>OX104113.1:35415411-41062057 GCA_944474755.1 Limnoperna fortunei
ATTTTAACTGTTTTAAAGTGAAAACGAAGATTTGTTAAAATTTTAATGTTAAGTGAAGGAAAACGAAGAAATTTCTTAAAATGTGGTTGTAAACGAAGTATATTTTTAAAATTTATACTGGAAACGATTTTTTTTCTATTGTTAAATGGAGAAATTGTATAAAAATTTTTGAAATAAACGAAACATTTTTGTTATAATTTTGTTGAAACCAATAAAAAAATAGAAGAACTTAATGAAAATTAAAGAAATGGCTTTTAATTGTGTTGTAAATTAAAATATTTTTTTAAATGTGTTGTCAACAATGCAAAAATAAAAGATTTGTATACGGAATGCGAAAAAATATATGAAAAAATTCTACAGTTAATTGAAAAGAAAACGAAGAACACTAGTAGTACTTCTGAACAATCAATTGTAAGCTGAAGATTTTAATCGTTTTTTTTTTAATGTTCCTTTACATCATGTTTTTTTTTAAATATTTTTTATCGTTTACAACACAATAAAAAATTAAAGCAAAATTTTAAACAATGTTTTCAACAAACAATAGACTATTTCAAAGATTTTCTTCGTTTTCTTATACACATTTTAAATTTTCACATCGTCTACTAAACAAGTTAAACAAAATGATCATTGTACGTAGATTTTTCAAAATTTTCTTCATTTTCCATTTAACAGACTATAGTTTACATCGTTTACAGCAAAATTTGTATCATCATTCGACTGATTTCTAATGTTCGCCGAAGATTTGTTTTGAATAAACCAATTTCAGTGGAGTCATTATTTTGGAGTTCTCCAAAATCGTGTTGTATGACTTTCCACTTTAATGTGATGCATTTAAAGGTATGGAGACAATCTCCTCTTTACCGATATGGTCTCCTGAAATTGTTTCCGACATTTACCAGGATATGATAGATTTTCGATACGTCTGGCCATTACCCAAAACTACCTAGCAATACACAGTCAACAAGAAAGTCTGGGGGAATGAGAGTTGGGATGTGAGGTAGTAACAATAGAACATGCTATGTTTGAATCATGTCCAGACCAATTTTGGTTTGTAAGCAAAAAAATGACCAAAATGGTATTTCATTTCACCCTCATTTTAATTCCACTCCTGTTATCAGATTAAAAAGTCTATTCTAAGTGTATTATGTGCAAAACAATCAACTTTACACAAATCTTCCTGGATTAATGACTTTTCTCTATGTTTTTTTTTAACTTTTCGGCAAAATTTATTATGTAAGAGTACTTCACCTTAAGGCTTTCTTGTACTAATTCTCTTAAAATCGTAACTCATATCAATAAAGTTTATGAATAGATTATAATGCACTTCTAATATATTTCCATTTCTATATTTTAAAAAAGTTTTGTTTTGTTTGTTTGAATATTGTTTAATGACACCCTCAACAATTTTTCAACTATTTCATGGCTCCAGTTGAGGGAGGAAGCCGGAGTACCCGGAGAAAATCCCGGACCTTCAGTAGGAAAACTGGCAATCCTTCTCAATTAAGATTGGAGTCGAGTACACCCTGCCCACATTGAGACTCGAACCCGCAACCTCAGTGTTGACAGACCACGTGATCAATAGTAGACGAACTACCTTAACCACTCGGCCACCTAGGCCCCTGTTTTAAATAAGACATACGTTGGTAATTGTTGTCTTATATTTTAATTTTAATTAAAATAAATTTAAAAAAAATAGTGTACATTATCATTTCTTTTATATTAAATATAGAGTTGACCAATGTAACCCTATTGTAAAGTTTAAGTGTATTAGACTGTAAAATATCCATACTTTTTGAAAGTTAATCTATCTTTAATTATCGTAATATTTTTCCAGTATGTATGTAGGTAGTGTCAACGTCATCCTTTTTACGCAAGTTTTCCTTAATTATTTACTTTACTCTATGTTTAAAGCTTTCTGCATAATTCATTCTTTTGGGGGTAACACACCATGACAGGCTTTTCCTCTACTGATCGTTTTTTAAAAATGACGTTTTTGCATAAATTATGATGCATTTTTAATATATTTCAAGTGTTATGTTTTGTATATGAAATACATTTACACGTTTGTTATTATTTTCTTACATTTTAATTTTAACGAAAACAAAAACAAAATTATAAATATAAATGATTAATTGTTTTATTAACTACAGTTGACTCACTTGACCCTACTATCAAGCTTAAGTATATCGGACATTAATGTATCCATACTTTTCAACAAATAATTTAAGTGTAATTTTCATAAATTGCTTCTGGCTGTTTGGAGATTTAAGTGATTAGTCTTTACACATACTTACTTTGCTTTTTTTTTGTTTTTAAGTTATGTATTAATAAATCATATGTGGTTTTCCTCCACTAATCTTTTAAAATCGTGACTCGTATAAATGAAGTTTTTGCATTGACTAAGATGCATTTCTACTATATATCAGTACAGTGTATTTATAATTATTGTCTTATATTTTAATTTTAAATAGAAAAAAAACAAATAAATAAAAATACATCATCAAGTGTTTTACTCACAACAGTTGACAAACTTCTATAAGTGAAGTGTATCGGACAGTAATATATCCATACTTTTCGACAGTTAAGCTATACGTAATTACCATTAATTGCTTCTAGTTATTTGGAAGAAAAGATTTTGTTTTAGTTGTCTTAAAGTATACAAGTCTATCTAAATTTGTATTAGAAACACTATTATAATGAAAAACAACCAAAAACATAATAAAAAACACAATTAGTTGTTAATATTAATTATAGTTGGCGCTTATTATCCTTTATTTTAAAGTGTAAGTGTATCAGACAGCGATTTATACATACCTTTGGACAGATAATCTATTTATAATGTTCTGCCACGTGCTGTTACACATAAATTTGTCTCCGAACATTATTTCGACGGGTAGCAAATGTTTTTGTTATAATTGACATAATAATTAGAGCTATGAAATAGTAATATTAACATTTTATTTTTAACAGATGATTTGTAAAGAATTTTGTATTGAATTCAGTGGTTGCACTTTTAACGCGCCCCTATCTTCCTGATTTTTTTATACCCCCCGCTTGAAAAGCGGGGGGTATATAGTGTTCATGGTGTCCGTCCGTCCGTCCGTCCGTCCGTCCGTCCGTTACACTTTCTATTATTTGCAACTCCTCCTACATCACTGAAAGGAATTTGATGAAACTTACACAGAATCTTTGTCTCATAGTGCCATTGTGCAGGAGATATTTAACATTTTGATCGGAATGATATTTGGGGTTTCCCATAGAAAAACATGGACTTTGTCATTGACCTAAGGGGGTCCCTATCTCTTATGTGCAACTCCTCCTACACCACTGAATGGAATTTAATGAAACTTACACAGAATGCTTGTCACATAGTGCCATTGTGCAGGAGATATTAAACATTTTGATCGGATCGATATTTGGGGTTTCCCATAGAAAAACATGGACATTGTCATTGACCTAAGGGGGTCCTCATCTCTTATGTGCAACTCCTCCTACACCACTGAATGGAATTTAAAGAAACTTACACAGCATCCTTGTCACATAGTGCCATTGTGCAGGAGATATTAAACATTTTGATCGAATCGATATTTGGGGTTTCCCATAGAAAAACATGGACATTGTCATTGACCTAAGGGGGTCCTCATGTCTTATGTGCAACTCCTCCTACACCACTGAATGGAATTTGTTGAAACTTACACAGAATGCTTGTCACATAGTGCCATTGTGCAGGAGATATTTATTATTTTGATCGGAATGATATTTGGGGTTTCCCATAGAACAACACGGACTGTCATTGACATAAGGGGATACCCATTTCTTATGTGCGACTCCTCCTACACCACTAAATGGAATTTGATGAAACTTACACAGAATGTTGTCACATATTGCCATTGTGCACTAGATATATAACATTTCGATTGGAATGATATTTGGGGTTTCCCATAGAAAAACATGGACTTTGTCATGGACATAAGGTATACCCATCTCTTATGTGCAACTCATTCCTACCCCACTGAATGGAATTTGTTGAAACTTACACAGAATCCATGTCACATAGTGCCATTGTGCAGGAGATATTTCACATTTTGATCCGAATGATATTTGGGGTTTCCCATAGAAAAACATGGAGTTTGTAATGGACATAATGGGATACCCATCTTTTCTTTGCAATTCCTCCTACACCACTGAATGGAATTTGTTGAAACTTATACAGAATCTTGGTCACATATTGCCATTGTGCATTGGATATTAAACATTTTGATCAGAATATTATTGGAGGTTTGCCATAGAAAAACATGGACTTTGTCATTGACATAAGGGATGCCATTCTTTGTGGGATTGGGGAGGGTTACATGTATTATCTGCAATTTCGCCTTCACGTTTAACTAGATAAAGTTTCCATTTCATAATTAAGAACACCTGATTTTTTCAAAGTAATTGTGAAGTGTGGGGTATCAATGGTGAGCATTGCTCACAGGTGTTTTTACTCTAGTTTATTCTGAATTAGATGAAGTGTGTGTATGAACACATTAAAGCAACCCATCGTTATCTGTCAATATCCCTAAAATTGGTGCTCAATTAAAACGAGTTCTATTTTGAGATGCAATCAAGATTAGATTTCGGGTTTATCATATATTAAACGCAAAATGTGTGTTACATGAGGAGAATACAATAAAATGTCGTCAAAGATACCAAGGTTAACAAAATGTTTCCCCCCCCCCCCAACGCCAGACGCGCGTTTCGTCTAATCAAGACTCTTCAGTGGCGCTCAAACCCAAACAATGAGGAGAATACAATATAATCGGATATATAGACGAAGACAATTATATTACAAAAAGACAATAAGTATGATATTTCTTCAATATTTCGGTACTCTGTATAATAATTAGGAAATCATTTGTTTTCAAGCATTCAAATTGAAACGTTTTGATGCATGAAAAAAATGAAATTCATCACGAAGATGCATGTTATATTAAGTGCGGATTCTTTCATTTTTATGCGATTTAAAACACTTCCTGTTTCAATTTGTATTTTAAAATTGTATGTTTATTTTACAATCCAGATTCCATTTTGGCCTGGTAATCTACATAAGTATTTTTAGGGTTTTTGTCAAACAATGCATAAAATTCGTCTTATGAGTAATTGTCAATATCTCTTAACCACTTTTGTATAAATTTTTGTGTGATATCTATATAGCATATCTAATTTGATAAAACATAACTCGGACCATTATAATTCAAAATACGTTCAATAGAGTGAAACCTTATAAACGTCCTTTACTTTTAATGCAATGTTTGATTTCTGAGTTTCTCATTACTTTTCACACGTTTACAAAAAAGAATTGTAGATTTTATTACGTTTGACATGTAGCTCTAAAATATCAAAAGTTTTCAAAGAAAAATATATGATGAGTTTAATGTCATTTACCTTCCATACTTGTAGGCGAAAGATTTGTTAATCAATTTTATTGAATGGTTGCTTTTCATAAGCAATGCACTTTTCAAAGTGTTTTGGTGTCAAGGAAATACATGAAAGAGGTACTTACAAATTACACTTGTTATTACACATATGGGCTTTAAAAAGGCATTTCACTAAATATTGTTTTTATACAATAAGTGTTTGCAACAAAAAAGCTTAATAATGCCGATTTCCTATGAAAAAAATTAAGAACTGTTAGGCAACATTCCCCCTTTTTCACCCGATAATAAATATTTTTAATTTATTTAAAAACGTTGCAAATCACATGTTTATCGACGATGCATGGTTGGTGGTGTAAAAACACAAAACAAGTTGTTTAAAATTCGACATGTATATTTCACTGCAGTTTCTCGAAATTATTAATAATTCTCAATGATCGTTTAAATATCTATTAGAAGTCCTTATTTCTGATAGGTTGTAAATGCACGACAAAGCCATAACAATCATTTTAAATTTATTCATTTTTTTGCAAACTAGTAATATTATTAACATCCTTGGGTGTTATAAAACATTACACAGTCAATGTATTTTATTCGTTGTTAAAGAGACCACCCTTGATGCAAAGGACGAGAAATGTGGAGTGAAAGATCATACAATTAAAGAATTGTATGATGCATTTTGTTTACACTGCCCGTATGTTAAACATCGTATACTATTCTATAAATCAGTGAAATTATTACGCATGTTTAATGTTGATAAACTGAAATGGCGTGAAATTATAATCCAGTTTTGATGGATAGATGGGGAAGGAATTTCACTTGTAATTTTCTCACATTATAACCATAATTTTTAAGATAAATGAATTTTGTCATTCTTAAACATGTGAATGCATTGAAAAGATTTTTGTAAACAAAACCATAACAAATTGTATGTTTTTAGTTTAAGAAAAGTAAAATTAAATAGAGTTACCTCACATATTTGTTATTGTGCAATATCCATATGCAGATGATCAATGATGGTGTCGACATTTATTTTTCGATGTTATTTTCTCAAATAATGACTATTGGTTTAAATAAAGTTAAATGATTTATAAAAGGTTTTAGTTAAAGAAAAAAAATGATACAAAATATAGCTACGTCACCTTTTTTAAACATCCAACTGATGGTTATTTGTGCTATACTCATGATGTTATTCCTGTGCAGATGAACAATGGTGGTGACAACATTTATTTTTCACTTGTTATTATATTTGTGAATTGTCTTTTTTGACGGTTTCCTGTTCGACATTTTGTTATTACCTTCATTTATATCTACATCAGGAACATTTCTAAAAATATTGTAATATTCTTATGAAGTAATCCTTCTTTAATATCAAAATTAAATACAGACGTTGTTTATCTAGCTTCAACTTTTTAATAATATTAAAAGAGAATTAGCTGAAACTTAAGTTTATAAACATTTGCCATTAGTCGGAAAGTAATTAAACACGTATATTTATGAATCTTAAGGTTTTAAATTGAATAAGTTTTGGTGTTATAGTAAGTCACCAACTCCATCCCCCTTATGGAAATCGCAGTAATAAATGGTTGTAACACAAAGTGGTTCCCCATAATAAGCATTGTAAGTTGCTGTATCGTTTTTTTCCTTAAAATTATGGACAAAATAGATACCTGCAAGTAACAAGAAAATAGTTTCGAAGATATCGGGGAGTATTTAATAGCGAATAAGTCAAGGAAAGACAAAATCATGGTTTAACAAAAGAGGAGACAAAAATAAAACAGTGACTCAACAAAAAAACCAAACACTACAAATTGAGTGATACGTACCCCACTGAAAAACCGGGGATGGGTCCAGGTGCTCTGGAAGGGTAAGCAAGCGTGGCACCTGTCGTGTCAGTCAGGTAAAACTCCGATAAATAGTCATATCCCGGAGAGGGGGATAGTCATAATCCAAAAGACGGCGGAAAAGTGGTTACGATAAACGAAGCACATCAATAGTCATTTGTGACATATGTTGATATTCCGTAATGGTCAACCAAGTCATGATGATGATCATAACATTTTCTAAGTGATGATTTAAATCTTGCCACCGTAAACCTGGTGAAGTAGCTTTTCTGTCAGCAGGCAACCTCTATCAAGGAAACTGGGATAGGAAATACAGACTCTTAAGTGCATCATCAATTGGGAGATGTATACACCATATGAATGCAGGTGCTGCTGGAATAGTGCCACACAAACAATGGAAAATTCACAATAGGAAAATTAAAATCAACCCTTTTGTTGTAAATTTTTAGTTCTAAACCGAGCATCATTGTCAATTTTTAGATGTAGATCAAGGTATGATGAAGACCAATCTGTCTCTGTGGTGTCATTAATTTTAAGTTCAATGGGATCGAAGCGATCGACAAAGCCACCTAATTTTGAATTATTCAATGAAAGCATGTTATCTGTATAGCGGAACGTGAAATTGATGGGTTGGGCTAGCTAATCATTTGTCCCCGTTTTGAAGAAGCCCAAGTATAAAATCATCCTCAATACGTTAGGATCAAGAAGAGAAGCACCATGATTTTTATTATTTTCTTACTGCAAAGTCACATAGTTAAATGTGGATCTTCCTACATTATTGAAAGCAATACGAGTGACACTTTCTTTTAGTTTTCTATGTGTTAGGAATTTAACAAGAACAATGGGAATTGTTAAAATTGTATGTTGAAAATACTGTTTGTTTTTTAACTAAAGGGTTTATTTAATTGTTTAGGTCGAATCATCACGATAATGATAATAGACTTAAAACTTGGTCACGGACTAGAACAGGAAAAACGGATTATTGTGTCAGAAATAAGACCCAAAAAAATTTATAAACTGTTTTTATGTATTATTATTATTATTATAGTGATGACATGCATATCGGTGATTTTTTTTAGTTATAGTTTTCATCCGCCTTAAATTATCATTCAAATTTTCCAATTTAAAGCTAGACAACTCGTAAAATGGATTTAAGTTTCAAAGTAGAATTAAAAGGAACTGTGCAAAAGAGTATATTATCAATGAAGATATTTAATAAATAAAAGATGTGTTAATCTACTGTCACGACTTGCTGTTTTATATATTGACTTTGTTTATTGATTCTTGTATATAATTTGGTCTTGATGTTCTACCAGTGTACTGCAGTGGTTGTTGTTTTTTTTTCATATCAACGAGAATGATTTTCTAGCTATCTCAGTCTAAGGAAATCAATCTGATATATTTAAAATGCGTGTACCTCTTTTATAATGAATCCTTACATTGAAAGAACGACTTTAAGAAAAGTTGTGAACGAATTAAAAAAAGAGGTTCTAGGTTGTTGTGCAATACATTGAAATATACATCCCCAATTCAAGCTTGTTAGGTATTATCCTTCTTGTGTATAACAGACATTTTAGACACATCTGTTGTACATTTAGATTTAGTTTAAAGTAGACATTTGTAACGTTTGAATAAATTCATTGAACTCATTAATGTTTAACATTTTTAATTGTGTAAATAGAAAATAAACTTATTTGGATATATTTTCAGAATTAATACTGGTTCTTATCAGTCATGTCTATATTCCGAATATTTACAGGTGATAATTTAAAAAAAAATAGTTTAACTTGTTCTATTGTCAAAAACATTCTCTTTATGGGTAACTGTCTGACAAACAAATCAGTTGTAAGTTTAAAAATTTTGTAAATGTTTTTATTCAAATTTTCCCTTTATCTTTTTGAAATATGGAAGATGTTTAAATGGACATTATATTTATCAAAGTTTCTTCATTCTAAATTCTCATTTTTGCTACACAGTTTCCTTAAATTTATTGTATTTTAATTAATTAGTAAAGTAAAATTTAAAGCTGCATTTCAAAACTTTTACTGATGGCATTCTGATAACAACAAAAAAATTGCTTGTCAGAAAAGTGTTTGTTAAAAATATATTATTATTATTATTATTATTATTATTATTATTATTATTATTATTATTATTATTATTATTATTATTATTAATGATGATGATGATGATGATGATGATGATGATGTGATTTTTGTGATTCTTATAAGAAAAGGTTCACTTATTAGCACAGTGCTTGTATATATGTTTTTAATGTCTTTATTATTATTATTATTATATTGATGATATGCATATTTGTGTGTTTTATAATATTAATTTTTATCCGACTGAAAATTTTCATTCAAATTTTCCAATTCAAAGATTGAAAACCAACGTTTTCCAAAACCTTAGTCATCTTTTTCTTTTTGTACCCTCGCTTAAATAATGGGGTAAATAGTGATTGGCGTATTAGTCCGTTATACAGAAATTTAAAGATAATTACTTGTAACATTTCATGTGATAGTTTAACTAATATAAAACATAATAAATAATGAAGTCATAATGAAAATTTCTAGTGACCAAGTCTTTCCAATTTATACTCGTATTTCAAACTTGTATGTGTGCTAATTTAGATACACAAATAGTATTTGTTAAAACTGTACACGGGGTTTATTGGATGAAAATAAATGTGTTATTCGATTAACTTGAGGTTAATCGCCACATAATTAAAATTTCACATCTGTTGATGCTTTTGAAGATTTGGAAACTTAATCTAGTTTGCTTATGTAAACACATGTAGAGTCAATTACCAATATATTTAATGACCCACATTTCTAACCTGCTGTGTTGTCTGTAGTGGTACATGTGTTGTACACTTTACATGTCCTTTCAAAAGAGAAGTCGACAAAAATTTATTTCGCTTTATCATTAGATTAGAACTTGTATGAACTTTGAGCATTTCTTTATACCCCACCCCCTCCCCCCCCCCCAAAAAAAAACAAAGGGAAAAAACAAACAAAAAAATTTGACATATAATTAATTGTTCTTTTTGGCAAAAAAAGAGATAATTAAAAAGTAACAATGAAAATTCTTCGTATTCGTGTTTATTTACAAGGCAACGCACGCCACTGCAATGCTTTCTAGATATTCCAACGACGTCACACATTCTTTACATTCCCTTATATTCCACCTCTAGAACACGAACCCCTAAATTGTAATCTATTGCACGCCTAAGAGGCATTTCAATGACTTCACATGTTTTCTGTGAGGTTAATCACCCCATAATTAAAAGTTCACATAGGTTTCGAGATGATGTTTTCTTACGTAAAAAACGCCCGTAGAGTCAATTATTTGCATTTCACTTCTAACCCATTTCATAGTTATTCGAATAACTTCACGGGTTGCCTTTGATGTAAACCCATAATTACAATTTCACATTTGTCGATACTAATTTCATTGCAATGCATACTAGACATTCCAGTGACGTCACACATTCATTACATTCTATTGATGCCATTGCAATATTGCATCCCTTAAACCCCCAAAAGCACACTACTCATATCCAGTACAAATTTGCGGACGTAATTAATCGTTAATTGCTAATTATTTAAAGCAATAATCGATATACAAATTAATATTTTGTATATGCAACATTAACTGCATGTAACCTACTGCGATATTTCTCTGTGTTTTGTGATTCGCGCTTAAAAAATGGGGTCTATAATTTTAGTAGTATAGATAGATACACAAACACGCAAAAGAATTAATAAACAATAAGTGTTGATTGAAAACTTCGGTTAGGATATTTTTTGTCTTGATGATCCAGTTGTTCTCTGTAGTCGAACCTGGTTGTCTCAATCTAGGTTCCTTCAATAATTTGGTTATGTCGATATTTTGTTTTGACTCCATATGTGTCGCGAGAACAGTTATCTCGTTAACTCGAAGTGTTTTTATCAAGAATTGAATGCATTCTTTTGAAGTTTCATTTACGTATGAAAGCGTTTCATGGTGAAAATGTGCTTCAGTCAACGCTTTCATACGTCCATGAAACTTCAAAATAATGCATTCAATTCTTATTTTTACATTTTATCTCATCTAAAAAATTACGGGGGTCCTGCTTACATCGTGCACAATGTATTTTTGTTGATTTTAAATTTCTCCGCGTCGTTTGTTTACTGTGGACGTGGTCAAGGTATCGCGTGCGTGATCTTCATGGCCACCGGTTTCATTAAAGAATGCAAAGAGTGATTCTACGTTATCTGTAACGGTTTCAACCAATAGAAAGCTAGGATATCGGTGAAAGACATACGTAATGTTAATATTAGTCATTATAATATTAAATAAATGTCATTTTGAAGTCTTTTTGCACCCCCTCCCAACCCTACCTATCCGCACCAATAAATGAATTAATAAAAAAAATTAATAAAACAAAATTTTTCAATGGACAACACGATTACTTTTGTCACTTTATTTAGTATCACAATAATGGCCATTTGTCTGGAAGGAAATGGTGGTTATTAAAAAAAAGAAATGTTAAATGTCGGTTTAATATAGAATATATTCGTTATGCAATTTGTTATGTTAAATTTAAGTGACAACGTAGATGGCAAGTGTAGACTCTTTATTGTTTATAATTTTAATTACTTTGTTTAATGAAATTTTTAAGCACAGCTTAAAAACATAGTACTGGATCCAGAAAATGATTTTATCTTAGTGTAATTAAAGGGTGATCAATAATTGATTTAATGTACTTTGTATTGATAAAAAAGCTACTAAATTGATATTTCTGTTTATAAGTTTACTACATTCATGTGAAAATGTTTACCACAGTAAATCACGGCTATATATTCACAAATTATACAATAAAATTGCAGTAAAGGACAACTTACCCTCCAGGTTTTGGAAGGGGCTCCATCCTCACTATAGAGATAAACAGCTCAAAATCTAATTTAACGGAGCTTCTTTGTATTTGTCAGCGCAATAATTTGAGCAGTGTTATATAAAATGATTTAACATTCCATCAACTCATGGGAATATTGTGTAATCTGAATACATCAGTGACCTATATTTTATTTATGTTACCTACCGAAATATCTCCTTATGTAATGCCTATGTAGTCGGGTATACGCGACAAGGACATAGTTACATAATTAGGGCAAATTCGTGTTACGAAATCAACGTACACAGACTATGAAGTGTATTCACAAATATAAGTCATCTAGTACAATGTGCGAGTGCAGCTAAAAAAAAATGGTTTCTGTATAAGACATGTATATATGCAGTTAAGTTAAGTTTTAAACAACATGAACAGAAACAAATTCCCAAAGGAAACAGGAAATCAACAATAGAAGCAATAACATGATTATTTTTTATCACTTGGTTTTTGTTATCAGAAAACGGTCCTAAACTGATCAGGATTTTTCAAACTGAAAACTACATTGTCTCCATTTTAGAAAAAAGGTCAATTGAAGACAGGTTTAGGCGATTAGAGTGCAGATACAAAAAATCATGCCTTTTAATAGTTTAGTTTATTAGCACATTTATACCCCAAGGGGTTGATGGCAATACAGTTACACAATTGTACACAAACAATAAACAGATATAAATTTTATAAGACATTATTAACTAAAATAAAATCCAAATCATGCAGTAGCAGAGTCCACTTTCCTCAGTACTAACGACTTTTTTATAAATAGTGCAACATACTGCAAATGACTTGAAGAGGACATTAATTTTACATATGTTTCAAATTCATTTCTTATACAAATATCTTTGAATAATTCTTTTCTTATTTCGTTGTATTTAGGGCAATGGAAAAAGTAGTGGATTTCATCTTCAACGACATTCATGCTGCACATTTGACATAATCTATCATTTCGTTTTAGTTTTTTATAACGACCTCTTTCTATTTCAAGAAAGTGATCGCTAATTTTCATTTTACAAATATTTTTTCTATTTTCATGGTTAGTTTTTAATAAATAATCATTAATTTCATAACTTGTTTTTATTTTGCTGTATAGATATATTTTATTATTTTCAGTTAGTTTGTTCAGTTTTTGGAAAAATAATGTTTCATAATTAGTTTTAAATATCATTTTTGATTTGCTTTTAATACGAAAACATTTCTTTTTTAAATTCAAGTTGTTCTACTGTATTCAAGTTAATGCTATTTGAGGAACACGCATTCTCTATAAATGTATACCAAGAATATGTGTTCTTGGAATGCAATGACTTTTTTAGTATGAATGCATTTATGATGACATAAGCGTGCGAGATATTTCACAGCTTGTGTTTTAATATAAGTGTCTAGTGGATATTGAGCTAGTTCTGCTCTAGCTGCAATGTTTACAGATTGTTTACTTACACCTAAAGTGTATTTACAAAATTTTAAATTTATTTTTTCAATGAAACTAGTATCTATTAGTGATATGATATCAAGGTTAGGGTTTTCTTGACCCCTTTTTAAAGTTTTTATTATTTTTTCATAAAAGTCCATATACCATATCTCACTATTGTACATAAGGATAGGTTTAACTAAAGATTCAAATAATTTTTTATAAATGTTGATTGGTACATTTGCAATCGGTTCTAGATATTTAAATAATGAAAAAAGAACTTTGCTTCCCTTTTTTGATAATTCTAAATGAGATGAATTAAACTTTCCTGATGATTCAATTATGTTTCCTAAATATTTATATTTCAAAACTTGTTCTAATTTTTCATTCCCTAAAAAGAAATTGTTATTTTGATTCAAATTTTTCTGTTGAAATATCATGACTTTAGTCTTTTTGGCATTAATGGAGAGTTGCATTTATTACAAAACTGGTTTAATTTATTAAGAGAATTTTGTAATCCTTCAGCTGTTTCTGACAGTAAAAGGATGTCATCTGCAAACATTAAACAATTAATATTCATTTTTTCCAATAACACAGGTTGACATACTTTGTTAAAGATATCAGAAATATCATTTATATAAATATTGAATAAAAGAGAACTTAAATTATCTCCTTGTTTTACTCCTCTAGTTATTAAGATATTTTCCGATAAAAAGCTTTTGTTTTAACTGATGCTTCTGTGCATTCATACATGTTTTTTTATTATACTGTAAAGTTTTATGCCTATATCTTTGTTTTTCAGAAGTTTACATAGTAAGCCAACTCTCCATACAGAGTCAAATGCTTTTTTAGATCAATAAAACATCCAAAGATTTTCTTTTTTTCATGATTTATATACTTATTTCTTAAAGTTTTAACAACAAATATGCTGTCAGAAGTTCGATTATTTTTTCTTAACCCAAATTGTGATGGGTTAATTTTGTCTTGAAAAATGTCTAAAAGTCTTCCATTAATAATTGAGTTAAATTTACTCAAACAGTTGGTAAATGAGATTCCTCGATAATTTGAGAGATCTGTGTGGTCTCCGTTTTTAAAAATAGGAATAATAAAGGATTTATTCCATTCTTTAGGATAAACAGATGTATTTAAAATCAAATTAAAAAAATTTGCTAAAGATGTTAACATGACAGTACTACTGTGTTTAATAATTTCATAACAAATAAGATCTGGGCCACTACTTTTTCCATTTTTTAGTTTCTTAATTTGTGTTTTCATTTCAGAAATTGTAATAGGATTGTCAGTATTTTTATTATGTAGACCATTTTCTTCTTTTAAGAGTTCTATATTAATTTGCTGTTCAAAGGTTTTGTCATATTTTTCTGGGTTACCTTGTTCCTTAAAATGCTATGAATATTAAACTTTTGTTTCCTCCATGCAAGATCAACATTCAAATAGTTTAACTTTGATAGTCTTTCCTTGATCAACTCCCTCGGGAAGACAGCTTAGTTCTACAACATAAAACCTCCCATTTCACGTTTATATTGATCATTTTCATCTGTCTTTAACATTTTTTATTATTTTTTTTAATGTGAGGTTTTATCTGTCAGTTGAAATTTCTTGGAGCAAAATTTTTTCAGAAGTGCGGTATATTTGAACATGTGGAATATAATGAAACTAACATAAACACAAAGACTATACCTGTTTTCAATAAATTCAACTATCTTCACTTAAATAATCCATGTTTGAAATATCCAGGCGAAATTTTTCCGGAAGCTGACATTTTGAATTTAACGGTAAATCAAAATTACGGACTCAATTTGTATTTTATTGCGGAACGAATACAATTTGTCGTAATTGCAACCAACGGAAAATTCATTTCGTAAAAAACAAATCGATAAGATAGATTTAAATGGTGTCGGTCATTCAATGTTATGTGAGTGAAAGGGTATCTCAAATAAAACTTCAAACAGGAGTTTAAACATCCTCGATATTCTAAGGTAAGACAATTTTATAAAATTTAGATATTTTTCTTTTAGTTTAGCGTAGTTTGAATGGGTGTCCAAACTTTTTTCATATAAAACTTAACCGAAACATTCCGCACGATTTTTTTGTGGAATTTGCGCAAATGATAATGTGTTTAAAGGTGAAGCCTTGAATTTCACTAAAAACATCAATATCTGATAAAAATGCTGAAAATAAACATGAAATGAGAGGTTTAAGTAATGGAACTAGAAGACAACCCAACTCCTGTACACAATTTGATTGTTCCGCTTGTATCGAGGCAATAAGGTGCTACCTTTAAGTCTAAAAATGTCATTTATATTAATAACTTTGTATCTTCTGCCAAAATTATTACTAACTTCTTACTTAAAATTACTTAAACTGAACCTTATATTTGCCTTGGTTTAAAAGATATAAAGTTTTTAGAACATGAACCTTACCGCAAGTTGTAGGATTTAAATTCTAGCAAGTTTTAATTGACATAAAAAAGCTTAAGACTTTTTTTCTAATGAACAATTAGCTAAAAACAAATTATATATAAAATAGAGAAAAAATATGGGTGGTAAAAGCTAAACAAAGAAACCACTTGAAATGATCTCAAAATATACACCAAATAAGAAACAAATGCAATAAAATTCCTTTTGGTCATAAATCTTACAGTTAGAATGATGATTCTTCCTTTCTGTGTCTGGGCTTAACACGGTCACAATCACCAGAACACCAGAACACAAGATGGTGTTAAAATGCAGTCAAAATCTTTGTCAAATCGCAATACTAAAGTTCTTCCTAATCAGTACTGACCTGAAAAAGAACACCACAGGCTATAATTACTGAACAAAGAATACTCCACAGGCTATAAATACTGAACAAAGAATACACTACAGGCTATAAATACTGAACAAAGAATCCACCACAGGCTATAATTACTGAACAAAGAATACTCCACAGGCTATAAATACTGAACAAAGAATACACCACAGGCTATAAATACTGAACAAAGAATCCACCACAGGCTATAATTACTGAACAAAGTTTTGACAACCATATAATATATCTATCCAGTGGATTTCTGAAACATCAGATATACAGGGTTAATATCAAATTTTTAACATATACGTCTACAAATTAAGCCCAATTAACACTGTTAGAATTAGATTTTGAAGACTGTCAAATTTTAGTTTTCCCTCAGCGGGATTCGAACTCGCACTGTTGTGACACTGTGGCACCAATTCTCCTGCACTATTTCCAGCGGTAGATATATACCAAGTTACCCCCCCCCCCCCCCGTGTATTAACTTAAGCGTCTTTCATTATGTCTATCATTTCCTCTTCTGAACTTGCTCTTGGTATGACTTTTTGATTTCATTATTTGGAGCAGCAGACGTTTCATTCATTCGTTCATTTATATAAAGTAACGAAATCGTAATAATTGGTCGTTTGTTATATTTTAATTCATTGGTTAATACACGTAATTACAAGTTCAAGTACTCGTGCACGTACACATTTGAGTGGTGAAAAACTTTTTAATTACTGGGAACTATTCAAAATAGAGATTCCATAAGCCCGGGGTGACTTTTCGGAATCTTGCCGGTGTCGCATTAATATCGAGCTATCTATGAAAATTAGCTACGGTTTAATACCGCGGATCTATTAACAATTGACTACCCATGAAAACAAGCTACCGTATGACATAAATGAATTAGATTTATTTCCCTTATACCGTAAGGTGTAGTTAGTTAGGTGTGAGCTATTAAAATACTTATTTTTACAAACCAACTGTTATTTTTAAAATGGTATTTACTATCCACAATGCCATAATGGCATTAAGTGGGTTCAGTTACTAATTAATTTACTAAATATCTAATCTACAGTCCGTATGTTTTTTACTACCTCCTAGTTATCACATAATTACAAGACCCAAATTTTAAATGCTAGTTATACCTAAATGTTACGTAAATGTAGTTTAAAATGGAATAAAACATTTTTCATTTTCAATTTTATACACCTGTCAATGAGAGAACCCCCCCCCCCCCCCCAAACCCATGACAGACGTGCGTATTATGGTATACAAATGTCCATCCGTCGTATCTTGCAAATAAGATTCACAGATTTTTAAACGAACTGCACATGTTTGTTTATTGTATTAGTGTCATAGTCTGTATACTTGTTTGTAATCTTTGATTTAAAGGACTTAGAGTATGAAAAGGGGGTGGGGTTGTTTTCAGAATCTTGCTCAAAAACGTTCGGTTTTCATCAAATTTCCTTGAATCTTTGGGGAATTTTTAATTTGATAGATAAGAGCTTCCTTTTTCGGGGTAAAGTAGGATTTTTAATGTAGGTAATGGGACTTGTTTGTGGAAAGCCTTCATCAATTTTCTTAAAATATTGAGACATTGTTGATATTGATAGATGATCGTGTAAATAGTATAGGGGGAGATCTTTTCTCTGTTGACGTGTTTTGGTCATTTTTACACGTCTGTTAACTGGTTTTTTTAAATAAAGTGATTGTTAACTGGTTTTCAACGATTAGCCGTTATCTGTTTTCTTAAAAATTGAAATTGTTGTAAAATGAACGAAAATGAAAACCCTGTTTACTGTTAATAATCATAACACTGTTTGCTGTTTTTGAAATTTATTTTATTCACCACTTAAAAAAATGTATTTGGGTCTTCATATGAAAGGAGGAATATACTTATGATCCATACTAGTTACTATGGAAACAGTGACTAATGTATAAATCTTCTCGCCATATTGCCCTGCGATGAGATTCTGCTGTTATCTGTTTTTTTTCGATTTTTGAACTCGCTGTTTCCTGTTTTCTCATGTAAATTGCTGTTATCTGTTATCATTATTTAAATCTACTGTTATCTGTTTTTAGACAAATTAAAAAGTGTTAACCTGTTAATGGACCAGACCCCCCTATTACCATCACAACCACCTCAGTATAATACACCCATGAAGTGTGTAGCTCTGTTCCTTATTATCGGACGGGCGTATCATGCTATCCTGACAAAGTTGTTCATTAAAAAATAATAATGGAACTAAAACAACTTTTATACTTTTTTTCGTTTATATCGTCTTTTATGGTATAATTAAATGAATGAAACACAAGGGAAACAACTCCATTGTTCCCGAGGAAATGAAACAAAAAGGAAACAACTCTATTGTTCCCGGCTAAATAAATTTAAGTAAAAAACAAATAAAAAGATCAACAATGCTGAAGTTTAGATGACAACAACACACATTTCATTAAATTACAATGTACATGTTTAGTGTTGACGTACAATATAATAAAACAAGTACGACCCTCTCTTATTGAATGAGACATTCATATTAGTAAATTAACCCGTTGAAGTTGTTTCCCTCGGGTTCGGGTTTACAAATGTGGTTGTTACCCCCAAGAAGGTGAAGTCAAAGGTGAAAGTAATAGATTGATTATTTTATAAGTTTATTTATTTATTCCATAGTTCTGTTTTACATTCTCTTTTCTTACTTTTGCTATCTTTCACTTTCACCTATGACTTCACTGTCACCTTTATTATAACGTTGTTATTATTTACATAACAATATACCAGCATATTTATGCATGACAAATGTCAGAAATATGACCCATTAAAATACGATACCTTACAGCTATGTATTGCATGATGGGTTAATAAGAACTTTAATCCTCGAATAGAAGCAACCTTACGCTGTAGATTTTAATAAACATCTATAAAACTATTACCCATGAAAAAATCAGCTACCTTTCATCTATACATTACAAACAAGAGGAATCAGAAAGACGTCCTATGAAAAAAGATACCTGTATTGTATGATAGAGGAATAAAAAATATAATCCTTGAATAAAAGCAACCTTACCTGTAGATTATTTTTAAAGACGCATGAAACGATTGACCTTGAAAAAAAATGAAATATGACCATGCAGGAATCAGAAAGATGACCCATAAAAATAAGATACCTCATATCTATGTACTGTATGATGGAGGAACAAGAACTATAAGCCTTGAAAAAGCAACCTTACCCTTAAGACTATATTAAACATATATAAAACTATTACCCCATGAAAAATCAGCTACCTTACATCTATACATCGTACAACATGAATCAGTAACATGACCAAAGAAAATACATGTAAGATACCTTTTATCTCTGTATTGTATGATGAAGAAATAAGAACTACATGTATATTCCTTGAAAAACAAGCTTCCCCTGTAGATTATATTATAAAGATGTATAAAACTATTACCCATGAAAGATCAGCTACCTTACATCTATACATTGTAAAAAAAGGATTAAGAAAGATGACCCATAAAAATAAGATACCTCTATGTACTGTATGATGGAGGAACAAGAACTATAAGCCTTGAAAAAGCAACCTTACCCTGTATATTATTTTAAAGATGTATAAAACTATTACCCCATGAAACTCAGTTACCTTACATCTATGCATTGCAAAAAAAGAGTAATCAAAAAGATGACACATGAAAATAAGATATTATATCTCTGTATTGTACGATAGAGGCATAAAACTATTATCCTTGAAAAAAGCAACCTTACCCTTAAGACTATATTAAACATATATAAAACTATTACCCATGAAAAATCAGCCACTTACATCTATACATTGCACAACATAGGAATCAGATAGATGACCCATGAAAATAAGATACCTTAATTCTCTGTATTGTATGATGGAGGAATAAGAGCTATAATCCTTTAATAAAAGCAACCTTACCCAATAGAATTTTTAAGGTGTATAAACTATTACATCTGAAAAATCACCTGACTTGCATCTTTGCATTGTATAACAGAGGAATCAGAAAGATGACCTATGAAAATAAGATACCTTGTATCTCTGTATTGTATAATGGGGGAACAAGAACTATACTCCTTGAAAAAGCAACCTTACCCTGTAGATTACATTAAACATAAGACTATTACCCATGAAAAATCAGCTCCCTTACATCTATACATTGTGCAAAAGAGGAATGAGAAAGATGACCCTTGAAAATAAGATACCTTATATCTCTGCATTGTATGATAAAGGAATAACAACTATAATCTTGAATATATTATATTACTTGTATATAACTATTATTATTATACCTTACTGAATTAGTAATTGATTTAATTGGATGAAATAAGGTCACGTGACGTGAAATAATCTGGGTATTTTTCTTCAAATTCGTACAAAAGTTGAATAACCTTTTCAAAAACCCATGTCCATTGAATAACCCTATTATTCACCGGTGAATAACCCTTGAAATTTACACATGCATTAATACATACTGGTACATGTACAATGTACATAACAAGTTTCAACATAAACATGATAAAAACACAAATACACAGCATATGATATTCCAGTCCACTATTTGTTCGGTATAATAAAACAGTTACGGCCCTTGAATTTTGTGAATATCAAAATTGTCAACCTCGCTGGGGTTATTTCCCTCGGGCTAAAGCCCTCAGGGAAATAACCCCACCTCTGGTTGACAATTTTAGATATTCACCTCTTCCAAGGGCCGTAATTGTATATTGTTACACACTACAAAAATGGAAAAAAAAATTCAAAAGTGTTGAAGTACATAGCATTTCATTGTCAAAAGTTTTAAAAAAGGGCGTTGCAATCTAAATACAGAAATCTACCCCCATATTAAATTTCCTTGAATTTTTTTCCCAATTTTTTTTTTGGGGGGGGGAGGGGGTGTAGTTTAGTTGCGGCAATAATCAAAACTGATTATTAACTGCACCCCCAATGAGTCGATCTGTGCTAAATTTCATTTGATTCTATTAAGGCGTCTCTGAGAAATTTTTTGGACAGGTTCACGAGCTAGAAAAGTGGAAAGCGGAATAATATCATAGGAAACGGTGCAAAAACAACACGTCGCCAAAACGTTGTTTTTGGGCAACGTTATAAAGCAATTCCATTTTATTGGGATATAGATTTAAAAAGTTTGTTGAAATGGTCCTCCTGTATAGGTTTTTATTTATAACGGAAAAATTTCAAAACTATTCGTTACATATATCACAGAAAACCGGAAAAGAAAAGAAAAGATAATATCGGATAATTTCATCAAACATTGCATTTAATAAGGAATGAATGCTATTTTTAAGTGCATCAACATACCCATTGTGTATGAAGCAATGATATGCTTTTTGTCAATGTTACATGTATACTCATGTAATGGAAATAATTAGCATTCCTATAAAAACAACTTTTTCATCGAATTATTCATAAATATGTTTAAAGTATTTTCTAGTTTTAAGTATAATGGCAAGATTAAGAATTACATGTAGTAGGTAACACTGACAACAATAAATATTATTCCTGAATTTTAATTTATGTAACTGCATTCAAAACCAATAACTGTTTATTAATTAGCAGTTGTTTTTAATAATTTGAAGATAAAGACAAACAAGTTTAGCTTTTCTAAAAAGCTAACCGTCTCTTAGCTGCATTACAAATTTTATGGATTTATTAAAGTATCCGTTTTTTTTTTAATTTATATGTAGGATAGGTAAAAAATGTACCTTTTGAGGACATTGTTTACGCTAAATTATTATCCAATGGTGCTTGAGAGATTTTAATTCCTGTCGTCACTTAATTCACACGTGCTTTTAAAAAAAAATAATTAAACAAAAATGTGTTTTGTTGTAGTTGCATCAACATCAGAACGAAAATATATAAATCATTTTTTCCCACACCGCTTTAAAAAGTGGGAGATTTTGGTTATGTTTATCTTTACTCAAAAATTCTGCGTTTTGAAACGCAGCGAGTTTTTTTTTCATTTTGATATGGAGATTTTCAATAGTAAATTTTGACATTAATTAGAACGGAAGTATAACTTGTGTGTAGTAGAGGTGTAGGACCACCAAATACCAGGAACCAGTCCAGAGGTTGTACGTAAAAGTAGTACTAGTCAACAGACAGGTTCACTCTTGCATCATATAGAATTTGAACCGCACATGATACTAGAATAAATTTGGTATTTTTGGAAAGCTGAATATTCTTGGAAACTTGAGGATAAAGTTTTATTGGTTTTAAATGAACATAAAAATGTTGAGAGTCAATTAGGGACAAGCACTATTTTTGGACTAAAATAGAAAGTGAAAGTAGATTTTTAGACCACGTGGACTTCAGGTTGAGCGTTTTTTCTTATATGCAATGAAACATATTGTGAAATTTTGACATAATGTTCAGCCAGTGCATTTTTATAGGGGACAGAAGTGTCACTTAATTTGAAACAAAGGTAAATTTTCTAGGATAAGTCAAAATTATCAAATTTTAATATAGCCGAAGAGTAAAACATCTATGGTGGTCCTACACCTGAAGAGGCCATAGACAGGTATATCAACTTCTATTTCTTTTGATAAAAATGGTACTGAAAGAAGGTAAATCACCAAGACTATCATTTTAATTGCTTATCAGAGCCAAAACCTATAGGGGGGTCAAATTTCAGCCTAAATATGGTATTATGTAATATTGTATGAAATTATGGGGTCTGCAGTGGTCCTCGCTTAGTAGAAGGTGCTTTAATTTAAATAAACTCCTGTTTTAGGTTTTGGATGTAATGAAAGGGTCAAAATGTATAAAACTAGAACTGGTAGACATTCTAGTATGCAGAAAAATAGTGTATTTAAGATGAATTTGTCAATTTTACACCTGCGGCTTAAGTCGGTTACATTGCTGGCATGGGTTAATACTAAAATTATTTATTTTCTAATCTGATGCTTGCTAGGGGTAAATTTGTGAGTAAACTAGTAACCATATGCAATAATTGTACTTGTTAAGATAATTGGGCCTTGAGATGATGGTACTTCTGTCAAAAATTCCTTAAACATGAGCAGTATTGGGAAATTGGCCAATTTTTGCTATTTCATACCAAAGCAAGATATAATTTTGTTTCTTTGTATGCCAGTTTGAACTTTAGTGGGTGTTTTTTAGTAAGGAATGTTCATTAAACTATTAAGCTTAATGGAATAGTGAACGCATTTAATGAAATTCATAAAATTTTAGTCTCAGTTTAGAAAATATTAATGTACACCTCCAAAATATAGTACAACTGAATATCAATAAATTTAAATTTGAACTCAAAAACTTTCTCAGGATGTACTAGGTGCATAATTAGGACAGTTTCATACTATTTTTCTTAATTGAAATGTATTTCAAGAGATAAAAGTCTTATCCCAACAGTTTGAAGGTACTCAGTATCTCACTTTGTAAAAAGGGGGGGGGGGATGTGAAATTAACTAAAAATGATGCAAAATTTATGATAAAATTATGTAATTAGTGCCTTTCTATGTGTGAAATAAGTCCATTTGTGTTGTATGTATATTGCAAAGCTTGCTATTTACATCTGCAACTAAGAAATTGAAAAATTAAGGAATAATGCATTTCTTGATCACCAAGCAAATTTTTCATGATAACGCGCATGTGAGGTCTTTGTATGTTTTCATGCGTTTCTTGAAAACCGCTGAAAGTTATTCAACAAAATTTTAGAATTTGTTTCGACTAACATAAATCTAAGACCAGGAAAAATTTTATTTAATTTGTTGAACAAAAACATCTTCTTTAGGTGTAGGACCACCAAATACCAGGAACCAGTCCAGAGGTTGTACGTAAAAGTAGTACTAGTCAACAGACAGGTTCACTCTTGCATCATATAGAATTTGAACCGCACATGATACTAGAATAAATTTGGTATTTTTGGAAAGCTGAATATTCTTGGAAACTTGAGGATAAAGTTTTATTGGTTTTAAATGAACATAAAAATGTTGAGAGTCAATTAGGGACAAGCACTATTTTTGGACTAAAATAGAAAGTGAAAGTAGATTTTTAGACCACGTGGACTTCAGGTTGAGCGTTTTTTTCTTATATGCAATGAAACATATTGTGAAATTTTGACATAATGTTCAGCCAGTGCATTTTTATAGGGGAAAGAAGTGTCACTTAATTTGAAACAAAGGTAAATTTTCTAGGATAAGTCAAAATTATCAAATTTTAATATAGCCGAAGAGTAAAACATCTATGGTGGTCCTACACCTAGAGGTTTTGTTTATTCGAAACCCTTCGGGCTTTGACGTTAGCTGTTGACGCAGAAAAAATCTTGCGGTGTTTCCGAATATCATACGAACGTTTGTAAACAATATTAAATACCGTTAAAAAACAAAAATGGCTGACTTACACAATGTAAAATTCCCGTAGCAAAAGTCAAGGACTAGTTGCGACATGTAAACAACAGATTCATAGTATTAAATACGAACGGGTTATCGTGTATAATTTTTTTCTACTGGATTTTCGTAATAAAAAAGCTACAATATGGTATGAGAAAACATTCAAGCAAAAACGCACTCCACCGGGGTGTGACTTTTAGTATAGTGGGGTTTCATGCTCTATTTTCACCAACAAACCAACACACTAAGGTAATGGAAGCGGGAGGTTTGGCATGCCATCAAACCTGGTTTAACCCACCATTTCTTTTGAAATGCCTGTACCAAGTCAGGACCATTTCTGTAGTTGCTGTTTTGGTTTTTGGTTCTAAGTTTGCCAGTTTCTTGGAATTTCATTTGCAATATCTGGATCCGAGGTAATATCCGGTCCGTTCCATACTCCGTAATACTAAGCTAAGGATATTACCTCTGCCGCACAAGCTTTAGCTATCCTTATAAACTCCACCCACAATACTACAAGTGAACGTATTTTGGGGAGTTTTTTTTTGCGGGACAAATGAAAACTGCTTACCGCGTATGGACCAGCTTATGCTCCTTTTATAGACCAAGAAAGGTACTTTTTGAAATCAATAATTATTTCATCGAGATATTCAGCGTTTGAAATGTGGTGGTTTTTTTCATTTTGATAGGGCGATTTTCCAAAGTAAAATTTGACCTAAATTGGAACGAAAGTGTACGTTAGGAACAATCGATTGTTGTCTATTCGAAATGTCGTCTGCAGTTAAGGAAAGAAAAGTCTCGCAATTCGTCCGAATACCTTCTTCTTGTAGAGTATATCCTCCACTATATGGAGCGTTCACTATTGACAAGTGACAAGCGAATAAGCAACTGAATTTTTATTATACAAGAAGCAACGGTGTGCATGTGCAGGCTAAAACAATAAAATACAATAAATCTAAGTGCAATGCAGTATATATCGGCACAAGTCCAAGGTATATAAGCTAAATCCGGATACTGGTGTGAAATGTATAGCTCTTAATCCTCTAACCCACCACAATATCATACATTGGATCTAGGCCAACATCCACTAAAAGAGTTCGTGCAACACCCACTTGCCTATGAAGCGTTAGGATAAGTTAAGTTATAATATATATATTTTAGTTTATATACAGCACAAAAAAGTGTGGTTAAAGGTAATGCACACAAAAAGTTTGCATCAAAT
This sequence comes from Limnoperna fortunei, assembly GCA_944474755.1. NCBI lineage: Eukaryota > Metazoa > Mollusca > Bivalvia > Mytilida > Modiolidae > Limnoperna > Limnoperna fortunei. Next base: position 35,441,407 of record OX104113.1, read on the forward strand.
TGACTCATAAGAAAAGGGAGGTCTAAAAATGACTAATGATTTAGAAATTAAAATTTAAAACGTGATTTAAAAATACCATGAAACGTCACGGAAAAAGACGAACTTTTGTAAACAATGTCAGATCCCTTTAGAAACAAACACGGGTGACTCGTCCGGAGCACCTGAGTGCATCCATGGTTTTTATTGGGTTCGGGTTAATCTCTTTCTGTTTTTTATGTTTTATGTTTTTGGTTTTTGTGTTGTGTTTGTCTATATCCGGATTTGTAACTGTCCCTTGGCTTTCGACAAATGTTGTTCGGTCGTTTTCTTTACTATGTAAAATTCCCGTAGCAAAGTCAAGGACGATTTGTGACCTGTAAACAACAGGGGCATAGTATAAACCGTGGACAGATTATCGTAATAAAAACTTAAGGTAAAATATGGAATAATAAAAAATGCAAGCAAAAAAAGCACTCTGAAGGGGTTTGACACGTACAATGTAGTATATTCGGTCTAAATTATAATAATACCAAATAAATTCGGTCTTGCACGCTGCACACTTATTTTCAACTTTAGTTAAGCGAAATTTAATTTGAATATGACATGATATTGGTTGCAAAAATTAAATGATTTCATTTATATTCGGTTTTTTTTATGTCTAATTGGTAAAATTGTTTCATGTATATGGTATAATTTTACGTTTAAATGTGATAATTTTTTAATATGAAAAGTAATTAGGTTAAAAGATTTGTTTATTCCGGAAATACAGACGATACACACTTCGATAATCTCGAAATAAACATGAAAACGTCTATCTTATATGTTTAGAGTTTAAATCAGTTTAGTTAACCTTTATCCGTGTATTCAATCAGAATGCCATACTATTTAACATGTGAAATTGATCTATTACATGTAGTTTGTTTTGATGAATCATATTTTATAGAGGTTAACAAATCAATTAATATGGGCTGGTCTCAATTCCTTGTGTGGCAGAGGTGAATCCTGACTTAGGAAGATATGTGGCCCCTGCTTCTGAAATTGTTTGATTTGTGGAGTTTCTTTTGTTCGGTATTTTGTTAATACCTTCATTTATTTCTGATTAACTACAAAGTACATAGTCACAGAAAAAATAGATCTATTTTATTAGATTTAAAAACTAATGTGAACACTACACAAACCAATCGGATGAGAGACCCTCGATACCTTAGATGTTGGTATACAATATTAATCTAGTGATACACGGTAGACAATAATAATGCAATAACATGACCACATATATGTTTGTTTGTTTGAATGGTGTTTAACGCATGCACTTTCACCAATTTAACAGCTATATCAAGGCGTCCAGTTTTTTATTAGGGGAGGAAGCCGAGGTACCCAGAGGAAAACCCCGACCTTCGTTCGGTATCCTGTCAGTCCTGGTAAATTAAGATAGGAGTGGAGTACTCCTTGCACACAGTGAGACTCAAACCCGCAACTTCTGTTTTGACATTGCAACATGATCAATGGTAGAGGCCTCTCGTAAGAATAGTGCGCGTGACCAACGCATTTGAATTGGCCAATCAGATTTCAGCTTATCAAGCAAATTAAATTATTTGCATTTAATGTTAAACAACTAGAATCTGTTACTCAATATAAATATCTTGGTTTAACCTTAACTGATAACGGCCAATCAAAATGTGCACCTGAAATCCTTTCCCATAAGGCAAGGAAAGCTTTCTTTGGCTTAAAAGCTAATATCCCATATTTAGAAAACTTATCTGTACAGAGTTGGATTAAATTATATTAAGATTTGATTTCTCCAATTCTAATTATGGTTCAGAAATCTGGATAGCTGACCAAAAATTAAGCCTAGATAATTTAAACAATTTTCCATTTGAAAAAAAAAAGAATATAATCATGAACCATATACTAGGAGTGCATAACAAAGCCTCCAACCTTGCAATTCAAACAGAGCTAGGACAATTACTAGTAGTTAATCATATTTATAAACCTTAAAACATAAGGTTTATAAACAAGTTTAAATACTATTAAAGACTTAAGGTGATAGAATCATCTGACAACGGCCTCTTAATTATTTCCGTATTGGGGAAACTATTAACATTTTTTGCTCCGACTCGGGCACCAAGTTTCGTTGAGGAATGAGAGACCCCTCAAAACGAGCGAAATCATTTCACTAATATCACATTAAATTTTCGGTGTGTCATGTCAGATAAAATTTTTCGCAAATTTAGAAAAACCGAAGGGTATTCAAGGAAACTCACAAACACCCATAAAATAGTCTAGAAATGGGCTTTGCACAATCAGCTGAAAAATATCCAATACATTTAACCAACTATATAAATAAATTTATTTATCAATTCTGTATGAAACTGCTTTTTAAATGCAGCTCTAATATCTAAATTCCATTGAATAATAAATCCACTGTCCATGCTACAGCTCGGCGCAGCCAAATATCAAAATAAGAACTAATTTCCTCTCCCTCAGTCAAAGGTAATTTACAGAACCGTTGTAATCTAATGAGTATGTTTACGACTTATTGAATATATTTTTCGGGAGGATAGGAAGGTAAAGATCCGACGTCACAGTTCTGTGTTGTTATTTTGTAAGACAACTGTAATTTTCTTACAATAGCGAGCACATGCAAATTGCAGTCCTCAAATTTTCAAGTGTATACAAAATCCAGGTTTCAAAAGGTTTAAAAAGATTAAAACAGTGTACAATTCTAATCAATTTAAGAATTGCATTTCACTGACAAAATCAATATCAAACACAACAACCAAGTGTCAACAAATAAAATAAACAAACACAATATTTTGGCTGGATATTGTCATGGCTTTATTCACACATCAATACACATTTCAAATCAATCAAAATTATTCATATGTAAATACACAAATCAAATCAATCAAAAAATGTCCATCACAAATGATGAAAATATAATACTATTGGGCGATCCAATAGTGATATTAAAAACACTGGGCGATCCAGAGTTGAATTGTATTTCTAAATCCGCCAATGAGAATACGGTCAAAAAACAAAAGTATTCTCACTGCCAAACATTTTAGAAATACATATTACCAGCCTCAATAATGCGGATATACATAAATATGAGGGTTAGCAAAGAAAGTTTCATGAGCGCCTTGTAGCGTATTGATAAATATATCCTTCCCAATGAAGGATAAATGAACGCCATCATCATTGAACAAAGCGGGAGGTCTATCTTCGAAATCAGGATATTGTATTATGTGACAATTTCGCTTTAGCAAGTGAGACCTTGCAAAACGATGACTTCTTCTTCTAGTGCTATACATTTAAACAAGATTTGACGAATATCGCCATTGCAATCTCGGAAGAATATTTGACCGTATTATTGCAGTTCCAGCTGGTAAATAATGAAACATAATATTTGCCAGTGTGTATTTGATATCATTAATAAGATAGCCGCAAGGATTTTCGGCGCTTCCGATATCAATTCCCCCGCAATGAATGACTTCAGCGTGAGGCTATCAATAACAACACAACAGACCTGACAAGAGAGGCATAAGGTTGCTCCATCGCATCACACTCATTCCTACCCAGCCGAGGTAGACGCATTGTCTTTCCATACCAAGGTTCTTTTTAGTTGGTCTGTGACATGTGTGATGGTATGCTTCCTTAATTATCGAGCTCCCTACAATCCATACAGTCTTGATACCTAAAATACTAAAACTGAGTTATAACCCAATATATCTTTGAAACGAGTTAGATAGCCAACGTCCCTTACATTGAATTTCTGCATCACTACAATCCAATTTTGCTAGGTGTGTGGCGCCACATATCCTAAATGAATGTGTATTTATATTTCGTGTGTTGTAACCCATAAATTTCAGAGATGAATGTAATACTGAAACAAATTGTTTCCTTGTAATTTGTTTTCAATTTAAATGACAAAATAATGGGCCTTCAAAGACTGGCCTCATTCGCATGTAATCGCCCAACAACTTGAATAAAGAAAATGGCAGATTGTCATCTGACTTGATTACAATAACGCACGATCTACCGAGCTGATCCGTTTTTGAATATCGTAATTTTATCTTGCACGACTGATCACATTGGCCCAAACATTGTCAGCTTCTTGAATAACTTTATTGATATCATACTTGTTTGAACATGTAATTTCACCTACTCTTAGCAAAACAGAAAATGCTAATGAAAAGGTTTTCGTAATAAGAACATACATGGCTTAAAGCTACTGGACATTGCCTCATAATTTCCATAGTAACAGGAAGACGCAAATCTGGTGCCCCATTTAACCTGGTCACACCCTTCAACATTTGCTTAACAAGAAATGATTGAGTAGTATCGTCTAGCCCCTTTTCTTAAAGTAAAACTGAGACCACTTACATACAATTTCGCAGTCGCCGGACATATGAATTGTAAGACAAGTAAGCAATAAAACTTGCAATGTGATCTACAGCTGGTGGCTATATATTAGGCAAGCCATATAAGTTACGAAATTCATTAAATTTTGCTAATCCATTCTCATAGGCATTCCAAGTATTCTTAGACAGGGAAGCTTCAAACAAGGTGTTTGCTTCTAGTACAAAAGGTTCAAGAATTCCACAGGAACTAGACAAGGCAAATCGTGATTGGTTGTCCAATTAACATCAGGTATGCAAGATACGCCATTAAATTAGCAAGAAATTCTTTCCAAACCCTAAGATCACTCTTCATCGATAAAGTTACCCTAATAAAATGATGAGGTTGAGATGCTTTATTTAAAGAAGCATAAACACGTCTTATAAATGCTCTACCGGCCGGAAGGGCTCATGATCGAACAAAAGGCCAATGAACCAGCTAATGACTAAAGAGTTCTAGGTGTCACTTTTTTATTTTGTAAAACATATTCAAGTTTGTCATTAAGCTAAACAATCTTATTGGATGGAATTTTGATAACCATATCATCGCAATCGATTGTAAGGCCTAAATATTCAATTTTTGTTGTAGGACCCTCCGTTTTTTCATGAGCAATTGGTACACTCAAACGTTCACAAACAGAATGGAAGGTTGCCATTAAATTCCTGCAATCGTCTGTGCAGGCCTTTCCCGCAAAAAAGAAATCGTTTAAATAATGATCTGTATCTTGGCAATTACTCGCTGTTCTCACAGCCCACTCGATGAAAGTTGAGAACCTCTCAAAATAGGAACAAGATTGAGAAAGGCCCATTGGCAACATTTTGTCTATAAAATAATTCCCATTGAAGTTAATACCTAACAAGTCAAAAGACCCTGGATATATTGGCAGCAAGCGAAATGCCGACTTAACATCACATTTCCCACAAAGTGCATGTTTACCTAAGCGTTGAATAATACAGACAGCATTATCAAACGAGGAGTATTGAACAATAGCATGAGACTGGTCAATATAAGAATTAATTCCATGACCTATTGGATAAGACAAGTGGGTTATAAGTCTAAATCCTCCTGTTTTTTAGGAACTATACCAATAGGGCTGCACCTGAGGTTTGAAATAGGTCTTCGCAGAATGGTCCTAAAATTCTACCCAATTCGATTTCAGCTTGAAGTTTTTGTGCCACAAAATCAGGAAATTGATAAACTGATTTTAGGTTTTTACAATCCACAGCTGATCGTGGTCCTGTGTAATGTATCGGAAAGCCAAACTTGAAACCATTTTCTAAAATTAAAGCACTGTCATAGTCGGGATAATACTTCAACATACGACATAATTCAACAAAATTTATAGGCGATTTACCTAAAGACCAGAGCTCATCTCTGCAAGTAAATTCTGCAATAAAGAAACACACAAATTTCTACCTTTATATAGTTATATGCTACTTTGACGGCTGCTTAGGCTTAAATAAAGGGCTGGGTTTTTGCAACGAATTTTTATTCCGACTTTGTTGAGCTTTGCTGGAACCAGCTGAACAGTTTATAATAGGATGATTCATCTGACATTTAAGACATGCATGTCGATAAGTGCAGCTGAATTTGTTGCATGTACCCTTATAGTTGTAATCATAACAATATTTAGACGACGTTTGGCTAGTAGCTCTATTAAAAGGTGTAGCAATAAAACGTAACCATAGCTCGCCATCAATTGAACCCCAAGACTTTAATGGGTTCATGGAAATTCTCAACCTAAATTGCTGGTCATAAAGTAACCACCTGCTAGTTGGATTTTCTTCAGCCACGTTTGTAATAAGCGTTATGTAACGAATAAGCTCACCAGCCTTATGTGGGTGATTTTCTATCATAATAGATACGTAATTAAGAAATGCATTTGTCCATGAGCTGATAGAATCTATGCTTTTAGTTTTTCGTTGCCTAGGTTGCAAAACAAGTTTGCCGTTTATTATTTCTAAATTTCTTGATCTTTGATCAACATTATTTTCAAAATTTTGCTTCAAAAATTGAGCAAGGTCTACATTCTCGAAATTCCAAACTTTTTCTTTTAAATTAGGAGTTATAAATACATCCGTTTCATTTGCATACATGGGAATTAACAGCGGCTCATTTGAGGCTACCTATGTGCAAGTTTCAATATTATTTATCAAAATAGAATCATTACCCTATCTAACTGCAGCATGATTACGAGGAACATGCTGTTCAAGCGGCCCTTGAACTCCCTGGACAACTGGGGCTGCTGGTTCAGGATCAGGTCTCCGCAGCTCTGGGACAGGGCCATGCTGCTCGTGCACCGGTAATGGATCGAGTCTCTGTGGTTCAGATATAAGTTGTTCTGGAACCCTATTCCGTAAAGGATACGGACCCCTTCTTTGAATAGCCCCGCGACCACGTCTTCGAGGCATGTCAGTTACTTGAAAAATGTGTCAATATAACATTAAATTTGCAGTAATTTATATATTCTCAGAGAGAAAATTTAAATAGACAAATTAACTTAAATTTAAGAAAAACGCCATACCTTTGTTAAATTCTTCTGAAATTAGAATCATTGTTCATAAACAGCATGAAATCTGCTTTATGCGATATCGAAAAATCCGGTGTTTTTTTTTACAAAGTTACTAAAATAAAATTAATCATAAAATTTGAAGATTATTCCTGTAATGAATGATAAAGGTGTTATTAAACACTGTTATCACGTTAAACATTCATACTAATTATTAGACAAACTATCTTCAACTTCTTTTTTTCCTAAAGAGAAACGTGGCGTTGCGTGGTCAAAAGCACGAAGAGACCGTGGCAATCAAGTGCACCGTTTTTATACCCAAGTGCCGCTTAGGTAATTGTAGTCTCGATCATCCAGACGCTTAATTGCATTTGTGCGTCTGGATTCATCTCTATATTGAACTCGTTACCATTACGCCCAAAACTTGGCGTAATTTTTGATTGGATGATATTTTTATTGTCTAAAAAATTACTTCCGTTCATATCAAGAAGTGTATAAAAATTTGGACCAAAGTTTACATTTGAATATTTTTATAAAATATTACTTTATCAATTAATTAAACAAATATTATTGTTATGCACAATCAAGAGACAATCTTACTTTGACGTCATTGTATAACTATAGACATGTTTGCATGGATTTCCTGATCTATAAATATGGCCCTAAAAATAGAATCATTGTTTTGTCTCCACCTATTGGTAGCGAAATTACAACAAGGTGATCCCAGACGCTATTATATATGCGTCTGGGTGACAGACGCTATTATATATGCGTCTGGGTGATCGAGACTAAAGTAATTGATGAGTTACAAGACAGTTAACTCGTCGAATAATTATAATAAACGAATTTAATTTTAATTAATTAAATTACATTACTAAGATCAGCGTTTGAGGAAGATAAAAAACTAAAAATTGAACCCTCTCCATCTTGGGGGAAATCTGTAGAAGATTTAAAAATATTATTTAATCTGAATACGCTAAAACTTTCTCATTTACAATTCGAGAAAGACATAAAACTAACTATTCAAATAGCCTTATGAATCATTTAAATCACATAAAAAAAGTGACTCAGGAAAACTGAGATTCTATAGCAAAATTATAGAAAATTTTGAAATTCAACAGTATCTTAAGTTTAATATTAATAAATATCTAAGACCATATTTGACAAAACTTTGACTAAGTGCAAGCTGCTGAGCTATTGAAGCAGATATGTCAAAGACAAAGATCAACCTAATTTTTAATTGATTGTCCCTTATATAAAAAAAATTAGAGATAAGTTTTAAAATTTATTAAATAAAGATATAAATGAAACTCCTATGGAGTCTATCAGGTTTGTTCCCCGAACGCCTACTGGATTAAATAAACATCTAATTAATGTATGGGATTATGGGGCCTTCTAAGGGGTTTTATAAATTAGTGTAAATTTTTATAGTTAATATTGTAGCAGAAAATGTAAGGTTGAAAACAAAGTCAATCTAAAGAAAATACTTTGATCATACATTTTAATACATTAAATGATATTCATTACATCTATATAATAATAACAAGGTCTGTCATCTTGTCTTGAAGTAAAGTAAAGAATCTGGTGTAAATGGCTTGACTCTTTCCTGGAAGAAACGCATATACCATTTTATTTTGATATTTTGATATTTTTCTTGTCAATTCAGTTTCCAATGTCTACTATGCTTTATTATAATTTTCAAGGTAAATACAGGTAAATACAGGTAAACTAATTATTGCATTCCCCTTAACAGGCCCCATAATCCCCATACCTAATGAGGTGTTGTTTTTATCCAGTAGGCGTTCGGGGAACACACCGTCTATCAGTCGTCACCTTAACCCGAATACAACAAAAGAACTAAAGAATATTTGTTTATATTTAAAAGAATCTTACACACTCAAAGATTTACATCTTTAGAAAAAGTATATGCGTATAAGTATTCAAAAATAATTCTCATCATATTTTATAGCAAAAGCCATTTACTGTACATTGTCATACTATACAGAAACATTATATATTTTCACAATTGATTATTTCATTTTAATTATTTAATACATACAAGTATACTTTTATGTCGATAAATGTACTATGTGTTATGTAATTGGATTACGCAATATTGTAAATTTGACTATGCTTATTCAAATGAAATAATTTTAAATTGATATTAACACTTAAGGTTCGCGGCGGATTTAACAAATATTCGAAGGCGAAATTCCCATCGTGCATCCAATATGATGATCGCATATATGCCATATTTTTTTTAAATGATTAGCAGAAAGGGGGCTGGGGGGAAAGATACTAAAATGACCAAAAGTTTTCTATTGTAAAGTTCAGATTGGGGCAAACTATAATTAATTTGAACCTATACAATCTTTTTTTTTCAGAAAATGCTGATAAATTATGTCACGCAGAAATTAATACAAATGTTTATGAAGTGATTATTTTAAAGGAAAACCATCTCTATCTTTTATTCGAATTGCTTTTAACTAGTACCTAAAACAACTTTGTAAGAAAAACAACGGAATTTAAGCATACATAAATATTACAAGTCATTACAGGGTGAGGTTTTCGTTCGCCCACTGTCAAGACAGGCAGTAATATATCAGATGCACACTACAGCCTCAATAGCTTGTCGGTGAAATTTATTCACAAGAATTTTACCCCATATACAAAGGGGCGAAATATGAAATATGGCCAAAAACAAGAAAAAACATTTGTTTCTCTTGTTTCCTTGCCATGTACCCATTTTTTCAGATGGTATTGGGCTTAATTCATGTTGTTACTTTTAGTGATTCTACTCTGTATCACTTTGGTGTAATAAGTAAGTCCATTTTCGAATCTATAGTTTTCAAATGGACTGCTCGGTTTAACATATGAAATCTTATGGTAATTTATTCTAATTTCTTGACGTGACCAATTCTATCTACCAGAAATTCAAGATTCCACTGGACTCTAGGAAACTCTCTGAGTTCTAGTAAATTATCCAACAGTGATGAAATATGAAGGTGGTCATATACAATATATTGAAGTAGAGGGTCAAGATTTTATCTGAATATTTTCTGCATTGATTACTTTAGGCCGTTGCACACTGACACTAATAATGTCAATTTTATTGGGTTACTGTTGTAAACATGTAGATAAATCTTACACATCTAGTGAATGTTGAATGTCTTTATTTGCAAAAGCATTATATGCTATAGCACAATTACAGTATATAATAGTGACATATGACGAACAACAGGAGAGACATATTGATTAAAGTACAATTATAATATCAAGAAGTTTCTACTTTCAAATGCAAATTTTATAAAATTACACAATTTTATAACTAACTTTTTGGAATTACCAGTCAATAAATATCTAAGTTTAGTCGTATTTGGCCATGAACAAAAATATTTAGGTAAAAACTTAAGTCTTAATGATCTATAGGCTGGACATACAAGTAGGAAATGGTATTCATTTTCGACACAAGACATATTACAACATTCACAAAGTCTTAGATTTCTCGGCAAATCTAGATATCTACCAGTTTCTAGATTTATCTTTGCTGTACCACTGCGTATTTTAGTAAGAAAATGTGAGTTATAACAAAGATCTACATATTCTTCGAAACCAAAAACTGGTTTAATTATATTATATAAAGTCAACTTTTCACAATTTTTAACCTCTTCATGCCATGATTGGATATATTGATCTTTGATTATGTTATAAATAACGTCAATGGAGATATTTTCGTTTGATTGTTGATACCATACATAGTTTAGACCTAATGAAAACAACAAATCACGTACATTTGATACCCAATTAGTTTTACCATTATTTGCATCTGTAAGTAACAAATTATAAATGTCATATACAACAGGTTGTTTTTGATACACTATTCTAAACCAGTACTATAAAATTCTGACTTTACGACATACAAATAACGGTAGACGCCCAAGTTCACCATAAAGAAAACAATTTGGAACATTCTTACCAACGTTTAATATATATTTACAAAATCGTTTATGGATAACTTCAATATCTGTGCCACCATGGAAGCCCCATACTTCCGACGCATAACTTAATACGGACGTTACCATACTGTCAAAAAGTTCACATCGCTTTTTCTTGGTTAAACAAAGTTCTTTCGTACAGTGGATTAAGGATGATAACGAGCGTGCGCCTTGGTTTGACAATCGTTTTTGAGTTTGTAGGAATTTCCCATTATAATGGAATAGCATCCCTAGATAAACGTATGAATTGACTATTTCTAACAGACTGTCATTGTACATAAAAACTGAATTGACAGGTTGCCATCCATTACGAAAAACAACAATTTTTGTCTTATCCGTATTAACTTCTATATTCCACTTTTTGCAGTAAGTACAAAGCTTATCCAATATCTCCTGAAGCTTTTAGGCAGATTTTGCAAATAAAACTGTATCGTATGCAAAAAGGATCAAATATATAAGCATACCGTTAATACTCACAATATCTTGATCTTGATTTACGTCCATATCTTCTATTAGGTCATTCACAAAGAATAAAAATAATAAGGGTGACAAAGGTTCACCTTGCTTGACACCAAGTAAATTATCGAATGGTTCAGAGAGAATTCCTCCCGATCGGACCCGCAATTTTACGGACGAGTAGACAGATTTCACTATAGCTACAAATTTAGAGCTTATTCCATTAGACAAAAGCTTGTAGAAAAGAATTCTTCTATCGATCTTGTCAAATGCTTTACGAAAATCTATGAACGAAGTGTACAGTTTTTCCTTCTTCTGGAGTGTATGGGTTATAATACCATGCAGTACAAAAATGGCATCTACAGTAGATTTATGTGGTCGAAATCCAAACTGACTGTTCAACAATTTGTCATTATCCTCAGACCATTCTAGAAGTCTATTGGTTAAAATTGACGTAAACAGTTTAGATAAAACACTAACAAGGACAATAGGTCTAAAGTTATTGGGATCAGTGAGGTCCCCACTTTTCGGTACAGATACAACGATACACTCAGGATAAGTTCCCGTAGTAAATATATAATTAAAAATAGTCTTGAGGAAAGGTGCAAAAAGGTTCGGACAGGCAGTAAACATTTCGCTAATACAGCCATCATTTCCCGCACTTTTGTCTGGTTTCAATTTGTTCAACGCAGATTTCTTCTTCGGAAATTTCACAATCGAGAATGTCTACATTTGTTTCATCAAAATGTATATTGTTCAGTAAATTTACTATTTCATTACAAAGATCCGGAGGGTTACCACCTAGAATAGATTCGAAATGACTAAACATTGTATCATTGTCAATTTCGCATGACGGAGGCTTCCTTTTTCTCACAGTTTTCCAAAACTTTTTTGGTTCTGATTTAGCAATGTTACAAAGTTCAACTCCTTTCCGCCTATTGAAGGATAGCTGGGCTTTTCGCTTTACTTTATTATATTCGTTTCTATTTAATATATACGATTGTCTATTCGCTTCGGACGGATACCGGAAGAACAAGTTTCTAGACCGATGAAAATTATCACGGGCTGACACACAGTTGGCATCGAACCAGTCGTTGTTCGGGCGGTTGCGCTTGTTTACTCTAACCATGTTAACAGTTCTACCAAATACTTTAAACGCACTGTCATTTATAATCTCAGTAATTCCATCAATCGCATTGTTTAAATCATTAGTGTTGTTAATATTGTCCGTAAGATTACGAATTTCGTCTAATTTTGTACGCAAGATATCGACATATTCATTCGATCTATCGTTGTCCCATTTCAGAAAGGTGCGTTTTGTGTTTACATCACCGGCCGTTTGGTGAAGAGGAAAGTCAAAAGTAAAATGTAAAGGCGCATGATCCGATAGTTCGTTAAAATCTAAAATTTCAAAGTCTTTTAAAAGCTTATAATCTTCCGGTGCAAGCAAAAGATAATCATTCACACTGCTTCCTTTCATATTACAAAACGTAAGATTTCCAGATGTATCTTTTCCTAATCGACCATTTGCCACCGTAAGTCCCGTATTATAACACAACTGTAGGAGCTTGCGGCCGAACAAATTAACGGTTTTATCTTTCGAATTACGCGGTTGAACTATGGGGTTTTCAACGTGTAAAGCACTATCAACATATCTATCCATATTATCATTGAGTAAAATATCTAATTCTTGGCCAATACGACTATTCAAATCACCACAAAGAAAAAATATACCCTTTTCTTTATAGTCTAATATAATAGTTTCAAAAACATCATACAAGTCAAAATCAACCCTTTCATAAAAGACTGAATTTTCATGTGGTATGTATGCTAAACAGATATATACATCTTGATTGGTACCAAAGAAGTCATGCTTCAATTTTATCAAAATAATACCATGATCTATTTGCTTCTCTATAGATAAACCCTTTATTAATTTTTTTTTACAAAAAATTGCAACACCACCTTCTTTTCTGACTCCAATATTAACAGATCTATTTAGACATATTAATTTATCAAAACCTTCTATATCAATAATATCATTATTATTTAACCATGTTTCTGACAATAATAATAAATCATAATTTTCTACAATATTTAAAAAACTGTTATCTTTACAAATAGAGGCTAAACCATGAACATTCCAAGATAAACATTTAAAACCATTATATATTCTCCTTGGCCTGTCCTATTCTTGGGGCGCGTATTCCTTACCATTCACAAAGATCTTGTCCCGAACGAAATAGGCCTTGATATCTCTCTCGCGGAGTTCCTTCAGTATCGGAAGTTTGTCTTTTCTACGCTTCTGAATTTCCGGTGGCAGCTGTTCAGATATGCCAAATGACGAACCTTTTAAGCTTTTAGCATTACTTTTGACGAGATCTCTCATGTATTGCTTCGCAAACTTCACCAGGATTGGTCGAATTTTCGCATCGGACTTTTTTCCCAGTCGATCTGCTTCTTGAACTTGAATCTTTACATTCGCATCCTCAATTTTGAGTATTTCGCCACAAAATCTTGTGATCACATCTTTACAGACTTCACTTTCGTCCCCGGGAATGTTGTAAAATACAAGATTGTTTCGCATTGAATGAAAGTGCATATCAATTAGTTCGTCTTTGATTCTGTCGTTGTTCTTCTTCATTTCTTCCTTAAAACCATCATTGTTTTTCTTAAATTCGGCTTTCAATCTTTCGGTGTCTCTATGTAAATCATCAAGTGTACTTGTAAGTCTTTGTTCGTCTGAGTTGATGTTCATGTTGCTATTTTTGAGTTGTTTTGAGATTTTATCCATTTCACTCTTGAGGTCTTTCAAAGACTTTTTCTGCGTATCGAATTCGTCGCTAATAAGTTGGACGCTTCTTTCCATCTGGTCAAATCGGTTCTCAAAAGATTTAGTGCTGGTTTCTAGTCTTACTACTTTGGCGTTAAGGGAAGTTACTAGGCTGTCTATTTGATCTAGTTTGTTGAGTTTTGATTCGAATCTGTCCATTTTACAAAATAATTCGTCAACCCACGGTGGTCGCTGTTGTTGTTGTTGTTGTTGCTGTTTCTGGTTCGGTTGACTAAATGGCGAGATGTTATGGGATATCGGCATAGGCAAGGGCATCATCGGGTTTGTTTGCATTGTTGGCATTGCTAGATTGGGCGTGGAACAATGTTGGCCTGAGAAAGAGTATGCGTTGCTAGGACTTGGACAATAAATGTTCGCATCGTGAGTAAAATTATGTTGACTCATATTGTGAATTACCGGTGCATTCGAACTTGGTCTATTTACATTCGCTTGATTGATTTCACTACCTGTGTCGCCACAGAAATTTTACAGCTATATCATAGCGTCTAGTTTTTGTTAAGGGAGGAAGCGGGAGTTCCCGGTTAAAAAACCGACAATAAATAGGCAAATCCTTGTCAATTATAATGTTCGACCATACCATTTTATACTTTAGGCCAAAACGCGAACCTCAGCTACATCATTTCGTACAGTTTTTATTGGGGATGAAGCCGGAGTAGAGAAAATTCCCTACCTGCGGTAGCAAAACCTGCACTCTGTCAATTCCTAAGTGATTACAAGTTTAGAGTTACAGCGCCAGCCCTTTGTAGCCATTAGCATACGCATGGCTTATCTGTAACGAACTATACGAGTTGGTTACGCCACAGGTTCAATACATTCTTTTATCTATCTTTTCACACAATGTAAAAGTTCTATGAGTTATTGAAAGTTTAAAAAAAAGAAAAGGTTTTGTTATAACACATTAAAAACAAGGTTGAATAATTTATACGATGGTGACTTACATCGTATATAGAATTTTTAAACAGAAAATATTCTTATATTTTATTACTGTACATCCACATCGAAAAAAGTCCATTTACTACCAAAATGTTTATAAAACAAAAGCAATACATAAAAATTAAAGTGAATATTAAGAATTGAATGTGTTTGTGTTTCTTGATTTTTAGAACTTCTTCTCCTATTGTTGATTTCCTCACTTGTCTTCACAATGACTGAGAATCGCAACTAATTATAACATCTGTAACGTGTTTTATTGGTTTATTTAACGACATAAAGACATTAAATTTAATCAAGTGATGTTAATGGATCATTTTATTTGTTAAGTCACCGTGATTAACCTCAGCTTTCAATGAACTAAGGGGCATTGATATATTTAGATAATTTACAACTAATCAGACAAATATATATTATTCAATGAAAAGAGCAACCTTTTCATATATTTTGGAAAGGTAAAAGAAGAGACCTTTTCGGGCTGTAAATCCATATTACCGTCCCCTCTCCCAACCCTCTCCTGAAAATTTCGTATTTATGCATTGGTTGTGTTATTCTAACTTGGTGGAAGGGTGATAATCCACACCTTATTATTGGGTAGCAGATTTTCACAACGATCTTTCGGAACACATCATTGTCTTACCGAATAAGTATTCCGAACATTTAAAAGCAGCTTAGTCTCGATCATCCAGACGCTTACAATTACATTTGTGCTTCTGGATTCAGCTCTATATTAAACTCGTTATTACGCCCAAAACTGGGCGTAATTTTTGATTGGATGATATTTTTATTGTCTAAAAAATTACTTCCGTTCATATCAAGAAGTTTACAACAAATTGTACCAAAGTTTACATTTGAATATTTTTTATAAAATATTACTTTATCAATTAATTAAACAAATATTATTGTTATGCATAATCAAGAGGGAATCTTACTGTGACGTCATATTATAAGTATAGATATGTTTGCATGGTTTTCCTGGTTTAAAAATAAGGCCCTAAAAATAGAATCATTGTTTGTCTCCACCTATTGGTAGCGAAATTAAAATAAGGTGATCCCAGACGCTATTATATATGCGTCTGGGTGATCGAGACTAAAAGCAGCTCGATTGTCATGGAAGCAAAATTTAATACGACAGGCTGAGATGTTTCCGATTGTTCAATCAAACCATTTAGCATTGATAAGATCGACTGTACATGCGTGTAGAGAAAGAAGACGACTTTTTGGTCCTGCTTTATAATGTTGTAAAACAAAACCGATTATTATACTAAAAAGACTGTGAAAACAACATATTACTTAATCGATCGTTTAATATGTAAATACTGGTAAATAAACCCACTTCATAGAAATATCAAAACCCTTACTTTTTGGCAATTACTACCACCCAAACTGGTAATGTGACCAGTCCAACTTGACGTTAACAAAAGGAGACGTGAGTTAGAAAATTACAAGGCACAGCAGGAGACAGTCCCTGTTCCTTTGAATATCACAATGGACGAAGATCTAAAAGTGATTTTATCTTATAAAACCTTCCCGCATTTTTATTGTCTGTTTTTCGCAGTTTAACTGTCTCATACACCATTTAATTTAACAAATTACCTTCCAAACAAAAATCAATACATCGAATGATAATACTGCACTACATACATTTGTGTCATGCACATCCAAAACCATTGCCAAACCATAGAAAGCAAAAACAGCACGACTCTCCATATTTACAGGAAGTATGTCAACTCAGCCAAGACAAAATATTCTCGTTCTCATACATCATTTATAAAACTTTGAACCTCGAAAACGAAACTGTCTAATTCTAAACAACATCATCGCCATTTTTATATTATAAACCGGCAACAGAGTAAAAAGCTGTAATATTTAAAATCACTTAAATGTGCAAGATAATAAAATTAAATTAAATAACATTTTCAGGACGATGAAATTTACAGCAAGGAAACCAAGTATGTTAATACTATACTTACTGTTATTAAAAATAGCCGGACTAAATTATATTGAGAGTAACCCTGGCCATGCACATCAAATCCACGTTAAAGTTTCTGACACAGAAACCTGGTTAGACCCTGGTATTAAAGACTATGAAGTTTTCCCAGAGAACTTTATAAATATTCAGACGACACAGAAACAAAAAATTACGGGGTGGCGTCCTAAAAGGTATCAATAAAGATTTTATAAGTGATGAAGTGAAAGAACATTCAGGTGGTGACTGTAAAATCATTTGGGCCAAGATCGAAATCAAAGGTAGTAAAACCCTATGCATATCATCATTCTACATTCCCAAAACATCTCACTGAACTACTCTACAGGGATTTTAAAATGCAGCATTGTTAACTGGGGGTGATTTATACATCCCGTGCTATGATTGAAAAAACAAAGTACTGAAACCAAATGCAACGATCATAATGTACACAATAACTGTGATACTGGACGACACAGGCCTGATCTTAATTGTAGAACAATTCTCAAGGCAAGAAACTACCTTAGACTTCACGATCACAAACCTTTCAAATAAAATCCAACGCAATAAAACTATGCTACGCATCTCATACCATGACATTGTTTTTGTTGAAATGAATATTTAACCAACAAAATTGAAACAAGTTCCAAGATATATATTCATATACAGAAATGCAAACTGGAAAAGCTCAAATTTAACAACTATACGATGTAATTCTCAACAAATCAGAACCATCATCGGTTGAAGTTAAAACCCACTAGACGAACTGGCGAAACAAAATATTCCATGCAAGAACACAGGCACGAGATAAAACAACCATGAGAAAATTACGAGACCAAAAAACTAATGAAAATCACGAAGATGCTTATTTCCCAATTTTTTCATTTCTTGTATAGTTTGTCTAAAAACTATAAAAAAAATTGTTGTCTCAAACTATAAAAAAATTTGAAAAAAAAAATAAGAAAATAAGCATCCGTTACAAATACAAACAAATTAAATACCAATCATGAAAACAATTGACCACGAGACACTCATACTGAAAATGAATAGAATACTACTATATAATTACACAGAGAGAAAAAGAAAAAATCTTTAATAACATGAAGAAATGTTGGTCATACATATAAATTAAAAAATCTGGCAGCAATTAAACATGAAGGTAAACTGACCACTGATCCAACAAAAGGCATCTGCAATATGAATCTGTATTCTGAGAGAAAAGTACCATCACTGACAAAAAACTCCAATAAAACCACTTGACGCAAGTTACACGATGCTGAAGGCACTTTCGACCCTGGACGGGAATTGCCAAAAAATATGTCATAGAGTTATGAAAAAACTGCATTTTTTTTCTTGTAGCAACAATAATGTGTCCACTCTTAGTCATATTCAAAGAGCTCGATGGTCTTAAACATGCAAGCGGTGTGGCAGTCTCAAAACACTACTATTATTCACTATATTATCCGAGGACAGGCTTTCTACTGATTACCAGACAAACCTCGAAAGGAATAGTATCCATTTGTCTACCCATACCGTGCAAGCTGCTCTGAGAGTTGATCTCGGGCGTATCTCAGTATCCAGCGTTGAAATATCTACATATAGTGCTATAATAAATATAGACTAAAAAATCGGTAGATCATTCCTGCTATGTTCAAATATACTCACTCAAAAAAGAAACGCAATATCGAATAAATTTTTTCAAATAATTTTTGCTAACAAATAACCTTTTATATTCAAATATACACAAAATCATAATTACACCTTAATTAAAAGTTTCCAGGTGAACTATGAATTACGCATTGCTAAAAACAGGGTCGACTTTCACTTGCAAATCGTGGTTATTTTTTTTAACTCAGACAATCGGTATAAAACCCCGCTATTTCTTTTCTTGACTGCATTAGTAAAATAAAAGGTGATAAGGTGATGCTATGCCAAGGTTAGATGGTGCTACCCGGAATATCGCTATCGGTCGAATCTAGACCGGGGAACCACAAAATGCTGTTACCAGAACGTACAATGTTCATCGTAGCACAATTTCACGCCTTTGGAGACGCTACCAGCAGCTTGGTACTACGACAGACCGACTGCGCCCAGAGTGTCCGCGTGTTACAACTCGGCGCAGGATCGTTACATTAGATTATTCCATCTACGGAACAGGACTATTGCTGCAACATAAACAGCTGTAAACGTCCCTGGGTTGCGCCGTATCTCACCACAGACAGTACGCAATCGGTTACGCTCTCATGGATTGCGGGCAACAAGACCTTACGTCGGAGCAACGCTGAGACGCCAGCACCTCCGAGCAAGGGTAAGATAGTAAACTACCGTTCGTGTATGGAATTTACAGAAGTGGAGAAAAGTGTGGTTCAGCGATGAGTCACGATTTCAGCTTGAAAAGCGAGATGGTCGCACACGAGTGTACAGGCGCAGAAATAAATGTTTTGAGCAAAACTGTGTTGTAGAAAGAGACAATTTTGGCAGTGTTATGATGTGGGCCGCTATCTCTTACCCCAGGAACACACAGCTGATACATATTTAAGGCAATCTTAACGCTGTTAGTTATAGAGATAAAATTTTACGGCCCGTAATAGACATTCAAATTTTTCAACACGACAATGCCTGACTGCACGTGTATCAGTAGATTTTTTAGAGCAACGTTTCTTTTTTTAATTGAGTATATAGATTTAATTATATAAGATTCCGGATCGCTAATTTGCACTGAAGTTTTTCTATCATTTTTGTCCTTCATCATCATTGTCCTTCTTAAGTTTTTTCAGCTAAAATTAACAGACTTAACATTCACCCATTTAAATAGGGATAGCCATTCTGGTATGTTTTAAATTTTGAAGGTATGCAATAAGATTAAGAGTAAATTAATCGTACGGAAGGTTTTAATCATACCTTTTCACTCTGTCAGTGCAGAAACGGATGAATAGAGTAGTTTCAGAAAAATAAAGTAATGGGTTGTGGCGGAAATTTTAATTTAGATTCTGAAGAAGTTACAACCCCCTTCCTTTTATCGACAACTATCATCGTTTCCTAACCTGTTCTTTATATAAAGAATATAGATGGTCAGTGCAGAAATTTTGCAACGATTTGAATATAGATTTCAACTTGAATATTATACTTTTTGGTAATGAGACTCTTTTTTATGTCAATAATGTAAAACTCCAAATGTCGCAATCATACTTTCCGAACTGACAACCACCCAATGAGAGTGTATCCTCTTTTCGACACCTGGGGACACGCTTGGCAGATCTGTGGGTCAAGCAATATGATAGAAAAAATTAAAACTTATAATTAAATTCTCACCTCTCTGATAAATGACATTAGCGTCGTGATCAGAAAGAAAAGTGGTCATGCAAATGAATGCATTGAGCGGTTAATACACCTCGGGTTCTCGATGCATGTGTGGCTTTTTGAAACGTGAAGTGAAGTTGTATAAATGGTAGATTGTAGATAGACTACCACTGAAGGCGGTATAATATCATTTATTAAATGCATTTTGTACCCTAGAGGGTTGATAGCATATAAACATAAAAGCAAAGAATACAGTATATCAGAAAAATAGCAAAGAAAACCGACCGAACATCAAGAGCCAAAAGTCAAGGGACAGTTACAAATCAGGATATAGACAAACGCAACACAAAAAACAAAAACACAAAAAACAAAGAGTATAACCCGAACCAAATAAAAACCATGGGTGCACCCAGGTGCTCCGGACGAGTAAGCAGTATAAACATAAAATAAACAAGCAGAGAACAACTCTAATTATCGTTGAGAATCCACATTTCTCAGTTCTAGAGACATTTTTATAAATGGAGCAACCACATGCACATCTTCAGACTAAAACTATTTTTAGTTTATCAATATGGGATATGTTGTTAATATTCAGTGTTTTTATATTTATATTTTTTAGAAGAGGTGTTCTTAAAGACTCGTATTTAGGAGATTCAAAGAAAAATGATATTCATCTTTCTTCATTCTTCGTTGCCTATAATTAAGACCTCATATTGAGGTCTGCCACAGATTTCACGTTTACAGACTGACAAACAAGGGTTTAGGTCTGAAGATTAGCAGATGTTGATGTAACTGTCGCTATTGAGACGATAAGTATTTAACAACTTCTTGCGAATGCCGCCGTCTTCTTTTTGTGTACAGTCTAGAAACGTGCACTGGGAAGGCAAAGATGCCTATAAACAGGTATATTATGCAGTAAGTCAGGCGCGAAAGTCATTATATCTCCGTTAGCAAGTCGTCGTTACCTCCACGAGATAACTCAATTCCGCATGAAGATATCTTGCATCTAGAGTTTTAAAGTGTTTTGGTACCAGAAGAAGAGATCTAATTGCGACTTGTATTCTTGACATTTTTTCGTGGAACATGCTAGGAGGTTTTCCACAAAGCAAGTCCCCAGTTGGCGGATAGGGAGGTCCTCTCATTGGGGTTCGTTAGGTTATAATACAAAAAGGCTGAACGTGGTCCGTAATGGGATACGTTTTTTTGCAAGACAAAAAACACTTTTTTTCTAGATTTCGAGACAAAGTAGGCTCATTGTATCCACTACAAAAAGCTAAATGATGCGTCCCAACCCAATGCTTAGTACTTTTCCAGTGGTAATAAAATTGTATTCCCGTTGGTCTTTTCCTTTTCCATCTTGATTTGTTGTTTGTTAAATTGTTCGCATCCTGAATATAGCCAAAAATCAAATCGCTTTTATCGTTATATTATAACTCTTATAGGATCATCTAGGTCGTTCATGTCGAGGTTTGTGAACATATACTAATGCTCGATTTATGAACACATACTCGGAATTTAAACTTTGTCATCATCCGAATATTCCCAGTTCTCTTTATCCGAATTATTCCTTTTTTGGATTTCCGAAATCAAGCTCATCGTTTATATAATTCAGAAACACATCGTCAGTATATTTAAATGTTCATCACCTCATTCATTTTCAACTATTGTCGGGAGAATATCGCTTGCACAAATTATATCAGGATATAGCTCATCCTAAATGTCTTCATCGTCGTACTTAAAGTTTTAAAACCTATCATGTATGGGATAAAAATCTTGGATATCTTCACTCGACGTATCGGATGCCAGAAAATTACTTCAAATCTTTTAAGCTTCCTTGTATCTCAGCTTCGGTACTCATTGAATCAAACACAATTGATCTAAACTCGATTTCAACATAACGTATAAATAACTCTCTAAGGTGTCTTTTCAATTTAGGAATGTCCGTGAGCAAAAAATATGATTATATCTTTAACATATGTGTCTCGTCCTTTGCCGAGCGGGCAACTTTACATATCTTTTCGATGATGATCTGGTTAAGGTGTCTACGGATGATGTTCATCAGCTTGCGGTCTCTTACTAACTTTAAATGCTTTTCTTGTATTAGTCAAAGGTAATGTTGCGCTCAATCACATTCTTTGCGAGTTTTGGCATGAATAAGAACGGTTCAGTAAATAGCATTTTGTTGTCATATAGCTTCTTGCTTAATCTAATTTACCATTTGTATCAGGGTTTAGTATGTAATTAAGCTTACAACCGCCATACCCATATATTTTCATCCACACAAAAATCACAAAAAAAATAAAAGAAACTGAACATTGCAAACAAGCGCCGAAATGTATGACTGACCCGGTCTAGGTTTTTTATAAGTGTTTCTGGGGCAATCCAATGCATACAACGTCGCCTCCAAGTGCGGGATCGCAGAATTGGTCTCCCACTCAAATGATTACAAAAGCGAAGTGTTGAAGTTTAAAAGTAAATTTTATTGAACGGACAATAAGTTGAAAA
This sequence comes from Limnoperna fortunei, assembly GCA_944474755.1. Classification (NCBI taxonomy): domain Eukaryota; kingdom Metazoa; phylum Mollusca; class Bivalvia; order Mytilida; family Modiolidae; genus Limnoperna; species Limnoperna fortunei. The sequence goes on from OX104113.1 coordinate 35,464,302, forward strand.
TGATAAAATATCCTTAAAAATATACTATGGGTTCCCAATATGTTGACGAGAATAGAAGCTGCTGGCACGGCTCTACATTTCTCGTAAAAGGCTTGATATCACCAGAAGACTAGTGCCTTTTTAACGATGGTTCCAAAAAATTTACATTTTGTTAAAGGTTCCTATTCATCAATAGATCTTACAATAAGAGAACAAGTGCCATTTTTAACGATGGTTCCAAAACACATTTACATTCTGGTAATGGCTCCCATTCAGCAAGAGATCTTACAATAATAGATCCTTCTCTCCCTCCCGAATTTTCATGGAAAGGTTATTACAATCTCTGTGGCATTGATCATTAAAATACAAAGTACAATAGTCTTTAAATTCGTAGCAAAGCAAATTGGCCTCTCTTGGAAAAACGGCATTTTTACCCCATTTTAAAATATTAATTGTAATTGCTGGTACTCAAACAAAAAAACCATCCTAATAAACTATGATACAATAACAACTGTAAGAATGCTCTTAAAGATCGTAAAAAGCCGAACGATGCTTCAAGAAACAACCAACCCAACATAATCTTAACCATTTCTGAATTTTATCAAACAATGAAGAAATACTTTTTGGCGTAAGTTTTGTTTTTCCAAATAAAAAAATGACCACACTCTTATGAATAATAATTGAAATATGATTCAATAAAAAAGGTTAGAAAGTAAAAGCGAATGTCCATCATTTAAAGGATAACAAGAATTGTTAACATCAGATAAAAATATATGAAACACATTGGCGGCAACTATTGCAAAACACTCCCCCGCCTAAAATTACCATCCCAATTTTCAGCGAGAAAAAAAAAATCGAAAAGAAAAATTTCCTATTTGATTTTAAAGCTAAAAATTTAGAATATAGTAAACCATTTCCTTTGGAAGGGACCTACATTTCTTTCACTAAATATCACGATACAGGCTGTGGTACGTCAAATGAAATTCATCACCAACTACTTAAACTACTTAAAAATTTCCATAGTCTTCTCTACATTGATGTCCCAATCTTTTAAAACTATTTATGTAACGGATAACCTACCATCTATATGAAAAATTGATACACTTATGCCTATTCAAAAGGAAAAATAGGATCATTTAGAAGCTTCCAACTATCATCCTATAGCCGTCAATAGTTGTTCTGTAAAATGGTGGAAAGGATGATCAATGTCTGGTTATTATCTAAAATATTATTATTATTATTATCGTCATTAGACAGTAAAATTATTATCTACTTCGATTCTTTATCATGTCTTTTGCAATTTAAAATAATAAAATTAAAATTGACAAATCCTTGGCAACTTAAGATAAAATGGTTGTGTTTTACTGGATTCACGTGAAAATCCATGGAAAAATACACTTGTTGTTATTATACCTTACTGAATTAGTAATTGATTTAATTGGATGAAATAAGGTCACGTGACGTGAAATAATCTGGGTATTTTTCTTCAAATTCGTACAAATGTTGAATAACCTTTTCAAAAACCCATGTCCATTGAATAACCCTATTATTCACCGGTGAATAACCCTTGAAATTTAAAATGGCCATTGGAACCATGATCCTTTTTATATTTTGATTTAAAAAAAAAGATTTGTTATATGATATTCCAGTCCACTGTTTGTTCGGTATAATAAAACAGTTACGGCCTTGAATTTTGTGAAAATCAAAATTGTCAACCTCGCTGGGGTTATTTCCCTCGGGCTAAAGCCCTCAGGGAAATAACCCCACCTCTGGTTGACAATTTTAGATATTCACCTCTTCCAAGGGCCGTAATTGTATATTGTTATGTATACACATCCTCATAATATTGTATGAGATCACAAATTTATACATTTAAAAAGGATAGTAGCCCTATTTTCAAGAAATTAGAATATATTAAATTGTTCACGCCCAGAATAAAGCTTAAAATTTCCTTGCTGGACATTAAAAGCTTAAAATGTACTTGATGGACGTTAAAAGCTGAAAATTTGCATGCTGGACGTTAAACACTAATTAATCAATATTATTATTTCACAAAAAGAAGGCACCATACCCACTCAAAATATTAAATGCGATTGGAAACACAGTTGGTGGCCTAAATTACACTTTGCGGCGCTGAGGACCTATCCTCTTTGATTAAGGTCGCAAACCTACCCTTCCTTAGTGGCTTACCGCAGATGTGGTAGTCGACGCTGGATTCAAAATTTCGTATTTCAATGATCTTCTGGTTTTGCAAATCTTTGTTATGTTGTATGTTTTACGTTATGTTAATATAGTCATGTATCAGAAAAAAGTTTTTTACCGTGATTCCTTACGCGCGTACCATAAGAACCGTGATGAAATCAAAGTCTGCAAAAATGTTGTCGCGTCGATAGTCATGAATAAGAAATCTATAATCGCCCATTTCTATTTTTTTATATTCTCGACGGTACAATTTAAGCTCTTCTTTTTCATCTCTATATTGTAGGATTAAACACTGGGTTTTAGGAAATTATCAATGTGTAAACTCCGGCGACTCACTTACAAACTAAATAAAGTCCGAAGGATAATTTCCTAAAACACAGTGTTTAATCTTTATAATTCTGTGAAATAATAGTTGTGATTTTTAAAACAGCAAAAACAGTTACAGAAACCCATCTAGACCTCAAAACGTACCTAGGCCGGAAAGCGTAGGGATATGCAAAACATAGTACCAAAGGAATCGCGGTTTTGTAGATATTGATAGGAAAAAAAACAAAATGAAACACTAAATTGTATTTATATTATATTTCATTTGAAATCTCAATCGATTTTAATTGGAAATCATTGGGGCAGAGAAAACATTGTCCCCTCTCCCAGACGATACGCTAGGAGGACGCCATCTTGTTTACATTGGATACTGAAAGTAGTCCGCTCAGAGGAAATATCGATATATAAATTATCTGAGAAGACGCCATTTAAGTGTTTTTGTCCAATCAAAGCACTTAATATAAATAAATTACAGCGTGAATAGAATTATTGTGTTATATTTTTTGATTGACAACATATAATATAGTCATGTATTGAATACATTTTTCTGCAGACTACTGGCATTTTAATGAATACAAATAGTGTCCCTCGCCTAGCTGACTTTTGTTGTACGTAACTGGTTTTGTCTTGATGTGTTCCTGGAAGGTCTAATAAAGACTTTATAGCCTGGAATTTCATATTTATGTTCCGCAATGTAGATATTATCTTGTAACTGAACAACTTTACGTTCGATGAATATATAGATTTGATTTATGCAACTGAACTGGGCATTAAGGACACAATCGATACAATCAAGTCGATCTCGTACTTAAATAAAACTCACGTGAAAAATACTACTCAAAACCACCAATCCTGCTTCAAACGTGATGACTTCAACTTACCAATTGTCAGCTTTCCGTTCATTCATAACAAACTTTAGTAAGCCCTTGGTTATTATGTTTACATTTAAAAACTCGTTATACAAGATCTGGTATTCGATGTTCCGATTTTCGAAAACAGATGCTTCTGTAATAAGCTACTAAGCATGATGTATTGTACCTATGCTGATTGATTGATTGTTTCTTGTTTAACGTCCAGCAAGCAATATTTCATCTATATTCAGGACGTGAAAATTATAATTTTTAAATTAGTATTTAAAATTAGTAGTACTTCATGCCTCCCTTTTATACTAAAACGTGATCTCATACAATAATATGAGAATATATACAGGTAAAAATTGTAGTTAAAACGATAAAAAGTATGAATCTTCACAATAAGTAGTGAAATTAAATTGTGTTAAATAAATTCATTTCTTTCAAAAACTTTAAAATTGTGTCGCCTGCGACAGTATTTAATAAATTAAAAAACGTATCTACAGAATAGAAACGTTCCCGAATGTGGGCCACGTCCACACAGTCCATCAAGACATGCTTAATTGTGTATGGACTGTTGCATAGCACACATTCGGGTCGTGGTTCATTATTTAAAATATAACTATTTGTCGTCCTGGTATGACCCAGACGACACCGTGTTAAAACAACTTGGTCTCTGCGACCTCTAAAGCTTTTAAAATTACTTGTGTGCAGTAGTGGCTGGATCGCATGAAGTTTATTATGAACTTGGAGATCCCAACCACTCTGCCATAAATTAGAAATATCTTTTAAAATCAACGCTTTAAAATCGGTAAAAGGAATATTACAGTTAATGATAGTATCCTTTAGGGCATTTTTAGCCTCCTGATCTACGACTGTGTTTCCACGGATTCCGACATGACTGGGAATCCAGAAGAAGATAACCTCTTTTCCCAAAGCAACAAGAGATTTGTAAATTTGAATAATTTTTTTAAATATAAGAATTTTTAATTTTGAAATTTTCAATAGCCAGTAGACAAGACAGGGAATAGCAGCAGACAATGAATTTGCATTCGTCTGACGAAGCAACTATTTTCATCTCAAGAAGAATAGCTTGCGCCTCTGCTGTAAATACAGATGAGGCAGACGGAAGGCGGCGAGTTTCAACACGCTCTCAGAAGACAGCGGCCGAGGCGACTTTATCACCGTCTTTTGATCCGTCTGTCTAAATAGTACCATAGTTAGGGTAACAAGATTTAATTTCTGCATGATGTTGTTGTATTATTAAATGGTTTGTGTCGGACTTTTTATGTTTTCTTAGATCAAAAATAAATATCGGTTTGGGGTTTAACCACGGGGGATTATGCGGAATTTCGATTGCAGCAATTTCAGGTAAAGTTATACCGGAATTGTCCAAATGAGATTTAATTCGGAGGCTAAAAGGTTGAATTTTGTTTGGATGTTTTTCGAAAATGTTTTGATAAAGAGGTTTGAAAACTCAGTCGTTGGTTGCATATTGCAAAGCGAGCTTTATTCTTCTTTAATACAAAGAAGGCTCGCGTGCTTCTACATATAAACTCTCAACAGGTGTGGTTCTGAAAGCTCCAAGGCATAGTCGCAATTATTGATGGTGTATAGTATCAAGGATTTTGACATATGACTTGCGAGCAGAACCATAAATAAAGTAACCGTAATCCAATTTAGATCGAACCAGCGATCTATATAGATTAAGTAAAACATCGCACTCAGCATCCCAGTGGGTGCTGGATACGACTTTTAAAATATCTAATGCTTTAAGGCATTTATTTTTTAACATTTTGATATGGGGAAGAAAGGTTAGCCTTGAATCAAATATGAGACCAAGAAAAGTATTTTTTTACAATTTTGATAGGATTATTATATAATTTGAATTCGGGATCAGGATGCATCTTACGTTTATTACAAAAATGCACCCCAACAGTTTTTGCAGTGGAGAATTTAAAACCATTCTCCATTCCACATTTCTCTATTCTATTTAAACACAACTGCAGTTGACGTTCGATATTATTCATATTTTTCCCTCGGTAACATATGAGGAAGTCGTCAAAATATAGAGAACCATCAATATTATCTTTTAAAACTTGAGCAAGGCTATTAATTTTAATACTTTCGATATTATTCATATTTTTCCCTCGGTAACATATGAGGAAGTCGTCAACATATAGAGAACCATCAATATTATCTTTTAAAACTTGAGCAAGGCTATTAATTTTAATACTAAATAAAGCGACAGAAAGGATGCTGCCCTGGGGAACACACATTTCCTGTACAAAAGGGTCAGATAAAGTAGAATTGACCCTAACTTTAAATTCTCTGTCAGATAAAAAGTTTGAGATAAAGGTCTACCTTTCAATCCCATATCAAAAAGATCTTTTAAAATACCACATTTCCATGTTGTGTCATATGCTTTTTCTAAATCGAAAAAGATCGACACAACATGTTCGTTTTTTGCAAATGCGTTTCGAATATATGTTTCGAAACGCACCAGATGAGCAATAGTACTACGACCTTGTCTGAATCCACACTGGATATTCGAGATTAGGTTGTTCGATTCTAAAAAGCCAGACAAGGCGTTCGTTGATGATTCATCCTTTCCATGGTTTTACAAAGACAGCTTGTGACGGCTATAGGCTATAGAAGAGAAGATTGGGGCAGATGTTTGAGATGTTGATAATGGATGTCATCTGGACCACATGTTGTATCGTGAGATTTGTTCAGTAACGTTTTTAGCTCGTCCAAAGAAAAAGGTTTATTATAATCTTCTAAATTTTTTGACTGGAAATTAAGTTTTGATTTTTCTTTTTTAATTTTGATCCGCTGAAAATTGGGATGATAATTTTCAGCAGAGGAGTGTGTTGCAAATGTTTCGGCCAATTTATTTCATATGTCTTACTCTGATGTTAATAAGTCTTGTCCATCCTTTAAATAATGGACATTTGCTTTACTGTTTTTACCTTTATCATGTTCCAAATTTTATTCATAGGGGTATGGTTATTTAATTTGGAAACAAAGTTACGCCAAGAGGTGCGTCGTCTTTGTTTCGTTACCTGCGAGCTTTCGCCCGAAAAATTCGGAATGGGTTAAGATTATTTTGAGTTGGGTGTTTATTAAAGCGTCGTTCGGCCTTTTTCCGGTTTTTAATAGCGTCCTCACAGCTGCCATCGAACCAGGGTTTAATAGGATGTTTTGGATTTGTCGAGGTCTTTTAGGAATTGTTTCATCAGCAATTAAAATAAGTGTTTCATTGAATTTTCAAATTGGATCAGAAATAGCTTCAAAAGTATCCGAGTTAAGTCGCTCTATACAGAGTTGTTCTAATAGAGGCCAATTGGCTTTGTTAAATTTATACCGAGCGGCTCGTTCTGTGATGGAAGAGTGCAAAGATTCCAAAATAATTTGAAAGTGATCACTGCCACAGAGATCGTCATGGACTTTCCATGAGAAATCGGACAGCAACAGAGAAGGATCTGCTATTGTAAGATCAATAGCCGAATATGATCCATTCCCGGGATGTAAATATGTATTGGTTCCATCATTAAAACTACACAGATCTTCCTGATTCATTAAGCCTTCAATATTTTTACCTTTATCGTTTATTGTGTCCGTTGAAGTCCCCAAGTAATATATAAGGGGCCGGAATCTGATCAGTAAGATGTTTCAACTGATTTAAATTTAATGAAGAATTCGGAGGGATATACACAGAACATCAAGTAATTGTTTTTTCTAAAGATAATCTTACAGCAACCGCCTGAAGATCAGTGTTGAGATCTACATGGCTATGTAGAACTTGATCTTATACAAGAATGGTAGAGCCGCCAGCAGCTCTATCATTCTCGTCTACATATGTGCTGTATATAGAGTAGTTTTTTAAAGATATGTTATCACTTTGTTTTAGGTGGGATTCTTGGAGGCAAAATGCAACAGAAAGAAAGGCTTGAACTAATAATGTAATTTCAAGAAAATTAATCTTAAGACCTCGACAATTCCATTGTATTATTGTATCCATTATGGTCTGCGAATAGGGGAATAGTTGACAGTTTTTTGGGGCTATTCCGCCTGTTTCTGCTGAGGAATCTACTTTTAGATCCAGTATCGGGGGGTAGTGTATCCATGGGATCGCCCCAGATAGCGGTGTCTAGATGATCTAACTTCCAAAATTGTTGTGGACCTTAATGGGATCCCGCAGCAGTTTTGAAGTATGATCTCATTTTATTTGAGTTTTTATTAGAATTTGAATTGGAAATAGTATTTTTTGAATTTTTTTTTTTGGCTGCTTGAAGAATTGGTTGATGATTTAGATGGTGCTGAAGATGTAGCAGTTTGAGAGGATGAAGATTTCCGGCAAGATTGAATTATTTTGTCTGTTGTTTGAACTGGTAATTTGAAAGGATCTTTTTTGTCATTTGGCCGCACTGGCGTATGACGTTGATGCAGGAGACGATTGTTTGAAGAGGCGACGTGCCTCAGGGTATGTGATATTTTTTTCAGTTTTTAATTTTTGAATTTCTTTTTATTTTTTGAAGTGAGCACAATTCTTGGATGAGGACATGTGGGCTTCACCACAATTGGCACACTTTGGATTATTAGTGCAGGTAAGCCCTCATTTCCTACCTCTGCACATTTAAAGCATACCAAGGAGCCTCTACATTGTCTTTTTCCGTGGCCAAATTTCTGACATTTAAAGCACAGGATTTGGAATGTATGCGCTGACTTTAATATTGTACAGTCCAATTTTGATTGATTTAGGGACAGATGGAGTATTGAAATTTAAAAGAAAGGTATTAAGTTTAATTTGTTGATTATGTCTTTTTGCAATAAATCTTTTTACTTTTGTAACAGCCTTAGGTTTCAGTTTAAGGCAAATTTCTTCATTTGTCAGTTCAGAGAGATCATTGTCTCTGTAATGAATAATGCCCTGACAGGAATTTAATGTTCTGTGAGGCGTTGATGTAATTTTCAAATCTAAAAATTTTATGTAGTTGTAATAAATTTACGGATTGCTGTTTTTTTTATAGAAACATTCAATTAGTAAAGAGCCAGATTTAATTTTAGTGACATTTTAACGTCTCCTGCACAACCCTTGATGGTTTTTTCCATGACAAAGGGAGAAACTTTACATAAAGGTTTGTTAGAATCCTTACTAGTTAATACAATAAATCTTGTCCAGTGTTCATCATCAACTATGTCTTCAAGCGGAATTTCATTTTTTCTTTTTTTGGAACTTGTTTGTATTAAAGGTGCATCGGAAGCCATGATGCAAAAAATGCGTTTCACCACCCTTGTCACCCACCCGCCCCGGAGTGCCAACAGGGGCGATGCTTTGCGTCTGCGGATCACCAGCAGAAAGCATCAGTTGTTCCAAAGGTGGTATACTCAAATAGATGAATTTCTCAAAGTACGCAAGCTTCGTGCCAGACTTAACTGGCGAAACAACCGTTCGAAACTCTATCTACTCGATTGATCCATTAGCCACCGCCTTCCTAACAGCTTGTAACTGAACAACTTTGCTACTAAGATACACAAGATATAATCAAGTGATAAGAATGAAGACAAGCTTGTAAAGGGCTCGGCGTGACCAGCCAATTGACCGAACAGGGTCCATCCGGTCTCCCGTCTAGTTGAAGTCAGGGCCAACGTGTACCTATGTTGAAGTCATCCCTTAAGACTAATATGACCTTCACAACTTGTATAAACAGCGATTACTAAATAAGATCTGATTTAACTATGAAATATGAAGGGTTTTCTCTTTTTCTGGACATAACGGGTGTCTAGAAAGAGACAGAAAATGTTAAGGAACTTTTTGGTGTATGAACTCGTCAATTGCATGCTGTTTAGGATACTTTAGTCTGTGAGTGAGTTGGTCTCGTTCATATTCCGATGAATGCTTCCAAAACAGCTTTAATGTTTCTGTTTGATGAAAAGCCGACACAACCACGTCTTCAGCCATGAATAAACAAATAAACAATTGTTATTGATAGTGAGAATTTCCTCCAATTATAATGCGAAGGGCATATACCCCTTTTCAGGCAATATTCCAGGAGTCAGCGATATAAATTCTACCACATTAAATGATCATAGGAAAAAGAAATTGTCAACGGTGATCTAGTTAAAACAACATAAATACTGCAAAAGTGGTTTTTGTTATTACAACAATTTTTGTAGTCATGGGGAGCCATCTAATCTACGAATTGAAGAAGAAAAAACGAATCACAAGAAAAACAATACAAGATTTTTAGACTGCAAAAGTTATATACTAAGTACTTCATTATTATACTACTATAGAATTATTTACCTTGTTAAAAAGCGATTCATTTTTTGAGTTACACGTCAACTCTTTTTAATGTGTTTATATTTTTTAAAGTGTAGATATCTGAAGCTTAATGTAATAAAACGTTTTGAAATTTTGGTAATAAAAGCTCTACAACATCTTAATTATTTGGAATTTAACTTATACGATCGGAGGGCAACTAATGAGTCATGATTAGACGAAACGCGCGTTTTGCGATGTAAATGTTATAACCTTTGTATCTTTGATGACTTTATTTGAAATCAAATTGATCGATGCCTCCTCTGGTGGACTATTTGTCCCCGATGGTATCAAAAGTACTATAGTCGCACTTCGATCCTGACAATATATTCTTTTTTTCTAGTGATATATTTATTATTATCTAAATTTTCTTCACTGAACTTTCTATTTGCTAGGTGTAGATGGTCCTATCCGTATTCGGGTTAACGTCTACAACGTCTTTATCAGTTGGATTATCATTTTGTTTATTAAGCGACAGGCTAAATTGTATAAACGCGCACCCTTGATGGGTTTCACCTTTGACGGTTTTTTATTTTAAGTGTCTGATGAAAAATATTAATTAATATAGCCTACTTTATAATTATAAGTTGTTTCCAGTAATGATTTTTCTACAAAACTGTTCATGAAAGACCAATAGAGCTGTCCAGTGCGTCCTCGGGTGACAAATAGTGGACACCATCAGTTGGGGGGAGGGTTGTAAGATAAAAATACGGATAGTCTGACCGGGAGCTTAGGTAGATGACTTATTTGGAGAGTACAATGCTCCTTACAAACAAAAGATGTATTTTATAAATTCCATTAAAACAGTATCCTTCAAACGGCTAAATTCGCCGTCTCTACAAAATTCTCGAAACCGTTTCGAATTCTAATCAAAATTTTCCATGTTTGTGCATCATCTCTTTCTCCTGCAGATGTTGTTTGTGAATACAGCTGTCAATCAACCAATCATTGACAATCCTACGGAAAACTCCAACTAGAAAGCAGTATTTGACAGGTAAAATCAATAATGTACATGAACTTGATGATTTTTGATTTCGGCTCCCATTTAAAATGAATGTTGACCGCCATTTCAGCATACAGAGAATAGATCTATGTTTTGAAATACATAACTTACAGTTGGAAATCTCTTTTTAATAATCTTCCTCAATTATATCATGGTTTTGCTCTGTCAAGTTTTTTTAATGTTAATTGAATACAGATTTTTCATAATTATGTCACCATCCTCTGAGACTATACTGATTATAACATTAAACACTGGCAATCCATAAAGCAATTAAGACGAGCTTTCAATTGAGCTAAAAAAATTGTGGGTGCATCATTTTTGGAAAATGACTGTCATGCATGTTTAGTTTCATCGTTTGTTATCAGGAGAATTGTCTTTAAAATGGAATAGATTGTAAATAATTTTTGGAGTGTTTTCCTCAAATATTTTATTTTTCTGTGCTCTTCTAACTTAATTTTACACCCACAATTCAGAAATATGGATAACAATATATCGTTAATTGAAGGTAATAATGTAGTAGTGTCATCTTCTGGGTTAAATAACCACAACAAGAAGGCTTGGATTCAGGGGTTCATTATAGCAACAATATATTACCCTGTAATAACAATAAAAGAAATATTACACAATGGTATAAAAGTATAAACGATTGAATATATACTATTATACATTTATTGACTTTGATATAGGTTAATACCTGGTTTTATCAACCCTGAAAAAATTATCTCCAACGAGCCAACGGCGAGTGTGGATATTATTTTTGAGGGTTGATAAAACCAGGTATTAACCTATATAAAAGTCGATGAATGATTTATTATATGACTGTTTTTACTGTTACACTGGAAGTCTCTAATAAAAAAGGATAACAAAACAAATTTATTCCAACTATAACAACTGTAAACTATCACATTTTAAATTGAAAGAAATTCACGCTTTCCATATAATTTATAGTAATATTAAAGCAATTATGGAAAATTGGCAAAAAAAGTTCCTGTTCATGACTTGTCTGCTTCTCGTGAGCCATTTTGAAACAATGTCAACAAATAAAATGTTTTATAAGAATGATTTTGATTGGCTGATGTTTTTAATTCAACCAATCAAATTAATGCTTGTTTCCTATTGTTGAATTCTATTTTTAACCACTGAAAAGTGATAAAAATTCTATTTTTAGCTACTCAAAAGTCAAAACTTTTATATCAGTCTATTTTTATCTACTTTGAGGTTAACAAACCGTCTGCATAATACTTTTCATGATACCCTAGGCCAATCACAAACAAGATAAATGTTAGTCATATAATAAAACCTATTAAAACATAGTTAAAGTCTAATAAATAATAATCTAGATTCAAAGGAAAGACTTCCATTTGAACCCCCCACTAAAAATGCATTATTTCTAACGTAGATAAAAGAATTTGGCACTGGAGGGCAGCCACTGGTGACCCCTACAGTAGACACAGTCATGCATTGCCAATTGGGCAAGTGCGAGCCGTGTGAACTCCATGTACCTTGTGATAGTCTAATGCATTGCGTATTTTTTATTAGGGGGTTCAATTGGAAGTCTTACCGATTCAAATATTGTAAAACTAAAATTCTATTCGATGTAACTTTCTTCTTGGCACACAAGTCATTTATACATATGTGTTTATAAACTTTTATATTTCGTCACAATTTTATAAATATAAACAATATGATAGAGCAATTAAACCGTAATTCAGTATATACATAGAATATACTTTCGCACATATAGTGTAACAAATTAAAATTATAGCATTTATAACAAATACATAATGGCTTACCAACTTGTGGAGCAAGGCCGTTACTGTAAGGCACAAAAAAAAACAGATTCTAGTACACACTGTTACAAATCTGTAAACAAAATATTCAACCTTACTACAAAAATAATTAAAAAATAACATAACATAGAACAACCCATAATTCAGCGTAATTTGAATCTATGCAAAAGTATAATATAAAAAGTATGTAGTGACTACTATTTACGCATTTGGTCATCTAACGGTTAGTATTACTATTTGAACTTTACAGATAAAAAATAGACACGTTAATGACCAACACATAAGCGAGTTCACCTTTACTAGGATTATGGATTTTGCATAGTTCACTCGATAGGATAGTGATATAATTAACATATGAACGCTAAATAAAATACTTCTTTTCCGTATTCAAAAACATATCGTTATCACTATTATATTTGCCTATGCAATTTGATTTTTAAAAATATGTCGCAAATGATTACACAAAGATCAGTTTCAAACAAGGAACTTCGTTAGTAAATTAATTAGAAAAATATAGAAAATAGACTAAAACTCACGTCAAATGTCAAACTTGCTTGTCCGGAGAATACAGTCAGTAAATAATCAATTGCTGCTATTGTTTAGTCACAATTCAACATCTTTCAACTGAGAAGAAAACCATTGCTGCCGTTTCAAATATTTTCCACCCTTCTTCTCCAGAACAATCGAAAATTAACTATTAGCGCCTAAATTAAACTAACCAATCAAATATCTGAACTATAAATCACATGATCAAAATTACGGAGCACAAGTAGAGTCAAAATAGGTATTAAACAAGTCCAAAAGGAAAACATGAAGAAGCTAAACTTTGAAATATTTTAATACAGATTACTTTTATTTTCAAATAATACTTTTACAATAGATACATAAAATAGCATGCCTACTACAATAACATAATATCGAACACAGAAGAAATCGTCAAAAAGACAATGCACAAATGAGTAAATCCACTGTTATAATAGGTTACATAAAACCTAATTTACATAATAATTACCATGATTTTAACCAATTAATGCGCATGCATCTATACAACTCTTTAGACAGTCTTTGACGGCCTCTTGTATATGAATAAGGAAAATAAGTGTCAATCTTTCATTTTCTTATATAATGGTACTTCATAAGTTTTAGTTATGTTATGTTTTAGATTGTGAGTTCTTACTACATACGGTATCAAGATGATACTACATTTTTTGGCGTAAACTACTATACACATTTTTGCGATTTGTACAATATAACAATACTCAATGAAGATACTAAGTCTTAGCAGCTCGACATATTAAAAGTTTTGTTTTGATACAGACCATATTATCGTTAGTATAAAATAAAATCTTTTATCGACATAACATTTATAGTAGCGTTTTTTTATTTCAACTTTGCTATTTCTGAATTTAATTTCAGTATTGATATTAAACAGATATATCATGTCTGGGAGGGGTATTTTTCACAAATACCTCTCCCAGACATGATTTATCTGTTTAATTACACCGAATATCATGATTTCAAAAAGCGGCGATACTAGACCTATTGCGTGCTGTTTATTGACTCTTGACTATCGGAACTTTCCCGGTTCTCAAAATCGATTACTCATGTTACGTTTACTTTGAGGTAAAAGTCAAAACTTCCGAATGAATTTGTATGGAATAATAATATGCGAGGGTTATTATTAGCAAATATCACGGCACAGAGGGTAATTTTTTGCCGAATACCCCGGTGATGACGAAATCGATGCAAACTGTGGAAATGTGCGAAAAATACACTGTCTAATGACCAATCAAAAGCCAGCATTCTTATATGCGGTGTAATTATTTGTCAAATGCGTTAATTCTTCGTTAAATGATGAGACTAAGGGTGATGCAAAGATAAGGCTTTCTGAGTGTGCAAATTATACATTAAGTGTTACTGATTTTCGGTAGAGTACTCGGCTTGAAAAAAAGTATGTATAATAGGAGAAATATCTGAAACAGTTGTATGATGCTTAATTACATTACGACAATAATTCATGCGTTAGATGCTCTGGTGTCAAGTGTAACGATTAAAAAATATTAATTGATAAGGCTTACTTATATTTGTTAATAACATGCTGAGAATGATTGAAATTAATATTAACTTGTAGTTTTATTTTTTAAATGTTGCAGCTTTGAAGGATAAGGGATGAACTGATATTTATTTAATCAATTTTACATAACAAACGCAACATATTAACCGATAAGAGACAACCTGGTAGACATCTTATTTCTTTAAAGGAGTACACGCTTTTTATATAATGTCTTAATGCAAGACATGTATTGAAATATTTATGTAATACGGTTGTTATGATAAGCGGGAGTGCATATCGTGACATCAACGGATTATCCCTGACCAATAAGTCGATACTTCGATTAGAAAACCATGTCTAAAGTTTAATACTCATAAGACAAATGAAATGATAAATTAGAAAAAACATCTGGGGCTATCAACATGAAGGATTTGATGATGAAATTAGGAATCATATTTATTTGACTTTTCAACATTTATCATTTTAATAAAACGAACACCGCGGTGTTAATTGGTTTCAAGTAACATCTATTCAGAACAACAAAAAATTGTCACAAACTATAATAATTTCACATTGCCAAAATTTGTCGTGCTATGTAATATGCTTAAGTTTGTTGTCAATAGTATTGACTACCAGTTATTGGGGTAATATTATTACCTCTTAGTCATCTAAGAATACTTGTATGTTGAAGGGTTGTCAGATTTTATTTACATATGCAAAACATGTACTTTTTAATAAAGATCTTGTTACCATAAACAGTTCTCTTAAGCTTCGGAGATGCCTCTAGTTATCAGACGGTTAAGGCGAAAGCGAACCCGGGACGAAACTTAACAAAAAATCAATCTTTATCAAAATGGACGGGTCTCCAACGCTCAAGTCAAAATATTTTGACTTATCTCCACTCAGAGACAAAATATCTTATCCATCGGGTATGGGACCAGTCTATTTCAAATAGGCCTTTTTTTACTTGGAACAGATAATATTTATCTTGCATCAAAACATCCAACCTCTTTCGACATAATGAATCAATCGAAATATACCATAGTATAACATTAAACAAGATATGATGTGAAATTTCAAATTGTTGAAAACTGTTAAAAACCCTTTCTTTACCCTTTCTTTAAACAGTTTCGCATTATGATGACAGTACCAACCATTTTGGAAATATAATAATAAGTCGACAGTCACCAACATATTACTGTAGAACGATATTTACAAAGATGATAAATTTTATTGTTTTTAATTATTTTTTTTATCAACGCCAATCGGAATTATAAAGAAAATTTCTATTAGTTTTGCACGATCCGTTTCGAGGAATCACCGTGGAGACGTGTATTACTCAAAATGAACTTAAGCCCTGTATCTACAATTTATCTACAATTTACCTTTTGAATGTAGTTCATTATTGAGCGATGAGCTTTTCGATGATATATTAAAATTAAATCATTATAGAGTTGTTGGAATTTAAAATATCTGGTCAATTATTAAAGACAACCTTATATCGTCATAATCTATAGAAAAATCTCATTTTGATGAAACCCAACAGAAGTATTTCCGTGGCATTTCACACCAGTGAATAAACTATTATAAATCTATTGGTGGATATTGTTCGATCCGAGGGCAAATGGGGCCCTTTAGAACTCCTCTAGGGTGAGTAAATACTGCCCTTATTTACTACAATTTATTAATATTGCCAACATGCAATAAATATTTGAGTCAAAGAAAATGCAAAAATTGATAGAGAATTCGAAAAAATCCATATAAGCATCTAAAATTTAAAGACAAAATAAAGTATTTATAATCTAATACATAACGGATTTGGCGAAATAATTCTTTTACACCGTAGGCTATACATACAATATCGAAAAGGCCGGATATTTTCTTGTAGAAAATCACATAAATAGCGTGCTACATGTATTTTAATTATAAAACATTTTATTTAACCTCGGACAAAAAAAATCGTGCACAGTTTAAAAAAGGTTTTACATATTTCAAGGAATTTGCGTGCAAAGTGATCTAAGTTGCCGGTGTTCCATGTTGGAAGATGCAAACGAAATAACTATAACTTTAGAGTCCAGTGGGTAATTTACAATTAGTTGAGGTTGTAT
The DNA here is from genome assembly GCA_944474755.1 of Limnoperna fortunei. NCBI lineage: Eukaryota > Metazoa > Mollusca > Bivalvia > Mytilida > Modiolidae > Limnoperna > Limnoperna fortunei. The sequence continues at coordinate 35,480,937 of OX104113.1, forward strand.
AGTCTGTGCGGGATTTTTAACAATTTAACACAGAATAATATTTAAAACATGCCTAGGTGCTTTGAAGCTTTAATATGTTTTAAATTACATACCGTATGCTCTGTATATCATTACAATGCTCTTGTATATGCTGAATATTTGACACGCGATGCCAGGAACTTTAATCAAATTTGCAGTGCACCTAAAAATCAACAAATTAATCATTTTCCTAATCAAAATTTTAAATATTTACAGTTGAAATTTTAATACATGTTTTAAGTGCATCCTTTAAATTGTATCAGGGTTTTTTAAAAAAAGATCCCAACTGTGCACACTAAAAACGATTTGTAAGTTAGAACCTACAGTTCTAATTTTAGATATTTGAAGGTTGATTAGTAAAGTTTATAAAAGCTATAATTTTATTGATATTGACATTGTCTAAATTAATTGCTCTCAAATTTCGAAAATCTAAATTCAAAGGTTTTTCTATCCGAAAGATGTTAGTGGCCTGTTTGATGTGGTGTACTGTTTTGGAATTATGATTGTTAAAGCTCTACTTTTTATGAGTATTTTTTTATTTTAAATATTCTGGGGGTTTTGAAAGCCAATAAAGACTAAACGAGCCTTTGATGTAGTAAATTTTATACGCTCAGTATCTTTGATGACATTTTTTTTTTTTGATATTATACATCTAAACTGCGATTATTTCACTGATAATGTGTCAGCGAGATATAGCCTCACTCTACATTCTAACAAAATTGGACCGTCTTCGCCATTTCTTGGCCTCAACGTAGTCTATTAATTTACAGAAACAAACAATTGTGTAAGTAAACATAACTAATGTTAATTGGCAAACGACGATAAAATTTTGAAGTACTCTATTTAAGTAATAATTGTGAGTCAAAATAAATTAGTGAAATCTGCAGACAAAAATACTTTGATAATACTTCATTCCTCAAGTTATTTCTATATATAGAAAACACATATTTATACCTCCAACATTTCACTAGAAAGCTTGTCCAGTCGGATAATACGTATATTTATATGAATACAGGAGATGTAAACTATCACGACGGCTGTGTCACTGAAATAATAAGCTGCATTGAAACATTATTTACTCCAATTATCAATACGAAATTAATCTTTCTTAAGTTAGTTTGACATTAACTATTAATATTGAATTTTTGTGCACAAATTAATTAGTTTATGGCTGATTGGATAAAACTGAGAATAATGTCATTCTAGGCCAGAATAAACACAATGCGAATAACTCAGAACACAGAATATGCTCAGTATAACTTAGAGACAATAATGAATGCATCGTTAAATGTCTGTCATATACAAAGTAGGTCTTGGATATATTTACCCGAACCGAATCCCGTTGACATTTTGTAACCCAATATTGTGCGATATTGGAAATTCTACACTTTATCAGTGTTATACAAAATGAGGCGTTTTTTTTAATTTAATAGACGATTTTCCATATAAAACTTCGTCCTAAAGAAGTGTAAGCTAAGAGAATGGATTGTTGTCTGTTCTTAAACCTTAAGGCTATGTCGTTTACGGTTTACGCGTGGAAAGTCTCGCGTTTTTTTGTTATAGTACCACAATTGTTTTTGGACTTTTCGGCTATATTAAATTTGATGATTTTGACTTATCCTAGAAAATTTACCTTTATTTCAAATAAAGTGACACTTCTGTCTTATATAAATATGCACCGGGTCAACATTCTATCAAAATTTCACAACCTGATTTATTGCATATAAGAAAGAACGCTCATCTGGAAGTGCACGTGGTAAAAAAAATCTACTTTTACTTTCTATTGCAGTCCATACATAGTGCATGTCCCTAATTGACTCTAAACATTTTTATGTTCGTTTAAATCCAATAAAACTTTATCCTTAAGTTTTCTACAATATTCAGCTTTCCAAAAATACCAAATTTATTCTGGTATCATGTGCGGTTCAAATTCTATATGACGCAACAGTGAACCTGTCTGTTGTATAGTTCTTCTTTTACGTCCAAAATCTGGACTGGTTCCCGGTATTTGGTACGTGGTCCTACACCTTCTGAATACCATAGAACGTCACGAAAGCAAAAGAACCTTTATTAACAATGTAAGATCCCTGCATAAACACAAATGGATCACTTACAATGTATAATTCCTCTAGCAAAAGTCAAGGACGAATTTTGAAACGTAAACAACAGATGCATAGTATGAAACACTTGTATGTACAGGCTATTATGGAAAACAATTATTGGATTTTTGTAATTAAAAGGTACCATATAGGATAAAAAAGGCTAACAACGACTTTCAGTATTGATCCTTGTCAACCGATGCATCCTGTTATTTATTCGTATATATGTGTTTTGTTTGTTTGTTTGAATGATGTTTAACGCCACTTTCAGCAATTTTCCAGCTATTTCATGGCGTCCAGTTTTTATTGGGGGAGGAAGCCGGAGTACCCGGAGAGAACCCACGACCCTCAGCAGGAAAACTGGCACCAAGGCCCCTTCGTTTATATGTATGTTGAAATAAAACCTTTTATAACACGTGCTAATCTCTAAAATTTTAAGTTGAAGTTAAAAGTGTTTTATTTCCTTTCAAACACGACAACACCGACTCCAGGATATTGCAGGAAGTAAAGGCATGGTTTGAAAAGCATAGGTTGTGAGTGCATCGATTAATTGATGATTGTGTTGTAATTTGATGCTTATGTTTGTTTCATTTTAGTCTGCAAGTAATAGAGATACATATGTATATCAGTGTCTTAATTTCAGCAAATGTCTTAACAAGAAACAAAACGATTTAGTTGTCATTTGAACTTTTTTGAAAAATGTCACTAATTAGTCCGCAACGTTTCTGGTCTTGTATTGATGTTAACTACATGAAAATCTAGCTTCTTTGGTTCAAAACATTTGTCTGAAAACAATCCTCCGAAATTTTGCTATGAAACTCTGCTACTACAAAAATATACAACTTTAGTCAAGTTCGAATATGTAATAAAAGTATACATAGGAAATTCTTATAATGTTTATTATAAGCTTCATTGCTCTGACAAAACAAATCCACATGTGTTTGTTGTTTTCACATGTACGGTACCAGCTGCAAATTTGTTTTGTTATATAAATGTGATAATAGTATTGTAGCCATACTGGAAGATATTTATACCAAACACTTAAATCCAAAATGAAATAATGGTCGCAGTTAACTACAGAGAAATTTGAGGTTTGCAGAGTTATCAAATCTTGTGCCATACATTTTTTTTTGACGTGGCAGTATTTTAAACAAGCTGATGGAATATTTTTAGTTTTTTTTGTATAAATTTTATTTCCGAGAAAGTGACCTAATTATATCGTCAACCGTAACGAATTGCCGTTTTCAATATTATGTTATAAAAAATTATCGTATTAAGAAGAAGTTTAATATACATTCTGACACTTGGGATCAAAACAGTGAACTAAAATTTCTTACAAGATGCGGTCAATGTTTTTTTAGACTTACCCTGTTATGACGCTTCATAAAGTTGTGTCCGTCTATAAAACTGTTTAAACTTTGTTTAATATCAGGTTGGTTTTTGGAATCCTGGAGGACTGTCTATCTGGAATATGCACTAAGAATTTTAGGTTTTGTATGTTTTTAGTTGTAACAGTTGGTAAATTGGCAGTTTTAATGACTATTTGCAAGTGATTGTTGCTGAAAATATTTCATAAAATCTTGACCGTTTTTAAAGAGTGTTTTACAGATTAATAATTTGTATCGTTATGGCTTAATACATTATTAGTTTTCAGTGATATAAAGCTAAGAGGGAAGTCGGAGGAAAGGCGAAGTGTGCAGAGTAGAGTATTTTGAAAATCTGCAATTTTATGTAAAATAAAATTAATAACATAGTTATTCTGGTTGTGAGATAAATACAGTATTCATTCAAATATTAAAAAAAACTTAAACCATTTAAATAAAAACACTTTAGACAGCAACATTTCTAGTAATAATACGAATCTCTATTATTAATAGCATCTTAAATAATCCATGCAGGTCGCTTTTCTAAGTTTGGCGAAAGAATGATAAAAATCAAATATAATAGTAACATAAATTGGTGGATTTTTTTATAAGTAGGTAGAAAGAAATGTGAGTTCATTCGAAAAGTGAAGGTTCCAAAATAAAGTAAAGTCGCATCACGAAGAGAAAACTATGAAGCTAAACTTACTAGGCCAACAAGAAATATACTACCTAATTTTTAAATGTGATATGTAGTGAATTAAAATAATACTATGAAGCGGTTTAAGTACACAAATAAAAGTTCATAACTTCGAATCTTCTAGAACCCATATCGTCTCTAACATGTAAACATAACAACTATAACACATTATTTTTATAGCCACGCTGATGGAATTTTGACTGGTTCTGTTGAAAATGGAAGCGGATCTGTCAATTCGAAATGTTCTATTTGAAAGCACCTTGGAAGAATATTTTATACCCAGATATATAAATTGCTAGTGTTTATGATTTTATGTTGATATGAGAACATGTAACATAAGCACCTATCTCACCCTTTTAATGAGATCCCAGTATACATTTGAGCGAGTTTTCGCAATAACAAAAGTAGCCACATATTAAGTGTTTTTAAGAATAGCTCACCCTGACTGTAAGCAGTTATTTGAGCTAAAGATTAGTTTCCCATTTTTTCTCGGTTACGTCGTTGTTTTAGATAATAAAACTGGATAGTTCTCATAAGTAATCATTCCAATATCGTTGTCAAACAAAGAAAAGATATTTGGTTGATTGTAATGTATAATCTTCCAGATCATTAATCGTATTTCTTATACCTTTAACATGCACTAAAGAGATGTAAGGTAGATAATCTCTTTGATCATAAAATTAGGAAATGCAAAATAGCTGATTGTTATGGGTTATCGATTTCTTTTTATCAGACAATACATAAATGAAAATTAGCTGAATTTCACACATTTTTTTAAACTAGTGTCATTGAATACAGAAATGTAAATTATATCCGAATATAAAATTAAAATTCAAAATATTGATAAGTAATAGAACACTTTATGCCGTTTAAATAAATTAGTCTAAAAACTTTATTTTAAAATTGCAAATTCCGATATAACTACAAACCTATTTTACGTAATACTAGTATAAGAGTTATAGTAAGGGAGTTAAATACTATAGCGTATCTTGATTTATTTCATATGTCCCTGATAATAAAATTGTGTACATATTTTCATATGTAAATGTTACAGCAACACGCGAATATAGCAACAATTATTATTTTTGTTTTAAAGAAATAACTAGCTTGGAAACATGGGTGTTTTAATTTTCACTCAAAATAATGTAGATAAACAGATTTTAAAATTTAGAATGTTTATACCAGTAATATATATGTTAAATTTATTTATCGCATTTGATAAATGGTTGAGTGAAGTCGATTTCGATCAGTAAACCATGTTTTAATACTCATAAGTCAACAAAACGTGATAAATTACTGAAAAGCTTTGTGGCTATCAAAATAAATGATTTCATGGTGATATTTTGGGATGATATTTATCCGAATTTTCTTCATTAATTCTTTAATAATGTAAACACCGAATTACTAGTTATTTGCAATAATTGCAAGCGATGAAATGGTTTCACGAACAACATATTTCACGCTGAAACAGTTTCACGAACAACTTATTTTACGCTATGTTACATGTTCTCAATAGCATTATATAATTATTGCCTTTAATGAAGGTAGTATTCATAATCATTAAATAAAGAAAGGGTTTTTTGTCATAACAAGATCAACGGGACTGTTGTTTGAATTTAACGCGCTTTTGCACGTCGAACAAATAACAAGTTATTTCCCTTTCAAATTTGGCGCGCTTTGCCACGTCGAACAAATAAATAGTTGTTTTGCCTACGCACAAATTGCCAGACAGTTATTTTACCCACGTGCAGTTTTAAGCGAGAAAAAATAGTATTGCTCTTAATATCTAATTAATTTAGTACATGTTTCCATAATAACAACACTGACTGCGAGTTATTGTGGAGAAATAATTTAATTGAAGTAATCCAGGGAAACCGCATGATGAAAACGTCGTTCAGCTACTCTAGTCGGTACGTTTCACAGATACAATCTGTGATTGATCACGATCTTAGAAAGCTGAACGATTGGTCAAGAAAATGGTTAATGTCGTTTAACCCTGAAAAAAACAGAAATTATGTTATTTTCAAATATAACACAGCCTGAAATGATGTTTTCATTAAATAATATAGATATTCCAGTTACTACTTTTCATAAACATCTAATAACATCAAACTTATATTTATACTGAAACTAGGTGGGAGCCTTTAGCCGAGCATAGGAAACGTAGAAAGTTACAAATGTTTTATAATATACAACATAGCTCTACACCGCATATCTGTTTAATCTAAAACCACCAACTATACAAAACACTTCTTTGTATCCTTTGCGTAACGGTAATAACATTATGACTCCTTATTGTAGACTGTCCCTGACTAACGAATCATCCATACCATCAACTATTCGACAGTGGAACAGTTTTGATATGTCGATCCGTCATGTCGATTCTATCTTTAAATTCAAATCCGAACTTTAAACATGAACCCATGTATAAAAGTTCCGAAGCATTGTGAATATGGACAGCGTAAATTCAATATTGTTCTAACACAGCTAAGATGTTTAACTTCATTTTTAAACTATGATCTTTACAGAGTTAATATTATTTCTGATCCATCCTTTCGCTGTGGATCTAACCGTGAAGATTTGTATCATTATTTCTTTGCATGTTCTAAATATACCATCATTAGAGACAGATTATTTGAGAACCTTTCCTGGCTGCCCAATTATTGTCCAATAAATCTAGAACTTTTAACAGGTGGTAACCCGTTATTGTCCACCGAGCAAAACAAACAAGTTTTGAAACATGTATTTGAGTATATCAAATGGTCAAAAAGATTCCACTCGGATTAATACCTTGTACACAGGATTCTTGAATCACACAATTCATCACACCTCCTTATTCTCTAATTATTCGTTTATCTTTGCTATTTTTTTTCTGGTACATTCCATTTATCTCATGTATTGTGCAGATCTTATCTTACACATATAATATAAATTGTACTAAATTGTATGCATGCACCATAAATGTTCTTTTGCAACATATTGTATATTCGGAGAAGACTTCATAAGTTTGTCTAACTTGTGTCTTATCCTATTTGCAAATTAGAGCAAATAAAATATGTTTAAACAGAAAATGTATTCAGAAGTATACGTACTAAAAGAGTTACATCGAAAAAAAATCAATTAAAACATTGATTGTATAAAGAACGACAAAATTAAGCAACATGATTCATCACTTCCTTTCAACATTTTTTTCATTTATAATGTAAATACTATTATGACATAAATAAAACATAAGAAAAACAAATCTTCTGACAACAAAATATAATATTCGTACAATGTTGACAAAAACATGATATAGTCATACATATATTTAATTATTATCTGTTATCCCCAATCCCGGATTTGCTTAGTTCACGGGAGTCACTGCAAAGACAAGCATTAATCAAAGTAAACTTAGGTCCAGTATCTATAAATTACCTTTTGATTTAGTTTAAGCTTATTGAACGATGAGGTTTTCGTTGATATCTTAAAATTGAATCATTATAGAGTTGTCGGAATTTGAATATCTGGTCAATAATTATAAGACAATCGTATATATATATATAGATGTAAATTTATCGAAAAGTTAATTTGATGTATACCTATTTCGACGCACTTAAAGAGAAATAAAACCTTACTTCGGATAGTTATTCAGAGGGCAATGGGGCCCAATAAAAAACGTAAAGGGTGAGTAAAAATAACTAATATATACTGGAATACACAAAACACCTGTCAGATGCTAATTTATTCATTCACATTTTATTATATTCTTTTTTTACAAATAAAATTAGAAGCCCTCAACTATTTTGACTGAAAAAAAATTTAATAATGTAGTTTTAATTTAATCAGGGACAGTCTATACTATAGAAGTATATAGTTAGTATAGACTGTCCCTGATTTAATGTAATGTTTTGTTTTTAATTTTTTTGTGTTTTGTGCTTTTTTTAAATTTCTTTTTGTTTCCTTCTTCTCCGCGGTAAGCTGCAAACAAAGTTTAATTGTTTTAAACGAAGAATTAAACTCTGCAATAATATTATTAAGTTTTTAGGTTTTACATAAATGGAATGTTATTTTTCTTCAATCTAGGTATTATAGTTGTAATTATTTTATTTTCAAAAGATTATATTCGACAATAAAGACCATTGCAGAAGTATTATATTGTGAAACTACTTTCATAAATTCTATACTTATACTTTTTTTAACATTGTGTAACTGTAAAAACATAATCTCAGTAGATAATATAATTATTACAAACGATAGCAGTAAATTACTGATTCGATTTAAAACAGTAAACCTTTTGTACCAGTCCGTAGTAATTAACTTAAAAAAAAAAAAAAAAAAAAAAAAAAAGTAAGTGTTGACGTATTCTGTAGAGGGTTTTTAGCGTCAAAAATGAAAACTGCTTACCGCGTATGGTTCAGCTTATGCTCCTTTTGTAGATCAAGAAGGGTACTTTTTGAAATCAATAATTATTTCCTCGAGATATTCGGCGTTTTGAAATATGACAGTTTTTAAATTTTGAAACGGGCGATTTTCCATACTAAAATTTGACCTCAATTAGAACGGAAGTGTACTGTTGGAACAATCGATTGTTGTCTACTCGAAGTCCTTCGGGTGATGTCGTCTGCAGTTAAGGCGGGAAAAGTCTCGCGGTTTGTCCGAATACCATTGAACGTCACGAAAGCAGACGAACATTTGTAAACATCGTAAGGTCCCTTTAGAAACAAAAATGGCTGACTTATTATGTAAAATTCCCGTAGCAAAAGTCAAGGACGATTTGTAACAACTTAACAATTAGGCATATTATAAAACATGGACAGGTTATCGTATCTACATTTTTTCAACTGCATTTTCGTAATAAAAAGGTAAAATATAGAATAATTAAAAAATGCAAGCAAAAAAAATTTTCCAAAGGGGTTTGGCATTTAGTATAGATCTCTACTTACCGGATCAAATAAAGCATAACTTTTGTTATTTATATTTAATGCAAAACTTAAAAGTGATTGAAAATGTTTGTGTTTCACATTACATACGTAATCTTCTGTATAATTTAAACATGATGTGATGTTTGTTTATATTTTGATAAGTTGTTTAATAAACCTTAATTGAACGTGCAGTGTACATAATAATCAAATCATTTATTTTTCCTTTTAGTAAAGTCAAAGTGAAATTGATTTATAGTAAGACCTAAACTATCACTTTTTAGTCGATTTTGAAGTACTTACTATACACAAGCTTAACACAAAATATATGAACCTTAGTGCTCTTTAAAGCAATACTTTTAAGTTTTAAATCGCGATCGCGACGTTATAAATCTTTTTGCTATTTTATCAGATTGATGTGCCGTACTGACAAATATTTAAGTACGACATAAGCCTTTAACTAAATAATAAAAATGAAAAGTCTTTGCATTCAGTTCATGACTTCTGGTGTTTTCTTAAAAAAAACGTTGCTAATACTGCAGAAACTAAATACTAGGTTTCTGACAATAGCTTATATTATTTCCACAAATTATATCATGACTGTGGATTATTAATTTATTGTTGTTACAGTTTATTGAATCACCCAAAGGCAGAATAAAAAGGATTAACAAATAACGAAAAACAAAAAGGATTAAATTCACATGATATGTTATGTAACAGGCTCTAGGAATTCCATCTCTCTTAACATATTGTATTTACCAATTTCTAAATAAGTTATATCTTACAAAAAGATATATATTTAATACAAGAAAGATTTACAGTGGCATTGCACGAATTTTGATTAATGTTCGTCATAGCGGATTATGCCATTGCACGTTGTAGTACTATTTATATTGTGCAAACAAAGTACTGAGACAATAGTCGTTCAATATTTTTCGTATAGCAAAACTCAAATACAGGCAATTTGGCACGCTTACGGTGGGAAACAAATATAGAGATCTTTTGTAAAGGTAGAGAAAAAATACTCTGCACATCATTGACGGATTTAATTTGGCCAATGATAAGTCGATGCTTCGATAACAATATCTTAAACTCGATAAACGTCAGATAAAATGATAAATGAGAAAGGCTATTCGGGTCTAGCAAATGAACATTTTGATGGTCATATTTGGAATCATTTTTATATTACTTTTTCGATTTATCATTTTTATAAAGTGAACACCGGGGTGCTAATCTGTTTTATGCAATATTTATTCAGAACAACAAAACCATTTCATAAACTATAATTATTTCAGATTGTCAAACGCATTTCATGCTGTGTAATATGTTTAAGTGTGTTGTCAATAGTATTGTCTACAAGTTATTGGTGGAATATTAATTGCCTCTTAGTCACTGAAGACTACATGCATACTTCAAAATTTTTATAATTTTACCAACAAAAAAGATCAAATAGCATGAAATGTTTATATTTTTGGGGTACGTTATTTAATAATTTATTGTACCTAAATTCCAAAAACTATGTCTTTGATGACATCAGATATATATGAAACTTTATTATCTATAACAAAAATATAACATGAGAAATGATAAATGCATTAAATGAAGTACTTCATAATATATAGAATTCCTTACTTCGTGGACATGTATCAATGAACTATTATGCAAATGACTTAAAGGTCAGTTAGATCATCATTTGTCATTAGATTCGTGCATCCTTTCCTAGTTGAGAATACTTCATTATGACACAGTTTAACTTTTATTTAAAAGCAGAAATCGTTCGACGACTCGAGCTTGAACTAATCATCCTTTTGATTACACAGTAATTTTCGGTTTTATATTTCTAACAGTAAACAGATAAGTTTCCTTCTATCATGCCATAGTTTTTATTCGCCAGACTCAGAAATTACTAAATGTAATTACTACAATACTTTTGGTTTTTATTCTAGTTAGATTCGTTGTTAAAAACAAATAGCAAAGAAAACCGATCCAACAACAAGAGTCAAAAGACAATAAACAGTGAACATTTTAACAACATGAGCAGTGATGTATCACAGCACTTTTGTCTTCAAAATCATTAAGGACCCCTTACGGATAGGTGTTTTTAGCCTTTAAGAGATAAATGTTCAAATAGTTTAGTATAAATCTTATGTTATTTTGTATACCCCGGCTTGAAAAGTTAGGGTATATAGTGATGAGATGTCCATAAGTACGTCCTTCCGTCCTATCTCTTATTCGCTACTCCTTCTACTGAAATTAATTTGATGAAAATTTCACAGAATCTTTGTCAATTAATGCTTATGTGTACCTTTTGATTTACATATTGATCAGAACACAATTTGGGGTTTCCAATCGCAAAAGATGCACTTTGACATTCTGTGACATAGTGATTTGAGGGGTATCAAACAATGAGAATTCCTCATAGTTTTTCTAGTTTCATTCTAATATGGTCTAATATTTTCTTGGTTATTTTGCTTCAATGCGAGAACTATCAGTCGCCAAAATCTCTGCCTTTGATATTTTTGTTCATTTCTCTTCCGACGAAACTTATCAACCTTTCGGTGTTGGACCAACATATTTCGCATTTCGTATTCGCGAGAAAATGCATCTACTTGGATAAATCAATAATCAAGTACCTTCACATTGCATTTCACAAGACATGTGAAAGCTAAAATCATTGCAAAACCATATATTTAATCAGTAAATATTAGCTTTTCATAAAAACAGGAAACACCATATTAGAGATATATAATTTTAGCAAATGTTTAGAAAGATGATAATAATGTAGACATAGCGTCTTTTGATTATTATCTTTTATCTCCAACCATAAAAATCTATCAGATTTGCACGTTGTATTCACAGGAGTCTCCGTAGAGACAAACATTAATCAAAAGTATCTATAAATTACCTTTTGAGAATAAAATTATTGAGCGATAGGGTTTTCGTGGATATATTAAAATTGAAACATTATAGAGTTTTCGGTATTTTAATATCCCTTGTGGTACTTTAGAAATCATAGAGGGTGAGTAATAAGAAGCTCTTATTTAATAAAAGATGCAAATGAAATTCAAAACATAACTTTTATTTCCGAGTCCAAAAATTTTGAAAAATATTTTTTTTTACATAAAAAAATAAAGTATTATTAATTGAATCCCTGGTTTTACTAATGTAATACATCTATGGGATGTTACAAATAAAGTATCGTATACGATATTTTATTTCAGAAAAACTGTTGACACCTTTATATTAGTTTAATTTAAGTTTTTTGTAAGTTTACACGGATGCGATGATATTGTTTGTTTCGTCCGTTTATAATAATTCTGATGTTAAAGGTTACTTTAGTCGTAAAAAGGTTTGATACGAATATCTTCTAATTATTATGTTATTGCATAAGTTATACATTGTCATACATTGTATTTGATTGCCTACATATTAATAATTTTTGTTGTTATTTTATATTTGTTATTGGCGTAAGTAAGACACAAAAAACAATAGAAAAACACAAATGTTTTAATTAAAAAGCCAAAGTCCTTAACTGAAATGACAAAATCGTAATTAATGATTTGTAACTGAAAAGCAATCACGTTTTCATTCTCTCGACATGATATTGTTTGTTTCGTCCGTTTATAATAATTCTAATGTTATTGGTTCTTTTTAAAAAGTCAGTAAATGAGTACAAAGTGGATTTCGGATTTTCAGTATTGTGTCGTCAGTTGTCTTAACGTTTTGAACAGGACTGGTATATCTTTCTAGTCAAACAATTAATGATTTGTCCATTTTTCATTTAATGATCGTCGTCAATCGATGGTGATTGGTTTATTTGGGTGTTTTATTAACGTCCAGCGAGTAATATTTTAATTATGTTGAGGACAAGGACAAGATAATAAACAATAAATTGACGACGAAAAGGATCACAGTTCTGGTTGCCATTGGAAAAGTATAAAATAATGGCTAGTTGGGGAAATGTAGCTTTTGTAGTCCCTTCAATGATTTTTATTAATGTGCAAAAGGACCCTTTACTGTTTAAGGTCTGTAGCTCTCTCCAAACATTACCCACTGATGTACATTGTACACTTTAACAGCACAACGATAGGGTCTCCAATATTCTCCATATATGGACCGCTGGGCAGCTTTGTGGGTCGAACCATTGAAAATACTTCACAAAGTATATACTAGTAATTGATTTCATAAAAAAATCCAGCTGGAATCTGCAATTCGTAGTAAAATAAATATCTTTAATTTGTTCTTAAAATTAATATAGACACTACATAATAAAATTGCTATTGTCTTCGTCCACACTGTATAGATTAGTAGCTATTATTTTAGACATTGGAAACACTCAAATTGTTCAAACCGGTTAACACACACAAAGATGAAGAACAACCTTGTTCCTTCCTTTCTATACTTTTTGCTTACAAAGGCATAGATGCTATCAATCTTAGTAATATCTTGCATCACAAGTCTGTTACTTCCAAAATTCCACCATACTTAAAAAACATATCCATTCCTATTATATCTTATACCTATACTACCCCCATTGCACCCAGAATTTTCAATTGCATACGTGTATTGCAGGATCTTTTGATCAATTACTTCAAAGCCAAACCACCGACTGCTTTTTAGACAATTCTCCATTCATATATAGTCCTTCAGGTCACGTGATAACTGGAGATCTTAATATTGTTGAAAATGAAAGACTCTAAAAGACCTAAGTACCGTGAACCTAAATCCCTCAACTGGAATTATAACTTTAAATTATTGATGGATTCAATAGAGGACTATGCCAGAAAATGGGCAAATCAAGAGGACCAGGAGGTTAATACGTTGTCCGTGTGGGTAAAAGCCTTGAGGTCATTGATTCAAATAAGAATAAGTCGTGTTAGAAGATCTATGAGTACTAAATCATCATCAATTTTTAGAAATCTTGATGGTCATAAAATTTTGTCCGACATTCATGACAAATATGTTGTTGTGCGAGTAGATAAGGTCCCTAACAACATAATTTTTATCTGCAAAAAACATTACATAGAGTGATTAATTAATGAGTTAGGCATTGACAGTTCACATTGCAATCCTTCTTACACAGTTACTGCGCTTTCAAAAGAGGAGATTATTTAAAATCACAAATCGGTATTGGCATCCTTTGGTCTCAACATCAAAGTCGAAGATTGAGATCCCATTTATTGTATTGGATTCCAAAACTTCACAAAAATCCATACAAACAGCGTTTCATAGCAGGATCGTCTAAGTGTACTACTAAACACTATCGCTCTTGACCACTATTTTAACAACAGTAAAAACGGGACTTCAAAAATACAGTGACACTTTCTACTCCAGAAGCGGAATAAATTAAATGTGGATATTAAAAATTCAAAAGACCTGATAGACATCATGAGGTCGTGATCTCTTTCCCGTTGTAACAGCATTAAAACATTTTGATTTTTTAACACTCTATACGGCCATCCCTCTTGCGCAGCTTAAAGGCTTAAAGATCGTATACTAGTATAACGCTGCTTTTTAAAGAAAAACGGAAAGAGACTATATAAATACCTGGTAAGTCGTCATTATAGAATTTAGTTCCTCATCAATGACTCAAAAATCGAATACTAAATATACTGAAGACCAAATCTGTCAGATGTTAGATTTTCTGATTGACAACATATTCGTCATGTTTGAAGGACATGTTTTTCAACGGACTGTTGGTATTCCAATGGGTGCTAATTGTGCTCCTCTCCGCGCCGACATGTTTTTGTACTCTTATGAGGCAGAGATCCTAGAAGGCCTATTAAAAAAGAAAGAAAATACTCTGGCCCAAACCTTTAATTTCACATTCCGCTATATTAATGATGTTTTATTCCTCAACAATGCAAAATGTAGTGACTATTTACATTCAATTTACCATAGCGAGCTTGAAATAAAAAACACAACCAATACACTAAGGTCAGCCTCTTACTTAGACCTACTTCTAGAAATAGACACAAGAAAACTACAAACTAGACTCTGCGAGAAGCGTGATGACTTCAACTTTCCGATTGTCAACTTCCTGTTCATCGACAGCAACATTCCAGAAGCTTCAGGGTATGGTGTGTACATTTCACAACGTATACGTTATTCTAGATCCTGCGATCGTTATTCCAATTTTCTAGACCAATCACTGCTGTTGACTCCTAAACTACTCAAACAAGGGTTTGTTGTACCTAGGTTGATGTTATCTCTCCAGAAGTTCTATGGTCGGCACCACGACTTAATTGATCGTTATGGGACATTAGTATCTCAAATACGATCTGCGGTTTTCGCTGAGTCATAGGTAGTGTTTCCTATTCCTGGATTGACTTTTCCCTAGACAAGTCAATGAGTAACTCGACGGGTGGCAGGCACTGCTTGCTCGTCCGGATCACCTGAGTGCACCCATGGTTTTTATTGGGTTCGGGTTACTCTCTTTTTGTGTTTTATGTTTTTGGTTTTTGGGTTGTGTTTGTCTTTATCCGGAATTGTAAATATCCTTTGGCTTTTGGCTGTTGTTGTTTGGTCGGTTTTCTTTGCTTTTTTCTAAAAATGTGAGTTCTTTTAAGGGGATGCATGACAATTTCACTGAAAATAATTTGTCAATGAATTTTCTTTATATTCGCCTATAATCATTTCAAATTATCATAATTCAAAATAAAAATAGGGGTTTCAGAGCATATTTTTGAGGGGTTGAGAACGGAAATTTTAAATTTTCTAATAGATTTTACAGACAAAAGAATTAAAAAGCACTAAAATAAAAGATTACAAAAATTCTGTCCAATGAAATTTTCCTGTTTTTTTTTATATAATATTCGGCAATTGATATACATTTTAGTGATGGAAAGAAAAATAAGGGTCTCCGAGTTACTTTTTTGTCCATTGGGAAAAAACTGGTCAAAAAGTGCTAAAAAATGGGGGTTTTTTGGTCAAAATTACCTCCCTTGTTAAAAATGTCATTTTAAATGTTTTGCCAATAGCGAACTCATTTATTTGAAAACTTTTCATTTTAAACATTAATTAATAAAAGTTATAATATAGATATAAGACTCTTATTATTATTTTAAATTTGATGGAAAATAAGAGTTATTATAATAGAAATTATTATTAAATTTACCATATATGTTCTATCTGTTTTGAAATTTTTACAAAAAATGGCGGACGGTATGTATCCCTTAACATGCAGTGCGTGTTAGTATAAGTCATTTTTGACTCGATCTTACTTGCCTTAATTGAAAAATACTATATTATTGACTCAGTTTCGAGTCTTTCATTTTGCAGTAACCTGTTTTTGAGTAAAAACAATTTTATATATAAAACTCAAAGTTTCAGTCTTAGGAACTTTTGTTTGTTTGTATCTCGTACAAGTTTAGAATCAATAAAAAGACATTTTAAAATTTTTAATACCTTACAGTAAAAGTAAATTTATGTAGTTTATATAAAGTGTTTCCCCTTTTTGTGCTTGTTTGAGCATTTTCTGGACCATAGTTATCGAAATTCGACTTAACAAATGTTTGAAATTATTAACCTTGAAATGATTGAGTCGACCTCGTTCATAACAATACTGAATTACCGAAAATATTATTTTAATCCTTATAATTCTTCCAAAACTGTTTTTAAATATTTAGTTTCTTTTCCCAACATAAAATTCCATTATAAGTGTGTGACGCGTAGGAATATACACAACGAGCTGAAAATTAAGACGTGGTTGGTTTTGGAGGGAATAACTGGCATTGACAACAGATATATTTTATGATTTGCCGAGAAGATTATTAATGAAAACAAAAGAAGACAGAACAAAAAACAATATTTCGTGAATTCCTTATACTAATGTTCCTCATTGTACCCGCTGTTTATATGTACGTGTATCTTATAAGGCGCCAAAATTAAAATCAAAAGTAAAACTTACCGAAATTTACTTAACTAGCCATAGTTTAGTCAGTCGTTTCTATCAGCACATATTATGATTTTTATATTAACCCCAAAATCTGATAAAAAATTAGCCATTTTTACTTTTCAGCTTTTTCAAAGGGTTACAAAAATACATTTCGTCGGGTTTTGCAAAAACCTAACAAATAAAGTTTAAATAAAAATGATGCAGCATATCCTAAACTTAATCAATATAGCACTCAACATTAATAAGAAAGCTGCTTTATGCAAAGATAACTACTGCGCTAGACCTAGTAGTACTTGTAAATAGTTTTCTAGAAGTTTGTGATAAACTTGTACATCTCACATAATCACGTGACACACCAGTCCTAATGACGAAGAAGGAAAAATTACCGGTACAAGTTCCGAATCTCAACCTGTCTAAAATCGCCTCTTCATGCTCTTGGTCGTCGAAGATTACAACTACTTTATTACTTGAATTACATATTGAAGATCAAATAACATGAAATGTTTATATCGTAAATTCTTCCTAAAACTACATATTATTTTAAAAGTGTTTACTCTCTTTGATGACATGCTCTATTAATAATTAAATTTAAAAAACAAAATTAAAAAGTAGTCAATAAATACATCCCATTATTTCGAAATCCTCGCTACACGGACATGTATGAATGACTTTCATTTGTTTATACCTACGGACCGGCTTTTTAAATACAGTCGAGATTACTAGTAGTGAACATTGTTTTATCGTGCAATCGTTCTATAAAAGCAGCTTAAATGCGTTGACTGTAAATTTGTTTGTGATGTACAGACAGTGGTCGATTATCAAACTTCGGACGTCGCAATTGATTCTTCTCTCTGAAATTGATTTCAACGCACTCGTAGGTAGTGTATTAATAGCATATGTAGAGGCCAGATATGCTTCAATTTTTTTAAGTAATTAAAAATTAACATAAATGACAAAATTATGGACTTAGTAGGTTAATATCGTACAATATTAGATTGCATGATGGATATAATATGACTGTACAGACTCGACTTTTATCCGTTCTCTAAGACTTATCCTAAATTGTCAGTCAAGTAAGTACACTTATATGATAGATATTGGTGTTAAGCGTTCAGACGAGGAGCTTAATTTCTTTAAAAAAAAAACCAGTCATATTCTGATTTGGTTTAAATGTTTGGAACTATGATATAAAATCTATTCGATGTCTTAATTATTTAGCTTTAAAATATGTTTGGTTTGAGTGCCACAGACGAGTCTATATAGTATAATATACATACATACAAGATTAATTCAAATTATAAAAAATGTTCGTCAGAAAAAAGGTAAGTAATAAGAAAATGAGAAATCACTTTTCAATGTGCCGATCAATTTTTTTTACATATGTATTTCAATAAATGATTGTTTTAACCGCTACCGCGTGTCGCCAATTATTATTCTTTATTTATTTAGTTTTTTCTTTTTCTTCTGGTTTAAAAACTATTTAAGTTATCTCAAAACCGACAACTTTCTGACTTTTAACTTGAAGATGTATGGAGTGTCATTACGTTTAATGACGACGACAAAAAGAAACCATTTTATTCGTTATCGGATTGCTTTTAACACTTATTACTGGAATGTGTAAGGTGAAAAGCTGTTGTGGTTCCGAACGCTGGAATCTGTAAGATACAAACTGTTTTACTATAGAAATATATTTAGACATGTGAATTCTGTAAAAATACCAGTATAAAGTCAACAGAACACTATAAAAGTGGGGTGTCTAAAAGACAGTTTCTTATACAGTTGATCTTGGGTTTTAAACCAGTTGCCTTCACAATAAAGATAGATACTATTAATCTCACCTTGCCTTCCACACATATTTTCACTTTAAATTTTCGTGTTTAATATGGTCCTCTTATCAATGTCAACCCGTATGAATCAATAATCAATGATTAATTGCATAACTGTCTTTGCATATGATGTAAAGACACAAAATGTGTAAGTTCAAATCGTTGCAAAACTGTTTATTTACACATTTACACAGCATTTAATTAAAAACGAAAAATTGGTTTCATATTTTGACAGAAAATATAATTTCAGAAAAATATTATTTGATTAAATGTTTTCAATGTATTTTGATTGATCTATTACAACCATATAAAGGACGAGTGTGTCCATGAGATTTTCATATATAAACGTCCACAAGGTGTTCGAAAATATATTAAAACGGCATAATCATAGAATTTAATTATCTGACAAACTTATAAATGTATGATCTGAAGAAAATTTTTATTTAAAAAATCTAACGAAAGGGGCCTCGGTGGCCGAGTGGTTAAGGTGTTTCGTCTACTATTGATCACGTGGTCTGTCAACACTGAGGGTTCGATTCTCACTGCGGGCAGGGTGTACTGTACTCTAATCTTAATTGACAAGGATTGTCATTTTTCCTACCAAAGATCGGGGGTTTTCTCCATTCAAACAACAAAATAAATCTAACGAAAGCATTTGTGTCGCAATTGAAAACAATCAATAAACTTCTATTGGATACTGTTCGTTCAGAGCCAATAAGAAATTAACAAGGGTTAGTGATGTTACTAACAAACAACAAATTAAAAAAAACACCAAAAATATACAATCTATTAATCAAAATAATAAACTTAAACGGACATATTTTAAAATGCAATAGTATGTTGACCTGCTCATGTAATACATCTGTTAATAGGTTCATTGTGACATCAGCGGGTATTATTGACCAATAAGTCGATACATTGATAAGTAAACCGTGTCTCAATTTTAATACTCATAAGACAAGCGACAAGGATAAATTAGAGAGAAGATTTAGTGCCATACAATGAAGGATTTAATAGGGATATTTATGATCATATTTATCTAACTCCTTCATATATAATATGAAAAATCTGTAAACCACGGTTCTCATTAGTTTTTAATACAATTCGGAACGACAAACTTTTTTTTCACTTTTTTCAAGTATATTTTATGCCGTATAATATGTTTATTTGTGTTGTCAGAAGTATAAGTGATTGGGGAAAATTAATAGTCTTTAGTTATACTAGGAAATAACATATCGGAAGCCAAATAACACAAAACGGGTATTACCTTGTACGACGTATCATGTTACCATCAGAAACTATCTACTCAGCGGTAAAATATAAATAGTGGCATGAGTTTAAAAAGCCTGTGCGTTTTTTGTTTAACCTTGTGCAGTTAAACGCCGCCGTTTGATTTTCGACCACCTATATTGCATGTCATATTGTCTTTTAATAGTTAATTTTCCTTTACATGTTGTTGGATACACCTATTATTGACTAGTGGTATATGATACCTACCCCTTTTAGTCAACTAACAAACTCAAATACTACAGTAATGGAAGCGGGAGGTTTGGCATGCCATAAAACCGTTTTACCGACCATTTCTTTTGAAATGCTTGTACCAAATCATGACTATTGCTGTAGTTACTATATTTTTGGTTTTTGTTCTGGAGTTGCTCGTTTCTCGGACTTTGATTTGTGGATTGTCTGTTTTGGCAGTGTTATCGGTGTTCGGTATTTTGTTATTACCTTCATATATCGCTTTGTTTGCACAAGAATCATTTAGTTGGTTTTCGCGGGGTATAACATTAAAAATTCAAGAAAGAACGTCTAGATAGGTTTAAGTTGTGTTTGAACAGATATGACGTCACATATGACGTTAATATAAACCGCGAGTACGGTCAGTACGATGAGGAACATTAGTAAACGGAATATAGTTTTTTGCATCCTCACAAGTCAGGTTTCTGTGTCCACATGTGTCCACGAAACCCTGACAAACTTAGCTAGGAAATTCCCGGGCTAGAAGTCACTATTTTGATTGGCTGCATCATACCTTGATGTAGCCAATCAAAAGCTCGCTTTCATTCACGACTTGGTTATGGGATATCCCGATGTCGATTGTAAATAAACCATACGGATGTGTGGCATAGACCATGTGAAAATCAGTGTATTTTGTACAGTTGTGTTAGTAGTTTGTTATTACCGCGTTATTTATTAGTTGCGTTACGTTTTCTTCCAACTCACGGATGAGCAAAGAATGACAATTGCCAAACACTTGTTTCTTTCAAGCAATTTCATTGGTTGATATTTTGAAGGATTGACGTCATACGAAAATCTTCTAGCCCTGTAATTTCCCAGCTAAGTTTGTCAGGGTTTCGAGGACACATGTGGACACAGAAACCCTGACCTGTGAGGATGAGTTTTTTATTGAGTCTTCTTTTGTTTTTATTAATAATCTTCTCGGCAAATCGTAAAATGTATCTGTGACATCTGTTGTCAATGCCAGTTATTCCTTTCAAACCAACCACGCCTTCGTCTTTAGTTCGTTGTGTATATTCCTTCGCGTCACACACTTATAATGAAATTTTTATTTTGGGAAAATAATGTAAATATATAAAAACAATTTTGGAAGAATTATAAGGATTAAACGCTTATTTTCGGTAATTCATCGATGCATGAACGAGGTCGACTCACTCACAAACAAATTTATAAACGGCCGAAACCTAGCTAGACGTTCTTTCTTAAATACGAACAGGAAAAACAATAGTTGTCGATTGTTTAATGGATTTATCAGTAACAATTGATGGAGCTGTGCTGACACATGGAGTTGTTGACAAATCCGTGCATCTTGCTCATTTCGTTGATTTGTTGTGACCGAGAAAAAAAAGGTAGTTTTACGGCTTTTGTGTGTATTTGAAATGATTCATAATTGAAATTAAAAGAAACGCAATTTTAAAGTATCGTTTATTTATGCCTTCACACTAGCATTTCGTTCACATTCGAATTCGGCTATTTCCCGTCATTCAGCAATGTGTAAAATGAATCCAAAACGAAGTGTACTGTTAAAATATAATGTATTTCTCTATAAAACAATTGATTCCATAATACTAAAAATAATATACAGCTGTTTCAATTGAAAAAGCTTTCCGTTTAAGCGATACATCACTCAAGATATTTGAATCGCCAATATTCGAGTGTACTGGCTTAATTTATTGTCTGAAGCGTATACGACACATGGCCGCCATATTTGTTTACTTTTAGCAAGAAAAAAGTAGTTCCCCAAAAGTCGTTCATCAAAGTATGAACGGAACTGGGAAGTACTGGTTTAAGGCCTTGTGACCAATCAAAAATGACTATAAACGTAAACGAATGTAAGATACGAATTAATTGTATGTGAGTGAGTCGACCTAGCTTGTTCATACATCGATGAATTACCGAAAATAAGCGTTAATTAATCCTATATTGCAAATCCAAGTAAAACTTTTTACATCGTTAAACAGATTTTCATTAAAGGATTTAACGCTTATTTCCGGTAATTCATCAATGTATGAACAAGGTCGTCACATAAACAAACACATATTCGGCCGACGGTGATAAGTTTGTGAGTGAGTCATAGAATCCAACATAAAAGAGTACTGTTAAATTATCTTTTTTGTAAATTCATAGCTGGTCGATAAAAGTGCTCTGTACAAATTAACCCACACTAAACTGAAACGATAACTAATTTATCTCGTAAATCAGTAAAGCCAATTCATCCACCTATTCTTATGGACGGCCTCAATGTGAAGTTGCATCACATAAACACTTAAGGCATTTATTTTTAAAATAATCGTTCTTAGCAAGCCCACATTGATTACATTCATTACATTGTTAAAAAGCCTATAATAGAGTAAATTTCCTTTGAAAGGTACGTCTCGTCCTTAACCGGTATGTCCTGCAGAGAATGTACTTTCTTATACCGGTATATATTTGACCTATTCTAAAATTTGGCGATGATTGGGAAACACTTTTGGCTTGAAGGTACAAACATCGACTTATTTTATTAAATAAGATTATAAACAAGGAATCACCCCATTATTTATGGAAACTTGCTAGTTCAGTTGGTGATCGTCATTTTAATAACCAAGTCGAAAATATTGTTAATGTTCGAACACGAACGAACTTCTGCTCTGAATATTTTCTACCTGCGACCATTACCATGTGGAATAATTTGCCGTTAGATGTACGAAAGTCTACCTCGTGAAGTACTTTCCCTATTTCTTCTAATTCCCTAAGCATTTTCATAGTTTACATTTTGTCCGAAATTTAAGGAGACTGATCAACAAAAGCTTACAGGCTTATTTCCAAATCATGTATGTTATTCTTTGTATGATTTATTTTCTACATATGATTGATATTTATATAAATAAAATATGTTTTAACTAAACTTTGCCGTTTATTTGTTTGTGAGTAAGTTCGTAAATTGGTGAATTGCCGAAAATATGCGTTTAATGATTCATATCTTACATTCGTTTACGTTCATAGTAATTATTGATTGGTCAAAACGGCCTTAACAACCAGTAGTTCCCAGATCCGTTCATACTTTCATGAACGGCTGTTCGGGAACTACTTTTTTGTTGATAAACGTAAACAAATATGGCGACCTGTAACTAACTAACTAACTAACTAACTAACTAACTAACTAACTAACTAACTAACTAACTAATTTTATTCAGTCTAAAATCCATTAGAGAGGATCATCGCTGAAAAGGAAACAACATTCTACAATAGACAAAATATCATGTAATAACAAAAGACAGGGAACATATACCATGTATATAAGTATTATGACCTAGCCACTCCCTCTGACGAATTTCGAGTCTTCATACAATCTTCCGAGAATGAAACGAATCTGATAAGAACGTCAGTTTCAGACGCATTCATTAAATATTTGAATTTTTCAAGGATATTCAAGTTTTGGAATTCAAATGCAATTTCATATATATCTTTGAAAAAAAAGTTTCGTGAATTTTCGATCAAGTCGCACTCGCAGAAGAAATGGAATTCATCTTCTATTTTATTAGCATTACATGATTTACAGAGACGTTCATTTAACGGAGTTTTATTGTATCACCCCTTTCAATTTCAAGATTATTATTTGAAATTCGTAATTTAGATACAAGTTTAATATGTTGCATTGGTACATTCAGTTGTGTATAGGATTCAGGTTTATATTCTTCTTTCAGTGTGTTATATGTGCGAAGTTTGTTATGATCATCAGAAGAGAGAGAGAGAGAGAGAGAGAGAGAGAGAGAGAGAGAGAGAGAGAGAGAGAAGTAATTATTGTATCTTTCTTCAAATTTCTTTCTTAACGCATATACGAGCTTGCCTTCGGACATAGTACCCTTATTATTCCACATATGGATAAATCCCATTGTTTTGATCAATTCAAGAATATGTTTGTTAAATGAACTTGGGCATTCCGCTGTTCTAGATGCTAGTTTTCCGTTATTGTCAAAATCTTTGAATACATATAACCAGTATTTAATAGACTGTAATATAACAGAGATGGGTATTGGATAATGACCTAATTCAGCCATTGAGGCTATATTAAAAGCATACTTGTTTACCCCTAACACGAATTTAAAAAAACCCGATATGTTTTTTTCCGGGATAAAACTGAGGAAGGAATCTTCTACGGCGTTATTTAATCGGAAGTGTGTTTTTGTATAAATTCAAAATATATGGTCCCCATGGGGACAGCTCGCTTCCATATATTAAAACTGGTTTCACACACGAGTCAAATAATTTAAACATTAGGTGGGAGTTTTTGTGATGGCTCTGGAACTTCCGCTTTATCAGAAAAATTACGTTTAGTGCTTTTTTCTTCAAATTATCTACATCGTTAGTAAAGGAGTCCTATGTTCTTATTAAGAGACCAAGGTTTTTGTATTCTTGCACTGTTTTTATTGGCGTGTTATCATATGAAAGATTAATATTTTTAAGTAGCTTCCCCGTTTTATTGAAGACTATAACTTGGTTTTTTTTTGGTATTTACTTTACAATACATCGCAAGCGTAAATTTTGCAAACCCTCTTGGGACTGAGACATTAAAATAATGTCATCTGCGTACATAAGACAATTACAAGTGGTGTCGCCTATAGTAATTGGTTCACAGTTAGAACATATTAGGTTTAGAAAATCATTCATAAAGAGATTAAAGAGCGAAGGACTTGAAATGCATCATTGTTTTACGCCTATGTTTGAATAAAACGGATCGGTTAGACCAGATTCGAGTTTGATTGAGTATGTTACATTTTTGTACATGTCCTTTATTAAATTTACTAAATTCCCATTAATATCTTGTACGTATAACTTCAAAAATAGATAGTCTTTTCTTACAGTATCAAAAGGCTTTATTAAGGTCAACGAAACAGCAATACAGGTGTATTTTTTACTCTAAACATCTTATCGACTATAGCTTTAAGAGTATAAACATGGTCAATCGATCGGTTATTCTTTCTGAAGCCTATTTGATTGGTATGTAAGCTATTGTTCTTGGTTACGAATTTTCTAAACGGTTGCATAAAATTTTAACAAAGAGCTTGAAATTGCTATAAACCTCAATAATTTCCCAGGTTTCGTATATCACCGGATTTAAATATTGGCTTAATCCTGCTTTCGGTCCAGCTACTAGGGAAAACAGTGGACTTTAATATTTCAAATGCATTGAAGCAAATCTTCATCACAGTGCTTTAACATTTCATTACTTATACAATCAAACCCAAAGCTTTTATTATTTTTCAAGCTTTTGGCAGCTTTTGAAATTTCCTGCATGGATATTTCACGGTCGAGATAGGGGTTATAGTTATTCAGTTTGTCACACAAAGTTTCGTCTGGTAGTTCATTATCGATGTTGACATTTAGCAAGTTTTTGAAATATCTACATCATTCGTCAGAGGGATAACCGCCATCATCTTCGGACTGTTTGAATTTGTTAATTCTGTTCCAGTAGGCTTTGGGGTTTTTATCTTCCATATCAAGAAGAGTGTCTAGTATTTTTGCCTTATACTGTCTTGTCTTTTTTCGCACAAGTCTCTAAAATTGTTTTTAAGCGAATAATACATTTTATTTTCTCAAAGTCGCACGGGCTCTTTGAGATTGAGCGCGACATTTTGGTTAAATTTCTGTACATAGCCTCGCATTCTAGTCAAAACTAGGATTTGATCGTTTACGTTTTCTTCTTTTAGCGTTTCCCTTTTATTAATCGGGATATTTAGTTCTATTTTTATTTTATCCTTTACGGTATTTAAAATGTTGGTTAGATCATATGTGGCTTCATCAACTCCGTTTTGTCTTGGTTGAGAATTTTGTTTTTGAAACTATTAGTGTCATGTTTATCGCTAGAATTCATTAAGTTCATATATCATTTTTCGACTTTAGAATCCCATTAGACTCTTCGGCTGTGTTCGTGCGAGTTTTTGGTTAAAAAACGGCATGGTTAAGCGATAAACATAAGTTGATTTGACGGTGATCAGGGTGTACATTGAAATCATTTACAGTAAAGGAGCTAACACCTTTTAACATACGATTACTAACAATACAATAATCAACTACAGAGCTACCATTATATTGATGGAAAGTATGTTTGCCTATTGTGTCCACTAATGTTCTGCCGTTTAAAATTCGGCTTCTTGTAGAGAAACAGAGGTCTAATAAGTTCAGGCCATATTCGTCAGTTTTTATAACTTTTTTTAAAGGAAAATCTCCTTTTAAGGACATTGTCAGCCAAATATGTTGCAAGGAGAAAATCTTGAAAGTTATCATTTTGATCATCTATTATATAGTCCGACTCGTTTTCACTTATATGGGCATTTCAATGCCCCATAAAAACAGTTTCAACTAAGTTTGAGTATTTGCTCATATTCTGTTCTATTTGTTCAAAAATTGTTTGATTATTCCTATGTGATTTTGAATAACTCGAGCGGGTGGATTATAAACAAAACTTCTATTTCAGTGTATTAATTTTAGTTACATGAAGCATGTTATACACACAATAGCCGTTACACTGTTACCTATTTTCTCAGTCACAAACAGCATTATTATATATATATATTATAAGTACGTTTTTTACTGTATGATTAAATGAATAAAAGCGACAAAATTTGAATTTTTTCCAGATTGGCAATGCGGGCTGATATCAAAATGTTATTAACTGCTGCCGAAATTAGTTAATTACACCCCCCCTTTTCCGTAAATATGATCGCATGCCTTTCCGTATGCAAACGGAAATTACCGGAATTGTTTCTAAAAATGGCGTCTAACGAAGCAAACGACGTGCCAATCTCCACGCAAAGGATTCTGGGTATCCTACGTCAACCACAATCACCTCTGCCATACCACTGGTTGGCATTGTGAGAGACGTCTCTCATGGCGCATAAGCTTCGCGTACAAACGCAGTAATTTCAGTGTAACACTGTATCAAAAGTGTATAAATAGGCTATATAAAAAAATAAATAAGATCTCGTTTATTATTTTACAAACATCGTTTTTTGTTTACAAACGTCACGGGCAGACGACAAATGTAGTCCCGCAATAAATGGAGGATGACGTGTGGCAGAGGTTATATCTGGGAACCAGTTATGTTCTCTGTGCCGGAGAGTGACGACGTGCAGGATCAGAATTAATCGGAGATAGATTAAGTCAATGAAAAACTTAGACACAAAAATTAAAAGCGTGAGTGACCTAAAAATAATATGGAGTAGCCTTTGCCAAAATGCGAGCGCAGACAATATAGTCCTTTATTATTTATATAATAATGCGCTTTCATAATTGACGTTACTTCCCGCATACCCTAAAAGTGCCTTAACTACGTTCCAGTGAACATGTGACGTCTTTCTTTGTAATGGTGACGTCACATGAAATGTCTTATGAGTGTCAGTTTTTAAAGATCGATATAGAGAATGCAAAAAAATAGTATGAAATTTTTGTAACCTGGTTCACTGGTGCAATATTTTTCATTTACGCAAGCTTCACTTTCAAATATAACCCCAGGTCACCAACAGTTTACTACCCAGTTTGATTGGTTGTTTAAACCGCCATGTTTTAGCTAACTTTTCGCGCGTTGGAAATTTCTATCAGAATACAATTTAAATACAGTACAAAATGTAGCTACATGCTTCTTGGTTTACGGCTTTCGAGTTAAGCTGACCATTCCCTAAGAGTTATTTCCACAATCAAACAAAAATTTATAAAAGTATTCTTATGATAAACTGTATTTTTATTTGAATTTGATTACCGGACGCCGGAAGTTACGTCATAATGCTTTGTATCGGAATTACGTCAGTTACAGTTATTACTGACGTAAATTTTGAGGCATTCAGAATGTTGCAAAACCGGTCAAAATTTTGACCGGATTCATTGCTGGTGACCTGACTGTATATTCGAACCGGAAAGCCGCTTACGGTATTGAGAATATTTAGTCAGGATCCCAGACTAGAAATTTTTGTTGTTATTTTTAAATATAACATTTATTTTTAATCGATGTAAACTTTATTTTTAAGTCATTCTTTGAAATTAATTTTAGCCCTTCTTCATTCACTTTGTTACGGTTTTTTGACGATATCAACTTCCGGACGAAAAAAAATCAATATCAGCATTTCTTCTGGTACCCTGACGATGATATCCTCATTAGCCTAAGCGGCCTTCGGATATAACGTCAGGTCAGAGCATTGGATTTCAACGGTGACAGCGTTGAAATTTGACGTTCGGATATTCTCTAGACTAACAATTTTGTATCAGATAAGTGCAACTAGACCGAACGTATTACGACGTCATTCTCTTTATGACGTTCGATGTTTACATTTCTCAGCTGAGTTTGCATTATGATTTAATAATTTTAACGTAAAGGTAAATGTAATTTATATTTAAATTTTATCTAGAAAATGTATTCCCAGCTTTAAAAAATGATTGACATGTGCATATGATATTAAATGGCGTCATATTATCAACCAATTAAAATGCTTATATCGGAGGTCCTGACCTGGTGTTATATTTCAAGGGAAGCTTGCGTCAATGAAAAATATTGCACCAGGAGACCAGGTTATATCAGCATTAAGCAGATTTTGATCACGTGATTTCATTTTGACCATGTGACACGTAATTGCCGTAGAGCTCACCGCTTCGCTGCCCGCTCAGCGAGCTGTGCTCGCTTTTAATATGCAGTAGGCATTACCAGTATGCGAGCACAGACAATATAGTTCTTTATTTTTTTTTGGTAAAATGTTTGCCCACAATTCCTTGTTTTGCTTTGTTCAATAATTTTGTGATTATACTTTTTTTTACTATCATGTATTCACGTATATATAGTTATAGCGTCAACAAGAAGTATCTAAGTCACAGTTTATTATTGCTTTCCCATTACCCTTATTTGGAACCCTTTCTCAAAAACCAATGAAAATTAAGGGTCATGACAGAAAATAGTGACGTTAACATACAGTTTGCATTGGCGGAAAATATCAAAATGTGTTATATTCGGATGTTTTACTCATTTAGAACTTTTATCAGTCTCGAAGTAGTTCATATATTGATAAATAATTAACATAATTATGTGTCTGATTATAATGTGTTCCGTGGAGAAATAACATATTATTATAAAAAAAATTTAGTAAGGATTCGTTGGTTTTTATGGATCAGTTCCAGTCACAGTTGGATGGTTTTTTTTATGTTGGCGGGCATATTCGTGATATTTGTAAGTGTTATAGTTTTAGTTTACTTGTTCTAGTTTGGTGTATTGTGTTTTTAAATGAAGCATATATTTGGTCTATATATCATATTGCATTCAACTAAACACTGGATCTGTGTAAACTGTGTAGATCTGCTGCGGAACCATAGTATCACGCTACTTAAATGTTTAAAACGACAACAGCTGGCAAGTAAATGTTTGTTAACACAATATTATTTTTATTTGCAATATTAGTTTCAACTATTTATTGATAATGTTAACACCACATTTAATACTTTGCGTTACTTCCGAACACGCTATAACAGTGCCTCTTAATTCCAGTGATTACGTGACATCTTTCTATGTAATGGCGACGTCACATGATACCATACCATTGTCAGTTTTTAAATAGAGTGATGCAATTTTTTTGGTTATATTTAAACAGAACATTTTTGTTTCATCGATGTTAAATTTATTTTTACGTCTACTTTTAAAACTAATTTTACTGCTCTTCTTCATTCACTTTGTGACAGTTTTTTTGACAATATCAACTTCCGGAAAAAAACGATGTCAACATTAAGCAGATTTTGATCACGTGATTTGATTTTAATCACATGACGTAATTGCTGTAGAGCTCAACGCTTTTCGCAGGCAGCTGTGCACCCTGCAAGCTGTGCTCTCTATTAGTGACTAAGCTAATTCGGAGGACAGGAATATTAAGTTATCCCAGACAAGAACTGGATAAAATGTTGATGCATCCACGTCTATCTTTTTATGCCCCTGCGACGACATGTCAGGGGGCATTAAGTTTTACTCATTTCCCTCCGTCCGTATGTACATCTGTCCATTCGAATTTCATCAAGCTTTTCTCAGAAACCGTACATGAGAACAAATTCGAAATTCGGCCGGGTGGTTCAGTATCACAAGTTGTAGGTCCTAAACGACTTTCAGACCTGTCGGACAACAACTTCCTGTTTGGGACTTCATTTGTACGTATGTACGTACGTCCGTCCGTTCGAACTACCGTCAAGCTTTTCTCAGAAACCGTACATGGACAACAATTTGAAATTTGGCAGGGTGGTTCAGTATCACAAGTTGTACATCCTTAGCGACTTTTAGACCTGTCGGACAACTACTTCCTGTTTGGGACTTCAAGCGGTGGCATCTATGTCTAATGGACACATTCTTGGATTATTTTTATTATACCCCAACCCCCACAAACTTGTTTGGGGGTATATAGGAATCATCATGTCTGTCTGTCTGTCCTTCTGTCCACATCCCTTGTAAGTGCAACTCCTCATAAACCGCTTTATAAAATTTAATGAAACTTAGCATACTGAAAGGAAGTACATTATGTGTAGATGTGCATACAGGATTTTTATTGACCTCGGATAGCATTAAGGGGAGATATAATAGTCCCAGCATGAACACACTAGAGAAAACGTCACGTCACCAATGAATTGTAGAGGCACTGTTAGCTAGGGTGCTCTGAAGCAGGGACAGTCTATGTCTGAAGTAACGTCATGAAATATATGCTCACATTTAGGCTGTGCCTATATTTTACCTGGTTTACCTGGTCTCGAGGTCTGCGTCTGGGCCTGTGGCCCCTCTGACCCATCTATTTCTGTTTTCTCTACCTACATCCGGTTCTTTGTAGATATCTGGCGTGAATTTGATACGGAGGTTTTTCCAGTGGTCGTTTAGATTACTTTTGAATGCATTAACAGTTTTGCATTCTACTAATTTCTGGGGCAATTTATTCCATGTGTCGACAATTCTCTGTGTGAAACAGTATTTCCTTATGTTTGTCCTAGAGTATTTTTTGTATATTTTGTGTTTGTGTCCTCTTGTAGTAGTTGGTCTGGTTGGAAAGATTTTGTTACTCTCTACTTTGTCAATGTTGTTAATTATCCTGAAGGTTTCGACCATGTCTGCCCTTAGTCTCCTATATTGTAGCGATGGAATCCCTAGTGTTTTTAGTCTCTCGCTATAACTGAGATGTTGGATGTTTTTGACCAGCTTCGTTGCTCTCCTTTGAACGTTTTCTATTTGAATAGCTTCTTTTTGATAGATAACTGACCATACATTGCTACCGTATTCTAGATGCGGACGTACTATACTTTTGTAGAGTGGAAGAAACATATCTTTGTCCATATATTTGAAACTTCTTTTAATCATTCCTAGTCTCTGATTCGCCTTTTTTGTCTGTGTGTTTATGTGTTTCTGAAATATTACTTTATCATCAATGATGATTCCGAGATCTTTTTCTTCACTGGAATGTTTTATATCTTCATTACCCATTTTGTATTTGGTACCAGTGGATGGTCCAAAGTGTACATGTTTACATTTTGCTGAGTTGAATGTCAGTAACCAATCATTTGACCACTGTATTATTTGTTTATATCACCTTATAGGTTTTCTCCATCCTCTTGATTGTCTACCACTGCGTATAGTTTAGTGTCATCTGCAAATAGCTTGGCTATATTGGTTATGGCATCTGGGAGGTCATTTATATATATGATAAATAGAGTGGGTCCCATGACACTTCCTTGTGGAATCCCACTCGATACATCTGCCCAGTCTGACTCACTCCCGTTTAAAACGACCTTTTGTGTTCTTTTCGATAGGAAGTTTTCTATCCAACCCTGTAAATTTCCAGTAATACCATATCCCTCTAGCTTCTTAATGAGGCGTCGATGGGGTACAGTATCGAAGGCTTTTTGAAAATCGAGGTATATCGCATCTATAGAGTGGTGTGAGTCAAGCTTTTCGGTCCAGTCGTCTAAAACTTCGATAAGCTGAGTTATGCATGATCTTCCTTTCCTAAAGCCGTGTTGGTGGTCCGTGAAAAGTTTGTTTTCCATATGCTCCATCAGCTGGTCTCATATTATTTAGATACTTACAGAATGAAATTTAACATATCAAGGATCTTAATGATGTCTTGTCAAAACTAACCCTACACCTTGAGTTAGTATAACTTGATAGTGCCTGTGCACATCAAGAAAATATTTACATTTACGGTGTCTTTCATCAAACCGTTACAAAAAAAAAATGTCTGGACCTAAAGAGCTACGGTTCTGCAGTAACTTGGCCAAATATAAACTTATAATAAACATATAATTGTTGTAAGGAGCTAACATTTATGTTCAGGCATATTGCCTTTATTTGTTTACGTGATTTTTAAATGAACCCATAACTTATCTCCCTTGTAGTTTCCCGCCATTATGTCTGGCAGCACACGAGCAGTCTGTGGCACGACAAATTATACGAAGTTGAATAGTTTGGTAACAACAGTTGTTTGATAATGTTGAAACTTAATAATATATTTAAATTCTTCTACATTTAAATAATGTTACAGTTAATTTAATTAACCAACGAGTGGGCACTTCTAAAAATGATAATATACACATATAGGCGTAGCAGCCGGTATCCTGGCTTTGCCGGTTCTCGATAGCTTAAGATATTATGGGATAAAACTTTGTTCTTATCTAATAGATATTATTTATTTATTTACCCATTTGGTTCATAGATAAACAACTACACACTTGCAAAAAATTACAAGGAAGCGTCCGGTTATTGCCAAGCTCTTCTAATTATTCGAACGACCTAATTTTTGACATAATGTATACTACGTCACCAGTTCTCGATAATGTATGCGTAATTAGCTATGCAGGGCTATTCTGACAATAAAATACCATAAAATGTAATTAAATATGTTATTCATATAAAATTTGTTTAAATTGGAGCATTGGTTTAAAAGATAGGACCCTTCTATTGTACCATAAGTTGACGAAATTTTTTGGGATTATGGAAAGGTATCGAAATATATGGTACTTTGTATTTGGGAGAATTTTAAACATCTAAACACGGAACCTGTCTTATTTTTCATTACCGAGGAGCAAAGTAGTGTCCTAAAGGAAAATTGCCGACAAACAGAAGACTGTGCGAATCCTCGTTTTATGACAAAATGAATTTTTGCATGACTATCGAGAATAGGTTACTATCGAGAACAGGTTAAGGCACGATATTGCAGTTACGGACGGCTTCCGCCGTACCAATAACTTTTGCAGGTTCCTCGTGCCGTACCAATAATTTTTAGAAATAAAAAAAAAATCATATTTTCCTATTTTTATTGGCGTCTTTTGACTCGCCTCTCATCTCAAATACATAGACGTAGCAGCAGGTACGGCTTCCGCCGTACCAATATCAAATACGATGCTAATGTAATAATATAAACATAATAATTACTTTTTCCTAGTAAGATTAAGTGTCGGGTTTTTTCACCTCGACTACCTGTTAGCCCCGAGTCGATTAGCTCGGTTGTTTCTCACTTATAATGCGAGTTGTTTCGCCCTGGGTTTTTTCGCTCCTCTAAATAAAAACAATGTGTATCTTCAAACAAAAAAGCATATTTTGTGTGTTGGAGCTGATGAACTTTAATTAATGTAGCGTATTTTAAAATAATGTGCCTGTATTATAAGTCTTTATTATATAAAAGTAAAACAACTTTAGACCCAATTAGTATGATACCACAATAGCTACATGTAAAACTTACAATTGTACAGTTTACTTATTTACTGTAGCCCATTGGAATAAATACTTTTGTTGTGCATGTAAAGGTTACAAATTGGTCTCAGTATTAAAGCACTTATGCATTAAGTAAAGACCTTAATGACTATACTAAATTGGTCAACATATCTTTGTTTGAGGTTTTTTGTGTAATGGAAGCAGCTTACCACATTTGATTGAACTTGTGCTTCTTTTGTAGATCCAAAAATGTGCAAATTGAAACCAACATTTTTTTTCCAGTTAATCAGTGTTTTTCATATGATAGGACAATTTTCCAAATTTTAACCTGAATTAGAATGGAAATGTACATTTAAGCTAGGAGCAGGCTACTGTGTCTGTTGAAACCCCTCCGGCAATATGTTTTTTGGGTATATGCTGGAAAAATCTCTTCAAAAGTTTATTGAATACCATAGAACAATACAAAAGTAGACGAACCTTTGTAAATAACTTTAGATCCTGGTAGAAACAATAATGGCAAACTCACAATGTAAAATTGCCATAGCAAATGTCAGGATGATGTGTGACATGTAAACAACAGAGGCATTGTATGAAATATGGACATGTTATCATTTAATAATTTTTTCTGTTGGATTTTTGTAATAAAAAAGTACAATACTAGTATATGGAGTAATAAAAAAACTGAATTACATGGGGTGATTGTGACTTTATGTATACATGTATTGACTACTAGTAAGTCATAGATTTGCAAATTTGTGCAACTTGTAACCGTGTAATCTTCCAGTAAGCTTTAATTATTAGAAATTGTTTTGTGCAAAATACTTATGGTAATGTAGAATTAAAGTATTGAACACATATAACATATTTTTGTATGTTTTCAAATCAGATTGTGCTTGTCGGGATAGTGTGACATGAAAAACAAGCAGCAGGAGATATATCTGAATTTGACACTGTCCCTAGATGTTTGTGTAGGATAATAAACAACAGATTAAAATAAACCATGTGTCTTTTATGTCTGTTAAAATAAAAAAGATCGGTGGCAGAGTGGTTAAGGTAGTTCGTCTACTATTGATCATGTGCGCTGTCAACACTGAGATAGCAGGTTCAAGTCTTACTGTGAGTAGGTTGTGCTCGTCTCCAATCTTAATTGACAAGGACTGCCAGTTTTGCTACCAAAGGCTGGGTGGTTTATGTGTATACTACGGCTTCCTCCCCAATAAAAAATTAATGTAATGATATAGCGGAAAAAATGAGCATATGTGCTTTAAAAAAAAAGAGCCAATCAAAGAGTTTGACCAAAGACGGTACACACCATCTAGATTTGAGATCTGTTATGCAAATTACTAAATTAATTTTTTTGTCCATCGTAATTCCATCTTAACATTAATTGTTTAAATACTTATAGTGAATTGCTTTTTGTTCATACCACATTTTTTGTATCAGACAGCCAGCACACAGCTCAACTGATTGTTAACCATGCTTAATTTGGTAAATTATAAATGTTACATTTGTTCAAGAATATTTAAACACTTGTATTTAAAGGGCAAAGAAGACAATGTTAATGATAACTCAATAATTGTTTGTGCTAAAATAAAGATAATAGCTTAGAAAAAAGAGTGAAAGGTTGTTAATATCTACCAGGGTCAGTTGGGAAAGTGTAAAAACAAATTTTGTATTGGTCTTGGGTATCTTAAAGGTATAGAGACCTATTTAAATTTCTCAATTTAACAGACATTTAAATGCTTTGGGCAAGCATGCATACTGCTATTGGGACCTCATTTTTCGCTATGTTTTAACATTACTGTACATTGGGCTATTGACGTACAAAGGTTTACTAGTCCAAAACATGACCTCTACACCTAAAATTTAACAAATGTGAAAGCAGCTTAATAAAATTGTCAATTTTTATATTTCATAATATCTAATAATAATTACAAAGTGAAGCTGTGGTCAATATAGTGTTTTTGAGGTGACCTATCAGTCCATAAGCTGCCATACATGTATGACCCAAAGTTGACATGAACTATTTGTTATATTATGAAGTGTAGAACAGCTGAATATTTGTATCGGATTATGTTAAATGGCGTCCGTCGTCGTTGTCGTTAACTTTTCTTAAAAAATCTTCTCCTCTAAAACCACTGAAGGGATTGCTTTGAAACTTTACACACATCAGTAAAATGTCCTCTACCAAGTGTGCACAAATCATGGCCTCAGACCAACCAACATGGCCGCCATGGCCAAAAATAGGACAGGGGGTCAAAATAGAGTTTTTTGCTGAAGAGACCTTCCTTCTTCAGCATCTAAAGCTCTACAAAACACTCCATTGGGTCATGATGACTCCTTGTAGGAGTTGTTGCCCTTTAATTGTCAAAATTGATGATTTTTGCCATTTTTGCCTTAAAATCTTGAAAATTATTAGAACTAGAGAAAAAGTTAGCATTGCTTAATTGTTCTGCTCTATAAGGGCTACAAAAATGACTGAAGGTCAAGATTGTCTGATTAACCGTTTACGAGTTATTCCCCTTGAACTTTTTTTTTAATCGGTTCTTATTGATTTTTTAAAATCTTCTCCTCTGAAACAACTGAAAGTACTGCTTTGAAACTTTGTACACATCATCCGTCAAATGTCCTCAACCAAGTTTGCACCAACCATGGCTGCAGATTAACCAACATGGCCACCATGGCTAAAAATAGGACGGAAAGGGGGGGGTAAAATACAGTTTTTTGCTTATTGTCGTTCCGATAATTCAAACTGGCATTCGCGCGACTATTGTCGTTTCTCGGACCCACTTGTTTATCGTAGTTTCTAAACAACAAAGGGAATTCCCTTAACGGAAATGACGTATATTAATTCTTTTAAATGTTTTGATTGGATAAAATTTCAAGTATTTTCGTGTTTCTCGGGTGTTTTTACCGTTTGTAATGAAAAATAAAACGTAGATAAATTTTTGTGAAAAATGTCTCAAAATGGCGAACATAGATTGGAGTGACGATGACGCAGTAGCCAATTTTTTTAACGATGGTGATGAGGATGAGGAATTTGAATGATTTGAAACTGAAGATTTGATATTTGACAATCAAAATATATTTGCAACTTTGCCTCGAGTGATTTTTCGCCAAATACCAATAGGGATTTTCCAGACGATGTTCCAAATGGGTCCGAGAAGACTGATGTTATCAATGCTCCGTTTACTGGCAAAACAAAATTGAATAAAGATGTAGGACCACTATGACGACCACTGGACTATTTAAAACTCTTTATCAATGACGACTTCATACATATTTTAGTCAATGCAACGAACAGGATCGCCGAAACAACTGCCGAAAATGACGAACTGAAGGAAAATAGTCGCATGGAACGATAATGAATTTTTTTTACTTACCTGTGCCATACCTGTAAATTTACCTGGGAATTATGGACTTTTATGCAAGAAAATGTTTTCTGGAGTTTTATCTTTACTGTAGTATTATTGTTACATATTTTTATTCTTGTTCAGTGGTTTAAATATTAAATTATAAAAACCGATATATTTTCACCTTTAATTCCACCTGTACAGGTAAAAATTCCTCGTAAACACCAACAAATAAAAAAAATGAAAACTAGAGAATCCAACAATACACATACATATAACTTTTATTGGTCAATGATAAAAAATGACAGAGATATGCTTAATTGAACTTAGTATGCACATTTAGTCATTATTGATATTTTTATGCAGCATTACATAATAAAACAATATAAATTATATGGGCAGCTGAAGGGTTAAAATAGAAACAATGAAAAAAAAGGTGGGGGGAGTTGAGAGAGTTTTGGACTGATAGTTAAAAAAGTATAACAGGTACAGCAAATTTGAAGTGAACCTCTCTTCTCCCTCTAAGCATCAAAGGCTCCTCCTTATAGGAGTTATTTCCCTTAAAAGGTCAAAATTAATGATTTTTGCAGAAGTGTTGGCCAATTCCTTATAGCAAAGAAAAGCTGGATAAAAAAGGGTTGTTTGGTTTCAGGTTCAGGTGAGCCATACAGGCTCCTGAGAGCCTCAAGTTTTGGACTGCTGGCATTACAAAACAGAAATAGAATTTATAAATATGACATATACATTTTATGATCAATGAAGTTACTTCCAAGCAATCTAACAGTGCCACTGGATTCCAGTGGTTACATGATATCTTTCTCTAAAGTTGGTGACATCACATGAATGTCATAAGAGGGTTAGGAACAGTCTGACGTTTGTTTTTAAAATAAATCAGGAACACAAACAGCCTTGTATGTAAAAACAATAGTATTTTTCATCAATAGAATTACTTCAAATTATATATTAAGAATGTTTTTTTTTTAATTAAATTTTATATTGTGACAGTACCAACTTCCAGAAAAAAAAGAAACCAATATCAGCATTAGGCAGATTTTATTCTGTGATACAGAATGCTGAATAGCTCACTTCTATGAACTGTGCAAGTGAGTGTATTACAGAACTAAGTGTCCAGACAATTTTATGTGTAACAGTTACTGTAGTCTGTACAAAGCTCGTAGTTGATCTAAATCTTAGTCTAACAATGTATATTTTCTTCAAGTTAAAATAATATATATTTTGTATTACATATAGAATACCTTTGGTCTCTGTTTTACTGGTTGTTTTTGTCGGCCATGCTGTTGTGAACTCGGACAATGCCCAGTTTTATGGTGGATCAATGAGTTTTGATGTGGAGAAATCAGGAGCGGAATATAAGGTATGTGACATCATTAATACAGTCTCTCACTGGATTGCAGGATCTAGTGATATGAATTAAAAACTTGCAACTTTATTTGCATTGTTTGATATTTTCACAATTTTTTGAAAAGTTAAAATTTTTTTGAAAAGTTTAAATTCCTATCTTAATGTTTATAACTTGTTGCCAATTCATTGCAGGCACATATAAAAATTCTAACAGCATGGAAAATTGGTCATGGGCCATGTGGTACTTCCTGCACATTTGACCGTATAGGACAATCAACCAACCAATCTAGGTCCATGGCATTAAATACACATGGCAAGTATTACCTGGGCATGTGGGTAGCGGAGAGAGAAGAATTACACCATTCACAGCATATATACACTGACATGACTGATGAAGTTACTGACCATATAACAGAAATCGTACAGTTTGTCAATATAAAGCAAGACTGGGAACAAGAACAGGCAGAAATTACAGTGTCAGTTCAACCAAATACAGAATATGTGGATGTCAAGTAAGTTGTCATGTTTTCTTTATTATTAGAGAGTTATATGTCAAGTACATAAAATATTTGGATGTTAGGATACTTACTACAATACAATTACGACAAACTGTAATTTATGTAATTCATCTATTCGTATGTATGAAACTGTGGTCTTCAGTCACTGCCACTGTGGATCGAGAGCTTGAGTGGATAGTCTGAAACGTTAACTCCATAAATACATCTTTGTAGCAAGTCATGAACAGCAGATTTTGGTGTTATATAACTAATTGTTTGATGACTGATTTAGTAATAGATTTTCAATACATTGAGCAGTAAGAACATGCAGTTTGCAAGAAGTGTCATTTTTGCAAGACATCAGTGTTGTTTTTTAAAAACACCTGCTGATACATGCACAACTTAAAATAGATTTTATTTAATTTAAAACTATTTTTGAAATCTTACAATTATATATACATGTAACATATCACAATACAAATTATAACACAAAGGGATTTGGACAGAAGCTGAAACAGCTAAATGAATATATATCACACAGTGTAAAAGTGCATAACAGACATCTGCATGCTTGTGATATCAACATGCATTAACACTTTCATTACTGAATTGTTTTTTTCCGGGAGTTTCCGTAGCCGATGTTTGATTCTCGCGCGCATTTACCTTGCCCTGAATTAATTAGCCATGTGCTTGATCAGACACGAGGCTTCGTGAAAAAACGTAAGTATCTCCGTAGTTTGGCAACATATTGTGATGAAAATTTACAGAAACGTTCTTTAAATAATGACTTCCAGTTCTATATATCATTGTCCCATGTATTTATTTTTATTTATTGAATGTATCTACGAAAACCCGTTACCAGCAAGATCGTGAATACGCACAACCGTATTAGATTAAATTTTCGACTCGAAATTTTGCAAAGCCTATTTTTTTTACCACTTAAACCTAATAATATGGGTTCTGATAGCCAATTTCTCCGTAAAACCATTTCAATTGATACAATTATTACTAGTTGCATCGAGAGAAGTAAATTTTGTTACGAGTCTAGTTAACGGCAGCCATTATAATGTTTGTCAAGTAAGAGTTGTCTTTCTTTATCCGTGCATAGTGCAAAAGTATGCCTATTTTGTCCCGATGCCTTATTTCGATCTCCTTTCAAGACAGAAATAAAAAAAATTAAAAACAAATGATGAACATGTAAGGTTTATCGAGTGTTATTATTTTGTTACAATCAAGCTTTATGTGTGTTCAAAACTCCAATTTTTTCTCACTGTAATTGTTTTTGAACAAATTAAATACATGAATTTAAGCTAGTATTGGGAATATTTATTAGAGTCTGAAAACTACTTCTAAAAAATATTTGGAAAAATTAATTCTAAAATATATATAAAAAAACCAAATTTCCCATTATTTTTTCACTTCAAGAGAAAATGAGGTAGTTTTAATGCTCACTAAATTAATCTGAGATTACTATTACAATTTGTATCCTATTTTTTATTTTGTACATTATATTGTTTCAAGTTTATTTGTAACTGTATATTGATATTTGCAGATAAAATTGAAGAAAAATGGAACCAAAGAAGATAGGATTATCTTATGTGCACTTACCAATAAAAGCAGAAATCCAATGTTTTTTAACCTGTCCTGCCCGAGTGCAATTGCATAATTATTGAAAACTCAAATTTCAAAGAAACTTCAACAGAAACATTTTAATTCAAAGAAAAAACCTCAACAAACAACAACAAGAAACTAGTTGTAAAAAAGTGATGAAGAATTTAGTGAAGATTTAGTTATAACAATTTCTCTGTGTGTGAAACTTAGTAAAGCATTCAGGCAGGCATAGGTGCTTTCCACAGTCATAGCATCCATATTTTGTTTGTTTAACGGAGTCTTGCAAGCCATTTCTGTGTCGAACATAGCAAAGATGACATTTGGATTTCCCATTTAAAGATAAGGCATGTGTCTCTGCACAAGTCTCACTTCATTTGGAACTACGGGGGGTCTTCCACGACGAATATTTGTGGAGTAGCCGGCAACAAGGCCTTTAGCAACAGACAATGAGAAGTCTAAGAAGGTGATGGATGAATGATTGTTACTAAATGTAAAATGTCTGAATGCATTGAACTTAGCCATCTCCAACAAAGCAAAAAATACTTTCTTTGACCACTTCAGAGTCTTATGATTATAACAATAATACTGGATGTATTGATCGGCAATGTCAACACTACGCATGTTGCATGTGTAGTCTGCTACAGCCTTAGGGCAGTCAAATTGCTGCCTACTGAACTGACCATCAACATTAACTAAACGCTCAACCTGCGTAACTGATGAATCATGGATAGTTGAAAGGACATAAACCGGCTTCTTGTCCTTCCATGAAGACAACCATTCTGTCGGAACTGCATGTCACCACGATAAACAACACCATCTGGAGATTTGCACATTATATCACGGGGCAAATTCCTCCTATTAATACGCACAGTGCCACATGCAGCTGTTCCAAAGTTCTCCCACAGATCAATAAAGAGTACTGGACTTGTGAAAAAGTTGTCTGTGTAGATGTGGTAGCCTCTACCCTCTACCAACTAAATTTGAACCCTCAATACACCTTCGTACCACATTAGCTGCTAAATGTGTTTGAGGAGATGCATTTTTGCCTGGATATATGTCAATGTAATAAATGTATCCACTTTCTGATTCGGCAACCATCCAAACCTTTACACCCCATTTAGTGGGTTTTTGAGGCATGTACTGTCTGAATTGAACGCGCCCCTTAAAAGGAATCATTGATTCGTCAATGGTTATATTTCGTCTTGGATGATATTCATGTTGAAAGCTGTTGTTGAAATGTTCTACTAATGGCTTTACCTTATACAATGGGTCAAAGTTTGGTTGACAAGGAAGTGGTTTAAGTGTAGAATTTGAAAAATGTAAATATCTTAAAATTTGAGTAAATCTATCACGTGCCATTGTTTTTGAAAATATTGGTGTGTTTAGAAAGTG
This sequence comes from Limnoperna fortunei, assembly GCA_944474755.1. Classification (NCBI taxonomy): domain Eukaryota; kingdom Metazoa; phylum Mollusca; class Bivalvia; order Mytilida; family Modiolidae; genus Limnoperna; species Limnoperna fortunei. Next base: position 35,523,162 of record OX104113.1, read on the forward strand.
GTCTGTTGACCAGTACATGTTGGTAGAAGGTTTCCTATCAATTCCCATTTGGAAGCAAAGACCCAGAAAAGCACTCATTTCTGGAAGAGTAGGCCTTGTCCATACCATTTTATTTTTGTCAGGGTGTTCGCGGATTTGCAGGCTTGCATATGCATCTGTTTCTTCAATAAGAGATTCAATAAAAGTGTCACTGATAAAGAGTTTAATAAAATCAACTGGTTGTTTGTCATTTGTTATTGTTCTTGTGGCACCTGTTATGCCAATCAGCTCAAATAAATGGGGCAGACCTCTCTCATTATAACTAAAATTCCTATGCCAACCATTATGGATATTATCACTAGCATCACCAGAAGGACCAGGCAAATCATTGTCAGAGTCCAAATCTGAAGCATTAATTTCGTAGTCATTTCCAATGCCTAAATTCAACAATTGTTGCTGATATCTTGCCTCCGCTTGCAAAATTTCTGATTCAGAAAAGCCCTCAAATTCGTCGGACTCATCAGACGACATTTTACAATTGACTTTATTGTACTTAAATTCGTTACGTAGATATACATTTATAGAGGATACGAGACATGTTTATTTATTTATTTATTTATTTATATAACAATATTTAGCACGAAATTGTGGGTTTTGGCATTTAACAAAGATTAGATATTAATTTTTATTTAAATGCTTTATTTTCGTGTATATCGATCCATTCAATAAAAGTTTATAACTCAAGGATATGTATTTATTATCCCGTAATGTAAATTGCATTTCCGCCATATTGTTTACTATTATCCATAGCGATGGGAATATCCGGTTCTATTTATAATTTTAATAATATTTATCTTCAGTTCCGTTGAGATAAAACCAGATAGTTAATAGAAATTTTTAGAAAGTTTTAAAACGAAAAATCAAGTGAAAGCGAATGCTTGGTACACTTAGTTCTTTCGATGGTAACGCACTGGCAATAAGTTCAATAACAACAACGGGCACCTGTTTCTCCAGTAAATACGAATTTTCAAAAACTTTAAACACTACCAATGACAAAAATTTGTACAACGCTTACAAAATTCTGAATTTAGCTGTCGGAAAATTTGCTGCATAAAATGGAAAAGCCGCGATAATGCTCAAAATTTGCACTACATTACACGTTGTCGACCGACGCCATTTTACTCAGCATGATAAATAAACATCCACATGATTGTTCATCGTTTATTGGTGTTGTTTGCTGAAATTTGACTCTCAAACCATTAAAAACAAAAAAATGTAAATACTATTTGCTCAACTTAATATAAAAAATGTATTGCAATTGTTGAATGTTGCAAAAGAAAATGTTTGAAGTTTAATGCGCCGAAAATCAATACTCGGGTATCCTTAAGGATACTTTCGGTAGGAACGCCGTGGTGCCTAAAGGATACATCCGGTATATATACGAGGGTGCCTAAAGGATACATAAGGTGTGAATGGGTTAAATATAAAAATCCCTTATATATGCGTGTTATGTATAGTAAGAAGAAAAACTTAGAAATATAAAAAAATAAGAGTGCAGGGAAGCAAAAACATTTGGGTCCTGAATGAAATGTATTTGATTATAAAATTATTTTTCTAGACTAGTCACAAGTCGTTTGTTTTAACAATAAACTTCCAAAGATATCTTTTGGGGGCCTCGGTGGCCGAGTGGTCAAGGTAGTTCGTCTACTATTGATCACGTGGTCTGTCAACACTGAGATTAAGGGTTCGATTCTCACTGCAGGCAGGGTGTACTCGACTCCAATCTTAATTGACAATGATTGCCAGTTTTCCTACCGCAGGTCAGCTGGTTCTTTCCGGGTACTCCAGCTTCCTCCCCCAATAAAAACTGGACACCATGAAATAGCTGAAAAATTGCTGAAAGTGGCGTTAAAACACCATTCAAACAAAAAAAACAAAAGATATTTTTGTTCTGGACAGGGTTAAGTGAATTAGACCTGAAATGTAAAAGGTGGGAATCAATCAGAATTTGATATGGGATTGAAAAGATTAGTTTCTCCCTAATGGGTAGCATATTTTGTATAGTTTAAAAAGAAATGTGAACAGGTTTCAACTTGTCCGCATGTGCAGTTAGGAGAACCACCATACCCACCAGACTTTGTATGAAGAGGAACTCACCAGTTGCAATCTAGTGTATAATACCAGTCTCAGTCTGGTTCTTACATAGTAATAATCTGAAAGCTTTATGAAATGTTTACTTATTACTTGTTTGAAAATATTTAAGGACATAGAATTTCAAGTATGCTGATTTAATCTGTTCCAATCTAATTAAAATTAAATGTTTCACTTGCTCCCCCCTTTTTGCTATGGTTAACGCAGTGACCAATAACAAAAAGGGGGGAGCAAGTGAAAGATTTAATTTGAATTAGATTGAATCTGTTCCATAGTTTTATGGTGGATGGTAGAAAATATTCTGAGTAAAAATTTGTTGTTGTACGGACCTCAATAATATTTTGTGATTGACTTTTTATAATGTGTATGTGTGTCGATTGATGAGGCTACCATTTCCCACAAATAATCTGGGGTTATGAGGTTGATCATTTTTGGAAGTAATATAACTTTGTGTGCCTTTCTCCCATCCAAAGCTATTCCCATGCTGTTTCTATATATAATTTTTTGATAGAAGTTAGTTTAGTACCTCCTGTTACGATTCTCAAAGCTTCTGTTTGAACATTTTTCATTTTATTGTCTAAACTTTTGTTAGTGTTGTCCCATATTACATCTCTATATTCCATTAAAGGTCTAATAAATGAGAAGTAAATTTTGTCCTATAATAGGAATTTTTTACATTATCAATGTGATCTTTGGAAATGTAAATGCCCAAATGTTCATGACAATGTACCTCTTTTAGAATTATTCATATACAGAGAGAATGTATGGAAGAGCCGAGTAAGGTTTCTGTCTTATCTGGATTGAAGTTACCAACCACTTATTTGACCATTGATGTATTTTGTCAAGATCACTGTTTAGTAATTTTGTTATAGTCAAAATACAATGACCTGTCAGGTATTTTTACCTGTTGGTCAATCAGTTCTAAATACAGATAACAGCTGTTTAAAAAACTGCTTCAATCTGTTTTCGTTAAAGCTCTTCATCAATAATTGCTTGGACATTTAAATTGCAGCTACTCAAGCATGACAAAGGTAAATTTGAGCTTCTTATTAAGGATATAGTCATAGGGTACAATGTAAGAGAATAAAGTTACAGATTTATTTCACCTGAGTCACATATGAATAGCTGCAATTTAAATGTCCAGCTATTTCTGATTAAATGCTTTAAAGAAAACACAGATTGAAGCAGTTTTCTGAACAGCTGTTATCTATTTTTGGAATTGATTGAGCAATTGGTAGAAAATACCTGACAGATCATTGTATTTTCACAATAATTGGAAAGATAACCTATGTGAACATTGGAAAAACATTGAACATTTGGCTTTAATCTTCTTTAATTGTGTAAGTAGAAAATTAAACCCACTCAAGGGAAATGTGACAAGGGGAGATGTATTGATTTGTGACAAAGAGCTTGGTAGAGATAATTGGCCTATAGGACTGAAGCAGTATAAAGGGATGGCGTACTTACAAGAAAAGTTTTTTATAATGTCATAGATAGAACACCAAAGATATGCAAATGAACTTGTTGTTTTGGTACCATGTTAAAATACTGATGTATTGAATAAAAATGAAATACATGTACATTGTTACTGAGTGAATCAGTTATGTTATGTATTTGAAATTGTATAATGCAGTTGAAGTTATTTTTAGTATTTTGACAACAACAGTGATATTTCATTGTGACAGTTAATATTGGGCTTCTTATAAGTCTCTGAGTTCTGACCTCGAATATTGTGAATTAGTAAATACGATTCTTTGTACTTTCTGAATTTACAGGTTTAATGGAAGTTTTTGGGTTGGGTCAACCGGTGTCGGAATGGCTGTAACACCTAGTCCAGCATCTGTAATAAATGTGTATCAACCAGTATGGTTTATGCAGTGTAAAATTACAATAGCTGTCAGAAGTGATACCAACCGCAGCAATCGCAGCCCTGTTTTACAGATGAAACCCTATTACAGGTAAACAATAATTTCCAATGGAATACCTAGTTAATGTTGTGTATTTACTTGTTACCTTTCAGCACAAATTGTCTTATAGTCAAAATACAATGACCTGTCAGGTATTTTTTACCTATTGGTCAACCAATTCTTAATACAGATAACAGCTGTTTAGAAAACTGCTTCAATCTGTTTTCTTTAAAGCTCTTCATCAGTGATAGCTTGGACATTTAAATTGCAGCTACTCATGTGTGACTCAGGTAACTTTTAAACTTCTAACTCATTATACCCTATGGCAATCTCTCCAGTAAAGTTACCTGAGTAATGCATGGATAGCTGCAATTTAAATGTCCAGCTCTTTCTGAGTAAGAGCTTTAAAGAAAACAGATTTATGCAGTTTTCTAAACAGCTGTTATCTACTTTTGAAATTGATTGAGCAATAGATAGAAAATGCCTGACAGGTCGTATTTTGACTATAAATTTGTATATCCTGTCTGCTGTTTTAAATTTTATGTTAGGTCATAGTGTAATAATTTAAAAATTGTTTCACAGACACTGTCTATCCTTAAGAAAACATGCAAATAAACATTTATTATACCCCAGCTTGAAGTGATAAAGGTGTCTTTCAACCCAGGTCTCTAAAACTTTACAAAAGTATTGCACATCTATTGAAATTTTGCGTCAGCCTGTAATTGTTCAAGGAATTTTGTCCCATTAATCCAGATTTTGGAACATTTTCAACAAAGTTTACAAAATACAGTATATAAATATATTCAATTACAGTTTTCAAGAAAGATCGCTGAGACTGAACAGAAATAGTGTACATATTTTGATGTTGTGTACCTGTTATGATGGAGTAGTTTGAGAAATTTTTAACATTTTCCGAGACTTGATAACAGTTGTCTGTCAAAAAATTTTACATGCAAGGGTTCCTAGTTTGTTTAATTAACTACAGTGGTTTTAACCAGATCTCTGAAGCTTTATAAAAAGATTGCAAAGATTTTAACCGATTTTTTATAACATTTTCCCATTTTTCAGCAGATTTTACAAAATACATATCATTTTAAGTAATCATCTTCATGGACAGCTCTTGCCACAGATCTTAACTTATACCACGAATTACATTTTTAACAATTCACCATTTGTTAGGGTACATCTCATTATTTTTTTATAGGACATAGCCCCTTTGAACTTGTTTCTTTAATTTATTCTTTTTGGAGTCTGCATTCACTGATTAACACTTTGTCACTGAATTTATTTTTCGTCAAGGTTTCCATGACCATGATTTTAGTACATGCGCTTTTTGCCACGCTGGAATTTGTTGACGTGTGTGATTTAAAAAATGACTTGCCGACGGATATTTCATTAAATATAGTGTGTATCCACTTAAAATTTTGTATTTACTGCGACAGTACCATATCCTTACTAATGTCTAAAGGCATAATAATTTATAGTGTAGTCGTACAGGTTTACTAAGTTCTGTTTGTCTCTGTCCAGAAAATGGGAGAAGTCTCCGGTTGACAGTCCTCTTCTTTACCATTAATTTTTGTCATCATCTGACAATACAATAACGTTTTGAATATATTTGGCACTGCAGTAACATTTTTTAACCAAAAATACGACAAAATCTCTGTTTTTTTAAATACAAATTTTGTAAAACAAGTAAAGAAACTGCAGTGCCAAACAGCGAACACCATTTTGTAAAAAAAAAAATGTTAAGTGAGATCCTTCGATTTACTGAAAAGAACTGAACAGATCAGGAAATTAGAATTTAGTATACAAAAACCTTTTTTTAGCATTCAACTGACAAACTAAAAAAATCATCATACACTAGTGAAATAATATTTATATTTTATCCATTAAATATTTAATATTTTCTATTAACAACTGAACATTTAATGGTGTAGCCCCAAATTAAATGTTTGTAGTCTTTTAAGCATTAGGAATTTTTTGTTGAAGATGTACATGTGTGTATTTTAATCCTTTAAATTTAAATAATGTCTACTCAGACATGTCCCAGTTTTTTTTTAAATTTTACTTACTCATTGTTTATTTTTATACAACCAGTAATTTCATTTTAACCATTTTTGGCATGATTAAGAAGTCTTTCATTTTCTGTATATATGTAACACATATGCATGATGGAGTTTATGATTATTAATCAACATGTATAAAATTATAGAATAAAGGCAGTAGAAGGATAAAAATGTGAGAAAGTTTCACAAAATAACAAGTCAGGTCAATAAAGTCTACCATATACTTTGGGCCAGACTTGAATATATTTCTGTTTGCCCAAACCCAACCCACCTGTCTTAGGTTTAAGGGTAGGTATGTAAGGAACATGGGTCTGGAAACGGTCATATTTGGCGGACATGACCGAAATTTACACTAAAATGACCGACTAAGATTTGCTAAAATCGGACATTTTCTTAAAAGTATATTTTACATGCAATAAACATTTGTTGGATTTAATCCCTTCAATTTGTATTATAAATCAACCCTAAGGCTATTTCCTGTCGCTGACATGTGTTTATTGACCACCGACCGGTGATTACGTAATAAGGTCAACAGGTGACAGACTCTGTTTCATCCATATCGTAAACATACTATTGCAACAACATTTTGAAGTAACAGAGATTGAATATAATAGATCAATGTGATATAGTTTCTATATCACATTGCTAAGAAAATAAGACAACTGTACAGTACACGTGCAACTTTAATGAAAAACACGTGCGGTAAAAATTGTACACTACGCAAGCGCCAATGTGACTAAACGTTACATAAATCAAGAGAAAACCAATTTGAATAAAAAGTCATTGAAAATAATGAGAACAAAAATGATTATTTCATTTAATAATAAAAACTTGTAAAGAGCATCGATCGCTGAATGACATAAATTCAATTCGGATCCGAACTTGTGGCAATTAGGTGACAACTTCCTATTTCCGGTTAATGAAAAACTCGCCGGAATATTTATCAAAATAATGCAGTTTCCCATTATTTTGTTTCATAGACAACGTCATTTTCCAATAAAGACTTTTTAGGCAGGAGAATGTATCATTACATATATTTTCTTTTTCACATGATGCATACATCGTAGGAGCCATCACAAATTCCATGGTACAACCCGCTTATTCACATTATCGTGGCGTATCGACCTGACGTGCAAACAAGTTTCGGTAGGAAACGACCCGAGACCAATATTCACTACCATGGAATTTGGTAATTTCTTAAGGGGAAAAATGACCGAAATGGGCAGGGAAAACTTCCAGACCCCTGGTAAGGAAATTCTTTTTTTTTTACTTTTAAAAGAAAAAGAGCATGTAAAAATTGTTTTACCTTTGAACAAATTTTTGCCATGTCTACATTAGTTAGTGGTGTTAAAGCTTTGGTTTTCAGAGTTGTGTTTTATGTTTGTTATTTATTGTTTTTGACCCTTGGTTCTCTGTCATGGTTTTGTAAGTTTTTCATAAAGCTGTCTTCTTGGCTTCACAAATTTTCAGTACTTTTGGTATCTTCTTTACATGTTAGTAAATCATTAAACAAACATTTTATTGAATTTATTTGAAACATGAAACATGAAACCCAGAGAAAAGTTGCATTTGACAAGGATTTATACTGGCAATATACAGTCTATATGTAATGCATATAACCAATTACAGCAGATAAATCTACATATTCCATATGTTTTTTTTTTTTAAAATTTTAAGATAAATGTTTTACTATACATTTACATTTAGATATTGTCATTCCCTTGTTTGCAATGTATTTAGCAACATGCTTTGGTTAAATCAAAAGTCCCTTCTGGTTAACTGACCTTCAATATTAAAGATTTGATGATCACCAACATATTTATATACAGTACATGTATAGTCAACAAAATGGAGACATTATTGGGCCACTCTGTACAGCTGCTAATAAAATACTTTTCTTGCATAGCTGCAAGAACTTCATATCACTTTGATAATAGCTGGAGGTTGCAAATGATTTCAACGCATACCCAAGTTCTCCCAGACGTCCATTTATACAGTAACAATTCATGTTATATAAATTATCTTATAGTCAAAATACAATGACCTGTAAGGTAATTTTTACCTGTTGGTCAACCAATTCCAAATACAAATAACAGCTGTTTTGAAAACTGCTTCAATCTGTTTTCTTTAAAGCTGTTCTTCATTTAAATTGCAGCTACTTAATGCATGACTCAGGTGAATGAAAACTTTCATCACTGTTCTCTAACACTGTACCATATGACAAATCTTCAAGTTAGATGATTGAAATTTATCGGAGTCATGCATAATTAGCTGCAGTTTAAATGTCCAGCTCTTATTGATGAAGAGCTGTAGTGGAAATAGATTAAAGCAGTTTTCTAAACAGCTGTTGACAACAGCAAATGACAAACTATTTACAGTCTGGCCTGGATAAATGCTTTTGTGCTAAAGTTCTATTAGTAAATTCAGCAAGCAGTCATATTTTTACATGCACTTATTTGGTTTTAGAGGAATATATTGACAAATATTTTTTGTCCCATTAGAGCCAGTTGTATTCTTTTCAGGTATAAGAATAGATATTACATTTTACAATATATGGTCAGCTACAGGTTTTATTTAATAGAGAAGGTCATTATTGCATCACTATTTGGGGTATATGAGAAAAATGGAGACTGATGTTTGTGAACTGCTCATAATCGTTTTGGAAGTATATAAGTGTGCCCATAGGCTTCTGTCAATAAGTATAATTTTCTTGCAGGTTTTATATCTGAACTATTAACATTATTTACAAACAGGAACCTCTGAATCAATTAGTGATACTTAACACCAATTCTCTATGTAAGGATCAAAGGATTTCTATATAGGGTGAGACATGACATGTCTCAGATTTTGCTGATTTTCATTTTGTTAGTTGAAAATGACCATTGGATCACAAAATAGTTATTGTTTGTTATGATTTGACTTTGGTTGCCATGGTAACCGTGGCGGCCATTTTGGGCTGATTAAAATACAGTGAAAAGGGCAATATTCAAATGCCAATTTTTCAGGGGAAAATCAATTCATATTCAATAGAATTTATTTATTTGCTTACTACAATATCTCATTGACAATATTTAAAACAGTTACAACACTTTAAATATATGTGTGATCAGACTGAGACTATTGAACATGTCAAGAAATAGTGCATTATTCTCTATAATTTTTGGTACAAAATATTATCATTTTTGTCACTTTTCTGACTCCATTTTCAGAAAATGCACCAATCAAAAATACTCATCATGTATATAATTACATAGATTGATGATTAATATTCAAAAAATTTTAAAAATCTCAATGAGGTAAGAAAAAATGTCTTTAGAAAACACTGTTAAAGTTGGTTACCATAGTAATAAAACAAAAACGGCAATTTTTCGATATTTAAATATATGTATGACCATACTTCTAATATGAGCCAAGATAACAATTGTTGTGATCATATGTACCTTAAATGATCTTTTCAACATAGTATGACCTTAGAAAACTTTCAAGGTCACTTGTGTTGTTCTAAAGGTCACTTAAAATTGATTTTGCTTGGAGATTTTCATATTTGAAAGCTCAATTTTTAGTTGGCCATGACCTTGAGACACTGTACCCTGAAATGATTTCAATGTCATTTTAAGTTTATAGGATGTCTGTTAAAAAAAATAATTAAGGATGATTTTATTTAACCCTAAGAAACAGTAGTTTCGTGGTAATATTGAACAATACAGAAATGGATTTTTTTCACAAGTTACGATGGTAACCATCTATGACAGTGTTTTCTATAGACATCTTTTGTTACCCCATTGAGATTTTTTTAAGTTTTGAATATTAATAATCAATTTATGTAATTATATTCATGATGAGTATTTGTGATTGGTGCATTTTCTGAAAATGGAGTCAGTAAAGTGGCAAAAATGGTAATTTTTTGGTAAAAAAATTCCAGAAAAAATGCATGATTTCTTGACATATTGGATAGCCTCGTTTTGACTTCACATTTGTGTTTAGTCTTGAAACTGTTTTGAATATTGTCAATGAGGTATTGAATTAAGCAAATAAATATTATATTGAATATGCATAGATTTTTGAATAACAAAGTGGGAATTGAATATAGGCTATTTCACAGTTTTAGAAATGATAAAAAATGACCGCCTCGGTTACCATGGCAACTGTGGTCAATCACAACAAACAGTCATCATTTTTGTGATTCAATGGTCAATTGCAACTTATGAAATGAAAATCAGCAAAATCTGAGACAGGTCATGTCCCAGTTATTTTGGTGCTTAGGGATAATTGGTCTTAAGTCCCAGATATAAATATTAGTATATAAATTTCCTACTGAAACCAGCCATAATGTAGGATGGGATCAATAAATTATCTCAGAATCTTTGGCAAGGTGTTTTGTTTTGATAAGGATTATGGGCACAAAATATGCACCAGATTCAGTATATTATGTTTTGTAACTTACATTTACTTATTGGTTACACAGGGTTACATTGGTTACATACATGGAGTATTCATGAAATACTATTGTATCAATATATTTACAGGACAGTGCATTTGTAACTTGCATTTCCACAATGGTTACATTGGTTACTCATAAGGCTAATGTTATGAAATATGTTTCATTTAGGTAACCATGACAACTACCTGCCGTATATATTCTGTTAAGATAAATGGGTTACATGGATGCAAATTCCAAGTTATATGAGTTACATGCATGCAGACTCCAGGTTACATGGGTTACATACATGTAGAATACAGGTTACATGGGTTACATGCATAGAGAATCCAGGTTGCAATGGTTACATACATGGGGAATCAGGTACAATGGTTACATGCATGCAGAATCCAGGTAACATGGGTTGCATAAATGGAGAATTTAGGTTAAAATGTTGGACATGCATGGAAAATCTAGGTTACAATGGTGATATGCATGGAGTATTTATTTTACAATGGATACATGCATAGAGAATATAAGTTACAAGGGTCATGTGAGTTATGGCCATCGTCCGTCGTTGTCATCTTTAACTTTTCTTTTAAAATCTTCTCTTCCAAAACCACTGAAGGGATTGCTTCAAAACTTTGTTATTCCCCTTGAACTATTTTTTTTTGTACACATAATCATCAGATGTCCTCTACCAAGTTTGCACAAACCATGGCCACAGATTAACCAACATGGCCGCCATGGCTAAAAGTAGAACAGTTGGGGGAGGGGGTGGGGGTCAAAATACAGTTTTTGGTTTATAGTTCAAAAAGTATAACAGATACAGGAAAACTCACTCCATTGGGTCAAAGTTGTATGATGACTCCTTATATGAGTTATTGCCCTTTAATTGTCAAAATTGATTATTTTTGCCTCAAAATCTTGAAAATTATTACAACTAGAGAAAAAGTTAGCATTGCTTAATTGTTCTGCTCTATGAGGGCTACAAAAATAACTTAGGGTCAAGATTGTTTGATGATTCGCTTAGGAATTATTCTCCTTGAACATTTTTTTAATGAATTTTAATTGATTTTAAAAAATCTTCTCCTCTGGACTGCTCTGAAACATTGCACACATCATCTTTAGGATGTCCTCTACTAAAATTGTACAAATCAGGACAGCTGACTACCTGCATAGCTACGTTGGCTTAAAATTGAAAGGGGTGTCAAGAGAGTTTTTGGCTGATAGTTAAAAAAGTACAACATGTACAGCAAATTTGAAGTGAACCTCCCTCCTAAGCATCAACAGCTCCTCCTTATAGGAGTTATTTCCCTTAAAAGGTCAAAATTAATGATTTTTGCAGGAGTGTTGGGCAATTCCTCATAGGAAAGAAAAACTGGATAAAAACGGTTGCTTGGTTTCAGGTTTAGGTGAGCGATACAGGTTCTTGGGAGCCTCTGTCTTTTGAAGTAGGCTGATGATTTCAAGGTAATGTGTCTTAAATCATGGGTGATGACTTTCGACCTTGGACTTTGACCTCAATGTCAGTATGGCTCACAGAGATGGAAATTATATCTTACTGATATTTAGTTTTGGTTTAGCAATGCCTACAATCAGTGCAAGTTCACGTTTTTCCATCAGGAGGACTTCTGTTTTTGCCATAAGAAAATTAAGCCAATGAATGATTGATTTCTTTTCGACAAATTTAAAGCTTCCATTGAACAAAATGCAGAGAGAACAATAGCTTAATTGTATTAAAACAATTACACTGAAAGTTAAAAATTTTTCAATACCTTGACCAACTTCAACAGGTACTCTTGAAAGGTTTCATGTGGTCCACTATAAACATGTAAAAAAGTATGTGTTGTTGAATAGTTCTGGGAGAATTTTTAGATTTATGATTTTTTGTTTGAGCTGCATCCAATTTAATTGTTTTTCAGACTTGCTCTTGGCCAGAAACGTGAAATGAAAGTCTCCTATGTTGATGAAGATGATGATATAGTCAAATGTTCTATTGCTACAATAGGAACATCAAATGGAATAAAGGCACCAACTGGAATAAGTGTAAATGAGGTTAGCAGAATGTATTTACTTTCCATGCTTTAATAACTTACCTGGCAAAAAGGCCACATGAGCTGTTATTGGTATTATATGGCATCCTTCACATATCTATTCATCTTTCAGCTTTTCCCAGTATCATCTGTAAAATTTACCTTAATTTAACCGAACTTGGGAGAAATTATTAATGTGAAATTATCTTACATGTTTCGTAAAATGTTTGAAAAATGTAAGTGTTGTGTATTAAATTAACAGAAACATATTGTCTTTTGATGTTTTACTATAGATATCTTCAACTGTTCTAAAGTGTTGTTACTGTTTTAAATTTCATATATTGGGGCTTGGGTGTGCAGGGGAAGGGGCATTTTGATAATATTCACCACTAGATGTGTACCTACCTTGTGACATAGGAAAGTACATTAGGCATGGTTTTTCCAGTAAAAGATTATAAATAATCCATCTTATACATTTTGTTCTGCCTTAACTCTTTGAAGAATATAATGGTGATGTCTTGTGACCAGCTAACAACATAATGTTTTTCTGGGTTTAAAAATAAAAGTTTGATCGACTAAATTTTGAACCTATCTTTATTTACTTATGTTGTCTCCTTTTTATGATGAATTCACATCTTCATGAATTTTGTTAATATTACAACATGATAAAATCTTGCTGGCAAAATACCGTAGGGCTGCACCCAATGCTTAGTGCTTAAATGAATTTAGAAAATGGGGTATTTATCAATATATGCCAAGCGGAATATCAGTGTTGCCAAATACATTTTCGTGTTCTTTTGATCTAAAGAACAACACATCAAATTTTTATTTCTTAGCTGCTTGTGTGAAAATAATGGCTGTCATGAGCAAATTCTTCCTTTTGATTATCTGAAACGCTGGAAATCTTTTCTGAAATAGTTTGGTACAATAGATTTCTGCAAGGTCCTCTACAAAGATTCCTAGTATTGGTGCAGTGTTACAAACTGGATGTTGATGATTTTGAAAGGTATTCTACCAAATTTTTATTCAAAAATACCATACAATAATGAAGGCTGTTATGCCATATTTAAATATATGGTATATTCCCTCATCAGACGTTACTTTTCAGGTTAATTAAACATTTTTTAGGGCAACAGATTTAAACAAAATAATTGAAAAAAGAGATAAGTTAATAAAATATTTAGAACTTCTGATGACAATATAATTATGTCAGTAAATACATGTAGTTCTTTTATCATCAGAAACCCATGTCAGGTTGTGTTCTCGCTTTGCTACCATTTACTGAACATGGGCACATTTGTAAATATTTTCTCATTGCAATGAATATTCATTACATTTAATCAGCCAATGGGAATGATTGATTGATTGATTGATTGATGTTTAACGTCCAGCAAGCAATATTTCAGCATGGGAATGATATAGATCTTTAATTTTAAAGGTGCAAAAATTATATGTCAACATCCATATGAAGACCAGTTGTTCACATGTTTTGCATAAAAATAATACGGGGCCTCGGTGGCAGAGTGGTCAAGGTAGTTCGTCTACTATTGATCACGTGGTCTGTCAACACTGAGATTGCGGGTTCGATTCTCACTGCAGGCAGGGTGTACTCGACTCCAATCTTAATTGACAAGGATTGCCAGTTTTCCTACTGCAGGTCGGGGGTTCTCTCCGGGTACTCCGGCTTCCTCCCCCAATAAAAACTGGACGCCATGAAATAGCTGAAAAATTGCTGAAAGTGGCGTTAAAACACCATTCAAACAAAAAAAACCATAAAAATAATAACTGATAAAATTTTCCCCCACAAGATTGTACAAAAAGACATTAATCTTTTCCTTGAGATCAAGGTGTGTTTGTTTCCTTTTTTAATTTTTTGGCTGAGTGCAAACCTGGGTTATAGTATTGTGAAGTTCGGCAATGGGCAGGTGGTTGGTAAAATAGGGTTTCTATATTGTGTACTCAACTCCTCATACAGTTTTCAACCCACATCTCTGCAACTTTACAGAAAGATTGCATGTGTATTGAAGTTATGCACCTTTTCTTTACTTTTGTCAGAACAATTGCAGAAGAGGGTACCTATTTTGTGTAATTAATGCCTCCTACAGCTTTCAACCAAGATCTTTGAATTGTCATAGAAAGATTGCAAGCCTATTGAAGTTGTGCACCTGATCTTATGAAATTAAAAAAAAAAAATGTTTAAAAATCTACTCCTCCAAAACCACTGAAGGGATTGCTTTGAAACTTTGCACATATCATAAGTAAAATGTCCTCTACCAAGTTTGCACAAATCATGGCTGCAGACCAACCAACATGGCCACTTCAGCTGAAAATAGAACAGTTCAAAAAGTATAACAGTTAAACGGACGAGACCTTCCTTCTTCAATATCAAAAGTTCTACTAAACCCTTTTTGAGTCAAAGTTAAACTAGAGAAAAATTAAGCAGTGCTAAATTGTTCAGCTCTATGAGAGCTACAAAAATGACTTCAACGTCAAGATTGTCTGATGAACCATTTAGGAGTTCTTCCCCTTGAACTTTTTTTAATAAGTTTTAATTGATTTTTTAAAATATTCTCTAAAACCACTGAAAGGACTGCTTTGCAACTTTGTACACATCATCAGTCAAATGTCTACCAAGTTTGCACAAACCATGGCCACAGATAAAACAAACATGGCCGCCTTGGCTTAAAATAGAACAGGAGGGTCAAAATACAGTTTTTGGCTTATAGTTCAAAGTATAAAAGATACAGGAAAACAGAATAGACATTCCTTCTTCAGCATCAAAAGCTCTACAAAACTATGAATATAGTTGATGATTTAGGACAACCCCTTGTAGGAGTTATTCCCACTTAAATGTCAATATTGATGATTTACATTTGTTACTAAAAATGTTGAAAAATTATTAGAACTAGAGAAAACGCTAGCATTGCCTAATTGTTCAGCTCTATGACAGCTACTAAAATGACTTAAGGTCAAGATTTTCTGATGAACCGTTTAGGAGTTATTCCCTTTTAACTTTATTTTAATCAATTCAAATTTAAATTAAAATCATGACAGTTGACCACCATCATGGCTATTGGCTTAATATAGTACAGGTGTGTGTGCGTGTGGGAGGAGGGGGAAGGGTCAAGATAGTTTTTGGCTTATAGTTCAAAACGTATAACAGATACAGGAAATCTGAAATGTGCCTCCTTTTTCAGCATCAAAAACTGAGTCTACAAGTTATTTCCTCTAATTTGTCAAAATTGTCAATTTGTGTCATTTTTCCTCAATATCTTGAAAACTGTAAGAAGCTAGAGAAAGTCTTTTCCATTCAGAATTATTCAGCTCTTCAAGATCTGCAAAAATGATCACTGGTACATATGTGTTGGACAATTCTTTATAGGAGTTATTCCCCTTAAAATGTCAAAATTAATGCTTAATTAATAGTTAAAGTATGGTGAATGTTGGGCGGGCAGGGAAAACATTTTCCTGGGGCCGCGCTGGGCTTCGCCAATGTCGCCAATTGCGATTTTTTTTTTCATTTGGCGACAAAATATTGCGTCTGGCGATTTTTTTGGCGCCAAGGTTTTATAGTGTTAAACGATGCATGCACGTTTTAAATTTATCGGTAATCAGTGATTACATCATTAAAGATCCTTTGTCGGCTTCTATGGTCGTAAACACACATGTATTGTGTAGTATCCAGTGACATGTGTGTTATTTGGAGTTATTAAATGGAAATCGGCAATAAATGAATCAACAAAGTTTTCTGATGAAAAGCAGCTTTACCTGCATCACATTTGAGTAGACGTGTAATAAAACAATTGATGCTGTTAATTAATTTATGAAAATAACAAAACAAACATATTTTTGTAGTACTATTTTTTTTTATAATGTTATTAATAAAATACAGGTATGAAAACTGACGTCGTTGTTGAGCGATTTCCAGACCGGATGTCCGTCTTAATTTCGTAATTAGAAAACTCTTGCACATGCATAGTTCTATTTTCAGTATTTCCGGTTTCTTGTTCATTCCCGGGAAAAGATGTTTCTAATAAATTACTGTAAAATTTTGGTTTTTCTGCCAACAAGAAATCACTCACACATCTTTTCATGATTAAAATACAATTAGTGTATGGGCTGCTCGAGACCAAACTTTTGAAAAATTGAATTAAGAGTCCGGCAAACTTGGATTTCGTCCGACGTTACAGAATATGTCACACATAATGTTAAACAATTTCGCCATCTAGCGATTTCCAATATATGGCGACACTTTTACAAAACTGGCGACGGAAAATTGCAGTTGGCGATTTTTTTTGCGCCAGCTTTTTATAAGCCAGAGCAGCCCCTGTTTTCTTGACAGTTTTCTCAGCAACTCCTAATTACATTCTGTTGTAATTTGGTATGCAACATCAGCATTGCCTCCCATAACGTGGGATTTGATTTCAGGTGAGTCGCTCACCTACTTCCTGTTAAACGACTTAGTTAATTTTTAACATTAATGTTCAATGGTAGAAAATTTTCTTAACAGTTTTCTCAACAACTACTAATCACATTCTCTTGAAATTTGGTATGCAGCATCAACATGGCCTCCTATAACATGTGATTCGATTTCAGGTCTGTTGCTCCTGTTAATCGACTTAGTTAACTTACGATATCTGGCCATTTCTGTCTTTGACCCAGTTTAGCACCTTTTTTACTTGATGGTTATGTTAAAAGGGGAAAAAATTCATAAGTGTGGTGTGCACATGGCTGGTAAGTGGTATGATAGAGGGAACATGACTGGACAAGGATTTCTGATGATATATATTTCTTTTTGCCTAGAAGCTTGACAACATTAGTGATGAAAGGCTTTTTGGAGCCTCTTGGTACAATTCTGTTGAAATGTTTACTGATTGTCATAGTCACGAGTGCACAAATTGTGTATGACATAATTGGATAAGAATAAATGGTATATTATTAGGGAAGATATGGTCACTTGGAAGATACAGCATACAAGTTTTTGTTGTTTGTGTATTATTTAGAAATAATCAAATGATTAATATGGTTATTAATTTGTTATATTTACTGTGGTATTGCTTTCAGCATTAAACTTCTTTTTCAGAAAGACTGTGTGATCATTTTTGAAATATCTAATAATACTTACGGCCTCCATGACACCGGAATTGTTTTAATTGATGTGATGGATTTTAATGTGAAGGACATGATACTTGGAGATGGTCCAGATGCTGACAAATATCCTGGCAGCAAAACTTCCAGTAGATCTTTAAGTACTGTTCCTCTTCAGGTAATGGTGTTGAAATACCCTGGTAATCGGTAATATATCTTTTGTCATTTAAAAAAAATCTAATTGCAATGTGAAATTGCTAGTTAGTGATCAGTGTAAAAAGATTCACTAGTTTCTAACAATTTTTAACAAATACTGGAGCCAAGCCCAAAATGAGCTATTGCCATTACTTGGCATCCATTGACTACTGTGAAATACTTTTTATTCGTGGGGTATCAATTTTTGTGGTTTTCGTGGAGGCCTCGGACCACGAAATTAAAAATCCAACGAAGAATAAAACTTCATTAACAGATGGGAACTTGGGAACAACGATCTGAAAATGTCCGAGATCGGACATTTATTTGTAAATGTAACATATGATTGTGTGGTTCGATCCATTACTAATGTTTAGCTCAAAATCCATCTTAATGATTATGTTACAGGTTTCATGTTCGAATTGTGTTTTTATTAAATGTAGGTATTATTTAATTGTAAAGAGTACGAAGAAACATCGACTTCCGGTCAAGGTGGGGATATATGAGGTGTTCATTTTCGATGTTAAAAAGTAACAAATTATTATCGAATTATGAGTTTGGTTGCTCCTTTGAACATAAATTAAAATAGCAAATAAAATATTTTAAAAGATAAGCTATATTTTATCTTTATTAGTGCATATCAATAACACGCTCTATCAAATGGATGTTGTGATAATGCCGATCGTGGCACAAATGACATTAAATTACACCTTTGTATTTATTGCTACTCAACACATGAAGTGACAAATGTCCTTCGGCTAGGAATGCTTCTATAGATAACAATTAGAGAATTAAATAGACTCAAAGTAGTTTGTATTGCAATTAATCAATTAATTAATACATTACCGTGTTTATAATTAGCTATTGATTTCCGTGTTGTTAATTTTACATTTGTTACCATGCGCGTAAACAACATCATGTAATGAAACTGTTTTGTCTTCTTTATATGTTGATGTTTATTATCAACAGTGAACATGATTCTGATGTAATCATTTATTTTGATTGCTACCTCACTTTTTGCATTTTCGGAAACTGTCAGTCCACGAATTTAAGGACCCACGAACAGGTAAAATTTCACCAAACCACGAAAATTGAAACCCACGAATTTAAGTACTTTCACAGTATTGTCATCTGTCATCTGTTTGAAATAAAAAATAAAAATTCCTATGAAAGACAGAATTAACTATTATATGCCCGTCACAGATGGGTCAAATTATCGGTACACCCATGGCTGGCGAGTGGCATTCACAGCTATGTCCGCTCTCTAACTCAAACAGGTGTTCGATCTTCATGAAACTTGGAAAATATGTTTATGGGCATAATATCTCAACCAAGATTGATATCCAGCCACTTCTGAGTTACAGTGCAAGCAGCATGTTTTTTTTTCAAATTTCTGTTATGCCGTAAGTCACAAAAATTCAGTACTTACACAATGTTTTGTCACAAAAATACATCAAGCTAGGCCTAAATCACAGGTATATGGAAAAATTTTCATAAGCAGTGGAAAAACGTGAAAGGATCGTGACAGAGTGAAAAGATTATAAGTTTATCTTTCTTATCAGTTATATCATATAGTGTACATCTGGTACATGTGTGTGTGCAAAAAATTATTAGAATTATTGTTTTGATGGTCCTCTATAAAGTTTATCTTTTTTATGCCAATGGAAATTCAAAATGGCCACCACCGCATGACTTAGTTTAACATAGGACCCTATGGGAAAAAGTTTTTAAAAGCTTCTTCTAGGGCTGTAATGATACACCTACCTCGCGATACGATATGTATCACGATACAAGGGTGACGATACAATACATTTCGATACGATACATTTTCCCATTCACTTCAGGGAAACAAAACATTTCCACCCTTATTATTTTGGTTTGTCAGCTAACCCAACAGCTTCTACTAGTATGTTCATCATTTTATTCAAGGGGCAGGGCTGTTATTAGTTCAGAATTAGAAAGAGAAGTTTTTTAATGGTGATAGAGTACCAACAATTGACCAGAACAGTTTGTTTAAATTACTAGTCTTCTTATATCACATAAATTTCCATATATATTCAAAATTATAATGAATAGAATCAACTGCTACACAATTGTTTAACAATAGCTGTTTCTTTGTCATTAGTACACAAGTTGATTGAATTATAAATAAAGTAGAAAATGAAATAATAAACATATAATATTGTGTTAGTTATATAAAATGCACTTTTACAAATATTTAATCAGATGCTCATTTTATTACTAGCAGCATCGTATTATCCGCTCAGAAAAAAATATATTATGCTTTGAACTGATTTCCGTTCGTATTTTCTTGCTATGCCTTATGTACAAATTAAAGTCGGAAGGGAACCAGCTTACAATGTTTAATTATTCCCCTTTGTTAAAGAACTGTGTGTATTTTGATAAACATGACGCTGTAACAGAAGTACATGGTTTTCTGACAAAAACAGGAATAAAACTGAAAGGCAACATAGAACAATTGTTCCAAAATACAGGGTTACTTAACTTTGCTTTTTCATGCTGAACAGGGACGAAGTGGGACCATGATAAGGATAAGGCTACTTCTTGGCCTTATAATAGTCGCCATCCAACATGAGTTCAGGAATAATTTCACATTGTGTAGCTGAGCGAAGCTAGTTTACAGAAAATTATTTTATAACACGCAATTGGATGGATAAAACTGTTTAATGTTCCACAACGACATCGAAACGACATCCAGTTCAAATGTATCGAAAACCGAACACAGCAAAAATACCGAGAATAATCGAATCTTCAGTTAATCATTTCACCTCTAGCTTCTTCTCTGAAACAAGTTATCCAATGGAAACAAAACTTACTGGCAATATTGTTTGGAGGGTCTTCTTTGAAGTTTATGTGTTTTATTGCCAATTGGAAATTCAAAATGGCTGCCACCACAGGACTTATAGTTTAACTTAGGACTGTAAGGGAAAAAGTTCAAAATGGCTTTATCTCTGAAGCCGGTTAACCAATGGAAACAAAACTTACTTGCAATATTGTTTGGATGGTCCTCTATAAAGTGTTTGTTTTTTATGTCAATAGGAAATTCAAAATGGCCACCACCGCATGACTTAGTTTAACATTCGACCCTATGGGAAAAAGTTTTAAAAGGCTTCTTCTCTGAAAACAAAACTTACCACTGGCAATATTGTTTGGAAATTACAAAAAATCTTCTGAAACAGGTTAACCAATGAAAACGAAACTTACCACTGGCAATATTGTTTGGAAATTAAAAAAAATCTTCTCTGAAACCAATAAACCAATGGAACAAAACTTACTAGCAATATTGCTTGGTTGGTCCTCTTTTACAGTTTTTTGAAAATTACAGGAAATAGTTTAACATCAGGGAAATGCCACCTTCATTGCCCATAAAATCAGGTGAGCAATACAGGCTCTTAAGAGTCTCTGATATAAATTGTCAGTAAAGATTGAAGTTGAGCACACCCTTGCAGCAGTAAGACTCAAACTGCCTGCAACTAAAGTTTTGACAGGCATGTGATCAATAGTAGTTGACTAACTACCTTAACCACTTACAACTGAAGCACCTGAGTCTTACAGAATGAAATTATTTAAGTTTTTAATCTTAGAAGCTTATGTCAGCACTTATATTTTTAGGGAGACATTTACATATATGTAATGTATTTGATGCAAGTTATATGCCATCATTATAACCTGTGCTATTTTTATGTCTGAAATGGGAAAACTGAGCATATTGTCTTATTTATTAATTTCTGAGGAACATCTTCAATTGTATCGTTGCATGATATTTTAGGCATTGTACACTTGATATTTTACATTTTGACGCTAATGATATTTAGGATATCCCATATCGAAACTTGATCTTGCCATTTTTTGACGTTGGCGATACCTGTCTGACAACTGCTCAGTAAATGACCTTTGACTGAGGGAGAGAAAATTAGTTCTTATTTTGATATTTGGCTGCACCGAGCATGGACAGTGGATTTATTATTTAACGGATTTTAGATATTAGAGCTGTATTTAAAAAGCAGTTTCATACAGAATTGATAAATAAATTTATTTATATAATTTGTTAAATGTATTGGTTATTTTTCAGCTGATTGTGCAAAGCCCATTTCTGGACTATTTTATGGGTGTTAGTGAGTTTCCTTGAGTACCCTTCGTGGTTTCTAAATTTGCGAAAAATTTTATGACATGACACCCCGAAAATTTAATATGATATAACTGAAATTATTTCGCTCGTTTTTAGGGGTCTCTCATTATTAAACGAAACTTGGTGCCCGAGTCAGAGCAAAAATGTTAAGTTTCCCCAATATGCAAAAAATTAAGAGGCCCTTGTCATCTCTTATCCACAACTACTGGCACCACTCAATGGAATTTGATGAAACTTTTGCAGAATCCCTTGACACATGGTGCAATTGTACACCTGAAATTTTACATTTTGACCAGTTTCCAACAGCAAAGTCATAGCCATTCTAGACATATGGGAGCTGGGGTTATCAATTAATGAGGATGCAAAGGTTTTTTCTGTCTTTTTTATTTTTCATGTTTCTTAATTTTCCAAATTAATTTTGCATTGGGTTGTTTTATTTCCCATTGATGCATATGCCAGTGAAATGCTTTTTCTTTGGTTATAATTAAACATGAGGCAGGGATCTCCTTTAATACTTGCAAAGCAACATTTCCTTCAGTGCAGTCTGCACTTTGATTCAAAGTTGGAAACATCTTAAACAAGCTTAACAGCAGGACAATGTATTTTATAAGTATAAATACAAAGAAACAAACATAACATGTCACTAGTACCAAGTTGAAAACTCTTTCATTGGTGCAAGCAGGATTGATTCCAGATGACCTAGCTTCAATTCTGGTTGTATCAGAAACATATGAGATAAAGAAAAAGAACACAACAAAAAAGTGAGGGAAAGGCTAGAGTAGTAAGCATGAAAGAGGATTTATTGATTGATTGATTGATTGGATGTCTGCTTTACCTCCAGCGAGCAGTATTTCAGCTATATTCAGGATGGGAACAAGTTAACATACAATAAATCAACGGAAAATGGGGGTGGGATGGGTCACAGGGAATACAGTTTTGACTGCCACTGGAAAAGTATGGAGTTTTGGGTAGGGGCGGAAAATTTAGCCTTTTGTAGTGGCTACAATGAGCCTACTCTTTTTCGAAAATCTACAAAAGGGGTCTTTATTGTGCAAGGAGTGTGGCACTCGCCAAACACGTTACCCACAACTGTCCGTGGTCAGGCTTTCCGTATTATGACCTGACAACCCCCCAACGAGAGGGTCTACCCTATCCGCCACTGGGGGACACGCTGGGCTGCTCTGTGGGTCGAGGACTGGGAACCCTCCCAGTATGGTCCCAGCATGAAAGAGGAACATGATGAGTTGATTACCAAGAAACTAAAAAAGAGAAAAGAATGCTATAAGTAAAAAGAGCAGAGGAGAGAAAACATCTAGAAAATAAAAGCTTTAAAAACAATTAATGTCTTCAAGAATGAAAGAAAAAAAGAATTACATCAACTCAAGATTAAAATTTGAAAAAACGAGAAACAACTGATAAAATGAAAAAGACTGACATTCATTTAAGCTTGTGTCTAGTTTGCAAACAAAAAGTTACGGAGGCCCATGTACCTTGTACCTGTTGCATGTGTTCTGGTCTTTTTCATTCTCATGTTTACTGATAATATTCTGCACACAAATATGTCCAATATGCTATTAATAAATCCAAAATATTAATGTTTGTTATTGCTTATGTACATGTGTTTTAGAAATATGAAACAAGTTACTATTCCTCCTGCTTTAGTTGTTGGTATGCACCATTTTGGTAGACGAGAGCTTTCTGTAGGGGATATTTACAAGCTAGAATAAGAATCCTTCAACAATTCAGTCTCTGTATTTTAAAAGTGTGGAAATCTTAAAACAGAAAGTAATGCAGCCATGAGATTGAATCTAGCAAAGTCAAAATATGTGGTCAAAGGAAAGACGGAATTTGGTCCACAACAGCTTAGGGAAGTTGTCTTCAGAGTCAACAATGACATTGTTGCTAATATAGACTCCATTAAAAATATTGGCAAAAAAATACTCTTATATATCAGTGACAATTTTGTAAATTGTTACACGTAACAATAACGTCGTTTTGCTTTTTTCCCCAAAATATTGGTGTTTAGGAAAACTTTTGTTTTAACATGCCTTTTTGTTATCATGTTTATTACTGCAAGGATTAGTAAAGACCCATAAAAATGACAATTTCATGACTGGTAAATAAGAGGATGATGACATAATGATGGTCCAGTCTTCAGGACATCATGCATTATCTTTAGTACTTTTTTGTCTAGTAATTTTTAGTGAAAAAACACGAAGGTCCCAGAAACGAAAACATACAAAGCAAATATATTTTCTTGCTTATTTTTGAAAGATACAACATGCCTTTTGTTGTTGCATGTGTTAAAAAAAAAAATAAGGCGACATGTGATGACCATGTGATCAATGTTAGCAACTGCAGGTGTTTCCCACTGTTTTATAAAAGATTAAAACATATTTTTTTTTTTTTTTTTTTTTTTGTATGGTGTTTTAACGCCACTTTCAGCAATTTTTCAGCTATTTCATGGCGTCCAGTTTTTATTGGGGGAGGAAGCCGGAGTACCCGGAGAGAACCCCCGACCTTTAAAACATATTAAAAGTATACAATGTCATTAATTTGTTTACTATATACACAATTGTCAAATATTGCAATAACTGTCAAATATTCGCAACAACATTGAAAGTGATATGATGTTTACTTTAAGGGATATTGCTTAAGGGGATGCAGGACACTTTCACTGAACATAATTTGTCAATGAATTTTTTTTAATTTGCCATATATTAGTTAGATTTTTATACGAGTTATCATAATTCAAAATAAAAAATAGTGGTTTCAGAGCTTATTTTCGCTGGGTTGATCACTGGAATTTTAAATATTCTAAAAAATTATACAGGGAAGAGAATAAAAAAGCACTTAAATAAAAGATTACAAAAATTCTATCCAATGATATTTTTTTTATATAATGTCAAGCAATTGGTATACATTTTAGTGATGTAAGGAAAAATAGGGGTTTCTTAGTTAAATTTTTGTCCATTAGGAAAAAACTGGTCAAAAAGTGTTAAAAACTGGTTTTTTTTCAAAATTATCTCCCTTGTTAAACATTTCATTTTCATTATATTTGCCAATACCCAACTCATTTGTGCGAAAACTTTTTTTATTTCAACCATTAATAAATTGAGTAATAATATAGGTATACCACTTTCATTATTATTTGAAATTTTATGGAAATTAAGAGTAAATAATGAAGTAAACTATTGTTAAATAATGTACCATAAATGTTCTATCTATTTTAAAATTTTCAAGCAGATGGTGTCCTGCATCCCCTTAAACAATGGTCCATGAGTGAAATGGCTGTGAAAATTAGTGAAATTTTTTTATTAAGGAAATAAATAAACGCACATAGACTTTAAAAATGATAATAAATTGAATTAAGAATACTCTTATATGACCTTAAAAGAAAGGGTCAAGGTCAAAGAGGTCAATTTAGTGGGAATATACTATCCAACCATCAAAAGTCATAGCTCCATCATATTATGAAATATAAGTCCAAAGAAGATTTTTTCCTTAATGATTTTCATGTTATATTTTAATATTAACAAATCCCCTGATTTTGCATCTGGTCTTTCTGTATCTATCTGTAGAAAAACAAGATAAAGTGCAGGAGTTGGCATTAATATAAATAAAGGAACAAAATAACATGAACAAATCTGTACCGTTCGTAATTTCACAGCATGCTGTAGCTCTTCAGGAGACAATAATGTTGACATAATTGTTTATGTAAATGTAACATACAAACATGATTTAAGTTACGGAAAATAATGTTCATAATGTCGCAAAACTAACATTGTGTTTATATCAATAAATTCTACATAAATGAGTTGTTGTTAATATAACAGTTATTCAACAATAAAAATCTATATTTAATATGATGCTGCAGATAAATAGTATGGGAAAGTCTGGTATTATATAAAATATTTCTAATTATCAGTAACTTTATTTCAGTTTTACTTTGAAGTTGTTGACGAATTAAATCCACCTGAGTTCATTAATCCTACACCACCAAATGGACAGATGTTTGAGATTTTTGTTGGTGCCAAATTTCGTGTGCTGGTTGTTGCAAGACCGACTGCTTCAAACGAGTAAGAATTTTATGTTGTGTGTTTGCTGGTTATTAAAAGCATTTAATATGTGTGTACATAATTGGTAAATATGTCTTGCCCATTTTAAAATAAAAGTAGGTTTTTAGACATTCATGTCTCCACCTTCATGCATTGCCATTTAATGAATATGGACTATATCCAACTATCCAATATAAGGAATTGTAATTGATAATAGTTATTATATGAGACAACTAAGGGTTAACATCACATAGGTGTTTATAGCACCCAGAAAAATAGTGGTACAGTTCGGAGTGACCAGTAGGGACGCAAAGTGTGCCTTCCACCTTGTTGATGGTGCAAAATCCAGCATTCTGGGAGTTTCCTGGCAGTAAAAGTTAATGTCTAAAAGCGGCAATTTTTATACCTGACCAGTTGAAAACTGGCATTTTTCATTTCCATGTACAAAAAGAAAAAAATTTGTGCAGTTTTCCGTACCAGCAATTTAAAGTGGTATGGCTGGAACTGTATCGCTTGATACACCTATGCATTATGGAATGTGTCATCAGCTTTTTGTTAAAGTTTTATTTTACACTAAACCATCTTTATTTAATTATCATTTGTACAAATAATTCTGGGACCATATTGCGAGGGTTTAATGTTCAACCCACAGAGTTGCCTAGTAGGTCCCAAGGTGGCAGAAAGCCTGACCCAGGATCACATTGGGTAATGTTTTTGAAAAGCGCCACACACCTTGCATGGTCTTATATGTCGATAAGAGTAGGCGTGTTGTAGCCACTACATAATGCTAAATTTACCACCCCTTCCCCATACTTGTCCAGTGGCATTTAAAATTTTTTGTCCTTTGGTCCATCTTTCCAGTATTGATTTATTGTTTGTTACCTTGTTCTTATATTGAATTAAAGGCTGAAATGCTGGTTACTGAATATTAAGTAAATATGCAATCAATCAATCAATCAATCAATGCTGGTTACTGAATATTAAGTAAATATGCAATCAATCAATCAATCAATCAATAATAAATAAATAAATAATTTATTAAACACATATATCATTGCAGTCTTAAATTAAACCAGTATTCTGATGCTCATTGCATGTAAAATCAAGTCTGGGCCTCTAAAAGGCTGAATTATGGATCCCGGGCTGGTGTGTGCCAAAAAAAAAAGCAGTTAATTCATTTTGATAATAAAAAATAGCCAGAGATGCAAATAATTTATTTATTTTAACTTGTCATATTGTCATTTCTTGCAAAAACAAAACCAAAATCAATACGTAAACTGAAACTGGTCCTGTTTATTTAATAAATTTTGTAACCAGTCTTAGTTTCTGATCATGATCTCGGAAATATTTTAAATTGGGGTGGGTTGTAACAATGTGACTTTTTACCCAAACTGACCCAAACTATACACATAAGCACATTAATATAACACTTTTTGGCAGTATTATCATATTTAAACATTTTATATACTCTCTTTTTGTTGAAAAATATTATAAGTTCAGTTAACATGACAATTTCCTGTGATAAAGTCGTTCTTATGAAGCTCCTTATGATCCTATAAAATGCATTACTCAAACTGTACCCGGGGCCTCGGTGGCAGAGTGGTCAAGGTAGTTCGTCTACTATTGATCACGTGGTCTGTCAACACTGAGATTGCGGGTTCGATTCTCACTGCAGGCAGGGTGTACTCGACTCCAATCTTAATTGACAAGGATTGCCAGTATTCCTACCGTAGGTCGGGGGTTTTCTCCGGGTACTCCGGCTTCCTCCCCCAATAAAAACTGGACGCCATGATATAGCTGAAAAATTGCTGAAAGTGGCGTTAAACACCATCAAACAACAAACAACATCAAACTGTACCCAAACACTGGTTAAAATAACAATTTTTGGTACTAAATAAACAATAAATATTAAACCACTAAAATTCAGTTAAATAATGAATATTTATTAGGAATTTATTAGGAATTTCAATTTCAAAACAAAATAACCCAAATTAATTAGAGATTGAACAAGTTATTTATCACCTACTGCACTCCATTAATGTCTTGATAAAAAATAATATATAAAAGGGTAATATAAAATGTTTTCAAAATGTGTTTCAATGTTTTATGCTGACTTTTGTTGTAACATTTTCCAACATAAATAGAGAACCTACAACTATTAAACAGGATAAAACTGCCTAACAGTAACAATTTCATTTTAACCAGTGCTTGGGCACAGTTTGGGTAAAAAAATTCCGTTCATAATGGGCTTTATATGATGATTATTAGTTCACTTAAATAATGTTTTCCAACAAAAATAGTATAAGTAAAACATTTAAACGGGACAAAACTTCCATAAATGTTATTTTTACGTGTGCTTTGGGTAAGTTCGGGTAAAAAGTCACACCCAGATTGTAATAAGCAAAAATAACCTTTAATTTTATTGCCATTTTGGTCAGCAAAATCGTCTTTTTGTTACACCATAATTTTTTTTATGTTTACGTGACTTTTTTTTTTAACAAATGGGAATAATCAAAAACAGATTAAGCTGGTTCCCATCTAACTTGTACCTTTTAACACAATTGAATCACCTCGGTTATTTCCGCCTATGGTCGGAAAATAATCTCGGTAAGTGTATGGACATGGACCAAAAATAGAAATTTTATATAATTGAAAGGTTAAATATATTTGTGAAGTATTCATTTAATTTACAATTAAATATAGAATATAAATTCTTGATCCAATCGTTCTCATCGCAAATAAAAAATTCTGAGTGATTCCGAAATACACCACATCCAGTTATGTCACCACTCAGAGATACCTGAAATCACAGGTAAGTCAAATCAGTTTAAATGAGCGTTCATTAAAAACAAACACTCTGACATGAAATTTATACAGGGGTAGTGGTGGGTTCTTCACAAATATATTTAACCTTTCAATTATATAAAATATCTTCTTGAAATTCAAAAATTTCTATTTTATAATAATGGGTTAAATATATTTGTGAAGTATTCATTTAATTTATAATTAAATATAGAATACTTACAGTGTTAACTGATTCCAAAGTATTAACTGTAGTAGGTGGTGTAGAAATAAATTTCTGTCATACATGCCATACTCACAAATTGAGGTTTAAAAACCATCACCAATAACATCAACATAACATAAACATCTATTTACAGTAAACATCTATGTACAACTTCATTCTTCACTGTTCTGCAAAATACATAAACATTATTATTGTAATACTGTATTGGAATCTAAGTCCCTCAAGTAATGCTTAACAAAAGTTGATTCAGAAGCCCAATCTGCAGCTTCTAAAATCGATTTCATTGATGCACCTTTGTACAAAGCCCAAGTTGGAGCAATTGCTCGAGTAGAATGAGCTTTAACCTTCAAATTGTCATCTGCATAAGCTGCTTTTTGGCATATAACCCCCAAAACCTTTCATTGAAGCATCGGTCGTGACTGTAATGTTGACCTTGGGAAATACTAAAGACTGGCCTTTCAGCATGTTGACTGAATTTTTCCACCACAAAAGATGTGATTTTAGATGTTGTGTAAATGGAATTTGTTTTGTCGTATCTTTGCTTGCCGGACTCCAAAAATGTAACAGGTGTAACTGAATTTGTCTCATTTGTAAACGAGCATTCTGAACTAACTCTACACATGAGGCCATTACACCCAATACTTTCAGAAAATCTAAGGCTGTTGTATGACCTAAAAACATTTTCTGAATTAACTCTTGAAGTTTTTGTCTCGCCTGCGACGAAAGTCGCTGGATTTCGTCGCTGGAGGCGAGACATATGTATTGGAATCCGGTGGCGGCGGTGGCGTAAACACTTGACATCTTGCTTCATATATTTGTAAGCCCAAGCCCTAGGTCCATCAAATTTGGTCCAGAGGTAGCTTATGATGAGTACTTGCCAGTCAGTCACCTGTCACCTGACCTTGACCTGATGACTAGTACATGACTGTCTGGTAGGTGTAACCTGACCTTGACCTCAATTTCACGGTCCAGCGACTATGTTAAAGTTTTTGGGTTACGACAGTTCCTCTGTAACTATGCATGGTAGGATGACAATATTTGGTGTATAGGTTGCTGATGACTAGTACATGACTGTCTGGTAGGTGTTCTCTTACCTTGACCTCAATTTCACGGTCCAGCGACTACATTAAAGTTTTTGGGTTACGACAGTTCCTCTGTAACCACGCATGGTAGGATGACAATATTTGGTATATAGGTTGCTAATGACTAGTACATGACTGTCTGGTAGGTGTCACCTGACCTTGACCTCAATTTCACGGTCCAGTGACTATGTTAAAGTTTTTGGGTTACGACAGTTCCTCTATAACCACACATGGTAGGATGACAATATTTGGTATATAGGTTGCTCATGACTAGTACATGACTGTCTGGTAGGTGTCACCTGACCTTGACCTCAATTTCATGGTCCAGCGACTACATTAAGGTTTTTGGGTTATGGCAGTTTCTCTGTAACTATGCATGGTAGGATGACAATATTTGGTATATAGGTTGCTGATGAATAGTACATGACTGTCTGGTAGGTTCCACCTGACCTTGACCTCAATTTCACGGTCCAGCGACTACGTTACTGCTGTTCCCCTGTAACTATGCATGGTATGGTGACAATATTTCGTATACAGGCCGCTGCTGATATTTAATGCTATTTACGTAATGATGCGGAATGCAGGCGAGACGTTTTTCTGTGTCCACACTTGTTTTATTCTTTCTAGGGTAGGATGTACAATTCCCTTGTCTAAATGAAAAACCCCACCCAGATATGTTATTGTCTGAGTTGGTACTAAGCTTGATTTTTCTCTGTTTATTATCAGCCCTAGTGAAACCAAGAGATTGATGCATTTCTGTCGATCCTGTACTAGTTGGTTTTTGTCCTGATTGACAATCAACCAATCGTCCAGATAAACTACCAACCTGATATTTTGAGTTCTTAAATATGCTGCTATTACAGACACTAGTTTTGTAAAAATTCGCGGAGCAAATGTTGGACCAGAGCACATTGCTTTCCACTGGTAGCTTTGATTTTGTATCCGAAATCTCATGTATTTTTGATGATTTTGATAAATTGGAACATTTGATAGGTTTCAAAATTGCCCAATCCTTTGGTTTTACTAGACCTAATACTTTGCTCATTGTGTCCATCTTGAAGTGTATTTTCTTCAAACAATTGTTTAGAGGTTTGAGATTTGTGACATTCTCATTTTCCCATTTTTCTTTGGGACTAAAAATAATGTACTGTAGAAACCTTGTACTGCATTTGGTAAACTGACTTTCTCTATAACGTCTTTTGCCAAAAGATTTTCTATTTCTTGCATAAAAAGATTTTGATTTGTTTGAGAAACCACTTTTGTTTTCATTCCTGTCAAACATGGTTTTTCTTGAAATTCCAACTTGTAACCGTCCCGAATTATTGAAATTATCCACTGATTTGTGGTTATTTTTTCCCAATTTTGAAGAAATTTTGTCAGACGACCCCTGACAGGAATTTCTTGACACAAAGAAATTGTACTTACTTCTGAGTCAACTTTCTTGGGAATTTGAAACCCCCAAGAACCTCGACTGCCACTTTTCTCTTCCTTCTTGCTCTGAAAAGACTTGTCTCTCTTGGGAAAACTGCCACTTTTCTCCTGAGACTGTTTCTGGCCATAACCTGTAGCACCCCCTGTAAACCAGGATGTACCTTTAGGTTTGTCAGTTGTCTTTGCCTGCTTAACATTAGAGGCTGATCTCATCTCAAAAGAAGAATCAAATTTTCTCTTCTTGACCTGAGAAGTTTGTACAAATTCTGGCAATAAATCAGTTAACTGATCTTTCTGCTCTTTTCTCTTTTCAAGGCATTTTTCTAGACCTTGACCAAAGAGACCATCCTCTGTTAAAGGAAGATAATGACATTTATTATCAACATCTTTAATAGTAGCTAAACCACAGTCTTGGCTAGCAGCCTTTTGACGTATTAAGTAACTAAATGCCCCTGCACGACCTGCTTGGTCAAGCGATTAGTCTTCATCGCAAACACATCTTTTATTGTTTGACATACAGTTTCTTTGTCAACATCATCCTCACTGAGAGATTTCATTAAAGAATATAAAGTTTGCTGAATATATAAAACAGATTGAAGCAACTTGAGTCTGATAGCCTAACCTTTCTATTTGTTTATAAGGCTGAGAAACCAAATGATGCTGAGTACCCCAAGATTTGACAGCTTTCTGTCCATGACTCTTACTTAACATTGGTTCCAAAATGTCATCCAACGTTGGAACCTTTAAAAAATCAACTGCACTATCATGAATAGGAAATACATTCCTATACTCTTCTTTAAAAGAAGTGATACGTTCGAGATTTTTACTTCTCCAGGAATTCTCTAGAATATCAACCTGAGCTTGATCTAGAATTAACACTGTACTACTCTTGTTTAGCAATGTCATCTTTAAACACTTTAGACAAATCTTTTCGCCTAGCTTTACCAACATCAGATTTGTCAATTTCAACATCAGCCAATTGTACATCTTCATTTTGTACATTCTGACTTCATGTTTCAAAAACCTCTCTGAACGATTATTAGAAACATCATGATTATGTATATCTACAGTGTCTACATGTACTGGACTTACTCCAATAACACTGTCATTTGTATCGTCATTATCTGACCTGATGTCAAATTCTCGACGCTCATGTTCATTCACACAAAATCTCTAGTTTGTACCCTTGGCGATCCCAGAACTTGATCCAAATTTGGGTTTAAACTTAAAATTGGCCTACGCTCCCCTGTAGGGACGTTTCCCACCTTAACACTATCAGATATAGGCAGAGCCAAACTCTCCTTGTTCTGATTGTTTTGTGCTGTGATTAACTGAAGGAACCTTTCAAATTGAGCATTCATATTGTCATCCAAGTTTTTGATCTTTTGGTCAACCTCAGCCTGTAACGTAGCTGTTTTTGACGTACGTTTACTTTCACTTACACGTTTAGCAGTTCTAGAACACTGAGAAGTGTCTTTTTCATTTACAACCGTCGAAGAACGAGTTGTCCCAGAAATTGACACTGGTATAGTAAATGGCGATTCCGTGCAATAATCATGAGTAGTGTCGGAATCCCCATCCATTATAACAAAACTAAACTTTGTCACAAGTAAATAAACTTGAATAACGATAGAAAATTATCAAAATTAACTAAGTAAGCTTAAGTTTTGATGAGAACCGTTCGCATCAACGCAAAAATATAAACTGATTTGACTTACCTGTGATTTCAGGTATCTCTGAGTGGTGACGTAACTGGATGTGGTGTATTTCGGAATCACTCGGAATTTTTTATTTGAGATGAGAACGATCGGATCAAGAATTTATATTTATATATTTAATTGTAAATTAAATGAATACTTCACAAATATATTTAACCCAATTATTATAAAATAGGTTCAAATGTGATACGGTTAGCATGTGTACACATCCAAATTATTTTAGTGCGAGGAAATAGATTATCCTTTAATTATTCAACAATACAGATCTTTATTGAAGCTGAACTTAAAATCGGATACATGATTGTATTTTTTAACCTTAAATTCGCTTGCACTGCCAAAACATTCCAACAAATGTATGAACTGAAACGTCACAAACTAACTTATGACGTAACAAATTCATTGAAATGACTGAAAAGAGTTCAAAATGAAAATCACTTACCTCAGGGGTCACTTTCTCGACCCTTGACGGAAATGGCTGAGATTTTCCGATTGCCTTTTAACATAAAGAGTAGGGTTAATAAGAGCAGATACCAGTTCAAAACAAAAGTAAAATTTGAGAATTTTCGGAGCAGATATGAACTCTTGGCTAAAGATTGGAAATACGATCCTGCTGGTACTGAATTGAGTGCTGTAAAGATTTAACAGTCAAGATTTTTTACAGTCACTTTCAAACAAATTTATTTTTGATATGTTTAAATGTTTTTAGTGGTGCATTTTACATAAAATACATAACATTATATGTTTGACAATTTATCCATTTTCTACTTCTACCTCTAGTTCTACTTTATGTTATTCAATCAACTTATGTACTAACAACAAAGAATGAATTTATTGCTAAATAAGAAAGTTTTTGTAGCAAGTTTCTAAAATTTTTGTTACAAATCTATTATGTAATGCGTGAGTAGTTTTCATTGTTTAATGTAGCAGGTGTTTGAAATTATGTTATCAATATGTTATGTAATGTGTCTGAGATGCAAGTTTGTTTTATGTTATCTTTAAAGGGAAACTTCGCGAAAAAATGAAAATTTGATATGTTATTCTTCAAATAAAAAGAAATATAATTGCCTTTTGATGTTTTATTGTATTCTTTACCGTTACGCTTCTAGAGTGGATTAAAGGTGGTAAAATTTTGTATATGGGGGCTGCCATATTGACATTATTTTATCACGTGACTGCGTTTGTGACGTGATAAATGTAATTATCCAGTAAATATGATAAATAATCCAGTTTAAAAATATGTTTTTCTGCCTTAGCTCTTTGAAGAATATATAAACTGTGGCGATGACTAATGACCGGCTGACAACATAAGATTACCAAATACGTCTTAATGTTCTTTGTTTTAATAAAAGTATTTTTAGACACAAATTTTAACCTGTCTTTATTTAACTCAGATATAATTTACCTAAATAATAATTGTAATAAAAGATATATTTATATGATTATTTTTATATAAAAAGTAAAATTCCGTGGATAATTTTGCATGTCTTGAAACGGCAGTTGTACCTGGATGTGAAAATGTTACAGGTAAATCATTACTCGTTTATGAAGGGTAATTAACAGAATTAGCAGGTAAACGAACAGAATGATTATTGCAATTACTTGATCATTTGACGCCGACTTTGAAGTAGGAATATTCGGACTTTTTCAAAAGCTAACCAGATTAAAGGTTAATCATGTAATTCGAAATTAGAAAGGCACACCCCCTCCTGCCAAGACAGGTATGATTTGAACAGAACACAGGATGTATATAAGATTTCGAATACCTTAAGATGCCAAGTCAGCGGAAACGTAAAACTTACACGTTAACTCAAATATACACAACATGCAAAAAGTTTGGAAACTGTGTTACGCACACGCACAATAAATGTTACCAGTAATAATAATTATAATAATAACAATAAAAATAATTATAAATGTACTAAACGTGAAGTGAAATTTTGATGCGCGAAAACCAGAGTATTTACAAATATTTCATTTAATGACCGTTATTTCTTAAATAGTCAACTTCGCAAATATTTTGTATAAAAAAGTTTCGTTCAATAAGTTGCTTAATCTGATTAAGTTGAAAATAATAATACGAATAATTTTCAATTTAATTAATATTAATGGACTTTTTTTCCTATCAAAACTCTGACTTTTTTCCTGTGACTTTTTTTCCGTTTACTGTTGTTGCTGCTGTGGAAATAGTATTAAGTAGAAGTCTTTAAATTGGTTAACTACTCGTTTTTATTTGCTTATATATAGATCAGGTCTTTCCACAACCTTGTCTTATAGTACAACCTTCTATTATTGACCGTTTCGCGTTATTATCATACGACGACTTTTAAGGTACTTGGATGTCTAGTATCGCCATCTAGTGACGAGATGGTGACAAGATGGCGGACCTCCATAAGTGCATTTTTTACACGGTAAATTCCATGCAGAAACTTAACCACTGAAAATATAATAAAACACCAAGAGGCAAATGTGTTTCTTTTTCGATGAAGAATAACATATCAAATTTTCATTTTTTCGCAAAGTTTCCCTTTAAAGAAATTATCTTTGTTTTATGTAATATTGTTTAGACTGGTCAGACACCTGCAATTGTTAATTGCATAATCAGTCAGTTATTTGGATGCTGATGGGTCAGTTAATTTACTGTTATATAATTAAGATGAAGTAATAGCTTGTGTGTTTGTATGCATCATTCTGCTAATTACATTCAAAGTGTAATGTTCATGTTTTGATTTTACTTAATTTTCAATCTTATTATGAAAAGTTTAAGAAAAACCCACCCTCTTACCACCCTTTGAAACTCCATATAAATACTAATGTAGTTTATCGCTGTCCCTTTCATCCCTAGACATTAGGATTTTAGTGTGGATCTTTCAGTGAAAACTGACATTGTCACAGTCTTCATGCTTAACTTTTTTGGTCACAGGCCAACTGGGCCTGTACCTACAGAATTTTACAGGCCCACAAGAAAATTAACAAGCCCAAATATTTCATGTAAATTTTTAAAGTGTCAATACTAAGAAATATTCAATAAAGTTGCAGTAAAAATCAATTAAATAATTTTATTCTCTTGAAAATGACATTAGTATTGTCTCTAAGGGAATAGAAAAAGGAGAACTTGCTTTTATCATTAAGTGTTGGTACCTTTAGCAGTTTAACTTAAATTATTGACGATAAGTACTACTCAATGAAAGACCTGAACACACAGTTTGATTAACTTCTTTTATCCCACATTTCCATAAATATTCAACATTACAATGAAAAAGAATCAACTGCCACAAGACTGTTAAATAAAATAAATGTTTCCTTGTTATTATATAAGAGACTAACAATTTTTGTAATTGTGTTATTTTTTGGTGTGTTGAATGAGGTGCACAGCTGGGTTATAGTAATACTATTAGTATGGTGAATTTGTGTGTGTAGGTGTGGAAAATATGATATCTATTGTGTGTAATCAACTTCTCCAACAGTTTCCAACCCAGGTCTATGAAACCTCACAGAAAGATTGCACATATATTAAAGTTCATCTGTTATTATAGATTTATTGGGAGAATTTTTCTTTATTTTGCCAGGCTTGGCATTTTATTAATTTTTTTCTGAAAATTTTACAGATTTGTGGTAGCTTCGGGCTATCAGTCTGTTGCTAGTTTGCACACTTTTAGTAACCAGGTACGGAATTTTCACTGGTGTAGGTTTTATACCGGGCAGAGCAATTGCGAGTACTTAACAGGTTTTATTTAGTACACTGTCACAAATTTACCCCATTGATAAACTTTTGTAATGCATTAAATGCCCCAAGGTAAGATCAGTTGCATAACCTAATGTGACTGATTTACTCCATCTTGCATTTTCAATAGTATAAGATTCAGTTCTATTTCTCTGTTTCTTCTGTCTTCTACAACAGACTGGCTACTACTAGATGTAAAATTATTTTTAGCTCAAGTAGCATGCACAATAAATTATATGAACTTAAGCAATACCGGTAATACATTCATCATATTTAATTTTTCAGCTCAGTTCTGATTGATATAATTTTCTTCACACAAAATTTAAGATTTAAGTTTGAGACTAGCAACATAACAAACAGACCAGACATTGATCCTAGAGCAAGAAGTGTTACAGTCACATGGTTGCCAACACATAATGAAATAGGAAAACATCTTCTCTGTCCAAATGTTCTGGACAATACTGGGTAAGATAATTAAGATAGTAGTCTCCTGCTGCAAACGTCGGAGGAACATTGTTTTGCTCTATTATTATTTGGTAGGATAAATTTTTTGATGTGTAGATTTGCATACATCTTTACCACCATTTTGATTCGTCATATTTTGTAGGAGTAATTGGACTTTAGCATTTCAGTAAAATAATACAATAGTAGGTCTTGTGGACACATCTCCTATGAAACTGCTGATGTCTTGCTTTAATATTGGGTATTATGCATACGCAACTTCGATTTTGATTTGTCAAATTTTGTTATGAGACCTGCTTTCTGTGTTTGGTTGAGTTTATTTTCCTTGTGTAGATTCCAACTATCATCAACAATTTTTTTCCACATTTAATCAGCATGTCAGCATTTTGAAATTTTGATAGGTTGATTTTCCATAGTAAGTCAGCCATTTTTGTTTCTCAAAGGTTCTTATGTTGTTTACAAACGTTCGTCTGCCTTCTTTACGTACAATGGTATTCAGACAAACCGCGAGACTTTTCACGCCTCAACTGCAGACGACATTACCCAAAGGATTTCGATTAGTCAACAATTGAATGTTACCTAATGTACTCTTCCATTCTAATTTATGTCAAATTTTACTATGGAAAATCGACCTTTCAAAATGAAAATTCTGCCACGTTTCAATATGCTGATTAAATGTGGAAAATAATTGTTGATTTCAAAATATGATTTACTAAAGGAATATAAACTCAACCAAAAATGGTAAGCAGTTTTCATTTAATCTGCCGCACAGACACGGTAACTTTTAGTACAGATGATTTCAATCATATATTGCAATGGTTGATCTTGTGGACAAATCTCTATGAAATCACTTGATTGTTGCTGTAGTTTTTTGGTAGGAATAATTGTAAAGAAAGTGAAGGTATGCATATGCAACCACTATTTTGATTCATCAAATTTTGTAGGAGTTATGGGACATAGATCATTTCAGTTAAATAATGGTTTGGTATATCTTGTGGACAGATCTCCTCTCTGAAATCACTTGACAGATTGCTTTGATATTTGGTAGGAATAATTGTAATGGTCTTGCCTGTGACTATAGTCAAAGGAGATGAGGCTAATATATGGGAATCTGGTGGCTGCAGCATAAACACTTCATTTAATCACTTCAGCATAGCCTGTTTATTGCAATCAGGAAATTAACAATCAACATTTCTCTTATCTAGTTTACATTTCCATTCCACACATGAATGGCACATATTTGTAAACATACGTCTGATACTTGAAATGGAGAACCATTTTTATTAGCTCACCTGACCCCGAAGGGTCATGTGAGCTATTGCCATCACTTGGCGTCAGTCGTCGTTAATTTTTTTTCAAAATCTTCTCTAAAAACTACTGAAGGGATTGTTTTGAAACCTTGCACACATCATCAGTAAAATGTCCTCTACCAAGTTTGCCCAAATCATGGCCTCAGACTAACCAACATGGCCACCTGGGCTAAAAATAGAACAAGGGAGTCAAAATATAGTTTTTGCCTTACCGTTCAAAAAGTATAACAGATACAGTAAAACCGAAGAGACCTTCCTTCTTCAGCATCAAACGCTCTACAAAAGACTCCAGTGGGTCGAAGTTGTATGACGACTCCTTATTGCCCTTTAATTGTTGAAATTGATGATTTTGCAATTTTTTCCTCAAAATCTTAGAAAATTATTAGAACTAGAGAAAAAGGTAGCATTGCTTATTTGTTCTACTCTATGAGAGCTACAAAAATAACTTAAGGGTCAAGATTTTCTGATGAACCATTTAGAAGATATTCCCCTTGAACTGTTTTTAATCAGTTTTAATTGATTTTAAAAAATCTTCTCCTCTGAAACCACTAAAAGGACTGCTTTTGCAACTTTGTACACATCATCGGTCAAATGTCCTCTACCAAGTTTGCACAAACCATGGCCACAGATTAACCAAAATGGCTGCCTGGGCTAAAAATAAAGCAGAAGGGTCAAAATACAGTTTTTGGCTTGTAGTTCAAAAAGTATAAAAGATACAGGAAAACCAAAGAGACCCTCCTTCTGCAGCATCAAAGCTCTACAAAACTCTCCATTGAGTTGAAGTTGTATGAGGACTCTTTGTAGGAATTATTGCCCCTTTATCATCAAAATAATGATTTTTGCCATTTTTTTCCTAAAAAATCACAGCCACAAAATTGCTGCAAAAAATTCCAGAAATGAAAGTGTTAATATTGATTTTGGGATCAACTTTGTGTTATCCTAAGACAGTTTCTTATACAATTAAAACCTATTTCTTTTATGATTTTTGGTAAATTTTTGTATATATTAATAGTAGTTTTGACTAACACCATGTTGAGATGTTTGGGGGAAACTGTTGCATTACTGAGTAATTTAGATTTTCATAAATTTTATGTTAAGCAAAAAGCATACAAAGTTAAGAATTGTAAAGAACTTATATTTTTCTTTTGCAGTGAGAGTAATTTTGAACAATACTGTTTTCCAGTTACTGTAAGAGGTATGTTGATTTTTGTTAGTAGGTGTTATCAAGCGTGTTTTGAGTTCACAATCAGCTGTCATGAATTCTGACTGTAGGTTTTTAGCTCACCTGACCCGAACTTGGGGTCAATTGTTGTCAGTAGTGGTCGTCCTTTACTTTTCTATAAAAATCTGCAAAATGATTATTGATGCATATGTGTTAGACAACTCCTTATAGGAGTTATTTCCCTGAAAAGGTCAAAATAATGATTTTTGCAGAAGTGTTGGACAATTCCTTATAGTAAAGAAAAGATGGATAAAAAAGAATTGCGTAATTGTTCAATTGGTTTCAGTTTCAGGTGAGCGATACAGGCTACTGGGAGCCTCTTGTTAGTGTTTATCAGAAATTAGACAGGGTTTTTATTGTCTGAAATTTAAAAAGAATCCATAGAAAAACAACAGGATCTCATGTTATTTAGATGACCTTAATTTGAGCTTTTTTCATGGTTGGAAACCAAACATTGCAAACATGGCAAACCTCATCCCCCAGCAATTATTTGAGAACACTATCATGTGCTAATTCAGTCAGTATCTTCATTGTTATCTTCATTTTCAAACAGTTCTTACTAGGATTTAAACATAGTGAAGAACAATTTTCCTGCAAGGATCAGTGTCTACATTTAAACTTATTGCTTTGTGATACCTTCTAAGTGATGTCAAAGCATGCCAAATATATTTCTATTTCAGATATGCCAACCAGAAATGTAACAGCATTACCTGTAAGTAATAAGCTATAATGTTTCCGTCTTGGGTCCTGGGACAGTGTTGGACAGTAGTTCTTGCTCTGTTATGTTTCTGTTTATGAAAGATAGCAGAATGATTTGATCAGCTCATCAAAGTTACAAGACTTGATTGATTTCAATCTGTCATGTGCTTTTCCAAATTGAGTGAGTGAATGAAATATTACATTGTGAAGGACTTATTTAATCCATGGATACAGCCTGTTTGCTGATTCAGCCCGGTTGAATCTTTTATTCTTAAACACATAAACTGTAGCTTAATACAGACTGCAATGGAATGGTTTGCTACATCATTGATATGAAATAAACATAAATAGTGTTGCAACAGAGAATAAATTACGAATTACAGTTAAACCTTTAAAAAGCATGGCGTGTTCATGCAGATTGTACACGCATATAAGCACTTTTCTCCAATTTTCTGGTCCAAGAAAGGAGTACTGACAATATGTAAATTTGGTCTATACACAGCTTTTTATGGTAATTTAGGTCATACTGTTCAAGTGAAGAATTACAGGGTTCTGAGAGCCACCAGTCTTGATTATAAAAACAATTAAATCACATAGTATGGACTAATTATAACAATAGTCACATAGGTAGCAAGAATTTAAATGTTTTGGCTAAGCCCAGGTTTTATTCAGATATTAATTAATTAATTTTTACTGTCTCTCTGTGTTATATACAAGCTTAAATGTCGATTCTATGTAGACAATATGAAGTTTATAAGGTCAAAGACACATGCTTACTTGACAGTAAGTACAGATATTTAATAGTAGAATATGGATATCTTCACTTTTTATGCCCCCGCGACGACATGTCGGGGGGCATTAAGTTTTACTCATGTCCGTCCGTCCGTCGCGCCGTCCGTCCGTACGTACGTACGTCCGAACAAATTTCCGTCAAGCTTTTCTCAGAAACCGTACATGAGAACAATTTTAAATTTGGCAGAGTGGTTCAGTATCACAAGTTGTACGTCCTAAGCCAATTTCAGACCTGTCGGACAACTACTTCCTGTTTGGGACTTCATTTGTACGTAAATACATCCGTCTATATGTACAAATTTCCGTCAAGCTTTTCTCAGAAACCGTACATTAGAACAATTTGAAATTTGGCAGTGTGGTTCAGTATCACAAGTTGTACGTCCTAAGCGACTTTCAGACCTGTCGCACAACTACTTCCTGTTTGCGACTGGGCCGATATGAAAATGTGTTAACATGAGTATGAAAATTTCCGTCAAGCTTTTCTCAGAAACCGTACATCAGAACAATTTGATATTTGGCAGGATGGTTCAGTATCACAAGTTGTACGTCCTAAGCGACTTTCAGACCTGTCGGACAACTACTTCCTGTTTGCGACTGGGCCGATATGAAAATGTGTTAACATGAGTATGAAAATTTCCGTCAAGCTTTTCTCAGAAACCGTACATCAGAACAATTTGAAATTTGGCAGGGTGGTTCAGTATCACAAGTTGTACGTCCTAAGCGACTTTCAGACCTGTCGGACAACTACTTCCTGTTTGCGACTGGGCCGATATGAAAATGTGTTAACATGAGTATGAAAATTTCCGTCAAGCTTTTCTCAGAAACTGTACATCAGAACAATTTGAAATTCGGCAGGGTGGTTCAGTATCACAAGTTGTACGTCCTAAGCGACTTTCAGACCTGCCGGACAACTACTTCCCGTTTGCGACTGGGCCGATATGAAAATGTGTTAACATGAGTATGAAAATTTCCGTCAAGCTTTTCTCAGAAACCGTACATCAGCACAATTTGAAATTTGGCAGGGTAGTTCAGTATCACAAGTTGTACGTCCTAAGCGACTTTCAGATCTGTCGGACAACTACTTCCTGTTTGGGACTTCATTTAGCGGGGGCATCCGTGTCCCATGGACACACTCTTCAATTTTTTCAGTTAAAATTAACATTACAGGGCCAGAATAAACAGAAATACAGTATAATTATTTTTTAGGGCATGCCTTACTTCCTGCAATTTCCCGGTAACACGGATATCATATGTCAAGTCAGTTCTGTGTGTAGTTTTCCTATTTATGCAAAGACACAGGATCCAGGGTTTGTTGTTCTTTAGTTTAGTTTAGTTTTTCATGGTAACTTTCTAGCATCTGAAACTAAGGTTTAAAGATCTGTTATGTTTGATATTATTAATAAGTATAGATATTATAACATAAAAGTGAATTTTTTATTAAAACTGCAACAATAAGCTAATAAAAAAATAATAATAATGAAAGGGGGTTACACAGTTAGTGTTACATGAAACAAATATATAAATTTCCCAAAAAAGTGTACTTTCAAAAAGGAAAAGACGGTATAAAAGTGTAAGTATACAAATTAAATCATATAAATGATAGTTACACAACTACTTCAGTCAGATAATTTTTGAAACCTTACTTAAAAATTTGTTTTTTTTTCAGAGTATTTTTTTAAATCGTGTTGCAATTCATTCCATTATGTAGATCTTGAATACACAAATGACTGCTTCTAAAATCAGCGTTTGCCTTTGGAATAAAAAGATTACCAGCTAAAATGTTTCTTAATGCATATTGGTTGATGGGTAATTTTGTTCAACATTTATTATTAACCTTGCTGCTCTTTTTGTGATTTTATTCTATTTAGACTAACTTTATTACAACCTCCCCAAACAACAATGCAGTAATCAATAAGTGGAAAAATATACCCTTTGTAAAAAGTTTTTCTTGCTTCAATATATAGAAAAGTTTTAATATTTGAAAATGATTCTGGATGAGATGCTTTTACCAATCATATCAATCTGCACTTTCCAGTTAAGATTGTCATCTATTTTAATTCCTAATACTTTTTCACAAGAAGAATTCATGTGGTTTTCTGATGACAATTCCAATTTAGGTTGAATAACTTGAGTGGATAGTTTATGTTTTGTTCCAATAGCCATACATTTAGATTTGGTAATATTAATAAACATTATATTTTCTTTACACCAATTTTCAACAAAATGCTTTTGCATTTCGTTTTGCAAAAGCTGGGTACATTTTCCAGATATATGTAATATGGTATCATCTGCATATAGGTCAGTTATACATTTATCATGATATAAACATAAATCATTTATAAATGGAACAAACAGTAGGGGCCAAGTATTGATCCTTGGGGAACTCCAAATTTTACTTCTTTTTCTACTTAGAAAATATTACACAATTTATCTTGTTGAGTTCTTTCTGATAAGAAGGATTTGAAAAGAATCACAGTTATCAGAAAAACTGTATGTTTCAAGTTTCTTACAAAGAATACCATTAGCTACAACATCAAACATCAAAAGCTTTT
This sequence comes from Limnoperna fortunei, assembly GCA_944474755.1. NCBI lineage: Eukaryota > Metazoa > Mollusca > Bivalvia > Mytilida > Modiolidae > Limnoperna > Limnoperna fortunei. The sequence continues at coordinate 35,567,223 of OX104113.1, forward strand.
TTACCTTACCCTCATTCATGTCATATAACCATCTACCTATATTGTCTGGGACCATACTTTGAGGGTTTACAATGCTCAACCCAGGAGCTACCCAAGATAGGGGAAACCCTCTCTTTAGAAGGGGGGGTGGGGGTTTAGGGATTGTCAGGTCATAATACGGAAAGGCCTGGCCACGGACCGTAGTCGGTTCATGTTTGCAGAGTGCCAGGCTTCTTGTACAATAAAGACCCCTTTTGTAGATTTAAAAAAAAAGATTAATTGGATGTTAGCTTTACTTCAGCGAAAAGTATTTAAAGCTATATTCAGAACGAGAAAAGGTTAACAAACAATTAATCAACAGAAAAAGGTGATCCCCAAGGATTTTCCTACCTTTTTCAAATGGGTCCTGGGCCCTTGTAATTGGGAAAATTAATTAGTAAACTCCACAATTGGGAAAATGTCTTAAATCTGAAAAATCAAAACCACTGATCTTTAGTTCACTTGACCCTAAGCCATCACTTGGCTTCAGTCGTCGAAGTCTTTAACTTTTCTTTAAAAATCTTCTTGTCCAAAACCACTGAAGGGATTGCTTTGAAACGTTGCACATACCATCAGTAAAATGCATCTAACAAGTTTGCACAAATCATGGCTGCAGACCAACCAACATGGCCACCAAAATAGAATAGGGGTGTCAAAATACAGTTTTTGCCTAACAGTTCAAAAAGTATAACAGATCTAGGAAAACCGAAGAGACTTTCCTGCTTCAGCATCATAAGCTCTACAAAAAACTGTGTTGAGTTGAAGTTGCATGACAACTCATTGTAGGAGTTATTGCCCTTTAATTCTCAATATTGATGATTTTTACCATTTTGTCCTAAAAATCTTGAAAATTATTAGGACTAGAGAAAAAGTTAGCAGTCCTAAGTTGTTCAACTGTATGAGAGCTACAAAATGACTTCAAGGTCAAGATTGTCTGATGAATCGTGTAGGAGTTATTCCCCTTGAACTGTTATTTTAATCAGTTTTAATTAAAAAAAATCTCCTACTCAGAAACCACTGAAAGGACTGCTTTGCAACTTTGTACACATCATTAGTCAAATTTCCTCTACCACGTTTGCACAAACCATGGCTGCAGATTAACCAACACGGCCACCTTGGCAAAAAATAGAACAGGGGGTCAAAATACAGTTTTTGGCTTATAGTTCAAAACATATAACAGATACAGGAAAACAAGAGACATTCAAAATCTTTAAACTTATCATTGAGTTGAAGCTGTGCAAGACGACATCTTGTAGGAGTTATTGCCGCCGAATTGTCAAAATTGATTATTTTTTTTCCATTTTCCCCAAAAATGTTAAAAATTATTAGATCTAGAGAAAAAGTTAGCATTGCTTAATTGTTTAGCTCTATGAGAGCTACAAAAATGACTTGAAGGTTAGGATTGTCTTATGAACCGTTTAGGAGTTATTCCCCTTGAACTTTGTTTTACAATCAATTTAAAATCTTAAACAAATGAAAGGACTGGTTTGAAAATTTGCACACATCATCTTTAAAACACCAAAATTGTGCAAATCATGACAGCTTACCACTGGCTTAAAATAGTACATGTGTAAATGATGGTCAAGATATTTTTTGGCTTATAGTTTAAAAAGTATAACAGATACAACAAATCTGAAGTGTGCCTCCTTTCTCAGCATCAAAAACTTTACAAGATTCTCAAATGAGGTTACAATGCTTTAGAGGAGTTATTTCCCATAATTTGTCAAAGTTGTCGATTTTTGTCATTTTTCCTCAATACCTTGGAAACTGTAAGAGCTAGTCTTTTTCATTCAAAATTATTCAGCTTGTCAAGATCTGCAAAAATGATCACTGGTGCATATGTGTTGGACAACTCTTTATAGGAGTTATTCCCCTTAAAATGTCAAAATTAAAGCTTTTTGAAGAAGTGTTGGTCAATTCCTTACAGTTAAGAAAAGCTAGATAAAAGGAAGAATTGTCAGGTTCAAGTGAGCGATACAGGCTCCTGGGAGCCTCTAGTTAACATCAATGTTTTTTTAAGGAAAATTTATCTTATCTGTTAATTGGTCAAGAATGACAAGATGGAATCTATAAACCTGATCCTAAAACTGACAAATTCAGAAGTTTTCATAGTGTTTTGGAAAAGTAAGAAAAATGTGCATATGAAGCCAATTTTGCTGACATCATACTTAAAGAGCAAAATTTCCTGGAATCTTGGTGAAATAAATTATAAACTGAATTGCAAATATCACTTTTAAACCATTTTACTTTCACTCTCACCCTTGTTAGTTCCGGTGTCTTAATAAATGACTGGATAAGAACTTGATCAGATATACTAAACTCTAAAAATGTACATTGCTTTGGCCTTTAGTTAACCCTGATTCATGACAAGGGTCGGTAGGAAGTTTTGGCTGAATGTCAATAATGAATGGGGTGAAAGAAGACTCAAGGTTTTCTATTCATCAAGACTCCGGTCAATATTTAATTTCTTTAAAACAAAATTTCCTAGTTCTTGCAACAATGTGACATGTTTCCCCTTCTAGTATTTTGCATTGTGCAATGCCATGTTGAAAGTTACTGCAGGATTACACTACATTCCAAATGTATTCCGCTGACTTTGTCCGACACTATTGTAACCTAAAACCAGCCCATAATACTGGTAATAGATATTGTAAAAATGAAGAAATTTTGTTAATTTCTAGATTATTTTTAATATAACTAAACAAAATTGTGCAACTTTCAAAATAAAAACTTTTGTATATGGTACCAAAATACACGGATTGTTATAAGCTCTAATATAAAACTGGTGTAGGTTTTATATCACAAGTGACATATAAATGAAGGGGGAAGGAATTTCAAAAGTAAATATTTCATAATATTGAATATTTGGTAATGCCAAGAATGCTTTTTTAGCTCACATGGACCAAAGGTCTTTATGCCATCACTTGGTGTGTGTCGTCTGTTGTAAACTTTAAAAAAAATCTTCTCCTCTGAAACCACTGGGCTAATTTTTTTCAAACTTGGCCACAATCATCCTTAGGGTTTCTAGTTTCAAATTTTTTCTCAGGGTATTTATTGATCAATGGACAAAGATGGCCACTGTTGCTAAAAATAGAACATGGGTGTCAATGTACTTTTTTGATCTATTTCCCAAAAGTTAGAATAGCTGTAGAGAAAACCGTTACTTCAAATTGATGAGAACATTAAGGTCTACAATAGTTGCTATTATTGTGAAGTTGTGTAATGGCTTCCTGTAGGAATTATTGCCCTTTTTGTCAAAAGTTTGGGTATTTACAATATAACTGAAACTATAATCGCTAGAGTAAAACTGTAAATGTCAAAAATGATTAGCAAGTCCTATAATTCACTTTATTGGGCTAAAATTGTTAGATGACTCCTGATATGAGTTATTGCCCTTAAATAGCAATTTTTTTCTGAAATTTTCTGTTTTTGTCCTGTAACTTAAATACTATAACAGCTAGAGTGAAACTGTGAATAGCAAAAATGATCAGCAATAAAAGTTATACAGTTCCCTTAATTTATCTGAAATTGTCAGATTACTCCTTCTAGGAGTTATCGCCCTTAAATGACAATTTTTTTAATGAAATTTTCCGTTTTTGTCCTGTGACTTGAAAACTAGAACAGCTAGAGTGAAACTGTAAATGGCAAAAACAGCAGTACAAGCCTTACAATTCTGTTAATTTGGTCGGAAATTGTCAGATGACTCCTTGTATGAGTTATTGTCCTTAAATGGCATTTTTTTCTGAAATTTTCTGTTTTTGACCTGTAATTTAAAAAACTAAAACAGCTAGAGTGAAACTGTAAATTGAAAAAGTGATCAGCAATACAATTCTAGAATTCACATTGGTCTGAAATTATCAGAAGACTCCTCATAAGAGTTATAACCCTTTAATAAAATTTATGGTGGAATTTGTAGTTTTTGCCCTTAACTTAAATGCCCTAACAGCTAGATTGAAACTGTAAATTGCACAAATGATCAGCAAAGCAAGGACTACAAATCATTGCTTAGTCCAAAATTGCAAGATGAATATTTATAGGAGTTATAGCACTTCAATTTCGAATGTGGACAAATAAAAAGTTTTTGTGTTATAAATTAGTCTATAACACACCTAGAGTAAAACTGTAAATTACTAATTACCCTAAAGGACAAGGCCTACACATAATTTAATTTTCTGAAGGCACCTTATAGGAGTTATTGTACTTAACCAAAATTTTTGAAGAAATGTTTAGTTTTTGCACAGTAACTTAAAAGCTATAACAACTAGACTGAAACTGTCAATTGCAAAACTTTAAATGTGGTTGAAGCCATTTTTTTCCAGGCGAGCAATTACAGACTCCTGGGGGCCTCTAGTTATTTTATTTCATATGTGACTAAAAGTAATTGTGAACTATTGCAATCACTTTTGATCTGCCATTCTTTAACTATTCACAGTTTAATCTTTTCATCTGAATTGGTTTGTCCAATTAAAGCCAGACTTTGTAGGAATTGTTTGTTAGGTCTCCTTTAGATATTCCTCATTTCATTTTGATTGGGAAAATAACATGGATGCCATAGGATATTATTGCTGACACTTCAAAATTCTTGACGTACTAAAACTAACAGCCAAATGTTTTGTAACTAGGTAAAATATAAATAAGATTGTGAGGTCCTGTACAAAAATCCCCATTTTGTATTGGGAAATGGCAACTATGGACAAGTCTTGTTTCTCATTAGCTGAAATTTAAAAAATTTTCATCTCTAAAGTCCAATTGTTTTGTAACTTATAACGAATGATTTATTTGCAGTCTTCTACAAAATCTCTGATCTCATGTTGTTTGAAACAAACAATCACTATACAGAATATTATTGTTTCTGAAATAACTATAATTGTTTTAAGCAAAACCAGATGCAGTATACATGTAGTAGTTTAGGATACATGTGCATTCTGTGTTTATTTTTGCAATACAAAAGTTGATTATTTTTGGAATGCATATTAAAGTTTGTATGATTTCAGTTTTGTCACATTAAGGTCAAGCTCCTTGAATAATTTCTGTTAACCAGATACAAATATTTGGGGATTTCCTACACCTCAAAGACTTTTGGGACGATAAAATAAAAATAGAACATTTATGTAAATCAGTAATTTATTTTCTCATTTAATTTGTCTTAAATAAAACTATTAAAAAAATTATAAAAGCATTAGGATATTTCTGTTTCAGTGGTATTACTGATATAAGTATTGTTCGTCCAGAAATTTTTAACTTGGAAATAGTTGGACAGTTAAAGCCAGCACCAACAATAGACCCGGATGCTAAAATGATAGAAGTCAGTTTTCAGGACTCCAGACATGGAACAAAACAATTCTGTGTCAAAGCTTCAGATCAGTAAGTACCAGTAACTATATTGACTTCATTGATGTTACCACTTCAGACCATCCAGTATTAGAAAGGCCTAGTTAATTTTCTTGTTTAAGTCTATCACTTACCAATTTATTATTGATGTTGAATAGGACAAGGCCTTTTATTTCATTTTTAGCTGTTCTCATAACTTGGTGTCTGTTGTTGTTGCTGTCGTCTTCATAAACTTTTCAAATTTCAATCTCTTCTCCAAAACCACTTGTCCAAGACCACTGTTAACAAATTGTTTGTTTTCCGTTTGCCTACCCTACCCTTTTGTTAAAGGGTAGGTAGATCGGCATTTTTTGGGGGTTTTTTGTGGGTGCCAAGATGCAATATTTTTAATATGTTCTACATCTATTATTTATCATAATTGTTAATTGCATACTAATCCTTCACAAAATGTCTGATGAAATATTCTATTTCCCAGAGTATCTATTTGCCGGTCATTGTATATTCTATGACAAGGGGGTCAAAACTGTTGTGTCAAAGACAATTTGCACTACTGGAGAATATCTTTGTAACTACCATTGATATTGAACACATTTCACGAAGATATGTTTGATATTATACCATGAATCAGCCAGAGAAAATGTAATAATCACCAAGCTGCTAGGCTGAATATACATTTTTGAGGGTTGAGAAATCCTGATAGTGAACTATATCAAAGTCAGTAATTGTTTTATTAACAGGAATAAAATCACCATCTCCCTTGTTCAGAAAAACAGAGGATGCTTACATTTTGTAATTGTTGTAATGCTGGTTACCCTTAATAAAATTTTGTAATGCTGCATTTTGATATTGATTTGCTGATAATCCTGAAATTAAGATTCATCACATTTCAAATATTAAGAAGAGTATCAATAAATCAACAATTTTATTCTGACATTTTCAACAGTATATTTTATAATTACAGATGATCGAATTCAATGACCAGTATTATTGAAATTTATACTTAAATTGGAACAGTCATGAAAAACTGGCTTGGACTAGTAGTTAACAGGTTGATAATGAATTCTGCTGCATAGTAGTCAAGTGGAATTCAATATCGTCCTGGTAACTACTAGTTCAAGCTTACCATATTTTTATGTAATTTAAGTACTGTTGCGATTTATCGTGACCTGAAAGTTGTTTTTAGACTAATCAAAAACACGCATAATTCTATTCATGTATTAATATTTGATATTGCTTTCTTTGTAGGTTTAATTGCCGGAAACGGCAATGTCATTTTTATTACGCTATTTCAGATATATCTGTCTGCTGTTTATCAATAAAGTTTTATGTGGCTTTATGTTGGATTGAGTAACTGTATTCTTTCCGTGTTAATTTGTGATTTTCCTTCACAATTTTGTAAATGGTGACTGTCACAGTAAAACCTTCATTCAGAATATCCTTGAGACATGTGTTTTAGCAATGTTTAATTTGCATACAAATCTCCAAATTCACTAAAGCTAATACTAAACCATTTACTACAAATTTTAACTACCTGATTAAAATTTTTAATTATCAGCAATAAATTTTCAAAATGATACATCATTAATGTAAACGTGTAATAAATGTGAAGAGCCAGATAACATTTTGTTTACTGTATGTTTGATCTTAAAATAGTATGTAAATTATCCCCAACCTATTTTTATTCTATGTTTGGTCAATTGAAATGGTCTTTCACTTGATCATAAAAGTAAAACACAATTTTTAAAATAAAAAGTCATTATTCATAATGAAACAGTTAATGTCAATATTTTTAGGTCACAAGTTCTTCCGAATTTTGTTTACTGTCGTATGCAAATGAATTGCACACGTCACTCTAAAATAGTTTTTTGTTGAAATTCGATATAAATCCACATATAAACAACCAACAAACATTTTTATAAAATTTAATTGTACAAAATAACCAATAAGCATTTTATTCAAAGCTTCGTTCCCAATCTTATCTTCCAGCAGCTCTATCCATGTGAAATGTATATCAAATTCTACAAGCCTTTTGGCTAACTACATTTTGACTTTTTTCTGCATTGACAAAGATACATAGTTTGGTGCAAGGCCGTGACATTTCTAATAGGTCAGACATTTTAAACAAATTCACCACCATCTGCTATGTAACCATGGGAAGTGAACTAATGAATATCAAAGTTCTACTGACTTGTGTGTCTAAGTAGTAGATTGAAGTCAAATTCTGTTCCGTGTCGGATATGATGCACCCACACACAAATATGTGTAAAACACACAACAAAATGTTTGGGGTTGGTGGCATTTTGCTAACGCCAAACAAACTATTTTTTAGCCGAATTGCAACGAAGTTGAACTCAGCTATTGTTATGATGATGGCGGGCGGGCGGGCGTCAACAATTGGTTTCCGGACCATAACTGAGAAAGTTGTGAACCGATTTTAATGAAACTTTAGGATATTGTTACATACCATAAGAGGAGGAACCTTATTGATTTTGGGGTAAATCCATTCAAGGTCAAGGTCACAGTGACAGAAAAACATTAGAAAATTTCTTGAATTAGTGGTTTCCGGACCACAACTCAAAAGTTCTCAACCGATTTTAATGAAACGATTGAAATGTAGATATTTATCTAGAAATCAAATAGATGTGGGTTTCAGATATATTGTATGGTTTGCTTATATTGTTTTTAGCTCACCTGACCCAAAGGGCCATGTGAGCTATTGTTATCACTTTGTGTCCGTCGGCGTCGGCGTCGGCATCTGTAAACTTTTTACATTTTAATCTTCTTTTCTGAAACCACTTGGCCAATTGAAACCAAACTTGGCCATAATGTTCATTGGATGGACCTTTACAAAGTTTGTGTTTTTTATTTTGATTGGTAAACCAATATGGCCGCCACCTCAAGACTTAGTTTAACATAGGACCCTATGGCAAAAAAGTTAAAAAGGGCTTCTTCTCTGAAACCGTTTAACCAATCAAAGCAAAACTTACTAGCAATATTGTTTGGATGGTCCTCTATAAAGTTTGTGTTTTTGATGGGAATTGGAAATTCAAAATGGCCGCCACCGCAGGACTTAGTTTAACATAGAACCCTATGGGAAAAAGTTTTAAAAGGCTTCTTCTCTGAAACCGGTCAACCAATGGAAACAAAAACTTACTAGCAATATTGTTTGGATGGTCCTCTATAAAGTTTGTGTTTTTTATGGCAATTGGAAATTCAAAATGGCCACTACTGCAGGACTTAGTTTAACATAGGACTCTATGGGAAAAAGTTTTTAAAGGCTTCTTCTCTGAAACCGGTTAATCAATGGAAACAAAAACTTACTAGCAATATTGTTTGGATGGTCCTTTATAAAGTTTATGTTTTTTATGGCAATTGGAAATTCAAAATGGCCGCCACCGCCGCAGGACTTAGTTTAACATAGGACCCTATGAGCAAATAAAAAATATCTTCTCTATACAACCGGTTAACCAATGAAACAAAGCTTTCTAGTAATATTGTTTGGATGGTCCTATTTAAAGTTTATTGAAAATTACAGGACTTACTTTAACATCAGGGAAATGCCATCTTCATTGCCTATAAAATCAGGTGAGCGATACAGGCTCTTAAGAGCCTCTGGTTCTTTTTAGGACCCTGCATCGAAGATGTGACACCTTATAGTTTTCACTTTGCCTGTTTGTACTATTTGTCCTTCCGTCTGTCTGTCTACAAAACTCAAAAACTACATCAAGTACATATCTGAAATTTTACACAATGGTTCAATACTGTTAGAATATTCACATATTCATATTTTATGCAACTTTGAAAATTTGTTGATTTAAGCTTACATTTTTCCTGCTGAAACCCTTCCTCACTTTGTCTCTAGTTTACATGTAATGCCTGTAATAACAAATTATGTTAAATCTTAAAATGAAGACAAGGAAAGTTTTGGTTAATAAAATACGGCAACTCGGCTTTTGCACCCCTGTGCATATTGATTTTTTACAGTTTTAACCAGACTTGGCAGGAATGTTTATTGGTGGTTCTTAACAAAGTTTGAGTAGTTTTTTCTACTTATCAAGTAATTTTAAACATGTCTGCCATAGACATAAATGCATTCTGATTGGCTTAATTTTAAAATCTTCTCACACCACTTAGCAGCTTACTTGAAATATTGCTGAAATGTAACTTAGATGGTCCTCTACCCATCCAAATCTAAGATGGCCACCACTGTGGATCACAGCTAAACATAGGACCGTATGGGAAAAACGAGCTTCTTCTCTTAAACTGTTTCACACATTTAAGCCAAATTATGCACAAAGGAAGCTTAAATAACACGTCACTACAAATTCTGCTTTTAGTCAGATATTTTTTGACACCAAACTTAAAGAGTTTTGTTTTTAAAAATTAGCTTTTTAAATCTTGTTGCAATTCATTCCATAATGTCCATCTTAAAAAAATGACTGTATTAAAATTCAACTTTAGGCTTTATAATAAAAAGATTACTAGCTAAAAGTTGTATATTTACAGTGCTTTTGTAAATCATGTGGCATTTCATTCCATAATGTTGATCCTGAAAACACAAATGCATGTGGGTTATTTTTAGAGGGGTAGTTGAATTTTTGTGTAAAGTATTCTGGAGGCTTCTCTGCTAAAACCTTATGTAGAAGTACAAATTTGTGATACTTGATTCTTAAGTGCACTGGCATTATTCCCAGCCGTTTACCGGTAGATGGGGTCAGCGTTTAGTATTAACCTTGCTGCTCTTTTTTGTCATTTTTATTATTCTGTCTAGACCATCTTTATGAAAACCTCCTCACACAACACAGCAGTAATCAATAAGTGGCATTATATAGCCATTGTAAAAAGTTTTTTGTTTCAATGTTAAGGAAAGATATAATCATAGAAGATTCTTAATGAGATGCTATTACAAATCATATCAATCTGTACTTTCCAGTTAAGATTTTCATCTAATTTAATTCCTAATACTTTTTAGCCCACCTGGACAGATGGTCCATGTTAGCTTTTGCCATCACTTGGCGTCCATCTTCCGTTGTCCGTCGTCTGTCATAAACTTTAAAAAAAATCGTCTCCTCTGAAACCACTGGGCCAATTTTTTTCAAACTGAGCCACAATTATCCTTAGGGTTCCTAGTTTCAAATTTGTACCCAGGGTGTTGATCAACGGACAGAGATTCCCACTGTTACTAAAAATAGAACATGGTTGTCAATGTATGTTTTTGATCTATTTCCCAAAAGTTAGAATAGCTACAGTACTTGTACCCGTAAACGCAACACTTTGACTGATTGATAACTGATTGGTGACAGATTTTGGAACGCTGACGGATCGCTGACTGATTGATGATTTATACATCTGTCCAAAATTATGAATCCGTCATTACCTTGGTAACGGTCAGCGATCAGTTCAATCAGTGCGATCCAGAATCGTCATTTAATTATATGCATAAATCGGTCAGTTTATTGACGGATACGTATACATTAATAATTTAAAGATAAAACGAATTCTGCGTGATTTGTATATTATATAAGCATTTATAATAAAATTTTTAATAAAATAAACGCAAGTATTCAAAAGAATAGTTAATACAATGTCTCGTTCTTAAGAATAACATGAGTAAACATATTTAAAGAAAGTTTATATTATATAATAAAGCAAAATTCTTGAAAACAGGACATATTTGCGGGTTGCGCCCTGTAAAACTTAAAAAACTTCGATTTAAGGCACATCAGTAGCGACGAGGTAAATGTTTTATTTTTGTAATCCTTTATTGGTTCTCTTTTTTTATTTCCGGGACTCGTGATTTCGGCCTATTTTATTTTCTGCGACCTGTTACATGTATATTTTTTGTTGTATATTAAGCCGACCCGACTCCCCCAATCAGTAACAGATTTATTTTCATTTAGGAAAGGACGTGGCCTCTTTTTGACATCATTACTAGTTACTTAAATGTATGCCTGCATGTTTTTATTTAGTCTATAACATTTTTAAATACAATTATAAAACTGTTGTGTATAAACAATTGTTGAACTGTTGAACAAGCATTGTCAATTAAAACATATTGTTTACTAAACAAAAAGTTGTATTGTAAAATATACAGCGATTCAAGTTTTATTTGACAGGCAATAAAAGAAGTTAAAAAGTATATTTACAATTACGCTGAATTGTTTCATTTATTTCATGGCATCCATTTTTTATTTGGGGTGGGGTGGGAGGAAGCCGGAGTACACGGATTAAAACGGACAATCCAATACAGTTGCGGGCACACCCTATCTGCAGTCGTTCGAAAATCCGCAACCTGTTTATAGGCATGTAATAACTAGTAGATGACTAACCAATCAGCCACTGAGGCCCTAATAACGCCGGAGACTTGTCTGTGAATACTGCAGTTAAGCGTAAAAATGTGTTACAGATTGACACGTGTTATAGTGCGAAATAGTAATTTTTTTAACAAAACGTCATTAATTCCCTAGGTCTATGAAGATCGGTTTGAACATTGTCATTACAGTCATATCGATAAAACATAAACTTTTCAAAACGTACCCTTTAAAAGATTGTCATTCAATTTGAATAACTTATTTCATTGATTGATTGATTGGATGCTTGCTTTTCTTTCAGCGAGGGTGTTCAGCTTTATTCATGATGAGAATAAGTTAAATATCAATTAGATTTGTTTGTTTGTTTGTTTGTTTAAATAAAGTTTAACACAACTTTCAGCGATTTTTGCAGCTTTATCATGGCGTCCAGTTTTTATTGGAGGAGGAAGCCGGAGTACCCGGAGAAAACCCCGGTCCTTTGTAGGAAAAGTGGCAATCCTTGTCAATTAAGTCGAGTGCACCCTGCCCGCCTTGAGACTCGAACCCGCAACCTCAGTGTTGACAGACAACGTGATCAATAGTAGACTACCATAACCTCTCGGCCACCAAGGCCCCCTCAATCAATTAGAGAAATATGAAAAAAGGGCAAACATTTTTAATTCAACTGGAAAAATAAGTGGTATGGGTATGGGCGGAAAATTTTAAGCCTTCTCCTTTTCGAAATCTACAAAAGAGATCCTTAGCGTGCAAGTACTCTCTAAACACGTCACTATGGTTAGCGGCAATTCTATTATGTCCTGAATCAACCCCCACCCCCCCCCCTCCTAAAAAAACGTGATACCTAGTAACTAATTTCAAACACTTCCGAATTTAAAGGAAACCATTTATACTTATATATCATTAAATATCGAGTGACTATAACAGACATTGTAAAATAAACAAATTGTGACGGTTAAAATGCGAAATCAGATTTGATTTTAAAATTATTCTTACATGTTTGCGTCTTTAACTCGTAAGCTTCTATATACAAACGCGTTTATTCTTTATTTGACATTTAATTCTGTGTAAATTCATGTGACACAATTAGATAGTGAATAACATATATAAATAGATGTATTCGCTTTTGTTGTAAATCTTTCTTAGTATTATACATCGGAATTCTTATGTATTGTGGCACAGAAAGAAAACTGATCAAACCACGACAAATGATCTTTTTACGCGTTTATAATAAAAAACCTTGACCGCAGTGGTTAAGGTACCAGTAATCTAGTATTGATCACCGAGTTGTCTGTTCGACCCTTACAGCGAGAGGGTGTGCTCGACTCATCCCTAAATTTGCAAAGAGAACCAGTTTTCCTGTCGAAGGTCTGCTGTTTCGTTAGGTACTGCAGCTCTTCCTTATAAACACTCGACGCCATATTAAATAGACTAATATATTGTTTGAAAATAGCGTTAAACTAACTTCAATCATACATACAAATAATGCTAGCGCGACGTGAAAAAAATGTCACCATTCCGCCTTCGTCTTTCTTGCTTTTTCCGCTTAAAAAAATTTTAAAGTCAAATACGAGATGTACGCCTTGTCACGCGAGGTCAAATATTTTTTTAATTCATTGTCTGTGTGTGTTTTTTTCCATTTCTTTTTTTTTTTTTATAAAATTGCACTATGTGATGTTTATATTCCGTCACAGATGCATTAGTTATATGTTGGGGGAATTTCCATTTATGATTAATAACTTTAGACTCAACTTTTTCCGCTTTAAAAAATTCGAAGACAATACGAGACGTACGCCTTGGCACGCGAGTTCAATTTGTTTTAAGTCATTGTGTGTGTGTTTTTAAAAAATTATTTTGTTAATAAAATGACACTATGTGATGTTTATATTTCATCACAGATGCATATATAACTAGTAATAGATTGGGGGAATTTCCATTCGTATTATTTATAACTTTAGACCTGTTTTAGCCTTATTATTAGGTTAAACGAGCCATAAATGAGGACATAACAGTTGACATTTGTATACTTTTAATATTTGCGAGTGAAACGAATTTTCACATTTCGAAATATTGTGATTTCACTAACCGGAAGTTGAATGGACGGATTGGAGCGATCAGTCCAAATCGATCCGTCAGATCAGTCAAATCGTTCCGAATCCATCAATTGATGGATGGACGGATTGGGAACGATCTGACGGATTGGCGAACGATTTGACTGATCTGACTGATTGATAACTGATCGCTGACGGATTTTGGAACGCTGACGGATCGCTGACGGATTGATAAAAGTGTTGCGTTTTCAATCTCAAGTACTGTATAGAGAAAACCCTTACTTCAAATTGATCAGAACATTAAGGTCTACAATAGTTGCTATTATTGTGAAGTTGTGTAATGGCTTCCTGTAGGAGTTATTGACATTAAATGACGATTTTTGACACAATTTTTGGTATTTACAATATAACTTGAAAACTATAAGAGCAAGGGAGAAACTGTAAATGGCAAAAAAATGATTAGCAATTTAAGTCTTACAATTTACTTTTATTGGTCTGAAATTGTCAGGTGACTCCTTATATGAGTTATTGCCCTTAAATGACAATTTTTATGCAATTTTTCATTTTTGTCCTGTAACTTAAAAACAATAACAGCTAGATTAAAACTGTAAATTGCAAAAATGATCAGTAATACAAAGTCTACAATTCACTGCATTGTTTTGAAATTGTCAGATGACTCCTTATAGGAGTTTTGCCCTTAAATGGCAAATTTTTATTAAATTTTCCGTTTTTGTCCTGTAACTTAAAAAACCATAACAGCTTGAGAAAAACTGTGAATAGCAAACATGATCAGCAATAAAAGCCCTACAATTCACTATTATGGGTCAGAAATTGTCAGATGACTCCTTGTAGGAGTAATTGCCCTTAAATGACATTTTTTTATGAAATTTTCTGTTTTTGTCCTGTTACTTACAAACTGTAACAGCTAGAGTGAAACTGTAAATAGGAAAACAGATCAGCAATACAAGCCTAACAATTCACTGTCTTGGTCTGAAATTGTCAGATGACTTCTTATAGGAGTTATTGCCCTTAAATGGCAATTTTTTGTGAAATTTTCTTTTTTGGTCCTGTAACTTTAAAACCATAACAGATAGAGTGAAACTATAAATAGCAAAAATGATCAGCAATAAAAGCTCTACAGTTTTTTACAGTGACTTAGAAGCTATAACAACTAGACTGAAACTGTAAATTGCAAAAATTTAAATATAGTTGAAGTCATTTGAGTTCCAGGTGAGCGATTACAGGCTCTTGGGAGCCTCTAGTTCATTTAAGGTGTTCATAAGGTGTTCTGAGAGCAATTCCAATTTAGGTTGAATAACTTGAGCAGACACCAGTAGTTTCTGTTTTGCTCCACTAACCATATATTTCTATTTCTTGGGATTAATAAACATATTATTTTCTTTACATCAATTTTTAACAAAATGCAATTCTTTTTATACCCCTGCCCAACAGAGTTGGGGGTATGTAGTGGTTCTCATGTCCGTCCAACCGTCTGTTGGTCTGTCCGTCTAGGCATCTGTCCATCCATCCAACTTTGGTTTCTGAATGACATTTAAAAACGCTTGCATCCGATTTCAATGAAACTTTAGGGCATTGTTACATATCAGTTGGGTAAGAAGCTATTGTTTCTGAAGGAATTTTGTCAAAGGTCAAGGTCAGTTGACAAAAAAAAAAAGTTAGAAATTTTTCAAAAAAGAAGTTCCTGGACATAAATTCACAAAATCTTGCATCAGATTTCAGTGAAACTAGATCAGGTGGGTAAGAAGCCTATTGACTTTGGAGGAATTCTGTCAGTCAACAAATAACATTAGAAATTTTTACAAAAATGGTGTTTCCGGACATTAACTAAAACACTTGCATTTGATTTCAATGAAACTTTTGGACATTGTTACATATCAGGTGGGTAAGAAGCTATTGATTCTGGAGGAATTCTGACAAAAGTCAAGATCACAGTCGACAAAAAAACATCAGAAATGTTTACAAAAAAAAGATGTTCCCGGACAATAACTCAAAAAGGTGGCATTTATTCTGAACAATCTCATTGGAATAGAGTTTTATGTTCAGTTGTATGGCATGCCGTTCTCGTCAAAAGTATGATTCAAAATATCACAAATTACACACTCAAAATTTTAAATTGCACACTTAAAATTAAAAAATGCACTCAAAATTTTAAATTACACACTCAAATTTAAAAAATGCACTCAAAATTTTAAATTTCGCACTCAAAATTAAAATATGCACTCAAAATTTTACGAAAACACACTCAAAAGATAAATAGAAATTACACACTCAAAATTTTTATTCATGCACTCATGAAAATTACGCACTCAAACAGAAAACATATACACTCAAAATTGTGCGCACCTTTTTTACGCAGGACTTATAAATATTCATTAAATTGAATATTTCAATCCTGGTTTTTAAGCTTGAAACGGGTCCCTGTAAAGCAACGAACGAAACAGACGAAACAATTTTTTATTGTTTTTTTTACCTCATACCCTCGGCCTTGTATAACCCAGACTCATATTAACTATAGAGATGATTTATTCCATTATTGAATTATGTTTTATGGTAAAAAAAATAGTTTTTTTCAACGGGTTTATCAAAATAGGTGATTTACAGCTATATCATGCAGATTGAATGAAAGAGTATAAATTCGTTCTAGTTTCTGATATAATTGAATTTCAGCAGGAACTCTTGTAGCCATTACATACAACACTTCCATACAGCTTGAAAGCTTTCGAACAGTATTTTCTAAAGTGTTGTTGTCTCGTGTTAAGGGGTATAAAAGTTGCATTGTATTTTCATACACGTGCAACAAGGATTGAAAAAACTCGAGCAAATCTTCTGTGTCGTGATTGACATTTGGATTTCAGCATTTCCGGTTGGCTTTAAACTCAAAAACCACACAGATGAAATTTTATTTATTTATATCTTTATGAATATTTATGAGTTTTGCCCGAAAACAATGTGCACAAATTTGTGTGCGTAATTTTCAGTTTTGAGTGCATGAATTAAAATTTTGAGTGTGTAATCAATTTATCTTTTGAGTGTGTTTTCGTAAAATTTTGAGTGCATATTTTAATTTTGAGTGCATATTTTTAATTTTGAGTGTGTAATTTAAAATTTTGAGTGCATATTTTCAATTTTGAGTGTGTAATTTAAAATTTTGAGTGTGTAATTTGTGATGATATTTTGAACCATACTTTTGACGAGAACGGCGTGCCATACAGTTGATCAGAAGCATTTTTGGGAAAATCCATCAAATTTCGGTTTTCCTACTGAAGGTTGGAAGGTTTTCTCCTGGAACTCTGGCTTCCTCCTCCAATAAAAACTGGACCCCATGATATAGCTGAAAAATTGCTGAAAATGGCATTATATTAGTATTAATATTCTCAGATAGTTTATTGTAATAAACAATAGGACTGTTTACTTACAGTGTAGAGTTTAACTTGCAGACATTAATGAATTCATTGTTTACTGAATACTTTTGTGAAAGAGACACCAACAATAATGTTTAATTGTGTCACACAGATCTTTCAGAAAATGATTAATCTGAACTCTGTCTCTACTAAAATGTTTTGTATTTATAATATATCCTAATGTTCATGCACTACAATACATTATTATCATTGAATACTTGCAGGAAAACTTCCAATGAGCAGTGTACCTTCATTACAATAAAACCTGTAGGTAAGGAATGCTCATAACCAGTACTTAAATTTATATTATGTCCTGCCAACAGCAGTTAGTGAATATATAGATTTTCATGTGTTCATTCGTTTGTCTGTACTCTCGTCCATATTTCTGTAGTCGAATATTTCACACTTCGGGGAGTGGGTGTTTGCCAATACAATATGTGCTTAGCTTGACATCAGTATGCTGAGACACATTTTCTTGTTTCACATTATATAGACCCATACCAATATTTTGGGGTGACATTGCAAAGTAAACTGTACATCAAAATACAAAGTGCTGTACATTATTAAGGGCCCACAATAGACATGTTATATGTTAATTATATTATCAACACATACTTTTTATTGTTGATGGGTATAATGCACACATTTTTTCTTCTAAAATATTTTAAAAACCAGTTTCACATAATACAAAAGGCTATCAACAAGTCCCTTTATGTTTGTTTTTTTTTTGCTATTAGAGAGATACATCTTTATTATCAACATTTCATATACTATCCAGTTGTATACAAAGACTTGTATAAGAAATGATGATAATAAAGATGCTATCTCTCTAATAGCAAAAAAGGGACTTGAGGCAAGTCTAACAATGCATATGAGTAAGTATTGTAAGACTTATTTTAAAAGTAGAAGAGTTTCAGAACGTAACTTTGTATCAGTTAACATAAAAGGCTATTATTAGAACGAATAATCATACCCTTGCTTGTTTTTTTTTTGGCGAGGGTATGACTTTAGTCCCATTACTCGTAATGTAGCAGAGCGGGAGTAAATCACTCCCGGCACTTTAATGTCAAAAAGAAGTTGCATATACAATCAGACGTGGTCGTTCTTGATATCTTTTCACAGTGTCACCATTTTTTTTATCTGTTTCATGTTAAAAATCGATCATTATTGATACTTGATGAATAGTTATTGCTGTTTTTAATAACGCGCTGTGCGATGTGTATTAAATGATATTGGTGTCTCTTTTTGGTTACATTTACTACATGAAAAACATTGAGAAACCCGAAACTGAATGGCGTGTTGCATCATGGGTAATACATTTGTCAATTACTGGATTCTTACTATGGAATGGTTGTTATAGTATGCAAATTAGCACATTTATAATAAAATTAGGTCACATTATACATATACAGAAAGAGGATCAACATAGCATTTTCCACGTGGATCTTCATAGACGAAAAAGGAAATTCTTCAATAAAGATCGTTTTCCCTTATTTTCGCAATGTCTGTAGCTCTAATCACATAAAGAAGATGCATATTAGTTCGAATTTTGTATAAAGAGATCGAAGTTAGAGTTTTTTATTCGCTACATTACGAGCAAGGACTAAATTCTGCCATTAATCCGACAAATCACAAAATTAACTTCAGATTATAACGGCAGTAAAATATATGTATGTTTTTGTTACATTCTAATAATTTTTATAATAAATGTGAATAATAATGTAATTAAAAATTTAACTTAATAAAAAAGCATTTTTGCTATGCAAAAAAATGTCAATAGAACTTTGACAATTTTATTACCAGGAATATTTTTTATTTGCTATTTTACATGTAATAGTTTAATTTCCGAAAAAGAAATGTTTTGTTCATTGTTAATTAATTTTGATAACCATTTTGGTATTTATATATTTGACAATTTAAAACTACAACTCATATAAAAAAAATGTGTTGTATTTTAGTTAGTAGTATGTACAATTCTCTCCGGCCGTCCATTACACTTTCTCTTATCTGCAACTCCTCCTACACTCCTGACTACATTTTGATCAGAACAATATTTGGGGTTTCCCATAGTAAAACATGGACTTTGTGATTCACATAAAGGGATCTCTTCTACACCACTTAATAGAATTTGATGAAACTTTCACAGAATCTTTGTCACATAGTCCCATTGTGCACCTTATATTTTACATTTTAATTGGAATGATTTTTGGGAATTCCGATACAAAAACATTGACTTTGTCATTAACATAAGGGTACCTATTTCTTATCCGCAACTCCACCTGCACCACTTTATGGATTTTGATAAACCTGCCACAGATTCTTAGTCAAATAGTCCCATTCTGCACCTGATATTTAACATTTTGATCAGAATAATATTTGAGATGTTTTGAAAATTGGGTAGTGGGGAGTATCAATTTGTGAGCATTGCTCACAGTTTTTCTAGTTTGTTTAATAATATGAAATATTTATACCATTTTGTATAGATCTTATCCAAATTGGTTTGTTTTATAGTTCCATTAAAAGATTCCTGTTTATCAAAATGTGACATTTTTTTTTCAGTCTGTTTAATATGACTGTATTGATGTGTTACATGGATGAAATATACTGTACAAAGATCAAAAAAGTGATTAGTTATTTTTTATGAACATTTATTTAAATTGGGTATTAAAAAACCAAAAGAACAATTGCACTGAAATCAGTCAAATATTTAATACATAATAGATTAATTATTGCTTAACCCATCCTCCACTCTTTTACATTTACATTTTTTATTTACTTATTAAGCAATAGAATATGCAGTAATTTTATACCAGTATGTCAGTGTACAGTTTCCATGACTGAAAATTCACAGTTCAGATAACTTCTTTCCTATCCAAGTGACATTTTTTTTACTATAGTAAAAGGCAGTGTACATTGGCAGAGGTTTTTTGATTGACAAATAAAAACTACTTACCGGTTACGATCAAGCTTATGCTCCTTTTGTAGATCTAAAAAAGTGCAAGAGTTTTTAAAGTGCTTTTTTTTTCATTTTGATTTGGCAATTTCTATAGTAAATTTTGACTCAAATTAGAATGGAACTGTAAACTAGGATCAGGCGATACCTGTTTGCTACCTTTCTGTTAATGTCATTTGCGGTTGAGGTGTGAAAAGTCTCCCTGTTTGTTTGAATACAATTTAACATCAAAAATGCAACTTTTTTAACAGCTTATGATCACTTCGGAAACAAAAATTGCTGACTATGTATAATTCCTGTAGAAAAAGTCTAGGACAATTTGAGACATGCAAACAGCACAGGCATAGTATAAAATATGGACAAGTTATCCTGGATAAATGTTTTCTACCTGATTTTAGTTTTAAAAAAGTACATGCATGTAACGGTTTATTGAGAAAAATCTTCTTCAATCTCTTGTTAATTTATTTTATATTATCGCTATTTTGCATTATTTTGCTTTGATCTTTGTGCGAGGTATTATTCCATCTCACTCTACTCAGCTCCCTGTCGAGGCAATGTTAGTAAGCACTATGACGTCACAATGCAATGAAACAGAGATAAACAGATTATTTAAGTTATATGACATTATATTTGCAATCACTCGTCCATCTTTCTCAGGGCCGTTAATCCCTAAGCATACACTAAGTTTGCTGACTGGAATATCATTTATCAATTCATTAAAATAGTCATTTTTTTAAATTTACTGCCCAGAAATTAATAATTTTAAATCTATGGTTTTTCTATTCCAAGCTGTTGATGGCCTTAAATCACAACATAAGGAATTTCATTCCAACATCCTAATTATTTGGATCAATATTTTTGGCAGGAACAATTCCTGGACCCTGAAGGTCAGAATAAGCTATTGCTATCCTTATTCATCTTGACATATCTATTGTCTTTCCATAATTTGTCTCATTTTCACAAAGTTTTCTTTGGTTATGTTTTTTGTCCATTACAGTCTTGTTTTTGTCAGCATTACTTCTTTGAAACCTTATAATTTTTTTTAGAAAGACCATACTATGTAGATGTAAATATCTACAGGAAATGATAATTACATATTTTTATGTCATGTCAATGAATGTTTTTCCGTGTGTCTTTCCCGAATAGGGTATACCTTTGCATTAAAGCATTTTATAGTTTTTGAGTCTTTGATATCATTTGTTCATTCTTAGGTGTACCCTAAATTTTTGCTTTTTTATGAAGGCAACTTAACATTTTTATGAAACTTGGAACAAAGTAACAATATGATGAGATCTCTTAACTAGCATATTCTGTACCAAATTTGTCAGTCAACATAGAAAAACGGGTATGTTTACCAGTATGTGCCAAGCGGAGCATCAATGTTGCTGAGACACATTTTTTTGTTTCAAGGAGTTGTGCACCTTTTAACTTTTGGCAAGTTAAGTTGTTAATGAAACAGTTTGTCAGCCCAACCTTAAACCACACAACAGAATCAATATATACTACTAAGGCAGTGATGCCAATTTTAGGTTTTCCATATTTAACTTTCCATCACACCTGGCTGAGAATACTTTGACTTTTTGTGACCTTTGGATTTTGATGTCTGGCAACAATATGACTGTGTCCAGTGTTAAATTCAAAAATTATTGCTTGCATGTATTATTGCGATTTGGGGACCCTTCTAAGAATGCAACATTTTCGTAATTTCGTATGAAGTGTTAAAATTTCTCATCAATACCACTTTGAAAAATATTTTTACTCGAAAAGAAATATAAAAATTTATGAAGGTATGTGCTTCTTTCAATGCAACATTCCAATTCATGTAGAAGACACTTTTATTTGTTTATTTTTAATTATTATTAACCTATAAAATGACTTTGCGTAAATATAATGTTTTGAAATTGACTGAAAGCACATTACTATTTTCTTAAGGATTGTTTTCTATAGCTGGTTAGATTATTTGTTATAGATGACTTTGGGTCGTTTTGAGCCAATAAATGTACAGCGTAAACCCACCCAAAGTCATCTATATCCAATAATCTAACCAACAATTGAAAAAAGTTCTTATATTTTAAATTCAATATTATGAAAATAAATAATAAAAACAATATTTAACCAGTAGTCAAATAATATTTGCAATTCACAATTATTATTTTCGTCACTTGTTGTTTGAGGAAGATTTCATGTTTAGTCAACATCATCAGTACTAATAATTATGATGGAACATTCAGTCATGTGCTGAAATAACAAGTTAGGTTATACGATATGGACAATGTTGCTCAACTATTGAGTATTTACAGGAAATTAAAATATATAGGTATGAACTTTAACTTGGTGTAAATTGTTTAACTTTTTTTGGGGAATAAATAGACAGGCTTACATTTTGCACTCGAAAACTGTTCGTCTAATTATTGAACCAAACTGTATACAACACATTTTGACAATTATAATAAATTGACTTATATCAAATCTTTTTCATAAAAATGTCTAAAAAAAAAAAACCTTTAATTTCATTAATCATTTGACAATTTGAATTTATATTATCTAATAACAATACAGATTACAAAAATAATAACAATCATCTGCAATATGCTATGCTTGCCACCCCAACCTCTGAACCAACATCAATGTGTTTCAAAAATCTGAAAATAAAACCATTAATCCATCTTTTTTTTCTTTAATTAGATCCATGTATGTCAGCTCCATGCAAGAACGGTGAATGCTTATCAAAAGAAGATGGGACATATCAGTGTTTATGCCAATTGGGATTTCATGGAGAACTTTGTAACATTCGTAAGTAAACAACAATTGTGCTTTAAGTTTGTAAAAAAGGGTATTTTCTTACTGGGGATTTAAAAAAAAATTAAGTGGGAAGGTATTTGGAACTTGCTTTTTAAAGAAGTGGTAACTTGTGGCCTGGCCTTTTGTTTTTGTTTGTTAATTTTATTAGGTCATGCTTATTTTCAGTATAAAATTAGATTATGTGACAATAGTGTGCTTGCATTACTTGACTAGTAATCGGCGACCAAAATTTGAACTTGCGTGTAAATATTAAAGTCATATTTGCTCTTTGATAAATTAAACATATTGAAACATTATTGTTTTAAGTGAATAATGCAGAAATGAAAATAAAATTGTGATATATTTACATTAATTTCAAAATGGCAAAACAGATGATTCATAATGACCCAAAACAAATTTTGGGAAAAGATATCGGTGACGCTGTCACAGATAAGTCAATTCTGGATAAAAATAAGAAACCAGAAAAACAAAGGGGTAAAGACGAAGGTCCGAGCAAGTCCAAGACTTGCCAGTTGCATCCAATTAAAAAAATACAAATGGGGGTGCATGTGGGTTACATGCAACTGAAAATAAATCAAATGAAAACAACAAAATTTTGAATGATATTCAGAGCAATCAAAAGAGTCAAACCCTTGATATCCAAAAAATATCACAGAGAGTGTCAGATTTAAAGAATGGTTGAGTATATGATGAAAATCAATATGATGAGAATTACTATGAGAACTATGATGAATATGAAATAAGAAATAATTCATGCAGGCTGTGGTTTATCATTGTTTTACAACGGGATGACCATTTATGTCGTATTATTTTATCCCGAGCGATAGCCTCCCTGAATTATTTCTATTCTAATAAGACAATTACGGTACATTTATAATATTTTCGTACCTATAGAAAACATCATTTCCGCCATAATCTGGCTGATCCTTCAATGTAACACACAATATATTGCAATAGATAATGATAGCGCGTGATAGCTCGTGTCGCTATTTATAAGATTTATACGTCATACACAATAGCTTTCCGGTGGGAGTTACAGTTTTGTAATTGGAACAGCCATTTAAAACACGCCCTCCTCAGCGCGTGTTGCTCTTAGATAAATCATTTTTTTACCATAGTTGTGGTCTCCAAGCCTTTAAAGCATGTCATATTAGAATAAGAATCTAATCACCATGAAGAGAATAATGATGAAACTGGTGCTCAGAAAAGTAAATCTGAAGACAAGTTTGCTTTCATGACAAAAAGAGTAAAAACTAGGGAATCTTTGGTTCCTAAAATTAATGAGACATTAGCAGAAAATTTGAATGAACTTTTTGAAAGATATGAATGAGGACCATATTATATATATGGTAAAGGATGATATAACCTCTCGACCTAAAAATTGTGTTGGTCTATCTACTGTTAAAACAAATCTTTTGGTATGAATTTTTATTCCCCAAAACTCAGATTATAGAAAGAAAAATGCAAGTCATTCAGAAAGCTGTTGTCAAGACTTTGATAATTATTGAAAAACAGTAAATAATTTAGCAAAACTACATGAAGAAAACCCAGAAATTGAATGATGCTGTGACATTGCAAGTGTAAAACAAATGTAACAAGAAGAGATCTTATCATATCTAAAATGTTTCATGAATTATGTACACCTTTGCTCGCAGACCAACGAGTACACACTTTTTTGTTTGGGGATGATATATCTAAAAGCAAAGGAAATAGAAGACTGTAGCAAAATAAGTTATGAAATACAAAGTGGTTGTAAATATGGTTATGAAGCTACAAATAGCCATAACAGTCTTCAACTTGGAGGAAGAGGTAGAGGCCAGAGGTTTTAGAGATGCTAGAGGTTACAGAGTTGGCCGAGTACAGTATATGCATGTCGAGTCAGATGTCTAACAAAGCCCCAAAAACCCTCAGACGAGAGGAGGGCTTCAGAGCAAGGATAAGAACTAGATGAGGTTAGTAGCAAAGATAAATTTCGGGCTGGTAGATAGAAAAATTATTCTCATTAATGGGGAAAAATAACTTCTGATCTGCATATTTTAGACATAGTAAAACATTGTCACATTGAGTTAATAGATGCTAAATCTCCAAAGCAATTGAAGGTACAATTTTAACATATATTTAATGAATAGCAGAATTACATAGTTGACAATGAAATTTAAAAACTTTAAAATTAAGGTGTAACTAAGATTTTTAATTAGGGCCCCACCACTTTTGGTGGACGCCCTATAGTGATCAGTCCGTCCGTCCGTCCGTCCGAACTAATCGTGTCCGAACTGTAACTTTTTTATCTTTTGAGGTAGGCTTTTGATATTTGGAACATAGGTAGATAATATCAAGGCGATGTGTCGCATACCATGATTGATAACCTTTGACCTTAAGGTCACATTATTGCTTTCTGTATGACAAATTCATGTCCGGGCTGTAACTTTTTAATCTTTTGAGGTAGGCTTTTGATATTTGGAATGTAGGTAGATAATATCAAGGTGATGTGTCGCATACCGTGGTTGATAACCTTTGACTTTGAAATTTTAACCTTAAGGTCACATTATTGCTTTCTGTATGACAAATTCATGTCTGGGATGTAACTTTTTTATCTTTTGAGGTAGGCTTTTGATATTTGGAATGTAGGTAGATAATATGAAGGCGATGTGTCGCATACCGTGGTAGATAACCTTTGACCTTGAACTTTGACCTTAAGGTCACATTATTGTTTTCTGTATTACAAATTCATGTCCTTGCGGTAACTTTTTTATCTTTTGAGATAGGCTTTTGATATTTGGAATGTGGGTAGATAATATCAAGGTGATGTGTCACGTACTGTGGTTGTTGACCTTTGACTTTGAGCTTTGACCTTAAGGTCACATTATTGCTTTCTGAATAATAAATCCATGTCCCAGTTGTAACTTTTTTATCTTTTGAGGTAGGCTTTTGATATTTGGAATGTGGGTAGATAATATCAAGGCGATGTGTCGCATACCATGATTGATGACCTTTGACTTTGACCTCAAGGTCGGCGGGGACCACAGGGATGGGTACCATCTCACTGATATCTAGTTCATATCAAAATATTAGTGAGGAGTTATTTCTTTCAACTATTTTTTAAGACCCAAAAAGAATAGGGAATTTCAAAAGATTTTAAATCTTAAGGGTTTGAATGAACATTTACCATATAAACACTTTAAAATAGATTCATTTAAGTCGGCTTTATTTTTAGTTTAAGAAGATTGCTACTTTGGTTCTATTGATCTTAGACATGCTTATTATAGTGTTCCCATTGCTGATAAAAAATATTTGTCTTTACTAGAATGCAATAACTTATCAATTTACCTGCCTTCCAAATGGTATAGCTTTTCACCCAAATTATTTACAAAACTTTGAAAACCAGTCTATGCGTCTTTGAGACAGTTATGTTACAAAAATGTTGGTTACATGGATGATATCTTACTAAGTGGAGAAACATTCATAGAATGTGAAGAAAATATCAAGGCAACCACCACTATTTTCCAAACTAGGTTTTATTGTACATAAAAACAAATCTGTCTTAATTCCAACAAAATGTGTAACTTTTATAGGAAATATAATAAATTCGGAAACAATGACAGTTACTTTGCCAATAGAAAAAAGCAGAATATTGCTAATGAATGTAAGAAACTTTTGGAAAAAAAACTGTAAAAATAAGAGAAGTTGCTAAAGTATTAGGCTTGATTGTGTCTAGTTTCTCAGCAGTAGAATTTGGTAAACTCTTCTATCGTAATACTAAAAAGACAAAAACAATAGCATTTGAATTTGAACATTCATGATCAAGTTAGAGTCATAAGAAATGAAACGCCTGAGTTAACTCTTAAAACACATGCCTCTCTTGAAGGATGGGGAGCAGAGTTTCAAAACATAAGTATAAGTGATAGATGGTCTAATGAAGAACTAAACAATCATATTAATGGTTAAGAACTAATGACAATTCACTTAGCTATTAAATCTTTTGCGGACAAATAAGTAGGTAAACTTGTTCACGTCTATTGTGATAACACAACAGCTGTTAGTTACATTAATAATATGGGTGGAATAAGATCTTTCTTATGTAACCAAAAAAGTATGAATGGAAAATAACATTTGTTATCATGCTCCCACATTCTAGGGAAAGTGAAAATTGTAGCAGATGCAAAGGATAGTATGTTCAGTGATCAGTTAGAGTGGAAATAGAATGTAAAAGTTTTTGAAAAATTGTGGGTATTTTGGCAAAAGCCTGACATAGATCTTTTTACATCAAGATTGATTTATCAGAGTGACTGTTTTTGTTCATGTGAACCTGATCCTCTGTCAAATTATGTAAATACTTTTAGTCTTAATTGGGCTTTGTTTAATTATGTTTATGTTTTTCCTCCATTTAGCTTACTGAACAGTTGCATTCAGAAGATCAAGTCAGACAAAGCAAATTGAATGGTAATTCCATACTGGCCAACCCAGGTATGGTTCCTAATGCTGATGGAAATACTCAAACAGTTGAAACAATCTATTAACTCTTCCAAAGACAGCATTTTGATGCCCTATAGAAAAAAAACTAACTTTAATGGCATGTCAAGTATAAGGAAAAACCTCAGAAGCCAAGAACTTTCTAAATTCTAAACAAGTTCTCATGTCGTCATGAAAGAAATCAACTAAGAAGCAGTATAACATCTACATCAACAAATGGTTATGTACTGTATCAAAGGAAGACTGATCCCTTTCAAATTAATTTAGAAAATGTTAGAGTCTTTTTGGAAATGATTAAGGATAAAGGAGTATTAATTCAGCAAGGAGTGCTTTATCTGCATTATGACTAAAATTTGATGCATTTCGGTTGGTCAACATCCTAATTAGATATCTAAAAGGTGTCTTCAAAGTACAGTTGTGTAAGGGATGTACAAATTTCATGAATTATTTATGTGAATTATCAACTGTTTATCTGATTAGTCTTAAAAAATTAACTTTGAAGGTAATTTTGTTATTTGCTTTACGATAATGAATACAGGTGCATGCCAAAACAGCATTTGTTTAGATGGGTACAGATATTCCACACTTACATTCAGTTTTCCTCCATCCTAGGTTTCTGTCCTCAAATCTTGGGGGCAACAAGGAAAACCTCAATTACAGGGCAATAGACCATATTCTCAGACATGCCTTACATACAACAAATGGAAAAATTATATGCAAAAAATACAATGCATGTGAGGGTTTTTTTCTGACGGAGTGTAAATTTGAACATGTGTGTGTTGTACCTGGGTGTGCAGATGACAACGGCATATAGTGGAAACTATTAACATTTTTTGCTCAATGAAACTTGGGCACCAAGTTTCATTGAGTAATGAGAGACCCCTCAAAACGAGCAAAATAATTTCAGCTATATCGCATTAAATTTTCAGGGTGTCATGTCAGATAAAAATTTTCGCAAATTTAGAACCCCCGAAGAGTACTCGACATTCACAAACACCCATAAAATAGTCCAGAAATGGGCTTTGCACAATCAGCTGAAAAATAACCAATACATTTCAAAATTTTATAAATAAATTTATTTATCAATTCTGTATGAAACGGCTTTTTAAATACAGCTCTAATATCAAAATTCCATTGAATAATAAATCCACTGTCCATGCATAAGAACTAATTTCCTCTCCCTCAGTCAAAGGTCATTTACATTTTCAATTTTCACACTTTTTACTGTATTTACTCATTATTCCCCATATTACGAGCAAATCTGCCAAATTTCATCTCATTCCGAAATAAAATAAAGCCGTTTCAGCCATTTTAATGAACAAACTTTAACGCTTTCAATTGTTCACCTCAACACTTGCTTTAAAAAAAAAACTTTCATGTGTCATTATGTCTATAGCTGGATGATAAGTTTTAGCTTTCGCAACCTATACAAATGTCGTAATAAACCATAGGAAGGCTATATCTTTACATAATTATCAATATTGAATACCAAAGTAATACAAATTTTACCTTTTTAAGAAGAAAAATAGGCACATTATCTTTTAGAACAAATTTTTACATTTACTTTATAATTTTTGTATTAATTGCACAATCAAACATTCTTAAACAGTACTCAATATATAAATCATATAATTATGGTTGAAAAATGGGTGTACATTTGTATTTACTAAAATTCAACTGATTATTAATACGTTAATAGCAATATTTCCAAAGAAGTTTCTTAAAAAAAAAATTTACCCAGCCAGGAGTTTTGAAGTACCCTTTATGACATCATGCAAACTGTGACGTCATAATGCTATGATGTTGTAACTTATATATTGTAAACAAGTAAATCAACACAAGAATTTGAAATAAATGGCAATAGCAAAAAAACATTTTTAAAATAAGTAACCGAGTGCATTTATTGTGTACAAGGTCTATGGTTACCAATTGAAACCACTCCACCTACCTAATATCACTTTTATATGTGTGCATATCCTTGCTTATTCCAGATACATGTGCCCCTCTCCCCCCACCCACACAAACAATGTATAAGCTATCTTTGTAATCTCAGCAAGACATTTCTGTGATTGTATTTCTAAAACAGGAATTAGATTAAAATCTTAATTTTATAGTTTGTTTACATTCTTCAATGCCTACAATTACCTCCCTTAATTGACAATGTTTTAACTTTATGAATGTCTATTTTGTAAATTGCTAAAAGGTAGAAATATGAATGTTGATTACAAGTGTTTCCCCTTGGTAAAATGAATCATTTGAGGAAAAAGGCTGGATTTAAATACATCTTGTAGAAATGGTCATGCAATCATAATTTGTTTTGGGGAAAAAGTGCATGCTAGATTATGACCCGACTCTATTTATTGCTACTGAATCAGTTTTTCAGAAAAAAAATAATGATATAAATAAAATACAAACCATATATTACCGGCTTTGCCTGCTTTTTGGTAAAACAGTATCATGGATTTGGTTAAAACTACCTTTGTGAGCAATATCATATAGAACCTTATCTCGCAGATTTCCCGGGTGAATGCATGTGCTATTGTAACGTGTAACGGAGCCGAAACTGGGCTATGGTATGTAACCCTTGGGTACGAATCTGATGTAAGTCAGATTGATCTGTGGAATCCTGTTTGATATGCGATCCAAACAACAGCTTCAACACTGTAACTCTGAATCAGTCGATCCGCAAAGATCGGTGGTCAAGAACAGAATGACACAAAACACAGGGTTTTACGGCTTTTTATACCGAAAATTCCTTGACGTCAGCAGGGAGAGTTTAAGTGTATAACAAAAAGTAATGTAATTCGAGGGGTGATCAACATTCAGGACGGTTCTATTAAACTGGAACAGTTTATTTATTCGATATCTATGTAACTGCAGGGGTGTGTATTATATTATTGATTTTCTGTACGTGTTTGTTCTATTAATAGATTGTAAACAGATGCGCTATAAATACATCAAATTAAACGAATCGTATGAATGTAATATTCAACAAAAGGAGTACTTTCACTAACTAAATGGTAGCATAAGCTATTCTCCGTTACACTATGTGTGGCTGTGCTAAAAGGCAGAGTGCACACAGGTATTTTTTTTGTTTTGTTCAAAGTAAAATTTATTTACTTGCAATAGTGTTTAACCTTACTAAATTAATTTCGCTTCTGTTTTCAATTATAGTCAAAATACAATGACCTGTCAGGTATTTTCTACCTAATGGTCAACCAATTCTTAATACAGATAACAGTTGTTTAGAAAACTGCTTCAATCTGTTTTCTTTAAAGCTCTTCATCAGTGATAGCTTGGACATTTAAATTGCAGCTACTCATGCGTGACTCAGGTAACTTTTACACTTCTAAGGTGTTCTATCTACATTGTACTCTATGGCCAGATTAGAAATTTGAAGTTACCCGAGTCATGCATGAATAGCTGCAATTTAAATGTCCAGCTCTTTCTTATTAAGAGCTTTCAAGAAAACAGATAGAAGCAGTTTTCTAAACAGCTGTTATCTATTTTTGGAATTGATTGAGCAATAGGTAGAAAGTACCTGACAGGTCATTGTATTTTGACTATAAGTAATTTAGCTTTTTTTCAAATTCTTTGTTGTTTTTGTCTACAAGGAAATCTGACAAATTTATGCCATTCAATGCCATGTAATTTAAAACCATAAATTTTAATCTTTTTGAGTAAAATTTAGACAGAAACAGGTATTTTTTAATTGTTTACTGTTATCTGACAGAATAAAGTGAAAATTACAGCATTATAGCTGTAGTGGCTGAACTGATAACGTCATTGACATACAAGCTTTTAGACAACAAAGTAAAAAATCAACACTTCAATCTGACAACGGCCTCTTAATTATTTGCATATAGGGGAAACTATTAACATTTTTTGCTCTAACTTATGCAAGTTTCGTTGAGTAATGAGAGACCCCTCAAAGCGAGCAAAAGAATTTCAGTATATCACATTAAACTTTCGGGGTGTCATGTCAGATAAAATTTTTCGCAAATTTAGAAACCCCGAAGGGTACTCAAGGACACTCACAAACACCCATAAAATAGTCCAGAAATGGGCTTTGCACAATCAGCTGAAAAATAACCAATACATTTCACAAATTATCTAAATAAATTTATTTATCAATTCTGTATGAAACTGCTTTTTAAATACAGCTCTAATATCAAAATTCCATTGAATAATAAATCCACTGTCCATGCTAAAGCTCGGCGTAGCCAAATATCAAAATAAGAACTAATTTCCTCTCCCTCAGTCAAAGGTCATTTACAGAGCCATTGTCAGATAATCACCCAGGTAGTAAACAAAAAAAACTGAAGTCAATGGTGAAGCCCTCTAGATCATTAAAACTTGAATCTTATGAAAGAGAGCTCAAATCAGATATTGATAAGGACTTTCTCTTAATTGGGGTGCAGGTCAAAACGCCCCATTGTCAAAACGCCCCCGTTTTCCGTTAAGACAAATTCGAATATATTTTAATGATAAATTTGTGAATATACATTATAATGGTAAAGATCAGATTCCGAGATGAATGAAACGTCCTCTTAATGTAATTTAATTTTACTTTAAACATATTTATTTGCTCAAATAAAGCAAAGGGAATCTGGTTGGTAAGGGGAGGCATTAGATCGCATAGGTATTGAGGACATAAGTTGTTATGGATAGAATAAAAGATATTTTAATGCTTAAATCGTCGCCTATCTTCTAGCAATTGCCAGTCAGTTTCAAAATAGATTGATTCTGTGCTAGCGAATATTGGTAGTCCTGTAACTATTCGACCAGCTTCGAGCTGCAATTTTTCAAGGCTGCCTACAACTTTCAAGTCACATCTCTGTTTGGCACATGACCGTGAGCGGTTTTTAGCTCACCTGGACCGAAGGTCCATGTGAGCTATTGCTATCACTTGGCGTCCGTCGTCCGTCGTCCGTCGTAAACTTTTTCAAAAATCTTCTCCTCTGAAACCACTGGGCCAATTTTTTTCAAACTTGGCCACAATCATCCTTAGGGTTCCTAGTTTCAAGTTTGTACCCAGGGTGTTGATCAACAGACAAATATGGCCGCTGTTACTAAAAATAGAACATGGGGGTCAACACAGGTTTTTGATCATTATCTAAAAAACTATAATAGCTATAGAGAAAACCGTTACTTCAAATTGATCAGCACATTAAGGTCTACAATAGTTGCTATTAGTGCGAAGTTGTGTATTGGCTTCTTGTAGGAGTTATTGCCCTTTTTTGACGATTTTTGACAAAATTTTTGGTATTTACAATATAACCTGAAAAATATACGAGGTAGAGTGAAACTGTAAATGGCAAAAATGATCAGCAATAAAAGCCCTACAATTCACTTGATTGGTCTGAAATTGTCAGATGACTCTTTATATGAGTTATTGCCCTTAAATGGTAATTTTTTATGAAATTTTCCGTTTTTGTCCTGTAACTTTAAAACTATAACAGCTAGAGTAAAACTGTAAATAGCAAAAATGATCAACAATACAAGCCCTACAATATAAGTCTGAAATTGTCAGATGACTCCTTATAGGAGTTATTGCCCTTAAATGGCAATTTTTTATGAAATTTTCCGTTTTTGTCCTGTAACTTGAAAACTATAGCAGCTAGATTGAAACTGTAAATTGCACAAATGATCAGCAATAAAGACCCTACAATTCACTTGATTGGTCTGAAATTGTCAGATGACTCCTTATAGGAGTTATTGCCCTTAAATGGTAATTTTTTATGAAATTTTCCGTTTTTGTCCTGTAACTTTAAAACAATAACAGCTAGATTGAAACTGTAAATTGCACAAATGATCAGCAATAAAGACCCTACAATTCACTTGATTGGTCTGAAATTGTCAGATGACTCCTTATAGGAGTTATTGCCCTTAAATGTCAATTTTTTATGAAATTTTCCGTTTTTGTCCTGTAACTTTAAAACTATAACAGCTAGAGTAAAACTGTAAATAGCAAAAATGATCAACAATACAAGCCCTACAATTCACTGTATTAGTCTGAAATCGTCAGATGACTCCTTATAGGAGTTATTGCCCTTAAATGGCAATTTTTTATGAAATTTTCCGTTTTTGTCCTGTTACTTGAAAACTATAGCAGCTAGATTGAAACTGTAAATTGCACAAATGATCAGCAATAAAGACCCTACAATTCACTTGATAGGTCTGAAATTGTCAAATGACTCCTTATATGAGTTATTGCCCTTAAATGGTAATTTTTTATGAAATTTTCCGTTTTTGTCCTGTAACTTTAAAACTATAACAGCTAGAGTAAAAATGGTAATTTTTTATGAAATTTTCCGTTTTTGTCCTGTAACTTTAAAACTATAACAGCTAGAGTAAAACTGTAAAGAGCAAAAATAATCAACAATACAAGCCCTACAATTCACCGTATTAGTCTGAAATTGTCAGATGACTCCTTATAGGAGTTATTGCCCTTAAATGGCAATTTTTTATGAAATTTTCCATTTTTGTCCTGTAACTTAAAAACTATAGCAGCTAGATTGAAACTGTAAATTGCACAAATGATCAGCAATAAAGACCCTACAATTCACTTGATTGGTCTGAAATTGTCAGATGACTCCTTATAGGAGTTATTGCCCTTAAATTGCAATTTTTTATGAAATTTTCCGTTTTTGTCCTGTAACTTAAAAACCATAACAGCTAGAGTGAAATAATAAATTGCAAAAATGATCAGCAAAAAAGCCCTACAATTCATTTAATTGGTCTGAAATTGTCAGATGACTCCTTATAGGGGTTATTGCCCTTAAATGACAATTTTGTTATGAAATTTTCCATTTTTGTCCTGTAACTTGAAAACTATAGTAGCTAGATTAAAACTGTAAATTGCACAAATGATCAGCAATAGAAGCCCTACAAATGATTGCTTAGTCCGAAAATTGCAAGATGACTCTTTATAGGAGTTATTGCCCTTTCATTATGAATTTGGACATATGAACAGTTTTTTAATTATAAATTAGTCTATAACACACCTATTAGTAGAGTAAAACTGTAAATTTCTAAAGTACCCTAAAGGACAATGCCTAAAAACCATTTAATTTTCAGAAATTGTGGATGGCACCTTATAGGAGTTATTGTATTTAACAAATTTTTTGAAGAAATGTTTAGTTTTTGCACAGTAACTTAAAAGCTATAACAACTAGACTGAAACTGTTAATTTCAAAAATTTTAATATAGTTTAAGTCATATGGATTCCAGGTGAGCGATTACAGGCTCCTGGGAGCCTCTAGTTTCATTCAGCGAGGCTTAGTAAATCATTACCAGGGGGTCATAAGCAGTTGTTTAGTAGTTTTATGTACACAAAATCTGAAATCAGAAACTTTTTAATTATTTTAATTATACGTCTCTGATATTTGTATTCTGCTATATGTAAATATTTACTTACTATCATAAATGTACATGAATATATTTTGTATTCTGCTATATGTGAATGTTTTCCTACTATGAATGTATATATTTTTTGTATATATTTTGTATATGCTATACATGTATATTCTCCTACTGACTATTAACACATTCGGTAATGCTTGCACATAACAATATGAACTGTACATGTTTTGTAAGTGTATATTCTTATCGTCAATAAAATTATTCAAACTTAGTGTTTTTTCTTTTTAATTTGCATTTTTGGGGCATTTTGGTGGGACGTTTGGAAAATGGGTACGTTTTGGTGGGAGCGTTTTGGAAAAAATGGGGGCGTTTTGGTAGGGGGCGTTTTGACAATGGGGCGTTTTGATTTGAATTCCTTAATTGGCATTAAATATTGTTTTGATAGATATTTAAGAAAAGGTAAATTTGTCTTCCCAAGTAAAATAAAAAAATCACCCTTCAGCAAACCCCAAAAGTCCCTTGTGTCACCAGCACACAAGCAAGTTTTGGTAGAAATTCAAAATGGAAATTACATTTTTGCTGCATCCCCTCCCAAAATAATTAGCCCCAGGGTGTTATACCTAAACCTGAGGGTGGTTTCAGACTTATTCATGACTGTAGCAGACCGGTTGGCTTTGCAGTTAATGATTTTGTATGCAATTTTGATAAACAAAAATTTCAGTTTGTGGATGATGCTAGCAAGTTTATTACCAAAGGCTGTTACATGGCTAAGGTTGATTTGAAGTCAGCTTACCGCTCTGTTATCATAATCATATGGGAATAAATATATCCTATAGATCAGCCCCTGGTATTTTTCATAGACTTTCTCGAACAGTCGGGAGAATTATGTCTAGAAGCGGTCGGTTTCACCATTGTGGCTTATTTGAATGATTTTTCATTTGCGAAAAATCAAAACAACATTGTGCTTTAGCTTAAAGGAGTTTATACAGTTATTGTGTGGCTTAGGATATGATATCAGTCAGTCTAAAGTTGGGGACCCATGTCAAACCATGAATTTTTTGGGCATAGAGCTTGACTATAAAATGCTAGAAATCAGGTTGCCTGAATTAAATTTGGCAGACCTTAGGTCAGAACTTGCAAGTTTTTTAAAGCAGCGAGCCTGCTTCTAAGAAGCATTTGCAATTCCTGGCGGAAAAGCTTAATTGGACTTCAGCGGAGCAAGTGAGTTTTTCTTTGCAGAATCATTAATGTCATAATGCAAATGAAGCTTGATTGGTATAAATTGCATTTAACAGGGGATATTTTCCAAGACATAAAATGGTGGCATAATTTCATTGTACAGTTCAATGGCAAGTCTCTTGTGATACATGAAATCTGAATCACTACTGTGGCGACAGATGCTTGTCGTACTGGGGCGGAATGTGTTTTCCATCAAGATTGGTTTTATGTAAACTGCGAGCGAGCAAGATTACCTGTTTGCCAGAGACATGCACATAAATGAACTGGAAGCATTTGTGGCGACACTGACAGTCAAGCCATGGACCCCTTTGTGGTAAAATAGGCCTATTATAATTTTTTGTTGTAATGCATCTACAGTAGGCTGCATTAATAAATGCTCCTCGAGATGCAATTCTCATGACCTTTTTGAAGGAATTATTTTGGCACTTCAATTTTCACTTAATAGCAATACACATTCCTGGCATGGATAGTACTTTATCAGATCATATTTCCCAGTTAAGCGATATATGCTTCTGTGAATCATTTATGTGAAGTGTTTTGCAAGTTCATGTTCTTATGAATCATATTTCAAGCTCTACATTTTCTTTTAAATAGGATTACAGACAGGAGTTGAAGGCACTGGATATCGGTAATCTAGTGATGTGTTTTTGAGTCACATGTATGCTAATTCTACAGAAAAGACTTATTTTAGCTATCTAAGGTGTTATTTAGATTTTTGTAGTACAGTCAATATTGCCCCAGTCCCCATAAGTAAAATAAATTTGGCTTGATATGTAGCCTTTTTATCGAAAAAATTATTTTACAGTTCAATAACAAATTATTTAACAGTTATACGTGTTGTACATTTAGAGGCTGATATGGACTTTCCTTTGGAGAGTTATTTTATCCAATCTGTTTTGAAAGGAGCTAATTGTGTACAAGGCTCTTCTGCCCAAGGGAAACTTTTCATGACACCAGTGATTTTGTTTTTTACCACAGTTTTTTACCATTTTACCTTTACATAACAAGATTTATGTTTTTGGGGAGCATGTTTAGTTGCCTTTTTCTCCTTTTTAAGGAAATCAAATTTGTTTCCATCCTCTGTGGAGTCTTTTAACCCCACCCAACATTTGTCTTGAGAAAACATTTTCATCATAGGGGGCTACATTGACCCTATGCAGAACTAAAACTATTCCATTGCCTAGAATTCCTGATTCCCCCTTTTGCCCACTAAGGCTTTACTTTTAAATTTTAGACAAGTGCTGTCCCTTTCTTCCCCATTCTCTGCCTTTTTGTACAATTCAGGTGGTAAAACTTGTGTTTTAACCTTTTCCAACTTTATCTCTGTTAAAGCAGTATTTAATGACCTTGGGTTATGATTCTAGCAAGTATGCAGGTCAAAGTTTTCGCAGAGGTGGGGCCTCCTTTTCTTTTGAGTGTAAGATTCCAGCAGAACTTATTCAATCCCAGAGGGACTGGAAGTCAGACGTGTACAAACGATAGGTGGACCCTACTTTCGATCATCGTCAATTCGTTGCTGAAAAACTAGCCCCCCATTTTATGTCCAACATGTAATTTTCTTTTCTTACCTACTCCTATTTTCACTCAAACAGGTTTGGGAGATTTCTGAGTACCACAGACTCTCCTTTCATTTGTGTATTAGCTGCATTTTATATTGTGTATTGTTTATATGTTGATTAGCATTATGTAATTACATGTAATATTATGTATTTAATATTTAACGGTTAGTGTCACGGATGGCTAGTGGCATAAGAAGGGACACTCAATATATACATAATTTAATACAACAATAAACATAGATATATACACAAAATATATACTATTTACAAAGTTATAGACATTGTCTCAACAACACCTTATACAGTTCTACTTTTCCACCCTGTTCTCCACTTTGTCACCATTACACCGGTTTCCTCCTGGATCCATTTACTAGTTGCTATACTGATTACTGTTACTGATTACTACATCGGTTACTACACTGATTACTGTTACTGATTACTACATCGGCTACTACACTGATTACTGTTACTGATTACTACACACCGGTTACCACTACTAATTACTACACCGGTTACTCGATGGCATTTACACTGGTTACTCGATGGTATTTGTAAGAATGAGCAATTACTTATGATGTTAAACTACAAGATACAAAATATTTATCTGAATATACATATACTACATATTTACAGCAGGTATTGGCTTGCCCATCCATTATTACAATTTGTTTACATATTTTGTACTACACTAACTCATTCAAATGTTGACCTGTTTACAACGTGTTATACTGTTATTGGGAAAATAATATACTAATTCATGACAATATTGGCTTGTCGTACTACTACATTGTTATATATGTGTATATCGCATTTAAATATCCACTTGAACAATAGTGGTGAAAAGTGTTCACGCACTAACGTGATACATGAAATTATAAACCGCTTTACAATAATACGATAATTGTGTACTTAATTATAAATATACGAGTGAATTTTATTTACGGTCTCATCTTCCGTGACACTTTTATACAACGCAAAGTATTTGTGATAAAGTTTACCCATTCTCTGTGAATTATCAGTTTACGTGAAAGCAGAACAACTTTAAAACAAAATATAGTTACACATAGTGAGAAAATCAAATGCTTTAATAAATAAAATATTAAATTGCGTCTTACCTCGACTTCCAGTGGACACTCCTCTGCTCATTGACTGTCGTATCGGCAGGTCGTTCCTTTTATACTGACCAGGTGAGCGAAAATCTACTAAACCGGTTTCCTCTCACCGTCACACATGTGAACTAAGGACAACCTATACACTGGAGTCTACCTGATCCGTACTAGCGATCTGAGGCACTGACGACCACTCATCACGTTAAAAAGAATGACCAGCATAATTTTCTTTAATAATTAAATTATAAAGTCACCTCGTGACATTTCCTCCCTTCCGAGGAAGTACGAAGTACTGAAATTGTGTTTACACAATTTACGTAACGTTTTTTTTTTACATACTCAAAATTACTATTTACAACTCACAAAATTATTATTTACAACTCTCAAGACTATTATCTGACCTATCTCTCGATACAATCGTGACCGTTGCCAGCTGCAACCCAAGTCCATCCAAAGAAAAACTAACTGACTCACGGTGTACAACTGACAATACTCACCTACTAGGTGTGCAAGGATCTTTAATAGGTCGAAGCGACTTATTACCTTACAAAGGTTTGCACGACATGACCTACCCACAACATCCCGATTATATCTCCAAAAAAAACACATTCTAAACTCCAATAATGACATACTTACTCTTTCTCCAGTCTTATCAAACAAGTAATTACACATGAAATACTAATACTAGAACTACGGTATATATATACTGACTAAATATTTCTCGACGGTAATTACTTTCGAACTCTATATTCTACTCAAGTAATCTGCTACTACATTATCCTTACCTTTTATTGGTACTATACGAAATCTATAAGGTTGCAAAAGCAGAGCCCACCTCATAAGTCTGGCGTTGGCTATTTTACCTTTATTCAAATACATTAACGGTTGATGATCTGTTTCCAGAATAAATTCTGTACCATACAAGTATTTCTGGTACTTCTGTATAGCCCAGACTATAGCTAAACATTCCTTCTCTATAGTCGAATAAGCTATTTCACTCGTCTTGAGTTTTCGACTTGCATAAGCTACGGGTAATTTAATACCATCTTCAACCTGCATCAGTACTGCTCCAATACCCTTATCTGCCGCATCGGTCATAAGAATAAATTGTTGCGTTACATCTGGCAACTTCAGAATAGGAAATTTTATTAATGCATGCTTCAATGTCTGAAATGATCTTTCATGAATATCTTCCCAAACAACGGTGTTGGGTTGACCCTTCTTAGTAAGATCTGTTAAAGGCAATGCTACACTAGCAAAATTTGGAATAAATTTCCTATAAAACCCCAATAAGCCTAAAACTAAAAATGACCTTACCTGTTTCTTCGTTACTGGTCTTGGTGCATCTATCATTGATTTTACCTTGTCCGGGTGTGGTTTCAGTTTATTCTCTCCGATCACATGTCCTAGACATTCCAGACTGGTATACCCAATTGAACATTTACTTGGTCGAGCTGTGAGATTTGCCTTACGTAGTCTTACAAGTAGTTCATGCAATACCTGCAAATGTTGCTCGAATGTTACTGCAAAAATAATGATATCATCAATAAAGTTGTCGATATTGTCCATATCTTTCAGTAACTTACGCATTAATCTTGAAAATGAGGCTGGCGCCGTAACAAGTCCAAAAGGCATACGTGTGAATCGAAATAGACCCTTTGGGGTCTGAAAACTAGTTTTATCTTTTGACTCTTCTGATAAAGGGAGCTGCCAATAACCTCTAGATAAATCTAATCGAGAAAAGTACTTATGCCCTGCTAATTTAGCAAACATATCTTCGGCATTCGGCATTGGTTCTGCATCAAAAACCGTTTGACTATTTAAGACCCTAAAGTCTATACAAAACCTGTTGGTATTGTCTTTCTTCCTCACAATTACAATTGGTGATGAGAAAGGACTAGTAGAGGGTTCTATTACCCCTAGATCTAACATTTTACTTACTTCCGTATTTACAGTATCTATCATACTATATGGTATCGGATACGGTTTCATTCGAATCGGTGTCTCCGTGGACAATTTAATTTCATGCTCCATTATATCCGTGCATCCCGGTCGATAAGTAAATACATCAGAAAATGACTTTAACAATTCTCTTACCTGACACATTTGACTTGCAGACAATTCTATATTCACATCCACCTGATCTGGACCTTCATCTGCACTTACAAACGGTAACTCATCTAGATCATTTGCTTCTTCGAACTGCTCAGTTTCTTCACTGACCACTGCAGTACTCAACTTTATCCTATCAACATATTTTTTCAACAAGTTGGCATGAAAAGTTTTCACTTTACCCTTCAGCTCAATTTTGTAGTCTACGTTACCGAGTTTCTCTACAATGTTGTACGGTCCTTTCCATTGCATTAAAAGTTTATTGTTGTCTGTAGGCAACAATATGAGAACTTTATCACCTACCTTCATATTTCTCTGTTTTGCAGACTTATTATAATACCTCGCTTGTTTCTTTGAAGCACTTACCAAATTTTGTCTCGTAAGTTCGCAAGTAGATTCTATTCTGTCTCGCAAATCGATAACATACTGATATGTAGTCTTTACCTCTGGATCCTCAATTTCTTTCGTCCATAGTTCTTTCAAAATTGTCATAGGTCCCCTTACTGTTCTCCCATAAACTAGTTCAACGGTGAAAACCTTAAACTTTCTTGTGGAACTTCTCTATATGCAAAAAGTAATGGGTTCAAATACCTATCCCAATCCTTTGGACGTTCACTGCAAATTCGTTTTAGCATCTGCTTAAGACTGCCGTTGAAACGTTCAACTAGCCCATTACACATAGGGTGATATGCAGTTGTAGACAACTGTCTAAGAGAAATAAGTCTACTAACTTCCGTCATCAGAGTTGACGTAAACTGACTTCCCATATCTGTTAACATTTCTTGGGGAACCCCCACCCTGGAAAATATATCAACCAAAGCTTCAGCTACTCTTTCAGTTTCAATACTCTTTAAAGCTACAGCTCGGGATACCGTGTCGCATAATCTACAAGCGTCAAAATATACCTATTACCCCGTTCAGTAGCTGGGTAAAGAGGTCCAATCAAATCAACTGCCACTCTTTTGAAAGGTTCCTCAATTAATGGCATAGACTGTAATGGTACCTTACTTATTCTACCTTTTTGTATAGTTCGTTGACAGATATCACATGATTGGCAAAAACGTTTTACATCTGCCGTGACGCCTGGCCAAAAAAATGCTGATAGTACTCTGTCAAGTGTACGACGGATACCCATATGCCCTGACATAATTGATTCGTGTGCTAATCTCATCACTTTATCTCTATAGGATAACGGAACAACTAGTTGAGTATAGCTCATCCTCGTATCCTTCAAAGATTTGAACTCTCTATATACCATACCTCTCTTAACGAACCAGCCAATTTCCGCATTAGCTCGTTTAAATACGCTACCTGCTTGAGCATCTTTCCTGATCCTCTCTAACGAAACATCGTCCTTTTGTGCACTCATGATATCGTGTGGACTGATGTCTTCGGTAATAATATCTTTTACTTTTAGCTTACTTAGTGGTTTACCACTATCAATTACTTGTTGTCTCGTTTGTACCGCACTTACTTCCTGCCAATTTGGATCTGGATCTGCTGCATCTCGTGCATGACATACATTACCAATGATTAAATCATAAATAGGGTTTTCTTGCTTCGAATTCTCCTTTAACATACGGTGTATCTATACTTACTTTTGCTATTGGTGTTTCAATTGTCAATCCATCTGCTAATATACAAACTTGTTTCTTACCTGTCAAAAATTCATCCCCTATTAAGCTTCGTTTTACTACAATACTGCTACATCCTGAATCTCGCAAAGCAGTTACAAGTTTACTGTTGACATACCCAGGAACAATAGGCATACTCACCACCTTAGTCATCTGACAAATGAACGGATGAGTACTTGAGGAGCTTGAAGAAATAGAACTAGAACTTCCAGAATAAATAATCGACTCACTTGGAATAGTACATACTCCGCAAACTGGAGGTTTTTTCCTTGTGGAATCAGACACCACAGTACTTACCCTATGACTTGTACAATCTGTAGCAATATGACCAGTCTTGCCACATTTATAACATCTCCTATCTTTCATAGCTACGAACGAATTCTTATCCCTTGGTTTGTTGATCACCTGTTCTTTTCTTATACTATGTTCTATAGGTTTCCGATTAGCGTTACTAATGGAGGAGAAGTTTGGGTGCTTACCTCTATTTATAAGATTAGTTGCACTTGTGTACCTAGCCTCCCTAAATTGATCAGCTATCGTCGCCATATTCACCAACGAATCGGGAGATCTTTCTCTTAAAAATAAAGATAACTCCTGAGAACATATATGTGCAAATTGATCACGTAATATTAAATCAACTAACCCTTTATATGTGGTATCGATTTTTGACATCTCAATCCACCGTTGGAAATATCCTTCTAATCTAACAGCAAATTGGGCAAATGTCTCACCTGTCTCAGGTCTACAATTCCTGAATTTGCGTTTGAATCCATCTTCGGTCATATCATACCTTTTTAACAAAGCTTCCTTTAAGGTGTCATAATCCATTGCTTTATCTACTGGCATAAGTGCATAAACATCCAATGCTCTACCCTTGAGTAATGCACTTAATTGAATAGCCCAAATATCTTGTCTCCAATTCTGAGCTACTGCATACCTCTCAAATCGTCTCAAATAACTATCCATCTCGTCCTTACCTTCCTCAAAAGCTGGAATTTTAATTCCCTTTAC
Source organism: Limnoperna fortunei (assembly GCA_944474755.1). Lineage (NCBI taxonomy): Eukaryota > Metazoa > Mollusca > Bivalvia > Mytilida > Modiolidae > Limnoperna > Limnoperna fortunei. Next base: position 35,610,607 of record OX104113.1, read on the forward strand.
ACTGCCGTGAGATTCACTTACCACTCTATGGGAACTCTCTGACTGCATATTTGTTAGTCTACTTGCCTCTTCCATCCTCTGGGCAAAATTTAACTTTGTAACTCAATCTCATGTTCTCTCTGGGCTATTCTTTCTTCTCGATCTTCTTTCTCTTTCTGTCGTTGAGTATCTCTCTCTCTCTCTTCTCGTTCTTCTTTCTCTCTCTGACGTTTTTCAGCTCTCTCAGCTCGGTCTTGCTCATCCTTCTCCTTCTGACGTTGCGCAACTCTCTCTTCTCGATCTTGCTCAATCTTCTGTTGCTCTTTAACAAAAGCTCTTAACTCCTGACCCTCATATCCCATACTTTTACCCAGTTCTTGTAATTCTTTCAGTTTTTCCATTTTTAACTCGTCAGTCTAGTCAATCGGATGTTTAAATCACCAGTACCCCAGCGCTACGTACAGACCAATCAAATCGACCGTAAACCCCAGATGGTTTTTTATTTATATGATGACTACCGATACTTACAGTCAACTTCGCAGGGACTGACCACAGAATATTCGAGAGACACGAGGCAATTTACTTGTACACTGCACTAGAATCGAGTTTCACTACTTCTGAAAAATAAATTTAAATTTAACAAAACAATTTAGAATTATGATAACATGAGAAATTGAATAATTCTACAGATCATTATAAAAAAGATGATTACTTTATATATCCCTTACATTTTAACTCAATTTATCCCTCCATATTTATCCTTTTTTTTTAACATCCCTTCTTATCTATCCCTTTTTTAATATCCCTTTTTTAATATCCCTTTTTTAATATCCCACTTCTGACACCACTTTGTCACGGATGGCTAGTGGCATAAGAAGGGACACTCAATATATACATAATTTAATACAACAATAAACATAGATATATACACAAAATATATACTATTTACAAAGTTATAGACATTGTCTCAACAACACCTTATACAGTTCTACTTTTCCACCCTGTTCTCCACTTTGTCACCATTACACCGGTTTCCTCCTGGATCCATTTACTAGTTGCTATACTGATTACTGTTACTGATTACTACATCGGTTACTACACTGATTACTGTTACTGATTACTACATCGGCTACTACACTGATTACTGTTACTGATTACTACACACCGGTTACCACTACTAATTACTACACCGGTTACTCGATGGCATTTACACTGGTTACTCGATGGTATTTGTAAGAATGAGCAATTACTTATGATGTTAAACTACAAGATACAAAATATTTATCTGAATATACATATACTACATATTTACAGCAGGTATTGGCTTGCCCATCCATTATTACAATTTGTTTACATATTTTGTACTACACTAACTCATTCAAATGTTGACCTGTTTACAACGTGTTATACTGTTATTGGGAAAATAATATACTAATTCATGACAATATTGGCTTGTCGTACTACTACATTGTTATATATGTGTATATCGCATTTAAATATCCACTTGAACAATAGTGGTGAAAAGTGTTCACGTACTAACGTGATACATGAAATTATAAACCGCTTTACAATAATACGATAATTGTGTACTTAATTATAAATATACGAGTGAATTTTATTTACGGTCTCATCTTCCGTGACACTTTTATACAACGCAAAGTATTTGTGATAAAGTTTACCCATTCTCTGTGAATTATCAGTTTACGTGAAAGCAGAACAACTTTAAAACAAAATATAGTTACACATAGTGAGAAAATCAAATGCTTTAATAAATAAAATATTAAATTGCGTCTTACCTCGACTTCCAGTGGACACTCCTCTGCTCATTGACTGTCGTATCGGCAGGTCGTTCCTTTTATACTGACCAGGTGAGCGAAAATCTACTAAACCGGTTTCCTCTCACCGTCACACATGTGAACTAAGGACAACCTATACACTGGAGTCTACCTGATCCGTACTAGCGATCTGAGGCACTGACGACCACTCATCACGTTAAAAAGAATGACCAGCATAATTTTCTTTAATAATTAAATTATAAAGTCACCTCGTGACAGTTAGTTATATTAATTTATCGACTTGATGTCAAAAAGCTACATCTATTGTATTTCTGGACTTGATTTCTTTCCCATATTCCATTATTAGTTATACACTTGAATGGAAAAAATTGCTATATTAAGCATAGAGGTTGGCTGTTAGCTTGTGGTATCCTGCTTGTTTATGTTTTGGGAGGGGGGGGGGGGAAATAAATTCAGACAGTTGTGGATCATTGATTAACTTTGAAGTTGCAGTTAACAATGTTACTTTCTTTGCCAAATGCAACTCAAGTTTAGTAATTACGTTTCATGTCTGTAAATAGTGTAAATAAATCTAAATCAGAGATTTTTTATGTTTTGTATGGATTATTGAAACAAGGCCATCAAGGCTTTAAGGAGCTGGTTATTTTCTTGCAAGGGTTACCCTCCAGATATGAGACTTTGTATATATACTGTTTGGAAAGAATATTTGTTTCGTACAAAAAAACGTACAAACCAATTTTTAAGGATACTATCTCCAGGTAAATAAAGTGTCATGAAATGTTCTGGAATAAACACAGGTTTATTTGGTTCACATAGCATTTGTCAGAGCAGATTCAGTTTCAAATGACAAACTTAATACAGTTCCTCTGAATAAAATTCTTAATAAAACCTGATGGACCAATGCCAGAACTTTTGGAAAATATTATTATAAAGAAATCGTAAAAAGACATGTTTGCAAAAGCTGTTATTAGACAGAAATAAAAGTAAATTTTTTTAGACTAGATAGATTTATAGTTGAATTGACTTTAAAGTCTATACTGGAAATAAGCATGACGAAATAAAATTTAAAAATTTTAATAAGACTTCTCTTGGTTAGTCGATGTTTTATTGGAATTTTATGAGTCGTGTGACTCGTGAAGGTATAAAAAGACCACCATCCCACCCTAGTGTGGGTCTGGCAGTCTGATATTTATGAATTATTTTGATTTTATACCTTTATGTAGCATTGAAAAAAAAATAAGAAGAATAAATATATCTATATTTTAACAATTTCAATAAAGATCTTGCTATAAAATCTGATGGTCACACATTTGCAGCACAATCTCATGTTATACCTGAACGAGTCACATGACTGGTAAAACTCCAATCAAACATCCACTTAACCATGGTCAGTCATTTAATTTTTGGAATCATCAAACATTTTTATTACTTACATAGAAATACATGACCCATTTCAATGTATTTAGACAATTAGTGTAATAAAGTAACAAAGTTGAACAAGGTTTATTCAATAACAAAATGCTTTGCCTAGACCTCTATTGAAGGCCTGAAAAATGCTTTGTCATTTCCTCTTAACCACTTAGCTAGATAAATGAAAATTTTGCATTAAATACCTCTTATTGCAGAAGATAGGTCCTTTAATTTTATATTTAAGGATTGTTTTCAATTGCTGGTTAGATTATTGGATATAGACCACTTTGATTCGGTTTGTTTTAGCTGAATAAACCGCTTTATGTTTAGCGTAAACCCACCCAAAGTCGTCTATATCCAATAATCTAACCAACAATTGAAAACAATTCTTATATTTTAAATACAATACTATGAAAAGAAACAACAAAAACAATATTTTACAAGTAGTAAATTAATATTTGCAATTCACAATTCTTAGTGTCGTCACTTGTTGTTTGCGGAAGAATCCATATATAGTCAACGTCATCAATACTTATAATTATGACGTCAACAATCAGTCACGTGCTGGTATAGCAAGTTAGGTTATACGAAATGGACAATGTTGCTCAGCTGTTGAGTAGTTATAGGAAATTAAAATATATAGATATATTGATGATGTTCCAAATCTGGACAATTTCTATATGTTTTGTTGTTATACTCCCGTTTCCTGTTTACTGATTTTCAACATTAGTGGTGCAGTTGATGAAAATTTGCGTAACAGTTTTCTCAGTAACTTAGTCATTATAAAGAGATGTGAATAGTGGGGGTATACTGAGTGAGCAGTAGCTCAGTTTCCTTGTTGGTTCTGGAGTTTGCCAGTTTCTTTAACTTTGATTTGTAGATTGTCTTTTTTGACACCTTCTGTGTTCATCATTTTTTTTATTACCTTCATTGAATGATTTTACATGAGTTATATAATTAAGCAGTGTCTGGGAATATTTATTATGTTTTTGTTGAACTTTCTATTTAAACAGTTAAATATATTCTCCTTAATATAAGCTCTTTGTAATCTTGTCTGTACCAGTGTATTTAATTATAATTATTGTAACTCAATGTGTTTCTTGCATTTATTAGCTCCTGATTACTGTAAAAACTTGGACTGTAAAAATGGTGGCAAATGTATAGGATACACGGGTGGTGCATACTGTGAATGTGGTCCTGGTGTTACAGGGATGAATTGTGAAAATTGTAAGAATAACATTTTTCGTATTTTATTCAGATAGTATATTGACCGTGGTATGTTTTTTTAAATATTTGGAGATTGTATGATTATCTTTGACAAAACATTTAAAAAAATATATTTATTAGTTTTTTTTTCAAAGCAAGTTAAAGTATACAAATATCAAAATATTCATGTTGAAAATAAGCAAATATACAGCACACATATATAAATATTGATGTATACACATATACTATTAATATCTAAACATATAAAATAGTAAGATCATATATATAAAATGGATAGGTATTGTTATCTTTTCATGTATAATTATTAGTGTTCTGAGTTTTTTTTATCGGCATAAAAGAAGATTAACAGAAACTTTTTTGGAAGAATAATGCTGGGGTTGGGAGATGGGGTTTGAATAAGGTACATCTTATACAACATTATTTCAATGTTACCTGCATGTCACATTTCAAGTACTCTGTTTAATTTTCTTTGGTGCAGATTAGGTGATGAAGTGTAACAGCTTTTTTTGATATATATTTAAAACAATTTTATATGAAAAACATGTTCAGCACAATTATTTTAATTGTGTTTTATATTTCAATTATGTTTTTCAGTGTTGAGTGCCTGCAACCCAAATGCTTGCCATGGTCACGGGATGTGTGTTGATAAACCAGGACAAAATCCCAATTTTATTTGTCAGTGTACAAATTTAGGCACAGGAAACAATTGCTCAAGTATGATACCTATGTTATTAATTGATGTTGTATTACTATTTATTAGTATGATCAGATAGAACTTTGTGGAAAAAGTGAGATTTTGTTGTATGTTTAGAGTCTATTTCACTGAACATCATAGTAAGCTATTAATATTTCTTTGCATCTGTCTGTCCATAAACATTCTCTTCCACATTTTAATATTCTTTTCTAAAACTTCCTTAAAATATATGCCAATGTGCCAAACTATAAAAAATGATGTTTTTGAGGTCCTTTTCAAACATTCAAAATTGTTCTTTTGATCATTGGACAAATTTGGCTGCCATGGCCCTTTTATCTTGCTGGTTGGCTTAAATTTCAAGAATCTTTTCATCTGAACATATTTCTGGCCATGTAAAAGAATCATTAGCTTCTCAGGCCACTTTTCAAATTTTTTGATGAGGCAGGGAGGAGTCTTTTTTTTCCTTGTGTTTTTTCTTAAAAAAATTGTTGCTTCCCAGGCAATTTTTCAATTTTTTTAATGAGGCAGGGTGGCTCTTTTGTTTTGGCATGTACTTGTGGAAACTTTTATCATGTCTGAATTATTAAAATATAGCATCTGTTCTTATATACTGGTATATAAAACAAGAAATTGAAGAAGTCCCCAAGCATACTTTCTGTCATATAAATTGTCCACTGTATTATCGTTTTTCCTCCTGAGATGACTTGGCAGGACACCAGAGACGATGCCATGCTGACGGGAGTTAAACAAACGATATACAGTAGTCCCCCTCTTATACGATCCATTTGCCAGCAACCACCCGCTTTATCAGGCCAAAACCCTGATGCATTAAGTGTTTCTAACATAAAATTACCTCTCACGAACAACCACCCCTCAAACGCGACCAGCGACCAAGGTTTTTTGACACAACAACGTAAATTCCCCTCACGAACGACCATTTTCACTGACCGGATGTTTATTTTGGAAGTCTCGAATAGAACGAGATTTGGTTTTATTAATCGTAAACCAGTTCGGAATCAGTTCAGCAACCGGTAAACAAAATGTTGAAAGCGTGTAAAAGAAGATTTTTTAAGTTGGATTAAAGGGGAAAACAAGTAGGATATTGTAGATCAGTTTAATTTCGGCATTACAAAAATCGGGTTTATTACTAGAAGACTGAAATATTCAACAAGGAGATAATAGTACAATGTACCAACATAATCATATATCAAAATTTACTTCAAACGATGTCAAAAACTTGGGAAACTGGAAACGGAGAAAAACCTGAATTTTTTCAAATTAGACCAAACCTTAAAAGGAAACTTCGCAAAAAAATGAAAATTTGATATTTTATTCTTCAAATAAAAAGAAACACTTTTGCCTCTTGGTTATTTTATTATATTTTCAATGGTTAAGTTTCTACATTGAATTTACCGTGTAAAAAATGCACTTATGGAGGTCCGCCATCTTGTCACTATCTCGTCACTAGATGGTGATACTTAAGATCCCTGGACATCTACGTACCTTAAAGTCGTCGTATGATAATAACGCGAAATGGTCAATAACAGAAGGTTGTACTATAAGATAAGGCTGTTGCAAGTTTACGTTTCGTATTCCTGATATAAGAAAAAACTGATTTGTGTAACAAAAAGTTGACCAATTTAAGACTTCAACGTAAGACAATGTCCACAGCAGCAACAACTTTATGCGAATATCATTTTCTAGAATTAAATGGAGGATAGTTTAATGGTATGGTGACCTAATTTTTCATCTAATATTCGTATGAATTTTGTCCACAAATATTATTTAAATTAAAAATTAATCATATTACTACTTTCAACTTAATCAGATTATGCAACTTATTGAATGAAATTTTTTTTATACAAAATTTTTGCAAAGTTGACTATTTTAGAAATAATGGTCATTAAATGAAATATTTTAAATACACTGTTTTCGTGATCAAAATTTCACTTCACGTTTAGTACATTTATTATTATTAATACTGTTAACATTTATTGTGAGTGTGCGTAACACAGTTTCCAAAATTTTACATGTGTATATTTTGAGTCAAGTGTCAGTTTTATGTTTCCTCTGACATGGCATCTAAAGGTATTCGTAATCTTTTATACATCCTGTGTTCTGCACTTCGGTGTATTCAAATCATACCTGTCCTTGACAGGAGGGGGCGTGCCGTTCTAATTTCGAAGTACAAGATTAACCTTCAATCTGATTAGCTTTTGAAAATGTCCTAATATTCATACTTCAAAGTCGGCATCAAATGATCTAGTAATTGCAATAAACATACTGTTTGTTTACCTGCTAATTATGTTAATTACCCTTCAAAAACGAGTAATGATTAGCCTGTAAAATTTTCACGTCCAGGTACAACTGCCGTTTCATGCAAGACGTGCGAAATTGTCTACAGAATTTTATATTATGTTAAAAAAATAAATATACAAATATATCGTTTATTACAATTATTAATTAAGGAATTATACGAGTTAAATAAAGACAGGTTAAAATTTTTGTCTAAAAATATGTTTAATGATACAAAGATCATTAAAACATTAAGACATATTAGGTAATCTTAGTTTGTCAGCTGGTTATTAGTCATCGCCATAGTTTTAATATTCTTCAAAAAGCAAAGGCAGAAAAAAATATTATTAAACTGGATTATTTATCATATTTCTGGATAATTACATTTATCACGTCACAAATGCAGTCACGTGATAAAATACTGTCAATATGGCAGCCCCCATAACACAAAATTTTACCACCTTTAATGCACTCTGGAAGCGTAATGGTAAAGAATACCATAAAACATCAAAGGGCAATTATAATTCTTTTTATTTGAAGAATAACATATCAAATTTTCATTTTTTCGCGAAGTTTCCCTTTAATAAACTACGAAGTGGAACCTGGGCAGACAATAAAAGTGATAAAAACAACGATAATGCACATGAGACAGGAACAGAAACATTCACTATTAAGAAGACTTGGAATCTTTATATTATCATTACACATTTTTAACAGATAAAAACTGCATGAATTCTTTTTATTTTTATTTATTCTGAATAATAAAATACAAATACTTATTTTGTACGATTCTTGATCACTTCACAGCTTTTGCTGCTAATCAATCAACCAACCAAGCTCTATAAACCGACATTTTATCCCCTCAAGAAAGACCACCCCCATTATAAGACCACTTTCATGACTCAGATGGGGTGGTCTTATAAGAGGGGGACTACTGTATATTTAAATCACCACACCAGGTGATAATGCGGAACTGCGATTTTTAATTGTTTTTTTGGTATGATAAGAAAATTACGAATGTGACGGGTTAATGGGACATGCAGCTTGGCCTGAGAAGCTAATAATATATTTTTTTTTGTCTAAAAATTTTATAACAGTAGCAATGATGTATTATTTCATTTTGATCAAATTGGATAATGGCCATCATTGGCAATCTTGTTTCTGATTTGCTGAAATTAAATAATCTTAAAATACGATCCAATTATTTTGCAACTTAGTACCAATAATGTATGTCAGATCCTTTACAAAGATATGGCTCCTATGAACAATCCTGAAATTATCTAGGTCATCTCTGAAAATCCATGCCATGGATTGCAGTTTATTAAGCCTTTACAGTGCAGCTTAATTGTTTCTTTTTGGACTTGTCACAATGCTTTAAGGAGGAATTAACATTATTTGAGTGTCTAATATTTTCAAATTTGTTTTGTCAGCCACAAAGCCAAATGTACAGTAACTTTGCAATATCGAAGTAATGAAACACCTGTACAAACATTCTCAAATTATGCTTTTTTTGGACTTGAGCATGGCAATCATAAGGAATTCTAATTTTTTGACTGAAATTAATGGGAAAATACAAGGCCAAGTTAAGTGTAATTTTGTAAGAGTAATGCATGAGGGCCACTAAAAAATCCTAATTTCTTGCCAATTGAGCTTTCAAGATAGCCAGCATGGGCAAGTTTTGTTTTATGGACATAAGTAAGTCAGAGCCTCTAGTTTATTATTGTTGAGAGACCTAAAAACCTAAGATTATAAACTTCTTGAACTCTTTTATGATCACATGCATCTGGAGGTTTTGTTATAAAACATAAAAGTTTTGCAATAAATTATAAAGATCACCTATTAAAAGTATTGCAATTCAATCCTACTGATAATGTATCTCTGGGAATTTTTAAAAAGTAAAAAAGGAGTACATGGTCCCTATTTATAAACTTAATTTTCTGTGGAGATTTTTAATATAAATTGTTGACTTATTTCACTAATATAATTTTCGTCTTCATGCAATATTGCCTCCACACAAAAAGTTTTTGCAAGCAAATCTAGAAAAAACTGTAGGGCTGTAATGATACACTTACCTCATGATTCGATATGTATCTCGATGCAAGGGTGACCATAGGAAACATTTTGATGCAATACATTCTCCCCTACATTTTAGGGAAACGAAATATTTTCACCCATATTATTTTGTTTGTCATCTATCCCAACAGCTTCTTAGTCCACTATTCCTTTCATGCTAGTTAAGAATTATAATGAGAAGTCACTTCTTTTTTTACTGGCGTTAAAGTACTCACAAACGACCAGAACAGTATGATTAATTTACCAGTCTTCTCACATCACACATTTCCATAAATGTTCAACATTACAATGAAAAATGAATCAACTGCTACACAATTGTTTAATAAAATGGGACCTCATCCAAGCATCTCCCATGAGACAGATAAGGATCATTCTATGGGGAGCCCTTATTGCTCAGAGGGTTCAGGTGAACTTTAACTATTTTCCCGCCGCATGTGCCTTTTTTGCAGATTAAAAATCAATAATGCTTCTCAATATTGGTATATAAAGGAATGGGCCTGTAATTCAGGCCTCTTTTCACAGATAAGCAGTACAGTTCCAACACACAAAATCTGTAAACAGATTTTTGTTGTTGTAGTCAACCAAAGGTAAAACTTGACATAATATACAAATGCCGAAAAGAGAGGAGGGGACCAGGGTGGCACCTTAACCCTCAGAGCCTACAGTTTCCTCATAGAATGATCCTCATCCTTTTCATTGGAGATGCTTGGATGATGTCCCATTCTATATGTGGCAGCCTCCGGCTATCCTCCGGATAAGGTGAACTTTTTAAAGCATACAAAAATATTATTTGCCAAATGCCAGACACATGTTCCGAAGTAGGCCAAATTTAATCTAATTTAAGACAAGTCTGGTATAATCCATAACACCAAGACTTCAGTTCCGAAGTAATCCAACTTCAATCTAATTTAATGTAAATCTGATATAATCTAAATATAAATTTAGGCAGAACCACCAGACTAAGAAAACATAGTCTTGATTATTTAAAAATCAGTTTCAGTTATGTAGAACATCAGGTTCAACCTATAACTCAGAACAAACTGACCATACAAGTAGGAAATACTTAAAACCAGATTAATTGTAAAACTCAAATCTTCATGAGTTAACTGCTGGTCATTATTCCACCCATTCAAGTTGTGTCTGATACATGTTACTTGCAAGTGTTCATTTCAGTTTATTGAAAAATAAGTACAATACTAAAAAAAACAATTTATTACCTGTAAACAAATTATATTTATCACTAAATAATTTCAAAATGTCCATTGCACATATTCATCTCTGAATAATTTCAAAATGTCCATTGCACATATTCATCTCTGAATAATTTCAAAATGTCCATTCTACACAGTTCAAACATGTGCCAGTAGAAAAGCATCAGATGCGAATGCATAAGGGTCAGGGCCCGGTTTCATAAAACATCTCAAATTTGAGGATTTCCTCAACTCATCCTCAACTCAAATATTGACCAATCAGATTGCTGAAAATTTCAAATTTGAGGAAAAACTCAAGAATTTGAGGAAAATCTCAATTTGAGAAGTTTTATGAAACTAAGACCAGGAAACCAAGTTACATAACTGGTAATTGATTGTTTAATCTAGATGCAAAGAGATCAATGTTTAGAGTAAAAAAAACAAAACTCCTAATGAAAATTCATGAAACTACCTTGATTGTAGGTAGGAACTGTTGTGAAATTTTGAACCAAAACAAACTGAACTGTATTTCATGATATGATCCATTTGATTATTTGATTGATTAATTGATTGGATGTTTGCTTTACATCCAGCAAGCAGTTTTTCAGCTTTATACAGGATGACAACAAGGTAACAAACAATAAAACAATGGAAAAAGGGTTGGGATGTTTAATGGGAAACAATTTTGCCTGCCATTGGAAAAGTATGGAGTATATGGTAGGGGTGGATAATTTAGCCTTTTTCAAAATGTACAAAGGAATCATTATCGCACAATGAGCCAGGAACTCTAAAAATGTGTCACACCACAGTCCATGGCCAGGCTTTACGTAACCTCCAATGAGAGGGTCTCCCCTATCCATCACAGGGAATGTGCTAGGCTGTTCTGTGGAGTGATTACCGAGAAGCCTCACAGTATTGTCCCAGTGTGCCATGTGAAGAAAATTTGTAATTACAATGTATAGAAGAAATCTTTAAAAAAAATTTTTACAATCCATTGTGCAATTTTTTCAAATTTTTAAATATCAAGATTAAAATGGACCAAAAAAAGAAAAAATTTTCATCAAATTTCACTATTTCTTTAAAAAAATTTTATGATCTGTGGTTATACTTTCTGTATAATAACTGGAAACACCACACCCTTTGAGAAAGCTTCTCCAACTTATAAATTTGGAGATGCACTAGGCAGCATGGAGTGTAAGAAAGGCCATTTGAACTGTCCTAGTATCCATTAAAATTCATTTAAAAAGTGTTTGTTTTTAATGGAAAACTTTTTTTTTGACTCGTTAAACTCGGAGCCATTTTTATCAATATGTTCACAAATATTTGGCAATTCCAATTCAGTGGCATCAATACCTTGGTCATCATGACCGATCGTAACACTTTCAAATCCTTCCTCTGTATCTTAGCCAAATAATTCGTCCAGTTGGATATGTGTATCTTCTGCAGAAGTTCCACTTAAAGAAGGATGGCTCTGCTCTATCTTATTCACTGCAACAGCATTATCATTTCTTTTCTGATTAAGAGTTATAGCTGTTATAAAGTTATCTGTAAATTTTGAGAACATGTTCTGTTTGTTTTTGTTTGTTTTGATGATGTTAACCCCACTTTCAGCAATTTTTCAGCTATATCATGGCGTCCAGTTTTTATTGGGGAGGAAGCCGGAGTACCCGGAGAAAACCCCCGACCTGCGGTAGGAAAACTGGCAATCCTTGTCAATTAAGATTGGAGTCGAGTACACCCTGCCTGCAGTGAGAATCGAACCCGCAATCTCAGTGTTGACAGACCACGTGATCAATAGTAGACGAACTACCTTGATCACTTGGCCACCGAGGCCCCAGAACATGTTCTGCAAAGACGCTGAAAACTTGTCAAAGTCTGCTTTCCTTTTGGAAATTTTAGGGTTCTTCACCTTACCAAGGTATGGTATAAACTGCATATGTTTTTGTGTCATATAGTTATTGTTGTACAATTATATAATAGCCTAAAATTTTGAAAATTATATATGGGATTATTCGATCAAAATTTGAAAAGCTCATGAGAGCATTTGTTCATTTTCTTTTTTAATGCTTTTTATACTTTTTTTTTAATTACTGCTGCTTGTTTCAGCCCATCCACTTACATTGATAGACTGTACGATGTTTCCTAGTAATCAAAATTGTAGCGGTAAGTACCTTTTCAGTTAATGCTTTAAATGTTAATATTTCTGTATGATTGATTTTAGAAGTACTTAAGGCCCCGCCACTGTGGCGGACACCCTATAGTGATCAGTCTGTCCGTCTGTGCGTCTGTCCGAACTAATCGTGTGTGGTCTGTAACTTTTTTATCTTTTGAGGTAGGCTTTTGATATTTGGAATGTGGGTAGATAATATCAAGGCGATGTGTCGCATACCATGGTTGATGACCTTTGACCTTGACATCAACAAGTCGGCCAGGCCCACAGAAAGACCTTACTGTATTTCTTCTGATTATTTTTTTTCTGCTGCAGATGTAAATAATGTGTCTTGACATATCGCTTCGAAACTTGGCACACTCAACCGACACTACCAGGGCTTGACCTGAGTCACCCTGCAAAACCAATCTTTCTTTTAGAAACCGAGTTATCTCGTCAAACACTGTTTACCCTTGTGTTCAATTAAACTCATAAACCTGACTCCTGACAATAATTAATCACGCAAAAATTTTTTTTTTCGATTAACGTCCTGGTTATGCGTTTTTGACGCGAAGTTTGTCGAAAACATCAAAGTTGATTAATTTCCAAAAAACTTGGTTTCCAAGTAGATATGAGGGTCCTAATTACATATCCAGGATCCAATTTTTTTTTCGGTCCACCATTTTCAAAATGGCCACCATTGAAATTTTTTTTTCAATATAACTCAAAAACCATAAAAAAAAATTGAAGCAGACAATATACATGTATCAGAAAAATGTTCCACTCATTGAGATCTACATTTGATATAAAAGTCGAAAACTGTGCGACAAACCGTTTTCGAGTTATGGCCCTTGACACGTTTTGGCTTATCAGTTTTCGACTTATAACTTTTCAAGATAATATAGTAAACATGGGTTTTTGTGACCGCCATTTATTTAAGACCAAAGTCAATTAGTTCTAGGCAGCCATTTTCAAAATGGCAGACACCTTAAACAGTTTTTATAGAATACAAAATTGAAGCAGACAATTGAATGCGAAAAATGTTCATCACATCGAAATGTACAAAAAATGTTTCAAGTACGAAAGTGTAAAACTTAACGTTTTTTGAGTTATTGCCCTTGATTCGTATTTTGAAAATAGTTTGTGGTTTAGGCCACGCCGAATTAATTACTTGTTCGTCGGACCGCCCGCACGTAAAATTATTTCAGAAAGAAGTAAAAATAAATTTCTTCAGCCTGCATTAACCGGAAACCCGCCTGCATCCAGAACCAGAAGTTGTCTTTAAAAAATAATCTCCGTGTTTTACGATTTTCATCCGAGTGCTCCGATAGCTGGAGATTCATTCAGAACTTAGAAGGTTAAAATACCGTTTCAGTACCCTATAAAAACAAAACCGAAAATAAAATAAAATCACAGAAAACAAGTGTGTGGTTGTGGCAGCAGTTGCCACCCAGTTTAAAGTACTGCTACCAAATACAGCTTTAGAATGTCGAATGGACGACATCTTTATCGACCTATTTACATGCATACAATGTAAGCCTTCAACGCACGCCAATGTTTCTAACTTTAGTTATGAAAACATTATAGGAATCAAAATTAAGGATAATGCCAAGCTTTTGGGTAGGGAAAATGATGGCATAATAGTTACACCATCCATGAAAATACAGTCCTATTGGGGTTTTTTTATAAATATTTACAAATTATTATTGTTTTTTTTATATGTGTTATTTTTACTGGTCGTTATTGTTAATAAAGACAGGTAATCTTTTATTATTTTTTTTTAATCAATCTTGAAATTATGCCTTGCCAAAAAGATTTGGAGACATAACTGAATATAGTGGTATGGGCTGTCTGTTGGTCCGTCTGTACCTAATATTGATAGAAAGCCAAGGCTGCATCTTTTCAGAAGAGAAAAAACAATTCAAGACAATTCTTTTCTGCTATATAATTTATTAATCAATTGTTTAAGTCATAAAACACTGAGAACAAGCACTTGTTTAATATCAAATACATTTTTTTTTTAATTTCAGTTATTTTCTTCAAAATTAAAAAAAAATTCGCTCACTCGCATCAGTTTAATCATGAAAACCTGGAAAAAAAATCTTTTTAAAAAATTAAAAACATGTCGCTCGACTTAAAAAAAAATCATTCGCTCCACAAAATCAGAATTACCAAAAAAAAATGAATAAAAAAAATTTCGCTCGCTCACTCCTTATTTTCCAAGTTCAAGTCCAAAGAACAAGAAATTAATTCTGTGTGGCCTTATAACTTTTTAAACGTTACCGATGATGAATGAAAGATATGGTGCATTTGAAAGAATTAAAAGACCTACAATTGGATCTCAAGAAGTACATGATTCAGTTTAGTGGTTTCAAAATGGTGGCTAAAAAAATATTGTAAACTTGTGTTATTTGTCAATAACTTTTCAACCGTTACAGATAATAAAGTAAACATATAAGTTTTTTGTTACCAATATGTCAGGCCCTTCCAATTAAGACCTAAGTTGAATGGTTATGGGCAGCCATTTTCAAAATAGCTGACACTGTAAACAGTTTTTATAAAATAACAAATTAACTGTACAAAATTGAAGCGGACAATACATGGGAAACTGAAATCAGGATGACTTACTGAATTCAAATATCATATTGTATGACCGGAAGTGACATTTTGTCCATAGCAACCAACTAAATGTCCTTAGCAACCATACATTTTCTGACTTAGGACCACTTGTTTTGTACACCAAAATCGTAGCACTGACCGTAAAGTCATTAGCAACCATGCCCCTTGCTCTCTATTCTGGAACCTATTTCGTAACTAACAGTGACATTATCGTAAACAAAAGCATCAAGAGTCTTTAGCAACATTAAGGTCATAGGTCAACGGAAAGACCTCACATTGTTCTCTGAACAAAGGACTTTTTAATTATTTTTATTCTTCTTTTCCGCGGTCAATGTCAACACAGTGTCGTGACATCATCCTATAGATGTTACAGTCATTTGTATTACCAAACGTATAATATCATCATCCCAAATATTTCCATAGATCGGCAAAATTGCAAAATTCAAATCGTTCGTGTCATATGAATAATGGTTCGTCCAGACGAAAATAGTGTCAACACAAAGATGCTACTATTGTATTTTTATACGATCGTATATCGTTTTATGTCAATCAGGCTATAGGTATGTGGAAACTTTTACGCTAACAGCGGATGTAACATAGAAAAACATTGCCAACATAGTCAATTTATAGGTGTTCAAAAATACTACGACCAAAATTAGAAATTTTTATAGTAACAGTATAAAACGAAAAATTGACCATTCTTTGAACTAATATTTAGTTAAAATTGTAAAGGAGACGAAAAATTTGCAATAATTGACGAACAATTTGCATTGCAATCCTCTTTGAGTCTATTTTAAAAAGAATTTTTGACACAAACCAGTTACGATCAGCTTTAGAAACATTTCTGAAAGCTACGAAAAAACCACATACTACTTGTATGTAGGAATAAACAATGTTAAATAAAATAGCAACTTAAAAGATTTGTTATTAAGAAAAAGAAATACTTTCATAAAAATCAAGTTGAAAAACTAAATTTTGCTCTTTAACTAAAAATTAGTAAATTCTTAATCTGAATGACACCTTAACTGTAATGTAGAACAAATGAAAGTAAACCAAATTTAACAATCTGCTACTTATAGAACAAGTAATGTAGTGCCTTTGTACTGCCAGGGATGTCATTAGAAGGCGGCAATGGGCGAAATCGCTGGCTGTTATCTCATTTGTTGCCGGCTACTTTCAATAAAAAATATGTGAAATCTTCATAAATTTCCATTTGAAGTAGATATATGTATTTTCCCCAATACTTCCATGCATTCTCCGTAAATTATAAAATCGAGATGATTGTTCAGACAGCGGATTTTTCAGTATCTTATTATAGACGAATTTATTTTAATCTGCCAATTGAAATGAGAATTTCTAAAGCGTGAAACGATCGTTATTGAAGAAATTTCGTTTTTCGTCTTTGAAAATGCCTTGGTTGATCGCCCTTCCCTGGATAATTAAATTTTAATAAAATAGTGCCAATTTGCATACTGAACAGCCATTTCATAGTAAGAATCATATACGACGCCTTCCCAAGATGCAACACACCTTTTTCGGTAGTCAAGGAGACAGGAAAACTGCAATAATTATCATCAGTCAGGTATCAATAATAATCGATCCTACGAAACCAATAAAAAAAGGTGACTAGGAAGACATCAAGATTGACTATGGTTAATTAGATTCGAGTCAGCAAAGTATTTAATTTTGTCATTTTGTATAGCATGACCTGGTTTTATGTAAACAATGGTGTGTCTGGTGATATCGCGCATGTGCATAAAAAATCAATACAGGATTGAATTAAGAAAAGATTTTAATATGTAACAATTCTAAAGTTAAACATTGATGAAACAGTTCAATTTTTACAATAAAAGAAATCAAACAGTCATTGATATACTAAAGATTGATTGAAGTTTAATAGATCGTGTCTTTCAGGTTAGCGGTTTTGAAGATATTTAAGAAACGAATGTTTACAAAAAATACGCTGCAGAATTAAACGTCCGAAAATGTAATATAAAGACCACATTTGTCCATGGAAGGTTAAATACAATATATATATTTTAAATAATACCGAAATTGGAAGATATGTAACATGCGCGGAATCACTGGATGCGATAACCAGTTCCTCGACTGTAGTGTATTTGTGCAACTACTTTCGGACATCAAAGTGCCTGTAGTGATTTCGCGACTACAAGACATAACCCCTCAGATTGCACAGGATTGCAGGAAATTGCGTCTTTGATTTTAGAACCCACTCGCCGGTTACTACTCATATTTCTCTGTTTTCCTAAAAGATAATGACATCCCTGTTTTCTGACTAGCTTTGACTGACACTGCAAAACCGATCTTTTTAGTAATGGAGTTATCTGATCCAAAACCCAAAACCATTGTGTTCAGATAAACTCAGAAACCATGACAGATATAAAAAATCTAAAGTGGGGAAAATGTTGTCTGAGTAATGGCATGATTTGTCATGCAAAAAAACTTCCTGGTTACGTGTTTTTGACTCCGAAAGTCAAATTTTTTTTCGTCAAAATGGTTAGTCCTAGAGACTTGGGACCTTCACCAATTATCCTAGGTGACATATGTTGCATCCAAAATGTCAAGGTCAGAGGTCATGTTACACCTTGTTTGCAGTATATCTCATGAACCATACAAGATAGAAGCAGACATAAAATGGGGAAAATACATCTCTCATTAAAACCTTTATTTAATATACAAGGTCGAAAACTGTTCGATAAACAGTTTTCGAGTTATGGCCCTTGATGTATTTTGGCTTATTCGTTTCTGGCTTATAACTTTTAAACCATCAAAAGATAATATAGTTAACATATGGCGTTTTAGCTCACCTGACTCAAAGGGTCATATGAGCTATTGTTATCACTTTGCGTCCGTCTGCGTCATCTTCGTCGTTGGCGGCGGCATCTGTAAACTTTTTACATTTTAATCTTCTTCTCTGAAACCACTTGGCCAATTGAAACCAAACTTGGCCATAATGTTCATTGGATGGACCTTTACAAAGTTTGTGTTTTTTATTTTGATTGGTAAACCAATATGGCCGCCACCTCAAGACTTAGTTTAACATAGGACCCTATGGGAAAAAAGTTTAAAAGGGCTTCTTCTCTGAAACCGTTTAACCAATCAAAACAAAACTTACTAGAAATATTGTTTGGATGGTCCTCTATAAAGTTTGTGTTTTTGGAAATTCAAAATTGCCGCCACCGCAGGACTTAGTTTAACATAGGACCCTATGGGAAAAAGTTTTAGAAGGCTTCTTCTCTGAAACCGGTTAATCAATGGAAACAAAAACTTACTAGCAATATTGTTTGGATGGTCCTCTATAAAGTTTGTGTTTTTTATGGCAATTGGAAATTCAAAATGGCTGCCACCGCAGGACTTAGCTTAACATTGAACCCTATGGGAAAAAAGTTTTAAAGGGCTTCTTCTCTGAAACCAGTTAACCAATCGAATCAAAACTTACTACCAATATTGTTTGGATGGTCCTTTATAAAGTTAAGGTTTTTTTATGCCTATTGGAAAATCAAAATGGATGCCACCGCAGGACTTAGTTTAACATAGGACCCTATGGGGAAGAGTTAAAAAGGCGGAAACCGGTTAACCAATGTAAACAATACTTACTACCAATATTGTTTGGATGGTCCTCTATAAAGTTTATGTTTTTTATGACAATTGGAAATTCAAAATGGCCACCAACGCAGGACATAGTTTAACATAGGACCCTATGGGAAAAAAGTTAAAATGGCTTCTTCTCTGAAATCGGTTAACCAATCAAAACATAACTTACTAGCAATATTGTTTGGATGGTCCTCTATAAAGTTAGTGTTTTTTATCCCAATCGGAAATTCAAAATGGCCGCCACCGCAGGACTTGGTTTAACATTGGACCCTATTAGAAAAAAGTTTAAAAGGGCTTCTTCTCTGAAACCGTTTAACCAATCAAAACGAAACTTACTAGCAATATTGTTTGGATGGTCCTCTATAAAGTTTATGTTTTTTATGGCAATTGGAAATTCAAAATGGCCGCTACCGCAGGACTTAGTTTAACATAGGACCCTATGGGAAAATGTTTTTAAAGGCTTCTTCTCTGAAACCGGTTAATCAATGGAAACAAAAACTTACTAGCAATATTGTTTGGATGGTCCTCTATAAAGTTTATGTTTTTTATGGCAATTGGAAATTCAAAATGGCCACCACCGCCACAGGACTTAGTTTAACATAGGACCCTATGGGCAAATAAAAAAAATCTTCTCTATACAACCGGTTAGCAAATGGAAACAAAGCTTTCTAGTAATATTGTTTGGATGGTCCTATTTAAAGTTTATTGAAAATTACAGGACTTACTTTAACATCAGGGAAATGCCATCTTTATTGCTTATAAAATCAGGTGAGCGATACAGGCTGTTAAGAGCCTCTGGTTTGTGATCGTCATAACAAGCCCTTCGATTTAAGACTACAGTTGATTGGTTACGGGCAGCCATTTTCAAAATGGCAGACACAGTAAACTGTTTTTATAGAATTACACGTAAAGCGTACAAAATTGAAGCAGACAATACGAGGGAAAAATGTTCATCACATCGAAATGTACCAAAAATGTTTTCAGACAGGAAAGCGTAAAACTTGTCATTTTTGAGTTATTGCCCTTGATTCCTATTTTAAAAATGGTTTTTGATTTATAACTTTTTAAACGTTACAGATGATGAATGAAACATATGGTTCATTTGAAAGAAAATTAAAATTCCTACAATTTGATCCCAAGAAGTACATGATTCGGTTGAGTGGTTTCAAAATGGTGGCTAAATACATCCTAAACTGTGTTATTTGTCAATAACTTTTAAATCGTTACAGATTATATAGTAAACATATAAGTTTTTGGGCCCTCGACACTTTACTGACAAGTGCTACCTTGGCTCGACCTGCTTCATAACTAACAGTAATATTATCGTAAACAAAAGCATCAAGTGTCTTTAGCAACATTTTAAGACAATGGTCATAGGTCAAGGGAAAGACCTCACATTTTTTTTCTGAACAAATGACTTTTTAAATATTTTTTATCTAGTTTGAATATAACCAAATCAGCTTTTTTTGTACAAAATAAGTTTCTCTATTTTCCCATAGTAACTTGAGAAAACTGATCAAATAATTTAAAATTTGGAAATGTTTTCGTGACCCACTAAACACTGTTTGACTGATTTCCCTTACGTTGAGTATTTTTCATTTTTGCCAAAGTGGCGACAAGGATACAAGGTTGTCTTGCCTCAACTGGTTTTGATTAGCAATCATCCAGCATGAACAGAGGATATTGAAACACCAGTTTTTTACAAACTCAGCTATTTAAAATAATAACCATGACATTTTGAACCCCTTTTAATTTTGCAAGATTTTGGAAATCACTGAGTTTTGTTAAGCAAATTTTGGATGTTTTGTCAATTATAGGGAGATGATAAGCTGGTTAAGACTTTCCCCATATTCCAAAAATAAAATATTATGTTAATAACAGTCCCATTAAGTTAATGTGTCATCAGCTTGGCTTTTATTACCTAGAGTGGTTGGTACAGCATTTTGTGTAAGCCAGGCTAAATCGATACGGTTAGATAAATCAGAAGATTGCATGCTAATATGTTGGATTGTTGCTATGCAATACAATGTTTTTTGCAGGATGTACTAGTGGACCAAATTTTTGTAATATTGGGAAATGTATAAAAACAGCTCATGGTGATACCTGTATATGTCCAGAAGGATACACTGGGCAGAATTGCCAAACAGGTATTTTTTAATTTCCTGATTGAATTATATATACAGCAGTGAATATTAAATATACAAGGCCTACAAACCATTTAATTTTCAGAAGTTGTCTGATGGCACCTTGTAGGAGTTATTGTACTAAAAGTTTTAAAGAAATGTTTAGTTTTTGCATAGGAACTTAAAAGCTAAAACAACTAGACTGAAACTGTAAATTTCAAAAATTTAAATATAGTTTTAATTTAAATATAAGTCATTTGGGTTCCAGGTGAGTGATTACAGGCTCCTGGGAGCCACTAGTTAATATGATAAAGTTATTCTAAATGACCACATATGTGGGACTTAGTTTTATTGGACCAGACTAGTAAATGTTCAAAAGCATTCTTTTCAGAAACTGCAAAAATGTTTGAAGCCATACTTGTTATGAATGTTTATTATAAAAAGGAAGTCCTTTTTAATTCTGATTGGAAATTCAAGAAGGCAGCCCCATAGAACTAAGTTTAACATGAAAACCTTTTGGAAAATTGAAAAGACTTCTTATATCCTTCCACCACTACACCATTTAAGTCTATATTTGTTGAACTTTGTATTGAAATTTTTTTTCTTTGCAGATGACCATGCAATAAACATTGTATATTGGAAATTCAAAATGGCTACTACAATATTAATTAGTTTAACAATGGACCTGTTTGAAAAATGTTATAGTCTAAGTACAATGTAAGGTATTTTCTAAATATTGCTCAATCAATTCCAAAAATAGACAACAGCTGATTAGAAAACTGCTTCAGTCTGTTTTCTTTAAAGCTCTTAATCAGAAAGAGCTGGACATTTAAATTGCAGCTATTCATGTGTGACTCAGTGAAATAATTAAATCTTTCAAATTCGTGTTACATTTATTTTGAGGGCCTCAGGGAAGATTAGTTATATAACTAACTGTGTTACCCTCTATAAATAAAGTAGTATTATTATTATTATACCAGATGACAGTAGCTGCAATTTAAATGTCCAAGCTTTTACTTAGGAAGAGCTTTAAAGAAAACAGATTGAAGCAGTTTTCTAAGCAGTTGTTATCTGTATTAAGAACTGATTGATCAATAATATGTAGAAAATACTTCATAAGTCATTGTATTTTGATTATAAAATGCCCTCTTTTTGCATATATAAACTAAGTGAGCAATGCAGGCTATTGAGAGCCTCTGTTTTTTTCATTTCAGCCATTGATACAACTCGCAGTGGTTTAAATGTAAGTTTTGTATAGACAAACAATATTTGTAACATACTGGTAGATAGTTTATAATAGTGTGTTTTATATAAAAAAAATATTGGGCAGCTGTTTCTTAGTAAAATGTTTTGTTCCAAACATAAAATATAGAGGCAAATCAGTCACCTTTTCCAACTTCTCAATAGATTTTATGATCCACTGTGACTAGACATTGTCTTCATCATACTATTGTCTTTTTCAGGCAGTTGGTTATCTCTGTTATTTCTCACTAATGAGACAGCATGGTACCTATTTTTAGCCGGTTGAGATATATCCTTGTCTCAACCAGTGGGTGAGATAAGAATTTCACGCTCCTTTTCCCGTAAAAATGTATTGTGACGTCAACTGTCGGTTCAGCAATAAAAATTATAAAATATA
Organism: Limnoperna fortunei; assembly: GCA_944474755.1. NCBI lineage: Eukaryota > Metazoa > Mollusca > Bivalvia > Mytilida > Modiolidae > Limnoperna > Limnoperna fortunei. The sequence goes on from OX104113.1 coordinate 35,633,416, forward strand.
TGCTTAAGTTGTGTTGGTTTACTATGTTTTTTTAAATATTAACATGAAAACAACATATCTGAGCTTCCATGACCCAATTTATACCACAATGTGATAGCGGTAAACATCAAAACAAACACTGTGTCGCAACATGTGTACATCGGAGATTGCTTACAACGTAGATAACTCTATATGTTGCCATCTTCCAACAGAACAGAACCTGATTTTTTAAACGAATTAGTGAGAAATAGAATCAAACACCGGTGGTAAGGCAAGACGGGAAAATCTCAGACACCCGCGTAAAAGATTTCTTTTGGTCTCCAACTCGGCAGAGCCTCGTTGGGGACCAGAAATCTTTTCACATTGGTGTCTGAGATTTTCCCGTCTTGCCCTCTCACCGTTGTTAGATCCTACATTTCTTAAATTTTTGCATATACAATAGTTATAATTTTATCAAGTACAAAACTATTAATATAAGCTCTTAAAGTTGCATGTTTTTCTTTCAATGACAAAAAATGGATTACAATTTGCCTTTGTGCTAATATGTTTGGAGAAACATTGAAAAGGACCTATGGAGAATTATTAACTTTTTAAGAGTTTTTTTCCATATGTAGTACGTTTGTAGAAAACTAAAAGATGCTTTTAAAATTAAATCTCAAGCATGAAGAATATAAATATGCTTTATGATACTTGTCTGGGTTGTCAGGGTTGCACTAAATGCAAACTGGGTTGTAGTATGGTAATGTCTCAGGTATTAGGCATGCTGGTGATGTAGAAGAAATGATACCTAATCAACTCCTCCAACCCAGATCCATAAAATTTCATAGAGGGTTTCACACACATTGCTATTGTGGCATTTTACCAGACTTGGGAGCTTAGTATTTTTCAGCAAATTGTTCATCACACTTTTTTCCTATTCTTTTTTTCAAACTTGAAAACAGACATTTTTTATAACAATTTAGATGATAGTACCTTTTTCAACTTGACCATTTTCATCCTGTACAACCAGCAACAGCGATTCCCAGCAAGTCCGATGATTACAGTAAAGTTATTGTGAAAACATGGTTCGTTGGTCTTTCTTAGGAATAAATTGCAGACATTGGTAATAAAAGTCAAATGACTAATTGATATAATACATAATTTAGAGCCATTTTCCTAAACAAAGCGACGTTCAGTGTTTGACCAATTTTTATTGGGGCCCCAGTCTGTCTGTCCAAAACTAATTGTGTCTGGGCTATAACTTTTTTATTTTTTGAGGTAGGCTTTTGATATTTGGTATGTGGGTAGATAATATAAAGGCAATGTTTTGCATATTTTGTTTAATAACCTTTGACCTTTAACTTTGACCTTAAGGTCATTGGGGCCAACAGAGATGGATACCATCTCACTGATATCTAGTTTGTACAAATCTGACAAAATGTCAAATATGCACCAAACTTCTAGCATTGAACTTCAATTTGATGATAAGATCTTACCTCTTTCTATCACTTGTAACAAACAACAGGGAAAATAATCATACAATGAGGCAAAATTGAGATATATAACATTTTTCAAGGTAACACCAGGTGCATAGGCTTGGTCAGTTGCATAACACTACGGATCTCAGTTATTGTTAAAAGATAAAGTGGCCGTTTTGTATAAAATGTGTACCTTTAAAATCCAGACACCAAGTGTTGTACATTTTTTTAATTGTAAGGAAAAACTGTTGTTATTGGTATGAACAATATACAAAGAATAATACATGACCTTAGGCAAAGTTTGTATTTCAATATGTGAAAGCAATGAAACAAAATTAAGTAGAGGGGACAAATATAATATTTTCCCTGGTACCCTGTCTTGAGATGATATGATAATATGATAAATATAGAATATTATTCGAGTCTCTTCATATCACATCCCATAACCTTGAGACACCCATATCAAACAGAGGATTGATATGGGATTGTTATAAAATATGACATAAAAATTTTGTTTTTCATTTATAGAAAATATGATGGGGACATTTCCAAATCCCACTCCATATCAACCCTGAGACATGAATATTATCCAAAGACCTCTGCACCTTTGTACATAAGAGGTCTATATATGCATGATTTTGGTCACACTTTTTGGGTTCTTGTTGGTGACCGAGTATATAGGTGTGGTAGACACCACAAAGAAGCATTGTTATTAGAATAATAAGGAGAGGACATAGTGGAAAATCTGAATTTTCGAACGAAAAACAAATTTTGAACCTTTGTATATAGAGTGACTATTTATACCTGATTTTGGTAAACTTTTGGGATCTTGACAGGTACAGACTATATAAGCGTTGTTGAGGAGACATAAAGGCATGGTAAAAAGACTTATTTTAGTGAAGAAATCATATGACAACAGCTATGTAAATGAACTTTTACTGAGGGAGAGGAAATGCTAAAAATTTATTTCAGTGAAGAAATCAGGTGACAACAGCTCTTTAAATGAACTTTGACTGAGTGAGAGGAAATTAATTCTATTTTGAAATTTGTCTGCCCCAAACTGTAGCTTAAGTCAGCAGATATATTATTCAATGGAATTTTGATATTAGAGCTGTATTTTAAAAGCAGTGCCTTAAACAATTGGAAATACATTTATTTAGATAATTTGTTAAATTAAATATTCTGGACTATTTTAGGGATGTTTGTGCCACGTGGTTTGTGCGTTTCCTTGGGTACCCATCTGGGTGTCTAACTTTGTGAAAAATGTTATCTGACATGACACCCCAAAATTTAATGTAATATTGCTGAAATTATTTTGCTCATTTCGAGGGGTCTCTCATTACTCAACAAAACTTGGTGCTGAAGTGAAAGTAAATAATGTTAACATTTTTCCCTATGCGTAAATCATTAGGAGGCCGTTATCAGATACAAGACTATTGTAGCAACAATCTACTGTTATGAATTGAACTACTTGTGGTTTTTAATAAGGATGGTATGACTTGGTGTTTGTATCTAAAATTACACAATTTATAATAGTTTCTTGTTTCTTAGCTTATGTTGTTTGTTTCAAGTTATAGAAAAAAAGGTAACATATTACCGAATTTGTTGAACAATGTTAGAAGCTTAGTGTTTATTAAACATTTTGCCATTGTTATACAATAACCTTTGTCTGAAAACTGAAAGTCTCATTGAATGTTAGAAAAAAATTTCTCAAAATTGGGCAGATATAAAGAATGCTGAGTGAAAAGCAATGGTTCTATATCCGATTGCACTATATATTTTCTTGAAAGATTAAATACTGGAAAAGATTACTAGATTTTCCTGAAAGAGGAAAATAAAAAATATTTTTTAAGGTGTGTGGTAAGGTGAGACGTTAAATTTGTCTTCTCATGTTATCTTTTTTGTCCCCTGCCTGAAGCATCGGGGGGACATTGTTTTGCTCTTCAACCCTCCATCCGTGCACAGCTCTTTGTGTAGAAAAAACTCATCCGATACTGATTGATGGATTGGTTTGGTATTTGGTAGGATTAATTGTTATGATGTGTACATGTGCATACTCTACCCCCATTTTGATTCGACAAATTTTGTCAGAGTTATGAGACTTTGACCATTTCAGTAATATAGTAAATAATTCAGTGGTTGATCTGTGGACCCAACTTCTTTGAAACCACATGAGGGATTGCTTTGATATTTGCTAGGATTAATTGTTGTGATGTGCAGATGTACATAATCTACTGCAATTTTGATTTTTGGGAAGGCTGCGAAGCAAACTAACACTCAAATACATAGAAACTACTGTGAACCGGTGTGTAATATTAACCTTAGGCTCATAAAATGTAGGTCACATTGGAGGAATCTATCAATTACATGAATCAGTGCACCGCATCTTGAACAACTTTACTATACATGTCCTTTTGTATTATGTCTCATTTATTGTATAACTGATAACTAATTTTACGATTTAATCTAATAATCCTTGTTCATCAGCGAGAGAAAAACTCGTTACGCTTTTTGGTTTTTGGAAAGCAACGCGATATTTGGTAATTCTCACCATAGCTGTTCACTGAAATTGCGCACCCTGACAAACGCACCCTGGCAAATGTAGTACTAACAGTGGCACCAGTGTATAATATTTGATGATGTTATTATGAAGTGATTTAATATTTTTGTGTGCAATCGTGTGGTCGTCGTTTCAGGCGGCTTTGCATTCTAATTCTTTTTGTGTTTATTTAAATGAAAATCAACACAAAAGTGGGTGCTTTCTGTCGATGCACAGATTTGGAAAATCAAGTCTGAGATCCTGACAAAATATTCTGAATAACGTAAGCGGACTTCCAGTAAAAATATACAGTCAGGTCACCAGCAATGAATCCTGTCAAAATTTTGACTGGTTTAAATCATTCGGAATACCTAAAAATTTACATCAGTATTAACTGTAACTGATGTAATTCCAATACAAAGCATTATGACCTAACTTCCGTCGTCCTGTAATCAAATTCAAATAAAAACACTGTTTATAAAAAAAAATGATTTTATAGATTTATGTCTCATTGGTAGAAATAACTCTTTGGGAAAGTTCAGTTTAATTTGAAAGCCGGAAAGCAAGAAGAGCTACTTTATTTTAATTAAATTCTAATAGAAATTTCCTACAGAACAAAATTCGCGATAAGTTAGCTAAAACATGGCGTTATGAACAACCAATCAAACCGGGTAGTAAACTGGTTGTGACTTGGGGTTATATTTGAAAGTGAAGCTTACGTAAATAAAAAATATTGCACCAGGGGACCAGGTTATGGAAAATCCGGCACAGAGGTGCCATCTATAAAAATTGTTAAGGTTGAGAGAAAGGCATGTAGGAGTTTCGTAAATAAAATACAAGTAATTAAATTAAATATAACACTTTCTAACTAATAAAAATATTGAAAAAGATATTTTGGTTTTGTGATACAAGAATAATAAATTGAGTATTTGACATCAGTAATTAAAAATGCTATAGTTATCCATGGCATTCAGCCATGTCGCTACATTATTCCATAGTAAAAGCTTACACAATTTTATTTCGGGTCCTTTTGATTTCTTTTATAGTTGGTAATTCATGCTGAACCATTAATTTTGCTCGTTACATGAGTCGAAATGTGTCACCATCAATCGTAACAAGCCACGAGATTGTTTGTTTGTTAACATCACCAAAAAAACATACCAATTTTCAGTGTATGTTTACTTCACGAAAATTGTGGTCATTTCAGACGATGTTGCATTTTCATGCTTTAAGTAGTTAATTAAATGAAACTCAAAACATTTTTTTTTCTTCTTTTTATGTGTTCCTTATAACAAGGTAAAGGTGTGATCAAGTCAGCAAGTTTTGGCAGAAGTTTTTTGAGTGACCAAAAAAAATGCTTAGCGCATATGGTCGAGTTTATGTTCATTTGGAGATCCAAAGGGTGCAAATTGAAATCAGCAATTAATTAATTTTTTACCTTTGTTCAGCATTTTGAAATGTTGTTTCTTTTATTTGATATGGCGATTTTCCAAGGTAAATTTTGACCTAAATTAGAACTAGAAGCAGGCGACTTGGAACAGGTCCCTGTGAATTGTTTTGCTATTAGAGAAATACATCTTTATTATCAACATTTCTTATACTTTCCACTTGTGCTAAAACAAAATTCTAAGGGACTTGTGGAAAGTCTAGATTATTGTCTATTTGAAACCCGTCGGGTAATGTCATTTCTGGTATAGGTGTGAATATGATAGCATGTCCAGAAAAGCTGGCAATCTTTTGTAAACAGCGTAAGGCCCTTGTTGAAAACAAAAAGTGTCAGACCGTTGTAAAAGTCAAGTACAGGTAAACAACAAGGGCATAGTATGGAATATGTACAGTGGAATTTTTTTATTGGATTTTCGTAATAAAAAGTTATAATAGCCCAATATTGAATATCAATTTTTCAAAATGCAAGCAGAAAAGCACTCCATGTGATTGTGTCTTTTAGTATAGCTAATATAAACTATTAACACTTTGTTTATATTTAAAGCAGAAACTAGTTTACATGCATTCTGATTATAGAGATAAATGTTGCCTCATTCAGTCCTAAAATATTTTTCTGTTTGTTTGAATCACAGGAGCTATACAAATCGATTTGTAGACATATGCTTTTGAATGATGCTGGGTCGATTTTGTTATAGTGTGTGTGGAATCGACCCAGTATCATTCGAAAGCGCATGTAACTCGATTTGTACAGACCCCTGTGTTTGATTGGTGTTGAATGCTAGTTTCAGCAATTTTTCAACTATATTGGGGTGTCCTGTTTTTATTGGGAGGAGGAAGCCAGATTGTAGGAAGCTTTTAATAATTTTCAATCAAGATTGAAGTTAAGCACACCCTGGCACCATTAAGATTTATCAAGTGCTGACAGGCATGCTATAAATAGTAGATGAATACTTCCTTAACCACTAGGCCACTGAAGCCATTGAGTATTACAGAAAAAAAATTTATTTTAGATTTGAATCTTAGAAGCTTATGTCATCACTTAAATTTATAAGGAGACATTTACATATATGTACATGTATTTGATGCAAGTTATATGTCTGAAATGGGCAAGCTTACCAATTTTGTCTTTTTAATTAATATATTTATTGATTTATGATCGTTGCATAATCCTCTAGTTATATATATATATATATATATATATATATATATATATACCACTGTTTCTAAGTAGGTCATTAAGCATTTATTAGAGGTAGGATTGTATGTTATGCCACAATTGAAAATGGGTGGGATACCATATATAGTGATGGTGGTGTCTTTCCATTCGTTACACTTTGGGTGGTACCCATCTCTTATTCTCCTTTCCACCATCAGCACTGAATGGATTTTGATGCAATTTTAATGGAATCTTGGTCACATAGTGCCATTGTACACCTGATATTTTATATTTTGATTGCAATGATATTTAGGAATGCCCATAGCGAAACATAGACTTGCCATTCTTTGATGTAGGGGTTACCCATCTCTTATGATTCTTCCCTCCGTCCATAACTTAAGATATTGCAAAACAGAATGTTTTGATTTTTTGTTTACTATTACCTCCCATGTAGTATGATACAGCAGCAGCGGCCTGGGAATTTGGCTACATGAAGCAATCTTGCCCTTGTTTTTCAGGGAATGAGGGTTTGGAATAGGGTTGGGATTTGTTTAGTAGTTATACAGATTTTTTTTGATTAATTTGCAAGTTATGCAATAATGTTCCTTAAGACATACACATTTAAAATTTATCCATTTTGATGATATGTTCAACCAGTAACCTGACTATTAGATTGGGGAATGGCGGGTGGATGGGCAGGCAACGTCAAATAGAGAATTACCGGTCAATAACTTCATTTTGGATAAACCAATATGCTGAAACTTTGGATATTGCAAGCTTGCATGAAGACCTACCATGGTATTGGATTAAGGGTCAGTCCAATCAAGGTCAAGGTCACTGTTACTAAAAATAGAAAAACAGGTTCCCATCAATAACTTCAGTACTGATAAACCAATCTTGCTGAACTTTGGATATAGTAAGCTTGCATAAAGACCTAGCTTGAAATTGGATTTGGAGACAGTTGGGTCAAGGTCACTGTTACTAAAATAAGAAAAAACAGTTTCCGGTCAATAAATTTTGTTCAGATAAACCAGTCTTGCTGAAACTTTGGATATAGCAAGTTTGCATGATTAGACCTAGCTTGGGATTGGATTTGGGATCAGTTGGGTCAAAGTCACTGTTACTAAAAATAGAAAATGGTTTCAAGGTAATTACAACCATATAGCTGCTGCCGTTTTAGTCTACCACTTAAATTAGTTGTCAGATCACTAAAAACCTTGTTTCATGGCATGTCCACATTTCTTGTTTACTTTGGTTATTTGTGTATTTGTGTAATGTTAATATGTATGATGTAAATTTTTTTTTATATGACTCCTTAATTATATTCTTTAATGAATTAGTTTTCATTAGTTTTCTTTTGTTTACACCTTTTGATATAAATAAAATAGCCATATTTTTTATTTCACCATTTGGATAATTATTTAAATTCCAGTTTTGTTTGAATTTTGTTATGCGTTTTAGGAACTTTCAGTAAATGTGTCAAAAGGATTTTTCCTATTTATAACATATAACATGCAAAAAAGGACAATTTGAATACAATATTTTAGTAAATTGTCAAACCCCACCACACAAAGTGGTGGGGTATTGTGTTATACCATCCATATAGATATGAGTGTCTGTCTGTCCATTTGTTTGTCTGTCTGTGCCTCTGTAGTTTCCAGATGATAACTTGAAAACGTGTCAACATATTTTGTTTAAACTGTGCACAGCTGTTAAGTAGTATAGTTGGATTTTCAGCACAATCCAATTAGTAGTTTTCGACTTGGGCCAATTAAAAAAATTTTTTTTTTTGGTTAAATGTTGGTGGTCTCCAGATGATAACTTGAAAACATTTCAATAGTTATTTTTAAGCTTTGCACAGGAGTTAAGTTCTATTAAATAAAGATCAAGTTTAATTTTCAGCACAATCCAGTTTGTAGTTTTCGACTTGGACCCTATAATTTTTTTTTTTTTAACAAATGGTGGTTTCCAGATGATAACTTGAAAACATGTAAACAGATATTGTTTTAACTTTGAACAGCTGTTATAAGTACTATAAAATAAAGATCAAGTTCAATTTTAAGCACAATCTAATTGGTAGTTTACGATTATGGCAAACTATAATGGTCAACAATCAAAGGTTTCTAAATTGACTTTTTTCAAAAGATTACGGTACTTGAACAACAGATTTTATTTAAACTGCACAGCTGTTAAATACTAAAAAATGAAACAAATTTGAGAGGCCCACATTCTCTCATCACCACTTTAAAACCTTCTAAAAGAAAACCAGCTTCCGAGTAAACCCCACTCTAAAAATAGCACTTTCTTTTCAGAAAATCTTGGTTTATATGTCATGTAGTAATGTGGCATAACACATCCTAAATAGAACAGAGCAAATTAGACTCAAAATTGTTCCAGTATATTCTCCTTTCAGAAAAACTTTTATTCATTAAAATCCATTCAGCTGTTTTTAAAATACACTAAGATAAACAGGACTATTTTTTGTTTTCTTACATGTTGATTGGTCCCATTTAGTGTCATGACCCTTAAAGACACATAAATCAGATGCATTGATTGGATGATTGAGATTAAGGCAGCTGAACAATTGTTCTTTTTTGGATAAAATTATGTACTGCTGGCTTGTGGCCTATTTTTGGAATAAAACTATCCAAGCAGAAAAAGTTAACCATATTTTGATGCAGTTTTATATAATTCTGTTGTTATACACTTGACATTTTGTTTATAGTCAAACTAAAATGACCTGTCATGTATTTTCAACCTATTGGTTAACCAATTCTTAATACATATAGTAGCTGTTTAGAAAACTGCTTCAATCTGTTTTCTTTAAAGTTCTTCATCAGTGACAGCTTGGACAATTATATAAATTACAGCTACTCATGTGTGACTCAGGTAACTTTCAAACTTCTAAGTTTCATTATACCCGAAGAATGACGATTCGAGAAAAGTTGTTGAGAAGATACCGACATTAAACTCTGCAAAATCAATATTGTATAGAGTCAGACGCAAGAAGACACCCAAGTTATCCACCACTATTACAGACATCCAGCTTGATGTCAAATGGACCCAGACTACAACCGGAGACTGATTCCTACTATTCAAGACAGCACACAAGGACAACGAATCATCGCCTTCACATCGACAGAAAAACTTACTCATCTTTCTGCTTTCTGCATCTTCTGTGACAGAACCTTCTACACATGCCCATTACTTTTCAACCTAATCTACAGCATCTACATAGAACTTGAAGGTACTATGTATCGAGTTGTATATGCCTTACTACCAGGTAAGAGCAAACAAACTTACAGGTTTTTCGGCCTGCTGCAAACATGACAATGACTCATGGACCATGTGGATGCCGCTCGAGTCACAGCTGCTCCATCTGGGATAAAAAAAGTAATAGATAGACTTTACTTCGCTGATTTATTTGTACTGTTTATAATATTATTGTGAAATGTATTGTTTCTCATTATTACCTGTTTTTTTATATTTTGCTATCAATGAATGTATTTATAATGATAAAATCAGATAAATACAAAGTATATTCAAAAATACTATCACTCAATATAATTCATTTACCACTGTACAATATTACACAATTTTACCTTTACAGTTAATTAATTACCCTCTATTGGGGACCCCATAATCCTCTCTAATGAGAGCCTACAATGTTCTTTGATCTTTCAAAATGTTGGCATTCCGGCACACAGCCTTAACAATTTTGTTGTAAATTAAGATTAAATAAGTTTAAAAAAATAATTTTTAGATACTTGCAGATGAGTACTGTAAGCTTCGAAATATTGAGTGAAAACTGTTCACTTTGCTCTAAATAGAGCAAATGAACTTGAAACAAATAAGTTTTATTAATTTTTAATAGCTTCTTCCAAGCTAAAAAAAAACATGATTTGCAAGCTAATAAGTCAATTGGCATAAATTGTGGTCAACAGGAAACCTCAAGCTTTATGAACTCCATGCTAAGTTTTGGTATAAATTCTGGCACATTTATAGTCAAAATACTATGACCTGTCAGGTATTTTCTACCTATTGCTCAATCTATTTTAAAAATAGATAAGAGCTGTTTGGAAAACTGCTTCAATCTATTTTCTTTAAAGCTCTTAATCAGAAAGAGCTGGACATTTAAATTGCAGCTATTCATGCATGACTCGGGTAACTTTACTGGAGAGTTTGCCATAGGGTATAATGAGTTAGAACATGAGTCACACACGAGTAGCTGCAATTTAAATGTCCAAGCTATCACTGATGAAGAGCTTTAAAGAAAACAGATTGAAGCAGTTTTTGTCTCGCCTGCGACGAAAGTCGCTGGAGGCAAGACATATGTATGGGAATCCGGCGGCGGCGGCGTAAACGCTTGACATCTTGCTTCATATATTTGTAAGCCCAAGCCCTAGGTCCATCAAATTTGGTCCATAGGTAGCTTATGATGAGTACTTGCCAGTCAGTCACCTGTCACCTGACCTTGACCTCAATTTCACGGTCTAGCGACTACGTTAAAGTTTTTGGGTTACGACAGTTCCTCTGTAACTACGCATGGTAGGATGACAATATTTGGTGTATAGGTTGCTGATGACTAGTACATGACTGTCTGGTAGGTGTCACCTGACCTTGACCTCAATTTCACGGTCCAGCGACTACGTTAAAGTTTTTGGGTTACGACAGTTCCTCTGTAACTACGCATGGTAGGATGACAATATTTGGTGTATAGGTTGCTGATGACTAGTACATGACTGTCTGGTAGGTGTCACCTGACCTTGACCTCAATTTCACGGTCCAGCGAGTACGTTAAAGTTTTTGGGTTACGACAGTTCCTCTGTAACTACGCATGGTAGGATGACAATATTTGGTGTATAGGTTGCTGATGTCTAGTACATGACTGTCTGGTAGGTGTCACCTGACCTTGACCTCAATTTCATGGTCCAGCGACTATGTTAAAGTTTTTGGGTTACGACAGTTCCTCTGTAACCACGCATGGTAGGATGACAATATTTGGTATATAGGTTGCTGATGTCTAGTACATGACTGTCTGGTAGGCGTCACCTGACCTTGAACTCAATTTCACGGTCCAGTGACTACGATAAAGTTTTTGGGTTACGGCAGTTACTCTGTTACCACGCATGGTAGGATGACAATATTTGGTATATAGGTTGCTGATGACTAGTACATGACTGTCTGGTAGGTTTCATCTGACCTTGACCTCAATTTCACGGTCTAGCGACTACGTTAAAGTTTTCGGGTTACGACAGTTCCTCTATAACGACACATGGTAGGATGACAATATTTGGTATATAGGTTGCTGATGACTAGTACATGACTGTCTGGTAGGTGTCACCTGACCTTGACCTTAATTTCACGGTCCAGCGACTATGTTAAAGTTTTTGGGTTACGGCTGTTCCCCTTTAACTATGCATGGTATGGTGACAATATTTCGTATACAGGCCGCTGCTGATATTTAATGCTATTTACATAATGCTTATGACGAAATTTATTTTCATTACTGATGCGGAATGCAGGCGAGACATTTTTCTGTGTCCACACTTGTTTAAACAGCTGTTATCTATATTAAGGATTGGTTGACCCATAGGTAGAAAATACCTGACAGGTCATTGTATTTTGACTATAAAATCAGGCCATCAACAATGGCTAATGCAGTATTACCAGTAAAGTTTATTACAAACAGACTTTGGGACCAGAACCTTTCCCACAATGGTTTCAAGTTCCGGCAAAAAACAGAGGGGGTAAATGAACTTACTGGAAATGCTCCACTGCAGACTGTCCTGCCACAATTAAAACCTTAAACAACATACCAACCAAGGTTTCAGCAAACCACAACCACTGTAGTTGAAGGTAGACAAGGTCATCCAGAGAATGAAAGTTTGATGCACAGATGAACTTACTCCTATTCCCTCTATTTACAAAGAGGAATTAGTAAAATACAGAAAAGACGACTGGGACAATGACACTCAACAGCTTGTAGAAAATAGTCATCAATGACCTGACCATGATCCAGTATGCAGTCTGTGGTAAGCGACCGGTCCAAAAGAGAAAGTATGTTGAGATCAGCAACAGATTGGAAAACCTAAAGATTAGACACTATAACCAGGAGATCACAACGGTACAGTTTGATGCTGCATCCCTCCTTTTACACATTGATTAAATTCATAGACTTTTCCATAGTAAATTGTGCTACATGTGCTCATATGTATTTTATGTTTCATAGACTTAATGTGTAGCGACATTTAAAATTTGACTGCTACATCTATTTTATGCTCTTTTATTGTGAACATTAAAATATTAACTGATATTTGTCTTAATAAAACAAAGAAGTGATACATAAAAATCAAAATTCATACAAAATAACTTATTTACCTGTACCTAACCAACATTTAATTAAAAGTTAATGAGCTGATGTTTTTTCAGTATATTGCTTTGTTTACACGAGTTTTCCACCTACTCCCACTTGAAATTTTACTTTTTCTTACCTGAATTTTAAAAAGTGGGAATAGGAGGAATGAACCCCCTATGGCATTCTCTCCAGTAAAGTTACCTGAGTCATGCATGAATTGCTGCAATTTAAATGTCCAGCTCTTTCTGATTAAGAGCTTTAAAGAAAACAGATTGAAGCAGTTTTCTTAATAGCTGTTATCTACTTTTGAAATTGATTGAGCAACAGGTAGAAAATACCTGACAGGTCATAGTATTTTGACTATAATATCTTTGTAGGCTTAAGCTATAGGTCAACCAAATTTGTTCCAGTGGTAGCTTATGATGGGTACTTGTTAATGGGCTACCTGTCATCTGACCTTAACCTCAGTTTCGCCATCCAGTGACTAAATAATTTTTTTTAAACTGGCCACACAAAGTGGCGGGGTAATATGTGATGCCCTTCGTATGGTATGGATGTAAGTGTCTGTCCGTGCCTCAGTGGTTTCCAGATGATAACTTGAAATCGTGTCAACATATTTTTTTTAAACTTTGTGCTGCTATTAAATACCTTAAGATGAAGATCAAGTTCGATTTTCAGCACATTTCCAATTTGGCGGGGTATCTTTTGATGTCCCATTAAATGGCCTATTTTTATTGTTTGTTTGTTTGAATGTTGTTTAAGCAACTTTTCAGCTATGTCATGGCATCCAGTTTTTTTTTTTGGGGGGGGGGAGAAAGTCAGAGTACCCAGAGAAATAATAGTTTTTAAGTTATTGGTTTAAGTGAGTTCATCAGTAACCATGCATTGTAAGATATATAAGTTGCTGATGAAAGGTACATGACAGTTTGTCATCTGTCACCTGACCTAGATCTCAATTTAGCTGTCCAGTGACAATGTTATAGTTACTGGATTAAGTCTGTTCCTCAGAAGCCATGCATTTTTAGATGACAGTATTTGGTATATTGGTTGCTGATGGTCCAGTAACTGTAAAAGTTATTTGATTAAGTTAATTCATCAGTAACCATGCATGGTTGGATGACAATATTTGGTATATAAGTTGCTGATGAAATTAAGGCACATGACAGTCTGGCAAGTGTCCCCTGACCTTGACCTCAATTTAATGGTCCAGTGACTTGGTTAAAGCTTTTGACTTCGGTCAGTTTCTCTGTAAACCATGCATTATATATTTTATATGATGACAATATAATCCTCTAACTTTTTTTAAAATTTTATTTTCACTACTGATGCGGAATACAGGCAAGAAATTTTTCTGTGTCCACACTTAAACCAATCAAAAACAAGATTTAATAAACCTTTATTTTGATTTTTAGTGCAAATTTGTAGCACCAACATTAGCACCAGGAACTGTGATAACATGTGACCCCATGTCTGGTGGTGTAAATGATGACTTATCCTGTGAATTTGATGTTTTTGTGTACTGGGATAACACAGGGTAAGATGTTGTATCTTATAGCATTAGACAATAATAACACAATCATTATGTTATATGTTATATGATTCAAAATTGACACCAATTAAGTGTCCCAAATACCATTTGGCCACAGTGTGAGAACTTTATATAATGTATTAAGTTTGTGCATGATTGGAACATGGGCATGTCTTATCAAGTCTTCAAAAAATGTGTCAGTCTAACAGAAAAAACCAATATTTATCAAATATGGACTTTTTACGAGGTCAATACGTAGTTATATGGACCGTGGAGGAAGATATTGACCGAGGACGAAGTCCGAGGTCAATATTTTTCTACAGGTCCATATAACTACGTATTGACAGAGTAAAAAGTCCTTAATTGTTATATTATATATGAATTTTTCTCTATTTATTTAAATTTAGAATAATGAGTCGGAAGAGTATATCCGGATCTATTTTTAGAAACAAGCCTTAAATATGCTTTATAAATAGTAACATATCCGGATCTATTTTTAGAAACAAGCCTTAAATATGCTTTATAAATAGTAACATGCCTTAAATATGCTTTAAAAATAGTAACAAGCCTTAAATATGCTTTAGAAATAGAATATATACACAGAATATTTTGGGGGACCACGTGACTAAATAATCCAATGAAAATGTAAGAATCATAAACCATATGTAATATTATAATGTTTGGACTTGCAAACAATAATTTTCCGTTGGTTTGGAAATCGGATATTGTTAAAAGCGAAGTTCATGTTCCCATGTCTAATTAACCAAAGTGATCAAAGAGAAAAGACGAGAGTACAACAGTTCTTCATAAAAAATCATAACTGATTGATAAACGAGAAATTCAAGCACTCTAAAATTGGTTTGAAGATAAAAGTTATCTTGAAAATTTTTTTTATTAATGGTTTTAATCAATATTTAAGATGAAATTGAAAAAATTAAGATAATTATTCACCACCAGTAACCTCTTATAAATAATACATGATATCAGAGATTGCCCACTCCCCCCTTAAGTTTACTGTTCTGATTGTATGTGGTGTGAAAAAATCACCCATGTGTTAATGTACCAAAACTAAACCCAGAATCAATGCAATATGTGTGCCTTGTAACTTCTGAGCTCAGAGAGGGGTCACAGATATGTCTGAAGATTGCAGCTGTGTCTAATTAATATGCTTTACTCTAAAGTAACACACAAGATAGGTTTGGGCAAAGTCAACCACAGTTTTTATTATTTGTCTTTCTCAGTACAACACAAGTTACAACAGTATATATGCAATGACAAATAGAACAGTAATAAGCAATCCTGTAGTACTCCCATTCAGGAGGAAAAACATTAAATACTACATGGATATCGATTACAAAAATAATGAAAATACACTACACAAGTAATGAAAAGCAGAAACATACAACAAATCAATAAAGGGTGTGGTGGAGAGTAAAAGTAACATAACTATGCACAATACTGCTTTTGCAATACCTGCCAGATGCCAACTAACTTTCCCACTTGAACAGGTCAGACCACCCCAGAGTCACATGACTGTCCAGTGCTATTTTATTGCATCATCTGGTTAGTTTGTACAGTGTCATCACTAATTAAAAGGCAGTGATATATGAGAAAAGACAAGCCACCCCCCCCCCCTTCCATTATTCTGACACCATAAAAATGTATGCATATGCTCTCTTTGATGTATGTCCTATTAATAACATTTTTACATTTTAATTATTTACAATAATTTCTGTTTATCTCCACATATATATTATATTTTCAACATTATACAACTCTTTTGAGTCCCTGGTTCTTCCATGGCAACATTTAAAAAAAATTTGTATAGCAACAACTACTTTAGTATTTTTGGGGAAGTTGGTGGACTCAATGTCCACCTTTCTGTAAAAGATTTTGTGACCTCCAGTCTTGTCTTCTAGTTACTCCTGAGCTAAGGGCAATTATGTGTTATGCAAATGGTGAAAGGAAATTATGAACATACTGCATATCCTGTAATTAGGAAAGACCTTTCCATCACAGTATTTGAGTTAAAGGATTTATATTAGGAATGAGAACATATTTGACCATTTGGATTGAATATAATGAAAATATTTTTTACATTAATTATCTTTCAGTCAAAAGCATTTGTATGTCCTGCCAATTGGTATGGGAATATGTTGATTTATTATAAATTAATTTTGGAAAGCCTAATAATTTAGAGAATTTGAAATGTTTTTTTCTGGACCACTAAACAGATCAAGTTCAAGTTTCACTAAAACAAAAATCTAGATTGCAATTGGATCAATTTAACTTATTTCTTTCCAGACTAATGGCTCCTTGTTATTCCAAAATAGCAAAATTTGTGGTTTTGGAATGATAACTTGAGCCAGGTTGTACTGTTATAGTTTATTACTTTTGGACAGTTAAATTACTGAAAAAAGCCAAATGTGTTGTTTCTGCATGATAACTGGAGAATTAAAGCCTTGACCAAGTCAATTTAATGAAACACAGATTCAACTGAAATTTCACCAATTTTCTGCTTTGGGCAAGGGCATCATTGTCCTGTGTACACAATCTTTTATTATACCCTTCACTTGAAAGATAAATATATAGTGATTGTTGTGTCATGAAATCTATCACACCGGAGACAGTAACATCTTTTATCAGCAACTCCACCTACATCACTTTAATGAATTTTCACATACTCTTTATCACATATTTCAATTGTTCACTGGATATTTTACATTTTGAGTAGAATGCAGTCTTCACAAATAATTCGTGTCAACAGGACCCAAGTAGTAAAATTGTCATTGGACCGGCAGTCTATTTATTTGTGTCTGACCAAATGACAGGTAGATAAATTTCATGAGACGCTGCTATGTTTTGTTTTGCCCCTGACAATCAGTTGACCTTTTTGTCATCTTAATTTACCTAATTTAATCTAAAGTCATCATTAAATTAGTGTTTATTTTACTTGACACCGTATGCCATGGTTATTCCCCTTTAATTATAATGGCTCATTTTGATTGGTCAAAACATCGTTTTTAAATATTTAAACAATTGTCATACAAAATCAGGACAGGAATCAGCTTTTGATCTACAAATACAATGAAGATGAGAAAGGCTGTTCTGATTTTCAAAATGAGTTTTTGAATTTTGAAAATAGTTGAGATATACATATATTATTCTTATAATCCTACTCACAAACTTTTTATGTATTTACATGGGTTAATTATATTTATTCTTTAATACTTGCTTATGTTAAAATCAATATTTTTAACTGTTTTCTATGTTAAAAATTGCAATTGATAATAAGTAGAATGGAATTGATTGAAAACCTGAATTGAATAATTGACTTTCTTATAATTTTGCCATCAAATTCAAATATTAATTTATTGAGATTTTAATCTTTAATCTATATCTAATAATTAAAATCAAGCAGTGATTTTACAAATAATTTGTGATCTGCATGTAATCTGTGATCTGTACCACAAAGACTTTATTATTGAATTTTTTGTACAAATTATATTGTTTTATTGAAAATTTGGGTCCAGCACAATTGTGTTCAATAAGGCAGATGGGCTATGGTAGCCAGACTGAATGCCATTTGCAACTTTTGTGAAGACTGGAATGATTTTTTGGGTTTTCCATATTAATCATGGCCTATGCCATTTTTGACATAGGGAAACATGGGTTTTGATTAGTAATGATTGCCAACAGTTTTTTTAGATGTTGTTTTTTCATGTTTCCTTATTTTCCTAAATTATTAATTATTATAAATGTATTTTTTTTATTTACCTTTGCTTTATACGCCAGTTAAATGTTCTACTTTGATTAAAGGAATGGTTCTTATTTGCAAAGCAACCTTTCCACCAGTCCAGTCTGTACTATGATTCTTTTATTAAAGGGAACTTTTTTTTTATTGCAGTGACAAACCATCTGTAGAAAAAAAATTTCTTCCAGAAGATTTTAATATTGATAGTGCATCAAGAGCAGGCCTGTTACATTTAAGACCATCAGTCATCAGTGGATTTACAAACACACTCTATGGCACTGTTACACTGATTAGTAAATACAAGATATTTAGACCTGGAATGCATAGCTTGTGTCTTGTGGTTAAGCAGTAAGTTTTTTACTCGACTGACACCTCCACAGCAAAGAAGTAACAGTGTTAAGGCTGCAAGTATTGTAAATTGTATGCAAAGGTATCTAGTAACATTCTATCTGAATGTGACATTAAGTTTTAAAAAAATTAGTCAATCTTGTACGATTAAATTTGAAATCAATCTTATCATACCAGTAATTGTTGATAAATTGAGGACAGTTGTGGACCTGCAAAATACAATGCAGTTAAAGATGGACATTCAAATGCTGTTAAGTTTTTATAAAAGTCATTAACTGAGATTCACCATTGACATAGATTTGAAAAATTCAGCCTAAAATACTGAATAAAAAAAAGAATCCTTCTTTTATAGTGGAACAACAGAAACTGATCAAAGATGTTTTATGGTCAACATTAACGCACAAAGTATGTAAGATTAATCTCCTATATATGTATTATTTAAAAAAAGTAAAGTGGGAAAAACAATTTCTTTGTAAGCATTGATAAGTAAATATTTTTATACCCCTGCTCGACAGAGTCGGGTATATAGTGGTTCTCATGTCCGTCTGTCCGTTCATCCGTCCACATTTGGTTTCCGGATGATAATTCAAAAAGTTTACAACCGATTTGAATGAAACTTTGGGATATTGTTATATACCAGGTTGGTAAGGAGCCTATCGATTTTGGGGGAAATCCATCAAATTTCAAGGTCGCAGTCCACGAAAAACGTTAGGAATTTTAACACAAACTTCGTTTCCAGATGATAATTCAAAAAGTTTACATCCCATTTGAATGAAACTTTAGGATATTGTTATACATCAGGTTGGTAAGAAGCCTATCGATTTGGGGGGAAATCCATCAAATTTCAAGGTCGCAGTCCACGAAAAACGTTAGGAATTTTAACACAAACATTGTTTCTGGACAAAAACTCAAAAAGTTTGCATCCGATTTTAATGAAACTTTGGAATTTTGTTATATATCATGTTAAAAAGCCTATAAATTTGGTGAAAAATTGGTCAAATTTCAAGGTGGCAGTTCACGAAAAAGTTAGAAATTTTTACAAAAAAGTTGTTTCCAGACAATAACTCAAAAAGTTTGCATCTGATTTGAATGAAACTTTTGGATATTGTTATATATATCAGGTTGATAAGAAGCCTATCGATTTTAGGGGAAATCCGTCAAATTTTTATGGTGCAGTCCATGAAAAACTAGAAATTTTTAGAAAAATGTTTCCGGACAATAACTCCAAATGTTTGCATCCGATTGGAATGAAACTGTGGGATATTATTATATATTAAGTGATTGGTAAGGAGCCTATCACTTTTGGGGGAAATCTGTTAAATTTCAAGGCCACAGTCCACGAAAAAACGTTTATCGGGAATCATTTCACTTCTTTTAAGAACTGATCTCTTTATTATGTAAATGTTTCAGTCTTTAATGCAGTTTTATTGAACCATAAAATAGTTCTTGGAATTAAAGCTTGAAAAGTCATGGAATTTTGAGACAAAAAGGTGTATCAAACTTGTTAAATGAGAATGTAAATTAGTCTGATGTCAAAACTAAAATGAAGTTTGTTTCCCCTCCCACTGAACGGGTCAGAAAAATGCTGGGGGTCAAAATATTTTTTACTCCAATTAAAAAAAAATGTTTTCCTATATTCCACAAAAATGGGTTTTTGTCTTGTTGCATCACATCTGTCATGTAATTGTTAAGACATGGTCATCATTTGCCTTTACTTTTCAGCAAAAAAAAACTTAGCAAAATTTAATATTTTATTTAACTGATGAAGTCCTGGCATTAAGCTTAGATAACAAAATGTAATATCCAAGCGTTCATTGGATGTGATAGACGATAAGGCATTCTATGAGTAAGCCTTAGGCTTCAGGATTGAATCCCAATTTATCAGCATTAGTCAACCGAGTTCCTTATAAGTTCACTACCGGCTTGGGGGAAGAGTACTATAGGTTTGCACTCTGTCAGTCTGTCAGTTCATCAGTCTGGCCGTCAGTCCTTCACGCTTGCAGATATTGAGCTGATATTTGGTATGTGAGACAACCATGATGGGTTACAGATCAAGTTTGATTATTGTTCTGGTCCAATGATTTTTTTATGAAACTATGGCCCTTTGACTAAGAAAATTTCTAAAAAAAATAATAGTATTGAGCTGGTATTTAGTATGTGAGTCAACCATGATGAGTTACTAATAAAGTTTGAGTAACATTCCAGTCCAATGAGTTTTTACGCAATTATGACCCTTATTTGCTGGTAGGGGACTTAGTATTGCCTGTGCAATACTATTCACACTTGTTTAAACTAGAAAAAGTTGGTCTAGCAATCATTGATACCCCTGCTTAAATTTCTTTTAACCTTTTTTGTAAAAGTTTCTATAATGCTTTTTGTCGACTTGGGACCTAGACATTTGATGGAATTCCTCCAGCATGTGTTACAGATCACAGATTACAGCATCACCTACCTGATATGATTGATTGATTGGATGTTTGCTTTACGCCCAGTGAGCAGTATTTCAGCTATATTCAGGATGAGAACAAGTGAACAAACAATACATCAATTAAAAAGGGGTTGGATGGGACACGTGAAACAAAATTTTGACTGCCACTGGAAAAGTACTGAGTATTTGATAGGGTAGGAGAATTTAGCCTTTTGTAGCTGCTACAATGAGCCTACTCTTTTTTCGAAATCTACAAAAGGGATCTTTAATCTGCCACGAGCGTGGCACTCATCAAACGCATTATCAACTATGGTCTGCAGCCAGGCTTTCTGTTTATGACCTGACAACTCCCCAACGAGAGGGTCTACCCTATCCGCCATCTGGGGACGTGGTGGACTGCTATGTGGGTTGAGCACTGGGAGACATCCCAGTATGGTCCAAGCCCACCTGATATGTAATTTCCTAAAGTTTCATTGAAATCAAATGCACACTTTTTTTATAAGGGCCCCGCCACTTTGTGGCTGACGCCCAATAGTGATCAGTCTGTCCGTTCCTCCGTCATGATATTTAGAATGTAGGTAGATAATATAAAGGCATACTGTGGTTGTTCACCTTTGACCTTGAACTTTGACCATAAGGTCACATTATTCCTGTAGGATGCAAGCTTTTAGAATTATCATTTGGAAAACAAATTTGAACAGACCGACTGACAGAAGGACAGATAGATATGAGGACCACTATATAACCAAACTCTGTTGATTGGGGGTATAATAATAATAAACGGTGCAAAAACAATAATCTCAAAAATTATAATAGCTATAGGGATAATGTTATCTAACATTGATTTGCACATTAAGCTCTACAAAAGTTGATATTAGTCTGAAGTTTTAAACATTTGAAACATTTTATTTCACTAAAGGTCTCACATGAGGTATGATAGACTAGTACATGTAACAATAAAACTGATATAATGCTAGAACGAATAATCATACCCTTGATATTTATTTTTTTTTTTGGCGAGGGTACGAATTTAGTCCCATTACTCATAATTTAGCAGAGCAGGAGTGAATCACTATTAGCACTTTGATGTCCAAAATAAGTTGCATATATAATCAGACGTGGACATTCTAGATATCTTTCGACAGTGTCACCATTGTTTTATCGGTTTCGTGTTTAAAATCGATCATTATTGTTATTTTAGTTTTTGCCGTTTTTAATAACCCGCTGTGCGTTGGGTATTAATTGAAATTCATGTCTCTTTTTGATTACTTTTACTACATGAAAAACATTGAGAATCCCGAAACTAAATGGCGTGTTGCATCTTGGTAATACATATGTAAATTACTGGATTCTTACTACGGAATGGTTATTGTAGTATGCAAATTAGCACGTTTATAGCGAGCAGAGCTCGCAGCAGGCAGCGAAGCTGTCCTGGAAGAGCGTTGAGCTCTACGGAAATTACGTGTCACATGATCAAAATATACTTAATGCTGATATTGATTTTTTTTTCGTCCGGAAGTTGATATCGTCAAAAATATGTAACAAAGTGAATGAAGAAGGGCTAAAATTAATTTCAAAGAATGACTTAAAAATAAAGTTGACATCGATAAAAAATTAATGTTATATTTAAAAATAACAAAAAAATTTTTCATACTATTTTTTGCATTCTCTAAATGGATCTTTAAAAACTGACAATCATAAGACATTTCATGTTACGTCATCATAACAAAGAAAGACGACACATGATCACTGGAATGTAGTCGAGGCACTTTTAGGGTATTCGGAAGTAACGTCAATTATGAAAGCGCATTATATATAAATAATAAATGACTATTGTTTGTGCTCGCATTTTTGCAATGCCTACTCCATATTAATAAAATTAGGTTACATTAAACATATAAGGAAAAATGATCAACATAGCATTTTCCGCTTGCATCTTCAAAGACGAAAACAGAAATTTCTTCAATAAAGATCGTTTTCCGTTAGTTTCGCAATGTCTCAAGCTTTAATAACGTAAAGAAGATGAATGTTATGACGGAAATTATCATTTTTTATTTGCTACATTACGAGCAATAGGACTGAATTCTGCCATTAATCCGACAAATCACAAAACTAACTTCGGATTATAACAGCAGTAAAATTTGTCCTAATATAATGCATGAACAAACATATATACAAGATGCAATATTTAGTGGGAAGTTGAATATTATTTGAAAATTGACATTACAATTTTACAGAATTTAGCTAAACCAATAAGAACATAATGATTATTTTTATTCATTAGCTCAAAGAAACTATTTGTATTTTTATATTACCTGGGTTAGGGGGTAAAAATTTCTGATGTCGGATGACTCCTTATACAAGTTGTTGCTAATTACTATTTTTTTATTACATTTTCTTCTTTGTCCTGTAACCTAAAAACTGTAACAGCTAGAGTGAAGCTGTAAAGTGCATAAATGATCAGCAATACAATTTCTACAATTCATTTAGATGGTCTGAAATTGTCAGATGACTCATTGTAAGTTATTGCCCTTTAATGATGATTTAAGATAAAATTACCAATTTTGGCCTAAGAAATTAAAAACTGTATTACCTAGAAGAAAAATGTAAAGTGCAAAAAAAAATCAGAAGGATCATTATGTTGTCAGAAATTTATTGCTCCCTATAGGCTAAAAAAATTTAAATTTAAGGCTAAATTTTTTTCCCCAACCCATACCCAATAATTTTCCAGTAGCATTCAAAATTTTGACCATTTGGTTAATATTTCCCGAATCTTGTTCTCGTTCTGAATATAGCGGAAATACTGCTCTCTGGATGTAAAGCAAACATCCAATCAATTATCAAAAAGGCCCTGTAGGGGTACACATTTTGCCAGTTATCTTCTTGTACAGCTTTGAATCTACAGTGTTTATATTTGTTAGGATATGCGAACACTTAAGAAAATTGTGTTGGACAAAAGAATTGTGTTTTTTTATTAAAGTTTATTAAATTTCTGTCTGTTGAAACCCACCTGTTATTTCACACTTTACTTTCATAGAAAAACGTTGCTACTTACATATCAACCTATAATACTCAGCTGGAGTTGTGTCATTTTTCATCTAGTTTTATTATAATTGGAATTCAAAATGACTGCCACTACAGAATTTGTTTAACCTACAACCTGATTGGTAAAAGTTTAAAAGACTTCTTTGCTGTTACTGGTTACCAATTGAAATAATCACCATTATTCATTAGATAGTTCTTAATAAAGATAATGTTGTTTAAAATTGAAAATTACAGGACTTAGTTTTACATTTGGAGAAATCCCACCTTAATTGCTTATATAAAATTGTGAGTGATAGAGGCTCTTAAGAACCACTGGTTTTTATGAAGATAAGTTGACTTGTTCATGAAACTTGAATCAGAGTTACAACATGATGACATCTATAACCTGGGAAAATTCTTTAGAGCTTTGTGTAATATTTCATGCTTAAGTGAACTTAGAAAAGGGGATGTTTACCGAGCCCTGCTGTTGACTGCTAAAACTACTTAAACATGTTATCTCTCCAGAAGTTCTATGGTCATCACCATGATTTAATTGATTGTTATGGGAAATCAGTGTCTCAAATAAGATCTGACATTTTCACTGAGTCATAGGTAGTGATTCCTATTTCTGGACTTGACTTTTCCCTAGACATGACAATGAGTAACTCGATGGGTGTCTAATTAGAGGCAGGCACTGCTTACTCGTCTGGAGCACCTGAGTGCACCCATAGTTTTTATTGGGTTTGGGTTACTCTCTTTCTGTCTTTTGTGTTTTTGGTTTTCGTGTTGCGTTTGTCTATATCCGGTTTGTAACTGTCCCTTGACTTTTGGCTCTTGTTGTTCGGTCGGTTTTCTTTGCTAATTTTCTTACCCATATGTGCCATGCATTTTCTTGTTGTTATTAAAAGAATACTTCAAATTTCTGAACAGGTGATACAATATAACATGGTTTGGGTTTGTTTATGCCCTAAAAAATCTCGAAGGGGTTTATGAATGGTGTAAACAGAATCAAAACATGTTAAATAGTATAATCTGTCCAGAAATTTGAGGATATTCATTATAATTAATTTTAACTATCAATCGACAATTTTTACAGTAAAATTTGCAATGAAGTCATGGCACTATTTGAATTTTAACGGATATTAAGAATAGATCATGTGACAAACACTAGTTATATTGTACAATATGGCCGTTATGGGTTTCTCTATTTGAATTGGCCAATCAGATTGCAGCTTACATAGCAAATTAAATTATTTATTAATTATATAATATATATGAATTTAACCTATGAATGCTATAATATATGTTTATACGAGCATATTGTTTGATTTTTTAATGCAGTATTTAACTATATAACTGCATTTTCTGTCTTTTATTTTCTTTTTTAGCTATTCACATTCACACTGACAGATCTGTAAGTAATAAGTAAATTTTATTCAGTAATTGTTTTTATTTCAGACTTATTCTTCATAATAAAAAAATACAGTTCACCCAGGTTTAAAATATTTCTATTAAACTTTTTCATTGTAATCACTCAATTTGTGCCAGTTTTTTAAGGTATCTGACCCATAATTGAAGTAGCGATTTAATTTTATTCGACCAAGAAATTAAAGCAATATATTGATACAAATTAAATATATTGTTTTACTTTGAGTCAATGTTAACAGTTTTGAGCAAAAAAAGTTAGTTTCTGATCAGATAGTATTTCCAATGTTTGCTGAACATTACCGAGTTCTGCTCCATTGACAATCATAAGACATTTCATGTTACGGCATCTGATGACTCTTTATAGGAGTTATTGCCCTTTAATTATGAATTTGGACAAATGAACAGTTTTTGTATTATAAATTAGTCTATAACACACCTAGAGTACAACTGTAAATTTCTAAATTTCCCTGAAGGACAAGGCCTACAAAACCATTTAATTTTCAGAAATTGTCTGATAGGAGTTATCCTACTTAACTAAAATTTTTGAAGAAATGTTTAGTTTTTGCACAGTAACTTAAAAGCTATAACAACTAGACTGAAACTGTTAATTTTAAAAATTTAAATATAGTTGAGTCATTTGGGTTCCAGGTGAGCGATTACAGGCTCCTGGGAGCCTCTAGTTGGAATTTATGTTTGTTGATGCAATACCATTGCATATTAGGGGTGAAACGATACAGTTACTCAATGATACAATACATATCGTAGAATTTCCCTACGATACTATTACTTCCGATACGATACGATACATTCGATCGTTATAAATATATTCATTGATTTTTGTTATATGTATTCATATTGAGATCAATAGCTTGCCGGCGGATCTTTCAATTTAATCACGGCACTACCAGCTGCAATCACGTTTTCCTCAGCCATAGCTATGGCGGATTTTTGTATCTCCGCATTGAAGATTTCCGACGGAAAAGGCTAAAAATAGTGATGTTCTGTCCAGAACCCGTATCGAATCGAAAATTGACAATTTTGTACCATACACCGAAATTCACCAAAATACCGTGGATTTTCGGTAGTTCGGAGTATCGTTTCACCCCTATTGCATATGACATTCATTACATTTTTTTCAATAAGTCTCACACCATACATCAAAAAGTATTTCATATTGTTGGCTATGTAACAGCATCCATTAGGGAAATTGAAGCTTGTGTGGCAGAGGTGACCTCCTTAAGCTAATGTTACAGAGTATAGAATGAAGTGGACATCACCTCTACTCCAGCAATTGAAACAAAATTGATCTAGTGAACTACGGTGATTTAGAAGTGTGAAGTCAGTTATTGTTTACATATAGTATGGACCTTATACTGATACATGTACTTGCTATTAAATTGAATTTTACTATACAAATTGTGTTATTGAGAAAATTATTGGGCAAATGTATGTGGATTATTTGGATTGGTTAAATGAAACTTGGTTTTAAGTCTGATAATGTTACTTTGTAAATAAACAATGCAATTTGCTTTTTTGTATTTTAGGGCGATGGGATTATATTTACAAGCCCTACATTACCAGAGCATACTGAAATTGTCTGCATAAAGAGTACACCTTGCCATATACATATCTACACCTCGCATGGTGAATACGGAAAGCCTGAATGGTAAGTTTTGCTCTTATTTATAAACATACATAAGCAGCAGATATCGGATACTAATATACTTCTTGGCAAAATAAAGAGCTTGCAGATAACATGCCTGTGGCAACAAACGAAAGAAATATTAAACCAACAAAATATTGGTTTTATCGATTTTTAGCAAGAAATCTAAAGGTCAAGATAGTTCAGCCAAAGAAAACACAGAAGGCGTGTAATAATGTTTCAGATAATAATATATCTAAATATATTGATAAGCTGAAAACAATTTTAGATATGTACATACCAGATTACAGATCAGCCAACTGATCTGTAATACTGTCGAACATCATTTTCTGGAACTTGGTTGACCCAATACCTTGGTTATGTTGATATAATTTTTTTCTCACCTGGGTCTTGTGAGCTATTGCCATTACTTGGCGTCAGTCGTCTGCTTCCTTGTCATAACTTTTATTAAAATCTTCAAAAATCACTGAAGGGATTGCTTTGAAACTTTGCACACATCATAAGTAAAATGTCTTTTATTGAGTTTGCACAAATCATGGCCTCAGACCAACCAACATGGCTGCCTTGGCTAAAAAAAGGACAAGGGGTCAAAATATAGTTTTTGCCTTACAGTTCACAAAGTATAACAGATACAGGAAAACCAAATAGACCTATCTTCTTCAGAATCAAAAGCTGTACAAAACACTACATATGGTCGAAGTTGTATGACGACTGCTTGTAGGAGCTATTGCCCTTTAATCACCAAAATTGAAGATTTTTGCCAGTTTTGTCTCATAATCTTGAAAATTATGACAACTAGAGGAAAAGTTAGTATTGCTTAATTGTTCTGCTCTAAGAGCTACAAAAATGGCTTTAGGGTCAAGATTGTCTGATGAAACGTTTAGGAGTTATTCCCCTTGAGCTTTTTATGCCCCCAACCCCCTCCCCGATGACATGTAGGGGGGGGGATTAAGTTTCACTCATGTCCGTCCGTCCGTACGTATGTTCGTCCGAAAGAATTTCTGTCAAGCTTTTCTCAGAAACCGTACATGAGAACAATTTGAAATTTGGCAGAGTGGTTCAGTATCACAAGTTGTACGTCTTAAGCAACTTTCAGACCTGTCGGACAACTACTTCCTGTTTAGGACTTCATTTAGCGGGGCATCTGTGTCCCATGGACACATTCTTTGATTTTTTTAAAATCAGTTTTAATTGATTTTTTAAAATCTTCTCGGAAACCACTGAAAGGTGAAAGGATGGCTTTGCAACTTTGTACATATCATCGTTCAAATGTTCTCTACCATGTTTGCACAAACCATGGCCACAGATTAACCAGCATGGCTGTCATGTCTAAAAATAGAACAAGGGGGGGATCAAAATACAGTTTTTGGATTATAGTTCAAAAAGTAAATAGATACACGAAAACCCTCTTTCTTCAGTATCAAAAGTTCTTTAAAAAACTCTCCATTGAGTTGAAGTTGTACGATGACTATTTATAGGTGTTTATAAATTGCCCCTTAATCATCAAATTAATGATTTGTGCCATTTTTTCATAAAAATGTTGAAAATTATTAGAACTAGAGAAAAAGTTAGCTTTGCTCAATTGTTTAATTCTATGAAAAAGCTACAAAAATTACTTCAGGATGAACCATTTTGGAGTTATTCTCTAAATTTTTTTTTAATGAATTTTAATTGATTTTTAAAAATCATCGGGGCATTTTTCTCTTATCTACATTATAACTCCTTAAAAAAGTCATGTACCCTGTATACTTGTTGATTCTCGTTTACATGTTCCTGATACAAGTATTTCTTAAACTCTGTATTTTTAGTTCTGTACCTATGTGTATTTATAGTTCTGGTGTCAAGTGTTTAAGTGTTTATGTGTTCCTTTTATTCTGTATTTGTACCCTCTGGATTAGGTTTATATGTTCCTAATAGTATTTATTTCTGTGTATTTCTGTGTGTGGCTTGTTTACTTATTTCATGATTGGCATATGTATTCATAAACCTTACTCCTATATGTATTGAGCTCACTAGACCTAATGTGAGAATGTAAGATTCCAATTACTCCACTAGGGCTGTCATTCCATATTTCTAAATATGCCCATTGGATAGAATGGGGAACTGTCAAAACAACCTTCATGGTATACACTATCTTAAGGTCCATGTGAGCTTTTGCCATCTCTTGGCCTCCATTGTCCATCATAAACTTGTTTAAAAATCTTCTCTGAAACCACTGGGGCAATCTTTATGCCCCCCGCGGACACATTTCCTGGTGCACTAAGTTTTACTTATGTCCGTCCGTCCGTCCATCCGTACGTACATCCATCAAGCTTTTCTCAGAAACCGTACATGAGAACAATTTGAAATTTGGCAGAGTGGTTCAGTATCACAAGTTCTACATCCTAATTGAATTTCAGACCTGTCGGACAGCTACTTCCTGTTTGGGAATGTACATATGTCCTTCTGTCCTCCTGTATGAATATCCGTGAAGCTTTTCTCAAAAACCGTACATGAGAACAATTGAAATTTGGCAGGGTGGTTCAGTATCACAAGTTCTACATCCTCAGCGACTTTCAGACCTGTCGGACAACTACTTCCTGTTTGGGACTTCATTTAGCAGGGGCATCTGTGTCCCATGGACACATTCTTTGATTTTTTTTTCTAACTTGGCCACAATCATCCTTACGGTTCTTAGTTTCAAATTTTTACCCAGAGTGTTGATCAATGGACAAAGATGGCCACTGTTACAAAAAATGTAACATAGGTTTCAACAAATGTTTTTGGTCAATATCTCAAAAGTTATAATAGCTATAGAGAAAACTTTACCTCAAATTGATCAGTACATTAGAGTCTACAAAAGTTGCTTAATAATCTGAATTTGTTTAATATCTTCTTGCAGGAGTTATTGTCCTCTAATCATGATTTCTGACAAAAGTTTCAGTTTTTACAGTTTTCATTTTTATGCCCCCGCGACGACATTAAGTTTTACTCATGTCCGTCCGTCCGTCCGTCCGGACAAATTTCCGTCAAGCTTTTCTCAGAAACTGTTCATGAGAACAATTTGAAATTTGGCAGGGTGGTTCAGTATCACAAGTTGTACGTCCTAAGCGACTTTCAGACCTGTCGGACAACTACTTCCTGTTTGCAACAGGGCCGATATGAAAATGTGTTACCACTAGTATGAAAATTTCCGTCAAGCTTTTCTCAGAAACCGTACATGAGAACAATTTGAAATTTGGCAGGGTGGTTCAGTATCACAAGTTGTACGTCCTAAGCGACTTTCAGACCTGTCGGACAACTACTTCCTGTTTGGGACTTCATTTAGCGGGGGCATCCGTGTCCCATGGACACATTCTTCAATTTTTTTCCCTGTAACTTAAGAACTATAGCAGCCTGAGTGAAACTGTAAATGGCAAAAATGATCAGCAATATGTCCTCCAATTCACTTGATTAGGGCCCAAGTACTTCGTGGCAGACACCCTATAGTGATCAGTCTGTCTGTCTGTGCAAGCATCGGTCCATCCAAAACTAATCATGTCCAGGCTATAACTTTTTTTATCTTTTGAGGTAGGCATTTGATATTTGGCATGTGGGTAGATTATATCAAGGCAAGTTGTCGCATACCATGATGAACTTTGACCTCAAGGTCAGCGTGGCCCACAGAGATGGATTCCATCTCACTGATATCTAGATATCTGAAATTATCTGATGACTTCTTATAAAAGTTATTGCCCTTTAATGATGATTTTTATATGCCCTGTAAAGATTGTTAGGAAAATTTAAATTGTAGCTACTCAAGCATGACTCCAGTAATTTAAGCTTCTTACTTAGAATATTGACATAGGGTACATAGTAAGAGAATCAGGTAAAAGATTTATTTTACCTGAGTCACACATGAATAGCTGCAATTTAAATGTCCAGCTCTTTCTGATTAAAGCTTTAAAGAAAACAGATTGAAGCAGTTTTCTAAACAGCTGTTATCTACTTTTGAAATTGATTGAGCAATAGGTAGAAAATACCTGACAGGTCATTGTATTTTAACTATAATGTGTCTTGGTGAATACTGCATTTACTCTGGTTGAGAAATAAGGAGAGCAATCATTTAAGATCAAATTTGGAATATTACAGGCATAGATTCACTTCTTTTATGACCAATTAAAACTCAAACCATCAATAATTTCAGTTATTTATGATTTTTACAATGGATTTTTACAATTTGGACTGCTTATAAATTTATTTTGAGTTTTCAAGAAATCTGTGTTGGAGAAATCAAAGCATTTTATAGTCAAAATACAATGACCTGTCAGGTATTGTCTACCTATTGGTCAACCAATTCTTAATACAGATAACAGTTGTTTAGAAAACTGCTTCATTCTGTTTTCTTTAAAGCTCTTCATCAGTGATAGCTTGGACATTTAAATTGCAGCTACTCATGTGTGACCCAGGTAATTTTAAACTTCTAATGTGTTCCATCTACATTGTACACATGGCTGTCTTCCAGTCTGAAGTTACCTGAGTCATGCATGAATAGCTGCAATTTAAATGTCCAGCTCTTTCTGATTAGGACAGATTGAAACAGTTTTCTAAACAGCTGTTATCTGTTTTTGGAATTGATTGAGCAATAGGTAGAAAATACCTGACAGGTCAATGTATTTTGACTATAACATTGATTATATTATGGGAAACTTATATAAATACTTTTATAAGTGTTTGAGCTACTGAAGTTCAGCTGTACCTTTAAAATGAAAATAGTAAAAACAATTCCTAGTAAAAATATTACATTTCTACCAATAAATCTTTCAGATCTTTCAAAAGGTTTGTTTTATTTCAGTTCTGATCCTGTCTATCCACTGGATGCACCTTGCACAGTAATTGGTCCGAATGTTACCACCATTTTGGGTCAACCAAAAGCTTGTTATTCTGACATTGTTTACAACACTGGTAGTTTGGCTATAGGATCAAAGGAAGAAATGTGTATAATGGCAAGGTAAGATATCTAGCCATACATGGATTGTGTACTTCCAGATTTTCAGTGGTAAAGTTTTGTTCACATTTTTACAAGTGTCATGATGGAGTACATATTTCTGACCAGATTGATCCAAACAGTCTGCTAATCAGATATGTTTCTTGATGTGAACACATTGTCATATCATTGGTGATGTTTTTACTTAGTAGTTTTGGTAATTATTAGACAAGCTTGGCTATGAATAGACCTATTTATTGAAGGTGAACAGGTCATGAACAATATTAGTTTTTTATGTCCTGTCAATCATAGATTTTCTGTCTGTGTGTGTTTTATTTCTTTGTCTACCAGTTGAAGGTGAACAGGTCATGAACAATATTAGTTTTTTATGTCCTCTCAATGATAGATTTTCTGTCTGTGTGTTTTATTTCTTTGTCTACCAGTCCATCCGACCTCAGAACTTATGAAAAAATGGGGAAGGGTTGCCAAAGGTTTACCTTTCTGTTGAATGTTTTTTTGTGACATTGACCCCACATATTCATGAAACTTGGTATACAGTTACTGCATGACGAGAACTGGCAAAACTCTGTAGGGATGGGCCAAATATTTCACTCTTCTGTAAATTTAGAAAAAGGAGAGTGTTTACCAATATGTGCCATGTTAGACATCAGTGTCAACTAAACACATTTTCTTGTTTCAGTTTGTTGTAAAATCAATTGTTTATTCAGATTAGGGATATTTGTTTTCAAATGTAAAAATATTTAATGGATTATGTTTTTGTGACAGTTCCAAGCCAGTAGTTAAACCCCTAATATTTGTCCTTTCAGTTTCATTTTTTTAATTGATGACTTACAATTTATAGTCAAAAAACAATGACCTGTTTGGTATTTTTTACCTTTTGGTCAACCTATCCTTAATACTGATAACAGCTGTTTACAAAACTGCTTCAATCCGTTTTCTTTAAAGCTCTTCCTCTACAGAGCTTGGACATTTATATTAATTGTAACTACTTATGCATGACTAAGGTGAATAAAAACTTTTATATAACTTTCTTCTCTAATACTGTACCCTATGACAATCTTCATCATAGACGTTTAATATAAAATTTACCCGAGTCATGCATGATAAGCTGCAGTTTAAATGTCCAGCTATAACTAAGTAAGAAATTTGATGAAAACAGATTGAAGCAGTTTTCTAAACAGCTGTTATCTGAAATCCGAATTGAGAATTCTTTGACTATAAATTGTAAGAGTAATCAATTCATCCAAGTTCGATTTTGCAGAGGTTAAAAATATATTGAGCTTATAGGCAATATAATTGTCCATTGAAACAGACTAAGACATATCCAAGACAAGTCAGTTTTGACTAAAAAGCTCCATATCTTGCCCTCCATCGAATAGAACGTGATTTGGTTTTATTATCGTAAACCAGTTCGGAAACAGTTCAACAACCGGTAAACAAAATGTCAAAATCGTGTAATAGAAAGGTTTTTAAGCTGTAATAGAAAGGTTTTTAAGCTGGATTAAAGGGAAAACACGTAGGATACAGTAGATCAGTTGATTTCGGCATTACGGAAATCGGGTTTATCACAAGAAGACTGAAATATTCAACAAGGAGATAATAGTATAATGTACCAACATAATCATAAATCAAAATTTACAACAAACGATGTCAAAAACTTGGGAAATTTGAAACAGAGAAAAACCTGGATTTTTCCAAATTAGACGGAACTTTAATAAACTACGAAGTGGAATCTGGGCAAATAATAATGTTGAAGACAGTAAGTTACTTGCCTTAGTTGCTCCTAATTTTTGTCACCAATAAAACAAAAAATTTCATCATTTGTTTTATAATAAAATGATGAAAAAATTGAACCAAAAAAGTTTTGGTGGGAAATTCCATTCAAATTGACTTCCAATACACATCCCAACAGTCAGTGAATGGTTGTAAGTAAAAAATACACCTCGTGCTAACACTGATTTTATTAGAAAGGTGAAACAGTGTTTGAAGTAAAAGTATCACATAAGAGCTCTTGGGATTGATCCAGTATAATAGATGAAATCTGTTGTCACATAATTACTTCTATTTGTTTCTTACTAAAAAAATAATTGTTATCTAAAATGATCAAAATCCTCAAAAATGAAAAAAAAAAAAAAAACAATTTCAGAACATTTCAGGTAAACAACTCCATTAGGAATCGATTGCAATTATGTGTTTTATTTATGATGGCAACTTTGTAAAAGACAAACCCTTCTATATATACTGCCCCTTTTGTTTTTGAATATTTTTTTTTATAATTGGTTTATTCTACCAAGTTTCTATAACAGAAGGCTTACCATATTTTCTGTACGTTTAGTCGATGTGGACAATAAGTCGAATAGACCATTTTTGGTAAAATTTGGGTAAAAAAACATAGATAAGTCGAATTCGGTGAGTCGAGGGGTCGGTTACTAAAGGTAATTATCGATAATTTGTGTTATTTTCCTTTGATGTGTTCCAACTGATAATGCTTGTCTCAGCATACCAGCCGTGATACAAAAAATATCGGGCAGTTCATTACCGGGCATGCGTGACTAATGTCGGAGGAATCTAAAAATGATTACGTCACAGTAACTAACAGAATGTTCAAAAATAAACAAAGCAAGATAAAATAAAACACGATCTAAATAACCCCTTCCCCCAAATGAAAAAGAACAAAAAAAACAAAAAAACAAAAACCAAAAATCAAATATCACACTTGTTCCTAGAAATATAGCATACATATGCTTGTAGTATGGACCCCCTACAGCGCCCTTTTGTTTTAACGATTTCAAAAATGACATGCAATATTCTCTGCCCTCCGTTCTCAACCACCAGAGCTATTTTCGCAGCTAGCTAATAATCATACACTTTAAATAATCTGAACAAAACTCTTCAAATTGCACAAACATCAAAATTCAAAATCCCATCATTTGTTTGGTTAATCCGACAAATCACAAAATTATAATAGGATCATTACGGCAGTAAAATTTGGCCTACACAAGAACCTACAACTCATTACATACTGTACATCAATGCATTTTAATTAAAATTGGAATTTCTAAATTAATGATGTGTAACTCGTATCTCCCCTGGCCAGTGCAAAGTACTGAAAATTAAAAATAACACAGCACCAAACAGCTACCAGAAATGCAGGCCTGATAACGATATAAAATACAAAATAAAGAAAACAATAAAAAGTTAAACTGACACTCCATTGGAAAATCGGTCAGAAATGTTGGCACATAATATTTGAAATAATAGTTAATACGGTTGTCAAAGACAAAGAGCAAAATATTAAAAACACAAAATTTGACACCCAATATTATAATTTAGAGTAAAATAAAAGATTGTCATTCACAACAACAACAATGTTTATTAGTACCAATCAAGGTGCCCACTTTGAGCGAATCAACCAACTATTACATAAAGGCTTAAAAATGACTTGTCTTGTAACCGTACACAGGATCAATGAAATAAACGTCCATTCATTACGCCACATTCCAGTTGAATGACGTTGACGTTAAATAACGTAGCACTCCATTTTTCACAGATCACTCCGACAAAATAGTCCCTTTGAAATTGTTTTGAATAACAGATTGATAACTTTTGCATGGATTTCATAACGATATATTCTTAGTTATAAATTACCGATAAACAAAATATAAGGCAGTTGGTTTTAGGTAGTGGCTTTCTCACGGTGATATCTCAGGTTCGCCCTAACGGGCTCACATAAGATGTACCTTGAGAAAGCCACTACCAAAAACCAATTGCCTTATATTCTGTATGTATCAGTAAGTATAAATGTAGTATCTGTTCAAGATTTCAATGCATTGTTATAACCTTATTTATGTTAGATATAATAAAAGATTGTTTATTTTAAAGTGTGTGTTTTTATTATAAATTATTTGTGATTGTTTACAAGTAACATCGTTACGTAATATCCGTCGTGTTGAGTCTAGTACAAGTTACCCGGTACATGTCAGCCTTCTGCCATACTTATTGACGAAAGACAATTCACAACCATGGAAATGAGTGTCTGCCTTGTCAAAAGATCCTTTATATTTATTAATTTCCTAGTCATTTTCCCTACAAGCATGTCAGATTTGTGTATTGAACACATGGCAGAAAATAAAGCCATATATAGATATTTTTGGATAATTATTTTTTTGAACCCGTCTTTTTTCGCGTTGATTTTAAGTTTTGTTTTTTTCTTGTGTATTGTTTGTTGTGTATTTCCAATTTTTAAATACTTCGACACTAAATACTACGCAATAGTTGTTGCTTGTATACCGAATTATTTGTTACCTGCAAGAATATTCTTGGATAATTCACAGTTTAAAATTTTATATGAATAAAATAGAATTCAATGACAATCGTGAATGTTTTACAGTTTATTTCTTGCTTATATCTGAAGTTTTAACAATTTTTAACAATTTGCTTTAGTTAATACATAATACAGCACAGATAATGATAAAATACAACAGACATTCAATAAAGCACTAAGACATTTATAATTAATTATTGTCACTGATCATTACTCGTCAGGATCGCTGAACCCTTCAAAATCCAACTCTTCGATGTCGCTGTGAAATAAGGCAGAGATCGCAACTGGCAAGTCATCTACTTCAGACACCACAGCCATAGCTTGGTCTTCTTCCATCTTCTGTAGATCCATTATATTCGCCTTGATGAAGCCATTTATTACAGTTGACTCTTTCACAGCTGGCCAGGCATCCTGTACCCACTGAACAACTATAGGATATGAGGCTCTTCAACTCGACCAGTCTCGATGAAGCTCTTCCTACCTTGGCACATCCAGTCTTCCCATAGTTTTCGCATCTCGCACTTGAACGATTTATTTACTGAAATGTCCAGTGGTTGTAATAACTTGGTAAGACCACCTGGGATGACAGCAGGTATCGAGTTTATGGATTTTATACGGTCTTTGCTGATGTCATTAATGTGGGCTCTCATGGAGTCTAGCACCAACAAACACTTCTTTTGTCGAAAAAAACCACCTGGTCTTTGCACATAGCACCTGCTTAGCAACAAGTCAAATACATTGTTGTCCATCCATCCTTTTATGTTGTTATGTATGATAACGCCGGATGGCAGTTTTTCTTTGATGGATGTTTTTCGCTTAAAAATTACCATTGGAGGTAGTTTTTTACCATTAGCAGTACAAGCCGAAACAACGGTAAAGCCGGACTTCTCATGACCCGTGCTATTAACTGTGATGGTGTCCACTCCATTCTCAGTGACAGTTCTATTCATTGGGGTATCGAATGTAAGTTGGACCTCATCCATATTATATAATTTTGGTATATAATACATTTTGACTAAATACATAAAGAGCCTGTAAAAATCAAAAGAGAAGTTGATCACACTCTCTCACACTCTCATGCAAACTTATACAACCAACACCTATTTATAATCTAAAGTGATCTTTGTAGCTTGTGTTACAATAACATAAAACTATATTAACATGTACATGTATATCAAACTTGACAATTCAATATGAAATCATGAGAAAATAAGATGTAAGGGAGCCCACAATTTTTCATATTTGGACAGTGTGTTATTTTTCTCTGCAATATAACGTTCAATCTGTTTATATTGTTGTATTTTACACTGCAGTTCAATAATATTTGGTAATGCTTCATTTAGTTTGCATTTGTAAATGTATCTTTTAGTAATAATTATAAGTAAATTTAATAGGGGTGTGCCATTAACAAAACCAAGAAATAAGCCTTCTTTGTCAAAAGCTACATTGCAAGAGTATGATCTAAGTTTACTAATAACAGATTCCCAGTTATAGTACATTCATAAAATAAGTGTTCAATTGTTTCTTCATTATTTTTACAAAAGCAGCACAGTTGTCTTTCAGTTTTATTTTGTACAAAAAAAATGTTTGTTGGGATGATTCTGTGTAAAAATTTATACTGAAAATTATATAAATATGCATTCTTACATGACTTTTTTTATAGTTACAAAATATTTTGACCAGTTTGTTGTTTCTATTTGTAAAGTTTCTTCCCACTTCAAAAACCTTTGCACTGGCATTTGCACAATCTGATTAATAAGCTCATCATAAAAAATACATTTTGGCTTTTTATCATTAATTTTGTTTATAAATTTATCTCCATCAATCGAGTTTATACTCTCTGCTTTACAGTTTAATTTTTTTAACAAAATTTTTAATATCTTTTGGGATGTTGGCAATAAGATTATAATATTTTAAGAAGTTACTGGTCTGTAGCTTCTGTTTCAATACAGAAAAAGTACTGAAATCTTTACTATTCTGGTTAAAAAAATTCTAACAAAAATTGCACTCCTTTTGATTTCCAAGTGATATATAAAGGAAATTCTGACAATGGTGAAAAATTTAAAATATCCAATGTTAGAATATCCTCAGTTGTTTTTTTTTGTATAGGGTTTTTCTATATGGTGACAACAAAAAATATCTTTCCAAAATAAGTTATTTAATTCTAGAGAAATCTCTTTTAATTTGTCTTTTTGCAAATAAAGAGACCTTTCTCCACCAAATCTCTTTAGATTTAACAAACACACCGTTTGCCAGCTTCCGTTTAGTTTTGACAGGAGTCTTCTTATCCAACTTAATTTAAGGTAAATATTAAAAGACTGGATATGTATCATTCGTAAACCCCCTTGAGATATATCTCCAACTTAAGTGTTACGTTTTATCTTATCCGGTTTTCCATCCCAAATGAAGTTAAAGAACAAATGATTGAGCTCAATCATCCTTTTATCGGAGAGGCTGGGTAATGATGTTATTAAATGGATTAATTTGGGGAGTGCTAATGACTTTATAACTGTAATTTTGCCAAGTAAGGTGAGCTTTCTATGTTGCCAACTTTTCAATATTCCTGTAACCTCTTTTATCTTTTTAGAGAAATTAAGTTCTGTCATACTAACTTAATTTAAGGAGAAGTCAATTCCCAACAGTTTAAAATTAGAATGTGTCCAGTGAAGTTTTTTGTCTGGGCAGAGAACAAGATTAGAGTATTTTTTGTTTCCAACCCACACAGCTCTGGTTTTGTCTAAATTCATTTTAAACCAGAAAATTTATGAAAGAGCTCAAAGCATTGAAAAGACTCTTTAAGAGAAATTGCACTTCCATCTAACATGAGAAATGTATCATCTGCATATTGGGTAACTAATGTTTCTTTATCTTCCAATGAGGACCCCCCTAATGTTTGGATTTGACTTTAGTTTAATTGCTAGCAATTCAACTCCAATAATAAATAGATAAGGAGATAATGGATCTCCTTGTCTACAACCACGTTCAAGTTATAAAAGGTCAGATAGGTGCCCATTGTTTATTATACAGCTTGATGCATTACAATAAAGTGTTTCAAACCATTTACAAATTGACGATCCAAAATTAAAACTTGTTAATGCTTTGTTCAAGAACCCCCATTCAATAGAATCGAAAGCTTTTTCAAAATCTATTAGCAACAAAAGGCCAGTTTTGTTGTTTTGTTCTAAGTAATGCATCAAGTCATATAATAAACAAGTGTTCTCACCAATAAATCTATCTCTAATAAAACCTTTTTGTGTATCAATTATGATAAATGGCAACACTTCTTTTATTCTGTTAGCAATTACTGCTAAAGCAATTTTAATATCTCTTTTAATAGTTGGAAGTTAAATTTCCAATAACCTTTCCCTCTTTTTTCTAAGTTAGAATGTAAAGGTTATTGCTGAGTGGTCAGTTTTATAACCTGAATTTATAGTTGCATTTCTCATAAGTGAAAATAAATCTTGTGTAACCAAAAAATAGACCACTTTGTTTTATTGGTGAGGACTGGCACCAAGTGTACTTTCTTTCATCTTTTTACCACAGAACACCACAGAATACCACAGAACACCGCAGAATACCACAGAACACCACAGAACTCGAATAAATGTCATTTTTCTTTGATAAAATTAAATTAAATATTATTTTATGTGTAATTATGGGTTATTGTGTATAATTATGTCTTAAAACCACACATTTGTTCAACATTATGTCTTCGTACGCGGATGAAGTTTTCGATGAAAACGGCGATAGCACAGAACACCACAGAACTCGATTAACTATCCTTTAGTATTAAATAAATTTAATAAAATAATATTTTGTGTGTAATTATTACTTATTGGTTAAAATTATGTATGAAAACCACGTATTTGTTCAACATTACGTCTCGTCGTACGCGGATGAAGTTTTTGCTGAAAACGGCGATACCACAGAACACACTAAAATACCACAGAACATGCAGCCTAAATAACTTTAAAGGGATAGTTCAATGATTAAATTGTGTTTATATTAACAGTTTCTTCATAAAAAAAATACATGAACAATGTTTTAAATACCATGCAACTTATTTTGTAGCACGAATGTCCGATGGTATTGTTAAAGACTGTGCAAATGTTTCCCATAATTTAATATATAATCGTGATGTAGTGAATTGGGAGTGATAAACATTCTTAAAAAAACATACATAATAAGTGTAACTAAAAAAAATTATAAATATAAAAATGAATAAACAAAAAGCGAAAGCCGAATTTTACATGAAGCTTATATGTCACATGCTACTAAGATTTAACAGGTTTTTCTTAAGAAGTTGAAGAAGTAAAAATACAAAAAATGAATATACAGACATAACCATTATTTTGTTTGGTAATTCAAAAAGTGAGAAAAAAACCAAACAAACAAAAATCACTGAAGGTCGTTTGATTACGAACCAAAAATATACAAAGTAGTGTTTTAAATAAACAATTTGGCTTATACGTAAAATAGAACATATAAATAGTATTATTCTAATATATTTTATGTGCTTGTTTTATTATTTCAATTTACAAACAATACAACAGTAGAGCAAAAGGTACGTAATTCTATACGAAGTTAAAATTTTACTTCTTTAACAAATTAAAAAAAAAAATATTTCACAGTTATACATCCCTGCTGAGTTTTATCTTCATTGATGTTAATTAGTAGCACCACTCTAAATAATCCCCCATGGGTTTATTAGGGGCGGTTTATTAGTGTAGTGCTGGGGCCATAAATCAATTTTGGTAAGGTTTCTCCGTGACAGCGCTTTATTAATTAACAAGCGTGTTTTATTGTTTGATGTCTATGATGAATTTTATTTAAAAGAAACATTTTTTAAGCAACATATAATATTAAAAAATATGTTTTTGAACTAGGACTTCCTTGTTTTAAATATTAAATTTCTCAACTAGGATGTTCTACAGCACTATAACAGATGACTTCAAGAAGGTGGCGCTTTAAGAGAAAAAACACAAACATACACACACAAAATTCGGAATCCCCAATGAAGTACAACTGTATTCAAGTTTGGTAATGTGGGTCGTCATGACGGTAATCATGAAATATTTCTTTTTATATATTGTGCACAACAATAACTATATTTTCAGCATATTAACTCATATAAACATTTAAAATAGCTTTTTGAATTCAAAATAGTGTTACGTAAAGTTCTGTGGTGTTCTGTGGTCCTGCCTTTTTCATGAAAAACGCCAACTGCTCTCTCAACAAGACATGTGGATGAACACATCTAGGAACAAATTTGAGGTTTAAAGAGCTATTTTTATACAATAGGACTTTTTTACGTGCATATAACGTTTTATATTCGTTTTATCAATAAAAAGGATATTTTATCGAGTTCTGTGGTGTTCCGTGGTATCTCCGTTTTCAGTGAAACTTCATCCGCGTACGACGAGACGTAATGTTGAACAAATACGTGGTTTTCATACATAATTTATCCAATAAGTCATAACTTCACACAAAATTTTATTTTATTTAGTTTATTCAATAAAAAAAGATATTTTGATCGTGTTCTGTGGTGTTCATTGCGATCGCCGTTTTCATCGAAAACTCTATCCGCGTACGACGAGACACAACGTTGAACAAATATGTGGTTTTCAGACGTAATTATATCAAATAACCCATAATTACACATAAAATAATATTTCATTTAATTTTATCAAAGAAAAAACGATATTTTATCGAGTTCTGTGGTGTTCTGTGGTATTCTGTGGTGTTCTGTGGTAAAAAGACGCACCCGGGTGGCATGTACGCCATGGATCTATCATATAAAATGTTTCTATAATTTCCTCAATTTTTTTCCTACTATTTGTATTTCTATCATGAACTATATTAAAATTCATCTTTATTATATCCATACAGACAAACTAATGTCATACGATGACTATAAACAAATAAATCTAAGACAATATACCGACCATGATTATCAACCAACGACTTATGTATTTCAACATCTGAATCAGTTTTAAACATTATACAAACTCCTGCACTTCTGTTGGTATAATGACTAAAGATGTGTTTCTTCTTCTAGCTCAGTCAAAAACATAAACTCGTTTTTTTTTAAATTAGAAAAAAGACCCTTTACATTCATTAATAAAATGCTTACATTATTCATAAATGCATGTATGAACATTAAAATATTTAAACAAAGAATTCAGCTAGCAGATCAGTACTAAACAAGTATTAACATAAACACTTATTACACAATCACACACACATACATGCCCTGTAAGATGACATATTTGTAATGCACTTTGCATGTTGTCGTACATTATTGTGCAGTTACGGGTTATCTGGTCCTTGACAAATGTGTTAAAAGAGTGCAATTTTTCTTCGTAATCTGCTGGTAATTTCTGTGCAACATTTGTACGCTGTCGAATTACCAAATTTTTGTGCTTCATAAATCGAAAACACCATGACGTACTACCATTGAAGTTAGTAATGTTTAATGATTTAACTATGTCAAGCGCTTTCATTCTGATGTGCATGGTGTTGAGGGGTCTACATGCAGCTCTCTGTTCAATAATATATTGCTCAAGTTGGTCTTCTCGCGCTGGCCAGTAGGGAGCATGGGTTCTGAAGGATTTTCTGGTTTTTTTTTCTCAAACAAAGTGGGTCTTTTTGTTTGCGCCAATCTCGGACGAGTTTCTCGCTAACTCCAAATTTGCGTTGTGCGGCTAAGTTTTCCCCATTCTCCTCTGCATACTCTATAACCTGCAGTTTGAACGCAGCTGTATAAGATCTACGTGATTGTGTAGGAGGTATTTTGACTGATTACAAACATAGCAATGC
This sequence comes from Limnoperna fortunei, assembly GCA_944474755.1. Classification (NCBI taxonomy): domain Eukaryota; kingdom Metazoa; phylum Mollusca; class Bivalvia; order Mytilida; family Modiolidae; genus Limnoperna; species Limnoperna fortunei. Next base: position 35,676,633 of record OX104113.1, read on the forward strand.
GTACAATTTAAGTCTAAATTTGCGCTTGGGAGGTAGGACAAATCAATAACAGTTAAAAATACAGATTTTGAAATTTATTCTAAATTATTTATTATTAAGATAATTATGAGTTATAGGGCTTCAATTAGTAATGTTTATACAATTTTTCAATGGTGTGTTATTTTTATACACATATATCCTGATGTGGGCCTCATTATATAGACACGGATGGATAATTTCTTTGTTTGTGACGCAGAGTTTTTCGCACCTGCGTGATTGCAGTGTAAACAATTCTCATGTAACTGTAATTAAGGTTTGATTAAAAATCAATCAAGAAATGTTATACCCAATTATTCAGGAAATAGCCCAATGGAATTGTTTCAAGAATCAAAAAGAGACAAGGACTTCAAAGAACACCAACGTCACAGTAAAATACAAACTAGCCGTACTCATTTCATCATCAATAATAACTTGAAAGATCGATAAACACATTATTGGTCAATTTATTTTATTGTTAACTAATTTATTTCAAACACATCAAGTAAGAACAGAATGGAAATTCTTCTGGTATCTTCTGCAACAAAGCTGCATAAAAATTGATTATATTATTATTTGTCAATGGTCGATCCGTCTGTTAAACCTTAGGTAAGTCGAATTCGGTCCATAAGTCGAGGCAGTCGACCTGACGAAAAAAACTTATCGTTCAGAAAATACGGTAATTATAGTCAAAATACAATGACCTGTCAGGTATTTTTTACCTATTTGTCAACCAATTCTTAATACAGATAACAGCTGTTTAAAAAACTGCTTCAATCTGTTTTCTTTAAAGCTCTTCATCGGTGATAGCTTGGACATTTAAATTGCAGCTACTCATGTGTGACTAAGGTAATTTTAATTTCTAACTTGCATAACTCTATGGCAATCTCTCCAGTAAATTTACCCGAGTCATGCATGAATAGCTGAAATTTAAATGTCCAGCTCTTTCTTAGTAAGAGCTTTAAAGAAAACAGATTGAAGCAGTTTTCTAAACAGCTGTTATCTACTTTTGAAATTGATTGAGCAATAGGTAGAAAATACCTGACAGGTCATAGTATTTTGACTATAACTTGTTCTCGTCATGAATATAGCTGGAATACTACTTGCTGGACGTAAAGTCCAATCAATCATTTTCTTCCCTCCATTTGTAGTCTTTACAAATTTTTAACAAATATTTTTCACAAGTTTCAACTTTCAATTGTAATACTTGCCACAGCGTTAATGTTCACAATTTTAAACAAAACAATTTAGAAATGAAATCTGGTAAAAAAAAATTAACAAAGTTGAAGTAGACTAAGCTTTATTATGTTTTAACTTTATGAAGGTTAAATAAGAATTGATTATGAAAACTGAATATGAAAGAGTTAATTGAATTAATAAGGTATGAGCTATCATTAGTAAATATAAGCGCAGCCTCATTGTAGAAACTGTAAGATTGATGTTTGTTGTTGGTTTAGTGCCACTTTCAGCAATTTTTCAGCTTTTAATCATGGCATTTTTTGTATTAGAGGAGGCAATCAGAGTACCTGATAAAAACCCCCAACCTTCAGCAATTAAGGTTGGAGTCGAGCACTCCTTGCCTGCATTAAGACTCAAACCTACAATATTAGTGTTGACAGTAAATATCAAAATGTAGTACTAACTAGTTTTGCTGTGGACTATAACACTTTTTGTCAGACTCATTTAACAGTTACTGATAGGGTCTGAGATTTTCTGCACATACTCAAACAGCACAACTGGTCACAACATTGTAATTCAATATTTATACCCATGCAATGAAATTGTTGGGGGTATAATGTTTTTGACCCGTCAGTCCGTCCGTCAGTCCATCTGCACGCCCGTCCATGTGTCATGCTGTTGTTGCCTGTATGGTGCTCTCATTTCTTAATGAATTTTAACGAAACTTTGGGAAAATAACAGCATAGTAGGTGCTTGGATGGGATTGATTTTTATGGGGAAAACTGTCATGGGGACCATATTTTTGGGAGGGTGACAGTCAATTTTCAAGTACATGTATATTCAATGTTGTAGCCTGGATAGCGCTTTTATTTCTTCATGGATTTTTATGAAATTTTGGGAAATTGTTACTTATATTAGGTGCTTGGATGGGGATTCATTTTAGGGAAATTTGTTAAAGGGGACCATATTTTTGGAGGGGGACTTATTTAACTTTAATGTACATGTATATTCAATTTTGTTGCCTGGATAGCACTTTCATTTCTTCATGGGTTTTCATGAAACTTCAGTATACCAATTTAGATACCAAATACTACCTTGATGTAATGGGAATGCATAGGGTATTTTGAGCTTGCTCACTAAGGTTCTTTAATTGTTAAAAACAACATAAAAATGCATTCAATCAAAACATATTTAAATAGCCTTTAACCAAACATGTCAACTATTTAAAAGTACTATTTTATCTTTCTAGTGCAAATGGAGAAAGAAGATGTTTTATTATTCATGTAGTTGCATCATTTCAAGGCAAGTTTAATCAGCTGAAACTAAAAATGGAAATACAATATATTTAGCTTTACTGACATTCTGTCCTATGCTATACATACATGTCCTAATTTTACTTGTATGCCAGTAATCTGAATCTAATAAAGATAAAATCAAATCAAAACGCTTCAGGAAATTTTGTATTTTGTGAAAACTTTCAACATCTTTTCACAGCGGAATGAGAATATTGGAGATATACAAGACTTTAAAGCTGCAGATAATCAGTAATAACATATAACTTAAATATATGCTATTAATAACAAATATATTTGCTTGAGAATAATATAAATAAATTTTGCGAGAATACTGACTTTTGATTGGCTGGAAATTATTTTCTATCAGAGTGTGGAAAACAAATTTGATCATCAACGAGACACTCGTCATTTGTTGTCATATATTACTCCATGGGAAATTAACAGTTTTTGTGTTGATCTCTTTTTTCAAAACTTTCCAGTTACAAAAATAAAATTGTCGAGTTTATTCTATTGTTTGAATTTATTTATATTTATAAGTATTAACTTCAAAAAATATGTTCTCAATCGAGGGAAAACAAAATTTCCATTGTGCACATTAAATATAATTCACTACACGAATTATACAATGTGCAAAATGGAAATGTTATCCTTCGATAGAGAAAATACTTTTTGTAGTTTTTCCTTAAATATATCAATTATGGATTTTGAAGCTGTCCATATAAACATTTTGACTGAATTAAAATCCTAAATTGTTATACATGTATTACAACTGAAACCACATCTGAAATTGCATTACATATATATTTTTTGTTTGTACACCTGCCATATTGTTTATGTCAATTTTATAATGAAATTAAGCTGGAACCAATATTAAGATTTACTTTTAGTAGTGTAGTGTCAATATACTAAAATAGAAACATATTGTAAATATTTCTTAAAAATGCAAACAAAAATACACAGAATATTCTACCATTCATGTGATTGTCTTAGCCAATCAGAATTATAAGACAACACACCATATGTAATATTACAAAATATACAGTAAACTTTACATGTCACATCATATGAACGGTAGGGATTTATTGTCTAGAAGAATCATCTGTGAATTAATAGAAAAAACTAGATATCAATCAGATGGTATCCATCTCTGTGGGCCCCGCCCACCTTGAGGTCCAAGGTCAAAGGTCATCAACCATGGTATGCGAAACATCAACTTGATATTATCTACACACATACCAAATATCAAAGGCCTTCCTCAAAGGATTTATAGATTATTTACGTTTTTTTAAACGAGATGCATTTTCTCGTCGTATCTCATCGAAGGGCGACAGCCCTGAGATGAGATGACGAGAAAATGCATCGAGTATCAAAAAACGTAAATAATCTGTTTATCGCTGTTTTGTAACATTGTGACGTCACAGTGTTTACTTAACGACGTCTAGACAGCGAGCTGAGATGGGCCCATCTCAAGCTACTAGAGTGAGATGGAATAATATCGCACACAAAGATCAAAGGAAAATACTGCAAAATAGCGATAAAAAAAAGTTATAGTCTGGAAAAAAAAATAGACAGACTATAGATCATCCGCCACTAAGTGGCAAGGCCCTAATAATTATCTACATGGGATGACCTTTTTTCTTTCTTTATAGATCCATGCTTACCCAACCCATGTAAGAACGGTGGTTTCTGCACTGCTCAGTTAGATGGAACTCATTCTTGTATATGTGACAAAGATTTTTATGGAGATAATTGTCAGATAGGTAATATATTCAAGCAAAAATTAAACAAAGGTACAACATGCCACACACATTTAGTTATATCACAAATTTACCAAACCTATATGACTAATTTACCAAATCTATATGACTATCTTAATGGGGAGATATATTGTACATATATTTCATTAGAATTTTACAGAAACATGTTTATTTTTATAAAAATGTGATTTAGAAAATTGTAGATTCTTTTTTAAGATATCAAATTCTGCTCAGTGTGTCATGTTTAATTATTTGTTTTTCAGATAAGCAACCACTCATTGATCTGTATACCCCACCATATACATTTTGGATATTATTATATATTTTACATTTTTATTTTTAATATTGTTGGTGTACAGAACTTATTGTATATTTTCTGCCATGTTATGAAATCTGTATACCAGGATGTTATTTGAACTTTTCTGTTTTCTGTAACTTGAAATTCAAGACACCACCAATTCACTATGGTCTGCCTCTTAATTACTTAGACCCTTAGAAATAGACCCTGGGGAAGACTACAAGCTAAACACTATGACAAGCGTGATGATTTTAACTTTCCAATTGGTCACTTCCCATTATAGATAGCAACATTCCAGCAGCTCCAGAGTTTGGTTTGTACATTTCACAACTTGTATGTTATTCTAGATTCTGCAAATAGAATTCAGTTTTCAAGACCGCTCACTGCAGTTGACCTGTAAGCTATTCAAAGGTTAATTTGTTGTTGATGTTATCCTTTCACAGGCTGGGACCATACTGGGACGGTTCCCAGTGCTCAACCCACAGAGCAGCCCAGCGCGTCCCCGGGTGGCAGATAGGGGAGACCCTCTCTTTGGGGAGTTGTCAGGTCATAATACGGAAAGCCTGGCTGCGGACCATAGTTGGTTACGTGTTTGGAGAGTGCCACACTCCTTGCACGATAAAGATCCCTTTTGTAGATTTCAAAAAAGAGTAGACTCATTGACCCTACCCAATACTCCATACTTTTCTAGTGGCAGTCAAAATTTTGTTCCCTGTGTCCCATCCCACCCCTTTTTCAATTGATGTATTGTTTGTTAACCTGATCCCATCCTAAATATAGCTGAAATAGACGTAAAGCAAACATCTAATCAATCAATCCTTTCAGAGGTTCTATGGTCAGCACAAAGACTTGATTGACCTTTATGGGAAATCAATCCCTCAAATCTAATTGGACATTTTCGCTCGGTCATAGATTGTCTTTTCTATTCTGTACCACAGTTTTATTGGGTTTGGGTTACTCACTTTCTGTTTTTGTGTTTTTTGTTTTTGTTTTCTGATGTATTGATGTTTGTCTATATCTGGATTTGTAATTGTTGACTTTTGGCTTATGTTGTTCAGTTGGTTTCATTGCTTTTTTCCTTACATTTATAAACAAGATGGCAAAATATACGGGAAGTATGTTCCTCACACCAATAAAATTTGAAGATCGTAGAAACAAGGCACAAGTTAAAAAATCTTTATTAATGTCATCAGTAAACTTTATTTTGTACAATAAAATCAGGATATTCCTGTTTTCTTCTTTCTAGTTTGGTGTTCTAATTACTTTCTGCAAACTTTTACCAGTATTTTTTCCTCTCTGTGTAAGGTTCCTTTATAAATTGAAACACTTCTCTAAAAACATATTTTTAATTCATAATTTCGCAACTTACGTGTGAGTGTGTATGGTAACAGTTATTCCAGTCTTCGACTAGGTATTTAATGTCACATTCACAGCTTAAGATTTATAGTCCATGAAAATTAATGGCATTTAATCCTCGGCAGTGAATGTGATATAATGTACTGTGTCTAAGACTGGAATAACATAACATATATATAAACATAAATTTTGGATAAATAAATCTCCTTGTGTTTGTGGGGAGACTTTATATTATTGAGACAATTTACAATAAAATATGGCATACATCATTTGTATAGGAAGTTGTTCTCTTGCCGAGGCACAAAGACAGAATTGTCAGAATGAAGGTCACTGTCATACAGATGGCACAAAATCTTCATGTTACTGCAGACTTGGCAAAGAAGGAAGCAATTGTAATCAAAGTAAGTTAGAATGCTAGTTATTTTTTTTTCACCGATGATAAGACATGCATCAAATATGTATGCTTCAAAAAATTATAAGGATCATTATGAACAATTATTATTTCCTTGGAGAGTTTTTTACAGACTACACTGACAACCTAATGCCTTTGGTCGGTCGGTAACAATTATTATAATGTAGATGTCTTGTAAAACATTTGAACTAGTGAGCAGAAGTGCAGTACCGGAGTGCCTTATATCTGTCTTATATCAGTATCATCTGAATCTGTCAATATAGACCTGGGATAATTTACAGTTATTTCATGCATGTTGAGGGAAGTTAAAGATGCTCTAGATGACTTGAGAACTGCAGAAGGCAGAGTGCAAAAGTTTCCAAGTCATCTCCAACACCGAGTAGCAATAATCTGACTGTTCTCTTAACATGCATGAAATAACTGTTTTATTATCTTGTACAACTATATTGATTATAGAGCATGCAACAGTTCAAACTTGGAAGTAGGGAAACAGTTAACTGTTACACTCCTGCTTTAAAAAATAATTATGTTGGACATAGGTAATGCTAATTTTACTGTTAATTATTTTACATTGGCTACACCCTTTTTTGAATGGTACAGCAAGTCTGGAGTTCAAAAACTTAATATTCAATTATGGACTTTTGAAAAGGTCATGGACCTTTTAGGATGATATTGACTGACGTCAAAGTCGTCAGTAAAAATCTTTCTACAAAGTCCATATAAATTAAAAGTCCTTAAGTATTATATTGCATATAATTTAAATTACTGTTACTTTTCTTGTTAGAATGCTGAGTTGTGTACAGCTATAAATAATATTTCTGATTAGTTTTTATGACTGTTTTCAATTAAAAAAGACTGTGATATATAGCAAGAACTTTTATATTTTAAAATTTAATCAACATACAATTAAGAAAAAAAAAAAAAATCATCTATAAGTCACGGTCTGCTATACACCTTCCATATTGTCTACTGGTATACCGATCAAACATGTTATATTTAGTAACATGCCTGATATTCTTTAAAAATAGTAACATGCCTCAAATATTGTTTAAAAAGTAGCAACATACCTAATATATTGTTTAAAAATAGACAGATGTGATTTATATCTTTGGTGACGGAAGTGAAATTTAGTCAATCAAATTTCAGGAAATTTAACCATATGTAATATAATAATAGATCCCAATATTTTGGGGAATTTAGTAATTATTTTGTTTTAACCTTGTTGTAAAAAAATTAAATGTCCAATTATTCTGCCCATCATAGATTTACTAAGTAGATTATTAAGAAGGTACACATTCATCAAGGTAGGGTGGTAGTGGTTATTTTGTTTAAGTGGATACAGATAAAGACAATGGTTTTTAGCAGGGTTGGCAGTGGTTGTTTTGTGTACAAATAAGCAAGCTTTGCTTTCAATCCACAGCTTCATTAACTAATGAAATCGTGCTAAAAATATCAACCAATTGCAGTCTTTCTTGGATGCAACATACACATATATTCACACATATTCAAAAATGTATGTGACTAAATTATAATAAAATATGAGTAAAATTAGCCTGAATTTAAAATACTAAATTTATATTCTTGAGTATGTTGGAAGGGACATGAAGAAACCGAATACATATTTTGCTTACCTTTAATGTTTTTAAAATTTGTATACTGATAACTCCCAGCCAATAAAAACCAAATTTGGAATGACTTATCCTTCTGTACAATTTGTGATTTTGTCACCACCAATGAATAAAATAAGCTTCCACAGCTGTAACATGTGTAATACGTATGTAGTCATTATTATATCTTTAAAAATTAGGCAATTGTCGTAAAAGCTATAATATAGTTTATAATGCTTATAGTTATAGTCAAAATACAATGACCTGTCAGGTATTTTTTACCTATTGGTCAATCAGTTCTTAATACAGATAACAGCTGTTAAGAAAACTGCTTCAATCTGTTTTCTTTAAAGGGAAACTTCGCGAAAAAATGAAAATTTGATATGTTATTCTTCAAATAAAAAGAAACACTTTTGCCTCTTGATGTTTTATTATATTTTCAATGGTTAAGTTCCTACATTGAATTTACCGTGTAAAAAATGCACTTATGGAGGTCCGCCATCTTGTCACTTTCTCGTCACCAGATGGCAATACTAGAGATCCCTGGACATCCAAGTACCTTAAAGTCGCCGTATGATAATAACGGGGAACGATCAATAACAGAAGGTTGTACTATAAGACAAGGCTGTGGCAAGATAACATTTCGTATTTCTGATCTAAGCAAAATACGAAAAAAAACCCGATTTGTGTAACAAATAGTTAACCAGTTTAAAGACTTCAACTAAAGACTATGTCCAGCAACAACTTCATGTGAATATCATTTTCCAGAATTAAATGGAGAATAGTTTAATGGTATGGTGACCTCATTTTTCATCGAATAGTCGTTTGAATTTTGTCCATACATATCACTTAAATGAAAAATTATTCGTATTATTATTTTCAACTTATTCAGATTATGCAACTTATTGAACGAAACTTTTTTTTATACAAAATCTTTGCGAAGTTGACTATTTTAGAAATAACGGTCATTAAATGAAATATTTATAAATACCCTGTTTTCGTGCATCAAAATTTCACTTCACGTTTAGTACATTTATTATTATTATTAATACTGGTAACATTTATTGTGCGTGTGCGTAGGGGACGGACAAAATCCCCCTGGACAAAATCCCTTCTGTGTAATTTAGCATAGGCGGACAAATTCCCTCATTAAATTTACAAGGCGGACAAAATCCCCCCTGTAAAATTTTCAAGGCGGACAAAAAGCACAGTTTCCAAAATTTTACATGTATATATTTTGAGTCAACGTGTCAGTTTACGTTTCCTCTAACATGTCATCTAAAGGTATTCGAAATCTTATATACATCCTGTGTTCTGACACTTCGGTGTATTCAAGTCATACCTGTCCTTGGCAGGAGGGGCGTGCCGTTCTAATTTTGAATTACATGATTAACCTTCAATCTGATTAGCTTTTGAAAATGTCAGAATATTCATACTTCAAAGTCGGAATCAAATGATCTAGTAATTGCAATAAACATCATGTTTGTTTACCTGCTAATTATGTTAATTACCCTTCAAAAACCAGTAATGATTTACCTGTAAAATTTTCACGTCCAAGTACAACTGCCGTTTCAAGACATGCAAAATTGTCTACGGAATTTTATTTTATGTTAAAAAAAATAAATATACAAATATATCTTTTATTACAATAATTATTTAGGTAATTATCTGAGTTAAATAAAGACAGGTTAAAATTTGTGTCTAAAAATACTTTTATTAATACAAAGATCATTAAAACATTAAGACATATTTGGTAATCTTACGTTGTCAGCTGGTTATTAGTCACCGCCACAGTTTTAATATTCTTCAAAGAGCAAAGGCAAAAAAACATATATTTAAACTGAATTATTTATCATATTTACTGGATAATTACATTTATCACGTCACAAAATGCAGTCACGTGATAAAATACTGTCAATATGGCAGCCACCATACACAAAATTTTACCACCTTTAATCCACTTTAGAAGCGTAATGGTAAAGAATACAATAAAACATCAAAAATTTGAAGAATAACATATCAAATTTTCATTTGTTCTCGAAGTTTCCCTTTAAAGCTCTTCATCAGTAATAGCTTGGATATTTAAACTGCAGCTACTCATGCATGACTCTGGTAAAATTTAAGTCTTACTTAGAATATTGCCATAGGGAACAATGTAAGAGAACAATGTTGAAAGATTTATTTTACCTGAGTCACACATGAGTAGCTGCAATGTAAATGTCCAGCTATTTCTGATAAAGAGCTCTAAAGAAAACAGATTGAAGCAGTTTTCTAAACAGCTGTTATCTATTTTTGGAATTGATTGAGCAATAGGTAGAAAATACCTGACAGGTCATGGTGTCATCCTGGTTTGCCCACTTTTAATTAAGGGTATATATAAACATAAGGTGTTTTGTTGTTTTAGCAATTATAGTTCATCTCTGGAAAATAGTCTAATTTTTCACCTGTATTTTATACCATTAAAATGACTAAAGTGTGGCATATATAATAGAATTCATTGGTATTTTATATAACAAAATACAGTTATTTTATATAAGAAAGAACAGATTTAATTTTTTTTTAGGTCATAGTATTTTGATTGAAAAAAAATTTTTTTTTTAAATAACATGGTACACTAAAATTTGATCTCTTTAATGAAAATAAAACCCTAGTAAATTTTGAGGAAAAGAAAATTAAAATAAAATCATTACTCAACTCATGGGAATATAGAGACCTCACATATATTGGAAAAATTACTGTCATCAAATCATTAGCCTTACCGATACTTATCCAGTCATTCACTGTCTTACCAAATCCCCCTTCTGAGTTGGTTAATGAACTACAAAATATATTTTTTAACTTTCTGTGGAATGGAAAACCAGATAAAATTAAGAGAAATGTAGTGGTCGGGCCCTACGAAAAAGGCGGATTAAAAATGCCGCATGTACTATCTTTTATATATTCACTTAAAATGACATGGATCAATAAGCTTTTGGACCCAACAAATTTTTCACAATGGAAAACACTTTTAATAGACAAATATAAAAAGTTTGGGGGAGAAAAAATTTGGTGTATGTCACCTGATGGTATTTCTAAAATATCAAAATATTTTAATAAATTCTGGGAAGATGTCCTTTTAAATTGGAGTGTTCTAAACTGTGAAACAACCAATACAGTTGAAGGAATCCTGAGCCAATCCATATGGTTTAATAGTAATCTCAAAATAAATAATAAAATGATCTTTTTCCCAAAGTGGTGTGAAGCAGGAATTTTCTTTATTAATGATTTAGTTGATGTCAATAATGAATTACTAAGTCATGAAGATCTAGTAAACCAATACAACCTAAACTTAAATATTCTACAATATTACTCAGTGTTACACATGATACCAAAAGTTTGGAAGGATATGATAAAAAATGGAGTAAAACTTGAAAATGTTTCAACAGAAAACTATGACTATGTCAAAACACATAAGAAATCGTGTCAATTTTTCTATAAAAAATATCTCTTAAAATATTCCAAGGAACCAAAACATCAGCAGGCTAAGTGGAACTCTGAACTAGGCGCCGAAATCCAAAATTGGGACTTGCTTTACAAATTACCCTTTCAAGTTTCAAAAAATAATAAGTTTATAATATTTCAGTACAAAATTATGCACAGAATATTATGTACTAACTCCTTTCTATACAAATGCAGACTGAAAGAAACCCACTTGTGTAGCTTTTGCAATGAAACAAAAGAAACCATTACTCACCTTCTCTGGGACTGCTCAATATCAAAAAATTTTTGGATAGAAATATTTGAAAAATTAAAAAATATGTGCAATATAATATTACCAAGAACAGCCAAAGATATTATCTTCGGCTCAGAATACAATGATCCCCTGGTTAACTCTCTTATTATTATATTAAAATACTATATGTATTCTTGCAAACTATCCGGTACAACACCATCAATACAGGGTGGAATTAACATGCTTAAATATACATATAAAATTGAAATCTTATCAGCATCCTATTACAGATCCCCTGCAGTGAGGCACACAATTGAAAATAAATGGATATCCCTGAGAGCCCTACTCACCTAACATCATTTGTTGTAGGTGTGTAGATATCTCAGGAGATTCCATCAGTACAGGGGAGACAATCCTGTTGTCTTATTCACTTGTATATAATCTCTGTATTAAACTTGGTGCACAAGTATGGTGTGGACATTGACTTTTATGTGCACCAATGTTTTTTTTTTTGTTGTATACCTTTTATTTCTCTATAAAACACTATCAATCACAGGTTGTAACTCCCCTGTACATATAGACTTAAAAAAAAAAAATTAATATATATGCTCATTGGACCAACCATGTGGACTATATGTAAGAGACTGTGGGTGTGGGTGTACTACATAGTCTTTTGTACATGATTGCATGTATGTATGTATGTATGTAGGAATGTATGTATGTATGTGAATCTGTTTATATATATATATTTGTAGGACGTATACTTAATATATTCTCTTATACTTCAGTCATGACCAAATATAAACAATAATTTTTGAAATCTTGAGATTATATTATATATTATGTTTTTCTCTAGCAGATGGAGTGTTAATATACATGTATATATTAAAAATAAAGAATTAAAAAAAAAACATGGTACACTAATTTACATTTGCTCTCCAGTACTCATATGATATTTTTGATTAGAGACATCCAATTATTATCTAAAGCCCTATTGTTATCATTTTGTATGTTTGCTATGCCATCTATATTTCTCTACAAAATTGTTTTAACTTTAAAACCCTTGCAGTGATAATAGTGGTCATGACTCTTTGTTTCTACTATAAGTGTTTTGTACAAGAAACTCTTTTGGAAATTCATTGTCAGAAACTTAGTTTAACTTATATAAGAAACCCCTGTGAATATGTCCAAAAATAATTTTCATTATTTAAAAAAAAAAAAAAAACTTCTGGTATGAACCTTGGCATGATTATTCAGCTCTACTGAAAGGTGTTTTCTGAACAAAAGAGATAACTGTCTTATTAAAAAAAAACTTCAACATAGCCACCTATGTGCACAGGTACAAAAATTCTTTCTGATCACCAGCTCAAAACTTGTGTTAGGGAATGAAGCTTGATTTTAGCACCATTAAAAGATGTGTCACTCCCAATACAGAAAATGTGATGGCCTAAAACCACTTTGCACATGTAAAATAAGAAATTGTTTTTTAGTCCCCTACCGGCTTCACAGAAGAAGACCATAGGTTTGCACTCTGTCCCTCTGTCAGTCAGTCACAAATGTTTTCAGGACTTTTTTTCCAAACCCTTGCAGATATTGAGCTGATATTTGGTATGTGAGTTAACCATGATAAGTTACAGATCAGTTACTGATTTTTAATGAAATTATGCCCTTGGATTTAGAAAATTTTGTTAAATAACAGTTTTCCAGACCTTTTTTCTAAACACTTGCAAATTATAAGCTACTATTTGGTATGTGAGTCAACCATAATAATTTACAGACCAAGTTCGAATATTGTTCTGTTCCAATTATTTTTGACGAAATAATTGCCCTTGGAAAAAAAACAGTTTTCTGGAATTTTATCTAAATGCTTGCACATAATGAGCTGATATTTAGCATGTGAGTAAACCATGATCGTTCTGGTCCAATGATTTTTATGCCCCCGCGAAGACATGTCGGGGGGCATTAAGTTTTACTCATGTCCGTCTGTCCGTCCGTCCGTACGTCCGAACAAATTTCCGTCAAGCTTTTCTCAGAAACCGTACATGAGAACAATTTTAAATTTGGCAGAGTGGTTCAGTATCACAAGTTGTATGTCCTAAGCGAATTTCAGACCTGTCGGACAACTACTTCCTGTTTGGGACTTCATTTGTACGTAAATACGTCCGTCTGTATGTACAAATTTCCGTCAAGCTTTTCTCAGAAACCGTACATGAGAACAATTTTAAATTTGGCAGGGTTGTTCAGTATCACAAGTTGTATGTCCTAAGCGACTTTCAGACCTGTCGGACAACTACTTCCTGTTTGGGACTGGGCCGATATGAAAATGTGTTAACACAAGTATGAAAATTTCCGTCAAGCTTTTCTCAGTAACCGTACATGAGAACAATTTGAAATTTGGCAGGGTGGTTCAGTATCACAAGTTGTATGTCCTAAGCGACTTTCAGACCTGTCGGACAACTACTTCCTGTTTGGGACTTGGCCGATATGAAAATGTGTTAACATGAGAATGAAAATTTCCGTCAAGCTTTTCTCAGAAACCGTACATCAGAACAATTTGAAATTTGGCAGGGTAGTTCAGTATCACAAGTTGTACGTCCTAAGCAACTTTCAGACCTGTCGGACAACTACTTCCTGTTTGCGACTGGGCCGATATGAAAATGTGTTAACATGAGTATGAAAATTTCCGTCAAGCTTTTCTCAGAAACCGTACACAAGAACAATTTGAAATTTGGCAGGGTGGTTCAGTATCACAAGTTGTACGTCCTAAGCAACTTTCAGACCTGTCGGACAACTACTTCCTGTTTGCGACTGGGCCGATATGAAAATGTGTTAACATAAGTATGAAAATTTCCGTCAAGCTTTACTCAGAAACCGTACATTAGAACAATTTGAAATTTGGCAGGGTGGTTAAGTATCAAAAGTTGTACGTCCTAAGCGACTTTCAGACCTGTTGGACAACTACTTCCTGTTTGGGACTTACTTTAGCGGGGGCATCCGTGTCCCATGGACACATTCTTCAATTTTTTATGAAATAATGGCCCTTTGACTATGAAAATTATATTTGCCAGTAGGGGACCTACTATCCACACTTGTTTCTATTTTAATTTTAAAAAACCTTAGATGAAGCTTGACATCAGTTTTCATGAATACTTTAAGAGTTAAACAAGATAGAAAACTGTATACTGAATGTTGTGATAATTGTTTAGTACATGTGCAAATGTTCTAAAATTGTTTTTTGCTCTCTAGTTCTCAAACCCTATAGAGTTGAGTGATGCAATTTTGGCATGTTTATTTCCCACGATAGTAGGTGTATACATGTATATAAAATGAAGAAAACCATTAATTGCAGTCTTTCTAAAATGTGCCTACCATAGAACATGACATGCAAATTTTGATGTAGTCCAACAAAGGTTTAAAATTGTCTGACAAAATATCTGGTACAAAAATAAACATTTATGTGCATAGAACATTTTCTTTGGGTGTTTATTTTTTTTAAATGCCTGACTGCATGTTGCTCAGAGACTTTCTATTATGGTTTTAAGCTTTAAAAACCATTTAATTACTAGGATTAAACTTGTCTAAAAAAATTATTAATTTCATGAAAGCAAAGTTGCTAATACCAGAAAATATAAAGAAATACAATTTTGCTGCATTCTGACCCTGAACATATCCCTTGAAAAGTAATAACATAAAATTTAATGTAAAATTTATATGTAATTTATTTATATTATTTTCTTATATAAGTATGTTCCTTTGCCTTTTGGTGTTGAAAAGATAATGGTAAAATGAAATTTCAAGTTTTGTTCATACAAAGCATAGAAAATACTTTATTTTGACAATTTAAAAACATTCTTTAAATGTTTTTTTGCTCGCAATCATCAAATTTATGGATCACAATAATTGCATTTATTTTTCTTTTAAGCTTGATGTACATGTATATAATTGAATCCATGGTATTTGTTTAAGAAGAAAATAATATGTGTCGCTTATTACTCATAAATGATAATTTGAGTTAATAATTCATAGTAAGCCAGCTTTCTATTAGGTTGCAACAATTTGATCTCTAACTATCTGTTAACAATTATAAATTTGAATTTGATTTTTTTTAACCTATACTTAGTTTGCTAACTATAAATAATTAATCTTGTAATCATGGATAGCTTTTGCTATCTTATCAGCTGTCCAAAAGGTAATTGATAAAATGTTACTTTTGTTAGCACTAAACATTTTGTACATAATCATACATTAACACCCGTAATCTATGATGATGACAAGCTAACCATAGGAAAGTTATGGTATTGTTGATTATAATTTGTGAACATGAAATTGTAGATCAATAATTCATAATAATCTAGCATAAAATGGGTTTAAAAAAATTATTTATTAAACATACATAAACACAAATTCCTCAGTATTCCTCTAATTCCTTGGTATATCATTATGGAATTGTTCGTGATTAAAGCTGTACAACATTACAATCATTTGGATTTTAAATATTGTTTAGGTTTGAGTGCCACTGATGAGTCTTGATTTGACGAAACTCGCGTCTGGCATAGTAAATTAACCTTGGTATCTTTGATGACATTTTTTTTCAAACCACTGGGTCGCCTGAATATAGCTGAAATATTGCTGCTCGGGCGTTAAACACCATTAATCAATCAATCAATCAATCAAACCACTGGGTCGATGCCTCTGCTGGTGAACTGTTAGTCCCCAAGGGTATCACCAGCCCAGTAGTCACACTTAGGTGCTGACAGGAATATTATTTATTCTTTAAGTGATAAAGTCGTTGTATACAATTACTACCATGAAATTTCAAAAATTATTTTAATTCCAAGATTTTCTATTTTCAAGGTGTAGATAGCATTAGCCAGATTTGGTATAACGCTATGGAATTTTAGGTGATTAAAGCTCTACGAAATGGCAATCATTTGGATTTTGTTTGGGTTTGAGCAACACTGATGGGTCTTAATTAGACGAAACGCACGTCTGGCATAGTAAATTCTATTAACCTTTTTTTTTAATATGTAAAATTATCATTCATAAACATAGTTTTAAGAGTGAAATGGCTGCATATAAATCATTATCTTGAATACATCTTCATAATTATCAGCTGTCTAATGGTTAGCTGGCCATAATAGATGATGGGTCATATGTGAAATGTGATAAAATTGTTGGTTCCTTACATGTCTTATTTTAATACTGTAGAAACCAGTGAAAGCATCACAAACCCAGGACAAGAAGGAGTAAGTTATAGTAAACTTGATCTTAGAATAATGATTGCATTCTTAAATATTTGCACTTTATTACTACAACTGATTATTTGTATTTTTTGGTAGTCAAATTACATTTAAGAACAAAACAATTTTTTACCAAATTTGATTACTGTTATAAATTGAAAACTATGTGAAAAAGCTGTAGTTTCAAACATTTATGTTAAGATTAAAGACACTAAATCATAAGTACAGGTAGATTTAAATAAATTTGAAACAGCCTGCAAGACATTTGTGTTTAATATACATAATTCTTAAACAAAATAACAACATTGGAAATAATAAAATTGGAATTTCAGATAATTTTCTTTAATTATGGACTTTACAATTAAAGCTTAATTTATGGACCTAATTTAATTATAATTTATTAATTGAGACTTGATGTCGAAACTTGAGGCTTAATGTAGTAACTTACCATATATTACTCTGTAAAATATTTGGTGCCATTTTATTCTTTCCCATGTATTTTTTTTGCAGGCAAAATTTGCAGGCTCCTCCTTGCCAATAACAATCAAATGTCATATCGGTGAGCCCTGTGATATTCCGACGGTGTTAACAGGGGACCCTCAGAAACAGTATGTACATGTTAAATCTTTGTAACTAAACAATTTGTCAACCTAATACATGTGTAGACTACGCAGTTTTATGGTTAGGTTGCATGTAGTGCATAAGGGCTGTTTAAAAAAATATGACCCCAAGATGAGAAAAAAATGTCAAATTTAAACATGAGCATATCAAGTTTTTGTTCATAATTTCCAAATGTGCATACGTTGAAGTTAATAAATCAAAAAAGAAATTTACGAAAAGGTAAGAAATAAAGTTTTTTTTAATATTTTATTGAACAAATTTTGTAATATAAAACAATCTTAACATTTATACATTTTACTTCAGTTTAACAATTTTATGTTTCATATAACTTGTTGCTGTTTTCTTAAACAATGTAACAAATACTAATGACTTCCTGTGCAAGATTTTGAACAATATGCAATTGTACTTTTTAAAAAAAATAATTTTTTTCAAGAATTTTTAAAAATTCTTTTGTTATCTACCTCTTAAAATTTTTTATTAAGTCAAAAGTAGTATGTATTTTGCATATGGCAACAAAATTATTAAATTGTAATTATAAGACATCCATTGAGAAAAAAAAAATTCATGATAAAGTTAAATCATTTGAAAATGGTAGGTTGTGGAAAAAGTACTATGTTTAGTCTGATTTTGTTGCACTCCTGACACTCCAGATTAAAACAAATAAAAGAAGGAAGTACATTCTTTAAAAAGTACTGAGGTAATTTTGTGATATTGCTGGGAACAAATTTCATATATCTTTATAACATTTTCAATAGGATATTTGAGAAAGAACAAAATTAATATATAAGCTGTTTAAAAAAAAATGACCCCAACAGATTATGGTCCTCTAATTTTGATTGTTAGATTTGACAATTTTTTGACCTTTTTAAAAATGACATATTTAGGTGTTACAGAAAAGTGTTGCACTCCTGACAATTTTGGCATGTTTTTCTGGCATAACTTTTTTGTTTTCTGATATATCTTCATGATTTTTTGCAGACATGTTCCCCACAACTAGACATACATTTTTAACTATTTAGAAATAATATATCTATTAATTTGACAAAATTAGAGGACCATGACCTGTTGGGGTCATTTTTTTTGAAACCACCCATATCAGCTTATGGAAGTAGGTAGAATACACCTACATGTACAAGCAAAAGTCTTATTACAGTAGAACTTGCATTCACCTCTAAATATAGATTTGAAGCATTTTTGTGGAAATTCTGTATCTACCTATTTTATACATTCTTTTTCTTCTATAGTGTTCAATGCAGAGCTTTCAAACATAGGAAGAATATTTATTATATACATTAAACTTGTGCACATCTACCATTTAAGAGGCGTTGGTGGCAGAGTGGTTAAGGTTGGTCTTCTATTGATAATGGGGTTGTTTTTCACCGAGATTGCAGGTTTGATTCTCGTTGCAGGCAAGGTGTGCTCAAATCCAACCTTAATTGACAAAGATTGCCAGGCTTCTTACTGAAGTTTGGGGTTTTATCCGGGTACTCGCCCTTCCTCCCTCATTAAAAACTGGATGCCATCATATAGCTGAAAAATTGCTGAAAGTGGTGTTAAATATCGTTCAAAGAAACCTACAAGCTCTGGATAGATTTGTAAAATTTTTGTGGAATGTTTGAAGTAATAATAATAATACAGGGAAACTTCTCTAAACCAGACCCTCAGAAAATGGGTTTCCCCTACATATCTGCCATTTTAAAAGTCACGGCCATTACCCATTAAAGTTAATGTTATATAATTATGTTCACAAAATCGGCCACCAGTTATAAAATTTACCTATCATAAGTCACTGAAGAAACAGGAAATCATTACATAATAGTTCACCATTGGAGGCCTTAATTATTTAAAGCACTAATCCATACTTTATTTTGATGACCATTTAATAGTAATTTATGACATTTTAGTCTGATCCTTGGCCATGCTAATAAATTATGGATTGAAAAAAAATTGAATTAAATGTCTTTTAATATTATTGTTAAAAAAATAAATGATCCCGTCCGGTAAAGCATAAATTTTGCAATTCGCAGCAACATCAACATAATTTCTTCGATATTATAGTCAACAAATACTATGACCTGTCAGGTATTTTCTACCTATTGCTCAATCAATTCCAGAAATAGATAGCAGCTGTTTAGAAAACTGCTTCAATCTGTTTTCTTGAAAGCTATTAATCAGAAAGAGCTGGACATTTAAATTGCAGCTATTCATGTGTGACTCAGGTGAAATAAATCTTTTACCTTGATTCTCTTTAATTGTACCCTATGACAATATTCTATGTAAGAAGCTTAAATTACCTGAGTCATGCTTGAGTAGCTGCAATTTAAATGTCCAAGCAAATACTGACGAAGAGCTTTAAAGAAAACAGATTGAAGCAGTTTTCTAAACAGCTGTTATCTGTATTGAGAACTGATTGACCAATAGGTAAAAAATACCTGACAGATCATTGTATTTTGACTATAATAAATCTTTATAATAGATATAATTTGAACTGTATGCCTTTGAACTAAGTTTAACGAAAAACAACGCTAATGCCATGCAAATAAATGAAGCATGTGGCTTATGTGTGTTTACATCCAGTAAATCAGCTCATGAATATTAATGAGATGATTGTAAAAATCAAAACATGTGCTTGCTTTCAATACATAATACATAATGTTTTTTCAATATTATTTGAGTGGTCAAGGTAGTTCATCTACTATTGATCACGTGGTCTGTCAACACTGAGATTGCGGGTTCGATTACCACTGCAGGCAGTGTGTACTCGACTCCAATCTTAATTGACAAGGATTGCCAGTTTTCCTACCGCAGGTCGGGGGTTTTCTCCGGGTACTCCGGCTTCCTCCCCCAATAAAAAATGGACGCCATGATATAGCTGAAAAATTGCTGAAAGTGGCGTTAAACACCATCAAACAAACAAACAATCAATATTATTTGAATGATCATTATTTGATATTTAGCTAAAATATGCAATGAAATTTAGCAAACTGAAGATATGGCATATAACATTTCTGAAAGTGGGTTGGTTTACTGTACAATCTGAATTACCAAACTTCAGTGATCTATTTTTTTTTTCCTTAGAAGTGAACATCGCTCATCACCATTGCAATTAAATTTTGTATACTTCTCTCAAATGAAACATGCTATGATAACTTAACGATAAAGTAAAATGGATTACGGACCTCGACTCTTACCCAAAAGAGCGGAAACTGAAAATCCCAGAAAATTTCACTAAACCAGCCACCTCTTTAATCGGGTCATTTATCCCAGTGACGGCTGGTTTAGAGAAGTTTCACTGTAATTATAATAAAATTCATGAAGGTAAAAGAGGCAAACAATATTACAATGGCACAGTTTACAAGACACATTAATATAAAGACAAACAAAGTTTAAAAATCAAACAAATAGCACCTTTTTAAAAACATACAAAACTTAGGATGGATTAAAAAAAAAATTCATTTGGTAGCACCAAAATGTATGTGATTTATGTAAATTCACATCTATGACTTTTAAATATAAGTTAAGCCATAGCCTAACTATTGCCCTTTACCTGGGATAATCTACAAAAGATTAAAAACTTATTTCCAGTAGGATCCCTTGACAAAAATTTGGTTTCCAGCTCATGGTACTCAAAATAATTATATTTTATAATTAAAAAAATGAAAAAACAAAAAATTTAAAGTTTCCAAGAGTTATTATGCTTATAATAAAATACATAGATGTTTTCCTATACTGATCTAAGTTTGTCCAACAAAAATTGTTTAACACTTGATTTAAAATTACTTTTTAAATTGTTTTTACACTTTAGTTGAATTAGATAAACTATTCCAGTCTTTTATAGCATTAAAGTAAAAAGATGATGACTCACAACCTTTAACAGTCGGTACAAAAAAGTTCATCTGAATAGATCGAGTACTGTACTTAGATGATGTTTTTACAAAATAATTATGCAGATATTCTGAACAATTGTTGTTATATATGTTAAAAACATGATTGAGTCCGAGTTGTTTGACTCTGTTGGCAACATTTAAAAAGCCAAGTTTTTCAAATTCTTTATAACCAATGCTACCTCTATCTAACAACTGTTTTGTGCTACTTGTAGCTGGTTTTTCATTTTCATAGTTAAACCTTCATACCAACATGAACATGCATAGTCTATGTGGCATTGAATCAAGGTGGAACATAATGTTTTTATACCCCCCGATTGAAAAGCGGGGGGTATATAGTGTTCATGGTGTCCTTCCGTCCGTCTGTCCGTCCGTTACACTTTCTCTTATGTGCAACTCCTCCTACACCACTGAATGGAATTTGATGAAACTTACACAGAATCTTTGTCACATAGTGCCATTGTGCAGGAGATATTTAACATTTTGATCGGAATGATATTTGGGGTTTCCCATAGAAAAACATTGACTTTGTCATTGACCTAAGGGGGTCCCTATCTCTTATGTTCAACTCCTCCTACACCACTGAATGGAATTTAATGAAACTTACACAGAATCCTTGTCACATAGTGCCATTGTGCAGGAGATATTAAACATTTTGATCGGAATGATATTTGGGGTTTCCCATAGAAAAACATGGACATTGTCATTGACCTAAGGGGGTCCTCATCTCTTATGTGCAACTCCTCCTACACCACTGAATGGAATTTGTTGAAACTTACACAGATTCCTTGTCACATAGTGCCATTGTGCAGGAGATATTTATTATTTTGATCGGAATGATATTTGGGGTTTCCCATAGAAAAACATGGACTGTCATTGACATAAGGGGATACCCATTTCTTATGTGCGACTCCTCCAACACCACTAAATGGAATTTGATGAAACTTACACAGAATGTTGTCACATATTCCCATTGTGCACTAGATATTAAACATTTGGATTGGAATGATATTTGGGGTTTCCCATAGAAAAACATGGACTTTGTCATGGACATAAGGGATACCCATCTCTTATGTGCAACTCATTCCTACACCACTGAATGGAATTTGTTGAAACTTACACAGAATCCATGTCACATGGTGCCATTGTGCAGGAGATATTTAACATTTTGATCGGAATCATATTTGGGGTTTCCCATAGAAAAACATGGACTTTTTCATGGACATAAGGGGATACCCATCTTTTATTTGCAACTCCTCCTACGCCACTGAATGGAATTTGTTGAAACTTACATAGAATCTTGGTCACATATTGCCATTGTGCACTGGATATTAAACATTTTGATCAGAATATTATTGGAGGTTTCCCATAGAAAAACATGGACTTTGTCATTGACATAGGGGATGCCATTCTTTGGGGGATTGGGGAGGGTTACATGTTTTATCAGCAACTTCGCCTTCACGTTTAACTAGATAAAGTTTTAATTTCATAATTAAGAACACCTGAATTTTCAAAGTAATTGTGAAGCGGAGGGTATCAATGGTGAGCATTGCTCACAGGTTTTTTTACTCTAGTTCTAGATTGCAAGTCTAAACAATAATTATATCTATATAAAAATTTCAATCTTTATTATATATGTGACGATCAATTCACCAGATAACAACTGATCGTTCATAATACCCAAATATTTTACACTTGCTTGTGATTCTGTTTGTATACCTTTGCAAGAAATATTGAACTCCTCTGGCCCGATTTTGTTCAATTTTTGTTTGGGACCAAAGATAATACTTGTTCTCAACTAACCATCTATGACAGCTTTCCAACATATCTGATCTTTTTGTATATGAAACATGGATCTTTATGAGAGAAGAGTATTGCAGTGTCATCTGAACAGAACTTTACAGTCAAAATCAATACTGGGTGTTACATCATTAACATATATCAAGAAAAATAACAGGCCAAGAAGACTTCCTTGAGGACTCCCACAGACAACTTTGCTCTCATCTGAATTTACCCCATTGACATTTACCAGCTGACATCCACCGGTCAAATATGATTTAAACTATGAAATGGATTTGACACCAAAAACCTCCAATTTTCGGCACATATATTTATGGTCAACAGTATCAAAAGCTTTTTGGAGGTCCAAAATGACCATTATAGTATATAATCCCCTAGTGGTCTTAGATTTTATGTGGTCAGTGAGATGAATTAGACAAGAATCAGTTGAAAATGAAGTTCTGAAGCCTGATTGAAATTTGAATATGTTGTTGGACTTGAGACATTTTTCAAGCTGAATATAAACAGCTTTTTCTAAAATTACTGACTGGTCTTTAGTTTTCAGGCCTCAGATAATTTTTCTTAAAAAGAGGCTTCACCTCTGCCAATTTCAGTTCGACAGGAACAGCTTCTTCTGAAATAGATTTATTTATTTACAAAGTTATTGGAATCTTTAGCACAGGTGTAGCATCTTTTAAAAACCTAGCTGGTATGCCATCAAGTTCAGTACTCTTTTTAAGGATACGATTCAATTGGTCCCAATTCCAATTTGTCCCAAGTCAATTGGTCCCAACTTGCTTTTAAAATGTTTTTATTTTTGTTTACCAGATAATTTCAACATTTTGATGTATATTTAGCTTTTGATTCTTAATTTATTTAAGAATGTGTGCTCATAGTTAACATGTTATGTAATAACAATAGAAATCTAAAGACAAAACAAGCATGTTCTTTATTGAGATTTATAACAGCACTATACTATTCTTATATGTATTTAAAGCACCATTTCATTCTTGCATACAAACTGTCTTTCTTATTTCATAAAATAAACTTTTCTCACTTGCTACTTTTATACCTACGTTCACCATACAAATATGACTTTTCACACATTCGTTCTCCCTGTACAATCATCTTAACTTATAGAAAACATTCAAAATATATAAATATTATTCCCTCAAAACACAAAACACTTTCACACATTCATAAATATATAATAAATGCACCATAGTAAAAAACAAAAGCACAAAACCACAATATAAAGTACAGTGAATATTGTCCCTTATAAAGTCTTTAGACCATCTTTGGTGCCACCGAAAGTACAACTGACTTCAGAAGTGTTGAAGGTGTTATTTCTTCTTGGAGTAATAATACAACTGAATAAATAAAAGTAAATAAGTTTCCATATAATAAGCAGTGCAACATCTGTGTGTCCAAGAATTTCATAATCCACAACACAAAGACTGAACAGTAAAGGCATGGTGTTTCATTCAAACTGGTCTGGTGCAGCTAACACATTCAGAGGACATTATGTAGAAAAAAGTGTTTTTTAGAGCTACACCTTTTATTTTATGTTTTTTTTTAATTTAATGATTATATTTGATTAGTTTTTCAATAACTGACCTATCATAAGACATTATTTTTTTTACCCCTACCTCCCAAGCTGAAGTCACAAATCATGTGCGTCTTTGATATTGTTTCTGTAGGACTTCAAAAGGACAGTGAGTAAAATATTTAATTGAAAAATGTTGTAAGATATACCAATGTATGGTTTAAGAGTAAATGTACTGATAAACATTTAACTGCTTGATGTTTGCATAATGACATTCAAAGGCAATCAGTTGCATTAATAGCTCCTTGAAATAAAGCGAAAACCTTGTTTTTCAAATGATAAAAAAGTAACACTTATATGCCCAAGTTGCTAATGAAACTAAATAAATACACATTACATACATTATGTGTAGGTATCACGTCGAGACAGTTGTGTACATTTGTATCACTATGAGATGCGCAGCATCGAGTTGTAATGCAGAATGTATGCAACTGTCTCGACGTGATACAGGTAGTTGTACCTACACTTAAATGTATGTAATAAGTTTATCTAAAATAAGTAAGTATAAAAAGAACAGAACAAAACTAAATGTTTTAAATTTAAAATACAACATTCAACGAAGCAGTTGTTTATAAAATATAGTCCCTAACGTAACACGTATTTTGACGTCATGTTCCATTCATAGAATGAGAGTCATTTACCGAATCATCGATTATACCATTCATTGTGATGTCAAGAAGTAGTTCTGACAAAAGTGCATCATGTATCACCTATATAGAGGATACAAGGTTTTGTATTACACAGGTTGTATCAATTGCTAATTTTGCAGATTTTGATAAAATACATACTTTATTTTAGATAAGACACAATTATTATAATATAAAACTTTTTTATTTTAAAAAGAATACACAATACTCAAATATTTTTAATGATGTTTGTCATTACTTTCATTTATATATGTGCATATTCAATTCATAAATTTGAAAAAATTATATAATTTGTTTTGTACTGTGAGCTTCCTAAATTTCAATAACTTATTATTTCTAGCTAAACAAAACCAAAAATAGTTCTAAAATATATTTTTTAAGTGTTGGGACCGATTGTCCAAAAGTGGGACCAATTGACCAGACACCCTCTTTGTAATATTCTATAAGACTACATAACTCTTAAATACAAAATCTTCAGATACATGCTTAAAATAAAGCTTACATCAGACTTCAGTCTATTATTATAGAACAATTTGATAATTTGTGATGTTACATTATAAATACCTATACTGCTGGGCAACATTGCCACTAATTTTGAGGCTATAGTAGTAAAAAATTCATTAAAGAAATTTGATATTTAAAATAACATTCAGGTTTGATTTTGACTGATTTTGATAACCAAGTATACAAGTTGATTGAAATATAAATAAAGCAGAACTTAAGAAGTAGAAAATGACATCATTGTCAAAAATATAATATGTATTTTATGTATTGAAAATCAAACACAGCCAAAATCCTGTAAATCATTGAAACTTCATTTTATCATTTCACCTCTGCAAGCACAACAATCCAAAAACATGTGTTGCGATAAGGTTAGGATATTCTCCTTTACAATTAAAACTTTTTTTGAGGCCACAGGTGTAAAGAGAGATCAGAATAACTGTCAGTAGTTTTTCAGCATGCATTCAATAATGAATACTGTATCAAGTTTGCAACCATAGTTTGTGTAGGGTCAATGTCAACTGGAGTGTCAGAACCCCTTACTTTAGTTAACATACCAATGTTTAGTTCTACATGTGTCACCTGTATTTTGTATTACTGTGTATTAAAAATTAGAATTATTTTTTTGCTAGACCTTCTTTGGCTCAAGGTTTTGTTGACTCCGGCATTGAAGTGCAGGGTACAAAAGTCAACAAGGACAATAAAGATGGTAGCACATATCATAGTGTTACAACTATAGTACCAAATACTCCGGGATCCCACAAAAAAGTGTGTGTACAGAGCCTTAATGCAGCCAAGTAAGTTTCATAACATTTGAAGTTTTTTGTCATTTTCAGAACTACTGTTTTGGAGTTAGATTCTTTTTTAAAGCCAATACAAATGAGAAATTTAGGCAAAAACTATAGTAAACTGTATAAAGCATCAATATTGTTGACATTGATTTAATAGTATTTCTAGCAACATGCAGCAGAGCCAGTTAAACAGATGTCTGATCCAGTCAAATCTATGATTGATGTTATAGTCAAAATACAATGACCTGTAAGGTATTTTCTATCTATTGCTCTATCGATTCCAAAAGTAGATAACAGCTGTTTAGAAAAATGCTTCAGTCTGTTTTTTTTAAAACTCTTTTTCAGATTGAGCTGGACATTTAAATTGCAGCTACTCATGCATGACTGGTAATATAAATATTTCAACTTTGTTCTCTTACATTGTACCCTATGACAATATTTTAAGTAAGAAGCTTTAATTAACCGGAGTCATGCATGAGTAACTACAGTTTATATGTCCAAGCTATTACTGATGAAGCTTTAAAGAAAGCAGATTGAAGCAGTTTTTGTCTAGCCTGCGCCGTAAGTCGCTGGAGGCGATACATATGTATGGGAATCGGCAGCGGCTGCATCGTAAACACTTGGACATCATACTTCATATACATATGTATGGGAATCCGGCAGAGGCTGCATCGTAAACACTTGGACATCTTACTTCATATATTTGTAAGCTCAAGCCCTAAGTCCTTCAAATTTGGTCCAGAGGTAGCTTATGATGATTACTTGCCAGTCATTCACCTGTCACCTGACCTTGACATCAATTTCACAGTCCAGCGACTACGTTAAAGTTTTTGATTAGGCAGTTCCTCTGTAACTACGCATGGTAGGATGACAATATTTGATATATTGGTTGCTGATGACTAGTACATGACTGTCTGGTGGGTGTCACCTGACCTTGACCTCAATTTCACGGTCCAGCGACTATGTTAAAGTTCTTGGGTTACGACAGTTCCTCTGTTACCACACATGGTAGGATGACAATATTTGGTATATAGGTTGCTGATGAAGTACATGACTGTCTGGTAGGTGTCATCTGACCTTTACCTCAATTTCACGGTTTAGCGATTACGTTAAAGTTTTTGTATTACGACAGTTCCTCTGTATCTATGCATGTTATGGTGACAATATTTGGTATACAGGCTGCTGCTGATAACTAATGCTATTTACATAATGCTTACGACAAAATTTATTTTCGTTGCTGATGCGGAATGCAGGCGAGATGTTTTTCTTTGTCCACACTTGTCTAAACAGCTATTATCTGTATTTAGAACTGATTGACCATTAATAGTTAAAAAATATCTGACAGGTCATTGTAATTTGACTATAACAATGTTTAATGTTCAATACAAGGAACTCCTGCATCCTAATATGGATAGGAAAAATAATGATGCAAATTTTTTCACTTATACAGTAATCAGGATTAAATCCCATTAAAATGTTGACTTTGTCTAATGTCAGAGCAGGGTATAATGGAGATGTAAAAAAGTTAAAACTCTTGAAAACCAATGTTGAACCTTTGTATGCCCCGCGACAATAAGTCGGGGTGGGGGGGGGTGCATATTGATTTACCCATGTTCGTCTGGATAAGATTGTCCAGCTAACTCCTCCTACAGTTTAAGGGTAACAACACTTGTATTTTCCTGTATATTTGTATACATCATTGAGGTGGGCAGGTCCAAAGGATTTTGATTTTGTGAAATATTCTTAAAACTACATAGTCAGTTTGCAAACCATAGCTGTGATAGGGGTGCAGGTTTTGTATCCCTACTTTCTTCTTCATTCGTGAAGCTACAGTGTTTATATTTGGTAGGATATTTGAACACATAATACAGGTGTTCAGGACCAAAGGATCTTAAAACTACAGATATAATTTGTCTGTTTGCATTCCAGATAGGTGAGATAAGGGTACATGTCTTTTGAGGCTACCTTTTTCATTTTTAGAGCTACTGTATTAATATTTAGGAGGATGTTTCTACAAAGAATAAAAGTGTGCAGGCCAATGGATTTTATATCGATTCAATTTTCTTAGATTTCTGCCTGTTGCAACACACTGCTCATGTTGCTGGTCAGGCAGGGGCATCATTTGTGTCTTACAGACACACTTTACATCCTTAAAAAAAAACTTTGCCACTAACATATTAACCTTCAACTGTGGGGGCATACTTTTCATCTAGTTCTAATGTAAGGGTCATGATGACCCTCTACAGCTGGGTTAATGGAGTCAAATACAATTTTTGTCTCGCCTGCAACGATAGTAACTGAAGGCAAGAGATATATATGGGATCGGGCAACGGTGTGTTATATCTTTGTAAGCCTATGCCCAAGGTCCATCAAATAAAGTCAAGTGGTAGAGTACTTGCCAGTCAGTGACCTGTCACCTGACCTTGACCTCAATTTTACCGTCCAGTGACTATGATAAATTTTTTCTGTAACCATGCATGGTAGGATGACAAAATTTGGTATATAGGTTGCTGATGACTGTCAGCATTACTGTCTGGTGGGTTTCACCTGACCTTGACCTCAATTGCATGGTCCAGTGACTAGGTTAGTGGTAATGTTATTCATAGTGGCAGGGCCTCTGTGGCTGAGTGGTTAAAGTAGTTTGTCTACTATTAAACACATGGTCTGCCAACACTGAGGTGCAGGTTCAAGTAACACTTTGGTTAGAGTGTGCTAAACAACAATTTTAATTGACAAGGATTGCCAGTTTTCCTACGGAAGGTCGGGATTTTCTCACGGTACGCCAGCTTCCCCTACCAATAAAAACCATACACTATGATACTATAACACCATTCAACAACAACATTCAGGGTGGTAATACAATGTACCCTGAATAGTATAAACCTTGGATGATGATTTTCAGTAAGTTTGTGCTGTTGATATATAATACTCAATGCATGCTATTTTATGTTACGTTACTTTAATTTAATTTCATTTTTTGCAGTGAAACCTCTGATGAAATTTGCTGTTTCATTGATGTTACAAGTGGTAAGATTAAATAAACAGTGGCATTGAGACATTGCTTTTTTTCTGAAGTATTGTTATTTCATGTCCCATATACCATATCTCATTGTCATCAGCGAACTGGGACAGTTGACCTTTGTCTTGTATTTGATTAGACAGGTCGTCGATCATGATATTAAAAAGAGTTGGGCCGATAATGGTGCCCTGGGGGACCCCATTTTGTATGTCTGATACGTCAGATTTATCATTGTTAACCTTAACTTGAATTTTACGATCTTTTAAAAATCTTGTGTAAAAGAAAAAATCCTTCCCTGAATTCCTTAATTTTTAGCTCACCTGGACCAAAGGTCCGTGTGAGCTTTTGCCATCACTAGTCGTCCGTCATCTGTTGTCCATTGTCTGTCGTCCATCGTCTGTCGTTAAGTTTTTCAAAAATCTTTTCCTCTGAAATCACTGGGCCATCCTTAGGGCTTCTAGTTTCAAATTTGTTCCTAGGGTGTTGATCAACAGACAAAGATGACCACTGTAACTAAAAATAGAACATAGGTGTCGACACACGTTTTTTTAATCATTATCTCAGAAATTATAATAGCTATAGATAAAACCGTTACTTCAAATTGATAAGTAAGGTCTACAATAGTTGCTGTTAGTGTGAAGTTGTATATTGGCTTCTTGTAGGAATCACCCTGTGGGTATGTCTGTCTGTCTGTCTGTCCGTCTGTCCATCTGTCCATCTGTCTGTCTGTCCACATCCCTTGTAAGCGCAACTCCTCCTAAACCGCTTGATGAAATTTACTGAAACTTAGCATAAAGGAAGTACATTATATGTAGTTGTGCATGAAGGATTTTTATTGACTTCGGATATCATTAAGGGGAGATAATTGGACTTGAACGTGAAGTGAGGGGTATCGCTTTGTGAGCGTGCTCACAGTTGTTTGAATTTAACTTGAAAACTATAAGAGGTAGAGTGAAACTGTTTATAGCAAAAATGATCAGCAATAAAAGCCCTACAATTCACAGTAAAGTCTAAAATTGTCAGATGACTCCTTATAGGAGTTATTGCCCTTAAATGGTAATTTTTTAATGAAATTTTGCGTTTTTGTCATTTAACTTAAAAACCATAACAGCTAGGGTGAAATTTTAAATAGCAAAAGTGATCAGCAATAAAAGCCCTACAATTCACTTTTTGGTCAGATGACTCCTTATAGGAGTTATTGCCCTTAAATGACAATTTTTTTATGAAATTTTATATTTCTGTCCTGTAACTTGAAAAACTATAACAGTTATCTTGAAACTGTAAATTGCACAAACGATAAGCAAAGCAAGGCCTACAAATCATTCCTTAGTACAAAATTGCTAGAGGACTCTTTATAGGTGTTATTGCCCTTTAATTAGGAATTTGGACAAATAATCAGTTTTTGTATTATAAATTAGTCTATTACACACCTATAGTAAAATTGTAAATTTCTAAATTACCCTAAAGGACAAGGTCTACAAATCATTTAATTTTCAGAAATTGTCTGATGGCATGTTATAGGAGTTATTGTACTTAACCAAAATTTTTGAATAAATGTTTAGTTTTTGCACAGTAACTTACTGAAACTGTAAATTGCAAAAATTTAAATATAGTTGAAGTCATTTGGGTTCCAGGTGAGCGATTACAGGCTACTGGGAGCCTCTAGTTTATTTTATGAAGAAGGCATACTCGCCAAACGAGGTCAAAAGACTTTTCGATATCTAAGAAAACGGCTAGTAGAAATAGATTATTGGCTTTAGCTTTTTGGATTTTACTTTCTAGCCTAACGAGGTGATCTAACATAAACCTTCCTTTCCTAAAACCACTTTGATTTTGTTTTAGTATATTTTTGCTCTCTAGATGATATATTAGTCTTACGTTTACCATACTTTCCATGAGTTTGCAGAAACTTGATGTTAAAGATTAATATTGGCCTGTATGATTTAGGATCAGATTTATCTATCGTGTTTCCAACTTACTGGCAATATGCCTTTTTCCCAGATGGAATTTATTTAAATTTAAAACTATTTCAAGCATGTTTACAAGCATATGTTTTCATATGAAATTTTATCGTTGCCTAGTGCTGTGGCTTTTTTACCTTTTAGAACATTAAAAAATTCTTCCATAGTGAAAGGTTTATTTATTTCGTTATTGTTTTGATCATTGTCGAGTTGTTTATCCATGATATAGCTGTTCACGAGTTCAATTACATCTTTGTGAACTTTAAAAATGGGGTCTAACTTTGTGTCCTAAAAAGTTAGCTTTATCTTTGTTATTGACCAATGGGTTATCTTTTTCTAGAGTGGGGATGCTAGAGAACTTAGCACCTTTCATGCCTTTTATTGTATTCCAAACTGTTTTTAAATTTGACCTTTGATTTAAAGTTGAACAGAATATTTGCCAGTATTCCTTGCTAGCTTTGTCAATGCCAGTTTTGAATGATTTGACGGCAATTTTATGAGCTTCCAAGTCAGACGGGTTGTCAGATCAATGTGGGAAAGGTTACCTGTGTTAGTTCTATGTGCACCTTATCCGTCATTTAGGATAATTAAAGTTTTTATGCCCCCGCGACGACATGTCGGGGGGCATTAAGTTTTACTCATGTCCGTCTGTCCGTCCGTCCGTACGTCCGAACAAATTTCCGTCAAGCTTTTCTCAGAAACCGTACATGAGAACAATTTTAAATTTGGCAGAGTGGTTCAGTATCACAAGTTGTATGTCCTAAGCGAATTTCAGACCTGTCGGACAACTACTTCCTGTTTGGGACTTCATTTGTACGTAAATACGTCTGTCTGTATGTACAAATTTCCGTCAAGCTTTTCTCAGAAACCGTACACAAGAACAATTTGAAATTTGGCAGGGTGGTTCAGTATCACAAGTTGTACGTCCTAAGCGACTTTCAGACCTGTCGGACAACTACTTCCTGTTTGCGACTGGGCAGATATGAAAATGTGTTAACATGAGTATGAAAATTTCCGTCAAGCTTTTCTCAGAAACCGTACATCAGAACAATTTGAAATTTGGCAGGGTGGTTCAGTATCACAAGTTGTACGTCCTAAGCGACTTTCAGACCTGTCGGACAACTACTTCCTGTTTGCGACTTTGCCGATATGAAAATGTGTTAACATGAGTATGAAAATTTCCGTCAAGCTTTTCTCAGAAACCGTAGGCAGGGTGGTTCAGTATCACAAGTTGTACGTCCTAAGCGACTTTCAGACCTGTCGGACAACTACTTCCTGTTTGTGACTGGGCAGATATGAAAATGTGTTAACATGAGTATGAAAATTTCCGTCAAGCTTTTCTCAGAAACCGTACATCAGAACAATTTGAAATTTGGCAGGGTGGTTCAGTATCACAAGTTGTACGTCCTAAGCGACTTTCAGACCTGTCGGACAACTACTTCCTGTTTGCGACTTTGCCGATATGAAAATGTGTTAACATGAGTATGAAAATTTCCGTCAAGCTTTTCTCAGAAACCGTACATCAGAACAATTTGAAATTTGGCAGGGTGGTTCAGTATCACAAGTTGTACGTCCTAAGCGACTTTCAGACCTGTCGGACAACTACTTCCTGTTTGCGACTGGGCAGATATGAAAATGTGTTAACATGAGTATGAAAATTTCCGTCAAGCTTTTCTCAGAAACCGTACATCAGAACAATTTGAAATTTGGCAGGGTGGTTCAGTATCACAAGTTGTACGTCCTAAGCGACTTTCAGACCTGTCGTACAACTACTTCCTGTTTGCGACTGGGCCGATATGAAAATGTGTTAACATGAGTATGAAAATTTCCGTGAAGCTTTTCTCAGAAACCGTACATCAGAACAATTTGAAATTTGGCAGGGTGGTTCAGTATCACAAGTTGTACGTCCTAAGCGACTTTCAGAACTGTCGGACAACTACTTCCTGTTTGCGAATGGGCCGATATGAAAATTTCCGTCAAGCTTTTCTCAGAAACCGTACATCAGAACAATTTGAAATTTGGCAGGGTGGTTCAGTATCACAAGTTGTACGTCCTAAGCGACTTTCAGACCTGTCGGACAACTACTTCCTGTTTGTGACTGGGCCGATATGTAAATGTGTTAACATGAGTATGAAAATTTCCGTCAAGCTTTTCTCAGAAACCGTACACAAGAACAATTTGAAATTTGGCAGGGTAGTTCAGTATCACAAGTTGTACGTCCTAAGCGACTTTCAGACCTGTCGGACAACTACTTCCTGTTTGCGACTTTGCCGATATGAAAATGTGTTAACATGAGTATGAAAATTTCCGTCAAGCTTTTCTCAGAAACCGTACATCAGAACAATTTGAAATTTGGCAGGGTGGTTCAGTATCACAAGTTGTACGTCCTAAGCGACTTTCAGACCTGTCGGACAACTACTTCCTGTTTGCGACTGGGCAGATATGAAAATGTGTTAACATGAGTATGAAAATTTCCGTCAAGCTTTTCTCAGAAACCGTACATCAGAACAATTTGAAATTTGGCAGGGTGGTTCAGTATCACAAGTTGTACGTCCTAAGCGACTTTCAGACCTGTCGGACAACTACTTCCTGTTTGCGACTGGGCCGATATGAAAATGTGTTAACATGAGTATGAAAATTTCCGTGAAGCTTTTCTCAGAAACCGTACATCAGAACAATTTGAAATTTGGCAGGGTGGTTCAGTATCACAAGTTGTACGTCCTAAGCGACTTTCAGAACTGTCGGACAACTACTTCCTGTTTGCGAATGGGCCGATATGAAAATTTCCGTCAAGCTTTTCTCAGAAACCGTACATCAGAACAATTTGAAATTTGGCAGGGTGGTTCAGTATCACAAGTTGTACGTCCTAAGCGACTTTCAGACCTGTCGGACAACTACTTCCTGTTTGTGACTGGGCCGATATGTAAATGTGTTAACATGAGTATGAAAATTTCCGTCAAGCTTTTCTCAGAAACCGTACACAAGAACAATTTGAAATTTGGCAGGGTAGTTCAGTATCACAAGTTGTACGTCCTAAGCGACTTTCAGACCTGTTGGACAACTACTTCCTGTTTTCGACTGGGCCGATTTGAAAATGTGTCAACACGAGTATGAAGATTTCCATCAAGCTTTACTCCGAAACCGTACATTAGAACAATTTGAAATTTGGCAGGGTGGTTAAGTATCACAAGTTGTACGTCCTAAGCGACTTTCAGACCTGTTGGACAACTACTTCCTGTTTGGGACTTCCTTTAGCGGGGGCATCCGTGTCCCATGGACACATTCTTCAATTTTTTCTTCTGTAACATTCCCAAAGTTTGCCATAAAAATCTGTCGTGGGGGGAGCCCAACAATGGGGACTTACTATTAAGACCGCCAAGTAGCTCAGAGTTTTCGGTTATTCGATCGGTTATAATTTTACCTGGGTGAAAGTTTTCCGGATTTTTCCTGATTTCCGATTTTTTGGGTTGCTCTTGGGCCGTTTTTGTGATTCATGCAAATCCGTTGAGAAAATTTTAGAGGGGGGTGAGGTCTAAAAATTGGTCTTGTGACATAGAAAAATTGATAAATCTATTGGAAATATCTATTTCAATGACTGATTTAGTTGTGGATTAGTATTTTTATCTCAAAAGACGTGATCGCGATCGTGGGTCGTAGTTATAAATTCGTTTTGTAAAATTTACATTGTTAAAGGGAGGTAATTCAATCTTATAACGACATGCCGGCATGCGGTTTCTTAATGAAAACGATGGTTCTGAGCTGAGGCCGCAGAGTAGTGTCCTGAAGTACTCCAAAATCCTCAAATACCATATTTTTCATCCACCACCAGGACTTCGCCCTGGACCCATTTGGAGGCCTATTAGGCCCCTAAAACCCCGTCCAAAATTTTCAGGATTTTCACCAAATTTCACTTTCACCCATGATTTTATAATCTTGAGCTTGAACTTTATTGTTTGGGGGCTTATATGAATTAACACTGACAATGTATATTGCTATGCCACCCCCTTGCCGGGTATCTTTTTATCTTTTTTAGTCTTAGATTTTCAACGCTTTAAAGTGGGTGGGTGGTACCCATTTAGTTTAAGGTACTTTTTATCATAGAAAAAAGTTTCTTTAACACAGATAACATCTGGTTTGGGATGGTTATCTAGATAATGTTTAAGTGCGGTACCGTTTGAATAATGCGATCTTGCGTTTCATTGTAAGATTGAAAGCCCTTCCATTGTGGTTTACTTAGCGTTATTTAACCAAATTAGAGCCATTTTTACATGGAGTTTTTTCTAGTCCTTTTTAATGCCGCAAAATTATGGCTTACTTGTATTCCGTCGATGTTAATGTCGGTCTCAAGGTGTCTATTTATTAGCTTAGTAACCGTTTGGGTTAGTTTTTTAGTTTTTCTGTTTTTTCTTTGTTTACTATTGACTTCATAATAAAATCTATTATGGAGATTATTAGTCTTCCAAACGCAACTTGTTCCAAATGTTCAAAGGGGTCTTTAATATTATTTTCCGGTTGTAAACTACTCAAATTTTGAAGCTGAGTTTTATTGAGATTAGTTTTTGTGACGGTTTTATGGCTTGACCTGTTGTTGCAGGTGTTTTATCTAATTTATCAGCGGGAATTTCTGCGGTTGTCTTGACTTCTAATTACCTCAGACACATTTATGGCTTGGTTTATTACAGCCTGGCTGTATGACATTTTTTTAATTTCATTTATTGCTATTTTCTGTTTTATTTTGGAGTTTTGAATTTTTTCTTTAACCTTTTGAAGGGCTATTTTAAAGTCAATGTTTTCTGATGATATTAATTTATTATGCCATAAACAATTATTTAACCCCATCAAATTAAAACTCAACAACTTGCCAATACAATTCCAAAATCATATTATATTCTTAGGCCGTATCTGACAAAAAGCTATCATGGAACAAACACATTCAATATATCCAAGATAGCTGCAAACCCATTCTAAATCTAATGAGATATGTTAAAGCTAATAACTATGGCATGAATACAGAGATCTTACTCATGCTATATCACTCATTACTTACATCTGTAATTGACTATGGTCCCAAGTTAACAACTCAGCAAGGGCCGCCGAAAAAAGGTAAGTAAGATAGGATTCAATATCAAGGTCTGTGAATAGCCCTCTGGGCTTTGAAAGGAATTCCAGTGCAAAACCTATTTGTAGAAGCCGGAGAAAAACCACTTAAAATTCCCCGAGATGAACTTTGGATAAAACTGAAATCCTAATAAAATAAAAAATCTAACAGTAAAATATATAGGTAAAAAATACTAAAATCATATAAAAATTTATATGGATGGGTCCAAAGACCTGGTGTCTAAAAAAATGGTATACCGTATTTTATCCCTAGATATAATTATTCCGTATCATTCTGCAGTAGGTACAATCTCTTTGTTTATATAACCGAAATGCTTAATATCCATCAAGCAATGTCAATGATCATCTCACTTATCTTACAAAAATTAAAAAGGTGTTATACTAACAGATTCTCTGAGCTCAATCCAATCAATAGGAACCGACAAATCGAGTAGACACCATATCCTAGATTCTATTTATTGTTTGGCAACAGATATAAGTTCCAAAAAAAAAATTTAACAATTGAATGGATTCCCACACACGTAGGTGTAATCGGTAATGAAACTACAGACCGATAAGCCAAAGCAGCCCTACAGAAAAATGAAATTGACTTTAAATTATCGATGAGTTCTAACAAATTTCATTCCATAATTTAAAAATTGTTCAAAATGAAATGGCAAAATATTCGGAACTAACACACCGGTTCATGGTATTATAATTTGAACCCAACAATAGGACAAAAATCTTATTTCTTTCAAAGCAGTCACTTTCATTGTAAATCTATTACAAGATTAAGATTAGGAACTACACTTTTGGCAGGTCAAATAGGGAAATATGTAAGAAATATATCTCCGCTTTGCCAACAGTGCAATGTTCTTAGGATATAATTCATGTGTTGATTTACTGTAATAAACATCAAACAGCTAGGCAAAAACTTGAAGAAGAACTGGCGAAACATAACAGAAGATCAATTAGATATCCAACAACTACTAGCACCCCCTTTAAACATCAGAGAATCTGTATTTAAACATTTGGCCACTTTCATAACGGAAAAAAATTACCATAAACTAATCTAAATACTTAATCTGCACCTCGATGGTTTTCACTAATCAAATTTGTTCTCTCATACTACACTTTGGCTCCATCATACATAAACTAAAACAGATGTTCTCTGCAAGAGTCACTTCTTACAAAAATTAACTTCAAAAGAAAGGTAAGCCAAGAGCTTCATCGTGGGCACCTACTGAAGAAATGTGTATAATTAAAGAACCCCTCTCTACTTAACCTACTTATCAAATCTATTCCTCAGTAAGGTAGGCCATGAGCCTCGTCTCGGGCACCTACTTAGGAAAACGCGTATGATTCAAATACTCCTCATAAAAAAAAAACTTTTCCTGAGTAAGGTAAGCCTAGAGCTTCATCTCGCGCACCTACTTAGGAAAATGTTTATGATTCAAATACCCCTCTCTTATTAAAAACTATTTCTGAGTAAGGTAAGCCTAGCGCTTCGTCTCTGGCACCTTCCTAGGAGAACACGTAATATTCATCTCCCCCCTCACTACTTAACTATGTATCTGACATACTCTTTGGTTATGTAAGCCTAGAGCTTCGTCTCTGGCACTTACTAGTACTGAGGAACACGTATTATTCTAACACCCTCAAGTAAACTGACATAACTAATCTATTCCACAGTAGGGTAAGCCAAGAGCTGGTCACGTACGCCTAATGAGGAATGCAGGTATTCTAGAAAATGATACAAAGATAAGCTTATGCATATATTTGTCATGTCCTGAATATAGCTAAAATATTGGTTGCTGGACATGAAACAACAATCAATCAAACAATCAATGTATATATCGTTGCATAATCTTCTAGACTTGTGTAAATATAATTATATATATAAAAAAAATTTAAAAATAAAAAATTAAGCAATTAAAAACTTACAATAATAATAACAAAATTATAATAATTGAAAGGACATTGAATAATAGTAATTATCAAACAAAAAATTAGGCTCCGTACAAGGTACAATAAATACAGGTAATGATACCTACCACCTTTACCTTAAAAGTGAAGTATATTAAATGATAATTAAAAATTATTTTTTTTAATCAAAACTCAAATTATTAAATAATTCTAAAATAACTACATTATTAAACCCCAAAAATCCATGTCCATAAGGACCGTCTGTCCAAGGGCATTAAGTTGTCTGTGCAGGACATAAAAAATTCCCCCAATCAAATCAAGCTTCTTGTAATTTTTTAACAACTTTCTACTTCCAGTTAATAAAATGTCTCATGAATGTTCATCAAAAAATGTTTGCCATTACTTTGTTGAATAGACAACATGTCATCTTATAATAAATTTTAGGAAGCAGAATGTTTTCCTACATATATTTGCTTTCTTAAACGATGCATATATCTTAGGAACCCATCACAAAACAACAACTAATATCTACTACTGTCTTGAAAATAATTTAAAAGACCTTAATTCTATACTAAAGGAGAAGCACAGACACATCCCAGTTTAAGCAAACACAATAAAAAACAATGTTTAAAGGCTAAACCTTAGCTGCATTCTGCACTGAAATTTTACGTACTTTGTACTTTTATATGATGACCGGTAAAATGTCCTGCAAGACTTTAGATGAGTACTTGCCAGTCAGTCACCTGTCACCTGACCTTGACCTCAATTTCACAATCTAGTGACTACGTTAAAGTTTTTGGATTAAGATAGTTCCTCTGTAACTATGCATGGTAGGATAACAATATTTGGTATAAAGGTTGCTGATGAAGAGTACATGACTGTCTGGCAAGGGTCACCTGACCTTGACTTCAATTTCAAGATCCAGCGACTATGTTAAAGTTTTTGTATTAGGGCAGTTCCTCTGTAACTATGCATGGTTGGATGACAGTATTTGGAATACAGATTGCTGGTGAAAAGTACATGACTGTCTGGCAGGTGTCACCTTACCTTTTCTTCCGTAAATGGCCGATTTCTGCTACAGATGACCCAGTACAGATGAGCTCACGCGCACACATCTGTACTTGCTGCGTCATCTAATTAAACGCCAGAAACAAGAACGTTATTATGGAAGCATAACAACGTTCTTCTATGACGTTCTTGTTTCCGGCGTTCTGATTGGACATCAGAGACAATGAAGTCTAAAACAATGGAGAGTCTATATGTTATAGTAATGTGAAAGTTGTTGGTTTACGGAAGAAATAGGTACTTGCATACGTGTTTGGGAAAGTCCATGTGAACTTTCACTCGTGATAGAAATTTTTATGTTTTTGGCTCGTTCCGCTGCGCTCCACTCGCGAAAAGACATAAAATTTCTATCACTCGTGAAAGATCAACCGGTCTTTCCCAAAAACGTATGAAAGAACCTATTAGACTTCAATTTCACGGTCCAGCGACTACATTCAAAATTTTTGTATTAGGGCAGTTCCTCTGTAACTATGCATGGTAGGGTGACAATATTTGGCATATAGGTTGCTGGTAAAGAGTATATGACTGTCTGGTAGGTGTCACCTGACCTTGACCACAATTTCCATCATCCAGCGACTATGTTAAAGTTTTTTTATTAGGGCTGTTCCGCTGGTCTTTTGATCTATGCACATATTACTGATGAACAGTAAGCATTTATAATAATGACCCGCTTATTATACATAGAAAATGAAAAAAAAATTCAAAGTAGGACTTTGACAACCTTTTACAGGGTGACCTTGACCATGCTGAACACCAACAATAATCAACATTGAAGAAATAATGTCAAAATCAATTATAGTTAACTGAGATATTGCTACTTACAATAAATACCAAAAATTAGATGAACTTGACCTTTGACCTTGTATCTGTTTTCAAGGTCAACTGTCATAATGGTCTTTGGTGAAGGCCCCATGCCTCTACTATCAATAGTTGACAAGTTATTAATGAAAAATAATTATAAATGGTTGTAATGGGAGATAACTCCTATCAGATGAAGTCAAATCATTTCTTTACAAATTGGACAAAGTTGCACCTTTATGAGGCCAACATTTTACCCAGTATAAGTTGTTGCCTATCTTTTACCATTTCAAAGGAATAGTAATGTCAAGAAATTGTCAAAATCTAAAACGTGAACTTGACCTTTGAGCTTGTGTCCATTTTCAAGGTAAGGTCAATGATGCCCAACGGTAAAGGTCCCATGTCAATATCTGTAATAGTCACTGAGATATAGCTATATATTGCAATTCACAATAAATTTCATTGGTCTAGTGGAGATAACTCTTATAAAAGGTAAATAAAAAAAAATTCAAGACCTTACTCAGATCTACATTTTGGTAAAGGTTTAAGATTTGTATCTATAATGGTTAAGGAGGAGATCAGCACACAACATAAGGACAAAATTAGAATGTGGACCTTGTCCTTTGACCTTGTGACCTTTTTAGAGATGACCAACAGTGAAAACCCCAACCTCTAGTTCATGAGTTACAATTGTTCAAAATATACTTACAATCATGAAGGGATATAACTCCTATAAGGAGTCATCAAAATATGTACCAAAGTATTGCATTCAATAGCTGACCGTTTCTGAAAAACTTTCATTGCAACACCTTTTATGGTTTCAAAGTTTATCTGCACACAAGCTTTTTTGTGACGGGGTACAGAACATGACTATTCCGTGTTCCAGGGTTAACTGCAAAAGCATAATGTCCAATACATCCCAGTACAAAATGTCTTTACTACATGTCTCGAAACAAAGTTAATAATGGGATAACAAAACTTAGCATAAATAAAATAAGAATAAGAAACAGACTAATAGCAGAAAAGCCTTCTACTTGGAAAGTGGAAAGCTTAATTACTGGCTCTTGTGGTTATTGTTAATGGAATAACATTAAAGAAATTTAATTTTGAATAACATATGCCATCAGAATAATATTATCTGGTTCTCATACAACTGCTTTTTGAAAAATGATGAAGCATGTATGGAATTTATTGTATGTAGTTTATATTATAGCAATTAAAATGGCTTTTTAGGTTTATTTTGGCTAATTCTAGAATGTTTGTTCATATGATTTTATTTTGTGAAATTTGGCAAGTCACCAAAAGCTTGTACATTAAAAATGATCTATTTTTTCATCCCTGGCTTGTATCAAATGCGGACGTTTGATTGGTTGGTTACCTGTCTGTACAAATTATATGCCCCCGGCTGCATTGCTAATGTTGCAGGGTGTATGTTTATGCATTGCTAATGTATGTTCTAGAGTATCAGTGTATGTCTTTTTATATTTGACATTATGGCCTCTTGATTATTTGTGTATTGGGGAAACTATTAACATTATTTGCTATCTCTAAGGCACCAGGTTTCGTTGAGTAATGAGACACCCCTCAAAACAGGCAGAATAATTTCAGCTATATCACATTAAATTTTTAAGGTGTAATGTCAGATAAAAATTTTTGCAAATTTAGAAACCTTGTAGGGTTCTCGAGGAAACTCAATAACACCCATAAAATAGTCCAGAAATGGGCTTTGAACAATCGTATAAAAAAGTAGCCAATACATTTAATAAATTATCTTAAAAAATTTATTTTTAAAATCCATATGAAACTGCTTTTTAAATACAGCTCCAATATTAAAATTCCATTGAATAATAAATCCACTGTCCATGCTACAGTTTGGCGCAGCCAAACATCAAAAAAAGAAGTCAAAGTTCATTTACAAAAGCCATTGTCATTTGTATTTTTACTTCATTTCAAACACTGCAGATGCCCTACATTCACACTTACACACATAAATAAAGATGAAATCTTAAGTTGACATCATAGTCTGTTGACGTTATGATAATGTGACTTGAGGTGCCAAAAATACCGCAGTAGAAGAAAACAATGTAAAACAGAATAAAATCCCATGAAACCACTAAGTCTGAGGTTGGTACTATACCATCCTCGACTTGGGAAAATGGGCTTATTCTGCATGAAAAATCTATATTTATTTGTGAGCAACTGTCATGACGTTGCCCATTTTGCTAACTTCTGAAGACAGAAGAACCAATTTTTTAGCCTTTTAAACTTGTAAACTGTCTTGTAGATAAATCTGTTAATACCTGCCTTATATAACAGGTGCATGAAAATTGTACCACCTGAAAGTACTTCTGGACAGCCTTCAGCTCTGCCACATGAAATATTTCCAGTCTTTTCTATTTGTACTTTTAATTCATTTCAAAAACTGTAGATAACCTACATTTATATGTACACACATAAATATGGATGAAATCAGAACTTGACCTCATTGACCATTGAC
Source organism: Limnoperna fortunei (assembly GCA_944474755.1). Classification (NCBI taxonomy): domain Eukaryota; kingdom Metazoa; phylum Mollusca; class Bivalvia; order Mytilida; family Modiolidae; genus Limnoperna; species Limnoperna fortunei. The sequence goes on from OX104113.1 coordinate 35,719,696, forward strand.
ATTATGATAACGTGATCTGAGGCACCAAAATACTCAAAGTAGAAAAAATGATATATTGTTGTACATACAAGTGTACAGGCAGTATTGTCCAGGGAACCATCTGTTTAGATTAAATATTCAATGCAAGATAAATAAGAATTGTCTCATTTTTTTCTAGGTACAATGATGTAGCTCCTTTGACTATTTTTGACATCAATAGAGCTACAGATTGATATTATTAAATTCGATGCATACAGTTATGAGTATTTTCAGGAGGTTAATGCAAATGATTTGATTTTAAACTGATCTTGTGCTTTAAGAATTAACTACATTTCTCTGTTGCCAAGTTTAGGTTTCTAAACACCTAATTTATTTGTTTGACAACTGCATAATTGTCAAAAAGTGTATGGTTTAACTGCTTTATAATATTTTCAGATGAGGGAAAACTTCTGCATATACTGCTCTTTATAGAGATGGCTGGTGTTTTTTCCAGAAAGAAAATAAATATAATCTATCAGTGGATTTTATACGGGGTTGGCAGTGTCTTAGAACATTGTATGCCTTAGCTACTACTTGTATATTTATCATTAAATTGTTTGTTTTCAGATCCTTCAAAGGCATCTTCTGATGTAAGTCTTGTACTTTTATTTATTGATATTCATGTCTCTCATAATGTCTGTGTTATGATGCATGAAAGTCACAATACATCTTTCTTTTATCTCTGACAATAGAGATAAACTATTGTGTACTCATCACTAAATGGTAAGTTATTAAGTAGTTAATTTCATGAAGGTAGCAATAGTAGAATCCAAAAACATCTATAGCACCACATTTCTTTGTGAAATTTGTGGAGAAGTTGGACACTGGTACCTTACTAAAGTAAAGATGGATCTGTTTTTGTTGATGCTATTTCACTTGAAATTCATAATGCAAGACATTTTACATTCTTTTGTCAGTGATCAATTTAAAATTTAGATGAGTTATTTTAGACTGCATCCTATCAGAATGCATGAAACAATAACATTGTCGTGGTAACAGTTTTGTTTTAGGTGTAAATTCGATGCCAGATATCAATAGTGTGATCACAATTTGCAAGTTGTGAGTTTATGGAAGAAATAGCTACTTTCATGATAGAAATTTGGGTGTCATTTTGATTGTTTTGCTGCTCTCTCCACCTGAAAAGACCCTTCTATCACTAATTTAAGATCACTTTGTCTTCCTGAAAATGATTTAAAAAAATCTTCCTATGTAAGAGCTTATTATTCTTTCTGATATGGCAGATTTTGAGATAAGATGAGTTCACACCCACTCATCTTTACTCATTGCAGCATCAAGATGCCAATAAATATTAATCAACAGGGATGTTAAAGGAGATATGATGTGAAAGTTGTTGTTTTATGAAAGAAATGGGTACTGTCTGTGTTTTGGGGGGAATGATAGAGTAATCTTCCTCTTCTGATACAAAAGTTTTGTGTCTTCAGTTTTCACTCATTAATAATGCTGTGTTCCACTATTGAAAAAATGAAAAAATCTCTCACGGAAGATTACCCAGTCATTCCCGATAGTTTGCAGAAAATAACCTATACTTTTACATTATGCCTTTAGGCTTCCTATGGGTATTACATTATATTTTCCGTTCCATGGCAAGGTATACATATAAATCTCATCTTTGAACTCTGACATAAACTTAATATTTAAGGAAGAAATGGATTGAGCTTTGGAGGCTTTTTTGAGTTGAAATTACAGCTGATTTGTCTTTTTTTATTGAAAACCCTAATGAATCAATATCATTTGATTCAGTATCATTTTAGTCTCGTGTTCACATTTTAAATAATTCTGATTCATAATCAAAGAATCATCAATTTAGTAACAGCAAAGAATACCATTTCGTCGAAAATTTGCATATACAGGACGTAATACCTTAGTAAACACCCAGGGTGCATTTGCCAGTCCAAATGGAAGAACACAAAAATTATAACAAACCTTTCTACATAAAACACATATATTTTTTAAAATCTGTATTATTTTTTATATGGAAATATTCATCCTGAATCTCAAGAATTCGTTAAAAATCATTTTTCTGAATTAATATTGTAACAAAATTAAAATTTTCTTGTTTAAAATAATGATACTGTACAAACTCATTTAAATATTTTAAGTTGATAACAAGTCTAAAAGACCCATCTTTTTGGGGGAAAATAACAAACCTTGTCTAACCAACAAAAGTAATGTTTGGTTCTTTTAGTCAGCGATAATAAGTTACATAGAATAAACATTGCTACTCAATTTCATGTAAAACAAAACAAACCTAGTTCGAGAAATAATAAATTTCCAATGAAAGAAAAATCTAGTCAGTGTAAACATGCTAGAAAAAGGTGTGTATACTTATCCGAGCTCAACAAATAATAATACTAGTATAACATGCGGTGTTTGTTTTATTCTGTAAGGTCACAGGTAAGAGGTCAATATTTAGACCTCTTTGAAATGAGATCGATATGTATATCTTGCTGTGGAACGCAAAATATAATGCAGATGTAATACCCTCCAGAGCCTAAGGCTCCATTATAAAAATGACTCTCATCCTTCATAACCTTACAGGTATGCTTGGATGAGGTAACATTATATTTCCTGATTTCTAACTGATCTGCTAAGTAGCAATCACACTGGAAAATTTTAAATGGTACTTGTGTCTGTCTGTCTGTTCTTTCTTCTGTTTTATTTTGGTAACCAGATGATAATTGATTATTCAAAAGGCGTGCTTTAGATTTAAATGAAATGGGATATTGTTGCATATCATGTTCTTAGAAGCCCATGGATTTCGTCAAATTTCAAGGTCACAGTCCACAACAAACAAATTTTTAAAAAAAGATTTCCAGACAATAACTCAAAAAGTTTGCATTTGATTACTATGAAACCTTGGAATATAGTTTCACATTAGGTGGATCAGAAGCCTATTGATTTTTAGGAAAAAATCTCAAGGTCACATTTAGCAAAAAATGTAAGAAATTTTAACCAAAAAAAAACAACTTCTGGACAATAACTTAAAAAACTGCATTTGATTTCAATGAAAATTTAGGATATTATTACATATCAATTTGTGTAAGAAGCCTATTGATGCTGGAGCAATTCCATCAATGGTCAAGGTTACCAGTTGACAAAAAAATGTTTAAAATTTTTACCAAAAAAATTTAACTATGGTTATCAGTGATCACTAGATCAACTTTGTCTAGTTTTTAGAAACTTTTGTTGACTTATTTTGCAATTTGCTTAATTGTTGTTTCAGAAAAAGCCACAGTTCATCTCACCTACTTTATCAAATGGTAGTAGTATTCAATGTTCCGTTGGTAAACCATGTCACATTACTTTGTGGGTAAAAAATCATCATTTTGATGAGTCATGGTAAGTTACTGTGCTGGTGCTTAGCCATCCAAAATTGATTAATAAAAAGCCTATGCGGAGGCTGTTATGATTGACACTATTTGGGGTACTTTGGGTGTCTTATTAGGGTAATGTAAATGGAAACTGTATAATGAAAAAGATGCAGTTCTTTCAGTCAACAGCATTGTGATCGCGCATTACCATGCCTTCTGTATGTGGTTTGGAGGTATGCCTTCAAAATGGTTTTTTGCTTTACTAAAAACCAATAGTAATATTAGTCAAGTGTCAAAAATGCTAAAATTTTACAATTTAGTTGTGTGATGTGCATGAAGTCTGCAATTTATAAATCTAAATTTGAACTGGCTTCAGTTAATTTAATGATAAAAATTTTAAAATATAAACAAAATGTTTTTTATTCTTGGGAATCTAGTAATTATTAGCTATATTTATGCATGCAAATGCACTGTTTTTGTTATGTGATTTCTAAATAATATGTCAAGCAAAACAACAAAAATCAAATATGTAGGTCCACAGGTACCTAATTGTACCCTTACAAAGCATCATAGAGACATTTTATTGCTCTTTGTCTGTTTTCTATCCTCTTTTGTGGATGCATCTCCTCTGAAACTGCTTAATGAATTTCTTTGATATTTAGTAGGGTGTAGATGACCTTGCCATCATTTTTATTTGCCACAATTCGTAGGAGTAATGGGATTTTGACCATTTCAGCAATATAATAGAATGGTAGATCTTGTGGATGCATCTTCTCTGAAACCACTTGCCTGATTGCTTGGATATTTGATTGGGTTTATTGTAAACTTAATAAAAATACAAGTATTTGATGATATATTGCAATTTTATTTCATGGTAAAGTCTGAAATTCAAAAATTGTTACTGGTAGCTTTTGCCATCACTTGGCATCTGTCATCTGTTGTAAACTTTAAAAAAATCTTTTCCTCTGAAACCACTGGGTCAATTTTTTTCTAACTTTGCCACAATTGTCCTTAGGGTTCCTAGTTTCAAATTTGTACCCAGGATGTTGATCAACAGACAAAAAATTACCACTTTTACTAAAAATAGAACATGGGTGTTAAAGCAAGTTTTGATCAATATCTCAAACATTGTAATAGCTATAGAGAAAACCGTTACTTCAAATTGATCAGCACATTAAGGTCTACAATAGTTGCTATTAGTTGCTTCCTGAAAGAGTTACTACCCTTTAATGACAATTTTTGACAAAAGTTTGGTATTTACAATATAACTTGAAAAGTATAAGAGCTAGAGTGAAACTGTAAATACCAAAAATGATCAGCAATAAAAGCTCTACAATTCACTTAATTGGTCTGAAATTGTCAGATGACTCCTTATATATAAATTATTGCCTTTAAATGGTATTTTTTAATGAAATTTTCCATTTTTGTCCTGTAACTTAAAAACTATAACAGCTAGAGTGAAACTATATGTCAAAAATGATCAGCAATAAAAGTCCTTACAATTCACTTAATTGGTCTGAAATTGTCAGATTACTCCTTATAGGAGTAATTGCCTTTAAATTGCAATTTTTTGTTTTGTAACTTGAAACTTATAACAGCTAGAGTGAAACTTCAATTGCAAAAATGATCAGCAGTACAAGCCTTACAATTCTCTTATATAATTGGTCTGAAACAATCAGATGATTCCTTATAGGTGTTATTGTCCATTACATGACAATTTTAATGAATTTTTTCGTTTTTGACCTGTAATTTATAAACTATAACAGCTAGAGTGAAACTTTGAATTTCAAAAATGATCAGCAATACAAATTCTAGAATTCACTTTATTGTCTGAAATTATCAGATGACTCGTCATAGGAGTTATAACACTTAAATAAACCTTTTTCGTGGAATTTGTACTTGCTATAAATGCCATAACAGCTAGATTGAAACTGTAAATTGCACAAATGATCAGCAAAGCAAGGCCTACAAATAATTGCTTTGTCCAAAATTGCAAGATGAATTATTATAGGAATTATTGCCCTTTAATTACGAATTCGGACAAATAACAACTAGACAGAAACTGTAAACTGCAAAATTTAACATATAGTTGAGGTCATTTGGGTTCTAGGTGAGCAATTACAGGCTCCTGGGAGCCTTTAGTTTTTAACTCCCTATAAAACTTTTTTTTTCAGTCCAGAGATAGTATCAGACATACAAGTTCACGATGGAGTGTATGTTTTCCATTCTGAGGCATTAGCAAGTCCTTGTTCAAGGGATGTTTCAATATCCACAGATATAGAAAGAACATTTCAGAATTGTTTCACCGTAAGCGCAAGACAAGAAGGAGCATTGTCTGATTTTGGGTAACGTTTAAATATCTTTAAAATTAATAGCCTGTAGAAGTTGATGTAAAATAACTTACCAAGTTTGTCATTAACTCATCTGGTCTAAATGTTCATATTATCTATAACTATCACTGTCACTTGTCATTTAAGTGTTGGCTTTGTCGTAAACATTTCAAAAAAAAATCTATTACACCCAGAGTTGGCCTGAATCATTCTAAGGGTTTCTACATTTAAAATTGAAATGTGATCCCACTCTAGAATTTTACCACTCTGATTTGCTTACAAACACACAGGATATATTGCCTGTTTGAAATTATTCTGTAAACAGTATGACCAATGTTTTCTACTTTACTGATAAATGTAGGCTTTTATTTACAAGGTGTGCTCGATTCTACTATTTGTGTATAGCATTGCTAGTTGACCTGCATAAGGGTCCAGGATTTTTGCTGGATACCTTCCTCCAATTAACTAGAAGCTATGATATTAGCTGAAACATTGCTGAAAGTCAGTTGTTAAAAAAATTGTTCATTCCTTGTGTTTTCTCTAGACTAGGCAAGATACCAAGCACAATTTCAACTTGGTTTGTGTTGTTTTTGTTAGCACAACAGCCAACATAGTTATGTACCCTTTATGTACCCTTTACAGTACTTAACTAGGGTCCACACCGATTAGATTTATATGACTTTAGATTGAATTGTATCACAAAGTATTGAATAGCTTGTTTTAAATTTCTTTTCAGTGGGGATGGTGAAATACGTTGCTATAATGTCAAGATAACAAATAATTCATCTGATGGTATGTATATTATAAATAGGAAATGAATATTTTACAAAATGTAACAGGCCCTTCCTACGAATCTGTTAATTGCCTATGTGGCGTATGCCCTATAGTGATCTGTCTAGGTGTGCGTCTGACCGTCCGTCCAAAATCCTGTCTGGCCCATAACTTTTTATACCAGCCACACAAAGTGGCGGGGTATTATGTGATACCTTCGTATGGATATGAGTGTCTTTCCTTCGTGTCATCCATCTGTCTGTGCCTTGGTAGTTCCAGATGATAGCTTGAAAAGGCGTCAATAGATTTTATTTAAACTTTGCACAGCTATTAAATACCATAAAATAAAGATCAAGTTTGATTTTCAGCATAATGCAATTTGTAGTTTTCAAGTTTTTTTTTGGTCTGTCCGTGCATTGGTGATTTCCAGATGATGACTTGAAAACGTGTCAACAGATTTTTTCAAACTTTGAACAGCTGTTAAGTACTAAGTACAGGGTCAAGGTAAAAATTGTCTTCTGAAATGGAGTGTTATCATGCTCAGCTGTTCCTGTAGGCTGATATGTAATTCAGTAAATGTCCCATTAAATGCCATATTTTTTGTCTTTTGAGGTAGGCTTTTGGTATTTAGGTAGATAATAATCAAGGCAATGTGTCACATAATGTGGTTGTTTGCCTTCACCTCAAGGTCAGAGAGACTCGCAGAGATGGATACCATCTCACTGATATCTAGTTACTATTATAGTTCATTAACTAATTAGAATACTAATGAATGAGGTGTTGCTTCTGAACATTAAGAAATGTCTTAAAACCAAAGAAATTTTAAGACCCAAGCCCAAGGTGATATGAAAGTACTGTTAAAAAAGAATATTAGTTCTGATTTATGCATATCCTTATTGTAAAATATATTCTGTTTCATGTTATTTATCTTTATACATATTTGTTTATTTTATAAAACACATAGGAAATGTTTTTAGCAATTGAATAAAAATAAATTATTAGGAAGGTATCATTATTCCACAGAATCATATGTCCTATGTGCAGTTATAGTTAAAATTCAATAACTCGTCAGGTATTTTCTACCTATTGCTCAATCGATTTCAAAAATAGATAACAGCTGTTTAAAAAACTGCTTCAATCTGTTTTCTTTAAAGCTCTTAATCAGAAAGAGCTGGACATTTAAATTGCAGCTATTCATGTGTAAAATAAATCTTTAACCTTGATTCTCTTGCTATGTACTGTATGACAATATTCTAAGTAAGAAGCTTAAATTACCTAAGTCATGCTTGAGTAGCTGATATTTAAATGTCCAAGCAATTACTGATGAAGAACTTAAAAGAAAACAGATTAAAGCAGTTTTCTAAACAGCTATTATCTGTATTTAGAACTGATTGACCAATAAGTAAAAATACCTGACAGGTCATTGAATTTTGACTATAACATGTTATAACAGTACCTGTTAAGCCATCTTTTTGCAACTGTTTATTGCATGTAATCTAAAATGGTTATGTTTTTTATTTTGATCTAAAATGCAAAATGGCTACCAACAAAGAACACTGCATATCACAAGATTTTAAAAAAAGGCTTCTTTTCTGAACCAATTGAAGCTATTATCAGCTATCATCAGCAATAATTATGAGATGGTCCTCAACACAGAATCCTTTTTTATCTGAAACCAACCAAAACAGAAATATTCAATCGATGGTTCTGTACAAATGTTGTGCTGTTTATCCAAGATGGAAATTATAAATGGCTGCCATTACAGGACTTATCAAAGTGAAATGCCGTCTTCTTTGGCTATATAAAAGAGAGTAATACAGACTATTGAGAGCCTCCAGCTTAGTTATGATAAGACTATTTGCACAACAAATTTTTCTATAAGTGAAATTGCTTTGTTTATATCTTAAAAATATTGTTTGTCTTCAAGTCATTTGTTACATAGCAGACATAAATAAAAGCCATCTAAGCAACCCTTTACAATACCTTATTGTTTTCTATTCAGGACATGGACCATGTAGTAGTACCAAAATCAAATGTCTTAATGGAGGGTTTTGTAACGGAAAAGAAAGCACGGCTATTTGTCAGTGTCCATCAGGGTACTCTGGAACTACTTGTGGAGTTGGTAAGTACCGTGTAATATTAACCTCAGTTATTAAAGTTCACCTGAATCTTGGAAGATGTGCCAAAGATATTGGATTTTAATTTCTCTTCCAGAAATACTTTCCTACAACCAGTTTATAGCCCACAAAAATAGTTTTCTAGAATGAAGCTTTTTTTTTACCCCCACTTGAAAAGAAGGGTTAAATAGTGATGGGGGTGTCTGTCCATTAGACTTGGGGGTGCAGGACACTTTCACTGAAAATAATTTGTCAATGAATTTTCTTTAAATTTGCCATATGGTTAGTTTTTTATACAAATTATCATAATTCAAAATAAAAAATAGGGGTTTCATAGATTATTTTCAAGGAGTTGATCATTGAAGATTTAAATTTTCTAATAGATTATTCAGAGAAGAGAATAAAAAAGCACTAAAATAAAAGATTACACAATTCTGTCCAATGAAATTTTCTGAATTTTTGATATAATGTCAAGCAATCGGTATACATTTAAGTGATGGACTTAAGGGATACCCATCTCTCACCATACACCACTGAATGGCATTTAATGAACTTGCATAATCTCTGTCATATATTGCCATGGTGCACCTGATATTTTACATTTTGAACAGAATTATATATATGCAGGTAAAAAAACATGTATTTTCTATATTAACTCCCTTTACAACTTGTTTGATGAGGACATAACTTGTTGAATATTCTGCTAAAATGAATGAAAATATGGAACTGATCAACTGATAAATTTTTAATGGTAAGATTATACGTTTTGTTATCGCCCTGTGAGTTACTGAAAATAACCATTTTTACAATTTCATTACTGGTCTTTTATAAAGCTCTTAAAGTGGAAAAACTGGTTAAATTCAGATTACAACCAGCGAGCATGGACATTAAATTACAAAAAAGTTTCACAATTTTCAGTGCAGATAAAACATATACTGCTCTGAATAATGAAATTTTAAAAAAAAGGAAGATGGGAAGAGGAAATGTGACACATTTTAGTTCATGATTTTATACAATTGTTGCCTTGATAGAAGGGGAACATTCAAATTGTGCACTTGAGGTGTCTTGCTGTCTCTGTCTGCTTAAATACAAATTCTCCTAACCCAAGTTTATTTGTCATGACTTGAATGGACATTTTTTTTGTGTATGACATCATTATTTTTTGTTTATGATGTTATTTTAATCCAATCCACAGATTAGAACCACAAATTCACTAGTGATGAGAACTATATTTTCCACACTGATCAAGCAGTTGAAATATTACATTAAAATTAGAGAAACTGCATTTTTTCATGTTGTATTCAGTTATCTCTTTAACGACACAGTATTGTGTTAAATTGATGATATGCAGCACATTGGTTCATTGGTAATAATGGTCTGGTGTATCATAAAATGGTTGTTTTGATATTAATTCTGTATTATATCCTCTGAATTGACCCTCTGCATTGTATCAGTTCAATACATGAACAATATATGAACAAGAACTTGAACAAATGGAATTACATATAAATCTTAACAATAACAATAATCATGGTAAAGCAAATATTTCAGATTGATTTGAGAGAGTTTAGTAGCGAATATTTTGTCATGAACTAAAATATCCATCGTATCTTCCCCTGATTTTGCAGATTTGTCTGATTTCCTAATCAAGTAAGGGTTGCTGGCCCCAGCAGACGTTGCTGTGTCCTCCGTTTGAAAATAATGCAATGTGCATGCTCACAATTGTATAAAGATTAGTTGAAATCCATATTAACCAGTTTTTTTCTGTTTAAATACCAGTAATAATGACCAGTAAAATTCTCAATTTCATAATAATTGGTAGTTTTCAATTGTATTTTACTACATTGGTTAAAAATATTGTATAACAAAACCTCTAGTTAAATTAGGATATACACATTATACCATGATTTAATTGTAAGAGCAAACTTCAAGTGACAAATGATGTTGGTGTATTACAAAGAGAGATGAGATAGTATAAAAAGTTTTTCAATATGTTTATTGTAGCTGAAGGAAATACACTTACCGAACCTGTAAGCAACATGGTATGTTTATTCAAAATATCCAATTTGTTATCTAAATGCAAAACCTTAACTCATATTGCTAGTTTTCTTGTGGAAAGTCAGGAGCTTTTTTTGTCCAGAAAATAGAACCAATTCAAATTAATAGAAGATCATGTCAGTAATATTTTTTGTTTGTTTTAAAATTAAATGACTAACACTCTGCATACAATTAGGTGGACATAGTTTGTTCTGCTATTAGTCAAGCTTCCATTGGCACAGTTGATTCCTCTTAATTGCATATTAACTAATTTTTCAGAGAAAAATATGCAATTAACATGAATATGCAATTAAGTGGAACTCACTGTATCTTTAAGTTGCACTGAATAGTAATTGTATATATATAATTATTTTTTTATGTTTTGTAAATATTTTAGACCAAACCCATATTTGGAGACCATGTGATACCAAAGAAAGTTGTATGTGTTTTACATGAGGAATGTTCTGTTCCCTTTACTGTTACTTCGTCATCTCAGTATGTATAATTTACTTCAAGCTATTATATATAGTATATAGTATATTACACTAATTTGTATTCCCCATCATACAAAGTGGCAGGGTATTATATTATACCCTTCGTATGGATACGAGTGTCAGTCCAACCTTCTGTCTGTGCCTCAGTGGCTTTCAGATGATAACTTGAAAAAATATCAACAGATTTTGTTTAAACAGTGCACAGCTGTTAAGTACTATAAAATGAAGATCTCGTTTGATTTTCAGCACAATCCAATTTGAAAAGTTTTTGATGAGTTCTAATTTGAAATTGTTTTTATGAGTTCATGGTCAAGGTAAAAATTGTCTTCTCAGATGGAATGCTATCATGCTTTGCTGTTCCTGACGCTGATTTGAATTTAGTAAAAATATGTGTTATCGAAAAATAGAAACAATGCAACATGACAGGGTATCATTTAATGTCTCATTAAATGCCTTATTTTTTGTGTTTTGCATCCACTGCTAACTTGTGGTGTCAGCAATGTAGGTACCCTGGTTTAATTCTTGTAATATTTGAAGAAAATAAATGTAATGTTTGATAATTGAGCTCTTGATAAAAAATGGATGTCATGTAGGTGGTTGGTAGCTAGTTGTCCATGAACCCTCTTCAATATAAACAAGATAACCAGTGACATGGTATCCATTTTCTTTCCCCACTCTACTCTTTAAATAAAAAGAAAAATCAGTTGCTGTTGGGTATCAACAATTTATGACACCTGGGGAAAGGAAGGTAACTACTGATAATGTACTTGGTCATCAAGGTTATGAGAACGATGATAAAAACATTATGGTTAGGTATCTATATATACTTTACAGGATACCTAATTTTGTTTTGTTTTGGGTTTTTTTTTTTTTTTTTTTTTCTTTCATCATCCGTTAGTAACTAACTCAGCTTGTTCCTCTATAATGCTTTTTACACCCCCTTTTAGTGGGGGATATATTGTGATGGGGGTGTCCTTCCAATCTTTCTATCCATCAGTTACACTGTCTCTAATGTGCAACTCCTCCTAGATTAATGAATGGAACTTGATGAAACTTGCACATAATCTGTCACTGCCATTGTGCAACTTATAATTAACATTTTGCTCAGAATGATATTCGGGGTTTCCAATAGAAAAACATGGACTTTACTTGATTGACATAAGGGAAGAGGGGTATCAATTAGTGAGCAATGCTCAGTCTTTCTAGTTTATTTTCTATTGTTTAAATCCACATTTTGCAGCAGGACTTGTAATTTTATGGACATTTCACTAATAGAGTTTTCCATTACAGACCAACATTATTAAACCCCGGACACATTGACCCAGGACTAACAACAAAACCACCAACAATCACACAATATCCCAATCATCCAACAGGAACAGTTTTAACCTCTTTTAATGTAGTTGGTACAGCACCAGGGGTACACACAGCCTGTGTACAAACAGGGACAGCTGTTGGGTATGTATTTTTATTTAGTTTATTTGAAAGTGGGACCAAACAAGAGACAGCATGGTGGGTTGGAAGTTGGGTGATGGCAGAATGTTTTGAGGCCATGATTTATTTAGAATTTTTAGTTTATTTGAATTAGATTGCATGCCAATGTTTGTAGTTTTATCATTTTTATTTGGATAATAAAGCTTGAAGTGAGATCATTCATAAGAAATTTAGCAAGGTGTTATTTACAGATAAACTGCACAATCTTGATTTTAAAATGTAACATCTGTTTTATGAAAATAACCTTGACAACCCCATTTGGCTAGCTTTTTACTGCTACCTATGCATGTTTAATCATATTGTTCTGTTCATTGTACATGTGTCTATTGTTTTTGCTTAGTTTTTTTCTTTCAATTGATTGCCTCCAAGAAGTAAGAGTTTTGGCCATTGGAAGAGTTATTTTTTTTACTTGTAAACATAATGTTTTTATTTTATATACTTGATGATCTCATAGTACTGCTATTTTTTGACAATATAATTCTAGTTTTAATTTAGGCACTTTGTTTTATTCATGTCTTGAGTTATGCTCCATGAAAATTATAATATATATTTTAACTATTCTAAAAGTTTCCTGGATTGTTCTTTAGAAAGTATATGTTAAATCTAAAAAAAGCTTAGAATAATAAGCATGTATAGTGTATTGACTCAAGAGAAGAACTTATTCATTTTAAGTTTTAAAAAACAACTTCTTTCAACTGGGCCCAGCGCCATAAAACCTACTTGAGTAAAAAAATTTTGCTCAGCATGAGAATTTACTCGACTACCATGACAACAAGGTAAAAGAATAGATTTGATTGGATGAAATTGAGAATAAAAAAGTTTTCAGCAAAGAAAATGTTTATGGCGCTGGGCCCTAAAGGAGTGAATGAATATGAAATTTCAAAATTAAACTTGCATATTGAAGAAACATGTAAATCAATAGTTATTTCCGGATTTATTCTAGGAGCACCAATGATGAAGTTTGTTTTGAAGTAGAAATAAAGACTCCAGGTAACTTTTTTGTTCAGTTCCTGCTGTGTTTGTGATGTATAAAGTTTATTACGTTTTGGTTTTATTCTTTATCGTTATGGAACAAACTATGATAAATGTTTATACAAACTTTATTTTTGGCTTGCATACTTAACAATTTTTTCCCCAGTTAATACAGGTACCTTGGTCCCTGGTCTTTTGTACAAACTTAATAAATAATACATATCAAAGTAAAAACTTCAGATTGTTATACGTCAGATATGAAGTCTGTGTATATTGTATATAAGATTTTCTGCTAATTTGTGGCTTGAACTTTGATTTATAAGTACACATTGTTGGCACATCATGAGTAGCTTGATTTTGAATGAGTAATGAGCCTTTGTTATATTTCTACTATTATGTGTGGCTGGGTATTATTTGATACCCTCCATATGGATATGAGTGTCTGTTTGTGCCTTGGTGGTTTCCAGATGTTAACTTGAAAATGCTTCAACAGATTTTATTTAAACTTTGCACAGCTATTAAATACCATAAGATAGAGATTAAGTTTGATTTTCAGCACAATCTAATTTGTAGTTTTGGACTTGGGCCAATTCAAAGTTTTTTTTTGTCAACAATTGGCAGTTTCCAGATTATAACACATCAACAGATTTTATTTAAACTTTGCACAGCTGTTAAGTACTATAAAATGAAGATCAGGTTGAATTTTTAGCATAACCGCATTTGTAGTTTTTGAGATGTGTCAATTTGAAATAATTTTTATAAGTCCAGGGTCAAAGTAAAAATTGTCTTCTAAAATTGACTGTTATCATGCGCAGCTGTTCCCATAGTCTGATTTGTAATTCAGTAAAATGTGTTCATGAATATTAAAAACAATGCAACGTGGTGGGGTATCATTTAATGTCCCATTAAATATGTAAATAAAATTCTTTTATCAAATTGTCTTAAGGTTTCAATCTTGTATCATTTGTGCACTTGTGTATATCAATCATGTGTACATGTCGTATGGTGTTTGTTTATCACACCTTTCAGTAACTTAAGTTACAATGAATGTAACTAGTAAAAGCTAAATGAGTAATTGTCAGTTTGTCAGTTCGTCTGTCCTTAACATCAATTTTTGTCACCGTTTTCTAAGCAACTATAGGATGCAGAAGCCTGATATTTTGCTAACACTTACTTGACTTAATGATTATGTACCCTGAATGTTGTTTTCATTTCAGAGTCAAGTAAACACACAATTAAAACAAATCAGGTAAGTGTCCACTTTGTAAAAATGAAATAGTAAAAATGAAATAGATTTTCAGTTCTGAATGCAATAATACTTAGGTCTTCTTGTTTAACTTAGCTATTATGTAAGACGAGCAGAATGTATGTTGATCTAAACAAAAGTAGAAATAAATGTCAACATTCCATAACTTCTTGTGATAACCCTTAAAGAAATAGTGTTTGTTTAGGCATGGGGAACAACTAGTTTGTCTGTAGTGTATTTAACTTGATGTTTACTCTGGCTAAATTGAAACTTACAATAGTCTATTTACCGGGTAAGAAAGTACAAAGTAAGACTTGTAAAAGAAAAGAAATAAATATATAATAAACATCTATACCAGAACTTATAGTTAAGCTATTAGTGTCTTTTCAAAGAAAGAAATTTTTTTTAAATCTTTCTATATGGTTATAATGTTATTTTCTGTTAAGAAGTTAAGTTTTAGGCCACCAAGAATTCAATAGTATTATGCAATGAAACAAATGTTTTGCTTTATTGTTTCAGCCATACTTCAAGGCCCCGACTATTACACATGACTCAGAAACACAATGTGTTCCTGGAAAGTCCTGTCACATCCTTCTATTTATGAGTGGTGGAGGGTATCCAGATTGGTTTGTATTACATTTTACAAGAAATAATTCATTTAAGCAGGTTTAAATGTTATTGGTGATAAAAACTTACTGAACTGCATCTCCTAGCGGAAGGAAAGTGTTAAGACTGTTATCCATTCTGGATAGTGGACTGCAGAATGACATTTTTTACTATATCGATTCCAAAATTATGCACTTCTAGAATTCAAATTTTGTCCACAATGCAATGATTATGAATGAAGTGTTAAAACTAATGAATTAGGTGTTGTAGAAATATAAATTGAATGATGCAGACATTAAAAAAGTATGTAGCAAACCAGGGAAACAGTTTAATAGCTGATAATAAGCATAAAACATCCAGGTGTGTATCTCTCCTGGGCTGCTCCATTACAAGTAATGGGACCACTGTAGCTCCGCCAATTAAACAAAAAGTTGTAGCTAGACATCTTGTGAACACTTTCTAATGGTACAGTAGTCCTTCTTTCCAGTGACATCCCACTTTATCATGCTTTAAGTGTTTCTTAGGTTAAATTACCTCTCGTGAGCAACCACCCCTCAAGCATTACCAATGACCAAATATTTTTGACACAATTAATTAAAATCACTTTACTAAAGGGGGAAAGTAAGATACTACAGATCAATTTGATGTTGGCATTACAGAAATAAGGTTCATTATAAAAAAAATTACTCAATGAGGGTAGAATGATATCTACATAAATCAAAATTTGTTGAATATCTCTGATGTCTGTAACTTCAAAAACTGGCAAGCTGGATTTTAATAAACTAAAGAGAATCTGAATGAACTGCCAAGTGGAACCTGGCACAAACAATGATAGTGATAAAAACAATGATAATACAAATGAAACAGGACCAGACACTGTGCATAGTTTTCAGACATACAGTTTGCTTTGTATCTGATATTTTATCAAGGTTTATTCTTGTCTTATTTTCAGTCCATCAATAAAACAGACAGAAGGTCCTACAGATGACCTTCACCTCTTTATTTCTGGTAACTGTTCAGCAGATGTTGTCTTGACCCCACCATCAGGAGCAACAGGAAAACCAAAATTCTGTTTTAATACATTTTTTCCTAAGTAAGTAGTGATATGTAATAGTTATTAATATATATAAGATTAATATATTAGCCATTGACCTTTCACATAATGCTAAAGTCTTTAGTTTTGGTTTAGCTGACTCTGGCATAAACACAGATTGTCTCCTGAAGCATATGAAATTAAACTTTCCTGTACAATATTTGCACCTGCTGTGTTTAAGTACACAATGTCTACTTGTTTTGACTTCATAACATTCAGAAATATTTGTAGGCATAGTTGATGATCCTGACACTAAGAATGTTTTTTTCTCTGTAAACACTTGGACCTCTTGCTTCATATCTTTCTAAGCCCAAGCCCTAGGTCCATCAAATTTGGTCCAGAGGTAGCTTATGATGAGTACTTGCCAATCAGTCACCTGTCACCTTACCTTGACCTCAATTTCATGATCCAGTGAATATGATACAGTTTTTGGGTTACGGCAGTTCCTCTGTAACCACGCATGGTAGGATGACAATATTTGGTATATAGGTTGCTGATGAATAGTACATGACTGTCTGGTTGGTGTCACCTGACCTTGACCTCAATTTCATGGTTCAGCCACTACATTAAAGTTTTTGGGTTACGGCTGTTCCTCTGTAACCATGCATGGTAGGATGAAAGTATTTGGTATATAGATTGCTAATGTTTGATACATTACTGTCTTGCAGGTGTCACCTGACCTTGACCTCAATTTCACGGTCCAGAGACTATGTTAAAGTTTTTGGATTAGGTCCGTTTCTCTGTAACCATGCATTGTATATTTTAAATGATAACAATTTAATGCTATTTGCGTAATGCTTATGACGTAATTTGTTACTGATGCAGAATTCAGGCGAGACATCTTTCTGTGTCCACACTTGTTTCTTTTAAATTGCTGGTAACTAGTCTGGAATATATTTAGCTCAATTTTAATGTTGCAGAGTTAATGATTTTTTGTCGGCTCAATGAGGCGCATAAACACAAATATTTTGCAGAATCACATATATAATTTAAGCAGCTATTAATTCACGTAGAAACATTATGAATCAATTTTAATATTATTTTGTTTTCAGTGTGCCTGGGGAAATACGATGTTTTTATGTGAAATATGAAGTATACAAAGGTAATGAATATTACAAAATCAGTTACAGAATTTAAAAATGTATACAGATATACCCTTGTCGTCCTGGTCTTACCTGTGGCTTCAACTGTTCTTTTAGTTAATTTTATTAATGCACAAACAATATTGATATTCATTGTTTGAATGCTGAAAATTCTTATATACTGCATACCTAGTTATACCTCCGCTTTGAAGAAGGGAGGGGGGTATACTGGTTTACTCCTGTCCTTCTGTCTGCAACATAACTTTCATAACAGTTTTCTCAGCAACTACTTATCACAACCGCTTGAAATTTTATAAGTGACTATACCATGTGGTACTATACAGGGGTAGAAATAGGAAAAGTCAAAAGGACTCCCTAATAAACCAGTCACTGAGTCCTTAAAAATTGCAGGGAGTCCCATTCAACTGGCATAGCCGGTTGACCCACTGCGCTTGCACAGTGGTCCTTATGGCCGGGGGTATGTGGGAAGCTCTGGGGGTTTTGTTGCAAAAATATGCATTCTGGCAAGATTCTGAGGGTACATTTCCATTCTGAAAAACACTATTCTTTTTTGTGTAAATTTTTTGCAGTTTTGGTCCCGCACTGATCATTCATGAAGTTCTTGTATACATAATAATATTCCTAACAGTTTGTTATGAACATACCATGTTTATCTGAGCAAAATTTCCAAAGAAGATAGATAGAATAACATTACACTAAACCCAGAAATAATTCTTCTGTTCAGCACACTTCCACTTGGACAAAGTTGTGCTGATCAAAATTGCTTCATGGGACACCCATCTATAGAACTTATCATGATGTTAATAATTATTCTTTATCTTTATTCTTTCAAGTGTAGCTCATATATTTATAAAAGAAAATTGTTAAAATACAATACACTTTGATATAACTGAAGTTTAAAAAAAAATTGAAAGTGTTTGTTTATCGGAAAAAATTACGATTTTTCATTATGAGCCATTGTACTTAATTTTCTTTGTTGTTCTCTTCCAGTAATTAGTCACATCCGGTAAATAAACAAATGGCGCTTAATCCAGTTGAAAGACGTAAATCCTTTAAAAAAAATGTTAAATACACATATTGTTTGCCGTTTTTATTGGAATTACACATTTACTGATAAATTGGAAGTCTGTGTGAATTATTACCAGATCATATGCAAGTATCTACTGTGAACCATGGGGCGACTTATAAGTCTTTGTCGCCCACTTTGCCCAGTGTGGTGAGCCCTGCTAAATTTTTAAGGAGCCCGACTCACTCTTACAGTAAACACCCAGGGAGTCCTTCCAAGTTTTAGGGAGTCGCGTCTGTCGCATATCTACTCCCTGTTTACACACAGTCAATTTTCAACATTAGTGGTCAAAAGATGAAAATTTTTGTAACAACTACTTATCACGTCCACTTGAAATTTTATTATATTGCGAGTACCGATTTCAGGTCTGTCCCATATCTACTTCCTGTTTACTGACTTTTCGATTCAGTAAGGTGAATAGTGGGGTATACTGATTGAGCAGTAGGTCACAGGTTCCTTGTTTTAAATAGGTTTAAAATGTATACATTCAGGAAAGAGATGTTTTGTTTTGTTCTGTATTATGATAAGTTTTATGCAGCAAACCAGTTTCTTATTAGATAACTTACCCTTAATTGTGAATCTCTAACTTGTGCAGGAAGCTTTCCCATCTTTTTTCTAAAATTGCTAGTTATTACATAGAATTGGCATCAGCAATTATGCAGCAAAGCAATCAGTTGTATTATTGGAGTTGGCGGCATCCCTCTAGGTATTGCTGAGTTGCCAGGGGGAACAGACTGTGTACAATTTTCAGAACTTCAAATTGGAGAAAACAAAAAAATAGAGGGTTGGACATAGAATTAATTAAATATGTGATTGTTGGGAAGGAGAAAATAATACATACAGCAATGTGACTACCTTACATATTGATGTTGCTTCTTATGTTCAGTTTGATTTTAGTTTGAGTTAACAATTAATATAGGCCTTCATCAGCATTTATTGTCTGTTTCTGTATTTAAGTAGATGACTGACAACATGCTTATACACATAATTACAGATTCTTCACCAACATGTAAAGGTCACAATTGTCTTGATGGTAGTGTGTGTGACGTTGTGGATGGTCAACCTAAGTGTATCTGTGCTCTGTTACAGGCAGGAATTCAATGTGAAAAGAGTAGGAAATGATTTTTGTCATATAAACCATTTTGTTTTTTTATTAAAGTTGAATTTATGCAGTCAGAATTTAAAGGATGTGGCAGCAAATTCCTTTTGAAAAATGTCATACTTTATAAAAATTGTTTCATGAAAACTTACTATCATTGCATGTTCTTTTTGTATATTTGTTTTAAGTCGTATGTAAGAAAACTTTCATAAATAGATTTTATATTAAATAATTTGTTTTTTGTCTTTTTGATGTAACCTATTTGATTATTTTTCTAGCATTGTAAAAGTTTGTTGTGAATTGAGATGTGCAGTATGGTATAAGTGACAAGAATATATGCTTTTATTTTTATTTATTTTAAAATGGCTCAACATATATTTTACCACCTACACTTGCAATGATAACATTTTTTTTATACCCCCCGCTTGAAAAGCGGGGGGTATATAGTGTTCATGGTGTCCGTCCGTCCGTCCGTTACACTTTCTATTATTTGCAACTCCTCCTACACCACTGAAAGGACTTTGATGAAACTTACACAGAATCTTTGTCTCATAGTGCCATTGTGCAGGAGATATTTAACATTTTGATCGGAATGATATTTGGGGTTTCCCATAGAAAAACATGGACTTTGTCATTGACCTAAGGGGGTCCCTATCTCTTATGTGCAACTCCTCCTACACCACTGAATGGAATTTAATGAAACTTACACAGAATGCTTGTCACATAGTGCCATTGTGCAGGAGATATTAAACATTTTGATCGGATCGGTTTCCCATAGAAAAACATGGACTTTGTCATGGACATAAGGGATACCCATCTCTTATGTGCAACTCATTCCTACACCACTGAATGGAATTTGTTGAAACTCACACAGAATCCATGTCACATAGTGCCATTGTGCAGGAGATATTTAACATTTTCATCGGAATGATATTTGGGGTTTCCCATAGAAAAACATGGAGTTTGTAATGGACATAATGGGATACCCATCTTTTATTTGCAATTCCTCCTACACCACTGAATGGAATTTGTTGAAACTTATACAGAATCTTGGTCACATATTGCCATTGTGCATTGGATATTAAACATTTTGATCAGAATTTTATTGGAGGTCATAGAAAAACATGGACTTTGTCATTGACATAGGGGATGCCATTCTTTGGGGGATTGGGGAGGGTTACATGTATTATCTGCAATTTCGCCTTCACGTTTAACTAGATAAAGTTTCAATTTCATAATTAAGAACACCTGAATTTTCAAAGTAATTGTGAAGCGGGGGTATCAATGGTGAGCATTGTTCACAGGTGTTTTTACTCTAGTATACATTGCTTTTATTATTGCATTCTTTGTAGATGGCTCCACGATTTCTACTGTGCCAACTACACAACCAGAGATCACAGACTATCCTCTTCCTAAACTTATAAAATGTGAAGTAGGGGAAACCTGTGAGGTACCAATACTAGTGACAGACACACAGAACAAGTAAGAATGAGAAAAGCTTGTGACAAAACACTTGTTACATACACAATTTTATGTCTTTTGACACAAACATACGCCATATTATGAATTATTTTTTTAACAATTTACCTCGATGTAAAAATGGCGACTGTTGCAAAGGTTTTTGTCTCTTTTAATCGTGTTGAAAGTAAATGCGTACAATTTAATCCTCTCCTGTGACACATCTAAAGTAAACTTTACCGTGTCTTCCCAAAGGTTGTTTGCCTTACAAAATGGAAAACTGCTACCGCGTTTGGGACGAGTTTATGGTCCTTGTATAGATCTCATATTACACTTTTTGAAATCAACAACTATTTTCCACAGTTAACTGGCATTTTGAAATGCGGCTGAATTTTCATTTTGATAGATCAAATTTCCATAGGAAGTCAGCCATTTTTGTTTCTAAAGGGGTCTAATGTTGTTTACAAATGTTCGTCTGCTTTCGTGACGTTCAATGGTATTCGGACAAACCGTGAGACTTTTCCCGCCTTAACTGCAGAGGTCATTACCGGAAGGATTTCGAAAAGACAACAATGGAATTTTCCTAACGTACACTTCCGTTCAAAACAAAGTCAAAATTTAGTATGGAAAATGGCTGTATCAAAATGAAAATTCAGCCACATTTCAGAACGCCGATTAACTGTAGAAAATAATTGTTGATTTCAAAAAGTGTAGTATGAGATCTACAAAAGGACCATAAACTCGACCAAGCCCAGTAGCAGTTTTCCATTTTGTCAGGCAAACACCCTTCTGGAAGACACGGTAAAGTTTACTATAGTCTACTACTGCTAACAGTGATTACTCTAGTGTCTAAAGGAGTATTTTTTACATTTTTATTACTTTAGAATTATTAAATATGTTGTATTTGAGCATTCATAATGATTTTAATTAGACAACTTTTATTAACATTATGCAAGTCTTTGTTCTTATCCAATATTTGTATTGCTTCCCAATAGGCCTTCTGTGACGTCAAAAATTGATGGAAATACAACACTAAATAAGCCTAATGTCACACAGGAATCTAAGTATCCTAATGGTAAATATAAAGTTACAATACCTGTGACAGCTTCAACTCCAGGTATACATGAAGTATGTGTGGATATATCACAATCTGCTGGGTAAATATAATAAGCGTTTAATTTTAATGGTAATAATTATAATTGAAGTTGCATTGTTATTTCAAAATTTTTTTTATGACATTCACAATTTACAAATTTAACTAAGAGATTATTGTTTGCAAGATTTATGTCATACATGTAATCTAATGTTACATTTCAAAGTTACTGTTATTTAAAAACTATCCAATTGCATAAAGTTTTTTCTAGTTTTAAAAAGCATGGGATCAGGTTAACCAAGTTTTGTAATGCCCCTTGTTTATCATCATTTGTAAGGCTATCTTCTGCCTCATTATTAGAGGTACAGAGTTCATATTTAGTGGGATGTTTGTACCCATAATAAAAATGTGTAGGAAAAAAGGATTTTGATTTTCATTAATTTTCTTAAAATTTCTGCTTGTTGCAACAAACTCTTCATGTCACAGGTCAAGCATGCTTATCATTTGGGCCTTACAGATACACTTTACTTTATAAAATAAAAAAACCATTGTCAATTACGTGTAAACTTAATTCTCCGCTGTGGGGGCATACTTTTCATCTAGTTTTTAATCGAAGTTTGGTACACACAATTTGATGAGACAAAAAGTGAAATTTCATTGCGTCATAATTTTTCAAGTTTTATCTTGGGCAAATTTGTGTGTGTGTGATATTAACAACCAAGACCACTTTTTTGCAGACAACACTGCTTTAAAGTTGAAGCTTACAACCGAACTGCTTCAGCACCTACCCATGTAAGTGTCATTTTTTAATTTAGTTAAGCTGTTATACCCAGTAAAACATTTTGGGAGGTTATACATGTATAGGAATCAGCCTGTCTGCCTCTCTTTACAAACTTAATCTTTATCTATTTTTATCTAAACTTTGCACATATTTGCAGTTACAGTTTACAATGTTAAACTTGGCAGTACAAATGATTTGTTCTCCATTTTGTAATTCCAGCATTATGTCCCCTAAAATTGAAAGCTTTTTGATACTTTTCAGCATGCACTTTGTGGGTGCAACTCCTCTTTCAGGTTTCATAATTTATTCTTGAATCTTTCAACTTTGTAAAATCCTAAACATAAAATGATGTTTATGACACATTACTACGTAGAACACCATGATGTTCTGTGTAGGCAATGTTTAAATTCGAGGGGGGGGGGGTGTAACGGTGAGGGGCTAGTCCTTATATTGTTGTTATGTGAAGTCTGTACTCTTATATTATTGCCTCTACACATTACGAAATGAATGTAGTACCTTGGAGGCATGAAATCTACATCAGAACCATAACTTAAATGATCTTAGTCAGCAGTATGCTTACACCATTTAATAGAGATGTTTCTCTTATTTACTTAGCAGGCAGGAGAACAATTTGTGAAACCATCATTACCTCCAAACTCTACAGTTGTTTGTGCTCCAGGAAGTACATGTCATTTAGTCGTGTACCAAAAACCTCAAAGTAATGTATGGTAGGTAACAAGGTGATTAATTGGTGTCACAGAGACCTCACAATAATGTTTGGTAAGAGATAATCTTAAATCAGCTAGAACATTCCTTATTGATTAGAAAGATATGTTTTATACATGCAGGGGTAAGTCTTCATGACTTACTGATCATATTTAAGTTACAGTAAAACATGCTTGGAATGCATTTTTACACTACTGATGTGGAATGTGGGTGAGACATTTATGGAAGTCCATAATTGTGAAAGTAAGATGTCATTACATTTTCTAGCTGGACTAGTCAGTCTTGTTTAACAGCTGCTGATTTCACAAAAGGACATAAAAACTCTCAAAAGTGCATGCAAACAACTATTAAACATAAACAAATAACATTCACATCCCATTTAAATAACACAATTATAATCCAAGCAAGAAAATTAAGCAAAAAACCTTATGTTACCATAGCAACATTCTTAATTTTTTCAGGTGTTTCGATTAGGTGATGCAAGGTGTAGGTAGAGATGGGCGCACATGAAATCACTTCAACTATACCATTTCAACTTCAAAATATTCATAAACATAAGACAAAAATTTAGTTTCACATAAACTGTGGTTATATTATCAATGATTAAACTGTTCTTTGATATCTTTCAGTGAACCAGTCATAGGGGAGGCTATACCAGGAGGAGCACACATTATAACATCATCTGCCCCTAATGGGAATGGTTTGTGTGAGACAGATGTTATTTACCAGCCTAAGGCAGGAACTACGAGTCAGAAAATATGTGTTAAAGTTCATGATGACAGCAGTGGGTAAATGCATTTATTTTGCTTAGAACAGTTGTGATTAGATTTTAAAATTTATATTTCTGTTGAGACCTAGATGTAATGGTTGGTTTTCAAATCCCCAATACAAAGGGGCAATATTTGAGTCGTTTCTGTTTTTAAGTCCGAACATGCATATAGACCAGATTTGACTGGTACCATTTATCTGAATTTTGAATTTTCATGGCAAAACTGGAAAATACCAATTCTTGTTGGGCATATCATTGTCACATTGGCATGACAGGCTTGGTTTGAATGGCCCTTTGTTAAATTGATTGTATATATTTTTTATAGCTAATCAAAATAAATAAATACCAAGACTAGTTTTACATGTTGTTAGCACACCATGACAGCTTGATTTTAATTAGTTTTTAGCAGTATTTTGGGGTATTTATAATTTTCAATGATAGTTCTTGTTAAATTTTGAGAAAATGATAACAATGCAATTTTAGCCACTATCAGAATCAGTTGTTTTGTTTCTGCTTTATCATGACACAAGATTTGATAAGTATCAAAGCTGTCTTTCTGTTAAATTTTAACTTTGTCTTCTTCTTTTTTTTAGAAATATAGGTGAATCAAGGTGTTACAGTGTAGATCCATCTTTGGAAGGTATTGTACTGTTTTCATGTCTGTTCAGAGCTTTATGTGACTTTTCCATACCAGTGATAATGCTTTAGTTTCTGTTTGTTTTTTTTATGAATTTTTGGTTAATTGTTGACCTGGGTTTATATCATAAATCAAATTTTGAGATTTACTTATGATTTATCTCTTATTTTATACTTGTGGCCTTGATGGCTGAGTGGTTAAGGTAGTTAGTCTACTGTTGATCATGTGGTCTGTCAACACTGAGGTTGTGATTTCTAGTCTCACTGTGGGCATGCTGCACTAAAATCCATTCTTAATTGATAAGGATTGCCAGTTTTCCTACACAAGGTCTGGGGTTTTCTCAGGATTCCAGGTTTCTCAACCAATAAAAACTGGATGCCAAGATTTAGCTGAAAAATTGCTTAAAGTGGCATTAAACACCATTCAAACAAAAATATTCTTATGCTCAGTGGTTTAGTGGAACACAAAATTAAGCATGTTTTAATGCAGGTGTCATTCAACTTGAAAATAACAGGAAGACTTAATTTAAAGTGAGTGATGTGAAATTGAAAGTCACCTTATGTGTGGTAACCATGGTTGATTTATGTTTTTGTCAGAGTAGATTGGATTGGATTAAGAGGTTGATAACTTTTAGAAATATATCATGGTAACCAGTTATTGTCAGAAAGAGTACCTCAAGGCAACTGCCACATATTTGTTATGGGTTAATTTTGCTGGTGTTGTTGTATGTTGTATGTGATAGTTTTTGTACTACTAATATTTTATGTGACACTTAAAATTCATACATAAATGTGCTGGCAACTGGTAATCTGCTTTTCACATTTAGATCCATGTTATAATGTAAGCTGTAACAGTGGTGAATGCACAGTGTCTGACGGTACTACACGGTGTAGATGTCCTATAGGAACAACAGGACTGCTGTGTAATGAAGGTAAATAACAATCAGAACATCTCTCGGTCATTTTCTTCAAGGGTCGGGAAAGTAACCTAGAAGTAGCAGTAAGTGGTCTCCATTTCGAAATATTTTCGTTATTATCCATGCATATGTTATTTCACAACTTTGCATGTGACATTTAAGTTCTTTCATTTGATCGGTTTGTCCTTGACTCATTGTTACTGATGTCATATTCATGATGAGAACAAGTTAACAAACAATAAATCAAATTGGGCAAGATGGACCAGCAGACAAAAAATTTTGAATGCCACTGGAAAAGTATGGGGTATTTGTAAGGGCAGTAAATTTAGCCTTTTGTAGTGGCTACAATGAGTTAGAACAAATAATCGTACCCTTGTTTTGTTTTTTTTTTGGCGAGGGTACGAATTTAGTCCCATTACTCATAATGTAGCAGAGCGGGAGTGAATCACTCCCAGCACTTTGATGTCCAAAAGAAGTTGCATATACAATCAGACGTGGTCGATCTTGATATCTTTCGACAGTGTCACCATTTTTTTATCGGTTTCGTGTTTAAAATCGATCTTTATTGATACGCGATGATAGTTATTGCCGTTTTTAATAACCGCTGTGCGATGTGTATTAATTGACATTCTTGTCTCTTTTTGATTACGTTTACTACATGAAAAACATTGAGAAACCAGAAACTGAATGGCGTGTTGCATCTTGGGTAATACATATGTAAATTACTGGATTCTTACTACGGAATGGTTGTTATAGTATGCAAATTAGCACGTTTATTATAAAATAAAATCACATTACTCATATACGGAAAAACAATTTCCACGTGCATCTGCAAAGACGGAAAAAAACTTTCTTTAATATAGATCGCTTCCTGTTAGTTTCGCAATGTCTAAGGCTTTAATAACGTAAAGTAGATGAATATTATGTTTGAATTTTGTATAAATAGTCCAAAATTAGAATTTGTTATTTGCTACATTATGAGCAATAGGACTGAATTTTGCCGTTAAACCGACAAATCACAAAACTAACTTCGGATTATAACGGCAGTAAAATTTGGCCTAACAATGAGTCTACTAGTAATGACATCTAGGAAAGTAGTCTTTAGCGTGCAAGGAGCATGACATTCTCCAACAATTTCATCCACTATGGCCCCTGGCTTGGCTTTTGACCTGACAACCCCAAGCAAATGGTTCTCCCATATCCACCAGCCGGGACGCACTTAGCTGCTCTGTGAGTCCAACACTGGGAACCCTCCCAGTATTTATTTGGTCTTGTGTTCTTCTGTTGAACACTTGTTGATTCTGTGAAGATGTCCTACAGTACCAACAGATGATGCTGTAAATTATTGTTAATCATTTAGCAGCAACTCCAGTAAAAATACAGAAAGTCATTTATAAAGTCATATATTGATGAATTTTGTTCTGAGGATTTAGACATTTTCAAGTTTATATGAAGTGCACATTTAAATATGTTGATTGATAAATTGATTGATTTAGTTAGATGTTAAAAGTTAAAAAAAGCATTAAATTTTATATTTTTATGTCTCCCAAACAATGTTTTGGGAGAACTTTTTTAACGACGGTTTCTTATTATAATTCTTCTTCTTTCTTCATTCTTTTTTTCTTTTTTCTTATCCCTCAATCTTGTCTGCAAAGTTTGTCAGAGATGCAATGTCCAATTAATATGAAACTTAGGGAACATGTTAAGGGTGACCTGAAGTTTTGCAATCCATTTTGGACATTTTCAAAATGGCTGCCATGGAAATGGGGGACATTGCATTATCTTGTTAAAAATTTGTATTGGGGGGGGGGGGGTTCAACATGCAGAAGATTATAGTGGCAATGGGGGTTTGTTTGGGAGACATTTTGTGTTGGCATCCCAACACAGTTATTACAAGTTACATATTGTTATTTTTTCAGACACCAAGAATTTTATAACTGGAAATTCAAGCACAAAGGTAAAGATTATTTTTATTTTAACCTCCTTAATCAGTTTTATTGTGTGAGGAAGCCTAAGTACCCCATCTTTTTCAAAAAACTGGCAATCCTTGTCAATTTAGGTTGGAGTTTGTCACATCCTGCCTGCAAACTTAGTGTTAGCGGGCACATAATCAACAGTAGATTACTAAATGCCATAACCAAAAGTCTATCCAGTCCCATTGGAGTATGTAATGAAAGAACAATAATTATTAAACTATATAACCTTCAAAGGACAACCTTTTGTTTCAGTCAGATGATGGTCATGATGCTGTCAATGACTTTGATTGCATCAATAAATAAGATAATATGTGTCTAGCTATCATAATATGGCAGATTATATGTAGCAATGTTATCAGTTGTCTGTTGTTGTCAGTTCTTAGATTGCTATCACATGACTGCAGTGGAATGAAGGATGTAACACAATTAAACATTTGATATTTTTTACAAGTATTCCTGTAAAATGTGTTCCTTCCAACCATTTAGATAAATTTAAAAAGTAGATATTTGTATGTAAGCATAACTTATGTGGTTGAATTATAACATGTATGAATGACTTGTATGGTATTTACAGCCTGCCTTTGTGGATACAGTTAAACCAAAAAAGATAATTTGTTATCAAGGCAGTGGATGTGGTATACTGATAGCAGTATCTAACAATGGTAGTCAGAGGTAATTAAACGGTGTTGATTTGTTGTTTAAAAATAAAGGGATAAAGTATAATATAATACTGACCAATAAATGTCACAAATATTAGGATAGTTCTCGTTAGAACTACTGTTTTAATCTAGCAGCAACAGCAAACACAGGGTGAAAAAGGGACTAAACAAAAAAAAAAACCACTTCCTTAATTAATCTTCAGGTGTTTTAGTTTTTAATAATGATCAGCAGCCATATTCTCAAAAAATCATAAATTTACACTTACGTGTAAAGATAAGATAGTCGTAACTTTACGTTTACGTCTACGATTGTTCGTATTCTCGAAAGTAATCGCAGTTTTGCACTTAAAATAGCAATCGTAAATCTTACGTTTTGCATGTAGCATTATCACGCATGCTCAGTTACTTCTTTCACTTTGGAAATAAACATATTGAAAGAGAAATAATTACCTCAAAGTACTTAAATTATTACAGTTGTTTAATTGCATAACCTCACAAAGCAGTTGACTGGTGGAAGGAAATACGGATTTATATTTGGCTAAATAAATAAATAAATAAAGTCATGATATTAATTGGTGTGTTGCATAATTTTGAATATGTGTTTTAAAAAGTAATCTGTCAATTTACCATAACGTGCAACAATACCTTTTTTAAGGTTACGTTTCTTCAGTGTAGAAATTAACGAGTAGTTTCGTGTTATAATGAAGCAATAAATAACCTAATCCCATTTTAACATAAATAAAACAGCATGATGTAAAATCGCAAATCATATAGGAAACGTTTAATTTGCGGAACTTTTTTTCATAAATTCGGTTGTTGTTTCTTTCTTTTAAAATTATAAATTTTTGTAAGAGTTATTCCCCATGAGTAACACATTTGTCAAAATATTTGCAAATTTTGAATGTTTTTTTCGTCGTTCTATGTCACGTGCAACAAAATCAATGATGCTTAGAAGTGAATGGCTTGAAAAACGATTTCTCTTTGCAAAATTATGAGGGACGCTAGGACTTACGAGCGCTCAGGAGCAGACGTAAGTTTACGATCAATTTTACCCTTAACTTACAACTACTAATCTTTGAGAATATTAAAACAGACGTAAACTTACGCTACGTTTAAAATTACGTCTACGATTTTTTGAGAATATGGCTGCTGATATTACAACTATAAATACAAGTCCCAATAAGTAGTTGTAGTTGACTTGCATACAAAGGAAATGCTTAATGGATTAAACTCTAAGTCAGCTGTATCATTGCTAGGACAAGACTGAAGTACCTACTGTATATTCTTGCATAATAAAGGTAGATCTTGGGGCACAATATTGTTTCTAAACAGGGGTTTGACCAAATGTTTGAATCTTAAAATAAGTAGGGAAAGTTTGTGATCTTTGTCTAATTCTGAAAACAGAAGACTCTTAGATCTTCAGGTCATGTAATAAAAGCCATGACATCTGTCATTTGAAGTAAATAAAAAAATTACTTTGATTTTGAATAAAATGCCACTATATACCCCAATAAAGGTACTGAATACTGTATTGTCGTATGTCACAATGGTTCAATATAGTGGTAAATATTGTCAATGTGGCTGCCCCCATATAAAGATTTTTACCACCTTTAATCCAGTCCAGAAGCGTAACAGTGGAGGATGTAATAAAACATTAAAATGCAACTTTGTTTCTTTTTTTTTAAGAATAACATGTCATTTTCACTTTTTTGCATAGTTTCCCTTTAATACCTTTGTGAATACTTCCATAATTTATACTACCACCACTTTTCATGTCTTTGTAATTGTTTGGATTTCTTAGATTTCCTCCACATTAAGTACAAGATATTTCAAATTATCTTCAAATGAACTTTTAATTGATAAGGATATTTGGTAGAAAATGCTTTTGTCAAAGACTTGAAACTGAGTGATTACAAGCTTATGCTAAACTGAGTTTAAGGGGATGCAGGACACCATCCACCATTTTTTTGTGAAAATTTCAAAATAGATTGAACATTTATGGTAAATTTAATAATTTCTTTCATTATTTACTCTTAATTTCCAGAAAATTTAAAATAATTATGAAATTCTTATATCTATATTATTACTTCAATTTATTAATGGTTGAAATAAAAAGTTTTTGCATACATGAGTTCGGTATTGGCAAAAATAATAAAAATGAATTTTTTCACAAGGAAGGTAATTTTGACCAAAAAATACCATTTTTTTGCACTTTTTGACCAGTTTTTTTCAATTGACAAAAACTTAACTCAAAAACGCCTATTTTTCCTTCTGTTATAAAATGTATACCAAGTGCTTGACATTATATAAAAAATTCTGAAAATTTCCTTCGACAAAATTTTGTTATCTTGTATTTTAGTGCTTTTTTATTCTCTTCTCTGTATAATCTATTAGAAAATTTAAAATTTTAATGATCAACCCCTTGAAAATAAGCTCTGAAACCCTTATTTTTTATTTTGAATTATGATAACTTGTATAAAAAACTAACTATATGGCGAATTTAAAGAAAATTCATTGAAAAATTATTTTCAGTGAAAGTGTCCTGCATCCCCTTAACAAATTTCTTTTTGTATTTCAGCCCTAGTTTGCAGGTTGATAACCCACAAATAACAATACCAACAAAACCTATCCTTGGAACAAATATCTCTCAGGTAGTAGTTCCTACACAGACCTCAGGTTCAATTTGTGTGAATGTGGCTGGAACATCTGGGTAGGTAATTAATGTTTTTGGTGAGGTTTTTGTTAATGAAATGAAAATTGAAGGATGCTGTTTAATAATGAATACAGGTTATTTAGCAAGAGTAGCAAGAAAACACTAAATAACTTTTTTATTATACTTTATTTATACACTTCACAGTCTCATCAAAGTAGTCGCATGTTCCTGTTTGTGTTTAATTCAGTATAATAATACAATTATGGCCATCAACTTGAGGTCAATATCCAAATTAATAAATCTCGAAAGTGTTTATGTTTCTGAGATCTAAACAACCTCAGAAAAAAAAAATCCTTTCTTTATTTAATAATTATGGATAAGGGCAAAATTGTATATGTTCATTACATGTGCACAAGACATCTACAGCTGAAAAATTCACAGCATTAATCTGGACATTTTTCTCGTGTCCTTGTTTATCAATTTTTCACCACTGCAAGATGTGCAATGACTTGCTGTCTATGCAAAATGCAAAAAAGGTAATTGCAAACATGTTTAGTTGATGAACATACACCAACATTTCCTTTAAGCAAAAGCTAATAACCAAAAGTTCAAAACTCTATATGATTATTTCTCAGATGGACCACAGCATTTATCAAATATTCATTTACATATAGAAATGATTATTTTTGTTCAAAATCATTTCAGTAGAATTTAAATAAAATGGGTTACACCAAATAAATTAATTTTTTTACACTGGTTGATGACGATGGACTGTTATCATGCTCACCTGTTCCTATGGGCTGATTTATAATTCAGTAAAATGGATTCATGAAATGTTGCAGGGTATCATTTAATGTCCCATTAGGTGCTCTATTTTTAAAATTTCTAAACATTTATAGATATTGTATTTTCTATTTTTATGCCCCAGCGACAACATGTCAATCCATCTGTCCGTCAGTCCATAGAGCAATTTGAAAATTGGCAGGGTGGTTCAGTATCACAAGTTGTATGTCCTATGCGACTTTTAGACCTGTCGGACAACTACTTCCTGTTTGGGACTTCATTTAGCGGGGGCATCTGTGTGACACATTTCTTCGATTTTTGCACCA
This sequence comes from Limnoperna fortunei, assembly GCA_944474755.1. Classification (NCBI taxonomy): domain Eukaryota; kingdom Metazoa; phylum Mollusca; class Bivalvia; order Mytilida; family Modiolidae; genus Limnoperna; species Limnoperna fortunei. The sequence continues at coordinate 35,752,251 of OX104113.1, forward strand.
ATACTTAATTTCTTGTAATATATTTTAAACTATTCCTTATGTATTACTAAAGGCACTTGTTTTGTACCCAGCTATTTCAGACTTTTGTTATTTTTATGCCCCGCTTGACAAAAGTTGATGTTATATAGTGGTCTTTGTGTCTGTCCGTACGTCCAAATTTAGTTTCCAGGTGATTTGATTTCAATGAAACTTTAAGATATAGTAAGAAGCCTGTCAATTTTTTTGGCAAATGCTTCACATTTCAAGGACACAATTGCCGAAAAATGTTAGAAAATTTAAAAAAAAAGACCTTCTCAGATAATAACTCAAAATTTTCCATGAAACTTTGGGATAAAGTTTCATATCAAGAGGATCAGAAGCCTGTTGATTTTTTGGGGAAATCCTTGAAATTTCAAGGTCACAGTTGCCAAAAAAATGTTGGAAACAATTTTACAAACAAGATGTTTCAGGACAATAACACGAAAAGTTTGCATTTGATTTCATTGAAACTTTTTGCTATTACTACATATCAGGTTGGTAAGAAGCCTATTGTTGCTGTAAGAATTCCATCAAAGGTCAAGGTCACCAGTCAACAAAAGGTGTAAGAAAAGTTTTAAATAGGCAGAGCCCATGTATTGACTTCTTTCATTCTGGCTTTAGAAAACAGTTACTTTTGGTTTTTTTTTCTAATCAAGGAAATTGGGAATTTTAGTCAGTGTTTTGTTCTTTCTTCAGAGACAAAGTTTGCTATGAAGTTGAAATTAAGCAAGGTAAGACAAAAAATGTACTGCATTTATTGGAAAATGTATTAATAGAACTTTATAAGCATTGCTTAATTATTTATATGTTACTTTTACTCCATAAGAACTTTGCATATATAACTCTTTTTGATCAAGTATTAATAATAACATTTTTCAGACATGTGTTTTTATGTTATGAAATAACCATGAAACAGAATTTTACACTGTTTTGTATCAGATTTGTACATATGTTACTAGATGATTCTCATTCCTTATTTTTTCATTTTAATTTTAGGACCAGCACCAACACAAGTAAGTAGCATTAAAAATTAAATGTAACTAAATGTGCTAGTATTTTTATTGCACTGAAGTTTTATGTGAGAAAATGTCAAATTGTGTGGCCATAAAAAAATAGCAATATGCAATGATTGATTAAAAAGCGTTTACCTGCAGGTATATGTAAATAGTATCAGTTGAGGAAACCAATCAGAATATTGAAGTAATGGATTTTGGACGTTGTTTAATTGTTGATGTTGAGCTGCTTTATACATAAATTTGATTAAAATGTTGATTATTGCTGCTTTTACTTCTAGACAGGGTCATCATTTACAAACAACACGATGGGTCCAAATTCTGAAGTATCCTGTGAAGCTGGTGTCAGTTGTCACATGGTTATTGAAACAACCCCAGAGTCAGGAGGAAAATGGTATGCTAGCTACTGTAACATCAGTATGTTTGGGAAGGTTGTATGCAAAGGATTGTAATATTTACTGAAATATCAAGATAAATTACAACTAGTAAATCAGCACCATAATGTTTATCTTGTTTTGATGCTTAAACAAAACTTTAATGTAAACTTTAAACACCTGGCAAATTTTTCTGTTACTGGTATTACTTGGAACAAACCAAGTTAGTGAAATGTGCATCTTGTGCTGGATAGAAATATCTGATTGGATTAAAGATTAAAGTACATATATATATATATATATAGCTCACATACAAATCTTGCATTTTAATTGGCTAGTAAGACGTATATGTCAGGCTATAGTTTTTGAGTAATGAAACATTTCAAACTTCACAAACTAATACACTGTAACAAAGTTTATGAAATAAACATCTAAATACATTCAAAACAAATTTTAGTCTTGAAAACAATTAACCATACTACGTTTATAAAATATACAATACGTGTAGCTATTACGCAATCTCAGACTTGCTTATAGCTATAATTTATACACAACCTTTGAACATTGTCATGTGTATCGTTTGTTGATCCGATACTTAGTAAGTGTTCTGGTTGGTAGTTTCCTTATATAATATTTTGAACTACCTGTATTGTGTATTTACGCAATGTGAATGCCACTAATGAGTCTGTCAAATAAAAATATGTCTCTAGCTTGATGAATTTGTCATCTTGGTTATTTTTCGTAACATTTTATTGGAATATTTTAACAAAAACGCAATATAGAGAAAGTTCAGTTAAAGCTATGAGAACATTCAAGATGAAACTGAATTGACTTGTTATCATCATTAATTTATTTTGACACTGAAAAAGGTCATTAGCTGCTGGAACTGTGTCTTTAATTTGGATCGAACATCGTCATTTGTATGGTTGCTTAATCCTGTAGACTTAGTTTTTTATTTGTTTCTGCTGTATTGTCATTTTTGTCAATCCTGTACTTAGTGAGTGTCCTGCTTCCTTTAGACCCTTTTTATATGTGCATACAGACATCTAAGTATTGTTACAACCATATAATCCAGCGGAAGCATCAGAAATACAGGGTTATTATCAAATAGTTATATATATGTCTTTTAATTAAGCCTAACACTGTTGGAATTAGATTTTAATACAGCTAAATGTTTTGCTTACCCTCAGTGGTATTAGAACTCATACCTTTGTGACACTGTGGCACCCATGTCCTCCCTCTGCAGAATTGTTCTGCATTGTCTATTTATTTACTGAAGGTTTTTATTTTTTGATAGGAATGGTTGTAGCTACTTATTAGTAAATACTGAATTAAAGTCACTTAATTATCTTATACAGAAAACAACAGGTTTGACCAATTATAACTTATTTTCCAGTCCAAAGATTCTAAATAGTGATCCAGTTAATCATAATGATAAGATATCAGATGTCTATGCATTTACTCCACAACAAGAGAGTTCATCTTCACTGTGTAAAACTGATGTGCTTATTACACCTAGCAAATCTGAGATTGGAAATAAACAAGTGTGCATTAAAATAGACAAAAGGTAAGATGTAATTGTCTTCAGAGACAAATTTAGATTGACCTGAATGTAAATGTATCAGAACTTCTTTGTTTTTAATAAATTATGTTCATTTGTTTAGGCAGTCAATATAGTAGTTTAAATTGCTAAGAGTAATCATTTTGAGCATAACGTAAACCTAATGAACAATATGTTTATGCCTCTACCAATCATGCATGAGTAGCTGCAATTTAAATCTCCAACTATTACTGATGAAAAGTTTGAAGAAAACTGATTGAACCAAATCTCTAAACAGTTGTTATCTGTATTTAGAATTGATTGACCAATAGGTAGAAAATGCCTGACAGGTCATGTTTTTTTACTATAATTTGCTTGACCACGGCCATCATTAAGTGTCATATGACACAATCTTCTTTTATATCTGTTTTTGTCTCACCTGCGCCGAAAGTCGCTGGAGGCAACACATATGTATGGGAATCCGGCGGCAGCGGCGGCGCCGTAAACACTTAGACATCTTGCTTCGTATATTTGTAAGCCCAAGCCCTAGGTCCATCAAATTTGGTCCAGAGGTAGCTTATGATGAGTACTTGCCAGTCAGTCTCCTGTCACCTGACCTTGACCTGAATTTCACGGTCCAGTAACTACGTTAAAGTTTTTGGGTTACGACAGTTCCTCTGTAACCACGCATGGTAGGATGACAATATTTGGTATATAGGTTGCTGATGACTAGTGTGACTGTCTGGTAGGTGTCACATGACCTTGACCTCAATTTCACGGTCCAGCGACTACGTTAAAGTTTTTGGGTTACGACAGTTTCTCTGTAACTATGCATTGTATGGTGACAATATTTGGTATATAGGTTGCTGATGAATAGTGCATGACTGTCTGGTAGGTTCCACCTGACCTTGACCTCAATTTCACGGTCCAGCGACTACGTTTAAGTTTTGGGTTACGACTGTTCCTCTGTAACCATGCATGGTAGGATTACAATATTCGGTATATAGGTTGCTGATGAATAGTACATGACTGTCTGGTAGGTGTCACTTGACCTTGACCTCAATTTATCGGTTCAGCAACCATGTTAAAGTTTTTGTATTAGGACAGTTCCTCTGTAACTATGCATGGTATGGTGACAATATTTGGTATACAGGCCGCTGCTGATAACTAATGCTATTTACGTAATGCTTATGACGAAATTTATTTTCGTTTCTGATGCGGAATGCAGGCGAGGCGTTTTTCTGTGTCCACGCTTGTGTTATCCATATGTTGTTTAAGTTAGTTTGGAGGTTTAAATGATAAGCTGCCATAATGTATCATTAGTATCAGGTTTGGTATTGATTCATGGCTCTATTGAAGTTAATGTTCTATATGGTCAATGAATATTCAGTATTCAGATAAGTTCATCCATACTCAGTAAGTCAGGATCAGATCCCAGGAAATTTTCCCAAGTCATACCGGACATTTTACCGGTCATAATATAAAAGTACAAAGTACTTAAAACTTCAGTGCAAAATGCAGCTAAGTAATGTATAGCCTTAATATTCCCTTTTTATTTTTTTTGCTTAACCTCTGTTATGTATGTGCTTTTCCTTTAGTTGAGAATTAAGGTCTTTTTTAAATTAAGACCGTAGTAGATATTAGTTAGGACCCCGCCACTTTGTGGCGAACGCCCTATAGTGATCAGTTTGTCCGTTCGTGCGTGTGTCCGTCCGAACTCATTGTGTCCGGGCTGTAACTTTTTTATCTTTTAAGGTAGGCTTTTTAATTTGGAATGTAGGTAGATAAATATCAAGACGATGTGTCGCATACCGTGGTTGATAACCTTTGACCTTGAACTTTGACCTTAAGGTCACATTATTGCTTTCTGTATTACAAATTCATGTCTGGCTGTAACTTTTTTAACTTTTTTATCTTTTGAGATAAAACTTGTTCCTGTCCTGAATATAGCTGAAGTACTTCTCGCTGGACGTAAAGCAGACATCCAATCAATCAATCTTTTGAGATAGGCTTTTGATATTTGGAATGTTGGTAGATAATATCAAGGCGATGTGTTGCATACCGTGCTTGTTGACCTTTGACCTTGAGCTTTGACCTTAAGGTCACATTATTGCTTTCTGAATAACAAATTCATGTGCAAGTTGTAACTTTTTTATCTATTGAGGTAGGCTTTTGATATTTGGAATGTTGGTAGATAATATCAAGGCGATGTGTCGCATACCATGGTTGATGACCTTTGACCTTGACCTCAAGGTTGGCGGGGCCCACAGAGATGGGTACCATCTCACTGATATCTAGTTGTTGTTTTGTGATGGGTTCCAATGATATTTGCATCGTGTAAAAAAGAACATATATGTAGGAAACATTTGACCTCCTAAAATTTCTTTATTATAAAATAACATGTTGTCTATGCAACATAGTAATGGCAAACAACTTTATTTTGATGAACATTTATGAGACATTTTCATTAACCGGAAATAGGAAGTTGTTACATAATTACCACAAGTTCGGAACAGAATTGAATTAAACGATATTCTGCTATAGTTATTACAAGTTATTATTAATAGAATGCAATATTCATTTTTGTTCTCATCATTTAAATAGAATTTAATTCGAATTGATTTTCTCCAGATTTACTTACGTCTGTATTATAAAAAGTTACATTAGCGCATGCATGGTGTACAATTTTGACCACACATGTTTTCCACTAAGTTATATTTTCTAAGCAATATATCATACTAAAAATTCAATCTTTATTGTGTTGAATTGTTGTTGCAATACCATGTTCTACGAAATGGGTGAAACAGATATGTACTCATAATTAGGCTGTCATCTGTTGCAGTTTTATCCATATTACGTAAAAACACTTGTCTGGCGTGGTGTGAATGCGAACTCAATAAACACATGTGTCAGTGACAGGAAATAGCCTTAGGGTTGAATTTTTAATGAAAATATTTCCTTCTAGCGGCAATTAAAGATATTGAAACCAACAAACAGATATTGATATTACTGACCATGTCCGATTTGACTAAACCTTAGTCGGACATTTTAATGTAAATGTCGGACTTGTCCGGCAAATATGACCGTTTCCAAACCCTTGGTCAATATGTTCCTTATGTTTATTTTAACCTTTACATTGTAGTTCATCAGCATTAGTTGATGAAAGATGCTATAAAGTTGATGTTACCAAAGGTAAGATCATAATGCATGGATACTTAGTGTCACATTGAATGTAATTTTTGTTTATTATGGTCATGATTTTTGGAAATAAACAAAGCATTACTACATAGTTATCAAATTGTCAAAGTTTAACTTTTTAACTGTCAACCTGCCAACTTAATAATGTACTTTTATATTAATTTTAAATGAACTACTTAACATCTACCAGTGTATTAATTTTAATATTTGATACCAGACCTATTTTTCTGTATACTCTACTTGAGCCAAATATACAAGTCCAAGAATTAGCCATTTCTGTTAAATATATGTTTATAAATATATGTATTTATTTTATAATCTAAAATGTTCACTTTGCTGAAATTTTAAAAATTATATTACAAGAGCTTTGTCATTTAGAAACATAACTTCAATGACATACCAACTAAATAGTTTCTGAACATATATAGCAATACCAAATAGAAAAAAGTGTTTCACATGAGTTTACATATCATTTACATGCAGTTTATCATATTGCCAGGTGATGCCTGTAAGCATATCCAATGTTTAAATGGTGGTTTGTGTGAAGAGGTGGATAAGCAGGAAGGAGTTGCTGTCTGTATATGTCCAACTGGATTCTCTGGGAACAGATGTCAAAATGGTTGGTTTATTATTGTTTACATTTCTTTTCTTCTGTATAAAATTTGCATGTTTGTTTTTAATTCCACTGCAACTAATGACATATTTCTTATGCTTGCAGTGTTACTGAAAATGTTTACAAAAAGCTAAGGTAGCAAAAATGCTTCTAATGACATCAATATTTTATATTTATCTTATATTTCTGAAAAGCGAAATTTAATCATTTCAGGAAATGAAAGTCAGTTGACACCTTTTAAGGAAGAGGAATTAACAGTAAGTTTACCTTTTATATGTCATAGAACTTATTACTTTCCAGAATTATTGCTTCTAGAATAATTTGTTTAGGTTGCAACAAGTACAGTTTACAATGTTTATTCTCTTCCAAATGTCTTCATAGGCAACTAATGTTTTAAGTTTTAAAAGGAATGACTTAAAATCAACTGACACACTGACACTGGTAAGATCAAGACATTTTTAATGTATGTTCAGAAAATCTTTTATTGGATCAGGAAACTTTTTATCATTGCTTTATATCTGTTATTTATCTGCCAAAATCTCATGATTCTAGTCTTTCCATGTACAACCTGTTGTAAAAAAAATCAGTCATTACACAAATATGGTGAATTTGTTGGTTTGTTATTGCTGGTTTTTAAAATGCAACAAATATTGCAATTGGATTGTAGAATGAGGAGAAACAAGGAGGAACTCCTAAATTTACTGGAACATCTCTACCAGAAACTATTACCTGCCATCTGGGTAAACCATGCCATCTACCACTGAAGGTTACAGATAACACAGGGAAAACGTAAGAATAAACTTTTTATACAAATTAATACACTGATATATCATTCCTATATTGACAAATAAATTTGGTTGTGAAAGACAGGTTAACACATAATACAAGATAGAGCTTTCTCAGTAAATGTTTGGTCCTTTATGGATACTGGCTTTCTAGCTTACCAGGATGCTTTTTTCTGCACTGTGTAATCACTGTCGATCATATGTCCATGCAATTAAATAAATTAAATTGCATTTGAACATTGAGTAACACGTGGTCTGTTTTTGATTTAACAATACAATGTTGAAATTTTCCATTGTTCTAGTCTGTCACAAATAAAAGTTGACAATGTAGTAGACCTCTTATGTATATATTTATAGATTTTTTTTTTTTTTTTTAAATGAGATGCATTTTCTCACCCCTATCTCATCAAAGGGTGACCTGAGATGACGAAAAAATGCATCGAATTTTAAAAAACATAAGTAATCTGTTTATTGCTGTTTTGTAACATTTTGATGTCAGGTTTTACTTAACGACATCTTGACAGCAACGTGTCAATGGCTCGCTCACGCTAATAGAGTGAGCTGAGATAATACAACACATAGAGATCAAGGGAAAATACTGCAAAATAGTGATAAATATCTATTTAAGATTATTCAGAATTTACAAATTATATAAGTTCAGAAACCTGTTTGCACATTTCTGTACAGTAATGGATACTGACAAAACATAAAAATTTAGTAAAATTTCTTTGACTTTCTTTCTCTGTTTTCAAAAACAAGAGTTATTGCTCAAGTACATGTTTGACTTAACACTTGTAGTCCAAGCATAGGATTTGGTCATGTGGATCCAGGCATTGTTACCTTACCACCTCAGGTGACACCAGAAGGACACAGCATGTTCTCCACTGATGTTGTGGTTACTCCTACAAAGTTGGGCAAGAGGAAAATATGTGTACAGACCAAGAATACTGACAAGTAAAATTTTCTGTTATTTACTATGTACCACTATAGTAAAACCCTTAAGAGCTGTATCAATACAACGTACAAAGTATGGAAAATCACAAATTGAAGTCTGTTAGGTAGTGTTGGGGGTTACCATGTTTTTGTAAGACAGCCTGTAAGACTGATCCTTTGGTATCATGTTATTGCTATTAAATAATAGCAGATATGTAAACAGTGAATAACACACAAGTCAATGTTCTTGTCTTATGATACAGCAACAGTAATACACTCACTAACAGGAAATGATAAAGTAATTTTCTTATTTATAGAGTATAGCATTGCAAGACAAACTAACCACAATACCTTAAATGCAACAAATTAAATCAAGACATGACACAATTCAACAACCATTATTAGGGCCCAACACTAAGTGGTGGATGCTCTAAGTGATCAGTCTGTCCATCCGAGCCTCTGTGTGAATCATGTCTGGGCAATATTTTTTTTTCTCTTTTTAGTTAGTCTTTTGTTACTTGGCATGTGGGTAGATAATTTCAAGGTGATGTGGCACATACCATGGTTTGTGACCTTTGACCTCAAGGTTAGCAAGGCCCACTAAGATGGATACCATCTCACTTACGCCTAGTTTTTTTTTATTTGATTTGTTTTTCAGTCCTCTTTGTATTTTCAAATTGATGCAATATTTATGTTTACAGTATCAACATGGATGAAGTTTGTTACAACATTGAAACAACAGGTTGGTGCCATTTTCTTTTTGTACAAAAAATATTAAAGTAACATGTTATACATTTTTGTAACTCCAAAGAACCAAGTTGTCACAGTAGATTGAGTTCAGATAATTGCAGGAAACACAATAGTGGCATGGACAAGAAAGCATAACCTTAGAATGAGTAAATTGCAAGGCTATAAGAAATTTATTATTGTGTCTTCCCCACTTGGTGGGGAAACATATTGTTTTTATCCTGTCCTTCTGTCTGTCAGTCACAATGTTATTCCGGTAAACTCCTCTGAAACGACTCAACCAAATTTGACGAAACTTGGTATGTAACAAAAACAACATATGTACTTGTGTGCATATTTCCAGGAAATTCTGATCCTCAAAATTTTGTGAGAGTTATAGCCCTTTGAACTTAGAACTTTCTAAAAATTCCTCACAAATCATGGTTTCACTGAAACTACTGCACCAAATTTTATGAAACTTGATATGAAGCAAGTACACCATATTGAGTTGTGCGTATAAACAGGAAATTTCTATCCTTATAATTGTGGGAGTTAACGGAGTTATTTCCAAAGTACCACAGTAACAACTTAGTCAATTACATGACCTCTTGTTACAAACAGATTTTTTTCTAATAACCTTTTAAGTTCACCTAGGGGGTTGACATCAATTTTGTATCCAAAAACAAACTTTAATTACATATGATGTCCTACTAAATCTTGACAGCTTAGACATTAAGCCCAACTTAAACCTAATATTTCACATTTAAAAAACATTCAGTTAAAAACAGATGTTCCCATTCTAAAAATACAAAAATACCAAAATTTTAACTAGGACGATTGAATATTTTATAAATGCAAGTAAACAGTAAACAAGGCCAGATAATATGGTAACTAACAGGAATGATACATGGAGGTAATCTACAAAGTTGTCTTCCTTTCTTATTTACCATAAATTATCTACTAAGTGTCTTAATTTTCTGTTGAGCAAATAAAATTGTTTTTTTATAAAAGTTAGCACATGGAAAGTTCCCTACATGCAATAGGCCACCACAGATGACTTGTTTTTTCTAATGACTTAAATTTCTCTGCCAAGTTTCATCATATACTGATACTATAGGGTTATTGCATGAATATTGGGAAATATTGTCCTAAGCAAGTGTTATGTTGCACGCGCTTGCGAGTGCAATATAGCATCTTGCGAGGGACAATATTCATGCAATAACCAATTTATTATATAGTAATAATTTTTTGTGCTTTTAAGTGATTATTCATTATCTTTTCTATTTGTAATATTTTACTAGGTCCAATATTATCATAATTTCACTTGGTCAATATTACAGATATAGATTTTGATGTAGATTTACATATAATAAAAACAGATTTTTTTTCAATTTTGTGTTTTTAGCTCACCTGGCCGAAGGCCATGTGAGCTTATGCCATCACTATGCTTCCGTCGTCGTCTGTCGTCCGTCGTCCGTTAACAATTTCAAAAATCTTCTTGTCTGAAACTACTGAACCAATTTGACTGAAACTTGATAGGAATGATAAATGACATGTTGGCTACAAACGATCCTCATTTTAAATTGATCCTATAAAAAACATGGCCGCCATTGCTAAAAATAGAACAGGGGGGTAAAACAGCAGTTATTTGCAAATAACTCAAAAACGGTGACAGATATCAAAATTCTGGCACAGGGTAAAAGTGATCAGCACGTGAAAATCTACCTACCCTGAAATTTTGAAGAAATTCCAACAAACTATGTGGGAGTTATTGCCCCTTTTCTTGATTTTTTCTGAGTTTTGCACTAATTTTGTCTTATATCTCAAGAACTATATAAGATATTGAAGTTATTTCAATTGCATATTGTTCAGCTAAGTAAGCTCTACAAAATTGTCATTGGGTTGAAAATGTCAGATGACCCCTTATAGGGGCTATGGCCTCTTAAATGCCAGAAATAGTGGTTTTACCCTTATAGATTGCGAACCGTCCGTTAACAATTTCAAAAATCTTCTTGTCTGAAACTACTGAACCAATTTGACTGAAACTTGATAGGAATTATAAATGACATGTTGGCTACAAACGATCCTCATTTTAAATTGACCCGATAAAAAACATGGCCGCCGTTGCTAAAAATAGAACAGGGGGGTAAAACAGCAGTTTTTTGCAAATAACTCAAAAACGTTGACAGATATCAAAATTCTGGCACAGGGTAAAAGTGATCAGCACGTCAAGATCTACCTACCCTGAAATTTTGAAGAATGTCAGATGACCCCTTATAGGGGCTATGGCCCCTTAAATTGCAGAAATAGTTTTTTTACCCTTATAGATTGTGAACGATAGAAGATAGGGAAAAGGTTTTGCTTGCTTAAATGTTCAGCTAATTGAGCTCTACAAAATTGTCCATTGGATTGAAATTGTCAGATGACCCCTTATAGGGGTTATGGCCCCTTAAATGCCAAAAATACTGCTTTTAGCCTTATAGATTGTGAACGATAGAAGATAGAGAAAAGGTTTTGCTTAATTATATGTTCAGCTAATTGAGCTCTACAAAATTGTCCATTAGGTCGAAATTGTAAGATGACCCCTTATAGGGGTTATGGCCCTTTAATAAATGTAAACAATAGTCTAAATTGGATTGATGTAGTCGGGTGATTAATTAAATTGGTTATAGCCCCTTAAAGGTCAACAAACTGTTTTAGCTAACACGAGTAAAGGTGGTCTACTTGTGTTTACCATTACCATTACAGACAAAGTTTTAACAGTGGACTCTATAGGAATATTTTTCAAATGCCAACTTTTCTGAACTGCAAAGCTGATTCAAGCCATATTATTGTATGTGAATACTTATTGGATGGTTCCCTTAAAAGTTTATGCTTGCTCATTTGATCTAAAATCAACAATGGCTGCAATTGTAGGAATCAATTTTACATGCAAACCTATATATAGGAAAAATGTCTGAAGCTATTGAATCAATTGAAACCAAACAGCAGGATTCATTGGATGGTCTCAAAGATCATGTTATTTATAACAGTAAAAAATTTAAAGTTACAGGACTTAGTTTAACAATGTGGATATGCCATCTTCTTTGCCTATATAAATCAGGTGAGCGATACAGGCTCTAGAGAGCCTCTTGTTATTTGTTGCTCCTTATTGTTGTGAATAATGGCCACACACTTGAATTTCAACCATACTCGAAATTCGGCGATTTCCCTTCAATGAGCCTTGGGATCATTGTTTACATTGCTTCATTCTGCAATGTAAACAATGATCCCAAGGCTAAATTACTTTTAAAATATCTTGCATTTATTGCTCTAACCAATCTTGCATTTATTGCTCTAACCAAATGACTCCTAAATAATAAAATACAATGCGTTTCAGCTAAATTAACGTCTGTTAAAGCGACACTTTCATCGCCGAAATTCGAGTGTACTACCACTAGCATAAATTTCTGCTTTGAAACGAGCCACTTGTACATGATATTTAAATCCCGTTTTGTACAGTTTACACTTGATTTTTTCCTTTGTTGGTCTATGAAATTTACTTTTATCTACAATCGAATTCACTTCTATTTGTTATGTTCAAGCGGTTCTGCTAATTTAACCCTCAAGAGCAGATCATGTATGTCACTTTCGGCCATGTTTGTTTCATTACCAAACAACAGTAAAATATAAAAGCCGATGTTCGGAACACATCTGTACTTTTCCCGGAAATTACATAAAAGGCCAAGATTCAGTGTAAAATATGAAAATATACTGCACTTTATAGCTATATGAAATACAATGGGGAAAAATATTACTATATAATAAACATAATTCTTGTGTTAAAATTTAAAAATATTTTTCTTGGAACTGAAAGGCCAAATAAAATTATTTTTTCTTTTAGAAAATAATACATTGAAAATTCAATACAAAATAAGAATAAGATGTTTTCCCGTGTTGAATTATTGTTCAGCTGAACAATGACAGACTTCTAGAAGCGTTATGTTTGTTCTGTATTGACAGAATTTCAAGAATAGAATTTGGAGACCCAATCAAAGTTAGCTTTGGCAGGCTTTTAAGCGGGCCCTTATTTTCCTAATTTTCCTTATTTTTTACAAACAGCCCTGAAATTCCTAATTAAAGCTATAAAATCCTAAAAAGCCTTAATTTTTGTGTTAAAATCCTAATTTTTTTAATTTTCAAAATTTCAAAAATAAACATAAAATAGATTAAAGTTAAATTAAGCTAGCTTTAGTATACTTTCAGAAATATGCATTTGCCACCCAGGAGACTATTTGATGGTCATCCAAATGGTCTTCTGAATTGGTAATTAACTTTTGTACTATTGTTCTGTGCCTAAAATGGTGCAGTAAATCTAATTTTTAGCCGAGTTGCAACAAAGTTGAACTCGGCTATTGTTATGATGATGGCGGGCGGCTGGGCGGGCAGGCGTCAACAATTGGTTTCCGGACCATAACTCAGAAAGTTGTGAACCGATTTTAATGAAACTTTAGGATATTGTTACATACCATAAGAGGAGGAACCTTATTGATTTTGGGGTAAATCCGTTCAAGGTCAAGGTCACAGCGACAGAAAAACATTAGAAAATTTCTTGAATTAGTGGTTTCTGGACCATAACTCGAAAAGTTCTCAACCAATTTTATTGAAACATTGGGATATTGTTACATACCATAAGAAGAGGAACCCTATTGAGTTTGGGGTAAATCCATTTAAGGTCAAGGTCACAGCAACAGAAAAAAGTTTTAAAATTTCTTGAATTAGTGGTTTCCAGACCATAACTAAAAAAGTTCTCAACAGATTTTAATAAAACTGTGGTATATTGTTACATACCATAAGAGGAGGAACCTTATTGCTTTTGGGGTAAATCCACTCAAGGTCAAGGTCACAGTGACAGAAAAACGTTAGAAAATTTCTTGAATTAGTGGTTTCTGGACCATAACTCAAAAAGTTCTCAACCCATTTTAATGAAACTTTTGGTTAATAAAATATGGCAACTCGGCTTTTGCACCCCTGTGGATATAGATTTTTCAGTCTTAAATCATTAGAAAATAACACATTTTATCCCTTATTTTTGTTTAAAAACCCCTAAAAATTCCTGAAATTAGCCCTTATTTTTTTAGAATGTAGCCCTTAAAAAAGCCCTTATTTTTTGCAAAAAGTAGCTTGAAAGCCTGCTTTGGACAAACGGATTAAAAATTGTTTTCAGAATAACTATTCAAAGCCTGTTATACATTTACTTGAAACTTGCTTGCCGAGGGATACATGTTCACAAGGAAATATATTGTCATTTCAGCTACAGATACTGCCAAACCAGGCTCGGTATGTGTAAAGTTCCTTTTTTCATATTGATAATATTTGTTGAAATGAATTTTTTATGATAAAATAAAAACTTTTTATTTCTACTAGACTATTGATGTAGTTAATCCAGACTCGCATTGCATTTATCTTGTGCATTCTTAATGGAGAATTGACATTCATTGTCCTTGTACATATTCAGAACCCATTTGACTTTTATGCGATTATTTCAGTAAATGAACATGCCATTTATTAAGTTTCGATTTGTACATTTAATAATTTTTATCATTAAAGTGAATTGGTTTTAACTGAATATATATCTGTTTTTTAAATACTTTTAAAAATATATGTTGTATATAGCCCAAGTTTACAGAACCAACTGTTAGTGAGAATTCAGTAGTAATTTGTCCACCTGGTGAGACATGCCATATTCCATTAACATATGAGAAGGGCTCTGGTAACTGGTAAGTTTTATATAATTATTTATTTTTGTAGCTTTACTTCAGATTCAATTTTCATTCTTTCTCAAAATTTTCAACATGCATCTTAAATACTTTTACTGTTTAATGATTGATTGATTGATTGATTGGATGTCTGCTTAACGTCCAGCGAGCAGTATTTCAGCTATATTCAGGACGGTAACAAGTTGACAAACAATAAATCAACGAAAAATGCGGGTGGGATGGGTCACAGGGAATACAATTTTGACTGCCACTGGAAAAGTATGGAGTTTTGGGTAGGGGCAGAAAATTTAGCCTTTTGTAGCAGCTACAATTAGCCTACTCTTTTTTTGAAATCTTTAAAAGGGGTCTTTATCGTGCAAGGAGCGTGGCACTCGTCAAACACGTTACCAACTACGGTCCACGGTCAGGCTTTCCGTATTATGACCTGACAACCCCCCAACGAGAGGGTCTCCCCTATTGGCCATACGGGGATGCACTGGGCTGCTCTGTGGGTCGAGCACTGGGAAACCTGCCAGTATGGTCCCAGTTTAATGTTTGAAGTATCAGTACCATATTTAAGGATTAACTACAAAAAAATATTTTCTCCGTGGAGAGACATTTCCGTTCTGCACATTGTATTATCTGCCTAACTGAAAATATTAAATGTTCACAATGGAAATTTTGTTATCCCTGGGTGGAGATTATATTTTGTAGTAAATATTTGTAAATAAATTAATACTTAAGATTCAACTTTACCATTTAATTTTTGTAATTCACACAAACTGTAAGTGTTCCTTGGTGTAACATATGACGTCAAAGAAGGGCATGTGTGTCCCTGTCTTGATGATTATTTCTATAATCCTCTGAAGGAAAATATTTCGAACTAATCAAAAGTCAGTATTCTGGTACTATCTATTTATTTACATTTATTGTATGCCCCCATGATGAAATTCCACAGGTGAATATTAATTTACCCTTGTCTGTCTGTGGATCCCTCCTAGTTTGTTTTCCCAGCTATCTTCCCATGTAAATGTTTCTCCTTGAAGATAGGCTTTTGATAACTGCACTGTACAGCAATTGAAGCACGAGGTTTGGCATGCCATAAAACTTGGTTTAATTCACCTTTTCATTTGAAATGTCTGTACCAAGTTAGGACCATTACTGTAGTTGCTATATTTTGTATTTTTTAGTTGTTGTTAAATTGTAGTATAACTTTCCCCTTTGTAGCAATTTAGATTTCTTTTCCCCTTTAAATTGGCAATTTTGAAAAGTCCTGGCAAATACTCATTCAAGTTTTTCTCTAGAACAATCTTTCCTCCAATGAGCCTTGGTGTCAGAGTGGTTAAGGTAGTTTGTCTATTAATTTTCACATGGTTTGTCAACACTGAGGTTGCGGGTTCTAGTTTCACTGCGGGCAGGTGCGATAGACTTCAATCTTAAATTGCCAGTTTTCTACAGAAGGTCATGGGTTTTCTGGCTTCGTTCCTCCAATAAAAACTGGACCCCATGATATAGTTGGAAAATTGCTGCAAGTGGCATTTAACACCGTTCAATCAAACAATCTTTCCTCCAACTTTGTCAGTTAAACACTATTCACATGTAGTAGTCAGGTTCATCAAAAACAAAAGTACAATTACATTCCTACTTGAAACTGCCTGAAGCAAAACCTTATGAGACATCAATAGCAAACTTGCTTTTTTAGACCATATCTTACAGCATTTATTGTTTCATTCTTTGTCTTTTTATTTCAGTGAACCTGTAAACGAGATAACACAAACACCAGGAGTCCATGTATTTACAACTCCTCCTAGTGGTCAAACGTGTAAAGTAGATGTTGGCTTTACTCCAAAACCAGATCAACAGGGAACCAGTCAAATGTGTTTTAAACCAGGGTAGGTGAAAAATATATAGGTTGTTGAACTGGTTAGAAAATAGTTAAGTTTTCTAGAACAGAAAATTTGTTCAATTTGTAAAAAAAATTATTTCAAACCTTGTCAATTTGTATTGTTTCAGATCTCAAGGTGAACAGCGATGTATAACAGTAAAAGTAGAAGACACATCCTCGTGTAAGTAGTTATTTTATATGACACATCCTTGTGCATGTAGTTCTTGTAGATGACATATCCTCATGTAATTACTTATTTTAGAGGACACATTTTCATGTAAGTAGTTCATGTAGAGGACCCATACTCATGTAAGTAGTTACTTTAGAGGACACATTCTCATGTAAGTAGTTCTTGTAGATGACACATATCCTCATGTACATGTTAAAGAACTTAAGTGACCGTTTTAGCTTCCTTGACCATCCTTTGGCATCCATCATCATCCATAACTTTTTATACCATATGTCTTTCTGTTCCTCAATCTCATTCTTTTTAGCACAATTCTCTGTATCCGCACAACAAAATCATGAATTTTTGGCGGGGTTGCACTACAGTTTTCAACCCAGATCTCTGAAACTTCATAGAAAGATTGCACATGTATTGAAGTTGTGCACCTGCTATTATGGAATTGTTCCAGGATATTTTTCTAATTTTCCAGACATGGGAACTTAGTCATTTTTCAGGACATTTGCAGAAGACGTTACCTATTTTGTGTAATCTACTCCTCCTACAGTTTTCAACCCTGATCTCTGAAAACTTAACAGAAAGATTGCACATGTATTGAAGTTGTGCACAGTAGACTGAAGTTGCTTTTATGGAATTGTTCCAGGACTTTTTTCCTAATTTTCCAGACATTGAAATTTAGTTATTTTTCAGAACCATTTGCAGCAGATGGTACCTATTTTGTGTAATCAACTCCTCCTACAGTTTTCAATCCAGATCTCTGAAACCACACAGAAAGATTGCACATTTATTGAAGTTGTGCACCTGCTGTTATGGAATTGTTCTATGATTTTTTCCTAATTTTCCAGACATGGGAGCTTACTAATTTTTCAGAACTTTTGCAGAAGACAGTATCTATTTTGTGTAATCATCTCGACCTACATTTTTTACACAGACCTAAAACCTTCCAACAAATTCCCTATTTATTAGGGCACTTGTATTTGCAACCCGGCCATTTCAGACTTTTGCGATTTTTTAGTTAAAAGTCCTACTATCTGTATGAAATTATTATTCTATTTTTTTCCTGGGAGTTTATGTGTGTGTGGACCAAATTATTTTTTGCTTCCCGAACCACCTGGTTGAATAAATATTTTGACACTTAGTGACCCCTGGATTTTGTGTAGCATGTGACAATGTGAGAGTGTGGGGTATATGAGTGTGCTCACAAAGGTGCTTTAAGTTAATAAATGAATTCCTGAGGAACACTAGGGCACTTAATATTACCAAACTTGGCCTCAATCAGTCTAAGGTTGTCTGCTTAAAAATTTTTATTGTTGCCAGCAGCACAAAAATAATAGGTGTGAAGTGCTAGTAATTGTCTAATATGGACAAGGCATTGCCAAAATGCGAGCACAGACAATATAGTCCTTTATTATTTATATATAATGTGCATTTCATAATTGACGTTACTTCCGAACACCCTAAAAGTGCCTCTACATTCCAGTGGTCACGTGACATCTTTCTTTGTAATGGTGACATCACATGAAATGTCTTCCTCCCCCAATAAAAACTGGACGCCATGATATAGCTGTAAAACAAATATGAAATGTCTTATGATGGTCAGTTTTTAAAGATCGATTTAGAGATTGCAAAAAATAGTCTGAAATTTTTGTTGTTATTTTTAAATATAACATTTATTTTTATCAATGTCAACTTTATTATTAAGTCATTATAAGTAATTTTACTGCCCTTTTTCATTCACTTGGAAACAGTTTTTTAACAATATCAACTTCCGGACGAAAAAAAACAATATCAGCATTAAGCAGATTTTGATCAAGTGATTTCATTTTGATCACATGACAGAGTGAACTGCATGTCAGGCATCTGGTTTTATGTTGAAAAAATTACACTGTTTTAGTAAACGTAGATGTGGTTAAAGGTATACAAATTATTTTATTTTTCAGCTGCAGCCACATCATGTCAGTCTCATCATTGCCATAGAAATGGATTCTGTTCTGTATCCTCAGGCTCTCAGGCTGTCTGTACATGTCCTCTTGGAACTGCTGGGACTAATTGTAAAAATGGTCAGTGATTTTAGTGTTGACACTAAGCCACATATATATCTATGGTAGTAATATTTATTATAGGATATTATTATTTGTTTATTTATTAATTTGACATTGTTTGTCATAGTTATGACTTGGAAAATGAAACAAGTAAAGCATTAGCCTTTAAGTAGTTTTTACATGGAATAAATTAAATGTCTAATGAAGTGTGCAACAAAGTACTGTTGAGGTACAAGTGAACTTCAATTTGCAGTGAGTTCTCAGTGATTTCCATGAAATTTATATAGATGCCTAGCATTTACTACTGTATTCTTAAGTACAAATGCTATTTTGTTTGAAAAAAAATAGATTTAGACCTAGAAAATGTTGAAAACAAAATAATTTTTTTCTAGTGATGACATTTCAGTGACAGTTTGTGTCGGAAGCTTAATCATTATACACAAACTTTAAAAAACTGTAGGCTAAATTACAGAGGGAACATGTTTTTTTATAAAAAACACTAACCCACCATGGAAGTTAATCCTTTCCTCTATCAGCCACCATGGTATATCCACGCATACTATCGTGGTTAAGAATCTTCTCAGGTAATCTTACCATGGTGGGTGCATATGAGGGAGTTCAGTCTACCATGGCATGTTGCCACAGGGGTCCGGCCACGATATCTCCGCGCCGGTACATGACAACATAAACGTTGTCATTTTGCAGGTTTAAACATAGTTACCCGAATGAAAAGAGAACATTTTTAAACAGTGCTTAAGAATAGTTTGCACATGCATTTTATTTGTTGATGATCAATAATGATTCAATGTGCCGGTAGACTTGAAGATCGAATATTTGTTCAACCAGATGCATGTGTTATGCATTAAATATCACCCTGAAAAAGTTCGGTAAATTATCCGGATATGAATTGTCACATTACGTTTTTAGCTCACCTGACCCACTGGGTCATGTGAGCTATTGTTATCACTTTGCGTCCGTCGTCGGCGGCGTCTGTAAACTTTTACATTTTAATATTCTTCTCTGAAACCACTTGGCCAATTGAAACCAAACTTGGCCATAATGTTCATTGGATGGACCTTTACAAAGTTTGTGTTTTTTATTTTGATTGGTAAACCAGTATGGCCGCCACCTCAAGACTTAGTTTAACATAGGACCCTATGGGAAAAAAGTTAAAAAGGGCTTCTTCTCTGAAACCGTTTAACCAATCAAAACAAAACTTACTAGCAATATTGTTTGGATGGTCCTCTATAAAGTTTGTGTTTTTGATGGGAATTGGAAATTCAAAATGGCGGCCACCGCAGGACTTAGTTTAACATAGAACCCTATGGGAAAAAGTTTTAAAAGGCTTCTTCTCTGAAACCGGTTAATCAATGGAAACAAAAACTTACTAGCAATATTGTTTGGATTGTCCTCTATAAAGTTTGTGTTTTTTATGGCAATTGGAAATTCAAAATGGCCACTACCGCAGGACTTAATTTAACATGGGACCCTATGGGAAAAAGTTTTTAAAGGCTTTTTCTCTGTAACCGGTTAATCAATGGAAACAAAAACTTACTAGCAATATTGTTTGGATGGTCCTCTATAAAGTTTATGTTTTTTATGGCAATCGGAAATTCAAAATGGCTGCTACCGCAGGACTTAGTTTAACATGGGACCCTATGGGAAAAAGTTTTTAAAGGCTTTTTCTCTGAAACCGGTTAATCAATGGAAAAAAAAAAACTTACTAGCAATATTGTTTGGATGGTCCTCTATAAAGTTTATGTTTTTTATGGCAATTGGAAATTAAAAATGGCCGCTACCACAGGATTTAGTTTAACATAGGACCCTATGGAAAAAAGCTTTTAAAGGCTTTTTCTCTTAAACCGGTTAATCAATGGAAGCAAAAACTTACTAGAAATATTGTTTGGATGGTCCTCTATAAAGTTTATGTTTTTTATGGCAATTGGAAATTCAAAATGGCCACTACCGCAGGACTTAGTTTAACATAGGACCCAATGGGAAAAAGCTTTTAAAGGCTTCTTCTCTGAAACCGGTTAATCAATGGAAACAAAAACTTACTAGCAATATTGTTTGGATGGTCCTTTATAAAGTTTATGTTTTTTATGGCAATTGGAAATTCAAAATGGCTGCCACCGCTGCAGGACTTAGTTTAACATAGGACCCAATGGCAAATAAAAAAAATCTTCTCTATACAACGGGTTAACCAATGAAACGAAGCTTTCTAGTAATATTGTTTGGATGGTCCTATTTAAAGTTTATTGAAAATTACAGGACTTACTTTAACATCAGGGAAATGCCATCTTCATTGCCTATAAAATCAGGTGTGCGATACAGGCTCTTAAGAGCCTCTGGTTAGTGTATTACAACATATAACGAATTGTCCTGAAGTTGTACGTGAACTCTCTTAATCAATTATAAATCCTTTTCGACAGAAAACAGGCAGTCTAGCAGCGATCTTTTTCATTATTTGGTATTTAAAACCAGAGTTGTTTTAACAAACGCGGACAAAAGTTTACATCTTGTATCGTTATATAAAATTCGTTTACAGGATGGGATACAACAAATAAATTAATAAAATGAAGCCAACATGCAGCAAGAATAATAAATATGCGAAAAGAATTGCCAAATACAATATAGTTTAACTACGATATGGTACAGGCACCTGTTTCACAAGTTTGAATGAAGTCTTACATACGCACAATTCTAAATACACATTTACCTTGGACAATGGCATTTCAAACTATATAAATATAACAGGTTTATATAAAAAAAAGTAGTGATGTGCTTCTGAGCTAGTTATACACTACGCAAAACTGACAATCTTTCTAATGGACGCAGACATGTTATTTGTATAAAGTTCCTGTTAAAATTATTTGCAGTTTCTGTGTTTTTGCATGACAAAGTATTTGTTGGGATGAATGTTCTCGAGATCAGACCCCTTTAAGACTTGCCTTAGTTATTATACCCCCCGCTTGAAAAGCGGGGGGTATATAGTGTTCATGGTGTCCGTCCGTCCTTCCGTCCGTCCGTCCGTCCTTCCGTCCGTCCGTCCTTCCGTCCGTCCGTCCGTCCGTTACACTTTCTATTATTTGCAACTCCTCCTACACCACTGAAAGGAATTTGATGAAACTTACACAGAATCTTTGTCTCATAGTGCCATTGTGCAGGAGATATTTAACATTTTGATCGGAATGATATTTGGGGTTTCCCATAGAAAAACATGGACTTTGTCATTGACCTAAGGGGGTCCCTATCTCTTATGTGCAACTCCTCCTACACCACTGAATGGAATTTAATGAAACTTACACAGAATGCTTGTCACATAGTGCCATTGTGCAGGAGATATTAAACATTTTGATCAGATCGATATTTGGGGTTTCCCATAGAAAAACATGGACATTGTCATTGACCTAAGGGGGGCCTCATCTCTTATGTGCAACTCCTCCTACACCACTGAATGGAATTTAAAGAAACTTACACAGCATCCTTGTCACATAGTGCCATTGTGCAGGAGATATTAAATATTTTGATCGGATCGATATTTGGGGTTTCCCATAGAAAAACATGGACATTGTCATTGACCTAAGGGGGTCCTCATCTCTTATGTGCAACTCCTCCTACACCACTGAATGGAATTTGTTGAAACTTACACAGAATCCTTGTCACATAGTGCCATTGTGCAGGAGATATTTATTATTTTGATCGGAATGATATTTGGGGTTTCCCATAGAACAACATGGACTGTCATTGACAAAAGGGGATACCCATTTCTTATGTGCGACTCCTTCTACACCACTAAATGGAATTTGATGAAACTTACACAGAATGTTGTCACATATTGCCACTGTGCACTAGATATATAACATTTCGATTGGAATGATATTTGGGGTTTCCCATAGAAAAACATGGACTTTGTCATGGACATAAGGGATACCCATCTCTTATGTGCAACTCATTCCTACACCACTGAATGGAATTTGTTGAAACTTACACAGAATCCATGTCACATAGTGCCATTGTGCAGGAGATATTTAACATTTTGATTGGAATGATATTTGGGGTTTCCCATAGAAAAACATGGAGTTTGTAATGGACATAATGGGATACCCATCTTTTATTTACAATTCCTCCTATACCACAGAATGGAATTTGTTGAAACTTATACAGAATCTTGGTCACATATTGCCATTGTGCATTGGGTATTAAACATTTTTATCAGAATATTATTGGAGGTTTGCCATAGAAAAACATGGACTTTGTCATTGACATAGGGGATGCCATTCTATGGGGGATTGGGGAGGGTTACATGTATTATCTGCAATTTCGCCTTCACGTTTAACTAGATAAAGTTTCAATTTCATAATTAAGAACACCTGAATTTTCAAAGTAATTGTGAAGCGGGGGGTATCAATGGTGAGCATTGCTCACAGGTGTTTTTACTCTAGTTCTCTAAATACAAATACTAATTTTTTATATTTTGTTGTATTGTGGTACATTGATCAAACAATAAAATATGCATAGTTACTTACGTCTGTTATAACATTAACAAAACACAAATCAGAATAAAATTATATTTGAAGACGAAAGAACTGATTTGTCCACACTCATATAAATATAAAATAATTGCCCGCATTTACTCAACAGCATGTTTGTTTGTTTTGTTTTATTC
Source organism: Limnoperna fortunei (assembly GCA_944474755.1). Taxonomy (NCBI): domain Eukaryota; kingdom Metazoa; phylum Mollusca; class Bivalvia; order Mytilida; family Modiolidae; genus Limnoperna; species Limnoperna fortunei. The sequence continues at coordinate 35,775,969 of OX104113.1, forward strand.
TTTTTTTTCTTTTTTGTTTTTTGTTGTTTTGGTTTTTTTTTTCTTTTTTTTGCGCGCTGATACGAACGTCTGTTTGCGGACATAAGGTTTTTTCATAATATAATAGAAATTATAAGGATGCTACTAAAATCTTTTCTACAACAATAGTTGATGATGTGTCAAGCTTTTATCACTGATACGACTATTAAGGTTGATTCTACATCACGATTGTATTTTTTTAACACACGTGGTTCAACACCAAATACGAATCGAGTATAAAATCATTTGTGGAACGATATATTCTTCGACATTTAAGGGATTATTTCGAAAATTTGAAAAATCAAAATGTAGCATTGCAAGTCGTATTGAAAGTTTTTCAAACGAATTTCTGTACAAGTCTCGCATTTATTGTGTAATGTGCTATTTTACCCTTACAATTGTGAAGCTGCGTGTTCACCTGTTAATTTTAAAATTATACAATACACAAGTTTATTGAAATGTTTGATTACAATACTTAGATAATCGATCCATTTAAGGTGTGTCACAATTTACATCCGGTAAAAGTTTAAAAGGTTGAAAAATTAATTAGAGGTGCTTACAGGCATCCTCACAAGTCAGGGGTTTTGTGTCCACATGTGTCCACGAACCCCTGACAAACTTAGCTAGGAAATTCCCGGGCTAGAAGATTTTCTTATGACGTCAATCCTTCAAAATATAAACCAATGAAATTTCTTGAAAGAAGCAAGTGTTGGCAGAAGTCATTCTCACTCATTCTTGAGTGGGAAAAAAACGTAACGCAGCTAAAAAATAACGCGGTAATAACAAACTATTAACACTACTGTACTAAATGCACTGACTTTTACATGGTCTATGCAACACATCCGTTTTGGTTTATTTACAATCGACATCGGGATATCCCCTACCCAAGCCGCAAATGAAAGTGAGCTTTTGATTGGCTACATCAAGGTATGATGTAGCCAATTAAAATAGTGACTGTGAGCCCGGGAATTTCCTAGCTAAGTTTGTCAGGGGTTCGTGGACACATATGGACATGGAAACCCTGACTTGTGAGGATGGCTTACAGGAAAATTTTGACCATAGAATAGCAAAGATTTTGACAATTTTAACGACAAAATGCGGTGTTCTAACTTTTAGAACACATTAAGGAATAATTGTCAATCTAAATCAGTGACAATAAACTATAAGGTATTCTGGTATAATGAATAGATTAGTAAGAATGCAGATTAATTTTTGTTTTCAAACAAACTTATTAAAACGGCATATTTTAACACCATCTCTAAATTAAATCGCAACATTTCAATTTTTTCACTGTGTAAGCATGAAAGGAAATTGAAAATCCACCGCGGTCAACACGGTGGGTCACGATATGTAGTGGACATAACACGATGTACCGCAGAATACCACCGTGGCGTATGGTGGTGAATTTCTGAATGAAAAAAAAACCACGACCACGGTATATAGTGGGCAATATAAAAAAACATGTTGTCACGTCTGTAAGTCTTGAGTAATTGAATTTTTTATATAAATTCTACAAAAGTTGGTGCTATTCCTGTCCAAGACCAGGAGATTTCAAAAGGTACAGACATAAACTATTTAAACAAACAAGAATTAATGATATTCTGATCAAACATAAATGGCTACCCAGAAGCCTAATTTTTAGCACAAGACTATAATATATTTAATGACATTATTTTAATAACTGCATCTAATGTTGTAGGTATCCTTTTGCATAGCTCATGTAAGACAAAATTTATGCACTGTGGAAGTAAAGTAAACATTGATTCTCTTTACTATTTTGATAAAATAAATGTTTGACTTTTATATGAATCACATATTTATTATTTATTGTAGATTCCTTTCAGTCTGTAGTAACAGGAAGTACTGATCCAGGGGTAAGTAGTATAGATGCAGTTTATAACTTTATTCTAATATGGCATCCTTTATAAGCTCAGAGAACACAATGGGAATTCAAACGTTATATATATTCTTCTGTGGATTCTATTTGCTTCACATACTGTTTTGGGATGTCTTGTTTTGTTTCAAAAACCAATATGTCCATTGAAAGCATCCCCATAGAGCCACTTCAAAATTTTAAAACATTTGTTAAACATAAGAATCTCACCTGAAGCATGATCAAACACTATTTTTCTCACAGTTAAGCAGTATATATCTGACATAATTGTTATTCAATTTGTTTCAGACCAAGTTTGTAGGGACGGTACTTCCAAGAGAAGTAAAATGTTACACAGGACAGCCATGTTTAATTCCATTTACTGTGAATGGTAATAGGTATGATGAAGTTTCTTACGTAAAATAACTTTTGCATGTATTCTCAACCATTGATTTATTAATAGGAATCAGTTGATTGTAATCAAAATGAAGTAAACATTTGTAGGTTTTTCTTATGACAAAAACATCTAGAATATACTTGTTTTCAGTTCAACCTGGAGATTACACTTTCATTTAAATCAGTTTTAGTATTATTCTTTTTATGCCATCAACAAAAAGTCAGGGGCATATTAATTTACCTGGATCCGTCTTTCCCAGCGTTAGGGCTACAACATTTATATTTTGTAGAATGGTTGTATACTTATTAAAGGTGTGGAGCTTTAAACTGTTTATATTTGTTGGTAGGATATTTTTTTAACATAATCAGGGTGTGTAGGGCTAAAGGATTAAGATTTTGTTGAAATACTAACTACAGGTAGTTGGACTTGGTCAGTTTGGAGACCAGATAACTGATATATATGTACATGTCTTGTCCAGCTATCTCCTTCATATTTAGAGTAACAGCATTTATATTTAGTAGCATGTTTTATACCTATAATGAGGGCATTCAGTGCCAAAGGAATTTGAGTTTTGTGAAAGTTCTTAAAATTACAGATAGTAGGAATTAGATAGCTGTGGTAAGGGTACATGTCTTGTCCAGCTAGCTTCTCTTTCATTTGTAGAGCTACATCATATACCTTTAGTAGGATGTTTTTACACATAATGAAATTGAGCAGGACCAAGAGTCTTGATGTTTATTCAATTTTCTTAAAATTTCTGCCTGTTGCAGCACACCTGCTGGTGGGGCATCATTTGTGTCTTACATACAAACATCATTGCTACTAACAGATCAACCTTTGTTTCTCATCTTGGGGGGTGGGGATGTTGGGCATACTTTTTTTCTAGTTTGTACTGTGAAGTGGAAAAATACATTTTTTAATATGCCACAAAAAACATTTTGTGACAGATTATAAGATAAAACTGAATAATAAGATTTCGTAACAGTAGATTGTTGTGTATAATTTCAGTCAACAAATGTCCATAGGTGATAAAGATCCAGGACTTAACCCAGTGATAGAACCAGGACAGAAAATCAATTCCACCAACAATGTTCAGTATTCATTGAAGGTTACACCCACTTTTAGCAGTAAGAAGTCTGTTTGTGTGAACCCTGGCAGTAGGTTGGTAAATTTACAAATTGTTTGTTTTTCTTATTGCATCAAGATCACACAAGTTAGCAAAGACTTTTATTATAGAACACACAACTTTGTTAAGTTAAGCAGATTAATATTGGCTTGTTAGTTTTTCCATATGTCAGTGTAACAAAATTCTATCAAAAATATACATCTAAGTGACTGTTTGCAATTCTTTTTAGCTCTCCTGACCAGAAGGGTCGTGTGAGCTATTGCCATTACTTGGCGTCCGTTGTCGTCGTCATCGTTAACTTTTCTTTAAATATCTTCTCCTCCAAAACCACTGAAGGGATTGCTTTGAAACTTAAAACAGTAAAATTTCCTCCACCAAGTTTGCACAAGTCATGGCCTCAGACCAACCAACATGGCCGCCATGGCTGAAAATAGAACAAAATATGGTTTTTGGCTTATTGTTCAAAAAGTATAACAGATACAGGAAGACCTCCCTTAAAACACTACATTAGGTCAAAGTTGTATGACGACTCCTTGTAGGAGTTATTGCCCTTTTAATTGTCAAAATTGATGATTTTTGCCTCCAAATCTTGAAAATTTGTAAAACTAGAGAAAAAAGTTAACATTGCATAATTATTCTGTTCTATGAGAGCAACAAAAATGGCTTTAGGGTCAAGATTGTTTTATTACCTGTTTAAGAGTTATTCCCCTTGAATTGTTTTTTTTAATCGGTTTTAATTGATTTTTAAAACTCTTAAATGACTGAGAGTACTGCTTTGAAACTTTGTACACATCATCCATCAAATCTTCTCTACCAAGTCTGCACAAACCATGGTTGTAGATTAACCAACATGGCCAGTATGGCTAAAAATTGTAAGGGGCGGGGGAGGGGGGGTCAAAATATGGTTTTTTGGCTTATAGTTCAAAAAGTATAACATACAGGAAAAGCGAAGACACATGCCTTCATCATCATCAAAAGCTTTACAAAACACTCCATGAGTTGAAGTTGTATGGTGACTTCTTGTAGGAGTTACAGCCCTTTAATTGTCGAAATTGATGATTTTTGCCTCAAAATCTTGAAAATTATTAGAACTAGAGAAAAAGTTAGAATTTCTTAATTGTTCTGCTCTATAAGAGCTACAGAAATGACTTTCAGTTAAGATTGTCTGATGAACAGTTTATGAATTATTCTCCTTGAACATTTTTTTTAATGAATTTTAATTGATTTTAAAATACCTTCTCCTCTTTAACCAATGAAAGGACTGCTTTTAAACATTGCACACTTCATCTTTAGGATGCCTACCAAAATTGTGCAAATCTTGACAGCTGATTACCTACATGACTACGTTGGCTTAAAATAGAAAGAGCGGGGGGGGGTCAAGATAGTTTTTGGCTGATAGTTAAAAAATATAACAGGTACAGCCTCTAGTTTAACTTTCCAGCACTCCTGTTCGTTAATGATAATTGTATATGAAAGAGAATGACCTGACAATAATTACGAAATACATCATTACTTTACTGTTGTGTCTATTACCACAGAATTATACATATTCATGTGCAAAAACAAATGAAATATTTATGGAAAACTTCAAAATTCTAAACAGGTTATACGATATATAATGGTTTGGGTCTGTTTAAAGTTGAAAGTGGTTAATGAATAGTGTAAACCATGTTATAAAGTATAACCTGTTAAGAAATTAGAAATGTTCCTGATAATTTAATTTAAACTATAAATCTTGACGATTTTAACGGTAAAAATAGAAATGACGTCATATCACTATTTGAATTTTAAGGGGTAAGAATAGGTAAACACAAGCTATATTGTATAATATGGGTTTCTCCATTTCAATTGGTCAATCAAATTTCAGCTTACAAAGCAATTAATTAAATTATTATTTATGGGCATATCATTTTCAGCTGTTAAGTATTAGAATAACATTTATTTACCTGTTTATTAACAGTTTAATAAACTGTTGATCAAATCGGTCATGATAGATAAAAGAATATCACAACTGAAAATGTGGATTAAAGAAGTGGAAAAACACCTGGTTTGTCCCTACTTAGTTTGGCAATCACTTTTTCTGTTCACCATCATGCTGGATTAGTAGTGCATATAACTTTTGTAGAATTGTTGAAACCCAACATGTGATTATATTTTTTTTAGCTGCATGTTGAAAATCTAAAATTTTACAGTATTCATTTATTATTTATTTCAGCAGTGACAGTAAGGAACAGATCTGTTTTACAATTGATGTTGTTGGTATGTTATGCTAAAAACCTTGGTCAAATTATTTTTCAAATTTATCTGATTTTTAGATATTGGTCATTTAATCATAATTCTATTCATGATGTAATTTATTTATATTAAGTGCTTTGAATGGATATAAACACTTAAATGATGTCATCTCAGATAATTTATATATTGATATTTCCTCAGAGAGGACAACTTTCGGTATCCAATGTTAACAAGATGGCGTCCTCCTAGTGTATCGTCAGGGAGAGGGGACAATGTTTTGTCTGCCGCAATGATTTCAAATTTAAAATTGAGATTTCAAATAAAATATAATATAAATACAATTTAGTGTTTCATTTTGTTTTTTTTTTAATCAATATCTACAGAACCGTGATTCCTTTAGTACTGTTTTTTAATATCCCTACGCTTTCCAGCCTATGTACTTTTTGAGGTCTACATGGCTTTTGATAACTGTTTTTGCTATTTTAAAAATTGCAATGATTATTTCACAGAATTATAAAGATTAAACACTGGGTTTTAGGAAATTATCAGTGTGTATACTACAGCGACTCCCTCACAAACTTGACCTAAAGTCCTATGTACTTTTTGAGGTCTTAATGGCTTTTGATAACTGTTTTTGCTGTTTTAAAAATCGCAATTAGTATTTCACAGAATTATAAAGATTAAACACTGGGTTTTAGGAAATTATCAGTGTGTATACTACAGCGACTCCCTCACAAACTTGACCTAAAGTCCTATGTACTTTTTGAGGTCTTAATGGCTTTTGATAACTGTTTTTGCTGTTTTAAAAATCGCAATTAGTATTTCACAGAATTATAAAGATTAAACACTGGGTTTTAGGAAATTATCAGTGTGTATACTACAGCGACTCCCTCACAAACTTGACCTAAAGTCCTATGTACTTTTTGAGGTCTTAATGGCTTTTGATAACTGTTTTTGCTGTTTTAAAAATTGCAATGAGTATTTCACAGAATTATAAAGATTAAACCCTGGGTTTTAGGAAATTATCAGTGTGTATACTACAGCGACTCCCTCACAAACTTGACCTAAAGTCCTATGTACTTTTTGAGGTCTTAATGGCTTTTGATAACTGTTTTTGCTGTTTTAAAAATCGCAATTAGTATTTCACAGAATTATAAAGATTAAACACTGGGTTTTAGGAAATTATTAATGTGTATACTACGGCGACTTTCTCACAAACTGGACCTAAAGTCCTTTGGACTTTATTTAGTTTGTGAGTTAGTCTCCAGAGTTAACACATTAATAATTTCCTAAAACCCAGTGTTTAATCTTATAACATCTTCTACTATTTCTTAGTCTAACTGAGGGCAGGGTGCACATTTGCTGGATCACAATTGACATTGATTGCTAGTTAGATGTTTAGCTGGTTACTTTAACTTATCCACCCCCCCCACCCCCCACCCCTCCCACACACACACCAAAGAAATACTGAATATTGCAGAAATTGGTGTAAACTCCATTCCAACTTCATCATATTTACTCAAATGTTTTTATAAACTGTAAATTAACTGAACTCCCTTCTAGTGATCTTTTTTTTAAATATGGTAAGATTACAAACATTTTTACAACATAATCTTATCGTATGCAATGTTGTCGTTGCAACTTTGTTTCCAGCGCCCTATAGTGATTAGTCTGTTCCTCCATCCATACGTCCGACCATGCGTCTATCTGAAATTAATCGTGTCTGAGCTATATCTTTTCTGTCTTTTGAGGTAGGCTTTTATATTTGGTATGTGGGTAGATAATATCTGGGCAATGTGTCGTATACGTTGATGACCTTTGACCTTACCTGCATACCATCTCACTGATATCTAGTCCTTCTTGTAAGTAGTATAACTATAGTATTTATTTCAATATTAACTTTGTAGATCCACCAACAGGACAAGTGGTAAGTAGTGGAGTATCTTTTATAAGTACATGTTTGCTCTTTATCTTTTTGGTTACAACAGTAGACAGGTAAGCTCCATGATTATTTTCGGTACTTGTGCTTTGTGCTTTTAAGCACAGAATTGTACATACATATGATTTTAAACTTATCTGGCAAGTGTAGAAATAAAATGTATTGTGATAAAGAAAACAATTGTTATTTTAAAATGGTTGGATTTAACTAGATTTTGCCAAGCATTTGTTATTTAAGAACATTTTCTAAAGTTTGCTCACATATTCACTGTTTTACAACAGTCATATTTTTGCATCTGCATATACTTCCACTAGATGTGACCATTTTCTATATATTTTTGGAGATACTTGTGTTGATAATAATGTTATTCCCTATACATCAGTTAAAGACGACTTTGGGTGGGTTTATGCTAATAAACTGTGAAGCAGTTCATGTACAGCCTAAAGCAACCCAAAGTCGTCTATATCCAATAATCTAACCAACAACCAACAATTGAAAACAATTCTTATATTTTAAATTTAATACTGTGAAAAAAAATAATAAAAACAATATTTAACAAGAAGTCAAATAATATATGAAATTCACAAATTTAGTATGTCTCTTTTTAAGGAAGAATTCATTTTTGGTCAACGTCATCAATACATATAATTATGACGTCAACAATCAGTCACATCATGAAATACCAAGTTAGGTTGTACAAAATGGACAATGTTGCTCAGCTATTGAGTATTTAAGGGAAATTTGAATATTTTCATATCTAACATTCGTTTACATATATAGTCATTTTTGATGTCAAAAGGCCTTAAACCAGTAATTCCCAGATATGCTCATACTTTCATGAACAGCTGTTAGGAAACTACTTTTTTGTTGCTTAACGTAAACAAATATGGCGGCCATAAGTCCTGTATGCTTCAGACAATAAATTTAGCCAGTACTTTAAAATTTTGGCGATAACATTATCTTGAACACTGTATCACTTAAACAGAAAGTTATTTAGTTGAAGCAGCTGTATATTTTTATTATGGAATACATATAAGAAGTATGCTTTTTTTCATTTTCTCTTACAAGTTCATTGATCAATGACAACTTTTCTTTTTCATGTTCGTATTGAAGAGAAAATATCTAGCTATAGGTTTACATTGCGTTTTGAAAGCTATGAGGTTACATATAAACTGCGGTACAATGAGGAACATTATTATACAGAATTCCTGAAAATATTGTTTGTTGCTAGTTCTGTCTTATTTTGTTTTTAGTAATAATCTTCTTGGCAATTCTTAAAATACATCTGTTGTCAATGCCAGTTATTCCTTCAAACTGACCACATCTTTGTCTTCAGTTTATTGAGTAGGGAAAAGATAGAAATATTTAAAATAAATGTTAAAAGGATTATAAGGATTAAAAGCATAGTGCTGTAATTCATCAATGTATGAACGAGGTCGACTCACTCACAAACTTATCATAAACTGCTTTGACTATTTATTTGTTTGTGAGTGAGTTGACCTCTTACATAGATGAATTACCCCAAATAAGCATTTAATCATATAATATAGTTACTGTTTGCATGGAATTTTCTTGGTGGTGTAAGAGGGACACTGAAACTTTGAATTATATGTAAATAATGTATCAGACAATTAATATAAGTGGATGAATATTTGTAGAAATTTAGAGAGAACCATAAATTCATGCTATGATAAATTTTACTTTATTCAAAATGATCAATTTTGAGACATTTATATGAGTTTAAGTTTCTCAAATTAACTGGAAACTTCTATACAAATTAAGTATACTAATTTTGAATAATTACTGCTCTAGAAACATTTCACACATGCTGCTTTGTAAGTGGGGTTAGACCCTCTGGTCCCTTAAATTAGCCAATAAACTTTATAAAAGTTTGAAGCAGATAAGTTTTTCTTTGAGCCTCTTAGAAAAGTCACTTTAGAACATTCAGATCAATTGACTATAAGTTTGAAATCTTTATTTTCAGTGCATTTCATATTTCTTCAAAAACTTGTTTCACACACTATTCATAAAAAAGTTTGATTTTGCTAAGAATACGGAAACATTGTATATTGATTGTAATTTGTCTCGTGCCATTGCAGACTCCACCAGTGTATACTGGTATAACATTAGGTCCAGATTCCACTGTTGACTGCCAGACAGAAACTTTGTGTCACATACAAGTACAAACTAATAAGAGCAGAAATGGAAATTGGTAAGTGAAATGTCCCAATCTGATATCGTAAATTATATATTTTGACACAAGTAGAAACTATGACCAAGAAAAACATCAAAATGTTAATGAAGTATTACATTCAGGTCATGATGGTATAGAAGCTGAAATGTCAGATAAACCAGTATAGAAAAAAGAGCATGAAGAAACAAGAATTTAAAGACACACAAAATATACAGGCAGTATCAATCAGATTAATATAAAATTAAGTTTTCTGTAATCAAAGTCAATTAATTAATAGGATTTAAAAACAAGACTTAAAGTCTTATGTTAATCCGTCTCCTGGAAGGCCAATATGTAAGTGTGCTTACATTCCAATAATTTAAATAATTTAAATTTATTACATCTTACCTTTGCTCTGTAGACACCTATGACAGTTGTCTGCCCATTTATTTTTTGTTCAGAATACCTACAAACTCAAAGTTAATGTTATATTTTTCAACAAACAGAGCTCTACTTCTTAACATGGATACCGATGTTTACTCCTTGAAAAACAGATTATAACATAACATTGGACAGAAAAGTTGCAACTTGATATATTTAATTTACATTGTAACCTATTTTCACATTGCTGATGACCTCCACATTTGGTATATTGTTGGCAAAACAGATCTCCAGGATGTAGATCTAGTTTGTATCCAGTATTCTCTTATTTTGACATAATATTTCAACCGTTTGACTGGTGTGGAAAATATAGTTCTCATCACTAGTGAATTTGTTGTTCTCAGCAGTTGATTGGTTTAAAATAATAACGTCATAATAAGAACTCATGACCTCAAACAAAACACCTTCCATTTACCATGTATCCAAGTCATAAACGTAAAATTGGGGTTGGGAGAATTTGTACTTCATTTCACAAATTTACTACTTTTTTTAAAATTAGAGAAACAGAATCTTACACAAGTACTCTTGTATTATCGGATTTCTCCAATCTCGATAGTTAAATTATGGAAATTTAAGTCCTAGACAAGGCTCCTACTTAAAATTCCATAATTTAACTATTACGACTGGAGAAATCCCATAATCCACTCGTACTAATTTAAGATCTTATATTTAACCAACATGAAGAATGTGTCATAGTTTCACATAGGACCATTGGAAAATCTGTGTGTAAATATTTTCTTGAAACTCTTGCTCCAGATGTACTAAAACAGCTTTAGTGGAGTTAATGAATTTCTAAGGTATCTCTTAAAAACTAGCTTTCCATATAATTGACTTTCAACTATTATGACTGTCAATTGTATTTTTTTTGTAGTCCATCTTTACTACAGAATACAGAAGATACTTCTATATCAGATGTACATATATTTCCAACAGACAGCTTAACTTGTATTACTGATGTAGCATTCAAACCAATGGTCACAGAGACAGGACAGAAACAGATATGTATACAGACTGATGCCCAGTATGTATTTAATCACAAGTCATGTTATCAGAGATATATTTCCTGTCATAAGTTTGATGTACCTTCCCCTTTCCAATATTAGTGATATATTTCAATACAAATAGAATTGATATGATGTTGTGGAATTCATTGGACCTCACTGTCAAAATCTTGCTAGGTTCAGCTTCTTTACCCATTTCCTCTGTCCTGTTGTAAAAAAAAAATCAGTCACTTCAGTTGCATTGTTATATGGTCATTTCTGGTTGTCTTTACCTTTTTGCATTCTATTTTCATATTTTCTTACATTGCAATTTGAGACTCCAGCATCAGTATTTAAAAATTAACATACCAAAATTTTATTTGCAAATTCTAGGTCCTGCATATTTATCATACGTGCCAGAAGTATTCGGTCACAATGGCGACGTCATAAAAAATAAAAATGAAAGTAGATTGTAAACAAAGAATTACATTGTAACAAATGTCACAAAAGAGTTATGTAAGGTATTTTTAAGGACTTGATCACATGGTATATGATCAGGTGATCAGATTTTGTCGTCTGCTACATACGTTTCCAAAACGTAAACAAAATAGTAAGATGGGTCGGAAAAGGAGTGAGCTTTCTACTGCTGTGAAAAATATTATAATTGAAATGTTAAAAAGTGGATTTACGAGAAGAAAAATTGGTGTGGCATTGAAAATACCGAAGTCAACTGATATAGACGTTTGTAAAAAATATTCGGACACGGGATCGGTTGAAAACAAAAAGAGAACGTTAGACCATCAATCGTCGGTGAAAGGAGTTACAGGAAGCTGGAGCGAATTGTAAAAGTCAATCGTAGAAGTTCGCTGAGCGATATAACTGCAAAATTCAATGAAGAAAACGTAGATAATGTGTCTCAACCAACAATTCAGCGTCATCTGCATAAGCATGAATTCAAGAGACGTGTAATGAGGAAAAAAGTCTTTGTAAAGGAAGGTAACTGTAAGAAAAGACTTTCCTGGTGTAGAGAAAAGCGTAAATGGACAGTTAATGACTGGAAGCGTGTGATATTTTCGGACGAAAGTAAGATTATAATTGGTCACGACCAGCGAGTGCATATTTGGCGTCAGCGCGGCGAAGGATCCTTCTTGAAGAATAATTTGTGGCCAGTTATTGCTCGTCACTTTCCGGTGAATGGATACTTCTTTCAGGATGACAACGCCCCGGTACACCGAGCTAGGACTACTCAAAATTACTTGACTGAGAACAATATTAACAGAATGAGTTGGCCAGCACAGTCACCAGACATTAATATAATAGAAAACGTGTGGTTATTTATTAAAAGAAAACTACGAACTCGCGCTGGAACAATAAAATCAAACGATGAATTGTATGATGAAATTTTTCGTATCTGGATGAACATTCCTCCTCTCTTCGTTCAGAGCTTGTATAAGTCCATCCCCAAAAGGATTATGAACGTTATTAGGCTTAAATGACATTTGACTAAATATTAAAGGTATGTGATTAGAAATGTTCTTTTTTGTTGGTTCATTTGTTTTTGCATGACGTTTAAAATGTGATCGTATTTTCTAAGCGGAAAGGCAACGTCGCCATTGTGACCGAATACTTTTGGCACGTCTCTGTAGGTCTGGCAAAATTTCACAATTTCACATATTGTCTAATTAATGTGTGGCAAAACATTAAAAGTTTTGCAAATTCAGATGGATGATATAAACCCCTTCTGAAATTAAATGTCACCCCTGCTGGTGGACATGTATTTGTATATAGATTAAGGTTTTTATGACTGAACTGCAGTCTTCTTATGACGGAAATCTATTTATTACAGTATCAAATACATTTGAATTTCTCTTTTTACTAGGTCTGCAGAAGATACTAAAAGATGTTTCCAAGTTGTAGTTTCACATGATAAAGGTAATACAGGAATACTTTCATCCTCACAAGTCCCGGGCTAGAAGTTTTTTGTATGACGTCAATCCTTCAAAATATCAACTAATGAAATTGCTTGAAAGAAGCAAGTGTTTGGCAGTAGTCATACTTACTCATTCTTGAGTGGGAAGAAAACGTAACGCAAATATTAAATAACGCGGTAATAATAAACTATTAACACAATTTTACAAAATACACTGATTTTCACATGGTCTACCCAACACATCCGTTCGGTTTATTTACAATCGTAATCAGGATATCCCCTAACCAAGTCGTGAATGAAAGCGAGCTTTTGATTGGCTACGTTAAGGTATGATGTAGTCAATCAAAATAGTGACTGCTAGCCCGGGAATTTCCTGGTTTCTTGGACACAGAAACCCTGACTTGTGAAGATGTAATTACTTTGCACTCTCACCAGAAACAAAATATAGTCAACCAAACACCAAAGGTAACATTACATAATATTTGTATACTCCACCGAACATCAAAGGTAACATTACATAATATTTGTATACTCCACCGAACATCAAAGGTAACATTACATAATATTTGTATACTCCACCGAACATCAAAGGTTACATAACAGATGTTTAGTCTACCCCACACCAAATGTCAAACATCTATTTTTATAAGGCTTAACTACAATATCGCCTCGCCTGTGTCCAACACAAACCAATTGTTAAACAGTATTTGTACAATTCTCTTAACTACTGAATCCCCCTTACCAGTCTCTATACTAGCACAATTTTATGCAAGCTATGTGTTGTGACCAAGTTGATTGCCATTTTTGAACATAGAAACTGCATTGTTTCATTACAATTACAGGTGATTAATGGGAAGCTTTTAGTCTGAACAAACTAGAATAACCTTGTTGGAAGAAGTTATTAATCCTGGTAGTGGGGCATCTGCTTTTCAGTTATACACAATAATGGTTGATAGTATTGCCTTTATAGACTATACACATGCAGCTTACTGTTGCTGTTTCTTCAGTATCATGCAGACATGTATATTTTGTCATGAGCTTTCTTTGCCTCTTCTGAATATTGTAAATTGTATTATTTTATTGATTTAATTTTTAGATCCATGCATTCCAATTTACTGCCAAAACAATGGTGAATGTGAGGTCACTATGACCACTAATGGCAATACTGGTCAGTGTATCTGTCCTGCGGGGTTTACTGGAGATAAATGTCAGACTCGTAAGTATTGGTCCAGTTGTGTTATATGCAATTAAATATTAAAATATAAAATATCACAGTATTATGATCCAATATGATAAAGGAAAATTTGATGTCACTCTTGAAATGGACCAGCATTGCTTTAACATGGAAAAAAAACTTTAAAAAAAAATCTATTCCATATACTGTATGTACCTGTGTATTACTCATAATTTATAATAAGGAAGCTGATTTTGAAATTTAGATTTGATTGTTGTCAGTTTCTTTTTATGGACTTTGATTGTTGTCAGTTCCTTTTTATGGACTTCAGTTTATTTATAATTATTATCATCAACCTATGACTTGAAAATAAGGAATGGATGACTCTGCTTCAGTGCTAAACATTAAATTGGAATGTATGTTTCTGCTCTGATTACAGAATAAATACATTTATTTTGTTTCTTAATTTGTCCAGAATTGCACAATACCTTTGTTGGTTGCAGCCATAGAAAACATGGGTTTTCAAAAATTTTCTAATAGGTAGGAAATTCAGCAAGTATTTTTAACTAGTAAATATTTGTGCCCTTTAAATTTATAATAGTAATAACTGTTCAGAACAAATTATTTATGCATTTACTGTTCATCATGAGTCTTATTTACGAAATCTGAACTATTATATTAATTATTTATTGTAGCAAATTCTGAGCAAGTCACACCAGTAGAATTATCAAATATTACCAGTGTAAGTGTGGAGTATACTAGTATTGTGGTGTATCTACTTTGTTGCAGGATTATTGCACTAGATACTTTGAAAAACAAATTGATTTCTATAACAGAATTTGAAAAAATGCAATATTTATTGCATAAAATGGTTTGATTTGAATGTATTTTTACTCTGACTTCAACGCTTGTTATAAAATTGAATGGTTTAGTTTGTTTCAATTTTTTTAAAGAAAAACACCAACCATTAGAGGACTGTGGTAAACTTTCTAATCCATTTATGAGATGGTATTCAAACAGCATTCAAACAAATAACAATATTAAACCTGCTTGAATCTACTTATCTACAGAAATCTAATTGTTTTATAAATGATGGATTATATTTTACAGCCTGAAAAGCCACATTTTACAGCCACTGCCGTTCCAAAGGTAATAAATTGTGTACAGGATGAGCCATGTCACGTGCCTCTGACTGTTACAGAACCCAGCGGACATACGTGAGTACTCGTTGAACTATGGTAACCGCTTGACTGATCAGATGACCACAATATGAATTGCAAAAAACAGAAAATAATTGGAAAGACACATGCATGCAAAAAACCTTATTATTATGTTTGCAACATGTAATAGTAATATTATTGCATTGAACAACATTCACCAACATTTGTGTTGACCTGATGTTAATAATTAAACGTGGCAAGTTTATAACATAATTGACTTTATATAATTTCTTTAAGTTTCCAATATACCAAGTTTAAATTTATATCCTGAAATTATGTCTTTTTAATAATTTTAAAGAAAATTAGTTTGAACAAATTGACCTTGGTGAATTTACAAAGTCAGTCTTGCTCATGTCTAGTAGTGTACAACTTACCACACGTTTTCATTAAGTTGTCATATTTTCTTAAAAACATAACATGGATAATTATATAAAACAACCTTGTTATACCCCCCGCAAACTTCTTTGAGGGGGGTACATAGGAATCATCTTGTCTGTCTGTCTGTCTGTTCATATGTCCACATCCCTTGTAAGCGCACTTCCTTCTAAACTGCTTGATGAAATTTAATGAAACTTAGCATAAAGGAAGTACATTATATGTAGATGAAGGATTTTTATTGACATCGGATATCATTCAGGGGTGATAATTGGACTTGAAAGCAAAGCGAGGGGTATCCATTTGTGAGCGTGCTCACAGTCCACACTTGTTGTAAATGCTCAAATTATATGTTCTGTGTAAAGGATGATGAAATGCGTACCTGTAATATGATCTCACAGATGAAAACAATTTTTTCCATAAACACTAATGTCAAAAGCAAAGCGAGGGGTATCCCTTTGTGAGCGTGCTCACCCTCCACACTTGTTGTAAATGCTCCAATTATATGTACTGTGTAAAGGATGATATGAAATGTGTACCTGTAATATGATCTCACAGATGAAAACAATTTACTCCTTAAACACTAATGTCAAAAGTAAAGGGGACTGCCCCTTTGATTCATTATTAGTATTGCTTAAAAGAACAAATCCTGATGTCTGATTAGTTAATTCTTGTTCTGGCAATGTCTTCAAAATGTCAGTCATGTTTTTGACAAATGAAAAAAATGTGTGGACCCTTGTATTTTTATGAAGTTTATACCCTTTGTTACTAAAATGGAGTTTTGCAATTTTACAACTTATATTTTCTGTGTTTGTAGTCCCTCAGTGAAGTATGGAGAAGTAGACCCAGGATTAGACACCAAGAAACCAGTATTAACACGAATAAATGGAACTAAGGACTTTACTACAGATGTCGTGGTGACTCCACAGAGACCAGGATCTAAAAAACTGTGTGTTCAGACTCAAACTTCACTTGGGTAACTGTTTATTTCTTCTCTTACAAGAGTAGTTTTTAAAACTAAATAAACTCATATTTCACTATTCATTCAGACACGATTTATGTAACTATGTTCAGCGCAATTTCAAATAGAGATTGGCTACTTATAAATGAAGTAATGAGTAATATTAATGAAGAGTCCAGAAGAATAGCAAGATGAAACATACATGTATCAATCGATGTGAATTTGCAATTTATGGCAAGTTTTTTAATTGGTTTATTGGTCCAAAAACCAGAATAACTCAGAAAAAAAATATAAATAGTTTTTTCCATTTTTTTACTGTTGACAATAAAATCATGTAATTTTATGAAAAATGATTATAAGAGAGACATGCTTTCCAATCCATTTCAATACCAGTATTCTTTAATTGGAGTGTCAAGAGATGGGTCAGCATTAATGTTATACTGATGGCAGTCATTGTTGATTACTTTACATGCTATTACGTTGTGAAATAATGTTAGATTGATAGATGTAACTCTAAAGGGTTTTATATTACTTTTTTTCTTACCTTCATAAATCTGTAAAATACTAAATACAAAAATCTGCAAAGTTATTAGTGATAATGATAGTATGGTTTAATGTTTCATTACAGAAACTACATTATATTCCTATATTAATAGAATATTTTCTCATTTTCCCAGAATGAATGTGGATGAAATTTGTTATGAGATTCATACATCAGGTAAGTAATGTTCATATATCCTTTTAAAATAGATAACCAATACCAGTAAATTAAAATTAACCAATTGAAAATACCCCAAATCTCATATAACTTCCTGTACAACTGTAGTATGTTGCATCCTGTAGTATTGTACACCAATCCAGTCTATACACCAACCTCCTATTGAGAAATTTTGTTTTGCCTAAAACCCTAAATTAATTATATATTAATAATATGTATGATTTAAAACATTTGTTAAAAAAATGAAAATTATGTTTTTACCTGAAATTGTGATGTAATGTTGAAACAAATATTTAAATTAAAGTTTGATTTGATTGATTGATTAGTTTAATTTTATAAAGCTTCACTTAACAACTTCTCAGCTATATAAAGACAAGATACAGATATTAATGCAATTTATTTACAAACGATCACAACTGACTAAATGCAGCTGTACAGCAAATGAGTATATTTTTTAATAAATCATATAAATGACTTGCATTTGGACATCACCATGGAAACGGTTTTTATCATAAATTCAAATTGAGTTGAATCTGTTTAATCTTGTCCATGCTTTGTTGTCCATTATTACACCTTACAAATAGACCATGCTTTGACACATCCTGAATTGATTATTATGCTTGTAACTCCAGGCTTATATTTACCAACCATTGTTGTATTTTAACCAATGTAGATGTATAACATTGATACTGTGAAAGTATTAACTCTAGAAGAATGACCAAGACACTGGTCATTGGTTTATTGTTTGTTGACAAGTTCTTGTTTTTAATAAGTTGAAATACTGCTTGGTGGATTTTGAGCAATCTAATCAATAGACCAATACACTAGTGTACAATATGATACCTGACTTTTATTTACATCATCACATACTGTTCCTACAGCATTAATACCATTAGCTACAACTACAATGCTGTAGCTCCTGTGAATGACAACTCTGATCTAGTGACAGGCTACACAGAGGTATCAGATATTGAGCTTAATTGTTTAATTTGTATACTTTTTAGTTTATTTATAACCACGCCATTGTTGACAACAAACAAATGGCATCTTTTTCATAAGACATTACATTTGAGATGCCAATAATATGTTTTTGTTGGATCAATTATGGTATGGGAAGTTAAATACTTTCATAGTATCAGCACTGGATTAACCTGATGTGTTCTGTTGGTATTTGTTTTTTATACACATTACTTGTTTATATTACTGTATTGATTTCAATTATTAAAAGTCACCAATATCTAGCATTTCTCAACATCTCACTTTTTTTTATAAAATCACATTTGATTATCAAATACCAGCAAATACATCATCCTATTGTATGTCTTTACCTTGTAACTAACCCAGCTGATGTTTCAGGTCCTAACTCGTCATTAGGTAAGTTATCTGTGGCAATCATATGATGTGTACTTGTTAATTAACTAGTGTACTTTTACTATGCATAAATATAGCTTGGACTTTTCTTGTTTTTTTTTTTAATTTCTCTGAGGTGTTTTGTGTATTGAACACTTGACTATTTGTATATTTCACTGAAACATATGGTGTTAGTTTGAACACTAATTTCATGTCTTATATTTCACTTGGAAATATTTGTTTTCATGCCTTCTTGTTTTCTATTGAATTGAAATAAATTGTGTGAGTTTGAACATAAACTTCTGTTTCTGTTGAATTGTTTAGGGCTTTTCAAATTTCAACATAAATAATCCAATATGATTTATCTATTTATTTATTAATTGAATAATGTCATTATTTAAAATTTGTTGATTTATGCTTTACATAAATTTTGGAACAAATCTTAAAGACTTAATCTTTGGATATTTAATGGTTAAATACAAATTTTAAAGCATATAAATATTCATTTATTTATAATTTAGTTCATAACATTGTAATTATATGGTTCTCATCATTAATATAAATGTTTTGTTTTTATGTTTTAGCAACGAAGCCTACACCAACTGGAAGTGTGAGTTAATTTTTATAAATTTACACATAAGGAGTATTGGTCTATCTGCTAACGAGTAACATACTAGAAATAAACTACTTTCACTTTTTAAAGTTCACTTTACTGTGACATTATAATTTTAGCATATTTATTATAATCCCCGCTTGGAGGAGGTACTGTGGTTTCATTTATTTTCGTTGGTATCAATATTCGTGGTTGGAGGAAAAAAGACATTTCGTGGAATTCTTAAATTCGTGGTTCGCGGAATATAAAAAAATCAAAAATGAAAAATGAGATAATTGCTTATAAATTTTTCGGTATTCATGCAGGGTTGGTCTATACATTTTCTAATACGTCATTTTCAGGATATAATAGCTATAGGGAGTTGACAATTGTAATGCTGATCAAGGGATTTCATAGAAATTTACAGTACTTTTATTGGAAAGGGACGACATTAAAACGAAATGGAGCGGCTTCTGAAAGACGATGCAAAACGAAACCTGTTTTGTTGTGGTGTGATGCAAAGCCCGCACTAAACATAAATTTATTAAAGGGGTTGAGTTTTATGCCGTTTTATGTCGTTTATAAACACAATTTTAAAAGACGGTGGGTTGAGTAAAGTGCCCTAAATAAAATCACGCGATACCATATATCACGTGATCGTGTACATTGTGTTTGTAGCCGTTTACATAATTAACATAATTAATAAACATGTCATTTTAGTAAAACCAATCTAAGTAAACAGTTCATTGTAAATCCGTCGTACATACCCTCAGGCAAAGATTAGGTTTGTTTGTTTGACAATAAACTTGAAGATATAATTAGTGGTGTTTAAAGATATAATTCAAAATAAAAGTTTTTAAAGATAGATTGCTTTTTAATAGTTATTTCAATTAAGAAAGTTAATTGAACATTTGTGTATACATCAATACTTTACAACCAATAGGCACAACAGGAAGTACGTTTATTACGGACGGGATTACGCAATTAAAAATACCAACGATGTTTTTTTATCAATTTTATTTCTAGTTAGCGTCATAAACACACTAAAGTTGTTAATAATGCAAAATTGTCATATCTATTCAAAACATATCTATCTAACGATGCATCTTGAACATCAGTAAACATTATCCATGTAACCAGTTTGTGCCATAGCAGTCTCTTATGTCGGCTTACCATCATTACAAATTTCTTGAGAGGGGCCTCGGTGGCCGAGTGGTCAAGGTAGTTCGTTTACTATTGATCACGTGGTCTGTCAACACTGAGATTGCGGGTTCGATTCTCACTGCAGGCAGGGTGTACTCGACTCCAATCTTAATTGACAAGGATTGCCAGTTTTCCTACCCCAGGTCGGGGGTTCTCTCTGGGTACTCCGGCTTCCTCCCCCAATAAAAACTGGACGCCATGATATAGCTGAAAAATTGCTGAAAGTGGCGTTAAAACACCATTCAAACAAACAAAACAAACAAATTTCTTGAGATCATTATTCGTTGAATTTGTATTTTCGTGGTTTGTCCCCACCCACGAAAACTACGAAAATGAGTATCCCACGAATAAAAATGAAACCACAGTATACTGTTTTACTCTTGTCCATTCATTCGTTCGTCTGTCAGTAACAAAAATTTCTGTCATAGTTTTCTAAGAAACTATAGGATGCAGAAGCCTGATATTTTGCATATTGCTTTACCCTGTAGTACCATATGGTGTATAGTGACTTTATGCTTCTTGGACATCTACTTCCTGTTTACTGAATACTTTTTGTTAAAGCGGGCGTATCACTAGAGGGCATTAGCTCACATATTTTCCTAGGCAGAATTTTAATGCAGTTATAATCCGAAGTTTAGTTATGTGATTTGTCTGATTAATGGCAGAATTCAGTCCTATTGTTCGTAATGAAGCAAATAAAAAATTTTAACTTCGGTCTATTTATACATAATTTGAACATAATATTAATCTTCTTTACGTTATTAAAGCTTTAGACATTGCGAAACTAACGGAAAACCATCTTTATTGAAGAATTTTCTCTTTTCATCTTTCAAGATGCACATGGAAAATGCTATGTTGATCATTTTTCCGTATATGGATAATTTGACCTAATTTTATTATAAACATGCTAATTTGCATACTATAACAACCATTCGATAGTACGAATCCAGTAATTTACATATGTATTTACCTAAAATGGAACACGCCATTCAGTTTCGTGTTTCTCAATTTTTTCCATGTAGTAAAAATAATTAAAAAAAGACATGAATGTCAATTAATACACAACTCACATTGTGGTATTAAAAACAGCAAAAACTATCATCATGTATCAATAATGACCAATTTTAAACACGAAACTGATAAAAAAAATGGTGACACTGTCAAAAGATATCAAGATATACCACGTCTGATTGTATAACTTCTTTTGGACATCAAAGTGCTGGGAGTGATTCACTCCCACTCTGCTACATTATGAGTAGAGGGACTAAATTTGTACCATCTCCAAAAAAACAAAAACAGCGAGGGTATGATTATTCGTTCTAAGATTTACTTTGTTATGTCAGCCGCTGTTGAGAATTATATGATCATTTTGAAGCATTTTCTTAAAAAGAAAGCTGTATATGACCATTATAATAAAAACTAATATTGGGGGCCTTTAGTGACTGAGTGGTTAAGGTGTTCATCTGCTATCACACGGTCTGTCAGCACTGAGATTGCGAGTTCAGGTCTTGCTGCGGGCAGGGTGCACTTGACCCCAATCTGAATGACAAGAATTTCCAGTTTTCCTATCAGAGTTCAGAGGTTTTCTCCAGGTACTCTGGCTTCCTCCTCAAATAAAAACTGGTTGCCATTATTTAGCTGAACAATTGCTGAAACAACATTCAAACAACAAGCAAACAAAACCAGTAGGAATCAATATCACACCATGTATTTATGAGGGCACATTTTTAAGTAACTTTATGACACAAAGTAACCACAGTATAACTTAAAATAATACATAAATGCACATTTATGAAACACATCTATTTTTCCTCAAACTAGTCCATAAAGTTCATTTTGCTACTTCTTTGCAAACCATGCAGCCATTTAAATGATCAAAACATTAGGATCAAAGTGGCATTTACTTTATACAGTAAAATGACCCTTTAAAAGGTATATTATCTTTTTTTTCTTGTTATCTGTTCTTCAAACCAATTTTTTGCATTAAAGTCAACAAATATGGTAGAATTTTTGTTAGGTGCCGTCCATAATTGTCAACCATTTTCATAAGTGTGCAAACCGCACACTTAAGGGAGGGGATTAAATATTTCAAAATTTTTGCGTACACTTTTTTTATCTTCAGAAATTTTTCGTTTCCATGGAGTTTGGTTTTTATATTAGTTTAATGGTTGATGTACACTTTTTGATGGCGGGTGGGTGGTCTCAAAAAGTGTGCTTTTTGCACACTTGTGAAAATGGTTGACAATTATGGACGACCCCTTAATAACTGTATATCACAATGGTTATAGACACTGTATCAATTATTTATTACAGCCAATATTTACTGCTCCTACGGTGACAGAGTCCTCAACACTGATTTGTGAGACGGGAAAGGTTTGTCATATACCATTGACATACCAGGGACTGCGTGGCAAATGGTAAATCTCTGTCAATTATGAAATAAGTATATAGTAATCATATTTAGCCTTTATTCAAAATAATTATCAGTTAGGTTTATTGTGTAAGGTCAGTAAATCCTCAAAACATGAAATTAGTAGTAAGGTCAGTGTAAACCCTCAAAACATGAAATTAGTGCTTTGGCAAGTAAGAATAACATGATATGTTTTAATAACACATCTGCTACTATGGTATACTTGTCTAAGAATGTTCCAGGTTTTGCTGTTTTAAAGCTTTTTATTTAACTATTTCTCTAACGAATTGCTGAATAGGAAATATATGCCTTTTTTGCTATGCATTGTGAATCATTCCTATATTTATATTAATTTATTATTTATATAAAATTTCTACATTGTGTAATTTGGAAATTTGTCTTGTTTTTAAAGTTTTTTCTGTTTTTTAGTGAAGAAATAATTGAAGCAGTTAATCATCAAGATGGGGTGCATATATTTAAACCTCCTGTGCAGCCTACAGTGGTAGACAAAACCTGTACCACTGATGTGGCATACAAGCCACCCACTGCTGGCACTAAAGAGCTATGTTTCAAACCAGGGTTTGTGTACAATAAATAGATTTACACTGGTTCATATCGTACTTCTAACAGTACTTGGTTTTTATGAAGTTGGCAATGATTGATTGATTGATTGATTAATGGTGTTTAACACCCGAGCAGCAATATTTCAGCTATATTCAGGCGATGAACATGAAATGATGATGAATGAAAATGGGATGGGACACAAGGAAAAATAGGGGTAATGGATTTTAGATTGCCACTGGCAATTGGAGGATGGATAGGGTCGGGCAATTTAGCCTCCTGTAGCGGGATCGAAATCCCTACTCATAGCGAATACTACAGCAGCGTTCTTTAACGTGCGAGGAACGTGGCATTTTTCCCAACACGGTGCACTAATATGGTTTGCGGTCAGGTTTTCGGTATTATGGCCTGACAACCCCAGCTGGCCAGGGGTACCCCATTCAACCACCTGGGGCACACATCCCAGTCGGTCTTTAGGCAAACCGACTTGACACGCCGGTCAGGGTACTGGGCGCTATTTAGTCGCCTTTATGACAAGCTAGCGCGACTGCGGTCTATTCTTTTAGCCACCCGGATCCCGCACGGGGCAGTTGGCAATGAATATGTCATATATAGGTCATGTAACATTCCGTATCCTGGCATTTATTTCCATTTGTTTGTCTATTTTTCTTAGCTGATAAGGAAGGATGAAGATTATATATAACTATAGACAACTATAGACTTTTAATGTTTTTTTAGAATGATGTTAAATAATGTTAATTAAATAGAATGATACAAAATATATAAGAGTACAATGATTTTACCTGTATATCTAAAATTAATGATGACATTGTTAATATCCATTGTAGATAAAGTTGTTGATCATCTTTGTTTTAAGTGCCATGATAAATCACTTATTTAAATATAGGATCCTAAATTGTTATGAGTGGATTTAATTTAGATCGTTTTAGTATGGATTTTTAGGTCTAAGCCTTGGAGAAGTCTTGAAATTCCATAATTTAATGATCTGAGAAATCAGATAATCTAAGAAATGTTTTCAAAAGAACATAAATAGTGTATTACAGTTATCGTTTTGTGACTTCACCTTGGTATCTTTAACTGTTTCCTTGGTGGAATGAATGTTTTGAACTAAAATATTAAATTAATTCAGTGATAAAAGCCAGGTCCTAGTTACTTACTTGAGCAGCCTTGCATGTCAAATGAAAAATGTACAAATTATCAATAAATAACTGTTAATAGCAAGCAATGTGAAATATTCCTGATATGTAATTATTGATTTTGAATATTCATTATTAGCATACACAGTTGCTATCTACAATTTACCAGGTACAAAAATTTCTGTGTTTTAATATTAAGCATTCTTTTAGATCCTGAGCATACAGATTTGTATGGTACACTGCAAACATGTGAAAATGTCATCATAGATACCAAAGTTAAACAAATTTACTATGCCAGGTGCATGTTTAATTTAGACAATCAGTTCACTAACTCGGTATTCTTTATGTATGAGGAATGTGTATATAAAACCTTGTGGCAGTTAGCTATTGTAATTGCTGCTTTAGACGGGAAATCCTTTCTATTTGTTGCAAGCTATAATTGTATTTATTATTTAGACCCCACGGAGAAGAGAGATGTTTCCATATTGAAACAAGGGACACAAGTCTGTGTAAGTAACACAATACTTCATAACAAGGATTTTATTTCCCAGAACACTTGACAGATTTGTGGTGGGATTTATTTACTTTCTTGGTTATCATTTGTCCAAACTCTGAACGTCTGATCTGTAAACAATTTCTTATTTCCACCATGATGTCAGTTAAAAAAAGAACCAATAAACCATGCTTTATTATATTGAATTAAAGAGTCATAAATATGTATTTAGTATTTTCCTTCAAACTCGTCCATTTAGTAGGATTGTAAGACTATATTACTGTGAGACCAATAATATTGCAGGTCTCCTTGTCTTTCAATAATACTGGCATTATTCATTTTACAATAGAATAGGTGTAATTGTTGAATTTATATTTAGATTTGTTTTTTTTTTTATTGGGTTTATTGCAACCTCAGCACTTTTTCAACTATATCATAGAATTTTTATTGGAGAGTGGGGGGTGAGGGGGGGACGATGGAAGCCTTATTACCCACTGAAAACCTTCAACCTTCTGTAGGAAATGTGCAGGTAGATATCATATTGGAATATTGGCATTTCATAAGCCAACATTAGTTTAATGATTTTTTTATGTAATTTAACTAAAAACAAGGTTACCAGTACAATTCAGCAATTTTTAAAATCACAATCAAGCAATTCCCAGAAGTCAATTAAAAAAGCTAACATAAAGCAAAAACATAAATAAGCCAGACAGTGATCTGAGTTACCATTAATTTACTTCATAACTACATTATGTAAGAATAAATGGTTCATGGGATGGATATATTTTATGTAGCATTATGAACATATTTACCTGTACAATTTACATTTGAGAATTACTCTGCATCTGTTTACCTTGTATTGAAAAGTATGTTTTAATTGAAATGTACATAATATTATTTGTATTAAATGATTGATATTTGTTTTGTAGTAAATACATCATGTCAAACGTTGCATTGCCAGAATGGAGGTGACTGTGTCGCAGGTGTATGTGTATGTACTGTTGGAACTGCTGGATTAAATTGTAGCCAAAGTAAGGACTAAAAAGTGTTTTTAAACTTTTAATGCTGCTTTACAATATAATATATTGTCTATAAACATTGTGAAGTTTCATATTTGTTGCAGCTTGTAACACTTGAAGCTGATTGAAACATCCTCTGTTGTTACATAATTATACCCCTGCTTCAAAGAAGAGGGGGTATACTGTTTTACCCTTGTCTCTCTGTCTGTCCGTTTGTTCAAAAGAAAAATTTCTGTCACAGTTTCCTAATCAACTATAGCACGCAGAAGCCTGATATTTCACATTTTGCTTTATCCTATACTACTGTATACAATTAATGACTTTAGATGAGGTTAATATCATGATTTATTACATGAATAGAATTTTGTGTGGTTTTGATTTGTCAAAAAACAACTTTCGGGTCACGATAAATCGCAACAGTACTTAAATTACATAAAATGTTTGTACGCTGCACGATTCCGCTGCATACTAGTCAAGCGGAATCCGATATCGACCTGGTTTATATGTTTTAGCCAATCAGAATAGCCGTCTTAATAAATTCTGTCGTCCAATCAAATCGATTGTATTAATTGTACACAATGCAATGACGTCAGCTATACATACATCGTGCGTGTAAACAACAGTCGGTTCTGCGATATATTCATTCAATTATACTCTTCTCAATATTTGAAACTGGAATTTCAGGATTATCAGCAAATTGATAATATGAATGTAGGCGCAGCCTAAATGCGAGCATCGCATATTGTTCATGTCGTTACTTCAGAGCCCCCTAACAGTGCCTCTACATTCCATTGATGACGTGACGTCTTTTCTAATGTGTTGGTGACGTAACAAAACTCAATTTCAATTACAGCGTTTCAGATGTGAAAAAAATTTGTCTGACATTTTTGTAGTAATTTAAAAAATAAACACTTTAATTTTATTGATGTCAAAATTATTTTTGTCTACTTTTATATTATATATTTTTTCGTTCGTCTACAATATTTTCTTCGGATAGCTCAGCTACCATCTGAAATGGATTTGTTCATATGGATCGTTTGACTTTTTTTTACACACACGCATGTAACCGTATAGCTCGCATCTGCGATGCTCGCTATCAAAATGCAGTATTAAATAAAACATATTAAGGGTAACTAACATTACAACAATTACAAAATGTAAGCAGGCGCTCCAATAGAATATACATCCTCAGTTTTTCTGATCAATGGAGATGGCGGTTTTATTCATGTAATAAAACAATTAATGACTTTGATATACGGTCCATATCAGGATTTATCAGCCCTCAAAATGTATATTCACCTCGCCTAGCGGCTCGGTGAATATTACACTTCTCTGGCTGATAAATCCTGATAGTAACCTATATCAAAGTCATTAATTGTATATTATGAACCCAAGAGATCAGATAATTAACGAGGCCATCGGCCAAGGTGATTATAGATCTCGAGGGTTGATAAATCATGATTTTAACTGAAATCTAAAGTTATCAATTGTTTTATTATATGACACATATAACAGAAACATTTTTTTCAAAAGTTATTTTATCAACAAAGAAATATAAAAATTGAAGCTCACACATCTTACAGATATTTACAAAAATGTACGGATTTTCCCTGATACTATATTTAGGTACACGTTGAAGCTTGCACAAGTAATGATCACCTGGTGTGCTTAATTGCCCGGTGAATAATTTAACAATAACAATTGAAGCTTACATATATTTCCAAAAATGTACGGATTTTCCCTGATGCTATATTTAGGTACACGTTGAAGCTTACACAAGTAAGGATCACATTGCGTGCATAATTGTGCGGTGATTATCATATTTTGCACTAATTTGTAAAATATCCTTTGAACCAATGAAAATCTAAGTTATTTACAGTCATATAATAATACTAATGGTGTATAGGGGTCTCATGCTCCTTGGTCATCTACTTCCTGTTTACCAAATACTTTTTTGCGGGGGGATATCACTAGTGAGCATTAGCTTACAGATACACTTGTTAAGATACATACATGACTACAGTGAAACCTGTCCATACTAAACAATCTAGCGTAAAATAAACATACATTTTTGTAATAATATTTTAAATCACAAATTGTGTGTACCATAAACGATTGTTTTAGCAGGTTTCACTGTAAATGTATTGGCTTGCATGATGTTTAGGTTATTAAAATTACACCATCTACTTTGTCTTGAGTATTGAAAATAACTTCAATGATCATAAAAAATTAAATCCTTTAATCTACAAGAAAATGTATTCCTAATTGTACCATTGTCTATACTTGTTAGAGAACTGTAGAACCAGCAGTTTTCAGTCTTGAAACTTGTTTTTTTTTCTTGGCCATAGATAAATAGGCGTCTGTAGCCAGTGTGAGATTTAAATTTCCATAATTAGTTTTTGACTTTGTTTGACATGTCTATGTATACCATGTTTGGCTACATTTAAGCTTGGATCATGATTAGGATGAATTTTAGCCAACTGATACTGTAAACAACAAAAGTAAAATACAATATGAATTAAGGTTTAATTAAACCCCCGCTGCAAAGAAGATGGGGTATACTGTTTAATCCTTGTCCCTCTGTTCATTCATTTGTCTGTTCGTTCATTCATCCCTCCATCCATAACACAAATTTCTGTCCCATTGTTCTCAGCAACTATAGGATGCAGAAGCCTGATGTTTTTCTTTATTCTGTAGTGCCATATGTTAATAGCAGTTTTATGCTCCTTAGTCATCTACCAAATACTTTTTGTGAAAGCTGAGCATTAAATCTCAGAATTATTTAAGGAATTTTTTTTAACTTGAATTGGCTTTTTTTTAAAGATTCCAAAATATTGAGACAAAAGTAAATTATACAACAAACCAAAGAAAAAGTAAACATTTACATGTACAACAGCACAAAAAATACTTAAAATTACATGTCAAACTAACAATGTCTTAAGTTATGATGATATAGAAGTTTTTAAGATAGTTTCTTAAATTTTTTCTTTCTTACCTTGTCGGCCCATTGATTAAGGTAGTAAGTCATCTACTATTGATCACATTCTTTAAAGGGTGAGCTGGACTCCAAACTTATTTGACAGGTATTTCCAGTTTTCCTGTCAAAGGTCGAGCTTTCTCCTGTGGTACACTGGCTTCCTCCCCTAATGAAAACTGCACACCATGGTTTAGCTGATAAATTGCTGAAAGTGGTGTTAAACATCTTTCAAACCTTTATTTTCCAGCTACGATGATCTAAATTGACAAAATCTTTTTGTATAGCCTACTTAAGTCTAAACTGCACAATGAATTTCCTCTATTTTGTAATGTTTGTTTTTTCAAGCATTCAAACTGTCATGCCTGACAAATGTACCTTCTGTTATTTTGAGTTTGAGCCTTTGACATTCATTTATAGTGAATACCTTTGATGTGAACTATTTTGAAAACTATTCTAACCAGAAACATACTATGAGCTTACTTTATTGTAGACACATCTATTTCAATAACAGAGAAATATGGAAAAGGCAAGGTAAGGACTATGTGTTTATACATTACGTAGTAAAGTATAGTCCGTATTCTATTCTGACTGAGATAAATAATATTATGAATGTTAAAATGATAATTACACTTATGAATAAAAGTAATGTAATTTTAATACCACCTGTGTATATTTATATATTTCCACAAATGTTTCAGCACCCGGTGACACAAATATGTAAGAAATTTACATCAGATATATCGATTTGAAAACTTGAATGGAGAAAAGAGGATACAGATTTCATTTTTATTAGCTATAAGTAGCCTCAATCAGACTAGCTGTCATAGTACCTCCTTAGTCAAAGATTTTTGACGTGCAGGTCTTCCTCTAGTCCACTGAATCTTTCATTAGAATTTCGTTGACAGATTCTTCCAGTTACAAACTTTTCTGTTCCTATCCAAAACTTAATGAATTGTCATATCTCATAGATCTCATAAATTGACCCCGAGGTTGGGAAATATTTGGTTTCTTTTTCTTTGGCTTAAGAAGTATCAATATCAGTTCAAGCAGTTTTAGGTTTTTGATAGAAAGATTCATTTTTGGAAACAAGGGGATTAATTAGAATTTTTCTATCCCTTTACCCATTTTGTTTATATTTGATATATTGAAAGATTTAATCCAGAAATATAAACAAATGAGTATTCTTTTTATAAAATCAGCTTTAGGCTTTGAACATATATATTACAATGGATCTTCAAAATTGGTTTTCTGTCTTTTTGCAATATGAATGAAATGACTAATAAAAATGAAAATTGTGAATCTACGAGAAATCATTTAATGATTTATGTATATGAAGTACATGCAAGTGCTGATGTTTTAAAGTAGTTTACATAACAATGATTATGATAGTTTAGACTTGGTGTGGTGTCTGTAGATCTTGAGGGGCAAAAATTTATTATTTGAATTTTTTCTTACAAATTGTTAAAAAAAAATGTGATGTAACCTTTTGTTACATTATGCACTTAATGTATGGCTGCTATTGACAGAGAAAGTTTTTATTTGGTAGAAAAGTATAATACAGACAGAATGAAGCTTCATGTCGTGGTTAGACATATATAAATAACTCCACATATCTTTTAACATAAATCAGAACAGATTTAACATATTTTGTACAGGTCATAGAAATTCCACAGGTAAAACCTCAACTAGTATTTGATGTAGGCAATTCCCTTTAGAACTAAGAAAATGTCTCATTAAAACTAAGAAAATGTCTCACAGTAAATGTAAAATATATCTTTCTGTTTCTAAAGTGTGCATTAGGCCAAATTTGTTCAAATTTATGCAGTAATCTCATACAAATAGTAGCTGAACATGTCTGTTTTTCTGTAAAAATTGATATTTTTTCAGGTATTTAGGATATTACTTTATGATATTTGCACAAAAATTTGTTTAAAATTGTATCTGAAACCATGTGACCAATTATACTAAGAGCAACATCCCATGTGTTTTCAGTTTTTTGCTTGCAATTTTTTTATTATTCACTATTGTTTAATAAATACAGACAGTTCCTTATGTCTTATTTTCTGAATATGCCAACTGGAATTATGTGTAAAAAATCCTTTTTTCTTTAATTAAAGGATTAACCAGAAATTTACTTTGTAGAGACATACCTGTAGAGTATAATTCCTGTAAAAGCATATATCCTATCCTACCTGTAGAGTGTAATTAATGTAAATTAAGACATCATATGAGTTTATTACTTTAAAATCAGACATCATACAGTATAATTACTGTAAAATCAGACACAATACAGATAGAGTATAATTCATGGTTCCAAGATAAGAAGATAAACCCCGCCTCCTTAGTGATTGTTTCTATGTGCCGCAAGCTTATTTCAAAATGGCGGCACAGCATCATCCTGATGCCAATATTACTAATGATTGTCTTAATTCATGAAAATATAGCTATTTCTTACCTACCAGAGATTGATTCCTTATCCAAAAAGTGTTTATAAACAGGATCGAATTATTTCACAAAGGGTTATATTCACAATATCAGAATATCTTAAATAAATTGTGCCATCCGCGTTGACATGCAAGATGCTGGCAATCTATGAGAAAACGTTAATCACCTCACAGTCGTCATATTAAAATTTGACCTTAACAGAAACTTTCTGAATCCTACTGCACACATGTTTTTTTTATTCTGAAATTACGGTTAAATTTTATAAATGTAATCTTTCTTTACTGGCATTCTCTTGCTGTGTGTATGCACGCGTATTTACATACTCTGTCAGAGAGTATTTCCTACACATCTACAGATCGCTGAAAAATCTAAAACTGCTAATTAACTGGGTAAAGATATAAAAACAGATATTTACTAAATAAAATTGTTTTTGCTGTGTGTTGAAAGTATTGCCCGAGGTTCAAATGGGCAAACTTCAAAGCTCACAAAAGAACAGAAAATCTGGTGAAAAATACATGTAATGTTATGTATGTAATGTACATGTACACTTCATATAGTCCATTATATAATTATATATTATACGTCCAATAATTTTTACATGGGAACATATAAAAAAGGGCCATTGTTCCTCTCCCATTTCTTGTATATCATAATTGAATTAGGGTATACAGACTTAAAATTTTAATAAAATCCATTTGAAATTGAAGACTTGCACACCACCACGTAATCATTTATTCTTTTTGTCTCGCCTGCGACGAAAGTCACTGGAGGCGAGACATATGTATGGGAATATGGCGGCGGCATAAACACTTCACATCTTGCTTCATATATTTGTAAGCCCAAAACCTAGGTCCATCAAATTTGGTACAGAGGTAGCTTATGATGAGTACTTGCCAGTCTGTCACCTGACCTTGACCTCAATTTCACGGTCCTGCAACTAGGTTATAGTGTTTTGTTTCTGACAGTTCCTCTGTAACCACGCATGGTAGGATGACAATATTTGGTATATAGGTTGCTGATGACTAATACATGACTGTCTGGTAAGTGTCACCTGACCTTGACCTCAATTTCACGGTCCAGCGACTACCTTAAAGTTTTTGGGTTACGACAGTTCCTCTGTAACCACGCATGGTAGGATGACAATATTTGGTTTATAGGTTGCTGATGACTAGTACATGACTGTCTGTAGGTGTCACCTGACCTTGACCTCAATTTCTCTGTCCAGCGACTCTGTAAAAGTTTTTAGGTTACAGCTGTTCCCCTGTAACTAGGCATAGTAGGATGACAATATTTGGCATATAGGTTGCTGATGAATAGTACATGACTGTCTGGTAGGCGTCACCTGACCTTGACCTCAATTTCACAGTCCAGCGATTACGTTAAAGTTTTTGTATTAGGACAGTTCCTCTAACTATGCATGGTATGAAGACAATATTTGGTATACAGGCTGCCTCTGATATTTAATGCTATTTACATAATGCTTATGACAAAATTTATTTCCTTACTGATGCAGAATGCAGGAGAGACATTTTTCTGTGTCCACACTTGTTTAGACTAAGCGGGCATTGTTCTCACATAGTAGGGTTGCTTAAATCTCTACAAGGATTGCAGCTGCTGTGTGTTTATTTATTCTGTTAATATTGAGCTGATCATTGGGACTTTCACATGCTTTAATCCAGCGTAGACATTTCTCCAAATCTCATTTAGGCTTTGGAAATGGTATAAATGTGTATCTTTGCATTTGATCTGGGTACCTTTTATCAAAATTACATGTGCCCCATGCACATCTAAGAACCATTTTCTTAAAACGATTGAAAATTACGCTGTTCCCACAACTGCACAAATATCTGTTTGTAAGATAAAGATGGCGGAAGCTTTGTTTAGACATCGGCTAATTATAACTGAGCGTTCTGATTGGATAGTGAAAGTAAAATCGGAACCATGAATTACTGTAAAATCAGACATCATACAAAAAAGTATAAAACTGAAAAATCAGAAATACAGATAGAGTATAAATACTGTAAAATCAGACATCATACAGATAGAATATCATTATTGTGAAATCAAACTTCATTCAGATAGTGTATTACTGATGCTTGTGCTAAAAAAGCTTCCTGATATTTATGCAGGTTTCAATTGTTAAAACTTGTTATCAATGTTTAGGTATATATAACTTAATCTAATAATCTGTAAAATTGTGATTAAATAAATATTTTAAATTATATCTTAACCTAAAGCATTGTCTTTAGGCTCGACCTACAGAACAATACATGTGTATCAATAAACAACACTTTTGCAATATTCTTTCTATTGGTGTTCATTTATTACAAACATTGTTTCTTGTTTGAATGATGCAGTGAGCCAGTTTCAGTGAAACTGTGGTCATCAATTCTTTTTTGAGTAGAAGGGTTAATATCTCCACTCTTTCATAAAGGTAATTTTTGGAAGTATGCTGTCTGTTATAGATTTTGTAATAGTAGAACTTTCCTTACATAATCCTTCATTAGGGTGGACGCCCTATAGTGATCAGTCTGTCTGTGTCTGTCCGAACTAATCGTGTCTAGGCTGTAACTTTTTTTTATCTTTTGAAGTAGACTTTTATATTTGGAATGTGGGTAGATAATATCAAGGTGATGTATCGCATACCATGGTTGATGACCTTTGACCTTGACCTCAAGGTCGGCGGGGCCCACAGAGATTGGTACCATCTTACTGATATCTAGTTACTTCAGTGTTAGATAATTCAAGAATATTTGACAAGTATTGTTAGTCCCTTTTGTTATGTATGTATGTGTTTTTCAGATTGTATTCACTGATACAGTTTTACCACAGGAAGTTGTTTGCTACAAAGGTGAAAATTGCACTGTACTATTTGTGGTGACACGACCAGGTGCCAGTCAAAATTTCACGTAAGATTTATTCACACTAGTAATAATAAATGATTGTGACTATATGTTGATATCTTTATGCAAATAAAAGCAAGAATTTAGAGTGTTGTGGACCTCTGCAATATGTACCCATATTCTAGATATATACATTATCAGCTCACATGGACTGGAGGTCAACATGAGCTTTTCTCATCACTTGGCACCGAGACTGTCATTCATCATCCATTCTTCTGTCCACCTTGGCCAATATTATGTTTTTTAAACTTAGCACATTCATCCTTAGGATACCTAGTTTCAAATTGTATCTAGGATGTTAATCAATGGACAAAGATGGCCACTGTTACCAAATATAGAACACATATTTTTGGTCAGTTTCTAAAACATTACGATAGCTTACCAAAAAAAACTGTTACCTCAAATTGATCAGCACATTAAGCTGTAGAAATGTTTCCAGCAGTTCGAAGTAGTATAAGGACTTTCTGTACGAGTTGTTGCCATGAAATAACAATTTTCGACAAAATTTTCAGTGTTTACAATATAACTTGAAAACTTATAAGAGACTGACATGGTAAATTGCTAAAATATTAACAGCAGGACAATTCCCTCAAATCACATTGTTGGTCTTAAATTATCTAACCATACCTATAGGAGTTATTTCCTTTAAATGACAATTTTTTAAATATTTTAAGTTTTTACCCTGTAACCTAAAAACTATAAGCTATAGTGAAACTTTAAATTGAAAAAATTTATCAGCAAAACAGGTCTTACAATCCAATTTTAGTGGTCTGAAATTTGCTGATGACTCCTTTTAGGAGTTATGGTCCTTAACCCTTTCCAGGGGAACGATTTTCCATGCGAACGATGCGTCATGCTCTGGACGATGCCTGCAGGCATCGTGACAATGTAAAAACTACATGACGACTTCGAGGTTACAAAAGTACTTTTTTGCAGCAGAATCGTGATCTTTGTTACAACTGGCTGTTCTTGTGTGCTCTTTTTTAGTTGTGATTTGTTTTAATGGGTTTCTGATCTGTTAGCATACCATAATGGGCAACTTTCTTCAACTTTCCTTTTCGGGAGTTATTGTTCCGCCATTTTGTAACATGTGTAAAAGGAGGATATAAATAAATCTTAAATTATAAACGAAAAATAAATACTATCAGTATCAGAATAAAAAATAATAACTTTCAGATACTCAGATACACTATTATTGACACATACAATTTTAATAAAATTAATCTGTTGAAATATTTTAATGTTATTGTGCATTTCATACTGGTCTACTGATTGCCTTGCTACCCCATATTTATACCCCCCGCTTGAAAAGCGGGGGTATATAGTGTTCATGGTGTCCGTCTGTCCGTCCATTACACTTTCTCTTATGTGCAACTCCTCCTACACCACTGAATGGAACTTACACAGAATCTTTGTCACATAGTGCCATTGTGCAGGAGATATTTAACATTTTGATCGGAATGATTTTTGCGGTTTCCCATAGAAAAACATGGACTTTGTCATTGACCTAAGGGGGTCCCTATCTCCCATTCGCCCATTTCCTTTGTGCGACTCCTCCAACACCACTAAATGGAATTCGATGAAACTTATACAGAATGTTGTCACATATTGCCATTGTGCACTAGATATTAAACATTTCGATTGGAATGATATTTGGGGTTTCCCATAGAAAAACATGGACTTTGTCAACTCATTCCTACACCACTGAATGGAATTTGTTGAAACTTACACAGAATCCATGTCACATGGTGCCATTGTGCAGGAGATATTTAACATTTTGATCGGAATGATATTTGGGGATACCCATCTCTTATGTGCAACTCCTCCTACACCACTGAATGGAATTTAATGAAACTTACACAGAATCCTTGTCACATTGTGCCATTGTGCAGGAGATATTAAACATTTTAATCGGAATGATATTTGGGGGTTTCCCAAAGAAAAACATGGACATTGTCATTGACCTAAGGGGGTCCTCATCTCTTATGTGCAACTCCTCCTACACCACTGAATGGAATTAGTTGAAACTTTACACAGAATCCATGTCACATTGTGCAGGAGATATTTATTATTTTGATCGGAATGATATTTGGGGTTTCCTATAGAAAAACATGGACTGTCATTGACATAAGGGGATACCCATTTCCTTTGTGCGACTCCTCCAACACCACTAAATGGAATTCGATGAAACTTATACAGAATGTTATCACATATTGCCATTGTGCACTAGATATTAAACATTTCGATTGGAATGATATTTGGGGTTTCCCATAGAAAAACATGGACTTTGTCATGGACATAAGGGATACCCATCTCTTATGTGCAACTCATTCCTACACCACTGAATGGAATTTGTTGAAACTTACACAGAATCCATGTCACATGGTGCCATTGTGCAGGAGATATTTAACATTTTGATCGGAATGATATTTGGGGTTTCCAATAGAAAAACATGGACTGTCATTGACATAAGGGGATACCCATCTCTTATGTGCAACTCCTCCTACACCACTGAATGGAATTTGATGAAACTTACACAGAATCTATGTCACATAGTGCCATTGTGCAGGAGATATTTAACATTTTGATCGAAATGATATTTGGGGTTTCCAGTAGAAAAGCATGGACTTTGTCATGGACATAAGGGGATTACCCATCTTTTATTTGCAACTCCTCCTACACCACTGAATGGAATTTGTTGAAACTTACTCAGAATCTTGGTCACATATTGCCATTGAGCACTGGATATTAAACATTTTGATCAGAATATTATTGGAGGTTTCCCATAGAAAAACATGGACTTTGTCATTGACATAGGGGATGCCATTCTTTGGGGGAATGGGGAGGGTTATGTGTTTTATCTGCAACTTCGCCTTCACGTTTAACTAGATAAAGTTTCAATTTCATAATTAAGAACACCTGAATTTTCAAAGTAATTGTGAAGCCGGGGGTATCAATGGTGAGCATTGCTCACAGGTTTTTATGCCCCCGCGACGACATGTCGGGGGCATTAAGTTTTACTCATGTCTGTCCGTCCGTCCGTCCGTCTGTCGCGCCGTACGTACGTCCAAACAAATTTCCGTCAAGCTTTTCTCAGAAACCGTACATGAGAACAATTTGAAATTTGGCAGAGTGGTTCAGTATCACAAGTTGTATGTCCTAAGCGAATTTCAGACCTGTCGGACAACTACTTCCTGTTTGGGACTTCATTTGTACGTAAATACGTCCGTCTGTATGTACAAATTTCCGTCAAGCTTTTCTCAGAAACCGTACATGAGAAACAATTTGAAATTTGGCAGGGTTGTTCAGTATCACAAGTTGTATGTCCTAAGCGACTTTCAGACCTGTCGGACAACTACTTCCTGTTTGGCACTGGGCCGATATGAAAATGTGTTAACACAAGTATGAAAGTTTCCGTCAAGCTTTTCTCAGTAACCGTACATCAGAACAATTTGAAATTTGGCAGGGTGGTTCAGTATCACAAGTTGTATGTCCTAAGCGACTTTCAGACCTGTCGGACAACTACTTCCTGTTTGGGACTTGGCCGATATGAAAATGTTCTAACATGAGTATGAAAATTTCCGTCAAGCTTTTCTCACAAACCGTACATCAGAACAATTTGAAATTTGACAAGTTGGTTCAGTATCACAAGTTGTACATCCTACCCGACTTTCAGACCTGTCGGACAACTACTTCCTGTTTGGGACTTGGCCGATATGAAAATGTGTTAACATGAGAATGAAAATTTCCGTCAAGCTTTTCTCAGAAACCGTACATCAGAACAATTTGAAATTTGGCAGGGTAGTTCAGTATCACAAGTTGTACGTCCTAAGCAACTTTCAGACCTGTCGGACAACTACTTCCTGTTTGCGACTGGGCCGATATGAAAATGTGTTAACATGAGTATGAAAATTTCCGTCAAGCTTTTCTCAGAAACCGTACACAAGAACAATTTGAAATTTGGCAGGGTGGTTCAGTATCACAAGTTGTACGTCCTAAGCGACTTTCAGACCTGTCGGACAACTACTTCCTGTTTGCGACTGGGCCGATATGAAAATATGTTAACATGAGTATGAAAATTTCCGTTAAGCTTTACTCAGAAACCGTACATTACAACAATTTGAAATTTGGCAGGGTGGTTCAGTATCACAAGTTGTATGTCCTAAGCGACTTTCAGACCTGTTGGACAACTACTTCCTGCTTGGGACTTACTTTAGCGGGGGCATCCGTGTCCCATGGACACATTCTTCAATTTTTTTTTACTCTAGTTTGCAACTGTAATGACAAGGGGTCGTTTCCAACAAATGAGGTATTTACACTTTTCTGACCCTAACTTCCATATTCCAAAACCAGGAGAACCTAACTATGACTGTCTGTATAAAGTAAGACACAAGTGCTTTTAATGACAAAATGTGTACAGAATTTATTCCTAAACGCCAAGTTTGTGTTGATGAATCAATGATTCCCTTTAAAGGCATAGTTGCCTTTAAGCAGTACATGCGAGCCAAACCATCCAAATGGGGTAATAAGCTGTGGGCTTTGGCTGAATCAGACAGTGGGTATATTTCTTTTGTGAAATTTATAGTGGAAAGAAGGACCACCCAGTGCAAGGACTTGCTAGCACTGTAGTTGAATCGTGTATTGAAGGGGCAAGTTTAATTGGTCAGGACTATCATGTCTACATGGATAACTTTTTCAGTTAATGATTTTAGACATAATTATCGGTTTTTTCCTGAGAAATTAAAAACTATGAATAGAAAAAATAATCAGGACATGGCCTACAAATCATTTAATTCTCTGAAAATTGTCTAATGACTTCTTATTAAACTTATTGTCTTTAATAACAATTTGTGATGAAATTGGTGTTTAGTGCAGTAACTTAAATGCCATAATGGCTAGAATAAAACTGAAAATTACAAAAATTTCAAGATAGTTCCATTTTGTTCCAGGTAATCGATTTAAGGCTCCTGTGAGTCTTTAGTTATTACCAGAGGGGCCTCTATAGCCGATTGGTTAAGGTAGTTAGTCTACTATATTGATCACATGTCTGCCTGTCAACACTGAGGCTGCAGCTTTTAGTCTCAATGTGGACAGAGTGTTCTCGTCTCCAATCTATCTATCTTGAAAATTTAGTAAAATACAATGACCTGTTGGGTATTTTCTACCTATTGGTCAACCAATTCCTTATACAGATATCATAACAGCTGTTTAGAAAACTGCTTCATTCTGTTTTCTTTAAAACTCTTCATCAGTGATAACTTTGACATTTAAATTGCAGCTACTCATGCACATAACTTCTAAGGCGTTCCATCTACATTGTACTCGATGGCCAGATTAGAAGTTGGAAGTTACCCGAGTCAATTTGCATGAATAGCTGCAATTAAATGTCCAGCTCTTTCTTATTATATAAGAGCTTTAAAGAAAAAAGATTGAAGCAGTTTTCTAAACAGCTGTTATTTATTTTTGGAATTGATTGAGCAATAGGTAGAAAGTACCTGACAGGTCATTGTATTTTGACTATAATTGAAAAGGATTGCCAGTATTTTTATCGAAGATCAAAGGTTTATATGGATACTTCCCAGATAAAAACAAGCATCCAGTTTTTATTTGGGGACGGAGTATCCATAAAAACTGG
The DNA here is from genome assembly GCA_944474755.1 of Limnoperna fortunei. Lineage (NCBI taxonomy): Eukaryota > Metazoa > Mollusca > Bivalvia > Mytilida > Modiolidae > Limnoperna > Limnoperna fortunei. Next base: position 35,816,274 of record OX104113.1, read on the forward strand.
ATGCCATGATATAGCTGAAAAATTGTGAAAAGTGGCATTAAACACCATTCTAACAAACAAATTACCAGAATTTGGATTTAGGGTTTGTGTAAATTGTAAAAATATAAAAGTAAGGCAAAAAAAATAATGAATGACCTCATTTAAAAATTAAAGGAAAATATAAATTAGTATAAAATGTAATAACCAGGTAACAGAGATAAAAACCATGTTTTTTCACAGTAAATTGCATTTGCAGGCCATATTACAAATATTACATCTTGCCATCAAAAAGAAACTTTAGAAGTCTTAGAAGTTAACTACTGTGAAACAAATGATTAAAACTAATTTGAAACATTATATGTTAACAAGTCAAATGTTCAAATAAAACATAATTATTTCATAATAATCTCTTCACAAAATGTTATTCTAGTGACCTGCACTAAATGTGGTATTTTATCTTAAAATAGAGTATTGTTACACATTATGTATGTTGGCTGTTTAATTGACCTTATCAGGGACCCCCTGTCTATTTTTATCTTAACAGATTAAGGGATACTCTGGCATCCTCGTCAGTGTTTCTCGTGCACTAATTGATATGCGAGATTACCCTCAGCATCCAATGGGGATTCATTATATTTTCAAATTTAACCAATCATTCAATGGTGTGGGGTTTTGTTTTAATATTTTGGCGGTGTCTGCATTCCTTCTGGAGACAGCGCAAGTAGCACACGTGAAGTATTTCAATCCGCCGTTCTTTCAATATTGTCCATGCGCTGGCGATTCTCTGTCGTATTGTATGGAGTTTTATGAAGAGCAGTTTGTAAGACATTACCTCAGGATTCCCTCTTGGTACGTGTTGCAAAGTCATGAAATTGATCGATTCATAAATACGATTTTCGTAACATCAGATGACGAATTATATTGGACAATCCGATTGGACTGTGCTGCTTTTTGTACCGGGTGTTACTATTGCACGGACATCTCCATGAACTGTGATATTTCATACAGTATTAACTGCCGTAGCGATTGATTTTATCATTATTTGTGCAAGCTGGCGATGTACGATTCTTCTCGCTTATAAAAGTTTAATTTGATATTTGGCGATTTGTGTGCCTTCCAAAAGCGGACTTCTTTGTTTATTGCGTTGGCGTTCATTGAAATGGCGAATCAAGACACTGAAGTTACATTTATGTCCGATGTAGAGCGAGTGAAGATCTGGGCGTCTACAATGAAGTTAAATGAAGACTCGGCAGCGGAACTGATAGGGCTTGGCTTTGACACTATGGAGGCGGTCTCCTTGATAGAAAAAGAAGACTTGGAAGAATTTCATATGCCACTCGGCCAGAAGAAAGTTCTTTTAAGGGCGATTGGGAAGACATTCCACGATGGGCGTACGCGGAACGATTCAAAGATGGCGACGAGGGACGAATCAAAGATGGTGTCGCACGTGTTACCCGAAGGGAACAAAAATGGTGGCAGAGTCACTTCCGGTGGTGGACAAGATGGCGGGGTACAGGATTCGGAGAAGACCACTCTATCTCCCGATGAGGCTTATGTGAATGAAGTGATGCGGATGATGTCAAATCACAAGACACAAGGAGAGGCATTACCAACAAATGCAAAGGTTAATACTGCAGGTAGCAATGACTTTCTTTGTGTAAATGACAATTTGTCGTGGAAAGATCCTCAAATTTTCTTAAGGTCGATTAATTTTGATCCCAATGTTAGTTATTTAGATATTACGGATTTCATTCCAAACAGTTTTTGTGGTACTCTCGATCCTACTGAGGAGACATTGGTGTCGGAGGCATCGGGTGGGAGGCTAGTTTTGAAGACAGGTCCCTCTAAACCTAAGCTTGAATCTATATCCGTAACGCAATGGTCCATGGCCAACCTGACTATTATGAATAAGCTTTTAGCTTCAGGGGAATTGTCTTCTTTAAGCATTATGGATTATTTGTCCTACACCATGCGCATCTATCACCTGATGTCAACATGCGAACTTTTGTCTGTCCTTATTTACGATAGGGAATATAGGCGCATGCAGAAGCAACATTTGTTTAGATGGGGGACTGATATCCCACACTTGCACTCCGTTTTCCTCCGTCCGAGGTTTCTGTCCTCAAATAGACCGTCTCAGGGGCAGCAAAGTAAACCTCAAGTCCAGGGTACTAGACCATTTTCTCAGACATATGCCTCACATACAGCTAATGGGAAAACCATATGCAAAAAGTATAATGCGCGTAAGGGCTGTTTTTTATCCGAGTGCAAATTTGAACATGTGTGTGCTGTACCTGGGTGTGCGGATAAGCACCCAGCCTGTAAACATCTAAAAAACTGAAGTCAATGGTGAAACCCTCTAGAGCATTAAAACTTGAAGCATGGGAAATCGAGCTCGAATCAGACATTGATAAGGATTTTCTCTTATTTGGCATTAAAAATGGTTTTGATATTGTAGATAAAGTAAATTTGGCTTCCCAGGTAAAATCCAAGAATCACCCTTCAGCGATCCCCAAAAGTCCTTTGTATCAACAAGCACACAAGCAAGTTTTGGTAGAAATTGAAAATGGAAATTACATTTTTGCTGCGTCCCCTCCCAAAATAATCAGCCCCATGGGTGTTATATCTAAACCTGATGGTGGCATCAGACTTATTCACGACTGTAGCAGACCTGTGGGGTCTGCAGTAAATGATTTTGTAGGAAATTTTGATAAACAAAAATTTCAATCGGTCGATGATGCTTGCAAGTTAATAACCAAAGGTTGTTACATGGCCAAGGTCGATTTGAAGTCGGCCTACCGTTCCGTTCGTATAAGCAAACAAAGTCAGGAGGTGACTGGGTTTAAATGGACTTTCCCGGATGGGAATGAATATACTCTTATAGATACAAAATTACCCTTTGGTTCAAAATTAGCCCCTGGTATTTTTCACAGACTTTCTCAAGCAGTCAGGAGAATGATGTCTAGAAGAGGTTTCACCATTGTTGCCTATTTGGATGACTTTTTCATTTGTGAAAAGTCAGAACAACGATGTGCTTTGGCTTTAAAGGCGTTATTACAATTATTGCGTGGTTTAGGGTTTGATATCAGTTGGTCAAAGGTTAGAGACCCATGTCAAACCATTAATTTTTTGGGCGTAGAGCTTGACTCTGAAATGCTGGAAATCAGGTTACCTGAATTAAAATTAGCCGACCTAAGGTCAGAATTGGCAAGTTTTTTAAAGCTACGGCGAGCTTCTAAAAAGCAGCTGCAATCCCTGGCGGGAAAACTTAACTGGGCTTCAGCGGTGGTTCGGGGCGGGCGAGTTTTTCTCCGCAGAATCATAAACGGCATAATGCATTTGAAGCTAGATTGGCATAAACTGCGTCTGACAGGCGAAATTTTGCAAGACATAAAATGGTGGCATAATTTCATTGTCCCCTTCAATGGCAAGTCCCTTATGTTACATGAAATCCCAATCACTACTGTAGCGACAGATGCTTGTCGTACTGGGGCGGGGGGTGTTTTCCATCAAGATTGGTTTTATGTAAACTGGGAACACGATTACCCGTTTGCCAGAGACATGCACATAAATGAGCTGGAAACGTTTGCGGTGACGCTGGCGGTCAGGCGATGGGCGACATTGTGGGAAAATAGGCGGGTTATAATTTTTTGTGACAATGCATCCACAGTAGGCTGCATTAATAAATGCTCTTCAAGAAATGCAATTCTTATGACCTTTTTGAGAGAATTATTTTGGCTGTCTGCCACTTTCAATTTTCACTTGACAGCAATACATGTTCCTGGCGTTGATAATACGTTACCAGATCATATTTCCAGGTTAAGCGATATACGCTTCTGTGAATCATTTATGCGAAGAGTTTTGCAGCCCCCTTTGTACGTACATTCCCTCATGGATCATATGTCAAGTAAAGCCTTTCATTTTCTTTTAAATAGGATTACAGGCGCCGGGGGAGTTAAAGGCACTGGATAATTTAGTGATGTGTTTCAGAAGTAACATGTATGCTAACTCTACAAAAAAGACTTATTTAAGCTATCTACGGTGTTATTTAGAATTTTGTAGTACGTTCAATATTGTCCCAGTCCCCATAAGTAAATTAAATTTGGCTCGATATGTAGCCTTTTTATCTAAAAAATTATGTTACAGTTCTATATCTAACTATTTAGCAGTTGTACGTATTTTACATTTAGAGGCTGATATGATCTTCCCTTTAGAGAGTTATTTTATCCAATCTGTTTTGAAAGGAGCTAAACGTGTATTAGGCTCTTCGGTCCAAGGGAAACTTCCCATGACACCATTGATTTTGAAACAGTTTTTTACCATTTTACCTTTACATACAAGCAAAGATTTATGTTTTTGGGCTGCATGTTTAGTTGCCTTTTTCTCGTTTTTAAGAAAATCAAATTTGTTTCCATCCTCTGAGGATTTGTTTAACCCCACCCAACACTTGTCTCGAGAAAACATTTGGTTTCATCAGAGGGGGGCTACTTTGACCCTCTGCAGAACTAAAACTATTCAATTTAATGAAAGAGCCCTTCGCATTCCATTGCCTAGAATTCCTGATTCCCCCTTTTGCCCATCGAAGGCTTTACTTTTAAATTTTAGACAAGTGCCATCCATTTCTTTCCCATCCCCTGCTTTTTTGTACAAGTCAGGTGATAAGACTTGTGTTTTAACTTATTCCAGCTTTACCTCTATGTTAAAACAGTATTTAACGACCTTGGGTTATGATTGTAGCAAGTATTCGGGTCATAGTTTTCGCAGAGGGGGGGCTTCCTTTGCTTTTGAGTGTGGCATTCCAGCAGAACTTATTCAATCCCAGGGGGACTGGAAGTCAGACGCTTACAAAAGATACTTAGACCCTACTTTCGATCACCGTCAATCGGTTGCTGAGAAACTAGCCTCCCAGTTTATGTCCAACATATAACTTTCTTTTTCTACCTACTCCTATTTTCACTTGAACAGGTTTGGGAGATTTTGGAATACCACAGCCTCTCTTTTCATTTGTGTATTAGCTGCATATTATATTGTGTATTATTTTATATCTTGATTAGCATTATGTAATTACATGTAATATTATGTAATTAATATTAAACTGTGGTTCATGTCCCAAACCTGTCTTTGTATTACTTTACTGTTAGTTACATTGGTTTCTAGACTAGATATCGTATAGGTACATCTATTCTATTTCTGGTCTTGAATCCTGTCCCATATTCCATATTGCATAATATACACTTCAATGGAGAATATAGCTTGGTTATGCTATGAAGCTGTCCGCTACCTCTGGTTTGGGGGGGGGGGGGGTGGCAATTCATAAAGACAGTTGTGGATCAATGTGGTATTTTATCTTAAAATAGAGTATTGTTACACATTATGTATGTTGGCTGTTTAATTGACCTTATCAGGGACCCCCTGTCTATTTTTATCTTAACAGATTAAGGGATACTCTGGCATCCTCGTCAGTGTTTCTCGTGCACTAATTGATATGCGAGATTACCCTCAGCATCCAATGGGGATTCATTATATTTTCAAATTTAACCAATCATTCAATGGTGTGGGGTTTTGTTTTAATATTTTGGCGGTGTCTGCATTCCTTCTGGAGACAGCGCAAGTAGCACACGTGAAGTATTTCAATCCGCCGTTCTTTCAATACCCAACCTCTCCCACCCTATATATATATTGGTATAATTAAAATTGTCTTTTGGTTTCATGTATTTGTATTTATACACATACTTTTTCTGTATATTGTTTATTATCTCTTGTTTTATGTGTAGAGTAGCTATATTTGTTGAACCTACAGTTTATGTGTTGCTTTGCTTAAAAGTTCATTAGAATACCACAGCCTCTCTTTTCATTTGTGTATTAGCTGCATATTATATTGTGTATTATTTTATATCTTGATTAGCATTATGTAATTACATGTAATATTATGTAATTAATATTAAACTGTGGTTCATGTCCCAAACCTGTCTTTGTATTACTTTACTGTTAGTTACATTGGTTTCTAGACTAGATATCGTATAGGTACATCTATTCTATTTCTGGTCTTGAATCCTGTCCCATATTCCATATTGCATAATATACACTTCAATGGAGAATATAGCTTGGTTATGCTATGAAGCTGTCCGCTACCTCTGGTTTGGGGGGGGGGGGGTGGCAATTCATAAAGACAGTTGTGGATCAATTAAGTGAAACCAAATAATCACAATTATTTTTGCTAAATAACCTAATAACTAACTATGCAAGTAACAAAACTAACTGACTAACACATCTTACATTTGAAAAAGTGATAAAGTGTATATAGGATACTTTTAGAAATAATTTTTGAAGAATTACTCCTGTGAACTTCAAAATATTTTCAACCTTCCTATATTAAATAAACTGCATTATGTATTTAAATAGAATTTAATAGACAAGTGTACCACAATGCCATATTTGTAATATGGCCTGCAAATGCAATTTACTGTGAAAATACAGGGTTTTTTTTAAAGTTTGAATCAAAATACTAAGGGAATGTTTTGCTTGACACCAACTACTTTTGTTTCTTTACGTATAGTCAAGTCTCAGCAAGATAAGTTTTTTATTACACTGTCACATTCAATATGGCAAAAACATCAATTTACCATGACCAAAACAGCAGTTTTCTATCAGCTTCATTTAAATTTCTAAGCCAATGCTTTGTTTTGCATCATTAATATATTTTTCCATTCGTATTACCTTTTCTCAGTAAGGTAGTTTCTTTTTTAATTTACCAGACCACTGTATTCAATATGGCAGACAACTACAATTCATGTATTACAAAAAATTGCTGCAATAGTTGTATATCAAATCATAGAACTGCATTTTTGGGGAAATTTAAAATTGTATTAACAATGTATTAGAAAAATAGTGTAAATGTATCATTGGTAATACTTGAAGTGTATTTTATCAGCTTTCATTTTATTTATTTCATTTTTTAATAATATACAATTACTGTCTTTTGATTCGGTAAATGTGTGGAGTTATTGACTTTTGAAAAAACTGTGAATAACAAAGAGTTTTTTCAAAAGTCAATAACTCCACAGATTTACCGAATCAAAAGACAGTTATTGTTTTATTCAATAAAAAAGGATATTCACGGTTATTCACCCCGGGAATATGCATGCGATTGTTATTTAAAAAAGGGAATAACCGTGATTCTATAAATAACAATCGCATGCATTTTCCCGCGGTGAATAACCATTTTATTTTTAGTGAATATCCTTTTTTATTCAAATTTTTTAGTCACATTATTGTTATACAAAATGTTTTATATATTATTGAATAATTTGTTTTATTGCAGGAACATCATGCAGGTTACGTTTATGATTTCAAGATGAAACATTTATTTTTAGAACTTGTGATTACATCTGACAAGTGTACAATGTTCCACAACATTATCATTAAATAAACAGGATGCTCAGATCAACAACTTACGATTTAATATGATTGAATAATTGTACATGTATTTTTAAGAATAACAAATATTATTAGAAAACCAGGACAAAACACATGAACAACATAAGTAAACATATTTATTCCTTTTATACGAAACTTTCATTTACATAAAAGCAAACAAACAATATGTGGTACCATTACCTTCAATAGACTGTTCCAATGACATGACACTATCAAGTGGAATTGTTACTACTTGAGGGTGCAAGTCAAATATGCACTTGGTCAAATGGAGACCTACAAAAAAGTTAATTCAGCACCTGGTATAAGTAAATTCAATTCACACGAACCACGTTGTAGGCATCCTCACAAGTTGGCTGACAAACTTAGCTGGGAAATTCCCAGGCTAGAAGATTTTCGTATGAAGTCAATCCTTCAAAATATCAACCAATGAAATTGCTTGAAAGAAGCAAGTGTTTGGCAGTAGTCATTCTTAAGTTGGAAGAAAACGTAACGCAACTAATAAATAATGCGGTAATAAAAAACTATTAACACTACTGTACAAAATACGCTGATTTTCACATGGTCTATGCAACACATCCGTTTGGTTTATTTACAATCCACATTGGGGTATCCCCTAATCAAGTCACGAATGAAAGCGAGATTTTGATTGGCTACATTAAGGCATGATGTAGCCAATCAAGATAGTGACTGCTAGCCCGGGAATTTTCTAGCTAAGTTTGTCAGGGTTTCGTGGACACAGAAAATCTGACTTGTGAGGATGCGTTGTATGAGTCAAATCCATATCAACTTTGGCACCACAGTCTGGTCTGGCTAAGTGAAACTTGAAATTCTTTCAATAATATATCCCAATTATACAAGCACATAAAAAAAAAATTTATTAAAGGTCCCAAAAGTACTTCATTTTTGTTATATGCTGATCGGGCTTTGATTTTGGTTGCTATAGTTTTTTTATTTCTTTATTAACAATTCAGGTGAGTAATAAAGGAATATAGCTTGTTTTTGTTATTAGAAGAAAAATACAAGTTTTTAAAGAGTGAATTATTATTAATACATTTAGAATAAATATTTCATTGCAGACCCAAGGTCAACCTGCAACAAACCAATACAGATTTGAATCCAGTTCTGACATCTCCGACACGTATAGGCAACAAAACAGACTCATTCAGAACTGAGCTAAAATTGACACCAACTGTTTCTGGAGACAGTGAATTTTGCATGTTCTTAGCTGACTCAATGTATGTATTTAGTCAATTAGATCACCAGTTAAATTATTAAATCACAACAGTATATATAATTAGAGTGTCCAAACACATTTTAAGAAATATATATAGATAGTTAATGTACAATGCATCATATGCTAAATTTCACATCCCAGCTATATTGAATACCCTTTTTAGCTTACATTCAACCATCGTTTTAGTTCATCGTTTGTAAACTTTTTATATTTTATAAAATTATCTTCTCAGAAACAACTCAAATGACAACTGTAGACAAGCTTTGCACTGATGATGAATGAGGTTAGCTACAATATTCCTAATTTGATTGTTATGGGATGAAAAAGACCTCTACCTTGCGAAAAAAAAAGTGCTTCTGATTTAAGCTGTAACTTAAAAATTAAGTCTTGTGGTTTGTTACAAATATTCCTTGATTTGCCTTAATTGGGTAAAACACATGGCCAGAAGTGTTGGATAGTTCCTTATAGGAAAGAAAAGCTGTATAAAAAATAAGAATTGCATAGTTATTCAATTAGGTTCAGGTTCAGGTGAGCGATACAGGCTCCTGGGAGCCTTTAGTTTAATCATATTCCTTATATTGCATTGCTCTTAGGAGTCTCTGGTTTAATTATATTACTTATATTGCATTGATCAGTCAAGCCTTCCATTAAGAATCCTTGTTTATGATTGGCTGAAATTGTCAGAATTGTTGTGTCTGTTGCTGCAAAACCAAATTGATCATACCTTGTAGGACGTAAGTATTTGAGGTTCCTGATTTGATGCTGATTTAACATGACCATCGTGAGGAGTCCTGATTTCTTATTGGCTTATTTTGTAAATACAAGTTAAAAAAAAAGAAGAGTTATTTTTGTGAAACAATGCAGTGCTGGTCATCTTTAACAAAATTTCCTCATTCTGTTTGATCATGCTTGACCAGAACATCTTGTTTATGGCCATCTATTATATAACTTGATGAACTATACAAGCCTTAGTTTAGGTTACCTGTCGACATGAATATGTATATGTATCAATGTAACACATTTCAATCTGTTTCTACAAAACCACTTCTGATTATGTTTATATTAATAGGGTGCTACTTAAAAAGTTGAGTTAAAGTGCCATACCAGTCTAAAAATTTTTTTTTTTTTTAAAGGAAAAACATAGAATATACTGTTTAAAAATGAATGCAAAAAGTCAGATAAAAATATATTCTATAATAAGAGAGTAGTAAATTGTCAAACATAGGATTTGCACCTGTTGACAGATATTCCCGAACACGTGCTGGTCACTTCCGGTATTTTATCTAAACCATGTGTGACATCACAGTTTGAAGACTTTTAAATGCCATAGCACCATTTAAACTGTACAAACTATACAACTTTACGAAAAAAAAAAAATCAGAACTCCTTACCCGTATCAACGATACCATTCCAACTCCGATGATTTTGATGAAGATAAAAATATCGAAACACCAGACAGACTATTGTATAACTTTTGTTTTTTAATTTTTTTTTTCGAATATAAACAGTACGCGGGGTATTGGACAATGGCGATCGCAAGAATTTTAATGACAAAATGTTTCTTAGAAAATAAACGGGACATTGCCATTTTATTTGTTTAAATTTCTTACTAAACATTTACCTATTTTAATATTTAAACAAATGCTAAAATAAGGGATTAAGTCGTTCTTTTTCGATAATGCGGACGTGGGGGGTGCATTAAAACTATCGTACAAATTATACAATTTATATACATGTTTTTTCGAACCTAGGTCTGAAAAGGAAGCGTTCAAGTATGAAATAAAACAAACAAAGAACAGTTTTTGTCGTGTGGAAGCTCACATTCAGATCATTGGGGTGGCAAATACTGTCGATGGTGCAGCTGAATCGATGGCAATCACTCGATCGTATGTCTCCTTACCCGTTTGAACCATACCACTCCAACTCCGACGATTTTGATGAAGATGAAAATATCGAAACAATAGACAGACTACTGAATAACTTTTGTTATTTATTTCTATATTGAATATAAACAGTCCACGGGGTATTAGATAGGTGATCTTTTAAGAGAAATAATAGAATATGTTTGAACAGTATTTTATTTAATGACAAATGTTTCGGCAGAAACAAACGTGGCCATTGCCATTTTATTATTTTAAATGTCTTACTATACACTTTACCTATTTTAATATGGAAAAAACCTGGATTGAGTCTTTTGGGGAGAAAAGAGGGGGGTGGGTCATTAAAACTATCATACTTATTATACAAATTTTACATATTGGTTTTTTTTCTCTAAAATGTCTCTGAAATGGAAGCTTTCAAGTGTGAAATGAAACGAACATAGAGCCGAAAGTTACTGTTGGACCGTTACAATCTTCTATTTTTAATCTATGAAATCTGTCCTTATTCATGGAGTTTTGTGTCCTTTGGAAAGGAATGCATGGAAACTCCATCTGAATTTGTGTTACCATAGTTTGCTGCAACACATCTCACCCAACTTCATCTGCTAGTACCACCGCGTTGAAAAAATGAATTAAATATTTAACCACGTGCGTTTGTTGTTTGTTTACCGGAGATCAGTTCATCTTGTGACGTAGACTTTCGATCTTTGGCGGAAATTACCGATCAATAGATAACTGATCTGTTTGAAGTACACCTGTCAGTATATCTCTGTTAATACGAAAAATTTTTTAAAACGGTTTTTAGAAATGTGTTTCTAAATTTGATTTTCTATATGAATAAAAAATTTTTAAATTACTATTTTTACATTGGTATGGCACTTTAAGATCCCAAACAATTTTTATTGTTGTGACAATTTACCTGCATAATTAATTGTTAATTCTTTGGATACAATGTAAAAAGCAAAGAAGTAATTGGTTATTTACTGCCAATCCATCATTTGGCATCAAAAGTACATTCTTTACTTGATTGTCAAAAGCTATGACAATGTTTGGGAAAATTGTTTGGGAGATTAACTCAACTTTTTAAGTAGCACCCGATTAATATAAACATAATCAGAAGTGGTTTTGTAGAAACAGATTGAAATGTGTTACATTGATACATATACATATTCATGTCGACAGGTAAGCTAAACTAAGACATTCTTAGTGCTATAATGCTTAGGATTCTGTATTACTATATTTTCATTATGGAAAAGAAGGAATCTAGGAGGTAGAAATTAGGAGTTGAATGTTGTCCACACTAATTTTTTACATTGTGTATTTGTTCATGTTAAGGCATAAATAAAACATGCACACACACACACAAATTGTGTCATTGACATTTCATGACACATGTCAACACACAAAGTTTTGGCATCCTGACTATGACTAGTTTAAATTTACTGATACTTTATATTCTCATAGATTTTGTTTATATGCATTGACAAAAAATTATTTTTATACAGCACTGTGATGGAAAGGTGAGGCAATATTTTGATTTCTGATAACATTTTTGCCTATCACTATCTGCAAGCAGCAATTAACAGCACTTTGTGTAGTACAGTTTATGTACAAAATTGTTGGTGTTAAATGTCATATTAGACATACAAATTGAGCTTGTATGAAACAAAAAATAATATGTGAGAAAATGTATGCTTTTGCATGTTAACCTCTTGAGTGGTAATTTGTGTTGACTTGTATGTACCACAAGAACATAATTTTGAAAGCCAAATTTTATGTACATCTTCAGTATTCAAAACAAATGAGTCTTTAAATGAGACAATGTTGGTTTTTAATTGTCCACACCTTTGTGGTTGTAATTCTGATGTCAGCTATGATTCTGGCTATTACCAATAGAGGAAACATGTTCATGAATTATCTCCACCTTGACCATTTAAAAATAAGTAGTAAACTGATACAACTTTAACTGTATTGTAAATTAAGAATACAGAATTTTGATAAATCAGATTGCTGAGACATCTGTTTAACACTGTTGACATAGAGATAACTGTCATTTTGGGACTTGCATCTGTGCCATAATTATCATACTTAACTTTAATTTGCAACTTGAACTTAACATTTGGAGGAATTATACCAGACATGCACATTACCTTGATTAGTAACCATTGACCTGCACCAGTTTTTTTTGTTTTTCAATTTATTAGATTTTTAGGGTAAACAAGGAGTGTCTCAATACTCTTCTATCTTGTCAAAATAGGATTTTTTAATAAAACATAAATCTAAATGTGCACTAGTAATTAAGTTTTCAATATGTTTGATTTTTTTGAAGATACAAAAGTGATTTAAAAATCAATGTGGTGTCACAATTTTACATTTCTTTCATCATACAAGCTATCTTAAATGATTCAGCATCTGTCTGACTGTCTGGCTTGTTAGCACTCTCAAGCCATTTCTTGTTGGCATTTTGAATTTGAAATCAGTTGATTATGTTTATAATATGTTTGACATGTTTTAAAATGAGCAGTGATCAAGCATTTTTATGAGATCTGTGTTGAAAATATCAGTCAAATGGAAAGTTATCCTGTATGCTCTCTTGCACCTACATTTCACTCAGATTGTTATGAAATTTAAATCACCTGCTTATATTAATAATACCTTGGACTACTTCAAAGATCATATATCGATTACTTTATAGATGATATTCCACTCAGAATTGTAAATTATACGAAAATTACCCTGTAAGCAGTATTTCACCAAAATTTCTTGTTGAGAAAGTTAGAAAATCAGCACTAATTGATTATTTTTATGGAAGTTATGCCCCTTGGAAATTCACATTTTTTTGTACAGTTAAATTTTCTACATGTCTTGTTAAACATTTATGAAATTTATATCAACAATATCAGAGATGTGAGGTAATTATATAAAAGTAAAGCAAAATTATGTCAAGTTCTTCTTTCTGTCTACCTTTGAACAGTTAAAAAATTATTTGGTTGCTTTTGCAAAGATACAATATATGCTTTGGTAGAGAATATTGGAATTCCGTTCTCTTTGATTTTTGGATTGTCTTTTTTGACAGTTTCCTTGGTTTTCGATCTTTTGTTATTACCTTCATTTATTGTTACCTTCTTTTAGTGTTTCTTTAAGATACGACTATAATTGGAAATTTATTGGTAACATAATCCGATTATGGTTATTGATAACAATATTTATAATAAATTTCAATTTCCTGTATTTATTTCAAGTTGAATATTGCCTCACATTCATTTTTGTGGATTTATTACTTTATTGTTCGAATTTTGATGTTCTCATTATATTAAACCCCCCACCCCCTTTTCGCAGAAGAGAGGGTATACTGTTTTACCATTGTCCATCCATTTGTTCACATAGTTGACATACATACATTCAAATTTGTGACAACAGGGGTATCACTAGTGAGCATTAGCTCACAGTTCCCACTTGTTTCTTCTCTATTTTTACTTTTATGAATTTATTTTGTAATGTCAATTCTCTTTTTGTTTGTTTAAAGGTTGTTTAATGCCACTTTCAGCAATTTTTCAGCTATATCATTGCGTCCAGGTTTTTTTTATGGGAGAAAACCGGAGTACGAAAGGAAACCCCCAACCTTCGGTAGGAAAACTGGCAATCCTTGTCATTTAAGATAGGAATTGAGCACACCCTGCCCAACAAAAGTTGTGTATTCTATAGTTCTTGTTGTTTATTAGCTTCTGCTTTTTAAGTTTTTCTTAACATGGTTTACCACAGTGACAGTGACGTTCTGGTGTACTATGCGTCATCAAGGTTTAAACACAAAACTATGAGGATATTCGTAAAGTGTTTGGCTTTTTTTTACACAAAACAAAACAATATGACTACTATATGATGAACAGATTTTTTCTCTTGACCCTTTGCTTGATATTAAACAAATATTTAGCAATTGTACCTTCCTAGCACAGTGCAGTTATAAAAACTGCAGAAACACATTTCTGATTCTATTTAGTAAAAACTATTACGTTTTTTTTTTAACCAGAACTAAAACAGATCAGCATTGTATGAAGATTGCTGTAAAAGGTAAATTCATTTTATTATAGTTACACAAAGGGAAATATAAATGCATACAAGGATTCATGATATTTAAATAATGTTATGCAGCAGCCAGTACTTTCTAGCTTTGATTCAATGCTGAGATAATATGCCTAGTGGCTCAATTTACAGAGAAGATTTTTATCAATCTTAAAAAAAGGACTACTATAGTTGAAAATGTATATGTGTTATAATATTCTGATACTCGGAGCAGTATACCCACAGTGGGTCAATTCCCATTTATTTGATGTTAATTTCTGTTATCTATTTCGAATCCTTGTATTTGAAATGAAACATCTTAGTGTACGTCTCACAAAAACAAGTTGGAAAAAATATACTATGCAGTTTATATTGTATTAATGGCTGTAAGTAATTTGTGCAGAGTAAAGCATGATAGTATCAAATCTCATTTATTTTTACACCATTTAAAGGATTAGTGAATGTGTACAATAAACAATATGTCAAATGATAATGAATAAGATATAAATCTAATAAAACAATTTACTAATAATGTCTAAAATTAAGCTGTAACAGCCTCATATTGTATGTATCTTCATACTTGCTCTTGTCTTTCCATCAGTCCATAACACACAATGCCTTATACACTGAATGGTTATGGGTATCCATCTCTTATCCACAACTTTAGCACTGAATGGCATTGATATAAAACTTTCACAGAATCTTTATCATATAGTCTCATTGTGAACCTGATATCTTGAGTGGTGAGTTACAGATCAAGCTAGCTTTTGTTTCTGCTTTGACTTTTACTGTAATTACAGGCCTTTGACTTTACATTAAAGGGAAACTTCGTGAAAAAATTAAAATTTGATATGTTATTCTTAAAATAAAAAGAAATATAATTGCCTTTTGATGTTTTATTGTATTCTTTACCATTACGCTTTAAGAGTGGATTAAAGGTGGTAAAATTTTGTGTATGGGGGCTGCCATATTGACAGTATTTTATCACGTGACTGCGTTTGTGACGTGATAGATGTAATTATCCAGAAAATATGATAAATAATCCAGTTTAAAAAATATGTTTTTCAGCCTTTGCTCTATAAAGAATACTTAAACTGTGGCGATGACTTATAACCAGCTGACAACATAGATTACCAAATACGTCTTAATGCTCTAATGCTCTTTGTATTAATAAAAGTATTTTTAGTCACAAAGTTTAACCTGTCTTTATTTAACTCAGATAATTACCTAAATAATAATTGTAAGAAAAGATATATTTGTATATTTATTTTTTTAACATACAAAAAATTCAGTAGACAATTTTGCATGTTGTACCTGGACGTGAACATTTTACAGGTAAATCATTACTCGTTTTTGCAGAGTAATTAACAGAATTAGCAGGTAAACACACAGGATGTTTATTGAAATTACTAGATCGTTTGACCCCGACTTTGAAGTATGAAATTTTGGACATTTTCAAAAGCTAATCACATTGAAGGTTAATCATGTACTTCGAACTTAGAATGACACGCCCCCTCCTGCCAAGGACAGGTATGATTTGAATACACCGAAGTGTCAGAACACAGGATGTATATAAGATTTGGAATACCTTTAGATGCCATGTCATAGGAAATGTAAAATTTATACGTTGACTCGAAATATACATATGTAAAATTTTGGAAACTGTGTTACGCACACGCACAATAAATGTTACCAGTATTAATAATAATAATAAATGTACTAAACGTGAAATGAAATTTTGATGCACGAAAACAGGGTATTTAAGGTATCCGGACCATAAATGACCATGTGATCATATTTGGTGTCCCGGATGTCCATTTTTTTTCAATGGAGCAGACCTCGGTAATGTTCGGCAAACATCGGAAATACTATTTGAGTAACTAACTGTTTTTACCAAAAATGGTAACATTGATGCAAAGTAAAACAAGATATTTAAAGTGTATCATTAATTAGCAAGACATTGATTTAATAAAGCTGTATTTCTTGGTCGAACAATAAAATTAAACGGTGACGTCAATTATGGGTCGGATACCTTACAAATAATTCATTTACTGACCGTTATTTCTAATATTGTCAACTTCGCAAAGATTTTGTATAAAAAGTTTCGTTCAATAAATTTAATCTGATTAAGTTGAAAAGAATAAACGAATAATTTTCTATTTATTGACAAAATTCAAACAAATATTCGATGAAAAATGAGGTCACCATACCATTAAACTATCCTCCTTGAAATTGTTGCTGCTGTGGACAAGTCTGTAAACTGGTTAACTTTATGTTACACAAATCGGGGTTAAATTTTATGTTGTTTTTTTTGCTTAGATCAGGAAACCGAAACGTAATCTTGCCACCACCTTGTCTTATAGTACAACCTTCTGTTATTGACTGTTTCACGTTAATATCATACCACGGCATGTCCAGGGATCAATGTAGAAACTTAACCATTGAAAATATAATAAAACATCAAGAGGCAAAAGTGTTTCTTTTTATTTGAAGAATAACATATCAAATTTTCATTTTTCGCGAAGTTTCCCTTTAAAGAAAAAACTGAATACTGCCATTAATTTGATATCTTGCCAAGGTAGACATTTGTTTCTAGCATTCTAGAACTCACATTTTAAGCCTATTCAATTTGATACTCCTCCAAACACTTGAGTAGACATCTATTGCATCTCCCGTACAATATAAACATTTCTAAGGTTGTGTGTCTTCAATATCAATTATAATACAGCTTTGTCAATGCGGAGTGTGGGAACTTCATATGTATCTCCCAGTTAGTGCTATTTTTATATCAGTTGTGAGTCTAGATAAATGAAACATGCATGTAGTTCTTAGAAACAAGAGAAATGATATGGCATGCCGTTCTCCTCAAAAGTATGATTCAAAATATCATCAGAAATTACACACTCAAAACTTTAAATTACGCTTTCAAAATTGAAATATGCACTCAAAATTTAAATTTCGCACTCAAAATTAAAAATAAATAATTTAAATAATTAAAATATGCACTCAAAAATTTTACGAAAACACACTCAAAAGGTAGATTGAAATTACACACTCAAAATTTTAATTCATTCACTCAAAACTGAAAATTACGCACTTAAAACAGAGTGCATATTTTAATTTTGAGTGTGTAATTTAAAATTTTGAGTGTGTAATTTGTGATGATATTTTGAACTTTTGACGAGAACGATGTGCAATAAAATGATTATAATACTTTTCACAGTAAGATAATGTATCATTCTTTAAATATGTAATTTTGTTTACACCGTGTAGATTAAACATGTATCTAGAAGTTATTGAAATTAAATAATTCCTCAGGAATTAATCCAACCCTAACTTTGTTTTTCACGCTAGCATGTTAGGATCATTTGACATTTGGGGATCATCTATCAGTATCACTGATAATCTTTCTTTATGTTTTTTTTTTCAGATCGTCCGACAGCAGATCCAGTAGTAAGTATATGTTACATAATGGTATATATGATTTAGTGTGTATTTTCAAATGGATGAAGTGGAATTTGTTTTTCTGAAGTTTTCCTTGTATTCTGTTGTCCAGAGTAATTTGTGTGTTGTAAAGCATTAATAAGAATATTCCAAAATAGAGTATGGTCAGTATGGTGATTTGTTGCCATTTATCTAGTGTAGTAATTGGTCATTTATGAAATTTGCTCATGTATTTTCATGTTTTTGTTCTCAAAAACATTTCTGAAAGTTAAATAGCTGAATTTATTTTATACATTTGATTATTTTCTTTGTTTTTTCCACTTTATTTATTGTTGCGCTTGAAAGAGATCAATACTTGAATTCACTTTTAAACATTTATGTTTTTTAGATTTCACCTAAGTTTACAGCTAAGACGTTATACCCAGACACTTTAATTGCATGTAAAGTTAATACCTTCTGTCATTTACCTATGGAAACTGAGCTAAAGCCTGACAAACAATGGTAATACGATTACATGTATATATATATAGGAGTCTAAAGGAAGCTACCAACCAGCACATTTACTAAGTATCAGATCGCCAACATGGCAAAACAGAATTTAAAAAAAATAATATATAAGTCTATAGGATTATGCAATGATACAAATGAATATATTTGTTATAAATAAATTGAAGTTTTCCTCCACTCCTAACTGATGTCATATCTTGTTATATGTAAATATGTACAATATATATATGTCCTCCATATAGATAAAAACAAGTCTCTTTGTTAGTTCTGTTGATTTTAAAGTTGTCCCTTTCAGTGTTTTGTAATGTAATAGTAGAAATTTGATAATAAATATTGAAATTGATGAATTACAATCTACATCAATTGTCCATTTTTACAGTCCTACATTATCTAAGGATAATTCAACAACTACAACAGCAGACATTCATCCCATGGAGACCCAGACTGATGGTATTACATGTACCACCGACGTTGTTATACATCCTACCAAGTCAGAAACAGGACTGAAACAAGTTTGCATTCAGATTAATGTCAGGTACTTCTGCAGGATTTTTTAAATTTATATAAAAGTTCAGATTTAGCTGCCCATGTTCAGGTTGTATATTCTTAAGCCTTTCAGAGATTTGTAGAATCTTACACATCATGCATAGACAATTCATTAACACTTTCATTACTGAAATGTTTTTATTCTGCGAGTTTCTGTGGCCAGTGTTTGATTCCAGCGCGCATTTTCCGTGACTTGACTTAATTAACCATGTGCTGGACATGACTTGAGGCCAGGTGAAAAACGTAAGTATCTCTGTAGTTTGGCAACATATGGTGTTAAAAATTACCACACATTCTTTAAATAACATATTTCCATTCTAAACATCTCTGTACTATTCTTTGTTGTTTATTGTACCCAGAATGTATCTATAAGAAGTGTAGACAGCAAGATCGTGAATAATAAACAAATGTGATCAATTCAATTAAACACTCAAAATTTTTCAAAACCTTATTTTTTACCGCTTAAAGTTAAACATTCATTTTCAAATAGTACAATTCCATAAATAACCATTTTAACTGATAGAATTTTGATTAGTTTTATCTAGATCAGTGAAAATTGTAACGAGTTTAGTTTACGTCAGCCATGATGTTCACGCATTTTTTCAAAAACAGAACAGAACAATTAATGAATGCAGAAAACCCATAATGTGTATACAATTACAACATTTGACTAGAAGCACAAAGAAAAAAGAAAGCACATATTTTAACACAATACAATACAACTCTAGCATAACTCAAAACATTTTCAAGTACAATAGTCAAAGAATAAAATAAATTGTAATTAAGTAACATTATTTCTGATACTGAAGCATGTAGAATAACTTTTGTCAAGTAAGAGTTGTCTTCTTTATCCATGTGCATTTCACACTATTGGCAATGTTAATTATTCCTGAATGCATAATTTTGATCATTTGGGCATGCTGTTTTGATATTTATTTTTATCAAGTGTGTTAGAATGTATATTTAATAACTGACAATACAAAAAAAACTTGGGAATAATTAGTCTAAAAATTTGTCAGAAAACAACTTCCAAAAATTATTATGAAAAAAAATAATAATATAAACAAATGTCCCATTACTGCTGTCTGCTTACTGTTAGTATTTTGCTTGACCAGAAAATTATATAGTTTTAATGGTCATCAAATTCCTCCGAGATTTCTATTACATTTTTTATCCCTTTTTTTATTATTTTAATTTAATTATTTTATTAATATTTTTTTTTTTATTTTTATCTTGTTTATAGCATATAGGTCTCAAATTTTAATTTATGTACTTTTTGTTTTTTTTTAAGTTCAGCTGTATACAGTTATATTGGTATTGACAGATCAGATATGCAGAAAAACATAAAACCAAGGAAGACAGGATTTTCCTATGTGCATTTACCAACAATTAGCAGTAATTCAGTGTGATGTTACTGCCTGAATGAAATGTGCATTAGTATTCTAATTAAAATCTAAAATTTCTATTATTAAAAGTTCAAGAGTAAAAAGAAACATCAGCAGAACGATTTCAATATAATTTACAAAAAAATAAAAAATCAACAAACAATAACAAGAAATTGTGGAAACAAAAGCATCTAAAAGTGATGAGGAACTTAACAATAATATTTAATTGTAGCAATTTTACTGTATGGAACCTTGTCTTGCTTATAAAGCATTCAGGCAGACACAGTTGCTTGCCATGTACAGAACATCCATACTTTGTTTGTCTACCAGTCTTGCATACCATTTCTGTGTCGGACATAACATGATGACAAATGTTCTTTTAATTAACTGGACAGGAATGTGTCTCTGAATAATTCACACTTCATTAGGAACTACAGATGGTCTTCCTTTGTGATTATTTGTGCAGTAATCTACAACAAGTCCTTTCGCAAAAGCCAATAAGAACTCTATGAAAGTGGTAGATGGCAAAGTTGCTTTCCGACTTGGTTCCTAAATAAGTCAACATCAACTTAATGCTCAACCTGTGTAACTAATAGATCACGTAAAACAGATAGTACATAGACTGACTTCTTGTCCTTACATGTAGAAGCAATAAGACAACCACATACAGTTGTTCCCACAGATCAATTTAGTTGTGAAAAATTTGTCATTATAAATGTGGTAGACTACCAGCTAAATTGGAACCCTAAATAATATACTATACTTGTTGCTAAATGTATTTTAGGAGGAAGCATTTTTGACTGGATAGATTTTATTGTAATAAATGTTTCCACTTTCTTACTCATTTTGAGGCTTGTACTGTCTTAACTAATCACACTCCTTAAAAGGAAGGAATCATGGATTCATCAATGGTAATATTGCATCTAGGATTATATTCACATTGAAAGATCAACTAAAGATGGCTATACTTTTTACAATGGATCAAAGTTGGGTTGACCGGGAAGATCTTCCAGTGAATGTTGAATTGGAGAAATGCAAATACCTTAAAGTCTGTGTGAATATATCATGTTACATGGGTCTGGAAACGGTCATATTTGCCTGACATGTCCGGCAATTTGACCAAAATGTCCGACAGAAAAATAGGCTAATCGGACATTTACAATTTTTGACAGGTCAAATTATGATACCTATTTTCGGTCATTCCATTGTTGATTATCGGCCATTGTTATAATATTAAGTCCGAGTAGTTCTTTTGTGTTGTTAATAATATTTTATTGTGAACGATTCAACTTTCAATCAGACCAAGCTTGTGTGTATGTCTTGATGAAAAACAAAATGTGTGTACACAGTAATTATCACCAAAAGAACCATAAACTGTTTCCGCTTGGGTCATGTTTTTACAGTTGAACTGTAATGATTTACAACTATGAAACAATAAAGATCGGCCTCTGTCACCTAGTACAGGTGTGTTAATTAAAGTATCATGCATATAGCTGACCGAAAACACGTGGTATAAAATGTTGTGTTGAATTAATAATCATCCTTTCAACAAGAAATAAATTCAGTATTAAAATCATAAATAAATATGAAATAAAATTCGATAAGTAAATGACCAACGATAATCAAAATAAATAAATAAATTCCTTTAATCGTCACATGAATGCATGAATACACTTGTAGTATTGACGATAAAAATAGACTGAACCATTTACGAATATGCGCAGTTAATCTGGGGCTCGTTATGGGACAGATGTGTCGTTTCCGTTATCTGTTTTAATTGAAGCCATATACTTCAGTAATTTGACCAACGTGAACCGGGGCATAATTTTTTTTCAATTTGTTTTTACAACATTTACGAAATTATCATAAAAGGCGAGAGTAAAATCATTTCTTCACAAGTTTCCAAAATGAATAAGAGAAAGAGAGATTCAATCTCCAAGATTGCAAGATGTTTCAGCGTGAAGTGGCTACAGTTGTTTGACTGGTTGACTTTTGACAAGACTGCCAATGCCATGTTTTGTACAATATGCCAGAAGCATAAACAGAAAAACAGCTTCGTCCACCCCGGTTCCAGAAATTTTAGGACGTCCAGCCTCACTGAACATGCCAGCTGTAACAAACATGTACAGTCCATCAAGTCAGAGGAGTCAGCAAAAGATGACAGACTACGAAGTATTGTAGAAAAGGTTTACGAAAAGACCGGTGATGCCATGACAACCCTGATCCGCAATTCGTACTTCATTGCCAAAGAAAACTTACCAATTGAAAAATTCCAGTCGATCAACGAGTTAAGTAAAGTGAATGGTGCTCCCATCACTGCAACAAAGTACCAAGAACACACAGCCTGTTCCGAGTTTATTGGCATCATCTCCTCCCAGATAGAAAAGAGTGTCATCGACGATGTCAAAGCCAGTCCAGCATTTGGTATCATGATCGAGTCCACTGACCTATCGACACAGAAACACCTTATCCTGTATATAAGTTACCTTAAAGAATCCAGACTGGTTGTCAACTTTTCGAAGCTTATCAACTTGACTGCCTGTGACAACATAGCCATAACGAGCCAACTCCTGACTTACTTCAAACTCAACGACATCGACCTGAGGAAGATGTATGGTATGGGGTCCGATGGTGCTGCAGTTATGATTGGCAAACACACTGGAGTTTCACAACTGTTAAAAGAGTACAGCCCCAGCCTGATCGAGTTTCACTGTGTTGCCCATCAACTCGCTTTAGCCTGTACAGATTTAGCCAAAACCATCCCGGAAATAAAGTTTACTGAAAGTATCATCAGTACCATTTACACTTACTTCAAGAGATCACCAACTAACCTAGCAGAACTACAATCATGGCAGACGATTGTAGACGACCCACAGCTCAACCCATCAGACGTACACAAAGTCCGCTGGTTGTCAATGGGCAATGCTTTAGACACACTGAGACGTACACTTTCTTCTGTAGTCCGTATGGTATCAGACCAAGACGACACTGATATGGTAGCAAGTTCCATCCTTCATCATGTCTCAACATTCAAGTTCCTGTTCCTTCTTCACTTCCTCAGCGACATATTTTCTCAACTTAAGATACTTAGCAAGACACTACAACAGAGAGATCTTTCCTACAGTAAAATCCAGCTCCACATAGACGCTTTCATGGTTACCTTATCATCGATGTACCTGACTGAAAACCCATCTTATGGCACCAACCTCCAGCAGTTCCTCACAACAACAACAGACACAGACAGCTTTAGTGGTATCCCCTTCCGTCGTTCGTCCAAAGATTCTTTCCTTTCCGCTAAAGTTACACAACTAGTGACAGCCCTCAAGAACAACATCTCAGACAGATTTCCAGACTCCGTCATCTTTAAATCATTCACAGTCTTTGAACCTGCATTCTTCCCTAAGACCCTTAGCGACATGCCGAATTATGGTACTGGCGAGATCAACATCCTCACTGACCACTACACGACGATTGACAAACATGCAGCACTACAAGAATGGAGCACACTTAAATTCATCGTCTTTAACAATTACAGATCTCTAAGCCCTGCCGATCTTCTTACAGAA
The DNA here is from genome assembly GCA_944474755.1 of Limnoperna fortunei. Taxonomy (NCBI): domain Eukaryota; kingdom Metazoa; phylum Mollusca; class Bivalvia; order Mytilida; family Modiolidae; genus Limnoperna; species Limnoperna fortunei. Next base: position 35,840,311 of record OX104113.1, read on the forward strand.
CTAGCAACCCTAGAACAATTTCCGAACATCATGAAACTTTTACAGATTGCCTGCATCTTGCCTGTGTGATTCATGTACCATTGTTTTTATGAATATTGAGGTGTTAAGAAATGAATCAGTTGACCAGTACATGTTGGTGCAAGGTTTCCTGTCAATCCCTATTTGGAAGCAAAGACCTATAAAAACATTCTTTTATAAAATCAACTGCAGGTTTTTTTGTTATTTGTCATTGATCTTGTGGCACCTGTTATGCCAATAGGTTTGGTTCAAGTAAATGGGGTAGTCCTTGCTCTGCATAATTGAAATTCTTATGCCAACCACTATTTTCAGTAAAAGACTAGACATTTATATATATATATATATATATATATATATATTATTTTTGTTGTACTAGCGATTTATTTGATAATGGCTAAAACTTGAGAATACTGAAATATGCATTTCTGCCATAGCAACGGAATATCCAATTCTATTAATAATAACAATATATTTCAGTTGAAATAAGAAAAAAATGAAACAACAAGGGTATTTTGGGATTTTTTTTAAATAACGTATATTTATAATGGATCAAGAGAAATCTAATTATCTGATCATATATGATGACGACAGGCACCTGACCAACATTTTTCAAGTCCACTGGTCACTGAGTATTTCTCCCGGGAAAGTAATTCTCGCCACCCGATCTTTTGACAGTTTTATTGAAAAATTGGCATTTCTAAAGTGATAAACATAACTTGTTTTGTATGAAAGATAGTAAAATCTATCAAATGAAGCCTTTGCTATTGATTTTGATGAAAAAATAACGACACAGGACTCACGAAAATGGAGAGAATTGCTTCTGTCAATTTAATGGCAAGAACTACTCTCTGACCATAACCATGGCATAAATGTCTACTAAGCTTATCAAATTTGGTATTTAATTGTTTGCAAATTTGATATTTAACACAGAAATGCTAAACATTCTAGTACATTCCAGGATCTTTATCGCAGACATTTTCTTCGTTGATAGTGTAGACGTCCACTTGATATTTATAGTCAAAATACAATGACCTGTCAGGTATTTTCTACCTATTGCTCAATCAATTCCAAAAATAGATAACAGCTGTTTAGAAAACTGCTTCAATCTGTTTTCTTTAAAGCTCTTGATCAGAAAGAGCTGGACATTTAAATTGCAGCTATTCATGCATGACTCCGGTAACTTTACTGGAGAGATTGCCATAGGGAATAATGAGTTAGAAGTTTAAAAGTTACCTGAGTCACACATGAGTAGCTGCAATTTAAATGTCCAAGCTATCACTGATGAAGAGCTTTAAAGAAAACAGAATGAAACAGTTTTCTAAACAGCTGTTATCTGTATTAAGAATTGGTTGACCAATAGGTAGAAAATACCTGACGGGTCATTGTATTTTGACTATAATTATTATTATTTGTGTTTTTTGCTTAAATACTGCTCACAATTCTTTATAAACAAAATAATTTTATCTACTTTCCGCTTTACTTCACATTAAAAATGTGTTGCAATTGTAAAATGTTGAAAAAATGGTTAGAAGTTTACTACACCAAAAATCAATACTTGGGTATCCTTATGGATACTTTCTGTTGGAATGCTGTGCCTAAAGGATACATGAGGTGGGAATGGGTTAAATTGTCTAAATTATATATTGTAGTAAATATGATTATCAGTTGTAATTAAAGTACATTTAATCCTATAATTTATTACACTACTCGTGTTTTTTCATCAGACTGACTGATGATCACCATTGTGTCAACACTTGGGTAGAGAATTAGAACCTGATTTAGGGCTCAGACTCAAATTCAAATGCATAATATATTTATACTGTAGCTAATATAGAGGGCATTGTCATGATATCTTAACTGTACAAGTAAGGCAGGTTTTTCCTAAAGTTGTATTATCTTGCTTAAGGCAATACCACTGTCCAGAGTGCTAGCTGATTTGACCATGCGATTTATCATTTCTCTGAAGGCTCCACAGTGTTGTTATTGTTAATGAAATGCAGTAATCTGAATTATACAAGGTGTTTAATGAATTATTTTATAACTTGATTTTACTGACATTTTTTTAAACATTGTATAAGAAATCCTTTTGTATTTTCAGCCCATCAGAAGGTCCCAGGTGTTACCGGTTGAATGTAACAGCAGAAAGTATGTGCCTGTTTTGTTGCAACTCATGAGACATCATTACAAGTTAAAATAAAACTCTCAATTACATGCACTATTAACAGAAACAAAAGTTTTCTGCAACTAGTATTTTGAAAAAAAACTTGACAAAAATATTCTGATATCTCTTAAGCCTTACAGGGTATAAGCTGCAAAATGATTTTAATTCATTTTTCTAGGAAAATATTGAATTATATCAGACTTTTTCATATAATTATGCTGAAACTGATAATAAATTAACAGCTTATTAGTTGATAATATGTAAGGAGTATTAAAGGCCAATATAATGAAATTCTTATGCAAAAGTTGAAAATCATGTCTAAGAATTATACAACATTTTAATCTTTAACCCATTTTTGTTTTGGGTGTAATTGTTAAATGATTGATTGTATTTTAGATCCTTGTGCCTCACTATTGTGTCAGAATCGAGGTGAATGTGAGATTACTAACAATACTGGTCAATGTATTTGTCGAGCAGGATTTACAGGAGATAAATGCCAGACTCGTAAGTATTAGGCTAAGTTTTAACTGACCTGACCCCAAGGGGGATGTAAGCCATTACCACAACTTGGTGTCTGTCGTTTTCTGAGCTATTGCCATCATTAACTTTTCTTTAAATATCTTCTTCAAAATTACAGAAGGGATTTCTTTGAAACTGCACACATAATCAGTTAAATGTCCTCTACCAAGATTGCACAAATCATGGAGGCCGGCCAACCAACATGGCCACCGCAGCTAAAAATTGAACAAGGGTTTCAAAATACAGTTTTTGACTTATAGTTTAAACAAGTATAACAGATACAGGAAAACCAACCCCTTGTAAAAGTTGTTACCTCTTAATCACTAAAATTGATTATTTGTACCATTTTTTCATTAATATCTTGAAAATTATTGGAACTAGAGAAAAAGTAAGCATTGCTAAATTGTTCAGCTGCAAAAAAGACTTCATGGTCAAGATTTCTGATCGATCGTTCAGGAGTTACTCCCTTTGAACTGTTTGTTTTACTCAATTTAAATTAATTTTTTTTTAAAACCGGAAGGACTGCTTTGAAACATTGCACAAATCATCTTTAGGATGTCCTCTACCAAAATTGCACAAATCATGGCAGCTGACCATCCAACACGGCTGACTTGGCTAAAAATATAACAGGGTGGTCAGTTTTTTGGCCGGATTTCACAGAATGAAAATCCGGGTTATAGTATGTTGAATGTCTGGAGGGTGGGGAAAAAATTTCGTAACAGTTTTCTCAGCAACTACTAATCACACTCTCTTGAAATTTGGTATGCAGCATCAGCATGGCCTTCCAAAACATGGGATTCGATTTCAGGTCTGGAGTTTTTTTAGCCAATTGAAAATTCAACATAGCCACTAGGGTGATTAATGCTATCTGGTTGGCTGAATTTCAAACACAAACTGTTGATTTGAAATATTGCAGAAATAAACCTTAACCTTGTTTGATCTTCTACAAAGTTTGACTTTCTTGTGTTGAACCAAGATGGCTATCATCTATTTCTTTTGTAAAGATACCCATTACACCATGGTCAGGCTTTTTGTAAATGTAAATGTAAAATCCTGACTGCACAAAAATAAATTAATTAATTAATTAAAAAAATGCCCACCATCACAGGATTTAGTTTCACATAGGACCCTTTGAGAAAAACATACAAACAGCTTCTTTTCTTTAACTATTCAACACATTGAACCCAAATTAAACCAAGATGGTTCTTTTATTATTTTGAGTTTTTTAAGCTGATTGGAAATTCAACATGGCTGCCAATGAGTAAAGATTCCCTGAAATTTAAAATTTTTTATTTCTGACAAACCACTTAACCGAATTATTGTGATGTTGTAAAAATGTATCATAGATGGTCTTCTGCTATGTTTTTTTGTTTTGTTGTGCAGGTCCTAATCCACGAGTCCCACACAGTGTCACATAGGTGAAAAAAACATCCCTTATTTGTAAAATCATTCTATTTGTTTCTTCTCAGAAACCATCCTGCATATGAGGTTTTGCTGCTTATTGGAAATTCAACATTGCAACATACAAAGGCATCTTTTAGAAATGGTCTCGCTCATACATTTAATATTTAAATTTGCAAGAAAAGTTGGGGTTTTTTAGAAGTCAGATGAGTGTTACAGGCTCTTGAGAGCCTTGGGTTCTTATAACTGTTGAACTAGGTATCATGTATCCGACTTTTTTTGGATGAAATGCACTTAAGTTATTTTTCAGCAAGTTAAGTTTATGTCTGTTTTCAGCTCTGGATACAATATATATATTGTATATTTATGCTAGACATAAAGTTTGTGGTTCTTATTTTTGGCAGCACTAAAATATTTTGCATGTTGGTTTTATACATTTTCCTGAGATTTGCTTCAAATTGTGTGTCCTTTCAATTTATAATGGCGAATTATTATTCAGAATTGTATTCATAGTTGAATTTCAAGTACTGTATATACTATAGATGATTGCTAATACAATCTAACAAAAATCATAATCTGACTTAAACATTTATGGATTATCTGTTGTAGAGAAATCAAAGCAAGTCACACCAGTCAACTTACAGAACATTACTGATGTAAGTATGGAGTCTACACATGCAGTAGAATTCTTGGTTGCAAAATCACTAATGTAGATGAAAGACACATTCTATTGTTGGAGTATTTGTGCCTTCAAATAAGTCCATATTAGATTAGGTACTGTTGAAAGATCACAAAATCATTTAAAATGGTTTATTATTGTTAATATAACAACAGACTTGGGGGGTGGCTGTTGCAAACATCTGTATTTGCTTTTTTACCCCTACTGCAATGGGGAGTGGGGGAAAAAGTAGTACTAATGATTAATTTGTTTGTTCTGTTGGCAAGGGTACAAATTTAGTCCCATTTCTCATAATGTAGCAGTACAGGAGTGAATGACTCACTCCTGACACTTTGTTGTCAAAAGCAGTTGTATCTTTAACTACATATTATCTTTCTACCATTCGTCAATATCACCATTTTCTTGTAGATTTCGTGTTTAGTTTTGTTTATTGACTGAAAAAGTCAGAGAACCCCAAATTTGAAAGCCTACATTACCTGTCGGCTTTGTATGAAGTTGTTGTATTAATCTATAATAACATTTTATTTCAGACCACCATCAAAAGTTCATTAAATAGTTCAAAAGATAATTAATTATTTGCTACAATATGACTAATGCGACTCAATTCTGCTATTAATCTAACAAAATCACAAAACTAAAATCAGATTTTAATGGCTGAGTACAATTTGGCATAGGAACATAGGAATGCTGTCTTTCCAGCCTTAAGCACTGTTAAGCCTACATTACTTGTCAGGTTAATGAAGTTAAAATTAAATGTTTATATCAACAATATTTTGGACAAGTTTAATGATGAATATCTACATTATTATTTGTGAGTTTAATGTATTAAAAATATGAAGTACGGTATATCGGAAATTGTATAACAGATTTTTATGGATATATATCAAAAGAGTTATATAAATGAGATTGGTTTGTTTGTTTTGCACTTTCAGCAATTTTTCAGCTATATATCATGGCTTCCAGTTATATTGGCACAGGAAGCAGGAGAAAACCTCTGACCTTTGGTAAGAAAACGGGCAATCCTAGTCCATGAAGATTCGAGTGGAGCACACCAAGCCCACAGTGAGACTCAAACCCTCAGCCTCTACCTTAACCACATGGCTACATTGACATTGGAGATGAGAGTGAATAATAAACTTCACAAACAAATCCTTCTATCTACCTTTAACAGTTAAAAAATTATGTGATTGCCCTTGTAGATATGTAATATGTACTTTGGTGGGGGACATTGAGACTCTTTTCTTTAACTTGGTATGGTGGTGTCAACCTTAGTTGAGTTTATCTTCAGATATCTAATATTCTTACAACTTTAATTGGATTTCATTCCATTAAATTTTGATAATACCCATAAGGCTTTCTTAAATTATGGTCTGATCAAGTCTCTGAATTTATAATCAGTTAATTTTCCATGCCTAGAATTCAAAATTATAGTCTAATATTTTGTTGAACAAATATTGTATGGTTTGGACTTTACTACTGGGAATGCACCTAACTATGGTGTCAAGTCACAAATTTAGATACTGTTTATACTTTACAGTCTGAAAAGCCCCATTTTACATCCACTGCTGTTCCCAAGATAATAAAGTGTGTACAGAATGAGACATGTCATGTGCCCCTGATTGTTACAGAACCCAGCGGACAAACGTGAGTAATTGCTGAACTTACTTTGAAATCAACTTGACTTTTATCAGTCATTGTGTCATCCAAAAGCAGTTTACAAAAATTCAAAGAAGTAAAATTTGTCCCTTTTCCTGGTTTTATAAATTTTGATCAAGTTCTTTGCCTTCTATATGTCTGGCAGGTACTTTACTTATATCACTATGAAAAGATTGTTGAACAAATACAGCAACTTTGTAGGACATTAAAAAAATTAATTTAATTGATTGATTGATTGGATGTCGGCTTTACGTCCAGCGAGCAGTATTTCAGCTATATTCAGGACGGGAACAAGTTAACAAACAAGAAATCAATGGAAAAATGGGGGTGGGATTGGTCACAGGGAATACAATTTTGACTGCCACTGGAAAAGTATGGAGTTTGGGATAGGGGCGGAAAATTTAGCCTTTTGTAGCGGCTACAATGAGCTTACTCTTTTTTGAAATCTACAAAAGGAGTCTTTATTGTGCAAGGAGCGTGGCACTCTCCAAACACGTTACCCACTACATTCCGCCGCCAGGCTTTCCGTATTATGACCTGACAACCCCTAAATGAGAGGGTCTCCCCTATCCAACCACCCGGGGACGCGCTGGGCTGCTCTCTGGGTCGAGCACTGGGAACCCTCCCAGTATGGTCCCAGTAATAAATTAAAAGATTTATCTATAAATGAACAAAGTCATTAGTTTTTAAACATATTTATTAAATTTTTATTAATATGTTAATGGATGGTATGTCTCTTTGTGACATAATGTCATATTTATAGCACAATTTTGTATGGAAGGTAGACATATATCACAGCTTTCAAGTAGCAGTAAAAATGTTGTACATTAAATAAGTTTATATGTTTTCATTGAATAGAATAATCTTATTGGCCAATCAGAAAAAGTCTTGCAGTTGAGTTTCAGGTCAATGTTGCAACAAATTGCAAAATGGCAGCAGCTACAAAGTAAATCAAGTTGATTTTATAAAATAAATTGGTTCACACAATGATTTATCAACCTCATCTAAAGTTATTAATTTTATAATGTCTTAAAAATAACAAATATCAAGACTTGTTACATTCTTTATTTTGTGTTTGTAGTCCCTTAGTGAAGTATGGAGAAGTAGACCCCGGATTAGACACCAAGAAACCAGTATTAACGCCAATAACAGGAACAAAGGACTTTACTACAGATGTCATGGTGACTCCACAGCTACCAGGATCTAAAAAGCTGTGTGTTCAGACTCAAACATCACATGGGTAACTTTCTGTTTCCACTTTCTTTAATCCAAATATTTAACTAATCCTTCCAACAACACTTATGAAACAAAATTGATGAATGCTTCAATTTTATTAGGGTACCAAAGAAGACTGTAGTTGTCCATCTATCCAAAATAACTTGTCCTGTAATTTTAGAACCACCTAGAGTTTAGTCCTTACATTTTGAGTGATTATTCATCATTTCTAGAAGTTTTTTCACATAGACAGTAGAAAAACATACATTCTCTGTCTGTCTAAAATTTAGTTCAACTTGGACTAGTGTATACTGACAAAAATTCTGTCAGCTCTGTAGCTTTGCAAGTCATGTGCAGAAACCTGCTTCAGCTATGTTATACCTTTGCAGTTGTGCAGAAATCTTTTACACTGACTAACCTTAAAACCCTTCTAGTTTAGTGATGAAGTTTGGCATTCTTATTTAGCACTACTAGGCGTAACAACACTCTTACTAGCAATTTGTATAGACGGAAATGATCCTTAATTCACTAAAATTCAAGATCTTTAAAGGACTATCAACTTATCTAAAACTTAATCTAAATTGTTCTCATTACGTTGGTTTCTGATTTTGCTTTCACCATTTCTTACCCAGGCATTGATTCCAAAATAGACCAGTACAATATCTTCACATATTAGACATTGTACTGTATAATGAGCTATTTATTATTATACATCCAAACCACTAATCTAAAATGCAATATTTTAATTTAAGGTATCCGACCCATAATTCAAGTCACGGTTCAATTTCATTTTTCTACAAAGAAATACATCTTTATTCAATCAATGTATTGCCAATTAATGATACAAATAAAATATTTTGAGTCAATGTATACATTTCTAAGCAAAAAAAGTTAGTTACTCAAATAGTATTTCCGATGTTTGCCGGAAATTACCGAGGTCTGCCCCATTGAAATACAATGGACATCCGGGACATCAAATATGATCATGTGGTCAATTATGGTCCGGATACCTTAATTTTCTTTAAAAACATATACAGAAGTTTCCACAATGGATAAGCAGTAAACAGTAAGACATAAGTTGAGTTATCTGCCTTGGTATAATTATAATAATCTCCAAATATGGCCCGGCTACGAAAATAATTGCACATGTTTTAACCAGAATCCAATTGATGTATTATGATGATACTGTGTTAAACATGTTTGACCATTTTATTATTCAGCTCAATTCATGATGGCATTAACTGTCCAATATAAATTTTATAAATGACATTTTTATGTTTACAGTTAGGTATAAAAAATGGTACATTTCAATTTGTACAAACAGTTTTTTTACATTTCTGGTTGTACAATAAAGAAGAGGTATTTGTACAGTTGCAGTGTCTCAATTGGTTAATAAATAGAACTGTATAATAATAAGCAATTACTGACTTAAATAGATAAAAGGTTGCTATCTGGATTTCTCAACCACAGGAAATGTTTTTGTTTGTTTGATGGTGTTTAACGCCACTTTCAGCAATTTTTCAGCTATATCATGGCGTCCAGTTTTTATTGGGGGAGGAAGCCGGTGTACCCGGAGAAAACCCCCGACCTGCGGTAGGAAAACTGGCAATCCTTGTCAATTAAGGTCGAGTACACACTATTGCAGTGAGATCCACAGGAAATTGGATATTCACCAATCAGCAAAGACAAGTTAAATATACATTTTTGAGGGTTGAAAAATACCCAGACTACCCCATATCAAAGTGACTGTTTTAGTACATGAATAAAACCAAAAAATCTTTGTCCATTATAGCAAATCTATTAGCAGCAGTCAAATATATGAATCTGATCAGAAAACATGTTATATAATATTGATTCTGCTTTACCCCTTAGGAAGTGGAACCCTGTTGTGAATTAGAATAACCATGTTTTGATGCAGTTTTAGTACTGTTTGCAATTTACTTGAGCCAAAAGTAGTTTTTAGGCCAAAAAATTTGAAAATATGCAAAATTCTGTTCATGTAATAAATATTTTCATTAAGTCAATCTGCACCTGTATTAACTGTAACTCAAAAGGTTGTAATTGTTTTATTATAATATCCTGTCATAAATATATTAGGAATTTTTGGGGTTTTTTTTTTTGTAATTTTTACATACATCAAATAAACATATTGTTCAATTACATGTCTTCTTTATATTGATACTGCAACTTGTTTCACCAAGATCTTAACGTTTTCAGAAGTATTAATAGCAATAATAACAATTTTTGGCGAAATTTGTAGTTTTTGCCATGTAACTTAATGTCATAACAGCTAGAGTGAAACCATGCAGATTGCAAAAACTATGAGCAAGTTTTATGAATTGCACAATTATTCCTAGATCAGACAAAGTAATTAGTTTTTTTGCTTCCAGAGCACGAGGACTCACACCTGGTTTTTCAGTGGGGTTCTTGTTACTCAATAATTTGGTGTTTGTGTTATGTGTCTTCTCTTTTGTTTCACCATGGTTGTGTCTGTTTTTGACTTTTCATTGTATGATCACTTCTGGTTATTCTTTTTTCTTACAGATTAAAAGCTATAGCAGCTAAAGTATATCTGTAAATTAGTCGATTAAACTGAAGGACAAAAAAGGACTATTTTAGAAATTGTCTGATGACTCTTTATAGGAGTTATTGCCCTTTAATTAATTTTGCAAAAATGTATAGATAGTTTTGCCATTTGTGTATGAGGTGAGGGATTATAGGCTTCTGGTAGCCTCTAGTTAGAAATGTTTTTGTCTTTAATCTGTTAATTTTTAGAACTATTAAGTCTGCCAACTATTCAAATTTATTTTCGGAAAGACTTATTGTACAACTGTTTTACAGTTTTATCATGTGACATGTTTTGACTACTGAAATCTATTATATTATACAACTTTATAATAATGATATTTATGAAATATTCAACAATTTTATCCATTTTTTTATCAGAATGAATGTAGATGAAATATGTTATGAGATTCAGACATCAGGTAAGTAATTAAATATTTGTAAATAAATAAAAAATACATGTAGATTGAAATTAACCATGAAAGTAGCTGTACGGTGGTAGAATTTGAAAACTTGTACTGTATGCAGTCTAAATTTAGTGGCTAAACCTTTGGCAAACATGCCAACATCCTATTCACTATTTTTTGGCCAGGTTGTACAAAGTTGAATCTGGTTGTAATATGGGCAAATTGGGTAGGTGGACTGGATAAAATCTTGCAAGCAACCAAATGCAGTTGCACTACTTATACAACATGGCAATAATTGATACACAATGATAAGTCGACTCCAAACACATAGATAACCAATGATTCCAAAGTGTAATAATAATACTATTGCCTTCAGACTAAGTAGCAAACTAAATACTGTCATTAATAACAGTAGAGTCACCTGATATAATTTGTCATTAGTTTCTTTGTACAAAATATATAGTTTTAACTAACTCATTAAAAAATTGAATAAATCTGACACTATTTTAAAAAATAACTTAAGTGACATTAACCAGCAAATACAATGAGCCTTATGTTTTAGACCCCAAATTAAGCGATTTTGTTGTGACAAAAATTGTATGTTAATTACTTGATGATTACTTTAATTTTGTGAGTTCTTGTGTTATTTTTTATTTCACTTTTACAAGTGTTCATTTTGGATTTAACAAACATGAAATTTATACTGTTGTTTTTCCATTTTAGCTTCCAAACCTAATGCAGCTGGAACTGTGAGTTCATTTTAATTTCTATTATTGGTATAATTTTCTTTAATGTAAAATACCAAAATAGAATTACCTGTGCAGTATAAAGTTGAAGGCATAATTTTTATCTGGCCTGTGACAAATGTTGTTTTAGGTGAGACATATATGGGTTTCTGGTGGCACCGGACTTCACACTTCACATTGTGCTATATATCTGTGTAAGCTTAACCATGTCCCATCAATTTGGTGCAGTGGGACCTAATAATAATTACTTGCCAGTCAGTCACCTAGCAAAAATGATCATCAAGACAAGCGAGTAAATCGAGCAATGTTTTATAGGTTACATTTATTTCACTTGCAGTGCAGTAACACTTCTGTGTTGAATTGCTGTAATTGTTTCAATAACTTTGTATAATGGATTGTGTTTTCAACAAGCAATTACAGAAAACATGGATGAATTTGTTGTTGAACTACTATATTGATTTTTTTCAGCTATTATTTACTGCTCCTACTGTGACAAACTCTTCAACACTGATATGTGAGACAGGGAAAGCTTGTTATATACCTCTGACATACATAGGACTTAATAAGCAGTGGTTTGTATACCAACTGGTCATTGGTTGTCAACAATGTTTATATTCTAGCTTTCCATTGTGTTTGCCAATCAAAATAAAGTTTTACAAAGATATCCATTGGTTGTGACTCTTGTATTTTTTAATGAGAAATTTATCTTTCATTTTTTATCTACGTTTAAATCAGTTTTCTGTATGATGTCTGGTATTTGGGCAAATTAAATCCTGAGTAAACAATTATCTACTGCTTTAGCAAGAAAAATGAATTGAAGCTACTAAGGAGTATTTAGGAAATAAGTCAAGGACAGACAGAACCATGGCTATACAACAGACGGGACAACAACAAAACAAACACAACACATAATACAAAACTAGTGATAAGAACCCCACTAAAAGTTATATAAATATAATGTTATATTAAATTAGAAAAGATGTTTGGACACATCTCTGGCTGTGGTATAGTTACGACAGAATTGTCCAGGTTTGTTGTTTATAACTTATTCATCTAATGAATGCCAAATGTACATTTGAATATCCTGCTATTAAATCTTTATCATTTTATTTATAAAATTTATATTAAATTTGTTCTTCAGGATACCATGTAAGTGGTTTTATTTGCGTGGGGAAAATTTAGCGTTTTTGTTAAAAAAACCGTGTGAGTTTATTTTGGCGTAAGGACATTTTCGCGGTCCTTATTCAGAATGAATAACTCGGTCATTTGTCTTAATAATTTGTGCGTTCCAACTTTTACCATGAATATAGCAAAATTTAAATCACTGCGAAAGAAAACACATACGGTATGTAATTAGTTTGTTTTTTGTTTTTTTAGTGAGGAAATACTTCAATCAGCTGGCCTCCAAGATGGTGTGCATATCTTTCAACCACCTGTACAACCTTTAGATGGCACGTGTACCACAGATGTGGCATTCAAGTCACCCACTGCTGGCACCACAGAACTATGTTTTCAACCAGGGTACTGTTTATAATATACACAATTTTATATCCAATTTGAATCTTTCTTTAGATACAAGTCAGAATAAACATGTTATAACAAAGTTGTTCTAGACAGACATAGTCAGGCATATTGGTGGTCTGTATCAATATTGGTTATGGTTTAAAATTTAAATAACTACATCTTTAATTAAACAGTTGCAAAAGTCATTTCATATTTAGAATTTAGTTTTATTCATGTTATTCACAGATTCAGTCATTATGTTTACCTTTGCTCATGTTGTAATTGTTGTGTTTGCCATCTCCTATAGTGCAGGAGATTGTTGGCTCGATGCTAGGTTGGGCCAAACAAAAAGCATTCAAATTGGAACTGCTTCTTAGCTTATCACCCAGTATTAAGCAGTACATCAAGGACTGCTAAGCCCCAAGTCTAAATTAAATGTTTAAATAGTGTGATGTATGACTGCAGACTTGGGTGCTAGCAACATAAAAACCATGTACAGCATGTTGATCATGTACATAGCAGACTAGGCTGAATTTTACTGCAGTAAAATCCAATTTTAGTTTTGTGATTTGTCAAATATTACAGCAGAACTGATCGAGTGCCATGTGTAGCAAATAACAGATCGAAATATGATTTATTGACACAATATTCAAACATGATGTATATCTCTTTATCATTATTAAAACATGATACATTGCCAAATAGCTTGAAAGGATCTGTGTTAAAATTATTTCTTTTTTGTCTTGGATTATGTTTGTTTGTTGCACTCGTGATATGATTTATCCTTGACATTTTTGCATATACTGGTAGTTGTGGGTGTACTATTTTCTAATCTGGTTGGAAGCAACGAAAAGTGTTGTTCAAGGTCCCAGCTACTACTCTTATTTGTTCATTTTGTTTTTATCTCTTCATACATCAGTTTCAAAGTATGCATCCAAGATATTGTTGTTATCATTCTTTTCTGTGTGAAATTCGAATGAATACCTCAGTAAAATTTTCCTTATTTGTATACTATGACAAACATTCTTGAAAGAACTCCATATATGGAATTTAACTTTCATGTACAACACACCTTCCTAATGCATCACACCATTCTGGTTCTTTTTTCAGTTGGAAATCATAACAAATGACATGAAATAAAAACAACAATAATTACATGTATCATCATGTATCAATAATTTGCGATCTTAAACATGAAAACGACAAAATGTGGACACTTTGTTAAATGCTAACAAGATTTTTTTCGGGCTATTATATTAAGCATCTGCGTTTTGACATCACAGTGGGATTAATTCATTAATGCATTATGAGAAATGGGACTAAATGCGGTACATCGAAAGTGTAAAAACCCCCCGAAAAGTGTAAAAACCCCGTGGAATAGTGTAAAAACCCCCATATCTGTGGTGAAAACCCCTCAGAAATGGTAGATATTACCATATATTATGATAATAATCCAATATTTGTGAAAAAATAATTACGCTTTATCCCAAAGAATCGATTTTTGTAACTGCACGATACGTTCTATATTAGGTCAAATAGCTAGGGGAGAGCACTCCAATTCATTGCAATAAAAGTACTTAATAGGTACTGTAGGTAGGAATAAAATATATCAAAAATTGATCCTATAATACACAATTTGTTACATAAAAAATGATTTTGAATAAGAATAAATGAATTAAATTAATATATAATGTAATTTATATCTTTAGAATATTAGTATTATTTGATTTAAAAAATAGTCGATACATATTAATTGCTAATATTGGACTACATTTTAATAGGAGATGATTAATACAGTAAGTTTGTTTGTTTGTTTATTTTTTTTTCATTTAATTTTTTTCAGAATGAACAACTTAACAAAGTTTCATCAATATCAATAAGAAACTGCCTATTATCATGAGCAGACAAAACAGAAGACTGCAGAGACATATATCTTATTGTCAAACAAATTTTTTATACAATTCAGTCTATGTAGATTGAAAGAGTTGTAATTTTGTGTTTATGAATATCTGTAAACAGAGACCAATAAAATTCAACTACCTGTTGTTTTTGTTGGGATCTCTATGTATACTGTGTTATGAAATAAAAATGGTCTGGGGTGTTCTAAATAAGGAACAATAGAAAAAGTCTGGAGATAATAAATGCTAGAACAAAACACAATACACAATTTATACATATATTCGTCTTGAAAAAAGTAACAAACATAACAAAACGTAAACAAAATTCATTCTGTCCATTACCGCTATGTCCAATGCCCCAGAACTCGTAGCTTACGTTATGGCATACGTAGCCCGAGCTGTTGAAGAGTGTATCTAAACTGTTGGCACTGGACATATTTTAAGATTTCTGCCACAATTGTGGGCTTTACGTCTTCCCAAGACTGACTTGTCCGAATTATCTTGCCTATTGCCTTCGTCTTGGCATCCTTCGCTTGTATTATTACAGCTGCAAGGACTGCTTGCTTGTGGTAGAGTGGTATTATCCTAGATTGCCGATTCCAGTTAGCCGATTCCCAAACTGCCGACAATCAAAAGTTATATGTTATAAATGGTTTTAGAAAAAGAATGCTTTATTGTATTTATGTTGTTTTTGACATTTTTCTTACGTGTTTAACACTACATATCAACTCAATGCCAAGGAAACGAGATTATTTGTGTTGTTGTCTCTTTGACATGCACGTGGCGCTTACTCCAGACACAGTGACTCCAGGCCGGGTGCCGTTTCATAAAGCTATCGATAATTAACGTGCTCGTTATACCATGCAATTTAAATGAAACGGCAACCTGATTTGTATTGTTTCATGTATACGTTATTTTTTACTTTGTTCATAACTTTAAATAATAAAATAAACATTTAGATAGAAATATAATTTATTTCATCAATTTAACATTTTAAGCCCCAGATTTATAACAAAGCAACTATTAAATTTGCACAAAAACACTAAATTTTTTTACAAATCGACTATTTCCTCTGTAGATTCTGTGTCAATTAAACACTTTTTTCTGATAAGTTGTAAGTAATTCATAAAAGAAATTTTTTTCGGATAGATTTGTTTTATTCGGCAATTTGGGAATCGGCCAATTGGACTCGGCAAGTTGGGAGTCGGCAAATTGGGATTCGGCAATTTGGCATGGATTCGGTATAGAATGCTTTAATATTTTGATACAAGTGTTCCGCGCTGCGGTAGATCTCACCATTAAATTGTAATTGGCACGGAAAAAGGTTGGACATGACATAACATGCTCCTTTTACATATATGATCATGGTTGTAAAAAATGTATTACTTTATTCTATATTTGGTAACATATAAAGACGACAATCAGGAACATTAGAATTTATCAAAATATCCAGTAAAATTTCGTTTTTAACGGCTATTTTATAGATTTAGCCTTGATTTCGAAGGTTTCATTTTAATTAGCAAAATACAAGATGAAATAACTTTACTCTGTAATGAATACTTAATTTTTTTTAATAAAGTAGGCTTCGCTGCAGCAAACATTGTAGATATTTAATTGTTAATGTAGATTACACTTGTTATTTGCCTTGTCAATTAACACCTAGTAGCCAAACTTCTGGCACGTGCCGACAAATCATCGATAGGGTCGTTTTATTTTATTTTTAGAATATAGTTTCCTTCGTTATGTATGTCCTCATACAACCATTCATGTTACTGTTACAAAAAATAAATGTATTAAAATAGATTTTCTGCGTTTTCATCGTATAAAGCGACTTTCTGTGATTTAATTTTTTTAATTTAAACATATACCTCTATACTTTTTAAGAGAAACATTAAAAAAAAACATTAAAAATAACGAATGTAAATGATCTAGCTGAGGATCAGGCAGTTGTCGGCACATAACAAATTTTTTGTTTTTATTTTTTTTTTATGGTTTAGATACATTCATTATGATATAAAACCAAATTCTAACAAGATTTTACATTTGAAAAAGTGTCAATTCCCTAGATAATTTTTGACTGGTTATATATAGAGAAAAATTTCGCGGGAAAATTTCCCGGCATTTTCCACTGTACAATTCAACTAAATTTCAAATGATTATATTTAAAAGGAAAAATAATTCGGAACTTTAATAAATTAGAATGTTGTTTTATTTTATTTTTCCTTCATGTGCATGCCATCACATGTATGCATTTTTCCGGATTCTTACGTGGACTTATACTTATATATATAATCTACATCATTTGCCTGATGTGGTGATATGTCAGATAGGCGGCAACGACTGCAGCAGTAAACTATTTGACATCTTAAACGTTCTAAGCGGCGTCATTGTACTGTCGATGTATATAGTAAACGGGGAGACGAAGTACACTAAATTTATAAGAGGAAAAGCTCTCAGTATTATTTTGTTTACTTTTTCAAACCTGTTAATGTATGCAAGGCCAGCCATGAGGCGGAAGACGTTGTTCGTTTCACGGAAAATGGATATCTTGCTATTCTCGTTACTTTGAGAAAGGCACTTTGTTGGTTTGTTAACAAAATTGAATACCGCGGAACTTTCCCAGGCTTGGCGCCATATTGTAATTTCAAGCAAGCAAAAGAATACATGCGAACACCCACCTCTGTAATGACAGAAATGTCCGATTTACTCCAGACAGACAATCCTTTAATTGTCTACAGAAGAAAAAATACTACATTCCTTTTTTCTTCTGTAACTACAATCTGGATGCTAGTTTTATAGTGGTTGAAACGGCGATGAAACTTACTTTATTTATTTATTTATTTATTTATTTATTTATTTATTTATTTATTTATTTATTTATTTATTTATTTATTTATTTATTTATTTATTTATTTATTTATTTACGTCTTTCATTATCGTCTTTCATTATCAGGAGACAGATTTATATAAGCTTTCTATCTTGTTTCTGAATAGAAAAAAAAATATGTTTAAACCAAATGTATACAAAAGGCTGACAGTGAAAAATGACGAATTGAGCGGAACTGTCAGCAGAAAACAGGAATATGACAAAAAGTATAATGTCAAAATGGAAGCGTAAAAACGAAATGAGACATACATGTATATTTAGACGACGAAATATTGCCGACTTTACAGGAAATAGACAGAATGATTGCAGACAAAGATTCCATAAGGAAATCGATAATACGCGACAATGAAAAAGCGCTTGTTTAATTCGTTACAAAGACGACCAGTTAATAGACATCAAGACTTTATGTTGTTCAGGACACAGTATTTTAAGAATTGACAAAACCTTCAACTTGTGTGACTTGCGCGTTACTGCATCAAGTTACAAGCAGATATAAATCGTTATGGACACCACACAAGAACCGCCAAAATTACATCCCACTAACTCGATTTTCTGAATCCGTCCCTGGAATCTGATACACAAAACTTAGGGTTTGGATCAGACAAGAAAAATGGCTATAGTCAACGCCATTACATCAGCTTTCCCGACGTCTAAGAATGCAAAACACAAACTAGTGGACGACATACTAGTAATTGACAAGGCCGACAGAGACTCAATACTGAACGACATCTCTGGTAGAGACGGATTTATCCATGCCGATGACCCGATATGTTTCGACGTCAAGTGCGACACTATGGGACCAAGGACATCTTCAAAATTTCACGGGTATTTTATTAACAAATTAAAACCAACTTTGATTTAACATCGGAAACCAGTTGATCATATTGGTTACTTTGACAAAAGTTGGACAAATAATAATAGCGAATCCCCAGAGCGAGCCATCGACTGGAAATCACGACCGTTATTGAATTTAGTACAGGTTACAAGAGATATTGTGGACACCTAATATATAAGGATTTACTGAGATTATTGATTTCAATTGGACAGTACCGACAAGCGGACAGCCCTAAACAGTTTCAGGTGTCGAAATCGCTGTGGATGACCAAGACCGTTGAAAAGAGAACGTTTTTTTAGAGATTCCGTAACCACTTGCCGCCAGACCAAAAGACCCTTACTTCGACAGACGGACTTAGGACTCGTTTAACCTTGGAAAAGGACTCGTTTAACCTTGGAAGGAATAAAGGTCAACTGAAGAGGAAAATCAACGAACTGTCGACGACTAAACGGAAGTGCGATTTAGATTCTGAGTGATATTTTAATGTTTTGTTCAATGTATTCATTTCTCTTTTTTTTCAATTGCGAGACACTTAGTAAGTTTGCGGACAGCGATATATAAAAGAGAGATGTGTGCAAGTATCTTAGTAGTTTTAAATTTGAAAAATAAAATTTAACTAATTGCTACGCTGACTACGACAGATGTCCGAAGCCTTGTGTTTGATGTCATAGTAGTTTTAAATTTGAAAAAATAAAAATTTTTACTTATTGTTACGCGGACTACAACAGATGTCCGAAGCCTTGGGCAGGATATCTTAGTAGTTTAACTTCAAAAACAAAAAACTATCCCTTGGTCTAGTTCAAACTTTTTTTGCTATATCAAAGACAAAACCAAGCTAATAATAATAATAATTTGTACTTTTCTAGAAAAAAAAACTATTACTACTATAGTTATACAACAAAACGACTTAAATGAATAAATATATAAAATCCCTGTACCCTGCCCCAGATATTCATAGCCTTGACTTGGCGTGGGGGCTCTTAATTTTATATAATTATAATTACAAATGTGTCGATTGACTAAAATGTCAATTAATCAATTCATTGTAATTGTAACTAATTTTGTCTAATATGTGCTACTAAAATGGATGACATATTTAAAATCTTTTAATAACAACAGACATATAATTACTTGTACGTGTAATACAAAGAATGCAAAGCTTTTAATGAAAAACATATCTATTTAAAAAATTCATTATAAAATTAGACATTATTTTAATTTCACACATTAAATCATTTGTCAGTATTAACATTGTATCAACATAATTCCAACTACAGTACTTGTAGTACTTTTATTGCAAAGAATTAGAGTGCTCT
The DNA here is from genome assembly GCA_944474755.1 of Limnoperna fortunei. NCBI lineage: Eukaryota > Metazoa > Mollusca > Bivalvia > Mytilida > Modiolidae > Limnoperna > Limnoperna fortunei. The sequence goes on from OX104113.1 coordinate 35,860,117, forward strand.
CCCCTAGCTATTTGACCTCATATAGGACGTATCGTGCGGTTACAAAAATCGATTCTGTGCGATAATGCATAACTATTTTTTTCACAAATATTGCATTATTATCATAATATATAGTAATATCTATCATTTCTGAGGGGTTTTCACCATATATATAGGGGTTTTTACACTATTCCACAGGGTTTTTACACTTTTCAGGGGGTTTTTACACTTTCGATGTACCCGGACTAAAAGTGTACTCTTTCCAAAAAAGAGGGGTGACGGTACGATTAATTGTTCTAAAAGCAGCCATATATCTGAGACACAGTCACCTCCATTCAGTTTTTATCCGGCTATTACTGACAAATTGTTCACTTTAACTTCAAAAACATACAATCACTCAGTATTTGCAAAGTATTTTTTTGTAAACAAATCAATACCAATGAGAATTTTGGCAGTTTTCCTGTCAAATATTTTTTCCTTACATAATATATTTCTTAGCATTCTATATTATAAGAAAACAGTTTCTACTTGTGACAATTTATAATTGTCTTATTTTATTAGGTCTTCAGGAGAAAACAGATGTGTACATATTGAAACCAAAGATAAAACTCAGTGTAAGTAACATACTGTGGTTTCATTATTATTCGTTGGTATCCATTTTCTTGGATTGAGAAAAAAGTCCATTTCGTCTGGTACATAAATTGGCGGATCACATGATCCAATGTACACTAAATGTTACAAATCGGTATTTTTGTTGAAATTGTTGCAACTTTTTTAATTGCTTAAACAAAGAATTATTATGTGAGTAAATCCAATTATTACCTATTCGCTATGCTTTGTCTTTAATTGTGCAGAGACGTGTGAAGTTTACCTGACATTTAACAAAATTATGTATCTTACAGCATTCCATATACTTGGCATTAATGTGACTATTGTTCATTAGAACGACATGATGTTTTAACAGTAATTAATTAATGAAAGACCATTGACAAAAATTATTAAGATATTGTTTATATTTAATTGAGGTCATTTATTTCAAACTCGAGCACTTTAAATCGTAAAGGGAATTAATTTTCGAGATTCTTGCGATCATTTTAAAGTTATGTAGATGACAAAAAAAACTTGTTTGAATTATTAGCATTATGTTTTTAGTGATGAATTTACTTTAAAACGATCCAAAATGAAAAATATCAAATACCATTGTTGGTTTATAACTCCTGGTTATCCTCTATATGGAGGAAATATGCGTAAAATACACAACCGGAAGTTAACTGTTTGCTTCTTTGAATACACATTTATTATTAGAATAATACATTTTCATATGTCTTGTTTATTTCTTATTGACACAAACATTAGAATTATGTTAAATCTTTAGTATAAGTTTGAAGTTTACTTAAATAATACAGTTGTTGGTTGTGATTTTTTTCGTACATACGATGTCCATGCCGTACGAGTAAATTAAACACCAGGAATATAACACTACGTACATGTAATAACTTGTTTAAAAAGTATTTTCTTTTATTTTAATGCTTTAGAGAGAGAGTTACAGAGATTAATTTATATGCTGTTTTTTGTCACTTCCTCCTATTATGCCTTGTGTCCAAATTTGTGTCTGATTTCAACAGTTTTTATGCCCCCGCGACGACATGTTGGGGTGGATTAAGTTTTACTCGTGTCCGTCCGTTGGTAAGTATGTCCGTACGAATTTCAGTCAAGCTTTTCTCAGAAACCATATATGAGAACAATTCAGAATTTGGCAGATTGGTTCGGTATCACAAGTTGTATGTCCCAAGTGACTTTCAGACCTGTCTGACAACTACTTCCTGTTTGGGACTTCATTTAGCGTGGGCATCTGTGTCCCATGGACACATTCTTCAATTTTTTTTCTCACTAAAATTTCTGGTTGGTAATTTCTACCATAAAAATCACTTTCACTTCATAAACAAATACTTTTTAAAAAAAATCAAATTCAAGGTTTAAAAGATGAAATAAAAAGAAACCCACTAGCCAGTGGCCTCTAAAAGTTGTTCAGGAAACCCTAAAATTTACAACTTAGCAATCCAAATAACAATTTACTTTTGTTCTAAAAGAACTATATTAACTATTGCGGGGGCCTCGTTGGCCGAGTGGGTCAAGGTAGTTTATCTACTATTGATCAGGTGGTCTGTCAACACTGAGATTGCGGGTTCGGTTCTCACTGCAGGCAGGGTGTACTCAACTCCAATCTTAGTTGACAAGGATTGCCAGTTTTCCTACCACAGGTCGGTGGTTTTCTGCGAGTACTCCGGCTTCCTCCCCCAATAAAAACTGGACGCAAAGATATACATTTGTAGCTGAAAAATTGCTAAAGGTGGCATTTAACACTATCAAAACAAACTATTGCATTGGCAAATGTTTTCACTGTGAACACCAATGATTTGTAAACTTGAAACATATTACATATGTATAGCAAAAAAAATGTTGTTAATTCAATCCTTAATATAAGTTATTTGATTTGTGATTTACTCACAATGATGAAATATTGTGACAATCCAGATATTTGTGAACGGTGTCTGCCATTTTGAGAACTTAAATTCTGACCAGAGAGTGTAGCTTGCCATTCAATAAGTTGTACCTGTATTGAAGGTTAGTTCGTATGACTGCTGGATACACTATACATAACGGTATGGTATAATGTACATACACAGTTAAATCAAAGGTAAAATTTTCATATTATTTTAAATCTATTCTACTTAAAACTAGTACAAAATTATAAGTATTGAATGATAGATATTTGTTTTGTAGTAAATACATCATGTCAGACGTTGCATTGCCAGAACGGAGGTGACTGTGTCTCGGATAAATGTATATGTCCAATCGGAAAGGCTGGATTGGATTGTAGCCAAAGTAAGGACATCAAGTGTTTTTAACTTTCAACACTGCTTGCAAGTAAAATATATAAATATATTTTTATATGCTCTCTATGATGGATATGTTATGGTTTTCAGATGCCATTCACATGTCTTACTGTATCTTGAGAATTTATAAACTGTGCACTGTTGTTAATTTAGTTAGTCTCGTGGTCTGTTTATTTTTTTGTTAATTTCTTATTATTTTGTTATAAAGTTATTGGACTTTTGTGAAAAAAGGTTGGATTTTGTTTTCAGACAATAACTCAAAAACACTTTAATGAAGTTTCTTGAAAGATTGTGAAATTGTTTATATTGATAGGTGTGACCTTCCTTTTTTTGGTAAAATTGGGATGTATCATTATTAGATTTATGTGACTTTGTTCATGACAAAAATGTGGAATTTTTTTTGTTTTCAGTCTCAAATTCATCAATTTTATTTAACATTTGGTTAATTGTTTATTTTGATAGATGCAAGCTTCTTTCCATTTTTGGTAAAATTTTGATTTTTTTTGTAAAAGAGAATGAGTCTTTGTTTGTCAAAATATGGGTTAAGGGGTTTTTAGTTTTCAGACTGCAACTCAAGAAAGCTTTCATCAAATTCCTTGAAAGCTTGATGCGACAGGACATAGGTGGGTAGCAGCATGTCAAATTATGACTTCAGTATTTACTACCGACAGGGTAAGTTGAACATAGACGCCGATATTCTTTCCAGACAACAAGAGTCGAAATACATATATAATGACGTCATAAAAGCTATTTGCAGTTCAGTTACAGTTTCACAGTCTGAACATCCGATTGTCGAAAGTTTGTTATTAGCCCAAGAAGCGCAAATAATTGACAATGTGGATGATAATATAGAAACTGAAACAATACCAAATTTAGCTGGTATTAATTGGTCATTAGAGCAAAAGAATGACGTCACAATAAACAAAGTTGACTTCTTGAAAGCTGGTCAGAAACCGTCAAAACGCCAAATCCAGTCAGAAACCTATGACGTCAGAAAATTGTTAAAGGAATGGGATAAATTAGTTATAAGAGAGGCAGTGTTATATAGAAGATGTTGTATCAACAATGTGTTGCCCTATTTTTATCGTGAGACTGCTCTTCTAGGTTTACATGATGATGTAGGTCATCAGGGTAGGGATAGGACTCTGTCTTTGGTAAAAGCTAGATATTATTGGCCAGGTATGGATCGTGACGTAGAAAAGAAGGTTTCGTCTTGTACAAACTGCATTCTCCGGAAGTCAAAATCTGGCAAATCGGCTGAATTAGTAAATATATCTTCATCTCAACCTTTAGAAATCGTATGCATTGACTATCTTACGGTTGATAAATCTATTGGTGGTTATGAACATATATTAGTCATTACAGATCATTTCACTAGGTACGCGCAAGCTATTCCTACGAGAAATCAATCGGCACATACTACTGCAAGGTGCTTATGGGAAAACTTTGTGCAACACTATTCTTTTCCTTCTCGCATTCACAGCGACCAAGGTAGGAATTTTGAGTCCAAGGTTATTAAAGAGCTGTGTATTTTGGCTGGGATAAAGAAATCTCGCACTACCCCGTATCACCCACAAGGGAATGGTCAATGTGAAAGATTTAACCAGACCTTATTGAATATGCTTGGTACTCTTGAGGAGTATAGAAAAAGCTAACTGGAAAAGTTACGTGGCACCATTAGTCCATGTTTACAACGGCACAAAGCATGAAAGTACAAGGTACACTCCCCACTTTCTTATGTTTGGTTGGCATCCAAGATTAGCTAATGATGCGTTTTTGGGAAATGACGTCAACCCAAATTCCTCGAGTAACCATAGCACGTATGTATTAAATTTGAAGAAAAGATTACAGTTTGCGTACAAGACAGCCGCGAAGACCGCAGAAAAAGCTAGTAAACGTCATAAAACTAGATATGATCTTAAGGTAAGAGAGTCTGTTGAGACCAATTACTTCTGGTTTATTTTTGAATGGCAATTATGATAAATCTGACTGTCAACGTTCTAAAAGTAAACCAATGAAAAATATTGCAACAGGCGTCACAAATATTGATACTAGTAAGTTCAGAAAAGATGTCACAAAGTCTGATAATGTGTCAGAAGACGTTACAAATACAGTATCAGATGAGTTTTCAGCTAACACTGAAAGCCAAGCAAGCATGTATGATGAACCTAGTTCAGATTCGGACGATGATTTTATATTTATAAGATCTAGAGGTCAAAATTTGCAACCTAGATCATTGAATCCTTTAGCCGCCGAATTTGAGCCTGGTCACATGTATAGACGTCAAAATACTAGTAGTTCTTATTCAAGTTCAAATAGTTCTAGACAATCGGAATACTCTAGTCACATGTCAGATACTCACGATACGAGAGAGAGAACAGAATTGCGAAGGTCCAGCGGTGAGTCGAGCTCAGAAACGGAAATACGAGAGTCTAGCGGCGAGTCGAGATTAGACAGTCCGAGCCCGGAAGTAGTAGTACCTACGCGTAGATCGAATAGACAGGTGCGTCCTCCGATTCGTTTTCGAGACTACGTTATGTACAAGTAGATAAATAGTGATCATAAGTATTAAATATGTAGAAGCGGCTACATATAATTTGATTTCCGATTTTATTTATTTTAGAATAATATGGGTTCACACACATATGTCTATGCAACTAGTAGGGGAAGACGATTTGAAGGATAAATTAACTGCCGAATACTTTATGTACTTCCAGGAGGGAAATTGCTAAAATTATGTGAAAAGGCGATTTCTCAGCTTAAATATGTTCCTGGAGATAAAATTGTATATTTTATAGCAGGTATTCCTGATATCTGTTCCATTAAACGGTCAGATAATCCGAAATATCAGGAATCTATTTTGGAATTAGTTGATGTAAATGGCAAAGAAATCGACCATTTTGAATCCTTCAAATCCGAAATTAGCAAGGCTAGTAGTAAGCTAAAAGAGATAAATTGTAAAATTGTGTTGGCTACTATAACTACTATGAGTTTTGATATTTAGAATTCGTCAAGATTTCGACAGGAAAAACGAAAGTGTTAAAGTATCAACATCTATATAGTTTAATGCAGCAAAAGCTGAATACAATCTTGCATAAAGTGAAAAATTATATTACAAAATTTAATTATGATAATGGATTTATGACTCCGTTTCTACATTCTCCAGTTCACAAATGTGCAAAAGGGAAATATAGAATAATGTATTCTAAATTGGTTGATGGTCTACATCCGAATGAAAGTCTATTAGATGAATGGACATTTCGTGTGAACAAAGCAATTGAACAGAATGAATCACATATTTGAAGAGTATATTTTAATATATCATTTATACATCGTATTTTATTGTATGAGTGGTAAAAATATATACTTAAGTATTTTTGAAATTGTCTAAATTTTTATGAAATTTGATCATGATTCCAAGTATAGAGGCGTTTGCCACATACAATATAAGAATGGTCAATTTTCATACTATATGTTTTTTTTAAGTTGACTTGATATTGTAGAGGATTCGGGGACGAACCCTTTAGAATACCAGGAGGGGGTGTATGTCACCGGCAATATATATGTTATTAGTTTAATTTAATTATTAAGATTGTAAAATTGATATTTGTTTTCATAGTTCATCTATTTCATTGTATCATACAGTCATTACGTATTTTTATCATTTCGTCATTTACTCATTGACTAGTGACGTATTACAATATGGACGACATGACTGGGTTATACAATAGCTTTCGCGCGCTAACTGCACGGGCACTGCATGCATGTCGTTTTCTACTACACAATATAAATAAAGAATGTGTATAATATTTACTGCCACTCCATATAAGAACATCGGCCGACGTAAGTCGCCGAATATTTCAGGTATGACAAATTCTTTATAACTATTGTTGCAAAAGGTTATTAAAGTAAAGTTAAATCCAAGTCATTTTAAATGTTTTATATAATTTGGTTTATTTTATTACTTAGAGTTTGTTTAAAGAAATACAGTTTAAAATAAAAGTTTTAGGTATCCATTTATATTTAGGAGTAGGCAAAGATAATTTTAATCATTGAATATTTCAATTGATAAATATATCAGTTTATTTACAAAGAATATATAAACTTCGTTATTGTATTATGGTTTATTTCAGGCATTGTATGTTTCCTGAATATTGTGTAAAATGTTAACTATATATTTCAGATTAATAAAAAAAATAATAATATTGGACGTTGCATTTATATGAGCAGTCATATACACGAAAAATTAACTGCGACAATCAGTTTATAAAGCGTTTGTCATTATTCAGTTCATTAAGGAATGTTTTTAATTTTATCAGAGTATGACTACCTTGTGTGACAAACTGATGGGACCACTTGTTAGCTCCGCCAAGGTAAAAAAATCTATCAAGGGGCTACATTATTGTAGATAGACAACCTTATATCATCAAACTCATCCGTTTTCTGTTTCTTTAATCAAGCTCGGGATTTTAAAAGTTTGATTTGATGTCACGTGTAATCAAATGTGATATTTTAAGTTTTTTATGACAGCAACCACTACACCTTTGCTGCCACTCGGATGTATTGATTACGAAGACGACAGTTTCAATTGTACCAAGTGGAATGAAATTGTTGGAATATGTAAATCCAGTACTGAATCTCTCAGTACAATTGCGTTGCAGCGATGTCCTAAGTTTTGTAATATATGCAAAAGTAAGACTTGTAATAAAGACTAATATTGCTTCAAAAAACCTTATTATAGAAAGATATCAACGATTTGTTTAGTTTTAGGCCGAACTTTACTGCCGTTATAATCCGAAGTTAGTTTTGTGATTTGTCGGATTAACGGTAGAATTCAATCCTATTGCTCGTAATGTAGCACTTCGGTCTATTTATACAAAATTCAAACATAATATTCATCTTCTCTACGTTTAATTAAAGCCTTAGACATTGCAAAACTAACGGGAAACGATCTTTATTGAAGAAATTTCTTTTTTCGTCCTGGAAGATGCACGTGGAAAATGCTATGTTGATCATTTTTCCTTATATGGATAATGTGACCTAATTTTATATAAACGTGCTAATTTGCATATTATAACAACCATTCCGTAGTAAGAATCCAGTAATTTACATATGTATTACCCAAGATGCAACTGGCCATTTATTTTCGGGTTTCTCAATGATTTTCATGTAGTAAACGTAATTAAAAAGAGGCACCAATGTCAATTGATACACAAAGCATAGTGGGTTATTAAAAACCGGCAATAACAATCTTTACGTATCAATAATGGTCGATTTTAAACACAAAACCGATGAAAAAATGGTGACACGGTCGAAAGATATCAAGATATCAAGATCGACCACGCCTGATTGTATATGCAACTTCTTTTGGACATCCAAGTGCCAGGAGTGATTCACTCCCGCTCTGCTACATTACGAGTAATGGGACTAAATTCGTACCCTCGCCAAAAAAGCGAGGGTACGATTATTCTTTCTAGTTTAGTTTGTGCATGTTTGTATTATTCTGTGTCATTGCCTGAAAAGGCCAAAATATTATAAGTTAAAACTCAGTTTATAAATGGCAAAGAAAAGTGTTATACCCGTTAAATGAATTGTTTTGCAACAATATTTGACGTCTTAACTGTCTTATTAGGTCAAGAAAATTATATGTTGTAGATACTTTTTGCTGTTGTTTCATTATTATAAGATGATGTTTTTATCGTTATATTTTTTGCCTCTGTATTGTTATAAATTGTTGTTCTATGACTATGTCGTGGTTTCATAACTACATGCCGTAGTTATTTCATTTTAAGACAGGGCATCGATAGATGATATGTTACTTTGGTGAATATCTACTATTGACCATCGGCGTGTCAACACAAGTTCGAGCGTAACTTCATGCAAGATTCGCTCAATAAGTTTTTGAAGTATTCCAAAAGAACTTCGGTTTTCAGTGGGTAGTCAATCCGACTTCCCAATAAAAACCGTAAGCCATTGTATTGCTAATTAAATGGCGTGAAACACCATTTCAATAGACAGACATTTTATTTTGCTGTGGTTATTTTATTATATGCTGTTAGCTTCCCAGAGTAAAAAAGAAATCTATTGTTTTGTATTTAGTGATTTCTTACAAGCCTTTGATCGTATTTGACGTAAGAGGATGTTGCAGAAGATAAAAGCATATGAGATATATTTAAATTTACTTACTTTCAAATTTACACAACCAGATAAACCACGGGGTTGTAATATAAATCAAATTTGTTCAGTCTTCAAGCTGGCGTTCCACAAGGATCAGTTCTTTGTTCTTTGTTATATGTATCGGTGATAATGCAGAAAATATGTCTTTATGTAGATTTTTGCTGATGATACATCATTTGAATACTGAGACCGCAGTCATCAACAAGTAGTAGTTGTTCATAACTAAATGCTAACGTATGGCTTATGTTTTGTTTATTTGTTTGATATTTGTTTAACGCCACTTTCAGCAATTGTTCAGCTATATCATGACGTCCAGTTTTTTATTGGGGAGGAAGCCGGAGTTCCCGGAGAAAACCCCCGACCTGCGGTAGGAAAACTGGCAATTCTTGTCAATTACGATTGGAGTCGAATGCCACCGCAGTGAGACTCGAACCCGCAACCTCTATGTTGACAGACCAGGTGATCAATATTAGACGAATTACCTTAACCACTCGGCCACCGAGGCCCCCATATGACTTATTTCATTTAACGCTGACAAGAATGAGAATATGATTTTTGCAAATAGTAATTTTCCTGAATTTGTTTATCCCAAAAAAGTATAAGTATTCCAATAAAAAAGTAATCACTGTCGTTTAGAAATCACACTATATGACTAGGCGAAGTGGAACATAAATTTAGATAATATAATTACAAGTGCAAGGAAGCATTTGTGAATTCTTTGCAAATTAAAATATCAACTTAATCGCAAAAATTTTGAGCAATGGTATTTAATCTATGTACAATCTATATTGGAATACGCAAGCAATGTTTGGGACCACTGTGGTATTTGAAATTTAAATAAATATGAGCTAATGCATCTCGAAGCGGCTAGAATTATAACTGGATTTTATAATATTTACAAAGTCCAATTTTTCGATCAATTCAATGAGAATCTCTTAAGGAACGAAAGAGACAAAAACTCCAGGGTGTCGTTTCATAAAGCGATCGCTAATTAACGTGCTCGTTATCCCATGCCATTTAAATGGGATAACGTGCACGTTAAGCTAACGATCGCTTTATGAAACGGCACCCTTGAGGTTTATTCACGTTTCTCCAACATTGTCACTTAGACTAAAACAACAACCAATTAAGACAGTGGATTAAGAGGCATTCAAAGGGAGAGGTTAAGGATTATCCAACACATAATATTTAATACAGTATTTAGATAAAATGATGGTTAATTGAACTTTTGCTGTTTTTGTATTGTAAGTTATTATTGTGATTTTTAAAATTTTTATAACCTTTTATGCATAGCAATAATAAAGTATGGCTAGCCATTGCGAATACATTACGATACATTAACAGATTAAAACATTCATTTCGAATTTCCATGCGGTTTGTCTGTGCATTACACGACTGTGATATTCCTGCTTGTACATTGAGTCGGTTGTCAATGTCTCTGAATTTCTTTGGCTTTGGTTTGATGCCATCTGCATCTGGTTTGCATTTTCATAACATTTTATGACTTCGAACTTCTATGAGCTTGAAAAATTTGGTAAGCGTGCCAGACACTTTTTAATTATGATTTGAATATAAGATATTTATTGCTATTACAAGCGTAATTATAGATTTTTGTATTACTGTATATGATAATTCCTTATGTAAAACGAAATGCTAAATTATGAGTTAGGACACAAAATTCATAACTAATTAACGTTTATTAAACTGGTAAATGTTACAGGTAAATATCAACATGATGCCAATCTTTCAGATGCCCCGTAATCCCCACACTTAAATGGACATTGTTTTAATTAATTATCAAATGTTGGAGAAACGGGAACACACCCTCCAGGATGCCGTTTCATAAAACGATCGCTAATTAACGTGCTCGTTATCCCATGCAATTTAAATGCACGTTCAGCTAACGATAGCTCTATGAAACGGCACCCATATATCTTATAGTATAAATCACAATTATGCTCCTAATTATCAATGTAAGCTACGTCCACCAACTGTTTACAGTCATATTAACTATCCATTCGCCAATTTGTAGATTATTTTTAAAATATAAATCCTCATGTATAAAAGAATGGAATCTGCTTTATCCGTCAATTCAAAACTTGGAGAAATTGCCGAAAAATAAATATGAATTAAAAAAGAAGTTCCAATAAAATCAGCCGTACATAGTTATTTAGTAGGACTAACACAAATTAATATAAACTTGGCTCAACTGTGATGCTCATCATCCTTGTTTAAAAATTTTTATATCGTGCTAATGTAATAGCGAATCCTTCATGTCATTGGGGTTCTAATTCTCAAGATGAAGACTATACTGTCTGTTGTATTTTCCATTTGTATGCAAATGTTAGACAAACGTTTAAAGCCACCTAATAACATTGTTACTGAATTTATTAACATTCGGTCATGCAATCTTTTCGATGTAAGATCAAGAAATTATATAAATATTTTCAAAAACGTGTTTATTATTCAAAGAAATTATTCTAGGATATAAATGGTCACCCCGTGTTAAAACAATGATAAACCACAGCCTCCGTGACTTATTTCTTAATTCTAATATGGCGTCCTTTATAGCTTTGAGAACACATAGCATTCAACGGGCCTCTTTGTCCCAATTTCTTAATTAGTAGTTTATTTTGCGAGTAGACGTTGTCGCGTGAGATCTGCAAGTCCCGTGAAAATTGCAAGCACGCATGTGCAGAACTATAATTTATTTAAAAGTAACTTCCGCCGTGAGAAATGCGTGTTTGACTACTTTCACTTCGCGATTTGAAGTTCCGTTTTAAGGGTATATAAGAAAAGGGGGTAAATACATTACCTACGATCTGTCAACAAAGAATCATAAGAAAATTTAATATGTTTATTATATGATCAATTTTTACTTTTTTTTTATTTCGAAATGATAATTTTAATTAAAAGATTATAATATAATGAATATTCGGGAAATTTGGGCCGGAAAGAGGGGAGGTTATTAAGTTCTTTACAAATAATATACAGAAATGCGTGAATAGAAAGAGTTAAAGTCCTAACATAAATAACACTTCCAACTAAGCATAAATATCTGACCTTAATTGATTAACTATTTAAGGACCAATTAAACGAGATATATTAACAGTGTTAAAAATATTATAATATGATGACTGATTGAACAGCTGGTGTTTAATGTCCATAGAACAGTATTAAGCTTTATCCAGTACGAGACATAGATGCATGCATGTTTGTTTGTTTGATGGTGTTTAACACGAATTTAAGCAATTTTTCAGCTATATCATGGCGTCCAGTTTTTATTGGGGGAGGAAGCCGGAGTACCCGGAGAAAACCCCCGACCTGCGGTAGGAAACCTGGCAATCCTTGTCAATTAAGATTGGAGTCGAGTACACCCTGCCTGCAGTGAGAATCGAACCCGCAATCTCAGTGTTGACAGACCACGTGATCAATAGTAGACGAACTACCTTGACCACTCGGCTACCGAGGCCCCTAGAAATGCATGTAAAAGTATTTGTAATTCAGTAGACCATTAAAGACAATCTGTGTCTTTAGTTTGACCCGCCTTTTATTCTTATGACTGTAAAAGTCAAAGGGTGGGGTGGGGGAAAGGAAAAGTAAGGAAAAGAGGGAGGCAGAACTAGGTAAAAATATAACCTATAATTTTTACCTGAAAATTATTTCAAGCGCCAATTCGTCGATTTCTTTTAAAGAGGCTATTATTATTATTTTCTTTCGCTCTGGAGCTCTAACTCATGTAGCTCAATTAATTCTCCGAGTTTTGTGTAATACAAGGATTTTTCGTAAGATATTTTTTCAAGTCTTGAGCCAGCTCCAGTCAACTCTGGAAAGTGCATGATATTTGATACATAGTGTTCAAATTTTTTATAAGTATATCAATATTTTACTATACATTATACAATTCACTACTAACAGAAGCTGCAATTGTAAATTATTTATAATGCTATTTCACTTTCACTTTACACAACATCAAACTAATGTTGACGTAAAGCACAGTGTCGTAAAGTAATTCCTAAAACTGCGTTTAACTATTTATTCCTTTACATAAAATGTAATGCTCTTGTATTTATTTATAATGACGTGTTTTATTTCTGATAAAATGTGCACAATTGCATTTTACAACAGACTTGCGTTTTTCAAAGCCTTGTAACTCTCACGTTACCTAACGTGAGAGTTACAAGTTTTACCGGATACCGGAAGCGGAACTTGAAATTTTCACGGGACATGCAGATCTCACGCGACAACGTTTTCCGAATAAACCGTTTAATTTTGTCTACATTTAGTTCACGCTTGCAGTGATACCATATGTGGTTCGGCAGTGGACATTGGTTTTGTGTTGTCTTAAAATCCACCCATATACATAATTAATTATTATTCCTTTAAGAAAATTAGAGAAATTGTATCATTTCACTGTTAGTTATTTTATATGGTCAAGTAATTTCAGAGTAAATTAACATGTTAATATGTTATATGCAGTGTGAATTGAATCAAAACCAATCACCGATTTGACAGTCTGCTGAAGTCCGACGACCCCCCCCCCCCGGGGACAAAATTACTTCCATCTTGTTTGATATTTTTTTACGTGGAACTTGAAATGATGAATAATACAAAGATTAAAACTTTTTTTCCTTTTGACACATCGAGTCAATATAGTTTCTATTGTTTGGTACGACATGTGTTAATAAAGGAACCGCGCAATTTGATCCTTTTAATATTATTAACCAATTATTAAATTTTCTACCAGATGTAAAGAGTGCTTTGCTCAAGTAAGCGATATTCGTTTGATTAATTCGATTCTACAAACACATTAATTAAAGGTCACCATTTAAGCACTGTAAATGAGACAAACAATCATTATTATTAAGTAATTGTAACTGTACATTGTTATTACCCAAATTAAATTAGATTAGAGGTGGATTTGGTTCGCGTTAAAAATTTTACAAAAAGGATTTTGTCCGCCTTGTAAATTTAATGAGGGGTACATGTATTTTGTCCGCCTATGCTTATTTCACGAAAGGGATTTTGTCCTCCAATCGACTTCAGCAGGTGTTATAAAGAATCGGCGGTATTTTCTTATTGACACAAATTCGAAGTATTGTATTGCTTGATTTTTTATTTATTCAAAAGAAATAATGTGCATTTATATTGAAAGAAAACGTAAAAATTTCATAAATGTTCAATATTGCTACATGATGCTGCTAGAAAAAAAAATTAATATTTTAGGGGTATGAAACCTTGTTTGTTCAATTCATTTTATCCCAACACATCCGCACAATAAGTAAATACTTTTAGTCTAGATGTTTGCGCTTTTATATTTTTTTAATATTCTCTAAAATTTCATATTAAATTGTTTTCACTACTAACCAGATTTAGTAAATTGTGTTCACCTAAGCGATAATACTAATATTTTTGTGATTTGCATATATTTCTGAAATCTCGAAATTTTCATTGGTAATTTTGAAATATATGGCATATGTTTTCTTGAATACAGCAATACAAGTTCTACAATTTATTTCATTAGTCTGAAATTTTGATATCACTCCTTAATAATAATGATTGTAAATGCTTGCTTTAGAAATGAATAACTGTTCCACCTAGAAAAGGGACCTCAGTGGCGAATGTTTAAGGTAGTTGGTAATGTGCTATTGATCACGTTATCTGTCAACACTGAGGTTGCGGTTCGAGTCTCACTGCTGGCAGGGTGTGCTCGACTACAATCTTAATTGAGAAGGACTGTTTTTTTACAAACTGTTGTTCTATTGTTTACTAGATCCACATTATTTACTTAATCTTCTGTGCAGTACAGTATAAAGGTTAACAGACTCTATAACTTTTTTTATAATAATAAATTAAACCTGGATATCGCAAATGTTTTTCTATTCCTAATTAACTGTTTCTTTGGTTGATAGTACATTTCGAAATTTGTTGAAACCATACAGTATTATCATGCAATATGCATTTCATTAATATTGTCTGGTAATTAATTATATTGTGTTGTTTTCAGGTGAAAATGTACAACCCACCCCAACTGTACAAGGTGAGTTAATTGATGGTCCGATTCTGTTTATTGACATCATATAGTATGACCAGGATACATGTATACAATACACATTATATGGAACGTAAAATAAGTGTAATTTAGTTTTATGCTAGCTTCCGAGCACATGTTCTGTTATTGACATCGTCATGTTAAACGAAAACCACTAGGTTAGTATTTTCTGTCGTAAACAGTGTATCGATAAATACACCATAAGATATCCTAACATCGCTTGGTTATGATATAATTTCAGCTGCGTACACATCGTTTGAAAATTTTGCGATACTGTCTAATTTACCTTCCTTTCCATTTGTCCATCAAAGAAATGCATGATTATTTGCCCTTGTTTAAGAATACTTGTATATATAAATCATTCGACTTTCGTCTTGAATAGTCCTTAGGTTGTCCCGAAAATATCAGAATATATCGCCAGTCTTACTTGCTAATTGTAGTTGGTTTTTTTTAACTCTCGAATTCATTTGCTTTGGTTGAAACATTACACCCGTACTGTAAGAAAAAAGAAAAAAAAATAGCTCACAAATATAGTCTTAAATGTATTGTCTACATTGTTTGGAGTTAAAATAGAAAGCAAGTTCGAATTTTCTTGAAACTATCATTTGCACATTTTCGATAATAAATAGATTCCTATCGTATAATTTATAATACAAAACAGCTTTTTATTCAAAACTGAAAATTTCGAGAACATAAGGTATTTCTGCTGCTTACAACGCAGTGACATAGCAAAAAGGGGTAAGCAAGTGAATATTTGATTTTAATTAGATTGAGTTAACGTATAAAACGTAGATAAAATGTAAAAATAACTGACGTTCGGCCATCTTGATTTTTCTATGGAAATACACTTTCAGTTCTTTATTTTTCGCAAATTTAGCCCAAAATATTTACCAATTATCACAAATCCACCTTTCAATTAGCCACATGATCCGATACTGAACATAGATTTATCTCCCTTTATATTAGAAAAACTCAAGTGTCACAAAAAGTTACCATTCAGATTTTATACTACAAGATTACAGATTTGTCTTGTATTGCATTTGCTAAATAGTCTTAAAACGGGGCACAAATGCGTTCTTTGTGTTTAAAGATTGTGAAAAACAAGTCTGGAGATCTATAATTTTTATTCTATTATAAGTTCATTAGGTTTTAACTAACTTAATTAATCAAAATATGAAAGCCTAATTGGTAGAATAAGAAGTAATGTTAACTATGATTACATTTTTCTACAAATCATATATAAATTTTTCTCTAATGTGCAAGTTACACTGATTTTGTTTCAGGTTGTCAAGATATGGCAGGAGTGGACTGTAATACACTGAGTATAACTAACATCTGTTCGTGTAACAGTGCTTTTGGTAGCAAGTACTGTTCTAATTATTGCAAGCTGTGTAGCAATCTCCAAATCCTGACACCTGGACTAGACTTTCTTAGTGGAAAATAAATTGCTTCGTACGAAAGCCCAGAAGGCTCATTCGAAATTCGAGAATCGAAATTCGAAATTCGAGATTCGAGATTCGAAATTCGAAATTCAATATAGTTATAACCAATCAGATTGCGTGTGACATAATCGTCTACCAATCAGAATAGTTCTTATATATTCGAAATTCGAAATTCGAGATTCGAGATTCGAAATTCGAAATTCGAGATTCGAAATTCGAAAATCGAGATTCGAAATTCGAAATTCAATATAGTTTTAGCCAATCAGATTGCGTGTGACATAATCTCTACCAATCAGAATTCCTTGGTTATATCGAAACTACATAAAATTTGATTGAGTAGTTTTAGGGGAGTTAATGATTATTGAGGATTACTGAAAATTCCTAAGTTCAAAGAGCCATAACTACCATATAAATTTAGGAATCAACAATTCCTGATAATATGCACTACATATATGGTGTACTAGTTACATACCAAGTTTCATAAAATTTTGTATAGTACTGAGTAGTTTCAGAGAATTTGTGCTGACAAGATAATTAATGGGTATTTTCAGCACATTTCTAAGTTCAAAGGGCCAAAATAAGCCAGTGGCGGATCCAAAATTTCGAAAAGGGGGGCACTGACTGGCCAAGGGGGGCCACTTTGGTCATGCTTCAATGATTTCCTATATATCCAACCAAATTTTCCGTCAAAAGGGAGGGCCCCCTCTGGATCCACCCCTGATAGCCCCACCCCCCCACAAAAAATTCCGTTGTACATGTACATGTTTGTTTCTTGATTTGTAAAATCAAGATGTTATTGTAAACTGAATTCATTTGATAAAATAACAAATAAAGCTTATAAATTTGATTTTTTTAACAAAACCATGTTGAACAAGTCATTCGTTGACAAATATGTCGACTGTTAAAACACCAAATAAACATAATAGCACGTGGCTACGTTTATATAAGAATTATTCTGATTGGTAGACGATTATGTTACACACAATTTGATTGGTTATAACTATATTGAATTTCGAATTTCGAATCTCGAATTTCGAATTTCGAATCTCGAATCTGGAGTTTCGAATCTCGAATCTTGAATTTCGAATTTCGAATCTCGAATTTCGAGTTTCGAATCTTGAATCTCGAATTTCGAATATCGAATGAGCCTTCTGGGCTTTCGTAGTTTCGCGATGTGTTACGACATCAGTTTTCAACAATTATATTTGTTTCTCTAGTTTGACATTTGATTTCTAATACAGTGATTATATGATAATTATTTATACCAGAAATCATTATGTTATTAAAATTTACAAAATAAAATGATCAGCAAAACAAAACTGAAGTATTTATTATATTTTCACTATTTGATGTGCTAAATGGATTAGCCCATAAATGTGGATCTGTTCTATAAGTTTACATATGTGTAAAAATTATCATAACTGTCCTTCTTTTTATTTAAATGTATATAGTAATTCACACTAAAATAATGCATTCAATTATTGGCTTATTATTATTCTAGCCTACAATTTTTTACAATAATTGTTAATTTTAACCAGCGTAGGTTTCTATTTAAAGCTGATACGTTGTATTTCAGACT
The DNA here is from genome assembly GCA_944474755.1 of Limnoperna fortunei. Lineage (NCBI taxonomy): Eukaryota > Metazoa > Mollusca > Bivalvia > Mytilida > Modiolidae > Limnoperna > Limnoperna fortunei. The sequence goes on from OX104113.1 coordinate 35,878,243, forward strand.
ATAATAGCCTGACAAATATACCACGCAAAACGAAGTGAAGATTTTTTATTTTCACTGTGGGCTATGTAACCATGTACTCGAAGTAGTTAGCCATATATTCATGATAACAGGTGTGATAGCATTGGGGTCGGCTTCGAGCCTGACTTCGGGTAACGTGGGATCGATTAAAGCTTTAATTAACCAGGTTGCTACTTTTTTGCAGACGGTCGTGTGTTCTCAACGAGTACTCGTGCCTTCTCTCCCAATTTAAAATTGCTGTGTATCAAATTGCACAAGGCTGTGATAGAAAACACCATATTATACATATAAGTGCGATCGATTTACCCTTGTCCGTTAGTTCGTCTGTACGTCCGTCCAGATTGGCTTGTCCGTCTAACTTATCCTACAGTTTTAGAGATACAGCATTTATACTTATTTATTGTATTTTGTAGGATAGGATATTTGAAAACAAAATGGAGGTGTGCCGGGCCAAAGGATTTTTATTACATTTTCTTAAAATAGCAGATAGTCAGTTTGCAGTTTGTAGGCCTTAAAGGGTATATGTATACATGTTTTGTCTGACTATATGCTAGCACAGCTTTGATTGATGCTACAGCGTTTCTACTTGGTAGTTCATTTGAACACATAATGAAGGTATTGAGGGCTAAAGGATTTTTATTTTTGTAAAATATTCTTAAAACAAGAGATCAGTTTGCAGATGAATAACGCACATGCCTTGTCCGACTGTCTTCTTCGTTTTCAGAACTACAGCATATATATTTAGTAGCATGTTTGTTCACATAATGACGTTTTGCTGTGCCTAAGGATTTTGATTTTCATTATGGGTTAAAAAGAAAACACATATTTTATTAACTAATCATTAAATACATGTATATACAATTTACAGTTTCAATCATCAATAATACAATTAATTGCATGTAAGAGAATTCGGAAACAAGACTTCAAGTCTTATGTTAATCCGTCTCCTGGATACCAAATTAAATTACCATAACATAACTCGAAGGTGAAACAAATAAATCAATTCATTATCAAATGCAAAAAAATAAATGTTAACACATGAGAACAATATGAGAAGAGAGAGAGAGAGTAAGGCGAAAGCGGTTACGAATAATTTCAAGTTAAATTTAAGAGGGAAAAGTGATGTGTAAAAAGTGAAAGAAAAATATGTAAAGAGGTATAATATATATACATGTATTCTCAAAATCGCTTACTTTCAAGAATGTAACGCTGAATTGTTGTAAAAATGTATAGATTTGTATTTGAAGGAAGATCAATAGAACCGTAAAGAAACAAATCTGTCGTGATATTAACAGGCAGAAGTAGTGATTGTATATAACGAGTTCTCAATTCGGTATACTTAGGACAATGTAGCTAGAAATAGGATGTAGTTTCGACAGATCCACACTCACAAAGTGCGGAGGGGACCAATTTTTTTGTATACAAATGTTCATTAAGATTGGTGCATTTCATACGAAGACGAGCGTGTAGAATTTGGCTTTTACGATTGCCATGATAGTAGTAGAACGGTTTCTTTTTCAATTTATTTTTAAAATAGAATTTAAAGCTACTCAGTGTAGGCAATGATTGTACCGCCAAAGGAAGGGAATTCCAGGATCTGCAGTTGATGACAGAAAGTAGTTTGAGTATAAGTAGGTTCTGGTTCGAATAGGCTGGATCAGGGAAGAGTTTCGTGTGTTATAATTGTGAATTTCGTTAAACCTATTTTGGGATTAAGTTTGATAAGTATGAAGGGGTGAGTGAGTTTATCATCTTATAAAAGTAAACAAGACGATGGGTTTCTCTACGATCGCACAATTTTTCCCAGCCAGTTTCTGTATATAAGTTGTTAAGTGAAGTTAGCCTTGTCCCCCCTGTCACAATTCTGGCTGCTTCAATCTGAACGTTCTCAACTTTATGCTTCAGAATAGCAATCTGATTATCCCAAATGACATCGGCATACTCCAAGATAGGGCGAATGAATGTGAAATATATTTTCTCAAGAGTCCGTCTATCTAATATAAATTTGAATTTACGTATAATTCTTATATAGGCTTTATTAACAATATTATCGATGTGACTTTTCCAGCTTCCATCTTCAGAAAGGGTAAGGCCTAAGTGTTTATGATCTTAAACACATTCAATCTTTGAGTTATCAAAAAGTAAATCAGGATGAATAGTTTTTTTTTGTTCGTCTTGTTATGGTCATTGTTTCCGCTTTACGTGAAAAAAATGTTACGAGCCATTTCTATGACGATTCATGGATTATGCCCAGATCTTGATTTAGAGTTAATGCCGTATCATTTGGATCATCAACAATAAGATATAAGCTTGTATAATCAGCGAATAGTTTAATAACTGAATTTATTTCATTTACAATATCATTGATGAAAATGAGAAACAGAAGAGGACCAAAAATTGAACCCTGGGGAACGCCGGCCTTTACGGGTAACCATGTAGAGAAGTTATCATTGATAACAACGCGTTGTTTTCTACCAAGGAGATAATCCGTAAACCATTCTAGAATCTTCCCTTTTATGCCAATCGCCTTTAACTTAAAGACAAGTCCTTTGTGCCAAACTTTATCAAACGCTAGACTTATATCACAAAATATAACCCTTACTTCCTTTCCCTGATCCAGCGCTCTGCCGAATTCGTTTGATATACTAATAAGTTGGTTAATTGCCGAATCGCTAGGTGTAAATCCGGACTGATGGCTTGTTATAATATCATGGTTGTTCAAATAGTCATGAACATGTTGAAAGACACATCTTTCCATTGCTTTTCCAAGGACACTAATTAGCGATATTGGTCTATAATTTTTTACTTCATTTTTTGGCCCTGAATACCGGAGTGACATTGGCAGAGTTCCAATCTAATGGAAATGTGCTCACGTTTAGAGATAAATTAAGTAATAAGCAGAGAGGATTATGGGTTCATATGAGTTGGACTAAATCAGTTTGCAGATTACAGGTCTATGGGTACATGCCTTGTCCGGCTATTTTCTACCTTTATCTTAGAGCCAAATTATTTATATTTATTATTTAATTCGTTTTTCTAAAATTCCTGCCTGTTGCAACACAACTAGTCTTGTTGATGGTCGTGACGGGCATCATTTGTGTTTTACTGATACACTTTACTTTCTAAAAAAATGCAACATGTTAACCTTAAAGAGGAACAATGTGATATACATTTATTTATGAAAGATACTGAAACATTGTTCAGAAACATGTTTAACAAATTATTTTTATCCCCGCCGTTACCAAGTAATATTAAAATCTTTACTTAATATGTGCTCATTTAATCTACAATCTTACGCGCCTAGTTAAATTTATGTACTAAGACATTACACCATACTCAAACATAATTAGTTACATATAATGCAAATGATGGGCCAATTAGCCATGGCCATGACCTTATCTGCTTAATTTCCCACGAAAAGATGCAGTAGGAGGCGGTAACGATGTGCATGTCCAGTATAAAGTTTTTAAATGGTATAAGAAAACCAGTGCTATGTGCACTTTTATAAATAAATTTATTACTAATTAAATAATGCTTTGTAGCAAGTAACTAACATTTTTATTACAATTATGTGGAATGCCTTCTTCATTATTCTTCATACTTATTTCATTATTCTTCATGACTAATTCATTATTTGTCATGCTTAATTCTTTATCATTCATGCTTAATTTAAGTTTGTTAGTTCTAAATTTTAAATTGTAATTTCTTTCATTATTTATTCTAAATTTGTTAATCCATATTATAAATTGATAATTCTTTATTTGAAAATAAATAAATTTTGCGAGAATACTGACTTTTGAATGGCTGGAAAATATTTTCTATCAGAGGATGGAAAACAAATTTGATCGTCATGGAGACACGCCATTTGACGTCATATATTACTCCACGGGAAACTAACAGTTTTGATCAGTTTTTGTGTTGATCTGTTTTTTTTTTCACAAATGTCCAGTTACAAAAATAAAATTGTTGAGTTATTTTATTGTTTGAATTTATTTATAAGTATTAACTAAAATATTTTTTCCATCGAGGCATAACAAAATTTCCGTTTTTCACATTGTATAATCCGCAAAATTTCAGTTGTGCACATTTAATATAATCCGCTACGCAGATTATACAATGTGCAATACGGAAATTTTGTTATCCCTCGATGGAGAAAATATTTGTTGTTGTTGATCCTTAATCGATTTCTTTATATGGATTATATTAAAGGTGCACAACGAAAATTTTGTTATCCCTCGATGGAGAAAATATTTTTTGTAGTTTATCCTTACTTTTTTTCTTCGTAATCTTAGTTACTTACTCGTTCATCCTGTGTGGTAAATCCTAATTCAATATTCGAAATTCGTTATTCCTTTTGCTTCATTCAAAAGTGTTCAACAATTCATGCACTGCTTTAAGCTTTAAGACTCATCCTCAGAAACTACTACGTTAGAAAATAATCACAATCGCCACAAGGACCCAACGTGTGAATAATGTAAAAAGACAAAATTACGTTAATTCTAAATCACTTTTCATTACTTGGTCATACTGACGATCGTGCTGATTACATTTCTTTGCATTCACAATATTTTACGAAACTATATTTTGATTCGATAATTGCGAATTTCATAAGCACACAAAGTGTGTGAAATGGAATTCTAATTTTATGAATAACCGAAACAAGATATTCCAGTGTTATCTCTTGCTGCGCACGCAGCCTGACTAGCCAATCCCAAAGATAATGCATGTAACACGTGCATTTCCTCATTCTCTTACTGAAGAGCGTCCAGTGAAGAGAAACAGGAAATCCGGAAATGCAAAACTTGAACCGACAAGACACTCTATTCCATATAGATTCATAACTGACAAACATACCATCCCCTTATAAGATATTTAATAAACTCACACTGTAATAACTGTACAAATCCACGTATTCATTCAAATTATCAACTGCTTCAAACCAAATTGAAACAATTAAATGATGATTTCACCCTTTGTTAATATTTCTGAGTCTTTAATCCTCGAAATTGTAACCTTTCCAATGAACTATCCAAGTATGTAGCAGATTCCTCATTAGAAGAAAAAACAAACTAAAAATATATATTATGACACTTTTACATTTATTTGTAAAAATTAGAAAAATTGTTGGTCCTCCAGCTGTATGGTGCCTCACCCCTCGTCTTAAACTCTACCATTGCTTCTACTTCTGAGACCTGCAAAATCCCAAAAGATTTTCCTTTAAGTTTTATTACTTATAAGTGATATTATTATGCTCTTTATATTGTTATTATTATTTAATTTTGTGTGTGGTGCTAATTTCATAATAACCGGAAACATAAATATGAAACAATCGGCGAGGGTGGGAGGGAACACTTTCATATCTTGTTTCGGTTATTCATAAAATTAGAATTCCATTTCACACACTTTGTGTGCTTATGAAATTCGCAATTTCATATCATAACCTCAACAAGATATTCCAGTGTTAGTTTAAAGTTTACCTTGTAAGTACAGCTTGTTGATAATCATTCTGTATCACTGGTTTGCAGTAAAATTGCATAAAAGTTGACTCATTTGTCCACTTAGTCTGGTCAATTACCTCCTGTGTAGATAAACCAACTCTTTTAGCTTTGGATGTAGAAGCTGAACGAGTTGAATGCCCAGTATAAAATTTTGAAATTCCTGATTTTTTAATTGTCTCCTTTAACCACCTTGCAACTGATGAAGAAACTATTGGATGATGAGGTTTGACAAAACTCAGAAGAAGCCAAGATCTATCAATGTTATCTTTTACCTCCCTCCAAGCTTTAGTGTACAAAATGTAATCATTAATGCAACTGACTACACATAAATCTCTATTCTCTGGAAAAAAGTCAAAGGTCAAAGATTTTGTTTTTGAACCTGGGCGACATGTCTTGGTATGTTTTGGTAGTTCAAAAAATATTTGTGAGCCCTGTTGTTTCATGTAATCACAATTCAGCATGCCTAATTCAGATGACCTTCCTGCTGAAGTTAATGCCAATAACATGACTAATTTCCAAGAAAGCAGTTTTATATCTAAATCATGATTTTTTCCCCATGATAAAATTTCTCTCAAAACTATATCCACATCCCAAGAAAATTCATACTTAGTCGTGGGTGTTCTCTCATTAAAAATTGCCCTCATATGTCTTATAATTAGAGGATGCTTTCCCACTTGTAACCCCTCAATTAAGGAATGATTTTTTTTTATATTGCTGATCTGTATGTATTAATGGTCCTATATTGTAATCCCTCTTTAAATAATTTCGTGAGAAACTCAATTATATTGGCCAAAGTGGTCTGAACTGGATTAATTGATTGTTCACTACACCAGCTGACCCATCTTCCCCAGGAGCTTTTGTAAGATAGTTGTGTACCAGGTCGCCAGGCTTTTTCATGCAGTTCTGAAGCTGCTTTTGATAGACCTCTTGTAAGGAAATCTCCCCCGAAATTTTCCATGCCACTAGATTCAAAGTTCCTGTCAATATCAAGGGGTGCGGTTCCCCCTGGGGTGACAACAAAAGGTTGGGAAAACTCGGAATTTTTATTGGGTCTTGTATCAACATTTCCAGTATCATTGGATACCAAGGTTGGGCTTGCCATGCAGGAGCTATTAAGAGAAGTGTTGCTTTGTCCTTCATTGCTTTGGCCAGACAACGACCAATTAACGCGAAGGGAGGGAATGCATAACCCTTTATTGTTGTCCATGGCAACAGGAAAGCGTCTATCGCATAACTCCCAAATTTTCTTCATTATAATGTTCAGATCTTTTGATTTTGTCCCCCCATGCGATTTATGTATGACACTGCTGCAGTGTTGTCTATTCTGAAGTGAATTGCTACATGATGCCTCCCTTTTGCGAATGTTTGAAGTGCCAGAAAGGTTGCTAAAAGTTCCTTTGCATTTATATGGAAATCTTTTTCTTCCTTGCCCCATATGCCACCTGTACTTTCGCCTTGAAAAGAAGCCCCCCCAACCTAGATTTGATGCGTCTGATGTCATTACATAATCTGGACAGGGGGTTATAATTGCCTTTCCATTGAATTCCTCTATTTTTGTTATCCACCAAATCAATTCGTCTCTTGCTTTTCGAGACAGTATTATTTCTTGCTCGTAAGATTTTTCTTTTAAAAGCCCTTTGATCTGATCCATTTGTAAGAAACGACTTTGTAAATTTGCAGGAAAAATCGCTTGCATTGAAGACGCCAATTTCCCCGTCAACTGTGCTACTTGTCTTACTGTCACAGTGTCCGACTTTAAAATTTCTGTGCATTTTAACTTTATTTGCCCTATCTTTTCCCTTGGGAGATAAAACATCATCTTTACAGAATCTATCTGAAAACCTAGAAACTCCAACTTTTGTGTTTTATGCAAATTGGATTTTTTCCAGTTTATTAGAAACCCCAATTTTTGGAGAAGAAATAAAGTTGAGTCTCTGTGAATTTCCAGTTTTTGAGGGCTCTCTGCCATCAGAAGAATATCGTCTAGATAAATGATGAGACGAACCCCCAATCGTCTCAACAGACCCACTATTGGCTTCATTATTTTTGTAAATAACCTCGGACCCTCGGCTAATCCGAACGGAAGAGCAGAATGCTCGTATAGGATATCTTCCCATTCGAATCTCAGATATTTTCTGTGCTTTTGACAAATGGACAGAACTGAGTAGGCCTCTTTTAAATCTATTTTTAGCATGTAATCTCTGCTCTTTAGGAGATCTCTGATCATAAAAAGACCTTCCATTTTGAAATGTTGGTACATTATATGTTTGTTTAGGTGTCTTAGGTTTAACACTGGCCTTTGACCCCCATCCTTTTTTGGAATTAGGAACCAGTTGCTCAAATACTGATTTTTCCACGGTTTTACCATACAAATGACTTCTTTTGACAACATTTCTTGAACTTCTTTTGTCATCAGAGTTTTCTCCGTCTGATTTATTATAATCATTCTTGGTGTTTGTACTTGTTTTGGTTCTGACAAAAATTTATCTCTATCCCCATTATATTTTTTAAAATCATTTTGTCTGAGGTGATTATCATCCAATTGTTTATGAAATGACTCAACCTTCCTGCTATTGGAAGATTCTTGGATAAAGTTTTCAGATTCAGACCCTTCAAGCTTATCAACACCTTGTTGGCCTTTTCGAGATCCCCCAACTCTAAGACCATCTTTTCTTGGCAACATTGTTTTAAAACATAATTGTACATACCAGGGTCCTCCTCTTTTTCTTCCATTGGAAAACCCTCCACGGGAGCTGCCTCTGCTAGTGGTTCTGCCCCCAGAGTTCTTGACTCCCTGGTTGTGACTCGGAGGCCTGAACTGAAAAGGCCGGCTATTATCCAAATGATCATAGTTTTTATCTTCTCGCCCGGATTGCCTGTAACGAGAAGATTCGTAATGGGTATTTCTCTTTTTAGATTTTCTTTTGATCCCAAGTGCCGTGGCCATCTCGGAAGCCTCTTTCCTTGTTTTGGTGTAATCTTTGAGTTCATCTTTAAAATTGTCCCCAAAGAGATGTTTATCGTGCTTCGACAAGCATTCTTGTTTGTCTCTAAGAAGAGTTCTAGCCTTTTTTACATCCTGATTGTTTATTTTTTCCAGGATTGCCAAACGTCTTTGATAGTTTATGGCCACATTAGTCTGCCCGATTAAACATATTGTCTTTTCTGTCAGGTCAAGTAGATGGCGGAAGTCGAGTTTATCAATTTGCGCATGAGCGCTTGTTTCCTCCCTATCATTATCGATCTTTGATCTTATCGATTCGCACATGTTCCATAACTGACCTAATGGCCCCATAGTGTCCATCAACCTCGCTTGAATACTCATAAATGCTTTATCTGTCCGTTCGTATTTATTCTTGAACTCATCCATGATGGAAATAATTAAGGGGTCGATTGTTCGTATCTCGAACCCTTTATAATCTGGAATCGGCATAGTGTTTAGAATTAGCTCATTTATTTTGTGCTGTGGAATAAAACGGTTGAAGTTTTCTTCCACATAGCTTTCCATATCACTGGAAAAAACTATGCCCCTCTTCTCCTTCTTGTGAGGATTGAAACGAATATATCCAACATTTTCGTTTTTACTCGCCTTGTCCACAAAAGTAAAATTTGAGATCGTCTCGCTAATTACCGATCTCCTCTCCGAACATTTACTCTCGCCTTCCGAGTCGGAATCACTCCCTGACGAGGAGACTGCATTTATGTTAAGTTCACATTTTCTGCCATTCTTTGTGGCTTTGAACTTTTCCTTTTGTTCCTCCGGCGGGGATGCTCTCCCTCACTTTCGGAATCATTGGAAGTAGAGGAGGAAACATCTGTGGCATACTTTGGCCGTTTCCTATCTTCCATCTGTTTGTGACTCCTATCAGTCGAATTATTGTCTCTTTGGACCGACTGAACATGACCACGTGCATCGGCCATGCGGTCATCATGGCGATCATAATCTTCACAATCGGGCTGTGCCGTACTGTTATCTTCTAACGAAACTTCATCAGCACTTTGTTCTGCCATAAAGTCCTTCTATATTTATAATTCCAAATATACGGAAAAGTTTATCTAGCACTAAACTCAACAATGAGGTTTAACCTAATTGCAATTGACTGATGAACTGTAATTCTTCACTCGACGCTAGCCAGTAAGAGAATGAGGAAATGCACGTGTTACATGCATTATCTTTGGGATTGGCTAGTCAGGCTGCGTGCGCAGCAAGAGATAACACTGGAATATCTTGTTGAGGTTATGATATGAAATTTATAAAACGTACGTAACGTACGCTGTAATTTTTAACTGAAAACCAACAACCTGTTCCCAAATTTTTAACTGTTGATTGCCAATTTAACAAGAAAAGATGTTTTACACTCCTTTAGGAGTCTACTCCCGTATATGGAAGAAGAAGAAGAAGAAGATATGGGTTACATCCATATATCCAGAGATGTTATAGGTGTATCCGATTTGGTTTAATAGTTTTTTTCTCAATTCGTTTTATTTAAAATTTCATCATATGCTTTAAAGGGTTACAAATATAGACGATGTGTAAGCAAGAAATAATCATCTTGATTATAATATCTCACTTTTGAGAAGAGTACTGTAAAAAATGCAAGGTGTTGGAAAGACAAATGTTTACCATACAATTACAATACATTGACCATTTCGAAATCACATAGTCACGTGGTTCTGTGGGGGGGGGGGGGGAAGGGGGAAGATCGGCAGTTATCGCGTCCTTTCGTCGGGCATCCGCGGAAGAACAAGTTACAATTTCTATTGATTTAATTTTACAGTAATAAAAATTGTTTCAAAAGATTTGCAATTCAAACTATATTTAAACTACAAACTTAACGTTCATGTGCATAAACATTGCTAAGAAATTAATAATATTTTCAGACTTTAAAATAAACCAAAAAAAATTTAAGAAGTCTTATTTTTGCCACCAGAGACATGTTATTATATGTCTCTGTCTTTGCACAACAATTTATGAGATTATTAACTTCTACAATTATTTTCAACTATTTAAACTGTTGATGACCTTTATTGTAACTGAAATGTTTTTCTATTGGCTTATTATATACATTTTTCAAAATTTCATTTAGCTTTTTAAATTTTTTTTTTGTTTAAAGGACTTCACCTCCGCCGTAGTTTTATGACAGATTGGACAAATTCATGAATGAGGTAAACAGAAAACTTACTAAGTTGGATGTACTCGACGATTTATGTCTGAGAATGTCTAACCTAGAAAAATTTTGTAATACTGTAACCTCAAAGTTGGAGCAGGTGAAAAGACAATTACAGTGTAACCAGATGGAAGCTGCAAACTGCTCGAAGCATATGGACAATATTGAGGGTAGAATGAACAAGCTTCAGGACGATAATAGGTGGATATACGATGAAAATTGTAAACTAAAAGAGTCAGTTCTAGATTCTCAAACTAGATCAATGAGAGACAATTTAGCGATATTGGTCTATAATTTTTTACTTCATTTTTTGGCCCTGAATACCGGAGTGACATTGGCAGAGTTCCAATCTAATGGAAATGTGCTCACGTTTAGAGATAAATTAAGTAATAAGCAGAGAGGATTATGGGTTCATATGAGTTGGACTAAATCAGTTTGCAGATTACAGGTCTATGGGTACATGCCTTGTCCGGCTATTTTCTACCTTTATTTTAGAGCCAAATTGTTTATATTTATTATTTAATTCGTTTTTCTAAAATTCCTGCCTGTTGCAACACAACTAGTCTTGTTGATGGTCGTGACGGGCATCATTTGTGTTTTACTGATACACTTTACTTTCTAAAAAAATGCAACATGTTAACCTTAAAGAGGAACAATGTGATATACATTTATTTATGAAAGATACTGAAACATTGTTCAGAAACATGTTTAACAAATTATTTTTATCCCCGCCGTTACCAAGTAATATTAAAATCTTTACTTAATATGTGCTCATTTAATCTTCAATCTTACGCGCCTAGTTAAATTTATGTACTAAGACATTACACCATACTCATACATAATTAGTTACATATAATGCTAATGATGGGCCAATTAGCCATGGCCATGACCTTATCTGCTTAATTTCCCACGAAAAGATGCAGTAGGAGGCGGTAACGATGTGCATGTCCAGTATAAACAGTTTTTAAATGGTATAAGAAAACCAGTGCTATGTGCACTTTTATAAATAAATTTATTACTAATTAAATAAGGCTTTGTAGCAAGTAACTAACATTTTTATTACAATTATGTGGAATGCCTTCTTCATTATTCTTCATACTTATTTCATTATTCTTCATGACTAATTCATTATTTGTCATGCTTAATTCTTTATCATTCATGCTTAATTTAAGTTTGTTAGTTCTAAATTTTAAATTGTAATTTCTTTCATTATTTATTCTAAATTTGTTTATCCATATTATAAATTGATAATTCTTTATTTGAAAATAAATAAATTTTGCGAGAATACTGACTTTTGAATGGCTGGAAAATATTTTCTATCAGAGGATGGAAAACAAATTTGATCGTCATGGAGACACGCCATTTGACGTCATATATTACTCCACGGGAAACTAACAGTTTTGATCAGTTTTTGTGTTGATCTGTTTTTTTTCACAAATGTCCAGTTACAAAAATAAAATTGTTGAGTTATTCTATTGTTTGAATTTATTTATAAGTATTAACTAAAATATTTTTCCCATCGAGGCATAACAAATTTCCGTTTTTCACATTGTATAATCCGCAAAATTTCAGTTGTGCACATTTAATATAATCCGCTACGCAGATTATACAATGTGCAATACGGAAATTTTGTTATCCCTCGATGGAGAAAATATTTGTTGTTGTTGATCCTTAATCGATTTCTTTATATGGATTATATTAAAGGTGCACAACGAAAATTTTGTTATCCCTCGATGGAGAAAATATTTTTTGTAGTTTATCCTTACTTTTTTTCTTCGTAATCTTAGTTACTTACTCGTTCATCCTGTGTGGTAAATCCTAATTCAATATTCGAAATTCGTTATTCCTTTTGCTTCATTCAAAAGTGTTCAACAATTCATGCACTGCTTTAAGCTTTAAGACTCATCCTCAGAAACTACTACGTTAGAAAATAATCACAATCGCCACAAGGACCCAACGTGTGAATAATGTAAAAAGACAAAATTACATTAATTCTAAATCACTTTTCATTACTTGGTCATACTGACGATCGTGCTGATTACATTTCCTTGCATTCACAATATTTTACGAAACTATATTTTGATTCGATAATTTATAAAACGTACGCTGTAATTTTTAACTGAAAACCAACAACCTGTTCCCAAATTTTTAACTGTTGATTGCCAATTTAACAAGAAAAGATGTTTTACACTCCTTTAGGAGTCTACTCTCGTATATGGAAGAAGAAGAAGAAGAAGATATGGGTTACACCCATATATCCAGAGATGTTATAGGTGTATCCGATTTGGTTTAATAGTTTTTTTCTCAATTCGTTTTATTTAAAATTTCATTATATGCTTTAAAGGGTTACAAATATAGACGATGTGTAAGCAAGAAATAATCATCTTGATTATAATATCTCACTTTTGAGAAGAGTACTGTAAAAAATGCAAGGTGTTGGAAAGACAAATGTTTACCATACAATTACAATACATTGACCATTTCGAAATCACATAGTCACGTGGTTCTGTGGGGGGGGGGGGGGGAAGGGGGAAGATCGGCAGTTATCGCGTCCTTTCGTCGGGCATCCGCGGAAGAACAAGTTACAATTTCTATTGATTTAATTTTACAGTAATAAAAATTGTTTCAAAAGATTTGCAATTCAAACTATATTTAAACTACAAACTTAACGTTCATGTGCATAAACATTGCTAAGAAATTAATAATATTTTCAGACTTTAAAATAAACCAAAAAAAATTTAAGAAGTCTTATTTTTGCCACCAGAGACATGTTATTATATGTCTCTGTCTTTGCACAACAATTTATGAGATTATTAACTTCTACAATTATTTTCAACTATTTAAACTGTTGATGACCTTTATTGTAACTGAAATGTTTTTCTGTTGGCTTATTATATACATTTTTCAAAATTTCATTTAGCTTTTTAAATTTTTTTTTGTTTAAAGGACTTCACCTCCGCCGTAGTTTTATGACAGATTGGACAAATTCATGAATGAGGTAAACAGAAAACTTACTAAGTTGGATGTACTCGACGATTTATGTCTGAGAATGTCTAACCTAGAAAAATTTTGTAATACTGTAACCTCAAAGTTGGAGCAGGTGAAAAGACAATTACAGTGTAACCAGATGGAAGCTGCAAACTGCTCGAAGCATATGGACAATATTGAGGGTAGAATGAACAAGCTTCAGGACGATAATAGGTGGCTATACGATGAAAATTGTAAACTAAAAGAGTCAGTTCTAGATTCTCAAACTAGATCAATGAGAGACAATTTAATCGTTAAAGGGATACCAGAAACTGACGGACACGAAGAAAATACAGAGGAAAAACTACAATCATTTCTTAAAGAAGAATTAGGAATAGATGAAAATATTCCATTCCATGTTGTCCATCGACTGAAACCGAGACCGAATAATCAGCCACGCAATATAAAGTCCTAAAAACAGCACGGAAGAAGTTAAAAGACAGTGAACTTTACTCGGTGCATGAACAATTTCCTATGGAAGTAGTAGAAAGACGACGGAAGTTGATCCAAATTATGCTGGATGCAAGGAGCAAACGACATACTGCTACACTAAGGGATGACAAACTCTATATTGATGGAAGACGATTTTATCCGCGGTCAACCGAACATGAGCAGCATACTTTCCCTCACAATAATGCTGTACCACCTAGATAGGAGTATGGTACAAGAGGGCTATGTGTTCATAGTGAAAATACACAAAATTGTACTGGTAAATTAGAAAACAAGCTACCTTGCAATAACACTAACTTAAAATTTTGCTATTTGAATGTTTGTGGTTTAAAAAAGAAACTTATATATCCTGATTTTAATGAAATTATCCAAACCCATGACATGTGTATATTCGTTGAAACAAAGCTCTCAGATCTTGATGTGTTAAATGTTCATACTGATTACTTATACTATACAAAAAATAGAAACAAATAAAAAAACGCTTCCGGTGGAATTGCAATTATTTATAAAGCTAATATTAAAGATTATATCAAATTTATTGGAACTGAAAGCGAATTAGTCCTGTGGTTTGAAATGTCAGGTGAAACCAAAGCTAGGTCCGTTTAGAAACTCAAATGGCAGAATTCCAGTAGCAAATGTCAAGGATAATTTGGGACATGTCAACAACAAAGGCATATTTTTTCCCTCCAATAGTACCAGGAGAAAACCCACGACCATTGCCAGTTTTCCTGCTGAAGGTCGGGGGTTTTTCTCTGGGTACTCCACTTTCCTCCCCCAATAAAAACTGGACGCCATGATATAGCTGAAAAATTACTGAAAGAGGCGTTAAGTATCTTTCAAACAAACAAAAAAATAAAATATGGACGTGTTTTCGTGTAGAATTGTTTTAAATTGGATTTTAACACTACAAAGGTACAATAAGGAATAATATGGAATAATAAAAAATGGAAGCAGAACACTGAGCGCAAGAAGGTGTAACTTTTAGTATACACAAGCATCCAAAGCTTTGTTTTATTTGTTTGAATGGTGTTTATATAAAAAAATAACAAATTTAGAAGTAAATCTTAAAGAATTGAATTAGCGTTTTCACACTTGGAACTTCCTAGAGATCCCACAGAGCCTAGTACACGTTTCATTACTTACCGGAGGTGTTAATTTCACCGAGAGATGTGTACTACGTTGAATATGTATCGGTGTCCGTTGGCCACACTAATTTATTAACAGATAATTAAACAATAATGAGAATCATAGGTGGTATATGGGAAATTTTTTACTCTATGTCGCACCTCCCGAAGAGTGCATTTTTGCTAGCATTTTATTTATTTATTATTATTATTATTATTTTTTATTGTTTTTTTTTTGGCTTGTATTTTTTATTTATTTATCTATATTTTACCTTTTTATTACGAAAATCCAATAAAAAAAATTAAATCAATATAACATGTCAATTTCTAATACTACGCCTTTGTTGTTTTCATGTCATTAATCAACCTTGGCTTTTTCTACGGGAATTTAACATTATAAGTCAGATATGTTTTTGTTCTAAAGGGACCTAATTTTGTTATCAAACGTTAGTCTGCTTACGTGACGTACAATGGTATTCGGACAAACCGCGAGACTTTTCCCGCGCCCATGTAAAAAGGATTCGAACCGACAAAATCAAGTACGTCTATGTTCTAATTTGGGTAAAATTTGAATATAGAAAATCGCCCTACCAAAATAAAAAAAACCGCTGAACATCTAGAGGAAATAATTGTTTATTTCAAAACACGGCTGGTAATCGCTAATGCACTACCACATGTGATGCAAAGAAAATAGTGCGAGCGATTTCCAGTTATGCAAGAGAGGAATAAAAAGGTGTAGTTTTGACATGAAGATGTAAGAAATTTCTCTATATTCACGATATTATTATCTTTTATTGACAAACTGGCGATGTGATTCTCTGGCCCATACATTTAAGTATATTTTCTTCAGCTTTATCATGAAATCTTTTTCCGTATGTTTTCTTTAAAACAATTTGTGCCACTGACTTGCGAAAGAAATAAGGAAAGATTGAACAAATTCTCGTTCTTCCTAGTACATGTATTTAATGGAAACTGACCGATCTGAGTAGATGTGGCTTTATTAACAAGTTTAGCTTATCTAAAAAGCTAACCGTCTCTTAGCTGCAATTCCCATTTTATGGGTATTATTAAAGTACCTGTTGTTTGTAATTTATATGTAGGACAGGTAAGCAATGTACCTTTTTAAGGACATTTTTCACGCTAAACTATTAATCAATGTTGCGTGAGAGATTTAAATAACTCTCGTCAGTTCACACGTGTTTTTTGAAAAATAAATAATTTAAGAAAAATTGACTCCCTGAACAAATGTTCAAAAAAAGCGCTAAAAATATGTGTTGTTCTATTTGCATCAATATCAGAACGAAATAAAGATACAGAAAATATCAGTATTTTCCGAATTAGCTTTAAAAGTAGGGAGATTTTGGTTCTATGTTTAACTTTTAATAGTTAAGTGACCAATGCACTGAATGAAATAGAAGTCAATATGTGCATGGAACGTAACATTACTACACAAAAATACTGATTACAACCCCTTTTCAACCAAGAGTACGATCCTGACATAAACCAATAATATGACAAAGATATTTTATAAATTTAGTGAATTACCCAATCAAGTAACAGAAAGCCATTTACTCCGTTTACTGTTCATCATTTGACTATGTATAACACAAATTTAGCAGTGCAAAAATATTTATCTGCGCGTGCCGGCGCAAAAAAGTTGTGCAAGAGAGCACATGAAAATGAAAATATATTGATATTTGGTAAAAGAAACATGCCAAACAGTTTCAGAAATTGATCTTTTCCTGCCGTTAACTGTTATTAATATATTCCGCCCCTTTCAAGTTTACCGCAGAACAAATTAATTTTTTAATCTGTTTTGAGCTTGGTTGACATGTTTCTTTTTGCAGAAACATGTACTGGAGCGTAATTTCTATAGCCTAATCACAGTCAACGTCACCTGAACTGTATGAGACCTTCAGTTTTCGCATTTTCCTCATATACATATTTCTTTCATTGAGAGCGATGAAATACCGAGATTTCCCAGTGAAATAAATTCTGGTAATTCACATTGCTGTCGATGTTATAATTATAGGATAATCAATCGTGCATTGTAAATGTTGCAAATATGCCCAAACTCATTCAAATTTAACTTGTTCCTCGCTCTTGTTCAATATGATGCGTTCTGCGGCACTCTTGATCATGTTTTCAATATTCACGATGCGCAATTGAAACAAATTCCAGTTAATCACACGTGAAATGAATTCAGTTCTTTCACTCGCTGGAAGTGACGCTACTGTGTATGTTCTTAACGACGTCTCTTGCAAACATTGAGGATCCATGACATTCAAATCAAAGTTCCTCTAAGTATTAAGACTATATATTTAATAAACGTCAATGTAATAAACAAAATAATCAATCGTGCATCGTGCATGTTGAAAATATGATAACTCGTGCCGGAACGCATTCAGATTTAACTTGTGCTCGGAAAAAGTCACTTGTCAAAGAAGTCAATATGATGCGTTCTGCGGCTAATCGTATTCATATTTTCAATATTCTCTTATTTTGTTTAATAAATTCCAAGAAACAAGAACAGTGTAACTGTTAATAAAATTTATTTGCAAAAACGTCTTTTTGAAATAATAAGATACAGAATATATAAATAACTTTACATTTACATAACCATGCCGGTATGCCAGTATATATACGAACAAAATCTAGCAAAATTATTCTGTAAACATTTTAAACAAATAAAAATAAAAATGTTAGCCAATATACTACCCTGTACACATAGGGCATGATCAATGGGCAGATAACTTTTACTTTATTCAAACTAATTTTTCAACTCAATACATTGAGTAAAAATATTCACTGCGTTTGCTGCTAGTTGCAATGATTGTGATGTTTCCAGCATAGCTACAATAACTATGTCAAGAAAAAACTATTTCAAAACTAGTCAATCAGCCAGGCAGTAGAAAACGCAGACGAGTAAATCTGTAGTTGCTGTATTGTTGGTTGTTGGTTCCAACGTTTGGCAGTTTCTTGGACTTGATTTGTGGATTGTCTTTTGGTGTTCGGTATTTACTTATTACCTTTATCTTCATACAAACAACGTGAAAAAAATCCCCAACATAGACTATTATCAAATTCAATCCAGCTATTCCGATATTTCATTATCAACTCAGCTGAAGTATGAGCGTCTACAAGATTCAACAACAAAAATAATCAAAGTTGACAGGAGGCTATAAACAATTCCATATAAACTTAGACCATAAAAGAAAAGAAACTGAAGACAAAATTGCAAATTAACTGATTTTCAAAATGGTATTTTCACGTTTCTGATTTTATTATTAACTTTCTAATGCACCACAACAATAATTGCTGTAATTATCAAAATGTAATATTTAAGAAACATGTTCAAAATAGCCTCTGCATTACTGCTATCATACAATGTACGAAATGTTTAATAACAACCGAGTTATTTGACAAAGTCAGTCTCAGTATGTTCAAATGAGGCGTTAGCTTTAGCATGCTTGAAAACATAAACTCTGTCACAGAACCGCCTTTTACTTCTGTAAATCATACACAGAATAATTCAAACCCTCTTTTCTGACATGTGGAAAATATTTAGAACTATCAGGGCCAAACTTTATGGACTACTTACTACAAAGAGAAATGAAAGTATGCATAACCGACTTATATTGCTAAGAGGATGACATGGAGTCGAAACTTTAGTGCACTGTGTCATTCTGGAGCACATTCCGATACTTTTGGAATAGTTAAATCTACACTGCTATTTGCAAAGGAAGCTGGTATTACATATATTAATTGAGAACAAATGTATGATCACAAGACTTGACACCTGTAACAAAGTTCGACAGCAAACTGCAAAGTTCCGGGATGAACGATATATCAGAAGACTAAAACGGTGTAATCAAAAAAACTATTTTTAAAATTTTGTTCATAATTTGACACCTGTATTGACTTGAATGTGTAATTTTGAAATATAAGCTTAAAATATTATTGTTTGAAACACGCGTGGACTGTGAAATAATGCTCACTAGTTATACCCCGTTAAAATCGCTATACACCATATGGTACTACAGGATAAAGCAATATGCAAAATATCATTCTTCTGCATTTCTGTTGCCTAGAAAACAGCGACGGAAATTTTTTGTTACGGACGAACAGACGAACGGACAAGGATAAAGTACAAGAGAAGGTATAATAGAATGTTGAACAGCACAACATTTTGCCTTTCAGCATACTTGCCTGAGTTTCTTATTTGATATATTTTAAAAACGCAAACATTCCAAAAACATGCCTTGCTCTGAACGTTAACTAAAGCCGCCTCAAAGCGTAAATGTGCAATATTACTTGTAACTAGTATTAAATGAGTCTGTGAACACATATGCAAGAACTTTCCCCGGCAAAGTCACTCGCAGTGATGGATATTCAGAACATCTAATTGCCATATTTGACAGTGTCTGTCATTTTTTATTATAATTTATATATAAAAACACCTGTTCCTCAAAAGAAATAATGAAATTAAATGTTTCACTCACTATGATGTGGACCAATAAAATAAAACGGTGTAATCTAAAACTTTTTGAAAATTCTGTTTATAATCTGACACCTGTATTGACTGAACTGTATAATATACAAGTCAAAGAGATTATGCAACAATGACGATGTTTTGGTCAAAATGAAAGAGACAGTTCGACCAACTAATTTCCCTTTTCCGTGTTAATATAAATAAATGACGACAACAAATCAATTCAGTGACATCCTGAACCTTTTCATAGCTATAACTTAACTTGAGCTTTCTCTGTATTGTTTTATACGATGGTGAGTTTTCACTTGGTTTTGTTCAAATATTCTCATAAAATGTGATCAAATTGCCAAGGTGTCTAATTCATAACAGCAGACGCGCGTTTCGTCTATTAAAGACTCATCAGTGTTGTTCACATCTAAATGTTTAAGGTATCCTTTATTTGACATGATTGCGAGATGGACTAATGTAAGTCCACTTGGATCGTGTAAATAAAGCATACAGGTAGTTCAAAATATTATATCAAAAATCAGCTACAAACCAGTACTCGGCACAGTAATTAATAACACTACCGTAATTTAAGGATAAGTTATTTTACCATTATTGATGTTTAATAACTGAAATCATTTTGAGTTCTATATATAAGCCCAACACTATTTAAATATATAACATTTTTGAAACATCGAAAATAGCGTTGCCTTCTTAAAATGCATATATTGTTTTAAAGCAAGAATGTAAGACACATTTTTGTAACCTCCGAGATACCTATTTGTTTGACCAGCATATTTTTTTATGGAAGACGTGTAAGCAAGAAACACTGCCGGAGCGTTTTGGGGGTGCATCGGGCTTTTACCGTTCAAATAATAGACATTCGGAAGATCACCATAATTCAGTATTATGATTAACGACCAGTCATTGTTCTCGATTAATTGACTTCCGTCATTGTTCTCCGAAAAACTTGGTATTTGTGTAGAAACTTTTATTTTTCGTTAGAAAAGAATATAAAAAATATCAGAATATTATTTAAGACTTATACAAGAGAATACAAATAGAGGAGGGATCTGTCCACTAGTACCTGTCAATTAAGTTGTAGTTTTCAAATACAAAGAAAGATGGGTTATCTTTCTTCATATTTCAAACCTTAACTATAGGTAGAACTGTTTTGTAAATGTTTTGGCTACTAACATTTCTGTGATTTGCATACCTTTCTAACATTGATCAGCATTTATCTGTGATAGGAAATTAATAAACTTTCATTCACAATTAAAAAAGTATATGCCATATTTGTAATGACCAATTCCTTTTTTTTGCTAGTTAGAAAATTTTGAGACGCTCCCACTTTTACATGCACTTTCTAATGCAGTGAATGTAAAAATACAAAATTGTTTTAAAATTTACAAAAATTTTATCTTGCAAGATCTGAAACAAATTTTCACACTTTTTAAAACTTAATGTATGCAAGAGCTTACAGACAAACAATTTTACACATGTAACCATTATTGACCAAATCAGAACTCAACAAAGTATTTAGTACTGTACTTAATGTAGGGTACACAATCTGGTAACCTGTTACTGGTACACATTTACTACTGTTATACCTGAACTAACAGGTACTCGTTGTACAACCTAAATAACAGGTAAGCGTTGTCTATAAAATTGTTGATGTTCAAGCAATAGAGACACATATACAGATATAATAGGAATTATACAAAATACTGATTTACTAGATATGTGTAATCAGCATTTCAAATTAAAATTATGATAAACAAATGATAAGTACTTGAATCAGATAAATAATAAAAATATAGCAATTATATCTATGTCTTAATGAATTTGCAAGTAAATGTACAAACATCAGTGCTATGTGGCCAGACTCAGCATATGACTTTGTTTTAAGGATGTCAGCTATTGGAAGGTTTTTATTGGGTTCGGGTTACTCTTTTTCTGCTTTTGTGTGTTTTTGGTTTTTGTGTTGCGTTTGTCTATATCCGGATTTGTAACTGTTCCTTGACTTTTGGCTCTTGTTGTTTGGTCGGTTTTCTTTGCTATTTTTCTTTTAAGAAACTACCAAGTAGTTTGACAAGGGGTGTTATTGGGTACTAGTGGTTATCTATACACACAGAGTCTTTATACTGACACCCTTATAGACAACCGATTTAGAAGTCAGAATACAACCAGTCAGTGTTCAACCAGGTCAACTATTGAAAGAGATTTTGGCCGATGAAAGAAAAGATTCCATGTATTAGGTTTAAATGTATATTTTTAACAATATTGCAGTACCGAAAGACATTTGCAGTTTTAAATGAAATGTAAACTTTTGACATGACTCCAGAGAAGAAATAAATATTTCTTAAATACAAAGAAATTGGCATTGTTTTTCTTTGTTTTCTTGAAAACGAAGATATGTGTGAAATGGATTGATATTAATCTTGCTGGATGCTTTCCATCATTAAATCTATAATTATGATATAACTGTTGTATATTATTGACACTATTTGATTTAAGATTAGAATGACACCAGACAATGCATGCAGAATAATACTTGCATATGCTGTTTTGCACAATATAGCCCTCATGAGGAATGAACCAGAAGTTGATGATGAAAAAACTGAAGATATTCAGCCAGAAATGCAACCCTATGATGATCAACAAGATGGAAGAGGAATCAGAGATTATTTTATAACACACTTTGTCGCTTGATAAACTGTCCTTAACATTTTCATTTAAGTTTCTTTTTCATACAAAGTTAGTAAATATAGTCAGACTTAAAAACATAGTTCGAAAGGGGAGAGAAGAAAAAAGCATAAACATGACTGTGTGAATTTGTGTAGGTGTGTGGACCCTTTTAGATGAAACTAATGAATTCTATTTATTGGTAATCGACTATTGAAAGTTTATATTTAGAGCCATTGCAACAGCATAACTGTATTTTGCTGATTACCTTTACAATTTTCAACAAAATATTTAAGAAAGAAAAAGTGTTTTGACCGAAGATAAAAGTAATATTTTAATGCAGTTTAAAACAAATAAGCTAATGTTTGTGACGATGAAAGTTGCTCAGGTTGAAGGATATTTTGTAGCAGTTCTATCCGCAGATTTAATATTCTATTTTATTTCCCCTGTTTTAAACATTCTCCGTCTAGAAACCTGTACTGCTAGTTGTGAATGTCCTGCACTGTGACATTTCTATTTGGTTGGATTTCTTTTAAATACTCATCAAGCAATAAATTGATTTTAGGTTAAGTGTGCTACTGCACAATATTGGGATATATTATTATTAATCTTTATTAATTGGTTATATTTAAAAACAATAGTTCAGTGTTAAGTCTTACACAAAAACGGTCATGTCCAAAAAGTATACAATATATAAGCATAGATATGCCTCCTTATGCCGTGCTTGAATACAACACAAAAGTATGCGTAAGAAGAAAACCTCAGCAATACAGTTCTTTGTCACGATATATTTGATTGTGTTTAGTAAAATATAAATACAACTTTCACTCATTGCTGAGTATGAGCTGTATGCCTGCAGCTTTTTTCATTTAAGTTGCTCACAAGATGGTAGCATTAATGGCTATAACTGACATGCATAATCGCCTCGGTAAAAAGTACTCTATAAATAAGATAATGCCAACTATAACTTTATCATAATGGGCAACATAAATGGCAAAAATTAATTCTCTGATAAAATTCTAAAATCGAACAAAATGATAGTTTGAATAGTTTTGGATTCGCCACTTTTGATCCAAATGGTGTAAAAAGCTACAAAAATGTGCATGCATACTACTTTAAGCATATGCACTAAAAACGTTACCGATAGTGTGTTGCATAAAGTCTAGTGACTAATATTTCAGCTATATTCCTGACCTGAAAACAATTTAACATTAATTAGCCTAAAAAATTCATATAGTAATTTACATACTAAAAAATTTAAAACAATAGTACAAGAATATATTTTAAAAATACGTGAAATTTTGAAATGTCACAACTTTTTATCTCATTTTGTACGATATTTGAATTTTCGCAAAGAGTTCTTTGTTAAGCTAATTCAAGCGCTGGAGAACTTTTTAATTTCGAATTAAATTCGGTATAAAATCACAAAATTGAAGTAGAGAATTCTCCTGTTGCTGATAACTGTTCTTTCGATTGGTTAACCATTGTTAATGGAAAAAAGCTTTTTTGAACATTTTCTAGTGATGTTTCTAAGTCCTGTGGAGCAGGTATCGTGGATTTTCCATTAGGACAACAACTTAAACTTTTGATTATCCACTTATCATTTACCTACCCTATCCCTTTGTTGTTTTTGACAAGAAGCATTTAAAAATTTTCCCTTCCCTGAGTTTCTGCGGTTCTCCGCTCGTAGTCAGTTTGAATTTCCAATCAGAATTATACAAAACATTGTAGAACGGTCAAATGAATAGCTTAAGATAAGTTTGTTTCAATTCTCCTGGTGGTTTTAAAGACAGAAAGGTAAAGGTTTACAGACAATCTAATGACGCTCGACGACGACAAAGCAAATGATAACATTACATAATTTAGTTAATCATTTACGTTCTGCACCATTTAAGTAAACAGATAACACAAGGGTTCCTAATTTTCTAAACATGCTGGGGTTCGAAAACTAAGCTTTCGACAAACAGATGACGTCTATGACAGTATCATACCATAATACGAATGCTAAAGTATTGCGGCGGTATAAAAATGCAAAACCTGTCGAAACACTACACAAAGCTCATTTAACTAGGAATCTAATAAAAAATTAATCAAAATCGTATTAAATATAAAATATTAAAAACGTAAGTAATATTAACAAATTGGCCCCTTAGACATATCGTTAAAAATTTTAGCAGTTAGTTAACATATTACCATTGACCGTTTTATTATTGCAACAACAACAAAAACAAACAAACAAATCATGTTGTCGTATTTGAATCTTGATAATTACTTTCCTTTCTATTATGATTTCTCAAATAATAGACAAAAAGGAAAAACAATTACAAGACAATAAGTGTTGACTAAAGACTTCGGTTAGGAGACTTTTTTTATATCTTGCCTTGGTGATTAAGATTTTCTTTAGTAGAACCTGGTTATCTAATTCTAGCTTGACTCGATAACTTGGTTATGTCGATATTATGCTTTTATAGCCATTACAATATTAAATAAATGTCATCTTAACTTTGTGAAACGTCTTGGTGTTGCATCCAACGCCCACCCCTCCCTACATCCCCGCATCACATCACTAAATGTAGTAAAATGTATTTATAGAGTATATATGTTGATTATTATTTAATTAAAAAAGAAATGTATTTTTTCAATGGCCAACACGTTTATTATTGTCACTTAATATAATTACACAAAATAAGTACCCCAATTTTCCCCGCCCGCCCGACGTTACCATACTATATATAGCTACAACTGGGGTATGCACTTCTAACAACCCGGCCAGAAGAATTCAGAACAAATCGTGGCCACGAATTATAAATTGTGTCAACTTATTGACAAATCTTTGCCTCGGATTAAAAAATCGAAGCCACGAATTGACAAATAGTTGCCACTAAACAAATCTTGGGTCACGAATACAAATCGCAACTTAGCAAGTGATACCAGAAAAATCAGAGAACGTTTGTATTATTAATGCCCTTTGTTAGTTCTTCCAGTTTCCGAGTATGGCTTGCTCATTCAATTTTTACCTATGTATCAACGGTGAAAGCAGGTCCAAAAGTCTCTTTACTTCTTCTGTCATTTCGTTCGTTCGTTTGTCACCGTATATGGTGCATACTTTGTGTAATTTGAAAGTCAAATTAGATTGAAGCTATAGTTTTCAAATTTTTAATTTTGTTTAGATACATCCTTTATTGGAATTTTTTTTTTTAATTTGTTACTATAACTTTGACGATGGACATTTTTTTTTCAGCCATATAATATAAGGTGACTAAGTTTTTGTTTGTAGAATGGCAACATTGTCCGTTGCATAGCGAGATTTCAGTATTGACTTTGCTTAAATGAACCGCCCCGAGTCCTGTCACCTGTCACATTCAATCATGTTAATACTTATGAGTTATTGTGAAATACTGCACGATAACAGTTAAATATTTGTAGTTTTATTTTTATGCCAGGTGTTAGAAAATTTGTGAAAAATGTAACAATTTTGGCAATTCTAACGCTTTTTTAAGAGTTTAATATTTTATAAATTACTAATGATTGTGACTTATGACAGACTTACGTCTGCGTCCTGTGATATTAAAGTTGAAACAAGGCATTTGGCAAAAAACAGTGCGATCGCGATTATCATTACTGCGGGTCAAGTAGGCCCTATATCTCTATATTATTTATGTGTAAAGTTTTGCTGGGTTGACAGGTTGAAAAGAAGGAAATACGCAATGTCAACTATTTGTTTGGTCGACAGGTTGATATGTCGACAATATCATACAAATAACTAAATGAAAAATGTCAAATTTTCGTTTGGTTCGACAATATCATTAAAATGTTGAAATACACAGCGTCAACTTTTTGTGGGGTATATAGGTTTACAATATCAAAATAAATAACAAAAACAAGTGTGGACACAGAAAAATGTCTCGCCTGCCTTCCGCATCAGTAATGAAAATAAATTTCGTCATAAGTATTACGTAAATAGCATTAAATATCAGCAGCAGCCTGTATACGAAATATTGTCACCATACCATGCATAGTTACAGGGGAACAGCCGTAACCCAAAAACTTTAACGTAGTCGCTGGACCGTGAAATTGAGGTCAAGGTCAGGTGGAAACTAATAGACAGTCATGTACTATTCATCAGCAACCTATATACCAAATATTGTCATCCTACCATGCATAGTTACAGAGAAACTGCAGTAACCCAAAAACTTTAATGTAGTCGCTGGACCGTGAAATTGAGGTCAAGGTCAAGTGACACTTACCAGACAGTCATGTACTAGTCATCAGCAACCTATACACCAAATATTGTCATCCTACCATGCGTAGTTACAGAGGAACTGTCGTAACCCAAAAACTTTAACGTAGTCGCTGGACCGTGAAATTGAGGTCAAGGTCAGGTGACACCTACCAGACAGTCATGTACTAGTCATCAGCAACCTATACACCAAATATTGTCATCCTACCATGCGTAGTTACAGAGGAACTGTCGTAACCCAAAAACTTTAACGTAGTCGCTGGACCGTGAAATTGAGGTCAAGGTCAGGTGACAGGTGACTGACTGGCAAGTACTCATCATAAGCTACCTCTGGACCAAATTTGATGGACCTAGGGCTTGGGCTTACAAATATATGAAGTAAGATGTCAAGTGTTTACGCCGCCGCCGCCACCGCCGCCGGATTCCCATACATATGTCTCGCCTCCAGCGACTTTCGTCGCAGGCGAGACAAAAAACACATGTCAACCTTAGGGTGGGGGGTTAGAATTAGGGATAGGGTTAAACTGTCAACCAATCAAGACAAGTAAAATAACGAAAAAAACAGTGTCAACTTTAGGCTTAGTGTTAACCGGTCGATCAATCAAACCTTCTAACATTCAAGTGGTCAACTTCTTATCTTGAATTTATATAAGGTACAATGCAGGTCCTTCTTCTTCCATATACAGGAGTAGACTCCTAAAGGAGTGTAAAACATCCAGGAACTTGTGCGCAAGTACAAAAAAGTGGACTACTAACATTATAGACCCCTTTTTAAAGCGCGCATCACAAAACTTAGACAAATAATTTAATACTCGACTTTATCGATATCAACATTTAATATTTTTAGGGTGCAACATCAACTGCATGTAACCTTATGTATACATATTGAAGTACGAACTACAGCTATAGTCTTCCGTCACGTGAAGCAAGCTAACAGTTCGTTCTTGTTTAAATTCAGCAGGCTCACTTTAAGAAAACGATTGGAATCGAAGGGATTTTCACCAGACATGTCTGGTAGGTCCTACGAATTTTGTTTTCACTGTGACGATGGAATTTTCGTAACCAATACGTATTAACTTACTGTGACTGTATGACAAGTAACTTTGTCATCCTATATAATATATACAAAATTGCTGAATTAGATTACTGTCAGATTAATACGTATTGGTTACGAAAATTCCATCGTCACTCGCAAGTACATATGTACTATGTCTATGTCTACGATTCACCCCGGTTAATGAAGCTATATTTTTATCTAGCGGATTTGGCCGAGGGGTCTTGACCGCTGGACATAGTGCAGGCGATTTGGTGCCACAGTGTCACAACGGTGTGAGTTCGAATCCCCTGAGGGAAAGCAAAAATTTGACAGTGTAAAAATCTAAGTCTAACAGTGTTGGGTTTAATTTGTAAACGCATATATATATATATATATATATATATATATATATATATATATATATATATATGTATATCGACCTCGGACTACGTCCTTGGTCGATATACATCTCTCAGTCTATATAAACTTGTATTGACTTCGAGAAAGGCTGTATTTGTATAACAGCATTGCGATACTCGTTAAAAGCATCGCGATGGAAAAAACTGCATAGTGTGAAACTTATCGGCTTAATTTTAAAAAGCATAGGCTTGCTTTTTTCATCTACCTGACTAATCATTGTGATGCTTTTATAGGCTTGCTCTTTTTTATCGCGATACTTGCGAAAAGCATCGCGATATTTATCAAAAGCATTGCGATACTTGTTAAAAGCATCGCGATAATTTTGCAAAGCATCGCGATACTTTTACAAAGCATCGCGATGCTTTTGAAACGCATCGCGATGAAAAAAGATCATGCCGGAATAAAAAAATGTATCGCGTTACTTTTTTAAAGCATCGCGATACTTGTAAAAAAACATCCTGATACTCGTTAAAAGCATTTTACAAGTAATGCGATTGTTTTACAAAAAAATTGCGATGTTTTTAACAAGTAACGCGATGCTTTTATAAAGTATCGCGATCCTTTTTCATTTCATGCACGACGTTTTTTCATTGCGATGCTTTTCAAAAGCCATGCTTTTAACAAGTATCGCGATAGAAAAATGCAAGCCAATAGAAACATCACAATTGTGACATGAACGGCAACTGATAGTTGCGTTTTCGACTTTGCACTTATTTTTAATATTACTATATAGTTAAATGCGTTAATTAGACGATTTGATGAGACAAATATTATGTAAAGATGGGGCTTTCAGTCTATTAATGAGTATCAGTAAAGTAGCCTCTGTAAAAATAGAACGTGTGTTGAAGAAATAACTGAAACAGTTATATGCACTGGTGTCAAGCGTAACGATTAAAAATATTAATTAAAGAGGGTAATACTGCTCGCTGGACGTTAAGCAAACATCCATTCAATCAATTATATTTGTTTTATTACATTCTGAGAGTGATCAAAATAAATATTTACATCTAGTTTAATTTTATCCCGTGTTGCAGCAATGAAGGATAAGATATTAAGATATTTAATGAATAAATTGTATCAAAAATAACTATAATATCACATATTAACAGATAAAGACTATTTGGTAGACATATTATTTCTCTAAAGGAGCAGCATTTTTTATATATAATGTCGACTTAATGCAAGTAATGCATTGGAATATTTATGTAATACGGTTGTTGTGTTAAGCGGGAGTGCATATCGTGACATCGACGGATTGTACTTGACCAATAAGTCGATACTTCGATTAGAAAACCATGTATAAAGTTTAATACTCTTAAGACAAATGAAATGATAAATTAGAAAAAACATCTGGGGCTATCAACATGAAGGATTTGATGATGATATTAGGAATCATATTTATTTGACTTTTCTACATTTATCATTTTAATAAAACGAACACCGCGGTGTTAATTGGTTTCAAGTAACGTCTATTCAGAACAACAAAAAATTGTCACAAACTATAATAATTTCACATTGCCAAATTTGTCATGCGATGTAATATGCTTAAGTTTGTTGTCAATAGTATTGACTACCAGTTATTGGGGTAATATTATTACCTCTTAGTCAACATAGAATACTTGTATGTTGAAGGGTTGTCAGATTTTACTTACATATGGAAAACATGTATTTTTTGTACTAAAGATCTTGTTCCCTAAACAATTCTCTTAAGCTTTGGAGATCCCTCTAGCAAAATTATAGTAAATTGACTTGCACCAAAACATTACTTTATGACGATGTTTACAAAGATAATAAAATATATTATTATTATTATTGTTGTTGTTGTTATTATAATTTTTATTTATTTATTTATTTATTTATTTATTTATATTAACACAAATCGGAATCACATAGAAAATTTCTATTAGTTTTGCACGATCAGTTTCGAGGAGTCACCTTGACGACTTGTATTAATCAAAATAAACTTGAGCCCTGTATCTACAATTTACCTGTTGAATGCAGTTCATTATTGAGCGATGAGCTTTTCGAGGATATATTAAAATTAAATCATTATAGAGTTGTTGGAATTTTAAATATCCGGTCAATTTTTATAAATACAACCTTACATTTACATAATCCATAGAAAAATCTCGTTTTAATGAAAACCAACAGAAGTATTTCCGTCGCATTTCACACCAGTGAATAAACTATAAATCTATTGGTGGATATTGTTCGATTCGAGGGCAAATGGGGCCTGGCAGAAATCCTATAGGGTAAGTAAATACTGCCCTTATTCAGTACAAAAACAAAAATAAGTTACTTTATTAATATTGCTAACGTGCCATGTATACTTGAGTCAAATTAAAGTATTGATAAAGAATTCGAAAAAACTTCCACATAAGTAATTTCAAGACAAAATAAAATATTTATAATTTAATACATCAGGGTTTTTACAACATAAATATTTTTCTCCGTAGGCCAGACATAAAATAACGTATATACAGTAGCAGGATATTTTCTTGTAAAAAAGAACGCCTTTAAAAATATATAATTTTAAGTGTCACATAAATAGTGTGTTATAATGTATAAGCTTTTTAATGACAACAGACGAAAAATTCGGGAACAGTTGGAAATTGGTCTTACATATTTCGTGATTGAAAATGAGCTTAGAAACGGAGTAAAATTATCTTAATTGGAGTTAAGGTGATTATTTTCATGGAGACAATATCTAAAGAAGCAATTTATATATACGAACATTTTTATAACATCGTGAGATTGTGAAATTTGCCGACTCAGACCCGTGTCGCAAACTCCGCTGTTTTGTCTATGGAGATCTCTCTGGCGTTCCACGAAAAAAAAACGTTGTATGACAGAGAATTCTAGGACTAGCGTTTTCTGTCTGTTTTAAGACCTATAGGTAATGTCGTTTACGTTTACGCGGGAAAGTCTCGCGGTTTTTCTAAATACCATAGAATGTCACGAAAGCAGAAGAACCTTTATAAACAACATAAGATTCTTGTACAAACAAAACTAGCTGACTTCAAATGAAAAATTACTCTAGCAAAAGTCAAGGACGATTTGTGACATGTAAACAACAGAGGCATAGTAAGAAATACTTGTATGGACAGTCTATCATGTAAAAAAAATTTATTGGCTTTTTGTAATAAAAAGGTACAATTTAGGATTAAAAATGCAAACAAAAAATGCATTCCACGGAGATGTGACTTATAGTATTGATCCTTGTCAACCTATGCATCCTGTTATTTATTCGTATATATGCATGTTTAAGTATGACCTTTTGTAACGCGTGCTAATTTTTATGCGTGTTAAAATTAAATTTTTAGTTGAAGTTTTAAGTGTTCTATTTCCTTTACACACAGACTCCGGGTTATTGCAGTAAGTAAAGGCATGGTTTTAAAAGCCTCGGTTGCGAGTGCATCGATTAATTGATGATTGATATATATGTCTTTCAGTGTCTTTATTTCAGCATGTATATCAACAATAAATACGAAAATATTTAGTTACAAAATGGTTTGAACAAACTCGACAAATGCCACTAATTAGACCGCAACGTTTCTTATCTCGTATTACTGTTAACTACCATGAAAATTGAGATAATTTTGTTCAAAATTATTCAGTAAAAAACAGTCTGAAGAAATTTTGCTATGAAACTCTGATTCCGCTCTGATTCAACTGTTATCAAGTTCCAATGTGAAATGAAATTAAAAAATAGGAAATTCTTATCATGTTTGTTTTAAGCTTTATTGTTCCGACAAAACAAATTCATATGCGTTTGTTGTTTACACATCACACGTACGGTAGAAAAATATGCAAATCTATTTTATTACGTAAATTTGGAAGTTGTATTGTAGAAAGACTGGAAGATATTTATACAAACCATTTCAAAAAAAATGAAAAAATGGTCGCACCGTAACTTGCAGGGTTGTAGAGTTATGAAATCTTGTACCAAAACATTTTAGTTATTTTAAACAACCTGTTGTAATATTTTCAGTTTTGATTTGTGTTGGTTTTATTCCCAAGAAAGTGATTTTATAATATGTAATATTGTTAGCCATAACGATTTGCCATTTTCAATGTTACTTATCATTGTAGTTGTTTGTTGGATTTAGTTATGCAGCCAGTTATTCATCACGTTATGCCCAGCTAAAGTATCCCATCAATATATCTCTTCTTCTTTCTATTGTTAATAATGTCGCACGACAAGTTTAAACGTCACACAAACTTTTATTTCTGCATTTTGCTTTGTTTGTTTTGGTATTTTTCACGAAGGACAAAAATACTGAATAACTCATTTACTTTTTTTAAACTATTTGAAGAACCACCCCCCCCCCCCCAAAAAAAAAAAAAAACACGACGAGACTCTAAAATTAGTCCTTTTTTATTTATGACAGCATCAAATTGTTATATAAGTTTATCGCTAATCGAACTTGCGACAGTTTTATAATGACTTAAAAAAATTGTATCGGCTAAGAAATCGCTAAAATGCGTATTTTATTACAAAATAGGGTTTTCATAAATTAATATGAAGAAGATTCTAAATAAATTTTTGTTTAGTTTGTATTTAAATGAATGTACAAAGGTAGGAAAAAATTGCTTTTTTATAACATACGTTTTTAAAAGGACATGATTGTCAAACATAAAATAGAAACAATTTGTAAATATGTATGATTGTGTTGGGATGCCAACACAGAATGTCTCCCAAACGAACCCCCATTGCCACTAAACTTGTGCATATAGAAAAACCCCAAATAGACATGATATTCTTTGTTTGTGCATTAAAATCTATCTACATATCAAATTTCGTTGCAATGGCCGGGGGGGGGGGGGTTGTGGTGAAACGGCTGCCATCCCAAAATGGTGTCGTTCGCGTCCCATTTTTTTTAAATAATGCTCAGGATAGTTAGCTGTATCAGTATACATATTTTCATTGAAATTGTTCTGGCCATTACTGAAATCTGACAACAGCCGCCTATTTTAAAACTTTAAAACGGCCGCCATTGTGAAACCGGAAGTCGGACAAAAATTTTAAAAGTAGCGGCACACTCAGGGTACCATAATCTACCTGTGTAGTGTTGTGCTAACCAAGTATTAATAACAAGGACACTAAATGTCAACTCGAGAGTAACTCTTAAACCATAAATACTCACCAACAACAAGGTGAATCGCCGATATCCAAACGTCGTCACTCGTCTGCTATCTTCACATCCGTCGAAACGATACCCTCTTCACTCGTCCACACACAGTGTCACACTGAACGGTATCCTTATTCCGGGATACAGTCCACCTTGGTACATTCAATAACCAACGTATAGAATATACTAGCGTAACGATACTACGTGTTATACACACCACACTGTGTACCAAATTTCGTCGAAATCGGATGATGTTTCAATTTTTGCATTTTTAGGGGGGAAGTGTTCGGATAGCGGCCATTTTCGCTTCCAATTTTTTTTCCAAAAATGCTCAGGATAGTTAGCTGTATCAGTGTACCAATTTGTCATTGAAATTGCTCTGGCCATTACTGAGATCTGACAACGGCCGCCATATTTTTAAACGGCGGTCTTTTTGAAAATTCTAAAAATGGATAGCAAAACTTCAGGCCACCCTTAACATGTTCCCAAAGTTTCATATTGATTGGACAATCTTAGAGAAAATGTGCGGACAAGAATGAACGGACAAAAAAAAAAGAAAAAAGAAGAATCTATACTACTAAAATTATAGACCCGTTTTTTTTTTTAAGCGCGCTTCACAAAACACAGAGAAATAGCGCATTATTAACGCATATAATTATTTAAATTATTTAATTTTTATATCGAATATTGCTTTAAATAATAAGCAATTAACGATGAATTACGGCCGCAAATTTGAACCGGATATGGTCATCCTTTACATTAAAAATTTTTATTTCCGGGGCAACCCATGCGGGGTACAAAACAAACGTTCGCCTACCCAACTGACAACTGTTAAATTAAAAGGCATTTATTTAATTTTTAATCAGTGAAAGCGTAACTTTAGTTCATTTTTAATGTCATATTAGCCCTGATCACAGTGAAAAAAAATTCGTAGCACCTACCAGACATTTCTGGTGAAAATCCCTTCGATTCCATTCCTTTTCTTAAAGTTAGCCGGCTGAATTTTAAACAAGAACGAACTGTTCGTTTGCTTCGCGTGACGGAAATCTATAGATGTAGTTTGTACTTCAATATGTATAAGGTTACATGCAGTTTATGTTGCACATTAAATGATGTGCGCTTAAAAAAGGGGACTATAATTTTAGTAGTATAGATGATAAACATTTTGGTAAATTTCTGACAGACAAGACCCTAAATTTATGCAAAGCAACCCATCCCTTTAATATTAACCTTCAGTTGTGTTCCTTATATTGCTATCATAAAAGTAACCACCAGAATCAATACCACGGGTTCAAATAATCCGTCTTCTAGTAAATATATATAATTGTGTTGGGATGCCAACACAGAAAGTCTCCCAAACGAACCCCCATTGTATGTTGAAAAGCCCCAAATAGACATGATATTCTTAGTTTGTGCATTAAAATCTATCTACATATCCGATTTTGTTGCAATCGGACTAAGTGGACGTTTGTGGGGGGGGGGGGGGGGGGCGGGGGGGAGCGTGGTGAAACGGCTGCCATTTCAAAATGGGGTCGTACGCGCCCAATTTTGTTTCGAAAAAATGCTCAGGATAGTTAGGTGTATCAGTATACAAATTTTCATTTTTCATTGCTCTGGCCATATCTGAGATCTGACAAAAGCCGTCATTTTTTAAATCTTTGAAACGGCCGCCATTTTGAAACCGGAAGTCGGACAAAACCTTTAAAAGTAGTGGCACACTCAGTTTACCATAATCTATCTGTGTACTAAATTTCGGCGAAATCGGATGATGTTTCAATTTTTGCATTTCTAAGGGGTGGTGTTCAGATGGCGGCCATTTTGAAATGTCGTCCGCGTCAATTTGTTTTTACTCAAGATAGTTAGCTGTATCAGTATACCAATTTTCATTGAAATTGCTCTGGCCATTACACAGATCTGACAACAGCCACCATTTTTTTAAACGGCAGCCATTTTGAAAATAGCGGCCATTTTGAAAATTCCAAAAGTGGATTGCAAAACTTCAGGTCATTCTTTACATGTTCCCAAAGTTTCATCTCGATTGGATATTGCATCTCCGAGAAAATGTGCGGGCAAGATTGAACGGAAAGAGGAATTATAATAAGAAACCGGACAAAACAATATGTCTCCCAAAACTTCGTTTGGAAGACATAATGAGAAGTAGATCACACATCTAAATCTTCACTCTGTATTCTTTGCTTTTAAACTATCTAAGTCCATTTTATTACAAGGACGTTATAAAAATGATCGTATTAAGAAAACGTTTAATATACATTCTGCCATTCTGGGTCAAAACAGTGAACTTAAAATATCTACAAGATGCGGTCAATGTTTTTAGACTTACATGTACCCTGTTATGATGCTTCATAAAGTTGTGTTCGTCTTTAGACTCTGGACCTATAAAATGTTTTTTAAACTTTGTTGAATATCTGGTTGTTCTTCTTTAAATCCCGGTGGACTGTCAATTTGTAATATGCAATAAGAATTGATTGTCTTGTGTGTTTTGAGTTGTAACAGAAATTAGTTACATTATAGTTGTGATAACAAGTCGGTAAATTGGCAGTTTTATTTTCAATTTGCACGTGATTATTGCTTAAAATATTTTCTTAAAATTTTGACCTCTTCCGAGTGTTTTATATAACCCCTTAACATGTAATCAATTCTTAACTTTTTGAAAATCTGCAATTTTATGTATAATAAAATGCAAAACATAGGTTATTCAGGTGGTGAGATATATACAGATTGTTCATTCGAAATATTGGAAAACTGAAATCATTTAAATGAAAAGACTTTAGAACGCAACATTATTGGCATATTAAATTAGGTATGCAGGTCGCTGTCCTACGTTGGGTGAAAGAATTATAAACACATAAGAGTAACATTAGTTTGGT
Organism: Limnoperna fortunei; assembly: GCA_944474755.1. Taxonomy (NCBI): domain Eukaryota; kingdom Metazoa; phylum Mollusca; class Bivalvia; order Mytilida; family Modiolidae; genus Limnoperna; species Limnoperna fortunei. The sequence continues at coordinate 35,914,406 of OX104113.1, forward strand.
GGAGTTTTTTATACGTATATAATTCTATTCATGCTGTAATTATTTTTAAATAAGTGCTTTGATTGGATAAAAACACTTAAATGACGTCTTCTCAGATAATTTATATATCGATATTTCCTCTGAACGGACTACTTTCAGTATCCAATGTAAACAAGATGGCGTCCTCCTAGCGTATCGTCAGGGAGAAGGGGACAATGTTTTCTCTGCCCCAATGATTTCCAATTAAATGGATTGAGATTTCAAATAAAATATAGTATAAATACAATTTTGTGTTTCATTTTGTTTTTTTCCCTATCAATATTCTAAAGAACCGCGATTCCTTTTGGTACTATGTTTTGCATATCCCTACGCTTTCCGGTCTAGGTACGTTTAGAGGTCTAGGCGACTCCCTCACAAACTTGACATAAAGTCCTTCGGGCTTTATTTAGTGAGTGAGTCGACGGAGTTTACACATTGATAATTTCCTAAAACCCAGAGTTTAATCCTATAGTATAAATGTGAGTTCATTTGACAAGTAAAAAAATCAAAATTAAGTCATGTCTTAAAACGAAGAGAAAACCATGAAGCTAAATTTACACGTGTAGGCTGAGATAAGTTATAAAAAAACAATATAAATAAGACCCCAGTATAAATTTGAGCGGGTTTTCGTAATAACAAAAGGAGCTTCTTAGGTTTTTTTACATTATAATAATTATATAATATAATATAATAATATTCACCCTGACTGTTTGCACTTATTTGAGCTTAAAAAAGTTTTTCGTATTTTTCTTTGTTACATCGTTGTTTTAGATAACTAAAACTAAATTTTTGAGAAAGATTAAAATATCTCATGGAGTCTAGTTTTCTTAGAGGACAATTTCGGAATTCCCGATAAAAACAATTGCCAAAAGTAAGACTTGCACTGAGACACACAGGTAGTAATTAGATTTATTACTACTTAGACCAGTTAGATATCGCGGATCCATAAAAGTCAAATTTTATTTATTCTTCTAAATCAGGGTTGTCAGTCAACGCTTCTTTTAGCATAGAGCGAATGTAACATAGCGCTCAGACAGGATGAATGTTAACATAATAATAAATAAAGATTTCACAAAACCGATTTTTTTTATAATTTTGTCATTGAAGACAGAGATGTAAACTAACCCATTTTTCTTATCACCTTTGTAATTCCTGTACCGTACAATGAATATTAAGGTTTCTGATTTTTCTGGATTACCTTGTTGACCCACATCAAAAAAAAATAAAGAGATCTACGGGAGATAGTTTTTTGAGGTCATCGCTCTGAAAAGTAACAAATAAAATATGTTTTATTGAGCACACATGTCTATGCGTTAAACACAAACCAACATATTTTAGTTTTAGTTACAGTTAAAAATGATGTAAATTGATAACTATGTAAAACAAATACTGAACCATTTACTATTATTACACACATTTTTAATTTTTTTCTATTTTTAGTATTAATGAGCTGATTATTACGATTATTTTATTATAATACAACATTTTTCTCCGTTTTAACTGATGTTTAAGTATTTTTGTCACTGTGGACTGGTAAAGTTCAATACAAGTTAGTCTGAAGTCGAACACATATATTCAATAAATTTATAAGTAATAGAACACTTTATGCGATTTAAATAAAATAGTTTAAAAAGTTTATTTTGATATTTCGTCTAATATGTTGAAACCTATCATATTTTGTAGGGGAGATAAATACAATAGCGTATCTTGTTTTTATTTCATACCTCACTGATAATCGCTTTGGGAAGAAATTAAAGGTAAAGGTAAAATATTTTTACTTTGTTGTACTTATCGACGGAAATGGACGGACAATGACTACTGGACACGACTTAATTACATGTATGCAATAGGATAAGGCTACGAGTTTAATGAAAACATTGTGATAACGGGTGATTTTAATTCTGATTTATTTAATGCTCACAATAATAAATTTATTGAAACAATGAACTTATTCAATTTAACGAATGTAATCGATAAGCCCACTCGGGTGACAGACCACAGTAGTACATTACTTGACCCACTTATTATAAGTGACTCAATCCAGTATTTATTTTCTGACGTTTTCAAAGTACCTGCTGACGTAAGTGATCTTAATGCAACAATACTATTTATAGACTGTCCTAGATATATATCAAATTCCAACGGGAAATATGGTTATATGATAAAACAGATATTGAAAAATTTTCAAAACAATTGAATTCTACAAATTGGATAGGACTTTTTTCGGATGCGGACGTCGATGAAATGTGTAGATTATTTACCAATAAGTTTCTTGAAATCGCAAGGGAAAGCATTCCAACTAAAACGGTTACCATAAGAAATAATGATAAGCCATGGTTTAACAGTGAACTTAGGAGGGAAATCCGTAGAAGAAATAGATTTAGAAAAACAGCATTTAAATCTAAAAGAGCAGCGGATCTTATAAAGTATAAGAAACAAAGAAATAAAGTAAATAATTTGAAAAGGCTGCAAAAGAAAATTTTGAAAAGAACCTTGATAATATAATATTGGATAATGCTACAAATTCTAAAACCTACTGGAAAATTATGAAAATGTTAATAAAATCAAATAAAGGCTGTTCTAATATACCCCCACTTCAGAATATAACTCATGATCATAGTTTGGGAGATGTAGTCTATGGGGACGACGAGAAATGTAAGCTATTGAATAAGTATTTTAGCCAAATTTCGTCCGTGAAGGATGAAAATGTTATTCTCCCGGATTTTGAACTTAAGACAAATATACATTTAAACAATATTATTATCAGTAAAGAAGAAATCGTTGACATAATAAAAATCTTAGAACCTAATAAAGCATCAGGGCCAGACATAATAAGTCACAAAATGTTAAAAATGTGTCCTGAAAAAATAGCAATTCCACTTCAATTGATTTTTAACAAATCTCTGCACCAATGCAAATATCCATCTATTTGAAAGACTGCAAATGTTATTGCAATATTCAAAAAGGGCGACAGTTCAATACCATCTAATTATAGGCCAATATCACTCATTAGCTGCGTAGGGAAGATAATGGAACGTGTTATTTATAAATATGTTTTTAACCACATGCAAAGAAATAATCTAATATATAAATATCAGTCAGGTTTTCTTCCTAACTGTTCCACAGTCCATCAGTTGTTAGAAATATACAATTGTATATTCACTCGAGAAAAAGGAACTAAATTGCTTTGTTTTTTGTGACTTTTCTAAAGCATTCGACACAGTTTGGCATAAAGGGTTATTACATAAATTGAAAATGGTGTAAATGGAAATTTATTAGAATGGTTTAAAAACTATTTAAATAATAGGCAGCAAAGAGTAGTTATAAAGCAATCATCTTCTGTGCTTTGTAATGTGACTGCTGGTGTTCCTCAGGGATCGGTATTAGGTCCATTATTATTTATTATTTATATTAATGATATAGCCGAAAATCTAGTCTCTCTCTGCAGACTTTTTGCTGACGACACTTCGTTCAGCTACTCTAGTCGGGACGTTTCACAGATACAATCTGTGATTGATCACGATCTTAGAGAGCTGAACGATTGGTCAAAAAATGGTTAATGTCGTTTAATCTCGAAAAAACAGAAATTATGTTATTTTCAAATATATCACAGCCAGAAATGAGGTTTTCATTAAATAATATTAATATTCCAGTTACTACTTTTCATAAACATCTAGGAGTCACTTTTAGCAGCGATGCTAAGTGGAACATACATATTGAAAATATTATATGTAGTGTTTCAAGGCACCTAAATGTACTAAGGAAGCTTAAATACAAACTTAATCGAAAAAATCTAGAGAAACTCTATTTAGTCTTTATAAGACCCCTTTTCGAGTATGCCTGTGAAGTTTGGGACAACGTTGGTGTGGGTTACTGTAATAAGCTTGAGCTACTGCAGCTAGAGGCTGCTCGAATTGTCACAGGCCTACCAAGTTTTACTAATACAACTAATATTTATACTGAAACTGGGTGGGAGCCTTTAGCCGATCGTAGGAAACATAGAAAGCTACAAATGTTTTATAATATACAACATAGCTCTGCACCAGCATATCTGTGTAATCTAATACCACCAACTATACAAAGCACTTCAGTGTATCCCTTGCGTAACGGTAATAACATTATGACCCCTTATTGTAGACTGTCCTCGACTAACGAATCATTCATACCATCAACTATTCGACAGTGGAACAGTTTGGATATGTCGATCCGTAATGTCGATTCTATATTTAAATTCAAATCCGAACTTAAAAACATGAACCCATGTATAAAAGTTCCGAAGCATTATGAATATGGACAGCGTAAATTTAATATTGTCCTAACCCAGCTAAGATGCTTAGCTTCATTTTTAAACTTTGATCGTTACAGAGTTAATATTATTTCTTATCCATCCTGTCGCTGTGGATCTAACCGTGAAGATTCATATAATTATTTCTTTGCATGTTCTAAATATACCATCATTAGAGACAGATTATTTGAGAACCTTTCCTGGCTGCCCAATTATTGTCCAATAAATCTAGAACTTTTAACATGTGGTAACCCGTTATTGTCCACTGAGCAGAACAAACAAGTTTTTAAACATGTATTTGAGTAGATCAAAGGGTCAGAAAGATTCCACGTTGATAAATAACTTGTACACAGGGCTCTTGAAGCACACAATTCATCACCACCCCCCTTATTCTCTAATTATTCGTTTATCTTTGCTAATTTTTTTTTCTGGTTCATTCCACTTATCTCATGTATTGTACAAATCTTATCTTACACATATAATATATATTGTATTAAATTGTATGCATGCTCCATAAATGTTCTTTTGCAACATATTGTATATTTGGAGAAGACTTCATAAGTCTAACTTGTGTCTTATCCTTTTTGCAAATTTGAGCAAATAAAATATGTTTAAACTAAACTGATAATACAATTTCCTACTTAAACTTGCTGTAACTTATTTTCATAGGTTAATTTAACAGCAAAACAGGAATTTAAAAACAAATAGTATTTTTGTATAAAAGAAATAACAACTAAAATTCTCTAAACACCAAATTTATGTAGAAAAACATGGATATTTTAATTTTCAATTAAAATAATGTAGGTAAATAGACTTAAAAATGTAGAATATTGAAACAAAATTTATGTAATACATCTGCTAAATGGTTTAGTGAGAGTAAAACATACTTTGTGACTTGGACGGATTGTACCTGATCATGAAGTCGATTCTTCAATCAGTAAACCTTGTTTTAACTTTAATACTCGTAAGTCAACAAAACCTGATAAATTACAGAGAAGATTTTTGGTTATCAAAATGAAGGATTTGATGGTGATATATGGGATGATATTTATCTGACCTTTCATTTATTACTGTAATAATCTCAACACAGAATTACTAGTTAGTTGCAATAATTTTGAACAATGAAAGGATTTCACGCACAACATATATTACGCTGAAACGGTTTCACGAGCAACATATTTTACGCTATATTATATGTTCTCAATGTATTATACAATTATGGCCTTTAATTAAGGTAATATCCATAATTATCAAAATAAAAAAGGTCATTTTTCCGAGGTCCGTTGGAACCAGTAAAAATATACCTTCCGAGATTTAATCACTTGTATATTACCTGAAGTCAATTAAAGGTCCTAACTGTAATACTGATCTAAACACAGACAAGAACAATGGGACTGTGCAGTCGTAACTGAGTAACCCTTTTATATTTAGCGCTTTTTTGCGCGTCGAACAAATAACAAGTCATTCCCCTTTCAAATGTGGCGCGCTTTGGCACGTCGAACAAATAACTAATTTTGTCTACGTGCGAATTCCCAATCAGTTATTTTACCCACGTGCAGTTTTGAGCCAGAAAACAACAGTTATTGCTCTTAATATCTAACCTTTTTAGTACTGGTTTTCATAGTAAGGTATAATAATAGCACTGACTACGAGTTAATGGGGAGAAATAATTGACTCTTAGTACTCCAAAGGACACATGAAATTGATTCTTAAGTATGAACTCAAAGATTTTTTTGAATGTTGTTTCAATGCCAGCTATATCATGGCGTCCAGTTTTTATAGGGAGAGTAAGCCGGAGTACCCGTAGAAAACCACCGACCTGTCGGAAACTGGAAATTCTTGTCAATTAAGATTGGAGAAAATAAGCAACAAGATTTTATCACATCAATTTAACATTTTTCATTTATAATGAAAATACTGCATGTTTATTATGACATAAAAACAGAAAAACAAATCAACTGACAACCTAAATATAATATCTGTACAATGTTGACAAAAAAGATTATGATAAAGTCATACATATATTTAATTATTATCTGTTATCCCCAATCCCGGATTTGCTTAGTTGACGGGAGTCACTGCAAAGACAAGCATTAATCAAAGTAAACTTAGGTCCAGTATCTATAAATTACCTTTTGATTTAGTTTAAGCTTATTGAACGATGAAGTTTTCGTTGATATCTTAAATATTGAAACATTATAGAGTTGTCGGAATTTAAATATCTGGTAAATAATCATTAGGACAATCGTATATATATAGATGTAAAATTTATAGAAAATTTAATTTGATGAAGACCTATTTCGTCGCACTTCAAAAAAACACAATAAAAAACCACTTGCGGATACTTATTCAGAGGGCAATGAGGCCCCATAAAAATCTTAAAGGGTAAGTAAAAATTACTATTATTTTTTTTAAATACACAAAACACCTGACCGATGCCAATTAATTAATGCACATTAATGTATAATTTTGTTTCTGTTTTTAAATTTTTGTTTTCTTTTGTGTTTTTTATTATTATTTCGTTTTTGTTTCCTTTCTTCTCTGCGTTTAGCTGCAAACAAGTTTCATGGTTTTAAATGAGGAAATAAACTCTTCAATTAAACTATTAAATTTTGAGGTTTTACATAATGGAATGTTATTTTTCTTCAGTCTATGAATTATAATTATAATTTTTGTTTTTGATTTTGGAAAGATTATATCCGACAATAAAGATAATGTCCCATCTGTATATTGTGCAACTACTTTCTGAAATTATAAACTTTTATAACTGTAAAAACCTAAATTGTTATGTGGACAAACGCCTATCTTATTAGAGAATATAATTATTACAACTATGAATTACTGTTTCGATTTAAAGTAGTAAACATTTTGTACCAGTCCGCAGTAATTAACCGTTCTTTGAAGCAATACTTTAAAGTTTTTATCACGATCGAGACCTTCTAAATCTTTTTTAAATGAAAAGTTTTCGTAATCTAACTGTAATATAAACAGCCATAAAATGCTGACGGGAACATTTTCAAAATTTATTTTAAAACAACTCTGGAAATATATCAGATGTACAGTTGTTACTTTTTGAAAGCTGTGTTGTTTATATCCTTTAGAAGAGCCATAAGATGACATAAGTAACACTGCAGCGTCGTCCAAAACCGTGAACTGAATTCAACCTATGATGAATAATGGAACTATGACAAGTTGAAAGTCAACACATTTACAATACTTATGCCCAATTCACAACAATTTATCGTTGTTAAAAACAACAGCAAACTATTTAGAAAGTAACTGACAAAGTCGTATTTCATTTTCAAAATGTACACTACCAGGCGACTCCAAATTTTTTTATTGTAACTGATCATGGCTTGTGAGATAATCTTCCTTTTTCAAAGAACTGAAATAAATATCTCTAAAAGGGTTTTTATTTCAGTAATTGTTGTTGCAATAATGGATAAACAAAAATGGACACAAAAGATTTCATTCGACAGGAAAAAATTTCTATATTAATGTTTGTCAATCAATAAAACAACAATTATACCCCCGCCACCATCTACACAAAATACATAAATTAATACAAACACATAAAAATAACATCCATTTCCGTTTCACTGAAAGGCAGAATAAAAAGCATTAAAAAACAAAAAGGACAAACATGAGTACATAATCTAGTGGCAAATTAAATTCAAAATATTTTATGTAGCAGGGTAAAACATGTTCTTTGCAATCCATCTCTCTTTACAAAGTGTATTTACTTTTACTAATGGATGTTTTAATTTGTAAAATTAGTTAAATCTTAAAAAGATATATTCAATGCAATAAACATTTACTGTGTCATTGCACGAATGTTGGCATCGTCGGAAACCCACGTCTGGTCGCGTTCTCGCTTTGCTACCACTTACCGATAAATGGTAGCAAAGTGAAAACGCGACCGCACGTGGGTTTCCGACTATGGAATGTTGGTTATTGTTCGTCATATCGGATTATAACACTGCACGTGGAAGTACCGTTTGTATTGTTTTGTATTTATAAAAAGGACTGAGACATTAAATACAAATATAAAAAGCTTGTCTGAAGTTAGAGAAAAAATACACTGCGCTATATTAACGGATTTAAATTGGCCAATGATAAGTCGATTCTTCGATACTCAAACAATATCTTAAACTCAATACACGTCAGATAAAATAATAAATGAGAAAGGATATTTGGGGTTAGCAAATGAACAATTTGATGGTTATATTTGGAATCAATTTTATAAAACGTTAGTCGATTAATCATTTTTATAAAGTGAACACCGAGGCGCTAATCTGTTTTATGCAATATTTATTCAGAACAACAATGATTTCATAAACTATAATTATTTCAGATTCTCAAACGCATTTCATGCTGTGTAATATGTTTGAGTATGTTGTCAATAATATTGTCTACAAGTTTATTGGTGGAATATTAATTGCTTCTTAGTCACTGAAAACTACATGCATACTTAAAAAGTTTTATGAATTTGCTAACAAAAAAGATCAAATAGCACGAAATGTTTATATCTTATGGGTACGTTATTGAATAATTTATTGTACCTAAATTCCATATTATAATGTCTTTGATGACATCAAATCTATAGGAATCATTAATTATCAATAACAAAAAAATTAACATAAGAAATGATAAATGCATTAAATGAAGTACTAACCAATATATCGAATTCCTTACTTCCTGGACATGTATCAATGAACTATTATGCTGATGACTTAAAGGGTCGGGTAGATTATCATTTGTCATTAGATTCGTGCATCATTTCCCAGTTGAGAATGTTGTATTGTTCGTCATATCGGATTATAACACTGCACGTTGGATTATACTTAATATTGTACTGTATTTATAAAAAGTACTGAGACAATATTCGTGCAATAGCGCTTTTATGGTTTTTCAAAACTCAAATACAGGAAAATATTGCACGCTGACGATGGAAAACTGTAATACAAATATAAAAAAGGCTTTTCTGAAGGTAGAGAAAAAAAAATACACTGCGCTATATTGACGGATTTAAATTGGCCAATAATAAGTCGATGCTTCTATACTCAAACAACATCTCAAACTAAATACACGTCAGATGAAATAATAAATGAGAAAGGATATTTGGGGTTAGCAAATGAACAATTTGATTGTCATATTTGGAATCATTTTATATAACGTTTGGCGATTTATCATTTATGTTAAATGAACACCGCGTGCTAATCTGTTTTATGCAATGTTATTCAGAACAACAAAACCATTTCATAAACTATAATTATTTCAGATTCTCAAAAGCATTTCATGCTGTGTAATATGTTTAAGTGTGTTGTCAATAATATTTTTTACAAGTTTATTGGTGGAATATTAATTGCTTCTTAGTCACTGAAGGCTGCATGCATACGAAAAAAGTTTTATGATTTTGCTAACAAAAAAGATCAAATAGCACGAAATGTTTATATCTTATGGGTACGTTATTGAATAATTTATTGTACCTAAATTCTATATTATAATGTCTTTGATGACATCAATAGGAGTACTTAATTATCAATAACAAAAAAATTAACAAAAGAAATGATAAATGCATTAAATGAAGTACTAACCAATATATCGAATTCCTTACTTCCTGGACATGTATCAATGAATTATTATGCTGATGACTTAAAGGGTCGGGTAGATCATCATTTGTCATTAGATTCGTGCATCATTTTCCAGTTGAGAATTTTTCATTATGACCGAAGTGTAACTTATTTAATAGTAGAAATATTTTGATAGCTAGAACCCGAATCAATTTTCCTTTGCTAGCACAGTGGGTTTTTGTTTAATGTTTCTAACAGTTAACAAATAAGTTTCCTTCTAAAACGCCATTGTTTTTATTTACTAGATCCTGAAATTACTAAAATACTTTTGGTTTTTATTCTCTGCCGACTGTAGCTAGATTCATTCGATTAAAATAATAGCAAAGAAAACCGACCGAACAACAAGAGCCAAAAGTCAAGGGATTGTTACAAATCCGGTAGATCATCATTTGTCATTAGATTCGTGCATCATTTTCCAGTTGAGAATTTTTCATTATGACCGAAGTGTAACTTATTTAATAGTAGAAATATTTTGATAGCTAGAACCCGAATCAATTTTCCTTTGCTAGCACAGTGGGTTTTTGTTTAATGTTTCTAACAGTTAACAAATAAGTTTCCTTCTAAAACGCCATTGTTTTTATTTACTAGATCCTGAAATTACTAAAATACTTTTTGTTTTTATTCTCTGCCGACTGTAGCTAGATTCATTCAATTAAAATAATAGCAAAGAAAACCGACCGAACAACAAGAGCCAAAAGTCAAGGGATTGTTACAAATCCGGATGTAGACAAACATACACAGCGCAACACAAAAAACAAAAACACAAAAACAGAAAGAGAATAATCCAACCCTATAAAATCCATAAGTGCACTCAGGTGTTCCGGACGAGTTAGCAGTGCCTGCCTCTAATTAGACACCCGTCGAGTTACTCATTGTCATGTTTAGCAATGAATTTGACATTTATACGGAATAAACATGCATGCATTTTAGTTCATTGCCAGAAAAACCCATTATCTTGACATAAACAATGTCCGAGACTCGCAATTTATTAATTTTTTTTTAAACTGACGGACACGGTTTTCAATTGTGTTTCATGACATGACTCTTTAAACAAAAACCGTGTGTGCAGATAACCCTTGAAAATGCCACAATAATTATTTTGACAACATGAGCAGCGATATATAACAACACTTCACTTTATGTCTTTAAAATCATTTAGGACCGCTTACGGACAAGTATTGTCAGTCTTTATGGTCCAAATTGTTAGCCATTTATGTTAAATACAGTGTAACTGAATGAACACCTATTGCATTTAAACGTAATCATATGCTTAATCATAACAGTTTTTTATTGAATAAATATTTCACTCTGAAATTTCTAGATCCCAATTCTAAAATTTTGTGAGCTTCAAGTTTATTATAACAGTAACTGAAAAGTAAGCTAGTGCATGACTATACCGAAAACATAAACAGACCCTTGAAACAAAGCAGCAACCATATAATCATTACCTTTCCTTTCCATGGGAATTCGAAGTAAAAATTAAAATCAATATAAAAAATATGTATATTAGTAAATGAATTGATGGGAATAAATAGTTTAATATAAATGTTATTAAGTATACACCGGCTTGAAAAGTTGGGTATAAAGTGATGAGATGCCCGTCCGTACGTCCTTCCGCCCGTCCGTTAAACTATTTCTTATTCGCTTCAACTGTTGTTTTACATATTGATCAGAATACTATTTGGGGGTTCCCATCGCAAAACATGTACTTTGCCATACTGTGACATAGTGACGTGAGGGGTATCAATTAATGAGCATTCTTCATAGTTGTTCTAGTTTGATTCTAATATGGTCTAATATTTTGCTATTTTGCGTCAAAACTAGATGAAGAGGCTAATCCAATGTCGAGAACTTATCAGCCGCAAAATCTCTGTATATGATATTTCTGTTCATTCCTCTTCCGACAAAACTTATTAACCCTTTGGTGTTAGACCAACCTATTTCGCATTTCGTATTCGTGAGAAAATGTTTTATTCTAAAATTCAACTACCTAGATAAATCAATAATCAAGTGATTGAAAAGTACTTTCGCATAGCATTTCACAAGACATGTGAAAGCGTAAACCATTGCAAAACCCTAATTCTACATCTGTACACAGTTTTTCGTTCAACATCTAAATATTAGCTTTTCATTATGACAGGAAACACCATATTAAAAATATCATTTTAGTAAATGTTTACAAAGATGATAATGATGTAGACATAGAGTCTTTTGATTTTTATCTATTATCTCCAACCAGAAATACGTAGAGTTTTCTATCAGATTTGCACGTTCCATTCACAGGAGTCTCCGTAGAGACAAACATTAATCAAAAGTATCTATAAATTACTTTTGAGAATAAGATAATTGAGCGATAGGGTTTTCGTGGATCTATTAAAATTCAATCATTATAGAGTTGTCGGAATTTTAATATCTGATTGGGTACTTTAGAAATCGTGGCGGATGAGTGAAAAGAAGCTCTTATTTAATATAAGATGCATATGGAATTCCAAACATTACTTTCATTTCAGAGTCCAAAAATTTTGAAAAATTATATTTTACCTAACAAAATAAAGTATTATTATTATGTTATTGGTTACTTTAGTCGTTAGAAGTATTGATTTGAATATCTTCTAGTTATTATCACTAAGTATACATATACATATATTGTCTTATTTGATTGCCTTCATAATACCGTAACTTGTTATGTTATTTTTGTTGTACTTTTATATTGGTTATTGGTATGATTTAGACTCGCAACAACAAGTCAAAGCAGCTAAATTTTAAAAGCCAATATCGTGAATGATAAAATCGTAATTAATCATTTGTAACAGTGAAGCTATCATGAAAAATGTTCACAGGTCATGTGTTTAAATCCCCCCCCCTCCCCCCATCATTTCTTTTAAAAAGGTCAGTAATGAGTAGAAAGTGTGTTTTCATCATTGTGTCGTCAGTTGTGTTAAAAGTTTTAAACAGGACTAATATATCATTTATAACTTTATTCAGAAATGGCATGCGTGTCTAAATGAATGAACAAAAGCAACTAACTATAAATTATTTTAAAATAACTTTGAATTTGAGGAATATTTCAGTCGTATTTCCCATTCTGCAGCTACAACACTTTAAAGATTTAGAACAGCAAATCATCATCTGCCAATAGAAACTGGTAGATGGATGAACATAGAGCAAATAGCTATTGTCCTTTGTGTAACTGTCAGAAATTAGGGGATGAATACCATTACGTTCTTGAGTGCTCCTCTCTGCTTAAAAAACGTAAATACTTTCCCAAAATACTTTCAAACTAGACCAAATGTATTAAAGTTTTCTCAATTGATGTCGACCAGAAAGCAAAGAAAACTATATAAACTGTGAAACTTCATTTAACATATAAGCAGAAACATTGGAACTCCTGGTTGATCTTGTCTCACTTCCGCCAATGCAGTACTTCTCTGTGTTTGTGTTTTGTTCTGTATATATTGTAAATAGTCTTTATATTATTTGTTATTTATGTTACACCTTCTATGTACCAACAAGTGTTGGCTTTATGAGAATAAAGATATATATCTTTATTGTCAAATAATTACTGATTTATCCATTTTTCATTTAATGACCGTCGTCGATCGATAGTGATTGATTGACTGAATGTTTGATTAACGTCCAGCGAGTAACATTCAATTATGTTGAGGACAAGAACAAGATGAAAAACAACAAATCGACGAGGGAAAGGATCTTAGTTCTGACTGCCACATGAAAACTATACAGTAATGGATAGTTGCGGAAAATGTAGCGTTTTGTAGCCCCTACGATGCTTGTTTTTTATGTGCAAAAGGAGACTTTGTTGTTCAAGGAGTGTGGCTCTCTCCAAACACATTGCCCACTGCTGTAAGTTGTACGCATTACAACCTGACACCTCCAAAACGACAGGGTCTCCAATATCCTCCACCTATGGACCACTGGGCAGCTCTGTGGAACAATGGAAAACACATGGTATATAGATAATTCCTCACTATTTTACAAAGTATATATAATCGTTATAATCGACGAGCAATACAATTTTGCTATTTATTGCTATAAATAGTTTTTAATTACAGATGAAATACAATTTTTGTTATCAGCATGACCCAATCTGGCATAAATAGGGTTGACACCTCAAATACCCTGACACAAACATTTCTCAGTTTATGATCCACTTGTCATTACAGAAGTTAAACTTGGTACCTGACTTGAACAGAAAATTAACAAATTGATATAAATTTTTTCACATTTCACGTAATTTACGTACAAAAACGATCTTATTTTCATTGCTGGGATTTTAGGTTGTCAGATGTATTGCAATTCCCATTGTAATAGAACTATAACTTTAGTAACCAGTTGAAAACTTACAATGCATCGAGACCATTACGTAGGAAATCATGTACGTTAAATAACATGTAAATCCTTTGTTTCATTCTTTTAACAATTTTACACGATGTTACGTATTATAAACTAAAGTTTCAATATATGCTTAAATATACTGTAACCTTCCTGTAAGTATATAGGAACCCCATTGTATCGATCTATTTAATTTTTACATGACCGAAAAAATTTGAATTTTAAAAACATGATAAAATATGATAAAAATCAGAATTAGCGAGATAGAGAGACTAGTAATATCAGTGGATATAACAAAGAAGGAAACCGAGATAAGTTTGTTTAGTTATGTTGTTTATGGTTGACGAAAATAAGTGGATTCATATATAGATCGATACAATGAATAGATCGATACCTATATAAGTCTTTTTTTATAAATGTGGTAGACTAGATACTCAAATTATAGTACAAAAAGATGAAACACTTTGTACAAACTATAATTTACTTTTTCTTTAAGGCATTTAAAATATATGAAAATGTCTTTGTATAAATTCTAAGCTTGTACGTTTCACACAAACAAACTAAATTTCCATGACTGAAACTTTGCCTTTTACATATAAAATTGGTTTTCCTTTTAAATTAAGTTACCGCAAAACTGAGTCGAATATTAGTAATTTTATTTCGCTTAAAGCAAGTAAACTTTAGTCGACAGTCGACTCAATGTAATATTTGAAAATATTAACTTTGAATTGAAATGAATGTGTATAGTTTCGGGGTTTGAATCCGGGAAATCTTGTAAATAAGATTTTTAGCTGGATTGGAGTCGATTAATCACAACAAACCTTCTCCCTATAATAAATAAAATAAAATAAAGCCAAAATCTACAGACATATACAACATAACCTAAGAATTTAATTAATTACTAAAAGACAGCACCAGAAATACTGAAAAAATGACACAAAAAAAAAGAACAAAAAGGAAAAAAGTACATAAACTAACTTCTGCTTCATTAAATTTATAAAAATCGCTGTATTGGGGTACATCGGATTCTTGGGATGCCAGCTCACACTTTACACAGAGTATAAAACTTTATACAACGTAAATGTTTTATTTCTAAAAACGATATACTGATATACTAAAATGTATAATTTAAACTCAAGTAATATTATAGGGTTATTGCACAAGTATGTGAACAGAATAAACATGCCACTTTTATCCTGGAAAAAGTATATTCTTGCACACCTCTTTCAAAAATTAACTTTTCAAACATCATTGTAATATGTCGATGTCTGATAATTTGGATGTTATTGTAATGTGTGTAAAACAGGGGCGTATTGTATCCTTACTTTTGGTTTTAGTTACTTTCTACTGGAAACTGTTATACCAGTCAAAATAATGATAAAATACGCTTGTTTGAAGGTTCAGAGAGAATGTACGTCACAACATAGGTCAGTGCATCGATTACCAACCTGTGTGTTTAAATCTATTACTTGTCAGATAAAATGATAAATAACAAAGACGAATTGTGGCTATCAAAATCAAAGATTTGATGGACGTATTGAGAATAATATTTAAGTGACTTTTCTTTATTTATCATTTTCATAAAGAGAACGGTTTTAATCTGTTTCAAGCAATGTTTATTCAGAACAATGAAAACGTCTCAAGACCATTATTATTTTAGATTGTCAAACGCATTTAATGTTGTGTAATATGTTTAAGAGTGTTGTCTAAAGTATCGTCAACAAGTTATTGGTGGAAATTAATTGCCTCATATTTGTCGAAGACTACAAATACTTTCTTACTTTAATTACATATTGAAGATCAAATAACATAAAACGTTTATATCGTAAATTCTTCCCAAAACTATTATTTTAAAAGTGCTTAATCTCTTTGAAGATATGCCCTATCAATAATTTAATTGAAAATAAATTAAAACGTACTTTCAATAAATACATCCCATTATTTCGAAATGCTTACTACACGAACATGTATGAATGACTTACTTTTGTTTATAAGGCTCCACCAACAGAACGAATTCGGTTTTATTTCATTGTAATAGAAATTTATTAAGTTTACTTTGACATTTATACGGAATAATTTTGCATACTGTCGAGATTACTAGTAGTGCAAATTGTTTTATCCAGTAATCGTTCTATTAAAGCAGCTTAAATGCTTTGGCTGTATATTTATTTGAGAAGTACAGACAGTGGCCGATTATCAAAATTTGTAGGGCGCAATTGATTCTTCTCGTTGAAAATCATTTCACGCACTTATAGGTAGTATATTCATAGCATAATATTTAAAGGCCCGATATAATTAGAATTTTTTTAAGTTATTAAAACTAAAAAGAAATGAAAAATATGGTCCATGTGTGTAAATATCGTACAATAGATTGCCAGAAAAACATAATATGACTATATAGAATCGCCTTTTATTCATTTCTATAAGCCTTATCATCATATTGTTATAATTATTATAAGTCAAGTCAGTACACTTATATTATAAATTTTTGTGTAAAGCATTCAGACGTGAAGTTGAATTTCTTTTAAAAATCCAGATGGTCTAGTCTGATATGGTATAACTGTTTGGAATTGTGATATAAAGTCTTTTGGTTTCAGTGCCACTGATGAGGCTACATTGTACAACATAAATACATGCATACAAGATTAATTCAATTGATAGAAACTGTTCGTCAGAAAAAAGGACATATAAGAACAGTTTTCAATGTGGCGATAAAACATATTTCATATCAAAATGATTGTTTTATCCGCAACCGCGTGTCGCCCACTCTTTAGTTTTATTGGAAGTGGTTTACATCTTAATACTAGAATGTGTTAGGTGAAAAGCTCTAGTGAATCCGAATACTGGAATCTGTAAGATACAAACTGTTTTACTAAAGAGAAAAATATTTAGACCTGTGATCAGGGCCCAGCGCCATAAACATTTTCTTTGCTGAGAACTTTTTTATTCTCAATTTCATCCAATCAAATCTATCCTTTTCCCTTGTTGTCATGGTAGTTGAGTAAATTCTCATGCTGAGCAAAATTTTTTTACTCAAGTAGGTTTTATGGCGCTGGGCCCTGTTAAAATACTATTTTCGTCATATTCCTCATATGTGTGTAAAATTTTTTTGTTGTTGGAAAGCTCTAATTTGTCAGAGCAAATCATGACATTTCTAACATGAATAACGTCATTTTGCTCCGTTTTAGAAAAGGATAACAAAATAACATATGGCAATTAATTTTTGCTAATTTTGATCTCTTAAAAAAATATAACTCGGTATAGTTATAAAATGAATGTAAACATTAATTTTTAAAAATATATGATTTTAATCATATACTAATCAAAGTATTGATAGTTTTCGGTATGTATCTACTGTGTTAAGGAAATATTGTACTCTAAAACTTTAAACTATCATCCTTTTAACTTGTAGGACATATCGGCCGACCCTCGGGAAGGACAAATATCTTAGGTGCTAAACCAGTTGCCTTCACAATACAGATAGATACTATATATCTCACCTTGCCTTCCACGCATATTTTCACTTTAAATGTGTGTGTTTAATTTGGTCCTCTTATCAATAATGGCGACTCTTATGAATCAATAATCAATCATTAATTTTATAAGTGTCTTGGCATATGATGTGAAGAGACAAAAAGTGGAAGTTCAAATCGTTGCAAAACTATTTATTTAAACATTTGCTCGGCATTTAATTAAAATCGTAAAAATAGTTTCAAATTTTGACAGGAGATATCATTTCCGAAAAATATTATTTGATTAAATGTTTTCAATGTATTTTGATTGATCTATTATCCCAAACCAGGAATATGACAAGTGTGCCCATGAGATTTGTGTTCGAGAATTAAAATGGAATCGTTATAGAATTTCATTATCTGACAAACTGATAAATGTATGATCTTAAGAGAATTTTAAGACAATTTGTTTTCAAGATCTAGACATACATACACACGTACTCATGAACAGATCATCCCTTATACATCGTCATACAATTGTTTGTAATTTCTGGCAAGCATTGTATGAGGAGAAGACTTCATTAGATTGCTTATCTTGTGTCTGATCCTTTTTGCATTAATAAGCTAATACAATGTGTTTAAACTTATATCTAATATATATATATATCCATTTCCTTGTACATCATGTGAATTACAAGATGTACAAATAAAGCCTTGCTGCTTAAGACTGTCGAATACCATAAAACCGCTTTTATATAGTGACTAAATGTTAGAAAAATGTACGGTTAACACTAGCTGCACTGTCAGTAACAAGCTGAACTGCCAGTATAATAAATTATATGAAAAATACAATATATTTGTGTTGTTGTCATCTTCGTAAACATTTATTAAACCATATTTATCAGTGTACAATTAGTCTTGTTTTGAGAGAAACATTTAGAGTTGTAAACCATCGGAGAAACAACAGCCACGTGAGTTGAATGTTTTCTTTATTAAGAGAGGGCCATTATTGTTTTATTATATTTTTGGCCAACACTAATTATGTATTAATGACATTTGTGTTGTTTCATTTTTTGTTGACATTTTTATGGGTTTAGTTAGGTTATTTAACGAGGAATAAAAAGGTAATTTCCTGCTTTGTTAATGCAATAAGGTTGATTACCAGGGAACAATATGGTTGTTTCCCGATGGTGGTAACAAATATAGAATTATTCAACATGATACAATAAGGTTATTTTCTTCTGGTTATTTTGTGAAATACATTTCTATTGTATTATATAAACTCGCATGATTCAGTTTTAACTAATAAAAAATGTGAAATATATTTAAATAGAATAATTTGACATATTCGCCTCTCATCTGTGGACATCATAAAAATCTTTTTTTTGTTTCAATGGTGTTTAGCGCAACTTTCAGAGATTTTTTTCTACTGTATTATGACGTCCAGTTTTTAATTGGGAAGAAAGCTGGTGTACCCGGAAAAAACCCGGCCTTCAGAACACTGCCAATCTTAATCAGTTAAAATTGGAGTCGAGCACACCTTGCCCGCAGTGAGGCTCGAACCCGAACCTCAGTGTTAACATACCAACTGATGAATAATAGACGACTATCTGCATTCCAGTTTGCCGATTCCCAACTTGCCGCGTCCAATTTGGGGATTACCAATTTGCCGATTCCTTATTATTCAACCAAGGACAATCAACAAGGTGTATAAAAGAATTTAATCGGGAATTATATGTGTTTAGGAAAAATATGTAAATTAATTATATTGATTAAATAATTTAAGTAATTTAATTGACACAAAAGAATTTAATTCGTTACTAATAAATTATCAGCTTGGGTCTTTATTTGTTTTAAATCAATATGATAAGCTGATAATTTTCGATTGAGAAAAAAATCAAGTTAATTTAAGTCACTAAACTTTACCGACAATTATGAATGCTTCCGAAAAATAATGCAAATTAATCATATGCGAATTAAAATGTCCCATCTTTCCCATCAATATAACGGAGAATGCATACATAAACCTACAATCATTCATGTATACACCTTGTAAATTGTTCCTAAATGGTCATATCAGGTAATCGGCAAACTGGAAATCGGCAAATTGGACGCGGCAATCTGGGAATCGGCAAACTGGCACTATACCGACGAACTACCTTAACCACTCGGCCACCGAGGACATTCCTTTGTATATCGCAAAATTGATGTTACCTTTATTCTAAAATATATACTTTAAATCACGTTTCATTGGTACTTAACTTTTATATAAGTTACAAACCTAATGTTCTGTATAATTGACACCCAACTTATATGTTGTTATTTATGTTGATATTTTGACAAATGGTATCTCAGACCTTGATTCAAAGTGAATTGTACACGAGTAATTTATTTTCAAATAAAAAAAACATCCTTATATGAACTATTAGTATTCTCGCCACGATAACCGAATGTTTTAAAGGTCAGAACACAAATATAAAAGAAACATATCGATCAGTACATACTGTTTTATTTTTTATTTTTAGCTACTTCGAAAATGCAAGATCGATATACGGTACAACAAATTAGCGTAAAAAGTCATATTAAATGGCTAAATTCTTTTCCAGTGACCTTTCAGTGACCCACTTTTAGAAACGTTTGTATTTAATTCGCTTATGAAGTTTTATGCAGGCAGAAGACGTTTTTCAGCATTTCATAGAAAAAAGAAGACTTGTGGTCCAGAAACAAATATACACCTCGCCATAAATTAAGCAACCCCTACAATCTTTATGATTTCAAAAATCTGAATGAATATTAACTTTGTGTTATTTATGTACTAAAGCCATCAGTCGAGCACGCGAAAGTTACTTTAATTAACTCCTCAGGTAAATCTTTAAAATAACAAAACCAGTTTGACATACGGTAGTCGAGCACGCCTAAAAGACTTGTTTTCCTTAACGATTTAGTGTTCATCTCCTGGTCTTTTTCGACTTCATCTTTACATTTTTACAATGCCTAGACGTGAAATTAAGTAAAGCTGAGAAGTGGCAGATAATTGGAATGAGTAATAGTGGACAGAGCTTGCGTCAGATAACATAACACTTTGGCATTCACGTTAGTATTGTATTCCGGCTGGCTACTGAAACGTCAACGAGATGATAAAACGTCCTAGGTCAGGTCGACCACCAAAACACGTGAAAGGGAGGACTCGTTTGTGTAGCCAAACGCCAACCGTTTGCCACTGCAAGATATTTTCTTGACGATTGGAATATGGCAACCAGAGTAGTTGTTCGAAAAGTTAACAGGCGCCTAAACAATGCAAGGTTGAGAGCTCAACCTCGTCCCTTGAAACGTCTACTGTTGACACAGAGACATCGCCAAGCACGTTTATAGTGGGCACGATATCACCGCCATTGGAATATTCAGAGCTGGCGACGAGTACACTGGATCGACGAAAGCAGAGTCCTTCTTCGTCTTATTGATGGGTGCATGCGCGTTTGGAGACAACGAGGCACTGCTTACAACCCGAACAACATCCTAGGCAGTGCAGCGTTTGTTGGTGGTAGTGTTAAAGTGTGGGGAGGCTTTTCATACGACTGTAAACTGAATCTGTATGTGGTTGATGGGACAATGAGAGGGCAGAAATATCGAAATGACGCCATTAACGCTATTATTGTGCCAGATTTTGACAATCATGCACTTAGTAACAGACCCATCTTTATGGAAGACAAAGCAAGACATCACCGAGATGCAATTGTACGTGATGTTATCGAAAGGGAAGTTATTGAGCATCTTCCATGACCATCCATGGCACCCGATGTGAATCTAATTGAACATTTGTGGGATATCATTTGCCGTAAAATCATTAACAGATCTAGAGCACCTGCTTGTCAAAACTGTACCGGAAGCGTGGTGGTTACACGGCTTACTGAGTATTTTTGCGTTTAACACATTTCAAACTGACTTTGACCTGTGATGATGTGTTTCCTTTAAGTTCATGAAATTGAAGTATGCAATCAAACTTATTTTTTGACTAATGAAAGTTATATTTGCACTGTTTTTTTATATCTTTGCTTTGAATATTTTTTAATCAAACAATAAGTAAAGCAACTTTAAACATGTTGTTTGTATGTTTCATTTGTCATTAATGTTCAATAAATTGTCATTTCTTTACAAAAAATACTAAAATATGTAAAAACTTACATGAATCCCTTGAAAATAATAGAGTGTTGCTTAACTTATGGCGAGGTGTATAATAACATGTGAGCAGATTGCGTATTAAATGCAACTCTGAAAATTATCAGCCTTTTGTTATAATGATACCATGAGGTGTATTAAATGCAATTCTTGACAAAAACTGCATGTGTCTCCTCCCTAAAATACTACTTTTTTCCATACATGTCCGTAACAAATTTTCCCTAAGCCCCCTAAATTGCCTAACGTTTATACGGTTTGTATTGCCAATATACAAACTACTACTCCCCCGTATCCCGGTTAGTATTGTTCTCTTCTAATACTACATTCTGAATAAAAAAAGCTACCTTTTCATGAATTTGGAGAAATAAAAAGGTTACCCTTTCGGGTGGCACATCACTATTACTCTATATATACAAAGTAACCCCCTCCCCCGTGACTTTATGAATTGTCCACTTGGTATCAGACAAATGTGTTTGAAAAGGGCCCACTAAAATGCGCCCCAAAACGTGATGAAACTCTGATAGGGATACGTAACAAACATAAGATGCATGCTAAACTAAAATTAGTGGCTTGGCTGTTCGATATATTTGGTAAATATGTCCACTAAAAACATACAATTCGTTACTCAGGGTACCAAATAGAAAACTAGATATAGTCATGCCGCATGAGGAGTTAAAATAGTTGTGTCTAATATCAGTTTATGAAGTTTTGTAGTGACTGTCTTTGATATATTTCATAGTTCCTAGTCAAACAAAAAGACATGATGATACGACAAAGATTCCATGCCAGATTGTCGAATCCTAAATTGCCGACTCCCAATTTGCCGAGTCCATTTTGCCGATTCCCAAATTGCCAAATAAAACAAATTTATGCTAAAATATTTTTCTTTTGTAAGGAATTCGATAAATTGGAGTAAAATGCAAGCCTAATCACATAAATCAAAGAAATCAATTATTATTCTTTATTTTTTTAAAAATTAACGGGGCCTCGCTGGCCGAGTGGTCAAGGTAGTTCGTTCACTATTGATCACGTGGTCTGTCAACACTGAGATTGCGTGTTCGATTCTCACTGCAGCCAGGGTGTACTCGACTCCAATCTTAATTGACAAGGATTGCCAGTTTTCCTACCGCAGGGTACTCCGGCTTCCTCCCCCAATAAAACTGGACGCCATGAAATAGCTGAAAAATTGCTGAAAGTGGCGTAAAAACACCATTCAAACAAACAAACAAACAATAAAAAATTAATGGTTTCTTTGTTATAAATCAAATGCTTGATGTCAAATTAATGAAATAAATTATGGGTCTATCTATTGTTTATTTTATTAGTTAAATAAGTACGTATATACGAAACAATACAAAGATCTTCATGAAACTAATTCCATGAAATCGATATATTAACAAACAACTGTATGTTTTCTTAAATAAGTAATAACATGTAGTTTAACTATTGATTGTCGGCAATTAGGGAATCGGCTAACTGGACTCGGCAATCCGGGATGCTACCGCGATAAAATCTACTACGTCACATGCATGCATGGATGTCCCCTTACATAACGACTCGTGAATTGAGTGATGGCATATTAGCTAGTTTGTTACTCATTGTTGTTATCAGTGGATATCACAAAAGTCGTAAGTGTAAAATCTATTGTAAGTTTTTAAAAATCAATTAAATACTTTATTAAGAAATTTCAAATTTTGATTGTAAGTAAATAAATCAATAAACTTTATTGATTTATTATAAAGTTGAAAATGGTTGGTTGTTTTTAAGTTTGAAAATTTGATTTTGTTCACAAAAGTAATATTTCTTACATTTATTCAACATTGGTATATTTGGCATATGGAAAAGCGCGAGGTATTTTCATATTCCAGACTTCTGACTTCATAGTTCAGACTTCTGACTTCATACTTCAATGTTAAAATTTCTCCTTTGATACTATCTTCTGACTTCATACTTCTAAGTTCAAAGCTCAGACTTCAGAATATAGACTTCTCACTTCGGACTTCAGAGTTCTGTTAATTATATAAGGATATATTTTCGCGCCAATCATAAAGTGGAAAACACAGAGTCGTCTTACCACAGACTGTCAATAATGGTAGAATAAAGCATTTTAATTCAATATTTAGTTCCAGTTAGGGATGGTTACATTTTTTGTTTTTGGGATATTATCAAAGGTAAAAAACAATCCAAGTGTATGAAAGGCCATCAGATAAGAACCTTTAAGAAAAAAATGTTTGTAATATTTTATGTAATTTAAAATCTGCCATTCATTCTGTCTCAATCTTGGAATTCAACATAAATCCGCATATAATGTTATGAAAATCCTAATTATTTGCATAAAATTGTTTGCGGCCGTATAAAACAAACAACTCCATGTGGATTGATATGAAATTGAATAAATATGTTCTCCGTTCAGAAATAACTTGACGTGAAAATCTGATTGGCGCGAAAATAAATATAATTAACAGAACTCTAAAGTCCGAAGTGAGAAGTCTGAATTCTGAAGTCTGAGCTTTAAACTTAGAAGTATGAATTCAGAAGTATGCAACGTGAAGATTTAACATTGAAGTATGAAGTCATAAGTCTGAACTTTGAAGTCAGAAGTCTGAAGTATGAAGATACCTCGCTCTTTCCGTAGGTATGTTTCCAAAAAAGGAGGCCCTTAACATGAGTAATGCATGAAGTTCTGACCATTGTTGTAGGGATCCAACTTGAGTCTTTCTTAAATTGATCTAAATTGGTAAAAATGTGTCCAGTCATATTGCCTTTATTTGTATGCGAATATTAAACAAAACTTAAAATAAGAGGAACTTGGGGTCAGGATAATTTTTTTTTATAGAATAAAAAGCCAATAAATGAGTTTACCGTGTGTATTCACTCGTTTGGTAACTTGTCTTACATGTCTCATTGCGAAATATTGACCTCAGAAAAATAATAAATTTTTCTTTATTATATAACAAAGAAAAGTTTGAATACAAGTCAAATCGCACCACGGAAAAATCGCCCCCGTCAAAAACGCCCCCACTTTTTGCAAAAACGCCACCACCTTTTACAAAATCGCCACCATCAAAAACGCCCCCACATTGAGCAAAATCGCCCCATTTACAAAAATCGCTAATTACAATAAAACACAATTATTAATTTTTTTCCTTTGATTATATGTAAAGGTAAATCATAAATATGTGCTCTTTCTTCGGTCTTATTAGAATAAGTTTTAATGTATGTTCAAAGTTTTTAAATGTTCTTTTTTATAGGAAAATACGAAGACACGACAACAACAATTTAATCTTTTTTATTATAGCAGAAAACAAGATAACAAACAATGGGTACAAACAATACAATGCACTTTATATTCTTTTGATGATTTTTAGCCGAGTTGCAACGAAGTTAAACTCGGCTATTGTTATGATGATGGCGGGCGGGCGTCAACAATTGGTTTCCGGACCATAACTCAGAAAGTTGTGAACCGATTTTAATGAAACTTTAGGATATTGTTACATACCATAAGAGGAGGAACCCTATTGATTTTGGGGTAAATCCGTTCAAGGTCAAGGTCACAGCGACAGAAAAACGTTAGAAAATTTCTTGAATTAGTGGTTTCCGGACTATAACTCAAAAAGTTCTCAACCAATTTTATTGAAACTTTGGGATATTATTACATACCATAAGAGGAGGAACCCTATTGATTTTGGGGTAAATCCGTTCAAGGTTAAGGTCACAGTGACAGAAAAACGTTAGAAAATTTCTTGAATTAGTGGTTTCCGGACCATCACTCAAAAAGTTCTCAACCGATTTTAATGAAACTTTGGTATATTGTTACATACCATAAGAGGAGGAACCTTATTGATTTTGGGGTAAATCCGTTCAAGGTCAAGGTCACAGTGACAGAAAAACGTTAGAAAAATTCTTGAATTAGTGGTTTCCGGACCATAACTCAAGAAGTTCTCAACCAATTTTAATGAAAGTTTTGGTTAATAAAATACGGCAACTCGGCTTTTGCACCCCTGTGCATATTGATTTTTATTTTTTAATAAAAAAAATCTTGGATTATTTAATCATAATTACAACAGAATGTTATAGTTCTTACCGAAAATCTTTAAGGTAATTAGGATACTTGTAATAATTAAAGCAAAATATCGACATAATCGATCATTATTAACAAAACATTTCTAATTTTTAAGCAGTGACAATATAATCCTAAAAGGAGGAAATATTAACAATTTTATACTATATAGTATATTAGATCGATTTTGCTAAAGATGGGGTGTTTTTGATGGGAGCGATTTTGATAAGTGGGCGATTTTGCTGAAGATGGGGGCGTTTTTACAGGGGACGATTTTACAGTGGGGGCGATTTTGCAAAAAGTGGGGGCGTTTTTCCGTGGGGCGATTTGACCAGCTACCAAAAATGTATTATTTTTCTGAGGTCAATATCTCACAATGAGACATGTCAGACTAGTTACCAAACGGGTGAATACACACTGTAACTCATTAATTGGTTTTTTATTCCATAAAAAAAAATTATCCTGATCCCAAGTGCCTGTGCTTAAACTTGCTAACTTGATTTGTTAATTCTGAAAGCAAGTTACCTCCCTTGCAAGCTTCCCGCCATTTTGTCTCGGAGCAGGCTAGCAGGCTAGCTGACGACTGGAAGTTTAAAGTGTTTAGTAATAGTCTGGTAAATTGTTATTCTATTGAGATTTAATTTTATAAACAAAATTTTGACCATGGTTATCCCGTTTACGGGCCCCTTACATGCATCGAAGGGGATTTCAAGTCCGCGTGAGCAGGAATCACTTGGCAATCTCCACGCAAAGGATTCTGGGTATCCTACGTCAACCACAATCATATATCTGGGAACCAGTTATGTTCTCTGTGCCGGAGAGTGATCACTTGGGTGCGGTGGGGTTTACTATAAGGGGTACCACGAATTACCGAAATACCCTCAGAATTACCGAAATAACTCTCAAAATCACCGAAATACCTCTTGAAATCACATAGGAATGTATTACAGTTAAATATATTTTATACATACTAACTTGACAATTTGTTAATATTCGTTATTATTATTACAAATTTTTTTAATCAATTGTTTGTAATCAATTTCTAAAACGTGTAAAGTGGTATCTGATACGATTTGTGGAAATAAATGAAACGATCTGTTTTAATTAGCTTTTTAATAATTTATTCTGTGGATACCTTATTTACACACATTACTAGTATTTAACGTAAAATTAAGGATACAGGTTGAAATTAATTTAGGATGCTAAATATTTTGTATGAAGTTTTACGTTGAGTTTGATCAAAGCAAAATTTTAATTAAATAATTACTCATTACAAATTATTACCATGTATAGGGGATCAAAAGAAATAAATACTCCTCTGTAAAAAAATTATTAAAAAAAACAAGCTCATCAACAACCATTAAAAGCTTTTTATTGGTGAATTTTCAAACAATTGAAAATGATCATTTTCAGAAGAGTAAGTAATTTGAAAAAATTATGGAAACATATATTGATGTATGATTGGGTGGATGAACTGAATTATATTGCCCATCACTTTCGACACTGAGCACAGTAAAGATTATTAGGGTAAAGTAACTACTACTAACAGTGTAATTCCTGTAAATCATGGCAACAAAGAAAGACCTATCCTCTTAGTAATACTGGCAAGTCAATACCATTTGATTTTTGGCATAAGGATACATTTTCTACATGTACATTCATTTTGTAATAATAATTGGTAACAAATACCTGAATTTGGTTTTTAATATTTTGGTTTTATCCTAATTTCCAGAAGAATACAGTGCATCGCTTAAGGTAGACAGTTTTTTAGCCGCCCCCCCCACCCCTTGCGGACGCCCTATAGTGATCAGTCTGTCCGTGCGTCTGTCCGTCCGAACTAATCGTGTCCGGGCTGTAACTTTTTTATCTTTTGAGGTAGGCTTTTGATTTTTGGAATGTAGGTAGATAATATCAAGGCGATGTGTCGCATACCGTGGTTGATAACCTTTGCCCTTGAACTTTGACCTTAAGGTCACATTATTGCTTTCTGAATAACAAATTCATGTCCGAGTTGTAACTTTTTTATCTTTTGAGGTAGGCTTTTGATATTTGGAATGTGGGTAGATAATATCAAGGCGATGTGTCGCATACCATGGTTGATGACCTTTGACCTTGACCTTAAGGTCGGCGGGGTCCACAGAGATGAGATGGGTACCATCTCACTGATATCTAGTTTGTTTCTATATCAAAAATAGTTATATTATCCTTAGAATAGTATTTAAATATTTTTAATTAGTACAATATATTAAGACATCAGTCAGTTCTACATCAGAGTTCCAACTTCCAGATCAGCAATGGGAATCTTGACCTCCTTGTGTTCTTTTTTTGATATCTGATTTATTGCTTCGTTTGTTTGAATATATTTGCTGTATGCTATGTTGTGTTTCTTGTTAATACATGTATTATACTAATAAAAATGTGAAATTGACCGTATTTTAAATTAAAGGACACAAAAATGGAACAGTGAATGAGAGTTAGTTTGGGAATATGTGTGAACACGAGTAAACCTTCAAACATAGTTGCTCTTATCTGTCCATTGCCATTAGAGAATGTCAGGGTACCACTGATGACTTAGTAACTATCTTCTTCCAACCTCTCTGTCCTAGGACTTGTTCAGTGTGTCATATAGCTTTAAACCAGTTCAGTCTGAAAGGTTTTACTCATATCTCTTTTTTCTGTCTACCTTTTACTCTCCCTCCTTTAAACAGTACTTTGCATGAATGTCTTGGAAAGCCAAGTGACATGTCCATAACATTACAATTTTCGTTTCTTTAATGTAGTTAGTAGGTCATAAGGTCCAATGGCTTACTGATTCTGGTTTTCATATAATTCGTGATGTGAAGTTTATCCAAAATATGATCACTCGTGCCGCATAAAGCATCAGATTAAACTCGTGCACGGAACAAGTTCCACGCACTGGTTTAATCAGATGCGTTATGCGGCACTCGTGATCATATTTTGGATATTCACTCCGCCCAATTAATTATCCTATAAACATCACACCTTTTATCACCTGTTGATGAAATGCAATGAGATTTACATCTCACAGTTCCGTTAATTATATAATTGTAACACATTTCTGGAGCCTTAAATACATTTTAGGATTTTTAAGTTGCATTTCGGTATATTGTAGGGTATTTCGGTAATTCTATGTGGTATTCTGGTAATTGACAGGTATTTCAGTATTTTGGGGTACCGAACTATAAGGGTACTTCAATTTTCAGGTCTGCGGATGGAAATTTGAAAACCCACGCTATTCATTATTTTCAGATGTTATAAAATGGGACCTAATCATATATTGAATTTAAAACCGGACCTATACTGGTCACGGGGTAGTTTGTGCCGGCAAGTAATTCTTGCCATCCGATCTTTTTACAGGTTTTGTGGAAAAATTGGCATTTTAGAAAAGTGCTTCAATCTGTTTTCTTTATTTAGCTCTTAATAAGAAAGAACTGGGCATTTACTCAGGTAACTTCAAACTTCTAATCTAGAAGATAGCTACATGTATATAGTACAATGTAGATGGAACAAGTTAGAATTTTAAAATTACCTGAGTCACACATGAGTAGCTGCAATTTAAATGTCCAAGCTATCACTGATGAAGAGCTTTAAAGAAAACAGAATGAAGCTGTTTTCTAAACAGCTGTTATCTTGGTTGACCAATAGGTAGAAAACACCTGACAGGTCATTGTATTTTGACTATAAAAGAGATAAACGTAACTTGTTTTGGATGGAAAATAGTGAAATCTATCAAATGATGCCTTTGCCATAGATTTAAATGGAAAATCAATGGCACAGTCACCAAAATGGCGAGAATTGCTTGTTATTTTTATGGAGAGAACTAATCTCTGCAGGGATGACACTACTATAGTATTTGGGGCTGCCAGATGGCCTCATTCCCCTTCTGGCGGCCCCATTCCCCAAGGGTTGAAAATCCCAATTGCGGAAATTGTAAATTAAAAATCCAGATTTTTTGGGGGTCCGTTTCCGGTAACGTTTTTCCGATTTTTTAACGGAAGTTCTATGGAAATAATACTTCCGTTTCGCACCGCATTGAGTCATATTGTCTTCTTTAACTCTGATGCTGTCAAGCATCAAGCTGTGTGATTTGAATACTATTATATGTTGTTTGTTTTCTGAATAAAATTCAGTTGTTTAGAAATAAAACTAATATGTATTGTTTTCTGAATAAAATTCAGTTGTTTAGAAATAAAACTAATATGTATTGTCAATTTGATATTTTGATTTGTTACATTCGATACGGAAAGTTGTTGGGTTTAGATTTTTTGGAAATTTTGAAATTTCATGGGATAACTCCTATCCCTTATTGTTCTGTAAGTTTTATATCATGTACCGGTAATATTATGGCTGAGTTGTTCTTTTGTCAGACTTGTGATCTTTACAATGCAGCTGAGTAGTTGTACATATTAGTGTCTTAAAGTGAAAAAAAGGATTTCCTCAAGTTTAAACTTTTAATAATGCAAAATGATTTTCCCAATACACTGCTTTTACGTACCAAATTTCCCAATTTGTGCGGTGGGGGACCCATTTGAAAAAGTCTAAAATCATCCCTGCTCTGACCAGTATTTTTTATGATTTACAAAACAGTCATTCAATACCAAATGTTTATAATATGGAGGAGGCATTGCCAAAATGCAAGCACAGCCAATATAGTCCTTTATAATTTCCACTTTTTCTTATGTGCATTTCATAATTGACCTCAGAACACTCTAACTGCCTTTAAATTCCAGTGGTCAAGTGACGTCTTTCTATATTATGGTGACGTCACATGAATATCAGTTTTTAAATAGACTGATTTAGAGATTGCGAGAAATTTTTGTTGTTATTTTTTAACAGAACATTAATTTTGTTATCGGTGTCAAATTTATCTTTAAGTCTACCTTTAAAGTTAACTTTAGTTTAATTAGTGCTCTTCTTCATTCACCTTTTACAGTGTTTTGACCATATCAACTCCAGAGGAAAAAAATCAGTATCAGCATTCAGCAGGTTTTGATCACATGATTTGGTTTTTATCAGGTGACAAATAATTGCCGTAGAGCTCACATCTGTAGGACATCAAATGTATTTGTTTTCTTGTCTTTGAGAAATTCTTCTTAAATTGTTGATTTCCTCACTATAAAAACATAAAATTTTGTTATTATTTCTAAAATTAAAGTTGTACTATTTCCAGTAAGTTTATAAAGTCAAAGCCACCTTGAATTGTTTTCTTTGATTTTTATGGCTTTCACCAATTAGACAAATTATAATTATATGATGACACGGGTATTAGCTACCTAGGGGTGTATCATCACACAACTTATTTGTGTATTTTACGCTTAAAAAGAGCACATCATGCCACAAGTTGATTAAATTGCGTAATTTTCACTCATCCGAATCTGTACACTAATTTTAGCCAGTCCTTCATTTTCTGGTAGTTTCTGTAATTTTCATCGTTTGAAGCGTGAGTGATAAGTTCCGATTCTCCTTATAATGGTGTATCATATAAGTGCCAAAATGGAAGCCCCATTGGTGGAGGCAAAAAAACGATCTGTTTCAGTAATGACAATGACATTCAGGACAACACAGAAATGATACATTCTACTGTAAATTTCTGATTTGTAATTTTATAACTATTATTTTTAATGTTTTGTATCTGTAAATTAAAATGTACAAAGAGCTACCTGTCAAAGGCGCAAGACATTTTCATCACCAGATTCTAGTTTACTACCATAAATGATGTTAACTTGATTGTGATATGAGGTTAAAATTTATGTCAAATAAAGTGAGCCAAGGAAGCAACTTAAAAAAAAAACAAAGTGGAGGATAAGAAAACACACTACAACAAATTTACAATTAAAAAAAACCCCAAAATCTTGTGCAATTATGTTTATTTTTACAGTCTTTAGGTTAATTCAGTAGTTTACTGTTGTTTTGTAATGTATTGCTTTGAAATTATGAGTGAAATTCACCCCTCGTATTAAAAAGCTAGGCAGAACACTGTGAATTCTGCCTCTTAATTATTTGCATATACTAGTAGGGGACACTATTAACATTTTTTGCTCTCATTTAGGCACCAAGTTTCTTTGAGTAATGATAGACCCCTCAAAATGATCGAAATAATTTCAGCTATATTACATTAAATGTTAGATAAAATTTTTCAGAAATTTAGAAACTCAAGGAAACTCGCAAATACCCATAAAATAGTCCAGAAATGAGATTTGCACAATAGCTAAAAAACAACCAATATTTAACAAATAATTCTATATGAAACTGCTTTTTAAATACAGCTCAAATATCAAAGTCTCATTGAATAATAAATCCACTGTCCATGCAGTTTGGCACAGCCAAATATCATACTAAGAACTAATTTCGCTCAGTCAAAGTTCGTTTACAGAGTTGTTGTCAAATATTTATTCAAATTAAATTTTGAAAGTGAGTTGTACATTATATTTATTACAATGTAATTAAATACAAATTAATTTTTTTATCATGCAAAATGCCATCTTTCTAAATACAGATGTTATTCTCAGTGATCTTAACAAGATCAGGTACCGCCTATAACTTTGAATCAATATCATCTGAAAAATAGGAGCAAATATTAACATACATTCCACTATATGCACTGTTAACAATTTAAAAGATAGTCTTACTGCAGGCAGGGTGTGGTCAACTTTCTTGCAAATTAGATGCTGAAGCTGAAAATACGTAACAGGTTGGTTAAAAAAATGGTCACAAAAGTATTTTTATTTTATTATTCAATTATGAGAACAAGGAAAAAAAATGAAAAAAAGAAATATTGCTTTCATAATAAAGGCATAGATCGCCATCATTTCATGGGACCGTTAAAAATTTTTCACCTACTTCACAAAAACCTGCTAATATTTCATGATACCTCATCTGAAAATATCTGGGTGATTTGCAACAAAATAAGATATATGGGCTGTTTAAAAAAATGACCCCAATATGTGAAAAAAATGTCAAATTTAAACATGAACATAGTCTAATTTTGTTCATAATTTCCAAATGTGTATACATTGAAGTTAATAAATAAAAAGAGAAATCAAATAAAAGGTAAGAAATAAAGTTATTATAATATTTTATTAAACAAAATTTGAAATATAAAACAGCTTTAACATTTATACTTAGTACATTTACCTCAGTTTAACAATGATATGCTTCATATAACTTTTTGCTCTTTTCTTAAACAATGTCAGAAATACTAATGACTTCCTGGGAAAAATATTGAACAATATGGAATATTACTTTTTTCAAGAATTGTTGAAACATTCTTTTGTTATCTGCCTCTTAAAATTTTTATTCTGTCAAAAGTATGTATTTGTGCATATGGCAACACAAGTATTAAATTGTAATTATAAGTCATCCTTGGAGAAAAAAATTTCATGATAAAGTTGAACCATTTGAAAATGATAGGTTGTAGAAGAAATACTATGTTTAGCCGATTTTGTTGCACTCCTGACCCCACTCCTGACAATATAAAAATATGATTGTGAAAAGTATTTATCATCCATCTTAAATATTTATTCAATGCTTCTGTGTAGCTTCTGCCAAAAATAAAAAAAACACGAAATAAGTCTCATTACAAAGAAAATATATCTTAGAACTCGTCACTCCTGAGTGACAGTTATGTGTGTTCTGGTATATTTTGTGTCCCTGATCAAATTACCAGTTATAGTGTATCTTGCAGCGACTGCTTTAATGCAGCAAAGGTATTTTAGGATTTTGTTTTGGTTTAATCATTGAAAACAAGAAAAAAATTCTACAAAGAACTAATTGCAACATGGCTTAAATTTGTGTTGCCATCCTGACAGGGTAGTTCTTTTTATAAAAACAATATTTTCATACTTGTTTTTAAGGCAACATACTTTCTTTTGATATATCTCATTAAGTTAACACATGAAACTTTGTAATAAAAAAAGAATTATGCACATATTGCTAGATTTGACAATTTTGTGACCTTTTAAAATATTACATTTTTTTTAAGTGTCACAAAAAAGCATTGCACTCCTGACAATTTTGGCATAACTTTCTTGTTATCCGAGATATCTTGCAGATTTTTTGCAGACAAGTTCCCAACAACTAGACATACATTTTCAACTATTTAGAAATATTACATCTATTAATTTGACAAAATTAGATGTCCATAATCCTAATTAAGTAAATGAAAAACTAAAGATTATTAAAAATTAAAACCAACTTGCTGTCACAGGATAATTGCATGAATTTTAACTGAATAATACATATCATATCGTTCTAGCTACTGTCACTTCTGTGTTCTCGTTTGATCTCGTTCTGGTCTCGTGACTGACCAGGAAATTGCACCTACTTACATGTATCTGAAGACTTAAAGCAAGTGTCCAATCCCGTTAGTTATACTAATCCCAGAAAAGGAATATAAGCTGAACCATATGTGGTAACTGGTTTTTTTTTGTCCGGCAAAACACGCCGACTTTCACTACAGAGTATATACTGTTAAAGCATGTGAAGGTCACAACTTGGTCTCCATATAGTAAGTCATATTAAAGCACTTTTGTATTGAGAAATGCAATTAATGACTGTTGGCCTACTTATAGATGTAAACATTTTTTACAACTTGTTTTTGTAATCTTCCAAGTCAAGCTGTAAAGAATATTGGACCTTGTTTGGTGCAAAATTCTAGTAACGTAGAATTACACACAAGAAAGTACTAGTGTGCAAGAAAAAAGTCACCCATATAACATAATTGTGCATGTTTATCAAATCAGATCGTGCTTGTCAGGATACAAGGGTTCAAATTAGTATTTGTGACTGGAAGGTCCTGGACCTTCTGGTAAAAAAAGTTGAAGGTCTGCCAGTAAGGGCACTACGTCATGCCATTCCTTCAATTTTAATTTAACAATGCCATTTAACTAGGCGTAAAAATTTACATCTGTAGCTACAAGCATTCAAATTATATAAATGTTGGAAGCATTGCCTCTATAAATTTATTAAAACTATTAACTTGTTATGATAAAAAGTATTGTTTTGGAATATTACAATGTACTACAATGAACATTCTTTTTAAACTGAACAATAAAATTAATGTTTCTTTGTCATAACATATAAGTTTATTGAGTTAAGTCAAACTAGATTATAAGTATTTTATTGCATCGTTCTGTAACATGATGTGTTCAGTGGAAAATGCCCTATTACAAATATTTAAATCAAATTAAATATTTTAAAAGTGGCTGCTGATCTACTACTTTATAGCATGCTTAAATCTTTGCAGTTATTATTTCAATATGAGCAGCAGCGTATTTGCAATCTCCAGCACCAAGTCATATCCACTCCGGAGATAGCTTTGTTTTCTTTTGCGTTAAACAGGTTTTCACTTGCATTTTAGTCTGTGCTGTATGTACATATTTCTTACAAATTGTAAGCTGGTTCCTTTCTGAATTTTACTATGTACAGGTGTACATACTAGTAGAAAAATTCAGAAAGGAACCATCTTACAATTATTGTTACCGCAGGTCTGGGGTTTTCTTCGGGTACTCCGGCTTCCTCCCCCAATAAAAACTGGACGCCATGATATAGCTGAAAAATTGCTGAAAGTGGCGTTAAACACCATTAAACAAACAAACAATTATTGTTAAGAATTGCGGTTCAACATCAAAACGTGATAATATAACGATTTTTGACGCAAATGGCAATGCATAGTGTTCTTTCTATTCCCAATCTGTATCATAATTAAGCCACATAACCAAAAGTTATACACATAAAATTTTGCTTGTGATCACATATTCGAAGTGGCAAAACTTGAATTGGAAGACGCATGTTAATTAAATGCAATACATGTATGCCTGTTAGTGTTCGTCAATTAATATCGGACCTTTGTGACACCTGTTGTGGTAACATAAACAAGGACATGGATACAAACATCTAATTGAATCACAAATATTTGTTTTTTATTTGGCTTAATCTAAAACAATCTGCCTCATAAAGAACGAAGGTCCGTTGGGTTCAGCTAATAAACTGCAAGTCCGATCACAAACCGGAAAGGTCCCGGACCTGGGACCACCGCTAATTTGAACCCCTGGGATAGTTAAATATTTAAAAAAAAGCTTCTCTGTTTTCAGCAATTGATAGATCTGAAAGTGACATGGTCCCTTAATGTTTTTGTAGAAGGATAAACAACACATTGAAATAGGTGTGTCTTTGATGTGTCTTAAAAAAATACATTACTTAGCATAGAGGTTGAGGTAGTTCATCTACTACTGATCACATGGTCTGTCAAAACTAAGGTTGCAGGTTTAGGTCTCACTACGGGCTCGACTTAAAACTTATTTAACAAGGATTGCCAGTTTTCCTATCAGAGGTTGGTGTTTGCTCTGGGTTTTCATGCTTTCTCCCCAATACAACTGGACGCCTTGATACATGTATAGCTGAAAAGATTGCTCAAAGTGGTGTTCAGCATCATTTAAACAAACAAAAAAAAAAAAAAAAAAGCTGTGGAAATTTTTTGTATTTTTTTGTCATTATATGTTCTACTAAGTATTTTTCAAAGAAAAAAAATTGGGGCAAGTAGGTTGGTATTATTTTTTTGAGGAGCAAATCATACTACAGTAGATCAAAGACAGTACACACAATCTAGATCCTAGATCTGTCATGCAAATCATAAATCACAGGTTTTTTTCCAATGTAATCCCATCATGTTGGTAAAAGATTATTGGTTAATGTCATACATGTCCAGTATCTTCTCTGTTCATATGATCACATTGTTTGTATTGTCCTTCCAGCACACAGCTTGACTGTTGATTGGAGGAGGGGGAGGCAGGCGATGGTCCATTAACATGTTAACAATATTTTATTTCTCCCAAAACAGACAGATAACAGTAAATTTTAATTAATGACAACAGATAACATCAATTGAACTGAGAAAACAGAAAACAGAGAATTCCAAATAAAAAAAACAGGTAACATTCATAAGAATTGAAAAAATTAGATGGAATAACTGTTTCAGTCAGTTTCAGTCTCCTCATGTACTAAGACTGTGTTTCAAATTGCAAGACACTTACTAATGCTCATTAAACTAGAGGCTCCTAGTTGCCTTTAGTCACTCAATAGGAACACAAATGAACAAGTTTCAATCTAGTTGTTATAGCTGTTAAGTTGATGTGCAAAAACAAAACATTTCTTCAAAAATTTTGGTTAAGTACAATAACTCCTATAAGGTGCCATCAGAAAATTTTACTGAAAATTAAATGATTTGTAATTTACAGTTTTACTTTAGGTGATATGGCATTTTAGTTATAAGGGAAAAAAATACAGACAGAAACTTTAAAGGGCAATAACTTCTATAAGGAGTCATCTGACAATTTCAGACCAATAAAGTGAATTTTACAAGTTATATTGATGATCATTTTACCAATTTTTAGTCTTACTCTAGCTGTTATAGGTTTTAGGATACAGGACAAAAATTGAAAAAGTTTATTAAAAAATCATCATTCAGCACAATAACTCTTATAAGGAAACATATGACAATTTCAGACCAACAAACTGAATTGTAGAACTTGTAGTGCTGATCATTTTGCCATTTACATCTTCACTCTAGCTGTTAAGTTCAGCACAAACAACGGAAATTTCATTAAAAATTGTCATTCAAGGGCAATAACTCCTATAAGGAGTCAACTAACAATTTCAGACCAATTTAGTGAATTGTAGAACTTTTAATGCTTATCATTTTTGCAATTTACAGTTTCTAGTTGTTATAGTTTTCAGGTTACAAGGCAAAAATGGAAAGAAAATAATTAAAAAATCATCATTAAAGGGCAATAACTCCTATAAAAAGTCATCTTATAATTTCAGACCTATTAGGATAATTGGAGTGCTTTTATTGCTGAACATTTTTGCCATTTACAGTTTCACTTTAGCTGTTATAGTTTTTAAGTTACAGGACAAAAACGGACAATTTCATAAAAAATTGTCATTTAAGGACAATAACTCCCTATAAGGAGTCGTCTGACAATAGCAAACCAATTAAGTGAATTGTAGCACTTGTATTGTTGATCGTTTTTGTCATTTACAATTTCACTCTAGCTTATAGTTTTTAAGTTACAGTACAAAAATGGAAATTTTCAATATAAAAATTTTTAATTTAAAAGCAAGAACTAGAGTCATCTGACAATTTCAGACCAATAAAGTAAAAATAATAAATTGTAGGGCTTATATTACTGATCATTTTTGCCATTACCCTAGTTATAGTTTTTCAGTTACAGGACAAAACATTTCATGAAAATGTGTTGACACCCATGTTCTATTCTTAGTAACAGTAGCCATCTTTGTCCCTTGATCACCACCTGGATACAAATTTGAAACTAGGAACCCTAAGGATGATTGTGGCAAGTTTGTAAAAAATTGGCACAGAGGTTTTAGAAAAGATTTTTAAAACAGTTTGTGAAGGACGACAAACAATAGAAGCCAAGTGATAGCAAAAGCTCACATTGACCTTCGGTTTAGCTAATGGTTTAAAACAGTTAATAGTTGCTTAAACAAAAAATTAACAGATGTAAAATTGCCCAAAACACATTCACAGAAAAGATCTGTCCCCCTCCCTTGACTTCAGTCTTCTCGAAGTTGTTTTAACCACTATACTGTACAATTTGACTATTGATGTACCAAGGTTTACTTACTAGTCAAAAACATGACCACTAGACCTTCAGTTTAAAAAAAATGTAAAAAAACAGTTAATCACAGTCTTAACGAAATGCGTCGGTCCGACAGACAAATCCGATATAATAACGTTTGGACCGATAAAAAACGTGTTTCGTCTGTCTGAAAGTCGGACATTGTTATTATCGAGGTTCACGTTGCCCTGATGGTTCGTTCACAGAAAATACTTATATATCTGGTAGTACTGATTCACACATACTTCCAACTTTTGAGTAAATATGTAAAACCAATAAAAATTGCAAAGATCCTGCATATTTGACTCATTTTTAAAACATTTTAGCTTGGCAAATGGATTACGCGCCATTTGTTTATTTCTGGGATACGTCTAATTACCAACAGCAAGAAATGAGAAAAAAGTAGACTACAACGGCCTTTAATGAAAAATCGTAACTGTTTGATAAACAAACATTTTAAAATGGGGTTGAAACTCAAAAGTTTGTTTAAAACATATTTTATTTAATCATAGGCTTTCATAATATATAAAATATATACTAGTAAGCTGAAATTAAGGAATAAAGATAATAAGTTATCAATAACCTCATGATAATTTCTGTAGATGGGTGTCCCATGGAGCAGTTGCTTTCAGCTTTGTGAATTATTTATGTTTTTTCCCTTTTCTCAGACTTGGGAACTGAGTTATTTTTACAGAAAATGTTTCAGAAGAGGGTACCTATTTTGTGTAAATAACTTCTTTCAGCTTTCAACCCAAATCCTTAAATCTTAAAAAAAAAGATTGCAAATCTACTGTTCAAGAAATGTTTTCCGATTTTTTTGGACAAGGGTAATTTTATAGCATATTTTATACACGATGCTCCTGTTTTTTCTGTAAACAATTC
This sequence comes from Limnoperna fortunei, assembly GCA_944474755.1. Lineage (NCBI taxonomy): Eukaryota > Metazoa > Mollusca > Bivalvia > Mytilida > Modiolidae > Limnoperna > Limnoperna fortunei. The sequence goes on from OX104113.1 coordinate 35,953,921, forward strand.
CTCCTACTTTTTTTGACACAGACCCAAAACCTTCTTCCAACAAATTGTAAACAATTCCCCATTTTTTACATCAATTGCTTTGCAACCTGGCTATTTCAGACATTAGTGATTTTAAGGTGTACAATAGTTGTATTTACCAAATGAAATATAAAATACAACATCTCAGATATTTTGGCATTATTATTTTGTTTTAAGCCAAGGAAAAATCTCTTCAGTTACCCTATTCATCGCACATTTATAAATGTCTTTGTGTTATGTCTATATTCTTTTCTGTTGCATGTTTTGTATTACTTGTCTGTTTTATAGACAACAGATCCATGTACTGTTATTATTTGGACCTGGCGGCATTGCAAAGCTAAAAACTAAAATTTAGATATAAATTATTAAATGCGCAGTATGCATTAATCAAAATCTAAAATGTTACATAAGTTTTTTCTGTAATTGTTGACAAGTTAAGTTGACCTTAATCTATAAACTCTTGAGTTGATATTTGTATTGTATATACAGGATACCTTTGGTCTCTGTTTTACTGGTTGTTTTTGTCAGCCATGCTGTTGTGAAATCAGACAATGCACAGTTTTATGGTGGATCAATGAGTTTTGATGTGGAGGAATATGGATCTGAATACAAGGTATGTGACCAGTGTTTTTAAACTTTTTCCAAATTAGGATTCATGATTACCTTCTGCAACCGAGTAATTGGAATCGGATACAATTTTCAAGGTTCATTTTTATGATGCAGTCTTGATTACAAAATACTATTATCCAAACGGCGCTAACGAGAGAAAACAATACTTTTGTCTTAAACTACAATTGTTAAATAATTGCTAAATGAATATTAGAATGATCAATAGTACCCTCCCCCCTTTTTTGCGAGTTTAGGATTGCAGTGAATCACTTCCGTCACTTTGATGTCAAAAAAGCAGTTGCATATATAATCAGAAATGTAGAATCTTTATATCATTTGACAGTTTTTCCACCGTTTTATTGGATTCATGTTTAAAATGGATCATTATTGATAAAATAATTATACCCCGGCTTCAAAGAAACGGGGGTATGTTTACCCTTGTTCGTACGTTTGTCTGTCCATAACAAAATTACTGTCCCAGTTTTCTAAGCAACTTAAGATGCAGAAGCCTGATATTCTGCATATCGATTATCCTATAGTACCATATGGTGTATAGCGACATATGCAAAATATTTGTTAAGGCACTGCAGCGGTATTACTATGGATCATTAGATCCCAGTCTGCACTTGTTATTGTCATTTTTTATTACCCATTAAATCTGTTAAATTACGTACATTGAGAACCTCGAATCGTTTGTGCATTTTGGTAATGTGTTGATTGTGAATTACATTCTATATATGGTAAGTCTTACAATTGAATGTTTGTTGTATTTTGAAAATTACGATGATTTTAATGGAAATACATGTAGGTCACCATTATTCATACTAGTATGTAGAAAACAGACCAACAGCTGGTATCATGGCAGCAACAATCAGCATTTTCAAGGATGAAAAAGATATGTAACTTTATCCAAGCATCTGTAAGATTTCAATGAATTATCGTCTCCTGGCTATTTTTTTTGGCAAGATTACAAATTTAATCCCATTACTCGTAATGTAGCAGAAAACTGAATTTTGATGGATGAGCCAATCAACTCGAGGAGTGACATAGCCACATCAAATTTCTTGCGTATTACTTCTTTTAACTGTAAAAATGTATATAATACGGTATACCAGTCCTTGTATCAAGGATATTTTAGATTTTAGCGATTTTATTTGCCTGCAAGAACATTGGCTGTTCAGTTTTGAGAAGGCTAATTTAATAAATATATTTCTTAACACATCCTGCTTAATCAAATCAGTCGACGAGGATAACCCCATTCCATCAGTACAAAAACCCAGAGGCTATGAATGGGTGAAACTCGTGAAAAGTACCAAAAAAAGCAACGACCAATTCATATCAGGTAATGTCTGCTGTATTGTTTATGGTAAAGACAATATTTGCTTTATGGATTTTCTATAAAAGCATTCAATAGGCTCCAGTTGAGCATCAGTTGGCAACAGAATTTCTAAGCCATATATTAAAACCAGTTAGTCATATGTGCTTTAAATATGCCGACAGGTGATTGGATTTAGCACGTTCTTTCCGTGTAGTCCTGCTCCCATAAGACTATACATGGTTCTTCTGGCTTTCGAGATATTTTCTTCAATGTGGATTGAAATGGTTTTCTTAAATTCACTGTGATGTTTGATCCCAAGATGAACAGCGCTGTCAGGGTTGTTCATTGGTTGGTCGCTGATAGTATAATTACATATAAGCAGGTAATATACCACTTAAAGGGAAAGTTCATATAGCAGCACTCTCTACTTTTCGTAAAATATGTTGTAAAGAAAATTCAGTAGAAAAATACCTAGCCACAAGACAACTGGCAATGTGTGGATTCACCGACTCTAGTTGGTTCTGCAAGATAAGATCTATGGCCTTCCCTTAGCACATGCAATCCTGGATGTTCCGATGATAAGATCAAGATGGAAGAACCTTGTACGGAAGACTGTGGAAAAAAGTGGTTTACTCAACATCAAAGTGCATTAGCTAAATACAAATCACTCAAGTTCATTTCCTCAGACAGTCTACTTCCAAACAGAATGCACCCTGTTCTAGCAAGTGTAGGATCATAACAACTAGACATCAATGGTCTTCCTGTAAAACTTAAGCTACTAACAGGTACATTCTATTTACAAAGCAACAGAACATCATTCAACCAAATGCGGTAGACCCAACATGTCTTCTCTGTAAATCTTCACCTGAAACTACAGAACATTTCATTATGGAATGTAGTGCTCTTCAAACTACACGCTATCCTTATATGCTTGAGGGGGCCTCGGTGGCCGAGTGGTCAAGGTAGTTCGTCTACTATTGATCACGTGGTCTGTCAACACTGAGATTGCGGGTTCGATTCTCACTGCAGGGAGGGTGTAATCGACTCCAATCTTAATTGACAAGGATTGCCAGTTTTCATACCGCAGGTCGGGGGTTCTCTCTGGGTACTCCGGCTTCCTCCCACAATAAAAACTGGACGCCATTAAATAGCTGAAAAATTGCTTAAAGTGGCGTTAAAACACCATTCAAACAAACAAAAACAATATATGCTTGAGCTTCAACAACTTTTAGATGAACCTATAGATTGCTCTAGATGTAGTTATAACCTTAACACCTCTTTTGCTTTAGATACATTATTATACCCCCCCCCCCGCAAACTAGTTCGGGGGGTATAAAGGAATCACCCTGTCTGTCTGTCTGTCCACAGATGAAACTTTACATGAAGGAAGTACATCATATGTAGATGTGCATGAAGAATTTTCGTCGCTGTTGGATATTATTCAGGGGAGATAATTGGACTTAGACTTTTAAAAAATATAGTATTCAGTGCGGGACCTCGTAAGCGCAACTCCTCCTAAACCGTTTGACAGGTTTTGATGAACTTTTACATGAAAAAAGTACATCATATGTAGATGTGCATGAAGAATTTTTGTCGTTGTCGGATATTAATCAGGGGAGATAATTGGACTTGAAGCGAAGCAGGGGGTATCCCTTTCACGCTCACTGTCCACACTTGTTTATCTTAGATACTAGCAGCAGGCTTTATGCATGTGGATGTGAGTGTACTGACATTTGCTGTAGAATTGAATATATATGTCGCAAGCTTTGCATTGCTTTATTCAAACACAGAGAATTACTGATTAACTTTCTACCCTCAGGTAAACGTAAGGGTCAATAACCCACAGACCATGGACTCATCCCAAAGGTCGCACACAGTTTTTATATTTTCTAGTTTTTTTAAATTATATAAACTACATTGACTTTTAATAAATCAGATTTATACGGCTGTGTTCCTATAAAGGAGGGAATTCCTTACAGAACAGAACAGAATAGCGTGTTCCATCTTGGGTAATACATATGTAAATTACTGGATTCTTACTGCAGAATGGTTGTAAGAGTATGAAAATTAGCACGTTTATAATAAAATTAGGTCATTATCCATATACGGAAAGATGATCAACATAGCATTGTCCGTGTACATCTTGAAAGACGACAAAAGAAATTTCTTCAATAAAGATCGTTTCCTGTTAGTTTTGCAATGTCTAAAGCTTTAATAACATAAAGAAGATGAATAATATGTTTGAATTTTGTATAAAAAGACTGAAGTTAGAATTTTTTATTTGCTACATTACGAGAAATAGGACTGAATTCTGCCATTAATACGACAAACCCCTCAGTATAATAAAACCAGGTGTTCACCTGTGAGCTTCCTCATATTGAAGCAAGGACAAAATAAACCAAATACAACATGCATTTATTGTGACAAAACATAAGGGAAGGGACCAAAACTCAAAACAAAATAAGGGAGGCACTTCTAAATGAATATGCTTTAAATTTTGAAATATCTATCCCAGCATTTGAAAGAACAGTTTTTAACCATCATGCTATGGTACAACCTGTAACTTTAGAAAATGTTTTGAATGAAACAAAAACCCTAGCGTCTTTACACTTAGAATTTATTCTGTCTAAATAATGTTTCAATGTTTTCACTGGACACAAAGATTCTTTGTGTTAGCTATAAATAATTATGCTTTTATCAGTATGCTTAGGTCTTGATGTTTTTAACAAGGATCTGACCTTAAACTTTACAACATTTCTATCGAATAACATAAGATTTCTATCTAATATAGCTAAGGTTTGTGCTCTCTGTGCTGAAGCAAGTGCAAAAAAAGCAACACATTTGAATGTAAATCATTTTAAAGTAAGCTTTTTGAGAGGAAATAGGTCAGAAAGAAATTTCAACACTTTGCCTACATGTAAAAATGTATCTACAACAAGGAGGTCTCAAATTAAAAAATTGTTCATGTGCATCATTACAAGTAATAGGAATAAATTCTGACATAATTTTTGTTTTCTTTTGTGTAAGTAATTCATACAATTGATTGATTTTAATAAGTAAAATCATGCACATATGATAGCATCGTATCTTATTCTTATAATTTAAAAAAAAAAACCAACAAGAATTAAGAAGAATGCATTTTTTCTGTGTGACTTAACTCTGTAAACACAGTTTTCTTTAACAAACCTACACAATAGTTCTGTAGAGCTATTGAACAGCTGAGAATAACAATCACTGGTTCTATACTAATAAATATAGAACGAGGATAATACATGTATAATTTTGGCAGGTATATGATCTTCAGTACACTGAGGCCATTCTAAAGCCAGTGTCTGAAAGGTTTTGGAACAGACAATGCAAAAAGATTAGACTTCATAGTACATGTATTTTGTCACATTGGTACATTAACCAGCTGTGCACTGAAATTTCTTTGTAACCTCAAGCTTGCTTGTAAAAATACATCCGACCATAATTGAAGTCAACGCTTAATTTTATTTTTCAACCAAGAAATACAACTTTATTAGAACAATGTATTGCAAATTAATGATACAAATTAATATATTGCTTTAATTTGAGTCATAGTTTACAGTTTTGAGCAAAAAAGTTAGTTACTTAAATAGTATTTCTGATGTTTGCTAAACATTACCGAGGTCTGCTACATTGAAAAACAATTAACATCATGAACATCAGGGACACCAAATATGATCACGTGGTCAATTGTGGTCCAGATACCCTAATTGGGAAACACTTATCCATTTTATATTATCACCAAGTAAATGTTTTTATATTAGTTAAAAAGAGTTGCCTTAATTGAATTTAGATAGCCCTCTTGTTGATATTTTTAGGGGTAAAAACAGATTTTTATGCCTAAAATATGCATAAATGTGTGTTAACATAAATGCTGGTGATACTCTTTTACTGCATGAATCTGGTGATAAGAATTTCAAACCAAGTTTAGTTTTGTTTGATATTTTTCGGACTAATGTTTGAAAAAATAAAATGTCTATCTTAATGTTTATAACTTGTTGCCAATGTATTGAAGGCACATATAAAAATTCTAACATCATGGAAAATTGGTTATGGGCCTTGTGGAACTTTCTGCACATTTGACCGTATAGGACAATCAACCAACCAAACTAGGAACAGTGCATTAACTAGTCATGGAAAGTATTACCTGGGCAATTGGACAAGTGAAAGACGAGAATTACATTCTACATCACCTATATACACTGACATGACTAAAGAGGTTACTGAGCATATAACAGAAATCGTACAGTTTGTCAATATAAAGCTTGACTGGGAACAAGAACAGGCAGAAATTACAGTGTCTATACCAGCAAACACAGAATATGTGGATATCAAGTAAGTTATTATATCTGGCTAAATGTAAATGGTTTTGGTTGCAATTCATAAATGCATTTCAGAGAATTGTGAAAACAGGGCAAATTATGTATTGTTTATCTTTCGGATAAAAACCAAAATATCATTTATGTACCTAGCAATTATATTTGTACCTATCATTTTATAGTTGTACCAAATGTGACACCCCAGAGGAGTGCATTTATTTCATTATTTAATATTTTACATTTTTTATTACTAAAATCCAAAAGAAACAATTTTCCCAATGTTCACAAAGGTTCACCTGCTTTCATGATATTATATGGTATTCTGACAAATCCTGAGACTTTTCCAGAGTAAACTGTAATTGACATTGCCTTAAGGGTCTCAAACAGACAACATTGCCTGCTTCTTGCTTACTTCTGTTCTAATTAAGGTCAAAATTTATTATGGAAAATCGCCCTATTAAAATGAAGAAAAAAAAATGCAGCAATTAAAACACCCTAGTTAGATCTGCGAAATAATTATTGATTTTAATTTGCGCCATTTTGGATCTACTAAAGGAGCACAAGTTAGATACTGTGAAATACTTTTTATTCGTGGGGTATCATTATTCGTGGTTTTCGTAGAGGCCTCAGACCACGAAATTAAAAATCAAATGAAGAATAAAACTTCATTAACAGATTGGAACTTGGAAGCAAAGATCTGAAAATGTCTGCGAGTAGTCATTTTTCATGTTCGAATTGTGTTTTTATTAAATGTAGGTATCATTTTATTGTAAAGAGTACAAAGTAACATCGACTTCTGGTCAAGGAGATATAAGGTGTTCATTTTCAATGTTAAAAAGTAACAAATTATTATCTTAATTATGAGTTGGGTTGCTCCTTTGAACATAAATTTAAATAATAAAATAAAATATTTAAAGATAAGCTTTTATTTTATCTTCATTGGTGCATATCAGTGACACACTATATCAAACGAACGTTGTGATAATACCGATCATGGCACAACAGACATTAAATAACACCTTTGTAACAGTTGTTCTTTACTACTCAACATATGTAGTGACAAATGACCCTTTGTCCAGGAATGCTTCTTCTGTTAGCAATAAGATAATTAAATAGACTCATTTATTTTGATAGCTACTTCACTTTTTTAGCTCACCATGTGGACTTTTGCTATCACTTGGCATCCGTTGTCTGTCGTCCGTCGTCCGTGGTAAACTTTTTCAAAAATCTTCTCTCTGAAACCATGGGGCCAATTTTTTTCAAACTTGGCCACAATCATCCTTAGGGTTCCTAGTTTCAAATTTGTACCCAGGGTGTTGATCAACAGACAAAGATGGCCGCTGTTACTGATCACTTTCATATATTTACAATAAAATCTTCATTTTATTGTTTGTTTACATTCTTCAGTGCCTACAACTATCTCCCCTGGTTGACAAGGTTTTAACTATGAATGTCTATTTTGTTAATTGCTAAAAGGTAGAAATATGGATGTTGATTACAAGTATTTCCACTTGAAGCATTTGAGGTAAAATGAAGGATTTAAATACATCTTGTAGAAATGGTCATGCAATCATAATTTGTTTGGGGGAAAAGTGCGTGCTAGATTTATAACCCGACTCTATCTGTTGCTACTGAATCAGTTTTTCAGACAAAAAATGATATAAATAAAATACAAACTATATTTTACTGGCTTTACCTGTGCCTGCTTTTTTGGAAGAACCGTATCATGGATTTGGTTAAAAGTACATTTGTGAGCAATATCATATAGAACCTTATCTCGCCGAGTTCCCGGGTGAATGCATGTGCTATGTGTGCACACATGTATTTCATTTTTTTGTTTTGTTCAAAGTAAAATTTATTAAGTTGCAATTGTGTTTAACCTTACTTAATGAATTTCACTTATGTTTTCCATTGAGTAATTTAGCTTTTTTTCTCAAATTCTTTGTTTTTTCTGTCTACAAGGAAATCTGACAAATTTATGCCATTCAAGGCCATGTAACTTACTGTTTAAAACCATAAATTTTAATATTTTTGAGTAAAATTTAGACAGAAACATGTATTTTTTAATTGTTTACTGTTATCTGACAGAATAAAGTGAAAATTACAGCATTATAGCTGTAGAGGCTGAACTGATAACATCATTGACATACAAACTTTTAGACAACAAAGTAAAAAATCAACACTTCATCTTTGTGTGTGGGTGTGTGTGTATGTGTATGTGTTGGGGAAAGGGAGGGGGGTAATAAGTTCCAGAATTCTGAGAAATAATCCAGTAAAAAATATTGTCTGCTGATAATTCTTTAATTATGTTAATTTTTACATGAGTCCAACATTAAAATATCCAATCACTCCTATATAGTGATCCAATGTAGGTAGTAAAAACACTAGACGATAACTTCTGAATTCATGTACATTTAGTATAATCCAAACTGTATACATGATCATATGATTTTTAGTTAAAACATACTTGTGCTGAAAAGTTTTTTAGTCTAGGGGCCCAGCTGGCTACTGCAGTAAAGAAGTTAAGCTCTATCCTTGTCCTTCCTCAGCATCAAAAGCTCTACAATATTCTCAAATGAGTTGAAGTTGTGTGATGATGCCCTATAGAGGATTTTTTGCCACTAAATGTCAAAAATGTCAATTTCTGTCATTTTCCCTCAATATTGAATGGAAACAATAAGAGCAAGAGAATCTTTACCATTGAAAATTATTAAGCCCATCAAGATCTGCAAAAATGGAATGGTGCATATGTGTTGGACAACTTGGACAACTCCTAATAGGAGTTATTCCCCTTAAAATTGCAAAATTAATGATTTTGGCATTTTTGCACAATTTCATATAGGAAAGAAAACCTAGATATAAAGGTATAATTGTCAGGTTCAGATGAGCGATCCAGGATCTTAGGAGCCTCTAGTTGTATAGACCAATCCAAAATTTGTCTAATTACCTTTTTAGCCATCACTTGCCGTCCATAAACTTTAAAAAAAAATCTTCTATTCCGAAAACACTTGACCACAATAATCCTTAGGGTACCTACTGTACAGGCCCCAAGATTTTCATTTCTCCATTCATCCCGGTGAAATTGAGAGGCCTATCTGCAGTCATCTCCACCGTGTCCTGATACCGAATTGCCGGTGGAGAGCCAGTATTGGGTAGAGAGCCTATGACTCCACCATGTATTCGTGGTGTATCCTTTCGGTAAACATTTGGAGAAATGTTGGCACATTCAGTAACTATTTATATTATCGTATAAATAACGTCACGGGTACACAGCAGGGTTCGATACTAACCTTTTTTACTGCTGGACCAGCGGTCTTGGTAACATAAGAATTTACTAGACCAGGCCTAATGTAAACTAGACCACATGCAAAAAGGCCAAACATAATGTTCCGACTTTATCAAGAAATCATACCAGGAGAGAGAGAGGAAAGAATTCTGTTTAGGGTTGAAGACGAAACTGGACCGCCGAACTAGAAAGTAGTTAGTAAACAGATCCCTTCAACTATACTTAATCAGGCTTATTTATTAATAAAGATTTTTTACTTGTACATTTTTATTTTATCCAGTTTATTTCTAAGTTTGCAATCATATTTTCCACTGTTAACATCCGGTGATGTCATGATACAACTAAACACCAACAATGAAGATAAATAAACTAATAGACATATTACATTTGTTTTTTGTGAATTATAATTTGAATTTAAAAACTCTACTTGTTGCTGTTCTATTTAAAGGAGTCCCTATTTTTGAAACCTTGATTTAAATATGAAATGATAAGAAAACAAATATGTACATATTTATTGTGTCCGTTTCCGGTTTGTACATATATTAAATTCTGGGAGATAATAATGTTTACATTAACGAACAATCTCAATCAGTAAAATTAAAAAACAAACCAACATTTTAACTGGTTAGACCTGAAAAACGAATATAATAAAAACAATGTCATACTGAACCGTTGTAAATGCATAGAAAAACTCTGATATTTTTCCTTCTCTTGATAAAATTGGTCTGTCAAAAAAAATGGCTGATCATTATCTGCATGACCAGTCGGACCAGCTAATGGGCATTTATACTAGACCAGAGCCTACATTTACTGGACAATGTCGTTTCGGTCATGCCTTAATGTCAAACCCGGCACAGGTAATGCTATAGGATAATAACCAATTATCGTTAATTAATCTTTTATTACCTTTGATCATTTGACAGCCTGAACTACAGTTCAAAAACAACTCACAAGCTGAATTATATTTGAACAGTGTCAAAGCTGTCTGTTTTAAATAAATAACAGTGTCTTGTTGGATTTTTAGAAACATTGTAGAATCTCAGGATCAGATTGTCTAGGAAGAAACAATTACATTCACAACTCCAAAAGAAAAAGAAAATCTCATGCCATTAATGATGCTTCTCGGTAATCCATCTTTATTTACAGATGTTTTATTGTTCGAAAGCGTTTTAAAATATCCAATTACATTGAAGTAAAATAACCGTTGAATTCTATTATTACCTTGTTTGTTTAGTCACCTAACATGTTGGTAAATAACTTTATATTTCACAGGATAAAATAGTTGTGGAATAAACAGACATACTTCTTGTCAATTCATTTTCATAGTTTTTTTTTAATTTATAACCACTTCACAGGTATATCTTTTTTACACTTCTTGCACGTGCTTTCATGCAAGCGGTAAATAAATTGATTCGAGAAGCAGACGATACCTCAATTTACGGCAAGTGTTTTTCTGTCATATATTTTCTTCAAAGTTGACAAACATTAACAAAACAAGATCGTCTATAGTGCTGTTTTCGTCAATAAAACTAAGTGAACTTATAGTCAATTGCTAGTGTATACAACAAACTATTTTTTTGTTATAAAAATAATCTTCACTTCAAATTAATTGCATGATACCTTGTAAAATTAGCACAATGACCATTTTTGATTACATTATTAATGGTACACGGGTAATGCAGGATGATAACCTTTGGGCATCTCTAAGTAATCACAGAGCTTTTCCCTCTATACAATGGTGAAATGTAACATACTTTTCTCTGTCTTAAGTAAAAAGAAAAAGACTATAGACCAATGACCTTGACCCTAGTATATAAAGCACCTAGCCCTTACCTGTTACATGTATCATTCCGACGCAGTCTGTATATTTTCGAATTGTGACCTTTGAACTAAAAGACGCTTACTTATGGTAACATACTGTTATTGAAGACAAGCTTACATTCTGATTGGACAAAAATAGTAAAAAATTCTGCGTTCAAACAATCTACCATTCAGAATGCCATTCAGAACTGATAAAAAATAATGACATGATAAAACCATACGTCGTGTAATTTTTGCGCATTTCGTCTGAGGTAGAATTATATTTGCTTTGATAACGATCGTATCTGTAAACATACCATTTCCATAACTTGATAACTTTCATGTTAATACAATTCTAATTAAAATATTTTACTAAGATAGTTTCCATTTTAAAAGACAGTTAAATTAATAAAATAGCAAACTGTAATGAATATTACTTGATGTATGTAAGTACATATTTGCTTATGAAATTTATTTAAAAAATAGCTGTTTTGTAATTTCAAAATGTTAATTAACTTGTTTTCGAGTTAAAATATACGATACATCACAAGAAAAAACTTACAACTCCAACATATACATAGAAAGGTTTGTATGTTTTTTATTTACCATCGTGGTCTTCAACCTCTGAATTAGCTTTTCATTGGGGATTTTTAAATATGTTTATTGTTAGCTCTATGATTTTTAAAGCCATTAATGCTCATCTTCTTTCTTTGCGTCCGTCGTCATTCACTTGCAGACAGGAGATGGAGCTCTAATTGCAAAGTCTCTTTTTAATAATACCATATTGTTTAATAACATTTTTAAAAAATACATGAATGTAGCAACCTTCTTATATTATAGTCTTGTTCTGATTGGATACAGTTCACAACACGTTAATTATTTACCTCTCCCATACACATCAATGAAAGAAAACGTTAATGTTCCTTGTCTCTTTCTTACGTTTGATAAATTTTTTTAAAGTTTTTTTTCTTATTGTTATTTGTTCAGTTTCCGTTCTACCTTACAAACATCTCTAGAAGCTAAATGCGTCGAATTTTTAATACTTGTTTTTTAAATAAGTTTGTTGTCAACATGCCATAAATTCAAAGGGTGGGTGCACCAATGGAAAACTTGGATGGGATGTGATTATTTCTGTAGCCTCAGGCTCTATTAAAAAAATGTCCTTTATCCTGCGCATCCTTGTGGTATGCTTGGATAAACGTTCAATAGCATTAATTAGGTCGTCACTTTGATCATTTGACAACCTGAACTACTTCTAAAACAAAAATCCCAAGCGTCTTGTTGGATTTTTATATTGTAGAATTTCAGTAATGTCTACTGAGAAAATATATTTACAACCCCAACAAAAATGAAATTCTCGAAACACTAATGATGCTTCTCCATAATCCATCTTTCTTTGCAGATGTTATTTTCTTAAAAAGCATTTTTAGCTCACCTGGACCTTGTGAGCTTTTGCCATCACTTGGCGTGCGTCGTCTGTCGTCCGTCGTCCGTTGTAAACTTTAAAAAAATCTTCTCCTCTAAAACCACTGGGCAAATTTTTTCAAACTTGGCTACAATCATCCTTAGGGTTCCTAGTTTCAAATTTGTACCCAAAGTGTTGATCAACAGACAAAGATGGCCACTGTTACTAAAAAAAGAACATGGGTGTAAACACATGTTTTTGATCATTATCTCCAAAATTATAATAGCTATAGAGAAACCTGTTACTTCAAATTGATCAGCACATTAAGGTCTACAATAGTTGTTATTAGTGTGAAGTTGTGTATTGGCTTCTTGTAGGAGTTATTGCCCTTTAATGACGATTTTTGACCAATGAAAACTATAAGAGGTAGAGTGAAACTGATATAGCAAAAATGGTCAGCAATAAAAACCCTACATAAGGAAAAAGTCAACAAAATTCACTTAATTTGTCTGAAATTGTTAGATGACTCCTTATTTGAGTTATTGCCATTAAATGACAATTTTTTATGAAATTTTCCGTATTTTTCCTGTAACTTAAAAACTGTAACAGCTAGAGTAAAACTATGAATAGCAAACATGATCAGCAATACAAGACCCACAATTCACTGTATTGGTTTGAAATTGTCAGATGACTCCTTATAAGAGTTATTGCCCTTAAATGACAATTTTTTTATGAAATTTTCCATATTTGTCCCTTAACTAAAACTATAACAGCTAGAGAGTAAACTGTAAATAGCAAATATGATCATCAATACAAGCCCTACAATTCACTGTATTGGTTTGAAATTGTAAGATGACTCCTAATAGGAGTTATTGTACTTGACTAAAATTTTTGAAGAAATGTTTAGTTTTTGCACAATAACTTAAAAGCTATAACAACTAGACTGAAACGGTAAATTTCAAAAATTTAAATATAGTTGAAGTCATTTGTGTTCCAGGTGAGCGATTACAGGCTCCTGGGAGCCTCTAGGTAAATATCCGGTTACAATAACTCTACCTGCACATGGTATTGAGACAGCAGTAAATACATTGATTTGATAAGCAGCCGATATCCTCAATTATCAGCACATGCTTTTTTCGCCAAATTTTCTAGAACTGCAAAGAAAATGTGCAATTTTTAGACATATATAATTTAATATATTCGTGTAGTACATTGTGGATTTGCAAACAATATAGTGTAAAATGTGTTCAGTGTAATAACTGTCTTCGGCACGGATTAAACCAGCATGTAAAACAAAGGTATTTTGTTATCAAGCAATATTTGCTATACTGAAATGATTGCCTAATACCTAATTAATTAGTACTATGACACTTCCTGGACATTTTCAATTATTTAATTAGTGTAACAAAGGTATACATTCAGATTACATCCAATTACCAATAATTGGGTTGTAATTTGCCTTTGATCTTAGAGACCTACGCTACAGTTTACAAACAAGCTAGTGTCAAAGCTCTCTGTTTTAAATAAGTAGATGTGAGTTATTTCACGCTTCATAATGTCCAAACAGGTGTGCATGGATTTGTTTATTGCAACCTGCTGTTAAACGGAATACGGAACACAAATAAACGAAACGTCAATGGTTTATAAATAAATTGGGAAGAAATAAATGGAAGTTGGCAAGCTTTTGACCACACATTTGGCATCTCTAAATTGACCGCTACATAAAGAAAAAGTCAACAAAAGAATAAAACAGACAACCTGAAATATAAATGAAATAAAGGATTAAAGAATCATAAATTATAACAAACATACATGAATTGCAATAAATAATCTTAACACAACTTTGTTAACTATTTGTTAGAAATAGTATTCTGCACAATCTTTCTGTTCTATTTTTTAAAGGATACATATGAAACTGATCTGAAACAAGTTCACGAGTGTCATTTTAAAACATGAAAGATCAGACTAAGTCTTACAATCAAATCATATTATTTATATGATAATAGTTACCGAATGTGCCAATACATGGTGGAGTGGTTGCTCTCCACCTGATACCAGAGATGCAGCGGTGACCGCAATTTTCTCCACCGAAATGCGCCGAGAAATTTGACAGGCCTGTACAGTATAACTGTGCCATTGCAATATATCTCATAGGCGTAGATCACAGAAAAATGGTGGTACGGTCAGTTAAGGGTTGACAACCTGTTTACGTAAATGCTATTATTTGTTACCAAATTGCACTCGAGAAGGGTTGCTGTTTGATATTGATTGTTTTTAAAAAAAAGATTTATGTTAAAAGTTTCTCAAAGTAAAGAGTATATGTAATGAAATGCTATCATTTATTTCAATTTTCCTACCAGCAATATAAAGTGATATGGTTTGAACCATACTGGTCGCACCACTTGCTACGCAAATGTATCACCAGTTAATTGTTTCGTGCCGTAATTGCCTATATGACAAATTCAAAATTGGGGATAGATTAATAAATTTCCTCTTGTGAATCCCCAAAGAAGTATGAAATTTATCAATTAAAATTAATTCTATCAAAGTGTTAACGACATATTTATGACCCCAAGCCAATAATTAGTAAATTTAATGATTTCACCTTAATCCTTAATCTTAGCAAATGTCAATCCCATTTAGTGGTGCTCCTGATCAATGACAATAAGCCAACAAAAGGATCTTTTATCTTATCGTACTGATGCACAAAGACCTTAACCTCCTTTTGATTATATATGAATAAACAATGAAATTGCAATGATTTTAGTATTTCAATAAGTTCTTGTATGTTTTATTTGTTTCAAATGGATTACACAGTTGTTTTTTTCCGAGATATGTCTAATTATCAACATTTTATAATTTTAAAAAGTAGAGTACAAAGGCCCTTATGAAAATCATATCTGATTGATAAACAAATGCTTTTAAATTTGTGTGAAAATAGAAGTTCTTTCAAAATATATAAATAATCATTATTTTTAAGAAATACATAAGCTTTGATTGAAATTGAAACTGAAAGAATATACTTGTTTATACTGTACATTTCAATGGATGCATCTGAGCAAATGCTTATTCACCACTGCAAAAAGAAAGACTAAAGCCCTCAAATCCTGGAAAATGTCTTGTATCCTCACCCATAGATAATAGTTGAACACACAGTACTGCTCTGTTATGATCAAGAGTGTTCTTGAAGGGCATCCATAGGTTTCTGATAATATCACTAAATGTAGTATAGCTAAAAAAAATCCAAGTAGCCCCAGTTATTCAAAATTCAACATAGGTTTTCCACTGGAAATTTTTCACTTGCTTCTGCTTCTAAACAATAAATATATTTTTGTCTACTTTTTTAACAACAGGTTTAATGGAAGTTATTGGGTTAGACCAACTATTCAGCAATCTTTAACAGATCCATATCGGACAGGATGGTTTATGCAGAGTAAGATTATATTAGCTGTCAGAAGTGATACCAACAGAAGCAATCGCAGCCCTGTTTTACAGATGAAACCCTACTACAGGTAATTAATGATTTCTAGGATACCTAGTTATTATATAGTTAGAATATGTGCTAGGAGGTCCAAAATGAAATGTATTTTAGCAATGACTAGGGTACGAATTCACTTTTAGAAGCTTTTTTAAGCATTATTGACACGCTTTTGTCACCACATTTCTGTTCAGGCAAACAGCACAGCTATTTACATGTGTACATAACATGATGTGATTACCTACATTAGGATTAATTGTCAACAGTTTGTGTTTTCTTTTAGTTAATGTACATGAGATTATTATATTTAAAGTAACACCTTTTTGTCCACGAGAATATTGTGATTTCTAATAAAAAAACTTGCACCAATGATCATATATTTGTATAATCATATATGTTTATAATTTACAAGATGAACAGCATAAAACATTCCTGCTTAGGTTTTTTTCCTTAATTTCTCTCGACAAATCACCCGTACTGTGCATTTTATAAAAAGGAAATATTTTAAAAACACCGCCACTGCATTCATCTAAGTGTCAACTAAGTGGTATATTTCTTTATTTCGATACTCTGATTTGTTGACAGTCATGCGTTGATTCAGAGTGTTTCCGGTCTGACCTATATAAATCTCTTTGCAATTGCTACTTGGATGCAATATATCAGATTCATACTTTTACAGGTCATGTTTCCATTGGTATATATATTTAATCCGTCTTTGGTAATTAATTCTGATCCCATGTATATATAGTCACATGTTCCACACCTACAGTCATTACATTTAGAGACGGTAAAAATGTGTTGACTGTGATTAGAGTCAAACTTTGCACGTGTAAGTAAGCGTTTTAGGTTCCGTGGTTGTCGCTTACATGAAAATACAGTTTCTCTGTTTATGAGATCCTTTAATTTGTCGCATTGTGCTATTATTGGTAGATTTGAGCGGGCAATATGAAATATATTTGTATTGCAGGGATTGTGAGTAATTACAAACGGTATTAATTTGTCATTGTTTGGTTCATTGTTTCTGGGTGTCCTAAGCTCCTGAATCAGTATTTGTTTCGACCTCTCAATCGAATTATCAATAAGTGTCTTTGGGTATCCTTGTTTAAGAAGAAACGGTTAATTCATTTAATCTTTCGTTTCGAGTAGTAACGTTGTTACAAATTGTGCATATTTTGCAAGCTAAGCAGTAAGGTATGTTTCTTTTTGTGTGGGACAGGTGACACGATTTGAAATTTAAATACTTTTGCGTGTCAGTCTCTTTATAGTATATATAAGTTAAGATGGTTAAGATCTTATATATACAACAATATATAAGATACAGTATTGTAAGTTATAAATGATATATTTTGTACATTCATCATATATGTATACATAATAAAGTCTCAATTTAATAAAATGTGAAAAGCATTCCATAATTTATTAAACTTAGTCATTTTTTTTTGTTTTTAACAAACATCATCTTTTCAATCAAGTACATGTGTTTAAGCTTTTCTTTTAATGATTGCAGGCTTAAGCTACCTTTACAACACCTAGTATTATATATGTATTGTTTTATGTGAGCAGTATAATATTTTCAGCATTTCCATAATAAATATTACTTATATTACCAAACAGAAAGTTTTGGCAAATGAATGATATACTTATACCATTTGAGAGAAACCAATTTTCAGTATCTGTAATAAATGATTGTACATGTTCACACTCCCAGAATAAATGTTCAATAGTTTCAATATTTGTTTGGCAAAATGTACACTTTGGATCATCAGTAATTCTGATTTTACAGAGAAATTTATTTGTTGCAACGATTCTATGAGCCACTGTAATTTGGTGTTTTTGGTGACTACAAATGGTAACTTAATTTATTCGGTATGAAAGATTTCACACCATTCAGTTTTACCTTTCGGAATACTTTGATTTCTGTTTAGAATGGAGTACATATCTTTAGATCCCTTGGTATTTTTAGGAACACTTGAATGACTGATTGGATGAAAGGCGAGTTCAAATTATAATTTTCTTTTATAAACATTTTTGCTGCTTCTGTTAAAGCTGCAATAATGCTATTATACTTCATGACATTATTTTTTATTAGAAAGTTGTGTTGTATATGGTCAAAAGAGTAAAATGATCCATCTGTGTTTATTAAATCATTTATATATATAATTCCAGCATTAAACCAGTCTTTATAAAAAAAACTGGCTTATTAACTATTTGGACTTTCATTCATCCATATTGGACTTGAAAGAAAATTTTCCCAAGTGTTATTTTGTTCTTTTTCAATTATCATTTGCCATGATTTTAGTACGAAAGCCCAGAAGGCTCATTCGAAATTCGAGAATCGAAATTCGAAATTCGAGATTCGAGATTCGAAATTCGAAATTCAATATAGTTATAACTAATCAGATTGCGTGTGACATAATCGTCTACCAATCAGAATAGTTCTTATATATTCGAGATTCGAAATTCGAGATTCGAAATTCGAAATTCGAGATTCGAAGTTCGAAAATCGAGATTCGAAATTCGAAATTCAATATAGTTTTAGCCAATCAGATTGCGTGTGACATAATCTCTACCAATCAGCATTCCTTGGTTATATCGAAACTACATAAAATTTGGTTGAGTAGTTTTAGGGGAGTTAAAGCGAAAAGCATGATTATTGAGGATTACTGAAAATTTCTAAGTTCAAAGAGCCATAACTATACCATATAAATTTAGGAATCAACAATTCCCGATAATATGACTACATATATGGTGTACTAGTTACATACCAAGTTTCTTAAAATTTTGTATAGTACTGAATTGTTTCCGAGGATTAGTGCTGACAAGATGATTAATAGGTATTTTCAGCACATTTCTAAGTTCAAAGGGCCAAAATAAGCCAGTTACGGATCCAAAATTTCGAAAAGGGGGGCACTGACTGGCCAAGGGGGGGGCACTTTGGTAATGCTTCAATGATTTCCTATATATCCAACAAAATTTTTCCGTCAAATGGGATGGCCCCCTCTGGATCCATTCCTGATAGCCCCCACACAAAATTTGAGGACCAAAATATCCTGGTAACATGCAAAACTACATATGGTGTGCACACCAAGTTTTGTTGAATTCCGTTTTACATGTACATTTTGTTTCTTGATTTGTAAAATCAATATGTTATTGTGAACTGAATTAATTTGATAAAATAACAAATAAAGCTTATAAATTTGATTTTTTAACAAAACCATGTTGAACAAGTCATTCGTTAACAAATATGTCAACGGTTAATACACCAAATAAACATAATAGCACGTGGCTATGTTTATATAAGAATTATACTGATTGGTAGAAGATTATGTTGCACACAATCTGATTGGTTATAACTATATTGAATATCGAATTTCGAATCTCGAATTTCGAATTTCGAATCTCGAGTTTCGAATTTCGAATCTCGAGTTTCGAATCTCGAACCTCGAATTTCGAGTTTCGAATCTTGAATCTCGAATTTCGAATATCGAATGAGCCTTCTGGGCTTTCGTATTTTAGAACATCTTTCCAAAATTTATTTTTTATTTTCATTTGCAACTGTTTTATGTTATACATTCCACGTTAAATATTTTTTTACTTTCAATTGTAGAAAGAAATATATTTTGCCATTTACTGTTAGTTCGAAGGATTCGTCGTATCCTAGTACTTTTTAAGCAAGAATAAAAGCATATAAGTTAATCATTTTAAGTCCACCCTCTTCATAACCCTTTTGTAATACTTCTTTTTTGACTTTGTGAATTGGTGAAGCCCATATAAAAGAAAACAGGAGATTATTTAACTTTTTAATAGTCTCATCGCTTGGATTTGGTAATGAAATAATCAAATGGTTAAGTATTGGTAGGATAAGTGATTTTACCACTGTTATTCTGCCTATTACAGTAAGATTGCGCTTAGACCATTGCTTAATAACATTTTTAATCTGCAGAATTCTATCGTCATAATTAATGTCATTTATTTTATCTAAATCTACATCAAATGTAATGCCTAATAGTTTAAAAGAAGTTTCACCCTTTGTTTGGACAAAGTATTTCTTTACTGTATTTTTTACTGCCAATCCAAATAACCTGTGTTTTAGAAAAATTTATATTTAAACCTGATATATCTGCAAACCAATCTAATTCTTTCAAAGTTTCATTTAATGATTCTTTAGTACCATCTAAAATCAAGGATGTATCATGTGCAAATTGTGACAGATTAGCTCTATTTTAGTAACTGATATCCCAGTTATTGTGCCCCCGCGACGAATTTCCGTCAAGCTTTTCTCAGAAACCGTGCATGAGAACAATTTGAAATTTGGCAGGGTGGTTCAGTATCACAAGTTGTACGTCCTAAGCGACTTTCAGACCTGTCGGTAAACTACTTCATGTTTGGGACTTCATTTGTACGTAAATACGTCCGTCTGTTTGTACGAATTTCCGTCAAGCTTTTCTCAGAAACCGTACATGAGAACAATTTGAAATATGGCAGGGTGGTTCAGTATTATAAGTTGTACGTCCTAAGCAACTTTCAGACCTGTCGGACAACTTCTTCCTGTTTGGGACTTCATTTGTACGTAAATACGGCCGTCCGTATGTACGAATTTCCATCAAGCTTTTCTCATAAACCGTACATGAGAACAATTTGAAATTTGGCAGGGTGGTTCAGTATCATAAGTTGTACGTCCTAAGCGACTTTCAGACCTGCCGGACAACTACTTCCTGTTTGCGACTGAGCCGATATGAAAATGTGTTAATGCGAGTATGAAAATTTCAGTCAAGCTTTTCTCAGAAACCATACACCGGAACAATTTGAAATTCGCCAGGATGGTTCAGTTTCACAAGTTGTACGTACTCAGCGACTTTCAGACCTGTCAGACAACTACTTCCTGTTTGCGACTGGGCCGATATGAAAAACGTGTTAACACGAGTATGAACATTTCCGTCAAGCTTTTCTCAGAAACCATACATGAGAACAATTTGAAATTTGGCAGGGTGGTTCCGTATCACAAGTTGTACGTCCTAAGCGACTTTCAGACCTGTCGGACAGCTATTTCTCCTGATCCAATCTTATAAACAGTGTTCAGGAGAGAAATAGGTCTCCAATTATTTAAGAAGTGTCTAGGTTTATTACCTTTTGGGAGACAAGTAATAATTCCTTGTTTTGGGGTTATTGAAAATTAACCCTTCTCTGCCCCATAGTTCAGAGAGTCTGTTACGAAAAACTTAAAATCTTTCCAAAATTTTTTAAAGAATTCAGTTGAAAAACCATCTGAACCTGGGCTTTTATTGCTTTTCCCCCAGGGTGTTGATCAACAGACAAATATGGCCACTGTTACTAAAAATAGAACATGGGGGTCAACACAGGTTTTTGATCATTATCTCAAAAATTATAATAGCTAGAGAGAAAACCATTACTTCAACTGATCAGCACATTAAGGTCTACAATAGGTGCTATTAGTGTGAAGTTGTGTATTGGCTTATTGTAAGAGTTATTGCCCTTTATTGACAATTTTTACAAATTTTTGGTATTTACAATATAACCTAAAAACTATACGAGGTAGAGTGAAACTGTAAATGGCAAAAACGATCAGCAATAAAAGCCTGTAGATTGGTCTGAAATAGTCAAAAGACTCCTTATATGAGTTATTGCCCTTAAATGGCAATTTTTTATGAAATTTTCCGTTTTTGTCCTGTAACTTTAAAACTATAACAGCTAGAGTAAAACTGTAAATAGCAAAAATGATCAGCAATACGAGCCCTACAATTCACTGTATTAGTCTGAAATTGTCAGATGACTCCTTATAGGAGTTATTGTCCGTAAATAGCAATTTTTTATGAAATTTTTTTTTTGTCTTGTAACTTGAAAACTATAGCAGCTAGATTGAAACTGTAAATTGCACAAATGATCAGCAATAAAGGCCCTACAATTCACTTGGTTGGTCTGAAATTGTTAGATAACTCCTTAAATAAGTTATTGCCCATAAATGACAATTTTTTATGAAATTATCTTTTTTGTCCTGTAACTTAAAAACTGTAACAGCTAGAGTGAAACTGTTAATTGCAAACATGATCAGCAATACAAGCCCTACAAATTACTATAAAGTCTGAAATTGTCAGCTGACTACTTATAGGAATTTTTGCCCTTATATTGCAATTTTTTTATGAAATTTTCCATTTTTGTCCTGTAACTTGAAAACTATAGCAGCTAGATTGAAACTGTAAATTGCACAAATGATTAGCAATAGAAGCCCTACAAATGATTGCTTAGTCCAAAATTGCAAGATGACTCTTTATAGGAGTTATTGCCCTTTCATTAAGAATTTGGGAAAATGAACAGTTTTTGAATTATAAATTAGTCTATAACACACCTACTAGTAGAGTAAAACTGTAAATTTCTAAAGTACCCTAAAAGACAATGCCTACAAACCATTTAATTTTCAGAAATTGTCTGATGGCACCTCATAGGAGTTATTGTATTTAACTAAAATTTTTGAAGAAATGTTTAGTTTTTGCACAGTAACTTAAAAACTATAACAACTAGACTGAAACTGTTAATTTCAAAAATTTAAATATAGTTGAAGTCATTTGGATTCCAGGTGAGCGATTACAGGCTCCTGGGAGCCTCTAGTTTATATGTTCATGTTAAAATGTATGCCAAAATATATAAGTATTCTTCTTAATGATAATCTTCTTAATATGATAGAAAATTTTATCACAGAAAGCATATCATAGTCATGACATGAATGTTGTTTCATAAAAACAATTCCCAGAATAGCTTTGTCAGTTTTGAGAAATAAATTAGGCTAAGTATACAATTCTACAAAATAACTGCATTGTTAAGAGCCACACTGCTAAATTCTAATCTATTTTAGAAGCCATGGCCACATTATTGAAGCACACTTATGGGACCTGTCATGTTGAATTTAACTTACCATTAATTTGTTTCTTTCTGCTTTCAAAAGTGTCAACCCAGTAAAAAATTAAATAACAAACAAAACACACAGAGGAAATATAATGTAAGATAGTATATGATGTATGTTGTCTCATTTTTAAAAGGAGTTGCATCACATGATCAGGTTTACTTGCTGTTTTATTATGTACAGTTCTATCTTTAAGTACACTTTTATGGTGATAACAGAACTAGAATTTCTGCATTTTGACATATAATGTCCACATTTATCAATGTTCAGTTAAGTTCGTAGCCACTCGTCCTCAGACTTAAGACCTCCCTTAACACGTGGGTCATATCATGTCGAGTTTTTCAAGAGGAATTCGGGAGTGTTTGACAAGGTTTATTGCATTAAAAAATAATTAATAAAAACCTTTTTTCTGTCGTTTTAACCACAGACTTAGGTCTGTTTGCCTTCGTTTCATCTTACATTTCATATTTTATAAACATTAAAAATAGATCGTCCTTTAGCAGTCACAAATCTCCTTACGGATTGTTTTTGAAATGCTTTCAACTGGTTTCCTCAATCTGCCTTTACTCTTAGTTACAATTTGGTGGAGACACAGACCGTTTTCGCCGGAAGTCGTGGATAAGAGAAAGGTTTAAAATAGAAATAGGAAAACCCCTAAGTGTTGACATCGCAATTTTTATCAAGTACATAAAATTCCAGATTTTTAAACGTACACTTTGGAAAAAAGTAGCCGGCAGGTTTCTTTGATATAAGCGTAGAAATCCACAACCTACCGGCTTCTATTGAAAGCCCTGTTAACAAAGTTTGAGTTTGTGCTGATCAAATATTAAACATGGCTGGCAGGGCCATTATTGTGTTCTGATTTTCTGAATTTTAAAAATCTTTTCGAAAACTGCTTGGCAGATTGATTTGTAATAAAGTAGAAATGTACCCGAGATGGTCCTCTACAAAGTTTGAGTTTTTTGTGACGATCCAAAATCCAAGATGGCCACATAGTTATCTTATTTGTTTTTGAGATGATAGGAAATTCAACATGGCTGCCAGAGCTGCAAATGTGTTTTGATTGACTGAAATTTCAAAATGTGTTTCCTGACAAAAGTCTTGGCAGAAGGAATTGTAGAAATGTACCCCAGATGACCCGAAAAATATATGTGTATGTTGTCAGGGGTGATGATGGAGCGAACGCGGACTCAGAACCCCTGACTTGGGAGGATGGGCCTCCCATAACGTAGGATTCAATTTCAGGTCTGTCGCTCACCTACTTCCTGTTAACCGACTTAGTTAATTTTTAACGAAATCCAGCCATTTCTGTCTTTGATCGATTTTTTCAGTTTTTTGAGCCAGTTTGTAATGGCCAGAGCCAGCAATGCATTTTGATTTGCTGAAACTTCAAAATTTGTTTCCCAACATCACTTGGCATATTGTAATATTGCAGAAATGTAGCTTGGATGGTCCTCTACAAAGTTTGAGTTTTTGGGGCCGATTCAAAATTCAACAGCCTTAGGATTATGGAACATAGCTTAAGATAGGACTGTATGGGGAAAACTTCTTCTCAGAAACTGTCCTACAAATTGCTGATGCTTGGAAATTCAACACGGCAACATTGATATAAACAGCATCTTCGTATAAACTTTTTAGGATTTATTATCAAATTTGCATGAAAAGTCATGTCTCATAAAAAGTTTTTTTGTTAGAGCCTCTAGTTCATTAAAACAACTATTTGTGTGCACATAAAAAAGTTTTAACATTTTTTCAGACAGAAATGTACCTTTACATAGAAATAGATCGATTGGTTTATGGTACAACGATCTGTTACTGGTGTACTGGTGATTGCTCTTTTTTCAAATATGAACTATTGCATAATTCTTAGAGTAAAAGAAGCTGCTTTTGCACTGGCAAAGCTCACTCTCAGACTTCTAGGAATGCAATAAATCAAATAAAACACTTTTTAATGTTGTTAAAATCATGAATAATTCTAATCATTCAAATTTGAAATAAGATAGATAGACTGAGTGGTTAAGGCAGTTCGTCATCTAGTATTGATAAGCAGTAAGTTAACATTGAAGTTGTGAGTTCAAGCCTAAATTGACAATTGCCAGCTTATCCTGCCAGAACAAGAATTTTAATGGAGTACCAATGCATCCTCCAATATTTAAAAAATTGACGTTAAACCTTTTAACCCCAATCCTACAACAAACACTAAAGATTAATTGTAACAAAAGAGGGATGTATTTATATTTATTAGTGACAGTTATAAAAAAGAAGTATTACAGGATGAAATATTCTGAGCATATACATTTCTCTCCAACTCTATGAATTGTCTTTTCAAATACGTTTGAATGGATGGCTGCAGTGGCATAAACACTTGACATTTCCCTTATATATTTTTCTGGGTAACCATGCATGGTAGGATGACAATATTTTTTTTTTGGGGGGGGGGGGTTGTAACTAAGGATACTTTTAGGTACAGGTCTGCGGACGGAGATTTGAAAACCCACCCTATTCATATATTTTCGGATGTTTAAAACCGGACACAATCATAATATTGAATTATTAAATCGGTCCTATTCATATATTTTATTACTGCACATCCCCATTGACAAAATAGTTTATTCACTACAAAACTGATCAAGATGTTAATGAAATAGTTTGTTTGTAAAATAACTGTAGGCTTATGAGAATTGAGGCATGGATATATTGAGATACAGTCCCTGGAACGTATAAGTTAACAAAACACACGATGAACGAAAGATGTACGAACGATGAACGGACGATATACGGATGATGTACGCACGATATACGAACGATGTACGCACGATGCACGAAACGATATACGATACGATATACGATAGAAACGGTGAGACGGCGTTTATCGTTTTAATAGATCGTTTCGTCTATCGTGTGGTATATCGTATCATGCAACGTTTCGTTTATCGCATGGTTTATTGTATGGTGCATGGTTTCTTATGTCGTCATTGCAAGGTTGAA
The DNA here is from genome assembly GCA_944474755.1 of Limnoperna fortunei. Taxonomy (NCBI): domain Eukaryota; kingdom Metazoa; phylum Mollusca; class Bivalvia; order Mytilida; family Modiolidae; genus Limnoperna; species Limnoperna fortunei. The sequence continues at coordinate 35,980,085 of OX104113.1, forward strand.
TGATTGTTCTTGGTATAAAGGGTTTATTTTTCAGTATTTTCTTCAGGATTGAAGGCATTTACTAGTTTTACTAGATACATAATAATTTATAGGTACTTAATTGATAACGGAGCACAATCATGTGCGTAAATTTTAGCATCCATATATAACGCTATGTATTTTGTTATAGAACTTCGTTGATTAATAACATTACTTTGACCTCTGTTTTAAATAAATTAAAAAAAAATAACTCAAACCTTATCTACATTTCTTAATAAAAGCGTTTACATTCATTCGATTGAAAAAGCCGACAAAGTTTAATAAACAGTTCTGTCTATATGTTTTAAAAGCAGTAACTCCTAAACATGTCCCTTTCATCAAGTTACTACCTTACTAAATGCGCCAGTCATTTACAAATTGTAACATTGTTGCGGTTTAAAAACAATAGTATTAAACTTTTTCTGTTGCATTATGTGTACCTGAAAATTTCCTTTTGTGCTGAAGGTAAATTGATTCAACATAAATCTTAGATCCCTATCATTAAATATGTACTTTGTTTATATGTTAATTCAATTATTCATAATTCCCGAAAATAAGCTAAAATACTGCTTGCTGGAAGTCAAGCAATCAATCAATCAATCAATCAATCAAATATTCATATATTCAGCTATAATTGTTTATTCTTCAAACTATATTTTTATTCATTAATATTACCGACACCTCTTTCTAAAATTTAAAAAGATCGTTAACTATATTCACAGACGCGTCATTTGTACAGTAGTTTTCTATGCCAACTGGAAATTCAAAATGGCCACCACCGCAGGACTTAGTTTAACATAGGACCCTATGGGAAAAAGTTTTAAAAGGCTTCTTCTCTGAAACTGGTTAACCAATGGAAACAAAAACTTACTAGCAATATTGTTTGGATGGTCCTCTATAAAGTTTGTGTTTTTTTATGACAATTGAAAATTCTAAATGGCCGCCAACACAGGACTTAGTTTAACATAGGACCCTATGGGAAAAAGTTAAAAAGGCTTCTCTGAAACTGGTTAACCAATGGTAACAAAAACTTACTAGCAATATTGTTTGGATGGTCCTCTATAAAGTTTGTGTTTTTTATGACAATTGGAAATTCAAAATGGCCGCCAACACATGACTTAGTTTAACATTGGACCCTATGGGAAAAATGTTTAGAAGGGCTACTTCTCTGAAACCGGTTAACCAGTCAAATCAAAACTTACTACCAATATTGTTTTAATGGTCATTTATAAAGTTTATGTTTTTTTTATGCCAATTGGAAAATTAAAATGTCTGCCACCACAGGACTTAGTTTAACATAGGACCCTATGGGGAAAAGTTTAAAAAAGGTGTCTTCTCTGAAACTGGTTAATCAATGTAAACAAAACTTACTAGCAATATTGTTTGGATGGCCCTCTATAAAATTTATGTTTTTATGACAATTGGAAATTCAAAATGGCCACCAATGCAGGAAGTAGTTTAACATAGAACCCTATGTGAAAAAAGTTTAAAAGGCTTCTTCTCTGAAACCGGTTAACCAATCAAAGCAAGACTTTCCAGCAATATTGTTTGGATGGTCCTCTATAAAGTTCATGTTTTTTATCCCAATCGGAAATTCAAAATGTCCGCCACCGCAAGACTTGGTTTAACATTGGACCGTATGGGAAAAAAGTTAAAAAAGGTTTCTTCTCTGAAAATGGTTAACCAATCAAAACAAAACTTACTAGCATTATAGTTTGGATGTCCTCTGTGAAGTTTATGTTTTTTATGCCAATAGGAAAATCAAAATGGCCACCACAGCATTACATAGATAACTTAGTTCAATATAGGACCATATTCATGCTATGGCAAATTAAAAAAAATATCTTCTTCTCTATAAAACTGGTTAACCAATGGAAACAAAACTTTCTAGCAATATTGTTTGGATGGTCCTCTTTAAAGATTATTGAAAATTACAGGACTTCGTTTAAAATCAGGGAAATGCAACCTTTATTGCCTATAAAATCAGGTGAGCGATACAGGCTATTAAGAGCCTCTGGTTAGTTGCACAGTATTGAATATTTCTTCACAGCACTTTAATAATACAAGACCATAGATGCATTTTGTGTTCCAAACATACGTTTTTTTTTAAAATAAATTTCAATTTATAAAATAAAATTCGTGATTCGTCATGCACTATAAAGTTAGTTGAAAATTCAAAAACGTAATTGTATTGTATTGATTGTTACTATGTATAAAAGGTGTTATTTCATATCAGTAAAATTATGTTTGTTTCAATTGGATAAAACAATGTCAGCTGGTATAAATTAATTTGCAGTAATTTGACATGAGGGCATTATCACGCCGTGATAACGCCCACGGGCGTTATCACTTCGTGGTAATGCCCTCTCCAGTAACAAGCAACATAAAACTGTTTATTTTTAATTTATAACAAAATATATGTACATGTACAACCCAAATGAGAAAAAAATGACATAAAGTTTAGAAAACTAACTGTGTATAGCAAACAATGATATATCATGAGGCCCACATTCAAATCATACAGCAAGCAGCTACAAATACATAATACAGTCTTAAACACATGGTTTCTTAACTCTTCAATAAAATAAATATAATAGTTGCTTATATAGCTGGCATTGTCATGATACTTGACAGCACTCGGGACAGTGGTATTGCCTTTAACATTGATAATGCCCTCGCCTTTGGCTCGGGCATTATCAATGTTTCAGGCAATACCACTCTCCCTTGTGCAGTCAAGATATCATGACAATGCCCTCTATATAAGCAACTATTGTATAATTATTTATTTGATGTATACGTGTCATTTACGTGTAGCTACCTGGGGTGCAAAGGTGCACAAGTAAGATATGTTAATTGTTAATATGTTAATTAACTTCTTTGAACATTGTTTTATGTCGGCGGAGCTACATTACTGTAGCTATTGTACACTCGTGTAACGGTTACTGCTATCTGTAGCATCTACTATAAATATGTTATTTATAATTTATCAATGAATTTATATGAATTAAAAAATCGGTATCATATCGCCTGTTCGTAATTGTTTATTCTTTACACTATATTTTTATTCATTAATATTACTGACACCTCTTTTTTAAATTTAAACAGATCGTATATTCACAGACGCGTTTTCTGTACAGTAGTACTAAGTGTTAAACTATAAAATTGTTGTCACTTCATGTTCTTTGTTTTTGATAGAACTTTTTTTGTTTTCTTATCTACATCTACTGGTTGTTTATATTTCTTAGGTGGTTAATAAGTGTGCGTCGCCGCGGTAACTTACCAATCGTAAAGAATGACACATTTGTATATTTTATGACATGTAATTTTGCCCGATCATCCAAGACAATGATTCAGATTCATACTTTATAATGTAATTCATCCATTTGCAGTTATGAATTTAAAAGAAGTGTCTTTTAACAAGACGTTTTTTCGTCCCTGTTGTAAATATCGTAAAACTGTATGTAGCGTTGTGAAGGTTAATTCTTCTTTATTGTCGAAAGTATACCAAACTAGCTTTAAAATCGAACACTTTAAATCTTTACATATGACGACAGAGAGAATCACCGACCCTGGACAAGTACCTGACAAACACGGTGTGTAGAAATACCGCAAACTACTAGTTAGTGCACTAACAAGGAGAAAAGTGCACTAACAACATGAATGATAACAGTAATTACAACAAACAACACATAATATCAAAGAGTAATGCATAAATATAGTTTATACCAAGTTTGGTTTTTTTATTTTGTAGTTTTAAAGATATTTGCATTTTTATCGGCACGTGCCGATTTTTGTATTGTTAATTACCGCGTCACCTGTGTAATGTGTTTACTCAACCGAGGATCGATAAAACACAACTGCATAATAGAAAGTTCTGATTAATGAAACATGTATTTTATTAAAACAATAATATGGTCATTATAATATATCTTAAATGAGCAATTAACACATAAACTAAAACTTATAAACAACATTGATCAATGTTTGATCCTAACTAATTTTAGATAATTGATAAACAAATATAGACACTTTAAGCGTGGTGACAACAATTTTCAAAAGAATAAAAATTATTTTGTTTTTACTAATTTAGTGAAATGTTCGTGTTGAAATAGCTAAATAAACTTAAAACACTTAACTTCAAAGCACCGAAAACATTGAGTTATTATGAGAAAATCACAAGAAAATCTGTGTGACTTAAATATATATAAATATAAATTAAAGTCGTATCTATAGTCATTCTTGAACAAGCGGTACTTCATCTAAGTAAATAAATAAAAAATATGGCGTCCGTGGAGTTCAGGTTACGACTACAATAGATGTCTAGAAAGACTTAATGAGGTAATATATTTATATCTAATTTCTGCTTTAAATCTGTTTTGAAGTAGCAGGAAAATTACATCTTGTATCAGCACATTAAATAGGTCGATTTATAAGTGTGTCCTAAAAATAACGTTGCTGTATAAATGTGTTATTTTCTGTTATAATTATTATTGTTTAATATTACTAGAATAAGTGCATTAAATATGTTCCCGTTTTTCGTCTGCAGTACTCAGTATAGTGTTGATTTAATTTGAGGCTAAACATTCTAAATTAAAATTATAATTTTCACAAAATATTTCTTAATCATCAATATTCACATATTTGTATGTGAGGATTGCTCTGTAATAATTTATGCCTTAAATAGCCAAACAGTGCTATGCATACAGTTTGACAACTTTAATTAACTTTTTTCAAATTTTATTACAAAGTGCGTTGTTATTACAAAGTGGGTTGTTATTATTACAAAGTGGGTTGTTACATTGCTCTACAAGTGGACTGTAAATAATTCATCTTGTAAAACATATTATCCCTATTTTTCAGGCCAGTAAGCATGGTTTTCTTCAACTAGAAGACGTTGCTACCAGAGAAAACAATACTCTCCCTTCATATGTCGTACCGAAAATAAATAGCAAAAACAGAACGTTTAATCTCGGACCAGCATATGTAACAAACTTTGTGTATAAAAACAAAAAATTTGTGAAAAAGTCATCGCGTGAACCGCCGATTTTCATTGGTCCTACATTATTTCATTGGGGTTGCTCCTATTTCACATAGCATTCATTTTTTTTTCATGTCAAAGCCCGCTTACAGACAGACGTTAAATGTGTTGATATTCGTATTGGTAGTGACAACGAGGGCGGTTTAACTAAAGCTATTGACAATGTTTTTCCAAACGCAACAAGACTATTATGCACCAAACATATAAAAGACAATGTGACGGATTATGTAAAAAATAAGTTGCCGATGACCAAACAACAACGCACTGCAGTAATGTCAAGACTTTTTGGTGACGATGGGATTTCCATGGCAAGCATTGACAGACTTTAACGCTAAGTCACTTCTTTTGTGCAACGAATTTCCGCTTTTTGCTGACTACTTTAATAAAAGACTGAAGACCCGACTTTTAAATTACGTCAATATACCATCCCGGCGCTTTCATCAATACAGACTTTGGACAAATAATAATTGCGAAAGCATGAACCATCGATTCAAACTTGCGACAGATTGGAAACCACAAGCACTTCCGGACCTTATCAACAGTATTTATGACGTCGTTCGCCTTCATTTTGTTGACATGAGACGGGCATTATATGGACAAGGGAATTACGAACTTGAAGAAAATTTTTAAAAGACATTACGTGACGTACAACACATGGACCGGAAAGCCGACGACGAAAAAGACAAACTTTTCCTCAGATTTCTTAAAGACTTCAATTTTGACATCAAGTTAATAGAATCGTCGGATGGCCGATAAATAATACCCCATGCAAGACGTTTGGCACGTAAGCCGGGACAAAAACAACGACCAAAGACAAAAGACGCGAGGACTCTGCCCAGATATATAATCTGACGTACAAATTGCTACTTGTGTAAATATATGTATTTTCCCTAAATGTAGGTGCTAACATTATAATATTTAATTTATGTTTCCATCTGGTTTGTTATTATTAATGAAATGATATAAATCATAAATTAGTATATATTCTGTTTAAATTACGTTCACATAAGGTTTCCACAAGCATATAATAATCTCGATACAATTATCCAATTATCTTCGGTTGAGTGAACATATTACACAGGTGACCCGGTAATTAACAATACAAAAAATCGGCACGTGCCTATAAAAATGCAAATATCTTTAAAACTACAAAATAAAAAAAACCAAACTTGATATAAACTATATTTATGCGTTACTCTTTGATATTATGTGTTGTTTGTTGTAATTACTGTTATCATTCATGTTGTTAGTGCACTTTTCTCCTTGTTAGTGCACTAACTAGTAGTTTGCGGTATTTCTACACACCGTGTTGGTCAGGTATATAAAAATGCAAATATCTCTAAAACTACAAAATAAAAAACAAACAAACTTGGTATAAACTATATTTATGCATTACTCTTTGATATTATGTGTTGTTTGTTGTAATTACTGTTATCCTTGATGTTGTTAGTGCACTTTTCTCCTTGTTAGTGCACTTACTAGTAGTTTGCGGTATTTCTACGGACCCTGACAAACATGAATTCAAATCGAGTGCATTTATAACATAGAGAATTCAGTTAGATAACATCTGAGCTAATCAATCAACCTTAAAAAATAACAGTAATGTACTGCGATTTAAGTGAGACAAAAACATTTTTAAGATTGTAATTAGCTCTAAATCAACAAAACCCAAGACGTATTTCCAAACAATTCCAATCGCCACAATGTCTTTTAACAGTTTAATGCGTTGTTAATACATTTTAAAGCTCAAAAATATTTGCACTAAAGTTTACCATTAGTTTAGGTTTTTGATCACCTGAAAAATAATTTGATTTCTTGTTTGAAGTTATAAGCCACTTACAGCACTTTTCAGCATTGGGGGGGGGGGGGGGGGCTCGAATTTTTAATGGAGAAGGAATAGCGAGAACCTGGTGGAAGCCCTTAACTTTTCGGCAAGGAAAGAGGGATGAAGTCGAGAACACTCTTTAGTTAGTTTTTAGTTTCACAGTATTTGAATATTTCTTCACAGCACTTTAATAATACAAGACCATAGATGCATTTTGTGTTCCAAACATGTCGACGACATGTCGGGGGGGGGGGGGGACCATTAAGTTTTACTCATGTCCGACCGTCTGTCCGTACGTCCGTACGAATTTCTGTCAAGCTTTTCTCAGAAACTGTACATGAGAACAATTTGAAAGTTGGCAGGTTGGTTCAGTATCACAAGTTGTACGTCCTAAGCGACTTTCAGATCTGTCGGACAACTACTTCCTGTTTGCGACTTGGCCAATATAAAAATGTGTTAACACAAGTATGAAAATTTCCGTCAAGCTTTTCTCAGAAACCTTACATGAGAACAATTTGAAAGTTGGCAGGGTGGTTCAGTATCACAAGTTGTACGTCCTTATAGACTTTCAACCTGTTGGACAACTACTTCCTGTTTGGGACTTCATTTAGCGGGGGCATCCTTGTCCCTTATCTCATCTGTCTGACAGCTCACAGTGTATCTGTGGGGATGACATTGAAGATAATTTTCATTATTTTTACGTCTGCCCATTATTTCTAAGACAAAGATATAACCTGTTTTTTAAATTAAGAAGATTAACTGATACTCTTAACATCAATATCCTACTTATGGGCTCCCCTAATATATCTAAAGATGATAACATAGAAATAACCAATGCAGTACTTAACTTCATACAAGAAACAAAACGATTTAAAAAATAGCATAACCTTCTTTAATACTATTAATAGTATTTGAATGGACTCTTTTTATTAGCGTACCAATCTATTACGTTCCTTTCCCCTTATATGTAATTACGAAATTTAAATTGATAATTTACAAAATTCATTTATAATTAAAAATGTCTATATGGACAAAAATACATGTTGTATATAATTCTATATTTATTATAGTTTATATTGTTTATATTGCCTATACTGTCTATATATTGTATTTACCTTGATGTCCACTTTAATTTATGGGAGAACACCTATATAGGCTGTGCCTGCTGTGTAATCCCTTTTGAACATTGAATCTATTGATGCATTTTCAATAAAATCATTTGTATTGTCCCATGGAAACATTCTTCAATTTTTTTTAAAAAAATAAGGAAATGTACTTTCATCAATTTATATATTCGCAAAATTCAGTTTCATTGTGATTTTCTTTCAGAATTTGGCATGCTATGCTTACCTGAAGTTTACCAAAGCATGTAAATGAATAAATGAATTATATTTTGTAATTATGGGTTCATCATTCAAATTTTATACAATCTATTGCACCTTTTAAACAATTCAGTATTGTAGGTCATATGCAACATACTACATATATGACTTTCAAAACATTAGAGACATCTGGAAGCAAAAGAATGCATGTCACATCTTCATTTGCAAAAATATATTTTTTAGACCTTATTTAAAATGCACAACTGACTACACTGTACATCATTTATTGATGAAGATTTCTAGAGGAATGAATTTTAAAATGTCCTAAAATAAGTTATATCCCATTCATTGTGTTTGCTGTAATATTTCCATTTAGTGAGACTTTCCCTTTTGATCGAACAACCAAAGACAATCCAAAATTATAGATACATGGTGTCCAATGTCCAATTTTTGAGAGAAAAAATTCAAGTCCCATGCAAGCCATTAGAAAACGGAGATATATATGAAAAATGACAATCAAACAACAACCAGTTCAAACAGTTATATGCTGCTAATAAAAATTACTTTAACTTTTCCACAAATAAGACTGAACAACCATTACCAGTCCGGTTTCATTTTCTTTTTTTTTTTGACATATCACAACCCTTGCAACAATGTCAACAAATTTAATAAGCATTGTAGTTTCTGTGGTCATTTTTTTTTTATCTTGGTGGAGATAAACAAAAATCGAATGTGCTTCATTACCGAGGCTAAATGTTCACCATGCTGTTGCAACCAAAAGTTTCAAAGTGTCAGTCGAATTAAGTTTTTTGGTCATCCATCTGGCAATCCTGCTCCAACATCCTATCTACTATAAATACAAATATTACTCACGAACTTTTATTTCACATCTTTTATATTTAAATGTTCCTGTAACCTCGTTTTACGTTTATTATGTCGGCGCTAAGGTCGAAATGTTTGATTTTGACATACAATGTATCTTTGAAAAGCTGTGCCAACGCACCACCACTGAAATAAATCGCCATGTTTTGGACAACTATGCCTTCCTTTATGACAAGTATCCACACTACTAAAACCGTATGATTGTTTCTTTTCCTTTTTCAAAATACATCAATATTTTTGTTTGCGATCCAATAAAACGGCAGTTACATTAAGCGTTCACAAGATTACAATTTCATAGAGTAAAATAAAAAAAATTCCGGATGACTTTCCCGGAGCGGGGAGCAGAATTTTTTTTCGATTTCGATAAAATATGTGCGGTCGGGTCCGTAGAACAAGAAATTTATTCGGTGTGGCCTAATTGATTTATTAACTTAGTTTGCACAAATCATAGCCTCAGACCAACCAACATGGCCGCCATGGCTATAAATACAGTTTTTGGTTTTTTTGGACAACATCGAAAGCTCTACGAAACTCTCCATTGGGTCAAAGTTGTATGATGACTCCTTGTATGAGTTATTGCCCTTTAATTGTCAAAATTGATGATTTTTGCCATTTTTGCCTCAAAATCTTGAACATTATTAGAATTTGAAAAAAAGTTAGCATTGCTTAATTGTTCTGTTCTATGAGGGCTACACAAATGACTTAGGGTCGATTGTTTGATGAACCGCTTAGGAATTATTTTCCTTGAACATTTTTTTTATGAATTTCAATTGATTTTAAAAAAAATCTTCTCCTCTTTAGCCAATGTAAGGACTGCTCTGAAACATTGCCCACATCATCTTTAGGATGTCCTTTACCAAAATTGTGCAAATCAGGACAGCTGACTACCTACATAGCTACGTTGGCTTAAAATAGAAAGGGGGTGTCAAGAGAGTTTTTTGCTGATAGTTAAAAAAGTACAGTACTTGCACCAGTAAACGCAACACTTTGACTGATTGATAACTGATTGCTGACGGATTTTGTAACGCTGACGGATCACTGACTGATTGATGATGAATACATTCGTCCAAAATTATGAATCCATCATTACCTTGGTAACCGTCAGTGATCAGTGCGATCAGTCCAATCAGTGCGATCCAGAATCCGTCATATAAGTACTGTATATGCATAAATCGGTCAGTTTATGGACAGAAACGTATAAATTAATAATTTGAAGATAAAACGAATTCTGCGTCATTTGTATATTATGTATGCATTTATAATAACATTTATAATAAAATAAACGCAAGTATTCAAAAGAATAGTTAATACAATGTCTCGTTTTAAAAAATAAAATAAACATATTTAAAGAAAAAACTATTTTCTTTATATTTTATAATTTGCAAATTTCAGGACAATCTGCGGGTCGAGCCCTGTAAACCTTAAAAAACTTTGATTTAGTAAGGCACATCAGCAATCGAATTAAAATTAAATCTTTCACTTGCTCCCCCCTTTTTGTTATTGGTCGCTGCGTTGTAAGATCTAACAACATCCCATTACAGGTCACGTCAGGGGTCATATGCATAGATTTTCCGTTAGCCAATCAGAATCGTGGCTATAAAATCTTAGGGTATACATGCGGAACATCGGCAAATCGGCTTTTTCCATGCGACGCAAAAGTGTACCAAATGTATTATACATTGTTACCGAGATGTAAACAAACCAAATTGAAGCAAATTTTCTTACAAATATGGAATCTACTGAATAAACAACGTTACGAAAGTTGTACATACGATTAAAATCACAATGAGTTTTTTATTTGTGGAGTTTCATTCGTGCAAATCGAAGCTACACCAGCCCACTGCACCATCCGAACCGGGACCAGGTGGAACGTGAAATCGAAACGGAAGCATATTTACACACTGGAATCGGGCTGAAATGCTTTGTATTATTAAAAATGAAGGTAGATGTCCCCCAGTTACAAAACTAATTGGCAGCCTCCCATTTAAATTTAAACTGTCACCAACGAAGATCTTGATGGAAAAAAAGGCTTTTGGATCATGCCTTCATTATAGTTTAAACTTGGATAAATACGTATTATTTTAACCAGGAACAGAAAATATCACGCAGACATGAAGATTTCTTTAAAAAATACGAAGGACATGGCTAAAAAGTGGAAAGGATTTAGTGCCAAGAAAACCAAGATGGTCATTAAAATGCTATGATTGCTTGAGCCAAATCTGTTTGGCAGTGCCTATATATGACTTGTTACTTTGTGTAATGTTACACCATCATAAACTAAAGGAACCCATTCATTGACTTAGAGATCACTCTAGACATTATTCATTTTTAATTGTTTATTTACAATTATGACAGAATAAACATAACACCTTACCTAAACTTTGTGTTCATATTTGAAATTGCTTCAGTTACTGAAATTTCTTCCACAGAACCATGTAGCTTACACACTTCCTATAGTAAATTTTTCGGCATATCCTTTTTAATTTTCCCATTTGAAAAAAAATAGTGTTCCAGATGTGATTTTATTTCAAATTCATGGTAGGGTATGTTGTCCAATTTGAATTTTTGTTTTTTCTACTTTCATCAAATTCATGATCTTCAGTTTTTATTAGGAACCAAAGTACCTAGAGAAAACCCCAAACCTTCTGCTGCCTTGTGAATTAAGGTAGTCGTCAACCAGGTAATCAATTGTAGATTCAAGAGTCAACCCCTGTTTTACTTTGCTAAAAGGAGGAAACATTTAATTATAATTTGATTGAGTCAAGTTTTTATATTTCTTGTTACAAATGTACACAAAATGAATTATAGGCCAAAAAGACCAATCCAGAATGACTACCTTAAAAAGCAGGCACAGGTGGAAGGATTCTTAATTCTCCTTTAACAGTGTTTAAGGTAAACTAAAGTTGTAATATTCATGTACAACACATTTACAACATTTACATTACTAAAATGTGCAATATGTCAAATGAATGTTAAATATATGCCTATGCTAGTTTAGTTTCCACAATGGTAAGTCAAATGCCCCAGTCTCTGGCTTCAGTGCATCCAGTATTAGTCTACATTATTTGCATTTTATCATGTACACCTGTTACGGACATACAGATTTTTGGCTCGTTTTTTCGTCCACCCAACCTCAGGTTTACCTTTGCACTGAAGCATTGTTTAGGAAGATGACGTCACATCTTTATGATACTTGGCACACAGTTACAACATAATGATATCTCTTCACCGGCAAATTTTTATAGTGTTGTGCCAAATATTTCTAGCTTGAGTGAACTTAGAGAAGAAAAATGAGTGTGTTTACCAATATGTGTTAATCCAGACTTAAATGTCATTGACACACATTTTCTCATTTTCAAATTGTATTCAGGTGTATGTAATTAGAGCCAGACCTGACAGAAGCAATAACTTTCAATTCACAAGTGCAATTCTTCCTACTAGTCTGGAGTATCTTTGATATGTGCATTTCTTATCTTTAGGGGTCATGGTCTTCTCTTGATTACAGAGCACTGTATTGTGGCGGAGTGATTAACATAGTCATTTTACTTTTGATCAAATGCCTGTCACCACTGAGGTTCTGGGTTTGAGTTTCACTGCGGGAGGGTGCGCTCAACTCCAATCTTAACTGACAAGGATTTCTAGTTTTCTTGTTTTTATACCAATTAATGTCATGGTTACTTAGGAACTGACCTAATCCAATAACTTTAATGTAGTACTCATCATAAGCTTCCACTAGACAAAATTTGATTTACCTAGGGCTTAAGCTTACACAGATATAAAACATATAGTGTTTATGTAGTTGCCAGATTCCTATGTTTTGACTCGAGTCCCCACAGGCAAAGACAATAAAAACTGGAAAACGATATAATTGAAAATTTGTTGAAACTGACGTTAAATCCCAGTTGGTTACATGACTGTTAACACTGGGGTTGCAGGTTCGAGTCTTATTATGTGTGGGCTCAAATCTAATCTCAATTTACAAGGATTACTAGTCTTCCTACAAAAGGTCATGGTTTTCATCATGGTACTTCAGATTGCTCCACCAATAAAACTGGATGTGACTATATAACTGACAAATTGCTGAAAGTGGCATTAAATACCATTCAAATACACAAACTAATTTCTACAAGAAAATGTGGTATGGTAGTTGATAATCATAAAGGTACATACAATTACATGAATTTGATGAAAAATTTTTGCTTAGTACCAATAATTGGTTTATGGTTTCATACTTTGTTTATTTAATGCTTTTTGCTGGACTTTGTCAAATCACTGAAATAATTTTCTGAATATTAGTAAACAATATACAATCCATAGAAGTAATTATATTTTATTATTGATCATCAAGTAATACTGAAGATTTGTTTTCTTCATCTTTATAGCCAGACTAGTTGTCCTCTCATTTATCATCATCAGACTGCATACCGACATTAGAATCGGATGAAACATATGTTGCATTCTTTGCAACTGCATTTAGCAGGCATTCCACTTTTATTTTATTCCAAGGTCTTTAGTTCAGATGTACATTGCATTTATAAAATTGTTTGTCAAAAAACTATCATACAACAGTTTTTGTTTTCAGGATATTTTTTAATTTCAAAGTCAGTTGATGCAGATGATAATTTTAATATAAAATAAAAGCAACTGAAGAATTCCAATTTCTTCCTGTCCATTGTACATGTATAAAACATGTATATCCCTTTGAAGTGCAATAGATGATAGATTTTGAAAAATAGCATTATTTAAGGTACTGTTATCCATCTACAGTGTATAAGTCACGCACTGACATCTCAATATACTGATAATTTTTTTCTTTCATCTGTTTTAACTCTTTTATGAGTATTTGTGTGTAGTACATGTAGCACTTTGGACCAGAACAGAAAAGCCAGCTATGATCATCTTCTTCCCTGTTTAAACAATTGAAAACATGAGAAAATAAGAGCAGTCACTTGGAAGAAAATAAGAACTTAAATTTTGTATAACATTCTGTAAAGAAGAAACTCTTTATGTGTATCAAGTTTATTCCCTATTATTCAGTCAACTGCATACCTTTAGAGGAAATGGTTCAATAATTTTAATTCAAAGTTACAAATTGATTAGCACCTTTAATCATACATGTAGCCAATGAACCAAGTTTACAAGCTGTCCCTATGCTGTTATAAATCAAGGTACATGTATTTATCTAAACAATGGTCACATCATCGATGTCAACCATATTTAGTATTGTGAATAAATTTTAAATGCACATTTTTTTAAACTGCATGTCACTGCACTCTTCTCAATTCTTGATTATTAATATTGCATTTTAATTACTTTCATGCAGAATATAAAGAATGCATCTATGTGGTGAGGTTACTTATAAATAACAATCCACTTTATGAAGATCTATACAAGTTGATACTTTTAATTACAAGATACATTGTACTAGTAGATTAAAAAAACAAGATGGAAACATTCAACTTACTAAGTTGGCATCATGTGTGAAACTCATCTGGTCGAATCACTCAACTCGAACTAAAATTTGATTGGACGAACAAAATTAAAAATTTTGACCCCTGACGTGACCTGTAATGGGATGTTGTTAGATCTTACAACGCAGCGACCAATAACAAAAAGGGTGGAGCAAGTGAAAGATTTAATTTTAATTAGATTGGCACATCAGTAGCGACGAGATAAATGTTTTATTTTCGTAATCCATTATTGATTCTCTTATTTTATTTCCGTGACGATTGGTTTCGGCCAATTTTATTTTCTGCGACCTGTTACATGTATATTTTTTTTATCGTATATTAAGGCGATCCGACTCCCCCAATCAATAACAGATTTATTTCACATTTATGAAAGGACTTGGCCTCTTTTTGACATCATTGCTAGTTACTTAAATGTATGCCTGCGTGTTTTTATTTATTTTTCAACATTTTAAATACAATTATAAAACTGTTGTATATAAAATTGTTGAACTTTTGAACAATTGTTGTCAATCAAAAGACATTGTTTACAAAGCAAACAGTTGTATTGTAAAATATACAGCGATTCTTGTTGCAAGTTTTATTTGACAGGCAATAAAAGTAGTTAAAAAAGTCTACTTACAATTACCATGGATTGTTTCGTTTATTTCATGGCGTCAATTTTTTATTGGGGTGAGGTGGGAGGAAGCAGGAGTACAGGTTTAAACCGACAATCTTTGTCAATTAAATTGGAGTCGGACACATCCTATCTGCAGTCGTTCGAAAATCCGCAACCTGTTGACAGGCATGTGATAACTATAGATGACTAACCAATCAGCCACAGAGGCCCCAAAGACGCCGGGGAGAAAAGTCTGCGAATACTGCAGATAAGCGTAAAAATGTGTTACAGATAGACACATTTTATAGTACGAAATAATAATTTTTTTTACAAAACATCTTGAGGTCTATGAAGATCTGTTTTAACATTGTCAGTACAGTCATATTGATAAAACAGAACCTTTACAAACATGCCATTTAAAAGAGTGTCATTTGAACAATAACTTTATATCATTCATTGATTTATTTGATGTTTGCTTTTCTTCCAGTGAGATTAATTCAGCTTTATTCGTGACGGGAACTAGTTAAACAATCAATCAATTAGATTTGTTTGTTTGAATATTGTTTATCGCCACTTTCAGCAATTGTTCAGCTATATTATTGAAGGAGGAAGCCCGAGTACCCGCAGAAAACCCCCGACCTTTGGTATGAAAACTAGCAATCCTTGTCAATTAAGATTGGAGTCGAGTGCACCCTGCCCGCAGTGAGACTTGAACTAGTCTCGATCATCCAGACGCTTAATTACATTTGTGCGTCTGGATTCAGCTCTATATTAAACTCGTTATCATTACGCCCAAAACTGGGCGTAATTTTTGATTGGATGATATTTTTATTGTCTAAAAAATTACTTCCGTTCATATCAAGAAGTGTACAACAAATTGTACCAAAGTTTACATTTGAATATTTTTATAAAATATTACTTTATCAATTAATTAAACAAATATTATTGTTATGCATAATCAAGAGTGAATCTTACTGTGACGTCATATTATAAGTATAGATATGTTTGCATGGTTTTCCTGGTTTAAAAATAGGGCGCTAAAAATAGAATCATTGTTTGTCTCCACCTATTGGTAGCGAAATTGAAATAAGGTGATCCCAGACGCTATTATATATGCGTCTGGGTGATCGAGACTAGACTTGAACCTGCAACCTCAGTGTTGACAGACCACGTGATCAATAGTAGACGAACAAGCATAATCACTCGGCCACCGAGGCCCCATCAATTAATTAGAGAAAGATCGACAAAAATTTTGAACTCCACTGGAAAAATATGGGGTATGGGTAGGGGCGGAAATTTACCTTTTTAAACCTACTCCTTTTCGAAATCTACAAAAGAGCCCAAAAGAGATCCTTATCATGCAAGGAGCGTGACACTCTCTAAACAGGTCACTCCCCCCAAAAAACGAGAGGGCATCCATGTCCACCAGCTGAGGACGCGATGGGCAGCTCTGTGAAAACTAGTAATTAATTTCAAATACTCCTGAATTTTTAGGAAACCATTTATACTTATTATATAATTAAATATCGAATGACTATAACAGACATCGTAAAATAAACCAATTGTGATGGCTAAAATGCTAAAGCAAAATTGATTTTTATATTACGCTTAAATGTTCGCATCTTTTATAAGCTTCTATATATACAAACGTGTTTTAATAGTTTATTCTTTATTTGAGATTAAATTCTGTGTAAATTCATGTGACACAATGAGATAGTGAATAAAATATATAAATAGATGTTTACGCTTTTGTCGTAAATCTTATTCAGTATTGTACATCGGAATTCTTAGGAATTGTGGCACAGAAAGAAAACTGATCAAACTGCGACAAATTAGCTTTTTAAGCGTTTATAATAAAAAACCTTGACATCGGTGGTTAAGGTAGCAGTAATCTATTATTGATCACTGAGTTGTCGTTGGACCTTTACAGCGAGAGGGTGTACTCGACTCATCCCTAAATTTGCAAAGAGCACCAGTTTTCCTGTCAACGGTCTACAGTTTCGTTGGGTACTCTAGCTCTTCCCTATAAATTCTCGAGGCCATATTATATAAACTAATATAATTTTTTAAATAGTGTTAAACCAACTTTAAACATACATATACATACAAATAATGCTAACGCGAAAGCGCGAAATGAAAAAAAATTTATGATTCCGCCTTCACGTTTTTCATCTTCCTCGTTTCTTCCGCTTTAAAAAATTTCGAAGACAAATACGAGATGTACGCCTTGGCACATAAGGTCAAACAGTTTTTGAGTTCATTGTGTGTGTGTTTTTTTTTCATTTCTTTTATAAATATTTTTTTTAATAAAATGACATTATGTGATGTTTATATTATGTCACAGATGCATTAATTATAGATTGGGGGAATTTCCATTTATAATTGATAGCTTTAGACTGGACTTTTTCGGCTTTAAAAAATTTCGAAGACAAATGCGAGACTTACTCATTGGCACGCGACATCAATTTTTTTTTAAGTCATTGTGTGTGTGTTTTTTTTAATTTACGTATTTTGTTAATAAAATTACAATATGTTATGTTTATATTTCGTCACAGATGCGTTTTTTTAAAATTGGGGCAATTTCCATTAATGTCATTTATAACTTTATTTATTTCACTAACCGGAAGTTGAATGGACAGATTGGAGCGATCAGTCCAAATCAATACGTCACATCAGTCAAATCTTTCCAAATCCGTCAATTGACGGATGGACAGATTGGGAACGATCTGACGGATTGGGAATGATTTGACTGATCTGACTGATTGATAACTGATTGCTGACGGATTGCTAAAAGTGTTGCGTTTTTAATCTCAAGTACTGTACAACAGGAACAGCAAATTTGAAGTGAACCTCCCTCCTAAGCATCAACAGCTCCTCCTTATAGGAGTTATTTCCCTTAAAAGATCAAAATTAATGATTTTTGCAGGTGTTGGGCAATTCCTTATAGGAAAGAAAAGCTAGATAAAAAACGGTTGCTTGGTTTCAGGTTCAGGTGAGAAATATAGGCTCCTGGGAGCCTCTAGTTTGTCTTTTGAAGTAGACTTTGATATTTAGTAGATGATTTCAAGGCAATGTGTCTTTAAATCATGGGTGATGACTTTTGACCTTGGACTTGGACCTCAATGTCAGTATGGCTCACAGAGATGGAAATTATCTTACTGATATTTAGTTTTGGTTTAGCAATGCCTACAATCAGTGCAAGTTCACCTTTTTTAAGGACTTCTGTTTTTGCCATAAAAAAATTAAGCCTATGAATTATTTCTCCTCGACAAATTTAAAGCTTCCATTGAATAAAATTCAGAGAGAACAATAGCGTAATTGTATTAAAACAATTACAAGGAAAGTTAAAAAATTTTCAATATCTTGACCAACTTCAAGTAGTACTCTGGAAAGGTTTCATGTGGTCCACTATAAACATGTAAAACGTATGGGTTGTGGTTGAATTTAGTTCTGTGAGAATTTTTAGATTTATTATTTTTGTTTGAATTGCATCCAATTTAATTTTTTTTCAGACTTGCTCTTGGCCAGAAACGTGAAATGAAAGTCTCCTATGTTGATGAAGATGATGATATAGTCAAATGTTCTATTGCTACAATAGGAACATCAAATGGAATAAAGGCACCACCTGGAATAAGTGTAAATGAGGTTAGCAGAATGTGTTTATTTTCCATGCTTTAATAACTTACCTGGCAAAAGGCCATGTGAGCTATTATTGGTATTATTTGGCATTCTTCGCCCATCTATCCATCTTTCAGCTTTTCCCAGTATCATCTGTAAAATTTACCTTAATTTAACTGAACTTGGGAGAAATTATGAATGTGAGATTATCTTACATGTTTCGTAAAATGTTCGAAAAAATGTAAGTGTTGTGTATTAAATAAACAGAAACATATTGTCTTTTGATGTTTTACTATAGATATCTTCAACTGTTCTAAAGTATTGTTACTGTTTTAAATTCCATATATTGGGGCTTGGGTGTGTGGGGAAGGGGCATTTTGATAATATTCACCACTAGATGTGTACCTACCTTGTGACATAGGAAAGTACATTAGGCATGGTTTTTCCAGTAAAAGATTATAAATAATCCATCTTATACATTTTGTTCTGCCTTAACTCTTTGAAGAATATAATGGTGATGTCTTGTGACCAGCTAACAACATAATGTTTTTCTGGGTTTAAAAATAAAAGTGTGATAGACTAAATTTTGAACCTATCTTATTTACTTATTATTTTGTCTCTTTTTTATGATGAACTGACATCTTCATGAAACTTATTTATATTACAACATGATAAGATCTTGCTGGCAAAATACTGTAGGACTGCACCCAATGCTTAATGCTTGAATGAATTTAGAAAATTGGGCATTTATCAATATATGCCAAGCGGAATATCAGTGTTGCCAGACACATTTTCGTGTTCTTTAGATCTGAAGAAAAACACATCAAATTTTCATTTCTTAGCTAAGTTTAAATTAAATGGATTTGTTTGCGTAAAAATAATGGCTGTCATGAGCAAATTCTTCCTTTTGATTATCTGAAACGCTGGAAATCTTTTTTGAAATAGTTTGGTACAATAGATTTCTAGTATTGGTGCAGCGCATGAAAAAAAACTCCCCTTTGAAATCAATTAGATACAAACTGGATGTTGATGATTTTGAAAGGTATCCTACCAAATTTTTATTCAAAAATACCATACAGCAATGGAGGTTGTTATGACATATTTAAAAATTTGGTTTATTCCCTACTTTTCAGGGTAGTTAATTAAACATTTTTTGGGGCAACAGATTTAAACAAAATAATTAAAAAAAAAGACTTAAATAAAATAATTTAAAAAGAGAGAAGTTAATAAAATATCAGAACTTTTGATGACAATATATGTGAGTAACTAGTTCTCTTATCATCAGAAACCCATGCGAGGGTGTGTTCTCGCTTTGCTACCATTTACTGAACATGGGCACATTTGTAAATATTTTCTCATTGCAATGAATATTCATTACATTTAATCAGCCAATGGGAATGCTGTTTTCTGGATACAGATCTTAAATTTCAAAGGTGCAAAAATTATATGTCAACCAACATCCATATGAAAACCAGTTATTCACATGTTTTGCATGAAAATAATAACTGATAAAATTTTCCCCCACAAGATTGTACAAAATGACATAAATCTTTTTCTTGATGGTTTAGGACAACCCCTTGTAGGAGTTATTCCCCCTTATTGGTCAAAACTGATGATTTTTTACATTTGTTCCTAAAAATGTTGAAAAATGATTAGAACTAGAGAAAACGTTAGCATTGACTAATTGTTCAGCTCTATGAGAGCTACAAAAATGACTTAAGGTCAAGATTTCCTGATGAACCGTTTATTCACCGTGAACTTTATTTTAATCAATTCAAATTTAAATTAAAGTCATGACAGTTGACCACCAACATGGCTATTGGCTTAATATAAGTACAGGTGTGTGTGCGTGTGGGGAGGGGGGAAGGGTCAAGATAGTTTTTGGCTTATAGTTCAAAAACGTATAACAGATACAGGAAATCTGAAATGTCCCTCCTTCTTCAGCATCAAAAACTGAGTCTACAAGTTATTTCCTCTAATTTGTCAAAATTGTCGATTTGTGTCATTTTTCCTCAATATCTTGAAAACTGTAAGAAGCTAGAGAAAGTCTTTTCCATTCAGAATTATTCAGCTCTTCAAGATCTGCAAAAATGATCACAGGTGCATATGTGTTGGGCAATTCTTTATAGGAGTTATTCCCCTTAAAATGTCAAAATTAAAGCTTTTTGGAGAAGTGTTGGACAATTTCTTATACGAAAAAAACTAGATAAAAAAAGGAAGAATTGTCAGGTTTAGGTGAGCGATACAGGCTCTTGGGAGACTCTAGTTCTAAACATTTGGAACTTGGTCATTTTTGGCCAGATTTCACAGAGTGAAAATCTGGGTTAAAGTATGGTGAATGTTGGGCGGGCAGGGAAAACATTTTCTTAACAGTTTTCTCAGCAACAAATAATTACATTCTCTTGAAATTTGGTATGCAGCATGGCCTCCTATTACATGGGATTTGATTTCAGGTCTGTTGCTCCTGTTAATCGACTTAGTTAACTTACGATATTCGGCCATTTCTGTCTTTTACCCATTTTTAGCACATTTTTTACTTGATGGTTGTGTTAAAACGGGAAAATATTCATAAGTGTGGTATGCACATGGCAAGTAAGTGGTATGATAGAGGGAACATGACTGGACAAGGATTTCTGATGATGTATTTCTTTTTGCATACAAGTTTGACAACATTAGTGATGAAAGGCTTTTTGGAGCCTCTTGTACAATTCTGTTGAATTGTTTACTGATTGTCATAGTCAAGAGTGCACAAATTGTGTATGACATAATTGGATAAGAATAAATGGTATATTATTAGGGAAGATATGGTCACTTGGAAGATACAGCATACAAGTTTATGTTGTTTGTGTATTATTTAGAAATAATCAAATGATTAATATGGTTATTAATTTGTTATATTTACTGTGGTATTGCTTTCAGCATTAAACTTCTTTTTCAGAAAGACTGTGTGATCATTTTTGAAATATCTAATAATACTTATGGCCTCCATGACACCGGAATTGTTTTAATTGATGTGATGGATTTTAATGTAAAGGACATGATGCTTGGAGCTGGTCCAAATGCTGAGAAATATCCTGGCAGCAAAACTTCCAGTAGATCTTTAAGTACTGTTCCTCTTCAGGTAATGGTATTGAAATACCCTGGTAATCTGTCATTAAAAAAAATCTAATTTTAATGTGAAATTGCTAGTTAGTGATGACTGTAAAAAAATTCACTAGTTTCTAACAATTTCTAACAAATACTGGAGCTATTACCATTACTTAGCATCCATTGACTATTGTCATCTGTTTGAAATTAAAAAAAAAGATTCCTGTGAAAGACGGAATTAACTTTTATATGCCCGTCAAAGATGGTCAAATTAACGGTACACCCATGGCTGGCGAGTGGTATCCACAGCAATGTCAGCTCTCTAACTCGAACAGTTGTTGTTCGATCTTCATGAAACTTAAAGAAAATGTTTATGGGCATATCATCTCAACCAAGATTGATATCCAGCCAAATTGCTCCAGCCACTTCCGAGTTACAGAGCAAGCAGCATGTTTTCTTTTCAAATTTTTGTCATGCAGTCAGTCACAAAAATTAAGTACTTACACAATGTTTTGTCAGGAAAATACATCGCCCTAGGCTTCACAGGTATATGGAATATTTTTCATAAGCAGTGGAAAAATGTGAAAGCAGAGGTGTTTACCATCCAGGATATTCCAGAATCATACAGAATTTGGGTCTAAAAATACGCATCACGGAAATGCACCCAGAATTAGGCATTTCCACCATTGTAGCAATTTTAGTTTTTAATCTTTGTCAGTTGGACCCTTGGTATGATTTATTTGGTGTAAAAAAATGCCAAAGTGATTCGAATTTTGTTTGAAACATGTGCAGCTAAAGGTATTACAATTAACTTTCAAATTCTTTTGGTTGTGATTTTGTGAAATTGTAAAGGTATTACAATATTGAATAAACATGTTTTTTTATTAATGTTTGATCAATAAAATGTGCATCGGAAAGATGTTTTATAGTAAAAGACTGGCCAGGAACTCTTTTAATATTGTTCTAAGTTCGGACATATACATTTTATGTGCACAGTTTCAGATTACTGATAAATGTGCCAAATTAGTACTGAAAAAAATAATTAGGATTACTAAGAGAACTGAAAAGGGGTAAACACCTCTGTTAAAGGATTGCTACAGTGTGTAAAAGATTATAAATTTTATCTTTTTATCAGTTATATCTTATAGTGTACATCTGGTACATGTGTGTGTGCAAAAAATTACTAGAATTATTATTTTGATGGTCTTCTATAAAGTTTATCTTTTTTATGCCAATGGAAATTAGTTAAACATAGGACCCTTTGGGAAAAAGTTTTAAAAGGCTTCTTCTCTGAAACCAGTTAACCAATGGAAACAAAACTTACTGGCAATATTGTTTGGAGGGTCTTCTTTGAAGTTTATATGTTTTGTATTGCCAATTCGAAATGGCTGCCACCTCAGGACTTATAGTTTAACATAGGACCCTAAGGGAAAAAGTTCAAAATGTCTTTATCTCTGAAACCAGTTAACCAATGAAAACAAAAATTAATAGCAATATTGTTTGGATGGTCCTCTATAAAGTGTATGTTTTTTATGCCAATAGGAATTTCAAAATGGCCACCACTGGATGACTTAGTTTAACATAGGACCCTATGAGAAAAAGTTTTAAAAGGCTTCTTGTCTGAAACCGGTTAACCAATGAAAACAAAACTTACCACTGGCAATAATGTTTGGAAATAAAAAAAATCTTCTCTGAAACCAGTTAACCAATGGAAGCAAACCTTAATAGCAATATTGTTTGGATGGTCCTCTTTTAAAAGTTTTTTGAAAATTAAAGGACTTTAAGTTTAACGTCAGGGAAATGCCACCTTCATTGCCTTTAAAATTGGGTGAGCAATACAGGCTCTAAAGAGCCTCTGATATAAATTGTCAATAAAGATTGAAGTTGAGCACACCCTTGCAGCAGTAAGACTCAAACTGCCTGCAACTAAAGTTTTGACAGGCATGTGAACAAGAGTAGTTGACTAACAACCTTTACCACTTACCACTGAAGCCCCCGAGTCTTACAGAATGAAATTATTTAAATTTTTAATCTTTTAGAAGCTTATGTCAGCACTTATATTTATAGGGAGACATTTACATATATGTAATGTATTTAATGCAAGTTATATGCCAACATTATAACCTGTGCTATTTTTATGTCTGAAAGGGATAACTGAGCAATTTGTCTTATTTATTAATTTCTGATAGAAACATCTTCAATTGTATCGTTGCATGGTTCTCTAGGCATTTTACACCTGATATTTTACATTTTGAAGCTAATGATATTTAGGATATCCCATAGCGAAACATGATCTTGCCATTCTTTGACGTAGGAGATACCTATCTCTTATCCACAACTACTGGCACCAATAAATGGAATTTGATGAAAGTTTTGCAGAATCCCTTGTCACATAGTGCAATTGTGCACCTGACATTTTACATTTTGACCGGAATGATTTTGTGAGTTTCCAACAACAAAGTTCAGGACATTCTATACATAGAGGAGCTGGGGTTATCAATTATGAGGATGCATAGTTTTTTTCTGTCTTTTTTATTTTTCATGTTTCTTGATTTTCCAAATTAATTTGGCATTGGGTTGTTTTATTTCCCATTGATGCATATGCCAGTGAAATGGTTTTACTGGGTTATAATTAAACATGAGGCAGGGATCTCATTTAATACTTGGATTCAAAGTTGGAAACAACTTAAACAGCTTAACAGCAAGACAATGTATTTTAGAAGTATAAATACAGAGAAACAAAGATAACGTGTCACTAGTACCGAGTTAAAAACTCTTTCATTAGTGCAAGCAGGATTGATTCCAGATGATCTGGCTTCAATTCTGGTTGTATCAGAAACATATAAGATAAAGAAAAGAACACAACAAAGAAGTGAGTAAAGGGTAGAGTCGTAACAATGAAAGAGGAACATGATGAGTTGTCTACCATGAAACTAAAATAGAATAAGAATACTATAAGAAAAAAGAGCAGAGGGAAGAAAACATCTAGAGAAAAAAGCTTTAAAAACAATAAATGTCTTCAAGAATGAAAGACAAAAAAGAGAAATAAATCAACTCAAAGATTCAAATTTGAAAAAAAACGAGAAACAGCAGAAAAACTGAAGAAGACATTCATTTAATCTTGTGTCTAGTTTGCAAACTAGAAGTTACAGAGGCCCATGTTCCTTGTACCTATTGGATGTTTTTTGGTCTTTTTCATTCTCATGTTTACTGATAATATTCTGCACAAAAATATGTCCAATATGCTATTAATGCATCCAAATATTGATGTTTGATATTGCTTATGTACATGTGTTTTGGAAATATGAAACAAGTTACTATTCCTCTTGCTTTAGTTGTTGGTATGCACCATTATGGTAGACGAGAGCTCTCTCTAGGGGCTGTTTACAAGCTAGAATAAGTGTGGAAATCTAAAAAACAGGAAGTAGGCATAAGATCGAATCTAGCAAAGTCAAAATATGTGTTCGAAGAAAATGTTGTTGAAAGTCAGAAGATTGGTCCACAACAGCTTAGCGAAGTTGTCTTCAGAGTCGACAATGACATTGTTGCTAATATAGACTCCATTAAAAATATTGGCAAATACTCTTATGTATCAGTGACAATTTTGTAAATTGTTACAAGTAACATTAATGTTGTTTTGCTTTTTTTCCCAAAATATTGTTGTTTAGGAAAATTTTGTTTTACCATACCTTTTTGTTATCATGTTTATTATGGCAAGGATTAGTAAAGACCCATAAAAATGACACTTCATGACTGGTGAATAAGAAGATGACAATGTATGGTGTTGTTACATGATGACATAATGTTCGCTCATCCAAACATACCCCTAAGGATGTGAATGATGAGGGTCATTCTTGTAATTGAACCTCCTGAGGTTCAAGAGGGTATCACACAGCTATCATTTCCAGTGTATCAGCGAGATGCACGAATCTTGTCTCAGTTTAAAGAGTTAAAAATAACTCTGTATAATTAGTAACATGTCACATGACATCCAGTATATAACCCAACCTTGTGAAGAAATTGTCATCGTTTAAAGTATAGTGTGTGACAGACACATTGATATCACATCAAAGGGCTGGGTAAAAACCAAATTATTATCCAACAAAAAAAGGGGGGTATGTGATACCCTCTTGCGCCTCAGGGTCAATCATTAGATTGACCCTCTAATGATTGACCCTCATTCTTCACAACCGTAGGGGTATGCATGAGTGAGGAAACATTCTTATAGATTTTCGCCTTTCGGCTCATTCAGGTATCTCACAGCTTGTTTAAAGCTCTGGCACAAACAAGAAGTTTTTTGGCCCAAAAAAATAGTAAAGTTTACAAAAAACTTTATATAACAAATCAAAAGTTATTTCAACACATAATCAGCATAAGACAATGAACTATTGCAGTCCCTGTAATAAAACTGTCTTTCATAGAACATCCAGAATTAAATGCTTCAGATATTGAAGCTCCACGATATGAGTGAGCCTTAAAAATTTTAGTGTCTATTCCTGCTTACTGAAGAACATCCTGCAGCCACCGGGCTAAAGTACAAGTTGTAACCACTTTGAATGTGAAAACGATACGAGTAAGGAAGAAGACTTTCTTAATTCCTTAAATTTATCCATATAACATAATAAAGTTCTGAAAACACATAATTCTGGTTGACTAAACCTTTTCAATATAATCGGACAATTAGAAAAACACGGTCTAGCTTAGAGATCTCAAACACAGCTGAATCTTCCAAAATATACATATGTATAATATCAAAAAACGATAAAGTCTGAGCTATAGCAGCAGTAGTAAGAGCAATTAAAGCAACAAGTTTACAAGTTAACATTTTCAATGATAAATCCTCCAATGGATACAAAGTAGATAAAAAGTCTAATACAGCAGAAACATCCCACGTCAAAGTATATCTTACTTTAGGTGGATTCATGTTAAAATCATCCTCCCAAGTCAGGGGTTCTGAGTCCGCGTTCGCTCCATCATCACCCCTGACAACATACATATATATTTTTCGGGTCTGAGTGTCGCCATCTGGCGGTGACCGGAGTGAACATCAGCCAATGAAATTTATCGTAACCTTCGTCTAATGTTTACATGTAAACAAAAAATGTCTGCGCCCTGTATCTTGGATTTTTTTTAACGATATGTTGGAAAGATTCCCTCCGGACCTCAAAAACAAGCTGTATGAGCGATGACAGCTGGAGCCATTTGTTTTTCAAACGAAATGAGGACGACTGCAATGGCATATAAAAATTTTCATACGAATACTTCCACGTGTTGAATGTGATATTGATAAAGTAGTGGACTATAGTATAGAATGAAATGGAGTTATGTGCAGTATGTGAAAGCAGTAGTAAATGATTCAATCCAATCATAATTACAAATTTATAGACAATTAACATTTTCTGTAATCCGGACGTACTTCTTAGAACTGAAAAAGGACTGGGTGAAGTAACCCAAAACGAGATTGTTTTAACACAGAACACAAAATGGAACAGGTCTGTCAGTGACAGAAGAATGCAAGTTTGTAAATATTCATTTAATTGGATTATATCATGTGATTTAAATTTTACAACACATTTAGGTTGACATTTACATGTATTACACACCTGTATGTAATCTTCAACACATCATCACATTCAAGACTCAAGTAAAATTTAGTGAACAGTTTTACATTTGGCCATGTTAAAACTACTGATTATAGGAGGAAAACATTCAACTTCAAAATGGACATGGATAATGTTTTAATAATATACTGTACATGTAAGAATGTGAGGGATATTAAAAATTGATCATGCACATCACACCAGTCAAACTTTTTATCAGATGAAAGCAAATTTCCTGACTCATTTATAAATTATGTGTACTGGAATAAAAGATAAAATGTATTCATATTCATGCATGTGGATAATGTTCATACTTTCAAAATCTGTTGCTGATTATCACATTAATTTCCATTTCATTTTTTTTTTTGATTAGTTTGTTGTGTTCATCCTACTTTCAGAAATTTTTCAGCTTTATAATGCCATGTAGTTTTTATTGGGGAGGAAGCCGGTGTACCAGGAGAAAACTCCTAACTTTCCACAAGGTCCAAATGGGTCAAGAAATCCTGTAAAAGTCATGGAATTTATCAGTATAAAAAAAGTACAACAAAGTTCCATGCGAAAAATTTCTACCATGCCTTTATCTCATATATATTAGTGTTAAATTGCAAGTGTCAATTACACTGTCATGCTAGAATCATTCATGGAAAATGGTCACATAGTTCTTGACAAGTCATGGAATTTTTAGACAAAGAAGGAGTATAGACCATGTTTCGGTAGGAAAATTGGCAATCCTTGTCAGTTAAGGTAGGAGTCAAGCACACCCTGCAAGCAGCCAAGCCTAACCTGCAACCCCTGTGTTGACAGTGATCAAAATTAGATTACTAACTACCTCAACCACTCTGCCACCGAGTCCTTGTCTTATAATATTCAGTCTCCGAGTGATTTTAATTACCCCAAGTGAAATAAGTTTTCATATACTAGTACATGTACATGTGTTTTATGGCAAGAATGAGATTTGTATGGTACTAGTTTACATATACTGTATGTACCTTATCTGCTGGACCAGTTAAAAGAATAAACCCATGTTTTTTTAAGCAAAGGACTGGATGGTTATGAATGAAGTGTTAAGTTAATTAACAAGGTGTTCTAGAAGTATACAATAAGTGGCAGAAAAAAATAAAAAATATAAGACAGTGCAAACAGTTCAATAACAGATAATATTTGTAAACCCCTGGGTGTTGAATCACAACCAGCTGCTTCATTCGGGGTAATGGGACCTGTTAGCAGATGATAAAATGTCACATGAGCTACATATTGGTATCCAAGAAATATTTATAAGTACTGGTACATGTATGCTTAATACTAGACCACAATTAAAGGTTGATGGTCTGCTTATTAGAGTTCTAGAGGACCCAATTAACAAAAGCATGGAATTAAAGTGTCCTATTTGGGGGAAATGAAAGGTAAATATGATTGCAAGTCTAACTTAACTAAATTGAAAAAGACATTTAGTTTTGGGCTCCAAATTGGGGTTTAAGAAATGTATTGGTAATCTTGATTTTGCATATTGAATCTGTTGATACAAGATATATTTCCAAGTAACTTGTCCTATCAATATAGTGTAGTTTTGTGAGCAAGTATATGGTTATGTTTTGGAATTGAACATGAACTAGTACACATAAATCTTATTATTTACTTAAATACTGCTTACTTAAAAGGAACAAATGCAAAAGCTGCAAGTGCAATTTTTGACTGTGACAATGGCACTTGTTTTTAATTACTCAATAAATATGCAAGACATAGAATTAAAACCAAGCTTAAAGCAAACTGTCCTATGCTGGGGCTTGTCATAATATACACTAGTACATGTATTTCAAACTATGTAGTTCTCCTTCAGGTAAAAATGAGCTGTGATTCTTGTGATGGCAGGCAGCTTAGTTATGACAGTTTATGGGATGCAATTTAGATTAATTAACTTGTTATGGTACAGGCCCATAAGGTCTAAAATCACACTAAATGTGCAACTTGTTGAAGCTTGTCTATATATATCAAAGGATTATTCTTTTGGTGTAATGCAGGCAAATTCAATATAGCATGTACACCACTATGTACATGTAGGAAAAGTTTATGAATAGTGTCCCATTTCATTGATCCCTCAATTTATATCAGCAGACACTGAATTTTACTTTTGCAAATGACAATTATCAATTCATCACATATCATTTGTTTGTTTAAATGGAACTTGATGCCACTTTCAGTAATTTTTTAGCTATATACTCATATCCAGTTGTTATTTGATGGAGCTAGGCAGAAGTACCCATTAAGTGTATAAACATGTACTGCTTTGGTATAAAAGTCAATATTTTGTTGAAATATTTCAATGGTAGATCATTAACATCTTTAATTTCTGGATTTTTTACATCTGTAAAAGGTACATGTATAAATAACCATTCGCATCCTTTATGCAGACTTGTGGGGGGGGGGGGGGGGTGGGGGTAGGAAATAATGCGATGTCTAAAATATAATACTGCTTAGAATACTTCCTTTCTTCCTATATGCTCTTTTTTTGCTCAGTTTGGAATTACTGACTGTGGTTCTTCTGGACTAATTGTGTCCAAACCCCCCCCCCTTTGTACTAAAAGTAGTAGGTCCCTACAGGGTCATATACTGACACTTGCTTACATAGCTAATGTCTTGTTACATATGTGGATATAAGATTTATATTATTTAAGATTCATTGTACAAACATACAAATATAAGCTTCGTCTTCGTGGAATTGACAAGGTCCAAAATATTCGAGCAGAAAATAACAAAAACGTATCATTAGCTGTCACACACCTTATTTTGTGTTGGCGCACGTTTAAATATAAGATACATGATATATTTTTATCAATTTCAAATCAAATTACCGAAGTATTCGCATGTGCTTTAAACCTCGTGTGTTTGTTTACGTTCGACATGCAGATTTTGTAAAAACGATTTTGATTGGTACTTCTCAAGGTCAGAAGCAACTTCACTTCCGACCCGAGAAATATATATGTATGTTGTCAGGGGTGATGATGGAGCGAACGCGGACTCAGAACCCCTGACTTGGGAGGATGGTTAAAATATCCTTTCATAAATCTTTGTAATGATACAAAATTGTCAAAATTAATTCCAAAATACGCTACAGTCTTTGAAAACATAGAATGATGACAGTTTATAACTGAATACGAAACACCAGCCTGTTGAAGTTCTAATAAACATGATAAATATTCAATAATATTTATTTCAATCGGACGAAAGGTATTAACCTGCCGTTTACCACACCAAAGAACCCATATTTTCCCATATAATTCATATTGTTTGTTGGTTGCATTTCTCCATGAGGTGAGAATTGTATTAACAGCGTTTTTCGAAAATCCTGAACTAGCCAGTCTTTGCCTGATACAACACAGGCGATCAAATTTAATGTCCTTCTGAGCGAATGACTTTCTGGGGCATGAATAACAGGTCTCTGTGTCTTGGCAATCTTACTGGCAAAGAAACGAGAACTGAAATTAACAAATAGAACCAACTCTGTGTTGGCCAGAAAGGCACAACTAGAATTGCCATCGTAACCTTATGTCTAATAATTTTATAAATTATTTTGCCAATCAAACTGAATGGTGGGAAAATATATGGTTACAAATCTGACCATGAAAAAGTAAATGCATCAATAAAAGATGCCTCCGGATCATAAATCCAAGAAGCATAGTTTTTAATCTGGAAATTTAATTGAGATGCAAATAAGTCAATATTTGGTTTGAAAAAAAATCACAGGTTTTAATTTCCATTCAGTAGAATCTGAGAAATTTCTAGACAAACAATCAGCTGTAAAATTTTCATCACATGGGATGTACTGAGCTGTCAGTAAAATATCCCTAGACTGACACCACATCCAAATTTCTTTTGCAGGTTTATCCATAGACAGTGCAGCCATGCCACCCATATCATTTATGGTTACAAAAGCGCAATTATTTACAATGCATTTACCATATGGTACCCCTGGCAATTAAGTTCATTTGTGCGAAAAACCTAAAAACATTTCCCCCCTGAAAACAGTTTTTTGTGTAAATTGAAATGAAAAACTTCATTATTAACAAATAGAAAAGTATAGGTCATGCAGCAAAAATGACCGAAAATTTTGGTTGAAATAATGACATTTAAATGGCACTGACACAATTTCTAACCTCCCTCTTTAATCGTTTTAAGCTCAATTTTCAAGGCTCTTAAAAATTTCCGTCCAAATATCGAACATTTTCAATCAATAATGTTTCTAATTTTTAATTTTGCTATTTTCAGAAATCCAACATCCAATCAGATGCCTCCGTGTATTTTCTTCTGCATACTATCTTGGGTTAAAAAATTTCCCGTTGTCATGTAAACAAATAATTGTGCAATTGTAACCTTATATATGCAATTGCTGTGATATTGTCTGATCTAATACCAATATGTTTATGTTTATCATTACTAAAAAAAGATTTCAAAGCAAAGAATATGGACAATAGTTCCAGAAAATTAATATGATGTTGTGATTCTAAAACTGACCATCTACCCCCAGCTTTTTTTATTACCAAAATGGGCACCCCAGCCTTCATTGCTGGCATCACATTTAATCCAACTGCATATATCTTTTGGTCTTATCGGTTTACCATTTTGAAATTTGAAATCCACCACAAAATTTCAGTTTTTGATGATTCGGAAAGCTTAAAGGAAGCATCATAGTTATCATCAAACCTTTGCAAATAATAAATTTTTTCTCTTTCTAATTTTCTGTAATGAAGTTGGCCATACAAAATTGCATTGAAAGCATGAACTATCAGACCAATAAAAGAAGCAAGTAATCTAATAGTGATTAACCTGTCTTCTAACAACAGTTTCCCAGTTGATAAAATTTTTTGTATCTTCTCAATAGTTAAAAACACCATAAAAGTTCTGTGTCTATAATAAGACCAAAAAATATTAACTTTCTTGTAGGAACAAGAACAGACTTTGTATAGTTTATACCATATCCAAGTTTGTCTAAAGTTTGAACAATGAAACTGGTATTAGAAATACTTTCTGAATAAACCTGATTCATAACTAAGGAATCATCAATATAATATATGCATCTTATATCATATTGGCGAAATAAGGCATAGACTGCTTTTAAAACTTTGGTAAAAATCCTTGGAGCAGATGCTAAACCGAAACATAAAACTTTGAACTCATAAAGAGTATTTCGCCATGAAAACCTCAAATATTTTGTAAATTCTCTATTGATGGAAATACTAAAATACGCATCTGTCAGATCAATGAATATTAGATAATCATTTCTTTGAATAATATCAAGAGCAAAATTAAAGTTTTATTGTTTGAAATGTTGATATTTTACATAATTATTCAACTTCCTCAAATTTATAACTGGTCTCAGATGGCCATCTCTTTTTGGAACTACAAAGATTGTAGAGATAAATTGACAAGATATAGGTTCAACTGCTTCAATAACACCTTTTTTAAGCAAGTTATCAACTTCTAGATCAATTAATTTTGCCTTATCTTCCAAAAACATAATCTTATGAGATGATGAGTATTCTGGAGGATCTTGATCAAACTCTATTTTATACAATTTTTTACCAAATCTAAAATCCATTGATCTGAGGTAATCTTTTCCCATTCAGGGAAAACTAATTTTAGTGACATCATCTACTTTCGTCTGTTTGACTGATAGTAATGGCCTCTTTGAGACTGTTGTTGAGGTCGATTTTGATAACCTTGTCTTTTGTAGTTGGACTGGGGTTGATAAGAGCTGTTGCTTCTCTGAACCTGAGAGTTGCCCTGCATGGCTGGGCTTTTGTAGTTTAAAGTTTTATGGTATGAATACTTAGAAAATTTGGGATTACCCAATGGACATTTCAATGGGTCACCTAATTCCTTCACCAGTTTCATACAATCATCTCCAAAGAGTAATTTAGTAACAGGAAATTCAGATGTGCAAATTGGTGTATATATATAATGAAGATACTGCTTAAGATTGTATCTCCTTCTCTGTGACAACTTTAGGAAACTATTGCCAATAAGGCTTATACTGTCCGCTAACAAAGACCTTGTCTTAACAGGATCAAGGTGTTCCTTATTCTTAATGCACTGGTCAGCAAGCTAAACTATGGGAACAAAACCAGAGGCCATAGACTTTTGAATCTCCTGCAAGAAAAGATCTTGCTCGTGTTCAGGTTTATGGATAGACCTCCATATTTCTGCATTAACTAAGGGTAAAACAAGATAATTACAGTTTTCCGGTTGATATCTTTCCTCAATATTTTTAATACTCTCTTTATTAGAGCGAATAGTAACAGCAGCATCTACTGCTTTTGCAAGACCTGCAGAGACTTTAGGCACAGTCTTTTCATCAGTCTTAATTTGCGGGATAGCTGGTACCCACTCTCCTTTATCTGAATTAATAACTTGGTTATCAACCTTATCTGATCTCAAGTTTCTACCAACTGATAAATTGCATAAGCTAGGAGCATCAAAAGCATCCTGAAATGCTGAATTAGGGTCAGCCCCTTGATCAATACTACCAGTGTCTGGCCTCTCCAAAGAAGTAGGCCGAAACAAATTCATTTCAAAATCTCTGACTGATTCCTCATAACTTTCAAAATTAGGTGAAAGAGGCAAAATATTACAGGGTCTTAACGTGCTAGCATTACCCTGGTCCAACACTGGAGAAGGGTGGGTCACCGTAGGAATAGGTTGCTGAAAAGAAGCAGCACTTTGTTGAGTGATCAAATTTTGTAACACTGAAGTCAAACT
Organism: Limnoperna fortunei; assembly: GCA_944474755.1. Classification (NCBI taxonomy): domain Eukaryota; kingdom Metazoa; phylum Mollusca; class Bivalvia; order Mytilida; family Modiolidae; genus Limnoperna; species Limnoperna fortunei. The sequence continues at coordinate 36,014,294 of OX104113.1, forward strand.
CGAAAAAGACTGCATGACCTCAGATATGCCAATTTGCTGTTTCAAATCTGATATTTCGGCTTTACGAAATTTTCTGCTAACCTTTGCAGGGGTGCCATCACTGTCTTTAGACGCTTTCTGAGATATTTTTCTCTTAGAAGGTTTTTTCATAGTGCTACCCTTAATAACAGGACCAATAGTCTTATCTGGTGAATTACAAAAAGACAAACCTAAACGAGCTCGTCATGATTTTTATCAGAAAGATAAAGAATGTCATCATTAACATCCGACTCAAAAAAAGTGAAACATTTGAAAGTGTGTGGTTTTACAACTGCAGTGTATATGCAAAGCAATCCGAAGGTTCAAGAATTAAATTTGACATTTTTGACAATATTGAGAAAAAATTAAGAAAGAAAAGATAAAAACATGTTGGTATTGTAGTTGGTATTTTAAAACTGTATTGTTAATTTGTACACTCAAGGTACTGTAAATTAGAATCATTCTTTTTTATTTCTTGTTTCTTGAACTGAATATGATAATGAAAGGGAGATAACTTATATAAAAAAATCTTCATAAAAAATCTATCCATTTATTTGCTGACATTGTATTACTCTTTATCTAAACTTTAGAATATTTGCAAACTTTGAATAAGCTCAATTAAAGTAAAGATATTTCATGTGAATTTAAATGTTTTTGTATGTTTGAAAGGTGATGAACAAGAGACTTATTTCATTCATTTACAGTATATATTAAAATGTATCTCCCTTAGTTATTGTGATGTTTTCTACACACCAAATTAAAGCTACGTGTACTATAAATAACAAAAGTACAGATCGTAAGTCTAGTTGATATGAAAAACATGCTTCTTGTATCTATTTTGCTGTTTTTATGCTCTAGCCTATATCCATGTATATAACTATATATATAATATATATATTCTTCTGATTATATGCAAAACTGTAAAACAAGGACTGTATGTCTATATTATCGAGTGTTAAGCGTCCTCTTGTATTTGTTTGTGTCTGTACGAATAACTTTTTAAAGTATTACAGCCTTATTGAAAGTGTTCCCAAATACATTAAACATCAGCGAAAAAGAAAAATTTTTCAAAAGTAATCTTTGAAACAGTGAGTAAGGTGGACACATATCTTGTGAAAATAGTTCAGAGTAGAAAGATTAAATGGGTGTATGAAAATCTTGTAAATGATATAATTTTTTTACCAACTGAAAAATTTTCAAAATGGAAAGAACTGCTGAACTGTCAAATAACAGACTGGTCACAATATTTTATTATTTTTTAAAAATCCTGCAAAAACTCACATCTTCAAATTTTTCAGTTTAAACTGTTGCATAGAATCATTCCTTCCAATTCATTTTTGTATAAAATAAAGCTCAAAAATACAGACCTATGTACATTTTGAAAAAATTAAAGTGAAACCATTGAACATTTATTTTTTGACTGCAAAGTGACACATGATTTTCTCATTTCTTTGTCAAACCATATAAACCTGATTACTAAAATTTTCGCTTTGACAAAAAGGAAGTCTTCTTTGGTTTTAAAGCAGAGGATCTACTTGTTAACCTAATTTTTATTATTGCTTAGTATTATATCTTCAGGTGTAAAGTCAATGACCAAAAGCCAAATACAGTTGAATTTAAATATTAAGTCATGTGGTATCGGTCACTTGAGCAGTATGTGGCAAAGAAAAACAATACTCTGTCTTCATTCAAAAAAGACATGGACCCCTTTGGATCATATTTTTACTGACATTAACTGTTACTAGTATATCAATCAATCAATATTATTGTGTATTTTTAAAACTTAAAATTTAGGAACGAAGTGTTTTTAGTGAACAATAGTGAAAGCAAGTGGGAGTGAATGGTGAGTGAAAGTTATTGTTACTAATAAGTAAATACCATATTAAATGTTGTGCCTTTTCAAAAAAGTTTGAATAACCCTGTCACACCCTGGTCAGGTGGTGTTGTAGGGGAATTGTAAAACCCTGACTATTGAAAAACAAATTAAAAAAAAAGATATACCTAAAACCTTAAACATTTTTCCCGGACAACGTCCTAGGAAAAAGAAAAAATATAAGATTTATTAATCCAAGTGTTCATAAACATGTAACACCTCGTCGTCTCTGAAAATGGATGACAATTTCGTCACGAGGTTGGGTTATATACTGGATGTCATGTGACATGTTACAAATTATACAGAGTTATTTTTAACTCGTATACTGAGACAAGTTTCGTGCATCTCGATGATACACTGGAAATGATTGCTGTGTGATACCCCAATGAGCTGAAAGGGGAAAATGTAAAAGAATGATGGTCCAGTCTTCAGGACATCATGCGTTACCTTTAGTACTTTTTGTCTAGTAATTTTAAGTTAAAAACACCAAGGTCCAAGAAATGAGAACAAACACATACGAAGCGAATATATTTTCTTGCTTATTTTTGAAAGATACAATGTTTCAAAAATAAAAAATAAGGCCACTTGTGACGACTACGTGATCAATGTTAGCAACTGCAGATTTTCCCCTTTTTATAACAGATTAAAACATATTAAAATTATACAATGTCATTAATTTGTTTACTATATACACAATTGTCAAATATTGCAACAATTGTCAAATATTGCAACAACATTGAAAGTGATCTGGAGTTTGCTTCAGGGGATATTTCCTATATTCAAAAGTTGTCTTTTTTAACAGCAGTATCGGGTATTGAACAGATGGAGAAAAAAATCACATTTTTATTTTTTCTAAATAATTTCTGTGGACTGAGTGTTCCAGTAAAACTAAATTAAACTGCTGAATTAGTTGGCACGTCATAATAAATTTTAACAGATGCTTTGCTATATGTAAATAAAAAAATATTGCAAAAAAAACAAACCCAACTTTTTACTCATAGTAAGTACTATAAAATACTGCTGTAAAGAACAGTTAACTCTGCAAATGGGAGATAAATCTTGTTTACTGCAAGTAGGGAATTGCAGGACACTTTCACTGAAAATAATTTGTCAATAAATTATCTTTAAATTTGCCATATAGTTAGATTTTTATACGAGTTATCATAATTCAAAATAAAAAATAAGGGTTTCAGAGCTTATTTTCTAGGGGTTAATCACTGAAATTTTAAATTTTCTAATAAATTTTACAGAGAAGAGAATAAAAAAGCACTAAAATAAAAGATTACAAAAATTCTGTCCAATGAAATTTTCTTAATTTTTTTATATAATGTCAAGCCATTGGTATACATTATGTCTCCCGCCCATATGGTGGGGAGACAAATTGTTTTTGTCATGTCCGTCCGTCTGTCTGTCTGTCCGTCTGTCTGTCACAAAGTTATTCGCACAACTCCTCTGAAACTGCTCCACTAAATTTTAGGAAACTTGGTATGTAGCAAGTACACCATATTTAGTTGTGCATATAAAGAGGAAACTTTTATCCTCAAAATTTTGTGTTAGTTATCAAACTTTGAACATAGATTTTGTGCTGAAAATCCACATGGGGAACGGGGGGAGACATTGTTTTTGTGTGCAAAAACAAACTTAGTGTTAGTGATGGAAAGAAAACTAGAGGTTTCTGAGTTAAAGTTTTGTCCATTAGGAAAAAACTTATCAAAAGTTCTAACAAAAATGGTATTTTTTGGGCAAAACTACCTTCCTTGTTAAAAATTTCATTTTCATTATTTTTGCCAATACCTAACTCATTTATGTGAACACCTTTTTACTTCAACCATTATTATATAAATTGCAGTTATAATATAGGTATAAGACTTTTATGATTATTTTTAATTTTATGGACATTAAGAGTAAATAATGAAGTAAATTATTATTAAATTTACCATAAATGTTCTATCTATTTTAAAATTTTCAAAAAATGGCAGATGGTTTCTTGCATCCCCTTAAACAATGGCCCCAATGTACAACTTTTAATATGATTTTCTCTTTAAACAGCCCTATGACTGTTGTTTTATAGTGAACATTTTTTTAATCAAGGAAATAAATAAACACACATAAACTTCAAAAATGATAATAAATTGAATTTCAAGAATATTCTTACATGACGATAAAAGAAAGGGCCAAGGTCATAAAGGTCAGTTTAGTGTGGGATATACTATCCAACCACCAAAAGCCATAGCTCCATCATATTATGAAATATAAGTCCAAAGAAGATTTTTTCTTACTGATTTTCATGTTATATTTTAACACTAATGGATCCCCTGATTTTGCATCTGGTCTTTCTGTATCTATCTGTAGTAAAACAAGATAAAGTACAGGAGTTGGCATTAATATAAAAATAGGAACAAAATCACATGAACAAGTCTATACCGCTAGTAATTTCTCTGATTGCTGCAGCTCTTCAGGAGACAATAATGTTTACATATTGTTTAGGTAAATGTAAGGTACAAAGATGATTTGATAATGTGTTTAAAATTTACGGAAAATAACGTTCGTAGTGTCGCATTAACTAACATTGTGTTTATATCAATAAATTCTTCATAAATGAGTTGTTGGTAATATAACAGTTATTCGACAATAAAAATCTATATTTAAATAGGTGCTGCTGATAAATAGTATGGGACAGTCTGGTATTATATAACATATTTCTAATTATCAGTAACTTTATTTCAGTTTTACTTTGAAGTTGTTGACGAATTAAATCCACCCGAGTTCATTAATCCTACACCACCAAATGGACAGATGTTTGAGATTTTTGTTGGTGCCAAATTTCGTGTGCTGGTTGTTGCAAGACCGACCGCATCAAACGAGTAAGAATCTTATGTTGTGTGTTTGCTGTTTATTAAAAGCATTTATTGTGTGTACATAATTGGTAAATATGTCTTGCCTATTTTAAAATAAAAGTAGGTTTTTTGACATACATGTCTCCACCTTCATGCATTGCCATTTAATGAATATGGACTATATCCAACTATCCAATATAAGGAATTGTAATTGATAATAGTCCTTATATGAGACAAGTAAGGGTTTACATTACCTTGGTGTTTATAGCACCCAGAATAGTGTTACAGTTCGGGGTAACCAGTAGATACGCAAAGTGTGCCTTCCACCTTGTTAATGGTGCAAAATCCAGCATTCTGGGAGTTTCCTGGCAGTAAAAGTGAATGTTTAAAAACGGCAATTTTTATACCTGACAAGTTGAAAATGGTTCATTTTTTATTTCAATTTTACAAAAAGAAAAAATTGGTGCAGTTTTCCGTACCAGCAATTTCAAGTGGTATGGCTGGAACTGTATCGCTTGATACGCCTATGCATTATGGAATGTGTCATCAATTTATTGTTAAAGTTTTATTTTACACTAAACCATCTTTATTTAATTATCATTTGTACAAATAATTCTTGGATCATATTGCGAGAGTTTAGTGTTCAACCCACAGAGTTCCCTAGCAGGTCCCCAGGTGGCGGAAAGCCTGACCCGACCACAGTGGGTAGAGTTTTTTAAAAGCGCCACACACCTTTCATGGTATTGTATGTCGATAAGAGTAGGCGTGTTGTAGCCACTACATAATGCTAAATTTACCACCCCTTCCCCATACTTGTCCAGTGGCATTTAAAATTTTTTGTCCTTTGGTCCATCTTTCCAGAATTGTTTTTTTTGTTTGTTACCTTGTTCTTGCATTGAATAAGGCTGAAATGCTGGTCACTGAATATTAAGTAAACATGCAATCCATCAATCAATCAATCATAAATATATAAATAATTTATTAAACACATATATCATTGCAGTCTTCAATTTAAACCAGTATTCTGATGCTCATTGCAAGTAAAATCAAGTCTGGGCCTCTAAGATTGATTAATTGATGGATTGGATGTCTGCTTTACGTCCAGCGAGCAGTATTTCAGCTATATTCAGGACAGGAACAAGTTAACAAACAGTAAATCAACGGAAAATGGGGGGTGGGATGGGTCACAGGGAATACAATTTTGACTGCCACTGGAAAAGTATGGAGTTTTCGGGGGGGGGGAATTTAGCCTTTTGTAGCGGCTACAATAAGCCTACTCTTTTTCGAAATTTACAAAAGGGGTCTTTATCGTGCAAGGAGCGTGGCACTCTCCAAACACGTTACCCACTACGGTCCGCGGTCAGGCTTTCTGTACTATGACCTGACAACCCCACAACGATAGGGTCTCCACTATCAGCCACCCGGGGACGCGCTGGGCTGCTCTGTGGGTCGAGCACTGCGAACCCTCCCAGTATGTTCCCAGGGGCCTCTAAGAGGCTGAACTATGGATGCCGGGATGGTGTGTGCCAAAAAAAGCAGTTAATTCATTTTGATAATAAAAAATAGCCAGAGATGAAAATAATTTATTTAATTTAACTTGTCATATTGTCATTTCTTGCAAAAACAAAACCAAAATAAATACGTAAACTAAAACTGGTCCTGTTTGTTTAATAAAGTTTGTAACCAGTCTTATTTTCTGATCATGATCTCAGAAATATTTTAAATTGGGGTGGATTGTAATAAGCAAAAATAATCTTCAATTTTATTGCCATTTTGGTCAGCAAAATCGTCTTTTTGTCACACCATCATTTTTTTAAATATTTATGTGACTTTTTTTTATAACAAATTGGAATAATCAAAAACAGATTAAGCTGATTCCCATCTAACTTGTACCTTTTATAGTCAAAATACAATGAACTGTCAGGTATTTTTCTACCTATTAGTCAACCAATTCTTAATACAGATAACAGCTGTTTAGAAAACTGCTAAAATTTGTTTTCTTTAAAGCTCTTCATCAGTGATAGCTTGGACATTTAAATTGTAGCTACTCATGTGTAACTCCGGGAACTTTTAAACTTCTAACTTTAATTATACCCTATGGCAATCTCTCCAGTAAAGTTACCCGAGTCATACAATATAGCTGCAATTTAAGTGTCCAGCTTTTTCTGATAAGGAGCTTTAAAGAAAACAGATTGAAACAGTTTTCTAATCAGCTGTTATCTATCTTTGGAATTGATTGAGCACTAGGTAGAAAATACCCGACAGGTCATAGTATTTTGACTATAACACAATTTGATCAACTGGGTTATTTCTACCTATGGTCTGAAAGTAATCTTGGAGGTTAGTGTATGGATATGGACCAAAAATCTGTCCAAATGTGATACGGTTAGCCTGTGTACCCAGCGACATAATTTTAGTGAGAGGAAATAGATTATCCTTTAATTATTCAACAATACAGATCTTTATCGAAGCTGAACCGTATAGATGATTGTATTTTTTAAACTTAAATTGGCTTACAATGCCAAAATATTCCTTCTTCGACAACGTTTAAATGAATAAGTATTTGTTTACAATCTGACGTCATCAGTACCAATGAGCTAACCGTCAATGATGAACCAATCAAATGAATGAACTGAAATGTCACAAACTTTGAGAATTTCCGGAGCAGATATGAACTCTCGGCTCGAGATTGCAAATATGATGCTGTTGGTAATGAATTGAGTGTTGTAAAGATTTAAAAGTCAAGATTTTTACAGTCACTTTCAAACAAATTTAATTTTGATATGTTTAAATTTATTTAGTGGTGCATTTTACATAAAATACATAACATTATATGTTTGACAATGTATCCATTTTCTTCTTCTATTTCTAGTTCTACTTTATGTTATTCAATCAACTTATGTACTTATAACAAAAAAGAATTTATTACTTACTTATGGGGGTTTTTAACGTCCTTGACTACGTAAAACGGTATTGCTAAACAAAAAAGTTTTTGTAGCAAGTTCCTAAAATTTTTGTTACAAATCTATAATGTAATGTATGATTAGTTTTCATTGAATTATATATCAGGATAATGTAGCAGGTGTCAAAAATTATGTTATCAATATGTTATGTAATGTGTCTGAGGTGCAAGTTAATGGAATTATTTTTGTTTTATGTAATACTGGGTAGACTGGTCAGCCACCAGCAATTGTTAATTGCATAATCAGTCAGTTATTTGGATGCTGATGGGTCAGTTAATTTACTGTTAATTAAGATTAAGTAATAGCGTGTGTGTTTGTGTGCATCATTCTGCTAATTACAATAAAAGTGTAAGGTTCATGTTTTGATTATTTCTCCCCTTCCCAGAAGGGGGAGATATATTATTTTTGTGTCAGTTCTTCTTCTTCTCATACAAAGTGTGTCCAGACCATAACGTTTTTATCCTTTGATAATCAGCTTTGATATTTGGCATGTAGATGTATCACCATGAGACGATGTGTGGAGTACCAGAATGACCTTCATATTACCTTGACCTTTGACCTCAAGGTCAAGTTAATGCTTATTTTACATGCAAAGTGTGTCATGACCATTACTTTTTTATCCTTTCATATTCAGCTTTGATATTTGGCATTTAGATGTATCACTATGAGACGATGTGTCGCGTACCAGAATGACCTTCATATGACCCTGAAATTTGACCTCAAGGTCAAATTTATGCTAATTTTACATGCAAAACATGTCTGCGCCATATCTGTTTTATCCTTTGACATAGGCCTTTGATATTTGACATGAGGATGTATCATCATGAGATGATGTGTCTCCTACCAGAATGACCTTGACCTTTGACCTCAAGGTCAAATTAATGCATATTTTACATGCAAATCATGTCTTGGCCATACCTTTTTTATCCTTTGACATAGGACTTTGATATTTGATATGAGAATGTATCATCATGAGATGATATGTCCTGTACCAGAATTACCTTGACCTTTGACTTCAAGGTCAAATAAATGCTTATTTCATATGCAAAGCGTGTACTGGCCATAACTTTTTGATCCTTTCACCTAGGGTTTTGATATTTGACATGTGAATGTATCATCACGAGACAATATGTGAAGTGCCACAGTTACCTTCATATGACCTTGTGATCTTGACCTTTTTCCCCCAAGGAATATTAGTTAGATTCATGGACCTATGCCTTTAAACTATCTTATAAAACACTTTCGAGAACAATTTACAAATTTAAGAAGAACAGGCTCACAAAATCAAAATGTGAACATTTTTAAAGTGAACACTACCCCAGTAGGAAATGTAGTACAAAATCTTACAGAAAGGACTTTAACTTGGGACAATTGGATTAATGTTTTAGCTGTTGGACTTTAGTAAATTGAGGTATCCTTAAAACCAGAGGGCTATTGAATATATTTCAGATGAGCAACATACAACATTGCCATTTTGTTCATTATGATGGAACACATATGTCACCTTTTTTTCAAAACAATATATTGAAGCAAAATCTAATGTAATTTATTGCAATAACACCCCCATTTAACCAAGACAAGGTTTTTTTTATTTTTAGTATAAATTATCCTGTCTGATGGTACTGAATCGATACACTACACATTCATATTGTTCAGCTCCAATGTGTATTTATTTGCTCCCATGTAGAAAGATATTCCTAGTACTTGTATTTGCCCCACAGATAAAAACATTCACCTTTTGGATACTATGGAAGGGGAAACATCCGTTTTAGCGAGCTAAAACAGTTACAACTAGTTTTACTTAATTTTCAATCTTATTATGAACAGTTTAAGAAAAACCCACCCTCTTACCACCCTTCAAATTTCTTATAAATATTAATGTATACTTTCTTGGTATTCTATAGCTTTCCCTTTCATCCCTAGACATTAGGGTTTTGGGTTTAAGTGCAGATATTCCAGTAAAAACTGTCATTGATTTTCATGGTTTTGTAGATAAACTGACTTAAAATAATTAAATACATTTACATATTAATTAATATATATACATATAGTCCTTATTGTGGGGTCCATAGAAATTAATCCAAGAACACCCAAGAATACCCAAGAATACCTCATCAAACTACTAAATGGACATGAAAACAATGTTTTTGTGTAAAAAATACATATTGCAAGATGGAAATGTTTTTATGAGCAACTATATTATTTTAATATAGAAAAACTCGAAATTTTAGACATATAGACGCAATGAAATCATTTTAGTACCTCATTGCTTTAACACATATTTATTTAGTTTTATAAATGTATACTCTTTATTTTTTTTTCTTGAGTATGCTTTTTCTATTAAATATATATAAATATTTTTCACGACAAGTGAGGTTGTATGCCGCTTTCAGTGTGACACCAATCGTGTGATTAATCGGCCGTGAAGACAGGGTTCTTTTCACCTAAATATATTCCAAGTGTTAATAATATCAGAGACATGTAATTATATGTCTCTGATAATATTCTAATTTAACAAATTGTGTAACATTGTATATATAGATTAATGTTCGTATATGCTTTAATTTTATACAATAAATTAAATGTCTAAACTTTCTTTGATGTTTAGAAAAAGTCTAAAGTCTTTAGAAGACCCCAATGTCGCCAAGCCATGTCAGATTGAAAAAAAAATGTGTTAAATAGTCTATAAAGAATGAGAAGCGCCAGTGTATTTATAAACTTAACTTTTGGTAATTTTGAGCAAATTTTTGCCAAATATTTCATCCTTGGTGTTCTGTTGATTTTACAAAAAACTAAGCCATATATCGTCATAATAACATGTATTATTGTTTACAAAAGAATAATAATAAAGTGTAAATTAAAAAAATCAATGAAGAAAAAACTGCCACACGTTGGATGCGCTTGACCAGGTTATTACCTGCATCAAAGGATTGTGCAGCGCGTGCCAATTCAATCACAATATACATTCAGACTGACCCAGTAAATAAATACATATTGCACCTTTTAAAACTAATTTAATAGCTTAAAAGTATATAAAATATTTTGGTATTAAAAAATGTCCCTTTAGTATATTTATGAGGTATTCTTAGGTATTCTTGGGTATTTTCTGGGGTATTTCTATGGACTGTTATCGGGACTTCTTGCTATAAATAATTATACTAAAATTACAAATAATTGAAGTTGCATAATCTGCCATATTTGATGGAAGCAATGCACTGTAATTGTCAGTCCTTTAATATACAATAAAATAGAATGCCTTATCATGTTCTGTGTGTAAAGTCTGTCCATATCGGAATGTTCTCCAGAATAACTCATTTTGGTCTGATGCTATATGGCCAATATATTATCAAGGATGAATGATGCATTGTCGTGGTAGAAACATTTTTTAATTATAGTCAATATACAATGACCTGTCAGGTATTTTTACCTATTGGTCAACCAATTCTTAATACAGATAACAGCTGTTTAGAAAACTGCTTCAATCTGTTTTCTTTTTCTTCATCAGTGATAGCATTGCATGGACATTTAAATTGCATCTACTCATGTCATTGTTTTATGACTATAATTATCCAGCTCTTTCTGAGTAAGAGCTTTAAAGAAAACAGATTGAAGCAGTTTTCTAAACAGCTGTTATCTACTTTTGAAATTGATTGAGCAAAGGGTAGAAAATACCTAACAGGTCATAGTATTTTGACTATAATTGGTTTTGTGGCAGTTGATTCTTTTTCATTGTAATGTATGTGGGTTAAAAGAAGACTGAGAAGTTAATTAAACTGTTTGTTCTGGTCTTTCATTGTCATTGAAACAAATTTCGTCAGTAATTTAAACTGCTTAAAGTAGGTACCTTAAAATAAACCCATATAAAAAAAATTGAACATACCAACACTTAATGAAAAAAAGCCAGTTCTCCTTGTTCTATTCCCTGAGAGACAATGCTAATGTCATTTCAAGAGAATGAATGACTGAAATTGATTTTATTGATTTTTACTGTGACTTTATTGATTTCTGAGTATTGACACTTTAACAATTGACGTGAAAAATTTGGGCTTGTTAATTTCCTTGTTGGCCTGTACAATTCTGTATGTACAGGTCCAGTTGGCCTGTGACCCAAAAAGTTTAGCAAGATCGAAGGTTGTTATTGTTGTGACAGAAGATTTCCCATTTTTGGATTATGTTTATTACCCTCTAGAAATCTTAAGAGACTAACAATTTTTGTAATTGTGTTATTTTTTGGTGAGTTGAATGAGGTGCACAACTGGGTTATAGTAATACTATTAGTATAGTGAATTTGTGTGTGTAGGTGTGGAAAATATGATATTTATTGTGTGTAATCAACTTCTCCAACAGTTTTCAACCCAGGTCTATCAAACCTCACAGAAAGATTGCACATATATTAAAGTTCATTTGTTATTATGGATTTATTGGGAGAATTTTTCTTTTATTTTGCCAGGCTTGGCATTTTATTAATTTTTTCAGAAAATTTTACAGATTTGTGGTAGCTTCGGGCTATCAGTCTGTTGCTAGTTTGCACACTTTTAGTAACCAGGTATGGAATTTTCACTGGTGTAGGTTTTATACTGGGCAGAGCAATTGTGAGTACTTAACAGGTTAAATTTAGTACACTGTCACAAATTTACCCCATCGATAAACTTTTGTAATGCATTAAATGCACAAAGTTAAGATCAGTTGCATTATTATAAACCTAATTTGTCTCTGATTTTCTCCATCTTGCATTTTCAATAGTATAAGATTCAGTTCTATTTCTCTGTTTCTTCTGTCTTCTACAACAGACTGGCTACTACTAGATGTAAAATTATTTTTAGCTCAAGTAGCATGCACAATAAGTTATATGAACTTAAGCTATACCGGTAATACATTCATCTTATTTAATTTTTCAGCTCAGTTCTGATTGATATAATTTTCTTCACACAAAATTTAAGATTTAAGTTTGAGACTAGCAACATAACAAACAGACCAGACATTGATCCTAGAGCAAGAAGTGTTACAGTCACATGGTTGCCAGCACATAATGAAATAGGAAAACATCTTCTCTGTCCAAATGTTCTGGACAATACTGGGTAAGATAATTAAGATAGTAGTCTCCTGCTGCAAATGTTGGAGGAACATTGTTTTGCTCTATTATTATTTGGTAGGATAAATTTTTTAATGTGTAGATTTGCATACATCTTTACCACCATTTTGATTCGTCATATTTTGTAGGAGTAATTGGACTTTAGCATTTCAGTAAGATAATACAATAGTAGGTCTTGTGGACACATCTCCTATAAAACTGCTGACGTCTTGCTTTAATATTGGGTATTAGGAATAGGAATACGCAACTTTTGATTTTGATTTGTCAAATTTTGTATGTGTTATGAGACCTGCTTTCTGTGGTTGGTTGAGTTTATTTTCCTTTTGTAGATCCCAACTATCATCAACAATTGTTTTCCACATTTAATCAGCATATCAGCATTTTTGAAATTTTGATAGATTGATTTTCCATAGTAAGTCAGCCATTTTTGTTTCTCACACTGTGGTTTCTCAAAGGTTCTAATGTTGTTTACGAACGTTCGTCTGCCTTCATGACGTACAGTGGTATTCAGACAAACCGCGAGACTTTTCACGCCTCAACTGCAGACGACATTACCCAAAGGATTTCGATTAGTCAACAATTAAATGTTACCTAATGTACTCTTCCATTCTAATTTATGTCAAATTTTACTATGGAAAATCGACCTTTCAAAATAAAAATTCTGCCACGTTTCAAAATGCTGATTAAATGTGGAAAATAATTGTTGATTTCAAAATATGATAGTTTTGATTTACTAAAGGAATATAAACTAAACCAAAAATGGCAAGCAGTTTTCATTTAACAAGCAAAAATCTGCAGCACAGACACGGTAACTTTTAGTACAGATGATTTCAATCGTATATTGCAATGGTAGATCATTTGGACAAATCTCTGTGAAATCACTTGATTGTTGCTTTTGTTTTTGGTAGGAATAATTGTTAAGAAAGTGAAGATATGCATATGCAACCACTATTTTGATTCGTAAAATTTTGTAGGAGTTATGGGACATAGATTATTTCAGTTAAATAATGGTTTGGTATATCTTGTGGACAGATTTCCTCTCTGAAATCCCTTGACAGATTGCTTTGATATTTGGTAGGAATAATTGTAATGGTCTTGCCTGTGACGATAGTCAAAGGAGATGAGACTAATATATGGGAATCTGGTGGCTGCAGCATAAACACTTCATTTAATCACTTCAGCATAGCTTGTTTTATTGCAATCAGGAAACTAACAATCAACATTTCTCTTATCTAGTATACATTTCCATTCCACACATGAATGACACATATTTGTAAACACACGTCTGATACTAAAAGTGGAGAACCATTTTTTATTAGCTCACCAGCAGCCATATTCTCAAAAAATCGTAAATTTACACTTACGTGTAAAGATAAGATAGTCGTAACGTTACGTTTACGTCTACGTTTGTTCGTATTCTTGGAAGTTATCGCAGTTTTAGACGTAAAATAACAATCGTAAATCTTACGTTTTGCACGTAGCGTTATCACGCATGCCTAGTTACTTCTTTCACTTTGGAAATAAACGTATAGAAAGAGAAATAATTGCCTCAAAGCAATTATATTATTAGTTTTTTAATTTTGCATAACCTCGCAAAGCAGTTGACTGGTGGAAGGAAATGGGGATTTATATTTGGCTAAAGTGATATTAAAAAAAATAAATAATTAATTAAATAAATAAATAAAAAAAAATAAAATAAAGTCATGATATAAATTGGTGTGTTGCATAATTTTGAATATGTGTTTTAAAAAGTAATCAGTCAATTTACCATAAGGTGCAACAAGACCTTTATTTAAGGTTACGTTACTTCAGTGTAGAAATTCACGAGTAGTTTTGTGTTATAATAAAGCAATAAATAAACTAATCCCATTTTAACATAAATAAAACAGCGTGATGTAAAATCTCAAATCATATAGGAAACGTTTAATTTCCGGAACATTTTTTCATAAATTCGGTTGTTGTTTCTTTCTTTTAAAATTTATTCCCCATGAGTAACACATTTTTCAAAATATTTGCAAATTTTGAATGTTTTTTTCGTCGTTCTATATCACGTGCAACAAAATCAATGATGCTTAGTAGTGAATGGCTTGAAAAACGATTTCTCTTTGCAAAATTATGAGGGTCGCTAGGACTTACGAGCGCTCAGGAACAGATGTAAGTTTACGATCAATTTTACACGTAACTTACAACTACGAATCTTTGAGAATATTAAAACAGACGTAAACTTACGCTACGTTTAAAATTACGTCTATGATTTTTTGAGAATATGGCTGCTGACCCCAAAGGGTCATGTGAGCTATTGCCATTACTCGGCGTCAGTCTTCTTTAAAAATCTTCTCCTCCAAAACCACTGAAGGGATTGTTTTGAAACCTTGCACACATCATCAGTAAAATGTCCTCTACCAAGTTTGCCCAAATCATGGCCTCAGACTAACCAACATGGCCACCTGGGCTAAAAATAGAACAAGGGAGTCAAAATATAGTTTTTGCCTTACCGTTCAAAAAGTATAACAGATACAGTAAAACCGAAGAGACCTTCCTTCTTCAGCATCAAACGCACTTCAAAACACTCCAGTGGGTCCAAGTTGTATGACGACTCCTTATTGCCCTTAAATTGTCGAAATTGATGATTTTGCTATTTTTGCCTTAGAAAATTATTAGAACTAGAGAAAAAGGTGGCATTGCTTATTTGTTCTACTCTATGAGAGCTACAAAAATAACTTAATGGTCAAGATTTTCTGATGAACCATTAAGAAGATATTCCCCTTGAACTGTTTTTAATCAGTTTTAATTGATTTTAAAAAATCTTGTCTGAAACCACTAAACGGACTGCTTTTGCAACTTTGTACACATCATCGGTCAAATGTCCTCTACCAAGCTTGCACAAACCATGGCCACAGATTAACCAAAATGGCTGACTGGGCTAAAAATAAAGCAGAAGGGTCAAAATACAGTTTTTGGCTTGTAGTTCAAAAAGTATAAAAGCTACAGGAAAACCAAGGAAACCCTCCTTCTGCAGCATCAAAGCTCTACAAAACTCTCCATTGAGTTGAAGTTGTATGAGGACTCCTTGTAGGAATTATTGCCCCCTTAACATCAAAATTAATGATTTTTGTCATTTTTTCCTAAAAAATCACAGCCACAAAATTGCTGCAAAAAATCCAGAAATGAAAGTGTTAATATTGATTTTGGGATCAACTTTGTGTTATCCTAAGACAGTTTCTTATACAATTAAAACTTATTTCTTTTATGATTTTTGGTAAATTTGTGTATATATATTAATAGCAGTTTTGACTAACACCATGTTGAGATATTTGGGGGAAACTGATGCATTACTGAGTAATTTATATTTTAATAAATTTTATGTTATGCAAAAAGCATACAAAGTTAAGAATTGTAAAGAACTTATATTTTTCTTTTGCAGTGAGAGTAATTTTGAACAATACTGTTTTCCAGTTACTGTAAGAGGTATGTTGATTATTGTTAGTAGGTGTTTTGAGGTCACAATCAGCTGTCATGAATTCTGACTGTAGGTTTTAGCTCACCTGACCCGAACTTGGCGTCAATTGTTGTCAGTAGTGGTCGTCCTTAACTTTTCTTTAAAAATCTGCAAAATGATTATTAATGCATATATGTTAGACAATTCCTTATAGGAGTTATTTCCCTGAAAAGGTCAAAATAAGGATTTTTGCAGAAGTGTTGGACAATTACTTATAGTAAAGAAAAGCTGGATAAAAAAAATTGCATAATTGTTCAATTGGTTTCAGTTTCAGGTGAGCGATACAGGCTACTGGGAGCCTCTTGTTAGTGTTTATCAGAAATTAGACAGAGTTTTTACTGTCTGAAATTTAAAAAGAATCCATAGAAAAATAACAGGATCTCATGTTATTTAGATGACCTTAATTTGAGCTTTTCCATCGTTGGAAACCAAACATTGCAAACATGGCAAACCTCATCCCCCAGCAATTATTTGAGAACCGTTGACTATCATGTGCTAATTCAGTCAGTATCTTCATTGTTATCTTCTTTTTCAAACAGTTCTTACTAGGAATTAAACATATTGAAGAACAATTTTCCTGTAAGGATCAGTGTCTACATTTAAACTTATTGCTTTGTGATATCTTCTAAGTGATGTCAATGCATGCCAAATATATTTCTATTTCAGATATGCCAACCAGAAATGTAACAGCATTACCTGTAAGTAATAAGCTATAATGTTTCCGTCTTGGGTCCTGGGACAGTGTTGGACAGTAGTTCTTGCTCTGTTATGTTTTTGTTTATGAAAGATAGCAGAATGATTTGATCAGCTAATCAAAGTTACAAGACTGGATTGATTTCAATCTGTCATGTGCTTTTCCAAATTGAGAGAGTGAATGAAATATTCTATTGTGAAGGACTCATTTAATCCATGGATACAACCTGTTTGCTGATTCAGCGCGGCTGAATCTTTTATTCTTAAACACATAAACTGTAGCTTAATACAGACTGCAATGGAATGGTTTGCTACATCATTGATATGCAATAAACATAAATAGTGTTGCAACAGAGAATAAATTACGAATTACAGTTAAACCTTTAAAAAGCATGGCGTGTTCATGCAGATTGTCCATGCATATAAGCACTTTTCTCCAATTTTCTGGTCCAAGAAATGAGTACTGACAATATGTAAATTTGGTCTATACACGGCTTTTTATGGTAATTTAGGTCATACTGTTCAAGTGAAGAATTACAGGGTTCTGAGAGCCACCAGTCTTGATTATAAAAACAATTAAATAACATAGTATGGACTAATTATAACAATAGTCACATAGGTAGCAAGAATTTAAATGTTTTGGCTAAGCCCATTTTTTATTCAGATATTAATTAATTAATTTTTACTGTCTTTCTGTGTTATATACAAGCTTAAATGTCGATTCTATGTAGACAATATGAAGTTTATAAGGTCAAAGACACATGCTTA
Source organism: Limnoperna fortunei (assembly GCA_944474755.1). NCBI lineage: Eukaryota > Metazoa > Mollusca > Bivalvia > Mytilida > Modiolidae > Limnoperna > Limnoperna fortunei. The sequence continues at coordinate 36,032,037 of OX104113.1, forward strand.
CTTGACAGTAAGTACAGATATTTATAGTAGAATATGGATATCTTCACTTTTTTCAGTTAAAATGAACATTACAGGGCCAGAATAAACAGAAATACAGTATAATTATTTTTTAGGGCATGCCTTACTTCCTGCAATTTCCCGGTAACACAGATATCATATGTCAAGTCAGTTCTGTGTGTAGTTTTCCTATTTATGCAAAGACACAGGATCCAGGGTTTGTTGTTCTTTAGTTTAGTTTAGTTTTTCTTGGTAACTTTCTAGCATCTGAAATTAAGGTTTAAAGATCTGTTATGTTTTATATTATTAATAAGTATAGATATTATAATATAAAAGTGAATTTTTTATTAAAACTGCAACAATAAGCTAATAAAAAAATAACAATAACAATGAAAAGGGGTTACACAGTTAGTGTTACATGAAACAAATATATAAATTTCCCCCAAAAAGTGTACTTTTAAAAATGAAAAAGACGGTATAAAATTGTTAGTATACAAATTAAATCATATAAATGATAGTTACACAACTACTTCAGTCAGATATTTTTTGACACCTTACTTAAAAATTTGTTTATTTACAGAGTATTTTTAAAAATCATGCTGCAATTCATTCCATTATGTAGATCTTGAATACACAAATGACTTCTTCTAAAATCAGCGTTTGCCTTTGGAATAAAAAGTTTACCAGCTAAAATGTTTCTTAATGCATATTGGTTGATGGGTAATTTTGGTCAACATTTATTATTAACCTTGCTGCTCTTTTTGTGATTTTATTCTTTTTAGACTAACTTTATTACAACCTCCCCAAACAAGAATACAGTAATCAATAAGTGGCAAAATATACCCTTTGTAAAAAGTTTTTCTTGCTTCAATATATAGAAAAGTTTTAATATTTGAAAATGATTCTGGATGAGATGCTTTTACCAATCATATCAATCTGCACTTTCCAGTTAAGATTGTCATCTATTTTTATTCCTAATACTTTTTCACAAGAAGAAAAGAAGAATTCATGCGGTTTTCTGATGACAATTCCAATGTAGGTTGAATAACTTGAGTGGATAGTTTATGTTTTGTTTCAATAGCCATACATTTAGATTTGGTAATATTAATAAACATTATATTTTCTTTACACCAATTTAAAAAAAAATGCGTTTGCATTTCGTTTTGCAAAAGCTGGGTACATTTTCCAGATATATGTAATATGGTATCATCTGCATATAGGTCAGTCATACATTAATCATGATATAAACATAAATTATTTATAAATAGAACAAACAGTAGGGGCCAAGTATTGATCCTTGGGGAACTCCAAATTTTACTTCGTTTTTTACTTAGAAAACATTACACAATTTATCTTGTTGAGTTCTTTCTGATAAGAAGGATTTGAAAAGAATCACAGTTATCAGAAAAACTGTATGTTTCAAGTTTCTTACAAAGAATACCATTAGCTACAACATCAAAAGCTTTTCTACCTTACCCTCATTCATGTCATGTAACCATCTACCTATATTGTCTGGGACCATACTTTGAGGGTTTACAATGCTCAACCCAGAAGCTACCCAAGATAGGGGAAACCCTCTCTTTAGAAGGGGGGGTGGGGGTTTAGGGATTGTCAGGTCATAATACGGAAAGGCCTGGCCACGGACCGTAGTCGCTTCATGTTTGGAGAGTGCCAGGCTTCTTGTACAATAAAGACCCCTTTTTGTAGATTTATTAAAAACGATTAATTGGATGTTAGCTTTACTTCAGCGAAAAGTATTTAAAGCTATATTCAGAACAAGAAAAGGTTAACAAACAATTAAACAACAGAAAAAGGTGATCCCCTAGGATTTTCCTACCCTTTTCAAATGGGTCCTGGGCCCTTGTAATTAGGAAAATTACGAAGTAAACTCCACAATTGGGAAAATGTCTTAAATCTGAAAAATCAAAACCACTGATCTTTAGCTCACTTGACCCTAAGCCATTACTCGGCTTCAGTCGTCGAAGTCTTGAACTTTTCTTTAAAAGTCTTCTTGTCCAAAACCACTGAAGGGATTGCTTTGAAACTTTGCACATATCATCAGTAAAATGTCCTCTAACAAGTTTGCACAAATCATAGCTGCAGACCAACCAACATGGCCACCAAAATAGAATAGGGGTGTCAAAATACAGTTTTTGCCTAACAGTTCAAAAAGTATAACAGATCTAGGAAAACCGAAGAGACTTTCCTGTTTCAGCATCATAAGCTCTACAAAAAACTGTGTTGAGTCGAAGTTGCATGACAACTCATTGTAGGAGTTATTTCCCTTTAATTCTCAATATTGATGATTTTTACCATTTTGTCCTAAAAATCTTGAAAATTATTAGGACCAGAGAAAAAGTTAGCAGTGCTAAGTTGTTCAACTGTATGAGAGCTACAAAATGACTTCAAGGTCAAGATTATCTGATGAACCGTGTAGGAGTTATTCCCCTTGAACTGTTATTTTAATCAGTTTTAATTATAAAAAATTCCTACTCTGAAACCACTGAAAGGACTGCTTTGCAACTTTGTACACATCATTAGTCAAATGTCCTCTACCATTTTTGCACAAACCATGGGTGCAGATTAACCAACACGGCCACCTTGGCAAAAAATAGAACAGGGGGTCAAAATACAGTTTTTGGCTTATAGTTCAAAACATATAACAGATACAGGAAAACAAGAGACATTCCTTCTTCTGCATCAAAATCTATAAAACTTATCATTGAGTTGAAGTTGTGCAAGACGACATCTTGTAGGAGTTATTGCCGCCGAATTGTCAAAATTGATTATTTTTTTCCATTTTCCCCAAAAATGTTGAAAATTATTAGATCTAGAGAAAAAGTTAGCATTGCTTAATTGTTCAGCTCTATGAGAGCTACAAAAATGACTTTAAGGTTAAGATTGTGATTATGATTATGATTAAGATTATGAACCGTTTAGGAGTTATTCCCCTTGAACTTTGTTTTACAATCAATTTAAAATCTTAAACAAATGAAAGGACTGGTTTGAAAATTTGCACACATCATCTTTAAAACACCAAAATTGTGCAAATCATGACAGCTTACCACTGGCTTAAAATAGTACATGTGTAAAATGATGGCCAAGATATTTTTTGGCTTATAGTTTAAAAAGTATAACAGATACAAGAAATCTGAAGTGTGCCTCCTTTCTCAGCATCAAAAACTTTACAAGATTCTCAAATGAGGTTACAATGCTTTAGAGGAGTTATTTCCCATAATTTGTCAAAGTTGTCGATTTTTGTCATTTTTCCTCAATATCTTGGAAACTGTAAGAGCTAGAGAGTCTTTTTCATTCAAAATTATTCAGCTTGTCAAGATCTGCAAAAATGATCACTGGTGCATATGTGTTGGACAACTCTTAATATGAGTTATTCCCCTTAAAATGTCAAAATTAAAGCTTTTTGAAGAAGTGTTGGTCAATTCCTTATATTTAAGAAAAGCTAGATAAAAGGAAGAATTGTCAGGTTCAAGTGAGCGATACAGGCTCTTGGGAGACTCTAGTTAACATCAGTGTTTTTTTAAGGAAAATTTATCTTATCTGTTACTTGGTCAAGAATGACAAGATGGAATCTATAAACCTGACCCTAAAACTGACAAATTCATAAGTTTTCATAGTGTTTTGGAAAAGTAAGAAAAATGTGCATATGAAGCCAATTTTGCTGACATCATACTTAAAGAGCAAAATTTCGGGAATCTTGGTGAAATAAATTATAAACTGAATTGCAAATATCACTTTTAAACATTTTACTTTCACTCTCACCCTTGTTAGTTTCGGTGTCTTAATAAATGACTGGATAAGAACTTGATCAGATATACTAAACTCTAAAAATGTACATTGCTTTGGCCTTGATTCATGACAAGGGTCGGTAGGAAGTTTTGGCTGAATGTCAAAAATGAATGGGGTGAAAAAAGACTCAAGGTTTTCTATTCATCAAGGCTCCTGTCAATATTTAATTTTTTTAAAACAAAAGTTTTCGCAACAATGTGACATGTTTCCCCTTCTAGTATTTTGCATTGTGCAATGCCATGTTGAAAGTTACAGCAGGGTTACCCTACATTCCAAATGTATTCCGCTGACGTTTTCCTTTTTAGACGACACTATTGTTACCTAAAACCAGCCCATAATACTGGTTATAGATATTGTAAAAATGAATAAATTTTGTTAATTTCAAGATGCAATTATTTTTAATTTAACTAAACAAAATTGTGCAACTTTCAAAATAAAACTTTTTGTATATGGTACCGAAATACACGGATTGTTATAAGCTCTAATATAAAACTGGTTACCCTTATGATAAAAATAGATACCAGGAAGTGTAATAATATACTAGAGTTTGCAAAGTGATCTGTGTTTTACATCTTTGTAATATTTTGGCCTTGAGCTGTTGAATTTGTTTTTAGATTTGGGTTTACAAAACCTTTTGAATTGGGAATTATTACTTACATAATTGGGACAACAATGGGTTTTTCTGTTAGGTATTGGACACAATTTAGACTGCCACTGGAAAAGTATGGAGTTTTGGATGGGGGTGGAGAATTAGTCTTTTGTAGCGGCTACAATGAGCCTACGGTTTTTTGAAATCTACAAAAGAGATCTTTGTTGTGCAAGGAGTGTTGCACTCTATAAACATCTTACCCACAAAGGTCTCTCTCCCGTATCTTCCACCCAGGTATGTGCTGGGCTGCTGTGTGGGTCAAGCTCTGGGAACCCTCCCAGTATGGTCCCAGTTTGAAAAAAGAGTGGTCTCATTGTAGCTGCTACAAAAGGCTAAATTCTTAACCCCTACCCAATACTCCATACTTTTCCTGTGGCAGTCAAAATTGTGTCCCATTCCTGCCCTTTTTTCCGTTGATTGAACTTGTACTCGTCTGGAATATAGATGAAATACTGTTCGTTGGATGTAAAACAAATCTGTACTGTAATGTTAATAAGGGCTGTCTGGCATGAATGATTAAGTCCAAATTCTTATTATGCAGGATGTAACAGTTTAAACTTTGATAAGAACAAGGCAATGTGGTTAGCAACATTCTAATATTTTTGTTGGTTGGAAGTACTATGGGTTTTATAATTATTAGTAGATAGTTGAGCTCCAGCTTTAGATACTGGGTTAACTTTGCGTTTTTTAAATTATTAAGGATAATAACAGTTAATCTTTAAAAAATTTCAATAGCCTGATCAACACCAACTAATACTCAGGAAAGGTTTCGTGTGGTCCGCTATAATTACAGGTTTTACATCACAAGTGACATATAAATGAAGGAGGAAGGAATTTCAAAAGTAAATATTTAATAATATTGATTATTTGGTAATGCCAATAATGCTTTTTTAGCTCACATGGACCAAAGGTTTTTTTCCATCACTTGGTGTGTGTCGTCTGTTGTAAACTTTTTAAAAAATCTTCTCCTCTGAAACCACTCGGCTAATTTTTTTCAAGCTTGGCCACAATCATCCTTAGGGTTTCTAGTTTCAAATTTTTTCTCAGGGTATTGATCAATGGACAAAGATGGCCACTGTTGCTAAAAATAGAACATGGGTGTCAGTGTACGTTTTTGATCTATTTCCCAAAAGTTAGAATAGCTGTAGAGAAAACCGTTACTTCAAATTGATGAGAACATTAAGGTCTACAATAGTTGCTATTATTGTGAAGTTGTGTAATGGCTTCCTGTAGGAATTATTACCCTTTTTGACAAAAGTTTGGGTATTTACAATATAACTGAAACTATAATCGCTAGAATAAAACTGTCAATGTCAAAAATGATTAGCAAGTCCTATAATTCACTTTATTGTGCTGAAATTGTTAGATGACTCCTTATATGAGTTATTGCCCTTAAATAGCATTTTTTTCTGAAATTTTCTGTTTTTGTCCTGTAACTTAAATACTATAACAGCTAGAGTGAAACCGTAAATAGCAAAAATGATCAGAAATAAAAGTTATACAGTTCCCTTAATTTATCTGAAATTGTCAGATTACTCCTTATAGGAGTTATCACCCTTAAATGACAATTTTCCATTTTTGTCCTGTGACTTGAAAACTATAATAGCTAGAGTGAAACTGTAGATGGCAAAAATGATCAGCAGTACAAGCCTCACAATTCTGTTAATTTGGTCGGAAATTGTCAGATGACTCCTTGTATGAGTTATTGTCCTTAAATGGCATTTTTTTCTGAAATTTTCTGTTTTTGACCTGTAATTTATAACTAAAACAGCTAGAGTGAAACTGTAAATTGAAAAAGTGATCAGCAATACAATTCTAGAATTCACATTGGTCTGAAATTATCAGAAGACTCCTCATAAGAGTTATAACCCTTTAATAAGATTTATGGTGGAATTTGTAGTTTTGCCCTTAACTTCAATGCCCTAATAGCTAGATTGAAACTGTAAATTGCACAAATGATCAGCAAAACAAGGACTACAAATCATTTAGTCCAAAATTGCAAGATAAATCTTTATAGGAGTTATAGCACTTCAATTTCGAATCTGGACAAATAAAAAGTTTTTGTGTTATAAATTAGTCTATAACACACCTAGAGTAAAACTGTAAATTACTAATTACCCTGAAGTACAAAGCCTTCAAATAATTTAATTTTCAGAAATTTTCTGAAGGCACCTTATAGGAGTTATTGTACTTAACCAAAATTTTTGAAGAAATGTTTAGTTTTTGCACAGTAACTTAAAAGCTATAACAACTAGACTGAAACTGTCAATTGCAAAACTTTAAATGTGGTTGAAGCCATTTGTTTTCCAGGCGAGCAATTACAGACTCCTGGGAGCCTCTAGTTATTTTATTTCATATGTGACTAAAAGTCATTGTGAACTATTGCCATCACTTTTGATCTGTCATTCTTTAACTTTCACAATTAAATCTTTTCATCTGAATTGGTTTGTCCAATTAAAGCCAGACTTTGTAGGAATTGTTTGTTAGGTCTCCTTTAGATGTTCCTCATTTCATTTTGATTGGGAAAATAACATGGATGCCATAGGATATTATTGCTGACACTTCAAAATTCTTGACGTACTAAAACTAACAGCCAAATGTTTTGTAACTAGGTAAAATATAAATAAGATTGTGAGGTCCTGTACAAAAATCCCCATTTTGTATTGGGAAATGGCAACTATGGACAAGCCTTGTTTCTCATTAGCTGAAATTTAAAAAATGTTCATTTCAAAAACTTCAAGTCCAATTGTTTTGTAACTTATAACAAATGATTTATTTGCAGTGTTCTACAAAATCTCTGATCTCGTGTTGTTTGAAACAAACAATCACTATACAGAATATTATTGTTTCTGAAATGGCTATAATTGTTTTAAGCAAAACCAGTTGCAGTATACATGTAGTAGTTTAGGATACATGTGCATTCTGTGTTTATTTTTGCAATTCAGAAGTTGATTATTTTTGGAATTCATATTAAAGTTTGTATGATTTCAGTTTTGTCACATTAAGGTCAAGCTCCTTGAATAATTTCTGTTAACCAGATACAATTATATGGGGATTTCCTACACCTCAAAGACTTTTGGGACGATAAAATAAAAATAGAACATTTATGTAAATCAGTAATTTATTTTCTCATTTAATTTGTCTTAAATAAAACTATTAAAAAAATTATAAAAGCATTAGGATATTTCTGTTTCAGTGGTATTACTGATATAAGTATTGTTCATCCAGAAATTTTTAACTTGAAAATAGTTGGACAGTTAAAGCCAGCACCAACAATAGACCCAGAGGCTAAAATGATAGAAGTGAGTTTTCAGGACTCCAGACATGGAACAAAACAATTCTGTGTCAAAGCTTCAGATCAGTAAGTACCAGTAACTCTATTGACTTCATTGATGTTACCACTTCAGACCATCCAGTATTAGAAAGGCCTAGTTAATTTTCTTGTTTAAGGCTATCACTTACCAATTTATTATTGATGTTGAATAGGAAAAGGCCTTTTATTTAATTTTTAGCTGTTCTCATAACTTGGTGTCCGTTGTTGTTGCTGTCGTCTTCCATAAACTTTTCAAATTTCAATCTCTTCTCCAAAACCACTTGTCCAAGACCACTGTTAACAAATTGTTTGTTTGCCGTTTGCCTACCCTACACTTTTGTTAAAGGGTAGGTAGATTGGCATTTTTGGGGGGTTTTTTGTGGGTGCCAAGATGCAATATTTATAATATGTTCTACATCTATTATTTATCATAATTGCTATAATTGCATACTAATCCTTCAATATATGGTAGGCTACACAAAATGTCTGATGAAATATTCTATTTCCTAGAGTATCTTTTTGCCAGTCATTGTATATTCGATGACAAGGGGGTCAAAACTGTTGTGTCAAAGACAATTTGCACTACTGGAGGATATCTTCATAACTACCATTGATATTGAACACATTTCACGAAGATATGTTTGATATTATACCATGAATCAGCCAGAGAAAATGTAATAATCACCGAGCTGCTAGGCTGAATATACATTTTTGAGGGTTGAGAAATCCTGATAGTGACCTATATCAAAGTCAGTAATTGTTTTATTAACAGGAATAAAATCACCATCTCCCTTGTTCAGAAGACCAGAATATGCTTACATTTTTTAATTGTTGTAATGCTGGTTACCCTTAATAAATTTGTTTAATGCTGCATTTTGATATTGATTTGCTGATAATCCTGAATTTCAGTTTCATCACATTTCAAATATTAGGAAGAGTATAAATATATCAACAATTTTTTTCTGACATCTTAAACAGTATATTTTATAATTACAGATGATCGAATTCAATGACCAGTATTATTGAAATTTATACTTAAATTGGAACAGTCATGAAAAACTGGCTTGGACTAGTAGTTAACAGGTTGATAATGAATTCTGCTGCATAGTAGTCAAGTTGAATTCAATATCGTCCTGGTAACTACTAGTTCAAGCTTACCATATTTTTATGTAATTTAAGTACTGTTGCGATTTATCGTGACCTGAAAGTTGTTTTTAGACTAATCAAAAACACGCATAATTCTATTCATAAATTAATATTTGATATTGCTTTCTTTGTAGGTTTAATTGCCGGAAACGGCAATGGCATTTTTATTACGCTATTTCAGATATATCTGTCTGCTGTTTATCAATAAAGTTTTAAGTGGCTTTATGTTGGATTGAGTAACTGTATTCTCTCCGTGTAAATTTGTTATTTTCCTTCACAATTTTGTAAATGGTGACTATCACAGTAAAACCTTCATTCAAAATATCCTTGAGACGTGTGTTTTAGCAATGTGTAATTTGCATACAAATCTCCAAATTCACTTTATAAAGCTAATATTAACCATTTACTACAAATTTTAACTACCTGATTAAAATTTTTAGTTATCAGCAATAAATTTTCAAAATGATACATCATTAATGTAAACGTATTATAAATGTGAAGAGCCAGATAACATTTTGTTTACTGTATGTTTGTTTTAAAATAGTGTTTAAATTATCCCCAACCTATTTTTATTCCATGTTTGGTCAATTGAAATGGTCTTTCACTTGATCATAAAAGTAAAACACAATTTTAAAAATAAAAAGTCATTATTCATAATGAAACAGTTAATGTCAATATTTTTAGGTCACAAGTTCTTCCGAATTTTGTTTACTGTCGTATGCAAATGAATTGCACACGTCACTCGAAAATAGTTTTTTGTTGAAATTCGATATAAATCCACATATAAACAACCAACAAACATTTTTATAAAATTTAATTCAGTACAAAATAACCAATAAGCATTTTATTCAAAGCTTCGTTCACGATCTTATCTTCCAGCAGCTCTATCCACGTGAAATGTATATCAAATTCTACAAGCCTTTTGGCTAACTACATTTTGACTTTTTTCTGCATTGACAAAGTTGATTTGATACATAGTTTGGTACAAGGCCGTGGCATTTCTAATAGGTCAGACATTTTAAACAAATTCACCACAATCTGCTATGTAACCATGGAAAGTGAACTAATGAATATCAAAGTTCTACTGACTTGTGTGTCTAAGTAGAAGATTGAAGTCAAATTCTGTTCCGTGTCGGATATGATGCACCCACACACAAATATGTGTAAATTTAACACGCAACAAAATGTTTGGGGTTGGTGGCATTTTGCTAACGCCAAACAAACTATTTTTAAGCCGAGTTGCAACGAAGTTGAACTCAGCTATTGTTATGATGATGGCGGGCGGCTGGGCAGGCCGGCGGGCGGGCGTCGACAATTGGTTTCCGGACCATAACTCAGAAAGTTGTGAACCGATTTTAATGAAACTTTAGGATATTGTTACATACAATAAGAGGAGGAACCCTATTGATTTTGGGGTAAATGCGTTCAAGGTCAAGGTCACAGCGACAGAAAAACATTAGAAAATTTCTTGAAGTAGTGGTTTCCGGACCATAACTCAAAAAGTTCTCAACCAATTTTATTGAAACTTTGGGATATTGTTACATACGATAAGAGGAGGAACCCTATTGATTTTGGGTAAATGCGTTCAAGGTCAAGGTCACAGCGACGGAAAAACGTTAGAAAATTTCTTGAATTAGTGGTTTCCGGACCATAACTCAAAAAGTTCTCAAATGATTTTAATGAAACTTTGGTATATTTTTACATACCATAAGAGGAGGAATCTTATTTATTTTGGGGTAAATCCATTCAAGGTCAAGGTCACAGTGACAGAAAAACGTTAGAAAATTTCTTGAATTAGTGGTTTCTGGACCACAACTCAAAAAGTTCTCAACCGATTTTAATGAAACGATTGAAATGTAGATATTTATCTAGGAATCAAATAGATGTGGGTTTCAGATATATTGTATGGTTTGCTTATATTGTTTTTCTTATTATGACCCTGCATCGAAGATGTGACAACTTATAGTTTTTACTTTGCCTGTTTGTGCTATTTGTCATTCCGTCTGTCTGTCTACAAAACTCAAAAACTACATCAAGTACATATCTGAAATTTTACACAATGGTTCAATACTGTTAGAATATTCACATATTCATATTTTATGCAACTTTGAAAATTGTTGATTTAAGCTTACATTTTTCCTGCTGAAACCCTTCCTCGCTTTGTCTCCAGTTTACATGTAATGCCTGTAATAACAAATTATGTTAAATCTTAAAATGAAGACAAGGACAGTTTTGGTTAATAAAATACGGCAACTCGGCTTTTGCACCCCTGTGCATATTTTTTTTTTACAGTTTTAACCAGGAATGTTTATTTGGTGGTTCTTAACAAAGTTTGAGTAGTTTTTTCTACTTATCAAGTAATTTTAAACATGTCTGCCATAGACATAAATGCATTCGGATTGGCTAAATTTTAAAATCTTCTCGCACCACTTAGCAGTTTAATTGAAATATTGCTGAAATAGATGGTCCTCTACCCATCCAAATCTAAGATAGCCACCACTGTGGATCACAGCTTAACAAAGAACCGTATGGGAAAAACGAGCTTCTTCTCTTAAACTGTTGCACACATTTAAGCCAAATTATGCACAAAGGAAGCTTAAATAACACGTCACTACAAATTCTGCTTTTATTCAGATATTTTTTGACACCAAACTTAAAGAGTTTTGTTTTTAAAAATTAGCTTTTTAAATCTTGTTGAAATTCATTCTATCATGTCCACCTGAAAAAAAAAACACAAATGACTGTATTAAAATTTAACCTTAGGCTTTATAATAAAAAGATTACTAGCTAAAAGTTGTATATTTACAGTGCTTTTGTAAATCATGTGGCATTTCATTCCATAATGTTGATCCTGAAAACACAAATGCAAGTGGGTTATTTTTAGAGGGGTAGTTGAATTTTTGTGTAAAGTATTCTGGAGGCTTCTCTTCTAAAACCTTATGTAGGAGTACAAATTTGTGATACTTGATTCTTAAGTGCACTGGCATTATTCCCAGCTGTTTACCGGTAGATGGGGTCAGCGTTTAGTATTAACCTTGCTGCTCTTTTTTGTCATTTTATTATTCTCTCTGGACCATCTTTATGAAAACCTCCTCACACAACACAGCAGTAATCAATAAGTGGCATTATATAGCCATTGTAAAAAGTTTTTTGTTTCAATGTTAAGGAAAGATTTGATCATAGAAGATTCTTAATGAGGTGCTATTACAAATCATATCAATCTGTACTTTCCAGTTAAGATTTTCATCTAATTTAATTCCTAATACTTTTTAGCTCACCTGGACAGAAGGTCCATGTTAGCTTTTGCCATCACTTGGCGTCCGTTGTCTGTCGTCCATCTTCCGTTGTCCGTCGTCTGTCATAAACTTTAAAAAAAAATCGTCTCCTCTGAAACCACTGGGCCATTTTTTTCAAACTGAGCCATCATCCTTAGGGTTCCTAGTTTCAAATTTGTACCCAGGGTGTTGATCAACGGACAGAGATTCCCACTGTTATTAAAAATAGAACATGGGTGTCATTGTACGTTTTTGATCTATTTCCCAAAAGTTAGAATAGCTATAGAGAAAACCTTACTTCAAATTGATCATAACACAATAAGGTCTACAATAGTTGCTATTATTGTGAAGTTGTTTAATGGCTTCCTGTAGGAGTTATTTCCCTTTAATGACGATTTTTGACACAATTTTTGGTATTTACAATATAACTTGAAAACTAAGAGCTAGGGAGAAACTGTAAGTGGCAAAAAAATGATTAGCAATTTAAGTCTTACAATTCACTTTTATTGGTCTGAAATTGTCAGGTGACTCTTTATATGAGTTATTGCCCTTAAATGACAATTTTTATGCAATTTTTCAGTTTTGTCCTGTAACTTAAAAGCTATAACAGCTAGATACAATCTGTAAATTGCAAAAATGATCAGTAATACAAGCTCTACAATTCACTGCATTGTTTTGAAATTGTCAGATGACTCCTTATAGGAGTTATTGCCCTTAAATGGCAAATTTTTATTAAATTTTCCGTTTTTGTCCTGTAACTAAAAAAACTTTAACAGCTAGAGAAAAACTGTGAATAGCAAACATGATCAGCAATAAAAGCCATACAATTCACTTTTATGGGTCAGAAATTGTCAGATGACTCCTTGTAGGAGTTATTGCCCTCAAATAACATTTTTTTTTTATGAAATTTTCTGTTTTTGTCCTGTTTCTTAAAAACTGTAACAGCTAGAGTGAAACTGTAAATAGGAAAATAGATCAGCAATACAAGCCTACGAATTCACTGTATTGGTCTGAAATTGTCAGATGACTTCTTATAGGAGTTATTGCCCTTAAACGGCAATTTTTTGTGAAATTTTCTTTTTTGGTCCTGTAACTTTAAAACCATAACAGATAGAGTGAAACGATAAATAGCAAAAATGATCAGCAATAAAAGCCCTACAGTTTTTTTTACAGTGACTTAAAAGTTATAACAACTAGACTGAAACTGTAAATTGCAAAAATTTAAATATAGTTGAAGTCATTTGAGTTCCAGGTGAGCGATTACAGGCTCTTGGGAGCCTCTAGTTCATTTAAGGTGTTCATAAGGTGTTCTGAGAGCAATTCTAATTTAGGTTGAATAACTTGAGCAGACACCAGTAGTTTCTGTTTTGCTCCACTAACCATATATTTATATTTCTTAGATCAATTTTTAACAAAATGCAATTCTTTTTATACCCCTGCCCAACAGAGTTGGGGGTATGTAGTGGTTCTCATGTCCGTCCAACCGTCTGTTGGTCTGTCCGTCTAGGCATCTGTCCATCCATCCAACTTTGGTTTCTGAATGACATTTAAAAACGCTTGCATCCGATTTCAATGAAACTTTAGGACATTGTTACATATCAGTTGGGTAAGAAGCTATTGTTTCTGAAGGAATTTTGTCAAAGGTCAAGGTCAGTTGACAAAAAAAAGGTAAGAAATTTTTCAAAAAAGAAGTTCCTGGATATAAAATCACAAAAGCTTGCATCAGATTTCAATGAAACTAGGATATTATTACATATCAGGTGGGTAAGAAGCCTATTGACTTTGGAGGAATTCTGTCAGTCAACAAATAACATTAGAAATTTTTACAAAAAGGGTGTGTCCGGACATTAACTAAAAAACTTGCATCTGATTTCAATGAAACTTTTGGACATTGTTACGTATCAGGTGGGTAAGAAGCCTATTTGGAGGAATTCTGACAAAAGTCAAGGTCACAGTCGACAAAAAGACATCATAAATGTTTACAAAAAAAAGATGTTCCCGGACAATAACTCAAAAAGGTGGCATTTATTCTGAACAATCTCAATGGAATAGAGTTTTATGTTCAGTTGATCAGCAGCATTTTTGGGGAAATCCATCAAATTTTGGTTTTCCTACTGAAGATTGGAAGGTTTTCTCCTGGAACTCTGGCTTCCTCCTCCAATAAAAAACTGGACCCCATGATATAGCTGAAAAATTGCTGAAAATGGCATTATAATGATTAATCTGAACTCTATCTCTACTGAAATGTTTTGTATTTATAATATATCCTAATGTTCATGTACTACAATACATTATTATCATTGAATTCTTGCAGGAAAAATTCCATAGAGCAGTGTACCTTCATTACAATAAAACCTGTAGGTAAGGAATGTTCATAACCAGTACTTAAATTTATATTATGTCCTGCCAACAGCAGCTAGTGAATATATAGATTTTCATGTGTTCATTCGTTTGTCTTTACTCTCGTCCATATATCTGTAGTGCTGTGTCAAATATTTCACACTTGGGGGAGTGGGTGTTTGCCAATATGTGCTAAGCTTGACATCAGTACGCTGAGACACATTTTCTTGTTTCACATTATATAGACCCATACCAATATTTTGGGGTGACATTGCAAAGTAAACTGTACATCGAAATACAAATACAAAGTGCTGTACATTATAAAGGGTCCACAATAGACATATTATATGTTAGTTATATTTTCAAAACATACCTTTTGCTGATCTAAGTATCACGTTTTGATGTGTATAATGTGCACATTTTTTCTTCTAAAACATTTTTAAAACAAGGTTCCCATAATGCAAAAGGCTTTCAACAAGTCCCTTTATGTTTCTTTTTTGCTATTAGAGAGATACATCTGTATTTTCAACATTTTCTATACTATCCAGTTGTGTACAAAGACTAGTATAAGAAATGGTGGAAATAGTGAAAACTCTATACCACTTTGTTTGATGACATTATATTTGCAATCACTGGTCCATCTTTCTCAGGGCCGTTAATCCCTAAGAGTATCACCAGCTTAGCATACACCTGGTTGTTGACTTGAATATCATTTATCAATTCATTAAAATAGTAACTCTTAAAATGTACTGCCTGGAAATTAATTATTTTAAATCTATGATTTTTCTGTTCCAAGCTGGCGATGGCCTTGTCTATATTAATCACAATACAAGGAATTTTGTGTTCAAGCTTTTCATCCTTTCATTCCAACATCCTAATTGATTTCATCAATATTTTTGGCAGGCACAATTCCTGGAGTCTAAAGGCCAAAATAAGCTATAGCTATCCTTATCCATCTTGACTCATCTATTGTCTTTCCATAAGTTTTCAAATTTTCACGAAGTTTCCTTGGTTTTAATGTTTTTGGCCATCAGTCTTGTTCATGTCGGCATTTCTTCTTCGAAACCTTATAATTTTTCAGAAAGGCCATACTATTTAGATTTAGGTATATACAGAAAATAATAATACCTTATTTTTATGTCCCGCCACGAATGTTCTTCACTGTGTCTTTCCCATCTTGCATTAAAGCCTAAAGTTTTTCAGTCTGTGCTATCAATTATTCACTCTTTCTACCTCCGGTTTACCTGAATTTTTGCTTTTTTATGAAGATGATTTATATCTTCATGAAACTTGGTACACAGTAACAATATGATGAGATCTCTTAACTAACAAATTCTGTACCACAGGGTTCGAAATAACCACTCTCCTGATTGCCTGAGGCAAGTTAAATCTGCTGCGGGCAAGTAATTTCCATGACAAGGCTGTCTGCCGGGATAGTTAAAAATATTAAGCCATGATTACATAATTTTGTTGTCCCATTACTTTATTTGTGAGCGTCAGGCTTTTACCAATTTTTTCGTAATGTAGAATAATTCAGAACACTTTTGTCTTTAATTTATAATACTAATTTTTGTATTGGTTGGTTATAAAAAGTAGAAATTTTTTAATTTCAAGAAGATATTCTATATAATTGAAAGGTTAAATATATTTGTGAAGTATTCATTTAATTTACAATTAAATATAGAATATAAATTCTCGATCCGATCGTTCTCATCGCAAATAAAAAATTCCGAGTGATTCCGAAATACACCACATCCGGTTACGTCACCACTCAGAGATACCTGAAATCCCAGGTAAGTCAAATCAGTTTAAATGAGCGTTCATTAAAAAAACACTCTGACATGAAATTTATACAGAGGTGGTGGTGGGTTCTTTACAAATAAATTTAACCTTTCAATTATATAAAATATCTTCTTGAAATTCAAAAATTTCTATTTTATAATAATTGGGTTAAATATATTTGTGAAGTATTCATTTAATTTACAATTAAATATAGAATACTTACAGTGTTAACTGATTCCAAAGTATTAACTGTAGAAGGTGGCGTAGAAATAAATTTCTGTCATATATGCCATACTCACAAATTCACATAAACATCTATTTACAGTAAACATCTATGTACAACTTCATTGTTCACTGTTCTGCAAAATACATAAACATTATCATTGTAATACTGTATTGGAATCTAAATCCCTCAAGTAATATTTAACAAAAGTTGATTCAGAAGCCCAATCTGCAGCTTCTAAAATCGATTTCATTGATGCACCTTTGTACAAAGCCCAAGTTGGAGCAATTTCTCGAGTAGAATGAGCTTTAACCTTCAAATTCTCATATGTATAAGCTTTTTTAATAGCCTGAACTATCCAGCTTGAAACAGCTGTAACAGGTTTATGAGGTTCTTTTATAGACAGAAACAATTTAACTCTATCTAATGCTCCTAATTTTTGTCTAGCATCTCTTGTCAAATTCAAATAAATTTGTAAACACCTTTTTGGATCCAAAAGCATTCTGTCTTTAAAACAAGGTACATATATTTTTGTACCAAAGTGATTTTGCCTATCCTGTTTGGATAAACCATGTCTTATGAAAGTAACCCCTTTATCCTGTACTTTAATGAATTCCTTATCTATTCTGAGACTCTGTAAGTCACTGCATCTCCTGAAAGTTGTTATTGCCATGAGAAAAACTGTTTTCAATGTGACAAATTTCAAAGAAGCCATTTCCAAAGGTTCAAAAGGGAAATTTTCTAAGGCTTTCAAAACAACCTCTAAATCCCATTCTGGAAGTAATTTTACTTTAGGTGGTCTAGATTGAAATACACCCTTGATCAATCTGGAAATATATGGATGCTGTCCGACTGGACAGTTTTGAACAGGAGGTAAAACTGCTGACAACATAGATCTATATCCAGATATAGTTCTATATTGTAACCCTGACTGATATAAATATGCTAAAAAATCAGCTATTTCATTCAAAGTTGCTGAATAGGGATTAATTTTTTTTTTAATCACACCAGCTACTGTAATTTCAAATTTGCAGGAATAATTTTTTGTGTCCCCCCTCTCTAAGAAGCTGTGAGCAATTCTATATCTGGGCCTGAAAAGCCCTCTACTTCAAATGATCTGTTGATAGAAGCCATGCATTCAGATCCAACATTTGTGGATCTGGGTGATAAATCTGTGTGTGTGGTTGACTCAACAGATTGTTCAATATGGGAAGTTTCAATGGAGGAGCAATCTACATTTCCAGAATCTCTGGATACCAGATTCTCCTGGACCATTGGGGTGCTATCAAAATTATCTGACAATGGTACTGCCTCATATATTTTAAGATCTTCTGAATCAGACATATTGGAGGGAACACATAAGCATACATGTTCTCCCAAGAAATTGAAAGGGCATCCAGAGCTAGTGCATCTGGATCTGGTGTCCAAGTACAAAATGTTGGAATTTGTTTGTTCTGAGGAGAAGCAAAAAGATCTATCTGAGGTGTCCCAAAATGATGAAAAATTTGATTGACAACTTTCTTGTTCAACATCCACTCTGTTGGACGAATTTTGATTCGACTCAATTGATAAGCTAAGATATTTTTCTTGCCTATTATGTGAGCTGCTTTTAAAATCATCCCATTCTCTATGGCTAATTGCCACAGTTCCCAGGTCAACAGACAAAGCTGTGGAGATCTTGTACCCCCTTGGCGATTGATTTACTGAACTACACTTGTATTGTCGCTTCTGATCAACACTACTTTGTTTTTCAGTTGATTCAGAAAATGTTTCATTGTCAACATAACAGCTTTCATTTCCAGACAATTGATGTGCCAATGTTTCTGAACACTGTTTTACTCCCCTTGAAAAATTTGGATTCCAATATAACCCCCAAAACCTTTCATTGAAGCATCGGTCGTGACCGTAATGTCGACTTTGGGAAATACTAAAGACTGGCCTTTCAGCATGTTGACTGAATTTTTCCACCACAAAAGATGTGATTTTAGATGTTGTGTAAATGGAATTTGTTTTGTCATATCTTTGCTTGCCGGACTCCAAAAATGTAACAGGTGTAACTGAATTGGTCTCATGTAGACGAGCATTCTGAACTAAGTCTACACATGAGGCCATTACACCCAATACTTTCAGAAAATCTAAGGCTGTTGTCTGACCTAAAAACATTTTCTGAATTAACTCTGAATTTTCTGTATTCTTTCTAATGTAGGATGTACAATTCCCTTGTCTAAATGAAAAACCCCGTTCAGATATGTTTTGTCTGAGTTGGTTCTAAGCTCGATTTTTCTCGGTTTATTATCAGCCCTAGTGAAACCAAGAGATTGATGCATTTCTGTCGATCCTGTACTAATTGGTTTTTGTTCTGATTGACAATCAAACAATCGTCCAGATAAACTACCAGCTTGATATTTTGAGTTCTTAAATATGCTGCTATTACAGACACTAGTTTTGTAAAAATTCGTGGAGCAAATGTTGGACCAAAGCACATTGCTTTCCACTGGTAGCTTTGTATCCGAAATCTCATGTATTTTCGATGATTTTGATAAATTGGAACATGAAGATACGCATCTGATAGGTCTATCGAAATTGCCCAATCTTTTGGTTTTACTAGACCTAATACTTTGCTCAGTGTGTCCATCTTGAAGTGTATTTTATTCAAATAATTGTTCAGAGGTTTGAGATTTGTGACTATTTTCATTTTCCCGTTTTTCTATGGGACTAGAAATAATGTACTGTAAAAACCTTGTACTGCATTTGGTAAACTGACTTTCTCTACAACGTCTTTTGCCAAAAGATTTTCTATTTCTTGCATAAAAAGATTTTGATTTGCTTGAGAAACCATTGTTGTTTTCATTCCTGTCCAACATGGTTTTTCTTGAAATTCTAACTTGTAACCGTCCCGAATTATTGAAATTATCCACTGATTTGTGGTTATTTTTTCCCAATTTTGAAGAAATTTTGTCAGGCGCCCCCCGACAGGAATTTCTGGACACAAAGAAATTGTACTTACTTCTGAGTCAGCTGGTTTTTTTAGGAATCCGAAATCCCGAAGAACCTTGACCGCCACTTTTCCCTTCCTTCTTATTCTGAAAGGACTTGTCTCTTTTGGGAAAACTGCTACTTTTCTCCTGAGACTGTTTCTGGCCATAGCCTGTAGCACCACCTGTAGACCAGGATGTACTTTTAGGTTTGTCAGTTGTCTTTGCCTGCTTAGCACTAGAGGCTGACCTCATCTCAAAAGAAGAATCAATTTTTTCTTCTTGACCTGAGAAGCTTGTATCAATTCTGGCAATAAATCAGTTAACAGATCTTTCTGCTCTTTTCTCTTTTCAAGACATTTTTCTAAACCTTGACCAAAGAGACCATCCTCTGTTAAAGGAAGATAATGACATTTATTATCAACATCTTTAATAGTAGCTAAACCACAGTCTTGGCTAGCAGCCTTTCGACGTATTAAGTGACTAAATGCACCTGCACGACCTGCTTGGTCAAGCGATTTAGTCGTCATTGCAACACATCTTTTATTGTTTGACATACAGTTTCTTTGTCAACGTCATCCTCACTAAGAGATTTCATTAAAGAACCTAAAGTTTGCTGAATATATAAAACTGAAATAATGTTCATTCTTGAGGCAACTTGAGCCTGGTAGCCTAACCTTTCTATTTGTTTATAAGGTTTAGAAACCAAATGACGCTGAGTACCCAAAGATTTGACAGCTTTCTGTCCATGAGTCTTACTTAACATTGGTTCCAAAATGTCATCTAATGTTGGAACCTTTAAGAAATCAACTAAACTATCATGAATAGGAAATACATTCCTATACTCTTCTTTAAAAGAAGTGATACGTTCTGGATTTTTACTTCTCCAGGAATTCTCTAGTATATCAACCTGAGCTTGATCTAGAATTAACCCTGTACTACTTTTTTGCTTAGCAATGTCATCTTTAAATACCTTAGACAAATCATTTCGCCTTGCTTTACCAACGTCAGATTTGTCAATTTCAACATCAGCCAAGTGTACATCTTCGTTATGTACATTCTGACTTACATGTTTCAAAAACCTCTCTGATCGATTATTAGAAACCTCTACAGTGTCTACATGTACTGGACTTACTCCAACAACACTGTCATTTGTATCGTCATTATCTGACCTAATGTCAAATTCTCGACGCTCATGTTCATTAACACTTAGAGACATTTCTGATCTGACATCAAAATCTCTAGCTTGTACCCTTGGCGATCCAAGAACTTGATCCAAATTTGGGTTTAAACTTAAAACTGGCCTACGCTCCCCTGTAGGGACGTTTCCCACTTTAACACTATCAGATATAGGCAGAGCTAAACTCTCCTTGTTCTGATTGTTTTGTGCTGAGAATAACTGAAGTAACATTTCAAATTGAGCATTCATATTGTCCTCCAAGTTTTTTATCTTTTGTTCAACCTCAGCCTGTAACGTAGCTGTTTTCGACGTACGTTTACTTTTACTTACACGTTTAGCAGTTCTAGAGCACTGAGAAGTGTCTTTTTCATTTACAACCGTCGAAGAACCAGTTGTCCCAGAAATTGACACTGGTATAGTAAATGGCGAATCCGTGCAAGAATCACGTGTAGTGTCGGAATCCCCATCCTTTATAACAAAACTAAACGTTGTCACAAGTAAATAAACTTGAATAACTATAGAAAATTATCAAAATTAACTAAGTAAGCTTTAGTTTTGTTGAGAACCGTTTGCATGAACGCAAAAATTTAAACTGATTTGACTTACCTGGGATTTCAGGTATCTCTGAGTGGTGACGTAACCGGATGTGGTGTATTTTGGAATCACTCGGAATTTTTTATTTGCGATGAGAACGATTGGATCGAGAATTTATATTCTATATTTAATTGTAAATTAAATGAATACTTCATAAATATATTTTACCCAATTATTATAAAATTTACCAATCAGAATGTAGTTTGAAAAATATTTGTGAAATTGGTTTTCAATTAACAAATAAATGGATCTTACAATAATAATATGATAATTCCTCAGCAACTTTGAAATTGCCTCGGTAGAAATCTCAGTCATAGTTTGAAGTTTGGAAGAAATATATATATTAAAATTATCCAAGCATCCTCTGCTGTCACCACCATCGAAGTCTTAAAAAGCATATCACGGAAGAGGATTCTGGAATCTCGAGACTATAAAATTACAAATATTGGTAGAATTGCTGATAGACGCTTCATCCTGTAACTAAAATAGAAAATAACCAAAACAACTATTGCCAAAATTGACCATAACAAAAACAGAATAACGAAATTATAAACTATATTATTACTAGGCTAATAGATGAATAATTATGATGTTAGATAAAATATTTATTTTTTTAAAAAATTTGCCGTTTTTCACAAGATGCAAACCCAGGTTATAGCATAGGGAAATTGTGTGGTCGGCAAAATATGGTATATATTTTGTGTAATCACCTTTTACAGTTTTCAACACAGATCTTTGAAACTAACAAAAAGATTACACATGTATTGAAGTTGTTTACCTGCTATTACGGAAATGTTGAATGATTTTTTCCTAATTTTCCATACTTGGGAACTTGGTCATAAAATTTATATTATCTAATAACAATACAGATAACAAAAATAGTAACAATCAGCTACAATATGTTATGCTTGCCTCCCCCAACCTCTAAACCACTAACAATATTATATATGTATCAAAAATGTAAAACCATAAATTCAGCATTGTTTTTCTTTAATTAGATCCATGTATGTCAGCTCCATGTAGGAATGGTGAATGCTTATCGAAAGAAGACGGGACATATCAGTGTATATGCCAATTGGGATTCCAGGGAGAACTTTGTGACATTCGTAAGCAAACAACTTTTGTACTTTTAGTTTGTAGAAAAAAATTAAGTGGAAGGGTATTCAGGAACTTGTTTTTTTTTAAGAAGTGGTAAATTGTGGCCTTGCCCTTTTGTTATGAGAACATTTTAACTACATAATTGAAATGCATGACCTATTTCCAATGTATTTGGACAATAGTTGAGAATTGCCAAGATTGTTTCAGTGCAATAAAGATCAAGGTTGGACAAGGTTTATTCAGTAACTAAATGCTTTCTCTATTCCTCTATGGTAGGCTTGCAAAATGCTTTGTCATATCCTCTTAGCCTCTAGCTAAATAAAAATTGTACGCTAAGGACCTATAAGGTTTGGTCACTTTATGTTTTTAAGCTCACCTGACCCAAAGGGTCATGTGAGCTATTGTTATCACTTTGCGTCCGTTGTCGTCGTCGTTGTCTTCATCGTCGTCGGCCTCTGTAAACTTTTTACATTTTAATCTTCTTCATTGAAACCACTTGGCCAATTGAAACCAAACTTGGCCATAATGTTTACTGGATGGACCTTTAAAAAGTTTGTGTTTTTTATTTGGATTGGTAAACCGATATGGCCGCCACCGCAAGACTTAGTTTAACATAGGACCCTATGGGAACAAAGTTTAAAAGGGCTTCTTCTCTGAAACCGGTTAACCAATCAAAACAAAACTTACTAGAAATATTGTTTGGATGGTCCTCTATAAAGTTTGTGTTTTTTATGGCAATTGGAAATTCAAAATGGCCGCCACCGCAGGACTTAGTTTAACATTGGACCCTATGGGAAAAAGTTTTGAAAGGCTTCTTCTCTGAAACCGGTTAAGCAATGGAAACAAAAACTTACTAGCAATATTGTTTGGATGGTCTTCTATAAAGTTTTTGTCTTTTATGGCAATTGGAAATTCAAAATGGCCGCCACCGCAGGACTTAGTTTAACATTGGACCCTACGGGAAAAAGTTTTAAAAGGCTTCTTCTCTGAAACCGGTTAATCAATGGAAACAAAAACTTACTAGCAATATTGTTTGGATGGTCCTTTATAAAGTTCATGTTTTTTATCCCAACTGGAAATTCAAAATGGCCACCACCGCAGGACTTGGTTTAACATTGGACCCTATGGGAAAAAGGTTTAAAAAGGCTTCTTCTCTGAAACTGTTTAACCAATGGAAACAAAACTTAGTACATGTACCAATATTATTTTGGATGGTCATTTATAAAGTTTGTGTTTTTATGTCAATTAGAAAATCAAAATGGCCACCACAGCATGACTTAGTTTAACATGGGACCTTTCGTGATCAATTTTAAAAAGGCTTCTTCTATAAAACCGGTTAACCAATGGAAACAAAACTTACTAGCAATATTGTTTGGATGGTCCTCTTTGAAGTTTATGTTTTTTATGCCAATAGGAAAATCAAAATTTCCACCACAGCATTACATAGATTAACAGTAGACCCTATGGGAAAAAGTTCTATTAGGTTTCTTTTCTGAAACTGGTCAACCAATGGAAACAAAATTTACTGACAATATTGTTTGGATGGTCTTCTTTAAAGTTATGTTTTTTATTGCCAATAGGAAATTCAAAATGGACACCACCACAGGACTTAGTTTAACATAGGACCCTATGGGCAAACAAAAAAGATCTTCAAGATCTTCTCTATACAACCGGTTAACCAATGGAAACAAAACTTTCTAGTAATATTGTTTGGATGGTCCTGTTTAAAGTGTATTGAATATTTCAGGACTTACTTTAACATCGGGGAAATGCCATCTTCATTGCCTATAAAATCAGGTGAGCGATACAGGCTCTTAAGAGCCTCTGGTCTATATTTCACACTCTGTATTGGTTTTTATCCATTGAAGAGGTAATAATAAAATAATGAACACCTAGGTAACTGTCAAAAAAGACAATCCACAAATCAAAGTCCAAGAAACTGGCAAACTTGAGAACCAACAACCAAAAATATAGCAACTGCATCAATAGTTCTTTATTGGTACCGGCATTTTAAACGATAGATGGCTCATCTATGTGGTCTACCTAAGAAATGTCAAAACTATGACTAAGATATTGTCTGCAGTGAAAGAAGGACATCAAAAATACTTTGAAACTGTTTATTGGCAAAGTAATATTATAGCCGACCACATGAGCCCTTTCCTGAGTATAAGTTGGTGTTGGCCTGAGGGTATTTAAATTTTTGGAAGAGGAACTGTCCCATTGTTTAAATACAATAGCTATTGTTCTCTCTGCAGTTTATTCTATGGGAGCTTTAAATTTGTCCAGGAGAAATCAATCATCCTGTTCAAAAACAAAACTCCTCCTGATGAAAATACATGAATCTACCGGTACATCGATTGTAGGGAGACATTGTTGTGAAATTCTGAACCAAAATAAACTGAACTTTATTATTTGATATGTGCTATTTGAAGAAAAATTGTCTTACATACAATGTTGTGAAGAAATCTTAAAAAATATTATAATCTATTTTTCATCTGTTTTCAAATAATAAGATTGAAACAGATGAAAAATAAAAAAATTATCATTAAATTTCACTAAATATGTATAGAAATTTTTTCTCTGATTATGCTCTCTGTATCATAACTGGACAGGCCCCACCCCACTCCTGGAGAGAGCTACTCATACTTATTTATAAATCATAAGCATACAAGTTTTATTCAGTCAGATTTTACAACAAATAGAAAACATAAGCTGTGTAGAGCTTTTAGCCGACTATATGTGGGGATGCAATAGGCAGCATGAAGGGTAAGTAAAGACCACGGGAACTGTCCTTAGTATCCAGTAAAATTCATTGGAAAATTGTTTGTTATTATTGGAAAGCGCATTTATTTTGTTTTAATGAAAACATATGATTGCCATAAAAATATAGAATTAGTAAGGTATATGGCAAACACAAAATTTATGCATACACAGTAGATCAAATAAAGTAAAAAAAAATTCCTTAGAAGTCATTTACAACTTGCTCTTACTATGAGCGCAGCAGTAAGTATAAGCATAAATAAATTTATAAGGGTGTTCAATTATTTCCACATCAAAATTAATCAATGAATGATTGACTTCCTTGTCAGATTTAAAGTACCCATTAAATAAACTCCACTCATAACAAAAGCTATTGTATTTAGACAATGGGACAATTCATCTTCCAAAAATTTAAATACCCTAACCAACAACAACTTACACTCAGGAAAAGTTTCATGTGGTCTGCTACTATCATATGTGAGTTCTTAAAAATCCTATTGAACTTTTGGAAAATTTAAAATCATGATCAATATCAAAAATTTCATCTGTTAGAAACCTTTGATTTTCCAACTCTTTATACCAGATTGCTGCTGCACATTGAAAAACTAAAATCCTGTCTTAAGGAAATCATACATAAAGCCTTTGCTTCCACATATGCCTACAAATATGTTTTTTTAGTTACTAAAAAGCGTTTCTTTTTTCTGCTAAAGAACTATAAGGCAAATTGTGCTACAGGGAAGAACAAGTTATATAGTATGCTAGATTTTCTGATCGACAACATATTTGTAACTTTTGGAACTGAATTTATTTGACGTATTATTAAATACAAGAAAATTGCAGAAGCAATTATAGTCAAAATACAGTGACTTGTCAAGTATTTTCTACCTGTTGGTCAACCAATTCTACACGTCCTGAATATAGCTGAAATATTGCTTGCTGGACGTTAAACAAACAAACAATCAATCAATCAATCAATCAATCAATCATCTGTTTATTTTAAAGCTCTTCATCAGTAATATCTTGGACATTTAAATTGCAGCTACTCATGTGTGACTCCGGTAACTTAAACTTTTAACTTTCATTATACCCTATGGCAATCTCTCCAGTAAAGTTACCCGAGTCATGCATGAATAGCTGCAATTTAAAGTACATATTAAATAAACTCCACTCATAACAAAAGCTATTGTATTTAGACAATGGGACAATTCATCTTCCAAAAATTTAAATACCCTAACCAACAACAACTTACACTCAGGAAAAGTTTCATGTGGTCTGCTACTATCATATGTGAGTTCTTAAAAATCCTATAGAACTTTTGGAAAATTTAAAATCATGATCAATATCAAAAATTTCATCTGTTAGAAACCTTTGATTTTCCAACTCTTTATACCAGATTGCTGCTGCACATTGAAAAACTAAAATCCTGTCTTAAGGAAATCATACATAAAGCCTTTGCTTCCACATATGCCTACAAATATGTTTTTTTTAGTTACTAAAAAGCGTTTCTTTTTTCTGCTAAAGAACTATAAGGCAAATTGTGCTACAGGGAAGAACAAGTTATATAGTATGCTAGATTTTCTGATCGACAACATATTTGTAACTTTTGGAACTGAATTTATTTGACGTATTATTAAAGACAAGAAAATTGCAGAAGCAATTATAGTCAAAATACAGTGACTTGTCAAGTATTTTCTACCTGTTGGTCAACCAATTCTACATGTCCTGAATATAGCTGAAATATTGCTTGCTGGACGTTAAACAAACAAACAATCAATCAATCAATCAATCATCTGTTTATTTTAAAGCTCTTTATCAGTGATATCTTGGACATTTAAATTGCAGCTACTCATGTGTGACTCGGGTAACTTAAACTTTTAACTTTCATTATACCCTATGGCAATCTCTCCAGTAAAGTTACCCGAGGCATGCATGAATAGCTGCAACTTAAATGTCCAGCTCTTTCTGATTAAGAGCTTTAAAGAAAACAGATTGTAACAATCTGTACAAGTAAACAGCTCTG
The DNA here is from genome assembly GCA_944474755.1 of Limnoperna fortunei. Taxonomy (NCBI): domain Eukaryota; kingdom Metazoa; phylum Mollusca; class Bivalvia; order Mytilida; family Modiolidae; genus Limnoperna; species Limnoperna fortunei. The sequence continues at coordinate 36,059,196 of OX104113.1, forward strand.
CCGTAGGTGTCATATTTGAGGTGTAAGTCTAAAAATGATGTAGATGCAGATGTTTCTGTGGATTCTCTAATTACCAGTTCAGAAGGATACATAAACGGAAGCTACTCAGCAAATAGAAGGTTGTTATAGTCAAAATACAATGACCTGTCAGGTATTTTCTACCTATTGCTCAATCAATTCCAGAAATAGATAGCAGCTGTTTAGAAAACTGCTTCAATCTGTTTTCTTTAAAGCTCTTAATCAGAAAGAGCTGGACATTTAAATTGCAGCTATTCATGTGTGACTCAGGTGAAATAAATCATTTACCTTAATTCTCTTTCATTGTACCCTATGCCAATAGTCTCTTTAAGAAGCTTAAATTACCTGAGTCATGCTTGAGTAGCTGCAATTTAGCAATTACTGATGCAGAGCTTTAAAGAAAAAGATTGAAGCAGTTTTCTAGAACCGATTGACCAATAGGTAAAAAATACCTGACAGGTCATTGTATTTTGACTAAATATATTCTCCTTAAAGTAAGATTTTTTGTCATTTTTTCTGTGTATTTAATTAATTATTGTAATTCAATGTTTTTTCTTGCATTAATCAGCTCCTGATTACTGTAAAAACTACGACTGTAAAAATGGTGGCTCATGTATAGGATACACTGGTGGTGCATACTGTGATTGTCCTCCTGGTGTTACAGGGATGAATTGTGAAAATTGTAAGAATAACATTTTTTGTATTAAATTAAGAGAGTCTACTGAAACGGTATGTTTTTAAATATGTGGGAAATTTATGTTAATGGTTTTATTATCTTCGACAGCATTATTTCAACGATACCTGCACTTGACATTTCAAGTCTTCAACTTAATTTTCTTTGGTGCAAATTAGGTGATGAAGAAAAAAAGCTTTTTTATACATTTAAACAATTATATATGAAAAACACTTTCAGCACAATTATTTTAACAGTGAATTTCATTGTTTGAAATTTATATTATATTTTTCAGTGTTGAGTGCCTGCAACTCAAATATTTGTCCTGGTCAAGGAATGTGTGTTGATAAACCAGGACAAAATCCAAATTTTATTTGTAAGTGTACAAATTTAGACAAAGAAACCATTGCTCAAGAATGATACCCATGTCATTGATTGATAATATAGTGCTATATATTAGTATGCTCTGAGAAAATGTGCAAAAACTGAGATTTTGTTGTATGTTTAGAGTCTGTTTCACTGAAAGTCATGGTATTGGCTATTAATATTGCTTTGCGTCTGTCCGTCCATAAACCTTCTCTTCCATATTTTAATATTCTTTCTGAATCTTCTGTGAGTAATATTAAAGAATGATGTTTTTAAGGTCCTTTTTAGTATTCCCCATTTTGTCCTGATCTCTGAAAATATTGGCTTCCAAGACCCATTCATCTTGCTAATTGGCAGAAATTTACAGAAACTTTTCTTCTGAACATAAAGGTCCAAAAGTTTTATAACTTAAACTAGGTTGAAAATGATGTAAAACATTTCTCATTTCATCTTGATCAAATGAGATAATGACCATCATGTGCAATCCATGTGTTAGAACAAATAATCGTACCCCTCATGTTTTGTTTTTTTTTTTTGTTTTTTTTTTTTTTGGATGGGGTATGAATTTAGTCCCATTACTGGTAATGTAGCGCACTTTGATGACAAAATGAAGTTGCATATATAATCAGCTGTGGTCAATCTTGATATCTTTCAACAGTGTCACCATTTTTTTTTTATTGATACGTGATAATAGTTATTGAAGTTTTTAATAACCCGCTGTGCTTTGTGTATTAATTGACATTCCTGTTAATTACGTTTACTTAACACGAAAAAAACATTGAGAAACCTGCATGTTGCATCTTGGGTGAAATTGTATATGTAAATTACTAGGTTCTTACTACGGATTGTATGTTACAATGTGCAAATTAGCATGATTATACTAAAATTAGGTCACATCCATATACAGAAAAATGATCAAAATAGCATTTTCCATGTGCATCATAAAGATCATTTCCTGTTATTTTCGCAAAGTCTGAAGCTTAAAGAACGTAAATAAGATGAATATTATGTTCAAATTTTGTATAAGTAGATCGAAGGTAGAATTTTTTATTTGCTACATTACCAGCAATAGGACTAAATTCTGCCGTTAATCCCACAAATAATAAAATTAACTTCTGATTATAACAACAGTAAAATTTGGACTATCCTGTGTCTGATTTGCTGAAATCAAATAATCAGAAAATACTAATCCAATTCGGTACCATGGGTGTGTGTAAACAAAGTCATCTGATCCATATAAACAAACCCATTTCAGATGGTAGCTATCCAAAAAAAATTATTAAGGATGAGCACTGTTAATTTAAAAGTAGACTTGAAAATAAATTTGCCAATATGACCTATGGAATGCAGAGGCACTGTTAGGGAGCTTGGAAGTAACATCATAAAATATATGATGCTCGCATTTAGGCTGCACCTATGTTCATATTATTTTTGAGTGTCAAAAATGTTCAAATTTGTTGTCAAAATCAGAAACAACAAAAATATATGATGCTCGCATTTAGGCTGCACCTATATTCATATTATTTTTGAGTGTCAAAAATGTTCAAATTTGTTGTCAAACCAGAAACAACAAAACTATGTTCCGTAACTGCAGTATATAAGTAAGTAAATCCTGTACAAACATTTTCAAATTATGCTATTTTTGGTCTTAAGTATGTCCATCCAATAGGAATTCTAATTTTTCTTTTGGCAGCTGAAATTCAAAACTGTTGCGAAAATACAAGCCCAGATAAAGTAAAATAAATTTTTAAAGAGTAATGCACAAGGGCCACACAAAATCTTAATTTCTTGCCAATTGATCTTTCAAGATTGATAGTAAGTAAGGTAAGTGATATATGCTCTCTAAAGCCTCTCGTTTATTATTTTTTCAAGACATAAAAACCAGATATAATAAACTTCTTGAACTCTTTTAAGATCACATGCATCTGGAGGCTTTGTTATAAAACACAAAGGTTCTTATATAAATACATTATAAAGATCATGTGCTATTACACGTATTACAATAAATCTGTCAAACTTTATTATTATAAACTTAATTTACTATGGAAATTGTTATCATAAATGTTTGACTTTTTTCACTAATAGAATTTGCATCTTTATGGAATATTACCTGCACACAAAAAGTTTTTGCAGCTAAATCTAGAAAATACCCCCACCCCCCATACTTGTAAAAATGGCCATACATCATAAACTGTATATAATGTTTTTGTGTGATATAGTTATTGTTTTACATTTGCTAGACTAAAATAATTATAACAGCTGCTGTTTGTTTCAGGCCTTCCACTTGCATTGATAAACTGTACGATGTTTCCTAATAATACAAATTGCAGCGGTATGTACCTTTAGTTATTGCTTCAAATCATAATATTTCTTTTGATTGATTTTAGAGGTAATTTATTTTTTTCTAGCTTGAATATGATCAAATCAACTAGTATTTTGGATTTGCAACTTGAAATCAGTTTGCCCACATCCCCATTATAACTTGAGTAAACCTTGATCAAATCATTTGAAATTTGGAAATGTTTTCTTGTTTTGGAGTTATCTTGCCACAACTGGTTTCTATGAGCCATTAGCAAAGGGTTGAAAAATTCAATATATCACTGAGTTTTATTGAGCAAATTTTAATGTTTTTGCCAGTTATTTCAAGTAGGAGATCATATACTCAGACTTTACCCATATTTCAAAGATAAAATACCATGTTAAAAACAGGCTCATTAAGTTAAGGTCATGCAGCAATGTCGAGCTTGGCTTTTATTACCTTCAAGTATTATGGTTGTTACAGCAGTTTTATACCCCCCGCAAACTTGGGGGGGGGGGGTATATAGGAATTATCCTGTTTGTCTGTCTGTCCACATCCAAAACTCCTCCTAAACCGCTTGATGAAATTTATATAATGAAACTTAGCATAAAGGAAGTACATTATATGTAGATGTGCATGAAGGATTTTTATTGACCTCTGATATCATTAAGGGGAGATAATTGGACTTCAAAGCGAAGCGGAGGGTATCGCTTTGTGAGTGTGCTCACAGTCCACACTTGTTGTGTTAGCCAGGCTAAATCCATACTGTTATATAAAGCAGATTGCATGTTTACATTTAAGATTGTTGCTATACAATAAAATTTTTTTGCAGGATGTACTAATGGACCAAATTTTTGTAATACCGGGAAATGTTTAAAAACAGCCAATGGTGATACCTGTATATGCCCAGAAGGATACACTGGGCAGAATTGTGAAACTGGTAATTTTACATTTTCTGATTGAAGTATCTACTTGGCAGTAAATATATATATAAAAGTTTTTTACATGACTTTCAGTCTGGTAACCAGAAAATATTACCAGACTGAATAAATTTTTACCAGACAAAAAAAATAAATAAAAAAAGATTATGTCATTAATAAATTTAACAAATTTAAGGATTATGTCATTAATAAATTTAACAAATTTAAACCGAAGGAATGCATGGATGTCAATATCAAACAATAGAAAGATTATCAGCCCTCTCCATTGACACCTAAGGAAAAAAGTTTCCTTCTCTTTTCTCATTGCGTTGTAGATGTTTCTGCTTTTGAGCTCACCTGGACTGAAGGTCCATGTGAGCTTTTGCCATCGCTTGGCGTCCGTAGTCCGTCATCTGTCGTCTGTCGTCCATCGTAAACTTTTAAAAAAATCTCCTCCTCTGAAACCACTGGGCCAATTTTTTTCAAACTTGACGACAATCATCCATAGGGTTCCTAGTTTCAAGTTTGTACCCAGGGTGTTGATCAACAGACAAATATGGCCACTGTTACTAAAAATAGAACATGGGTGTCAACACAGGTTTTTGATCATTATCTCAAAAATTATAATAGCTATAGAGAAAACCGTTACTTGAAATTGATCAGCACATTAAGGTCTACAATAGTTGCTATTAGTGTGAAGTTGTGTATTGGCTTCTTGTAGGAGTTATTGCCCTTTATTGACGATTTTTGACCGAATTTTTGGTATTTACATATAACTTGAAAACTATAAAAAAAACTATAAGAGGTAGAGTGACACTGTAAATGGCAAAAATGATCAGCAATAAAAGCCCTACAATTCACTTAATTGGTCTGAAATTATCAGATGACTCCTTATATGAGTTATTGCCCTTAAATGACAATTTTTTATGAAATTTTCCCTATTTGTCCCGTAACTTAAAAACTATAACAGCTAGAGTAAAACTGTAAATAGCAAAAATGATCAGCAATACAAGCCCTACAATTAACTGGATAGTCTGAAATTGTCAGATGACTCCTTATAGGAGTTATTGCCCTTAAATGGCAATTTTTAATGAAATTTTCCGTTTTTGTCCTGTAACTTGAAACTATAGCAGCTAGATTGAAACTGTAAATTGCACAAATGATCAGCAATAAAGGCCCTACAATTCACTTGATTGGTCTGAAATTGTCAGACAACTCCTTTTTTTATGAAATTTTCTGTTTTTGTCCTGTAACTTTAAAACTGTATCAGCTAGAGTGAAACTGTTAATAGCAAAAATGATCAGCAATACAAGCCCTACAATTCACCATAAAGTCTGAAATTGTCAGATGACTCCTTATAGGAGTTATTGCCCTTAAATTGCAATTTTTTATGAAATTTTCCGTTTTTGTCCTGTAACTTTAAAACCATTACAGCTAGTGAAATTATACATAGCAAAAATGATCAGCAATAAAAGCCCTACAATTCACTTAATTGGCCTGAAATTGTCAGATGACTCCTTCAAGGAGTTATTGCCCTTAAATGACAATTTTTTTATGAAATTTTCCATTTTTGTCCTGTAACTCAGCGTTTCCGTTAATGCAAATTTGTGCGTATTTTAAAATATTATCCAGAGGGTCATCATGACGCAGCAAATTATGTACCAAAAATGTTGTAATACTCATCTGATCCGGCAGCGTATGTTATTTACCGTAGGCATACTTTTTGGAAAATGCAAAAGCTGGTATCCTTTGTGTTGCCCTATAAGGAAAACGATTATTTTCAACGGTAACCAGTTCGTTACTTCCGGGAGTCCTCGGACTTTATCTTCAACTCTGACAGTTTTGTATACACGTGGAACGATACGCTTCCTAACTTTGATTACATTTTATTTGATTAAGGCAACACTTTAAACAAATAAACAGTCAACCGGCAATGATAAAATTGATAAGTTTATTCCAAAATGAGCATGACGAGAACGATTGTTTTTGAAGTAGGATCGAAGTAGCGCAACCACGTGATCAAACACTACTAAGTGCAAACTTTTGCAATCGTCTGTTCCAAAATCTTTCAGAAATCGGCTTTAGAACGACCTTGGTTTATTGATGATCATATACTTGACAAAAATATGTTATCCTTTTTGCATTCAGATATCTATTAAAGTTTCAACAGTTGTAGTTATTTTCAGCTGTTCAATACCTCTACCCTCTACACTACAGACCTTAAAATAACTAAACAGATACAAATTAATAAGCTTTCATCTTATCTTTGCTGTGTTTCCAGAGAAGTCACACTAAATAATTGCCTTCTTTTAAATTCTGGTTAGATACACATGTATGATACTATCAAATTCTTTTTTCATAAACAAATATTGAAATCAATTGTATTAGGATATTGACATGAAACAAAACATTTTTTTCTTACACCAGATATGCATGTATTATTTCAGAGGTATAAATAATTCATGCAGAAATTACATTACAATCTCTCTAAATGTCAGAAATTATTTTTCCCCCAATTCATGTATACATCATATTTTTCCTTATAATGGGTAGGAGTTTCGATTATAAGGGTGTTATGTAAAAGTTAAAGGCGTGAATCTTCCGCCAGTTTTGTCAAGTCAACAAATTCTAGTTAAATACAGGCGTGTCTCTACCGCCTTATGTAGCTTACTTAAATGGTGAACATCCGCCAACTAACACGGTCCATATTTTACTTAAATAGTTGAGCATCCGCCAACTACAACTGTTCATATTTTTCCTTATAATGGGTAGGAGTTTCGATTATAAGGGTGTTATGTAAAAGTTAAAGGCGTGAATCTTCCGCCAGTTTTGTCAAGTCAACAAATTCTAGTTAAATACAGGCGTGTCTCTACCGCCTTATGTAGCTTACTTAAATGGTGAACATCCGCCAACTAACACGGTCCATATTTTACTTAAATAGTTGAGCATCCGCCAACTACAACTGTTCATACTTTTACTAGTAGGTCGTTTTCAAACACCTGCATAGATTCGTTTCAGGCTGGCATCCGCCACCAATCTTTTTCCCTCATCTCAGAAGGGTAACACCTTGCTTGGTCTGGATCGTCCGCAAGCAAATAGAAAATAGGATGATTATAAATTTTATAAATGTATGTAGTTGTTCATTAGTCTTAGATTAGCTTAGGTAGTATAGGGATGAGTAGCCCCCAAGAAGCCAAAAACTAGATACAGTATTATTTTGTTTTATTTTTAGAAGTGTAGTGTCAAGTTTATAATGAAAGTTAACTTCTATGTATTATGTCAGAATGTTTATGATTTAATGTGTTATGTTCTTGTGTTAGATGTAAATAATAAATATGTATGTTTATTTTGTTTGTATTCATAACTATTGCTGAATGAGATCTGTTTCAAGTTAGAGCAAAGATGTACCAAAGGAGGCAAACAATGTCCTTTACCCGCTAACTAATAAAATAGTAAACTCAGGTACACATTCAGTACTTGGAACTGATACACTTATAATTAAATAAGATGTGCAGTCGAATACACCTAATAGTTTTATATGAAGTTGTGCTACCTTATACACCTACAGTTACATAAAGATGTAATATCCACATATGAAGTTATGTAATTCTAGTATGAACATGGATAAAATTCTCTAAATGTAATTTTAGGCTGTGGTATATATTGTTTACTCTTGTTTGCAACATTGTTCGATACAAGTATTTATCATCAAAACTGAATAATAAATATGACCCTTGAAAATTGTATTTGACTCCCTAAGCTCAGCTGTAGCATCATGACCCCCAGATTTGAAAAGTTTCAAAACACTGTGTAACTTGAAAACTATAGCAGCTAGATTGAAACTGTAAATTGCACAAATGATCAGCAATAGAAGCCCTACAAATGATTGCTTAGTCCAAAATTGCAAGATGACTCTTTATAGGAGTTATTGCCCTTAATTATGAATATGGACAAATGAACAGTTTTTGTATTATAAATTAATCTATAACACACATAGAGTAACACTGTAAATTTCTAAATTACCCTAAAGGACAAGGCCTACAAACCATTTAATTTTCAGAAATTGTCTGATGGCACCTTATAGGAGTTATTGTTCTTAACTAAAATTTTAGAAGAAATGTTTAGTTTTTGCACAGTAACTCAAAAGCTATAACAACTAGATTGAAACTGTTAATTTCAAAAATTTGAATATAGTTGAAGTCATTTGGGTTCCAGGTGAGCGATTACAGGCTCCTGGGAGCCACTAGTTATAATTTCAATGTCAAGATGAAACTGGACACTTCTTGTTGCTATCAAAATGAATTTTTTATGTCACAATAAATTAACCCAAGCATTTTTCTTTTTTATGCCCCCACGACGACATGTCGGGGGGCATTAAGTTTTACTCATGTACGTCCGTCCGTCTGTCCGTCCGTACGTACGTACGTCTGAACGAATTTCCATCAAGCTTTTCTCAGAAACCGTACATGAGAACAATTTGAAATTTAGCAGGGTGGTTCAGTATCACAAGTTGTACGTCCTAAGCGACTTTCAGACCTGTCGGACAACTACTTCCTGTTTGGGACTTCATTTGTATGTAAATATGTCCGCCCGTATGTACGAATTTTCATCAAGCTTTTATCAGAAACCGTACATGAGAACAATTTGATATCTGGCAGGGTGGTTCAGTATCACAAATTGTACGTCCTAAGCAACTTTTAGACCTATCGGACAACTACTTCCTGTTTAGGACTTCATTTAGCGGGGGCATCTGTGTTCCATGGGCACATTCTTCGATTTTTTAGCCGAGATGCACCGATTAGTTTAAAGTTGTGTTTTGACTATTGGCTTCCTGTAAGAGTTATTGCCCTTTAATGACGATTTTTGACAAAATTTTTGGTATTTACAATATAACTTGAAAACTATAAGAGCTAGAGTGAAACTAGAAATAGAAAATATTATTAGCAATAAAAGCCCTACAATTCACTTAATTGGTCTGAAATTGTCAAATGACTCCTTATATGAGTTATTGCCTATAAATGGCAATTTTTTTATGAAAATTTTTGTTCTGTATTTTAAAATCTGTAACAGCTAGTGTGAAACGGTTAATAGCAAAAATGAGCAGCAATACAAGCCCTACAATTCACTTAATTAGTCTGAAATTGTCAAATGACTCCTTATAGAAGTTATTGCCCTTCAATGACAATTTTGTATGACATTGTCCATTTTCATGCTGTAACTTGAAAACTATAACAGCTAGATTGAAACTGTAAATTGCAAAAATGATCACCAAAGCAAAGCCTGGAAATCATTGGTTGTCCAAAATTGAAAGATGACTCTTTATAGGTGTTATTGCCCTTTTATTTTAAATTTGGACAAATATTCAAATTTTTGTGTTATATTAATTAGCATATAACACACCTAGAGTAAAACGGTTAATTTCTTAATAACCCTAAAGGACAAGGCCTACAAATAATTTGATTTTCAGAAATTGTCTGATGGCGCCTAATAGGAGTTATTGTACTACAAAATTTTTGAAGAAATGTTTAGTTTTTGCACATTAACTAAAACCTGCAACTGTAAATTGCAATCGCAAAAATTTAAATACAGTTGAAGTCTTTTGGGTTCCAGGTGAGCGATTACAGGCTCCTGGGAGCCTCTAGTAATTCTGATTGGAAATCAAGAAGGCAGCCACATATACCCAAGTTTAAACTTTTGGAAAATATAAGACTTCTTACATCCTTTCACCACTAAACCATTTAACTCCATTTTGGTTGCAATTTTAATTGCAGGTTTTCTTTTATATACTGTGCAGATGACTATGCCATAAACATTGTATATTAGGAAATTAAAAATGGCTACTACAATATTTATTATAAAGAACCCAATTGATAAATGTTAAAATGCCTTCTTTTTTTATTTATGTATTGAGTGAGCAATACAGGCTATTGAGAGCCTCTGTTTTTTTTTCTTTTCAGCCATTGATACAACTCGCACTAGTGATTTAAATGTAAGTATTTTATAAACAAACAACATTTGTAACATACTGGTAGATAGTTAATAATAGTCAGTGATATATTGGGTCTTTAATAAGTTCTGTTTCATATTTTTTTCCAAACTTTGAGAGTTACAGAAATATAGAGGTAAGTCAGTATCACTTACCAACTTCTAAATGAATTTTACGATTCACTGTGACTAAACATTATCTATCATACTGTTGATTTTTTAGACGGTTGGTTTTCTATTTTTTCTTGAATTGCTGCATATACAATGGCTATATTTTTATCAAGTACAAAACTATCAATATAAGCTTTTAAAGTTCTTGTTTTTTTTCTAATGACAATAATTGGATTAAAAATTTGCATTTGCTCTAAAATGTTTTCTGAAATACATTAAAAAGAACCTATGCAGCTTATTTAACTTTTTATACACGTCTCAAAGATGGGTTGTTTTATGGGAATACCCATGGTGGGCAAGTGGCATCCACAGAAATGTCCACTTTCTAGCTCATACAGTTGTTGTCCTGTCTTCATGAAACTTAGGAAAAATGATAATGGGTATAATATCTTTGCCAATTTGGATAACCATCCAAACCACTTCAGCCATTTCAAAGTTATGGCCCTTTATACTAAAAATGGCAAATTCGCCGTGTCCACTCCCTAATTCAAACAGTTGTCCAATCTTCATGAAACTTGAAAATGTTTATGGCATATCATCTGATTGATTGATTGGATGTTTGCTTTACATCCAGCAAGCAGTATTTCAGCTATATTCAGGACGGGAACAAGTAAACAAACAATATATCAATTAAAAAAGGGGTAGGATGAGACACAGGGAACAAAATTTTGACTGCCACTGGAAAAGTATGGAGTATTGGGTAGGGTCGGAGAATTTAGCCTTTGGTAGCAGCTACAATGAGCCTAATCTTTTTTGAAATCTACAAAAGGGATCTCTATCGCGCAAGAAGCGTGGCACTCTCCAAACACGTTACCCACTTTGGTCCGCGGCCAGGCTTTCCGTATGATGACCTGACAACCCCCCAACGAGAGGGTCTCCCCTATCGACCACCCGGTGACGTGCTGGGCTGGTCTGTGGGTCAAGCACTGGGAACTGTCCCAGTATGGTCTCAGATGGCATATCATCTCCACCAATTTCAATAACCAGCCAAATTGCTTCAGGCACTTTACAGTTATGGCCCTTTATACTAAAAATGGCAAATTCGCTTTGTCCACTCTCCAACTCAAACAGTTGTCCAATCTTCATGAAACTTGAGGAAAATGTTTATGAGCATAATGTTTCTAACAAGTTTGATAACCAGGCAAATTGCTTCAGGCACTTCACAGTTATTGCCCTTTAAAAAATGGCAAATTCACCTTGTCACTCTCTAAATCAAACAGTTGTTGTCCGATCTTTATGAAACTTTGGGAAAAGGTTTATAACCATAATATTTCAACCAAGTTTGAAAAGAAGCCAAATCCTCCTACACACTTCAGAGTTTTGGCTCTTGATTCTTTGGTATTAAATTGGCTGGTTACCAAATTCATTTTGTTAGAAGTATTCCTGTTACTTAATGCAAGTACACACTTCTCTGTCAAACTTTTCAACCATTTACAAACAAATGTAATGTCGTATTTTGTGGCACTTTAGCACTTGTTTAAGAGTTCTTTCCATATTAAGTACTTTTGTATAAAACTATAAAATGCTTGTGAAATTTCATCTAAAACATGAAGCATTTAAATATGTTTATAAAATATTAGTTTGGGTTGCACTAAATGCAAACTGGGTTATAGTATGGTACAGTAGGGATGAAGGCAGGCTGGTGGCAGAGAAGAAAGGGTACCTATTTTGTAAAATCAACTCCTCCTACAGTTTTTCAACCCAGATCCTTAACACTTCATAAAAATGTTTTACACTTATTGAATTGTGAACTTGCTTTAATGGCACTGCTAAGAGAATTTTTTCCTATTTTGCCAGACTTGGGAACTTAGTATTTGTTCAACACATTTTTGCCCATTTTTTGAAAACTCTCGAGCTTAAACCTTTTTTTATAACTATTTAGATGATGGTACCTTTATTTTATAATCAGCTGATTGTGCATGTTTTAATCGGACCCCCAAACTTTCTTCCAATATATTGTGAATTATTCTCCGTTTATTAAGGCACGGAGTAGGCAAATCGACTATTTCAGACTTTGAGATTTTATGTTCACTTACCTTAGCCAAAGATTAAAGTGAGCTTTTCTGATCTAAAGTTGTCAATTGTCTGTTGTTGTTGTAAATTGTGTTTTTATATTCGCTAGAATCAATGAACCAATTTCAGTTAACACAGTATCCTTATTTGAATTGTATTTATATAAGTTTGTTCAAATGAAGGGCCACACCCTCTTCACAACCTTTTCAAATGTGACATACTTAAGAAATTATTTTAATATGAAATGGGAGATAATTCAGAAACTAATCTTGTCAAGTATGTTTGTGTTAATTTTATTCAAACTTGGCACAATGTGTCCTTGCGGGAAGAAAGTGAAGTTTATACAACTGAAGGGCCATTTAAAAAAATATTAAGTATTAAAGTAATTGTTGAAATGTAATGTCAAAATTTTAAAGTGCAAAATAATTGTTTTTATTGGTTATGGAGCTATAACTACATTAAGCTGAGTTGATATTTGAAAACCAAATGCAAATATCTATAAAATACAGGTCGTTTTGGAATTTGACATATAAAATCTGTATCATAAGAGATATCCCTTATAGTGCAAAATGATTATATTGGTTTCCAAGTAAATTTTGAAACATTACATTAATTTGCCTTTAATAGTTTTTCTTTGTTTGTTTAAATAGTGTTTAATTCCACATTCAGCCATTTTTATATCCCGCCAAACAAAGTGGTGGGGTATTATGTTGCACCCTTCGTATGGATATGAGTGGCCATCCGCCTGTCTGTCCATCTGTGCCTTGGTGGTTTCCAGATCATAACTTGACAACACGTAAACAGATTTTGTTTAAACTTTGCAGAGATGTTATATAAGTTCTATAAAATGAAGACCAAGTTCAATTTTCAGCACTTTCCAATTTGTAGTTTTCGACCTCGGCCATTTTTTGGTCAACAGTTGACAGTTTCTAAATTGGCTTTTTCAAAAGATTTCTTGAAAAACAGATTTTGTTAAAACTTTGCATAGCTGTTAAGTACTATAAAATGAAAATCAAGTTGAATTTTCAGCACAATCCCATTTGTAGTTTTTGACTTTTGCCAATATGAAATTATTTCTATAGGTCCAATGTCAAGGTAAAAATTTTCTTGCAAGATGGACTGTGTTTCTATACGCTGATTTGTAATTCAGTAATATGCTTGGCGGGGTACCATTTAATGTCCCTTTAAATCCCCTATTTTTCAGCTCTATCACGGTTTCCGGTTTTTATTATATCCCAATTGACAAGTGTCGAGGTATATCCCATAGTTTCGTTGAAATCACATGCCATCTTTTTGAGTTATCATCTGTTAACCAAATTTGGATGGACTAACAGATGGACGGACATGGAGATCCCTATATACCACTGGTCGAGCGGGGGTATATAGAGGTGTCCATCCATCCATTTGAAGATATTTTGATGCAATTTTAGTACTGCTGAGATATAAAATAACCTTGAAGTAGTTTTGGTCTTTCCTGCTATGATGACACTTATGGCTTGACATATATATAGGAATGGGTTGGCATTAACACTTGACATTTTGCCTTATATCGTTGTAAAAGTAAGCCATAAATCTACCAAAATTGGTCCAGTGGTAGCTTATGATGAGTAAATGTCTACCTGCCACCTGAACTTGACCTCAAATTCATGGTCCAGTGACTATGTTAACGTTATTGGATTCATTGAGTTTCCTTAGTAACCATGCATGGTAGGATGACAATACTTGGTATATAGGTGCTGATAAAAGGTATATGACAGTCTCTCACCTGACCTTGACCTCAGTTTCATTGTCCATTGACTACAATTATAGCAGACCACATGAAACCTTTCCTGAGTACATGTATAAGTTGGTGTTGGTCAGGGTATTTACAGTCAAAATACAATGACCTGTCAGGTATTTTCTACCTATAAGTCAATCAATTCTTAATACGTGCTGTTTACAGTTGTTTAGAAAACTGCTTCATTCTGTTTTCTTTAAAGCTCACTCTACACCAGAAAGAGCTGGACATTTAAATTGCAGCTACTTATGCATGACTTGGGTAAATTTAAGTTTCTTCCTTATAATATTGTTATGAGGGTTTAATGTAAGAGACCAAGATATTTCACTTGAGTCACACATAAATAGCTGCAATTGAAATGTCCAGCTCTTTCTGATTAAGAGCTTTAAAGAAAACAGATTGAAGCACTTTTTATGCCCCCGCGACGACATGTCGGGGGCATTAAGTTTTACTCATGTCCGTCCGTCCGTCTGTCCGCCGTCCGTCCGTACGCCCGTACGAATTTCCGTCAAGCTTTTCTCAGAAACCGTACATCAGAACAATTTGAAATTTGGCAGGGTGGTTCAGTATCACAAATTGTATGTCCTAAGCGACTTTCAGACCTGTTGGACAACTACTTCCTGTTTGGGACTGGGCCGATATGAAAATGTGTTAACATGAGTATGAAAATTTCCGTCAAGCTTTTCTTAGAAACCGTACATCAGAACAATTTGAAATTGGGCATTGTGGTTCAGTATCACAAGTTGTACGTCCTAAGCGACTTTCAGACCTGTCGGACAACTACTTCCTGTTTTCGACTGGGCCGATATGAAAATGTGTTAACAAGAGTATGAAAGTTTTGGTCAAGCTTTTCTCAGAAACCGTACATGAGAACAATTTGAAATTTGGCATTGTGGTTTAGTATCACAAGTTGTACGTCCGAAGTGACTTTCAGACCTGTCGGACAACTACTTCCTGTTGCGACTGGGCCTATATGAAAATGTGTTAACATGAGTATGAAAATTTCCGTCAAGCTTTTCTCAGAAACCGTACACAAGAACAATTTTAAATTTGACATGGTGGTTCAGTATCACAATTTGTGTCCTAAGCGACTTTCAGACCTGTCGGACAACTACTTCCTGTTTTTGACTGGGCCGATATGAAAATGTGTTAACATGAGTATGAAAATTTCTGTCAAGCTTTTCTCAGAAACCGTACACAAGAACAATTTGATATTTAACAGGGTTGTGCAGTATCACAAGTTGTACGTCCTAAGCGACTTTCAGACCTGTCGTACAACTACTTCCTGTTTGCGACTGGGCCGATATGAAAATGTGTTAACATGAGTATGAAAATTTCCGTCAAGCTTTACTCAGAAACTGTACATTAGAACAATTTGAAATTTGGCAGGGTGGTTAAGTATCACAAGTTGTACGTCCTAAGCGACTTTCAGACCTGTTGGACAACTACTTCCTGTTTTGGACTTCTTAGGCGAGGGCATCCATGTCCCATGGACACATTCTTCATTTTGTTTTACACAGCGGTTATCTATTTTTTGGATTGATTGAGCAATAGGTAGGAAATACCTGACAGGTCATTGTATTTTGACTATAAATTTTTGGAAGATAAACTGTCCCATTGTTTGAATACAATACCTATTGTTCTCAGAGGATATTATTTAATAGTAGCTTTAAATTTGTCTAAGAGAAATCAATCACCCATTGATAAATTCTCCTTTTCTAACCTGTTAAAAATACATGAACCTACATTGATTGTAGTAAGGAATTGTTGTGCAATTCTGAATCAAAATAAACTGAACTGTATTATTTGTTATGTGCCATTTGAAGAAAAATTGTCTATACAAGGTATAGAAGAAATCTTTGAAAATTTTACAACCCATTTTGCAATGTTTGCAAATTAGTTAAAATAGACAAAAAAAAAGAGAAAAATTTGTGACCAAATTTCACATTATTTCTATAGAATTATTTTACGATCTGTGGTTATGCTTTCTGTATTATAACTGGACAGGTTCCACCCCTGGAGGGGGCTTCTTATATTTAAAGATATGACGATGCACTAGGCAGTATGGAGGGTACATAAGGCCCTGTGATCTGTCCTAGTATCCAGTAAAATTTATTTGAAAAGTGTTAGTTTTTAATGGAAAACCGATGGTTTTTTTTTAATATGACTGCCATCAAGATTTGGCATTCGTGAGAAAAGAAAATGGCAAAAAAACAAGTCATATACAGTAAATCAAATATAATAGAAATTTGTCTTCAGAAGTCTTTTACATTAATTGTTGCAATAACTACTTGCTTACTATCAGTAAGTATAGGCATAAATATATTTTCATAAGGGTGTAAAAAAATTTTCCACATCAAAATTAATCAATGAGTGATTGACTTTAACCTGTCAGATTTAAACTACCCATTGAATAAACTCCTCTAAGAACAATACTGGTATTGAATTCAAACAATGGGATAGTTCAACTTCCAAAAATTTAAATACCCTGACCAACACCAACTTATACTCAGGAAAAGTTTCATATGGTCTGTTATAATTTATTGCATTCAGTCAGTTCCTCAGTGACCATGCTTGGTAGGATAACAGTATTTCGTATATATGTCGCTTAAATGAAAGTTGTAGGATGTTTCCTTGACCTCATTTTCCTGGTTTTGTGACAACATTACAGTTATTGGATTATTTAGTTAGTTCCTTAGTAACCATGCATGGCTATTTGGTATATATATGTTGTTCGTGAAAGATACATGACAGTTGGGTCTCACCTGACCTTGACCTAAATTTCATGGTTCAGTGAGTACATTAAAGTTTTTAAATTAGGTCAGTTTCTACTAACCATGCTTGATATATTTTATATGGTGACAATATAATGCTATTTACATGTTGCTCATGAAGTAATTTTTTTTTCACTACTGAATACTGATGTTGAATTCTGTGTCGACACTTGTTAAACCATTGAAAACCAAATAAAAATCTATTCAAGTAATAACGTTCATTTTGATTTTCAGGGCAAATTTGTAGCACCAACATTAGCACCAGGATCTGTGATAACATGTGACCCTATGTCTGGGGGTCTTGATGCTGCCTTGTCATGTGAATTTATTGTTTTCGTGTACTGGAATAATACAGGGTAAGATGATGTGCTATCTCTTATAGCATTAGACAATGTAAAACAATAATTATTTCTAATGTTATATGACTGAAAGTTGACCTCACAAGTCAAAAATACCATTTGGCAATTTTTTGGAACCTTTATAGACTGTAATAAGTTTGTTTTTATTAAATATTTGCGCATGATGTTATCTTATCACCCCTCTAGAGTCTTCATTTAATGTGTCTATCCAATGGACAAAATTCAAATGGATATTGTAATATTTGGACAGGCAAAATTGTTTTTTGTCTGTCTTAAAGTTAGACATTGTTAAAAGCAAAGTTCAAGTTACATGTCCAATTACTGAAAGTGATAAATGAGAAATGAGAAAAAAATCTAGAGTATAATGGTACCTAATGAAAAATCGTAACTGATAAATAAAAACACTCAGATTGGTTTGAAGATCAAAGTTCCCAAAAAATATTGTATTTTAATCATTGGTTTTCATTAATATATCAACTAAAATTGAAAGAATAAAGATAACTAGTTGTCAATAACCTCATGATAATGTCTGTAGATGGGTGTTCCATGAACCAGTTTGGTTTCAGCACAGCTATGTGGTAGTGGAAGTGTGCTAAACAGAAGAAATATTTCTGGGTTTACTATACAGTAGAGTTTCTTTATAAGGAGTTTCAAGAGACTGTCGGGTGCAATGCCTTAATTGGTCTCAACAAAGATGATGTTATTTATGCAAGTGGCAAATTGAAAATTACAGGACTTAGTTCAACATTTGGGAAATGCCATCATGATATAAAATCATACAAGCGATACAGGCTCTTAAGAACCTCTGGTTTATATTTCCATTTATTTCATTTACCAAGGAAATATTTTACTTGGATTTTAATTAAACACATAAATGCAGTTCTCATTTGACTCTTGTCAAGAGAAGCAACATTTCCACTAATCCAGTCTGCACTATGATTCATTTTCATCAATAAACTTATTTATTGCAGAGAAAAACCACATGTAGAAAGAACATTACTTCCTGATGATTTTCTTATTGATAGAGCATCAGAAATAGGACTGTTACGTTTAAGACCATCACTAATTGATGGGTTTACAAACACACTCCAAGGCACTGTTACACTGAATAGTAAACAACCTAAGATATTTAAACCTGGAATGCATAGCTTGTGTTTTGTGGTTAAGCTGTAAGTAGTTTTACTTAACTTACTCATTACAGCAAGTAAGTCACAGTGTTAAGGCTGTAAGTACTGTAAAATTTATGCAAAGATGGCAAGTAAAAACCTATCTGAATGTGACATGTATAAGTTAAATAAGAATTATATATATAGTCAATCAGATTGTATAAATTAAATTTGAAATCAATCTTATCATACCAGAAATCGAGGACATTTGTGGCTGGACCTGCAACATACATTACAGTCAACGATGGACATTAAAAAATTTTTTGAATTGTCAATAAAAGTAAATAATTTTGATTTGACATGGAAGGAGGTTTAAAAAATTTAACCAAAAATACTGAAGTAATAATTGTTCTTTTATAGGGGAACAATAGAAACTGATCAAAGATGTTTTATAGTCAACATCAACGCTCAACGTATGTAAAATTTACCTCCTATATTAAATGTTTATGTTGTTTGCTATAAATTATTCCAAGCATTGCTTTTTCATAGGTTTCTAGGGGGTAAACGACCCCATTACCAATGAGAAAAATCAGCCTTTTTCCCCAAATCAGCAAGAAAATTACCAGTCAAGGTCTGTAAAATCAGGATTTATGCTTGATGTCTTGTCTCAACTAATCTGTTTTTATGTTGTAGTATTGTGAAGTCTGTCAGGTGGATGTGCGGGAAAATAGGGTTTCTACTTTGTGTAATTAACTCCTCCTACAGTTTTCAACCCAGAACTCTGAAACTTCCCCCAAAGATTGCACATTTTCCTACCGCAGGTCGGGGGTTCTCTCCTGGTACTCCGGCCTCCTCCCCCAATAAAAACTGGACGCCATGAAATAGCTGAAAAATTGCTGAAAGTGGCGTTCAAACACCATTAAAAAACATGTATTGCAGTTGTGCAACTGCTATTATGGAAGTGTTCCAGGATTTGTTTACTATAAATTTTCATTTAGTCATTTTTCAGAACATTTGCAGAAGATAGTGCCTATTTTGTGTAATAAACTTCTCTTACATTTTTATGCCCCCGCGAGGACATGTCGGAGGGGGGGGCATTAAGTTTTACTCATGTCAGTCGGTACGTCCGTCAGTATGTCCGTCCGTCCGTACGAATTTCCGTCAAGCTTTTCTCAGAAACCATACATCAGAACAATTTGAAATTTGCTAGGGTGGTTCAGTATCACAAGTTGTACGTCCTTAGCGACTTTCAGACCTGTCGGACAGCTATTTCCTGTTTGGGACTGGGCCGATATGAAAATGTGTTAACATGAGATTGAAAATTTCCGTCAAGCTTTTCTCAGAAACCGTACATCAGAACAATTTGAAATTTGGCAGGGTGGTTCAGTATCACAAGTTGTACGTCCCAAGCGACTTTCAGACCTGTCGGACAACTACTTCCTGTTTGTGACTGGGCCGATATGAAAATGTGTTAACATGAGTATGAAAATTTCCGTCAAGCTTTCCTCAGAAACCGTACACAAGAACAATTTGAAATTTGGCAGGGTAGTTCAGTATCATAAGTTGTACATCCTAAGCGACTTTCAGACCTGTCGGACAACTACTTCCTGTTTTCGACTGGGCCGATATGAAAATGTGTTAACAAGAGTATGAAAATTTCCGTCAAGTTTTTCTCAGAAACCGTACACAAGAACAATTTGAAATTTGGCAGGGTAGTTCAGTATCACAAGTACGTCCTAAGCGACCTTCAGACCTGTTGGACAACTACTTCCTGTTTTCGACTGGGCCGATATGAAAATGTGTTAACAAGAGTATGAAAATTTCCGTAAAGCTTTACTCAGAAACCGTACATTAGAACAATTTGAAATTTGGCAGGGTGGTTAAGTATCACAAGTTGTACGTCCTAAGCGACTTTCTTACCTGTTGGACAACTACTTCCTGTTTGGGACTTCCTTTAGCGGGGGCATCTGTGTCCCATGGACACATTCTTCAATTTTTTTAAACAAAACCAAAACATTCTTCTAACAAATTGTAAACCGTTCCCTATTTATTAAGGTACTTGCTTCGCAACCCGGCAATTTCAAACTTGTTATTTTTTATACCCTTCCACACAAAGTGGTGGGTATATGTGATACCCTCCCTATGGATATGCCTGTCTGTCTGTCCATCATCTGTCTGTTCATGACTCAAAGGTTTCTAGATGAGAACTTGAAATGCCATCAACAGATTTTATTTAAACTTTGCACAGCTATTAAATACCATAAAATGAAGATCAAGTTTAATTTTCAGCACAATCCAATGTCTAGTTTTGGACTTGGGCCAATTCAAGTTTTTTTTGGTCAACAGTTTGTGGTTTGCAGTTGATAACGTGAAAACATGTCAACAGATTTTATTTAAACTTTGCACAGCTGTTAAATACTATAAAATGAAGATCAAGTGCAATTTTCATCACAATCCAATAAGTTTTCAACCTGATCCAATTCAAGGGTTTTTTTGGTCATCAATTGGCAGTTTCCATATGATAACTTGAAAAGCATCAACAGATTTTAAAAAAAAACTTTGCACAGCTGTTAAGTACTATAAATTGAAGATCAGGTTGAATTTTTAGCACAATCCCATTTGTAGTTTTTGAGTTGTGCCAATTTGAAATAGTTTTTATAGGTCCAGGTTCAAAGAAAAAAAATTTCTTTCGAGATGGACTGTTATCATGCTCAGGTGTTCCTGTAGGCTGATATGTAATAAATACAATTTAATGTGGTGGAGTATTCTTTAATGTCCCATTAAATGCCCTATTTTTAAAGCAATGTTTAATTGACAAGGATTGCCAGTTTTCCTACCGCAGGTTGGGTTTTTTTTCCAGGTACTCCGGCTTCCTCCCCCAATAAAAACTAGACGCCATGATATACCTGGAAAATTGATGAAAATGGCGTAAAATATCATTCAAACAAAACAATAAATCAATGTTTCAGTCTCCAATGGTCTTTATTGACCCAGAATTAGTTCTTTGAATTAAAGTTTATTTATAAAATGGCATCTTATAACTGGAATTATTATTTCAAAATTGTAAAGCATTTTATATAAAAACTATTTTCCAGAAGGATGAAACTGGCAAATTACAATAACAATGTTATGAACATGGTTCATATGGGCCATGAAATCCTGGAAAAGTCATAGAATTTGAAAAATGAAATTAAAGGATCAGAAAATTTATGAATCATAAAATTATATGTCATTTGTATAACAAACATTATTGACTGGTTTTAGCATAGCCAACAAGTTTTATTATTTGGAGGCAGACCACCTCGTTCCAGACATATATTCATATTCTATGTACACTTGCAACAGTTGTTGACACTGTTATGCTAGAAACAGTCTTAAAATTGGTCACAAGTTCCTTGAAAAGTTGAACCATGTTAAATAAGCAGTGTAAATGAGTCTGATGTTAGCGCTCTATACATCCAACTTGTAGACAAATAATTGCCTGTAAACCTTGAATATCCCCTCCAAGAAAAAAGACTGTTGTCATTCCAATTTATATAACTTAATCCCTATGGGAATTTAAATTGTCCTGCTTCCTTGAACAGTCTTACTTCAATTCCTACTAATAACAGTCTTAAATTGCAAGCCAAGTCCTGGAGATTGAATCTAAGAGTTGTAAAACTGTACTATACTTAGGCCGAATTTTACTGCCGTTGTAATCCAAAGTTAGTTTTGTGATTTGTCGGATAAACAGCAGAATTCAGTCCTATTGCTCGTAATGTAGCAAATAAAAAATTCTAACTTCGGTCTATTTATACAAAATTCAAACATAATACTCATCTTCTGAACATTATTAAAGCTTTAGACATTGTGAAACTAACGGGAAATGATCTTTATTGAAGAAATTTCTTTTTTCATCTTTGAAGATGCACGTGGAAAATGCTATGTTGATCATTTTGCCGTATATGGATAATGTGACCTAATTTTATTATAAACGTGCTAATTTGCCTAATATTACAACCATTCCGTAGTAAGTATCCAGTAATTTACATATGTATTACCCAAGATGCAACACGCCATTCAGTTTCGGGTTTCTCAATGTTTTTCATGTAGTAAACGTAATTAAAAAGAGACACGAATGTCAATTAATACACAACACACAGTGGGTTATTAAAAACGGCAATGACTATCATCATGTATCAATAATGATCGATTTTAAACACGAAACCGATAAAAAATTGGCGACACTGTCAAAAGATGTCAAGATCGTCCACGTCTGATTGTATATGCAACTTCTTTTGTACATCGAAGTGCCGGGACTGATTCACTCCCGCTCTGCTACATTACAAGTAATGGGACTAATTTCGTACCCTCGCCTAAAAAAGAAAAAAAAGCCAGGGTACGATTATTTGTTCTATACTATACTATATTGTAAATGAGACACCTGAATAAAATTTTGCTATTTCAACTCATGCAGTATGTTCTTAGTGTCTCAAATTGATACTTGATTTGTTTAGTCATATCAGTAATAAAAATAACTTCTCAGTCTTACATAAAGGTTCCGTAACGGTTAGGTAAAATATTGTCATGACTTTGCATCCATAATAGATGCTGGCAGTGGAAACTTATTTACCGAAACCAGTGGGCCAATTATAGTGAAACTTAGTCACAATAGTACTTTACAAAGTTTGTTTTATTTTTCTGGTCTGGAAACCAAAATGCAGGACTTTTTTTAACTTAGGACCCTATGGTAAGAAATTTAAAGAAAGGCTTTTCCTCTGAAATGGTTTAACCAATAAGAAAAATAATTGTCACCATGATTAGTTGGATGGTTCTCTATGAAGTTAAGGTTTTTATACCAATCAGAAATTGGTTGTCACCACAGGACATAGTTTCAAATAGGAACCTAAGTAAAAAAGTTTAAAAAGCTTCTCTGAAACCGGTTTTCCAATTGAACTTACCACCAATATTCCTCTATAAATTGTATGTTTTTAATGGCAATCTGAAGTTCAAAATGACTGCCATTACATGTGAAAAAAGTTTTAAAATGCTTCTTCTCTGAAACCACTGGACTAATTTAAAACAAAACTTTCACAAGCATTCATTAGATGTTCCTCTATATTTAAAGTTTATGTTTTTATTTACCAATCCGAATGAAGGTAATAACAAAGAACGGAACACAGAGTAAACTGTCAAAAAAAAGACAATCCACTAGTCAAAGTCTGAAATTAGAACGACCACCACCGCAAGTCTGACATGAAACCCCATGGAAAAATGCTTAACAATGCTTTTTCTTTGAAACGAGATATCAAATTGAAACAAAAATTATCACCAGTATCCATTTGATTATTTATGTTTTCTATGCCTATTCAATATTTTAAAAGGGCCACTAGTCCAGGAATTAGTTGAACATAGGACACTATAGGTAAAAAGGTTTAAAAGGCTTCTTCTCTATACCAGTTTTCCAATTTCACCAGTTTTCATTGGATGATCTTTATTAGTGCAGAAGCTATATAGTTATCAGTCCGTCCATCAGTACAAACTAATTGTGTCAGGGCTATAACTTGTTTATCTTTTGGTGTAAATAATATCTAGGCAATATGGCTCATACCATGGTTGATGACCTTTGACCTCAAGGTCAGCGGGGCTCACATAGATGGATATCATCTCACTAATATCTAGTTTGAAATGCTTGCCACCTCAGGACTTTGCATAGGACCCTATGGGAAATTTGTTTATATGCCTTATTCTAAGAAACTGCAAAGCTGATAGAATCCATAATGTATGTGCATGTTTATTAAATGGTCCCGTAAAAATTTGTATCTCCCTGTAATGAAAAGTTGAAGGCATGTCAATTTACCCTTGTCTGTACGTCCTTATTGGCGTGTCCAGCTAACTTCTCCTATACTAAGTCACAGGCCTGTGGAATGCATTTTTTTGCATACATATTTTTATTATTCAATATTTGACCTCTTTATATAAAAAATCCAATAGAAAAAATTTTACCGCCATAACCTGTCCATATTTCAAACTATATCTGTTGTTTACAGGTCTCAAATCGTTGTTAGCTTTTCTATGAGAATTTTAAATTGTACATCAGACATTTTTGTTACTAAAGGCATCTTCTGTTGTTTACAATGTTGTGTCTGCTTTTGTGATGTTTTATTGTATTTAGACAAACCGTACACGACAATGCTCAAAGGGGTTTAAAATGACAGTTATCGTTTGGTCTTAGCTTAAAGTTTTGTTCCAACTTAGATCAGAACTTACTTTGGAAAATTACCCAATCAGAATTAAAAAAACTACTGCAATTCCGACGCTAATTAAATGTGAAAAAATTTGCACCTTTTTGGATCTTGGATCTACAAAAGGAGCATAATTCACTTTATTGGTCTGAAATTGTCAGATGACTCCTTATTTGAGTTATTGACCTTGAATGACAATTTTATATACGTGAAATTTTGTGTTTTTCTCCTGTAACTTAAAAACTATAACAGCTAGAACGAAGCTGTAAATGGCAAAAATGATCAGCAATATAAGCTCTACAATTCATTTTATTGGTAGAAATTTTTATATGACTCCTTATATTTACTTAAAATGACAATTTTTCATGAAATTTTCGATTGTTGTCTTTTAACTGAAGCTCTAAAACAAAGTGAAACTGTAAATGGCAAAAATAATCAATACAAACCTTACAAATCATTATATATGTCTGAAATTGTCTGATGACTCCTTATAGGAGTTACTGCCCTTTAATGGCCCTTTTATTAATGATTTTTTTTTCTTTTTTGTCCTGTAACCTAAAAACTATAACAGCTAGAGTGAAACAAAATTGCAGATATGATCAGGGGGCCTTGGTGGCTGAGTGGTTAAGGTAGTTCGTCTACTATTGATCATGTGGTCTGTCAACACTGAGATTGCGGGTTCGAAGCTCACTGTAGGCAGGGTGTACTCGACTCCAATATTAATTGACAAGGATTGCCAGTTTTCCTACCGCAGTTCGGGAGTTCTCTCCGGGTACTCCGGCTTCCTCCCCCAATAAAAACTGGATGCCATGATACAGCTGAAAAATTGTTGAAAGTGGGGTTAATACACCATTCAAACAAATAGATATGATCAGCTTAAAAAGTTCTACAATTCATTTAATTGGTGTGAAATTAACAGATGTTTCCTTATTGAGTAATTGCCCTTTCGTAATGATTTCTTATGAAATTTTACATTTTTGTCCTGAAACCTAAAACATGTAACAGGTAGATAGTAAAACTGTAAATTTGCTAAAATTATCAGCAATACAAGTCCTACAATTCACTTAATTGGTCTGAAATTGTCAGATGACTACTTATAGGAGTTATTGCCCGTTAATAAAAAACTTGTGGTGAAATTATTAGTTTTTGCCCTGTAACCTAAATGCCATAACAGTTAGATTAAAACTGTAAATTGCACAAATGATCAGCAAAGCAAGACCTACAAATCATTGCTTCGTCCAAAATTGTTATATGACTCTTTATGGGAGTTATTGACTTTTAATTACGAATTTGGACAAAATATTCAGTTTTTGTGTTATAAGTTAAAATCTAAAATGCATAGAGTAAAACTGTAAATTATTAAATTGACATAATGGACAAGTCCTACAAATCATTTAAATGATTGTACCTTATAGGAGTTATTGTACTTAACCAAAATTTTTGAGAAATGTTTTGTTTTTGCCTAGTAACTTAAAAGCTGTAACAGCTAGATTCAAACAGTAACTTGCAAAAATTTAAATAAATAGTGCAAGTCATTTGTGTTCCAGGTGAGTACTTGCCAGTCTATCACCTGACCTTGACCTGAATTTCACGGTTCAGTGACTATAGCAGTTCCTCTGTAAACATGCATGGTAGAATGACAATATTTATTATATAGTTTGCTGATGAATAATACATGACTGTCTGGTAGGTGTCACCTGACCTTCACCTCAATTTCACGTTCCAGCAACTATGTTAAAGTTTTTGTATTGGGGCAGCTCCTCTGTAACTATGCATTGTACGGTAACATTATTTGGTATACAGGTTGCTTGTGAAGAGTACATGAATGTCTGGCATGTGTCACTGACCTTGACCTCAATTTCACAGTACAGCGACTATGTCAAAGTTTTTATATTAGGGCAGTTCCTGTGTAACTATGCATGCTAGAGTAACAATATTTGGTATACTGGTTGCTGGTGAAGAGTACATGAGTGTCTGGCAGGTGTCACCTGACCTTGACCTCAATTTCACAGACCAGCGACTATGTTAAAGTTTTTGTATTGGGGCAGTTCCTCTACGCATGTTAGGGTGACAATATTTGGTATATAGGTTACTGGTGAAGAGTCCATGACTGTCTTTTAGGTGTCACATTACCTTGACCTCAGTTTCACTGTCCAGCGACTATGTTACAGTTTTTGTATTAAGGCAGTTCCTCTGTAACTATGCATGGTAGGGTGACAATTTTTGGTATAAATTTTGCTGCTGAAGTTAAGATAACTGTCTGTCAGGTGTCACCTGACCTTGACCTCACAGTCCAGTAACTATGTTAAAGTTTTCGGATTAGGGCAGTTCCTCTGTAACCATGCATTGTAGGGTGACAGTATTTGTATATAGGTTGCTGATGATTAGTACACGAGTGTCTTGTAGGTTTCAACTGACCATGACCTCAATTTCACAGTCCAGTGACTAAGTTAAAGTTTTTGGATTAGGTCCATTTTATGTAATGCTTATGACATAATTTTTTTTGTTATTGATGCGGAATGCAGGCAAGAAATTTTTCTGTGTCCACACTTGTATAAGGATGTTTATGCATCTAATGAAAGTATGTACGACCAAAGGATTTTGATTTCCCAAGGGTCCAAGCATAAGGTCCGGGACCTTTCCGATTTGCGATCAGTCTTGTGTTTTGTTACAAGCTGAACCCAATGAACCATGAAGATTGTTTAGTTAAAGTCAAATTAAAAACAAAATTTGTGATTCAAATAGATGTATGTCCTTGATTACATTGATCTCAGCGGGTGTCACCAAGGTCCCAAATAAATGGAATCTAAAACACATTTTCACAATTTCTCTTGTGTAGACATTTTAAATTCATGTTTTGCCACTTCAGTTGGCCACTGCACGCTAAATTTTATGTGTGTATTACTGTTGGTAAAGTGCCTTAACTATTATCAAGGTCAGAACTCAATTGGAAATGAGATGATGCGTGTGTTGAAATAACATCTGAAAAAAGATTAAACATAATAAAATGAGTAGATTGACATTCCTTTTAAAATATTCAATTTAAGGTGTCCGAACCATAATTTGAAGTCACCGTTTAAGTTTATTTTTTTACTACGAAATACAGCCTTATTAAATCAAGGTATTGTTAATTAATGATACACATTAATTATATTGTTTTATTTCTAGTCAATGTCAGTTTTGAGCAAAAAAGTTATTTACTCAAATAGTATTTTCGATGTTTGCCGAACATTACCGATGTCTGTTCCCATTGGAAAACAATGGACATCTGGGACACCAATTATGATCTCGTGGTCAATTGTGGTCTGGATACCTTAAATTGATTTAAATATTGGTAATAGTGAATTTTCCATTGAATACATGATATCCGTTGTAGAATTATGCAATTATTACTTCTATTCAACTTAAAAATATTAATTTTGTTGTTTAGTTGAAATAAATAAAGTGTTTATTGTTTTATATAATAAACAACACATCAACTAAAGCATACTCGTTATCACAAGTTAAATTTGTTAATAAAAATAGAGAAAAATTTTATTCCAAAAAGATGTACACAATTTGTGTAAGGGCTCTAACAATTTTGGCAGCAGGCAATAATTTGCTTGTAGCTAAGGCCAGAGTTTTTCATGTTCTGTATAAAAGGTCCTCTCTAGACCCAACCCCAATTCGGCAGAAAGAGAAATAAAAATAAAGTTGTTAAATTGAATTTTATTTTTATTTTCTCTGCCAACATTGTGATTTGATCTTTCATCAAAATAACAAAAATGCAGTCAGAAATTGCAAATATTATTTAAGCACTGTATTTTTTTAAACTCTTGGCGTGCATTTATTACAACAACATAAGTTTAAGTCATTCAGAGTACATTAAAGCATGCTGTTGTTTATAAAAATAATTTGAGACAAAGTCTATGAAAAGTCTTCTGCATCTTTTTAAATATGTGAGGAGGCCTCTAAAGCACAATTGGAGCTATTTCTGTTGAAACCTTTGACACGTTTAAGTATGTTGAGAAAAGGATACAGAGATTGGCATGGACTACGTCAGTACGTACCACAGGCACTTGTCTCAAGTTTTTTTCTACAAATATAAACTATAAAGGTATATGGAAATATTGGTAAAAAAAATTTCTGAGACTATTGCCTGTGGTAGGTACCAACAATGCCAATATCATTCTGACATTTGTTTATGCACTGCCCATGAAAAGAGCTATAATAGTGTTTGCTTCTTTATGTTTATATTTCAAGCTTACCCTGTTTCAAGTTTGATACAGGGAATGTGTTATCATAAAAAAACCCGCTATCTACTCATCATTCAAAATATGAACACTATTAAAGTGTGACACAGGCTATGCTCTCCTTATATACTTTTTGAAGCCATGGCACTTAACATCTTAAAATTCAACGACAAAATCATAATCTTCTGAAGCGTTTAATTGAGGTCTGGAGCTAGAATGTCAGAAACCTGATTGTCGGAAACTGACGTCCAGTCTTGTTCTCGCTTTGGTAAGTGGTAGCAAAGGAAGAAAGCAACCTGACATGAGTTTGATGGCCAGTTACTTCTTGAAGTCCTTTTTGCTTTTTTTATCAGTTTTATTAAGTTGGTCAGGAACCTATAAATCAACGGGACTGGAATCTAACGATATCGTATACTTTTCCTCGTCGCGCCAATACTTAATTTGCGAACAAGTGTCGACACGGATATGACCGTATTTACGGCTTTTGTACGATACAATCTGTTCGAGACTCAAGTAAGTTACATGTATATATCAATAAATTGATGCATTTAATAACAAAAATTAAACACACGCATAAAAAAAACAAAGAAAAACAAAACAAAACAAAAGCAGAAAGAAAAAAAAACATAAAGAACAAACAAACAAAAAACAAAAACAAAAGTTTTGACTAATTCTAAAATTCGATTTGTTGTACTAGTCCTAGTGAATTAAAATCAAAGCCGCCTTGTATGATTTTATTTGATGTTTATGGTTTCACCAATTAGACAAATTATA
Source organism: Limnoperna fortunei (assembly GCA_944474755.1). Classification (NCBI taxonomy): domain Eukaryota; kingdom Metazoa; phylum Mollusca; class Bivalvia; order Mytilida; family Modiolidae; genus Limnoperna; species Limnoperna fortunei. Next base: position 36,088,887 of record OX104113.1, read on the forward strand.
TGATGACACAGGTATTAGCTACCTAGGGTGTACCCTCAGACAACTTTTGACACCGTTGTTTATTGAACCATTTGTTCACCACACCTGTGATTACATAACAAATGCAACAGGTGTACGCCAAATTAAAAGAGAATGGGTTGTAAAAAATACTTATTCCAATTCTGAAATTTTTTATCATTTGCATTTAAAAGGAGTTTCTTGTAAAATAGAAGCTGAAAATACGTTACAGGATGGAGATGTTCTCGTGGAAAAAAGTGTTCGAAAAAAGGTAAAAAAAGTATGCTTATTAATAGTGTTATCAATTATGACCTATTTCTGTGCATTCTTAAAACATCATTCTTTCAGAATGTGAAAGAAAAAGGAATACTGCTTTCATAATACAGAAGTATATTGGTTGTATTCAAGGGGACCGTTTAAAAATCTGCGTCGACTTTCCAAAAACCTGCAAATATTTCATGCTACCTAATCCAAAAATATACGGGGAATCACGACAAAAAAACTATATGCTGCAACGCGACACAAAAAACCTAATTGGTTGGTTTATACCTTTTAAATGTGTATTATTGCATTATGATAATATATGGTCATAAAATATAAAGTTCGCCAAAATGACATACCAAAATGGCGACCCGTAAAAGTGGCTCACGATTTTCGCTGATTTGAACATTTTTTAATTGATAAAACATGCTCATGGTAATACAATTAGGTAAATAAGACACACAAAATTCTAAAAAATTACAACATATTTACTGTCACAGAAAATTGGCAACAAATTTAACTAAAATGTTGGTATCGTATTACATTCGTCTATGTCACTTCTGCGTTCTCGCTTAATCTCGTTCCGGTCTCGTCGCGACAAAGAAATCGTACTTCCTTAGCTGAAGACTTAGCGAGTGTCCAATCCCGTTAGTTATACTAGTCCCAGAGTTGGTATTGTTACCAGTTTTTCACATAGGACTCTGGCCACTTTTCACCCGAGATTTACAATTCATACTATTCATAGGCACATTAGGTCAGGGTAGTTTTACCTCCGTTTCGAAGAAGAGGGGTATACTGTTTTACCCTGTTCTCTCTGTTCATTCATTCATTTGTCTGTCCATAACAAAAATTTTTGTTGCAGTTTTCTAAGCAACTATACTATGCAACAGCCTGATACTTTGCATATTGCTTTATCCTATTGTCCCATATGGTGAAGAGCAATTTTGTGCTTCTTGGTCATCTACTTCCTATTTACCAAATACTTAGATTTTTACACAGTTGACAAACATACACAATTTATGTAACAGTTTTCTACACAACTATAGCATGCAGAAGCTTGATATGTTGCATATTGCTTTTTCCTATAGTACCATATGGTGTATGGCGATTTTATGCTCCTTGGTCATCTACTTCCTGTTTACCGAATACTTGTAAAAAAGTCATATTTGTGAAAGTGGGGGTATCCCAAGTGAGCATTAGCTCACAGTCCAGATTTGCTTTTTATTGAATAAAATGCCAATAAATGAGTTTATGATGTGCATCAATTCATTTGGTAACCATGCACTCTGAAATTGTCTTATGACCAAATATTGTCATCAGAAAAATTATCAATTTCTTTTGTAGTATAATTAAAGTGAAATTGATGATTTTTCTAAGGACAATATTTTGCAACATGACGTGTCAGACTGGTTTACCAAATGTTGGAAGGAGCATCCGTGGGTGAGTGGTTAAGGTAGATTATCTACTGTCAACACTGAGATTGCGGGTTAGAGTCTCACTGCATGCAGGACAATTGACAAGGATTGCCAGTTTTCCTACCGAAGATTGGGCATTTTCCTCTGGTTTCGGGTTCCTCCCCCAATAAAAACTGGAAACAATTATATAGCTGAAAAATTGCTTTAAGTGGCGTTGTAACATCATAAAAAAATGTTATAATCTCGTTTATTGATATTTTATTCAACACCAACAATTATCCTGACAAAAAGTGCCTGTATTACTATTATGTAATATTTTCTACCAAAGTTGTCTAGAGGGTGGTATGAGTTAGGATGCCAGAAAACATTTAACCCTACCATAGTTTTTGCACCTGTACCAAGTTAAGAACCTTTAGTCTTTGTGTGTTTTTAATATTTAGTGCTTTTCATGTTTATCACTTTAGTCTGGAGTTCAATTTCACTAATCCTGAGTATATTGGTACTCATGCCATTTATTGAAGACCCATTGGTGGCTTTGGGTTGTTTTTGCTCTCTGGTCAGGTTGTTATAATCCTCGCATTATTTTTCTTCATGAAATGAGAACCTGGGCTTCAACATCATGCTTCTTATAAATATAATCTTACAGAAAATTTTGACATGAATGTGTTTTTGTTTTTATTATACTTTCCATGAGGTCCTATATTGCGATTACTGATCTCAGGTTTGTTGCATATCTACTTACTGTTAACTGACTTTCTGTTTGTCCTTCAGTCCTTCCATCCTTTCTTTTGCAACATAACTTTCGCAACTTTAAACATATTTAAATTTTTAAAAAATTGAAAGGGATTTCCAAAATTCTAATTTATATTACGTTTAATCTTTGCAATACACATTTTTTAATTCTATCAGCATTGTATTTGCAATCTCTGGATCAGTGTTCATATCACCTTCAGAAAATTTTCATATTTTCATTTGCTTTGAACTGGTTTTGGGTCATATTTTCAGGTCTCATTATATGGTTGAGACATTTACATAGACCTCAATGTAAATATGTTATATTGGATGCTGCAACCTGAACATATAGGTTCAAACATTTCAACATGGTATATATCAATGCGAAGCCTACAAACTGGAGTTCATTTTTTTCCCAAATTACCAAAACAAGAACAAAAATTATTTAAATTGGGTTGGTTTTTTTTTTTTATAAACTTGTTCAGAAGTGAAATCCCCATAGCCTAATTATTCAGTAAACATGGTCATATTCATACACATAGCACAAAAAGACACTTGTATTTAAAATATGCCTCTTCCAATTTTATTTAAGATTCTACAGATAGTAGAAAAATCAAACATTGCCAATGAAGTTTTATTGAATTTTACATTTTTAAGGAGCTATTTGGCGTGGATGCCAGTTGACCTTGAACTGTATAATGAGACCTCACAATACGCTTTACGTACGAAGTTAAGTTAGATGGGAACCTGCTTTTACTAATTGGATTACTCCCAATTAAATGGGTAAACAAGATAAACATGACAGTAACAAAATTTAACACATTTCTTACCAAAATGGGAATAAAATTAAAAGACACATAGGGCAAATGTTCAAAATGACAGGTTGGGACTAGGATACTGTGACTTGCAAAACCACTAGCCTAATCAGGCTACCATTTTTATCTGTTATCTAGCCCTCGAATGATTTTTAGTAGCCCTGGGCTAGTGTTAGTGTCAAACCCTGTTTGCTATAATATGTTTATAAGAGCATATTGCTTGTTACTTTTTTTAATTATAAAATATGCAACTGCTAACTAAATTTTATTTAACTATATTTATTTTATTGCATTTTTTGTCTTTTTTTCTTTTTTAGCTATACTAATTTACAGATCTGTAAGTAATAATAATTTCATTAAATCTTTAAAAAAAAACTGAAGATAGTTGGACTTTGTTGGTTGCATGCCATATAAAGGTACATGTCTTGTCATGCTATCTTCTCCTTTATCGTTAAAACTGCAGCCTTTTTGTTTGGTAGGATTTAAAAAATATAACGGAGGTGTGCAAGGCCAAAGGATTTTGATTTGTGAAATACTGTGAAAGTACTTTTCTTCATGGGCATCAAATTTCGTGGTTTGTTGAAAAGTAACATGTTTGTGGGTTCTTAAATTTGTGGATTGACATTTCCGAAAATAAGCACAAAACTGAAGTAGCAAAAAAAATAAAGGATTAACACAAATTCCTTTGCATCGTATATAATAAATATCAATTTATAAAGCTGACACAACAGTTACATAACCTGCTGTTGTTTATGCACGTGATTACAATTGTACTAGTGTTCAATTTTTGTCATGATTGTGTTTATTTTATAATTTAAACATTTCATATTTTTAAAAGTACTCAAAAAAGAAACAGTTATTTAATGTTTATCTATTTGCATTTAAATAATAGCCTTAATGAGGAAATCAAAAGCTAATTATACAATCGGTATTGTATTAATTGACCCCTCATTATTTATATCACAATTGCTAAAATGTGTAACTTCAATATCCTGTAATTAAACAAGTTGTGGTATAATCAGTATTATTCACTGGGACCATACTGGGTGGGTTCCCAGTGCTGGACCCACATGGCAGCCCAGCTCGTCCCCGGGTGGCAGATAGGGGAGACCTTCTCGTTGGGGGTTGTCAGGTCATAATACGGAGAGCCTGGCCACGGACCATAGATGGTAACGTGTTTGTGCCACGATCCTTGCACTATAAAGATCCCTTTTGTAGATTTCTAAAAAAGAGGAGGGTCATTGTAGCTGCTACAAAAGGCTAAATTCTCCGACCCTACCCAATACTCCGTACTTTTCCTGTGGCAGTCAAAATTTTGTCCCCTGTGTCCCATTCCACCCCTTTTTCCATTGATGTATTGTTTGTTAACTTGTTCCCATCCTGAATATAGCTGAAATACTGCTTGCTGGAAGTAAAGCAAACATCCAATCAATCAATCAATCAGTATCATTCATCACAACATCCCTTTGGTATAGTATCATTGATGTGTGCATTATTGAAAATAAAATAAAGGCCCTCAATTTTTTTAATTATATTATTTCATTATGTCAGAGGAGCAACATAACAAATAATTCTGATACTAATTTGTGTTCTTTTTAACTTCGAAAAATCTCCCCTCCATGACCAGAAGTCAATGTTTCTTTGTTTTCTCTTTTTACAAATAAATTATACCTTTATTAAATAAAAACACAAATCGAAAGAAAGCATGAAACCTGCTTACATATTTATTGATATTGAGCTTAAAAAGAGGTATGGAACCAAATAATTCATATATTGCATGCACAAAAAAAGGACAAATCACTGACATTTTTCAGATCATTGATCCAAAGTTCCAATCTGTTAATGCCCGGTTTTATTCTTCGTTGGATTTTTAATTTCGTTGTCTGAGGCTGCAACAAAAACCACGAAAATTGATACTCCATGAATAAAAAGTATTTTAAAGAAGTATTCCTAATCTGCCGATAGCTGGACTTGTTCAGTTTGCAGGCCAGATAGCCCATATAGTGAGGGGTACATGTCTGTCTGGCTATCTTCTCCTTCATATTTAGAGCTACAGCATTTATATTTAGTAGGATGATTGTACGCATAATGAAAGTGTGTTGGTCCAAAGGATTTTGATTTTGATTAAATTTTCTTAAAATTTGTGCCTGTTATAACATACCAATCATATTGCTGGTCAAGCAGGGGGATCATTTGTGTCTTGCATATACACTTTACTTTCTAAAAATTACATTGCCACTAACACATCAACTCTTCATTGTCAGTGGCAGGAGCATACTTCTCATCTATTTATCCATTTGTTTATCCTTTGTATGAGAACATGTTATGTTGTGTTACATTTTGATGCACAGGAGAACATAAATAATCTAATACTACTTCTACATATTTCAGCATTCAGCACCTATTTTTTTCAAAAACAACCCCCAAAGAACTATATTTTTACAAATAATGGACTGTTATGACGAATTATTTCTTAAGGTGATGCAGGACACCATCTGCTTTATGAAAATTTCAAAATAGATAGAACATTTATGGTAAATTTAATAATAGATTCTTTCATTATTAAATCTCATTTTCCATCACAATTAAAATAATTATGACAGTCTTATACCTATATAATCACTTAAATTTATTAATGGTTGAAATAAAAAGTTTTCATATAAATGAGTTTGGTATTATAAAAAATAATGAAAAATTTTAACAATGGAGGTAATTTTGACCAAAAAATAACTTTTTTTTTCACTTTTTGACCAGTTATTTCTCAATGGACAAAAATTTAACTTGTAGACCCTTATTTTTCTTTTCATCACTAAAATATATACTAATTGCTTGACATTATATGGAAAAATTCAGAAATTTCATTAGACAGAATTTTTAAAATCTTTTATTCTCTTCTCTGTATAGTCTATTATAAAATTTAAAAATCAGTGCTCAACCCCTCGAAAATAAGCTCTGAAACCCCTATTTTTTATTTTGAATTGTGATAACTTGTATAACTAAACTTACTGTATGGCGAATTAGAACATTTATTGACAAATAATTTTAAGTGAAATTATCCTGTATTCCCTTAATAATTGATGTCCATATGTCATAAATCTAAAGAATTATCCAGTCAAGAGGTATTACAAATCTAAGCCTTGAAATTTTCTGTTTTATATATGAACAGTTTAACATGTATTTAGTGTCTACCAGTATAATATCAGGTGTTTGTATAAATCATTATACCATAGCCACATTTACATGTAAATGACATAGACAAACAAGCATAAAGACAGTAGTAGACACATAACTAATCAATCTCTGTCGCTGATGTCATGTTCAATACTCTGTAACATACTATGCTAATGATATCACCTCTGCCACACTCAGTTTTGGGAGTTTACTACTTTCTAATCTCAGATAAAGGAAACTAATTAAAATGAAACATAGTTATATGTTGGATTTTTCATTCATGATTTTAAAATATTTTCAAGGTATCATGGAAACACAAATATACAAATTTTGAACCACTTGTGTTTGTGATTAGCTGCCTACAAACAAAGTATTTTGTCACATTGACCAGTACATTAACCAGTGCTTAAATTACTCTTAGTAATTTTGATCATGCTTTCAAAGCAAAAGAAAAAAACCACTCTTATCCATTTTATCATTGTTGACTTAATGTATATTCAATTGACTAATTATTAGTTACTAAGTTGATCTATTGAACTGAGGTGATTCAGATGTGTTTTGGCGGTTATTGTGTACATATAGTATAGGTCAGATACTGAAAAAAATACCTGGTTTAATTGAATTATACCTAACAAATGGTGTTATTGAGAAGTGCAAATGCATTATTTTTTTTTTTAGTTAAATGGAACTTGGTTTTAATCAGATAGAATGTTAATTTGTAAATATACACTAAAATGTGCTGTCTGATATTTTAGGGCGATGGGATTATATTTGAAAGTCCTACATTACCAGAGCATACTGAACTTGTCTGCATAAAGAATACGGCTTGCCATATCCATATCTACACCTCGCATAGTGGAAACGGAATGCCAGAATGGCAAGTTTTGTTTTTATTTATACACTGTATATGAAACAGATAGAATAAACTGGATAATATGAGCGGCGTCATTAATAAATGGACCTTACGGGCATATAAAACGTTGGGGTAAAATCTACGTCAAACAATACATTGAACTGGTTATCAAAATTAATAATACATGTTGCATAACTTGAACTGATTTTTTCATCAAAATTACTTAATTTTTTTCTCCTTTTAATGGAGAGTGCTAATTTTGAATTTTTACACAGAACTCAAGATAATAGGTGTCAAGTTTTTCCACTAAGGAGATGAATTAGAAGAACACATAACATGTCAACTTCAAGGAGTTGTTGTCTTTTAACTGATTTCATGTTTAGCCTTGTCAAATTATATATAGATTCTAGCCCTCCACTTTGAATTGATCACAATATTTCTACTCAAGACAGTAACATGTTCAAATTTCTTAATTATACCCCCGATTAGAAAAAAGAGGTCCCCGAGTATACTGGTTTACCTCTGTCTATTCTTCCATCTGCAACATAAATAGTACATGACAGTCCTGTAGGTTTCACCTGACCTTGACCTCAATTCCATGGTCTGAAGTTTGTTATATAATAGATCAGTTTTCCTGTAACCATACAGTGTATATTTTAAATGATGACAATTTAATACTATTTACTTGATGCTCACAGCATAATTTTTTTGCCCAATGCAGGCAAGACATAATTGTGTTGACAAGATAAAATTTTCAAAAGCTGACCTGCCTGTTTATGGTAGCTATTGATATTTAAACACATCATAGTTTAATCCAAATGATAAAAGGTTTTCTATATATTCATGGTAGTTAAAAATAATACTACAGTGGATTAAGTTTTTGAAAATCACTTATTTTATTTATCTGATGCAGATTCTTGATCATATTTCCGTCTGCCAATACTACATAATGTTTCTTTCTGTTTTCACTTTTTAAACAATATTGATACATTCTTTGTAATCTACTGAAATACATGTATTAGAACCAAGTAGATAGTTTATAATTTTGTGTCTAGCTTTGTGTGTAAGTTTTTTGCTTATTATGTTGATTTGTTGTTCTATCGTTGATTAATTATTTAATAAATAAAATATTAATGATAAAATTTTAAAATTCACTCAAACATAGTAGGCTTTCATCATTTGCAAACGTTCACATAAATTATAAACTGCTGAATTTTTTCACGATTGACGTTATTTAGGAATCATTTAAAAATCCTTACAGGAATAAGTGGACAACCATTTGATTTTTACAAAAAAAAATCTGTATAATCTACTAAAGTAGTCTTATGAAATATACTTTTGCAAATGTATACACAATTATGAACTGTGACATTAAATAGCTAAATATTTTTGCAGACTAATGATATCTTTGGAAACAATCTTAAGTTTGCTTTAACAAAAAACTACCCTTCCCTGCAGAGTACAGTGTAAAACTGTTTAACAGCTTAATAGGTTATTTCTTCGGCAATGTTAAACAATTGTTTATACAAACTTTGCAATTAGTATTACCATGATATTGTTTATAATTGTTATATGTGTTATGTAAAGTGTTTGTTCTATTGTGTGTCAAAGTTTTAAAACTCCCATGAATAGAATTGAACATTTGGTCCTTGTTAACTATATGCAACATAGTCAAATTGGGTGAAGGAACTGTGTGTAAAGCCATAACCAATTAATAGTCCTTGGAGTGTTCTGGTATAAGCAGACAAAGATCTATAATACATATATATTTTTATTATTTATTGTAAAATATATAAATAGTTGGCCCTAGGGAAACACTCGGCTTTCAATAACAAATTTTTATTTCCTGCCAGAGCAAGTCAAGTTACTGTCCTTCAGTGAGAGGAAGAACCCACCTTGCCCGACAATACACCAGTAAGAGGGGGTATGGAGCGAGGGTTCTCCATCAGGGGATGAGACCAGAGATAGTCTCATCTGCAGCCGGAGTGTGCAAGGTCTGCAAGGGATCTCCTGGGAATGGGACCAAGGGTGGTCTCCATCAGAGGATGAGACCATGGAGTCTCATCAGTATCCGTGGACCGGCACTGGCGATGGAATGACATTTTTTAGTTATATCCCCGAAATACTTGGGGGATGAATGAAATTTAAGAAATTTCAGAGATAAAATTTCATAAAGGTCCAAACCATTTTATATTATGTATGCGGTATTTTAGACTTTATCTAAAATACCGCATACATAATATAAAATGTACTTAAGTGTATTTGTTTTTGACCTGAAAACGAGACATATTATTAACGTTATCAACTTAAATAGGCATTGTCGTTAAAAAATGTTTAGATCTTTTCTAATAAAGCATATGTTATACAGTACTATGTGCATTAAAGCTAGACAAATAACTATTATTTTAATTTTAACAAAAGCTGGTGCAAAATACAGACTACTGTTCGAGAGCTGAAAAGCTGTCAAGCTCGACATTACTTCGCAAGCAAAGCCATTTTCCTCAACACTTTTCAAGTAAGCCAAACTACAAGTCCTGTAAATCTTTGACAACTTGTACATCAACACACTTGTTATACCCACCGTAAACTTGTTTGGGGGCGGGGGGTATATAGGATTTTTACTGACCTCGGATATCATTAAGGGGAGATAATTGGACTTGAAAGCGAAGCGGGGGTATCGCTTTGTGAGCGTGCTCACAGTCCACACTTGTAAGCCGAGTTGCAAAGAAGTTGAACTCGGCTATTGTTATGATGATGGCAGGTGGTTGGGCGGGTGGGCGGGCGGGCGTCAACAATTGGTTTCCAGACCATAACTCAGAAAGTTGTGAACCGATTTTAATGAAACTTTAGGATATATTTGCATACCATAAGAGAAGGAACCCTATTGATTTTGGGGGTAAATCCATTCAAGGTCATGGTCACAGCGACAAAAACGTTAGAAAAATTCTTGAATTAGTGGTTTCCAGACCATAACTCAAAAAGTTCTCAACCAATTTTATTGAAACTTTGGGATATTGTTACATACCATAAGAGGAGGAACCCTATTGATTTTGGGGTAAATCCGTTTAAGGTCAAGGTCACAGCGACAGAAAAACGTTAAAAAATTTCTTGAATTAGTGCTTTCCGGACCATAACTCAAAAAGTTCTCAACCGATTTTAATGAAACTTTGGTATATTGTTACATACCATAAGAGGAGGAACCTTATTGATTTTAGGGTAAATCCGTTCAAGGTCAAGGTCACAGTGACGGAAAAACTTTAGAAAATTTCTTGAATTAGTGGTTTCCGGACCATAACTCAAAAACTACATCAAGTACATATCTGAAATTTTACACAATGGTTCAATACTGTTAGAGGATTCACATATTCATATTTTATGCAACTTTGAAAATTTGTTGATAAAGCTTACATTTTTCCTGCTGCAACCCTTCCTCACTTTGTCTCCAGTTTACATGTAATGCCTGTAATAACCAATTATGTTAAATCTTAAAATGAAAGCAAGGAAAGTTTTGGTTAATAAAATAATTTACCACTTTTGACTGAATTCTACAATTGAACAAAATTAAATACCCATGTTAAAAAATCATGTTTAATTTTAGTCACGAAAATACATTCCGATCAAGTTTTTAATCATTTAAATTAAAATATGTATCCAAATCAGCAACTGACCAGAAATATAATATTGCTAAAAGAATAATTTGCATGGAATACCAGGAAAAATAACTTCATAAATTGTACAAATAACAAATTAATTGGTTGAACTTTAGTAGCTCGAACTCGGATGGCTCGAACATCCTTGATTTCTCTAACACTTATAAAAGTACGGAACTTTTCCCCAATATAATCAATAATAAAATGTTTCTCTTTCTCGAACACCGATTTCTCGAAAACTGGAACTAAATTAGGAGTCCCAGTTGTAAAAATCAATTGTATAAATAACTCGAACTAAAAATATTTACAGCTTGGTTGATTATTTGGTCCTAAAAGGTTTGATGATCAAAGCCATACCTGTATAATGACAAACTTGATCTTAATGATAAAATCCCTAAGAATTAACCTTACCGTCATCAATTTGTATTTATGTACACATTTGTCGGTAAATTGTTGAAATAGGTTTTAAGGTATCCGGACCACAATTGACCACGTGATCATATTTGGTGTCCCGGATGTCCATTGCTCGTCAATGGAGCAGACCTGGGTAATGTTTGGCAAACAACGGAACTACTATTTGAGTAACCAACTTTTTTTCAAAGTAAAACAATATATTTAATTTGTATCATTAATTAGTAATATATTGATTAATAAAGCTGCATTTCTCGGTCTAAAAAAATTAAACTGTGACTTCAATTATGGGTCGGATACCTTAAATAGTTACAATATACGCCAAGAAATTGCTATATAATCAGAACTGAGGTCATTGACACAATTACGTAATACAATCTTTTAATCAATACTTGTTCACGTAATTAAACAAGAAATATTATAGTAAACATTTCTATTTTAACACAAATATCAATACAAACGTAAAAGTAAGATTTATATATCCAATACAATGAAGAAACACCATTTTTCTTTAATAAATAAATTGTGGCGACTACTGTCTTTTGATTGCCTGCAAAATTTTTCTAACAGAGGATGGAATAAAATGATCGTAATTGAGACACTCGCCATAGATGTCATATATTACTCCACTGGAAACTTATAGTTTTTGTATTGAATTTTTTCTCAAAAATGTCCAACAACATAAATTGTTGAGTTCATCTAATGTGTGAATTTATTTGTAAGTATTAAATTGCAAAATGCTTTCTGCTTTGAGGAATAACAAAATTTCTGTTGTGCAAATTTAGCATAATTATACCGTACTCAACAAAGTGGCCGGGTTTTGACCCGTCCGTTAGTCCATCCATGTGTCCTGCTGTTGGCGCCTGGATAGTGCTCTCATTTCTTAATGGATTTTCTCGAAACTTTGGGAAATTGTTATTTATACTAGGTGCTTGGATGTATTAATTTTTAGGGAAATTCGCTAAAGGAAACCATATTTTTGGGAGTGGGACTTCGTCAACTTTCATGTACATGTATATTCAATGTTGTCGCCAGGATAGTGCTTTCATTTCTTCATGGATTTTCATGAAACTTTGGGATATTGTTACTTATAGTAGGTGCTGGGATGGGATTGATTTTCAGGGAAATTTGCTAAGGGAAACCATATTTTTGGGAAGGGGACTTAGTCAACTTTCATGTACATGTTTTATTCAATGTTGTTGCATAGATAGTGCTTTCATTTCTTCATGAATTTTCATGAAACTTTAAAAAATTGTTACTTATAAGATGTGCTTGGATGGGATTGATTTTCAGGAAAATTCACTAAGGGAAACCATATTTTTGGGAGTGGGACTTAGCAAATTTAACTTTCATGTACATGTATTATTATTCAATGTTGTTGCCTGGATAGCGCTTTCATTTCTTCATGTATTTTCATGAAACTTTAAGAAATTGTTACTTGTAGTAGGTGCTTGGATAGGATTGATTTTCAGAAAATTTAGTTTAGGGGAACCATATTTTTGGGAGGGGGACAGTCAACTTTCATCTACATGTAAATTCAATTTCATTACCTGGATAGCTCTTTCATTTCTTCATGGATTTTCATGAAACTTTGTGAAATTGTTACTTAGAGTAGGTGCTTGCATGGGTTGACTTTTAAGGAAATTTGTCAAAGGGGACCATATTTTTGGGAGGGGGACTTAGTCAACTTTCATGTACATGTAAATTCAATGTTGTTGCCTGCATGGATAGAGTTTTCATTTCTTCATGGATTTTCATGAAAATTCAATATACCATTTTAAATACAAAATACCACCTTGATGTAATGGGCATGCGTGGGGTATTGTGAGCTTGCTCACTAAGGTTCTTTAATTATAAAATGTGCAAAATGGAAATTTTGTTATCTCTTGATGGCGAAAATATTTGTATGCCCCCGCGACATTAAGTTTTACTCAAGTCTGTCTGTCCGTACGAATTTCTGTCAAGCTTTTCTCAGAAACCGTACATGAGAACTATTTGAAATTTGGCATAGTGGTTCAGTATTACAAGTTGTACGTCCCAAGCGACTTTCAGACCTGTCAGACATTTAGCCGGGCATCCGTGTCCCATGGACATATTCTTAGATTTTTTGTAGTTAATCTTTAATTCAAAACAGGATTGAACTCACAACTGTTGTCATCGCTTCCTAAAATTATTGAGACTGCAGGTTTATCAAGAATATAACAAGTGTTAATGCAAAATGTTCATAACTATGTAAAAGATCAATACAAGGATAAAGTTTTTCCACAACAAGTTGGTTAGATCACATTACAAATTTAATGTCTTAAATCAAGTTGTACATGTTTGAATTTTGTTGGAATTTCATTTAGTCAAACTCCAAGAAATCTCCAACATGACACTTTTTTTTTGTAAATCTGAAGGACAAATTCATGTGTATATTTCAGTACATTTCATTTGGGCAATAAAAAACTAGACACTGAAAAGTTACTAACGTGACATTAAACTTCATTTAAACAAACTAACAAAAAATTCCAACTGTTTTGAAGCTTTTGAAATGCATGTAATGCAGGGTATAGCAGGAGACTGTAATTTATTTTTATCAGAGCTTGCCAGTTCAGCCCATGCACATTATTTGACACACTATAAACGGAAATAAATTAATAGTATGTTTAAAATAGAGTTGAATATTATACAAAGGTATTAGGAGGTAAAATAAATCCTCATATTAATAGAAACAATTTGTTTTCATTTAATGATTCTAAATTATTCAATATATCTTCGAACAATACACTTTCCGAACATAGGTAAATACAAAATAGGACAATTATTAGGACCCCCCACTTTGTGGCGGACGCCCTATAGTAATTAGTTTGTCTGTCCCTGCATCCGTCTGAAAAAACTAATCATGTCAGGGCTGTAACTTTTTTATGTTTTGAAGTAGGCTTTTGATATTTGGAATGTGGGTAGATCATATCAAAGCGACGTTTCGCATACTGTGGTTGGTCACCTTTGACCTTGAACTTTGACCTGATGGTCACATTATTGCTTTCTGAATGACAAATTCATGTCCGGGCTGTAACTTTTTTATCTTTGAGGTAGGCTTTTCATTTTTGGAATATGGGTAGATAATATCAAGACGATGTGTTGCATACCATGGGTGTTGAACTTTTATCTCAAGGTCACATTATTGCTTTCTGAATGAAAAATTCATGTCCAGGCTGTAACTTTTTTTATCTTTTGAGGTAAGCATTAATATTTTGAATGTGGGTAGATCGTATCAAGGTGGTGTGTGGCTTACCATGTTTGTTGACCTTTGACCATGAACTTTGACCTGAAGGTCACATTGCTTTCTGAATGACAAATTCATGTCCGGGTTGTAACTTTTTCTGGTAGGCGTTTGATATTTGGAATGTGGGAAGATAATATCAAGGCGATGTGTCGCTTGCAGTGGTTGTTGACCTTTGACCTTTAACTTTGATCTAAAGGTCTTAAATGACAAATTAATGTCCGGGCTGTAACTTTTTTATCTCTTGAGGTAGGCTTTTGATACATGTATTTGGAATGTGGGTAGATTAAGGCAATGTGATGGGTGCCATCTTCCTGATATCTAGTTACATACAAATACTGCTGAATTGAGTAATACAAATAATTTTGTAAAATTTTGTGTATGGGGGCCGCCATATTGACAGTATTTTATCACGTGACTGCGTTTGTGACGTGATAAATGTAATTATCCAGTAAATATGATAAATAATCCAGTTTAAAAATATGTTTTTCTGCCTTAGCTCTTTGAAGAATATATAAACTGTGGCGATGACTAATGACCGGCTGACAACATAAGATTACCAAATACGTCTTAATGTTTTAATGATCTTTGTATTAATAAAAGTATTTTTAGAAACAAATTTTAACCTGTCTTTATTTAACTCAGATAGAATTCACCTAAATAATAATTGTAATAAAAGATATATTTATATGATTATTTTTATATATAAAATAAAATTTCGTGGATAATTTTGCACGTCTTGAAACGTCAGTTGTACCTGGACATGAAAATGTTACAGGTAAATCATTACTCGTTTATGAAGGGTAATTAACAGAATTAGCAGGTAAAAAAACAGGATGTTTATTGCAATTACTTGATCATTTGACACCGACTTTGAAGTATGAATATTCGGAATTTTTCAAAAGCTAACCAGATTAAAGGTTAATGATGAAATTCGAAATTAGAAAGGCACACCCCCCTCTTGCCAAGGACAGGTATGATTTGAATACACCGAAGTGTCAGAACCAGGATGTATATAAGATTTTGAATACCTTTAGATGTAAAACTTACACGTTAACTCAAATATACACAACATGTAAAATTTTGGAAACTGTACATGTGTTACGCACACGCACAATAAATGTTACCAGTAATAATAATTATAAGAATAACAATAATAATAATTATAAATGTACTAAACGTGAAGTGAAATTTTGATGCGCGAAAACCAGAGTATTTAAAAATATTTCATTTAATGACCGTTATTTCTTAAATAGTCAACTTCGCAAATATTTTGTATAAAAAAGTTTCGTTCAGTAAGTTGCTTAATCTGATTAAGTTGAAAATACGAATAATTTTCAATTTAAATTAATATTTATGGACTTTTTTTCCTGTCAAAACTGTGACTTTTTTTCCTGTGACTTTCTTTCCGTTTACCGTTGTAGCTGCTGTGGAAATAGTCTTAAGTAGAAGTCCTTAAATTGGTTAACTACTTGTTACACAAGTCGTTTTTTTTTTTTTGCTTATATATAGATCAGGAATACGAAACGTAATCTTTCCACAACCTTGTCTTATAGTACAACCTTCTGTTATTGACCGTTTCGTGTTATTATCATTCGATGACTTTTAAGGTACTTGGATGTGTAGTATCGCCATCTAGTGACGAGATGGTGACAAGATGGCAGACCTCCATAAGTGCATTTTTTACACGGTAAATTCCATGCAGAAACTTAACCACTGAAAATATAATAAAACATCAAGAGGCAAATGTGTTTCTTTTTAGTTGAAGAATAACATATCAAATTTTTTCGCGAAGTTTCCCTTTAATTATAAGTTATGGTACAATAAATGATAGCAGGTGCATTAATGCAAATCATGAAAGTCCTATTATTACAGCAATAACAGGAATACAAGGTAATAAATTATAAATAATAGTCATACATGTACCTTTTAAACGATGTCTATGATAAAGTGAAGGAAAATTGATCAACATCAGGCAGTAGTAAGTGCCGATTTAATATACTGTATATGATTTCAACTTTGAGAGAGAGAAAAAAAACTATAGATATGATTATTTTGATGTATCAAGAGCAAAAGTCTCGATCAAGATATCTTTATCTATTATGCCGCTCATATCTGGTATTCAATTTGTTGCTTCTCGTTTTACCTGCCCTTGATCATTTATCATCTGTATATCTGTTCAAAAATGTTGCATAGTTATTTTCTTTGAAACTTATGAGGAAATTTCAAGTTGACATATATACAGTCGAGTCTAGTAAGTTGACAAGACCTGTAATTTGATGCATCACATCATAGCATTTCAATCACAGATAAATGATACTGATATACTTTTCTTGGCAAATTAAAGAGCTTGCAGGTCAGGATGGTTCAGCCAAAAAATACAGAAGGTGGAAAATGATATCTCAGATAATGATGTTATAAAAATATTTTGATAACCTGTAAATGAATTTAGATGGGTACATACCAGCTTAAAATCTGCCTGCTCAAATCTGTAATATTGTTGAAAGTGGTACTTCATTAGACCATGCACCACCAAAGATATAATCGTGACAATTATGGTAGCAAAGCTTTTTTGTGTCATCTCAGGAAGATACAGTATACAAAATGCTGCTGCTAGTGACTTGAATGAAACTATTCCACCATACATAATTTAGAAATGTCAGTACCTAAAAAAGATTTAATAAGTAATGGAATGGATAAACGTAATAAATTGAGTACTTCCCAAAACTGATGTGTGACATTAGATATTTTTTTGGATTTTAGGAATCACTTTTTCGCTCACCTTACCCAAAGGATCATTGCCATCACTGGGTGTGCGACGTCCTCATTGTCTGTCATCGTTAACTTTTTAAAAGTCTTTTTCAAAACCACTGAAGGGATTTCTTTGAAACTTTGCACACATTATCAGTAAAATGTCCTGGACCAAGATTGCACAAATCATAGCAGTTACCCAACAAACATGGCCACCATGTCTTAAAATAGAGCAGGTGGTCAAAATACAGTTTGTGACTTATAATTCAAAAAGTATAACAGATACAGGAAAACTGGTGACTTCCCCTCATTCAGCATCAAAACGCCAAAACTCTGTATTGAGTCCAAGTTGTGTGATGACCCCTTATGAAGTTATTTCCAATTAATCATCAAAATTAATGATTTATTTAGATTATTTAGGTTATTTTAAACGAGATGCATTTTCTCTCCATATCTCACAAAGGGCAACAGACAAGAATATGCATCAAGCTTAAAAAAAAATAAATATGTTTATTGCAGTTTTGTATTTTCGTGATGTCACATACTGTGAAAGTATTATTGTTCATTGGGAATCAATTTTCGTGGTTAGACTAAACCACGAATTTAAATTTCCAACGAACAATAATTCTGAATAACCATTTGACAGTTCAATATGTGACGTGGTGTCGAATGGTCTGAGACTGACACATTTAACACATTCATCTCTTGGCTTGTTTTCACAAACATTAAGCGGCCATTTATACCTTCAGAGAAAATAAAATCCATGGTAAATGTTCAAGTATATGCATTTTGTTTAAATGATGTAAATTATTAATACAAGAAATAAATGTTGTTTTTATTTTGCCGAAAAATTTACCTCTAGTAGTAAAATCACCGTTGAAGTAAAGTGTTCATTTTCTACGCAGTTAGAAGTTGCAATAATTATTGCTACTTGCGTCTTTAAATTAAACACTTGTAAAAGTGGTAACATTATTTTTTAATCAATAACATAATACGCTTTTGACATTGATAAATATATCATTACACAGAGCACCTAAGGATCGTATACACTGTTTCATTAATACAATATATTAGTCAAGCATAGATGTTTATAACAGACCTGCTTTTCTGAACCCGAGCTGAATAAGGTCCTTTCTTGTTTCCATTTTGCTGTGTGTTGCTATCAGCCACTTTGCATGGATAGGTTTAAGTACTGAGGTTTTCAGGTCAATTACCACATTTCCACTTTGTCCATCACCGATTTACTGAAAGATCCAAAGGTTTGAGTTTATCAGTACATGCAGCTGGGACAAAGAGTGGTATGATGTCATTTTCTTTGAGCAAGTTTAGTAGTTTTTCTACATGGTGGGCTTTATACACATCGAATATGGCTATAGACTTCTGGTTTTTCTTAGAGAGTGGCTCAGATTCCTGTATATCCTCCACGTATGGAATGATGATTTTGTTTGTCGAAATGTATCATCGACTCCTCATTGCTCCAATGGGAATCAGTGTAGGGTCACATCCCAGTTGCTGGGGAAGTCAACTCCTTTCGGTAAACACCTGTCTGTTTTTCCTGCATATATGACTTGTGGTGGTAATAAAGTTCTAGCTTTAGTCACAGCAAGCAAGATGGTAATCTGGCGTTTATCATCAAGGCCTGAGATAGAAATTTGATGTGTTCCTCTTTCTCCATTGTCTAGTCACCTCCTGGCACTAACTGACATACGGTCTGGTCCGAGTTGATAATTAAAGAATCGGGAACATTGTTGTCCTTAGTGACTTTAGCAATCTTTTCGGTGTATGTCTGACTAATATCCCCGAAATCCTGTGGTAGATGTTTTACAGCTTTCGTCCCCTTTCTCTTCACATACCCCATACGTTTCAGAATGCGTTCCAAACGATGTCTTGCAAACTTTGTATGAGTATGAGTATGCACCTTTTCTCTTTATCATGAGGTAGCTGTCTCTGATGCTGCGTATAGTTTTTTCGGAAACTTTATGGCCAAGGTCAAATGTGAATTTTCTTGATGCTCTGGCAGCATTGTTGTCCACTGCATACTGGGCAAACTAGCATGTGTCTCTTTGTCATACGAATTGTGTAAGTCACCCCTCTTTCGTTTTCTTGAGGATGATGCTGCATTGATGATGTCAACCCCATCGTCATAAGAGCTTCCTGGTGTGATTTGCTGTCTGCTGGGTTTGGTAGACCTGGTGTGACAGGTTCCTTTGTTTTAACCGGGCCAGTTTTCAACCACTGAGTTAAAGACATGTTGAGAGTATGATGACCATTGCGTTTTCCATGTCAATTTATATCCCACTGATTAGATTGAGTAAATTTAAGCTTGGATGCTGAGCAGGTTCAAGCTTGCATCTGATTTTAATAAAGTTTGGTATTATCTAATCATGTACTTTTTTATCAGTGTAATTATATATAATTACGCTTATTAATTACCATTAACAGGAAAGGTGATTGAAAGAAAATTAATAAAATCAACTATTTAATATAAATAATATTCTGGTGTAAACATCACTAATTAGCTGTCAAGTGAAATGTAAATGAACACTTTCATATGCGGCCAAACAAAAATATCTTTATAACCGCCGCCAATCAAAACAACAGATGGGAAGATGGACAATGTCTTCTTATTACTTGCAAGAAGCTTTATGTTTTTCCTTAGATGTTAGTATTTTTTAATGGACCCTTATCCAAGCATCATCAGTGATGTGAAGGATGAGGGTCATTATATGAAGAAGCCTAAGGGCTTCGAGGGTTAATAAGTGAACCTTTTACTTCATGTCAGGCCGCACGCCTTTCTTCACAGTTGACTGATTTTAAATACAATACCCTGCCAACTGGTATATAAAGCGTGCTGAATGAGAATATAGCCTCTTTTTACAGAAAGCCGAGTTACCACTGTAAAGCAACTAAGACACCAACAAACATTTATTGGATAAAAAACAGGGAGGGTATCTATACATCTCTAAGTCAGAAAAAACACTGAAAAGGGAGGGTTATTAACCCTCGAAGCCCTTAGGCTTCTTCATATAATGACCCTCATCCTTCACATCACTGATGATGCTTGGATAAGGGTCCATTATATTTCATAAGCCTCGGGCTATCTCAGGTTAATAAGTGAACTCTTTAAAGCTCCAATAAATGTAACCAAAACTAAAGAACTTATGATGCATGAATAAATGTTTAATAAGAAAAAACAACCTCTGAATTATTAAATTTTAATACATTCCTGTTCATATCACAAAAAGCATATATAATAACACAAAATGTTTTTATGCATCTTGACAGTCACATGATGCATCTTCCTACATCCTCCTGGATAAAAAATCTGCTACATATCCTCCTGGATAAAATCTGCTACCACATGTCTGGTGCTGTTAAATACAAATTTTATATATCTTTATATATTTGAAAAAACTTTGTCAATATAAGATACATTTGTAGTTTCTATTTCTTTGTGGTAAAACTTATGAAAAGTACTTGCTGAAGACCAATTTGCCGTTTTAAGAATGTCTTTAAGTGACATCCCTGCTCTATGGGCTGCTGAAGTTGAGGCACTTCTAAAAGAATGTGCCTTAAACCTTGTGATATCTATACCAGAATTCTTTAAAATTAACTTCAACCACCTAGCAATAGTTGAGGTAGTAACACACTTGTAGGTTTTAAAAGAAATAAATAGTCTACTTGACTTTCTCAACTCAGCTGTTTTCCGAATATAAACTTTCAACGTTCTTACAGGACACACCTCTATTTTGTGAAAAGAATTTAACACTACTTCTTGATCAACTGAATTAGGTCTTGTAGTTTTTAACAAACTACCCATTTTGAAAATTATAGAGGAGTTATTCTGCAAAACAAAATTCAAATCAAGTGCAGCTAAAGTCTGACTTCGTTGAGCTGAAGCTAATGCCAACAGCGCAACACATTTACAAGTCAACATTTTTAATGTTAAGCTCTCTAGAGGGAAAAGTGTAAATAAATATCTTAAAACTTGTCCCACATTCCAAGTGAAAACATATTTACTTAGAGGTGGTCTTAAATTAAAGATTCCTTTCATAAATCTACTAATATAAGGATCTTGTGACCAACCAGCCTTACCTAATAATGTCAGAGTCTGACAAATTGCAGCTTTATGTGTATTTATACAACTATAAGATTTATTATCACTAAATAGTGTGGACAAATAATTGATTATTTGTTTAACATTTGGATCAGTGGGATCAATTTCCCTTGAATTGCACCACAAAACCCACTTTCTCCAACTATATTCATACTGCGTGTTAGTTGATGTGCGCCAAGATTGAGATATGATTTCGGCAGACTTGCCTGAAAATCCTTTATTAAGGAGATGTCTCCTGACACAACACAGGCGACGAGAAACAACTTTCTCTTGTTCATTGAATGTAATTGCCCATTGTGAACTAATCTGATTAAGTCCGAGCACTGAGGCAATTTGACTGGCATATCTATTAATGATTGCAAAAATTTCGGATACCAGGATTGTGTTGTCCATAATGGAACCACTAGAATTGCTTTTCTCACCTGATCGTCTTCTATTTTCCTTAACACTCTGTTTATTTGACTGAAAGGAGCAAAAATATAAGGAGTTAGATTATGCCATGAAAAAGAAAAAGCATCTGTAAATAAAGATTCTGGGTCTGGAAACCAGCTAACATAATTTTTTAGCTGCTTATTTAATCTAGAAGCAAACAAATCAATATCAGGAACAAAGAAATGTCTAGTTATATCAAAGAATACGGATTCTTTTAACTTCCATTCAGAACTGTCATTAAACACCCTGGAAAGATTATCTGGAGTGGAATTATCCTTTCCAGGTATATGGACTGCTCTAATAAATATATTCCTTCCTGAGCACCAATTCCATATAGCTTTACTTATTTCTAGTAGAGGTATTATAGAACCCCCTTGATTATTTATATATGAAACTGCAGTTGAGCTATCAGTTCTGATACCAATGACCATATCCCTTAACTCAGAACAGAAAGTTTTTAGACCAAATAAAATGGCTTTTAATTCCAAAATATTAATGTGATTCTGTTTTTCAAGAACATCCCATCTACCCTGAGTAGATTTACTACCAAACACAGCACCCCAACCTTCGCAAGAAGCATCAGTTTCCAAATATTGGTTTGGTGTATCTTTACATATTGGACTTCCATTGACCTTTACAATATTTTCTATCCACCACAAAATTTCACCTTTTCCCTGAATTGAGAGTTTCATTGTAGCATTAAAATCATTGTTTGATTCATTTAGAGCTTTAGTTTTATCAATGTCTAAATATCTGTGTTGTAAATGTGCATAACGTATTGCATGATGTGTAGATGAATATAAGCCAACAAGCTGTGCTATACTTCTAATAGTACAAGAAGCCTTTTTTAAAACTTCTTTTGACATTTCTATAATTTTTTGCACCTTGTCGTCGGGTAAAAATACCATAAATAAAACCGTATCTATAATAAAACCAAGAAAAACAATTCTTTGTGAAGGGATAAAACAGGACTTTTCTATATTTATACAAAAACCTAAAGATTCTATAAATTGCTTGACCATAGATGTATTTTGCACTGATGACTCATAATTTTCTGCTTGAAGCAAAGAATCATCAATGTAGAAAAAAGAACAAATACCCAAGCTTCGAATATGTGAAAAAACCACCTTCATAATCTTTGTGAAAACTCTTGGGGCCGAAGCAATTCCAAAAGGTAAACACTGAAAAGCATATAGTTTACCTTTCCATAAAAATTTTAAATATTTTAAGCAAGATTTATGCATGGAAATTGAAAAATATGCATCAGTCAAATCGAGACTGGTAAGGAAGCTATTTTTAGAAATACTACTCAGTACAACATCTAAGGTTTCCTGTTTGAAATGATAATACTGAATAAAATCGTTTAAATTTTTCAAATTTATAACTGGCCTAAATTTGCCATTTTTCTTCTTAATCAAAAATATGCTTGAAATAAATTCGCCTACTTCATGGGTTGAGGGTTTAATAGCCCCCTTTAATAATAGTTCTGAAATTTCTTTATCTACCAGTTTAGTTTCTTCAAAATTAAACCTCCTCTCTTTTGGATAACTTTTTTGCATTGGCTTTTTAAAAAACTCTATTTTGTATCCTAAAATAGTTCTGAGAACCCAAGGGTCCTGTGTAATAGTTTTCCACCTATGAGAAAAAATTTTCAATTGTCCTGCCTTAACCAAAGATAAATTACTCACCATCAAAATTTTCTTTTGTTTTGATAGAGTCTGTTTCCTCTTGACATAGTCGTAGGCATACTGCCGCGCCAACTTGGTCGCTGGTAAAAAGGTCTCCGGAAGCTTCTTCCCCTGAAAGACCTGAAGTTTTTTGGATTTAGACTTTTGTTAAGCTTAAAAGCTTCATTAATATCATGGAGACGTTTAGAAATATCATCCCCAAAAAGATTCATGCCTACCGGCTCATTTCTATTGCAAAGTTGGTGAAACTTACGTTCAATATGGGGTTTCAGAGACATTCTACGTTTAACTGACAATTCAAAATGACAATTTGACAAAATAGCAATTGCTGTTGAAACTAGCTCCCTCATGGCTTTAATATCAAAATCTTTAGACTTGGATGTTAATAATTGAGCCACTTTTATTACTGGTACAATGCCAGCTGCTAATAACCTCTGAATGTTTTGGGACGTTAAGTCTTCTGTTTTTGCACTGCGTTCTAAAAACTGCCAAATTTCAGGATTAACTGGCGGAGGAACAAGCCCCTTACAGTTTCCTGGAATCTTGTTTTCCTTAATCATAGATGACACGTCAGATTTTTTCTTACAAACATTCTGAATTACAGAAGAAATTGATGCTCCAACATCAGCATCAAACTTGTCATCATCCTCAAAA
This sequence comes from Limnoperna fortunei, assembly GCA_944474755.1. NCBI lineage: Eukaryota > Metazoa > Mollusca > Bivalvia > Mytilida > Modiolidae > Limnoperna > Limnoperna fortunei. Next base: position 36,113,099 of record OX104113.1, read on the forward strand.
ATACGTGGCATCTCATATTCAAAATCTTCATCTTCCTCAATATTTATTATGCCACTACCATGACTACTCGCCCCAAGTCCTTCAGAGTCTGAATCACTAAAGACATTAAAATTTTGTTCAGCTGTATCATTGTTAGGATCCCTACTTTCAATGCCATTTGACTCATTCTCTTCCAACAACCTACGAACACGATCATTAATATTACCATTTTGTTTATCATTACTATTACTATTATTGTAACCCCTCTGACTCTGCAATGCAGATATCAAATTTGTGGATAAATCAGAGAACAATGACTTTAACAATTCCGCTTGTTTGTCAGCTTTTGACTTACGTTTTTTGTTTGGTACATTAGGCTCATCACCCGCCTGTCTTTTCTTAGGGTTTTCTACCTTTTTCATGGGCTCTTTACCCCGGTTATTACTTTTCACCGGCTTGTTTTTATTATTAGTTTCATTTACCGGAATTTCCGGAATATCTAAATTCTGAGTTTCGTCCCGTGTACGTTCGGTTTCAAAACCCGAAAACGACTGATCGAACTCGTCTTCTGACGCAAATAACTTCATTATTTGTTCATTTTTATCATAATCACTCTCCGAACCACTAGTATTTCTAGTTTTACTACGTGCCATGTCAATGCGAAACACCGAGTCGGCGTTTTATAACTTCCAACGATAGAGTCTATCGTTTATGTGACACGTGAATAAATGTACAGAGTCTGTACAAATTTAAAAAGCTCTTATACTACGTGCGGCCTTAAAAGTAAAAGAGGCTATATTCTCATTCAGCACGCTTTATATACCAGTTGGCAGGGTATTGTATTTAAAATCAGTCAACTGTGAAGAAAGGCGTGCGGCCTGACATGAAGTAAAAGGTTCACTTATTAACCTGAGATAGCCCGAGGCTTATGAAATATAATGTATTTTTGTGCACATTTTTTTTTAAATCCACGAATTTAAAAATCCAAGAACTAGTCATTTTTCCTAAAACCACGAAAATTGATACCCACGAATAAAAGTTCTTTCACAGTAGTTTACTTAACAACGCCTTGACAGAGAGTGAGATGGGATAATACCACGCTTAAAGATCAAAGGAAAATACTGCAAAATATCAATACTTTTAATTTTTGTCTCGCCTGTGACGAAAGTCGCTGGAGGCGAGACATATGTATGGGAATCCGGCGGCGGCGTAAACACTTGACATCTTGCTTCATATATTTTTAAGCCCAAGCCCTAGGTCCATCAAATTTGGTACAGATGTAGCTTATGATGAGTACTTGCCAGTCAGTCACCTGTCACCTGACCTTGACCTCAATTTCACGGTCCAGCGACTACGTTAAGGTTTTTGGGTTACGACAGTTCCTCTGTAACTACGCATGATAGGATGACAATATTTGGTGTATAGGTTGCTGATGACTAGTACATGACTGTCTGGTAGGTTTCACCTGACCTTGACCTCAATTTCACGGTCCAGCGACTACATTAAAGTTTTTGGGTTACGACAGTTCCTCTGTAACTATGCATGGTAGGATGACAATATTTGGTGTATAGGTTGCTGATGACTAGTACATGACTGTCTGGTAGGTGTCACCTGACCTTGATCTCAATTTCACGGTCCAGTGACTACGTTAAAGTTTTTGGGTTACTACAGTTCCTCTGTAACCACGCATGGTAGGATGACAATATTTGGTATATAGGTTGCTGATGACTAGTACATGACTGTCTGGTAGGTGTCACCTGACCTTGATCTCAATTTCACGGTCCAGTGACTACGTTAAAGTTTTTGGGTTACTACAGTTCCTCTGTAACCACGCATGGTAGGATGACAATATTTGGTATATAGGTTGCTGATGACTAGTACATGACTGCCTGGTAGGTGTCACCTGACCTTGACCTCCATTTCACGGTCCAGTGACTATGTTAAAGTTTTTGGGTTACGACAGTTCCTCTGTAACTACGCATGGTAGGATGACAATATTTGGTGTATAGGTTGCTGATGACTAGTACATGACTGTCTGGTAGGTGTCACCTGACCTTGACCTCAATTTCACGGTCCAGCGACTACGTTAAAGTTTTTGGGTTACGACAGTTCCTCTGTAACTACGCATGGTAGGATGACAATATTTGGTGTATAGGTTGCTGATGACTAGTACATGACTGTCTGGTAGGTGTTACCTGACCTTGACCTCAATTTCACGGTCCAGCAACTACGTTAAAGTTTTTGGGTTATGATAGTTCCTCTGTAACTACGCATGGTAGGATGACAATATTTGGTATATAGGTTTCTGATGAATAGTACATGACTGTCTGGTAGGTTCCACCTGACCTTGACCTCAATTTCACGGTCCAGCGACTACGTTAAAGTTTTTGGGTTATGGCTATTCCCCTGTAACTATGCATGGTATGGTAACAATATTTCGTATACAGGCCGCTGCTGATATTTAATGCTATTTACGTAATGCTTATGACGAAATTTATTTTCGTTACTGATGCGGAATGCAGGCGAGACGTTTTTCTGTGTCCACACTTGTTTCCTCAAAATCTTGAAAATTATTACAAGTAGAGAAAAAGTTAGTATTGCTAAATTTTTTAGTTAATGAGAGCTACTAAAATGACTTCAGGTTAAGAATGTTTAACTGTTTTGGAGTTATTCCCCTTGAACTGTTTCTTTAAAATCAATTTTAATTTTTAAAATTGATTTTAAAAAAATCTCCTATTAAACCACTAAAATGAATGCTTTGAAACATTGCACACATCATCTTTAGGATGTCCTCTACCAAAATTGCACAAATATTGACAGCTGACCAACCAACATGTCTGCCTTGGCAAAAAATAGAACAGGGGCATGGGTAGTCAGAGAATCCTCTGCCATCCAACACTTTTTTTTGTGCATGGAACGTCAGAGAGCTATTAGAGAAAAATATCTAAAGAAGCGAATTATATATAGTTTAGCTGGACGAAAATGTTTGTTAACATCTGGACACAATGAAATTGGCCGACTCAGACCTTTGTCGCAAAATCCGCTGTTTTGCTTATGGAGAGCTCTCTGACGTCCCATGCACACAAAAAAATCGTTGGACAGCAGAGGATTCTCGGACTAGGGCATAATTGGTGCATGTAATTAGGCTTAAAAATTTACAAATTTGAAAGCAAGTTCAAATTTTGTGAATAAATTATATTGACATATATGTCCATTAGGATTTACTTTCTACTTTTTGGTCATTAACTTGCTCCCACCCGGAAGTGAGAAATACGCTCATGCGTATAATGTCACTTCCTGTCCCTGTAAATCTCACCAGTTTTCACATGGCGCTTGAAAACCATGCAAAAAACTAAAGACCTACGGGGAGGTAGGGTGGTCGTACATATATGTCAGGTAAGTATAACTTATTCACAAAATTTGAACTTGCTTTTAAATTTGTAAATTTTATTTCATAAATTAGAAACTTACCTGACATATATGTACATTAGGATTTCACTGATTCCTAAGTTGTCCCAATCTGGCTGTGGGTAGGATCTGGAGTTGTTTTGCATGTAGCATTTTCTCCTCCAGTAGATAAGTATTTTATATAATAAAGTTACCTTTTTTTTCTTCTTTTTCTATTTTATGTATTTTTTTAAATTTTTTTTTATCTGCATTAGATCTCATTTAATGTCTAAAAAGATTATGTAAAACACATATATCAATAACAGGCTCTCATGAGGTGTATCATCTCAATCAACTATATACATGTACAACAAAAATACATCTCAAAATGTTAAAAACAGCACACAAACTCGTCTGGAAAGAATTCTGTTTATTTACAATCCATTTATTCTAATACTTCCACACAAATATTCTTTAGATATAGCTTGATAAAGGTGTCTGCCTGACTCCAATCAGCACTTTCTAAAATTGTCTTTAAATAATAGCACCTTTGAATAATGCCCAAGAAGGTCCCAAGGCTCTTTTAGAGTGTCCTTTCACAGTTCCACAAACTTTATTTGCTTCTTTATGTGCTCTCTTGATAACTTTCACTAACCACTGTGAAATTGTTTGTGAAGATACCCATTTATTAGGTTTGTTAATAGTTAAAAACAATTTATCACCTTCAGTACCATCTTTTCTCAAACTGTCTGTCTTTTTCAAATAATACATCAAAGCCCTCTTAGGGTCTAACAACTTGTTCTTCCCAAAACCTGGAACAAAAATTGTAGGACTCTAATGTGATATTCTATCTTGCTTTGAAAGACCATGTCTAATGAAAGTTACACCTTTCTTTTGAACATTAACAGAACCTTCCCCTAATCGTAAAACCTGAAAATCTCCACACCTTCTAAAAGTAGTTATTGCAAACCAAAATATTGTTTTAAAAGTCACATATTTGAAAGACGCTTTTGACATTGGCTCAAAAGGCTCTTTCTGTAACATTTGTAAAACACAAGGAAGATCTCATTCAGGTACAAGTTTATGAGAAGGAGGTCTCGAGTTGAACACCCCTTTTAGCAACCGAATGATGTAGGGATGTTAACCAATAGGTGTTTTCCCAATTGGAGGCAAAATTGTGGACAACATTTACCTATAACCCCCAATAGTCCTGTATTTTAACCCAGCTTCAAACAAATCAGTCAAGAAATTTGCACATTGTTCTAAAGTTGCTTCATAGGGATTGATATGCCGTTCAGTACAACAGCCAAAGAATCTCTTAAATTTGCATTTATAATCATTTTTTGTCCGTGTTCGCCAAGAGGCTGACAACAATTTTCTAGTTTCTCTGAAAAGCCCTTTGTTTCAAGCTGTTTGTCGATAATTTCCATGCAGTTAACTGAAACATGCTTGGATTGGGATGTGCAACTCTTTTCCTCCCCTGACCCTGAACCAAGAGATTGTCTAACATTGGCAGTCTCAAAGCAGTGACATTGGCAGTCTCAAAGGCAGTGCAACTAACATCTGAAGCAATTGAGGAAACCACATTTGTCTTGTCCAATGAGGAGCAATCAAAATGATTTGGCACTGATACTGCTGCATGTGTTCCAATACTCTGGGTATCAAGGACAGTGGAGGAAAGGCATACCCTAACAGATTGTCCCAACTCATTGCTAGGGCATCCACTGCAAGTGCTTGTGGATGATCTATCCAAGAACAGAACACTGTGGTTTTCTTGTTTTGAAAAGTTGCAAACAAGTCTATCGTTGGTTGACCCAATCCCTGAAAAACTTTTTGAACTACACTGTGCAATTCCCATTCTGTTGCATGAATCTTCAAACGACTCAACTGATCTGCAAGAATATTCTTCTTTCCTGCTATGTGAGTGGCTTGAAGATTCATCTGCTTGTTTAATGCAAACATCCAATGATCCCACACTTGTTGACATAATGGAAGAGAATGTTGATGTATTGCACTACAGATGTATTGTCCGACCTGATTAAAACCTTCTTGCCCATCAACTGATTCTGAAAATGTTTTAATGTCAAAAACACAGCTTTCATCTCCAAATTGTTGATGTGCTGTGATTTCATTTCCCTGGACCAAAGACCCTGAACATTTAAGTTCTTTGACAAAAATCTGCCCCACCCCAACATTGAAGCATCGGTTGTGATTGTAATTGTTGTTTTTACTGGTTTTAAAGATCTGCCCTGAGAAATGTTCTCCACAAATAACCACCATTCCAAATGTGGTTTCAGGTTGAGTGTACAAGGGACATGAAAATCTAAACTCATTTTGGATGGGCTCCATGTTTGCAAAAGATGTAATTGGATAGGCCTCATAAATAGTCTCACATTTGGAATTAATTCCACACACAAGGCTATTTTCCCCAGAACACAAAGGTATTGTTTTGCTTGTACATTCCCCTTCAAAATCTCTTGTATTGACTGCTTAATACCTTCTATCCGTTCTTGTGTGGGAAAAACCAACCCCTTGTCCAATCTGAACAGGGCCCCCATGTAAGTCACTATCTGACTTGGTTCCAGACATGACTTTTCTATATTTATTGTGAAACCCAAATAAACAAGAAGATTTAGCAATAGCTCTCGATCCTTTAGCAGACCTGTTAGAAGCTGGTTTACACACATCCAATCATCTAAGTACATCGTCATCCTTACATTGTGTTTTCTTAGATAAGCTGCCACTACTGACACAACTTTGGTGAATACATGAGGGGACAATGTCAGTCCGAAGCAAAGAGCTCTGAACTGATAAATCTGACCCCCTACACAAAATCTTTTTCTATTGCTCTTTTTTCTAACAAGGAATCAAATTCCGTCATTATAATATCTAAATCTTTTGAATTTCCCCTTGTTTCTTTTATACCCTGAAATTGTGGTTTTTCCAGAAATTCTAATTTGTACCCCTCCTTCATAACTGACAGTACCCATTGATCGTCGGTTATTTGTTCCCATTTTTGTAGAAAATTTGACAGACGGCCCCCTACCGGTATCTGAGGAAACAGCATTCATGTCATCTGGAACTGTTTCCTTTACAATTGCAGCCCCCTCTGGTGATACCAGTCTTCTTCTTGGGGATCCAAAAATAAGAAGCAGTGTTTTCCTTCTCTGATGTGATATATTTCTTGTCCTGTTTAGCATAACTAGTAGAGGGTTTATTATAATTAGAGTTATTAACAGTTTGTTCTTCCCTATATCTTTTCTTAGGCACTGAAGAATCTGAGGATTGAGTCGTGGCTTTGCATTTATTATTGTGTGTGTTATTTGTCTTAGTTTTAGCCATACTAGGAATGTCTGGAAACAAATCATCTAGCACTTTATTTTTTTCTTTGCGATCTTTCAAAAATTTGTTAAAGTCAGCACCAAATACTCCCTCTGCCCCTAGAGGTAAATCAGAAAGCTCACGGGCATCTTCAATTTCATAAAGCCCTGTATCCGTCATAGCTAATTAATGTCTTATTACGTGATGAAGTGCACCTGTACGCCCCAATTGGTCTAGGCATTTAGTAGAAATAGCAAAAATGTCCCCTACCTGTTGTTATGCTTTATCACCATCATTGTCAGATAACAAATTTTGCAAAAGATTTGCCAATCCCGTTGAGCATACATAACAGCAACTATACCCATGTAGGCAGGCTGTTGTCCTCTGTAGGCTATCTTTTCTACCATCTTAGCAGGTTGGCTATATAAACTATTGCCCACTTTAGTTACCAAAGCGGCCCTTTTGCCATGCTTTTTGACCAAACATCTACAAATTAGCTCGTCAATAGACCGAACTTTCAAAAAATTACCAGTTTCCACATGCACTGGAAATTCATCTTTTATTTCTTCTGCAAAAGCAGTATGTAAATTAGGATTGTCAGTACACCAACTACCAAGCAGCACCTGTTTTTGAGCATCGTCAATTTAAATTCCTAATTTCTTTTCAACTTTCTTGGCATAAGCATCTTGCCCAAACAAGTTATATAAATCTTTCTTTGAAGAACTTTCTTGGCAGAAGCATCTTGCCCAAACAAGTTATATAAACCTTTCAACATCATTAAAAGGTTCAGTTTCTGACTCAGTTTCACATTCAATACCCAACCGTTCATCATCTCTGGGCAAAATTGAAACTTCATCATCATCAGAAATTTCATTATCTAACTCAACTAATCTTTGTAACTGACCAGACATGGTGCTGCACCTGGCCCGAGAATCATTTATGTCCCCAATTACAGTACTATTACTCTCAGCACTTTTACCACTTTGGGAAGTTTTGTCGCCGTTTGTTGCACAATTCCCAGCTCTAAGTAACTCAAATAGTTTGTCAAATTTATCACCTTATTATTGACCTCATCGTGGAATTCATTGAATTTCGTATGCAATTTGTCCTCCAAAATCTTGTATTTACTTTTCCGTTTGGATTTTGTTCTGGATTTTGACCTAGGAATGTCTTTCAAAATCGTGTCATTATCCATGTTATTCTCAATGCCAGTCATTGCCGACTGCTCTTTTTCTCTTAATCAAAGTATTAATACCGTTGTCCATAATATCATACGAGCGAGAAAATTTGTGACATGTTTTCAAGCGTCTAGAAAGAAAACTGGTGAGATTTACAGGGACAGGAAGTGACATTATTCCCATGAGCGTATTTTTCACTTCCGGGTGGGAGCGAGTTAATGACCAAAAAGTAGAAAGTAAATCCTAACTGACATGTATGTCAGGTCAGTTTCTAATTTATGAAATAAAATTCTGTAGCTACAAGCAAATTATTGTTTGTGTCAGACCAAAATTGTTACAACAATTTGTTCAAGTTGTGTAAATCTTAGAATTTTTTTAAGAAGTTTTGCTCTTCATAAATAATTGTTATTAAAACTTAATTTGTTGTCTTATTAAAACAATGAACATTTTCTTTCCTTTAATTTAACAATAAAATTATTTTTTTCTTTGTCATAACTTAAAAGTGCGCATTAGTTGATGGAATTATAAACAAAGTAGAACTAGATTAGTGGTACATGTAATAAATTGCATCATTCTGTAACATATATTATTTATTCAATGAAAAATGCACTTTTACAATATTTAAATCAAATTAAATGTTAATATTTATCATGTTTAAATCTTTGCAGTTTTTATTATTTCAATACAAGCAGCATCTTATTTGCAATCTTTGGCACCCAATGTATATCTGTTCCAGAGATGACTATATTTTCTAGTATTTAAGTCTATGCTATGCTATATGTACATAAGAAAAAGTCGGACATGAACCAGCTTACAACTGTTAAAAACATAAATGTTATAATGCCTCGATTTCTGATGCAAATGGCACTACAAATTGTTCTATTTCTGATCTTATGCCAGTTTACTAAAAGTAGACACACATAAAATTGTGCTTGTAATCACATTTTTAAGGGCAAAAAACTTGGCTTGAACCAAAACGATTTGCCTCGTAAACAACGAAGGTCTGTTAGTTTCAGCTAATAATCGAACTTACCTTGGACCACTGCTAATTTTGAACCCCTGTTGAACTCGAGTCTACCCTGCCAACAGTGAGACTTGTAGCTATAACGCCAGTGTTGACAGACCAATAGTTGATCAATAGTAGATGACTAACTACCTTATCCACTCTGCCACCAAAGCCCCTACTTCTCTTGTATGATGCACATTTGACTTGAAAAACCTAATTGTGAACAACACAAACACAGTTTCTTTCACTTATAAATACAGACTAGCAAAGTTCTATGACTGTATAAAATACATGTATTATGTCTAGCTTTTGTAAAACTGGAACCCGATGTTTGCAACTAGAAAAGAAAGGAAAGACAAAATATCAATTTTTGGCCGGGTTGCATGAAGTGCACCCCCGGGTAATAGTATGGTAAAGGCTAATGGGCAGGGAAAATAGGGTACCTATTTTATATAATCAACTCCTCCTACAGTTTTCAACCACGATCTCTGAAACTCCAGAAAGATTGCACATGTATTGAAGTTGTGCACCTGCTATTATGGAATTGTTCCAGGATTTTTTTCCTAATTTTCCAGACATGGGAACTTAGTCATTTTTGGGAAGGTTGCGTAGCAAACTTTCCCCTTGCTAACGCTCAGATACATAGAAACTACTGCGACCGGCGTGTAATAAAACCTTACGCTCATAAAATATAGGTCACATTGGAGGAATCTATCAATTACATGAATCTGTGCACCACATTTATCTTGAACAACTTTACTATACATGTCCTTTCGTATTATGTCTCATTTACTGTATAACTGATAACTAATATTACGATTTAAACTAATATTCCATGTTCATCCGCGAGAGACAGACTCGTTACACTTTTTGGTGTTTGAAATCAACGCGATATTTGGCAATCCTCGTGATAGCTGTTCACTGAACCGACAAATGTAGTGCTGACAGTGGCATCAGGCATCAGTCTAATAATATTTGACAACGTTATTATGATTCTAGTGATTTAATGATTATTTTGTGCGATCGTCGTTTTATACGGGTTTGCATTCTATTTTTTACGTGTTTAATTAAATGAAAATCAACACAAAAGTGTGTGCTTTGTCGATGTACAGATTTGCAGAATGTTGGGAGAATGTAGAAGTTTCGTAAATAAAATACAAGTAGTTATATTAAATATAACAATTTCTAACTAATAAAAATCTATTGAAAAGATATTTTAGTGTTTGTGACACAAGAATAGTAAATAGATTATTTGACATCGGTGATCAATTGCACTCACCATGTCGCTACATTATTCCATAGTAAAAGCTGACACAATTTGTTTCCGGTCCTTTTGATTAATTTTTATAATTGGTAATTCATGCTGAACCATTAATATTTCTCGTTACACGAGTCGAAATTGGTCACCACCAATCGTAACAAGCCAAAAAACCTACCAATTTTCCGTGTATGTTTACCTCACGAAATTGCCGTCGTTTCAGACGATGTTGCATTTTTATGCTTTAATTATCTAATTAAATGAAAGTCAAAACGATATATTTTTCTTCATTTTATGTGTTCCTTAAAACAAAGGAAGATGTGATCAAGTCAGTGTGTTTTAGCAGAAGTATTTTGAGTGACAAATAAAACCTCTTAGCGCGTATGGTCGATCTTATGTTCCTTATGTAGATCCAAAAAGGTGCAAATTGAAAGCAGCAATTATTTTTTAACATTTCTTTAGCGTTTTGAAATGCTGTTTTTAATTTGATAGAGCGATTTTCCAAGGTTCTAGTTTTGACCAAAATTAGAACGGGTGTAACTTGGAGGAAGCGATTATTGTCCATTTGAAAACCTTGGGGTAATGTCGTTTGCGGTTTTAGCGCGAATACCATAGAACGTCACGAAAGCTGGCGATCTTTTGTAAACATCGTAAGACATTTGTTGAAAACATGAAGTGTCAGATTGCGTAGCTAAAGTCAAGTACTTGTAAACAATAAGCATAGTATGGAATATGTACAGTGGAAATGTTTTATTGGATTTTTGTAATAAAAACTTACAATATCGCATATTGAATATTAATTTTTAAAAATGCAAGCAGAAAAGCACTCCATGTGATTGTGTCTTTTAGTATAAGCTATAAACACACTGTTTAAATTTAAAACAAACTATAGTTGACATGCATTCTGATTATAAAGATCTATGTTGCCTCATACAGTCTTAAAATTTTTTGTTTGTTTGAATCCAGGGGATTTATAAAAAATTATTTACATGCGCTTTTGAATAATACTGGGTCAATCTTGTTATAGTGTGTGGGACTCGATATAACAAAATCGACCCAGTATCATTCGAAAGCACATGTAAATCGATTTGCACATCCCTGTGTTGTAATTATTTAATGCCACTTTCAGCAATTTTTCAACTATATTTGGGCGTCCTGTTTTTATTGGAGGAGAAAGCCAGATTGTAGGAGTCTTTTAATAATTGTCAATCAAGATTGAAGTTGAGCACACCCTGGCAGCAGTAAGATTCAAACAAGTACTGACATGCATTCGATCAATAGTAGATGAATACTACCTTAACCACTCGGCAACTGAAGCCCTGGAGTATTACAGAAATAAACAAGTGTGGACTGTGAGCACGCTCACAAAGGGATACCCCACGCTCCCCTTCAAGTCCAATTATCTCCCCTGAATAATATCCGACAGCGACGAAAATTCTTTATGCACATCTACATATGATGTACTTCCTTCATGTAAAGTTTCATCAAAATCTGTCAAACAGTTTAGGAGGAGTTGCGCTTACGAGGTCTCGCACTGAATACTATATTTAAAAAGTCTTAAGTCCAATTATCTCCCCTGAATAATATCCGACAGCGACAAAAATTCTTCATGCACATCTACATATGATGTACTTCCTTCATTTAAAGTTTCATCAAAATCTGTCAAGCGGTTTAGGAAGAGAAGCCCTTACAAGGGATGTGAACAGACAGACAGACAGGGTGATTCCTATATACCCCCCCCCCCAAACAAGTTTGCGGGGGTATAATTATTTTAGTTTTGTATATTTTAGAAGCTTATGCCATCACTTACATTTATAGGGAGACATTTACATATATGTACATGTATTTGATGCAAGTTATATTCCAACTATATAACTGGTGCGATTTTTATGTCTGAAATGGGCAGTAGCAATTTTGTTTTATTTATCAATATATTTATGATAGAAACATCTTCAATTGTATCGTTGCACTGAATGGATTTTGATGCAATTTTGATGGAATCTTTGTCACATAGTGCCATTGTACACCTGATAATTTATATTTTGATAGGAATGACATTTAGGATTTCCCATAGCAAACACTGACTTTCCGTTCTCTGATATAGGGAATACCTATCTCTTATCCATAACTACTTGCACCACTGAGTGGAATATGATGAAACTTTTGCAGAATTCTTTGTCATATGGTGGAATTGTGCACCTGGTATTTATAGTTTGAGCAAAATGTATTTTTGGAGTTTCCAACAGCAAAGCCCTGGACATTGCCATTCAAGACATAGGGGAGCTGGGGCTATCAATTATGAGGATTGCAAAGTTTTTTCTTGTCTTTTTAATTAATATCTAATATGTTTTTAAATTTTCCTGATTTATTTTACATTGGTTTGTTTTATTGCCTGTCAAACATGAGGCAGGAATCTCATTTTATACTTTCAAAGCAACCTTTCCTTCGGTGCAGTCTGCACTTTGATTCAGAACTTTTGCTGAAGGCGGTACCTATTTTGTGTAATCAACTCTTCCTACAGTTTTCAACCCAGATCTCTGAAACAACAGAAGATTGCACGTGTATTGAAGTTGTGCCCCTGCTATTATGGAATTGTTCCAGGATTTTTTTTCTTATTTTCCAGACATGGGAACTTAGTAATTTTTCAGGACATTTCAGAAGACGTTACCATTTTTGTCTCGCCTGCGACGATAGTATCGTTGCTGGAGGCGAGACATATGTATGGGAATCCGGCAGCAGCGGTGTAAACACTTGGACATCTTGCTTCATCTCTTTGTAATCCCAAGCCCTAGGTCCATCAAATTAAGTCCAGTGGTAGCTTATTACGATATTATTATACCCCCCGCAAACTAGTTTGGGGGGGTATATAGGAATCACCCTGTCTGTCTGTCCGTTTGTCTGTCTGTCTGTCCGTCTGTCCGTATCCCTTGTAAGCACTTCTCCTCCTAAACCGCTTGACAGATTTTGATGGAACTTTACATGAAGGAAGTACATCATATGTAGATTTGCATGAAGAATTTTCGTCGCTGTCGGATATTATTCAGGGGAGATAATTGGACTTGAAGCCAAGCAGGGGGTATCCCTTTGTGAGCTTGCTCACAGTCCACACTTCTTTTTTAAGAAATCATTGCTCACAGTTTTTTTTTACTCTAGTTGGTATATAGGTTGCTGATGAATAGTACATGGCTGTCTAGTAGGTGTCACCTGACCTTGACCTCAATTTCATGGTCCAGTGACTACGTTAAAGTTTTTTGTATTAGGGCAATTCCTCTGTAACTATGCATGGTAGGGTGACAATATTTGGTATTCAGGTTGCTGATAACCTAAGTGTCTGGCAGGTGTCACCAGACCTTGACCTCAATTTCATGGTCCAGCGACTACGTTAAAGTTTTTGGGTTACGGCAGTTTCTCTGTAACTGCGCATGATCATATTTGGTATATAGGTTGCTGATGAATAGTACATGACTCTCTGGTGTGTATCACCTGACCTTGACCTCAATTTCACGGTCCAGTGACTACCTTAAATTTTTTTGTATTAGGGCAGTTCCTCTGTAACTATGCATGGTAGGTCGACAATATTTGATATACAGGTTGTTGATGACTGTCTGGCAGGTGTCGCCTGTTTTTGACCTCAATTTCATGGTCAATTGACTAAGTTAAAGTTTTTGGATTAGGTCCGTTTCTCTGTAACCATGCATTGTATTTTCAAATGATAACAATATAATGCTATTATCATAATGCTTATACAATTTTTTTTCCGTTACTGATGCGGAATGCAGGGGAGAAATTTTTCTGTGTCCACACTAATGTTTCTGAAACTTCACAGAAAGATTGCACATGTATTAAAGTTTTGCACCTGCTATTATGGAATTGTTCCAGGATTATTTTCCTAATTTTCCAGACATGAGAACTTAGTCATTTTTCAGAACATTTACAGAAGACGGTACCTATTTTGTGTAATCAACTCCTCCTACAGTTTTCAACCCAGATCTCTCGGAAGCTTCACTCAAAATTGCACATGTATTGAAGGTGTGCACCTGCTATCATGGAATTATTCCTCATGGAATTATTCCAAGATTTTTTTCCCAATTTTCCAGACATGGGAACTTAGTCATTTTTCAGAACATTTCAGAAGACAGTACCATTTTTCTGAAACTTCACAGAAAGATTGCACATGTATTGATGTTGTGCACCTGTATTATGGAATGGTTCCAGGATTTTTTTCCTAATTTTACAGACATGGGAACTTAGTCATTTTTCAGAACATTTCAGAAGACAGTACCATTTTTTCTGAAACTTCACATAAAGATTGCACATGTATTGAAGGTGTGCATCTGCTATTATGGAATTATTCCAGGATTTTTTTCCTAATTTTCCAGGCATGGGAACTTAGTCATTTTTTCAGGACATTTGCAGAAGACGGTACCTATTATGTGTATTCAACTCTTCCTACATTTTTTAACGCAGACCTAAAAATTTCTTCCAACAAATCGTAAACCATTCCCTATTTATTAAGGCACTTGGATTTGCAACCCAGCCATTTCAGACTTTTGAGAGTTTTTTATGGAACAATCTGCTAAACTTATTTAGCTACAGGTAATTAAGTAAAGAAAATTAAATTTACTTGTATCCCACCCTTCAAAACTACCTTAACAGAACACCAGAAAAAAAGAAAATCTAAGAACTGTTCAAAGCAAAAAGCCCTGCTGCAAAAAAGTCAATATTAGAACATACAAACAATCTGAGGGAAATTAAATTATCAACAGGGAAAACAATGAGAAGTGAACCATTTGTGGAGAAATGCTTCCAGTTACATATAAATGTGGACATTAAAATTATTCAGTGGGCAAATTATGAACATTGTTTGAAATGGGTACACTGTAAGTTTTGTGCCATTGAAGAACTGAATTATGTTTTTTCATTAACTTATTTTTTACATATGTATTTATATATCTTGTTAAAATAAAAAATGTTTACTATTAGGTTTCCTGTTTACTTTCGTGCATAATTATTGATAAGATGTGTAAATAGCATTAGGTATTATTACTTTAATAGAATTTTAGTCTAAACACTACTTTCAGGAAATGTTAAATTGCAACATAAATAGAATGGCATCAAAATATGGTTATTTTTGTTGGCTGCAGTTCTGATGCATAAGCAATTAAGCAGAATCCATTATTAAAATAGATTGAAATGTACAATTGTTTAGTTGCCAATCATAATAGTGTTCTGTATATCAATGATATATCACTTGGAGGCTTTGTGAATATTGTATTTTCTCTGGGTGAGAAATCGGGATAGCAACCTATATCAAAGCCATTAATTTGGTATTATTGTGTCTGTCAATAATCTTGATTATTAATATTACATTTTCTTTGGTTGAGAAATCAGGATAGCGACCTTTATCAAAGTAATTGTATATTATTGCATTATGTAAGTGTGTTAATGAAATGATCCCAGTTATCAATAAGATCTAATTCCAAATAGATACTAACTAATGTTATAACTATGCGGGATTAAATCATTCAAGATCAAACTTGGAATTTTACAGGTATGGATTCAATCCTTTTATAACCAATTTATACTCAAACTATTGAAAGTTATAGTTATTCATGATTTTTACAATGAATCTTTGCAAATTGAGCTGCTAATTGAGTTTGAGTTTAGTGTTGGTGAAATCAAAGTATTTTAACATTGATTATATAGGGAAAACTTCCATACTTTTATAGGTGTTTGAGCTACTGAAGTTTAACTGTGCCTTAAAAATGAAAATAGGTTTTAAAAAATCCTAGTAAAAAAATTATATTTTTACCAAAAAAATCTGTCAGATCTTTTGAAAGTTAACATATGGTCATCTTCCTACCATTATTTTTATATTTTGTTTTATTTCAGTTCTGCTCCTGTCTATCCACTGGATGCACCTTGTACAGTGATTGGTCCGAATGTTACCACCATTAGTCAAACGTCAAAAGCTTGTCATTCTGATATTGTTTACAACACTGGTAGTTTGGCTATAGGATCAAAGGAAGAGATGTGTATAATGGCAAGGTAAAAAGTCTAGCGATACATGGATTATGTATTTCAGATTTTCATTGGTTAGGTGTTTTTCACATTTTGACAATTGTCCCGATAAATTTGTCTTTGAACTGCGTACATATTTCTGACCATATTGATCCAGACATTCTGATTATCAGATATTTTCTTAATATTAACACATTATCATTCATCGGTGATGTTATTTTAGTAGTTTTCTTAAATATTAGACAAGCTTGGCTACAAATAAACATCATTTGGTAAAGGTGAACATAGTTGGGGACATAGAGATTTACTGTACATGTGTTTTAATTCATTTGTCCATCCATCTGTCCCACTTCATGTTTTACCTTTGTGTTGAAGCTTTCCTTTTTATGACCATGACTTCAAATCTTAATGAAACTTGGTACACAGTTACAACATGATTTGTATATTGCTGCAGCCAATACCTTGTGAGTGAGCTTGAGATAAAATGGGGTAGAGTTACCACATGAACTACATAGGGCTGTTCTAAATATTTCACTCTTGAGTGTTTACCAATATGTGCCAAACAAGACATCAAGACATCAGTGTCACCTAGATGCATTTCTTGTTTCAGGTTGTTGTAAAAGCAATTGTTTTTTCTGATTAGGGATATTTGTTTGCAAATGTAAAAATATTAAATGGATTATGTTTTTGTGACAGTTCCAAGCCAGTGACTTAATCCCCAAATATTTGTCATTACTGTTCGTTTGTTTTGGTTTTGTTTTTTTTGTTTTTTGTTATTGTTGAATTTTTACGACCCCTGCTCATATAGGCAGATGACCTATAGGGATCAGTCTGTCCAAAATCATGTCCAGCCCATAACTTTTTAATCTTTTAAGCTAGGCTTTTGATATTTGGTATGCGGGTAGAAAATATCAAGGCGATGTGACACATACCAAGGTTGATGACCTTTGATCTCAAGGTCAGCCGGGCCCACAGAGATGGATACCATCTCACTGATATCTACAACCAACATGGTGCTGATCAACTTACTTATATTCCTAGCTCCATTCATGGAGCTAAAAATGTCAAAATCAAATTCCAAGTTTTCTGGAAACTTTATAGCTAACAGAAAGCTTGGAGCTATGCACACACACTCTGTCAAAATCTTTATTGTCCAAGATATAGCCACGAGCAGTATACTGAACAGTCATCATTGCAACAAAAAACAAAAATGTGCACAAGACAGATACCTTAAAATCAAGGTTACATCTTAACAGCTATTCCTGTCTGTAATGGAGGTAATAACAAAATACCTGACACCAAGGAAACTGTCAGAAAACACAATCTACAAATCAAGTCAGAGAAACAGGCAAACTCCATGCAGAACTATGCAACTACCTAAATATAGTAATTACAGCAACGGTTCTGACTTGATACGGTCATCATCCAGGGTTTAAACTAGGTTTTATCGCATGCCAAACCTCCCACTTCCATTAGTGTAGTATGGTTCAGATAGTGTCATAACCAAAAGAAAAACCATGTACATCCTTTTTGTTATGAAGCAGTATTTTCAAACACATATATAACCTTTGTGTATTGCTGCACCCAATACAATAAAACTGACTGTGCAATACAAATAACATTCATACAATTTATTTTCTCAAAAACTTCATTGGAAAGTAGTCAAATGAAAAATGAGTGATTAAACATGACTGCTCAAGACAGTAAGTTACTTTCCATAGTTTCTCCTAATTTTTGTCTCCAATATTACTAGAAATTCCTCCCATTTGTTTTACAATAATGATGAAAAAATTGAACCAAAAAAGTTTCTGGTGAAAAATTCCATTCAGATTGACTTTCAATACATGTCCTAACCGAGTCATTGATTGTGTGTGCGTAAAGGATACAGTTTTCACTAACACATTAGAAAAAATGAAAATGTGTTAGTATGTAAAACTATCACATGACAGCTCTTGGGAGTGTTCCAGTATTATAGCTGAAAACAGGTGTCACAAAATTACTTCTGTTGTTTTCTCACTCAAAATCTAACTTTCCTCAAAATCCTCAAAAAACAAAAAATTAATGTTTCATGTAAGAAATTACATGAGAAATCGAAATATCTTACAATCATTTGTTTGGCTAACGGCAACTTTGTTGAGCTAATGTTAGCAGACTACATTGGTCCAAGATGATTTACCCTATTGGCCCTACATTTGGACAACATTGACCCCACCAGAATAAGCCAGCTATCCTGCTTATCTTTACCAGTCCTTAATTACACAAGCCTAAGACAAGGTCTGTCAGACTAAGAAAAAAATTAAACTGTAAGGTAATATCATGAAGAATTGAAGTATTTCTTTCTTGAAAATGTGAGTTTGGTCAAAAGTATTCTTGAATTTATTATGCATACTCTTTTTTAGCTCACCTGATCCAAAGGGTCATGTGAGCTATTGTTATCACTTTGCGTCTGTCGTCGTCGTCGTCGTCGTCGGCGTCGGCTTCTGTAAACTTTTTACATTTTAATCTTCTTCTCTGAAACCACTTGGCCAATTGAAACCAAACTTGGCCATAATGTTCATTGGATGGACCTTTACAAAGTTTGTGTTTTTTATTTTGATTGGTAAACCAATATGGCCGCCACCTCAAGACTTAGTTTAACATAGGACCCTATGGGAAAAAAGTTAAAAAGGGCTTCTTCTCTGAAACCGTGTAACCAATCAAAACAAAACTTACTAGCAATATTGTTTGGATGGTCCTCTATAAAGTTTGTGTTTTAGATGGGAATTGGAAATTCAAAATGGCCACCACTGCAGGACTTAGTTTAACATAGAACCCTATGGGAAAAAGTTTTAAAAGGCTTCTTCTCTGAAACCGGTTAATCAATGGAAACAAAAACTTACTAGCAATATTGTTTGGATGGTCCTCTATAAAGTTAGTGTTTTTTATGGCAATTGGAAATTCAAAATGGCTGCCACCGCAGGACTTAATTTAACATAGGACCCTATGGGAAAAAGTTTGAAAGGCTTCTTTTCTGAAACCGGCCAACCAATGGAAACAAAACTTACTAGCAATATTGTTTGGATGGTCCTCTATAAAGTTAATGTTTTTTATCCCAATCTGATATTCAAAATGGCCGCCACCGCAGGACTTAGTTTAAAATTGGACCCTATGGGAAAAAGGTTAAAAAGGGCTTCTTCCCTGAAACCGGTTAACCAATCAAAACAAAACTTACTAGCAATATTGTTTGGATGGTCCTCTATAAAGATTGTGTTTTTTATGGCAATTGGAAATTCAAAATGGCTGCCACCGCAGGACTTAATTTAACATAGGACCCTATGGGAAAAAGTTTGAAAGGCTTCTTTTCTGAAACTGGTCAACCAATGGAAACAAAACTTACTAGCAATATTGTTTGGATAGTCCTCTATAAAGTTAATGTTTTTTATCCCAATCTGATATTCAAAATGGCCGCCACCGCAGGACTTAGTTTAACATTGGACCCTATGGGAAAAAGGTTAAAAAGGGCTTCTTCTCTGAAACCGGTTAACCAATCAAAACAAAACTTACTAGCAATATCGTTTGGGTGGTCCTTTATAAATTTTATGATTTTTATGCCAACTGGAAATTCAAAATGGCCGCTACCGCAGGACTTAATTTAACATACGACCCTATGGGAAAAAGTTTTTAAAGGCTTCTTCTCCGAAACCGGTTAATCAATGGAAACAAAAACTTACTAGCAATATTGTTTGGATGGTCCTCTATAAAGTTTATGTTTTTTATGGCAATTGGAAATTCAAAATGGCCACCTCCCCCGCAGGACTTAGTTTAACATAGGACCCTATGGGCAAATAAAAAAAATCTCTATACAACTGGTTAACCAATGAAACAAAGCTTTCTAGTAATATTGTTTGGATGGTCCTATTTAAAGTTTATTGAAAATTACAGGACTTACTTTAACATCAGGGAAATGCCATCTTCATTGCCTATAAAATCAGGTGAGCAATACAGGCTCTTAAGAGCCTCTGGTTTATTTGGAAAAAACATGTCAACAAATATGCAAATTCCCCCCAACAAGAGGTAGCGGACAGCTTCATAGCATAACCAAGCGATATTCTCCATTTAAGTGTATATTATGCAATATGGAATACGGGACAGGAATCAAGACCAGAAAAAGAATAGATGTACCTATTCGATATCTAGTCGAGAAACCAATGTAACTAACAGTTAAGTAATACAAAGACAGGTTTGGGACATGAACCACAGTTTAATATTAATTACATAATATTATATGTAATTACATAATGCTAATCAACATATAAAATAATACACAATATTATATGCAGCTAATACACAAATGAAAAGAGAGGCTGTGGTATTCCAAAATCTACCAAACCTGTTCAAGTGAAAATAGGAGTATGTAGAAAAAGAAAATTATATGTTGGAAATAAACTCTGAGGCTAGTTTTTCAGCAACCAATTGACGGTGATTGATAGTAGGGTCTATGTATCGTTTGTAAGCATCTGATTTCCAGTCCTGCTGGGGTCGAATAAGTTCTGCTGGAATGCCACACTCAAAAGCAAAGGAATAAGCTGGAATAAGGTAAAACACAAGTCTTACCACCTGACTTGTACAAAAAAGCAGGGGATGGGAAAGAAATGGATGGCACTTGTCTAAAATTTAAAAGTAAAGCCTTTGATGGGCAAAAGGGGGAATCAGGAATTCTAGGCAATGGAATGCAAAGAGCTCTTTCATTAAATTGAATAGTTTTAGTTCTGCAGAGAGTCAAAGTAGCCCCCCTCTGATGAAAACAAATGTTTTCTCGAGACAAGTGTTGGGTGGGGTTAAACAAATCTTCAGAGGATGGAAACAAATTTGATTTTCTTAAAAACGAGAAAAAAACAATTAAACATGCAGCCCAAAAACATAAATCTTTGCTTGTATGTAAAGGTAATATGGTAAAAAACTGTTTCAAAATCAACGGTGTCATGGGAAGTTTCCCTTGGACCGAAGAGCCTAATACACGTTTAGCTCCTTTCAAAACAGATTGGATAAAATAACTCTCTAAAGGGAAGTTCATATCAGCCTCTAAATGTAAAACAGGTACAACTGCTAAATAGTTTGACATAGAGCTGTAACATAATTTTTTAGATAAAAAGGCTACATATCGAGCCAAATTTAATTTACTTATGAGGACTGGGGCAATATTGAATGTACTACAAAATTCTAAATAACACCGTAGATAGCTTAAATAAGTCTTTTTTGTAGAGTTAGCATACATGTTACTTCTGAAACACCACTAAATTATCCAGTGCCTTTAACTCCCCCGGCACCTGTAATCCTATTTAAAAGAAAATGAACGGCTTTACTTGACATATGATCCATGAGGGAATGTACATACAAAGGGGGCTGCAAAACTCTTCGCATAAATGATTCACAGAAGCGTATATGGCTTAACGGGGAAATATGATCTGGTAACGTATTAAACAGGGATCGACATTAACTGTAAAACCTACTTGTCCATTCGGACAAGTAACAGTCAGGTTTTACTTGTCCGAAAGTACAAAGTACTTGTCCGAATTAAACCTGACACTGACAAGTGGCACGAAATGTCAATTAAGATGACACGACGTACGTATTTAAAATTATAAATTGTTGGCCAAATTTAACAAGTTATGAAAATTTTATGACAGAAATCGAACTTCTTTCCATTTATTTGTATCAATAAAACGACAATTAATTCATTCATTTCATTATTTTATTGAAATAAATTGTTTTAGTCTAAAACATCCGACAGTTGTTTTGTAGTTATTTTAGAACATTTTTCCAGAAAGGCCAATATAAAATTAGCATCAACGATTTCATTGGATGATTATTTATAATAAGTAAGAAACGGGATTTCATTGGTTATTGTTAAGTGACGCGTGTTTATATTTAGAAAAGGGGAATTTTGGTTGCAATGCAGGGTTTTATTTTTAACACAATTAATGCGAGAATCGCTGCTTAAAGGACTTTTTAAAAATTTACGATTGTTCTAGATAAATTTGATTTTATTTTCACTTGTCCGATCGGGCAACTGAAACAAGCTTTTTACTTGTCCGAATTGTATTTTTACTTGTCCCGGACAATCGGACTACCGTTAATGTCGATCCCTGTATTATCAACGCCAGGAACATGTATTGCTGTCAAGTGAAAATTGAAAGTAGCAGACAGCCAAAACAATTCTCTCAAAAAGGTCATGAGAATTGCATTTCTTGAAGAGCATTTATTAATGCAGCCTACTGTGGATGCAATGTCACAAAAAATTATAACCCGCCTATTTTCCCACAATGTCGCCTGACTGCCAGCATCACCGCAAATGTTTCCAGCTCATTTATGTGCATGTCTCTGGCAAACGGGTAATCTTGCTCCCAGTTTACATAAAACCAATCTTGATGGAAAACACCCAACACCCCCCGCCCCCAATATGACAAGCATCTGTCGCTACAGTAGTGATTGGGATTTCATGTAACATAAGGGACTTGCCATTGAACGGGAAAAAAATAATGGTTTGACATGGGTCTCTAACTTTTGACCAACTGATATCAAACCCTAAACCACGCAATAATTGTAATAACGCCTTTAAAGCCAAAGCACATCATTGTTTTGACTTTTTACAAATGAAAAAGGGTTATTTAGTATCTATACGAGTATGTATATTCATTTCCATCACGGAAAGTCCATTTAAACCCAGTCACCTCCTGACTTTGTTTGCTTATACGAACGGAACGGTAGGCTGACTTCAAATCAACCTTGGCCATGTAACAGCCTTTGGTTATTAACTTGCAAGCATCATCGACAGATTGAAATTTTTGTTTATCAAAATTTCCTACATAATCATTTACTGCAGACCCCACAGGTCTGCTACAGTCGTGAATAAGTCTGATGCCACCATCAGGTTTAGATATAACACCCATGGGGTTAGGGACGCAGCAAAATGTAATTTCCATTTTCAATTTCTACCAAAACTTGCTTGTGTGCTTGTTGATACAAAGGACTTTTGGGGTTAGCTGAAGTGCGATTCTTGGATTTTACCTGGGAAAGCCAAATGTACTTTATCTACAATATCAAAACCATTTTTAATGCCAAATAAGAGAAAATCCTTATCAATGTCTGATTTGAGCTCGATTTCCCATGCTTCAAGTTTTAATGCTCTAGAGGGTTTCACCATTGACTCAGTTTTGTAGACGTTTACAGGCTGGGTGCTGATCTGCACACCCGGGTACAGCACACACATGTTCAAATTTGCACTCGGATAAAAAACAGCCCTTACACTCATTATACTTTTTTGCATATGGTTTTTCCATTAGCTGTATGTGAGGCATATGTCTGAGAAAACGGTCTATTACCATGGACTTGAGGTTTACTTTGCTGCCCCTGAGACAGTCTATTTGAGGACAGAAACCTGGGACGGAGGAAAACGGAGTGCAATTGTGGGATATCTGTCCCCCATCTAAACAAATGCTGCTTCTGCATGCGCCTATATTCCCTATCGTAAATGAGGACAGACAAAAGTTCACATGTTGACATCAGGTGATAGATGCACATGGTGTAGGACAAATAATCCATAATGCTTAAAGAAGACAATTCCCGTGAAGCTAAAAGCTTATTCATAATTGTCAGGTTGGCCATGGACCATTGCGTTACGGATATAGATTCAAGCTTAGGTTTTGAGGGACGGAAGTACGCGATAACTGTTGATCTTACCACCCCCCCCCCCCCTTTTATTTCCACAGAACCACGTGATTATGTGATTTCGAAAAGGTCAATGTATTGTTATTGTACGGCAAACATTTGTCTTTCCTACACATTGCTTTTTTTAATACAATACTCTTCTCAAAGTTGATATATTATAATCAAGATGATTATTTCTTACCTTGCACAATCGTCTATATTATGTAACCTTTTTCAGCATATGATGAAATTTTAAATAAAACAGAGACAGTCTATACTAACTAGACTGTCCCTGAATAAAACAAGTTGAAAAAAAACTATTTAAACCAAATCGGATACACCTATAACATATAAATCGAACATCTCTGGATATGGGTGTAACCCATATCTCTGGATATGGGTGTAACCCATATCATTTCTTGTTGATCTTTTGAGGTAGGCTTTTGATATTTGGAATGTTGTTAGATAATATCAATGTGATGTGTTGCATACCATGGTTGATGTCCTTTGACCTTGACCTTGACCTAAAGGTCATTGGGCCCACAGAGATGGGTACCATCTCACTTATCCAGTTATTGATGAATCGTTTGTTTAGAGAAATAAATGCAAGATATTTTAACAGTACACTTTGCCCTGAAATGATTGTTGACATTGCTGAAGAATGCTAAAGGAAAATGGCTGCAATTCGAGTGGGTGGCCATATGGGTCAAATTTTTTGGACAGTGATGTTTTCATTTAGACAAGTAAATTTTGATAGTTTTTGTCCAAATAAGAATGATTAGGAAAATAGAAGATAAAAGAGGTAATTGAAGTAATTAGGTATGACCTATGATAAATAAATATAAGTTCAGCTTTGTAGCTTTCAAGTCAAGCCTACCCTGAATGCATTATAGCTCAAACTTGCAACCCGACTATACTAAAACTATAATACATGTAGTGAATGCTTAGAATCTATTAAGTCATGACATTTTAAATTTTGAACCCCCTGATGATTTCCAATATTGTATCAAGTGGAAATCGAAAGGTTGACCTGATGTGTCTATGTACGTACGTCCGTACAAATTTCTGTCAAACTTTTCTCAGAAACCATACATGAGAACAATTTGAAATTTGGCAGCGTGGTTCAGTATAAGTTGTACGTCCTAAGCGACTTTCAGACCTGTCGGACAACTACTTCCTGTTTGGGACTTTATTTAGCTAAGGCATCTGTGTCCCATGGACACATTCTTCGATATTTTTCTTTGTTATTGCTTACAATATTGTATAATATAAAAACAAATATATATAAGAGCAAGTATATGTTGATTAAAAATATTGTTTAATTGAGAATGTTTGAATGTGGATGAGATGATAATACATTTGTATATTCCTGTTTTAAATTTAAAATTTGTTTGAGGTGAAAGATTCTTCTTTATTATTTGTTTTCTGTTCATATCAATGTACGCATATTGTATTTCTATTACATGTAATGATAAAATAGTCAAGTACATGAATTAGTATTGAATTCCCACTGTACACCCTAGTCAGGTGGTGATGGTGTGGGTATTGTTCAAATGCTGACTTGTCAAGAAAGGAAAAACAAAATGCAAAAAAGAACTTGCAACCCTAGTGTTGACAGGGCATCATGTGTTGAATAGTGGGTAACTACCTTAACTTCACAGTGCTACTGAGTCTCTTAATGATGTGTGCTTATCCTCTATGATGAGCAGGAGATTAATAATATATACTAAATACTGGGCAAAAAGTGGCAGTAATTGGTTCATACTTTGCTTTGTACAATAACCAGTACATACAATTTTGTTTGAGATTCATTTACCAATTACTCATTAGGGTCTGAGATTCCCTGGGGATACTCAACCAGTACAACTGGTCACTGCTTTGTTTACAGGTTAACCTCTACTATCTAGCCAATCAGTTGATGCTGTAGTTAAAAGTAGTGCTTAAAAGAACCAAAGTAATTCTACTTTTACTTTGCATAAAAATTGTAATTCTGAATGAAACTGTTTAAAAATAAGTTTATATGATGCACAAATATTTTAGAAGTGAAATGAATGCAAATTTATTAATTTCAAGCAAGTATTAGATTTTGTACAAAACTTAACAGACTGGCATCTGTTTCTATCCATCTGACACAACTTAATCTAGCTCTAATGATGTGACATCATTTTGTAAACTTTACAAAACATTCTTATTAGACTTTAATATTGTTTTGCCTGTCAGATATTTTTTAGCGGAGACATGGTATTTTGAGAAAATAAGGTTGTCACTCATCGTGAACTTGAGGTAAATTCAGTATTCTATAAAATGTTATAATGGTCACCTATGTAAATCTATTTAGTAGAGGTTAACCTACAACAACATGAAAATGCATTCAATCAAAACTTGTTTGAATAGCCTTCAATCAAACTTGATTATTTCTAACATTACTATTTATGTTTCCAGTGGAAATGGAGAACGAAGATGTTTTATTATCCACATAGTTGCATCAATTCAAGGCAAGTTTAATCAGCTGAAACTAAACTTAGGAATACAAGACATTTAGTTTTACTGACAACCTGTCTTGTGCTATACATACATGTCCCAATTTTAATTGTATGTCAGTAATTCAAATCTAAAAAGTTTTAAGACATTTTTTATACTGTGAAAAACATCTTTTAATATATTTTGGAAGCAGAATGAGTACATTATAGAGATATGCAAGACAGTAAAGCTGCAAACAATTAGTAACCACATATCAATAAAATGTATATGGTTAATACAAAATATTTTTACTGGAGAATAATATTTATCAATATTGGACTTTTTAAGAGGTCCATATAAACCAAATTCACCAAATTAAAAGTTCTTAATTGTAAAATAACAAATGAAAACCACATCTGAAATTGTGATGACTTTTATATTTTTTTCTGTACACCTTCCTTATTGTTTATATCGATTGTATAATGAAATTAAACCAGACCAATATCTAGATTAATTTTTAGTAGTTTAGCATCAATATATTTCAAAATGGAAACATGGTGGTTAAAGAAATACACAAAATATTCTGAAAATCATTTTAATTAACTTAGCCAATCAGAATTATAATCCGGGTATGACACTAACGCTAGCCCGGGCTACTAAAATCATTCGAGGGCTAGTTAATATTTTTTAATACTGTAGCTAAACTGGGCTAGTGGTTTTGCAGTTAAATCACCATATCATAGTTCAATTACAAAGTGAAGTTGAAATCGACCTGAATGTTTGCCTCGCCTTTTATTTCATTCCCATTTGGAAAGAAATCTGTGTAAATTGGCATTTGGCACTGTGTAATGTTTATCGTGTTTACAAGCCGTTAAAAAGGGGGAATAATCCAATCAGTGAAGGCTACTTCTCATCTGACTATTTAGCTCACCTGACCCAAAGGGTCATGTTAGCTATTGTTATCACTTTGCGTCCGTCGGTGTCGGCGTTGGCATTGCCGTTGGCGTCTGTAAACTTTTTACATTTTAATCTTGTTCATTGGATGGACCTTACTTTTCTATGCCAACTGAAAATTCAAAATGGCCGCCACCGCAGGACTTAGTTTAACATAGGACCCTATGGGAAAAAGTTTTAAAAGGCTTCTTCTCTGGAACCGGTTAACAAATGGAAACAAAAACTTAATAGCAATATTGTTTGGATGGTCCTCTATAAAGTTTGTGTTTTTTATGACAATTGGAAATTCAAAATGGCTGCCAACACAGGACTTAGTTTAACATAGGACCCTATAGGAAAAAAGTTTAAAATGGCTTCTTCTATGAAATCAGTTAACCAATGTAAACAAAACATACTAGCAATATTTTTTGGATGGTCCTCTATAAAGTTTATTGAAAATTACAGGACTTAGTTTTACATCATTTTCATTGCCTATAAAATCAGGTGAGCGATACAGGCTCTTAAAAGAAAATACGAAAATTTTCAGCAGCTGATATCAACTTCATCCAGGGAATGCAAATGGGATGCTGATTGTATTTTAAAAATTGTATTGCAAAGATTTTTACATAATATAAATTAGAATTCAGGCATCCACTTTCATTTTTTTAAAATTTAAATCTGTTTAAATTCTTGAAATATGTTTCACAATGATGTCGTTTTCTACTTTTAGTTCTTCATTTATAATGCAATCAACTTATAACAAGTAAACAGTTATTTTATTGAATTTTTTTTTGTGGCAGTTGATTCTTTTGTATTGTAATGTTGAATATTTATGGAAATTTGTGGTAACATTAGACTGATTTGTTTGTTCAAACTTTTTGTTCTGGACATTCATTGACACTCTGTCCTCAATAATTTAAACTGCACAAAATAGTTTAAAAAAAGAATGCATGTAGCAACACTGAATAAAAAAACGTACAAAACATGATGCTTTTTGCAACATTTAATGCAACTTCTGCCTGCTGTTCAAACACTTCCCCCTGAAAGCCTAAAAAAGAGGTGCTTCTGCCTATTATTTTTACCTTGCTTGAGCCTTGCTGCTACAAAAAGAGAAGTGATTTTTACCTATTATTTACAGTTTTGTCAGTATAAATTACCCTTTTGTAAATGAGCTCTGGTTTCGTATCGTTTTTGGAAACAGTACTTGTTAACAGGGTTAGTAAATCTTGCTTAGGTTAGTGATTTTTATAAGACGATAGCCCTGCAGGCTAGTTCCTTAAAAAGTTAGTGTCAAACCCTGATAATACAACACATAATATGAAATAATTTCAAAATATTACTTTATGATTTACACAAAAAAATGCAATATATTGCAGTCATATGAATAGCTTGCCTTTATTGTCTAGAAGAATCATCTGTGAATTACTAGAAAAATAATTATCATAGTTTTTTTTATAAATCATATTATAGTTCATCCTGACTAATCCTACTACATGGAATAATCTTTTACTCTCATCATAGATCCATGCTCACCCAACCCATGTAAGAATGGTGGTTTCTGCACTGCTCAGTTAGATGGAACTCATTCCTGTATATGTGACAAAGATTTCTATGGAGATAATTGTCAAATAGGTAATGTATTCATGCACAAATGCAACAAATATACAACATACAGCACACATTCAGTTATATCAGAAGTTTACCAAACTATATGACTATCTTTATGGGGAAATATATTATATATTGAACTAGAATTTTACAGAAACATGTTTGTTTATTAACAAAAAACAATGATTTAGAAAAGTATCTCTTAAGATTTCAAATTTAGCTCAGTGTGTCAAATATAATTGTTAGAGATGCAGCCATTTATTTTATACCATACCACACACGGTCCTAGTATTATGTTATATTTTACATTTATATGTTTATTTTAAATTGTATTGGTGCCATGTCTTAAAATTTGTATACAAGGATGTCGTTTGAGCTTTTCTGTAACTTGAAATTAAAGAAGGTCTCCCTATTACTTAGACCTACTTT
Organism: Limnoperna fortunei; assembly: GCA_944474755.1. Lineage (NCBI taxonomy): Eukaryota > Metazoa > Mollusca > Bivalvia > Mytilida > Modiolidae > Limnoperna > Limnoperna fortunei. Next base: position 36,142,365 of record OX104113.1, read on the forward strand.
CAAATTGGCTCCAGGGTATTGGTATTCCTATTTCTAGACTGCTCACTGTTGTTGACTACTAAGCTACTCAAACAAGGGTTTGTTGTACCTAGATTGATGTTGATGTTATCCTTTCAGAAGTTCTATGATTGTCACCATGACTTAATTGTTCGTTATGGAAAATTATGATCAACCTCTTTTGCTGAATAATGGTAGTCTTGCCTATTCCTGTATTTGACTTGACATTTAGTAACTGGACGGTTGTCTAATTAGAGGCAGACACTCCTTACTTGTCTGGTGCGCCTGAGTGTACCCATGGTTTTTATTGGGTTACTTACTTTCTGTTTTTTTGTTTTTTTTGGGGGGGGGTTTTGATTTGCATTGTATTTGTTGGTCTATATCTGGATTGTGTCATTGTCCCTTTGACTTTTGTCTCGATCAGTTTCATTCCTGTTTTTCTTACCTTCATAAACAAAGATGGCAAAATATACAGAAAGTTAATTCCTCACGCCATAAATTTTTATTTTATTGATTTCTCTAGATTCTTGAAGGATCTGTTTTTCAGACCTTTTCCCAACTAGAATTTTCCTCCTTTGTTCCCAATTTTGTCAGTATAAATTACCCTTTTGTAAATAACGTGAAATTAACATTGTACTGGAATGTTTAATTTTAGTCAATTATACATTTATATCTAAAACTGATTTAGTGCTTTCAAAATGAAATCTTATGACACATAGTTTTGGGACAGGACTAACCTCTGAAGATTGAAGGAAATGTTAAAAAATAACAGTGTTTATGAAATCCCAGCCTCCACAAACAGAAATTTGTGAATAATGAAAACATAAATCTGGTTGTTCTTTTAGATTGAAAAACAGTTTTTGATGCTGTTGTTGATCATGAAATTGTATGTAGTAAGCTGAAAATATATGAGTTTGACACTTTTTAAATCCTATCCTCACAATAGAACACAACAAATCCGAATTCAAAATACCAAATCAAATCAACTTCCCATAAAATATGGTGTGTCTCAAGTTTCCATACTGGGCCCTCTTTCATTCATAACATATATAAATGATCTCTACTTTTATATTAAAAATTATCAAGCTGACATGTGTGCTGAGGACAATCAGGGTTGCCACGCACCCGGGAAAACGGGAAAAGTCCTTGAATTTCGAAATTTGCGTTCCAGGTCGGGAAACATCAGTGAAAACGCGAAAAAACGAACAAATCCGGGAAAAATCCTTAATTTTGATCGCGATTAGTAAGTTCGGCACGAGTTGTCTTCCCCTTGCTTAAGTAGAACAGTTCGCCCCATACGGAAGATCGTCCTTTACATTGAAAATAATGGAAGTTTTGGGGGCGAAATGTATGGGTCGAGATTGATAAGATTCTGAGTCTTTCCAGCGTTTGACACTAAGGAATTTGTTAGAGCACGATGCGGTCATCAAATTGATCCAGATAATATGGCGGGTTTCATGAAATCATTATGAAAACCCTTGAAAAACACTTGAAAAGTCCTTGAATTTTGTGTCAAGAAAAGAGTGGCAACCCTGGACAATACACACATCAGATCCAGATATCAAAGAGCTACAGGTTAGAGTACAAAAAGATTTTATAGTCAAAATACTATGACCTGTCAGGTATTTTCTACCTATTGCTCAATCAATTTCAAAAGTAGATGACAGCTGTTAAGAAAACTGCTTCAATCTGTTTTCTTTAAAGCTCTTACTCAGAAAGAGCTGGACATTTAAATTGCAGCTATTCATGCACTACTCGGATAACTTTACTGGAGAGATTGCCATAGGGTTTAAAGCAAGTTAGTAGTTAGTTACCTGAGTCGCACATGAGTAGCTGCCACTAGCTGCAATTTAAATATCCAAGCTATCACTGATCAAGAGCTTTAAAGAAAACAGATTGAAGCAGTTTTCTTAACAGCTGTTATCTGAATTAAGAATTGATTGACCAAAAGGTAGAAAATATCTGACAGGTCATTGTATTTTGACTATAGTTTAGATTTTGTTCATGCAGTGCTTTGATATATTTCAATTGATTTTCAGTTTAGTGACATTTATAGTCAAAATACAATGACCTGTCAGGTATTTTTTACCCTTCGGTCAACTAATTCTAATGCCTCAATCTATTTTCTTCAAAGCTCTTTATCAATAATAGCTGGACATTTAAATTGCAGCTAATCATGCACGACTGGGTAAATTTAAACCAACTGGAAGATTGTCATAGGGTACTATGTTAGAGAACAAAGTTAAAAGTTTTAATTCACCCGAGTCATACATGAGTAGCTGCAATTTAAATGTCCAAGCTCTTTTTGTGGAAGAGCTTTAAAGAAAACTGAATGAAGCATTTTTCTAAACAGCTGTTATCTGTATTTGGAATTGGTTGACCAATATGTAAAAAATACCTGACAGGTCATTGTATTTTGACTATAACTCATAAAGACTATATCACAAGAAAGTTCATTAGTTTGCATTATTATTTTGGTCACTCATTCCGGTTGCCCATCTTTGATCCTTGTCTTCTCTCTGCCTTGCCTTCTAGGTGGTCTGGTACATGTAGACAGAGTTTTATCTTTCAATTCCATATGGCTGACTTCAAGCGGGTGCAATTTAACGATTGGATGCGTCGTTTCTCCAGTTTTTGTTTTAGCTCGAGCAGCTTTGATGAGTCCATCGTTTCCTCAAAATAAATCTTCAATTATTCCTAATTTCCATCTGACTCTCGGACACCAAAAGGATTTGATATCTGGTTCCTCATTCTTGTGCGATATCATGTCATTAAATATTTGGATATGGCTGAACTTGCTTGCGTTTTCTTGTTGAGCAGTCCCGAGAGTACATAGTCTAGTTTCGATTTTGCAGCCTTCTGTCCATCTCTGCAGATAACCTCATCTTGAATAAATTCCCAGTAGTAGTCGGCTCCTATTAATACTGATATGTTGAATGTATCGTCTTTGGAAATTGGGTCAGCTAATCTCAGACCTCGCAGATATCTGGAGTTACTGTCTAACTGCTAAATGTGATTCTGTAGTGGTAATGCAATCATAGGAATGACATGTAGTTCAATTGGGATTTTCCTGAAATATATGGATTCGATCAGTAAAGTACTCTTTCCTAGATACTGCACATTATTTGCTTCATTTCTGAACACTGAAAGTTGTATGGGTTCAGTCTTGTCGATTTTAAGTTGAAGTGTTTTTGCTAATTCTTCTATAACAAATGACGGCTGAGCTCCTTCATCAAATAAAATATTTGCTTCTACTCCAAGCGTCTGGGACCATACTACTGTTTTAAATAAAATGTTAGTTCTAGAATTAAGCGATAGAACAGGTGTAGTTGATTTGCTGTCTTCTGTACTTTCATCATCATTGATTACATAGACACTAACTTTTGGGGTATGTTGTTTCTTTGGTTGAGTATTATAATTGCTTCTCTGCAAATTATTTCTACCTTCGTCAACATTAGTTTAATATGTCTTAAACTCATTACACAAGCTAGAATGGTGTTGTTTTCTGCAATTATGGCAATTATGTCTCGAGTTGCAGTCATTATTGCGATGTGTCCCCAGGCAGTTGAAACATAAATTACTTTTCTGTACAATTTTCATACGCTCCTTCGTGTCTGTTACATGCGAGCAATTAGTAGGTGCGTGATTATCCTGACAATAAATGCATGGTCGATTTGTTAAACTTTTCTGTTCATTTTTCGTGAATACGATTTCTCTTTTCCACATTTGTGGTTTTGTACCGGTAATAAAAGTACATGTAGGTTGACTTTGCCTTGCACAATTAGGATCCAATCTGTCCTCGATAATGTATATTTATTCCCTGATGCTTCCGTGTAAGTCACGTAAATTCCATGTGGTAGATTTATGTTCCCTAGCTAGATTGTGACGTATATCTCCCGGCAACTTGTTGGAGTTTAAGCCTTGGTAAATGGTGTGTGTGATTACTTGCTATTGATGCTGATAATGTTGGAATCATGCAACTTGTACTAGGAACATGAACGTTTTGGTTAGTATCAGGAATAAACATAACTGACAACGGGATGATTTGGATGTGAATTTTGAATAAATTTATCAATGCGCATAATTTGGGTTTCTAAGTTTAAATTATACTCCTCTGTATTTACAATCTCTTCTTCCATGTCTTCAGCATTCATATCATCCAGAATTTGTTCATTTAAAATGTTCATATATGAGTGTTTTTTGTCCCCTGCCACAACACAACGAAAGGACATATATTAATAGTCTGCGTCCGTCCGTCACACTTTTGTGGACACAACTCCTCTGAAACTGCTTGACAGAAATTGGTAGGCTAAATTGTTATGATTGGTAGATGTGCATACTATACTGTCATTTTGATTTGTCAAATTTTGTAGGAGTTATGGGACTTTGAGTGTTTAACCTAATTATAAAATAGTAGATCTTGTGGACACATCTCCTCTGAAAGCACTTGATGGACTGCTTTGATATTAGGTAGGCTAAATTGTTATGATGGGTAGATGTGCATACTATACCGTCATTTTGATTTGTCTAATTTTGTAGGAGTTATGGGACTTGGACCATTTCAGCAAAATAATACAATAGTATATCTTGTGGACGCATTTCCTCTGAAAACGCTTGACAAATTGCTTTGATATTTGGTAGGATTAATTGTTATGATGGGTAGATGTGCATACTATACCGTCATTATGATTTGTCTAATTTTGTAGGAGTTATGGGACTTTGACCATTTTAGCAAAATAATACAATAGTATATCTTGTGGACCCATCTCCTCTGAAAACGCTTGACAAATTGCTTTGATATTTGGTAGGATTAATTGTTATGATGGGTAGATGTGCATACTACTATACCGTCATTTTGATTTATCAAATTTTGTAGGAGTTATGGGACTTGGATGCTTTCAGTTAAATATAATACAATGGTAGATCTTGTGGACGCATCTCCCCTGAAACCGCTTGACAGATTGCTTTGATGTTTGGTTGGATTAATTGTTATGATGAATAGATGTACATAGTCTACCACCATTTTGATTCATCAAATCTTTTAGGAGTTATGGAACTGACTATTTCAGCAATATAATACAATGGTAGATCTTGTGGATGCATCTCTGAAACCGTTCAATAGATTGCTTTGATATTTAATAGGTTTAATTGTTGTGATGTGCATTTTGATTTGTCACATTTTTTAGGAGTTATGGGACTTTTTTTAGCAATATTGAATAATATTGAAAGCAAATTTTATCAAGCACTCGAATAAACTAGAGTTTCACATTCTGATGAAGTGTTTTCATGTAGTTACTGGGCTCTTCCCAAATACCCGTCAAAACAGTTCTAATATTACATGCTTATTATTTTGTCCCAAAACTAAATGTATCACAACAATTTTTTTGCCATTTTATTTTCTCACGCCTCTTAGACATTTGATACTGCAGCAGCGGGGGACATTTGGCTACGTGTAGTAACTTGCCCTTGTTTCTTTACATTTTCATGAGCAACGGAAAGTTCATCAAAGTCCTCTGAATTCTTCAATTCTTTGATTTTCCTCAAAAGTTTTGTGATTTCACTTCGATTTCCATTACTTTTTGATTACAATTTATCCAATTCCATTTGCCTTTGGTCACGGCACCAAAATTTAATGGCAAGACTATGATTCAACTCAAAACACGATTGAAATTTATACATTTATTGTTTTCTCTGAAAATTACTTCGGCTCACTGCGACATCATAGATAATGACATCGACAATGGACAAAAGATTATAAATTTGGTTCCAGCGACAATCTCAACAGATATATTCAAGGCCCTGGAAATTTTCCTGAGCCGCGTCGGACATTTTACCGGTCATCATATAAAAAATATTGTGTTTACTTAAGCTGGAATGTGTATGTGCTTTTCCTTAAAGTCCAGAATAAAGGTCTTTTAAATTTTTGTCAAGACCGTGGTAGATATTAGTTGTTTTGTATGGGTTCCTATGATATATGCACTGTGCAAGAAAGGAAATAAACGTAGGAAAACATTCTGCTTCCTAAAATTTCTTTATTAATAGATGACATGTTGTCTATGCGACAAAGTAATACCAAACAACGTTTTTTACGAACATTCGTGAGACATTTTCTTTAACCGGAAGTAGGAAGTTGTTTCAAAATTACAACAAGTTCGGAACAGAATGAATTTTATACGATAATCTGCGATGGACCACGTTTTTTACAAGTTATTATTTATTGAATTAAATATTTTTTTTTGTTTTCATCATTTCAATAGAATTTATTTTCCCAAGATTTCTGTACGTCAGGTACATTTGGCGCATGCGTGAGGTACAATTTTGACCACACGTGTTTTTTCAAGTCATATTTTCTAAAGCAATATAATTTACACGTGATAATTTACAACCACTTCGTTCCTATTGTTTCAAAATACTGTTGCTATAACATATTCTACGAAATGAATGAAACAGATCTGTACTCATAATTAGGTTATCAGTTGTTGTGTTAACCATATTACGTAATTAACAGTAACACTTGACTGGAGTATGATTACTCAATAAACACATGTGTCAGTGACGGGAAATAGCCTTAGGGTTGATTTTTTAATAAAATATTTATATCTAGCGAAAATTAAAGGTATTGAAACCAACTAAAAGATATTTATATTATTGACCAAGTTAAATATCACTTTTTTGGATGTCCGATTTGACGAAACCTTAGTCGGACATTTTAATGTAAATGTCGGACATGTCCGGCAAATATGACCGTTTCCAGACCCTTGCTATATATATATATATTTTCTTAAAGTCTGTATGTCATTTGTATAGGAAGTTGTTCTCAAGATGAGGCACAAAGACAGGATTGTCAGAATGGTGGTCATTGTCATACAGATGGTACAAAGACTTCATGTTACTGCAGACTTGGCACAGAAGGAAGAAATTGTAATAACAGTAAGTTAGAATTGCTATATACGTTTAGACAGATGATAATAAGACATGTTAACGCAGCTAGACTAACATCAGGTATTAACACATAATACTTGATGTAATAATTGAAATAAAACATAAGGATCAGTATGAATAATTATTATAAGGTAGATGTCTTGTAAAACATTTATTCTATTTCACCTGGTAAATATAGAAATTCATATAAAACATTTTAGCTTTTGAAAGTCTTTTACCCTAGTCTCTCAGTTAATTGCAAATTTTGCAAATAAGTAGCAAAAATGAAGGTAATAACAAAATACAGAACACAGAGGAAACTCAAAAAAGACAATTCACAAATCAAGTCCGAGACACTGGCAAACTCCAGAATTAACAACCAAAAAATGTAGTAAGTACAGGCATTTCAAAAGAAATTGTGGGTTAAACAAGGTTTTATGGCATACCAAACCCCCTGCTTCAGTGCTATTTATCTGTCTTTGTTTCAGTGATATTTTATGACAATATTATCACCAAAATCTATCACTATATACCTGTGATAATATACAGTTATTTCATACATGTTGAGGGAACAGTCTAAGGTGCTGGAGATGACAGGCCAACAGTTCCCAAGTTATCTCCAGCACCAAGGAGCAACAATTTTACTGAATCTTGACAGCAAAAGGACAGTTTGGTGGGAAAAAGTTATAAGAAAAAAAAAAGGTTAAAAGCGTTAATTTGTATTCTTGAGTATGTTTGATATATTGGAGAGGATATGAGGAAACTGACTACATTTTAAGTGTCCAGGATAAAATGTGTGTTTTTGTCACTACCGATGAATCAAATAAACTTCCATGACTAAAATAGAATTTACCTGTAATATGCAAGTAATTATTTAATACCTTGAAAAACTATTATAGATGACTGGGTCAAACATGCTCATAATGTCAACATTTATTTACCATTCATCAAAATAAAATTGTCTGATTTTTATCTCGCCTGCGACAAAAGTCACTGGAGACGAGACATATATGGGAATCCTGCGGCGGCGGGATAAACACTTGGACATCTTGCTTCATATCTTTGTAAGCCTAAGCCATAGGTCCATCAAATTTGGTCCAGTGGTAGCTTATGATGAGTACTTGCCAGTCAATCACCTGTCTCCTGACCTTGACCTCAATGTCACGGTCCAGTGACTATGTTAAAGTTTTTGAGTTACGGCAGTTCCTCTGTAACCACGCATAATAGGATGACAATATATGGTATATAGGTTGCTGATGAATAATACATGACTGTCTGGTAGGTGTCACCTGACCTTGACCTCAATTTCAGTGCAAATACTACATAAAAGTTTTTGGATTAGGCAGTTTCTCTGTAACTATGCATTTTATTTTTTAAATGATAACAAATTTAATGCTATTTAAGTATGTATGACATGATTGTTTTCGTTACTGATGCGGAACGCAGGCGAGACATTTTTCTGTATCCACACTTGTCATCAGTACTTAACAGTTTATACAAGAAAGTCATGATCATCATTTAGTACATGTGCAAAATGTTCTAAAATTGTTTCTGCTGTGTAATTCTCAAACACTATGGAGTTGAGGGATGCAATGTTTATTTCTCATTGATAGCAGGTGTGTATATATAAGGAAGAAAACCATTCAATGCAGTCTTCCAAAAATGTGCCTGCCGTAGAACATGACATGCAAATTTTGCTGTAGTCTAATAAAGTTTTAACATTGTCCGACACAATATCTGGTACAAAAATTCACTTGTGAAAAAAATATTATTTGTTCATTAAAATTTTTTTAAATGCCTGACTGCCTGTTGGGCATAGATTTTCTATTCTGCTTTCAAGCTTTAAACCATTGGTTAATGGTTAAAATAATATTATATTGAATTTCTTGAAGACAGTTGTCGCTTCCAGAAAATACAATTTTGCTGCTTTCTGATCCTTACTGCACATATCACTTTAAAAGAAATATCATAAAATTTTATGTGATATTTATTAACAGTGCTTACTTGAGTTAATAATTATATGCCCACTCCAAAGAAAAGGGGGTATACTGGTTTATCTGTCCGTCCTATTTATCACAACCACTTGAAATTTTATATGTAACCTTACCATGTGGTCCTATATCATGAGTACCGATTTCAGGTATGTTGCTTATCTACTTCCTGTTTATCAACTTGTCAACTTTGTCATTATAAAGTGAATAGTGGGGGTATACTAAGTTAGCAGAGCTCACAGGTTCCTTGTTCATAGTAAGCCAGCTTTCTAATAGGTTTCAACAGTTTAATTTCTAACTATTATCAATTATAAATGTGAATTTGAACTTTTTAACCTATACTTAGCTGGCTAAATATAAATAATTAATCTTGTAATCATGGATAGCATTTGCTATCTTATCAGCTAGCCATAAGGTAGTGCATAAAATGTTAGCACTAAACATTTTGTGCCTAGTCACACATTAACATCCGTTATAAATGATGATATGCAGCTAACCATATAGTATTGTTGATTTTAATTTAAGAACATGAAAATGAAGATCAAAAATTCATAATAAGCCAGCTTAATACAAGTTTTTAAAAAAATCTACTTTAATCATACATAAACACAAATTAATGTTAATTATTCTCAGTAAGACATCTAAATAGTATATGGTAAAAAATATGTATAATTATCATTCATAAACATAGTTTTAAGATTGTTAACCTAAAGTAAGTACAAATTTATCTTGATTCTTGACTATATATATGGATCAATATGTTAAAGACAAACAATTTTTAATTCCTTACATGTCTTATTTTAATACTGTAGAAACCAGTGAAAGCATCACAAACCCAGGACAAGAAGGAGTAAGTTATAGTAAACATGATCTTTTGATATAGAATATGCTTAAAATACTTGGTAGAAAAATATTTGCATTTTGTTATTATTACTTCAACTGTTCATTGGTATTTTGGGTAGTCAACTTACATGAACACAACAATTTTTTACCATATTTAATTACTGTTATAAATATCAAACAAGTGACAAAGCTGTAGTATCAAACATTTATGTTATGATTAAAGACACTAAAATGTAAGTACAGGTAGATTTAAATAATTTGAAACAGCCTCCAAGACATATTTGTGTTTATTATGACAATGAATATTTCTTAAACAAAATAACATCATGCAAAATAATAAAATTGGAGTTTCAGATAAAGAATAATATTTTGTTCTAATAATTATTGTCTTTAATTATGGACCTTACAAGGAAGAAGGAAATACATTTGCTTAATTAATTAAGGTTAAAATAAAACAGTAACATACCATATATTGGTCTGTTAAATATTTGGTGCCAATTAATTCTTTTCCTTGTATTATTTTTGCAGGCGAAATTTGCAGGCTCATCCTTGCCTGTCACAATCAAATGTCATATAGATGAGCCCTGTGATATTCCATCAGTATTGACAGGGGACCCTCAGAAAAAGTATGTACATGTTAAATCTTTGTATCTAAACAGTTTGTCAACCTATTTGCATGTGTAGACCTATGAAGTTTTATGGTCAACTGATGCAAGTAGACAGGCTGAGAAAGTAGGGTTGCTATTTTGTGCATTATTATACTCCTACATGTACAAGCAAAGTCTTCCAACAGTAAAACTTTACTTGTTCACCTCTTCTTGTAGATAGATTTGAAGCATTTTTGCGGAAGTTCTGTATCTGCCAGTACCTATTTTATACATTCTTCTTCAATAGTTTTCAAAACAGGGGCTTTAAACTTTGGTAGAATATTTATATTAAACTTGTACACCTACCATTTAAGAGGCCTTAGTGGCTGAGAGGTTAAGGTAGTTGGTCTACTTTTGATCACGGGGTGTGTCAACACTGAGGTTGTGGGTTGGATTTTCATTGCAGGCAGGTGTGCTAAACTCCAACCTTAATTGACAAGGATTGCCAGGTTTCCTACTGAAGTTCCGGGGTTTTATTTGGATACTCCATCTTCCTCCCTCATTAAAAAATGGAATGCCATAAAAAAGCTGAAAAAATGCTGAAAGTGCTGTTAAACATCGTTCAAACAAACCTACAATTTATGGATACATTTGTGAAATTTTTGTTGAATGTTTGGGTGTAATAAAACGTACAAAGCCATGCATGCAAAAGAATAGGTTATACTACTAAGTTCATATTTAATTTTCTCGTTTGTCAAATACTCCACTACAAAGAACATCTCAGTATAAAAAGTACAAATTCAAGGATTAAATTACAAAACCATGGCTATTAAAAATAGTCCCAAGCACATAGGTCTGTAGCAATACACCTACCTCGCAATATGTTATGTATATTGATCACATTAGGTGGGTGCCGATACGATACATTGCGAATGATACATTTACCTGCTCACATCAGGAATGGTAATCTAGTTCAACAGCTTCTCAGCCCGCCGTTCTACTCAAGGGCAGGATCAATTTTCTTTTTTTATTAATGGGGATTGAGAGCCAAGAACGATGACCAGAACTGTATTATTAACTTACCAGTCTTTTATATCACACATTTCCAAAAATATTAAATATTACAATTAAAAAGAATTCACCACCACAAAAGTATTCAATAAAATAAATGTTTCTTTGTCATCAGTATACAGGTTGATTGAATTATAAATAAAGTAGAACTAGAAGTAGAAAATGACATCATTGTCAAAAATAAAATATGTATTTTTAATGTAAAATTTAAACTATAGAAACATTTAATAAGATTAAAATTTAATTGTTCAATAGTAGCTGCCAAAATGGCTTTTTTTATTGCAATGCTTGTTTCAATACTTGCAGCATCATATTTGTAATCTTGGCACAAAGTTCAGATCTGCTGCAGAAATATTCATATTTTCTTTTGCTTTGACCTGGATTCCACTCATATTTTTAGTACAAAGTAAAGTGGGACTGGAAGTAGCTTACAATGTTTACAATGTTTGTTTGTTCTCCTTTGTTAAACTGTGGGTAACATAATAAAAATACTGTAACAAAAATGGGGATAAAATTGAAAGGCAACATAGGACAGATGTTCAAAATGAAATAGCAACCTAACTTTGCTATTTTGATGATGAACAAATGCAGTGGGACCATGATAAGCAACTTCTTTGCAGAGTCCACCTCTTACACCAGCCAGGTCTGCTGTGTTGCAGAGCCAAGCTAGTTAACATTTCAACCAGACCATTTAACATACAACTTGATTGGCAAAATTGTTCTGTACCAACACTGAACCAAAATCTGGACAAAAGTATCAAAAATCAAACACAGCAAAAATACCACAAATCATCAAAATTTAGTTTATTGTTTCACCTCTGCGAGCTCAACAAGTGACAAACATATTCAAAACATACAACAAACTAAAGTAACATGAACCCTTGTTAAACAAGTGGTGATATGGATTGTTTTGTTAGAATGAGAATATTCTGCTTTACAACTGAATGTTTTGAGGCCACAGTTGTGAAGAGAGATCAGAAAGTTACTGAAGAATAACTGTCGTTAATATTCTGACATTTATCCAATAATGATCAACAGAATCAAGTTGGCAACCATACAGTTTGCATAAGATCAATGTCAACTGGAGTGTCAGAAGGCCTTTAGTTCTACATGTGTTACATGTATTTTGTATTATTATATTTGGATTTTTATTTGCTAGGCCTTCTGTGACTCTAGGCTTTGTAGACTCGGGCATAGAAATGCAGGGTACAAAAGTCAACAAGGACAATAACAATGGTAGCATATATCATAGTGTTACAACTATAGTACCCAAGACACCTGGATCCCATAAAAAAGTGTGTGTACAGAGTCTTAGTGCAGCCATGTAAGTTTCAAAACATTTGGAAGTTATTTTAGAAATGTCATTTTCAGAACAATTGTTTTGGGGTTTTAATATTCTTTTTTAAAAGAAGTCAGTTAAACAGTTGTCTGAACCAGTCAAATCTGTGATTGATGTTAACTATGTTTAATGTTCAATACAAGCAAGTCCTGCATCATAATATGAATAAGATAAAAATATGGGTTGATTTATTGTTGCAAATTTTGTCTTAGCAATTTTACAATAATCTGGATTATACTGCATTTAAATGATGACATTGTCCAATGCCAAGGCTGGGCCTAATGTTGCAGGTGCATAATGGAGATTTTAAAAAAGGTAAAATCTCTTTTATAAAGTGTCAAAATCTCTGTAGAAATTGAAGAATTACTGAATTGTTACCAAATATGTCACCTTTCCAGTTGTAAACAGTTTTGTTTTTCACTTAAAATCTTAATAAAACATTTTATTGGCTTCTAAGCATAATTCATACTTAGGAGAAATTATCTCATTGCAGCCATAATGAGTTTTGAAAGATATGCCTTTATAAGTGATGTATATTAATAGCCTTAAATAATATTTGAGATATTTTATCCATAAATCAACTTCATATTACTCTAAATGGTATAAAACTCTATAAATGCATGATGATCTCAGTAAGTTTGTGTTGTTGAAATATAATCCTAAATGCATGATTTGTTATGTTACATTAGGTTATTTTAATTATTTTTCAGTGAAACCTCTGATGAAGTTTGCTATTTTATTGATGTTACAAGTGGTAAGATTTAATAAAACAGTTGGTTTTTTTTATATAAAATACTGTAGAAAAACACCATCATTTTCATTTATCTAAACATAGTAATTTCATTTTTCTACAGCCTGTGAATTTTCTCTCATCAGAGCAAAAATGTGCAGAAGTTGGCTACACATGTTCCTTCAAAAGTGTCCATGGCAGTTGGACATGAAACATGTTACACCCAGGGGATTCTTTTTTAGCTCACCTGGACTGAAGCTTTTGCCATCACTTGGCATCCGTTGTCCATCTGTCATCAGTCATCCGTCGTAACTTTAAAAAAAATCTTCTCCTCTGAAACCCAACTTGGCCACAATCATCCTTAGGGTTCCTAGTTTCAAATTTGTGTCCAGGGTGTTGATCAACTGACAAAGATATTGCTGTTACTAAAAATAGAACATGGGTGTTGACGCACATTTTTGATCAATATCTAAAAAATTATGAAAGCTATAGAAAATACTGTTACATCAAATTGATCAGCACATTAAGGTCTACAAATAGTTGCTATTAGTGTTAAGATGTGTAATGGCTTTCTGTAGGAGTTATTACCCTTTAATGACAAAATTTTCGGTATTTACAACATAACTTGAAAACTATAAGAGCTAGAGTGAAACAGTAAATCACAAAAATTAGCAGCAACTTAAGTCCTACAATTTACTTCCTTGGTCTGAAATTGTCAGATGACTCCCGTTTATAAGTTTTTGACCTGTTACTTAAAAACTATTACAGCTAGTGAAACTGTAAATTGCAAAAATGATCAGCAATACGTTCTAGAAGTCACTTTTTTGGATTGAAATTATCAGATGACTCCTCATAGGATTTATTGCCCTTTTTTGGTGAAATTTGTAGTTTTTATCCTTTAACAAAAATGCCATCACAGCTAAATTGAAACTGTAAAGCAAGACATACAGAGTTCAAAATTGAGAGATGCAACTTTATAGTTTTTGCACTTTTATAATGAATTTTGACAAATAATCAGTTTTTGTGTTATTAATTAAAGTCTAAAACATAGAGTAAAACTGTAAATTACTAAATTACCCTAAAAGGACAAGGCCTACAAACCATTTAATTTTCAGAAATTGTCTGATGACACCTTATAGGAGTTATTGTACTTAACCAGATTTGAAGAAATGTTTTGTTTAGCCAAATAACTTAAAAGCCATAACAACTACACAAACTGTAAATTGCAAAATTTTAATATAGTTGAAGTCGTTTGTGTTCCAGGTGAGGGATTACATTCTCCTGGGAGCCTCTAGTTTCACTTGCTTGGCTGAAATTAAAAAAAAAATATTGAGTAGTTCAATACTAGTTATTGTGGAGCTTTAGTTTGTGTCAGTCAAACATTAAATATGCACACAAAAGAAAATTCTATATTCTTTTTGTCCCCCCCCCCCCCCCATCAGTGATGTGTGAGGGACGTTATGTTGGGACGTCCTGAATATAGCTGAAATATTGCTTGCTGGACGTTAAACATCAATCAATCAATCAATCAATCAATCAATCAATCGTTATGTTGGGCACCATTTCATTGTACCATCAGTTCAGCATTCAAATTTGTAAGTGCCTCCTGCATTTGTTAGAAATCTAAGTAAAATGTTTATGTTATCAATGAGAAATAAGAAGAAGAGGGTTTACTGGTTTCCCCCTGTCCTTCCTTACGTCCACAACATAATTTTCATAACAGTTTTCTCAGCAACTACTTATCAAAGCCACTTTAAATTTTATATGTGACCTTACCATGTGATCCTATATTACGAGTACTGTCTGTCACATACCTACTTCATGTTTATTGACTTTAAGTCAATGATGTGAATAGCAGGACTGGGTGAGCAGTAGTTCACCTTTTCCTAGTTTTACCACAGTCAGTTGAAGTACATTAGAAATTTTAAGTTTTATATAACATATGCCTTCAGAATAAAATTATCTGGTTCTCATTGATTTTTGAAAAATAGTGAAAGGAATTTGTTTTATTAAGTTTATTGCATAGCGAAAATGGCAAGGAATTTACTTTTTTATGGTCAGTACTAACCTGTTTAGATTGAATATCTACTGCCAGATAAATGGGAATCATCTCCATTTTTCTCTAGGTACAATGTTGTAGTTCCTTTGACAATTTTTTATCACAATGGAGCTACAGATACTTCTTTTAAGCTACTTCTTGTATATTTATAATATATTTGTTTGTTTTCAGATCCTTCAAAGGCATTTTCTGATGTAAGTCTTGTACTCACATTTACTGATATATTCATGTGGATCATAATGTCTGTGTAATGATGCATGACCGTCACTATACATCTTTCTTTCCTCTCTTATAAACTGAGATAAATTATTGTGCACTTGTAACTAAATCATAAGTTTATGTAAGTAGTTCATTAAGGCAGTTATTGTAGAACACATTTCTCGCACCACATTTCTTTGTGAAATATGTGGAGAAGCTGCATCTGGTTATCTTACTAAAGTAAAGATTGATCTTTTTTTTGTTTGTTGATGTTATGGCACTTTTTTAGCACTTAGCAAAAAAATTGCTGAAAATGGTGTTAAACATCATTCAAACAAACAAACAATAGAAATTAGTGTGTCTTTTCACTACTTTAATCAACTTTATTCTGCAATTTGCCTAATTGTTGTTTCAGAAAAAGCCACAGTTCATCTCGCCTACTTTATCAGATGGCAGTAGTATACAGTGTTCCGTTGGTAAACCATGTCACATTACTTTGTGGGTGAAAAATCATCATTTTGATGGGTCATGGTAAGTTACTGTGCTGGTGCTTAGCCATCCAAAGTTGATTCCTAAAAAGCTTATGCAAATAATATGACTTTTTTGGGTACTTTGGATGACTCAAGGATCTGGACTGTCCAATGAAAACAATGCATGTATTGCCTAAAAGTAAAAGTCAACAGTATTGTGATCCAGGGTTGCCACGCACCCGGGAAAACGGGAAAAGTCCTTGAATTTCGAAATTTGCGTTCCAGGTCGGAAAACATCCGTGAAAACGCAAAAAAAGAAACAAATCCGGGAAAAGTCCTTAATTTTGATCGTGATTAGTAAGTTCGGCACGAGTTGTCTTCCCCTTGCTTAAGTAGAACAGTTCGCCCCATACGGAAGATCGTCCTTTACATTGAAAATAATGGAAGTTTTTGGGGCGAAATTTATGGGTCGAAATTTATAGGATTCTGAGTCTTTCCAGCGTTTGACACTAAGAGCATGATGCGGTTGTCAAATTGATCCAGATAATATGGCGGGTTTCATGAAATCATATTTTGATTACCAGTTGAAAGGCTCAAATTTATTCCCTCCTACGCTAACTATAAACTCGAATACCATACAAGACGATTTGTTGATCCCATATATTAAAACGGTATCCGGTAAAAGCATCAAACAACTGGATTTTCTTCCAAGAACTTTGACAATTGCAAATCAGTACTCAGAATCCAGAACGGCTCAAGCTGTGGTTGAATTAGCAGAATGCAAAAGCCTCACGTCGTTATGTTTTGAGCGAGTGTTGTATACCCACACAAGCTTTGTATCTAATTTGTGAACTTGAACACTTAAAAGTCTTAACATATACATGTACAGTTGATCTAGTGTCAACATGCATTTATAAATCAAAACCAGTAGACATACAGGTATTCTAAAACATGCAAAAGCGAATCCATGAAATACTGTGACAATGTATGCTGGTCAACCTGTTCACATAGAAAAGGAGGGATATAGATCTACTTTCATGCCCTAAACATAATCTGCAACAAAATCATATGATCTACCAAAGACTTCCATCCCGTACGTGTACATGAACACATAGCTATTTCCTTATTTATTGGTCAAATCAGAGAAATAGAAAACATGTATATCATGTCTCTGGTCAAATCATGAAGACACACAGTTTTCAGACTGAAGATTGGCGAGTGTTGTGAATTAATAAGGTAAATCTGCATTGAAAACCACTTGTAGTTTACACAAAGTCTGCATCATGTCACACTGGAAGGGTGTATACCCTAATGAAAATTTACACTGGAATTCCAGTGGAATTGAACTGGAATTCCAGTGGAATTGAACTGGAATTTCACTGTATTACACTGGGCAATTTGGCCTGAATTTCATCGGAATACCAGTGGAAATTCCAATGGAATACAATGGAATTCCATTGGAAATTACAGTGAAATTGATTGGAATTCCAATGGAAATACCAGTGGTAATCAATGGAATTTCAGTGGAATTTCAATGGAATACCATTGGAATTTCCACTGGTATTCCAATGAAATTCAGGCCAAATTGCCCAGTGAAATACAGTGAGATTCCAGTTGAATTCCAGTGTAATTACCACTGGAATTCCAGTGGAATTCAACTGGAATCTCACTGTATTTCACTGGGCAATTTGGCTTTCCACTTGAAATTCCATTTGAGTTTAATGGAAATTTGGAATTTAGACAAATCTGAATTACACTTGAAATTTCAAAGCAATTTCTCTGAAAATTCTTGCAACCATAAAAAAATGTCACTTGTCAAAAGTACTGTAATCACAGCACAGTAGAATTTTTATAAGACATATACCAGAATGAATTAATAAATAATTAACTTACTCTTCAGGCTTCATCGATTAATGCACTCTGCATTATACATTACTTCAGGTTAATATAGAAACGAAGCACAATGTATAATTTCAATGTATGCATTTATTTTAATAAACACAAATTATTGTTTCCCATTGTCAGATTTTTATTTTCCTTTTCTCCATTTAAGTCCCCTAATTCTGTCTAATTAACTGCAGAAACTATTGTATTCCACATTCTTTGTTTTCTTCTCTTGATTTTGAAATGCTGAAAATGCAGCCTATAAAAATATATATTATATTATTAAATTACTGTTCATCACTTAAGTTGCAACAAACAGTTTTTATATGTACAACAAGCTCTAACATTTGAATTTGGGACCTGGATAACCGAGTGTAGTTAGTTTTCTACTAGGGATGTGACTCATGGTGGTTCAAGGTTCGAATATTACTATGGGCAGGGTATGCTTGACTCTCCAGCTGCTCCTTCAATAAAAACTGTACACCATAATTGATATGAAAATTTGCTGTAAGTGGTGTTTAACCCACTTCAAACAAACAAAACATTAATGTATTTACATCAACCATATAAATTAGGTTTTACTTGTAATACAATTGTATATTTATGTCCAGTAGTCTTGAGTTGACTTAAACTATCACAAATTGTATGTGGTTTGTCTAGTCATGAGTGCAAGTATACATGTATATGTAGATTGTGGAGACAATTCCTACATTCCTTATTGGCCATTGAAGGTTACTGTACATGCATTTTTTAAATTTATATTTTCATCAACAAAATATATTTTTTTTGCAATTAAACTGACCTTGGAGTGTTTTACTTGTTGTTGATCTGTCTTCATTCAACGCCTTTTAAATCTATAAAATAAAATGAAAATGTTTGATCATGAACTGCAAAACAGTATAATTTAATTAGTTTAATAAATTAACAGAGCATGCATGAAAATATAAGTTATTAATAGCAAGAGCGTAAATTTTAACTGCTGCAAATTTGTTACTTTGCTACATTATTGGGTATCTTGTTATTAGAGACAGGACCTGCTTACATGACGGAAGCATCTTAGTGCACCCATGGTTTTTATTTGGTAAATTTGGGTTACTCGCCATGTTTTTTGTTTCAAGTTGTAAATGTTTGTCTGAATCTTGATCTGTAATCTATTTTCCTTGTAAAAATAACCCATGGTATTGATAAAATTAAATCATTACTGTGATTGCATATTTCATGTAGCTAAGGTGCTGTACAAGTTGGTGTCATATTGGACTTGATAATGCTATTTACTAGGACAATGCATTTTTAATTAATATTTACCATATTTATGGCCCAGCATTTAGGCTGTGTATAACATACTCCTTTGTACAGTAGGTATGAAACAAGTCAGTTCTGGATGTATAAACTGAAGTATTTGGGCTTTATACATGGTCATGAAGTCTATCATCTGCATTGAAAGAAAGTATAATAATCAATGAAGGAAATCCTAAAATTTCATGTATGAAAGCCCTGTTAAATCTCATATACAACATATTTACTTCCAACAGTAGAAACATTCTGGCAAATATACTCAAAATTAATTTCCATAGGAAGTCAGCCATTTTTGTTTCTAAAGATTATTTGCACAACACCCCCCTTTTTCTAAATTCGTTTTGTTTTATCCACAACATAGACAATGTTAGATAAACTGAAGTTACCTCCTTATCATATATCATAAAAAATTATTGAGGCATAGTGTTAACGATTTGTGAAATAAACACAGTGGAAATAAACTAAAATAACTCACCATCAATAAATAGGTCTTGGTAAATAGTTATCCATCGTCTCCATGCATTGTAACAATGTAAGCCTAGCGGAACTGTACCCTATCTCCAACAACCACCCCAATCTTCACGTCCATGTTTTTTTCTGGGTATCTGCACAAATGATAACTGCACATTGTTCGCAAACCCATCGTCCCACATCAATTACTACAAAAGCGTACGTAGGCATTGCCATTTGAAAATTTAGCGCGAAATAACATTTGCCTCGTTATCGTTATTTTCATGAATGTCAGTATAAACGAATTCCAATCAATATGTTTATAAAAGTCGTTGTTTATTCAGGAAAATCATATTTATGCATTCGATGTATATATCAATTATACAAAGCGTATATTTGCTTTAATATTTTACATATTCACGACATTGCCGATTTCGGCGCACTTTCGTTTCATGCAAAATTAGATTTTCAATCCTATAAATGTAACAATTCAAAAAACAAAGCCATGTGTTACATGTTCATCGTAGCTTGATTATATAAGGAGATTCACCCAAATGTCCGACGAGTAAATCTTCAGTTCTAAAACATCATCTATAAAACTGACAATGAATTTGACCTGGAGGCAAGCGAAAATGCAAGTCTGGTTCCCCGAAATCGGGAATGGCGAAAAGGGGGGAGGTAAAACTAAAAGCTCGCCGAAAACGCACCATTGTTCATGGCACGTCTTTTAAAGAGCTAGATATCACAAGTTATTGAGAGGCGTGTCAATGATTTCTTCTGGATGAAAACCCATGTACGAAGAGAAAAATTGTATCAGAAATGAGACCAACTTTGGGAATCTTATTGCAAAGCTACGCAAGATGTTTCAGGGTATGTACAAATGTTTTATGCCTGCAATCATTACATTTTAACCTTAAATAATAACTATAAGAGGGTATATTCTTTATCTTTTAATATATTCAACATAGCAAACTATGATATGCATGCAGTAATTAAACTGAATCCATGAATTGTTTACTATCATGGTACCAGGTAACAGACATTATTAATTTATATTTTTCTTTGTATACTCGTAGTAAGACATTTCATTTTTGAATAATGAAATTATGGACTAAAACTCGCACATGTTAAACTGTCAAGTTAATGAATATTAAGAGGAAAGAACAAATAAACAAAACTGCAAATGGAACAAACTTTGAACATCTGGTTTTAGGAAATATGAAAATTCCAAGTTATTTATTCTCAAAATATCGACTATTGAATGTAAAATGTTTTATTTTAGGTAAGCTTTCCTGTTGGTATGACAAAAGAACTGACAAGTATTGTCAAGAAATTTACTGAAGAATGGAAGGACCAGAAAACAAAATGAATGTTAATGAATTAAGCCAAGAACAAGATTATATTCAGTAAGTTAATTAAATTCAATAATTTCTATAATAAAATATAGTTTGTTTAAAATAAACCTATTCACTGTAAGTATAGATTCAAAAGAATCATAAATTTGTGACAACATGACAACACAACGATGCTTGTGCAAATCTTAAAAAAATTCACTAGTATATGACATTGTGGAGATTATCCTGCAACTGGCTGAGTGGTTAAGGTAATTAGGCTACTATTGATCATGTGGCTGTCAACAACGATTTGAGTATGGCTGCGGGCAGGGTGTACTCAACTCAATCTTTATTTACGTGGATTGTCAGTTTTCCTACCGAAGGTTGAGTTCCTCACCCTTAACTCCTGCTTCCTTCCCCCATATAAAAACTGGAGACTAAGCTACAAAAGTGGCATTAAACACCATAAAAACAAACAAATAAAACAGTACTGCATGGCTTTTAATTTAGCCAAATACTTGTACATGCCATCTCATATCACATGCACATTACTGACATAATATAGCATAATATAGCATCTGTTGTTATTCTTGTCAGTTTACTGTTCTTTTCTGGTTCTTGACCTGTTGTTTAATGCAATATTTTCTGTGGTGTCATATTTATGTTCTTACAATATTACACACTAAAATGTATGAGCACCTACTTAAATCGACTAGAAATTCCCACTGCTCCCCATAGGATATAGGGGGGGTATGTATATACTGTTTTCCGTCTGTTTGTATATCCATATCAATTTTTTGTCTTATTTTTGTAAGCAATTATACAAAAGTGAAATTTTTTAAATAACTTTGTATTTGAATGATCATGCCATATTGTGAAATCTTTTTTCAGCATGGATATGATTATGAAACCGATGCACAGTACTAGTACCATTTGATGACAGAAGAAATGAAGGACAATCAACCAAAATCTATTGGAAGATTAAGATTTCAAGGAACCATTTATAAATCAGTTTTTACCAAATCTCGAATATATTATGTCACCAAAAAATACAATTGATTAAATTCAAACTGTTATTTTTTTGCTCTTCATATGGTCATTTAAACATCAGTGTAAATGTATTTTCATTTGTTTCTAATTAAATCTTTATATGATTGTGAATTAGTTCATTATTTATAACTGAATAATTTATTTCTCACTTATGCTAAGAGCAAATAAAAAGAAGTATAACCTTTTATGAAAAATTTTGTTTTCTATATAATTATTTACTGACAAATGAAATGTAGTTCTTAAATTTTTTTTAACTTGTGTATGACATTTTTTATAAGGTATGAATTTTTATTCCTAAGGATTTCCATTAGAACAAAATTGTACATACCAATGGAATTCCAATGCATATCACAATGGAATTCCAATGGAATTCCAATACAATGGAATATAAAGTGGAATTTTATTGGAATTCCATTGAAAATTCCAATGCAATGGAATTTTACTGGAATTTTATTAGAATTCCACTGGAATTCCATTGGAAACCAATGAAATTCCAGTGGTAGATGTGATTCCAGTGGAATTCAATTGAATTCCACTGGAATTCCAAGGTTTTTTTCATTGGGGTAGGAAATTGAATAGACATATGGAGTGAATGTGTACGTGACAAAATTATATAGCTTAAAGGATATTGGTATCTATAAATCACCTTAGAAATTCATTTGAAGTTATCCTGGAAAAATTATGAAAACCCTTGAAAAACCCTTGAAAAGTCCTTGAATTTTGTGTCAAGAAAAGAGTGGCAACCCTGAGTTTAATATATCATTTTTTAACTCACTGCAAAATGTTTTTTTCAGTCCAGAGATAGTATCAGACATAAAAGTTCACGATGGAGTGTATGTCTTCAATTCAGATGCAGTTCCAAGTCCTTGTTCAAGGGATGTTTCAATATCCACAAATATAGAAAGAATATTTCAGAATTGTTTCACCGTAAGCGCAAAACAAGGAGCAACACTGCCTGGTTTTGGGTAATGTTTAAATATCTTTTAAATCAATAGCCTATAGAAGTTAATGTAAAATAACTTACCAACAGTTTGTCATTAGCTCGTCAGGCCCAAATGTTCACATGATCTACTGCTATCACTATCCCTTGTCTTTTAAGTGTTATCTTTGTCGTTAACATTTATTGTCAAAATACTAAGACCTGTCAGGTATTTTGTACCTATTGCTCAATCAATATCAAAAATAGATAACAACTGTTTAGAAAACTGCTTCAATCTGTTTTCTTTAAAGCTCCTGATCAGAAAGAGCTGGACATATAATTCGCAGCTCTTCATGCATGACTCGGGTAACTTTAAATTTCTAATCTGTCATAGGGTATAATGTAGTTGGAACATGAGTTAGAGGTTTAAAGTTACCTGAGTCACACATGAGTAGCTGTAATTTAAATGTCTAAGCTATCACTGATGAAGAGCTTTACAGAAAACAGAATGAAGCAGTTTTCTGTTATCTGTATTAAGAATTGGTTGACCAATAGGTAAAAAATACCTAACTTAAGTTGGCCTGAATCATTTAAAGTGTGTCTACATTTAAAAGTGAAATGTGATCCCACTGTAGAATTTTACTACTTGAGTTTTGTTGAAACTCGCATGATATATTGGCTTTTTGAAATTATTCTGTAAACAATATTACCAATGTTTTCTACTTTACTGATAAATGTAGGCTTTTATGTGTCATCCTGGTTTGTCCACTTTTAATTAGGGGTATATATAAACATTTGTCTTTTTTGTTTATTTAACTTAATTGAGTATACAGCTTATTAATGTGGGCAAACCAGGACTAAACCATTTTTGATGGATATCTTTTGCTCTAATTAACTAGAAGCTATAATATTAACTGAAACATTGCTAAAAGTCAGTTGTTAAAAAAAATTCTTCATTCCTTGTGTTTTTTCTAGACTAGGCAAGATACAAAGCAGAAATTCACTCGGTTTGTGTTGTTTTTGTTAGCACAACAGCTAACATAGTTATGTACTCTTGACATACCTTTTACAGTACTTAACTAGGGTCCATACCATTGAAATTTTTTTAAGGAATACTTCAAATTTCTGAACAGATTATATGATATAATATGGTTTGGGTCTGTTTACGCCTGTTTACGCCTAATAAACCGCGAAGCGATTTATGAATGGTGTAAACAGACCCAAACCATATTATATCGTATAAATTATCTGTTCAGAAATTTGAAATATTCCTTATAATTTAATTTTAACTATAAATCTTATCAATTTTTGCGGTAAAAGCGTCGATGACGTCGTGGAACTATTTGAATTTTAACGGCGTTAGAATAGGTCAAAGGTAATGCAAGTTATTTCTTATAATATGGTTTGCCCGATTTGAATTTACCAATCAGATTTCAGCTTACAAAGCAAATTAAATTATATGACTTTAGAAAAGGTGTTAAATACAGAGTATTGTATAGCTTGCTTTAAATTTTTGCAGAGGGGATGGTGAAATACGATGCTATAATGTCAAGATAACAAATGGTACATCTGATGGTATGTATATTATAAATAGGAAATGAATTTGTTCAAAATGTAACAGGTCCTTTCTACGAATCTATGAATTACCTCATCTCTTATTGGGCTTAATTAGGGCCTTGCCACTATGTGGTGGATGCCCTATAGTGATCTGTCTAGGCATGTGTCTGTCCAGCTAAAACCCTGTCTAGCCCATAACTTGTTTTTGCCCACCGCGACGACGTGTCGGGGGGCATTAAGTTTTACTCATGTCTGTCCATCCGTCTGTCTGTACGAATTTCCATCAAGCTTTTCTCTGAAACCGTACATGAGAACAATTTGAAATTTAGCAGGGTGGTTCAGTATCACAAGTTGTACGTCCTAAGTAACTACTTCCTATTTGGGACTTCATTTAGCGGGGAACTGTGTCCCATGGACACATTCTTCGATTTTTGTCTTATTAGGTAGACTTTTGGTATTTGGGTAGATAATATTAAGGTGATGTGTCGCATACTGTGGTTGATGACCTTTGACCTTGAACTTTGACCTCAAGGTCAGCTGGACCCACAGAGATGGATACCATCTCACTTCTAATTACTATTAGTCTTCACGAATTAGAATACTAGTGAATGAGTTGGTGCTTCTTAGCAATAAGAAATGTCTGAAGTCCAAAGAAATTTAAAGATCCTATTGCACAAATATTTACATGCCTGAAAGAGTGATCAGGGCAGAATGAGTTAACAATAAGAAATGTCTGAAGACCAAAAAATTTTTAAGACCCAAGTTGATTTAAAAGTACTGTTTAGAAAGAATGAAATGGTATATTTAGTAAAAGGATATTAATTTGATTTATTTATATTGCATCGTTATTGTGAAATATATTCTGTTTCATGTTATTTACCTTTATATATATTTGTTTATTTTATAAAACACATAAAAATATTTTAAACAATTGAATAAAAATGGATTATTAGCAAGGTATCATTATCCACCCCCAGAATCCTCTGTCTTATGTGCAGTTAACATGTTATATAAGTACCTGGAACGCCAAACTGAGCAAAAATGCTCAAGGCTTACACATTAAATTTTTTATATGCAAGATTTTTTATGTGTAAGATTTTTTACATGTAAGTCTTACATGGAAGTCTTACACGTACAAAAATTACCAATCATTATAAAGCTCCAATCAAACACTTTGTTGTAAGTATTTGAGATACAATTGCGGCGAACCGTGATGTTTTTGTCTCAAAACTACTGAGCTTGAATTTACTATTTGTATGACAACAACTGGTCATGTTGACCTCAATGTATTACAAAATAGTTTGCAAAGGTAAATATCCATTGTATCTCAAATACTTACAACAAAGTGTTTGATTGGAGCTTTATTATGTCTTCTGATTGGTTATTTTTTTACATGTAAGATTTACAAGTATATCTTACACGTGTAAGCCTTAAGCGTTTTTGTCCAGTTTGGCATTCCATATACCTGTTAAGCCATCTTATTTTGATCTGAAATGCAAAATGCCTGCCAACAGAGAACACTGCAGAGCTGATGGAAGCCATACTGTATGTGAGTGTTTTTGGATGGTCTAATAACAAGTTTTTTAGTTTGATTGGAAATCCAAAATGGCCACAAGACCACATTTGGAAAAATGTTTTAAAAAGCTTCTTTTCTGAAAACAGTTTATCAATTGAAATGAAACATATAAATATTTCAAAATTATAAAATGTATGTTTTTATGCCAATTCAAAATTCAAAATAGCCACCACCACCGGAATTGGTTTACAAAGAACCCTTTGAAAAAATTTTAAAAGTCTTCTACTCAGAAACTGCAAAGCTGATTGAAACGAAATTATATGTAAATGTTTATTGAATGGTCCTTGTAAAAAATTATGGTTTTTGTCTCGCCTGCGACGAAAGTCGCTGGAGGCGAGACATATGTATGGGAATCCGGCGGCGGCAGCGTAAACACTTGACATCTTGCTTCATATCTTTGTAAGCCCAAGCCCTAGGTCCATCAAATTTGGTTCAGAGGTAGCTTATGATGAGTACTTGCCAGTCAGTCACCTGTCACCTGACCTTGACCTCTATTTCACAGTCCAGCGACTACGTTAAAGTTTTTGGGTTACGACAGTTCCTCAGTAACTACGCATGGTAGGATGACAATAGGTTGCTGATGACTAGTACATGACTGTCTGGTAGGTGTCACCTGACCTTGACCGCAATTTCACGGTCCAGCGACTACGTTAAAGTTTTTGGGTTACGACAGTTCCTCTGTAACTAGGCATGGTAGGATGACAATATTTGGTGTATAGGTTGCTGATGACTAGTACATGACTGTCTGGTAGGTGTCACCTGACATTGACCTCAATTTCACGGTCCAGTGACTACGTTAAAGTTTTTGGGTTACGACAGTTCCTCTGTAACTACGCATGGTAGGATGACAATATTTGGTGTATAGGTTGCTGATGACTAGTACATGACTGTCTGCTAGGTGTCGCCTGACCTTGACCTCAATTTCACGGTCCAGCGACTACGTTAAAGTTTTTGGGTTACGACAGTTCCTCTGTAACTACGCATGGTAGGATGACAATATTTGGTGTATAGGTTTCTGATGACTAGTACATGACTGTCTGGTAGGTGTCACTTGACCTTGACCTCAATTTCACGGTCCAGCGACTACGTTAAAGTTTTTGGGTTACGACAGTTCCTCTGTAACTACACATGGTAGGATGACAATATTTGATGTATAGGTTGCTGATGACTAGTACATGACTGTCTGGTAGGTGTCACCTGACCTTGACCTCAATTTCACGGTCCAGCGACTACATTAAAGTTTTTGGGTTACGACAGTTCCTTTGTAACTACACATGGTAGGAAGACAATATTTGGTGTATAGGTTGCTGATGACTAGTACATGACTGTCTGGTAGGTGTCACCTGACCTTGACCTCAATTTCACGGTCCAGCGACTACGTTAAAGTTTTTGGGGTACGATAGTTCCTCTGTAACTACGCATGGTAGGATGACAATATTTGGTATATAGGTTGCTGATGAATAGTACATGACTGTCTGGTAGGTTCCACCTGACCTTGACCTCAATTTCACGGTCCAGCGACTACGTTAAAGTTTTTGGGTTACGGCTGTTCCCCTGTAACTATGCATGGTATGGTGACAATATTTTGTATACAGGCCGCTGCTGATATTTAATGCTATTTACGTAATGCTTATGACGGAATTTATTTTCGTTACTGATGCGGTATGCAGGCGAGACGTTTTTCTGTGTCCACACTTGTTTTAAATACGGCAGGTTATTCTAAATAGCCCACCATAAAATTTGGTTTTAACTTACAACCCTGTGGAAAACATTTCAAATGCTGTCTCAGAAACTGCAAAAATGATTAAAACCATACTGTATGTGAATGTGTTTTTTTAATTGTTCGCTAAAATTTTTAAAATAAAAAATCACTCATTTGTTTATGCCAGTTTGAAATCCGAAGTGGTTTTACATAGGACCCTTTGAAAAAAATTTTAGGTGCTTTCTCAGAACCTAAATAGCTGATTGAAGCCATTATGAATGTTATTGAATGGTCATATAAAAAATTTAGTGTTTGTTATGCCAGTTCAAACTTGCCTGCCACTAAGGTCTTTAGTTTTGCATGTCACAAGATTTTTAAAAAGGCTTCTTTACTGAACCAATTGAAACTATTAGCAGCAGTCATCAGCAATATTTATTGGATGGTCCTCAACATAGAATCCTAAGGGTCTTATCTGAAACCAACCAAAACAGTAATATTCAATGGATGGTTCTATACAAATGCTATGCTGTTTATCCCAGATGGAAATTGAAAATGGCTGTCATTACAGGACTTATCAGTGTGAAATGCCGTCTTCTTTGGCTATATAAAAGTGAGCATTACAAACTATTGAGAGCCTCTAGTTGAGCTGAGTTAATATAAGATTATCTGCACAACAAATTATTCCATAGTGAAATCTTAAATAATACTGTTTGTCTTCAAGTCATTTGTTAACAGACATAAATAAAAGCCATCTAAACAACCCTTTAAAATACCTTACTGTTGTCTATTCAGGACATGGGCCATGTAGCAGTACCAAAATCAAATGTCTTAATGGAGGGTTTTGTAACGGAAAAGAAAGCATGGCTATTTGTCAGTGTCCATCAGGGTACTCTGGAACTACTTGTGGAGTTGGTAAGTACCGTGTAATATTAACCTCAGTTATTAAAGTTCACCTGAATCTTGGAAGATGTGCCAAAGATATTGGATTTTAATTTCTCTTCCAGAAATACTTTCCTACAACCAGTTTATAGCCCACAAAAATAGTTTTCTAGAATGAAGCTTTTTTTTTACCCCCACTTGAAAAGAAGGGTTAAATTGTGATGGGGGTGTCTGTCCATTAGACTTGGGGGTGCAGGACACTTTCACTGAAAATAATTTGTCAATGAATTTTCTTTAAATTTGCCATATGGTTAGTTTTTTATACAAGTTATCATAATTCAAAATAAAAAATAGGGGTTTCATAGATTATTTTCAAGGGGTTGATCATTGAAGATTTAAATTTTCTAATAGATTATTCAGAGAAGAGAATAAAAAAGCACTAAAATAAAAGATTACACAATTCTGTCCAATGAAATTTTCTGAATTTTTGATATAATGTCAAGCAATCGGTATACATTTAAGTGATGGACTTAAGGGATACCCATCTCTTATCCTCACCATACACCACTGAAAGGCATTTAATGAGCTTGCATAATCTCTGTCATATATTGCCATGGTGCACCTGATATTTTACATTTTGAACAGAATTATATATGGGGGTGGCGGTGTAAATCTATTAGTGAGAATTGCACATTGCTCGCAGGTTTTCTAGTTGTCTTTGCATCTGTATTCCAATGGCAATGCCATCAAAACAGGTTATATTTGAACTGCATGTTTACAAAAAGGAGTTGTTAAACATATATTTCAATTTTATCAAAACAGGTCTTACAATTTAGTTCCCAATTAAGCTGATTTTGACTGTGACCAATTTGTGCCCAAAATGACCTGAATGATCCTTGCATGCTGCCTTGTTAAATTTTTGACCAGGTTGCATGAGCATCTACCAATTAATTTCAATTAGCCTTGTCAAAAAAAAAAATCATTTTCTGTATTGACTTCCTTAACAAAGTGCTAAATGGGGACATAAATCATTACATATTCTGCTAAAATGAGTGAAGTATGCAACCAAGAATTTACCAACTAATTTTAATTTGCCAGGTAAAAAAACATGTATTTTCTATATTATCTCCCTTTACAACTTGTGTAATGAGGACATACCTTGTTGAATATTCTGCTAAAATGAATGAAAATATGGAACTGATCAACTGATAAATTTTTAACGGTAAGATTATATGTTTTGTTATTGCCCTGTGAGTTACTGAAAATAACCATTTTTACAATTTCATTACTGGTCTTTTATAAAGCTCTTAAAATGGAAAAACTGGTTAAATATAGATTACAACCAGCGAGCATGGACATTAAATTACAAAAAAGTTTCACAATTTTCAGTGCAGATAAAACATATGCTGCTCTGAATAATGAAATTAAAAAAAAAATGTAAGATGGGAAGAGGAAATGTGACACATTTTAGTTCATGATTTTATACAATTGTTGCCTTGATAGAAGGGGAACATTCAAATTGTGCACTTGAGGTGTCTTGCTGTCTCTGTCTGCTTAAATACAAATTCTCCCAACCCAAGTTTATTTGACATGACTTGAATGGACATTTTTTTGTGTGTATGGCATCATTATTTTTTGTTTATGATGTTATTTTAATCCAATCAACAGGTTAGAACCACAAATTCACTAGTGATGAGAACTATATTTTCCACACTGATCAAGCGGTTGAAATATTACATTAAAATTAGAGAAACAGCATTTTTACATGTTGTATTCAGTTATCTCTTTAACGAAACAGTATTGTGTGAAATTGATGATATGCAGCATATTGGATCATTGGTAATAAAGGTCTGATGTATCATAAAATGGTTGTTTTGATATTAATTCTGTATTATATTCTCTATAATAATAATAATAATAATAATAATAATAATAATAATAATAATAATAATAATAATAAAAATAATAAATTCTTTATTTAAAGAGGGTAACACAGTTAGTTTACAAAACTAATCTTCCCTGAGGCCCTCATTAAAACAACTTATTAAAACAAAACAGCATATAAAGTGGAATATTACAATGTGTATTCATACTACAGTACTATAGACAATTTGATCATAATAACATATATATTGTACAGTACATTGGTATGGTTTCAGACACTGTCTAGCAATAATCTTATTTGTGTAAAAAGTTCTTTATTTTTGTTTTAAAAAGGTTGTTGTTTGCTACATTATGCAAGCTCATAGGTAAATCATTCCACAATACTGAGCCAGAATATAAAAATGAGTGTTTGTATAATTTAATATTAGGTTTGGGAACAAATAATTTTTCTATCGCAGTATTACGTAATTTGTACAGATTGTCAGAAAACTTAAACATATTTTTGAGGTAAATTGGTGCTTCACTGTTAATGATTTTATGCATCCGCAAATATTTATGTTATTTTATTCTCATGTCAACAGTCATCCATCCTAGTTGTTAAATAGAGGTTCTGATGGTGCTAATGGGTCAGCGTCTAGGATGACTCGAGCAGCTCTCTTTTGTAGTTTAATTACCCTAGACAATTGGTCAGTTCCACAGCCTCCCCATACAATACAACAATAATCAATTAAGGGGAGAATATAACCATTGTAATATGCATTTCTAGTATTATTGTTTAAAAATTTCTTAATTTTAGTTAAAGGTGTATTCTTGAAGATATGCATTTACATAAATGATCAATTTGGTTCTTCCAAGTAAGGTTATTATCTATTCTTACAACAAGCAGTTTTTCACAATCAGAATTTTGTAGAGTGGATGAATTTATTAACAGGGATGGAGGACTGTTAATTGACTGAAGTCTTTGTTTAGTTCCAATTGTCATACATTTTGTTTTATCAATATTAATAAACATGTTGTTGTGTTTGCACCATTGTTCAACATTCTGTAAATCATCTTGAACTTTAGCTTGGATGTCTTGAATATCTTTTCCTGACCTATGCAAGGTGGTGTCATCTGCATATAATTCAGTTTTACAGTTTTTTATTGATAATGGAAGATCGTTGATATAAATAACAAATAAAAGAGGTCCAATTATAGAGCCTTGTGGAACACCATATTTAATGAGACTAGAATTGACCCTCTGCATTGTATCAGTTCAATACAGATGTTTTCGACTCAATACTGCTGTACTTGGACATTATACCAGATTAATATCAAAACACCCATTTCATAATATCAGATTATTACATGGCAATTTTTATATCATATGTATTATTAGCCCAAGGTTTGATATTGGCCCGAGCTGCAGGCCCAAGGGCCAATATCAACCAATAATGCATTTTATATAAAAAAAATTTCATGTAATAGTCTTTTTATCATATTCTTCAGCTGGAGAAAATGAAATAGACCTGGATATATCAAAATCTTATTAAGTTCTGGTACTGCTATTCCTGTGCTCCGAACTAGTTTTTTAAGTCCTTTAGATAATATTTTCAGATCACTCACGGTTTGTTTCTTTTTGTGTGCAAGTTTTCATTGACCCAAAATAATCCAAAGTATTGTCCATCTCCGATGCATTCTAATTATGCATGTAATCTGCTTTATTGTTAGAGGTCATATTTGTAAACAATTCCGGTAATTTCCTATCAATTACGGAAAGGCATGTGATAACACTTACAGAAAAGCATGTAATAACTTTCGGAAACAGTTAATAACATTTTTATATCGGCCCGCTTTGTCAATCTGGTAAAATATGCCCATTTATTCCTTTTATCATACAGTAAAAAATATAAGTTATTTAAGTTTTATTAGATATGAACAAGAACTTGAACAAAGGGAATTACATATAAATCTTAACAATAACAATAATCATGGTAAAGCAAACATTTCAGATTGATTTGAGAGAGTTTAGTAGCGAATATTATGTCATGAACTAAAATATCCATCGTATTTTCCCCTGATTTTGCAGATTTGTCTGATTTCCTAATTAAGTAAGGGTTGCTGGCCCCAGCAGACGTTGCTGTGTCCTCCATTTGAAAATAATTCAATGTGCATGCTCACAATTGTATAAAGATTAGTTGAAATCCATATTAACCAGTTTTTTCTGTATAAATACCAGTAATAATGACCAGTAAAAAATAAAATTCTAAATTTCACAATAATTGGTAGTTTTCAATTGTATTGTACTACATTGGTTAAAAATATTGTATAACAAAACCTCTAGTTAAATCAGGATATACACATTATACCATGATTTAATTGTAAGAGCAAATTTCAAGTGACAAATGATGTTTGTGCATTACAAAGAGAAATGAGATAGTATAAAATGTTTTCAATGTGTTTATTGTAGCTGAAGGAAATACACTTACCGAACATGTAAGCAACATGGTATGTTTATTCAAAATATCCAATTTGTTATCTAAATGCAAAACCTTAACTCATATTGCTAGTTTTCTTGTGGAAAGTCAGGAGCTTTTTTTGTCCAGAAAATAGAACCAATTCAAATTACTCGAAGATCATTTCACTAATAATTTTTTTGTTTTAAAATTAAATGACTAACTCTATGCATACAATTAGGTGGACATAATTTGTTCTGCTTTTAGTCAAGCTTCCATTGGCACAGTTGATTCCTCTTAATTGCATATTAACTAATTTTTCAGAGAAAAATATGCAATTAACAGGAATATGCAATTAAGTGGAACTCACTGTATCTTAAAGTTGCACTGAATAGTAATTGTATAAATATAATTATTATTTTATGTTTTGTAAATATTTTAGACCAAACCCATATTTGGAGACCATGTGATACCAAAGAAAGTTGTATGTGTTTTACATGAGGAATGTTCTGTTCCCTTTACTGTTACTTCGTCGTCTCAGTATGTATAATTTATTTCAAGCTACTATATATAGTATATTACACTAATTTTTATTCCCCATCATACAAAGGGGCAGAGTATTAAATAAATTGACTTAATTGATCGTTATGGGAAATCAGTGTCTCAAATACGATCTGACATGTTTGCTGAGTCATAGGTAGTGATTCCTATTCCTGGATTTGACTTTTCCCTAGACATGACAATGAGTAACTGGACGGGTGTCTAATTAGAGGCAGGCACTGCTTACTCGTCCGGAGCACCTGAGTGCACCCATGGTTTTTATTGGGTTCGGGCTACTCTCTTTCTGTTTTTTGTGTTTTTGGTTTTTGTGTTGCGTTTTGTCTATATCCGGATTTGTAACTGTCCCTTGACTTTTGGCTCTTGTTGTTCGGTCGGTTTTCTTTGCTATTTTTCATATTACACACTTCGTATGGATATGAGTGTCAGTCCATCCTTCTGTCTGTGCCTCAGTGGCTTTCAGATGATAACTTGAAAACATATCAACAGATTTTGTTTAAACAGTGCACAGCTGTTAAGTACTATAAAATGAAGATCTCGTTTGATTTTCAGCACAATCCAATTTGAAAAGTTTTTGATGAGTTCTTATTTTAAATTGTTTTTATGAGTTCATGGTCAAGGTAAAAATTGTCTTCTCAGATGGAATGCTATCATGCTTTACTGTTCCTGAAGCTGATTTGAATTTAGTAAAAATATGTGTCATCGAAAAATAGAAACAATGCAACGTATCATTTAATGTATCATTAAATGCCTTATTTTTTGTGTTTTGCATCCACTGCTAACTTGTGGTGTCAGCAATGTAGGTACCCTACATTCTTGTAATATTTGAAGAAAATAAATGTTATGTTTGATAATTGAGCTTTTGATAAAAAATAGATGTCATGTAAGTGGTTGGTAGCTGATTTCTAGTTGTCCATGAACCCTCTTCAATATAAATAAGATAACCAGTGACATGGTGATCCATTTTCTTTCCCCACTCTACTCTTTAAATAAAAAGAAATATCAGTTGCTGTTGGGTATCAACAATTTATGACACCTGGGGAAAGGAAGGTAACTACTGATAATGTACTGGGTCATCAAGGTTATGAGAACGATGATAAAAACATTATGGTTAGGTTTCTATATATACTTTACAGGATACCTAATTTTGTTTTGTTTTGGGTTTTTTTTTTTTTTTCTTTCATCATCCGTTTATAGATGAGCACTTCTAACTCAGCTTGTTCCTCTATAATGCTGTTTATACCCCCTTTTAGTGGGGGATATATTGTGATGTGGGTGTCCTTCCAATCTTTCTATCCATCAGTTACACTGTCTCTAATGTACAACTCCTCCTAGATTAATGAATGGAACTTGATGAAACTTGCACATAATCTGTCACTTCCATTGTGCAACTTATAATTAACATTTTGCTCAGAATGATATTCGGGGTTTCCAATAGAAAAACATGGACTTTATTTGATTGACATAAGGGAAGAGGGGTATCAATTAGTGAGCGATGCTCACAGTCTTTCTAGTTTATTTTCTATTGTTTAAATCCACATTTTGCACCAGGACTTGTAATTTTATGGACATTTCACTAATAGAGTTTTCCATTACAGACCAACATTATTAAACCCCGGACACATTGACCCAGGACTAACAACAAAACCACCAACAATGACACAATATCCCAATCATCCAGCAGGAACAGTTTTAACTTCTTTTAATGTAGTTGGTACAACACCAGGGGTACACACAGCCTGTGTACAAACAGGGGCAGCTGTTGGGTATGTATTTTTATTTAGTTTATTTGAAAGTGGGACCAAACAAGAGACAGCATGGTGGGTTGGAAGTTGTGTGATGGCAGAATGTTTTGAGGCCATGATTTATTTAGAATTTTTAGTTTATTTGAATTAGATTGCATGCCAATGTTTGTAGTTTTACCATTTTTATTTGGATAATAAAGCTTGAAGTGAGATCATTCATAAGAAATTTAGCAAGGTGTTATTTACAGATAAACTGCACAATCTTGATTTTAAAATGTAACATCTGTTTTATGAAAATAACCTTGACAACCCCATTTGGCTAGCTTTTTACTGCTACCTATGAATGTTTAATCATATTGTTCTGTTCATTGTCCATGTGTCTATTGTTTTTGCTTAGTTTTTTTCTTTCAATTGATTGCCTCCAAGAAGTAAGAGTTTTGGCCATTGGAAGGGTTATTTTTTTACTGGTAAACATAGTGTTTTTATTTTATATACTTGATGATCTCATAGTACTGCTATTTTTTTGACAATATAATTCTAGTTTTAATTTAGGCACTTTGTTTTATTCATGTCTTGAGTTATGCTCCATGAAAATTATAATATATATTTTAACTATTGTATATGTTAAATCTAAAAAAAGCTTAGAATAATAAGCATGTATAGTGTATTGACTCAAGAGAAGAACTTATTCATTTTAAGTTTTAAAAAACAACTTCTTTCAACTGAAGGAGTGAATGAATGTGAAATTTCAAAATTAAACTTGCATATTGAAGAAGCATGTAAATCAATAGTTATTTCTGGATTTATTCTAGGAGCACCAATGATGAAGTTTGTTTTGAAGTAGAAATAAAGACTCCAGGTAACTTTTTTGTTCAGTTCCTGCTGTGTTTGTGATGTATAAAGTTTATTACGTTTCGTTTTTATTCTTTATCGTTATGGAACAAACTATGATAAATGTTTATACAAACTTTATTTTTGGTACCTTGGTCCCTGGTCTTTTGTACAAACTCAATAAATAATACATATCAAAGTAGAAACTTCAGATTGTTATACGTCAGATATGAAGTCTGTGCATATTGTATATAAGATTTTCTGCTAATTTGTGGCTTGAACTTTGATTTATAAGTACACATTGTTGGCACATCATGAGTAGATTGATTTTGAATGAGTAATGAGCCTTTGTTATATTTCTACTATTATGTGTGGCTGGGTATTATTTGATACCCTCCATATGGATATGAGTGTCTGTTTGTGCCTTAGTGGTTTCCAGATGATAACTTGAAAATGCTTCAACAGATTTTATTTAAACTTTGCACATCTATTAAATACCATAAGATAGAGATCAAGTTTGATTTTCAGCACAATCCAATTTGTAGTTTTTGACTTGGGCCAATTCAAAGTTTTTTTTTGTCAACAATTGGCAGTTTCCAGATGATAACACATCAACAGATTTTATTTAAACTTTGCACAGCTGTTAAGTACTATAAAATGAAGATCAGGTTGAAGTTTTAGCAAAACCGCATTTGTAGTTTTTGAGATCAAGGCCCTGGAAATTTTTCTGAGTCATGTCGGACATTTTACCGGTCATCATATAAAAAATATTGTGTTTGCTTAAGCTGGGATGTGTATGTGCTTTTCCTTAAAATCCAGAATAAAGGTCTTTTAAATTTTTTTCAAGACCGTGGTAGATATTAGTTGTTGTTTTGTATGGGTTCCTATCTATCTATCTATCTCTGGATACTGTCTACTCCTCTTTCGACTGTTACTGACAGGACGTGGTGCACGTCGGAAGGGTTAGTAAGTTTGTGAAGAAATAAAATCGAGAATGCTGAGAAAAAAAAAGTTAAAATATTAGTGAGTGTTAGGTTAGAGATTAAAAGTAAAAAAGATAAAAACAAAGACTACATGACTACAGTAAATGCCAACCCCCCTTGGAAAAAATTGTTTGCTAGCATGTTTTCATTATTTTATATTTTACCTTGTTATTACGAAAATTCAATAGAAAAAACGTAGATACAACAACCTGTCCATGTTTTATAGTATGCCTCTGTATTTAAGTTGTTACAAATCGTCCTTGACTTTTGCTACGGAAATTTCACATAATAAGTCAGCCATTTTTGTTTCTTAAGGGACCTTACGATGTTTACAAATGTTTGTCTGCTTTCGTGACGTTCAATGGTACTCGGACAAACCGCGAGACTTTTCCCGCCTAAACTGCAGACGACATCACCCGAAGGATTTCGAGTAGACAACAATCGATTGTTCCTAAAGTACAGTTCCGTTCTAATTAAGGTCAAATTTTAGTATGAAAAATCGCCCGTTCAAAACTAAAAAACCGCTTTATTTCAAAACGCTGAATATCTCGTGGAAATAATTATTGATTTCAAAAAGGTCCCTTCTTGATCTAAAAAAGGAGCATAAGCTGAACCATACGCAGTAAGCAGTTTTCATTTGTAACGCAAAAAACACTATACAACCTACGTCAACACTTACTATAGTATTGGATCCTATGATATATGCACCGTGCAAGAAAGGAAATATACGTAGGAAAACATTCTGCTTCCTAAAATTTCTTTATTATAAGATGATATGTTGTCTATTCAACAAAGTAATAGCAAACAACGTTTTTTATGAACATTCGTGAGACATTTTCATTAACCGGAAGTAGGAAGTTGTTTCAAAATTACAACAAGTTCGGAACAGAATTGAATTTTATACGATACTCACCGATGGACCACGTTTTTTACAAGTTATTATTTATTGAATTAAATATTTATTTTTGTTTTCATCATTTCAATAGAATTTAATTTGAATTGATTTTCCCAAGATTTATGTACGTCAGGTAAATTGGCGCATGCGTGATGTACAATTTTGACCACACGTGTTTTTCCATCAAGTCATATTTTCTAAGCAATATAACGTACAACCACTTTGTTCCTATTGTTTCAAAATACTGTTTCCATAACATATGCTACGAAATGGATGAAAAAGATCTGTACTCATAATTAGGTTATCACCTGTTGTGTTAACCATTACGTAATTAACACTTGACTGGAGTGAATGGTTACTCAATAAACACACGTGTCAGTGACGGGAAATAGCCTTAGGGTTGATTTTTTAATAAAATATTTATATCTAGCGGAAATTAAAGGTATTGAAACCAACTAAAAGATATTTATATTATTGTCCAAGTTAAATATAACTTTTTTGGATGTCCGATTTGACTAAACCTTAGTCGGACATTTTAATGTAAATGACATGTCCGGCAAATATGACCGTTTCCAGACCCTTGTTTGAGATGTGTCAATTTGAAATAATTTTTATAAGTCCAGGGTCAAAGTAAAAATTGTCTTCTAAAATGGACTGTTATCATGCGTAGCTGTTCCCAAAGTCTGATTTGTAATTCAGTAAAATGTGTTCATGAATATTAAAAACAATGCAACGTGGTGGGGTATCATTTAATGTTCCATTAAATATGTAAATAAAATCCTCTTAAGGTTTCAATCATGTATCATTTGTGCACTTGTGTATATCAATCATGTGTACATTTTGTATGGTGTTTGTTTATCACACCTTTCAGTAACTTAAGTGTATTTGTGTGTGGGTGTGTGTGAGAGAGAGAGAGACAGAGAGAGTGAGAGAGAGAGAGAATAATATGTATATACAGTATATAATTAATCAATACATTGTATTTCTTATGTAAAATAATAGTCAACTGTCATTGATTTTTCTTTACACCCTGTACACCTTAGTCAGGTGGTGCTGTAAGGGTGATGTAAAAGCCTGACTATTGAAGAAAAAAAATAAAAAATAAAAAAAAAGTTACAATGAATGTAACTAGTAAAAGCTAAATGAGTAATTGTCAGTTTGTCAGTTCGTCTGTCCTTAACATAAATTTTTGTCACCGTTTTCTTGACTTAATGATACCCTGAATGTTGTTTTCATTTCAGAGTCAAATAAACACACAATTAAAACAAATCAGGTAAGTGTCCACTTTGTAAAAATGAAATAGATTTTCAGTTCTGAATGCAATAGTACTTAGGTCTTCTTGTTTAACTTAGCTATTATGTAAGACGAGCAGAATGTATGTTGATCTAAACAAAAGTAGAAATAAATGTCAACATTCCATAACTTCTTGTGATAACCCTTAAAGAAATAGTGTTTGTTTTGGCATGGGGAACAACTTGTTTGTCTGTAGTGTATTTAACTTGATGTTTACTCTGGCTAAATTGAAACTTACAATAGTCTATTTACTGGGTAAGAAAGTACAAAGTAAGGACTTGTAAACGAAAAGAAATAAATATTTCTCTAATTTTGACGTAATATTTCAACCGCTTGACCGGTGTGGAAAAAATATTTCTTGTCACTAGTGAATTTGTTGTTCTCAGCAGTTGATTGGTTAAAAATAATAACATCACAATAAGAGCTCATGACGTCATAAACAAAACACCTTCAATTTACCGCGTATTCAAGTCATGAACGTAAAATTGGGGTTGGGAGAATTTGTACTTCGTTTCGCAAATTTACTACTTTTTAAAATTAGAGAAACAGAATCTCACATTAGTACTCGTGGATTATCGGATTTCTCAAATCTCGATAGTTAAATTATGGAATTTTAACTATCTCGACTGGAGAAATCTGATAATCCACTTGTACCAATGTAAGATCCTATATATAATAAACATCTATACCAGAACTTATAGTTAAGCTATTAGTGTCTTTTCAAAGAAAGAAATTTTTTTAAAATCTTTCTATATGGTTATAATGTTATTTTCTGTTAAGAAGTTAAGTTTTAGGCCACCAAAAATTCCATAGTATTATGCAATGAAACAAATGTTTTGCTTTATTGTTTCAGCCATACTTCAAGGCCCCGACTATTACACATGACTCAGAAACACAATGTGTTCCTGGAAAGTCCTGTCACATCCTTCTATTTATGAGTGGTGGAGGGTATCCAGATTGGTTTGTATTACTTTTTACAAGAAATAATTCATTTAAGCAGGTTTAAATGTTATTGGTGATAAAAACTTACTGAACTGCATCTCCTAGCGGAAGGAAAGTGTTAAGACTGTTATCCATTCTGGATAGTGGACTGCAGAATGACATTTTTTACTATATCGATTCCAAAATTATGCACTTCTAGAATTCAAATTTTGTCCACAATGCAATGATTATGAATGAAGTGTTAAAACTAATGAATTAGGTGTTGTAGAAATATAAATTGAATGATGCAGACATTAAAAAAGTACGTAGCAAACCAGGGAAACAGTTTAATAGCTGATAATAAGCATAAAACATCCAGGTGTGTATCTCTCCTGGGTTGCTCCATTACAAGTAATGGGACCACTGTAGCTCTGTCAATATAACAAAAAGTTGTAACTAGACATCTTGTGAACACTTTCTAATGGTACAGTAGTCCTTCTTTCCAGTGACAACCCACTTTATCATGCTTTAAGTGTTTCTTAGGTTAAATTACCTCTCGTGAGCAACCACCCCTCAAGCATTACCAATGACCAAATATTTTTGACACAATTAATTAAAATCACTTTACTAAAGGGGGAAAGTAAGATACTACAGATCAATTTGATGTTGGCATTACGGAAATAAGGTTCATTATAAAAAAAATTACTCAATGAGGGTAGAATGATATCTACATAAATCAAAATTTGTTGAATATCTCTGATGTCTGTAACTTCAAAAACTGGCAAGCTGGATTTTAATAAACTAAAGAGAATCTGAATGAACTGCCAAGTGGAACCTGGCACAAACAATGATAGTGATAAAAACAATGATAATACAAATGAAACAGGACCAGATGCTGTGCATAGTTTTCAGACATTATACAGTTTGCTTTGTATCTGATATTTTATTAAGGTTTATTCTTGTCTTATTTTCAGTCCATCAATAAAACAGACAGAAGGTCCTACAGATGACCTTCACCTCTTTATTTCTGGTAACTGTTCAGCAGATGTTGTCTTGACCCCACCATCAGGAGCTACAGGAAAACCAAAATTCTGTTTTAATACATTTTTTCCTAAGTAAGTAGTGATATGTAACAGTTATTAATATATATAAGATTGATAAATTAGCCATTGACCTTTCACATAATGCTAAAGTCTTTAGTTTTATTTTAGCTGACTCTGGCATAAACACAGATTGTCTCCTGAAGCATACGAAATTAAACTTTCCTGTACAATATTTGCACCTGCTGTGTTTAAGTACACAATGTCTACTTGTTTCGACTTCATAACATTCATTTATGCTTGCTTCAATTCAACAAGATAGTCGCATTTCGAGTTCTAGGTTTTAGACAACAAGACAAATAAAGTAAACCAAGTTCACTAAATTAAGGGCACTTTAAGTTAATTGTGT
This sequence comes from Limnoperna fortunei, assembly GCA_944474755.1. Lineage (NCBI taxonomy): Eukaryota > Metazoa > Mollusca > Bivalvia > Mytilida > Modiolidae > Limnoperna > Limnoperna fortunei. The sequence goes on from OX104113.1 coordinate 36,184,212, forward strand.
TGCATAACATTTTGTTATATACATGTACCTATGTATCCATATAACATCAGCTGGTTTATTCCCATATGTACACCTCAACATGTTAAAGTATGCATTCATCAGGCTAGCTTGTTCAGAACACTCATTTTAGCATTGTACATAAACTGCACACCAAATTTTTATTACCTGTAGTTTATTGATGGTATTGCAAGGATTGAAAACATATAAGATATAGATTTAAGCGCAAAAGGGCTAGATGAACAGGATTAATCCATGGCAAAGAAATGTGATTCTTTGTGAAATAAGACTACACACCGTAAATATATTTAACATCCATGTGTTTAAACTTTAACTATAAAGTGTTGCAAGGGATATCAAATGTTCTTATGTAGAACCATGCCTAAGGACAATATTACTTCAGATTAGGAGCATTTATTCAGTATAATTTAGTTATTTCGTGTAACCATATTTTCCTGGCTATAACAGTGTTGGTACCCACTTATGTGTACATACATGTATATAATTATGTACGATGACGACCTTATCACACTGAGTAATAAGCAAGCCAAGTGAGGCATACATGTATCATATTCCAAATTGTTTACACAAAGATGTATCTGCTCATCCTGCATACACTATCATAGAATAAAACAACAAGTTAAGGTAAACTATTCTATTAATTCTAAAACAAACCATTTATAACAAACGATACTACATGTTATCAAAATACATTTCATAACATTTGCATACAAGTAGAAAATTCACATGTACTATACACTACACAAAATACAAAAATTAAACTTCATTTTGGCTTTGGGGCAAACTCAGTATTGTCAAAAACTAACACATAGTTAAGCTCATTGTTACAAGAGCCAGATTAACAATGTATGTACTGTAATTGAAGTTAAACCCAACTCGGTGTACTAAATGTCAACTCGGTGTGGTTAGGTACAAGCCAGTATTTTAACATTGTGTGAACAACTTGGTGCATCCATAACCATCAAGAGCCGGATGACAGTACAAGAGCCGGAAGAGCAAAACTTCAAAGAAGTCATACTCAACTTGGTGTACAGGTGTCAACTCGGTGTAGTTATGTACAAGAGCCGGATGCTTGTAGGAGTATCAGCAACTCTGAGTACACATAACTACAAGAGCCGGAAGACAGTACAAGAACCAGAAGAGCAAGACTTATGCTAGCCATACTCAACTCGGTGTACAGGTGTCAACTCGGTGTAGTTATGTACAAGCGCTGGAAGCTTATAGACTGGCAGCAACTCGGTGTACATAGAACTACAAGAGCCGGAAAACAGTACAAGAGCCGGAAGAGCAAGACTTTTAATGTGATATTTTCATTGTCGATACCCACCGTAACTATCGTTGTTTGACGTGTTTCGTGGAGTCTCCGAATTTCCCAATGCCGCCATCGCGGTTGTCAGGGTGTTAGTGGCAAGTTCACCTGTCGTAGTTGTATTCGCTTGTTGAGGCTGTTCATTACTTTTGTTAATCAATTTCATAACAGTTTGTTGTAATCCAAGCATTGTCTGTTGCATAGATTGCATGGAGTTAAGTATTCCCGATATCACTTCGTTATGCATGCTGTTCATGGGCGCGGCCATATTTGTTGACGTGCATTCTGTATTCATCCGCGGGATTCTCGCTTCACCACCGCTTTCATTTACGTTATTTAGTGGGGTTGTCGTGGTGATAGTTGGGGTGTCAAAGTTTCTGTGAACTACTGTATTTTGCTCAGTATTGATACCTGCTGCACTACTGTCTCCCTGAGTTGATGAGCATGGAGTAGATTCATTCCTGCGTGCTAAGTTGTCCACATATATTTTCCTTAAAACGGACTTTCCCAATGAAATGGGGACAAAAATGTTCAGTTTATCTAATTCCTCTTTAAGTTTTTGTGCAGTCCAATTACTCGGATCGTTAGAGTCCCATGGTGTATCAGATCTTTTATTAGATCGTACAGATCGAGAACGAGACACACGGTCGGCCATTGTTGTTGAAACAAAACAAAACGCTTAGTCAAACATTGCAGAGATCCTAGGAAATGATATTAGTTCGATACATAAAATATCATTAATCGACTAGAGATATGAATACTGTCCTGTCCATGATTGTTATTATAATCGAACAAATGTAAATTCGCAAGTATTGTTTGGATCAAGATTCGATAAAACACCAACACTGCCCTTTCTTAACCATAACTGACGTGGATGCACTGATAATGATTAACCAATCAGATGTCAGGAAATCAATAACATAGATATTATTTATAGAACGAAATCCCAGCCATCATAAACCTGGCTTATAAACTTATAAGCCTCAAGAAATATTTGTAGGCATAGTTGATGATCCTGACACATAAGAATGTTTTTTTCTCCGTAAACACTTGGACCTCTTGCTTCATATCTTTCTAAGCCCAAGCCCTAGGTCCATCAAATTTGGTCCAGGTAGCTTATGATGAGTACTTGCCAATCAGTCACCTGTCACCTTACCTTGACCTCAATTTCATGGTCCAGTGAATATGATAAAGTTTTTGGGTTACAGCAGTTCCTCTGTAACCACGCATGGTAGGATGACAATATTTGGTATATAGGTTGCTGATGAATAGTACATGACTGTCTGGTAGGTGTCACCTGACCTTGACCTTAATTTCACTGTCGAGCGACTACATTAAAGTTTTTGGGTTATGGCAGTTCCTCTGTAATCACGCATGGTAGGATGACAATATTTGGAATATAGGTTGCTGATGAATAGTACTTGACTGTCTGGTATGTGTCACCTGACCTTAACCTCAATTTTATGGTCCAGCGACTACGTTAAAGTTTTTGGGTTATGGCTGTTCCTCTGTAACCATGCATGGTAGGATGACAATATTTGGTATATAGGTTGCTGATGAATAGTACATGACTGTCTGGTAGGTGTCACCTGACCTTGACCTCAATTTCATGGTTCAGCCACTATGTTAAAGTTTTTGGGTTACGGCTGTTCCTCTGTAACCATGCATGGTAGGATGAAAGTATTTGGTATATAGATTGCGAATGATTAATACATTACTGTCTTGCAGGTGTCACCTGACCTTGACCTCAATTTCACGGTCCAGAGACTACATGTATGTTTAAGTTTTTGGATTAGGTCCGTTTCTCTGTAACCATGCATTGTATATTTTAAATGATAACAATTTAATGCTATTTGCGTAATGCTTATGACGTAATTTGTTACTGATGCAGAATTCAGGCGAGACATCTTTCTGTGTCCACACTTGTTTCTTTTAAATTGCTGGTAACTAGTCTGGAATATATTTAGCTCAATTTGAATGTTGCAGAGTTAATGATTTTTGTCGGCTAAATGAGGTGCATAAACACAAATATTTTGCAGAATCACATATATAATTTAAGCACCTATTAATTCATGTAGAAACATTATGAATCAATTTTAATATTATTTTGTTTTCAGTGTGCCTGGGGAAATACGATGTTTTTATGTGAAATATGAAGTATACCAAGGTAATGAATATTACAAAATCAGTTACAGAATTTAAAAATGTATACAGATATACCCTTGTCGTCCTGGTCTTACCTGTGGCTTCAACTGTTCTTTTAGTTAAATTTATTAATGCACAAACAATATTGATATTCATTGTTTGAATTCTGAAAATTCTTATATACTGCATACCTAGTTATACCTCCGCTTTGAAGAAGGGGGGGGGGGTATACTGGTTTACCCCTGTCCTTCTGTCTGCAACATAACTTTCATAACAGTTTTCTCAGCAACTACTTATCACAACCGCTTGAAATTTTATAAGTGACTATTCCATGTTGTACTATACAGGGGTAGGAAAAGTCAAAAGGACTCGAATAAACCAGTCACTGAGTCCTTAAAAATTGCAGGGAGTCCCATTCAACCGCTTGCACAGTGGTCCTTACGTCCGGGGGTATTTGGGAAGCTCTGGGGGTTTTGGTGCAAAAATATGAATTCTGGCAAGATTCTGAGGGTACATTTCCATTCTGAAAAACACTATTCTTTTTTGTGTAAATTTTTTGCAGTTTTGGTCCCGCACTGATCATTCATGAAGTTCTTGTATACATAATAATATTCCTAACAGTTTGTTATGAACATACCATGTTTATCTGAGCAAAATTTCCAAAGAAGATAGATAGAATAACATTACACTAAACCTAGAAATAATTCTTCTGTTCAGTGCACGTCAACTTGGACAAAGTTGTGCTGATCAAAATTGCTTCATGGGACACCCATCTATAGAACTTATCATGATGTTAATATTTATTCTTTATCTTTATTCTTTCAAGTGTAGCTCATATATTTATAAAAGAAAATTGTTAAAATACAATACACTTTGATATAACTGAAGTTTAAAAAAAATTGAAAGTGTTTGTTTATCGGAAAAAATTACGATTTTTCATTATGAGCCATTGTACTTAATTTTCTTTGTTGTTCTCTTCCAGTAATTAGTCACATCCGGTAAATAAACAAATGGCGCTTAATCCAGTTGAAAGACGTAAATCCTTTAAAAAAAATGTAAAATACACATTGTTTGCCGTTTTTTAGCTCACCTGACCCGAAGGGTCATGTGAGCTATTGCCATCACTTGGCGTCCGTCGTCGTCGTCGTCGTTAACTTTTCTTCAAAAATCTTCTCCTCAAAATCCACTGAAGGGATTGCTTTGAAACTTTGCATACATCATCAGTAAAATGCCCTCTACCAAGTTTGCCCAAATCATGGCCTCGGACCAACCAACATGGCCGCCATGGCTAAAAATAGAACAGAGGGGTCAAAATACAGTTTTTTGCTTATAGTTCAAAAAGTATAACAGATACAGGAAAATCGAAGAGACCTTCCTTCTTCAGCATCTAAAGCTCTACAAAACACTCCATTGGGTCAAAGTTGTATGATGACTCCTTGTAGGAGTTATTGTCCTTTAATTGTCAAAATTGATGATTTTTGCCATTTTTGCCTCAAAATCTTGAAAATTATTAGAACTAGAGAAAAAGTTAGCATTGCTTAATTGTTCTGCTCTATGAGGGCTACAAATATGACTTTAGGGTCAAGATTGTCTGATTAACCGTTTAAGAGTTATTCCCCTTGAACTGTTTTTTTTTATAGGTTTTAATTGATTTTTTAAAATCTTCTCCTCTGAAACAACTGAAAGTACTGCTTTGAAACTTTGTACACATCATCTGTCAAATGTCCTCAACCAAGTTTGAACCAACCATGGCTGCAGATTAACCAACCTGGCCATAATGGCTAAAAATTGGATTGGGGGGGGGGGGGGGGTAAAATACAGTTTTTAGCTTATAGTTCAAAAAGTATAACAGATACAAGAAAACCGAAGAGACATGCCTTTATCGGCATCAAAAGCTCTATGAAACACTCCATTGGGTTGAAGTTATATGAAGACTCCTTATAGGAGTTATTGCCCTTTAATTGTCAAAATTGATTATTTTTGACATTTTTGCCTTAAAATCTTGAAAATTATTTGAACTAGAGAAAAAGTTAGTATTGCTTAATTGTTCTGCTCTATGAGGGCCACAAAAATGACTTAGGGTCAAGATTGTCTGATGAACCGTTTAGGAATTATTCTCCTTGAACATTTTTTTAACCAATTTTAATTGATTTTAAAAAATCTTCTCCTCTTTAACACATTAAAGGACTGCTTTGAAACATTGCACACATCATCTTTAAGACGTCCTCTACCAAAATTGTGTAAATCATGACACCTGACTACCTATATAGCTACGTTGGCTTAAAATAGAAAATGGGGGGGGGGGGGTGGGGGAAGTCAAGAGAGTTTTCGACTGATAGTTAAAAAAGTATAACAGGTACAGCAAATTTGAAGTGAACCTCCCTTCTCCCTCTAAGCATCAAAAGATCCTCCTTATAGGAATTATTATGACTTTTGCAGAAGTGTTGGCCAATTCCTTATAGCAAAGAAAAGCTGGATAGAAAAGGGTTGTTTGGTTTCAGGTTCAGGTGAGCGATACAGGCTCCTGGGAGCCTCTAGTATTGGAATTACACATTTACTGATAAATTCGAAGTCTGTGTGAATTATTACCAGATCATATGCAAGTATCTACTGTGAACCATCGGGCGACTTTAGGGAAATAAATAGCCGTAGGGCGACTTATAAGTCTTTGTCGCCCACTTTGCCCAGTGTGGTGAGCCCTGCTAAATTTTTAAGGAGCCCGACTCACTCTTACAGTAAACACCCAGTTCCAAGTTTTAGGGAGTCATGTCTGTCGCATATCTACTCCCTGTTTACACACAGTCAATTTTCAACAGTAGTGGTCAAAAGATGAAAATTTTTGTAACAACTACTTATCACGTCCACACGAAATTTTATTATATTGCGAGTACCGATTTCAGGTCTGTCCCATATCTACTTCCTGTTTACTGACTTTTCGATTCAGTAAGGTGAATAGTGGGGGTATACTGATTGAGCAGTAGGTCACAGGTTCCTTGTTTTAAATAGGTTTAAAATGTATACATTCAGGAAAGAGATGTTTTGTTTTGTTCTGTATTATGATAAGTTTTATGCAGCAAACCAGTTTCTTATTAGATAACATACTTAATTGTGAATCTCTAACTTGTGCAGGAAGCTTTCCCATCTTTTTTCTAAAATTGCTAGTTATTACATAGAATTTGCATCAGCAATTATGCAGCAAAGCAATCAGTTGTATTATTGGAGTTGGTGGCATCCCTCTAGGTATTGCTGAGTTGCCAGGGGGACAAGACTGTGTACAATTTTCAGAACTTCAAATTGGAGAAAACAAAAAAATAGAGGGTTGGACATAGAATTAATTAACTATGTGATTGTTGGGAAGGAGAAAATAATACATACAGAAATGTGACTACCTTACATATTGATGTTGCTTCTTATGTTCAGTTTGATTTTAGTTTAAGTTAACCATTAATATAGGCTTTGGTCAGCATTTATTGTCTGTGTCTGTATTTAAGTTGATGACTGACAACATGCTTATACACATAATTACAGATTCTTCACCAACATGTAAAGGTCACAATTGTCTTGATGGTAGTGTGTGTGACGTTGTGGATGGTCAACCTAAGTGTATCTGTGCTCTGTTACAGACAGGAAGTCAATGTGAAAAGAGTAGGAAATGATTTTTGTCATATAAACCATTTTGTTTTTAAAGTTGAATTTATGCAGTCAGAATTTAAAGGACGTGGCAGCAAATTCCTTTTGAAAAATGTCATACTTTATAAAAATTGTTTTAGGAAAACTGACTGTCATTGCATGTTCTTTTTGTATGTCTGTTTTAAGTCTTATGTAAGAAAACTTTCATAAATAGATTTTATATTAAATAATTTGTTTTTTGTCTTTTTGATGTAACCTAATTGATTATTTTTCCAACATTGTAAAAATTTGTTGTGAATTAAGATGTGCAGTATGGTATAAGTGACAAGAATATATACTTTTATTTTTATTTATTTATTCTTTATAGATGGCTCCACGATTTCTACTGTGCCAACTACACAACCAGAGATCACAGACTATCCTCTACCTAAACTTATAAAATGTGAAGTAGGGAGAACCTGCGAGGTACCAATACTAGTGACGGACTCACAGAACAAGTAAGAATGAGAAAAGCTTGTGACAAAACACTTGTTACATACACAATTCAATGTCTGTTGACACAAACATACACAATAGTATGAATGATTTTTTAAGAAATAACCTCAATAAAAAAAATGGCGACTGTTGCAAAGGTTTTTGTCTCTTTTAATCATGTTGAAATTAAACACGTACAATTTAATCTTCTCCTGTGACATTTAGGCTACTACTTCTAACAGTGATAACTTTAAGCATCTAAAGGAGTATATTTTACAATTTTTTACTGTAGAGTTATTAAATATGTTGTATTTGAACATTCATAATGATTTTATAGTCAAAATACTATTACCTGTCAGGTATTTTCTACATATGGCTCAATCAATTTCTAAAAAAGATAACAGCTGTTTAGAAAACTGCTTCAATTTGTTTTCTTTAAAGCTCTTAATCAGATAGAGCTGGACATTTAAATTGCAGTTATTCAAGGGTAGGACCACCATTGTTTATCGCCTCTTCCGCTATATAAAATTAGTTGATTTTGAATTTTTCTGAACCTTTGTTTCAAATAAAGAAATATTCCTGTCACACGACAACATGTAATTCCTTAGTATTCTCTCAAAATTTCAGCACCACTTTCATTGCATATAAGAAAAACGATCAACCGGAAGTCTTTCACTTTTAAGTTCAGACCCAAAATAGTGCATGTCATCCAATGACTCACATAATTTTTATCTTTAGTACACATCAGTTCAATTTTATCCTCTTGTTTCCTGAATAATTCAGCTTTCCAAAAATACCAAGTTTGTTCCAATATCTATTATGGTTCAAAAGTTATAATTATAACAGTGAGCAGCTATTTTTAAATAGCACTATTTTTACATACAACCTCAGGACTGGTTCCCGGTATTTGGAGAGATTGCCATTGGGTATAATGAGTTAGAACTTTAAAAGTTACCTGAGTCACACATGAGTAGCTGCAATTTAAATGTCCAAGCTATCACTGATGAAGAGCTTTAAAGAAAACAGATTGAAGCAGTTTTCTAAACAGCTGTTATCTGTATTAAGAATTGGTTGACCAATAGGTATAAAATACCTGACAGGTCATTGTATTTTGACTATAATTAGACTGCTTTTATTAAGATTATGTAAGTCTTTGTTCTTATCCAATATTTGTATTGCTTTCCAATAGGCCTTCTGTAACGTCAAAAATAGATGGAATTCCAGCAGCAACCCAGCCTAATGTCACACAAGAATCTAAGTATCCCAATGGTAAATATAAAGTTACAATACCCGTGACAGCTTCAACTCCAGGTCTACAGGAAGTATGTGTGAATATATCACAATCTGCTGGGTAAATATGATTAGCATTTAATTTTAATGGTAATAATTATAATTGAAGTTGCATTGTTTAAAAGAAATTTTTTATGACATTCACAATATACAAATTTAACTAAGAGATTATTGTTTGCAAGATTTATGTCATACATGTAATCTAATGTTGCATTTCAAAGTTACTGTTATTTAAAAACTATCCAGTTGCATAAAGTTTTTTTCTAGTTTTAAAAAGCATGGGATCAGGTTATCCAAGTTTTTTAATGCCCCTTGTTGATACTCATTAGTAAAGCTATCCTCTGCCTCATTTTTAGAGCTACAGAGTTTATATTTTGATTTTCATTAAATTTTCTTAAAATTTCTGCCTGTTGCAACATCCTTGTCATGTCCCAGGTCAAGCCTTACAGATTCACTTTACATTATAAAATTAAAAAACCATCGTCAAGTACATGTAAACTTTTAATTCTCCGCCGTGGGGGCATACTTTTCGTCTAGTTTTTTATCTAAGTTTGGTAAACACAATTTGATGACACAAAAAGTTAAATTTCATTTTGTCACAATTTTTCACAGTTTTATCTTGGGCAAATTTGTGTGTGTGTTATATTAACAACCAAGACCACTTTTTTGCAGACAACACTGCTTTAAAGTTGAAGCTTACAACCCAACTGCTTCAGCACCTACCAATGTAAGTGTCATTTTTTTATTTAGTTAAGCTGTTATATCCCAGTAAACCATTTTGGGAGGTTAAACAGGAATCAGCCTGTCTGTTTCTCTTTACTAACTAACTAATATCTTTATCTATTTTTATCCAAACTTGTCACATATTAGCAATAACAGGTTACAATGTTAAACTTGGCAGTAAAAATGATTTTTTCTCCATTTTGTATTTCCAGCATAATGTCCCCTAAAATTGAAAACTTGTTGATACTTTTCAGCATGCACTTTGTGGGTGCGACTCCTCTTTCAGGTTTCATCATTTATTCTTGAATCTTTCTACCTCGGAAAATCCTAAACATAAAATGAAGTTCCTCCAACATGTATCATTAGATGTTTATGACACATTTTAAGATTATGACATGGATAAGCGTGATATGTTAGAACACCATGATGTTCTGTGTAGGCAGTGTTTAAATTCGAGGAGCGGGGTGGGGGTGTAACATTGAGGGTCTAGTCCAATGTTGTTATGTAAAGTCAGTACTCTTATATTATTGCCTCTACACATTACCCAATTAATGTATTACCTTGGAGGCATGAAATCGACATCAGAACCATAACTTAAATGATCTTAGTCAGCTGTATGCTTACACTATTTAATAAAGATGTTTCTCTTATTTACTTAGCAGGCAGGGGGACAATTTGTGAATCCATCATTACCTCCAAACTCGACAGTTGTTTGTACTCCAGGAAGTACATGTCATTTAGTCATGTACCAAAGACCTCAAAATAGTTCATGGTAGGTTACTATGTGATTTATTGGTGTCACAGAGACCTCATAATAATGTTTGGTAAGAGATAATCTTAAATCAGCTAGAGCATTCTTTATTAATTAGAAAGATATGTTTTCTACATGCAGGGGTAAGTCTTCATTACTTACTCATCATATTTAACTTACAGTAAACTGTACTTGGATGTACACTACTGATGTGGAATGTAAGTGAGACATTTATGGATGTCCACACTTGTGAACATGAAAGTGAGGTGTCATTACATTTTCTAACTGGACATGTCAGTCTTGTTTAACAGCTGGTGATTTCACAAAATGACATAAAATATCTATCTCAAAAGTGCATGCAAATAACTAACATAAACAAACAACATTCACATCCCATTAAAATAACACAAGTATATTCCAAGCAAGAAAATTAAGCAAAAAGCATTATGTCACCATAGCAACATTCTTAATTGTTTCGGGTGTTTTGATTAGGTGATGCAATGTGTAGAGATGGATCCACATGAACTCACTTTAACTATATCATTTCAACTTCAAATTAGCCACGAAAATTCTTTTCACATATACTGTGGTTGAATATTCAATGATTAAACTGTTTTCTTTGATATCTTTCAGTGGACCAGTCATAGGGGAGGCTATACCAGGAGGAGCACACATAATAACATCATCTGCCCCTAATGGGAATGGTTTGTGTGAGACAGATGTTATTTATCAGTCTAAGGCAGGAGCTAAAAGTCAGCAAATATGTGTAAGGAGTCATGATGACAGCAGTGGGTAAATGCATTTATTTTGCTTAGAACAGTTGTGATTAGATTTTAAATTTATATTTCTGTTGAGACCTAGATGTAATGGTTGGTTTTCAAATCCTCAATACAAAGGGGCAATATTTGAGTCGTTTTTGTCTCGCCTGCGGCGTAAACACTTGACATCTTGCTTCATATCTTTGTAAGCCCAAGCCCTAGGTCCATCAAATTTGGTCCAGATGTAGCTTATGATGAGTACTTGCCAGTCAGTCACCTGTCACCTGACCTTGACCTCAATTTCAAGGTCCAGCGACTACGTTAAAGTTTTTGGGTTACGACAGTTCCTCTGTAACTACACATGGTAGGATGACAATATTTGGTGTATAGGTTGCTGATGACTAGTACATGACTGTCTGGTAGGTGTCACCTGACCTTGACCTCAATTTCACGGTCCAGCGACTACGTTAAAGTTTTTGGGTTACGACAGTTCCTCTGTAACTACACATGGTAGGATGACAATATTTGGTGTATAGGTTGCTGATGACTAGTCCGTAGCTGGAGATTCCGACCTGTGCTCGGAATTCCGCACTGTTTTGCTTGGAATTCCGCATTTTTGCGTGGAAAAGGCTTGGAATTTTGAATATTTTAAAGCGCGGAATTAGCTCATTTTTTTAGCTTGGAAAATGCGCGGAAAATTGGACTTTAATATTTTTTAGCACAGAATTAGCTCGGAATTTTGGACTTTGTCATTTTTTTAGCTTGGAAAATGCGCAGAAAATTGGACTTTATTATTTTTTAGCACGGAATTAGCTCGGAATTTTGGACTTTGTCATTTTTTTAGCTTGGAAAATGCGCGGAAAGTTGGACTTTAATGTTTTTCAGCACAGAATTAACTCGGAATTTTGGACTTTGTCATTTTTTAGCTTTGAAAATGCGCGGAAAGTTGGACTTTAATATTTTTCAGCACGGAAGTAGCTCGGAAATGTGGACTTTGTCATTTTTTAGCTTGGAAAATGTGCTGAATGTTGGACTTTAATAGTTTTCAGCACAGAATTAGCTAGAAAATTGGGACTCTGTCATTTTTTTAATATTTTAATATCTTTAATATTTTTGCTCAATGATATGACGATTTACAATTGCATTAAATATGTTAGAATTTCACTAGAATATCTTGATGGTTAAAAAATAAAATTATTATGCTGAAAATATATATACATTGGTCACCAAACAGCAATTATTGTTTATTTAAAACTTTGACAGTTACATGTTAAAATATTAGCATTCAATTTATTAATTAAACTAGTTTACATGTATAAGCACTGAAAAACTAAAAAATATTCAGAGTTTTACAAGTGCATAAATTGAAATAATTATTTGCTATCAATACAAAATCACTAAATTAAATTTGTAATCAATCATAAAATTAACATTTAATTTTTAAAAATATTAATTTTTCATGTTCTATTAGTGAAGTATTCTTTAAGTAAAATCTATATAATATAGAAGTAAAATGTTTTAAAAACAGTGGCTTGTTTTATTTCTAAAATAAATGTTTTATTACTCAAAAGAATTTAAAATGATTTTTTTCTGAAATGCTTAATTTTTTTTAATACAACTCAAATTTGTTTTTTAATTAATCAGTTTTTCAAATTTTGACCAATGAAAATGGAGAATCATTAGCCAATCAAAAAATTTGGCACATTTTTCAAATGGATGTTGAGGAGGACAACTCAATGGAGTTTGTTTACATTTTTAAAACCTAAGATAATGTATGTGTTTTCTATTAAATTTCCTGAAATTAATTTATAAAAATAATAAATTTTTAGTACATTACTACAAATTTTGATCCAATAATATGTCTCAGTACTTCACAAAGGAAATATTGTCAATAAATTTTTCAATATTGTTTATATAAAGTCGGCCATTTTGAAAAAAATTATCTTTCATTTTCACACTGGTTTCAAACATATATATCATAACAATAATAAAACTAATAGACATTTAAGGTAATTGTTAAACATTTTATTTAGTATAAAAATTGTGCACATTATCTATTTATGTTTGTATGCCCATACAGTTAATTAATAATTACATAAAGTGTGTAATCAAAACGGTATCATAACGACTCGCCCCACTCTCGAGTCGCCCCATCACCAGTCGCCCCATATTAATAACGAGTCGCCCCACATTTAATAACAGGTCGCCCCACTCAATAACGACTCGCCCCACAAATGTAAAATATATAAGTTTATAAATTTAATATTTTAAAATATATTTAATTAAATTTATAGTATAAATTTTTAAATTTGCATATATTTTATTACTAGACCTTTTTTAGCTCACCTGACCCAAAGGGTCATGTGAGCTATTGTTATCACTTTGCGTCCGTCGGCGTCGTCGGCGTCTGTAAACTTTTTACATTTTAATCTTCTTCTCTGAAACCACTTGGCCAATTGAAACCAAACTTGGCCATAATGTTCATTTGATGGACCTTTACAAAGTTTGTGTATTTTATTTTGATTGGTAAACCAATATGGCCGCCACCTCAAGACTTAGTTTAGCATAGGACCCTATGGGAAAAAAGTTAAAAAGGGCTTCTTCTCTGAAACCGTTTAACCAATCATAACAAAACTTACTAGCAATATTGTTTGTATGGTCCTCTATAAAGTTTGTGTTTTTGATGGGAATTGGAAATTCAAAATGGCGGCCATCGCAGGACTTAGTTTAACATAGAACCCTATGGGAAAAAGTTTTAAAAGGCTTCTTCTCTGAAACAGGTTAATCAATGGAAACAAAAACTTACTAGCAATATTGTTTGGATGGTCCTCTATAAAGTTTGTGTTTTTTATGGCAATTGGAAATTCAAAATGGCTGCCACCGCAGGACTTAATTTAACATAGGACCCTATGGGAAAAAGTTTGAAAGGCTTCTTTTCTGAAACCGGTCAACCAATGGAAAGAAAACTTACTAGCAATATTGTTTGGATGGTCCTCTATAAAGTTAATGTTTTTTATCCCAATCGGAAATTCAAAATGGCCACCACCGCAGGACTTGGTTTAACATTCGACCCTATAAGAAAAAAGTTTAACAGGGCTTCATCTCTGAAACCGTTTAACCAATCAAAACAAAACTTACTAGCAATACTGTTTGGATGGTCCTCTATAAAGTTAATGTTTTTTATGGCAATTGGAAATTCAAAATGGCCACTACCGCAGGACTTAGTTTAACATAGGACCCTATGGGAAAAAGTTTTTAAAGGCTTTTTCTCTGTAACCGGTTAATAAATGGAAACAAAAACTTACTAGCAATATTGTTTGGATGGTCCTCTATAAAGTTAATGTTTTTTATGGCAATCGGAAATTCAAAATGGCCTCTACCGCAAGACTTAGTTTAACATAGGACCCTATGGGAAAATGTTTTTAAAGGCTTTTTCTCTGAAACCGGTTAATCAATGGAAACAAAAACTTACTAGCAATATTGTTTGGATGGTCCTCTATAAAGTTTATGTTTTTTTATGGCAATTGGAAATTCAAAATGGCCACTACCGCAGGACTTAGTTTAACATAGGACCCTATGGAAAAAAGCTTTTAAAGGCTTTTTCTCTTAAACCGGTTAATCAATGGAAACAAAAACTTACTAGCAATATTGTTTGGATGGTCCTCTATAAAGTTTATGTTTTTTATGGCAATTGGAAATTCAAAATGGCCGCTACCGCAGGACTTAGTTTAACATAGGACCCTATGGGAAAAAGCTTTTAAAGGCTTCTTCTCTGAAACCGGTTAATCAATGGAAACAAAAACTTACTAGCAATATTGTTTGGATGGTCCTTTATAAAGTTTATATTTTTTATGGCAATTGGAAATTCAAAATGGCCGCCACCGCCGCAGGACTTAGTTTAACATAGGACCCAATGGCAAATAAAAAAATCTTCTCTACACAACGGGTTAACCAATGAAACAAAGCTTTCTAGTAATATTTTTGGATGGTCCTATTTAAAGTTTATTGAAAATTACAGGACTTACTTTAACATCAGGGAAATGCCATCTTCATTGCCTATAAAATCAGGTGAGCGATACAGGCTCTTAAGAGCCTCTGGTTTTAATTGGCGGTGGATCTCTTGAGATTAACGTGAACTCGTGTTCACTTCTTTAATTAATTGTGATAATTATAATTGAATATTTGGTTGTTTACAATCGCGATTAACTTTGATGGGATTATAGTTTTAAAGGATGAAAAGTTAACCGACGTAGTTAATATTATAATGAAGTAATTAATTGTCTTTAATGTCAAATTGTCCGAGATTGACATATGCTGTACAGATACATGTACTGGTTTTTGTACAAGATTATCGTAGCATGTACCTTCACTTTCAAGACGGTGTAAAACCTAATATTTATTACGAGAATGTTACCATAATAAAGTTTTTAACAATAACAAAAACGTAGTTTTGTAGAAGTTTTGTATGAAAGGGCGGACAGGGTAGTGGGAGAAAGGAGAAAGGATGAGAAAGAAAGGAAAAAATAAAAACGAGGGAGGCAGCACTAGTAAAAAATGATAAAATTATGTACATAAAAATCCAGTAAAAAGATATTTTGCATCCAAATGATCAGAATTTTTACTGCTAGTATGCAGTAAGGTTTTTTCCTTTTAAAACACCGAGCAGTACAATATACCCAATTTTTAAAATTTATACTATCAATGCATTTATTCATATTATAAAGTATTAAATATATAAATTTCTATTATAAATTTTATATTTTACATATGTGGGGCGAGTCGTTATTGAGTGGGGCGACTCGTTATTAAATGTGGGGCGACTCGTTATTATTATGGGGCGACTCGAAAGTGGGGCGAGTCGTTATATATTCATCAAACAAGTGCATTTATTTTTTTCTTTAGGCAATTTACCTATGACAACATACAAGCTAACTGAAAATGATCAAATTGTTTAATAGTTAGTGTTTCTTTTTTATGAACACAGTAAAATTGAATGTGTAAAAACAGTAGATTTGTTGTGTTTGCAGATGTTTTAAACAAACTGATTTCTACTTATAGAAATTTTAAAGTTCTAATTAATATACATGTAATAGCAATATTTGTTAATTTTTCTGTAAATAAAATGACTAAAATAAAAATAAAATAAAATGTGTATGAACATTTTAAGCATTAGAAAATCATCTATTTATTGACCTTAATAATTTTGACTGATTCATCTTTTACTCTGGAAGTATGTTATTGTTTAATTTTATTTTCTTCCATGATAACATTAATAAGCAAAAATGGAAAATGGACCTTTGAATTTGATTTCAGGCTTCTATGTAAAGCAGAAGCAACAAAGAACTTGACAAGTATCCCTTGCTGTCAGAATGATTGGGAAAACAAATAATATTAATTTATTAATTTTCTATTGAATTTTGAATATTTATTTTGCTAGAATGCAGTTAGTGCTTATCCTTTTTAAATTAGAAATAAATGATAGAATCTTATTAACAATTGTTTTACTTTTCAGAAAACTCAGTGGCACAGATTTTACATGCAATCCTCCACTAAAAATGATCTAGCTATGAGCATTGATGAGATCAACTATGATTTTGCTGGCATAAAATCAGACAAAATTTTGACATCCCAGGAACCAAAATATAAGACCCCACGGAAAAAAATTCCAAGCCCCTCGGAGAAAAATTCCACAATAACTTTCCAAGCTAAATTTCCGACACATGCATGGAAAAAAATTCCGGGGTTGCTTGAAATTCCGAGCTTATTTCCAACATAGTGCGGAGTATTCGGAATTTTCCAAGCTAATTTCCGAGCTATTTTCCGACATAGCACGGAATATTCAGAATTTTCCAAGCCAAATTCCGAGCTATTTTCCGACATAGCACGGAGTATTCGGAAAATTCTAAGCAATTTTCCGACCTAGTGCGGAGTATTCGGACAAATTCCAAGCTATTTTCCGACTAAGCGCGGAGTATTCGGACTTTTCCAAGCTATTTTCCGAGCTTAGCTTGGAAATTCATAACAAATTCCGCGCTAATGTCAGAAAATCTGTCGGAAATGTGTACATTTTCCAACCAAATTTCCAACATAGCTCGGAAAAGTGTGTTTTTTTAGGGTTTTTTGATGAAAATATTTTTTTTTTTAGCGCGGAGTCCGAATACTCCGCGCTCAAATTTTCCGTGCTAAAATGCGGAATCTCCAGCTACGGGTCATGACTGTCTGGTAGGTGTCACCTGACCTTGACCTCAATTTCACGGTCCAGCGACTACGTTAAAGTTTTTGGGTTACGGCTGTTCCCCTGTAACTATGCAGGGTATGGTGACAATATTTTGTATACAGGCCGCTGCTGATATTTAATGCTATTTACGTAATGCTTATGACGAAATTTATTTTCGTTACTGATGCCGAATGCAGGCGAGACGTTTTTCTGTGTCCACACTTGTTGTTTTTAAGTCCGAACATCTATATAGACCAGATTTGACTGGTACCATTTATCTGAAATTAAATGTTCATGACAAAACTGGAAAATACCAATTCTTGTTGGGCATATCATTTTCACATTGGCATGACAGGCTTGGTTTGAATGGCCCTTTGTTAAATTGATTGTATATATTTTTTTATAGCTAATCAAAATAAATAAATATCAAGACTAGTTTTACATGTTGTTAGCACACCATAACAGCTTGATTTTAATTAGTTTTTAGCAGTATTTTGGGGTATTTATAATTTTCAATGATAGTTCTTGTTAAATTTTGTGAAAATGATAACAATGCAATTTTATCCACTATCAGAATCAGTTGTTTCGTTTCTGCTTTATCATGACACAAGATTTGATAAGTGTCAAAGCTGTCTTTCTGTTAAATTTTAACTTTGTCTTCTTCTTTTTTTTAGAAATATAGGTGAATCAAGGTGTTACAGTGTAGATCCATCTTTACAAGGTATTGTACTGTTTTCATGTCTGTTTAGAGCTTTATGTGACTTTTCCATACCAGTGATAATGCTTTAGTTTCTGTTTGTTTTTTTATGAATTTTTGGTTAATTGTTGACCTGGGTTTATATCATAAATCAAATTTTGAGATTTACTTATGATTAATCTCTTATTTTTATACTTGTGGCCTTGATGGCTGAGTGGTTAAGGTAGTTAGTCTACTGTTGATCATGTGGTCTGTCAACACTGAGGTTGTGATTTCTAGTCTCACTGTGGGCATGCTGCACTAAAATCCATTCTTAATTGATAAGGATTGCCAGTTTTCCTACACAAGGTCTGGGGTTTTCTCAGGATTCCAGGTTTCTCAACCAATAAAAACTGGATGCCAAGATTTAGCTGAAAAATTGCTTAAAGTGGCATTAAACACCATTCAAACAAAAATATTCTTATGCTCAGTGGTTTAGTGGAACACAAAATTAAGCATGTTTTAATGCAGGTGTCATTCAACTTGAAAATAACAGGAAGACTTAATTTAAAGTGAGTGATGTGAAATTGAAAGTCACCTTATGTGTGGTAACCATGGTTGATTTATGTTTTTGTCAGAGTAGATTGGATTGGATTAAGAGGTTGATAACTTTTAGAAATATATCATGGTAACCAGTTATTGTCAGAAAGAGTACCTCAAGGCAACTGCCACATATTTGTTATGGGTTAATTTTGCTGGTGTTGTTGTATGTTGTATGTGATAGTTTTTGTACTACTAATATTTTATGTGACACTTAAAATTCATACATAAATGTGCTGGCAACTGGTAATCTGCTTTTCACATTTAGATCCTTGTTATAATGTAAGCTGTAACAGTGGTGAATGCACAGTGTCTGACGGTACTACACGGTGTAGATGTCGTATAGGAACAACAGGACTGCTGTGTAATGAAGGTAAATAACAATCAGAACATCTCTCGGTCATTTTCTTCAAGGGTCGGGAAAGTAACCTAGAAGTAGCAGTAAGTGGTCTCCATTTCGAAATATTTTCGTTATTATCCATGCATATGTTATTTCACAACTTTGCATGTGACATTTAAGTTCTTTCATTTGATTGGTTTGTCCTTGACTCATTGTTACTGATGTCATATTCATGATGAGAACAAGTTAACAAACAATAAATCAAATTGGGCAAGATGGACCAGCAGACAAAAAATTTTGAATGCCACTGGAAAAGTACGGGGTATTTGTAAGGGCAGTAAATTTAGCCTTTTGTAGTGGCTACAATGAGTTAGAACGAATAATCGTACCCTTGTTTTGTTTTTTTTTGGCGAGGGTACGAATTTAGTCCCATTACTCGTAATGTAGCAGAGCGGGAGTGAATTACTCCCAGCACTTTGATGTCCAAAAGAAGTTGCATATACAATCAGACGTGGTCGATCTTGATATCTTTCGACAGTGTCACCATTTTTTTATCGGTTTCGTGTTTAAAATCGATCATTATTGATACGCGATGATAGTTATTGCCGTTTTTAATAACCCGCTGTGCGTTGTGTATTAATTGACATTCTTGTCTCTTTTTGATTACGTTTACTACATGAAAAACATTGAGAAACCAGAAACTGAATGGCGTGTTGCATCTTGTGTAATACATATGTAAATTACTGGATTCTTACTACGGAATGGTTGTTATAGTATGCAAATTAGCACGTTTATTATAAAATAAAATCACATTACTCATATACGGAAAAACAATTTCCACGTGCATCTGCAAAGACGGAAAAAAACTTTCTTTAATATAGATCGCTTCCTGTTAGTTTCGCAATGTCTAAGGCTTTAATAACGTAAAGTAGATGAATATTATGTTTGAATTTTGTATAAATAGTCCAAAATTAGAATTTTTTATTTGCTACATTATGAGCAATAGGACTGAATTTTGCCGTAAAACCGACAAATCACAAAACTAACTTCGGATTATAACGGCAGTAAAATTTGGCCTAACAATGAGTCTACTAGTAATGACATCTAGGAAAGTAGTCTTTAGCGTGCAAGGAGCATGACATTCTCCAACAATTTCATCCACTATGGCCCCTGGCTAGGCTTTTGACCTGACAACCCCAAGCAAATGGTTCTCCCATATCCACCAGCCGGGACGCACTTAGCTGCTCTGTGAGTCCAACACTGGGAACCCTCCCAGTATTTATTTGGTCTTGTGTTCTTCTGTTGAACACTTGTTGATTCTGTGAAAATGTCCTACAGTACCAACAGATGATAATGTAAATTATTGTTAATCATTTAGCAGCAACTCCAGTAAAAATACAGAAAGTCATTTATAAAGTCATATATTGATGATTTTGTTCTGAGGATTTAGAAATTTTCAAGTTTATATGAAGTGCGCATTTAAATATGTTGATTGATAAATTGATTGATTTAGTTAGATGTTAAAAGTTAAAAAAAGCATTAAATTTTATATTTTTATGTCTCCCAAACAATGTTTTGGGAGAACTTTTGTTTTTTTAACGACGGTTTCTTATTATAATTCTTCTTCTTTCTTCATTCTTTTTTTTCTTTTTTCTTATCCCTCAATCTTGTCTGCAAAGTTTGTCAGAGATGCAATGTCCAATTAATATGAAACTTAGGGAACATGTTAAGGGTGACCTGAAGTTTTGCAATCCATTTTGGACATTTTCAAAATGGCTGCCATGGAAATGGGGGACATTGCATTATCTTGCTAAAAATTTGTATTTGGGGGGGGGGGGGTTCAACATACAGAAGATTATAGTGGCAATGGGGGTTTGTTTGGGAGACATTTTGTGTTGGCATCCCAACACAGTTATTACAAGTTACATATTGCTATTTTTTCAGACACCAAGAATTTTATAACTGGAAATTCAAGCACAAAGGTAAAGATTATTTTTATTTTAACCTCCTTAATCAGTTTTATTGTGTGAGGAAGCCTAAGTACCCCATCTTTTTCAAAAAACTGGCAATCCTTGTCAATTTAGGTTGGAGTTTGTCACATCCTGCCTGCAAACTTAGTGTTAGCGGGCACATAATCAACAGTAGATTACTAAATACCATAACCAAAAGTCTATCCAGTCCCATTGGAGTATGTAATGAAAGAACAATAATTATTAAACTATATAACATTCAAAGGACAACCTTTTGTTTCAGTCAGATGATGGTCATGATGCTGTCAATGACTTTGATTGCATCAATAAATAAGATAATATGTGTCTAGCTATCATAATATGGCAGATTATATGTAGCAATGTTATCAGTTGTCTGTTGTTGTCAGTTCTTAGATTGCTATCACATGACTGCAGTGGAATGAAGGATGTAACACAATTAAACATTGGATATTTTTTACAAGTATTCCTGTAAAATGTGTTCCTTCCAACCATTTAGATAAATTTAAAAAGTAGATATTTGTATGTAAGCATAACTTATGTGGTTGAGTTATAACATGTATGAATGACTTGTACAGTATTTACAGCCTGCCTTTGTGGATACAGTTAAACCAAAAAAGATAATTTGTTATCAAGGCAGTGAATGTGGTATACTGATAGCAGTATCTAACAATGGTAGTCAGAGGTAATTAAACGGTGTTGATTTGTTGTTTAAAAATAAAGGGATAAGGTATAATATAATACTGACCAATAAATGTCACAAATATTAGGATAGTTCTCGTTAGAACTACTGTTTTAATCTAGCAGCAACAGCAAACACAGGGTGAAAAGGGGATTAAACAAAAAAAAACCACTTCCTTAATTAATCTTCAGGTGTTTTAGTTTTTAATAATGACCTGCAGCCATATTCTCAAAAAATCGTAAATTTACACTTGCGTGTAAAGATATGATAGTCTTAACTTTACGTTTACGTCTACAATTGTTCGTATTCTCAAAAGTAATCGCAGTTTTGCACGTAAAATAGCAATCGTATATCTTACGTTTTGCATGTAGCATTATCACGCATGCTCAGTTACTTCTTTCACTTTGGAAATAAACATATTGAAAGAGAAATAATTACCTGAAAGATCTTAAATTATTACAGTTGTTTAATTGCATAATCTCGCAAAGCAGTTGACTGGTGGAAGGAAATATGGATTTATTTTTTGGCTAAATAAATAAATAAATAAAGTCATGATATTAATTCGTGTGTTGCATAATTACTTACCCGCCCTCCTGTAGGAGGCGGGTAAGTAATGTATTCACTTTGGCAAAATTTTGTCCGTAACAGATTTTGTGTGAAACCGTTTTTATCCGAAAACTACATAATATTAAGAGCTCAAACTTGCAGGGATTATCGGACTCATTTAGTACAATAGACGAACGGCGCTCTTTTTTTGATTTATTAAATTATTAATGAGATATTCACTAATTAAGGTTTCTTTGTTCAATGGTGTGTGCACTGTTCTATAAATAACCAACGTTGTCGATCGATAACACAGGTATTTAAATATATCATGTGGTTGTGCAAAAAAGTCACGTGACATAATTCTAGAACCATAGTCACGTGGAATAATTTTATAAGATAGTTAAAAGGTGTAGATTATAAATTATCGATTGTATTACTCTTTTAAAATTAATATAAATCTTCACTTTTTGATTAATTAAATTATTAGTGAGATATTCCATAATTAATGTTCTTCGTTTACTGCTGTGCACACTGTTCTATAAATAGCCTACACAGCTACAGCTGCAACAATATCACCCACATGGTTTTGAATTTGAATTTTTATATTGAGGAAAAGGGGGGGGGGTTATTTAATAACAAAATCTCAGATTTTATCTATCTATTTCACGTTTGTTTATTTTTTTAATCTAATTATTTTTCTCATTGTTGCACGGTGTAGAATGGTAACGGACTTATCGAGTTTTTTTTCTGTGAAACGGACTAATCGGGTTAGCAAATGATTATTGTTCAATTTTAATTGCTAGAGCTTTGTTGAATGTATTTTTAACTCAAAACAGGACATCTCTTAACATTAAAAATATCAATTTGACGATGAATGATAGATATTTTTTTGTTTTTTGTGAAATAACCACGAGGTACATCGACGTAACACTTTCTAGATGTTATCATAGATCAATTAAGTATTTCGTGAGTATGGTTTTTAATAAAACTTACCTCTTCTGGTTATCATTTGAACTCATTTTTTGAGTTACTTCATGTTTATTGGCACGAACAGTCATTTGCTTAACCCGATTAGTCCGTTAAACAGAAAAAACGTGACAAGTCCGTTACCATTCTACACCGTGTGTTGATAGTTTCCGTGCTGAATCAGGTTGTAACAACGTCGGGTTACTTTTCAACACATTAACTTAGTGTCAATGGGAACAAATGGCAAACTGAATGGTGAAAATTTTCAGTCAGAAATAATAACAAGATGTTGAAGTCTTTTGCTGCAAGTGGCAAAATATTGACAGATTGAAAAAAATAAAAAGCGCTTGAATCGTGCGTGTATACCCATGATATTGACTGTGCATTGGGTACTATATTGTTCAACATTTGTGCTCGAAAACAACTTGGGCAGGCGGGTAAGTCGTATTCGTGTGAATACATTCCTCTAGTTTTGAATATGTGTTTTAAAAAGTAATCTGTCAATTTACCATAACGTGCAACAAAACCTTTTTTAAGGTTACATTTCTTCAGTGTAGAAATTAACGAGTAGTTTCGTGTTATAATGAAGCAATAAATAACTTAATCCCATTTTAACATAAATAAAACAGCATTATGTAAAATCGCAAATCATATAGGAAACGTTTAATTTGCGGAACTTTTTTTTCATAAATTCGGTTTTTGTTTCTTTCTTTTAAAATTATAAATTTTTGTTCGAGTTATTACCCATGAGTAACACATTTGTCAAAATATTTGCAAATTTTGAATGTTTTTTTGGTCGTTCTATGTCACGTGCAACAAAATCAATGATACTTAGTAGTGAATGGCTTGAAAAACGATTTCTCTTTGCAAAATTATGAGGGACGTTAGGACTTACAGCGTTCAGGAGCAGACGTAAGTTTATGAACAATTTTACACGTAACTTACAACTACGAATCTTTGAGAATATTAAAACACGTAAACTTACGCTACGTTTAAAATTACGTCTACGATTTTTTGAGAATATGGCTGCTGATATTACAACTATAAATACAAGTCCCAATAAGTAGTTGTAGTTGATTTGCATACAAAGGAAATGCTTAATGGATTAAACTCTAAGTCAGCAATAGTCAGCTGTATCATTGCTAGGACAAGACTGAAGTACCTACTGTATATTCTTGCATAATAAAGGTAGATCTTGGGGCACAATATTGTTTCTAAACAGGGGTTTGACCAAATGTTAGAATCTTAAAATAAGTAGGGAAAGTTTGTGATCTTTGTCCAATTCTGAAAACAGAAGACTCTTAGATCTTCAGGTCATGTAATAAAAGCCATGACATCTGTCATTTGAAGTAAATAAAAAAATTACTTTGATTTTGAATAAAATGCCACTATATACCCCAATAAAGGTACTGAATATTGTATTGTTGTATGTCACAATGGTTCAATGTAGTGGTAAATATTGTCAATGTGGCTGCCCCCATATAAAGATTTTTACCACCTTTAATCCAGTCCAGAAGCGTAACAGTGGAGGATGTAATAAAACATTAAAATGCAACTTTGTTTCTTTTTTTTAAGAATAGCATGTCATTTTCACTTTTTTGCATAGTTTCCCTTTAATACCTTTGTGAATACTTCCATAATTTATACTACCACCACTTTTCATGTCTTTGTAATTGTTTGGATTTCTTAGATTTCCTCCACAGTAAGTACAAGATATTTCAAATTATCTTCAAATGAACTTTTAATTGATAAGGATATTTGGTAGAAAATGCTTTTGTCAAAGACTTGAAACTGAGTGATTACAAGCTTATGCTAAACTGAGTTTAAGGGGATGCAGGACACCATCCGCCATTTTTTTGTGAAAATTTCAAAATAGATTGAACATTTATGGTAAATTTAATAATTTGTTTCATTATTTACTCTTAATTTCCAGAAAATTTAAAAATAATTATGAAATTCTTATATCTATATTATTACTTCAATTTATTAATGGTTGAAATAAAAAGTTTTTGCATACATGAGTTCAGTATTGGCAAAAATAATAAAAATGAATTTATTCACAAGGAAGGTAATTTTGACCAAAAGATACCATTTTTTAGCACTTTTTGACCAGTTTTTTTCTAATTGACAAAAACTTAACTCAAAAAGCCTATTTTTCCTTCTGTTATAAAATGTATACCAAGTGCTTAACATTAAATAAAAAATTCTGAAAATTTCCTTCGACAGAATTTTTTTATCTTGTATTTTAGTGCTTTTTTATTCTCTTCTCTGTATAATCTATTAGAAAATTTTAAATTTTAATGATCAACCCCTGGAAAATAAGCTCTGAAACCCCTATTTTTTATTTTGAATTATGATAACTTGTATAAAAAACTAACTATATGGCGAATTTAAAGAAAATTAATTGAAAAATTATTTTCAGTGAAAGTGTCCTGCATCCCCTTAACAATTTTTTTTTTGTATTTCAGCCCTAGTTTGCAGGTTGATAACCCACAAATAACAATACCAACAAAACCTATCCTTGGAACAAATATCTCTCAGGTAGTAGTTCCTACACAGACCGCAGGTTCAATTTGTGTGAATGTGGCTGGAACATCTGGGTATGTAATTAATGTTTTTGGTGAGGTTTTTGTTAATGAAATGAAAATTGAAGGATGCTGTTTAATAATGAATACAGGTTATTTAGCAAGAGTAGCAAGAAAACACTAAAATAACTTTTTTATTATACTTTATTTATACACTTCACAGTCTCATCAAAGTAGTCGCATGTTCCTGTTTGTGTTTAATTCAGTATAATAATACAATTATGGCCATCAACTTGAGGTCAATATCCAAATTAATAAATCTCGAAAGTGTTTATGTTTCTGAGATCTAAACAACCTCAGAAAAAAAAATCCTTTCTTTTAATAATTATCATCTTCGCTAGCCAAGGGTTACGATCCGATACTCTTATCTTCACCCTTGGCAGATTGAGCCGGATTTTGTGGTCTGTCCGCTACCGGCATTTATTGGTTCCAGCTGAGTCAAGCTGCGTCCAATCAGAACGCTCGATACTACTGATCACGCATTGATAACATGTGCGATTGAAAAACTTAAACATGGCAGCGTGTTACCGGAATACATTCGTAGGTCAAAGATTTTCCACTACCCGTTCTTGTCCCTACGAAAACATCTTTTCCCTGCATTAAAGCTTCGATCGCATCCTTCTGATTTTGGTTTAAAGAATCTATTTTGAATAATTCACATATTAGTTTTGGAAAGTCACTGGGCGCAGACATTACATCTTACAAAACTTGCATAATACCTTTCTTTTGATTGGCTAAAAATGATGTAATTCATATGGGCGGAGTTTAAGTTTTCTGATTAATTCCCATAGATGTCGCTAGGCGGGAAATACAATTTTATGGCTCAATCTGCCAAGGGTGAAGATAAGAGTATCGGATCGTAACCCTTGGCTAGCGAAGATGAATAATTATGGATAAGGGCAAAATTGTATATGTTCATTTCATGTGCACAAGACATCTACAGCTGAAAAATTCACAGCATTAATCTGGACATTTTTCTCGTGTCCTTGTTTATCAATTTTTCACCACTGCAAGATGTGCATTGACTTGCTGTCTATGCAAAATGCAAAAAAGGTAATAGCAAACATGTTTAGTTGATGAACATACACCAACATTTCCTTTAAGCAAAAGCTAATAACCAAAAGTTCAAAACTCTATATGATTATTTCTCAGATGGACCACAGCATTTATCAAATATTCTTTTACATATAGAAATGATTATTTTTGTTCAAAATCATTTCAGTAGAATTTAAATAAAATGGGTTACACCAAATAAATTAATTTTTTTACACTGGTTGATGACCATGGACTGTTATCATGCTCACCTGTTCCTATGGGCTGATTTATAATTCAGTAAAATGGATTCATGAAATGTTGCAGGGTATCATTTAATGTCCCATTAGGTGCTCTATTTTTAAAATTTCTAAACATTTAAAGATATTGTATTTTTTATTTTTATGCCCCAGCGACAACAGGTCAATCCATCTGTCCGTCAGTCCATAGAGCAATTTGAAAATTGGCAGGGTGGTTCAGTATCACAAGTTGTATGTCCTATGCCACTTTTAGACCTGTTGGACAACTACTCCCTGTTTGGGACTTCATTTAGCGGGGGCATCTGTGTGACACTTTTCTTCGATTTTTGCACCAATACTTAATTTCTTGTAATATATTTTAAACTATTCCTTATGTATTACTAAAGGCACTTGCTTTGTAACCCAGCTATTTCAGACTTTTGCTATTTTTATGCCCCGCTTGACGAAAATTGATGTTATATAGTGGTCTTTGTGTCTGTCTGTACGTCCAAATTTAGTTTCCAGGTGATTTGATTTCAATGAAACTTTAAGATATAGTAAGAAGCCTGTCAATTTTTTTGGCAAATGCTTCACATTTCAAGGACACCGTTGCCGAAAAATTGTCCATGAAGTTTCATATCAAGAGGATCAGAAGCCTATTGATTTTTTGGGGAAATCCTTGAAATTTCCAGGTCACAGTTGCCAAAAAAATGTTGGAAACAATTTTACAAACAAGATGTTTCAGTACAATAACACGAAAAGTTTGCATTTGATTTCGTTGAAACTTTTCGCTATTACTACATATCAGGTTGGTAAGAAGCCTATTGTTGCTGTAAGGTCACCAGTCAACAAAAGGTGTAAGAAAAGTTTTCAATAGGCAGAGCCCATGTATTGACTTCTTTCATTATGGCTTTAGAAAACAGTTACTTTTGTTTGTTTTTTTTTCTAATCAAGGAAATTGGGAATTTTAGTCAGTGTTTTGTTCTTTCTTCAGAGACAAAGTTTGCTATGAAGTTGAAATTAAGCAAGGTAAGACAAAAAATGTACTGCATTTATTGGAAAATGTATTAATAGAACTTTATAAGCATTGCTTAATTATTTATATGTTACTTTTACTCCATAAGAACTTTGCATATATATAACTCTTTTTGATCAAGTATTAATAATAACATTTTTCAGACATGTGTTTTTATGTTATGAAATAACCATGAAACAGAGTTTTACACAGTGTTTTGTATCAGATTTGTACATATGTTACTAGATGATTCTCATTCCTTATTTTTTCATTTTAATTTTAGGACCAGCACCAACACAAGTAAGTAGCATTAAAAATTAAATGTAACTAAATGTGCTAGTATTTTTATTGCACTGAAGTTTTATGTGAGAAAATGTCAAATTGTGTGGCCATAAAAAAATAGCAATATGCAATGATTGATTAAAAAGCGTTTACCTGCAGGTATATGTAAATAGTATCAGTTGAGGAAACCAATCAGAATATTGAAGTAATGGATTTTGGACGTTGTTTAATTGTTGATGTTGAGCTGCTTTATACATAAATTTGATTAAAATGTTGATTATTGCTGCTTTTACTTCTAGACAGGGTCATCATTTACAAACAACACGATGGGTCCAGATTCTGAAGTATCCTGTGAAGCTGGTGTCAGTTGTCACATGGTTATTGAAACAACCCCAGAGTCAGGAGGAAAATGGTATGCTAGCTACTGTAACATCAGTATGTTTGGGAAGGTTGTATGCAAAGGATTGTAATATTTACTGAAATATCAAGTTTATCCATTTTTTATAACTGTGCATAGTAGGTTTTATTAGCTTTAATTTGTCTCCATTTGTAACCATGCAAGACACCCACGTAAGTTTCATAAATTCTGTGAACAGCCACATTTATACTGTTACTGTATAGTTTCGTAAATTCTGATGATAGTTGTATGTATACTGTACTGTATAGGTTTCATAAATCCTGTTACTTAGATAAACCATGTATAAGGTGTCACTTATTATGTAACCCAAGCCCACTGCTGAGACCCTGAAGCATTTCTGATATATAAAAATAATAAATATATATATAGTAGAAATATTTTTTTTAATATTTCCTAACAAAATTATAAACATGTAAGCCAATTACAACAATGTATACATTTTATCAATACACAATATATTGAACATTGCTTCATACATGTAAAACTACCTTTATATAAAATTCATACCCAAAATAAAAAATCTAACCTTTGGCTCTTTAGGGGCTACCCGCTTCAACTAAAAACCGACTATATGCACATGTACCTGTATTTGTGAAAACACTTAAACTATTAATTGGCCAGATAAATTTTTTATTCTGAAAAGAACTTGTGGAAGAACATCACAAGATTTTAGATAAGATGGACAGGTACATGTACACGTACATACCTACAGAAATAAATTAGTTCAGAAAAGCAGAAGAGCATCGCCTTGTTTGTTGATTGAGGAAGAACATCTCAAGTTATATGTTGTATGATTGTGAACTGTCTGAGGAAGAACATCTCGGGTTATATGTTATATGATTGTGAACTGTCTGAGGAAGAACATCTCGGGTTATATGTTATATGATTGTGAACTGTCTGAGGAAGAACATCTCAGGTTTTATGTATATAATTGTGAACTGTCTGAGGAAAAACATCTCAGGTTATATGTTATATGATTGTGAACTGTCTGAGGAAAACATCTCAGGTTATATGTTGTATGATTGTGAACTGTCTAAGGAAGAACATCTCAGGTTATATGTTGTATGATTGTGAACTGTCTAAGGAAGAACATCTCAGGTTATATGTTGTATGATTGTGAACGGTCTGAGGAAGAACATCTCAGGTTATATGTTATATGATTGTGAACTGTCTGAGGAAGAACATCTCAGGTTTTATGTATATGATTGTGAACTGTCTGAGGAAAAACATCTCAGGTTATATGTTATATGATTGTGAACTGTCTGAGGAAGAACATCTCAGGTTATATGTTGTATGATTGTGAACTGTCTAAGGAAGAACATCTCAGGTTATATGTTGTATGATTGTGAACTGTCTAAGGAAGAACATCTCAGGTTATATGTTGTATGATTGTGAACGGTCTGAGGAAGAACATCTCAGGTTATATGTTATATGATTGTGAACTGTCTGAGGAAGAACATCTCAGGTTTTATGTATATGATTGTGAACTGTCTGAGGAAGAACATCTCAGGTTATATGTTGTATGATTGTGAACTGTGTTTAACTTTGCAATCTAGATATACCTACATTATCCCAAAAAATTGATGAATTATTGAATTGGGAGAAAAAAAAATTTATCCGTATGATAAATATGCAGAAACGGGTAGCCCAATATCAGGAAACAACATACAATGAACAGGAGTAGACTGGGGATGGAGGGTGGGGAATTTAAAAATTAGTCTTTACAGGATGCTGGAAAACGCGCAACTGCCTTTTCCCCCTTTGTGAAATTTGGCGTCTCCTCATCTTACAGTTTGATTGGTCATTGTTATCATACCCATTGGGGCACCATTTGGGGCCCTACATTTAGTGGATAAGGGGGGGGGGGCATAGAGGTTATTAGCTTAATTTTATTTTTTTATGCCCCCGCGACGACATGTCGAGGGGTAGTAAGTTTTACTCATGTCCATCCCTCCGTCCGTCTGGTCGTACGTCCAAAAAAATTTCCGTCAAGCTTTTCTCAGAAACCGTACATGAAAACAATTTTAAATTTGGCAGAGTGGTTCAGTATCACAAGTTGTACGTCCTAAGCCAATTTCAGACCTGTCGGACAACTACTTCCTGTTTGGGACTTCATTTGTACGTAAATACGTCCGTCTGTATGTACAAATTTCTGTCAAGCTTTTCTCAGAAACCGTTCACGAGAACAATTTGAAATTTGGCAGGGTTGTTCAGTATCACAAGTTGTACGTCCTAAGCGACTTTCAGACCTGTCGGACAACTACTTCCTGTTTGGGACTGGTCCGATATGAAAATGAGTTAACACAAGTATGAAAATTTCTGTCAAGCTTTTCTCAGTAACCGTACATGAGAACAATTTGAAATTTTGCAGGGTGGTTCAGTATCACAAGTTGTATGTCCTAAGAGACTTTCAGACCTGTCGGACAACTACTTCTTGTTGCGACTTGGCCGATATGAAAATGTTCTAACATGAGTATGAAAATTTCCGTCAAGCTTTTCTCAGAAACCATACATCAGAACAATTTGAAATTTTGCAGGATGGTTCAGTATCACAAGTTATATGTCCTAAGCGACTTTCAGACCTGTCGGACAACTACTTCCTGTTTGCGACTGGGCCGATATGAAAATGTTCTAACATGAGTATGAAAATTTCCGTAAAGCTTTTCTCAGAAACCATACATCAGAACAATTTGAAATTTGGCAGGGTGGTTCAGTATCACAAGTTGTACGTCCTTAGCGACTTTCAGACCTGTCGGACAACTACTTCCTGTTTGCGATTAGGCCGATATGAAAATGTGTTAACATGAGTATGAAAATTTCCGTCGAGCTTTTCTCAGAAACCGTAGATGAGAACATTTTGAAATTGGGCATTGTGGTTTAGTATCACAAGTTGTACATCCTAAGCGACTTTCAGACCTGTCGGGCAACTACTTCCTGTTGCGACTGGGCCGATATGAAAATGTGTTACCACGAGTATGAAAATTTCCGTCAAGCTTTTCTCAGAAACCGTACACAAGAACAATTTGAATTTGGCAGGGTTGTTCAGTATCACAAGTTGTACGTCCTAAGCAACTTTCAGACCTGTCGGACAACTTCTTCCTGTTTTCAACTGGGCCGATATGAAAATGTGTTAACACCAGTATGAAAATTTCCGCCAAGCTTTTCTCAGAAACCTTACATTAGAACAATTTAAAATTTGGCAGGGTGGTTCAGTATCACAAGTTGTACGTCCTAAGCGACTTTCAGACCTGTTGGACAACTACTTCCTGTTTGGGACTGACTTTAGCGGGGGTATTCGTGTCCCATGGACACATTCTTCAATTTTTACATGTATAATTTTCAATTTAGCTTCTTTAAATTTTCATTTATCCATTTTTTATAACTGTGCATAGTAGGTTTTATTAGCTTTAATTTGTCTCCATTTGTAACTATGCAAGACACCCACGTAAGTTTCATAAATTCTGTGAACAGCCACATTTATACTGTTACTGAATAAGTTTCGTAAATTCTGATGATAGTTGTATGTATACTGTACTGTATAGGTTTCATAAATCCTGTTACTTAGATAAACCATGAATAAGGTGTCACTTATTATGTAACCCAAGCCCACTGCTGAGACCCTGAAGCATTTCTGATATATAAAAATAATAAATATATATATAGTAGAAATATTTTTTTTAATATTTCCTAACAAAATTATAAACATGTAAGCCAATTACAACAATGTATACATTTTATCAATACACAATATATTGAACATTGCTTCATACATGTAAAACTACCTTTATATAAAATTCATACCCAAAATAAAAAATCTAACCTTTGGCTCTTTAGGGGCTACCCGCTTCAACTAAAAACCTACTATATGCACATGTACCTGTATTTGTGAAAACACTTAAACTATTAATTGGCCCGATAAATTTTTTATTCTGAAAAGAACTTGTGGAAGAACATCACAAGATTTTAGATAAGATGGACAGGTACATGTACACGTACATGCCTACAGAAATAAATTAGTTAAGAAAAGCGGAAGAGCATCGCCTTGTTTGAGGAAGAACATCTCAAGTTATATGTTGTATGATTGTGAACTGTCTGAGGAAGAACATCTCGGGTTATATGTTATATGATTGTGAACTGTCTGAGGAAGAACATCTCGGGTTATATGTTATATGATTGTGAACTGTCTGAGGAAGAACATCTCAGGTTTTATGTATATGATTGTGAACTATCTGAGGAAGAACATCTCAGGTTATATGTTGTATGATTGTGAACTGTGTTTAACTTTGCAATCTAGATATACCTACATTATCCTAAAAAATTGATGAATTATTGAATTGGGGGAAAAATAATTTATCCGTATGATAAATATGCAGGCCAAATGAACGAGTAAAACAAAGTTGAAGCGAGTGAAGCCCCCAAGAATATAATACATCAATCAATGTTTATAAAAAATAGTATATATTTATGTATACAAGTAACAAGTGTGTATCCACACATACCACAAAAACTATATGAAACCTTTTCAAATAGTTGAATATGTACACATTTCTTGCTGAGCAGTCTTGATTGAATTTAAATCTGTTTTTATATATCTTATGTAACAATCTGAAGACCATCTACCTAAAGCTTGAATCAAATTATCTTGAACCCCATTTGCAGCAGCTGATGTGGCTGCACCTATTCTAAATGAATGACCACTGAATTTATTTTCATCGTAACCAAGTTTGGTTAATAATTCTTTCAAGAAATATATAAATCTATCTCTACTTAAAGGATTTAAACTTAACTCATTTTCTATAAAAAGTGGAGAGTCAGGAGGAAAATGGTATGCTAGCTACTGTAACATCAGTATGTTTGGGAAGGTTGTATGCAAAGGATTGTAATATTTACTGAAATATCAAGATAAATTACACCTAGTAAATCAGCACCATAATGTTTATCTTGTTTTGATGCTTAAACAAAACTTTAATGTAAATTTTAAACACCTGGCAAATTTTTCTGTTACTGGTCTTACTGGGAACAAACCAAGTTAGTGAAATGTTTCAAACTTCACAAACTAATACACTGTAACAAAGTTTATGAAATAAACATCTAAATACATTCAAAACAAATTTTAGTCTTGAAAACAATTCACCATACTACGTTTATAAAATATACAATACATGTAGCTATTATGCAATCTCGGACTTGCTTATAGCTATAATTTAAACACAACCTTTGAACATTGTCATGTGTATCGTTTGTTGATCCGATACTTAGTAAGTGTTCTGGTTGGTAGCTTCCTTATATAATATTTTGAACTACCTGTATTGTGTATTTACGCAATGTGAATGCCACTGATGAGTCTTTCAAAAAACATATGTCTCTAGCTTGATGAATTTGTTATCTTGGTTATTTTTCGTAACATTTTATTGGAATATTTGAACAAAAACGCAATATGGAGAAAGTTCAGTTAAAGCTATGAGAACATTCAAGATGAAACTGAATTGACTTGTTATCATTAATTTATTTTGACACTGAAAAAGGTTATTAGCTGCTGGAACTGTGTCTTTAATTTGGATCGAACATCGTCATTTGTATGGTTGCTTAATCCTGTAGACTTCAAGTTTTTTATTTGTTTCTGCTGTATTGTCATTTTAGTCAATCCTGTACTTAGTAAGTGTCCTGGTTAGCTTCCTTTAGACCCTTTATATATATACATACAGACATCTAAGTATTGTTACAACCATATAATCCTGCAGAAGCATCAGAAATACAGGGTTATTATCAAATAGTTATATATATGCCTATTAATTAAGCCTAACACTGTTGGAATTAGATTTTAATACAGCTAAATGTTTTGCTTACCCTCGGTGGTATTAGAACTCATACCTTTGTGACACTGTGGCACCCATGTCCTTCCTCTACAGAATTGTTCTGCATTGTCTATTTATTTACTGAAGGTTTTTATTTTTTGATAGGAATGGTTGAAGCTACTTATTAGTAAATACTGAATTAAAGTCACTTAATTATCTTATACAGAAAACAACAGGTTTGACCAATTATAACTTATTTTCCAGTCCAAAGATTCTAAATAGTGATCCAGTTAATCATAATGATAAGATATCAGATGTCTATGCATTTACTCCACAACAAGAGAGTTCATCTTCACTTTGTAAAACTGATGTGCTTATTACACCTAGTAAATCTGAGATTGGAAATAAACAAGTGTGCATTAAAATAGACAAAAGGTAAGATGTAATTGTCTTCAGAGACAAATTTAGATTGACCTGAATGTAAATGTATCAGAACTCCTTTGTTTTTAATAAATTATGTTCATTTGTTTAGGCAGTCAATATAGTAGTTTAAATTGCTAAGAGTAATCATTTTGAGCATAACGTAAACCTAATGAACAATATGTTTATGCCTCTACCAATCATGCATGAGTAGCTGCAATTTAAATCTCCAACTATTACTGATGAAAAGTTTGAAGAAAACTGATTGAACCAAATCTCTAAACAGTTATCTGTATTGAGAATTGATTGACCAATAGGTAGAAAATGCCTGACAGGTCATGTTTTTTTACTATAATTTGCTTGACCACGGCCATCATTAAGTGTCATATGACACAATCTTCTTTTATATCTGTTTTTGTCTCACCTGTGCCGAAAGTCCCTGGAGGCAACACATATGTATGGGAATGCGGCGGCGCCGTAAACACTTAGACATCTTGCTTCGTATATTTGTAAGCCCAAGCCCTAGGTTCATCAAATTTGGTCCAGAGGTAGCTTATGATGAGTACTTGCCAGTCAGTCACCTGTCACCTGACCTTGACCTGAATTTCACGGTCCAGTAACTACGTTAAAGTTTTTGGGTTACGACAGTTCCTCTGTAACCACGCATGGTAGGATGACAATATTTGGTATATAGGTTGCTGATGACTAGTGTGACTGTCTGGTAGGTGTCACATGACCTTGACCTCAATTTCACGGTCCAGCGACTACGTTCAAGTTTTTGGGTTACGACAGTTTCTCTGTAACTATGCATTGTATGGTGACAATATGTGGTATATAGGTTGCTGATTAATAGTGCATGACTGTCTGGTAGGTTCCACCTGACCTTGACCTCAATTTCACGGTCCAGCGACTACGTTTAAGTTTTGGGTTACGACTGTTCCTCTGTAACCATGAATGGTAGGATTACAATATTCGGTATATAGGTTGCTGATGAATAGTACATGACTGTCTGGTAGGTGTCACTTGACCTTGACCTCAATTTATCGGTTCAGCAACCATGTTAAAGTTTTTGTATTAGGACAGTTCCTCTGTAACTATGCATGGTATAGTGACAATATTTGGTATACAGGCCGCTGCTGATAACTAATGCTATTTACGTAATGCTTATGACGAAATTTATTTTCGTTTCTGATGCGGAATGCAGGCGAGGCGTTTTTCTGTGTCCACGCTTGTGTTATCCATATGTTGTTTAAGTTAGTTTGGAGGTTTAAATGATAAGCTGCCATAATGTATCAGGTTTGGTATTGATTCATGGCTCTATTGAAGTTAATGTTCTATATGGTCAATGAATATTCAGTATTCAGATAAGTTCATCCATACTCAGTAAGTCAGGATCAGAGCCCAGGAAATTTTCCCAAGTCATACCGGACATTTTACCGGTCATAATATAAAAGTACAAAGTACTTAAAACTTCAGTGCAAAATGCAGCTAAGTAATGTATAGCCTTAATATTCCCTTTTTATTTTTTTTGCTTAACCTCTGTTATGTATGTGCTTTTTCTTTAGTTGAGAATTAAGGTCTTTTTTAAATTAAGACCGTAGTAGATATTAGTTAGGACCCCGCCACTTTGTGGCGAACGCCCTATAGTGATCAGTTCGTCCGTTCGTGCGTCCGTCCGTCCGAACTCATTGTGTCCGGGCTGTAACTTTTTTATCTTTTAAGGTAGGCTTTTTAATTTGGAATGTAGGTAGAT
This sequence comes from Limnoperna fortunei, assembly GCA_944474755.1. NCBI lineage: Eukaryota > Metazoa > Mollusca > Bivalvia > Mytilida > Modiolidae > Limnoperna > Limnoperna fortunei. Next base: position 36,220,864 of record OX104113.1, read on the forward strand.
AAATATCAAGGCGATGTGTCGTGGTTGATAACCTTTGACCTTGAACTTTGACCTTAAGGTCACATTATTGCTTTCTGTATTACAAATTCATGTCTGGCTGTAACTTTTTAAACTTTTTTATCTTTTGAGATAAAACTTGTTCCTGTCCTGAATATAGCTGAAATACTTCTCGCTGGACGTAAAGCAGACATCCAATCAATCAATCTTTTGAGATAGGCTTTTGATATTTGGAATGTTGGTAGATAATATCAAGGCGATGTGTCGCATACCATGGTTGATGACCTTTGACCTTGACCTCAAGGTTGGCGGGCCCACAGAGATGGGTACCATCTCACTGATATCTAGTTGTTGTTTTGTGATGGGTTCCAATGATATTTGCATCGTGTAAAAAAGAACATATATGTAGGAAACATTTGGCTTCCTAAAATTTCTTTATTATAAAATAACATGTTGTCTATGCAACATAGTAATGGCAAACAACTTTATTTTGATGAACATTTATGAGACATTTTCATTAACCGGAAATAGGAAGTTGTTACATAATTATCACAAGTTCGGAACAGAATTGAATTAAACGATATTCTGCTATAGTTATTACAAGTTATTATTAATAGAATGCAATATTCATTTTTGTTCTCATCATTTAAATAGAATTTAATTCGAATTGATTTTCTCCAGATTTACTTACGTCTGTATTATAAAAAGTTACATTAGCGCATGCATGGTGTACAATTTTGACCACATATGTTTTCCACTAAGTTATATTTTCTAAGCAATATATCATACTAAAAATTCAATCTTTATTGTGTTGAATTGTTGTTGCAATACCATGTTCTACGAAATGGGTGAAACAGATATGTACTCATAATTAGGCTGTCATCTGTTGCAGTTTTATCCATATTACGTAAAAACACTTGACTGGCGTGGTGTGAATGCGAACTCAATAAACACATGTGTCAGTGACAGGAAATAGCCTTAGGGTTGAATTTTTAATGAAAATATTTCCTTCTAGCGGCAATTAAAGATATTGAAACCAACAAACAGATATTGATATTACTGACCATGTCCGATTTGACTAAACCTTAGTCGGACATTTTAATGTAAATGTCGGACTTGTCCGGCAAATATGACAGTTTCCAGACCCTTGGTCAATATGTTCCTTATGTTTATTTTAACCTTTACATTGTAGTTCATCAGCATTAGTTGATGAAAGATGCTATAAAGTTGATGTTACCAAAGGTAAGATCATAATGCATGGTCACTACTTAGTGTCACATTGAATGTAATTTTTGTTTATTATGGTCATGATTTTTGGAAATAAACAAAGCATTACTACATAGTTATCAAATTGTCAAAGTTTAACTTTTTAACTGTCAACCTGCCAACTTAATAATGTACTTTTATATTAATTTTAAATGAACTACTTTTAAAACATCTACCAGTGTATTAATTTTAATATTTGATACCAGACCTATTTTTCTGTATACTCTACTTGAGCCAAATATACAAGTCCAAGAATTAGCCATTTCTGTTAAATATATGTTTATAAATATATGTATTTATTTTATAATCTAAAATTTTCACTTTGCTGAAATTTTAAAAATTATATTACAAGAGCTTTGTCATTTAGAAACATAACTTCAATGACATACCAACTAAATAGTTTCTGAACATATATAGCAATACCAAATAGAAAAAAGTGTTTCACATGAGTTTACATATCATTTACATGCAGTTTATCATATGATTGCCAGGTGATGCCTGTAAGCATATCCAATGTTTAAATGGTGGTTTGTGTGAAGAGGTGGATAAGCAGGAAGGAGTTGCTGTCTGTATATGTCCAACTGGATTCTCTGGGAACAGATGTCAAAATGGTTGGTTTATTATTGTTTACATTTCTTTTCTTCTGTAAAAAATTTGCATGTTTGTTTTTAATTCCACTGCAACTAATGTCATATTTCTTATGCTTGCAGTGTTACTGAAAATGTTTACAAAAAGCTAAGGTAGCAAAAATGCTTCTAATGACATCAATATTTTATATTTATCTTATATTTCTGAAAAGCGAAATTTAATCATTTCAGGAAATGAAAGTCAGTTGACACCTTTTAAGGAAGAGGTATTAACAGTAAGTTTACCTTTTATATGTCATAGAACTTATTACTTTACAGAATTATTGCTTCTAGAATAATTTGTTTAGGTTGCAACAAGTACAGTTTACAATGTTTATTCTCTTCCAAATGTCTTCATAGGCAACTAATGTTTTTAAGTTTTAAAAGGAATGACTTAAAATCAACTGACACACTGACACTGGTAAGATCAAGACATTTTTAATGTATGCTCAGAAAATCTTTTATTGGATCAGGAAACTTTTTATCATTGCTTTATATCTGTTATTTATCTGCCAAAATCTCATGATTCTAGTCTTTCCATGTACAACCTGTTGTAAAAAAAAATCAGTTATTACACAAATATGGTGAATTTGTTGGTTTGTTATTGCTGGTTTTTAAAATGCAACAAATATTGCAATTGGATTGTAGAATGAGGAGAAACAAGGAGGAACTCCTAAATTTACTGGAACATCTCTACCAGAAACTATTACCTGCCATCTGGGTAAACCATGCCATCTACCACTGAAGGTTACAGATAACACAGGGAAAACGTAAGAATAAACTTTTTATACAAATTAATACACTGATATATCATTCCTATATTGACAAATAAATTTTGTCGTGAAAGACAGGTTAACACATAATACAAGATAGAGCTTTCTCAGTAAATGTTTGGTCCTTTATGGATACTGGCTTTCTAGCTTACCAGGATGCTTTTTTCTGCACTGTGTAATCACTGTTGATCATATGTCCATGCAATTAAATAAATTAAATTGCAATTGAACATTGAGTATTACGTGGTCTGTTTTTGATTTAACAATACAATGTTGAAATTTTCCATTGTTCTAGTCTGTCTCAAATAAAAGTTGACTATGTAGTAGACCTCTTATGTATATATTTATAGATTATTTATGTTTTTTTAAATGAGATGCATTTTCTCAACCCTATCTCATCGAAGGGCGACCTGAGATGACGAAAAAATGCATCGAATTTTAAAAAACGTAAGTAATCTGTTTATTGCTGTTTTGTAACATTTTGATGTCAGGTTTTACTTAACGACATCTTGACAGCAACGTGTCAATGGCTCGCTCACGCTAATAGAGTGAGCTGAGATAATACAACACATAGAGATCAAGGGAAAATACTGCAAAATAGTGATAAATATCTATTTAAGATTATTCAGAATTTACAAATTATATAAGTTCAGAAACCTGTTTGCACATTTCTGTACAGTAATGGATACTGACAAAACATAAAAATTTAGTAAAATTTCTTTGACTTTCTTTCTCTGTTTTCAAAAACAAGAGTTATTGCTCAAGTACATGTTTGACTTAACACTTGTAGTCCAAGCATAGGATTTGGTCATGTGGATCCAGGCATTGTTACCTTACCACCTCAGGTGACACCAGAAGGACACAGCATGTTCTCCACTGATGTTGTGGTTACTCCTACAAAGTTGGGCAAGAGGAAAATATGTGTACAGACCAAGAATACTGACAAGTAAAATTTTCTGTTATTTACTATGTACCACTATAGTAAAACCCTTAAGAGCTGTATCAATACAATGTACAAGGCACTTAAATGTTGTTGTGGTTGTGTAATTAACATTTGTACAAAGTATGGAAAATCACAAATTGAAGTCTTGTTAGGTAGTGTTGGGGGTTACCATGTTTTTGTAAGACAGCCTATAAGACTGATCCTTTGGTATCATGTTATTACATGTACTATTAAATATTATTACATGAATAGAATTTTGCGTGGTTTTGATTTGTCAAAAAACAACTTTCGGGTCACGATAAATCGCAACAGTACTAAAATTACATAAAATGTTTGTACGCTGCACGATTCCGCTGCATAGTAGTCAAGCGGAATCCGATATCGACCTGGTTTTTATGTTTTAGCCAATCAGAATAGCCGTCTTAATAAATTCAGTCGTCCAATCAAATCGATTGTATTAATTGTACACAATTCAATGACGTCAGCTATACATACATCGTGCGTGTAAACAACACGTCGGTTCTGCGATATATTCATTCAATTATACTCTTCTCAATATTTGAAACTGGAATTTCAGGATTATCAGCAAATTGATATCAGCGGCTCGGTGAATATTACATTTCTCTAGCTGATAAATTCTGATAGTGACCTATATCAAAGTCATTAATTGTATAATAGCAGATATGTAAACAGTGAATAACACACAAGTCAATGTTCTTGTCTTATGATACAGCAACAGTAATACACTCACTAACAGAAAATGATAAAGTAATTTTCTAATTTGTAGAGTATAGCACTGCAAAAACTACAAACCACAAAACCTTAAATGCAACAAATTACATGAAGACATGACACAATTCACCAACCATTATTAGGGCCCAACACTAAGTGGTGGATGATCTTTAGTGATCAGTCTGTCTGTCCGACCCACCGTCTGAATCATGTCTGGGCTATATTTTTTTTCTCTTTTGAGTTAGTTTTTTTATACTTGGCATGTGGGTAGATGATTTCATGGTGATGTGGCACATACCATGGTTTGTGACCTTTGACCTCAATGTTGGCAAGGCCCACTAAGATGGATACCATCTCACTTACATCTAGTTTTTTTTTATTTAATTGGTTTTTCAGTCCGCTTTGTATTCTCAAATTGATGCAATATTTATGTTTACAGTATCAACATGGATGAAGTTTGTTACAACATTGAAACAACAGGTTGGTGCCATTTTCTTTTTGTACCAAAAATATTAAAGTAACATGTTATACATTTTTGTAACTCCCTAAAGAACCATGTTGTTACAGTAGATTGAGTTCAGATAATTGCATGAAACACAATAGTGGCATGGACAAGAAAGCATAACCTTAGAATGAGTAAATTGCAAGGCTTTAAGAAATTTATTATTGTGTCTCCACCACTTGGTGGGGAAACATATTGTTTTCATCCTGTCCTTCTGTCTGTCAGTCACAAAGTTATTCCGGTAAACTCCTCTGAAACGACTCAACCAAATTTGACGAAACTTGGTATGTAACAAAAACAACATATGTATTTATATGCATATTTGCAGGAAATTCTGATCCTCAAAATTTTGTGGGAGTTATAGCCCTTTGAACTTAGAATTTTCTAAAAATTCCTCACAAATCATGGTTTCCACTCAACTTCTCTGAAACTACTGCGCCAAATTTTATGAAACTTGGTATGAAGCAAGTACACCATATTGAGTTGTGCATATTAACAGGAAATTTCTATCCTTATAATTTTGTGGGAGTTAAGGAGTTATTTCCAAAGTACCACAGTAACAACTTAGTCAATTACATGACCTCTTGTTACAAACAGATTTTTGTCTAATAACCTTTTAAGTTCACCTAAAACTTAACATTCCAAAATCTTGGGAATGGGGGGTTGACATCAATTTTGTGTCCAAAAACAAACTTTAATTACATGTGATTTCCTACTTAATCTTGACAGCTTAGACAAAACCCAACTTAAACCTAATAGTTCACATTTAAAAAACATTCAGTTAAAAACAGATGTTCCCATTCTAAAAATACAAAAATACCAAAATTTTAACTATGACCATTGAATATTTTATAAATGCAAGTAAACAGTAAACAGGGCCAGATAATATGGTAACTAACAGGAATAATGCAAGGAGGTCATCTGCAAAGTTGTCTTCCTTTCTTATTTACCATAATTTATCTACTAAGTGTCTTAATTTTCTGTTAAGCAAATAAAAAAAAATTTTTAAAGTTAGCACATGGAAAGTTCCCTACATACAATAGGCCACCACAGATGACTTGTTTTTTCTAATGACTTAAATTTCTCTGCCAAGTTTCATCATATACTGATACTATAGGGTTAGTGCATGAATATTGGGAAATATTGTCCCAAGCAAGTGTTATATTGCACGAGCTTGCGAGTGGAATATAGCATCTTGCGAGGGACAATATTTTCCAATATTCATACAATAACCCTTTTATTATATAGTAATAATTTTTTGTGCTTTTAAGTGATTATTCATTATCTTTTCTATTTTGTAATATTTTACTAGGTCCAATATTATCATATTTTCACTTGGTCAATATTACAGATATAGATTTTGATGTAGATTTACATATAATAAAAACAGATTTTTTTTTCAATTTTGTGTTTTTATTTGTTGCTCCTTATTGTTGTGAATATATGGCCACAAACTCGAATTTCGACCATATTTGAAATTCGGCGATTACCCTTCAATGAGCCTTGGGATCATTGTTTACATTGCTTCTTTCGGCAATGTAAACATTGATCCCATGGCTAAATTACTTCTAAAATATCTTGCATTTATTGCTCTAACCAAATGACTCCTAAATAATAAAATACAATGCGTTTCAGCTAAATTAACGTCTGTTAAAACGACACTTTCATTGCCGAAATTCGAGTGTACTACCACTAGCATAAATTCCTGCTTTGAAACGAGCCACTTGTACACGATATTTAAATCCCATTTTGTACAGTTTACACTTGATTTTTTCCATTGTTGGTCTATGAAATTTACTTTTATCTACAATCGAATTCACTTCTATTTGTTCAGTTCAAGCGGTTCTGCTCATTTAACCCTCGAGAGCAGATCATGTATGTCACTTTCGGCCATGTTTGTTTCATTACCAAACAACAGTAAAATATGAAAGCCGATGTTCGGAACACATCCGTACTTTTCCCGGAAATTACATAAAAGGCCGAGATTCAGTGTAAAATATGAAAATATACTGCACTTTATTGCTATATGAAATACAATGGTAAAAAAATATTACTATATAATAAACATAATTCTTATGTTAAAATTTAAAAATATTTTTCTTGGAACTAAAAGGCCAAATAAAATGTTTTTTTCTTTTAGAAAATAATACATTGAAAATTCAATACAAAATAAGAATAAGATGTTTTCCCGTGTTGAATTATTGTTCAGCTGAACAATGACAGACTTTAGAAGCGTTATGTTTGTTCTGTATTGACAGAATTTCAAGAATAGAATTTGGAGACCCAATCAAAGTTAGCTTTGGCAGGCTTTTAAGCGGGCCCTTTTTCCTAATTTTCCTTATTTTTTACAAACAGCCCTAAAATTCCTAATTAAAGCTGTAAAATCCCAAAAAAAGCCTTAATTTTTTGGTTCAAATCCCAATTTATTTAATTTTCAAAATTTCAAAAAAAAAAAAAAAAAATAAACATAAAATAGATTAAAGTTAAATGAAGCTAGCTTTAGTATACTTTCAGAAATATGCATTTGCCACCCAGGAGACTATTTGATGGTCATCCAAATGGTCTTCTGAATTGGTAATTAACTTTTGTACTATAGTTCTGTGCCCAAATTTTCAGTCTTAAATCATTAGAAAATAACACATTTTATACCTTATTTTTGTTTAAAAACCCCTAAAAATTCCTAAAATTAGCCCTTATTTTTTTAGAATTTAGCCCTTTAAAAAGCCCTTATTTTTTGCAAAAAGTAGCTTGAAAACCTGCTTTGGACAAAAGGATTAAAAATTGTTTTCAGAATAACTATTCAAAACCTGTTATACATTTACTTGAAACTTGAAACAATGAGCAATACTTGCTTGCCGAGGGATACATGTTCACAAGGAAATATATTGTCATTTCAGCTACAGATACTGCCAAACCAGGATCGGTATGTGTAAAGTTCCTTTTTTCATATTGATAATATTTGTTGAAATGAATTTTTTATGATAAAATAAAAACTTTTTATTTCTACTAGACTATTGATGTAGTTCATCCAGACTCACATTGCATTTATCTTGTGCATTCTTAATGGAGAATTGACATTCATTGTCCTTGTACATATTCAGAACCCATTTGACTTTTATGCGATTATTTCAGTAAATGAACATGCCATTTATTAAGTTTCAATTTGTACATTTAATCATTTTTATCATTAAAATTAATTTGTTTAAACTGAATATATATCTGTTTTTTAAATACTTTTAAAATATTTTGTATATAGCCCAAGTTCACAGAACCAACTGTTAGTGAGAATTCAGTAGTAATTTGTCCACCTGGTGAGACATGCCATATTCCATTAACATATGAGAAGGGCTCTGGTAACTGGTAAGTTTTATATAATTAATTATTTTTTTAGCTTTACTTCAGATTCAATTTTCATTCTTTCTTATTAACAAAATTTTCTACATGCATCTTAAATAATTTACTGTTTAATGTTTGAAGTATCAGTACCAAATTTAAGGATTAACTACAAAAAGATTTTCTCCTTGGAGGGACATTTCTGTTTTGCAACTTAATTTTTGTAATTTTTCATTTTGGAAAAAAAAGTCACCACAAAAACTGTAAGTGTTCCTTTGTAGTAATATATGACATCAAAGAAGGGCATGTGTGTCCCTGTTTTAATGATTATTTCTAATCCTCTGAAGGAAAACATTTTGAACTAATCAAAAGTCGGCATTCTTGTACAATTTATTTATTTACATTTTTTGTATGCCCCCATGATGAAATTCGAGGGTGCATATTAATTTACCCATGTCTGTCTGTGGATCCCTCCATCCTGGTTGGTTTGTCAAGCTATCTTCAGTTGTAAATTTTTCTCCTTGAAGATAGGCTTTTGATAACTGCACTCTACAGCAATTGAAGCAGGAGTTTCGGCATGCCATAAAACCTGGTTTAATCCACCTTTTCTTTTGAAATGTCTGTACCAAGTTAGGACCATTACTGTATTTTTGTTTTTTTTTAGTTGTTGTTAAATTGTAGTATAATTTTCCCCTTTGTAGCAAGATTTCTTTTCAGCTTTAAATTGGCAATTTTGAAAAGTCCTGGCCAATACCCATTCAAGTTTTTCTCTAGAACAATCTTTCCTCCAATAGGCCTTGGTGTCATAGTGGTTGAGATAGTTTGTCTATTAATTATCACATGGTTTGTCAACACTGAGGTTGCGGGTTCAAGTTTCACTGCGGGCAGGTGCGATATACTCCAATCTTAAAGTGCCAGTTTTCTACAGAAGGTCATGGGTTTTCTCCAGGTACTCTGGCTTCCTCCTCCATTAAAAACTGGACCCCATATTATAGTTGGAAAATTGCTGCAATTGGCATTTAACACAGTTCAATCAAACAATCTTTCCTCCAACTTTTACAGTTAAACACTATTCATATGTAGTAGTCAGGTACATCAAAAACAAAAGTACAATTACATTCCTACCTGAAACTGCCTGAAGCAAAACCTTATGAGACATCAATAGCAAACTTGCTTTTTTGACTATATCTTGCAGCATTTATTCTTTCATTCTTTGTCTTTTTTATTTCAGTGAACCTGTAAACGAGATAACACAAACACCAGGAGTCCATGTATTTACAACTCCTCCTAGTGGTCAAACGTGTAAAGTAGATGTTGGCTTTACTCCCAAACCCGATCAACAGGGAACTAGTCAAATGTGTTTTAAACCAGGGTAGGTACATGTACAAGTGAAAAATATATAGGTTGTTGAACTGGTTAGAAAACAGTTAAGTTTTCTGGAACAGCAAATTTGTTCAATTTGTAAAAAAAATTATTTCATACCTTGTCAATTTGTATTGTTTCAGATCTCAAGGTGAACAGCGATGTATAACAGTAAAAGTAGAAGACACATCCTCATGTAAGTAGTTCTTGTAGAGGACACATACTCATGTAAGTAGTTATTTTAGAGGACACATCCTCGTGCAAGTAGTTCTTGTAGAGGAAAAACCTCGTGTATGTAGTTCATGTAAAATACACTTCCTCATGTAATTTGTCATTTTAGAAGACACATTCTCATGTAAGTAGTTCTTGTAGAGGACACATCCTCGTGTAAGTAGTTCTTGAAAAATATACATCCTCATGTAATTAGTTATTTTAGTGGACACATTCTCATATAAGTAGTTCTTGTAGGGGTCAACTTGTAAATAACTTAGTGACCAGTTTAGCTTCCTTGACCACTCTTTGGCATCCATCATCCATAACTCTTTATACCATATGTCTTTCTGTTCCTCAATCTCATTCTTTTTAGCACAATTCTATTTTGCCTGACAGATTTTGATGAAACTTTACATGAAGGAAGTACATCATATGTAGATATGCATGAAGAATTTTCATCTCTGTCAGATATTATTCAGAGGAGATAATTGAACTTAGACAGACTTTTTAAATATAGTATTCAGTGGGAGACCTGGTAAGCACAACTCCTCCTAAACCCTTTGACAGATTTTGATGCAACTTTACATGAAAGAAATATATAGTATGTAGATGTGCATGAAGAATTTTCGTTGCTATCGGATATTATTCAAGGGAGATAATTGGACTTGAAAGCAAAGCAGGGGGTATCATTTTGTGAGCGTGCTCACAGTCCACACTTGTTTAGTTTAAAGTCATACTATTTATATGAAATTATTATCCTATATTTTTCCTGGGAGTTATACCCCTATTTTGTGTGTGTGGACCAAATTATTTTTTTGCTTCCCGACCCACCTGGTAGAACAAATATTTTTACATTTAGTGACCCCTGGATTTTGTGTAGCATGTGACAATGTGTCCTTTAAAATAACTCATTATATGAGAGTGTGGGGTATAGGAGTGTGCTCATTAAGGTGCTTTAAGTTAATAAATTAATTCCTTAGGAACACCAGGGCACTTTGTACCGAACTTGGACTCAATACGCCTAAGGTTGTCTGCTTAAAAATTTTGCTAGTGTTGCCAGCAGCACAAAAATAATAGGTGTTTTATATTTTGAAAACTTCTTTAAAGAAAGATACAGAAAAAAAGGTTCAGAGTGTCAAAATAAACATATCTTTAATCATCACCTTATAGGAGTTACTGTCCTTTAATGGCTATAGTGTATAGCCATCTGTATAGTAGGTTGGTAACTGCAACAATATTTTATACATATTGCCAGTTCAGCTGCATGCCTAATGTTTTCTAAGGTAGTAGAGTGAACTAAATGTCAGGCATTTGGTTTATAAAATGACACTCCTTTAGAAATACATAGATGTGGTTAAAGGTATACAAATTATTTTATTTTTCAGCTGCAGCCACATCATGTCAGTCTCATCATTGCCATAGAAACGGATTCTGTTCTGTACCCTCAGGCTCTCAGGCTGTCTGTACATGTCCTCTTGGAACTGCTGGGACTAATTGTAAAAATGGTCAGTGATTTTAGTGTTGACACTAAGCTGCATTTATATCTATGTTAGTCATATATAAGGATATTTTTATTTGTTTATTTATAAATTTGACATTATTTTATCTAGTTATGATTTTGAAAATAAAGCATTAGCCTTTCAGTTGTTTTTACATGGAATAAATTAAATGTCTAATGAAGTGTGCAACAAAGTTCTGTTGAAATATATGTGAACTTCAATTTGTAGTGAGGTCTCATGGATTTCCATGAAATTTTATACAGATGCCTAACATTTTCAAAGTACAAATGTTATTTGGTTAGGCAAAAATGAGATTTTGGCCTAGAAAATGCTGAAAACAAATTATTTTATTTCTAGTGGTGACATTTCAGGGACAGTTTGTGTCAGAAGCTTAAGCATTATACACAGACTTTAAAAAACTGTAGGCTAAATTAAGTCTTGAGTAATTAAATTTTTTATGTATAAATACTACAAAAGTTGGTGCTCTTCCTGTCTAAGACAAAGAGTTCTCAAAAGGTATAGACATAAAACTATTTAAACTATTTAAACAAACAAGAAACAAACAAGAATCAATGATATTCTGATCAAATATAAATGGCTACCAGAAGCCTAATTTTTAGCACGGACTATAATATATGTAATGACGTTATCTTAATAACTGCATCTAATGTTGTAGGTATCCTTTTGCATAACTGATTTAAGACAAAATTTATGCACTGTGGAAGTAAAGTAAACATTGATTTTCTTTACTATTTTGATAAAATAAATGTTTGACTTTTATATGAATCACATATTTATTATTTATTGTAGATTCCTTTCAGTCTGTAGTAACAGGAAGTACTGATCCAGGGGTAAGTAGTATATATGCAGTTTATAACTTTATTCTAATATGGCATCCTTTATAAGCTCATAGAACACAGTGTTAATTCAAACATTATATATATTCTTCTGTGGATTCTATTTGCTTCACATACTGTTTTGGGATGTCTTGTTCTGTTTCAAAAACCAATATGGCCATTGAAAGCATCCCCATAGAGCCACTTCAAAATTTTAAAACATTTGTTAAACATAAGAATCTTACCTGAAGCATGATCAGACACTATTTTTCTCACAGTTGAGTAGTATATATCTGACATTAATTGTTATTCAATTTGTTTCAGACCAAGTTTGTAGGAACGGTACTTCCAAGAGAAGTAAAATGTTACACAGGACAACCATGTTTAATTCCATTTACTGTAAATGGTAATAGGTATGATGAAGTTTCTTACGTAAAATAACTTTTGCATGTATTCTCATCCATTGATTTATTAATAGGAATCAGTTGATTGTAATCAAAATGAAGTAAAAATTTGTAGGTTTTTCTTATGACAAAAACATCTAGAATATACTTGTTTTCAGTTCAACCTGGAGATTACACTTTCATTTAAATCAGTTTTAGTTTTATTCTTTTTATGCTCATCAACGAAAAGTCAGGGGCATATTAATTTACCTGGATCCGTCTTTCCCAGTGTTAGGGCTACAACATTTGTATTTTGTAGAATGTTTGTTTACTTAGTGAAGGTGTGGAGGGCTAAAGGATTTAGATTTTGATAATATTTTCATAAAATTCTAGTCTGAGCTTTAAACTGTTTATATTTGTTGGTAGGATATTTTTTTAACACGTAATCAGGGTGTGTAGGGCTAAAGGATTAAGATTTTGTTGAAATACTAACTACAGGTAGTTGGACTTGGTCAGTTTGGAGACCAGATAACTGATATATACGTACATGTCTTGTCCAGCTATCTCCTTCATATTTAGAGTAACAGCATTTATATTTAGTAGGATGTTTTGGACCTAAAATGAGGGCATTCAGTGCCAAAGGAATTTGAGTTTTGTGAAAGTTCTTAAAATTACAGATAGTAGGAATTAGATAGCTGTGGTAAGGGTACATGTCTTGTCCAGCTAGCTTCTCTTTCATTTGTAGAGCTACATCATATACCTTTAGTAGGATGTTTGTACACATAATGAAATTGAGCAGGACCAAGGGATCTTGATTTTTATTCAATTTTCTTGAAATTTCTGCCTGTTGCAGCACACCTGCTGGTGGGGCATCATTTGTGTCTTACTTACAAACATCATTGCTACTAACAGATCAACCTTTGTTTCTCATCTTGGGGGGGTGGGGATGTTGGGCATACTTTTTTTCTAGTTTGTACTGTGAAGTGGAAAAATACATTTTTTAATATGCCACAAAAAACATTTTGTGACAGATTATAAGATAAAACTGAATAATAAGATTTCGTAACAGTAGATTATTGTGTATAATTTCAGCCAACAAATGTCCATAGGTGATAAAGATCCGGGACTTAACCCAGTGATAGAACCAGGACAGAAAATCAATTCCACCAACAATGTTCAGTATTCATTGAAGGTTACACCCACTTCTAGCAGTAAGAAGTCTGTTTGTGTGAACCCTGGCAGTAGGTTGGTAAATTTACAAATTGTTTGTTTTTCTTATTGCATCAAGATCACACAAGTTAGCAAAGACTTTTATTATAGAACACACAACTTTGTTAAGTTAAGCAGATTAATATTGGCTTGTTAGTTTTTCCATATGTCAGTGTAACAAAATTCTATCAAAAATAAAGTTTGCAATTCTTTTTAGCTCGCCTGACCAGAAGGGTCATGTGAGCTATTGCCATTACTTGGCGTCCGTTGTCGTCGTCATCGTTAACTTTTCTTTAAATATCTTCTCCTCCAAAACCACTTAAGGGATTGCTTTGGAACTTAAAACAGTAAAATGTCCTCCACCAAGTTTGCACAAATCATGGCCTCAGACCAACCAACATGGCCGCCCTGGCTGAAAATAGAACAAAATATGGTTTTTGGCTTATTGTTCAAAAAGTATAACAGATACAGGAAAACAAAAGAGACCTTCCTTCTTCATCATCAAAAGCTCTACAAAACACTACATTAGGTCAAAGTTGTATGACGACTCCTTGTAGGAGTTATTGCCCTTTTAATTGTCGAAATTGATTATTTTTGCCATTTTTGCCTCCAAATCTTGAAAATTTGTAAAACTAGAGAAAAAAGTTAACATTGCATAATTGTTCTGTTCTATGAGAGCTACAAAAATGGCTTTAGGGTCAAGATTGTTTGATTACCTGTTTAAGAGTTATTCCCCTTGAACTGTTTTTTTTAATCGGTTTTAATTGATTTTTAAAACTCTTAAACGACTGAGAGTACTGCTTTGAAACTTTGTACACATCATCCATCAAATCTTCTCTACCAAGTCTGCACAAACCATGGTTGTAGATTAACCAACATGGCCACTATGACTAAAAATTGTAAGGGGGGGGTCAAAATATGGTTTTTTGGCTTATAGTTCAAAAATTATAACATACAGGAAAAGCGAAGACACATGCCTTCATCATCATCAAAAGCTTTACAAAACACTCCATTAGTTGAAGTTGTATGGTGACTTCTGTAGGAGTTATAGCCCCTTAATTGTCGAAATTGATGATTTTTGCCTCAAAATCTTGAAAATTATTAGAACTAGAGAAAAAGTTAGAATTTCTTAATTGTTCTGCTCTATAAGAGCTACAGAAATGACTTTCAGTTAAGATTGTCTGATGAACAGTTTATGAATTATTCTCCTGGAACATTTTTTAATGAATTTTAATTGATTTTAAAATACCTTCTCCTCTTTAACCAATGAAAGGACTGCTTTTAAACATTGCACACTTCATCTTTAGGATGCCTACCAAAATTGTGCAAATCATGACAGCTGATTACCTACATGACTACCTTGGCTTAAAATAGAAAGGGGGGGTCAAGATAGTTTTTGGCTGATAGTTAAAAAATATAACAGGTACAGCAAATTTGAAGTGAATCTCCTAAACATCAAAAGCTCCTCCTTATAGGAGTTCTTTCCCATCAAAGGTCTAAATTAATGATTTTTGCAGAAGTGTTGGGCAATTTCTTTTAGGAAAGAAAAACTGGATAAAAAAGGGTTTCTTGGTTTCAGGTTCAGGTGTGCGATACAGGCTCCTGGGAGCCTCTAGTTTAACTTTCCAGCACTCCTGTTCTTTAATGATAATTGTATATGATAGAGAATGACCTGACAATAATTATGAAATACGTCATTACTTTACTGTTGTGTCTATTACCACAGAATTATACATATTCATGTGCAAAAACAAATGAAATATTTATGGAAAACTTCAAATTTCTAAACAGGTTATACGATATATAATGGTTTTGGTCTGTTTAAAGTTTAAAGTGGTTAATGAATAGTGTAAACCATGTTATAAAGTATAACCTGTTAAGAAATTAGAAATGTTCCTGATAATTTAATTTAAACTATAAATCTTGACGATTTTAACGGTAAAAATTGAAATGACGTCATATCACTATTTGAATTGTAAGGGGTAATACTAGGTCAACACAAGTTATATTGTATAATATGGGTTTCTCCATTTGAATTGGCCAATCAAATTTCAGCTTACAAAGCAATTAATTAAATTATTATTTATGGGCATATCATTTTCAGCTGTTAAGTATTAGAATAACATTAATTTACCTGTTTATTAACAGTTTAATAAACTGTTGATCAAATCGGTCATGATAGATAAAAGAATATCACAACTGAAAATGTGGATTAAAAAAGTGGAAAAACACCTGGTTTGTCCCTACTTAGTTTGGCAATCACTTTTTCTGTTCACCATCATGCTGGATTAGTAGTGCATATAACTTTTGTAGAATTGTTGAAACCCAACATGTGATTATATTTTTTTTAGCTGCATGTTGAAAATCTAAAATTTTACAGTATTCATTTATTATTTATTTCAGCAGTGACAGTAAGGAACAGATCTGTTTTACAATTGATGTTGTTGGTATGTTATGCTAAAAACCTTGGTCAAATTATTTTTCAAATTTATCTGATTTTTAGATATTGGTCATTTAATCATAATTCTATTCATGCTGTAATTTATTTATATTAAGTGCTTTGAATGGATATAAACACTTAAATGATGTCATCTCAGATAATTTATATATTGATATTTCCTCAGAGAGGACAACTTTCGGTATCCAATGTTAACAAGATGGCGTCCTCCTAGTGTATCGTCAGGGAGAGGGGACAATGTTTTGTCTGCCGCAATGATTTCAAATTTAAAATTGAGATTTCAAATAAAATATAATATAAATACAATTTAGTGTTTCATTTTGTTTTTTTTTTAATCAATATCTACAGAACCGTGATTCCTTTAGTACTGTTTTTTAATATCCCTACGCTTTCCAGCCTATGTACTTTTTGAGGTCTACATGGCTTTTGATAACTGTTTTTGCTATTTTAAAAATTGCAATGATTATTTCACAGAATTATAAAGATTAAACACTGGGTTTTAGGAAATTATCAGTGTGTATACTACAGCGACTCCCTCACAAACTTGACCTAAAGTCCTATGTACTTTTTGAGGTCTTAATGGCTTTTGATAACTGTTTTTGCTGTTTTAAAAATCGCAATTAGTATTTCACAGAATTATAAAGATTAAACACTGGGTTTTAGGAAATTATCAGTGTGTATACTACAGCGACTCCCTCACAAACTTGACCTAAAGTCCTATGTACTTTTTGAGGTCTTAATGGCTTTTGATAACTGTTTTTGCTGTTTTAAAAATCGCAATTAGTATTTCACAGAATTATAAAGATTAAACACTGGGTTTTAGGAAATTATTAATGTGTATACTACGGCGACTTTCTCACAAACTGGACCTAAAGTCCTTTGGACTTTATTTAGTTTGTGAGTTAGTCTCCAGAGTTAACACATTAATAATTTCCTAAAACCCAGTGTTTAATCTTATAACATCTTCTACTATTTCTTAGTCTAACTGAGGGCAGGGTGCACATTTGCTGGATCACAATTGACATTGATTGCTAGTTAGATGTTTAGCTGGTTACTTTAACTTATCCACCCCCCACCCCCCCCCCCACCCCCCCCACCCCCCACCCCTCCCACACACACACCAAAGAAATACTGAATATTGCAGAAATTGGTGTAAAATCCATTCCAACTTCATCATATTTACTCAAATGTTTTTATAAACTGTAAATTAACTGAACTCCCTTCTAGTGATCTTTTTTTTAAATATGGTAAGATTACAAACATTTTTACAACATAATCTTATCGTATGCAATGTTGTCGTTGCAACTTTGTTGCCGGCGCCCTAGAGTGATTAGTCTGTTCCTCCATCCATACGTCCGACCATGCCTCTATCTGAAACTAATCGTGTCCGAGCTATATCTTTTCTATCTTTTGAGGTAGGCTTTTATATTTGGTATGTGGGTAGATAATATCTGGGCAATGTGTCGTTTACGTTGATGACCTTTGACCTTACCTGGATACCATCTCACTGATATCTAGTCCTTCCTGTAACTAGTATAACAATAGTATTTATTTAAATATTAACTTTGTAGATCCACCAACAGGACAAGTGGTAAGTAATGTAGTATCTTTTTAAGTACATGTTTGCTCTTTATCTTTTTGGTTACAACAACAGTAGACAGGTAAGCTCCATGATTATTTTCAGTAATTGTGCTTTGTGCTTTTAAGCACAGAATTGTACATACATATGATTTTAAACTTATCTGGCAAGTGTAGAAATAAAATTTATTGTGATAAAGAAAACAATTGTTATTTTAAAATGGTTGGATTTAACTAGATTTTGCAAAGCATTGGGATTTAAGAACATTTTCTAAAGTTTGCTTACATATTCACTGTTTTACAATAGTCATATTTTTGCCTCTGCATATACCTCCACTAGATGTGACCATTTTCTATATATTTGGAGATACTTGTGTTGATAATAATGTTATTCCCTATACATCAGTTAAAGACGACTTTGGGTGGGTTTACGCTAATAAACTGTGAAGTGGTTCATGCACAGCCTAAACCCACCCAAAGTCGTCTATATCCAATAATCAAACCAACAACCAACAATTGGAAACAATTCTTATATTTTAAATTTAATACTGTGAAAAGAAATAATAAAAACAATATTTAACAAGTAGTCAAATAATATATGAAATTCACAATTTTTAGTATGGCGCTTTTTAGCTCACCTGACCCAAAGGGTCATGTGAGCTTTTGTTATCACTTTGTGTCCGTCGGCGTTGTCGTCGGCGTCTGTAAACTTTTTACATTTTAATCTTCTTCTCTGAAACCACTTGGCCAATTGAAACCAAACTTGGCCATAATGTTCATTGGATGAATCTTTACAAAGTTTGGTAAACCAATATGGCCGCCACCTCAAGACTTAGTTTAACATAGGACCCTATGGGAAAAAAGTTTAAAAGGGCTTCTTCTCTGAAACCGTTTAACCAATCAAAACAAAACTTACTAGCAATATTGTTTGGATGGTCCTCTATAAAGTTTGTGTTTTTGATGGCAATTGGAAATTCAAAATGGCCACCACCGCAGGACTTAGTTTAACATAGAACCCTATGGGAAAAAGTTTTAAAAGGCTTCTTCTCTGAAACCGGTTAATCAATGGAAACAAAAACTTACTAGCAATATTGTTTGGATGGTCCTCTATAAAGTTTGTGTTTTTTATGGCAATTGGAAATTCAAAATGGCTGCCACCGCAGGACTTAATTTAACATAGGACCCTATGGGAAAAAGTTTGAAAGGCTTCTTTTTTGAAACCGGTCAACCAATGGAAACAAAACTTACTAGCAATATTGTTTGGATGGTTCTCTATAAAGTTAATGTTTTTTATCCCAATCCGAAATTCAAAATGGCCGCCACCGCAGGACTTGGTTTAACATTCGACCCTATGAGAAAAGAGTTTAAAAGGGCTTCTTCTCTGAAACCGTTTAACCAATCAAAACAAAACTTACTAGCAATATTGTTTGGATGGTCCTCTATAAAGTTTATGTTTTTTATGGCAATTGGAAATTCAAAATGGCCACTACCGCAGGACTTAGTTTAACATAGGACCCTTTGGGAAAACGTTTTTAAAGGCTTCTTCTCTGAAACCGGTTAATTAATGGAAACAAAAACTTACTAGCAATATTGTTTGGATGGTCCTCTATAAAGTTTATGTTTTTTATGGCAATTGGAAATTCAAAATGGCTGCTACCGCAGGACTTAGTTTAACATAGGACCCTATGGGAAAATGTTTTTAAAGGCTTCTTCTCTGAAACTGGTTAATCAATGGAAATAAAAACTTACTAGCAATATTGTTTAGATGGTCCTTTATAAAGTTTATGTTTTTTATGGCAATTGGAAATTCAAAATGGCCGCCACCGCCTCAGGACTTAGTTTAACATAGGACCCTATAGTTTATTGAAAATTACAGGACTTAATTTAACATCAGGGAAATGCCATCTTCATTGCCTATAAAATCAGGTGAGCGATACAGGCTCTTAAGAGCCTCTGGTTTTATGGAAGAATTCATTTTTGGTCAACGTCATCAACACATATAATTATGACGTAAACAATCAGTCACGTTATGAAATACCAAGCTAGGTTGTACAAAATGGACAATGTTGCTCAGCTATTGAGTATTTAAAGGAAATTAAAATATTATTTTATGTAATAATTCTTATCTTACATTCGTTTAAATTTATAGTCATTTTTGATTGGTCAAAAGGCCTTAAACCAGTAATTCCCAGATCTGCTCATACTTTCATGAACAGCTGTTAGGGAACTACTTTTTTGTTGCTTAACGTAAACAAATATGGCGACAATAAGTCCTGTATGCTTTAGACAATAAATTTAGCCAATACTTTAAAATTTTGGCGATAACAATATCTTGAACATTGTATCACTTAAACAAAAAGTTATTTAGTTGAAGCAGCTGTATATTATTATTATGGAATCATATGTTTAGAGAAATACATACAAGAAAGTATGCTTCTTTCATTTTCTCTTACAAGTTCATTGATCAATGACAACTTTTGTTTTTCATGTTCATATTGAAGAAAGAATATCCTGCTAGGTTTACATTGCGCTTCGAAAGCTATGAGGTTACATATAAACCGCTGTACAGTGAGGAACATTATTATACAGAATTCCTGAAAATATTGTTTGTTGCTAGTTCTGTCTTATTTTGTTTTTAGTAATAATCTTCTTGGCAATTCTTAAAATACATCTGTTGTCAATGCCAGTTATTCCCTTCAAACTGACCACGTCTTCATCTTCAGTTAATTGAGTAGGGAAAAGATAGTAAATATTTAAAAACAATGTTAAAAGGATTATTAGGATTAAAAGCATATTGCAGTAATTTATCAATGTATGAACGAGATTGATTCACTCACAAACTTATCATAAACAGGTTGACTATTTGTTTGTTTGTGAGTGAGTCGACCTCGTTCGTACATAGATGAATTACCCAAAATAAGCGTTTAATCATATAATATAGTTACTGTTTGCATGGAATTTTCTTGGTGGTGTAGGTGTAAGAGGGAAACTGAAACTTAGAATTATTTGTAAATAATGTATCAGACAATTAATATAAGTGGATGAATATTTATAGAAATTTAGAGAGAACCATAAATTCATGCTATTATAAATTTTACTTTATTCAAAATGATCAATTTTGAGACATTTATATGAGTTTAAGTTTCTAAAATTAACTGGAAACTTCTATACACATTAAGTATACTAATTTTGAATAATTACTGCTCTAGAAACATTTCACACATGCTGCTTTGTAAGTGGGGTTAGACTCCTCTATGGTCCCTTAAATTAGCCAATAAACTTTATAAAAGTTTGAAGCAGATAACTTTTTCTTTGAACCTTTTAGAAAGGTCACGTTGGAACATTCAGGTCAATTGACTATAAGTTTGAAATCTTTATTTTGAGTGTATTTCATATTTCTTCAAAAACTTGTGTCACATACTATAAGATTCATAAAAAAGTTTGATTTTTTAAGAGTTAGGAAACATTGTATATTGATTGGAATTCGTATGGCCATTGCAGACTCCACCAGTGTATACTGGTATAACATTAGGTCCAGATTCCACTGTTGACTGCCAGACAGAAACTTTGTGTCACATACAAGTACAAACTAGTAAGAAAGGAAATGGAAAGTGGTAAGTGAAATGTCCCAATCTGATTATCTTAAATTATATATTTTGACACCACTACAAACTTAGACCAAGAAAAACATCAAAATGTAATAGTCAAAATACAAAGACCTGTCAGGTATTTTCTACCTATTTGTCAACCTATTCTTAATACAGATGACAGCTGTTTAGAAAACTGCTTCAATCTGTTTTCTTTAAAGCTCTTCATCAGTGATAGCTTGGACATTTAAATTGCAGCTACTCATGTGTGATTTAAGTAACTTTTAAACTTCTAACTCATTATTCCCTATGGCAATCTCTCCAGTAAGGTTACCTGAGTCATGCATGAATAGCTGCAATTTTAATGTCCAGCTCTTTTTGAGTAAGAGCTTTAAAGAAAACAGATTGAAGCAGTTTTCTAAACAGCTGTTATCTACTTTTGAAATTGATTGAGCAATAGATAGAAAATACCTGACAGGTCATTGTATTTTGACTATAATTTATATTGTAACATATTCTCACATTGCTGGTGACCTCCACATTTGGTATATAGTTAGCAAAACAGATCTCCAGGATGTGGATCTAGTTTGTATCCAGTATTCTCTTTTTTTGACGTAATATTTCAACTGCTTTACCGGTGTGGAAAATATAGTTCTCATCACTAGTGAATTTGTTGTTCTCAGAAGTTGATTGGTTTAAAATAATAACTTCATAATAAGAACTCATGACCTCATAAACCAAACACCTTCCATTTACCGCATATTCAAGTCATAAACCTAAAATTGGGGCTGCAAGAATTTGTACTTCATTTCACAAATTTACTATTTTTTAAAATTAGAGAAACAGAGTCTTACATAAGTACTCTTGGATTATCGGATTTCTCCAAGGCTTGTACTTGAAATTCCATAATTTTACTATTTCGATTGGAGAAATCGCATAATCCACTCGTACTAATTTAAGATCCTTTATTATATATATATATATATATATAGATGAAATATAAGTTTTCAGAGTGACAGAAATCACTGTAAATCACATGTAAAAATTATCGTTTATTTTCACTCTCAGGGATTTTCTGGCCAAAATTTTGTACTATGCAGATATTCATCCGCTGTTCATACAATTTAGGATTAAGCATTATGTGGCACTCGTGATCATATTTTGGATATTCACTCCGCCCAATTAATTATCCTATAAATATTTAACAAACATGAAGAATGTGTCATAGTTTCACATAGGACCATTGGAAAATCTGTGTGTAAATATTTCTTGAAACTCTTGCTCCAGATGTACTAAAACAGCTTTAGTGGAGTTAATGGATTTCTAAGGTATCTTTTAAAAACTAGCTTTCCATATAATTGACTTTCAACTATTATGACTGTCAATTGTATTTTTTTTGTAGTCCATCTTTACTACAGAATACAGAAGATACTTCTATATCAGATATACATATATTTCCAACAGACAGCTCATCTTGTATTACTGATGTAGCATTCAAACCAATGGTCACAGAGACAGGACAGAAACAGATATGTATACAGACTGATGCCCAGTATGTATTTAATCACAAGTCATATTATCAGAGTTATATTTCCTGTCATAAGTTTGATGTAACTTCCCCTTTCCAATATTAGTGATATATTTCAATATAAATAGAATTGATATGATGTTGTGGAAATCGTTGGATCTCACTGTCAAAATCTTGCTAGGTTTAGCTTCTTTACCCATTTCCTCGGTCCTGTTGTAAAAAAAAAACAGTCACTTCAGGTGCATTGTTGTATGGTCATTTCTGGTTGTCTTTACTTTTTTGCATTCTATTTTCATATTTTCGTACAGTGCAATTTGAGACTCCAGCATCAGTATTTAAAAAAACATACCAAAATTTTATTTGCAAACTCTAGGTCCTGCATTTTTATCATAGGTCTGGGAAAATTTCACATATTGTCTAATTAATGTGTGGCAAAACATTAAAAGTTTTGCAAATTCAGATGGATGATATAAACCCCTTCTGAAATTAAATGTCACCCCTGCTGGTGGACATGTATTTGTATATAGATTAAGGTTTTTATACCCCCGCTAGACAGAGTCGGGGGTATATAGTGGTCCTCATGTCCATCCGTCCGTCCGTTCGTCCGTCCACATTTGGTTTCCGGATGATAATTCAAAAAGTGTACATCCAATTTGAATGAAACTTTAGGATATTGTTATATATCAGGTTGGTAAGAATCCTATTGATTTTGGGGGAAATCCGTCAAATTTCAAGGTCACAGTCCACGAAAAACGTTGGAAATTTTAACAAAAAAGTTGTTTCCAGACAATAACTCAAAAAGTTAACATCTGATTTGAATTAAACTTTGGGATATTGTCATATATCAGGTTGGTAAGAAGCCTATTGATTTTTGGGGAAATACGTCAAATTTCAAGGTCACAGTCCACGAAAAACGTTAGAAATTTTTACAAAAAAATTGTTTCCGGACAATAACTCAAAAAGTTTGCATTCAATTTGAATGAAACTTTGGGATATTGTTATATATCAGGTTGGTAAGAAGCCTATTGATTTTGGGGGAAATCCATCAAATTTCAAGGTCACAGTCCACGAAAAACGTTGGAAATTTTAACAAAAAAGTTGTTTCCAGACAATAACTCAAAAAGTTTACATCTGATTTGAATGAAACTTTGGGATATTGTCATATATCAGGTTGGTAAGAAGCCTATTGATTTTGGGGTAAATACGTCAAATTTCAAGGTCACAGTCCACGAAAAACGTTAGAAATTTTTACAAAAAAGTTGTGTCCGGACAATAACTCAAAAAGTTTGCATTCAATTTAAATGAAACTTTGGGATATTGTTATATATTAGGTTTGTAAAAAGCCTTTTGATTTTGGGGGAAATGGGTTAAATTTCAAGGTTACAGTCCACGAAAAACGTTAGAAATTTTTACAAAAAAGTTGTTTCCGGACGATAACTCAAAAAGTTTGCATGTGATTTGAATGAAACTTTGGGATATTGTTATATATCAGGTTGGTTAGAAGCCTTTTGATTTTGGGGGAAATCCGTCAAATTTCAAGGTCACAGTCCACGAAAAACGTTAGAAATTTTTACAAAATGCGGGGGTATTAGTGATCGCTAGATCGACTTTGTCTAGTTATGAATAAAGTGCAGTATTCTTATGACGGAAATCTATTTATTACAGTATCAAATACATTTGAATTTCTCTTTGTACTAGGTCTGCAGAAGATACTAAAAGATGTTTCCAAGTTGTAGTTTCACATGATAAAGGTAATACAGTAATACTTTCATCCTCACAAGTCCCGGGCTAGAAGTTTTTCTTATGACGTCAATCCTTCAAAATATCAACTAATGAAATTGCTTGAAAGAAGCAAGTGTTTTGCAGTAGTCATACTTACTCATTCTTGAGTGAGAAGAAAACGTAATGCAACTATTAAATAACGTGGTATTAACAAACTATTAACACTTCTGTACAAAATACTCTGATTTTCACATGGTCTACGCAACATATCCGTTCGGTTTATTTACAATCGACATCAGGATATCCCCTAACAGTCGTGAATGAAAGCAAGCTTTTGATTGGCTACGTTAAAGGGAAACTTCACGAAAAAATGAAAATTTGATATGTTATTCTTCAAATAAAAAGAAATATAATTGCCTTTTGATGTTTTATTGTTTTCTTTACTGTTACGTTTCTAGAGTGGATTAAAGGTGGTAAAATTTTGTGTATGGGGCCGCCATTGACTGTGGCAATGTCTAATGACCGGCTGACAACATAAGATTACCAAATTCGTCTTAATGTTTTAATGATCTTTGTTTTAATAAAAGTATTTTTAGACACAAATTTTAACCTGTCTTTATTTAACTCAGATATAATTTACCTAAATAATAATTGTAATAAAAGATATATTTATATGATTATTTTTATATATCAATTAAAATTCAGTAGATAATTTTGCACGTCTTGAAACGGCAGTTGTACCTGGACATGAAAATGTTACAGGTAAATCATTACTCGTTTATGAAGGATAATTAACAGAATTAGCAGGTAAACAAACATGATGTTTATTGCAATTATTAGATCATTTGACGCCAACTTTGAAGTATGAATATTCAGACTTTTTCAAAAGCTAACCAGATTAAAGGTTAATCATGTAATTCGAAATTAGAAAGGCACACCCCCTCCTGCCAATGACAGGTATGATTTTAATACACCAAAGTGTCAGAACACAGGATGTATATAAGATTTCAAATGACCGTTATTTCTTAAATAGTCAACTTCGCAAATATATTGTATAAAAAAGTTTTGTTCAATAAGTTGCTTAATCTGATTAAGTTCAAAATAATAATATGAATAATTTTCAATTTTATTAATATTAATGGTCTTTTTTCCTATCAAAACTGTGACTTTCTTTCCGTTTACCGTTGTTGCTGCTGTAGATCTAGTCTTAAGAAGAAGTCCTTAAATTGGTTAACTACTTGTTACACAAGTCGGTTTCTTTTTTGCATATATATAGATCAGGAATACAAAACGTAATCTTTCCACAACCTTGTCTTCTAGTACAACCTTCTGTTATTGCCTGTTTCGCGTTACTTTTAAGCAAGGCCCTGGAAATTTTCCTGAGTCATGTCGGACATTTTACCGGTCATCATATAAAAATATTGTGTTTGCTTAAGCTGGGATGTGTATGTGCTTTTCCTTAAAGTCCAGAATAAAGGTCTTTTAAATTTTTTTCAAGACTGTGGTAGAAATTAGTTGTTGTTTTGTATGGGTTCCTATGATATATGCACCGCGCAAGAAAGGAAATATACGTAGAAAAACATTCTGCTTCCTAAAATTTCTTTATTATAGGATGATATGTTGTCTATTCAACAAAGTAATAGCAAACAACGTTTTTTATGAACATTCGTGGGACATTTTCATTAACCGGAAGTAGGAAGTTGTTTCAAAATTACAACAAGTTCGGAATAGAATTGAAGTTTATACGATACTCTCCGATGGACTACGTTTTTTACAAGTCATTAAATATTTATTTTTGTGTTTTCATCATTTCAATAGAATTTAATTTGAATTGATTTTCCCCAAGATTTATGTACGTCAGGTACACTGGCGCATGCGTGATGTAAAATTTTGACCACACGTGTTTTTTCCATCAAGCAATATAACGTACAACCACTTCGTTCCTATTGGTTCAAAATACTGTTGCCATACCATATTCTACGAAATGGATGAAACAGATCTGTACTCATAATTAGGTTATCACCTGTTGTGTTAACCTTTATGCAATTAACACTTGACTGGAATGAATGGTTACTCAATAAACACATGTGTCAGTGACGGGAAATAGCCTTAGGGTTGATTTTTTAATAAAATATTTATATCTAGCGGAAATCAAAGGTATTGAAACCAACTTAAAGATATTTATATTATTGTCAAGTTAAATATCACTTTTTTGGATGTCCGATTTGACTAAACTTTAGTCGGACATTTTAATGTAAATGTCGGACATGTCCGGCAAATATGACCGTTTCCAGACCCTTGCTTTTAAGGTACTTGGATGTCTAGTATCGCCATTTAGTGACAAGATGGCGGACCTCCATAAGTGCATTTTTTCCATGCATAAACTTAACCACTGAAAATATAATAAAACATCAAGAGGCAAATGTGTTTCTTTTTAGTTGAAGAATAACATATCAAATTTCATTTTTTCGCAAAGTTTCCCTTAAAGGTATGATGTAGCCAATCAAAATAGTGACTGCTAGCCCAGGAATTTCCGAGCTAATCCCCCTTACCAGTCTCTCCACTAGCACAATTTTATGCTAGCTATGTGTTGTGACCAAGTTGATTGCCATTTCTGAACATATAAACTGCATTGTTTAATTTCATAACATTTACAGGTGATTTATGGGATGCTTTTAGTCTCTGAACAAACTAGAATAACCTTGTTGGAAGAAGTAATTAATCCTGGTAGTGGGGCATCTGCTTTTCAGTTATACACAATAATGGCTGATAGTATTGCCTTTGTAGACTATACACATGCAGCTTACTGTTGCTGTTTCTTCAGTATCACACAGACATGTATATTTTGTCATGAGCTTTCTTTGCCTCTTCTGAATATTGTAAATTGTATTATTTTAGTGATTTAATTTTTAGATCCATGCATTCCAATTTACTGCCAAAACAATGGTGAATGTGAGGTCACTATGACCACTAATGGCAATACTGGTCAGTGTATCTGTCTTGCGGGGTTTACTGGAGATAAATGTCAGACTTGTAAGTATTGGTCCAGTTGTGTTATATGCAATTAAATATTAAAATATAAAATATCACAGTATTATGATCCAATATGATAAAGGAAAATTTGATGTCACTCCTGAAATGGACCAGCATTGCTTTAACCGGGGAAAAAAACTTTAAAAAAAAATCTATTCCATATTCTGTATGTACCTGTGTATTACTCATAATTTATAATAAGGAAGCTGATTTTGAAATTTAGATTTGATTGTTGTCAGTTTCTTTTTATGGACTTTGATTGTTGTCAGTTCCTTTTTATGGACTTCAGTTTATTTATAATTATTATCTTCAACCTATGACTTGAAAATAAGGAATGGATGACTCAGTGCTAAACATTAAATTGGAATGTATGTTTCTGCTCTGATTACAGAATAAATACATTTATTTTGTTTCTTAATTTGTCCAGAATTGCATAATACCTTTGTTGGTTGCAGCCATAGAAAACATGGGTTTTCAAAAATTTTCTAATAGGTAGGAAATTCAGCAAGTATTTTTAACTAGTAAATATTTGTGCCCTTTAAATTTATAATGGTAATAACTGTTCAGAACAAATTATTTATGCATTTACTGTTCATCACGAGTCTTATTTACGAAATCTGAACTATTATATTAATTATTTATTGTAGCGAATTCTGAGCAAGTCACACCAGTAGAATTATCAAATATTACCAGTGTAAGTGTGGAGTATACTAGTATTGTGGTGTATCTACTTTGTTGCAGGATTATTGCACTAGATACTTTGAAAAAAAAATTGATTTCTATAACAGAATTTGAAAAAATGCAATATTTATTGCATAAAATGGTTTGATTTGAATGTATTTTTACTCTGACTTCAACACTTGTTATAAAATTGAATGGTTTAGTTTGTTTCAATTTTTTTAAAGAAAAACACCAACCATTAGAGGACTGTGGTAAACTTTCTAATCCATTTATGAGATGGTATTCAAACAGCATTCAAACAAATAACAATTAAACCTGCTTGAATCTACTTATCTACAGAAATCTAATTGTTTTATGAGTGTCAAATAAATTATGGATTATATTTTACAGCCTGAAAAGCCACATTTTACAGCCACTGCCGTTCCAAAGGTAATAAATTGTGTACAGGATGAGCCATGTCACGTGCCTCTGTCTGTTACAGAACCCAGCGGACATACGTGAGTACTCGTTGAACTATGGTAACCGCTTGACTGATCAGATGACCACAATATGAATTGCAAAAAACAGAAAATAATTGGAAAGACACATGCATGCAAAAAACCTTATTTTTATGTTAGCAACATGTAATAGTAATATTATTGCATTGAACAATATTCACCAACATTTTTGTTGACCTGATGTTAATAATTAAATGTGGCAAGTTTATAACATAATTGACTTTATATAATTTCTCTAAGTTTCCAATATACCAAGTTTAAATTTATATCCTGAAATTATGTCTTTTTAATAATTTTAAAGAAAATTAGTTTGTACAAATTGACCTTGGTGAATTTACAAAGTCAGTCTTGCTCATGTCTAGTAGTGTACAACTTGCCACACATGTTTTCATTAAGTTGTCATATTTTCTTAAAAACATAATATGGATAATTATATAAAACAACCTTGTTATACCCCCCGCAAACTTCTTTGTGGGGGGTATATATGAATCATCTTGTCTGTCTGTCTGTCCATATGTCCACATCCCTTGTAAGCGCAACTCCTCCTAAACTGCTTGATGAAATTTAATGAATCTTAGCATAAAGGAAGTACATTATATGTAGATGAAGGATTTTTATTGATCTCAGATATCATTCAGGGGAGATAATTGGACATGAAAGCGAAGGGAGGGGTATCCATTTGTGAGCGTGCTCACAGTCCACACTTGTTGTAAATGCTCCAATTATATGTTCTGTGTAAAGGATGATATGAAATGCGTACCTGTAATATGATCTCACAGATGAAAACAATTTACTCCATAAACACACATCAAAAGCGAAGCGAGGGGTATCCCTTTGTGAGCGTGCTCACCGTCCACACTTGTTGTAAATGTTCCAATTATATGTTCTGTGTAAAGGATGATATGAAATGTGTACCTGTAATATGATCTCACAGATGAAAACAATTTACTCCATAAACACTAATGTCAAAAGTAAAGGGGACTGCCCCTTTGATTCATTATTAGTATTGCTAAAAAGAACAAATCCTGATGTCCGATTAGTTAATTCTTGTTCTGGCAATGTCTTCAAAATGTCAGTCATGTTTTTGACAAATGAAAAAAATGTGTGGACCCTTGTATTTTTATGAAGTTTATACCCTTTGTTACTGAAATGAAGTTTTGCAATTTTACAACTTATATTTACTGTGTTTGTAGTCCCTCAGTGAAGTATGGAGAAGTAGACCCAGGATTAGACACCAAGAAACCAGTATTAACACGAATAAATGGAACTAAGGACTTTACTACAGATGTCGTGGTGACTCCACAGAGACCAGGATCTAAAAAACTGTGTGTTCAGACTCAAACTTCACTTGGGTAACTGTTTATTTCTTCTCTTACAAGAGTAGTTTTTAAAACTAAATAAACTCGTATTTCACTATTCATTCAGACACGATTTATGTAGCTATGTTAAACAGGTCAGTGCAATTTCAAATAGAGATTGGCTACTTATAAATGAAGTAATGAGTAATATTAATGAAGAGTCCAGAAGAATAGCAAGATAAAACATACATGTATCAATCGATGTGAATTTGCAATTTATGGCCAGTTTTTTAATTGGTTTATTGGTCCAAAAACCAGAATAACTCAGAAAAAAAATATAAATAGTTTTTTTCAATTTTTTTTACTGTTGACAATAAAATCATGTAATTTTATGAAAAATAATTATAAGAGAGACATGCTTTCCAATCCATTTCAATACCAGTATTCTTAATTGGAGTGTCAAGAGATGGGTCAGCATTAATGTTATACTGAATGCAGTCATTGTTGATTACTTTACATGCTATTACGTTGTGAAATAATGTTAGATTAGTAGATGTAACTCTAAAGGGTTTTTATATTACTTTTTTTCTTACCTTCATAAATCTGTAAAATACTAAATACAAAAATCTGCAAAGTTATTAGTGATAATGATAGTATGGTTAAATGTTTCATTACAGAAACTACATTATATTCCTATATTAATAAAATATTTTCTCATTTTCCCAGAATGAATGTAGATGAAATTTGTTATGAGATTCATACATCAGGTAAGTTATGTTCATATATCCTTTTAAAATAGATAACCAATACCAGTAAATTAAAATTAACCAATTGAAAATACCCCAAATCTCATATAACTTCCTGTACAACTGTAGTATGTTGCATCCTGTAGTATTGTTCACCAAACCAGTCTATACACCAACCTCCTATTGAGAAATGTTGTTTTGCCTAAAACCCTAAATTAATTATATATTAATAATATGTATGATTCCTTATAATCAATTAAAACATTTGTAAAAAAAAAATGAAAATTATGTTTCTACCTGAAATTGTGATGTAATATTAAAACAAATATTTAAATGAAAGTCTGTCTTGATTGATTGATTAGTTTAATTTTATAAAGCTTCACTTAACAACTTCTCAGCTATATAAAGACAAGATACAGATATTAATGCAATTTATTTACAAACGATCACAACTGACTAAATGCAGCTGTACAGCAAATGAGTATATTTTTTAATAAATCATATAAATGACTTGCATTTGGACATCACCATGAAAACGGTTTTTTTATTATAAATTGAGTTGAATCTGTTTAATCTTGTCCATGCTTTGTTGTACATTATTACACTTACAAATAGACCATGCTTTGACACATCCTGAATTGATTATTATGCTTGTAACTCCAGGCTTATGTTTACCATCCAATGTTGTATTTTAACCAATGTAGATATGTAAGATTGATACTGTGAAAGTATTAACTGTAGAAGAATTACCAAGACACTGGTCATTGGTTTATTGTTTGTTGCCAAGTTCTTGTTTTTAATAAGCTGAAATACTGCTAGGTGGATTTTGAGCAATCTAATCAATAGACCAATACACTAGTGTACAATATGATACCTGACTTTTATTAACATCATCACATACTGTTCCTACAGCATTAATACCATTAGCTACAACTACAATGCTGTAGCTCCTGTGAATGACAATTCTGATCTAGTGACAGGCTACACAGAGGTATCAGATATTGAGCTTAATTGTTTAATTTGTATACTTTTTAGTTTATTTATAACCACGGCATTGTTGACAACAAACAAATGGCATCTTTTTCATAAGACATTACATTTGAGATGCCAATAATATGTTTTTGTTGGATCAATTATGGTATGGGAAGTTAAATACTTTCATAGTATCAGCACTGGATTAACCTGATGTGTTCTGTTGGTATTTGTTTTTTATACACATTACTTGTTTATATTACTGTATTGATTTCAATTATTAAAAGTCACCAATATCTAACATTTCTCAACATCTCACTTTTTTTTATAAAATCACATTTGATTATCAAATACCAGCAAATACATCATCCTATTGTATGTCTTTACCTTGTAACTAACCCAGCTGATGTTTCAGGTCCTAACTCGTCATTAGGTAAGTTATCTGTGGCAATCATATGTTGTGTACTGGTTAATTAACTAGTGTACTTTCACTATGCATAAATATAGCTTGGACTTTTCTTGTTTTTTTTTTTAATTTCTCTGAGGTGTTTTGTGTATTGAACACTGACTATTTGTATATTTCACTGAAACATATGGTGTTAGTTTGAACACTAATTTCATGTCTTATATTTCACTTGGAAATATTTGTTTTCATGCCTTCTTGTTTTCTATTTCATTGAGATAAATTGTGTGAGTTTGAACATAAACTTCTGTTTCTGTTGAATTGGTTTTGGGCTTTTCAAATTTCAACATAAATAGTCCAATATGATTTATCTATTTGTTTATTAATTGAATAATGTCATTATTTAAAATTTGTTGATTAATGCTTTACATAAATTGTGGAACAAATCTTAAAGACTTAATCTTTTGATATTTAATGGTTAAATACAAGTTTTAATGCAAAAAAATATTCATTTATTTAAAATTTAGTTCATAACTTGTAATTATATGGTTCTCATCATTACTATAAATGTTTTGTTTTTATGTTTTAGCAACCAAGCCTACACCAACTGGAAGTGTGAGTTAATTTTTATAAATTTACAAATAAGGAGTATTGGTCTGATCTGCTAATGAGTAACATACTAGAAATGAACTACTTTCACTATTTAAAGTTCACTTTACCTAGACATTTTAATTCTTAGTATATTTATTATAACCTTGCTTGGAAGAAGAGGGGTATATTGTTTTACTGTCCATTCATTCGTTCCTCCGTTCGTAACAAAAATTTCTGTCAGTTTTCTAAGCAACTAAAGGATGCAGAAGCCTGATATTTTGCATATTGCTTTACCCTGTAGTACATTATGGTGTACAGTGATTTAATTCTCCTTGGACAACTACTTCCTGTTTACCGAATACTGTTTGTGAAAGCAGGGGTATCACTAGAGGGCATTAGCTCAAGATTTACCTTGTTATTTCTGCAGTAGTTGAGAATTATATGATCATTCTGAAGCATTTTCTTTTAAAGAAAGCTGTATATGACCATTATAATACAAAACCAATATTGGTGGCCTCAGTGACTGTGTGGTTATGGTGTGGTCTGTCAGCACTGAGATTGTGGGGTCTTGCTGCGGGCAGGGTGCACTTGACTCCTATCTGAATGACAAGAATTTCCAGTTTTCCTACTAAAGGTCAGGGGTTTTCTCCAGGTACTCAGGCTTCCTCCCCAAATAAAAACTGGTTGCCATTATATTGCTGAACAATTGCTGAAACAACATTCAAACAACAAGCAAACAAAACCAGTAGGAATCAATATCACACCATGTATTTATGAGGGCACATTTTTAGGTAACTTTATGACACCTATAACTATAACTAAAAATAATAGGTAAAAGCACAATTATGAAACACATATATTTTTCCTCAAACTGGTCCATAAAGAAATTGGAAGCACATTCTATGTTAACTTCACTGTTTGTCATTCCGTAACAAATATATTAAAATGTGTTCTTACTGCTTCTCCACAAACCATGCAGCATTTAACAGTTAGACCAAGGTCAGAGAATGGATGACATGTCTGCCTGTTGCTGCTTCTACAAACCATGCAGCATTAAACAGTAGAACAAGGTCATAATTATTGTGACGTGTCTGCCTGTGGCTACTTCTTTACAAACCATGCAGACATTTTGATGGTCAAAACATTAGGATCAAAGTGGCGTTTGACCCTTTAAAAGCTTATGTTGGGTTTTTTTTCTTGTTATCTGTTCTTCAAACCTATTTGTTTGCATTCAAGTCAACAAATATGGTAGAATTGTTGTTATTAACTTTGCATCAAAATGGTTATAGACACCGTATCAATTATTTATTACAGCCAATATTTACTGCTCCTACGGTGACAGAGTCCTCAACACTGATTTGTGAGACGGGAAAGGTTTGTCATATACCATTGACATACCAGGGACTGCGTGGCAAATGGTAAATCTCTATCAATTATGAAATAAGTATATAGTAATCATATTTAGCCTTTATTCAAAATAATTATCAGTTAGGTTTATTGTGTAAGGTCAGTGTAAATCCTCAAAACATGAAATTAGCGCTTTGGCAAGTAAGAATAACATGATATGTTTTAATAACACATCTGCTACTATGGTATACTTGTCTAAGAATCTTCCAGGTTTTGCTGTTTTAAAGCTTTTTATTTAACTATTTCTCTAACGAATTGCCTTTTTTGCTATGCATTGTGAATCATTTCTATATTTATATTAATTTATTATTATATAAAATTTCTACATTGTGTTAGTTTGAAATTTGTCTTGTTTTTAACATTTTTTCTGTTTTTTAGTGAAGAAATAATTGAAGCAGTTAATCATCAAGATGGGGTGCATATATTTAAACCTCCTGTGCAGCCTACAGCGATAGACAAAACCTGTACCACTGATGTGGCATACAAGCCACCCACTGCTGGCACTAAAGAGCTATGTTTCAAACCAAGGTTTGTGTACAATAAATAGATTTACACTGGTTCATATCGTACTTCTAACAGTACTTGGTTTTTATGAAGTTGGCAATGATTGATTGATTGATTAATGGTGTTTAACGCCCGAGCAGCAATATTTCAGCTATATTCAGGCGATGAACATGAAATGGATGATAAAATGGACATGAAATGATGATGAATGAAAATGGGATGGGACACAAGGAAAAATAGGGGTAATGGATTTTAGATTGCCACTGGCAATGGGAGGATGGATAGGGTCGGGCAATTTAGCCTCCTGTAGCGGGATCGAAATCCCTACTCATAGCGAATACTACAGCAGCGTTCTTTAACGTGCGAGGAACGTGGCATTTTTCCCAACACGGTGCACTAATATGGTTTGCGGTCAGGTTTTCTGTATTATGGCCTGACAACCCCAGCTTCCCAGGGGTACCCCATTCAACCACCTGGGGCACACATCCCAGTCGGTCTTTAGGCAAACCGACCTGACAGGCCGGTCAGGGTACTGGGCGCTATTTAGTCGCCTTTATGACAAGCTAGCGCGACTGCTGTCTATTCTTTTAGCCACCCGGATCGCGCACGGGGCAGTTGGCAATGAATATGTCATATATAGGTCATGTAACATTCCGTATCCTGGCATTTATTTCGGTTTGTCTATTTTTCTTAGCTGACAAGGAAGGATGAAGATTATATATAACTATAGACAACTATAGACTTTTAATGTTTTTTTAGAATGATGTTAAATAATGTTAATTAAATAGAATGATACAAAATATATAAGAGTACAATGATTTTACCTGTATATCTAAAATTAATGATGACATTGTTAATATCAATTGCAGATAAAGTTGTTGATCATCTTTGTTTTGAGTGCCATGATAAATCACTTATTTAAATATAGGATCCTAAATTGTTATGAGTGGATTTAATATAGATCGTTTTTGTCTCGCCTGCGACGAAAGTCGCTGGAGGCGAGACATATGTATGGGAATCCGGCGGCGGCGGCGTAAACACTTGACATCTTGCTTCATATCTTTGTAAGCCCAAGCCCTAGGTCCATCAAATTTGGTCCAGAGGTAGCTTATTATGAGTACTTGCCAGTCAGTCACCTGTCACCTGACCTTGACCTCAATTTCACGGTCCAGCGACTACGTTAAAGTTTTTGGGTTACGACAGTTCCTCTGTAACTATGCATGGTAGGATGACAATATTTGGTGTATAGGTGCTGATGACTAGTACATGACTGTCTGGTAGGTGTCACCTGACGACCTCAATTTCACGGTCCAGCTACTAAGTTAAAGTTTTGGGGTTACGATAGTTCTCTGTAACTACGCATGGTAGGATGACAATATTTGGTGTATAGGTTGCTGATGAATAGTACATGACTGTCTGGTAGGTTCCACCTGACCTTGACCTCAATTTCACGGTCCAGCGACTACGTTTAAGTTTTTGGGTTACGGCTGTTCCCCTGTAACTATGCAGGGTATGGTGACAATATTTTGTATACAGGCCGCTGCTGATATTTAATGCTATTTACGTAATGCTTATGACGAAATTTATTTTCGTTACTGATGCGGAATGCAGGCGAGACGTTTTTCTGTGTCCACACTTGTAGTATGGATTTTTAGGTCTAAGCCTTGGAGAAGTCTTGAAATTCTAAGAAATGTTTTCAAAAGAACATAAATAGTGTATTACAGTTATCGTTTTGTGACTTCACCTTTGTATCTTTAACTGTTTTTTTGGTGGAATGAATGTTTTGAACTAAAATATTAAATTAATTCAGTGATAAAAGCCAGGTCCTAGTTACTGACTTGAGCAGCAGTGCATGTCAAATGAAAAATGTACAAATTATCAATAAATAACTGTTAATAGCAAGCAATGTGAAATATTCCGGATATGTAATTATTGATTTTGAATATTCATTATTAGCATACACAGTTGCTATCTACAATTTACCAGGTACAAAAATTTCTGTGTTTTAATATTAAGCATTCTTTTAGATCCTGAGCATACAGATTTGTATGGTACACTGCAAACATGTGAAAATGTCATCATAGATACCAAAGTTAAACAAATTTACTATGCCAGATGCATGTTTAATTTAGACAATCAGTTCACTAACTCGATATTCTTTATGTATGAGGAATGTGTATATAAAACCTTGTAGCAGTTAGCTATTGTAATTGCTGCTGTAGACGGGAAATCCTTTCTATTTGTTGCAAGCTATAATTGTATTTATTATTTAGACCCCACGGAGAAGAGAGATGTTTCCATATTGAAACAAGGGACACAAGTCTGTGTAAGTAACACAATACTTCATAACAAGGATTTTATTTCCCAGAACACTTGACAGATTTGTGGTGGGATTTATTTACTTTCTTGGTTATCATTTGTCCAAACTCTGTCTGATCTGTAAACAATTTCTTATTTCCACCATGATGTCAGTTAAAAAAAGAACCAATAAACCATGCTTTATTATATTGAATTAAAGAGTCATAATTATGTATTATTAATAGTATTTTCCTTCAAACTCGTCCATTTAGTAGGATTGTAAGACAATATTACTGTGGGACCAATAATATTGCAGGTCTCCTTGTCTTTCAATAATACTGGCATTATTCATTTTACAATAGAATAGGTGTAATTGTTGAATTTATATTTAGATTTGTTTTTTTTATTGGGTTTATTGCAACCTCAGCACTTTTTCAACTATATCATAGGATTTTTATTGGAGAGTGGGGGGGGGGGGACAATGGAAGCCTTATTACCCACTGAAAACCTTCAACCTTCTGTAGGAAATGTGCAGGTAGATATCATATTGGAATATTGGCATTTCATAAGCCAACATTAGTTTAATGATTTTTTTATGTAATTTAACTAAAAACAAGGTTAACAGTACAATTCAGCAATTTTTAAAATCACAATCAAGCAATTCCCAGAAGTCAATTAAAAAAGCTAACATAAAGCAAAAACATAAATAAGCCAGACAGTGATCTGAGTTACCATTAATTTACTTCATAACTACATTATGTAAGAATAAATGGTTCATGGGATGGATATATTTTATGTAGCATTATGAACATATTTACCTGTACAATTTACATTTGAGAATTACTCTGCATCTGTTTACCTTGTATTGAAAAGTATGTTTTAATTGAAATCTACATAATATTATTTGTATTAAATGATTGATATTTGTTTTGTAGTAAATACATCATGTCAAACATTGCATTGCCAGAATGGAGGTGACTGTGTCGCAGGTGTATGTGTATGTACTGTTGGAACTGCTGGATTAAATTGTAGCCAAAGTAAGGACTAAAAAGTGTTTTTAAACTTTTAATGCTGCTTTACAATATAATATATTGTCTATAAACATTGTGAAGTTTCATATTTGTTGCAGCTTGTAACACTTGAAGCTGATTGAAACATCCTCTGTTGTTACATAATTATACCCCTGCTTCAAAGAAGAGGGGGTATACTGTTTTACCCTTGTCTCTCTCTCTGTCCGTTTGTTCAAAAGAAAAATTTCTGTCACAGTTTCCTAATCAACTATAGCACGCAGAAGCCTGATATTTCACATTTTGCTTTATCCTATACTACTGTATACAATTAATGACTTTAGATGAGGTTAATATCATGATTTATTACATGAATAGAATTTTGTGTGGTTTTGATTTGTCAAAAAACAACTTTCAAGTCACGATAAATCGCAACAGTACTTAAATTACATAAAATGTTTGTACGCTGCACGATTCCGCTGCATACTAGTCAAGCGGAATCCGATATGGACCTGGTTTATATGTTTTAGCCAATCAGAATAGCCGTCTTAATAAATTCAGTCGTCCAATCAAATCGATTGTATTAATTGTACACAATGCAATGACGTCAGCTATACATACATCGTGCGTGTAAACAACACGTCGGTTCTGCGATATATTCATTCAATTATACTCTTCTCAATATTTGAAACTGGAATTTCAGGATTATCAGCAAATTGATAATATGAATGTAGGCGCAGCCTAAATGCGAGCATCGCATATTGTTCATGTCGTTACTTCAGAGCCCCCTAACAGTGCCTCTACATTCCATTGATGACGTGACGTCTTTTCTAATGTGTTGG
This sequence comes from Limnoperna fortunei, assembly GCA_944474755.1. Classification (NCBI taxonomy): domain Eukaryota; kingdom Metazoa; phylum Mollusca; class Bivalvia; order Mytilida; family Modiolidae; genus Limnoperna; species Limnoperna fortunei. Next base: position 36,259,690 of record OX104113.1, read on the forward strand.
TGACGTAACAAAACTCAATTTCAATTACAGCGTTTCAGATGTGAAAAAAATTTGTCTGACAGTTTTGTAGTAATTTAAAAAATAAACACTTTAATTTTATCAATGTCAAAATTATTTTTGTCTACTTTTATATTATATATTTTTTCGTTCGTCTACAATATTTTCTTCGGATAGCTCAGCTACCATCTGAAATGGATTTGTTCATATGGATCGTTTGACTTTTTTTTACACACACGCATGTAACCGTATAGCTCGCATCTGCGATGCTCGCTATCAAAATGCAGTATTAAATAAAACATATTAAGGGTAACTAACATTACAACAATTACAAAATGTAAGCAGGCGCTCCAATAGAATATACATCCTCAGTTTTTCTGATCAATGGAGATGGCGGTTTTATTCATGTAATAAAACAATTAATGACTTTGATATACGGTCCCTATCAGGATTTATCAGCCCTCAAAATGTATATTCACCTCGCCTAGCGGCTCGGTGAATATTACACTTCTCTGGCTGATAAATCCTGATAGTAACCTATATCAAAGTCATTAATTGTATATTATGAACCCAAGAGATCAGATAATTAACGAGGCCATCGGCCAAGGTGATTATAGATCTCGAGGGTTGATAAATCATGATTTTAACTGAAATCTAAAGTTATCAATTGTTTTATTATATGACACATATAACAGAAACATTTTTTTCAAAAGTTATTTTATCAACAAAGAAATATAAAAATTGAAGCTCACACATCTTACAGATATTTACAAAAATGTACGGATTTTCCCTGATACTATATTTAGGTACACGTTGAAGCTTGCACAAGTAATGATCACCTGGTGTGCTTAATTGCCCGGTGAATAATTTAACAATAACAATTGAAGCTTACATATATTTCCAAAAATGTACGGATTTTCCCTGATGCTATATTTAGGTACACGTTGAAGCTTACACAAGTAATGATCACATTGCGTGCATAATTGTGCGGTGATTATCATATTTTGCACTAATTTGTAAAATATCCTTTGAACCAATGAAAATCTAAGTTATTTACAGTCATATAATAATACTAATGGTGTATAGGGGTCTCATGCTCCTTGGTCATCTACTTCCTGTTTACCAAATACTTTTTTGCGGGGGGATATCACTAGTGAGCATTAGCTTACAGATACACTTGTTAAGATACATACATGACTACAGTGAAACCTGTCCATACTAAACAATCTAGCGTAAAATAAACATACATTTTTGTAATAATATTTTAAATCACAAATTGTGTGTACCATAAACGATTGTTTTAGCAGGTTTCACTGTAAATGTATTGGCTTGCATGATGTTTAGGTTATTAAAATTACACCATCTACTTTGTCTTGAGTATTGAAAATAACTTCAATGATCATAAAAAATTAAATCCTTTAATCTACAAGAAAATGTATTCCTAATTGTACCATTGTCTATACTTGTTAGAGAACTGTAGAACCAGCAGTTTTCAGTCTTGAAACTTTTTAGCTCACCTGGACCGAAGGTCCATGTGAGCTATTGCTATCACTTGGCGTCCGTCGTCCGTCGTCCAACGTAAACTTTTTCAAAAATCTTCTCCTCTGAAACCACTGGGCCAATTTTTTTCAAACTTGGCCACAATCATCCTTAGGGTTCCTAGTTTCAAGTTTGTACCCAGGGTGTTGATCAACAGACAAATATGGCCGATGTTACTAAAAATAGAACATGGGGGTCAACACAGGTTTTTGATCATTATCTAAAAAACTATAATAGCTATAGAGAAAACCGTTACTTCAAATTGATCAGCACATTAAGGTCTACAATAGTTGCTATTAGTGCGAAGTTGTGTATTGGCTTATTGTAGGAGTTATTGCCCTTTTTTGACGATTTTTGACAAAATTTTTGGTATTTACAATATAACCTGAAAAATATACGAGGTAGAGTGAAAGTGTAAATGGCAAAAATGATCAGCAATAAAAGCCCTACAATTCACTTGATTGGTCTGAAATTGTCAGATGACTCTTTATATGAGTTATTGCCCTTAAATGGTAATTTTTTATGAAATTTTCCGTTTTTGTCCTGTAACTTTAAAACTATAACAGCTAGAGTAAAACTGTAAATAGCAAAAATGATCAACAATACAAGCCCTACAATTCACTGTATTAGTCTGAAATTGTCAGATGACTCCTTATAGGAGTTATTGCCCTTAAATGGCAATTTTTTATGAAATTTTCCGTTTTTGTCCTGTAACTTGAAAACTATAGCAGCTAGATTGAAACTGTAAATTGCACAAATGATCAGCAATAAAGACCCTACAATTCACTTGATTGGTCTGAAATTGTCAGATGACTCCTTTTATGAGTTATTGCCCTTAAATGGTAATTTTTTATGAAATTTTCCGTTTTTGTCTTGTAACTTTAAAACTATAACAGCTAGAGTAAAACTGTAAATAGCAAAAATGATCAACAATACAAGCCCTACAATTCACTGTATTAGTCTGAAATTGTCAGATGACTCCTTATAGGAGTTATTGCCCTTAAATGGCAATTTTTTATGAAATTTTCCGTTTTTGTCCTGTACTTGAAAACTATAGCAGCTAGATTGAAACTGTAAATTGCACAAATGATCAGCAATAAAGACCCTACAATTCACTTGATTGGTCTGAAATTGTCAGATGACTCCTTATATGAGTTATTGCCCTTAAATGGTAATTTTTTATGAAATTGTCCGTTTTTGTCCTGTAACTTTAAAACTATAACAGCTAGAGTAAAACTGTAAAGAGCAAAAATGATTAACAATACAAGCCCTACAATTCACTGTATTTGTCTGAAATTGTCAGATGACTCCTTATAGGAGTTATTGCCCTTAAATGGCAATTTGTTATGAAATTTTCCGTTTTTGTCCTGTAACTTGAAAACTAAAGCAGCTAGATTGAAACTGTAAATTGCACAAATGATCAGCAATAAAGACCCTACAATTCACTTGATTGGTCTGAAATTGTCAGATGACTCCTTATAGAAGTTATTGCCCTTAAATTGCAATTTTTTATGAAATTTTCCGTTTTTGTCCTGTAACTTAAAAACCATAGCAGCTAGAGTGAAATAATAAATTGCAAAAATGATCAGCAAAAAAGCCCTACAATTCATTTAATTGGTCTGAAATTGTCAGATGACTCCTTATAGGGGTTATTGCCCTTAAATGACAATTTTGTTAAGAAATTTTCCATTTTTGTCCTGTAACTTGAAAACTATAGTAGCTAGATTAAAACTGTAAATTGCACAAATGATCAGCAATAGAAGCCCTACAAATGATTGCTTAGTCCAAAAATTGCAAGATGACTCTTTATAGGAGTTATTGCCCTTTCATTATGAATTTGGACATATGAACAGTTTTTTAATTATAAATTAGTCTATAACACACCTATTAGTAGAGTAAAACTGTAAATTTCTAAAGTACCCTAAAGGACAATGCCTAAAAACCATTTAATTTTCAGAAATTGTGGATGGCACCTTATAGGAGTTATTGTATTTAACAAATTTTTTGAAGAAATGTTTAGTTTTTGCACAGTAACTTAAAAGCTATAACAACTAGACTGAAACTGTTAATTTCAAAAATTTTAATATAGTTTAAGTCATTTGGATTCCAGGTGAGCCTCTAGTTTTTTTTCTTGGCCATAGATAAATAAGCGTTTGTAGCCAGTGTGAGATTTAAATTTCCATAATTAGTTTTTGACTTTGTTTGACATGTCTATGTATACCATGTTTGGCTACATTTAAGCTTGGATCATGATTAGGATGAATTTTAGCCAACTGATACTGTAAACAACAAAAGTAAAATACAATATGAATTAAGGTTTAATTAAACCCCCGCTGCAAAGAAGATCGGGTATATTGTTTAATCCTTGTCCCTCTGTTCATTCATTTGTCTGTTCGTTCATTCATCCCTCCATCCATAACACAAATTTCTGTCCCATTGTTCTCAGCAACTATAGGATGCAGAAGCCTGATGTTTTGCTTTATTCTGTAGTGCCATATGGTAATAGCAGTTTTATGCTCCTTAGTCATCTACCAAATACTTTTTGTGAAAGCTGAGCATTAAATCTCAGAATTATTTAAGGAATTTTTTTTAACTTGAATTGGCTTTTTTTTAAAGATTCCAAAATATTGAGACAAAAGTAAATTATACAACAAACCAAAGAAAAAGTAAACATTTACATGTACAACAGCACAGAAAATACTTAAAATTACATGTCAAACTAACAATGTCTTAAGTTATGATGATATAGAAGTTTTTAAGATAGTTTCTTAAATTTTTTCTTTCTTACCTTGTCGGCCCATTGATTAAGGTAGTAAGTCATCTACTATTGATCACATTCTTTAAAGGGTGAGCTGGACTCCAAACTTATTTGACAGGTATTTCCAGTTTTCCTGTCAAAGGTCGAGCTTTCTCCTGTTGGACACTGGCTTCCTCCCCTAATAAAAACTGCACACCATGGTTTAGCTGATAAATTGCTGAAAGTGGTGTTAAACATCTTTCAAACCTTTATTTTCCAGCTACGATGATCTAAATTGACAAAATCGTTTTGTATAGCCTACATAAGTCTTAAATGCACAATGAATTTCCTCTATTTTGTTATGTTTGTTTTTTCAAGCTTTCAAACTGCCATGCCTGACAAATGTACCTTCTGTTATTTTGAGTTTGAGCCTTTGACATTCATTTATAGTGAATACCTTTTGATGTGAACTATTTTGAAAACTATCATAACCAGAAATATACTATGAGCTTTATTTTATTTTAGACACATCTATTTCAATAACAGAGAAATATGGAAAAGGCAAGGTAAGGACTATGTGTTTAGTAGCTAATTTGTTTTTAGTGCCACAGTTTAATGAATTGTCATATCTCATAGATCTCATAAATTGAACCGAGGTTGGGAAAGATTCAGTTTTGGAAACAAGGGGATTAATTAGAATTTTTCTATCCCTTTACCCATTTTGTTTATATTTGCTATATTGAAAGACTGAATCCAGAAATATAAACAAATGAGTATTCTTTTTATAAAATCAGCTTTAGGCTTTGAACATATATATTACAATGGATCTTAAAAATTGGTTTTCTGTCTTTTTGCAATATGAATGAAATGACTAATAAAAATGAAAATTGTGACGATACGAGAAATCATTTAATGATTTATGTATATGAAGTACATATGCAAGTGTTGATGTTTTAAAGTAGTTTACATAACAATGATCATGATAGTTTAGACTTGGTGTGGTGTCTGTAGATCTTGATAGTCAAAAATTTTATTATTTGAATTGTTTCCTACAAATTGTTAAAAAAAAAAGTTATGTAACCGTATGTTACATTATACACTTAATGTATGGCTGCTATTGACAGAGAAAGTTTTTATTTGGTAGAAAAGTATAATACAGACAGAATGAAGCTTCATGTCATGGTTATACATGTATAAATAACTCCACATATCTTTTAACATAAATCAGAACAGATTTAAAATATTTTGTACAGGTCATAGAAATTCCACAGGTAAAACCTCAACTAGTATTTGATGTAGGCAATTCCCTTTAGAACTAAGAAAATGTCTCATTAGAACTAAGAAAATGTCTCACAGTAAATGTAAAATATATCTTTCTGTTAAAGTGTGCATTAGGCCAAATTTGTTCAAATTTATGCAGTAATCTCATACAAAGAGTAGCTGAACATGTCTGTTTTTCTGTAAAAGTTGATACTTTTTCAGGTATTTAGGATATTACTTTATGATATTTGCACAAAAATGTGTTTAAAATTGTATCTGAAACCATGTGACCAGTTATAATAAGAGCAACACCCCATGTGTTCTCAGTTTTTTGCTTGCAATTTTTTTATTATTCAATATTGTTTAATAAATACAGACAGTTCCTTATGTCTTATTTTCTGAATATGCCAACTGGAATTATGTATACAAAATCCTTTTTTCTATAATTAAAGGATTAACCAGAAATTTACTTTGTAGAGACATCATACCTGTAGAGTATAATTCCTGTAAAAGCATATATCCTATCCTACCTGTAGAGTGTAATTAATGTAAATTAAGACATCACATGAGTTTATTACTTTAAAATCAGACATCATACAGTATAATTACTGTAAAATCAGACACAATACAAATAGAGTATAATTCATGGTTCCAAGATAAGAAGATAAGCCCCGCCTCCTTAGTTATTGTTTCTATGCGCTGCAAGCTTATTTCAAAATGGCGGCACAGCATTATCCTGATGCCAATATTACTAATGATTGTCTTGACAAAATTCCTGAAAATATAGCTATTTCTTACCTACAAGAGATTGATTCCTTATCCAAAAAGTGTTTAGAAACGGGATCAAATTTAATTTCACAAAGGGTTATATTCATGATATCAGAATATCTGAAATAAATTGTGCTGTCTGCGTTGACATGCAAGATGCTAGCAATCTATGAGAAAAAGTTAATCGCCTCACAGTCTTCATATTAAAATTAGATCTGAACAGAAATTTTCTTAAGCCTACCGCACATGTAAAGCGGGATATGTTTTTTTATTCTCAAATTACAGTTAAATTTTATAAATGTAATCTTTCTTTACTGGCATTCTCTTGCTGTGTGTATGGACGCGTATTTACATACCCTGTCAGAGAGTATTTCCTACACATCTACAGATCGCTGAAAAATCTATAACTGCTAATTAACTGGGTAAAGATATATCAATAAAAACAGATATTTACTAAAGAAAATTGTTTTAGCTGTGTGTTGAAAGTACTGCCCGAGGTTCAAATGGGCAAACTTCAAAGCTGACAAAAAGAACAGAAAATCTGGTGAAAAATACATGTAATGTTATGTACGTAATGTACATGTGCAATTCATATACTAGTAGTCCATTATATAATTATATTTTATACGTCCAATAATTTTTACATGGGAACATATAAAAAATGGCCATTGTTCCTCTCCCATTCCTTGTATATCTTAACTGAATTAGGGTATACAGACTTAAAAATGTAATAAAATCCATTTGAAATTGAAGACTTGCACACCACCACGTAATCATTTATTCTTTTTGTCTCGCCTGCGATGAAAGTCACTGGAGGCGAGACACATGTTTGGGAATCTGGCGGCGGCGTAAACACTTGACATCTTGTTTCATATATTTGGAAGCCCAAGACCTAGGCCCATCAAATTTGGTACAGAGGTAGCTTATGATGAGTACTTGCCAGACAGTCACTTGTCACCTGACCTTGACCTCAATTTCACTGTCCAGCGCCTACATTAAAATGTTTTGGTTACGGCAGTTCCTCTGTAACTACTCATGGTAGGATGACAATATTTGGTGTATAGGTAGCTGATGACTAGTACATGACTGTCTGGTAGGTGTCACCTGACCTTGACCTCAATTTCACGGTCCAGCGACTACGTTAAAGTTTTGGGGTTCTGACAGTTTCTCTGTAACCACACATGGTAGGATGACACTATTTGGTATATAGGTTGCTGATGACTTATATATGACTGTGTAGTAGGTGTAACCTGACCTTGACCTCAATTTCACGGTCCAGCAACTACCTTAAAGTTTTTGGGTTATGACATTTCCTCTGTAACCACACATGGTAGGATGACACTATTTGGTAAATAGGTTGCTGATGACTAGTACATGACTGTCTGGTAGGTGTCACCTGACCTTGATCGCAAAATTTCTCTGTCCAGGGACTATGTTAAAGATTTTAGGTTACTGCTGTTCCCCTGTAACTATGCATGGTAGGATGACAATATATGGTATATAGGTTGCTGATGAATAGTACATGACTGTCTGGTAGGCGTCACCTGACCTTGACCTCAATTTCACGGTCCAGCGACTACGTTAAAGTTTTTGTATTAGGACAGTTCCTCTAAGTATGCATGGTATGGTGACAATATTTGGTATACAGGCTCCTGCTGATATTTAATGCTATTTACATATTGCTTATGACAAAATTTATTTTCCTTACTGATGCGAAATGCAGGAGAGACGTTTTTCCGTGTCCACACTTGTTTAGACTAAGCGGGCATTGTTCTCACATAAGTAGGGTTGCTTAAATCTCTACAAGGATTGCAGCTGCTGTGTGTTTATTTATTCTGTTAATATTGAGCTGATCATTGGGACTTTCACGTGCTTTAATCCAGCATAGACATTTCTCCAAATCTCATTTAGGCTTTGGAAATGCTATAAATTTGTATTTTTGCATTTGATCTGGGTACCTTTTATCGAAATTACATGTGCCCCATGCACATCTAAGAACCATTTTCTTAAAACGATAGAAAATTACGCTGTTCCCACAACCGCACTAATAGTTTGTTTGTGGGACAAATATGGCGGAAGCTTTGTTTAGACATCGGCTAATTATAACTGAGCGTTCTGATTGGATAGTGAAAGTAAAATCGGAACCATGAATTACTGTAAAATTAGACACAATACAGGCAGAGTATAAATGCTGTAAAATCAGACATCATACAAATAAAGTATAAATACTGTAAAATGTTCCCTAATCCAAGCATACCCATAAGGATGTGAAGGATGAGGGTCATTCTTGTAATTGAGCCTGAGGCTCAAGAGGGTATCACATAGCTATCATTTCCAGTGTATCGGCGAGATGCATGAAACTTGTCTCAGTTTAAAGAGTTAAAAATAACTCCGTATTATAAGTAACATGTCACATGATATCCAGTATATAGCCCAACCTCGTGACGAAATTGTGAATTGTCATCCTTTAAAGTGAAGTTTGTGACAGACACATAAATATCATATCAAAGGGCTGGGTACAAACCAAATTATTATTCAACAAAAAAAAAGGGGGGTGAGTATGTGATACCCTCTTGAGCCTCAGGCTCAATTACAAGAATGACACTCATCCTTCACATCCTTAGGGGTATGCTTGGATGAGGGAACATTCTTATACATTTTCGCCTTTCGGCTCATTCGGGTATCACATAGCTTGTTTAAAGCTCTGGCACAAACAAGAAGTTTTTTGGCCCAAAAAACCAGTAAAGTTTACAAAAAACTTCATATAACAAATCGAAATTATTTCAATACATAATCAGCATAAGACAATGAACTATTGCAGTCCCTGTAATAAAACTTTCTGAAAGTTTTTGAGTTTGACCAGTTGGCTGTTGCTAAAATGTCTTTCATAGAACATCCAGAATTAAATGCTGCAGATGTTGAAGCTCCACGATAAGAGTGAGCCTTAAAAATTTTAGTGTCTATTCCTGCTAACTGAGGAACATCCTTCAGCCACCGGGCTAAAGTACAAGTTGTAACCACTTTGAATGTGGAAAACGATACTAGTAAGGAAGAAGACTTTCTTAATTCCTTAACTTTTTCCAAATAACATAACAAAATTCTGAAACACATAGTTCTGGTTGACTAAACCTTTTCAATGTAATCGGACAATTAGAAAAACCTGGTCTAGTAGTCTTTATAAGCTTAGAGATCTCAAACACAGCTGAATCTTCCAAAATATACATATGTCTAATATCCAAAAACGATAAAGTCTGTGCTCTAGCAGCAGTTGTAAGAGCAATTAAAGCAACAAGTTTATAAGTTAACAATTTCAATGATAAATCCTCCAATGGATACAAAGTAGATAAAAAGTCTAATACAGCAGAAACATCCCACGTCAAAGTATATCTTACTTTAGGTGGATTCATGTTAAAACATCCTTTCATAAATCTTTGTAATGATAGAAAATTGTCAAAATTAATTCCAAAATACACTAAAGTCTGTGACAACATAGAACGATGACAGTTTATAACTGAATACGGACACACCAGCCTGTTGAAGTTCTAATAAATATTCAATGATGTTTATTTCAATCGGAGGAAAGGTATTAACCTGCCGTCTACCACACCAAAGAACCCATTTTTTCCAATATAATTCATATTGTTTGTTGGTTGCATTTCTCCATGAGGCGAGAATTGTATTAACAGTGTTTTTCGAAAATCCTGAACTAGCAAGTCTTTGCCGGATACAACACAGGCGATCAAATTTAATGTCCCTCTGAGTGGATGACTTTCTTTGTAATCGGGCATGAATAAAAGGTCTCTGTGTCTTGGCAATCTAACTGGCAAAGAAACGAGAACTGAAATTAAAAAAGAGAACCAACTCTGTGTTGGCCAGAAAGGCACAACTAGAATTGCCATCTTAACCTTATCTCTAATAATAATTTTATCAATTATTTTGCCAATCAAACTGAATGGTGGGAAAATATATGGTAACAAATCTTACCATGAAAAGGTAAATGCCTCAATAAAAGATGCCTCTGGATCATAAATCCAAGAAGCATAGTTTTTAATCTGGAAATTTAATCGAGATGCAAATAAGTCAATATTTGGTTTGAAAAAATGAGTGCAAATTCTTTCAAAAATCACAGGTTTTAATTTCCACTCAGTAGAATTTGAAAAATTTCTGGACAAAAAATCAGATGTAAAATTTTCAGCACCTGGGATGTACTGAGCTGTAAGTAAAATATCCCTAGACTGACAACGCTTCAAAATTTCTTTTGCAAGTTTATCCATAGACAATGAAGCCATGCCACCCATATCATTTATGTAAGCAATTGCTGTGATATTGTCTGATCTAATACCAATATGTGTATGTTTATCTTTACTGAAAAATGATTTCAAAGCAAAGAATATGGCCAATAGTTCCAGAAAGTTAATATGATGTTGTGATTCTAAAACTGACCATCTACCACCAGCTTTTTTATTACCAAAATGAGCACCCCAGCCTTCATTGCTGGCATAACATTTAATCCAACTGCATATATCTTTTGGTCTTATCGGTTTACCGTTTTGATTTTCAACATTTGAAATCCACCACAAAATTTCAGTTTTTGATGTTTCGGAAAGCTTAAAGAAAGCCTCATAGTTATCATCAAACCTTTGCAAATAAAAATTTTTTTCTCTTTCTAATTTTCTGTAATGAAGTTGGCCATACAAAATTGCATTGAAAGCATGAACTATCAGACCAATAAAAGAGGCAAGTAATCTAATTGTGATTAACCTGTCTTCTAACAACAGTTTCCCAGTTGATAAAATTTTTTGTATCTTCTCAATAGTTAAAAACACCATAAAAAGTTCTGTGTCTATAATAAGACCAAAAAATATTAACCTTCTTGTAGGAATAAGAACAGACTTTTTATAGTTTATACCATATCCAAGATTGTCCAAAGTTTGAACAATGAAACTGAAAATACTTTCTGAATAAACCTGATTCATAACTAAGGAATCATCAATATAATAAATGCATCTTATACCATATTGTCGAAATAAGGCATAGACTGGTTTTAAAACTTTGGTAAAAATCCTTGGAGCAGATGTTAAACCGAAACATAAAACTTTGAACTCGTAAAGAGTATTCCGCCATGAAAACCTCAAATATTTTGTAAATTCTCTATTGATGGAAATACTAAAATACGCATCTGTCAGATCAATGGATGTCAGATAATCATTTCTTTGAATAATATCAAGATCAAAATTCAAGTTTTCTTGTTTGAAATGTTGATATTTCACATAATTATTCAACCTCCTCAAATTTATAACTGGTCTCAGAGAGCCATCTCTTTTTGGAACTACAAAAATTGTAGAGATAAATTGACCAGATATAGGTTTAACTGCTTCAATAACACCTTTTTTAAGCAAGTTATCAACTTCTAGATCAATTAATTTTGCCTTATCTTCCGAAAACATAATCTCACGATATGATGAGTATTCTGGAGGGTCTTGATCAAACTCTATTTTATAACCATTTTTTACTAAATCTAAAATCAATTGATCTGATGTAATCTTTTCCCATTCAGGGAAAACTAATTTTCTTACCGTAGTGACATCATTTACTTTCGTCTGCTTGACTGATAGTAATGGCCTCTTTGAGATTGTTGTTGAGGTCGATTTTGATAACCTCTTCTTTTGTAGTTTGACTGGGGTTGATAAGAACTGTTGCTTCTCTGAACCTGCGAGTTGCCCTGCATAGAAGGGCTTTCGTAGTTTAAAGTTTTATTGTATGAATACTTAGAAAACTTGGGATTACCCAATGGAGATTTCAATGGGTCACCTAATTCCTTCACACGTTTGATACAATCATCTCCAAAGAGTAGCTTAGTAACAGGCAATTCAGATGTACAAATAGGTGTATATCTATTGTGAAGATACTGCTTAAGATTGTATCTCCTTCTGTGTGACAACTTAAGAAAACTATTGCCAATAAGGCTTATACTGTGTACTAACAAAGACCTTGTCTTAACAGGATCAAGGTGTTCCTTATTCTTAATATACTGGTCAGCAAGCTGAACTATGGAAACAAGACCAGAGGCCATAGACTTTTGAATCTCTTGCAAGAAGAGATCTTGCTCATGTGCAGGTTTAGTGATAGCCCTCCATATTTCTGCATTAACTGAGGGTAAAACAAGATAACTGCAGTTTTCCGGCCTGTGATATCTTTCCTCAATATTTTTAATACTCTCTTTATTAGAGCGAATAGTAACAGCAGCATCTACTGCTTTTTCAAGACTGCAGAGACTTTAGGCCCAGTCTTTTCATCAGTCTTAAGTTGTGGGATATCTGGTACCCACTCTCCTTCATCTGAATTAATACTAGTAACTTGGCTATCAACCTTATCTGAACTGAAGTTTCTACCAACTGATAAGTTACACAAGCTAGGAGTATCAAAAGCATCCTGAAATGCTGAATTAGGGTCAGCCCCTTGATCAAGACTATCAGTGTCTGGCCTCTCCAACGAAGTAGGCCGAAATATTTCATTTCAAAATCTCTGACTGATTCCTCATAACTTTCAAAATTAGGTGAAAGAGGCAGAATATTACGAGGTCTTAATGTGCTAGCATTACCCTGGTCCAACACTGGAGAAGGGTGGGTCACTGTAGCAGGAGGTTGCTGAAAAGAAGCAGCACTTTGTTGAGTGATCAAATTTTGTACAACAGAAGTCAAACTCGAAATTGACTGCATGACCTCAGAAAAGACAATTTGCTGTTTCAGATCATATATTTCGGCTTTACTAAATTTTCTGCTAACCTTTGCAGGGGTGCCATCACCATCTTTAGACGCTTTCTGAGAAATTTTTCTCTTAGAAGTCTTTTTCATAGAGAACCCTTAATAACACAACCCACAGTCTTTTCGGGCGAATTACAAAAAGACAAGGCAGAACCAGCTCTTGTTTTAACTGACGGCTCAAAGAGCTTGTCGTCATTTTTATCAGAAAGATAAAGAATGTCTTCATTAACATCCGACATAGCGTATAAACATACAAACCTGTTCTATGTTGACAACAAGAGGTCGGACTACTACTCACTTTTTAGCTCACCTGGACCGAAGGTCCATGTGAGCTATTGCTATCACTTGGCGTCCGTCGTCCGTCGTCTGTCGTCCGTCGTAAACTTTTTCAAAAATCTTCTCCTCTGAAACCACTTGGCCAATTTTTTTCAAACTTGGCCACAATCATCCTTAGGGTTCCTAGTTTCAAGTTTGTACCCAGGGTGTTGATCAACAGACAAATATGGCCGCTGTTACTAAAAATAGAACATGGGGGTCAACACAGGTTTTTGATCATTATCTAAAAAACTATAATAGCTATAGAGAAAACCGTTACTTCAAATTGATCAGCACATTAAGGTCTACAATAGTTGCTATTAGTGCGAAGTTGTGTATTGGCTTCTTGTAGGAGTTATTGCCCTTTTTTGAAGATTTTTGACAAAATTTTTGGTATTTACAATATAACCTGAAAAATATACGAGGTAGAGTGAAACTGTAAATGGCAAAAATGATCAGCAATGAAAGCCCTACAATTCACTTGATTGGTCTGAAATTGTCAGATGACTCCTTATATGAGTTATTGCCCTTAAATGGTAATTTTTTATGAAATTTTCCGTTTTTGTCCTGTAACTTGAAAACTATAGCAGCTAGATTGAAACTGTAAATTGCACAAATGATCAGCAATAAAGACCCTACAATTCACTTGATTGGTCTGAAATTGTCAAATGATTCCTTATATGAGTTATTGCCCTTAAATGGTAATTTTTTATGAAATTTTCCGTTTTTGTCCTGTAACTTTAAAACTATAACAGCTAGAGTAAAACTGTAAAGAGCAAAAAAGATCAACAATACAAGCCCTACAATTCACTGTATTAGTCTGAAATTGTCAGATGACTCCTTATAGGAGTTATTGCCCTTAAATGGCAATTTTTTATGAAATTTTCCGTTTTTGTCCTGTAACTTGAAAACTATAGCAGCTAGATTGAAACTGTGAATTGCACAAATGATCAGCAATAAAGACCCTACAATTCACTTGATTAGTCTGAAATTGTCAGATGACTCCTTATATGAGTTATTGCCCTTAAATGGTAATTTTTTATGAAATTGTCCGTTTTTGTCCTGTAACTTTAAAACAATAACAGCTAGAGTAAAACTGTAAATAGCAAAAATGATCAACAATACAAGCCCTACAATTCACTGTATTAGTCTGAAATTGTCAGATGACTCCTTATAGGAGTTATTGCCCTTAAATGGCAATTTTTTATGAAATTTTCCATTTTTGTCCTGTAACTTGAAAACTATAGCAGCTAGATTGAAACTGTAAATTGCACAAATGATCAGCAATAAAGACCCTACAATTCACTTGATTGGTCTGAAATTGTCAGATGACTCCTTATAGGAGTTATTGCCCTTAAATTGCAATTTTTTATGAAATTTTCCGTTTTTGTCCTGTAACTTAAAAACCATAACAGCTAGTCTAAGAGTGAAATAATAAATTGCAAAAATGATCAGCAAAAAAAGCCCTACAATTCATTTAATTGGTCTGAAATTGTCAGATGACTCCTTATAGGGGTTATTGCCCTTAAATGACAATTTTATGAAATTTTCCATTTTTGTCCTGTAACTTGAAAACTATAGTAGCTAGATTAAAACTGTAAATTGCACAAATGATCAGCAATAGAAGCCCTACAAATGATTGCTTAGTCCAAAAATTGCAAGATGACTCTTTATAGGAGTTATTGCCCTTTCATTATGAATTTGGACATATGAACAGTTTTTTAATTATAAATTAGTCTATAACACACCTATTAGTAGAGTAAAACTGTAAATTTCTAAAGTACCCTTAAGGACAATGCCTAAAAACCATTTAATTTTCAGAAATTGTGGATGGCACCTTATAGGAGTTATTGTATTTAACAAATTTTTTGAAGAAATGTATAGTTTTTGCACAGTAACTTAAAAGCTATAACAACTAGACTGAAACTGTTAATTTCAAAAATTTAAATATAGTTTAAGTCATTTGGATTCCAGGTGAGCGATTACAGGCTCCTGGGAGCCTCTAGTTTTGTAAACAAAGTGAAGAACGGTAAAAGATATACCAAAACCTGGAAACTAGACACGGATACGACTGATAAATATAAAAAATGTTTATCAAAGCAACATTATTCCTGGACAACGTCCTAGGAAAGATAAAAAATATAAATTTTATTTATCCAGGTGTTCATAAACATGTAACACCTCGCCGTCTCTGAAAATGGATGACAATTCACAATTTCGTCACGAGGTTGGGTTATATACTGGATGTCATGTGACATGTTACTTATTATACGGAGTTATTTTTAACTCTGTAAACTGAGACAAGTTTCATGCATCTCGCCGATACACTGGAAATGATAGCTATGTGATACCCGAATGAGCCAAAAGGCTAAAATGTATAAGAATCAGACATCATACAGATAGAATATCATTATTACTGATGCTTTTGCTAAAAAAACTTCCTGATATTTATGCAGGTTTCAATTGTTAAAACTTGTTATCAATGTTTAGGTATATATAACTGAAACTAATAATCTGTAAAATTGTGATTAAATAAATATTTAAAATTATTTCTTAACCTAAAGCATTGTCTTTAGGCTCGACCTACAGAACAATACAATTACATGTGTATCAATAAACTACACTTTTGCAATATTCTTTCTATTGGTGTTCATTTATTACAAACATATTGTTGTTTGAATGATGCAGTGAGCCAGTTTTAGCAAAACTGTGGTCCTAAATTCTTTTTTGAGTAGAAGGGGTAATATCTCTTGCAACCCCACTATTTCATAAAGGTAATTTTTGGAAGTATGCTGTCTGTTATAGATTTTGTAATAGTAGAACTTTCCTTCCATAATCCTTCATTAGGGTGGATGCCCTATAGTGATCAGTCTGTCTGTGTGTCCGTCCGAACTAATCGTGTCCAGGCTGTAACTTTTTAGCTCACCTGGACCGAAGGTCCATGTGAGCTATTGCTATCACTTGGCGTCCGTCGTAAACTTTTTCAAAAATCTTCTCCTCTGAAACCACTTAGCCAATTTTTTTCAAACTTGGCCACAATCATCCTTAGGGTTCCTAGTTTCAAGTTTGTACCCAGGGTGTTGATCAACAGACAAATATGGCCACTGTTACTAAAAATAGAACATGGGGGTCAACACAGGTTTTTGATCATTATCTAAAAACGATAATAGCTATAGAGAAAACCGTTACTTCAAATTGATCAGCACATTAAGGTCTACAATAGTTGCTATTAGTGCGAAGTTGTGTATTGGCTTCTTGTAGGAGTTATTGCCCTTTTTTGACGATTTTTGACAAAATTTTTGGTATTTACAATATAACCTGAAAAATATACGAGGTAGAGTGAAACTGTAAATGGCAAAAATGATCAGCAATAAAAGACCTACAATTCACTTGATTGGTCTGAAATTGTCAGATGACTCCTTATATGAGTTATTGCCCTTAAATGGTAATTTTTTATGAAATTTTCCGTTTTTGTCCTGTTACTTTAAAACTATAACAGCTAGAGTAAAACTGTAAATAGCAAAAATGATCAACAATACAAGCCCTACAATTCACTGTATTAGTCTGAAATTGTCAGATGACTCCTTATAGGAGTTATTGCCCTTAAATGGCAATTTTTTATGAAATTTTCTGTTTTTGTCCTGTAACTTGAAAACTATAGCAGCTAGATTGAAACTGTAAATTGCACAAATGATCAGCAATAAAGACCCTACAATTCACTTGATTGGTCTGAAATTGTCAGATGACTCCTTATATGAGTTATTGCCCTTAAATGGTAATTTTTTTATGAAATTGTCCGTTTTTGTCCTGTAACTTTAAAACTATAACAGCTAGAGTAAAACTGTTAATAGCAAAAATGATCAACAATACAAGCCCTACAATTCACTGTATTAGTCTGAAATTGTCAGATGACTCCTTATAGGAGTTATTGCCCTTAAATTGAAATTTTTTATGAAATTTTCTGTTTTTGTCCTGTAACTTAAAAACCATAACAGCTAGAGTGAAATAATAAATTGTAAAAATGATCAGCAAAAAAGCCCTACAATTCATTTAATTGGTCTGAAATTGTCAGATGACTCCTTATAGGGGTTATTGCCCTTAAATGACAATTTTGTTATGAAATTTTCCATTTTTGTCCTGTAACTTGAAAACTATAGTAGCTAGATTAAAACTGTAAATTGCACAAATGATCACCAATAGAAGCCCTACAAATGATTGCTTAGTCCAAGAATTGTAAGACGACTCTTTATAGGAGTTATTGCCCTTTCATTATGAATTTGGACAAATGAACAGTTTTTTAATTATAAATTAGTCTATAACACACCTATTAGTAGAGTAAAACTGTAAATTTTTAAAGTACCCTAAAGGACAATGCCTAAAAACCATTTAATTTTCAGAAATTGTCGATGGCACCTTATAGGAGTTACTGAGGGCCTCGGTGGCCGAGTGGTCAAGGTAGTTGCGGGTTCGATTCTCACTGCCGGCAGGGTGTACTCGACTCCAATCTTAATTGACAAGGATTGCCAGTTTTCCTACCACAGGTCGCGGGTTTTCTCCGGGTACTCCGGCTTCCTCCCCCAATAAAAACTGGACGCCATGATATAGCTGAAAAATTGCTGAAAGTGGCGTTAAACACCATCAAACAAACAAACATATAGGAGTTATTGTATTTAACAAATTTTTTGAAGAAATGTTTAGTTTTTGCACAGTAACTTAAAAGCTATAACAACTAGACTGAAACTGTTAATTTCAAAAACTTTAATATAGTTTAAGTCATTTGGATTCCAGGTGAGCGATTACAGGCTCCTGGGAGCCTCTAGTTTATCTTTTGATGTAGGCTTTTGATATTTGGAATGTGGGTAGATAATATCAAGGTGATGTATTGCATACCATGGTTGTTGACCTTTGACCTTGACCTCAAAGTCGGCGGGGCCCACAGAGATTGGTACCATCTTACTGATATCTAGTTACCTAAGTGTTAGATAATTCAATATTTGACAAGTATTGTTAGTCCCTTCTGTTATGTATGTATGTGTTTTTCAGATTGTATTCACTGATACAGTTTTACCACAGGAAGTTGTTTGCTACAAAGGGGAAAATTGCACTGTACCATTTGTGGTGACACGACCAGGTGCCAGTCAAAATTACACGTAAGATTTATTCACACTAGTAATAATAAATGGTTGTGACTATATGTTGATATCTTTATGCAAATAAAAGCAAGAATGTAGAGTGTTGTGAACCTCGGCAATATGTACCCATATTCTAGATATATACATTATCAGCTCACATGGACTGGAGGTCAACATGAGCTTTTCTCATCACTTGGCACCAAGACTGTCATTCATCATCCATTCTTCCGTCCACCTTGGCCATTATTATGTTTTTTAAACTTAGCACATTCATCCTTAGGATACCTTGTTTCAAATTGTATCTAGGATGTTAATCAATGGACAAAGATGGCCACTGTTACTAAATATAGAACACATATGGTCAATATCTAAAACATTATGATAGCTTACCAAAAAAAACTGTTACCTCAAATTGATCAGCACATTAAGCTCTAGAAATGTTTCTAGCAGTTCGAAGTAGTATAAGGACTTTCTGTACTAGTTGTTGCTCTTAAATTACAATTTTTGACAAAATTTTCAGTGTTTACAATGTAACTTGAAAACTTATAAGAGACTGACAAGGTAAATTGCTAAAATATTAACAGCAAGACAATTCCTACAAATCACATTGTTGGTCTTAAATTATCTAACCATACCTATAGGAGTTATTGCCCTTAAATGACAATTTTTTACTGATATTTTAAGTTTTTACCCTGTAACCTAAAAACTATAAGCTAGAGTGAAACTTTAAATTGAAAAAATTTAGCAGCAAAACAGGTCTTACAATCCAATTTTAGTGGTGTGAAATTTGCTGGAGTTATGGTCCTTAACCCTTTCCAGGCGAACTATGTCTCATGCGCCGGCATCATCGCCTGTCATGTGCCGGAGGATGCCTGCAGGCATCGTGACAATGTAAAAACTACGTGATGACTTCAAGATACTTCTTTGCAGCAGAATCGAGATCTTTGTTACAACTGGTGTTGTCCTTGTGTGCTCTTTTTTAGTTATTTGTTTTAATGGGTTTCTATCTGTCAGCATACCATAATGGGCAACTTTCTTCAACTTTCCTTTTCGCGAGTTATCGTGCCACCATTTTGTAACATGTGTAAAAGGAGGATAAAATAAATCTTAAATTATAAATGAAAAATAAATACTATCAGTATCAGAATAAAAAATAATAAATTTTTAGATACACTATTGTTGACACATACAATTTTAATAAAATTAATCTGTTGAAATATTTTAATGTTATTGCGCATTTCATACTGGTCTACTGATTGCCTTGCTACCACATATTTTGCTACTGTAATGACAAGGGGTCGTTTCCAACAAATAATGAGGTATTTATACTTTTCTGACCCTTACTTCCATATTCTAAAACCAGGAGAACCTAACTATGACTGTCTGTACAAAGTAAGACACATAATGAGTGCTTTTAATGACAAAATTTGTACAGAATTTATTCCTAAACGCCAAGTTTGTGTTGATGAATCAATGATTCCCTTTAAAGGCAAAGTTGCCTTTCAGCAGTACATGTCAGCTAAACCATCCAAATGGGGTAATAAGCTGTGGGCTTTGGCTGAATCAGACAGTAGGTATATTTCTTTTTGCGAAATTTATAGTGGAAAGAAGGACCACCCAGTGCAAGGACTTGCTAGCACTGTAGTTGAATCGTGTATTGAAGGGGCAAGTTTAATTGGTCAGGGCTATCATGTCTACATGGATAACTTTTTCACCAGCCCTACATTATTTGATGACTTATTTAAAAATTTTGCAACTGGTGCATGTGGAACAGTTCATGATTTTAGACATAATTATTGGTTTTTGCCTGAGAAATTAAAAACTATGAATGAAAAAAATAATCAGGACATGGCCTACAAATCATTTAATTCTCTGATAATTGTCTATAAAACTTATTGTCTTTAATAACAGTAACTTAAATGCCATAATGGCTAGAGTAAAACTGAAAATTACAAAAATTTCAAGATACTTCCATTTTGTTCCAGGTAATCGATTAAAGGCTCCTGTGAGTCTTTAGTTATTACCAGAGGGGCCTCTACAGCCGATTGGTTAAGGTAGTTAGTCTACTATATTGATCACATGTCTGCCTGTCAACACTGAGGCTGCAGCTTTTAGTCTCAATGTGGACAGAGTGTTCTCGACTCCAATCTATCTATCTTGAAATTTTTGTAATTTTCAGTTTTACTCTAGCCATTATGGCATTTAAGTTACTGCACAAAACAACCAATTTCATCACAAAATACCTGTCGGGTATTTTCTACCTATTGGTCAACCAATTCTTTATACAGATAACAGCTGTTTAGAAAACTGCTTCATTCTGTTTTCTTTAAAGCTCTTCATCAGTGATAGCTTGGACATTTAAATTGCAGCTACTCATGCACATAACTTTTAAACTTCTAAGGTGTTCCATCTACATTGTACTCTATGGCCAGATTAGAAGTTGGAAGTTACCTGAGTCAATTTGCATGAATAGCTGCAATTTAATGTCCAGCTCTTTCTAATTATAGTCAAAATACAATGACCTGTCAGGTATTTTTTACCTATTGGTCAATCAGTTCTAAATACAGATAACAGCTGTTTAGAAAACTGCTTCAATCTGTTTTCTTTAAAGCTCTTCATCAGTAATTGCTTGGACATTTAAATTGCAGCTACTCAAGCATGACTCATGTAATTTAAGCTTCTTACATAGAATATTGTTATAGGGTACAATTAAAGAGAATCAAGGTAAAAAATTTATTTCACCTGAGTCACACATCAATAGCTGCAATTTAAATGTCCAGCTCTTTCTGATTAATAGCTTTCAAGAAAACAGATTGAAGCAGTTTTCTAAACAGCTGCTATCTATTCCTGGAATTGATTGAGCAATAGGTAGAAAATACCTGACAGATGATAGTATTTTGACTATAAGAGCTTTAAAGAAAAAAGATTGAAGCAGTTTTCTAAACAGCTGCTATCTATTCCTGGAATTGATTGAGCAATAGGTAGAAAATACCTGACAGATGATAGTATTTTGACTATAAGAGCTTTAAAGAAAAAAGATTGAAGCAGTTTTCTAAACAGCTGTTATTTATTTTTGGAATTGATTGAGCAATAGGTAGAAAATACCTGACATATCATTGTATTTTGACTTTAATTGAAAAGGATTGCCAGTATTTCTATTGAAGATCAAAGGTTTATATGTATACTCCGTCCCCAAATAAAAACTAGCATCCATAAAAACTGGATGCCATGATATAGCTGAAAAATTGTGAAAAGTGGCATTAAACACCATTCTAACAAACAAATTACCAGAATTTGGATTTAGGGTTTGGGTAAATTGTAAAAATATAAAAGTAAGGCAAAAAAAATAATGAATGACCTCATTTAAACATTAAAGGAAAATATAAATTAGGATAAAATGTAATAACCAGGTAACAGAGATAAAAACCATGTTTTTTTCACAGTAAATTGCATTTGCAGGCCATATTACAAATATTACATCTTGCCAAGATATATAACCAGTCCAGTAGAAAAAAGAGAAAACTGATTGTTCAATGAACCATGAAAAAGAAACTTTAGAAGTCTTAGAATTAGAAGTTAACTACTGTGAAACAAATGATTAAAACTAATTTGAAACATTATATGTTAACAAGTCAAATGTTCAAATAAATTAAAACATAATTATTTCATAATAATTTCTTCACAAAATGTTATTCTAGTGACCTGCACTAAATTAAGTGAAACCAAATAATCACAATTATTTTTGCTAAATAACCTAATAACTAACTACAGTAAAACTATGCAAGTAACAAAACTAACTGACTAACACATCTTACATTTGAAAAAGTGATTAAGTGTATATAGGATACTTTTAGAAATAATTTTTGATGAATTACTCCTGTGAACTTCAAAATATTTTCAACCTTCCTATATTAAATAAACTGCATTATGTATTTTTATAGAATTTAATAGACAAGTGTACCACAATGCCATATTTGTAATATGGCCTGCAATTGCAATTTACTGTGAAAATACAGGGTTTTTTTTAAAGTTTGAATCAAATTACTAAGGGAATGCTTTGCTTGACACCAACTACTTTTGTTTCTTTAAGTATGGTCAAGTCTCAGCAAGATAAGTTTTTTATACACTGTCACATTCAATATGGCAAACAACATCAATTTACCATGACCAAAACAGCAGTTTTCTATCAGCTTCATTCAAATTTCTAAGCAAATGCTTTGTTTTGCATCATTAATATATTTTCCATTTGTATTATCTTTTCTCAGTAAGGTAGTTTCTTTTTAGCTCACCTGACCCGAAGGGTCATGTGAGCTATTGCCGTCACTTGGCGTCCGTTGTCCGTCGTCTGTCCGTTCAACTTTTCAAAAATCTTCTTCTCTGAAACCACTTGACAGAATGCAACTAAACTTGGTATGGTTGTTGCTTAGCATGTCCTTTACCAAACTGTTGTTTGGATTTTTGATCCGTAAAAAAACATGGTCGCCATGGCTAAAAATAGAACAGGGGGGTCAAAATACAGTTTTTGGCTTATAGTTCAAAAAGTATTACAGATACAGGAAAACCGAAGAGACCTTCCTTCTTCAGCATCAAAAGCTCTACTAAACACTCCATTGGGTCAAAGTCGTATGACGACTCCTTGTAGGAGATATTGCCCTTTAATTTTCGAAATGGATGATTTTTGCCATTTTTGCCTCAAAATCTTGACAATTATTAGAACTAGAGAAAAAGTTAGCATTGTTTAATTGTTCTGCTCTATTAGGGCTACAAAAATGTCTTTAGGGTCAAGATTGTCTGATGCACCGTTCAAGAGTTATTCCACTTGAACTGTTTGTTTTAATCGGTTTTAATTGATTTTTAAAAATCTTCTCCTCTGAAACCATTGAAAGTACTGCTTTGAAACTTTGTACACATTATCCGTCAAATGTCTTCAACCAAGTTTGCACAAACCATGGCCACAGATTAACCAACATGGCTGCCATGGCTAAAAATAGAACGGGGGGGGGGGGGGTGGTCAAAATACAGTTTTTGGCTTGTAGTATGACAGATACAGGAAAACTGAAGAGACCAGCCTTCATCAGCATTGAAAGCTCTACAAAACACTCCATTGTGTCGAATGTTGTATGATGACTCCTTGTAGGAGTTATTGCCCTTTAATTGTCGAAATTGATTATTTTTGCTATTTTTGCCACAAAATCTTGAACATTTTTAGAACTGGAGAAAAAGTTAGCATTGCTTAATTGTTCTGCTCTATTAGGGCTACAAAAATGACTTTAGGGTCAAGATTGTCTGATTAACCATTTAGGAATTATTCTCTTAGAACATTTTTTTAATGAATTTTAATTGATTTTAAAAAATCTTCTCCTCTGACCAATGAAAGGACTGCTTTGAAACATTGCACACATCATCTTTAGGATGTCCTCTGCCAAAATTGTGCAAATCATTACAGCTGACTACCTACATAGCTACGTTGGCTTAAAATATAAAGGGGTGGGGGTCAAGGGAGTTTTTGGCTGATAGTTAAAAAAGTATAACAGGTGCAGCAAATTTCAAGTGAACCTCCCTCCTAAGCATCAAAAGCTCCTCCTTATAGGAGTTATTTCCCTTAAAAGGTCAAAATTAATGACTTTTTCAGAAGTGTTGATCAATTCCTTATAGGAACGAAATTCTATATAAAAAAGGGTTGTTTGGTTTCAGGTTCAGGT
The DNA here is from genome assembly GCA_944474755.1 of Limnoperna fortunei. Classification (NCBI taxonomy): domain Eukaryota; kingdom Metazoa; phylum Mollusca; class Bivalvia; order Mytilida; family Modiolidae; genus Limnoperna; species Limnoperna fortunei. Next base: position 36,283,904 of record OX104113.1, read on the forward strand.
GAGCGACACAGGCTCCTGGGAGCCTCTAGTTTAATTTACCAGACCACCGTATTCAATATGGCAGACAACTACAATTTATGTATTACAAAAAATTGCTGCAATAGTTGTATATCAAATCATAGAACTGCATTTTTTGGGAAATTTAAAATTGTATTAACAATGTATTAGAAAAATAGTGAAAATGTATCATTGGTAATACTTTAAGTGTATTTTATCAGCTTTCATTTTATTTATTTCATTTTTTTATAATTTGTTTTATTTCATGAACATCATGCAGGTTAAGTTTATGATTTCAAGATGAAACATTTATTTTTAGAACTTGTAATTACATCTGACAAGTGTACAATGTTCCACAACATTATCATTAAATAAACAGGATGCTCAGATCAACAACTTACGATTTAATATGATTGAATAATTGTACATGTATTTTTAAGAATAACAAATGTTATTAGAAAACCAGGACAAAACACATGAACAACATAAGTAAACATATTTATTCCTTTTATACAAAACTTTCATTTAAATAAAAGCAAACAAACAATGTGGTACCATTACCTTCAATAGACTTCCAATGACATGACACTATCAAATGGAATTGTTACTACTTGAGGGTGCAAGTCATATATGCACTTGGTCAAATGGAGACCTACAAAAAAGTTAATTCAGCACCTGGTATAAGTCAATTCAATTCACAGGATCTACGTTGTAGGCATCCTCACAAGTCAGGGTTTCTGTGTCCATGAAACCCTGACAAACTTAGCTGGGAAATTCCCAGGCTATACTAAACTTTACCGTATCATTCCGACGGGATTTTGCCTGTCAAAATTAAAAACTGCTACCGCATTTGATCGAGTTTATGGTCCTTTTGTAAATCTTTTATTACACTTTTTGAAATCAACAATTATTTTCCACAGCAACTCCTCCTACACCACTGAATGGAATTTGATGAAACTTACACAGAATCTTTGTCACATAGTGCCATTGTGCAGGAGATATTTAACATTTTGATCGGAATGATTTTTGCGGTTTCCCATAGAAAAACATGGACATTGTCATTGACCTAAGGGGGTCCTCATCTCTTATGTGCAACTCCTCCTACACCACTTAATGGAATTTAATGAAACTTACACAGAATCCTTGTCACATAGTGCCATTGTGCAGGAGATATTAAACATTTTAATCGGAATGATATTTGGGGTTTCCCATAGAAAAACATGGACATTGTCATTGACCTAAGGGGGTCCTCATCTCTTATGTGCAACTCCTCCTACACCACTGAATGGAATTAGTTGAAATTATTTTGATCGGAATGATATTTGGGGTTTCCTATAGAAAAACATGGACTGTCATTGACATAAGGGATACCCATTTCCTTTGTGCGACTCCTCCAACACCACTAAATGGAATTCGATGAAACTTACACAGAATGTTGTCACATATTGCCATTGTGCACTAGATATTAAACATTTCGATTGGAATGATATTTGGGGTTTCCCATAGAAAAACATGGACTTTGTCATGGACATAAGGGATACCCATCTCTTATGTGCAACTCATTCCTACACCACTGAATGGAATTTGTTGAAACTTACACAGAATCCATGTCACATGGTGCCATTGTGCAGGAGATATTTAACATTTTGATCGGAATGATATTTGGGGTTTCCCATAGAAAAACATGGACTGTAATTGACATAAGGGGATACCCATCTCTTATGTGCAACTCATTCCTACACCACTGAATGGAATTTGTTGAAACTTACACAGAATCCATGTCACATAGTGCCATTGTGCAGGAGATATTTAACATTTTGATTGAAATGATATTTGGGGTTTCCAGTAGAAAAGCATGGACTTTGTCATGGACATAAGGGGATTACCCATCTTTTATTTGCAATTCCTCCTACACCACTGAATGGAATTTGTTGAAACTTACTCAGAATCTTGGTCACATATTGCCATTGAGCACTGGATATTAAACATTTTGATCAGAATATTATTGGAGGTTTCCCATAGAAAAACATGGACTTTGTCATTGACATAGGGGATGCCATTCTTTGGGGGAATGGGGAGGGTTATGTGTTTTATCTGCAACTTCGCCTTCACGTTTAACTAGATAAAGTTTCAATTTCATTATTAAGAACACCTGTATTTTCAAAGTAATTGTGAAGCCGGGGGTATCAATAGTGAGCATTGCTCACAGGTTTTTTTACTCTAGTTTGCAACTGTAATGACAAGGGGTCGTTTCCAACAAATGAGGTATTTACACTTTTCTGACCCTAACTTCCATATTCCAAAACCAGGAGAACCTAACTATGACTGTCTGTATAAAGTAAGACACATAATGAGTGCTTTTAATGACAAAATGTGTACAGAATTTATTCCTAAATGCCAAGTTTGTGTTGATGAATCAATGATTCCCTTTAAAGGCAAAGTTGCCTTTAAGCAGTACATGCGAGCCAAACCATCCAAATGGGGTAATAAGCTGTGGGCTTTGGCTGAATCAGACAGTGGGTATATTTCTTTTGTGAAATTATAGTGGAAAGAAGGACGACCCAGTGCAAGGACTTGCTAGCACTGTAGTTGAATCGTGTATTGAAGGGGCAAGTTTAATTGGTCAGGGCTATCATGTCTACATGGATAACTTTTTCAGTTAATGATTTTAGACATAATTATCGGTTTTTGCTAGAGAAATTAAAAACTATGAATAGAAAAAATAATCAGGACATGGCCTACAAATCATTTAATTCTCTGAAAATTGTCTAATGACTTCTTATTAAACTTATTGTCTTTAATAACAATTTGTGATGAAATTGGTGTTTAGTGCAGTAACTTAAATGCCATAATGGCTAGAATAAAACTGAAAATTACAAAAATTTCAAGATAGTTCCATTTTGTTCCAGGTAATCGATTTAAGGCTCCTGTGAGTCTTTAGTTATTACCAGAGGGGCCTCTACAGCCGATTGGTTAAGGTAGTTAGTCTACTATATTGATCACATGTCTGCCTGTCAACACTGAGGCTGCAGCTTTTAGTCTCAATGTGGACAGAGTGTTCTCGACTCCAATCTATCTATCTTGAAATTTTAGTAATTTTCAGTTTTACTCTAGCCATGATGGCATTTAAGTTACTGCACAAAACAACCAATTTCATCACAAAATACAATGACCTGTCGGGTATTTTCTACCTATTGGTCAACCAATTCCTTATACAGATAACAGCTGTTTAGAAAACTGCTTCATTCTGTTTTCTTTAAAGCTCTTCATCAGTGATAGCTTGGACATTTAAATTGCAGCTACTCGTGCACATAACTTCTAAGGCGTTCCATCTACATTGTACTCGATGGCCAGATTAGAAGTTGGAAGTTACCCGAGTCAATTTGCATGAATAGCTGCAATTAAATGTCCAGCTCTTTCTTATTATATAAGAGCTTTAAAGAAAAAAGATTGAAGCAGTTTTCTAAACAGCTGTTTTTTATTTTTGGAATTGATTGAGCAATAGGTAGAAAGTACCTGACAGGTCATTGTATTTTGGCTATAATTGAAAAGGATTGCCAGTATTTTTATCGAAGATCAAAGGTTTATATGGATACTCCGTCCCCAGATAAAAACAAGCATCCAGTTTTTATTTGGGGACGGAGTATCCATAAAAACTGGATGCCATGATATAGCTGAAAAATTGTGAAAAGTGGCATTAAACACCATTCTAACAAACAAATTACCAGAATTTGGATTTAGGGTTTGTGTAAATTGTAAAAATATAAAAGTAAGGCAAAAAAAATAATGAATGACCTCATTTAAAAATTAAAGGAAAATATAAATTAGTATAAAATGTAATAACCAGGTAACAGAGATAAAAACCATGTTTTTTCACAGTAAATTGCATTTGCAGGCCATATTACAAATATTACATCTTGCCAAGATATATAACCAGTCCAGTAGAAAAAAGAGAAAACTGATGGTTCAATGAACCATGAAAAAGAAACTTTAGAAGTCTTAGAAGTTAACTACTGTGAAACAAATGATTAAAACTAATTTGAAACATTATATGTTAACAAGTCAAATGTTCAAATAAATTAAAACATAATTATTTCATAATAATCTCTTCACAAAATGTTATTCTAGTGACCTGCACTAAATTAAGTGAAACCAAATAATCACAATTATTTTTGCTAAATAACCTAATAACTAACTACAGTAAAACTATGCAAGTAACAAAACTAACTGACTAACACATCTTACATTTGAAAAAGTGATAAAGTGTATATAGGATACTTTTAGAAATAATTTTTGATGAATTACTCCTGTGAACTTCAAAATATTTTCAACCTTCCTATATTAAATAAACTGCATTATGTATTTAAATAGAATTTAATAGACAAGTGTACCACAATGCCATATTTGTAATATGGCCTGCAAATGCAATTTACTGTGAAAATACAGGTTTTTTTTTAAAGTTTGAATCAAAGTACTAAGGGAATGTTTTGCTTAACACCAACTACTTTTGTTTCTTTACGTATAGTCAAGTCTCAGCAAGATAAGTTTTTTATTACACTGTCACATTCAATATGGCAAACAACATCAATTTACCATGACCAAAACAGCAGTTTTCTATCAGCTTCATTCAAATTTCTAAGCCAATGCTTTGTTTTTCATAATTAATATATTTTTCCATTCGTATTACCTTTTCTCAGTAAGGTAGTTTCTTTTTAGCTCACCTGACCCAAAGGGTCGGTGGCGTCTGTAAACTTTTTACATTTTAATCTTCTTCTCTGAAACCACTTGGCCAATTGAAACCAAACTTGGCCATAATGTTCATTGGATGGACCTTTACAAAGTTTGTGTTTTTTATTTTGATTGGTAAACCAATATGGCCGCCACCTCAAGACTTAGTTTAACATAGGACCCTATGGGAAAAAAGTTAAAAAGGGCTTCTTCTCTGAAACCGTTTAACTAATCAAAACAAAACTTACTAGCAATATTGTTTGGATGGTCCTCTATAAAGTTTGTGTTTTTGATGGGAAATGGAAATTCAAAATGGCCGCCACCGCAGGACTTAGTTTAACATAGAACCCTATGGGAAAAAGTTTTAAAAGGCTTCTTCTCTGAAACCGGTTAATCAATGGAAACAAAAACTTACTAGCAATATTGTTTGGATGGTCCTCTATAAAGTTTGTGTTTTTTATGGCAATTGGAAATTCAAAATGGCTGCCACCGCAGGACTTAATTTAACATAGGACCCTATGGGAAAAAGTTTGAAAGGCTTCTTTTCTGAAACCAGTCAACCAATGGAAACAAAATTACTAGCAATATTGTTTGGATGGTCCTCTATAAAGTTAATGTTTATTATCCCAATCGGAAATTCAAAATGGCCGCCACCGCAGGACTTGGTTTAACATTCGACCCTATGAGAAAAAAGTTTTAAAGGGCTTCTTCTCTGAAACCGTTTAACCAATCAAAACAAAACTTACTAGCAATATTGTTTGGATGGTCCTCTATAAAGTTTATGTTTTTTATGGCAATTGGAAATTCAAAATGGCCGCTACCGCAGGACTTAGTTTAACATAGGACCCTATGGGAAAAAGTTTTTAAAGGCTTCTTCTCTGAAACCGGTTAATCAATGGAAACAAAAACTTACTAGCAATATTGTTTGGATGGTCATCTATAAAGTTTATGTTTTTTATGGCAATTGGAAATTCAAAATGGCCGCTACCGCAGGACTTAGTTTAACATAGGACCCTATGGGAAAAAGTTTTTAAAGGCTTCTTCTCTGAAACGGGTTAATCAATGGAAACAAAAACTTACTAGCAATATTGTTTGGATGGTCCCTTTATAAAGTTTATGTTTTTTATGCCAATTGGAAATTCAAAATGGCCGCCACCGCCGCAGGACTTAGTTTAACATATGACCCTATGGGCAAATAAAAAAAATCTTCTCTATGTAACCGGTTAACCAATGAAACAAAGCTTTCTAGTAATATTGTTTAGATGGTCCTATTTAAAGTTTATTGAAAATTACAGGACTTACTTGAACATCAGGGAAATGCCATCTTCATTGCCTATAAAATCAGGTGAGCGATACAGGCTCTTAAGAGCCTCTGGTTTAATTTACCAGACCACTGTATTCAATATGGCAGACAACTACAATTCATGTATTACAAAAAATTGCTGCAATAGTTGTATATCAAATCATAGAACTGCATTTTTGGGGAAATTTAAAATTGTATTAACAATGTATTAGAAAAATAGTGTAAATGTATCATTGGTAATACTTGAAGTGTATTTTATCAGCTTTCATTTTATTTATTTCATTTTTTAATAGTTTGTTTTATTGCAGGAACATCATGCAGGTTACGTTTATGATTTCAAGATGAAACATTTATTTTTAGAACTTGTGATTACATCTGACAAGTGTACAATGTTCCACAACATTATCATTAAATAAACAGGATGCTCAGATCAACAACTTACAATTTAATATGATTGAATAATTGTACATGTATTTTTAAGAATAACAAATATTATTAGAAAACCAGGACAAAACACATGAACAACATAAGTAAACATATTTATTCCTTTTATACAAAACTTTCATTTAAATAAAAGCAAACAAACAATGTGGTACCATTACCTTCAATAGACTTCCAATGACATGACACTATCAAATGGAATTGTTACTACTTGAGGGTGCAAGTCATATATGCACTTGGTCAAATGGAGACCTACAAAAAAGTTAATTCAGCACCTGGTATAAGTCAATTCAATTCACAGGAACCACGTTGTAGGCATCCTCACAAGTCAGGGTTTCTGTGTCCATGAAACCCTGACAAACTTAGCTGGGAAATTCCCAGGCTATACTAAACTTTACCGTATCATTCCGATGGGATTTTGCCTGTCAAAATTAAAAACTGCTACCGCATTTGATCGAGTTTATGGTCCTTTTGTAAATCTTTTATTACACTTTTTGAAATCAACAATTATTTTCCACAGCTAAACGGCGTTGTGAAATGCGGCTGAAATTTAATTTTGGTAGATCGAATTTCCATAGGAAGTCAGCCATTTTTGTTTCTAAAGGGGTCTAATGTTGTTTACAAACATTCGTCTGCTTTCGTAACGTACAATGGTATTCGGACAAACCGCGAGACTTTTCCTGCCTCAACTTCAGATGACATTACCCGAAGGATTTCGAATAGACAACAATGGAATTTTCCTAACGTACACTTCCGTTCAAAACAAGGTCAAAATTTAGTATGGAAAATCGATGTCTCAAAATGAAAATTCAGCCGCAGTTCACAACGCTGTTTAGCTGTGGAAAATAATTGTTGATTTCAAAAAGTGTGATAAAGATTTACAAAAGGACCATAAACTCGACCAAACGCGGTAGCAGTTTTCCATTTTGACAGGCAAAATCCCGTCAGATTGACACGGTAAAGTTTAGTATAGAAGATTTTCGTATGAAGTCAATCCTTCAAATATCAACCAATGAAATTGCTTGAAAGAAGCAAGTGTTTGGCAGTAGTCATTCTTAAGTTGGAAAAAAACGTAACGCAACTAATAAATAATGCTGTAATAAAAACTATTAACACTACTGTACAAAATACGCTGATTTTCACATGGTCTATGCAACACATCCATTTGGTTTATTTACAATCCACATTGGGATATCCCCTTATCAAGTCACGAATGAAAATGAGATTTTGATTGGCTACATCAAGGCATGATGTAGCCAATCAAGATAGTGACTTCTAGCCCGGGAATTTTCTAGCCAAGTTTGTAAGGGTTTCGTGGACACAGAAAATCTGACTTGTGAGGATGCGTTGTATGAGTCAAATCCGCATCAACTTTGGCACCACAGTCTGGTCTGGCTAAGTGAAACTTGAAATTCTTTCAATAATATATCCCAATTATACAAGCACATAAAAAAAATTTTATTAGAGGTCCCAAAAGTACTTCATTTTTATTATATGCTGATTGGGCTTTGATTTTGGTTGCTATGTTTTTTTTTATTTCTTTATTAACAATTCAGGCGAGTAATAAAGGAATATAGCTTGTTTTTGTTATTAGAAGAAAAATACAAGTTTTTAAAGAGTGAATTAATATTAATACATTTAGAATAAATATTTCATTGCAGACCCACGGTCAACCTTCAACAAACCAATACAGATTTGAATCCAGTTCTGACATCTCCTACACGTATAGGCAACAAAACAGACTCATTCAGAACTGAGCTGACATTGACACCAACTGTTTCTGGATACAGCGAATTTTGCATGTTCTTAACTGACTCAATGTATGTATTTAGTCAATTAAATCACCAGTTAAATTATTAAATTACAACAGTATATATAATTAGAGTGTCCAAACACATTTTAAGAATTATATATAGATAGTTAATGTACTATGCATCATATGCTCAATCACATCCCAGCTATATTGAATACCCTTTTTTAGCTTACATTCAGCCATCCTTTGAGTTCATTGTCTGTAAACTTTTCACATTTTATACAAGTATTTTCTCAGAAACAACTCAAATAATGACTGTAGACAAGCTTTGCACTGATGATGAATGAGGTTAGCTACAATATTCCTAATTTGATTGTTATGGGATGAAAAAGACCTCTACCTTGCGAAATTATTGCTTCTGATTTAAGCTGTAACTTAAAAATTAAGACTTGTGGTTGGTTACAAATATTCCTTGATTTGCTTTAATTGGGTAAAACACATGGCCAGAAGTGTTGGATAGTTCCTTATAGGAAAGAAAAGCTGTATAAAAAATAAGAATTGCTTAGTTATTCAATTAGTTTCAGGTTCAGGTGAACGATACAGGCTCCTGGGAGCCTTTAGTTTAATCATATTCCTTATATTGCATTGCTCTTAGGAGTCTCTAGTTTAATTATATTACTTATATTGCATTGATCAGTCAAGCCTTCCATTAAGAATCCTTGTTTATGATTGGTTGAAATTGTCAGAATTGTTGTGTCTGTTGCTGCAAAACCAAATTGATCATACCTTGTAGGACGTAAGTATTTGAGGTTCCTGATTTGATGCTGATTTAGCTTCAAACATGACCATCGTGACGAGTCCTGATTTCTTATTGGCTTATTTCTGTAAATACAAGTCTAAAAAGAAGAGTTATTTTTGTGAAACAATGCAGTGCTGGTCATCTTTAACAATTTCCTCATTCTGATTGATCAGGCTTGACCAGAACATCTTCTTTATGGCCATCTATTATATAACTTGATGAACTATACAAGCTCTACATTGCCTTAGTTTAGCTTACCTGTCGACATGAATATGTATATGTATCAATGTAACACATTTCAATCATTTCTACAAAAACACTTCTGATTATGTTTAAATTAATCGGGTGCTACCTAAAAAGTTGAGTTAAGATCCCAAATAATTTTTATTGTTGTGACAATTTACCTGCATAATTAATTGTTAATTCTTTGGATACAATGTAAAAAGCAAAGAAGTTATTGGTTATTTACTGCCAATCCATCATTTGGCATAAAAAGTTCATTCTTTACTTGATTGTCAAAAGCTATGACATTCTTAGCTCTATAATTCTTAGGATTCTGTATTACTATATTTTCATTGTGGAAAAGAAGGAATCTAGGAGGTAAAAATTCGGAGTTGACCTACATTTCAATTTTCATATATTACAATATCTTTAGTAAACATATTCTTATATTTTAGTACGAGTTTTGTGTGTAGAATGATTGACTGAATGTTGTCCACACTATTTTTTTACATTGTGTATTTGTTCAGGTTAAAGCATAAATAAAACATGCACACACACACACACAAATTGTGTCATTGACATTTCATGACACATGTCAACACACAAAGTTTTGGCATCCTGACTATGACTAGTTTAAAATATACTGATACTATATATTCTCATAGATTTTGTTTATATGCATTGACAATAAAATTATTTTTATACAGCACAGTGATGGAAAGGTGAGGCAATATTTTGATTTCTGATAACATTTTTGCCTATCACTATCTGCAAGCAGCAATTAACAGCACTTTGTGTAGTACAGTTTATGTACAAAATTGTTGGTGTTAAATGTCATATTAGACATACAAATTGAGCTTGTATGAAACAAAAAATAATATGTGAGAAAATGTATGCTTTTGCATGTTAACCTCTTGAGTGGTAATTTGTGTTGACTTGTATGTACCACAAGAACATAATTTTGAAAGCCAAATTTTATGTACATCTTCAGTATTCAAAACAAATGAGTCTTTAAATGAGACAATGTTGGTTTTTAATTGTCCACACCTTTGTGGTTGTAATTCTGATGTCAGCTATGATTCTGGCTATTACCAATAGAGGAAACATGTTCATGAATTATCTCCACCTTGACCATTTAAAAATAAGTAGTAAACTGATACAACTTTAACTGTATTGTAAATTAAGAATACAGAATTTTGATAAATCAGATTGCTGAGACATCTGTTTAACACTGTTGACATAGAGATAACTGTCATTTTGGGACTTGCATCTGTGCCATAATTATCATACTTAACTTTTATTTGCAACTTGAACTTAACATTTGGAGGAATTATACCAGACATGCACATTACCTTGATTAGTAACCATTGACCTGCACCAGTTATTTTTGTTTTTCAATTTATTAGATTTTTAGGGTAAACAAGGAGTGTCTCAATACTCTTCTATCTTGTCAAAATAGGATTTTTTAATAAAACATAAATCTAAATGTGCACTAGTAATTAAGTTTTCAATATGTTTGATTTTTTTGAAGATACAAAAGTGATTTAAAAATCAATGTGGTGTCACAATTTTACATTTCTTTCATCATACAAGCTATCTTAAATGATTCAGCATCTGTCTGACTGTCTGGCTTGTTAGCACTCTCAAGCCATTTCTTGTTAGCATTTTGAATTTGAAATCAGTTGATTATGTTTATAATATGTTTGACATGTTTTAAAATGAGCAGTGATCAAGCATTTTTATGAGATCTGTGTTGAAAATATCAGTCAAATGGAAAGTTATCCTGTATGCTCTCTTGCACCTACATTTCACTCAGATTGTTATGAAATTTAAATCACCTGCTTATATTAATAATACCTTGGACTACTTCAAAGATCATATATCGATTACTTTATAGATGATATTCCACTCAGAATTGTAAATTATACGAAAATTACCCTGTAAGCAGTATTTCACCAAAATTTCTTGTTGAGAAAGTTAGAAAATCAGCACTAATTGATTATTTTTATGGAAGTTATGCCCCTTGGAAATTCACATTTTTTTGTACAGTTAAATTTTCTACATGTCTTGTCAAACATTTATGAAATTTATATCAACAATATCAGAGATGTGAGGTAATTATATAAAAGTAAAGCAAAATTATGTCAAGTTCTTCTTTCTGTCTACGTTTGAACAGTTAAAAAATTATTTGGTTGCTTTTGCAAAGATACAATATATGCTTTGGTAGAGAATATTGGAATTCCGTTCTCTTTGATTTTTGGATTGTCTTTTTTGACAGTTTCCTTGGTTTTCGATCTTTTGTTATTACCTTCATTTATTGTTACCTTCTTTTAGTGTTTCTTTAAGATACGACTATAATTGGAAATTTATTGGTAACATAATCCGATTATGGTTATTGATAACAATATTTATAATAAATTTCAATTTCCTGTATTTATTTCAAGTTGAATATTGCCTCACATTCATTTTTGTGGATTTATTACTTTATTGTTCGAATTTTGATGTTCTCATTATATTAAACCCCCCACCCCCTTTTCGCAGAAGAGAGGGTATACTGTTTTACCATTGTCCATCCATTTGTTCACATAGTTGACATACATACATTCAAATTTGTGACAACAGGGGTATCACTAGTGAGCATTAGCTCACAGTTCCCACTTGTTTCTTCTCTATTTTTACTTTTATGAATTTATTTTGTAATGTCAATTCTCTTTTTGTTTGTTTAAAGGTTGTTTAATGCCACTTTCAGCAATTTTTCAGCTATATCATTGCGTCCAGGTTTTTTTTATGGGAGAAAACCGGAGTACAAAAGGAAACCCCCAACCTTCGGTAGGAAAACTGGCAATCCTTGTCATTTAAGATAGGAATTGAGCACACCCTGCCCAACAAAAGTTGTGTATTCTATAGTTCTTGTTGTTTATTAGCTTCTGCTTTTTAAGTTTTTCTTAACATGGTTTACCACAGTGACGTTCTGGTGTACTATGCGTCATCAAGGTTTAAACACAAAACTATGAGGATATTCGTAAAGTGTTTGGCTTTTTTTTACACAAAACAAAACAATATGACTACTATATGATGAACAGATTTTTTCTCTTGACCCTTTGCTTGATATTAAACAAATATTTAGCAATTGTACCTTCCTAGCACAGTGCAGTTATAAAAACTGCAGAAACACATTTCTGATTCTATTTAGTAAAAACTATTACGTTTTTTTTAACCAGAACTAAAACAGATCAGCATTGTATGAAGATTGCTGTAAAAGGTAAATTCATTTTATTATACAATGTAGTTACACAAAGGGAAATATAAATGCATACAAGGATTCATGATATTAAAATAATGTTATGCAGCAGCCAGTACTTTCTAGCTTTGATTCAATGCTGAGATAATATGCCTAGTGGCTCAATTTACAGAGATCTATTTCGAATCCTTGTATTTGAAATGAAACATCTTAGTGTACGTCTCACAAAAACAAGTTGGAAAAAATATACTATGCAGTTTATATTGTATTAATGGCTGTAAGTAATTTGTGCAGAGTAAAGCATGATAGTATCAAATCTCATTTATTTTTACACCATTTAAAGGATTAGTGAATGTGTACAATAAACAATATGTCAAATGATAATGAATAAGATATAAATCTAATAAAACAATTTACTAATAATGTCTAAAATTAAGCTGTAACAGCCTCATATTGTATGTATCTTCATACTTGCTCTGGGGGTGTCTGTCTGTTGGTCTGTCTTTCCATCAGTCCATAACACACAATGCCTTATACACTGAATGGTTATGGGTATCCATCTCTTATCCACAACTTTAGCACTGAATGGCATTGATATAAAACTTTCACAGAATCTTTATCATATAGTCTCATTGTGAACCTGATATCTTGAGTGGTGAGTTACAGATCAAGCTAGCTTTTGTTTCTGCTTTGACTTTTACTGTAATTACAGGCCTTTGACTTTACATTAAAGGGAAACTTCGTGAAAAAATTAAAATTTGATATGTTATTCTTAAAATAAAAAGAAATATAATTGCCTTTTGATGTTTTATTGTATTCTTTACCATTACGCTTTAAGAGTGGATTAAAGGTGGTAAAATTTTGTGTATGGGGGCTGCCATATTGACAGTATTTTATCATGTGACTGCGTTTGTGACGTGATAGATGTAATTATCCAGAAAATATGATAAATAATCCAGTTTAAAAAATATGTTTTTCAGCCTTTGCTCTATAAAGAATACTTAAACTGTGGCGATGACTTATAACCAGCTGACAACATAGATTACCAAATACGTCTTAATGCTCTAATGCTCTTTGTATTAATAAAAGTATTTTTAGTCACAAAGTTTAACCTGTCTTTATTTAACTCAGATAATTACCTAAATAATAATTGTAAGAAAAGATATATTTGTATATTTATTTTTTTAACATACAAAAAATTCAGTAGACAATTTTGCATGTCTTGAAACGGCAGTTGTACCTGGACGTGAACATTTTACAGGTAAATCATTACTCGTTTTTGCAGAGTAATTAACAGAATTAGCAGGTAAACACACAGGATGTTTATTGAAATTACTAGATCGTTTGACCCCGACTTTGAAGTATGAAATTTTGGACATTTTCAAAAGCTAATCACATTGAAGGTTAATCATGTACTTCGAACTTAGAATGACACGCCCCCTCCTGCCAAGGACAGGTATGATTTGAATACACCGAAGTGTCAGAACACAGGATGTATATAAGATTTGGAATACCTTTAGATGCCATGTCATAGGAAATGTAAAATTGATACGTTGACTCAAAATATACATATGTAAAATTTTGGAAACTGTGTTACGCACACGCACAATAAATGTTACCAGTATTAATAATAATAATAAATGTACTAAACGTGAAATGAAATTTTGATGCACGAAAACAGGGTATTTAAGGTATCCGGACCATAAATGACCATGTGATCATATTTGGTGTCCCGGATGTCCATTTTTTTTTCAATGGAGCAGACCTCGGTAATGTTCGGCAAACATCGGAAATACTATTTGAGTAACTAACTTTTTTTACCAAAAATGGTAACATTGATGGAAAGTAAAACAAGATATTTAAAGTATATCATTAATTAGCAAGACATTGATTTAATAAAGCTGTATTTCTTGGTCGAACAATAAAATTAAACGGTGACGTCAATTATGGGTCGGATACCTTAAAAATAATTCATTTACTGACCGTTATTTCTAATATTGTCAACTTCGCAAAGATTTTGTATAAAAAGTTTCGTTCAATAAATTTAATCTGATTAAGTTGAAAAGAATAAACGAATAATTTTCTATTTATTGACAAAATTCAAACAAATATTCGATGAAAAATGAGGTCACCATACCATTAAACTATCCTCCATGAAATTGTTGCTGCTGTGGACAAGTCTGTAAACTGGTTAACTTTATGTTACACAAATCGGGGTTAAATTTTATGTTGTTTTTTTTGCTTAGATCAGGAAACCGAAACGTAATCTTGCCACCACCTTGTCTTATAGTACAACCTTCTGTTATTGACTGTTTCACGTTAATATCATACCACGGCATGTCCAGGGATCAATGTAGAAACTTAACCATTGAAAATATAATAAAACATCAAGAGGCAAAAGTGTTTCTTTTTGTTTGAAGAATAACATATCAAATTTTCATTTTTCGCGAAGTTTCCCTTTAAAGAAAAAACTGAATACTGCCATTAATTTGATATCTTGCCAAGGTAGACATTTGTTTCTAGCATTCTAGAACTCACATTTTAAGCCTATTCAATTTGATACTCCTCCAAACACTTGAGTAGACATCTATTGCATCTCCCGTACAATATAAACATTTCTAAGGTTGTGTGTCTTCAATATCAATTATAATACAGCTTTGTCAATGCGGAGTGTGGGAACTTCATATGTATCTCCCAGTTAGTGCTATTTTTATATCAGTTGTGAGTCTAGATAAATGAAACATGCATGTAGTTCTTAGAAACAAGAGAAATGATATGGCATGCCGTTCTCGTCAAAAGTATGATTCAAAATATCATCAGAAATTACACACTCAAAACTTTAAATTACGCTTTCAAAATTGAAATATGCACTCAAAATTTAAATTTCGCACTCAAAATTAAAATAAATAATTTAAATAATTAAAATATGCACTCAAAAATTTTACGAAAACACACTCAAAAGGTAGATTGAAATTACACACTCAAAATTTTAATTCATTCACTCAAAACTGAAAATTACGCACTTAAAACAGAGTGCATATTTTAATTTTGAGTGTGTAATTTGTGATGATATTTTGAACCATACTTTTGACGAGAACGACGTGCAATAAAATGATTATAATACTTTTCACAGTAAGATAATGTATCATTCTTTAAATATGTAATTTTGTTTACACCGTGTAGATTAAACATGTATCTAGTAGTTATTGAAATTAAATAATTCCTCAGGAATTAATCCAACCCTAACTTTGTTTTTCACGCTAGCATGTTAGGATCATTTGACATTAGGGGATCATCTATCAGTATCACTGATAATCTTTCTTTATGTTTTTTTTTCAGATCGTCCGACAGCAGATCCAGTAGTAAGTATATGTTACATAATGGTATATATGATTTAGTGTGTATTTTCAAATGTATGAAGTGGAATTTGTTTTTCTGAAGTTTTCCTTGTATTCTGTTGTCCAGAGTAATTTGTGCGTTTTAAAGCATTAATAGGAATATTCCAAAATAGAGTGGTCAGTATGGTGATTTGTTGCCACTTATCTAGTGTAGCAATTGGTCATTTATGAAATTTGCTCATGTATTTTCATGTTTTTGTTCTCAAAAACATTTCTGAAAGTTAAATAGCTAAATTTGTTTTATACATTTGATTATTTTCTTTGTTTTTTCCACTTTATTTATTGTTGTGCTTGAAAGAGATCAATACTTGAAATCACTTTTAAACATTTATGTTTTTTAGATTTCACCTAAGTTTACAGCTAAGACGTTATACCCAGACACTTTAATTGCATGTAAAGTTAATACCTTCTGTCATTTACCAATGGAAACTGAGCTAAAGCCTGACAAACAATGGTAATACGATTACATGTATATATATATAGGAGTCTAAAGGAAGCTACCAACCAGCACATTTACTAAGTATCAGATCGCCAACATGGCAAAACAGAATTAAAAAAAAATAATATACAAGTCTATAGGATTATGCAATGATACAAATGAATATATTTGTTATAAATAAATTGAGGTTTTCCTCCACTCCTAACTGATGTCATATCTTGTTATATGTAAATATGTACAATATATATATATATGTCCTCCATATAGATAAAAACAAGTCTCTTTGTTAGTTCTGTTGATTTTAAAGTTGTCCCTTTCAGTGTTTTGTAATGTAATAGTAGAAATTTGATAATAAATATTGAAATTGATGAATTACAATCTACATCAATTGTCCATTTTTACAGTCCTACACTATCTAAGGATAATTCAACAACTACAACAGCAGACATTCATCCCATGGAGACCCAGACTGATGGTATTACATGTACCACCGACTTTGTTATACATCCTACCAAGTCAGAAACAGGACTGAAACATGTTTGCATTCAGATTAATGTCAGGTACTTCTGCAGGATTTTTTAAATTTATATAAAAGTTCAGATTTAGCTGCCCATGTTCAGGTTGTATATTCTTAAGCCTTTCAGAGATTTGTAGAATCTTACACATCATGCATAGACAATTCATTAACACTTTCATTACTGAAATGTTTTTATTCTGCGAGTTTCTGTGGCCAGTGTTTGATTCCAGCGCGCATTTTCCGTGACTTGACTTAATTAACCATGTGCTGGACATGACTTGAGGCCAGGTGAAAAACGTAAGTATCTCTGTAGTTTGGCAACATATGGTGTTAAAAATTACTACACATTCTTTAAATAACATATTTCCATTCTAAACATCTCTGTACTATTTTTTGTTGTTTATTGTACCCAGAATGTATCTATAAGAAGTGTAGACAGCAAGATCGTGAATAATAAACAAATGTGATCAATTCAATTAAACATTCAAAATTTTTCAAAACCTTATTTTTTACCGCTTAAAGTTAAACATTCATTTTCAAATAGTACAATTCCATAAATAACTATTTTAACTGATAGAATTTTGATTAGTTTTATCTAGATCAGTGAAAATTGTAACGAGTTTAGTTTACGTCAGCCATGATGTTCACGCATTTTTTCAAAAACAGAACAGAACAATCAATGAATGCAGAAAACCCATAATGTGTATACAATTACAACATTTGACTAGAAACACAAAGAAAAAAGAAAGCACATATTTTAACACAATACATTTTACAACTCTAGCATAACTCAAAACATTTTCAAGTACAATAGTCAAAGAATAAAATAAATTGTAATTAAGTAACATTATTTCTGATACTGAAGCATGTAGAATAACTTTTGTCAAGTAAGAGTTGTCTTCTTTATCCATGTGCATTTCACACAATGACAATGTTAATTATTCCTGAATGCATAATTTTGATCATTTGGGCATGCTGTTTTGATATTTATTTTTATCAAGTGTGTTAGAATGTATATTTAATAACTGACAATACAAAAAAAACTTGGGAATATTTAGTCTAAAAATTTGTCAGAAAACAACTTCCAAAAATTATTATGAAAAAAAATAATAATATAAACAAATGTCCCATTACTGCTGTCTGCTTACTGTTAGTATTTTGCTTGACCAGAAAATTATATAGTTTTAATGGTTATCAAATTCCTCCGAGATTTCTATTACATTTTTATCCCTTTTTTTAATTATTTTAATTTAATTATTTTATTAATATTTTATTTTTTTATTTTTATCTTGTTTATAGCATATAGGTCTCAAATTTTAATTTATGTACTTTTTGGTTTTTTTTAAGTTCAGCTGTATACAGTTATATTGGTATTGACAGATCAGATATGCAGAAAAACATAAAACCAAGGAAGACAGGATTTTCCTATGTGCATTTACCAACAATTAGCAGTAATTCAGTGTGATGTTACTGCCTGAATGAAATGTGCATTAGTATTCTAATTAAAATCTTAAATTTCTTTTATTTAAAGTTCAAGTGTAAAAAGAAACATCAGCAGAACTATTTCAATATAATTTACAAAAAAATAAAAAATCAACAAACAATAACAAGAAATTGTGGAAACAAAAGCATCTAAAAGTGATGTGGAACTTAACAATAATATTTAATTGTAGCCATTTTACTGTATGGAACCTTGTCAGGCTTATAAAGCATTCAGGCAGACACAGGTGCTTGCCATGTACAGAACATCCATATTTTGTTTGTCTACCAGTCTTGCATACCATTTCTGTGTCGGACATAACATGATGACAAATGTTCTTTTAATTAACTGGACAGGAATGTGTCTCTGAATAATTCACACTTCATTAGGAACTACAGATGGTCTTCCTTTGTGATTATTTGTGTAGTAATCTACAACAAGTCCTTTGGCAAAAGCCAATAAGAACTCTATGAAAGTGGTAGATGGCAAAGTTGCTTTCCGACTTGGTTCCTAAATGAGTCAACATCAACTTAATGCTCAACCTGTGTAACTAATAGATCACGTAAAATAGATAGTACATAGACTGACTTCTTGTCCTTACATGTAGAAGCAATAAGACAACCACATACAGTTGTTCCCACAGATCAATTTAGTTGTGAAAAATTTGTCATTATAAATGTGGTAGACTACCAGCTAAATTGGAACCCTAAATAATATACATGTACTATACTTGTTGCTAAATGTATTTTAGGAGGAAGCATTTTTGACTGGATAGATTTCATTGTAATAAATGTTTCCACTTTCTTACTCATTTTGAGGCTTGTACTGTCTTAATTAATCACACTCCTTAAAAGGAATCATGGATTCATCAATGGAAATATTGCATCTAGGATTATATTCACATGGAAAGATCAACTAAAGATGGCTATACTTTTTACAATGGATCAAAGTTGGGTTGACCGGGAAGATCTTCCAGTGAATGTTGTATTGGAGAAATGCAAATACCTTAAAGTCTGTGTGAATATATCATGTTACATGGGTCTGGAAACGGTCATATTTGCCGGACATGTCCGGCCATTTGACCAAAATGTCCGACAGAAAAATAGGCTAATCGGACATTTACAATTTTTTACAGGTCAAATTATGATACCTATTTTCGGTCATTCCATTGTTGATTATCGGCCATTGTTATAATATTAAGTCCGAGTAGTTCTTTTGTGTTGTTAATAATATTTTATTGTGAACGATTCAACTTTCAATCAGACCAAGCTTGTGTGTATGTCTTGATGAAAAACAAAATGTGTGTACACAGTAATTATCACCAAAAGAACCATAAACTGTTTCCGCTTGGGTCATGTTTTTACAGTTGAACTGTAATGATTTACAACTTTGAAACAATAAAGATCGGCCTCTGTCACCTAGTACAGGTGTGTTAATTAAAGTATCATGCATATAGCTGACCGAAAACACGTGGTATAAAATGTTGTGTTGAATTAATAATCATCCTTTGAACAAGAAATAAATTCAGTATTAAAATCATAAATAAATATGAAATAAAATTCGATAAGTAAATGACCAACGATAATCAAAATAAATTTAATCGTCACATGAATGCATGAATACACTTGTAGTATTGACGATAAAAATAGACTGAACCATTTACGAATATGCGCAGTTAATCTGGGGCTCGTTATGGGACAGATGTGTCGTTTCCGTTATCTGTTTTAATTGAAGCCATATACTTCAGTAATTTGACCAACGTGAACCGGGGGCGTAATTTTTTTTCAATTTGTTTTTACAACATTTACGAAATTATCATAAAAGGCGAGAGTAAAATCATTTCTTCACAAGTTTCCAAAATGAATAAGAGAAAGAGAGATTCACCCTCCAAGATTGCAAGATGTTTCAGCGTGAAGTGGCTACAGTTGTTTGCCTGGTTGACTTTTGACAAGACTGCCAATGCCATGTTTTGCACAATATGCCAGAAGCATAAACAGAAAAACAGCTTCGTCCACCCCTGTTCCAGAAATTTTAGGAAGTCCAGCCTCACTGAACATGCCAGCTGTAACGAACATGTACAGTCCATCAAGTCAGAGGAGTCAGCAAAAGATGACAGACTACGAAGTATTGTAGAAAAGGTTTACGAAAAGACCGATGATGCCATGACAACCCTGATCCGCAATTCGTACTTCATTGCCAAAGAAAACTTACCAATTGAAAAATTCCAGTCAATCAACGAGTTAAGTAAACTGAATGGTGCTCCCATCACTGCAACAAAGTACCAAGAACACACAGCCTGTTCCGAGTTTATTGGCATCATTTCCTCCCAGATAGAAAAGAGTGTCATCGACGATGTCAAAGCCAGTCCGGCATTTGGTATCATGATCGACGAGTCCACTGACCTATCGACACAGAAACACCTTATCCTGTATATAAGTTACCTTAAAGAATCCAGACTGGTTGTCAACTTTTCGAAGCTTATCAACTTGACTGCCTGTGACAGCGTAGCCATAACGAGCCAACTCCTGACTTACTTCAAACTCAACGACATCGACCTGAGGAAGATGTATGGTATGGGGTCCGATGGTGCTGCAGTTATGATTGGCAAACACACTGGAATTTCACAACTGTTAAAAGAGTACAGCCCCAGCCTGATCGAGGTTCACTGTGTTGCCCATCGACTCGCTTTAGCCTGTACAGATTTAGCCAAAACCATCCCGGAAATAAAGTTACTGAAAGTATCATCAGTACCATTTACACTTACTTCAATAGATCACCAACGAACCTAGCAGAACTACAATCATGGCAGACGATTTTAGACGACCCACAGCTCAACCCATCAGACGTACACCAAGTCCGCTGGTTGTCAATGGGCAATGCTTTAGACACACTGAGACGTACACTTTCTTCTGTAGTCCATATGGTATCAGACCAAGACGACACTGATATGGTAGCAAGTTCCATCCTTCATCATGTCTCAACATTCAAGATCCTGTTCCTTCTTCACTTCTTCAGCGACATATTTTCTCAACTTAACATACTTAGCAAGACACTACAACAGATAGATCTTTCCTACAGTAAAATCCAGCTCCACATAGACGCTTTCATGGTATCCTTATCATCGATGTACCTGACTGAAAACCCATCTTATGGCACCAACCTCCAGCAGTTCCTCACAACAACAACAGACACAGACAGCTTTAATGGTATCCACTTCCGTCGTTCGTCCAAAGATTCTTTCCTTCCCGCTAAAGTTACACAACTAGTGACAGCCCTCAAGAACAACATCTCAGACAGATTTCCAGACTCCGTCATCTTTAAATCATTCACAGTCTTTGAACCTGCATTCTTCCCTAAGACCCTTAGCGACATGCCGAATTATGGTACTGACGAGATCAACATCCTCACTGACCACTACACGACGATTGACAAACATGCAGCACTACAAGAATGGAGCACACTTAAATTCATCGTCTTTAACAATTACAGATCTCTAAGCCCTGCCGATCTTCTTACAGAATTAGCAACCCTAGAACAATTTCCGAACATCACGAAACTTTTACAGATTGCCCGCATCTTGCCTGTGTGATTCATGTACCATTGTTTTTATGAATATTGAGGTGTTAAGAAAGGAATCAGTTGACCAGTACATGTTGGTGCAAGGTTTCCTGTCAATCACTATTTGGAAGCAAAGACCTATAAAAACATTCATTTATAAAATCAACTGCAGGTTTTTTTGTTATTTATCATTGATCTTGTGGCACCTGTTATGCCAATAGGTTTGGTTCAAGTAAATGGGGTAGTCCTTGCTCTGCATAAACGAAATTCTTATGCCAACCACTATTTTCAGTAAAAGACTAGACATTTATATATATATATATTATTTTTGTTGTACTAGCGATTTATTTGATAATGGCTAAAACTTGAGAATACTGAAATATGCATTTCTGCCATAGCAACGGAATATCCAATTCTATTAATAATAACAATATATTTCAGTTGAAATAAGAAAAAAATGAAACAACAAGGGTATTTTGGGATTTTTTTAAAATAACGTATATTTATAATGGATCAAGAGAAATCTAATATCTGATCATATATGATGACGACAGGCACCTGACCAACATTTTTCAAGTCCACTGGTCACGGAGTATTTCTCCCGGGAAAGTAATTCTCGCCACCCGATCTTTTGACAGTTTTATTGAAAAATTGGCATTTCTAAAGTGATAAACATAACTTGTTTTGGACGAAAGATAGTAAAATCTATCAAATGAAGCCTTTGCTATTGATTTTGATGAAAAAATAACGACACAGGACTCGCGAAAATGGAGAGAATTGCTTCTGTCAATTTAATGGCAAGAACCACTCTCTGACCATAACCATGGCATAAATGTCTACTAAGCTTATCAAATTTGGTATTTAATTGTTTGCAAATTTGATATTTAACACAGAAACGCTCACGAAAATGCTAAACATTCTAGTACATTCCAGGATCTTTATCGCAGACATTTTCTTCGTTGATAGTGTAGACGTACCCACCCCCCCCCCACCCCCCCCCCCCTTTATTTTTGTAGTCTCGAAGAAGTATGAATGGTGGTTGTTGTTGTTTAATAATGTGTTACGGTGTTATTGGTTTAAATATTGTTGGATATTACTTTATTTATGTCTGTGAGAAGTCTAATTTTGCTGAAGGAAGTATCTTCTAAGGAGAACGTGTCCAAGAGACAAGCGTGCATGTCTATGACTGAAACGTAGTTTAAAGATCAGTAATTTCAATTGTTGACCTAGAGTACGAATTTTAAATAATCTTACTTGTTGTTTCTGTTAATTCCGAAGATGAGTAAAGTAATTTTGAATATAATTCATCAGGGGTATTTAAGCGTTTCACCCAAAGACGGACGCGGAGACTGCATTTTGGGTTTTGAGATTGTTGGCGATTCATTTTTACAAGTTTGGAGAGGAGAAAGTTGGAAAATACCTAAAGAATGTCGGATATACCTAGCGTTAGTATCTAATATTTATTACTATATTTTTTCTAGTCAAACCATTTTTCAAACGTCAATTTTATCACATTTCAATATGTTTTACAGTTGTGTTTCTGCTGGTGTTGCCGGTGTTGGTGTTGTGAAGGTGTAACACCGGATTTGGTTTTTGAAGGTGTTGCACCGGATTTGGTGTTTGGAGGTGTCACACCGGATTTGGTGTTGTGTCGGTGTTGCACCGGATTTTGTGTATTATTAGTTATAGTTTTTAAGAATTTATAATTTTTATAAATTAAGAGAAGAACTACTATTCAAGTATTTGTTTAAAAAATAAACTGTAGATAAGGATGTTCGAATCATTGATATATGTTGAGTATGCTGATACCCGCTTAGCCTTTTGCGGTAAAAAGTGGTTTGTTGTACAATTCTAAAGTCATTTGTCGGACTAATCTGTTGGATTAGGACAATTAGGGACCACCCACAGAGTCGAGGTCCGGCACAAGGCAGTCTATATCATTAATTCAATAAAGTAAAATGTACTTCTAAAATAATGAATTATCATTTTTTACATACTACAACGGTTAACATTCTATATACTGGCTCTCTATATTGTGCTAAGGCGGGTGGCCAAAACTAGACACCGTCTACGTGCAACATAGGGTTAACAAAATCTGTTGTAGTTAAGTGTGGCGCCATCATCTCGGGTGTCCGACTCTAACACCCGAGGGGCAGCGTTACAATATTTATAGTCAAAATGCAATGACCTGTCAGGTATTTTCTACCTATTGCTCAATCAATTCCAAAAATAGATAACAGCTGTTTAGAAAACTGCTTCAATCTAAAGCTCTTGATCAGAAAGAGCTGGACATTTAAATTGCAGCTATTCATGCATGACTCGGGTAACTTTACTGGAGAGATTGCCATAGGGAATAATGAGTTAGAAGTTTAAAAGTTACCTGAGTCACACATGAGTCGCTGCAATTTAAATGTCCAAGCTATCACTGATGAAGAGCTTTAAAGAAAACAGAATGAAACAGTTTTCTAAACAGCTGTTATCTGTATTAAGAATTGGTTGACCAATAGGTAGAAAATACCTGACGGGTCATTGTATTTTGACTATAATTATTATTATTTGTGTTTTTTGCTTAAATACTGCTCACAATTCACTATAAACAAAATAATTTTATCTACTTTCCGCTTTACTTCACATTAAAAATGTATTGCAATTGAAAAATGTTGAAAAAATGGTTAGAAGTTTACTACACCAAAAATCAATACTTGGGTATCCTTATGGATACTTTCTGCTGTGCCTAAAGGATACATGAGGTGTGAATGGGTTAAATTGTCTAAATTATATATTGTAGTAAATATGATTATCAGTTGTAATTAAAGTACATTTAATCCTATAATTTATTACACTACTCGTGTTTTTTCATCAGACTGACTGATGATCACCATTGTGTCAACACTTGGGTAGAGAATTAGAACCTGATTTAGGGCTCAGACTCAAATTCAAATGGGGGGCCTCGGTGGCCGAGTGGTCAAGGTAGTTCGTCTACTATTGATCACGTGGTCTGTCAACACTGAGATTGCGGGTTCGATTCTCACTGCAGGCAGGGTGTACTCGACTCCAATCTTAATTGACAAGGATTGCCAGTTTTCCTACCGCAGGTCGGGGGTTTTCTCCGGGTACTCCGGCTTCCTCCCCCAATAAAAACTGGACGCCATGATATAGCTGAAAAATTGCTGAAAGTGGCGTAAAACACCATCAAACAACAACAACAAACAAATTCAAATGCATAATATATTTATACTGTAGCTAATATAGAGGGCATTGTCATGATATCTTAACTGTACAAGTAAGGCAGGTTTTCCCTAAAGTTGTATTATCTTGCTGAAGGCAATATCACTGTCCATAGTGCTAGCTGATTTGACCATGCGATTTATCATCTCTCTGAAGGCTCCACAGTGTTGTTATTGTTAATGAAATGCAGAAATCTGAATTATACAAGGTGTTTAATGAATTATTTTATAACTTGATTTTTACTGACATTTTTTTAAACATTGTATAAGAAATCCTTTTGTATTTTCAGCCCATCAGAAGGTCCCAGGTGTTACCGGTTGAATGTAACAGCAGAAAGTATGTGCCTGTTTTGTTGCAACTCATGAGACATCATTACAAGTTAAAATAAAACTCTCAATTACATGCACTATTAACAGAAACAAAAGTTTTCTGCAACTAGTATTTTGAAAAAAACTTGACAAAAATATTCTGATATCTCTTAAGCCTTACAGGGTATAAGCTGCAAAATGATTTTAATTCATTTTTCTAGGAAAATATTGAATTATATCAGACTTTTTCATATAATTATGTTGAAACTGATAATAAATTAACAGCTTATTAGTTGATAATATGTAAGGAGTATTAAAGGCCAATATAATGAAATTCTTATGCAAAATTTGAAAATCATGTCTAAGAATTATACAACATTTTAATCTTTAACCCATTTTTGTTTTGGGTGTAATTGTTAAATGATTGTTGTATTTTAGATCCTTGTGCCTCACTATTGTGTCAGAATCGAGGTGAATGTGAGATTACTAACAATACTGGTCAATGTATTTGTCGAGCAGGATTTACAGGAGATAAATGCCAGACTCGTAAGTATTAGGCTAAGTTTTAACTGACCTGACCCCAAGGGGGATGTAAGCCATTACCACAACTTGGTGTCTGTCGTTTTCTGAGCTATTGCCATCATTAACTTTTCTTTAAATATCTTCTTCAAAATTACAGAAGGGATTTCTTTGAAACTGCACACATAATCAGTTAAATGTCCTCTACCAAGATTGCACAAATCATGGAGGCCGGCCAACCAACATGGCCACCGCAGCTAAAAATTGAACAAGGGTTTCAAAATACAGTTTTTGACTTATAGTTTAAACAAGTATAACAGATACAGGAAAACCAACCCCTTGTAAAAGTTGTTACCTCTTAATCACTAAAATTGATTATTTGTACCATTTTTTCATTAATATCTTGAAAATTATTGGAACTAGAGAAAAAGTAAGCATTGCTAAATTGTTCAGCTGCAAAAAAGACTTCATGGTCAAGATTTCTGATCGATCGTTCAGGAGTTACTCCCTTTGAACTGTTTGTTTTACTCAATTTAAATTAATTTTTTTTAAAAACCGGAAGGACTGCTTTGAAACATTGCACAAATCATCTTTAGGATGTCCTCTACCAAAATTGCACAAATCATGGCAGCTGACCATCCAACACGGCTGACTTGGCTAAAAATATAACAGGGTGGTCAGTTTTTTGGCCGGATTTCACAGAATGAAAATCCGGGTTATAGTATGTTGAATGTCTGGAGGGTGGGGAAAAAATTTCGTAACAGTTTTCTCAGCAACTACTAATCACACTCTCTTGAAATTTGGTATGCAGCATCAGCATGGCCTTCCAAAACATGGGATTCGATTTCAGGTCTGGAGTTTTTTTAGCCAATTGAAAATTCAACATAGCCACTAGGGTGATTAATGCTATCTGGTTGGCTGAATTTCAAACACAAACTGTTGATTTGAAATATTGCAGAAATAAACCTTAACCTGGTTTGATCTTCTACAAAGTTTGACTTTCTTGTGTTGAACCAAGATGGCTATCATCTATTTCTTTTGTAAAGATACCCATTACACCATGGTCAGGCTTTTTGTAAATGTAAATGTAAAATCCTGACTGCACAAAAATAAATTAATTAATTAATTAAAAAAATGCCCACCATCACAGGATTTAGTTTCACATAGGACCCTTTGAGAAAAACATACAAACAGCTTCTTTTCTTTAACTATTCAACACATTGAACCCAAATTAAACCAAGATGGTTCTTTTATTATTTTGAGTTTTTTAAGCTGATTGGAAATTCAACATGGCTGCCAATGAGTAAAGATTCCCTGAAATTTAAAATTTTTTATTTCTGACAAACCACTTAACCGAATTATTGTGATGTTGTAAAAATGTATCATAGATGGTCTTCTGCTATGTTTTTTTGTTTTGTTGTGCAGGTCCTAATCCACGAGTCCCACACAGTGTCACATAGGTGAAAAAACATCCCTTATTTGTAAAATCATTCTATTTGTTTCTTCTCAGAAACCATCCTGCATATGAGGTTTTGCTGCTTATTGGAAATTCAACATTGCAACATACAAAGGCATCTTTTAGAAATGGTCTCGCTCATACATTTAATATTTAAATTTGCAAGAAAAGTTGGGGTTTTTTAGAAGTCAGATGAGTGTTACAGGCTCTTGAGAGCCTTGGGTTCTTATAACTGTTGAACTAGGTATCATGTATCCGACTTTTTTTGGATGAAATGCACTTCAGTTATTTTTCAGCAAGTTAAGTTTATGTCTGTTTTCAGCTCTGGATACAATATATATATTGTATATTTATGCTAGACATAAAGTTTGTGGTTCTTATTTTTGGCAGCACTAAAATATTTTGCATGTTGGTTTTATACATTTTCCTGAGATTTGCTTCAAATTGTGTGTCCTTTCAATTTATAATGGCGAATTATTATTCAGAATTGTATTCATAGTTGAATTTCAAGTACTGTATATACTTTAGATGATTGCTAATACAATCTAACAAAAATCATAATCTGACTTAAACATTTATGGATTATCTGTTGTAGAGAAATCAAAGCAAGTCACACCAGTCAACTTACAGAACATTACTGATGTAAGTATGGAGTCTACACATGCAGTAGAATTCTTGGTTGCAAAATCACTAATGTAGATGAAAGACACATTCTATTGTTGGAGTATTTGTGCCTACAAATAAGTCCATATTAGATTAGGTACTGTTGAAAGATCACAAAATCATTTAAAATGGTTTATTATTGTTAATATAACAACAGACTTGGGGGGTGGCTGTTGCAAACATCTGTATTTGCTTTTTTACCCCTACTGCAAGGGGGAGTGGGGGAAAAAGTAGTACTAATGATTAATTTGTTTGTTCTGTTGGCAAGGGTACAAATTTAGTCCCATTTCTCATAATGTAGCAGTACAGGAGTGAATGACTCACTCCTGACACTTTGTTGTCAAAAGCTGTTGTATCTTTAACTACATATTATCTTTCTACCATTCGTCAATATCACCATTTTCTTGTAGATTTCGTGTTTAGTTTTGTTTATTGACTGAAAAAGTCAGAGAACCCCAAATTTGAAAGCCTACATTACCTGTCGGCTTTGTATGAAGTTGTTGTATTAATCTATAATAACATTTTATTTCAGACCACCATCAAAAGTTCATTAAATAGTTCAAAAGATAATTAATTATTTGCTACAATATGACTAATGCGACTCAATTCTGCTATTAATCTAACAAAATCACAAAACTAAAATCAGATTTTAATGGCTGAGTACAATTTGGCATAGGAACATAGGAATGCTGTCTTTCCAGCCTTAAGCACTGTTAAGCCTACATTACTTGTCAGGTTAATGAAGTTAAAATTAAATGTTTATATCAACAATATTTTGGACAAGTTTAATGATGAATATCTACATTATTATTTGTGAGTTTAATGTATTAAAAATATGAAGTACGGTATATCGGAAATTGTATAACAGATTTTTATGGATATATATCAAAAGAGTTATATAAATGAGATTGGTTTGTTTGTTTTGCACTTTCAGCAATTTTTCAGCTATATATCATGGCTTCCAGTTATATTGGCACAGGAAGCAGGAGAAAACCTCTGACCTTTGGTAAGAAAACGGGCAATCCTAGTCCATGAAGATTCGAGTGGAGCACACCAAGCCCACAGTGAGACTCAAACCCTCAGCCTCTACCTTAACCACATGGCTACATTGACATTGGAGATGAGAGTGAATAATAAACTTCACAAACAAATCCTTCTATCTACCTTTAACAGTTAAAAAATTATGTGATTGCCCTTGTAGATATGTAATATGTACTTTGGTGGGGGACATTGAGACTCTTTTCTTTAACTTGGTATGGTGGTGTCAACCTTAGTTGAGTTTATCTTCAGATATCTAATATTCTTACAACTTTAATTGGATTTCATTCCATTAAATTTTGATAATACCCATAAGGCTTTCTTAAATTATGGTCTGATCAAGTCTCTGAATTTATAATCAGTTAATTTTCCATGCCTAGAATTCAAAATTATAGTCTAATATTTTGTTGAACAAATATTGTATGGTTTGGACTTTACTACTGGGAATGCACCTAACTATGGTGTCAAGTCACAAATTTAGATACTGTTTATACTTTACAGTCTGAAAAGCCCCATTTTACTTCCACTGCTGTTCCCAAGATAATAAAGTGTGTACAGAATGAGACATGTCATGTGCCCCTGATTGTTACAGAGCCCAGCGGACAAACGTGAGTAATTGCTGAACTTACTTTGAAATCAACTTGACTTTTATCAGTCATTGTGTCATCCAAAAGCAGTTTACAAAAATTCAAAGAAGTAAAATTTGTCCCTTTTCCTGGTTTTATAAATTTTGATCAAGTTCTTTGCCTTCTATATGTCTGGCAGGTACTTTACTTATATCACTATGAAAAGATTGTTGAACCAATACAGCAACTTTGTAGGACATTAAAAAAATTAATTAAATTGATTGATTGATTGGATGTTGGCTTTACGTCCAGCGAGCAGTATTTCAGCTATATTCAGGACGGGAACAAGTTAACAAACAAGAAATCAATGGAAAAATGGGGGTGGGATTGGTCACAGGGAATACAATTTTGACTGCCACTGGAAAAGTATGGAGTTTGGGATAGGGGCGGAAAATTTAGCCTTTTGTAGCGGCTACAATGAGCTTACTCTTTTTTGAAATCTACAAAAGGAGTCTTTATTGTGCAAGGAGCGTGGCACTCTCCAAACACATTACCCACTACATTCAGCCGCCAGGCTTTCCGTATTATGACCTGACAACCCCTAAATGAGAGGGTCTCCCCTATCCAACCACCCGGGGACGCGCTGGGCTGCTCTCTGGGTCGAGCACTGGGAACCCTCCCAGTATGGTCCCAGTAATAAATTAAAAGATTTATCTATAAATGAACAAAGTCATTAGTTTTTAAACATATTTATTAAATTTTTATTAATATGTTAATGGATGGTATGTCTCTTTGTGACATAATGTCATATTTATAGCACAATTTTGTATGGAAGGTAGACATATATCACAGCTTTCAAGTAGCAGTAAAAATGTTGTACATTAAATAAGTTTATATGTTTTCATTGAATAGAATAATCTTATTGGCCAATCAGAAAAAGTCTTGCAGTTGAGTTTCAGGTCAATGTTGCAACAAATTGCAAAATGGCAGCAGCTACAAAGTAAATCAAGTTGATTTTATAAAATAAATTGGTTCACACAATGATTTATCAACCTCATCTAAAGTTATTAATTTTATAATGTCTTAAAAATAACAAATATCAAGACTTGTTACATTCTTTATTTTGTGTTTGTAGTCCCTTAGTGAAGTATGGAGAAGTAGACCCCGGATTAGACACCAAGAAACCAGTATTAACGCCAATAACAGGAACAAAGGACTTTACTACAGATGTCATGGTGACTCCACAGCTACCAGGATCTAAAAAGCTGTGTGTTCAGACTCAAACATCACATGGGTAACTTTCTGTTTCCACTTTCTTTAATCCAAATATTTAACTAATCCTTCCAACAATACTTATGAAACAAAATTGATGAATGCTTCAATTTTATTAGGGTACCAAAGAAGACTGTAGTTGTCCATCTATCCAAAATAACTTGTCCTGTAATTTTAGAACCACCTAGAGTTTAGTCCTTACATTTTGAGTGATTATTCATCATTTCTAGAAGTTTTTTCACATAGACAGTAGAAAAACATACATTCTCTGTCTGTCTAAAATTTAGTTCAACTTGGACTAGTGTATACTGACAAAAATTCTGTCAGCTCTGTAGCTTTGCAAGTCATGTGCAGAAACCTGCTTCAGCTATGTTATACCTTTGCAGTTGTGCAGAAATCTTTTACACTGACTAACCTTAAAACCCTTCTAGTTTAGTGATGAAGTTTGGCATTCTTATTTAGCACTACTAGGCGTAACAACACTCTTACTAGCAATTTGTATAGACGGAAATGATCCTTAATTCACTAAAATTCAAGATCTTTAAAGGACTATCAACTTATCTAAAACTTAATCTAAATTGTTCTCATTACGTTGGTTTCTGATTTTGCTTTCACCATTTCTTACCCAGGCATTGATTCCAAAATAGACCAGTACAATATCTTCACATATTAGACATTGTACTGTATAATGAGCTATTTATTATTATACATCCAAACCACTAATCTAAAATGCAATATTTTAATTTAAGGTATCCGACCCATAATTCAAGTCACGGTTCAATTTCATTTTTCTACAAAGAAATACATCTTTATTCAATCAATGTATTGCCAATTAATGATACAAATAAAATATTTTGAGTCAATGTATACATTTCTAAGCAAAAAAAGTTAGTTACTCAAATAGTATTTCCGATGTTTGCCGGAAATTACCGAGGTCTGCCCCATTGAAATACAATGGACATCCGGGACATCAAATATGATCATGTGGTCAATTATGGTCCGGATACCTTAATTTTCTTTAAAAACATATACAGAAGTTTCCACAATGGATAAGCAGTAAACAGTAAGACATAAGTTGAGTTATCTGCCTTGGTATAATTATAATAATCTCCAAATATGGCCCGGCTACGAAAATAATTGCACATGTTTTAACCAGAATCCAATTGATGTATTATGATGATACTGTGTTAAACATGTTTGACCATTTTATTATTCAGCTCAATTCATGATGGCATTAACTGTCCAATATAAATTTTATAAATGACATTTTTATGTTTACAGTTAGGTATAAAAAATGGTACATTTCAATTTGTACAAACAGTTTTTTTACATTTCTGGTTGTACAATAAAGAAGAGGTATTTGTACAGTTGCAGTGTCTCAATTGGTTAATAAATAGAACTGTATAATAATAAGCAATTACTGACTTAAATAGATAAAAGGTTGCTATCTGGATTTCTCAACCACAGGAAATGTTTTTGTTTGTTTGATGGTGTTTAACGCCACTTTCAGCAATTTTTCAGCTATATCATGGCGTCCAGTTTTTATTGGGGGAGGAAGCCGGTGTACCCGGAGAAAACCCCCGACCTGCGGTAGGAAAACTGGCAATCCTTGTCAATTAAGGTCGAGTACACACTATTGCAGTGAGATCCACAGGAAATTGGATATTCACCAATCAGCAAAGACAAGTTAAATATACATTTTTGAGGGTTGAAAAATACCCAGACTACCCCATATCAAAGTGACTGTTTTAGTACATGAATAAAACCAAAAAATCTTTGTCCATTATAGCAAATCTATTAGCAGCAGTCAAATATATGAATCTGATCAGAAAACATGTTATATAATATTGATTCTGCTTTACCCCTTAGGAAGTGGAACCCTGTTGTGAATTAGAATAACCATGTTTTGATGCAGTTTTAGTACTGTTTGCAATTTACTTGAGCCAAAAGTAGTTTTTAGGCCAAAAAAATTGAAAATATGCAAAATTCTGTTCATGTAATAAATATTTTCATTAAGTCAATCTGCACCTGTATTAACTGTAACTCAAAAGGTTGTAATTGTTTTATTATAATATCCTGTCATAAATATATTAGGAATTTTTGGGGGGGTTTTTTTTGTAATTTTTACATACATCAAATAAACATATTGTTCAATTACATGTCTTCTTTATATTGATACTGCAACTTGTTTCACCAAGATCTTAACGTTTTCAGAAGTATTAATAGCAATAATAACAATTTTTGGCGAAATTTGTAGTTTTTGCCATGTAACTTAATGTCATAACAGCTAGAGTGAAACCATGCAGATTGCAAAAACTATGAGCAAGTTTTATGAATTGCACAATTATTCCTAGATCAGACAAAGTAATTAGTTTTTTTGCTTCCAGAGCACGAGGACTCACACCTGGTTTTTCAGTGGGGTTCTTGTTACTCAATAATTTGGTGTTTGTGTTATGTGTCTTCTCTTTTGTTTCACCATGGTTGTGTCTGTTTTTGACTTTTCATTGTATGATCACTTCTGGTTATTCTTTTTTCTTACAGATTAAAAGCTATAGCAGCTAAAGTATATCTGTAAATTAGTCGATTAAACTGAAGGACAAAAAAGGACTATTTTAGAAATTGTCTGATGACTCTTTATAGGAGTTATTGCCCTTTAATTAATTTTGCAAAAATGTATAGATAGTTTTGCCATTTGTGTATGAGGTGAGGGATTATAGGCTTCTGGTAGCCTCTAGTTAGAAATGTTTTTGTCTTTAATCTGTTAATTTTTAGAACTATTAAGTCTGCCAACTATTCAAATTTATTTTCGGAAAGACTTATTGTACAACTGTTTTACAGTTTTATCATGTGACATGTTTTGACTACTGAAATCTATTATATTATACAACTTTATAATAATGATATTTATGAAATATTCAACAATTTTATCCATTTTTTTATCAGAATGAATGTAGATGAAATATGTTATGAGATTCAGACATCAGGTAAGTAATTAAATATTTGTAAATAAATAAAAAATACATGTAGATTGAAATTAACCATGAAAGTAGCTGTACGGTGGTAGAATTTGAAAACTTGTACTGTATGCAGTCTAAATTTAGTGGCTAAACCTTTGGCAAACATGCCAACATCCTATTCACTATTTTTTGGCCAGGTTGTACAAAGTTGAATATGGTTGTAATATGGCAAAATTGGGTGGGTGGACTGGATAAAATCTTGCAAGCAACCAAATGCAGTTGTACTACTTATACAACATGGCAATAATTGATGCACAATGATAAGTCGACTCCAAACACATAGATAACCAATGATTCCAAAGTGTAATAATGATACTATTGCCTTCAGACTAAGTAGCAAACTAAATACTGTCATTAATAACAGTAGAGTCACCTGATATAATTTGTCATTAGTTTCTTTGTACAAAATATATAGTTTTAACTAACTCAT
Source organism: Limnoperna fortunei (assembly GCA_944474755.1). NCBI lineage: Eukaryota > Metazoa > Mollusca > Bivalvia > Mytilida > Modiolidae > Limnoperna > Limnoperna fortunei. Next base: position 36,318,277 of record OX104113.1, read on the forward strand.
TAAAAAATTGAATAAATCTGACACTATTTTAAAAAATAACTTAAGTTACATTAACCAGCAAATACAATGAGCCTTATGTTTTAGACCCCAAATTAAGTGATTTTGTTGTGACAAAAATTGTATGTTAATTACTTGATGATTACTTTAATTTTGTGAGTTCTTGTGTTATTTTTTCTTTCACTTTTACAAGTGTTCATTTTGGATTTAACAAACATCAAATTAATACTGTTGTTTTTCCATTTTAGCTTCCAAACCTAATGCAACTGGAACTGTGAGTTCATTTTAATTTCTATTATTTGTCTAATTTTCTTTAATGTAAAATACCAAAATAGAATTACCTGTGCAGTATAAAGTTGAAGGCATAATTTTTATCTGGCCTGTGACAAATGTTGTTTTAGGTGAGACATATATGGGTTTCTGGTGGCACCGGACTTAACACTTCACATTGTGCTATATATCTTTGTAAGCTTAACCATGTCCCATCAATTTGGTGCAGTGGGACCTAATAATAATTACTTGCCAGTCAGTCACCTAGCAAAAATGATCATCAAGACAAGCGAGTCAGTGTGTAAGTCCAGCAATGTTTTATAGGTTACATTTATTTCACTTGCAGTGCAGTAACACTTCTGTGTTGAATTGCTGTAATTGTTTCAATAACTTTGTATTATGGATTGTGTTTTCAACAAGCAATTACAGTAAACATGGATGAATTTGTTGTTGAACTACTATATTGATTTTTTTTCAGCCATTATTTACTGCTCCTACTGTGACAAACTCTTCAACACTGATATGTGAGACAGGGAAAGCTTGTTATATACCTCTGACATACATAGGACTTAATAACCAGTGGTTAGTATACCAACTTGTCATTGGTTGTCAACAATGTTTATATTCTAGCTTTCCATTGTGTTTGCCAATCAAAATAAAGTTTTACAAAGATATCTTTTGGTTGTGGCTCTTGCATTTTTTAATGAGAAATTTATCTTTCATTTTTTATCTCCATTTAAATCGGTTTTCAGTATGATTTCTGGTATTTGGGCAAATTAAATCCTGAGTAAACAATTATCTACTGCTTTAGCGAAAAAAAAAATTGAAGATACTAAGGAGTATTTAGGAAATAATAAGTCAAGGACAGACAGAACCATGGCTATACAACAGATGGGACAACAACAAAACAAACACAACACATAATACAAAACTAGTGATAAGAACCCCACTAAAAGTTATATAAATATAATGTTATATTAAATTAGAAAAGATGTTTGGACACATCTCTGGCTGTGGTATAGTTACGACAGAATTGTCCAGGTTTGTTGTTTATAACCTATTCATCTAATGAATGCCAAATGTACATTTGAATATCCTGCTATTAAATTTATAAAATTTATATTAAATTTGTTCTTCAGGATACCATATAAGTGGTTTTATTTGCGTGGGGAAAATTTAGCGTTTTTGTTAAAAAACCGTGTGAGTTTATTTTGGCGTAAGGAAATTTTCGCGGTCCTTATTCAGAATGAATAACTCGGTCATTTGTCTTAATAATTTGTGCGTTCCAACTTTTACCATGAATATAGCAAAATTTAAATCACTGCGAAAAAAAACACTTATACGATATGTAATTAGTTTGTTTTTTGTTTTTTTAGTGAGGAAATACTTCAATCAGCTGGCCTCCAAGATGGTGTGCATATCTTTCAACCACCTGTACAACCTTTAGATGGCATGTGTACCACAGATGTGGCATTCAAGCCACCCACTGCTGGCACCACAGAACTATGTTTTCAACCAGGGTACTGTTTATAATATACACAATTTTATATCCAATTTGAATCTTTCTTTAGATACAAGTCAGAATAAACATGTTATAACAAAGTTGTTCTAGACAGACATAGTCAGGCATATTGGTGGTCTGTATCAATATTGGTTATGGTTTAAAATTTAAATAACTACATCTTCAATTAAACAGTTACAAAAGTCATTTCATATTTAGAATTTAGTTTTATTCATTTTTTTCACAGATTATGTTTACCTTTGCTCATGTTGTAATTGTTGTGTTTGCCATCTCCTATAGTGCAGGAGATTGTTGGCTCGATGCTAGGTTGGGCCAAACAAAAAGCATTCAAATTGGAACTGCTTCTTAGCTTATCACCCAGTATTAAGCAGTACATCAAGGACTGCTAAGCCCCAAGTCTAAATTAAATGTTTAAATAGTGTCATGTATGACTGCAGACTTGGGTGCTAGCACCATAGAAATCATGTACAGCATGTTGATCATGTACATAGCAGACTAGGCTGAATTTTACTGCAGTAAAATCCAATTTTAGTTTTGTGATTTGCAAAACTAATCGAGTCCCATTTGTAGCAAATAAGAAAATAGAAATATGATTTATTGACACAATATTCAAACATGATGTATATCTCTTTAACATTAAAACATGATACATTGCCAAATAGCTTGAAAGGATCTGTGTTAAAATTATTTCTTTTTTGTCTTTGATTATGTTTGTTTGTTGCACTCGTGATATGATTTATCCTTGGCATTTTTGCATATACAGGTAGTTGTGGGTGTACTATTTTCTAATCTGGTTGGAAGCAAAGCAAAGTTTTGTCCAAAGCCCCAGCTACTACTCTTATTTGTTCATTTCATTTTTATCTCTTCATATATCAGTTTCAAAGTATGCATCCAAGATATTGTTGTTATCATTCTTTTCTGTGTGAAAATCGAATGAATACCTCAGTAAAATTTTCCTGATTTGTATGCTAAGACAAACATTCTTGAAAGAACTCCATATATTGGAATTTAGTTTATATGTACAACACACCTTCCTGATGCAACACACCATTCTGGTTCTTTTTTCAGTTGGAAACCATAACAAATGACATGAAATAAAAACAATAATAATTACATGTATCATCATGTATCAATAACTTCCGATCTTAAACATGAAAACAACAAAATGGGGACACTTTGTTGAATGCTAACAAGATTTTTTGTGCGCTATTATCTATTATATTAAGCCTCTGCTTTTTGACATCACAGTGTTGGGATTAATTCATACATTCCAAAAAACAGGGGTGACAGTACGATTAATTGTTCTAAAAGCAGCCATATACCTGAGACACAGCCACCTCCATTCAGTTGTCATCTAGCTGTTACTGACAAATTGTTCACTTTAACTTCATTCACTCATTCAGTATTTGCAAAGTTTTTGTTTTTAAACAAATCAATGCCAATGAGAATTTTGGCAGTTTTCCTGTCAAATATTTTTTTTCTTACATAATATATTTCTTAGCATTCTATATTATAAGAAAACAGTTTCTACTTGTGACAATTTATAATATTGTCTTATTTTATTAGGTCTTCAGGAGAAAACAGATGTGTACATATTGAAACCAAAGATAAAACTCAGTGTAAGTAACATACTGTGGTTTCATTATTTATTCTTTGGTATCAGTTTTCATGTATTGAGAAAAAAATCCATTTCGTCTGGTACATAAATTCATGGATCGCCAGATCAAATGTACACTAAATGTTACAAATCAGTATTTTTGGTGAAATTGTTGCACCTTCTTTAATTGCTTAAACAAAGAATTATTATGTGAGTTAATCCAATTATTACCGATTCGCTATGCTTTGTCTTTAATTGTACAGAGACGTGTGAAGTTTACCTGTCATTTAACAACAAATTATGTATGTTACAGCATTCCATATACTCGGCATTAATGTGACTATTGTTCATTAGAACGACATGATGTTTTAACAGTAATTAATAAATAAAAGACCATTGACAAAAATTATTAAGATATTGTTTATATTTAATTGAGGTTGTTTATTTCAAACTTGAGCACTTTGAATCGTAATGGAAGTAAATTTCGAGTTTCTCGTGATCATTTTATAGTTATGTAGATGACAAAAAACTTGTTTGAATTATTAGCATTATGTTTTTAGTGATGAATTTACTTTAAAACGATCTAAAATGAAAAATATCAAATACCATTGTTGGTTTATAACTAGTGGTTATCCTCTATATGGAGGGAAATACGCGTAAAATACACAACCGGAAGTTAACGGTTTGCTTCTTTGAATACACATTTATTCTAAGAATAATACATTTTCATATGTCTTGTTTATTTCTTATTGACAAAAACATTAGAATAATGTTAAATCTTTAGTTTAAAGTTTGAAGTTTACTTAAATAATACAGTTGTTGGTTGTGATTTTTTTTTCGTACATACGACGTCCATGCCATACGAGTAAATTAAACACCAGGAATATAATACTAAGTACATGTAATAACTTGTTTAACAAGTATTTTATTTACCAATAATACTTTAGAGAGAGAGTTGCAGAGATTAATTTATTATATGCTGTTTTTTTGTCACTTCCTCCTATTATGCTGTGTGTCCAAATCTATGTCTGATTTCAACAGTTTTTATGCCCCCGTGATGACATGTTTACTCATGTCCGTCCGTCGGTAGGTACGAATTTCCGTCAAGCTTTTCCTCAGAAACCGTATATGAGAACAATTTGAAATTTGGCAGATTGGTTCAGTATCACAAGTTGTACATCCTAATTACTTTCAGACCTGTCAGACAACTACTTTCTGTTTGGAACTTCATTTGTACGTACGTACATCTGTTAGTCCATGCCCATTTCCCTCAAGCTTTTCTCAGAAGCTGTACATGAGAAAAATTTGAAATTTAGCAGGGTGGTTCAGTATCACAAGTTGTATGTCCCCAGCGACTTTCAGACCTGTCTGACAACTACTTCCTGTTTGGGACTTCATTTAGCATGGGCATCTGTGTCCCATGGACACATTCTTCCGGTTTTTATTCTCACTAAAATTTCTGGTTGGTAATTTCTACTTTCACTTCATAAACAAATACTTTAAAAAAAAATCAAATTCAAGGTTTAAAAGATGAAATAAGAAGAAACCCACTAGCCAGTGGCCTCTAAAAGTCGTTAAGGACCCCTAAAATTTACAACTTAGCAATCCAAATAACAATTAACTTTTGTTCTAAAAGAACAATACTAACTACAGTCAAACCTGTCTTAGCGACCCCCTCCATATAACGACTTCCTGTGTTATGCGACCGTATTTATTCCTCCCGAGCATTTTCCCATTCATTTTACCTGTATATAACGACTCCCTGTCTTACGCGACTAACGACCGTCTTTTCCGTTCGTTTTGACCAAGAAAACCTGTCTAAAACGACTCTCGGGACTGTTAAAATCATTAAGCAATAAATAAACCCTGTCTGACGAAAAGAAGATTCGTAGACCATTGGCAAGGTTCTTCGAAACGGAAAACTAAAGTATGAAGCGATCAAAAACTGTCTTATTATCTTAGAAGCGAAGTTCAGATTCCCTGTAAAATATGAAAAGTCGTCAATGTTGACATTCGATTTTGTTGCCATTCGGGTTGGAAATGATGATGTTTCTCATAACGGCGTGTTTATTGTATAATCACGCCATTTTGTTTTACAAAGGGAAATAATCAATACGAAACCGGTGTACACTGGTTCTAAACCGACTTGCACTTTCTTCATAGAGCTTGTTGTTAAAACTCAAGGAAACTGGTAAAACCGGTACAAAGAAAAATACAACAACTAAATGGGGGAATAAAGTTGACCTGCGTTAATTCAATCGACAATCAAAACGCTCATTATTGTTGTATATTTTGTACTTGTGTTATTTACATAAAATAAATGTCATATTTTATTGTTTACTTAATAAAACAAACAATGCAGGTCTTCAATTAACTCTTTCACATGCTGACAACATGACTTTGTTTATTGGTCTGCAAACATCATGACCTGTGTATAAAGACCCCCTGTCTTATGTGACCTTTTTCACAATTTCCCTTCAAAGGTTGCTTAAGACAGGTTTGACTGTATTGCAGGGGCCTTGTTGGCCCAGTGGGTCAAGGTAGTTCGTTTAGTATTGATCACATGGTCTGTCAACACTGAGATTGCGGGTTCGATTCTCACTGCAGGCAGGGTGTACTCAACTCCAATCTTAATTGACAAGGATTGCCAGTTTTTCTACCTCATGTCGGTGGTTTTCTGCGGGTACTCCGGCTTCCTCCCCCAATAAAAACTGGACGCCATGATATAGCTGAAAAATTGCTGGAAGTGGCATTTAACACCATCAAAACAAACAAACTAACTATTGCATGGGCAAATGTTTTCACTGTGAACGCCAATGATTTGTAAACTTGGAACATATTACATATGTATAGCAAAAAAAAATGTAAATTCAATACTTAATATAAGTTATTTGATTTGTGATTTACTCACACTGATGAAATATTGTGACAATCCAGATATTTGTGAACGGTGTCTGCCATTTTGAGAACTTAAATTTTGACCAGAGAGTGTAGCTTGCCATTCAATAAGTTTTACCTGTATTGAAGGTTAGTTCGTATGACTGATGGATACACTGTACATAACAGTATGGAATAATCTACTTACACAGTTAAATCAATTCTACTTAAAACTAGTACAAAGTTATAAGTATTGAATGATAGATATTTGTTTTGTAGTAAATACATCATGTCAGACATTGCATTGCCAGAACGGAGGTGACTGTGTCTCGGATAAATGTATATGTCTTATTGGAAATGCTGGATTGGATTGTAGCCAAAGTAAGGACATCAAGTGTTTTTAACTTTCAATACTGCTTGCAAGTAAAATATATAAATATATTTGTATATGCTCTTCTATGATGGATATGTTATGGTTTTCAGATGTCAGATGTCTGCCATTCACATGTCTTACTGTATCTTGAGAATTTTTTTCAAACTGCGCACTGTTGTTAATTTAGTTAGTCTCGTCGTCTGTTTATTTTTTTTGTTAATTTCTTATTTATTTTGTTATAAAGTTATGGGACTTTTTTTGTGAAAAAAGGTTGGATTTTGTTTTCAGACAATAATTCAAAAAAACTTTAATGAATTTTCTCGAAAGATTGTGAAATTGTTTATATTGATAGGTGTGACCTTCCTTTTTTTTGGTAAAATTGGGATGTATCATTATTAGATTTATGTGACTTTGTTCATGAAAAAAATGTGGGATTTTTTTGTTTTCAGTCTAAAATTCATCAATTTTATTTAACATTTGATAAATTATTTATTTTGATAGATGCAAGCTTCATTCCATTTTTGGTAAAATTTTGATTTTTTTGTAAAAGAGAATGAGTCTTTTTTTGTCAAAATATGGGTTCAGGGGTTTTTAGTTTTCAGACTGTAACTAAAGAAAGCTTTCATCAAATTCCTTGAAATTTCTGTGCAATTTGTTGTAAGTATATAAGCTCTTGTCCTTATATCTTCAGACTGGCATTTCATGCGCTCATGGTGCAGTTGTTAATTCATATTCTTTAACCTATTTTATTGCCACGGCATACAAGATGTAACAATATCACATCTTATTCAGTTACAATATAAATAGTGGTAGGCATGATGTGCCATATATCTCAAAATAAACTATTAGTGTATATTGTTCTAACTGTGTACCATATTCAACATAGGGATGCATCATTGTAATACTTAGTATTTATTCCTCAACTGAAAGGAATTAAACAAAACTTGTAGTTTTCAAATGATTAACAGCAGTTTGTTTTGCTAATGAAGAATTTTACTTGGTAAAAATGAATAGAGTGTTGATTTCTCTTTTGCACAATTGAAGGAACTGAACCAAATGTGCACATTTCACAGTAAAAAAGGTAACTTTTATTTTATGATAATCAACTTATAGAGTTGGTTGTCTTATGCTCAACATCCAGAACTGATTGAAGGAGTAAAACCAAATCCTTAATTATAAACATTAGGTGCTGTACTAGGTGGTTTATTTCTTCTCTATGAATTGTATGTTAAAAACATTTACTATATTTTATCATTGTCATCACTTTGTGTTGCTTCGGAGACACTCTATCTGCAAGAAATACATGTTTTTTCTTAGAATACTCACATGTAATTAAATCATTGTAGAGACATCTTTTTCAATAACAGACAAAGGTGAAAAGGGCAAGGTAAGAACACTTTAAACATTAGTTTAACTGATTTCATATGTGAAAACTTTGAGTCATTCAGTAATACATTAAGTCAGGGTAAAAACTGTTAAAAGTGATATTTGTAGATTATTTACTTTTTAGCTCGCCTGACCGGAAGGGTCATGTGAGCTATTGCCATCACTTGGCGTCCGTCGTCGTTGTCGTTAACTTTTCTATAAAAATCTTCTCCTCCGAAACCTCTGAAGGGATTGCTTTGAAACTTTGCACACATCATCAGTAAAATGTCCTCTGCCAAGTTTGCACAAATCATGGCCTCAGACCAACCAACATGGCCGCCATGGCTAAAAATAGAACAGGGGGGTCAAAATACAGTTTTTGGCTTATAGTTCAAAAAGTATAACAGATACAGGAAAACCAAAGAGACCTACCTTCTTCAGCATCAAAAGCTCTACAAAACACTCAATTGGGTCAAAGTTGTATGACGACTCCTTGTAGGAGTTTTTGCCCTTTAATTGTCGAAATTGATGATTTTTGCCATTTTTATGCCCCCACGACGACATGTCGGGGGGCATTAAGTTTTACTCATGTCCATCCGTCCGTCTGTACGTCCGGACAAATTTCCGTCAAGCTTTTCTCAGAAACTGTTCATGAGAACAATTTGAAATTTAGCAGGGTGGTTCAGTATCACAAGTTGTATGTCCTAAAACACTTTCAGACCTGTCGGACAACTACTTCCTGTTTGCGACTGGTCCGTTATGAAAATGTGTTAACACTAGTATGAAAATTTCCGTCAAACTTTTCTCAGAAACCGTACATGAGAACAATTTGAAATTTGGCAGGGTGGTTTAGTATCCCAAGTTGTATATCCTAAGCGATTTTCAGACCTGTCGAACAACTACTTCCTGTTTTCGACTGGGCCAATATAAAAATGTGTTAACACTAGTATGAAAAATTCTGTCAAGATTTTCCCAGAAACTGTTCATTAGAACAATTTGAAATTTGGCAGGGTGGTTCAGTATCACAACTTGTACGTCCTTAGCGACTTTCAGACCTGTCGGACAACTCCTTCCTGTTTGCGACTTTGCCGATATGAAAATGTGTTAACACTAGTATGAAAAATTCTGTTAAGCTTTTCTCAGAAACCGTACATGAGAACAATTTGAAATTTGGCAGGATGGTTCAGTATCACAAGTTGTACGTCCTAAGCGACTTTTACACCTGTCGGACAACTACTTCCTGTTTTTGACTGGGCAGATATAAAAATGTGTGAACACGAGTATTAAAATTTCTGTCAAGCTTTTCTCAGAAACCTGACATGAGAACAATTTGAAATTTGGCAGGGTGGTTTAGTATCACAAGTTGTATGTCCTAAGCGACTTTTAGACCTGTCAGACAAGTACTTCCTGTTTTTGACTGGGCCGATATAAAAATGTGTTAACACGAGTATGAAAATTTCCGTCAAGCTTTTCTCAGAAACCAGACATGAGAACAATTTGAAATTTGGCAGGGTGGTTCAGTATCGCAAATTGTACGTCCTAAGCGATTTTCAGACCTGTCAAACAACTACTTCCTGTTTTCAACTGGGCCAATATGAAAATGTGTTAACACTAGTATGAAAAATTCTGTCAAGCTTTTCTCATAAACCAGACAGGAGAACAATTTGAAATTTGGCAGGGTGGTTCAGTATTGCAAGTTGTACGTTCTAAGCGACTTTTAGACCAGTCGGACAACTACTTCCTGTTTGGGACTTCATTTAGCGGGGGCATCCGTGTCCCATGGACACATTCTTCAATTTTTGCCTCAAAATCTTGAAAATTATTAGAACTAGAGAAAAAGTAAGCATTGCTTAATAATATCTGATAAACCGTTTAAGAGTTATTCCCCTTGAACTGTTTTTTTTTAATCGGGTTTTACTGATTTTTTAATATCCATCAAATGTCCTCAACCAAGTTTGCACCAACCATGGCTGCAGATTAACCAACATGGCCACCATGGTAAAAAATAGAATGGAGGGGGGGGGGGGTAAAATACAGTTTTTGGCTTATATTTAAAAAAGTGTAACAGATACAGGAAAACCGAAGAGACATGCCTTCATTTGCATCATAAGCTCTACGAAACATTCCATTGGGTTGAAGTTGTATGAGGACTCCTTATAGGAGTTATTGCCCTTTAATTGTCAAAATTGATTATTTTGAAAATTATGAGAACTAGAGAAATAGGTTAGCATTGCTTAATTGTTCTGCTCTATGAGGGCTACAAAGATGACTTAGGGCCAAAAGTAAATGCTGGATAAAAAAGGGTTGTTTTGTTTCAGGTTCAGGTGAGCGATACAGGCTCCTGGGAGCCTCTAGTTTTTTAATGAGATTCATTCACTCATCCGTATCTCATCAAGGGTGATAAGGAGTTGAGAGGACAAGAAAATGCATCCAGTTTCATGAAACGTAAATAATCTGTTGATCGCTGTTTTGTAACATTGTGATGTCATAGTGTTTACTTATCAAGGTTTCGACAGGGAGGTGAGTAGTGCCCATCTCCCTGTAGTAGAGGTAGCTGAAATAATACTGCACATAAAGATCAAAGTAACATACTGCGGAATAGCGATAAGAAGATTAATAGTATAAATCAAATCAACAAGATTTTGCCAGATACTTCGGCTTCTTTACCCAGAACAGGTCGCCATAATATGAAATTGTTGAAAGTAGCATTTATAAAAAAGCAAATCAAGGACAAATTTAGGAAAAGTGAAATTTTCTTTCCTTTACATTTTCATTATATTTTCTTAATTAATAGTATGGACCAAGAGTTTCAGGAAACATACATGTAAAGTTTTACTGCTGATATTAAGAGCCCTGTCATTTTGTGGAGGACACCCTATAGTCATCAGTCTGTCTGTTTGTCTACCTGTCAAAATCATGTCTGGGCGAATGCAAGTGTGAAGTAAAATGTCTTGAAAAGTTAAAATCATCAAATTTAACGTAACCAAAGAGGTGAAAATCAATGGTGGTCTTAAACCTTGTATCGCATTTGTGGATCTTGATATTCAAAGATGTGTATAAATCCAATTTCCTCTTATAAAGTGCAGAAAAATTTGTTATGTAAAGTAAATATAACAGTATTGTTTAGCATTTTATACTGCCTGATACGCTCACATGGTTACCGTTAAAAAATTTAACAATTGATTGGAGATAATACTGTAAATGCCAGGCTTGCTGTACAATTTATATAAACATTTACTTTCAACATTCAAGTTATACAGTAAACGACAAAATTTCACATCCTGGTTCCTGATGAGTAATGTTATCAGGATTTTATATACAAGTTTGTAGGTAATGTAATAACATTTTTTATATATTCAGTAAAAAATGTTTGTTTTCAGCCTGTATTCACTGATACAGTTTTACCACAAAAAGTTGTTTGTTACAAAGGGGAAAATTGCACTGTACCATTTGTGGTGACTGGACCAGTGGCGGGAACCAGTACAAAGTAAGAAATATAAACTAGTAATCATGTTTGTTATGCTAATGCAATATGTTATCCAGAAATACCTTCAGCTGTAAGATTGTTGTGGAAGACAACCTATAGTTTGTAAATTAGTGTGTCTGTGCATCTATCCAAAAATAATCATGTCTGGTCTATAACTTTTGTATCTGTTAAGGTAGTCTTTTGATATTTGGTACGTAGCTAGAATATTTCAAGGCAATGTGTCATATACCATGATTAATAACCTTTGACCTAAAGGTCACATTTGCTTTTTGAATGACAAATTCTTGGCCAAACTGTAACTTTTTTCTCTTTTGAGGTAGACTTTTGATATTGGCATGTATTTAGATCATTTTAAGGGAATGTTTTCAGTGCCTTGGTTGATGACCAAGGCCCTGGAAATTTTCCTGAGTCATGTCGGACATTTTACCGGTCATCATATAAAAATATTGTGTTTGCTTAAGCTGGGATGTGTGTGTGTGCTTTTCCTTAAAGTCCAGAATAAAGGTCTTTTAAATTTTTTTCAAGACCGTGGTAGATATTAGTTTTTGTTTTGTATGGGTTCCTATGATATATGCACCGCGCAAGAAAGGAAATATACGTAGAAAAACATTTTGCTTCCTAAAATTTCTTTATTATAGGATGATATATTGTCTATTCAACAAAGTAATAGCAAACAACGTTTTTTATGAACATTCGTGGGACATTTTCATTAACCGGAAGTAGGAAGTTGTTTCAAAATTACAAGTTCGGAACAGAATCGAAGTTTATACGATACTCTCCAATGGACCACGTTTTTTACAAGTCATTAAATATTTATTTTTGTTTTCATCATTTCAATAGAATTTAATTTGAATTGATTTTCCGAAGATTTATGTACGTCAGGTACACTGGCGCAATGCGTGATGTAAAATTTTGACCACACGTGTTTTTTCCATCAAGCAATATAACGTACAACCACTTCGTTCCTATTGTTTCAAAATACTGTTGCCATACCATATTCTACGAAATGGATGAAACAGATCTGTACTCATAATTAGGTTATCACCTGTTGTGTTAACCATTACGTAATTAACACTTGACTGGAGTGAATGGTTACTCAATAAACACATGTGTCAGTGACGGGAAATAGCCTTAGGGTTGATTTTTTAATAAAATATTTATATATGGCGGAAATCAAAGGTATTGAAACCAACTTAAAGATATTTATATTATTGTCAAGTTAAGTATCACTTTTTTGGATGTCCGATTTGACTAAACTTTAGTCTGACATTTTAATGTAAATGTGGGACATGTCCGGCAAATATGACCGTTTCCAGACCCTTGTTGATGACCATTGACCTCGAATTTTGTTCTTGTCCTGAATAGAGCAGAAATATTGCTCACTGGACATAAAGCAAACATCCAATCTATCAATCAATGAATTTTGACTTCGACTTCACATACCATGGTTGGTGACTTGGACCTCAAGGTCACATTGCTGCTTTCTGAATGACAAATATGTATCCAGGCTTTAACTTTTTTCCACTTTTGAGGTAGGCTTTTGATATTTGGCATGTGGTTAAAAAAAAACATGTTATGCATAACATGTTTTTTAACTGTAAACTTTGACCTTAAGGTCACAGTATTGCTTTTTGAATGACAAATTCTAGAAAAATAAGGTTTTTATTATTTTATGATAGCTTTTTCATCTTTTTCACCTCTTAGAACATAAACCTAAGAATAAAAATCAGTAATGAGTAAATAAAAAATGTTAATATCACCATTAATGTTATGCTTTATAGACCTCCTGAAAGTTGAAAATTACCTAACATATCGTCTTGCAACCATAAAAAAAAATATGTCATGGAACAAATTTTTGCAAAACACTTGTGCAGTTTCTTATATTATTTCATTTTTGTGTTTCTATTGATATTGCAGTGTTGCTATTGTTGTTTGACATGTTTGAAGTGAAATAAACTGCTCTTTTAAATATATTGCAGTCCTCCCGAAGTCAAATTGAATCAACAATATACTGATTTGAATGCAGGTGTACCATCTCATATGACACATATCAACAACACCGACTCATACAGGACAGAGCTGACATTGAAACCTTCTACTTCTGGAGACAAAGAAGTTTGTTTGAGTGTGGGAGACCCAGGGTAAGTTATTTACACAACACAGCATTCAGTTGTTGAAACTGTGAAATACAGTGTTGCCTTGTTATGTAGCACCTCTGTTATTGTAGTCATGCAGACACTTATTTTTCCTAATTTACAAATGGAACTTTTTACAAAAATGTATAGTTTTTACATACATACTAACACCGTCACATGGATTTACCTTAAAACTGGCTAGCCAATAAATCACCAGTGTGTATCTATTTAGAGTCCTATATTTTTTATTGACTTTAAAATCAAATTTATGGTTGTTTTTTTCCTCCAGAATGACAAAATCATGCTTGGACTTGGACATGGAGCATAACAGCATTTACTCACTATATATTATTATTGTGCTTAAAATCAGCTTGCTGTTTTAAAACTTTGATTCAAGATCGATGCTCTGAAACAACATGAAAGTAGCTTTGATTCAAATGCACAAAAGATTAAGAGACTACAATTTACATATTTTTTACTGATCTGGGATATTTTAGAATTATTAATAGTTAAGGATGTTACTTAATTTTAATCAAGGAACTATTTCTGAAGCAATTATTTTAAGTTAAACTTAGATGGCTTTTAAGGAATTTAATGGGATTCAATAACAGCTTCTTACATTTATGTACTAATGGTATCATTGTTAGTGATAATGATACAGTAGAACTTTGATAACTCAAACTCGCTGGGTTCGCCAAAAACAGTTTGAGCTACCGAAGTTGGGCATCTTCCGAAAATTTATCTGTTCCATACTGTGACAGTTTATGTTTTTATGTCGCTCATTAATTTCCTACATGCATTATGGTTGTTTTGGAAACTAATAGTTATTTTAAATGTATATAAATGTTTATTTAATGAATTTAGACACGATAAAGTTATTTTAGGTGTTATAGTTTATAAAATTTGAAATTTCAGAATTAGTTATTATTTGCTTCCATTGATTGCACAAAAACTGGTATATCTGCCACCGCAGTTAAATTATTTCCACTTTATTTATTGCTGACTCGTTTTTTTCTAATATTATCTTAGCTTTAACAATTGGTTTTTAATATCAATAAACCGCAATTGTCAATGATTTTTTATTGGAATGTTTTCATATTGATTTCATAATCCGTTTGGTACAGTTATTTTTTTTAATTTGAAAAAAAAAATTAACGCCTATTTGCCTGTTAAAACTTATCACCAGTCATGAAATATTTATTATCTGCTATTTTTTAATTTACATATTTGTACTTATTTTATGGCTTCTGTTATTCATTTTCTTTGTACCTGAAGTTAATTGTTTTGCCCCAATGCTTTTAGTTTTTTGTTATTGATGGTCAAGTTACATGAATTTACTATCAAAGGGACCTATAAGGGACCTATACACGAGTTCGAGTTTTCAAGAAATTGGTGCTTGAAAAACCTGGGCTTTTGTACAAACATATATAGATATAAATGACAGGACTTTAAAAACAGTTCGAGAGATTGGTGGTGTTCCAGCCTGGGGAAGGACAAACACCCCCTCTCCCTCCCCCGGACAAAATCCCAAATCCCTTTTGTGTAATTTAGCATAGGCAGACAAAATCCCCCTTGTAAAATTTACAAGGTTGACAAATCCCTCCTGTAAAATTTGATTATGCTTATTGTTATTTATTTATTTTTTTCATTGTAACTGGTCGACTCTATATGGTTTGTATGGTTTTGGAACAATATGTATTAATAAAAGAAGCGTGCATTAGATCCCTTTCTTTATTATTTACCAAACAAACAATAGATTTACCTTAAAGCTGGCTAGCCAATAAATCACCTATGGGTGTTTATTTACGGTCATCTATTTTTATTGACTTTAAAATGAAATTTATGGTTGTTTTTTATTATATAGATAGAAAATCACGGCAAATCACATGTGAAAATTATCGTTTATTTTCACTCCCAGGTTTTTCCCGCCATAATTGCAGTCGGTTTCATACTAGACAGATATTCATCCGCCGTTCATAAAATTTAGGATTAAGCTTAAAATTTTACGAAAACAATTTTGATCTATATAATAAATAGGATAATCAATTGGGCATCGTGAATATTCAAAATATGATCACTTGTGCCTCATAAGGCATCAGATTAAACTGGTGCGCAGAACAAGTTCCGCGCACTCGTTTAATCAGATGCGTTATGCGGCACTCATGATCATATTTTGGATATTCACTCCGCCCAATTAATTATCCTATAATTCCTCCAGAATTACAAAGTCAAGCTTGGACTTGCGCATGGTGTTGGCAGTGGAAATTGGACATGTCAACCTTAAAATAGGCCATTTGTGTCACATAACAATTTGTTGCATAACATCATTTACTCACTATATATTAAATTATAACTTATCAGTAAAAGCCACATCTTTTTCAATTTTCTACACAATGTACAGAATGTTTTGCTCAAGGAAGCTATATTCATTTAATCAACGCAAGTCTAAAAACACATTAATTGAAGGTCATAAATTAAAAACTGCAAATTTAACAAACAATTATTATTTTTAATTTACAATCTTGGCTTTTTTGTTAAATATAAGGTCATTTTTCAAGGTTCATCTCTATATGTAAGAGACTGTACTGTGTGAACAATTAAAAAAATTTCATTTAAAAAAAATCAGATTCTGTAGGGATTTGTCTGCCTTGATAATTTAATAATGGGGATTGTGTCCACATTGTAAATTTAACCAGGGGGATTTTGTCCGCCTATGCTAAATTTCAGGGAAGAGATTTTGTCCGGGAGTGATTTGGTCCTACACTCGTCCCAGCCGTCCAAGTTCGAGCTACCAAAGTTTAATTGACTGTATATATCAATGTAAAAAATATGAAAAGGGGATTTATTTATTTTCTCAGACATTCCCCCCGCCCTATGATCTGCATGTCAAAATGTTAAAACCTTCAATTGATCTATACCAGAAATCCTGTTTAAGTATTAGCACAATAAACAGCAAAAATATGGAATGATATCACAACTTGTTGATAAATAAACAAATAAATGAGACAGGCTTTGGCTATTTTTATTTCATTCTATTTGGTCCCATTTTATTCCCAAATTGTGTTATTTTTCCATTTAACAGCCCTGTGCCACTTCACAGTGCTTGTCAGATTAATTGGCCTTGTCCCTGGTCCAAAACGTGGCAATTAATTAGGATTTACTGCCTTTGTACATAAAAAAACATTTTGATATTCCTTGTTTGTTATTATCAAACTATAATAGCATTTTGAATCATCTTTTAACATCGCTGTTGATATCTTGTGTGTCAGTTGTTATACAATACAACTTTATTCTTATACAATTAAGATACTCAGGTAACAGTTATCTTAGACTGATAAGAGTAACTGGTGATGATTTGATGTTGCAGAGAGGTTCATTTTTGTTCCCCTAGATTTCACCAGAGGTAAACATTCATTTGTTCTTACCATGAAAATTTTCATCTTGTATCACTATAATTATTGTTGTTTGTTTAGATGCTATCCATTCCATTTGTTACTTAGGAAATTTATCGTGTGTGATCTTCATACAATTTAATTTCCTTTGTAAGCAGAAATTTGATTGGCCTATTCAAATGACATAATAGAGGTTATAAGAAATAACTTGCATTAAGTCACATAACATATTTTTATGCGGTTGAAATTCATATAGTTCTATGTCATTACAGTTTTTACCTTGAAAATTTGTCAAGTATAATCGTTACAATTAAATTTAAAGCAATATTTTCTAATTTCTGAATATGTGTTATATCGTATTTAGATTTTTTACATCTTTGATTTACAATCGTTTTATCCTGTTATTCATTAGACAAGTGCATGAAAAAAACAAGTGTTTGAACACATCAACTTATGGTAAATTACAGAAAATGATCTCAAATTACTGGTAGGAAAAGTTATTAGACATTCTATGCTAATTTAATTCTGAAGGATACAGAAATACTTTTTCAAATACTTTTAATGAAATACTTCTTTATTTCATTAACAGGCATACATCTGATGAGCATTGTATGACGATTGCTGTAAAAGGTATATTCATTTTATTGTGTAATTATACACAGAGAGAAAAGTATGATTGGATATTTTTAAAATCTAATGTAACTAAACATTAACCCTAAACTCAAGAGATGTCTTCATTTTGGGTCAATTTCAATGATATTTTGACTTAATTTCTGTCTCTATATTTTGAACCCATTAATTAAAGACCCTAGTTCAATATTACAGATAAAGGGTGCAATTTTATTATGGACGTGGTTAAAGTCTTAATTAACTGAGTACATAATCAACTTATATTTATCATCATTGGGTTTAGTTCCAAGTTGTAAGTACATATCACATGCATTTTAATAAATTGCCTCGATGTAATACTGGATGTAATCATGGAAGATAGAAGATTGCGAGTTTTATTCATGGTCAAGTCTTTTTTGCTTGTTAAAAAATGTTTGCTCCACCATTACAAAGCAGCCATAAAAATGATACTTTCATAGCCTGTCCCTTATTTTTTTGCAGGTTTAAGTCTCTTTGCCTGTTTTTTTGAAACACGAGCCTTTAGAAAATGTGCCTGGCCGAGATACCTGATGCATTTGGAAATGTTTGAAGTTGTCTGCCTGAATATCTGACACAAACATGTTAAAATTCTCAATAAAACTGCTAATTATTATAGTTTGTGTTATATAACTTTGAATAAAAGATTTTGACATCTAAGGATTAAAAGTTCATGTAACACAAACATAAACTAGGAAAAATATTTCCATTACCATAACTTTTTTTTTCAGATCGTCCAACAGCAGGCCCAGTTGTTGTAAGTTATATGTTGTATTATAAACAATTTATTTATTTTTGTCTCGCCTGCGACGAAAGTCGCTGGAGGCGAGACATATGTATGGGAATCCGGCGGCGGCGGCGTAAACACTTGACATCTTGCTTCATATCTTTGTAAGCCCAAGCCCTAGGTCCATCAAATTTGGTACAGAGGTAGCTTATGATGAGTACTTGCCAGTCAGTCACCTGTCACCTGACCTTGACCTCAATTTCACGGTCCAGTGACTACGTTAAAGTTTTTGGGTTACGACAGTTCCTCTGTAACTATGCATGGTAGGATGACAATATTTGGTGTATAGGTTGCTGATGACTAGTACATGACTGTCTGGTAGGTGTCACCTGACCTTGACCTCAATTTCACGGTCCAGCGACTACGTTAAAGTTTTTGGGTTACGACAGTTCCTCTGTAACTACGCATGGTAGGATGACAATATTTGGTGTATAGGTTGCTGATGACTAGTACATGACTGTCTGGTAGGTGTCACCTGACCTGGACCTCAATTTCACGGTCCAGCGACTACGTTAAAGTTTTTGGGTTACGACAGTTCCTCTGTAACTACACATGATAGGATGACAATATTTGGTGTATAGGTTGCTGATGACTAGTACATGACTGTCTGGTAGGTGTCACCTGACCTTGACCTCAATTTCATGGTCCAGTGACTACGTTAAGTTTTTGGGTTACTGCTGTTCCCCTGTAACTATGCAGGGTATGGTGACAATATTTTGTATACAGGCCGCTGCTGATATTTAATGCTATTTAAGTAATGCTTATGACGAAATTTATTTTCGTTACTGATGCGGAATGCAGGCGAGACGTTTTTCTGTGTCCACACTTGTTAATTATATTAACCAGAATTTGGTTTTCTAAGGTTTTATAAGGCTCACCAAATAAAATTCTTGAGATTATTTGGCCCCCACTTGGTCTATCCTTCCTACATGTCCAGCCTATAACTTTGGTGTTTCTTGACAGATTATCAAATTATGTTACACAATTGATCATCAAATCAGGACAAGGTGTAACATGCAATGTTTAAGTCTCAATCTTGAAAGCCACTATCATAGCACTTAAGCAGATTTTAGTCCAGCCAGAACTGTGGCTATCAAAGCATTATAAATTATGTGGCACAAGTGATAATTATACTAAGATGATGCATGTTGCTACGTTAAAGATCCAAATTACAGTTTTACCATAAAGCTATTACTTTCCAGCCCATAAATTTGTTGTTTGTGATGTGATTTTAAGATCAGTTGACATTCAATGATTATTAGTTCAAATCTTGTTTTTAAATATCACACCTGATGTGATTAATTCTTACAACTTTTTTTAACACATATATATCTATTTACAGATTTCACCCAAGTTTACAAATAAGACCTTAAATACAGACACTGTAATTGCATGTAAAGTTAATATGTTCTGTCATTTACCCATGGAAACGGAGCAAAAGCTTGACAAGCAATGGTAATACAAAAGCATACAAATTTATTATTTCAATACATAATTATATTATTAATAATCTTTTGGTGTTCAATAAAATAAACATAGGTTTTCATCAACTCTAAACTAAGAAAAAGTTTTATATCAGATCATAGGCAACTATATATGACCTTTATGAAGATATAATAACCCCTTTTGTTAATCATGTTGATATGTGATGATATTATCATCTTTTTAGAGAAATGTTTTGTACTTAAACTGTAGAAATTTGTATATTTAAAATAAAAATATGTCAGCTAAAAAACAAAAAGTGTCAATTTTTACAGTCCTACATTATCTAAGGATAATTCAACAACTACAACAGCAGACATTCATCCCATGGAGACCCAGACTGATGGCAGCACATGTTCCACCGACGTTGTTATACATCCTACCAAGTCAGAAACAGGACTGAAACAAGTTTGCATTCAAATTAATGTCAGGTACTTCTACAGGATTTTTTATAAGAACAAATTATTGTAAAAATATATTTTTATTCATAAAGTTTGTTTACCATTTATAGCCCATATTCACATCACTTGCTTGAGTGTGTACATTATGAATTAAGACAATATATACCATATTTGTCTTGAAACTCTCTGAAATAATGAAAATAATGCACTTGAGGCTCTTTCATATTTTAAACATGATTGGCTGAAATTTATAAATTTTTTACGACAAACTGCTTGAAAGAAAGAATTGTAATTTTATATAAATGTACTTTAAATGTTTCTCTAATTATTTTAAGTTCTTGGGACCAATTCAGAATCCAAGATGACAGCCAAAATCTTCTCATTGTATAATAAATTGTACTTATTTACTTAATGTGGTATATACTATAATTAATTTATTTCAAGGATACTTTAATCCTGTAATTTAGTACACTTTTTATGTTTTGTTGTCAATCTGAAGGTCATTGTCAACATTACATTTTATCTATTGTTACCAATAATTTGTTATGATGTTATCTTCTCATTTAGTATCAACATAGGTGGGTTGTAAGTTTGAGTATGTCATATTGACTAATGATCCTTGTTGTGTTAACATAGGTGGGTTGTAAGTTTGAGTATGTCATATTGACTAATGATCCTTGTTGTGTTAACATATGTGGGTTGTAAGTTTGAGTAGGTCATATTGACTAATGATCCTTGTTGTGTTAACATAGGTGGGTTTTAAGTTTGAGTATGTCATATTGACTAATGATCCTTGTTGTGTTAACATAGGTGGGTTGTAAGTTTGAGTATGTCATATTGACCAATGATCCTTGTTGTGTTAACATAGGTGGGTTGTAAGTTTGAGTATGTCATATTGACTAATGATCCTTGTTGTGTTAACATAGGTGGCTTATAAGTTTGAGTATGTCATATTGACTAATGATCCTTGTTGTGTTAACATAGGTGGCTTATAAGTTTGAGTATGCCATATTGACTAATGATCCTTGTTGTGTTAACATAGGTGGGTTGTAAGTTTGAGTATGTCATATTGACTAATGATCCTTGTTGTGTTAACATAGGTGGGTTTTAAGTTTGAGTATGTCATATTGACTAATGATCCTTGTTGTGTTAACATAGGTGGGTTGTAAGTTTGAGTATGTCATATTGACTAATGATCCTTGTTGTGTTAACATAGGTGGGTTGTAAGTTTGAGTATGTCATATTGACTAATGATCCTTGTTGTGTTAACATAGGTGGGTTTTAAGTTTGAGTATGTCATATTGACCAATGATCCTTGTTGTGTTAACATAGGTGGGTTGTAAATTTGAGTATGTCATATTGACTAATGATCCTTGTTGTGTTAACATATGTGGGTTGTAAGTTTGAGTATGTCATATTGACTAATGATCCTTGTTGTGTTAACATAGGTGGGTTTTAAGTTTGAGTATGTCATATTGACTAATGATCCTTGTTGTGTTAAAATAGGTGGGTTGTAAATTTGAGTATGACTGTTCGAGGTGGACTTCACTTTTACCTTTACAAACAAAAATTGCCAGTTCAACAGATTTTGGGGTCTTCACCATGTACCCTTTAGGGTCCTCACCATGTACCCTTTGGGGTCCTCACCATGTATCCAGAATTTTTTTCCCAAATGTCCTCTGTAAAAACTAGATGTTGTAATAGCAACTGCAATAAAAAGGAAAGAAAGAAGCAGAAAGAAAATAAATTGAAAGCATCCCTTTTATATTTGTATACGGGCATATTAAACTCCTGGACATTTTATTGAATATATCCTCATCATATGGTGGTTATGTTATTTAAACTTTCAAATTAACAACCCCCCCTCCCCCAGGTCATTTCTGAACTTGTAAATGAATTATATGAATTATAAGCATTATTTAGGAACAATCTAAACTGTCAACACTGGGATTACAGGTTCGAGCCTCACTGCGGGCATGGTGCCCTCAACTCCAATCTTAATTGACAAGGATTGCCATTTTTCTCTGGGTACTCCGGCTTCCTCCTCCAATAAAAACTGGACGCCATGATATAGCTGAAAAATTGTTGAAAGTGTCGTTAAAACAACATTTAAACAAACAAACATATATTTCTAATTGGTCCTTCAGCTATTTATTCGGTGTATAGTAGAATGATATTTGTCAACAAAGTTATTATGTTAAGAAGTGTTTAATCAGTTATGTTTTAAATGAATTTATTTTTGACATTTTTTTCTCTTTTTTTCAGCCCTTCAGAAGGTCCAAGATGTTACCAGTTGAATGTTACAACAGAAAGTATGTGCTTGTTTGTTCGTTTGTATATTTTGGAGTATTATAAGTAAGAAGTAAACTCTTATCTCATGCTTGAAGTAAGAATTGAAATCATATAACATGCTTCAAGTCAAAAATGACTGATTTCACATGCTGGGAGTTGGAATTAAAACTCTTATCCCATGTTGGGAGTTAGAATTGAACTCTTTTCACATACCTTGAGCTAGAATTGAACTTATTATATGCTTAATTGTTAATAATTCTATTCGTGCTGTAATTTTTTTAGATTAAGTGCTTTGATTGGATAAAAACACTTAAATGGCGTCTTCTCAGATAATTTATATATCGATATTTCCTCTGAGCGGACTATAAATTTTCAGTATCCAATGTAAACAAGATGGCATCCTCCTAGCGTATCCAGGGAGAGGGGGGGGGGGGGGCATGTTTTCTCTGCCCCAATGATTTCCAATTAAATCGATCAATATTTCAAATAAAATATAATATAAATACAATTTAGTGTTTCATTTTGTTTTTATCCTATCAATATGTTACAGAACAGCGATTCCCTTGGTACTATGTTTTGCATATCCCTACGCTTTCCGGCCTAGGTACGTTTTGAGGTCTAGATGGGTTTCTGTAAATGTTTTTGCTGTTTTAAAAATCGCAACTATTATTTCACAGAATTATAAGGATTAAACACTGTTTTATGAAATTATCAATGTGTAAACTCCTGCGACTCCCTCACAAACTTGACATAAAGTCCTTCGGACTTTATTTAGTTTGTGAGTGAGTCGCCGGTGTTTACACATTGATAATTTCATAAAACCCACTGTTTAATCTTATAGTATTTTCATTTCATTTTCATTGAAATAAATATTCCTTGAAATATATAAAGAATATATATGTCTACTGCTATATATAATTGCAAAACACGGTGCCCACAAAGTGTTGAGTTCTAAAGCATTCTGTATCACATGATCAAAATCTGCTTGATGCTGATATTGATTTTTTTCATACAAAAGTTGGTAAACAGAACTTACATTCACAAAGTGAAATAATTTTTAAAAATTAAAAACCTGTTACTACCCCTGACATTAATGTGACTTCTCCAACTTCAAAGAAATACTTCATGTGACCATTGGAATGCAGAGGCACGGTTAGAATGCTTGGATGTAAGGTCATGAATCATAAAATGGGCTGTGCTTGCATTTTGGTGGCTATATTAATATTATTTTAATAAACTCCATTGTTAAAAAAAATAAATATATGAAAATTATGCTACAACATTGAAATGCATAAAATATAATTTTTAAACAAGATATAGGCATAAAATATGGTGCCAAATGTAAATCTAAATTAGATAATTCAAAATATTTTAAAGAAATATTTCAAATTTTTTAAAACTGGTCATAAGATATAACCTACTTTGGGTATGTTTTTAATTAATAAACAGTAAAACGCTTTATGAATAGTGTAAACAGATCAAAAGTATGTTAGTTTAGTATAAACTGTTTACTTTAAATGTTCAATCTTATTATTAATTTTCAGAACCAGATTTGCTAATTCATCAGTTAATAAAGCGTTAGTTTGTCATTATTCAGTTCATTAAGGAATATTTTTAATTTTATCAGAGTATGACTACCTTGTGTGACAAACTGATGTTGACCTTAATCAGCATTTCTGTAATAAAATCTTTAATTTTTCTTGCAACTGAAAATATGCTTGCCATGGCTTAAAATCTTAAAGAGAAAATGTTGCCAATTTAAACTGATATACTGGCTACCAATATGACTGCCTTGTCTTGAAATATAAAATGGGTTAAAATACAAGTAATTGTGAAAATAATAATTGTCAGATGACCCTTTGTAAGAGTTGTTGACCTTTATTGACTATTTTCAAATTATTTTATATGCCAGCTAGAGGGGTGTGTAGTGTTGGGGTGTCCGTTCATCTGTCCAAACTAATTCTGTCCGGGCTATTACTTTTGTATATTTTTAGATAGGCTTTTGTTATTTGGTAGTGGGTAGATAATATCAAGATGATGTGTCGCATAACATGTTTGATGACCTTGACCTTAATGATACCATCTCATTGATATCTAGTTTATTTCAGTATTTATTTTGCTTTATTTCAAGTCCATTTTATGGGATACTTTTTGACATGTAAACGATAGATTTGTTTGTTTGTTTGAATGGTGTTTTAACGCCACTTTCAGCAATTTTTCAGCTATTTCATGGTGTCCAGTTTTTATTGGGGGAGGAAGCCGGAGTACCCGGAGAGAACCCCCGACCTGCGGTAGGAAAACTG
Source organism: Limnoperna fortunei (assembly GCA_944474755.1). Classification (NCBI taxonomy): domain Eukaryota; kingdom Metazoa; phylum Mollusca; class Bivalvia; order Mytilida; family Modiolidae; genus Limnoperna; species Limnoperna fortunei. Next base: position 36,343,202 of record OX104113.1, read on the forward strand.
GCAATCCTTGTCAATTAAGATTGTAGTCGAGTACACCCTGCCTGCAGTGAGGATCGAACCCGCAATCTCAGTGTTGACAGACCACGTGATCAATAGTAGACGAACTACCTTGACCACTCGGCCACCGAGGCCCTGTAAACGATAGATGAAGTGGCTCTAACATGCATCATTTTTATACAAGCTACTGACTGAAATAAAAAATAAAAAATTAAATCACTCTGTGCATTACTTATATTACAGATATTTTCAAGTATATTGTTATATATGAGTGATTAAAAAATATCTCAAGATAGGAGTTACATCTTACAGATGACTAAGATGTGCACTTCTGATTATAGTTGCATTTGGAATTTCCCTATTGTGAATCTTGGTTTGCTTTCTGCTGCAATAATTAACAACTGCTTATTTCCCAGAGCCTTTAAAACTTGTAAAATGTTTGTACAAACATTTGAAATTTGCACCTCCAATTATTATAATTTTGCAGAATTTCTAGATGGACTTGTTAACATTTTGGAATATGAATATGCATTGGACATGTAAATCTATTATTATGGCAACATTTCAGACATGTTTGCATAATTTTTGTAATTAATGTTCCTGTCATATTGAAGTGATCATTTATGTGAACTGGACTCCGACATTTCTAGTTCAGAGAATGTAAGTACAGTTTATTGTCTCGCCTGCGACGAAAGTCGCTGGAGGCGAGACATATGTATGGGAATCCGGCGGCGGCGTAAACACTTGACATCTTGCTTCATATCTTTGTAAGCCCAAGCCCTAGGTCCATCAAATTTGGTCCAGAGGTAGCTTATGATGAGTACTTGCCAGTCAGTCACCTGTCACCTGACCTTGACCTCAATTTCACGGTCCAGCGGCAACGTTAAAGTTTTTGGGTTACGACAGTTCCTCTGTAACTATGCATGGTAGGATGACAATATTTGGTGTATAGGTTGCTGATGACTAGTACATGACTGTCTGGTAGGTGTCACCTGACCTTGACCTCAATTTCACGGTCCAGCGACTACGTTAAAGTTTTTGGGTTACGACAGTTCCTCTGTAACTACACATGGTAGGATGACAATATTTGGTATATAGGTTGCTGATGAATAGTACATGACTGTCTGGTAGGTGCCATTTGACCTTGACCTCAATTTCACGGTCCAGTGACTACATTAAAGTTTTTAGGTTACTGCTGTTCCCCTGTAACCAAGCATGGTAGGATGACAATATTTGGTATATAGGTTGCTGATGAATAGTAAATGATTGTCTTGTAGGTGTCACCTGACCTTGACCTCAATTTAACGGTTCAGCGACTTTGTTAAAGTTTTTGTATTAGGACAGTTCCTCTGTAACTATGCATAGTATGGTGACAATAATTGGTATACAGGCCGCTGCTCATAATTAATGCTATTTACGTAATGCTTATGACGAAATTTATTTTCGTTACTGATGCGGAATTCAGGCGAGACGTTTTTCTGTGTCCACACTTGTTGTGTATAAAGAACTTTTTTCAAAAGTTCCCATTTCTTGTTACACAGTCAAGCAATACTACCTGGCCTTTTGACTCCTTTCTGTTTTCTCGTGCATTGTTATAATGATTTATTGTATTTTTAGATCCGTGTGTCTCACTATTCTGTCAGAATCAAGGAGAATGTGAGGTTACTAACAATACTGGTCAGTGTATCTGTCGAGCAGGGTTTACAGGGGATAAATGTCAGACTCGTAAGTATTTTATCTAAATTGTTGTCTTTGGTCTCTGGCATTATTTTGATATATTACATTATTTATATAATGATGCAGACTTCAAATGGGTATTACACTGTTATTAAACTAAGTATCTCGATTTTTGTTTGTATGATGGGTACTTTAGTAAATTGATTCTGAGTGTTAAATTGATATCCATATTTTTATGCCCCCGCGACGACATGTCGGGGGGGCATTAAGTTTTACTCATGTCCGTCCGTCCGTCCGTACGTCCGAACAAATTTCCGTCAAGCTTTTCTCAGAAACCGTACATGAGAACAATTTTAAATTTGGCAGAGTGGTTCAGTATCACAAGTTGTATGTCCTAAGCGAATTTCAGACCTGTCGGACAACTACTTCCTGTTTGGGACTTCATTTGTACGTAAATACGTCCGTCTGTATGTACAAATTTCCGTCAAGCTTTTCTCAGAAACCGTACACAAGAACAATTTGAAATTTGGCAGGGTGGTTCAATATCACAAGTTGTACGTCCTAAGCGACTTTCAGACCTGTCGGACAACTACTTCCTGTTTGCGACTGGGCAGATATGAAAATGTGTTAACATGAGTATGAAAATTTCCGTCAAGCTTTTCTCAGTAACCGTACATCAGAACAATTTGAAATTTGGCAGGGTGGTCCAGTATCACAAGTTGTACGTCCTAAGCGACTTTCAGACCTGTCGGACAACTACTTCCTCTTTGTGACTGGGCCGATATGTAAATGTGTTAACATGAGTATGAAAATTTCCGTCAAGCTTTTCTCAAAAACCGTACACAAGAACAATTTGAAATTTGGCAGGGTGGTTCAATATCACAAGTTGTACGTCCTAAGCGACTTTCAGACCTGTCGGACAACTACTTCCTGTTTGCGACTGGGCAGATATGAAAATGTGTTAACATGAGTATGAAAATTTCCGTCAAGCTTTTCTCAGAAACCGTACATCAGAACAATTTGAAATTTGGCAGGGTGGTCCAGTATCACAAGTTGTACGTCCTAAGCGACTTTCAGACCTGTCGGACAACTACTTCCTGTTTGCGACTGGGCCGATATGAAAATGTGTTAACATGAGTATGAAAATTTCCGTCAAGCTTTTCTCAGAAACCGTACATCAGAACAATTTGAAATTTGGCAGGGTGGTTCAGTATCACAAGTTGTACGTCCTAAGCGACTTTCAGACCTGTTGGACAACTACTTCCTGTTTGCGACTGGGCAGATATGAAAATGTGTTAACATGAGTATGAAAATTTCCGTCAAGCTTTTCTCAGAAACCGTACATCAGAACAATTTGAAATTTGGCAGGGTGGTTCAGTATCACAAGTTGTACGTCCTAAGCGACTTTCAGACCTGTCGGACAACTACTTCCTGTTTGCGACTGGGCCGATATGAAAATGTGTTAACATGAGTATGAAAATTTCCGTCAAGCTTTTCTCAGAAACCGTACATCAGAACAATTTGAAATTTGGCAGGGTGGTTCAGTATCACAAGTTGTACGTCCTAAGCGACTTTCAGACCTGTCGGACAACTACTTCCTGTTTGCGACTGGGCCGATATGAAAATTTCCGTCAAGCTTTTCTCAGAAACCGTACATCAGAACAATTTGAAATTTGGCAGGGTGGTTCAGTATCACAAGTTGTACGTCCTAAGCGACTTTCAGACCTGTCGGACAACTACTTCCTCTTTGTGACTGGGCCGATATGTAAATGTGTTAACATGAGTATGAAAATTTCCGTCAAGCTTTTCTCAGAAACCGTACACAAGAACAATTTGAAATTTGGCAGGGTAGTTCAGTATCACAAGTTGTACGTCCTAAGCGACTTTCAGACCTGTTGGACAACTACTTCCTGTTTTCGACTGGGCCGATTTGAAAATGTGTCAACACGAGTATGAAAATTTCCATCAAGCTTTACTCCGAAACCGTACATTAGAACAATTTGAAATTTGGCAGGGTGGTTAAGTATCACAAGTTGTACGTCCTAAGCGACTTTCAGACCTGTTGGACAACTACTTCCTGTTTGGGACTTCCTTTAGCGGGGGCATCCGTGTCCCATGGACACATTCTTCAATTTTTTATTCAGATTACAATATGTATCATGTTCTATAGTGAATGCATGATATACAGGTTATGGTGCTTGTGTATTTATTTACAGCACTGTAATAATGTGTGACATTTTACAAGATTGATCAGTCATTTTGTGTCCTTTAAATTTATAATTCAGAATTACTACTTGGAATTATTTATTTAATTTGATACAGTCTAGTAAAAACATAATCTGACTTGTATGGGTTATCTGTTGTAGTGGAATCTAAGCAAGTCACACCAGTGGACTTACTGAAAGTCACTGATGTAAGTATGCAATCTATACATGCACTAGAATTTCTAGGTTGTCCACTTACCAACAGGGTATAAAACTGATTCTAAGATTAGAGTACTTGTAGGCATAAAAAATTGTATTCCATGTTATATTATCTTGGAAATATCAAAACATCTGACACTGGACATGGAAAAAAAGATTTTGTTTGACTGTAATTTGGAGTTTAAATCAGAACTTTGAATGAAAACATTAATACCTAAAATTAGCTGTTAAGGTTACCTCTTAAACAAATTTTAGTGTTGTATTGTTTGCTTTTCTTCGTTACGTCCGATTTTGACTTAGTTACGTCTGATTATAAATTTAACTAACTCTAATATTCTTAAACATTAATCACATTTTATTCCATAAATCAATATTTTAATACCCATAATGCTTTATTAATTTAGAGTTTAATAAAATATCTGCATATATGTCCTGAATTTCTGTCATCGAAATGCTTGATATTTATTTTATAGTTTAATGTTTTGAACAAATATTGCATGGTTTTCACTTGAGTAATGGCAGTTTGCCTTACTGAACAAGGTTTTGTGACTTTGGTTTTAATTTGAATTTTCAATATAAAGTTTATACTTACAGTCTGAAAAGCCACATTTTACATCCACTGCTGTTCCTAAGATAATACATTGTGTGCAGAATGAGCCATGTAATGTGCCCCTGATTGTTACAGAGCCCAGCGGACAAACGTGAGTAATTATTGAACTAATTTACTTTGACATTGACTTGATTTTCATTTATCATTATGTTTTTCAAAATCAATTTAAACTTTGAAGTAATTTTTCCAGTTTTCCTTACTTTATATTTTGATCATTTTACTTATATATTTTTTTTAATCATGATGAACAACATGTTAATACCTGGAAAAATTTCTCATAAACAAACTTGGTCCATAGTTTGTATTAGATATTCATACCTTTTACATATAGACTTATATGATATTAAAACTGTTGTTTTCTGTTATGTTTTTGCAGTCCCTTTGTTAAATATGGAAAGGTAGACCCAGGACTAAACACTTTGCAGCCTGTTGTAACACAAATAAATGGAACTAAGGACTTCAGAACAGAGGTTGTGGTGACTCCACAAGCACCAGGGCCTAAAAACCTTTGTGTTCAAACTCAAACCTCAAATCGGTAACTTTTATTTCTTCTCTCAGGATAAAGTCATAGTGATCCATTTTTCTTAATCTAAATATTTGAACTATTTCTTCCAAACAACATTTATGGTAGAACAGATACGTTCCTGGTAATTCAATTCTAATGCTGATTATTGGATTGTCTGTCCATCAGATATTGTTACTGCTCTAATTTAAAAGCCCCTTTGGAGCCCAGTGATGAAACCTGAAAGGGTATTAATCAATTCAGGAAGTAATAAGACATCATGGTTGATAAGTTTGATTTAGCCACCTCCTTGCATGGTTTGGGTCTGTTTATTATCTCGCCTGCAACGAAAGTCGCTGGAGGCGAGACATATGTATGGGAATCTGGCGGCGGTGGCATAAACACTTGACATCTTGCTTCATATATTTGTAAGCCCAAGCCCTAGGTCCATCAAATTTGGTACAGAGGTAGTTTATGATGAGTACTTGCCAGTCAGTCACTTGTCACCTGACCTTGACCTCAATTTCATGGTCCAGTGCCAACGTTAAAGTTTTTGGGTTACGGCAGTTCCTCTGTAACCACGCATGGTAGGATGACAATATTTGGTATATAGGTTGCTGATGACTAGTAAATAACTGTCTGGTAGGTGTCACCTGACCTTGACCTCAATTTCACAGTCCAGTGACTACGTTAAAGTTTTTGGGTTACGGCAGTTCCTCTGTAACTACGCATGGTAGGATGACAATATTTGGTATATAGGTTGCTGATGAATAGTACATGACTGTCTGGAAGGTGTCTCCTGACCTTGACCTCAATTTCACGGTCCAGCGACTATGTTAAAGTTTTTGTATTAGGACATTTCCTCTGTATCTATGCATGGTATGGTGACAATATTTATACAGGCTGCTGCTGATAACTAATGCTATTTACATAATGCTTATTTTCGTTACTGATGCGGAATGCGGGCGAGACATTTTTCTGTGTCCACACTTGTGCTTAAAATGTTTTTACTTTTAAGATTAATGGCGGCTCAGACAATTTGTACTGTCAATAGCTGTTCAATGTCTTGTTCTTGGCTTTTTCATTACAAAAGTCCAGGGGGTAGGAAAGAATTTGGATAAAGACTGTGGGTCAATGGTCACAAGACCTTTACATTTAGCTGTAAAATGAACAAGGTATCATAGTTGTGGTTCAATACAATAACTTTCTACTCATTTCTATGCTAATTATTAGAAAAACCTTTACATCCTTTTTGCTGTAATTATATTTTGTATTCGTTATGTTTTACAGAATGAATGTAGATGAAATTTGTTACGTAATTCAGACATTACGTAAGTAATTTTTAAATATTAATTTTTTTACAATAGATCAAACATACACATAAGTTAAAATTTAACCAAATGAAAATTGACTTCTCAGAACTTCCTGTACAGCATTTGAATGTCATGACCTGCAGAGTACTGTAACTTAATATTCAGTCTTAATTTAACTTTGGAGAATGTTAAAGACCTCCTATTGCTTTCTGTAAGAATAGTATATAAGCTTGAGTATTCATTCTTTCAATAAAATAAAATGAATTGAATAATTTATATAATGTTCTTTTTAAACATTTTTTTTGGTCTTTTTGTCAAAAATATTTCAATTTCAGGTCTGAATCATTTGTTTGATTTTTATTGATGAGGTCAAGTTTACCGTAAAACGTTGTGTATAGTCCGCATTTACGTATTGTCCGCACCCCTTTCTTGGACCAGAAAATTGCGTACAAGTTTTCACAAAACGTCTCAAGATGAAGACATCTAGTCCAATTTGGCCGCGCTTCTTAACAAGTTTTTACATTAATATGTAATTTATTCTCTTTTTAAATATCATTTATGTTTATACTTTTATTATTTCAAGTGATTGTAGTAAATTAAATTAAAAATAGAGCATTCTCATATCGTCTATTTTGATTGTTGTTAAAACGGAAAATCGCACATTTCGAAACCAAAACAATTTGTCAACTTTGATTCATCAACCAAACAAAGAAAACAAAAAGATAACACGTTTTATTTTAATCCCTGAATGATTGCAATCAAAACATCGATCTTCAAACACATGAGGTTACATAACGACGCCATTTGCATTTTACGCAATACAGGTTACACATCTACTATTTTCGTATCTGTTTTAATTTTTATTCATCGTATAGAATTAATATAATATGACTAAAAATAATTAAAGTAAAAATTAATATCATAACAACGTATACATATGGCAGTTTGTAAAAGAATTATGTTAGAATAGTACGAAAATACCGCGTATGACACTACAACAAAATGGCGACCGCCATTGACAACAATCAACGGGACGAAAAAAAACCGATCGAGTCTGTATTTATGTATAATCCGCACCATTCCTTTCCAACTAAAATTAAAAGAAAAAAACTGCGGACAATACGACCCTTATTACGGTAACTATCCATTTACCAACTGTGGGACAATTAAGTTTGTTTTGTTTGTTTGAATGGTGTTTAACGCCACATTCAGCAATTTTTCAGCTATATCCAGTTTTACTGGTAGAGGAAGCCGGAGTACCCAGAGAAAACCCCCGACCTTCAGGGGACAATTAAGTATCAACCTTCTGGCTTTGTTATAGCCACTGGTGAAAATGGGTACACAGAAGTTAATATTTAGGTGATAACTGTATTGTTTTTTATTGGTTGCTGTTGAAAATTCAAGTTACCTAGCAATGTGTTAGCAACCCTTCAAATTCAATATAATCAATGAAACTAGAAAAATAATAAAAACATCATTAAAAAGTAGTATGACTTCATTTGATCATAGTCAGTAAGGAACATAAACACTGGATGTTCTCTTGCTACAGGTATGCTTCAGTTTTAGATTTTCACTAAATCTAGGTAATAAAAACTAATTTTAAAGGTGGGTCTTATAATGCTTCCCAAAGTAATTTGTGACTAGTCCATTTCTCATTGTTTATGGATAAATTTGTTAATTGCATGGGCAGAAGTGATTATCACATCAAGGTTCAACATTCTTTTCCTGCTTTGAAGGTCAAGGTCACAGTGCAAAATTGAAGCAAATCAATGTTTGTCACATAATTTTTGGCAGGTTTGCACAAAGTGCAAATCCGGGTTATAGTATGGTAAAGTCTGGCAGGGAAAATAGTGTATTTACTTTTTTTCGTGCAAACCCGGGTTATAGTATGGTGAAGTCAGGTGGGTGGGCAGAGCAAATAGGGTATCTACTTTGTGTAATCAACTCCGCCTACAGTTTTCAACCCTGAACACTGAAACTTCACAGAAAGATTGCGCATGTATTGAATTTGTGCGCCTGATATAATGGAAGTGTTCCAGGATTGTTTTTCTAATTTTCCTGCCTTGGGAACTTAGCGATTTTTCAGAAGATTTGCAGAATGTAAATTTTGTGTAATTAACTCGTACATTTTTTAACCTTCTTCCAACAAATTGTAAACCATTCCCTATTTATTAAGGCACTTGCTTTGCAACCTGGCAATTTCAGACTTTTGTTTATTGAAAGATATTCAAATTATGTGGCATGAGTGATCAGTTCATCGAGATAACTTGCAAAACTAATGGTTGCTACCTTTAAGGTCATGGTCAAAGTGCAGCAATGAAGCAAATCCATGTGTGTCCCATAACTTTGTTTTTATAGACAAATTTCCAAATAATGGTAAATAAGTGATCATCACATCCAGATGACATGTAGCATGCAAAATTTTGGTCACTGTCTTTAATGCAGAATTGAAGCAAATCTGTTCCTGACCCAGAACTTTGCCAAATATTATACCCCCACTTGTAAGTGAGGTGGCTATATTGCAATCACCTTGTCTGTCTGTCCATCTGGTGCAAACTTTTGTAAGATTTCTCTGCTTCTACTTAAGGGATTGATTTCAAATTTGGTGCACAGCTTTAGCATGATGCCTCCCCTTTCCAGGTCAGTCAGTTATCTACTTCCTGTTTTCCAAGCCGACTAAGACTGTTTCAAGGGTCAAAATAGGAAAAAAAATTTCGTAACAGATTTCTAGGCTTGTACTGAAAGGATTGATTTCAAATTTGGTGCACAGCTTTAGCATGATGAGTTGAATCCGTGCCTCCCCTTTCCAGGTCAGTCAGTTATCTACTTCCTGTTTTCTGAGCCGAAAAATGGTCGATTGGAGGTTTACTTAGCACGACTTAATTCTGGTCCATGTTTCTTTTTGTTTCATTGTACATGTATTCAAAAACAATATATAGTGATTCACAGTGCTAAAAATTTTTAGCCAAGTATTAGTATTAGCAAAAAAATTAATGTTGTTTTTCCGTTTTTAGCTACCAGGCTGACACAAACTGGAAGTGTGAGTTAATTTTATATCTATTCCAACTTTCAATACCATTACTCTAAACGACCTTGTGTACACAGCACACCAGAATAAAATTATCAGTGCGGCATAAAACTGAAGATATAATGTTTGGGATGTAATATTATAGATATTTTATACCATTTTCAATGAAATGTCAATGTAATAATCCTTAAACAGCATTTGGTGTTGTAGAGATAAAAAATTGAAATGCATCAGATGTCTAAGTGTTCTTTCTCTACATTGTAAATGCCCTATGATCTGTTAATTGTTTGTCAGTGTGTTTGTAATAAATTCTAAACACTAAGAGCAGCTAACTTAAAAAATAAATTATATACTGACATCCATCCTACTCTTGTCCAGGTAGAAATCAAAACCACTTAGAAAAATAACAGTTGGAATGTGCAATCCTTCCATCTGTTATTTTTTGAAATTCTCATCTCCTCTTAACTAGTGGGACAAGTAGAACCAAACTAATATATAATATAATATGAAATATAATGATTGTATTTCCTCTAAAATGATTCTTTATTTTGTCTTGATTGGGCAAACATTAGCAGTTCTTACTTCAGATTGTCCCAAAATTTTGAAATTTTCTCACTGAAAGTACAACTCCAAATATTTTTGTGAATTTTTCAAATATTGTACGAGATTTTGTCTTGACATTTGAAAATCATGTCTGCCATAAGAAATTCTTGAATCTGATTGGTTGAATTTTGACCATTTCAGTAATGTTATACAATGGTAGATTTGACCAATTTATGTTGAGATTGGGTTCCTTGTAATTATAGTGACAAACACTATATTTGATATACAATGCTATCATATTTCCTTCATTTACTTACTGATATCACATCAAAAACAATGTAGATGCTCTCCATGTTAACAACAAGTATTCATTAAATAGGTTTTTTTAATTTGTTGTAACAAAAATTCTGCACAGAAATTTCTGTTGAAATATGTTAATTTTGTTTTCACAGCCAATATTTACATCTCCAACTGTGACAAACTCATCAACATTGATATGTGTAAAAGGAGAAGTTTGTCATATACCATTGACATACAAAGAATCTAATGGCCAGTGGTAAGTGCTGTCTGCTTTCTTTGTCTGTTTTATCAAAATGTTTTTACTGCTCAATAATTAAGAATTCTTTGACATTTTTAAACACACTTGCAACCTGTACTATTGTATCTAGCTCGTATTGTATGGACCTTGTTTATTTTTTAAGGTCTTTCAACTGGTTCAATTATTTAATGTCCAATATAAAAGATCAAGAATTTTAGACACATCATGGTTTGACCTTCATATTTTCCTACCATATTTCTCAATCTTTTATATCATTCCACCCTTTTTTCTCCCCCGAATTCAGATTTTAATCTATAATTTCACTGCATTTACCACAAAAACCCTGTTACATTTATTAGTCCTCTACTGACAATATCACCAAAGTAGACTACAGGTTTGCCATCCATGAGTCTGACAGTCACACACATGTTTTCCAGACTTTTTTTCTCAGCACTTTGATATATTAAGCTGATATTTTTTATGCTAATTAACTATGATGAATTACATGACCTGTATTTTTTACCTATTGGTCAACCAATTCTAAAACTGAAAACTTCTTCAATATGCTTACTTAAAAGCTCTTTATCAATTTAAATTGCATCTTCCATGCATGACTCGGGTTAACTTAAAACTTCTAACTTGGTTCACATATAGTATATCCTATGACAATCCTCCAAGTAAGAAGAATAAATTTACCTGAGTCATGCAGTTATATCTGCAATTAAAATGACCAGCTATTACTGATGAGAAGCTTTAAAGAAAACAGAATGCATGTTTTCTTAAAAATTGTTATCTGAATTAAGAATTAATAATAGGTAGAAAATACCTGACAGGTCATTGTATTTTGACTATAAGAATTGATAATAGGTAGAAAATAAATGACAGGTCATTGTATTTTGACTATAAGAATTGATAATAGGTAGAAAATACCTGACAGGTCATTGTATTTTGACTATAAGAATTGATAATAGGTAGAAAATACCTGACAGGTCATTGTATTTTGACTATAAGAATTGATAATAGGTAGAAAATACCTGACAGGTCATTGTATTTTGACTATAAGAATTAATAATAGGTAGAAAATACCTGACAGGTCATTGTATTTTGACTATAAAATGATCAATTGTTGGTTTATGATTTGTCTTCTATTGACTAGTTCATGAATCATTTCAATTTTTATTTTCAGTGAACCAATACTAGAGGCAGCTGGCCATAATGATGGAGTGCATATATTTCAGCCACTTGTACAGTCAACAGGAGTAGATAAAAACTGCACCACTGATGTGGCATTCAAGCCACCTAATGCTAATACTACAGAACTATGTTTTAAACCAGGGTACTGTATACAATTAACACATTTTTATATCTCATTAAGTTATTGAACAGTTGCAGTTAACATGAAGGTTGTTGAAACATAGTCATGAGGCTTATTTCTGCTCTGTAAATTGGATTTTATTTGCAAATATCTTTGATTTAATAGCTATAGAAGTTACAGCTTTTCTGATAAGCACACACCCTTGAGGAAGTGAAGTGAGCATTGGTCTGATGGAAGTCTGAATATGTCAGCTGGAACATCTACTCTTATGTGCTAGCACTATTAAAATTCAGCTCAGCGTAATACCAAAGAAACATATAAAGCTATACATAACACAAAGTCATGTTCTTACCATAATATTGTCTTGAATGTATGTCAACATTCATTTGCTCAATATTCATAGTTTATTATTTTGGTAAAATGGCTGTAAATTATAACAAATAATTGTGAATTATTCCCACCACTTTTCGTCTGTTTGTACTCTGTAGAAGTTTTAATCCGGATTCTCTGAAACAACTTGGCCAATTGAGTCCAAAATTAGCAGGAATTAGCCCCGTATGGGATCCGGGTGGCTAAAATAATAGACAGTAGTCGCGCTAGCTTGTCGTAAAAGGCGACTAAATAGCGCCCAGTATCCTGACCGGCGTGTCAGGTCGGTTTGCCTAAAGACCGACTGGGATGTGTGCCCCAGGTGGTTGAATGGGGTACCCCTGGCAAGCTGGGGTTGTCAGGCCATAATAGTCATGATAAAGACCACTTTTGGTAGATTTCAGAAAAGCAATTTATCAAATATTTTTCATTTTAAATGGATCTGACAAATAATATGACCACAACATGGGTAATCCCTCTTTATTTTCATAGGCTGAAATTAAAATGATTTTTTTTCTTTAATACCTCATGCAAGTCGTTATGGATTGTGACTTTGCAGTATACCAGTATAGTATTTTCACTACAAATATTCTTTATTTCTTGCTGATTACACTTTAAACTAGGTGTCCATGAGGAATTCTTGTTTCTAATTCTCTAATTTGTTTCTTTTTGGTTGAAATTTTTTAAAAAGTTTCGAAATACAAGGAAAAGTAAATTGTAATATTTTATGTGTGGGAAAGGCCACTTTAAAATATCTTTATTTATGGTCAGTCTTACTTAAAAATTGCCAACATGAAAAAATTTTCTTTTATGGACATCTATGAAGTCGGTGCAATGATAAAGATTCTCAAACCTGTAGTTTCTTATTTTTTAGTCTTGTTTGCAGCATATAGTTCTTAATTTTGAAAGCAGTTTTGAATGATAATTATTGCCCTGCCACTTTGTGGCAGACGCCCTATAGTGATCAGTGTATGCCCATTCGTACGAAGCTAATCGTGTCCAAGCTATAACTTTTTTAGCTCACCTGACCCGAAGGGTCAATGTGAGCTATTGCCATCTCTTGGCGTCCGTCGTCGTCGTCGTCGTCGTTAACTTTTCTTCAAAAATCTTCTCCTCCAAAACCACTGAAGGGATTGCTTTGAAACTTTGCACACATCATCAGTAAAATGTCCTCTACCAAGTTTGCCCAAATCATGGCCTCAGACCAACCAACATGGCCGCCATGGCTAAAAATAGAACAGGGGGGTCAAAATACAGTTTTTTGCTTATAGTTCAAAAAGTATAACAGATACAGGAAAACCGAACAGACCTTCCTTCTTCAGTATCTAAAGCTCTACAAAACACTCCATTGGGTCAAAGTTGTATGATGACTCCTTGTAGGAGTTATTGCCCTTTAATTGTCAAAATTGATGATTTTTGCCATTTTTGCTTCAAAATCTTGAAATTTATTAGAACTAGAGAAAAAGTTAGCATTGCTTAATTGTTCTGCTCTATGAGGGCCACAAAAATGACTTAAGGGTCAAGATTGTCTGATTAACCGTTTAAGAGTTATTCCCCTTGAACTGTTTTTTTTTAATCGGCTTTAATTGATTTTTTAAAATCTTCTCCTCTGAAACAACTGAAAGTACTGCTTTGAAACTTTGTACACATCATCCGTCAAATGTCCTCAACCAAGTTTGCACCAACCATGGCTGCAGATTAACCAACATGGCCACCATGGCTAAAAATAGGACAAGGGGGTGGGGGGTAAAATACAGTTTTTGGCTTATATTTAAAAAAGTGTAACAGATACAGGAAAACCGAAGAGACATGCCTTCATCTGCATCAAAAGCTCTACGAAACACTCCATTGGGTTGAAGTTGTATGATGACTCCTTATAGGAGTTATTGCCCTTTAATTGTCGAAATTGGTTATTTTTGACATTTTTGCCTCAAAATCTTAAAAATTATTAGAACTAGAGAAAAAGTTAGCATTGCTTAATTGTTCTGCTCTATGAGGGCTACAAAAATGACTTTAGGGTCAAGATTGTTTGATGAACCATTTAGGAATTATTCTCCTTGAGCATTTTTTTAATCAATTTTACTTGATTTTAAAAAATCTTCTCCTTTTTAACCATTGAAAGGACTGCTTTGAAACATTGCACACATCATCTTTAGACGTCCTCTACCAAAATTTTGCAAATCATGACACCTGACTACCTACATAGCTATGTTGGCTTAAAACAGAAAAAATGAAAAGGGGGGGGGGTGGGGGTGGGTGGGAGTCGAGAGAGTTTTCGACTGATAGTTATAAAAGTATTACAGGTACAGTAAATTTGAAGTGAACCTCCCTTATCCCTCTAAGCATCAAAAGCTCCTCCTTATCTGAGTTATTTCCCTTAAAAGGTTAAAATTAATGATTTTTGCAGAAGTGTTGGGCAATTCCTTATAGCAACGAAAAGCTGGATAAAAAAGGGTTGTTTGGTTTCAGGTTCAGGTGAGCGATACAGGCTCCTGGGAGCCTCTAGTTTGATCTTTTGAGGTAGGCCTTTGATATTTGATATTTGGGTAGATAATATCAAGGCGATGTGTCACATTCCATGGTTTTTTACCTTGACCTCAAGGTCAGTGGGTTCCACAGGTATGGGTACCATCTCACTGATATCTAGTTCTTATTGGTACTGTATAAAAAAAATGTCTACCTATGACATGTTATAATTATTATATGCCTTATTATTTAGGCATGTCGGAGAAAACAGATGTTTTATTATTGAAGTAAAAGACAGAAATCTGTGTAAGTATCACATGGGTTTATGATATTATTACGTGATGATTGCTGTATTGGCCTAGTTATTGGTCCAAGGCTTGCTGTATTGGCCTGATGCGCAGCCAAAAGACAATACTGCTTGCCAAGGACCAATAAATAGGCCAATACAGAAACCATCACGTAATGATATCTTTATTAATTAACTAGTCCAAATCTCTCAGGCCAATACAGGTTGCAATTAGGCCAATACAGGACAAACTAGGCCAATACAGGGCGAATCAGGCCAATAATGATATTGGACTAGTTAACTCCGTATTGGACTGGTTCATCAAAATATATCATATTGGCAGTTTACCTGTTATTTTAGCGAATATTATAGTAGTTAATTGTTAATTAATAAATATCTATATATATGTACAGTAATTCTGATGGATTATATGGTTTTTCAGTTTCTTTCTTCTGTTATGTGTCCAGATCTGTCTTATCAGCCTAGAGTTTCCTTTTCTCACTATAATGTCTCTTGGTTACATTTGACTCATATAATTTAAAGGGCTTTATAATAATGTCAAGTGGAATTGTCCATCAGGCAAGGAAATGGCAGTACTTGTCAGTCGGACAAGTAAAAAAAAATAGGCCAATATAGAAACATAAGATTTGAAGTACCTTTTCTTGCGAGTTTGATAAATAGTGTTCCTAAATTTATTATTCATAATATTTTTTCCTTGGTGAAAACATGTTAACAAATCTATGCTTATTCATTAGTACTAGTTTGAAACTACATATGCATAGCCAACAGTAATTTTGATAGTTACTTGTCCAAAGGGACATTTAAAAAATAGTTATCATAGAGTATCATATTATTATTTCAGTATATTCTAATTATATTAATGTAAATATAATCCATATTGAATGATGGATATGTGCTTTGTAGTAAATACATCGTGTCAGACATTGCATTGCCAGAACGGAGGAAGCTGTGACTCAGGTGTATGTTTATGTCCTGCTGGAACAACTGATTTAGATTGCAGCCAAAGTAAGGACACAGAGTGTTTTAATTTAGTACTTTTTACAGTAAAATCTATAAAATGATATTTAAGTTTTTCTAATCTTCATACAAGATTTAACAACAAAAAATAAGAAATAATATCTCTAAAAGCTATTGTAACTAGACATAAACACCTAGATTGTGTCTGCTGTGTAGGATCATTATACATTGTCGTCACAATTGGTGTTTATCATCAACTCCAGAATTTTCCAAAGCTTATAAATTCACTTGTAATATGAATTAACAGTTTTAAATTCTCTTCTTGAAGATTTTTAGTCATTTTTTAAAGGGAGAGGGGTTTGCCTTCTCTTGTACACAACTCTGTTTGAAGAAACTAAACTCAGTGTATAACTAAGGGAAAAATAATAATAATCCACAAAATATTATCAGGGTGGATCCATACACCGCAGTATAGATGCTATTTATAAGCTTGTGAAGAAATACTGAATGCTATGTAACTGCATAACAGTAATATAAGTTCATTTCCTGGGAAACTGGTGGGCTAATCCAAAAATAATCAGAAAGGAAAATAAACTAGAGAATATTGAGCCATAATATGAACATACAGCTTTGTATGGCTTTCTGTCTTAATTGTTTGGAATATTTAAATAGAACAAGAAGAAACCACAACAGGACAACAAGGGGAGACTACAACAGGACAACAAGGGGAGACTACAACAGGACAAGCACAGACCAGTTCAGGTGTGTAACATTCATGTTCTTCCTTTATTGTATTTAACCAGAGGATTGGGTTTATTAGAATGTTGAACAGTTTAGTGTATAATCTTTTATGTTCTATCAATTATATTTTCTTCTATCTAGTGGTAGATATACATACTGTTTTGTGCTGTCTGTCACATAAATAAAGGCATATTTTTATATTTTTTAGCAGATTAGTTTTCAATGACAAGAATCAGCTTTACTATATATATATATATATATATATATATATATATGGACACTACTGAAGCAAAATCTCTTCTTGGTTTCATGGAAATGCCTTCTTACCATGTAAAGGTTTTTTTTATCACATTAATTTTTGGGTTTCTCTTAGATGTTGGTTTTTTTTATATACCGGTATATTGGATACTTTATTTCTGTTGTCATACAGAATAAAAGGGGAGAGATATGTTGTCATGGGTTATTTCTCTTAAGAAAGGTGTATACAAGAAAAATAGATTTTGTAAAGTGACATGTGGTTATGATGTCAACTATTTTTTGCCAGATAATTTAATCATTACATATTACTGGATTACTAAGTTTACCCTTGATATTTTACTTGCACCCTGTTTTCTATTGTTTCCCCTGGGAAGATTCAATGTAACCTTGTTCAGATCATGTGTGTAAGATAGAGCTGTTTCTAAAATATGTAAAATTATTCAAATTAAATCTTACTTGCTCGCCTTTTTTTTCTGTTTTCACCGAGTGGAAGGTTATCGGGTCTGTGATGGAAACCATTTATGATCATCGCTTATTACAACTTTATGACTCCACTTGGCACAAAAACTTACAAACCATAAGTTGAAATCACAAAAGGTCTTCACCATTTGTCGTCCTGTGACATGTCCTTTAGGAAAAATCTCAGTCAAAGTTCAGAAGTGACCTTGACCTTAGGCCTCTAATCTTGTTATCATTATAACTCAAAAACTACACAAAATAGAAGAAGACAATAATGGGAAAAATACTCCTCTCATCAAGACCCTCATTTGATACATTTTGTCCGAAACTGTGCAATGAACCGTTTACCAGCATAGTAAACATATAAACGTTTAATATGATCACAAAGTCAAGGCCTTCAATTTAAGTCCAATTTCAAAGGTCATACCATAGCAACAAGGTAACCATTACAAAAAAGTCCTTAGCCACCATATATTTTTTAAATCAGAATTACTCAAATATGCCATTTTACAACCGGAAGTGGCATTTTGTCCTTAGCAATGGCCACAAAAGTCCCTAACAACCATGTATTGTTTTACTCTGGACCACAGAAATGGTCTATTCCACCTAAAAAATGACCCAGCAACCTATGTAGTCAAGTTTAAATCAAAAGATGATGAAAAATTAATTTCTTATAGAAATCTGTAAAAGACCTTTTAATTGTTCTTGAACAGCCCTATCTTTCTTCCTTTGTTTTCTGCCACATTTTCAAAACAGTGCATAAAAAAGAGTTCGCGACAAATCATTTTGATCTTTTATACCAAGTATTGTACTCTTAAGACATGTTTAATATTCACCCTGCAACACCGAAAAACTTCATTACAGAGTTATCTGCCCAAACACCGAAAACCATCTTATCAGAACAACTCAGAAACTATCAAATTTAGAGAAAAACTGAAAAGTGAGAAATGTTAAGGAACTTTTGAGGCCAGCGGTATACATTGAATGTTTCAATGACTCAGGTTATCACCAAAACTCGCAAACCAGAAGTCAAAAACATCTTGGATCTTCACCATTTGTTGTTCTGTGGATTGACCTTAAAGAAAATCTCAAGTTCAAAGTTCAGAAGTGACCTCGACCTGAGGCCTCGAATCTTGTTATCATAACAACTCGAAAATGGTAAAAGACAGAAGCAGACCATAAATGGTAAAAATATTCCTCTCGTTGAGACCTTCATTCGGTTTTTGTGTCCGAGACTGTGCAATGAACCATTTTGGAGTTAATGCCCTTGACATTTTTCGGTTGATTGGTTTTTGACTTAACTTGAAAACGGTTAGAGATACAGTAGTCCCCCTCTTATACGATCCCTTCGCCAGCGACCACCCGCTTTATCCGGCCAAAACCCTGATGAATGAAGTGTTTCTAACGTAAAATTACCTCTCGCGAATGACCACCCCTCAAACGCGACCAGCGACCATGTTTTTTTGACACAACAACGTAAATTCCCCTCACGAACGACCATTTTCACTGACCGGATGTTTATTTTGGAAGTCTCGAATAGAACGAGATTTGGTTTTATTAACCCAACCAGTTCGGAAACAGTTCAACAACCGGTAAACAAAATGTCGAAAACGTGCAAAAGAAAGGTTTTTAAGCTGGATTAAAGGGGAAAACAAGTAATATATTGTGGAGCAGTTTGATTTCGGCATTAGGGAAATCGGGTTTATTACAAGGAGATAATATTACAATGAACCAATTAACATAATCATAAATCAAAATTTACTACAAACGATGTCAAAAACTTGGGAAACTGGAAACAGAGAAAATCCTGGATTTTTCCAAATTAGACGGAACCTTAATAAACTACGAAGTGGAACCTGGGCAGACAATAAAAGTGATAAAAACAACGATAATGCAGATGAAACAGGAACAGAAATATTCACTGTTAAGAAGACTTGGAATTGTTATATTATCATTACACATTTTGAACAGATAAAAACTGCATGAATTCTTTTTATTTTTATACTGAATAATAAAATACAAATACTTATTTCGTGTGATTCTTAATCATTTCACAGCTTTTGCTGCTAATCAACCGACCAATCTCTATAGACCTGTATAAATTGTATCCCCTCAAGAAAGACCACCCCCATTATAAGACCACTTTCATGACTCAGATGGGGTGGTCTTATAAGAGGGGGACTACTGTAATATAGTAAATATGTATAACTAAAGTGATCAGTAGGAAGAGCTTCAATTTGATCCCAAGGTCATGGGTCAAGGTCACACCATAGCAACAACGTAAAGATTATTAAAAGTCCTTAGCAACCCATCCTCACAAGTCGGGGTTTCTGTGTCCACATGTGTCCACGAAACCATGACAAACTTAGCTAGGAAATTCCCGGGCTAGAAGTCACTATTTTGATTGGCTACATCATACCTGCATGTAGCCAATCAAAAGCTCGCTTTCATTTACAACTTGGTTAGGGGATATCCCGATATCGATTGTAAATAAACCAAACGGATGTGTTGCATAGACCATGTGAAAATCAGTGTATTTTGTACAGTAGGGTTACTTGTTTGTTATTACCGCGTTATTTTTTTAGTTGTATTACGTTTTCTCACACTCAAGAATGAGTAAGAATGACTACTGCCAAACACTTTCTTCTTCAATCAATTTCAATAGTTGATATTTTGAAGATTTGACGTCATATGAAAATCTTCTAGCCCAGGAATTTCCTAGCTAAGTTTGTCAGGGTTTCATGGAAACATGTGGACACATAAACCCTGACTTGTGAGGATGTGTGTCCACATGTGTCCAAGAAACCCTGACATACAGCTAGGAAATTCCCGGGCTAGAAGTCACTATTTTGATTGGCTTCATAATACCTGAATGTAGCCAATCAAAAGCTCGCTTTCATTCACGACTTGGTTAGGGAATATCCCGATGTCGATTGTAAATAAACCAAACGGATGTGTTGCATAAACCATGTGATAATCAGTGTATTTTGTACAGTAGTGTTAATAGTTTGTTATTACCACGGTATTTATTAGTTGTGTTACATTTTCTCACACTCAAGAATGGGTAAGAATGACTAATGCCAAACACTTGCTTCTTTCAAGCAATTTCATTAGTTGATATTTTGAAGGTTTGACGTCATATGAAAATCTTCTAGCCCTTGAATTTCCTAGCTAAGTTTGTCAAGGTTTAGTAGACACAGAATACCTGACTTGTGCGGATGTTAGCAACCGTATATTTTTGGAATCAGGATGGAGTATTGAAGTGAAATACCTCATTCCATAACCAAAAATGACATTTTGTCCCCAGCAATGATCATAAAAATCTTTAGCAACCATAGATGGTTTAAATAGGGACCACTTACTGTACTCAAATAACTAATTTTCATGACTGCTAGTGACATTTTGTAATTAGCAACAGACAAAAAGTACACAGCATACACATAATTAATGACTTTATACCATACTGGGAAAGACCTTCACATTTGTTCTTTGAACAAATGGCCTTTCATATATATTTCTAAATACTTAGTATTAGAAAAGATTTCATAAATTTACTTTAACTTTTGTCCGATCCCTTCTTGCATGAAGCTCGGACTTAATTCTCGTGCCCTTATGTTGTGCTTGTTTTGTATCTGACTGATCACTAGAATTTGTTACATGGTAATTAACAAATTGGAATAGTTAACTCTGTTTTATCTGCATTGTGTAATATGTCTTTTTTTGTACAATGTATTATCCCTCTTATTAAAAACAAATTTTGTTATATAATTTGTATCAATTTCTGCAGCCATATAACATTCACCTACCCAAAGCATGACCAATTGCATGGTGTGGAGTGTATGGTACTGTAACCATTTTTCCGTTAGTGCATGTAATTTTGGATATTCAAGACAAACATTTATTAAAATTTTCAGTCAGTTACTCTTTAGCTAGTGAATCCATTAAAACGAACAAAAGATATGCAATTTACTTACATTGACATCACTTCATCTATGACAGCTTTGTTAATGACATTTGTCACCAAATTTAAATTGGTCAGCATCAACAACAATAAAAGTTATTTTTGACAAGTGTAGAGATCTTCCAAAGGTACTACATTAATCTCTGGAAAAAAAACATTTTTTTCTCTATGTTAATATCCTTTGAATTTCACGTTGACTGACATAAATTTATTAAAAGAATTCATACAATCTCAAATGTAGAAACACATTGAGAACATCATGTTACATACATATATTTTTATTGAATCTTAAAAGACCTCAGCAAGTTTATTTAACTATTACACATTACTTTGGGTGCCTTTGTTTTTTAATGAATAATGGTATATATGTAAACTTAAAATATAATTTAAAATATTGGACCTCTGAAATTGTCATTAGTTTATAGCACTTTGAACACTGAGCACAAAAAGTTAGTTTTTGTTAAAAACCCAGAATTTAAATTCCTCATACTCTACATTAAACTCATGTCATGGGGTAATCAGGTCATACAGTGTATGAATATTTCCAGCACAGAAAATTGGAACCTAAAGAGCATAACTGTAGTTACAATCAATGTAGTATGTACATACTCATAAATAATGTATGTTATCACATAATATCAGAATTGCAACAGTTGACAAGTTTGTAGGTCATGATGCATGCACAAATTTTGAATAACACCAAACTCCATTTTAAAGCAACTATTCAATTGACCATTCGGTGAATTGACAAATGTGATCTGAACAGGAGATATGTTAGATCTTCATTGCATGACAATAAAAAAAGGAGGAACAAGTAAAAGATTTAATTTGAATAAGATTGTGTCTCAAGTAAAAATGTAAAAATCCTCATACAAAAAATTCTTTAATGTCAAATCAAAAAAGCTATAATTTGCTCCTTAATGTGGAAATTTCTGAAACAGATAACACATCTTTAAAATTGATGAGAAAATGAAGACTTTCATAATACTTAATGCTGCAATTGTGCATCCTGATTTAGAATGTGTTTTTTTACAGAGTTCTACTGACATATAGGAAATAAAACATTTATATTCTTATCTACTTAAAAACTCTTTCATGTGGTTCTAATGTTTGTCTGTGCATTTAATTTCCTTAATTTTATGTCTGTTACACTGAATATGAAGGCTTATTTAAGTATAAAGGATGGTTTGTAAATTTGATACTTGAAAATATTTATATGGTCATATTTAATTATACATAATTAATAATGCTATCCCAGAAAATTAAATTATTTCCATTGTATATTATTTTATATATAATAAGATTTTAACGAAAGAATTAAATTCTTGAATAAACAGGACAAAGCCAGACCAATTCAGGTGGGCAACCAGGACAAGGCCAAGCTAATCCAGGGGGGCAAACGGGACAAAGCCAGACCAATTCAGGTGGGCAGTCAGGACAAGGGCAGAATAATCCAGGTGGTCAAACCGGACAAGGACTGACCACTCCAGGTGGGCAACCAGGACAAACCCAGACCAACACAGGTGGGCAAACAGGACAAGGACAGACCAATTCAGGTGGGCAAACAGGACAAACCCAGACCAACACAGGTGGGCAACAAGGACAAAGCCAGACCATTTCGGGTGGGCAACCAGGACAAGGCCAAACTAATTCAGGTGGGCAAACAGGACAAAGCCAGACCAATTCAGGTGGGCAGACAGGACAAGGGCAGAATAATCCAGGTGGGCAAACAGGACAAGGACTTACCACTCCAGGTGGGCAACCAGGACAAACCCAGACCAACACAGGTGGGCAAACAGGACAAGGACAAGCCAATTCAGGTGGTCAAACTGGACAAGGACAGGCTAATTCAGGTCGGCAAATTTGCAGTTATTTGCTTCTCTAATCAGTGATATTTTTTTCCAGGGTAAAGTATACATGTATTTAATAGAGAATTTTTTTGTACCTAAGATTTTTACTGTTACATTCTTTTATGTGGTTCTAATGTTTGTCTGTTCTTATATTTTTCTTGTATAAAGTTTCTTACGGCTGTCACACTGTATAGAAAAGTAGTAATATGCAGGCTCATTTATCAATTAATGATGGTTTTGTAGATATGATACTTAAATATTTATATGGTCATATATAATTATGCATAATTAATAATGCTATCCCAGAAAATTAAATTATTTACATTGTATATTATTTCATATATAATCATATTTAAAGGAAGTATTAAATTCTTGAACAAACAGGACAAAGTCAGACCAATTCAGGTGGGCAAGCAGGTCAAAGCCAGACCACTACAGGTGGGCAAACAGGACAAGGCCAGACCAATTCAGGTGGGCAACAAGAACAAGGCCAGACCAATTCAGGTGGGCAAGCAGGTCAAAGCCAGACCACTACAGGTGGGCAAACAGGACAAGGCAATACCAATTCAGGTGGGCAACCAGGACAAGGCCAAACTAATTCAGGGGGACAAACAGGACAAGGAAACACTAATTCAGGTGGGCAAACAGTACAAAGCAAGACCATTTCAGGTGGGCAGACAGGACAAGGACTGACCACTCCAGGTGGGCAACCAGGACAAACCCAGACCAACACAGGTGGGCAAACAGGACAAGGACAAGCCAATTCAGGTGGTCAAACTGGACAAGGACAGACTAATTCAGGTTGGCAAATTTGTAGTTATTTGCCGATCTAATCAGTGATATTTTTTTCCAGGGTAAAGGATATTTAATAGAGAATTTTTTTGTACCTAAGATTTTTACTGTTACATTCTTTTATGTGGTTCTAATGTTTGTCTGTTCTTTTATTTTCCTTGTATAAAGTTTCATTCGGCTGTCACAATGTATAGAAAAGTAGTAATATGCAGGCTCATTTATCAATAAATGATGGTTTTGTAGATATGATACTTGAAAATATTTATATGGTCATATTTAATTATGCATAATTAATAATGCTATCCCAGAAAATTAAATTATTTACATTGTATATTATTTCATATATAATCATACTTAAAGGAAGTATTAAATTCTTGAACAAACAGGACAAAGTCAGACCAATTCAGGTGGGCAAGCAGGTCAAAGCCAGACCACTACAGGTGGGCAAACAGGACAAAGTCAGACCAATTCAGGTGGGCAAGCAGGTCAAAGCCAGACCACTACAGGTGGGCAAACAGGACAAGGCCAGACCAATTCAGGTGGGCAAGCAGGTCAAAGCCAGACCACTTTAGGTGGGCAAACAGGACAAAGCCAGACCGATTCAGGTGGGCAACCAGGACAAAGCCAAACAAATTCAGGTGGGCAAACAGGACAAGGCCAGACCAATTCAGGTGGACAACAAGGACAAGGCCAGACCAATTCAGGTGGGCAACAAGGACAAAGCCAGACCGATTCAGGTGGGCAACCAGGAGAAGGCCAAACAAATTCAGGTGGGCACACAGGACAAGGCCAAACTAATCCAGGTGGGCAGACAGGACAAAGCCAGACCAATTCAGGTGGGCAACCAGGACAAAGCCAGACCAACACAGGTGGGCAAACAGGACAAGGCCAGACCAATTCAGGTGGGCAAACAGGACAAAGCCAGACCAACACAGGTGGGCAAACAGGACAAGGCCAGACCGATTCAGGTGGGCAAACAGGACAAGGCCAGACGGATTCAGGTGGGCAACCAGGACAAAGCCAGACCAACACAGGTGGGCAAACAGGACAAGGCCAGACCAATTCAGGTGGGCAACCAGGACAAAGCCAAACAAATTCAGGTGGGCAAACAGGACAAAGCCAAACAAATTCAGGTGTGCAAACAGGACAAAGCCAAACCAATTCAGGTGGGCAACCAGGACAAGGCCAAACTAATCCAGGTGGGCAGACAGGACAAAACCAGACCAACACAGGTGGGCAAACAGGACAAGGACAAGCCAGTCCAGGTGGTCAAACTGGACAAGGACAGACTAATTTAGGTTGGCAAATTTGTAGTTATTTGCCTATCTAATTAATCAGTGATATTTTTTTCCAGGGTAAAGGATATTTAATAGAGATTTTTTTTCTACCTAAGATTTTTACTGTTACATTCTTTTATGTGGTTCTAATGTTTGTCTGTTCTTTTATTTTCCTTGTATGAAGTTTCTTTCGGCTGTTACATTGTAAAGAAAAGTAGTAATATGCAGGCTTATTTAACAATAAATGATGGTTTTGTAGATATTATATTTGAAAATATTTATATGGTCATATTTAATTATGCATAATTAATAATGCTATCCCAGAAAATTAAATTATTATACCCCCCGCAAACTAGTTTGGGGGGGGTATATAGGAATCACCCTGTCTGTCTGTCCGTCTGTCCATATCACTTGTAAGCACTTCTCCTCCTAAACCGCTTGACAGATTTTGATGAAACTTTACATGAAGGAAGTACATCATATGTAGATAATTCTTCATTGCTGTCTGATATTATTCAGAGGAGATAATTGGACTTAGACTTTAAAAATATAGTATTCAGTGCGGGACCTCGTAAGCGCACAGTTTCCTAAACTGTTTGACAGATTTTGATGAAACTTTACATGAAGGAAGTACATCATATGTAGATGTGCATGAAGAATTTTCGTCGCTGTCGGATATTATTCAGGGGAGATAATTGGACTTGAAGTGAAACAGGCGGTATCCCTTTGTGAGCATGCTCACAGTCCACACTTGTTTACATTGTATATTATTTTATATATAATCATATTTAAAGGAAGTATTAAATTCTTGAACAAACAGGACAAAGTCAGACCACTTCAGGTGGGCAATCAGGTCAAAGCCAGACCACTTTAGGTGAGCAAACAGGACAAGGCCAAGCTAATCCAGGTGGGCAAACGGGACAAGGACTGACCACTCCAGGTGGGCAACCAGGACAAACCCAGACCACCACCGGTGGGCAAACAGGACAAGGCCAGACCATTTCAGGTGGGCAAACAGGACAAGTTCAGAATAATCCAGGTCAAACAGGACAAGGACAAACCAATTTAGGAGGTCCAACTGGACAAGGACAGATTAACTCAGGTCTGCAAATTTGCAGTTAGATTTTCCTCTAATCAGCAATATTTTGTTCCAGGGGAAAGTATATTTAATTGAGAATTTTTTTTGTTTACCTAAGATTTTTACTGTTACATTCTTTCATGTAGTTCTGAATGTTTGTCTGTTTATTTATTTTCCTTGTCTAAAGATTCTTACGGCTGTTACACTGTAAAGAAAAATATATCTTTTAGTAATATGAAAGGCTTATTTAAGAATAAAGGATGGTTTGTAAATTTGATACTTAAAAATATTTATATGGTCATATTTAATTATGCATTATTTAAAAATGGTATCCCAGAAAATAAAATTATTTCCATTGTATATTAAACAGATATATCATGTCTGGGAGGGGTATTTTTCACAAATACCCCTCCCGGACATGAGTTATCTGTTTAATTACACCAAATATCATGATTTCAAAGAGCAAGTGGTACTAGACCACTTGCGTGCTGTTTATGGGCTCTTTTTCTATCGGAACATTTCCAGTTTTCAAAATCGATTACTCGTGTTACGTTAACTTTGAGGTAAAAGTCAAAACGTCTGAATAAATTGGTCTGGGATAATAATATGCGAGGGTTAATTTTTAGCAAATACCACTGTACAGAGGGTAATTTTTTGCCAAAGCCCCTTGTGATGACGAAATCGATGCAAAATCAGGAAATTTGTAAAATATACTGTTTAATGACCAATCAAAAGCCAGCATTTTCATATGAGGTGTAATTATATTTTATATATAATCAGATCTTAAAGGAAGTATTAAATTCTTGAACAAACAGGACAAAGTCAGACCAATTCAGGTGGGCAATCAGGACAAGGCCAAACTAATCCAGGTGGGCAAACAGGACAAGGCCAGACCATTTCAGGTGGGCAAGCAGGTCAAAGCCAGACCACTTTAGGTGGGCAAGCAGGACAAGGCCAAGCTAATCCAGGTGGGCAAACGGGACAAGGACTGACCACTCCAGGTGGGCAACCAGGACAAACCAAGACCACCACCGGTGGGGAAACAGGACAAGGCCAGACCATTTCAGGTGGGCAAACAGGACAAGTTCAGAATTATCCAGGTCAAACAGGACAAGGACAAACCAATTTAGGAGGTCCAACTGGACAAGGACAGATTAATTCAGGTCTGCAAATTTGCAGTTAGATTTTCCTCTAATCAGCAATATTTTGTTCCAGGGGAAAGTATATTTAATTGAGAATTTTTTTGTTTACCTAAGATTTTTACTGTTACATTCTTTCATGTAGTTTTGAATGTTTGTCTGTTTATTTATTTTCCTTGTCTAAAGATTCTTACGGCTGTTACACTGTAAAGAAAAATATATCTTTTAGTAATATGAAAGGCTTATTTAAGAATAAAGGATGGTTTGTAAATTTGATACTTAAAAATATTTATATGGTCATATTTAATTATGCATTATTTAAAAATGGTATCCCAGAAAATAAAATTATTTCCATTGTATATTAAACAGATATATCATGTCTGGGAGGGGTATTTTTCACAAATACCCCTCCCGGACATGAGTTATCTGTTTAATTACACCAAATATCATGATTTCAAAGAGCAAGTGGTACTAGACCACTTGCGTGCTGTTTATGGGCTCTTTTTCTATCGGAACGCTTCCAGTTTTCAAAATCGATTACTCGTGTTACGTTAACTTTGAGGTAAAAGTCAAAACGTCTGAATAAATTTGTCTGGGATAATAATATGCGAGGGTTAATTTTTAGCAAATACCACTGTACAGAGGGTAATTTTTTGCCAAAGCCCCTTGTGATGACGAAATCGATGCAAAATCAGGAAATTTGTAAAATATACTGTTTAATGACCAATCAAAAGCCAGCATTTTCATATGAGGTGTAATTATATTTTATATATAATCAGATCTTAAAGGAAGTATTAAATTCTTGAACAAACAGGACAAAGTCAGACCAATTCAGGTGGGCAATCAGGACAAGGCCAAACTAATCCAGGTGGGCAAACAGGACAAGGCCAGACCATTTCAGGTGGGCAAGCAGGTCAAAGCCAGACCACTTTAGGTGGGCAAGCAGGACAAGGCCAAGCTAATCCAGGTGGGCAAACGGGACAAGGACTGACCACTCCAGGTGGGCAACCAGGACAAACCAAGACCACCACCGGTGGGCAAACAGGACAAGGCCAGACCATTTCAGGTGGGCAAACAGGACAAGTTCAGAATAATCCAGGTCAAACAGGACAAGGACAAACCAATTTAGGAGGTCCAACTGGACAAGGACAGATTAATTCAGGTCTGCAAATTTGCAGTTAGATTTTCCTCTAATCAGCAATATTTTGTTCCAGGGGAAAGTATATTTAATTGAGAATTTTTTTGTTTACCTAAGATTTTTACTGTTACATTCTTTCATGTAGTTCTGAATGTTTGTCTGTTTATTTATTTTCCTTGTCTAAAGATTCTTACGGCTGTTACACTGTAAAGAAAAATATATCTTTTAGTAATATGAAAGGCTTATTTAAGAATAAAGGATGGTTTGTAAATTTGATACTTAAAAATATTTATATGGTCATATTTAATTATGCATTATTTAAAAATGGTATCCCAGAAAATAAAATTATTTCCATTGTATATTAAACAGATATATCATGTCTGGGAGGGGTATTTTTCACAAATACCCCTCCCGGACATGAGTTATCTGTTTAATTACACCAAATATCATGATTTCAAAGAGCAAGTGGTACTAGACCACTTGCGTGCTGTTTATGGGCTCTTTTTCTATCGGAACGTTTCCAGTTTTCAAAATCGATTACTCGTGTTACGTTAACTTTGAGGTAAAAGTCAAAACGTCTGAATAAATTTGTCTGGGATAATAATATGCGAGGGTTAATTTTTAGCAAATACCACTGTACAGAGGGTAATTTTTTGCCAAAGCCCCTTGTGATGACAAAATCGATGCAAAATCAGGAAATTTGTAAAATATACTGTTTAATGACCAATCAAAAGCCAGCATTTTCATATGAGGTGTAATTATATTTTATATATAATCAGATCTTAAAGGAAGTATTAAATTCTTGAACAAACAGGACAAAGTCAGACCAATTCAGGTGGGCAATCAGGACAAGGCCAAACTAATCCAGGTGGGCAAACAGGACAAGTTCAGAATAATCCAGGTGGGCAAACAGGACAAGGACTGACCACTCCAGGTGGGCAAACAGGACAAGGACTGACCACTCCAGGTGGGCAACCAGGACAAACCAAGACCACCACCGGTGGGCAAACAGGACAAGGCCAGACCATTTCAGGTGGGCAAACAGGACAAGTTCAGAATAATCCAGGTCAAACAGGACAAGGACAAACCAATTTAGGAGGTCCAACTGGACAAGGACAGATTAATTCAGGTCTGCAAATTTGCAGTTAGATTTTCCTCTAATCAGCAATATTTTGTTCCAGGGGAAAGTATATTTAATTGAGAATTTTTTTGTTTACCTAAGATTTTTACTGTTACATTCTTTCATGTAGTTCTGAATGTTTGTCTGTTTATTTATTTTCCTTGTCTAAAGATTCTTACGGCTGTTACACTGTAAAGAAAAATATATCTTTTAGTAATATGAAAGGCTTATTTAAGAATAAAGGATGGTTTGTAAATTTGATACTTAAAAATATTTATATGGTCATATTTAATTATGCATTATTTAAAAATGGAATCCCAGAAAATAAAATTATTTCCATTGTATATTAAACAGATATATCATGTCTGGGAGGGGTATTTTTCACAAATACCCCTCCCGGACATGAGTTATCTGTTTAATTACACCAAATATCATGATTTCAAAGAGCAAGTGGTACTAGACCACTTGCGTGCTGTTTATGGGCTCTTTTTCTATCGGAACGTTTCCAGTTTTCAAAATCGATTACTCGTGTTACGTTAACTTTGAGGTAAAAGTCAAAACGTCTGAATAAATTTGTCTGGGATAATAATATGCGAGGGTTAATTTTTAGCAAATACCACTGTACAGAGGGTAATTTTTTGCCAAAGCCCCTTGTGATGACGAAATCGATGCAAAATCAGGAAATTTGTAAAATATACTGTTTAATGACCAATCAAAAGCCAGCATTTTCATATGAGGTGTAATTATATTTTATATATAATCAGATCTTAAAGGAAGTATTAAATTCTTGAACAAACAGGACAAAGTCAGACCAATTCAGGTGGGCAATCAGGACAAGGCCAAACTAATCCAGGTGGGCAAACAGGACAAGGCCAGACCATTTCAGGTGGGCAAGCAGGTCAAAGCCAGACCACTTTAGGTGGGCAAGCAGGACAAGGCCAAGCTAATCCAGGTGGGCAAACAGGACAAGGACTGACCACTCCAGGTGGGCAACCAGGACAAACCAAGACCACCACCGGTGGGCAAACAGGACAAGGCCAGACCATTTCAGGTGGGCAAACAGGACAAGTTCAGAATAATCCAGGTCAAACAGGACAAGGACAAACCAATTTAGGAGGTCCAACTGGACAAGGACAGATTAATTCAGGTCTGCAAATTTGCAGTTAGATTTTCCTCTAATCAGCAATATTTTGTTCCAGGGGAAAGTATATTTAATTGAGAATTTTTTTGTTTACCTAAGATTTTTACTGTTACATTCTTTCATGTAGTTCTGAATGTTTGTCTGTTTATTTATTTTCCTTGTCTAAAGATTCTTACGGCTGTTACACTGTAAAGAAAAATATATCTTTTAGTAATATGAAAGGCTTATTTAAGAATAAAGGATGGTTTGTAAATTTGATACTTAAAAATATTTATATGGTCATATTTAATTATGCATTATTTAAAAATGGAATCCCAGAAAATAAAATTATTTCCATTGTATATTAAACAGATATATCATGTCTGGGAGGGGTATTTTTCACAAATACCCCTCCCAAACATGAGTTATCTGTTTAATTACACCAAATATCATGATTTCAAAGAGCAAGTGGTACTAGACCACTTGCGTGCTGTTTATGGGCTCTTTTTCTATCGGAACGTTTCCAGTTTTCAAAATCGATTACTCGTGTTACGTTAACTTTGAGGTAAAAGTCAAAACGTCTGAATAAATTTGTCTGGGATAATAATATGCGAGGGTTAATTTTTAGCAAATACCACTGTACAGAGGGTAATTTTTTGCCATAGACCTTGTGATGACGAAATCGATGCAAAATCAGGAAATTTGTAAAATATACTGTTTAATGACCAATCAAAAGCCAGCATTTTCATATGAGGTGTAATTATATTTTATATATAATCAGATCTTAAAGGAAGTATTAA
Organism: Limnoperna fortunei; assembly: GCA_944474755.1. Taxonomy (NCBI): domain Eukaryota; kingdom Metazoa; phylum Mollusca; class Bivalvia; order Mytilida; family Modiolidae; genus Limnoperna; species Limnoperna fortunei. The sequence continues at coordinate 36,374,980 of OX104113.1, forward strand.
ATTCTTGAACAAACAGGACAAAGTCAGACCAATTCAGGTGGGCAATCAGGACAAGGCCAAACTAATCCAGGTGGGCAAACAGGACAAGGCCAGATCATTTCAGGTGGGCAAACAGGACAAGTTCAGAATAATCCAGGTGGGCAAACAGGACAAGGACTGACCACTCCAGGTGGGCAAACAGGACAAGGACTGACCACTCCAGGTGGGCAAACAGGACAAGGACTGACCACTCCAGGTGGGCAACCAGGACATGGACTATCCAATTCAGGTGGTCAAACTGGGCAGGGACAGAATTATATAGGTCTGCAAATTTTGAAGTTATTTGTCTTTTTTGTCTGTAATATTTTTTAAGGGGATAATATATTTTTTACAGAAGATTTTTCAGTGTTAAATTCTTTCATGTGCTGTTAATGTTTGTCTGTTCAGTTATTTTCATTGTCCGAGTCTTAGTGCTGTTACAATGTAAAGAAACATATATCTTTAGTATGCAAGATAAACAATTTCTTATTTAATGACAAGGGTGGTTTTTCTAAAATATTAACAGAGAATTCTTTCCACAGCAGATTTGTCAGTGTTAAATTCTTTCATGTGCTGTAATTGTTTGTCATTTTAATAAGTGTCCTTTTGAAAATTTATGAGGAAACTGAAGATAAGCTGATTTATTATACTACCCACTTGACGAGTCTGGGGTATATAGTGATCTTCATATCTGGTTTTCATCCAGATTTGGTTTCTGGATTATAATTTAATAAGCTTGCATCTAATTTCAATGAAACTATGGGATATTATTACATATCAGGTGGGTAAAACGCCTATTGATGCTGGAGGAATTCCATCAAAGGTCAAGGTTACAAGTTGAAGAAAAATGTTTACAAAAAAGTTTAAGGGTGCCTACACACACATTCCTGTTTACCTTGATAGTACCTTGTCCTCAACACACAGCGCTATCAGTGATCACTAGATGAACTTTTTCTAGTTTAAGGTTAAAAATCAGCACCAGTTTATAGAAGTTATGCCCATGTAAATTTCAGTTATATGGAAAATTGTATTTGAAATTTTTTCATGCCTACATGTCTTTTCAATTTTTTTTCTTTATTTTGCACAAACCCAGGTAATAGCATGGTGGGTTTACAGGATAATTGGGTACCTAATTTGTCCAACTTATCTTACAGATTACAACCAGATACCTGAAACTTCACAGAAATCATGCACACATATTAAAAAGATGTGTTCCAGCTATTACGGAATAGTTCAAGAAATTTGTTCACATTTTTTTTCATTTTTAACCATTCCACTATTCATTAGGTACATGCTTTGCAACCAGTGCATTTCAAACTTCAACAATTTTACTAAATGTATATCAATATCAATATTAGGTCAATAAACAGCACAACTGGAGTTATAAGTCCTTCAGTCTTCCTATGAACAGGTACATTGAAATTAGTTTATTGCCTTTGTAGATTTACTAGATGTGCTTTCGTGGCAGACACAGAAAAGCTGCTTTATTTTTTTTCAATAATCCCTCAATTCATCATATAGTTAAAACATTTTGCATCTTTTGAATTGCATGTTTACTTTAATAGATAATTAACCATTACATTTTTACCATGGTATACTAGTATTATTTAATGAAAAAGTCAATCTGATAGAAACAATGTTAATGAACATTAAATTCTTACATAAAACAGGTCAAGGACCGACAAATCCAGGTGTTCAACCAGGACAAGGACCGACTAATTCAGGTGGGCAAATGTAAAATTTAATTTTCTTTTTATCTAATATTTCTCCACAGTAAAATATATTGGAAACAAAATAAATGCAAGTATAATTTGATGGCATAACTTTTTTATTTGTAGTTAATATTATATAACTTCACACCTGGCAACATTTTTGAAGTGTCTAACAAATTCTTGATTAAAATGCTTCAAACCATGCATCCTCACAAGTCAGGGTTTCTGTGTCCACTTGTGTCCACAAAACCCTGACAAACTTGGGTATTAAATTCCCAGTCTAGAAGATTTTCATATGACATCAAACCTTCAAAATATCAACTTGAAAGATGCAAGTGTTTGACAGTAGTCATTCTCACTCATTCTTGAGTGGGAAGAAAATGTAATGCAACTAATAAATAATGCAGTAATAACAGACTATTTACATTACTGTACAAAATACACTGATTTTCACATGGTCTATGCAACACATCCGTTTGGTTTATTTACAATCAACATTGGGATATCCGCTATCCAAGTCGTGAATGAAAGCAAGCTTTTGATTGGCTACATTCAGGTATGATGTAGCCAATCAAAATAGTGACTTCTAGCCCAGGAATTTCCTAGCTAAGTTTGTCAGGGTTTCATGGACACAGAAACCCTGACTTGTGAGGATGCAAACCATGAAGTTTTGTGACATTGCATGCTACTTAATTATACAAATTTAGCAAAAGGACAGACAACTTGAAAACATGTCAACAGATTTTGTTTAAAATTGCACAGCTGTTGAGTACTACAAATGAAGATCAAGTTTAATTTTCAGCACAATCCTATTTGTAGCTATTGAGTTGTGTCAATTTGGAATTATTTGTATAGGCCCAAGGTCAAGGTAAAAATTGTCTTTTGAGATGGATTGATATCATGATAAGCTGATTTGAAGTCAGTAAAGTGTTCATGAATATTAAAAACAATGCAATGTGGTGGGGTAACATTTAATGTCCCAATGAATGCCCTATTTAGCTGTTATTGTAGGCCAAAAATATAAAAAGATGATTTAAGGGCAATAACTCCTATTAGGAGTTGATGATTGACAGCCTTAATTGTAGACATTGTCTATGTGCCTTGATCATTTAAGTTGCTTACAGTTTCTTTGTCTCATCTATTATAATAAATAGTCATTAAAGGCTGATAACTTTTTTAAAGGAGTCCTTAGACAGTTTTTGTTTAAGTAATAAATCGTTGAATTTCAGGTCAATGCACCCAAATTTGTAAGTACTGTATATTTTCATTTTTTTTGTATTTTTCAATATTGAATTTGCCTTGCTTATTTCTATATATGACATGAATTTTGTAAAGGAAAAGAAAAAGCATTTAACTACATCTGGTCTTAATTTTTACAATAAAGTGTTTAGAAATAATTTGGTCATTAATCTTAGAAAAGTTCAGTTTACATCATGCTTACAATACAATATATTATAGAATTATAGCATTTAAATATGGTTGATATGACAAAATATAGACATGAGAACATATCAACTAAGAAGGAAGTTGGTCTCTTTATGTTATCTCGTGTCAATATTTTTCATATCGACTGTATTTAATGGCTAAAATTGTTATATTATTAATATTTTTCATGCACATCTGTATATACTAGTATTGTAAAGAAATTTAGTTCAATGCACCTTTAGACTATTTTACTATATTGATGGTGTTTTGTCACATGAACCAATTTCAATTCAATATCGGCTGAAATATGAATACTTTTAATTCAATAGATATATTAATATAATAACAAATAAAGTATTGAAATGTTTGAAATGCATATAATATATTATACTTTCCTTATTTTCAAACCAGAAGTAGACAGAAGTAAATTCTGTTTGGCTGTTCAAATTTGCATACGTTTCCTAGTTTATTTTAAGAAATTTAAAAAAAGCCATTTACAACCTTGCAGCATCACTTTCTATCAGCAATTTTCAAAGAACCTCTTAAAATACAGAATATCATGTGACTGGGTTTACACTAATCAATTTATTTCAAATATGTCAATTAATTACATTAAAATATAATACAGTGCTGTAATTTTCAATTTTCTGTTTGTAGCACTGGCACAGGCTGTAAGTAGATAAGTAGTTCTTTGAATTAAAATTTTACATATTGGGAATATAAACCTGAAATAATTTACGCAATAGTATCATGGTATATCAGGTGTTTTTCACGTTGAAAGATTATATAAAATGCAATAAACTGTCAAAACTTTACCAGGAACTAGGATGGTTTCCATGGCTCCACTCAAAAGATCTGTTTAAATGAAATGATTCCTGGGGCTCAACCACTATGTAAATTTTGAAAACTAGTAGGCACATTGTAGCTGCTGCAACAGGTAGAATTTTCTATCACTACCCAAATCTACATACTTTTACACTGGCAGTCATAATTTTATCCCAAGTTGGCCACTCCCTTTTTCAGAAATATTTTTTGTATTATCTTCTCCATCTGAATTGCTTAAATACTGCTCTTTGGATGTTAACCAAGTATTCAGTCATCAAAAGACTTGTATCCCATTTGCACACAACAAACTGTCCACAGTGAAACTGAAACATGAAACCTCAGTGTTGACAGGCACATGATCAATAGTTGACTATCTACCTTAACCCATTGGCCAACAAGGCCCCTTAACTTCTAGTGTACAACATGAATATAAGAGAAGAAGGATGCAAATTGTTGGTTGGAGTGTATGGTTAGGGTACAATATAAAATCATATTTAATCAGAGGTTGTAAGTTTTGTTGTTGAGCAGTTTGAGTATTAAAAATAAAGATTTTTAATTTTTACATTATATCTCAAGGTTGTCAACTACTATATTTTGTTTATGTTTCATAATTGGTTCATGGGGCCTCGGTGGTAGAGTGGTTAAGGTAGTTAGTCTACTGTTGATCAGCTTGTCTGTGAACACTGAAGTTGGGGGTTCTAGGGTCTGCACAGTTCGTAGTTTTTTATGTTTTGGCACACATTAATAACCGTGTGGTTATGGACAAATTCTGGACAGGAAATAAACCTGTGTTCAATTATTGGCTTGTTTAGGCATGAAAAAAAAACTCTTTTAAATCTTATTACCTCTAGCACATTTATGGGAAATAAACACTCAACAAGTCGTCAAAAAAAAGCAACAGTCGCTGCACTTTATGTTGGCAGCCATCTTTTATTATGTCACTGTTCTGGCTGCACTACCTCTGAAATCGGCACAGGAAAATCACGTCCTCCATTTTACTACTTCATGTCCTGAACCTTCCAGTTGTCCAGAATTGCAATTCGTGCAGCTCCCTATTCTCACTGGGGCATGGTGTTCTGGACTTGAATCTTAATTGACAAGGATTGCAAGTTTTTCTACTGTAGGTTGGGCATTTTCTGTGGGTACTCTAACTTCCTCTCCCAATAAAAACTGGACCTCACAATACAGATGAAAAATGTCTGAAAGTGGCATTAACTATCATTTAAACAAACAAGCTATTGTATTCAATGTATTTGTGTTAATATGTATTACCTCCAGTCCAATTTGCCTAATACTAGTATTACTACACCAACAAAACTTGCCAACAAATATGACACACAATTCTAAGTTTTGTGTGATTATTGACTAGACACCTCAAATTTTATTTGTTCGTTATTTTTTTTTTTAATAAATATTACCTTTTTTTTTTTAAGAGAGAGGCTGCAAAAATGGGAAGAGTTACATGCACTTGCATGGTAAATGGAGTTAGAAAGGAGATAATTACACAAAATCCTAAAGCCACAACTGAACAATTACTTAAAGCTACTGGTATAGGAGCTGGAAGTGTTACAGGTGCCATGATAATAGCATTTCTCATCTACAAATTGGTGTCAAAGGTCAAAGGCAGCAATCATAAAAGACTACCACCTACACCTAGACCAAGGAAAGTCTTACCATATAATCGGTGGAATTAACTTTCTAAGGACAAAGGCATTATGGCCAATGTTGACAAGGAACTGTAAATGGACATCCTTTCTGTGATAATTAAATAACTGTGATTATTAAAACTGTGATAAAATGTTTAATAAATTTGCATTAGTTTGTGATTTTTTTTTAATTTTCAATTTGGATACTGGTATGTAACAGCCTTTTTGTATGGAGACATAGTTCTTTCTAAATCCCATAACTGTAGTGTGCTTATCAGTGAAGTAGCAAGTACTAGTACCTACAGTGAGTGGCCAAAATTAATGCAACAAAGATGGCCGATCATTTATCATATTTTTTTTTTAAGATGAATAAAAAGTGTGTTAAAGCAGATAAATAAAAAAAGAGACTCACTTCAAAAGCTAGTATTTAGTTATAAATCCTTTTTGGATGATAACATTCCTAATTCTTTTTGGAATTGAAGAAAATAAACTAGAAATATATGTTCTTGAAAGTCCTGTCCAGAGATGTGTAAAAGTGTCTATTAAATCTTGACGACTATCAATTTCATCAACCTTTCTCGAAAGCTGGATTTTTAAACATCGCCAAACATTTTCAATTATATTGAGGTCTGGTGACTGTGCAGGCCATGTCATGCGATTGATACCATTCTCTTCCTTCCAGGCAGAGGTCTGCTGAGAGACGTGGGGTGGGGCATTGTCATCTTGGAAAATAAATGGCCTTGCACCAAAAACTTTTGCAACTACAGGCCATAAATTGGTATCTAGCAGATCAATGTATTTCGTTGAGTTTAAATTTCCATTAATAGGTACTAGCGTACCAACTCCGTCTTTAGTTATACAGCCCCAAAACATACAACTGAATTTTGCCGTGGTCTTGCGCTGATTTAAGCAATAATGTTTCCATTTTTCATGTGATTTCCTCCAAACACTCACTGAATTATTCTGACCAATAACCACTTGAGTTTCATCAGAGAAAATAACTTTCTGCCACTGACTTACTGTCCAGAATCTTTTGTTCCTACACCATAAAACACGGCGGGTCCTGTTAACCTTTGAAATCGAAATAGTTTTAGGAATTTTCCCTTTCTTGTATCCTTCAAAAGCTAATCTTCTTCTAACAGTGCGTTTAGAAATATTAACTGGTTCTGTTCTGTTGAATTGTGTTGTTATGTCATCCAAAGTTTGTCGACGGTTCTTTTTCACAATTCTAAAAAGTTTCCTGTCACCCCTTTCATCTGTTAATCTGGCCAGGTCTTCCTCTTTTTTTATGATTTTCTTTATCATTTCCTGTTGTAATTCTCCTTAAAACTCTACCAATTGTAGACCTGTGTACACTGAATATGTCTGCAATTTTACTGTTGCTCATTCCATTTCTATTCATGGTAATTACATTTTGAATTTGGTCTGGAGTCAAATTTTTCTTTTTGCCCTTCATTGTTTACAAGTGGTGAAAAAACAGGAAGTCGTCTGCTAGTTTTCTTTTTTGAGGTGTCTCAACAAAAACATTCCTTAAAAATTGTCTGGGTGGAATTTAATTTCACAAGCATCCCTTTTATTATGACACAGTTGAGATAGAAATGACAACGTCATTGTCTATGACAATTATGTCAGCCATGTTTGTTGCATTAATTTTGGCCACTCACTGTAGATGGCTTGATCTGTAGCATGTATTTTGTGGTTTGATCATCAGACTGCATACAAACTTGTACAATCACACACAAACACCAGACAACCTTGTTTACAATGGTGCCATGGAATACAGTTAAAACACACTCCAGACAAGCATGCTTACAATTATGCCATGGAACATAGTACAATCACCTTGCTCACACATGACGTCGAGTACAGTACAATCACCGTGCTCACACATGCTGTGGCATATAGTAAAATCCTACAAACTCTAAACAAGCTTCCTAACAGCAGTGATAGGGAGTACAGCATACCGCACCACATGAGCTTGCAGTTTACGGTAGTACAGTAAAATTGACACACTCCTGATAGTCTTATAAAAGTGGATTACAATACAATTCAACACCCGCCAGACAAGATTGTTTAGAATAGTGCCATGGAGTACAGTACATCTCATACCTTCAGAAATTGTTTGGCCATTGACATAACTTAGTTGATCTAATTCGGAAAATCATTTCTTCTGAGCCAGGTTTTTCTATTCCTGGAATATGACCTTTTCCTGGACATGATGATGAGTAGCTTGGTCGATGTCCAATAAGAGGCTGGCACTGCTTACTCATTCAGAGCATATGATTGCACTCATCTTTGTTATTGGGTAATAAGAATATATGCTTTTTAAATAACTCTATTCCTTAAAAAAGTTTTCTACATATTACATGTTTATATTGTGTTGTAGAGGTAGATACAGTCTAAATTTTAAGGAGAGAAATTTGTTGTAAAATCATGTGCTAGTCTGTGTGTATATTTTGAAAGGAAAAGAATGTCTTTGAAATATACCTGCATGTGTTTTGATCTCAAACAATATGTAGTTAGAAAGTAGTGTGCTGTTAATACATTAAATTCTGTTTAAGAAATATAAAACAAGTAAAAAATGAATTGTCTAAATTTAATACTCAATAGCACCATCTATGAATCTAACAAGCAAGATATAATGACAGTCACAAAAATGTTTAAATGATGTACTACCAAACAAGAGATCCTAATTAATATAAATGTTCATCATGTAAATAAATGCAAATGATTATGTTATGTAAAATGCCTAGCTGTACAATGAACATACTTTGAATCTCAAAGAAAATAAGTGACTGGTCTAAGTTGAAAAAAAAATTATGAAATATACATTTACTATTCTTTCCATAAAATGTAAATGCCATGGTTAAGAATTTATTGGCAATATACTGCCAATTACCTTCTTTAATAACAATACTGCTTCATCATTTTTCATTGCCCTGAAAACTAGATATACATTGTGAAAAAAACTTTTCTACAATTATGTACAGACCTTGCAAATGTTTCTGACCTAATTTCAAATATTAAGTAAATATTTTCTGTGTTTATCCAGGATTTATGAATCTGCTCAAAGAATTAATGAAAACACATGAGAAACAAAACCTATAAACATATAAATAATGTAGTTTTCCATATTTTATTTTAAGATATTTGCCTCATCAAAAAAAACCCAGAAAAAGTAAACAACAGAATGCAGTCAAAATCAAGTTTACAATCTTTTATCTGTAACAATTCACTTGATAATATGTGAAAATATAAGGATTATTCCTTATAATAAAAGAACATATGTAATTAATGTAATGTATATTTATAGCTGCCTACTGTAGGAGGAAAAAAATTCCTCTTAAAGTTTTATAAAACATTAACAATTCAACAAAACAACAATACCTCCTATGTAGTAGTTAGTCCTTTGATGTGAAGTACAAAGTTCATTTTATATGCATTGGTGTACAGCATGGAAAGTCCACTTTCCCTTTGAACTGTTAATGTAACCGATTTTGAAACATAAAGAAAAATGTCCACTGTAAATGCTTATGAACAATTATGGTGATATTTGGTTAAATGCTTATATTTACAACAGAGAACACTTAAATTATTAGGCCACAATTTAAAGTATGTATGTAATTTTATGACCTATTATGTTAAAACTAATAAATTAAGTATATGTATATATATGTACAATTTAAATATAACATAAAAAAAACAAGAAAACATTAAAGTTATTTAGAATTGATGGTTAGATGAATTCTTTATGTAAAACTTCAATAATAAACAAAGGTGTTGGATATTGTATAAAACCATGTAAATTTTCAGTAATGGGAAATTTTTAACATTTTTTGCATGGTATCATTTTGCATAAAAATTTCATAGACTCAAACATTTGTAATATTGCATAGAGGTGTATTGTAGAAGGCTTTGACCAATGATGCATCTATATGATATACAGAAGAACAATATTTGTACATTGTCAAAGAACTTTTTTTTCTATGAGCCTTAGAAACGGGTAGAAATGTGATACTGATGAACAGTTCAAGCCCGTTTTATAGCAAACACAAATACAACTTGTATTTTCTGACAATGTACGAATATCATTTTATTCTGTAATGATGAAATACAATACCAAAAAATAACATGACAAAAGAGTAATTCTAGCCAATTTTTGTATGGGAATTTTGGCGTGTATTATTGTGAAAACACACAAACAAATACACATTCTACAAAACATTGCAAGTCAGAACAGAATAGTATATATCGTTGAATGTGGGGACACAGGTGTTGAGACACTTCATTTATATATTAACCCATAAAGTCAATTTTATTTTACAGCAAATGTAATGATTGATAATTGCATGATAAATGCCGTTCAATGATTACTGTCATTTGGCAGCGAGACAAATATGCCCTATTCAATAAACTAATACATGTATTGTCTTTAACGAGTTCATCTATGTCAAAAATAACACTATACTTAACACTTTCATATATAATACACATTAAGTAAACCACAGTGACACCCACGTAGGGAGTACATACAGTACAATATTTAAAGTTGTCCTTCTGACAATTACAATAACAGTCCTTAAATGCATTATCTGTTTTTATTTATTATCAACTTTACGTAAATGTAAAGGCAATACTAAAAACTACATTGCAATAAATGCATAAATATTGAGCAAGATTAATATTTTTAAATAGTAACAAATGCAGGGAAAAGAAAAATAGTTTAAATGCATCGAGGAAAACAATGGCTGTTATAGCACCAGAAAAGGTAAGTAACAATACAGCAGTACAGAATATGTCCTTAAACATTGCATAAAAGTCTTACTGTAAGGCTTTATCTACATATTTACTACTGTATCACTGTTGACAATCCCTTTTCTAAAGTCAGTGAAGTGGAGCTTTGTCCAGGATCCCTATAGTACAGCTAGTGGTGGGATCCTAATGAAGTATCTTTGTTGAGGATCCCTATGCATAGAACTATTCAGTCAGTGGTATATGATCCTAATGAAGTACGACTTATCAATCCCTATACTAAAGTCAGTGAAGCTGAACATTGTTGAGGATCCATATCGCACAAAGTGGTATGATCATTATGAAGTATGACTGTTAACAATTCCAATACCAATGTGACTCAAGTAAAACTTATGGAGGATCACTATAGTAGTCAATGGTATGATCCTAATGAAGTATGACTTTGCCGAGGATCCCTTGCATAATCTGCAGGTCTTCTTCCCTGCTCCCATGACCTTGCAGTTTCAGGTGGATAGTCCAGATGTCTTTCTCTACTATTTTCACGATGCATGGGATGCGATCGCTGTCTAAAGTTTGTTTCTCTATGATCCCTACGACCTCTAGGATCATGATTATAGTTTTGTGCCATGTCCCTGGGATCAATCATTTTATGAACATCAGACGCTGTAGTTGAAATGCGGTCTGATCTTGTTTGTCTTTCATGATAGTTCTGTACAAATGTATTTGGTTTTTGTGGCAATGGTGGTGGTATATTTTCATAATTCTGATGTGAAGGTGGTGGTGGAGGAGGTCGTTCTTGGTAGTGATAATTTGGAGGCGGTGGTGGTGGTCGGTTACTGTTGTGATTGACAGGTGGAGGTGGAGGAGATCTGTACTGATGATGTGAAGGCAGATTCTGAGAATGAACTGTCTGTGTCATTCCAGGTGCCATGTCAATATTTGTCAATGGTTCATCGCTGAGATATCCAGCAGAATTTGTAGATACAGGGTGGCTATGATATGGTTGTTCGGGTAGTGTAGGTGGTTGATTGTTATAAAATCTTGATGTGTGATGAGATATGGGAGGAGATCTAATTTGATGACGTGAGGGTAAAGGTTGTGAGATTTGTCTTTGCTGAGATGTGGAGGACAGTGGCTGAACAGATTGACGAGCTGGGATGTTCTCATAAACTGGATTACCTTCTCCTTTTTCTGGATTGGCATCCCCCAATTTTCTCCATACAACCTGAAAACATTACAGAATAAAGATTATAAATATATACATAAATTGAAACTGTCAATAATAAAAAAACATGACCCATAAACAAAAACCAGGGCTTCTAAATCAGTCACAATAATGTACCTTTTAATCAATATTGTCATACATTAATAAGTTCTGTTAAAAAATATACAAACAGGTCAGACCAAATTAAACCAGACATTCTTGAGAAAAAACATTCATAAAACAAAAAGATATACCGTACATACATTGCACATTTCTCTGACGATTGCTTTTTCTTTGTCATCCAGATTTTCACCACCAATATCAACTTTTGGTCTTTCTAAATTTTCATGAACTTCAAGTACCTATTCAAATGCAATTATAAATTAAACATGCATTTTGGGTTCAGATATGTAATAACAAGTACAATTTTTTAAAATGTCTTCTATTTAATAAGTTCTTCTGTTTAAGCTTACAAAGTAAGGGGCAAAACAACAATGGTTCAGACAGACTCAACAATTCTGGAATTTAAAACCTTATGATAGATGAGATAATGTGACTATTAAGTTTGAAATTGTTGTTGTTAATTTTTTTATGTGATTAATGTCAGTCAGAACATTTCAAGTTATTTTTAAATATTTTAACTTCTTCTAAATACTCTGTAGCTGAGCAATGTTGTCAATTTTCGTATTACCTGACTTGGTGTTTTTGCCAAGCTTCAGCGCATGACTGATTGATGAAGCTGATGATATTTACATTTATTCTTTCACAAACAACAAGTGAATTAGTTGTTATTATTATTTGAATACTTGTTAAATATTGTTCTTATTGGTTTTTTATGATACTGAATTTAAAATATCAGGATTTTTTTCAATTGTTTATTAGATTATTGGATATAGATGTCAGACTTTGAATTGGTTAATGCTGTACATAAACCGCTTTACGGTGTACTGGCATAAACCGACTCAAAAGTCGTCTATATCCAATAATCTAACTAACAATTGAAAATAATCCAAAAAAAATTTATTTAAATAATTGTCTAGTTTTTCCAAATGGCGGTAGCTGTATGTTCGAACCATAGTTTTTTTGTCCTAATATACTTTTTCAGTAAAATATATCATTAAAAAAATACCAGCCATACCTTTATTCCTGAAATAAACTACAATAGGTAGATTACCTGTGTGTGCAACAGTCAAATACTACAAATTTTACAATCAAATTTGGAAATAATGAAATATTATTTTCTGCAGAACCAATAATTAACATAATTTCAGAAATTAGTCACAAGATCATACAAGAAAAAAAAACGGATTTAAATGTTTATATAAAAATATTGTTATGGTTTTTTTCTTTGACATTTCATTTGAATTGATTAAAATAATGCAATATGAATTAAAATGAATCTATATAAATAACTTGAAATTATTTAACTGACAAATAAATACACAACAACTTTACCTTCATTGCATGCACAACAGCTTCTGGTTTTGTTGGACTGGTATTATCTCCCCTTGGTGTGGGAGTAGCAGACTTCCTCCCATTAAAACCATCGTCATGATTTCCAACTGGAGCAGATCTCTGTCAAGAAAAGAAAACACCTGCAGAAACTTTGATGTTGAAAAAAAATGCTGAAAACACCTACATATACTTTCATTTTTACTAATTCAATGTACATGTATCCTTGTAGAATGATTTATTTACTAAACCCATCTTTTGACAAAGGTTTTTATGGGGTTCGTGTTACTTACTTTCTGTTTTGTGTTGTATATGTTTGTCTTTGTAATTGCCCTTCGACTTTTGGCTCTTGTTGTTCGGTCGGTTTCCTTTGCTATTTTTCTTACATAACAACATAAAGAAACTGTATGCATGTCATATTTTATAAAAGATTAAGAGAAAAACAGTTTTTGAAATGCTTGTGAATGTCAAGCTATTTGTGAAGGATAATTTTACCATATTAAAAATAATTCAGTGTCAAACTACCAAACATACATGTTTTTAGATTGTTTGTACAATCCTGATGTTAAATGGTAACTTACTGCATCAGAATTTTGGCTTGGAAATGTCTTCCTGTCTGTTGGAAGTCTAAATACATCCGCTGCATTGCGTTCAGATTTCTGAAATCATATACAAAAGTCGTCATCCCAATTATCATGACTACGCTGGAATTTTAACAAAAGGTTGCTTACATATTCCTATTTGATGATTTAGTTTACTTTTTTTAAACAGTAAATTGATTTTTTATCCTCTTAATTTCCAATGTACAATAAAAATGAAATTTTTATGAGTGCATGAAAATTCTACCAAATCTGGGATAAAGTTTCTATGAGTGCATGAGAATTCTATCAAACCTGGGATCAAGTTTCTATGAGTGCATGATAATTCTATCAAACCTGGGATCGAGTTTCTATGAGTGCATGAGAATTCTATCAAACCTGGGATCGAGTTTCTATGAGTGCATGAGAATTCTATCAAACCTGGGATCAAGTTTCTATAAGTGCATGAGAATTCTACCAAACCTGGGATCAAGTTTCTATGAGTGCATAAGAATTCTATCAAACCTGGGATCAAGTTTCTATGAGTGCATGATAATTCTATCAACCTGGGGTAAACTCATATGAATGGAAAATAATTTGTTAAACGTGGCTAAATGTGTTTATGAATGGATGACAATTTTTATCACACTTATGCTACATGTAACTAGTTACATGTGTACAGATTAATGTACCTGTTCTTCTAGTTGCTTTATGTATTGCCTTGAATCATCTGAAATGTGAAGGAAACACTTGAGAAATTTTAATAAACTGTGAGTTAGTGCTAGTGTTGTTGATTCTCTGTTAATAATTTATTCAGTAATAAATATTATGACAAACGTGTGGTTTGTACAGGAGTCACTATCTAGAGTTAGATCCCCTGACCCCAAACACGTGAGGTGGTCTATCTGTTGTTTAAAAAAAATTGCCACAGAAGCACAGCTCGCTCTACATGTAGATCTGGGGCTATAAAAATTTTTTGCTAGAATTATTGACAACCAATCTAATTAAAATTCAATCTTTCACTTGCTCCCGTTTATATTGCATCAGAAGGGGCAGCAAGTGAAAGATATAATTTTAATTAGATTGATTGACAACTGAAAAATTGAGTATCAAATTTATAGAAAGCATTTTCTGTTTACATACAATGTATGGTTAGTTGGCAGATATTTCTGATGCAAAAATATACAGCTACCTAGTACAACTATTGCCAATAACATTCAGTTTTTTATAACAAGATTTCATGGCATTGCAGAAGGGAGCGTCCAAAACAATATTTTTGTATTACCTTAAACAATATGTTAAATACTTCCTACTTCTAACTCCTTCAAGGCTTATTTGTTCATGCTTCAGGACAGAAGTCGAAAACAATGTATGTATCTATGTTTTAAATATTGTACTTTATTAAATTTATCATTTGTAAAAAGTACAAACTTGTAAAAATCTGCCAACTGTGCATTTGTAATTTTTTTTTGTCGAGTTGTTAGATGCTGAGAGCTACCATTTTTATTGTTATCCTATGTATGTGCAAACCAGAGATGTACAGATAATTTTATTTTACTTATACATGTACATGTACTTTGTAACTGCGGTGTTAAACTGTTTACATATTATTAGTTGTTATCAAGTAAACATTCAAAACCAATAATAACAACAGCTATGTGTACATATGTATATACATATTTTTCATTTATTATTCATAACTGTCAGCCTTATTCTGTTTTATTTTTTTAAATGATGTAAATCCTTCAGTAAACAAAACAAATAAGGTTTTTCACTGAAAATCACTTTTATAAAAAAAATGTACTTACAATTTTTTTCACTAAATACAAACCTTGATTTGGTCTTTGCTCCGGAGGATGGACAACATCAGGATACTGACCACCTGGTCCATTTTCTTCTACTCCTGCAGTGGTACTATTACTACTGCCATCTCCGTCATCCCTCATAGTAGAACTGTATCTGCCTCTTTCTTGATCCAGATATAAACATAGTTCCTTCAACTCAGAATTCTCAGAAACTAACTCCTCTTGTCTGGTTTCTAGATCAGCTAACTTTAATTGATAGGTTGATACTTCACTTCTCATTACACTAGAAGTGTATCTACCAAACCTCTGCCATTCACGTGCAAGTTTACGGCTGCGTTGTCTGTCATCATCAAGAAAACAACACAAATCCCTAAGTTCTTGATTATCATCCTGAAGTTTTTGGTTAATGTCTTTCAAACTACGAATTTCCAACAAATAAATTTGCATGCGTCGATTTACATCTTTAATAATACTACTATGCTCTGCAACCAGTGATCTGCTTTCCGACTCCAAACGACGAATTATTCTCACAAGCTCATCTGGATTTTTTCCTCTTAATTCCCCATCTTCAACTTTTGAAAGAGCAACAACTGAAGCACTAGGAGAAAGAGTCTTATACGGAGCTATTCCAGGTGAAAGTGACATGGTAGAAACAGACGTGCTTCTAGTGCTGGATCCAGACACACTGGTTGCCGATGGTAAGGATGACACACTCATTCTGAGTTCATATATTTATGCAAGAACAAATTTTATTGCCGTACAATAAATGCCAAAATCTCATAACAATTAAAAAATAATGACTTAATCTTGGAAAGTGTGATGAAGTTGTAAATCAATAACCAGCAATAATGTTTTCCCACCTTTTTAATTCTGAACAATGACTGGAGGCAACTTCTTAATGTTGTTGTCATATGGTGTCACTCCACCTCATTATCCTTTATGTACATTTCTTCCTGAAAATTGTTGTTTGTTTACACGAAAGATTGTATCCCCAGGAAAAGTAAACAAACTTTTATGTCACTTGAAAACATTGTCCCTGGAAAAATAAATGTGCATATTACATAGTCATACTAAATTTTTGTTCATTTTTTTTAAAAGATTAAAATACCTTGTATTGTTATTTCATAATTTATTTCTTTTTAACATTTTACTGTTTTCATTAATACTAAAATAATTTATAAATACATTGTAAATGTAGATTTTAATACAATATATTTTTTTAATTCTTTTGAAATATATATCTATGGTAGCCAGACAACTCGGACCACATTTAGACAAGTCGGCCCAATAGGACAACTCTAAACACAATAATAATTGAAATAAATAAATATGATAATAAAATAATTTCCTATCATACGATAGTAAAAAATATATCTGACAACTTTTTTTATACAAATATTTCAATTTTTTTCTCCAAAATCTGAGAAATTACATTGGTTCTTTAAGCTCAGTTTAAAACGTAGTCGGCGAGGTGTTTCCAAAATATTACAGACACCTTTACATTTTTAAAGAAATAATGTATTAAATATAAAATAAATAAATCATTTTGAATATTTGAACAAAAATAGTAAATTATACATATAAATGTTAATTACAATTGTTTATGATTAGTTGATTGGATACTGATGTAAATAGAATTAATTAAAGTCTTAAGTACCATGAAACCAAATCAAATTTAGTTAACAATTTAATTATTAGAAACTATTAGCTTAATTGCATGTCATACCGTAGATAAAAAAAAATAATGACTGCAATTGAGCTTGTGTGATATTAGATGAGAAGTAGTTTAGGAGCGGCTCCTGTTGATGTTAGCTTGGCAAAGCCACACAGTGACATAAATACTCTGTCATCAATGGTTTTGTCATAATTTGGAAAATGTCAGTCAACTGCAAACATTGTTCTTCTGCCATTAGAATTCATCACAAGACACTTGGTTGACAGAACTGTATGGCCCGTTTCATTATGGAGTATTTTCGGCAAGAGTGTATACAAACAAACAACCTCCAATTCTACTTAGTAATCCAGCTTATATGCCGACAAGATGCCACTGCAACTGAAGATGATAAGTGAAGGAAAGGTACACCATCATCAGAGTGGATTACACAAAAGGTTTGTTTGTTTGTTTGATGGTGTTTAACGCCACTTTCAGGAATTTTTCAGCTATATCACGGCGTCCAGTTTTTATTGGGGGAGGAAGCCGGATAAAACCCCCCGACCTGCGGTAGTAAAACTGGTAATCCTTGTCAATTAAGATTGGAGTCGAGTACACCCTGCCTGCAGTGAGAATCGAACCCGCAATCTCAGTGTTGACAGACCATGTGATCAATAGGAGACAAACTACCTTGACCACTCGGCCACCAAGGCCCCTACACAGAAGGTGCAGGGCAAGATATCACAGTTGTGGTCTGACTACGCCAGTAACCAGATCACAGCAAGTCTGCCCCTGAAGATGTGTGACACTTTGTATTCCCAAGCCTAGAATATTGCTGTATCATAATTGTGTTTCTTGTAGTGCTGTTTTATCTATGTCATCTGAATTGGTTTGTTGTTACTGTTGCCTTTTAAATGTAATTTTATGCAATAAAGATTATAAAATAAAACTTTTAATTTTTATTTTTATTTACTGAAACAGTTGCATCTTGTTTTTTAAAAAAAACACAGACCCATAATAAACCACATCACATATATTTACAAA
The DNA here is from genome assembly GCA_944474755.1 of Limnoperna fortunei. Classification (NCBI taxonomy): domain Eukaryota; kingdom Metazoa; phylum Mollusca; class Bivalvia; order Mytilida; family Modiolidae; genus Limnoperna; species Limnoperna fortunei. The sequence goes on from OX104113.1 coordinate 36,393,092, forward strand.
AAAATTCAATATTTATTAATATTTATATCAGATGGAAATTCAAGTAAAACTGCACATTTGATGGATGGTGCGAGATGTCCTCTATCGTACCGACTTGTCTCAAATATCTGGCCGAGTTGTTTGGCATTCATATCTATTCTATTAAAACTTTTGTCAGTGGAACTTATAAATATAATCAAATTTATTTTGTAGCAAGAGAACTAAATCCTTCTTTTCTGTTTAGAAACAAAAAAGTAATCGAAAGATTTACACAAGATAAAATCACCTGTATCAAAATATAAAAACAAAAAAGTAAGCATTAGAAGTTCGAATAAAATCAACAATCTATAGTAAACAAAATGGCATATTTTGATGGTACCTATATATGGTAATGGTTTGAAATGTGGTTTTTTAATGCATTATATTGTTTACAAAACATGAGATTGTATATCTTCTGTCGGGATTTACATTAGAGTGTGGAACAAGTCTTACATGCAGTATTATTGTTGATAAAAAAACTGAGTTGAATAAGTTATTAATGGCGGAAATGTACCTGTCGTAGGTAAATACTTCCGGTTTACCTGAAAATCATCACTAATAACCATTTAGTCATTGTTAAACTACAACGTACCATATACAAAACTTCATTGAAAAAAAATTGTTTAAGCAGGAACATATAAATCTGTTGACATGGTTTGTTGGTTACATCACATTTCTCTTTTTAGTTCAGATGAAACCTTCGCTGCACGCTGCATCATACTGATTTGGGGGGGGAGGGGTAGAGGGGATTAATGGAATTAACCAAGTTGAAATAAAGTAAGTGAGTGAAAATTGCAAAAAGAAGCTTGACTGAATGTTACTGACGATTTTTTAATGAGAATAATATCCAAAGAATCGATTTAAATACATACATCGGGTGGTTGTGAAATGTGTCGACTCAAAATCCACTGCAGTTTGCTTATCAAGAGCTTTGACAGATAAGCAAATTTAAAATAATGATAACAGATAACATCAATTTAAATGTCAAAACAGTAAGTTCAAAAATCGAAAACACATAACAGCAGAATCTCATCGAAGGTCAATAATATTAACAGCAAACCGGGTTTTATTTTCATGTTAACAGTTAACAATGTCAATGTTTAAGACAACTGATAGCAGCCAATGGTTGAAAAACAGTTAACAGTTGCTTTAAAAAAAAAACAGTTAACACATCCGTAAAATGCCCCCCAAAAAAGAAAAGATCTTGCCCCCCCCCACCCCCCATTACATGTAGGTGAAACTGTATCGTAACGACTCGCCCCACATTTTGTAATGATTCGCCCAAAATATGTAAAAATATATTAATTTATAGTACACATTTATCAATTTCACACTTAATAATATAAATAAAGGAGCGTTACGTAAAGATGCATCAAGGTAGTTCGTCTACTATTGATCACGTGGTCTGTCAACACTGAGATTGCTGGTTCGATTCTCACTGCGGGCAGGGTGTACTCGACTCCAATCTTAATTGACAAGGATTGCCAGTTTTCCTACCGCAGGTCGGGGGTTTTCTCCTGGTACTCCGGCTTCCTCCCCCAACAAAAACTGGACGCCATGATATAGCTGAAAAATTGCTGAAAGTGGCGTTAAACTCCATCAAACAAACAAACAAACGTAAAGATACAGCTTGTAACAGAAAAGAAACTCAATCGCTATCAGAATAAACAGTCCAGACAGATACAGGGCCTTATGGGAAAAGTACGACGTGACATGGCGACATCCCAGCTTTTTGACGCGTGTGCGACCTGTGTAATAATGCAGATACGAGGACAATTAATAGATCGGTTGTTTATATGTACATTGTTTTGTTGATGTTGATCATTTTTGTTGTTTTATATGTACACTGTTAATATAAAAATAGCAAAGAAAACAAAGCGAACAACATTAGCCAAAAGCCAAGGGACAGTTACAAATCCGGATATAGACAAACATAACACAAAAACCCAAAACACAAAACAAAGAGAGTAACCTGAACCCGATAAAAACCATGGGTGCACAGGTGCTCCGGACGAGTAAGCAGTGCCTGCCTCTAATTAGACACCCGTCGAGTTACTCACTAATCGTATCCACGGAAAATTCAAATCCAGGAATAGGAAGCACTATACCTATGTTCACCTATCACTCAGCGAAAACGTCAGATCGTATTTGAGACACCGATTTCCCATAACGATCAATTAAATCATGGTGACGATCGACCAAAGAACTTCTGGAGAGATAATATCAACCTAGGCACAACAAACCATTGTTAGAGTAGTTTAGCAGTCAACAGCAGTGATCGATCTGTGTTGTTTTGTTGTCTATATCTATAAAATTTTATTGCTGTTTTGTTGTCTATATCATAATTTGCATTTAATTTTTCTTCGTCATCAGTGCAGTGTAATCATCGTCATCATCATCATATTCTCAAAATGTAGATAATAAATTGATAAAAACATTACAATATTGCTTCTTATATTTTTTTATGTTTTATATATGCGGGAAAATATTGCAAAGTAGCAGAAATAGGAACAGGCTGTTACTCCAAAGTTAATAAGGATTGTAAACACGCAAAAATTCAATTTCAGGCAAATAATTAGTACTGTATCTTAACTACTTCGGATAACCTTTAATCAATGTAAGCCATAACTAATCTCAAGAAATTGACCGCCAATTAAAACATCTGGCAAATTTTAAGGGCGAATCTTTATATAACAAATCCCTGATAGTAGTCAACAGCAGCATCATGTCTAGAAAATCGAAATATAGTGATCGCACGATTTTTACATCACGTGTAGTACATATTATAAACAGGATGGGTGAAACCTTATGCATGCATGTGGCACACTTGAAGCAGCATGGATTTTTTGTTGTAGTTGTGTGATATCTAATAGCGACATTTTGAGAACGAGACGTAAAGACGTCTATCCGTTCTAGAATATAAGGGTGCTGTTATTAGTATTGCCCTTCGATGAGATTCTGCTGTCATCTGTTTTTTTTTCGATTTTTGTACTCACTGTTTCTGTTATCTCATGTAATTTGCTGTTATCTGTTATCATTATTTAAAATTTACTGTTATCTGTTTCGGGAAAAATACAAAATTGTTAACCTGTTAATGGAACCCCCCCCCCTTCCCACCCACTCATATGATGAAATGTGCTATATTTTTAAAAAGTTTTACTAGTGATCTATTTTGAGGGGTTTTGAGCATTTTTAGAGGTAATAACCTTTTTTTAATTAAAGCAACCATTAGCTGGTATCTGTTTTCTTAAAAATTGACATTGTTGGCCGGGTTGCACGAACTGCAAACCCTTGTTATAGTATGGTGAAGTCGGGCGAGCGGGGAAAATAGGGTATCAGTTTTTAGTGTAATCAACTCCTTCACTACAGTTTTCAACCCAGATCTCTGAAATTTCACAGAAAGATTGTACGTGTATTGAAGTTGTGCACCTGCTAATATAAGTGTTCCATGATTTTGTCCCTAATTTTCTAGACCTGGGAACTTAGTCATTTTTGAGAACATTTCCATAAGACGGTACCTATTTTGTGTAATCAATTCTTCCTACAGTTTTCAACCCAGATCCCTGAAACTTCACAGAAAGATTGTACATGTATTGGAGTTGGGCACCTGCTATTATTGAAGTGTTCCGATTTGTTTTAATTTTCAAGACATGTGAACTTTTTTAGAACATTTGCAAAAGACGGTACCTATATTGTGTAATCAACTCCTCCTACAGTTTTTAACCCATATCTCTGAAACTTGACAGAAAGATAGTACGTGCATTGAAGTTGTGCACCCGCTATTATGGAGATGTTCACAGATTTTTTTCCTAAATTTCCAGACTTGGGAACTCAGTCATTTTTTAGAACATTTGCAGAAGACGGTACCTATTTTGTGTAATGAACTCCAGACCTACAGTTTTCAACCCAGATCTCTGAAACTTCACTTCAAAGATTGCACATGTATTGAAGTTGTGCACTTGCTATTCTGGAATTGTTTAAGGATTTTCCCCCTAATTTTCCAGACTTTGGAACTTCGTCATTTTTGAGAACATTTGCAAAAGACGGTGCCTATTTTGAGTAAAACAACTCCTATACATTTTTTTGTACACAAATGCAAAACCTACTTCCAACAAATTGTAAACCATTACATTACATTGTAAACCATTACCATTACCGGCCATTACAAACTTTTGCGATTTTTGTTAACTGTTATGATGGATATAAAAATCCCGATTACTGTTAATAGTATTGCTCTTTGATGAGATTCTGCGGTTATCTGTTTTTTCTATTTTTGAACTCACTGTTTTCTGTTTTCTCATTTAAATTGATGTTATCTGTTATCATTATTTTAAATTTAATGTTATCTGTTTTGGGAAAAATTAAGATTGTTAACCTTTTAATGGACCCCCCTCTATAGCACCCCCCCCCCTTAATTTTGGATGACCTTTTTCAAAAGTTTTGGCAAAGTCAATCACGTTTATGTCTGTTATGATGTTTTTGTTATTGTGTTTTTGGCCGTAGCCTTTGTATTTAAGAAACAAGTTTCACATGATCCCAAAACGCATGATGGGAATCAGGTTACTTTCTAAAAGGTCGATGATGTTGCTTGATATAGGAATGGGGGGCTAGAGGGGAGTTCATTAACAACAATGTCAATTGTTAAGAAAACAGACAACAGCTCATGGTTGACAAAAAGATCTTGCCCGCCCCCCCCCCTCATATAGTATTATCCATGATATTACAAGGAATGTAGGTAGGTGAGATGGGCCTTTTTATGTTTTTATACTTGAGAATCGTTGGCACGCAACCATTTGAAATCCAACCTGTGTCTATAACGTTCTTTGAAATTTGGATGTGATGACTAAATTCGGTGCTTAGTTCATTGACGGCTTGGTCTGGACCTGTTTTACTTTCTTGCAAGGATAAACTGATTTACCTTTGTCCGGTATTGATACTTTTGTATTTTTTTTTTTTTGGGGGGGGGGGGGGCAGATTGTTTTGCATCTTGGCTTTTATATTTTGTATGTATCAAATACCAAGTCATACCGAAATGCAGATATGTTATTGTGTCATTTTATTCATTATATGTTTAAGAACAGATTTTGGGGCGTTTCTTTGTTATGAATGTTGCATATCATTGTAATGTAATTAGCTCAGGACCTCTATTTAAATGCTTTTTAAATATTATATAATGTCAAATTTCCATGGCCTCCTACAGCTCATGTATAATATTCTGCACATGATGATGGAAACTACAATAATCATGTGTGTTCCTGCGATGTGAGTAAAAAAGCCACCAACTCCGTCGTCCTTTTAAAACTATAAAGATTCTCACTCCATTTCCACACTTGCACGGAACAGAAGGGTGCCATAGAAGTTTCTATATTTTTATACGATTTAAATAGTCTTTTTGAAGGATCTATGAAATTCTTTCTAAAAACATTGATGGGGGTCAAAATTTTAGCTATTGCTGCAATGATATACGATCATTGCTGCAAGCAACTATTGATTCAAGAATTTACTAAATAACTTATACAAGTACTACAGGAACAGTGGAAACTTAGAGATACAGGACCTTTAAATCAAATTTTGGATTTGATATTAAGCTAACTTTATTAAGATCTCCGCCAGTATTAGGAACAATTTTATTAAAGCGGTAAACAATGCTGATACTGTCACTACCAGACAAAACATGATATGTTGAAGCAATATTCCAGCTTTATTAACTTAGGTATCAGGAATACCATGTACGAACCAGCAACCTTCGGCATGGAAAACTGGTAATACTTGTCAATTATGATATTTCCGGGTATTAAATCTGCCTGTATTAAGGCTCGAACTAGCAACATTAATTTTGACGCGCCATATGTAGTTCCATTAATAAAAGTGTGGACACAGAAAAATGTCTCACCTGCATTCAGCATCAGTAACGAAAATAAATTTCGTCATAAGCATTACGTAAATAGCATTAAATATCAGCAGCTGCCTGTATACCAAATATTGTCACCATACCATGCATAGTTACAGAGGAACTGTCGTAACCCAAAAACTTTAACATAGTCGCTGGACCGTGAAATTGAGGTCAAGTTCAGGTGACACCTACCAGACAGTCATGTACTAGTCCTCAGCAACATATACACCAAATATTTTCATCCTACCATGCGTAGTTACAGAGGAACTGTCGTAACCCAAAAACTTTAACATAGTCGCTGGACCGTGAAATTGAGGTCAAGTTCAGGTGACACCTACCAGACAGTCATGTACTAGTCATCAGCAACCTATACACCAAATATTGTCATCCTACCATGCAAAGTTACAGAGGAAGAGTCGTAACTTAAAAACTTTAACGTAGTCGCTGGACCGTGAAATTGAGGTCAAGGTCAGGTGACAGGTGACTGACTGACAAGTACTTATCATAAGCTACCTCTGGACCAAATTTGATGGACCTAGGGCTTCGGCTTACAAATATATGAAGCAAGATGTCAAGTGTTTACGCTGCCGCCGCCGGATTCCCATACATATGTCTCGCCTCCAGTGACTTTCGTCGCAGGCGAGACAAAAATTATTAACTTAGTACTATTATTAACTTCATTACAAGGCGCGATACATTTCCTAATAGTGAAAAATAGCAATGAATACGAACGACCTGCAAAGAACAGCCATAAATTCGCATTCAGACTAACAAGGTCGACAAAAAAAAAAACATAAACAAAAACTAAGCTGACAACCCGAACCTAATAAAAAGCCTTATATTAAGTGCATCAGACGTGTCCGTTCCAATCAGATACACGCCGAGTCACTCATTGTCATGTCATGGGAAAGGCCAAATCCAGAAATAGGCAAGATTGATAAAGTTCAAAGATTTATAAAGTCAATTAAGGCATGGCGACGGCCATAGCACCTCTGAGGGAATAGTTTGACAAGTCAACAGGAGTGTGTGGTCTGGTAAACCGGAATACCGACACAGAAAGCATATGAAGAAACATATAACAACATACGCTCTAACATTTTTTTAGTCAAATAAAATAACTAGCATAATGTAGAACCCTTAACCATACATTTGTTGCAATCTAATTTTAATTTAAATGTTCACTTGCTATCCCGTTTTTTCTATTGCTGCCGAAAAAAAAATAGGTGGGGAGCAAATAAAAGATGTAATATAAATTTGAAATACGCCCCTGCTACTGAAATGTTGCTGAAAATAAATGAAAGTTGAAAACATAGAAAATGCAATCCTTATACATTGTAACCCTCACTCTTGTGAATGTTTCTCACACCAACACTGCCAAATATAATAAGCACAGACACTTTGAGCAGTAAAGCATCCATACTATGCATTCAAGTACAGGTATGTAGCGGTGTTTATTATGAAATATTTAATTAGTTCTTTTTATTGGGCCCTTTTATGATGTAACAGTCATCATGCTTTGTGTCCCTTAGAGCCTCATAAAGAATATTCAACCAGACATTGGTATAATCCCTAGGACTGGATGCAACTTTTTGCTAAAATATATCAAAATTCGTAGGTGTAAACTGCAAAACCCTCTATTTCATTATAACTATTACACTAAATCCGTGCCTGTCTGATGATAGAAAAAAACCTAAAGAGTGCACAAAATGCAAAATTTATACAGCTGTGTTAACATGTACACTGCCGACTTCTAAATTATTAAGGATTTCCAGTTTCCTGCAAAAGGACGGTGGTTCTCTTTAATGTTAGTCAGCTTCCTCCCATACTACCCAGTCACAACAACTGGATGCCATGATGTAACATAAATATAGCATGTGGCCTAAAACAAAATATCATACATTCCCATAAAGTTAAAATGTCCAACAGCTGTAAAAATAAAAAAAAATACATGTCCAACAGATTGTTATTCATAACAATTAAATTATATAAAGTCATACAAATAATAGTCAATGCATTAAACATTGATCAGGTGGAGACAGACACAATCCTTAGCTGTATAACAAGACCTTTTATTAATGGTTTGTTTCAGGAATAAAACTATGACAACAAAAAACAAAATATATCATTACAATTTTATAACATTATAACATAAATATTCAGTGTTGAGCAGACACAAATATGGTAAAAACAGAGTTTTAAATTGACACTAATTAATCACTTTTTTTACATTTTTGCTGTTTACAACTTCTCCCCATCTATTTATGTGTACAAGATAATAGCCTATAACCTGTGAAAGTAAAAGAACAACTAACACTTAAAACCTAGCTTCAGGATTTAAAAAAAATCCACTAAGGTGATGATCGATACATAAATAACTGCCAAAAACTATGACTAAAAAAACTATAGTACCAGTATTTTGGATTAGATACAGAATTTTGTGTTTGATCTAATTTTGCTGATAATTTAAGCAATTTACACTTTCATTCTAATTTTAAGTTTAAAGTTAAAAAGCTAAAACAGAAAATTTTATGAAATACTTGTATTATCAGTAAAGGACAAAAAATCCTATATCGACTAATCAAATGATTTGTATTATTAATATAATACACCTTGTCCTTTTGATTATTTTTTATTCTGACAGTTTTACTATAGTTGTTATATTTTTAATTTATAAGGAAAATTATTGTTATGACTTGTATTGCTTTTTTGCAATTCACAGTTTCATTTAAACTATTAAAGCTTTTAAGTTGCAAGACAAAAAATGAAAATTAAAAAAAAAAAAAAAACGGCCATTAAGGGGCAATAACTCTTAAGAATCATCTGACAATTTTACACCAATTAAGTGATTTGTAGGATTTGACAGGGTCTGTGTTGTCACTCTTGGGTTAATTCATCTCAAAAAGATGACAAAACTAAAATTTATGGAAACTTTGACAAAAACATTTCTATGGCAAATAAACTTTAAATTCTATAAATAAAACTGTTAAATGTTACCACTACCCCCAAAAACCATTTTAATGATTTTACACAGAAAAGAACAAATATACATCCTGGTCATCCGTGTCTATATTGATCATATTGACATCCACAGCTGTAATGTTATCAGGCAGGTTAACCACTGTGTTTTGTATGTCCTGTGGCAATTCAGGTACTTCAACTGTGGCACAAAATGGCATAGATAAATCCTGTGGCACACTAATTACTTGATTTATAACTCTGTCTGAACTAGTATCAGTTGGGTAAGTGCTTCGTAAATCCTCTATTAAATTTATGTTGACATTATTCTTACTAACGATTCTAAAAGGAGGTTCTTCAGTAACAGTATGTTCTTTATGTAATCTGTCAATCAAACTTTTCACTAGACTTTTACTACTTTGTGTGGTTTGCACATTGTTGGTCTGATGTTTTGATTCTTCAGATAATAATAAATGGTTCTGACTGCCATCCATGTTCACTTCATATGTCAAATTGTTACTACTTTGAATAATAGCAACAAGTTCCTCATTAAATTGTGTGTCTGGAACATCCTCACCACTTTGAATATAACTTACATTTTCTTCAACCATCTGAACTTCACCTACTTCAATATGTTCCTCTCTGATTTGTATACAATTCTGGTCTCCTACATTTACTGCTTCGCATTGATTTTTCCCAACAAGTTTCTCACCACTTTGCATACATGTATAACCAAGAGGATATTCACCAGTTTGAACATCACCATCTTGCTCCATGTGATGACCTTTAAGTTTTTTAGTAGTCTGCATATCACCAGCAAGTACCTCATCACTTTTAATTTCACCAACAATTTGCTCCTTTTGTACGTGACCTTTATTTTCCTCGCCAGTCTGCACATCACAAATATTTTGTATTTCATCTACGGACACAATTATCTCATCATTTTCTTCATCACTAATTTGTTCATGAACATCACAATTATCTTCAGTTATCAGTTCAGAAAGTTCACAGACATCCTCTATTCTTGTTGCTATATACAGAGCTTGATTGGAATCCTTACTTTTCTGTTTAATTCTACTATTCTTGGCAGATTCTACTACAATTCCCTTTTTAAGACCATTTATCAGTTTTATCTCTTTAGAGATCTCGGCTTTAGTTGTATCTAAGGTTTTTCTAGGAGAAACAATTAAGTCAGTCTCTACATTTTCATTATTAGAAAATGCATCTTTATTTGTCAAATTATTTTCTTGATAATTTTCTACTGCTGATGTCATTACCCCTTGCTTGTCAGTCTCATTAACTTCTTCACCAATGTTTTTAATTTTATGTTCCGTGTTACTTTCTGTTGAAAGTTTTATTTGTCTTCCACTATTGTGAATTTCTGAGCTATAAGCATTTTTATTTATATCCCAAATGCTGTTACTATTGTTACTAGCCTCTTGGCCTCTTATCTCAGAAAAACACCAGGCATTATATTTAATGTTTTTATGATACATCCGCCTATGGTTAGTGGCATGTTTTTTGTTATGAACAAGAATTCCACAAAGATTGCAGTTATACGTTTTTTCAAAATGACATTCATCTTTATGCCTAGTTAAGCTACCTGAGCTGAAATGCAATCTTCCACATGCATCACAAATAAAGAATTCATCAGTCGTGACTTCCTCCTCCACAGCCTCCTTCTGATTGTGTTGGGTTACAAAATTTTCCATGGTTTCTTCAGCTGTATGCTCTACTGCAGGACTTCCATTAATGTTTTCACTTGAAACTGAGGCATCTAAGTTCTGATTTTCACACATTATTGTATTTGTTGATGATGTAACATTTTTGGAAGACTGTACTTTTGAAGGCAAAGTTGCGCTTAATGTAATAGACATGTTATTTGATGACTGTGACGGCAAAGTAACAGGCATATTTGGCCATGAAGTTAAATTGCTGTTATGATGCGATTTTCTGGCAGAACTACAAGAAGTGTTTTGAGAGACTCTTTCATTTTTTGTTTTCCTAGCCAACAAACTTAATAAATTTTTTGTTGGTGATGAAAATTCTGTGAGTAGATGATTCGAAGTGAAGTTTCCAGACTGCAGTCTCTGAGATAACTGTGATATTGTATCGAGATAATTAGGTTTTGTTATCATTTGAGATTTGGGAACTGGACTTAGAACTGGTGATATGTCCAATAACTGTTTAACAGCAATGTCTATTTCCTGCTGCCAATTATCTTGTTCATAAATATTAGCCTGAGTTCTCTTAGACTTGTGTAAATTTGGGGTGTCAATAATTTGAGTATTGTGAGCTCGCTCTGGTATTCTTTCATTGTGAGCCTTCTCATGTATTCTTTCGATGTGTCTTCGTACTCCTCTACGGCTTGCTAAAGAATGTCCACAGATATGACAATCATATTTGAGCTTTGAGTGGTAAATCTGCTTGTGTTTTCTGAGTTCTATCGATGATTCAAAAGCATGAAAACAAATATGACATTTGTTTTTCTCAAAAGATTGGCCGTGAGATATTTCCATATGGACTTTAAGGCCACGGTTTGATTTCAATGTTTTCTCACAGATCTCACATTTGTACAATATTGATGAATGTACATTTTTAAAATGTTCATTTAATGACTTTTGAAGTGCAAATCTTTTGTTACATTTAGAACAGGTCAACTTTTTGTCATGATGCATGCCAACAAAATGAAATTTTAATCTTTTTTTGTCTTTCAAAACTTTCCCACACTTTTTGCAAATGAAGATGTCTCCTTTCTTCATAAAGTAATCTTCAGGATTTATACTATTGGATAAATTCAGTGATAAGTCATTCACAAACCGTACATTTTCATTTACTTCATTTTTGTGATGGACATCTGCGTAAGTATGATCCTCTGTAATAACATTCACTGTTTGCTGGTATTGACAACCATGAACAACAAGTGAGTGCTTCTTTATATCTCGTTCTAATGAAAATGCAACGCCACAAATGTGGCAAGGATACCTCTTATCACTATTACGTACATGTTTGCTCTCCATATGGTGTTTCCGCAACCTCCATTTTTTTATATCAAACACTTTCCCACACTCGGTGCAAATTATAGCTTCTGGGTATGAGTATGGTGTTCCATGTAAACACATATAACTCTTATTAAATGGAAGAAATTTGTTGCAAACTTTACAATTTATTCCATTCAAGTTTTGTCGTAGCTTTTTTCTAGCTTCCTTAAATTTTTTCTGTAATAACTGGAATTTTTTCATCTGCAAGCTTCTAATGTTAGCAGTATTTAGTTTATTACTTTTTTCATTTGCCACCTCATAATTTGGCATTTCTTTTGATTTAAGACTCGGCAGCATCTCAGTTGATTTCTCATTTGACATATTTTCAAAATCGGAACAGTTCTTATCAGCATGTTCTGTGATGGAGGATTTCATAGATTCAGAACTGGCAACATTTGCATTCTTACTTACAAGGTCTGTTACATTTAGTTCAAATGACTTACCAATTTTTTTACACTTTTTACTTTTTTTCATGTGATCCGAATAACGATCAGCAGAATTAAAATTTCTATGACATCTGGGACAAGTTATCAGTCCCTGGCCATTATGAGACTTTTCGTGCAATTCTAAAAGTTCTTGTCTTGTAAACTGGTCTGAACAAGTCTCACAACAAAATGATAACTGCTCATTTTGATGCATGCCTTCATGATGTTGTTTCCAATTTCTAAGTTCCGATTTAGCAGTACAAGTACCTCTACCACAAACTAGACAAATGGCTGGTCTTCCGCCAGGATGATCATACAGATGAAAATAAAAGTCTTTATATGTATTCAAAGTATCATGACAAACTTCACAAAAGAAAATCCCTGAATTTTGCACTTGCGTCAGTTTGTTTTCAATTCCAATCAATCGTAAATCAGTTAAACTAAGAAGCTTCATTAAATTTGGTGCAAGCTCTCTTTTATCATTTCCAACCATATTGGAAACATTATTTGTGAGTGAAGCATTCTGGGTCTCTTTTTCACTCTTGCTACTCACATTTTGCTGATTATTAATATGACTGTCACTATGCACCATTTCTGAAAACTGATGTTGGTCATCATAAAAGGGAATATCCTTGTATTTTTTTGCAACAAAAACATATTTAGTTTCATAGAAATACTTAGACCTCAAACAACATTTGTAATGTTTTGAAGCATATCTGCTGAAAGATTTGAAATGCTTCCCACATATATCACATTTTAACAGGCCCTTGGCTTTGTGCTCAACTTTTATGTGTAATTTTTTTAATTCCTTGCATACAAATTTTTGTCCACAGTTTGCTCTAGAACAAACATACTTAAGTTCATCTAGTTTGTCTGCATGTGTTTCTCTGTGTTCCTTTTTTTTATTATCACTATTATTCCACAAAGAATTGTACCCAAAGCCACAAGTTAGGCATAAATGGCATGTTTCCCCAGCATGATGTGAGGTTAAATGGACTAGAAGGTGTATAGGGATTTTAAAACTTACATCACAGTGGCTACATCTATAGATGCCACTGTTATTTTCAGTTTCCTTTGCATTTGCATCAAGGAGAGCTTTGATCTTCTCAGGTGTCATTTTTGTCATGATTTTTCTAAGCATCTTCTTTCTAGGTTTTATTGCACAATTCCCATTTTCCTTGTTTTTCAAACCATCAGTGTCATTTTCATCAACTGCTTTATTAGTGGAACCAACTACAGATAATAATTTGTAATCTGTTTTCTTATACTGGGCTTTGAGACGTTTGCTTCTTCTGTGAATGTTTTCTGTTGGACCAAAATTAGAAATAAAAGCATCAACTTCATTTGTGTTAATGTCATCTGGCAAACAACTTTCATGAATTTGAAAATAATTTCTTTTCCTTCCATTATTTTGTGAATGTGTTTTTTCTTCACTTTTTGAAACTTTTGTATTTTGGGTCTGAAGTGTTCCTTGATCTTGTTGTGTGAACTCTAACCTAAGATGATTCCCATCCACATTGTCTGCTGTGTGATGGGCATGAGGTGACCTTGACCTTAAGTCATCCCTATCCACACTGTATACAGTTTGTTGGTCAACAGGTGACTTTGATCTTGAGTCATCCCTATCAACATTGTCTACAGTTTGTTGGTCAACAGGTGACTTTGATCTTGAGTCATCCCTATCAACATTGTCTACCGTTTGTTGGTCAACAGGTGACTTTGATCTTGAGTCATCCCTATCAACATTGTCTACAGTTTGTTGGTCAACAGATGACACTGACCTTAAGTCATCTCTATCAATGCTATCTAATGTTTGCTGGTCAACAGATGACACTGACCTCATGTCATTCTTATCCACACTGTTTACAGATGGTTTTAACATTAGATCATTCCTATCCACATAGTCGGAGGATTGTGGTGAGATACTTTTTTCAATTATCTTTTTCTTTCTTCTTTTTGTTTTCTTAACTGCAATACTCTGACAGAAACTTATATTATCTGTTGCTTGGCTAATACTTGCAGATGAATTGTCACTGATCTTCACAGTACGGCTATCACTTTCAGTCTTTTTCTTTCCTGCTTTTCTTGTCCTTTTCAGACTTTTTACAAATGTTATTGCCTTTAGTTTGGCAAGCCTGTCATTAGTTCTCCTAGTCATTATTTTATCTTCAGAATAAATCATAGAAGAGGAGTGGATTTCATCAGGTTTGGTTAAAGCAGACTTACACAGTAGCGTTTGGTTTGGTACACTTTGCAGGATATCAGCTTTAACCCTAGTTTCTGCCATTTCACAACTATTACCTAAATCTTTTGATGTCTTACACGTACCTTCATCGACCTGATTACTTGTGTTCAATGTATTCAGATAAATTTCACTTACACTAGGATTTTTCTGCTCTGCTCTGAAGACAAACTGAAGTTGCCCATCTTTTTTAATTGGTTCATATCTTACAACCTGTTGGAAAAAGACATCAGTTATAGGTTTACACACAACAAAAGCAGTGCCACCTACTGGAAATAATGAAATATCCTGATTTGTGTTTAAAATTCCATGATTTTCCTCACTGGCCATTATTTCACGAAATTTAAATGCATTGTCAATATCATTTGAAACATGATTGCTTATTGTGGGGACATTTTGCTGAATTCCATTATCCTTGTCAGTATGTATATCAGTTGTTTGAAATTCTATTGAAATATTTTTAGCAAAAGTTGCTTGGGTATTTTTCTGGACTGAATCATTATCCTCTTGATTGACTTCATCTGTTTTACATTTAGTTTCCTCTCTTGTTAAACCTGATGATCTATTTTTATCAATTTCTGTTTCATTTTCAGAACAGCCTAAGATATCAACACTGGTGTCAAGGTGGTGGCTTTTCACTTTTTTATTAGCCTTACTTTTGTTTCTAATGGAAGTGTTTTGAGGACTATTACTATCGGTGCATACATTATGCTCTTGGTTTTTCTTTGAATTTGTTCTTAAATGGCCATTGTATACTTCATTCTTGTGCTCTGTCCTAGGAAGTTGTTCATTTTTGAATTCTGTCCCAACAGGTTGTTCATCATTCTGCTCTGACTCAAGAAATTGTTTTGGTTTGAATTTAAGCTCTGTTTTCTTTTTCTCAGTTCTATTTAATCTCTTCTTTTGGCATTCCTTGTACATTTCTTCCAATAATCCTTCACAACGAATAGGTTTGGGCTTAGTTAAATCCTTCCTTTTAACATATTTTCTCTTTCCTGTGGGTCCTATATTCAGTATTTGTTTACTGGTTACTGTATCCATGGTAACAACTTTTACAGACTTGCATGCTTTCTTATGTTTTTGGAAGTCTATGCCAAACTTCACCTTACGACAACATCTCTTACAGAAATAGTAATTATGAATTTCTGTGTGGGCCTTTAACTTTGATTTATCTTTAAATGGCTTACTGCATACATGACAAATGAAGAGATCCTTTGGGTTTACATTGTGAATATTGATGTGATGAATAAAGGAAGCCATATGACTATAAACATTTCCACAAAAACTGCATTTAAATGGAAATTCTTTGGCATGTTCTTTTTTATGATTGTTTAATTCCATCAAATTGTCAAATGCCTTTCCACATACAATACAAGTTTTGAAATGATTGGAGTTATTGTGCAGATTAAGATTTCTGAGAGTTTTAAATTCCTGTGAGCAAAGACTGCAAGTAAACACTTCATTGGGAAACCTATTAACTCTCTTTGTAGAATTTTTATGACAGTGTTTACTATGCAGAAAAAATCCAGCTTTCGTCAAAAATTCTTTTCCACATCCTTCACAATGAAACAGGTACTTTCCCATATGTCTTGTTTGGTAATGTATGCTAAGTAGATCTAAATACATAAACCCTGAGTCACATATATTACATTGATACAAAAGCAGGTCATCTGTATTGTGCTTCTTTTTGTGCTTAATCAGCTTATGTGAAGACTTTACACCCTGACCACAAATTGAGCAGATGTCAAACTTCAGAAAACCATGTGATTTTAGATGGAAAATCAACTCATTAAAACTTTTAAATGTTCCATCACAATTATCACACTTATAAATATCCTTTAGTTTCTGCTGATGAATATGTCTATTGTTAACAATTAATGCTAGACATGAAAATGGTTTACCAAACTGTTCATTGGTTTTGTCCTGTGACTGCACATATTCAGATTTAAAATTCTTAAAAAAATTATCGTAACCAAGCTTCAAAGTTCCAGATTTTATTTCTTTGTTATTCAAAGTTCCAGTTTTTATTTCTGTGTTATCTAAATATTTGCACCTTATCTGTGGGTCATTTAAATGGTAAAACAGGTTATTTCCTAGTTTAAAATTGCGTTGACAAGCATCGCACTGGTACGGAAAGTTCCCAGAATGCAATTGCATGTGCAGATCCAAAAGTTCTGATGTTGTAAAGTATTCATCACATAGTTGACACTTATAATTAGAAAAGAAATGTTCACCTTTGTGCTTTCCTCGCTTTTTGTCGTGCATATTGTCAAAACCCATTCCACAGTTTAAACATAAGTATAATTCATCTAAGTTTCGTGAGTGTGAAGTTAAGTGGAGGTAAATCTGCGTTGGTGTATCAAA
The DNA here is from genome assembly GCA_944474755.1 of Limnoperna fortunei. Classification (NCBI taxonomy): domain Eukaryota; kingdom Metazoa; phylum Mollusca; class Bivalvia; order Mytilida; family Modiolidae; genus Limnoperna; species Limnoperna fortunei. The sequence goes on from OX104113.1 coordinate 36,410,030, forward strand.
TACTTGACTGCAGATGTTACAACAGAAGAGACCTGATTTTCTTATTGTTACTTGTTCTGTCTTCTTCGTGTCTCTCTTTGCATGAACTTTGTAATGTATTATAAACTTGTAACAATTGCTTGCAAAGCTCTTATCACATTTACTACACTGAATCAGATCTGGGTTTTTGTGTCCCTCTTCATGAAATTCAAGCAGATATCTTGTTGTAAATCCCATACCACATTCCTTACATTCATAGGGTAATTCAGGTAGAAGATGCTTGGTGTTTCTATGAATATGCTGATCATATTGCATTTTGGATTTAAAACCAGTTCCACATCTATCGCAGTAAAAAGGTGATGATTTAGGATGTTCAAAAAGATGAATGCATAGATCAAAAAATGTTTTAAAAATTGTCCTACAATCATAGCAATTAAATGATCCAAATTTATTTTCTGTTTCAGTCTCTTCATTGTCTGATGAGGTTTTTGGATCACAAAGTCTTTCTTTTTTACTTATGTTGGTTGTTCCATGTTCTGAAAAATCTTTTTCATCACAATTTTCCATATCATTACCGGTAGTTATGTCTTGTGATCCATGTTCTGCTACATCTTTTTCATTGCCATATTCCACAATGTTACTTATTTCAAGTGTTCCATGTTTGGAAAAATCTTTTTTATCCCCATATTCCACAACTTTACTTATATTTGGTGATCCATGTTCAGATACATCTTTTGCATCACCATTTTCCACATCAATAGCTATGTCTTGTGATCTGTGTTCTTGACCACAGCAATTATCTTTATCCTTTACTTCAGACTGATAGTCAGCAGAAACACGCTTTAATTTCTTCTCATCAGATATATTCCTGTCCATACTGTGTTTATATTTCAGCAGAATCAATCATTACCAAAGGATTTGTTCTCCATCTAAAACAAAAAATTACAAACAATAAATATTAAACAACTGACTAAACAAATGCTACAAGTAAATCAAGACAAACAAGTGCCAAAGTGCCACATATGTGCCCGTCAAAAATTTTGGTTTGTTTGGGAATGACAATTGTTGTAATATAAATTTTTATTATGTTGAAACATGATTTTACTGTTTTACTTGGTTACATGGCTCACTTTAAACTATTTACATTCCCATAAGCATTTTCCCTCGAGTTTCATGAAGATTGGACAACAACTGTTTGATTTAGAGAGCGGACAAGGGAAATTTCTTTTTTTTTTAATAAATAAATTGCCATAACTCTGAAGTAGCTGAAGCGATTTGGCTGGTTATTGAACTTGTTAGTGATATTATGCTCGTGAACATTTTCTCCAAGTTTCATGAAGATCCGATAACAACTGTTTGAGATATAGTGTAGACAAGATGAGTTTGCCATTTTTTTTTACAAAAAAGGGTCATTACTCTTAAGTGGCTGAAGCCATTTCACTGGTTATCAAATAATATCTGAGATATTATGCCCATAAACATTTTCCCCAAGTTTCATGAAGATCGGACAATAACTGTTTGAGATATATAGCGGACAGGGCGAAATTGCCATTTTTTATCAATAACAACAACTGTTTTAGTTTAGAGACCAGACATTGATGTGGATGCCACCTGCCTGCCATGGTTGTTCCCATTATACAACCCGTCTTTGACTGGCATATAAAAAGGAACATGAATGTAATGTAAAAGCTACAGATATCCTCCATTTTGAATCATATAAACAGATCAAGTTTATATTACAAGCAATAACATGATGCATTAAAGCTATAATGTTTATTAACTATATAAATACATATATTGATTGATTTATTTTTTGAGGGGCCAAAAGTGGTTATTAAGGTAGTTAGTCTACCATTGATCACTTGCCTCTAAAACACTGAGGTTTCCGGTTCTAGTCTCATTACAGGCAGGTTGTGCTTCACTCAAATTTTAATTGACAATGATTGCCCATTTTCTTACCAGTTTTCTCTGAGTACTAAGGCTTCCTCGTCAGCATTTTTTATGAAGTTTGCCCTAATTTCTAGTAAGGAACTATTTCTACTAGTTTATGATAAGCCAATGTACATGTTTAGTTTATAAATTAGTAATCTGCTTGCATGGCTTCTTTTTTATATATGGTTGTGTCACAACTGAGGAAACTGCTTCAGAGAGACACTTGAAATGGGCCAATTAATTCTTATCTTAAATGATTGTAACATTCAAGATCAATATCTGAATTTCAAACTCATGTCCCCAGGGGGCCTCAGTGGCTGCGTGGCTTAGGTAGTTCATCTAAAATAGATCACAAGATCTCTCAATATTGAGGTTGTATGTTCATGTCTCACTGTGTACTTGACTCCAATCTTAATTGACAAGGAGTGCCGAAGGTCTGGGTTTTCCTCCCCTTATCAAAACTGGATGCCATGATACAGCTGAAAAATTGCTGAAAGTACACCATTCAACCAACCAACCAACTCATTTTGATTTCAAACTCATGGCCCTAACATCTAAGTAATTTGATAAACAACAAAACTACTAAGCCATAAATAATAATTTATGTCAAATAAATCAAGGCATTTTAAACAAGAAGTATGAGTTTCTGAACAGTCAACCAAATAATACACTGATATCACATATGGTCTACACTCAAAGAAAAAAACACTATGTTTTATCCAATATACAATGTATACAATACATACTTGCTTGATATGCTTTTAAGACCAAATATAATTCTGATCAAAATATCAGGAGAACAATGGTAATAGTGACAAAGATTATGTAAAAGTTTTATCAAATTCCATTTAGTGTTGCAGGTGGAATTGTGAATAAGAGATGGGTGCCCTCTATGTATGGATTGTCAAAGAATGGCAATGTACATGGTTTTTTTTGTATGGGAAACTCAAATATCATTTGGAATAAAATGTAAAACATCAGATTCATAATGGCACTATGTGCAAAAGATTCTCTAAACATTTCATCAAATTCCAACTAGTAGTATTGGTGGAGTTGTGGATTCCATTTAGCAGTGTAGGTGGAGTTGTGGATTCCATTTAGCGATGTAGGTGGAGTTGTGGATTCCATTTAGCGGTGTAGGTGGAGTTGTGGATTCCATTTAGTGGTGTAGGTGGAGTTGTTCCATTTAGCGATGTAGGTGGAGTTGTGGATTCCATTTAGTGGTGTAGGTGGAGTTGTTCCATTTAGCGATGTAGGTGGAGTTGTGGATTCCATTTAGTGGTGTAGGTGGAGTTGTGGATTCCATTTAGTGGTGTTGGTGGAGTTGAGGATTCCATTTAGTGGTGTAGGTGAAGTTGTGGATTCCATTTAGAGGTGTTGGGTGAGTTGTGGATTCCATTTAGCAGTGTAGGTGGAGTTGTGGATTCCATTTAGCAGTGTAGGTGGAGTTGTGGATTCCATCTAGTGGTGTAGGTGGAGTTGTAGATTCCATTTAGCGGTGTAGGTGGAGTTGTGGATTCCATCTTGTGGTGTAGGTGGAGTTATGGATTCCATTTAGCTGTGTAGGTGGAGTTGTGGATTCCATTTAGTGGTGTTGGTGGAGTTCCGGATAAGAGGTGAGCACTCTTCTTTTGTCAAAGAATGCAAAGTCCATGTTTTGAAAACCCAAAATATTATTCCAATCAAATGTAAAATATCACTGTGTAATGTAACAAAGATTCTGTGAAAGTTTCATTAAATTCCATTCAGTGGTGTAGATAGAGTTGCAGATAAGAAATGGGTACCACCAAGTGCAATGGACAGATGAAAGGAAGGACGGACACCCCTATTACTATCATTCTCACAAGTCAGGGTTTCTGTGTCCACATGTGTCCACGAAACCCTGACAAACTTAGCCAGGAAATTTCCAGCTATAATATCAACTAATGAAATTGATTGAAAGAAGCAAGTGTTTGGCAGTAGTCATTCTTACTTATTCTTGAGTGGGAAGAAAACGTAACACAACTTATAAATATTAAGTGGAAATAACAAACTATTAACTCTACTGTACAAAATACACTGACTTTCACATGGTCTATGCAACACATCCATTTGGTTTCTATACAATCCACACCAGGATATCCCCTAACCAAGCTGCGAATGAAAGCGAGCTTTTAATTGGCTACATCAAGGTATGATGAAGCCAATCAAAATAGTGACTTCTAGCCCGGGAATTTCCTAGCTAAGTTTGTCAGGGTTTCGTGGACAAATGAGAACACGGAAACCATGACTTGTGAGGATGTATAACTATATACTGTACCACTACTATTCAAGCCAGTGTATCATAAATAATTTATCAACAAGCAATGGTAACATCTGGCCTCAAATAAGGTCTTTGATATTTATGTGCAACATATCTATAAAATGACAGTAATGTAAGTTGAATTTTATGACATACAACCAACAGTCAGCCAAGTTATCCCCCCTAGATCTTATATTGACCTGTAGATAATGATCACAACCAAACTTGTGTATTATATAACATTATAGTAATCAGAACTATAAACCTGTTATCAATAATTGGAAATCTTTTTGATATTTACTTATTTATGTCACTTTGTATGGAAATTGCAGGAGCATTTCATATATCATAACTTTAATCACAACTCTGTGCGTTTTGCAATTCTACTAAATAGTGATCAAGTAGCTACAGCAAAAACTACACGTAATAAAAACCATAAACACCGAGTTACTCATCATTCAGTGATCAGAACCGTCAACCACCCAGTCTGTTATAATTCAGCTTTAGTAATCAGAACTATAAACCACACAGTTAGCCATCATTTATTTGAAATCGTCAGAAATGTTGACCACCTAGTGTCGTGAGTCATCATTCAGCTGATGTACTAGTAATCAGATCGCCAACCAACGACCAACCAATCAGAACTCCCAAAAGAGCTGCATAATCAATAATTACAATGATTAAGCTGATTATTATTAACCAGTTGTTTAAAATACATGTGATATTGTCCATATAATATGGATCTCTGTAGTGAACAGGCCCAATACAGATAAAACAGGCTCAATACAGAAAAACAGGGCCAATACAGAACAAACAGGCTCAATAGAGAAAACAAGGCCAATACAGAAAAAAACAGGCTCAATACAGAAAACAAGGCCAATACAGGAATGTCACTTTGGTAATTTGTATAAAAATTTCATTTTTAATAAGAACACATTCGTAATAAATTACAGCATAATGAAAAAATTACATTTTCATACTTAGGGTTGTTCATATTAATCTTTTATTATGTAAATAAGAAGCCAAATTGGATAAATATAGCTATATTGGTCAATGATAAAATGGTACTAAAATTTACTCAACTGGTTAATAAAAGTTTCATTAAATTTGCATTTTCATATTATACATGTATTATGTCCTTGGGAAGCAGTATTGGGCCTTGAATAACTGTATTAGCCCTCAGCATTGCCTTGGGCTATACAGCTATCCTCGACCCAAGCTTCCCTTGGATATAATACAGGTCAAATATAAAAACACACATTTAATAACACTATATTATTACTGTTAATAATAGAAAAAAGACACAGGTATTTAAATTTTATCGTACAGAGGAGGCTAGCAATGATATAGTTTTATATTGTGTTAAAATTGAATCATATTTGGTACAGTATGATTGAATCACTGGAACTAAATCAAATCTTCCTTAATTTGAGAAAAAAATAAAATAAAATCTACTTTTAAGTAGTCCAATGCACAAGATTATCTGCAATTATTTTATTAAAAAAACATGGTTGGAATAACAAAAATTTTTTAAGAACCAAAAATATTATTTAATATTAAAAACAGCTGTAAGTTTAGCCATATTATGGTAAAACAATAGATCAGTTGCAGAAAACAAGGTCATGACCTTACTGATAAGAGCAGTTGGTACAAACATTCCAGCTGCTATACACATATTATATATAGTTTATCAGTGTGCCTTTGTTAATTGTTGTTATTTATTCTATTAAAATCATGATTGTTTTTTAAAATGGTAAACAAAATGATGCCGATGGCGAAGATGTAATTTTGACAGTAGATAGTAGATATAGTATTAAAGATTATATGACAAATGTGTTTTTTATTCCTTTTCCAAAACCTCATATAAACAAGAATAAATGCTTAAACTGGATAAAGAAATGTGGAAGAACAATTAAATATCAACAAGATAGACAAATACAAATATGTTTTTTTCAAAGGTAAGTAAACTTTATTGATATTGAATAAATGATTTTAATAATTAATAATAACATTATTATTATAATATAATGATAATCAAACTGAACAAAAGTGGTCTGGTTTTGTTTTTGTTTTTGGTTTATTATTTATTATGAGCTAAATTACTTCCATTTCATTATTGTTTAAACAGCTTTTCATTAATCTTTCTTATTATAATTACAGTGCTAAATAATTATCTAAATGTAATTATAGATATAATCTTTATATTCAAATAGCATTTTTTTGGTGGGAATGGCACACCCAATAACTGCTGACCCTTATGATTTTCAAAAACCAAGAAAACGACCAAAAGAAAGCCAAGGGAAACATTGCCTGTTAAAACAAAAATAAGCAAACTTTTGGCAGCAGAGACACTTGTAAGTCTTCAAGATGATGAGCAGCCTTCACGTTCGACTTCAGATCAAAATGAACCTGTTATGTATATTGCTGAACCTTTACCAGAGCTGAATCCAATACCTCCAGAAGATCCATTTGACTTTGGGAACTATGATTTGTTATGCGAAAATTGTGGCTATAAACTTGAATTTAGATATAAAAAGGAAAAAATAAATTCCAAAGACATAATTTTATTAAAGAAATATTATCAACTGACAAAGTATGTTTCCATTTCACTGGCGTTCCAACTGTAAAAGTTTTAAAAAGTATTTATTCCTGGATTGAACCCGCAGCTAAAGATGTAAAACTATGGAGCAAGGACTACAAAAGGACACCCTTAAGGGAGCAGGGGAGAAGACGTACTGTCACGACATTATTTGAAGATTTCATATTAAAATTAGTCAGAATTAAACAGGATTTGAATTGAGCCACCTAGGGTATTTGTTTGGTGTCTCACCGAGTCATGTTAGTAGAATGATCCCATCCTCAAACATGGAATAACCTTCCATTTTCTGATAGTTTCTAAGTTTTTCAGATCAAACTCTTTAAATGTCAAAAGATAATTGTAAAGTCAAAAATTGAAATAGGAGGTAAGATTGATAAATAGGATGACAAGTTTTGCAAAATAGCTGGATTTTTCATTAATTTTCCTTGTTTTTTTAAGTTTATCATTGAGCCAGTCTTTGTTTTGATTTAATCCACCAGGGTCAATTTCCAAATTAATATCAACAGCTGCCTCACATAATTTCAATAGTTCATGTCTTCTACTGTTTGATGCTATTACTCTTAACTCCTCTATCTTTTATAAATTTCTGCAAATCTGATACTTTTAAAATATTAAAATTATAATCCATTTTTCATTACAAGTGTATTATTTTTCCCATGTGGTACAATGTTAATCTGTGTAGCTGATAAGAATGTTTGTACCAACTGCACGTGACTAAACACAGATGTTACTATATGGAGATAAGATTTCTGCAAATCCACCATTTATGTCATAATTTCTTAAACTCTACTACATAAACTGTTAATATCATTTATTCTATTATGTAAATTAATATTTTTTATAATATTTGTATTACAACATGTTTCAAAATTCAACTTTACTGTGTTTAATAATAGCACTAGTATTTCTGTTTTTAATGTGTTATGTTAGTTTTAATGACTTCATATAAGATCCTTGGTACATTTTATCTTATTGCATTTTTAAAATGATTTAGACATTTTTATTTATAATAAACATACCTGTTTTTTAAATCTAATTTTTGTATAAAATAAGAATTTATATTAACATATTCTCTGCTTATTGTGTCACTCTTATATTGGGGTTCATTTTTACCAATCTTCAAAGATCAGTTACGTATCAGATAATAAATATGCAATTAACATTAACAAAATAATCAAGTTTTACTACATGTATACAAGAACATCAGAGAACACAAAAATATCTCTAAAACCCCCCACCTAAATGCCTTGTTCTCATAAATTTTGAATGCAAGTGTTGGGGATTTTGACATGGAAATGAATGTTTGTTTGTTTGTTTGAATGATGTTTTAACGCCACTTTCAGCAATTTTTCAGCTATTTCATGGCGTCCAGTTTTTATTGGGGGAGGAAGCCGGAGTACCCGGAGAGAACCCCCGAACTGCGGTAGGAAAACTGGCAATCCTTGGCAATTAAGATAGGAGTCGAGTACACCCTGCCTGCAGTGAGAATCAAACCCGCAATCTCAGTGTTGTGGAAATGAATGGAAACAGGTACAATAATTTCAGCCATGGCCCAGATATATCAGACTATCATATATAGATTTGACTATAGTGTAAACAAAAAGTCAAATGTGTTTTGGTAAGGGAATTTTGTGTGACAAATGAAAACTGCTTAAAGCGTATGATTGAGCTATTAATTATGTTGCTTATGTTTGATCAAAAAAGTAATATTTTGAAACCTACAATTCTTTCCTCGAGATATTCAGCAATGTGAAATATGGTGTTTTTGCATTGTGAAAGGGTTATTTTCCATAGTAAATTTTTACTTAAATTAAAATGGAAGTGTGACCTACAATGTAGGTTGTACAATGTATAATGTTCGATTTTTCCTGTTCATGTTTTTTTCCTTTGCTGTTGACGTGGAAAAAGTCTCGTGGTTTGTCTTAATACATTTGTACATCACGAAAGCAGAACATATGGCAATAACATTAGGTCCCTTTAGCAAAAAACATGGCCGACTTACAATGCAAAATTCCCATAGCAAGTATCAAGAACAATATGTGACATCCTCATGTTAACAAAAGAGGCATAGTTTAAAATATGGACAGGTTATTGTGGCTTAATTTGTTTGGATCACCTGAACTTGGCGACAACAATACTAGTATACAAGTACTGCATATAATAATTGTATATAAAATATATATGAGTATTGTATACCAGTATTGTATATGTATATATATATTTTATATTATGTTTTTGACACGGTTTTTTTTCTTTGATTTTTATTTGGAACCAATAAAAGCGAAACATTCAATCTTAAAAAATTCCTGAACAATTGACAGTTTAAAGTTGACTCTTTTAACTGCAACTTTATTTGGACTTTAAAGACAGTGTCAGTGGTTTGTATACATATTTTTTATGCATGAATTGTTTTATGATAATGTAAATAAAATTTGTTAAAGTGTTACACTTTGTTCATGAATTATTATTTAATAAAATAAATTGGTAAAATTTAAGTTTTGTTTTGAAATGGTTATTGTATGTATTGTATGACATTACACTAATTAACTAATTGAGATAACCCTGAAAGACACATTCTCTATATACAACGTACATATAATACCCGTCTACTTTGTTTATTGTTTTTTGTGGACTCCTAGCTTAAAATTTGACAGATTTCCACCAAAATTGATAGGCTTCTTACCAACCTAATATATTACAATATCCCAAAGTTTCATTTAAATCAGATGCAAACTTTTTCAGTAATTGTCTGGAAACTTCTTTTTTGTAAAAATTTCTAATGTTTTTTGTTGACTGCGACCTTGAAATTTGACTTTTGTCCCCTCAAATCAATAGCCTTCTTATATTACCAACCTGATGTATAACTTTAAATCCCAGACTCTGTAGACCGGGGATATAAAAGAAAACAATACTCATATATACAGTGCTAGGCTATAAATTTCTGTATTAAAAAACCGAGGTAATGGTAAAAACCTGTGTGCAAGTCGTTGAAATTAGCGCCACTCAAAACACAATACGACATATGTGTGTGTATTGATTTGTGGGGCAAGTCTTTTACTCTTCTGTATTAGATAAATCATTGGTTTTTTAAAGGTTTGATTGTTCAATATAACTATATAAATGCAATAGCGTCTGCACTGTTTTATTTGCCCAGAGAAAATGTTATGTATTGTGACCATTGTAAAAACCTGATTGATCAATAATTATTATAGGGGTCTTACTCAGAAGTATGTTTAAACACAAGGTAGGAATTTGTACATCAGCTGATTTTAAAATGTTTAACAATATTATTTTAACAAATAAATTTAATTTATAGGATATTATATGTTATTCGAGATCTTCACAGGGGATACGGGTTCATATTCCCTGTCTGTGTTTTATATTCCCTGAGCCGGAGGCGAAGGGAATATAGAACACAGACAGGGAATATGAACCCGTATCCCCTGTGAAGCCCGAATAACAATTATATTCTGTTGAAGTCTTTTTGTACTAATATTCTAGAGTATATAATTAGATTATAGACATTTCTCATGCTTTAGTTTGGACCACCCGACTATCGGAGAACCTACCATTAAACATTTGAGCTTCCAACAAAACTTTTTATGGCATTTTAAATTTTATAACCTTTATTTTTTTATGACTTTTTATTCCCAGCTGAACTTTTAATGATAATTTTCACTTTCGAAGTGCGATGCAAATGCCTTTGTTTGCCATTTTGAAGACTTCAAGTTATCGGTTATCTCCCTTGTTAATTTCAAGAAAAATCGCAGACGAAGATGAAAGATTCCGTAAGATGTATGTATTTAAAATCGATATTTGATATCTTTATATTATGTTTAACTATTTATGTTATGTAAAACAAATAAATTATTCAATGAATAGACGCCATTTTGAAACTGGTTTAATATCCCCGGAGTTTCACAGGGAATACGGTATGATATCCCCGTCTTGATTAACCAATCAAATTGTAGGGATTCACTAGATACATTACTTCAACAGAATATAAATTATTATGTCCTTGCTGACTGCTGTACCCAAGCGCCTGTTTTTTGGACCAGAAAATGTCCATTATAAACGTGGCTATCAAATTGGCGAGTTTAATTCAAATTCAAATTCAAATTCAAATTCTTTATTAAGCCCAATTAAAGGGGCCCATTGAGGGCATATAGATCACACATATAAACAAACAAGACAGGTTTTACATTGATTGTGTTGATTGGATATACATACAGTTATAATAACCATGTGAGAGTCAGTCAGGACAAAGAGGGATAACTCGATCATAAATTATGATAAAGTTGACTCTTTCCTAATCTTGAATATCAAAAATAAATATTTACTAAATTCAATGTTAAAATCTGTGTCTTCATTATTCATAATCCATATAAATAGATCTTTTTTATTAATGAGTTTCAATATAATGTATTTCATGTATAAATTTGAAAGAAAAGTTTGTCTTTGTAAATCATACAGTGGACACTCCAGGGTAAAATGAAATTCACTTTCTATCTTGTTTAAATTACAATATTGACAAAGTCTCTCACATCTGGGTAATATTTCAGGTTTATTATTTTGATTTAGTTTCTTTTCATATCTGCCAGTTTCAATTCGTAAGGCGTGGTTACTCATTCGAAATTTAGCTAAAGTTCTCCTTTGCTCAAAGTTTACAATATTTAGATAGCTTTCATATCTAAAGGAAGATTTGAATTGAAAGAAGGTGTCAAGTTTCCCAACACCAGCTTCTGTTAGATAGCTATTTTTAATTTTATTCCAATTATTGAGATATTCTTTTCTCAACTGCTTTTTAAGTACAGCCTTAAATTTATTATGACTCAAATTGAGACATATAGGTAATTTTAAATCAATCTTTTCACTTATGAATAGTATATTTGCATACCAGGATGACTTTAGGGTAGTTTTGTTTGATTTATATTCATGAAGAGCACTTCTGAGAAGTTGAGTTTTTGACTTTTCAATTCTATGCCAGAAGAGAAACATGTGTTCTATCATATATAAGTAAAGAGGAAATCTTCCCAGGTCTGAAAGAACAGCTATATTAGAGCATAGCTTTGAAACCCCAATGACATGTTTACAAAATTTAATATTAAGTTTTTCTACCTCCCACTCCTTAAAGATTTCATATAATGATAGTGACCTTCTTTTATTAGTGATATTAATAAAACTCCAATTTTCACAACCATATAATAAAATAGGTTTTATACAATGGTCAAAAATGTGTAGAAGGGATTTTATTGATGGTGATGCAGATTTCATGTCTCTATACAGTTTAAAACTGGCTTTCATTCCTTTGTGAAATAGTTGCTTTTTAGCTTCATTAAATTTTCCACTGTTCTCAAAGACAATTCCAAGATATTTATACTGTTTGACACATTCCATGTTTTCATTATTAATATGAAATGGTTCTTTTATTAGTCTTCCATTTTTATTGAATATAATAATTTTAGTTTTATTAACATTTACCTCTATGCACCATTCTTGACAATAGTTACTTAAAATATCAAGTTTTAGTTGAAGATCATTTTTGGTGTTTGAGAAAAGAACTAGATCATCTGCATATAATAAGCATGGGATTTTTTTACCATCTAAAGTAATACATTCTGACTCCTTTTCAAAGATCATAGGTAGATCATTTATAAAAATTTTAAAAAGATTAGGGCTCAGGACATCACCTTGTCTGACTCCTACTTCAGATGTGAAAAACTCTGTCAATTTGTCATGAACTTTAACACATAATCTATCATTACTATACATTGATTTAAGTATTCTATAGAAATATCCAACAATATTATACTTATGTAACTTATACAATATACCAACGTGAATCACCTTGTCGAAAGCTTTTTGAAAATCTACAAAGCATGTATATAATCTTTTATCAGTGTACAAATATTTTTCAATTATACATTTGAGAACAAAAATATGATCTGATGTGCGAGCTCCTTTTGTGAATCCAATTTGGGTTTCATGTATCACTTTGTTTTCAATTAAAAATGTATCCAATCTATTATTTAATATTATATTAAAAAGTTTACCAATGCTGTTATTAATGGCAATTCCTCTGTAGTTTTCTGGTTTGTTTTTATCCTCAGATTTGAAAATGGGACAAATGAAGCTTTCCGACCATTTAGAAGGATATATGCCTAAAGTAAAAATCAGGTTATATAGTTTAAGAAGACATAGATCAATATAGCTTTGGGAAGCTTTCAACATCTCATTACTTATATTATCTAATCCTGGGCTTTTCCCATTTTTGAGTTTAGAGAAGGCTTTTTGAAGCTCTGTTTTTGTAATTTTAAAATCTAGAGATGTGAAACTTGAGAGACCCTTGCGTTCTTCAAGTAGTTTTAATTTTTGTTCTAAGTTTGATAGATTATTAGCTATTTTATCTGGTACTGATGATAAATTCTTAAAATATTTGTACCAAGAACTGCCATCAATATTATTTTTTGAGTTTTCCTTTTTCTCATTTCTTAATTGCTTCACAAGTGCCCAGTATTCTTTGGGATTTTCTGATTGTAAAGAGTCTAGGCGGTCAAGAATATTTTGCTTAAATTCTCTTTTTTTTCTTTTTCTTATTTTAGAATATTTTTTATTAAATTTAAAAAAAGATCCACGTACAACAGGATCTTTTGGAAATCTAGACATTAATAAGGCTTTTTCATCTAATAACTTTTTCAACATTAGTAATTCATGGTCATACCATTTTTTTTCACATGTATTTGTGGAATTAGACTTCCTTTTCTTTTTTAGTGAAGATCTGCATACTTTTTCAAATATATCATGTAGGTTTTTGGTTGCATTGTTTACACCTGATTCAGTTGGGGTTATATCGTCTTCAAGAAATTTTTTGATATCATTTTGTATAGCTGGGTGTGTAAAGGTTTCCTGAAATTTCAGCATGTTATGAGAGTTCCATATGTAACGTAATGGGAAGTCCTGTAAATTGGAACATTCTGTTTTCTTTTGCTCAAAAGAGGCTAGGATCTTAAAACTTATCTTGCAATGACAGTCAGAAAAATTAGATTTAAAATCAGAAACATTCATATAAAGTATTCTTTCAAGTAATTGCTCTGAAGCCAAAACATAATCAACCACGCTGCAACCATTTGGTTTAAAGCAAGTAAATTTCCCTAAACTATCGCCAAAACTTCTTCCATTCAAAATACGTATCTGATTACTAATACAGAATTCTAACAATGATTTACCTCTGGAGTCAATTGTACTGTCCTGACTGACTCTTCCCTCACTAACAATATCAATATCATAATGGTCATTGTGTATAGGGATATGTTGAATATTATCACCTACAATATAATCGCTTTCAGACCCAGTGCGACAATTAAGATCTCCAGCAATAACAATGTCACCATAGTTACTGTACTTTTCAACTATATCTCTTTCAATTATTTCAATTATATCTATATTAGATCTGGGGGCATAGTATATCATGCAAAGATAAATATCTTTATCAAAACTGAAAAACTTTTTACATAATTTTATCCATTGGTACTCAGAGGTACCATTATTTAAAAATTTAATCCCTTCCCTAATCTCTTTTCTTATTAAAATACCCAGTCCTCCAAAATATCTATTATTCTTGGACTTTTCTCTACAAAATGGGTAAAAATAAAAGTTATCGAAAGTAATATTATTATCATAACCAATGTGGGTCTCAGTTAGTAAAGCTATATCTATATTTCTAAATTCTGACAAAAATTGTGTGTCAATTGTTTTATCATAAATATCAGATACTAGACCACCTACATTCCAGCTACATATATTTAAGCTATTTCTCTTTTTTATCATAGTTATAATAATATGATGTTAACATAAGAGTAGTATATCTTGTGTCTAGTCTGTCCCTATATTTATAAGATATATATCTCAATGGCCCCAAATAACAGTATACTTGTTGAAAATAGACAAAACAAAAACAAAAAAAAGAGAGAGCAAAAAAAAAAAAATATAAAAAAACAAAAAAAAAAAAAAAAAAAAAAAAAAAACAAACAAAAAACCAAAATCAACTGTATATAAAACAATGAAATACGAAGAAGATAATTACTATAAAAGGACTCTTATCACCCTTAAAGAAAAATAGAAATGAGATTAAGTTTTAAACTGTGTAAGGTATATCAATTTACACCAATAATAGATATACCACTTTAATACAAGTGACAAATATAACCAATTTATGCCAGTAATAAATGTATATTGTTTTCTAGCCTCTACCACCTCGTCCTCTGTAAGATCCACCCCGATAAGTGTATGGTCTCTGTGTATTATACCCATCCGAGCCTCTGTAGTTGGGATTACTATAATTGCCTCTTCCACGATATGCACTGTGTCCTCTTTTGCTGTTTGGTATTCGTTTTGGGAGTTCTAATGCAATGTCAATACTGTCTCTGATGTTGGCCGCAAAAAGTGCCACACCACTAGATGTAAGGTGTACTCCATCGTCCACATTTATATATCTACGTATGGCTTCACCTTTGTAAGCTAAGTTACTATTGTCACATGTACTGATCTCCTTATCATCCTGGAATCGTTCCTTTAGCATAGCACTAACTTGGGCTGCTTTGTTGTTTAATGATGCATTATCGAGTCTGGGTGTAGGTAATGAAATAATAATTTTAGAATCTGGGCATTTGCTCTTAAATGATTGTACTATGTTATCTAACTTGTCAACACATTCCTGAGGGCTTTTTTCCTTAATATCATTTGTAATGGAATGAAATACCACAACATTAGGGTTAAGATCTAACTGAGCTATAGCTGTTTCTGTTTCATTTAATGTATAAGCTGTTATTTTTTCAGCTGTGAACCGAGATGAAATTATATTTGTATCTATTTTACTGATATTAGAAGTTCCTATTATGAGAACATGTGGTAACTTTTTTTCCTGAGAATTTCTCCTTTTATGTGCGTATTTAGGTTTGTCATGTTGTACTTTTTCGAATGATTTTCCAGATGTATCATCACGACTGTCATGTAATTTTAGACTTAAAATCTCCTCTTCCTTCTCACTGATGGTCTTCTTTAATGTGTAGCATTCTGCCTCCAATTTTTCAATTACTGTAGATTTTTTATTATTTAAAGTAAACTTCTCTTCCATCTCTACTTTGAGTTTTGACACTGTCTCTGCCTGAGCCTCATATTGTTGTTTCAGTAGATCATATTTATGTTCAAGTTTGGATTTTTGTATCTCACTTTCTAGTGTGTTTTTATAGTTTATTCCTTTTAATTGTTCCTTCATTTCTGCATTCTGTTTTTCAGTTTCCTTTAAGGTAGATGTGACTGTATCATACTTGTCTAACAGTTGAGAGAATCGATCATTTGATACTTCGATATGCTTCACAACTAAATCATTTATTTGTTTAATGTTCTCATTTTGTTGGTTAAATACCTTTTCAAGTGCGGTTGAAAATTTTGACTCTAACTGGCACATAAACTTTCCCAACATTGATTCATCTTGAGAGGAGCAAAATGGGATACATGTATCATTGTGTTGTTCTGTTTGGCAACTAAAATCTTGCTTATTGTTGTTATGGTCTATTTGAATGTGTTCCACCTCTTTGATGGTGGTATCAACATCAGATTCTATATCCTGATTATCATACACATCTTTTAAGGTTGTTTCGTTTAAGTTCTCATTGTCAGTGGTTGACTGTGAGCTGCAATTACTGGTTAGGGTAGGATTGTGCTCTATTACCTTGGCCACAAGTGATTTCAAGTATGGAAAATCTTTGTTATAGAATCGATCATATCTGGTACCTTGAACTTGAATAACTCCTGTATTGATGTGGAATGTTATCTTGTACAACAAAGGGATTATTTTAGTAGCTAAGTCAATGATAATAGTTTTCTTTCCACTAGTTTTTTTTCTCCAATCTTTTGGTTCATCATGCCAATTTACTATATAGTCTTTGTTTTTACCGTATCCATCATAATAGTGAAGTGACAGGGCCTTTATCCAAGGTATTATTTTATGTTGTTGCACCCTGAATGCAACCATGTGTGCATCATTCTCGTACAGATTAAAGTCAATATCTTCAAATTTTAAGTCTTTTACTTTTGTGCCTGAAGGTTTATTCAATCTATCTGGGATACAGGTCTTGGGATATTCACTTAAACAACTTTCCAATGATAGATCATAATTCGTTCGGACCAGGCCAGTTGGAGATTGCATTTGATCAGTGTATACACTTTTATCTGTAGATGTTGACATAGTTAGATTGATAGAATTTATAAAATGTTCATTTTACAGTCTTACTTGGGGTTTTGTCTTCGATTTTGGTGGTTTTCTGGCTTGTTTTATTTTTTCTTACTGGGCGCGTCCATTACCGGAAGGAGTTTAATACTAGTGTATTATTTAACAGATATTTTCAATGAAAATATAAGTAGTAGTAATTACTTTTAATAAAACAACTTTAACGGTTACTTTTAGTTTTACCACACACAGACTGTTTCTGGTAACTTCGTCAATTTCTATAATCGGGAACCAGTCTCACAAAACAAATGCGGACGGGGTGTGTATTTACCCTTCGTCACACGAGTGTTTTATTCAGCAAAAGAAGTTTGTAACTTGACAAGAACTTGTTAAAGTGAACACAAGCTGACGAAACTCGCCGGCAAGCCCCTCGCTATAAAAATCAGACTGTTATCAAATTCCTAATATGGTTATCACCCTCATAACTTCGAAAGAAAAGCCTGTAGTCGGTAAGACTCTACAGACAAACGATATTATGTTATGAAGCAGATTTATTACAACAATAATGAACACTACAGAAATCATAATAAATAAGTTATGGCACGTGCTGCAAGGGGATTGTACATTTCGTATCCTTACAAATATGGTCAATTCGTACCCGACTAAAATTTTATGAAATCGTAATGAAATTAAATTGTATTCAAGGAGTGTGGTGATAAATCCTATTGTACAGACGTGAAAACGTGTGTTTTTTTATATTGCCCACTATATACCGTGGTCGTGGTTTTTTCATTCAGAAATTCACCACAATATATATGCCACGGTGGTATCAACATATCGTGACCCACCGTGTTGACCACGGTGGATTTTCATTTCCTTTAATGCTTACACAGTGAAAAAATTAAAATGTTGCGATTTAATTTAGAGATTTGTGTTAAAATATGCCGTTTTAATACGTTTGTTTGACAACAAAATTAATCTGCGTTCTTGCTAATCTATTCATTATACGAGAATACCTTAAAGTTTAATGTCTAAAAGGTTAGAACACTGCATCATGGCCTTAAAATTGTCAAAATCTGCTATTCTTTCGTCCAAAATTTCCCTGTCAGCGCCTCTGATTAATGTTTGAACCGTTTGAACTTTTACCGGATGTCAGGGGTCGCGCTGGGCTTCGCCAATGTCGCCAATTGCGATTTTTTTTTCATTTGGCGACAAAATATTGCGTCTGGCGATTTTTTTGGCGCCAAGGTTTTATAGTGTTAAACGAAGCATGCACGTTTTAAATTTATCGGTAATCGGCGATTGCATCATTAAAGATCCTTTGTCGGCTTCTATGGTCGTAAATACACGTGTATTGTGTAGTGTCCAGTGACATGTGAGTTAATTGGAGCACGCGATTTGGAGTTATTAAACGGAAATCGGCAATAAATGAATCAACAAAGTTGTCTGATGAAAAGCAGCTTTACCTGCATCACATTTGAGTAAACGTGTAATAAAACAATTGATGCTGTTAATTAATTTATAAAAATAACAAAACAAACATATTTTTGTAGTAATATTTTTTTTATAATGTAATAAATAAAAATACAAGTATGAAAACTGACATCGTTGTTGAGTGATTTCCGGACCGGATGTCCGTCTTAGCTTCGTAATTAGAAGACTCTTACACATGCGTAGCTCTATTTTCAGTATTTCCATTTTTATGTTCATTCACGGGAATATATGTTTCTAATAAATTACTGCAAAAATTTTGGTTTTCTGCCAACAAGAAATCACTCACACATCTTTTCATGATTAAAATACAATAAGTGTACGGGCTGCTCGAGACCAAACTTTTGAAAAATTGAATTTAGAGTCGGGCAAACTTGGATTTCGTGCGACGTTAAAGAATGTCACACATGTTAAACAATTTCGCCATGTAATATAGTGATCTAGCGATTTCTAATATGGCGACACTTTTACAAAACTGGCGACGGAAAATTGCAGTTGGCGATTTTTTTGGCGCCAGCTTTTTAGAAGCCAGAGCAGCCCCTGGGATGTACTAGTAAATTGTGTCACACCTTAAATCGATCGATTATCTAAGTATTGTCAAGTCTTCATTTAATCAAGCACGTGCTCTCAAACATTTCAATAACCTTGTGTATTGTATAATTTTATAATTAACAGGTGAACACGCGGCTTCACATTTTTAGCGGTAAAATAGCACATTACACAATAAATACGAGACTTGTAAAGAAATTAGTTTTAAAAACTTTAAAATCAATACGACTTAAAATGCTACATTTTTTATTTTTCAAATTTTCGAAATTATCACTTTAAATATTAATGTCGCAGAATATATTGTTCCATGAATGATTTTATACTCGATTCGTATTCGGTGTTGAACCACGTGTGTTAAAAAAATACAATCGTAATATAGAATCAACCTTAATTGTCGTTTCAGTGTTAAAAGCCTGACACATCATCAACTTTTGTTGTAAAGAAGACTTTAGTAGCATCCTTATAATTTCTATTATATTACGACAAGACCGTATGTCTGCAAACAGACGTTCGTATTGGCGCGCAAAAAAAACAACAAAAAACAAAGAAGAAAAAAAAGAACAAAACAAATAAACAAACATGCTGTTGAGTAAATTCGGGCAATTATTTTATATTTATATGAGTGTGGACAAATCAGTACTTTCATCTTCAAAAATAATTTTATTCCGATTTGTTTTGTTAATGTTATAACAGACGTAAGGAACTATGCATATTTTATTGTTTGATCAATGTACCACAATACAACAAAAAATTAAGAATTAGTATTTGTATTTAGAGAACTAAGGCAAGTCTTAAAGGGGTCTGATCTCGAGAACATTCATCCCAATAAATACTATGTCATGCAAAAACACCGAAACTGCGAGTTAATTTTAACGTGAATCTTATACAAATAACACGTCTGCGTCCATTTGAAAAATTGTCAGTTTTGCGTAGGGTATATCTAGCTCAGAAGCACATCACTACTTTTTTTATATAAACCTGTTATATTAATTGTTATAGTTTAAAACGCCATTGTCCAAGGTAAATGTGTATTTAGAATTGTGCATACGTAAGACTTCATTCAACCTTGCGAAACAGGCGCCTGTACCATATCGTAGTTAAACTATATTTTATGTGGCGATTCTCGTTTATAAACTTTTCACATATTTATTATTCTTGCTGCATGTTGGCTTCATTTTAGTAATTTATTTGTTGTATCCCATCCTGTTAACGAGGTTTATATAACGATTCGTGATGTAAACTTTTGTCCACGTTTGTTAAAACAACTCTGGTTTTAAATACCAAATAAAGAAAAAGATCGCTGCTCAACTGCCTGTTTTCTGTCGAAAAGGATTGATAATTGATTAAAGATAGTTGGCGTACAACTTCAGGACAATTCATTAGATGTTGTAATACACTAAAAAACGTAATGTGACAATTCAAATCCGGATAATTTACCGAACTTGTTCAGGGTAATATTTAATGCATAACACATGCATCGGGTTGAACAAATATTCGATCTTCAATTCTACCGGCACGTTAAATCATTATTGATCACCATCAAATAAAATGCATGTGAAAATTATTCTTAAGCACTGTTTAAAAATGTTCTCTTTTCATTCGGGTAACGATGTTTAAACCCGAAATCAATTAAATGACAACGTTTATGTTGTCATTTACCACCGCTGAGACATCGTGGCCGGACCCCTGTGGCGACATGCCATGGTAGACTGAACTCCCTCATATGCATCCACCGTGGTAAGATTACCTGAGAAGATTCTTAACCACGATAGTAGGCATGGATATACCATGGTGGGTGATAGAGGAAAGGATTAACTTCCATGGTGGGTTAGTGTTTTTTATAAAAAACACTTTCCCTCTGTATGATGTAAGTTGATAATAAGTTTGTGATTCTAAGTGTGCACATTAAATCTTTTATTCTTTAAAGTGAACTAAACATCTGGTGTCTTTATAAATCTTGGATTTGTTGTCTTTATACATCTTTGTTCGACAATGCGTCAAGAAAACTGATTTAAAATGAAATATGTGAATTATGAAAACTTGTATCTTTCAAATTTTATTATGATAAATGACATAATTGGTCTGGTGTTGAAAAGATAAGGTGACGGGACCCATCTACAGTTATATCTTCTTGGAGAAAGTTCTCTGGGATGTGGGATTCGGCGATCTAAAAAAAATCATCATTATCTTAATTTTATAGTAACTAAAACGTAAAATTTACCAATAAAATTAATAACAATAGAAACTAATTATAAAACTTATTTATACCTCACATATATGTATTCTTTTACTCATCATTATTTCTTAAATCACAATATGCCGACTAATTGCAAATAAATTTGAGTTAAATAACCAATAAAACATTTAATTAATCATTTTAAATTTTTAATACATACAATTTCATTATGATTTTAGTCAGGTACAAATTGACTCAGCGATGGGTACGAATTGACCATATTTGTAAGGGTACGAAATGACCATAACTCGCTGCAAGGCAGTCAATACACTACAACCAAAACAGATTACGCCAAGTCCGTGAGTCCATGATGGACACCTATTGTAGTACGCGGATATTCCTGATGGACAGAAGTTCATCATTCGCGGACACTTCAGATATGATGTCCCCAGTGGATCGCAATTTCTTCCACATGTCGCGAACGTAAACGTAATTGACAACTTTCCAATTTAAAAACGGCACAAAGTGTCCACTTCCGGTACTAAAAACCGCGGCTACAGCCGCAGTTTGTCATGTTGAAACCTTTTGAAATGGGCAATTGTCTTTGATAAATTTTCATGCTACATTTGAATCACAGGTGTCAACATCAGAGTGATGAAGCTAAGGTTATTGAAACCGCCTGCTGTGTGTAAGCGTGATCATTAATTAATTAACCAATGTTCGTTACCCTATTTACCTGATGCTAATTTGAGGTAGAACCCCAGCTGTTTTATACATGTAGCTTGAATAAACATGCTTACCAGTGGTATCCGTGTTGTATTCCAACTCACCTGTTGCCTATGGCTATTGTAACATCTACTAATAAGGTTAATTAGATAAAAATTTAATTGGCATAGACAAACAATATAAAAACAATCCAAAATCTTTATTTCATTATCATAGTCTTTTAGTAATGACAGTCGTAGTTTTTTTTAACATGAAGTAAAAGGGGAGATAAATCATGTAAAACTGGAAATGGGTCAATTGTCATGGACTGAATTCGATAAATACTTTATTTATACTTTATTTGAAGATAGTGTATTTTTCCTGTCATTAAACCATTCAGTAATGTATTAAATTCTTTCCAGATCGTCAGTAAAAACATGCTCAAGAAGTTAAGGGTACTTTATTAATTATTTTACATAATAAATATTTTCATATTAACTTGTAAAAAACGTGGTAACAAAAACAGATATAGTAAACTTTTCAATAAAGATGTGTTTAAACTCTTACAATATAAACAGTAGGTGTTAATGAAAAGCTGGCGTGAAACACCTTTCCTTATGGTCAGTGATATTTGTAGGATTTTTTATGGTGAGTCCTGGACTCATAACTTTTGAAAGTGGTGAGTCCCAAAAAAATTTCATGAGTCCCACATATTGCAGATGAGTCCAGCTAAGTGCTTGCATACAACCGTTTTCTTTGATGACCGACCCATTAAATGTCTTTTTATAAAAGGTATAATATGGCTTGCAGAATGTTTATCCAATGCCATTTTATATTAGTAGTAGTTGAGTTTGGAAGTCTTTGGAGTATGATTGAAATGCACTCATTACTTGAAACATGCTGATTTTTGCCCATTAAAGAGAGACTTTTGTCTTACCTTGATACAGATGCTGACATTAATATTTCTTCCAAACAACTCCCAGTTTTCCTACCGCAGGTCGGGGTTCTCTCCGGGTACTCCGGCTTCCTCCCCCAATAAAAACTGGAAGCCATGAAATAGCTGAAAAATTGCTGAAAGTGGCGTTAAACCACCATTCAAACAAACAAATCCAAACAACTCATTACTCATCCACACCCCACACCCCCCTTTTTTCAGATCCTAGTCTATAGCAGATTATTTTTTGATATATACAAAAATTAAAAGTTTATAAGATAACTAATTAATGTTCATATTGAAGATACATGTATCTTTGTACCGGTCAAGAATTCTTACTTTAAAAAAAATCGTAAGGAGAGAACTGCAATGCAAGGTTCCGACCGTGTGTTAAAATTAGAAACGAGTGTATTATTAACGCTTAATTTTAACCATAAAGAGTGTCCATCAACACTGCATGTTTATTGTTTAATAAACATCTTAATTAAAGCATAATTGCCGCCCGAGTGATTGCTACCTGCTGAGAATCGGACGACAGGTAAATATGGCCGGTAAATATCGATCGCCATTTGTAAGAATACGTAATCTTGCATCGGAGACGGAATTGGCATGATGGAAATTCGTACGCGTCTGACAACTGACACGGACGCGTACTGAAAGATGTTGAAAAGGCGCGTCCAGAACTGAAAAGACGCGTACAATACGCATCTAGACGCGTTGCGAGGATCCCTGATGGTGCCCCTGTCATCCACCGGATGCAAAAGAACAGTCCATTGATCAAGAAACACCTGCGATTTTATTGTGGGGTCAACTAACATACGCGTGTTCAAATGTGACTGGTGTTAATTGATGATGGCAACCAACACGTGGACTTTCCGTGTAATTAAAATACTTCGCAGACCGGAAAGTTTTATTGTATCAAACGCATTGGAGCAATATTTTTTCCCAAACATTTTCAAAACTTTGGCAGTTGTAGGTTTAGTGGAATATTGTTAAAAACATATATTTACTAAAAAAAAATTTTAAGGAATTTTGTACAATTAGTTACAACCTTGAATTTTGATGTTGTCAGCCGGAACCACGTGTCACTTATAGTTTTTGCTATTAGAAAAAAATGTAAGAGTTGAAAGCCCGCTGGCTTCCTGTTCAGGTGACTGGTGTTAATTGATGATGGTAACCAACACGTGGACTTTCCGTGTAATTAAAATACTTTGCTGACCGGAAAGTTTTATTGTATCAAACGCATTGGAGCAATATTTTTGCCCACACGTTTTCAAAACTTTGGCAGTTGTAGGTTTAGTTGAATATTGTTAAAAACATATATTTACTAAAAAAAAATTTTAAGGAATTTTGTACAGTTAGTTACAACCTTGAATTTTGATGTTGTCAGCCGGAGACACGTGTCACTTACAGTTTTTTTGCTCCTCCCTACCCCTCACCTATTGATTTTTTGGTAATAGGTGTGTTAGTTTAGGCACACCCATCTGTCCATTAATCTAATCTCATCAGGTCTTCAAAGAGACCAATTATTGTCACATGATTTCTCCAGGGGTGAAACGATACGATACATATCGTAGAATTTCTCAACGATACTTTTACTTACGATATGATAGGATACCTTAGGTGGTTATATACATATTCATTGATTTTTGTTATTAAACGTATTCATATTGAGATCTATAGATTGCCAGCGGAACTTTTAATTTAATCACAGCACTACCATCCGCAATCACGTTTTCCTCAGCCTTAGCTATGGCAGATTTTTTATACCCCTGCTCGACAGAGTCGGGGGTATATAGTGGTCCTCATGTCCGTCCGTCCACATTTGGTTTCCGGTTGATAATTCAAAAAGTTTACATCCGATTTGAATGAAACTTTGGGATATTGTTATATATCAGGTTGGTAAGAAGCCTATCGATTTTGGGGGAAATCTGTCAAATTTCAAGGTCACAGTCCACGAAAAATGTTAGAAATTTTTACAAAAAGTTGTTTCCGGAAAATAACTCAAAAAGTTTTCATCTGATTTTAATGAAACTGTAAAATATTCTTATATAATTTGTTGGTAAGAAGCCTATTGATTTTGGTGGAAATCCATCCAATTTCAAGGTCACAATCCACGAAAAACGTTAGAAATTTTCACAAAAGCGGGGTATCAGCGATGGCTAGATCGACTTTGTCTAGTGTATCTTGGCATTGAAGATTTTCGACGGAAAAGGCTAAAATAGTGATGTTTGGTCCCGAACGCATACTGAATCGAAAATTGACAATTGTGTACCGTACACCGATATTCACACAAAATACTGTAGATTTTCGGTACTTCGGAGTATCGTTTCACCCCCAGATTTCTCACTTGGTGCATGTCCGATTGTTATAGAATTTAAACAACAATAGAATCTGTTGAATGAACAATTATGTAAAACGAACATAAAATAAAGATGTCTGAGTAACTAACGAGGTTTAAAAAATGTTACTGCCTTTTTGCAACAAGTACTTTCATTACAAATTTCTGCAGTTACAACATATGCCTTGTACAAGTGCGGTTTTTATCGCGGCAATACTGCGAAGTCCATGAATAGACGATTGTGCAGTCATTTTGGTCACGGAACGTTCACGGACAATTATCAATAAAAAAATTGATTGCTGCGTCGCATTTGGCAGTATTTTTTTTCGCTGACTTTGCTGAATCCATCTTGGCTGCAGTGTACCTAAATTTCTTTTTTCAGTGACACTAATATAAGAAAACTCTTGCCATCTCCTAAGTCTACTCTTTGGCCTTTAGAATAATTTACTTATTGGTGAGGGTTTTTTGTGTGACAAATGAAAACTGCTTACTGTGTATATTCCTGCTTATGCTCCTGTTGTAGATGATCAATAAGGGTACTTTATGAAATCAACAATAAATGACTTTCCAATTTAAAAAACGCCACCTAGTGTCCACTTCCAGTACTAAAAGCTAGGGCTTCAGCCGCAGTTTGTCCTTTTGAAACCTTTTGAAATGGACAATTGTCTTTGATAAATTTTTATGCTTCAGTTGAATGACAGGTGTGAATATCTGAGTGAGAAAGGTTATTAAAACCGCCGCTGTGTAAACGTGATCGTAAATTAATGAGTCGATGTGTATTACTCTACATGTATTACCTGATGCTAATTGGAGGTAGAACCCAGCTGTTTTATAACTTAAATAAACAAGCTTACCATTGACATCCATGTTGTATTCAAACTGACCTGTTGCCTATGGCTATAGTAACATATACTTATGAGGTTTATGAGATGAAAATTTAATTGGCATAGACAAACCAAGGTCTTGGAAATTTTCCAGAGTCATGCCTGACATTTTACCGGTCATCATATAAAAGTACAAAGTACTTTTAAAAACGGGCAGGCTAAGTAAGGTTTAGCATTAATACTAACTTTTTATTGTGTTTGCTTAAGCTGTGATGTGTATGTGCTTTTCCTTAAAGTTCAGAATTAAGGTCTTTTTAGTTATTTTCAAGACCGTAGTAGATATTAGTTGTTGTTTTGTGATGGGTTCCTATGCATCATGCAAGAAAGGAAATATATGTAGGAAAACATTCTGCTTCCTAAAATTTCTTTGTTATAAGATGACATGTTGTCTATTCAACAAAGTAATGGCAAACAACGTTTTTTTATGAACATTTGTGAGACATTTTCATTGACGGGCAGTAGGAAGTTGTTACAAAATTACAACAAGTTCTTAACAGAATTGAATATATACCATATTCTTGGATGGACAACGTTTTTGACAAGTTATTATTTCTAGAATTAATTATTTTTGTTCTCATCATTTCAATAGAATTTAATTTGAATTGATTTTCTCCAGATTTATGTACGTCAGGTACATTGGCACATGCGTGATGTACAATTTTGACCACACATGTTTTTCCATCAAGTTGTCATATTCTGATTTTCTAAGCAATATAACATACAAACAATTCATTCCTATTGTTTCAACATACTTTTTCAATGACATATTCTACGAAATGGATGAAACAGATCTGTACTCATAATTAGGTTATCACCTGTTGTGTTAACCATATTACGTAATTATAATTAACATTTGACTGGAGTGAATGAAAACTCAATAAACACATGTCAGTGACAAGAAATAGCCTTAGGGTTTATTTTTTAACAAGTTTAGCTTTTCTTAAAAGCTAACCGTCTCTTAGTTGCATTACAAATTATATGGATTTATTAAAGTATCTGGTTTTTTTGTAATTTATATGTAGGACTAGGATAGGTAAACAATGTGCATGTACCTTGTAAACTATTATCCAATGGTGCTTGAGAGATTTAAATGCCTGTCGACACTTCACAGGTGCTTTTTAAAAAATAATTAAGCAAAAGTTGACTCGCTAAACAAATGTTTAAAAAAAATATGTTTTGTTAAATTTGCATCAATATCAGAACGAAAATAAAGATACAGAACATATCATTTTTTCATAACCCAAACAGCTTTAAACAGTAGGGAGATTTTGGTACAATGTTTACCTTTTAATTGTTCACTGACCAATCGTTGGTAGATGTCAATATGTGGAACGTTACATTACTACACTAAAATACTGATTAACGAAAATAAGGATAAATAGAACATATATTTTTTTCCAAAACAGTTTTATAAAGTAGGGAGATTTTGGTACAATGTTTACCTTATAATTGTTCATTGACCAATGCATTGAATGAATTAGAAGTCAATATGTGGAACGTAACATTACTACACTAAAATACTGATTACAACCCCGATTCAACCTAAGAATATATCCAAATTTCAGTACACATACTAGTGCAAACCTGACGTAAACCAATGAAATGACAAAAATATTTATAGATTTAGTAAACCACCCAATCAAGTAACAGAGAGTCATTTACTCCGAAGACTGATCGTCATTTGACTATGTATACCGTCTCCCATGGGAGACGGTAATAAAATATTTATATCTAGAGGAAAGTGAAGGTATTAAAACCAACTAAAAGATATTTATATTATTGACCAACTAAAATATCACTTTTTTAGATATCTGATTTGACTAAACCTTAGTCAAACATTTTAATGTAATTGTCGGACATGTCAGGCAAATATGACCATTTCCAGACCCTTGAGACAAACAATGCAAAATCTTTATTGCAATATCACAGACTTTTAGTGATTACAGCGATAGTTTTTTTTTACCGGAATTAAAAGGGGAGATAAATCATGTAAAACTGGAAATAAGTCAATTATTTCCTCAAGATATTCAGCATGTTGAAATATGGCAGTTTTTTTTTCATTGTGATTGGGTGGTTTTCCATGGTAAAATTTGACCTAAATTAGAACAGAAGTGTACGTTAGGAACAATCTGTTGTTGCCTGCAAGTACGGCAAAAAAGTATCGCGGTTTGTCAAAATACCATTGAACGTAAGTTTAATTCCAAAGCAGTTAAAGTTATACCAACAAATACAGACGCATACACAAATACTCATTTGCTCCTAGAAGTATTGGGAGATTGGAACATTCTACCAGAACCAACAGTTAACAGCAAAGGAATAGAAAGTTCAAGACAGCCTTAAGAAACCGTCTGACGTGATCTAATAACAATTACCCGGTGCACACACACACTCCGTGATAGTATTACGTATTTGCTCATTAAGTGAGATAATTTCTTGCAACTACATACAGATACAGAATGTCACGAAAGTAGACGAAACTTTTGCCAACAATGCAATGTCCCTATAGAAACAAAAATGGCTGACTTCCTATGTAAAATTCCCGTAGCAAGTTAACAACAGATGTATAGTATAAAACATGGACAGGTTATCGTAACTCAATTTTTTTCTAATGGATTTTCGTAATAAAAAGGTAAAAAAAAGAATACAAGCAAAAAATGCACTCTGCCGGGGTGTGGCTTCTACTATAGATGTTTGAGATAAATTGACAAAACTCATAAAAAACATGTATAAAACCAGAAAACACCATATTATAAGAAATAAAAGGAGTTTTAATATATGTGTTTGGGTTTTTTTATGCAGAATTCTTGTATGTTTTCAATTATTTTGATGTACAGAGTAGTCCTGTGTTATTGAACACCTAACAAATTTATGTCATTTTGTTAGTTTCAGAAAAAGTATTTGTGAAAATTGAATTTTTTTTTATCTTTGAATATTTTATTTTGTCATTTTGTTCAGCATGATCTGGTTTTATGTTAACAATGGTATGTCGGGTAATATCGTGCATGTTCATAACAAATCAATACAGGATTGAATTAAGAAAAGATTTTTCTATGTAACATTTTTAAAGTTAAATATTGATGAAACAGTTAAATTTGTACCATAAAAGAAATCAAACAGCCCTTGATATACTTATATACGTGTATATTGGAATAGATTGATTGAAGTTTTAAAGATCATGTCTTTCAGGTTATCACTTTGTGATATTTAAGAAACCAATGTTTGTAAAAATTATTCTGCAGGATTAAACATCCATAAATGTATTATAAAGACCATAATTTGTCTAGGTTAAATTTAATATTTTAATAATACAGAAATTAGAAGATATGCAACATGCACGGAATCACCGGATGCACAATAATCGGTTCCTCGACTGTAATTTCAGTAGGGGTGAAACGATACAGTTACTCAACGATACGATACATATCGTAGAATTTCTCAACGATACTATTACTTATGATACGATACGATACATTCGATCGTTATATACATATTCATTGATTTTTGTGAAAGGTATTTATATTGAGATCTATAGATTGCAGGCGGAACTTTTAATTTAATCACGGCACTACCATCCGCAATCACGTTTTCCTCAGCCATAGCTATGGCGGATTTTTGCATCTCCGCATTGAAGATTTCTGACAGAAAAGGCTAAAATAGTGATGTTAGGTAACGAACGCGTACCGAATCGAAAATTGACAATTTTGTACCGTACACAGAAATTCACCAAAATACCGTGGATTTTCGGTACTTCAGAGAATCGTTTCACCCCTAAATTTCAGTACAACCACAGGGACTTGTACAAATCAATTTAAATGCACTGTCTAATGATACTGGGTTGATTTTGTTTTAGTATATGTGGGAGAAGGGAAGAAACTTTTAAAAATGTTAAAAAAATATGTGACCTCTATCTTGTTAGTTCTGTTCCTAATTGAGTAATCTTGCTTTATATTTCCAATGTCATTAAACTCCTAAATTTTAGAATTTCAACCAGTTTGAAATGAAACAGACAATAACCCTGGGTGGAAGTAGACTTTATTGTTACCGAAATAGTGAGTACGTATACCGAAAGGCCTTAACAACCACTTCCATCCAGGGTTATTGTCTGTTTCACTTCAAACTTGTTGAAATTCTGAATCAGACTTGCGGTTTGGTTACTAGATGACCTGGACTGACCTTCATGTTTTATTAGGAAGATATTTTTTTGGTAAAAGCCAAATTATTAAAAAATACTTGTGATTCAGATAGACGTTTCTATCTACGTAATTATTATAACCACAGCAGGTGTAAAGAAGGTGCAAAACTAATTTTTTATTATTTCAGATTTAAGTTCGGATTCAAAAATGTGATTCATGGAAAAAAATTTATATGTGTACATCTTTTGGAAAAGTATCTTAATTATGATCCAGATCATAAATAGCTAGAACAATTTATATTGTCATTTGTGTCAGAAATCGTTGTATTGGCACTTTTATGATGTTGAACCCCCATTTTTAACAATTGTAAGCTGGTACCCATCTGACTTTTACTTTGCATATGAAGCATAGACAAAGATACTAGCAGAATCTAGTTCAAAGCAAAAGCATACTTACTAGTATGTATGTCACGAAAGCAAACAAGTATTTATAAACAATATTAGATTCCTGGAGAAACAGAAATGGCTCTTTTGTGATGTAAATTTCCCAAAGCAAATGTCTGACAATTTGTGACATGTAAACAATGGAGACATAGGAAGAAATATGTACAGGTTATCATGAAAAATTGGATTAGATTTAAAAATTATTATGAATAAACAACTATTTGTGTATTTAATAAAGCATAACAGGGATCCTTGCAATGCATCTAGATGCATATCAAATTTGAATACCTGAATACACAGTCAGAACCTTACAGTTGCACCCCTATAAAAAGTTTACCATTTTTTTTTTAAAGTAAGAATCCTTGATTAGTACAAGATATTTTTAGTATGAACATTATTTTAGTTGTCTACTAAACTTTTATTTTTTGTATACAGGGCTCGCGTTGGAGGGCGACTCGGGCGAAGAAGTTGCCTTATCATGGCCCCACTTCCCCATTAATCATCTTCAAAAGCGAAGTGAACTCACGCTTCCATTTTTTAGAATTGCCTGATGTTGCTTTTGCATTTTATTCCCATTTTGGTAAGAAATCTTCATATTTTTATTACAGCGTCATGTTAATATGTTTATGCACCACAAAGTTCAAATGGTACTTGTTTAACTTTTATTTGGTATATATAAAGTGTAGGTTTAAAATACGACCGGAAACCATTTCAGAGCAAAAAGCAGCGAAAATTTCAGGAGCGGATATGGATTTTGTGCCGGGAATTGCAAATACAGTAGCCCCCCTCTTATAAGACCACCCCATCTGAGTCATGAAAGGGGACTTATAATGGGGGTGGTCTTTCTTGAGGGGATACAATTAATACAGCTAAAAGCTATGAAATGATCAAGAATCACACAAAATAATATTTGTATTTTATAATTCAATAAAGTACCTAAAAGTTGACTGGAAGCAAAATTTTTGCAAGTGAGCCTACATGTACATAAAATTTGGAACCCAGATTTCTCCAAAATGCTTCACCCCAGTCAAATAATTCTTAGTGTTTGGTAAAGGTTATTCATTTAATCAAAATGATGTATAGTTTATAAAATATAATTGACTTGTTTCAGCGGCTCTGTTGACTGCAGAATTCTTAGTAAAGGCTGGAAAGTCAGTTGCCATAGAATTTGGGAACAATACTTCATTAGTTATTGATAAGTAAGTATATTTGTATTATATCTCCAAAAATAGCTACCGTATACTGTGGTTTCATTTTTATTCATGCGGTACTAATTTTCGTCGTTTTCGTGGGTTGGGACAAACAACGAAATTAAGAATTCAACAAATAATGACCTCTAGAAATCTATAATGATGGTAAGCTGACATGAGAACCTGCTATGGGAGGGTTGTTATCTGGACAATGACGACTGATGTTCAAGATGCATCGTTATATTGATGTTTTCGATAGGTATAACAATTTTGCATTATGAACAACTTTATTGTGTTTATAACACTAAACAGAAATAAAATCGATAAAAAACATGTTGTTATTTTTAATTGCGTAATCCTGTCAGTAATGAAAGTACATCCTATTATGTCTTTTCGTTGTAAAGTGTTGATGTATACACAAATATTAAAGTAACTTTCTTAATAGAAATAATGATTGATAAAACAATCTATTTTTAACACCTTTTATACTGATCTCATCTTTAAAAAATACTAATTATATCATCAAGTTTATTGTCGAACAAACAAACTTAATCTTTGTCCCATGGAATGTACGACAGATTTACAATGAACTTTATTTACATTGGTTTTAATAAAATGACATGTTATTATGTTTACAGCTACAAATCAAATTCTTTTTAATCTTTATTACTTCATGTTCCTTTAAAAATAAAACAGTCAATAGGCCGTTTTCAAGATATGTAGTTAGATGTACACTATCACGTAATATATGGTATCGCATAATTTTATTTGGGACACTTTACTCAACGCACATTCTTTTAAAATTGTGTTTATAAACGACATAAAACGCAACCGCTTCCATAAATTTATGTTTAGTGTGGGCTTTGCACCACGCAACAACAAAGAACATGTTTTGTTTTGCATTGTCTTAAGCCGTTCCATTTCCTTTTAATGTTGACGCTTTCCACTACAGTACCATAAATTTCTATGAAATCCTGTGATCAGCATTACGATTGTCACCTCCCGAGAGCGATTATGTCTTGAAAATGACCTATTAGAAAGTGTACAAACTAACACTGTTTGTGAATACTGAATTTTTGTAAGCGATTCCCTCATTTTTCATATTTTATTGTTTTTATTCCACAGACCACGAATTTAAGAATCCAACGAAATGTCTTTTTTCCTCCAACCACGAAAATTGATACCCACAAAAATAAATGAAACCACAGTAGATGTATATGGCTTCAGTTTATTGTATTTTATGCGCCATCTTTTGTTATAATTAAATTGTACTGTAACCTAAGTTTAATAGTTCATGAATTATCACCGACCCTTGTATTCACACCCAAAAGAGTTCAGTTTAAGAAGGTCTAACTATATTAACAAGACCATTCAAATCCACAAAGTCAATTTGTTTAAATTAATTTTGTAGGAATACTTCTTTCACCAGCAACCAATCTATCTGTCGATTTTTGGCCAGAAGTTTTCCTGAACTAGGTCTTCAAGGAAACACTCTTGTTGAGAAAACTGAGGTAAATTAAAGTTGCAAAAAGTGTATTGGTTCAATGGAAATTATTCATGTTATATAAATAGCTTATATATGTATTTCATTTTTATTTTAAATAGTGTATCCTTAGTTTCTCATAATATTATATCCTCTTTCAGCTTTGATTCTAAAGAAATTTTTTTCATGACCTGTGATGTATTAACAGTCAGATCAAAATACCTGCATGCATGTCTTTGATTTATTTCATGAGGTTTGTTTCAATATTTAAAACCTTGTTTTATATTTCTGCATGATTAATTGCAGGTAGACCACTGGTTGTTGTTTGCACAAGGTCGTCTGTCTTGTTCCAGTGATTTTGCTGCAGCACTTGTCTACCTTAACACAGTACTTGGACCAATTACCTACCTTGTTGGTCATAGTCTAACTATTGCTGACTTTGCTGTGTGGGAGTGCTTACATAGTTAGTTTATTACTGCATGATTACAACAAATTAGTTTAAAAATGAATATCTCATAATATTATAGTAGTAGACAAGTAAAGAAAAACAAATAGAAGATTCTGAGGAGTGTTCCGTCAAAGATAAACCTTTGACAGAAAAAACCATGCGTAAACAAAAGAAGGGGTAATAACAAAACTAACACAAAACACAAAAACCAAAAATTGAGTTACACGAACCCCACTAATGGGGATTATGAGTCGTCTAGGTGCTAGGGAAGCAGATCCTGCTCTATGTGGGGCACTCACTAATCTCTGGGGTTAAAATCCGGTAATTAGTAATATCAGGTGGTAGTCTTAATCTTGTAAGAAGAAGGAAAAGTTGTTATAATAAAAGAAAGAAGGTAGAAAACATTCAGACAATAAAACTGAAATTAAAGCTATGAGCATTGTTGTTTTTTTTTCTATTAAATTGAGTTTGATGACTTTGTAGATTTATATTGTAATTTCTGAGTGTGAAACAACACTGGGTTGTTCAATTTTGACTTCAGACAAGGTGTACTTGATTCCTACCTTAATTGATACAGATTCCCAGTTTCCTCCTGAATGTGGGTGTTTACACTCCTGCTTCTTCCCCACTAATAAGATCTGAATGCATAATTTTTTTTTAGAAAAGTTGCTGAAAGTGTTGTAAGAACTTAAAAAAACAAATGTTGTATTATTTGTTCACAGAATAATTATAAATTACAGGTAACAGTACTTGGCAGAACCAGTTGATAAGTGTTGATGCTCCAGTTAATGTGAAGAGATATTACAAGTTTCTGTCAGAACAACCAGTATTCTTATCAGTGATGAAGAAAACACCACAGACTCAGGTTAAGGATAGCAAGGAAAAGAAAGCGGAAACATCCGTGAGTTATACCATTTGTTTCTTTAACTGTTGCCATGGTTACAATAATTATCCACTGAAGAAGTTCAGGAATAAAAGTGCATGGTAGCAAAACATTTTTGTAGATTTAATTTATGTGTTGTTATAAAAAAGTAAAGCCATTTCATATGTCTGGTTTTTTTAACAACAGTTTTATGAAAACACTTATGATTGCCATGGAAGGCTCTTTAAGTTGAGTTACCATCTATAGAGACAATTAATGATTTTTCGTGTTTTCTTATTTGGACAAGAATTTTAATACTAACCTCCCTTAGCAGCAATTTAACTTCCAATGGGTGCCTTGTGCATTAATAACTTTTCACCTACTTCTGTTAAAGAAACTTTAAAAATAAATTAGTTAGTTAATTGATCAAAGAAAATAAGCAACATCCTGTGATATATTTCTTAAAATAGTGTTTATTATTTGTAGATTAAAAAGGATGAAGGAAAATTTGTTGAACTACCAGGGGCTGAGATGGGTAAAGTTGTGGTCAGGTTTCCACCAGAGGCCAGTGGGTATGAAGTTTTTATTTATAAGGTTCAATTTTACTGATTTGAGATTGAATGCAACATTTCTATAAATAGAATAAACTCATAAGTGGTGTTATGAGCACTTATTTAGATTATATTTATTTACGTAGGTTGTTAGTTATGTTTCAATGGACAAAACAATAATAGAATTGATTATGTGGGCCAAAGTACCTAAAATCAAATACTATAACATGTCTTAAAACAAGCAATAATATGGTTGTAAAATAGAACAATGATACATATAGCTTTAAAGTACTTTTGCAGACAAGACCCAAACTACTAATCGACAAATGGTGATGAATCGGTTAATAAATTTTTGAACGTTAAGTGCCATTGTGGAAGGGTTATGGTCTGCTAGTTTACATTGTATAGTCCAGTCTATCATTAAGATAAGGGTTGTCAAGATTTGTGCACTGTTAGACCAATAAAGAGTCACTATTTTTCTCTGTCATGCAATGTTACTAAGTAGTATGGTGGTTCATTTGATTTTTGGACAGACACATATAATGCAAGTACATGGAAAGCATATCAAGATCATAAAGCAATATGGAAAAATGAACACGTGACCAGAAAACTTATGAATAATCCCCAAAAAATCAAGCACAGCAAAATTAAGATGAACCAATATGAACCTTCAAAATAACTGTTGGTGAACTCAGGTGTTATGGAATTATGTGCAGTGGACTCAGGTGCTCAGTGATAACTGGTGATGAACTAATTAGGGTTCTTTGATAACTTATGGTAAACTCAGGTGTTCTGGAATAACTGATAGTGAATTCACATGTTCTGAAATATCTAATGATGAACTTGACTGGTCTAGAATAACTGTTGGTGAATTCAGGTTCTGGAAGGGATTGGATTGGTTTTATATATTGTTGTGAGTATGGCTGTTTGTTTCAGGTACCTGGACATTGGTCATGCTAAGGCAGCCTTACTTAACTTTTATTATCGTGAGATGTTTAAAGGAAAATTCATTTTGAGATTTGATGATACTAACCCTGCCAAATACTCAGCTGAATACCATAAGGTAAAAATACTGGGTTCAATCATCGACTTGGCAAGGTTTACTATATTCCCATTGAACAGCTCTAGTTAATAATTGTTTTATAAGGCTGCTTTAAAAAAAATTGCAGAGTATAAATGGTTGGAAGGTTTTTAATTTTGTGATATATTAGCAAAAGTATACTAATTTATTTCTTTAATATTCACAGTGTTGTATATTTTGTATATTGCTAAAAGTGTTACTATACTTCAAATTGATATTTTGAACATAATAAAAATTTCTTTTATTATTATGTAAGACTTTCGTTTTTGTGATATTTCAGTTATTTACATATTGGTCATGCTAAAGCAGCCTTACTGAATTATTACTACAGAGAGATGTTTAAAGGAACATTGATTATGAGGTTTGATGATACCAACCCAGCTAAAGAAACAGCAGAGTTTGAGCAGGTAGGATGAAAAATAGAATAACAGCTGTTTGGTGGCTATGGTAGAGATTTAGTTAGTTAGCCCAAAATGGGATTTCTTGTAATCACTTCTGTCAAGACCTTTGAAATGGCTGTTTTTGTTTCGTCAGCTATATGTAATAGGAAGGGATATGACAGTTATCTTGGGTTTCGTGGCCAAGGATCTGAAAATTCTCCTTTACTCCTGTTGAAATATGCATATTTCAGGTCTAAGATATTGAGTATCAGTTTTTAATACATATACAAACAAATTTTACTTGGAAACAAAGTTAAAATGATGTGTGTAGTGTTTATTAAATTGACAGCAATGAAGTACAGAGATTTCCAAGTGAAATAAATAATAGGAATTCACATGTAAAATAAATTTAGTTTTTTCACTACTTGGAAGTTATATTGTTTTCGTGACATCTATATTATTAATTATAACATAGATTTAAGTCAGTTAAATTGGTTATAGAATTTTTTCTTGGGTCTTTTGTGTTTGTCTGTTGTTTATTGTTTGTATTTTCCCATTTTAAGGTAATATTAGAAGATGTAGACATGTTAGGTATAAAGTATGACAAATTTAGCCATACCTCTGACCACTTTGATCTTCTCGAAGATCTATGTACTAAGATGATCAAAGAAGGTAAAGCATATGCTGATAACACTGAACCAGAACTGATGAAGAAGGAGAGAGAAGAAAGACAGGAATCTGTGAACAGGAGTAACAGTAAGGCTTGTATAGTCTCCAATCCTCCACAACTTAAGATTCTAATAATTCAAAGCTCCTTACATACATGTCTGCTATCTGTGTTTTAAACAGAATGTCTACTTTAATTCAACAGAAATGTCCCTTAAAAGATCAGTCAAAAAGTTAATGTATCCTACAAGTGCTTCATCCCATCATAATGTATTATGACACATGGAAAGCATTATGTTGTTCACTCAGATTTGTATTTTACATCAATATTAGACACAGTGGTAGAAATGATGAATGTTATATGATCTTTCATGGAAATTTTATTATTTTAATTTTTTCTTTATCATGAATATTTCAGTTTCATAGGCTTTCTCAGATTTTC
This sequence comes from Limnoperna fortunei, assembly GCA_944474755.1. Taxonomy (NCBI): domain Eukaryota; kingdom Metazoa; phylum Mollusca; class Bivalvia; order Mytilida; family Modiolidae; genus Limnoperna; species Limnoperna fortunei. The sequence continues at coordinate 36,447,808 of OX104113.1, forward strand.
AAACATAAATGTGTTTAATTGTTTATATATTTTTTAGCATTTTTAATTAAACTCTTTTAAGGTGTAGAGAAAAATTTGAAGATGTGGGATGAAATGCAGAAAGGAACTGATGCAGGTTTGAAATGCTGTATCAGGGCCAAGCTGGATATGAAATCGGACAATGGCTGTATGAGAGATCCTACCATGTATAGATGTAAAAATGAACCCCACGTAAAAACAGGATATAAATATAAGTAAGAAATAAAAAACTGAATCTTAGTAGTGTACATTGTTTGAAAATGTATAAGCAAGAAAATTGTTTATGATGTAAAAATACACAAAACTGTTGCTATAGTAACTAGTTGTGAATAGCTAATGAATTTTGGGATGTCCAATTAAAAAAATAAGCCAACAAAATTGATACCTCCTTACTATATATGTTTATATAGAACAGCATTCTTGAGTTATGCAGATTAGAATCAAAATTTTATCAATATTTTCAAAGTTGTATGTGTGGCTAATACAAATTTAAAACTTGTAGCTTGGAATATGTTTTAAATATACATCATAATATTTTTTTACACAATTAGAATCCTAAATATGAATGACACAAATTGCAGTGATTAATCAAATCTGTTTAAGGTATCTGACCCATAATGGACCAGGTGATCATATTTGGTGTCCCGAATTTCAATTGTTTGTCAATGGAGCAGACCTCGGTAATGTTCGGCAAACATCGGAACTACTATTTGAGCAACTAACTTTTTGTCCTCAAAACTGTTAACTTTGACTCAAAGTACAACAATATAATTATTGGTATCATTAATTAATAATATATTGATTAAATAAAGCTGCATTTCTTGGTCTAAAAATAAAATTAAACGGTGACTTCAATTATGGGTCGGATACCTTAAATCTGTTATTTCTAATTCAGAGTGTATCCAACCTATGACTTCGCTTGCCCAGTCGTTGACAGTGTTGAAGGTGTAACACATGCCTTGAGAACTACTGAGTACCATGACAGAGATGAACAGTACTACTGGTTTTTGGAGGCACTGAGTAAGAACATCTTTTTTTCTTCATTTTTTTTAATCGTAAAACATCTTCATTTTTTTTAATCGTAAAGCATTTGCATATTATTGGTATACAATAAAGGCATGCAGAAAATCTTTCTATTCTTCATCAAGTGTAGAAATAACTTACCGTACTTTCCGTCGTATAAGTCGCATCTTTTTTCTACAGGAAGTTCCCCTGCGACTTATACGAAGGTGCGACGAATCTATGGTTTTGTTTCAGGGTCCTGGACCAATGACAGAACAAAAATGTTGAAAAAAAATTGTCTTGAATGGAGAAAAGCAAACCATTATCATAACATACATTGTTTATATTAAAATAAACGTGATTAGTCGTAATTTTACTAATAAAGATTGAATCAAATGTTTGTTTTTATTTGTCAGTTCAATATGTCAACTTCTGCTTCTTTTTGTCCGCTGGTTTACACCAGCCATCTTGATGTGGTTTTATGGTATGCAGCAATGTAAATTACGAGAGGTTCCGAATGATTGTGTATTCCCGTGTGTATATTCCTCCTAATACAGGAGCATTCCACCCATGTATGATAATGTTTTAGTGTAACCTTAAAGAAATACAAATAAAAACGATGTTTATATCTCTGTATTGGAATCAATGTATTTAATATAATAAATAATTATGTTAACAACAAGCACTCAAATATTTGTAAACAGCAGTACATACACATAATTATCAGTCACTGTCTGAAAAACCATCGAAGTCTTCATCTTCCGAGTCGCTCTGAAACAAGGCAGATATTTCTGGAGATAATCTTCTGTCCATATTACACAATGGTTCATCGTCGTCTTCATCATCGGAGTTGGACTCGAAGGTGTAGTCAGGGATTATATCGGCCTTCCTAAACCCATTCGTAATACACAAACTGGTAACTTCTTTGTAGGAATCTACTACCCACTTAGCTACCTCTGCATACGTAGCTCGGCAGAGTCTGCCAGTTCTGGTAAATGACTTGTCTCCAAAGGACATCCAATGCTCCCACCTTTCCCGCATGCCCATCTTAAAGGATCGGTTCACACTGATGTCCAGTGGCTGGAGGATCTTTGTCATACCTCCTGGTATAACTGCCGGAGTTGTATTGACGGAATCCAGGATATCTTTAACATCTTCAGTGGTGTGTGCTCTCATGCTGTCCATCACTAGTAACGGGCGCTTGGTATGAAAAAACCCATCTGGTCGCTTGCTGAAACACTCTCGGATCCAAGACTTCTTCATAGTGTTGTCCATCCATCCTTTCTCGTTGAACTTGATGACGACACCGGGTGGGAACTTTTCTTTAGGCATTGTCGTGCGCTTAAAAATCAGCATTGGTGGTAGATGTTGTCCAGACGCAGTACAAGCTAAAACGCAAGTAAAACTGGTTTTTTCGTAGCCTGTTGTCTTAATGCTGACTGTTGATACACCCTTTCTTTCAACTGTGCGTTCCATCGGAATATCAAAGGTTAAGGGAACCTCATCCATATTAATTACGTGGTCTGGAGATGTACATAGACTTTTGATCTTGGTGTGGCAGTAATCATGAAATGCAACCATCTTTTCTTTAAAATCATCTGGCAGATTTTGGCAGACAGTAGTACTGGAGCGAAGGGATAACTGTTTCGTTCTCATAAATCGCAGGCACCAGGAGGGTCCACCATTAAACTCTAGAACATTCATGTCCTTTGCGATAGTGATTGCTTTAAGTCGGATCTGGGTAGTGCTCACTCAACGATGTTCTAACCTCTGTTCGAGGACGCAGGGCTCAACTTTTTCTTCAATTTCGGGCCATCTAGCTTTACAGCCACGGTTGGCACGTTTTGACTTTTTGGTAAGTCGCAGTTGATCTTCCTGCTTTCTCCAGTCACGGACTAATTTTTCGCTAATACTGAATTGGCGACCCGCTGCTCTATTGCCATTCTCTTTGGCATAAACTAACACTTCTATCTTAAAAGCTGCAGTATAACTCTTACGATGAGGCATTGTGAGAACTGATGACAAGTACGTTAATCGCGTCGTTTTTATTTCCTTTTTTGGGCTAGGAAGGAGTGTATATTTAATTAACAAAGTAACAAAAATTAAAGATCATTGGCCAAAAATTTTGTCCTCCCTCGAACACCCTGAAAATTTACTGGTTGCTAATGAAGTTCAAAGTAAATTTATGGCTTCTTTCTGTACAACCCCCCCAAAGCTTACGAAAGCGTGACCAATTGTTAAAACATTATTAATTTATTATGGAGAAATAAAAAAGCAAATGACGAACAAAGTCTCAAATTTATAAATATTATGATGGTTAATATTTACATAATATATATATATATATTCACTATATCAGTTACAAAAATTTATATACCGGTAGATCGATTAAATAAATAAATATATATATCGATTAAATATTGATTTCATTTAAGGTTCACATTCTAAAGTAGATATTTCTATCTAAAAATATTAAATGCAAAAAGATAAATATAATTATTTAACTGATATAGTGAATATATATTATATATATATATATTATATATATATTTACCCGGTACGTGTTTTTATATTAAAAGATAACTAATAAATGTACGAAATACCTCGACTGAACCCCTTGTTAATATTATCTATTTATAGCATCGAACTATAAATATAATTAAAACGTGTTTAAATGACCGGACCATAGATTTGTATACATATTCAGCAGGGTAATAGAAAAGAGAGAGGATACTTATATTTATTAATATTGTTATTAAAGTATAAAATCTAGATGAACGCTTTGATATCACTTGATGCATAACCTTGACATTATTATTTACACACTTGTGACATGTGTTGCACACCAGTGTGGGATAATTACCTCGGGGGGGGAAACGGAAAATTACTAGGACATAACAACCTCTTCTGATCACTTTTATGGCTTTAATTAGTATTGTCTTAACAACTTTTATTATTTTAATAACAACAAATTTGAAACGAAATCAAAACAGTGTGCAGACAACAGGAAACTGGCTATTGTTTACAACATGTACTTGACACGAAAAATGGAAATACTAAATTGGCTTCAATAAATCTTTATTTGACAGAACAAAAATATTTCATTAAAATAAATATGTTCTTCATCTGTTTCCACCTTTCCTGAAAAAAAAATAACAACAATATATGATACACTATCGATCTTTATTCTTTATCGTTACCATTATTGTTCTCCCTTCCCAGACCGGCGTCGTATACCCCGATGCAACTTATGTGTGGACTAAATAAACTTTTACACTTAAAAGCGACCCTGCGTCTTATACTGAGGTGCGACTTATAAAACGAAGAATACTGTATGCTGGTACTAGATTCAACAGGAGATTAATATCCACAAAAATGCATCCATGGCATTTCATTTTTATGTGTAGTCTTTGTGATCCACATCTTTCAGGGTTTATTTGTCAGTAGAAGTTTGACAAGTTTTGCATCATGATATAACAGAATAATAAATGTAACTTAAGAAAATGAAGACTTTAATTTAACTAGTTACAGAACTCAATATAAAAGATGATCAGTGTTGTCTTGTTTCAAAGACTTGTGCTAATAAATCTGATATTTCCCAGCAATTTACATATGGTGTGGTTGTATATATATATCACCAAATATATATATAGAGAGACTTTAATTTAACTAGTTATATATATATATATATAACTAGTTAAATTAAAGTCTCTATATATATATATTTGTTTTTTTTTGGAGCCGAGGGGGAGGTGATGGGGACAGAAACGCAACACTTTTTACAGACATTGAGTACCGTATTTTCCGGACGATAAGTCAAACTTTTTTCTTGGGAGTCCTATCCTCGACATATCGTCCCAATCAATTTATCTAAGGCTTGAATCAGAAAAAGTTGGATGTTGAAAATAATATTTTTTGTGTACTGCTTATTTCAGTTTTCTTTTGCAGAATTCTAAGGACACTGTATGCAATGTTACTGCATTCATTTTTGTATAAATAAACGAAATAAATTATGCATAGACATGTTTTGTTTATCTTTTTTTTTCTGCGATTTGGTTGCAGGAAGTGTATTGTGCTTTATAAAGAAGGGAAACGAAACTGGAGAAACTATGTTCCGGATGTCGTTAAAATTTATAAATTGAATGAATTGGTTAATGAAGCGTTCTGATTGTAGTTTAAAAACAAAAATTTGATATAATCAGAGAAAACTTCCCACAAACAGGACAAAGAAAACCTAACGAGAACAATTAAACTTTCCCAATTGTCATTAATTTTAGTGCTCCTATGAACAGAGTTATGATACATGCAAATAAACATCCGGAACATGCACGTTGGTTTATATTTCTTCAAAAATGGTGGGATATATTACAGCATGGTTTTTGTCTCGCCTGCGACGAAAGTCGCTGGAGGCGAGACATATGTATGGGAATCCGGCGGCGGCGGCGTAAACACTTGACATCTTGCTTCATATCTTTGTAAGCCCAAGCCCTAAATCCATCAAATTTGGTCCAGAGGTAGCTTATGATGAGTACTTGCCAGTCAGTCACCTGTCACTTGACCTTGACCTCAATTTCACGGTCCAGCGACTACGTTAAAGTTTTTGGGTTACGACAGTTCCTCTGTAACTACGCATGATAGGATGACAATATTTGGTGTATATGTTGCTGATGACTAGTACATGAGTACTTGCCAGTCAGTCACTTGACCTTGACCTCAATTTCACGGTCCAGCGACTACGTTAAAGTTTTTGGGTTACGACAGTTCCTCTGTAACTACGCATGATAGGGTGACAATATGTGGTGTATAGGTTGCTGATGACTAGTACATGACTGTCTGGTAGGTGTCACCTGACCTTGACCTCAATTTCACGGTCCAGCGACTACGTTAAAGTTTTTGGGTTACGACAGTTCCTCTGTAACCACGCAGGGTAGGATGACAATATTTGGTATATAGGTTGCTGATGACTAGAACATGACTGTCTGGTAGGTGACACCTGACCTTGACCTCAATTTCACGGTCCAGCGACTACGTTTAAGTTTTTGGGTTACGACAGTTCCTCTGTAACTATGCATGGTAGGATGACAATATTTGGTGTATAGGTTGCTGATGACTAGTACATGACTGTCTGGTAGGTGTCACCTGACCTTGACCTCAATTTCACGGTCCAGCGACTTTGTTAAGATTTTGGGTTACGACAGTTCCTCTGTAACTACACATGGTAGGATGACAATATTTGGTATATAGGTTGCTGATGAATAGTACATGACTGTCTGGTAGGTGCCATTTGACCTCGACCTCAATTTCACGGTCTAGTGACTACGTTAAAGTTTTTAGGTTACTGCTGTTCCCCTGTAACCAAGCATGGTAGGATGACAATATTTTATATATAGGTTGCTGATGAATAGTAAATGATTGTCTGGTAAATGTCACCTGACCTTGACCTCAATTTAACGGTTCAGCTACTTCGTTAAAGTTTTTGTATTATGACAGTTCCTCTGTAACTATGCATAGTATGGTGACAATAATTGGTATACAGGCTGCTGCTGATAATGAATGCTATTTACGTAATGCTTATGACGAAATTTATTTTCGTTACTGATGCGGAATTCAGGCGAGACGTTTTTCTGTGTCCACACTTGTCTTATATTTATATGGGTCTTTCGTTTCGAATTAATGTTGAATTGGGCAATTAAAGGAACAAACGTTGATAATTATCTTAACTCGTTGATTAAAGCCAGGTTTAAATTTGAAAATGAGATAATTAGCTAGGGACTCTCTGTCGGTTTGGGCTATGTGGATCGATCACCTGTTCAGGTGATAGGTGTTTAGCCAGGTATACATAATATTTTTTAATTAATAAAATAATTGACAAGAAATTATTGTTTTCAGGAGATAATGACCCAAATGACAATCAACATGCACTTTTCTCCTTCATGTACAGACGCTGACATTTTAAAGCGAAGTTTCGTACACATTTTATAATGATCTACCCCTCAAAAAAATTTATTAAACAATTTTATTCTAAATATTAACAACTTGCCACTTGCCAATATATGGCTGGTGACATAGAATCTTTCTAGAGCTGGAATACTTACTAAAGTTAAGGGTCACTGATACCTCGACCTCAGGATAGAATTCGATTTATGTTTTTTTACCCGAATTTTACTAAAAATGGTATATTCGACTTATCGTCCACATGGACAAAACGTGAGGAAAATACAGTACTCTTTGGTTTCTGGTTCAAATATAAATAATAAATGATTAGATGATTTTTTATTAAAATTAAATATAAATAATAACTGATTCGTTTTATTTAAATTCGACATTTAAATAAATTAATTTTACAACAGTTTGAACAGTAAATTTGTCATTCTAATAGATATGAGAAAGCCATATATTTATGAGTACAGCAGACTGAATCTACAGAATACAGTTCTGTCCAAAAGGAGGCTGACATGGTTTGTCACAGAAGGAATTGTAGATGGATGGTGAGTCATTTAACACTTGTTAGGAATGGTTAATGTAGTTTGGACTAATTATATTTTTGAGCAAATGTATCTATACAAAATGCAGACACTTATTGGTATCAGAGGGACACAGTTGCAGAAGGAACAAATAAAAAAATGATTTTGACACAAAAAGCATAAAATGACTCTTCTATTTGGAGATTCTAATATGACGTCCTGCTTTAGCTATGTAAACAAAGCCGTGTCAAAATTCCAATAAGTTTTGTTCGCACATGCGTAAACTGCGTGTTTAGTGTAAATGTAAAAACTGACTTACAAATGCCGTTTGCTATGTTTTATCCATAATTATTGGTATTTTTAATAATTTAGTTATTTTTAGTCTGAATTCTGAGATTTATATGATTTAAACTACTCCCGATACATTATTTTTTCAACAATTCTACATTCGAATTAATATGACGTCACAATTAGAATTCCAACGCTGAACTGAAAATTTAAACTGGAACGACACAATTTCGTTAAGATTTCTCAATATTTTTGTTTAAAAGGTACGTACATTCAATAAAATGACAAGTACATTTGTTTATGTCAATTTTATTTGCTTTAACATACTGTTTTGGGATGTATCGTATTAGTTTAAAAAAACAATATTACCACGGAAAGCGTCCTCTTTGAACCGCTTCGAAATTTTAAAACATTTGTTAGACATATAAGAATTGAAATAGATTATTGCGAGCGGGCTTTATGGGAATTAGAACATCGCTCGGTATAAAATATTGACAAATATAAGGTCTGACCATGTTCTAATTCCCATAAAGCCCGCTCGCAATAATCTATTTCTTAATTATTATTATTATTTTTTGTTAACCAGGGTGTTCTTATACAAGATAGAGATCCCTATAGAATTTTTTGTAATTGCATTCTTTTCGTGTAGTGTTAATAAGCATTTAAAAAATGCTTTTTATATCCCTGCTTCGAAGAAGAGGGGGTGGGTATACTGTTTTACCCTTGTCCGTTCGTTTGTCAGTTCGTAACAAAAATTTCTGTCGCAGATTTATAAGCAACTATAGAATGCAGAAGCATGATATTTTGCACATTGCTTTATCCTATAGTACCATACAGTGTATAGGGATTTTTTTGCTCCTTAGTCATCTACTGCCTGTTTACCAAATTCTTAGATTTTTACACATAGTTGACATACATGCAAAATTTGTGTAAAAGCAGCGGTATCACTTGTGAGCATTAGCTCACAGATCACATTTGTTTAAGTTGTTTACATTCTTCAATAAAATCCTTCTTTCTAAGAGTGTGTTTGATATGTAATGGTTGTCTTACTACAGGGATGATCCACGTTTCCCTACTGTCAGAGGTATACTCAGAAGAGGATTAACAGTTGAAGGCTTAAAACAGTTTATAGTGGCACAGGTACTTACTTGCATTGTGACCTTTGAACATTTAGTGTAGTCTTCATAGAGTGAACAGACTAGCTTACCTTGGATTAAACTACAAAAGCTTTCACTCTGTGACATAAAACAATAGTTCATTGATTTTTTTTAATTTTACAGAATAAATATGTCTATATATTGAAAAATATTATGTTTTTATTGTATAGCTAAGGGCTTCAGTGGTTGAGTGGTTAAGGTAGTCATCTATTATTGATCACAATGATGTTGGGGGTCAAGTCTTACTGCATGCTTGGTGTGCTCAACACAAATCTTAATTGACAAGGATTGCCAGCTTTCCTGCTGAATTTTGATGGTTTTCAACAGGTACTCCCAATATAAACTTAACACCCAAAAATTGCTGAAAGTGGCATCAAAACCCAATGAAGCTCAAAGATTAAGAATTATACTCTCTTAGTTGTCATAACTTAAGATACCATATAAGTGGTTTTTTTCGCGGTGATTTAATTTTCGCTATATTCGCGGTAAAAGTCGGAATGGGAAAATTAAAAACACGCGAAATATACTAAGACAAATGATAGAGTTATTCATATTGATTAGGGATCGCCAAAATTACATTACGCCAAAATAAACTCACACAGCTTTTTGACAAAAATGCTAAATTTTCCCCACGCGAAAAAAACCACTTATACAGTATCTTAAGGAGTTTTAGTTTCTTGTTCATAAGAATAAATTTTGTTATGTGTACAAAGGATTTACTACTTGCTTTCTAGGGTTCATCAAGATCAGTTGTAATGATGGAGTGGGATAAAATTTGGTCTGTAAATAAAAAGGTAAGAAGTTTTGTTTTATTGTTTGCTGATTTTAAGCATTGTTTGTGTTTAAATTTACAAAATGTTAATTTGATTCCAAGAAAAATCAAGAGTTTCTTTGTAAAGTTCCAAATGTTTGTCCTTTAAAGGAAATGCAGTAGAAGAAACAGAACAAAACCAACTGGTCTGTTTAACGTAATATAGGAAACATATTTTTTAGTTGCTTATCTTGCATTGTCAGAAACTGTGTATGTACATTTTAATAAACTGTACATGTCATTTTAGCTTATCTTGTATATTTTGCCATTTGTTTCTGTACACCCTAGTCAGAAAGTACTGGTAGATGCAACACTTCAACATGTATACTTTTCACCCAACATATTTATGACAATTATGTATACATTTGATTAGGAATAATTGTATCTTTGAAGGTTATAGACCCCATCATTCCAAGGTATACAGCTCTTTTGAAAGACGATGTTGTTCCTGTGACTGTCAAAGGGGCAGAAGAATGTGTAAAACCAGTCCCTAAGCATCCAAAGGTAAAATATATATCACATTGATGTTTAAAATACTTATGACATATAAATTAAAGCTTTATGTTATAAGCACTGGAAAATTTCATCCTAAAGTGAGACCAAAACTGACATGAACGGAAATTGTCATTTAAACACATGATATAACGAAGAAGCATCCAGGGAAATTTTTTGTAAAGACTTCCTGTCTGAAACAGGAGAAAATGTTTATTGAATCGTACTCCACATGGTTTAAGGTTTTTTTTTTTCATAAATCCAATTTAGCTGCGACTGCAAAATTGAGTTTAAAAAATATACCTAGGAAAATTGTTTAAAAAGTCTCATTTTCTAGATAAAAAAATTGGCATTGGATAGTCCTCTAAATTTTTTGGTGTTTTTTGCAAAATTATAAATTTAAAATGGTCACCAACACAGGACTAAGTTTAACATATAACATTATGGGAAAAAAATTCAAATACTTTCTTCTTTGAAACAGTTAGTCTATAATACAAGTTGATGTGTCTTACTTGAGGTTGTTTGAATGAGAAATGAAAATTGCTTATTGCGTATGGTCAAGCTTATGATCCTTTTGTTCATCCGAAAATGTGCAAACTAAAATCAACAATTATTTTTCACAGTTAATCAGCATTTTGAAATGCAGCAGTTTTTTCATTTTGATACCACGATTTTCCATGGTAAAATTTGACCTAAATTATAATGGAAATGAAAGCTAGGACGAGGCCATTGTTGTCTGTTCAAAACCCAATGTCATTTAGCTGACTTACAATGTAAAATTCCTGTAGCAATAGTCGAGGTGATTTGTGACATGTAAACAACAGAGGCATTGTATGAAATAGGGACATGTTATCCTGGAATAATTTGTTTAAATAGAGTTTCATTATAATAATGTACATATCGAAAATAGCAAAATGCAAGCTAAACAATGCATTACACAGGCTTGTGATTTTTTTTTGTATAGTTATAGTTGGATATAAGGCCACATTTTATGTGAAAGTTAATTGGATGGTCTTCTACTTTTGTTATTTATTCTGATCAAAAATTCAAGATGGCCTGACAGAACAGGACAATTTATCATAAAAAAACTATGGGGAAAATATTTCAATAGTCTTCTATGAATGAAAAAAAAATAATAAACCAATTTTAAAAGCAAGATTTATTGGATGGTCCTCGACAATATTTTTGTATGTTTGAAGCACAAGCAGAAATTTCGGTCACCACCGCAGGACTTAGCTTAAAATATTCGTTATAGCCTGTATAACATGTGAGAGATACATTTTCTTGATAGCCTCTTTTTCTTTCAGAAAAGTATGTGAAAAAAAATGCCTTGGTGGAAATACATATTATATTATCACAAGTTTTCGGAGGTTTTAAGTTCAATGTCACTAAAATTCTTGTCATTTTTGTTATTATACAGTGTGACTTAGGTGACAAAGAGACATGGTACGGTCCTAACATATATATAGAAGGAGCTGATGCTGAAGTGATATCAGAAGGAGAAATGGTGACATTTGTAAACTGGGGCAACCTGAAAATTACCAAAGTTACCAAGTAAGTCTTTAAAAAACATTGCATTTAATTGACAGATAACAGAAATAGGAAATTGTTGTAAGAAAAACAGTGTGAAATGAGTGATAAATTCAACCTATTGTTTGCTAGTTTTAATTTTATACTGCTGAACTGTCGTACCTGGAAGCAATTTTTACTTTTCCTGGAAAAAAAAGAAGAAAAAAAATTGGTAAAATTCATATATTAATAAGTTTCATTAATAGTAAGTTAGTAATTATAGTCCGGGCTCACCACACTGGGCGAAGTGGGCGACAGTCGCCGTACTAGGACCTGAAGTCGCCCTAAGTCACCTCAAAAGCGAAGTCGAAGTTGCCCTATCATTTCCTTTAAGTCGCCCGATGGTTCACATAAGATACTTGTAAATTTGTTCCAAATACTTCACCCAGACTACCACTTTATCAGTAAATGTGTAATTCCAATAAAAAACGGCAAACAATATGCGTATTTAACATATTTTCAAACGATTTACATCTTTCAAATGTATTACGCGCCATTTGTTTATTTACCGGATGTGACTAATTACTGGAAGTGAACAACGAAGAAAGTAATGTACAACGGCCCATAATGAAAAATCGTAATTTTTTAAATAAACAAACACTTTTAATTGGTTTCAAACTTTTGTTCTTTCAAAGAGTATTGTACTTTAACAATTTTCTTTGATAAGTATTTGAGCTCCACTTGAAAGAATAAAGATGCATAGTAATTATTGTAGATAGAAAAATAGTCCCTATATCTGGTGTTTTTTTTCCATTGATTAATGATAAAGGTTATGCATACCATGAATAATAATGAAAAAGAAAGAAAAAAAATTGAATCTAAGTGTGTTATGGTTTTAAAACACAAGAGAAATAATCCTGGATTTCATGTAAATAATGAAAAATGTATGTAACTACTGCGAAATTAATTATTTGTACTGTCCCCATGACTTCTCGGTAATGTCTCCCTGAAGTCTCCCTATCATGGCCCGACTTCTCCCTGTTTGGCTGCCAGGGAGAAGTCACTACTTTTTTAGATTGTGGTGACCCCTGTATATATATTTTTTTATTGATGATTTTGTTTTATTTTAGGCAGAATGGTAAAGTAAAATCCATGGAGGCAGAACTACACTTAGACAATAAGGTAAATAGGAAAGATTACAAGCAACTGAAATCTTGTCTCAGAATTAAAATATTTACACTATTAATATAAAAAAATTGTCAATTAAATGCTTATAAGAATATTGTTATGGTAGTTGATAAAAAGCTTGAGATTATTAATCATGAATTTAAGCATGAATAGTGGACTTCCTTCGTTTAGTCTTCCATTTAAAATCTTGTGTAGTTGACTATTAACAAAAGTGATATAATACTATAAATTTCAAATTTTTTAAGGAAAATTCATTTAGATAACTAATAGGTATATTATATTTGGCATTCTGATAGGATTATAAGAAGACACAGAAGATCACATGGCTAGCGGTTGCTGATAAGGGTCCATTTACACCGTGTGTTTGTGTACAGTATGATCACATTATATCTAAGCCTATTATTGGAAAGGATGAAGACTTCAAACAATATGTCAACAGAAACTCCAAGGTACAAGTACATTGTGATTTCTGGATGAATAGATAACAATATTTACTTATTTCTGAGGTAGGACATAGATGTGGTGGCCTATCATGTGAAATGCTTTGAAAACTTTGATAAAACTTATTTCTTACATGTTATATTATATTTACTCCAGGTATAACACATGATTCATGAACATATTATTTTACCTTACCTGTTTGAAAATCAGAGAAAGGTATTGAAATTTCTGCTTTGAAAATTGGAGTCTTTGGTGTCTTTATTACAATCTTTTTCGAGTAAAAACAATGCAGCCATGTGTAATCTCTAGATATAACACTGATTTAAGAAAAGATGTTTTCAGCATATCCGGTCTGAAATCGGAGCAAGGTAGTTAAACTTCTGCTCTGAAATTTGAGTTTAAATGTTGCAGCCATATGAAATCCTTGTTTTTAACTGAAAGACATTATTTTTAAACACAAGGAATTATGAATTGTAACAATTTAGGAAAAAGGTACTTGGAGTCTTTTCAAAGATTCCTCTGTCTGTGCTGATGTGACTTATAATAAACTAATCATGAGTAACCCTTGTTTCTGATTGGCTGAAATAAAAAAATCTTCTGCTAAAATAACAAGAGCAAATGGATTGTTACATTGCAGGATTTAAGGATATATGTTACTGTACAAAGTTTCCTGACTGGATGTCAAACCTGTGGTATCCATGTTCTAGTAATCTGTTAATTAAGGACGTGATACAGTTTAATTTAAAATTGTGTCTTATTTTGTTTAAATCCTAGCCATTTATAGTCCAAAAAAGTAAAATCAAATTTGACCAGATTCCACAGAGTGAAAATCATGGTGAATGTCTGGTGGGCGTGGTGGGGGGGGGGGGGGGGAATTTTCGTTAGTTTTCTCAGCAACTACTAATCACATTCTCTTGAAATTTGGTATGCAGCATCAGCATGGCCTCTCATCAAATGGAATTCTATTTCAGGTCTGTGGCTCACCTACTTCCTGTTAAACGAAATCAGGCCATTTCTGTCTTTGATGGATTTTTTATGATATTTTTTGTGAATTTATAGCTTGACCAGGTTAGAATGATTTTTTTATGTTGAAGTTCGATGCATAACTATTTACTACTGAAGATTAATATGATTAGGTATAACCTAAAGAGGAGATAATCAAATGGGTTTAATGTATCAGTGAAGTAAGTATGGATGTGGTGATCGTTTAAACTCTTTTTGGTTGTTTGGAAAATCTCTCAGCTAATTGTCTAACCTGGACTTCAGGGATAAGAAACCACTGCAATACTGAAGGTAACTCAATTTAAAATTCATAGACATAGATTTGAAATTTTTTTTACCGTTATGGTAGATTTGCTTCATAAAATTTTTAAAATGAATTTTGAATTTTGTTTTTGTTTTGTAGCAAGAGACTGTTATGTTAGGTGATCCTTGTTTGAAAGATTTAAAGAAAGGGGACATAATCCAACTCCAAAGAAGAGGGTACTACATATGTGATCAACCCTATGAACCATTGAGGTACACTTAAGACTTAATACACAACAAATAGATGACTTCAGACTCTTTACCAAATGTCTTCTTTTCTGTTATTAATAATTGTGAAAATAAATCAGTGCAATATGGTTATAACAAAGTAAGATGATGGAAATACATGTTTTAATTATTGATATTTAAGAAATAAGTAAATAAATGTGTTACTTATTGATAAACTGGTTGATTCAAATAAATGTGCTATGTGGTAAGATGGAAATAGTGACGTCTTAGGTTTCTTAAATCAGTGTCTTTTGTCTAAAGTTGGAAATAAATGTAGTACCATTTTAAGTTATCAGTTAGACATCAGTTATAAAGTGAGTACTTAAATGTAGACATGGGTTCATGTAGTAACAAGCAGACCTCTTTATTTCCTCATGTAATTTTATTGCTACAAATTACTGTTTCTGAATCATTACTTTATATATATATATATATTTTACGGAATATATTATTCTATTTTTCAGTGTGTTTACAGGAAAATGTGGCCCCTGCATACTGTTGAATATTCCAGATGGTCATCAGAAAGAAATGCCAACTGCTGGTTCAAAACATAAACAAGAGGGCAGTGTAAAAGAGGTATATGAAATGTAATATTTGATACCATGGTTACAGGAAATAGAAACAAAATGTCATTCACATTTGATTTTAACATCTGCTTAATATTCCTCACAATTTTGAACATGATAATACATTGTAGTTATTTCGGCACTGCCAATCCTCGTAAGAAGTATAATGTAAAAACAAAATGATTGTACCAGTTTAATGATTTATTTGCTAAATCACTCATTATTACTGTAGAAAGCACAGAGTAAGAAAGGAAAAGCAGCTGAAAAATCTCCTCAAGAAGAGACCCCGCCATCAAAGATGGATGTTGCAGACTTATTCAACAGGATCACAGCACAAGGAGAAAGAGTCAGGAATCTGAAGACTGAAAAGGCTAAAAAGGTTACCTAAAGTTTTCATAAATCTAGCATTCTAAACATCTGTCAAAAGACATAAACAGGATCCATTTGGAAATGGAATTTGTATGAGGCATTTTCAATTTTGATGTATAAATTTGCCTAAGGCATGATCCAGGTTGATCCCTGCATAATTAACAGATGGAAACTATTCGGGTGTCATGACAACTAATAAACATAAATAGTAAGAGCAGTGGAACATTATTGCATATTAATATTCTTTAAAACCAATTCAGAATTTGTCCTTACTTTACAGGTTTTTCTGTTTAAGTGTTTTTTCCACATTAAGTACCGTAAAAAGCTGTGTAAAGTCCTCATTTACATATTGTCCGCACCCCTTTCTTGGGCCGGCAATTGGGGAAATTTGTATATGCTTGTACAATCTGCACGTACAAAATTTTTAAAAAATGTCTCAAGATGAAGACATAGAGTCCGACTCGACTTGGTCACGCTTTTTATCAAGTTTTTACTGTTATATGTAATTTATTCTCTCTTCAAATATCATTTATATTTATGGTTTTATTCATTTTTAGTGATTGTAATAAGTTAAATAAAAAATAGTGCATTCTCATATCGTCTATTTTGATCTTTGTTAAAACTGATACTCACACATTTCGAAAACCAAAACAATTTGTCAACTTTCAATTATCAATGAAAACAAAAAGATTACATATTTTATTGTAATCCCTTAATGATTGCAATCAAAACATTGATCTTCAAACATTTGGGGTTACACAACGACGCCATTTGCACTGTACGCAATACAGGTTACACATCCGGTATTTTCGTATCCGTTTTAATTTTTATTCGTCCTATATACCGGTAATTATTATAACATTACTACAAAAAATTGAAGTAAAAATTAATACCATTACAACATATTTATATGGAAGTTTGTAAAAGAATGGTGTTAGAATAGTACGAAAATACCACATATAACACAACAAAATGGCGACCG
This sequence comes from Limnoperna fortunei, assembly GCA_944474755.1. Taxonomy (NCBI): domain Eukaryota; kingdom Metazoa; phylum Mollusca; class Bivalvia; order Mytilida; family Modiolidae; genus Limnoperna; species Limnoperna fortunei. The sequence continues at coordinate 36,464,628 of OX104113.1, forward strand.
CCATTGACAACATTCAATGGGAGGAAACACATTCTATCGAGTCTGTATTTATGTAAAATCCGCACCATTCCTTTCCAACTTAAAAAGAAAAAGACCATGGACAATACGACCCTAAATACGGTACCTTCCTGAAGTTGCATTATATAAAAATATTTCCATTAACACACTCTCAGCTGTTTCCTTAGAAGGTTTGGAGTTTTCAATGAAATTCTAGGAGGGCATAGTTTTTAGACATATATATATATTGGAATCCGTCTGCAGCGTAAACACTTACAATTTTGCTTTATATTTTTATAAGCTTAAGCGCTAGGTCGATCAAATTTGGTCTAGTGGTAGTTTACAATGAGTACTTGCCAGCTAGTCACCTAACCTTGAGCTTAATTTCACAGTCCAGTGACTATATTAATGTTTTTGGATAAGTGCAGTTCCATGCATGGTAGGATGAACAATACTTGGTATGTTGCTGATGAATAGTACTTGAGTATCTGATAGGTGTCACCTTACCTTGTCCTAAATTTCACAGTCCAATGACTATGATAAAGTTTTGGATTAGGGCGCCTCTGAAACCATGAATTGTATGTTTTAAATGATGACTATTTAATGCTATTTACTTGTTGCTCATAAAGTAATTTCTTAGTCCCCTACTGGCTTCGTGGAAGAGGACTAAAAGTATTCACTCCTTCTGTCAGTCTGTCACACCCATGTTTTCTGGACTTTTTTTCTAAACACTTGCAGATATTCAGCTAATATTTGGTATGCGAGTCAACCAAGATGTGTTATAGATCAAATTCAAATATAGTTCCAGTCCAATAATTTTGTATGAAGTTCTGGCCCTTGAGCTTAGACAATTTCTTAAATATAAAAGTTTTCCAGTTTTTTGTTCTAAACACTTGCAGATATTGAGCTGATATGAGTCGACCATGACGAGCTACAGATCAAGTTCAAATAGCGTTCGGGGCCAATGATTTTTGGCAAAATTATGAATGCTTTCATATATTGAACTGATATTTGGTATGTGAGTCAACTATGATGAGTTAAAGTTCAAGTTTGAATATTGTTCCTGTCAAATGATTTTTGAAGAAATTATGGCGCATGGACTCAGACAATTTTAATAGCCTGTAGGGGACTTAGTATTGCCAAAGAATTACTATCCACACTTGTTCATTACTGATGTGGTGTGCAGGCGAAACATTTTTCTGAGTTCACTCTTGTTACCTGTTTGATATACATGACTGTTTTCATTGTAGGAAATAATAGATACCGAAGTGAAGATCCTGTTGGCCCTTAAAGCAGAGTATAAATCAACTACTGGTAAAGACTGGAAACCAGATGAACCTCCAAAGGCAGCTCCATCTACCCAGAGTTCATCAAGTGATCCTGCTAAATTGAATGCCCAGATTGTAGCTCAAGGAGACAAAGTTAGAGATTTAAAAAGTGCTAAAGCTGCAAAGGTATTAACTGGACATATTTCTTATACAAGACATTAAATTAAAATCTTTATAAATAATAAGAATTAAAATCTTTATAAATAGTAATCTTGTTCTAAAATTTGTTAATATATTTAAATCTATGTGAGTAACTGAAACTTGAAACATGTCTAATTTTTCATGGTAATGTTGTTTTATATTTGTTGAACTGATTACATTGGATTCTTCAGAAACGTACAGGAAATTTTTATGGCATTATTCATTGAATATTTTGCCAATATTAGGCAATGTTTGTAAGGTTATTACGTACAGTAGTGTCCTGGTGGTTTTTCTTGTCCTGCCAATGAAACTTGGGGACATCCAGATTTTTTGTCTATTCCACTGTTCGTGCATACATCAGTCTGTCCCACCTTATGTTGCGCTTTTTTTATTATGCTTACTTCACATCTTCATGATCTTCAAAATTCTCTAATGCTGTGAAAAATATTTCAAACTTGAGTGAACTTTGGTTAAGGAATGTGTTTACCAATTTGTGCCAAGCAGGACATCCATGTCATAGAGACACAGTTCCTTGTTTTTATTGAAATATGTGTTCCCATTTATTTTTTAAAGGATGTTATTGAAGCTGAAGTGAAACAATTATTGGCATTGAAGAATGAATATAAAGCAGCTACTGGTACTGACTGGAAACCAGGCTGTGAACCCTCACAAACATCAAGTCCACCACCAGCAGCACCATCTACAGGTACATCTGCTGTTGATTTAAACAACAAGATTATTGCCCAGGGTGACATAGTAAGACAACTCAAATCTAACAAAGCTTCTAAGGTAATTATATTATCAGTTAAATTTGCTGCTCTTGATGTTAGTGAATATCAAAAAGTTATATTATTTGTAAGGTAAACACTGTGTATGTATTGTGGATTGTTGTTTTGTAAGTTAGTACTACATATGTAGTTTATTGTGGATTGTACATTAATGTATTAAATGGTTGAAATATTAAAAGATTCAAAGACACTATAAAGTCTACCTACTGTTATAGAGGCAATTATCTTGTGAGTTACAGTATTTTGACTAGCCACCATCAACAACCCTTTGATTGTGCCATTCTGTGATGTTATAAATGTTTTAATCAAACAGACTAACAAAATTATCAAAATTACTGATGTATGAACTTGTTATCTTTTAGGGTGACATTGATGCAGCAGTTAAAGTTTTGTTGTCACTAAAAGGTGATTATAAATCTGCCACAGGACAGGAATGGAAACCAGGATGTGAACCACCACAGGCTCCATCTAGTGGAGGCAGTGGGAACTCAGATCTTAATGACAAAATTGTTGCTCAGGGGGATATAGTTAGAGAACTAAAATCTAAAAAGGCACCAAAGGTTAGTATGTTGATTGCTTTTTACTGAAGTTATGCTTTGTACAATTTATTTTAAATGTACTTAGAATTTTTGTGAATGTTTACATAAATACATGTACAGTATTTAATATCTTTTAGGTGATATTTGTAACAGATGATTTTTAATCAAATACTGTATTTTGTGAGCTAAAATTACACATGTTGAGAGCTCATTTATATATTTACACACAATTTAAAGTAGCGGTAATATTAAATCCTGGAAATGTATAGATGACATGAAGCACCCAATCAGTCATTCATTGTTTACACTTTTCTGTTTTCAGGCTGATGTAGATGCAGCCGTGAAAATATTGTTGTCACTGAAAGGGGACTATAAATCTGCCACAGGACAAGAATGGAAACCAGGGAGTGCACCACCATCTACTGCTGCTCCATCTAGTGGCCCTATTGGAGAATCACAACTCAATGATAAAATAGTTGCCCAGGGAGACAAAGTTAGAGACCTAAAATCTAAAAAGGCACCAAAGGTTTGTTTTGCTTTTTTTGACAATAAAGTGCCAGTCAGTTATTATGTAAATGATCTGAAGTTGTTTAAAGGAAATTGTTATAGAAGTGTCCATCTTTGCATTTCCATTCAGCTTCATCAACTCAAGCAAACTCACTTTAGTTAGTTAGTTACTTTTCCGTTTCACTGGAAGATACACTTGAAATGTCAAACTGTTTGATATGTGAGGTAACTGTAGACTTTGTTTATACCCATTCCCAGAGTGAAGCTAAATAAGTATGGCTTTATTGGACTGTCCATCAATCCATCAGTCAGGAATTTTGTAGAGTTAAGTAGACCTGACTATTGTCAGATGTTGCTTTTTTGTGGTTTATCCTTGCAGTAGAGTTATTTCTGTTATTACAGGACTGAAAGTCTGACTGAGCTATTACCATCGTTAACATTTTTTGTCTGTAAACTTTTCTCTGTTTAGTTTTCTGTGCTACTGCATTTGCAGGAGTGTTACCTGTGACCAAATGAATATTCATCATTTTGTCTTGATTGTGACAAAACATGGCTGCTGTGGGGAACTATTGCTTAGATCATTTGATAAAACATAAGATAAATACTAAACTATCAAGTATCTGGCAAGAAATACATCACAAAATAAGATATAAGATATTCACTGTCAATAAGGATTGGCTAAAACTAAATAAAATCTTCTTAAAGAACAAGATTTATTGTTACTTGAAACAAATGAGGAATTTGCAGTCCTGTACAAAGTTTTCTCATTTTGACATAAAAAAAAAAACATGGCCACCATTTTCAATTTTTTTCTGGTTGTCTGAAATTTTTTAATTGTTTCCTTCAAACTACATGACCAAATGGATTGTAACTTTGCATATTGCAGGTCAGAGAAGAGCTACCTTTCCCTATGCAAAGGTGTTAATACATAGAAACTTCTGTGACTACTGCATGTCCCTGTTAACTTACACTTATGAAAAATAGTTAGGAAAACGTGTGAACCAGTGTAGTGTATTAAGATTGAAAAGCTATAAATCCCCTTTTTAAACTGTATTATTGATAAATAATTTTATTACCATTTAATCCAATAGTCTATAATCAGCCACAACATATTTAATCTCAATTAGGAGTCAAGATACAAATTCATGCAGTACTGTATTTTTCTCCGAGTTAGAGAACCGAATGACCAGTAAATTTTTGTGTTGAGGAATGAACCATTAGAGCTTATCAGGGGCTGCTCTGGCTTCTAAAAAGCTGGCGTCAAAAAATCGCCAACTGCAATTTTCCGTCGCCAGTTTTGTAAAAGTGTCGCCATATAAGAAATCGCTAGATCACTATATGACATGGCGAAATTGTTTAACATGTGTGACATATTCTGTAAAGTCGGATGAAATCCAAGTTTGCCGGACTCTTAATTCAATTTTTCAAAAGTTTGGTCTCGAGCAGCCCTTACACTAATTGTATTTTAATCATGAAAAGATGTGTGAGTGATTTCTTGTTGGCAGAAAACAAAAATTTTACAGTAATTAATTAGAAACATCTATTCCTGTGAATGAACATAAAACCGAAAATACTGAAAATAGAACTATGTATGTGTAAGAGTTTTCTAATTACAATATTAAGACGGACATCTGGTCCGAAAATCACTCAACAACGACGTCAGTTTTCATACCTGTATTTTATTACTTACATTATAAAAAAATATTACTACAAAAATATGTTTGTTTTGTTATTTTTATAAATTAATTAACAGCATCAATTGTTTTATTACACGTCTACTCAAATGTGATGCAGGTAAAGCTGCTTTTCATCAGACAACTTTGTTGATTCATTTATTGCCGATTTCCGTTTAATTACTCCAAATAACACACATGTCACTGGATACTACACAATACATTGGTATTTACGACCATAGAAGCCGACAAAGGATCTTTAATGATGCAATCGCCGATTACCGATAAATTTAAAACTTGCATGCATCGTTTAACACTATAACACCTTGGCGCCAAAAAAATCGCCAGACGCAATATTTTGTCGCCAAATGAAAAAAAAAATCGCAATTGGCGACATTGGCGAAGCCCAGCGCGGCCCCTGGCTTATTTATTATAAATTAATTCTCTGTATCACTGCATTTTATTTTTATTAGAGAAAAATAAAAATCGAAATCACATACCCAGGGGCTGCTCTGGCTTCTAAAAAGCTGGCGCCAAAAAAATCGCCAACTGCAATTTTCCGTCGCCAGTTTTGTAAAATTGTCGCCATATTAGAAATCGCTAGATTACTATATGACATGGCGAAATTGTTTAATATATGTGTGACATATTCTGTAACGTTGGACGAAATCCAAGTTTGCCGGACCCTTAATGCAATTTTTCAAAAGTTTGGTCTTGAGCAGGCCGTACACTAATTGTATTTTAATCATGAAAAGATGTGCGAGTGATTTCTTGTTGGCAGAAAACCAAAATTTTACAGTAATTTATTAGAAACATCTATTCCCGTGAATGAACTTAAAACCGGAAATACTGAAAATAAAACTACGCATGTGTAAGAGTTTTCTAATTACGAAATTAAGCCGGACATCCGGTCCGGAAATCACTCAACACCGACGTCAGTTTTCATACCTGTATTTTATTAATTACATTATAAAAAAAATATTACTACAAAAATATGTTTGTTTTGTTATTTTTATAAATTAATTAATAGCATCAATTGTTTTATTACACGTCTATTCAATGTGATGCAGGTAAAGCTGCTTTTCATCAGACAACTTTGTTGATTCATTTATTGCCGATTTCCGTTTAATAACTCCAAATAACACACATGTCACTGGACACTACACAATACACGTGTATTTACGACCATAGAAGCAGACAAAGGATCTTTAATGATGCAATCGCCGATTACCGATAAATTTAAAACGTGCATGCATCGTTTAACACTATAAAACCTTGGCGCCAAAAAAATCGCCAGACGCAATATTTTGTCGCCAAATGAAAAAAAAATCGCAATTGGCGACATTGGCGAAGCCCAGCGCGACCCCTGCATACCTGGGTAATAGATCAGTGGCTTCTTATTGGTTGATTATTGAGAAATTATCATTTTTCCTCAATTGCTCTTGGGATATTTCATTACTACAAGTATTTTGACAGCATACATGTTTTACATTGGTGTTTCATATAATTATACTATGTGAATGAGTAATCCTGAAAGATTTATTAGGGCCCTGCCACTTTGTGGCGGGTGCCCTATAGTGATCAGTCTGTCCGTCTATGCGTCCGTCCAAACTAATCGTGTTGGGGCTGTAACTGTTTTATCTTTTGAGGTAGGCTTTTGCTATTTGGAATGTGGGTAGACAATATCGAGGCAATGTGTCACTTACCATAGTTGATGACCTTTGACCTTGACCTCAAGGTCGGCTGGGCCAACAGAGATGGGTACCATCTCACTGATATCTAGTTAAAATTGTTTACAATAAAGTGACTAAGTGATGGAAAGAAAAAGATGAGTTATTGCAAAAATATCCATTTTTCTATTATTTGAAGCAAAAAGTCATGACAGAAGCTATATTTCTAAGTAGCGTTAAGTAATAAAGACATCAGAAATTGGTGCAAAAAATATGTAAAAAGTAAAACATGATGGTGGAAAATAGTTCTCACGAGTATATGTATTTGTAATTCATGTAAACAAATTGTATCAAAACAGACTTCAAATTTGACAATGCCAGGGAATACAATAACTGTAACCTACATTTCTTCCTGCCTATTTTCCTTCCAAAAATATTCTGAAGCAATTAACAAAATACTCTTCTTTTGTAATATTTTGTGTCCTGTTGAATTTACAGTTAAATCAATAAATCTGACCTTCTATCCATCAACCTACATTTTACCAGTACTTACATGTAGTAACACAAGTTGTAGATTCATTATCATCTTTCAAATTTAAAATGTTAAGTATTTTATGCTGTGTGTAGCAAACATCGTTAGTTAAATATTTTATAGGATAGCTAGACTGATATAAGCTGTCCATTGTCAGTCTATCCAGAGATATTTGTTTTCAGGACATGGTGAGGTAATAATAATTTTGTTTTAGGACCTAATTAACATTTACTAGACCAAACACTCTTTCTACTATTTTTCTCCTGTTTAAAGTTAAACAAATTGTAATACCCAGGGGTCAATACACCCCAAAAAAGTAACTCCCTCTGGCAACCAAAGATGATCTTGATCGTAAGACATTTAGGGGGCACTAGGAAGAAGTGAGGAGACCATTAGTATTCAAAATTTCACTGATACATTTCTTTCTTAAATTTTGTAATAATTGTTATTTTCAGGAATATTTTTCTCTTGTATTTTCAAACAGTAACTCTAATTAAGTTTTTAGCTCACCTGACCCATAGGGTCAGTGTAGTGTGAGCTATTCTCATCACTTTGCATCCGATGTTGTTGTTGCTGATCAAATATTAAACATGGCTGCCAGAGCCTTTAATGCGTTCTGATATGCTGAATTTTAAAAATCTTCTCCTCAAAGACCGCTTGTCAGATTGATTTGCAATATTGCAGAAATGTACCTTAGATGGTCCTCTACAAAGTTTGAGTTTTAAGTGCCAATCCAAAATCCAAGATGGCCACCATTGCAGGACATAGTTTAACATAGGACCCTATGGGAAAAACATAAAAACAACTTCTTTTCAGAAACTGTTCCACACTATGAAGCCAAATTATGTAGAAATGAAGGTTGGATAGTTATCTTATTTTGAGTTATTTGAACCAATTGCAAATTCAACATGGCTTCCAGAGCCACTAATGTAAATAACATAACATTACATTAAACCCCCAAAACATTATTCTGTTCAGCACACTTCCATTTGCATACAGAAGTTTTCATGATGGTCCATGTAATTCTTATCAATTGTAGTTTATATATTCATCCAAAACAATAAACAAAATAAAATATATTTTGACTAAATTTTCAAACCAATTTTTCTACTTTTCAGCTCACCTGACAGGTCAGGTGAGCTATTGCCATCACTTAGCATCGGTCATCTTTTGTCATCTTCATCATAGTTAACTTGTCTTTGAAAATCTTCATCTCCAAAACCACTGAAGAGATTGTTTTAAAAATTTGCACACATCTTCATTAAAATGTCCTCTATCAAGTTTATACAAATCATGTCCACAGACCTACCAACATGGGCACCTCGGCTAAAAGTCAAATGGGGGGTCAAAATACAGTTTTTGTCTCGCCTGCGATGATAGTTACTGGAAGCAAGACATATGTATTGTAATCCAGCGGGGGCGGCGGCGGTGTAAACACTTGGACATCTTGCTTCATATCTTTGTAAGCCTAAGCCTTTGGTCCATCAAATGTGGTCCAGTGGTAACTTATGTTCAGTACTTGCCAGTTGGTCACCTTTCACCTGACTTTGACCTCAATTTCACAGTCCAGTTTTTGGCAGTTCCTCTGTAACTATGCATGGTAGGGTGACAGTATTTGGTATATAGGTTGCTGGTGAAGAGTACATGACTCTTTGGTATATGCCACCTGACCTTGACCTCAATTTCACAGTCCAGCAACTATGTTAAAGTTTTTGAATTGGGGCAGTTCCTTTGTAACCATGCATGTTAGGATGACAGTATTTGGTATATAGGTTGATAATAATTGGTACATGAGTGTCTCATAGGTTTCAACTGACCATGACCTCAATTTCATGCTACAGTTAGTGACTAATTTAAAGTTTTTGGAGTAGGTCCGTTTCTCTCTAACCATGCATTATATATTTTAAATGATAACAATTTAAAGCTATTTTGGTAATGCTTATGATGTAATTTGTTTTTGTTATTGATGTGGAATGCAGGTGAGACATATTTCTCTGTCCACACTTGTTTTCTTATAGTTCAAAAAGTAAAACAGATACAGGAAAAACTACCTTCCTTATTCAGCATCAACAGTTATACTATACTCTCCATTGAGTCAAAGTTGTATAATAACTTCTTGTACGAGTTATTGCCCTTTAATTGTCAAATTGATTATTTTTGCAGTTTTTTCCTTAAAATCTTGAAAGATTATTAGAACTAGAGAAAACATTAGCATTGCTAAATTGTTCAGCTCTATGAGAGCTACAAAAATGACTTAAGGATCAAGATTGTCTGATCAACCGTTTAGGAATTATTCCACTTGAACAGTTTTTTTAATCAGTTTTAATTGATTTTAAAAAATCGTCTCTTCTGAAACCACAGAAAGGCCTGCTGTGCAACTTTGTACACATCATCAGTAAAATGTCCTCTAACAAGTAGGCATAAGCCATGGCTGCAGACCAACCGACATGACTGCCTTGGCTTAAAATAGAATGGAAAGGGGGGTATCAAAATAGTTTTTGCCTTACAGTTCAAAAAGTATAACAGATACAGGAAAACAGAAGAGACCTTCTTTCTTCCGCATCAAAAGCTCCACTAAACTCTTAATGAGTTTAAGTTGGACGACCACATCTTGTGGGAGTTATTGCACCTTATTCGTTATAATTGATGATTTTTGCCATTTTTTCCTATTGTTGACAATTATTAGAACTAGTGAAAAGGTTAGCATTGCTTAATTGTTAAGCTCTATGAGAGCTGCAAAAATCAGTTCAGAGTCAAGATTGTCTTGAGAACCGTTTAGGAGTTATTCCCCATGAACTTTTTTAAAAATCCGTTTCAACAGATTTTAAAAAATCTTCTCATAAACCAATGAAATGACTGCTTAAAACATTGCACATGTCATCATCATAATGTCTCTACCTTGGCAAAAAATAGAACATGTGGTCAAGATAGCTTTTGGCTTATAGTTCAAAAAGTATAACAGATACAGGAAATCTGAAGTGAACCTGCATCCTCAGCATCAATAGCTCTAAATTATTTTTTAATGTGGTGAAGTTGTGTGACGATGCCTTAGAGGAGTAATTGCCCATAATTGGTCAAAATTCTAGATTTTTGTCATTTTTTCTCAGTATCATGAAAAATGTAAGAGCTAGGGAAAATCTTTTCCATTTAAAATTATTCAGCTCATTAAGATCTGCATAAATGATTTTCGGTGCATATGAGTTATTCCCCTTAAAACATCAAAATTAATGATATTTGAAGTGTTGGACAATTCCTTAGAGGAAAGAAAAGCTAGATAAAAAGGAAGAATTGTCTGGTTTAGGTGAGCGATAAAGGCTTCTGGGATCCTCTAGTTTCATGTTCGTAATTTTTGGTAATTAGACATATTCCAGATGGCACATAATTCAATTAAATGTTATAAAATAGGCAAACTCTCTGCAATTTTAATTGGTATTACATATTGAGTCAAGAGTAGGAAGTCCAGGAGAATCAGTAGGACATGACATACAAGTGTCTTCAGTAAGCTATCTGGGATACGTATATTGAATTTCCTTTCTAGTAAGATGACTGGTTGCTGACCTTTCCCAGTGTGGTGGCATTAACCAATAAAAACTGAACGCCATGATATAGCTAAAAAAATTGGTGAAAGTGGCGTTAAACATTATTAAAACAAACTATTATTACTATTACAAAATTGGCAGAAATGTTCATGTCTCTTAAAAAGTTTGTTTTAATAAGTAATGCGAGTGTTACAGGCTCTTGATGTATAGAAGTAAGATTGAATGTTGCATGTGAACAGAGTAAAAACATATAAGCTGGATAAAAATTGATTTTTATAAGACTTAAATTGTATAACATTAAAAGTGATATCTATATTGACATTTTTGTTTATCAAGCAACCATTAAGTTACAAATTCACTTTTTGCCATGTAATCCAAACTTGTTGGCATTAAATATCAAGAAATGTCATGTTTTCAGAGGGCTAACACTCCCAACTTTTATCTTGCTTCAATTTTGAACAATTTCATTGTTTTCACTGTCATGAAATCATTTGACACATATCTTTGCAAAAAAATATTTTTCAGAGTGTTTATTTCTTATATTATAAAATAATGTTAATTGTTATTAAATAACAAGATTTATTTATTCCATTGAAATTGAAGTAAACTTGTTAACTTTCAGTGAAGCAATATTTTTATTAATATCATGACTGAACTACTTTTTTTCTTCCTTTCCTGAGGTTTGTGGTACTGTAAATGACTGTCTCCTGTTATCATCCCATAACCTTACAACTTACTAAGAACAACCTTGATTTTTAATAGAAAAGGTCAACCTGGTTATGGTATTTTATTCTAAATTTTACATAAGTGTATTTATAGTTTCAGATAAGTGTGTTACAAGTCATTTATATTTATAATTTTTTTTTTTATTTTAGAGAAACACACTGTGATTTTTATCTCTTTCACAAACTGCTTCTTTGAATTAAATAGATAAACATGCCTAGGTTTCTTTGTGGGCTATTTATAGCTTGACACCTACTCATCTCAACTTTGACCTGAATATTTAATGGTATTAATACTTAGCCACGTGGAACAGTGTTGTACATTTCCTGCAGGTAGATATGTCTTAATCTCCAAGTATTTTTTTAAAAATTCATTTTAAAGGTGTCATCAAACTATTTCTTGATGATAATTTTTAAAACAAATATTTTATTTTAACATAAATATTTCCTTTGACATGGATATTTGGTTATGAAAAGCTGTACAGGGTGATGCAATATTTATGTTTTGTTTGACATATAAAAAACACAGCTTTACTTCATACATTTTAAAATTACAAGATAAAAATATAGTTCATTATTTTGAAATTCTTTTATTAAATTGAAATATTGATAGTTATGGAATATTTTTTGTTTTGTTTGTATTTTCACCAAAAATAGGATATTTTATATATTGGTTTTGTGTGATTTATCACTTGCATAAATTATGCTCATGTTACAGTATTACCAGAGTACTAAGTTGGTTGTAATTGTTAATTATTATTTACCTACATGTAAGAAAAGATTTTAGTTTGTTTACCTTTATCTTTGACCTGACATTGTTCCCATTAAACCTGCCAAATATTTAATAATAATAATAATAATAATAATAACTTTAATTATAATAATAATAAGTATTATTTTAAGTTGGTATGAGTTACAACAAAATTACAAACACATTCTCCAAAGAGCTTTTGACCGTCATGTGTTTAATAATGAAAATATCCCAAATAGTTTTACGGATGATTTAAAGGGGAAGGAAACCCTCTAAACATCTTTGCATAATTTTGCAGAAGATTCTTATATAAATGTATTTCTAACTATGTTCGTGTTACAAAATGGCACCATAAAGAAATAAATCAATATTTTGTGATAATAAATTTTGAAATTCCCGCCTCCATGTAGGCAGCCATTAATGTGTGATCTGTGACGTCACACCTACTATTCCGGTTTACCTGTCTCAGCATCTGCTAATTATGATTATTAAACTTTCCAAAATATTTATAACTGATAAAATTTATATGGTAAACAAAAACAGCTAAAACCAGATGAGTCTTCTTCTTAATATTAAAAAAGATCTTATTTCTGAAGATATTGAATTCGAGAAGCATTTAGCATATTCAGAAAGGGGGGGTCTCAGAAGTTGTATTTCGGACATAGCGGAGTTTGGAAATTAGCACGAAATGCCGACCGCAGAAGAAAGTATTTGTTTTTATAGAATTCGACTTGGTGCAAAAGAACTTGAAGATCCCAACTGCGTAACGATGCACTCAAATTCTAAAATCTCGATGTTACATTTATACAGTCGGATTAATTGATGTTTAATGAAATACTACGAGTGCCAGAAGATTTGAACAATTATTTTTCGTGGTCTACTTCCACGTATTTTATTACTTAAATTTAAGCAATTAATTGTTTTGGGAAGATGGCACAATTTAGTGCAGATGAAAGCAAAATAATATGAATATACATCGCACTGCCTATCTTTAACCGGAATAGTAGGAATGACGTAGACAATTGCACTGTTTGCACTCTTCAATGCAAAAGAGCGCCACAATATGTCGACGCCCATGAGCTAGCGGGAAATTCAAAAATTTTATTTTTAATTAATATTTCTCGACTTACCTTGTAAAATTTTTAATAACTTTAAATAGTAAATCTTATTTTTAACTTTTTTTCTTTCAATTGAGCTTAAATTTATTTTGTGGTTTCCTTCCCCTTTAAGACTACCTGCTGTAAATACTTGTGCCACAGTTTCACTTGTTAATACATAATTTAACAGAATGTTAATGTTGAAATAATTAAAATCACATCATTTAACTTCTCTATAAATATAGTAGAGTAGAGGTAAGCACCGGGAATAACTTTTTATTTGGTCACGACAAGATAAGAATTGATAAATTGATAAATTGACAAGTATTTCATCATGTGGTGAAAATTTTGATGCAACTTTGTTGAAACTTTATGGTATTTAAACTGTACCAGATGTCTTTAGTTATTACTAGTTTCAAAACATCGTACAGAGCCTTTTGAAACCTAAGAATTTTTTTTCAGAATACTTCATTCCTATACAGAAGTTTGGTTTTATTGGGCATTATTATTGCTACTGTGATATATCTAACTTGATATTTTTTAATGATATTGAGCAATTTTAGTAATAACCAAACAAAAAGGGTGGGGTCAAGAGTAAAACTCCCAAACATACAGTGGGTTTGATATATTTTTGGTTAAAAAGTTGGGGCAGGGGGCTTCCACCTTCCATCCTCGGTATTCAATTTAGTAATAATATATATATGTTATTTTGGGCATATTTCATTAAGATTTGTCAAAAAGAAGTTTTTTGTCACAATTTTTTAACTTTTTAGTTTTCAGTTACATTATCATTTACAATGTAATCGAAAACAAATATTTATCAAAGAAATTGTACATTATACAGTTTTAAAAAAAATTTTCTTTGCCACTTATTTTACAGAATGAAATTGATGAGCAGGTAAAGGTGTTATTAGATCTGAAAACACAGTATAAGTCTGCTACAGGTAAAGATTGGAAGCCATCCCCGACCACTGCCACACCATCCAAACCTGCAGAAAATATGCCAGGCACAACTGCTGATGCTGCATCACTTAAGTCTGAGATTGATGCTCAGGGTGAAAAGGTCAGACAGCTAAAGTCATCCGGTGCTCCAAAGGTAAATTTTTATACTTATTGACTATTAAATTTTCAGCTTACTATGCATATTTTGAAAATTAGTATTGTGTGCACTATTCTATAGTCAAATGCAACTATAAATTTTACATATGTGGACAGAAAGTAACTTGTCTTTAATTACCAAATGAATCATGAATAAAGTATTTTAGTGTAAGCTTTTGTTTATGCTAGGTACCTGACTTTTGAGGCCGAAGACAAAAAAGGAAAACCAACTAATTCATCAATAAATGTATTTTAATTTTGAAATATTAATAAAATGATATCACCTGACCTGTTTTATTGAGTTAATAATAGGTTACAAGTTCTCTTGAAAGTGCTTGTCTCTCTCTCTCTCTCCCACTAAGTATCAGAATTAGAATACATCATGATGTAGTGATCTATTTCAACACCTTACAAGGTGATATCTTGGTATTTGTTTGTTTTTTTATAATTCCTCGAAACAAATTTTTAGAACTTTTCTATCTTTTATTTTTTATTTTTGGAACATTTGTTTCTTTTCCATGCAATCAAGTCAATACAGCTCACATGCCATGTTGGTTTGTCACTGTATTTCCACACCTATGGTATTATAGGATTAAACACCTGGTTTAAGGAAATTATCAATGTGTAAACTCTGACGACTCACTCACAAACTAAGGACTTTATGTCAAAGTTTGTGAGGGAGTCGCCAGAGTTTACACATTGATAATTTCCTAAAACATAGTGTTTAATTAAGGATTGTTTTCAATTGCTGGTTAGATTATTGGATATAAACGACTTTGGGTCGATTTCAATGAAAAAACCACTTTTATTGTAGCTCGATCCAAAGTCGTTTATATCCAATAATCTAACTAACAATTGAAAACAAACCCTATATTTTAAATTCTATAGTAAAAATAAAGTAACAAGAACAATATTTTACAATTATTCAAATGATATTCGCAATTCACAATTTTAGTGTCGTCACTTGTTGTTTGCGGAAGAATTCATGTATAGCCAACGTCATCAATACATCTTATTATGACGTCACAGTCAGTCACGTGCTGAAAAGGCAAGTTAGGTTATACGAAATAACCAACTTTCCTCATGTATTGAGTATTACACAGATGGTGTCCACTTTTTAATTAACTTGAATACATTGATTTGTTTTCTAATTATATCCCCCGCAAACTTGTTTGGGGGTATATAGGAATCACCCTGTCTGTCTGTCCGTCTGTCCACATCCTCCTCCTAAACTGCTTGACAGATTTTGATGAAACTTTAAATGATGGAAGTACATCATATGTAGATGTGCATGAAGAATTTTGGATGCTGACGTATATTATTCAGGGGAGATAATTAGACTTAGACTTTTAAAATATAGTATTCATTTCCAGACCTTGTAAGCGCAACTCCTGAACCGTTTGACAGATTTTGATGAAACTTTACATGAAGGAAGTACATCATATATGGATGTGCATGAAGAATTTTCGTCGCTGTCAGATATTATTCAGGGGAGATAATTGGACTTAGAAGCGAAGCGGGGTAACCCTTTGTGAGCGTGCTCACAGTCCACACACACTTGTTATAGCAGTAATGGAGATTATCCAAAGTTGGCATCCACATGCATTCATTTTGATTAGCTTTACTTCATAGAATAATTTTCTGTTTATAACAGAATGAAGTTGACAAAGAAGTACAGACATTATTGAGTTTAAAAGCTAAATACAAAGATCTGACAGGGGAAGATCTCTCGGGAGGTGGTGGACGGAAAGATAAAAAGGACAAAAAAGAAAGTAAAGACAATAAACAAAAGGAAGAGAAAAGTAAACCAGACAACAAACAGAAACCAGTAGCTGATGAAGGTGCTAAAGATCACAAGAAAGTAACTAGGTAGGGTTTGTCGTCTGGTTGGGTGTTTCTCTTTTTTTGTTCTTTAGTAAGATCATAGAAATTTTACATATTGTTAAGTAAATTATTTCCACTTTATTAATTAAACATTTAGTCAGTCACACATGTACTGGTACCATATGTTACTTTTTAATGGATGCATATACATGTCTGTAACATAAGATTTGTCGACTTACATTAAATATTTTACAGATTAGGGTTAGAAGCTAGAAAAGAAGAAAATTTGTCCGACTGGTATTCACAGGTAAGGTTTTTTTTTAAACCTGTTATTATGTTTTAAATATTTTAATTTTTAAAGTAAAAAGTAAAAATTTTAAGCAGGAAATTATTAGTTTACCTTGATTTACCTTGTTTTCCACATTCATATTATTTTACATCAATTAAAAGACTAATATAGCTACATTTTTTACAGAGAGTAAACAAACTTTAGTTGATAACAGAGATTAAGAAACTAATCTATTTAGCATAATAGTGATATTGTTTTCTAACATACAAATGCTGAATTAATCATAGATGACAAAGTTTATACACCTGTATATGTACAAAGGTTAAAAACAAGTTCATATGGAAAGCTGAAGACCATAACACTATCAATAATATATTCATTGCAGGTTATACAGAAAGCCGAGCTGATAGAGTATTATGATGTCAGTGGCTGTTATATCCTCCGCCCATGGTCATACTCCATCTGGGAGTCCATTAAAGAATTCTTTGATACTGAGATAAAGAAACTAGGTGTTGAGAATACATATTTCCCTATGTTTGTTTCAAATGCTGCTTTGGAGAGAGAAAAGACACATATTGCAGACTTTGCACCAGAGGTAAGGATTCTATTAGCATGTTATGTAAATTTTATATGGTTTAGTGATAAAATAATGTAAATTTAGCGCAAAAAGAAATAAAACAGAACTTAATGAGTGTAAAGGCTGTTTTGATTTTGAAGTTTTATTATGATATTATTACGTGATGATTTCTGTATTGGCCTAGTTATTGGTCCAAGGCTTGCTGTATTGGCCTGAGGCACAGCTGAAGGACAATACAGCTAGCCAAGGACCATTAACTAAAGTCTAGTCTAATATTGGTATTGGCCCAGTTTGTCCTGTATTTGCCTAATTCCAACCTGTATTTGCCTGAGAGATTTGGACTATCTACTGGTATACAATTTTAGTACAGGAAAGAAAAACAGTGGTCTCTTAGTTTAGTTTTTGTCTGTTGGAAATAAACTTGTAAAATCTAGGGTTTTTTTTATTACAGAATTACCTCCATTGTTATATATTTGTTTTTCATTATGTTGCCTGTACTAAACTCATTTTAGCTCCAACTTTGTATAGAAGCCATTAATATATTAATATAATTTGTATAGGCATGTCTTGAGTAAATATGTTTAATTTTGAAGAATTTAAGAAAAAATCTAATGAAAGAAATTTAAAATGTTATCATGCATGTGATTTTGTAAGATTTTCAGAAAATAATAGATAGCACCCTTAACCCTTTGAAATCCCTGTCCATCACACCTCAGCAAATCCCATCAGATATTAATAAGCAAACAGTATACACATTTGTAATGAAAACATTCATTAATTGGTTTAACATTCATTAATTGTTTTAATTGATCAGGTGTCATCTGACAAAAATTAAAAGGTTCTAGGGTTTTCACATGCAGATGTATAGGCTTTGACAAGGTGTAGGGCAGAATTTTCTAATCTCTTCTTATATGTAAAGCAAGGTATCTATGTGTTTAAAAATAATTTAACTGTGTTTTTAAATATATAAGCTTAAATGAAACTGTGCACAGTTTTATTCCAAATATCAGCTACAACCTGTTAGGCCAATTCTAATATTATCTTGTTTAACCCTAAAAATAGGTCAAAATGTACAATTGTTCAGTTGTCAATCAGAATAGCCATCTTAAGATCAAGAATCAAATCAATGCATTTGATTCATTTGCATGTTATGTTAAAAATCTTGTCAACAACGGAATGCATCTTTGGCTAATAGATTTGCTATGATTGACGAGTATATGTTGGTTTTATTCAGTATTAAACAATTATTGACTTGATATAGTTCACTATCATACTCTTTCCACCAGAGAAAATCTAATATTCATTGAGCCACTAGATGAGTTGAATATACATTTTTTAGGGTTAGAAATACCAATAGCGACCACATATCATTGTCAGTAATTGTTTTATTACCTTATCCTTTCCGATCATAGCAACCCTATTAGCAGCAGACGCATCAATTGTTTTTGACTAGATGTTTGTGTTACAAATGTTTACATGAATCAGATACATTGATTGGATGAGATAAAGACGGCTATTCTGATTATTTTAAAACAAGTTAATATTGGATTCCGCTTGTGACACAAATAACCATTTTTTAATGCAATTTTAGTAATAGCCCAAAAGTAGTTTTAAGACCAATCAAAAACAGGTAAAATTTTATTAATGTAATAACAGTATATCCCAACCCTCAAAAGTGTATATTCACCTCGCCTAGCAGATTGGTGAATATTTCATTTTCTCTGGTTGAGAAATCCAGATAGCAACACATATTAAAGACATTAATCGTATTTAAGTAGTATTCTAGCTAATGGTCAGGCAGTGGTCTGCACATCAAAAATTTTGTTTTTAACTTTTTTGGCTAAGATGCATTCATTTTGATATAATAACAAATTCTAACAAGATTTTACATTTGAAAAAGTGTCAGTTGGCTAGATAATTTTTGACTGGTTATATGGAGACAAATTTGGTGAGAAAATTTCCCGGCATTTTTCACTGTACAATTCAACTGAATTTCAAATGAATTTATCTTAAAAAGGCAAAATAATTCAGAACTTGAATAAACTAGAATGTTGTTATTGGATAGTTTTATCAAATTCCATGATCAAAAGTTTGCGTTTTATTCCTTCATGTGCCATCACATGCATTTTGCCTGATTCTTACATGAACTGATACTTAATTGTATTATGCCAGTGGAAGACATGCTTCTTGCATAGGAATTCACGGTTTCCCTGCAGATGTTTTATTTAATGTATGTATATTAATTAAAATGTGAAATCACGTAATCTAATTTCCTCTGAAATCTTTTTAGGTTGCCTGGGTAACAAGATCAGGAAAGTCTGAGCTAGCAGAGCCAATAGCTATAAGACCTACAAGTGAAACAGTCATGTACCCATCATATGCCAAATGGATAAAGTCTCACAGAGATCTCCCACTCAAACTCAATCAGTGGTGTAATGTTGTTGTAAGTACCATTCTACCTATCACAATTTTGTATCAAATCTTTAAAAAAAACTTTAATACTTATATGGTATTTGGTTTTAGGGCTGTTTACCATATTTGAACATAAACAAACTTCTATGGGGATGTTTAAAGGTACTTGTGACATCAAGGAGCTAAGAACTATATCTGAATGTGGTATAAATCCTGAAGCTAAATGTGTTGCACTGACACAATGTTTGCTGTTTAAAAATTCATGCATAATGTTTACATCTATTCTTAATTCACAAATACTATTCTGTACATAACTAGAAGCAGCATTGATTGTGTAAATTATATAACTTTAAACAAGCTGTCGTTGTCTTGTCATTCAGAGATTACAAATCTCGTGTGAAAATCATTGTTAAGTATGTAAAATTGAGGAATCATTTCAAAACCAGTAATAATTTTCTAAATTCCATGTCAAAAATTTGAATTGCAATTCTTACTTTCATAGAGATGGGAGTTCAAACATCCACAACCTTTCCTTCGTACTAGAGAGTTCTTATGGCAGGAAGGTCATACAGCTTGGTCAAATCAAAAAGATGCAGAGGAAGAGGTAATATACATATTTTATGAGAATAATTATTAACATTATAAAAAAAGTGAAAAAACATTGGTTTTAACATATGTTAACAAAAGTAGATAATTATATGTTTTAGTTCAAGATTTGACATTACATGTTTGATTTAAGAAAAAGATACTTCAAATATCTGTAATTGTTACCCTTTGGCTTTCTCATTATCTTGGATAAAACTAGTATTATTTTTCATTGGTATCCATCTAGGTGTACATAATTTTAGAGCTGTATGCAAGAGTTTATGAGGAGTTAATGGCTATACCAGTTATACGAGGTAGGAAGACAGAGAAAGAAAAGTTTGCTGGTGGTGATTTTACCACAACAGTGGAGGTCTATATTTCAGCCAGTGGTAGAGCTATTCAGGTTAGTTTAAATAAATTGTAGCTAGAATTGGTTGAAAATCACATAATGACGAAAATCTACTAAAACATTCAAATTCTTTTGTCATTTTTATTTTTTGTCGGATTAAATTTTTTCTATCAAAGTTTTACAACTTACAAATTTTTATCATCTTCATATTCAGTGAATTTCAGTCTGTCTGTCCGTGCCTGGGTTGTTTTCAAATGATAACTTGAAATAATGTCAACAGATTTTGTGGAAACTTTGCAAGCTGTTAAGCAATATAAAAGGAAGATCAAGTTCAATCTTAGCACAATTCAGTTTGAAGTCTTCGAATTAGGCAAATAATAAACAAATTTTTTTGTAAACAGTTGGCAGTTTCCAAATGATAACTGAAAACTCATCTACAGATTTTGTTAAAATAATGCCCAGCTGTTATGTACTATAAAAGGATCAAGTTCAATTTTCAGCACAATCCCAAGTGTGGTTTTTGACGTAGGCCAATTAAAAAAATTGGCAGAAATTTGCAAGTTTTCAAGTGATATTTAAACAAAAATGTTACATACTATAC
Organism: Limnoperna fortunei; assembly: GCA_944474755.1. Classification (NCBI taxonomy): domain Eukaryota; kingdom Metazoa; phylum Mollusca; class Bivalvia; order Mytilida; family Modiolidae; genus Limnoperna; species Limnoperna fortunei. Next base: position 36,485,647 of record OX104113.1, read on the forward strand.
AATTAAGACTAAGTTGAACTTTGAGCCCATTTGTAATTTTTGGGTAAGGCCAATATAAAATCTTGTTTATAGGTCCAAGGTCAATGTAGAATGAGGGGCCTTGGTGGCCGAGTGGTCAAGGTAGTTCGTCTGCTATTGATCACATGGTCTGTCAACACTGAGATTGCGGGTTCGATTCTCACTGCAGGCAGGGTGTACTTGACTCCAATCTTAATTGACAAGGATTGCCAGTTTTCCTACCGCAGGTTGGGTGTTTTCTCCTGGTACTAGGGCTTTCTCCCCCAATAAAAACTGGACGCCATGATATAGCTGAAAAATTGCTGAAAGTGGCGTTAAACACCATCAAACATCAAACAAACATCAATGTAGCATGGCCTGATATCATGCTTAGCTGTTCCTATAGGCTGATTTGTAATTCAGTAAATGTATTCATGTTACACTAAATACAACACAATGTCCCTTTAGATGCCCTATGGTTAGTTTATGAAAACAAACAAAAAACAATTGTAAGTTTTACATTAAATTTCATTGTTTTATGAATTATCTTTTAACCCCGTGGCACAAATTGTCAGAATACATCATGCAAGAAAGAAGTTATTGTAAACCATTAACAAAAATGCTAAAAATTTCAATTAATATTTTCCCATCAGTTCAATATGTTGTTATAACCAATTATTTAGCTATGTTAACAGTATAGATATATGTAGTACCTGACAATAAACATTATTGCACAGCACAGGTAGCTCAATCAAATTCAGAACATTGTTTATTGATTTATTTCATTTTATTTTGTTGAATAGTTTAGAAGGTATTCCATACAATTTTGTTCTACATGTCTTATTGCAGCCTCAGAGGTCAAGTGGTTCAGCTAGTTAATATATTATTGATCATGTGGTCTGTCAACACTGAGATTGTGGGTTCGAGTCTCACTTTGGGCAGAGTGCACTCAACTCCAATCTTAATTAACAAGGATCGATAGGTTTCATAAGGAAGGTCAAGGGTTTTCTCCAGGTACTCAGGCTTCCTCCCCCAAGTAAGACTGGATGCCATGATATAGCTGAAAGTGGTGTTAAACAACATTCAAACACTATATTTCCAGCTGTTTCTGATTTTTTATTTCCAGGGTGCTACATCTCATCATCTTGGACAAAACTTCTCTAAAATGTTTGAAATAGTATTTGAGGATCCAGTAACACAAGAGAAACAGTATGTGTTTCAGAACTCGTGGGGACTTACAACACGTACCATTGGTGTTATGTGTATGGTTCATGGTGACAATACTGGTTTAGTGCTGCCACCTAGAGTCGCATCAGTTCAGGTATTTTTTTTTAATTTTTAATATGTCTTTGTTTTGGTTGTCAAGTACCAGTAGGCTGTAGTTTATTTTTAAATATTCAAAATTATGTAAACTAAACTTTTTGAAACAAACACTGTTCAGTTTCATTTTATCGAAAGAAAGGAATTTAAAAAGTCAGTAAGATATCTGTGTTCTGTGGAGGTTTGTTTTACTAATAACAAATGTGACAAAAATTTTATATGCATTAAACTTTGATTTTTTAATCCTTTCCACTTGCAGTGTTCTCCCCAGAAATTTTGGATAGCATCACATTTAGCATGCATCATCGGTCGACCCAATTATGCGTTGTTTTTGTGTTTTTTTATATATGCCTGTTGTTATACATGTTGGTGTATTTATTTTGTTACTTATTTTGATTTTTGAGATACCTAATATATACATGAAGATATGTGTAATAAAGGAGTACTTAAAAAAACTTCATTATTTATTTATTTATTTATAATTCATGTTAAACACAATGTCATAGCCACTCAAATCAATGAGAATAGTTCCAAAAGCACAAATGTTACAAAATAACAAAGGCAATCATCACACTATCGTTAGCCCTTTTTCTGTGCAAAAGCAGTAGTTAATTCTATCGCCGGTCGATTGTGCTTCTCAGTTCGTGGCACTGAAAATTTGCTCACAATCAATCTTGTCAAATTCATCAGCTATGAAAATCGCATTTTCCAGGCTACATCAGTGTTCATTGTATTAACTGTTATATCGACGGAGGTCCTTGCAAGGGTCCTTGAATCGTTACCGATACTGGCGATAGTCGTTGGCGATTCTTATCTCGGGAACATTAAAGGCGAACATAATATGATAATGTCCCTGTCGATCTCCAGTGCTCGGTAGCGGTAAATCACGGCCTCTGTTCAAAACGTCGATGTGGATGGTATAATTTTCGACATTTGGCTTTCGAAATTCCTTCTGAAGCCATTTTAGCTTGGATCACGTGTTGATCACATGGTTTTGTAAATGTCATAAGTGTCAGCTTGGGATCACCAAACCTGAATAGTTATCATCAAAACGGTCAATTAACACCTATCTAATGACTTTATTAGCTTTGATATTAAATTACAGGTGATCAAAGAAAATTTATTAGAAATGTTTATTTTTCTTTGTTGTTATAAGCGGCCGATTGTTTTCAAACAATGGCGCGAGTTACCGATGTTAAAAATTATAGCATCTCGGCAGCGACGGATAGCATCTCGGCGATTTCGATAGCGTCTCGGTGCCGAGATGCTAAAACGGCCTGGGGAGAACACTGACTTGACTTTTCTTAATGTGAGGAATGAATCTCCTGCCAAACAGTCTATTGACTCACTCTGTTGTATTATGGTTTATTTAGTATTTACAATATTCTTGCAGAGAAATATTTTTTCTCTTAACTGAAGTACATTCAGGAGACTAAGAATTTAAACTGAATTTTACAGGTTGTAATAGTACCATGTGGAATCACTGCCAGTCTATCTGAGGAGGAGCTTAATTTGTTGATGACTAAATGTACAGAGTTCAAAGATTTGTTAGCAAATGGTGGTATCAGATCGAAGGCCGATTTAAGAGATAACTATTCTCCAGGCTGGAAATTCAATCACTGGGAATTAAAAGTAAGTCATGGAATACAGAGGTAATCATCAATTTCTTCAACAGCATGTTTTATAAGCTCAGAGGTGTTTACCCCCTTCCAGTACTCCCAGTAATCCTAACTATTTTTTTCAGTACTTTTGCACATTTAACCGTAATCTGAAACTTTGCAATAAAATGTCCGAACTTAGAACAATATTAAAAGAGTTTCTGGCCAGTCATTTACTATAAACATCTTTCTTATGCACATTTTATTTATCAAACATTAATAAAAAACATGTGTATTCAATATTTTAATACCTTTACAATGTAACAAAATCACAACCAAAAGCATTTGAAAGTTAATTGTAATACCGGCGGAAATGCGTAATTCCTGGTGCATTTCCGTGATGGGTATTTTTAGACCCAAATTCAGAATGATTCCGGAAAATCCATAATGGTAAACACCTCTGTTAGCTGTATACAGTGATACTTGTAGGATTTTTTTATGGTGAGTCCTGGACTCATCACTTTTGAGAATGGTGAGTCCCAAAAAATTTTCATGAGTCCCACATATCACAGATGAGTCCAGCTAAGTGCATGCATACACCTGTTTTCTTTGATGACCGACCCATTAAATGTCTTTTTATAAAAAGATATAATATGGCTTACTATAGTATGTTTATGTCATGCTATGTTATATTAGTAGTTAATGTAGTGGAGTTTTGCAGTATTCTGGAGTATGATTGAACTGCATTCATTACTTGAAACATGCTGATGTTTGCCCATTAAAGAGAGACTTGTGTATTACAAGTTACCTGGCTCTTCTTAGAATTGAATTTCAGATGCTGACGTTAATATTTCTTCCAAACAACTCATAACCCCTCCCCCCTTTTTCAGATCCTAGTCTATAGCAGATTATCTTCTTGATATATACAAAAATTAAAAGTTTATAAGATAACTAATCTAATGTTCATATTGAAGATATCTTTTACCGGTCAAGAATTCTTACTTTAAAAAAAGCGTAAGAATTGCAACTGCAAGGTTCCGACCGTGTATTGAAATTTGAAAACACGAGTGTATTATCAACGCTTAAATTTATCTGTAAAAACTGTCCATCAATACCGAACGTTTATTGTTTAATAAACATCTTAATTAAGGCAAATTTGCCGCCCGAGTGATTGCTACCTGCTGAGAATCAGACGAAACAGGTAAACATCGATCGCCATTTGTAAGAATATGTAATCACGCATCGGACACGGAATTGACATGACGGAAATTCGTACGCGTCCGACAACTGACATGGACGCGTACTGGGACGCGTTAGATGTTGAAAAGGCGCGTCCAGAACTGAAAAGACGCGTACAATACGCATCTAGACGCGTTGCGAGGATCCCTGTGTATAATTGCTTTGGTGGCTTTATTAATTTCTTTTATGTTCAAGTTTTCATCTATCTTAATTTTGGTATCTTTTTAAGTTGTACATGAAATGTTCTACCTGTAATAATAATGAATGCTAAAGTCTCTTTGTTCAATTTTGATCTACTTCATATTATCGTGAATTGATTTTAAGCAAACAAACTTCATACAGCAACTCATTAAACAAGCATATTTTGTCTGTGATTTAGGACACTACTTTTATCTTTTCTATAGCTGTTCTCATGTGGTTCATTTATAACTATAAAACAAAGTTGTTTGGCGATTTTTTATCAACTCCTTTTAAATGCTTTTGACTTATTAATATTAATACTTTGGAGTGCTGTTTAACCTTCTATATGTTACTGAGAATGTATGGATTTTATTAACTGTTGTTCCTTATATCTATTGTGTTGCTGAGTCATTTTTGTTTATTACAGGGAGTTCCCATCCGTATTGAGCTAGGACCAAGAGATATTAAAAACAATCAGTTTGTAGCAGTCAGACGAGATACTGGTGAAAAATTAACATTGAACAATGAGAATGCTGCTTCTCAAATGAAATCACTGCTGGAAAAAATACAAGCTAATCTGTATGACAGGTAAATTACTGTTTATTTTCTATATCCTTACTAGAATCGTATACATGTAATTAAAAGGCAATATTTTGAAAAATGGATGAAGCTGTTGAAAAAAAAAACTACATCACATCCTGTACTTTAATATACAAATACATGATTAACACATTTCTCTACTAAAACATCATCTGTTTATAAACAATTCAATGGTTCTATTTTCTGTAAGCTTTTCTTTACTGGGTTTTGTAGAGCTAAAGCAGACCTGGATAAATATTTGTCTGTGTCACATGATTGGACAGATTTCTGCGACAGTTTAGAGGATAAAAAGGTCATACAAGCTCCATTTTGTGGAAGGATAGATTGTGAAGATAAAATCAAGAAAGACAGTGCAAGGTATTTTTATTATTAAAAGTGTTGTATTATTTGCATCTTATAGTTATTTACTATAAACAAGGTCACATGTAACATGGTACAAAAGGAAAATCCATTCTGAATTAGTAGTTGTGTAGAATTGTATGTTGCACAAATAGTTTAAAAACCTAACAGTAACTATTCATTGTCTAATTTAATTGAATTACATAATATGAATAGTTAAACATAATATAAAGATGAAAAAACATAGAAAGACATAGACATAGAAAAAGGAAGAACCAACAGGAACTAGACTGCCACTAGAAAAAGTATTGAATATTGCTTAGGAATAGAACAATTAGCCTGTTGTAGCAGCTATATTAGGCTTACTCTCGTTACCCTGTGAATATGAATGAAAATAATGCCCATAACTTTGTCAGACTTGTACATGTTGCTAGTAAGAAAATCAGTTTGTTTCAGCAATTACAGGTGTATGCCAAGAAATATTTATTTCCTAAAATGTTTATACTTGTTACATGTATAATACTGATACCAAAATAATAATTGTACTTTTCAGAGATGTAGTTGTCGAGGAGGGAGCACCAGCCATGGGAGCCAAAGGACTGTGTATACCATTCAAACAGCCCCAGCAGCTGAAGCCAGGAACTAAGTGTATACACCCTGACTGTACAGAGAAAGCCCAGTTCTATACTTTGTTTGGTAGAAGTTACTAAAGAAATCCAACACTGTTAGATCATTGAAAAGACAATAGTTACATGACATTGTTTACTACATGTACTTAATAAATAATTTGTGAGCTACTACATGTACTTAATAAATAATTTGTGAGCTGAATAAATACACCTTACAAGAGTAAGAATCTCACTTAATACAAATGGAACTTTTTGAACTGTCTGAAAACTTGCCTAAAATGTGTCAAAAATGAATCAACTTACTTTTAGTTTTTAAATATGATAATATCTTTATTCAAGTACTAGTACATACTAATTTAATTTAATTTAATACTAACAATCTCACATTTTCCACAAGAAAAAAAGCAGCTGAAGTCTGATTATTTTTGTTTAATGTATACATGGCACAAATGTTATATTTAATATTGTTTCTCTCCAAGATTTTATCAATTGTTATTGCTTGGTTTATTTATTCAGTCTACCATGCTGACAAGCTTGCTTAGTAGCTGTTACAATAAATCTCGATAAAGTGTTTTATGAAGTTTATAAAAAAAATTGTAAGTTTTAAAGAGTATTTAAGCTGTAAAATAGGTTCATATGAGCTACGTCCATCACTTGGCATATCATCATGTAAAAAAAATATTGTGAACCACTCAGAGAATTGTTTTACTAGTGTACATTTATATAATCTGGTACGCATCTATTAAAATTGGGCAATTTAAATTGCCATTCTGTGGAGTAAATGCTGGTTTTCGTTTGTAATAGGTGCCAAAAAGTGCAACATGGTCTAGTGAGTTAAGTGTTTAATTGTGCTTTTCCTATTAAATCACATCTTGGTTGTATGACTGGCTTAAATGGTTAAGGTAGTTAGTCATCTACTATTGATCACCTGTCAACACTGAAGTTGTGGTTCGAGTCTCACTGCAGTCAGGGTGTACCTTAATCTCAATTGACAAGGATTTCCAGTTTTCCAACGGCAGGTCAGGGTTTTCTCTGGGCACTCTGGTTTCCTCCCCCAATAAAAACTTTATGCCATGATTAGCTGACAAATGATGAAAGTGGTGTTCAAACAAACAAAACAGTTCATTTGTTAGATTGGCAGTTATATATCTGTAATCGTTTGCATTTCTTGCTCTAGATTTTAATTTAGTTGTCTGCATTTTACCAGTTTGATCCACTGGGACAAAATTGAGATTGATCTTCAATCAATATCTTAAACAATGCTGTTAAATAGACACAATGAACGGAAGCTGATAAACGAGCTCAACTGAATTAATATCTTTATTTTTTTTTACTTCTCATTTTTCCCTGAAGGACATGAGGAATCAATTTGGTGCATTAGCTTTCTGTAATGTATGTACATCAGCCCTGTCCTCAATCCAAGGTGGTTTTGGCATAGTAAAAATGTTTTCTTAAACAAATCTGCTAAAAGGGCTTGGCAATTACTATTACAACTAGAGGCTCCCAGGAGCCTGTAATCACTCACCTGGAACCCAAATGATTTCAACTATATTTAAATTTTTGGTAAATTAACAGTTTCAGTCTAGTTGTTATAGCTTTTAAGTTACTGTGCAAAAACTAAACATTTCTTCAAAAATTGTAGTTGAGTACAATAACTCCTATTAGATGCCGTTAGACAATTTCTGAAAATTTAATGGTTTGTAGGCCTTGTCCTTTAGGGTAATTTAGAAATTTACAGTTTTACTCTAGGTGTGTTATAGACTAATTTATAATACAAAAAATGTTCATTTGTCCAAATTAATAATCAGGGCAATAACTCCTATTTAGAGTCATCTTGCAATTTTGGACTAAGCAATCATTTGTTGGACTTCTATTGCTGATCATTTGTGCAATTTACAGTTTCAATCTATCTGCTATAGTTTTCAAGTTACAGGACAAAAATGGAAAATTTCATAAAAAATTGTCATTTAAGGGCAATAACCCCTATAAGGAGTCATCTGACAATTTCAGACCAATTAAGGAATTGTAGGGCTTTTATTGCTGATCGTTTTTGCTATGTATAATTTCACTCTAGCTGTTATGGTTTTTAAGTTACAGGACAAAAACAGACAATTTCATAAAAAAAATTGCAACTTAATGGCAATAACTCCTATAAGGAGTCGTCTGACAATTTCAGACTTAATGGTTAATTGTAGGGCTTGTATTGCTGATCATTTTTGCTATTGACAGTTTCACTCTAGCTGTTACAGTTTTTAAGTTACAGGACAAAAACAGAAAATTTCATTAAAAAAATTGCCATTTATGGGCAATAACTAATATAAGGAGTTGTCTGGCAATTTCATTCCAATCAAGTGAATTGTAGGGTCTTTATTGCTGTTCATTTGTGCAGTTTTCAGTTTCAATCTAGCTGCTATGGTTTTCAAGTTACAGGACAAAAACTGAAAATTTTATAAAAAATTGCCATTTAAGGGCAATAACTCCTATAAAGAGTCATTTTACAATTTCAGACCAATACAGTGATTTGTAGGGCTTGTATTTCTATTAACAGTTTTACTCTAGCTGTTATAGTTTTTAATTATGGGACAAATAGGGAAAATTTCATAAAAAATTGTCGTTTAAGGGCAATAACTCATATAAGGAGTCATCTGACAATTTCAGACCAATCACGTGAATTGTAGGGCTTTTATTGCTGATCATTTTCGCCATTTACAGTTTCACTCTACCTCTTATAAGTTATATTGTAAATACCAAAAATTTTGTCAAAAAATCGTCAATAAGAGCAATAACTCTGAAATGGGAATTGCAACAGAAATAATGGTGCTTTTAAATGGAAAAAAAAATTATTGCTGCTGTAACATAAATTGTCTGATTATTTTTATGCCCCCGCGACGACATGTCGGGGGGCATTAAGTTTTACTCATGTCCGTCCGTCCGTCGGTACGTCCGAACACATTTCCGTCAAGCTTTTCTCAGAAACCGTACATGAGAACAATTTGAAATTTGGCAGGGTGGTTCAGTATCACAAGTTGTACGTCCTAAGGGACTTTCAGACCTGTCGTACAACTACTTCCTGTTTGGGACTTCATTTGTACGTAAATACGTCCGTCCGTATGTACGAATTTCCGTCAAGCTTTTCTCAGAAACCGTACATGAGAACAATTTGAAATTTGGCAGGGTGGTTCAATATCGTAAGTTGTATGTCCTAAGCAACTTTCAGACCTGTCGGACAACTACTTCCTGTTTGGGACTTCATTTAGCGGGGGCATCCCTGTCCTATGGACACATTCTTCGATTTTTTCTATTTACAGTTTTACTTTGCTGCTATATTTTTTCAATTTTAAAGTAGGCAAAAGCTGATACTTAATAAAAAATTTGTAATTCACGGGAAATAACTTTAAAAATGAGTCTTTTGACAATCTCTGACCTAGCGCGTTATTTGTAGGGCTTGCCTTACTTTACTGGTCATTTTTGCAATTTAGAGTTTCACTCTGATTTTTAGGTTATATTATAATGAAGTAGGCCTGGCCGGCAAAATAGGGTGTCTATTTTATTTAACTCCTCCTACAGTTTTCAAGCCAGATCTCTGAAACTTCACAGAAAGATTCACGTGTGTTGAAGATTTGCACTTGCTATTATAGAATTGTTCGTGGTTTTTTTACTAATTTTCCAGACTTGGGAACTTAGTCATTTTTCAGAACACTTGCAGAAGACGGTACCAATGTGTGTAATTAACTCCTTGTAAATGTTTTGTACACAGACCCAAGACCTTCTTCCGACAAATTGTAAACCAGTCCCTATTTATTAAGGCACTTGCTTTGTACCCGGCCATTTCAGACTTTTGCGATTTTGTTTACCGTTGAATTGTTGAATTATGTATTCCTTTATAAAACACAAAATATAGGGCAAGTATGAGGATATTTCTATGTATATAACAGTTTTAAGTTACAAAGCAAACACTGAAAATTTCATACAACTTATGAGAAAAGGACATATAATACTATAAGGAGTTATTGGACAATTTAATAGTTTGTAGGTCTTGTCCTTCCGATTATTTTTGCTATTTAGTTTTACTCTGTTATAGTTTTAAATTTATAAGGCCGATACTGATATTTTCATAACCAAATTGTTATCAATGGACATAACCTCCTGTAGGTAGACGTCTGACGTTATTTGTGGGACTTTTCTTGCAGATCATTTTGCAATTTACAGTTCACCCTAGTTATTATAACTTGTTAATGTACACGGCAAAAACTAAACAATTTATTTTAAAAATCATTAAAGGGCAATAACTCCTATACGAATTTGTCAGACAATTTTAGTAATTTTCGTTGTCTGATCATTTTTGCAATTTACAATATCAATTTGCCGTTCTGGTTTTCAAGTTATTGTAAAAACCGAAAATGTTCTCAAAAATCGTAATTTAATGGCAATAACTCCTACTGTACATGAAGTCATCACAAAACTGTAATTTGTAGAGCTTGAATGTGCTGATCAATTATATGTAACGGGTTTTTTCTGTAGCTATTTAATTTAAGGATATATTGGCCAAAACATGCGTTCTATGTTCTATTTCTAAGAAGTTTGCAGAGAAACCCTATCCTATGTCACTGTCAACTCGCACTTGTGAAAAATAGTTCAGATAAGGGGAAGCTATCAGCTAGATGAATTACTATTGTTTTACAATTTAATCTGATACTTTAACCGCGACATATTTCAACTAAGTTCAGGCGGACCATGTTTGATACATATCCCCGAAGTCTGATAGTTTTCTGAACATTAAAGAACCAAGTGTAAATTTCATCGTTCAGGAATGATTTTCGATCCTAATGTAACTTAAAAGCTTTGCATCATCGCTTTTTATTTTAGAATAGAAACCTTAAGAAAGAGCACTGGCACGACGCTGCTTTGGATTTTTCACGAAACAAATTTTTAACAGTTGCTCTTGGGATTATTCATTACTTATATATAGTTGTGATTTATGGCCTTTCATATAAATATTTGGGCAAGTGATACTGGAAGACCAATTACAAAAAATGTGCAATAAATGGGACAATTTGATGAACAAAAGACATATATGTCCAGAAATGTGTCCTAAATTCGACATATCCACATTTGTAACCCTGATATAGACTTGGTTACATACAGTTACATTGGTAACATTCATTATATATATAACAATTCTTTTAAGTACTTTCTTCAAAACAGGCTTCATTTCCAAGTCCAGTTACATGGTTACATAGGTAACTCTTTGGTAACACAAGGTTACACATAAAATTAGGAATAAATTTTAAAATCATCAAGTTACATGGGTTACAATGGTTACATTGGTAACTCTTTGGTAACACAAGGTTACACATAAAATTAGAAATTTTAAAATCCTCAGGTTACTTGGGTTACAATGGTTACATTGGTAACTCTTTGGTAACACAAGGTTACACATAAAATAAGAAATTTTAAAATCATCAAGTTACATGGGTTACAATGGTTACATTGGTAACATTCATTCTTTATAATTATTTTAAGTACTTTTTTCAAAACAGACTTCATTTCCAAGTCCAGTTACATGGTTACATAGGTAACTCTTTGGTAACACAAGGTTACACATAAAATTAGAAATTTTAAAATTCTCAGGTTACATGGGTAACTCTTTGGTAACACAAGGTTACACATAAAATTAGAAATTTTAAAATCCTCAGGTTACTTGGGTTACAATGGTTACATAGGTAACTCTTTGGTAACACAAGGTTACACATAAAATTAGAAATTTTAAAATCATCAAGTTACATGGGTTACAATGGTTACATTGGTAACATTCATTCTTTATATTTATTTTAAGTACTTTTTTCAAAACAGGCTTCATTTCCATGTCCAGTTACATGGTTACATAGGTAACTCTTTGGTAACACAAGGTTACACATAAAATTAGAAATTTTAAAATCCTCAGGTTACTTGGGTTACAATGGTTACATTGGTAACTCTTTGGTAACACAAGGTTACACATAAAATAAGAAATTTTAAAATCATCAAGTTACATGGGTTACAATGGTTACATTGGTAACATTCATTCTTTATAATTATTTTAAGTACTTTTTTCAAAACAGACTTCATTTCCAAGTCCAGTTACATGGTTACATAGGTAACTCTTTGGTAACACAAGGTTATACATAAAATTAGAAATTTTAAAATTCTCAGGTTACAATGGTTACATTGGTAACTCTTTGGTAACACAAGGTTACACATAAAATTAGAAATTTTAAAATCTTCAGGTTACATGGGTTACAATGGTTACAATGGTAACATTCATTCTTTATATTTATTTTAAGTACTTTTTTCAAAACAGGCTTCATTTCCAGGTCCAGTTGCATGGTTACATAGGTAACTCTTTGGTAACACAAGGTTATACATAAAATTAGAAATTTTAAAATTCTCAGGTTACATGGGTTACATTGTAACTCTTTGGTAACACAAGGTAACACATAAAATTAGAAATTTTAAAATTCTCAGGTTACGTGGGTTACAATGGTTACATTGGTAACTCTTTGGTAACACAAGGTTACACATAAAATAAGAAATTTTTAAAATCATCAAGTTACATGGGTTACAATGGTTACATTGGTAACATTCATTCTTTATATTTATTTTAAGTACTTTTTTCAAAACAGGCTTCATTTCCAAGTCCAGTTACATGGTTACATAGGTAACTCTTTGGTAACACAAGGTTACACATAAAATTAGAAATTTTAAAATCCTCAGGTTACTTGGGTTACAATGGTTACATTGGTAACTCTTTGGTAACACAAGGTTACACATAAAATAAGAAATTTTAAAATCATCAAGTTACATGGGTTACAATGGTTACATTGGTAACATTCATTCTTTATAATTATTTTAAGTACTTTTTTCAAACAGACTTCATTTCCAAGTCCAGTTACATGGTTACATAGGTAACTCTTTGGTAACACAAGGTTACACATAAAATTAGAAATTTGAAAATTCTCAGGTTACATGGGTTACATTGGTAACTCTTTGGTAACACAAGGTTACACATAAAATAAGAAATTTTAAAATCATCAAGTTACGTGGGTTACAATGATTACATTGGTAACATTCATTCTTTATATTTATTTTAAATACTTTTTTCAAAACAGGCTTCATTTCCAGGTCCAGTTACATGGTTACATAGGTAACTCTTTGGTAACACATAAAATTAGAAATTTGAAAATGCTCAGGTTACAATGGTTACATTGGTAACTCTTTGGTAACACAAGGTTACACATAAAATTAGAAATTTTAAAATTCTCAGGTTACATGGGTTACAATGGTTACATTGGTAACTCTTTGGTAACACAAGGTTACATATAAAATTAGAAATTTGAAAATGCTCAGGTTACAATGGTTACATTGGTAACTCTTTGGTAACACAAGGTTACACATAAAATAAGAAATTTTAAAATCATCAAGTTACATGGGTTACAGTGGTTACATTGGTAACATTCATTCTTTATAATTATTTTAAGTACTTTTTTCAAAACAGGCTTCATTTCCAGGTCCAGTTACATGTTAGGTAACTCTTTGGTAACACAAGGTAACACATAAAATTATAAATTTTTAAAATTCTCAGGTTACATGGGTTGCAATGGTTACATTGGTAACATTCATTCTTTATATTAATTTTAAGTACTTTTTTTCAAAACAGGCTTCATTTCCAGGTCCAGTTACATAGTTACATAAGTAAGTCTTTGGTAACAAAGTTACAAATAAACTCAGAAATTTTTTAAATTCACAGGTTACATTGGTTACAATGAAAAACACTTATGCTTATTTGGCTTTCATGACTAATCTGATTTTCCTATGTAAATGTATGAAGTCTATTATGTCTGATAATATAAAGTCTGTTTTTTTTTACTTTAAGACTACTGGTTAGAGCAATACAATTAATTTTAAATATATACTTAAAAGAAAAGGAAATAAGAAGTCTGTTGTTTAAAACACAGTTTCAAATTGTTCCATTTAGTTATCATGGTTATTCTTCATCTCCCTCAAATCTACATGCAAAACAGCATAAATTACAGACCTCTACAGAGTATAAGTAAAAGTAAAAAGTAAGTAAGAATATTTGTTGACTATTTTGTTTTTCCTATGTAAATTTCTAAAATACTTCATTTTTAAGAAATGGCTACTTTTGTACTAAAATATTGTAAAATAAACAACCAAATAATGCTACAAAAAAGGATAGATTGTTTTGATGTAAGGTTATAAATCATAAATGGTTGTTGTGTATATTTCACTTCTAAAGATTGTCTTTGTTGCATATACCAATTCTTATCTGCAATACCTGAAACCTGTTGATATTTTTTTATTGTTAATTAAATATATTTATGGCTCCTTTGAACTATGGCTATAAATAATAATAAACATTAAATATTTTACACCTTTGATTGTATCATAAATCAACCTCCTGTCTTTCTAGGTGATAGCCAATGAAAAAACCTTCCACATTCTCCTTTTGATATAAAGGGTTGTTGCACAATGTATAAAATATTAAAAACCCCCTTAAGTAAGTATAAATTATCATTATTAAAAAATCTTCTAATTCAAATACCCTCTCTAAATTAAACTATTCCAAAGTAAGGTAAGCCAAGAGCTTCGTCTCGGGCACCTTATAAGGAGAACGCGCAATATTCAACTACCCCCTTTCCACTAAACTATGTAACTAACACAATCCTCAGTAAGGTAAGCCAAGAGCTCGTCTCGGGCGCCTACTGAGGAACACGCGTATTATTCTAACCTCCCTAGTAAACTTACATAACTAATACTCCCCAGTAAGGTAAGCCAAGAGCTCGTCTCGGGCGCCTACTGAGGAACACACGTATTATTATAAGACACTTTAGTAAACAAAGATAACTGATATATTCTACACCAAGGTAAGCCAAGAGCTCGTCTCGGGCGCCTACTTATTCTTATAAATGGTACAAAGACAAGCTTATGTATGTATATATGTATATATGTAAATTAAAAAAAATAATAATAATAAAAAAAAAATAAAGAAATAAATACAAAAAAAAATAAAATAAAAAAAATAAATAAATAAATAAAATTAAATTAATCATGATAAAAAATTAAAAAAAAAATATATATATATATATGTAATAAAAAATAAAAACAAAAAATTACACAAACAACTTAAGTAATTTAAATGTAACAATAATAATAAAAAAAGGAAGATAATTAATAGAAGTTATCAAAAAAAAATTAGGCTCCGTACAAGGTAAAATAAATACCAGTAAGGACACCTTTACCTTAAAAGCGAATTATATTAAATGATAATGAATTTTTTCCCAAAACTCAAATTATTAAATTCTATAATAGCCACATTATTAAACCCCCCAAAACCATGTCCGTAAGGACCGTCCGAGCAAGGGCATTAAGTTGTCGGTGTAGGACGTAAAAAACTCCCCAAGTCAATCTTCTAATGAATTTCTGTTCTATGCATAAATAATCACCAAAAACTTACATGAACTTTGAAGCTACTGTGTTTGTGACATTGTGTGCTTTATTGAAGTGTGATTTGTTCCTTTGGATTAACTTGGTAAGTACAACATTAGAATTGTATTCTGCCATTAAATGCGAACCTTGCAAGAATATATATTTATAAATTCAGTCTCTGATTATATTTTTCAAAAGTAATACACAGAATGATTACAGTTTTTACTAATAGATTAAACAAAGCACTCCAATGATTGATCACCAAATTGTGCCCATTTAAATTTTCACAATTTTGAAACATTTGAAACATTTTCTTTCAGTAAAGGCCTCACATGCTCACATGAGGCATGATAGTACATGTAACAATAAAACTGCTATAATGCATGAACAATATACAAGATACAATATTTAGTGGGAAGGTAAATATTATTTGAAAATTGACATTACAATTTTACAGAATTTGGTTAAGCCAATGAAAACATAATGACCGTTTGTATTCATTATCTCAAAGAAACTATTTCTGACATTTTTTAGTAAAGAAGGTACAATTGAAAATATAATGGAATTCATCACTTAGCTATTCTCTGTTACATAAATAACATAATCTTTCTGATCTAAATATACTATAAAATCTGCCACATTCAATAGGCAATCTATTACTGGCACATCTAAATTTACATAGGTTAATTCTTAAATCTAAAGGTAACACAGTTAGATAGTTCTCAAATCGGAATTCGGCTTTAAACATCTTATAGTTTAGTCGAGTTACATATCTGAAGTTTCCAATCATTAACAAATAAAGTATGCTGATACTGTTTTACATTTTTAGATAAATTGCTATTAGTATCAACATATTGATTATTCCAAATATCAACAAAGCAACATTCAGTCAATACATTTTTAACAGAATTTAAACATTTTGAATGATATATATCACTAGAGTCTAGTTTGTACAACATGTCATACAATGTACAAGATATTTTTTCTTGTTTTCCAGTAACAATACTTTTCCAAAAACCAACCATTCTTGCCTTGATTTTAACATTGGTAGTCTACAAAGATCACCTGTACATTTTTTAATTTTTATTATATATTTACAGAATTCTAATTGTAAGGTTTCGACAATATTATTATTTTCATAACCAGAGACTTCAGCACAATAGAGTAGTATAGGAGAAACCATAGCACCGAATAATTGCAATAATACATAAATTGGCAATAACAGGTGATGTTTTTCCTGATGGATAGACTCCCCTTGTTACCAAATTTAAGAACATTATTGTGACAGAAATTAATTTCGCTATAGATTTGTATTTGATAATAATTAATATTAATAAAAGGATATGATAGTTTAGGTATGAGTTTTGGCAGGAACCTATAAATCAGTTAGTTATGCTAGTCCAAGAGTTTTGTAAAATTGTAAGGGTCCTTGATTTTAGATTAGATAATGCAAGAACATTATATAACATAAAGGTATAATCTATGTCAAGATATATAGAACAAATCAATGCATGGTGTATATAAATTAATGTTTTCTATGTAATATATGTATTTGTTGTAGTATATTGTTTAAACTGTATTGTACACATACTGGAAGAGTAAAATAATAAATAAATCACAAATTTCATATGAAATGGCTGAAAAATTGATAAATGCATTAAAACACCATTAAAACAATCCCAAAAATCTATTTAACATAAGAGAAGCTAATTCGCCTTGTCATATAGGTATGAATGATTCTTCTACAATTAATTTAATGTTAATGTTTTGTTATTCTTTAGCTTTAATATCTAGAGATTCATATTGACTGCAAATTGACAGTTTCTTTACGTTTTAATTAAATTCATCTGCTTAATGTATCAAAACACTTTTTACTTTAATATTCAACACTTAAATTTACTTTCTCCTCAAAAATGGTTTTAATTAATTATTTAACACCTTTATCATCAGCATAAGTGTGTCTTTTGATCTTTGATCATAAAATGACTGCCAGCACTGGTTCCATAAAAAATGTAGACTTATCAACAGCCATGTACAGACAGCTAGAAAAGGACAATCGCCAATGGAAATGTGGAACATGTAAATAGTGACTGTAAAAGATATTGTAAATAATGTAATTCATGTAATGTAATTCTGTGTATAAAAAATGTATAATAATGAAATAATATGTATAGTAAAAGTGTTACTAGACAAGGTGATATATAATTATATTATAATTTTTTTTGTCCTGTATATAAAGGTTGGATCAATTTGGAGTAACTCTTGTAATTTGATTGCTTACTAGTATTTGTTTGCATTTTAATTTTATGTGTTTATTTTTCCATCCTTATATTTTCTGGATGGGTGGGATGTCAGTACTGATAGTAATGTTTATTTTAATTGTATGGTTCGGTAAAGGAATCTGTTAATTTTCTTGTACTTTTTGTATTCTGTAATGCCATTATGCTTTAATCACCTTAATCGGATGGTTCTTAAAAGGACCAAGTAAAGCATTTAAATATGTCTGTTTTGTTATCTTTTTATGAATTAGACCATTAATGACAACTAACATCATTACACTCGAAAGAATGTGATTATTTAGTGACAAGGTGTTCTATTGGAGGTACACATCCTTAATCTGCAACTACTCCTACACCAATGCATGGATTTAAACTTAAAAATACAATTAATCATTGTCACAAATTCAATTTGGGAGAGAAATCATTACCCGTTGTCACATGTCATGTTATAAGCATTGTGTACTAGTGATTTTCCAACAAAAAAGGTAAAATACTTTATAAGTGCTAATGGCACAATGCATTTCTTTGATCTTCCAACATTTATGATAGATTTTACACTAAAAAAGAATATTTAGTATTTCCCCATAGCAAAACTGTTAGCAGTACCATATACCACATATCCACTGATAAATCCAATGTAATCATTGTAGCTTGAAAAATTCTTTGTTCAACCTTTTGTTACTAAGTAATGTTTTTAACAATATAACTTGATATGGAAATGATGCCCTATAATAATTATAAGTAAAGTAGTAAATATTACCAATGTAAACATTGTAACCTGATGATTTTAAATTTTCTAATTTTATGTGTAACCTTGTGTTACCAAAGAGTTACCAATGTAACCATTGTAACCCAAGTAACCTGAGGATTTTAAAATTTCTAATTTTATGTGTAACCTTGTGTTACCAAAGAGTTACCAATGTAACCATTGTAACCCATGTAACTTGAGGATTTTTAAATTTCTAATTTTATGTTTTTACCTTGAGTTACCAAAGAGTTACCTATGTAACCATGTAACTGGACATGGAAATAAATATTGTTTGTGAAAAAAGATAATTAAATATAAATATAAAGAGTCAATGTTACCAATGTAACCCATGTAACCTGATGATTTTAAAATTTCTAATTTTATGTGTAACCTTGTGTTACCAAAGAGTTACCAATGTAACCATTGTAACCTGATGAGTTTAAAATTTCTAATTTTATGTGTAACCTTGTGTTACCAAAGAGTTACCAATGTAACCATTGTAACCCATGTAACCTGAGCATTTTAAAATTTCTAATTTTATGTGTAACCTTGTGTTACCAAAGAGTTACCAATGTAACCATTGTAACCCATGTAACCTAAGAATTTTTAAATTTCTAATTTTATGTTTTTACCTTGAGTTACCAAAGAGTTACCTATGTAACCATGTAACTGGACATGGAAATAAATATTGTTTGTGAAAAAAATAATTAAATATAAATATAAAGAGTCAATGTTACCATTGTAACCCATGTAACTTGATGATTTTAAAAGTTCAAATGTTATGTGTAACCTTGTGTTACCAAAGAGTTACCAACGTAACCATTGTAACCCATGTAACCTGAGAGATGTAAAATTTTTACATTTATGTGTAACCTTGTGTTACCAAAGAGTTACTTATGTAACCATGTAACTGGACCTGGGAATGAAGCCTGTTTTGAAAAAAAGTACTCAAAAAAAATATATAAAGAATGAATGTTACCAATGTAACCATTGTAACCATTGTAACCTGAAGATTTTAAAAATTTCTAAATTTATTGGTAACTTTGTTACCAAAGAGTTACCTATGTATGAATTAAAACAGCAAATGTTACCAATGTAACCATTGTAACCCAATAACATTTTCTTTATTGTAATCTACATATATGTACTACTTGGTGAATATTCTATAGCTATATTTTGTTCAATGTTACCATTGTAACCCTATGTAACCATCTCTTAGTCAAGGTTACAAATGCTGAGGTGTCGAATTTAGGACACATTTCTGGACATATCTAACAAAAGAAGATAAACATATGCATAAATGTATCGAATCTGGAAGACAACACTTCATTCAAAAGTCGTTACAGAAGCTATATTTTCTAAGTATTAGTAGTCATGAATTAATAAGAAATAGTAAAAAGTATTTTTTTTAAAGTTGTTGTAAAACAGTTCATACAAGCTTAGGGTATCTAATATGCAGGTCAGAGACCAGTTCAACTACAAAAGTTCTACATTTTTATGATAGTTCTTCCGAAACCATACTATTAGTTATTAATTCTTAGCTTTCTTGACACGTTAGGGGGGATTTTGTCGTAAATTTGTCTCATTTCAGTATTCTTCTCCCAGCACAAATATAAGACATCTCGGCCAATAAAGAAGGACAACTCGAACCGCCTATGAAGACATCTTGACCATTTAAGGTCGTTCTTCTACAGCTTTTGCTGCTAGACTCCAATCTTAATTGACATATTGCCAGTTTTCCAACCAAAGGTCGGGGGTTTCGTCGGGTACTCCGGCTTTTTCCCCCAATAAAATCTGGACCCCATGATGTAGCTGAAAAATTACATGCTGAAAGTGGCGTTAAACACCATTTAAACAAAAATACAACTTGTTTCATGTTATTTGTTTCAAACTTTAAAACCCAAAATATAAACAAAAAGTACTTACTTTAGTACTTACTTAGTGCTTTTATATTTTAATGGAATTTACTTTGTAATACTGTTAGTATTATTAAATTATACACCATGTCTATAGTTTTTTTTTGTTTTTTGCATTGTTTTTTAGACGGTCTGAATTGTCTTCTATATAATATGCTGAAAAAATGATGATGTTCCAATGTTAAGTCTGGAAAAATTGCTAAAACTTCTTTGAACAATTCTTTAGAAACAAATGCACAACTTAATGTGTGAAATCTTAAGGTTAATTTCAGAGATCGAGGGTGCAAATGTAGGAGTTGAATAGACTACCCAAATTTTACCCTACTACATGCCAAAAAATGGCTTATTTTTCTACTTGCATCTGTACACAACTGGCTTTGTAAATATATTCGGAGTTTTTTTTCACACCACAATTACAATTTCTCAAAATAGGTATTCACATTGCAGGCTACTGGGATTAATTCTGAACAATAAACATGCAGGCAAGAGGTATTTGGCAAGAATAATACAAGATGAATATGAAGAGGACATTTATTGACTCCAGCTAATCAAGTGTATCCATCATGGTTTTTCATCAATTCTGTCCATCTTCTTTGTAGTTTTCTGTTTAATCAAGCTGAAAAAAAAGAATATTTTCAAATCATTTATAGAAAAATTCATTGAAATGGAAATCACTTAAAATTCATTCAAGTACATGAAGACATATGCAGGCTCAGTATAGCGTATATTATACAGACATGTATATTTTCCTGCATGTCTTCTCTCCTCACTGCCTGGATATGAAATACATGTTTAACACAACAAATTGGAATTATTTTAAAACTGTTTGATACATGTTAATTTGACCACCTTTTGATGAACCCTTTACTAATAGGCAACGACAACTTAACACTGCTATGGAAAGTGGTTATGTTCAATTTCCAATTGGTATACTTAAACATTAACTTTGCAAAGGGCTATCTAAAAAGTATTGCTTAAATTTTGGCTTCAATTGGTTTCATGGTAAAAAAACCATTTTTGAAACTGACACTCTTTTTATTTTATATAAGGTCAATGAAAAAGAATTTTTGTCAATTTCTTCATAACGAGGCTCAGTATAGCGTATATTATACAGACATGTATATTTTCCTGCATGTTTTCTCTCCTCATTGCCTCGATAAGAAATAAATGTTTAACACAACAAATATGAATATATCTGTGAGCTAATGCTCTCTAGTGATACCCCGCTTTCACAAAAAGTATTTGGTATAAAACAGGAAGTAAATGACCAAAGAGCATAAGATCGCTACACACTATATGGTACTATAGGATAAAGCAAAATGCAAAAAATCTGGCTACTGCATCCTCAAGTTGCTTAGACAACTGCAAAAGAATTGTTTTATACTAACGAACCTATGGACAAAAGTAAAACAGTTTACCCTCACCCCCCCCCCCCCTTCTTCGAAGCAGGGGTATAATTAATTAATTAATAACCTGTCTGATAGTCTGATACATGTGTTAAAAAGACCTCTTTAAAGGGGCTAACTGGCAATCAATAAGGCATTTAAAAACTTTCAACTTCTGCAGATCATGGCCATATTCGATTTCAAATAAGCTTACAAAACATGACCTTTGTATTCAGTAAACAGGAAGTAAATGACCAATGAGCTTGAAATCCCTATACACTATAGGTTAAAGTAATATGCAAAATATCAGGCATTTACATCCTATAGTTGCTTAGAAAACCGACAGAAATTTTTACTCTTCAAAGCGTGGGTATAATAAGTACCAGTATTGCTGAAATTTTGGCTTCAATGGTTTCTTGGTAAAAAAAACTCTTTAATAAAAAAGTACTCAAACTGACACAATCTTTTCAATGAAAAAGAATACCTGTCAATTTCTACATATCGAGGCTCAGTATAGCGTATATTATACAGACATGTGTATTTTCCTGCATGTTTTCTCTCCTCATTGCCTCTGAATGAAATACATTTTTAACACAACTTTTTTTATCTGTCTGATACATGTGTTAATTAGACTCCTTTACAGATACTAACAAATGTCAAGATGCTATCTAAATAATACTTAATTTAAAACATTTTAAAAAATGACTTTTTATACAAGGTGACCACAAAAATAACTTTATTTCTGCACATCAGGGCTCAGTATAGCAATACAAATACAGACATGTACACATGTACTACAGTCGAACTTCAGTAGCTCGAACTCAGATGGCTCGAACACCTATCAAAGTACTGAACTTTTCCACTATATAATCAATGTTAAAATTACTTCGATTTCTCGAAAACTCTAACTAAATCAGCAGTCCCAATACTAAAAATCCATTGAGAAAACCATGAATAACTCGAACTGAAATTATTGACAGCTTGCATGACTAATTGGTTGTAAAAGGTGTAAAGATCGAAGCCATACCTGTAAAATACCAAGCTTGATCTTTAATGATATAATCCATAATAATTAACCTAATGTCATCAATTTGTATTTATGTACTCCTTTGTAGGCAAGTTTGTTAAAGTAGTTTTTAAATAATTAAAATATGCGCCAATAAATTGCTATCAAATCCGAATCGAGGTCATTGACATAATACGTAATGCAATAATACTTATCAATCCTCGTGCACAAAATTAAGCAAGAAATATAAGAGTAAACATTTTTATTTTAATAAAAACAAAAATATGTTCTTAAAAATAAGATTTATATATGAAATGCAATGAAGAAACATAATTTTATTAATCCAATGTTTCACAGGAAATTAACAGAAATATATAAACCGATATCGTATCCGGTTCGCACATGAATCATTTCTGACATCACAAGCCCCGGTTTCTCGAACTCCCGATTTCTCGAACTATTTTTGTCGGCCCCTTCGAGTTCGAGCCACCGAAGTTCGACTGTATTTCCCGCTGATTATTTTTCACCCTATAGCTTCTAGTGGAAAGGGGGGGGGGGGCATTTTAATCAACAACAACCCTTATAGTTCGTATATATTGGTGATTCTCAAGCTAATATTTATACCAAAATTACATCTATTCACATTTTGTGAAGCTTCAATTTTTTTCTATGTTGTTAGTAATAGAGGCAATCTTGGATGAATGGTGGGGTTGTATGTTTAAATATTGAAATGAACATCCGATCAGTTGGGTACAAATTTAGCAAATTAAAATGTACCACCTTTAATAATAAATGCTTAAGTTCATTAGTTTTATAAAAACTAAATACATGTTTAACATTTTGTTTTCAATCATCAATGAACATCAAAAGGCGACCAACTGGAGATATTTTCCTATTTAACTATCAAAGCAAGTATAAAATGCTGTTAAATATGAAAATAACAATAAAATCAGAGATGAAATAGAACCTAATGCAACATGAAACACTGAATCTCTAAGTCTACTTTATAATATGTTGTATTAATGTCTTGTTTTGTTAAAAAAAAAGAAAAAGAAAGCTCAGTATAGCGTATATTATACAGACATCATTTGTTCCTGCATAATTGGTCTCCTCATAGCTTTCAATGGATTCCAAATCTGCTCTTAAAAATGGTGTTTATTCTACCCCAAACGGACTCGTCCAATACCATCAACCTAACTAATTTGTTATAGCTAATCTAATACCTTTTTGAATCCTATGTCATCTGCATATTCCCTAAAGCATCTTCTGCACATGTTCAGTCCATACTTTCTGATCAGACCATGTGAATTTTTACAAACTCGGCTGCAATTAAAAATAAAAAGGTCATTTTTTTTCACATGACATGAACTGTAAACTAGAAAATATTGATCTAGCGATCATCAATAGCCTAGCTAAATCTTTTTTGTAAAAAATTCTAACGCTCTTTGTCGACTCGTGACCTTGCCCTCTAGCATCTATAGGCTTCTTACTGATAGATATAATATCCAAGTTTAATTGAAATCAAATGCACACTTTTTGAGTAATTGTCCAGAAATAGTTTAATTTTTGTAAAAATTTCTATATTTTATTGGTAATTGTGACCTTGAAATTTAACGGATTTACCCAAACATCAATATGCTTCTAATCCACCTAATATGAAACTATATCCCAGAGTCTCATTGAAATTAATTGCATACTTTTTGAGGTATTTCTGGAAACTTTTTTTTTTATAAAGAATTAATAACTTTTTTTGGCAACTGTGACATTGAAATTCGATGGACTTTCCCCCAAAATCGAAAGGCTTCTGATCCATCTAAAATGAAACTTACTTCAAAGTTTATTGAAATCAAATGTAAAATTTTTTGAGTCATTTTCAGGAAACATCTTTTTAAAATAATTTTATAACGTTTTTTGTCGACTGTGACCTTTCCCCCAAAACGATAGGCTTCTAACAAAGCCAATATGTAACGATATCCCAAACATCAAACTATGTGTCAAAATTGCAATCACATTTAATAAAGTCTATATATTTTAAAAATGACAAAATACTTGAGAAACTAGATATTTTATAATATAATGAAACCCGATGCATCTAAGTTATAATATACATTAGTGCTGTAGAAACTAATGCTATCGATCCTTTCAAAAACTTGACATCATAATTATTACTTGAAGGGAAATAATGTGTGCCATAAATGTGCTCATAAAACATTTTTCTGAATTTTGAACTTTTTATTATATTTGTCATCATTATTACTCGAGGGACACAAATAAACTTCTAATGTTATAGTTTGCTGACACGCCAATTAATTATTCCAAATACCATAAAACTGTGCCAAAATTTGCTCTTACTACATTTTCCTGAATTTTAAATTCGTTTTTTTTTTTATTACTGTATATTCATCTTCGATTTGTTATCAGTCAAATTGTTTACCTACTAAGTCTTTTTATGGAAATCGTAAAAATGTATAAAAGTATTTTATTTTGAAAATGTATTTGCTCAATAAAATTTAAATACAACAATACAAAATACAATCTTTTTAATTGACGAGACGAGCAAAATATCTGTGCCGTCACAAAACTAATATTTATTGAATGTTTTCAAAAATATTTACTAGTATTGGTCATAGATCAAGGGTTTTTAATGAATACTCTAGCTTCCTCCCCAAATAAAAAGGTTTTTTTTCTTAACTCCTAAGACTACTATAAATAAAACACAAGATTATGATCTATGGCATTTTTTTTTAGCAATTATTATGGTGTAATAGGTAAATAAATTAACAGTATTTTTGTTCTAGGCCAGGTTGTTGCTATTTTATTAAAAATAATAAAGCAACATAACTATCATTTAATTTATTTTTTAAAACAAATAAATCATAGTTAACAAACAATACATCAATTGAAAAGGGGGAGCAATGGGACACGGGAAACAAAATTTTTACTCCACTGGAAATGTACGGCGTATTGGGTAGGGTCGGAGAATTTAGCCTATTGTAGCGGCTACAATGAGCCTACTCTTTTTCTAATCTACAAAAAGTATCTTTATCGTGCAAGTAGAGTGGCACTCTCCAAACATGTTACCCACTACATGGGTGAAAGTGAAATTTGGTGAAAATCCTGAAAATTTTGGACGGCGTTTTTGGGGCCTCCCAAAATGGTCTGCGGCCAGGCTTTTTGTATTATGACCCGACAACCCCCCCCCCCCCCAACAAAACAAGAGGTTCTCCCCTATCTGTGCCACCCGGGTATGCGCTGGGCTGCTCTTTGGGTGGAGCACTGGGAACCTTCACAGCTATAATTGGTACTACTGACAACCTCACCTATCTAAGCCAGACTGACATTATATTCGTGGATGGAACTTTTTACCCCAGTCCATTACTATTCAAGCAGATATACACCACTCATGGTTGCAACATGATGATGAGCCTTCATTTTGTGGTGCATTGAAACAATAACCAAGGATGTGGGGCTTAAATTATTATCTCTGAACCATGAATTAAACAAAAAATATTTTTAAATATGAATACATTTTATTTTTTTTTTTAAAATAACTTTACAACTTGTAAAACGAGTTCATTGACTTTGTTGTATCGGCGCGAAACTACTCTCTTTCCAGGGCGAAATGACCCGGTGCATAACTACACAAGGCGAACAGAGAATCCGTGCAATATGAACTGTAACTAAGTGATAGACATGACAAAAAACTTATTCTAGATCACCAACACATTATTACGTCACGTCATCAATGGAATGTAGAGGCACTGTTAGGGGGCTCTGAAGTAACGACATGAACAATGTGCGATGCTCGCATTTTAGGCTGCGCCTACATTCATATTATTATTATTTTGAAACTTTATATATAATTAATGGAACATTCCGCAGGATTTTCTTGTGGAATTTGCCGGTATCTATCACGGAAAAATACAAGATAAAACCTCGAATTTCACTATCAACATAAAAAACCAATATCCAATAAAAATGTTGAAAATAAACATGAAATGGCATGTTTTATGAAATGGAACTAATATTCAGGATGATTGTTAAAAAAATCCAAGACATGTGCCTGCGAATTATTGGCTACACAAAACGTGTGTACTCGTCGCCTTTCGTTATTGATGGTTTTCAACATTTAAGATCAATTGGAATATGTTGCCGTCGTCAAATAATGTTTCTGCTTTAATCTTGGTGTTTATTATGTTACAAATTAAATAATTTTGTACCAGTATCGCGAGCCTGGACCGAACTTTTTTGGATGAGCATTCCAAATGTTTGCGAACCCCATGATGGCGAATTGGAAAAGACTGCATGTGCGAGACTCGTTTTGAAATTCAATTCCGGTTAGAGTTAGCCCCCTTAATTGGTTTTTCGACAACGAATCGACAAAGTTATCATTCTCTAAAGATCGGATTGTTTCTAGACATTTCCATGTATTTTCGACTAAGAACGAGGAGTTCAGATAGTATACATTGGTTACTGCTATGGCGAATCCATTTTGTTAGAAATTCTTTTAAATGGGCGTCCAGAAAGGTTTAGCAGGTTAAAATGAAAACATATAACTAACGACTAGAGTAGACATATTAATAGAAAACTTTGTCACGTACGTTTTTGCTTTAAATAAGAGTATTTTTTCTGTTAAAACTTAATGATGACATGCATGTTTGAACTTGAATTGTATTCTTTTATATCCAGACTGTCATGACCCATTTACTGAAACAAAACACTTTAGTTATTCTGACAGAATGAAAACATTTAAAATGTAGATCTCCTATACTGGTCAAAGCTGGTATACTTATATCAGTATTGACTATTGTGCATAATTTTCAATACTGCCTGATTACTACTGGTTTGGAATAAAAGTTCATTCAAGTTTTGTAACTAAATTTTTGTTTAATTTTACAAAGACACAGAAACTTTATTTGAAGTCATTACATTATATACAAACATAAGCTCTGTAGACTTTTAACTGGCAATTGAGAACTTATAGAGATTGCCAAGTACAGAAGATCTGAAAATGCCAACCTTTAAAACACAAAAGGTTAAAAAATCATGGTTGAAGTCTTTAAGATGATTATAGATTATTTATGTTTTTGAAACTTGATGAATTTTCTCATCTTGGGGCTTTCACCCTTTGAGTTTAAAAAACGTAATCTGTTTATTGCTGTTTTGTAACATTGTGATGATGTTACATTATAATACATGCTGTGTTGACAGTGAGGTGAGATGGGCCCATCTCATGCTAATAGAGTGAAAAAGTATAATATCACACATAAAGATCAAAGAAAAACACAGCAAAAAAGCAATAATGACAGACATTAATGATTGAAAAGCAACACAGGGCTGTCAATGATCAAACTGAAAAATAAACTAATCAGGTCACAGGCAAATTGTAAACTTTTGGGAATAAATTTGTTACTCTTCAAACTGTATAACAAATATAAACCTTTCCCAAAAAATTAAGAAAATTAAGAAAATTACATCAATACTAATAGTTAGCAAGGTGCATGTAGAAAACTCACTCTACTTAGGAAAATAACAGTTATTAAAATTCTGACACTAATTCACCTATTGAAAACCCTTCCAAATTTCCCTGAAGCAAAAATAAATAAATAATTGTTTTTCAGTTTTATTTTGTAGCCAAAATAAGATAAAATCAATCGAAATACATTAAGTGGTGATATGTCACAGGGTGGACTGAGAATGGTTTATCTATAGTCATTCAATATTTATCACAAGAAGAAAAGCTTCAATTTAGGTGGGGCTTGGCAAAAACTATTTGTATACAGTTTTCAAATTTTGGCAAAATATCCTACAAAAATGAATATTTTATGTGATATTGTCACTTGACATTCTGAATAATATCGGTAACTGATTTTTCATACTACATTGGATGGACTCAATATATGCAGTATTTATATGATCTTGTTGACCCACTTTACTGTTAATTTTTGTAAAGTTAGATATAAACTGCAACAAATAACATTTTAATGTATTACAGCCTTATTGTGAGCGTTCCTAAGTACACCAAATATCAGATTAAGGACATTTTTTCAAATGCACTTTTTGAAACCCTGAGTAATATCAGGGACAAATATGTAGGGAAAATATTTAAAAGTAGAAATATTTAATGGGTGTTGTGTAATTATTTTTTTATTAATTGAAAAATTTTCAAGTGGGAAGAACTGCTTGATTGTGAAATAACAGATTGGTCAAAATATTTTATTACATGTATTCTATAAAAAAAAATCCTGCAAAAATTTAAAATTTAAATTTAAAAATTTATAAAAATTTATAAAAATTCATAAAAATTTATAAAATTTATAAAATATAAAAATTTATAAAAATTTATCGGCCCAGTCCCAAACAGGAAGTAGTTGTCCGACAGGTCTGAAAGTCGCTTAGGACGTACAACTTGTGATACTGAACCACCCTGCCAAATTTCAAATTGTTCTGATGTACGGTTTCTGAGAAAAGCTTGACGGAAATTCGTACAGACGGACGGACATGAGTAAAACTTAATGCCCCCCGACATGTCATCGCGGGGGCATAAAAATAACTATAAAAAAAATTTCGCCTTTTCCAAATATATTACTAAATGTTTTCAGTTCATGGTAATTTACTTTTTATGCCCCCGCGACGACATGTCGGGGGGGCATTAAGTTTTACTCATGTCCGTCCGTCCGTACGTACGTACGTCCGAACAAATTTCCGTCAAGCTTTTCTCAGAAACCGTACATGAGAACAATTTTAAATTTGGCAGAGTGGTTCAGTATCACAAGTTGTACGTCCTAAGCGAATTTCAGACCTGTCGGACAACTACTTCCTGTTTGGGACTTCATTTGTACAAAATTGAAGAGTGTGTCCATGGGACACAGATGCCCCCGCTAAATGAAGTCCCAAACAGGAAGTAGTTGTCCGACAGGTCTGAAAGTCGCTTAGGACGTACAACTTGTGATACTGAACCACCCTGCCAAATTTCAAATTGTTCTGATGTACGGTTTCTGAGAAAAGCTTGACGGAAATTTTCATACTCATGTTAACACATTTTCATATCGGCCCAGTCGCAAACAGGAAGTAGTTGTCCGACAGGTCTGAAAGTCGCTTAGGACGTACAACTTGTGATACTGAACCACCCTGCCAAATTTCAAATTGTTCTGATGTACGGTTTCTGAGAAAAGCTTGACGGAAATTTTCATACTCATGTTAACACATTTTCATATCGGCCCAGTCGCAAACAGGAATTAGTCGTCCGACAGGTCTGAAAGTCGCTTAGGACGTACAAATTGTGATACTGAACCACCCTGCCGAATTTCAAATTGTTCTGATGTACGGTTTCTGAGAAAAGCTTGACGGAAATTTTCATACTCATGTTAACACATTTTCATATCGGCCCAGTCGCAAACAGGAAGTAGTTGTCCGACAGGTCTGAAAGTCGCTTAGGACGTACAACTTGTGATACTGAACCACCCTGCCAAATTTCAAATTGTTCTGATGTACGGTTTCTGAGAAAAGCTTGACGGAAATTTTCATACTCATGTTAACACATTTTCATATCGGCCCAGTCGCAAACAGGAAGTAGTTGTGCGACAGGTCTGAAAGTTGCTTAGGACGTACAACTTGTGATACTGAACCACACTGCCAAATTTCAAATTGTTCTAATGTACGGTTTCTGAGAAAAGCTTGACGGAAATTTGTACATACAGACAGACGTATTTACGTACAAATGAAGTCCCAAACAGGAAGTAGTTGTCCGACAGGTCTGAAATTCGCTTAGGACGTACAACTTGGGATACTGAACCACTCTGCCAAATTTAAAATTGTTCTCATGTACGGTTTCTGAGAAAAGCTTGACGGAAATTTGTTCGGACGTACGTACGTACGGACGGACGGACGGACGGACGGACATGAGTAAAACTTAATGCCCCCCCGACATGTCGTCGCGGGGGCATAAAAAATACGTCCGTCTGTATGTACAAATTTCATGTGTTAACATGAGTATGAAAATTTCCGTCAAGCTTTTCTCAGAAACCGTACATGAGAACAATTTGAAATTTGGCATTTTGGTTCAGTATCACAAGTTGTACGTCCTAAGCGACTTTCAGACCTGTCGGACAACTACTTCCTGTTGCGACTGGGCCGAAAATGTGTTAACACGAGTATGAAAATTTCCGTCAAGCTTTCCTCAGAAACCGTACACAAGAACAATTTGAAATTTGGCAGGGTGGTTCAGTATCACTTGTTGTACGTCCTAAGCGACTTTCAGACCTGTCGGACAATTACTTCCTGTTTGCGACTGGGCCGATATGTAAATGTGTTAACATGAGTATGAAAATTTTCGTCAAGCTTTTCTCAGAAACCGTACACAATAACAATTTGAAATTTTGCAGGGTAGTTCAGTACTTCCTGTTTGTGACTGGGCCGATTTGAAAATGTGTCAACACGAGTATGAAAATTTCCATCAAGCTTTACTCAGAAACCGTACATTAGAACAATTTGAAATTTGGCAGGGTGGTTAAGTATCACAAGTTGTACGTCCTAAGCGACTTTCAGACCTGTTGGACAACTACTTCCTGTTTGGGACTTTCTTTAGCGGGGGCATCCGTGTCCCATGGACACATTCTTCAATTTTTTCATAATAGAGTTATCAGTCATTGTTTTTGTTTTCCCTCTTGTGTTTTTGCTACCAGTCACAATATACATGTATTTTTGAATTTAAAAACTTCATTGTTCTAGGAATAAAGTAAAACTTTAGTATGGAGCTCAAAATTCAAGGGTGGAGGAAACAAATTCAAGAGTAGAGGAGCACCGCCCTTGAATAGCCTGTGGTGAACCCTGCATGTGTACTGGTATTAGAATTGTATACACTGCAAAGTCTGATGTGTGATAAAATAATTCTGTTACATTCTCAAGATTGACTTTATTACTAGAGTCTTAAAGTCATTGTGCTGTCAAAAACAGTATTATATATTTACCTTTGAGTGTTCCTGCTTTATTTACGCAGTTTTATAAATACACCACTTTGTTCGAAAGTTATTTATGTTTTAAAGGCATAAATATGAAATTTCAATATTACAAAAGTGACACACAGGTCACTGATAGATAATAAATTAATCCCTTCAGTTGATAACCAGTTTTAATTTTTAAATGTTCAAATATTTATTTGAAGCCATAGAATTTTGGCTGATACCAATGCATTTATTAATTAATTTGTGTTTAATTACAGATGAAGGAAACATGCAGACAATGAAAGGTCAACTTGGATTACGGAGCAGTGGTAAGCTTAAACCAAAAATAAATAAATAAATAAATAGGATTTAATACACTGGAAGCTATTATTGTAGTTTCTGAAGTCCAAATGTGAAATTTTATTGATGACAATCCCATGATAGAATGGTATGCATATTTGTTAATATTCCCCAGTTGTGTCTGATGTATTTTACTGCTCAGTAAATATCTGAAAATCACCTTTGAGGTGTAAAGTTGTACACAATTTTATGTGTCTCTAGACAATGATTACTATTTATCTGACTGGAGGAAAGTTCCTTTATAGTGGGTACTCTGAATTCTTTCAGCACTACATTGTGGCAGGAATATTCGGTGGATATTCATTCATCTACTAGTATAGTAAATATTTGCTATTTTACTGATACTTCAATTGATATCAAATTTAGTGTTTTAGTATTTTAGTTCTACCTATCCAAGGGGGATAATCATTAATATAAACAATAACAGATTTTCAAGAAAATTGCTTAATTTGGGACAGTCAGAAACACATCACAACATGTTTAAGCTCTCACATCTCTTTTTGTTTACAAATTCTATCTACACTAAATTTATACACTATAAATAAACTGTACCTTAGTTATGTTCAAAAACAACATTTTTGGCCATGGAAGCAATGAGTATCAGTTTAAGATGGAACAACATGCGAAAATTGTCTTTGTTAGTGTATTATCTAATTATTTTTTTCATAGATTCAAACCAAATTTATATCACAAAGCTTTAAATTATCATATCTTGGCTGTTAAAAAACCACATGATTTTTCAAGGATTTTAAGAATTGTCAAACTTAAAAAATGAAATGGTTGAAATGATCTTGTTAGTGCAATAGCTAGTTTATTATTTCATAAATTCAAACCAAATTTGTTCACAAGTATAGACCTAGAAGATGTACTGTTATGATTGTGATGCCTTCCTGCAATTTTTTATTAATTTTATCAACGTTAACTTTAGAATTTATAGTAATGTGTAGAGAAAACACATGTATTACCATTTATATTCCAGGTATTTTTTGCTAAGAAATATTTAAGTGTGTTTGTTTAAAGTAAACCAGGAAAATATAATAATTTTCTATATATATGTATTTAATAATTTTCTATTGAATTTTCTATTTACAAAAGCTGTTAATTGCATGTCTTTTTCTTTTCTAGCTCTGGCTCCAACATCCAGTAAAATAACTACACAATACCTAGTACTGGATCATATGAATAATCACTACAGAAAAATTGTTGGTGCTAAATGTAAGTAACATTACAGTACAATACCAATGGTATTTTAAGTTCTTCTGAAATCAGTTATATATAAGAACAATTTATAGTTTCCTTTAGTTTTCTATGTAATTAATAAGCACAGTTAAATTTGGCCTTGGGCATAATTTTTAACTTAATTTAGAATGTTATACTGGTAATATTAGCAGTTTTCAGTTGTTTTTAAATTAAAAAAGAGTTAAATGAAATGCAATGCATCTATTATTTAGCCAGATATTTACTGTAGTATTTATGTTTACAGCTGCAATAGACAACAAACCACCCAAGACAATAAAGAGTAGCCAGAAAGGTAGGTTTCATTCATTACCAAGCCAAACTTTCAAAATTACAATTTTAATTTTAAAATGTTTAAAGGCAAAAGTATATGTAGTATCCCACATGTGTGTATATATTCCAGACAAATGTGTTATGTATTAGAGAGGTTAACATTTACAACAGGAACAGCAGTTTTGGACTATTTGAATGGTAATTCAATTGACATGTTGAACTTCTGAATTTTAACAAATAGAAAAAAGACTGCTTTAAGGCATTTTACCCAGCAGGAGAAAGGAATAAATGAATAATAATTATCAGATCTAAAAATTTTAAAATTTATTTTCAGTAAGAGACAGGAAAACAAGGGATTATGTCAAGAAAACAGGAAGCAGACCTAATTCAAGAATGATACCATCCAGACCTCATTCTCAGATGCAGTATCATGATGAAGTAGATTATGCTGATGAGAATCAGTGGGTAGGTACATCAGGGGTTGCGCTGGGCTTCGCCAATATCGTCATTTGCGATTTTTTATTTCAATTGGCGACTAAATATTGTCTTTGGCGATATTTTTTGGCGACAGTATATCCTTATTGCAAAATGAAATCAGCAAAAGGGGTTCTTACAATTTACAGATATTTTATGGCCTGTATAATTGTTACCACAGCAGGTGTAAAAAGCATGGTGTTCGCCATCATGGTTGATCGAACGTAATTTATTGATCTGACTTAACTGAGAAAATGTAAATTGCAAAGAATGGATAACTCAAAAAGTACAAGATAAATGTTTTTGAATAGTTTTCTGGTCTTTTCTTTTTAACTTGTAAAACTTTGGGTTAGAATTAGATCGAGAACAAAATGTTGTAAACAAATTTCTAAAAATAAATTAAACAATGCAGTTACTTCCCTTTTTTTTCAGTGAAATGCACAAATTTACACAAATGCACCTTGCAGACTTTTCTATATTTGTATTTCAAATAATAACTGTAATAAAAACACATTTTAAACAAAATTTGTGTAGACAATTTGTGTTTAATTACCTCCCCCAGTTAAAAGTAGTAATTATTTAGAAAAAGTATTTTGCTGAAGATGTCTAGTATTAATAGTACTATCTTGTCCAAAAGAATGAAACTTTTTTGCAAAAAAAAACCTTATCAGAGTGTGCATCATGGACCATAAATGTCAATACACGTAGTCAATACACATGTAGAATATATTAGCATGAAAAAAATTGCTTTTTACTTTGGTGCCAGAATTTGGAAATTGGAAACAGATAATTGCAGTTAGCTATTTTTTTGGCTCCAACTTTTTAGAACCCAGAGCAAGCAATGTACATTAATATTTATGTTTATGTTTCACACTTCCTGTAATACATAATGATGCATTTTAAGTAGAAATATTACATTTGAAGGACCAGTGCTATTTTTTATACATGTATTTTTTTAAAACTTTAACAATTCTAAAGAGTGGTAAAAAGCAACACATTTTAAATACTGGTATGTGTTTAAGAGATGTATGAATGTTTGTTTGAAATTTGTTCAACTCCGCTTTAAGACTACTCTTATAGGCAGGTACCAAATATAAATAGGAGAAAATGCATATTACAAATATGCAAGCAATCATTGTAACATCATGGCTTTTACACTTGATCTGTATTACTTTAATCCATACTTATATTTACTTTATACAGGGTGACTATGATCCAGATGATGAAGAGGAAAGACTGGTACAAAATATAATGAGAACAACTTTAAGACCTAAAAGTAGCAGTGCCAATGCCACTCACGGATCTGTAACGGAGCCTACAGACAGACAGTACCAATATCAAGATCATGCCAATACCAGTTTACAACAGCAAGAAAGGCCTATGTTAGAAAATTCAAAATGGTTGAAAACTAGAAATGTCATGACAGCAGTAAGAGCTATAACTGCACCAACATCGTCAAGAGGAGACAAAACTTATGATGGAGACCTACTTGAAAAACGATCACATGTATTTACTGAAGAGAAGCCGTTTACTCCTAGAACCTTAAAAACTAAAAATAGAACTTCAAGGTTAAGTGAATATAAATATTATACACCTCCTCCACAGAAAAGGTCTGGTAGAAAGCTAAAGGAGGACGAGACCCAGAGTGAAGATACAAAGAAAAAAGAGGCTCCAACACCCAAACCTAGACCTCGTCAAAGTGATAAATCTCCTCAGAGAGTGGATGCTTCCATGACTGATACTTTAATGTTTGAAAGTCTACAGAGCAGGGATTTCTCCAGATTTGAAGATAAGGAAGGATTAGTTCCGAAATTAGACATTTCTTTAGACAAGGACCATATGAACTGGTTGCAGGAACAGGCATCTAAAGCTCAGATCAGAGCAAAGAGTGGTACTTTAAGGTCCTCCATGAGCCGGATTAGAGAGGATGAAATGATGGACAGTTCAGAGTTTGATCAGACAAGAAATATGTCAACATTAGAGAAGACAAATACAAGGTATTACAATAGTTAAACATTGCAGAGAGGATCCACTTCCATTATTTTATATATAACTTCTGTTTGCAACAACAGAATCAACTATTAATGTAGACAACAAACATAAGTATTTGAAGAAACATATTTAAGTATTATATCTTAATATGAAAATAATGTTAATGGGGAAAAACAATATGTATAAAACTTTTCTAATTCATGAATATGTCCACATATTTGTGTTCTAAATACATTTTCTAGTTAACTTCTGTTGATGTGACAAAAGTAGAAAAATTTAGGCTCATATATATAATAATTTGTACAAAGGTTATTGTTTTCATGTGTTTTCATTTCCATCAATGTTTTTTTGATTCTTTGTGTGAAACAAAGAATAATGAAAATAAGACACTCAATTAAATACATGTATTTTTTGCAATATTAAATATATATAAATATAAAATCTGTTTTATTTCAGAAACTTTGGGACTACATCTTTAAGTACTAGCCACCAACTAAAGAAAGAGTAAGGACATTGTGTTGTCAGTTATACCTATACACTAATTGTTGTAAACTGCTGTAAACAGAGATTTTGGGGGTTGATTTAGGAACATAATGGAACATAATCCAATATACATGCAAATTTCTTTCTTCAATGTTTTTTATATTGTTTATATTGAATACATGGTACTAGAATTATAGTTATTGTACTATGTTTACCAATCTGAAGGGTTGGTTTGGGAATACTGTTTACAGCAGGTGTCTATGCACATTCTTTCTAAGTTCCTTCATTTGGTGGAAGTATTTGAGCACATCTTTCTGTCATTATGTTAATTTATATCTTGTTTTGTCAGATACATATAACATAAGCTTAGCTTTTTTCAATTATCATAATTTATACTGCATTAGTTTAGACTTAAATTATTTCTTTTTAAATCAGAAAATTTTATGTTCTAGCTATATAAATCTATAGTTGCTTCTAGTCAGTTTATTAATATTTATATAAACAGAGACAGGCCTTATCAGATTTGCTTTCAGTAATGTACAGTGAGTACATATTAGGTACAGGTCCATCTAAGAATGATGACAGTTCTAAAAATATGCCACCCATCCTGTGCAAGCCTACATATTTTGAATTTGTTTTTAGCTGTTTGATGGATATTTATATCAAAGGGACTATTTTTTTCATACCCTGGTAATGGATTTGACATTTTGCATTTTAAATACTGAGATTATCTCCCTTACTATAGACAAATGCAGTATATTCTATAGACTGTGTGTCTCCTGTCAGCATTTCTATGTGATGACTATTGGATGGTTCTTAGATGGTCTTGTAGTTAAAATATATTAAACAGAGATCTGCTAAATTTGCTTTTAGTTGGTTTCATCCATACAAAAATCATTGTCTTCAATCAATTTGTTCATTAGTCGATACATAAAATGCTGCATATATTTTAACTAATCTCTTTACCCAATTAAATCTTATAAAGTTATATCCACTTGAATGCAGACACAATTTTTGCCTATAAAAACAAAGTTTCTGGTAATCTGATTGGTCATTTGTACTAGTATCAGATAAATTTTTATGACAACAATTTTGGTATGAATAAAACCAAGAACGAAATGGGAAAACAATGGAGTAACACTTGGGTAGCTGATGATGGAAGAGATGTTTCTTTTACCTGACAAGCAGAAAACTAATTTATTTAATAACAACAAAAATTATTAAAATGTCCATTATTATTTTCCACCCATAAATATTATTTTTTTTAATATATGCATCAATCAAAAGAAAACTAATCTTGCCATCAGTGCATGTAAAATAATTTATCTAGACTAGTTTAATTCACCTGAAAAGTTATAAACCGTGTCACCTATGATATAAGTTGGTATGCTAAGCATTTGTTCATAGTTATTAAAGATTTAGAAAACTGTAGTTTATTTAGTTAAAATTTAGATGGAAGGATTTAGCTTTTAAAATAGTATTATATTCAATGGTATGCTCAAGCATGTTGTGTCAACAAAAAAAACTGTTTTCATGGCTTTGTTGTGCATGTAATGTAGAAAATTATGTTAACATAGTCATTATAAGCTTTAAACTTTTAACATCATTTGCTTAGAACTCCAAAGACTTCAGTGATCACTGGTTTTGTTGTATATTATAGGGAATTAAATATACCTAAAAGCCCACAACTCACTTTAGCGTAAGTTGTAGCATGGTTTATATTTTTATTGTAACAACTTACAATGTTGCCGTTGTTCCTTAAAATTAGCTGGTAGATATTTACATTATGAGGTTGAATGTTTTGGACTTTAATTGCTTGATTTAATGGTATATGGAGGTTTTTGTTATTTGTTTATGTTGTGATAAAACATTCCATGAAATAAGTTATTGTTTACAAGTGACAAGACAGTAAGGGACTTGCAGGCAGCCATAACTCTGCAAACTGTTTTTTTTTCTTGGTATTGAACTGACAATATGTCTGATTGGTTAATTTTATCTTTTATACAGAATGTAGGCTGTTGTATAGTAAATCATTTACATGTATAAAGATTGAAATTAGTATCTTCTAATGTTTAGATACATGTACGTGTAGTGGTTTCAACAGTCATATATTTAGTGAAATTGTCCCCTGTCTTGTCATATTGTTTTCCCATGTTGATGTATTTTTGCCAATATGTTGTTGCATGTATAAATAAACTGATTCACACATCCCTTGTTTGTGTTTTACATATAAGGTAACTTATAAATTGTAAACCCTTGATTACATGGAATGCTTTGGTTATATAAATTTAGCTTGTTTGTTTTAATGTTTTGGCAAACATGCGAAAAAATAACAGCAGCAAACAATGTAACTGTTACATGGTACATGTAGTTACCTGGAAGATGGGATCTAAAACTAATTAAATTCAACAGATTTTGGCATTAGAACTTTCTCTAAAATACTTCAATCCAATTATTCACAACAATCAGTTTAAAAAATGGATTACAAAGTGGATTGTGTATTCAGACAGATATCACAAGAAGCACAAATTTACCATTTCTCATAAAGTACACAACACACTGAATAATTGTTGTTACTCTTTTCAACTTTTTCAGTGTTTATTATTTTGAGGGACTTTTTCTGTTTAAAGACACATTATTGTAAACAATTTTAGAACTGACTTGAAGGTGTATGCATAACTATTTTGAGTGGGTGTTAACAGTGCATATTTACAAAAAGCAGATATAAACTATTAAGTTATTGAATTTCAAATACTTTTTTGTTCTAATTTAAGGTAAATATCCCATCTTAGCTGCAAACCAGGTGGCTTTAGATGGAAGTTAGACCCTGCCCACATTTTTATTTTGATTATTTTGTGTTGATTGATAAATGAGTTCTCAGGTTTTAAATGTCTCACGCAAAAACTTATTTATTATACCTAGGATAGGTTTTGAAATTTGGTGTTTTTGAGTATATTCATGAAACTTTTCTTAAATGGGTTGTTATAATCATATTTTAGTGCCAACTGATTTATACTTGTAAAATTCCAAATTTTGATAACTAATATTTCTGTAACAGCATAATACATGTACCTTTTTTTTATTAGTCAATTAACAAGTGATCTTATCCATGAACAACTCTGCCCAGACTGTCAGTATAGAAGCTTTGCATAATTCAGCTGGCTTTGGTATCTCAAAAAATGTCTTAGAACATGTGTAAAACAATAAAGATATACCCTGTGATTATTATTACTTTCTCATAATTTTTCACATACATGTACCAGCAAATGAGGACAGAAATACGACAGTTCTGCAGTTTTATTTAGTAAATAAACAAAATACATCAAGCAGACAATCCGTTTTATGTTTTTATATACTAGTAGCTAACTAAAAACTAACAACTTGGACAGCTCAGCTACCAAAAGGTTTTCTGATTCATTTAGCAATGTTTAGCAATATTATTTACACAAACTATAATTAAATAGGAACTCATACATTGAACAAAGAAGGCATGAAAGGTAAGAATCTCATATAGATGTGGAGTGCCAGAATCACAGTTTGCTTTTGGGTGACATGAGTTAAGAGTTGGAGCATGAATTTTTACAAACAGTTCTATTGTAGTGTTTCATTTTATGGTTTATCAGGAGTTTAAGCTTAGTGGTCTGGGTGTTTAGTCACATTTGCTGACACACATGTACTTATATGACAACACTTGGGTTTGAAATTATTCTGACATGGTGCAAGGTTTGCTCCATAAGAAGTTTTTTTATGCTAAAATTTTAGTGGCTTCTTGATCATGACACTTAAAAATTTGCTTAAAAAACTCATTCACACAAATTTACTGTCATATCAGTATGATTCTATTAATTTTTACTAGTAAATGAATTAGAACAATAAAAATGCCTGCCTTCTTTGTTTCCTAATACTGGTTAATTTTCTATTTACTCTTTATGAAGAGTAATCCATCCTATAAACCTTCAAAAACATTCAGGGTAAATGTTCCCACAAATAATCTTTTAAGCTTATATAAAACATGGTTGTTTTGTTGACTGACTGGAATATATGAATTTTCAAATGTGTAATTTCGTTGCCTGTCAATTATATTCAGACAATTCTTCCCCTATATAGATACCTTTTGTCGATTTAAAAAAGTGGTTAAATCCTGAAAACTTCTGTCCAATTGATCCATTCCATTTCCTGAATTGATTTGTTGTTTATTAACTTGATATGGTCCAAAATACAACTGAATATGGCTAGAAATCATTCAATATATTTAGACAGTTTCAAAAGCTTAAACTAATTGGTTTTAAAAAATGACAGGAATTGATTCATATTACACTGTAGCTGTTTTCTTCATGGCAAAATAAAGAAGTTACAAAAGACAGATAGTGAAATAATTGAAAATATTAAAGCGGTAGCTTAGTTGCTAGCACTTTGCTAATATTTTGTTGGTTTCCTGATCTTGGTTAAACCTTTCATTTAGATAAAAATTTGAATTTTTTCTCATTATATTAAAATTGTGTTTTTTAATGTTTAGGGGATATAATGTGGTAGCAGCTAGAATACTATATAATGTTATATAAATTAAATTTTTATTAAAACTTTTGGAGATTTCATAACAGTATGAAATCGTTAAACTGAATTTAGTTACATATTTTTGTTTATTTAATAATTGATATCCAAAATAATGCTTTTATTTTACAAAAGCAGCTTGCATTAACAATACCTTTTAATTTTTGGTACATTTTTTTTTATTGTGTATGTCATCAAGGGAAATTTTTTATGAAATATAACATTGGCAAATGAACTCATCAATTTCACAATAAAAAATATCAAATCCAATTTAATTGAATGAGCCATTTTTGAGTTTGTTTACATGCCAAGAAATGGAGTTATTTTATGCTTTTGTTTTATCAGAGAAGAAGAGTTAAAGTATATGGAATTTATGAAGGATGTAACAGATGATGTTTTAACCAGAGGTGTTTATACCAACAGGTTAGCTTGATTTTACCTTATATTTTTTTGTATTAAACTATGACTAAAAATCTTGTGGCATTCAAAGTTTGAAAATGTCAAACTGTTACAAATCCTGTGATCATATTATCCTGTGTTCATTCTAAGGTAGGTTCAAACTGACCTTTATGACTATTTTACAGTTATAAGAGGCACGTTCTTACCTACCTCTATGACTTAAAATAATTGGAGGTGAGTTCTAACCTTTCTCTACGTCTATTTTATAAGTGTTAAAGGTAAGTTCTAACCTACTTCTATGGCTGTTTCACAGTTATTGGAGATGAATTCTTACATACTTCAATGTCTATTTGACAGTTATCAGAAGTGAGTTCTAACTTACCTCATGCCTATTTCACATTTATAAGAGGCGAGTTCTTACATTCTATGTTGGCTATTTGACAATTATAAGAGGTGAGTTCTAATCTTTTACTGTTGCTGTTTCAAACTATTTTTGTCCATTTTAGGTTATTGTTCTCTAAACTGTATGTCTTTGATTTATTTAATTTAACAGTATTTTAGCTATATATGTATGTAGTGTTTTTGTTATTACTGCAAACCTAAGAACCATGTGAATACTAATCCACTCACTTTGGTAAACCTGGGACTGTACTTTTTATTCTTAGCTTGCAGTCATCAATAGCGTAAAGCATGTAATCATTTGCCTGACTTCATGTCTGACTGGTAACACAACTTGCCAGTTAGTTATGCTACAATAATTCCTTATTTATTCATCTTTTCATGCGAATTTTATATTTGAAACAGGGTATTAAAACAGGTGTTTGAAAGTCACATCAGAAAAAGGAAAGGTGAACTCGATGAGGTATGATATTATTTGTTAGATCTCGATGTAAATACAGATATGTATTACACTCATCTTTATGGTCAATTCATTCAGTGTCCATTGAAGATATATATAGGGCGATAATTTATCAAACATAGTTTACATTTTGTTGTGGTAAGCTTTGTTAATATTACTATTCAGGAAAAAAAATGAAAGAAAATTCCAATGTTTTACTGTATATTTTAATTATTGTACTAACTGGTTCTGGAATAACAGATTTGTTAACATGTTTTCTGTTACTATTATAGTGTCACAGTCTTAGTCTGATTCACATTTTGCTTTTAATCATCCTTCCATTCTGGATTGAAATATAGATAATAATTAGACTAAGAAGCAATACATATTTTCCTGAAGCATTAAACAATTCAACAATTTAAACAAATTACTAGAAAAACATACTTTTAATGATATTAATGATATTTTTCTGTTTCAGAGAAAAATGCGATCAATGTTGGGAAAAGTACGTGGAGAACTTGGAATATTAGATGACGAGTCTGACCTAGGTGAAACAAGTCAGCTGGGGGAAACAGTATCAACCTCTTCATTTAAGATGAGACCTTCCTTAGCCCGGTTTGAACAAAGCAAAGTTTCAGATATTACATTTGAATCAACAGTAGATTCACAAAACACATATAAATTCAAAAGTACATCATCAGCTGATATGTATAGTACCATTCATTCTGAAAATGAAGATTTATCTGGTACACAGGCTCTCAGAGATTACCAGATGAATATAACCAGGAAAGAAGAGTTAAGTGAGGGGGAGGTAACTCCAGATGAATCAGAAAGTTTAAAAGTTGATCATAAATCATCAGATGGACACCCACAAGTAATACAGGTAGCATCGAAGGAAGATGATAATGCCTCTGTTCACTCAAAAGTGTCAAAAGCAAGGTCATCAGGGAATGTGTCTGCTCGTTCACACGAGTCGAAACCGAAGTCAACTGGAAAAGAATCAGATAAGCTTGTATCACCAAAACACAATTCTCGTGATGCAAGTGAGAGAGATGATGATACACTGACAGGAAGGTCTCACAATGAACAGACTGATGAGGGGGAATATGGAGAAGATGAATTTGAGAGTGACGGCGACTTCTAATCAAACAATCTATATTGCTCAATTATTTTTTGTAAAATCTCCAATATTAAGACTTCTGAAGGAAGGCTTTTAAAATGTTGCTATTCAGTTCAATATTGCAGTTATATTGCTTGGTTAATAATACAACATATCTGAAAAGCTTTGCAGAGAAGTGCAAATATTGCTATTTTCAGAATTTTAAAAAATGTAGAGAAGGGTTTTCAAACTGTTGTGGTTTTTAGTGGCATATTAAAGCAGTGTTACTAAGTTTTTAATCAGACATGTCATGAAAGACTTTAATTTGATGACTGCAAATTTTGCCCTTTTTTATCTGAATAGAAGAAATTTAGAACAAGGTTTATTGCAAGTTTTGTTGTCTTTCAATATATTTTTATGGTCTTTTATACATGTAATTAATTAGAGTTCCATTCTTATTCTGCTACAGAGGATTTCATAGTTATATTACAAAACCCTTCTTTGATTGTTTATAGTTTATCTCTGTGTAATAACTGGAATATTGTAATCAGATATTGCTGTTTTAGTGTAGCAGTTCTCAGTTCTATAGATAAATGTGAGGTGACACTAGTAAGAGATAGTACATTTTATTTATTAAACTGGTGACAGCAGAAAGTAAAATTCATTGATACAATACAGTATTTAGTGTTTATTGGCAGTGTTCTAAAAATGCTTTTTATTGTGTCTTCTGACTGTGTAAAAAGTAGCTGATAAGTGAAAGCCAAAATTAGTACAGTAATGTTATTTGATGGAATTTTGGCTTCATGTCAAGCAGATTCAGTATTGATAAGGTTCAATACCTTTACTGACAGAAAATTAATCTTTGTAGTTATAACTTAAATGTTTTCTTATTTAATATATTTGTGCAATTCTTCATATTTCATGTTAGGGGATTTTTCTTTTTTGAAAATTTTGCCACCTTCATGTTGTTGTTGTTTGAATTTTCTATTATATAAACTGATGGAAGTGTAAAGAAATGAAAAAGAAACAAAAAATGATCAAGTTGTTGAAACAACCATTGAATTACTAGTACATATTGTGTGGTCATGGTGTTCAGATTTTGTACTTGTACATTTTAGTCACTTTATTTTGTTCATGACATTTTTTGTTTTATTT
The DNA here is from genome assembly GCA_944474755.1 of Limnoperna fortunei. NCBI lineage: Eukaryota > Metazoa > Mollusca > Bivalvia > Mytilida > Modiolidae > Limnoperna > Limnoperna fortunei. Next base: position 36,530,171 of record OX104113.1, read on the forward strand.
ATTTTGCAGGGTTGTTTCTTCTCTGATATACTGAACAAACATTGCTTTGTATTAGTATGTTAAAAATGACCATGTACATTATTTCTTTTCCGTCCATAGAAATATGACAATTAAAATGTTCTTTGTTTTTGTAGTTCCGTCCTTCTTTTTGTTATAAATTATACAGATTTATCATTTCTTTTAATACATCCGTCCTTTTAAAAATATTATTTTGCAATATAATATAGAAATTAATTAGTTGTCAAAGACTTTAGTATGTATTTTTTTAGAAAGTCATATTGAACCTACATACTCTTTTCAGTTGGTTGTTTATACATTAATGTTTTATGTTGTTTTATTTGTATAACAACAGACTGTTTTTCACATAAAATTCATCTGAATATTAGTAAATAAAGTTGGAAGCATTGTAACTGTGGTGACTCACTTACTAAATAAAGTCCTAAGTTCAGTACATTGGATACTGAAAGTAGTCTGCCCAGAGGAAACATTGATGTATAAATTATTTGACATTATAACGTTTTTGAAATGTTTTTATCCAATCAAAACACTTGATATTAATAAGTTAAGCCATGAATATGATTATACTTCTATACATCATGCCACTCACCAGAACATTGGTTTGCCTGCCAAACTAACCTTAAATCCACATTATTAATTTGTATATATGCCTAATATGTCACAAACTTTAAATAAAGCAACCAGTCAATCTGACTTAATATTCAGGGTGAGCTGTTGTCATTACTTTGGATCAGTGGTCTTCTGTCCATTAACTGTTTACATTTGGATTTTCTACATGGCCAAATTTAACTAAACTCACCTTACTGTACATAAAGGAAATAGATAGTAGTATATAGGATCTCCTTTGATGGTCCATTACCAAAATTATTTCCTCTATCCCTGACACCATCCAGGTTGACAATGTTATTTAAAAGAGAAAATCCAATAAATTGTTTATTCCATTTATTTTTCAGCCCAATACAACTCAAAGTTCAACTGCAGTCTCATGAAGAGGAGTAGTTTATGTAGTCTGATCTGAAAACACAAAAATGGAACATTTGCTCAATATGCAACTTTTGCTTAAATAAAAAAAAATCCATTGGGATGGTTTGAACCAAATTTGTTATGAGAAATTCTTGGTCCATTCCTGACCAAAATCTTTTACCTATTGGTCAAGTAATTTTAAATACAGATAACTGCTTCTACCTGTTTTCTTTGAACGTCTTCATCAGTAATAGCTGGACATTTTTAATTGGTACTCATGTGTGACTGGTAAAATAAAAACTTCTTTCTTGGTTTTTCATCATAGGCTGCAGGATATTAAATCCAAGATTTCTATTTATAAGCATATACGGGTACATATATAACATATATAGTTCCTAGCCTCGGGTAAGTCGGGTTGTTGTTTTCAAATATAATGCACTATCATGCTCATCTTTGAACATACGGTCCAAGCATCAGCCAGATAAACAGAGTAGATTTAATGGTTTTTTTTAAATTGTTTATTTTTAAGGGTTTTCGCTTTGTACTTACAAAACATTTTAAAGTGTTCTATAGGTTTAGTCGATACCGGTTTTAACAGAATACAAACAAAGTTGGTTCCAGAAAAAAGGGCCCTCTTCTGTAAAATTTGCTGAAGAAAGACTAAGTTCCTTAGTGTGGAAAATGGGAAAAAATTCATAAACATTCCTTGAACCATTCCATAATAGCAGGAGCACTTCAAAATGTGTGCATACTTTCTGCTGAGTTTCAACTCTTGGGATTAAAGCTGTAGGAGTAGTTGATTACATGAAATAGGTAATATCTTCTGTGAAATTTGCTAAAAAGACTATTCCAAGTCTGAAAATTAGAAAATATCAACAATTTCATAATAACAGATTGATAACTTCCAAATTATGTATAGACATAAAGCTTCACTAAACACATCAACTATCCTCAGAATTTTCATTAGAGATTGCAACCAAACTTTGCAGCGAAGGACTCCTTCAGTTTAGAAATAGGTTCAAATTATTGAGTACATGTATTTTGATTGTGAGAGAAATAAAAGCTATGAAAATTTTAAGGGGGTTCAGGACACATACACTGAAAATAATTTCTCGATAGTCTTTTTTCCAAATTTACCATAAAAATTTTTAAAAAGCACTAAAATAATTTAAATAATTTTCAGAATTTTTGCTGTAATCTAGAGCAATTTATCTACCTTTTACTGTTGTAATTTAAAAGTAAATAATGAAAGAAATTTTACCATTAATGTAATATCTTAAATTTTCGTAGAAAAATAGTAGATGGTGTCCTGTATCCCTTTAAAAGTACCCATCCTCCATACAACAGGTTCAAACATGGTACATTCAATTTTGAACTGAAATAAATACAGTTGTATATCCTGTTTGAAATATAAATATATTGGGTTTGGCTGCTGGGAAAAACATAATCCAATACATGTATCTATTAGTTACTATTGTAACAGGAAAAATAAAATAATTACACACTACACCCCAATTAAACAGCAGTACAAAATCTTTAATAACAAGTAATGTTTTGGTATGACATGACAAAATGATCATACATTTCCTGTTTGTTTGCTTTATTGCACTGAATATATTCTATACATATCATAAAAGATAGTTGATCTTATTTTTGTTCAAATTTTACGTGATAGTTAGTCCTATATTGTACTGGACATGCTTTATAAGAAACACAGCTTATCTTTAAGGATGAATCAAGAGCATATATATATATCTAAAGCTTCCATTGCACATTAGCATAGTACAAAATGACATTTTAATATAAATTATTTTTAATGTTTTATTGGGAAAATTGTGCTTGTTCATTGTATTGATTCTAGGTTGAAGATTAAAGCAATGATACAGAAAAGACAAGAAACATGGACATGCCATGAAACCAGGTTTTCAACGATTGAACAATTAACATTGATAAAAAGTTTTTAAAATGTTGGAATCTTGGGAAATAAGTGTTCTTGGAAATCATAATTGTCTAATTAGAATTAAGACATTGAAAAAATGTTTAATTAATTGTCTGAAAAAGACAAAAATATTAGCACTGTATATATATATATCGAACTGCACTGCACTTATTATTTATCAATTTACTCAAACCTTTTATAGATTTGGTCAAACAATTATGACATTTAATGGTGTTAATTATTTTGTATATTTTTTTTATTTTATTATACCGGTATTTAAGATTTTGAACAAAATTTCTATTTTTCTTACTCAATTTGATTTCTCATTCTTCCAAACTAAATTTCTGTTTCTTTATTATACTGTTAAAGTTTTGGCCCCAAATTCAATCCTAAGCTAGGGTTGCTTATAAACTCCCTACAAACCAAATTTCAGCAAATACCTCCATCTTAACTCAAGTTATTGATCAGAAACTGTTTTTCTATTTTAGCAAAGGTGAACTTAACCTGACTTGCCCCAAAACATATCCCAAGTTTTGTTTGCTCATAAACAACCCACAAATCAAATTTCATCAAAGTCCCTACATGTACATCTTAACTCATAAAATTGAACTGATACTGTGTTTTGTTGTTTTAAGTAAGTGACATTGACCTTGATCCGACTGGCCCTTGATCCAATCGAAAGCTACGTTTGCTTTTAAACTACCTACAAAACAAATTTCAGCAAAACACCTCCATTTTAACACAATTATTAAGCTTTAATACACTGTTTTTCTATTTTAAGTAACCTAGACCTGACTGTCCCAAAATTCAATCCCAAGCTAAGTCTTCATGCAATCTTTGTTTATCCAAAGTTTATCCAAACAGAATTTACCTACCGGAAACTTTTTCTATTTTTAGTAACAGTGACCTTGACCCGCCTTGCCCAACTCCAATCCCAAGCTAGGTCTTCAAGGAAGCTTGCTATATCAAATTAAAGTTTCAGCAAGATTAGTTTATCCAAACTGAAGTTATCGACTTGAAACCTTCTGTTTAACACTGCTCGCCATACCCAAATCTAATAACTAGAATTTACTTTGAAAACCTTAATTAATATGAAAGACATATTTAATATTTATTTTGGAAATATTTCATCATCTTTGAAAAGTTCCAGATTCTCACAAGATTGTTTAAACTGTCTTTTTATTGGAGGAGATCTTATTGTCAAAATATCACGCACTTTAGCTGTTTCTTTATTATACTGTTTTGGAGTAGATGGAACAGTCTGTTCAAGTTGTGGTGTATTCCTACAATCTTTTTGTGCTGGAGTTGACCCTGCATAATCTTTAGATTGTTTTCTTGCTGAAAAATTTAAAAACATTTCTTCAATATATGTACAAAAATATAAATGTTCTAGTAGCATATAATGCACGTCTATCCATATACAGATCACATAGCAGTCTAATTTGTTAAACATTCAGTGTTGTGGTTGACTCTTTTTTTTAATTTAATTTTGTTTACAGGCATTTTTTTTGTTCACACTGAATGATTATAGATACAACAGTACTAGATGAAGCAAAAAAATCTGTGTCAATGCTGATATTAATTATTACCAGACTTTAAAAGAACCATCTCCAAAAGTGGTGTTCCATAATGAGATTTCCTGTTGAAGACTATAGGTGTAGCTGCTGAGACAAAATTTGGAAAACTTGACTGATTGATGGGTGTTCCTGGTACATTAGCTGCCTGGCTATCTAAAAACATTAAAAAAGAAACAAAATATTAAAGTTGTATTGAGTCAGGAATTTCCACTAAATTACAGTTTTTCACCTTGCTACTCCTTCTTAGTCTTCAAATCATATTTTTCTATAATAAAAAATTAATTTCAATAAAATATTCAATTTTAGTTACTTATATGAAATATATGTTATGTTTATACAAACAGCAATATATGCACTTGTGGTTCAAATTAATACTAATTTTCCAGATCATATAACACCTAGATAGTGAAATTATCCCACAGGGATTAATCCCCACATCTGACATCTATAAAGGTTAGGTTTCCTGCAATTGACATTAATTAGTTACAACTGGAATCTCACCAGGGAGCCTCTTATTCCTTATCCAATACATAAATTTGTCAACATACAAGCAGTGTTTGTTGATAAAAACATTATCTGAAGTTAATCATGAGATTAATTACAGGACACAATGTAAACAGTAGTCTCCTCCCCTTTCTGGGGTATTCCATTCAAATAACTGTGTGTTCTTAAGCCATTAACCAGTCCTTGTGTATTCAGTGTTCTGGTTTATAGCAGTCATAGAAATTGCTATACTCAAAACAAAGTTGCTGTTTAAAATTTTAAATCTTTACTAACTGCCTCAATTCTGATTACATTTAAAGATATATATATATATGTGTGTGTTTTATCATAAAATTGTGTGCAAAGACAAAGCTATTACTGAAAAAAGATAAAAACAGAGTAGAAACTTGATAATTTATGGACTGTAACAAAACTTCAAGAGGAATTCAAGAAGAAGTCATGGAGTTAATAGCTACAGGACAAAATGTGGAACTGAAATGTCATTTGTTTTAAGATTAGTGAATCTATTTTCAGATCGTAACTGATTTAGACAGTATTTTAGTTTGCTTTTTCAAATTATGAACTGATTAAAATAGAACACCAGAACTGTATTACCAATGTATAGAGTAGCTTGTTAATACCTGGTAATGAATGTTCAAACCAACGGACAGCAAAAATTCTATGTGTCCATTAATTAGGATGGTTGTCTTTGTGACTATACTGTTCTGCAAATACATTTTTTGGATGGAATAGATTTAAACAGGGAAACTCCACTTGATAACAAACACCATACTTGTCAATATTAGTATGGGGACATCTTCAGCCAAAGACACATGATGGGACAGACTTTTCCACCCAACCCATATATGTTCTGTCATCCTAAAGATAAGTATTAGTTTTCAAAAAGTTGTACTTTTATTATTCAACTCATCTGTACATGTATGCAACACAATAAATTTACTATGCTATATTTTCAATAGGTATTTAATTCATTACAGTCTACGAAGATGTGCAAAACATATATTTTCATAATCAATATATCTGTACTGATCTGAATCCTAATTAGTTTTCTCCTTGACCCAAATTAAAGTCTTAACAGTGATAATAAACTCCTTAACATGTGCTTACATAATACTAAGCCAAAAAAAAAAAAAAATCATTGATCACATTCAAGAGAGTGTTGTTCAAATCATTCAAGTTTTTTCCTGGCTGCTTATTTATTTACACCATACATACTGTAGACATAACTCTCCAACAAAGAACATTTAGTTGGTCTAGTAACAAATCATGTCACAAGTTATGCAAACAAAAACAGACACACAGATTATTATACACTAAATGCAGGACATGCTATGTATGAGTATTGCTGATCATACAGAGAATTGTTTTGTCTTGGACTACTCCCACATATAAGTACCATATTTTCAAGATGCAAATACAGTGGGCAGTTATACAAATATGTTACTCTGAAATTTTCTATCTATGGCTCTTAATGAATCTATTACATATTTCTGACAGATTTTAATTGTTTCAGTGGATCAAGTGTAACATTTAAAGAAAACAAAATAAAAACATGTGAAATAACTGCAAATAAGCAAGGACTGAAAAGTGTGGGAAGTCAACATTATTCTCAAAGACGTAAAATATTCTGATATGTCTTAGTCTTTAAATCTGTTATCACTTAGGGTCTAACTTCCTTCAGCTGTAACATAGTTTCTCAGTTCATTAGTCACATTGTCTAATATTAGGAATGTCAAAACCACAGAAGATTTTAAGTAGTAAATTTCCTGATATTGATACTGATATAAGTTCAGCTAGGGTTATCATCACTATACAAAGTTCAAAGTTTATTACTAAAGAAAGCCCAAATTTGGACATCAAACAATTCAATACAATTCTTTTATTTGTCCAATTTCCCACTGGGGCATAGAACATTATAAAGTATAATAGACAAGACACATTAATGTACTTATTAAAAAGCAATAAATTATACTATAAAGTATACATCATAGATCCATTCAGGACAACACAACCATGTTCATTTAGTAAAATTATTTTATAAAATGAATAAAAGTGGCATTAAAAGTTTACTTCTAACATTCATAAATAGAAGAAGATTTTTAACTGTTAGGAAACATTTAAGCTGGTTCTCAGATTTTGAGACTTAAACATGTGTCAAAAAACAATTTAACCTGACACAACATGCGAAAGTTCTGACCTCAGTTTATGCTAACTAATTATGTTAAAATTTAGTTGTTTTTTTTTCCATATTATAATTATAAATATGTAAAATTATACTATCAAAGGTCAATAGACAACAACATTGTTTGTTATACTCGTTCAACTTGATTGTCACTAATGTCTGTATATTCAAGCACCATTATTTGGTAACACAAATGTAGCTACAAGATCTTATTTTTAAGTACATGTAATTCATTTTCCTGGCTACGGATGAACATTCCAGATTAATACTTCAATGAAGATTATAATAGTTGACATATATTTTAAGTTTAAAGGTAGTAACTATTTTATTCATCCAATGATAGTACTCTTGTTTTTAATACCTGGTATCAGAGTTAGTTTTTATATTAGTTTGTAGCATATTCTGCCACAGATTGTATAAGACAATTAACATAGGAATTATAGATCTTTAGTTGTTATTGCTTCTTTTGTCACTATGGCCATATTATGGTCTTATTTACTCTGCCTTTCTTTCCAGGCTTAAATTTACTTAGCTACCCATTTACAGTGAAAATATGTATATATATATATATATATATTTTTAACAAGCCCTATGCATCGTTAGATAATTAAATATTTGGCATTGCTTAAATCAATGATTTTTTGTTTCTCTCTATTGATATTTTTGTTTTGTTTGTTTGTTTTTTTTTCATTATTTTCTGCAGTTCAAGTTAAATTACAAAGCATTTACATTTTTGTATGTTAGTGGGTTTACACATACATGTGGAAGCTAAATTAAACAATTGCTTACAATATAAACTTAATTTGCTTACCATATACTAATTTTGCTATAGAAATTATTTTCCTGAATACTTTTTAAGTCACAACAAAAGTATTAAATTTAGGACTTGATGCTTTATTCAAACCTTATGTAGACAATCTTCATGCCATATTAGTACAATGGCCATATTTAAGAGTCTGTCAACTATAAAGGCTAGTCTCTTGATCATTTAAACATAATACTTCTATCAAAGTAATGACCCTCACCCTCTTATGCATAACTATTGCTGCATACGGAAATCATTGTCTTATATACACACATCCCACTGAAGTCCACACACGACTTAATATTTAAAACTTTCCATTATGTCCAGAAATGTACTAGTATACATGTGTATATATATTTGTAATTATCATAGTACATGTATTCCCTTGTTTTTTATAGATCCCATGTAGGAAAGCTGTTATGAGTGACTTATGTCTGCACTTACAGAACAACATTGTCTACTTTTGAAAACAAAACTGGATAATATGTCTTTCAAACTTTAATACTGCTTGATTTTACAAACTGTCCATAGAATGTTACAGATGTTTTATTGAATGTTAGAGTTGAGTATTTGTTTACAACGAGGAAACCAGACATTTTAAATAGACATACACAATTCCATGTGAAAAAAAAAGGATTTAATGATGTTTTCATGGTATTTTATCGCTTTCCCTTTTATCCCTAAAACAATAGGGTTTTGGGGTTTTAGTGCGGATTTACCAGTGGAAACTGATATGATGTTCATGTTACAAACAGCTCAGGTGGGGAAGACCAAGCAACTGCTGCCAGTATATATTGCTAAGGGATTCCACAAAAGCTTTTGTTACCTACAGAAGAACTTTTTAACTATTTGGAAAGCAGGATAGTCTTCTTCCAAACAGGAATAATGTCAGATTTTGCAAACAGTTCACAGCAATTCACTGATGTTTTGAATTTTGTAAATGTTATATTTAATTTAGAAAAAGGAATCTGAAACTTTAATGAGATGCAAACTTTAAATAGTCATACATAATTTCATTTGGTGAAGCTGATTTAATGACAAATCGATATAGAATTAATGTCAGTTGTTTGTAATGACTGAAGTACGTACTTTGTTTGGGAAGTGGTAACTGGACAATATTTCAGATATGTGTTTTTTTCTTTTCAAATGTAGAATACTAGTATTGTTATTTTGTTTATCTGAGTTCTATTCATATTCAAAGTAGAAGATCACATGATAAAAATTTTATGACGTTGGTATTCAGACAGCTATTGCAAATATATTAAAGTGTCATCATCTTCCATCAAACTAGCACAAAACAGTCTGGGAAATAACTGAAATCTTTATATGCCATTACGCTAGATGTGTTTCTTCTTTTCAGATATAGTATATTGTTATTTTCATTATCATTTTTTAAAAGTTTTTTAAAAGTTTCTTTGATTATTATTATTTTTTTTTTTCTCTCTGATTTTATTGAAGGTACCCTTATTTGAAATCCTTGGGGGCACTCAGCTGTTACCATCTGAGTTTTTGGACCTTTATGAAATTTTATCACTGACATTTCTTAAATTTCATTCATCCCCCAAGTATTTCGGGGATATAACTAAAAAATGTCATTCCAGCGCCAGTGCCGGTCCACGGATACAGATGAGACTCCATGGTCTCATCCTCTGATGGAGACCACCCATGGTCCCATTCCCAGGAGATCCCTTGCAGACCTTGCACACTCCGGCTGCAGATGAGACTATCTCTGGTCTCATCCCCTGATGGAGAACCCTCGCTCCATACCCCCTCTTACTGGCGTATTGTCGGGCAAGGTGGGTTCTTCCTCTCACTGAAGGACAGTAACTTGACTTGCTCTGGCAGGAAATAAAAATTTGTTATTGAAAGGTGAGTGTTTCCCTAGGGCCAACTATTTATATATTTTACAATAAATAATAAAAATATATATGTATATAGATCTTTATCTGCTTATACCAGAACACTCCCATGACTATTAATGGGTTATGGCTTTACACACAGTTCCTTCACCCAATTTGACTATGTTGCATATAGTTAACAACGACCAAATGTTCAATTCTATTCATTGGAGTTTTAAAGCCTTGACACACAATAGAACAAACACTTTACATAACACATATAACAATTATAACAATATCATGGTAATACTAATTGCAAAGTTTGTATAAATATGGATTTATATTTTAAAATATAAACAAAAAAATATAATCACTGTGGTCACAGATTTGTTATTTAAATACAGCATTATATTTAACCATAATAAAACACAACACACACATTGTAAATCAAATACTAGCAAAGCAGTTTTTTAAACTCCATACATTTGATTGTTATTACTTTTACACTGATTTTTTTATTTATTTTAAAACTTGTATTTCACATTTATATATGGAAACCTGTCAAAAGAAACCAAACAGTTTGTACACATGGTTCCAGTTCCAGTCAAGTTGTCTATATGAATTACCATAGTCTAGTCTTTTATAAAGATGTTGTATACAGCATTTTGCTTTTTATCATTATAAAACTGTTGTTTATTATATCATTACCTTGACTATCTTGACTCAAATTAAAAGCACTGCTTTCTGGAACTGTTGCATATGGAGAGTGTTGAGGACTCCTTTGATTAAAACCATAATGTATTGGTGGAGTACCAGGAACAGACTGTTCTGGTGACCCCTCAAGCCAATGCATTTTTGAAGGAATCTAGAAGTATTTCCACAAATTATACACCAATCCCTGAAATAATAAGTAATGTGTATACAAAAGGCCACACTAACTCTGCCAGCTAGTATAAACATCATAATAAATTCAAGCAGTGTGACAGCAATTTAAGTGGATGGCAAGAGCACAATCAGGAAACAAATACCTCAGTCTGAATAGCAACTGGTGTGTCTGCTAATACTTTAATACCATAGTTATTATATAAGTCAAACTCTGTATCAAATACCTGTACAGTCATTAGTTACATTAATGCACAACTAGTCAGCAACTCTACCTAATAAAGTGGTACAACCTTGAATTGTACATGATATATGTGACTTTTCTCTTGAAGCAAGACATGTGTAAAAGCAGCTTGCTAGTACTTTTCTTTTTTGCTAGCTACTAGTTCTAGCAAATACAATGAACATTTCATATAGGTGAACAATTTGATAATGTATGTTCAATTTCATACATAGACGATACCATCCTGAAAATTGTCATTCAATTTTGTTAGCAAATCTTGTGTATTGACCTGAAATTTATTGGCAAACAATTCTCTGTCCAGTAGTTTTTAGGTGGGGGAAAGGGGGAAGAGCCTAGTTTGGATAACAGAAAAACATCAGAGAACTCTAGTCTAAATATAAAAACAGTTATTTTCTGACATTCCCATATCAGACATATCACAAGACATCTAGCAGGTGAATGTGGTTTTTTATTTTTATTGTAAATTTTTTATGAACACACACAAAATTACATCATCTGGTTGTATATATTGTTAGGCACAGTAAATTTAGTTATACATAAGAGGCAGGGGGTCTAGGGCACCCCCACCCCCTGCCCCCATGTATTTTGACAAAACAAAACCCTATTAATTCGACTTTCTAGCACATGAATATTTGTTTTTAATTGTTTAAAAATTGATTTTAGTTGTAGAGGATGCAGCTCCTGTCTGCCATGGCAATAAATTGACTGAATTTAGAAACATGTAATAAATAGGGTTACTTTATATCTCTGGTTTAACATGGAAAACAAAGATTCATTTTTATTTGCGGTTAAAATACACGTGTCTCGTTGGTTTAAAGGTAATTCACTGTTGCACTAACCCAAACGACTGTAAACAAAATTGCACATATCAACAATCCATACACGGAAAACATTATTAACACGTAGATAACAATAATTTCTTCTAGTGAAAAACTTGATAAAAAACTCATAAGAAATCCAAGCAACAACGATAAAATAATACTGGAGAAAAACATGATATGGAATTAAAAGTTCGGCGGGTCCCAACTTTTTGTTTACCTTTGTAGCACGTGCTAAATGAATTCGTCTGCAATGTTGAATATCCAATCATCATTAACATTCGAGGAAAAAGTCACCAATCGTTACTGTTGTTACTTATCTATTGCGGTGAGCATATAGGACCGAGTTCCAAATATTGGTTGTCTTTTATTCTACATGTCATTTATATCTCGATAAGGTTAAATCCTCACATATTTGCACAATAGGGACCTGTTTAATACTCAAACACTGTATACAAGTTCCCTCAGGTCCACTCGTATATATTAAGAACGCCTTGTCATGTTCAAAACTGTGAATATACTTCAGTAGGTTTAATGTCCTGAAAACGTATATGAACCCCGTTGTATCGATCTACTTCAAGTCAAGTTCAAGTAAACTTTATTTATAGTCGGTAAGACGAACGATAACAAATTTATATACAGTCATATAACATAATGACACAGTTAATAACATAATAATTTTATAATGGCAAAAAAGAAATGAATTTTAAAAACGTGCTAAAATATGGTAACAATCAGAAATGGCAAGATAGAAAGACTAGTAATATCAGTGGATATAACAAAGAAGGAAACCGAGATAAGTTTGTTTATTTATGTTGTTTATGGCTGACGAAAATAAGTGGATGACTAAATAGATTGGTACCTTGAGGTCCTACTATAGATAAATCAATGACAGTGGCATTGCTGCCTATACGCAAGTACATGGCTGAACCATAATGATTTTAACAATTAAAAAAAATGCAATCTATCCCTGAAATCAATAAACTGTCAGTACTAAATATTTATTGCCAAATTATTTTATTTACGTTTGAAATAGCACATTTTTAGCAGGGGTTCAAATGGAAGTCTTTCCAATATTTATATCATACATTTGTCTTTCATCAGCATCCTATAGATTTGTATGCAGATGACAAAGAATAATTCTCTAAATTTCCTGTAACCTTAAAGAGCATGCTCTCCTTGAAGATCCACACAATAAACGAATAATGTGGAGTAATTTCAATCAGCAGAGGTATATTGTCACATTATTGTGCATGATTTAAATCTGGACCAGCATTTTTTTTTAAATGTAAATATTAGAATCGAATGCATTCTCTTAAAGTTTCATTGAGGTATGAAAGCGTTGACCAAAGCACAATTTTAATGAAGCACATGTTTCATTGAAAATGTGCTTCACTCAACGCTTTCATACGTCAATGGAACTTCAAAAGAATGCATTGAATTGTTAAATAAAGCAGCTTTGTGTTTCTTAATTTTAATTGACTGGAAATATAAAATATGTTTCTGCCTCAAACTTTGCCTACTTTGATGTAAATCCATTGTAAAATATCAATAAAATTTTTTATCTATTTTTCTATTTTTAGGTCATGTCTCTTCATTGTAGGAGAACATCCTTTAAGTCAACTGTTCTCCGCAGTTTTAAATTTTTTAACTTTCTGTTTAACTCCTAATATAATATATATCCATATCTTGCCCTGACCAAAATCTGAATAAATCTATCTGAAATAAAAAAGTTATAGCTATTAATATTATTTCCTGTCGGGTTTCTTCCTTTTCTGAGATCATCCTCACATTGTTTTTTTTTTTATTTTCATATAATACTTGTTCATATCTCAAACTGACCCAAATGTGGTGTCAATCTATTTAGAAATTTAAAAAAGTTATGACCATATATATACATTTTCAGGACATTGCCCCTAATTTTCAGGACAATTTAAATCTTTGAATATATTGCTAAATGTCATTATAATGTAATCATTTATTGTATGATATCATTGTATGTAATTGTTTTGCAAAGTGTGCAAATCTTATCTCTAATCTTATTCCAAAAAAATTAAACACCAGGCAATCAAAAATAAATTAGAAGTTTGATCCAAGTCTTGTGTATGACATTGACAAGCATATATGTGCAATTTACTATTTTGTTAATTTAGTTTTGCCATCATTTTGTGTCACTTTTATGTTTTAGGTTGAAAGAAATTCCTTCAATCAACAAAGGCTTTTCTTTCATAATTTAATGATGTGAAATTGTATACCAGTTCCAGTAAGACCATATAAAGTATGCATCTATAAGTGATGAATCAAATTAGAACTTATTCCAAAAGTAGACCAAAACTCTCAGTTACTTTGCATGAGAAGGAAGACAAGATTTTTGAAAGTTACAGCCAAAAAAGTAAAATTAATTGTGGTATGTTATTACCTTCAGTCGTCGTAAAAAAAATTAATATGCTTTTTTTTTGTTTTTAAATAGAATGTATGACATCGTTTTGGTCAGATTAAAAAAGAGCTATTTGTAAAACCTGCATTATCATAGAAATATTACCAATTGAACTGAATTCTTAAATCATGCTGATTGTAGATATGCTTACAACAAGTATCTGGGTGTTCAGTAAGAAGGACATAAACAGGTTAGCAGAAGACTTGCCATTTTGGATGTCTATGTTTATATACAAGTGACAAGTGGCCTCTACTACCTAAGACAAAGTGTCAAATTATTTTTTTATTGGTGTATAGTATTGATTTTTAAATTGTTGCACATTATACTGCTCCTGAAGACTCTAGTAACTTTTTTTTTTCTGCAATAATATTTCTATTTACTGTTTAGATGGGGTAGAGAGGGAACAAAATATACCATTTTAAGAACATATTTGTTGTGGCATGTTTGAATCCAATTTTGGTGGTTTCCACCAGTTTACTAATTGTAATAGATTTAAAGATCTATGGGGCAATCAAAAGGTCCAACAAGGTTTTGATTTAAATTTTTTTTACCCTCCACAAACTTGTTTTTTTTGGGGGGGGGGGTATATAGGAATAACCCTGTCTGTCCGTCTGTCGATCTGTCCACATCCCTTGTAATTGCAACTCCTCCTAATCTGCATGATGAAATTTAATGAAACTTAGCATTAATGAAGTACATTATATGTAGATGTGCATGAAGGATTTTTATTGACCTCAGATATCATTAAGGGGAGATAATTGGACTTGAAAGTGAAGCGGGGGGGGGGGGGGTATCCATTTGTGAGCTTGCTCACAGTCCACACTTGTTTCTAACTCGTAAAAAATAATAAAAAGTGCAGTTCTCATTGTTCATCAGGTTGAGGTTTAGTTTTCCTAAACTTATGTCTTTAAAACAACTGGGTAAAATTGAACCAAAGAAATAATATGGATAATCTTTGTAAAGTCCCCTTCTTCATTTGAATCTTAAAGGCTTCTCTCTTTGCCAGTACTGGAATATTGTTAAAAACTACTAAAAATAGAAAATTCCTAAAATTGTTGAGAGTCAGCAAACTTGAACTTCAGTCTGTATAGTGATTCATGTTGTATTAAAACTTGAACACTTTTGTGGAATTTTCTAAATATTTAAATTATACTTACTTAAACAAATAAAGAACATTAAAATCCCTTGGTTAATTTGAAACAAAAATATGGTATCCTTTGAAACTACCAGTTATGATGGTCCTTTGCTTTGTAATTGTATTCAATTACCATAATATCTTGTTAACCTGACCTAAAAACAAAATGGCCACTTTGACTTAACGGTAAGCAAATATTTTTTCAATTATGTATTAGGACTTCATTTTATAATGAAATATGCTCAGATTTGTACTGTAGTCTCATAAACAGAAATAGTTTTTTAAATGTTACAAAGATGCTTATATGGACTTAAAGCTAAATTGGAAATGTTGGTTTATTCAGACTTGTCGAAAATTGAAAATCTCTGATTGAAATCATAAAAACTTGTCTGATGAAATAAATTTTTGCCCGACACTAATGTGATTTTTATTGTATTTTATATTTTTGACAGACATTCATTCGTTCAAACATCTTCAACATTTTGCCTTGAAGCAAATCTTGCCTTTATGTGGGTTCTGTTGTTAGGCACATTTCTTGAAGACTGGTCATTTTGATAAAAGATAAGAAGTGCCCTGAAATGGTAACAGTCTGTTTAAAAATGTGTCATTTTGGTTTTAGGTAGGCAATGTAAGTCATATATGAAAAGTGAAAAAGAATAAGATAACATATTTTACATAAGATGCTAAAAAGTCACTTTTTGACTTGCCGAGTATGTCACAAACATACCAAGTCTTGCCAATATTGGCTAGAAAAAACTAATATTTTCCTTTAGTTAATTGGTACAATTGATTACTTTATTGTTAGTTTTTGTTGTAGATTATACTGATGAAGAATCAGATCAAGAAGATGTAATCCACCAAGAAAATAGGTACTTTATTTGTTGGAGAGGGTGTATTGTTGTTTGATCCTAACTGCACAATGTTTACTGTATTTTTAGTAGAATTTTAGTGGGTATAATTGATACATGTGCTATTTAGCAAATGTTGTACAGATATTTTGATTATTGTTGTAATTAATTTTTTTATGTTGTTTGTGATCGTACTTAGAAGGTTCCCAATGCTCGACCCACTCTGAGCCACAGAGGTGGCCAGTGTATCTCCAGGATGCAGTCTGTCGGGTTGTAATATGATATGAACAAAATCCTTGGAGAATGACACGCACCTTGCAGGATGAAGAACCTTTTTTTACATTAAGTAAATAAGTAGGCTCATTGTTTGTTTGTTTGTTTGATGGTGTTTAACGCCACTTTCAGCAATTTTTCAGCTATATCATGGCGTCCAGTTTTTATTGGGGGAGGAAGCCGGAGAACCCGGAGAAAACCCCCGACCTGCGGTAGGAAAACTGGCAATCCTTGTCAATTAAGATTGGAGTCGAGTACACCCTGCCTGCAGTGAGAATCGAACCCGCAATCTCAGTGTTGACAGACCACGTGATCAATAGTAGACGAACTTCCTTGACCACTCGGCCACCGAGGCCCCTAGGCTCATTGTAGCTACTACAATAGGCTAAATTTTCTCTCCGAACTCAATACTTTTTCCAGTAGCAGTCGAAATTGTGTTCCTGTTGCTCCATTCTAATTTATTGTTTGGATACTTGATCTGTCTTGAATATAACTCACTGGATGTTGTCAATCAATCAATCAATCAATCAATGAATCAATCAATCATATAAAAAAAATTAATGTACACCACTTGACTCACATTATTGGTAATTTGTATGTTTTCCATTGATCTTGTTGACTTGTACATGACAAGATATTTGAAAATATCTGTCAACACATTATGATGTATAATTAAGTAACACATGGAGCAATTTACTACCCTTAGGTCTAATTGCTTGAATGCAGGTGACATCTTGCACCATTCTGTTATGCCCACTTTAGCACTTGTTTATATAATAAAAATACATGTAGTCCATAAAAAAATTTGAATTTAAAAAAATGCTGAAATTTAATTACTGATAAATAGAATAATAGTTACTTTCAATTTTGACACACTTGTCTAGTTATTAAACATGATATTGTCATGAAAGATTAACATTACTGTTATTCTCAAATGACATGCTTTAAACCTTTTGAGACAACAACCATGTTGAAAAAAATAATTTATGTATGAGCAATATTCAACAAGGGCATGTCTTGAAGGGCTGTTCTAATTACTCCCACGGGAAAGCTATTGCCTATGACGTATGGTTTAGTACCATTTTGCTGAATCCCAATTTGCAGATTCCCAGACTGCCGCGTCCAATTTGCAGATTCCCTGGTATTTGACAATTTAAGAACAATCTACAAGGTGTACACATGAATGATTGCAGGTTTATGTATTTATTATCCGTAATATTGATGGGAAAGATGTGAAATTGGTTGGTAAAGTTCAGTAACTTAAATGCAATTCTTTTATAAATTTGTTATTATATAAATTAATTTTTCTCCATGAATAATTAATATCTTTTCATATTAATTCAAAACAAATAACGGCCCAAGCTGATAATTTATAATTGTGAAAGATCACTAAAAGAATTAGTGATTAATTTACTTAATATTTCCTAAGCATTCATCATTGTTGACAAAGTTTTGTGAATTAAATTCATTGATTTTTCTCAATCGAAAATTATCAGCTTATCATATTGATGTTTCAAGCTGATAATTTCATGGTAACAAATTAAATTCCTTTTATCTCACTTTTTACGTCATTTAAGTTAATTAAATTTAATTAATTTTGAATTAATTTACATAATTTTCCTGAACACGCATAATTCTCAATCAAATTCTTGCATACACCTTATTGATTGTTCTTAATTTTGTTGAATAATAGGGAATCGGCAAATTGGATGCGCCAATGTGGGAATCAGAAAACTGGAATGCACCCTGACATATTAATCTTATTAATAGTGACATGTGCTGTAATTATCTGTTTGCAATATATGGTTTGTTACATTAACAGATCAGTCAGTTTATGGCGAAAATGGTGTTGGCTATAGGTATATCAATATCCTAATTGTACCATAATTGTTTTAAAATTAGTATAGAAATACTTCACAGAGACCGTGGTTTAGCATTGTTTTACAACAGTTTGGCCATATATGTCATTATTTTATCCTTGCTGTTGCTTGGGATAAAATAATTGGACATACATGGTCATCCTGTTTTAAAACAATGATAAACCACAGTCTCCATGAATAATTTGTTAATTTGAAATCAAATTTGCAGTTGTGCTCTAGATCTTCCATACCAAACTCAACCTGCTGCATTGATTTCCTATATCTTGTTAACAAGAAGAAGCATGGCTGAAATTGAATTGTTAATGCATGTACATTTATATAGTTTTATTGACAAAGTATTAAGAAAACATATTGATTGTGAATTTAAAAGCTTGGCACTAGAATATCTCACTAAGAACAACAAACTGACTTGCTCAGTAACTGGGTCAATAGTAGGGTGTGCCAGTGCCCACTAAAGCTTGCAGTGGACTGTACTCAGTATGCCCATTTTTTCAGACAATTGGCTAAGGTTATCTTGATGTTAATGAATTGTTTATGATAAGTTAGTTTGGGCAACATTTACAGTAAATAAATAGAAACTGCAAACAGCCTAACATTATTAGCAAGACAAGCTCAACAAATACGGTGAGCAATGTTTCAGTAGACTTGTCTATTGACTATTTGAAACAAATCTGCCATGATGAGTTTGCTTTAATTGTCAATAAAGACAGCCTTTTCACATTCTGATATGTTTACTAGTTGCCATAATAATTTAGTTTTTATTAAGATGGAATTTATTTACCTAACCAAGTCTAAACAATAAATACATTTATGTTCAATACACTAAATTTAAACAAATTTTCTTTTGTTCACAGAAAATATACAGTTGCTGGCAGAAAAATGAGACCAGTTACTGGAAGTAAGAGTAAGCAAGGAAAACTAGTAAGTATTTTTTTAGTTAAATTTATTTTTACAACCTCCCAATAAAACATGCATTAAGTGGAAAGTTCTTAATTTTAAAAGAACAACCTATTAAAACTTGCATTAACATATCCCATGATATAGTTTTATCTTTTACTTTATTACTGTATTATAATTATTTGAACTGCATATACTGTGGAAAATAACAAGCCGCACCATGCAATTTAGGCAAACAAAACCTTCCAGTAATATTTCCATGGCAGACAGAATCCTCCCTCAACTCAAAACATTAAATTGATTTATTTTTAACATAGCTTTGATAACACGGATGGTTTTAATCAAGATAAGGTCTTAAAAAGTATCAGGTAATAATTATTATACCCCCCACAAACTTGTTTTGGGGGAATCATTATGTCTGTCTGTCTGTCCACATCCCTTGTAAGCACTTCTCCTCCTAAACCGCTTCACAGATTTTTATGAAACTTTACATGGAGGAAGTACATCATATGTAGATGTGCATGAAGAATGTTCGTCGCTGATGGGTATTATTCAGGGGAGATAATTGGACTTAGACTTTTTAAATATAGTATTCAGTGGGAGACCTCGTAAGCGCAACTTCTCCTAAACCGCTTCACAGATTTTGATGAAACTTTAAATGAAGGAAGTACATCATATGTAGATGTGCATGAAGAATTTTGGTCGCTGTCAGATATTACTCAGGGGAGATAATTGGACTTAGACTTTTTAAATATAGTATTCAGTGGGAGACCTTGTAAGTGCAACTCCTCCTTATCCGCTTGATGAAATTTAATGATACTTTGCATAAAGGAAGTACATTATATGTAGATGTGCATGAAGGATTTTCATTGACCTTGGAGGTGAGATAATTGGACTTGAAAGCGAGGTGGGAGGTATCGCTTTGTGAGCGTGCTCACAGTCCACACTTGTTTTTACAGGATCTAGGATTTCAATGATATTCAAAGCCTATTTCAGGAACTAATTACACATCTTAAACTGTTTAAAATTTAGGTAATAAATTGAATTTGATAAAAATTGCAATATGTATTATATATACCACTCCTTTTAGGCTAAAAGAAGTGGTATATATGTTTTGTAACATAATTCAATGAAGAGAATATGAAATGGATTTGACAATGTTGTTTCAGACGACCACATGCTATACAGTCAGTCTAGATGATCTATGCAGTTCATTTTAATATTTTGAATGACCGCAAGAGGTGGGGCTTACACTATGGAATAACTTAAAAATTGGTTGATTATACCACAGCCAAGCCCTGCCTACTTCAATGTAATTAAATGGGTAAACGGAAAGAAAGTCACAGGAAAGAAAGTCAGTTTTGATAGGAAAAAAAGTCACAGGAAAAAAAGTCACAGGAAAAGAAGTCACAATTAATAAGTTGTCTTGGTCACATATGTTGTCATAATATGAAGATATTTTTATGTTTATTATAATTATAGTCATATTTTTATGTAAAACTTGTTTACTTTATAATTTATTAGCTATTTAGTACCAGTAATAAAAATTGTATCAAAAAGTCCATCAAAATCTAGAAAATATTTTAGTAAAAACACATTACTGTTGCTTTAACAGTTAAAAATATGTATACAAAGGAAAGTTTAAGATAAACAATGATAGAAATATTTTTTAAATATACATATATCCAAGCCAAAAATATGGCTTCAAAATTTTAGTGATTTATTTAAGGAATACTTCAAATTTCTGAACAGATTATACGATATAATATCGTTTGGGTCTGTTTACGCCTAATAAACCACGAAGCGGTTTATGAATGGTGTAAACAGACCCAAACCATATTATATCGTATAATCTGTTCAGAAATTTGAAATATTCCTTATAATTTAATTTTAACTATAAATTTTATCAATTTTTGCGGTAAAAGCATCGATGACGTAGTGGAACTATTTGAATTTTAACGACGTTAGAATAGGTCATAGGTCACGCAAGTTATTTCTTATAATATTGTTGGCCCGATTTGAATTGACCAATCAGATTTCAGCTTACAAAGCAAATTAAATTATTTATTAAATAATGTATAGTGAAAAATGAACATGTGTGACCAATTACTGCCCTACTAATTGCTTATTATTCCTTTGTTTTCATATGATAAAATTGTGTTAATTTATTATGATATATATTTGAAAATTAAATGTCTTTAAATATTTATTTTACTTTGTTATACACAAGAACATAAATTTTGAAAAAAAAAATTTAAAATAATTCAATAAAAATACAACTTATTAATTGTGACTTTTTTTCCTGTGACTTTTTTTCTTGTGACTTATTTTCCTGTGACTTTTTATCCGTGACTTATTTTCCGTGACTTTTTTTCCTGTGACTTTCTTTCCTACAACCATTAAATGGGGATGTTTATCAGGAGCACAAAAACAAATTGGCATGTCTTCTCACAGTGAACATTAAACAAATCATTGACCTTTCCAACTTTAAGATATGATATTATTAAGATGTCATTATTTTTAAGATGGCATTAAGATATATTATTATGATTTAACCTCAAGGCCAAATTCGTGCTAGTTAAATTTTTTTATTCTATGCATTTAAACCAAAACCAACCAAATGGCTTAGAATCTTAATTATGAACAAAGACAAATAATAATGTATAAACAAAACAATACAAAGATATTGAGTAA
Organism: Limnoperna fortunei; assembly: GCA_944474755.1. Lineage (NCBI taxonomy): Eukaryota > Metazoa > Mollusca > Bivalvia > Mytilida > Modiolidae > Limnoperna > Limnoperna fortunei. The sequence goes on from OX104113.1 coordinate 36,552,105, forward strand.
GTGCCGCGTACAAAGAGACAACAACGCCAATTTAAGCCAATTCTCTTTTCAGTTTCCGCAGCATACAAAAAAACTTTCAACTTTAACTCAAATTGTAAACACACATTTGCACTTGGAATCTGCAAAATAACTATTATCTTACGAATTTCATGAAATCAATATTTTAACAAAGAACTTCAACAAATTAATTTTTGTCTAAAATCATTAATAACATATAGCTTAACTATTGATTGTCCACAATTTGGGAATCAACTAACTGTACTCTGCAATATGGGATTCTGCTTTTGGGAATAGGGTATCTGGACTCAGCAATATGGGATTTGGAAATTTGGGAATCTGCAATCCATGATGTTACCCTGCAGAACTACTAATTACAATTTTATTGAACTGGATAGGTATGTCGGTGCATGGGATATGTGAGCGTTTAAGAGCCAGTTTGCTGATTCCCAATTTGCCATTCCCTGATATTTGAACAATCTACTAGGTTCTTAGATAAATGAATGTAGGTTTATGTATGCATTCTTCATAATATTGATGGGGTAGACGTGAAATTTTAATTCACTAGAAAATAAAAATAAGTTGCCGAAGAACAACGCACTGCTGAATTTTCAAGATTTTTCGGTGACGATGGCATTTCCATGGCAAACAAGTTGACATATTTTAACGCGAAATCCCTTCTGTTGTGCAATGACTTTACGATTTTTGCTTACTACATTAATAAAAGACTGCAGACACAACTTGTCTTGTATCTGGTTAGTTATTATTAATAAACTGATATCAATCATAAATTGCTTAAATATGATGAATTATGTTTTAAATACGTTCACATAAGGTTCCACAACCACATAATGATCTCAATACAATTATGCAATTATCTTCGGTTGAGTGAATACATTACACAGGTGACCGATAATAAAAAATAACAAAATCGGCACGTGCCGACAAAAATGCAAATATCTCTAAAACTATGATTCCGGACGGGTGCATTCCAGTTTGCCGATTCCCAATATGCAGATTCCCAGTGTGCTGATTCCCTATTATTTAACCAATTAAAAACAATTAACAATGTGTATGAAAGAATTTTATCGAGAATTATTTGTGTTTAAGAAAATTATGTAAAATAATTATATTAATTAAATAATTTAACTGACATAAAAAGAATTTAATTTGTTACTTATAAATTGGTAGCTTGGAACGTTCTTTGTTTTAAATCAATATAATAAGCTGATAATTTTCGAATTGAGACAAATCAAGTTAATTTAAGTCACTGAACTTTACCGACTTATGGATGCTTAGAAAAAAATTATGCAAATTAATCACCAATATGTTAAATGAATTAAAATTTCACGTCTTTCCCATCAATATGGAGAATGCATATATAAACCTACAATCATTTATGTATACTCCTTGTAGATTTTTCTTAAATGGTCAAATATCAAGGAATCTGCAAACTGGGAATTGGCAAATTGGGCCCTGCAATCTGGGAATCAGCAAATTGGGATTCGGCAAACTGGCACTAAACCTTCCGGACATCAGCTTAACATTTATTCGACACTGACAACACACCAACTTTAGATGATGATATATTTGTTGCTTTGTTATAAATCTAGTGCTTGATGGCAAATTAATGAAAAAATATAGGTCTATCTATGTTTTTTTTATTATTTAAATAATTACAATAGAAACAATAGAAAGATCTTCATGAAACTAATGTCATGAAATCGATATACATGTGTTAACAAACAACTTTTGGCTTTTTGGGAATCGGCTTACTGGACTCGCCAGTATGGGAATCTGCAATCTGGGATGCTACCAAGCTATATTTGTTTGATCACAAACATATTAATTAACAAGTCACCAATTAAGCACTGCAAATGAGACCAACAATTATTATTATTAAGTAATTAAAAATCTGGGTTTTTTAAAGTAAAATTTAAGGTCATTTTTCAAGGTTTATCTGTATATGTACGAGACTGTATGGTGTGAACATTTTTAAAAAATGCATTTAAAAAAATCACATTCCGTCCGCCTTGAAAATTTTACAGGGATGGATTTTGTCCGCCTATACTAAATTACACGGAAGGGATTTTGTCCGGGGGACTTTGTCCTACACTCAATCACAACACAACGTAGTATTCAGTTCTGTACTCAATTTAGGGTACACAATCTGGTAACCTGTTACTGGTACACATTTACTACTGTTAAACCTTTATTGTGTGACTTTTTATTCATTTTTTGTTCCTACATTTGGTAGAACTGTTGGGAATGGCATGTATTTCACTTGAAATCAAGTATAGTTATTAAATTTCCAATGAATTAATGTATATAATAATGTGAATGAAAACACTATTTATATGTGATGAAATGAATATTTAAACAAACTTGTTCAAATCAATTCAGTTAGCCATTATCCCATTAACAGTTAACATATAAAGAACCAAATTATCATTCTCTTAAAAAAATAATTCTATGTATATATACTTAAGAATATTTATATTAACTAGGAACACTACACTTGCTATTAATTTGGGCAAATGATATGTATATTCTGTGACCTTTTTTCCTTCCAAGATTGTGTTTTTGTGATTTTTTTCCAATTACCATTAAAAAGTGTCACAGGTAAGAATGCAGGTGTCATATTACTCTTCTGTTTACCTTGAATACACCAAATGTAGTTAAAACAGGTATCCCAGACAGAGAGGTGTGAAATCTAATTGTTGCTTCCTTTTAATTACTAATTATTGAAATATACAGGTAATTTATGAATCAACTGGCATTACACAAGGCAATAAAAATCCTTGTTTATGTATGGTATTAGCTTCTGTGGATATATGAATTTTATAGTTTTGTATATTGCAAGTGTAGCTTGTCACAGGATGCTGAAATATACAATGGAAGGTGTGAAGAAATTATCTAGAAATATAAAATGGGATGTAATGTTAAGTCAGCATCAAATTAATCTTGAATTTGCTGCTGTCAACAAGTTTTCCAAAGATCACAGAGAAGTTTAAAGGTAGGTGTAATTTTATAGTTTAGTAGCATTTAAAACATAAACATCTAAGCCTGGTGATAGTTTGTGCTTTGATTATCTACTGTGGTTTTCTATATTAAAAAAATGTTTAAAAATCCTGTAGAATAGACAAGTTGTATACAAGACAAATGACACAACATTACCCTTTCTTATTCCTTTTTTATTCATAAATTGGTATATAATAAAATATTAGATTAAATATTTGTTTTTATTCAATAAAAATTATTCACAGAAATGCCAATTAATTGTAGTGTGAAATTGCTTGAAATTTTACCAAATTTTTTTATTTTTTTAATTTTTATTTTAATTAAAGAATGGACTATTTTAAAATATTCATCTTGACTTTTGTGTCGTCTTTAGGTTTGTCAAAGTCTACCTTTGCATTTGTATGAATGACAGCATTCAAAACATTTTTTTAAATGTTGTAATAAATACATAATGACAAAATATAAGAAAGTTTAAAGAATCACCTTTTGATGCATTTATATATGGTGATTTCATATTAGTTATGATAGTTTTCAGATATTAAAAATATATATAAATTGTTGAATTCGAATTTCAATATTACCATGAAAAAAATAATGAGCTAGTGTTCTGTACATTTTTGTATTAATTTGTGGGGGTTTTTTTCATTTCATATATATTTATTTAATTAATTTCTGGCTTTGTTTGTTTGTAATGCTGCTTAGTAAATTTATGAAAGTATTATTAAAGTAATTTTTTATGATTTGTGTTTTGATAAATAGACAGTAGTTTAAATATTTTAAAATGCTATTATTTGAATATTTTTAATCTTTTTTTTTGTGTTTTTTTCATTATTTGTGAAATACAACAGTATTAAACTTTGACTGACTTTGAATATTTATAATAATTGTGTATATAAAACGTTTTTACATCTGATATTGGAAAATAATAAAGATACTGGTAAATATCTGCATTTTAGATTAAATTACCTCCCTTCTCTGGTTACCTTCTACTAAATAGCCTATCTCTTGATGCTGTAGTCAAAAGTGGTGCTTAAAAGAACCAAAGTAGTTCTACTTTCACGTTGCATAAAAATTGTAATTCTGAATATACATGTTAAGTTTATAAAATGCACACATATTTTAGGAGTGAAATGAATTCAGATTTATTGCTTTCAAGCAAATATTAGATTTTATACCACAACTGAAACTAGCTTTTTTGTGATGTTGTTTTGTAAACTTTACAAAGCACTCTTATTTACACTTGTTGCACCGGAAATAGAGTTTCAACCGTAAGGAATTGAAATTGTTTATTTTAGTTGCGTAATGGGTATAAGAATGCTCCAAATACCTAGTTTTTTACTTAGATTTTTGCAATTTTAACTCGAACGTCTTATCTGGTATCAAAAATTTCACTCATAACTAAGTGTTATGTAATATTTTCATAACTTCTTCTATCGTAATAGGTTTTCTTGACTTTCAAAGCTTCTTTCTATTTATAAGTGGCACATACGCATAAAAGAAAGCAAACCTAGATACTTTTTAATTGATTTTTAACAGTAAAGATACAAACACATTTCTTAAATTATCTCCTGGTTCTCACATTGATATGCTATATACATGGTGTTGTTTACCATTATGATTGCAAATGTTAATATCTTTTTAAAAATTGTAAAACTATATTTTTTAATGTGATTTTAGTGAATAATTACTATTTTCTACGCTTGGAAAGCAGAATGGTATGTTTGACTGCAAGTTTTTTAGTATTTGTGGACCTTTCCTATTCAAGTGCAAAAACCTAGATACTTTTAATTGATTTTTAATAAGCAATGTTTATTTGTGAATTTTTTTTAAAGGAAAATATTGATCCACTCCTGTGTACACAATGAGCTCAAATATTAATATGCCCATCTCATATGAATTTCATTTTTGTCCACCCTGCACATTTTTATGGTTCAACTGTAATGTTTGTTGTTAATGAACTTTCAAAATAATGTTTTTGTTTAGGAAGTCGTTGTTTTGTATGCTTAATAAAGAGGTTTTCCATAAATGGAAAAAGTTTAGTTCAATAACAGACCCTTTTTTTAAAAATGGACATGCTTTTCAGATTTTGTTGCTACAAGTTTGGAAATACATTTCTGCAACATATAAATAAAAGGAATATTGACAGTAAAGATACAAACACATTTCTTAAATTATCTCCTAGTTCTCACATTGATATGCTATATACATGGTGTTGTTTACCATTATGATTGCAAATGTTAATATCTTTTTTAAAATTGTAAAACTATATCTACTTTGGGCTGCTAGTCAGAAACTGCAGTGGGACCAATATTAGAAACCTTTGCAAAAATAAAATATACATAAGTAAAATAGCTACTTTTTTAAACATTTTTAGTGACATATTAGTTGAGGCATTAAGACACATAGATCTGTTTTATATACATTTTTTTTTTATTTTTTAATTCTTTAAGGATACCCTCTACTAAATAGCCAATGAGTAAATGCCTTTTCAAAAGAAGTGTTTAAAAGAACCAAAGTAGTTCTACTTTCACTTTGCACAATAATTGTAATTCTGATTGAATTCAAATTTATTGATTTCAAGCAAGTATTAGATTTTGTATGAAAGTTCTCTGACTGGCACCAGTTTCTATCGATCAGAAACTAGCTTTATTAGTCCTATACAGGCTTGGCCAAAGGGAACTACAGGTTTGCACTCCGTCACACATGTTTTCCGGGCTGTTTTCTAAAGGCTTGCAGATATTGCTGATATTTGGTATGTCAGTCAAGCATGATGAGTTACAGATCAAGTTCGAGTATCGTTTTGGTCCAATGATTTTTGATGGGGTTATGGCCCTTGGACTTGAAAATTTCTAAAAAAATTAACCTTTTTCCTGAATTTTTTTTTCACACTTGTAGATATAAGGCTGTTATTTTGTATGTGAGTAAACAATGATAATTTACAGACCAAGTTCTGGTCAAATGATTTTTGACAAAATTATGGCCCTTTGAAAATTTCTTGAAAAAACATTTTCCAGACTTTTTCTGAACGCTTGCAGATATTGAGCTAATATTTGGCATGTGAGTAAACCATGATGAGGTCAAGATAAAGTTCTAAAATTGTTCCGGTCCAATGTTGAAATTATATCCCTTGAAAAATAAAAATTGTATTTGCCGGTAGGGGACTTAGTATTGCTACTATAAACACTTGTTTGACGTAATTTTGTAAACTTTACAAAAACACTCATATTTAAACTTGTTGTGCTGGTCAAATATTTTTTGAGAAAAGGTTCTCACTAATAGTGAACTTGAGGTAAATTCAGTATTCTATAAAATGTTATAATGGTCAGCTATGTAAATCATTTAGTGGAGGTTAACCTATATGCCTATATTTAGCATGTTTTTATTTTCTTTCTTACATCTTGTACTGACTCAGAAACCTCATTTGAAATCTGTAAGAACAACAAAACATCTTTTTCATGCCATAAAATATGTTTTCCTGTTGACTTGTCAAAATAGTGATTTTAATTGTGACCTACCTGGTTATAGCATTACATGGAAAGCTATGTAAAAAGGATTTATTCATTGCTCTCACATTTTATTGTTTTAATATAGGAAATAATTTGATAAATTCTTCATAAATAAATGAACACAATCTAATAAAGTCTAGCTTTATTTAAAAAACAACAAGTTGGTAAACAAAATCCACAAAAAATTTAGTAGGGTATCCAGGAAAAAAGTGCATGGCAATTACAGATTTGTAAAATTTCTTCTTTAAAACATGGAATTAGTGTTTATACTTTTGTGTGTATGTTTCGCTCAAAAACTGCTAGTTTGCACCATTTGATTCAAGTAAGTAGTAGAAGGTGTCTGTATCAGAACATTTCAAACCAAACAATCTTTGGGAAGGAACCAGGGCAAAAAGGCAGACCCAGATAAAATGTTAAATTCAACTTGTACTCTTTCACATTAAACAGTACATGTAAAAAAAAAAAAATTTATTTGCCTTAAAATTTCCCATCGAATTAGAAGTCATCATGCAGGAGGCAGAGACTGTTAACATCATTTCATACTAAAAATGCTTAGTCTACCATATGTGTTCAATTCAATTCATTATTATATATGTATAGCTTTCAAGTCTTAAATGTTCTTACCTAAAAATGTTTCTTGTCTCTTTAAAACGTGTACTGTACATAAGATTTGACATATACTGTTTCAGTTCTATGATGCAGAAAGTTTAAATTAAAACAAAACAAAAATGTCTGGAATGAAAACAAAACAAAAATGTCTGGAATGATACAGAGTATCAATCTGTACCATGCTCTCAGAATTCTGGTAGATTTAGTAGTACATGCATGTATGAAAGTCCTCCTGTATCGTAGTTCTAAAACATGTTTTTAATATTTCAACACAATTAATTTCAAGAACGTCAAGAGTAATTTGATTAATATTGTTTTTGAAGAACTTAATATGATTTTACACACACAAAAAAGTCTAATATAAATTTTCTTCAAACAAAGTTTGATTCTTAATTTAAATTGAAATATTGTTCTCAAAGCTTACAGAAGCAAATTGAACAAATAACTATAACAAAAAAAGTCTTGTTGTTATTTTGGTTTTTCAGAATCTGTTATATAAACGTGGACACTTGAACCTGAATACTGTGTTCAAATCAAATTTTGGATAGTTGTTATGATTTGTAGTGATAGATGGAGAGAGCAAATGTGTCTGGTTCATACAACTAACATCAATTTCTGTTTTTCTGAATTTTTAGAGTCATGCCTTTTCATCATCAAAATTACTTATAGGGTCGTTAAATATAATTTATAATCCACCATAATGATAAGTGACAATGATTTTGCTATTTAATTTAAATTTATGCAAGAACAAAAAAATACAAATGTGTTCTTAGCTCATTATTTTGGACAGTTTATTTTAGTAAGAAGAATATGATTTTGAAAACGGTAATAGTTGCAAGGTTCAGTCGTATGCGTTTCTCTTTATTCCCATGCTGTCATAACTATTTTAAGTTTCACTATATATAATTATTATAATATATATTAGTTTCTGTTTCACTTTTTTGCAGTTAGTTTCTTGTTGGTCATACATATCAACATTCATTGTATAAGTTATTCCCAATTAGCAATTTTTTTTCTTGTTTGCATCCATTGTTATATTTACATGGTTTGCAAAACATTTGTATGAACTATATGACAACACAAAAAAATTCTTAAACCTAATTTCTTTAAAGAATATACCACTACAGACTTTGAAATAATTTTAATTGAGAAGTACTTTTTTTTGCCGAAGCTTATTCTTAAATTGTTTATCTGTCACTTGCTTTATGATGAGAATTTTAAGAATATCATAAATTTATTTTTAATTGTAGTAATATTGTATGGTAGTTTCGTGGTAACCTCTATATACAAATAGCCAGTATAATTATTATGCTAAGCGTTGCTTGTATCAATTTCACCAGGTCATCAGATGCACCAATCCTTGGTCAGTTTATTTTTTTGCCTCTTATGTACATGTAACAACTTAGCAACAAAAGCAAAAATAATTTACCATCAATTTCGTTGCAATAGGGATTAACATAAAATATAAAGCTCTTGATCTCAGTTAAGTTGAAAACACACTTTTTTATGCCATCACTTGGCATATGTGGTCCGTCATCTATCATAAACTTTTCCAAAAATCTTCTTCTCTAGGCCAATTTATTTTCAAACTTGGCAACAATCATCCTTAAGGTTCCTAGTTTCAAATTTGTACCCAGGGTGTTGATCAACTTGAAAACTAGTTAGAGTGTAACTGTAAATGGCAGTAATAGCAATTTAAGTCCTACAATTCACTTAATTGGTCTGATATCTCCTTATATGAGTTATTGCTCTTAAATGGCAATTTTAATGTAACTTAAATACAATAAAAGCTAGAGTGAAACTATAATGGCAAAAATAATCAACAATAAAAGCCCTACAATTTATTTAATCGGTCTAAAATTGTCGGATAACCACTTATATCAGTTATTACCGTTAAATGGCAATTTTTATGAAATTTTCTGTTTTTGTTCTGGAACTTTAAAAACAGCTCGAGTGCAACTATAAAAAGCAAAAATGATAGGTAATAAAGGTTCTACAACTCACTTTTGTTGGTCTGAAATTGTCAGATTTCTCCTTATAGGAGTTATTGCCCTTAAATGACAATTTTAATGAAATTTTCTGTTTTTGTCAGTGAAACTGTAAAATAATGATCAGCAATAGAGTTCTAGAATTTACTTTGTTGGTCTGAAATTATGAGTCCTCATTGGAGTTATAACCCTTTGATAACATTTTGGTGGAACTTGTAGTTTTTGCCCTGTAACTTAAATGCCATAACAGCTAGATTGAAACAGTTAATTGAATAAGTCAAATGATCAGCAAAGCAAGGCCTACAAATCATTGCTTAGTCCAAAATTGTCCAAAATTGCAATATGAATCTTGATAGGAGTTATTGCTCTTAATTACAAATTTTAACCTAAAAAAATCAGTTTTGGGGTTATAAATTACTAAATTAAAAAAAGGGCAAGACCTACAAATCATTTAATTTCAGAAATTGTCTGATGGCACCTTTTAGGAGGTTGTACTTAACCAAAATTTTTGAAAAAATGTTTACTTTTTGCACAGTAACAAAGCTATAACAATTAACATGAAACTGTAAATTGCAAAAATTTAAATATAACGGTAGTTGAAGTCATTTGTTTTCCAGGTGAGAGATAACAGGCTCCTGGGAGCTTCTTGTTTCATTTTTCAGTTTTGTCTCCTGATAAATGTAAAACCGTTTCCCCAAACCCTGTATAATTATGTCAAAATAATCAAGCTATAGTGTCCTGTTAAATCATTTGCATGTCTTTTGTAATGTCTACTCTACTTGGTGGGGAGACATATTTTTTCCCTGTCCACTGTCCACTCCTGATACTAAACCAAATTTTATGAAACACCATATGTAATGCATATTGCCAGGAAATTTTTATCCTAATTTTGTGGGAGTTATGGCTCTTTGAACTTAGAATTTTTCCAGAAATTCCTCACAAATCATGGTTTCTGCTCAACTTCTCTGAAACTACAGCACCAAATTTTACATGACCTTGTGTTTTGATTTTTTTTCTAATAACCTAAAAAATAACATCATGTCAAAATCTGGGGAATGGGGGAGACATCGTTTTTGTATGTAAAAACAAACTTTAATTATTAAATGGCCTACTTGATTGATCTTTCGCTACTATTTTTAGCTCACCTGACCCAAAGGGTCATGTGAGCTATTGTTATCACTTTGCGTCCGTTGTCGTCGTCGTCGTGGTCGGCGTCTGTAAACTTTTTACATTTTATTCTTCTTCTCTGAAACCACTTGGCCAATTGAAACCAAACTTGGCCATAATGTTCATTGGATGGACCTTTACAAAGTTTGTGTTTTTTATTTTGATTGGTAAACCAATATGGCCGCCACCTCAAAACTTAGTTTAACATAGGACCCTATGGGAAAAAAGTTAAAAAGGGCTTCTTCTCTGAAACCGTTTAACCAATCAAAACAAAACTTACTAGCAATATTGTTTAGATGGTCCTCTATAAAGTTTGTGTTTTAGATGGGAATTGGAATTCAAAATGGCCGCTACCGCAGGACTTAGTTTAACATAGAACCCTATGGGAAAAAGTTTTTAAAGGCTTCTTTTCTGAAACCGGTTAATCAATGGAAACAAAAACTTACTAGCAATATTGTTTGGATGGTCCTCTATAAAGTTTATGTTTTTTATGGCAATTGGAAATTCAAAATGGCCGCTACCGCAGGACTTAGTTTAACATAGGACCCTATGGGAAAAAGTTTGAAAGGCTTCTTTTCTGAAACCGGCCAACCAATGGAAACAAAACTTACTAGCAATATTGTTTTGGATGGTCCTCTATAAACTTAATGTTTTTTTCCCAATCTGATATTCAAAATGGCCACCACCGCAGGACTTAGTTTAACATTCGACCCTATGGGAAAAAGGTTAAATATGCCTTCTTCTCTGAAACCGGTTAACCAATCAAAACAAAACTTACTAGCAATATTGTTTGGATGGTCCTTTATAAAGTTTATGATTTTTATGCCAACTGGAAATTCAAAATGGCCACTACCGCAGGACTTAGTTTAACATTCGACCCTATGGGAAAAAGTTTTAAAAGGCTTCTTCTCTGAAACCGGTTAATCAATGGAAACAAAAACTTACTAGCAATATTGTTTGGATGGTCCTTTATAAAGTTTATGTTTTTTATGGCAATTGGAAATTCAAAATGGCCACCTCCCCTGCAGGACTTAGTTTAACATAGGACCCTATGGGCAAATAAAAAAAATCTTCTCTATACAACTGGTTAACCAATGAAACAAAGCTTTCTAGTAATATTGTTTGGATGGTCCTATTTAAAGTTTATTGAAAATTACAGGACTTACTTTAACATCAGGGAAATGCCATCTTCATTGCCTATAAAATCAGGTGAGCGATACAGGCTCTTAAGAGCCTCTGGTTTCTTGAACAGCCCTTTTTAGCTTTAGAAAAAAAATTTGTGTATCAAGTATTGATATCTTCAAAAAATGAGTACTGAAGTAGTTTAACATAGAATTTATGGGAAATACATGTACAATCTTCAATTGCTGATATTACTACATCAATTTTACTAAATGCAAAATATTAATGAAAAATCACTAGTTCAAACCCCAAAAACTCTAAATTTTGTGTAAACTTTGCATTAATTTTATTCACAGTGTTTAAAACATTGTTTGAAACATTTTAATTGATGACACCGGACAAGTCAATTCCATTGTAAACAAATTTCGTGCCCAGATCAGTTAGTTTTAGGCATGCATTACTTGTATTTTTATACCCCCCACTCGTAAGAGAGGTGGCTATGTTGCAATTACCTTGTCCGTCTGTCTCTCCGTCCATCCGTGCGGTGCAAACTTTTGTAACACATTTCTTGGCTTCTACTAAAGGGATTGATTTCAAATATGGTGCACAGCTTTAACATTATGAGTTGAACCACACCTCCCCTATCCAGGCCAGTCAGTTATCTATTTCCAGTTTTCCAAGCCGAAACATGGTCGAGTGTGGTATACTTAGTGCTGGTCCATGTTTTTATTTATTTTTTTTTTCAACATATAGTCCTTGAAAACTTGCAAAATCATGATATATCACATTTCTCTATCTTTAGCTTCAAAACAATTGTATGTCCCATTGCAACATTTCTGTGTGTTTCCATGAAACTGTCTTCTCTGTTGGCATATCCATTTTCAGTACATTAACACTTGTATACCTTAGATATTATATAAATGTCAATCAGTTTGTTTTTACATCATTGTTGACTGGTTGTTTTCATTTATGTAATTGATTTTGAGAACAGCCTGTATTTATTGTAAAAATAAAAAATAAAAATAAATAATTACTGGATTCTGGTCCATGCATTCCTTCTGATGCTTAGAAAATTTTGACACACAATATATACTTTTAATTTGTGTTTTGGTTTGTATCATGGTTTGTGGGTGTAATACCCATTTTTAACTCAATTTTAATTCAATAGTAGGTGAAAAATAATAATTGTCCACAAAATGATAAAACAGTACATATATACAATTGTCAATAAGTAATCTGCTGTCTGATTGGCATGAAACTGTTAATTACTAAAACTAAAAAGGACAAGGATTTCAAATCATTTGATTTTCAGAAATTGTCTGATGGCACCTTATATTAAATGTACTTAACCAAAAAGTAGCTATAACTACTAGACTGAAACTTGATACAGTTACATAATGATGCGATCTCTTCACTTGCTATCTGTAGGGCTGTGCCAAATATTTATTGATTTTAGATAAGAGTGGTGTCCAAGCAGGACATCATTGTTGCCACATTTTCTCGTTTATTTTCTTTACTGTAAAGAATATTAATTACCAAATGTACTTAGTGTACTTATCCCAAGAACCCTTAAAATTCATAACTATACAAGAATCTTTTAAATTCATAACTATACAAGTTATGATATCTTACATTTCCTAGGAAAATAACTTGTTTTATAACATCAACTTAGTTTTATAGTTATTTACACGAGATGTATGCCTGAATATTTCAAAACTAGCTTAAAGGGATGTAGGACACTTTCACTGAATATAATATGTCAATTTTTCACCATGTAGGTTTTTTTAAAAAGCACTAAAATAAAAGATCACCAAAATTCTATCCAATGAAATTTTCTGAATTATTGATATAATGTGAAGCAATTGGTTTACCTCTGATTTCGATGAAACTTTGTGATATCGTTACTTATAAGGTGGGTAAGACACCTGAGGAAGATGCTGGAAGAATTTCATCATAAGTCAAGGTCACCATTTAATAAACACATAATGAAGTTTATACCAAAAACTGGACAATAACACAAAATGCTTGCATTTGATGTCAGTAAACCTTTTTGTCATTTGTCTTTAAAGAAGAGGGAGGTATATGAAATTTTACATGTAACTTTACCATGTGTCCTATATTAGTAGTAAAGATTTCAAGTCTGTCGCATATCTACTTCCTGTTTGCCAACTTAGTCAATTTTCAACATTTGTGGTCAGTGTGTTAAAATTTTCGTAACAGTTTTCTCAGCTTACCATTTAGTCCTTACTGCGAGTACCCATTTCAGGTCTATTGCATATGTACTTCCTGTTTACCAACTTAGTCAATTTAATGATGGGGGGCCTCGGTGGCCGAGTGGTCAAGGTAGTTCGTCTACTATTGATCACGTGGTCTGTCAACACTGAGATTGCGGGTTCGATTCTCACTGCAGGCAGGGTGTACTTGACTCCAATCTTAATTGACAAGGATTGCCAGTTTTCCTACCGCAGGTCGGGGGTTTTCTCCGGGTACTCCGGCTTCCTCCCCCAATAAAAACTGGACGCCATGATATAGCTGAAAAATTGCTGAAAGTGGCGTTAAACACCATCAAACAAACAAACAAACAATTCAATGATGTGAATAGCAGGGGTATACTGAGTGAGCATTAGCTCACAGGTTACGAGTTATATATTGAGTGTATCAAAAGCCTATTGATTTTTTGGAATTATTGAGTAAAATTTTTTGTAAATGATCAGCAAGACAATGCCTATAAAACACATAGTTGGTCCCTATTTCTTGTACCATACTTTGTAGAAGTTACTGCCATTAAATGATAGTTTTTGTCTTGTAACTTAAAAATTGTAGTGAAAATGTAAATTGCAAAAATGATCAGCTTACAGCAGTGTCACAATTCACTTTATTTGTCTCAAATTGTTAGATGACTCCTTATTGCCCTTTTTTACACCAAATTATCAGTATTTGCATCAAAGATTAAAAACTAACACCTAGAGTAAAACAGTAAATAGCAAAAATAATCAGAAGGAAGAGGCCTACAAATCATTTTATTGTCTAATGACAAAAGTTATTGCCCTTTAATTTTTTGTGAAATTCATAGTTTTTTTTGCCTACAACTTAAATGTGATTTAACTTAATAACAGTTGAGTGACACTGTAAATTGCAGACAAATCCTACAAATCATTTCTTATTCCAAAATTGTGAGATCTAAGGATATTGATAAATTAATGTCTATAAAAGCTAGAATTGTAAATTACTAAATTGACCTGAAGGACAAGACCCTCAAATCATTTCATTTTTCAGAAACCCTTATAAAAATTATTGCCCTTCATCAAAATTTTCAAAGATATTTTTTGTTTTTGCCAAGTAACTTAAAAGCTGTCCAAAGCTAATCGTGTCCAAGCTGTAACTTTTTATACCCCCGCTTGACAGAGTCGGGGGTATATAGTGGTCCTCATGTCCGTCCGTCCGTCCGTTCGTCCGTCCACATTTGGTTTCCGGATGATAATTCAAAAAGTTTACATCCAATTTGAATGAAACTTTGGGATATTGTTATATATCAGGTTGGTAAGAAGCCTATCGATTTTGGGGGAAATCCATCAAATTTCAAGGTCGCAGTCCACGAAAAACGTTAGAAACTTTAACAAAAAAGTGGTTTCCGGACAATAATTCAAAAAGTTTACATCCGATTTGAATGAAACTTTGGGATATTGTTATATATCAGGTTGGTAAGAAGCCTATTGATTTTGGGGGAAATCTGTCAAATTTCAAGGTCACAGTCCACGAAAAACGTTAGAAATTTTAACATAAAAGTTGTTTCCGGACAATAACTCGCTATTGTTATATATCAGGTTGGAAAGAAGCCTATCGATTTTGGGGGAAATCCGTCAAATTTCAAGGTCACAGTCCACGAAAAACGTTAGAAATTTTAACATAAAAGTTGTTTCCGGACAATAACTAAAAAAGTTTGCATCCGATTTGAATGAAACTTTGGGATATTGTTATATATCAGGTTGGTAAAAAGCCTTGTGATTTTGGGGGAAATCCATCAAATTTCAAGGTCGCAGTCCACGAAAAACGTTAGAAAATTTTTCACAAAAGCCTGGGTATCAGCGATCGCTAGATCGACTTTGTCTAGTTTATCTTTTGAGGTAGGCTTTTGATATTTCAAATGTAGGTAGATAATACCAAGACCATGGATCGCATACCATGGTTGCTGAACTTTGACCTTAGGTCACATTATTGCTTTCTGAATGACAAATTCATGTCCGGGTTGTAACTTTTTAATCTTTCAAGGTAGGCTTTCGATATTTGGAATGTGGGTAGATAATATTAAGGCGACGTGTTGCATATCATGGTTGATGACCTTTGATGTTGACTTTAAGGTCAGCAGGGCCCACAGTGATAGGTACCATCTCACTGATATCTAGTTATTCCCTGCTTCGAAGAAGAGTGGTATACTGGTAACCCCTGTCCTTCCGTCCGCAAAATAACTTTCCTTACAGTTTTCTTAGCTATTGGAGCATTCTGCTCATCGAATTGATTTATTCTCTTAACAATTAACTTGTTCTGAATAAAGCTGGTATTGTTACAAGCAATCTAAAAAAGATTATTATTATGGTTAGGAGGCAGAGACAATTTTTACTTTGACTTCTGTAACAGGACTGTTGATTGGCTAACAGATGTGTGTAATATTCAGGAAGACAAATGTAGGAAATGTAGTAGAATTAGGCAATGAGTTAATATGATGTTGTAGAAATTGACCTTAAAATTAACACTTTGGGCATGACTGATCATCTAGCTGGCTTTTTTATATGAAAATCTGCATAGTTACTGCTAACTAAGTGCTTAAAAGAATAACACATTAATTTAAGCAATCGTCCTACACAGCTACACTACCAATATTTCACATTGAACTTGTTCCATTTTTTTTAAATGAATAATTTGACTAACTGAACTTTTCTTTGTATCTCATGTGAAACTGGCAATAGGAAATGCTTTAGTTTATTTATGTTGTGGTCATATTAATGAATACAGCAAAAATGAAAAATGGAAAGTACAAGTTGTTTTTTCAACTCCCTGTTTTTGTCTAATAAAACAGTGATTGGAGGTTAAAATAGATTATAAATAAATTAATATAAATAATTTGATGTAAACTGTGATAAAATGATTCAGAAAGGTATGAGATTTATAATATAGATATAAAACAATTAAAGAGTGGCTGACTGTATGTTTGTTTCATTATTCTTTTTAGATGGTATTTACCACTAGTAATGAAATAATGCAAGAATGCACTAAAATAAATGTACCTTCTGTATACTGAAACCTTTTGAACACAGGAAAATGCTTTTACATCTCAGCTGCAAAATGTTGCAAAATATTTTTTTCCTGAAAAACCATGAAAATGCATATCAACACTTATGAAATGCCATACATAAAATATTTCTCACTTTAACAAACATTCACTAATTTACCCATGAATACAATTATAAAATATGCTAAGTAAAAAATTTATTTAAAAAATTTTTTCCAATTTTTCTAAAAATATATTTACAATTAAATTTAAAATTAAAAAAAATCATGCATATATATTTTAGTTCTAAAAAAAAAGAGGTCACTAACTGTGTTTGAAAACTGGTTGTTTAAAAAGTTATAGAAAATTGTTTTAAGACAGAATTACCCCTATTGCTCAAAATTTGATTTTCATTCATTTATTCATATGTAAACCATTGATAGTTATATGTTAAATGTTATTGAATAAATAATTACTAGAAAAATTATTAGTTTAATATCTATTCCCAAATTTTCCAAAAAGGTAATAAGATGGTGTCCTTAGACTCAAAGACCTATTCAAAGTTAGTGAATCAGTTTTAGAATAATAATAATTCATTTCTTTTCCATAATCATCTTGTGACAAGAGAAAAAATACTTATAAGGAAATTAGTGCAAAAGTTGTGACATAAAGTATTTATTTTTAATTATAATTTCAGATGGATTCAGATCATCCTGGTGACCTGCAATACTGTCAGATCCATAAGTCTATGCTTAGCTGTTTGGAGACTGTTGTACGTGATGTTCATGTAGATCTCACCAGTATAGATACAGAGGTTAATAAATGTCTACCTACCTGTGTTCCAACTCCATTTTTCTTCAAAAATTTCACCAGCAACACTAGAATGTTTGTCACTGGAATTGCCAACACCCATCTAGCTGATCATCATGGTGCCACTTGCAGTAACTGTGTGCCGGAGTTGCCCAGCATGGTTTTGAACCTAGATGCAGAAGTTGGCCGCTTACATCAGTTTGTCAACTTTATTCATGAAAAGCTGAATAGCATTCCAACAATAACCACTAAACCATTGTTACACATAGTGAACTCAAGATCTAGTCTTGTTTCATCAGTTAGCCGTAGCAAAATCCGTACTAATCCCAGCTTACCAGTTTTACAACGTTCACCCAAGGTCTTGGATTTGTCTCAAGAGTTCTATGAAATCACTTCAGTCAGCCAACAGATCACAAGCTCCCCATGTGGTTCATATGCCTCTCAAAATGATCCAGTCTACCAAAACAGACCACAATGTTTATGTTGCAGTAAATGTGTGGAAGCATTCCATTGGTTAAGTGACACTGTTGGCAGTAAAATCCAGTCTCTAAAAGACCAGTGTAACAATTTGAAGTCCATGTTAATGGCATTGCTTCAAGAAGATGTGAAAGAACTAATGGTTAAATTAGCTCAGAAACGTAAGGTAAAGCAGGAAGTCGGCAATTGCTTTAGCCGTTTAGAAGGTTTGGGACTCCAAGGTCTGACTATTTGTTCCAACATCCATAATTTCCAGCCAGTTAACAGTGACCAGTCTACAAGTAGTTTTGGGAACCAGACCTGTACTAGATATGCAGCAGATGGTCAATCATGTGATGAAGAAGCTACCAGTTTAGTCAGTGCATCAGCATCAATGCAGTCCATTCCAACATCTACTAGTGAAGAGTCATCCAGTATTCCAATGAACATAGCTTTTCAGCTAAACAATCCTCCAAATACAAGTGCCAGTTCCCAATCTGATGTTGTTCACACTCCAGAAAATGCTTATGAAGAGCCAATCACAGTATTACTGAACATTCATGAAAACATCAATTCACCAAAGACTTTTATCAGACCAGTTTATGCCATTCCAGACAGCCCTATGCCAGAACTTCTAGAGTTTCAACGTAGAAGATCAAACTCCATGAACCAGTATGATGGTCTCCCCAGTCATGCCAATCGTAGAAGGTCAAATACTATCAGTCATCCAGTTTCAGCTGCAACTAAACCAATGATGAATAAATCTGGTCCCTACAGTACTATTCAGGAGACTTTTGATGAAGATGATCAGCTTGACCAAGCCCTACTCCATGTTAAATCGAATATAGCTGTTACCTTCCCAGAAAGTAAACCTAAGAAAATGAAGAAATCCAAGAGCTCCATAATGGTTCATGCCAGTAAATTAAAGAACTACATCACTAATAAGTTCAAGAGAAAAAGTTGGGGTTCTGCAGCTGATAAAAAGTCAGTCCAAGCAGGCTATCCTGAGGTCCAATTTTTTGAGTATGATTTCTCTGATGATGGTGAAGATAATGGTTCAGTTCATGCTGCTACAAATGACCTTGATGACCTCTCTGTCTTGACTGGAACAGTTAACACACTAACTTCCCAGATTATTGGTACCAACAACACCTTTCATATGAAGTCTAATGGGGTAACAGAGATGACCTTTACTTCACCAGCATCAAGTCTTCACAGTTGGTTGCATAAAGAGGTTGCAAATATTGAGAGTAAACTAAACAACTCAACAAACTCCTTCAAAACAGAGACCTTTGATCAGCTAGTTTCCACTAGCAGTCAGTATGTCCAGAAACAGGTTTCTAGGAACATGAGAACAAACAGTGCCAAGTCAACCAAGACGTCATTTGTCCATCATGTTGCAAACGGTCATGTGCATTTAGTTTTACCACCCCGGTCAGCTGTTGCAGACTTAAGTGAGTTTTTACCTGCAAGATCATTATTGGACAATGAATGCACCAACCCAGAAGAAGATGACATCACAGAACCAGCAGCTGTACCTACAAACACTAGCTGTTCTGACCAGCAGGAGAGCAAGCAAGGGAACAACATGGGTGGATCATCACGTAAACGTCTTATGTTTGACACTGTTTCACAGAGTTGTCTAGCAGCAGAAACTGACAGCATCTTCAATTTCCATGATGACAGCAGCTTTGATGTCCTTCAGGGCTATGCTTCATTTCGTAAATTGCAGAAGATGTCCAGTACTCCATTTCATCTGCCTAATACAAATAGAAAAGCCACTCCATTTGTAGCCAGTCAATGCAGTCCAATTACAAGTAACAACATTCTTCCATACCAACAGCCAGAACTTCTGAGATTTCTGTGTAAAGATCAACCGTCTGTTCAGGGTCTTCAAAAAATGAAGGAATTATGCAACATCAAGCCCTATCTTCTTCAAGGTCGCATGAGCATAGATTATCTACTATATCTGATCAACAACTACCCACGCAACTATGTCGAGATGCCTGGCTATGACTACATTTCTAAGACAATCTCAATGCAGATGTTATCCTTTGTCTCCTCACAGACTGACAAACCACACATCTTTGCTCGTAACCTTGTATGGCGGATGTTTACCTTGTCACAACTGTTTGGTGGGAACACTGACTCCCTGGATGAAGATATCATCATGGTGGTGAGGAATGCTACATTGCAGCAGTATGGTATTACCAATCATGTCTGGCAGTCTAAGTGCATCCCGTTCATCCATAGGTCGATCAACTACTTGTTCAACAAAAAACTTCGTTCCCCAGTGTTCCGTGCTTTTTTTCAGCAGAGTGTTTATTAGTTTGACTTTGTCTTCATGGAACAAAAAAAGATGACAGTGCTACAAATATCCTGTTATGAAATAGACATAAACAGAATTTGTTGTATATATTTTGTGAATATAAAAATAATATGTATATAATAAGTATAACTATTAAGTATGTTAATATCAAAACATTATATATATTATCAATATATAATTCATGATACTGTGGGACATTTGTTTTTATATAGACAAAGCTCATCTCTGTATAGACAAAATGCCAAGGGAAGTAAACAATACATGCTGGCTATAGACTTGAAAAAATGATTCTAATTCATAATGTTTGCATTACTTTTAAAAAGAGTATTCTGATTTGCTTTATGATAATTGACAGTTAATATAAAAAATTAGAATTGTAATTCCAGTTTTTGAATTCACGAGTAAAAGAACATATTTTAATTGTAGATGCAGTGCATTATATGACAAAAGACTGTAACTTGTATGCATGTATTTAAATGCTGTATATATTAATATATTTATTTATTTAAAACTGTAAACTATTCCAGGACATTTATAAAAATTAAACTACATTTTAAAATCATATTTTGTTGTTTAATTATTAGTGACCTCATACTAGCACAGTATTGTTTCCTTCTTGTTATAACAGTAGTCAATTTCTAAAAAAGTGTAAAATCTGTTGTTAGTGTCATAAGTTCATAAGGGAAAATGCATTGTGATGCAGCACTAACAATGTATATTATACATACAACTTTTTGTGAAAAACACTGTCGATTCATTACTTACCTGGACCTGAAACTTTTGACTCTGATTCTGCCATCATTTGGCATTTGTTGTTAACTGTTTACATTAGCTCCTGAAACCCTTATGCCACTGAACTTTTGCTTATGAAGGGTTAAAATCTTGTTTTAATCATTCATTAAATATAGCTGCTGGATCCAATTCTTAATCGATACTAAAACTGCAGACATTATGTTGGAATAATGTAGGGAGCTAATTAACAAAAATTGATCAATTTGTGCTTAGTGAACTTACAAGATGGTCACCATATACTTCCCTTTTTACTGAACTTACAAGATGGTCACCATATACTTCCCTTTTTACATATCATCTGGATGGTAAAATAGAAAAAAAAACCCAATGTATTAAATTGAAACAAAGATGGTAGGAATGGCCCTTATATGGTCCTCTTATCCATTATAGATCATAACACCATAAGCAATATATCAAACTAGCCAGGGATTTCCTTAAATGGTCCCTCTTTGTATGATGACCCAACAGGGCTGCTGTAGCCTCCCTCTGATAGATCAAATGTTGAACATATCTTTATTTGGAATTGCCCTTATGCACAAACTATATTAAGCAACTCTACCAAAGGGTATGTCAATTCCTCTGATTGGTCAAATTAACAAAAATATCAAATTACACCTATATATATTTGCAGTAATAATATCCATGATTCTAAAATATTCATACTTGTATCTTTACTTTTTGTTTCATTGATTTATGTTTTTGTGGGCTTTTGTCATCTGTCAGTTGGTTGTGTCCTCCATCTGTTGTCAGTTATTTTCTTCCTGCTGCTCAATCAATTTCAAAAATAGATAACAGCTGTTTACTCTAAAGCTGTTAACCAGAAAGAGCTGGACATTTAAATTGCAGCATGACTTAGGTAGCTTTAAACTTCTAATCTGGAAGATTGTGATAGGGTATATAATGCAGGTGGAACAATTTAGAAGTTTAAAGCTACCTAAGTGACACATGAATTTTCATCTTAACCTTTTGCAATTTTATTGTCAAAATACCTGTCAGATATTTTTTACCTGGTCAATCAGTTCTAAATACAGATAACACATGAATAACTAGAATTTAAATGTCCAGATCTTTCTAATTAAGAGCTTTAAGAAAACAGATTAAAGAAGTTTTCTAAACAGCTGTTATTTAAGGATTAACTACAAAAAATATTTTCTCCATCAGGTGATAACAAAATTTCTCTGTTTTGAACATTGTATAATCCATATAACGAATTATATATAATGTGCACAATGGGAATTTTGTTATCCCTAGATGGAGAAAAAAAATTTTGTTGTTAATACTTATCAATAAATTCAAACAGTAGAATAAACTCAAAAATTTCATTTGTGTAACTGGACATTTTTTTAAAAAGAGATCAACACAAAAACTGTAAGTTTCCTGCGGAATAATATATGACGTCATAGGGTGCGTGTCTCCATGACGAACACATTTTTTTCCATCCTCAGATAGAAAATATTTTCCAGCCAACCAAAATTCTCTCAAAATTTATTTTTGGAATCGATTGAGTAATAGGTAGAAAATACCTTACAGGTCTGTGTATTTTGACTATCATTATACCCACCGCAAACTTTCATTTCAAATTTTCATCTGACATATTGATTGATCCATGGACAAATGTGTTGCTGTAAATTATAAAAATAGAACATTGGGGTCATGACATGCTTTGGGTTTATGTCTCAAAAATTATATTGTTTGTTTCTTTGAATGGTGTTTAACAGCACTTTCAGCAATTTTTCAGCTATATCATGGGATCCAGTTTTTATTGTGAGAAGCCTTTGTACCTTCGGTAGGAAAACTTGCATTTCTTGTCTATAAGGATTGGAGTAAAACCCACCCTAGTGAGACTTGAACCCGGAACCACAGACCATGATATCAATAGTAGACCAACTTCCTCAACCGCTTAGCCAACTAGGCCCCTAAAAATTAATAAATATCAAGAAAACATGTTACATTTAATTATCAGTACATCAAACTCGCCCAATTTTTCAATTAGCTTGAAGTTGTAATAACTTGTTGTGTGAGGTAATTACAATTTTCCACTTTTGTAATATAACTTGAAAATTAAACCTTAAGTTTGATATTGTAAACTACAAAAATCATTATAAAAACAGTGCTTGCAAATCACTTAATTGACCAGTAAAAATTATCAGAGTTATTGACAATTTTTGTCTGGCCTGCAACGATTGTCGCAGGAGACTTGACATTTTGTTTTATATCTTTCTAAGCTTAAGCCCTAGGTCCATCACATTTGGTTCATTGGTAGCTTATGATGAGAACTTGCCAGTCAGTAACCTGTCATCTGACCTTGACCTCAATTTCATGGTCCAGTGACTACTTTAAAGTTTTTGGATTAGGGCAGTTCCTCTGTAACCCTGCACAGTAGGATGACAATATTTGGTATATAGGTACATTACTGTAGGATGCTGATGAATATTACATGACTGTCTGGGAGGTGTCACCTGACCTTGACCTCAATTTCACAGTCCAGCAATTATGTTAAAAGTTTTTGGATTAGGTCAGTTCCTTTGTAACCATTCATTATCCCACAACAATATTTGGTTTAAAGGTTGCTGATGACTGTCTGGTAGTTGTCCCCTGACCTTGACCTTGATTAATTGTCCAGCAACTGCATTTAAGTTTTTTGGATTAAACATTTTCTCTGTAACCATGCATGGTAGGATGACAATATTCGGTATATAGGTCTGGTAAGTGTCACCTGACTTTGACCTCAATTTCAAATGCTTATGTCAGTTTATCTGTAACGATGCATTATATATTTTAAATGAAAACAATTGAATGCTATATACGTGATGCTCATGAAGTAATTTTTTATTACTGATGCGGAATGCGAGCAAGTCTTTGTGTCCATGCTTGAGAGTTGCAAAACTGTTATTGGATGATTTTTCATTCAATTTTTTTTTTTTTTGACTTGCAATCCATGAAGCTAGGTAAAAGTGTTAATTGTCAAGATTTTTTTATTCAATGTTATCAATGTTATTGAAATGTAATAGCTTGTTTTCTTCTTGTTTTCTTTTTTTTTTTTTGGGGGGGGGGGGGGGGTGGGGGGGTTCTAGCTATTAGCTTTAAAACTTGTAAAAGTTTTACCTTTAAGTCAGCAATGTTTTGTCCAAAAACCTCATCTTGTGTCTTTCATTGTACCATTAGGCTTTGGATTTCAATATTTCCAACATGCTGCATGTATCATACAGTGAAACTTCTAAGTTTGTCACCAATGGAATAAGGGGTGGCTGGTTGAATACTGAATTTAATAGTAACTTATTGTGGATAGTATAGTATAGTTTGTTATTTAGTTCCACAATTTCACAATGCTTTTTTTTAATTCATGAATTTTTATCGGTAATACTGCTAGAAAAAAATATGGTGTTAAAGGCATTAGGTCAAATCTACTGTTGGATTGGTAGAGGTAGATATAAAACAAAAGGTTCTTTTGTGCTTGCATGCAGATTTTATGGGCATTTTTTGCAATTTCATATGTATACCCATGCAAGAGATTTAATAAAACAATATTTACAAAACTGTAATAAGCCAGTTTTTGTCTCGCCTGCGACGAAAGTTGCTGGAGGCGAGACATATGTATGGGAATCTGGCGACGGCGGCGGCGTAAACACTTGACATTTTGCTTCATATCTTTGTAAGCCCAAGCCCTAGGTCCATCAAATTTGGTCCAGACGTAGCTTATGATGAGTACTTGCCAGTCAGTCACCTGTCACCTGACCTTGACCTCAATTTCACGGTCCAGCGACTACGTTAAAGTTTTTGGGTTACGACAGTTCCTCTGTAACTACGCATGGTAGGATGACAATATTTTGTGTATAGGTTGCTGATGACTAGTACATGACTGTCTGGTAGGTGTCACCTGACCTTGACCTCAATTTCACGGTCCAGCGACTACATTAAAGTTTTTGGGTTACGATAGTTCCTCTGTACCTATGCATGGTAGGATGACAATATTTGGTGTATAGGTTGCTGATGACTAGTACATGACTGTCTGGTAGGTGTCACCTGACCTTGACCTCAATTTCACGGTCCAGCGACTACGTTAAAGTTTTTGGGTTACGACAGTTCCTCTGTAACTACGCATGGTAGGATGACAATATTTGGTGTATAGGTTGCTGATGAATAGTACATGACTATCTGGTAGGTTCCACCTGACCTTGACCTCAATTTCACGGCCCAGCGACTACGTTAAAGTTTTTGGGTTACGGCTGTTCCCCTGTAACTATGCAGGGTATGGTGACAATATTTTGTATACAGGCCGCTGCTAATATTTAATGCTATTTACATAATGCTTATGACGAAATTTATTTTCGTTACTGATGCGGAATGCAGGCGAGACGTTTTTCTGTGTCCACACTTGTTTTCTGTCTAAATAATTAACTAAACTTTTTCTAAATTCTTGTCTTTTTAGAAGTCCTTGAAGAAACCAGTCAATAATAAAACTACTACATCAAAAAGAAAAACAACAGCATTAGAACCAACTCCTATAAAAAGAGCAGCAAAATTTCAAAAAACAAAGAAACAAAATGGAAAGAAAAGAACAAAATTTTCATGGTCTGGCAGTGACCACATTGAAGACTCTTCCGTACCAAGTATTGAGATACTTAGGAAAGATGAGGGAATGACATGTTAGTATTACACTTGATACAAAATTTTAAAATCAAATAGAGATCTTGATAATAAAGCCTTTTTATCTCACCTGACCCAAAGGCGTCCGTCATCGTCGTCGTCGCCGTCGTCTTCATCGGCGTCTGTAAACTTTTTACATTTTAATCATCTTCTCTGAAACCACTTGGCCAATTGAAACCAAACTTGGCCATAATGTTCATTGGATGGACCTTTACAAAGTTTGTGTTTTTTTATTTTGATTGGTAAACCAATATGGCCACCACCTCAAGACTTAGTTTAACATAGGACCCTATGGGAAAAAAGTTTAAAAGGGCTTCTTCTCTGAAACCGTTTAACCAATCAAAACAAAACTTACTAGCAATATTGTTTAGATGGTCCTCTATAAAGTTTGTGTTTTAGATGGGAATTGGAAATTCAAAATGGCCGCCACTGCAGGACTTAGTTTAACATAGAACCCTATGGGAAAAAGTTTTAAAAGGCTTCTTCTCTGAAACCGGTTAATCAATGGAAACAAAAACTTACTAGCAATATTGTTTGGATGGTCCTCTATAAAGTTAGTGTTTTTTATGGCAATTGGAAATTCAAAATGGCTGCCACCGCAGGACTTAATTTAACATAGGACCCTATGGGAAAAAGTTTGAAATGCTTCTTTTCTGAAACCAGCCAACCAATGGAAACAAAACTTACTAGCAATATTGTTTGGATGGTCCTCTATAAAGTTAATGTTTTTTATCCCAATCAGAAATTCAAAATGGCCGCCACAGCAGGACTTTGTTTAACATTCGACCCTATGAGAAAAAAGTTTAAAAGGGCTTCTTCTCTGAAACCGTTTAACCAATCAAAACAAAACTTACTAGCAATATTGTTTGGATGGTCTTCTATAAAGTTTATGTTTTTTATGGCAATTGGAAATTCAAAATGGCCGCTACCGCAGGACTTAGTTTAACATAGGACCCTATGGGAAAAAGTTTTTAAAGGCTTCTTCTCTGAAACTGGTTAATCAATGGAAACAAAAACTTACTAGCAATATTGTTTGGATGGTCCTCTATAAAGTTTATGTTTTTTATGGCAATTGGAAATTCAAAATGGCTGCTACCGCAGGACTTAGTTTAACATATGACCCTATGGGAAAATGTTTTTAAAGGCTTCTTCTCTGAAACTGGTTAATCAATGGAAACAAAAACTTACTAGCAATATTGTTTGGATGGTCCTTTATAAAGTTTATGTTTTTTATGGCAATTGGAAATTCAAAATGGCCGCCACCGCCGCAGGACTTAGTTTAACATAGGACCCTATGGGCAAATAAAAAAAAATCTTCTCTATACAACCGGTTAACCAATGAAACAAAGCTTTCTAGTAATATTGTTTGGATGGTCCTATTTAAAGTTTATTGAAAATTACAGGATTTACTTTAACATCAGGGAAATGCCATCTTCATTGCCTATAAAATCAGGTGAGCGATACAGGCTCTTAAGAGCCTCTGGTATGTTTTTATACCAGTAGGAAAATCAAAATGGCCAACACAGCAGGACATAAATTAACATTGGAGCCTTTGGGGAAAAAGTTTAAAAGTCTTCATTTCTGAAACGGTTTACCAATTGAAACAAAACTTACTGCCAATATAGTTTGGATGGTCTTCTTTAAAGTTTATGTTTTTTATTGCCAATTGTAAGTTGAAATGGCCACCACCCCAGGATTTAGTTTAACATAGGACCCTATGGGAAATATTTTTTTAAATCTTCTCTTCTGAAAGCGGTTAACCAATGGAAACAAAACATTTTAGCAATATTGTTTGGATGGTCCTCTTTAAAGTTTATTGAAATTTACAGGACTTAGTTTAACATCAGGAAAATGCCATCTTACCGTATTTAGGGTCGTGTTGTCCGCAGTCTTTTTCTTTTAATCTAAGTTGGAAAGGAATGGTGCGGATTATACATAAATATAGACTCAATAGAGTGTGTTTCGTCCCGTTGAATGTTGTCAATGGTGGTTGCCATTATGTTGTTGTGTTATATGCAGTATTTTAGTAACATTCTAACATGATTCTTTCACAAACTTCCGTACGTTGTAATGATATTAATTTTTACCTAAATAATTTTAAGTAATGTTATAATAATTATATAGGACGAATTAAAATTAGAACGGATAAGAAAATAGCGGATGTGTAACCTGTATTGTGTACAATGAAAATGGCGTCGTTATGTAACCTCAAATGTTTGAAGATCCATGTTTTGATTGCAATCATTAAGGGATTAAAA
The DNA here is from genome assembly GCA_944474755.1 of Limnoperna fortunei. Taxonomy (NCBI): domain Eukaryota; kingdom Metazoa; phylum Mollusca; class Bivalvia; order Mytilida; family Modiolidae; genus Limnoperna; species Limnoperna fortunei. The sequence goes on from OX104113.1 coordinate 36,580,073, forward strand.
TAAAATGTGTTATCTTTTTGTTTTCTTTTTGTTTTCATTGATAAATGAAATTTGACAAATTGTTTTGGTTTGGAAATGTGTGAGTATCCGTTTTAACAACGATCAAAATAGATGCTATGAAAATGCACTTTTTTTTATTTAATTTATTACAATCACTAGAAATGAATTAAACTATAACATAAATGATATTTTAAGAGAGAATAAATTACATATAACAGTAAAAAATTGTTAACAAGCGTGACAAAGGCGGACTCGATATCTTCATCTTGAGACGTTTTTTGAAATTTTTTACGTGGGGATTGTACATGCATATAGGAATTTTTCCCCAATTTTCTGGCCCAAGAAGGGGGTGCTGACAATACGTTAATGTGGACTATACTCAGCTTTTTACGGTAATTGCCTATAAATTCAGGTGAGCGATACAGGCTCTTGAAGACCCTCTGGTTTGTTTTATCTGCCAATGCACAAAGTTCACTGACAAAAATTAATCTATCGAAAACACTTAGACAACCATATTTGAAGAGTTATCTTTTCAAGTGCCATATGTTCAACCAAGAATAATAAGTAATATTTGGAGTAAAATATTGAGTATTCAGTTTTAATGTAGTTTTTTTTCATAGAAGGAAACAAAATAGATCTTTTATTAGAATATTTAATAAGTAAATAAACAACCCTGTTGAAGACACATTGTTCCTGAAAGAAATGTTAAGATGTATTGTGTTTATTAAATCTAATTTGAGGATGATTGTAAACATTTCAGGGCAGCAAAAAATTTCTTTCCTGTTACCAAAGATGCACCAAGAATACACAAAGGATGGTCCAGTCCCTGGAAAGACTCCTGAAGGTACAGCTACCAAAAATAAACAAAACTGAAATGTCCAATATCACATCACACAAGAAATGATAAATCAAGACTTAACAAATTTGAATGGGGATAGAGTTTAATTTTACTGTAACATTATGTCTCATCAATTCCACCTTTTTAAGAAAATATGAAAATTTTATTATATATCTTAGTTAATCTTTACAATTTATATGAAGATCTGGCACATTGTTATGTTTACAAATGTTGCTAGTTATTAAAAAAGAAATAATCACATTTAAACAATTTTCCAGCAAAAGTATCTACACCATTGCTAAACATTAGTGCAGAAGAAATAAAAGAAGTGGAGGAAGAGGATGACGATTATACATACACTTGGGTAACAGAATCGGGAACAAAGACGAAAAATAATGGACCTAGTACATACACATGGGTAACAGACACAGCTTCTAAGACTAATGTAGGACAGTCAACAGTACCTAGTACATGTACTAGAATGATTGGGGATTCTAGCTGTCATGATACTACAGTTAGAGCCAGCAACAAGTCATCTAGTTTGAAAAGGATAGGAGATTCTGTTAACACAAGTAGAACTGGAAAGCTTAAACTACCAGTTAGTAAGTGGCAATTTATATACAGAAACTACAAATGCATATGGTATTAAATATTTTACATGTACATCCCTAAAAACAAGGGGGTGTTCACCAATTAGTTCCAGAGTGGTATTGATAGTTAATCATTTACCATTGAACACTGGTGTTTTAACACAGAGGTTGCAAGTTCAACAGGCAAGTGCAAGGGCATAGGTCGTGTGAGCTATTGTCCTCACTTGGCACACATAGTTTGTTGTGCATCATCTGTCTGTTAATGTGTATGCCCTGCCAATAAAAGTTTGGGAACATGTATAGTTTTGGTCTGTTCCTTTATCTGATCTTCCCACCTAAGGTTTTCCTGTTGAAGGCATTAGTTTTTAAGAAGCTGATTTCAAATCTTTAAATATATATAACAGAGTTACAACATAATGAGATCTCTTCACTGGCAAAATTCTGGAGGGCTGTGCCCAATATTTAATGCTTTATATAACTTATATAGAAATGGGGTGTTCACCAATATGTCAGGTTCACTAAGACACATTTTCATGTTCCTTCTTCTCCAAATCCACTAAAGGGATCGCTTTGAAACTTTGCACACATCTTCATCGAAATGTTTTTTCTACCAAAACTGCATATACCATGGTTGCCAGCCATCCAACATGGCCATAGTGGCTAAAAATAAAACACATGGGGTCAAATACTGTTTTTGACTTATAGTTCAATAAGTATAACATACATATGAAAAATGAAGCAACCTACTTCTTCAGCATCAAAAGCTCTTCTAAGATCTACATTAAATCAAAGTTGTATGACAACCTGTTGTATGAGTTATTGCCCTTAATTGTCAACATTGATGATTTTTGCATTTGTTCTCTAAATCTTTAAAAAATTATTAGAACTGGAGAAAAACATAGCAATGCAAAATTGTTCAGCTGATTAAGATCTACAAAAACAATTGAGGCTCAAATTTGTCTCAACACCAATGTAAAAGTTATGCCCCTTAACTGTATTTATCATCAAATTTTCAGCTTTTTTTTTAAAAACTTCTCAAAAAAACACTAAAGGGATTGCTTTGAAACTTTGAAACCTGTCTTTTATATGTCCTTTATATGTGGCAGCCGACCAACAAACATAGCCGCCATTGCTAAAAATAGAACCAGGGAGGTCAAATTTAGATTTTAGCTTACAGTTTGTTAAGTATAACAGATACAGAAGAACAGAAGTGATCCCTCTTTCTCAGCATCAAAAGAGTTACATTTCTCTCAATTGAGTATAAGTTATAAAATTACGCTTTTATAGGAGTTACTGCCCCTTAATTGTCAAAACTTTATTTTTGCCATTTTTCCTCAATATTGTGAAAACCAAAAAAGCTAGAGAAAAACTTTTCAGTACAAACTTGTTCTGCTCTTCCAGATCTACACAAATAACTTCTATGCATATATGTTGCATGACTCCTTATAGGCATTATACCCCTTGAAACATCAGGATTTTTGCAAAAGGATAGAGGGTCCTCTATGACCAAGTGGTTAAGGTAGTTAGTTTACTATTGATCATGTGGTCTGTCAACACTGAGGTTACTGGTTCGAGTCTCACTGCAGGGCGTGTTGGACTCCAATTTTAATTTACAAGGATCGCCATTTTTAATACCGAAAGTCAAGGGTTTTCTCTGGGTACCCCGTCTTCCTCATCCTATAAAAATTGAAAAATTGCTGAAAGAGGGGTTAAACACCATTCAAGAACACAAACAGAAGGAAAGAAAAGCTAGGTAAAAATGAAGAATTACATAATTGTTTAGTTGTCAGTTGGTTTCAGGTTCAGGTGAGAGATCCAGACTACTAGGAGTCTCTAGATTATTACTATTTACAAAATTGTGTTAATCATTTTGTTTTATGTTAAACATTGCTTCTGTAAGCAGAATTCAAGAGGTATAAAGTCAGTATGAATGGTTTAATAAATGACATGTTGGGTATAAAATTCTTACATGTATGTTGATAATTTAAAAAAATGTTTAGTATTTAATTATTTTTCAGGTAAAGCTTCTATGTCCGCAATAATTCATGAACCATCAGTTAATGAATTTTTAGATAAAGACAAGGAGATCAATTCATTTAACCAAAAATGGAACTCAACAATTCAGAAAGATGCTAAAAATATCCTGGAGTGTGGATTTCCTGCAGATATGTCCTCTATTAGACTGCTTAATAGTGGCTCAAGTAAGATTGAAATCTATGCATATATTAAAATAATTGTGCTAGTAAAGCCACTAAGGAACCATTCATTATAGCATGGAGTAATTTTAGACAAATATTAGGTAAAGTAGTTCAGTCCCCTACTGTATGTTTTCTATTTAAATCTCTGGAAGGAAATTATTTTTGTATTTAATACTTTTGTATTTAATTCAAAATTTAGAATAAACTCAACAAATTAACTTATGAAATTTTAAAATTTAAAAGAATAGATCGAATTGATTGTGTTCTGCAGAGTAATATAATCTGTCACAATATTTTACTTACCGTCTGAAACAAAATATTTTCTATCCAATCACAAGTCAGTATTTTCATACAGTTTATTTATATATACATAGCAAACCAAGTTTTTCATGGTATCCATTGCTCATGGTCAAATTTCCATGAAATTTTATTTTTTTTTAAAGGATTTTGATTGTCTTATATTCTGTATAATATTGTGTCCCTCATTACTAATGTTCTTCATTGAAATAGGTAACAAATTATTTTTTTTTCTACAACCAAATACAAGAATCATTTGATAGTGACATTTTAATGTTTATGTGCCAGAGTTATCAACATCATTACCAGGTGTTTTTGTGTGTGTTACTAAAGACTTGTTTGATAACGGAAACGGGTTTTTTTTTGTTCTTATATTTCATTACAATGGTAGTCTTTCCAGTTGCCTGAATCACTATTTCTCTGATTTGCTGATTCTAGAATCGCAGACAAAATTTATGATGCACATATTTTTCTAGTTTTATACCTGTTTATAAGTTGTATTATTTTGTTTATAAGTTGTATTATTTTATTTATGTAAAAAATCTTTTAAGCATTTATTTGATATTTTTTATATTAAATTTTTTAATGTTCACATTTACCTAAATTTGATTGCTCATAATTAATTTCCAATTATTATTTTTTATCTTTTATATGTACTTTAATAATTACAATTATTTTTTTAATCTTTGAAGCACATACATTTGGCTTGTATTGAGTTTATACAGTTCTTGAACTGTTTTCACTGTTTAAATTTTCTCAAAATAATTCAGTAATTCAGTTGATTGGCAAATAAAAATTTTTGTTTTTATATAGTTCTCCATGTGAACTTGCAATTAAATTTACTATGTAAAAAAATAAGAACTTTTTTCTGTAATTTGTTAAAAAAGTATAATTTAGTGATTTAAGTTCATAAATAAATAATAAATATTTGAAGTTAATATTTTTCAAGTTCTTTCTGCAAAATAAACATAACATTATGGCCAAATTTCTATTTTATTCTGTTCCTTCAATTTTGGAATCTGCTAACTATATATATATATATATAAAGGGCATCTATAATTTGCGATTCTGTAGGTCAGATACAGATTTCATTAGAATGTAAATTTATAAAAAAGGATAAGAAACTAATAGGTTTAGAAAAAAGTATTTAAAATGTATGTGTGTTTCAATTTAATGTTTGTTTGAGCACTTAATATTGAAAGCTGTTATACAATTTATAGATTTTTTTAAACTGAAAAAAAAATAAATTACAGATTTTTGTGGAAGATATTTATGGTAACATATATTTTGCATTGAATACAAGTTACTGATATTCTTTTAAATATTATTTTGTATTTCTTTAATTGCAGACATACTCTTTTTTGTTGGTTTAACAGAAAGAATAATTGAGAAAGTCTCAGGTTTTACCCAAGCCGAGGTCTTATTGCTTAATTTTACTTTCTTTATGCAAACAACACTCTGAGTAAGAGAAATTTAATCTGTGTATATAAATATGTTGGAATATCTATTTTATAAATCAGTTTGTAAGTCATTGTGAACAAGTATATCTTAACATTTTAGAAAAGGCAAAACTCCAAAGGAAATTAGAAACTACACCAAAGAAAGAAATATCTTTTAGGTAGATAAACTTATTAGTATTACGTATTACATATGTTAGTATTTAAATTAGTTTTATTTCGGTATAAAGATAACCAGTGAATATTGTTATAAATTGATTTTATTTGCTATATAGTTAAATGACTGACTTTTCAACTGTGAAGTTTACTATTTTGCTTTTAATATATAATAGTCAGTATTTATTTAAAAAACCTTCTGTTCAAAAGAATTAAATCACAATTTAAACTGCAGAGGATTATTGTCCATATATTGATTAACAATACTAAATATTCTTTTCACTTAAAATTTTAATTGTTGTATATATACAAGTATAGACAAGATAATATTTCTTTTGACAGGGCACCATCAAGACCGAGAAAAAAGAAAATAACTCAGACACAGCTAAATTCTACAAAGATGTTTTTGTCTGATCATATAGCTTTTGTTGATATGGTTCCAGAAATGTCAACTATCAACAGAGGTATTAAAAATAATGTTTCACACTAGTTAAAATATAGACACATAAACCAGATATATAATTCTTTATTTATTTTATTAGCACTGATATTTTGTTGCTAAAATTTCGATTGGCAATATTTTTCTCAAGTCTTTTCTTAATTTTTGTTCAGAAAAATACTACTAATTTAAAGAATACAAATAATTGAATAATAGTGTTATTAACAATAAGTAAATACAAGAATTAATTTAAATTAAACACATTGCTAATATCTTATATTTGATATAGTTTCAGGGAATTTGAATGACAGTATAGAACTAACTAGAGAGAAGTCACCATTTGTGAGGTTGTGCAAGGCAGAATCTCTGATGACACCGTTTATTTCGCCTAAGGTACATTAGCAGTTTGTCAGCTCTTTACATTAAATACAGCATTTATGTCTTGTATGTCAGTTCATTGATGTTTTTTATTAAAGGTTTAGGTTTACTCTAAATTAACAGCTGTATCAATGTTCTAGACGAGATTTTTAACTAGCAATTCTTATCCATTACAGTTGCAGCCTCAAAACATGCATGAAAAAAGCCAGTAACAATACATCGATAGTCACTATATAGCCTCAAAACACGCATGAAAAAAACCAGTAACAATACATCGATAGTCACTATATAGACATTACCAACTACACAGACCACCGTGTAACCAAAGCCCCTTAAATTGTTTGCAATTGTATAGCAGCTAAACCAACAAGCTTACGCCATGATTGTTTCCCATGAAACATAATTCAAGCATTCCTAAAATTCCACTACCAGTAAAAAGAAGTGCAACTTTTAGTCTGCTTTTGCTATATGCCATTATATACTACCAATATTTATTGTCTTTTTTTTGGATATACAGAAAGTGGAAAATGAACAAGTTTTCACCAGTACTCCTACAAAAGACAAAGATCAGAAAGGGAAAGGACTTCTCGAGGTATACCTAATGACAATTATTTTTAATGAAAAAATTTGAAAAACTAGTTGAATGTAGTAAAGTTTGAACACATAATGATTGTCCCATATAAAGAAAAAGAAGCATTTTCATTTTATCAATGTTGAACTTCTATCCTTTTGTAATGTTCCTCTATTTTTAAAGGCAACATGAAACAAGTTACTATTCTACAAGAAATAAGTATGCATTACAACTTTAGAGGTCTGAAAATAAATCCCATAATTTGGCATGATCATACACAGCTTCTGACAAAAATTTCATCATTTTTTATTGCTGAGCAAAATGTAAAGAAATATGGTTACATACAGATGCACACACAGACCAAAAACAGTCTACCCCTATTGGGATTGGGAGTATAATAAAAGATATTATTGGTGTTAAATATATTTGATATAATATTTTTACAGTTTGATTTGTCTTCTGTACAAATACCAGAGTTTGATGACGATGAACTTGAAATTCATGAATCAAGAGAAGTGAACTCACAAGAAATTGTGTGTGAACCAACAGAAGAAGAGTTAGATGTTCCCGATCATATTGATGTTATAGAGAAAGCTCCATCTGATCAAGAGGTTTTTGTTATCAATAGTCAAGTTAGCAACCACTTCTTTGAAGATACAGATATTAACTGATAATTTTATTAATAAGAAGACTTTCAGGTAGATACATTACACATCAAATAAATTATTCAATAGATATTTAGGTATCATCAGTCTTTACCCTGCACTATAAATTACACTATATTTGTTTTTTAGTTTCAGAAGTATTCATTTGCATATTGACTAGGTCTATATATTTATCTGCTACAATAAGAGTACTGGCAATACTCCCTGTATTCTTGTTTTATTTATTCCTTATTACTTGATTTTTTGTAGATGTTAAAAAGAAAGAAGGATAAATTGTACAGTGAAGATGGTGCTTGCCATGGGTTACAATCACATGTAGAAACTAACAATTTTACTGTAAAACCTGGGGAAAATGAATCCAATGAAACTTCAAAAAATGTGGATCCAACCCAAGTAGAAAATATAACCGTCATCCCTATAACTCGAGCATATAAACCAGCCTCCATGGTCAAGCTAAATGAAACAAAGAACAGTGATTTAGAAGAGTGTTGTATTGCAGCTTTGAGAGTATCAGTAAAGCCTGTCCGAAAATCAAACACATGTATTGATTATAACAACATTCTAATGACTACACCTATTGGTAGGTTTATATATTATCATTGTTTTGTATTGTTAAAAAAATGAGGTCAAAAATTGGTCTTGACTGAGAATATATTTTTCTCAAAAGATGCGATCAGGGTCGTGGGTTGTAGTTATAAATTCGTTTTGTAAAATTTACGACTTTGCTAAAGGGAGGTAATTGAATCTTATTACGACATGCCGACATGCGGTCACTTAATGAAAACGATGGTTGGTTCTGGAGCTGAGGCCGCAGAGTAGTTTTCTTAAGTACTCCAAAATCCTCAAATACCATATTTTTCAGGGGCTTCGCCCTGGACCCATTTGGGAGCCTAACCGACCCCCAAAACCTTGCCAAAATTTTCAGGATATTCAAATTTCTCTTTCACTCATGGTTGTGGGGAACATGGTCAATAAAAATAACACTGATCTGTTGCATGGCTATTCCTGCAACATGGCTGGAAGGGACGCAAATTCTGTTGGTCACGAGGCTTAAGGTGATATTATTATATGTTACTAAGAAATGCTGTGAATTTTAATCAGGGTAGTGGCTAATAGATGATCATGTGTAAAATATGCACAGTATGATTAAAGTTTAGCAGAAACATATGCTCGGTTGTCACACTTCTTAATCTGTCCTTTTTTGTCAAATATTACAAGAACCTTTAATATTTGCCTTGTAAGTTATTTTTCATGAAGCATTAACTTGGTTGTTTAAACCATACAGTGTTACTAATTATCCTTTCAGATTGTATACAAGAGATATTCTAAAGCATTGTGTGTGTTGACCATGTAGAAAAGTGCTATGCTGAAGTTACAGAAAAGAAAACATTTTTCCTAATATGAGAATTCAAGTTTAATGAATCCAAATCTATGAACATTTTTTGTAAAACAAAACAAGCAAACAATTTTCTTTGTATTGTTTATATTTTCTCTATTATGTAATCAATGGAATTGATATTGTTTTATATTTTATTCAATTTTCAGCAGCATCCAAGATGCAATATTTTACAAAACCAGTGCTAAATTCCATTGTTATTTGTGTACATATTTATAATATGCAATGTTTATATTTATATTGATTGGAATACTCACTGTATTGTTTGATCTCCAACTGTTTTAGAAACAATTTTGTATTTGTGTGAAATGCAAGAAATCTGTGATAAAAGTTCTTAGCAAGCAAACAATCTGTGATTAAAGGTCGAGACCAAGAAAATGTACAAATTGTTGTGATATAGTTAATTAAATAAAACAATTAAAGTAATTGATTGGAGTTTGTTCGTTGTGCCAGGAGTAGTGGATTTATGCGTTACAAAATTTCAGTTATATACAGAACAGAACAAACAGAAAGACATAAATTGGTCTATTCAGTAGCTAAATACAACGTGTTGCAATATTTTTTTTTAATAGCATATTGTCTCCTGTATATTAGTGTTCTGTTCTGGTTCACATATTAAGTTATTTTTTTGTGACATGTGATCAGTAGGATATTTTCAACCCAGACTATGGAAATGATTATTATATTTTTGTTGTTAATCAATAAAAATAATATCCATGAATAAAACTAGCAGTTTGTTTGTACTAGTAGTGAAATATGTAGACAATGATTGGCAGAACCTCACATGACAATGAAGTTAGAAATATCAAATTTAGGAATGCAAAAATAATGTAGTTACAGGGAAGATATGATGGTATCATCTTTAAACTCTTTTTGATTTTGATGAGCTGATATTTATAAGATTTTTTAAAATGACATACTTTTACATCCACATTTATCGATGGCAACCAGCTCTTGGAAGAGATATTAAAGGAAATGCATCGAGTTAAAAAAGCGTAAATTATATATTTACCACTGTTATGGTAACATTGTGACATCACTTTGTTTGCTTTTTAATACTCAACAGCGAGGCGAGATTGGATAATAACACACATAAATATATACAAAAGGAAAATACCTCAAAAGTATTGATGTTGAGCAAGCTATTTAACTTTCAACAGATCAACTCTTTAATGGTGCTTTCTGTAGTGGACCAATTTCTAAAAGTGCTTAATGTCATTTTTGGCAATTTTTCAGCTTATCATGCCATCAGTTTTTATTGGGGGAACCTGTTAAAAACCATCGACTTTTGAGCCAAGAACATTCATGTGGCTCCTTCACAACTGTAATGTTTACATCTAATCACGGCAGACGATTTATTACCTTAATAATGTGAACACGAATGCAATGCAATTTTATTGTTGTGCTATATCCTTTTTAAAAGCAACAACTTTAAGCATTCAGTTTCATTTCATACCAGATTTACACAGGATCCTAAACAAATCTATAAAAAAAAAATCAAATATTGATAGTACTGTTGCATGCAAGGTACCCTCTACAATAAAATGGCTGTCAAGGTGATGCTTTCTACCATCGACTACATTCAGTGTGCACTCAACTCCAATCTCGATTGACAAGGATTGCAAGTGTTCCTACTGAAGGTTGGGGTTCTCTCCAGGCACTCTGGCTTCCTCCCGCAATAAAAACTGGATGCCATGAAATAGCTGAAAAATTGCTGAAAAAGATTTCCACATGGTACGGATGTTCAAATATCACAACAAGTTTTGAAAGGCTAAGTAAATAAAAAACAGAAACAATAAGAAATGAATATCAAATAAATAATATAGTCCATACATGGCTTCTTTCAATGTCCAAATGAGACTGACCTTTAAGGTAGCAAACTAAATATTGCACAAGATTGTCTTGATGACACACTTGTGCCACATTATTTAAACTTGGGCCAGAAAGACTTGGATGCGATTTAATCCATCACTTTTGACATTAAGAACCCAAATGTTGCTCATGTCAAACTGATGGTATCAAGCACTCGTGCAGTTTAATTTAGGGATCAATAAACAAAGTTCAGGGCTGAATGTGCATTGGATGGTCAACACCTCAATTATATCCTCCCCAAATTTTGTTTGGGGATCATAAAAAAGGGGTAGGGTAGAGCACTCTTGCAAGTCATTGTAACCAATATAAATATTTGGAAGTAGCATGTGGGTTATAAAAGCCGTTGTAAAAAGAAGTCAACAACTTATAAATTGAACGTTTTGCTTAAAGACTAGCCAGCAATATTTCTGCTATATTTGGGATAAAAACAAATTTGCAAATGGGGAAAAATTGTAACCACCATGATCCACCGCCAAAACTTCCGATTATAACCCGAGAAATTCCAAGGATCCCTACCCAAGGCTGTTCTACAGATCAAGCATCGTCAGCCCTCCCAAGACAATATTAAGTGTGCACACAGAAAAATGTCTCGCCTGCATTCCGAATCGGTAACGAAAAAAATTACATCATAAGAATACGTAAATAGCATTAAATTGTTTTTTAAAATGTACAATGCATGGTTACAGAGAAACGGACCAAATCCAAAAACTTAAACTTACTGGACCGAGAAATTGAGGTCATAGTCAGTTGAAACCTACGAGATGCTCGTGTACTAATAATTAGTAACTATATACCAAATACTGTCATCCTACCATGCATGGTTAGAGGAACTGCCAAAATCCAAAAACATGTCGATGGACACTGAAATTGAGGTCAAGGTCAGGCGACACCTACTCGACAGTCATGTACTCTTCAGCAGCAACATATATACCAAATACTTTCACCCTACCACGAATAGTTAGAAGAAAGCCCTATAACAAACACTTTAACGTAGTCACTGTACCATGAAATTGAGGTCAAAGTCAGGTGACACCTGCTAGGCAGTCATGTACTATTATCACCAACCTATATACCAAATATTGTCATCCTAACATGTTTTACAGAGGAACTGCCATAACCTAAAAACTTTAACACAGTCGCTGGACTGTGAAATCAAGGTCAACATCAGGTGACGGATGACTTACTGGCAAGACTCGTCATAAGCTACCACTTGACAAAATTTGATGGACCTAGGGCTTAGGCTTACGAAGATATGAAGCAAGATGTCCAAGTGTTTACGCCGCCGCCTTCCTACACATGTCTGGCCTCCAGCAACTAGTAGCAGGCGAGACAAAAAAAGGGAGCCAACACATGGAGGACCACTGATGCTGGACAACTAAGTTTAAATCTGAGCAAAATTGTCTACGGTTTTGCAATGGCAATGCATAGCATGGGCAATATTTTTAAATGTTCTATGCAGTTAAGAAAACAATAATATACATGCCTTTATTTTGTACATTTAAAATCAACATTCATTCTAAACAATCACTCATGTTACAATATAATTTACAGTTCATATACAGACTTCAACAGAACAGAATAACAATTGTATATTCGTCCCTCAGTCAAATGTCATGAAAGTCTTAAATTTCTGTTACAATGTCCATGTCGTGAAACAAAATGTAAAATATAAAATGTTACGAACAGAAAACCAACACCATGCAAAAATTGAGCATAAACGCTCATAAAATTTGAGCAAAAGGGCTCAAGTGTATAAATTAGAAAATATTCAAAATATAGTATGAATATGTATAATCATGTATAATATGTATAAGTAAAGGAAAACAAGTGTAAAACATGTAAATAAATAAAATAATCCAAACCAGCACCTCTTTTTATCTCGCACATATGATGCATCTTTTATCTCTTGCTATTTTTAAATCAATTTACTTTCTCACTATTTTTATATAAATGCTTTTATTTTGCTATTTTTATAGTAAATTTCCTTTTTTTCTATTTTTTTTTTCTTTCATTTTCTCATTTTCTTCTTCCATTTATTCATTACACTTTCACACATCACACATCCTTTATAAGCAGCTTAAAAGATTTAATAGCACAATTTCAGCACCTTCTAAATCAGTTGCATAAATAGCACATTGGCATCATATCACAGTTGTACACATCACAGACAAGATAAAATTTGTAAATGTAAATAAAAGAAAATTAAGGAGATAATATTTCTGCTGTCACATAATGAGAGTTTCTTCCCCTGCCATTTCTTTTAACAATTCTTTGTTTTGTAGTGCAGAATGATTGCTTATTCCACCAAAGTTTGAAACACTATTGTATTTGTTCTTTGCTCCCTACAAAGAAAATGTCAAATTTTTAAGCAAGTGCATTTATCTGACAAACCGTATCGCAGTTAGGGTGGTAAAATGAATCCAAGGGAGTTAAGTTTGTTCATCAATTGATAATTTTTTGTAAAAAAAAAAATTTGTATACATTAAAATCCCGACGTGCAAGTAACGTTGTTTGTTTTAAAATTATTGTTTAATGCAAGGATATAAAACAAACCCGACAGGCATCGTTCACCTGGAAAGGGTTAATAACATATTACAAAAATTGTTATTTGTGTGAATTGAAAATAAATCATGATCATTAGATTGTTTATGTCCAGAACAGGTACCTCCTCTGTAAAATGTACTGAAAAAGGACCGATCTACCTGGTATGAAAAAAGGAAAGTTTCTAGAACATTAACATACTAGCATAACTAGTAACCTGTGAGCTATCTCGCACAACTTGGTGCACCACTTAAGGTATCCAACCCATAATTGAAGTTGCCGTTTAATTTCATTTTTCGACCGAGAAATACAGCTTTATTAAATCAAGGTATAACTATTTAATGATACAAATTAAATGTATTATTTTACTTTGAGTCAATGTTAACAGTTTTGAGCAAAAAAGTTAGTTACTCAAATAGTATTTCTGATGTTTGCCGAACATTACCGAGGTCTGCTCCATTGAAGAACAATAGACATCCGGGACACCAAATATGATCATGTGGTCAATTGTGGTCCGGATACCTTAATCGCCGCCATTAAGCTAGCGCTCGCCGCTTTCACAACTGGCGAATCCTTTTTTTCAAATAATGAAAATATTTTGAATGCAATTTGCCCCTTCCTTTTGAAATTTGGAAATTTTCATCATCAAATCGTCACAGGTAAATCCAAACATCGTACCTCATTTACATGTTTATGACCCAAGGTAATCAAAGTAGTTATGAAATAGACATGTCACCGGATATTATTTGATAATTCAATGATAATCACTTAATTACTTTCTATACACCATCACACGCGATCAAGCATAACCAGTTGGATGGCAAGGCCGGCTATTTTATTGTGGTCCCTGATCGCCTTGTACAACTTTAAAAGGGAAGTTGAAGTCGCTTTTTTTTTTTTTTTAAAGTGGTCTCCTTTTAATTTTATTGCCATTCTAGTCAGAAATGGTCATATTGTTGTCTTGCCTGATGTTTAAAATGTTTACGTGCTATTTGTTAAAGCCATATTTTACTTTGTACATAAAGCGTAGGTTAAAATGCTAGCAGAAACCAGTTCAAAGCAAAAGATAATGCAGACAGTTTTTGAAAGGGATATGGTGAGTGCTAAAAATATTCCCTGATGATTATTATCTGATATTCAATTGCATAAAAATGTTGAAAAAGACTTTTCTGAAACAATACAGCTCCGATAGACATTTGTTCAGGTGAGCTTCAAATAAAATTTCAAACATAGTCAACCCAAGGCTGATTATTTATACTGACGTAACTACCTGAAATTTACAGGTGGGAGCTTTGAGTAAAGCTTTGGAGTAAGCTTTTGTACAAGCCAAAAGGTCTTTTTCAGAGTATCTGCTATAGTAAGCTAGAGTTGGGTTCCACGGATCCTCCACATCTAATAACTTTCTGGACAGATACATGGCACTTGCAGCCATGATGGATGGTATGATGACCACAAAGTGGGTACCAGTCAATGAAAGATCCAGCAGGTATCGAGACATTTGGGCAATCTGGAATAAAACAATAAAAATATTCCAAAATATATTGTGGCAGAAGATCCAAAACAAGTTAACTGTTAGATAGTATGAAAAGGAGAATGAATCCATTAAAATGAGTGGTATTTCTGTTATTCAGGTATTACTTCATTTAATAAAAATTTTTTACCTCTTTGCTCTGATTGGTCTCAATTTCTAGGAACCTATCTAGAAAAACTGTTGGATCTGTTATGTTGAGGTCAAAGTTCAGAGCTTTCAAAACATGGACTTCCAGTTTCAGCACTTGAGCTGGCTGGAAGCTATTGTCTGTAAGATGGCACAGTGTTGTTACCTATAAAATTAAATGATATAAACTTATGCAACTGTATATGTAGTTTGGCATATTTCACATTTACTGATAAATATTAATTATTAGTATTTTTTTCGCGAGACAAGGATTATCAGGTCTATATCAGATGAGCTCGTAGAGCGAATCTGATATGGACCTGAATCCTTGTCAAGCGAAAAAAAATACTAATAATTTTTTTATCGGTAATTTCTCAATTTAAATACATCTTTTTTTATTTGTTTTCGTTTTTTTGACACATTTGATGTTATTTTGCTTTGTAATAGTGCCGTTTTTACGGTAAGAATCTGTGCACTACTTCTTTTGTACAATTGTTATGCGTAATGCGGTCTGACATGACGTCACTTCTACCTCATTCATTCAAAAACTGTTAAAGCGATTGTACGCACGGAGACGGAGGGAATTGAATGGAGAGGAAATGTCAATCTGATACCATTTTCAGTGTTAAGAAAAAGTTTAAAGAGGTAGGTTATCATGTTTGAAAACTATATTAATGTTTCTTCACAGAAGAAAATGATTCTGATTACGATTTCTTTCACTGACCGGCTTGGCCGTGTGCATGTCAGTTATTCCGTTTATGGGGCTACCGATATTGATAAATCAATCCATATTGATTTCTTACCCCCTAAATATGTAATGAAAATTGCTGCCTGTGTAACACCAAATAATTAGTTGCCTATAGTATAAAGGGCTATAGCCTATCTACACTTTCAAGACACGTTTATCGCCGAAATTCGAGCGTACTGCCATACAAAGTCAAAAAGGGGAGTATTGTATGTACATTGTTCGTTATTCTTATTTCAGGAGATGAATAAGATACTCTCTAGATACTGATTGTGTGTTGCGTTTTATATTTTGTAACACTTCTTAGTGTCTGGACAGGTCCGATTAATTGCAGCATAGATGTATTGTTTTTTTCGTGATGTTTATTTTCCTTAATATTAATGAGCTTTGGTCAGTGATGCGCGATTGGTCAAAAAGTAAGGCAGATTCTTCCGCAATGTGTTTGCGCATGACAAATGACCAACAGCTGATAATTTCTAGTATCACTAGTCGTTCTTCTTAGCGTTGATACTAATTTTATTGGTAGTAAAGATCAAAGGAAATTGTAACAAATTACCAATAAATTTACCTGTTTATCTTCCAATCAACCATTTATCATATTTTACAGGTCAATATTATAGTTTTAGTCCTCCTGCAGACACTGGGCATGCTCGACTCCAACCTTAATTTACAATACTTCAACTTCCTCCCGAATAAATACTGGATGGCAAATTTAGCTTAAAATTGCTGAAAGTGGCATTAAACTTCAAACAAGCCCACACTATTTTGACTTTGTTATAAACAATCTTTCCACAATTTGACCCAGATATGATTGATATAAAGATTAAATACGTTATGTAGTCAGTCTGATAGGATTCCATTCAAAAAGTCATTTTTACAAGATTTTATTTCCAAGAGGCACTTGGAAACTACATAAAATCTAAAAATTTACTGTTTTTCAAACTTGACCAAGTCAATATTGAGGTTCAAATGTATAAATCTGGTAGGAATAGGCAACAGTCTCTATTCAAAAATATACCCACGCTGTCCCACTATGAATCAAAACAATGGATTTTGGTAAAAGTATATATGTATCAATAAGGTAGATTCCTCCACAGACCACTTGAGCAGAAGTTTAAGACACCAAGTTGCAATATAATAATACTATATTTTTGGACCAGCCTTTGGACTATGTTATTATGTTATTTGGTATAATATACCTCTGGTGGAAACCTTTCTACATATTTGGCAGCAATAAACAGACATGTTATTCCCAGAAGCTGCAACAATTGAAGCTTTACACCTTTCAGAACAAGAAATCTGTCTATCAAAGCTACAGCCAGATGTATCGTCTGCTGGCAAAGTTCTTCATGTACCTGTAACAGTTTGAATTGTGCTAGTAGTTATACAACTTGCCAATTGTTACATGTAGACAATCAATTAAGTTATCTCCCTTGATAATTGTTTTAATAACAAAACATGACAATACTGCAATAAAAACAAGAAAGATTGTGTTCAATAAAGTTTCCTTAGTCTTGGCTTTAAAGAAATTACTATTTTTCTTAAATAATTGGTGTTTATTAGAGAATCAAAGAAAATAAGAGAAATATACTCAATTTGATTTTAAAGAAATGATTGCAAATTAAGTAACAAAATGTCATAGGAAAAAGTTCAAAGACCGAAGCTGGAGCAGTCAACACAACATTGTTACACTTCGACGAGAAGTTATCACGATTATATCCAAAAGGCTTAATTCTATTTCTCAGATATGCAGAACAAATGACAAGCACTGTAAACAGTACAAGTCCAACTCAAACCTGGACTGCAAAAAGGCAGGAGAAATCAAATCAATATTGTTAAAGCAGCTATTGCAACACTGAATACAGTTGCCAGGTTGCATACCTTGTTTTTTTAACATTTTCAAATGTAGGGATCATAATGACCAGGTGCAATGGATTAATGGAATTTAACAGTAATCAATTGTCATTATTATGATCCAGTTTTCATGACCAACTACTGTTATCGAAGAACAAGTGTAAACTAGATATCAGTGAGATGGTACCTATCACTGTGGGCCGTGCCGACCTTGAGGTCAAGGTCAAAGGTCATCAACCAAGGTTTGCAACACATCACCTTGATATTGTCTACCCACATTCCAAATATCAAAAGCCTATACTCAAGATAAAAAAGTTACAGCACTGGACATGATTAGTGTCGGACAGACAAACTGATTACTATAAGGCGTCAGCCACAAAGTGGCAGGGCCGTAACAATACCATTGCCTTATAATACATCAGAAATTGTTTAATAATTTCTACATAAATATATCTTTAAGACCTAATCAATGCACATCTCATATGACTAAATGTTTTGTGTTTATCCAAATACTTGTGTTTTCAAGAATTGTTTGAAAATGTTAAGTGTCAACTTTACAAACAAGAATTAAGATTAATGCAATTGTTGGTGTAATGGGTTATGTTTTCTATAACAAGCTTAAATGAGGGCTGTAGAGCTATCAAGTAGCTGAGAAAAAAAACTGTTATACTTTGATAAATATCCAAAACCAAAAATGGTGAACAGAATGACAAATTAATCCTCACGGTGTTAATCCAGGACCATCCTATGTGTAGGAGTAAAACAATGTTTTCCTCTTAATATAATTCCTTGAGTTTTAAACTAGCTTTTTTAAAATTGCCCAGATTCTTCAGTTTTAATTTATACACAACCTACTTAACAAAAGTCACAATAGTGAAGTATGTGGCATCCGTGAGAAATTAATAGCAGATGTAGTTGAGAGGAAAACAGTTGTAGAGAATTAAGGCGATTTTTTTTTAACCTACCTATCGACTCGATATTTCTTATAAATCTGGCATAAGTAGCAGACACACTACAAATGTCAGACCTGCAATAATTCCTCCAAACACCACTGCAATTATTCAACCATGTGACTAAGACATAATAAGAAATCTAAAAGACCAGTATAGATGGCAAGTTGTCAGAAAAATTACTGGCAACTAATAATTATTTTGAACAAAGTGTCAACAAAATCTCCATTTTAACTCATTTTTCTGGATGTGGTGCAACAGTCTGGAAAAACACCAAGCAATTGACAATATCCAACTGCTTCCAAAAAGATGGGTTCAATACCAGACAACACTACAGACGACAATGAACTTCACAATATTATCATATAAAATATATAAGGATTTGTTTAAGAAAAACTGACTGAATATACATTGTTACCGACAGTAAAATTGTGGTCAAGGTCCGATGACAGGCGAATGACAAGTACTCATAACAAGATAGCATTGGACCAAATTTGGTTGACCTATGGCATAAACATAAAGCAAAATATTTGTGGCACCTCCAGCAAAGAAAAAGGCAAGAAAAAATTAGGTTAGTATAATTCAGAACAAAAAATGTAAGCAATAGAGTCCACAACATTAAAAAAAAATCTTGTCCACTCGAAATGCATGTGTATACAGCAAAATGAGGTAAGCTAGTTCTGGTTCTAATATATATTCACATGGTTTTTTTTAGCTAATGGCAAAACTTAGGTAATTGCAAAATTTACCCCAACAAAAAGTCTTTGTAACTAGGAAGATTCTACTGACTATTTTTTTTTGCAAACAATTTCAAATTTTAAAATACCTGAACTTGGATAAGCCAGTCTGTGAGTATTGCTCTCATCTGAGGAGTTACTTCAGGATCTGAGGCCAGGTAGTCATCAGGAAAGGTAAAACGTCTCTCCACTGACTGTCAAGGAAAAGTATCGTTTCAGCAATTTTACAAAATGTTGAGACAACTTTTGACAACAAACTAGGCATATAAATATGAATGTTATAGGCTTTTGTCATTTCCACGAGTTTCGTTGTGTGCGAGCTCCTACATTTCACCCAAGCATACTACAGAAATAATCGATTATGCAAGTGCATCGTTTACATTTCTGCTTTTTATTAGCTATTCCAAGTTGGCTATTGATAGAGCAGCATCATTAAAAACTGTATGCAGAAAGAAAAGCAAAGCCACAAATTACATAGATTAAAAAAATTACATCGTCACATAAATAATACTTTTCACCTGAAGATAGCAATATACATCTTGGGCATATTCTGGACAATTGAACTGGTCATTCAAATGAGCATAAATGTCCACCACATCATCTGGACGTTTAATAAACATCTCTCTGATTTTAGCAGTAGGGTCTAAAAGATCTATATCCATTGGCAACAGGTCTAAAAATAATAAACCATACTATCACACTACATAAATATACAAGAAATTAGATCAAAATATTAATTATTGACAATTTCATTATTCCACCTAAAATTTAATCCACACCTTTAAAAAAACTATAAAACTGTTCATTTTTTTCAGACAATTTCCACCATTCCACTGCATTAAAATTTACTCCATACATTTATTCATGAAATCCATCTAGGAAACACTTCAGGGGTATATGTGAAAAAAAGCTCAAATTTTATAGACCCAAGATCTCAATATAATATTTATTTTAACAGGTCCCATGCTAAAGATTTGTTTACAGAATATTATTTAGACGTTTAAAATTTTTTCACTGATGAGATACAGACAAAGCACAACTTAACTAACCATCATCCAAGATGGCTGACGGCTCTGGATTTAGCACACTGAATGCAGAAGATTTCTTCGTCTTGCTCTTGATCTTGTTTTTACCTGTGAACAAAATGAATACAGGAAAGTAATTTTTATGTCCTTTTATGACATTTGAAGCAATCCATTTTGTAGCTATGGAACCACCTGAGCAACAAATGTAATGCATTTTTCTATGCATTATTTATGCTAACCAATACATGGTTGCTTATTAGTGATAACATACTGAAGCTGTATCCTCTGTTTAACTAATCCTGCTACTTAATTTAGATCTATTTTAAACAAGAAAACACATGCTAATCTTATTGGTTCAAGTTTTTGCAACAATTCACCAAACCGAAATGAAAGGACATATCCATATATTTTCTTAACAATATATCTTAGCTTTCCTTATGGCAAATTCATTAAATAAAGCAAAACAAATTATTGGTCACATACTATTTTAAAATCAGGAAATCATCTTTAATTACATGTTTTTACAGTATAGGGATTATATGTTATTTGACTTATATGTTGGAATCGACTTGGGATTTTTTATTAGTCTTCATGGCATGTAGAAGACAACTATCTATTTTTTTTTAAATGAAGGTTTCGAGCAAATGTGGAAATAAAACGTTCCCGCCATGTTTTTTTAGGACTTGGAATACACAAAATCTTAGATTGCAAAAAAATAACTAATTTATGATAATAAATCTATATTTTGACAGAAGATAGAGGTCACATTCCTCTCGAAATTGAAGAAATAATCAAATATGGTCACCAAGTCAGGGGAAAAAATATTTAACAATATGACACGGTTTTGTAAATAGCTACTTCCATTTAGTAACAAACAGATTGCAAAAACCAGACAGACATTGAGTAACAATTTTTAAACAATCTTTCACCATGATTTGTAATCGACAATTTTTTATGAAACACACCCATTAACTGCTGTGCCAGCTTATTCTTTGCTACATTGTAGAAACTTTTCTCTTTGACCTTCTCTTTCTTAGCTTTGACAGCATGTTCTCCATTCTGCACGTTTGCTTGAATGTTTTGACAATCTCTCAATGCTCTCCTCTCCTAAAAAACAAATGCCTTATTTTTATTATGAGACATAGGTAAAGAAAAATAGCAAGGTAACCCACAGAACGAGAGCTCACATTTAAGGAACTATCCTGATGTAGACATATACAATGCAAAACAAAAGCAGAAAATTTGTAGCCTAAAACCAACAAAAACCATGAGACAGCTCAAATGCACTGAAGCAGTGCCTGCCTGTAATTAGACACTCATCGTGTTACTCATTGTCACGTCTAGGATGTCAAATCCAGCAACTCATAGAAAATGTCCAATCATATTTGAGACGATTTCCCAGAACGATCAATTAAGTCATGGTGATGACCATAGAACTTCTGAAGGGATAACATCAACATAGGTACATATATGCCATTAATCTTATTAGGCATTTATATTGTGATAAAAAAAATATGTTGAATCGTATCAAAACCATGTGACTGCTCTAACAGAGAATTAGTTTTTTTATAAATATTACATTACAATTGGCTTCAGTTGGGAGTTGGAACTAACCCAGATGTATCCACTATTGAAAAATTATTTAGAGATCATTTAATTATTTAACGTGTCTAGTTTGATAGTCAACTGTATGCCAAAGTTAGTTCCTCCCAAAAAAAATGGCAACCAGCAAGCCCACCCCCTTTTTTCCCTTAAAAGCTTATGTAATCAACCTTGCACCAAAGCCCTAGTCAACTTTAATCATTGGTATGCATATGAATTTGTTCCAAAATAATGCCCAATTGCATTACCAAGTATTTGAATTCCTGTTGCTCATGCCCATTTTCATTTTATATTAATTATTTAATCACCATTATTTAAGGGATACAACCATTCTTACAGTGATGGAAAATATTGAATATTCTCCAGAACTGCAAGAACTGTTATGGGAAAATTAAGATCTAATTTTTCTCCGAAAATATACATTTATTACACATTGTTATTATTTTAAATATGTTGAAAAAATCCAGAAATCCCAAAAATCTGGACTACTTGCACCCATGTAAGGATACAAGAATATGAGCAAGAGAAAAATAGAAATATTGTCACATAAGGAAAACGATACCATAATTTGTGCAGGAAGTGCCATTGCTTTCTCAATATTAATGTTTCCCTTTATCTTGTCTGGACTAATCTCCATGTGTTCATAGCCTGCATTTTCTCCATTCTGTCTCTGTTTCTGGTCCTGGTTAGGTCCTGCATACACTTTATTCTTCCTTGACAAAAAATTAACATTATTTGTGGCAAATGCAGTAGCCATTTCTGAAAAAAGCAACAATCTTAAGATAAATTTAAAAGTAAATTAATTATTAGCAAGGTTTGGAATGTTAAAATTTCACACCCACGATTTCACCATTTCTAGTTTAAAGAATGCAAAGATGAGTATTTAACTTCAATTTTAATGGCAATCTCCTTTTTTCATCGGATATGTTAATTTTCTTCTGTAAATTATTCTTCTTGAAATTCATTACATTGTATTCTATGCAATCTTGATTTTTTGTACTGCTGCATCTTCTGTGCAATTGAAACAATTGACAGCTTTCGACCATTTGGGGGGGGGGGGGGGGGAGGGGGGTTATTTATTTTTTTTCATTTTATGAACAAAATTACTCTTTGTTTGATATTTCATCCAAATTTGGCTTTTAACCTAAATTTCTATCTATTTGAAACTTATTCCTCATGAACAGCTGAAAATCCAATATAATTAAAATCTTTCAATCGTGTCCCTTTTTTCTATTGTCACCACATGGGACTGTGCTACAATAGAAAAAAGGGGGATTTAGTAAGATTTAATAGTGCTCCCAATCTTGAAGCAAATTTAGCCCTTCTAAGAGAAGAAAATTTTCTTGAAAGTTCTATTTTGCATTGTATTTAGCCTTTATTATATGGTTTCTTGATTGTGAATTATTTATAGTCAAAATACAATGATCTGTCAGGTACTTTCTACCAATTGCTCAATCAATTCCAAAAATAGATAACCGCTGTTAAGAAAACTGCTTCAATCTGTTTTCTTTAAGATGATTTGAAAATAATTCATTTAAAAATTTTGCAGTATTACTATGCATCAGGTGTTCACCTCGAGCATCATCAGCCCAACGATGAAGTAGTATTTTTAACGCGCTTGTAACCACTCATCCAGAAAGCCTTTATAGATAATTTTCAGTATTATTTCTGGGTTATTTCATAGTTTATAGGGTAGAAAATGGAACTTTTATGTAGAAAATAAGTCAATCTTGAACATTAAATTTTATTTCTGTGGGTTTTGATTATTGGCAATTTGGAAATCCCAAATTCTTGTGCACGAGATTGGCCTAGAACAAGGTGTGTGTGTGTGGTTAGGGGTGTAAGAGATATTTCTGTATATTTATGTATATATATGTATATGTGTAATTGTATATTGAATGTGCCTTTTTTATTTGCTAATTGCCTATTTATGACACTGAACTTTAATGAAAGGTAAAAATGAAAGACCATTTAGACCCACATAATAAGCTGCGAAAATGCTAATTTACATAATGATTTTTATACGAAAATTAGATTTTAAAACAGGCATGTTATATTAAAAAAAAGAATTCTGAATCTGTGAAGAATGTCCCTAAGACATTGGTAGGGAAAATAAATTTCCGTATAATAAAAAAAGCACAAAAGATATGGATTTTTATTTAATTCAAGATTTACAAATTTGTAAAGAGAAGCCAGTTATACATGTATTTAGATACTTATAGAATTAGATTAAACATACCTCACGGATTTTATATGAAAAACCTTCATTTTGATATGTAAAATAACAATGAATTCTATTGTATATGCCACATTTTCATCATTTTAATGGTAAAAAATACAGGTGAAAAATTAGACTATAATTTTCAAGAAATGAACTATAATTGCTAAAACAACAAAACACCTTATGTTTATATATACCCCTAATTAAAAGTGGGCAAACCAGGACGACACTGTATATGAAGTCCTTTTAACGAACACAAATTTAAAAAGCTAAATGAAATATTGAAAAATTTATATAATAATACAAACAAAAAACAGTTCAGTTACATTCTAATAAAGGTCATCAACAGTTGAAATAGTTGAAAGTAATTGTAAAAATTATTAATCTCATAAATTGTTGTGCAAAAACAGACATAAAATGACAAAAATAAGACTCTTCAAATTTTTTTGTTCATTTTAAATTCTGGAAATATTATTAAGTTCTTAGCAATGTTTATGCACATGAACGTTAGTTTGACGTTTTAAAACATTGAATAGCAATTTTCTGTTTAAACAATTTTCATTACTGTAAAATTATTTAGAAATTTTAACTTGATCTTCCAAGGACGCGATAACTGCCGATCTACCCCCACCCCTTCCCCCCCCACATAACCACGGGACTATTATTTCGAAAAGGTCAATGTATTAAATTGTTATTGTACATTTGTCTTTCCAACACAGCTTTTTTTTATAGTACACTTCTCAAAGTTCCGATATTATAATCAAGATGATTATTTCTTGCCTTCCACAATGGTCTATATTTGTACAATCTAATTAAAATTAAATCTTTCACTTGCTCCCCCCTTTTTGTTATAGGTCACTGCGTTGTAAGCAAAAAGGGGGGAGCTAGAGAAAGATTTAATTTTAATTAGATTGATATTTGTAACACTTTACAGCATATGATGAAATTTTAAATACGTTAAACATCAATCAATCAATCAAGACATATTGAAAAAAAAACTACTTAACCAAATCGGATACACCTATAACATATAAATCGAACACATCTCGGGATATGGATGTAACCCATATCTTTTCTTATGTTTTCCAAGGGGTTTGTTAGGAATTTCTTCTATATTGATTACAGAAGTTTCCAAAACAAGGTTCAATTCAGCCAAGAGTTTTTTGTTTTTATATTTTTCAAAATATTTTCATACAGAGGTTTGAAAATAGTCGTAGGCAGGATTCGTAAGGTACGCTTTTAATTTGTTTGTACATCGCAGAGCGTCACCTTTATTCTTCTATTATACAATGATGGTTCGCCTGCATCTATATATTTTTCCGCAGTGCGAACAAAATAAAAAATAAAATAAACGCAAACAATAACTTATTGAATAAGCTAGCGAAAATTAAAATATGGGATAGTGAAAATATGCACACAGGAGAGGAGGGCTAAAAATTTCGGTCTACCCAAATTTGATTATGGTTCGTCATGATTTATAGCTGAAATGCAGCACTACATTCAATAAATAATAGGGAAAACGAAAAATATAAATACATTTGAAAATAATTAAAATCAATGCACAACATTAGTTTAATTTGTAACCGTCCCCGATTCAATAAAATTTTGATAGTAGTGGAGGACAGTTTTTAAGTACAATTCTCAACTCACGTCGTCATAAATACAATTTCCGTAAGTAATGTTTTCCCGTTTCCTTTGTTGCTCAAGTTTTCTGTTCGTTCTAGTATATGTTCTTTCCTCGACGATTTGTTCGTAAACGTGCGCCAAAAGTGAGCACTGGGCGTTTTATAGTACATAATTTGCATAACAATGATTTCCCGCCAAATTTCAGACATGTGAGGTGCGCTCGAATTAAACAATAAATTAACAATTAGTTCTTACACGTATCTTCCTATTAAGTTATTTATATAATGTTTAAAATAAACAAAATAAGTAAAATTTATTTATAAAATATTTACTTTAAATAGTGTTACTAAATGTGCAATTTAAAATGTATAGCGTGTTTCCGCCCTTCTTTTATTGCGAAGACTGAGCAGATTTACCGTAAACAACGTTTCTTTTTTTAAATAACTGTTAATACCCTCACACATTAATACATATGACAACATATAATCAAAGGGGTTTGGAAAAACAGGTGGTGGAGTTATATACTTATAGTTATGTCATCTTAAATAACATAAAGGATCATTCAAATGAATGATTTTTCAAGTTGACCTAATTTTTCTGTTGTGACTTAAAAAACAGACAACGACTATTCTGCTTGCATACACTGTCCGGTTGGCTGAGATTTTAATGTACTAGGCGTCCATGCACAGACTTAGCATTTCAGCCATAAGAACAATCCAGCAAGCAAACCTCAATTATACCACATTGGTCTGGTTATATGATGAGGTTTGTTTGTTTGTTTTGATAGTGTATAACGCCAGTTTCAGCAATTTTTCAGCTATCATGGCGTCCAGTTTTATTTAGGGAGGAGGCCGGAGTACCCGAAAAAAAAACCGACCTGCGCTAGGAAAACTGGTTGAATTATCATTTAAGGTTGAAGTCGAGTACACTTTATGTTGACAAATCACGTGACCAGGCTCCTAAATGTGGTATTGGTACATTATAACATTTGTTAAAATCCTCGTTTCCAGAAGTTACAATTTCTTAATTTAATCAATAACCGTATCCAAGGTGGGGGGGGGGGGGTCCGACACTTATTAGTGGCAAATGAAATGTTCTTCATTGAACTGCAAGACTCAAAGACGCATTTGACTGAAAGAAATCCTTACGAAAAAACTAAGCTTAAGTGTGCTAGGAGTTCATTCAGATCGTTTCCAATAAAACGAAATACTTTACAGCCGGTTTATGGCCACATTGTTCTTTATATCATGATACTTTGTTATTATGTGACAAATCGTCCAGGAAAGAACGTATGTCTTATTACTTTGTCTTTATATGAGGGGTGGGGGGGGGGGGCTAGATGGTGGTTCATTAACATTAACACATTAGCAGAAAAGATCTTGTCCCCCCCCCCTCTTTATATGTTGATACTTTCTCATTTATATAATGTGATGAAACTTTGTTCTCTCGTTATAGCTGTCTTTTTAACATTATCCTCTATCTTCCCCTTTTCTTTCTCCCTAGCCTTTCTTTCTTTTCTTCCTCTCTCTCACTCTCTCTCTCTTTCTCTCTCTGACTTCATGCTACTATACCCTGTCCCTCAAAAAGTTTCTCTGGTATTATAACGCCAACTGATTTTTTGTAAATTTAAATAAATAAAACACGGTTTTCTTTTGAAGGATATAATTACAAATTCAATCTAGAAATAATCATTTTATAATATGGTCCGAGTTGTCTTCTAACGGTCCAAGTTGTCCCTTTTGACGGGCTCTCTAACTCTTGGTACGGTCCGAGTTGTCCTCTATACCGGGCTGACTTGTTCAAAATGACGGGGCGGATTGTCTTACGCCGAATTGTCCAGCATTCATTGTCTATTTTTTTACAAGTTTTGATTGTAACACATGAAATTAAGACTAATACTGTACACACAGACACATCAGATACTACAAACAGATATAAGATAATGCCGAAATGCCGAAAAAATGAATGAGCTTTTACAGAAATTATAAGGTTTCCTCATCCAATGAAGACATGCAAAACACATTTTTTGTCGAATTTCAGAAAAAGTCTTATATTCAAGATAATGTCTAACTAATATATATATATATGTGATAGTACCTCTTAAAATTTCCATTCTAAATTTTGATATAAAACTAGATAAAACTTCTTTATTTTTGTAAACTTAGTGAGGGATAGGACAGGGATAAGGCAGGGAGAAAGGGGAATAGGAGGGAAAACTAGAGAGAAAGATAAGGTAGAGCCAGAGGGAGGAAAGAAAAGAAGACAGCTACGGCGTTCCATACAAACAAAGTACCATTATATAGTAACAACATATTATCATGTAATGACTAAGTATATTCACATCATGAAAAAGTCCACTTACCATCACATAATAACTAAGGTATCATCATATAATGATTAAATATGTTTTTTGTTTGTTAGTTTGTTTGGTGGTGTTTAACCACACCTTCAGCAATTTTGCAGCTATATCATGGCATCCAGTTTTTATTGGGAGTACCCGGAGAAAATCCCCGACCTGCGGTAGGAAAACTTGCAATCCTTGTCAATTAAGACTGGAGTTGAGTACACCCTGTCTGCAGTGAGAATCGAACCCGCAATCTCAGTGTTGACAGACCACGGGATCAATAGTAGACGAACTACCTTGACCACTCGTTAAGACAAAGTACATGTATTATTCAATAATATATAAAACATTTTGTATACAAATAATGTGACTGAAAAATTTGAATAAAAAAGGATATTCACTAAAAATAAAATGGTTATTCACCGCGGGAAAATGCATGCGATTGTTATTTATAGAATCCCGGTTATTCCCTTTTTTAAATAACAACCGCATGCATTTTCCCGCGGTGAATAACCATTTTATTTTTAGTGAATATCCTTTTTTATTGAATAAAACAATAACTGTCTTTTGATTCGGTAAATGTGTGGAGTTATTGACTTTTGAAAAAACTCTTTGTTATTCACCTCGCCCGCTGGGCTCGGTGAATAACAGTTTTTTCAAAAGTCAATAACTCCACACATTTACCTCATCAAAAGACAGTAATTGTATAATATCACATACATGTAATAACACAATAACAAACTGAAAGTATCATCATTAGAGAGACATTTGATCATAAAGCAGCTATAGCGTTCTGAATATTTTTTTATGACGCGAACGCGACCATTGTTAAAACTGCATGCGTTTTACTACACTAACACTCAATTAATCCCAAATGGAAATATGGGATCGGATATATAGGATTTTAAGCATGATTTGATTGGTTGGATGTTGTCTTTACGTCCATCGAGCAGTATTTCAGCTATATTCAGGACGAGAACAAGATAACAAGCAATAGATCAACGGAAAAGACATCCTCACACAGTCAGGGTTTCTGTGTCCACATGTGTTTCGTGGAAAAGATGGCGGAATGGGACATAGGAAACGTTATATTTGACTGCCACTGGAAACGTTTGGAGTATTGGGCAGGGGCGGAAATTTGAGCCATTTGTAGCAGCTACAATACGCCTACTCTTTTTTCGAATTATATAAATGTGGTCTTTATCGTGCAAGGAGCGTGGCATTCTCCAAACACGTTACCCGCTATGGTCCGCGGCCAGGCTTTTCGTATTATGACGAGACAACCCCCAACGAGAGGGTCTCCCCTATCCCCAACCCAAGGACGCGTTGGGCTGCTCTGTGGGTCGAGCACTGGGAACCCTCCAGTCCGTTCTAGCCTGATTTGAAGAGTTCTTCTTGTAGCCAATTAAAAATGCGCGCTTTAAGGAGATTCAGTATACAAGAGCAAGTGTCAACGTCAATATTTCATACATTGAATCATGTCGACTTTAACTAAAGTTGTTCTACAACAATGACAACATATACAACACACAATAATCCCCTCTGGACGTTGAAACTTGTGCGTCGTTTCCTATGTTATCCGAGTAATAAACACTATTAGTGCACTTTGGAAGACGGTATAGAAAGTGCTTAGTCTTCTTTCGGAGTTCCGTGATGAACTGTTACGGTTGGAATAAACTAATGCCTAATACAGCTATTAAAAACGTCTCATACGGCCGTCATGCTATGAAATAAATTCGCCGCATGCATTTACGCTTGATTTCATCAGACACGGTATAAACGACTAAAAAAAGCGGACAAGAGGGTGGATGTACTAAAATTATGCAAATATAATACACTGGAATTGCGGAACCTTAGAGGGTTTATGTATCATTGTGAAGCTTGCATATGAACTCTCAATTACGTTTAGTCTTCCTCCCCGCTACCCATTCAATTACAATTCTATATCGCAGTGATAATTTTAACAATACAAAACACTCCTGAAGGCATAATAAGAAAAATGTTGTATTAAACCTGTATTATTTATAATCGAGGATAATAAATGTGACGAGAGAAACATCAATCAGAAGTTGTCAAATGTACCTTCGGGGCTCAAGACGTTGTAACATGGCTTCCTGACATCTACCGGTTTTCTCTTAGTTTGTTATGGGAGTTTAACATTTCAACATATTGGTGAGTTTTAGTTCAATAGTTTAATTTCTTTGAAGTCACAACAGAAATTTTAATCGAATTTATATATTAACATATGGTCATCGCTGCACCGTTGATAATTTGTAACACTAGTATACGAATTTGAGAACCCTGACTAACCATAAGAAGACACGTGTACTACATTTGCTTAAAATGTATGGTAACTTGTGTCAAAAGATCAGATCATCGTTCATTTATTAATTATACCTTTACACTTTCATCACATTTTTGGGGAAAGCATTCATCTCTACTGGTATAGGTTTGTATTGAAGTGTTTATTCTGCATGTACAAATTTACGTCTATGTGATTTTTACTAAATATACTGACGCTTAAAAGACACGTGTACTCATGTTAGTCTTCTTACTTCTTTCAAATACATTCACAAATCTGAAAGTGTGTTAATAATTCCATATATAAGTCTTTTCAGTCATTCTAAGGCAAATTAAATGATTCATGGTTCGACAAACTTGATATAAATGGGAAGCTGTAGTTTTTGTCTATACAATAGTTTTAGTTATAACTCTTCTTATTGGACATATGCCACAGCTCTTTGTATATATAAACTTCAGAAATGTCGCCGTTTGACCAGACGTTACTTGTTTTATTTTTTTTTTCCAGCAATGAGACCACACATTATAATCAGCATAGTTTTTCTAAGTGTAACATACGTGCTTGGACATGCGGGTCATGGACATCCTGCCCCTCCACCGGGAGGTAAACCACCACCGCCAGAGACCATGGGATTTCATGATACATCACTAACACAAGATGAGGCGTAAGTAAAATTTTCCTTTTCTGTTTCGCATTCCAATAGGCCGAATTTTACTGCCGTTATAATCCGAAGTTATTTTTGTGATTTGTCTCGCCATAAAAAAAATGCAATGGTACAATTATTCGTTCTAGCATTCCAACAGAAACATCTTCCGTTTAATTCATTGAAACGCGTTGGAAGTTAGTCTTTTACAGTTCTAATATAATATTTTATGTCGTATGTTCATTTTCATCAAAATGTTATTTCCATTTGTTAACTACCATCCTCACAAGTCAGGGTTTCTGTGTCCACATGTGTTTTCGTGGACACAGAAACCCTGACTTGTGAGGATGGTTAACTACTAGCTAACTTGATAACATATTAGAAGATGAGATCTTTGTAATACAGTAATATTATTACCTTTATCCCACAGACACATCAAAGAACACTTGAAGGACCAAATCGATATAACAAAGAAGATGTCGCCACAAGAGTTAGAGTTTCATTACTTCAGGTAAGGATACAACAACTAAATAGGCATTGCAACCTAATTTCAGAATTCATGACACTATTTATTGTCTAACTGTATCTAAAAACTAGCAGCTGTTTAATAATGATATAAACTTCACATCAGAATTTACATCATAAAAATGGTTCAAGACCGCATAACTTATATAACATTCAAGTTCATTTGACTTCAGTTTTAGACAAATATTTCACTTCAGAATATAAATAATGGTTCTTTTTCAAATTTTCAAATTTTACTATTGTAGTATAATCTTAATTTCAGACTTCTCCCACATATTTGTTCACGTAAAAACACCAATACATAAATAACTGTTCAGGGCAGACTTAGGTAAATGCATGTTCACATCAGAGTTCATGAAAAAAATAACTTTTCCAACTTCATTTCAGACTCCATGACACTAATAATGATACCAAACTGGACGGATTAGAGATCATGGCAGCTCTAAGTCATATTGAACATATGTTTGAAATCCAGCCCCATGAAAAACAAGGTAAAACAGAGGAACAAATAGAGAAACTCAGACAAGAAAGGAAAGTCGGTGCTCTTCAATACTTTGCAGGTATGTACTCCAATCTAATTAAAATGGTATGTACTCGTAGCATGCAAGATTTGGTTATAAAATTATGTTAATGTCCAACCAAGAATGTTCAAACATTTCTGTTTAGCTTGTCCCAAATCCTTACTCTTGTTCAACAGAATTCTGTCATCTGTAAAATCATGAACATGACTGAATGTAAATATACAGTAGTACAAGGTTTATGTGCCAATCTAATTAAAATTAAATCTTTCACTTGCTCCCCCCTTTTTTTGCTATGGTCACTGCCTGTACAATGCAGCGACCAATAACAAAAAGGGGGGGGGGGGGGGGAGAAAGTGAAAGATTTAATTTTAATTAGATTGTTTATATACAATCATGTGATGATATGCCACTTTCCTGTTATACAGAACAAATACATGTATATTTATTATTATAATGTAAATGTATTTGGAGTGTTTGTAATAAACTTGATATTTCACTGTGGAATCTTAATTTATTGCAGCAGAAACCTCTTGTAAATGACAGATTGATGCTCTTTCATTCATGTAGTCTTCACTTTTTATCAGTTTTGTAGTTTAAGACCAACATCAAAAATTAGTAATGATCTGTGACCTTTTTTGAGCATCCTTATGAACGGATGTCTCACTACAGGCAGGAGTTACAGTATTTAACTTGGTTTTCTGTTGCAGACGTCATAGACAATGTTCTGAGAGATGACGACTTTAACCACGATGGTTACATTTCATACCCTGAATACATGTCTGCTAGAAAACGAGACTACGTCAAACAACAACAAGCTATAGCACAACAAAACATGCATCAAATGCAACAGCAAGCAGCCATGCAACAACAACAGTACCAACAGTATATGCAATGGCAACAACAGCAGGCAGCACAACAACAGTTTCAACAAGTTCCACACATGCCACCACAACAGCAATTCCAACAACCACCAATGCAACAACAGTTCCAGCCACCCCAATTACAACAGACCACAATGAAAATATAAAGAACTGTTTGGTTTCTACAGTGATAGATTGGAAACATTGGTGCATTAAGACCTACATTATCTCCCTTGAAGCATAGTACTGCTTGTTTAAAAACAATTTGTAATTTAGTTTAAGGTCATGTAACGTTAAGTATTACCATTGTCAACAAATACTTAGCATAGAGTTTCAAAATTCCCTGTGCGTTCCATTATGTAACATATTTATTTTAAATGTACCAGTTCAACATGAGTACTGAGAATCAATGGTACCGAGCTAAAACTAATTACTTAAATAGTTTGTAATACATCACAAAGGTAAAAAAATCAACATAGATAATGAAGTAAGCTTTATTTCTTTAAAAGAACATCTCATTTAAAACATTTGCACATATATGAAAGCTCACAAACACAATTTTGGACAAGAAGTAAAATAACTTGGTAATAACTTCCATGGTTTAATATTACAGAATACATCTGGTATATCAGACGCAGTAAAGCCTGAATCATATTTCAACTCTCATTCTAGTTTTATAGAATAAAAAATCTAATACTAGCCTATGTTTACATGCACAGATCCTAAACCAAATATATTTTGTGTAATCACTTTCAGCTTATTGTAATATTCACACACTGTTATATAACAAAAGTTATAACTTTGTAATTAAATAAACCATTTATTTACCATGGAAACAACATACTTTAGCATGATTTACATTATCATTCCTATTGCTGTTTATAAACATTGTCATTCATCAACTGTATAAAACTTTGTTGTAATTAAATATTTATTGTGAAATAAACATAAAATACCCGTTATCCATGTTCAGTTCTTTTACATTTTTGTTGAAAAAATGTACTGTAAATCACTTAACAAAAATGTATTTTTACTGAATACACAGTAATAAATCTCCCAGTATAGTATTCTTCTTTTACCAATGGATGTTATTTCCCCTTTACAAGGGTTATTACCAATCTATTGCTTGAAATTTTGTTGAGAAGATTTATCATTTTTCCCATGTACCAATTTATTGGAAAAAATCCTTAAAAGATTTCGTTAAACAGGAAGTAGGTGAGCGACAGACCTGAAATTGAATCCCACGTTATGGGAGGCCATGTTGATGCTGCATACCAAATTTCAAGAGAATGTGATTAGTAGTTGCTGAGAAAACCTACGCAAATTTTTTCCCCATCCGCCCGCTGCCCACCTGACATTCACCATACTATAACCTGGATTTTCACTCAGTGAAATCAGGCCAAATATATGCAAAATTAGGAAAGGCAATTTTTGCATTTTTGTTTAAAATTTTGATAAGAAACTGACAAATTCTTGATGCTAACGATATATAAATATCTTTTGTAATTAAATTGATTGATGTAGCAGTCAGACATCCAGAACACTGAGTAAGTTTGCTGCAACAAATTACTATGTACACAAGTACATAGTATTCATTAAAAAAAATATTGTAGAAGGGGTGCAATATTTTTTATATTGAAATCGTCAGTTGTCTCACACTTATTGATTATCTTTAAATGTAAACAAAACTGAACTGAAATTTTATAGGATTTACACACAGAGAACACTATACTTGAGATGACAAGATAACAAATAATCCCTAAATACATACCAACCAATGAAAGATAACAGTGGGGTTAGCAAAATAAATGTCTTTGCAACAAATCTGTGATATGTAAATTGATAGCGAGTTGAACATCTCCTGTTTATTTATGAAATACAACCATGCAAAAATATTTCTTAAAAGAGGACCTGAAAATTGTCTGTCATTGTCTTTGACAAGTATACAACATAAATAATATACCACTTTATTTACACATGACTAGCGCTCATATACATATCACTTAATTAAAGAGTACATGTCAAGATTATCTCAACATGTTTAAAAGAACATGGATACTCTACGATTTGATGAAGCAAAATTCTGTTGATAAGGTTCAGAAGTCATGGCAACAACTACAGATTAAAATATAAACATAGGGACAAATATTAATAAGACGATGCAAAAAAACAAATGGCTTAAAGCCAGGTAACAAATGCAGTCTGAACGCACAATCAAGGGTTTCACTGTATTTCAAAGATAATATAAGTATCCAACAATACAAAAATTATTTATCCATATATATTTCGTCTGTAAGAAATGATAAAATTTGAGTTTCATATTTACATGACTTATAAATCAGTGTATAACAAGAAATACTGTCCTTTAAAATATGTTTGACCTATATAAATTTGGTAAAAAAGGAGACTTCAGTTGGACAAGTGTATGATGGCATTCTACTTTTTAATCTTTACTTCACTTCATTCAGACAATAAAACATACAAGATCACAACATAATAATTTTTCTGTAGTAAATTTTAGATATAAAACTGTACAACATATTGGAACACAATAATGGTAAAAACAAAACTCAGATATATAATTACTTAATACTAAGGTAATGAAGTATATTCAAAATCAAAAAAATTGTTAAACTATTCATTTTCTTACACCATGCAGATATTTAATTTATACATTTTGCTGTCTTAATAATGCTTTATCATAGCAAGTATCACATTATTTTTGTCTTATTCAACATGCATTTAAACCAATACGCAACATTGGGATTAAGTAAAATTCTGATTAAATTTCTCCCACAAACTAATATGAACACCACATTTTCTAAATAAATCACTTTATTCCATTTATTACAATATTATCTATTTTAAATTGAAAATTCAAATTTTAAACTGTTAGCCTCATTATAAATATATCTCACGTGGATAATATCATAACCAATAATGTGGCGTGGTAGAATCTATACTTCGACTGATAGTACAACTATATTTCAATAAATCATGATCTGACGGGGCACTTATCTCCATCAATGAGGCTCTGACTAGCATAATGAGAATCTGTAAGTCAAAGTAATCTTTGACACAAAATTCATGCACTATAATTAAAACAAAGTATAAATGCAACTAGACAAAGTTGATCTAGCACTCACTGATATCCCCGCTTAAATTTTGCAGAACTTT
Source organism: Limnoperna fortunei (assembly GCA_944474755.1). Classification (NCBI taxonomy): domain Eukaryota; kingdom Metazoa; phylum Mollusca; class Bivalvia; order Mytilida; family Modiolidae; genus Limnoperna; species Limnoperna fortunei. The sequence goes on from OX104113.1 coordinate 36,616,260, forward strand.
TTTGTTTTTGTCGAATGGTGACCTTGATCATTGATGGAATTCCGCCAGCAGGCTTCTTACCCACCTGATATGTAATAATATCCTAAAGTTTCATTGAAATCAAATTCACACTTTGTGAGTTCTTGTCCAGAAATATTTTTTTTTGTGTAAAAATTTCAAACTTTTTTTGGCAAATGTGACATGGAAATTTCATGGATTTCCCCCGAAATCGATAGGCTTCTGATCCACCTAATATGAAACTATATCCCGTTTCATAAAAACTACGTGCAAATTTTTTGAGTTATTGTCAGGAAACATCTTTCTCATAAAAATTTCTGAAATTTGTTGGTAACTATGACCTTTAAATTTGATGTATTTCCCACAAAATCAATATCCTTTTTACTAACATAATAAGTAACAATATCCTGAAGTTTCATTAAAATCGGATCGGACGCAAGCTTTTTGAAAGCTTCATTCAAAAAACTATATTTGGACAGACTGACATGAGGACCACTATTTACCTCCCGACTCTGTGGAGCTGGGTAAAAAAAGCAGGAAATGACACAAAGTATGAAATGCATCATTATGCAAACAGCAGAAAATAAGTGGGATTTTGTTGCTGACAATGTCTTTTTTCACAAGACCTTATCCTAATTAGAAGCACCACAGACATTTCAGCAGTTATCAGCAGCACCAGAACTACTGTCTCCATCATCTATTGGATCCAATGGTTCACTAGTTAGTAAAACTCCATGTTCATATAACATCGATGCGATTGCAATCTGCAACAGAAAGTCAAATTTCAATAAACAATGTAATGTAATACATGTATGAAACTGTCCATAAACTTGAGTAACAGGTCATTTATTTCCTGTCCTTCTGTAGCAATGAAGTTAACCCCAATTCACCATTTTCCTGTCCTCCTGTAGCAGTGAAGTTAACCTCAATTCACCATTTATTTCCTGTTCTGTACCAATGAAGTTAACCCCAATTCACCATTTATTTCCTGTTCTGTACCAATGAAGTTAACCCCAATACACAATTTATTTCCTGTTCTGTACCAATGAAGTTAACCCCAATACACCATTTATTTCCTGTTCTGTACCAATGAAGTTAACCCCAATACACCATTTATTTCCTGTTCTGTACCAATGAAGTTAACCCCAATACACCATTTATTTCCTGTCCTTCTGTAGCAATTAAGTAAACCAAAGTTACAACTGTGGTTTGTGTTACTTATGTTTTGTTCCATAACTATTGTTAGTTCTTGTTTGATTTTATCCTATATGTCTTCCATACTGACTTACGATTGTATTTATTACATACTAGAACCTTCTGACTTACGATTGTATTTATTACATACTAGAACCTTCTGACTTACGATTGTATTTATTACATACTAGAACCTTCTGACTTACGATTGTATTTGTTACATACTAGAACCTTCTGACTTACGATTGTATTTGTTACATACTAGAACCTTCTGACTTACGATTGTATTTATTACATACTAGAACCTTCTGACTTACGATTGTATTTATTACATACTAGAACCTTCTGACTTAGGATTGTATTTGTTACATACTAGAACCTTCTGACTTACGATTGTATTTGTTACATACTAGAACCTTCTGACTTACGATTGTATTTATTACATACTAGAACCTTCTGACTTACGATTGTATTTGTTACATACTAGAACCTTCTGACTTACGATTGTATTTGTTACATACTAGAACCTTCTGACTTACGATTGTATTTATTACATACTAGAACCTTCTGACTTACGATTGTATTTATTACATACTAGAACCTTCTGACTTACGCTTGTATTTACTTACATACTAGAACCTTCTGACTTACGATTGTATTTATTACATACTAGAACCTTCTGACTTACGATTGTATTTATTACATACTAGAACCTTCTGACTTACGATTGTATTTATTACATACTAGAACCTTCTGACTTACGATTGTATTTGTTACATACTAGAACCTTCTGACTTACGATTGTATTTGTTACATACTAGAACCTTCTGACTTACGATTGTATTTATTACATACTAGAACCTTCTGACTTACGATTGTATTTATTACATACTAGAACCTTCTGACTTACGCTTGTATTTACTTACATACTAGAACCTTCTGACTTACGATTGTATTTATTACATACTAGAACCTTCTGACTTACGATTGTATTTATTACATACTAGAACCTTCTGACTTACGATTGTATTTATTACATACTAGAACCTTCTGACTTACGATTGTATTTATTACATACTAGAACCTTCTGCTTTCTTACATTATTTCATTTTTAAGTAAATTTATGTTTTCTAAAACTTGAAAAAAAAACCGACCATATTCTTGGAACCAAAAATTTGTTTTTTTACTTTCATGCCCAAATGATAGAAATAATTGTTATTCATATTCAATTAAATCACAGACAATTTAACTGAGAAGAAAACATAGCTATTCAAATGAACATTTCCTTTAAGTCATTTAAAAAAATTAAATTGTAAACTGTAAAAGTATCCATGAGCAGTTATAAATTACCACAATCTAAGTGACCTAATAATGTCACACATATGTAAATAAATAATGAGTAAATTGGTAAAAATTAATCTTCAGTCATTTTTACATTAAGGGATTTTCTAGTAGAAAATATAAGGGAAAGAAGAAAGGAATTGTTTAATTTGTGCATGGGGTGTGAGTCAACAATGGTCATTAACCCATTATATAAAGCAAAAACTTAGTTGTGGGATCCATTCTTGAACTTCCACTCTTTCAACTCAAATGTCTGTCAATGGAATTGCTCTTAAAATATTCAATAATTAAAATCTTGACCAAAAGTAGAAAAATTCCTGTCTCTTGGTCTTCTGATACTGGTGTGATCTGCTACCATTGACAGAGATACATCATAACAACAATATATCTCTGAACTGATGTACATATGTCATAAAAACTTACTTTTTCATCTAATGTAGCTAAGGGGAGACTATCTATTGTCACAAATTCTGGGTAGGAATGTATCAGAAACTCCACTGCTGGTCCAGCCTGAAATAGTAATGTGTGGTTTAGTTATATCTTTTTTTTCCAAAATGTACAGTTATATATATCCACAAATAAAATTGTTGAGTTTATTCTAATGTTTCAATTTATTTAAAAGTATTAGCTTCAAAAAATATTTTCTCCATTGAAAGATAACACAAAATTTTTGTTGTGCACATTTAGCCAAAAAAGACCCTTAATCTGTTTTTCTCAGACCTTCAAATAAACATCAGTAAAATGTGAAAATGTTTGAATTAAATTGGTTATAACAGTTAATACTAGATTGTTAATAACCTTTTTTGTATTTGCTTTGTTGCATCAAGTTCACAGCACAATTATAAATAAACCTGTTATGTACTCAAAATACCTACCTCTGCAGAAATATTAATAAACTGAGGTTCATTCCCATGATATACACGAGCATTGTCTAGTGTGTGGTAGATTCTTACGTCATCTTCCTCTGTTAATAATCTGTAAGGGACAATATGTAAAAATAATTAGTACCTTTAGTAGACAAAAACAAACACAAGACATGTATGCACTATTACAAACATGAATTTGTTAAAATATCTGTGTAATCGTCAATGCTCAATAGGTGGGGTCCAAGTTCTTATCCACAGAAACAAAGGTCTATTTCCGGATGATATATTTATGATTAATGTTTGCTTAACAAGAGCAATATTTCAGATATATTAACAATTTAACAAACAGGGAAAGGAATGAACCAATGGAAAAGTAAGAAGCCTTGGGTAGGGATGGTATTTTGAAGCAGCTACAAAGAGGATTATTACTTTCATAAGCTACAAAGATAGTCTGTATACTGCAAAGGCATGGCACTATCCAAAGATGTTACCCACTAAAGTCTGTGGCCCGGATTCTATATGACATGACTATCCCTCAAAGATAGGAACTTGCATATCTGCCACCTGGTGGAGCACTCTGAACCCTCAGAGGACAGTACATAAGAGGTCTAATTTAACAGAATTTTTTCGGCCATTGATGGTTTTACAGCTTATTAGTACCTTAAAACTCCTTTCCTAATAATTTTGATTTGAGTGTCTGGTTCCATTTCAGCTATTCCTACAACACAACTCTTACTTTTGTCCCATCGCTCACCATCACCATGAACACTACAGGCTTTCTCAGCTGTAACAGATTCAAATACTACAGATAACTTCAGGTCATTTAAACTAGTTTTATTTTTTTTTACCATTGTAAACATGTCTTATTTAACATAAACTTACTTGTTAAAATAAATGACAGAAACTCTTTAATAACTTTAGCTGACAGCACAATTCAGTTACATGTATGTAAATGTAAAAGTTCAAAATGAGAATTCGTACAGAATGAAGAATTAATCAGATTTCTTGGTGAAAAAAAGATAACTTATCATTGCAAATAGAATGGCAATTTCTGTTGATGTTATATACATAGCAATTATGTTGTGAATATTATTGTGCATAAACTTTACTGGTACAAAAGACAGAAAATCTAAAGAATTTGTGCAAATAAAAAAAAAACAAACAAAATAACTTCACCAATATTGATCTTGAAATAATTTTATTCCCTATGGGATTATAGTCTCGAGTATTCCCTGGAAGTGACTTCACAATGTATTTCCCAAACGATGTCACTAGCAAACATTCACGAGTATTGATAGGCATTCACAATTGTCTCCTGGGATTAAATGACAGGGAAAATTATAAATAGAATAGCAAAAAAATGGGACGCACAGATTTTCCTCCATTTCTCATGGATTACACTATTTCTATTCTTGATAGTTAACATCAAGCTTTTTTACGTTCTTGATTTTGTTTAACCTGCTAAAAATAGGGCATCTAATGGGGACATTAAATAATACCCAGTCACGTTGCATTGTTTTTTATATTTATAAACACATTTTACTGAATTACAACTCAGCCTATAGAAACAACTGAGCATGATAACAGTCCATCTCAGCAGAAAACTTTTACCTGACCATGGACCTATAATTTTAAATTTGCCCAATTCAAAACTTACAAATGGGATTGTGCTGAAAATTCAATTGATCTTCACTTTATAGTACTTGACAGTTGTTCACAGTTTTAACAAAATCTGTTTTTCAAGTAATGTTTTGAAAACTGCAAATTTTTGACATTTTTTTTAATTGGCCGTACTCAAAAACTCAAAATGGGATTGTGTTGAAAATTAACTTAAACTTTATTTTACAGTACTTCAAACAGCTATGCATTTTTCAAGTTATCATTTGTAAACCACCAAATTTTGACAAAAAAACAATTGAATTGGTGAAAACTACAAATTGGATTGTGCTGAAATTGAACTTGATCTTTATTGTTTAGTACAAAACAGCTGTGCAAAGTTTAAACAAAATCAGTTGACATTTTTTCAAGTTATCATCTGGAAACCACCAGGGCAAGGACATATCAACAGACAGACAGACACTCATACCCAAATGGAGTGTATAACATAATACCCCACCATTTTGTGTGGCAGGTATAAAAACTGAAGGAGAATGTATATATATGTGACACAGATAATTAACTATGGTGATTCACAAATCAGTAACCTGTTTAGACACTAGTTTAGTACTTGTAACTAAGACTGGGTATAATAAATACAGCATACTGTATACCTTCAGATAAGACAGGTGGAAGACTATCGTGTATAAATTGTTTGGCCATTTGATCACATGCTGCATCCACTGGAGCGTAACTGATTAACTTGGTCATTAGTTGTTGAATCTTTCGTAAAAATGACTTCCTCTGAAGACTGTCCTGAAAATTTATAAACACTAATATAATACACTTTATAAAAAACTTTCACTGTTGAAAAGCAACATTTACATATTACAGATGTCTTCTTCTCTGTTTAGATAGCATCACTCCTTCTTGCCATGAGTATTGTAACATATAATTGTGATTGCTTTCCAGCAAAACATAATGTCAAATTGGGAAATAAAAATTTTAATGCAATGAATTACTTGTTACTAAAATAAGCTGCAACTTTTCCAAACTTGATGTCAAAAGTCATTTGTTTATTTATTTGATGCAAAATTAAATTAAATTAAATTTTTAGCTGTAAACATTCAAGTATGTAGATAATGTGAAAGCAAGTTCAATAATTTTTTATTATAAAAATGATAAAAAGAATTCCTTGCATCACTAGTTCTGTTTTTCCTAAAAACTGTAACATAAATTTACCACTTAAATCAAAGGACTTCACAGCATCTATAATTTTTATTCAATTAACTAAGGACAAAATCTCGGTACAAATATATTCCTTTAAGATGTGCACCCTTTTCTATAAATGTTTATACATGGATAAACACCTACCACATCAGAGTTAGCTATGCCCATAACATTGAGATAATCTCTGGGAAGACCTTTTCTAAAGTCAACATCCTCTTCTATAGCTATCTGTAATGCTCTTGGCATCAGCTGAAAAAAACACAAGTATGCTATTAAATGGCTATGTTAATTGAAAGTTTTTATAACATCATACATTATTCACCATTTAGACAGTGTAAATATTTTTAAATTTATTATTATTTATATGCTAATTATATTTAACAAAATGTTTACTTAAAACCCTTCCTAGATTGGGTTGAAAAACAAAATATAAACTATTGGCTGGGACCCAGATATTTCTTCTAAATGGCCTTACATGGCTTTATATCGAACTAACACTGGGAAGTCAATCATGTGAGACTCTTGTATTTAAAATTTGTAGTTAAACTTTATTTTGTTATTTATTTTTGACAAAATATTCTCAAAGACATTTAAAAGCCCAAAGAATGTTTGATACATGTCACAGGGGGAGAAAACTGAAATCCATGAGTTTTATTAGACAATATTTTTACCTTTTCCAACAGATCTCCCCAGGAGTTTTTCTGATAACAAGAGACAGTGATGTGCAGTGAATGTGTATCTTCTAATGCATTAGCCTGTAAAATAAGGCCTGTGATAAATAACATACCAAAACCAAGTAAACCTGCATAATAAATAGAGAAGTAAGTAAATGTTGAATGGTAAAATTTGTTTCAATTGTAACAGCAGACAGTACATGTGCAGGCAATAGTCTTAGTACAAAATAATGCACCCCGATGATATCCATGCTCTGTAACTATAAAACAGTATACACTTAATCCCCTATGGGGCACAGGGTATAATAAATTTCACAAAAACTACAAAGCTATTGACAAAATCTCTGCCTTATATCACTGCTGAGAAAAATGTTACAGAAAATGGATACAGATGGCCAAAAATTAACTAAGTCAGCAAACAGGAACAAGTGTATGTGTTCGCTTATGCTCACTAGCGATACCAACACTTCCACAAAAAGAATTCCTTAACAGGAAGTTTAGGCCAAGGATCATAAAAACACTATACAACATATGGTACAATAGGATACCTGATGGATTATTCCCCTTGGAAAATATAATAAATCACCAGGTTCCAATACAACATCCAGAATTGGTTCACCAATTTCATCCTCAGAGAAATTACCTGTAAATATAAAACAAACAAAATGCAAATATTATACCATGTTTACTACATACTTTTGTAAATTCCATAACTTTGTGTACTTTACTGTGATTTCATTGGTAGCAGTATGTTTGAAGCTCCTGCCATCATAAGCAAATAAGAAATATTATTCAAAACATAAAGTATGTACTGACAGCTTCTGTTTTCCTATTTTAGACTGAACTGGAACATTAGATATGTTAAGCAATAAAATCTATACCAGTAAAGATTGATTAATTTCTCAACATTTAAACTAGCAGTTGTGCAGCTATAGTTAGAATGAAAACTGTGAAATAGGCAGAAACTTATTACAGCTACTAGAAAAGACTTTCCCCATCATAACCTCACAATCCTTCATCAAGACGGCATTATATACCTGGCAACCCTGGTTGCACTGGGAACTGAGAGAACCCATTAAAAATCTATAGGTCTTGTAATCACTTTGGTTTGTTTGATTCCTGTTTAACATGGTGTCAAACAAGAATCAAGAAACAAATTTTTCAGCTGAATCATGGTGTCTAGTTTTTATTGGGTCAGGAAGCCGGATAACCAGGAGGAAACCCATGACCTTGGTCAATTATGATTGGAGTCAAGTGCACCTGCCCACAGTGAGACTCGAACCTGCAACCTCAGTGTTGACAGAGCATGTGATCAATAGTAGACCAACTACCTTAACAACTCGGCCACTGAGGCCTCCTTAATTACTTTAGTACCAAACAGGAATTTAACTTGTACCTGTAACATTTTTAAATATTAACAATTGATATGTATATTCAAGTTTAAAAGAAATATCAAAAGTATAACATTTCATATTATATGCATACCACTTGAAAATCTAGGTAATGTCTCTGCTTCATTTCTGTAAAAAAAAAAACAATATTTTTAAAAATTAATGAACTAACATACTACTATACACTTGTTCCCGTCCTGAATAGAGCTGAAATACTGCTCGCTGGACATAAAGCAGACATCCAATCAATCAATCAATCTATACAATGTTATTTTCATGTTAAAAAAGTAAATGAACTGAGTGATTGATCAAATGGTTGCTGAGCATCCAGTGAGCAGCATTTCAGCCATATTCAGGATGAGAAAGTTTTGACCTTTTAACCCCCTTCTGACCCAACAAGAGAGCAGCCCATATGGGGATATTTTGGGCAGTAAATGATATCTAGCATTAAAAGTCATTTATGAATATAGTGACAATTATAATGTAAAATACTAAACATAGATAGTCAAACTCTAGACATTACCCGTGCAACAAAAAGCAACATTTACAGATACTTGTATCATTTTAAACAACCTTCTCTTTATTCTTTTATATCTTTTTAACAACCTTCTCTTCATTCTTTTATATCTTCATTATGATGTCAAAATTTGTAAGAAAGTATTAATAGAATGAGTGTACATGAATGTTTCGTGATAATTTCTGTGAAGGGGGAAATAAACAGGTTACATTAAGAGCTGCTTCTCATCTTACTTTAACTTTGTATAAAAGTGTAGCGTAAAAATAAACACATTTATAAATACAAAGCCACAAGTGAAAATATAAATGACAATTTCTGGAGCAGATATGAACTTGGTGCAGGAAATTGTAATTATGTTGATGCTCTTCTAGGAATGGCTGTTGCCAAGATTTAAACATAACAATTAGTATTTTGGCAGACGCTTTCAAAATATTTAATTTTAATCTGTTTACACATTTATTTTAGTGCATTTTACTATTACACACATAATTTTACGTGATAGTCAATGATGTCATTTCTACTTTTAGTTCTAAATTACTTTCGTACTAATAACAAAGAAACATTAATTTTAATGTATAGCTATGCGAAAAATTGTTTTTTCTCAATGTTAAATATTGATGAAAATGTGTGATGTATCATGTAAAATCTCCAGATATTCCACCTACTTCTCCTTGTCAGCTTCAAAAAGAAAAGTGACTTTTCACTATAATTCTGACCCACTGTGAGCTGACTGTACCTTCAAAGAAGATTTTGTAAGTTTAGCCAATCACAGACAAGAATGAGCCATGATGGTCATGTTTTTTATCCAATCAAGAGGAATGAGTAATCACAAATAACATTTTTGTAAAGGCTGGCTTTAACTGGTCATGAGAAAAGATGACATTGTTTATGGTACGGGTTATGGTCGGACAACAGAGAAAGGTGATTGCTGAAGTTCACCATGACTTTTAGTAAATCAGGGCTCACCACATTGGGAGAAGTGGGCGACAAAGTCGCCCTACTAGGACCTGAAGTCGCCCTAAGGTGCCTCAAAAGCAAAGTCGAAGTCGCCCAATGGTTCACATAAGATACTTGTAAATCTGGTCCAAATAATTCACCCAGACTACCAATTTATCAGTAAATGTGTAATTCCAATAAAAAACGACAAACAATATGCGTATGTAACATATTTTCAAACGATTTACGTCTTTCAAATGTATTACGTGCCATTTGTTTATTTACCGGATGTGACTAACTACCGGAAGTGAACAACGAAGAAAAGTAATGTACAACAGCCCATAATGAAAAATCTTAATTATTTTTTTATAAAACAAACACTTTTAATTGGCTTCAAATTTCAGTTCTTTCAAAGAGTATTATACTTTAACAATTGATAAGTATATGAGCTCCACGTAAAAGAATAAAGATGTATAGTAATTATTGACATCATGATAAGTTCTGTAGATGGGTGTCCATAAAGCAATTTGGATCAGCACAACTTTGTCCAAGTGGAAATGTGCTGAACAGAAGAATTATTTCTGGGTTTGATGTTATGTTATTCTATCTATCTTCTTTGGAAATTTGCTAAGATAAACATGGCATGTTCATAACAAACTGTTAGGAATATTATGATAAAAGAACTGACGAATGAAGTTTATGTCTACACATATACAAATAAGTTTATGTCTATAATGAAAATATAAACTACTGCGAAATTAATTATTTGTAAGGCCCCCTGACTTCTCCGTAGTGTCTCCTAAAGTCTCCCTATCAGGGCCTGACTTCTCCCTGTTTGGCTGCCAGGGAGAAGTCACTTCTCCCTACTTTTTTAGAGTGTGGTGACCCTTGGTAAATTCCATTATATATTTCATTTAACAGTAAGTAAACATCTTACAAAATACCTTGGATTATACAATCGCCAATATTTTTTACCCTCCAGTTGTAAAATAAATGCTTCAATGTCATCATAATGTGGAGCAAAGCCCTGTGTACCTGGTGGTGTCAGATACCTGAAAGAATCAAAATAACACATGTATTGTTCAGAAATTATATAAATTATATATAATAAACAAGTTTTCGGTAAACAGGAAGTAGCTGTCCAAGGAGCATAAAATGGCTCTATACCATATGGTACTATAGGATAAACATCGGGCTTCTGCATCTTATAGTTGCTTAGAAAACTGACGGCAATTTTGCATGTATGTCAACTATGTGTTAAAATCTCAGTACATGTATCTGTAAACATGAAGTAGATGACCAAGAAGCATAAAATGGCTATACACCATATGGTACTAAAGAATAAAGCAATATAAAAAATATCAGGCTTCTGTGTCCTACAGTTGCTTAGAACACTGCAACAGAAATTTTTGTTACTGACGGACGAATGAACAAACAGAAGAACAAAGGTAAAGCAGTATACCGCTTTTTCTTCGAAGCAGGGGTATAATTATAAAGATCTTTTTCTATCTACCATAAAGTAAGACCCCCTTTCTCCATATTTATTTATTCTATGTGCAGAGATTCTAGCTATAAAACTACGAACAAACAGCAATATTCAAGGTTTAAAAAGTGTTAACATAGAGAATAAACTCTCTCAGTTTGCTGATGATACTGCTATTATTCTTGATGGTTCAGAAATATCTTTAAAGGAAACAATGAAAGAACTAAAACATTTTGGAGAAATATCTGGTTTAACTAGAGTAAAAAAACCTGTGAGCAATGCTCACCATTGATACCCCCCGCTTCACAATTACTTTGAAAATTCAGGTGTTCTTAATTATGAAATTGAAACTTTATCTAGTTAAACGTGAAGGCGAAATTGCAGATAAAACATGTAACCCTCCCCAATCCCCCAAAGAATGGCATCCCCTATGTCAATGACAAAGTCCATGTTTTTCTATGGGAAACCCATACATGTGATATTTCTCTCAGCCCAATGTGTGAGACTGGACTAAATTTTGTGTGAGATTTGATGATTTTGTGTGAGATTTTTAGTCAACCCTGATTTTGCGTTATTATTAGCGTTTTCATTCTTGATTTTGTTTGTTGTTTTGTTGTTTCATCTTATTGTTTAACCATGTTTATGATTCTTCTTTGTTGTGCTTGGTGGAGCTTGTATTGGATATGTTTGTCCTCTCTTGGACTGTACCTGACACACATAAAATGAATAAAAGTTGAAGTATTTCTGCAAGTTTTAGCTCTTTGAAAGTTGTAAATCTAGAAATTTGTAATATTTGTTATATAAAAATTATAGCCAGCATTATGTACATTAATGTTCCCATTTAGCTGACCATATAAATCTATCATTGTTTTGTTGTTTCATCTTATTGTTTAACCATGTTTATGATTCTTCTTTGTTGTGCTTGGTGGAGCTTGTATTGGATATGTTTGTCCTCTCTTGGACTGTACCTGACACACATAAAATGAATAAAAGTTGAAGTATTTCTGCAAGTTTTAGCTCTTTGAAAGTTGTAAATCTAGAAATTTGTAATATTTGTTATATAAAAATTATAGCCAGCATTATGTACATTAATGTTCCCATTTAGCTGACCATATAAATCTATCATGAGTTAAAAGTAGAAATTGTTGTAAAAAGATATACTTTAAAAATATTTTTTTTCTTTGAAATAATTCTTAATTCATTAATTTAAAAATATTATTTTTGTCTTTGAACTAATTCTTAATTAATTAATTAACTTGTATTTACCGCTAAAAACATTGTCACTTTATTTTTAATTAATTTTGACCATATTCCTTAATTTAGTAACACCCAAAATAATCAATAGTGTAATTTCGATAATCTCGGGATTTATCTACCGCTCAATGAAAAAATATATTGTAAACAAAGATGGCGGCTTACGAAATAGCAAGATGCTTCGTGCAGAAATAATATCTTTTACTTTACATTATTTGTTTTGCGTGAGATCGTTGTCTCACGCCGTGAGAGCGTGGGGACCTTCAGAATTGCGTGAGTTTTTGTCTCACGCCGTGAGATATCACATGTATGGGGAAACCTCCAATAATATTCTGATCAAAATGTTTAATATCCAATGCACAATGGCAATATGTGACCAAGATTCTGTGTAAGTTTCAACAAATTCCATTCAGTGGTGTAGGAGGCGTTGCAAATAAAAGATGGGTATCCCATTATGTCCATTACAAACTCCATGTTTTTCTATGGGAAACCCCAAATATCATTCCGATCAAAATGTTAAATATCACCTGCACAATGGCACTATGTGACATGGATTCTGTGTAAGTTTCATCAAATTCCATTCAGTGGTGTAGGAGGAGTTGCACATAAGAGATGGGTATCCCCTTATGTCAATGACAGTCCATGTTTTTCTATGGGAAACCCCAAATATCATTCCGATCAAAATGTTAAATATCTCCTGCACAATGGCACTATGTGACATGGATTCTGTGTAAGTTTCAACAAATTCCATTCAGTGGTGTAGGAATGAGTTGCACATAAGAGATGGGTATCCCTTATGTCAATGACAAAGTCCATGTTTTTCTATGGGAAACCCCAAATATCATTCCAATCGAAATGTTATATATCTAGTGCACAATGGCACTATGTGACATGGATTCTGTGTAAGTTTCATCAAATTCCATTTAGTGGTGTAGGAGGAGTCGCACATAAGAAATGGGTATCCCCTTATGTCAATGACAGTCCGTGTTTTTCTATGGGAAACCCCAAATATCATTCCGATCAAAATAATAAATATCTCCTGCACAATGGCACTATGTGACAAGGATTCTGTGTAAGTTTCAACAAATTCCATTCAGTGGTGTAGGAGAAGTTGCACATAAGAGATGAGGACCCCCTTAGGTCAATGACAATGTCCATGTTTTTCTATGGGAAACCCCAAATATCATTCCAATCGAAATGTTATATATCTAGTGCACAATGGCACTATGTGACATGGATTCTGTGTAAGTTTCATCAAATTCCATTTAGTGGTGTAGGAGGAGTCGCACATAAGAAATGGGTATCCCCTTATGTCAATGACAGTCCGTGTTTTTCTATGGGAAACCCCAAATATCATTCCGATCAAAATAATAAATATCTCCTGCACAATAGCACTATGTGACAAGGATTCTGTGTAAGTTTCAACAAATTCCATTCAGTGGTGTAGGAGGAGTTGCACATAAGAGATGAGGACCCCCTTAGGTCAATGACAATGTCCATGTTTTTCTATGGGAAACCCCAAATATCAATCCGATCAAAATGTTTAATATCTCCTGCACAATGGCACTATGTGACAAGGATTCTGGGTAAGTTTCATTAAATTCCATTCAGTGGTGTAGGAGTAGTTGCACATAAGAGATAGGGACCCCCTTAGGTCAATGACAAAGTCCATGTTTTTCTATGGGAAACCCCAAATATCATTCCGATCAAAATGTTAAATATCTCCTGCACAATGGCACTATGAGACAAAGATTCTGTGTAAGTTTCATCAAATCTCTTCAGTGGTGTAGGAGGAGTTGCAAATAATAGAAAGTGTAACGGACGGACAGACGGACGGACGGACGGACACCATGAACACTATATACCCCCCCGCTTTTCAAGCGGGGGGTATAAAAATAAATTTTAGTAAGACTCAGGTAGCATGGATAGGTAGTATGAAGTTTAGTAAAAAAATATTATGTCGGGAATTAAATCTTGCATGGGGTAAGAACATTTTTACATATTTGGGAATTGACTTCAATCTAGATATGTCAAAAATGATCAAAATGAACTACGACAAAAAAATAGCTGAAATCAGTGCCCTTTTAAATAGTTGGAGTAAAAGAAATCTAACCCCCATTGGCAGAATAACAATTATCAAAACTTTAGCCATCCCAAAACTAGTACAACTCTTTTCAGTTCTTCCAAATCCAGACAATAAGTACATTTCTGATATAAATTCATTATTTTTTAACTTTATTTGGCAAAAACCCATTGGAAAAGTCAAACGAGACACATTAACGAAATATTACTATGAAGGTGGATTAAAGATGATTAATTTAAAAGTATTTATGAACTCAATAAAGGCAACATGGATTCGAAGACTCATATACAATAATAAACTTCAAGATATAATAAAATCTTTTGATATTTATTTTGAAGAACTACTTGAAACAGGAATTGAAAATATAAAAAAACATACAAAAAAATGTGTCAATCCCTTTTGGACAGATGTCCTAAATGTGTGGATAGATATTCTGAATGCAAAAGAAAACCTTTATTGGGAAGATTTTTTGATGACACCAATATGGTATAATAAAAATGTAAGAATTGGTGGTAGATGTGTTTTCTACAAAGAATGGTTCAAAAAAGGAGTAAAAATTATAAATGATCTTGTGGATGAAACCGGTACATTTCTATCATTGGAAAAGCTACAAAAAAGATTTAGTATTCAAACAAATTATCTGACATATTATGGATTAACCCAATGCCTTAATAATCTATCAGAAAAACACAAGAAAAGCGTAAATGATCCCCCTAAAATAATATATCCATATAAACCACAAAATATTTCTATTTTTCTTAAGAACAAGAAAGGATCAAAAGATTTCTATAAAGTCTTAATGAATGTCCACTCAGCATGTTCAGAACTTACAAATAAAGATAAACTAGTACACCTGTTCCAGTTCAATGAATCAGATATTAAAAACATATAATCTGCCTTTTAAAGTTACAGCTAACTCCCAACTTCAATGGTTCCAATATAAAATAAATCATTTAGTTCTTACTACTAACTCATTTTTAGCAAAAATAAAAATTAAAACAAATCCTTGTTGTACTTTATGTGGAAAGCAGCCATAAACAATAACCCACCTTCTATGGGAATGCAAAGTTCAGTTATTACTAGAAAACTTTGAGAAGTGGCAAATAGAAATGATACACTTCCCACTGAACTATAATAAGAAATCTTTTATGTTTGGAATACTTAACTCATAGAACTCTAAAGTGCATAACCTAATTATATTGAAAATTAAACACTATATTTACACATGCCGATGCCTTGAAAAACCACTATCTCTCCAAGGACTCCAAAATTCTATTATAAATTTATACCAGACAGAAAAGTATGCAGCATTGCTTGCACAAAACATTTATATTTTCAACAAAGAATGGAATATTTGGCACACTCTTTTCAAGACCGACTGATGCTCAACAGTACATGATTATACACTCAGATTGAAATTTGCATCTGCATTGGTAGCACCGTTTGGGAAACAAATATGTGACTTTTTTTTTCCTCCTCCCCACCCCCACCCCCTTCTTTTCTTCCAATTAAGCTTCTGTTATTCTCCTTTTAATGCTAAACAAAAATCCCAGAGCACTTATAATAATACAATTTTACAATTAAAGATTACAAATACCTACATATTTTACATGTACAGTGTATGTGTATAAATACAATTACTCTATGTGTATACATCTAGATTTATATATGTGTATTGTGTATCAGTTTATTGTCAACATGAGTATTATGATATCTGTATACTTGTACTTGCTTTGGAAAAAAATAATAAATATTTTTAAAAAAAGTATTTGAAAGAAATTTCAGAAAATTAAACATTTCAAACTTATTTTGTTTGTTTTAAAGGAAACAATCTTAAACATTTAAACTGGGAGAAAATTATACTGTGTACTGAAATCGGTCTTATCCATGTACATTTTGTACAAAATAATTTAGAATGACATTGAAGAATGTTGAGAATAAATTATCAAGAAAAGCTTCAAAATTGTAAATAAATGTACACTGCAATTTAAATAATTATACATTTATTACTTTGGTACATGTTCTTTTTTTTATTTTATATATTTCTTTGATACATTTTGTCCAAAAGAACAAGTTCCTATTTATTGTCTTTATCTAAATAAATAAATGTACAATTTGTGGAAGTTTTTTACAGTGTAGGAACCATTTGAGAAAATTCTTGCAGTTGTGTTATCTGTGAAGCTTCCTGCCAAGTGGTTGATTGGTTAATGGCTTCATATACATGCATAGAGTATGAGAACTGAACATAACAATTCTACTACACAAACAAGCATTTGTCCTTTATCTGTTGTTGTTTAATTTGTATGCCAAAGTTTTATATTTCCTGGATTTATACAAGTTTCACAGATCTTAACTAAAATTAACCTACACATTAGCTCCTGCACAGCAACCAAAATACTCTTGTAACACTGACAGTAATTTCCAAACATTTCTGGAGTAAGTCTGTGGATTTAACATTCTTACAGAACAACCATTCTGAAAGAAAAAATACATGTTTGATGAGACTGAGATTACAAGTGTATCTCACTAATGCTCACTAGTGATACCATTGCCAAAAAGTATTCAGTAAACAGGAAGTAGATGACCAAGGAGCATGAAATTGCTACACACCATATGACACTATAGGATAAAGCAATATGCAAAATATCAGGCTTCTAAATGCTATTGATACTTAGAAAACTGCGATGGAGATTTTTGTTATGGACAGACGAAGGAAGAGACAAACAGACAAAGGTAAAACAGTATACCCCTCTTCTTCAAAGCAGGGGTATAAAAACTAAGGTTTACACATGCATTCAAAAATCAAGTTCTAAACATATAGAAAAAAAACAGTTCATTATATGAAAGCATTTCCAAGGGAAAAATATTTTGTATACAGAATATTTGTGTAGGTGTTAAGGAAAGATGATCATAAAACATTGCCATCAGCGGTAACCCATGTCTGTTACCAATACATAATTATTCCATCACCCATGGGACATCCCCATTTTCAATTAACTGCTTTTCATTGGTTACAATATAATATGATGCATATATCTTAACCAATCAGGGTTCTAAAACCAGCGACACGAACTCTCAAGAAATGAGAGTAATAACAACACACCTAACATAAAGGAAAGTGTTAAGACAAACTCTAATATAATTTTATCAGTTCAATTCAGTACAATGGCATTTTACCTGATAAAAATCCCACACAACTGGAGCATAAGCTCTGCCAGCAGGATTGTGTGTCTCTCTCTTTCCATCAGTGTATGTCGTTACATCAATATTTACACCAAACTGTATACTCTCCTAAAATGCAACATGAAATTTATAATCCAATAGAACAATTATGCTCAGATGCAATAATTTTTTTAAAAAAGAAAAGAAAAAACTAATCTATCAAATTATTGAAATTTATTAATAAATGTTACAAAACATGTTATAAAATTAATTCAGTCTGTATAAAGAAGATGTGTTTCAAGAGTTGGTACTTACTTGTCTTTTAAAACATTTTTCACAAGTTTAAAATATTTGATAACTTAATGTGAGCTGACAAAAGTATAATATCTACTGTCAATAAAAATATAATGTTTTTACACAATTATCTTTATTAGTTAAGATATTTCTGGGATTGTTACGATAAACGACTTAAAAAATGGTAGAAGATGAAGTACTTTTAAACAATTATCCCTAAGCACCAAAATAACTGGGACATGACATGTCTCAGATTTTGCTGATTTTCATTTCATAAGTTGCAATTGACCATTGGATCACAAAAATGATGACTGTTTGTTATGATTGACCACGGTTGCCATGGTAACAGAGGCGGTCATTTTTTTATCATTTCTCATACTGCGAAATAGCCTATATTCAATTCCCAATTTGTTATTAAAAAATTGAAGAGTGTGTCCATGGGACACGGATGCCCCCGCTAAATGAAGTCCCAAACAGGAAGTAGTTGTCCGACAGGTCTGAAAGTCGCTTAGGACGTACAACTTGTGATACTGAACCACCCTGCCAAATTTCAAATTGTTCTGATGTACGGTTTCTGAGAAAAGCTTGACGGAAATTTGTTCGGACGTACGTACGTCCGTACGGACGGACATGAGTAAAACTTAATGCCCCCCGACATGTCGTCGCAGGGGCATAAAAATCAATGCATATTCAATATAACGTTTTATTTGCTTAATTCAATACCTCATTGACAATATTCAAAACAGTTGCAAGACTAAACATAAATGTGTAGTCAGAGCGAGGCTATCGAATATGTCAAGAAATCATGCATTTTTTCTGGAATTTTTTTACGAAAAAATAGCGTTTTTGCCACTTTACTGACTCCATTTTCAGAAAATGCACCGATCACAAATACTCATCATGAATATAATTACATAAATTGATGATTAAATATTCAAAACTTATAAATATCTCAATGGGGTAACAAAAGATGTCTATAGAAAACACTGTCAAAGTTGGTTACCATTGTAACTTGCGAAAAAAGGCCATTTCTGTATTGTTCAATATTTCCACGAAACTACTGTTTCTTAGGGTTAAATTAAATCATCCTTAATTATTATTTTTAACAGACATCCTATAAACTTAAAATGACATTGAAATCATTTCAGGGTACAGTGTCTAAAGGTCAAGGTCAACTAAAAATTGAGCTTTCAAATATGAAAATCTCGAAGCTAAATCAATTTTTAAGTGACCTTGAGAACAACACAAGTGACCTTGAAAGTTTTCTAAGGTCATACTATGTTGAAAAGATCCTTTTAGGTACATATGATGACAACAATTGTTATCTTGGCTCATGTTAGAAGTATGGTCATACATATATTTAAATATCGAAAAATTGCTGTTTTTGTTTTATTACCATGGTAACCAACTTTAACAGTGTTTTCTAAAGACATTTTCTCTTACCCCATTGAGATTTTAAAATTTTTTGAATATTAATCATCAATCTATGTAATTATATGCATGATGAGTATTTGTGATTGGTGCATTTTCTGAAAATGGAGTCAGAAAAGTGGCAAAAATGGTAATATTTTTTACCAAAAATTATAGAGAATAATGCACTGTTTCTTGATATGTTCAATAGTCTCAGTCTGATCATACATATATTTAAAGTGTTGTAACTGTTTTGAATATTGTCAATGAGATATTGAATTAAGCAAATAAAAAAATTCTATTGAATATGAATTGATTTTCCCCTGAAAAATTGGATTTGAATATTGCCCTTTTCACTGTATTTTAATCAGCCCAAATGGCCGTCACGGTTACCATGGCAACCGAAGTCAAATCATAACAAACAATCATTATTTTGTGATCCAATGGTCAATTTCAACTTATAAAATGAAAATCAGCAAAATCTGAGACATGTCATGCCTTACCCTATATGGAAATCCTTTGATCCTTATGGAGAATTGGTGTTAAGCATTTCAAACAAAACCTTAAAAAGAACTTTGAAGTGCAGATTTTCCTTTACACATGTTTATTTCCTTCCTACCGTTCTTAATATTTTGTCCAATTCAGCCGTGCTAAACCACCCATCATTATAATTCTCTAAATGTCTTCTAACAAGTAACGGTTTTCTTTCCCATAATTCCCTGAAAAAAAAACCTGAACATTAATGTGGAATAAAATAAAACTGGCAACTGATTTGTGTTTGTAAATGAAGCTCTTTGTTTTTATTATGGTAGTCTACCTTGGGTATATACAGGCTTATCTGTCTCACAAATTCTTATTTACATTATATGATTAAAATATTTTTAAAATTTAATTTATACAATCATATTCATTAATAAAATTCAAAATGGTAATAGTTTGCCACAAAGAGTATAACGACTTCCTGTGTTATGCGACCGTGTTTATTCCTCCCGAGCATTTTCCCATTCATTTTACCTTTATATAACGACTCCCTGTCTTACGGGACTAACGACCGTGTTTTCCGTTCTTTTTGACCAAGAAAACCTGTCTAAAACGACTATCGGGACTGATAAAATCATTAAACAATAAATAAACCCTGTCTGACGAAAAGAAGATTCGTAGACCATTGGCATCGTTGTCAATTAGCAAGGTTCTTAGAAACGGAAAAATAAAGTATGAAGCGATCAAAAACTGTTTTATTATCTTAGAAGCGAAGTTCAGATTGCCCTGTAAAATGTGAATAGTTGTCAATGTCGTTATTCGATTTTGTTGCCATTCAGGTTGGAAATGATGATGTTTCTTATAACGGCGTGTTTATTGTATAATCACGCCATTTTGTTTTACAAAGGGAAATAATCAATACGAAACCGGTGTACACTGGTTCTAAACCGACTTGCACTTTCTACATAGAGCGTATTGTTAAAACACAAGGAAACCAGTAAAACCGGTACAAAGAAAAATACAACAACTAAAGCGGGAATAAAGTTGACCTGCGTTAATACGATCAGAAATCAAAACGCTCATTATTGTTGTATATTTTGTACTTTGCGTTATTTACATAAAATAAATGTCATATTTTATTGTTTACTTAATAAAACAAACAATAAGGTCTTCAATTCACTCTTTCACAAGCTAACAACATGACTTTGTTGATTGGTCTGCAAACATTATGACCTGTTTATAAAGACCCCCTGTCTTATGTGACCTTTTTTACAATTTCCCTTCAAAGGTCGCTTAAGACAGGTTTGACTGTACCTAAGTTTTACTATAATACTATTTACTTGAAGAATTTGTCTGGTTTAACAGGATGAATTAAACATTCAAATATCTTCCTGGCTTCCTCTGTGCTATTATACATGTAAGGCACAGTGTGGTCCCAGACACCAGTGTTGTTTTCATCATCAAATGACATCACTTGTTCCATATCCTACCATAAAAAGAAAAAATGATAAAACAAGCTAATCAAGTCAGGAGTGAGTTTGTAATTAACATCGACATCTTGCTTGACAAACTACTTCAGAATCATCATGCACTTTATTTTACTCATAGGAAAAAAAAGGAATGGTCTGAACACTTGCCAAGTTTTTAAAAGATGATATTTATCAATAAAATAGCAGTTTCATAAAATATGAACATGAAGTTCTGCCTATGGAGCACTCGAAACAGAGTCACAGGGGATATGTTATACCACTCTATGCCAAAGTAAGTGTGGATCTTTATATATGTAGTGTCACTATATTTAGTGACTGTAACAAATGTTTGGCCCTTCATCCCAGATATATTGACAGCCAAAAGGCAGGAAAATTTGTTGGATATACTACTTAAAACTCTTTTGATTAAGAATTCGAAGAAAAAATTCATTTCAAAATTGAGTTACAAATAAAACACTATTCTAATATGACGTGCTTTATGCCTTTGAGACCACAACTGTGGTAAAAAAAATGATTTATGTATGAGCAACATGCGAGGAGTAGGGCATGTTTTGAAGGGCTGTTCCAACTACAAAACTGTAACTCCCACCGGAAAGTTATTGCGTATGACATATTAATCTTATATTATAAATACCCACACCCGCTATAATTATCCGTTGCAATATATTGTGTGTTAAATAGATGGAACAGCCAGTTTATGGTGCAATTGATGTTTTCTATAGGTATGTAAATATCATAAAAGTACCGTAATTAGAATAGAAATAATTCACAGAGGCGGTGACCATTTATGTCATTATTTCTTAAATTTACCTTTTTTACCCCTATTATCTAAACAGGCATTAAAGATAAAAAAATATCTGTTGACACTACTAAAAGCTCATTCAATGAGAAATTTAATGAGCAAAGTTCTATCAAGATTGTATAAAGAATAAAAAATTTTGGCTAAACAAGAATCTGGCCCTTTTTGAGCACTTATTCAAAACAAAACAAAATCTGGCCCTTGTTCAGCCCTAATATCTTTTAATAAAAAACTGTGACATAAGCACATCTTATGCCATTCTGAAGATTGGAACAAGATATATACTACATGGAAGCATAATTCTATTAGCACTGATGAATCATAATTGATCAAAATGGCCATATGATTTGCCAAGATAAAAGGTTTTAAATTAGTATTTGTATTATTTTTTTAATCTACACAATTAATCACATTTATTGTGTACCAAAATTGGAAAAAATAATGAAAGCTTTTTTGAGTTGGCCCCTGAAAACTTAAAAATCCCCCTTTTTCAGAAACAAAGTCCTATAACTGTAATCTAACATAAATTAAGAATTTTTCTAAAAATGAAAGAAGCTCACATCAATCAGTCAATTACCCACATTTTCAAGAAAATTTACAAAAGCAATTTTGGATTAGAGCCTGAAAACTAAAAACCCTTTTTGTCAGGAAAAAAAGTCCTATAGCTTAATAAAGAACCATTAGAAATGTACCAAAGTATACAGACCATTATGCTAACATAATAAACAACGGAGTGCAGTTTGAAGAAAATCTGTGAAGGCATACACTAAGATACAGTGGGTAACCACACACCCAAAAGCTCAATCATTAAGTCTAATAAAAAATATCTCAGAAACAGAAAATAGAGAAATTCTGATGGCATGCTACTCAAATCATATATATATTTAGGAACAATTGAAATAGGGCAAGATTGCTATAGTAGCCTAAGCAGGGTTTTAGCTAGGATTTTTTAAGCATTAGTCACTTTTGTGTGCGACTAATTTTAAGATCTAATATGTGTGTATATATTTTATATGTCTAAATGTATGCAAGATCATAAATTAATTAATTAATTAATGCGATAAACATCAATCAATATTTAATATTTTCTGGCACCATTTTATAACATATATTATATATTCAATGTAATATTGCCATAGAACATATATTTAAACAGATTTAAATAAAAAAACTTGAACAGTGTTTGCCAAAATATTCATTTTTGTTTATATTTAAATTTTTGCAATAGTCGTTTTTAATTGGCATCGTATTTTGCAATCTCCGGCACCGAATTCATATCCGCTCCGAAAACCTATCGGTATTATTATTAATTTTTTTCTCTGACTGGTTACCAGTAGTATTTTATCCTATGCTTTATGTGCAAAGTAAAATCACGCCGGAACCAGAGTTAACAAATGGCGCGTAACATGATAAACAGAGGCTGTGACAAAAAAATGACAATTCTGACGAGAATGGCAATAACATTAAAAGGAGACATAAGACATTTTTTTTAAATGACAGAGCGACTTCAGCTTCTCGTTTAATGGTCAACAACGCGACGTGGGACCACAATAAGATCGCCCGAGTTGTCATCCAACTGGTTATGCTCGATCGCGTGTGACACAGTAATTAAGTGATTAATTATCAAATAATATCAGGTGGCCTATCGCTTACATAATTACTTTGATTGCCTTGGGTCATAAACATGTACCTTAGGTCAGATATTTGGATTTACCTGTGCCGATTTTGACAATGAAAATTTCGAAGTTTGAAAATGGAAGTGGCGAATTACGTTCAAAATATTTTCGTCATTTCTAAAAAGGATTCGCCAATTGCGAAAGTGGCGAGCGCTAGCTAAATCACTGCCTAAGGTCCCCAGCTGCTGCAGCATAAAATCCTAAGAGGTGTGAGAAACTAAAATGGAAAAATTTTGTTTGCGATACATTTAGTTGTGGGACAAAATAATAAGCATGTAATATTATAATTGTTTGGGTGGGTATTTGGGAAAGAGCTAAGCAACTACATGATAAAACTTCATCAGAATGTGGGTGGCCGAGTGGTTAAGGTAGTTCGTCTGCTATTAATTAGTGGTCTGTCAACAGTGAGGTTGCGTGTTCGAGTCTCACTGTGGGCAGGGTGTAATCGACTCCAATCTTAATTGACAAGGATTGCCAGTTTTCCAACCGAAAGTCAGGGGTTTTCTCCTGGTACTCCGTCTTCCTCCCCCAATAAAAACTGGACGCCATGATATAGCTGAAAAATTGATGAAAATGGCGGTAAAAACACCAAACAACCAACCAACCAACCATCAGAATGTGCAAACTTCAGGGGAGTGCTTGATAAAATTTGCTTTCAACATTGTCCAATATTGCTATAATGGTCCAAGTCCCATAACTCCTAAGCAAAAGTTTGACAAATCAAAATGCTGGTAGAGTATGCACATCTACACATGACAACAATTAATCCTATTCAATATTAAAGCAGTCCATTTAAGGTTTCAATGATGCACCCTCAAGATCTACTATTGTATGATATTACTGAAATGGTCAGTTCCAAAACTCCTACAAAATTTGATGAATCAAAATGGTGGTAGAGTATGCACACCTATACTTCGTAACAATTAATCCTACCAAATATCAAAGCAATCTGTCAAGGGGTTCTAGTGGAGATGAGTCCACAATATCTACCATTTTATTATAGTGCTGAAACGGTCAAAGTCCCACAGCTCCTACAAAATTTGACGAATCAAAATGATGGTAGAGTATGCCCAACTACACATCATAACACTTAATCCTACCAAACTCATAGAACTAATTCCTGTATCAATAAAGTGCATTCGAGACTGAAACACAAGTTGATTTAAAATATATTAATCCTGAAATGGTTCGGAAAAGAAGTGAAATAATTCCAAGTTTCAACAATTTAAAAAAATGTGCATTGAATGAAAACTTTTGTGTCAATCGGTGAAAGGAAACTTTTTTTCTCACTGGGAATGGGCTTCATAAACCCTCTGAAAAAGCCCTGGTAACTAGTGACATCAAAACAACATTCATATTTCAATATGCACAATTACAACATACCTCCAAGCTCTTGTCTACCTTTCCTACTTTCTTTTTTTTGTTTGGTTCCATCTCTTCTTCCTCTCTTTGTCGTTTGCCTGCCTTTTCGACAACACTTGGCAGCTTGGCCACTTCTAAAACAGCTCCAAGATTTGGAGAAGATTTGGATTTTGGTGAAGATTTTATATTCAATGAGTTTTGAGATCCATTTTTCAATGCTGTTTTCTGAGCTTTAGGAGGAAGACCTTTTCTGTCTGGTTTCTTCGTGGGAACTTTTGGAAGTGATGGTGTCTCATTTGATACATTGTTGGTTTCTACAAAGTATGAATAGAAATAGGAAATTAAAACTCAAATATTTTCATTTCTGCTAAATTTCATTAAGAGGGGTTTTATAACCAAAATCTCACAAAAAGACTGGTTATACAAGTGACATGCACAAAATACTGGTAACAATCCTTTCTCTGCTAAAATGATTTAATGAACAAGTATGAAGTCATTGTTATGCAGTAAGGATAAGAAAGTTTAATTCTTTGAAAATTTACAATGACAGCAAAAACATCTAAAAAATGTGCTTTGCATTCATGAGACCAGAATCCAGAACACACTGTTTGCTATTAAAAAACAAAAAATGCTGCTGTTATCATAATGGTAATATAAACATGTTCTGACAATTTATGATATAATTATATATAGGATCTTATATTGGTACGAGTGGATGATCGGATATCTCCAATCGAGATAGTTAAATAATGGAATTTTAAGCTCGAGACTTGGCGAGGACTTAAATTCCATAATTTAACTATCGAGATTGGAGAAATACGATAATCCAAAAGTACTAATGTAAGATTCTGTTTCTCTATTTTTTCAGTTTTTATTATGACGTTATTATTTTAAACCAATCAACTGATGAGAACAGCATTTTCACTAGTGATGAGAACTATTTTTTCCACACCGGTCAAGCAGTTTGAATATAACGCAAAAGTTAGAGAAACAATGCTCACCATTGATACCCCCCGCTTCACAATAACTTTGAAAATTCAGGTGTTCTTAATTATGAAATGGAAACTTTATCTAGTTAAACGTGAAGGCGAAGTTGCAGATAAAACACGTAACCCTCCCAAATCCCCCAAAGAATGGCATCCCTTATGTCAATCACAAAGTTTATCTATGGGAAACCTCCAATAATATTCTGATCAAAATGGTTAATATCCAGTGCACAATGGCAATATGTGACCAAGATTCTGTGTAAGTTTCAACAAATTCCATTCAGTGGTGTAGAAGGAGTTGCAAATAAAAGATGGGTATCCCCTTATGTCCATGACCAAGTCCATGCTTTTCTATGGGAAACCCCAAATATCATTCCGGTCAAAATGTTAAATATCTCCTGCACAATGGCACTATGTGACATGGATTCTGTGTAAGTTTCATCAAATTCCATTCAGTGGTGTAGGAGGAGTTGCACAAAAGAGATGGGTATCCCCTTATGTCAATGACAGTCCATGTTTTTCTATGGGAAACCCCAAATATCATTTCGATCAAAATGTTAAATATCTCCTGCACAATGGCACCATGTGACATGGATTCTGTGTAAGTTTCAACAAATTCCATTCAGTGGTGTAGGAATGAGTTGCACATAAGAGATGGGTATCCCTCATGTCCATGACAAAGTCCATGTTTTTCTATGGGAAACCCCAAATATCATTCCAATCGAAATGTTTAATACCTAGTGCACAATGGCAATATGTGACAACATTCTGTGTAAGTTTCATCAAATTCTATTTAGTGGTGTTGGAGGAGTCGCACATAGGAAATGGGTATCCCCTTATGTCAATGACAGTCCATGTTTTCTATAGGAAACCCCAAATATCATTCCGATCAAAATAATAAATATCTCCTGCACAATGGCACTATGTGACAAAGATTCTGTGTAAGTTTCAACAAATTCCATTCAGTGGTGTAGGAGGAGTTGCACATAAGAGATAGGGACCCCCTTAGGTCAATGACAAAGTCCATGTTTTTCTATGGGAAACCCCAAATATCATTCTAATCGAAATGTATTATATCTAGTGCACAATTGCAATATGTGACAACATTCTGTGTAAGTTTCATCAAATTCCATTTAGTGGTGTTGGAGGAGTCGCACATAGGAAATGGGTATCACCTTATGTCAATGACAGTCCATGTTTTTCTACAGGAAACCCCAAATATCATTCCGATCAAAATAATACATATCTCCTGCACAATGGCACTATGTGACAAGGATTCTGTGTAAGTTTCAACAAATTCCATTCAGTGGTGTAGGAGGAGTTGCACATAAGAGATGAGGACCCCCTTAGGTCAATGACAATGACCATGTTTTTCTATGGGAAACCCCAAATATCATTCTGATCAAAATGTTTTATATCTCCTGCACAATGGCACTATGTGACAAGGATTCTGTGTAAGTTTCATTAAATTCCATTCAGTGGTGTAGGATGAGTTGCACATAAGAGATAGGGACCCCCTTAGGTCAATGACAAAGTCCATGTTTTTCTATGGGAAACCCCAAATATCATTCCGATCAAAATGTTAAATATCTCCTGCACAATGGCACTATGTGACAAAGATTCTGTGTAAGTTTCATCAAATTCCATTCAGTGGTGTAGGAGGAGTTGCACATAAGAGAAAGTGTAACGGACAGACAGACAGACGGACGGACGGACGGACACCATGAACACTATATACCCCCCCGCTTTTCAAGCGGGGGGTATAATAATATTTATAGTTTATAGGTTAATATTTTTCTGCCCGAAAATTGTGTGGTCGACATATATGATGTTTCAAGCTATTCATATACCAAATAAACAAATTTTTATTTGAAAATTATGTAACAGCAAGTGAATTAGTTGTAGACTTTGCTTTGTTTCTAGTAGTCATTGCTGCAAAGATGTTTAATCATTTGTACAGCTGAAAAAAATTACAGTTTATTATAATCCAATAAAATTAAAGCAAATAAAAAATGATGTTTAAGACACTTATCAACAGTTATGACTGTTTCATTTTGAGCAAATCAAACATTTAAAACCCTGACCGCATATTGTATATTATCAATTGTAACTCTATTGACATGGGTGCAAGCAGTGTGAAAAGTATGGAAATAATAAAGATTGCAACACACATCTTAACAAATTACATGTGCCTGTTGGTGACCACACATTTTGCCATTTTACCTATACATGTTGGCATCCATGCATATTGTCACATTACCTGTAGGAGCTGATGTCCACACATCTCATCACATTACCTGTAAATGTTGGTGACAACCCATCTCATCATGTTACCTGTTATTGTTGGTGACATCTTGTCACACTACATGTAATTGTTGGTGACAACAAACTTGTCATGTTACTTTTATGAGTTGGTGAACACACACCTCGTCACATTACCTGTATGTGTTGGTGACCACAAATCTGGTCACATTACCTGTAAGTGTTGGTGACAACACATCTCATCAACTGTAAGTGTTGGTGCCCACAACTCGTATAAATGTTAAGTACAAGTGATTGTGACCACACATTTCATAAACGACCTGTAAGTGTTGTCACAGTAGTGTAGGGGACAACACATCTTGTCACGTTACCTGTAAGTGTTGGTGACAACACATCTCGTCATGTTACATGTAAGTCTTGGTGACCACACATCTCGTCACATAACCTGTATGTGTTGGTGACCACACATCTCGTATAAATGTTACCTGTAAGTTTTGGTGACAACACATCTAGTCAACATACCTGCAAGTATTGGTGACCACACATATTGCTACATTACCGTTAGCTGTTGGTAAGCACATACCTCATCGCACTACCTGTAATTGTTGGAGATTCACATCTTGTCATCTTACCTTTATGTGTTGGTAACAACACATCTCATCATCTTACCTGCAAGTGTTGGTGACCACACATAATGCCACATTACCTGTTGGTTTTGGTGATCTTTTCCTGGTGTTCATACTAGACACTGATGTTGCTGTTATTAGATCTGGATTGGACTTAACACTCGTCAAGGTCACAGGATCAGCCTCCCCTGCAACTGCAGGATCATCAGTTATTTTAAGGATGGAAGGCCGAGATTTAGGAGTTCCTCTCATACTCTGTCTTAAAGTTCCACCTTTCAGGACTTTCTGAGAAACATATATTGACTTATGTTTATTAACAAATCATTTAAATGGAATCAAAATAATATTCACTGACTACTTATTGTATCAATTGTTCAGTTTTTTTTTTATAAATGTCTAATTCTTTTAAGAAAAATCACTTATATTCATCTTCATTCTCAAACATAAAATAATACAAAATTGAAATTAAATTCAACATATTAAACCAGATTGCTACAAAAATGTCTACGAATGTATTTCCAGCAGCAGCAGCAGCAGCTTCTAAATTTAAAATTCTAATATGATGTGCTTTAAAGGCTTCGAGACCACAACTGTGGTAAAAAAATGATTTATGTATGAGCAACATGCGCTGAGGAGGGAGTGTTTTAGAGGGCTGTTCCAATTACAAAACTGTAACTCCCACCGAAAAACTATTGTGTATGATGTATTCATCTTATAAATGGCGACATGCGCTATGATTATACGTTGCAATATATTGTGTGTTACATTGACGGAACAGCCAGTTTATGGTGGAAATTATGTTTTCTATAAGTGAGAAATATTATAAATGTATCAAAATTGTCTTATTAGAATAGAAATAATTCACGGAGGCTGAGATTTATCATTGGTTTACAACGGGTTTCCCATTTATGTCGTTAATTTTATCCCTCGCTGTTGCTCGGGATGAAATAATAGGACATAAATGGTCACCCCGTTGTAAAACAATGATAAACCACAGCCTGTGTGAATTATTTCTTAAGTAATCTGTACCAAAAGTTTTCTTCCTTTAGCACTCATTGAATCAGTATCTTTGACAATGACAGGTGTACTAGAAGCTCTTCTAATATTCCCCTTTTCCACATCCTCACTGAGCTGAGGTGTATCACCCTTGTCCTGAAAAAAATCATAAATTTTTAATAACCTACTCTTGGCAGAGAAGCTACCTGTGTATTTCATAACACTTATTTACCTAAACTTTCTCCTTGGTTAAACCACAATTTTTTCATATTTAACTCATTTTAACTCAATATCACTAAATAATCTGTTAATGACAAGAACAAGTGGTTATTATTGACCTGATAATTTTTTAACATGGGTGTCCCATGAAGCAGTTCGTTTCAGCACATCTGTGTGCAAGTTGAAGTGTGCTAAACAGAGGAGTTAATTTTTAACATAACGAAATGAATATTTTTTTGGACAATTTTTCCCAGATAAACTTGTCATGTTCATGACAAACTGTTAGGAACAGATGTATACAATATAGTATGATGTTTATATCTATACAAATATTTTTTATGTTGATCTATATTTAACAGATTAAACTCTTCAGTGATATATCTGAGGTTGTCTCTAATTAATGACGATTAATAGTAAAAATATGTGCATGTGCTGCCTGATATTATTACTTATTATGTAAAATGTGTGTAATGGTTTTAAAATACAAGAAAAATCATTCTTAAAAAATTCACAATTTTTTAAATTATGGAGTAAAAAGTTATGTCACAACTGTGTAATTGAATACAAACGTATGCCATGGTCTATCTCACATACTTGCCCTTTTTTGTTCTCTCAAACACTTTCATATTTATTTATTTTTATTTAACAAAAGTTACAACACAACAGGTTTCAAATTCTCTGACAGTTCAGGGATAAAACTTAACAGTCACCAATGCGAG
Source organism: Limnoperna fortunei (assembly GCA_944474755.1). Classification (NCBI taxonomy): domain Eukaryota; kingdom Metazoa; phylum Mollusca; class Bivalvia; order Mytilida; family Modiolidae; genus Limnoperna; species Limnoperna fortunei. Next base: position 36,647,303 of record OX104113.1, read on the forward strand.
TAGAATTTATGGTGGGTGACCAAATGCTCGTGTCTAGATCACTCAGTTGGCGACCGTAACAAGCGTAGTATGATGCATGGACCAACGAACACTAAGACGCATTTTGTGTTTACATTTCAAGTTTTGTCACTATCAAAATGTTGTTACTATAAAAAATTTTTGTGTGTATGATATTTAGTGAAGTGGTGTAATTACAATCCAGATAGGGAATAGATAGAACAATTTAATTGACATTTGCTTCAGAAATCGTCATGAGAGGTCATTATCCATTTGGATGGCCTGTGCAAAAGTAACCGAATGGGCGAGACATCAAAATTTTTTATTAACAAAATCTTTCTTTCACTTAAAATTTCATATGTGGGGCATTACACATATAATGCTAAATTACATAAAAATGGAGAAAAAAGTAAACGTGTCCACTGACTTTTTTCTGGAATTTTACCTTAAAGTTTAAAAATGGTTTTTCTACTTTCATTTCAATGTTGTGGTCACATTGTACCACATTACACACGTTAGGAAGTGCTTCCACTGTAAAGACATTGACTGGAAAAAAACATTCTTGTTCTACAGTAATGCCATACCTTTCAAAATATCCAACTCTTAAGCAATAGCAGTTATAAGCAAAAGCAGAAACAAAAGAGAAAATTGGGACTATTTTTTCATCCTGCCATGTTTTGACATGCACCGGATTCATTCCATGAATAGGATAATGACCCCATGAAATGTTTCAGGCGACATTTTGTCAAATGGGAAAAATCAAAACAGTGTAAGCTGGTTTCTGCCTGACTTTAACTTTTAGCATAGAGTTATATACTGGTAGAAACAAGTACAAAGCAAATAAAATATGAAAATCCCCCGCGTAGATATGAATTCGACAACACAAATTTCAAATACAATGTTCTTGTTTGAAATTACAACTGTAAAGATTAAAACACAATTATAATAATTAGTATTCTGGAAGTCACGTTCACATTTTAATTAAACACATCAATTACAATTTTTTAAGGAATTTATAGCAGCATATTTTCCATTGAATATACATGTTATGCTATGATGTCATTTTATACTTCTAGTTGAACACAAGAAATATTAAATTCATTTTTAGTTGAAATATAGAAAATATGTTTAACCCAAAACAAGACAGGTTACACCATAAACTTAAATCATACTCCTTGTCATAGCAAGTTTATGGTTTAAATATCAGATATTTATGAATAAACAAAGTATCATTAAAAACATAAAACAAGTACAATAGCACTCTATAGGTTGTAGCTATGTCAATCATACATTTGTCATGTTTGTGATGCGTTTTTATTATATTTATTGTTAGCATCTGTGGGTGTGGCAGTTTTTTTGTCTCGCCAATCTTACATCTTGAATGAAAATGGGTGGACATTTTTCTGCATAATTTAAATAGAAATAAGTTAATCTGTTATATAAATACATAATTTTAAAGAATAAAGGTAGCTAATAATGCCAGAAATGTAGGATTTTGAGTCGTATATCTGGTAGCAGTAGCTTTGTGGTGGGGGTGGAGGGGGGTAGGTTCCTGAATTCCATTAATCATGTACATATAGTATAATCAAAATTATACACACGATCATGATTTAGTTAAAAAACATGCTTGCCCTGAAAAAAGTTGGTCCCCTAACTACATTGTTGGGCCCTGAATTTTTTAAAATAGAAGCCCAGCTGGCTACAGCAGCAAAAAAGTTAAGCTCTATCCCTCCAGTTTAGAGCATGTGCATATTTATTGATTTGTAACCAAATACAAATTTAAATATATCAATTTTAATAGAGGAACACAAGTACTCAAAATGGTGTAATTCATCATTTAAAAAAAAACTATTTGACATCTGAATTGCAATTTCGCTGTGCATATAGCCATGAGGCATAACTTATGTTGCTCTTTAAATGGACTGGATATGGAAGAAAGCAATACAATTGTTAAATAAACAATTTTGGTAAAAAAAAGTATTTAATAAACAAAAGAATATACAGCAGGTATGCTACAACTTTTGTATACCAATATTAGTTTCATAAAAAGGTAAGCATAAATACTATACTAAAATTATTGGACTTCTAAGTCTTCATGAATCTGCATATAATATACATCAAAATAAAAATGCTTGCTACTACAAATATGGAAGAAAGCAATACAATTGTTAAATAAACAATTTTGGTAAAAAAAGTATTTAATAAACAAAAGAATATACAGCAGGTATGCTACAACTTTTGTATACCAATATGAGTTTCATAAAAAGGTAAGCATAAATACTATACATGTACTAAAATTATTGGACTTCTAAGTCTTCATGAATCTGCATATAATATACATCAAAATAAAAATGCTTGCTACTACAAATTGTACTGACATCTTTGACCAGTACGAGATGAATTATATTGGTGTTTTAACAATGTCCGACGAACCTTACAGAATGACTGGTGTTTTTTGTATAATGTGGACCAATGTGACTTCAAAAACAATTTATTGATGCAGGTTTTTTTTAGAGTGCTAATTTAGTTTATGTTTGATAGATAAGAGTACAGAAACACCTGGAATACAACAAGACATGCGACTGGTTACCAAATGAGTCAATGGTCACTACACACTATAAACTCATTTATTGCTTTTTTATTAATAAAAAAATGTGCCGGTACTGTGCCTGTGGATTGATTAGTCAGCATAATTTAAAAATAATCTTCTCTTATCAAGTCATATGTAAAGAGTTTTTATTACCAATTTTCGTCCACGAAAGACTGCAAATGCTGACACTTTCTTCATTTTTAATTTATAAAACAAAGTAAAATAAATTGTGTATATTTTTCAACCCGCCATCCACATGGCTTTTTCAGTCCGGAAGTTGCGGAAGACTGCAAGATTATTGTTGTTGGTAGAACAGGTCGATAATATATCAATAATGTTATTTATTTTTATAATTTAAACAAAAATTTTCTATTCGACGTATTTTAAAATATTAATTTATTTCAAAAATTTATAAGATTTCTAAATCGTTTTTTAAGTTGAAAAGAAATTCTTATTATATATCTAAAGACACCCATCTTCTAAAATGGACTGCACTTGAATAAACGGAAGTCAGTCAACGGAAGTTTTGATTTTGTTCACATTCCAAAATGGATGGCAGATGAAAGTGCTTTAAATGAAAATAGTTCCCTTTCTTCTATATTGCAGGCCAGACGTCCAAAAATAAGCAGTAATATTTCATAATGCAATCGAATTTTATTTATTGAAAAGATAATTATATGTATTTTTTACAGTATTCAATATTTGAATGAATTACTCAATGTGATAGAAAATCACCATGGAAATTATGTAAACTTTTCCATAAAGTTAACTTTTTTTCTAATTTGCTGCATATAATATCAAAGATAAAATTCACTTTATACCAATTTAACAAGTAGTAAAATCTATGATTCATAATAATGAATTGGCACTCATACTAAAATGTGAAATGCATTCAGATTTTTGGGGTCCATAGAAAGAATTAAGAAATAATTCACGGAGGCTGTGGTTTATCATTGTTTTACCACGGGGTGACCATTTATGTCGTATTATTTTATCCCGAACGATAGCGAGGGATAAAATAACGACATAAATGGTCATCCCATGGTAAAACAATGATAAATGAAAGCCTCCGTGAATTATTTCTATTCTAATAAGACAATTAGAGTACATTTATAATATTTTCGAACCTATAGAAAACATCATTTCCGCCATAAACTGGCTGTTTCCGTCAATGTAACACACAATATATTGCAACGGATAATTATAGCGCGTGTCGCTATTTATACGATTTATACGTCATATGCAATAGCTTTCCGGTGAGAGTTGTAGTTTTGTAATTGGAACAGTCATTTAAAACACCCCCTTCTCAGCGCGTGTTGCTCATAGATAAATCATTTTTTTACCACAGTTGTGGTCTCAAAGCCTTTAAAGCACGTCATATTAGAATATGTAACGACTCGCCCCTCACGAGTCGCCCCACATTTAATAACGACTAGCCCCACTCAATAACCAGAGACATATAATTACATGTCTCTGCAATAACGTCTCGCCCCACATATGTAAAATATATAAATTTTTAATTTAAATAATACTTTATAACATAAATAAATATATTGATAGTATACATTTTTAGCTCACCTGACGGTCATGTGAGCTATTGCCATCACTTGGCGTCCGTAGTCGTCGTCGTCGTTTAAAAATCTTCTCCTCCAAAACCACTGAAGGGATTGCTTTGAAACTTTGCACACATCATCAGTAAAATGTCCTCTGCCAAGTTTGCACAAATCATGGCCTCAGACCAACCAACATGGCCGCCATGGCTAAAAATAGAACAGGGGGGGTCAAAATACAGTTTTTGGCTTATAGTTCAAAAAGTATAACAGATACAGGAAAACCAAAGAGACTTTCCTTCTTCAGCATCAAAAGCTCTAGAAAACACTCCATTGGGTCAAAGTTGTATGACGACTCCTTGTAGGAGTTATTGCCCTTTAATTGTCGAAATTGATGATTTTTGCCATTTTTGCCTCAAAATCTTGAAAATTATTAGAACTAGAGAAAAAGTTAGCATTGCTTAATTGTTCTTCTCTATGAGGGCTACAAAAATGACTTTAGGGTTAATATTGTCTGATGAACCGTTTAAGAGTTATTCCCCTTGAACTGTTTTTTTTAATCGGTTTTAATTGATTTTTTAAAAATCTTCTCCTCTGAAACCACTGAAAGTACTGCTTTGAAACTGTTTACACATCATCAGTAAAATGTCCTCTGCCAAGTTTGCACAAATCATGGCCTCAGACCAACCAACATGGCCGCCATGGCTAAAAATAGAACAGGGGGGTCAAAATACAGTTTTTGGCTTATAGTTCAAAAAGTATAACAGATACAGGAAAACCGAAGAGACATGCCTTCATCTGCATCAAAAGCTCTACGAAACACTCCATTGGGTTGAAGTTGTATGAGGACTCCTTATAGGAGTTATTGCCCTTTAATTGTCAAAATTGATTATTTTTGACATTTTTGCCTCAAAATCTTGAAAATTATTAGAACTAGAGAAAAAGTTAGCATTGCTTAATTGTTCTGCTCTATGAGGGCTACAAAAATGACTTAGGGTCAAGATTGTCTGATGAACCGTTTAAGAGTTATTCCCCTTGAACTGTTTTTTTTAATCATTTTTTTAATCAATTTTTCTTGATTTTAAAAATCTTCTCCTCTTTAACCCATTAAAGGACTGCTTTGAAACATTGCACACATCATCTTTAGGACATCCTCTACCAAAATTGTGCAAATCATGACACCTGACTACCTACATAGCTACGTTGGCTTAAAATAGAAAATGGGGGGGGGGGGGGGGGGGAGTCAAGAGAGTTTTCAACTGATAGTTAAAAAAGTATAACAGGTACAGCAAATTTGAAGTGACCATCCCTTCTCCCTCTAAGCATCAAAAGCTCCTAATTATAGGAGTTATTTCCCTTAAAAGGTCAAAATTAATGACTTTTGCAGAAGTGTTGGGCTATTCCTTATAGCAAAGAAAAGCTAGATAAAAAAGGGTTGTTTGGTTTCAGGTTCAGGTGAGCGATACAGGCTCCTGGGAGCCTCTAGTTTAATTTGCGTATATTTTACTCCTAGGTGTTATAATTGGCGGTGGTCTCTTGAGATTAAAGTGAACTCGTGTTCAATTCTTTAATTAATTATGATAATTATAATTGAATGTTTGCTTGTTTACAATTGTGATTAACTTTGATGGGATTAGTAGTTTTAAAGAATTAAAAGTAAACCGATGTAATTAATATTATTGGACGGTAGACAACTGGAGTGTGTATGGACGTGCTATCCGGACCAACAAAGACTGCGAAGGTTGGCATAACATATTGAACAGGATGGCAAGAAAAGGCAACCTCTCCTTCTATCTTCTTACGATGTTACTATTTCAAGAGGCACGAGACGTACAGTTACAGTGCAAACTTGTAAAAGAATATATGCAAATTAAAAAATATATAGTATCAAGATATTTATTTATATTATAAAGTATTAAATATATAAATTTATATTTTATAGTATTAAATATATAAATTTATATCAAAGATTTATATATTTTACATATGTGGGGTAAGTCGTTATTAAATGTGAGGCTACTCGTTATTAATGTGGGGCGAGTCGTTACGATACCCATAGAAATACCCAAGAATACCCCAAAACACCCAAGAATACCTTATAAAACTACAAAATTGACATGAAAACATTATTTTTGTGTCAAAAATACATATTGTAAGATATGAAATATTTTTATGAGCAACTATATTATTTTAATATAGAAAAACTCGAAATTGTTGTCATGTAGACTGGTTAAAGTGACAGTGTCTAGCAGTCTTAGCCTGATTAAACAAAAGTTGTAGACACTATTTATGGTAGAAAATGTTACAACTTAAGTCCGAAAAGATGCTATGACATAAAATACTGTAACAAAGAAACATATTTTGGAAACATTTTATATTACCCATTTATATGATATTATTTCAATTAAGACATCAGTGGAGTGCAGCTGGTGATAATATGTTCGATCTTTAATTACTTTGTGATTATTTTGTTTGAAAATTGCTATGTATAATAAATCTTCTTTTTATGTGAATTTTCGTAGTTTACGATATGTTGTTTATTTACTACCAAAAATGTTATTTTAACAAGTGTTTGGGTACAGTTTGGGTTTTACATGATCATAAGGGGCTTCATAAGATCGACCTATAGTACACACATATGGCACCTTTTTAAAACAAATTTAATGGTTAAAATGTATACAACAGATTTTGGTAAGAAAAAAATTTCGTTTTATGTCCATTTTGTAGTTTTATGTGGTATACTTGGGTATTTCCATGGTCAGGGATTTTTGTTAGCTACGACATTCAGACCAAAATCATTTACTTATTTTTGTCTGGAAAATGGTAAGGTCATACATGTTGTAGCAGCAAAATAAATGCCATATAAAAAGTTAAAAAATTGTATATAGCCACACTACTCAATCTTTTCAATCCATTTCTTAGTTGTTTAGGCCTAGAACGAATAATCATATTCTCGCTTTCTTTTTTGGCGAGGGTAGGAATTTAGTCCCATTACTCATAATGTAGCAAAGCGGGAGTGAATCGATTTCACTCCCGTCACTTTGAGGTTCAAAAGCAGTTGCATTAATAATCGGCGATGGTCAATCTTGATATCTGTTGACAGTGTCACCATTTTTGAACGATTTCGTGTTTAAGATCGATCCTTATTGATGCCTAATGATAACTATTGCTGTTTTTAATAACCCGCTGTGTGTTGGGTCTTAATTGAAATTCGTGTCTCTTTATAATTATGTCTACTACTTGAAAAACATTGAGAACCCCCAAAATGGTGTGTTGCATCTTGGGAAGGTGTATATGTAAATTACTGGATTCTTACGGAATGCTTGTTATATCATGCAAATTGGCATGAATGATGATGTTACTAAAATTAGGCCACATTATCCATATACAGAAAATGATCAACATGACATTTTCATGTGCATTTTCAAAGAAATTTCTTCAATTAAGATCGTTTTCTATTAGTTTCGCAATGTCTGAAGCTTTAATAACATAAAAGAGATGTAAATTATGTTTAAATTTTGTATAAATAAATCGAAGTTGGAATTTTAAATTTGCTACATTACCAGTATTAAATAGGACTAAATTCTGCCATTAATCTGACATATCACAAAACTAACATGGGATTTTAACGACAGTAAAATTCAGCCTAGTTTAGGCCCTATGCCTATCGGATAAATCTGATATTTGTGCTTTTAGTTGAGCTTAAACTGATATTATGTTGTAATATGTTTATATGAACTGACTTAAAATAAAGTTTCTTGTCTTTGTCTTGTCTTGCCTTAAAATCCAGTGCCCATCTTTAATTTTATGAAAATATGAAAATAGGAACAGCCTAAAAGTGAGCATCACACATTTCGTGGTTCATGCATGGTTCACCACAGAAAAAAAATTGAAGGGTTAATTGTCAGTCGTGTTGATTCCCTAATACCAATTGAATGCACAAAATATATAAATATTGGCCATATATGTCTTACAATTTATCTTGAACCAACAACATTAGATTACATGTACTATCCACGATATATTATTCAATAAATTAATTTTATTCCATAATTGTGCACAGATTACTTGCATGATGGTTTAGAAGAGAATACAAAACCCTGCCCTACAACTCATCATAGTCTTCCTCTATGGTTGAAATGAAGTTTTTGTGTTTTCTTGCCGTGTAAATTTGGGAGTAGGTGTTTTCTTGCCATGTAAATTTGGGAGTAGATATACTAGTAACAGGTTAATCTTTTAGAAGATGAAAACATTTTATTCTTTTCACTTTTAATGTTTGCTGAAGAAGTATTTGATTTCTATGTTCATAATAATTGTCTTTTTTTTTATCCAAGAAAGTTTCAGTACATGAACTTTTATAAAAAATAATGTGCAATCAAGCTTGGATAATTACTGAAATTGATACATCAAAAGAAGTGCTGTTGTTTATTATTTTGTGACTGAATTTATGCCATTTTTTTAAATATATGTTCAAAATAGAAGATGTAATTTTCATTGCTGCTGAATATGACAAGATTGATTTGTGAGCAAACTTTTAGTGCCATGAACTGAATTGGTAGCAAAATTGACCAGCGATAGAATTTAAATACTACTTGCAGAGAAAAAAGACTAACGTTAGTATGATGATTGCCTTTGTCATTTAGGTAACTTTTGTGTTTTGCAACTATTCTCAGTGATTTAAGTGGATCTGACATGGTGTTCATCATGAATTATAAATAAATAATGACGTTTTTTAATACTAATTTAATAAACATATCTTCATGTATATATTAAGTATCTCAAAAAAATAAAAATAAGTAACAACCTATGTACTCCAACAGGTAAAACAACATGCATACATATGAAAACACACACAAACTGCATAATTGGGACAACCGATGATGTTGACATGCTAAATGTGATGCTTTCCAAAATTTCTAGGGAGAATACTGAATACTATTAATGTTCACATCTAATACATGTGACCTAGAGACATAATGCATCTAGATGGATATTGTATGCATGTTTTCAGCTTCAACATCAAACACGTTTTAGTTGTCCTATGCATACAAATTTCTCTCTTATTACTGATAATAATCAGGTCTGTCCTATTTTAAATGACGATTGATTGGGTTAACTGTTTTATTTGATTCTCCACAGGTAATAATCACTTGGGCAGAAAATATGCTTTAATTAGGATGTTTATTAAACAACAAACTTATGAGGGCTGATTGTAACCCTTTATAGTTAAAATTGGCAGACATTAATTTTAAATTAGAGCTTGGAAATGAAGTGTTGCAGTAACAAATTAAGTGTGACACCCCTCCACTCTAAAACACCCTGTGGTGAACCCTAGGTTTATGACATTACTTCAGAGCACCCGTACGGTTCCTGTGCATTCCATATATTATGTTTAAATATTCAACAGCTGAGCAACATTGTCCATTTCGTATAACCTAACTTGGTATTTCAGCATGTGACTGATTGTTGATGTCATATGTATTGATGATATTGACTAAACATGAATTTCTCTGGAAACAACAAGCTATGACACTAAAAATGTTAATTTCAAATATTTTATTTGACTACTTGTTAAATAGTGTTTTTGGCATTTCTTTTCATAAATATTGAATTTAAAATATAAGAAATGTTTTCAATTGCTGGTTAGATTATTGGATATCGCTGACTTTGGGTGAGTTTACGCTGTACACAAACCGCTAAGCAGTTTATTGGCATAAACCAACCCAAAGTGGTCTCTATCCAATAATTTAACCAGCAATTGGGAACAATCCTTAATAAATCAAACCCCATAGTATTACGTTAGTACCGGTAATATCACCCCTCGAAATACCATAGCAAGGCAAAATAAGGACACAACAAACATTAAGTTTAATGAACTAATACTTAACTCTGAATGCATTTGTATGCTCAGATTACTTCCATCAGTATATCAGGATTATATATTTTGTGATTCACTATATATTGTGATAACCTTAAATCATATCCATCCCTACCATCTATTACATAAACTACAAAGGAATCTTTTGTTGTTGCTTTTTATAGAAGCTAAGACAAATCAAAAATATGTTTATAAAATATTAGTATGCTATTAATGTTATCAATTTTTATGCCCCCGCGACGACATGTCGGGGGGCATTAAGTTTTACTCATGTCCGTCTGTCCGTACGTATGTACGTACGTCCGAACAAATTTCCGTCAAGCTTTTCTCAGAAACCGTACATGAGAACAATTTTAAATTTGGCAGAGTGGTTCAGTATCACAAGTTGTATGTCCTAAGCGAATTTCAGACCTGTCGGACAACTACTTCCTGTTTGGGACTTCATTTGTACGTAAATACGTCCGTCTGTATGTACAAATTTCCGTCAAGCTTTTCTCAAAAACCGTACACAAGAACAATTTGAAATTTGGCAGGGTGGTTTAGTATCACAAGTTGTACGTCCTAAGCGACTTTCAGACCTGTCGGACAACTACATCCTGTTTGCGACTGGGCCGATATGAAAATGTGTTAACACGAGTATGAAAATTTCCGTCAAGCTTTTCTCAGTAACCGTACATGAGAACAATATGAAATTTGGCATTGTGGTTCAGTATCACAAGTTGTACGTCCTAAGCGACTTTCAGACCTGTCGGACAACTACTTCCTGTTTGCGACTGGGCCGATATGAAAATGTGTTAACATGAGTATGAAAATTTCCGTCAAGCTTGTCTCAGAAACTGTACATTAGAACAATTTGAAATTTGGCAGGGTGGTTCAGTATCACAAGTTGTACGTCCTAAGCGACTTTCAGACCTGTCGGGCAACTACTTCCTGTTGCGACTGGGCCGATATGAAAATGTGTTAACACGAGTATGAAAATTTCCGTCAAGCTTTTCTCAGAAACCGTACACAAGAACAATTTGAAATTTGGTTTTGTGGTTCAGTATCACAAGTTGTACGTCCTAAGCAACTTTCAGACCTGTCGGACAACTACTTCCTGTTTTCAACTGGGCCAATATGAAAATGTGTTAACACGAGTATGAACATTTCCGTCAAGCTTTTCTCAGAAACCGTACATTAGAACAATTTGAAATTTGGCAGGGTGGTTCAGTATCACAAGTTGTAGGTCCTAAGCGACTTTCAGACCTGTTGGACAACTACTTCCTGTTTGGGACTTACTTTAGCGGGGGCATCCGTGTCCCATGGACACATTCTTCAATTTTTTTAAATTAAATATCAAATAAATAATTTCAAATTAGCAAACATTTTTTTAAATATTATAAAGGTACAAGAATCACTCAGTTATTTACATGTTAGACAGGAATTAACTGTTTAAACAGTCCTTTTAGTGATCCAGAGAATGTAAGACACAAAATTAGAATTGCAAGGTTTAATTATTGTGATCATAGCTGGATCATATTATTGGCAATAATTAAAACATTGCAAAAATTTCTGAATTTAGTAAGTAGTATAAGATGTTTAAGATTTCTTTTATCGGTGTTGAAAATTGAAATGATGTTACCGTATATATTTTTTCTTTTTCAGTGACTGTATGTAGATTTCTTAGAATGTTTTAAAGATCATAAAAGAAGAAGCACTTTAAATGAAAATGAGTGGATATGGAGATACACATATTGTAGAAGTATGTTGGATTTACAATGTTGTTCATAGTTTAATGAATTAACTTCTCTGATCATGTTGCTTCTGTAAAGAAAGAAGTTTGTTGGTTTATCATAAATGGAATAAATATATCTGTCAGAACAGAGAGAAATACAACAAGCCTTAAAAATGATTTCAAAAGTACATACACTGTAGTGTTCATATTAATTCTCTTGATATACCACCATCCTTGCTCATTGCCAAACTTGGTACACAATGTAGCAATATGAAGAAGGAATATACTGTATTTTTTTTGTATTTTTTTAACATTAAATACAACAATATATTTTTAAAATGTTATTTCTGCTGTCACAACAGTTATGAAACCAACAAAAAATTGTTTCCAATAAAGGAAGAACATATGAGCATTTTGCAGTGCTATGAACATTGTTAATCTTATAATTGGACTTTCTAAACTCTGTCCATTTCTTCAGTTGTTTTATACAAGATTGACAATTTTGTTTATAGTTTTTTCCTTTCACTATAAATGTTATTGTTTCTGTTTCAGGACATGGATCTTCACTTAAACCTGGAGTCTTTAGACACAGCTACAGCAAAGTCTCACTCCAATTCAGACATGTCTGATGATTCATCTGAATGGGAAAATGATTTTGCTGTCATGAACCTGGGGACCAAAAAAGAAAAATTACCAGATGAGCTGTCTTTAAATTTAGAAGGAATAAATGGTGCTGAAGGAAGTGATAGTGAAAAACAATATGGAGGAATTCTACCATATGGTCAGTATTTTATTGAACTTTAAAATTTTGTGGGAAACTAGTACAATTGGTATCCAATGAAGAAATATAAAACCTCAGTTCTTGAAAAGAACCCATCAATTTGTGCATCTTTAAAAGCAGAGAATTTCAAATTAAAAATTGAACATTCTATCACAAATATATCTTTAAGGCATTGGTTTCCCAAGGGAACAAAATCCTAATACAGTAATTGACCAAATTACAACAAACAACTATCCAGCTGTTGTTATTTAGCTTGCAAACAATAAAAATAAATTATTTATGAAAATATAGCATAAAACCTTTGGTGTTGTATGAAATATGTCTATCTTAACTTGCTTTTTATAATATTGTACATATTTAGAGTACTTTTTTATACCCCCGCAAACCTGTCTGTCTGTCCGTCTATAAGCACTTCTCCTCCTAAACCGCTTCACAGATTTTTATGAAACTTTACATAGAGGAAGTACATTATATGTAGATGTGCATGAAGAATTTTTGTCGCTGTCTGATATTATTCAGGGGAAATAATTGGACTTAGACTTTTTAAATATAGTATTCAGTGTGAGACCTCGTAAGTGCAACTCCTCCTAAACTGCTTCACAGATTTTGATGAAACTTTACATGAAGGAAGTACATCATATGTAGATGTGCATAAAGAATTTTCGTCGCTGTAGGATATTATTCAGGGGAAAAAATTGCAACAGAAAAGTGGTCTTATAAAATGGGTGGTCTCTCAAATGGAATGAATACTAGTCAGATTGGCACTTGGTCAGATCGTCACCAGGTCAAATCAGCAACTGGTATAGTTAAATCAGCACTTGGTATGGTCTATTCATCATGTTAACTATTTTATTCTTAATATATTATAATATTCAGTTAAAAAGACGATTTGAAGAAAACAATGTTTATTTCATATCCTTAAAAAAAATCAAGCAAATTTAACGATATATAAAATGCTACCAGCACTATGAAATCAAAGCAAAACTCATCATGTAATTAAGTTATTTATATTTATTATATTTATAAGAAATTATAACAATAGCATCTAACATGTAACATATAAAATGATAATATTATTTATCTAAAATTAAGTATGTATTTAGTCAAAATATGAAAAAATATCGATTGATACAACCTGTGTGATAAAAAACCTTGTATCATCAATATTTGTGATACAAGATGAACTTTTGTCGGAACTACTTCTTGACGTCACAATGAAGGGTATAACCAATGATTCGTTGAATGACTTTCATTCTATGAATGAAATGACGTCATAATGCGTGTGACGTTAGGGGCTATATTTTATAAACAAACGCTTCGTTGAATGTTAAATTTTAAATTGTAAACATTCAGTTGTGTTCTGCTCTTTGTATACTTTTTAATTTTAGATAAACGTATTACATACATTTAAGTGTAGGTACAACTAACTGTATCACGTCTCGACAGTTGCATACATTCCGCATCACAACTCGACGCTGCGCGTCTCGTAGTGATACGAATGTACACAACTGTCTGAACGTGATACAGGTAGTTGTACCTACACATAATGTATGAAATGTATATATATGAATCGGAAGAAATGAACTCCTATTTTTATCAAAGATTAGTATACATGATTTATTTTTGTATTGAAAGTCGGTGCATCTGGAAATGCAAAAATGCTTTCAAAGGGGTAATACATGAAATAATTTTTATTATGATATCTCCTTTTTCATTTTTCTTGAATTTCTCACTTATTAAACCTCTTGGGTTAGGGCCTTTTAATCTTAATTTAACAATCAATTAGGATAAAGACAAAACCCTATGTCAGTATTTTCCCTACTGATGCAGAATGCAGACGAAACATTTTTCAGTATCCACACTTGTTTTTATTTTTATGATGAATGATTATTATTATTATTATTATGATGATATATTAAAGATATGCAAAATGTTCAAATTAATTACTAATTTTAAATGCAGATGTGTATGTCGCACAAAATTGACCATTAAGTTTGGGGCACAAAATAGATTTACTCTCTGTTTCAGTGTTTGTCAGTCCATTTAACCTAGATGGTTTACCTTTGGGTTGATGCTCTTTTTATGAAGATGACTTCACATCTTTATGAAACTTTGTACACAGTTACAACATGAGATTTCTTCACTTGCAAAATTTTAAAGTGCTGTGCCAAATATTTCTCCTTGAGTGAACTTAGAAAAAAGGGTTGTTTATAAATATGTGTTAAGACACATTTTCTTGTATAATGGAAATATACTATATAATATAATTATAAGGAAATCAAAGTGGCCAAGATCCATGATCCTTCTTCAGTGTTCCAGCTAGGGTGAAATAGAGGGGCGCCGCGCCCCGCCCTAAAATTACCGCGCCCCTGTGCCCCTCTCGGGCGCCCCTGTGTCCCGATTGGTGCCCCTTATCACTCTATTGCTCCAATTAATTTTCTGTTCTAAAATTAATAGTTATTATAGTGTTTTTATAGCTAATTAACTCATTAGACTATTCTCGTTTCCTTATAATTTTGATTATATAATTAGTGCTAGACAGTGGGGACTGGTAAACAGTTAACATTTCAAGTTTTGACACTTCAAAAATGCGTGGTCACTGTTTTTGGCCATTTGTCTTAATTATGATCCAGACCGGAAATATCTAAAACCGTTTTTATTGCCCTTTGCGATAGATATCTTCGAATATTTGTCACCGCGCAATGTTCATCATTGAACACGCCATTTTTTTTAAACAAAAAGTGAAAGCTGGTACCCGATTGCCTTTTTCTATGTTCAAATAGCGTTAAGTAAAAATACTCGCGGCAACCAGTACAAACCAACTGAAAATACGGAAATCTCCGGAGCGGATATGAACTTAGTTCAGGAACTTGCAAATACAATGCTGCTTGTTGAAAGATTGAACCACAGTAACAAATAGTATTTTGGCAATCACTTTTCAGTACATTAAATGCACAAATATATTTAAAATTTTGCTTTAAAATGAAAAACAAAGGTGCAAAACAGCAAAAGAACACTTATTTAAATAACAATAACAACAAAAGTGCAACAACAGCAATCACACTAAAAAATATGAAAATACACGAAAAAGTGCCCTTCTCATGCGCCCCTCTATTTTTAAATCCTAGCTGGAACACTGCTTCTTAAATCATATGTTTTAGATAATTAAACTTGTTTCAATTTTTGTTCAGTGCATATGAACTGTTAATAAAAAGAATTTTATTGGTTGCCTGATGACAAAATTGCTGGAATCATTTATTATGTCTTTGATCTGAAAGCCATAAAATTATTATCCATAACACACAAACATTTCTTATTACAGAGGATGGAATTGATGTTGACAGTGATGAAGAAAAAGAAATAATGCAAGAGATCAAAGATGAAATACAGAAACAGATTAGAGGAGAAATGAAATCAGAACTGGATATGTATCAGGCTAAAATGGCAGCATTAGAAAATGGTAGTGTGAGAGGAGGGGAGTCAGAAAAAGATTCTGGATTGGAAGATATGGAACCTAAAATGAAAGAAGCAATATTGAAAATGAGAAAACTTGATAGAATTCTGTCTAAAAAAATTAAAAGGGAAAAAGAAGTTAAGCGAGACAGAATTATTTTAGAAAGAAGGTAATGGTATAATTTATTTCAGAATTTTCGTAGTAGATGTTATCTGCAACATAAATTTTGAGTAGTTTTGCTGTTTTACATATTATTAATATGAATAGATCTTGTACCTAAAAATCTGTTTCACTACATCTACTTGTCTACTTGTAATGGCAATACACATCTACTTGTCTACTTGTAATGGCAATACACATCTTCTTGTCTACTTGTAATGGCAATACACATCTACTTGTCTACTTGTAATAGCAATACATATCTACCTGTCTACTTGTATAATGGTAATAGAAATAGGTTTTACTTGATAATGGCTAGTATTCTAAAACCATCATTTGTTGATTATATGTTTTTATTGCCTGAAAACCGGCATGGTTTTTTGTTAAATAAAGTTTTTGTATGAGAACTGGTTAACACCTACAATGTTAAATTAGGTCTCTTCCATGAAATAATGCCTTGTTGAGAAGCACAAGTTATTATCAGTATTTCCACCAGAAATTTAACTTTATTTGTGTTTCTACTGGATTTTATCACTCCATCTTGGTAAAAATACTAGACAGTGTTGCTGAAATGCTCATATTACATATCATTATAAAATTATAAAAAAAGCTGTTTTTTCATACGCGGTATTTTTGTACTATTCTAACATAATTCTTTTACAAACTTCCATATGTATACGTTGTTATGATATTAATTTTTACTTAAATTATTTTTAGTGATATTATATTAATTCTATAGGACGAATAAAAATTCAAACAGATACGAAAATAGTAGATGTGTATCCTGTATTGCGTAAAATGCAAATGGCATCGTTATGTAACCTCAAGTGTTTGAAGATCGATGTTTTGATTGCAATCATTCAGGGATTAAAATAAAATGTGTTATCTTTTTGTTTTCTTTGTTTGGTTGATGAATCAAAGTTGACAAATTGTTTTGGTTTCGAAATATGTGATTTTGCGTTTTAACAATGATCAAAATAGACGATATGAGAATGCTCTATTTTTAATTTAATTTACTACAATCACTTGAAATTAATAAAAGTATAAACATAAATGATATTAAAAAAGAGAATAAATTACATATTAAAGTAAAAACTTGTTAAGAAGCGCAGCCAAGTTGGACTTGGATGTCTTCATCTTGAGACGTTTTGTGAAAACTTGTACGTGCGGATCGTACATGCATATAAGAATTTTTATGCTCATTTCTGGTCCAAGAAAGGGGTGCGGACAATACGTAAATGCGGACTATACACACCTTTTTACGGTATATAAATAATTATTCTGTTAAATGATCAGCTTATATAAAATCTTATTTCCACAGAATAAAAGCAGAATTGGAATCAATAAATCAAAAGAATACTGATGCGAAGCTAAATACAGAGAAATTTCTGGCCCTTACATTGCCACCTAGTCATAATGAAGGTACAGTTATAAAATATGGACAAACTTTTTGGTCCTTACATTGCCACCTAGTCATAATTTAGGTACAGTTTTTTGGCCCTTACATTGCCACCTATTCATAACACAGGGACAGTTAAATACCAAGAACAAAAAACAAAGAGATTTCTAGTCTGGGTAATTCTTATTCTGTGAAATTGATCACCTCGTCATAACGAAGGTACAGTTAGATACCAAGTTAAACAAAGAAATTTCTGGTCAATGATAATGATTCTTAGTCTGACAGTGCAGTGCTAAATATAACATATATTTGCCTCCTCCCTAAAATTTGAAGACATTTTTAAAATGTGTTACACTGTTTAAAACTGATTATTCATAAATGTAAAAATAAAACATTTATCATACCAATATGGGGGCCTTGGTGGCCAAGTGGTTAAGGTAGTTCTTCTACTATTGATCACATGGTCTGTCAACACTGAGATTATTGGTTCTAGTCTCAATGCGTGCAGGGTGTATTCAACTCCAATCTTAATTGACAAGGATTACCAGTTTTTCTGCCCCATGTCGGGGGTTTTCTCTGGGTACTCCGCCTTCCTCCGCAATAAAAACTGGATGCCATGATATAGCTGAAACATAAAACAAAACAGAAATTATACCAAATGAATACTTACTTAATCAGTGTAGTTTCGAATCTATAATGAATACATTGTTAAGACGATTTCATCAAATAACCAATTTAAAAAAAATTTTTCATTGCATATATATTAACAATCTCGTGTCTATCTAAGAAAATCTACACATTTAAAATTATATTTTGTAACTTATGATCGATTTCTTCTCATTATTCTATATACATTTTTTTAAATTCTAGGTATTAATATGTCAGATATCCCTGATGAACCTGTCTTTGCTACTCAGCTGAATGAACAAGACTACCCAGGTCTCAAAACCAAAGGTGCTAAAGGTATGTTTTTGTTTACACATATATTTTATCTTTGATTGTAAATTCCTAGTGTAAGTGATTTAGAGAATATGTATACATATGTTATGCAAACAATGGCCCTTTAAATTAGGCATGATTGAAACCTTAATATTCAATATAATCGATCACTGTGCTTGTTGTTTGTTGCTGTGTATAACTGAAAGTTGTATCTGACATTGGATTGGCTGGAATTCAAATTTTCCTAATTGCTGTTTCTAAATTAACTTGGTTTAAGATTAAAAGCTAAATTGTATTAAAGAGACTTATTCAGGGAGAGCACAAGTGTTGTCTAAAAAGATAGGTGATAAATGAAGATTCAGTTTTGTAACCATGCATGGTAGGATAACAATATTTGGGCTGTAGGTTGCTGATGAAAAGTACATTACTGTCTGGTAGGTGTCACCTGACCATGATCTAAATTTCATGATTAAGAGACTACTTTAAATTTTCATGAATTGGGACAGTTCCTCTGTAACCATGCATGGTAGGATGGCAATATTTGGTATATAGGTTGCTGATGAATAGTAAATGACTGTCTGGTAGGTGTCACCTGACCCTGACCTCAATTTTACTGTCCAGTCACTATGTGAAAGTTTTTGGATTAGGTCAATTTCTCTGTAACCATGCATCATATAGTTTAAATGATTACAATTTAATACTATTTACTTGATGCTCATGACATAATTTTTTTCATTACTGATGCGGAATGCAGATGAAACATTTTTCATTGTCCACTTGTGCTTAATACCACTCATCTCTGTAGCAGGTATGTGTATCAAGGAACTATTGATATCATGCTAATCATGTAATGATCATGTATTTATAGCATGGTTGTAACATTTAAAGATGTCTTATCATAAAACAATAATTTTGTCATTGTAATACAATTAATTGTTTTAATTGACAGTAAAATCTAGTAGAAGTGACACAGATTCAGCAGCCAGTTCTAGCAGGGATACAATGTCAGCTAGTGGATCAACTTCCATTGATGGCAGTCAAAAGGGATCAAAGAAAAGCAAGAAGAAAAAAGATTTTATTAAACGAAATAAAGAGGTATGATTTGGGTTGTTATTATCAATTATGGTTATAGATTAAAAATAGTGTTCACTGGGACTTTGTACATGCAAATTAAAGCTCATTACAGGTAAAGTTGTATAGGACTTGTGAAAACACAGTGTAAAAAATTTAGCAAAGGTGTATTTGAGAAAGTACTTCAAAAATCTGTTGTAAACGTGGTATCATAAAGAAATTAAATCATAGGAATTACAAGTCTTTGATAGAAAGTTTCTAGGTAGTTTGGTAAACATGTGTTTGATTTGTTAAAAAGTTTGAATGTGCTTGACACTGCACAATTTAACTTGATAATTTTTTAGGCCTGGTTTTTTGGGGGTTTGTTTTGCCTTGAATGATTCATTAATATATTGAAACATGACAAGATGTTGTGGATCTATAAATCTGGATGTTTTTGTCAGGGTTGGCTTTTGTCTGAGGAACATTTTATCTTAGACACACAATAATTTTATGCCCCCGCGATGACATGTCCGGGGGGAGGCGGGGGGGCATTATCTTTTACTCATGTCCGTACGAATTTCCGTCAAGCTTTTCTCAGAAAGCATACATGACAACAATTTGGCAGGGTGGTTCAGTATCACAAGTTGTACGTTCTAAGAGACTTTCAGACCTGTTGGACAACTACTTCCTGTTTGGGACTTCATTCAGTGGGGGCATCTGTGTCCCATGGACACATTAATCTATTTTTTAACATGTTTTGGCTGTATGCTTTCATCAATAATAAAATTGTGTAAGTAACAATGTGTCTATTAATGCACTTACCAATACTTCAGTGTACATGAATTCTTATTTATGATTTCAGCTTGCGGCAGATGCTGAAAACCCTATTCCTATGACACAGGAAGAAAAAGATAGGATTGAATCTCTTTTAGCCGATCTTGATCAACTGCCAGAAATCACAGAAGATGAGGAAGTAGATGTACGTTACAAGCATGCATATATTGCATGGAGATAATGAGTTATTTTTTACTGATCAAACACTTAATAGTTTTGTTGTGTTATGTGCAATTGTTTTTTAAATAAAGTTTGTGTACACGATTTTTGACTTTTTATTGAAGGTTAATGTAGACCCACCATAGACATTTTTTTTGTTCTTGTGTAACTAAACTGTTCCTTGCATTCAAATTTACCAATATTCAAGAAGACTAGGAGGTTTTAAATACAGTTAAGAACAAAACATGGTTAAAAAAACATCCACATCTAAAATCCTAATAGTTGCAAAATTAAAAATTAATAAACCAATATAACAAACCGGCAAAATTTCAGTCAGTAAGGGTCAATTAAGGTAGCAGACAGTATTTCTCTTCACAGGAGGTCAGAATTCCAAGGTTTGAATTGGCTGTTCATGCAGGAGAAGGATTTGTCCCTGATGAGGAGGAACAGAAAACATTACGGAGTATTGATAGCAGACTAAAGGAGATAATGCCACCAGAAGACTATGAATCTGTTATGCATACACCCACAACACCACAGGTTAGTTAGAAGGAATAATCAACAGTACAGTGTCACTGTGTTCTTGTATATGTATAAAGCTCTTTTCTGTAGTTTTGTATGTAAGTTTTGCTGTAATCGGAATGTAATCTTGTCATCAGTTCACTGGTGGGTATTATAGAGATGCAATTTTTGCATGAAATGTGTAAATGTGCATGATTAGAATCCATTTTTTGTACATAAGCCTCATTTAAATACAAAAATTGTAAGTATCTGACATTTAAAAACTCTCAGAAATAAATATTTAACAGTTGTCTCTTGACAAGCATGATTATAAAGGGGAGACAAATGCCACACTCCTTAAGATTACAAAAAAGAAAAGACTCACAATCAAATGTAATGGTGTGCTAATTATTTGACCTGGGTTCTTTGGTTAAAACCAAACAAACAAACAAGCAACACAATTCTAACCTAAAAAGCCCCTTTTTTAGTAGGAACAGTTTGTCTTTAGTTCTTATTTGTATTCCATAACACTCAGGATAAATTTGAAAAGGGAAAGCTAATTATAAAATTGTGAAATTTAAATAGTGTATCATAGATTAAATATTCTTAAAAAAGGTTTTCCACATACATGTTCATTTTTGGACACAGTTAATTAAATGTATACTATTTATCATGTGTCTGTCAACACTGAGATGATTGCGGGTTCGAGTCTCACTACGGGCTATGTGTTCTCAACTCCCAATCTTAATTGACAAGGATTGCCAGTTTTTCTACCGAAGGTCAAAGGTTTTTTCTATATTCCTCCCCAATAAAGACACCATGATATAGCTGAAAATGGCATAAAACACCATTCAAACAAAAAATCAATACATGTCACACAGCTATTACAAAGTTTCCTTGTACAGTAAGATAAGCATGATGTTCTTTGCACACAGTATATGTGATTCACAATATTATTTTTATTTATTTATTTCACTGCACAGTCTTACAAGTTGTTTACACCTGTATCAATAAAATCCAACATGGATATAGAACATTTTGGTGAGAAAGCTTTATTAGAATATAAAGATCAACGAGAACTGAGAGATAGGTTACACATGGTGGATGAACAGTTATCTAATCTACACAAGCATGATGAAGATGAAGTAAGTTAGATGTCCATTTTTAAATTTTGACATTTTGTTTTCTATTACATGTACTCAAGTTTACATGTTTCTAATTGCTATTTCTTAAGTTTCCGTGACAAAACATGCAGCAGATGATGAAAATAATAATAATATAAAGGCTGCTACGTTTCTAAGCATGCATCAGTCATTAAATAAGACAGGGTTGGTAATGTTTGTGGCCCTATCAAGGTGTAGTGGCAGTTCCAGCTGGAAAATTTTTGAAAAGTGAGATAGTTAAATGACAATTGAAGTTTGTCTGTTCCAAAACAGGTATGAAAATGCTCGTAAAAGGAATGTGTCTCAGTAATCATCATTAATGCTTTTTTTTTAACAACATACAGACATTTTTATTTGGTAAAATTTAATAATATGTTTCTGTACATGTTTTTCTAAGGATTTTTGCTTCATATCTATATCATTAGAAAATATGCATTTTCTTGATTTGTTTGTAGCTTTCAGAAAGTTACTCATCAGGTATTATATCTAGACATCAGCTGGATGACTTACTAGAACAGTGTGCTAGGTCATTATCTAGGACATCCCATGCTGACATGTCGTCCCGTGTGTCAGAGGCTGAATCAGATTCTACATTAGTCAATTCTGAAGAAACTACACCAAGGTAACCAACAGCAACTGCAACTAATTTTTAATATGCTGATATCACTGATCTTCATTCAGTTTCATATGGTAATTTGTATGGACTTGATAAACCGTTAATTTAATACTACCTTTCCTACAGCGTGAACTATATGGATGAGCTGTTCAGCTAGTTTCATAGCATCCTAGACATCCTATATTACTGATACATAAAGCATATCATAGAATATTTTTCAAAGATACAAGACTCTAATGAAAGACCCACTTATTAACCTGTATTGTACCTTTATTGGTACAAAATCAAAACACAAAATTGATATTTAAGTATAATTTTCATTCCAATATACATGTAATACATTTTAGATCTTCCAGAGAAATTTTAATGGAAAATCCCCCAAAATTATCTGGAGAAGTTTTACAGAAACTGCTGGCAGAAGCTCATGCTGCTCTTCCATCCCGACTGTCCACTCTGAGAGAGGAAGATGAAGATGGTGGGTGGTTAATTTTTGTGTGCCTTTTATAATAGAGAATAATAGTTTACTCATTTTTTTTAATTTTTGATACTATCTTATTTAACTACATGAAGCAGCCATTGGCTTACTAGTTGTTGTCAAGTTTAAGATTAAGCTGCATTTTCTGAACTCTCTGAGTGCCAAAGCAGTTGACCGTCATAGTTATGTCCATGATAAATGATGTATCTCTGAAGCTTATTGATATCCATAATATCAGAAATGTGTGTATGACTTTATGATAGTGTCATTTTTGGTATATCTTTAGATATAAGTTGATGAATTATAACCTATATTCTTATCAACCAGATCTAGATACTAATGAATTTTTATTACAGATTACCTGGCCAAAATAACACTGTAAACTATCGTCATCACGTGTAATCCATCCTCAGCTCCTGTTGTTTACTTATAACACACTACAATCCTTTATCCTACCACTGTGCTGATTTGAACTAAGCTGTCACATTTATGCAGTGGCGTTTTATAAAATTGATTGATAGTTTTCCTTTATACATTATTGTGCCTTCCGAAGTTTGGGTTTTTAGAAGGTAAAATGTCTTCCTTTCTCAGTAAAAACTGGATGCAATGATATAGCTAAAAAATTGCTTAAAATGGCACAAAATACTATTTAAACAAACAAAACACATCATTGTGTTTATATCTAAACAAGTTCTATGATTGTCAATATTAATAAGATAGTTTTGTAGTTCACATAAATAACATTTTTTCAGAAGAAGATGTGGAAAAAACTTACGTTGAAGATGTGTCTGCTCGTGTTGATCGATGGAGGAAAATTAAAGAGGATAATAATAATGACAATGAACTATCTACAGAAATATCAAGTGTTTTGTCAGAAGAGGCTGAAAGTGCTAGAACAGAAAGATGGAAGAAAATTCAGGAATTGTTACTGAATATTGACAATACAGAAGACCATGAAAATGACAATAGTCAAACTGAACTTCCAATTCATGAACCTAGTCAGCAAACAGTTGAATCACTTGAATTAACAGATGAAATAATTGTTGATGAAATCAATGGTTTTGAACCAAATGAAAATTACCCAAGTGAAAATGTAGATCCTGTGAATTCTATCAATGGACCATATCTTCATAGAACAACTTACCAGACATCTAGAAACAATAGTTTTAACACTGACAGAAGTGATTCTGTGAATAGTGACGGACGTGATTCTAAAACTTCATTTCTTCCAGAAATTAATCGGTCTGGTAGTCTAGTGTCTCAGGACTTGAATTATAACAGAATTTCTAGTGCTCATAGTCGGGGTAGCTCAGCATCTTCTATAAGGACAATATACAATCCTAAACATCAGGACTCTATAGAAATTATGTCTATTGATGGGGAATGTTTAACACCTAAGCCACCTGACACTGAACGACCGCTTAGTAGTAAATCACGTACCGTCACACCTTTAAATAGATAATACTAACAGTATTATTTTACATTCCAGTAATATCCTGTGATATATTTTTTTAATTATAAGACCATGTTGCCCAAAATTTGGCATGTTTTATTTAATATGATTACATTCCAGACTTTAAACTTCATACGATATAAAGGATAATTATCACACTAGTACAGTGAAGGTTTGACTTGTTGACCTTTATAAACTTTTTAATTCTAAACAATACAATTAAGTAAACATGGTATTTATATTTTAAAAAAATCAGTATACATGGTTTACAAAAAGTCTACATTCTAGCAATACAATTTTCATGCAATACAAATGAATTTCAAGAAACTCTTTTGGAATCTTACTTTATGAAGTATTAGTTGGAGAATAATCTGCTGTCCAATGTTTTTTTTTTTAACTGCTGGGGGCATTGGATCACCCTACCTGCAATTTTAAAAACAAAAGCAGTTGACTGCAGATGATTCATGGACTAAAATAGTATTTATATTATTTGTGTTCCCATGTGCACACAAGCATGTAATGTTTGTTATTTCTGTGTTGGATACAGTAAGTCTGTCACAAATTTATATGACAGTTCTATTTAAGTATTTATTTTCATTTCTATTTATTTTTTGTTTTTATGTCGGAAGTCTACTATTTAAATGTTGGTTTTATGTGAACCAATTAAAAAGTGTAAAATAATGTTTCTGTGTTTATTATACAGTTATTATAATAATAATAATAAGTAAGAAATAAGTACATACAACATGTATGTAAGTAATTCTTACCAAATGCAAACTTGACAAGAAATCATCTCATTAAGAAAACCATGTGTAACACAAAATAAATATCTGCATTGTTTTACAATAAATTGTTACAGTTGACCATGACTTGAAGATAATGGGGTATGATTCCTAGACAATGTAATCAAACACTGTCAACAAATATATAAAACTGTTTTGTTTATATCATTTTAAATATATGACAGAATTGAGAATGTCATAGTTCTGTAGAATTCAGCTGAATACTGCAAAAAACACATGTCACCAGAAAAAAAAACAAATCAGTTTAATTTCTAATATACACTGTTTCTTTCATGAAGTAACTAATGACTTGATACTTAAATGACTCAAATGCTATTAGAAAACAAAATTTGAGCAATTTTTTTCTTAAACTGAAATACGTATACAATACATACAACCACTTTATTGTTGACAAACTTTTATTTTGACAGTGAATTTCATGTCCATGTGAGCTTTTGCCATCACTTGTTGTCTGTCATCCATCATCCGTCACCTGTTGTCCATTGTGAACTTTTTCAAAATCTCCTCTGAAACCACTGGGCCAATTTTGTTCAAACTTGGCCACAATCATCATGAATCAGCAAAAAATGATCAGCAATAAAAGCCCTACAATTTACTTAATTAGTCTGATATTGTCAGATGACTCATATGAGTTATTGCCCGTAAATGGCAATTTTGTATGAAATTTTCTGTTTTTGTCCTGTAACTTGAATACTATAACAGCTAGAGTGAAACTGTGAAAGGCAAAAATGATCAGCAATAAAAGCAATAAAAGCCCTATAATTCACAGTATAGGTCCGAAATTGTTAGATGTCTCCTTATAGGAGTTATTGCCCTTAAATCACAATTTTTTAAACAAAATTTTCCATTTTTGTCCTGTAACTTAAAAACTCTAACTTCTAGAGAGAAACTATATAAGGCAAAAATTATCAGCAATAAAATTTCTACAATTCACTTAAATGGTCTTAATTTGTAAGATTACTCCTTAAAAAAAGAACTTTTTATTAAATTTTTCGTTTTTGTCCTGTAATTTGAAAACTATAACAGCTAGAATGAAACTGTAAATAGCAAAAATGATCACCAGTACAAGAATTACAATTCTCTTAATTGGTCTGAAATTGTCAGATGATTCTTTATAGGTGTTACTGTCCGTTAAATGACAATTTTTATGACATTTTCCATTTTTGATCTGTAGTTTATAAACTATAACAGGTAGAGTGAAACTGTAAATTGCAAAAATGATCAGCAATACAAGTTCTAGAATTCACTTTGTTGGTCTGAAATTATCAGGCGACTCCTCATAGGAGTCATAACCCTTGAATAAAAATTGTTGGTCCAATTTGTAGTTTTTGCATTGTAACTTAAATGCCATAACACCTAGATTGAAACTGTTAATTGCAGAAATGATCAGCAAAGCAAGGCCTACAAATCATTTGCTTAGTTCAAAATTGCAAGAGGAATCTTTATAGGAATGATTCCCTTCAATAACGAATTTGGACAAATGATCAGTTTTTGTTATTAGTCTATAACACACCTAGAGTAAAACTGTAAATTACTAAATTACCCTTAAGGATAAGGCCTACAAATCATTTAATTTTCAAATTGTCTGATGGCACATTATAGGACTTGCTTAACCAACATTTTTGAAGAAATGTTTAGTTTTTGCAAACTATAACAACTTGACTAAAATTGTAAATTGCACAGATTTAAAGCTAGTTGAAGTCATTTGGGTTCCCAGTGAGCAATTACAGGCTCCAGGGGACTCTAGTTTAAATATTTTATAACATCTGGGAGGGGCCCTGCCCCATACCCCCACGTTCCCGGTTCCTGAGAACTGCAACTGGCCATGATGCGTCCATAAACGTTGTACATTTTCGGATCCTAACAAGAAGACGTGTTTATTAGCAGTGCTTTGCAGTCCAATGACAAATCTGAGGGCTATTCCCCTTTATATTATATCCCTCTGTCTATGGTTTGTTCCAATTTTTTTTATTGTTCAGATGTAAATGATGACATTTTATAACATCTGATATTAAAAGTTTTCAACGATATTATCTTACTTAAATACGCGACACTGTTTAGTACCGGTGTTATTGGAGTCGTACGTTGTAATGTCTGTGTCTTTTGGAATAATTGTCAAATTAAATGAGTCTTAAATTTTAAGACGAAATTTGATTAAAATTTTATTTAATCAGTTTTTGCTGCGAGTTCACATGAGATGCGTGCGCAGCTCTAGAGGTCACTATTTAGAGCAATCCAGGTGAAATTGAATTATATCACATTGGGCGGGTCTACAGAGGTGGGCATGTGAACTCTCAGCAAAAACTGATTAAATAAAATTTTAATCAAATTTCGTCTTAAAATTTAAGACTCATTTAATTTGACAATTTTATTTAATCAGTTTTGCTGATAAGAGTTCCCATGAGATTTCAGAGACAATTTCACTTGGAGCAACAGAATTCATCAACCGATCCAATATTTCATGTAATGCATACATTGTAATGACTAAATATACAAAAGAATAACTTCAAATATTTTACATTTATTAAACCTAAACATCATAACATTTTACAACATAAACTAACCAATCCTACATGATACAGATAAAGTCATAACATAACAATAGAAGTTTGATAAGACTGTCTATTTGTTCGACCCTTGCAAAACATGTAAACTGAATCAACCATCACAGGTTTATTGTAAAATTTTCTAAATGTTGACTCGTTTGTCCAACCTGCTGCCCTTAAAATCTTTTCTACACAAAGCCCCATTTTTAAGGCTGCTGAAGTGCTTGCTGATCTTGTACTATGAGATTTAAAAATATCTGTATTTACACCAGACAATTTCAAAACTAACTTTATCCAATTACTAATTGTTGAAACAGCTGGATGTCTATATGGTTTCAAAAAAGTAATAAAAAGTTTCTGAGTCTTCCTTAAGGAGCATGTTCTAGATATATACTCTTTTAAAACAGTTACAATACATATCCTAGAATCTTCAGAAAAAGCTGATAACTTAAGTGGAGCTAAATGATTTCCTGGCTTTGATGTTTTCAAAATTTCATGAATTTCAATAGTAATACAATCATCACTTATGTCCATATAAGACAAATCTAACTTGTGTAAAGTTTGTACTCTTTGACCTGTCACTAAGGCCAATAACATAACTAACTTAAGAGTCAATGTTCTTAAACTTAACGTATTTACAGGTGACAATGTTTTTAAAAAATCAAGAACTACATTTACATCCCAGGTTTGTTGATAACGTGGGAAATTTGGTCTTTTATTATACACCCCTTTAAGAAACCTTTTTACTAAAGGCATCTGCCCAACAGGTTGGTCTGTGCCTAAACTTAAAAATGAGGACAAAGCAGATCGAGCTGTATTTACAGAACTATAACTGACCCCAGAATTAAATAACACAGTCAAAAACTCAATTACATCCAATTGAGTTGGGGTAAACATATTAATTTGTCTTTCACCACAAAATTTACACCATCGTTGGATATATGTCCTATACTGTGATTGCGTTGACGGTCTCCAGGACGAAAACAGAATTTCTGAAGCGTCTTTTGATAGTCCTGCACTTTCCATAATTTTCCGGATAATCTGAAGACTGCCAATTTCAAATTTTTTACCGGATGCATCATCTCTGGATTCATTGGCTGAATTAAAAGTTTTTGCTTTCCTTTTCTTGGAATTATGTAGGACTCCTGAGCTATATGATGAAGTATGGTTGGAAACCAATGTTGAGTTGTCCATAGCGGTGCTACAAGAGTCAAGTCTGCTTCCTCCATCACTAGCTTCTGCACAACTTTCCCGACCAAACTGAAAGAAGGAAAAGCATAACAGTTATTTTCCGACCATTTTATAGAAAATGCATCAACTGCCTCAGCATTAGGATCTGGAAGATACGATATATACCGTGACAACTGATTATTGTTTCTTGATGCAAAAAGATCTATGTCATGTGGTCCATACAAACAGTTAATAAAGGAAAAAATGTTAACATTTAATTTCCATTCCAAATCAATATTGTTACATCTGGACAAAATGTCTGCTTCTATATTAACTCTCCCAGGCAAATGACATGCACTAAGCCAGATGTTTCGTTTAATACACCATAACCAAATTTCTTTGGTCAAATTGTTCAAGCTTATTATATGACCTCCCATTTTAGATATGTAAGTGACTGCCACCATATTGTCCATATATATCCTAACATGCAAATCCGATTTTGTCGCACAAAAAGACTTTAAAGTAAGAAATGCTGACTTCAACTCTAGAATATTTATATGAAGTTTCGCTCTTCATATGACCAAAATCCTTTTGTTTGTAAGTTAGTATTCTCGATTAATCCACCCCAGCCAGTCTTTGAACTATCAGTTTTCATCACGAGATCAGGCTCAGGCCTTATTAAAAGTTTGAAACTTGATTCAACATGTTTAGCCCACCAGTCGATAGTTTTAACAGCTTCATTAGAAACAACCATTTTTGAATCAAAATTGCCTTTGTTTTCTCTCAGATTCATGTCCTTTTCTACTTCTAATGATTTAATATATAATGGAGCATACTCAACTCCTGGCACTGCAGCCACTAATTTTCCTATCAACTGAGCAAAATTACGAATAGTTATTTCCCTTTGTTTAATAATTTTCTGACACAATTCCTTAATAGATTTTGCTTTCTCACATGTAAGCCGAATTGTCATTTCCACTGAATTAATAACGAATCCAAGAAAATTTATTATTTGTGTTGGCTCAAGCACTGATTTTTTAGGGTGTACTGTGAACCCTAAACCATCAAGCAATGTAACTGTGTCATTAATATTTTCCTTACAATCAGAAAAAGAACCACTAACTAACAAACTGTCATCAATATATGCAACATTGATATGCCCCTTTTCTCTTAGACATGAAAATGCCACTTTTAAAATCTTTGTAAAGATTCTTGGAGCAGTTGTCAATCCATTAGGCATACATGTATATTCATACAACTGATTTTTCCATGAAAACCGAAGATATTTACAATCCGAACTATATACAGCCAAGGAATAATATCCATCTTTCAAGTCAGTCGATCCAAACCAACAATTTTGTGTTACACACTGTAATGCTGATTTCAAGGTTTCCATTTTGAAATGGTGCTTTTCAATGTCACAGTTTAAAACTTTTAAATTCAAAATGACTCTATGTGAACCGTCTTTTTTCGGTCTCAAAAAAATATTTGAAATGTACTGTGTATGTGATGGCTCCACTGGTTTTATAATTTGTTTATTTAAAAAATTATCAATTTCAGATTGTACAAGTTTAATTTCCTCTGTTGTGAAATTTAATTCCTTAGGCTCTACAATCTGAACAGGTTCATTTGCAAATTCAATTTTATATCCTTTGATAATATCTAAAATCCACGGATCACTGGTTAGTTTTTTCCAATTGTCATAAAATTGGGAAACTTTTCCACCAACAAAATTTTCTGGAGTGTTGAATACATCTATGTCTTTACACAAGTGATGTTTTGGGAGTGAACTAATACTCACTTGTTTAGTGTCATGAATTTCTTTTGTGTCTAATTGGTGTTTGGCTGTGGACGTTGGAATGTCCCTCTCTTCCTTTCTTTTTTCTTTTTGAGGCCTGTTGTTGCTTTCTTTTAGCTGTCATTTTATTGTGGCCAACAACCGTTTCGCAGGAGAATTTGCATCCAGTCACAGAAGCGTAGTTAGACAGAACACAATTTAAGGATATTGATCTGAAGTTTTCTGGCAGACAACATGTTACCATATTTTAAACCAGGAACCTATAAATCAGTTAGTTATACTAGTCCCAGTTTAAACCAATGATATGTTATAGTGTCGCCATTGAGAGAGTATAAGATCTCAGGAATATTGATCGTAGCACATGATATTTTTCACCTTAATTTTCAGAAACAATCCGAACTTCATCAACGGTTTACGCCTTCGTTTAGCTACTGTTAATTACTTTGACAGTTATTTATTGGTTCATATCGTTGCATAGCCGGTAGTAAATTGCTATGTCCAAGCAATGACAGCGGTGGTAGCTAAGAACTTGTTTTAAATCCAAGACAACCCTACAATGTTATAGTGAGTGGGTAACATGTTTTTGGCGCCTTGTTTTACATATTTGTAGTATGACTTTGGAGTTTTGTACGTCCTACACCGACAACTTGATGCCTTGGTCGGCCGGATTTGTCTGTACCATACAGACCTTACCACTAAAGCAGCATTTTAGCAAAGAAAGGAAGGAAAAATTAGACCAAATAAATAGCTAAAATATAATAGGTATTATTTTATTTGGCACTATTCTGCGTGTATAAGTATAGCAGTATAAAATTTAAAAATATAACAAAGTTATAAAGAAAACAAACGAAGCAAACATAACAGTTACTTAAAATACATGTCCTTTAACTACGTCGTCCTGAGAATGTCCACATAAATTCGGAATCCGAGTCTGTTTCGTCGAAACTGGCAATTCGTTGTTTCTTCGGTGTGGGTTCTTCGTCATTACTGTAACTGAATAATCGTCTTTTGACCTTCTCACCCTTACGATTATTAGCATAGAAAAATAGTTCGGTTGAAATAACATCCAATTCTTGGAGCACACATTCGTTTAGTTTACTAGTTTCCAGTTGCGGTGTCTGACATTTCTCGGACGTCGAGGATAGAAATAATTCGTCATACAAGGAGGTTGTTGTTTCCTGATTATATGTGGGCGTCTGCTGGCATGTTGGTCCACAGTCCTGTAAAATTTGAAGCATGTCTTCCAGACAGTCCGTGTAGTCTTGAATCGATACATCTGAGATATAAAGAAATATGTGCTTACAAAATTGAATAAACCCGTTTTGAAATGAAATAGAGTTGATGTAGATACATTTCAGCAATATTTTTTTTCCTAGTAATAATTTAAAATTAATGTGTTCAATTCAAGTCTAAGTTTGAGGCAAGAAATAAATATCCTTCCTACTGTACCCGGTATAAAAATCCTGACAGAATCGAAGTTATCTAGTTGCATCTGACGCAGGTAACACGCGACAATCTAACAGTTAATGCAGTTAAACAATGGTAAAAGGTTATATTGGTTTTTTGAATCTGGAAAAAAACGCTTGAATTAGTATATAGCACCCTTACCATCAAACGAAGGAACACGTTGATCACAATTAATGTTGCATGGAGTAGACAGTAAACTGTCAATCTCAAGAAAACCAAAATCTAGGTCTCTGTTAGCAGAACCGTCTTGATTCATGTTGGTTTGAAAACTGATATGAAGTGAAGAGGGGAGATCAAATATATACAACACCCGCTGTTTATTCGCCTGGACGCTGACAAGCCATGAAGACATGTGTTCCTGTACCTGTTAATTGTCATGATGTGACTCTACTAATAAGATCAAAGGGACTGTATATTAGATAAATAATATATATGGCTTCTGTACGTATAATTATCACACCTGGTCGGGTTGTAATTAAAACATAAAGAGGTAATAAATAATAATCAGGTAATTGTGTATAGATGAAATAAGCAATAAATCAATTAAACATGTATTGTCGGACTGCAGTTAAACATTTTTATTATCGGCAGTAAATATGTCGGATTGTTATAGGTGACTTTTGTTTACTTAATGCATGTACATCAATGGTAAAACAAGTTGTCTATGGCATTACTCTGTAATCACTCAGATTTACAGTAAAAATAATTCTAGACTTGACTATATGTTTACTGTTTTGTTTGTTCCATTGTAATTTTTATTTCATTTCAGTAAACAAAATATTTAAAAAGTCTTGTAACTGAAATTAGTACCTCTGTCGTATTTGTTAAATAATTTTCATTTTAATTAAGAGTTTGATTATGATTCAAATTTCCTTCCCATTTTTTTGTCATTTAAAAGTATTTAAATCCTGTTAAAACAATAGAGGAAATGCCCTAAATTGTTGTTTAAAAATAAAATAATAAGGAACGGAAATTATTAAACGACCAGACTAGGTCCATTGTTTAGAATTTTAATATGTCAGCCTCCATTGTAGTTCACATGTAAAACGAATATTTGTAGTTAACTAGATTAGACATGGAAAACAGGGAAAATATTTGTTATGAATTCGAAAAAAAGTTGATTTCGAATATAGGAAAGGTCACAGAAGCAGGATCAATAGATATCAAGGGTAAGACTCGTAAATTAAAATGTTAAGTAGGTAATCTTAAAGTCGGGTAGCATACATAACAATAAACGTAAGCTCTCAGGAGCTTTTATACCGACAATACAATAAAATAAATAAACAACACATCAAGACATATGTTAAGAGTAAGACATAAAAAGCATGTTAAAACAAAAATTATATAATCTAATCTAAGACGGGCATATACATACTTAACTTATACATAAGCTAAAGCAAAAGCAATGGATATTACGAACAAAATATTATATATGATTATGCATTGAAATAAACCAATGAATAAAAGTTCATGAGCATGAAACCAGTTCAAAGCACTAGTATGGTAAAATGCAATAGACTCTAAAAATAAAAAAGGAAAGCTTACAAATGTAAATAATATAAAATCTTTAGCAGTGTATCTGAGGCACAAAGTCCCTAAGATATAATGCAAATAAAACATGTACATGAAGGTCCAGTCCAGGTATTAATATGAATTTTGAACTGATTAAGATTTGTCATATCTCTTAATTCTTGAGGATGGCTATTCCTGATCTTAGAGGCTGTGTACCTGAAAAATTTTAGGCCGTACCTGGTGGTTTTCACATGAGGGATACTTGTTTGTATATCTAAAGTTATAAGAATTATTTTGAATAACTATGACATCTTGTAAAAATACTGGACTTTCTTTTTTATTAATTTTAAAGGTTTCAATAGCTATTGTTCTTAGGCGTCTAATTTTTAAGGATGGTAAAAGAGATTTTTCTAGTACAGAGGGAACAACGTGTTTTTTATAAAAAACACTAACCCACCATGGAAGTTAATCCTTTCCTCTATCACCCACCATGGTATATCCACGCCTACTATCGTGGTTAAGAATCTTCTCAGGTAATCTTACCACGGTGGATGCATATGAGGGAGTTCAGTCTACCATGGCATGTCGCCACAGGGGTCCGGCCACGATATCTCCGCGGTGGTAAATGACAACATAAACTTTGTCATTTGATTGATTGCGGGTTTAAACATCGTTACCCGAATGAAAAGAGAACATTTTTAAACAGTGCTTAAGAATAATTTGCACATGCATTTTATTTGATGATGATCAATAATGATTTAATGTGCCGGTAGAATTGAAGATCGAATATTTGTTCAACCGGATGCATGTGTTATGCATTAAATATTACCCTGAACAAGTTCGGTAAATTACCAGGATTTGAATTGTCACATTACGTTTTTTAGTGTATTACAACATCTAACGAATTGTCCTGAAGTTTTACGCGAACTATCTTTAATCAATTATAAATCCTTTTCGACAGAAAACAGGCAGTTGAGCAGCGATCTTTTTCTTTATTTGGTATTTAAAACCAGAGTTGTTTTAACAAACGCTGACAAAAGTTTACATCACGAATCGTTATATAAACCTCGTTAACAGGATGGGATACAACAAATAAATTACTAAAATGAAGCCAACATGCAGCAAGAATAATAAATATGTGAAAAGTTTATAAGAGAATCGCCACATAAAATATAGTTTAACTACGATATGGTACAGGCGCCTGTTTTGCAAGGTTGAATGAAGTCTTATGCACGCACAATTCTAAATACACATTTACCTTGGACAATGGCGTTTTAAACTATAACAATTAATATAACAGGTTTATATAAAAAAAGTAGTGATGTGCTTCTGAGCTAGATATACCCTACGCAAAACTGACAATTTTTCAAATCGACGCAGACGTGTTATTTGTATAAAATTCCCGTTAAAATTAACTCGCAGTTTCGGTGTTTTTGCATGACATAGTATTTATTGGGATGAATGTTCTCGAGATCAGACCCCTTTAAGACTTGCATTAGTTCTCTAAATACAAATACTAATTCTTAATTTTTTGTTGTATTGTGGTACATTGATCAAACAATAAAATTATGCATAGTTCCTTACGTCTGTTATAACATTAACAAAACAAATCGGAATAAAATTATTTTTGAAGAAGAAAGAACTGATTTGTCCACACTCATATAAATATAAAATAATTGTCCGAATTTACTCAACAGCATGTTTGTTTATTTGTTTTGTTCTTTTTTTTCTTCTTTGTTTTTTGTTGTTGTTTTTTTTTGCTCGCCGATACGAACTTCTGTTTGCGGACATAGGGTCTTGTCGTAATATAATAGAAATTATAAGGATGCTACTAAAGTCTTTTTTACAACAAAAGTTGATGATGTGTCAGGCTTTTAACACTGAAACGACTATTAAGGTTGATTCTATATCACGATTGTATTTTTTTAACACACGTGGTTCAACACCGAATACGAATCGAGTATAAAATCATTCATGGAACGATATATTCTGCGACATTAATATTTAAAGTGATAATTTCGAAAATTTGAAAAATCAAAATGTAGCATTTTAAGTCGTATTGATTTTAAAGTTTTTAAAACTAATTTCTTTACAAGTCTCGCATTTATTGTGTATTTCTTTACAAGTCTCGTATTTATTGTGTAATGTGCTATTTTACCGCTAAAAATGTGAAGCCGCGTGTTCACCTGTTAATTATAAAATTATACAATACACAAGGTTATTGAAATATTTGAGAGCACGTGCTTGATTAAATGAAGACTGGACAATACTAAGATAATCAATCGATTTAAGGTGTTACACAAGTTACATCCGGTAAAAGTTCAAACGGTTGGAACATTAATCAGAGGTGCTGACAGGGAAATTTTGACGATAGAATAGCAAAGATTTTGACAATTTTAAGGCCAAATTGCGGTGTTCTAACCTTTTAGAACATGTTAATGGAATAATTGTCAATCTAAATCAGTGACAATAAACTTTAAGGTATTCTCGTATAATGAATAGATTAGCAAGAACACAGATTAATTTTGTTGTCAAACAAACGTATTAAAACGGCATATTTTAACACAAATCTCTAAATTAAATCGCAACATTTTTAATGTTTTCACTGTGTAAGCATGAAAGGAAATTGAAAATCCACCGTGGTCAACACGGTGGGTCACGATATGTAGTGGACATAACACGATGTACCGCAGAATACCACCGTGGCGTATGGTGGTGAATTTCTGAATGAAAAAAACCACGACCACGGTATATAGTGGGCAATTATATAAAAAACATGTTGTCACGTCTGTAGCTTTTCATATGAACTAGTTTTATCATTGTATACAAATCAAAGAGCTCTCTCTTAAAGTTTTTCAATTTTAGTAGTATTGGCTTCAGAACAAAAGTGCCAAGTAAGGGGGCAATAGCTGAAGTTGGACAATATAAATGAGTAATAGATTGTCATTTTGCTCAGTTGATTTAAGTGGTGACCTATTCGCCTAAGAACATTTAATTGTCGAGCTGCCTTCTTACATATATTTGTAATGTGAGAGTTAAAATCTAACATAAAATCTATTGTGACACCAACAGGGTTTTAACTTCAGAATTTTGGATTGGTTGCCCACAACCTAGTTTTAAGTAGTCCATTTATATGGTTCTAAACAAAAAAGGTAAACATTCTAGTAGATCACAGCAAATTTTAGGGGCCATTGGTCGTGGGCGATTGGCCCATGGGCGAGTGCCTATTTCAAACCCTGCACCAAGCAACTTTACTTCTTTTTCAGCTTCTATAATTGTTCCATTTAAATCAAACATAAGATTAGAGTTGTTTGATTTTTTACCTATAGTGCTATATCCATTGCTTGAAACTTATCTGGATTTGCTTTTATTTTATTTAGACTAAACCAGTTGATGATTGCTTTGCTATCGAACTCAAGTGAACTTTTCAAGACAGATAAATTTTCGTCAGCACAAACCACTGTGTTGTCATCTGCATAATTATACAGAGTCGAGTATTTAACAAAACCGAAAATATCATTTAAAAATATGTTAAATAATAAGACCCAAGTATTGACTCTTGAGGCACACCTTTTACAATGTTTAGATATGAGCTAGTACACTGTCCTATTTGTACACATTGTTTTCTATTTGATATGTTTGTTTTGTTTGTTTGAATGGTGTTTTAACGCCACTTTCAGCAATTTTTCAGCTATTTCATGGCGTCCAGTTTTTATTGGGGGAGGAAGCCGGAGTACCCCGAGAGAACCCCCGACCTGTGGTAGGAAAACTGGCAAGCCTTGTCAATTAAGATTGGAGTCAAGTACACCCTGCCTGCAGTGAGAATCGAACCAGCAATCTCAGTGTTGACATATTTGATATGTAGCTAGTCATAAGGTCTAATGCACTATTGGATACACCATAATGTTTCAGCTTCAATAGCAGTAAATGGTGTGGCAAACTATCATTGTGGTCTGATAATTGAATTTTAATAATTTTCATAAGACCAAAGTACTGAAATGTTTAGTGATATACATGTTTTATTGACAGTTTCCCTAATTTTTCTTTACTATTAAAACCAGTGCTTTTTTAATCACTTCCTCTTGCATTAATATGAAATATAATTGCTATAAGGGTGTGACCCAAACTAGACCCAAACACACATTAAAATAACATTTTTTGTTGTTTTTATCATTTAAAAAATGTTTATTTACTCTATTTGTATTTGAAAATGTTAAACATGTTAAGTTATTGTGGATCTTATGAAGGAGTGTAGGACAAAATCCCTTCTGTGTAATTTAACATAGGCGGACAAATTTCCCCACGTTAAATTTACAAGGTGGACAAAATCCCCTTGAACAATTTTCAAGGCCGACCTAGTCCCTTTGGGGTTTTTTTAGATTTTAAAATAAAACATCTGACTCTCAAGAATGATGAAACTTGCAAAACACTCAGTCATACAGTAAATGTAAATATACCTAGACAGGCAACAGATATATCTATATGTTCAACTGAAAAAACTAGAAATTTACTTTTAATTGAAAGGAAAAAACACATTAAACAAAAAGACAACTTATTAATTTTCACATGATGATTTTTTTCTACTTTCAAATTACTGACCAAAGTGTTAGCTTTGTAATTGTGTCCTAGATATTTGGTCTAGAAGGTCAGTTTCCCATTGGTATATATATAATTGGAAAAAACCAAGACCTTCTGTACGAAAACTAGCAATCCTTGTCAAGATTGGAGTCGAGTTCATTCTGCCCACAGTGAGACTCGAACCCACAACATCTATGTTCAATAGTTGACTTACTGCCTTAATAACTCACTTGGCCACTGAGGCCCCATACTGACATATACCAGTATAAGTAATTATAATATGAGGAATTGTCATTTCAGATGTATCATATGAAGAAAGAGACTTTATAAATTGCTTAGAACAGTCAAAGTTTGATGGGGTGCTGAATCACAGTGTTGCCGATGAAATCCTTAGATTAAACACACATAACCGAGACAGATTAGATCTGTTATTACAGGATAACATTCCACAGTTTTTGGATAATTGTACTAATGGTAAAATAGTGAAGTAAGAAATGGTTTGTGACTAGTTTTTAAGTCAGGAAGAAAATATGGCTTGCATAGTGATTAATAAAGAATACTGTGCTTATTTTGTTTTGCTGTGAAAATATTAATATGACTGTGGGTGCATTCCAGTTTGCAGATTCCCAGATTGCCGCGTCCAATTTGCCGATTCCCTATTATTCAACCAATTAAGACCAATCAACAAGGTTTATACAAGAATTTAATCGAGAATTATATGTGTTTAAAAAATTTAATTAATTTAATTGACATAAAAAGTGAAATAAAAGAATTTAAATTGTTACTTATAAGTTGGGACATTGTTTGTTTCAAAATTAATATGAGAAGCTGATAATTTTCAATTGAGAAAAATCATGTGAATTTAATTCACTGAACTTTACTGACAATTATGGATGATTAGGAAAAAATTTAGTTAATCAGCAAGTTAATCAGAAATACCTTTTTAGTGATATTTCAAAATTATAAATTATCAGCTTGGGTCGTTATTTGTTTTCAATTGATATGAAAAGATATTAATTATTGATTGAGAAAAATAATTTATATAATAAAGGAAATTTCAAAAAGAATTGCAAGTAAGTGACAGAACTTTACCAACCAATTTCACATCTTTCCCATGAATATTACGGAGAATGCATACATAAACCTACAATCATTCATGTATACACTTAGTAGGTTGTTGTTAAATGGTCAAATATATCAGTGAATCGGCAATCTGGGAATCTGCTAATTGGGATTTGGCGAATTGGTACTAAACCATGACTCTTACATGTACATCATATTTTGTGAAATGTGTCACTGATTTTGATTATAAGCTGTATTGCTTTAGGGTAACAAGTTTTATGAATTTAAATAGCTTGAATAAGTTGATAGTTTGCAGATTGTTGAAGCTTGAGTTGACATAAAATTGGTATTTAAGTAGCCAATATTGGACAGGTCAGCGTGGAGTAGAAATATAATTTAGGATAGAAAAACAGTATTTCTATTAAATGTAGTGGTAAATTCTACTAGTAGTAATGTTTTTGATAAACAAAGCAAAATGAAAGTATTTCTCATAAAGGTCTAATCCTTATTGATTTAAAAATATGTATATGGAAATGATGAATTTCAAACAGTATAAAGCTTTAGAAATAAAGGGGAAACAAAATAAGACTGTTTGTGTGGTGTGTGTATATTCTGGAAAGTAACAGCTGTTTTATTCACCATTTTTTAAGCTATCAGGAGACCTTTCTTTTGCTAACTTCAGTCAAGTATTAAGCATACATAGCAGATTACGTCTACAGACATGTAGATCTGAATATAAAATATAGTAGATTACGTCTACAGACATGTACAGTAGATCTGAATATAAAATATATTGTTGTCTGGAATTTTTAACAACCTTAATATATATTTCAGAGAATTAGAGCTGTTGGGTATAGCAGTATCATGCCTGCAGACATTTATCCAGTACAACTGGTTAGGACCTGTTAACACTAGTGATACATTTGATTGGTTATCACCAAATATTAAAGAAAAACGAAAAGTTTGTACTAATTTTTCAAACCTTAATATTGGTTTATGGGAATTTAATGTTTCGTAGTACCTCTAATGTTATTATTATAATTAAACATTGTCTATTCCAGTGGCCTGTATGACTAAGTAATTGCTAATTTTTAGGGGTAATTATAGGTTATTTATGTTTTTTTAACAAGATGTGTTTTCTCATCCATATTATTGAAGGGTAAGAGCTAGTTGAGTGAGATGGAATAATACTGCACATAAAGATCAAAGGAAAATACTGCAAAAAAGCGATGATATACACATATCATGCTACTGTGTAGGGCCTTGTTGGCCGATTGGTTAAGGTAGTAATCTACTATTGATGATGTAGTCTGTCAACAAAGAGGTTGCTGGTTCGTCTCACTTCAGACAGGGTGGGCTCCACTCTAACCTTAATTGACAAGGATTGACAGTTTACCTGCCAAAGGTTGGATTTTCTCTGGGTATTCTGGTATTCTCCCCCAATAAAAACTGGAGGCCATGATATCGATGAAAAATTGCTGATTGGTGTTAAACTATCT
Source organism: Limnoperna fortunei (assembly GCA_944474755.1). Lineage (NCBI taxonomy): Eukaryota > Metazoa > Mollusca > Bivalvia > Mytilida > Modiolidae > Limnoperna > Limnoperna fortunei. The sequence goes on from OX104113.1 coordinate 36,688,453, forward strand.
AACAAACAAACAATGTAACTATGATTGATGGTAAACGAACATAAACTATCTATATAAAATTTGTTGGAAACACATTGTCTACAACATCATTATCTTTTTTTAAGGATGGTAGTTTTAAGTCCAGTATAGAAAATGATCTGTTTATAGATGGTCAAGAGATTTATACTAATTGTTTGGGGATAGAATATTTCTACATAGCACGCATAATATTACTAGAATATAGGGAACATGTCAAGCATTTACTGGTATGTATATTTATTTCTTGTTGAAAACAGTTGAAAATATAAGTGTTAATGCAAACCATTGAAAATTACTGACAGATTGTAGATCAGGATAAATTAATCATAGAATTATGTCTCCCTCCACTTCATGGGGAGACATATTGTTTTTGTCCTGTCTGTCACAAAGTTATTCTGCTCAACTCCTCTGAAACTACTTAACCAAATTTTACCAAACTTATGTAATAAGTACACCATATGTAGTTGTGCATATTACCAGAAAATTATGATCCTCAAAATTTTGTTTGAGTTATGGCCAATTTTAAATTTGAATTTTCTAAAAATTCCTCATAAATCATGGTTTCTGCTCAACTCCTGAAACTATTAAACCAAATTTTATGAAACTTGGCACATAGAAAGTACACCATATGCAGTTGTGAATATTACCAGGAAATTCTGATCCTAAAAAATTATGTTGGAGTTATGGCCCTTTGAACTTAAAATTTTCCAAAATTCCTCATAAATCTTGTTTTCCGCTCCGCTCAAGTCCTCTTCCGTCCAACCAAGGACATTAAGTTGTCGATGTAGGACGTAAAAAACGAAATTTGGTACATAGCAAGTACACCATATGTATTTGCGCATATTACCAGGAAATTTTTATCCTGAAAATTGTTACTTTGAACTTAGATTTTTGTGGAAATCCACATGGGAACTGGGGGAGACATCGTTTATGTATGCAAAAACTAACTTTAATTGGATATATATTTCTAGTGACCTAATGTAAAATCTTACTATAATTTTGATTTTTAAACATTTATTTATATGACAGTCATGGTGTTTTGTCAGAAAACATAAATTTTTGCAGAGATGTTAGAAGAGTCCTTGTAGTAATATTGAATTCTGAGGTTTATATTTGGTTTGTCTTCTGTTATAACCACCTTCTATATTGATAAATTAGAGTAGAATAGGTTCTTACATATGTTTTTGGGAAAGACCGGGTGATTTTCCACCAATGATAAAAATTGTATGTCTATTTGCCAGTGTAGAACAGGGAACAAGTGGAAGATTACATGGTTTTTTTGTCTTGCCTGCGAGGAAAGTCGCTGGAGGCGAGACATATGTATGGGAATCCGGCAGCTGCGGCGGCGGCGGCGTAAACACTTGACATCTTGCTTCATATATTTGTAAGCCCAAGCCCTAGGTCAATCAAATTTGGTCCAGAGGTAGCTTATGATGAGTACTTGCCAGTCAGTCACCTGTCACCTGACCTTGACCTCAATTTCACGGTCCAGCGACTACGTTAAAGTTTTTGGGTTACGACAGTTCCTCTGTAACTACGCATGGTAGGATGACAATATTTGGTGTATAGGTTGATGATGACTAGTACATGACTGTCTGGTAGGTGTCACCAGACCTTGACCTCAATTTCACGGTCCAGTGAATACGTTTAAGTTTTTGGGTTACGGCAGTTACTCTGTTACCACGCATGGTAGGATGACAATATTTGGTATATAGGTTGCTGATGACTAGTACATGACTGTCTGGTAGGTTCCACCTGACCTTGACCTCAATTTCATGGTCCAGCGATTACGTTAAAGTTTTTGGGTTACGACAGTTCCTCTATAACCACACATGGTAGGATGACAATATTTGGTATATAGGTTGCTGATGACTAGTACATGACTGTCTGGTAGGTGTCACCTAACCTTGACCTCAATTTCATGGTCCAGCGACTACATTAAAGTTTTTGGGTTACGGCAGTTTCTCTGTAACTATGCATGGTAGGATGACAATATTTGGTATATAGGTTGCTGATGAATAGTACATGACTGTCTGGTAGGTTCCACCTGACCTTGACCTCAATTTCACGGTCCAGTGACTACGTTTAAGTTTTTGGGTTATGGCTGTTCCCCTGTAACTATGTATGGTATGGTGACAATATTTCGTATACAGGCCGCTGCTGATATTTAATGCTATTTACTTAATGCTTATGACGAAATTTATTTTCGTTACTGATGCGGAATGCAGGCGAGACGTTTTTCTGTGTCCACACTTGTTTCAAAAACACATGAAAGTTTCTTTTTTTTTCGTAATCCACAAACTTTCACACACCATATCCTATAGACTTTCCATTTTTTACTATCTGACATCCAATCAGAACACCTGAACTAGAATGTTTAAATAAACTAAAATGTTGTTATGTTACCATAACAGCATTCTTAATTACAGCGTTTTGATTGGATGATGCAACAAGAAGCCTTGAGTCATCTCAACCTGAAATCGACCATTTATGAAAGAATAACATTTCTTTTTTTACAGACATGGTCATGGTGGTTACTGCGATGTCTAACTATTCATCAGTATATTCTGGATGACAAATCACCAACCATTAAAAACACAGTTTTACAGTTAATAGATGAATGTAAGAACAGTTAAGCCACAAGTTCAGTATCAAAATATTTTCATGGTTATATTGTTAGTATAACAGTCGTCTTCCATATTAAATGGCAGAATTGTTTGCAGCTTCACATATAGCAAAATAATTTCTAGTCAGTTTCCACGTTGTACATGTTATCCTTTATTTTTGCTTTGTTATACAGGAAGAAAACTTTTTATGCATAATAATTTAAGGTCACATGAACAGATTTTGAGTCAATTTTTCATGTTCAATATGTGTTTTATGATTAAATGAAAACTGCATGAATAACACATATTTAAGACCATAGATAACCAACTTTTTATTTTATCAAAATATGTTGCTGACTGGTTTAAAATTAATGTGCAAAACTTGTGAATAACTTCCTGTTTTTAGTTGTGTAATTTTGGATCACCCTAAGGCCAGCATTTTTATATTTTATGTTTTACGGGAGCGCCGACCCTAATTTCTGGCGAAATGAAATAAAAATAAAAGAAGCAAATTTTTCTTTTATTTTTCTTCTCTCCGCCGACTTGATGAATTCCCTTCCTTGCAAAATAAAATTACCCACGATCTATCAGAGCTCACCACACTGGGCGAAGTGGTTTGTCGCCCTACTGGGACCTGAAGTCGCCCTACGGCGCCTCAAAAGCGAAGTCGAAGTAGCCCTGTTATTTCCCTAAAGTCGCCCGATGGTTCACAGTAGATACTTGCATATGATCTGGTCCAAATAATTCACCCAGACTGCCAATTTATCAGTAAATGTGTAATTCCAATAAAAACAGCAAACAATATGCGTATTTAACATTTTTTCAAAGGATTTACGTCTTTCAACTGGATTACGTGCCATTTGTTTATTTACCGGATGTGACTAATTACCGGAAGTGAACAACGAAGAAAAGTAAAGTACAACGGCCCATAATGAAAAATCGTAATTTGTTTGATAAAAAACACTTTTAATTGGTTTCAAATGTCAGGTCTTTCGACGTTTATTGTATTTTACCAATTTTCTTTGATAAACATATGAGCTGCACTTGAAAGAATACAGATGTATAGAAATTATTGACATGAAAAGTTCTGTAGATGGGTGCCCATGAAGCAATTTTGATCAGCACAACTTTGTCCAAGTGGAAGTGTGCTGAACAGAAAAATTATTTCTGGGTTTAATGTTATGTTAGTTTATCTATTTTCTTTGAAAATTTTGCTCAGATTTAAACATGACATGTTCATAACAAATTGTTAGAAATATTATGATGTATACAAGAACTTCATAATAAACAAAAATCATTTAGATTTATTCTTTAATATATGATATAAAATGAATATTTTAACAATGGATGTTTATACTAACTGAACTTATGTCAATAGTATTTGTGATCATAGCAATAAAGTTTCTCAAAAATAAGTTTTCCGAAAAATAAAAATATGGTGACCGATTTTCAATTTTATTATTATTTTTTTGTCGAATCTACCAAAAAGTGGAATTTATTTTTATTTTTATTTTGACCCCCCGACTCAATTTTTTTGAAAAAAATCCCGTAAAACAAACAATAAAAAAATGTTGGCCTAATGTATTCAGAAGGAATCTGTTGTTTTCATTCAGCCATATGATAGAGATTAAATAGTTTATATTTGATATGGATAATGGTCAGATGTTAATTATGATAATTACATTATGTAAATTTCGATATTTATATACATTTTCATTGAATGTGCTTACTTCATCATAGGCTAGAACTGAAGAAGCAGATGAACATTTATATACTTCTTCACTGAAGTATAGGAATAAATAGTGAAAAATGTCCACATAAAGCTTTAAATAACACAAATGTTAAATGTGTGCAAAAAAAGTTTAAATAAAGACATCAAGTAATTGCAAATAGTTCTTATTTACATGTATACATATGCTATAATTTTAATGACAAAAATAGAATGTACATAAACTTATTTTAAAAGACCACCTGCAATCTTGCAGAAAGGATAGTTTCAAAACAGTTTCAATGTTAACTACAACAATTTCAATGCCAATAAACAACAGATTTAGGTTAATTTCTTAGGCTCAAAATTGATGTATATGTGTGTTTTTTTTATTTTGTTTGTTTGAATAGAGTTTTATGCCACTTTTGGCTTTTTCAGCTATATTGTTGAACAATGACAATTAAAAAAAAATGTTACCTTTTTATTTCAGTATCCAAAACAGAACCTCTTCTTACAGATGAGAACAACAGGTATTTTTTGGATTGTAAATCAATGTATTTCCAATTATTAGCCTATTAATACAATTCCAATTATACCACAAGTCCACATAAATGTATTATCCATAAAACATGTGTTTGATTTAAAATAACTGTATACTAAAAGTCACACCTACATGCGCTAAGTTTTTTGCTTGCATTTAAAAAAAATCTATATTTTACTATTGTATTATGAAAATCCAATAGAAAAAAATTGTTCCACTACAACACACCAATATTTGATACAATGCCTCTGTTATTTACATCTCATGAATCCTCATTGACTTTTCCTACAGGAATTTCACATTGTAAGTCATACATTTTTGTTTCTAAAGAGACGTGTTGTTTACAAAAGTTTGTCTGCTTTCCTGACATTCAGTAGTATTCAGACAAACCACAAGACTTTTCCTATCTCAACTGCAAACAACATAGCCTGAAAGATTTCAAATAGACAACACTGGCCAGCTCGTAGCTTTTACTTCTATTCTAATTTAGGTCAATATTAACCATAAAAAATTACCATATCAAAATGAAAAAAATAGCCAAATTTTAAAAAGGCTGATTAACTGTGGAAAATAATTGTTATATTAAATTGGCAACTTTTTTATCTATGTAAGGAACATAAGCTGGACCAAACCAGTAAGCTGTTTTCATTTTCATGCAAACATTATTTCAGACACAGTGACTATTAGAATATAAAATTATAAAAATGGAAAGACTTATTTAGATTCTTGTACTAGCACTAAGTGTAGTTTGAGTAAAGTCAGGAATAGATTTCCCTCTTAATTTTAATTTGTTTTGTTTGTCTGTTAGAAATAATTGTTGGTGTTATCTTTATTTTGTATATTTTTCTTTACTAAGGGGTTTAGATTAGTATTAAACATTGTTCATATGTATGGAAATAGAAGTTTTTATAGATGTGTATTGATAACTTAAGAAAATAGAAATGTATATTGTTATAGCTTATTATATTTTATCATACATTTAGTTTTGATACGATGATTTTGTCTGTGTGAAACAGTCAGGGGTGTCCTGTTCATATTTTGTCAGAGGACCTTATATGCATATCAAGGTCTTGCATGCGCCACAGAGGACTTGATATGCATATTAAGGGCTTGTACTCCCAATAATTACTTCCTGTGATACACTTAAATATTGCCTGGGACCTTGTGTAATAATCTATTTATATTTCATTTTCAGAGATCTGATAATTCAATTCAATATAGAAGCTGGATATTTATGTCACACTTTCTACGAGTACAAAAGAGCCAAAGAACATTTCAGAACAGCCAACAAAGTTGCAGGACTATCATTAGAATTAACAGGTAATACATATTGTTTTTGTGACCTACTTGCACTCAGTAACAGATTATTTGTTGGATTAGTTTTCCACTAATTTCAAGTATGTCCCAATGTATAGATTATATTGGGTGGGGGAACTGGCAATGCTTGTAAGTTTTGTTATAGTCGAGCCCACTTTGCCTGAAGTATGTCTTTAACTCACATTACTAGTGTTGACATGGCAATGATCAATGACAGATAACTACCTACTTAGACCCTGATAGGAAGGATTGTTACAAACTTTTGATAAAATTCCTCTGTTAATTACTTGTTGCCATGGTGTACTCATTTATTACTCAGAATATCCAATCGTTTAGTATGAGACAAAATTACACTCTCTATTTGTCTATTTACAATAAATGTTTTTGTTAAATTTATTTAATTTAGGTGTAATGGGAAAGAGAACAAGATTTCAACAGGAAAGTAAATCACAGCTGGTTCTGAAAGTCAGCAGGGAAACAGATGTTGTTGTAGACACTGCTGCTCCTTCATGTCTTCCTAAGGTCAGTGTAAGTTAGCAGGTTAACTGATGTAGCTTCATATTCTGGTTCCCCTTTATATCTCCTGATTTAAGTGTAAATCTAGAGGGTAACAGATGTAGTTACACATTCTGGTTCCCCTTTATGTGTCCTGACTTACTGTAAAAAGCTGTGTATAGTCTGCATTTACATATTGTCTGCACCCCTTTCTTGGACCAGAAAATTGCGCTTTTTATCAAGTTTTTACTGTAATATGTAATTTATTCTCTTTTAAAATATCATTTATGTTTATACTTTTATTAATTTCTAGTGAATAAATTCAATAAAAAATAGTGTATTCTTATATCATCTATTTTGATCATTGTTAAAACGGATAATCACACATTTTGAAACCAAAACAATTTGTCAACTTTCATTCATCAACTAAAACAAAGAAAACAAAAAGTTTACAAGTTTTATTTTAATCCCCGATTGTTTGCAATCAAAATATCAATCTTCAAACACTTGAGGTTACATAATGACACAGGTTACACATCCCCTATTTTCGTATCCGTTTAATTTTTGTCTCGCCTGCGACGAAAGTCGCTGGAGGCGAGACATATGTATGGGAATCCGGCGGCAGCGGCGGTGGCGTAAACACTTGACATCTTGCTTCATATCTTTGTAAGCCCAAGCCCTAGGTCCATCAAATTTGGTCCAGAGGTAGCTTATGATGAGTACTTGCCAGTCAGTCACCTGTCACCTTACCTTGACCTAAATTTCACGGTCCAGTGACTACGTTAAAGTTTTTGGGTTACGACAGTTCCTCTGTAACTACGCATGGTAGGATGACAATATTTGGTGTATAGGTTGCTGATGACTAGTACATGACTGTCTGGTAGTTGTCACCTGACCTTGACCTCAATTTCACGGTCCAGTGACTACGTTAAAGTTTTTGGGTTACGACAGTTCCTCTGTAACTACGCATGGTAGGATGACAATATTTGGTGTAAAGGTTGCTGATGACTAGTACATTACTGTCTGGTAGGTGTCACCTGACCTTGACCTCAATTTCACGGTCCAGCGACTACGTTAAAGTTTAGGGGTTACGACAGTTCCTCTGTAACTACGCATGGTAGGATGACAATATTTGGTGTATAGGTTGCTAATGACTAGTACATGACTGTCTGGTAGTTGTCACCTGACCTTGACCTCAATTTCACGGTCCAGCGACTACGTTAAAGTTTTGGGGTTACGACAGTTCCTCTGTAACTACGCATGGTAGGATGACAATATTTGGTGTATAGGTTGCTGATGACTAGTACATGACTGTCTGGTAGGTGTCACCTGACCTTGATCTCAATTTCACAGTCCAGCGACTACGTTAAAGTTTTGGGGTTATGACAGTTCCTCTGTAACTATGCATGGTAGGATGACAATATTTGGTGTATAGGTTGCTGATGACTAGTACATGACTGTTTGGTAGGTGTCACCTGACCTTGACCTCAATTTCACTGTCCAGCGACTATGTTAAAGTTTTTGGGTTACGACAGTTCCTCTGTAACTAAGCATGGTAGGATGACAATATTTGGTGTATAGGTTGCTGAAGACTAGAACATGACTGGATGGTAGGTGTCACCTGACCTTGACCTCAATTTCACAGTCCAGCGACTACGTTAAAGTTTTTAGGTTACGGCTGTTCCCCTGTAACTATGCATATTATGTTTTCTGTGTCCACACTTGTTATTCGTCCTATATAATTAATATAAGACGAATAAAAATAATTTAAGTAAAAATTAACATCATTATAATGTATACATATGGAAGTTTGTAAAAGAATAATGCTAAAATAGTATGAAAATACCACATATAACACAACAACAAAATGGTGACCGCCATTGACAACAATCAACAGGGCGAAAAAAATGTATTGAGTCCGTATTTGTGTATAATCTACACTATACCTTTCCAACTAAAATTAAAGAAAACGACCGCGAACAATACGGCCCTAATTATGGTAAGTGTAAATCTAGAGGTACTTTGTCTCCTGATTTAAGTGTAAATCAGGAGGGTAACAGATGTATAGTAAGTTTCGAAGCGGTCATGTAGCGATTTTTTTTGGCTGACAAATAAAAGCTGCTTACCCCTTTGGTCCAGCTTATGCTCCTTTTGTAGATTACAGAATGTGTAAACTGACAACAACAATTATATCCAAGTGATAGTCGGCGGTTTGAAATGCGGCAGATTTTTTCACTTTGATAGAGCACTTTTCTATAGTAAAGTTTGACCTAAATTACCACGGAAGTGTATGTTTGGAAGAGTCAATTGTTATCTATTCGAAATCCTTCGGGTCATGTCGTCTGCAGTTAAGGCGGGAAAAGTCTCGCGATTTGTCCGAATACCGTTGAACGTTACGAAAGCAGACGATCTTTTTGAAAACAACGGTAGGTCCCTTTAGAAACTCAAATGGTTGACTTCCTATGTAAAATTCCCGTAGCAAATGTCAAGGACGATTTCGGACTTTTCAACAACAAAGGCATAATATAAAATATGGATTTGTTATCGTGTAGATTTTTTTCAAATTTGATTTTAGCACTATAAAGGTACGGTATGGAATAATAAAAAAATGCCAGCAAAACGCTGAGCGCATGGGGGGTGTAACATTTAGTATAGTTATACATGCTGGTGCCGTTTTATGTAGATGAAGATGCTCATTCATGTCTTAAGGTCAATGTAAGTCAGGAGGGAAATGGATGTAGTTGTACATGCTGGTGCCCTTTATGTCTTACCTAGGTCAGTGTAAATCAGCAGGGAAACAGATGTAGTTGAAGATGCTCATTCATGTCTTAAGGTCAATGTAAGTCAGGAGGGAAATGGATGTAATTGTATATGCTGGTGCCCTTTATTTATAACCTAGGTCAGTGTAAATCAGCCGGGAAACAGATGTAGTTGAAGATGCTCATTCATGTCTTAAGGTCAATGTAAGTCAGGAGGGAAATGAATGTAGTTGTACATGCTGGTGCCCTTTATTTCTAACCTAGGTCAGTGTAAATCAGCAGGGAAACAGATGTAGTTGAAGATGCTCATTCATGTCTTAAGGTCAATGCAAGTCAGAGGGAAATGGATGTAATTGTACAAGCTGGTGCCCCTTGATTTCTTATTATGTTAGTGTAGGTTTGCTGGAAAACAGATGTACCCGTTAGTTGAAGATGCTCATTCATGTCTTAAGGTCAATGTAAGTCAGGAGGGAAATGGATGTAGTTGTACAAGCTGGTGCCCCTTGATTTCTTATTATGTTAGTGTAGGTTTGCTGGAAAACAGATGAAGTTTTAGATACCTTTGCCCTTGATTTTAAATAATGTCTGTGTATAAAGTCAGCAGGGAAGAAGACATAGTTGTAGACACTGGTGCCCTTTTCTGTCTACATATGTCTATAAATAAATTATACTTGAAGCATCTACATTTTTGTTTAAATAAGAATAGACAAGGGTACATATTGAAAAGAGATAGTTTATATAAAACCAACTGGTTCTGTAATGTTAGATTGATTTATTATAGGATTAAACACTGGGTTTTAGGAAATTATCAATGTGTAAACTCCGGCGACTCACTCACAAACTAAATAAAGTCCGAAGGACTTTATGTCAAGTTTGTGAGGGAGTCGCCGGAGTTTACACATTGATAATTTCCTAAAACCCAGTGTTTAATCCTTATAATTCTGTGAAATAATAGTTGCGGTTTTTAAAACAGCAAAAACAGTTACAGAAACCTATCTAGACCTCAAAACGTACCTAGACCGGAAAAAGTAGGGATATGCAAAACATAGTACCAAAGGAATCGCGGTTCTTTAGATATTGATATGAAAAAAAAATAAAATGAAACACTAAATTGTATTTATATTATATATTTATTTGAAATCTCAATCGATTTCATTGAAAATCATTGTGGCAGAGAAAAAATTGTCCCCTCTTCCTGACGATACGCTTGGAGGACGCCATCTTGTTTACCTTGGATACTGAAATTAGTCCGCTCAGAGGAAATATCGATATATAAATTATCTGAGAAGACGCCATTTAAGTGTTTTTATCCAATCAAAGCTCTTAATATAAATAAATTACAGCATGAATAGAATTATTACATTTTCAGTATCTAGAAACCAAGGAATGATGTTTTTGCCATGAAGTTATCTATATAAGTATGGTCTGCTATAACCTTTGTGCATTTTGTAAATGAATTTTGATTTTTTTTTTAATTACAGCAAACTAGCACTTTACATAACAATTAAGCTATAAATTTGGACCTAGAACAGCTTCCTACCTGGAGACAATGTCCCTCAGACAACCTTCCCACATTGAATATTTGGGTTTTTTTGCTAATGGAGTTGAGTATTGTGCATATTTTATGCAAAATGGGGTTTAAAATACAAATGGAAATGATTGCTAACCAGATGATAAATGTTTATTATCTCTGAATATATAGTTTTATTACAATTAAGTGGACTAAATAATATTATTGATTAAACTTACAAATTGATAAGTCATATAAAAACACCTTGCAGATTAAGTTATGATTCATTAAGTATACAAAAATTGAGTCATTGATTTTACTAAATTCTGAAAACTATTTTTCAGAACAAACATATGCTAATTTTAACATTTAAACCCCCAGATTTGGGAGGTAAAACATTTAAATTTTAAAATAAATAATTTTCATAAATTCATCAAATTTAGAGAAATTTAGGAGAACTGTAATATCCCATGATTTGCATGGTGCAAAGGGCAACTTTAATATGTATGTAATCACCATTGAATCTAAAATCCAGTTCAAATCATTGTTTTTTTGTATTTGTCATTTCAAAAACTTATGTTAGTTGAGTGCATTTTCTATTGTTGATGGCTTTTTAATTGCCAGACTGATACTTAGCAATTTCTGTGCCAAAAGCAACCAACAATGGGTGTGCCATTTGGTATACTATATGAATTGTTTACTAAATATGGAACTGGTACCCTGAATATGTAAAAAATACCTGTTTATAACCATTAAACCAGTCCTGATATTATTTCTCCAAATCATCTCCACCTAGTATAAGTTGATTTTGTATAATTTTAGATCACTCCGCTGGATGACGATACAGTATTAGATGATATAAGTTTTGATGAGGATGATATTTCACATATACATTTGTCAGCTGTGGAGCAAGCATTAGTGATTGGTTTAATGTGAGTATAAAAAGTTACTAAGTAACTGCCCAGGCTGAAAGAAACTGATGAACAGTGACTAAATACATATTCTTTTTGGAATGCTTCAATGGTAATGAAAAAAAATGAAATGACTGAAGTGTTCTCTTTGTCTTGTATAGTTTTCTTGTTTTTTTTTTTTATAATGTTCATCTTGATAAGGATAGCAAAGCTCCAGATAAGCTGCATTTTTGCATTATTACGCAATTAAATTTTCATAAAACCCAATTATTTTTATAACTTTGCATTGCAAAACGCAATATCAAAGGCCTAAAACCCAATCAATTTTTAGAAACATGATTAATTCACTCACTGAGTGCATAAAATTGTTCAGTGATTGCGTTAATTCATTCAAATAAATACACAAAGTTGCGTAATTACGATTCCCATTATTTTGCAATGTAACAACAGGGATATTTCGAATGTAATGTATATTTCATGCAGCATACGGTGCTCCAGGTAAGGAGATTTTTTTCACAAGAAGAGATGCATGTTCCCTGTTAAATACATTTTTGACAGCATAAAAAACCTAATTCAATAAATATTAGATGGGCGAAAAACCCAATTAACTTATTTTTGAGTGGTTTAAAAAAAATTATAAAAGTGATATATAAAAAAATACCCAATGAAATAAATCATCAGATGGGTGAAAAACCCAATGAAGAAAATCTTATCTGGAGCTCTGGAAAGGGTTCATTTCTGGTACCCAGCCAAAACTTAAGATTAAAAATTTTCTTGACATCCATCTAGCAGCATTGTAGCTATATTCCAGACTATCAAATGAAAATAAAAGTGGGGAAAAACTTTATTCAAATATAATCTATTTATACATACTTGTATGCATGTCTACTTTTATTATTTGTAACTGAACCCCCTAATCTGTGGCAAAAATCTGAAGATTTGGACTGAAATGTTACCTATTTCACATTTGAAGGGAAAACCATAGAAGAAGTCAAGCACACCTTGATAGAATAACTGAAGAGGAGATTATGGCATATATCGATGTGAGTAAATATAAGGATGTTAAACAAATATTACTTTATATAAAAATGTATGGATAAGTGAAAATCTATGTAATGAACAGCACTAAAATTGTTGTTACTTTAAAACTATACAATTACTTAATCATGAATATCTGTCTTCCTTCCCCAATTAAACCTGAACACCATAATCAAGCAACAAAAAAAATTGATTGATTTTATTAATGTTTGTATAATGTCCTGCTAGCAATATTTCACTGACATTCAGTAATAAACAAGTTAATAAACAATTAATCAATGGAAAAATGGATGGACCAACAGGACAAAATTACGACTGCTACATAGGGATGAAAAATTTGGCATTTAGATGCAGCTACAATGCATCTCTTTTTCATCTGCAAAAAAGGTCTATTATGCTACTCATTTTCATCTGCAAAAAAGGTCTATTATGCTACTCATTTTCATCTGAAAAAAAGGTCTATTATGCAAGGAGCATGGCACTCTCCAAACACATTATCCTCAGTGGTCTGTGGTCAGGCTTTTCATTTGAAAAAGTTACAAAAGTGGTGTAAAACCACATTTAAACAGCAGAAAACTATGAATATGCTAAATTTATTTATAGCAAAAAAACAAAAAAGCACAAACAGTTACAGTATACATGTAACTGTGAAGGTAAGTGCCATTAAAAATGCTTACCCTGCTACACACCTGGTTAATTATTTAACCATTAAGATCTTTGACATATTCTTTTCAGTATGTATTGTTACAAGTAAAATGCTGGTCTGTATGCATTAGTGTTCTCTTTAGAAGATCTGTTCTACAGAGAGACAGGAGAAGAACAATGGAAAGGTCCATGATGCAACTAGAGGTAATTGCTTGAAAAATTATACTAAATACAAGAGACTAGGTAGTAGATTAATGACTTATTGACATATAAAATTACAGTCAAACTTGTCTTAGTGACCTGTTCATATAATGTCATATAATGTCTTCCTGTGATTTCAGTCTCGCGTTTCATAACACTTCTCAAATTGAGAATTTCCTCAAATATCTGAGTTTTTCCTCAAATCTGAATTTTCAAGCAATCTGATTGGTCAATTTTTGAGTTGAGGACAAGTTGAGGAAATGCTCAAAAACCCGGTCCAGGCCTTATGGATTCTTTCTTTGTAGCTCACCTGACCCAAAGGGTCACGTGAGCTATTGCCATCACTTGGCATCCGTCGTCATCAGTCATCGGTCGTCGTCATCATTAACTTTTCTTTTAAAATCTTCTCCAAAACCACTGAAGGTATTGCTTTTAAACTTAGCACACATCATGAGTAAAATGTCGTCTACCAAGTTTGCACAAAACATGACCTCAGACCAACCAACATGGCCGCCATGGCTAAAAATAGTTGGCTAATAATTCAAAAAGTATAACAGATACAGGAAAACCGACGAGACTTTCCTTCTTCAGCATCAAAAGCACTATAAAACACACCATTTTGTCAAAGTTGTCTGACCCTTGTAGGAGTTATTGCCCTTTAATTAATCTTAAACTGTTTAAGAGTTATTCCCCTTGAAATGTTTTTTTTTTTATAGGTTTTAATTGATTTTTAAAAATCTTCTCTGAAACCACCGAAAGTACTGCTTTGAAACTGTGTACACATCATCAAAAAGTAAAAGGGGGGGGGGGGGTGATCAAAATACAGTTTGTGGCTTATAGTTCAAAAAGTATAACAGATACAGGAAAACCGAAGACACATTCGTTCATCTGCATCAAAAGCTCTACAAAACACTCCATTGGGACGAAGTTGTATGATGACTCCTTGTAGGAGTTATTGCCCAATAATTGTCAAAATTGATGATTTTTGCCATTTTTCCTCAAAATCTTGAAAATTATTAGAACTAGAGAAAAAGTTAGCATTGCTTAATTGTTCTGCTCTATGAGAGCTACAAAAATGACTTTAGGATCAAGATTGTCTGATGAACCGTTTAGGAATTATTCTCCTTGAACATTTTTCTAATTAATTTTAATTGATTTTAAAAAAATCTTTTCTTTAACCAATGAAAGGACTGCTTTGAAACATTGTACACATCATCTTTAGGATGTCTACCAAAATTGTGCAAATCATGACAGCTGACTACCTACATGGCTACATTCGCTTAAAATAGAAAAGGAGGGGGGGGGTCAAGATTGTTTTTGGCTGATAGTTAAAGAAGTATAACAGGTACAGCAAATTTGAAGTGATCCTCCCTCCTAAGCATCAAAAGCTCCTCCTTATATGAGTTATTTCCCGTAAAACTATCAAAACATTGGTTATTCTCTTCAGTACTAACAATAATGTAGATCCTTTGACAATTTTTTTATCTTGATGGGGCTACAAATAAGGTTGATCTTATTTACAATTTCCCTTCAAAGATTGCTTAATAAGGTTTTACTGTAATGTTAAAAATCCAAAGTTGGCCTGAAATAAAAATGATCCTTAGAATCATTATTAGAGTGGCCATTTTCAAAATTATATCCAATAACCCTATCCTTCAGTGAACATGGCCACTGTTACTTGAGGAATTAAAATGACAACATGTCTTGATTTTTCATGTAAAACAAAGTTAATTTAACTTGAGTTGTCAACATTTTTCTGAACAATTTTGCTTTTGCTGATTTTGCTCAGTATAAAGTCAGTATTATTTTTGACAAACAGTAAATTTTGCTCAGAAACCAGTGGCCCAATTTAAACCAAACATTGCAGGTCTCCTACAAAAATTTTATCTTAAGGCTATACCCTATATCTATTTGCTAGGTATAGATTGTCTTAGCCTTTTTCGTATAACATTTTGGAATTTTGATGATAAATGTTACATCTTAATTATTCATAATTTTTGGGTTTGAACTTCACTGATGAGTATTGACCAGATAAAACGCTCATCTGGCATAGTCAATTTTATAACCTTGTCATCTTTGATGACAGTGAATTGATCAATAGTTGTGTAAAGTGAACTAATTGGTGAATAAATACATATGTAGAAAAATAGCAATTAAAATTATGACTGTTTTGGGTTTCAGGAACTTGTGAACCAGGCTAAAAGACCGGATCCTCCCCCTGGGGAACGAGTGTATCTATTTTACAGTACGGCTATTCCACCGTTGTGGATTATACAGGTTTGTTTATTTGAAGTTAACATCTCTAATGTCCTCATGATGTGCCTAAAATGCTTTGATACCACACCAGTTATATATATTCCTAATCAATGTAATAAACGATCAACACTACGTCATAGTAAGATTTTTCTCATATTATAACTACATAACAATTAACTTTGTTTCCAAAATGGCTGACAAGTCCACAAACTCATAGGTTAGGTTGTTGACAAAAGTAAATACATGTGATATATTAGAATCAAAATAATTCAATGGGGACAAGAATATATCCTGATAATTTACAATGGGATGGCCTTTTATGCCCACATTTTAGACATGGTAAGATTTTTTACATATTTTAAATACGGTACATCACAATCAACATTGTTTCCTAAATGGATGACATGTTCTGTAACTCATAGGTTAAGTTGTTGATAAAAGTTAATATATGTGAAATATATGAACCGAAACAATTGGGGGCATTAATTTATACTGATTTTACCATGGTTTGGCCCTTTATGCCAACATTTTACCTAAAATTTTTAGCATAAAGGGCCAACCCATGGTAAAATCCGTTTATATTCACTCCCTAATTAATTAGTTCCTAATTTTATTAATATCTCATTGAAAGCTATTATGTATCATGTAATATTTAATCTACAGTATGCCATTGTTTGATGTATAAATGTTTGTTTTAAAATGGATAAATAATTACTTTTCAATTTTAATACTGCTTGGCATAAAGCAAATTTGTACTACAAATTATTTACAGAAAAATTTGGCTGACTTATTACTGAACCTTGGTGCCATCGGTTCAGCTTTAGAAATCTTTGAACGTTTAGAATTATGGGAAGATGCAATAAAATGTTACCAGCGACTTGGAAAAATGGAAAAGGTATATTATTGCTATAAATTCTGAATTTTGCCTTGATTGGAGCCATACATCTTATTATAACTAAAATACAACCTTTATCATGGATCTCCATCAATTAAAGTAAATATGCAAATGTAGATGAAAAATTGCGGAAATTGTACAACTTTTTAAAAAATAACATGAGTGTTTAAAATGTATGCAATAAATATTAATTACAATGCTTGTGTTGTGTGTTGGGCTAAAATTGGTGGGGAGTTATTGTGTACATAGGTACGTAGAACAATTTTATTTAAATAATTTATATAATAGAGAAACAAAGAGATGTTAACACAGTATCTATCTCAATGTTTTCAATATTATTATAGTGATATAGAAATATGTTAATGTAGGTAAAACTACAGATATTTGTGGTTTTTTGCAATCTGGAAAGTAGACTGACTATTTACAATTGGTGTAAACAGAAATTTTGCTTGATCACTTTTTGGCCAGATTATTGCTAGGTAAATGTTGGGTTGGTGGTTTTGTGTAAATAACTCCTACAGTTTTCAATCCAGAGTCCATCATCTAATATGGAAACATTTTGAGAAAATTTCAGAATTTCAGGATGGCAAAATTGGCTTTCATCAAAAGTCTTTAACCAGGTCACTTACTTTGTGTAATAAACAACTAGTTTTCAGGCCATTGTCTACAAACTTGATACTGTGGACATCTCTTATGGATACATTCTGAATATTTATGAAATTTGTATATAGAGTAGGCAGTTTTCAGCAACAATTTTTTATTATGGTATATATATCGAGCATTTGCATCTTTTTCACATCTTGGTTTTATCAAGTAATCCAGGGCTATTATGATTATTTGATCAATTTGTAATTGTAAGCTAAATCAAACTATTTTTGCAGGCAGAAACAGTAATAAGAGAACAGTTACAGATCAAAGAAACCCCCAACCTCTGGTGTTTCCTTGGTGATGTTACCAGAGATAAATCTTACTATGAGAAGGCATGGGAATTGTCTAAGCACAGAAATGCCAGGTCTCAGAGATGTTTGGCTTATGTTTACTTCGCTGAGGAAAATGTAAGTAAAAAATTATCTGAATACCTAATTCTGTATTCCCTTACATGTATAATAAACATTAAGCAATCAACAATATAAGAAATTCATAACTTGTATAAAAAAGTACCGTACATACTCGCACATAAGTCGGGAAATTGGGAGTTAAAATATGGTTTTAGTTAAGGGTTCTGACTTATAAGTGAGTCATACCACAAGAAGAAAGAATTCCAGTCGAAGTTTGAAGGCCGTACATAGATTGCCAATTATAAAGACGAAAATAGACAGATACGTGATTAGTTATGCTAAATAAAGTATATTAAAGACATTAATAAAGATTGTTTTTACTTGGTTATTGTTTATTTTATCCAGTTTCCATATTTCCATTCGTATTTACCACTGTTTACACAAGGATCGATTTATTTGTATGTATTGCATAATACTTCCGGTGATGTCATGATACAATTAAAAACCAATAATCAAGATAAACTCACTAATACATATACGATACAGAATTCGTTTTTTCATCAATTATTATTTTAATTTACAAACCATATTATTTTATATTTTATATTTTAGCTTTTATTTATTTTAAAAACTCTGCTTTAACTATTGAATAATTACGAAAATGAATATTTGTTTGTCTTTTTTATGGTTTTAGTCATAGCAAATTCAGGGAGATAATTACAGATTTTAAGGCCCAAAAAGACCCCCCGACTTATAAGGATTAAATATTTTAGGATCCAATTATTTTATGTGTTTTTTTTTATATACTAGATAATGAACAAAGTTATACTATGCAACCTCACTGACAATATTCACACTTGAATAAAATGAATAAAACAGTTTTCTATTGGTTATTGGTTATTTATTACAGTTTGAGAAAAGTTTAGAATGTTTTGAAGCATCTTTAAAAGTAAATTCTCTTCAGGTAAGCAGCTCTATATTGTGTCATGCATTTAAATCCATATATAAATTTTATGATAATTTAAACCAATTACAGAATGTTAAAATAAGAACAGAAACTGCATGTAACAGTAAAATATTAGATGTATATATTTGTTAAAGTTTTTAAGTTTTTAAATTGTTATGTGACTCAGAATTTAAAATAATATGCATCCTCACAGGTTAAGATTTCTGTACCCATGTGTGTCCATAAAACCATAACAAATTTAGTTAGGGAGCCTTGGTGGCCAAGGGTTTATGGTAGTTAGTCATCTACTAATGATAACATTGTCTGTCATGGTCGTAACAGGTTATGGGTTTGACTCTCACTATGGGCAGGGTGTACTCGACTCCAATCAATTGCCAAAGATTGCCAGTTTTCCTACCAAATATTTGGGGTTTTCTCTGGGTACTCCGGATTCCTCCAGGATGAAAACTGGATGCCATGATATAGCTGAAAAATTGCTGCAAGTGGCATTAAACAACATTCAGACAAACAAACAAATTTAGTAAGGATATTTCTGGGCTGCAGGTCTTTTTTTTATAGGCAGTATTATACCTCCTTGAAGCCAATCAAAAACTTGCTTCTTACATGCATTGGTAATAGAATATCCAACCCTGATATGTTCTATGTATTCTACCACCAAACACTGGTTTCTTTCCAGTAAAGTGTGATTGGTTGATATTTTTAATTATGACACATGTATACAAGAAACCCTGACTTGTGAGGATGAATGATGCTATTTTTTTCATATTTTGCATTCATATTACAGATACCAGTTTGGTTTACATATGGTTGTTGTGCGTCTGCTGCACAAAACTTTAAATTAGCAGCCAAAGCATTTAAACGATGTGTTATGATTGACACAGATGTAAGTATTATTCCATTAAATATATACATTTATTGACTTTGATATGGGTTAATACCTGGTTTTATCAACCTGAAAAAAATTATATCCACCGAGCCAACGGCGAGTGTGGATATTATTTTTTAAGGGTTGATAAAACCAGGTATTAACCTATATAAAAGTTGATGAATGTTTTATTATATGACTTTTACACTGGAAGTCTAATAAAAAAAGGATAACAATAATAATTTATTTCAACAATA
This sequence comes from Limnoperna fortunei, assembly GCA_944474755.1. Lineage (NCBI taxonomy): Eukaryota > Metazoa > Mollusca > Bivalvia > Mytilida > Modiolidae > Limnoperna > Limnoperna fortunei. The sequence goes on from OX104113.1 coordinate 36,708,440, forward strand.
ACAAAAGTAAACTATCACATTTTAAATTGAAAGAAATTAATATTTTCCAATTAAAATTTAGAGTAATATTAGAGCAATTATGAAAAATTGGCAGAAAAAGGTTCCTGTTAATTGACAGCAAACCTTGTCTGCTGCTGCTCATCAGCCATTTTGAAACAATGTCAACAAACAGAATGTTTTAAAAGAATGATTTTGATTGGCTGATGTTTTTTATTCAACCTTTCAAATTAATGCCTATTTCCTATTATTGAATTCTATTTTTAACTACTGAAAAGTGATAAATATTCTATTGTTAGCTACTCAAAAGTCAAAACTTTATACAGTCTATTTTTATCTACTTTGAGGTTGACACACCGTCTGCACTATACTTTTCATGATACCCTGGGCCAATCAAAATCAAAATAAATGTCGGTCATATAATAATAATAAATATCGTCTTTGGAATTGAAATGCTATTGTGCTTTTATTATAAGGACCTACAGTTAACAAGGTTACAAAATTACAACCATTTACCTAAATTTTAATACACTGTTAAACTTTGAGAATATTTTAATTAATACATAGTACAGTCAAACTTAGTAGCTTGAACAACCCGGATTGCTCGAACACCTATAAAAGTACGGAACTTTTCTCCTATATAATAGGAATAAAATTCTTTGATTTCTCAAACACCTTATTTCTTGAAAATTTTTACTAATTAGCCTATTCACATTTTTAAAATCTATTGTAAGAACCATGAGTAACTTGAACTACTTGACTGCTTGAGTGGTTAATTGATTGTAAAAGGTGTGAAGATAGAAGCCATACCTGTGAAACACCAAGATTTATCTTTAATGATATAATTATAGATTATTACGTGGTCATTTCCGTATTGACCCTGGTATCAGACCCTAGACCCCCATATCAGCCAAGAGGGCTTTAGCCCGAGGGCTGATATGGGTCGAGTGCTGATATCACGGCCAATATGGAAATGACCATGTTGTAATATATTTATCACATATTTGAATATATGTTCTCCAGGGCTAATATACATATTGGCCTTAATAGCTAATAGACTGACAGCGACTTCCAGCCTGTATAACATGGATAGATTTCCCTATATTTACACTAAATATGTGATAATCCCTATTATTTATGTCTTTACTACCTAATTGTCCTCAAATTATATTTATTTACACTTTTGTCTGTAAATTTGTTAAAATAGGTTTTAATAAATTACAATAAACCATTAAATCTGATTACAATAATGTAGATTTTTTTTTTTAATGAACGTAGCTACAAAGAGGTCCCAGAGAGATTCACACCCCGGGGTTTTATGCATATAATAAGCTATTAAACTGTTTCTCTTAATTGCTACATACTTTTTAATGTCTTTGAAGTTTAACTGATATTTATACAACACCTCATTGGTTAGTTTTACACTTTATACGTAATCATGGCATTGTTGTCAAAATTTGAATTCTGGAAGTGCATAATTTCTTAATCGATGTGGTAAAAATTGTCATCCCGATCAAAGTTTTTCCAGATTTATTGCATTAGCAGGGATCACATTTTTACAGATAGGATTCAACAATTCTACGCTACACAACTTCAATTTTGTCAACAATGATTACAAAAAAGTGTTACACTTATTTAAATTATAGATTGTAGAAATGTCAGCTGATCAGTGGAGAAAGGAAAAATATAAATTAAACAAAAATAGAAGTTTAATAGCGGAAAATATGTATAAATCCCTAGAGTGTTTTTGCTCCATTATGAGTAATGGGACCTCTTTGTAGCTCTGTCCATTAATAAAAAAAAGGAGCTACATTATTGTAGCTACTTTACATTATGCACACATCTTATCAACACTATTGCACAAAATTAAACAAGAAAAATAAGAAAAAGACATTTTTACTTTAACAAAACATAAAAACATACATAAAAACAAGATTCATATATATGCAAAACAATAAATAAACACAATTCTATTAATTTTAGTGTGACAATAAATTAATTTAAATGTATAAACTGATTTGGATTGCAGTCGGATAAATTAACTCAAGAAAATAATGAGGTTACAGTATTATTTTCTTATATTGCAGAACTTCGAAGCATGGAATAATTTAGCATCAGCTTATATTAAAATGAAAGAAAAGTAAGTTTTGGATTTAGGAGACTACTCTATGGTATTACAGTCAAACCTCGATAAGTCAAAGTTTGAGGGACCGTAAAAAAAATATCAAGTTATCCAATGTCATTTTCATGATGTGATATAAAAAATCTAAGGGTATTTATTTCATATATATTATTGGTTTAGAACTTCTGCATCACTTGTTTTGTCACGGTATTTGTATATATATGCGAAGTGTTTTATCCATTCAAATAAATCGACAATAATTAATAAATAGTGTAATCATATTTTATAAACTTTATTACGAAATCATGGGGGGCCTCGGTGGCAGAGTGGTCAAGGTAGTTCGTCTACTATTGATCACATGGTCTGTCAACACTGAGATTGCGGGTTCAATTCTCACTGCAGGCAGGGTGTACTCAACTCCAATCTTAATTGACAAGGATTGCCAGTTTTCCTACCGCAGGTCGGGGTTTTCTCTGGGTACTCAGGCTTCCTCCCCCAATAAAAACTGGACGCCATGATATAGCTGAAAAATTGCTGAAAGTGGCGTTAAACACCATCAAACAAACAAACAAACAAACGAAATCATGGAAAAACATTTCAAGAAAACACTTATCAACTTACATTTCGAAAGAACTAACCAAACAATACAATTTTTTTTTTTTTACATAATTGACAACACACAAGTGAACAAAAATAACAGAATGTCTTTAAAGAAATGAAACTCAACCACATACATCATTGATCAGATCAAAAGAAATTTTCAATAATTATCAATTTTAATTAAACATGACAAAATAATTCGGACAGTAATTAGTGGATCATCAATTAACCTAAATAATCCATGCATGTACTGTGCTTGGATTACCAATTCGTTTTAATAAATTGCCAGTTCAAATTGTAATAGCCAATCAAAAATAATGTTTACTCTATGTCAGGTTTTTAAAATAAACAGATGTGAATTAAGTAACAATACAAAATACAAATGAAATTGTTAGTTTTGACATCGATATCGAGAGCAAATTTACCTTCGAGATGAGGTTAAGATTACACTAATTATTATTGTCCGGACTACAAAAATCAATCGAGTTAAGCGAAATATTGAAACAACCAAGATCGACACATCAGAGGAAAAATTTCATTGTTGATATGGGAAAAATGCCGGGACTCAAAAATAATATCGACATAACCAAGGTATCAAGTCAACCAAGTTCAAGACAATGAGGTTCGACTGTACTGTAAATGATGCTACATTGTGGTGTTTGACATATTCAACTTCATTGGTTAATTTTATTTTTTTTTGTGGCCATAAAGATTCTTGTTACTGGTAATAGTCTCTCAGTAATCAAAAGAAACCAAAATTTTCTGACGATGTAAATCGATCAAAGTTATGGGCTTTTTTTTAAATTAATGATAACTATAAATTCATATTTAAATGGTCTGCCTATTATAACTACCACATCTTTTTACTTAATAAACAACAAAAATTGTTATTTTCTTGTAGAACAAAAGCTTGTGCAGCTCTAAAAGAAGCCTTAAAATGTAATTATGAAAATTGGAGAATATGGGAAAATTATCTTGTGGTGAGTAGAAATATAGACCAGTGTTAGTACGTAGACCTTTGCATATATAGTCAATTTTTTGTTCTTACTCCATGTATTTCACCATTGAATAGGAAATTGAGCAAATTTTGCTTGTTAAAATAATTGTAACACAACTTTATTTAATTATACATACAGGTCAATTTTTCAATTTCCATGGACTGTGAAGCAGACAACCATTTTTATTTGTTATTTTGTAGGTGTGTACAGATTGTGGCGAGTTTGAAGAAGCTATACATGCTTATCATAGACTGATGGATATTAAAGATAAATGGATAGATACTGAGGTAAATGTTCTGCCATCTTGGTAATGAGCTGGACGGTCATTTAAATTTAACTGTTTAACAAAATTATGTCTATCACAGTGTTGGGATATATACTGTGAAAACGAATCCTCAGAATCCTATTGTAATTTATGTCTACAATACTGCAAGAATTCAACCATAGAGTCTTTTTATTAAACTGCTTTTTAAATAATTAATACACAGTAGTCTGATTAATGTTAATAAGTTTGATAAAATGACAGAATGTTTACTATACTAAAATTGTGTTAGGTTCCTTCATTGAATCATAATAAATTAGAATGCTAACTTGTGTTTAAGTGACTATAAAGCTCTGTCAGCCAAGGCCCTGTCAGTGATTATTTCTATAGTTCATTAACTTTATAACTTAGGAAAACTTGGAAATGAAATGTCTGCAATTTAGTCTTTTTCTCAGTAGCTACACATTATATCAACAATATAAGAGACATCTGACCATGACCTTATTGCTATGGTCCAGCGATTAAGGTCAAGATTTGGTGAGAAAGTCAGTTTCTCTGTAACTAGGCATGATACATCAATAGCGTTTGCTTTGCTTGTTAAGTATTATATGACACGAAAACTTACCTTTCCCTTACGGAATCGAATAAAATAATGTATTTAACCAACTTGACAAGTTATATTTACATTCACTTTTTGTATTAATTGTCAGGCCTCTTTATAGAAGCAAAGTATTGTTCTACATTTTGATTGATTGATGTTTGCTGATCGTCTATTTTGAACCAATATTATTAAATTTTATTATACTCCACACAATAAAGCTGTTGAGCGTTTTTATGGGGTCTGACGGTGCTGTTATTGTAAGTGCAATTCTTCTAAAACTATTGAACAGAATTTTTGTAAACTTTATAGGAATGACATGCACCATATGTAGTTGTGCATATCGACAGGAAATTGTGATTAGATAATTTTGGTCTAAGTTATTACCATTTGAACATATAAATTTCTCAAAATATATATGTGAAACATCTTGTAAGCACTTCTGCTCTGATGAAACTTGGTTGGAATGAAGAACACCATTTGTAGTTGTGCATATCGACAGGAAGTTATGATCAGATATTTTTTTGTAGGAGTTGTCCTTTAAACTTAGTAATTTCAATAGAAATGCAGGATGTTCAGCATATCAATAGGTAGTTGTGATTGAATATTTTTGTAGGAGTTATGCCCCTTAGAAATTTGAAATATATGTATGAAACAGCTAGTAAGCACTACTCTGAAACTTCTGACCAGAATTATATGAAGAACACCATATGTAGTTGAGCTAAGTGACAGAAAGTTATAAAACATTTCTTTTATAAGTTATGCCCCTTTGAACTTGGAAATTCTCTACAAAATATCTGTATGAAATTAATCATAAGTGCTTCTCCTCTGAAACTTCTGATAAGAAATATATGGAACTTACCGGTAGTAGGTAATTGGGCTTGTGGAATATATGAGCTAGCTCACTAAGGTTCTTTAATTTAGTCAGGTGCTAACAAAAATACAAGATTTATTATTTTACTAAATCACAGTTAATTAGGAAATTTCTTATCAGTTATTACACTTATTAACTCTGACATGTTTTAGGGATAATTTCAGATTACATTATTGGACCTCGGTGGCCGAGTGGTTAAGGTAGTTCTACTATTAATCACGTGGTCTGTCAACACTGAGATTGCGGGTTCGATTCTCACTGCAGGCAGGGTGTTCTCGATTGATTGCCAGTTTTCCTTCCGCTGGTCCGGGGTTTTCTGTGGGTACTCCAGCTTCCTTCCCCCAATACAAACTGGACACCATGATATAGCTGAAAAATTGCTGAAAGTGGCGTTAAAACAACATTCAAATCAAATCAAATCAGATTACATTATATACATATATAATCATTCAATTTTAAGGTATTAAGAGTTTTAGTGAAAGTTGTGACAGAAGATATACCAGATTGTTATGGTAAACCAGGATCCAGTTTGCAACAAAAACTGCAGGAACTTTTTGGTAGAATAACATCCAAGGTAAACTTTGCTATAATGCCATGAATTATCAATGTCTACACACCATTTTACATTATAAATGTTGGCCTCTGTGATTTAGTGGTTAAGTTTCTTTGTCATCTATTGATCATATGTTCTGTCAACACTGAGATTGTGGGTTCAATTCTCACTGCTAGAAGGGTGTACTGGACGCCAATCCTAATTGACAAGGATTGCCAGTTTTCCTACAGAAGGTTGGGTTGTGACTTCCTCCCCCAATAAAAACTGGACACCATGATATATCTAAAAAATTGCAGAAACTGGCATGAAACTCCATTCAAACAGACAAACAAACAAATAATTATAAACAGTCATGCAATGCTTTTCTTTTAAATAATACAACAGAAAGTAATTTGACAATATATATTTTGTGTGCTTTGCCGAATTTTACTGCCGTTATAATCCGAAATTAGTTTTGTGATATGTCGGATTAACAGCAGAATTCAGTCCTAGTGCTCATAATTATAATATTCATCCTCTTTACGTTATTAAAGCTTTAGCGATTGAAAAAATAATGGGAAATGATCTTTATTGAAGAAATATTTTTTTTCTCTTTGAAGATGCACATTGAAAATTCTATGTTGATCATTTTGCCACATATGGATGTGACCTAATTTTATTATAAACGTGCTAATTTGCATACTATAACAACCATTCTGTAGTTAGAATCAGGTAACTTACATATACCTACCCAAGATGCAATACACCATTCATTTTCGGGTTTCTCAAAGTTTTTCATGTAGTAAACATAATTAAAAAGAGACACGAATCTCAATTAATACCCTACTCAGAGCAGGTTATTAAAAACGGCAATAACTGTCATCACATATCAATAATGATCGATTTTCAACACGAAACTGATTAAAAAAATGGTGATGCTGTCGATAGATACAAAGATCGACCACATCTGATTATATATGCAACTTGTTTTGGATATCAAAATGCCGGGAGTGATTCACCCCCGCTCTGCTACATTACAAGTAATGGGACTAAATTCCTACCCTCGCCAAAAAAAAATTGAGGGTACAATTATTCATTCTAAATGAATCACCAGATAGGTCTGATGGACATGTACACTATATTAGTTCTATATAGGGTGTGAGCCCACAACCCACTTTTATACTTCTGCATTATTGACATACATGTGAGCCCACAACCTACTTTTATACTTCAGCAGTATTTACATTAGCTTTAGAATGTTTAGGATTCTGATAAATCTTTTATTAAAACTTTCTTTAAATTTACTATAAATATGTTGAAAATTGGTGATATATCTTTAAGGTGACAAATAAAGCAGAGATTTGGAAATACTATGCACAGCTTACTAACCATGGGGCAGAAAACAATTCTGAGACACAACAAAGGGTATGTATACAGCAGATTATCAGTTACAATATATGTGGTATTGATTAAAAATTAAAGGGATGTAAATAAAGTTAGTGATATACATGTCATATTTCATTGTTTTATGCCAAATCTAATGCTATTGGTGTTCTTTTCATGATTACAAATATTATCAATTGTTATAATTATATTTCTGTAATTTTATTGGAACATTAACATCTTGAGAAGGTTCAAGTGACATTCAACTGTTATCCATTAATCATGTGGGTATCTATTGTGTTTATTATTTTATCCAGGTGTTACAGTATCTTCAGAAATCACACAGGTGTGTCATACAAGATGTCAACTGGCAGGTAGATAAAGACAGATGTAAAGATGTAGCCACCCAGTCAGTAGAGTTGGCTGAAAGTAAGTATAATGTAGCCACTCAGTCAGTAGCGTTGGCTGATAGTAAGTTTAATGTAGCCACGCAGTCAGTAGAATTGACTGATAGTAAGTTTAATGTAGCCACCCAGTCAGTAGAGTTGGCTGATAGTAAGTTTAATGTAGCCACTCTGTAGAATTGACTTATAGTAAGTTTAATGTATCCACTCTGTAGAATTGACTTATAGTAAGTTTAATGTAGCCACTCAGTAGAATTGACTTATAGTAAGTTTAATGTATCCACACAGTCAGTAGAGTTGGCTGATAGTAAGTTTAATGTAGCCACCCATTCAGTAGAATAGACTAATAGTAAGTTTAATGTATCCAACCACTCAGTAGAATTGGCTGCTAGTAAGTTTAATGTTTTGAGAATTTATTAGTTTTCTCAATTGAATTATTAAAAATTGAAATGTTTTATTTAATGTAATTTTTAAATGACAAGCTTTCAGAAATATTTGGAAATGTGGCTATGTTGTCTCTTGTTTTTTTGGGGTCACTTTTCATTGCATATATAATTTTATAAAAGAAACATAATATCTGGGAAATTGGAATGTATTACGAATGGGTTTTTTTTTGGCATTTCAGAGGTTCATTGCAATGACTTAAGCATTGTTTAATATATTGCTATTATATATAATTTGCAGTGTATATAAAATGTAGTGATAAGTCGTCAACACAAGGCTTACAGATGTTATCATCAGCAAAATTGATGTTAAAAGGAGTAGTCACCAAGATCAAGGTAATAGTCAGATTGAATAGTCACCAAGATCTAGGAAATAGTCAGGTGTAGTCATAAAGATCAAGGTAATAGTCAGATTGAATAGTCACCAAGATCTAGGTAATAGTCAGGTGAAGTCATCAAGGTAATAGTCAGATTAACTAGTCACCAAGATCAAGGTAATAGTCAGATTGAGTAGTCACCAAGATCTAGGTAATAGTCAGATTCAGTAGGCAACAAGATCTTGGTGAAAGTCAGATTGAGTAGTCACCAAGATCTAGGTGATAGTAGATTGAATAGTCACCAAGATCTTGGTGAAAGTCAGATTGAGTAGTCACCAAGATCTAGGTGATAGTCAGATTGAGTAGTCACCAAGATCTAGGTAATAGTCAGATTCAGTAGGCAACAAGATCTTGGTGAAAGTCAGATTGAGTAGTCACCAAGATCAAGGTGATAGTAGATTGAATAGTCACCAAGATCTAGGTGATAGTCAGATTGAGTAGTCACCAAGATCTAGGTGATAGTCAGATGGAGAAGTCATTGAGATCAAGGTGATAGTTTGATTGAGTAGTCACCAAGATCTAGGTAATAGTCAGATTAAGTAGTCTCCAGGATCAAGGTAATAGTCAGTATGAGTAGTCACCAAGATCTAGGTAATAGTCAGATTAAGTAGTCATCAAGATCTAGGTAATAGTCAGATTAAGTAGTCATCAAGATCTAGGTAATAGATTGAGAAGTCACCAAGATCTAGGTAATAGTCAGTTTGAGTAGTCTCCATGATCAAGGTAATAGTCAGATTAAGTAGTCATCAAGATCTAGGTAATAGATTGAGAAGTCACCAGGATCAAGGTAATAGTCAGTATGAGTAGTCACCAAGATCTAGGTAATAGTCAGATTAAGTAGTCATCAAGATCTAGGTAATAGATTGAGAAGTCACCAAGATCTAGGTAATAGTCAGTATGAGTAGTCTCCATGATCAAGGTAATAGTCAGATTGAGTAGTCATCAAGATCTGGGTAATAGTCAGATTCAGTAGTCACCAAGATCTAGGTAATAGTCAGTATGAGTAGTCACCAAGATCAAAGCAATAGTCAGATTGAGTAGTCATCAAGATCAAGGTAATAGTCAGATTGAGTAGTCACCAAGATCTAGGTAAAAGTCAGTATGAGTAGTCTCCAGGATCAAGGTAATAGATTGAGTAGTCACCAAGATCTAAGTAATAGTCAGTATGAGTAGTCACCAAGATCTAAGTAATAGTCAGTATGAGTAGTCACCAAGATCTAAGTAATAGTCAGTATGAGTAGTCACCAGGATCTATGTAATAGTCATTATGAGTAGTCACCAAGATCTAAGTAATAGTCAGTATGAGTAGTCACCAAGATCTAAGTAATAGTCAGTATGAGTAGTCACCAGGATCTATGTAATAGTCAGTATGAGTAGTCACCAAGATCTAAATAATAGTCAGTATGAGTAGTCACCAAGATCTAAGTAATAGTCAGTATGAGTAGTCACCAAGATCTAAGTAATAGTCAGTATGAGTAGTCACCAGGATCTATGTAATAGTCAGTATAAGTAGTCACCAGGATCTATGTAATAGTCAGTATGAGTAGTCACCAAGATCTAAGTAATAGTCAGTATGAGTAGTCACCAGGATCTATGTAATAGTCAGTATGAGTAGTCTCCAGGATCAAGGTAATAGATTGAGTAGTCACCAAGATCTATGTAATAGTCAGTATGAGTAGTCACCAGGATCTATGTAATAGTCAGTATGAGTAGTCTCCAGGATCAAGGTAATAGATTGAGTAGTCACCAAGATCTATGTAATAGTCAGTATGAGTAGTCACCAAGATCTATGTAATAGTCAGTATGAGTAGTCACCAAGATCTAAGTAATAGTCAGTATGAGTAGTCACCAGGATCTATGTAATAGTCAGTATGAGTAGTCACCAGGATCTATGTAATAGTCAGTATGAGTAGTCTCCAGGATCTATGTAATAGTCAGTATCAGTAGTCACCAAGATCAAGGTAATAGTCAGATTAAGTAGTCACCAAGATCTAGGTAAAAGTCAGTATGAGTAGTCTCCAGGATCAAGGTAATAGATTGAGTAGTCACCAAGATCTAAGTAATAGTCAGTATGAGTAGTCACCAAGATCTAAGTAATAGTCAGTATGAGTAGTCACCAAGATCTATGTAATAGTAGTATGAGTAGTCACCAAGATCTAAGTAATAGTCAGTATGAGTAGTCACCAGGATCTATGTAATAGTCAGTATGAGTAGTCACCAAGATCTAAGTAATAGTCAGTATGAGTAGTCACCAGGATCTATGTAATAGTCAGTATGAGTAGTCACCAGGATCTATGTAATAGTCAGTTTGAGTAGTCACCAAGATCTAAGTAATAGTCAGTATGAGTAGTCACCAGGATCTATGTAATAGTCAGTATGAGTAGTCACCAAGATCTAAGTTATAGTCAGTATGAGTAGTCACCAGGATCTATGTAATAGTCAGTATGAGTAGTCACCAAGATCTAAGTAATAGTCATTATGAGTAGTCACCAGGATCTATGTAATAGTCAGTATGAGTAGTCTCCAGGATCAAGGTAATAGATTGAGTAGTCACCAAGATCTATGTAATAGTCAGTATGAGTAGTCACCAGGATCTATGTAATAGTCAGTATGAGTAGTCTCCAGGATCAAGGTAATAGATTGAGTAGTCACCAAGATCTATGTAATAGTCAGTATGAGTAGTCACCAAGATCTAAGTAATAGTCAGTATGAGTAGTCACCAGGATCTATGTAATAGTCATTATGAGTAGTCACCAAGATCTAAGTAATAGTCAGTATGAGTAGTCACCAAGATCTAAGTAATAGTCAGTATGAGTAGTCACCAGGATCTGTGTAATAGTCAGTATGAGTAGTCACCAAGATCTAAATAATAGTCAGTATGAGTAGTCACCAAGATCTAAGTAATAGTCAGTATGAGTAGTCACCAAGATCTAAGTAATAGTCAGTATGAGTAGTCACCAGGATCTATGTAATAGTCAGTATAAGTAGTCACCAGGATCTATGTAATAGTCAGTATGAGTAGTCACCAAGATCTAAGTAATAGTCAGTATGAGTAGTCACCAGGATCTATGTAATAGTCAGTATGAGTAGTCTCCAGGATCAAGGTAATAGATTGAGTAGTCACCAAGATCTATGTAATAGTCAGTATGAGTAGTCACCAGGATCTATGTAATAGTCAGTATGAATAGTCTCCAGGATCAAGGTAATAGATTGAGTAGTCACCAAGATCTATGTAATAGTCAGTATGAGTAGTCACCAAGATCTATGTAATAGTCAGTATGAGTAGTCACCAAGATCTAAGTAATAGTCAGTATGAGTAGTCACCAGGATCTATGTAATAGTCAGTATGAGTAGTCACCAGGATCTATGTAATAGTCAGTATGAGTAGTCTCCAGGATCTATGTAATAGTCAGTATCAGTAGTCACCAAGATCAAGGTAATAGTCAGATTGAGTAGTCACCAAGATCTAGGTAAAAGTCAGTATGAGTAGTCTCCAGGATCAAGGTAATAGATTGAGTAGTCACCAAGATCTAAGTAATAGTCAGTATGAGTAGTCACCAAGATCTAAGTAATAGTCAGTATGAGTAGTCACCAAGATCTATGTAATAGTAGTATGAGTAGTCACCAAGATCTAAGTAATAGTCAGTATGAGTAGTCACCAGGATCTTTGTAATAGTCAGTATGAGTAGTCACCAAGATCTAAGTAATAGTCAGTATGAGTAGTCACCAGGATCTATGTAATAGTCAGTATGAGTAGTCACCAGGATCTATGTAATAGTCAGTTTGAGTAGTCACCAAGATCTAAGTTATAGTCAGTATGAGTAGTCACCAGGATCTATGTAATAGTCAGTATGAGTAGTCACCAAGATCTAAGTAATAGTCAGTATGAGTACTCACCAGGATCTATGTAATAGTCAGTATGAGTTGTCACCAAGATCTAAGTAATAGTCAGTATGAGTAGTCACCAAGATCTATGTAATAGTCAGTATGAGTGGTCACCAAGATCTAAGTAATAGTCAGTATGAGTAGTCACCAGGATCTATGTAATAGTCAGTATAAGTAGTCACCAGGATCTATGTAATAGTCAGTATGAGTAGTCACCAAGATCTAAGTAATAGTCATTATGAGTAGTCACCAGGATCTATGTAATAGTCAGTATGAGTAGTCACCAGGATCTATGTAATAGTCAGTATGAGTAGTCTCCAGGATCTATGTAATAGTCAGTATCAGTAGTCACCAAGATCAAGGTAATAGTCAGATTAAGTAGTCACCAAGATCTAGGTAAAAGTCAGTATGAGTAGTCTCCAGGATCAAGGTAATAGATTGAGTAGTCACCAAGATCTAAGTAATAGTCAGTATGAGTAGTCACCAAGATCTAAGTAATAGTCAGTATGAGTAGTCACCAAGATCTATGTAATAGTAGTATGAGTAGTCACCAAGATCTAAGTAATAGTCAGTATGAGTAGTCACCAGGATCTTTGTAATAGTCAGTATGAGTAGTCACCAAGATCTAAGTAATAGTCAGTATGAGTAGTCACCAGGATCTATGTAATAGTCAGTATGAGTAGTCACCAGGATCTATGTAATAGTCAGTTTGAGTAGTCACCAAGATCTAAGTTATAGTCAGTATGAGTAGTCACCAGGATCTATGTAATAGTCAGTATGAGTAGTCACCAAGATCTAAGTAATAGTCAGTATGAGTACTCACCAGGATCTATGTAATAGTCAGTATGAGTTGTCACCAAGATCTAAGTAATAGTCAGTATGAGTAGTCACCAAGATCTATGTAATAGTCAGTATGAGTGGTCACCAAGATCTAAGTAATAGTCAGTATGAGTAGTCACCAGGATCTATGTAATAGTCAGTATAAGTAGTCACCAGGATCTATGTAATAGTCAGTATGAGTAGTCACCAAGATCTAAGTAATAGTCATTATGAGTAGTCACCAGGATCTATGTAATAGTCAGTATGAGTAGTCTCCAGGATCAAGGTAATAGATTGAGTAGTCACCAAGATCTATGTAATAGTCAGTATGAGTAGTCACCAGGATCTATGTAATAGTCAGTATGAGTAGTCTCCAGGATCAAGGTAATAGATTGAGTAGTCACCAAGATCTATGTAATAGTCAGTATGAGTAGTCACCAAGATCTAAGTAATAGTCAGTATGAGTAGTCACCAGGATCTATGTAATAGTCAGTATGAGTAGTCACCAGGATCTATGTAATAGTCAGTATGAGTAGTTTCCAGGATCTATGTAATAGTCAGTATGAGTAGTCACCAAGATCAAGGTAATAGTCAGATTAAGTAGTCACCAAGATCTAGGTAAAAGTCAGTATGAGTAGTCTCCAGGATCAAGGTAATAGATTGAGTAGTCACCAAGATCTAAGTAATAGTCAGTATGAGTAGTCACCAAGATCTAAGTAATAGTCAGTATGAGTAGTCACCAAGATCAAGATATCAGTCAGATTAAGTTGTCATCAAGATCGTGGTAATAATCAGGTTGAGTAGTCATCAAGGTGATTAGTCAGATTGAGAATAGTTACCAAGATCAAGGTACTAGTCAGATTAATTAGTCACCAAGATCAAGGTACTTGTCAGATTAATTAGTCACCAAGATCAAGGTACTTGTCAGATTAATTAGTCACCAAGATCAAGGTACTAGTCAGATTAATTAGTCACCAAGATCAAGGTACTTGTCAGATTAATTAGTCACCAAGATCAAGGTACTAGTCAGATTAATTACTCACCAAGATCAAGGTACTTGTCAGATTAATTAGTCACCAAGATCAAGGTACTTGTCAGATTAAGTAGTCGCCAAGATCAAGGTACTAGTCAGATTAATTAGTCACCAAGATCAAGGTACTTGTCAGATTAATTAGTCACCAAGATCAAGGTACTAGTCAGATTAATTAGTCACCAAGATCAAGGTACTTGTCAGATTAATTAGTCACCAAGATCAAGGTACTTGTCAGATTAATTAGTCACCAAGATCAAGGTACTTGTCAGATTAATTAGTCACCAAGATCAAAGTACTAGTCAGATTAATTAGTCACCAAGATCAAGGTACTTGTCAGATTAATTAGTCACCAAGATCAAGGTACTTGTCAGATTAAGTAGTCGCCAAGATCAAGGTACTAGTCAGAATAAGTATTCACCAAGATCAAGGTAATAGTAAAATTAAGTCGCTGCCAAGATCTAGGCAAAAAACAAGGAAATGAGATTAATATGAAAATTTTGTGGTAATTATTTTCTGTACCAAACACTACAAAAAATAGTTTCAGTATATTCATTCTTGGTGACTTTTGTGAATATTTTAAACTAAACTTTTACAATTTTTTTTTTAGAAAACATAAGTATTGACATCCTCACTAGTCAGGGTTCCTGTGTCCACAAAACCCTTACAAACTTAACTAGGAAATTTCCAAGCTTCACACATTCAAAATAACCAATGAAATTGCTTGAAATAAGTGTTTGGAATTAAAATACAACTTGGTGGCACATGGATCAATCAATTAACTCAACTAATAAATATCACAATCATAACAAGCTATTAACACTATTGTAAAAAATACACTGATTTGCATGTGATCTATGAAACACATCCATTGTTTATTTACGATCGACATTGGGATATCCCCTAACCAAGTCATGTATGAAATCAAGTTTTTGATTGGCTACATGCTGATATGATTTAGCCAATCAAAAGTGACTTCTCGCACAGGAATTTCCTACCTAAGTTTGTCAGGGTTTGGTGGACACAGGAACCCTGACTACTGAAAATGAAGTATTGAGTGAAAATGTTCTTGTATTGCAATAAATTTTGTTTGTTTGTTTGATGGTGTTTAACGCCAATTTCAGCAATTTTTCAGCTATATCATGGCGTCCAGTTTTTATTGGGGGAGCAAGCCGGAGTACCAAGAGAAAACCCCCAACCTGCGGTAGGAAAACTATTGCAATAGAAAAAGACTCAATCATTTTCTGGGCTTTACTTTCAATGTGGTAGAACTCTTTCAATGAAACTTGTCCTTCTCCATAAAAAATTATATCCTCCGACTACTAAGCTGCTTTGTTTGAAAGTTTGATCTTGTATTTTACAGCAACAGCATACAGATCCAGTAACAGATGAAATAAATGCTGACGTTAAGGACATATGTCATCTGTTGGACCAAAAACTGTCTGATATTTTAAACAAAATGACTGCTCTTAAAGAAAGCTAATAAATAGCCGTAAAGACCACCCCCATTTCTTTAGTCATAAGATGAACTTCCTTTGAAGGGACAGATTTCTCATCGTAATGTCTGAATTGTTGGACTATAATACCAGATTTAGCAATATGAAAGGAAAACCTTACAAGAGATAAATAAATAATTACATAGATGAAGAATAAATACAAGGACCAGGAACAACATTGTATAAAAAAAAATGTTAAGTGAGAAATGGCTTTCAATATTCAAACCATATTGTTTTAGTGAGCTTTCTGTGATGTTTGTGTATGGACAAATCAGATCACTGCTAAAATAAAAATTACATACATTTTGTATCATTCTTAACAGTGTTTTCATATTAATTTCTCATTTATTTGTCTAAACAGTAAATATGAATATTTCTTTGTTTTGTTATGCTCCTCGAATTTCTTTTGAAGGGCTAATAGATGCTACATTGTCTATACGTCCTGTGTTTGTGTCTGGCCTATAATTTTAAAATTGTATAGAATTGTCATCATAGGGGTAGCTACCTTGACAGCATTAAAACAAATTCATATCTGGTCCATTTTGACAGTCTGTCACAGATCTTCATTCTGCTTGGTACAAGTGATCATCACATCAAGACAATATGTCACCTGCAACATTTTGGTCTCCACCTTGAAGATAAAGGTCAAAGGGTGACTTTGTGGTTGGTAGATACCTTGCTTTTTTTCTTCGGTTTTAAACTATAATTTACAAATATCTGCCCAAATAACCTAGATTTCATAAGGACATGTAGTTAACTACATTAAAGGTCAAGGTCATAGTGTAACCTTCAAACAATTTCTGTCCACCTCCATTACCTCGTTGTTTATGATCATATAACATGTGGAGAGCATCAGACAGTTTCACTGATACTCCTATTTATCCTGTATCTGTCCAGATACCTGATTTAGCTGTCTTATTAAATTCTTTATTGGGTTTTAATAAATAAAATTCAATGTGAATGTCTTTAGTCACCCGATAGTAAAATGATTGGCCCCATAACAGGCGTTGATAACAGTTTTCCACATTTTTCAATCTCTTGAATTTATGATGGTATATTGGCTGAATTGGACTATAAAATATTTGAATTAAATGTAATTTAATTGAATGTCGGACCGTAACAGTTTCTGTTTTGGACCTGCATTTCATTTTTCAGTCCCCTACCAGCATTGCCGAAGGAACTATAGGTTTGCATTCATTTTTTCCAGACTTCTTTTCCTAAGCAGCTGCAGATATTTAGCTCATATTTGGTATGCTTGTCAAGCATCGTGAGTTAAAGATCAATTTTGAATGTTGTTACTGTCAATTGATTTTATATGAAATTATTGCTCTTGAACTAGGAAAAGTTGTTATGAATAGTTTTCCAGACCTTTGGATCTCTTGAATTTATTATAGTATATTGGCTGAATTGGACTATAAAATATATTTGCTGGTAGGGGAATTCTCTCAATGCTTTTTGTGTTTGTTTATTTCTTGGTGTCTGTCAGAATCATTTCTGAAAGTAGCCATTTTTTAAAATTCATCATTCTTTCTTTGCGGAATATATCTCTGTCTTTTCCTCTGTGGTAAATACATTTGTGTTGCAGTGTAATCAATGAACTCCATTTATATTTGTATTAAATTTTTATACCCCCCTCAAACTTGTTTGGGGGTATATAGGAAGAATCCTAATCAACTCGTACCTTTTGCATTATATGGTAGAATGAAAAAGGACACAATATGAAAATGGCTGAAATTATGTTAAAATAAATTTTTTTTAATATTTATTATTATTTAATATCCTATGCATTCTACAGCACTAATAAACTAACAAAAGAGAAGCAAGCAACAAAACCATTTAACACAAGACAATTTTAAAACATCTCACAGGAAATATTTTTAAAAAATACCAGTCTTTGGTAGTCTATAGATCATATAAACATTTATGATATATATTTTAATATTATCAACAGTTTGTATATATAATTTAAGCGTCTTGTGATTGTCCATTCAACTGACCACACTGCAGCAGAAGTTGGCTGGAGGAGATCTTTTTTCGATGATGCAATAAAGCTTACTTAATACATGTTGATATGATTAGTGACACGCGCGTGTTACAATTAATTTATGGTGTTTACGCGTGTAAAGGTAAAAAAGAAAAGATATGGGTTAAACCCATATCCAGAGATGTTCGATTTATATGTTATAGGTGTATCCGATTTGGTTTAATATTTTTTTTTCAATTTGTTTATTTAAAATTTCATCATATGCTGTAAAGGGTTGCAAATGTAAACGATTGTGAAAGGCAAGAAATAATCATCTTGATTATAATATCTCAACTTTGAGAAGAGTACTTTAATAAAAAAAAAGGCACAGTTTTGGAAAGACAAATGTTTACCAATAAAAATACATTGATCATAGTCACGTGGTTCTGTGGGGGAAAATGTGAATGTAAGATCGGCAGTTATCGCGGTGTCTTCCCATTTAGCCAACTTTTTAAAATTCAGGTATTCCCATTTAGCCAACTTTTATTTTGTTCACCTGTTGACTTGTTTATTTAGCAATTATTCAGGTGTATTGGTAAATAAATTAACAGTATTTTTGTTCCAGGCCAGGTTGTTAATATTGTATGAAAAAAAATAAAGCAAAATAAAATAAAAATAAATATAATTTAATTTTTAAATAAATAAATGATAGATATGAAATAAATGTTACTAAAAATAATTGTAAATAGTTCTCACTCATTAAGCAAAATAATTATATGATATATATATACCATTCACTGTCTTATTGTTGGAGAAATGTACCCACTCATTTACGCATTCCTTCCAGATAAACACCAAACAACGTACCAATGACTTTTTACCACTATTAAACGACTGGCTTCTGACAACAACACACCACTCAACCCAAACTCCATCTTTTTTTAACTTTAGCAGCACGAAACGCTGTTCAGAATTCCCAACTGCAAACATCAAGGGCGGCCTCTTTCATTATTGTCAGCGTGTGTGGAAGAAAGTACAACAACTTGGTCTGACATAACAGTACAAGCACAACCCATTACTGCATCAGCATGCCAGAAGAGCATCTGCACTTCCTTTAGTACCACTAGACCAAGTAGAAGATGTATGGTTCATATGCCTAGATGCCTTCCAGACAGATGATCCTTAGATCACCAGCTTTAATGATTACATCACAACTTACTGGGTAGAGACAACACCAGACAAATTGAATCACCATACAACAGTAGGACACGTACCACCAACCAATTGGAAGGATGGCAACACAAACTTAACAACCCCCTCCACAAGGCCCATCCAAACCTGTACCTTATTATTGAGAAACTCCAGCAAATTCAGGCCGCCAACGAAATCCAACTCATTCAATACTCTGCAGGCGGTAAACGAATGATAAGAAAACTGAAGTATTAAACCATTGATTCAAGGCTTGATCGTCTTAAGCAGAGACTTCTACAGGGTGATATTAACATACTTCAGTATACATATGCAGCTGCACATCTTCTTAAGTTGGGATAATTGACATTTATTTACTGTTATTAAGTCGCCCAAAACGAAGTTTTGGCGACTTATTGTTTTTGCACCGTTTCTTATTATTATTATTATTATTATTATTATTATTATTATTATTATTATTATTATTATTATTATTATTATTATTATTATTATTATTATTATTATTATTATTATTATTATTATTCCGGTTTCTCCTTTTTCTAGATCGTGAACTTGTCCGACACGTTTCTCAGAGACGCCTTAATAGAATCAAATGAAACTTGGCACAGTTGTAGATGGGCATATGGAGGGTGCAGTCAATTGTCAGAATTTTGATAATGGCCGCCATTTCAAAATGGCCGCCACTTGACGACACCCACCCAAAAATGGCAAAAATTTTCCCGTGGTCCGAATTCAACGAAATTTGGTATGGAGGTAGATGTAAGTATTACGAGTGAAACGCTACCTTTAAATTTTTTCTCGGACTTCCGGTTTCAAAATGGCCGCCAAAAACGTGTATAATTTTCAACGTTATGCGATCTCGATGACATTTAACGTGCTCCGATTGCAATGAAATTTGGTGTGGAGGTAGATCTAAGTGTCCCGAGTGGAACTCTACATTCGAAATTTTTTCTCGACCGTGGTTTCCAAAATGGCGGCCAAAAACGGGTGAAATTTTAAACGTTGTCCGATTTTAATGAAATTTGATATGTAGGTTCATTTCAATGTCCTGAGTGGAACGCAATACTATCCATGGGGATTTTGGGCGACTTCTGTGTTGGCATCCCAACACATTATTTTTAATTTATGTTATTATGTTACATGAAATACATGAAATAAAATAGTTGATTGTATAAAAATGCTTCCTTTTAAAATGCCTTCGATAAAACAGAGAGTTTTTAAAATGCAACACAAACTTCTACATCCAAGAACAATAATGAAAATAAACAATAAAACTCAACAAAATGGCAATTCAATCCATCCAATACCAGGACAAAATTTACTGACCCATGTTTCAGGTGACACACATGCCAAGCCCTTATTAAATTTTCTTTTGTTCTTAATTGCCTTTGATCCCATTTAGCCAACTTTTATTTTTTACCTATAGTACCTAAAATTGTAAAAAGTTGGCTAAATGGGAATGAACCGTCCTCGGAAAATCAAAGAAAACATACCGACAAGTTACTATTTCTATTGATTTAATTTTACTGTTATTAAAATTGTTTCAAAAGATTTGCAATTAAATGTATTTCAAACGTCAAACTAGCATTCATGTGCATAAACATTGCTAAGAACTTTATAAAATTTTCAGAATTTAAGATAAAAAAATTTTAAAATAAAAAAAGAGTCTTATTTTGCAAAACAATTTATTAACTTATATGATGTTGATGACCTTTATTCGAACGTAACTCAATTTTTTTCTTTTGCATTATTATATATATAACTTGCTTCGTTAAAATAGCTTAACATCAAAATTTTCAAATCTTGAATTAAATAAAACTATATCTTTTGTGCTTTTTTTTATTATTGAGAAATTTCTTTTCCCTACTAATTTCTACGACATTTTTTCACTGATTCAGACATCAATTTTTTTAAATAACATGCCTATTTGAAATCTAATTTTCATATAAAAATCATTATCTAAATTTGCATTTTAGCGGCTTATTATGCGAGTCTTAATTTTTATTAAGAACATTTTAAATTTCTATATTAAATGCAATGGTACGAGTTGGTAGAGGTACGAGTTGGTAGGGAAAAGACTTCTTAAGTACGATGTACTTGTGTCTAATCCCCTTTTGTAGCATTTCTACAAATAAAATATGTTTAAACTAAAACGAGTTGGTAGGATACGAGTTGGTGGAGGTACGAGTTGACAGAGTGGGGAAACGTTTATACTCATTAGGTCAACCTTACATCATAGCAACTTGTCCTCGTGTATGACAAATCCCGACCGAGTTCTTCACCCAGGTGGTTCGTCTACCATTGATCACGTGGTCTGTCAACACTGAGTTTGCGGGTTCCGTCCTTAATAAAAACGGATGCCATACCTGAAAAATTAAACACCATGCAAACAAATATTCTTCACCCAGGTATCCATATATGCTAGGCTTGAACCAACAACCCTGGTGGAGTCCATGATATATACTAGTTCGAGAATCCATAGGACGAAATAAAGGTAAGGATTGAAAGTGGGGTTGTATGGTCTCTACTATTTACAAAAATTTTGTTTCTTTAACGTGTTATAAATTGTTTATTTTCATACGATCTGTATTTTCATTGGTTCACCTATAATGACTAGTGGTGTATGATACCCAACCTCTTTCATCAACTCGCTACACTACAGTACACGTAATATTATCGGGAGGTTATGCATGCCATAATGTCTGAACCATTGCTGTATTTGCGTCATTTTTTGTTGTTGTTGGTTCTAAAGTTTGTCGGTTTCTTGGGCTTTTATTTATGTATTGTCTTTTATTTTTGACAGTTTCCATGGTGTTCAGTATTTTATTGTTAATAGTAAAAAGCAAAAAAAAAATGTCCATTATAGATAGAGATCATTGGACAGAAGTAAAATGTCAAGATCTAATTACCTTTCATTATGACAAAAATTCCTAGACAACACATTAGGTGGTCCTTTACTGAAGGGGCCTCGGTGGCCGAGTGGCTAAGGTAGTTTGTCTAATATTGATCACGTGGTCTGTCAACAATGAGATTCAAAATGCAGACAGGGTGTACTCTACTCCAATCTTCCTTGACAAGGATTGTCAGTTTTCTTACAGTTTTAGGGGTTTACTCCGGCTTCCTCTCCAATAAATTTGGACGTCATGATATGGCTGAAAGTGGCGTTAAACACCATTAAAAACAAACAAAACAAAAAAGTCCTTTTCTATTCTTTTGATTTTTTCAAGTGTTTGTCTATTATATGAATAAACTCAAATATATAAGGAGAAACTGTAAATGGCTAAACCAATCAACCTTTCAAGATCTACAAACAATTCAACTGACGCAAATTGTTCATCAACTGCCAAATATAAGTTGTTGCCCTGATAATGGCTATTTTTCATTTTTTTATCAGCAAATAAGCTCTAAATACAAGTTGAGCAATCTTTTTTATCTACCATCACATCTGGTGAATAGTCTATTGTTGTCTAGATGAGCAATACCAGGCTCCCGAGGGCATCTTGTTGTGTTTTATTTTTTATTTGACTTTGACCTCTAGAGAGATATGAAGTATTCTTTAGGGATGGAAAATTAACAGGTAACAGTGAGCCTTCTACGACATGGGTGTCATGATCTTGCAAGAGCGTGCACTCTCAATCCACAAGTGTCCGCTATCAGCTTTCCGTATTATAACCTGACAAACCGCTGAATGGCCCTATGGTCTGCGACACAGAGACTTGCTGGACAGCACTGGAAACCCTCCCATTATGATATTTTATTAAATACATACGTAGTAGTGCAACATAAGGTCGAATTGATCCCACATGTAAGCTGTTGTTATTGTGATGATGCTCATTCATCGATTTTACTTAACTATAAACGGAAAATAAATATTTTCATTCATTAAAAAATACGTAAACGAGGACAAAATAATGTGTCATAAGTATCTGACGTCAGCAAACCTACGTAATGGGGACCTTATTGAAAAAATGTACACGTTTGAAATCAATAAGGTCAATTTCGTTTCGAGCAAGAGACTAAAGATGATGTTCAAAACTTTATTTAGTGAACATCAATTGTTTTACGGAAATGATGAGTTACTAAAAGCAAAGAATATTAATGATCTGCCTGGAGAACTGTTGGCGCGAATCTTTAAATACCTGCACCCGATTAGAGATGAATTGCCGTTATTGGCAAAAGTATGCAGAAAATGGAGAGATGTACTGCAATCACATGGAACCCTGTGGAGATACATTCACGTTGACCCCAATTTTTTCGCACATTGGCATTTCAGCCTGCTGTGCTCAATATTTCGTTTCTATGGATACCATGTACAAAGATTAAGTTGGCGGGAAAGTTCTCCAGTATTTCGCAGTGTGTTTTCATTGATACCAACTCTACAGAATCTACGATCTCTTCGTCTACCGATTCTCTGGACTCCTGAAATATTACAGAAACTTTCGGTTCTGTCGAATCTGGAATATGTCCAGATTAATGGTGGTTACGAGTTGACCGATCGGGAATTGGAGCGGATTGCGATGTACTTTCCCAATCTGAAGGAAATTTCACTAAACGCATGTTGGAGAATTACTTCCAATGGTGTTAAGAAGCTTATATCAAGTCTAAACTTTCTAGAAACAGTAAAGCTAAAGCTTAATTCAGGATTGATGTTAACGGACGGCAGAAGTGATGATGCAATCGCGAGGGGTTTCGGAATTGCAAGGAATATTGCAAACAGCAGTCAAGTCCATTTGATCAAAGTTCTTTGTGTCCACTTTATTCCGATTGAGGTCGACGAACTTTGGGAAATCGTTACGAAACTTCCTTGTTTAAAGAAGCTTAGTATTAGCAATTGTCAGGTAAGAAAATTTAATCATTTATGTTTAAAGTTGGATATGTTTCAAGATTTCATGTCTGACAGTACTGAGATATTGACGACTAATGTCTCGGATGGTGTATGTAACATCATTGTTGTTTCGCTGAAATATTTAATTTAATTCAAACTCGTGGTTCTGACTCTGATATAATAACACTCAACGATACAAACTTTTTAGTGACAATTTATCTATGTCGATAGATAAATTGCCAATACAAAGTTTGTAAATGTTTCGTTTTCCAGCTTCCAGCTGTTACGTCTTGCGTATTTTACTACAACTTGCGTAAATCGAGGACAACAGATGGAAAAAGATCATTATGAATTTTTTCCCACGCCTTCAGATTAAGAATTTTTATCATTGATTTGATTAAAATTAGAATCAAACAACATACCTTCTTATTAAAGTATATTTTACCATTTTTCTTAATATTATTTTTTCGTAAATGATCAATTTCATTTGAAAAAACATCTAATTTCAGTATCTACATGGTGTGAGATTACTTTCCGATTCGTTGGTAAAAGTATGCCTTCACAACTTGTGGAATGTTTTGTTTGTGAGTCTCAATATAGAATCGCTCCGGTTCCTCACTATCGATGCAGGACTGGATTCAATAGAGCATCTTGAAGCGACATCGAATAATCTAAGAAAAGTCACAGTCAACGGAAGTAATGTCCTTAAAACCCTTAAAATCAAAAGCCAAAGACTGACACTTCTAGAATTAAACCAATGCGAAGAAATCGACATGCGTTCGTTTAAGGAAACTCTAAGGACCAATGACAAACTAGTCTGTTTAAGACTAGGTTGCATATCTCACGATAGTCTCACCCTAGACGAGTACACGGTTCCCAGTTTACAGGAATTATGCCTTCTTGGAGATTTTGCTTGCGAAACATTGCACATCCGCAGTCCAACGCTAAGATTCATCCATGTGGAATCAGACTCTGATATAATTACACTCAACCATATGTACATCACAGCAAACCATATATGTAGAGTAGCTTTAGTCGGAATGCCTGCCTTGAAGACTCTGACTATACAGTGTGTTAGTGTTGATTCTATAGAAATGAATCTCTGTAGTGACGATCAATTAAATTTGGAATCGTGTGTCATTCACGCCATGAATGCCATCGGTTTCCTTCGATTTTTCGACTGCAATGTAAATCTCCTGTGCATTTCTACACCACTGGCCAAGACCATCGTCTTATATCGCTGCCAGATGACAGACTACACACTGAAAATGGTGTTGGCTGGATGTGCCAACATTGCGCATCTTAATCTCGAGAAGTGTAGGAGGGTAAGTAACGTTACAATTCAGGCGCCACCTATGAAATTTTTGAACATGTACGGATGCAGTGATATGCATAGTCTAAATCTTAACAACTGCCCTCAGCTGATTGCGGTTAATCTCGGACAATGTCCAAATGTAAGGTTATTTATACGAGGGATTGAACAAGATCTGACGGCGCTGTGTACCTCACTACAGGTAGTTCATCCTAAAGAATTTGTCAGATGGAGTCATGATTTTCCGCCAAAACCGTATATTTGTCCAATTGAAGATTGAAGGATTTATAAACTACTCGTGGTGTTGGTAAATCAAGAAAATATCTCCAGGCGGGATTCCACATCAAGCTATTTCTCAGCTTGATTCCACATCAAACTATCTCCATGCGGAATTCCACATCAATACCAATCAACAATGCTGTTGATTAAGACGAGTATACAAAGTTAGGAATGACTGGAAAGCGACAGTGTTTACGCTCAACGCAACATTTAGTTTTTAGTTTTTTATGTTACTTTCAATTGCATTTATACGTTCATTTACTGTTATAAATATATTTTATCAGTGACTCTCATAAGATAATGGTTATACATATACATATAGATCTCAGCGATTGACTTGGATATTTGTAAATAAAACGTTACATATTTATTTTTACAAATTTATAATTTTAGAATGTATTTTATAACAAATAAAGTGTGTAATGATGATAGATTGAAGTGTTGAATGTTGTAGTACTAGTATTCAGTTGTCAGGATTCTGATGAATGTATACTGTTTGTATAACAAAAACAAACATTCTCTTGAAGTGCGACATCCTGTACATGTATATATAGCGAGCGAATGTAGACAAAATGGCATATTTGAATGTGAATCATTTCATTTCATGTGCATGATGTATGGTAATTAAAATATTTTGCTTTTTAATGGTTGTTTTTACTGAACCTCCTATATATATTTTAAATAAGTAAACAAGACCTTTAGATACCACAGTAGCATCACATAATCCAACAGTCGGCACAGATTTTAAATTATGTATCCTTCATTCGGGTTTTGTTGAATTGTATGCAACTTTGCTGCTCTATCATATCGTTCAGTTTTTATGCAAGACAGATGCCATAGTATACTAAGCGAGAAGCCGCGATCTTTGTCGTGACAACGGTCATTTGCGCCAATTAAAGTTGGAGTGGGTTCGAACTCGCAACACCCTACAAATTATCGGTAGATAGGAATAACTGCTAGGTTATAAATACATTTTTTCGAAGAAACCAGAATCATTTTCGAGTCAAAGTAGAGGTAACGTATTCATTATGAACAACAAAAACCAAAAGCAACAGACAAACAAGAATATGAAGAATACTAAAAACCAATACAAACACTTAACCGTAGTTTCGTAACTTGTTGAAAGCGTTGTCATACAATGCATTGAAAATAATAGACAAATATAGTGATACCGACTCTATTAAAAACCATCATTATTAAGGGAATTGAGGACTGTGATAAAGGCAATTCTATCAATTTTTCTTCGATATAGTAGATTCCTGTATCACTAACTTCACTTAATGGTGGCAATTAAATATGTAGAGCACAAATAAAGGAAAGCAAATCAATATCTTAATTTGTTGTTACTTAAAAATTTCAATGTGATCCAGAATAATGCTAACTTAAATCCAAACAAGGCGTTGGCTGTCAGTGTGAGTGATGGTCATTGTGTTTACATTACAACTATGTCCTCCGAATAAGATGCGAGCTAGCATGCCATCAATTTTATCCTCAACCTTTAAGGCCGTGATACTTAGTAATTTAGTTATACCTGGTAATT
Source organism: Limnoperna fortunei (assembly GCA_944474755.1). Taxonomy (NCBI): domain Eukaryota; kingdom Metazoa; phylum Mollusca; class Bivalvia; order Mytilida; family Modiolidae; genus Limnoperna; species Limnoperna fortunei. The sequence goes on from OX104113.1 coordinate 36,735,388, forward strand.
CAACTATACTCTAGTGGAAGCATCACTGACACAAATAAAACTGAACTCTGCTTAATTCTATCTGCTTCAGAAATAGGTGGTACTGTGTGTTCTTTATATCTTTCTATATCCAAGATATTCGCCCTCGGGTGTGGTGGATCATCGAACTAGAGTTAGAGTTCGAGTTAAACTTCAAAATCGCGTTAAACTTCAAAAATAGAATCTGAATTAAACTTCTATATATAGTTAGAGTTTGAATTAAACTACGAAGGAAAAATATTTCTGGAAATTTTTTGTTTCGTGTGTTTGGATATACAGTATAATTAAAAACTTGTCCTTACTACAAAAATTTGCCTCGGATTTTGTTGTAAGGTTTGTCTTGTATAGGCTCTGACTATTATTTGAGTCCCCACATATAATTTTTTGGGAGCGGAAGGGGGGTTTACAATAAATGTAGAAATGTAGCTTCTTTTTTGTGTATCAATAACTTGGATATTTTTTAAGGATGTATTTATTTACCAGATATTCTTTGGGTACATTACAAAATGGTATTACGGCGTGTTTTTCCATTTGGACAAGCCTAAGTGGGGAAGAAATTTATAAGTGCCCCCACACAAACCTCTGGTTGCTATCAGGCTCATATTTTTTATATCCCTGCGTTTGGAATAAACTTCAATCTATGTTGCTAACTTGTCCACTCTTTTGTTCAAGGTCTATACAGCCTGACTCTGCGCTCCATTCGTCCGTCTATCCCTTTTGTGCTTTCATCTTCTCTGGGTGTGAATGTAACTTTGTAGTGATGATTGCTGAAATGTTCATTGTAATATTAAAATATAGTAAAATGACATGAACAAACAAATAAAAAAAGAAAGAAAATCCCAATCAAATCAAATCAATTTTACTACGGGTTAAACAAAGTAATACAGTTCACCATATTATACACTTCAAAGAACAATTGATAAAATCACATATATTAGTCAAACATATGTAATTAGGACAAAGAATGTTGTGTCACTTTTACACACCTGTTAAAATTATTAGAGTTATTATCGGTAAAAAAAGAAGTGTAGCCTATGGAAGCCCGTACGTGCCACGAAAAATAAATAATTTATAACTTGTGCGCACGAGTTTCAAATCTTGTGCGCACGAGTTACTAATTTGTGCGCACGAGTTACTAACTTGTGCATACGAGTTACTTACTTGAGCGCGCGAGTTTCAAATCTTGAGCGCACGAGTTTCACATCTTGTGCGCACGAGTTACAAACCTGAGCGCACGAGTTTCAAATCTTGTGCGCACGAGTTACTAACTTGCGCACACGAGTTACTGACTTGTGCGCACGAGTTACTAATTTGTGCGCACGAGTTACTAACTTGTGCGAACGAGTTACTTACTTGAGCGCACGAGTTTCAAATCTTGAGCGCACGAGTTTCACATCTTGTGCGCACGAATTACTACTTTTGCGCACGAGGTACTAACTTGAGCGCACGAGATTCAGATCTTGTGCGCGCGAGTTACTAACTTGCGCGCATGAGTTACTAACTTGCACAAGTTGGTATCTTGTGCCCACGACTTTTAAATCGCTGTGATTCTATAAAAGGTCATGTGAGCTTATGCCAGTATGCGTCCGTCTTTGTACGTTAATAATTTCAAAAAATATTCTACTCTGAAATCACTGAACCAATTTGAATGAAACTTGGCAGGAATGATGTATGACATGTTGGCAACAAACTTTCTTCATTTTGAATCGATCGAATGAAAATATGGCCGCTGTTACTAAAAATAGAACATAAGGGTGAAGTCGCCTAAAATGGCTTATTACTCTGATGTATCCTTGTCTCCATTGGGGCGAAGTTGCTAGATGAGCTCTCTTAGTAGTTATGGCCCTTTACGGTAAAAATTTAGTTTTTCATATGTTTGTCCTATATAATAAAACCGTTGATGATAGAGACTCGGATGATTAACTCAAAGTGCAACTATAATTCCAACTCGAACTCGAAATTAAACTCGAAATCCAACTGGAACTGTAACTCGAAGTTCAACTCGAACTTTAACTCGATGTTCCACCACACCCCTCGCCCTCTAGATATATGATGGCTATCATTATTTAATAAGAATGATAACGTTTAACTTGTATGTAATGTCTACATTTTTTTCAGCAAAAATTTACTGAAATTTAAGCAGCGCCTCTGACAATATTATTTGATTATTATGACAATATTTATAATATGAAAGATACTCTGGTTTGAAAGGTAATCAATAATAGACCTGTTCCGGTAATACTAGTTTCCATACAATAGCACGACACAGATGTACTTTTCAGTATAAATTGCAGAATTGAAAAATATAAACTATTTAAATTATTGATTTTAAAAGATAACAGTTTTCCGGTTTAGACTAATAAAGTTGTAACATAATATTATTCCTAAACTTTTTTTTCTACAATCATGTACCATGTGTCTGATAGACGCTCTTACAGAATCATAAAACCAAATGGGATGTTCAAAACTAGAACAATTACTTGTCCTTCCTTTATTCTTCACATCCAGTGTTTATTTTCTTCGGTAAAGAGCACACGTTACAATCAAATTGATTAAATGCAGTAAAGATTTTTTTCGGCCAACGTTAAATATTTAGAACCTGCATTAAATCACAATTAAATGAATTTCCTTACAACGCAACAAGAACACAACCGATCTGTCATTACTTGATTATTTTCTTTCTAAATTGAATTAAGATTTTGACAAAGTAATTACGTGTTAATGTAACAAGCTAATGGTTCTATTCCTATGTATATACAAAATATAAACATTATCCCTTTTGCGTGTTGTTCCTTCTGACATTGTTTCCGCTTGTTTATTTCAACAACTCTGTATTTTCAAACTGTTACAAGTAATTCTAGTCTAGCACTTTAATTGTTTTCACACAGCTTAGGCATCTGGTCGACCACCAAGATGATTTATTGCCTAGAACCTGGGTGCATGTATATCGGTTTGTAGATTAATAGCGTCTTTTTGACGCATTCTGTGTTTCAAAAATTGAGACTTATATAACAGCATCATAAAAATGATATAAAACAAGAACATGTTTATAAGTCAACAGGAAACCCAGAGATAACTGACAAACCAACAACGAAAAATCCAGAATTTCCATTTCCAATTAGATTTTTTGTGTTTGGGTTGGGGAATGGGTATTGTGTGTTTTTCACCGCAATAAAGAAAAAGTGTCGTGTCCTTTCAGAAAGTGTGTATCTTTCGATTTCCAATCTTGCGATTTCTAATGAGGATACTGCATGCTGAAATTCCGTCGTGGTAGTGTTTGCCGATTTCTATAAAATGATATTGTCTTACATTCGCGTATGTTCCACGGTGATAGTAAAACGATCGACCTTGCTGTTATTATTATGTTTAAGATGGTGTGGAGATTGGTGTTTCCATTTAGAGAGGCAGAGATATAGCCAGTATTGGTATTTTGTTAACAATCGTGTTTGGATTGTGCGTTTGGTCATTTCCGGTGAGCCAATCGCACTTACCACGAGCGAGTTGTGTAAGTTTCAACTGTGTATAGACTACTAGTAATCCGTATTCTAAAGTTTAAAAAGATAGAAGGTTACAAAGCACATGGCAATTGTCTTAAGAAAATGACAGTTAAAAAGACCAGTCAGGATTTATTGGGCCAACTATGCATTGTCTCCTGAACTGGCTTCTCCTTCTCGCCACAATATGTCCTCCATTCTCTTCAATTGCGTCACCTGTTATGATCTGTTATATAGCCACCATATTATAGCCATATGTAAAAGGTGCGAGTGTGTAAATAGATCTTCTTTCACAGGAATGTCCACTTTGAAAAGCTTTTTGTTTACGAAAATCGCTAATCAACGCGAACTAAATACGATGGTGGCGACTCGATTATTTTTCGCATCGCATCGATTCGTCAACGCTTATGTTGCAACGCTTGCCACATTGCTGTCACTACCGTAGTATGAACCCAACGTAAGAGTTACTTCATACTGCTTGAATGATCGAGCACAGAAATGTATACACGAAATTTACCATCAATGACCATTTTGATCATAATTTGTATTTAGTAAGAAACGAATTATAACAAAAGAAGATAAGACATATATTACATTAGGGTATTTTAACGTTCTGTTTACATTAGGGGTCGTCCATAATTGTCAACCATTTTCATAAGTGTGCAAACCGCACACTAAAGGGAGGGGGTGAAAAATTTCAACATTTTTGTGTACACTTTTTTTTTATCTTCAGAAAATTTTCGTTTCCATAGGGTTTTGTTTTTATATTAGTCTGATGGTTGATGGTCACTTTTTGACGGGGGGTGGGGGGTCTCAAAAAGTGTGCTTTTTGCACACTTGTGAAAATGGTTGACAATTATGGACGACGACTTAAGATAGTGGAGCATTATGTTCACATTTAGGTAGAGGAGCGTGCTCTTTTTTATTAAGTTAGTGCAGCGTTCTGTCTTTTTAAGGTCGTTTTGTCTTTTTTAACCTAGTGGAGGAGTGTTCTGTCTTTATTAAGGTAGTGGAGCATCCTGTCTATGTTAAGGTAGCGGAACCGTATTTATTGAGTTAGTTGGGTGACCTGTCTTTATTAAGGTAGGGTAGTGGTCTACCTTAATTCGGGCAGTGGAGCGTTGCCTTTATATTAAGGTAGTGGAGCGTCCTGTCCACATTTTGGTAGTAGAGCGTTTTGTCTTTATTAAGGTAGTGGAGCGTTCTTTCTTTATCAAGGTAGTGGAGCGTTCTGTCTTTATTAAGACAGTCGAGTGTTCAATCGGATCACCTCGGTTATTTCCGCACTTTATTAAGGTAGTGTGCCGTCCCATTTAATGAGGCAGGAGTGCGTCCTGTTTTTATTCAGGTAGTGGAGCATCCTGTCTTTTAAGGTAGAGTGACCATTTTGCCTTTATTAAGGTAATGAAGCGATTTGTCTTTATTAAGGTAGTTGAGCATTATATCCACATTTAGGTAGAGGAGCGTGCTCTTTTTTTATTAAGGCAGTGCAACGTTCTGTCTTTTTTAAGTGCGTTTTGTCTTTTTTAACCTAGTGGATGGATTGTTATGTCTTTATTAAGGTAGCGGAGCAACCTGTCTATGTTAAGGTAAGAGAACCGTATTTAATGTGCTGGTTGGGCGACCTGTCTTTATTAAGGTAGTGGAGTGGTCTACCTCAATTCAGGTAGTGGAGCGTTGCCTTTATTATATCCCCCCGCAAACTTGTTTGGGGGGTATATAGGAATCACCCTGTCTGTCTGTCTGTCCGTCTGTCCACATCCCTTGTAAGCGCTTCTCCTCCTAAACCGCTTGACAGATTTTGATGAAACTTTACATGAAGGAAGTACATCATATGTAAATGTGCATGAAGAATTTTGGTCGCTGTCGGATATTATTTAGGGGCGATAATAGGACTTAGAATTTTAAAATATAGTATTCAGTGCGAGACCTCGTAAGCGCAACTCCTCCTAAACTGTTTGACAGATTTTGATGAAACTTTACATGAAGGAAGTACATCATATGTAGATGTGCATGAAGAATTTTCGTTGCTGTCGGATATTATTCAGGGGAGATAATTGGACTTGAAGCGACGCGGGGGTATCCCTTTGTGAGCGTGCTCACAATCCACACTTCTTAAGGTAGTGGAGCATCCTGTCTATGTTAAGGTAGCGGAACCGTATTTATTGAGCTAGTTGGGCGACCTGTCTTTATTAAGGTAGGGTAGTGGTCTACCTTAATTCGGGCAGTGGAGCATTGCCATTATATTAAGGTAGTGGAGCGTCCTGTCCACATTTTGGTAGTAGAGCGTTTTGTCTTTCTTAAGGTAGTGGAGCGTTCTTTCTTTATCAAGGGAGCGTTCTGTCTTTATTAAGACAATCGAGCGTTCAATCGGATCACCTCGGTTATTTCCGCACTTTATTAAGGTTATGTGCCGTCCCATTTAATGAGGCAGTGGTGCGTCCTGTTTTTATTCAGGTAGTGGAGCATCCTGTCTTTTTAAGGTATAGTGACCATTCTGCCTTTATTAAGGTAGTGGAGCGATTTGTCTTTATTAAGGTAGTGGAGTATTCGTCCACCCTGTCCAAATTTATGTAGTGGAGCGTCCTGTCCTTTTAATGTATACATTTAGGTAGTAAGCGCACAGTCTACATTAAGAAGAATACTGGCCATAACTATGTAATATCTGTTTTGCTAATATTTTATTATGTATTTTTGAAGTCGTACCGGTTGAAACCTATTTTTATAATAAGTTTCCCACTCATCAATCTTTAGATACATCTGTTATGTCTCTTATTTTTATATTATTTTCATGCAATCTTTTTCAAAGAAACAAGCGGTAAGGCTGACCGCAGACTATTAGGAACGAATTTAGAGACTGCGACTATCCTTCTTGATAAAGATCCTTTTGCATTGATTTTGAACAATAATGTTTCCTGAACTGTACTAAGAGAGACAATCCATGTAGTTTAGTCGAATATCTGTTCCAGGTTTTAAAATTGGTATTTGAATTGATAAGATGTTTTGGAGCACGACTAAATCGAAATATTTAGATGACTTAGTTATGTATACTATTATTATAGAACACTCAGTATTCCCAGTTTTATTTGTTTATGCGTAAACTGTAAACAAAAGAATCACTATTTATTCAAAATATTTAAGGCTATTCTTCATGCCTCATTGAAACATTTAGCAACCATTTATTTACATCTCCTGTCGTATGAGAGACTATCAATCGTTCAAAAATAAAGCTTTAAATGTCGTCTGCTTTGTGCGCAGTATTCAGATGTTAAAGCACAGATAAGTCGACATCAGAATGCATTGTGTCAGAGTGGCCGTCTTATTATTAGCTAATACTCTATTGTACTAGCACTAAAAACAGCATGTTGGTCTTGAACAAAGCGACACATAATAAAACGAAAATAATTTTTTTACGAGCTTGTATTCGGTTTAAATAAAGGGGTTCAATGTCTTGAAGCGATGTACACGCACTTAGTCCTCGCTCAAACTTGCACTTTTATCCCTGTTAATAACTGTTAGAACCTACTACGCCCCCTCCTAGTCATCTAAACCGTGTTTAATCTTGATCATATTACCAAGGTAATTATTTCAAAGCAATTAATTCTTATAACGCTATGTACATGCCAATATATTCAAATCGTGATTACTTCGCTGACATTTTCAAGGTTTATTTGATAGAAGCTTCATTACATGTTCTCATACTTCTTGTTTATTACTTCCAATCTGTTGTACGACAAAAAACACATATATACTAAACAAATAACCTCCTTTAATTTTATTTACATCACTTATGTGACACATTGTAATTGGAAATTTCACCCAAACTTTCCTCACTGCATTATAACATCATCAGAATAATATAAACCTTACAGGCACGCAAGCTTCTCGTTAATTTTAAACAATGAACCCATAAAGTCACATATTAAAACAGGTTTAATATGCATTAAACCACCTAATTGCATTATCATTCGCATTTTAATCAGACACGAAAAATTGGGAATTGTAGGTTAATGAATTATTGAAAATCTGAACGATTTCCTTTATTTTACGTGAATATATATACAGTGTTCCGGTAAGAGATGAATAACAATGGCGCCCTTTTTCATGTTTGTTTTGAATGAAGTGCGCATGAAAAGATTTGTTGTTACTGATAGTATTATTAGTATCTATTGCATATAAGTCATAAATCTGTACATTTTATTGAACTACCATACTAAAATTCACATCCACATATATATTTTTTTTTTGCTTTCATTTTATTGAACTACCGTACTAAAATTCACATCCCCATATATTTTTTTTTGCTTTCATTTTTTATATTTTTCTATATTGTACCTTTTTATTACAAAAAGCCAATAGAAAACCTTTCCCACGATATCCTGTTCATATTTTATACTATGCATCTGTTGTTTACATGTCACAAATCGTCCTTGACTTTTGTTACAGGACTTTTACATTGTGTTATTATTGATATCTTACTATGTTTACACAGTCCGTCGTTCCAATGGTCACGAGACTTTTCCAGCGTAAACCGTAAACAATGATCGTCTGCCACTTTCTTATTTAGGATCGGTTGGATAATCGCCTTATCTAAATTAAAAAAAATGCCGCATTTCAAAATTCTGATTAGATATGGACAATAATTGTAAATTTCAATTAGCACCTTTTTTATCTACTAAAGAGGCATATGAGCTCAACGGTACGTCGTAAGCATTTTGTATTTGTCACTCAAAAAGCTCGGCCAATACATGCTGACATTTACTAAAGGTATAAAGGCAAACAGCCCGATTTTCTGGTATTGATTGATTATGGAACGATTTCTGAATGCAATAATCATATAAATAGTAAATGAAATCGAAGTCAGTTATTTTTTAATATTAATTTAATTTTCATGATATATCATAAGTTTGCTGAAACAAAAAAATGTATTTCAGATACCAAACCAAAACGTTTTGTGTAATAAAAATTTGATTTCTTCACAACCATGGATACAAATTAATGCTACATTTCTCAGTTTCTTTCAACAACTTGTACATTAATTGTTGCTGTTTTGTTAGGTTATAATATATTTCCTGGGACTAGTATAACTAACTTGATTTAAAAGTTCCTGCTGTTTCGTTTCGTCAAGTTTTACTTGGTTGATTGATTGATTGAGTATTTGGTTAATTTTCACTTGAATAGTGCTATACCTATAGCTTAAACGGCTATGGAGCGATGAAAAACTTACGGAAATACAGAAGAAAAATATATATTATTGTATTAAAGTAAAATGCATTGATGTTTTATTACTTTCATACTGTCTATTACTCTACCACATACTTTGCATATGTTTAATTAGTTGTCTTCTACTAAATCTGGACATAAGTAAAGGTATAGGTTTTAGCAATGTGTTGCAAAAACTCTAATGTACAATGCTGTTAACCTTTACTTGACTTTATGTTTGTATGTTTGTATTGGTAGTACACTTTGAGGACAAGTTATTGGAACTCCCATCGGTAAGAATTCCGCACCATCATGACCATCATATCTTATTTCCTTTTATACATAAATAAATGGCGAAAATAAAGGAAGACTTAACTAGCTAACTATTTTAAAATATTTAAAATAAAAACTGTCATTATATAGATGACATTCTTACTATCAAGACACAGCTGTTCAGATATTTTTGCATTTTTACTCATCTTACAGATTTTAATGAAAGAAAGTTTTAACGGGTCAAGTTTAAAAAGGATACCAATTTCAGCAATATTAGCTTCCAAAGCTCATTTTGATTGATTGATTGATTGATTGATTGATGTTTTAACGTGCAGCAAGCAATATTTCAGCTACATTTAGTGCGTGATTAAATTTACCATAATTTATTTAAAACAATTATTGAAAAATATAGTGATCCTTCCTCAGACAGAAATATAGCCTCATACAATAACATAAGTTAATATACAGTTAAAAAGAAAACTAAAACAAAAAAAAACACACAACTTCTCAATTCAACATACTTGTGTAAGTCTAACTAAATACCTCGGATCACTTAACACTTAACAAAAATATAATTTTCGGTTCAAGTAATTACTTGAATTGTGAGATTTGTTTCGTTATATGCATAAATGACTAGAACATTAGTTTGGTTTATGATTTACCTCTCACGTCGGTTTATGATTTACCTCTCACGTCGGTTTATGATTTACCTGTCACTTCGGTTTATGATTTACCTCTCACTTTGGTTTAAAATTTACCTCTCACTTCGGTTTATGATTTACCTCTCACTTCGGTTTATGATTTACCTCTCATTTCGGTTTATGATTTACCTCTCACTTCGGTTTATGATTTACCTTTCACGTCGGTTAATGATTTACCTCTCACGTCGGTTTATGATTTACCTCTCACTTCGGTTTATGATTTACCTCTCACGTCGGTTTATGATTTACCTCTCACGTCGGTTTATGATTTACCTCTCACTTCGGTTTATGATTTACCTCTCACTTCGGTTTATGATTTACCTCTCACGTCGGTTTAAGATTTACCTCTCACGTCGGTTTATGATTTACCTCTCACGTCGGTTTATGAGTTACCTCTCACTTCGGTTTATGATTTACCTCTCACTTCGGTTTATGATTTACCTCTCACGTCGGTTTATGATTTACCTCTCACGTCGGTTTATGATTTACCTCTCACGTCGGTTTATGATTTACCTCTCACTTCGGTTTATGATTTACCTCTCACTTCGGTTTATGATTTACCTCCCACGTCTGTTTATGATTTACCTCTCACTTCGGTTTATGATTTACCTCTCACTTCAGTTTATAATTTACCTCTCACTTCGGTTTATGATTTACTTCTCACTTCGGTGTATGATTATTAGACTATAATGATGAACACTTATTAAACTTAATTAATTGCAGTTCTTTGGTTATTATTTAGACCTTTTTTAATTAACTAACAAAACATTCTTTTCGTACTGTGTTAAATTTAACTTTGGACGTTCTATGTCTTAGGTCATAATAGTAGCTTGTATCTAGATATGGGGGGATGGGGCCTCGGTTGCCGAGTGGTTAAGGTAGTTCCTCTACTATTGATCACGCGGTCTGTTAACACTGAGGTTGCGGGTTCGAGTCTCCGGACTGCGGGCAAGCTGCTCTAGACTTAAATATTTATTGACAAGAATTACCTGTTTTCCTATCTAATGTCGTGGGTTTTCTCTGGGTATACTCCGGCATCATTCTCGATAAAAACTGGACGCATTGATATAGCTGAAAAAGTGGCGTTAAACACCATTCAAACAAACAAACAAAACAATCTAGATATGGCCATCCGTCGTTGATGTCAGGCTGCATTCAGGAAGTTTTTCATTCCCTTCTATTATATATATATGGACCTTAATTTAATACTATACGGTTGTTCTTATAAACGCGGGTTGCCGGGCGTGAATTTTTTTTTTTGTGGTTGATTCTTATTTTAATTTTATATTATAAAGCTCGATTTTAAATCGAATTAATGTAACTGACCACCGTATTTTCAAATTGTTAAAAAAGCACAATAAAATAAGTACATGTACATGTGTATATTCAGACGAAGAAATATAAGTAAACTTATCGTTACAAGCTGCATTTAGTTACCCTATATTCATTCCAATAAAGAATAGTCAAAGTATAATTTTTATAAAATCGATTCGCAGAACATCACAGAAAATCTACTAATAAATACTCACAACCATCGGTTTTATAATGCATGAAAAATTTTTATATAGTACAATGAGAGCAAACCGAATAATCCAAGCATTTCAATGTGTGGTCGACGTTCTATGTTACACAGTACAAAATCATAAATGCCATTTCGTATTGACACAAAACGTTTTCACTGTTTTCTTTACTTACTTCTGTTATTTGAAAACTTGGCAGTTGTCTGCTTTGTTTGTATCGATGTATTATTGTTTTCTACTAGTCGTAGCTTTTTATTGCCTATAAAACAGATTTCAAATAAACTTTTCTGCCCTTGTTTACAGAAAAAAATCTGAAATTTCCTGAAACAGATCTAATGTAAGTGTTGCAATTCCTGTCTAAAACCAGGAAAGTTTACACAATATCGCAACAGACACGATCGTTAAGGCTTCACGTCGGTATAATATAAGGAAGAAGTAACCTTTGATTCTGAAAAGTATTTATGGTATTGGAACATAAAATATCCTATGTTTATACATACTCGTTTTAATGAGTACTTGTGGTTTACATACAAAGAAATGTTCTGCCTTTGGGAAAACCATTCATGGAAAATGTGACTGCTTAGTGCATTGTGTCTGTTGTATTTGATCTTATTGAAATTATTTTGTTTTAGTTTAAACATATTTTATTTCCTCAAATATGCAAATAGGATAAGACACAGGCTATACAAACTTGTGAAGTCTTATTCAAGTATTCAATATGTTATAAAAGACCATTCATAATTATGCATACAATTTAATACAAATATATAGAGATAGAGGGAAGTTATAAGGGAAAACTGATTACAAAGATAGTCGAATAATTTATTTTAATTATTCTGTACAATATATAAAAAGAAAGATACAAAATGTTAATTTCAAACATTGTAATTGCGTCCTTTCGTTATATTGCTGGTAACTAAGACGATATTTTGTTCCTGTTTCTTACGATTAGAATACTGAACGTTTTTTTTCTATATTTCTAATACATTTTTTACTTCGTCTTGTTCTGTATTTGAATAACTTTATTTCAATTTTTACACTTTATTCTATAAACAATAATTGTATAAACCTTCAGTTAAACTTTTCAGGCTATACTATGTAATCTTCAAATCTTAAGAATTATGATCCCGCATTTTTACTGATTGTCAAATCGAAGACCATAAATCTTTTGCTAGTGGTTAAAAATAAAATTTAATAAACTTTTTGTTTAGTATTCATATTTCTAGTACCCGTATGTTGAATTATCAGCCATTTCTATTTAAGTTTTATTTTAAGATATCAACACATTATCACAATTCTGCAGTTATAATATTACAAATGAATGATTAAATTGATGAATAAAATATTTTAAACGAATTTTGAAAACTAGATCATTGATATTTAAAACAGACCGATGTCATCATTATGTAAAATATCCTGAAAAACGTCAACTGCAGAAAATGCGAGACGAGAAGTACTAATTAAATGTGTTCTATGACTTTTATGGACTAGAGATAAATATGTCATCCGGAAATTAAATATGATAACAGCCATTCAAATAAATTCTTTTTTTACAAACACAATGACTCGTCTGTGTTAATCGTTTTGTATTAATAGACCTTATTTTATTGTTAGAGAAAATCTAATGAATTCTAAAAATTTTAATTTGGTGTTCTACCGTTAAAATCACCACATACAAACACACATGTTATATGCGATTCCAAAAGACGAGCAGTAATGACACCAATGAGTACACTCTTAATCTGCCTTACGATGATTATTCAATCAACATATATCTGCCATAGTACATTCTGTTGTAATTTTGTTTATATCTCTTAAGAAATAATGACAATTTAACGATTTAAAAATGTCTTTTACGGTCGTCATTAAGCTATTACTTTGTACTTGTCGGTAATAGAAATGAACTGTGAACTCACCCGTATCCTGATTAAATAGAAATAAAAGTTACCGATCCTGATGTGATGACATATTTCAATAGAAAATGTTCCTAATCTCAGTATTAATCGGAGATTTTCGTGTCATTTGAGAATCGAGTTGTCCGACCGCTATGCCACGTGCCCGCTATTAGCTGTCGTTTACGGAACCATGTTTGTTCACTAAAAAGCAGGTGTGTGTCCTCTAATGTATCGCAAAAATTTCTAGTTTTAATTGCTGTTAAATACCCTTTATGTTAAATTTGACACTATCTACGATAGTTTATTTAGTATTAATTTCTAATAACATTTTGTAGTTTCTAATGATGTAAGACTGATAAATATGATGCAAGAGTCGTTTCGTTTTCATTTTTTTACAACCGGGTCTATGGTTTGGGCTTAAACATCTCGGAGTCAAATTTGATCTTTATTATTGTTTTGTTATAATTTTAATTGACACTTCTAGAGTGTCTAATTTGTTGAAAACGAAACCTTCTTTCTGATCCATTAAACTAAAACCACAGTTTGATGATTAATAAACTAGAAAATAATTTGGTTTATTTCAGGTATTAGTTTCTTTGTTTTTATTTTTCTATTGTAAACACTGTACATGGTGTGGTATTTCAAATTATCATGAACACAAAACAATATCAAATTTTCTTTTTTATTATTTAAATCTATTAAACATTTTGGGGCTAAAATAATTCAAATCAAATAGCTTATTTTTGGAACTTTTAAGTGTATAATTAGAAGGCGAGGCTTGTCTTTGATAAAAAATGTATACATTTATTTGGAATAACATTATACATGTTTATGTTCGTTTACATTTATATTTTACGATACAAAACAACTTAAAAAACGTTTTATATAATTTAAGAGGTTAGTTTAGTTTTTTGCTTTGTTTTCGTTTGTTGATTGTTTGTTTATTTTGTTTTTTTTAATGATTTCTGTGGAGGTTGGGGTAGGTGTTTGGGTGTCTTATTTGTGTCCTGTATTTTTTTTGTCACCGTCTAAGATTATTGTTGTATTTTTTCTCACAATCGAAATATCCCTCTGACATTTCCGTGTAGTGGGGATTTAAACTTGTCAACGTCAATCTATGATTTTACGGTGGTAAAATATTCGTGTTACTGGTTCCGCTAACTCTGTCACTCTCATTTTGCAATGGTCTAAGTCGCAATTAAACACTGGAAGTTATAATTTTTGTTTATAAAGATTATTCCAATATATTCCTAATATATAATTTGTGAATTGTAAATTTTATATAATACATGCTATGTTTTCAGTGAATGCCGATAAGTTTGTTTACTGCAGACTATAAAGGCTTGTGACATTTTCATATGTTTCTTTGATGTCAACGGAGAAAAAACAAATCATATTACTAAATATTCCTAACAATATATAATTTGAACACTGAAGTAAGCGGACCAAAATTAATAAGGCGTGCAATTATTATGGTCTATTATCGCCGACAAATGATTTAAAACATGCCATTTGGATTAATGAATGCATCAACCCTCATATCCGGATTAATTACACTTTAACAATAAATTAAATACTGTATTCTGATTACTTTTTCAGTGGAGGAAGTTATTGATGATAAAAACAAAGTATTATATCCTTGTATGTTACACGACGTAGGGAGAAATTGCTTCAGATAATTGAAAATTGATTTTATTAACCATAAATAAACAATGAAGGACATAGGCCGTTACCAGTTTTTAATGAATTGATATAAAATAAGAAAATTGGATATGCTACTGAAATGACAAAATATAACAAATGAAATGAACATCTGTTTTCGGTAGGCACTGTGTCCAATTAAACAGAAACGAAATAAAACAACACATGAGATAAAAGATGGTTCGGATATTCTGTGTGAAGTTTATGTCGGAAATAAAACAAAATTATATTGTGAACAATATTGATGAGATTCAAGTCGTATAACTTAAGAGTTTTAAAACAGTAATAGAATTTAGTAAGCTTCAATCCAATATTGTGTGCCTTTTAGATTAAGCTTCAATCCGCTTCTGAATGCCTTTCAGAGTAAACAATCTGTCAACTATCAATCCTGTCAAAGTCAACTTCGATAAACTATTACCTGCCTGTCTAAGTAAGCTTCGATAAACTATTACCTGCCTGTCTAAGTAAGCTTCGATAAACTATTACCTGCCTGTCTAAGTAAGCTTCGATAAACTATTACCTGCCTGTCTAAGTAAGCTTCGATAAACTATTACCTGCCTGTCTAAGTAAGCTTCGATAAGCTATTACCTGTCTGTCTAAGTAAGCTTCGATAAACTATTACCTGCCTGTCTAAGTAAGCTTCGATAAACTATTACCTGCCTGTCTAAGTAAGCTTCGATAAGCTATAACCTTACTTTAGAAGTAAGCTTCGTTCAGTACATTATTACCTGCATCTCATAGGCCCATAAAATAATCTTCTTTGCACTAGAAATGAGTACTCTTATTTTTGCACGTGTAATCGTTTGCCATTTTATGATAACCAGTAATCAGTATTTCGAGAAGATAAAAATGGCTACTTCAAAACAGCACTGGTTGTAAATAATCAAAACATAAAATGTCCCCATTAAATATGACAACCGTTATGTCGAAAACTTGGAGGTTGCATTGAAATACTCCACAAAAGGATAAATACATTACACTAAAGGTCCTCTTTACAAACTTTCTTTTGTGTTGTATCAGTGACACAATTTGGTGTTTTTTTATAATAAGGAGTTTCTAATATTCTTCTTTTTGTTTTTGAGAGGTAAATGACCTTTTCCTGATAATAATTTATTCAAATTCAAGGTACAAATAGTATTTCATAGTAATTCCAAATCAATCGATTGATTGATTGATTGATTGTTAACGCCCAGACCTTCATATATAAAAAAATACGAAAATACGACATACAAGGGTACAATATAAAACACCATTCTGACTATACTGTCTTATTTTTGAATATTGATTTTTTGCCAATTTCAGCAATATCATCAGTTACTATTTTTATTATTTTTTATGGAGAGGGGATTAAGCCGGAGTCCCGGTGAAAACCCCCGTCATTTGACAGGAAAACTTGCTATCGTTGTAAATTAAGCCAGGAGTCGAGCAGACCATGCCCGCAGTACGGCTCGAGTGTTGACAGGCACGTGATCAATAGTAGATGACTACTTTAATCACGCGGCCCAGCGTAGATGGTCCTTTATAAGTTACCATAAATATACTTGTTTGACAAATATATATGAATACTGAAAAAGCAGTGGTACAAAAACTAATAATATATGATGACCAAATATACAAAAAGAATTATGGGGTGCAAAACACTATAAACAAGCCATCTTTTGCCGAAAAGCCAATGCTCTCTGTATGAAAATAACTCATACTAAGACCGAACAAAGAACTTATATGTAAACGCTGTCAGAAGTAATTTTCTATTATTTTATGTGGGTATTTCAGTTAGAAATTATGTTTTGGATTTTATTTCATCGTGATACGATCAAATGTGACGCTTCTATTACCATAATTGTTATCTGATTAGTTTGCCCGTGGTGTTTCCTGTGACATTTGGAACACATCGGCAGAGCTCGTTTATTTAGACAATTATCTATTTTACTTATGCATAATAAACTATTTGGTAAATAAGAATTATATTCTGCTGTGGGAAAAACGAGCGTACGAGTTCGTTGCTTTTCGCAAATAGCTTTTAAATTTAAATGTCAAGCAGTGTATTTAGAAACAATTCCGGAAAGTTTGACATCGGTAGTTAGAGAAAATTACAGAATAATAGAAACAAATCTGGGCAATCTATAGGAGTACTCAGTGATAAGTTTGATGACAGAACTAAAGTCTAATGACAGCAGCAATAAACAAGGTTAAATGCTGCTTTTTGACCTTTAAGCTAAATTTAAAATTTACAACGGTAACAATTTTGGCTGTCACATTTAGCTTAAATGCACATGCATAATTATCTTTAGGCTAAAAAGATCACAAACACAGCAAATTGCGGCGCATGTACTGTCGCAAGGCGCCAAAGTATCAAAAATGTCTTAAAAATCTGGATTTTAATGTATTTGAAAAGAACTTTGTTGAAATTATGCTTTTCTACTAGCCAATATTTGCTGTCTAATATCAACCACTGGCCAAAATATGAATTTGAAGTTTTGTCTACGAAAATGATGTATAGTTTGGCTTAAGGCTAGTATATCACTACTTAGAATTTTTTATTACTTAAAATTGCAGGCGAATAATTCATGATATCAATACTGTATCTAAAATGCTCAATTTTGTGCGCAAAGAAACGTCGAAGTGAAAGAATATTGTATATTTCTATGATTCAAGTAAGCCTACACCCAAATAATACGATAAGACTTACATATATTATTTTAGCACAAATTGTCATAAAATGTTATAATCGTCTGCATGCCGCTCAAGCCAATATGTCGTGTCACATCAACTTTTTCTTAATGTCAATGAAATTAAAGTAATAAAAGTCGTAATCCGGAGCACAATCCATTTAGGATTATTCTTATTTGACCTGGAAAAAAAGGTTAACATTGAAAGAAACAGAAAATGGCTAGCTGCGTTCAGCCTGACCCTCAGTTATCTGCGCGTGGACAGGTCAACAAATATCCACAGAAGATGTGAACAGCTAGAGTAATTATTTCAAAATGAATGATATTCTTTAATTAATGGGATTTAAGTATGTTGTCCAAAGTGTGCAAATAAAGAAATAATTGACGTTGAACATAGTTTGCACAGTTAGAAACAAATATTGACATAACTGTTTATTTCCAGAAATAATTGTCAGAATAGAAAAAAATAACAAGTAAAATAGTTTTATCTAACGAAGTGGTATCGTTTTATACAAGAAGCCGAAAATCGCTTGATTTTTATTTTTAAGATTTTTTTAAGTCTACAGCAAAGATACAGCTTATGAAATACGTCTGTCAACTGACAAGATTGCTTCTAACACCTGTATAAAGAAGTCGCCAAGAACTATACCAGGTGTACAACACATGTAGGTAATTCTCCACCTGGACTGCAATCATTGCACGTTATTCTGAATTATTTCAAACAAACTATTTCTAAATTTGCAATTATTCCAAGTTGAAGTCACCGTCTAGAAATGAGATCATCTGGATATGAAGGACTTTGAACTGACTGATGTATATGTTTCGCTGTTATTTTGCAAGTATTCCGGCAATTGAAATTGTATGTTATACATGTCGTGTCCATTTGAAAGGGGTTAACTTGGGATTTAAAAAATTAATCATTGAAAATTTATCAGAAGACCGTTTTTTTTGCATGCTTGCATGCGAATTCATCACGGTAAACGTTCTTTTAAATGGGTTGTCCTTTCCTATTTTTTTTAAATATGTCTCATTTTGAAGTTTTCACTTATTTAGTTTAAACTGAAATGCCAGCGCCATGCGCTTCAAAACTAAATAAATATACGTTTTATGCTTGCATGTAAGCAGGATTAACATTTTGAACCAATATCCATTAAGAGTAAATTGAGGAAAATGCAGACGTTATTAGCCATGATACTAGATTCATATGGACTTGTTTAAATCGTTGGTATTTAACAAATCTGAAAGAAAACTTTCTCTATATACACAAGAATTTCGGGTTTTTTTTCGACGCCAGTTATTAAGTTTATATTTTAACACGAAACGACAATTCAGTGCTTAATATATATTTTATTAAAAAAAATATATATTTGTTACGTCTTACAGATTCGCTAATTAAATTTGCCACAAATTAATTAGACATAATTATTATAAATTTATTTCGAGTTCTAGAACAAAACTTTTTATTTTTTTTTGGTTCTTTTTGGTTTGCTTTGTTGAAAACATTATATCTCGATCAACAATAATACCATCTAAAAAGGGGCTGACAAATTTGCCAGTTGAATAAATGGTTGCATATTATCTTTATAAAGTATTTAAAAAATAATAAACACAACAAATAACCAAACGACAAAGCTTCGTTCAATTAACATTGGTTCCGGTTTGAAATGGTGCAAAATACATCGAAGTTTTACCGCAGCATGGCTTATTTGGTGCCTTTTGTGTTGTAGAAAAATTATTTCATGTAACATAGAAATCTTATTTCATATTGTATCATTAACCACGGAAAAATCACTGCATATAGAAAGCAATAAACTTCTGTCATTGTTCGTGATCGAACAGGACTCCAAGCAATGTAATTGTCTTTTTGTACAAAGTTATCCTGTGTTTTTCCACAATATGACACCACATAATTATTCAGTCACGTTAGTTTGTCGACATTGCTGTATCCGGCGAGGCAAAACAAGCAAATTACACCTCTTCTTCATTTCTCACACATTTTCTGTACTAATTGAAACAAAATTATCGGTTTCTTCTTTTATCAAAATCACCCCTGCTTATTTTCTCCCTATATAATCCTGATTACTCAATCAGATCAGTCAAGTAAGAACATGTTTGGACGGTACATTTGCCTTATGAACCATACATTTTTAATCTCTTTATGATTTCTTTTTTCCCCCAACAACAAAAAATGTCTCAGTGTTTTGAAGTTATCGATATTGAATTGGTTACAGTCAGTACGAAAATAATCATCAAAGTCGTATAATATAAAGGTTGCCAATACATAATTATACTTGTTGGCAGTTTATATTCTGATTCCGTATTTGTCTCCTTCATTAGTAATGTTTGTATCCTTTGACATACAAATTGTAAACATTTACAGCAGTCTAGTAAATATTGACTTCTGTCATAATATCATCTATCGTCAGCTCTCATATGTTTAATATTTGCAGGTGTCTATTGGATTTTTTCCTCTTCGGTGGTTGTTGGTTATTTCTGTATTTTTGTATCGTTTGGTCCGGCAGACAAATGCTTGAATGTTACCAAGGCTTACGAGTGATCAACGGATTTTTTTTCTAAAGAAACTCAGTTTTTGACTCTCTTAAATCTAGAATTAAAATATTTATTAAGTTTAGTTTTTGGTTATGATGAACATTTTTAAATATAAAAAAAATGTATATATCGATATGCACGTTGCAGTTGTTCAATACACTTCTTTTTCTTCAATGAACAAATGTATTTGCGTGTTCGCAAACATTTTGTATGTCATCGTACCGGTAGTGTTGGGCAGCGTTCTGGAATTTATAGTATTATAAACTTAAATTGATCAAATCAGTTTTTTACATTTAGACAAGTCATCATTCTTTCTTTAAAATGTTATGTTTTTACGAAATTCTATAACGAGCTGACTAGAAAACTACTTTGATTTTGTATATTTGCAAACAAGCATTAAATAATATAATAAACAAGATGTTATTTAGTTGACGTATAATGACGGCTGGCGCTAGATGGATGGATGTTGACGTTCATGTTAAAAGAGATAGTCTTTTATGTATTCAATTAAATGGAAAACACAAACGAGAAACGTCAACTAAAATTGTGTTTGGATGCCGAGGGGTACTAATTAGATGACAACATTCCTTAATAACCAGCTGATACACACGACAAATTACTCCAAACCACTCAAAAATAGGCTGCAACCATCTCTTTCGTGTCAGAAGATATTCCATAGAAAGCATTCTTTAATGTCAATAATTTCCGATTGTGGTGAAACAAGTTCCTGTCGAGAGTTTCCAATTCTCTCATTATGTTTTGATTCTTTATCTTGTATGGTGCCTTGGGATTTCTGAAATACTACATTCTCTTCAAAATATCTCAAAAACAACGTCAGAGGAAGCAATTGACTTTTAGCTTCTCAAGAGGTCCTTATAATGTACAATAACAATATATTACAAAGTTGTGCTAAATAAAAAAAGTTTCCGGTTTCAAATAGACAATTTTAATATAAAAGGCGAATTCTTCTACAAATTGCCGTTAGAAATGCTAAAGTGTGTAGTCAGCATTTAAATAAAAGCAACAGAAAGTCAATTTCTTTGTCATTCAACATTATAAAGACAATTTCAGTATGGGTATCTAAACCTCTAAAATTTAATTTTTAAATTTTTAAAAACGATAAAAGATGCAAATAACTCGTTGTCATGAACTCTTGAATGAGTTAAGTCACTTTAACGAAAGTTCATGATAAATTTAGCTTTGAAATTTTGTAAATATATGTGTTCTCTTAATTTCGTATTGCCTACAATTAAACTTGACTTGGGGAGTTTTTTACGTCCTACACCGACAACTTAATGCCCTTGGTCGGACGGTACAATTAAACATAGATAGTTTTGCTTTAATATTGTTTATTTACTGAGCGTAAATATACAGAAAGGAAAGAAGACAATCTTAATGTCTCAGCTGTGACTGTTTGGCACTAACATCCTCCTACTAATGACGTAATCTCTAATTGTTTGTTTTATAAAGAATCTGAAACAAATTACACACAAACATATGTAGTTGATAAATTGTTTTATCGGTCATTATTTTGGCATTATGTTTCTGTGGTCTCGTTAGCGGAGGGATTTGTTTATTATGACAAGTAATCGCCTTCAACATATGATTGACCATACATATACCCAAAGAATGTTGTAGGACCACCTTGGTAAATGGTATAAAAACTAACTATCACAGCGGTGTAACAAATTAACAGATAAAGTTCGTACATCAAATCTTTTCTTGTGTATGGAACTGTAGGTACATCGATAGGTGTCGCTTCAAAAAGTTATTACAAACACTTTACAAAAGAAACAATTAAAAATATACTGGAGAAGCAAGAGCACTATAATTATGTTAGGATTAACAACAGATTAAACAAATTTTCCCACACACACTGTATTGAAATATGACTAATGCCGTACAGTTGTATTGCTACGTGTTACTGGCTAATAGATAAATAGCTACATCATATAATTATTTTTTTAAAGATCTCGAAATCTATAGAAAATACGTCGCATTTGAGGTAAACGTTTAGAGCAAAGTAGAAGAGATATGCCTAAATTATATGCCACATTAATTTTCTTTTTTTTATTTAAAATTTTAGAGACCGTCGTTATTTAAACGTAATATGCAGTAAATTATTTTAACAATTTCTAACTACATCAATACACTTCAAATTATGGGAGTTGTGACAACTATATTTAGTTGCATGTCATAAACAAGTGAATGAAAAATAGTTCAAATAACCCAGTTATCAACAGTAATTGACAAACATCACTGAGGATTTTAGCTTAAAAGTTACAACGGTTCATTTTTACCCGTGTTCCCTTCCATTCACGTTTTTAGTGATGTATTCCTAGGATGGTATAATTGGTGTTTAAGCCACTACGACAATATTTTGATATTATCGTGAAGAAATAATTAAAAACCTGACAAAAATTAAGTCAGCGTATTGTATTAAACGTGATATATTCTTGTTTTGATATCAATAAATTGGACATTGGAACGAAAGCTTACCCCATTTTTGGCACCATCCGCTAGAGAAGGATTATACAATTTTCCTTAGTTATCTTGTGCTTTTTTTTCCTTTTGCTTATAGGGAATTAGTTTTCAAAATGATCATTTTAATTATATTTAAGAACTGGATAATTATGCATTCAATTTTCTTCTTCATTCTTTATTTATTCGATGAATTACATCTGTGCAACAAGTGCAAATAATTTATTTTTTATAGGGACATGTCGACATGCAAATAAATTCAATTTCTGTGTAAAAATATTTCTCTTTCTAGTTCTAAATAGAACACTCGTGCAGTTATTTTTTTAATTTGTTCTAAATTATAAACACAAATTTATATTAAAATAATACGCACATAAACATAGTGTGATATGATAAAAAATAAATGTTTAATAGCGCTGTCTGTAAGCAAGGTTTCTAAACTTTTCACCATCTTTCAAATATCGTTAATATATAATTATGACACATCAGCCTGAAAACCAAAATGTTAAGAATTTAACTCTTTTATGAAAATCACGACAAAACAGTAGATTTGGGCAATTTTCTGGGGAGTTAATGATATTGGATCTCATTGACACTTGGAATCACGTCGCCCAAATGAACCGTTACACTCCCCCCTAACAAGCAGATCGATTAAGGACTGTATCATTGGTTATTTAAGTCCTTATTTGTTTTTTCCCGTGAGCATTGTATACACATGGATTGTTGATTTGTTATTATTCCAAACCGTATGACAATTTGAAGAGTGCTGGAACCACTGAGCCGTACCACATTGACATGATATTTTCTTAAGGTAATGAACTTAACATTATCTAATATCTTGTTTTCATTCCCAGCGTGCTTGAGGACCAGACTATGTTTAATCAAGGAAGAAAAATATAACGACGTCTAATTGACTTAATTTACAAAATACACGTTCATTTATCAGCGGGCACTCAGTTTCTGAAGGGCTTTAGTTGGTATTTTTTTCCGTTTATGTACTGATTGTGTTGTTCAACTATCTTTTACTTCAGAACAAAAGCGAAAACAACGTTATACAAACACCAACGATCTCAGCAGCGTTATGGGATCTATTAGATAACAATGAAACATCTCAGTTTGTTTTCTCCAAATATTCACCTGTTTTGTAATCAAAAATAGACGCTTCTAGTAAAATATACTTTTTATTATTTTAAAATAGCCTTTACAGAGCCAAAGAGATAATACATTCGGGTCATTTCTGGTCCCTTGGTGTCCCTTGCAGACCCGCAAACTGTCTGTAATAAATTATTATTTTACTTATTATTCTATCTTATAATCCATATTCATTTGTTTCTTTATTTTATATTGTCTATATTATCCTTCATACTCATCACATATTAGGGGTTGACAAGGATTGCCAGTTTTCCTACCGCAGGTCGGGGGTTCTCTCCGGGTACTCCGGCTTCCTCCCCCAATAAAAACTGGACGCCATGAAATAGCTGAAAAATTGCTGAAAGTAGCGTTAAAACACTATTCAAACATATTAGGGGACTGTTCCTCATCGCCGGAGTTACAGACGTACATTTATAATGCATTCATATTTATGCAATTCCATTTATACATTTATTTTTTTCTTTCATTTTATTAATTATAAATGTCAGTATTGTAATTATAATTGTTTCGTGGCTTTGCCTTTATGGGACCTTAATTGGACCAATAAAGAATTTGAATTTGAACTATATTATAAAATTTATAATGTGAATGTTAATTTTAAAGGACAGCATCTTTACGCATTTCAAGTAAATGCAATTATATTAAGCTTTATATATATCAAATCTTTTGTATTTCACCCATTATGCATAATTATCAAAAAATGTATATCTCAGTGGGCTTTATAAATAGAACGTGGGAAATAAGCATATCTAATGAAACATTGGGGAAAATGATTAGTTTTATGGAAAACCTCACTTTCTAATAAAATTGTCAACGGCCCTCTTATTTTCACATTATCTTTATTATTTGTAAACATTTCCTTTGACTTTTCCTCCCATCTTGTAAAATTGTTCTAAGTAAGATTCTTTGAAATCGGTGGTTGTAATACTTGAGGACTTGTTATATGAAGGTTGTTTCCGTCTGGTACTGTTAATATTGAGATATATCGTCTGATGATGACGGCATGTTTACGTTAAAGATCCGCAGGATTGTAACATCAAAAACAAAATATACACAAATATCTACCAGTTAATACAAAATAGTTATATATTAATCAAGTATTCTATTGGACATTTTGTACACATTTCACAAGTAAACTAATTAATATAAAAATAAGAGCCTTACATTATTTTTAATGTTTGATAAAAAAAGGTCCGAATTGTTGTTTTTAAAAATTAATTTGACTGAAAACTAGGCATAATTTTTATTTAAACATATTTCTAAATAGTTTAACAATTATAAAAATAATATTTTACACATTGTGATTAAAATGCAATATGCATTTCTATAATTTATACAGAAACGCGCATTTCGGATGAGGGGATGGTTAAGAAATAAACACTTGTAATATATTTATATGATTTGAAATGGTACATCTGTTATGAAATCAAAATGGGTGGTCACTGTATGCTGTAAATTGTAAAATTCTACATCGATGTTTCAAAAAATATTTGTTTAAAATAAAAGCACTTAAGTTTTGATTTTAATACAAAAAAAATGTAAAGTTCTTAGTAAACACAATACAGCTTTAAGAAACATTTTTTGCAGTTTTCAGAAAAAATAACTTACGGATACGCAAATTTCTGAACGCACTCTATCTGCACTACATTAAGAAAATGCTAAGAAGAAGTTTTCTATTAATCATATTTTATATTAACACATTTCCTATGAAAATCGTGGATTTATGATAAAAAAGATAAATAATTGTTAACGATATTGGAGAAAGGCAACATTAGCTAAAGCTGCGATTGTATCGTTATTATTCAATTAAGGCGGGGAAATTCAACACATATGGCTGTTTGCTATTGGAAAACTTGAGTAGAAGGCGGAGCTACACCATTAAGGGAAGATCATTGAAGATTTGTTGAGATTTGTTATGACCAGGGGTAATACAAATTGCCATTAATAAAAAGTTGTTCAAAGTTGACAAAACGTTCATATGTTCTGATTATTTCCAATACTTCACTTCCGATTACAGATTGGCAAACAATTCCTGTATTTTCGCAATGGTGCAGTTTGGAACAAGTTCTGGTTTTCCGGTACAGAAGTCGAGACCGTCCTTCAGCATTAGTCGAGTACTTGGAGAGGACATTGATGAAACACCGAGAGATTATTCTTTAAATTTCAAGAGCGATAGTTTTACTGATAATTCTGCCATAGAGGTTGACGAGGACAATGGAAACGTAGATGTGGAAACTTTCGAATCTGATGTGGAGGAAGATAGGCATTACGAAAACAAATCCACTGTCGAATCCGACGGAGATTCGTGTACAGATGAAACTGAATCCACTGAATCAAAGACGAATGAAAAGAAAAATGAAGACGAGAAACAAAACGAAACGAAAAAGCCAGAAAAACCACCATTTAGCTACAACGCTCTTATAATGATGGCAATCAGGAGCAGCCCTGAAAAAAGACTGACATTAAACGGAATTTATGAGTTCATCATGAAAAGTTTTCCATACTATAAGGACAATAAACAAGGATGGCAAAATTCAATTCGACATAACCTGAGTTTGAATAAATGTTTTGTTAAGGTGCCAAGACATTACGATGATCCAGGAAAAGGCAATTACTGGATGTTAGACCCTTCGTGTGATGACGTATTTATCGGTGGTACCACGGGTAAACTCCGACGAAGATCAACAACAGCATCACGAAGCCGACTGGCAGCTTTAAAACGTGCAGGATTTCCTGGGTTTCCATTCAAGCCAAACGCTCCATACATGTGGTCAATGTCTCCGTTCTACGGCTTTGGTGCTAATGTAGGAGGTGCTACCTTAAGGTATCCTGGATTCTCTGGACTTTCGTTATATCCATATACTAATTTGTTATCGTCTGCCGCCGCTATGCCAAATCCAGCTCATGCTAGGACAACTAATTTCTCAGTTGATAGACTTCTAGGACTAGACATTGGTGCTTCCAATCCTCAAAATATGCAATCAGTAAAAACCGGATCTCACAGCTTTCAGTGGTACCCTACAGCATCGGGCCTACGATTGCCCGTAATAGATCCCGAAGCTAGTGGGCGTGGAATAGATTTAAGTTTTTTTAAAGGACTTCAAGCACTACCCGTTTCACCGGGCTCTGCTTTCACGTCGCCGGTCTCTCTTCAACAAGCCACAGCAATGAACAGAAACATTCTATCGCAAGCTTCTATACACAGTCATAGACAAAACGTGAACGATGGGAGAAACAGTTAAAATGAGAAATATTTTCTTTATTAATGTGCAATAAATTGAACAGTTGGAGGACAGTAACATTAATTAAATTTAAAGGTAACAGAAAAAAGTGCTGTTTTTCATGCATGTAAATGAATTATATAAATTTGTTATAACCTTTTACACAAAAAGGATTTACTTTTTAATATATTATTAAATTTGATAAAGATGCATTTAGTTTTTTTAATTGTTTAGTCTTGTAGACATACATTTTTGTATGCTGATATATTTTTCACTTCTTAAACATTTTCCAAAAATACCTACTAATAATTATATGTTTACAAGTATATAAAAATATATTATTTTACTGATAATCTTCATATTCTTAAAGTTAATTTAATTTATTTAATTTGCTTCATATAAAAGGATGTTTACAGATTATTGTAGTCGGGTATATGTAAATATAGGACCACCAGCGTGCATATTATAAGCTAATTTCATAGGATGAAACGCCGCAAGTATTGACTCCCTATGAAGTTTTTACACTTAATTGTGTTGTAGAAACGAGAAATTGAATGTCAATTTATGCGATCAAATTCAATGTAACAGTTAAGATTATTCGAGTTTGCGGCATAAACAGTCTACCTTATTTGCAACAGTTGGTAGTTTTTGAAAAGTTTTCATTTCACTGCATGGCTTGTATGACAACAAACACGATCCTTTTGTCGAAAATACAAGACCCAAAATTCAATAACCAAGGGATTACACGCTTAACAATGAATTTGTTCGCATAAAAACGCCTAATACAACAAATATTAAGTACGATTTCTGTGGTTAATACATATTTTAGTCATTATTGCATTTTTGTTGTACAAAAAATTAGCAATTTCGACCAGGTTGGTTTTTTAAACTTTTATGCAATGTTGAAATTAATTTTACAGCCTGTTAATTTATCTTAAATCTAACATAACGTGAGAAAAAAGTTATTCCGCAAATCAAATATTTTACAAAAACTAAATCTGAATGTTTTCAATGGCTATTTAAGATCAAATAAATTCTTTATAATGCGAAATAGACACGTGCAATGCACATGAGAAATTGAGTTTTTTTCTAGATGTATTTATATTTAAAGTGCTTGCACACAGGGATTTGGGTAATAGATGTTCCAAATATATTTTTGTATGATCAAATTAGTATTTCAATAAGAACGGGTTACATTAAGATGTCATCTGAAAATAGTATTTATAATCATTGTAGACACAAATGCTTCCATATTTGAATACTGTAAGAGAAAACATGCAGAGAAAGCTTCTGGCACTTCGTAGAAATTAATATTGAACACACGGCTGTTTTTCCGGAATCAGGTGAAGCAGATAAAAATGATAAATTCAGTTTGTCACCTCTGTCACATCTGTGTAAAAATAATTTGTTGAAAACAAAGCTATGCTGTGCATGATTTACAAAGGGTTAAAATGAAGTTAATTGCAAATGCGTTCTTGCCAACTTCTCAATCAATCTGGAAAATATATTACAATAATTTGAACAATAAACACAAATTACTTTTGTTAAAAGAATCAGTGCCATGTTTATCAGCTTTAATAGAGCCGTGTAGAACTATTTTTTTTAGAAATAATTGATTTGATATTTAAAATCATCAATTGGTGAAAACTACTGTTGGTGGGATGAAACCCAACTGCAACAAAAATGAATGGTATAAACAAAACACATAAAAACACCACTAAACAAGACACAAATAGTGGAATATTGACACATTTTTATTTTATTTGAGGTAATGATGCACACACACTTTTTATTGCTTGTTTTGCTACATGTTAAATGTTAACGCTGAATAGTGGTGTCCAGTTTTTATTTAGGTAGGTAGCCCTAATAAATCCGACTAGCGTTATGAAAACTGGTAATCATTGTCAGATATTATTCGAGTCAAGCACACCCTGCCCGCAAAGAGACTGGAACCCGCATCCACAATGTGAAACATTTTTTTTATCTATGTCGTATTTAATTTCACACAAAGATTGGTTATAGTTCCAATGACCTGTAGCGGCCCCCCACCGCCCCCCCCCCCCCCCCCCAAAAAAAAACAAAACAAAAAAACAAAAAACAAAACAAAACAAAACAAAAAACAAAAACAAACAAAAACAAAAACAAAACAAAAGAAAATACAAAAAGATAAAAAAAACAAACAAACAATTAAACTAACAAAAAAAAACCTAAAAAAAAGTATGGGTAGTACAAAAGCTAAAATTTCAGTTTTAAATGAAGAAAACATTACTTTTTTGTTTAGACCGAATATACTATACTCCGACACCGGTAGTTTACGGGTGACTTTTGTTCCCATCCAGGAATTTGTCAAAAGCGGCTTCAGAATACTCGCCAAGTAACCGCGCCCCCTTTACCAACATGACTCAATACACTAAACAGAAAAGGCCAATGTTCTGACAAGATAGACCGGGTATTTCATAATTGAGGGTAAAGGGAAAGAAATAGTTAGTCCTATCTCATAGAATATATTCCTCCTTAAAAAAGACAATATTTTTGTTTTTGGTACTATCTTATTAATTTAAATCCCATGAACAAGTTAGATAAACAATTAATATGGTTAAATTAAAATAAATAGTTAATATTAAATGTGCATTTACTTTTAAATTTCCTTCTGACAAAAAAGCGTAAAGGAAGCATGTATGTTTGGGAGATTAAATTATATACGTAATAGGTAAACGGTTTAATATTGATTGATATAAGAGACATTTTTAATAATGTGCATTTTTTTATTTTCAAATTTCGAATGTAATAGTAAAGCGTCGTATTTACTATTGGAATTCTTGTCAACTTAAATAATGTAAGAGGTGATGCACTGATCTTTTAACAGATCTCAGATCTGACATGTGTCTTTAAATCTTTTCTGCAATATTTAGTCAGTAAACAATAACACCTTGGACTGCATAACAAGTCCTCCCCAGAAATCCCCCACACTGTTCAGTGTTGACAAACAATCTTTTTAATAATAATCCCCCTCGTTTGTTAGGTGTCACTTGATAGATTATCAACTTGACTTGTCTCGCCTAAACCTCTAAACATCACAGGAATATTGCAATAGAAACGCAATAAAAATTCAATAAAGATATTTAAATGCAAAAAGGTTACGACTTGTAATAGAGGGAGCCACTCTGTAGGAACACGTGTTTATCTTTTTTGTTTTTGAAGAAATGAATAATCGACAAGGTCTTGATATATCGAAACACTGGTTAAATTGACACTTTTGACAGTTTAATCCATATTTGCATAACAACTTGGTGTTTTATGACTATTTTTGAGTAAATTTTGTACAAAATGCTAAACAATATCTTACATTTTTACCTTAAAAGAAAACATCATTAATAAACACAGTGTGAAATAATAAACAGACTTTTTTACCAAAGATGTGAAACAATATTATACAAATACATCGACTCAAAAATTTAAGTAAAGAATGAAAAAGCTGACAAAATATAGACATATTGATCATAATTATAGTTTGTGCCAATCACAGAGAATTGTCCTTTTCAATACTTCATCATAAATTTAAAAAAAGAAAAATATTACACAAAAAAATGATAGAAAGAGCGAACAAATAACAAAAAGAATGGTTAACCCAACAAACGCTATCCTTCATATTATCATTATCGTTAGGTGTTAAGATTAAATTGACAAACTTTTCTTGTTGCAGAGCAACACAATATGTGTGCTTTAGAAACAAGGACATTGTGGTTGTACGTCCCTATACTATTAAATCAAAGACATATAAACCAAGCCTTTTTTCTATTAACGGAATATCAGCTTAGATTTTTTTCTTTTTATACTCATGAAATGTTTACTTTTCAACTGTACACAAATTTTTTAGTTTTTATTCGCCCAATATTCATGCATTCAGCAGTCTGAACATTAAAAAAAGTCTAAATAAATATATCATGTGCTATAACAACACATCATTTCCATTCATTGAAATTAACACGACGTTTTTTCTAACTGGTTACTTTAATATCAGCAGTAACATACCCTCTTGAATTATTTATACTATACACATTAAATCATAAATGATGTCTTACGAGGCTGATCCCAAGATGATTGCCTATGTATTTATATAAGATAAGAGTAAGAAAATGTTTATATTTAGTTATTGATACATCGTCAAAATTGTTTATAAACTTTGTTTATTTATTATTGCCCAGATACCTTGAGTTACTGGTAGTATTGTCTGAGCCTAATTATATTCCAACGTTCGTATCGTTATGATCTCGTATATTTATTTTCCATTTCAAATTTGTTTATCCAGCGCCTGCAGGCACAAAAACTATGTTTTGACATGTAGGATGCTCTTCTCCGTCAATTGACCGTACCTTTCTCCAAGCACCGGTCACTTTAGGTTTATTATTATTAACTTAGCTTGGCATTTTTTCTTCTACGTTGTATTTGTCAAGGTTTTCCAGATATCTTTTCTTATTTCAAGTTTCAGATTGTTTATCTAAAAATTTGTGAAATTAAAAGTTTAACCAACGGACAAACACCAATCCCGTCAACTCACGTTTTACTATATTACTTTGTTTAGACTTTTATTAAAGAAAAAACATTGAAACACGTGTCGTACCAACCTCCCGAGTCAGGGGTTCTGAGTTCACGTTCTAACTTGAAAGCATGGTGTCGTACATAGCTTTTGACAATCGTAATCAAAGGATTTTCCGACACTAATACAGACCTGTGTTTTTACCAAAAGTTTATTTGGAGGCAACATTGCATCCTCCCATGTCAGAGGTTCTGAGTCCGCGTTCGCTTCATCATCACGGAGCGAACGCGGACTCAGACCCCCTGACTTGGGAGGATGGCGACATTGTAAAACCGTGACACGTTAAACGCTAGAGTAATTTTTCGTTGTCAAAGTCCCTTAAAATTATTTTGGTGCCATTTATTAGTAAATAATTTGCAGTGTTAGTCAAATTTTTGTTCCCGTTTCTCCACCCCTTTTCCCGTTATTATTTTGTTATTTTATTTCTTTTGTTTTGTGTAAAATTATCCCGCCCTTAATATATCTGACATACTGCTCGCTTAGCGACAATCAATCAATCAATCAATATTTGTCAAAGTTGATTTAAAAAAAGGCAAATTTCAGAGATATTTTTAATGTGTACTATCAAAGCTTCACCATGCAGTTATTCCGTTTAATTATTTACAATTGTCGGTCATTCTGCGTTCGATTTGCAGAAGATAAATGTATTTCTTGTGTGTATAGAAGTAAATACTGATATTTTTCCCCGTAATAGCAAATGAAATGTTAGCTACATTTATAAATGAAGTTGTTGTTGAATTGGTTCTGCCAACGGCTTAGTTATCTTTACAAATAATACCTTCCAGATATTAATCCGATGCTTCCGAAATAAGGACTATAAACAAGTGATAGAAAATTGATAGTTTACTTTACCAATAATTGATTTCAAACTAGAAATTGATACAATGGAATATTATTGATAATTTGTTACAACCCAAAACAGGCTATATTTACAGAAAAATAAATCTGTTTTAATAGATCAAATTGAAATCTGCTTCGTTATTTCCGGAAAGAAATCGTATTGACAACTTTGCAATACGATATATTTTAAATGTTTAACAAGACATTATAGAATTGCACTTCTGCTATCATGCGACAAAAAAATACAGCTACCAAGGTGTCATATTATTGAAGGGTACCAGAGCTGAACCATTCAAGGAAGGTCACGGCTACTACTAGTGCTGAACCGTATAGAGGGAATTCTAATGGAGAACATTTTCAGGTTATATAGCTCACGATTGATGGTTGCAAATGTATTGCATAATGCAAACGTCTTACTTGATGATTTCAAAAGTTTGTATTTACGACTTTTGGCGAATATAATTAGAATGCAGATAACTACTTATTTTAAGATTTGTCAGCGTCATTTGGGATGGGTCTCAAATTAATATGTGTTAACATTCTCAGCATCAGCAGTAAACTTATTTTGCAACCATCAAATTATCAATCGACGCACCCTAATCCTAAAATACAAAACCGTTATCTCATAAATACAGGGACTAGTTTCGACTATGTTCCTTTTCTTTTAGTTTGTCGTTAATTAATGGTATATAATGGTTTGTATGGCTGGTTGGAACTTATTTTTAATTTCTATTTAAATGCCCGATAAATACAAAGACTCAGAAATTGCTCCAATATTGGGTAATATATTTGGTCACGATATCTGCTTCACTACATGCACATATCATCATTATGCAAATTAATAAGCAATTATGCAAATTTGTAATAGCATAAAGTACTAATTTGCTTACGATATCAAATAACGGGAATCCGGTTCATTTCGTCAATTATAAATACTAAGAATTAAAAAAAATTAAGATGACTTAACGAGAATTTTGAGTATGACAAGAACTAAGGTAAACAAACACCTTTCCGTCAATTTTTGTTTAGTAATCCTGCTGCGACACACTCAAACTGATGAGAAAAATATCCACACCTCAACTCCATCTTTTTCTTTATAAAGTGTCCGGTGGTTTAATAGTGGGATGAACTTTGGCTGACCATGTTTACCCACTTGTTAATGAATCTCCCGCCCTTCAAGCAGACATTATAACAAAACATGTCATAAACTGTATAGAATTGTGTGTTGATACAAGTCCACAACGAAAAACACAGAAGTAAAACACCATTGTAAAAAAGTAAAACTCTTTGTTGTGTCACAGTAGTCTGATTTAGCATGTAAACACAGACATGTCGGAGAATGATAAATGAATAAACAGATATATTAGAAACATAGAAAAAATTCAAGGCTCGTATTATTTTAAGAGCACACACCTTTGGAATTCAGGCCTACCTCAACTTAAGACAGGGAACAACTTGCTATATAAGTCACACGATTATAAACCGATTGAAAATAGGACAAAATGCAACTTAAAACAATCTAGTGGTAAATTAAAGAAATAAAAAGAACAGTTTGAATCATTAAATACACTATAATATAATTTGACTTTAATCTACCACAAGAATTTTGTTTGCAAAACTAGATTTTTGCTTCTCAATATTAGGTCTTTTTAAGATAAGCTTGACATTAAAGTTAATTTTGCCATGCGTTGTTAATGTGAATGGCACTGCTTTAATTCTTCTCGTTTCATTGTAAAAGAATGTCTTGTTGCATTGTTCTTTGCTTCGTTGCTCCAATGTTGCTTGTTCTGTTGATTTACAGTATATGTTTTTGTTTTTGTTCTATCGTTTTGGGTCTCATGCCTTTGATCTTTTCTAATATTTAATATATTATTTTGCTTTCGGTCTATGTTCTTGCTCTTTTGTTGTGTAGTGTCCTTGCCCGCTATATGTACATGTTTTATTAATTTTGTATTTTATTCTTATTCTATTGTTTTGTTGTGAATGTTCTTATACCCGGAGTTTGTTCTTGTGTTTGTTATATATTATGTATTCTGTAAAGGGGTTTGTGTTTTTTGTAAGGTGTTTTTATGTATAGAATTGGGTTGGTTTTTTATTCATTTGTTTTGTAGTGTATATCTTTAGTCCAATTTTCTATTTCTAAGTTTTGCTCCTTACGTGTTTTTTGCATTTTCTATCGAATTATGTCGTTTTTGCTCTTTGATATGAAATAAGAAGTATATATATTTCCACGGATGAATGAGTTTCTTCAAGGGATAACCGTTTTCCTGGTTTTTAAACTCAATTTGTATGGTATTTACATGGTTACATGGAGTGCAAAGATACCATGTTGAGAAATTTTTATTAATTATCGTACTTTAAAAATTGATTTTATGTCAAATAAATAAATAAATAAATAAAATTTCAAGCTTATACTTGATTGAAAAAATTTACATAGAAAAAAAAACAAAACACCGATTAAGGCTTTTTATTTTAATAAATATTTGTATAGCACATTAATTTTTTTTTAAATTCAATGAGTTTTGTTCACATTGTTGTAGACTGTAGTTGCTCAATGTTATTTACTGCTATGTGATTTTGCTGTAAAGTTGTCGATACAGAAAATTAGAAATTATGTTAACACTGCGATTTACAAACATTCAAATAGATTCTCTCATTTCAATATGTTACCAACAACGCATAATCAACATAACCATAAAAATGGATCTTTCAACCATGGAAGTATTTTGACGTTTCGTACAAAATATTTACTCTGAAAGTATATTCTTATATAATGAAGAACACTATGCATTGAATACATTTATGACATGTAATTTTGGCACACAAAAGAAAGCGAAATAGTTTGGTAACATCTGCTCCGATGGTTTATTGCCATTACACGGTGTTAATAAGAAATCTATTGAAGTTTGTAGCATTTAAATGCAATAATAAACATAGAAATGATATAAAATTGAAATTTAGCTGTATCGTGATAGATCAAAACAAGATTCTGTCGTTATCGCCCCATTAAAAAAGAGCTTTATATAATACAATAGTACATATAATCTATGTATATTATTCAATTTTTATAAAATAAGCCACAATATTTCCTTATCAAGACCTAGATTATTACAGAAAATTGTACATAACAGTTTTATTTACAGAAAAAATGCTAAAATAATATGTTTATTTGTTCGCTTTCAGCTTATGAGTTCATTGTTCGGATTTTGTATTATATTGGCGTGGTGGACACATTTTTTTAGAAATACTACTGATTTTGTAGCTATAAATGCGAGAAAATATTAGAAACCATATTTCCTTATTGATAATTCCAGTTTAATTCTTAATATGCAGATTCGATCAAGATAGTAACAGGACTGCTAAGACTTAGAATTGATTAGGTACATTATTATTAAGACTAACATAGAAATAGAATTTGCTATATTATATTGTTTTTTGGTATTTGGCATGTACACATTATTTTTTTCATCATCCCGTGAAATTCTATTTAAAAATATAACTATCGTGTCAACAGTTTACTGTGAACTGTTGATGTTAAGCTAAAAAGACGTGTGAAGTCGGTGGAAAATGAAGCGATTCCGTGACGACCAAATTATATGTCGTTCAAATTTCTTTTGAAGAAATTAATTTTCTGAATCAACCTACCCAAACGTTATACCGGTGGTCCCATCACAGTATTTAGTCGTCATTTCTTTATATTACTAATGAGATTCATGTCTTATCAACAGAAATATTCAAATTTCCCGTCACGCTGTCATGGTTTCTATTGTTATGACGTTAAATGTCGTTTCCTACTATGTAAATTCTCATTTTTCCTTTCACAAAGACCCTAATATTTACATGTCCTTTAAAAAGATTGTTTTTAATATAAAGATCAGGGAGAAAATTTGTCTGACATTTTAGAGAACAGTTTCCATTTACGTAGTAATTACCTCTGCCCGTCAGGTGTCATTCAGCTTCTACGTGTGCGTTCATAGGAAACTATATTGTTTTCTCTTCATTATCAACATTACGATTTTTATCATTTTTGATATGTATCAGAACTTGTCATATCAAAGGGCATTAACACTGAGGTGTTACCATTAATATATTGAAATTGTTACAATCTTACGGTAATCGAACTGTATGACTGAACGGTTACATATTTGGGTTCCCTACCCTACTATTATGCAGTGCTAACTTTCACAGTCAGCCTTTCCGGAAATAAAAAAAAATGCCGTAATTTTATTGACAAAGTATGAACACAAAGATTTGTTTATTCTATTACAGAGAGTGCACTTGTGTGAAGGGAATATAAGTTTGTTCAGATGAATTGCCATGTACACTTCAGAGCATCTCTGCTATGATTCAGAGGGGAGATAATTAAAAAAAAAGTAGTTATATGTCAACATTTTAAAATCTTTGGTACCTTTGTCAAAGTTTAAATCAAATTTTAAATAAAATATTCTTTGATTAAGGGGATTTGTCTTTGTTCTGAAGGGTCGTGTACTCATAACGGAGAGATAATAAAAATATTGTTTTACAATATCTCTATTTTTCCATAAAATAAAGGGGAATTTCAACCAAAGTTTTTAAGCTTTAACTGTGTGGATGAAATGAATTTTTAATGTGTACAACTTAAAAGCTCTACTTTCTTTTTTCACATTTAATCATCGTTTTGAAGTGCGGCGGTTGTTTCATTTCGATAGGGCGATTTTCTATAGTAAATTTTGACCAAAATTGGAACGTAATCGAGCAGGCGATTGTTGTCTGTTCGAGGCCTTTCGGGCAATGTAGTTGCGGTTGAGGCGGGAAAAGTTTCGCTGTTTGTCCGAATACCATTGAACGTAACGAAAGCAGACGAACTTTTGTAATGTAAGGTCCCTTGGGGAAAAATGGCTGACTTAAAATGTAAAATTCCCGTAGCAAAAGTCAAGGACGATTTGTAACATGAAAAAACAACAAAGTCATATCATAAAATATAGACATGTTTACGTGGACAATTTTTTTTTCTAAGTGGATTTTCGTAATAAAAAGGTAAAATATGAAATAAGAAAAAAATGCAAGCAAAAAAAATCTCACTTCACGTGGATTTCACGTTTAGGAAAGTTCTCGTCGGGATTTATAGACTGAACAGTTACTTAGTACTTAGTTCTTAGACCTGTTTATATATAATGTATAATGATTTTAGTGTATTTAAATCTCTCTTTACTTTTGTTGTTTGGTTCTCTTTTCGGTTCTTATACTTACATGAGGGGTCCTGCTTCAACAAGTACCTTAGTTGTAAAACTCTGGCTTCTATTTATAGACAGACTTAAGGGTATCTGTGTTGTTTAGTTCTAGCCACGGTTAGCAGACTCACTCCAAGATACCTCAGTTCTAGTTATCAAGTTCTCGCATATTTTCACAGATTACCGTTATAGTACCTCATTTTTGTAGTTTTGTGCTCAAAGGTTGGAAGCAGGATGCTTTGTACAGGTCTCTGTTCATATACTGACCAAAGAGTAACTTGGTGTTCGTCTCTATTCACGGACTGACGCCATCTTTACTTCAGTTAGCTGTACACAACAGAGTATAAATTAGTCTTTAATTATGAACAAAATTAGCACAATTAATTACAAGAATGCAAATATTTACAATATATTATCTTATGAGATATTAATTTTTTGTTCGTGAATATGGAGATTGTAAATCGGACTCGTCATAGCAGACATGTACTTTAGAAGAAGACTTATACCATGTGTTGCACACTTACACAACAAACGTAATTATTTCCAGTAAAATATTTCTAAAATTTCAGGGCGAAATTATCGATACGATTGCGTATTCATTTATTTTTTATTATTCAAGTAATGCTTAATTAGCTCGGTGACCAACCTGTTGTCTATTACCGAATTTCTCAACACGTGTTTCTCTATATCAAGTATATTCATATTCAGGGATTTTTTTATATAGGCCTGATATAATAATATTAGTCTTTTAATTAACATAATGCACTATTAATGCTAAAGGCATAGTAGTTCTATTTTTAATCTTGACTATTCTTCATTTCATTCTCATTCTCGATTTGTATAACAGCTTGTTAAAAGTGATTATGAATTATTAAAGTTAATTAAGCATGTTCATGTCACTATTGGCTCGCATTTTTCTATCGCGATACATTTTAAAAGCATCGCGTTACTTGTTAAAAGCATCGCGATACTTATTAAAAGCATCGAGATGGAAAATACTTAATGCATTGTGTAAAAAAGCATTGCGATACTTTAAAAAGGAATCGATGTTTTTTTAAAGAATCGCGATGTTTTTTAAAAGTATGCTTCTAACAAGTATTGCGATAGAAAAAAGCAAGCCGATAGAAAAATCATAATTGTGACATGATCTGTCAGGTACATGAAAAAAGCATCGCGATGCTTTTAAAAGTATCGCGATGCTTTTTTATTTCATGCATGATGTTTTTCATTGCGATGCTTTTCAAAAGTATCGCGATGCTTTTTATAAGTATCGCGATGCTTTTAACAAGTATCGCGATAAAAAAAGCAAGCCGATAGCTAGCTACAATATCGTAGTTCCTTTTTTAAATGGAGGTCCCATTACTCGCAATGGAGCAAGCCGGGAGTGATTCACACCCGGGGGTTTTATGCATATAATAAGGTATTAAACTGTTTCCCTAAATTGCTACATACTTTTCAATGTCTGAAGTTTAACTGATATTTCTACAACACCTAATTCGTTAGTTTTACACTTAATTCGTAATCATGGCATTGTTTTCCAAATTTGAATTCCGGAAGTGCATAATTTCTGAATCGATTTGGTAAAATGATCATCCGGATAAAGTTTTTTTCCGGATTTATTGCATTAGCTGAGATCAAATTTTTACCGATACGATTCTACAATTCTACAATCCACAATTTCAATTTTGTCAACAATGGCATGATTACGAAAAAGTGTTAAAATTATTTAAATAGACATTGTAGAAAATGTCAGCTGAACGGCGGAGAAAGGAAAAAATATAAATTAAAAAAAATAGCAGTTTAATAGCGGAAAATATGTGTAAATGTCAAGAGTGTTTCTACTCCATTACGAGTAATGGGACCTCTTTGTAGCTCCGTCTATATTAAAAAAACAGAGCTACAATATTGTTGCTAGCAGATAGCAACATCACAATTGTGACACGATCGGTCAGGTACATGAAAAAAAGCAAGCCGAAGCTTTTTAAAAGTAAGCCCATACTTTTTACAAAATGCATAGATTTTTTTCCATCGCGATGCTTTTAAAAAATGCAAGCCGATAGAAACATCACAATTGTGACATGAACGGCCACTGAAATATAAGCCCGTCGAAGTCGTAATATGGGAACACCAATGGCGGGCGGCGTCCACAGCGATGTCCGCTCTCTAACTCAAACATGCAGTTGTTGTCCGATCTTCATAAAACTTGGGGAAATTGTTTATGGGCAAAGTATCGCGGCCAAGTTCGAAAACCAGCCAAATCGCTTCAGCCACTTCAGAGTTATGGCCCTTTGTTTATACAAAAAATGGCAAATTCGCCTTGTCCGCTCTCTAATTCAAACAATTGTTGTCCGATCTTCATGAAACATGGAGAAAATTTTTATGGAAATAATATCTTGACCAAGTTCGAAAACCAAGCAAATCACTTCAGCCACTTTAGGATTATGGTCCTTTATGTATAAAAAGGGGCAAATTTGCCTTGTCTGCTCTGTAACTCAAACATGATGTCCAGTCTTCGTGAAACTTGGAGAAAATGTTTATTGGCATAATATCTCGACCAAGATTGATAACCAGCCGAATTGCTTCAGGCATTTCAGAGTTATGGCCCTTTATTTTTTGTGCAAAAAAATGGCAAATTTTCGATGGGCGTATTTTGTGGCACTTTGTCATTTGTTTCAAATTTTGTTAACACTTAAAATAGCCGTTAATAGTACAAAGCGTCACATTCTTTCGGCGCATGCGCAAACCGACGAAGCTGCACATCATTCTGGGTTGGTAAAAATGAGCGGCGTGGAGAACATAGAAAATGACTTCTTCCGTAAATGGCCGATTTCTGGTACAGATGACCCAGTACAGATGAGCTCACGCGCACACATCTGTAATTGCTGCGTCATCCAATCAAAACGCCAGAAACAAGTACGTTGTTATGGAAGCATAACAACGTTCTTCTATGACGTTCTTGTTTCCGGCGTTCTGATTGGATGTCAGAGACAATGGTGTATAAAACAATGGAGCGTCTATAGGTTATAGTGATGTGAAAGTTGTTGGTTTACGGAAGAAATAGGTACTTTCATACGTTTTTGGGAAAGTCCGTGTGAACTTTCACTCGTGATAGAAATTTTTATGTCTTTTGGCTCGTTGCGCTGCGCTCCACTCGCGAAAAGTCATAAAATTTCTATCACTCGTGAAAGATCAACCGGTCTTTCCCAAAATGGTATGAAAGAACCAATTAATCTCATATTACGGTGTTTTCTGTCTGATGCGAGGGCTTGAGTATTTTACGTGCTCGTGCTTTATAATATTTATATTTTAATTACTTTGAAAATAAAAGTTAACTTGATATAATTATTCATAGATTTTTTAACAAAAACGTGACGAACTAGTCATTATTTGCGTTAAAAACGCAAAGCCGCAATTGTAAGAAAATTTCCCTTTGAAGGCTTTGATTTCCAAAATATACATGTCATTTGGAGAAACTCCCACGATTCCTTTTTGTCATTGCCATATACAATTCATTGCATATCGTGATGTATGTGACCTTCCACGTAATGTTATTTTATAATTATATTCCAAGTTAAAACAGCTTATAATCATACTTGTGTTTGTATATCCAGATGTCTAGTT
Source organism: Limnoperna fortunei (assembly GCA_944474755.1). Lineage (NCBI taxonomy): Eukaryota > Metazoa > Mollusca > Bivalvia > Mytilida > Modiolidae > Limnoperna > Limnoperna fortunei. The sequence continues at coordinate 36,776,533 of OX104113.1, forward strand.
CTTTGACATTTATGTGAAAATTGCTGAAATCGATGCAAACACCTCCAGATATTCCCAAAACGCGATCTTTTCTCTGGTTTCCCATTTTTATCCAAGGCAGGAAGCATGAAATTTCGGTCGTTATAAATGTCATCATAGAATTTTATAATTAAATTTTTAAAAATGCAGTCCAGCCGAGATATCGCTTCAATTCGAAACGGGTTCGGTATTGTGTAACCCCTAAAAAAGTAATTGCGTTTGACAAACTGTTTTGAGAAAAGTCTTTTCGAAGATTTAGCTAATAAAACAAGTAAGAAGTTTCTTTGAAGAGGTCCAGAGCAAACAAGATATAGCAAGGAAACGAAAAAGAGTTAGCAAAATTTAATCTTTGTTTGTCTGGATCAGAGGACATAATGCAATGCAGCGAACTGATTCCAATGTATATGTTGATTTCAAATGAGTGCATTTCTTTCGACACATCAGTACATTTCGAAGAAATAAAACTTACGTCAGTATGTCTCGAAAAATTTGGTCAACGCTTTTATATATTGTATAGTTTGTGAAATGTATAAAAAGAACAAACATGCTCGAACTTTAAATACATCAAGACGACTTGATTCTCACAGGGATGCAACCTTTGCGCACTTTACATGTGTTTTTGTATTTTGTTCAATTACGGTATTTTATACAGTCCCACGTGTATTTTGCTGATTAATCCTTTTTTACTATAAAACCGTACTTTCCGAAAACCGTACTTTCCGTTGCAGTTTAGGGTTTTATTTTGCAGAATATTTTAAAGAAAACACTGTTAATAAGTTCATGCTGTACATGACTGTGTTCTCTTTTTTTATTGATACTGTTTCATTGATAAAATAACATTTGCCGCTTGTCAATCAAATACATGTAAAGCCGTTTTAGTTTGTTCAGTGTATTAATTATTAACCATTGCTCGGGGTTTACTGTAAAGGTTTTTGACAACTTTACACGTCCGAACAGCAGACGACAATGGAAAGGTGTCCAATTTGGCATAATAATAATATTTGTAAATTCCTGCTGTTGACAAATAATTGCCTCCAGCTCTCACTTCAAACATCTCTTACCCACCTATTAGGGGTGGCTATTTAATGAAAAGTCTGTATTAGTGTATTGTTACCACGCGGTGAGCCACTGAAAGGGTCGTGTCATATTGATTTTACTTGACCTTTCTACAATCAAAAGACAAGTTTTCCAAATGATTTTTAATTGACAGAAAAGAAACCTAATGGATAGCTTTAAACGTGGCGGGGTACAGCAGACGTTCTGTTTATTTCGAAATTTTGACAGAAACGCCTCGATTTTAACGTGTCTCTTTTCATGTAAAATTATAAGTTAAATACGAACCACAGCATTTACAGGTTACTATTTGTCCATGTGTGTCACGATCAGAACAGTTGTTGGGTTCGTTTTAATTGATCGTTTTCGAACTTTTTAGACGGACATGTCTCCATTTGCGGTACAATTTTTTATTGGTCGAATATAATTATCTCATTGGAACACATAAAGGTGTAAAGTTTCTATATATTACACGTGAAAGCGTGAACATGCTATTAAAGTGAGTTATACATCGCGAAAAAATTTGCATTCGAATGTTTACGTCTGGTGTGCAGAAACAGTTACGCAATGTTACAAAATTTGAAGTGCTCGTGCAATCTTTTATTTTTAAAATTAATAAACAATTAAATCAGAAATTTAATGCATAATTTAAAGTTCAAGAAAGTTTCATAATTGGTCAGTGGGATTTTTGTCAACCTAATTTCACTGTCCTTCGAAGAACGGGTGTGGTGATTATAGATTTAGAGTTCGAGTTGGAGCAAATGGTCAAGTTAAAGTTCGCGTTGACTTTGAGTTTGAGTTAAACTTCAAGTTAGAGTTGAATTTTAAGGTAATTTTCTAGGTGGATTTCATTTTGGAGTTACACTTCGAGTTGATCTTCCGAGTTAAACTTCGAATTAGACTTTGGATTCGAGTTCAAGTTAAACTTTGAGTTAAAAGTCATTAGTACAGACACCTCGAATACCCGCTGAAAATTTCAAGTCAAAAACCGGCTAGAAGTGCACTTTTTATGTGTTTCATTAGTATAAAGTGTATTTTCTGATTGCAGAATAAAAACAATATTCGCACATTTTCAAAAAATATAAAGTGTATTTGTACTCGCCGCGAAACAGGTAAGAAATGCTCGGCAGATCCTCGCGTTTCTAACTGTTTCTACGGCTAGGACAAATAACCTGTATATTTTCTGACAATCGACAAATATTGTATATTTAGTTGTAATACGCGAAACCGTAAGCAAATAACAGAAACGCATAAACCTTTCGAATTTTTAAACATGCAAATTATATATTTTACCAGTGATTTTTTTAAAACACGTAAGTTTTCAACCTCAAAGGTCTGTTCATTTGATTTTGGAAAACAGTGTACATTTCTTCAGGCGTTGAACAGATTCCAGCAGACTGGCTCTACCAATGAACGCCCGAGAAGTGGGCGACCTCACATAACGACTCCTGCATGGTCAAGATCGCTACACCCGTTTCTTTCATCTGCGGAATCGAACAGTTGCCGCAACAGCTACTACATGTAGTCGGAATACCAAAATTGAGAAGATTTCAATCGCAAAAAGTCCGTAACCGACTTTGAAAATATGATTTTAGACCAGAAGGCCGTATTTTTGAGCAGATTTGACTCCGTTATACAGACGGAAAAAAAATTCCTATGGTAACAGATTGGAGGATTGGAAATTCCACAAGTGGCATAGAACCTGGTTCAGCGACGAGTCCCGTTTTCGGCTACAGAAACGTTATGTGAGAATCCGTGTATACCGACACAGGAATTAACGGTTTTTCCTCCTCCTGTGTACAGGAAGTAGATAGCTTCGGTGGAGGCGGCGTCATGATGTGGACGGCGATCTCTTAGGACCGTAAACAAAACTGGTACATGTCTTAGGCAATTTTACGGCTAAAAAGGTACAGAGAAGAAATTCTCCAACCTCACCTAATGCGCTTAATGGACCGATAGAGCTGTTGTTAGAACAGGATAATGACAGGCCTCACACAGCGCGCTTAACATGGGACTATCTTGAACAGAAAAACATTAATGTGCTACCATGGCCTTCTCATACACCGAATTTGAATCCCATTAAACACTTGTGGGACCAGCTGGATAAACGTGTGCGCCAGCGTCAAAATCCACCCAGACCCCAAGATCAGCTCCGTCGAATGTTGCAACAGGAATGGCGAACTATTCCACGTTGTAACATTGATTGATTCTATGCCAAGCAGATGCAGATAAACTGACTGTTATTCACCAATCTCTAAGCAATATACTGTTTTTTTAATTAAACCATTTTAGTGAATATATTTATATTTGTCATTGTAAAATCTCTATCCAAATTTTATCTACTAAAATCTTTAAAAAAAAACCATTATGCGTTTCTTTTTTTGTAGAGTATATTTCTGATTATAATTTTATTTAAACTTTGTGACTTAAAAGACGACGAAATTGAGGTCCGCATCGGATAAAACTAACATATATGCAATAATTATGTGATAGTGTGAACTGCATTGCTTTTGCCCATATGGGCGTAACTTGCAAAAACTTGACTTGATTTGATTTATATATTTTTTTTCTTTTGATTTTTGTTTGTTCAAGTCAAAACTATATTGTTATTTCTGAAACCATAAAAATATTAGACAAGCAAATAAACGGGATAGTCGGGATGTAGTTAGCCCTTGAACAAAAGAGTAAACAAGTTATCAAAATAGATTGCAGTTTATTCTAAACTCGCTCAACAACATATACACAATACTAGCTTGATAGCCCACGGGCGGGGTGGTACTCATAATTTTTTTCCTTACGTAGGCTCGTCCCGAGATGTAAAATAACCCTACATTTTTAATGTTAACAAATAATATCTTCTGAAAAATACACAAAAAATACTGCCGGAATGCAAACAATTTACCTAACATGTATGTTATTATGATAAGTTTTTGAGGGGCCTCGGTGGCCGAGTGGTTAAGGTAGTTCGTCTTCACGTGGTATGTCAACACTGAGATTGCGGGTTCGATTCTCACTGCGGGCAGGGTGTACTCGACTCCAATCTTAATTGACAAGGATTGCCAGTTTTCCTACCGCAGGTCGGGGGTTTTCTCCGGGTACTCCGGCTTCCTCCCCGCAATAAAAACTGAACGCCATGATATAGCTGAAAAATTGCTGAAAATGACGTTAAACATCATTAAAACAAAAACAAAATGACCATTTTTTTTATTGTTATCAGACACACGAAACAAACAATATTCTTATTTCTTTTTGAGTCGAAGTTACTCTAACTCCTAGTTTAACTAGTTTAACTCGATCAACTCGAAGTGTAACTCGAACTCGAATTCCACCTCAAACTCTAACTTTAACCCGAACTTGAACTCGTGGTTTCACCACAACCTCGAAGAACAATCCTTCATGCTCGGCTAATGTTACTAAATGGGCGATGATTAAAATAGTTCTTTAAAGGAAAACATGCTTGTATATATGCTTTGTGTGGAACAATACGCACCACATTGCGACTTCGAAGACGAAAAACTAATAATCTTATTATTAAGAACAACGGTTTATTACTTAAATGCTGAAGATAATAATTACCATTTCATCCTGAAATCTCAGACTTGTTTTGCGCATTCATCTTGAAAACCAATATCAATAATTTGTTTGACATTTCTTTCAATTTACTAATAAACTGGAAAAATTAAGTTGACCATAAACATCTCCATCAGTTCTCCCGTGAACAAAACAACGTGACAAATACGTTATGACAAAAATCTAAAACAAACGTACCAATTAGAAATTCATTATGTCTCATCATCGACAATATTGTGAGATTATTGACAAATCTAGGGAGAAAACTCCTCATTAAGAGTCTTGTTTTTCAACTAATTTACCATTCACCTTCTTATTTGTGTCATTTCACAGATTTGTTACTTGCATTTTTATGCCTTGCTCTTCTTGTATTAATAAACTGATCCCAATTTCAATTAGTGTACTGAAACAAAAGTGGAAATTATGAAAACGTAATACAGTAACAAACGACTTGGCGGAAATAATATTTATACGGCTCATTCAAGTTCTAAATTACTGAAGAAGGGAAAATAGAATCTTACTTTACTACATAATACATGATTAACATTGATAATTGTATCTGAAATGACATTGATGCACCTTTAAAAGAATGTTTCGTTTTTATACATGTAAATTATCCGTCTACAATTGTTCAACTGGAAACTGAAGCTACTTTGTTGTCGTTCTATTCACATCCGCGTTGTGCGCTGGTAACCTTTTATTGCAAAAAATGGTGGAATAATTTGAAATAAATGAGCAAATATATTCTAAAAGAAGTCATTAATTTCCGTCAAATAGTTTTATATTAATTAATGCATCCGACATTTCAGAAGAGACTGAATGCATCTCTTAATTATGATGCCCCACACGCGACCATACCTGTACGCACGTGCATCGCAAATAAAACTTTGTTGGTCTTTTCAATAAAATGAATTTATAAAACATTTATTATGAACCCTATGTGGGCATGGTCATTTAAAATGACAATAAATAGTTGATAAATATTTATTTATATTTACCCCTATGTAGGAGAAACAGTTCTTTTGAGCTGAAACATGCATTCAATACGTTCTGTCAACGAACACTACATTACAAAAATAATTTCTGTCAAAATTGTCAATAAATATAAATATTATAATTATCCGTTCTTCTATGTCATAAGCACGCAAACATCGTTTTTAATAGCCGACATCAATATACATGGAACTATTATTATTTTGGATAATTATTCCCATGAATCATTATCGCAGGATTTTGTTAACTGCTATTTTTTCACATCAAGTGACTTCGGTTTTAGAATAATGGGAAAAAGTTAAATGGTAAAGATCCCTTCTAAATTTATTGCCAGGAACTTTGTTGTATTTTTGGCCGCATTTCACAAAGTGAATATCCGGGTAATAATATGGTGAATGTCGGACGGGGAGGCGGGCGGGTGGGGAAAAAATTTTCGTAACAGTTTTCTCAGCAACTACTAATCACATTCTCTTGAAATTTGGTATACAGCATCAGAATGGCCTCCTATAACGTGGGATTCGATTTCAGGTCTGTCGCTCACCTACTTCCTGTTAAACGAAATCCGGCCATTTCTGTCTTTGAGGGATTTTTGATTTCTAAAGTATGAACATCTTCGTTAGTGCATTTGTATGATATATCTTAATGTCATGAGTCTCTATCTCAATCCACCTCAGTTGCTGCCTAGTCCAAAAAGGCCTAGCCCTGATGACTCTAACGACCCGGCGTCACTGATTTTCACAAATATCCAGAGTGATACCTATACATTTCAGAACTCAAGATATTCGTTCTTGCTCAGTTATTTTACGTCCTTGATTACAACAACTGAGCAACTCAGTGTTATCACTAGATGCTGGACTGAAACTGTAAAACATTAAAGACTTTGATTAAAGACATGGAATTTAACAAGTCAAACATATATAACTAGATACTAATACAATCTGAATATGCTTTTGAATTCAACTTATGTGGAGTAGTTTACATAGAAGAAATTAAAGGAAAACGTAACTTTACCATCCTTACGACACTTCATTCCTTTTACAAGCAATGTTACACGTTACAGATACTTCGAGCTATATATCTGTACAGTTACCTGGAATAATGGAGGACAGACTGTTCAACATTTTTTATACACAAAGATCTAGAAGAGATTCGTTCTTTCCTTTTTTACCTTTCGCTAACAATTCTTAGATGCCAACAATCTTGGAAATCCATCATAAGTCTGCCACATCCAAAATCCCACCGTATTTCAAAATCTAATCAGTTCCGACTATTTTGTACACCTCTATTTCACTCATTGCACCTATGGGCGCAAACTACAAACGTGTATTTGATCGATGACTTCAAAGGCAAACACCATGATTGTTTTGATCCCTCATTCAAATATTGTTCATAAGGTCAAGTTGAACATCATCAAAAATAAAAGCCTCCATAACATTTTGTGCAAAGGACCGATATACCGTAAACCGAAGTAAATCAATTGGAACTACTTCAACTTATTGACGGAATCGGTAGATGACGACCAAATAATGGGCAAAACAAGGGGACGAGGGGGTCACTCGCTACCTTATCTACATTAAACAAGTGTGTAAGGTGCCTGATTTAAATTAGAGTCAGTCACGACAAAAGATAAAGCATCATCACTCTTTAAAGAGCATAATGTTACCGAAACAATATATGACTTTCATGACAATTGTTGTCTCTGTAGACAAGGCCTCTAATAACATCATCTTTACCACTACATTTATTGTATTGTCTGATAAAAGAATTAAGTATTGATAGTTCACAAGGCAAACCTACTTAAACACCTAATACTATTTGAAAAGAGGACATTCTCGATACAACAAATCAGTTTTGCCGTCATTTGGTATCATATCCAAGATCAGTGTGATCTCTCATTCTTGTACCTGAAATTACACAAAAACCGTAATAACAGTGTTACATAGCAAAATATGCAAGGTGTTCTACCAAATCTTATTTTTCTAAATCAAATATGTGTACTAAAAAATTTAAGAGACCTACTCAGTTCAAAGTAAGTTTCCCAATGTAAACCTTTGTCATCAGTGATACAACATCCAAGAAAAATTCACTAAAGAAGAAACATGTCTAATGTAAGATTTTTAATAGCTATTAAAACAGTGATTTGTTGGACATAGGTTGAAGGCATCTCTTCAGAATTTATATGACCGTCGTCACGACGTGGTTGATTGTTATGGGAAATCCATTTCCAAATTGCGATCAGACATTTCTCTGGGTCGTAGATACTAGTAAACCGGGATTTGACTTTTTCACGGACATGAATTAATAAGAGGGAACATGAAGCAACCGATTGCATTACTGTTTTTTATTGGGTTCGGGTTACTCATATTTAGCGCTTTTGTGCTTTTCAGTTTCTTTTTTTTTCGTCATGTGTCTTTGAGGACGAATTAGATCCAAACTGTACGACAAACTGTACATGAGTTCAAGTTTTGTATTTATCATCTTAAGTGTTTGTTGGGGGTGGAGAGGGTCCATTAAACAAGTTAACAATTTTTTATTTTTCCCAAAGGAGACAATAGTAAATTGTAAATAATGATAACAGATAACAGCAATTAACATTAAAACAAAAAACGCCGAGTTCAAAATGAAAAAAACCCCATCAGAATCTCATCAAAGGGCGATACGGCGAGAAATGGATAGTAACTATAGTGTGTGATCTTATGTACATTTCCCCCTTCATAGGAAGACACAACTACATTAAGTGGTGAATTAAAATGAATTGAATGAATTAAATGTTAAACAGTTAAAAGTGACTATTAACACTAACAGGTTTTTATTTTCAGTTTTTTTTTATTATAACAGTTAACTACAGTGTCAATTTTTAAGAAAACATATCACAGTTAATGGCTGAAAAAAAGTTAACAGTGGCTTATTTAAAAAAAAACAGTTAACAGACGTGTACAAATGCCCCAAAACACGTCAACAGAAAAGATCTCACCCCCTCTTTGTTCTTGATAATTTTTGTGTTTGGGTTTGCCTAATATTTTAGTTTTTCGATACGCGTTGTCTTTTGCTTGTTGATATATGATAGAATTGTGTGTTTTTGTTTTGAAGATATTGTTTTCATGTCTATTCGCTGTTAATACAGAAACTGCGTACTATTATAATAAATATTATATCGCTTATCCACTTCGTATACAACTATAATAGTTATCTTTACTGACAAAGTGTTGGAACTTGTAGACAAATTATTAGTACACTGGGACAGTCCAATCAAAGTTCGTGCACTAAGCAGGTATGTAATCAAACAAGTTCTGTTATCGAAAAACATACGTGTTATAGGAATAAACGAGTTTAATGAAAGGAAAAAAAACATTGTGTAAAGGGGAATAACCTCGATTTATTTATACATCACAACAAATGTCAAACACACAATTGTATTAATTTTATACTAAACCAATACTTTCACTTATTATAATTGTTAACACGTTTATTATACCTATTTAGTTAGTGTGCATTTTTACCACATCCAGTTCAAAAACAGTCTGCTCTATTTATATATACACGAATCTAAACTATTGAATATACTTCAGTACTGTCAAAATCACAAATAAACAAAGTTCCAGGAAATAAATTTTGATACGCCTGACGCGCTTTTCGTCTATTCAAGACTCATAAGAGGCGCTCTACCCAAAACATTGAAAATTCCAAACACTATATGCATATGAAGAACATATAACATCTAACATCTGCCGCACAGCAGTATGGAGTACCGAGTTATTTTAATACCTGTATTCGTAGAATGAAAGAAAAAATACCAAAATTCGGTTCAACAAGGAATATTATAGTCTACTATTTATCCTACCTTAATGATTATGCCTCTTTGACCTGACATGCTATGATATTCCTACGTTATTAAATGTGCCTATAAAGACGGAAGATTCTCGTTGTTGATCTTTCTATAGGTTGGTGTAGTATGGAACGCCAAATTAACATATATTCAATTAATTGTACCTATCTTCAAATAATTGAAGATATCTTCAATCATTTGAAGATATCTTCAAATAAATTGAAGATATCTTCAATTCAATTGTACCTATCAATTAAAGATATCTTCATATCAATTGAACATATCTTCAAATGAATTATACCTAGGTGCAATTTAATTGATTCATTTGAAGATATCTTCAATTCATTTGAAGATATCTTCAATTCAATTACACCTATCTTCAATTGAATTGAAGATATCTTTAATTCACTTGAAGATAGGTCTAATTCCAACATCTCCATAATTCATTTGGAGATATCTCCAATTCATTTGAAGATATCTTCAATTCATTTGAAGATATCTTCAATTCAATTACACCTATCTTCAATTGAATTATACCTATCTTCAATTCAATTATAGATATCTTCAATTCAATTATACCTAGGTAAAAATGAGTAAAATTCATTTGAAGATAGGTTTAATTCCATCTTCCCATCATCCTTAGCAGCAGCATGGCCGAGCAGTTGCAACACGTTGTTCAGCCAGCTCTTCAAACAACAGCATTGTGCATTGGCGGATCCAGAGGGGGGGTTCCGGGGGTCGTTGGAGAATTTTTAGATTTTCGTGCAATTTTTCAGCAAAAATCGGTAAAATTAGGCCTGGAACCCCCCCTTTCCTTCGAGAACCCCCCTTTCAAAACTTTCTGGATCCGCCCCTGTTGTGATTCATTTCAAAATTAAGAATCAGAAACAGAATCCACGCAAGTGTTTACAAAGCTCAAATTGACCTTAATTTTTCGCTTAAGGTCCATTTCTCAGCAACTATACATGGTAGGTCAATGATATTTGGTAGGTAGATAGATCTTAGTTAGGGCTATTTTTTTCTGGAATATCCCTTAGTAGAACACTATTCACTATGAATTAGGTCACCTTGACCTACATTTTCCACTTGAGCCACTAGGTTAAGTTTTCAGGTTTAGGTTCATTTCTCAGCAACTATTCATGGTGGGTAGATAGGTCTTTGTAGAGCACTATTTTAAGACATAATTTTCAAAAAAGGAAGAATGCTATCAGCTATAGAAATGAATAGTCTTTTAAATGAACATTGTTATATGTATTTGCAATTACGTCCGTAATCACATTTCTAAACACGTCAATATGGGTAAAAATTGATCTAAAAACAAAACAAACAAGGTTCATGGGTTAATTCAGTCATTTTAGTGTTTATTGAACAAAACTGATTCAAATATAATGTTTATGCAGTATTTCGGTCTTTTTATTACCAGTCCCATATAAATCTAACCTTTATACCCACAGGGGTCCGAGGTTAGTAAAGGGCGACTTTCTTTCTATTTTATGAGCTCGTATATTAGAAGCAAAGTCGCCTATACTAATCTCGGAGCCATCAACGATCATTTATATATAAAGACATAGGATGCTGTAAATAGATGGATTGCAACTCGTATATTTAACTGAAGAAAAAAATTCGAGCCCTTAATGACTGCCACACCGTGTGACCTATTTGTAATGTTTATATATAGTAAGTGTTTGTATGTATATATTTATTTGAATAACATAACTCCACCTCCTTAAAAATGAATATTTCGCTTTTTTGCTTTTTTTCAACTCCTTATAAGAATTTGTGGTAAAAATCTTTGTTTTGTCATTCCTTCTTACTAGAAATTAAGAATAGGTAGACAAGGGTGGTGTTCTTTTTACATCCATTTTACCAACATTCCCCACTCTGACGCCCGCTCTCCGTCCTTTAACCCCTATTCCCTGGACCCTTTCACTTCCCATACTCTCGTCCGTTCTACGCTCTTCGCCCCTTCAACCCCCAATTTACCGCCCTTTTAATCAATTCTCCAGACCCTTAACCCAGTTGAGAGCGAAGATATCGTTCGCCGAATTTATGACTTCCTCACAATTCAGCGGACCTGAATCCCGGGGGAGGGACACTCCCTATATAAATGGTAAGTGGGTATGTTCCGACAAACGGGGTGGCATCTGGACAAGATTCGTCTGGAAATTGGTACTCAGTTTTCGTCTCATCTGGTAAAGGGTAAAGAATTATCTGTCTTGAATGAGGTTTTATTGTAAAAATCGTGTAAATGTATGCATAAAAATGTGATTTTTAGTTCGCCTTAACGAAGTTGAGCAGAACTATTGGCGTAACCCCCCCCCCCCCCCCGGCGTCCACGTCCGCGTGTCCACATTCAGTTATACAGGTGACAGTAGGTCACTGTGACATACATTTTCTGCCTGAACGACTTTATGCATTAGATGAATATACAACGCATTAAATACGTGTAAAATTAAATTATATCATATACATCAATTTTATTTGGTTAAATTAATGATGGTCTATAATTTTGTACAATTGTCTGGAATGGGGTCCGAAAATTAGCAAAAAACGTGCCTAGAAAGGGGTCAGTGTTTGAACAACCCGAAGAACATCCACATCAATTTTTAAACCAGGTGCCCCCACCCCACCCTGGTACCGTGTCTACAATCGGACCGCTATTGGACGCAGGACCCCTGACTTGTGACGGTGAAATCCCAGTGTTTTGCAAAGAAATGATGCTTAAAAATGACAGTTTTTATACCCCGCCAACTTTGTTGAGGGGTATATAGTTTTTCGGTCTGTTCTTTCGTCCTTCCGTTCGTCCGTCACACTTTTGTTTTTCTAGAATTTCTCGGGAACTACAAGTCGGATCTTCATGAAATTTTGTACACTAGTTCCTTATATGAAGGACTAAACGTTGCTGTCTTGTCAGTGTCTGTTTGTCTGAGAGACTTAGGTTTACCTTTTATGTAGACCTTTTTGTGACAAAGTTGCGAGCGGGATATTAGAGTGTCTTTCACGTACTCAAATACTAGCGTTGACTGCATGCAAATGGTGGCAAACTACTGTACAGATATCAAATCTTAAAAATATAGACGTCACCTTTGGTTGTTTCTTTCTATACAGTCGAGTTGTTGTCTCTGACATTTTCCACATTACCTTTTGTTTTATACTATTATTGGCTAAAAATGGACACTAAAGTATTGGATCTCACAAGGGAGTCTTTGCCCCTATTTTGGCAACATGGACTCCAACATAAAACGTAAAATGGGATATATTAAGATGATAATGGTTAGGTAAAGTATATTCCCGCTATAAACTATTATCTAGTATATCAACTATATTGGTCAAGGATGTACCTATTGAAGGTGAGCAGGATGCTGATTTTAAATGTTGGCTCTGACCCACATTTCGCGTTTGCGCTACTCGGTTAGAAAGACTGGTTAGAGAAACTATCAAGTGGCACATCAACTACATTAGTACAATTCAAGCACTTAGAGATGATAAGAAGCTAGGGTGTCGTGAAGAGGCTCTGACTCACATTTCTTGATCGGGGGTTGATTGTTGACTTTATCTTGATTTCGACTATCAAGCTCAATGAAGTCCGTGTAAACTCTTTGAAGAAATCGCCAATAATTACGTAAAGCTTTTATGTTACCACAGGCATATAACCTAACTAGTTTGCAATTAGCTACAATAATGTAGCTCCTTTTTTTTTAATGGACGGAGCTACAAAGCGGTCCCATTACTCGTAATGGAGCAGCCCGGGAGTGATTCACACCCGGGGGTTTTATGCATTTTATAGGCAATTTAACTGTTTCCCTGGTTTGCTACATACTTTTTTATGTATTTGCAGTTTAACTGATATTTCCACAACACCGTATTCGTTAGTTTTATCACTTTATTCATAATCATGGCATTGTTGACTAAATATGAATTCCGGAAGTGCATAATTTCGATAATATCGGAATCGATTTGGTAAAAAATGAAATTCCGGATGATTTCAGCTGCATTCATTTCCATTATGATTATGTCCCCTTATTACAAATTTTACCGATACGATTCCGAAATTCTACACTCCACAATTTTAATTATGTCAACAATGACACGATTACGAAAAAGTGTTAAAATTATTTAATTAGACATTGTAGAAATATCGGATGAACGGCGGAGGAAAGAAAACATATTTATTTATTTAACAAAGGTTAAATAGCGGAAAATATGTGTAAATCCCAAAAGTGTTTTTGCTCCATTACGAGTAATGGGACCTCTTTGTAGCTCCGTCCATAATAAAAAAAAGGAGCTACATTATTGTAGCTAGTTTGCAATGTATGTTAACATGTGCATTTCAATTACAAATGTACATGCAAGTATAAAAATATGCACCCTCGGATACCCAGGTCTGATTGCACCCTACGTTTATCTACGTGGTAAGCGTAGCAAGGCGAAGTACGACCGCCGGTGGGTTTCCGACGATGAAAAATATGTGGTTGCATCTGGTTAAGTTTGGATTAATTTTGAACTAATTAAATTCAGACAACAATGCCAAATCAGAGCTAATATATATAATTAAGGTAAGTTGATGAGCTACAAAATACCATCATCATGAGTTAGGTCACACACTTTGACCTAAATTTCCGATTACAAGTAGTTAGTATTTCAACACGTTGTGCATGTATATGCCTTTCATAACTGAACTGAAAAATACTACACAAAAGTAACAAAAAGTAGCCAATTATGCTCGAAAATATCATTCGACATTTTAAGAACGATCTGCAATCAATTGAAATTAACCAACTATGTTGTAAACTTGAATTGAAACATAGTACAAGCAGAGATTTGTTTTAAATACAAAACCACGCATTCTGCACATATACAATTCACAACATATCAGGGATATGAAAGACTATACATACGAAAAAGAAAAAAAGAAGTATATATTCATATATAGTCATACATGTGTAATGTAAATTACTAGAATACTTAATAGTGTCATTATGAAACTAATCTATAAATTGAATAAACAATGTGTGGCTCCCAGTGTCCACTACTCTTAAATTACAATGCTGAGCAATACTGGTCACTGGTGAAACTCAAAGAAAACATACTATTTATCCCCACAAAATATTTTCAATTATTATACTATGTCTTTACTGTAATAATATTACATAGTTCTGTAAAATGTTATGTAATGTTATCTTTTAATGTACCAATTATTGATGTATATTTCATGTTGTATGCCCCTTGTGGGCCCTTTAATTCGGTCAATAAAGAATTTCTATTTCTATTTCTATTTCATACGAAGTTCATATCATTGTTTCAAGATATATTGCAAAGTAAACCCAAAATAGTCTTTATAGACTTCAAACCATAAAATACTAGGAACCTAGTTTTCTTTCATAAGCCATACCATATGCACGTATACCACGCCATCTGAACCATATTTAAATGACAACACTTAGCATATAAAGAGTAATATAATTGCTTCGTGACAAGTATTAACGATTAAAATATCATGTATATTTTATCTAGATATGCATGAATAGAAAAAAATAACCAGTTAATTATAAGTTTTTGAATAAATCACACACAAAACAGACACAAACGATCAAATTTACCTACCAACTGCCTGACGTCGTCGGCGTCTGTAAACTTTTTACATTTTAATCTTCTTCTCTGAAACCACTTGGCCAATTGAAACCAAACTTGGCCATAATGTTCATTGGATGGACCTTTACAAAGTTTGTGTTTTTTATTTTGATTGGTAAACCAATATGGCCGCCACCTCAAGACTTAGTTTAACATAGGACCCTATGGGAAAAAAGTTAAAAAGGGCTTCTTCTCTGAAACCGTTTAACCAATCAAAACAAAACTTACTAGCAATATTGTTTGGATGGTCCTCTATAAAGTTTGTGTTTTTGATGGGAATTGGAAATTCAAAATGGCCGCCACCGCAGGACTTAGTTTAACATAGAACCCTATGGGAAAAAGTTTTAAAAGGCTTCTTCTCTGAAACCGGTTAATCAATGGAAACAAAAACTTACTAGCAATATTGTTTGGATGGTCCTCTATAAAGTTTGTGTTTTTTATGGCAATTGGAAATTCAAAATGGCTGCCACCGCAGGACTTAATTTAACATAGGACCCTATGGGAAAAAGTTTGAAAGGCTTCTTTTCTGAAACCAGTCAACCAATGGAAACAAAACTTACTAGCAATATTGTTTGGATGGTCCTCTATAAAGTTAATGTTTTTTATCCCAATCGGAAATTCAAAATGGCCGCCACCGCAGGACTTGGTTTAACATTCGACCCTATGAGAAAAAAGTTTAAAAGGGCTTCTTCTCTGAAACCGTTTAACCAATCAAAACAAAACTTTCTAGCAATATTGTTTGGATGGTCCTCTATAAAGTTTATGTTTTTTATGGCAATTGGAAATTCAAAATGGCCGCTACCGCAGGACTTAGTTTAACATAGGACCCTATGGGAAAAAGTTTTTAAAGGCTTCTTCTCTGAAACAGGTTAATCAATGGAAACAAAAACTTACTAGCAATATTGTTTGGATGGTCCTTTATAAAGTTTATGTTTTTTATGGCAATTGGTAATTCAAAATGGCCACCACGGCGCAGGACTTAATTTAACATAGGACCCTATGGGCAAATAAAAAAAATCTTCTCTATACAACCGGTTAACCAATGAAACAAAGCTTTCTAGTAATATTGTTTGGATGGTCCTATTTAAAGTTTATTGAAAATTACAGGACTTAGTTTAACATCGGGGAAATGCCATCTTCATTGCCTATAAAATCAGGTGAGCGATACAGGCTCTTAAGAGCCTCTGGTTAACGTATAAGCTTTTATTTACAAATAATGAATCAAAACATAATCAACAGATTATTTTTTTTCGTAGTTTTGAACCAGAATTTCTGCACCGGAATTATCACATAACTTTTTGAAGTGCTGCGCATTTGGTGCAGATTAATCGGTTTACCAGGCGTGCTTATAATTGTTTTTATAACACCACAATACAGGGGGAACTTGTGACCTTCCCAGATACACATATGCTGATGAAGGCCAGCAACAACGACCGTCGGAAGTCTCATGCTGTTTAAGCATTCAGGGCCGTAACTAGAGATTTGATTTAGATGAGGCAAAAATAATTCGGCAGGGGGATTGGGGGCCGCTCAAGGCCCCAAGGAGCTCTGGGGTAAATGGTGCAAAATCCTGCATTCTGTGCATTTACATACATTAGAGTCGTTAATACAGAGTATTTGGGGTCGGCATTTTAACATTTTACGGCATAAATTTTTCAGGGTTTTTTTGCAGTTTCATCAAGACAGAAACATGTATTTATATACACATAATTACAATTATTATTATTCAATTTCTCTGATCAAAATTATATTCATTCCTGTTTTATAATGGATATTTTAAATGATATCTGGTGTCATATCTATCAATATCCCGAGCATTGAAAAATGTAAAGATATCGGAAAAAACCCAATAACTTGTGATTTGTCTTTAATGTTGTTTTTCTGTGTACAAACCTGGTTTATTTGTAGCTTGACCAACATCTGCATCTTCCTCGTTGTCCATTTCCAAATAGTTGCAAAACTTCCGTTTCCGGTCGCAATACATTTGTACCTAGGTATAATTCATTTGAAGATAGGTTCAATTCAATTGTACCTAGGTACAATTAAGTGCAATTGAAGATATCTTCAATTCAGTTGTACCTAGGCACAATAGTATGGAACGCCAAATTAACATATATTCAATTAATTGTACCTATCTTCAAATATTGAAGATATCTTCAATTGAATTATACCTATCTTCAATTCAATTATAGATATCTTCAATTCAATTATACCTATCTTCAATTCAATTGTACCTAGGTACAATTCAGCACAATTAAAGATATCTTCAATTCAATTGTACCTATCTTCAATTCAATTATAGATATCTTCAATTGATTTGAACCTATCTTCAATCGAATTGAACCTATCTTCAATTGAATTAAACCTATCTTCAATTCAATTGTGCCTAGGTATCTTCAATTGCACTTAATCAAATTTGTATTATAATATAATTCAATTGAAGATAGGTGTAATTCAATTGAAGATAGGTGTAATTGAATTGAAGATATCTTCAAATGAATTGAAGATATCTTCAAATGAATTGAAGATATCTTCAAATGAATTGGAGATATCTCCAAATGAATTATGGAGATGTTGGAATTAGACCTATCTTCAAGTGAATTAAAGATATCTTCAATTTAATTGAAGATAGGTGTAATTGAATTGAAGATATCTTCAAATGAATCAATTAAATTGCACCTAGGTATAATTCATTTGAAGATAGGTTCAATTGATATGAAGATATCTTTAATTATTTGAAGATAGGTACAATTGAATTGAAGATATCTTCAATTTATTTGAAGATATCTTCAAATGATTGAAGATATCTTCAATTATTTGAAGATAGGTACAATTAATTGAATATATGTTAATTTGGCGTTCCATACAATTGAATTGAAGATAGGTTTAATTCAATTGAAGATAGGTTCAATTCGATTGAAGATAGGTTCAATTCAATTGAAGATATCTATAATTGAATTGAAGATAGGTACAATTGAATTGAAGATATCTTTAATTGTGCTGAATTGTACCTAGGTACAATTGAATTGAAGATAGGTATAATTGAATTGAAGATATCTATAATTGAATTGAAGATAGGTATAATTCAATTGAAGATATCTTCAATTATTTGAAGATAGGTACAATTAATTGAATATATGTTAATTTGGCGTTCCATAGTAGAGGTGTTCAGTGCCATGACTTCTAATTTCTTTTGGCTGATTTTGAGGCTGATCTGAGATCCAAATAGACTTAGTGTGTCGCTGTGTATGAGATACGAGCGCCAGATCGTTACTGACGTTAACAAATATACACTTTTTCCAAATTATACTAACATCTGCTGTACAGCAGTATGGAGTGCCAAGTTATTTTCATACCTGTATTTGTAGAATGAAAGAAAAAAATACAGAAATTCGGTTCAACAAGGAATTTTATTGTCTACTATTTATCCTACCTTAACGGTTATGCCTCTTTGATCTGACTGCTATGATATTATTCGATTACAGAATTAAGATTTACGCTAATGGAAAAAATTCTTATAAACAGAGAAATGTCTAAGAACTGGTTAATAAATTTGCATGTAATATATGTAGTTTTTTGTTTGCCCAGCAGATTTCTGATGCGTGGTTACTTTTTATTTATCAATTAAACTAAACTCTAAGAATTAGATGTGCGAGTACTGTTTTTGCCTACCTCCAGCAAGATGTAAACTCGCATAGTTTAGGCACTGTGACATCCATTTGCATGCACTATTTCCAGCGCAATAGACCACCCAGCAGCGTTTCGCGCCATAAACCGCTCGACGTTTGTTTGTTAAAGGTAGAGAAGATGATGCTTCCTACGTTATTGAATGTGTCTTTAAAGAAGGGAGATTCTCGTTGTTGATCTTTCTATAGGTTGGTGTAGAGGTGTTCAGTGCCATGACTTTCAATTTCTTTTGGCTAATTTTGAGGCCGATCTGAGATCCAAATCGACTTAGTGTGTCCGTCTTTTCTTGCATGTGTCACTGTGTATGAGATACGAGCGCTAGATCGTCGAGATCTTCGCGTATGGAGAAAAGAAGTCATCTGATGCCAATATATCTGCTTCTGTAGTGCGCCGCATCACCACGTCTATTGCCAGCTTGAGGAGCTGAGCGGACATCACACAGCCTTGTCACACTCCTGTTTTCACCTAAATCAAGATGTCGCTTCCTCCCACACAGCAGATGCAACTGTTGTAGAATCGTTTGATCATGTGTATACTGGAATCCCATAGGCCCTCAAGATTCTGCAAAAGCTGTCGCTATGCACACTGTTAAATGCTTCACTGTCAATGAAGTTGACTAGGAGTTGTCTTTGCCATTCTGAACTCTGTCAATGTTTCGAAATGCCACCTTCTAAGGAATATCGATGATTTCTCCCTTGTTGCAGTCCTCTGTAACGTTTGTTGTGGACCAAACTGTCCTAAAAAGTGGTTCCAATATCTCTGCTGCTACATCTAGATAATAATTTTCCTCTTGTTGACTCGACTTCCCCGTAAAGTTGTTCATTGAAAATGTCTTTTGCTTCATCGCCATCATTTTTGGGATGTAGCACTTAATGGTGGTCATGTTGATCCGTCTCCTTTATCATAATTTTTATCAATTTGTTTTTAATAGTCTTCCATTTCATCGGGCTTTTCTCTGTTCCTTTCTTCAAATTGGAGGCTAATATTCGTAATGTAGATCGTCGTCTCTTCCCGAGTACAAAACTGTTTTTCCAATTGATGCTATTATTCTGCATGATCCTTTGCTGATGTCAAGAATGTGTTAGTTGTATCAAAGCATCTCAGATGTCATTTGCGCCAACGTGCCGGCCTGGAACATTGTTTTACATTCTAGAATCCTATCCGGGTCTTGAATTTGGTGCTTAAGACTCGTCTTCTTGGCTCTATTTAGCCAATTAATTGGGGGTTAGTAGAGGTTCCAAAAGACATGTTAACTAGATCTGACAGGCGTACTCGGGGGGAACATAAATTTAGGCAATTATC
The DNA here is from genome assembly GCA_944474755.1 of Limnoperna fortunei. NCBI lineage: Eukaryota > Metazoa > Mollusca > Bivalvia > Mytilida > Modiolidae > Limnoperna > Limnoperna fortunei. The sequence goes on from OX104113.1 coordinate 36,796,613, forward strand.
AACAAACAAGGATGTATATAAATACTCTTTTTTACCCAGAACAATAACAGATTGGAATAATCTACCTGAATCCATAGGTATGGCATCATCCCTGGAATCCTTCAAAAGTGGTCTATCCACTCTAACATTCGAAGAATCTCCAGTGACATACAGACAATAAATATACCGCTGTACAACTGTATATATGTTTTTATTATATGTAATCTAAATCTAGTAGAACTTTAAATTTTAACAGAAAATAGTAACATTTTTATGCTCATACTTGAATGTAAGTTTTTACATGTTTTGACTTTTAAGTCCACTTTTTTGTACTTGCGCACAAGTTCCGGGATGTTTTACACTCCTTTAGGAGTCTACTCCTGTATATGGAAGAAGAAGAAGAAGGCTTTCACCACTTACATTGAGGTCTGCATTCATGCAAGTCCTTTGTAGCTACTCGGATGCCATTCGCATGCGTTAGAGGAAGTAGATCTTGTCACTGTTCTGTAAACGCCAAAGTTTTTCTAGGACAGATTGGTTATGGTTAGCACTGTGCAAATCTCACAACATGGAGGACCAGGGACGGTCCTTTTTATACAGCTTATCACTGTCGCATTAAAAACCAGAAAAATGAGGCATTTTGCATTCAGAATTAATTGGAATACAAATTCTTAAATCATGCTGGCTGCGCACATGTTAACAGTATTTGTGCTCATCTCGTTAAAGTGTGTCTTTTTTATTGCTAACTGATCCAACAATAACCATGAGAGTAATTTTAAACTAAATAATTGAACATTACTATTTATCCAATGATAAATTTTGATGTTCAATCTGAAATATATGGCGAGCAAATCACATTATAATATAACTGTATATAAAGAAAAGTCAATAAAATTTATCAACAGAAATGTGGCAGTTTGGATGTTTAAAATAGCACTGATGATTTTATTCCTTAGGTGTTTGATTATTTGTACATTTTGACAATCTAATACAGTGAAAGTTCTTTTCTTCGTTGTCATCAAATTTCGTGGTTTGGTGAAAAGTTACATGGGTTCTTAAATTCATGGAATGACATTTCCGATCATGCAAAAAATTGATAATAAATGATAAACACAAAATCCTTTCCACTATTTATAATAGATATTACCTTTTAAAAAGGACACAACAGGTACATAACATGCTGTTGTTAATGCACATGGTTAAGTGCCAATCTGTTTATTTTTCGTCATGATTGTGTTTATTTTATAATTAGAAAACATCAAATTTTTGGAAGTTCACTAAGAAGAAAAAAAATTATTCAATGTTAATTATTTTCATATAAATATCAGCCTTAACAATATCAAAATCGATAGCTAATAATAAATTCATTATATTTTTATTAATTGCGATTAAAAAACTTTGAGTCTATTTCATATCCTAATTGGCATCAAACCAAGCAATACTATCCGGTCACACTGTCGCTACAGGTCTGTAGAAATAAACAACTGCTAAAAAGGTGTAATTTAAAGTCCTGTAATTAAACATGTGGTGTTCACACGTTTGTTATAGGGTGCGATTGATGTGCATGAATGAATTATTTTGTGAATGTTTAAAGGAACAACTCAAGATTCAGATACTAATTTGTTACTTTTCAATATGTAACATGAACACTTTATATCTCCACCAGAAGTCAATGTTTCTTTGTACTCTTTACAAAATAAATGATACTTGCAATTAATAAAAACACAATTCGAACATGAAACCTGCCACACATGAAGTTTGTTTGATTCTTATTTTCGTGGTTTGAAGGCGCCATGAAAACCACACATATTGTTACCCAACCAATAAAAAGTATTTGACAGTACTTGTTAGACACATGTAAGAAGAACAGGTAGTGGGAAATGCTCTTGATGAAATCACATCAATTTGAACTTCCTGGTACTCAGATAGTACAACAAATCACCAAAAACTCGCACAGAAAGAAAATAAACAAGTGTGGACTGTGAGCTAATGCTCACTAGTTACCCACTCTTTCACAAAAATTTTGCATGCATGTCAATTATGTGTAAAAATATAAGTATTTGGTAAATAGGAAAAACATGACCAAGTAATATGCAAAATATCAGGCTTCTGCATCCTATAGTTGCTCAGAAAACTGTGACAGAAATCTTCATTATAGACGAATGAACGACAGAGGAATGGAGTGACAAGTGTAAAACAGTATATGCCCTCTTCTTTGAAGCGGGGCTATAATTTAAAAAGACAAATATGAAAGGCATATAAATATAATGCATTTCATTTTGGTAAATCACATGGATTCAGTCTTTTTTATTTTCTTTTTAACAGGGACTGCCGCAGTCTTTTTCTTATTACTAGTAGCAGGCACTGTTGCAGTCACTTTGTCTATTATGTCATCAAGATGGGTCAATATTTCTTCTTTAGAGCTTGTGAACATACTTAGTTTCCAAATCTGCTGTAACTCCTGCATAATCCCATGATAAACTGGTCCCTTCGGAATATTTTTGTCCAATAAATCATAACCAGTTACAGGAAATTTTGGAAAGGTCCAGTTTGAAAATTTGTCCAAGAGTTCTTTTTCTCCTCTGTATTTAAGAAGTTCATAAATTCGTTCTCTTAATTTTTTTTTCTCACCAGGATAATCACACATCAAAAACTGACAATACTTAAAAGAATCATTGTCAAATGAGTCTCTCCTGTGTTCTATTAAGAATGCCATCAACATAAACTCGTCATTTGACAACTTTAGTCTCTCATTTAGTGTATATATCTGAAAAAGTACTTGAATTTGTAAAATACAAACACGGGCATAAATAAACATGCATTACAAAAAATGATATTTTTCTCAAATAAAATAATTTGTTTTTGAATTCAATCTAAGACAGTTTTAACATTATTGGGAAATACAAAGTGCTTGCCTTGATCATCTGAATTCTTTATGTGTAGTCAAGGTAAGTGACAGACTTGATTTCCACTATGCAATGTGCTTGATCATCTGAATTCTTTATGTGTAATCAGGGTAAGCATTAGACTGGATTTTCACTATGCAGTGTGCTTGGATGTTTGCATTCTTTATGTGAAATTAATCTGGGTAAGAGTTAAGACTGGATTTTCACTATGCAATGTGCTTGATCATCTGAATTCTTTATGTGTAGTCAAGGTAAGTGACAGACTGGATTTTCACTATGCAATGTGCTTGATCATCTGAATTCTTTATGTGTAATTAGGGTAGGTGTCAGACTGGATTTTCACTATGCAATGTGCTTAGTCGTCTGAATTCTTTATGTGAAATCAGGGTAATTGTCAGACTGGATTTTCACTATGCAATGTTCTTGGTCGTCTGAATTCTTTATGTGTATATCCTTATGTGTAATCTGGGTAAGTGTTAGACTGGATTTTCACTATACATTAACATTTGACTTTCACATAACCTATAACCAGTGTTATTATACCCAGTTTTTATAAGCAAGTTACTAACACTGCTGGTATAGGACAGTAATTAGGTTTTGCAAATTTAAGGAAGTAAAATAACAATTTGCATACCTAGTACATGGTTAACCAAACATATAACAGTGAGGATCATAATGACCAATGTCAATACAATGGCTGCCTATCCTACAACAGAATACAAAATGATCCAATTTACCTGGTTACTATCATGGAACAGCCCTGTTAGTCTAGTATTGGCTGATGGATCTAATCCTTCTGTTAGTTTACACACGTTACTGTACTCCTCTATATTGCAATTTTCTGGAAAACCTTTAATAGATAAGAATGAAATATATTTGCAGCACAGTAAAATTGCATACAAGAGATGGATACTAAGGTAGCAAGACATGGTTTTAAAGCTTAGTTTCGAATGTCCACCTCTGAAATTTCTCAATATAACAGTAGTAGTTTATCACATCTATGAGAAATGAAATGCAAATAAATTTTTGAAGTGTCAGTAGAAAGTGTGATGTTAAAAGAAAAGAAATAAATATATAGTATTTGGGTGTCATCCATGTTATAGTAGTAAAACCCAGAGAGTGCCTGTAAGACCATTTAACAGCTGTAGCTCTCTCTAATGCATTAAAATGGCAGCCTCCTTGTCAACAAAATTGTGTTTGTTTTTGTTTGTTTTATGGTGTTTACCGCCACTTTCAGCAATTTTTCAGCTATATCATGGCGTCCAGTTTTTATTGGGGGAGGAAGCCGGAGTACCCGGAGAAAACCCCGACCTGCGGTAGGAAAACTGGCAATCCTTGTCAATTAAGACCGGAGTCGAGTACACCCTGCCTGCAGTGAGAATCGAACCCACAATCTCAGTGTTGACAGACCACGTGATCAATAGTAGACGAATCACCTTGACCACTCTGCCACCGAGGCCCCACGAAATTGTGTAAAATTGAGAAGGATGACATGTATTTTAATTTACCAGTGGTTTTTTTGTTGGCAATTACAATTAAATAAACAAATATATATGCTATAATGTTCTGTTTGGCTCTACTGTGTCAGATTTTTTCAAATGAAGGCAAATGCTAATAATTTGTCAGATTTTCTCACAGGAAACAGCTGATTTTGATTGATGATTAGATAAAATCTGATCAAATTACGATAAAATTGTAAATGCAATACACAAGTTACATGTAGGTCAATCTAATTAAAATTAAATCTTTCACTTGCTCCCCCCTTTTTGCTATGGTCGCTGCATGTGGCGACCATAGCAAAAAGGGGGAGCAAGTGAAAGATTTAATTTTAATTAGATTGCATGTAGGTATAAGTACCACACTTCCTTTACATTTGGATCTATGAAAATGTCACACTTTTTTTTACATTATAAAAAAGGTTCATGACTCTAATAATATTATAATGCAAAGATCCATATCTTGCACCCTAAAAAGATTTGATAATAAACAAATGAAGGGAGATAACTGAATAAATTAAGTAATAGTTCTTGTGCACAGCAATTATACTAATCACAGGTACCTATATACCAAGTTAAAAGTTTGATCCAGGGGTCTCTGTGGCTGATAACATAAGGTAGTTCATCTGCTATTGATCATGTGGTCTGTCAACACTGAAGTCGCAGGTTTGAGTCTCAGTGTGGGAAGGGTGTGCTAGACTCCAATCTTAATTGATAAGGATTGCCATATTTCCTACTGAAGATCTGGGTTTTTCTTTGGGTACCACAGCTTTCCTCCCACAATACAATCTGGACATCATGACATAGCAGAAAAATTGCTGAAAGTGGCCTTAAACTCCAAATCAACAAACAAACAATATTTTCTACCCAAAGATTTAAACTGTTTCAGCTGTCACCACACTCTAAAAAAGTAGGGGGAAGTAACTTCTCCCTGGCAGCCAAACAGTGAGAAGTCAGACCCCTATAGGGAGACACTAGGGAGAAGTCAGGGGGACTGACAAACAATTAATTACGCAGTAGTAATAGATCAACAAAAATATTTGTATATGTGTAGACATAAACTTCATTCATGAGTCTTGTATACCATAATATTCCTAACAGTTTGTTATGAACATGCCATGTTTATCTGAGCAAAATTTCCAGATAGATAGAATAACATTACATTAAACCCAGAAATAATTCTTCTGTTCAGCACACTAACACTTGGACAAAGTTGATCCCAATTGCTTCATGGGACACCCATCTACAGAACTAATCATGATGTCAATAATTACTATACATCTTTATGCTCTCAAGTGCAGTTCATATGTTTATCAAAGAAAATTGATAAAGTACAATAAACTTTAATTTGAAAGTACTGAAGTTTGAAACCAATTAAAAGTGTTTGTTTATCAAAAAAAAATTACGATTTTTCATTATGGGCCGTTGTACATTACTTTTCTTTGTTGTTCACTTCCGGTAATTAGTCACATCCGATAAATAAACAAATGGCGTGTAATACGTTTGAAAGACATAAATCGTTTGAAAATATGTAAAATTGTTTGCAATTTTTTATTGGAATAACACATTTACTGATAAATTGGTAGTCTGGGTGAAGTTTTTGGACCAGATTTACAAGTATCTTATGTGAACCATCGGGCGACTTAAGGGAAATGACAGGGCTTCGCTTTTGAGGCGCCTTAGGGTGACTTCAGGTCCTAGTAGGGCGACTTCATTGCCCACTTCGCTCAGTGTGGTGAGCCCTGTGCTTAAAATAAACCCAAAAATAAAGATACAATAAAAATAAACCTGTACAACATTTATGATGACAGAAAAATGTTCCTTGACACATAAATTTAACTTCTCGCTGTCTGTTACAGAAAAAAAAGTGACTTCCCCCCTTTAATTCTAACCAAGCATTAGCCCTGGATAAAAAGGACAGCCATGGAAACACTAAATTATAATTAGACTGCAATGGTACAATACCAACATATATTTGCCTCAATTATTCAGCATAATGAGTACAATACTTACCCATATATGTCCCTATGCCTAACTTCAGCATAGTAGGTAGGATAGCTTCTGCATGGTTTCCACACAGTATTTTCTTCAACTCCATCCATATTCTTTCTCCAGATACTCCTGTTATCCAGAAGGTACAAAAATCAAACATGTATAAATGTAAATTGGATCTGATATTAAATGAATTAACTCAACAGGGTGTATCAGATGTATTCAATTTTATATGTTTATTATCACAAATAAAATATGTATAAACTAAAGGGTGTAGGAACCCTACTGTAGTTTGCTTATAAAATCAGTAACAAATACTCTTTCAATAAATAAGCTGTTTTGTGTTTCTGTCAGACTTGAGTGAATCAAAACTTCACCTAAACATACACTTTAGAGAAAATCTACTAAATAACCTACAATTTGATTAAATCATTAAATGATTGACCCAATCCAACAATTTTAATGTAGCCTCTGAATCTTTAACTTTAAATATGTTAAGGTCTGGAGACAGGTAATTAACATACAAATACCCATCATAAGCTAACACTTGACCAAAACTGATGATCCTACAGCTGAAACTTACACAGATATCAGGCAAAATGTAAAGAGTTAATGCTGCTGCCAAGAAACCCATATATAAGTCTCGCCTTCAGCAACAATCATTGCAGGCCATACAAAAACCAATGTTATGAAAATCCAATTATCAATAAAAATTGAAAACTTTACGTGATAGTCCACTAGCATTTTCTTTTATAGCTACTAATGTTGATTCCTCATGATCATTTGGTTTTTCTGCAATTCTTCCATAAAACCTGTAAAAGTCAAGAACAACTTTTTAATTTGAATTATAAAGAATTTAGGGAATACATACATTCAAGTAATACAAATAAAATGTTTTACAAATAATTGCATCCGTTATTTTTCCATAAACATGAAATACTTTATTTCACTCACTATAAAAAGGTTATCATTTTTTTAAATGATCAAACTTCTTAAATAAATTTTGGACATGTGCAGCATCTGTTACTGATTTACAATGTCAAATTAATACTAATCATCAAATTTAGCTGTTAAAAGTTGTTGGTTCTCTCCAACTGTTTAAAATTACACATATTTATTGAATACACGAATGTTGACACTTAGCTAGGGTTATTTAATGTTGAAGAAAATAAGGTAGAGCCAAGAAACTCCAAGGATTGTCCCATAAAATTTTTTCTATACCTAAAATATCTAAGAATTCTAAGGTAGTCTTCTTGTATTCTGCATACTGGATCACCAACAAAAGTGACCTTTCTGTTTTTAAGATCTTCCACTCCATTAAAATAGTCAAATACTGTTCCATCAAAACCTAAATGTATATGCAAACATAATTGTAATAATTTATATCTTTCACTCATAAATGAAACTTATTAAACTGTTCCATTTACAGAAAACTGATTTTTAGGTGGCAGGCACAGATTAAAATGATTATTACCAGTTCTGACAGTTTCCTTTATTCCTTCAAATTTTAACAACTGACACTTTTGAGCATTTCTTAGATATATATATATATATCATTATAAAAAATCCAGTTTTAAAATATCTATCTGACACAATCATTATAGAGTCCATACTATACAAAATGTATGTTACTAGTAATGAAGTGCATTGTCAATGCACTTCATTACTAGTAACCTATAGTATGGACTCTATATGTCATGCAAAAAACACCTGGATATGTCATATCAGGGTTAAAACAAGCAATAAACATGATCCTTTTCAATTTATATTTTCATACATCCTCATAATTTAAATTTAATCTCAAAATCCTATGAACATTTTGTGCAAAAATGTGCAGCTAGTGTACTGCACTACAAAAAGAACTTTTTCTATTTCCTTACCCAGAAACATAGCATTGACAGTTAAATCTCTTCTATTAGCATCTAGTTGCCAGTCTTTTGTAAATTCAACTTCAGCACGACGACCATCAGTCACAACATCAATTCTCAAAGTTGTTATTTCAAAATTTTCCTAATAAATCATGAAAATAAATCCATTATTGACCTGTGACAAATAGAACCCTTTCACTCATCCACAATTTACAGGGATGAAAGCTCTTCAACATCTTTAATAATTTGGTCTATAAATATTTTTCTAGGATTGGAGTACCACTAGTAAAGTTGATTGAACAAAACTTATATAAATTAGTAAATTTTGTAATCTTTGTATTTTTTCTCGGATTTGCTGAAAGCAACGGTTTTATTGATGAATGTATGATTATGAATACAGAAAACAGCTTTAATATCTAACAATATAGCAAACAACAAAGGTTAATAAATAAAATAATAAACATTTTACAGAGTATTAAGACATAAAATGAAACCGTATACAGTTTTAATAGGTTTAATTTGTATCAATATAAATTAAGAAAAATAATGTTGAAAAAAAATAGGTCATAATGAATTTTATCAGGTATTACTACCCCTTAAAATGATTGTCCTTATGCAGCTTCAATAGCTTACAATACATATGAAATTATACTAAAATACCATCATTTTCATCAATATTTAACCTCACCATTCAATTCATATACTTTTATAATGCTTCATTAAGTTCTGTTATTTTACCTTGTCATTTACTCTGACTGTTACTGTACCATGCTTTTCTCCAGCAGTGTTGAACATTCTTATATTCTCTTTATCAAAAATCTCCTTCATCTGAGCAGGGGTAGCTGTGGTGGCAAAGTCAATGTCATGTGGAACTTTGTCTAGTAACAAATCTCTGACTGCACCCCCTGCTATTCTAAGCTCATAGTTGTAGTTGCTGAATATATTCACAAGTATCTTCAGCTCTGGTGTTAATATGGAGGAAAATGAGGGAGATTCCAACTTCATTGTTCTAAGTTGTCCCAGGCGTTTATAATAAATCTCAGACACAAATCTTCTGCTATTTAAACACTGCATACATTTTGAAATGGTTTTCAGTACATTTTTGGATTTATAGAACAGGCGTGACATCTGTAATAAAAAAATTTAAGTGTATACAACTGGTCAGAGAGTAGTTCTCACCATTAAAATGACAGAAGCAATTTTCACCATTTTGGTAACTGTGTCATTATTTTTCCATTAAAATCGATGACAAGGACTTCATTAGATCAATTTCACTATCTTCAATCCTAAACATGTTACCCTTATCACTTATAAAATACACAAAAACTGTCAAAAGATTGGGTGGCAAGAATTACTCCGTACCAGTACAGTACATCAGTCACAACATCAATTCTCAAAAGTTGTTATTTCAAAATTGGTATACACGTGGTATACTATTTCATGATCAAACAAATATTCAGTATGTCAACCTAAAAATCATTATGTAACAACATCTTGATTTGCTGCTGTATCAAAATGTAATGATTAAAAAGTAAACTATTAGATACGACACTTGCCACTTGCATCCATATCCCTGGTATTGGTACATTGTACATACAGGCCAAGCCAAAGAGTAGATCGAGGTTTGTTTTATCAACAATTTGTTAAGAGATATGAAACAAATTATTACAGTTAAACAGGTAATTGTGATTTTCTTACATCGACGAACAGAAATTACCATTACATCATTACATGTTCTTAAATAGCAGTTGGGTGAAAGTATGTTGCAATTTCTGGAAATATTTTTTTCGTCAATGTTAATTTTAAACACCAAGTTTAATGATATATTACTGTAATAATAAACGTCTAAATGAACACAGCTATTAGTAAAAAAGAAAAAAAGTTCGGTGACGATTACAATTCCCGTGTTTGTTCGTTGGATCATCGGTTAGCTCGAGACGACCCCGAGACGACAAGGACGTTAAACCCTTTAAATCGGTTGAAGGAGCAAATGCGACTTACTGTTAGATGTAAAAATATATAATTAAAACACTACAAAAACATTGCAATCAAACTAAAAACTGAAATTGACCAACCATTACGAAGGTGAACTAATGACGTCACTAATGTTCTCTTGCAAGACCACAATTCCTTCTTTATCGATCATTTGAGGATTCCAAAAAATTCTAGAGAACTTTTGGACAATTTAAAATCAAGATCGATATTTAAAATTTCATTCATTAACTTTGGAGAATGAGTTTTTCAGCAGTTAATCTGAATTCCAAATGGTACAAACTGTACCCCACTTCTTGCCGAATTGTTCCTGTATCTTTATGGAATTCATTTTCTTCAACGTCTTATTAAAGGCAAGAAAACAGCAGAAGCTAAGTTCTTTATTTTCACATTTATACATGTATATATGTATTGATGATGTCCTTTAATTAACAACCCTCAATTTGATGAGTGGCTTCCGTTAATGACATTCAGATATGGAAATTAAAGAAACCAGAGCAACAGCTTCCATGTTCATCTACATCATTTTTAGCCTTAAACTGGTCATTGGAGAATTCTGCCTACTCGCTGTCTGTTGAAAACTACCGTAACCGCTAAAGAAAAACAAATAGGTTGACTATCACAATCTGGCATTATCAGAGGACGTTTTGTCAGAATCAGAGCGGTTATTCCATTCCCCTTCCCGTCCCCGCTTCCAAAAAAGACTGTAGACAAACCACTGATATCCCACCCTACATGTAACGAACTCTTAATACACTACAATTTGTTCGGGTAATTTAAAAACAACTAGGGACAGACCATTTAACTTGAAGGGGGCCTTGGTTTTTTGTTTTGGTCAGAAAATTTTTTTCCGCGCAAAGCGTGGAAAAAATATTTATTTTTTGAAGGCGTCGCGACAAAATATTTTTTTTTCATTATTAGCATTATTTTATATAGCAGAAATCTTTCTTCAGAATATTTTTTTCTTACCCTCTGCTTCCAAAATAGTGTTTTCATCAAAAATCATTTTCAAAAAAATTTTTAAGGAAAAAACAAAGGCCCCCCTCTGCAAGTTAAATAAGTTAAATGATCGGTCCCTTAGGTAACGCATGGTTCAGATTCCCTTACGTTATAAGATATAGTTACGTGGGAGCATGCAGAGGAATTAGTCTGTCAGGCGGAACAGAAGTGCTTTCAGGTGGTAGAATTTCCATACACCCGGGTAACTGATAATATACACCGACGAATGCGTTGACAATAAAAAATATATTTAAGTGGTGAAAAGGTAAAGTTTTAAGTTGAATGTCTACCTCAGGGGCTAGACGAGATTTTATGTTAATTATTCAATCAATCATGTTTTGTTTACCTTCGTCTTAAGTCGTGGGTTATATTTATATTTTCATATGACATGTATGATGTACATTACACGCGATTTCCAATCTTCATTTGATATCGATTTGTCGGGTTTTGGGCATGCGCAAAGAATTTATTCAGTGTCATTCGTTTTCAATTATAATTCAAACATATAACAATTCCGACGAATACAGATGGAACGAAAACACGGTGGAGAAAAACAACCAGACGCTTCGAGTTTATTGTATTATATTTATTGATATAAGTTACACATTTGCGAAAATTAATACATGAACGAGATTTTGTCAACACAACTAGTTACCAAACTGATTGAGTTTCACGATTGTTTTGCCTTTGTCTTTTCACACAGCAACTTTGTTAAGGACAAAACTATACTAGTTTATATTTTAATCGGATTGTTTCCAATCAAATGTAAACAATAACAATGCAATGAGAAATTTCCTTTGCAAATAAGTCATAATTTCCTCTTTTAGTTTCGTTTTCTTATGATGTTGTAAATATGAAAAAGAGGCAGCTTGGTGTATGAATAGAACGCGAAAAAATCAATTAATATTACACATATTCTATTTTTGTATTGAAGTTCGAGTTTATACTCTTGTCCGATTTTAACTTTAAAGCATTCAAGTTGACGTCTGTTATTTCCGTTCCGCCATCTTGACTGTTGTTCTCTATTTGATTTTCTTCCATTTCCCGTATGATAGCTTTGAGACGATGACGCTCCTCTTGAAGAACATCTATTTCTGAACGCAGTTCTTCGTTTTCTCTGCGCACAAAGGAATCCGTTCGTAGACGTCGGAGAGACTGTATTTCTGTAACTAAGTCATCTTTTTCTTCTTTGAGTTCTGTAAGTTAAAAATACGCTTAATTCACTTTAAAACAAAAACTTGACATGCAATAAATCATAAATAGTAGCAAAAATATGTTAATCGAAACCTAAGTGGCCTATATAACACATTGTTACAAAATACTAAAATCCGTGGTAAAATCAGTATATATTCATACCACAATGAATTATTTCTATTCTAATATGACAAATACGGTAACAATAAAAAAAAATAATGATATTTTAATATACGCTCATTTTACAGCAGTTGCGAACTCGAAGCGTTTTACACGTCATCGTTGAAAAATAAAACAATTTAACAATAATCTAGTTTTTAGATATAATAAGATGAGATTTCCCTATAGTGATCAGTCTGTCCATAACACATCATGTTCGGTCCTTTAAAGTAGGCTCATACTATGCTTGATGACCTTTGACCTTGAACTTTGACCTCAAGGTCAGTGGGCCCACAGAGATGGATACGATCTCACTGATATCTTGTTTGCAGTGCATTTATTGTAAACTTTTGTGTAAAAGTTGTATGCACGTCATCTTGGAATAATAATATTAAAACAAATTAACAATAATCTAGTTTTTAGATACAATGAGATGAGGTTTTACATATATTTTGTGGTGTATTTATTTTTATCAGTAAAGTACATGCTTTCGATTTGCTTGTTGGCCTCGTTCAGTTGTTCCTCTACTTCCGCTTTCATACATTGCATTTCCTCCAGAGCTTCCTGTGCATCACAGTTGTTATTTTCCGACTGAACCAACCGAGCAGCCAAGTCATCTACTGTCACATTCAAGTAAGTCTGCAGTAATAAATAAAAAAACATTGAACAAAAATGTTTTAGAATCCAATCTCAGTCAATGAATGAAAGTAAAAAACATAAATGACTATGGTATATATACAAACGTGTTTCAAAAATTCATTGTCAGCTGTGATCAATCTAATCAAAACACACAGCGCACTAGCAAAAAAGGGGAGAGCAAGTGAAAGATTTCATTTTAATCAGATTGATATAAATACTTGTTTTTCGATAAGGATATTGAAATATTGCATTATTATAATCAATAGGGGTGTCACTTTTAGTAAAATGACCACTTTAACCCCCAATACCAGGTCGTTCAACCCATTTAACTACCAAAAAAATCTTTGATTTTCTATAGTAAATTAAACTAGAAAGATATAACATCCCTGCAATACTATTAAAATTCATTATTGGTGTATAGGATTAGGAAGAAAAAAGATATATGTACTATTAGGGTTATTGAAGATCGGGAAGTTAGATTTTTACTTGAGAGTTAAAGAAAAATATGCACGAATCTTATTATCTACAAATTGTAGCTCATTTTTATGAACGGATAAAAAAAGGAGCTACATTATTGTAGCTATACAAATCTTATATGTACTGAAATTTATTGGTACGGCACTCCGTAAACGACACAATTATTGGTAAGTCGGAACAGTATCGACCGTTACGGTTCTTACGCCGATAAATTATCCAAAAATTTAAGAAATGGAATTATCATGCCCTACCATGTCCTGTTTGAGGTGAGTTTTGTAATCCTCTAATTCTCCCATTCTCATATCCACGCTCATTTTTCTACAGTTTATCCTCCATTTTTCTCTCTTCAAGCAAGCTATCAGCGATCTTGCTGAATCCAAACCATCCTTAAAACGTCTAAAACTGTTTGGCCTTTGAACATCAGTGTCGGAGTCATTTTCCTGAAACATACAATTGAATAGTTTTTTTGTTAATTACGTCAATCAACGATTTCGGGAACTTTATTTATTGATTGAAAAGTTGCTTAATATTCATCAAGTTGTGTTACAGCTATATTGAGAACGAGAACAAGTTAACAAAAATTAAATCAATTAGATAACTGGGAAGGACAAAAGAGCCAACATTGGTCATGAAAAAGTATGGTATTTGGAACAAACAAGTTTGCATGTTGTAGCGCTTACATTTAAAAAAAAACAACTACGAAAGGGCCATTATTTAGCAACCACTTTTATTATTCGTGGTCGGACATAAAAGTATTATACATGTAACTACAACCCCCATCGAGAGAGTTTCGCTGACTGCTATGCACTCGTGGCCGTAGATAAAGAAAGTGAGGTATGCCTATATTCAGATTACAAATTGTCTATAAATTTTCTAGAAGACGTCATACTATTATTCCAGTTACCATTTGTTTGTGGTTTTTATTTTTGTTTTTGTTTCAATTTTGTTGGTTTACAATATTGTGATTTATTGGCTGTTCTGTTGATCAATATGTCCGATAGCTGATTGCATAACTCGTTTGCATTCCTACCCCCTTTTTTGCTATGTCGCTGCGTTGAAAATTGTCGCACACTTTCATCAAATGTGGACTTTTTATGTCTTGTTTCATATATATGATTGTTGTGTAATATGGATGTATATAACAAAAAGTAAAGGCGTAATCTTATTACGTAATCATGTGTGTTAGTGAACAATATATAGTTGAGTACATGTATTAGGAAGTTTTAGTTGCATAAATTATTGGAACATTCTTTTGTTTTTCAAATGACCTAAATTTAAAGTCGATATAATTTCTTAAAAAGTACCTTCTGATATGTGTCTTCAATTTCTGACAAAATATCAGCTAAACCATCTAGTTTATCGACCAGGTCATCTGCAGTGTCCAGTAAACTATCACTGCTCTTTCGACGTGTAGCTTCCATCTATAGTAGGTCTACAACAGAATATATAAATCGCAATTCCAGTGATTTATAAAGCAAGATAGAAGAATTATAAAAGAAATATTTCTTGCTCTTATAGAAGCCCATCCCCCCTTATTTAAGAGAATGACTCCTATTTCGTTTTTAAGGAATGCGCATATACAATAACACAACAGGAGCAATATGCGAATAAAATATTGCGCCTGGGTTAAAAAACCCAATGTTGCCCGCTAAAATCAAGAAGCCACGTTTAACCGATTACGTTTCAAAATTGAAATAACGGTAGCTTATTTTGGTGGTCCAGGGAAGGAAAATATAGTTACCACGAAGTTCAGTCATGTTAAAATGACCAAAATGTCGTGATGATTAATACGTGGTTAGCGTCACGACTATTTTAAAGATCTAGTATAATATTTAGCCCAATACTATTGTACTGGACATAGCCCGAGTCACTTATCGGCAAATTGCGGATGTGATTGATTCGTCAGGTTGTTTTAAATTTGGTAAGAAATATTATGCTGTTATGTTTTCTTAACGCGTATCCGCAAAATTGTCGAGCTTTTCCTGCATTATATTACGTTAACTGTTTAAACCCATATGAAATCCATAGTACAGGAATTGTCTTTGCATGGCTTATTTTGATATATCTAGCTATGTGGTCGCTGTTACTGAATTAAAATTGTAGCTTTGCCGGAAGACGCTTGATCAGTTAGAACAAACACAAGCAAGAATGGTCACAATGCAAAAATAAATTTTAATATATTTCTGGCCGTAACTTGCCAATTGAAATAGCCGTTGTTGGTTCAAATGAAAGAATCTGCACATCACTTAATATCCCCTGAAATTACTGAAGCTGAAGACGACCCTTTCTTGCCATAGAAATGTTTCTGCTTGCTGATGCTGTTAACATTTAACTACATCCAAACCTTTCCACGTGCATTTTTGTGCAAATTATTAACTCTGTAATAACAAATAAGACATGACTGTATATCAAGAGTGAATACGTACAGTTGTAATTTTCCACAGCGGTATAGAGAAATGTTTACGAGTTTATAGGTCTAACATGCATTAATTTGTTTCCATTATAATGCAATGAACAGTTAATGTTTCTCCTGGTTGTACGCCCTTGTGTGGATGCTCCTATATCTATCTACTTCAACGTCTCTTCAAGATAGTAAACACTTTTGATTTATTAATTAAGTTAATTAAAACATGTAGAATAATAAACTTACGTGAATTAAATTCATTAGCATAAATTGGATTAATTAGTGCCAAACCATTTACGTCAGAATTTTATATACACTAACATATGTCGAAACTGCAAATTACAATGTTGTATTTTCAATACTAAAACCTAGTATAGAATTTTTTAACTTTTACATAAAACTTTCTATCGATTATTCAATACAAATATTTGTTCTTATTAAAAGTCCTTTGTGATTATTTCAAAGGCTTGAACGTAGCAAAATTAACTGACCTCAAGACAAAACTGTATCCAAAATAAAACAGTTTTATCTTTATTTAAGTGTTGCACATTTAAAAATTATTGTATGAAGTAAAGTAAAACCAGCAATTTATGACGCAAGAGTCCAGTAGAAAAGTGATGCGTCCTGTACTAAAAGTAACATCAAACTAACTGTCGCATAACACACTTTTACTCGCTATGCTATTGTGCAAAATGACCAAAATACTATTTGCAATCAAAAAAATTATGTCGCCAACTTTACAAATCACACAACTTTACAAATGTTCAATATGGTAGAATAAATTTTAAAACTACCTTAAAAATTAGCACTGAGTCTTGATGAAGGTCAGAATTTGCATGCGATTACTAGAAAATAATGTGCGTTAATAATTTTTTGCAGTCTTTTTCTTTGTTATTGTTTAATGTTTTATGGGTTTTTTTGTGAAAACGACGAGGAAGTACTTGCCTCTGTGCTTAAGCATAGCCACGCACCTGGCCGTAATAATCCGATTTTAGTTTTGTTGTTTGTCACCAAAAGGCGAGGGTATACCATTATTCTTTCTAGCTTCGCCATGTAGATGCAAAACTAATACAACTCAAAATATAAACCACCGGAACGCCCTTTATTTTAAATTGAAATGATGTAGTTACTACATATATTTTTAATGACACATAAAGCCATAACTATCAATCAGGTTAAAATGATCAAAGACGCCATCTATCAGTTTAAAATTGTAACGGTAGAGCACGAAATTAACGAGATGTCACCACCGAGGATCGAACCCGGGATCTCAGTATTGCCAGCCAGCCCTATAACCAAGTGAGCTAAAGAAATACTCCGTTAGCTCAGTCGATTTTGACTGGCTATATACCTACCACCTGCTAGAACGCAGATAGGCCTCCTGTTACACTCTTCCCCCCTTACGAAGAATCATCATACTCCTGATGTTTAACAACAAACCCGACAAATCCTCCATGTGGGTTTTTCAGTTGGGCGCCAAATGTAACGGTAGAGCATGAAATAACGAGATGTCACCACCGGGGATCGAACCCGGGATCTCAGTATTGCCAGCCAGCCCTCTAACCAAGTGAGCTAAAGAAGTAATTCGTTAGCTCAGTCGATTTTGACTGGCTACATACCTACTACCTGCTAGAACGCAGATAGGCCTCCTGTTACACTCTTCCCCCCTTACGAAGAATCATCATACTCATGATGATTCACAACAAACCCGACAAATCCTCCATGTGGGTTTTTCAGTTGGGTGCCAAATGTAACGGCAGAGCATGAAATAACGAGATGTCACCACCGGGGATCGAACCCGGGATCTCAGTATTGCCAGCCAGCCCTCTAACCAAGTGACCTAAAGAAGTACTCCGTTAGCTCAGTCGATTTTGACTGGCTATATACCTACTACCTGCTAGAACGCAGATAGGCCTCCTGTTACAAAATGGTATACAGCTTAAGAGTAATATATATCCATTGGGTCGTTCATAACGTACACGAGTTACGATTTAAAAAAAATGCAAATTACTTTGACGACATTACAAAATAAATAAGAAGATAAAATCGACAGAAGATGCTAGAATTTTGAATGTTGGATAATACCTGACATTCGGTAAATGATTCTAAAGAGATTATTGAAAGGCATGTAAATTTTGTTTCACTGGAAAAGTAAAATATCAAAATGCTTCCAGTATCAGAAATTGCCACTCCCAAAAGTAAAATTTTTCAAACAATATTAATAGATATTGTAATTATGATATTTTACAGTTCAGAGTAAAAGTTCTTTTTGCTACCGTTACCTTCCTGAGATTAAAGAAATACATTTAAATCTATAGTACACCGAAAACATAATGTATAAATGAACATTTAGTAACACAAATCTCTCTAGCGTTACTTAATTGTAGTTATTTTCCATCTTTGCTAAATTCATTAAATTTGCTTTGTATAATAGCGCTATAATTTGTCACAACGACTGGAAGAAAATTAAACTTACCTCAAATTTAGTTTGAAGGAAATGCTAAGTAAAAGTAATATATCGTGTTGTATCTGTCACTTGTACACCTGAGACGACCGACTCGTACCTACATAAGTAAACCTAACAGTATGTTGTTATTACAAACGATTAATATTCCATCAATCACCTGTAAACAAATTATAACGGTCACAGAGTGTACAATATTGACAACTTGTATAGTTGTAGAAAATTAAACTAGAAACCATCTTTTTATGAAAAATAACACGATTTTTGTGACCAGTCTGTGGGCGTTGATTTTCCAATATTGTATGATTGTCTGTAAACATCATGTTATTTCCTTTTAAAATCTCACTAATTGACAATCAAGGTTATAAACGTTTTAGGGGCCTCCTTCGCCAAGTGATAAGTATATGCTTATTGTCTTTTTTTTTTAAATATTGTTAGAATCAGTCTGTAACAAATAGCTTGCAGTACATGTAACGGGGGCATCGGTGGCCCAGTGGTTAATGTAGTTCTACTTTTGATCACGTGGTCTGTCAACACTGTTGCGGGTTCGAATCTCACTGCAGGCAGGGTGTACTCAACTCTAATTTTAATTGACAAGAAGTGCCAGTTTTATAACCGAAGGTTGGGGATTTCCTCCGGGTGAAGTACCCGCAATAAAAACTGGACGTCATGATATAGCTGAAAAATTAACAATATAAACAGTTTATATAATCTAATAATTTGAATATGGACTTATTGGAACAGACCAGGAAGACAGACCCATTATGTAGCTCCTCCGGTCAAGATCAAATATCGTCACTGGTGCTGCCCATAATGTAGCATTCACAAAATGGCAAAAAGCATTGTGTATGCACTGATTCGCATTTACAAAAGAGGTCAGGATATCGATATCAATAGAAAAGAAAACCAAAAAAGTCGGAATGGTGAATTTACTGTACAGTTGGGTTAATATTTCAAACAAACACATTGTGTGTTCTATTGTTTTTTTTTTACTTTTGTATGTAAACTGCATTGACTTGCTCCCAAGACAAGTGAATTTGTCTATTTCTTGTGACATGAATATGTGAAAAATTCTCGAAGTACTACTGGATATTTGTCAAATCACTAATCGAAAACGACTCCGGTGGCAGTTTTCCTCTTCTTGCTGGTTGGATTAACTACACTCATGCCAGTTTTCTTGGGCTTCACTTTAGCGGGATTAGCTCCCTTTTTAGGTCCTAAATCCATTAAGCCTCCAGTGTTTTGGTTCTTTTGTGCTTTCAAGGTATCAATAGTTTTATTTGCTCTTTCTAGATCGCATTCTAGGTTTGTTGCTGTAGTGGCGAGTCGGAACAATATGTTTTGCAATTCCACTTTCTTTTCTGCAGCTTTTGCTTCAAACAAATCAAAGCTAATTTTCCCGGAACTTCTGCCAACTGTTAAGGTAGCACGAGTACCAATCATTGACACAGAAAGATCTGCATCGAGAAAACATCTCCTAGAACGAAAAAAGTACACGCTAATTATCGGTAGGTACATAGAATATGAAGCTCGAAAAATTAAAAGTCAACGCAATCCAGACAACATGACATATACTACATTTAAGAAATAATGCATGAAGGGTATAATGTTGTACTCATTTGCACATGGGCTGGGCCTTTATATTCGATTATCTTTTATCGAGTGGTAGCGAGGTAGAAAATATGTTTGTCTGTTTGTTTGATGGGGTTTAACGCCACTTTCAGCAATTTTTCAGCTATATCATGGCGTCCAGTTTTTATTGGGGGAGGAAGCCGGAGTACCCGCAGAAAACCCCCGACCTGCGGTAGGAAAACTGGCAATCCTTGTCAATTAAGATTGGAGTCGAGTACACCCTGCCTTCAGTGAGAATCGAACCCACAATCTCAGTGTTGACAGACCACGTGATCAATAGCAGACGAACTACCTTGACCACTCGGCCACCAAGGCCCCCTAGAAAATATGAATTATTACAATTCTCATATGACAAAAGCCTTTGTTTTTTCCGATTCAAGTAGGCCTATAGTCCATGATTTTCTAGCCCTCATTTTCTTGATAAAAAATGTTAGGCCTAGAAATCCTTCTAAGTTTGCAATGTACAATGGACAAAATACACTTTAATAGAACATTTACAAAATTTTTCAAAATATCGGGTAATATATCGTTTGACATTATAATGGCGTCATATTACAATTAAGTTTGGAACTCCGGCAGTAAGTAAGCAAAACAAAGCATATTAGTTACGGAGTTAACTAGTTTCATCTTAAAAATCCACCATTTCAATACAATCTAAATGAAATCTTTCACTTGCTCCCCCTTTTTGCTATGGTCGCTGTACACGCAGCGACCAATAAAAAAGCAAGTGAAAAATTTAATTTTAATTAGATTGATTACAATATTATTAGTTTATTCTACTGTTTCTATGTTGTAATGTATTGTGAAAATGTCGATGTTCCTCCGAAATGAGCTCTATATAGGATTATTAATTTGAATCATATATTCTGATATTAAAAAAACTATGACAACTTTTCAGAAAATTAATTTATTTTAGTGCATGTGTCCTCAGCTAATTTAGGTGTAGCAAAGAATTTATATATTTATATCTCTTCATTGTGGATGCATGGAAATAGCACCACAATTTTGTTTATAAACTTAAAATTTTGTGAAATGTATATATTAGTACACTACATTTTCCATATCAAACCAGATGGCTGATACAAGGGACGATATTTCACAACTCATTATCATAATCTATTTATCACTGGGACCATACTGGGATGGTTCTTAGTGCTCGACCCACAGAGCAGCCCAGCGCGTCCCAGAGTGGCGGATAGTGGAGACCCTCTCGTTGGGGTGTCAGGTCATAATACGGAAAGCCTGGCCGCGGACCATAGTGGGTAGCGTGTTTGGAGAGTGCCACGCTCCTTGCACGAAAAAGACCCCTTTTGTAGATTTCGAAAAAAGAGTAGGCTCATTCTAGCCGCTACAACATGCTAAATTCTCCGACCCTACCCAATACTCCAATACTTTTCCAGTGGCAGTCAAAATTTTGTTTCCCGTGTCCCATCCCACCCCCTTTTCCATTGATTTATTGTTTAAACTTGTTCCCTTCCTGAATATAGCTGATATACTGCTCGCTGGACGTAAAGCAAACACCCAATCAATCCATCAATCAATCTATTTATCATATATTTTAACAAACAAAAAAGAATATCTTAAAAAATTTAATCCATTTATAAAAACAAAATAAATTTTTGGGCGTAGTACCACTCTCTTCGACCCGCGACGTCACCATTGACAAGTATCATTATAACATGACATTTTTATATCTAGTCCGAGAATCCTCTGCCGTCCAACGCTTTTTTCTTCTTTTTTGCGTGGGACGCAAGAAGAAAAAAGCGTTGGACGGCAGAGGATTCTCGGATTATTTTATATCATATGCATTATTAGCCCAAGGTTTGATATTGGCACAAGAGCCACAGGTTCGAGGGCCAATATCAACCGAGTGCTCATAATGCATATGATATAAAAAATGTCATGTAATGTCTATCTATCATATGCTTCAGCAGGGGAAAATGAAATAAGACTCGAATATATCAAAATCTTATCGAGTTATGGTACCGGAATATATTCGCTATTCCTGTGCTCCGAATTATTTTGAAGTCATTTAGATAATATTTTTAGATCACTCGCATTTATTTTTCTTTAAATTTTGTGTGTAAGTTTTCATTGACTCCATAAAATCCAAAGTAAATATCCGATGCAGTCTTGTCATACCATCCTCCCAAGTCAAGGGTTCCGAGTCCGCGTTCGCTCCATCATGATGTCAGGGGTTCTGAGTCCGCGTTCGCCCTATCATGATGATGGAGCGAACGCGGACTCAGAACCCCTGACTTGGGAGGATGGTATGACAAGACTGCATCGGATATTTACTTTGGATTTTATGGATGTGTCATACATGTCGTCTGCTTTATCGTTAGACGCAATATTTGTAAACAATTCGGGTAATTTCCGATCCTTTTACGGAAACGCATGTGATAACAACTTACGGAAAAACGTGTAATAACTTTCGGAG
Source organism: Limnoperna fortunei (assembly GCA_944474755.1). Classification (NCBI taxonomy): domain Eukaryota; kingdom Metazoa; phylum Mollusca; class Bivalvia; order Mytilida; family Modiolidae; genus Limnoperna; species Limnoperna fortunei. The sequence goes on from OX104113.1 coordinate 36,819,254, forward strand.
GCATTTAATAACATTTTGATATCAGCCCGCTTTGCCAATCTGGTAAAATATCAAATGTTTGCCCTTTTATTCCCTTTATCACACAGTAAAAAATATAAGTTATTTACAATAAGTATATGATAAATGTTTATTATCGACGAGGTTGCTATTGAAGACGGGCTGATACGAGGGCCGATATACGTATCACCCCGTGGTCAATGGTAACGTCATCAAATATCACCCCTGTCGCTTTGGAAATGCGACCAGGGCTGTTACCGGATTACAACTTGCGGCTGATTGCATGGGCAAAACGTACATATGTCACTGCTAAATAAATGATAATATTTTTCCGACGCAGTCGGTATATTTTCGAATTGTGACCTTTGAACTAAAAGACGCTTACCCATGGTAACTTACTATAATTGAAGACAAACTTGCATTCTGATTGGACAAAAATAGTAAAAAATTCTGCGATCGAACAATCTACTATATTGTACTGTCAGTGAAAAGTATCCCTATTTGCATTTCTCAATTATTATTCCAACAGACTGGTGTTTTAAACCAATTGGTAGTCGTAATTAAACTTTAGAAAATGATTTTATGCCAAAGAATGCCATTTGGAACTGATAAAGAATTAAAATGATAAAACTATACGTCGTGTATTTTTTTGCGCATTTGGTCTGTTGTTGAATTAGTATTTGCTTTGTTGACCATCTTATCTATAAACAATCCTCACGCTGGTGATATATTTATGTCATATTTTCTTGATTTGACCGCCTGCACACGCAACCCAGCAAAGTCTTAAAAAAGCGTTGAGCGTCAGAGGGTTCTCGGACTACCTACTTTGAAGACTCGGCCACAGAAGCCCCTACGATCAAGTCGACGAAAAAAAAACCGTAAAAAGGCAGATCAAAGGATTAATTATTGAAAGTTGTTGGATCGCAATTTTGCAATTTTTTAGCGATTACTGGGCGTCCAGTTTTTTATGGATTGAAAGAAGTCGAGCACATCTTGGGCCTGATCGAATTCAAACTGGTAATCAAGTGTTAACCTTCCGATAATTGATGTAGGATGGCTAAGTACTTTTAATCCAAGAATTTTCTGTTGTCCAACGCTTTTTAGATTTTGATGGAAGCAAAAAAGCGTTGGACGGTACCCAGCAAAGTCTAAAAAATAAAGCGTTGGACGTCATAGGGCTCTCGGACTGCCTACTTTGACGATTCGTCCACAGGCACTTGGGGTCAGGATAATTTTTTTATGGAGTAAAATGCCCATAAATGAGTTTATAGTCTCATTGTGAAATATATTGACCCCAGAAAAATAATAAAAAGAAATTAATTTTTTTCTGGGGTCAATATTTCACAATGAGACATGTCAGACTAGTTACCAAACGAGTGAATACACACTATAAACTCATTTATTGGCATTTTATTCCATACAAAATTATCCCGACCCCAAGTGCCTGTGCCTGTGGATTCGGCGACAGAGGCCCCTACGATCAAGTCGAAGAAAAAAAACACAACATGATAAATAAATATGATAAATAAAAAAACATGTCAAAATAACTTGCCTTATTTTTTCTAAATATGATTCCATAGAACTAGCCTCTGCGAGTTCTCTACACGATTCCAGTTCTTCTTCATCGAGTTCTAGTCTCCACATATCCACACCATCAGTAACACAAACAATCCAGTTTGTAGCGAATCTAGTGAAACATAAAAACTGTTGATTTCCATTTTCTGTGACAGAATGGAGATTGTCTACTTTCGATTCTGTCACTAGATTCTTGAGACTTGGCATTGTAAATACCAGTTCTAATATTTGTTTACAACTCTAATGGGCGCTGACATATTGGTTTATGCATTTTACGATAAATATTTAAGGACACGAATTTTATTGCAAAGATCACTAACCTTGATATCAGGGACTTTCAACGGCCAATCACTAGTTTTTTTTTGTTTTTTATTTTTGTTTAACAAAGATCGAAATTGAAACTGTATAGTAAATAGGGGCTCATTATTTTAAGTATATTAAGCAAACACAATGTTGCAAGAAACAAGTGAACAACATTCCTTATTTCAGACTGCTTGAACGGTAAATATAGTTGCCGATTCTGGTTTCTGCTCGAAAACACCATTTCCTTCTGAAAGGACAATTGATGGAATCGGAAACATTAGTGTAATTTCAATGTCTGTCAGAATAATGTACAAGAGAGCCATTACTACAACAAGTAATTGAATACATAGTTTGGATGATGTTAGGAGCGTTCATTTGTTGATATGTACAAGACCCGATGTTCAAAATAACATGTAGTATCTCATTTAGTTTAAACATATTTATTTCAATAATAACACAAACATACATACATAACCCAAAGGATTCGGAAAAACGTGCTAATAGACGCTTTTATCAGGTCCGTTTCCTAATTACTGAAGAAATACTACTTTACCAAGATATTAAAACATGCTACTCAAAGGAAATGCATATGTTGATATGATTTAAATCTTATTTTGACTATATATATAACTAAAAAATGGTAGAAATAGCAAATTATTGAAAAAGAAACGGTGAAGTAATGATAAAATGACAAAAATTTCTCTACCCAAATAAACAAGTGGCCGTGAAAGTTTTCCGTCCATTGGTCTGTAATGGCACTATGGCTATAAATAACATATAAGCTAGGATTCTGGGCAATTTTTAATTTCCAAGATTCAAAAATGTAAACTCTCGTATGAAGTACAAATGTTGTAGTTTCGTCATGAACTTCCAAAATACCTTAAATAATTGTAGAATTTCATAGTACAAATATTAATTAGAAGCAGCAGATACAAACCGATTTCGGATTGCCGCAGCGACAGCTAGGAATATTGGTGGTAAGTACGCATGGTCGTCAAGTGTTACGAAGGACAGTCAGCAATCGGTGGTGGGAGTTCCAGTTGAACCCACAGCGTACGTACATTGCACTGAAATGCAGTGTTAGTGAGCACAAGCACAAAACGACTTTAATTAAAATTTAAAAAAAACTGTACCTCAACTCGCTGATCCACCATAGTCCATATTTGTCCCTAATCGAACAGATATGGGACGAACTATACAGGAATAAGAAAGCACATTGTACAAAACTAATCATCTCATTTAGGCCCTTTTTCAAGAGTAGCTAGAATAGCATCCCCAAAGAACAATAAACAGCCTATTGGGCTCAATGGTAAGCCATATGCGAGCCGCCTTCGAAGCTGGCGGTGAATACAGATGATATAAAAATCGCGAATATGATACTCTTGTTTCGGCATTGTTTACGGAAATGCGGTTTAGTTTTGGAACAAAATATTTTGGCAGTTTGATCAGGAGTAAAGACATAATCTAATTTTCTGAACAATTTTAACTCTTCAATACAAAACTTGGCGTTTCTTTTTTTTCACTTGTTTGCAGACTAAAGTGGTAAATCGACCAGTCAGAAAGCTTTATTTTTCAGTTCTTATTTATTAAGAAAGTCACAAACTATTTTCTAAGTATAGGATTAAAAATCGTATTTTCATGGAATCAAAAACAAATTAAAACGTTTCAAGCCACATGACATGTACGAAACACAGTGAGCTGCAGGTTAAGTAAACAAAACAATTACTTTTGACAAACTTAACAAAAGAAAAATACTCTTTTTAAACAAAATAATTTAGTAAATGTTTCTTGCTAACATGAAAATGGTTTCTTTAAAGAACAAAACGCTACACATGAAGGTAATAAAAAGACACCGAACACCGATGAAACGGTAACAATCGACAAATCAAAGTCCGAGAAACCAGCAAACTCCAGAACCAACAACAAACATAAACCAAATACAGCATTGGCCCTGACTTGTTACAGGCATTTCAAACGAAATGGTGGGTTAAACCAGGTTTTATGGCATGCCAAACCTCATCCGCTTCCATTACTGTAGAATGTAAGTTGGTTAGTAGATTAAAATAGATGGTAATCATATACCACTAGACACTAATAGGTTATCAAACAATCATCGTAGCATGTTCACTGTACACTGAATTCAAAAATTGGGAAAACTATCTGCAACACAGACAATCCACAAATCAAACTTTAGAATAAAAAATGTAGCAACTACAGCAAGGGTCCTGACTTGGTACAGGCATTTCAAACGAAATGGAGAGTTAAACTAGGTTTTATGGCATGCCAAACCTCCCGCTTTCATTACTGTATTATGCGAGTTGGTTTGTTGGTGAAAATGGATGGGTATCATATACCACTAGTCAGTAAATAGGCATCGCAGCACAATCTCTGTGTACTGTATTATTTAACTGCAATATTTTTTTTCAAACGAGATAATACAAACTAGAGGCTCCCATGAGCCTGTAATCGCTCACCTGGAACCCAAATGACTTCAACTATATTTAAATTTTTGAAATTAACAGTTTCAGTCTAGTTATTATAGCTTTTAAGAGACTGTGCAAAAACTAAACATTTCTTTAAAAATTTTAGTTAAGTACAATAACTCCTATAAGGTGCCATCAGACAATTTTGGAAATGAAATGGTTTGTAGGCCTTGTCCTTTATGGTAATTTAGAAATTTACAGTTTTACTCTAGGTGTGTAATAGACTAATTTATAATACAAAAACTGTTCATTTGTCCAAATTCATAATTTCATAATTAAAGGGCAATAACTCCTATAAAGAGTCATCTTGCAATTTTGGACTAAGCAATCATTTGTAGGGCTTCTATTGCTGATCATTTGTGCAATTTACAGTTTCAATCTAGCTGCTATAGTTTTCAAGTTACAGGACAAAAATGGAAAATTTCATAAAAAAATTTGTCATTTAAAGGCAATAACCCCTATAAGGAGTCATCTGACAATTTCAGACCAATTAAGTGAATTGTAGGGCTTTTATTGCTGATCATTTTTGCTAGTATAATTTCACTCTAGCTGTTATGGTTTTTAAGTTGCAGGACAAAAAAGGAAAATATAAATAATTTCAATTTAAGGGCAATAACTCCTATAAGGAGTCATCTGACAATTTCAGATTTAATGGTGAATTGTAGGGCTTGTATTGCTGATCATTTTTGCTATTAACAGTTTCACTCTAGCTGATACATTTTTTAAGTTACAGGACAAATACGGAAAATTTCATAAAAAATTTCCATTTATGGGCAATAACTAATATAAGGAGTTGTCTGACAATTTCTGACCAATCAAGTGAATTGTAGGGCTTTTATTGCTGATCATTTGTGCAATTTACAGTTTCAATCTAGCTGCTATAGTTTTCAAGTTACAGGACAAAAATGGAAAATTTCATAAAAAATTGCCATTTAAGGGCATTATAAGGAGTCATCTGACAATTTCAGACTAATACAGTGAATTGTAGGGCTTGTATTGATGATCATTTTTGCTATTTACAGTTTTACTCTAGCTGTTAGTTTTTAAGTTACAAGATAAATAGGGAAAATTTCATAAAAAATTGTCATTTAAGGGCAATAACTCATATAAGGAGTCATCTGACAATTTCAGACCAATCAAGTGAATTGTAGGGCTGATCATTTTTGCGTTTTACAGTTTAACTCTACCTCTTATTGTTTTCAAGTTATATTGTAAATACCAACAATTTTGTCACAAATTGTCAATAAAGGGCAATAACTCCTACAAGAAGCCAATACAGAACTTCACATTAATAACTATTGTAGACCTTAATGTGCTGATCAATTTGAAGTAATGATTTTCTCTATAGCTATTATAATTTTTGAGATAATGATCAAAAACCTGTGTTGACACCCATGTTCTATTTTTAGTAACAGCAGCCATCTTTGTCTGTTGATCAACACCCTGGGTACAAACTTGAAACTAGGAACCCTAAGGATGCTTGTGGCCAAGTTTGAAGAAAAATGGGCCCAGCGATTTCAGAGAAGATTTTTGAAAAAGTTTACGACAGACGACGGACACCAAGTGATGGCAAAAGCTCACCTCGACCTTTGGTCCAGGTGAGCTAAAAACTATTTTTTCATGTAACAGTTACAGGCTCAGATGAAGTCGACGCCTGCAAGGTTTTTTTACTCCTAACAAAGCCACACCCATTACCATGGAATGGCCCTTCGCTGTACTACATACAACTATTTTACTCCTAACAAAGCCACACCCATTACCATGGAATGGCCCTTCGCTGTACCACATACAACTATTTTACTCCTAACAAAGCCGCACCCATTACCATGGAATGGCCCTTCGCTGTACCACATACAACTATTTTACTCCTAACAAAGCCGCACCCATTACCATGGAATGGCCCTTCGCTGTACCACATACAACTATTTTACTCCTAACAAAGCCACACCCATTACCATGGAATGGCCCTTCGCTGTACTACATACAACTATTTTACTCCTAACAAAGCCACACCCATTACCATGGAATGGCCCTTCGCTGTACCACATACAACTATTTTACTCCTAACAAAGCCACACCCATTACCATGGAATGGCCCTTCGCTGTACCACATACAACTACAGATATTAACCATTTTCAAACAATTCCGATAAAAAAAATTTCCCATTAATAAAAAACAGTCTGATTCACAAGTTGTAAGTATATGGTCTAAACTATCATTCAAATAACACTTTCAGTATTACCTCAGTTGATCATAGGTTCAATTATGTTTCTGGTTTGAAGGCTGTTGGGTGATGCTAATGTTGTTCTGTAGCTCTTGTTAAGGATTTTTATAAGTATTGACAGCATTCAAACCATGTTTTTTTCTTGAATTCATCTACATATCCAACATTCTGATATATTGCAAGTCACATCATTGTTTTCTGAGTGGATTCAAAATGATTTTAAAAAGTGCATTGAATAAGCAAACATACATCAATTACTATAAATTACTTTTAGATTAATTTAATAAAGCAATAAGTGTTAAAGCTGCACATGATTTCAACTACTTTACAATGTTCTCCTGATGTAATGTGACAATGGAATTGCTTATATTTTAATACACATGTACTACCCAGTAAAGTTGTGTTTGACAAGGGGACAGTGGTGGATATTCCAGAATACTAATCTGTTATCATCACTAAAGTAATATATATATACTAATTGTTTACTTTTCAATTAGTATACTAACTGCAGTTCACTTGAAGATTGAAATTCATTTATTGTTTTGATTTAATACAAAAAATCTGTTAAATAATTTACTTAAAACATAATTTGTGACTTTCATAATAAATAAGAACTACAAAATGAAGCTATATATCTGATTTGTCAAGAGTACTTTACTTTGATTACAGATTAGTATTCTGGAATTTCCATTGGTCCCATTATTAAACACAACTTGAATCAGTGGTATAGGGAAATATTGAGCAACTCTATTATCAAATTAATAAGCAGTATTTTATAACATTGAGCAGTCCGTAAACACATTTTGGGGTTTGGGTGGTTCCATTGTCAAAAAACATCTTTTACGAACTAGTATTTTAGAATATCAAGCAATCCCCATGTTAAACAAGACTTTAGTGATTAGACTAGTATTTCGAAATATACCAAGTGACACAACAATTCTTAGTAATTTGGAAATTAGAGCTACCGCATTGTGAAAACTTTTTTAATGACAAGTATTTAGGAATATCAAGTGGCATAACTTTACTGAGTATTATTCTAGGATATCCAGCTGCACCATTGTCGAACCCATTTTTACAAAGTATTTTTTTTTAGAAAACTGAGTGGCCCCATATCAAACTCATCTCTACTAAATAGTATTTTAAAAAACTTAGTGGCCTTGTATCAAACCTATCTCTACTAAATAGTATTTTGGAATACTGTGTGCCCCCCCCCCCCGCCATTCTCAGACCATCTTTGCTAAGTTGTATTTTGATGCTGACATCATCAAAAACATCTTTTATGTAAACAGTTTACATGGGTCATTTAAAAAAGCATGTGAATTTATTGAACAAATATGCTGACAGACATGTTTAATACATAAAAAGATATAAATAAATACAAATATCACAGTTCATCAATTGTCATTTGTGAGGCATAGTCTTTATAGAGTACTGTCCCTTTGTCTGGATCTACTGCAGCTGATAACATTTCATCCATTTCTTCTTGTGTAAATGGTTCCCCTAAAATGTAAATGTGTGATCATATACATTTTTTGTCAACATAGCTTAAACCAGACTTTGGATTTTTTAAATTTATAGTAATGGCATAATTTATATCTGTACAAACGTTTACAACAAGAACCCAGACCAAAAGTCAGTCATGTAAAGAAATATAGATTAAAATGCATCCATAAGCCCATGTGATCCTAAAAATGTGTCCAGATCAGACCCCTCTACTTAAAAATCCTGGATCCACCACTGCAAAAATGTAAACTCAAATGGACCAATTTCTGAGTCATTAAAAACTAATTATAAAACCTTCTAAAATAATTTATACCAATTGATAAAACAAACAAACAGATCAAACCCAGAAAAGAATGTTTAATATTTAATAAGACTTGTAAAATGTTATAAATATGTTACATGTAACTGTCATGATAAAGTAAAGATTCCATCATGAAAGACGATCACTGAACTGTATTTAAATATAAGTAACTTTATGCACATGAAAATTGGCAGAATGGAAATTTAAAGAAATATGTAATTAATAAAAAACCAATTAAATAATCAATCTGCATACAGTTTAAAAATTATGCACTTAAAAATCATGGGATCATACCTTATCATTAGTAATTATTAATGTTATATGAACTTGTTTCACTGTAAACATAACTTGTATACAGATGTTTCATAATTAATTCTGTTATGATAAATCTTTTAAATCATTAAAGGATTAATATAACTTTAAAGTGAGCCAAATCTTCAAAGCAACAACCTACCTTCTTCCATCATATATTTAGTGAGTTCTTCTGTTAACAAATACCCTTTACTATCTTGATCTAAAACTTGAAAAGCTTTTAAAATAATGTCTTCTGGTTGTGGTTTATATCTGAAAGAAATAAAAGTTAATTCATATATTGTTCTTTGTCAGGCAAAATATTTGTGCAATTTTTAAAGATCCAGTAGATTGGTACTGCTTACAACTCATCTACATGTATTACTATCTATATTCATATATGTCAACACAAAATCTGCAAATTTATTTTTTAATACACGAAATACAAGGAGCCATAATATTGCACAGCAATGTGTAGAACAAACAGAAAGATTCAATGGCTTAAATATAATACAAAAAATTAGTTCATTATTTTAAGTTTTTTAAAATTAAATTACAGATATTTTATTAAACTAAGTGCAATATTGGTATTTAAACTTATACTTTCTTGTTCCCAACATACTTTCTTTCCATAAGTGTCTTTGTCATCATTGGTAAAAACTTCTCAAATCTAATATAACCAGTAGGCTCTTCCTCTTCTATCTAAGTGGATCAAATAACAATGTGTGAATGTCCAATACAGATGTTGTGTATTTAGCTGTTTTACAATATGTATTTACCACGTTTGTGGGAGAAATATGAGTAAGTTCAAGAGTGATGATATTTTCTCAGTTTCAGTCTTATTTCACCTCTAAACTACTCTAGTTCATGTCATTATTGTTGTTTACTTATAATGTTTACTTGTCTTGTATGTTTAAACATTGCTTTTGAGTACATTCCAAAAAGCAAAAGTAACAATACATAAAATTGTAAAAAAATGTTCTAACTGTATTTACAGTACACATGAAGCAGGTGAAATTTTTAGATAGCAGTTTATGTACCCTTATTTTACTACCTTAAAGAACAAGCAATACACTGTTATGCATGACATGGTAAAGTTATCACTACAGTAGTTAAAACACTTCCATTTTTACAACAGGTCACCTGCAGATCATTTATAAAGTGCTTAGTTTCAAGAGTTTTCTTATGTGCAAAGAGTCTGACAGTGTCCTAACAGTAGACCTAAGATGTAAGTACCCCCATATGACAGAAAATGCATATATTTTTTTACCATTCTATATTAGAGGGTTCCCTCACTGCTTTGAGATAGCTCTGATAATAATTAAAAATTGTGCAAAGAGAGAAATATACAAGATATAAGTAGTAATTTACTAGCATTTCTACATACCTCTGCTAAAATATCCTGAAGTTCAGCTTCACTTGGTACACATCCTAATGACCTAATAATTGTACTTATTTCTCTACAAATAGAAATATTATAATAATGATAGACCAACAATAACATTGTGACACATTATTTAGATCCCATATAAACAAATTTGCAACATTAATGGGGGCATTACGTGATACCTAGCCATATTATTGGATAGAATCCTATGTTAAATTACCAGTATGCCTTATGGTCAGGGCATCAAATTGGTCAGAGATTTCAGATAATACATTATTATATTAAATATTTGATACATATACATGATTCTATATTAAAGCAAGTCCAGGTGTGCAGACAACTTGGATACAGATCTTGTTCAGTGTCAAGGAAACTAATTTTTATGGGGACATCCAAAGAAACCAAGTTTGAGTGCTTGAAGAGATTTTACACAAATTTTCTATATGGTTTTTAACTATAACCTGTTTTTCAAGGGGTATAACTCTGGAATTGTATAAAACCTATTGTCCGAACAAAGACAAACTGTGTTTTGTTAAAAGTTACAACATGTCATCAGCCATGTACAACAAAAGTTCCATGTAAAAGCAAGATAATGTTAAACTTATAAACTAGCAATATTTTGTAGCAATCACATATATGAATCTACTTGTTGTTGTTCACATTTGAACTGGAGGTCATCAACCATGGAGAACAAAAAGATAGATCGCAAAGATAGATAAAAGAAGAAATGCTGTAATATGATTTATTTGTGCATAATTTTAATGCATAGAGTACAATCTGACACAGTGCCAGATTCACTGTTAGCTGACTGTTCATAAATTATAAAATTGTTTCACACCAAAATTTACCTGACATCTACTGTTTGATTACTTTCATTATCAAATATTTCAAAAGCTTCTTTTATTCTGTTCTGTATATCAGCAATTAGTGAATCTACAAACATAAAGACAGAATACTAATGCTAGTACTCACTGTTTATACTGTTAGAATGCACAACAGAAATGTGTCATTTGCTGTTAATCCCATGAAGTGTTACCATTTATATCTTATTTGTGTTTATTTAAATTTGTAAATGCTAACTTGGTGGAAATTAATTTTAATATTGTTATTGTTCTGGAAAACAATTATCTGTGATAAAAGGTAGTCTTCTCATAGTGTAACTTCAATGTTGTCTTTCTTGCTTTAGATTCCTAATATTGATTCAAACACTTTTAATATTGATTGACACAATGTAGCAGTATTTTCAAAAACACTTCAAATCTCAAACAAAACACCAAGAAGTACTCTAGCTATAATCAACAATCAAATGAACAGTAAACTTAGTTCCCGTAATACAACATTTAACTTAAATAGCCTCCACCCAACTTGTTAGTGCAAGAAAAAAAGCAAAGCCAAAAACCCAACATCAAATACCAATGTCATTTTAAACACAAATTCTACACTTACCTGTTCCTCCTTTTTCTATGGAAAAGAACCTGACGTTTAACACTCAATATATGTTATATAGTTCTTTGTTAAAATATGTCTTATACATGCATACCTATGGCATGCTGCTTTTAAAAAGTTGTTTGCGTTTATTTTTATGTTTATTTAAAAGCATAATACATACACCTAAAATGCTAAATTAGGTGTAAAATAATTACCTTATAAGTTCTACTGTTATTTTAATGGGAACATTGAACTAATTGAAACTGATTCATCCCAATGTGTACAGTTGATTAACAAAAACAAATGGTACAAAATAATTATCACGGACATTAAGACATGTACTTAAACTTGTAACTATCCGAATCATGATTTTAAATACATAAATTTCAAAGTGGGCATAATTCTTTTTAAGAGATCATCAAAATTTTTATACAGAACTACAAGTATGTTGCATCAAAATGCAAACAAGCAAGAATATGAGGTTGATTAGTAAAATTGTAGTCGGTCGGAAAAACATCCATTATGTTATTTAGTCTTATATTTTTTTATAGTACACTACATGTATAATAATTCCAAACTAATAACATTGTTTTGATTGGTTGTGGATCTGATAGGAGTTTTAAGGATTAAACACTATTTTTCCAGAAAAATCAGACCATTCACTAAAACTTGACATAGTTTGAGAGTGCATAGTAAAAGTCAGTGTCGATCTGTGAACATATATTTATTCCGGATAATAATTGTTCCGCCTGGAACATTTTAGCATATAATAAAAGTTCCACGGAAAATTACTTATATAATGATATTTCCATTTCTTTCGGGTGGAATTTTCCTTATGACATTGGATAAAATATTACATAATGAATGTTCCAACTGGAACTTTTGTTATATGATAAACGATCTCTAGAACAAGTATTATGATTGAACTTATAGTCTGTCACAGATCCGCTAGGGAAAATGCATATATTTTGCCTGTTATTGTGTTCATGGCTTTATGTTTTGTTAAACATACTTGCCAACATATTTTTGGTAGACACAGGTAAAAAATCTGAAGTCTGTGGGCAAAATCAGGAGCATTGCCATATATGTTATCCTAAAGTGTAAAAATGAATTTATAAGCTAATTCCATCCCTTTTTAGTAAATCTTATTACGACTTAAATTTTCCATTGTCATTTTTTCCATGTTTTGCCTCCAAGCAACAGTGGGGAGAAACTTGTTATTTACAAATTGTGGGCAGTTTCTGTATTACTTGACATTAATGACCAATTTTCCGATTACGCAATTGTGGCAAATACTGATGACACACCATCTTTGCAGATTATGGACAAAAATATTTGAGGAAAATGTGTGCATTCTTGCCAGTTCTGATGTGAGTATGTTATATATTAATTCATTTAATTTTCCATATTATAGAACAGTTGTCAACTGTCAACAAAATAAATATCAACAAAAAATAGTAAGCCGTAAACCAAAGCAGCAGGTCTAAGAACCAGACCAATTGGTTATTTTTTGTAAAAAATAAGAGCATGTCTTTAAGTTGATAAATTAGAAATACAGGGTGAGTTTATTGTTGATATTCAGTGGTGTAGGTAAGATTTTATACATAGATAAAGGCAGGAAAAATAGTGTTTCATTCATCATCGGAAACCCACATCTGGTCACGTTTGCTACAACTTACAAATGTTGTGTTTCATCTTTTAATATACAATACAGTAAAAGAATGAGTTCAAACAGAACTGTTGGCCAATTATTTACAGGATCCTTTGTCTGTAATCTAAATATTTACTCCAAAGTAATTAAAATTTGTTTTACATTAAATTGCCTGTATATTAACCACTTGACATCTGTCTCTATGTGGTTCAAGATGTACAAATATTAGTCAAACTTGACAAAGAGGGAGTGTCATTTGGATATTTGAATGGCCTTGTTTTTGTTACAGAAAGGATGTTAATTTGGTTAATTTCTAAAAGTAGATACATTTTTGCTAATTCCCAGTGAGCCCCAACCCTTTTTTTTACTTTTCAACTATGATTATATCGATACAGATGCTAAACAAAATAACAGATTGTTGTACGAAGTATAAGGCCTATATACATGTTATACTTTACTTTAAATTCCCCTATTTATTCTCCTACCCAAGCTCTAAATTAAAGTTTGTTTCTATTACTCGTTAGTGTTAGTCTGTACCGTCGGCCTCTGAACGATTTATAATTATACTATAAGTTGTACGACAAAGGAATATAAATAGTTTATTATGAGATTTGCTCATTTTTTTAGCCTAAATAAAATGCGAATGATTCCATCCCTATTCACGGATTAAATTGTCATTATAAATTATTTATATACCAGCATTTTCCTTCTGTTCTACGTCCGCCATCTTGTTTATATTGGTTGCTATTTGGTGTCCTTGACCTACATTACCTCCCTTTAAAGAAAGTCAAAAGTAAGATTTTTAAATGGAACGATTTTTACCGAGAAAGTCAAGAAGAGCAAAACAATAAACACAAAAAAATATTTTTGTTAGTGTTAGTCTGTACCGTCAGCGTCGGAACGAGTTATAATACTATTAGTTGTACGACTTATAAAACAAATTTAGTTTCACAACTATGAAAATTATGCTGATTGGAGGCAAATTTGATTCTGAACAGCAATACTCTATACATAAAACACAGTTGTAAAAACAATAATTTATTTACTGTGCGCATTAAAGGACAGATAACATAAACATAAATATAAATATAAAAAAATATATAAAATAAAGATTTTTACTCCTTTATATCTTATAAGATAACACCTGAATTACAATTTTTACAACTGTATAAAACTGGTAAATGTTTCAATAGTACGTGTACCACATAATGCTTGATATTGTATACTAGGAGAACACAGAGATATACAGATTTAATAGATTGTCTCTTATGAGCGGAAACCTGCGTAAACTCGACGTTCAACTAATTTTGCGCGTGTATAGAATGAAGAAAATAACCAGTTTCGATAATTAGAATATAATAGGTTCGATTTAGTAATTTAAAACCCGATATAGTTTCTGTCAACATTTGAATAATTCGTAATCTTGTTAGACATTTTGTATTTGATGTAGAAGTTCCAAACTTTAAATGGTCTTATAATCACAATCTTAAAAACTACTAAGTTATCAACAAGAATACAATTGTTATTGCTATCTTTCTGATATTCCGGAAATCCTCTGTTGTGCCAATGGTCGGTCCCAGCAATATCACAAAAAGGGTTGGACGGCAGAGGATTCTCAGACTTTTTTTAATTAGGGCGCAATTTTCTCCATAATTTGGGAAATTTGGGCGTAATATATGCAGATTCTTCCATAATATTAACATTTGTATGTGTTAGTACACCACTCATCATGTTCCAAAAATCAACTGGTCTTTTCAAGATAGAGTTACTGCTCTTTGTATATAAAAAGAGGCAAGGACCATACATGCACTTAATCCCGAAAGTGGGCAACCCGAATCTAATAAAACCATGGGTGCACTCAGGTGCTCCGGACTAGAAAAAGTGCCTGCCTCTAATTTGATACCGTCGCTAAACGCATTGGGAAAAAGTCCAATCCAGGAATAGGAAAGTAAAATATTACCTATGATTCAGTGAAAATGTTCGATCGAGAGAGATGAATTTCCCATACAATATAACTTTCAAAGGAACAGTAACTTAATAACGTCTCAGTATACCCTATTAATTACGGTGTAATTTTTATGAGGAAAGATTCTTTAGTCTACTTTTTGTGTTGCATATTAATGCTTATTTTTTTGTGTAATAGTACATGTCTTATTTTTTTATGCCTTAAAATGAATATATTTCTTAAAAAAAAATACATATTAATTTTATCAGTTATTGCGTTAACGAAATTAAGTGATAACCCAAATTTTATTTTTTTAAAAGCACTATATCGGAATTTCTCATAAGACGTGGGTGGGTGGTTAGCTTTGCCATTTTATTGTTTATTTGTTTGTTTGAATTTTTTTTTTTGAAATTTCATTGACGTACGCACGTATGACCGAAGCACATATTCAATGAAGGTCAATCAAACTTCAAAGAAATGCATCAATTCTTGTAATAACATTTTATATCAAGAAATGGGAGAAATTCATAACAAATATAAGTAAATTTCCTTTTTGTACGCCATATAGTGTAATGTTATTGAAGTTGCTATGGTGACAGATTTCAATGAATACATGCAAGTAGAGGAGGAAGCCGAAGCACCCAGTGAAGTCGAGCACACACTGGCCTCAGTGAGACTTGAACCCACAACCTCAGTGTCTACAGGCACGTGATCAATAGCATATGTGACGAAAAACCGTAAACTTGCACTTGGCCACAACGAAATTTTGTGAAAAGAGGCCCAGGGGTTCTGAGTCCACGTTCGATCCCTCATCGTCGAGGGAACAAACGTATACTTTGAACCATTGACCTGGGAGAATGGAGTACACATGGTGTTGAAATAATCTACGACAATGTATGGTTATTTTGTGCTGTCGATTGAACTCGTCGGTAGGTCATGCAACATTTGGCAAGATAAAATTGTCTTCGAAATGTTAATTTGAATTTAAACATGCGTTACAACAGGCACCTAAATATACTAAGATGTGACTAGAATCTGACTGCAGACGTCCACACATGAGAAATCAAATGGATAACTGCCGTGATATAAAAAAGGGAATGTTTCAAGTGAGGCTATATGCAAACATCAAAAAAAGATATTTCATTCCTTGATCGGTACAAACAAAAACCTGTCACCCATCCTTTTTGTTTCTGAAATAAATATTTTTTTCACTTTCTGACGAAATAAAATTTCGTACACGATTGACTGCCATTGACACGACACGTGTGTAATATGAGGCACGACTTCTTATTCTTCCGATGCATCCGAGTTCACTTTCATTTCCATGACAGTTCGTGTCACTGTATTGTATGTATGTTATTTTGTTCTGTGTTTGTTTTGGTGCGTCCTATGGTTTTGTACTGAGATGTGTTGCCCCGTTATATTCAAATGCCCTAAATACAATTCTATTAGAGATGAATTCGAACATAAAAATATTAATACTTTCAAACTGGAAAATGACACAATACAAATAAGGGACAGACCATTTAACTTGAAAAGGGGGGAGGGGGATCCTTGGTTTTTTCTTTTGGTGAGACATTTTTAAATATTCATATATTTGAAGGCGTCGCGACAGAATATTTTTTTCATTATTAGCATTATTTTATATAGCAGAAATCATTCAGAATATTGTTTTTCTTACCCTCTGCTTCCAAAATATTTTTTTCATCAAAAATAATTTTCAAAATATTTTTTTAGGAAAAAACCAAGCCCCCCCCCCTGCAAGTTAAATGGTCGGTCCCTAAGTAACCTAGTGAAAATATTGTCTTTGCGGAATCACTTGCAACATGTTGCTCCATTTATAAAAAAAGTCACTTATACTGAGGAAAGTGGAACATGTGATTGCATGATTCACCACTACTGATAATACTTTTACATACATGCACTTAAACAGTCTTGTGTATTTGAAATATCAATGCTTTTTCTGCAACTACCTCTTCAATTATACAAATTCGACCCTTCGAATAAAGCAAAGCTTTATTTTTAAATAATGACGTCAGCTTCTGGTACCCTTGTCCATACTTTTAACTATATTTAGTATTATGTTCTTGTTTACGATTTGTTGTCATTGTCAGGCTATAACTCGAATACGTGCCGAAAATTTCAAGTAAAATCGAAGTGCAGACTGCACCGAAGGAAAGATTGCTTTGCAAGTATGAAATAAGATTCCTGCCTCATGTTTGACAGGCAATAAAACTCTCCTATTTCTTGAATGGCAATGTCCAGTGCTTTGCTGTTGGAAACTCCAAAAACCGTTTTGCTCAAACTCTAAAATAGCAGGTGCACAATTCCACCATAAGATTCTGCAAAAGATTCATCAAATCCCACTCAGTGGTGCAAGTTGTTGTGGATAAGAGATAGGTATCCCCTACATCAAAGAAAGGCAAGTCCACGTTTGCTATGGGAAATTCTAAATACCATTCAAAATTTAAAATATCAGGTGTACAATGGCACTATGCAACGATACAACTGAAGATTTTTTCCATCATAACTTATAAATGTAAATGATGACATAAGCTTCTTAAAGATTCAATTCTAAAATAATTTATTTCTGTTATACTCAAGGGCTTCAGTTGCCGAGTGGTTAGGGTAGTATTCATCTACTATTGATGGAATGCCTGTCAGCACTAGTTTGAATCTTACTGCTGCCAGGGTGTGCTCAACATCAATCTTGATTGACAATTATTAAAAACCTCATACAATCTGGCTTCCTCCTCCAATAAAAACAGGACGCCCAAATATAGTTGAAAAATTGCTTAAAATGGCATTAAACACCATTAAAACACAGGAATCAGTACAAAACCATTTACATGTGCTTTCGAATGATACTGGGTCGATTTTGTTATAGCGAGTCCAACAAACTGTAACAAAATCGACCCAATATCATTCAAAGGTGCATGTCAGTAAATCGATTTTTATAAATTCCCCTGATTAAAACAAACAAAAATTTTAGGACTGTATGAGGCAACATATATCTTTATAATCAGAATGCATGTCAACTAGTTTGTTTTAAATTTAAACAATGTGTTAATAGCTTATACTAAAAGACACAATCACATGGAGTGCTTTTCTGCGTGCATTTTTAAAAATCAATATTCAATATTGCGATATTGTAACTTTTTATTACGAAAATCCAATACAAAAATCTCCACTGTACATATTCCATACTATGCCCTTGTTGTTTACATGTACTTGACTTTTGCTACGCAATCTGACACTTTTTGTTTTCAACAGGTGTCTTACGATGTTTACAAAAGCTCGCCAGCTTTCGGGACGATTACCAAATTGCCGACAATGAAAAAAGTTAAACTATATGTTATTAATGTTTAAAAAAAAATGTTTTGTCGGAAAAGTTGTTTGTTAATAAATCGATTTGATGGAATTAATTTCATGAAGACCTTTGTATTGTTACGTATAGACGCAATTATTTAAATAATTAAAAAAAACCAATAAATAGACCTATAATTTTTTTCATTAATTTGTCATCAAGCACTAGATTAATAACAAAGCAACTAATACCGTATAAGTGTTTTTTTTCGCGTGTGGAAAATTAAGCGTTTTTGTTAAAAAACTGTGTGAGTTTATTTTGGCGCAATGTAATATTCGCGGTCCGTGATAAGAATGAATAACTCTATCAATTGTCATAATTTTTCGCGCGTTTTTATTTTCGCGTTCCAACTTTTACCGCGAATATAGCGAAAATTAAATCACCGCGAAAAAACCCACTTATACGGTATATCATCATCTAAAGTTGGCGCGTTGTCAGCGGCGAATAAGTGTTGTACACCTCTCTCATTGGTATTGTCGGATTATCGGCAGCTCTTTGACAAAGCATTTTACTGCAGCATGTACAGTTACTCTTTGAACTCAGAACATCAGCTTGTGTTGCGAAAAGGTTGTGTTTTCAGTTACACAATATTAATCAATTTTTGTTATAACTATCGGTAAAGTATTTTAATTGTTATAATGCTGAACAATTAAAACTGTTTTCGAATAAGTTCTAAGTAGTTCCTCAAATTAAAAATATTTTAGCCTAAATTTGTTTTTCCGGTAATTTGGGAATAGGCAAAATGTACTCGGCAAATTGGGATTTGGCAATCTGGCATGGAATCATTCGCGCCTTAACTGAAAACGACATTACCCGATGGGTTTCAAATGGACAATAATCGCTTGCTCCAAGTTACAACCGTTCTATTTTAGGTCAAAATTTACTTTGTAAAATCGCCCTATCAAATTAAAAAACAGCATTTCAAAACAAATGTTTTAAAAAATAATCTACAAAAGGAACATAAGCTCAAGCAGTTTTATTTGTCACTCAAAAAACTTCTGCCAAAACACACTGACTTGATCACATCTTCCCCTGTTTTAAGGAACACATAAAATGAAGGAAAATACATTGTTATGACTTTCGTTCAATCAGATATTTAAAGCATAAAAATGCAACATGGTGTGAAACGACGGCAATTTCGTGAGGTAAACCAGGGACAGTCTATACTTAGTATAGACTGTCCCTGGGTAAACATACACGAAAAATTGTAGTCTCGATCACCCAGACGCATATATAAATAGCGTCTGGGATCACCTTGTTGTAATTTCGCTACCAATAGGTGGAGACAAAACAATGATTCTATTTTTAATGCCCTATTTTTAGACCAGGAAAACCATGCAACCATGTCTATACTTATGAAATGACGTCACAGTAAGATTCTCTCTTGATTGTGCATAACAATAATATTTGTTTAATTAATTGATAAAGTTATATTTTATAAAAATATTCAAATGTTAAATTTGGTACAATTTTTTATACACTTCTTGATATAAACGGAAGTAATTTTTAAGACAGTAAAAATATCATCCAATCAAAAATTACGCCCAGTTTTGGGCGTAATAATAACGAGTTCAATATAGAGATGAATCCAGACGCACAAATGAAATTAAGCGTCTGGATGATCGAGACTAGAAAAATTGGTACGTTCTTTGTAAGTTGGACGCTTGGAATGCTATTTATGGTGTAAAAAAACGCCAAAGTGATTCGGATTTTGTTTGAAACATGTGCAGCTAAACTTTTCAAATGCTTTTGGTTGTGATTTTGTGAAATTGTAAAGGTATAGCAATATTGAATAAACACGTTTTTTTATTAATGTTTGATCAATAAAATGTGCACCAGAAAGATATTTTATAGTAAAGGACTGGCCAGAAACTCTTTTAGCATTGTTTTAAGTTCGGACACAGAGATTTTATGTGCAACGTTTCAGATTACTGACAAATGTGTCTTTGACGAGTTGATCTCCTGACACTCTCTTCTAGATCATCATTTTCATGATCTACTTCATGCAAAGCTTCTGTTGGTTGAGTGGAGGGGTCTTGACTTGTGGCTTCAGCTCCTTTCTCAGTTATTACTTGATTAGATGAACCATCTTGATCTATATGTAGGGCGTCCCCTGACATTTCCGCAATGTCTGTGTCATTTGCAGAGTTCATCTGCTAACACTTTACTGCTGTCACTTTCTGATTCCACAGAATAAACATTCGTTAGTGCATGTTGTGTATGATTTCTATCTGTATTTGAGGTCTTTCATCGTTTCCATCTCATCGTTTGTATCGGTATCACACAGATTTTCAACTGGTAATAATAGGTTTCTGTGTAATGTCTTTTTCTTGCCGGTGCCATCTTTACGCTGTACTTTGTAAACTGGTATGTCTAAATTTGGTTGCTCAAGTACTGTGTATGGTTCTTTTTCGCAGCGATCAGCTAGTTTATGTTTGCCATCCTAAGCTACTACCTTGAAAAGAAGTGCATCACCTTTCTGAATGACTGAACCTCGTTTATTCAAATCATAAGTGTTCTTTTGTTTATGTTGGGCTTTACTAGTAACTTCTTTGGCTATTTCATATGATTTCTTTCAATTCGTTAATATATTATGTGGCTGGGATTTTATCTGTTCCAGGAGGTTTGGTGTTAAATATGACATCTATTTAAGTCGCCCAAAAAAATTTTTTTTGGGAGACTTATTGTGTTTGCACCGTTTCTTATTATTATTATTATTAAGTCGCCCAAAAAAATTTTTTTTGGGAGACTTATTGTGTTTGCACCGTTTCTTATTATTATTATTAAGTCGCCCAAAACAAGTTTTGGGAGACTTATTGTTTTTGCACCGTTTCTTATTATTATTATTATTATTATTATTATTATTATTATTAAGTCGCCCAAAAAAATTTTTTTTGGGAGACTTATTGTGTTTGCACCGTTTCTTATTATTATTATTATTATTATTATTATTATTAAGTCGCCCAAAAAAATTTTTTTTGGGAGACTTATTGTGTTTGCACCGTTTCTTATTATTATTATTAAGTCGCCCAAAACAAGTTTTGGGAGACTTATTGTTTTTGCACCGTTTCTTATTATTATTATTAAGTCGCCCAAAAAAATTTTTTTGGGAGACTTATTGTGTTTGCACCGTTTCTTCTTCTTATTATTAAATCCCCGACCACGAAGTGTCGGGGATTTATTGTTTTTGCACCGTTTCTTATTATTATTATTATTCTTCTTCTTCTTCTTCTTCTTCTTCTTCTTCTTCTGGACCTAACTTTGTCCGTAGGATTTCTCGAAGACGAAAAGACATAGGTCAATGAAACTTACCAGAAAGATAGGTCACCACTAGGAAATGGTCTTTCCGATTTCGAAATTTTGAAAATGGCGGCCATCTTGGATTGGCGGCCATTTTGAATTTGAAAAAAATACAAAATTAATCATAAAAAATCACAAACAATATGGATATGAACCAAAATAGGTTTATAGGTCAATATTAAGGTCCCGGACAATATGGGACCATTTTCCGAAAAATCAAAGATGGCCACCATATTCAAAATGGCCGCCAAAGTGCGAAAATTGAAAAGTTGTCCGATTTCAACGAAAATTGGCATTTAGGTCAATATTGATATTACGAACAACATGGCGACACTTTCGAACAAATCCAAGATGGCTGTCATATTCAAAATGGCCGCCAAAGTGCGAAAATTGAAAAGTTGTCCGATTTCAACGAAAATTGGCATTTAGGTGAATATTGATATTACGAACAACATGGTGACATGTTTGAACAAATCCAAGATGGCCACAAAAGTCCAAGATGGCCGCCATATTCAAAATGGCCGCCAAAGTGCGAAAATTGAAAAGTTGTCCGATTTCAACGAAAATTGGCATTTAGGTCAATATTGATATTACGAACAACATGGCGACACTTTCGAACAAATCCAAGATGGCTGTCATATTCAAAATGGCTGCCAAAGTGCGAATATTGAAAAGTTGTCTGATTTCAACAAAAATTGGCATTTAGGTCAATATTGATATTACGAACAACATGTCGAACAAATCCAAGATGGCTGCCAAAGTCCAAGATGGCCGCCATATTCAAAATGGCCGCCAAAGTGCGAAAATTGAAAAGTTGTCCGAATTGTGACAAAAGTGGGCACGGGAGGGGATTTTTTTGTGACTTGCTTGCAATCACAATCAGCACTTGTTATTATTATTATTATTCTTTTCCACACATTTTTCTTAATCATGAACTTGTCCGACACATTTTTTGAAAACGCTTTGACCAATCAAGATAAAACCTGCTGAGGTGGGTGGAGGGTCACTCAGAGGGGTGCCATCCACTTTTGAAATTTTCAAAATGGCCGCCATTTTCAAAATGGCCGCCCTTAAAGATTTTTGGCCCCCTCTCAGATCTCGGAGATGGCTGGATGGATTTTAATGAAAATTGGTACACTGGTAGAGTTAACCATCCTGAGCAGTGTGGCGAAAAAAAATTTGATGCGAACGCCGCCATTTTAAAATGGCCGCCGTTTTACCACACCCGCCCCCCAAAAACGTCAACTTTGTCCGATTTCAACGAAATTTGATTTCTAGACGTATTTTGATGTACTGAACCTGCTGAGGTGGGTGGAGGGTCACTCAGAGGTGTGCCATCCACTTTTGAAATTTTCAAAATGGCCGCCATTTTCAAAATGGCCGCCGTTAAAGATTTTTGGCCCCCTCTCAGATCTCGGAGATGGGTGGATGGATTTTAATGAAAATTGGTACACTGGTAGAGTTAACCATCCTGAGCAGTGTGGCGAAAACAAATTTGATGCAAAAGCCGCCATTTTAAAATGGCCGCCGTTTTACCACACCCGCCCCCAAAAACATCAACTTTGTCCGATTTTAACGAAATTTGATTTCTAGAAGTATTTTGATGTACTGATTTGAATGGAATACTATCCATGGGGATTTGGGCGACTTCTGTGTTGGCATCCCAACACAATCATGTTTAATTATTATTATTATTATTCTTTTCCACACATTTTTCTTAATCATGAACTTGTCCGACACATTTTTTGAAAACGCTTTGACCAATGAAGATAAAACCTGCTGAGGTGGGTGGAGGGTCACTCAGAGGGGTGCCATCCACTTTTGAAATTTTCAAAATGGCCGCCATTTTCAAAATGGCCGCCGTTAAAGATTTTTGGCCCCCTCTCAGATCTCGGAGATGGCTGGATGGATTTTAATGAAAATTGGTACACTGGTAGAGTTAACCATCCTGAGCAGTGTGGCGAAAAAAAATTTGATGCGAACGCCGCCATTTTAAAATGGCCGCCGTTTTACCACACCCGCTCCCCAAAAATGTCAACTTTGTCCGATTTCAACGAAATTTGATTTCTAGACGTATTTTGATGTACTGAACCTGCTGAGGTGGGTGGAGGGTCACTCAGAGGTGTGCCATCCACTTTTGAAATTTTCAAAATGGCCGCCATTTTCAAAATGGCCGTCGTTAAAGATTTTTGGCCCCCTCTCAGATCTCGGAGATGGGTGGATGGATTTTAATGAAAATTGGTACACTGGTAGAGTTAACCATCCTGAGCAGTGTGGCGAAAACAAATTTGATGCAAAAGCCGCCATTTTAAAATGGCCGCCGTTTTACCACACCCGCCCCCAAAAACATCAACTTTGTCCGATTTTAACGAAATTTGATTTCTAGAGGTATTTTGATGTACTGATTTGAATGGAATACTATCCATGGGGATTTGGGCGACTTCTGTGTTGGCATCCCAACACAATCATGTTTAATTATTATTATTATTCTTTTCCACACATTTTTCTTAATCATGAACTTGTCCGACACATTTTTTGAAAACGCTTTGACCAATCAAGATAAAACCTGCTGAGGTGGGTGGAGGGTCACTCAGAAATGGGCCATCCACTTTTGAAATTTTCAAAATGGCCGCCATTTTCAAAATGGCCGCCGTTAAAGATTTTTGGCACCCTCTCAGATCTCGGAGATGGCTGGATGGATTTTAATGAAAATTGGTACACTGGTAGAGTTAACCATCCTGAGCAGTGTGGCGAAAAAAAATTCGATGCGAACGCCGCCATTTTAAAATCGCCGCCATTTTATCACACCCACCCCCCAAAAATGTCAACTTTGTCCGATTTCAACGAAATTTGATTTCTAGACGTATTTTGATGTACTGTCAAGATAAAACCTGCTGAGGTGGGTGGAGGGTCACTCAGAGGTGTGCCATCCACTTTTGAAATTTTCAAAATGGCCGCCATTTTCAAAATGGCCGCCATTAAAGATTTTTGGCCCCCTCTCAGATCTCGGAGATGGGTGGATGGATTTTAATGAAAATTGGTACACTGGTAGAGTTAACCATCCTGAGCATTGTGGCGAAAACAAATTTGATGCTAACACCGCCATTTTAAAATGGCCGCCGTTTTACCACACCCGCCCCCCAAAAACGTCAACTTTGTCCGATTTCAACGAAATTTGATCTCTAGACGTATTTTGATGTACTGAACCTGCTGAGGTGGGTGGAGGGTCACTCAGAGGTGTGCCATCCACTTTTGAAATTTTCTAAATGGCCGCCATTTTCAAAATGGCCGCCGTTAAAGATTTTTGGCCCCCTCTCAGATCTCGGAGATGGGTGGATGGATTTTAATGAAAATTGGTACACTGGTAGAGTTAACCATCCTGAGCAGTATGGCGAAAACAAATTTGATGCGAAAGCCGCCATTTTAAAATGGCCGCCGTTTTACCACACCCGCCCCCAAAAACATCAACTTTGTCCGATTTTAGCGAAATTTGATTTCTAGAGGTATTTTGATGTACTGATTTGAATGGAATACTATCCATGGGGATTTGGGCGACTTCTGTGTTGGCATCCCAACACAA
The DNA here is from genome assembly GCA_944474755.1 of Limnoperna fortunei. NCBI lineage: Eukaryota > Metazoa > Mollusca > Bivalvia > Mytilida > Modiolidae > Limnoperna > Limnoperna fortunei. The sequence continues at coordinate 36,844,590 of OX104113.1, forward strand.
TCATGTTTAATTAAGTCTCCCAAACGAAGTTTGGAGACTTATTGTTTTTAGTCTGTTTCTTATTATTATTATTATTATTCTTCTTCTGGTTTCCCCGTAGAGATTTCCGACACTTTTCTCAGAAACCGTAAATGGGATCAATTTGAAACTTGGTAGGATGTTAGACCCTATTGACTAGATGTGCAATCATCTTTCGGAATTTCCAAGATGGCCGCCACTTTCAAAATGGCCGCCATTTAAGTTTTCCCGCCAAAATGCAGTTCCCGGAGAACCGCCAGATGGATTTCGATGAAACTTGGTATGTAGGTTCAGCATAGTGGTCTTGATTTATTTTTGGCAAAAAATCGCGCGCGAACCGGCCGCCATTTTCAAAATGGCCGCCGAATCGCCAAAAATTCAAGTTTGTCGGATTTCAACGAAAATGGGTTTTAACAGTAAATGTGGTATGCCGAGTCCAATGGTCAACTCAGAATTTTTATACGACGCGCCATTTTTTGTAAAATGGCCGCCAAAGTTGCCAAATGGGCAAAAATTCAACATTGTCATAATTCAACGAAAATAGGTTCTAAAAGTAAATTTGGTATGCCGAGTTCAACGGTACACTCAGATTTGTTATACGACCCGCCATTTTTTTAAAAATGGCCACCAAAGTCGCCAAATCGGCAAAAATTCAACATTGTCGGAACTCAATGAAAATTGGTTCCTAAAGTAAATTTAGTATGTCGAGTTCAATGGTCAACTCAGAATTTTTATATGACGCGCTATTTTTTGTAAAATGGCTGCACAGGACTATCAGTAACTTCGTTTGGGAGACTTCACGTTTCGCGAAACGTAAATTTTAATTATTATTATTATTATTCTTTTCCACACATTTTTCTTAATCATGAACTTGTCCGACACATTTTTTGAAAACGCTTTGACCAATCAAGATAAAACCTGCTGAGGTGGTTGGAGGGTCACTCAGAGGGGTGCCATCCACTTTTGAAATTTTCAAAATGGCCGCCATTTTCAAAATGGCCGCCGTTAAAGATTTTTGGCCCCCTCTCAGATCTCGGAGATGGCTGGATGGATTTTAATGAAAATTGGTACACTGGTAGAGTTAACCATTCTGAGCAGTGTGGCGAAAAAAAATTTGATGCGAACGCCGCCATTTTAAAATGGCCGCCGTTTTACCACACCCGCCCCCCAAAAACGTCAACTTTGTCCGATTTCAACGAAATTTGATTTCTAGACGTATTTTGATGTACTGAACCTGCTGAGGTGGGTGGAGGGTCACTCAGAGGTGTGCCATCCACTTTTGAAATTTTCAAAATGGCCGCCATTTTCAAAATGGCCGCCGTTAAAGATTTTTGGCCCCCTCTCAGATCTCGGAGATGGGTGGATGGATTTTAATGAAAATTGGTACACTGGTAGAGTTAACCATCCTGAGCAGTGTGGCGAAAACAAATTTGATGCAAAAGCCGCCATTTTAAAATGGCCGCCGTTTTACCACACCCGCCCCCAAAAACATCAACTTTGTCCGATTTTAACGAAATTTGATTTCTAGAGGTATTTTGATGTACTGATTTGAATGGAATACTATCCATGGGGATTTGGGCGACTTCTGTGTTGGCATCCCAACACAATCATGTTTAATTATTATTAAGTCGCCGACCACGAAGTGTCGGGCGACTTATTGTTTTTACTCCGTTTCTTATTATTATTATTTTCATATTTCTTATGTTTTCCCCTCGCAATGTTGTCCGCTCGTTTTCTCGCTCATCTTTTAACCGATCGAAATGAAACTTTAGGAACATGCTAAGGGTGACCTGAAGTTGTGCAATCCACTTTTGAAATTTTCAAAATGGCCGCCATTTTCAAAATGGCCGCCGTTGAAAAAAATGACGGCCGTTGTCAGATCTCAGTAATTGCCAAAGCAATTTCAATGAAAATTGGTATACTGGTACAGCTAACTATCCCGAGCATTTTTGCAAAAAAAAATTTGACGCGGCCGACATTTCAAAATGGCCGCCATTCGAACACCACCCCCCTAAAAATGTAAAAATTTAAACGTCATCCGATTTAGACGAAATTTGGTATACAGGTAGCTTATGATACCCTAAGTGTGCCACTATTAAAAATGTTTTGTCCGACTTCCGGTTTCAAAATGGCGGCCGTTTTAAAGTTTTACAAAATGGCGGCCGTTGTCAGATCTCAGTTATGGCCAGAGCAATTTCAATGAAAATTGGTATACTGATACAGCTAACTATCCTGAGCATTTTTGCAAAAAAAATTTTTGTCCGACTTCCGGTTTCAAAATGGCGGCCGTTTTAAAGTTTGCTCGTTTTCTCGCTCATCTTTTAACCGATCGAAATGAAACCTGGCCAACTGAAAGCTCATGTTATGAAGTTGTGCTCTTGACTTTTAGTTCCCTCTACTCGGTCAAAAGTGCGGAACGGGAGGCGACTTCAACGTTTCGGGAAACGTAAATTTTAATTATTATTATTATTCTTTTCCACACATTTTTCTTAATCGTGAACTTGTCCGACACATTTTTTGAAAACGCTTTGACCAATCAAGATAAAACCTGCTGAGGTGGGTGGAGGGTCACTCAGAGGGGTGCCATCCACTTTTGAAATTTTCAAAATGGCCGCCATTTTCAAAATGGCCGCCGTTAAAGATTTTTGGCCCCCTCTCAGATCTCGGAGATGGCTGGATGGATTTTAATGAAAATTGGTACACTGGTAGAGTTAACCATCCTGAGCAGTGTGGCGAAAAAAAATTTGATGCGAACGCCGCCATTTTAAAATGGCCGCCGTTTTACCACACCCGCCCCCCAAAAACGTCAACTTTGTCCGATTTCAACGAAATTTGATTTCTAGACGTATTTTGATGTACTGAACCTGCTGAGGTGGGTGGAGGGTCACTCAGAGGTGTGCCATCCACTTTTGAAATTTTCAAAATGGCCGCCATTTTCAAAATGGCCGCCGTTAAAGATTTTTGGCCCCCTCTCAGATCTCGGAGATGGGTGGATGGATTTTAATGAAAATTGGTACACTGGTAGAGTTAACCATCATGAGCAGTGTGGCGAAAACAAATTTGATGCAAAAGCCGCCATTTTAAAATGGCCGCCGTTTTACCACACCCGCCCTTAAAAACATCAACTTTGTCCGATTTTAACGAAATTTGATTTCTAGAGGTATTTTGATGTACTGATTTGAATGGAATACTATCCATGGGGATTTGGGCGACTTCTGTGTTGGCATCCCAACACAATCATGTTTAATTAAGTCGCCCAAAAAAATTTTGTTTGGGAGACTTATTGTGTTTGCACCGTTTCTTATTATTATTATTATTATTATTAAATCCCCGACCACGAAGTGTCGGGGATTTATTGTTTTTGCACCGTTTCTTTAAATCCCCGACCACGAAGTGTCGGGGATTTATTGTTTTTGCACCGTTTCTTATTATTATTATTCTTCTTCTTCTTCTTCTTCTTCTTCTTCTTCTTCTGGACCTAACTTTGTCCGTAGGATTTCTCGAAGACGAAAAGACATAGGTCAATGAAACTTACCAGAAAGATAGGTCACCACTAGGAAATGTTCTTTCCGATTTCGAAATTTTGAAAATGGCGGCCATCTTGGATTGGCGGCCATTTTGAATTTGAAAAAAATACAAAATTAATCATAAAAAATCACAAACAATATGGATATGAACCAAAATAGGTTTATAGGTCAATATTAAGGTCCCGGACAATATGGGACCATTTTCCGAAAAATCCAAGATGGCCACCATATTCAAAATGGCCGCCAAAGTGCGAAAATTGAAAAGTTGTCCGATTTCAACGAAAATTGGCATTTAGGTCAATATTGATATTACGAACAACATGGCGACACTTTCGAACAAATCCAAGATGGCTGTCATATTCAAAATGGCCGCCAAAGTGCGAAAATTGAAAAGTTGTCCGATTTCAACGAAAATTGGCATTTAGGTGAATATTGATATTACGAACAACATGGTGACATGTTTGAACAAATCCAAGATGGCCACAAAAGTCCAAGATGGCCGCCATATTCAAAATGGCCGCCAAAGTGCGAAAATTGAAAAGTTGTCCGATTTCAACGAAAATTGGCATTTAGGTCAATATTGATATTACGAACAACATGGCGACACTTTCGAAAAAATCCAAGATGGCTGTCATATTCAAAATGGCTGCCAAAGTGCGAATATTGAAAAGTTGTCTGATTTCAACAAAAATTGGCATTTAGGTCAATATTGATATTACGAACAACATGTCGAACAAATCCAAGATGGCTGCCAAAGTCCAAGATGGCCGCCATATTCAAAATGGCCGCCAAAGTGCGAAAATTGAAAAGTTGTCCGAATTGTGACAAAAGTGGGCACGGGAGGGGATTTTTTTGTGACTTGCTTGCAATCACAATCAGCACTTGTTATTAAATCCCCGACCACGAAGTGTCGGGGATTTATTGTTTTTGCACCGTTTCTTATTATTATTATTCTTCTTCTTCTTCTTCTTCTTCTTCTTCTTCTTCTTCTTCTTCTTCTTCTTCTTCTGGACCTAACTTTGTCCGTAGGATTTCTCGAAGACGAAAAGACATAGGTCAATGAAACTTACCAGAAAGATAGGTCACCACTAGGAAATGTTCTTTCCGATTTCGAAATTTTGAAAATGGCGGCCATCTTGGATTGGCGGCCATTTTGAATTTGAAAAAAATACAAAATTAATCATAAAAAATCACAAACAATATGGATATGAACCAAAATAGGTTTATAGGTCAATATTAAGGTCCCGGACAATATGGGACCATTTTCCGAAAAATCCAAGATGGCCACCATATTCAAAATGGCCGCCAAAGTGCGAAAATTGAAAAGTTGTCCGATTTCAACGAAAATTGGCATTTAGGTCAATATTGATATTACGAACAACATGGCGACACTTTCGAACAAATCCAAGATGGCTGTCATATTCAAAATGGCCGCCAAAGTGCGAAAATTGAAAAGTTGTCCGATTTCAACGAAAATTGGCATTTAGGTGAATATTGATATTACGAACAACATGGTGACATGTTTGAACAAATCCAAGATGGCCACAAAAGTCCAAGATGGCCGCCATATTCAAAATGGCCGCCAAAGTGCGAAAATTGAAAAGTTGTCCGATTTCAACGAAAATTGGCATTTAGGTCAATATTGATATTACGAACAACATGGCGACACTTTCGAAAAAATCCAAGATGGCTGTCATATTCAAAATGGCTGCCAAAGTGCGAATATTGAAAAGTTGTCTGATTTCAACAAAAATTGGCATTTAGGTCAATATTGATATTACGAACAACATGTCGAACAAATCCAAGATGGCTGCCAAAGTCCAAGATGGCCGCCATATTCAAAATGGCCGCCAAAGTGCGAAAATTGAAAAGTTGTCCGAATTGTGACAAAAGTGGGCACGGGAGGGGATTTTTTTGTGACTTGCTTGCAATCACAATCAGCACTTGTATTATTATTATTCTTCTTCTTCTTCTTCTTCTTCTTCTTCTTCTTCTTCTTCTGGACCTAACTTTGTCCGTAGGATTTCTCGAAGACGAAAAGACATAGGTCAATGAAACTTACCAGAAAGATAGGTCACCACTAGGAAATGTTCTTTCCGATTTCGAAATTTTGAAAATGGCGGCCATCTTGGATTGGCGGCCATTTTGAATTTGAAAAAAATACAAAATTAATCATAAAAAATCACAAACAATATGGATATGAACCAAAATAGGTTTATAGGTCAATATTAAGGTCCCGGACAATATGGGACCATTTTCCGAAAAATCCAAGATGGCCACCATATTCAAAATGGCCGCCAAAGTGCGAAAATTGAAAAGTTGTCCGATTTCAAAGAAAATTGGCATTTAGGTCAATATTGATATTACGAACAACATGGCGACACTTTCGAACAAATCCAAGATGGCTGTCATATTCAAAATGGCCGCCAAAGTGCGAAAATTGAAAAGTTGTCCGATTTCAACGAAAATTGGCATTTAGGTGAATATTGATATTACGAACAACATGGTGACATGTTTGAACAAATCCAAGATGGCCACAAAAGTCCAAGATGGCCGCCATATTCAAAATGGCCGCCAAAGTGCGAAAATTGAAAAGTTGTCCGATTTCAACGAAAATTGGCATTTAGGTCAATATTGATATTACGAACAACATGGCGACACTTTCGAACAAATCCAAGATGGCTGTCATATTCAAAATGGCTGCCAAAGTGCGAATATTGAAAAGTTGTCTGATTTCAACAAAAATTGGCATTTAGGTCAATATTGATATTACGAACAACATGTCGAACAAATCCAAGATGGCTGCCAAAGTCCAAGATGGCCGCCATATTCAAAATGGCCGCCAAAGTGCGAAAATTGAAAAGTTGTCCGAATTGTGACAAAAGTGGGCACGGGAGGGGATTTTTTTGTGACTTGCTTGCAATCACAATCAGCACTTGTTATTATTATTATTATTATTATTATTCTTTTCCACACATTTTTCTTAATCGTGAACTTGTCCGACACATTTCTTGAAAACGCTTTGACCAATCAAGATAAAACCTGCTGAGGTGGGTGGAGGGTCACTCAGAGGGGTGCCATCCACTTTTGAAATTTTCAAAATGGCCGCCATTTTGAAAATGGCGGCCGTTAAAGATTTTTGGCCCCCTCTCAGATCTCGGAGATGGCTGGATGGATTTTAATGAAAATTGGTACACTGGTAGAGTTAACCATACTGAGCAGTGTGGCGAAAAAAAATTTGATGCGAACGCCGCCATTTTAAAATGGCCGCCGTTTTACCACACCCGCCCCCCAAAAACGTCAACTTTGTCCGATTTCAACGAAATTTGATTTCTAGACGTATTTTGATGTACTGAACCTGCTGAGGTGGGTGGAGGGTCACACAGAGGTGTGCCATCGACTTTTGAAATTTTCAAAATGGCCGCCATTTTCAAAATGGCCGCCGTTAAAGATTTTTGGCCCCCTCTCAGATCTCGGAGATGGGTGGATGGATTTTAATGAAAATTGGTACACTGGTAGAGTTAACCATCCTGAGCAGTATGGCGAAAACAAATTTGATGCAAAAGCCGCCATTTTAAAATGGCCGCCGTTTTACCACACCCGCCCCCAAAAACATCAACTTTGTCCGATTTTAACGAAATTTGATTTCTAGAGGTATTTTGATGTACTGATTTGAATGGAATACTATCCATGGGGATTTGGGCGACTTCTGTGTTGGCATCCCAACACAATCATGTTTAATTAAGTCGCCGACCACGAAGTGTCGGGCGACTTATTGTTTTTACTCCGTTTCTTATTATTATTATTTTCATATTTCTTATGTTTTCCTTTTTCCCCTCGCAATGTTGTCCGCTCGTTTTCTCGCTCATCTTTTAACCGATCGAAATGAAACTTTGAGAACATGTTAAGGGTGACCTGAAGTTGTGCAATCCACTTTTGAAATTTTCAAAATGGCCGCCATTTTCAAAATGGCCGCCGTTGAAAAAAATGACGGCCGTTGTCAGATCTCAGTAATTGCCAAAGCAATTTCAATGAAAATTGGTATACTGGTACAGCTCCCTATCCCGAGCATTTCTGCCAAAAAAAATTTGACGCGGCCGACATTTCAAAATGGCCGCCATCCGAACACCACCCCCCTAAAAATGTAAAAATTTAAACGTCATCCGATTTAGACGAAATTTGGTATACAGGTAGCTTATGATACCCTGAGTGTGCCACTATTTTTAAAATTTTTGTCCGACTTCCGGTTTCAAAATGGCGGCCGTTTTAAAGTTTTACAAAATGGCGGCCGTTGTCAGATCTCAGTTATGGCCAGAGCAATTTCAATGAAAATTGGTATACTGATACAGCTTACTATCCTGAGCATTTTTGCAAAAAAAAATTTTTGTCCGACTTCGGGTTTCAAAATGGCGGCCGTTTTAAAGTTTGCTCGTTTTCTCGCTCATCTTTTAACCGATCGAAATGAAAGTTGGCCAACTGAAAGCTCATGTTATGAAGTTGTGCTCTTGACTTTTAGTTCCCTCTACCCGGTCAAAAGTGCGGAACGGGAGGCGACTTCAACGTTTCGGGAAACGTAAATTTTAATTATTATTATTAAGTCGCCCAAAAAAATTTTTTTTGGGAGACTTATTGTGTTTGCACCGTTTCTTATTATTATTATTATTATTAAGTCGCCCAAAACAAGTTTTGGGAGACTTATTGTTTTTGCACCGTTTCTTATTATTATTATTATTATTATTATTATTATTATTATTATTATTATTATTATTATTCTTTTCCACACATTTTTCTTAATCATGAACTTGTCCGACACATTTTTTGAAGACGCTTTGACCAATCAAGATAAAACCTGCTGAGGTGGGTGGAGGGTCACTCAGAGGTGTGCCATCCACTTTTAAAATTTTTAAAATGGCCGCCATTTTCAAAATGGCCGCCGTTAAACATTTTTGGCCCCCTCTCAGATCTCGGAGATGGCTGGATGGATTTTAATGAAAATTGGTACACTGGTAGACTTAACCATCCTGAGCAGTGTGGCGAAAAAAAATTTGATGCGAACGCCGCCATTTTAAAATGGCCGCCGTTTTACCATACCCGCCCCCCAAAAATGTCAACTTTGTCCGATTTCAACGAAATTTGATTTCTAGACGTATTTTGATGTACTGTCAAGATAAAACCTGCTGAGGTGGGTGGAGGATCACTCAGAGGTGTGCCATCCACTTTTGAAATTTTCAAAATGGCCGCCATTTTCAAAATGGCCGCCATTAAAGATTTTTGGCCCCCTCTCAGATCTCGGAGATGGGTGGATGGATTTTAATGAAAATTGGTACACTGGTAGAGTTAACCATCCTGAGCATTGTGGTGAAAACAAATTTGATGCAAAAGCCGCCATTTTAAAATGGCCGCCGTTTTACCACATCCGCCCCCTGAAAACGTCGACTTTGTCCAATTTCAACGAAATTTGATTTCTAGACGTATTTTGATGTACAGCTGTACTGATTTGCATGGAATACTATCCATGGGGATTTGGGCGACTTCTGTGTTGGCATCCCAACACAATCATGTTTAATTATTATTCTTTTCCACACATTTTTCTTAATCATGAACTTGTCCGACACATTTTTTGAAAACGCTTTGACCAATCAAGATAAAACCTGCTGAGGTGGGTGGAGGGTCACTCAGAGGTGTGCCATTCACTTTTGAAATTTTCAAAATGGCCGCCATTTTCAAAATGGCCGACGTTAAAGATTTTTGGCCCCCTCTCAGATCTCGGAGATGGCTGGATGGATTTTAATGAAAATTGGTACACTGGTAGAGTTAACCATCCTGAGCAGTGTGGCGAAAAAAAATTTGATGCGAACGCCGCCATTTTAAAATCGCCGCCATTTTATCACACCCGCCCCCAAAAAATGTCAACTTTGTCCGATTTCAACGAAATTTGATTTCTAGACGTATTTTGATGTACTGTCAAGATAAAACCTGCTGAGGTGGGTGGAGGGTCACTCAGAGGTGTGCCATCCACTTTTGAAATTTTCAAAATGGCCGCCATTTCTAGACGTATTTTGATGTACTGAACCTGCTGAGGTGGGTGGAGGGTCACTCAGAGGTGTGCCATACACTTTTGAAATTTTCAAAATGGCCGCCGTTAAAGATTTTTGGCACCCTCTCAGATCTCGGAGATGGGTGGATGGATTTTAATGAAAATTGGTACACTGGTAGAGTTAACCATCCTGAGCAGTATGGCGAAAACAAATTTGATGCAAAAGCCGCCATTTTAAAATGGCTGCCGTTTTACCACACCCGCCCCCAAAAACATCAACTTTGTCCGATTTTAACGAAATTTGATTTCTAGAGGTATTTTGATGTACTGATTTGAATGGAATACTATCCATGGGGATTTGGGCGACTTCTGTGTTGGCATCCCAACACAATCATGTTTAATTATTATTATTCTTTTCCACACATTTTTCTTAATCGTGAACTTGTCCGACACATTTTTTGAAAACGCTTTGACCAATCAAGATAAAACCTGCTGAGGTGGGTGGAGGGTCACTCAGAGGTGTGCCATTCACTTTTGAAATTTTCAAAATGGCCGCCATTTTCAAAATGGCCGCCATTAAAGATTTTTGGCGACCTCTCAGATCTCGGAGATGGGTGGATGGATTTTAATGAAAATTGGTACACTGGTAGAGTTAACCATCCTGAGCAGTGTGGCGAAAAAAAATTTGATGCGAATGCCGCCATTTTAAAATCGCGGCCATTTTATCACACCCGCCCCCCAAAAATGTCAACTTTGTCCGATTTCAACGAAATTTGATTTCTAGACGTATTTTGATGTACTGTCAAGATAAAACCTGCTGAGGTGGGTGGAGGGTCACTCAGAGGTGTGCCATCCACTTTTGAAATTTTCAAAATGGCCGCCATTTTCAAAATGGCCGCCATTAAAGATTTTTGGCCCCCTCTCAGATCTCGGAGATGGGTGGATGGATTTTAATGAAAATTGGTACACTGGTAGAGTTAACCATCCTGAGCAGTGTGGCGAAAACAAATTTGATGCGAAAGCCGCCATTTTAAAATGGCCGCCGTTTTACCACACCCGCCCCCCAAAAACGTCAACTTTGTCCGATTTCAACGAAATTTGATTTCTAGACGTATTTTGATGTACTGAACCTGCTGAGGTGGGTGGAGGGTCACTCAGAGGTGTGCCATCCACTTTTGAAACTTTCAAAATGGCCGCCGTTAAAGATTTTTGGCCCCCTCTCAGATCTCGGAGATGGGTGGATGGATTTTAATGAAAATTGGTACACTGGTAGAGTTAACCATCCTGAGCAGTATGGCGAAAACAAATTTGATGCGAAAGCCGCCATTTTAAAATGGCCGCCGTTTTACCACACCCGCCCCTCGAAAACGTCAACTTTGTCGGATTTCAACGAAATTTGATTTCTAGACGTATTTTGATGTACAGCTGTACTGATTTGCATGGAATACTATCCATGGGGATTTGGGCGACTTCTGTGTTGGCATCCCAACACAATCATGTTTAATTATTATTATTATTATGTCTCCCAAACGAAGTTTTGGGAGACATATTGTTTTTGTCCGGTTTCTTATTATTATTCTTCTTCTTTCTTTCTTTCTTTCTTTTTTCTTTCCGTTCAATCTTGTCCGCACATTTTCTCTGAGACGCAATGTCCAATCAAGATGAAACTTTGGGAACATATTAAGGGTGCCCTGAAGTTGTGCAATCCACTTTTGAAATTTTCAAAATGGCCGCCATTTTCAAAATGGCCGCCATTGAAAAAAATAGCGACCATTGTCAGATCTCAGTAATGGCCAGAGCAATTTCAATGAAAATTGGTATACTGATACAGCTAACTATCCTGAGCATTTTTACCAAAAAAAAAATAGACGCGAACGACATTTCAAAATGGCCGCCATCCGAACACCACCCCCCTAAAAATGCAAAAATTTAAATGTCATCCGATTTCGACGAAATTTGGTACACAGGTAGATTATGGCACCCTGAGTGTGCTATTACTTTCAAAATTTTTGTCCAACTTCCGGTTTCAAAATGGCGGCCGTTTCAAAGTTTTAAAAAATGGCGGCCGTTGTCAGATCTCCGTAACGGCCAGACCAATTTCAATGAAAATTAGTATACTGATACAGCTAACTATCCTGAGCATTTTTGCCAAAAAGAAATTTTTTCCGACTTCCGGTTTCAAAATGGCGGCCGTTTTAAAGTTTGAAAAAATGGCGGCCATTGTCAGATCTAAGTAATGGCCAGAGCAATTTCAATGAAAATTGGTATACTGATACAGCTGACTATCCTGAGTATTTTTGCCAAAAAAAATGGACGCGAACGACATTTCAAAATGGCCGCCATCCGAACACCACCCCCTAAAAATGCAAAAATTTAAACGTCATCCGATTTCGACGAAATTCGGTACACAGGTATATTATGGTACCCTAAGTGTGCCACTACTTTTAAAATTTTTGTCCGACTTCCGGTTTCAAAATGGCGGCCGTTTTAAAGTTTTCAAAAATGGCGGCCATTGTCAGATCTCAGTAATGGCCAGAGCAATTTCAATGAAAATTGGTATACTGATACAGCTAACTATCCTGAGCATTTTTGCCAAAAAAAAAAAATTGGATGCGAACGACACCATTTTGTGATGGCAGCCGTTTCACCACACTCCCCCCGCCCCTACCGTTAACTTAGTCCGATTGCAACGAAATTTCATATGTAGGTATATTTTAATGCACAAACTAAGAATATCATGTCTATTTGGGGGTTTTCAACATGCACAAGAATAAAGTGGCAATGGGGGTTCGTTTGGGAGACATTCTGTGTTGGCATCCCAACACAATCAGCACTAGTTATTATTATTATTATTCTTTTCCACACATTTTTCTTAATCGTGAACTTGTCCGACACATTTTTTGAAAACGCTTTGACCAATCAAGATAAAACCTGCTGAGGTGGGTGGAGGGTCACTCAGAGGGGTGCCATCCACTTTTGAAATTTTCAAAATGGCCGCCATTTTCAAAATGGCCGCCGTTAAAGATTTTTGGCCCCCTCTCAGATCTCGGAAATGGCTGGATGGATTTTAATGAAAATTGGTACACTGGTAGAGTTAACCATCCTGAGCAGTGTGGCGAAAAAAAATTTGATGCGAACGCCGCCATTTGAAAATGGCCGCCGTTTTACCACACCCGCCCCCCAAAAACGTCAACTTTGTCCGATTTCAACGAAATTTGATTTCTAGACGTATTTTGATGTACTGAACCTGCTGAGGTGGGTGGAGGGTCACTCAGAGGTGTGCCATCCACTTTTGAAATTTTCAAAATGGCCGCTATTTTCAAAATGGCCGCCGTTAAAGATTTTTGGCCCCCTCTCAGATCTCGGAGATGGGTGGATGGATTTTAATGAAAATTGGTACACTGGTAGAGTTAACCATCCTGAGCAGTATGGCGAAAACAAATTTGATGCAAAAGCCGCCATTTTAAAATGGCCGCCGTTTTACCACACCCGCCCCCAAAAACATCAACTTTGTCCGATTTTAACGAAATTTGATTTCTAGAGGTATTTTGATGTACTGATTTGAATGGAATACTATCCATGGGGATTTGGGCGACTTCTGTGTTGGCATCCCAACACAATCATGTTTAATTATTATTCTTTTCCACACATTTTTCTTAATCGTGAACTTGTCCGACACATTTTTTGAAAACGCTTTGACCAATCAAGATAAAACCTGCTGAGGTGGGTGGAGGGTCCCTCAGAGGGGTGCCATCCACTTTTGAAATTTTCAAAATGGCCGCCATTTTCAAAATGGCCGCCGTTAAAGATTTTTGGCCCCCTCTCAGATCTCGGAGATGGCTGGATGGATTTTAATGAAAATTGGTACACTGGTAGAGTTAACCATCCTGAGCAGTGTGGCGAAAAAAAATTTGATGCGAACGCCGCCATTTTAAAATGGCCGCCGTTTTACCACACCCGCCCCCCAAAAACGTAAACTTTGTCCGATTTCAACGAAATTTGATTTCTAGACGTATTTTGATGTACTGAACCTGCTGAGGTGGGTGGAGGGTCACTCAGAGGTGTGCCATCCACTTTTGAAATTTTCAAAATGGCCGCCATTTTCAAAATGGCCGCCGTTAAAGATTTTTGGCCCCCTCTCAGATCTCGGAGATGGGTGGATGGATTTTAATGAAAATTGGTACACTGGTAGAGTTAACCATCCTGAGCAGTATGGCGAAAACAAATTTGATGCAAAAGCCGCCATTTTAAAATGGCCGCCGTTTTACCACACCCGCCCCCAAAAACATCAACTTTGTCCGATTTTAACGAAATTTGATTTCTAGAGGTATTTTGATGTACTGATTTGAATGGAATACTATCCATGGGGATTTGGGCGACTTCTGTGTTGGCATCCCAACACAATCATGTTTAATTGTAATTTAGCTTCTCGTCCAAACATGAGATAAAGTGGTGTAAAGCCAGTTGTTGCATGCCTAGTACTGTTGTATGCGTGCGTCATTGTTGAGACATGAAATTTCCAGTCTTTCTTCTGATCTGGGTTTAATGTACCTAACATATTTTGCAGTGTGCGATTGAAAAGTTCGCATTCACCATTTTCTTTGGGATGATATGGGTTGGTACGTAATCTCACATAATTCTTTTATTAATTTGCCGTCGAAGTTTGTACCTTGGTCACTGTGAATACGGGACGGAAAGCCATAGTGAACCACAAAATTGTTCAGAAATGCTTCAGCTGTTGTTTTTGCTGTCATGTTCTTTGTTGGTACTGCAATTGCATACTTAGTGTAATGATCAGTAATGACGAGAAAGTTTTGGTAACCTCCCTTAGATGTTTCTAAGCTGAGAAAGTACTACATGCTAATTCAAGAGGTTGTGTGGTTTCGATGCTAACAACCTCAGCTTTGTCCGTGGATGGCTTGTTTCTACGTAAGCATTGAATGCATGCTATTATATATTCTTCAACATCTCTTGATAGGCCATACCAGTAAAAGCGTTCTTTAATCAGCGACAATGTTCTGTCGCGTCCCTGGTGACCCATATCATCATGTAGGAATCTTATAATCAATGATCTATAAATGAATGGTACGACTATCTGATTGTACTTTTCTCCACTGATGTTATCTGTGACTTCACGCTGTAAAACACCATTTTGTTAATGTTTAGCCTTTCAAAGTTGTTGTAGAAGGCTCTGTGCTCAGGTGTTTTCGGCACATCATTCTTTGGTGGTTTCTTCCTTGCAATTACTTTTGATAACCAGAACTGCAAAACTCTTTTTGCTGAGCTTCGGATACATTCTTTTTATGAGTCACTGGATCTTACAATTGGTCTACTATATTTGTAAGAAGGCGCAAACTGGGTGATCCGGTACTTTCTTGTCAGAGTATGCAGATATTGTTCTTTGTTTGGTTCCATGATTATTCTATTCTTCTCTGCTTATTTCACTATTGCTAGACGATGGTTTTGTCGTTTCAGCTTCTCTTCTCTAAGGTTCAAACATCTGAGAGCCATGTATACTGGTGTAATCAGTTTTGCCTCTTGTAGGTTTCTATCTCCATATTTATTATAAAGTGTGTCGATCAATGATGACAAAGCATTTGTTCCCAATATGACAGGCACTTTGGTATTGTATTTACTGTCTGGAACAACTAATAATAGGCAATTCTTTATGCATATTAAGGTATTGTCATTGTCATTTGCCTTCATGCTTATCTCTGCTTCAATGAAACCATCATATGGTAGATCATTCCCATCAGCACATTCAATAGTAAGCAGATCTTGGACTGGATGGATGGGTAGTTCTTACAGATGTTCTATATAGAAGGATCTACTTATTGTTGATACTGCAGAGCATATGTCTAATAGACCAGTGGTTGTTATGGCATTTACTTGTAAATTGGTCTCATTTCATGTTCCAACTAGCTCTATTAAATAATTTTGTCTTCTGGAGCCTCGATCGCCACGACCAAACATATGCCCCACTATGTTGATCTTTTCCCGTTTAAAGCCTTTCTGCTATGATCTAATAGTACACGACAACCAATCTTTAAATGACCTTTCTAGTGACAACGCCAACATATAACGTCTTTATATGGCTCATCTTGTCGTGGTTGTTCTTGATGTTGTTCATTATCATCATAATTGTTTGCCCTGTCATTCTGTTTCTGCCTTCGTCTTTCGTTGTAGTTGCCTTGATAGTTTAATTGTCTATTTCCCTGACCTCTATATTGACCTTTCTCATATCTCTGCCATTGTTGAGGTGTGTATTGTCTATCTTTTTTCAGTACCTCAATGTCAGTAGCCATTCTCTGTATCATGACCTTTAATTCATCATCATATTTGGATTCATTCGTTTTGGTGGAAGCCATCTTGGATGTATTAGGTTTTTCATCTCTCTTTAAATCAGACTCTATCTGTCGCATCTCTTGATCAAGATGTCCAAGTCTTTAATCATAAAATGAAGATGACCCGACATGCTCTTTAAATCTTCATTTAGTCCACTCCAAAACATTGAAAATAGTTTTGAATTACTCTCCGTTCGTTATATCATGTGCCTTATAGCAGGTCTTAAAGTCTATTTGCCCAAGAAATAACATCTTCACCTGGTCTCTAGCCCCATAGCTAGACGAGCGGCCCTTACCTTTCAATGATCGCCTAACAGCTATCTCAATAACAGGTGGATCTAGCTGGGACTTTCTAAGTGTATCAACCTCATATTTCCACAAGTCATAGGGAGCTTCTCCTTAACCATCTCCAAAGAAATTTGATATTTTAGGCGAGTATGTTGTTCAGTCTGGCCTATGAAAAATATGTGATGATGATTGTGAATTTGATGCTTGAACATTCGGTTGTGTTCCTTGGTTAGATGATGGTGTACTTTCCAATTCTGGTGTTGTTTCTGCCTGCTTAGATTTTATGGTGCTTCTCAAATAATTAAATATCCACTCTTTGAGGTCTTGTGGGTTTTTAATCTTTGGCTTAGCTCCAAGTTTCTTAAAAGTCTCTAATAATATCTGTTCTTCATCGGCAGTCAGCTCAACTGACTTATGTTGTTCAATGCTGGGATCAATTATGGCCATTTTATGAGTGTTTTTTATCTCAATCCTTGGTATGTAGGGTTCAGGTGTCGTTTTCGGTTATTGTTAACCCCTTTAGCATGGTACGATAAACACACCTACAGCTAATAGAGAGACAAAAGTTCCTCCTCCTCTAGCCTTATCTGCAACTTTTTGGATTCCTGGGTGATGGCCAAACTAAATAATTTACCAGCATATACTCTGTCTCTGTTGTTGATGGACAGTACAACTGACTTCTTGATTGTCCTAGATCTTGACTTCCGTCTTGTAATAAAGTATCGACTGACTTTAATAGAGATCTTTCCTAAAATGGCATTCAACTCCCACATCTTCTTATTAAGTCTTGTTATCAGGTTGGTAGTTTCTAAATCAACTTCCTTAAATGTTTCTGGTAGAGGGTGTCCCTTGGTGGCGTCTATAAACTTAATATCAGCCTGCTTGTATTTATCTACTATACTTATAGCTCTCCTATATTATTTCCGTATCTCATTAACTGCTTTTTGGGATTTGTGTTGCAGAAATATATATCTTCCCTCCTTACGAGTAATGTCACAGGTACCAGCCCACAGGCAGATAATTATATTGTGGTGTCGGCGAATTGCTTTCTGGATCCTGGAGTCTATTATATCAACAAGTTGCTTAGTCTTTTCTCCGTTATGACACCAAATTTCAAGTGGAAATTGGTAGTTTTGGCAATGGTTTCTGAGTGTAAACCCTTTGCTGTCTGAGACTAATATTGGTACTCTGTATCGGAAACCATCAGTTAGGCGTGGTTGTTCATTAATGTACTTCTTAAGACGATTGCTCATTGGTATAGTGTGACTATATGCTTAATATAGTAGATACTTACCCATATAGTATGACACAACGACATCAAAAGAACTGGTATATAAGTAATAACACGCTTACTGTGTTAAATGTATACTATAAAAATTATGACAAAGAGGAGTGGTGCTGTATTCAAAAGTATACAAGGGTAATATATAAAAGACAAAATAAAAATGTAACACACAAAAGTTCAAGAGGGGTCAATAAATGTGTCTTAACACTATGTAATTTTTTTTTCTTCCAATAAATGTTGTCTGTAGTTACATTACTCTGCTATGTGTTCTCAAATATGTGTGGTAAAGTAGCTGAACATAATTTGTTTAAATACCAAATATATATGTATTAATAGTGTATAATACTCTTATTGTCTCCATATACACACAAAAGACAAGATACTCAACATGTAACACAAAGAAAAAATATACATACATAAATAAGTCCTGTGTTACCTCACCGCTTACAATACCCCACAATGTGTCCAAGAATATCACAAAGTCACACAAATTATAAAAAGTTCATTCTGTATCGGTTGACACAGAGCAACACAAATGTCAATTCTCACTGTCACTGTACTGTCAATTCTCTCCCCTCCTGCAGTAGAATTTCTTCCTATGAATTCCTGTTGTTCAAGTCAATGTTGAATATGCCAGATGTAGCCGGGGTGGTTCAAAACAAACACAGCTTAGATCCAGTAGTTGTTTATTATTATAAAACAAAAATAACCCTGTAGTAAAAATAAATTTAAATTACAAACAGTACAACAATTATATCACATTATGCAAATAAAACAATTACATGTCACATAAATATTATAGATTAATATGAAATTAAATTTCATTATATTCAGCAAATATTCTATTCAAAGTCAAAATATGAAATGAAATAAATATGTGAAATACAGTAAGCTATGCAAATTATGCAAAAACCCATCATATGGAAATGTATTTTAAAAATGTATGATACAATGTAAGACAATTAATCTACTCATTGATGTTATAAATAAATATATAACTATTTAATACCTGTCTATGGGACTTACGTTGCAAAAACAACTTGGACACAGACGAGAACTCAAGGACAAATATACAGGATCTACATCTTTATGCTGTGGAACACAGGAATATTCCAAAATATCTTCAAACTTCCAAAATATAAATTATGCTGAAATGTTACACAAAATATCAACTTGACAAACAAATCTACTTCTTAACACAGTGAGTGAAAGTTAAAAATTAAACAAAATTTCCCTCCAACACTTATTACCAATCGAGTACACTTTCGTACCTCATGACAAAACAACCATGCAATCACATCTGTCGGACACCACTACATCTCACATTAACATTCACTCTGACATCATTCATATATTCAATTATGGCAAGCCGTTCTCGTCAAATGCGTAATTCAAAATGTCAACACAAATTCCACACTCCATATTTTTAATTACGCACTCAAAATTTTAAATTTCGCACTCAAAATTTTAAATTTCGCACGCAAAATTAAATTATGCACTCAAAATTTTACTAAAACAGACTCAAAAGGTAGATTGAAAATACACACTCAAAATTTTAATTCATGCACTCAAAACTTAAAATTACTCAGACCGGTAGACAGTACTGGTTCCGCATACTCTGTCTCAGGTTCAGCCATACGATTAAGCTCTGCACCGCCAGTCTGTACTAGTTTTAGTGTACCTAGTACACTTTACACTCAGTATCAGGCTTTCGGGAAAATAGCCCCGGTCTGTGACAAATCCTTGACACAGTTACTAAGGGCTAAATCTGTAGATGGTCTTAGATTCTCCCAGTCTCTCTGGGCAAAGTCAGAAAATCTACTTCTTAGCATCTCACATGTTCTGAGTTCTGCTGAATTTTTCTAATCAGCAGTAGGAGCTTTGCTTCAAGACAAATCTGGAGATGATCTGTCTGAAGTCAAAACACTCCTTGTACAGGTTGAAATTCTAGAGAAATCTTCTGCAAGTGAAAGTTTTAATGACTCCTTACTGAGGTCACCTCTCTCAGACAAGATTTTTGGTATGCCTATTCAGAGGGTGCAGGAGGAGATTGCCAAGACCCCACAGCCACTCAAGATCAATGTTTAATTGGCTAATGGTGAGAGGTCTGCTACTGTTTCCTCGCGTAACCAGTCAGCTCTTGTTAAATGAAGAAAGGTGACCAATGTCACTAAATCTTCTGATCCTAAAAAACCTTCTAAAGGTTTTAAAAGAAGCAAGAAGACTGGCCCTCGTAAATAGGTTATTGCACCCTCGTTTTTTACTGACTTCTCCCGAAGGAGAGGACCAGTTTCCTGTTCCCCTTCCTTCAATTCCAGTTGGATGTTGGAGGAAGATTGTCCCATTTTCTACATTAGTGGGAAAAGATCACCACAGATGTTGGGGTAATTCGGGGGGGGGGGGAATTGGATCTAGTGTTTCTGGAATTTCCTTCTTTGTCAGCATGTCCGATTTCTATGTCTCAGACTTCAGACAAGGAGACATTCCATCTTCTGTCAGAAGAAGTGCAGACTCTTTTAATGAAATGAGTAATAGAAGAACTTCCTTCTCATCAGTTGACTCCAGGTTATTATACTCGTCTTTTCTTGGTTCCCAAGAAAACAGGGGGGGGGGGTGAGACCTGTTATTGACCTGTCTATTCTGAATACTTACCTTTCTGTACCCCATTTAAAAATGGAAACGAACAGATCAATCAAGTAATGTATTCTTCCAGGTATGTGGACTATCAGACTCGATCTCTCAGATGCGTACTTCCACATTCCTATAGCTTTTGCCTGCAGAAAATACCTACGTTTCGTTTGGAATGGCAAGGTTTTCCTATTTCTGGCCCTCCCGTTTGGCATGGCAATTGCTTCTCAGGTCTTCACCAGAGTGTTGTAGACAGTTATAGCTCATCTACATACCCTGTCTATTCTGATTCACTCTTATCTGGACGATTCTCTGCTGAAAGAATGTAGCTTAGATTGTCTGTCTCGGCACACTCATCTTTTCATTTCACTTTAACTGGATCTGGGTTTTCTCATATCTTGGAAAAAGTCAGAGATTCTTCCTGCTCAGAGTTTTTGGTTCTTGGGGGAACATTACAGGACGGACCTTGGACTGATTTTTCCTACAGAGAAAAACTTTTTGTCCCTGTGTCAGAGAATTCAGATGTTCCACAATTGTTCGTCAGTTACTGCACGACAGTTCTCCCAACATCTTAGATTTCTGAATTCTCTGGCCGATGTGGTCCCTTTGGGACGTCTTTATATTCGGCCCCTCTATCTCCAAGATCATTGGGAAGCAAACTCTGAAGGTTGGGAAGCAGCAGTTCCTATTCTTCCAGTGGTTCTTTCTCACCTAAATTGGTTTTAAAAGTTTTAAAGGGTGTGGCATTGGCTCAACCAATACCCTCCTTAACCCTGTACACAAACGCTTCTCTCCTAGGTTGGGTAGCCTTTCAAGAAGGGAAGTCAGTTTCAGGAGTGTGGACACTTGCTCATTAGCAAGAAAATATAAATCACCTAGAAATGAGAGCAGTCCTGTTAGCACTCCAGTCTTTCAAAACGTTTCTAGTTTCAAAGACATTAGTACTATTAACGGACAATACTACCGTAGTGGCCTACATGAGAAATCAGGGAGGAACTCACTGCCATGCTCTTTTTCTTCTATGCAAGGAAATTTTGCTTCTTTGTTTTCAGTGGAACATAGTTCTAATGGTCAGGCATATTCCAGGGACATTCAATGTTCTGGCGGATTCCCTGTCTCGGTCTCTTTCTCCGGGGAACACGGAGTGGGAATTACTCAAAGTAGTATTCGATTCCATTCTTCCCTATTGGTACCGTCCTCTTCTGGACCTCTTTGCTACCAGTCTGAATCACAAGCTGGAAACTTTCGTGTCTCTAGTGCCAGACCCCCTGGCATTTGCAGTGGACGCTATGTCCCTGTCTTGGAAAGGAATGTTCGCCTATGTATTCCCTCCATTTAGATTTCTTCAACAGGTTCAAGCAAAGATCAGAGTCGAGGACTGCAAGATCATTCTCATTGCACCAGCTTGGCCAAAACAAGGATGGTACACAGATCTGCTGCATCTGTCTTGTGCCAGACCTCTTCGTCTTCCTCTGAGAAGAGATCTACTCTCAATTCAGAGGAAAAGTGGTACATCCAAACCCATAGTCTCTGCATCTTCACGCCTGGTTACTATCAGAGAGGGTCTCAGACAGAAAGGCTTTTCTGAAAGAGCAGCCTCACACATCCGTTCTATTAGAGAGTCCACCGGCATCGTTTATAATGCCAAGTGGCCCATCTCCTGTGACTGGTGTAGTGAACAGGAAATTGATCCTGTCCATGTCACTGTTCAGCAAGTAGCAGACTGTGTAGTTTTCCTCTTTGAGGTTAAAAAATGTGTACCTTCGACTATCAAAGGTTACAGGTCTGCTTTAGGTAGGAATATTTCTCTTCTTGGTGGTGCTCGGCTCAGATTTTGGTAATAACGAATATATTTCTTTATTAGTAAGAAACTTTAATTTAGAAAGACCTAAACAAAATTTAGTTCCTTAGTGGGATTTAGGACTGGTCCTAGCTGCCCTAAATTCTGTCCCTTTTGAGCCAGCAGAGAAAGTTATGTTGCTTATAAATGTTGCTTTTTGTTGTTTTTCGCTCGCTTTAGCTTCCGGTAAAGAAGAAGCGAGATTCATGCCTTATCTGTCTCGGATTCTTGTCTTCGTTTTTCTTAAAATAAGTCTTTTGTTACTCTTCTTACAGATCCTTCTTTCTTGGGTAAGAATCAGATTACAGATAAATGGGCAGAACCCATCTGTATTGCAGCTCTGCCAGACGATGCTTCCTTTAAGCTTCTTTGTCCAGTCAGAATCCTTAGTATTTATATGGACAGAACTAGGAATACTCGTTCTGTCAGGAATACTAGACTTTTTCTTCCTTAAAAGGGGGTATTTCTTACATCTTTGTCAAGACGATTTCTTCTTGGATTTGTCGGGCTATTATTTTAGCTTACGAGTCTTCGGGAGAAGAACTTCTTACCCAACACTCGGTTAAAGCTCATGACGTTAGAGCTCTTGCTGCCTCCTGGGCACTTTTTAATTCAGCTTCTTTTTTCTGAAGTTTTATCCGCAGGTGTTTGGAGGTGTCAAAATTCGTTCACCTCTTTTTACATTAGGTCTATGTCTGTCAAAGCAGACAACTTTTTTCTCTTGGACCTATAGTGGCAGCTCAACAAATTAATTTTCCTTTGATTTCCGAGAAATCAGGGGATTAAGCTGTCTGTTAGATTCTGAATTTCTCAGAACTTATTGTGGTTAGCTATTTATTGATATAAAATTAGAAATTTTTCTCAGTAAAATTTACTTTTATTAAATAAACACCACTGTAAATTATAGGCCCCACTCTGCCTCCCCTTCATCCCCTTGTCTTAGGGAAATGGAATGAGGTAAATGGGGTATTAGAGGGGCCGCATTAGAGATAGGATGTCCGGTTTGACGGGAATATTTCAAGAATTATTGTTTATCTTCCTGCTGTGTCAATGTACTGTGTTTTCTGACAATGTACTAATATTGTATATTTATTTGTAATTGATTATTGGTATGCTTTGAACCCTTAGGGGTATAATTATGCATTATTGAATAAAGATATAAAGATATATTCCGCAGAGTAGTTAACAGTCTTAGAAATAAGCCAATGACATTCACGTGATGACATTAAACTCTGCACAAGACTGCCTTCCATGGAGGGTCATAGCATAGAACATTATATCGGTTGTTTATCTCACACTATGGAAGATAATACTTTCTATTTTGAACATTTTTCTCTATGGATGACGATGTCTATTCTTTGCCACTATCTAACCTTTCACTGAAAACCATGTACTATGTCAGACATTCGCTACGTGTTCATAATGCAATGTATTGCTGTTTTTGTAACAATGTGATACAAATATCAGTGACAGATCTAAAGTGGAAATTACAGTAAACTATATATTTAATTAATCTTTGTGGAAATAATTAGTTATAAAAAACTATAAATAACACATTCTTAGAGGGCATGGTGATAATGTCACAAAAGCTAATGTGGAATTATAAATTGTGTGTACTAAGTTATTAAAACACGTGTTTCCTTTATTTGGTTGTCCACTTTAGCACTATCAGGCTAAGATTGATCATGGTAATAGTCTGTAGATGTCCACTGTAGCACTATCAGGCTAAGATTGATCACGGTAATAGTCTGTAGATGTCCACTGTAGCACTATCAGGCTAAGATTGATCATGGTAATAGTCTGTAGATGTCCACTGTAGCACTATCAGGCTAAGATTGATCATGGTAATAGTCTGTAGATGTCCACTGTAGCACTATCAGGCTAAGATTGATCACGGTAATAGTCTGTAGATGTCCACTGTAGCACTATCAGGCTAAGATTGATCATGGTAATAGTCTGTAGATGTCCACTGTAGCACTATCAGGCTAAGATTGATCATGGTAATAGTCTGTAGATGTCCACTGTAGCACTATCAGGCTAAGATTGATCATGGTAATAGTCTGTAGATGTCCACTGTAGCACTATCAGGCTAAGATTGATCATGGTAATAGTCTGTAGATGTCCACTGTAGCACTATCAGGCTAAGATTGATCATGGTAATAGTCTGTAGATGTATTATAGTTTTACAGTATTACCAGTTGTGACACAAATTATGACTTTGAATTAAAATTTTGGTTAAATCAGCAAGTACTGCTTACGGAACATTGCAAATTTTAGCCATTTTCAGCTATGATCAGCTATATCAGGGCTCCATTTTTTACTGGGAATAAAGCCGATTATATGGAGAAAACACCGACCTTCGGCAGACAATTTGGTAATCATTGTCAATTAAAGTCGGAGTCCAGCACCACACTCACACTCTGTCCACAATCTAAGTGTTGACAGACATGATCAATAGATGACTATCTTGACCGCTTGTCCACCAAGGGCCAAGAACAACTATAATAATGTCGACAATAATATGGTCTGTTGCTTTGTACAGTATTCAGATAATACAAAGCAATGGATTTATTGTCTGTTAACTTTTTTTTCCTGAATTAAGCTAGTTCGAGAATCCTCTGCCGTCCAACGGCTCCCATCAGTCTAAAAAACGATTGGACGACAGAGGACTCCCGATCCTCGATCATTCTCGGGCCCATCAAAGTCTAAAAAAAGCGTTGGACGGCAGAGGATTCTCGGACTAGAATATAGATAGAATTTGCTAGCTAGATATTATGCAATCAATCAATCAATAAATCAATATTTCTAATGAGAAGATAATAAATATTTGTTGATATAAAGAATTTAAAAATGTAATGTAACATGAGTATTTTAATGATATGAATAAGGTCTATTTGATATAACCAAAATACATGTACAAATAATTGACAGAATAAAAAAACCATGTAGCATATCACAAGATGTAACACATGTTTGCAAGGTTGCGTGATAGTTAACTGGACTGCCACTTGAAATGATTTAAAGTTTGAATGGTGTTTAATGCCACTTTCAGCAATATTTCAGTCAATATCATGGTGTCCAGTTTTGATTGGGGAGGAAGCATGAAATTGTGGCGACAATTTCCAACCGTCACCAAGAGAACTGGCAATCGTTGTCATTTAAGATAGGAGTTAAGCACACCCTGCCCACAGTTAGACTCAAACCCGCAACCAGTCTGGGACTGGTATAACCAGGGACAGTCTATACTAAAGACTGTATAGACTGTCCCTGGTATAACTAGTTGATTTTTAGGTTTCAGCCACAGTTGTGACATGCACATGATTAATAGTAGACTGCTATCTTGACCACTCGCCCAACATGAACCCCCTAAAATGAGTTATCTTAAATTGTCAGTAAAACACCACAAACGCAAAACTATAATTTCAATAAGCTTTATTAATCTAATTGCATAGATTAAGACACATACATTCACACAGTTTTTATAAAACTTCAGCACCAACAAATATCACACACAAGCTCACTTGATAATTAAGTTAATATAACCACAGATTCTAGATTATTGCAGCTCTTTTGTTGAATTTGACAACTTCGACAACTTTTAAGAAATCATTTTTGTAGAATAGAAATTCAAGTATATAAATAAGTTTATATTGGTGAAAAGAATTTTTTACAAGTGATGATTAACTCTGCAAAAGTTTACAAGAATTAAAATTAAGATTGTCATGTTTTTATTGACAATCTTTTATAAACACAATGTTTATCCTCTGTATTAAGTTCAACGACCTTTAATTATACAAGTTTATTTGACAATTTCTTTCACACTTTCGTTGCTGTTGGTTTTTCATGTGGTAGAAAAGAATATGACAATCTTTTTGGGGAAATTTAAACTTCCATATTTCAAATATTTAAAAGTAGTGATCAGGATGAAATTTCTTTTTGAATTCAGCAGTAATTTTGATTTGTATTAAATTATGACATCCAATCAAACTACCAAGAGTCAAGCACATCCATTCTTTAATTTATATTAATACTTGAATGTTAAATGATTGTCATATAATATTTTTGTGATTATTTGAAGATTCAGCATGACAAATGTAGCATGATAAACTTACAATAGCTGTGATGACAATGGTCAAATGATGTTAACATACAGGACTTAAATAATACATGTATTAATGCTGGTATTGTTTAAATTGAATGTGATCTCTGATTTATATTTGATGCAACAATATTATTATTCACTCCAAAAGTTCCATAGAGAAACGGATCTTAATTTTTTTAGGATCTTATATGGAACCAATACAGTAGTATTTACCGATATTTGACATTCCAGGGGTGTAGCTATAGTCTGTATGATGTCGAAGCCTTTTCCTCGACAAGGGGTCTGTAGCCGTTTAGGCCCCAGTGGCATAAGTTCAAAGCCCTTGTATGGAGTCTAGAAGGCATATCCTTCTGTAAACTCCAGAGACCTAACATTCTAACATGTAATTACACAAATACAATGTATTTCAATGTCTTCCAAGCTTCTGCCTGGCTACACCACTGCATTCTATTTTAACCTCAGGTTGGTGTATGTAATTGTTAATATATATTAATATATGTATGAGATATTCTTGTAAAGAATTAGGACAGATTTAATCATATTATCTGAAAATCAATCTGATCAAATAAAACTAAATCATTCATGAACAGATCTTGTAAATAAACTATAAAGAACAGTGGTGTTAGCATCACATTTATACTATAATGTATACAGATAAATGGATTTCACTCATTCACATCAATATAATTTGCTCATTCACACTACTAAGTCAACTACGCAATGACATTAACAATTCTAACACTAATGACATATCACACTAGACAACTTGGTTGTCATTTAAAATACAAATATTTGTTTCCAAGTTTGTTTTCCTTTACAAAATTGATCTCTTGATAAACCTGTTCTAAACTATATTCCTGAAATATATTAGAATTTCTATTGTATAAAGAAAACATCTGAAGTACTTCATTCAACTATATTCCTGCCTTTTATGGCCTGTCATGTGACATGAAAACATCACATGATCAGTCACTAAAGCATTATATACCTCTTTTGGCAGTTTTTTTTAAATACATTTGAAAATGCACACTTTTGTCAATTAAATCCTTCTGTGTACATGTACCATACAAAACATACTTTGGTAAATGCTTTTATAGACAGTTCAATACAAACAGAACAAGATGTGGTTAATTCTTAAATAAAACACAATAAAAAATGTATAAAAAGATGTTCGTTTTGAAGTAATGCGATTCCCAAATGTGTAAATGGTGCAGTTTCTGCGAATCAATAGATATTAATTTATAAAAGTTTTTATAACTCATTATTCTGTTACCAAACTCTATAATTAGGGTAGGCAGGATGTTAAAAATTCTATAACTACAAACTTAAATTACAAATTATTCACAGAAAACAAAAAAGAAACAAACAATTATTCTCGTTAAGGAAAAAAAAACAAATAATAAAATGTGGAAAGTCAATGCTAAAAACAATAACAACACGATTCAATTACAAAGTACAAAATATAATGATATAGATATATAGCTATGTACAGCATCCATCCAAATGATTTTTATGTGCTCATCTCAGATCCAGCAAACATAACTATTTCAATGTCAATTCAATGTCACCTGCATGCTTGAAATGATGGTGGTTATACATATAATCAATGGAATGATTTACAAATTGTTTCTTCAATGCAAGTTAATTCAGCTTTAAATATATTGTTTAAAAATATCAATAAATATTAATTTAATAGACAGACAAATACACTAAGCATTCCAAACATAAGTCTTTCCTTTCTTGTTAGATTCAAAATTCCATGTTAAATTTTACACACATGTGTAAAGTATTTCATAAATTTCGTAATTCTATTGGTCAATTTCTCCTTTAAAACATATACATCTGTCTAAAGCAATCTGTATTTTATGCAAATGTTACAGTTAAATTTATTGATCTAAGTCTATTAAGGATCACAACAATTTATGACTAAATAATATACAGATAATTTAATTTAGTTTTAACTACAACCAACTTATCCTCATTTCAACTAAATAGACTGACCAACTTAACAAAGGTTGATTATGAGTAAAATTATATACAAAATAAATACTCTTTATAATACAGACATGGATTTCAGTCAAACTGAAAGAGTTGATTGCAGTCTTAATACATACTCTCCAAAGAATGAACAAATTTCACTGAATGATGGTCTTTCTTTAGGACATAATGCTGTACATTTTTTAATTAAGTCAATAATTTCTTGTGGACACATATCCAGAACTGTCAGTTTTAAGTCTTCTATTTTTAGATGCTTTATCACTTCATCGTCAGTAAATGATGAGTATGGCAAGTCTCCAAGATGGAAAACTTCCCATACAAATATACCAAAAGACCAAATGTCACTTTTAGTAGAAAAATCTCCTTCAAACACTGCTTCTGGTGGCATCCATCGTAGTGGAATAAGATTCTGAGCGTAAGGATAGTATTCCCCAGCATACGCATCACGACACAATGATAAACTGGTAATTTTTAGTTCCAGTCTAGATGTCAGCAATACATTCCTGGAAGCTATGTCCCTGTGGATATAACGATGATTGGATAAATGTTCTAGACCTGAAGCCACCTGGTGGCACATATTGCTTTTCTGAACTGTTGTTAGAGGTGGCACACGAGGAAATCTTCCATTTATGTCTCCTCTTGTAGCATACAGGAACTGTTTTAAATCTCCCTGTAAAATATTTAGAAACTATTAGCAATTTACTGAATAATTTAGCTGCACTGGTACATTGTTTCAATGAAAGAAAAACATAAATAAGCCTGAAACTAACTATATGTACATATATCCACTGTATTATATCAGAAATATGAAGCATAATTTGTAACATATTAGGGAAAGTGAAAGAATGCAGTATCCTGGTATCTGCATGTGTTTTAAAAGAAACTGGTATTTTGAGTTTGTTTTGTTCTTATATATTTCTTGATCATGTTCGCCAATTTTAGAAATAAACAGAAAAAATTGTAAGTCAATTATAACCAGTCCAATATATTAAATGATCAGTTGAGGAATAACCTGGTTTATTTTGACTATATATACCATAAACAATGATAAAATTAAAGTTTGTTTTTGCATACAAAAATGATGTCTCCCCTGTTTCCCATGTGGATTTCCAGCAAAAATCTTAGTTCATAGTAGCATAACTGCCACAAAATTTTGAGGATAAAAATTTCCTGGTAATAAGCACAATTAAATATGGTGTACTTGCTACATACCAAGTTTCGTAAAATTTGGTGTAATAGTTTCAGAGGAGTCGAGCCGAAACCATGATTTGTGAGGAATTTCTGGAAAAATTCTAAGTTCAAAGGGCCATAACTCCCACACAATTTTGAGGATCAGAATTACCTGGTAATATTGCACTACATATGATGTACTTTTTACATACCAAGTTTCGTAAAATTTGATTGAGTAGTTTCAGAGGAGTTGAGCGGAATAACTTTGTGATGGACAGACGGACGGACGGACAGACGGATGGACAGGACAAAAACAATATGAAGTGGAGGAGACATAATTATTACTTACCCAATCACAATACTCTGTAATTACAAACTGTGGTTCTAGTTCCTTACATACTCCTAACACTTTAACTATACATGGGTGATCCAGTTTGCTATACATGTCCAACTCCTGTCGGAACTCGAAGAATAAATGTTCATCTTTAACTAACAAAGACTTTACCACTACCAAAGTTTCAGGTTCATAGTCTTTAATTCCTCTAGCTTTAGCTAGGAATACATCTCCAAAAAGACCTTTGCCTATCAAAAATAAAACATAAATATAACTTCTTCATCAAATCAGAACACTGCCATTTTATGAAAAAAAAAGCTTTAATTTTGACAAAATTGTTCATTATCACAATTCTTTCATTTTCATTTATTTAAGAAATACTTCAAATTTCTGAACAGATTATACAATATAATATGGTTTGGGTCTGTTTACGCCTAATAAACCGCGAAGAGGTTAATGAATGGTGTAAACAGACCCAAACCATATTATATCGTATAATCTGTTCAGAAATTTGAAATATTCCTTATAATTTAATTTTTACTATAAATCTTATCAATTTTTGCGGTAAAAACCTCGATGACGTCGTGGAACTATTTGAATTTTAACGGCGTTAGAATAGGTCATAGGTCACGCAAGTTATTTCTTATAATATGGGTTGCCCGATTTTAATTGACCAATCAGATTTCAGCTTACAAAGCAAATTAAATTATTCAGTAATAAATAAATATAATTGGATGAATATATTTCTGTAATTGACTTAGCTACAAAATGTTGTAGGGTTCTTCCTTTTTACAGAAAAAAACTTTCAACAAGGTAACTCACACTCAAATTGAGTGGTTTTAGAAAATTATCCATCAGATGTTTCTTTATGCCTTATTACTCTTGCTCCAAAAATAATGAAAACAGAGACATACTCTGTAAATAAAATGGAACTAGTAGCTTACCCAACATTCCTATGGAAACAAGATCATGACGTGGGAACTGTAATCTATCATAACTCCCTCTACGACTTCTTTGTGAGTGTGTCTGGGATGTGGTTGATTGTGACTGTGATGAGTGAGATGGATGAGAACTCATTCCCGAGACATGTGACCTATTGTCACTGTCACTTCTTAACTGTGCACGTGATTCACTGTCCCGGTCTTTCACTAACAACTCATGCTGTTCTCTGTTGGTATCACCATTTTCTGTTTTCACTTTAAAAATTTCAAAACTTGTAAAAATAAAGTATGTAATGCCCTAGCAACAAAATTTTACTATTTTAACATAAACAAATTGTACAAGAATGTTCTGACTTTTGAAAAAAATTTCTGTCACAGGATGGAAAAAATAAAATCATGTGACGAAAAATGTTTTGTGGAACACATTCAGTTTGTGTGTTGATCTTATTTTGAAAAATGTGTAAAATTAAATCACTGAGTTTATTTTAATGTTTGAATATATTTATAATCTTTTATATATTATTTACTTGTATTAACATTTTTTTAATGGCATTAAGGTATCCGACCCATAATTGACCACGTGATCATATTTGGTGTCCCGGATGTCTATTGTATGTCAATGGAGCAGACCTCGGTAATGTTCGGCAAACATCGGAAATACTATTTGAGCAACTAACTTTTTTTCCTCAAAACTGTTAACATTGACTCAAAGTAAAAAAAAAATAGTTACTTTGTATTATTAATTAGTAATATATTGTGTTCATAAAGCTGCATTTCTTGGTCTAAAAATAAAATTAAACGGTGACTTCAATTATGGGTCGGATACCTTAATTAATAACTACAAAAAAATATTTTCACCATTGAGGTGTAACAAAATTTACAATGTGCACATTCAATAAAATTTTCTATAACTGTACAGAAAGAAAATTTTGTTATGTCTCGATGGAGAACATATTTTTTGTAGTTATTCCTTAATTGACGCAGATAAAATTTTTTACCACATTTGAAGAATATTTTTTTAAAGACATTAATGTGAACATTTAATTTAAAATTTGTTACGATAAAAACCAAGTTCACATTTTTTTAATAAATTAAAAAAAAATTACCTAGAGCTTTTGCAAATCTTTTTCTTCTCATAAAAAGTCTATAGCTGAAATAAGCAGTCAATGCTATAACCAAAGCAAAGTATGCACCAGCACTGCACACAGCAATAATGATCGTCTTCACCATATCAATTCCATCCTCCTCGACAACCCCTTCTTTTCCAACCTCTGAAGCACCTGCAATGACAAGTACTGTTTAGCAGCTGATGCACTGTAGATTTCTCACAGATGCATAATTACATCAAATTTACAACCTTTGCCACAAAGATTAAAAGGTATTTCCATAACTCTTAAGATTTTATCTGCTATAACTACATAATTCTAAGGTTTATAATTTTAAGGTTTCCAACGTAACTATATTTACCCATTTAAAAAAGAAATGCAACTTATATATATATTTAAAGCATTAAAGTTTTTAAAAGTTTTTAATAATATACATTGATTTTATTCAACCATCTTAAATTAAGTGATGAATCATATTAAATACAAAATATACAACTTATAAATACATACTTATTGACCAAACCAAATAGCATTAACTTCTGTATATATAAAACAAACAATTCAAAGTACCACAAGTTGTAACCCAATAAAGATTCAGAATCTTCACCTCACAATAATCTGGAAAATTCTCTACACTTAAAGATAATAGTCATTTTCTATATTGGAGTTCTGGAACAGATCAGAGTTGGCACAGTCAAATGATTTGAAATGATTTCCCCATAAATAAAACAATAACTAGTTGTTTACTGGTATATTACATATTAATGAGATCTCAATACCTGCCTCACACCCAATACACAATCAACCTCTTCCTATTGTGCTGGTTAATGACTCGTATAATGGATATTTAATTGGCATGTTGAAGGAGTTCTCAACATTATAATGGCTTTGTAGTGTTTTCTTACATAATAAAGGATCCCCATTTTCAGGTTTATAAAGCCATCATATCATACATGTATACTGACATAGTCATTGTTCCATGTTTGCAAGAAATCCAAGATTTCTACTGTAAATGCCATTGCTTGTAATCGGATTAAATAAAATACTATCAATTTTTCTGTATTTCCATTAAGGAATTAACAATTAAAAAAAAAACAAGTGTCAATAGAAAATTTAAATATTTCATCAAGATTGAAAAAT
The DNA here is from genome assembly GCA_944474755.1 of Limnoperna fortunei. Taxonomy (NCBI): domain Eukaryota; kingdom Metazoa; phylum Mollusca; class Bivalvia; order Mytilida; family Modiolidae; genus Limnoperna; species Limnoperna fortunei. The sequence continues at coordinate 36,877,348 of OX104113.1, forward strand.
ACTATAGAGACATTTCTAGGAATATTATGAACACATAAAATGTATACACTATGGCTAAGCTGATTCTTGATCATGATTAACATTAATTGTTTGTTAACTAGGGCAACCTTGATATTAAATTGTAAATGTATTTATTTCTAACATCAAGGTCATGGAAAGTCTTGACAACAGTTATGATGCTCAAACAATGATGTAAGGTCAGGTTCTTTGTAACTAGAAGACAGATAGTATTTTTGGAAAGAAAAAAACTACCTACTACAATCTTGTTGGGCATTTGAATTTTTTTCAAAGTTTGAGCACTAAGACCACAAGTTCAAGGACATGGGTGAGAAATCTGTCACTTTTTTGTACAATGATTCCAGTGGGTATGGTATGAAGACATCTAACTGGAATCTGAGAGACAAAACCACTTCTTACAAGTATAATACCTAATTACCTAACGAGAGTTATATATGCAAAGCAGCAAACCCTTCACAGTTTATATTATATGCTCCAAGTAGCAATCATGCCCACTTCATATGTCAACCCTCTACATGCAAATCCATCAAATATGCAAAGCATTTATCTTGCAAGCAGAAACTCTTCAAATTTGACAATCACAGCAGACGTCTCTAAATGTTTCATTTTCTTAATGTTTATACTTGCTAGCTTCTTGAATATAAAAACTATATCAAATGTAAACCAAAAATATCCATACATTTTTTTCCATTGTAGATGCTTGATTGCTTCACAATGCATATGTGATGGGTTTGCATTAGTAAAAGCACAACATCACGATAGTTTATTATCAAATATAAAAATCTTTATTTCAAAACAATGATCTATAGACAAAAAGTCTTTGTTTGGCGTTGCATGCAATATGCATCAACTTATCCTTGGAATGATTAAGAATATCAAGTTATATCCTGGTAACCACAACTGGTTCCAAACATTATGTGCAATAACACAACTATCACTGTCCAATAATATCTTGATATAGTTCTGGATCCTCCATTTTTATTTCCGTACCAAAAGTCAACCGAAGCTACAAAATTACATGGATTTCCCATAAACAATGATGTAATGTAATCTAGTAGGGATTTCTGCTGCAGATTAAAGCCTGACAAAGCAAAACTATAAATGACCAGATTTCAAACTTTTAATACTTTATTTATAGCCTTGATTACATATTTAAGTCAGAAAAAACATCAATTTGATTTATAAGCCATAAATTGAATTAAGGGTACAAACAAATTCAGCCTGTTACAGATTTAGAATTATTTTAAAAGCCAACTGTTTGTAACCAGTGTCAAAAAGTAAGATAGTTGCTGTGCAAATGCAACTTTTCAATGTCAAAATTGTCGCCATAAATTTTGCCACACAGATGTATCTTTTAACTAATCCTTTACTTTAGAAACCTTGTGTTACAGGGATCACATAAATTTAAAGTGAAATTCTGGATACATTATAATTTGTAACTTTGTCATTTTTATTTTTATCACACAGAGAGAAAAATTTAATCCTGTCACCATTAGATGTTAAACCATAATTTATACTTGATAATTAATTCTTATTTCTGTCTATTTATATAATATTTTCTGTACTTATTTACGTCAAACACTGAATTAAGGCATTCATATTTTATTGACCAGCATGACAATGGAAGAAATTTATAAGGAAATGTACTAAATAGAACTTTGTGTCATTGTATGACTATATAAAGTTTGTTGTACAGAAGCCACAATAAACTATGCCTAGTTGACATTATACTGTAATGTTTTCAAAAGAGAAACAGACTTAATAAATAGTCCTATGAACTTATTTATTACAAACTTCTTTAGACTTATCATAAGATCTGTGTCTGCTCCCCCTCTCTACAGGCAAATATTATGAGAGGATCAATTTTGGAAGAATTAAAATGAATTAAATGAATGAAAAAAAAAAGGTAAAGAAAACGATTCAATGAATGAAAACTGAGGAATGAGACCTTACACTATGATGTAACTACTTTATTGTTAAAAACATTTTAATCATAAAAGAGAAGAAAATGTGTATTGACATCACTCATGCCCCACTTGGCACATACTGGTAAATGCCCGCCTTTTTCAAAGTTCAAACAAGCATGACATGTTAGGCACAGCCCAACAGAATTTTACCAGTAAAGAGATCTCATCATGTTGTAACTGTGTACAAAGTTTCCTGAAGATGTTGTGTCATCTTCATAAAAAAAAACTTCAATGCAAAAGTAAACCTGAGGTGGTATGAACGAACGAAGGAATAAACAGAAGAACAAATGGACCTAGAAAATATCTATATGTCCCCTACTTTCATTGGCAGGACATAATAAATCTAAAATGTTCTACTTTAACAATAAACAAAGATTTAAATGCCTTGTATAAGAAAAGCTTACCATTGGGCAAAATTCTTTAGAAACTTGTTGGCATAAATCATCAGTCAAAATAATCTCCTCCAAACAAGTAAAAAATAGGAGTCTGACATCATGTTTGCATTAGATAATTTAGATCAATCTTTGGTGAGAACATTAACAAAAAGATCAGTTGTAAATCCAAGGTAAATCCTCCGGAGGTGGTACAAAATCTGACTTCAATCTTTCCAAAAGTGGAAATGCTAAGAGCGATCATGGTTGATCATTAGAAAACATTTAAATGAAGCTGTCCTTTCGTGTCTGTCATTGATAGACGAACAGGAGAGGCATGGACACAAGAAGATACTGTTCATTTGATAGAAATTTGGGGAAAAGAACATGTCCAATATCAGAAAATACACCACAAAGGATCTCTGCCTATTTATCCATTTGTGCCAATCAATTAAAAAAAGTAATAATTAAATTTATAATCCAAAGAGTTCCATGTTTACACTAGGTGCTATACAAGATGAAATATATATATTTTTAGATATTTGTTTACTTGTAGGTATTTACAGGTATTTAAGTCAGATCTGTTCATTTTAATTGTATTGTAAACACACTGGTTCTATAAATATCCATCAAACCTTGGATCAATGCAAATCAATCTTTGTTCCTATATTCCATTAAAATATATTCATACTGTAGCTAGGTAATCACAGTCAAGAATAATTACTCTAGACTAGGTCTATTACAGTCATTTAATAGATGAAGCTGTCATTGTAACACTAACGACAAAAAGAGACATAACTCTTCAATAAGTAAAAAATTAACAATATTACACTAACTATGACATTAAGATTGCAACACCATAAAAACATTAGGGGAAGTAACTCTTCAAAAAGTTAAAAATAAACAATATTATACATATGACATTATACCAGGGGAAATAACTATCGTGTAACATACCTATGACATTTAGATTTGACTCCATTCGAACATTTCCAGCAGTGTTATTGGCTGTACATCCATATCTTCCTTTGTCTTCCATGTAAACTTTTGTAAAATGTAATGTGCCATTACTTAATATCTGTAAAAAACAAAATTTCAAGAATTACCTTTTAATTTTCTAAATCAGGTCAGAAATGACTGGATATTGATAATGGACATAAACAACTTATTAAAATTTCTAATCCTATATTTTATTTACTTATTTAATAATGTAAACTTGTGAAAATCACAGTAAGTAATATCTTCAAAATTGACTGTTTATTTTACTCTTTATGTCAAAAATAAGCTATAATGTAAATTACAGTAAAATGTTTAACTAGTTATATTTAACACACAAGAAATAAACTCCCACAACCTATCAAGTTCCATAAAATTGTTATCAGTAATTTCTGAGTATAGTGCTTATGAGTTATTTCATAAATATATTTTGAGAAATTTCTAAGTTCAAAGGGGCATAAATCTTATTCCTACCAAGTTTAATAAAATTCTGATCAGTAGGTTCACAAGAGAAGCACTTACGAGTATTTTGAGACATTTCTAAGTTGAAAGGGGCATAACTTCTACAAAAAATATCAGATCATAACTCTCTGTCTGTGATGAAATACATATTCATTCCTAGTTTCAGAGGAGACATGCTTATATACCCATTGTTTAATATATATTTTTTGTTCAAAAGAGGAATAACTCCTACAAATAATATCCAATCATAATTCTCTGTCGATAAGCTCTACTACATATGGTGTCCTTCAAGGTCCAAAAAATTTTGATCATAGGTTGAGGGGACTTGCGCCTACAAGAATAAGACTGAAGGACAGACTGACCGACCTGTCAAAAACATTATACGCCCGAAAACATTGTTGCATGTGATATAATAAAGCAGCAATCTAATTTACATATCCTAACATCTATAAAATCCAATATTTCAAAGCTTAAAAAACAATGCAACAAAAAGTAAGATTTCTTGAAATCTGTCAAATGATGTTTAAGAAGTAAAGTGTTAGTAAAACAATTTTAGTAAGTAGAATTATAACACAAAGAATATTCAGATTTATTGTCATAAATCACTGCAAGTTTTGCCTATACATCAATTTATTCTTGACAGATAAACTGCTAATGTGTGGGTGATATTTAATGGTAGAATCTATATTTTATTAGGCATGGTTATAGTGTTCATCATACAATTACAAAACTGATATAGAAAATAGACCAACTGGAGTTTTATGGTGAAAATGTTTTTATGTAACATAGTGTAAATAGGTTCCACACAAATAAAAACATCTAATCTTTAGTCATTATGGGGAATGAGACACAAAAATAATAACAGAATGTATGCCACTTCTGAAATTTGCCACACACTATGAGTAATACCAGATACTTGAAACTTCTCTCCGGAAATGTGCCACACACTATGAGTGATACCAGATACTTGAAACTTCTCTCCGGAAATGTACAACACACAAACAGTCATACCAGAAACTTTCTTATTTCTCCTTTTTGAAATGTGACACATACAATCAGTGATACCATATACTTTGACACTTCCCTTTTTTGAAATGTGACACAAACAGTCATACAGAAACTTGCACACTTTGGAAATGCAACATAAACACACACAAATCAGTTATACCAGAAATATATACTTAGTCTTATCACATCCAGTTTTTTTTTACTATGAACTTTCAGCACTACATTTGAGGATGCATCATATCAAGATCTGAATTTTCAGATGTAGCATAACATACAGTTCTTTGCATCTGCATTCATTTCTGTAAATTATGTATTTAAATAATCCTATTTATATATTTGCAACCATTGGTTACCTGTATTCGGTTAGGATCAAAGGTATCCTGGTAGTAATTTTTATCCCAGTAGATTCTTGGATTAGGTTCTCCTACAGCCACACAATGTATCATAGCAGACTGCCCTTCGACTACTGTTGTATTGACTGGTACCACTCGAAACGTTGGTCGTACTGTAAGTAAAAGAAACAGTGAGTTGCTCCGACTCTGAAGTATCATATATGACTGATGTTTAATGTCCAGTGGGAAATATTTTAATTATATTTACAATAGTCTTAATTGGTTCAATCTCATCTTATTATCAAATCTTGCAACTATATAAATGAACCGAAATTTTTTTTACTTAGCATTAATACATTTTTGGTACCAGATCAACTGACATTTTACAGTTATCAAGGCTAATAATTTGTTAGACCTGGAAAGAAGGAAAACAGTACTTTTCCAAATCAAACAATAACAAAATTGAAGAATGTGTCCATGGGACACGGATGCCCCCGCTAAAGTAAGTCCCAAACAGGAAGTAGTTGTCCAACAGGTCTGAAAGTCGCTTAGGACGTACAACTTGTGATACTGAACCACCCTGCCAAATTTCAAATTGTTCTTGTGTACGGTTTCTGAGAAAAGCTTGACGGAAATTTTCATTCTGGTGTTAACACATTTTCATATCGGCCCAGTTGAAAACAGGAACTAGTTGTCCGACAGGTCTGAAAGTTGCTTAGGACGTACAACTTTTGATACTGAACCACCCTGCCAAATTTCAAATTGTTCTTGTGTACGGTTTCTGAGAAAAGCTTGACGGAAATTTTCATACTCGTGGTAACACATTTTCATATCGGCCCAGTCGCAACAGGAAGTAGTTGCCCAACAGGTCTGAAAGTCGCTAAGGACGTACAACTTGTGATACTGAACCACAATGCAGAATTTCAAATTTTTCTCATGTACGGTTTCTGAGAAAAGCTTGACGGAAATTTTCTTACTCATGTTAACACATTTTCATATCGGCCCAATCGCAAACAGGAAGTAGTTTTCCGACAGGTCTGAAAGTAGCTAAGGACGTACAACTTGTGATACTGAACCACTCTGCCAAATTTCAAATTGTTCTAATGTACAGTTTCTGAGAAAAGCTTGACGGAAATTTTCATACTCATGTTAACACATTTTCATATTGGCCCAGTTGCAAACAGGAAGTAGTTGTCCGACAGGTCTGAAAGTCGCTAAGGACTTACAACTTGTGATACTGAACCACCCTGCCAAATTTCAAATTGTTCAGATGTATGGTTTCTGAGAAAAGCTTGACGGAAATTTTCATACTCATGTTAGAACATTTTCATATCGGCCCAGTCGCAAACAGGAAGTAGTTGTCCGACAGGTCTGAAAGTAGCTTAGGACATACAACTTGTGATACTGAACCACCCTGCCAAATTTCAAATTGTTCTCATGTACGGTTACTGAGAAAAGCTTGACGGAAATTTTCATACTTGTGTTAACACATTTTCATATCGGCCCAGTCCCAAACAGGAAGTAGTTGTCCGACAGGTCTGAAAGTCGCTTAGGACATACAACTTGTGATACTGAACAACCCTGCCAAATTTCAAATGTTCTCATGTACGGTTTCTGAGAAAAGCTTGATGGAAATTTGTACATACAGACAGACGTATTTACGTACAAATGAAGTCCCAAACAGGAAGTAGTTGTCTGACAGGTCTGAAATTCGCTTAGGACGTACAACTTGTGATACTGAACCACTCTGCCAAATTTAAAATTGTTCTCATGTACGGTTTCTGAGAAAAGCTTAATGGAAATTTGTTCAGACGTATGTACGGACGGACGGACAGACGGACGGACATGAGTAAAACTTAATGCCCCCCGACATGTCGTCGCGGGGGCATAAAAATAGTTTAAATCAAAAGTAACTAAATGTTCTGAAATATAGTTGTTAATAAATAAAACCGACACTACATGGGAGTGCTTTAACCTTCATGACTCTTGTCAATTTTGTGAGCAGACAGATCCACTCTATATTATTTATTTCAAGATGTCAAGACATTGCACTCCGAGATTGTATGTAATTGTTTATATTGCAAACATTAACAGTTCTTCTTAAAACACTTAACTTTATAAATATAACAAAAGCACATGCACCATTATATCTGTTTAGAAGACAATGCCAAAAAGGTTGAAATGGAATACTGCTACGGGAGATATGATATTCTGAAATGGCATTTATGTTTCATGCATAGAGTATTAGGTTAGGCTATTTGATTCAGATCACTGTCTTTGATCATATACTGCATTGGACACTTAGTTCACCTAGATTAAAATTTAAAAAAAATCCCATCTATAATACAGTTTTGTATTTCTTAAATCTAAAGAACAGGCAAATTAAGATAAATTGAGCAAGACTACATATGCCTTGTTATAAAACGGGGAAATGTTTATGTCTAAAATGCAAACAACTTACCAACAACATCAATGTTAATGGTAGCATTGATCGAGCCTTGTTTATCTGTGTATGCCATACAGGTATACCGTCCAGCATCTGATCGCTGAACGTCCAGGAAAGTCAAGGTCCCATCAATGTTTGTGATATGTTCAGCAATATTAATACTTCTATCTTTGAACCATCGAACTTTAACTTGGCCATCACCCTCTGCCTTGCAAGGTACTGTTGCATTTTTGTGTAGTTCTATGTAGGAGTCTTGAGGTTTGGGATGGAACTTCAATTTTTCTTTAAAAAAACCCAAACAATTAAAGAACAACAGAAAGAATTATGGTAGAACTATTTTAACCCATATACATGTAGTTTCTTTTTCTAATACTGTAAGACATTACAAGCAACCAAAAAATAAGTCACCAACAAAATTCTATCATATCATATCACATTGTGAGTTTAATGCTTTACTTTCCTTATTTGTATTTTGTGTTCCTTTAATTCTAGCAGAATTATAGGATATGACGTTTTCTGTCAAAAAAGAGTAAAAAAAAACATTTGTAGTGTTAACTCCTTAAAATCTGGATAGATAAGAGGGATATTACAGCATTATAAATGAGAAATATTATCTTAATATCATTTTAATGACATATTTATGTTTATTTATATATATCGTTTATAATAAGAAAGCTATGCATATAACCTCTAAAATACCTTATGATAATGTTATTAAACCCAGAACTCATTATATTAGAACAATGTGTTAAAATGTGTCACATTTATCTTTACAAAGAACTCATTTTCTCAAATAATTTAAATCAGAAGATAATAACATTCATTTTCTTCTGGTGTATGATTTTTATTTCTACTCAGAGTAAAACCCTTATAAATGAATTTTCCACTATCTACTGTCAGTATTACAAGTGTCACTTAACAGGTCTATTAAGATTTGTCAATTTCATTTCAACCAACAATTAGAAACACATCTATTAATACTTTTGTTATGATTTCAATTATAATACTAATAATGTTAAGGTAAAAAGTACTCTAAATTAATTTTCTGTATAACTGGAGCGTATATAGAAATATACTAATAAGTACTTGCTATTGTTACCTGCTATTACTATATTATCAGCATGTTAAACAGTAACATCAAACTATGTGGGGTCCAATATGGGCAATTATTATTTATTTATATTTTTACTTAAGATTGCAGAATAAAAGATAATATTGTTACATACCGGTAATAACATGCATTGAGAGTAACAGTGATACAAAATACTCAGACAAGCCTCACATTTTCTCCAGTTTCTACCCTATATACATGTATTAACTATATGTATTGACAGTGCACCAATATTTTATATGTATAAAATTGTATGGATGTAGGTCTATTTCTTGCTGTCCTGTGGGTAATTTTGAATGCCTATCATGTAGGTCTATTTCTTGCTGTCCTGTGGGTAATTTTGCATGCCTATCATGTAGGTCAATAGCTTGCTGTCCTGTGGGTAATTTTGTATAGACCTATCATGTAGGTCTATTTCTTGCTGTCCTGTGGGTCATTTTGCATGCCTATCATGTAGGTCTATAGCTTGCTGTCCTGTGAGTAATTTTGCATGTCTATCATGTGGGTCTATAGCTTGCTGTCCTGCGGGTAATTTTGCATGCCTATCATGTAGGTCTATAGCTTGTTATCCTGTTAGGAATTTTGCATGCCTATCATGTGGGTCTATAGCTTGCTGTCCTGTGAGTAATTTTGCATGCCTATCATGTAGGTCTATGCTTGCTGTCCTGTGGGTAATTTTGCATGTCTATCTTGTGGGTCTATAGCTTGCTATCCTGTTAGGAATTGTGCATGCCTATCATGCAGGTCAATAGCTTGCTGTCCTGTGAGTAATTTTGCATGCCTATCATGTAGGTCTATAGCTTGCTATCGTGTTAGGAATTTTGCATGTCTATCTTGTGGGTCTATAGCTTGCTGTCCTGAGGGTCATTTTGCATGCCAATCATGTAGGTCTAAAGCTTGCCCTCTTGTTAGGAATTGTGCATGCCTATCATGTAGGTCAATAGCTTGCTTTCTTGTTAGGAATTGTGCATGCCTATCATGTAGGAAAATAGCTTGCTATCCTGTTAGGAATTTTGCATGCCTATCATGTAGGTCAATAGCTTGCTATCCTGTTAGGAATTTTGCATGCCTATCATGTAGGTCAATAGCTTGCTATCCTGTTAGGAATTTTGCATGCCTATCATTTAGGTCAATAGCTTGCTATCCTGTTAGGAATTTTGCATGCCTATCATGTAGGTCAATAGCTTGCTATCCTGTTAGGAATTTTGCATGCCTATCATGTAGGTCTATTGCTTGCTGTCTTGTTAGGATTTTTGCATGCCTATCATGTAGGTTTAAAGCATGCTGTTTTGTTGGGAATTTTGCATGTCCATCATGGAGGTCTATAGCGATCTATCAGGTTAGAAATTTTGCATTCCTATCATAAGGTTTATATCTTGATGTTCTGCTGGAAATGTTGCATGCTTATCATGGATCATTTCAAAATTGAAACTTATTGACATTGTTAAAAACAACAAGACCTTCCTAATGCAAATTTAGAAAACTGAACAGATAGAGAATTATAACTAAATAAAATACACACTTTTATGAGACATCAATTAGTAAATATCTCTGATCAAAAGCAGAATTAAGTAACAAGAAATTAAATTATCCATTTAGAAATTGCTTTAAAATTAACATGGTGCCAATTGAAAACAAACTTCCACTTTTTATACAGCAAGTCTAAGTTTTATCTCTGCATGTTGAAATTGAATATTGTGCATCAAGCCAAGTGGTAACAATTAGTTAAAAATATCATGTATAATGTATGGAATTAAATTAGAGTTTCCTTCGCATGAAAATCATGTGGAACTGATTTGAAATTAACAAGAGTATCTAGTAGACAATTTGAAATGCAATTAACAGATACTGAAAACCATATGAAAGTGTCATAGTTATATGAATTATATCTATTGGTATTGTCAAATTAATACTAGTTGGTGTAGTCTGTCGTATGACTTAACAAGCATTTACATCAAAGCAAAGAACATGCCTATGTTTTCATGTTATACTTTGATGCTACAGTAATTATGTAACAGGCCTCTAATATAAATCAGACAGATTTTCAATTTATTTTTTAATGTTTTTATTTTATTCACAAGGAAGGCCTTGTCTTTCTCCCTTAGAATGAGAGGTTCATTATTCTGTTCTATAAAACTTATTTATACACATTTCCCCTTTTACTATTGAGGGATTGACAACAACACTTCATAGGATGCAGCAGTCCTGGGTCCTGAAGATGGTATGGTGCCAAAACTAGTAGACCAGAATAGACATAGACTGCTGCATCCTAGGAAGTGTTAATAATTAATAGTTTAGTAGTTTTACTTATACTACAACAACCCTGCATACCTACAGGCATCCACTTATTAGGAGCGTTACCTAAAGATCAATTAATAGATTCATGGCATTCATACAGTTATTGCCAATTTTCCAATTTTTCCATGATCAAAATAAAGAAAAATCACAGCATGAAATGAAAGATATTCTCATCATAATCACAAATTAAAACACCATCAAAAATTTCTCTTTTGTTAATGAAATATCCATGTCCATTTCATCTCTACTTCAATTTTATATGAACAGAGAAACTTCTCAAAATGATCAATCTTAAAATGTGACTGTTGTCTTCTATTATAAAACAAAAACAAATTAAGCTTACTGGTAACCCTGAGATAAGCAGGAGAAGAGACAACCAGATCTTGTCCTGTTGTGTTAGCTACACATGCATATGTACCAGCATCTGATACGGTCACCGATTGTATGGTCAGAATTCCTCGTTCCAGGTCCATGTGATGTCTAGAAGAACCCTAGAAATCAGAAAAATAATAGGTTTATAAAATTTTTGCTATTACTTAAAAAATGATACAGTCTGCAGTTATCAAATGGTGAGGTAGTTATAACAATTTTGGTGGTAATTAATCACCATTCAAGGTAAGTAGAAATATGAGTAACTGGTGATGTAATGGTAAGTGGTGATATGATGGTAGCTACCATTCGTGGAAAGCATTATTGTGATTGTGATATCCATTCATCGTAAGTGATAATGGGATGGTGATCACCATTCATGGTAATTGTTCATGTGACGGCAATCATTATTCATGGTAAGTCTTAATAATGTGATGGTAATCATTGATCATGGTAAGTGGTGATGTAATTATAACCAATGACAGATATTTAGAAGTGGTGATCTCATGGTAACCATGACAATAATATATGCCATTTTTATACAATTTATAAGTTACTTTCTTTGACTTTTAAATCTCACTGGTTTTATATAAAATTGGCCTATTCTTAGTTTTATTTCTCCAAGTATTCAAGCATGTCTTTTGTTTACCTCCAAGAATGTATTAGTAAATCATGATTTTACTCACAGACTTGATCAGCTGATCATTTTTCATCCAAATTATAGTTGTAACTGGGTAAGCTGTATCTGCATCCACCTGACACTGCAAATCCACACGTCCATCCTCTTCCACATCTTTATCCTGTGGTGGTCTGGTAATGATGGGAGGAACTAAATTTAAAAAAAACAACATTTGAGTCACTTAAAACAAAATTCGCAAGACAAAGGCATTCAATAATTAAGGGATTAACAGTAAAACAGTTATCATTTTAAAGTATTAGATATCATTTAACTTGTTAAGGGGTCGTCCATAATTGTCAACCATTTTCATAAGTGTCCAAACCGCACACATGAGGGAGGGGGCAAAAAATTTCGACATTTTTGCATACTCTTTTTTTTTATCTTCAGAAATTTTTTGGTTCCGTGGAGTTTGGTTTTTATATTAGTTTAATGGTTGATGTACACTTTTTGATGGGGGTGGGGGGTCTCAAAAAGTGTGCTTTTTGCACACTTGTGAAAATGGTTGACAATTATGGACGACCCCTAAAAATTACCTGCATTTCAGTCAATTTGGTGACAAAATATGATTTTATTGGTCAATATAACCATCCAAAAACTGAACTAAGTAGGCATGAACATTTAATGTACAAAGACCTATTTTGTGAACAATGTACTGCACAGTGAAACTTTCATCATGCCTCTTGTGGAACCTTAATTGGACCAATAAAGAATTTGAATTTGCACATACAATCATGTAACAAATTCAACAGCTTGTATTTAATTGTTTAATGTTAATTTTTTTCTGTTTCTATCAAGTGTACAAGATGACATAAAATCTGTAATCAACTTCTTTAATTACACATCTGTTTACTCAATTTCTCTAATAAAAACTTTTTTACAATTACTTTTAGTGTTTTTGTCCTTACTTTACACCTAGCTTTAATAATTTCTATTAACTGAGTAACCACAAATCAAAAACCAATATATGTCTACAATTAATTATATCTATGCATGACTGACTTATGTGATATCAATTGGCGTGTGATCACTTAAGATACCAACTTTAAGGAGCAATAACTCTAAGCAGGGACCATTTCCTTTATGTCCTGGGGTTAAAATGATGCAAATGACTTAAAAATCAATTAACTGTGGAGTTCAAATAAGATAAAATGGCTCTGATTCATAAAACATTCAGAAAACAAAATATATTATGAACTGATAGATAGGCGTCTAAAATACTTTTTCTGCCAGGAGATCACAAAATGTTATTTTCCTATAAAAGTCATTATTTGTTTGGAATCAATTCATTACTTAGACTCCTGCACATCTGGAAAACATAATACTTTTATTCCATTAATTTGTAATTCCACAAGCACTTAAGAGCGATGAGAGACTTAAAAATCTTTTTTCTATTATTTCAAACACTACAAGAAAGAAAGGTTAGCCAAGATCATATAAACAGAATTATGAAAAGATATGCTGTTTTGTAAACACAATTTTACTGCACTGACAGATAGGAGAAAGTGTAATAAAAATTATGTAAAAAGAAGTCATAACTGTTGAGATACAAGGTCAAAGTGTCTGGCAGCTAACACAGAAATGATACAAACCTCCATGACAGGTACAATAAAGATACACCTTGTCATCATTTACTTTTAGATTAATGAAACTAAGTATTTTTTTTTATTATATTAAACAATCCTATTTTTCAGTACATGGAACAGAAGGAACATAGACTTCTTGAAAGACATGTTTTGCTCCAAAAGTGTGAATCTATGCCATAATTTGGCCAAAAAAAACCCTGTAAACTTCAAAATATTTCAGATACAAAGGAATCTAGCAAGCTTACTCTTTTTCATGCTTACTTAATACTTATATGATTCACTACTTGAAATATATACACATTATATTGGTTTCTATCTAAAAAAAACTTATAGAAATCTTATATAACAGGAAAAAATTCATCAAATGTGCTTATGTCATACATGTTCTTCAATTAATCATACAAAAGAAAAAATCTTTATGAAAGGCTGCAGGTATATTCTTTTTTTTTTAGCAGAAAGTTTTATTTTAAATGGATTCGACAGTACCCCATGCATGATTCTTGGTTAACAACATTCTGCATCTCTTTAATAAATCAGATCTTGGTTTCAAATGATGTTTCTGGTAAACTCACATAATGAGTAAAGATTTCTCTTTGATGGCTATGTTGCCTAATATAAGTGTAAATGCAGACAGCCAAACACCCAACTTGAATATCACTTTGTAGATGCATTTTCATAATGGTAATATATAATTATCTAAAAGTTCATTTAAAATCAAGTGGTTGAAGTTATTTATAAAAGCATTTGACAAGAGTGTTTATATCAATTTTTGAAAAATTACAACTTAACAGCCACGATTCAATCTATTTGGAGGACTTGCAGACACGTTTTCACAATATTTGTATAAAAGTTGACACAACAGACCAGTACTTATTTAAACACACTAAGCTCCATATTTATATGAAGCTCAACACCATGCAAAAAGTCAGATGCATTTCAATGATAGTTACAAAGTCAGGGTTTGTAAAATGTTTTAAAATAATTTATACTTGATAACAGGCGGAATGTCAGTGTGAGCCTAGTGCTTGAACTTGAATTGCACAGCAAGTTTTTAACTAATTACCAGTTTTATTTGGTAAAACAAACACAAATAAGTAATCAGTGAACTAATAAGTTATATTCCCTTGAAAAATTTCTCACATCTTTTCTGATGTATTACAAGGAGGTTAGATATTAAGAGACAAATCAAGGTCAAGAAAAACCCAAGGACAATGTGATTCAAAAATTAGAACTAGTTCAGACAGAGTACACAATGGCAAAAATTCTGAAAGAAATTATAAGAACAATGTCAGAAATTTCCGTAACTACAGCAAACCAGCATGTTAGCTAATAACAACAGCAAAATGTTGTCAGACTACATGCTAACATTTAATTTTTTATTAATATCAAAAACTGTATTATAAATTGTCTGCACTCAACATATTTCCTAAATAGAAACCAATTATTGAAATACCAAAAGGTGTTTTGCACTTGGTATTTCTCATTTATCCAAAAGTAATGAAAATACAACACTGCAATCAAAAACACCATCACATCAGCGTTTTATTGGGTATCCTGCTGACAGTTCTCAATCTGAGACCAATAAAACTTAATTTGTCTTGTTCCATAGTTTAACATTGTACAATATGACAGAGATAGATTTCACAAAAACAAATATAAAACTTCATTTTGCATGGTCATAATACAATAACTATGATAAGATTGCCTGTTTTAGCCATGTATGGCAAAGAAGCAAACATCATCAATCATACCAAATTTGATTGATATCAAATATTCCTAATGATTTGGCTCCCTGGATTATTGGTATAAACATAGATGGTTATGTCATAACAATCCCTATCATGCAGAAACATCAATCCATGACTGATAGAACAAATATATCACTTAACAAAGGATTTATGCTGTGCTTTAATGAACAATGAATTAACTATTACTGACATTTCAAGTACAGTGACACACAGCATACTTATTAAATATCAGGACAATTGAGCAACAAGTCATGGAAAAAAGAAATTAACTTATAATTTGGTATGTAAAATTTCTTGACTTGTGATGGATGGTTCAGAAAACTGATTGTTTCCATTATTTTTCTTATTGAGTAGTTTTGCTGAGTCATAAGAAAGACTAAAACAAAATGGTTGATATGCTGGTTAAATACTGACTAAAGAAACAATGATCTGATAAATAGTGATAATGAAGTATTTTGAACTCATGACAAAGGTAACCCTCTTCCTCCACCCAAGACAGCTCTGCTACTTATTTTCAGCTTATGAGAAAATTGGCTTCTGGACCTCATTGTAACAAATCTTCCAATTTTTAAACTGATTGATTGATTGTATTTAGTTTTTGTCAAATCTTTTTTAAAAAGGCTAGAAGAGATAAATGAGGAGTGAATAAACTTGCAGTTGTAGACAGTAATTAAAACAGTTAAAAATGGCCAAATAGTCTAACCAAATGATGTCTTGTCCTGTCAAAACTGGAATATTTTATTACTTAACTGTCTTCAAACATAATTTTTTGCATTGCACAATAAAATATGAAGTTGGCAAAAACAAAGTGCAAATTTTCTATTAGTACTCTTCTGCAATGTCCTTGAACTAAATGATAAAAGGACATAAAATTCAATTAGTTTTACATGAATCAGACAGTAAAATAGAAACCTTAGCAACCTATGCACTGCACTATTTAGTTATTCTTGCAAAAAGTTGAATATAAATAAAATTTTCTGTTTTGATCTTCTGACATAGTGACTGAAATATGCTTCAGAATAATTGATAAATAAGGTATGTGTACGAAACAGAAAAGTTAAGAGGATCATAATGAAGTACCCCTACATGTTTTTTCAAAACCCCAATGTATTGCAATATTGACATCTACTTTCATTTTTGTAAGTCTTTAAAGGCATTTGCTGATATACATATGATTAGGAAAATGTTGAAACTTTTGCTTCAGTATTTTTTTATATCTATGCATTGAATACAAATAAAAATCTTATTTTGGGATCATTTCTATTTAAGACATAAATATCTTGCACCAAAATTAAATTGGGGTATAACATGCACTACTATTATACATACCGGACACGATGATCCAAACACTCTGTCGTTTGATACCAGCTAGGTTGGAGGCTTGACACGTGTAGTTCCCTGTATCAATCTGCTGGGGGTTTTTGAAAACCAGATTGTTTTCTTGCATGTATATATTTCCTGTTGTTCCGATTAAGTCACCATTTCTGTCAAACCAACTGAAAAAAAAAAAAGAATTGCCATCACAATAATAATAGCAGAAAATTTGTTGATTTTAATGGTATTGCAAAAATCCAGGTTACACATTTATAAGACAAATGAAACAACATGTTTCTACCTTATCAAACTTACTGCGGACAGGATTCGCTGGACTCCAATCTTAACTGACAAGGATTGCCAGCTTTCCTACTGGAGGTCAAGGGTTTTCTGCTGGCACTCCGGGCTTCCTCCCCAATAAAACACTTATATATAAATAAATAAAATAAAACTTTGCGCCTTAATATAGCAAAATAATTGCTGAAAGTGGCATTAATCAACATTCAAACAAACAAACCTTATCAAAGCCATTAACTTAAACACGTACTTCAATTAGTAATCTTGTATACTGGTACTTGGTTTTAAAAAAGAGAAAAGAAGTGGTGTGTAGATCAAGGTCTTTTTAATTTTTAAAAATATTGTTCTCTTTTTGTTTAGAAACATTTCATGTTAGGGTTATTGACTTTGGATTCTGTAGTAACACATATCAAAATTTGTAGGCAGAGAATAAAATCTTAATACAAAACTCTAAATAGCCAGCCCAGAGAAAATTCTGAAGTATGTGAAATAAGAAATTGTAAGTTTTTAGTTAAGCTACATTTGCAGTAAATACTTTTTAATTACATGTGCGAGGCTTAAGAAGCACCTTTGCGAACCAGTTAAACAATGTGGACAATTTCCATGTCGTATATCACATTACAAGAAATATGGCTGCAATGTAAATTTGTGTTGTTCAAATATTTCTGGTGCAAACATAAACAGGTATATGACAGAAAAATGCTGATATGAGATACAGAAAATCTCTATTTAAACATGGCGTGCACATCTGGTCTGCATTTTACCATACAGAAAAATGCCTGCTTTATTACAAAAAGATTAATCAAGTGGCTTTTGCATCTACGACTTATTTTTTGTTATGTGTTGCATAAACAAAGCACGATAAATTATCAAAGGGATGCATTACACAATAGATAATTAATGTTTTGTCTAACTTGCTTATTTTACATTAATTTTCCAGCACAAACAAGATTCCATGTTCTGCAAATGCCACCTCCATTTTACCAGACACTCATATTACAGGCATTTCACCTATCCATACTGACAACCAAGACTAAATTAATCACAAAAAAATTGGACATAATTTCAGCTTTCTTTTATCCTTATTCAATCTGAAAACAGCACATTTCCTCTCATTTAATCTAGGTTTTTTAAATAGCATTAATGTTTATTGGTTTGGCTGTTAACTAATTCTAAATTAACATCACTATAAATGTGTTTTGCCAGGATTTTGCCTTCATTTTGGTCATTAGCCAATGATAAATGTTGATTTAACTGATGGAATAAATGGTAAGGGACATAAAATCTAATGGTACATTTTATTGGAAATAAACGAGATAATCCCAGACTCCTCCACTACCACAAAGATTGAAATCAACAACATCCAAACACCGACTTAAATATTTTATAATGAATCCTGGTATCATTCAAAATAAAACATCATTAACATCTAAATGGAATTTCTACATCAAGATAACTTCCGTCTTTGATGGTGTATTTTTTTTTTAAATTACTTTATCAATAGTTTTATCTTGCGCTATAGTTTACAATAAAGAAACTACCGTTTCCATTTTGAAAGTAATAACAAACATCATCAACTGAATTTTGCCAATAAAGACAACAATTGAACGAAGAAACACCCATCTGAAAAGTGAAACTTACATAGTTATGATGAAAACAACAAAATTACAAATCTATTAGAAATCAAATAAAGAATCTATTACCCAGACCTAAATTGACATCTTCAGATTTATATAAATATAGATTTCAATATCACCAATGCACCTTATGCAATTATCCTACTTCACAGAAATCTTATCGAATTTTTGATAAAATCACTCAAAATGTATACTAGGTTATGTAATGAAATTCCATTATATATCCATTGCTCAAGTACAGCTTGATATTTTATGGTCATACAGCCTTAGTTATTACATGTTGATCATAAAACACTCATTCTGGACTAATACTTTGTCATAATTAACTCTTTCTTTCCACAAATTACTAATTTTCAATAAACTGAGCACTTGTTATTGTGTTCTGATTCACAGAAACAAACAAATATACAAATCAAGACCATAAAATATTTTAAGAACCTTAAATTCTATATACTGTCTATAAGGTCATCTTGATGTCAAGGTTTCATTTGATTTCACTAGCCTTTACATTTAATACCTGACATTTATCTGTTACTATTGGAACAAAAAATTCATTATATTTTCATCATGTATCACAATTTAAAGAAAAGAAAAACAAAATACATTAAATTTGTTGCATATCAGTCTGGACTGAAAAAATGTTCATACATCCATAACTTGATTGCTTTTATATCTATTTATAATTTAGTTAAGAAAATAACCAGTAGACCTCACAGTTCTATTTTACTAAGATGTCTTGAATGTACTTGAAGTCAAACATTACAGTGTATTTCATAAAGTCTAATTCTTTATATTTTTTGCAAATAACAGAAATTCACTTGAAGTTATGTTAGAGTTTTAATTCTTAGCAGATGTACTAAATGTATACTTAAACATTATATTTGTAAACACAGGTATGTAGAAAACTCATCACATTATTGAATATAATATTGTAATAATTAATTTGTCAGCATAACTATCATACTATGATTAAAAGCAGTCTTTGATATTGGAGCCCTTCAAAGAAACAAAATAAGTTTTCTGTTGTTAAGAATCATGTTCTTAAGTCTATGTAGCTTGTAAAAGCTGAAATCGTTTCACATGACATAGGAATGGCTGATTAAAATTGCTACATCTGAATGAAGTAATTACCAATCATCTTTGGTAACACCCTGTTACAAAAGAAATAAAGGGGAAATTAAACTTCGGGGATCAAATTATATATATTTACTGACATTTAATCTTTATTTTCTTTGTAATGGCTTGTTACTAAAAAAACTCAACAACAATGTAATCAAAAGCAACCATTTTAACTAGAGAGAGAATAACAGGAGACATGTTCCAACAAAATAACACAAAATCTTGTTTTATTGTTGGACTTTATTTTAAAATGTCCATACTCAATCGTCATTTATGAATCCAATGTTTATCTCTTAAATGGAGTTTCCGAGTTTAATTTGGCCTAACCCTAATACATGGATTATAATAAAATGGTCCTCCTTATATGGTTATTCGTAATGCTTAGTATAAAAATAATGTATAAGGGAAGAGACCAATCCATGGATCCAATCCATCAAGTCCACAACAGAAGTATAATTCAGGACTGTTCACCTATATTTTACATGTTTTAATATAATCAATAAAAAAAAAATTAGTCTAATGACCTTGACAGGTAAAGTATCTTAATAAGATAATGATATAAAACATGTCGTTACAAGGAATAATAAAGGTTACAACTTTGCAGGAAGCTTAATCGTAGAATACCTTAATAGGAATATTTTAAATGCTGCAGATCACACTATAATAATACAGTACATTTTATCATTTTGTTATTTTAATGAAAACTTGACTACAAGCAAAAACTAAAACAGGATGCTGTGATAGTAATTACATTAAATAAAACAAAAATATTAAAAGTTACTTATTAAAATTAATACCTTGTAGCAGAGATTAACAGATTGATGTTTAACATCCACAATCCCCCCCACCACCCATCAACCCAAGAAATCAGTTATAGTCAGGCTAAAAAAAGCCTATGAATTTATTCACAAATTTGAACTGATTGATTGATATTGGTCACAGGACAGGAACTGAAACTGCCTATTAAGAACAAAAAATCTCAGCCCTATAAGATTTGGTGTTCTGTAGGATGGTGCATTTTCATATATTTTTACTCCATTTGTTATCATAACAACATCTGTCTTTACCTGATATTCGGCTGTGGTCGTCCATATGGCATAAAAACTTTGACTTGAAATGGTTGATGTATTGGTACAACTAATGGAAAGTTAGGTATTAATCGAGGCTCAAAGGAATCCATTCTGAAGTCTTCTAGTACTGAAAATATATAATAACATAAGGAGTTGTAATCATTAGGCTTTACATATACACACATTTCCAATGTGTCTTTCTCTGAAAGAAAGGATTAATGTTGTGTAGAAAAAACTGTAGATTTTGTTTTCATTTTTATAATATGACACTATCTTAGCACATGCCAAAACATTCTGACAACAAAATTAATACTGTTAGAGGATTTTAAATGTACTGTTATAGTCTAAAAATATTCAGTTTATACAAGCATGTCGCTAAATTTGTTTAAGTGTTGTTTAGTGCCACTTTCAGCAATTTTCAGCTACATGTATATTATTGCATGTAGTTTTTATTGGGGGAGGAAGCCAGAGTATATGGAGAAATTTCCAGACAGAGTAGAAAACTGGCCAAGAAAGCACAAGACTAATTCTGAAAGAAAGCATTATTACCAAGAAATACATTTTTCAACATGTTTATACAAGGGGTTCTTCAGATAATGGTATGATTTTCACACAAATTTATTACTTCATAAATTTTTACATTTTTATTCAGGTGACCTGATATGTGCAGATTTCTTGATGTTCTTATGTACAGGGAGTTAAGACAGATTATTAAGTGTATGACTAACAACAAGAGAACTCTACAGATAATTGTTTCCTTTTGACACATCATTATCCCTTCAATACTTGTAAAACAATGTCCATTTCCCAGCTAATCATGATTTATGACCACTGATACTGACCAGTAATGAGCCAAACATAAGGGTCTGTATGAGAACTAGTGACCAAAGGAAATGAACAAGAATTGAAGTTCACAACTGCTTCTGTACAAAAATGGAAAAAAATTTAAACAGAAATGTTAATATATTCTTTTTTGCCAGTATGCTAGCACAAATTGTATTTCATACTAATGTTTCATTTATCCCCGTAAATATTATTGTAAGTGAATTAAGGCTTCCCAGTAAGACTGATATTACTTAAATATGAAGAAGTTTGATTTTACTTTACTGTCATCTTAACATCAATCTTACACCCAACAAAGGCAACTTTATGCTCTTGGTATGATGTTAGGCTTATTTTTATTAACTCCCTCTAAGTACAACTTAATGACCTTGGTTGGATACAGTTAGTTGTTGGGTTTTGTTTACACCCATAATAATCACTTCATGACATTGATTGGATACAGTTAGCAGGTAAATTGTTGCTCACATACTCTGGACTGTAAGCTGTTGGGCTTTGTTTATACCCTACAATGTCTACTTAATATGATTGGTTGAACACATTTACATGTAGCTGGCAGTACCTTTCCGTAAATGTGCCTCTGCGCGGTGCAGGAGGACCACTTTGTGGCCATCCTTTCCCGATATCACCTTTTTACGCCCCCCTTTCCAAAATCCTGTATCGGCCGCTGGCTGTTTGTTAATTTTTATACCGAAAACTAAATGCCTTTGATAAAGATAGCTGTTGGGTTTTTGTTTACTTCATACAACTCAATGCCCTTGGTTGGCCACAGTTTGCTGTTGGGTCTTTGCTTACACCCTACAATGACAACTTAATACCCTTGGTTGGATCCAGTTGTAGAGCAACATTTGTTTCCATTCCTTGTACTTAAATGTTGTTCCTGTACACACCAAATGTTTCCTTCCATTAACATCCCCTGCTGTGATTCAGTCATAGATTAAATACTACTTTAATCCTACCATATTAATGTCAGTACAAGACAAATGATAACGAACAGTTATTATAGAGGCTTATTTGTCACTCTAACAACTAAATGAGCTTGTTTTATTCCAATCAAGGACTGTCACTCACATTTTGACATCCGTTAGGGTCTTACAAACATCTAATAACGTGTTGAATTACAACTAACACGAACAAATGCACCAGGGTAAATTGCTTATTAGAAAAATAATCATTTAAAGCTGATAAAGGTGTTCGTGATTCAACAGTTTTTCTGACAATGTTGATGAATCTGCCTGATTTGTCTTATTTTTCTGCCTAATGGAATGTTTTCTATTAACAATACCAATTGCATGTACAGGACGATTGGCTCTAATTCCATACAGTGTAAAAGCCTTTTTAATGTTCATTTATTGTCTAATTTTATAGCATTAAATTCTTATTACTCTATAATAGATTGATCATGCTGGATTCACACTCTGCCTTCATCAATTGTTGTCAAATTTCCGTAATATCTATTACAAAAATGCTCACTTTTAAATAAGAAATTTCCCAGAGGGCAACTGATTCCTAATAATAAAATTGGAATTCCACAATGAAATAGACTTATTTCTCCACACAGATTTATCAAATTAAAAACCTATCAGATGTTTATTTCTCCCTGGTGCCATACAGTTCATTTTCTTTAATAAGTTTCTCCATGTATAGGGAAATGCACTTTCTATATTAATGGCAGTTCATTTTGTTTTTGGGTTTTTAACAGTTGTGATTAAAATTTTCCTGCATATTTAGGTAAACTTTAATTACTACTGAGACCATTCTGAAGCTTTATTTGTATAATGTGTTTGATTATACAACATAATTAATATCAGACAGCTAGTGAGAAATGGGGTTGATCTGCTTTTTTACTTGATTTATAAAAATATGGTTATTAATTTCATATAATGTCATAATGTGCATTATATCACAGACAAAAAAACTACATAATGATATCAAAATAACAGAAAATTATAATAAAATTAATTATATCTTGTTAAAAAACATGGAATAGAATTACTCCTTTTTTGCTATTTCTCTAATATAACAGTTCATTTAGGTTTACAGACAAATAAAAATTGATCATGGAATTGCTTAAATTCAGGTAATTGGTAATGTAACTCGACGGGTGTCTAATTAGAGGCAGGCACTGCTTACTTGTCCGGAGCACCTGAGTGCACCCATGGTTTTTATTGGGTTCGGGTTACTCTCTTTCTGTGTTTTATGTTTTTGATTTTTGTGTTGTGTTTGTCTATATCCGGATTTGTAACTGTCCCTTGGTTTTTGGCTCTTGTTGTTCTGTCGGTTTTCTTTGCTACTTTCTTATTACAAACATTTGTGCGACCAATACACCTCTTGTTGTCATCCTACAGCAGGTTCACATCACAAAGACTGTTATACATACAGTCAGATGAGATTACTTAATCAGCTAACAGGACCCTTTCATATGACATTTCCTGAACTTTTGTAAACCAGAGGCTTCCATGAGTCTATTATTGCTCACCTGAACTGCATGGACAAAAGCTTAAAAAATCAGTATTTGGAATGACAACAGTTCAAATGTGTGCTTTAAAAAAAAATATGATTCCTCAAGAAAGTCATGTTGACGTAATATAAGCACAATATCTATAACTTAGTATGCTTTGTAGTTTCAACCTATCAGAAATAAGATTTCACCATAATAGTTATGTTTTTGCCTAATCTGGTCACTCTTATCAAGAGGAAATGATGAATCTTTGTACAGGACCTCACATAAATAATACATGTACCAAGTAACAAAACATTTGAACTAGTAGTTTCAGAGCAGAAGATTTTCGTGCTGTAACAAAAAAATGTCATTAAAAGATGTGAAAACATCTTTTAATGAGAACACCAAACAGATGTCATGGTAACATTGTAAAGGTAAAGGTCACAGAAACCTGTTGGCACTTAATCTGGAAAGTCATACTGAAATCTAGCAAATAAACAGAGTAAAACAACAACATGAAATTCTGGCAATTGTAACCTACTTTCACTTTCTTAAAAATATATATAGTTAGTTTGAAATTTTCTCAATAAAACCTATATGCAGCTTATCTGTTTGTGAATAAATATTTTCATATTTTTTTGACAACACAATGAATTTAGCTTAGAATTCATTTATGATACTGTTGAAACATAAATCACTGCATGTGTTCAAGTTATGATATTGATCTAGGATTATGTAAATAGATTTATATATTTTCTAATGCAACACAAAAACCAGAAGAAACAACAAACTTATATTTGTATAATAAATAGATATTAATCTTAAGTCTCAACTGTATACTAAGGTGTCAAAACGATTGTATCTGGTTCAAATTTTCATGATAAAATTCTGATTTTGTTAACAATACAGATAACCTCTTCAGGTTCTATGCATAAAATACATTACTAGTTGGCATAAAGTATATATTCTACAATTCACAAGGGTAAATATATCTAGGAATCTCTTCTGGGATGTATATTTATCAAAGTGGATATGTTCTAGCGATATAAGGTCCACAAGGGCACAAAATAGTCATTTAGATCCCTTTTAATTTTGCCGTGAAATAAATGGTGCAATCAAAATGATTCCTTCACCAAATGTTTCAGTGTAGAAACCACAGACAGCCATTTAAATTTCTATTAATGTGAATTAGTCAGAAAGAGGAAGTTTTTCTGTGATATGATGATGCCATTTTTATTAACTTTCCTTCACATAAAAGAGTTCATGGGGTAGTCTATTACTTTCTATAAAATATTTACCTAACATGGGCTATTATTACTTTTGCTACTTTCACCTAAACCTTTGATAGTGTTAGAAAGACATGCCAAGATATTTTATAATGAAAATTGAAAGCATTGGCATATCATAAAAAGAAAGGAATTTTTGTTTATTCAAGTGGTGTTTTGTTTTATTAACCTTGGCCTTAGAAAGATAAACAAAAAACCATTAAACACTGAATCACACAACAAGAAATTAATTACAAATCAGCTCTTACCAGTATTTGTAACTTTTCCTAAAACCTCCATAATGTTGACAATTATATTTATTTCCTAAATTCATTAAATTAGAATGACTGGTTTGGAAAAACAAAGTTTTAAAGGAGCTGGCTGCTTTCCAAAAAGGCTGTCGTGGGAGTGCTAAAATATCACCTTCAGTTGTTCTGTCATTGTTTAGTGATAACAAAAAATTAATTGTGATCTCTGTGGTGTAATAAGTTACTAAGAACAAATGATATTTTTGAGAAAGCTGGTAACTTTGTCATTGTCGCCATGTAATGTTTTATTGGTAACAAGAGAAGATCAACACTACACTTCAATCCATCTTTGTGTACCATATGTTAACGATACTCACATTGCACATGTACTGGTGTTAAATGTCTACAAACACACAGAAATAACAAGCGAATCTTTTACTTGTCTATAAACTAATACTCCAAAAAATGAACAAATAGCAAAGATCAAGTCTTAGTTTTAATGCTCATAAACTACAGAAATGGTAATAATTAACCTTTGATTGTTTTATTGGTTTCTTTATGCATACATTTGTAATTATAATTAAAAATCACCCTTGCTTGGTTTAATTTAGATAATGGGTATGTTACTTATAATAAACATTACTCCCATGAGGTTTAGTAGATATAATAAAAAAAAGTCTTAGGTATGTCCCAAAATTTTTTTCTATGTTGTACTTCATAAGAAACCTTTAATAATATTCCATGGAAACAAACTTCTAACGTTGCTATAAAAATAGGTATAGTTCTAAATTCATCAACACCTGAGATTTTAAAACAGTCACTTCCTCTATAATCAATCATTAGAGTCACTTCATTTACCATCAATCATTAGAACTGAAGAAGGGAGACCAGTAACTGCATTATGCTTAAAAAATTGTTTGTAATTGTTATTGTGCCCCAAGTAGGTTATTATTACACCTGAAAATAGGGTGAAGCTGAAAGAAAAGAATAAAACAAAGAAAGGACAGAGTGGTTATACACTATCCTTTAATTCTGTACTTTCTATCCATGTGAGTTATGTGATCCAGCACTTCCATTCACAAAAACTATGCTTATTGCAAAAATTTATGTAAAATCCTTTCATTAATGATTTCTTTATAAAAGATGATCTTCTAAGCAGCAATCCATCTTATCTGTGTTTTTGCAGTGCAACAGTGCATACATGTGCATTTGAAAGTAATTATTCACAGATAAAGTGCCATTTAGAAAGATATAATAACATATTAAAGTGCTATTTTGTCATTTATCAATCGCTGAAAGTTCAACAGTGCAGCTTTTATTAAGGGGTTTCATCTAAAGATAAATCGATAAATTTAACCTTAGAAATTATGATTTATCATGACTGAATCCCTCTTTCTGCAATTAAAGGAAAAACATTTAAAATCTGAATAGGTGGGTTTGCATGCATATGACAGCCATGAAAAATTGATGACTTGACCTTTGGACTGTTTTTGGTTAGGTGTTTATCCCAAATGGATACAAGTATCGACTTAAGGAAACAGATCTTATGATTTTTTGATACTTAGTCAAGCACAAGTATCATAGCATTCACCAATACTGTCAAAGGTCTATGAAAGTATAAAGGCATCAAACAAAATCAAAATGTATATTAAATTTCCAGTTTATTTGCACACCTGATCTTAGAAACTTATCCTGTATAAGGCACTTTTGCATTTATTAACTGCAGGCTCAAGTATACATCTCATAATTTGGTATAAATCTTCTATAAAGAAAAAAGAGACAATTCCTACTCTTAACTCATCCTGTGAAGTAGCCTGTCTCACACCTCATCCTCTGATGTAACTTGTCTTACCAATAGCTTTGATATAATCTAGTTGTTTACACAGTAAACCAACATGGACATTTTATTATTTCCGCTTTACTTAATAAAGTTGATTATTTGCACATTTGTTCTTTATTTTTCTTTCACGCTGTTATACAAGTTATAGGCTCACATGACTGGGTATGCAAGAAATATAGAAATAGAAACTTGTGAACTGTACAGATTTTATATCCAGCAAACTTCCACCAGTTCTATTAACATTATGCTGTGTATCATAAAATATTGTTTCAATGGTTTATTGGAAATATTTCTCTGTACAATTTCTAATGTACTTGATTTCTGCTATAAAACTTTGAAGTTTATAAACAAACAGTAAAAGAAAAAGTCAATTCTCAAAAAATATTTTGTGAATTTGTTTATATAAGAAATACTGGTTTACTATAAGTTACTTTTTAAGCAAATATGAAATGTAACCAATCAAAAGCTAGATAATCAAAATTGGTAATTTGTATTTTTTTTATTCTCGATCTAGTTACAAAATTTACAAAATATATTAAAATCTGCAGTTTTTTATCATTGGCCATCAGGTTTGTGTTTAGTTAACTTTAGTGAAGCATGCTATAACAAAAGTTAGCAATAACTACACTGGTTACCTATTGATAGAAGCAATGGTTCTTATTTTATACTGATTGCTATGAAAATAGGCTCACAAACTAGAGGCTCTTAAGAGCCTGTATCGCTCACCTGACTTACAAAAAAACTTTTTAAGACAATACTTTTCTTGCAAATTTTGATATTAATGCTAAAGAGTTTATGTGAAGATGCTGTTCTATGAATGTTGCCATGTTGAATTTACAATCAGCAGTAGGAGTGTTTCTGAGAAGAAGCAGTTTTTGTTTTTTCATAGGTTAGTATGTTAAGTGATGTTCCATAGTGGCAGCAATGTTGTATTTTGGATCGAAACAAACAACTCAAAATTGGTAGAGAACCATACAATATCACATATCCTAAAATCTGCCAAGTTGTTTGTGAGAAAACGAATTTTAAAATCTCAGCCAGTCAGAACGCATTTGCAGCTCTGGCAGCCATGTTGAATTTCCTATCGGCTCGAAACATACTTAAAATAATAAGATTACTATCTAAGATTCACTTCTGCATTATTTGGTTAAATTGTGTGGAACTGAGTTTCAGAGAAGAAGCTGTTTGTATGGTTTTCCCATAGGGTCCTATGTTAAGCTGTGTTCCACCGTGGTGGCCTATTGGAATTTAGATCGCCACAAAAAACTAAAATTTTGTAGAGGACCATCTAAGGTACATTTGTGCAATATTTCAAATCAATCTGCTAAGCGGTTTGTAAAAAGAAGATTTTTGAAATTTCAGCCAATCAGAACCCATTAGTTACCCTGGAAGCCAGGTTCAATTTGCAATTGGCTCAAAAAACTCAAAATAATAAGATAAATATCCATTAATCATTTCTTCATAATTTGGCTTCATTTGTGTGGAACAGTTTCAGAGAAGACGTTGTTTGTATGTTTTTCCCATAGGGTCCTATGTTAAACTATGTCCTGTGATGGCGGCCATCTTGGATTTTGGATCGGAACAAAAAACTCAAACCTTGTAGAGGACCACATAAGGTACATTTCTGCTATATTTTAAATCAATCTGCCAAGCAGTTTATGAGAAAAAGATTTTTGAATTTCAGCCAATCAGAACGCATTAATGGCCCTGGAAGCCATGTTGAATTTGCAATTGGCTGGAAAAACCCAAAATAATAAGATAATTATGCAACCTTCATTTCCTTATTAATTTGGCTTCATTGTGTGGAACAGTTTCAGAGAAGAAGTTGTTTATATGTTTTTCCCGTAGGGTCCTATGTTAAACTATGTCCTGCGATGGCGGCCATATTGGATTTTGGATCGGCACAAAAAACTCAAACTTTGTAGAGGACTATCAAAGGTACATTTCTGCAATATTTCAAATCAATCTGCCAAGCAGTTTATGAGAAGAAGATTTTTGAATTTCAGCCAATCAGAACACATTAACGGCCCTGGAAGCCATGTTAAATTTGCAATTGGCTCGAAAAACCCAAAACAATAAGATAATTATGCAACCTTCATTTCCTTATTAATTTGGCTTCATTGTGTCGCACAGTTTCATAGAAGAAGTTGTTTATATGTTTTTCCCATAGGGTCCTATGTTAAACTATGTCCTGCGATGGCGGCCATCTTGGATTTTGGATCGGCACAAAAAACTCAAACTTTGTAGAGGACCATCTAAGGTACATTTCTGCAATATTTCAAATCAATCTGCCAAGCAGTTTATGAGAAGAAGATTTTTGAATTTCAGCCAATCAGAACGCATTAATGGCCCTGGAAGCCATGTTGAATTTGCAATTGGCTCGAAAAACCCAAAACAATAAGATAATTATGCAACCTTCATTTCCTTATTAATTTGCCTTCATTGTGTGGAACAGTTTCATAGAAGAAGTTGTTTATATGTTTTTCCTATAGGGTCCTATGTTAAACTATGTCCTGCGATGGCGGCCATCTTGGATTTTGGATCGGCACAAAAAACTCAAACTTTGTAGAGGACCATCTAAGGTACATTTCTGCAATATTTCAAATCAATCTGCCAAGCAGTTTATGAGAAGAAGATTTTTTAATTTCAGCCAATCAGAACGCATTAATGGCCCTGGCAGCCATGTTTCATATTTGATCAGCACCAAAAACTCAAACTTTGTTAAGAATCACCCAATAAACATTCCTGCCAGGTTTGGTTCCAATTGGCCAAGTGGTTGTGGAGAAGAAGATTAAAATGTAAAAAGTTTACGGCCGACGACGACGAAGACGACGACGACGACGACGACGGACGCAAAGTGATGAGAATAGCTCACACTGACCCTTTGGGTCAGGTGAGCTAAAAAAGCAAAACATAAATTATTATCAGAATACATAATACCTATGAATATATCCTGCTTTGATAGCTAAATATTTAAGATAGTAACCTTAATTTAAAATCTGGCTTAACAAAGGAACTCAAATTTCACAGTATAGAAAAAACTGTTACATAACAGTCTTGTATGACATTAATTGGTAAAAGTTTGTTTTCTATTAATCCAACAGTCATAATTGACATTAATTTTCAAAAAAAATTCTATTATAATAAAACTATTTTAAAATACTGAAGCAAAAATTGTTACAATCAATTCTTCTAAAATGCAAAATTATATCATTTTGTAACTTTTTATGGAGGTTAAGTGAAGGCAGGTGCTTGTTCTAGAAGAAAAGAACATGACAATATTAACTTTCATATAAATAATTACAGTCTTCTAATATCAGATGTGTTGAGAAAGATGAAATATTGATTGGAAAAATACCACATTACTTGTCTGTATGTTACAGTATAAGGGTGCATATCTTAAGTATCAATTTTCTTATTTTTGCTGTATAGGTTTGTTTTTCAACTGTTTTCAACAAACAAGATGAGCTATGAAAAAACAAAGGCCAAAATCACTGCAAATATGTATTTCCTTTTCCCAACTTACATTTTATATCGGATCCATTAAAAGAAAAATAGCAAAGAAAACCGACCAAACAACAAGAGTCAAAAGTCAAGGAACAGTTACAAATCCAGATATAGACAATTTAGGCAACACACACAAAAAAAAACCCAGAGTAATCCGAACCAAAAAAAACCATGGGTGCACTCAAGTACCAAATACCACATTAAAATTCTCAAATGTTGAACATGTATCGAGACACAATGAAAGTCTTTAAGGTTTTACTCCAGTCTTACTTGTTAGCATGAGTTCTGATGTAAATGTCTGTGCAGGTATGTCTCGGCTGCTTCCCAAACCCTCACACCTGTAACTACCCTCGTCTGCTGCTTTTACACGTGGAAAGAAAAGAGTTCCGTTTGGATACACTGTATGCCTAATAATAAATATCACTGTAAAATTAGCTCATGCAATCATTTGTAAATAAATGTTTATTTTATCAGATATAACTTTTTTTTCACTAAAACATATCATACACACAAGTCTTTAAGACATCAATTTCATTTGAATGCAAAAACCATGCATTTTTGAAGGATAAAAATAATCTATTTGCATGGAATATTTAACTCATAGAAAACGTGATAACCTAGTTACTTAAACTATACAAGTATCAGTACTATGGCATAAATAAACGGGAAGGGTGTAAATAAAGCTGCCGAGACTGTCTGCATTTCAACATAACATAAACTGTATTAATTATACACATGAATTTCTTATTGGAGGCATAAAACATCCTAATTACTGGTCCAGGCAATTACATCACAAGTAAAACATAACTGCAACTCGTACAAAAGAATCTTACCACCAACAACACCCTGTAAAATACTTCAACAACACCCTCTAAAAACACTTCAACACAACTTTTAGAATAAGTTATTTTAAATTGATGCTCCATTTTTAAACCATTAAACTTCATTTATCTCAAGGTCTAAATGCACTCTTATACAATTGCTAACTTAGAAACTTAAAAAAAATATTTCTTTGTCATGTGCAAACTCCATTTATAATTTTTACTTAGGGAAGTTTATTCAATTATTACTTTAAAATTCAGTGGAAATTTGATAAACAACAAATATTCACTAGTCTCATTATGTTGCCAATTTTCTTTCTTCATTTTTATTGATAAATGTTGTAGGCTACTACAGACAGCCTGTGAAGGCATTGTTGATAAATGTTGTAGGCTACTACAGACAGCTTGTGAAGGCATTGTTGATAAATGTTGTAGGCTACTACAGACAGCCTGTGAAGGCATTATTGATAAATGTTGTAGGCTACTACAGACAGCCTGTGAAGGCATTATTGATAAATGTTGTAGGCTACTACAGACAGCCTGTGAAGGCATTATTGATAAATGTTGCAGGCTACTACAGACAGCCTGTGAAGGCATATGCCCTCAAACATGTTTAACCCTTTTTTTTTTGTTATTTACATTTAACCAATCAGGCAGCATCATAAAATTAGAGTGTAAGTCTACTCTATGATTGAAAATCCTTTTTGTGATACCAATCATTATTGCTTAAGATGTAAAAAATATGAACTGCCATCTTGTTGGATTCTGTCACGTACCTTGAATTATTTATCATCTTTTCATGGGTAGAGAACCAGTCAATTCTGAAAGCATCTACAAATGGACAGTTTAACCAAGCAGGGTCGTTCTTCATTACAAGTAATGACCTTGTAAACTTGTCCTCTATAAGATGTGGAGTACCAGTTGCTATAAACACAAAAACCAAAAAGACAAATGTAATACAGCAATGAAATCTGCAGCTTTGATTTTTTTGCTTTTGAAGCGTTGGAAGTTTTCAGATTAAAAGGCTAGTTATATTTTAGAAAGATAGTATACTGTAGGTTATATGCATTGTTTCATTACTCTTTGATTACCCCAATTCAGTCTTCAGACAGACTTATTACCATTGTTTGATCTCACATGTGGAA
This sequence comes from Limnoperna fortunei, assembly GCA_944474755.1. Lineage (NCBI taxonomy): Eukaryota > Metazoa > Mollusca > Bivalvia > Mytilida > Modiolidae > Limnoperna > Limnoperna fortunei. The sequence continues at coordinate 36,910,282 of OX104113.1, forward strand.
TCATTGATACAGAAGACCTGTCTTTAATTACAACAAATTGGACTCTGCTATAAAACAACACTAAACAAGGAAACACAGTAACAATATGTTTACCATGTTTTTCTAAGTGTCAAACACTAAAAAACAAACAAAAGCTAAACATTTCTGTTATATTTATGCTTGTGGAATAGAAATGCTTTATATAGCATTATTTTTATTGATTGTGGATATCAAATCTCTATTGTTTACAGCAAATCCCATAATGCATTGCACATACTAAAAAGCACTGAATACTTGTACAAAGCAAAGAAAAATCACAAACATGCAACAAAACCTGCATTTTATTGCATGTTCTGATGTAAACTAAATCTGTAAAGTGTTACTTTTCTTTTCATGGTGTTTCTTTCCTAAGATCCATTCATAAAATACTAGAACAATAAAATGTACAAGAAACCCATTAGAAACATAAAGTTTATTGTAAGTCATTGACAGATTGCATAATGTTCAAGTTTTCTATGCTATAAACAATACAAAACAAGCACTCAGTCCTTAAACTAAAGAGGATAAAAAATTACCAGAAGTATGGGTGATGCTTTACCAAAAATAAAAAATGAAAACAAATGTTTGGCTTAATTCTTACAAAGTAATTTACAGTAGTTAGTTAAGTTTTTTGTATCCATATTTCTTCTGATGGAATAAGGATTTATTCAACTCTGAGGTATTAAAGAGGTTATTTACTCTTCAATTACGAGTGTCATGAGAAGTATTTTTATTGTCTTGACCAGAGTTGTCCTCTCCCCCTTTTCCTTCCTCAAACCTCAGAAAAAAATCTTTGCATTTAAACAGATGTGGATAACATATACATTCAGTGCACCACCCATGTATTAAAATCGTATTGCTGTGTCCTATATAAGAACCTTGCAAAAATTAGAACTTTCTTGTTTTTAAATGAATACAAAAAATAAAAATGTGACTTTGATTAAATAAACTTCAAAGATTTACAGCCATCAAATTGTAATTAAAACATTAGAACAGCAGTGTTCCCATATGATACAATAAATATCATATCTTTAAAGATACAAGCAAGTTCAAAAAACCACACAACACCTTCGAAATTTTATTGTTGAATAAAAGCTTTGAAATATTTCTATCATATAATAACAACATCTTAAACCATTAACAGAGAGGATATGTAACTATTATAAAATTTTATTGCAATAACTTCAAACAGCAAAGCACTAAAATTCTGCATTTGATGAAGATAAGTATATTTCTAGTATCTAAGTATATCTGCCAATAAAACATAAGACCCACAGTTAATTATTACATGTTTGACTATTGTATAGTGTGTGGTGTCAAAGAAAACACATTTTTCATATCATAATGTTATGAAGTTTTAGCAATTATTTCAACAGGATGAAAAATGGAAAGCATAATGTACAGTTTGATCTAACCAGGAATATCAAGTTAAGGTTCCTGCTTTCAATTACACAATTATTTCACGACTGACAACTGCGGTAGTGAAGTCTACAGGATAACCATGTACACCAGGTTCATCATCTACACAAACTTTAAAGTACTAAAAATCTGGAAAAATTGTGTCTCAAGAAACATAATGTTCCTTTCAGTACTAATTGATACAGATATGAACATATTACTTCTATGAATATAACGAGAATATAATTACATAGGTTCTGTAAAACCTCACGATGTGTAGGGTAAAGAATGTGTACACGGAGCAGTCTGATCTTGTGTTTTGAAATTCTAAAACTTTGCAAATGTTATGAAAACAAGAATGTTAACTATAAGATAACTCAAGTTATCCAATATTCTTATTTAACACAACTACAAAGGCATACAAAAAATGTGATTCAATACTATTTTTAGGTTTACAAAAACATAGTAGTTTGGCTTCAAGAACTTTTGGTTTAAGTCTTTTAAAAAAGCAATATTATATTAGCTAAAGTGACAGAAACCAAAGCAAAACTCCACAACAGACATTATTCAGAAATTGTGGCTTTATCTAAATTATGTAAGAGACAACTCCAGAAACCAAAGCAAAACCTCTCAAAAGACAGCAAAGGGAAATTGTGGCTTCTTTTTATTTGAAAAGTTCTGGTGACATAGAAAGGGGTCATAAATCTAAGTAAACTTTTATCACTATATAGGGGAGAATTATTTCTCCTGATAGAGCCTATGAAAGACATATTTTTAGGGGAAACATATGTATCAAAGGAGCTGTCTCTACTAGTATTAAGAGGCACTACTTCTCCTTATTAAAGGTTATGTGAGATGTTTTTTTGTTTGAATGTTGTGTAATGCCACTTTCAACAAATTTTCAGCTCTATCAAGGAGTCCAGTTTTAATTGGGGAGGAAACTGGAGTACCTGGAGAAAACCCATGACCTTCGGTATTAAAACTGGCGATCCTTGTCAATTAAGATTGGAGTCTAGCACAGCCTGCCCACATTGAGACTTGAACACGCAATCCCAGTGCTGATAGACAACATGATCAATAGTAGACGAACTAATTTAACCACTCGGTCACCAAGGCCCCACAAGTTATGTGAGAGTGAAATACCATATTTTTATGTGTGTAATACACATTGATGTATTTTATGCACCTAATAATTGATTCTATTAAATAATTTTATTATTTTTTGACTTCTTGTGACAATAAAATTAAGAATCTTGTCTATACTCACCCAGTCTAAGCAAAAAAGTCAGTTTTATACAACTGATTTTCAGTACAGATATGTCATATTTTTAAAGCTGTTTCATTTCCAGTCAAACCTGTACTGTGTACAAGTTCAAACAAGTGTGGACAGTGAGCATGCTCACAAAGGGATATCCCCTCTTCGCTTTCAAGTCCAATAATCTCCCCTGAATAATATCAGACAGCATGAAAATTCTTTATGCACATCTACATATGATGTACTTGCTTAATGTAAAGTTTCATCTAAATCTGTCTGGCGGTTTAGGAGGAGAAGTGCTTACAAGGGATGTGGACAGAGGGACAGGGTGATTCCTATATACCCCCCAAACAAGTTTGCGGCTGTATAATAATAGTAACAGCAGATTGTAATTTGGAGGTGAAATAAGAAAAATGAAATTTATAAAAAAAACTGACAAAGAAATTAATCTAACATGACAAGTACCTGGTTCATTGAGCAAGAAGTCCTGGGAACTATCGATAGCTCCGGCCACATTTTCTGCCCGACAGGAGTATATACCATTGTCTTCAGCTTTAATATTAGTTATCTTAACCCTACTTCCACCATCTACTATCTTTATTCTATCTGTGTTAAACAATCTACAAAAGAAATGGTGTAATCGACTATAGCAGTTATTATTATAATATCAGAATCAAGGGTAACTTCAATCCCATAATACAGTTTACCAATGTTTTAAAACGATGGTTAGATGGTGGTAACTCATAAACCATTTTGAAATCATATGCAACATGATTCTCGAAATCTGTGTAAAATCTTATTTTCTAATTCCTCAACACTCAATTATCTTTAAATCAGTCCTGCTATCAGAGGCATCTTATAATGATAATGGATTTTGTTCTTCTCATTAAAATGGTTTCATGTTTGACATAAGGGAATAACATAAATATGCAGTTTGAAATACACCTGAAAATGATTATTACTTGAAAATGATATATAAACAACCGAACTAAAAAATAACATGTTGTGACTGGAAATAATCAATTACATTTTTTTCTTATCATGCTAAAATAAACTTAAATTGCTGCCGATCTTGTTATGACAGGAAGAAAAATTAAATGCTAGATTGCAATTTCTTGTAATTACCCAGAACATTACTGAAAACGAAATTTCAACCTAAACATTTCCTGGTCATTAATTAAATTTGTCTGAGGTATTTAAGAAGCCATATCAGAAGCCTAATCATACGTCAACAAATGTATTTTTACAAAAAAATATCATATGTTATGGTAAGATTAATTATAGGGTTTTTTTGAGGATCCTCATTACAGACAAAAAAAATTATCATCATGATATCCAACTGTTAAATGTATACTAAGGTTGATACATACCAACGATATATTACTGTCTAGTTATGCATGTTGGATAAATGTTTTTAAAAAAATCAAGCAATTAATCTACAATCGTCCAATAAATCAAAACTTAAAAGCAATTTAAAAAAAACTTTCAAATCTATTTGAATAGCTGGGTATTTAATTGTTGGTGTTAATTTCAAAGGTAAAACATTTTTGTTTCACTGTGAAAAAAAATAAAGAATAATTCCCTGTCAAAAATGATTAACTTACATGTTTTAAAAGCAGCTCACAAAGATCATTTTCCAAAGCAAAAGGCAAAAATATTAATCAAAGTTAATTACATAATTCTTTTGGAAAAAATATGAAATATGAACTTCCTCATGACCACCTTAAATAGACTCAGATTGAGAGACTGTTTTTGTGTAATTTTCATTCTCAGTTGTTTGCCAGTTAAAAGATATGAATAAAAGAAAACAATACTTACAATGGTTGCTTATATAGAGGGCATTGTATGAAACATTGATAATGTCTAAGCCAAAGACAAGGGCTTTATCAATGTTGCAGGCAATGCCACTGACCCAAGTGCTGTCAAGTATCATGACAATGTCAGCTATATAAACAACTATTGTATATATTTCATTGACGAATTACGAAATCATGTGGTTTTTTTTTTCTAGCTGTTTGTTCTATGATTTGAATGTGGATGATTGACATATCATTCTATGGTATTTGTATACCATAGTTTCCTTAACTTTATATGAAATTCTTCTTCATTAGTTGTACATGAAGTAAATTTTCTTATATACAAAACTTAAAAATATAAACAGTTTGTGTTGTTACTGGAGAGGGCATTACCAAAAGTTGATAATGCCCATTGTTTGTGGGGTTTAGGTCACTCTCTTTATGATTTTATGTTCTTGTTTTGTGTCTAAATCTGGATTTGTAATTGTTCCTTGAATTTTGGCTCTTCTTGTGTGATCTTTTTCTTCGCTTTTTTCTTGATACTAACACTGTATACAAGTCCTTTACTTAGTAACTAATTTCTTGTATATGGATGTCACTACTGTGTGTAAAAATGTCATTTCTCAACTGTGTGTAAAAATGTCATTTCTCAATGTTGGTCAGGTTTTTTTTACATATGTTTTATAAAACTTGTGTTACTCCACTGCAGAAGTAATACAACAGTTCATTTTTGCCATATCACCTGCATTAATCTCTGGTCATGATTTTTTTTGTCTGTTAAAATAGATATTGTTTGAGTGTCACCTGCACAGAAGTTTCTTAATGGACATGTTTGTTGCATGGAGCAACCTGTGCCATGTCTGGACAATGTCAGAAAATCTACATCTGTGTTCAGAAATTGTAAATGTGCTTACTACCAACAACATATTGGTGAATTCTGGTTTATGTTATCAGGAATCCTCCATCATCAACTTCCAATAATCAAGAAGCTAAATGGGAAAAATCTATTCCATCGAGTCATTATTTAGTAAGAAAGTGCTACAATTATATAATAAACAGTGGCTATATGGGTTGTAACATCATGGACAACGACAATTAGCTCTATAAATTGTCTATAAATGGCACTGTAGAAATGTGTGGAGAAAATGATTGGGAGGAATCAAACAAGTTTTCAGTACTGTCATTTCCTTTTCTACACTAACATCTCTAGTAAATCAAGGCTAAAACAGCAGACGTTGAATATCTTGTCAGTCTGATTTTGTGATTCATATACAGACTTTGAAAAGGAAAAGTTTAAAGTATAGAATTGAAAAATGCAGAAAATTAAAATGATTATTGAAACCCTCAAAGCCATACATTTGGGACCAAACCTTTTTGTTTTAACACATAGGTTTATAACTCTGATAAATGAAGACAATTAGTAGATTTCATTTGAGATGGAGAAGTTCACTTCAGGTGGAGGAGAATTCTTGCAATATTTATTTTCCATGTATTTATGAATAAGCAGAACACATTGAGTCTGTGGTTTCTGCTGCTTAATCTCATAAAAAATGGCCACCACAAAGATATGCAGGAAAATCCATTCTATTAATCACTCAATTTAAAAAGATATGTGACCTTGCCACACAATAAACATTTCCAGTAACTTTTACAAATATATCCATTTAATACCCATGAAGGCAGGAAAATGTACCTTATACATGTATCTTTCATATCATAATGTACATATGTAATTATTGTTTCTGATGAAAGACCATAATAGTCAACATAGCCAACACAGATACAGTCTTTGTGATGATGTTCAGTATGACTTATTATGACAATCTTTACTCTCATACTGAAAAATGTCTTTTTCACTAAGAAATCTGTCTTAATGTAATGGGGTTATGAATTATTGTCAACACAAACAGACGGTTGTTGAAAGAATTTATACTGCCTGTTGCCAGCATATTTCAGCCTTTATTTCCTTTTTTTAACGTTTCCACTACCTATATCTTTATGAAATCATTACAATTTCCACCTCCTTCAATGATAGCAATTATATCTTGAAAATAACCTATTAATCTGAAAGATTTCACTTAAAATACATCTTGACCATCAAAAAATTTAAGTAAGGGTTCCATTTTAGTCTCCTTTCTATATCCACTTAAGCTCTCCTAAATAAACAAGTGAGGATAGTATTGCAAGTCCATTACTGCCAATTAAAATTTTAAAACTCATAAAGGATACAGATTTGTAACTCATGATGGCTGACTGCAATCCTCGATATAAGCTCGATATCTACAAGCGTTTAGAAAAAGATTATAGAAAACTATTACTGTTAAGATGACCAAGGGCCGAATCCCCTAAAAAAATCATCAGACCCGAACAAAATTCAAAATTGATCTGTCACTCATAATTTTTGTCTTTCATATCAAATAACACCTCAATACATGCCAATGTTTAGAAAAAAGTCCAGAAAACTGTTTTTGGTCCAGGGACATATCAAAAATCATTAGACCAGAATGACATTCAAATTAAATCTGTAACTCATGATGGTTGACTGACATACCAAATATCTGCTCTCTTGCTGCAAGAATGTAGATAAAGAGTCCAGAAAATGTGAAAAGCCAGAAGGGGACTAACAACTAGCTTTCAGTACTAGAAGGATATATACAGTAAAGTCCATGTGTACTGTGAGTATGAAAATACATTATACTAAAATTACAACAGCAAAAATAACCAAAGAATTCATATTTTAATCACTGAGAATAAATGCTATTTCAAAATAATTTGCACACTTTCATACCAAGGTTAGGTATATATTAAAGGAGATGACATATATACACACAATTAAATCATGACTATGTACAACACCTAATTTGTAAAAATGTCATTCTATCACAAAAACATTGTGTAGTAATTTATGAACTCAAAAATTTTTTTTATGATTTATTGTCTTCATTTTTTTTCTTACAGAACCCTGTAAAGTCACTATTTTTGTATGTCAATAAATGCCCAGCTTTGTTTTGTTACAAAAATATGTGATCAAAATATACATGCAACTTCCTAATGTGTCAGATGCACAGGTACGTTTACCAGTAACTTGCCCAGTATCAGATATACTGTTTGGTCACCAGTAACTTGCCTGGTGTCAGATTTACACTGTGGTTACCAGTAACTTGCCCAGTATCAGATATACTGTTTGGTCACCAGTAACTTGCCCGGTGTCAGATTAACCCTCTGGTTACCAATAACTTGTCAAGTATAAGACACACTGCCTGGTTACCAATAACTTGCCCAGTATCAGATATACTGTTTGGTCACCAGTAACTTGCCCGGTGTCAGATTAACCCTCTGGTTACCAATAACTTGAAAAGTATAAGACACACTGCCTGGTTACCAATAACTTGCCCAGTATCAGATATACTGTTTGGTCACCAGTAACTTGCCCGGTGTCAGATTAACCCTCTGGTTACCTATAACTTGTCAAGTATAAGACACACTGCCTGGTTACCAATAACTTGCCCAGTATCTGATATACTGTTTGGTCACCAGTAACTTGCCCGGTGTCAGATTTACACTGTGGTTACCAGTAACTTGCCCAGTATCAGATATACTGTTTGGTCACCAGTAACTTGCCCGGTGTCAGATTAACCCTCTGGTTACCAATAACTTGTCAAGTTTTAGACACACTGCCTGGTTACAAGTAACTTGCCAGTATCAGATATACTGTCTGGTTACCAGTAACTTGCCCAGTGTCAGATTAACCTTCTGGTTACTTGTCGGTGTTGGATACATCCTAGTGTTTCAAGCTTTTTCATTCAATAAAATGGGTCATTTGAAAGATGGCAAATAGTGGATGTAAACCCCATTCTGTCATTTAGCAAATGAGTTTAAAAAAATCAGGTCATCTACATTGCCAGTTTTATACTCTTCAAAATTTTGTATTTCATTCTATCTCCTCTGAGGATATGGAATTAATGAGCCTGTCTTCCAGGAAGGTAATGCTATATCATTAATAAGTAATCAATGAGGTACATTTTAGAACATATAATTAAAGAATCATCTTGAGTATTTTTGCTGCCAATAAAAATAATTTCATGGTTGATATGGTGACAGCAGGATAGATGACTTTACCATTTCAGGTTTATACAGTGTGATGTCTGATTTATCTATATCAAAGTACATGGTTTATCTGGCTGTTAAGCATATCTTTCCCATTTATTTACAAAGATTGGTTTTCTACTTAAGGAAAATTGGAAACTATAATAGAAATAACTTTTGTTTTCGGTCTCTAAATTGATCAGAAATAGATAAAAAAAAATCTATACAAGCAAACAGTCAAAGAGAGTTCTTACAAAGGTTTCATTAAGAAAGACTAAAACAAACTGACCATACAGTTGTTATGTCATATGGTACAATTTCTTATGCAAAAATGTCCAGACTTTTACTTATCCTCCAGACATCAAGTTTTCTTGTCTGCAGAATCCTATCAAATAGGATCAAAACATTGACATTGTTCAAATTGGAATGGATCATACAAGATTTTTACATTGGAAACAGCAGACAGTATGTCCTAAATAACACAAAGACAAATGTACCATCATTTATGACATGTGTTACAACTATAATTAGATCTAATGGGAATCAGTGTCAACATGCATTTAGCCTGTCACATGAGATGGAGCATGTGTTATTATTTTCCAGCCTAAAGAGTTACTGGAGCCGATGACCACAACAAAAGAGTGTCATTTTGGGCTAAAATATTTTAAATTTATACAAATTATCAGTTTTTTAAATTAATGTAAAATTAATGTACTATTCCCAGAATTGATGGTAATTACAGTGTTGGTTGTGAAATTAACTCTTTTTATGAAAAGATAAGAAAATGGGTGTATTCCGTTGAAAAATCATTATTTCTAATTGATTTTATTGAAATTATGGACATATTTATTGTTGACGGTTTATAAGCTCACTAATCACCTACATTATTTTAAAATATATAAAATTAAAACCAGAACATAGCCAGATGGAATGATATAACATTGGTTGCAGTTAAATAACACAATATGCATCCAATTTAATACAAATTTGTCATCATAGTACTTTTCACAATTATATTAAATAAATTCCTGAGGTACACAGACCAAATAAAATGTCTACTTCTATTTATATAATGATTGAAAAAATATATCCTTTGAACAGACCCTATTGCAATCTCGACAGTTAACGAATGCCTAGGACATGTTGGTATGCTGTAACTGCAAGTGTGTACAAACTATATGTAAGATGATTTAAATCCGTCAGACTCGAATTCTAGCAATTTTGATGTGATATATAGGAACTGTCAGGCCTAGTAAAAAGACATTTATAAAACAGACATACAATCATGGAGAAACAGTGATAATGGCCGAATACAGAGTTAGAAACACATATTTTATACCTAAGTATAACAGCTGGAGCCAAAAAATATCAGTCAAATAATCTTTATTAATGTGCAGTAATCCATATTTATTAAAACATTTCTCAAACCCCATGTTTAAAAAAAAAACTTTTTTTTGAATATGAACATTTTAGAGTATGAAAGTCTACACAAAAGTACATTGTTCTTAATCAGCTGCCTGTTTTCTTTATTAAAAGGTGATTTTATGACCACCACATTCTTTTTTCTGTGTCTGTGCCAATGGTAGAAATTAAAAAAAAATTAATGAAATGCTGAGTTGCTGTGGACATAAATCATATTAAAAAGACAACCATAAAATATGTCCTGTGGTGGCCTGCTGCTAACTAAATCAGAATGGTATGTTACCAGCATCAGTTGACTCAGAATGTGTTACAAGCTTCAATCAACTGTGCTACAGGCTTCAGTCACACTCTGACTGTACCAGGACCAGAGTATTTTATATGATACACCACAGCATACTTCATAGGTATAATAATCTACCTAAATTTCAAGTACATGTCTCCATGAATAGCTCAAGAACCAAAGCCATAGCCTAATTGCTTAATTACTTTTAACTAATTCCAACAGTTTTGTTCACTATCAAAACATCTATGCATATGTAAAGTGGATTATTCTGTACATCATTACAGCAACTGAAATGGCACTTTGACAAATTAGCCTCATTACTGTGGTTTAAGCAACATCCCCCCAAACGAGAAATATAATTGGTCCTAACAGATGTATATTCTGTCATTCTGTAAACATTCCCTTAATCTACCACAGGACTTCTTAAAATGTCAAACATCATTTTTACATTTCAACTACAACCATACTGCAGCTTGTTTGGCACTTTACTTGTGCTGAAGCCAAAACCTACTGATGGTGTTAAAGTAAACATTAATAACATTTGTATGGAAGTTATTGACTTATGACCTTTTATTTAACAAATTTCAGGCACAGATTCAGGATTTTTCAAAATCCTGGGTATTTCCAGGCTTTTTGCAATTTTCAAAAGAATATGACCTTTTTTTGTACACTTTTTCCACAGAAAAAAGTGGGTCCTACCATCCAAAGTTTAGTCAGTTTTTTTGTTTCCCTGAAATTCTTTGGTATTTTCCACTGCTGTATAGATTTTGACTAAATCACAGCTTTATTACATTTGTAAGGAAGTAAAAAAGGCAGGCCTGCAGTCATTATGGCACCATAAGTATAAAAAAAGTACATTTGCACTGTTTTTCTCAAACTCTGGATAAACAAATTATAACCTTCTGAACGAATCGATCAGGTTTTTCACCAATAACCACTATAGCTAATAATTCCAAGAGTTTTATGTTATAATTCAATTAAAAACAATAAAAATATACTGCCATGGGATGTCTAAGGTTGTGACAAAGGTTACATTAAGTATATAATTTTCTCAGGTTATATATTTCTCCTGTCAAACTTATCCATAAAGCATGATAAATAACACCATTTACAATGACCTGTGTGGTCAGGTGGTTGAAATCTCACAGCTCTCCAGACAGGATATGTTTTTCATTCACTGACCATCATCATAAGACCATTTTTTACACTCAAACCTTGCATGGTGTTATGTTTTGGATGGGTATAAAAGATTAAAATTAAGTAAACAGCTCTTGTATAAAGTAACTATTGAAATACAAGGATATTGGAACCTAAAATTACAAATAAAAATGTTTAATAAAAGGTAAAAGATATGTTCCCTGTGAAGATATTGACCAGAGGGCCACTTATAGCAGTCGTTTTCAGGCAACTGGGACTAGGAGCTAATGCCCTTATATTCCCAGTTGCAATAATCTTCTCAGTTTGAATCATAAAACAATAACAGAAACAATATATGTTGTTTATTTATACAGACAAACAAAGCTTTGCAAATATATACAGAGAGTAATTTATTCCCCAAGTTGTTGAAACAAAGAATTTATCACTGAATATTTAATGGAGTATCCCCTTCCTCATAAACATAACATTGATTATCTTAACCTGAAGATAAATCATATAGATAGATATGTGTAATGGTTGTAATTTTGTGTGGCCATACTTCTTCAAACTGACCAGTATCTGCTACAGCTGTTACTGACCACACTGTATCTGACAAGACTATGACAGACAATTTTTTTTCACTATGAATGGAGATTATTAGAAACTAAATTATCTCTGACCAATATTGTTAGCCATTCATTACTTGAGCATCAAATTAACACACATCTAAGTATTCTATTAGAGCATTATAATCCAACATGTTCTTTTTTCTGCCAGAAATAAGTAATTAAACACAACAGATATTGTCAGTATCAATGTACATATATGGAAAGAAAAATATTATTGTGTACCTAAAAAAGGCTTATCAAAATTTACTAAACTGCCTTACTATTTTTAATTCCTTCCTAATTTAGCTATATAAAGAGTCCATTAGTTTCTTGTCTTCGACTTTAATATTTTTATCATAGCCAATAGTACACCAAATATAAATACCAATAGCTTAATCATTGATTTTAAACAGCATATTAGAAATTATCACACAATTTCATGTAAATTTGATATAAATTCATCTATTTTAGCCTATAAAGAAAGTATTTTATAGCCAAGAAAGCATTAAACCAATACATAACCCATCACTTTACTGGCTCCCACACATTTACAGAAATCTGACACTAGTACCTGAGCTTTACCTGTAGTACAACAGGATACCAGAAAATTAGCACAAACACATAAAATGTTTTCAAAATTTCAAAGCTGAACACACTTTATGTGAATTTTATTAGCTATACTGACAAGTCAGTGATCCTGTGCTGTCTTATGAGTAACTTTAATGGATAAGCCCCATAAGCATGCAATATTATGACATTATTCTTACTCATGTGTGGTTTACTTTTCAATAATTGTCAGTTTATAGTAATTCTGCATGGAAATCAAGCATTTGGGATTCAATTAACACATTTTTATCATTTAATGTTATGATCATAAAACAGAGTTGCCCAATCCTTGTATAAACAAATTTATATAAAATAAAGGCATATAATAATATTTTAATAATTTTACAACTTTTACTGGTAAATTTTATTAAGAAAAAACGAGTCCAGTCCAGATTAGGGTGGTAAGAGTACTCAACATTCCTCGGCATGCTAGTTTACTCCTGATTTTTAGGGAGTCTGTTGTCCTCGTATTTGAGAGTTGTTCAAATGCCATAAACATAAACAGCAGAAATAAAATGTAGGAAAACTTAAAGAGACAACTGTAAACTGGAATTTTATGTACCAATACTATAATAAATAAATAATTTCTCTTAATTGTTTTATATGTTCCTTCATTAACTTGTTCATGTTAGCTCCCAAGATCTATGTGTAACAGGATGAATAAAGAGATTTCACAAATAATGTTTATTTATTGGTAAGGTCCTGGATTGAAGCACTATTTACATGCTGAAGTGAGAAAGGGTATACATTTCATGATTAACAGTGAGTTTAACTTCAGTGAACATCATGAAGTTTGCATGCTTCCTTGGTACATCTGCTTAAGTACACCTAACCATGACTCCACCTGTAATCATGCAACATTTTGTGTATGCATTACAGCATTCATCTGATAAACTTTTAATGTAATTAATAGATGCAAATCATAATTCCCATACAATAATTAGAAATAAATCAGATTTTGTACTGTGGAGAGCTTGTCTAGGACTTAAGGGTACATATATGGCAGTTTGTCCTTTTGCAAAAATTATAGAACTGCCTAATGGACAAGATTCATAGACAAACACACATTTGTTAAGTTTCTTCAAGAGATTCTTGAGTTGATGTGATTAATAGGCACATTTTTTTGCATTTTAAAACTAATTTACATTACTTGTTTTTTTTTTAATAGAAGATATTTTTGTTGCATAGGACACGATACTTTTCATGAACAGTACCTGATTAAACTGCTAGAAGTACTCTTAGTTCCATTAGACTTGTGGGATAACCTTTATTATTATCTGATACCTTATATAAATGTAATTTGGTATTTTTTACTGTTTTCTGAAATTATAAAAACGTCAATGTTTGCGAACTGTTGACCGGTCAATAGTTTCGACTGTTTCCCTCGCATGCTCTGACGTCATTTTGTCAGTTTAAAATAGCAAAATGACTGTTTCCTTAATTTTTTTGGGACGAAATAACAGAGAAAAACAATACGAAAACATACTGACATATAAAATGTTGGCGATGTGACATAGTTAAAAGATTGTTAAATCATGAGAAAAGTTTAATTATTAACATTTTTGCAAAGCTATTTTCTTGTTCCTTTTTTCTGCACCTACTGTTAAAACAATAATTGATCAGATAATAAAACAGTTGGGCAACAGTTCAAAACACTATCCCCTACACCTTGGGCCAACAGTTTGACTGTTCCCAAATCACATATGAAATAACTGTATACTAATGGTGTTCAAATAGTACTCACCTAAATTTGTTATGGTACCATAAGAAAGTAGGTTCTGGATTTCCAGTAATTTGGCACTTAAGCAGAATTTCAGATCCTATGTTTATTTCATTTTCTTTTGGTCTTTTTAAATCTACTGTTGCTTTTTTATCAATCCCTGTAAAAAAAAACAAAAAAAAAATAAAATATAAAACTATTAAGGATACCTTTTCAATTTCATCTGCATGCAGGTGTTGTGAATATATGACCAATTATTTTTATAACTGATAAACATTGACAGGAAAAAATAAAAGTAACAATTAATGACTCTGTACATTATCCAGACAATTGCAATATTTATTTGTCTTGGATAAAAAAGGAAATGAAAGCATTTCCACACCTGCTGTTCAATACAGAAAACTGTCAAAAACCCATTTTCAACATGTCTCAATGCAATGATATTATTGAAAAGAAAATACACTGGAATTACCTAGTTAACATCTTGATCAACTACTCTCTTTTTTTTGAAAAAACATCTTATCTGCAAAATGCATCCAAAACATGTAGAACAAAAAAGATGTTGAGAGATTTTATTTCTAAATTTCACCAGATTCCCCTTAAAGAATGTTCAGAAGTAAAGCTTTGTTTGATTAAAGCATTCTTCGGAATGAGATCTGGTCCTGCAAATGTTTTAAGACATTCTATTTGCTACTATGTAACATGAAGACAAGAAATGTTCAAGATGTTGTGTCATCTGCAACCATTCTCATTAACATTTTGTATTAAAGGAACAAACACATTTACAAGGTCTGAACAATATTTTATTGGAGAATAACAGATTCCAAACAGACTTATAACAAACTGTGAATAAGAGTAGCAAAATCCCTTTTGTATTCAAGCCCAAAATCCATTTTGTATTCAAGCCCAAAGTCCTTTCTGTATTCAAGCCATTAACTTTCAAAGTCTGTGGTACTTCAATTTCAACCAGTTTCTATTTCAAGTTGCTGCCAATTAAGAGCTAGAAAAATGGGAGTATCTTATTAGATAACTATAATGCAGGAATGCCTTTCTTATAACAGAAATGCACATAAGCACTTTTACACCTAAATGTACTATTAGGAGAGAAAATTATTTAAAAACAAAACAAAAGTATTTTCAATCCACCATCTATCAACAGAGCTGAAGCATAAGAAAGAATTCATGATATTCTTTGATTAACTATGTTAATATACTACCATCGACTCCTGGATCTTGTAATGTGTCAGACTATTGACAGGCCAGAACATTCTTTATTTGCTAATTGACCATACAACACTTGTTGTTGAACCATAGGATGGTGAGAAATTATAACTAACCAAACATACAAGACAGGTTTAACATGTAATTAAACAACAAGTGTTTTCTATTTGAATTTTGTTGGCAATGTAGTGCTTACCCATGAAAGCTATTACTCAAAAGAAGTTCTAATTATGCCAATTTACAGAATTCATGCCTGAACACTAATGGCAGACTATATCCAGTGATCTTTAGAAATAAAGTAAACAAATATGATCTTTATGTCCCCTACTTTGAACTCTGTCCATACTGACCTGGACACAAATGTAACTGTAAACCTTAAACCCTTGAAGATTTAATGAATAACCATGTCATACTATGGAACTCTCTTGGAAGATAAACCTCAGTGCACATGATTAAATTATTACACTCTTGAACTCTAGCCCGAAATCCTTTGACCTCTATCAATGAATTTTCAAAACCTTGACCTTTCTTCTTATAATTTTTAAACAAAGAAAGTATGAAAACTATTTGCAACTAACTCTTTACAAATGAGCTATTTATAAATTCCACTCAAGTTAATATACACTGAATTTATTATAAAACTTTATAAAAAAATTAAAGAATGACCCTGACCTCATAAAACACCTACCAAAGTTTTATATTGAGATTGAAAATCGATACATGTATTAACCATCAAACTACAAAACTGTTATTGGTATAATCACTTCCATTTCTGGAAGCCTCAGACAGGGTAATAAAGAATAAGTATTATTTTTTCACCAACTGCAGATAGTATTTCACTAGACCTAAAACAAGAATAGCCTCTGTAATTTAACCATATGATATCTACATCAAACAGACATAATGTATTATTTATTGACATGTTTTTAAGCAATTATTCTGTAGATAACCAAATAAAGGCAGATAACTATTACTGTAAAGTACTAGACCCCATAAATCTCCAGCACCAAAAATATAACAATGTTCAAAGTACATTCATGTATCTTTGTAATCAGTTTAAAATTTATGATCCCCAGACCTGCATAAAATAATATGGAGTTTTTTTTTTAAAGTAACATACCCTTAACAAAAGGCATCATTTACATGACAGACAATCGTAGGTGGAATGTCTTTAGAACAAGTTAATCTCCTGTGTAATCGTGTAACAATTCTATTATAATGTGAGGTTACAATATCAGTGACATGTATATTATTGTACATAGTATCTCAAAATGGCCATCTAACAAGATAGATTGTCATGCAAACCTATCATTATATTCAATAGTCTTGTATATCAAATCTAACAATGTATAATAGGTAATTTTACTTTTTTTTGCCTTTTCTAGATATTTTTCATTTATTTGGCAGATATAAAATTTCTGAGTGAAAGCAATATGGTATAAAAAAGACATGTAGGAATGCTATATTCCATGTGTAAAATATTTTAATCCTACATGTACTTTAAACTTTTAGATAAATTCAGAAGATATAATTATTGCATTTATATGTCCTAAACACACTAAGTACACTTTTTACAGATTATGCGAGTTCAAACAAATACCTTTTTGTTGAGTAGAATAGTGTTCATACTGGAATTTCAAACTTTTTTTCTGATGTAACAGATTACACAGTGATTAGTTTTTTATTCAAAAATAAGTCTATTGATAGGTTTCACAATAGTGACAATAGCAGGATGTAAAAGGTGTGACACATTTAGATCACCTACATCAACTTTTCTTCATAATCACTACCTTGATAACATAAAGAATTGGTGAAAGGACAGCCAAATGAACTATAAAGCTTCCTACCACAAAGAACAGAAAGGTCATAAATCAGTGGAATCAATCTCCTAACCAAACAACACTGCTGGACTACAAAAAGTAACATTAGTAGATACTAATTATCTCCCTTGGTGGTAACAGTTGATTCTGACTGCCATTATGAACCTTGATTTATGGGTAAAAAAGAGGATGTGAATGTTTCAGTTTTGTATAAAACAAGTTAATCCATACACATTCTTTTCTTTTCATTAACATTTAACCAACAGAATCAGTACTTTAACTTGGCCAATTACTGGTATAAACCATGTGTATGAACCTAAAATTGAACCTAATTCACAATAGGAATCTGCTTATGGACGCAGGCAACCATGGCCCTATATCCATATTCTGTATGTATTGCATTGCACATGAAATAAGTTTCAAACTCTAATCAATTATTCCAAATTAGAAACCAAAATTAATGGCCATTTTATCTTACATTTACCTCCATTTCAATTTCAAGTTGAATCTTCAATATAATTCCAATTCTAAATTCTTTATTGCAAATTACACCCATATGGGTCAAAGCAATATAATAACATTATAAACAAAAACATTAGCATACAATATAATCATCTGATTTTCACTCTGATTCATTCAATTAGGAAAATTAGTAGGTGCTATTTGTACATAGCTTGGATGAAACTGTAATTCCACAAACACAAAGTTTTTATAACTGCCCTGTGAATGTCATTACCACATAGATATACTACTGTCCAGAGAATGTCATTGCAATATTAAATTGTGAACAACAGTCTGGACAAATTTATTAATTAAAATCAGATGGTTTCTCATATTGGTTGACTGGAACAAATTCTTATGCCAAATGTTCTTTTAAAATCTCTCTCCACTCTCAATAACTAGTGGGCATTGGAATAGGACCTTGTTTCTCTGGCTTCTAAGATAACCAGTTCTGTAGGGACATCTAAACAACTAAACAATCCACAGGACTTACTGCAGTTCATGATAAGTATTTTTTCGCATACCAGTAATATATTTTTATGTAGCAATGTATGATTGGTTTATAGGTCTCCCTTGAATATAGTTGAAATATTGGTAAAAAGACATTAAATGTCAACCACTTATATAGGGCTTTCTCAGTTGAGACCACTTTGGCAGATTCTGTTCTCTTACAGCCATAACCATTTTATCTAGTGTGGTCTACATAACTGTTCCTTCTCATTTCTCTCCCCCAACATGATGTCTGTTATACGATGATTTATGGGATAAATCCAGAACCATTATAATACCACTATTTACATTTTATTTTTTTAATGGTTAAGTGAAAACTGTTCAAATTACAGGATAATAAAACAAGAATGTTTAGCCTGCTTCATTTCAATAAAATTGCAGTAAAAAGCATATTAAAATGTTAGCATCTGTTTTATGTCCATGTTTTATCTTGCTGATCTTACAAGTAAGGGTATACACATCCTGCAGTTAGAATCTCTACAGAATTCTCTATGCAATCTGTCAGTGTATCTACAGCCACCATACAGCCATTTACAAAAAAATGTCACTTCACACATTTTCAAGACCCACCCTTCAAGTTATATGAACAAAGACCTATTAGCACTCATTTGGAATGCCTTCTATAATAAAAAATTGTACACATTAAACTTGTAAAATGTCACAAAAGTATGAATCTTATAAAATAATCTTAACTAAATGAAACAGAGTGAAAAAAAGGAAATGATGTTTGTTTGAACATTGTTTAACACCACTTTAAGCAATTTCTCAGTTAATTATGGCATACAGTTTTTATTGGGGGAGGAAGCCGGAGTACCCAGAAAAAAACCTGATCTTCAGTAGGAAAGCTGGCTCCCTGTCAATTAGGATTGGAGTCGAGTGCACCCTGCCCGCAGTCAGACAACCTTAACCACTTGGTCACCAAGGCCCCCACAAGAAATTGAGTTAGGCTGATTGAATGATAAATCAGGTAACCAGTATTTCTGCAATGTTCTGGATGAAGATGTATATATAATTTTAAAAAAACACAAAACTAAATGCCTTGTCAAGTTATTTAATTAACAGTTGTATGATGTGAAAATAAACACACAATGCAAAGCAAGCCTCGTATTATCTTTTCAGAGACATAACATTTCTCAAAATAAATCTGTTGTTTCATCATTTATGTATTTGCAAACTACTTCACCAATATAATCACTACCGTGTTTGCAATGCGATTGATTGCTTTAATTATTACATTCAATAAATATTTTTATAATAGCCAGAAAAAACAAAATGAAACGTGACAAATGTTATGATAACTCTTCAATAAACATTACCAAGCAAAACAAAGATTTACTGCCACCAACAAATGCCACACCGTAATCAACTACAAAAAAACTAATGTAAAATTTAGTTTTAACAAGCAAAGGCAGTGTTCCGTTAAATGCACTAACTGCTTCACTTTATAAAACAATTTAGACATTCGTTTTTTATGTTTGATGTGTGATAGAATTGTGATGCACTGTTAAAAATTGCCATTAATTTGCACGATCCTGATTTGTCATTGTGACTGAAAAGATTACACTCTCCTACCCATTACAATAATCATTTATCATTTACAAATTTCATGTTCAAAAGTAAATTAGCCGATTCAAATAAAAGCATTTTGAAGTTTTACACATTTTGAGCAAAACTAAAGCACCCAACTATTAAGAATTCGAAAATGTCTAAAGTAATATCTGGATCAATCCTGGTCTTGTTAAAGTTTTAAATCATTCTTACATTTGCAGACATAACAATTGAGATCCATCTAGATTTAATGCAGATAATGCATACTGCTATTTGAAGATAAATGTGCAATCAAAAATGTGCAAGAATATAGCCAGTTAACTTCAAATGTAGCAGTGGTATATTGTTGGTTCAACAGACTTCAAGCAATCTCTACTGAATTTCTAGGAAAATATTAATTAAATTTGCACTGCTAAAATGTAGGGTTAATCTGTCCATACAGGTGATAACTGTACTTAAGTCAATACTCTATTTCATCACGAGTAATAGCCTGAATCTTACTCCATCCTGATAGCCGGTTATGTTTATGATTACATGTTGAGGGAGTCTGCCATGCCGGGTTGACAATGTTTCACAAGGTGTATTTTAATATAAGAAAAGAATTCCATCCTTTTTATACTAATGCACATGTTATGATTGACTGACTGATCAATTGATTGTTTGTTACCTTGCTTGCATGTTGTTTTTGTTAGCTGACATAGGTAAGTTTGATTTATATGAATATATTTAGGGAGGTTTTATTGTTAATCTACTATTTGGTCATCACAGGTTAAACAACATTCTCCCTGTTTTAAAATGGAAATTGTGAAACTTGATCTTGATTTGGTCAACAATCTAATTAAATCTCCATAAGAATCATTGAATTATAAACCATGAAGTTAACACAGACAAAGGCTACATTATATCTAACTAGTGGTCAATATGAACACTATGTAAACAATGAAATCTAGGGACAAACAATGAATATTAACATGACAATCCTAACAAATCCCCAGACCAATCAAGTTAATATCCCTTAACATTAGGACTTAACATCTGTCGGACACGAGTGTCAACCGATGTTTTACTTCACAACCTTTTTGAAGTAAATTAACAATACAAGATTTTTATCAGTAATCAAATTGTCAGCAATTATTAAATCAGTTTCCTTCAGTAACATGAAGTACATGAAGACTTCAAATAAAAACATTGCGCAATCCCCAATAATCAGGAATATTTAAATAACATTAAATGTTTTCAATACAGCAGTAGGTAACATTATTTTTGCATAGCAACAAGAAAATAAAATGAAAGTTTATCATGATTATGTAGGAAAGCAAATTATTTCTGTTTTAAGAGGTACTTTATCTGAGTAAAATTTCAAATATTATTCAAATATTTGTATTTTCATTTCACTGAAAGTTTTACACACAAAAAAATACCTAGCTTAAAGTACAGTTTAACTAATGCAGATGCTAATGACTATTAACAGTAATCTATCCAATATAAAAAAAGGCATTCATTCATCATTTTTTTCAATTTTTTTGACAAATTAACCTTATTTTTGTACTGGCATCATGTTCATCATTTAAACTATTTAATTGAAAGTGAACAGAATATTAGTAATAAATATAGAATGTATCTAGAGTGATAGACACTAACGTAAAACATATGTCTATCCAAATTAGTTCACCTATATCTTAATTCTGTTTAATCTCAGATTTATTTGTTACATAGAAAATATGGGACAACAAAACATGACTTTAGACAGAAAACTTTACATTTTTATAATTATTTGTTGATTAGTGCAGAAGGTAAGACTGTAGTCTGTTGAACACTAATGGTCTCGTATCAGTTAATTTAATATAAACATTTAAATAAGAACTTGCTACTGGAAGATTTTGTTTTTTTGGTCTGAATGATGTTTCAATGCCACTTTAAGCAATTTTTCAGCTATATCATGGCATCCAGTTTTTATTGAGGGAGGAAGCTGGAGTACCCAGAGAAAACCCTGACCTTCTGTAGCAAAACCGGCAATCCTTGTTAATTAAGATTGGAGTCAAATAGCCTGCCTGCAGTGAGACTTGAACCCACAACCTCAGTGTTGACAAACACCATGATCATTATTAGATAAACTACCTTAACCATGAAGGCCCCGCTACCGAAAGACGAAATACATAACATTTTTTTTACATGCAAGAATTACTACAAATGGTAGTCAAAACAATTTTTATTAATATTTTTCATTTAACAGTCTCCATTTGTTTGTGGTCATAGTTCATATAACTTTGGCCAAATTCTACAATACAAGTAATCTCCAGCTTAAATTCATAGTGAGCATTGACCCCTTGGACTGATCCTTAATAATCCAGGAAAGCCAAACACATAGCTGAACAACAGGCTTTGATCAGGATTGGACATGAGAACCTAATGGTGATTTAGCAACAGAAGACAGATGCCCACTGTATTATCTACTGGGGCAAACAAAGAAGATAGAATTACCAAATCATGGTCAGAGATAAAGGCATGTCCAAGGTTATTAATTTCACCCTATTTATACAATATAAAGTGGTTGTTTTCCATCCCAGTGTGACTGATTTCATCAAAGGTTTAGTATTAATCTAAGTCAGGGTGACCTGTGGGTTGTATTGATGAAGCACACCTGTTTAATTAACAGTGAACAGGTACACCTCAACTTCAAAGAAAGAAAAATGTTACTGGTGTAAAACCTCTCTTACAAGAACAACAAGTCTTTTTTTGTCATGGAACAAGGCAACAAGAATTGCTAAAATATCATTATGTGACTTCAGTAATAACAAGTATCTGTGTATTTTTTTACGGTATGTTTTGCGATTCATGTAATTACCACACAACAAAAGACAAAATCGTGTATCTCAACAAGTCTACTTTGCTATTTATCAGTGTTGTCACATAATATATTAAAAAAATCCATTAAACCCAATTTCCCATTCAATAGTAACTTATTCTCCTACTAAGAAAGCCAATTTTTCATAAGGTTAAAGTGTTTTTTAAGATGTTAATCAATGCATTGATTTAAATCTTAAAATAGCTACCCGTCAATACATTTGTTGGTGGTTTATCTAACAATACATTTATTACCAGAAAGATATTATCAGGTTAACTATCTCACTGGGTCCAGGTGTAAACCCCACCTACTGTTGTCCTTCGTGGTGACAAGTTCATTAGATTTTCAAGTGTCATATTTACATCCTTAGCGGTCTCACAGTTTACTGTTCAATGTAATTCGTGCTCAAGAAAGACTACAACTACCTACTCAAACCAATTCGTGAGAAAAATTATTTCTGATTATAAAAAAAATTAGGCATCAGATCACATGCTGCATCCACATTTTACTCAATGCACCATGGGAACTTACAATTGTAAAAGTCATACTTTACGACTGTAGACATTTTACTACAAAAAAAATACACCAAAATACATGTACATTTAAAAAATATAGTTTAATAACTCTTAATCTACATCATTTTTGTGCACTCTAATAATAATGTCAAGAACATGACAATTTCAGTGAATCTAAACATCTTTTATTACAAAATACTTATTCATTCATACGTATATACTCCCTAATGTTTCATATACTACAGTTGTTATGACAAATGTAGCAATGTATATTCTTACCTTAGCTACATGTATAGGGCATTAAGGTGGCTACATGTATAGGGCATTAAGGTGGCTACATGTATAAGGCATTAAGGGGCTACATGTATAGGGCATTAAGGTGGCTACATGTATAGGGCATTAAGGTGGCTACATGTATAGGGCATTAAGGTGGTTACATGTATAGGGCATTAAGGTGTTTCATGTATAGGGCATTAAGGTGGTTACATGTATAGGGCATTAAGGTGGCTACATGTATAGGGCATTAAGGTGGCTACATGTATAAGGCATTAAGGGGCTACATGTATAGGGCATTAAGGTGGCTACATGTATAGGGCATTAAGGTGGTTACATGTATAGGGCATTAAGGTGGTTACATGTATAGGGCATTAAGGTGGCTACATGTATAGGGCATTAAGGTGGCTACATGTATAGGGCATTAAGGTGGCTACATGTATAAGGCATTAAGGGGCTACATGTATAGGGCATTAAGGTGGCTACATGTATAGGGCATTAAGGTGGTTACATGTATAGGGCACTAAGGTGGCTGCATGTATAGGGGATTAAGGTGGCTATAAGTATAGGGCATTAAGGGGTTTCATGTATAGGGCATTAAGGGGGGATATGTGTGTAGGGAATTAAGGTGGCTACATGTATAGGGCATTAAGGGACTACATGTATAAGGCATTATGGGGGCTACATGAAAAGGTCATTATAGGGGTAACATGTATAGGCATTAAGGTGGCTACATGTATAGGGCATTAAGGTGCTACATCTATAGGGCATTAAGGGGCTACATGTACCCTGCCGGGCATTAAGGGGGCTACATGTATATGGCATTAAGGGGGCTACATGTATATGGCATTAAGGGGGCTACATGTATTTGGCATTAAGGGGGCTACATGTATAGGGCATTAAGGGGGCTACATGTATAGAGCATTAAGAGGGCTACATGTATAGTGCATTAAGGTGGCTACATGTATAGGGCATTAAGGTAGCTACATGTATAGGGGATTAAGGGGGCTACATGTATAGGGCATTAAGGGGGCTACATGTATATTGCATTAAGGGGGCTACATGTATTTGGCATTAAGGGGGCTACATGTATAGGGCATTAAGGTTGCTACATGTATAGGGCATTAAGGTGGCTACATGTATAGGGCATTAAGGTAGCTACATGTATAGGGCATTAAGGTAGCTACATGTATAGGGGATTAAGGTGGCTACATGCATAGGGCAATAAGGTGGCTACATGTATCGGGCATTAAGGTGCTACATCTATAGGGCATTAAGGGGCTACATGTACCCTGCCGGGCATTAAGGGGGCTACATGTATAGGGCATTAAGGGAGCTACATGTATAGGGCATTAAGGGGGCTACATGTATAGGGCATTAAGGTGGCTACATGTATAGGGCATTAAGGTTGCTACATGTATAGGGCATTAAGGGGGCTACATGTATATGGCATTAAGGGGGCTACATGTATATGGCATTAAGGGGGCTACATGTATATGGCATTAAGGGGGCTACATGTATTTGGCATTAAGGGGGCTACATGTATAGGGCATTAAGGGGGCTACATGTATAGGGCATTAAGGTGGCTACATGTATATGGCATTAAGGTGGCTACATGTATAGGGCATTAAGGTGGCTACATGTATAGGGCATTAAGGTAGCTACATGTATAGGGCATTAAGGTAGCTACATGTATAGGGGATTAAGGTGGCTACATGCATAGGGCAATAAGGTGGCTACATGTATAGGGGATTAAGGTAGCTACATGCATAGGGCAATAAGGTGGCTACATGTATAGGGGATTAAGGTAGCTACATGCATAGGGGATTAAGGTGGCTACATGTATAGGGGATTAAGGTGGCTACATGCATAGGGCAATAAGGTGGCTACATGCATAGGGCAATAAGGTGGCTACATGTATAGGGCATTAAGGTAGCTACATGTATAGGGGATTAAGGTGGCTACATGCATAGGGCAATAAGGTGGCTACATGTATAGGGGATTAAGGTAGCTACATGTATAGGGCATTAAGGAGTAATATATTAATAAAAACTATATAACTTTAACATCATATATGTTAACAAACTATGAACAGAAAAAAAGCTTCAGTAACATAGCAACACTATTACTCATTCTATTTATCAGTGTTTATTATTTTAAACTTTTATTCAATAAAATGCATTTATAAAATCGAAACTACTTTGACTGAAACAATTATGACAGTTTTATTTGAAAAGCAAAGTGACGCAATCATCAAATTCAGACCCCTAATGCAAATACAATGAATAAGCCCAACTCTGTTGACATAGTAACACAGAAGTATTTGACTGACACATTCTTAATTAATAGATTATTTTTAGTTATTGGTCTTCATTGAGTTACTCAACTTAATTTCAAAATACACTTATTAGTAAACTGAAAAAAAGTTCAATAATCCAAATGGGTTTCATGTGGAAATTTGTAAGACCCAAAAGAGCAGAAACAATACAAATAGGTGAGAAATTTCCAGAAGTACCTTTTAATGGGTTGGAGAGAGTGGTTCTATTATATAAACTGTACCAAATATCGGTTCAATTATTTTAAACCCTGAATTTTATAGTATGCAGATATTGATTGTTTTATTCCAGCATTTTTTCAGTCTTTAAAATAAGTCTTTCACTTCCTGTTAACCAACAAATCATGTGCTCCCAGCTGACCATAAAATGTCAACAACAAAAATGTCAGGAAAAAAATTTAAAATGCTTTAAAGGCAAATATTTATGACAGATATATGGCATTACCAGGCATTAAAGCTGATATTGGCATCATCATCATCACATATGCCAGACATAAAATAATAGTATTGGACATTGTCTGCTACCAGGTAAATTATAAATAAACTGCTGTTTTTTCAACACTTCCTGAATTGCATCACCTGATATTAAGATTTTTTCCCAGATTTGTGTTGTTATCACAATCCCAATCTTGAATCAAAGATGGATGATGCAGAAGACAAAGGAACCTTCAAGAAGAAAATATTACATTTGATTCAGTACTGTCTGTAATTTACCAGTAAATCATTGTAAGAATTGCATAAAAATATATTCTATCATAAATCACCAACACTGATGCCATCACAATGAAAGAGATGCACATGTTACGTCTTAATGTTGCTCTGGTTTTCCTACTATACTCGTGTTCTTTGTTATTGTACTTTTTAAAAAATGGGAAACATTTGCACTAAAATTTTCATTCATCTACACACCAAGTTTTGTTATGTAATCCAAGATAATAATCAAATTAAAATTTAACATGCCAAACATGCATTTGTAAAAGCTCCTTAACTTAGAGTTTTAAATTTTTAATTTAAAGCATTTTTCAAATATTTAGTCAGTAACAATAACTATATGCTAAGGTCCTCTAGAACAAAGTCTTGTATACCTACATGTAGTAACTGGGAAGTATGATAACGTCCAGAAAATGAACACCTAAAGGCACATCAAGTAATACTTGATTCTCAAAATAACAGCTCCCCCTATTTTGCCGGGGGTTAAGGACATGAACATTTAAAATAATTTGTCAATGAAATTTCTTTAAACTTGCCATTGCAATAGTTCAAATTAAAAATGTATGGTGTCAGAGCTTGAATATTTCCAAGGTGTTGAGCACCAAAATTTGAAATTTTCTAATAGATTGTACCGAGAACAGAATAAAACAGAAAATGTTTCTTGGCCACACTGTTGTCCCACTTGGCACAAAATGGTAAACATCCCCCCCCCCCCTCCCCTTTTTCATTCAAGTGTAAAATATTTAGCACAGCCCAAAAGACTTTGCCAGTGAAATATCTCTTTATGTTCTGACTGTGAATCAAGTGTCATGAAACCGGAGGTGTGACAAACAAACGAATGGACGAACTGACCGAAAATCTATATGTTCCCTAACTTTAGTTTACGGGATATAAAAAGCACGAAAATAACTGATTTTCAATATTTTAAATTTT
The DNA here is from genome assembly GCA_944474755.1 of Limnoperna fortunei. NCBI lineage: Eukaryota > Metazoa > Mollusca > Bivalvia > Mytilida > Modiolidae > Limnoperna > Limnoperna fortunei. The sequence continues at coordinate 36,937,823 of OX104113.1, forward strand.
ATTGTTCTATTTTCACATATTTTAAAAAAGTTTTGACCAATATCCAAATCAATCAGCAAAACATATAAATAAATAAATAAAATCACCCATTCCAGTCTATATCTGGTGGCAGATGGATTGAATTTGATGTGGCCGTTAGTAGATTTATTTTATGAATAAGACCATACAAATCTCAAGAGCTAAGGTTTAGTATTATGTTCTACACATACATGTACATTACAAAAAGTTTCTTCTTAAGTAATCTTTCACACCCTTGAATAAAAAGGGGAAGAATTATATTTTCATATGTGTATGTGCTCAAGATTATGTAAATAAACTTGTATTCAATTACTGGTTTAAAAATTAATTACAAGCAAGTTTAAAGGTCTTTCACCATTCAATAAATCTTATAAAAAGCTAAATTTTAGTAAACAAATCTTGAAGAAGGAAACTAATATTCCATTTTTATTGCACATGGTGTCAAATTGGTGTATTTTACTTCACTGATTTATATTTAGAGTTTTCTTTTAAAGTATTTTGATGATATCAATAATCCTTTATTCAGTAGTATGACACCTTTATTAAATAGGACTATAACTGTCTGCTGCTGAAATAGCTTTTTTATGATTATTTAATTATTTCTCATTAATGTGAAAACATGTCAAAGATCACTCTAACATATATTAATGGAGACAGGAGCTGATTTAGATTATATTTATGCTGATTGTTCAGTTATAACAAATTAAGATGGCTTATAACTTACAAACAATTTTGTAATCAAAATATTTTTCACCGGAAGAGGCATCAAGTTTCTATTTCATGTTTAAATTCATAAAATTGTGTTTTTATTATTGAACTAGAGGCTCCCAGGAGCCTGTAATCGCTCACCTGGAATCCAAATGACTTAAACTATATTAAAATTTTTGAAATTAACAGTTTCAGTCTAGTTGTTATAGCTTTTAAGTTACTGTGCAAAAACTAAACATTTCTTCAAAAAATTTGTTAAATACAATAACTCCTATAAGGTGCCATCCACAATTTCTGAAAATTAAATGGTTTTTAGGCATTGTCCTTTAGGGTACTTTAGAAATTTACAGTTTTACTCTACTAATAGGTGTGTTATAGACTAATTTATAATTAAAAAACTGTTCATATGTCCAAATTCATAATGAAAGGGCAATAACTCCTATAAAGAGTCATCTTGCAATTTTTGGACTAAGCAATCATTTGTAGGGCTTCTATTGCTGATCATTTGTGCAATTTACAGTTTTAATCTAGCTACTATAGTTTTCAAGTTACAGGACAAAAATGGAAAATTTCTTAACAAAATTGTCATTTAAGGGCAATAACCCCTATAAGGAGTCATCTGACAATTTCAGACCAATTAAATGAATTGTAGGGCTTTTTTGCTGATCATTTTTGCAATTTATTATTTCACTCTAGCTGCTATGGTTTTTAAGTTACAGGACAAAAACGGAAAATTTCATAAAAAATTGCAATTTAAGGGCAATAACTTCTATAAGGAGTCATCTGACAATTTCAGACCAATCAAGTGAATTGTAGGGTCTTTATTGCTGATCATTTGTGCAATTTACAGTTTCAATCTAGCTGCTATAGTTTTCAAGTTACAGGACAAAAACGGAAAATTTCATAAAAAATTGCCATTTAAGGGCAATAACTCCTATAAGGAGTCATCTGACAATTTCAGACAAATACAGTGAATTGTAGGGCTTGTATTGTTGATCATTTTTGCTATTTACAGTTTTACTCTAGCTGTTATAGTTTTAAAGTTACAGGACAAAAATGGAAAATTTCATAAAAAATTACCATTTAAGGGCAATAACTCATATAAGGAGTCATCTGACAATTTCAGACCAATCAAGTGAATTGTAGGGTCTTTATTGCTGATCATTTGTGCGATTTACAGTTTCAATCTAGCTGCTATAGTTTTCAAGTTACAGGACAAAAACGGAAAATTTCATAAAAAATTGCCATTTAAGGGCAATAACTCCTATAAGGAGTCATCTGACAATTTCAGACTAATACAGTGAATTGTAGGGCTTGTATTGTTGATCATTTTTGCTATTTACAGTTTTACTCTAGCTGTTATAGTTTTAAAGTTACAAGACAAAAACGGAAAATTTCATAAAAAATTACCATTTAAGGGCAATAACTCATATAAGGAGTCATCTGACAATTTCAGACCAATCAAGTGAATTGTAGGGTCTTTATTGCTGATCATTTGTGCAATTTACAGTTTCAATCTAGCTGCTATAGTTTTCAAGTTACAGGACAAAAACGGAAAATTTCATAAAAAATTGCCATTTAAGGGCAATAACTCCTATAAGGAGTCATCTGACAATTTCAGACTAATACAGTGAATTGTAGGGCTTGTATTGTTGATCATTTTTGCTATTTACAGTTTTACTCTAGCTGTTATAATTTTAAAGTTACAGGACAAAAACGGAAAATTTCATAAAAAATTACCATTTAAGGGCAATAACTCATATAAAGAGTCATCTGACAATTTCAGACCAATCAAGTGAATTGTAGGGCTTTTATTGCTGATCATTTTTGCCATTTACACTTTCACTCTACCTCGTATATTTTTCAGGTTATATTGTAAATACCAAAAATTTTGTCAAAAATCGTCAAAAAAGGGCAATAACTCCTACAATAAGCCAATACACAACTTCGCACTAATAGCAACTATTGTAGACCTTAATGTGCTGATCAATTTGAAGTAACGGTTTTCTCTATAGCTATTATAGTTTTTTAGATAATGATCAAAAACCTGTGTTGACCCCCATGTTCTATTTTTAGTAACAGCGGCCATATTTGTCTGTTGATCAACACCCTGGGTACAAACTTGAAACTAGGAACCCTAAGGATGATTGTGGCCAAGTTTGAAAAAAATTGGCCCAGTGGTTTCAGAGGAGAAGATTTTTGAAAAAGTTTACGACGGACGACGGACGACGGACGACAGACGACGGACGACGGACGACAGACGACGGACGACGGACGCCAAGTGATAGCAATAGCTCACATGGACCTTCGGTCCAGGTGAGCTAAAAAGGTATATAAACATTATCAAAACCTAAAACATAATCATAGAATCATAAAACCATGACACAGTCTTTATAATTATTATATAGTATGCCCAATTATCAGCTCTCAAGAAAAAAAAAATTTGTCAAAAAGATTTAAAAAACATAGAATAATGAGAATAATGACAAAATCTGTATTGAAACAAAGATAAATACACGAAGAAGAAACCAAAACTACAAAAGAAAGTAATAACAAAATATGGAACACCAAGGAAACTGTCAAAAAGACAATGCACAAAGCAAAATCCTTGAACTGGCAAACTTTAGAACCAACAGTGAAAAAAAGAAAGGGTTTTATTATTGCATTTACTTGTGAATTACACAAACAGAATACACACTAACGGACTTAGAGAACCAGTCATTCAGAGTCATTTCAAGATATGCCAGAATGCACACTAATGGACCTTGAGAACCAGTCACTGAGGGTTATTCCAAGATATTCCAGATAACACACTAATACATTTATAGAACCAGTCACCGAGGGACATTCCAAGATATGACAGAATACACACTAATAGACTTCGAGAACCAGTCACTGAGGGGTTTTCCAAGATATGCCAGAATACACACTAATGGGCTTGGAGAACCAGTCACTGAGGGGCATTCCAAGATATGTCAGAATACACACTAATGGACTTAAAGAGAACCAGTCACAGAGGGGTTTTCCAAGATATGTCAGAATACACACAAATTGACTTAGGGAACCTGTCACTGAGAGTTATTCCAAGATATGTCAGAATGCACACTAATAGACTACACCACAGCTGTGTATCACAAGTGAAAATGCGTGACAAGAAAATCTCAAACCCAAGGACAAAGATATCTTGTTTAGCCGAGGGATTGGAACAACAGATATCTTTGCCTGCAGATTTGAGATTTTCTTGAATCTACTTTCAATGATTGACTTGATACCTTTTCTCACCAGAGTTGCAGATGTTCAGTATTTTTTTTTTTTGCCATTTGTGTGTGTATATGTAACTGTAACGTCCATGACGTCATGATAAATGGACCTCATAATAAGCTATCTCACCCGTGAGACAGTGAAATCTCACCAACAGGAAGTCAGGAGATATTTCTATACGTCAGTTGAGAAAACAATATCTGTTAATATGGTTAGTACATACACTCTATATTACAAACAATATAGACAAAGAAAGGACTTTAGAAAATTCAAAAAAAGACACAATACCGTTTCATGCTCATTTTGAGAGAATTCCATTAACATTACAAAACTTCAGGGAATTTGAAGAAAAATACTATTAAGTTCTACAAATAAAATCAATCTAGTTGTGACAGAAGGTTGATTACACTTGGGAGTGACTTCAAAGTGACATGATCCCAGGTAGAGGCAAATCTAATTACAGGTGTTCATTCCACATTTTAAGGGTCAAAAAGTGATCTTTTAAAGATCAAGAGATTAGGCTATATTCTCCAAGGAAAAAATATCTTAACCCATTTATCTTTGTCTTTTATCTTTAATCAAATTAAATGAGAAAAAAGTTTTGAACATGTTGTAGTCTTTTATATTTGATTTTTTTTAATTTCCTTTTTGTCCCCCAGATCTAATTATAGAACTCTTTAATTTCTCTATTTGAATGATAAGGATTTTTAACTAACAGAATTGTTTTAAAGCAATTGTCATTAGCAAATGATTTACTTTGTGTATTTCAGCAACCAAATACACCAAATAAGTATGGATATAAAGTTCATAAAAACATATTCCAATCCATAATTTTTTTTGTTACAAATTTTCCTGATATCTTTACATTTTATTTATGAGTGATTTTAGTTCTGAATGTACAAGTTTCCTTACAAAAAAAATTCTCTTCTACACAGGAATTAAGAAAATATAAAAAACATAGTCCAACACTAAACCATTCTTTCTAGCTGTTATGGCTACAGCAGCCTTGCCTCGATGCACCAAAGACAATTAAATATACAAAAAAGCACAAATCTAAAGTTGTAGACAAAAAGGGTTTATTGATTTAATTTAATTATAATGAATTCAGCAAATCATTGCTAATATTTCATGACAGTTTTCTCACCCTAAAAATCCATAAAAACTCAGAAAACCTACAATAAAAGTGACTTTTAAGAGCTAAGATTCTGCAATACACCTGGGTAAAATCAACATTCTATACAACCCTCTGTATACCAATAACTGTGACTAATTTTATACCTACCAATAGTTACTGTCCAAGGTCATTATTTATACATGATATTATATATCTAATTGTCCAGTTTATGACCACTTTAGTGTTCATTTTGACAATTCTCATTAAATTTTATGGTCACTACAACAAATAGACATTGGGAGGTTATTTCAGGTCAATCCCAGGATGTACTTCATCTGTTAGATTAAACCCACTGACACCAATATTTGCCAACACTGTTCTGGGTAGCCTTTGAAGATTTAATATTTGGACTAGTTTTTTGTAAACTTATTAAGCATAACCTCTTATGGTAATCAATAATGTTGCCTTTGTATTCGATTCTCATGTATGTTTAATTATTTAGCCAAGACCAAAGTTTCAGTTCCCGGTTTTTTCACCCTGGAAATGTAATGACATTCCTATCCCTTTCCTCAACCCTGTCATTAAAGTGTTCAACAAGCCTTTAAATTTTGTAGTAGAAGTCAAGCTTCTTTAAGATTAAGATCAAAGAACAACTTATTATCAGGTATAAAAAAATGTATAAAAATGTCAATCAAAACTGTAAAAGGGATTTCAAAATTATCAAAAATCATGGAAGTTTATTGTAAACACAATTTACGGAATAGGAAACCCTATAGCGAAAAGATTTATTAGAAATTCACCCTTGGTCAGTAGAAGTTTATATGAAATATTGCTACAGACATCACAAATCCAATCAATCAATCATTTAAATAATATACTTTATCTTAAAGGTACATTTACACTCAGCTTTCATCCAATATACAACAAGTACATGTAATTAAATACAGCTAAGAAAAACCTGACAAATACCTGTGGCAAATTAAATTAGATTCTATGTGGCATTCTTGACATGTACCATTCATATAAATTTCAACAACAAAAAATTTTTTTCCACAATAGCCACTAAAACACATGAAATGCTTCCTTGTCAGATAATTCTCACCAACAACACACCACAATTTCTGATTAAGCACACAAACAAACGATTTCTGTGTATCTATCTAGTAAATCATACACCTTATACATCGCTAACAAGTTTTCATATAAAATATCAAAACATTATATCTTCAAGGTAGAAATATCAAATGGATTAGTTAAATAAAAGGCATTCTGCAGACGACATTAGTTTTGTCATAATGTAAACATAATCTCATTTTCAGTTATTGGTTTCTTTGAACACCCAATAAAATCTATGGCCTTTTGGGAATTGTAGCATAATTGGTCAGCCATAGGTTACAGCATAAGGGGGAAACAGCTGGAGAGTTTGGGCACAAAACAATTTAATTAATGCATATCCATAGTAGCATCCATCCCCTCCACAGGATCAAATAATTATTCCTTTGTCAGTATTGGAACCATTGACAGAATTTTGCCAATTAGAGTAATAAAAACCTCAATGTTCTCATATTGAAATTCCCATAAAAATAGAAAAAAATTACACTTTTTTCTGATTGATTTTTTAGTCATATTTTAGTGCTGTAATCTGTGGCTATAAAAAAAGATGAATGAAGCCATGTAACTGAATGCATTCTGAATTCTGTCCAAATACAACATTTAAACATCTGCTACTTATTTCCTATAACTTGCACATAGGGGATGTGTGCAACTTATTTCCTATTATGCAATCTTAACTGCACAAACACTTTTTCAAATAAAACAAACAAAATCATTTACCTTAAAATGTAGATTTTGATTAATATACTGGAAAAAAATGATCTTAAACAGGTTCAATTACAATGTATTTATAATTATTAAGCTATTTTCAACAGATTGTGAGTAAATACAGATAGACCAACAATTTTACAGAACATATCATTCTTTTTACCTCAGTTCGAAAGACTCAGGCCATGGAACTGTCGAAAATATGTTGGTTTAGAAAAAGAAAAAGTTTTTGGTTTATTATTGAATCATGTTAAAATTTTTATATTCTTTCACAAGTACTGAAACATTTCTGATTTTGGTCCAGTACAAGAAACGGTGAGTTTTATCTTCTTTTTCTCCAAGGGACACAATTTGAATGTAACATTGTTTCAGTTGAATTGGAGTTAAGTTGTAAAAGTGCAATGTATCTATTCAACAAATTAAACATAAAAGACAAATATTTCTAGTAATAAAATTTAAATCTGCCATATATAACAAAACCTGTCATTCATTGTTTTCAGTGGTTTCATTCATTGTTTTCAGTGGTTTTATTCATTGTTTTCAGTGGTTTCATTCATTGTTTTCAGTGATATCATTCAATGTTTTCAGTGATTTTCTCAGAAACCTATGATTAATTCATATCATTTCAAAATTTAAATTCTAACCACACAAATACTCGAGACAAATGCTGATACAGTTTAAATTAGAGTGGATAGTATTTCATGTTGATTTCAATGACAACATAACTTACTAAAGGGGCAATTGGACAAAATCAAACTAAATCTCTTTCCAGTTTATAATCCTTAGTTCTTTTAAATTGCTTATTTGTTTTAAACTGATACCCAAAGCTGTGTTCTTTTGTGTAGTCAGCTTCACAAAAGACATTTCATGATTTCTGTTTTCATGGTTGAAAGGCAAAACAAATGCACAAGTTAGTTATTCTGTCAGCGTAAATGAGTTATGACTGCCATAGAACATTGGTAAGCATTCTTGTGACCAGGATCATCACAACCCCACCATCATTATAACCTGTAAGAATTAACTGCCTTGTCAGAATCAAGTGTAACTCTCATTTTTCAATCTTGAAGCTTGGAAACAGTTCCTTATCTTCTCAATGGCATAAACAATCCATCTTCTGCATTTTGTAAACCAAGCAACACATTGAAGAGGTTTCTAACACAAAAGTAAACACTTCATTCTTTTTATTCATATGCAGCTATAAATCTTTTTTTAAAATTTAATGTTTTTATAATCAGAATAAACAAATGGAGCTAAAGAGATATTTCAGAAAACTTTTGCAGTTTAAAATATTAGCCACTCTTCTTTCGAGCAAGCAAATGACGTGCACTATTTTAGAGAAATTAAACAGTGGCGGAGTGTTTATCTTTTCCTTTGGTTCCCATGTTGTATCTTACAGGTGTACCATAGTTTCCAACTTGAATCCTACAGGTGCAATTTTCTTAAAATTTTTTTATTAATAAATGCACGTCCATGTAATAATATAATTTTCAATGTTATAAAATAACCATTAGGAGCCTACACAGATCACAGCACATCACCAATTCAAATATCAATGACAAATATTCCTTCTTATTTTTCAAACCGCCCTCTAATTTCCTAACATTTGTGTCATGTGGTCCCAAAAGTGAAAAATAAACCATTTTGGTAATCCCCCTAAAGCAATTTACCTACCAAGTTTAAAGTCTTTCAAATAAGATATAGATCAGTACAAAATACCCTCGGCTTGTACTTGCTTATTTTAAAAGTTTACAATATTTGTAGGCTGGGTTTTAGATAGATCAAAGTGGGACTTAAATGTGTCTCAGAACTTTAAATTTACATATCTGTGGTTGCTGGGTTACCAAGTTTAATTTGATTCAGTGTTGATTTCTGCTGATCCTATTGGAATCTGTTAAACAATGATAAACATACACAGATAACTTTTATACTCAATTGAAATCTCTGATAAAGAGTGATCTGGCTAAAAACTTCAAACACTTACATAAGAACTATAAACCAAGTATGAAGTACTCTACTAATTTTACGACGCTGAAATTTTTCTTAAAGTAATGAATTAAATAAAAAAACTATGTTTTGCATCTTGTAGTGATACGAATGTATAAAACTGTATCAACGTGATACAATTATTTGTACCACACAACGCTGAACCTCACAATTAAACAAAAGGGTGCACCTTCCTGAGAACAATGGCTAAATATCCATGAACCACACAACACTGAACCTCACAATGAAACAGTGGGCCGCAGTTGCCGAGTGGTTATGGTAGTTCGTCTACTATTGATCACGTGGTCTGTCAACACTGAGATTGCGGGTTCGATTCTCACTGCAGGCAGGGTGTACTCGACTCCAATCTTAATTGACAAGGATTGCCAGTTTTCCTACCGCAGGTCGGGGGTTCTCTCCGGGTACACCGGCTTCCTCCCCCAATAAAAACTGGACGCCATGATATAGCTGAAAAATTGCTGAAAGTGGCATTAAAACACCATTCAAACAAACAAAACAAACCAAAACACAATGAAACAAAAGGATGCATCCTCCTGAGAACAAGGACTGAATATCCATGAACCACACAATGCTGAACATCACTATGTAACAAAAGGGTGAACCTTCCTGAGAACAAAGGCTAAATATCCATGAACCACACAACACTGATCCTCACAATGAAACAAAAGGATGCATCTTCCTGAGAACAAAGACTGAATATCCATGAACCACACAATGCTGAACTTCAGTATGTAACAAAATGGTGAACCTTCCTGAGAATACTGAACATCACTATGAAACAAAAGGGTGAACCTTCCTGAGAACAAAGGCTAAATATCCATGAACCACACAACACTGAACCTCACAATGAAACAAAAGGATGCACCTTCCTGAGAACAAAGACTGAATATCCATGAACCACACAACGCTGAACATCACTATGTAACAAAAGGGTGAACCTTCCTGAGAACAAAGGCTAAATATCCATGAACCACACAACACTGAACCTCACAATGAAACAAAAGGGTGAACCTTCCTGAGAATACTGAACATCACTATGAAACAAAAGGGTGAACCTTCCTGAGAACAAAAGTTGAATATCCTTGAACCACATAATGCTGAACATCATTATCAAAGAAAAGGGTGAACCTTCCTGAGAACAAAGGCTGAATATCCATTAACCACACAATGCTGAACATCACTATGAAAGAAAAGGGTGAACCTTCCTGAGAACAAAGGCTGAATATCCATGCACCACACAATATAATATGGGGCAGCTGTAATAATGAAAGACTAAAGAGAATTTTAAAACTGAAAATAAAGAGCAGCATGACTTATTACTGATGCTGATCCATTAACACCTTCAGAGCCTTTATTTAAATATCTTGGCTGGATGAAAATTGAAGAAATAATTAAGTATCACAAATGTCTAGTTATGTGTACTTACTTTCAAATGTTTAAAAAATGAGGCTCCAGATTACCTCAATGAACAATTTTGGTATATTTCTGAATCAAACCCATACCCTCTAAGAAATGCCTTAAAAGGAAATCTCAATGTCCCTAAACCAAAAACTGAAAAATTCAAAAAATCCTTTGTATATTTAGCCCTCTTACTCATGTATATTTTCTATATATGCTATGTTTATAATTGTCTTACAATTTGATCAACGTATGCTGTACTATAATATTTTCTTTGGTTTAATCTGAAGGTCTCAGGGACAATTAGTGTAGCTAACTGAGTGTACCCTCATAAAATAAAGTATTATTATTATTATTATTATTTCTATTATTATTATTATTATTATTAAGTGTGTACTTCACTATGATACAATTCCTGAGACACAAAGACTGAACATTCTTCGACCAACAAGACTGAAAGCAACCTACACATACTGGCTACTAGCAGTATTCTTCTTAATAAAACTAACATTCTCAAGGTAGTTCATTATCTGCCTCAAAAGAGGAGTGTTTTGTCAGAACGATGAAAAATTTAAAGTTCAAACCATTTCAGACTACCAATATCCCTTTATGTAATTTTCCTCAAGAAACAATAAATGATATTTATTACATTTTATGTGGCAATATGTAGAATAAATTGATCTCAGATTAGTTTTACATTTGTTCCTTTAATATGTTTTCTATACCCTTGACAGAATAGTTTAAGATACATGTATAAAAAATACAGACATATTAAAATGAAAAACATATATATTCCCTATATAGCTTTAATCTTAAATCTAAAATTCATTGTATTACAAAACTATTTGTAATGATTTTAATTTAGTATGATGACACAAGAGTCCAAAGTAAAACAACTTTACTTCAATGATAACTCAATTGGATAGCGTTTTTGAAGTGACAAGTCTGAAATATTTATGCTTTTAATAAAGTCTAGTTCATTCCTAACTGTATATTGACACTAAAGTAATGCTGGCAATGTCACAGACCCTGCACTTAGATTTGTCAACACTCTGTTAATCTTAACTTTTTAGCTAATCACTGTTGAACTTTTATGTCTTGATTTATAGGAGTCTTACACTAAAATATAAAGAGAAATTGACACTTTTATGGGGTCAGGCCATGAAAGTTAAAAAAGAATTACTTCAAAGTTTCTCTGCAGATCAAATGCCACCTTTTCTGATCTCTACCATAATCTGGACCTTGTAACAAATGATTGCCAGTAGCCATTTTTAAATAATTTGGTAATATTTAACTGTGCTTTTTTCTGAACAAAGAACTAAATAAATTTCAGTGAAAAATTATGTCCTCTACTGAATCAGGCATGTAAAATGACCAATCTAATTAAAATTTAATCTTTCACTTGCTTCCCCCCTTTTTGCTATGGTCATTGTGTGTGCAATTTAATTAAAATTAAATCTTCACTTGCATCCCTACATGCAGCGACCATAGCAAAACAGGGGAGTAAGTGAAATATTAAATTTTAATTAGATTGGTAAAATGACAGAACAGAGAATTTCAAATTTCCAATTGCAATATTTGTTGTTAATTCAACCTTCTCCTCCACCCTTCTGGCACGTAAACCAATTACAAATGTAGACAATGGAGGCTCTTCAAAATTATTATATCAAAAATAAATTGAAGAATTTTCATAATTTGGCGAGATAGAAGTGACCACATGTATAATCAAACATTGGCTTTAAATGACCATAAGTAGATCTGGCTGTATGTAATAAACATGTATTAAAGAGTCACTTGTCTTTGACTTCTGTTTTCATGGTGTATATATTTTGTTTGTTATACATCACAGTTATTTGAATCATCTATTCTGAACTATCTTAAATTGCATTTAGGCAGTTTTATTAATTTATAAAAATACTAAAACTATCACTCTATCGGCAGTAAAATGATGACAATCATAGCGTTCTTGTGCAAAACAAGACTGCACCATGGAAACACTGTAGTTGGAAGCTATTTAAATGAGCCAGATTCTAGCAAACTGTAACATTAAATTCACATAAATACCAATCAAAGATTTATAATATTAGGTAATAATCTTATTTTATTGTCCATCAAACAGCAAATAAAATATGAGACAATTTAAACATTCTATCTGGCACCTGTTGACATGTCTATAAAACCATACATCAAACTAAAATTACTCTTAAATGTAATCAATTTTTATTTGTTTTAGTTGTGTCTTAAGGGGAGATAATTCACAGAATTTTAACCTTGAATTGAAACAATTTTTGTTGTTTTATTGGTCTTTATACCTCAATGAAATTGTTATTTCTGAACACAACAGACAGAGAGAAGACTACATACACTGTGCACAGACTGCAAAAGGGACATACAAATACATGTAGATATAAGCATGTAAATGTCAGGCATTGCGTTATTCATGGGTAACAATCAAAATAACACTGGTTCAAATACCAAATCATTCTTCCATTAAAAAGCCTTCTGGCATTGTCTATACCCGGTATAGACATAACACTAAAATCTCATTTTCCAGACAATTGTCAGTAGGTATACCCTTAAAGGAACAATTATGTGATGTTGTTTTAATGGATAAATACATGTTACAGTATTTATCAAATACATCCCGCTCCTACGGTCAGTCTTTCGGTATTCCTAAAAGCTATCATACATGTATATGTATGTAATATCGTAGTCTATTTTACACAACAACGTGCGTGTACATTGTTTCACAATGAAAGATACATAAAAAATGGACAAAGAAAAAAGGATAAGTGCCAAGTCAAGAAAACATACTGTGTGCAGGCTGTCTCTACATGTACATGTAGTCTTGTTTTTTCTGCCTCCATCGGTTGATCTAAAATTGTTTTATTGTTTAGTTTAACAAGTTAATTATGGCTATAAACAAGATTCCATCTTAGGGTTGCAAATCATTTAACAGAACAGAAAAAAAATTGAAAGTTGTGATCGTCTGCTAATAAATAATACTAGAAATAACAGTGTTTACAACTATATGACCAATGTTTACACACTGTAATTGCCAATAAAACATTTCCGCCATAAATCAGGGACTACTTTAGCCAGGTATCCTTCAGGTGAAAAATGCCATGAACCCTCAAATTAACCATAAAAACACTTCACCTGCCCCTGTCACTTTTTATTTGCCAACAATTTGTCTAAGTATCATATTTTCTGGGTATAAATTTAAAATCTTAATCATCCGTAAGACCCCATCATGGGTAATACCTATTACAGAAATATGAACTGCCTCTTTTCTATTTTACTAAGTTCTTATCAGTTTAAATTGTAATATAACGTATCTTATGAAAAGAAAATAGTAAAGAAAAAAGTTTCATTTTGATTAGATTTGTGAAAATTTAATATCCAACTGGTACTAAAATATTAGAATTGTCAATTGAATAGAATTTTATCAAAAATATGTAAATGATGCATTCATAAAAATTAAAAAGATACGAAAACCAAACATTCAGCTTTTTGATAGTGAGATGTGATGCGACAATACTGGGTGACACTCAGACAGGATTAAACCATTGTAGTGTCATTAGAATCCGGGGAATCTTCTAAAGGTAATAAGATTGGGGTCAGAGGTTATATTAGATTTAATCACACTGTAAAATTTTCTTGGTTGGGTGTCTTTGTTACTCAACATAACTCTGAACATCAAATGACTAAAAACTCACAAGAGATGCTTTCAATATTTAAAAGTTTTTTCTTCTTTTTTTATCCACCTCCCTTATCCAGAGTTAATGTTCTAACACTCATCGATGTTTTCCCCTATTCTCTAAACACATGGGTAATTCCTAGTTTTATTCACATTACCAAGTCTGCAAATAATAAAATATCCATGCATGTTTCAAAAGAAACTACACATAGAAAGTTGCATTAGATACAAATGTTATAATATCTTCCTTCCATGCACCTACAGGCAAGAATAAGTCATCATCCAGTCAAAATAAGATTACAGAAAATCCCTCCATTCTGAAATACCCATAAATTATTTAAATACTGAAGATAAATGGGTACAAACAACAAAAGCCCACCCAAACACAACTGATAACTTTTGAGGTCAACAGATTTTCAAACCCAGACAATATTATCATGTTTAGAACATTTAATTATGGCTGGATGAAAACAATCAGTCTACTGAATAGTTAACCAGATTTATCAATTAACAGTCATAGAAAAATGTTCAGAATTCTTTGTTGATGGTTTGATATTTATAGAAGTTTAGAAGGTCATTATTTTTGGTGAGTAAAAAAAAATAGACAGTTGATTCATGCATCCCAAGTAAAATTGTGTATTTAAAAAGGGGTGGTTTCATGGTATTTGAGGTTTAGGAAATTTTTATTCCAATTTCTTTCATTTTCTTTATTTTCTGATGTATTTTTAAGCATTTTAAAATCATAATAAGTAATAATTGTAAATTATTTATAATACATAATCTGTAAAGTCAAAAATACATGTATCTACTCAGAATTTGAATATAAGCTGTTTTCACAATTCACAAGATACATTTCATCTATCAAATATCGCTGAATAACCTTTACCCCAATGCTGATAGAAGTAAAGACAACCAATTTTCAAATTTATTTATGAAACTGCCACCATGTTTTAAACTTGAAAAGGAGCACCTGCCAAAATCTTTATTTTACATTTAATGATGAATTCTTGGTCTATTGTTGAAAACCAGTAACTAAATTAGACACATCAATCATTATCTGACCTTCAGGCCATAGAGGTCGAAATGACCATCAGTTTCTATTATATCTTATCAAAATGAGCCATTGATGTGAGAAAATGATGTATTTCTCTATTTCAGATAACTCTCATCACACATTACTGTAAAATCCCCACCATGAAAATCATTAGATAAGAGTTCATACATAATACTTATTGCTCAGTTAGACATTGCAATTTATATAAATTAGAGGCAAGGGGCCCATAAAGAAAACATTAGTGTTACTCAAAGTAAAAAGGACTACTACAATGAATGGGATTATAATATAACTTCACTGACAATACACTGTACTGGCAATCAATTTTGGCATCTTGTCCAAAAAGGTTTATTAACTGTAAAGATATACAATTGTAAACAAAAAGGTTCAGGACATCTGAAGACCAAACAATTAATATTTTAACATAAAACCTAAAGGTAAAACTTCCTATGATAAATAATATCAAAGCAAAATATAATCTGAAAATAAATAAAAGCGCAGAAAACTAGCTCTGTGATCCATTGTGTTTGTTTCCATTGAGTAATCCCACAGCCCTTGTAAATTAACACAGATAAGAGATTATCTCCTGTTTATAGGCCCTCAAAGACTTGTTACATCAGTAAAAACAAATAGAATTCTTTATTCATTATAACAATCATACACATGTCTGCAAGTGTAAACAATGAAGATGTTTATTTATACAAGTACACAGTAAAATAGCTAGAGGTGTAAGTCTTCACATAATAATACTTAAAGTGCTTCCAGGTTTACATGAACATGTAAAAACATATAGTCATTAGTACAATCCATACTCAATAAATCCTGTAAGGTGGCATAATACTCGAGAAACATTTAATCTGCGTATACATGTTAATTTTGGGTAGGCAAAACCAACCTCTGTTTTTAAACAGAAGAAGAAAAAGATATATACTTTATTAAGCCAAGTTGCAGGTCCTTTTAATTTTAGCACATACCTGTTTTCAATGGTATTTTTTAACTTTTTTGTTTAAATATTTGCATGTCTATTAAATTACACTTTAATTTAAATCATAATATTTACGTCTCAATGATGGCCACTGAATGGACTAAAACCAAAGGGATGAATGGCTGAAATCATTTCTATGATACATGTGTATCCACAAATCTGTAATAAACATCCTATTACTCTTAAGGGCAATAAGTCAGACCAGTAGGTTTCCCTTTTTTGGTGAACATCATGAAATATCACTTACATGACTGCATCTTTTTTCAGAACTCAGTCTGGACCCGAGAGAAACAAACTGTATACAAAGGCTATAAATAGAAATCTACTTACACTGAATATCTAAGGTGGCCTCGCCACTCTGTAGGGAGAATCCGGAAGTAACATTTGTTGCAATACACTGAAAAGGACCAGTGTCCTCTTCTCTTGTAACACGTAGAATTCGTAGAAAACTGCCTTCCTGAAATCGTCTACTTGTATTTGTAACAGGTTTACCAGACTGAATCCATTCAAACACGATGTGTCTACGACTATTTACGTCACATAATAGTATGGTTTCTGTCCCTTCTACAACTGATTTGTCTTGAGGTTTTTTACTGAAGTAAAATGTATCTTGTCCATAACAAACTAATCCTACAAAAAAAAAAAATTCTTGCAAATTGTGAACATTACATGTATCTATAAAAGATATAATCTTTCAACTAAAATTCTCGATTTATTTCTGTATGAAGTAACAATATGCAGATGCAACATATTTTTACTTTGTATATTTCTGAAATAGCAGTTACACATGCATTTTTTCCATAAGAGGTAAGCTAATGGAAAATCCTTTCATTGATGGATGTCAGAATTAACTCAGATATCTGCAAAAGTTGAAAGTAATCCTTCTTTACTTCTCAGCTGTCCTTTAATCTTCACTCAATCAACTCCTGGACAGGAAGTATCATCAAAGACAACGGCCATTAGAAAGTAACTTCTAAATATGCTACAAATATTTATCTGATTACTCTAATAACTATTTCTCATATAATATTCACACAAAATGGTACCATAGATCTTCCAAATGTTCAGTATGAGTGTGTGACACTTGAATTAATAGTACTTGAATATATTCACTGTACTATATATCAAAGACACTGCAAAATAAAAACAGGACAAAACACTCCACTATGGACAATGTTTTAATAAACATACTGGTAGCATCAAGGTGTTCCTTCAATACTCGTATACTTCGTTTTTGAGGAAAATGAATGCTATAAATAGGTTCCAAAATATTTTCTTTCTGATGGATCGAAGAGAGATTTTTAGAGTTCTTGTGCAAGAAAACTGATCAAGTCATCTGGACATGAACAACAGTATAGCTCAAATGTTATACATGTATGAATTATATATTTAAAATAAAAGGCCCTTGCATGCTGATAATTGTATGTATGGTGTATAAATTAACCAAACTGGACACATCTTAAATAGTTTCTCTTGTAACTTATTAAGATAACATAGAAACATGTAAATGAAGTCAAAGATAGTCGGGTGTAGAATGCAAAATTATCACAGACATTGTGTTTATCTTTTTCATCCCAGATATCCCTCAGTTTGTAGATAGATAGGGTGAGGGATTTATAACTCTATCACTCCAGCCCTGTGACATTAGTGTTTACAATTTTTATCAGTATGTCTGTCAGTAAGAACAGCTTGAGAGACAATAATCTTCTTACACCCTCTCAATGTCGAGTATCATTTGTCCATCATAATTCTCATAGAATCTGTTGGTTTTACGAGTTTCTCAGTGTTATAGTGATGTTCTGACATTACTGATGTACAGATACATGAATTACATCAATTCTCATTATAACAGCATGACTTTGTCATTTACATTCTTGTAATGAGAGAACTTGGGTATGGCACAGATACAATTTTAATTTGCTGGTTAGCAAACTCATTGATGAAAAATACAAGAAAAATGTTCCCCTTTTATAAAAAAATTAAGCAATTTTTTATCAATTTATTTTTGCCTTGAAAAGCAGGTGTTTTAATTCACACTTGTCAGCCAATTCAATTGCATACAATTTCATTTTTGTTTCTCTTGACACAAATATTTCCAGATGCCATGGTGTGATGAATCACATTTACCAAATCCTTTATATAAAGATGGATCAAGAATAAATACCGAATGTTTTTATTGACGAATATGTCAACAAAAGTACTTGTTAGGAATAAATAGCAATTGCAGCTATTGTAGTGATGTTTCGCTTTAAATAAGACGAAGTCACAGAACATAAAACATATTGATGGGTATTTATTTACAACATTTTTTTATGATTAAAATTTGAATTGCAAAGCGACTAACAGTCAACTTTATAGTCAATAAATCCACACCATAATAAAAACATCTCATAGGGATAAATTATGAAACCTAATGCAGTTTTTATTCCATTTATTTTTTTAGATCTTTAGAACCTTTTATAGCATTTAAAAAAAACATTATCCACTCATACTAATTATCAGCTCTGTAAATGTTTGCATATGCAAGATTTTCTGCCTATGCATGTTTTACTGTAATTGTAAACAAATATGCATCTCATTACTTTTTTTCAAACAGAAATTTTTTATCAGCATTCTAATAAATTAATTTTGAAATAACTGTTAAATAAACAAAGGTATTAATCTTGTAAATTCTTCAAATAAATAGGTTTTTTTTATACATTATCAAATTGTTTCTACAATAAATATACAGAAATAAAATATATTTTAGTGCATATTACAATATACTATCTATGACACACACTAATTACAAAGTTAATGGGATTAAAGTTTCAAACACCTCTTGTGTGACTGTTTTGTAATAAAAGTTAAGATAGACTCCTTACTGGGAGATTTCTTTAATCATTTTTTGTTAATTACAACTTACAGAAGTGTCAAGCAATTGCTTATTCAAATTTAGGAAGTGCAAATACTCCTGGTGTGACACTCAATACAGTGCCAGTAATAATTCATAGCATACCCCCAGGACAGGGGATAATTGCCTGACATAGGGCAATAAAAATCATTATCATAATTATACTTTTTTTGTCAAAATTTTGTTATATTAACACCCTTTTGCAAGATCAAATCATCTAACCCCAATGTTATTTAACAATAATATTTTGGGAAACACCAGGAAATTCCCTTTAGCAATATTCCTGAAACATAACTAAATTTACCAATTTTTTTCTTTCGAAGTATATCAGTTAATAAAGAAAACAAACGACTTAAAAATAAAAGGGACTCGTATCTACAAAAAGACAAAAGTTTGCTAACTTACCAACGCAACACAAAATGGCAAGACAGGTCCAAATATGAAATTTATAATCCATAGTTAACACGATGTCCTATAAAGTGAAACACATCACAAAATTTTATGTTCGTTTCACACCTTACACAAATTTGATAACTGTCAAAATGTTATCTCAGCCTCTGATCGACCGATTCACTACACGAATTTCAGCAGCTGCGCATTCGCGAGATATAATCCATTAAATGGGCGGTCCGATGTTCTTTAAACGACCATTAGGTGATATTGTATTAGCTCTTTTACACGTAACTTTTATCACTTGATTTTAATTATATACATTGGCTTTCTATAAGTCTAAACCTGCAAAATTCAAATCGGTAAAACACACGCGTGCTTCAGCTGTCACAAAAAGAATAATGATATATATTATTCTTTCTTTGGTACACAAAAATGCAATAATGAATGACGCTATAATTTACCATACATTTACTTCGGTACTGTAGTTCTACTGCCTAATTGTGGTGTTTTCGAAATAGTATTTATGGAAGCGATATAACAGATTAAAGATACGCTTGCCATGTGCTTTTGTTTACATTATTGTTTTTTTTATCGACCAATCAAACTTCGATTTCTAAATATAATAGACATTTTGACCACGCCTACTATCTGATCAAAGTACTGAAATACTGAGAAAGCTTCCTTACATAGATAGATTGATTGATTAATGGTGTTTAACGCCCGAGCAGCATTATTTCAGCTATATTCAGGCGATGAACATGAAATGGATGATAAAATGAACATGAAATGATGAATAGAATAGAATAGAATAAGTTTATTTGTCAATTAAGACACAAATGTCGAAGAGCTATACAACTTTAAAGTTACAAAATAAAGAATGATTGTTCTAATGAAATGATGATGAATATAAATGGGATGGGACACAAGGAAAAATAGGGGTAACGGTTTTTAGACTGCCACTGGCAAATGGGAGGATGGATAGGGTCGGGCAATTCGGCCTCCTGTAGCGGGGATCGAAATCCCTACTCACAGCAGCGTTCTTCAATGTGCGAGGAACGTGGCATTTTTCCCAACACGGTGCACTAATATGGTTTGCGGTCAGGTTTTCCGTATTATGGCCTGACAACCCCAGCTTGGCAGGGGTACCCCATTCAACCACCTGGGGCACACATCCCAGTCGGTCTTTAGGCAAACCGACCTGACACGCCGGTAAGGGTACTGGGCGCTATGTCGCCTTAAAATTACGAAAAGCTAGCGCGACTGCGGTCTATTCTTTTGGCCACCCGGGCCATATATAGAAAGGGTTAAAATAATTGTAAACAATCAAATGAAAAAAAAAATAAAAATGTGATCGGCTGCAGAATAATTTAAAATATTAGAAGTTTTCCCGAAAGAATTGTAATATTATAAATAAAGGCAATCTAACAAAATACCGAACACCCAGGTGATGATGGAGCGAACGTCGGGAATCAGAACCTTTCGGAAAGGTGAAATGAACGTCGTGATGACGGAGCGAAATGTGGAATCAGAAACTCTGACTTGGGAGGACCATTGGCAACGTCATTAACTCTATATTCCGTCGAGCCAGACATGACTGTTTTCTTGACACAATATCACGATTGACATTGGGCAAACGCTTAAATTCGAGAAGATCATTTTACACATTATACACATGTGCTTGTCTATTTAACTTGCTATCGGTAATAGCCATTACTCATTTCATAACGTATCCAACACGTTAATTTTTTTTAAAATTGAGATATACCGAATTCATTTAAAATAATACAAAAAAATAAAAATGATAGGGCTAATTGTTCACGAAGAAAGTAATTTTCTTTGTTTTGATGTTGACAACAGGTTGTGGCGGAATAGACTAATTCTGTGGTCCCGAGTCAAACAATGTATGATTGTTAGGACTTTTCTGGCCGTTGCCAGGGACAAGATGCCACTTCCAGTTGTAAAATAATATATTTTAGTCATCATCCTTATTCTAAAATTATATGGTTGCTAAGGAACTTTTTAAAATGGGGACCTTGCTCTGATATGACCTTGCCCCATGACCTTGACATTGGGATAAAATTGAAGGTCTTGATCATATTAAACCTATATGTTTACTATATTATCACTAACCGTTTTCAAGTTATAAGCAAAAAAAAACAGGTTGACCAAAACGTGTCAAGGACTGTAACTCAAAGAAGTGTTTTTCTTATTTATAGTCTGCTTATATCTTTTATGGTTTTCGAGTTGTAATGATAGCAAGATTGAGGCCTAAGGTCGAAGTCACGTCTGAACTTTGACCTTGAGATCATCTTTAACATGTCACAAGAAAACAAATGGTGAAGATCCTAGGTGTTTTAGACTTAAGTCTGTTATCTTTTTGGGATAAGCGGAGTCCTTGAACACAATCAAGGAATACCGTTCGCCTCCGCTCGTCAGAAGTTTTTAGCCAAATAATGCCATAAAGATGTCTCAAAATTCCTTAACATTTCACACTTTTTATTTTTCTTCTATCCGTTATAGTTCCAGAGATTATGCGAATAACAAGGTTTTCGGTGTTTGGAGAGATTTCTCCATATATGATTTATTTTGTACATATGACTGATATTTATATTAATAAAATATGTTTAACCTTAAGACCCAAATGATATTTCGAGTACCTTTTAAACTGTTTGGTTTTGAAAGTTGGTAAAAAAGAGAGAGAGAGAGAGAAAAAAGAAAAATAATCAAAGCAAAGGTCTTCTCACTGGAAGCGGTAAAGACCTTAAATATCCAGCAGAAGAGAAAAAAGTTGGCATAAACCAAAAACAATAAGTTGCGGTTTGAACTGATAAAAGTAATCCTAAATATCCTCCTGTTTACTGTCTTTACTCTATACCATAACATAGAAGACACAAAAACTATATACGATATATTATTTACATGTACTAATAAATATGAATCAGTATAACTATCCATTCAATGGAACACCAAAACGGGAACACTCCAAACCCTAAGTGTTAAAACTGACAAATTTGTAATGATCCTTAGCGGGATTGAAACCCACAACGTTGAGACAATATGGCACTCTGTCCAGCATCACCACACACTCGTTTATATTCGCTACATAAGTAAGAAAACGAAGTTAATCTATAGATACACGTCTTGTTCTCATTCGACAATATGATTTTGACTGGCCGATGTTCTCACTACGACCACGTACTGATTGTCTGAAGTAAGGAACACCCATTTACAGTATAGAAACAACAGCTTTAATTAAAATAACTGATCGAAAACACAAATACTTTTGAAACAAACAGAGTCATATTAAGCACCTTTCTAGCCCTCCGCGAAAAATAACAAACTACGGCACGCCGTTACCACACGAAGCCTTTAATTCACCTTGCTACAGTTGAATAGATACGAAATTTGAAGTAGCGTAGTTTAAACGAGATACTGTTACTGTTCGTTAAGCATTTAAGGACATTCATTTTTTCTGGCAATTCTGCTTCGAAATATTAATGCTGAACTACATGTAGGATGAACACCATTAAATACAGATGAAGCTAACACTTGCTGCCTTCTTTCATTTAAATATCATAGTTTTCATTT
Source organism: Limnoperna fortunei (assembly GCA_944474755.1). Classification (NCBI taxonomy): domain Eukaryota; kingdom Metazoa; phylum Mollusca; class Bivalvia; order Mytilida; family Modiolidae; genus Limnoperna; species Limnoperna fortunei. Next base: position 36,960,760 of record OX104113.1, read on the forward strand.
GTAATTTTAATTTTTTTTTAAACACTTGCTAGCTTCTTTCTTTTAAATACCATTGTTTCATTGTTATTTTAATTTCTTTATATACTAACTATATGGAAGACCTAGACATTTTTTTAACCATAACGGATGTTGCATAGCCACATGTAACAGTGATAACTGTATTTCTGTGTTTTTTGCTCTAATTTTTTTGTACTAAACATTTAGTAGAGAGAAAATTGCTCTCTGCCTTTTACTTCCGATGAATAAAACCTATGTCAGACTTAATGGGTAATTTCATCAATTTTACCAATGGTTTATAGTTTTATCTGCTATGTAATAAATAGAGGCCACACAATATTAGTACTCAATTAAGACAATTTTATGGGCTTCTTATACTTTAAATACGATTTAAGACCAATATAGACATGCGGTGATTTCAGCTGCGTAATTAAACATCATGAAAAACGGCACGGATCTAGTTTTCCAGGGCAATGTGTCTCCAGATATTGTTTTGGATCTTTAAAAAGTGTAAGTTTCTGTTTTACTGTATAATGAAGGCTGGTGGATGTGATGGGAAATGGACTAGCTGAATATAAGTCCCAAATACACAAAATCAAACGTGTAGTCAACACCATATACATTTCTCATTAATAATTGTAATATAAATATCAAGCCGCAAAATAACGGCATATATGCACCACCCAATACAGTACTAAATGTATCTCCTGCACGAGGACCACAGTTATCAGGGATCGTTGGAGAGTGTATTTATAACTTATTTTTTTGTACTTTAACTCATTCTGCTATCATATACATGTATTAATAACTCGCCTCTATATGCACAACAGAAAAGTTACACAGTTGCATAACCTTTCGCCAAACGTGAACAATTTGATTTTAAATGTATAAATATATATCTTTTTAATGAACTTAAGCTGATCACTGAACAGCAAAAGAACCAACATATATAACACTAACAAGTTTCTTCCGCTCCTCAATAGTAATATAATGGAATCGGTCACATGTGCTATGATTTCTCCACATAAAAAATGCCACGTATAGACGCCTCTTGTCGAATCAGCAGGATTTAAATTCTCTATGCATTCCATCTTTGATACAAACCAATTGATGAAATGTTATTAACAACTCCAGACTATTACTTATATACTGGACACGTATGGCAGTCAAACAATCACCTACGATTAGCAAGGCACAAACTTCGTTGTTCGCACGTTACCCAATATTTAATCAGCTCCATTTTGTTTACTCAAGAGATCTCATCAGCACATTCCTTCTTAAGCTGGATGTGTAACATCAATGTTCCTCTCGTTCTACATCCAACTGATATTACTAGTGATCAAATTTTCTTTACTTTATGTATCTGAAATTTGTTTCCTTTTAATATTCATTTACTTAGCCACATTTGAGTTTATATATATTTATTTCATATCAATAATGTAACAAACCATTCCATTGGATAATTTGCAGTCTGTATTTTGAGCTACAGTTAATGTGTTTAAGAATAAAAGACTCAGCAGGGCTGTATCAGCAAACGGGTTGTATCCAATCTACTGTTACAGCCCTAAGTTTGATACAGCCCTGGCTGTAACGGCGATACAACCAGATCAAAAAAAGATTATTTGAATTTTCAATTTTCATGTGCAACAAATACATGTAAATAGAGTAATTACTAAACAAAATGTAAAAATATGTAAAATATCAACAGAACATATTATTTAGCACAAATGCTAAACGATAACAGGTAAACAACGTTCATTTTGTCTTGTATACTATTGAACTTCTTGTTTGTTTTCTAATGTTTTCAATGAAATAAAAGTAATAGTAACTTGTGTGTATGGCTGTATCAGAATTACGGACTTCTGAAGGACCCGATACGGACCGTTTATTTTGTTACAGCTTTGGCTCGGGCTGTAACAAAATAAACGGTCCGTATCTTGGCTCGGGCTGTAACAAAATAAACGGTCCGTATCGGGTCCTTCATCAGTCCGTAATTCTGGATACAGCCCTACACACAAGTTACTATTACATAAATATTTACTTTGTAATGCATCTTGGGAAACTTGTCTCTGAAGGTCGCTTTAAATTAAATAGAGCGACCTTCGGAGCTGTTTCCGTAGCTGTATACGAGGATAAACTCGAATTCTCCGGAAGAGTAAGAGGTTATTGCCTAACATTTGTAAGGGAGGTAACTGGGGCGAAGTATTCCATGCAAACGTTTCATTCCAGAGACAGACACTATGTAGCATGCAACTAATTCGTAATAACGAAATAAGGCAAAACGTGCAATTTGTATCAAGTAAAGCAAAATCTATATCTTCAAAAGTAATTTAAATGCCGTCGAAAAGGTTTACACTTTATGGTAGGTATAGTTTGTTTGTTTGAATGGTGTTTTAACGCCACTTTCAGCAATTTTTCAGCTATTTCATGGCGTCCAGTTTTTATTGGGGGAGGAAGCCGGAGTACCCGGAGAGAACCCCCGACCTGCGGTAGGAAAACTGGCAATCCTTGTCAATTAAGATTGGAGTCGAGTACACCCTGCCTGCAGTGAGAATCGAACCCGCAATCTCAGTGTTGACAGACCACGTGATCAATAGTAGACGAACTACCTTGACCACTCGGCCACCGAGGCCCCCTATGGTAGGTATATATAACATGTTTGAATGTAGAATGTTTTAATTTCTATTTGGGGAGACGTCTTTAATGGGATATCTAGATTTATACTATAAATGTATTTGAAAAGAAAGTGGCTTTCCAGTAACATTTTAGGTTAGGTTTCGACCAAGTACATTTATAAATTATTATTTAATTTGTATTAAAAGAAATTTTAAATATAATTTTCATAATTGGCAAATTTAAACAATTTTGAATAATAATAAAACATTATCTCCAAGACGCTTGAAAAGTTGTTATCCAGTTTGATATTGTCAACGTGGAATATCCTTGTTTGGCAGGACATCGTGGTTTTATATCTTGTTTGAATTGTACTTAATTGCACTCCCTCCATTTTATCTATCTGAGTTCGCATGTACTTGACACCATTGGGTCACTTTGAACTAAACTATTTTAAAGATTTGTATACTTATGTTCCACCAATGATAAGTTGTACTAGTTTTGCAATGCATTTTGGTCCCAAATTAGTAAACTATTATTATACAGTTCTACAAAAAAACTTGAATTTTTTGGTTAAAGGTTACAATTACAATGTGAAATGATTTCTACAAGGTAAAATGATGAAGTATCGTCATTTCTTACCGTCATTCGCTTCCTCAGCGAAATCCCAGCCCCTTCTTTTAGCTGGCTTTATTTTTCAACTATGACCATAAATAATGAGTTTTAATGAAGAAACTCCGGTTTATTCGACGCGTTTACTTGTTTTCTCATTCCTCCTTTTCCTTTTCTCCCGTTTTACCCCCTCGCTCTCTCTCTCTCTCTTTTGTTTAAAAAAGGGGGGTGGGGGCGTACGCCATGTACGCCTTTCCTTGGATCCGCGCCTGCAAACCACTACCGAATACCTGGTAACGAACTGAAATCAAGCAAGCCCCTCTGAATAATATAATCCACACTGAAATCAAGCAGGTCCCTCTGAATAACCGGTAATTAACTGAAATCAAGCAAGCCCCTCTGAATAACCGGTAATCAACTGAAATCAAGCAAGCCCCTCTGAATAACCGGTAATCAACTGAAATCCCGCAAGCCCCTCTGAATAACTGGTAATCAACTGAAATCAAGCAAGTCCCTCTGAATAACCGGTAATCAACTGAAATCCCGCAAGCCCCTCTGAATAACCGGTAATCAACTGAAATCCCGCAAGCCCCTCTGAATAACCGGTAATCAACTGAAATCAAGCAAGTCCCTCTGAATAACTGGTAATCAACACTGAAGTCAAGTAAGCCCCTGCAAATTACTGCTCATCAGCACTGAAGTCAAGTAAGCCCCTGCAAATTATTGCTCATCAGCACTGAAGTCAAGTAAGCCCCTGCAAATTACTGCTCATCAGCACTGAAGTCAAGTAAGCCCCGGCAAATTACTGCTCATCAGCACTGAAGTCAAGTAAGCCCCGGCAAATTACTGCTTATCAGCACTGAAGTCAAGTAAGCCCCTGCAAATTACTGCTTATCAGCACTGAAGTCAAGTAAGCCCTGCACATTACTGCTTATCAGTACTGAGGTCAAGTAAGCCCCTGCAAATTACTGCTTATCAGCGCTGAAGTCAAGTAAGCCTCTCAAAATTACTAGTCATCAACACTCAAGTCATGTAGGCCTCTCCAAGTTACTGATAATCAACCATCAAGTCAAGTCTAGCCCGTCCAAATTACGCGTAATCAACACTAAAATCAAGTAAGCCCCTCAGAATTACTGCTAATCATCAATCAAGTCTAGTAATCCCCTCCGAATTACTAGTTATCAACACCGAAGTCAAGTAAGCACTTCCGAAATACTGGTAATCAACACTGAAGTCAAACAAGCAACTCCGAATGACTGGTAATCAACAATCAAGTCGAGTAAGCCCCTCTCAATTCCTAGTTATCAACAATCAAGTCGAGTAAGCCCCTCTCAATTTCTATTTATCAACAATCAAGTCTGGTAAGCCTCAACGATTGACTGTTAATCAAGTCGAGTAAGCTCCTCCGAGTTGCCGGTAATCAACATTTAATTCAAGTAGGACCTCCCAAGTTACTGATAATCAACAATCAAGTCGAGTAAGCCCTCTCAATTCTTAGTTATCAACAATCAAGTCAGGTAAGCCTCGACGTTTGACTGTTAATCAAGTCGAGTAAGCTCCGCCGAGTTGCAAGTAGGACATCACAAGTATAGATAATCAACAATCAAGTCAAGTTAGCCCCTCCGCATTACTGGTAATCAACTAAGAGTCAAGTAAGCCCCTCCAAATTACTATCAGCCTAAAAAAACATGGTCAACATCGGTAATTCCTGTTTACTTCTCGGTTAACTTGCAGTTTCATATCAGATTATTGAAATTGTAGAATCTTTTATAGCTATTAGCAACTGCGATTGAATTTCATACAAAACACGCGAAAATTTAAAAACTCCGCTTAACATTGTTGGAGGTGAACAGTTGTCAACTGTTAATACCACTAAACTGACCTCTGGCTCTTATTCTCGTTCCTTAATATCTAATACGTGCAGACCACAATGGGACGGACAAAATACAAACACAAAATAAAGATTTTACGACACGTCGATATCCCAATAACAAGATTTAAACACGTTCATCAAATTCCACAAATTAATTTGAAAGATGGTTAATTCCAAATTTAACAGATTAGGATATCACATTAACCGATAAATGTTTACTTTAAACGATTAAATTATTGATATCAAGACAAAACTGTACTTAAACTAATGAATATTTCAAGACGAATGTGAACTGTTGAAGACTGACACGAAACAAAATAAACCAACCTTTTTTTCTGTGGAGGTCAGATAAACATATAAAACGAAGACATTTTAATCACTGCAAATCAAGTAGCCCTGGCGTGTGAGTGATATAGAAGAAACCAATCTGTAAGGAAATGTTTTAGAATGGATATTTTAATCACTTCGACTTCCTTTAGTCGCACTCATCACTCCTGATCCCCGTTTTTCTTATCCCTCTACCTCTACCATGCATGGCCTCTAACATCACCCCACCCGACTCCCGCTATCCCAAGTTCCCGGGTTCACACACCGCCGTTTTAATCCCGAGCAGGTTTATGCCATTGTTTTTAAAATGTAACTATTAATGTCCTCTTCCTTCTCGATACAGCTTAAATTACATATATGCAATTTAATAATCGATAAGCACCTTTTGTCGTAAGAATGCAACGATACACGAACATGTCATAGGCGTAGCGCCCAGAAAATGTGGTAAGGTCGGTTAAGGGTCGACAACCCGTTTACCGTGAATGTTTAAATATAGATAGTTGTTTCCATTTGCTATTATTTGTCACTTACCGAATTGCACTCGAGAACTTGCTGTTTTATATTGAAAGTTATTTTTAAAAATAGATTTATGTTGAACGTTTCACAAATTAAAGATTATATGTAATGAAAATTCTATCATTATTTATTTCAATTTACCAAAAAAAACTGGTGCGGTTTTCCGTATCAGCAATTTAAAGTGGTACGGCCGGTACGCCTATGCATTTCAGGATCTAGGGGAACAATCTACAGATTACCTGTCCGGAAATTATGCGGAAACACAAGCATAGGTTCTTTAATACATACAAATTATGTATTCACTTAGTTATTTGCAATAGAATGGAGATAACCCAATAAGTATTTGAAAAGTTGGCAACGTCAATCTTATATTGTACTTTTTGCCAAATAGACGGCAAAATCTTTGACTACATTGGCAATATACACAGTTATCTTCTTACTTCGGATAAATTCGATTATTTATTTTCTAGGGGCCTCGGTTGCCGAGTGGTTAAGGTAGTTCGTCTAATATTGATCACGTGGTCTGTCAACACTGAGATTGCGGGTTCGAGTCTCACTGCGGGCAGGTTGTGCTCGACTTCAATCTTAATTGACAAGGATTGCCAGTTTTAATACCGATGGTCGGCGGTTTCTTCTGGTATTCCGGCTTCCTCCCCCAATAAAAACAAGACGCCATGATATACCGGTAGCTGAAAAATTGCTGAAAGTGGCGTTAAACATTATTCAAACAAACAAACACACTTATTTTCTTATTAACAATCTAATGTAAAGTCATTTCTTTTTTTCCTATAGATTCTTACAAAATTATACTATTACATTGTGAAAAAGTACAAGCGATTATTTATGAAACCGTTTTAATAATCCAAGCACGGTTGTGGTCAGGGGTCCATTGATTTAAAAAATCAGCATTTAAGAAGATCGTTTTTGTGGAATCAACAAGTATAGACAGGTAATTAGGTTCAGTTAAATAGTCTACTTGTTTATTCTCCATCATACTGAAAAATAGCACTAATCTACATACATATTTGTGTATATTTTGAAAGTTTATACTGATCACCGTTAAAGTATCTTTGGAAAAACGGAACAAAGCGATCAAGTATTTTGCACGCAAAACTTCTAGATATTGTACCCTGTCACAGAAAGCGTGTGTAAGGAGCACGTGGTAAGAAGATAGTTTGTGTTTTGACAATGACCTTACTACGCTGAACATAGTGGTACCTGGCAACGTAAGACGATAATTGCCGTTGTGATATTATTTGTTGTAACTTGATCAACAGATAATTTGTCTTGTAGATGTGTAACTCAAAACAAAGCTGTGCTTTGAATCAAGTTGGTAATGGTGTTTCATAACAAAAATACATCTATCACAAAAAGTTACCAAAACGACGTTAAAATATCACAAAACGCCTCGTATGCAGATGATCTAATATCGTACAAGGCCAATGTGGAACACTTTTAAAAGTGCATATCTCTGCAATATGTAGAGTTATGTTCGTCTTTTCCCGTTTCGAAGCATATATATACACCTGACGTGCAACAAGATTAATGAAAAAACAAGAAACAAAAAATGCAGACAAACAATACCTCATATTACTCGATACCATGGTCAAAGATATACTCGTAGTTCGGCCGATTTGGCTTGAAATGTGTATTCACAATTAATTGTCCACGTTTTAAAAATTGTATAGTCTTTTCAGAGTATGCACAATTAATTGTCCACGTTTTAAAAATTGTATAGTCTTTTCTGGGTAGTAAGCCCGGTAATTGTAACTAAGGTAACTGCATGCACTGCACAGTGTCATGGATAGTCAACAGTGTATTGAATACTGTAACTGAAGTGTATATTGTTTTGCAGTAGTCAACTGAGGAATTGGTTGTTACTGCAATAAGTGTTTTGGAGGTATATATATTGTTTGATAGAAGAGTCAGACGAGAAATTATGACTTTATGATAACTGCAGTTCACGTGTATTGTTTTAAGCAGTCAACCGAGGAATTGTGAATATGGTAACTGACGCGTACATTGTTTTGGAGCAGTCAACCAAGGAACTGTGACTATATCTAGTAACAGCTGTGTACAGCTGTGTTAGTCAACAGAGAATTTGGTAACTGCAGCTTATAGTGTTTTGGAGCAGTCATCCGAAGAATTGTGACTATATCTATAGTAACAGCTGTGTACAGCTGTGTTAGTCAACAGAGAATTTGGTAACTGCAGCCTATAGTGTTTTGGAGCAGTCATCCGAGGAATTGTGACTTATAACTGCTGTGTGCAGTATTTTGTAGGAGTCAGCTGAGGAATGGTGACTTTCTTGAAAGAGGTATAAAAATATCTCGTGACTTCCTGTTGGTGAGATTTATAGGTTTCACAAAGAGTGAGAATTGTATATCGCTTTATATAATCTAGAGTTATTTAATTTCTATAAAATAATAAACAATTATGGCGAGTGAATTAATTTGTTGAAATTAAATAACGAGATATGATATCAAGCGCTGTATCCAATTCCCTTATGATGAAACGAAAACTGTAATTTGTGTGGCTAATTTTTGAAATCTTTGAAACACGGAGTAATAAGCAAGATGGAATACCAGGATATAGCAGTTTAACGGGGCATAACATTAAAAACGAAAAGACACATAAAATGAAAACATTTTTCAAGCTCAAAATACCATAATAAACGACATTGTTATATTTAAGCTCATCCCGCGGACATTTCTGTCAAGTGTCGGGAAAGTGTTTCTACCATAGGCAGAAATAACCGAGATGATCCGATTGGCAGATATTCATCAGAAAGTTCTTCCACTTCTTGTCTGTAAGTGACGTCACAATGTATAAACATTTCTAGACGCAAGTGGAAGAGTACACGGACTTTCCCAAAAGAGCATTAAAGAACCTATTTCTTCCGTAAACCAACAACTTTCACATCGCGAGTCATTGTTTTATAGACTCCATGGTCTCCGACATCTAATCTGCACGTGCGAAACATAACGTAAACCAAAAGGTTCTTGTTACATAGGTTTTGATTGGATGAGTGCAGATGTGTGCGCTTGAACCCATCTGTATTGGATCAACCAAACATTGACCATTTCAAGTTAAATAACTCTATTTGTTGACATGGACATAAACAAAACACCACAACGCATTGGTGAGAAAAAGAATTACAAGTTTAGTTTGGTCTCGAACTCGGCATAAACTCGTTTTAGACAAGAAAACTTTTCACTTTAGTGTCTGAGATTTTTCCGTCTTGCCCTCCCACTTATGTTTTACTGGGTGAGATAGCTTATTATGACGTCATTGACGTCACATGCAGTTGGCTACCAAGTGTATTGTAAAAATGCTTATATTAGTGCACCGTGTTGGGAAAAAGTATCAAATCACTCGTAAAAAGACGTTCTCAAAACCGCGGGCAAAGTATATCTGTTTGTCCAATCTAAGAGTTAGCGTTTTGATGATATTGAAACACACAGGATATATGACTTTGCTGGAATTTTGATGTTTTAGGTTAGTCGGTAGGTTATAGGTTGACTTGCGCAGAACTTTGCTGACCTGATACAAGTTATACATATATTATTTCAGCTTTAGTTTAAACTCAATTATAACTTTAATTAAATATTATTTTTGAATTTACAGTTTCAAAAAGTTTTATCAAAATTCTCATAAAAACAAAATTCTGATAAAAAAAATCTTATTACCCCGCTTATTACTATTATTAGCAGGAAAAAAGTAATATATATATTGCAGTTCTTTATTATAATATATTCTCAATCGAGTATTAAAATGTGCTATAGAAAAGATAAATGAATAAGTCATCAGGAATTTGCAGTGTAAACTATTTTCCACGACGTTCCAAATAGTTTAGAATAAGTGGATCTAAATATACAGCAAAATTTAAGTATATATCGATATTTTTCCGATCGTCGATGACCCGTCTCGAACTTACTGGTGCAAATGAAACCAATTTCCTTGCAAATTGATATAAAAGTTCTAGTCATTAGCCAATGAAAACAAGTTTCATAATGATATAAGCAGAATCTGTATATAAAACACAGTGTAATTGTTATATATATCAGCGCCTCGTAAAAAACGGGTTTGTTTGTAAAAGTATCAACACAGAAGGTGTAAATTAATTTGTGCACTAAAATGCAAGTCGTAACAGTTTACTTTATTCATTTAATTTTGTACAAGTTTCGTATTTTTCTTGGAAGCGTAGCGAGACTAATGGTGGTATACCGTGTTTATTCTTCATAGGAAACAGAGGTTCTTGAAACCGAAGTTAGTTCCATTTAAATTAATGAATATTGGCTTTGTCGTGCCTCTGTTTACGGGTTGCAAACTACATATTTTAATATTCCCATGCATCGGTTTTCCAATAGAACCGACAGCTGAACGTTGTCTGCAATCCTTTAACATTTGTTTAGAACTATACTCATCGGGTTTCTGTTCTCCTATCTCAGCATTGTTGAAAGGTCTTTTTAAGTTCATAGACAGGGACAGATTTGTTTTAAATCATAACATTTGACAAGAGACACTATCCTTCACAAATCAAAGATTTCATAGATAATTCCTGTCACTCGGTATTATTTTAGTTGTTTTAAACTGAAGTACAAGTTTAAACATCGTGTAATTTACTCTCAGACAGAGTTTTGAGTATCATTTATCAAAATAAAAACATGAAACATCCGGGAGGAATGAACCGTGTGATTACTTATTAAAATAACTAAAAAACCCAAAATATGTTTAATCTACCGATTCATCTACGTGGTAATTATCTGAGGTAATCATTCATCACACGGCAAAAGATTTAACCCGTGTTTGTGTATAATGTATCAGAGATGATTGATAGATCACTAACTGGCAAGCATTTTGTAGAATTCAGAAGAAATTTCGTTGAAATAACCATAAACTTTTAAATACTACTTAAAATGTCGGAACGTTGTGGTTTGTTACAGTGAACCGTAGGCCGAATTTTACTGCCGTTATAATCCGAAGTTAACTTTGTGATTTGTCAGAAAAAAGCGAGGCTACGATTATTCGTTTTAAGTAAACCTAGGTGGGTCTCAACGGCATGGTTATATCTATCCAAAAGCATCATTCCGTTTTTAAATTTGCTGTCCTGCATCATTAGGTGTCAACATAACCTTTATTAAGTTAGAAGATTACTCTAATCCTTATAAAATCTGGTTGTTTCACGGAAATACAGTCCCGCGTGTTCTTTTGTCGCTACACAAAAAGAAACCTCAATAAGGATCAATAAGAGTAAACGTGAAATTTCTTTACCATATCTAAGTCTCTTATGATAAAATTCTTACACAATTTGCAGTGTAACTAAGCAGCGTCAAATTGTAGACAACTGCACACTTGTTTTAGATTTTCGCCGTATACAGGGTTCAGTCGTTTGCAATTTTTCAATTATAACTACTAGTATATATAATGCTGGTGTTAGACGTAAATTGTTAAAGAATTATTATATTTGAAATTATGATGTATAATATTATAATTAGTAAATTATCAGGACAACCAATTTGTTTTCAGAGAAATCCACATTGAACAAGCCGCCATTTGCAAGTAACCGGTACATGTATGGATTTAACAGGAAGAACAATCACTGTCAGGCAACAAACAATATATTGTTATTGGTAAAGTAATTAAATATTATTTTAAAGTACAAAAAAAACAAAACACCAAATCTTTAAAGAAGTTTCAAGGTACATTGTTTAACTGAGTAATCATTAACCCCGTGACTTGTTTCCCCGGACTTGTCACACATATGCCTGAACAGCTGTGTTGAAAGGTAGATTTTGAAAACAACTGCTACTAGTATTGATATACTTCATAATAATTAAACCAAACTAACAGCTTCTCGAAACTAAAATACAAAGGACAAGAAGAGACGGTTCTAACCGGTCGTTGGTCTCATCTCTAGTGTATAGATAACATCGTGCATGCATGACCACTGATGTGCGAATTTGTGTTTTATTAAATTGGAAAACGTTGCATGCGAATAACAGTGACAAAGAATTGGTTAAAGTGAATTCATGCAATACATTCATTTATGAAATACAGCTACCCGTATAAGATGATGATTATCCGAATACGATGTTGTTGTTTTGGCTGAACGGGTTTTAACGGATCTTCCAACTCTTTTTCAGCAATATCATGGTGTCCAGAGAAAGAAGCCGCGGTACCTGGTTAATCCCCCTTTCTTCGACAGGAAAACATGCAATCCTAGACTAAGGTTAAGTCCTGCACAGCCTGTGTGCAGTCCTAACCACTCAGCCACCAAGAGCCCCTCCCCAATTAAGATTAAAAGACACACACATAACATCAAAAGACAACCGAAATAAAGTGAAAAGACCATAGTAAAAGTGAAATGGACGCCTCAGTATGGTTGCAACTGATTTAAGCAAATATTGTGTGACTATACACTGAAAATGGCTATATGTACTGGTACACTATTAAAACTCTTCGACAAGTAATGTCAAATCTTATTAGTTTCTTAGACTAACCAATTTATACGTAATTGATAAAGGAGGTCGTGATTGTTATCTTTTGTCAGGTTAACCCTCAACGCTGGCACACAAAAGACAAAAGAAGTTTCTACTGCAACATAAAAATAAGGAATGTGGGTCTTTAACTGCAAGAAAAACATTTGTAAATGAATAAACAGATAACAATAAAGGGTATTTAGCCCTTTCCCCGTCATCTTTCTTTAAAACTCACATTAGTATCAAGATATGATAATGAAAACTTGTATGTTTTTGATAACATTATGAAAGATTGAAGCAAAGATGTATGGTAGAGTGCGGGCAACTAGTGAGTCAGCGTGTATCAAAGACATCTTAAATGTAAAGTTTTAGATAAATACAATATTTAAGCGTTTGTGATAATTAGTTAACTGGTAATCAAAGGTTAGAGAATTAAACAATATGAAGGACCTCCCATTCACTTCAGACAGTAGTGGTGTTATGTAATAACAGAAAACCAATAAATTGTCTGAAGGTCTGAAAAATAACAGAAAACCAGAAATAACAATCAAAGCATCTCACTTTCGTATGTTCTGCTATGATATAAAACTTCAATCTTTCAAGCAAAACTTATGAAGGGTTTTCCCTAAAACATGTTTGATTTCTTATTAACGTTTTTTGCACACAAAACCAGTTTTTGGACATCTTGGCGACTATTCCATCCTTTCCTTCTGTCGACATTTTGGCGACTCTCCCATCCTTTCCCTATGATTGTTTTCTCAATTTGTTAAAGTTTATTGATATTTTAGCTCCATTTTGGACATGGAAAATGAACAAATTATTGTTTGTCAAAAAACAATACGCAACTTCTCGATTTTATCTTATTTGACTAGAAATATTAAGTCAAAACATTTTAACAAATGGTTTTACAACATCCTCTGACCTGACGGTTTACGGCAGCTTTATTTTCTGTATATTGACATTATATTATTAAATGTTGTCAAGTCACATATCATATGTTAGGTGATCATAGTAAAGATTATTTTTCCAAGAGACGAAGGATGTTGTCTTCCATTTCATATCCATAAAACGTTGTTTTATCTATACGTTCATATTCGTGTAACAGTAAATTTAGTAGATAATTTAGTCCTAAAAGCTTAACTAAGTGTTCATGCAAGTCTGGACTGATTGGTAAACTTTAATAGAAGTTTGTGTGGGAACGCAACTCAAGAAAATAATATAAAATAAACCAACTTGTGACCAGCTTTACCGCATCTTAAACAACTTCACTGCTGTTATCAACCCCCCCCCCCCAACAAATAATGTTGAAATGTTGAAATGCAATTGATACACAGTATTTAGATATGTACGACAGATCACAAGTTGTAAGATATAATTAAGCACACAAAACTATTTGAATTTCCTACAAATTATAGATGAAAATTTACCTTTTATAATCAAGCCTAAAATTAATAAATTATTTCTTATCTGAAATATTAAGTTTTAAATGCCAATAATTTCATTTACATGCATATTAAAAAGCACATCTTGAGATGCCATATTTTCCAATTTAATGCAATTTTGTTTTCTCACACGAAAAAGAAATATAATTACATAATATTTGCTTATAATTGTTCGCCTTCAAATCAATACATTTGATAATAAATAGACGTTTAATTGGTTTTAGACTGAAGACTGAAAAAATATTATTAAATAACACCAAACACGGATAAGCACTAAAATATAATACTGTGGAACAATTAACCAATTGATAGCGTATACAGAAGAAATACATAAAACTGGACCTAGTTCTTTTTTAATGGCATGCAGAAATTGAAAATAATGATGAAAATAGATCAAATATAAGCCACTTTGTGCAATTTTATCGTGTATATCGTGTCGTCCAAATTTTAATTGGCTTGTTGTCTATATATGTATAATATTATTATTTTAGCGAATAAAACAAAGCAAGATATTTGACAGTATTAATATTCTTATTGCCCCAAGTTGGGATTTAATTCACAATTTAGGTTTAACATCTGATGAGTAGAAGCGAGGCTAGATGGAGAATTTCGTTTAATGCCTTTTTAAATTTCTATCTAAAAATGACAATGATCTTGAATGAAAAACGACTCGTGGACACAATGTTTCTACTTATTTGGCCGCCTTCCATTGTGTTTGCTTTAGCACGACTGATTACACGAAGTGTGCGTCCGGCGTAGCAAATTTTATAACCTTAATATCTTGGATAACATGCTATTGGCAACCGTTAGGTTAATGTTTCTCATTATATATAATATATAATGTTAGTCCCCATGGGGATTTATAAAATAATATAGTAATTGTTAAAATTCTCTGCTCTGAAATTTATAATATTTTTTAGCTCAGCTGGACCGAAGGTCCACGTGAGCTTTGCCATCACTTTACTTCCGTCATCTGTCAAAATCTTCTCCTCCGAAACCATTGACATTTTTTTTTCAAACTTGGCAACAATCATCCTTAGCGTAACTAGTTTCAAATTTGTACCTAGGTTGTTTATCAACGGACAACGATGGCCACTGTTAATAAATATACGAAATTAGTACACCGCGAAAACTACTACGTTTACAGTATAAAATAGGTGTCAACACACGTTTTTGGTCAATATTAAAAATTAAGATTGCTTTAGAGCAAACCTTACCTCAAATCGATCAGCACATTAAGCACTATAATAGTTGCTATTAGTCTGAAGTATTTGTACAAAAATTGTAATTTAAGAGCAGTATCATATTGCTCTTAAATTACAATTTGTTTAAAAAAATTCAGTGTTTACAATACAACAAGAAAATTATTAAGAGCTACATTAACTGTAAATTGCATAAATGATCAACAAAAACAATGCCTACAAACACTTTGTTGGTCCACAAATTTCGGACCATACCAAATAGGAGTTATTGCCCTAAAATGACGATTTTGTATAAAATTTTCCATTTTCGTCCTGAAACCTAAAAACTAACAGCTAGAATGAAAATTTAAATTGCAAAAATTATCAACAATACAAGTCTTGCAATTGACTTTCTTGGTCTCAAATTGTCAGATGACTCCTTATGGGAGTTACGGCCAATAAAGAAAATTTTTATGAAAATTTCCGTTTGTGTTCTGTAACTTAAAAACTATAACAGAGTGAAACTGTCAATTACAAAAATGATCAGCAATTCATATCCTACAATTAACTTCATTGGTCTGAAATTGTCAAATAACTCCTTGTATGAGATATTGCCCTTAAATGACATTTTTAGACAAAATTACCAATGTTTGTCAAAGATATTAAAAACTGTAACACCTATAGTGAAACTGTAAATAGCAAAACTAATCGAAAGAACGAGGCCTACAAATCATTATATTGTGTGAACAATTTCGAATGTCCCCTTATAGGAGTTATTGGCCTTTAATAAAAATGTTTAGCGAAATTTGTATTTTTGCCCTGTAACTTTAATGCCATAACAGCTAGAGTAAGACAGTAAATTGCACAAATGATCAGCAGGGCAAGGCCTACAAATCATTACTTAGTCCAAAATTGTCAGATGACTCTTTATAGGAGTTATGGCCATTTAATGATGAATTCGGAGAAAATATTAAGTTTTTGTGTTATAAATTAAAGTCTGTAACACCTACAGTAAACCTGTAAATTACTAAATTAACCTGAAGGACAAGGCCTACATTATAGGAGTTATTGTACCTAATCCTAATTTGTCAAGACATGTTTAGTTTTTGTCCAGTAACTTGAAAGCTATAACAAGACTGAAACTGTAAATTGCAAAACTTCAAGGACACATGTGGTTGAAGTCATTTGTATTCCAGCTGAGTGATTACAGACTCATGGGAGCCTCTAGTTTTTATTCCCAAAGTACAGATGGGCTAAGCCGTATTTTTGTATAACCTTTTTTTGATTTTGATCCTTTATTTGTCTGTTATATTCTAATTATTTATCCTTCCAGTGTTTTGGTTTGAGTGCGTTTGAGTGAGTCTTGGTGGAGCAAATTTTAACCTTGGTATCTTGAATGGCATTTTAAAAATGGCTCGTTAATGCAAAATTGTGTTCTTATTAAGTTATATCAGATTATAGATTAAAATGTATGATTTTAACAGTTGCTTAATAAAATAATTATAAGGCCAAAAATTGATTTAATCGGATATACTGCTTTCAGCGGTCTTTGCTTGAAGACCTCTGACTTTCAAGAAAAGTTCAAAGCGGTTTAGGATTAAAATATAAAAAATAAATGTATTGAGCGATTTTAACAGCTGTTGAATAGAATAATTTTATGACATATAACCGATTGATATCGGATCTACTGTTTTAAATAGTTTTTCTTCATGACCTTCACGACTTCATTCATCAGTTCAGGATTTGTTTAAATAAAAGTATACATGAAAGGTTATTCCTTATTCATTTATTGAACTGTACTCGCTATTATACAAATCTTGAACTATAACTTCAATTCCTTTCTGTGTTATTGGGACTAGTTTTTTGGCCAGTGATGCAGCACTTGTCATTGTCGGACTGTACAAACTTGTGAGACTGCCCGTTATGGTCCGACTGTACAGACTAGTGATGTTAACCATCTTATTGTCCGACTTAACATTCTAGTCACGCTGCCCTTTTTATTGTCTGACTGAACATGATAGTGATGTTATAATTGTTGGACTGTACAGGAAAGTGATGATGCCCTTATTGTCTGTATGGACTAGTGATGCTGCCATTATTATTGTTTGACTGTGCAGACTTGTAATGCTTCTCCTCATTGTCCGACTGACTAGTAATTCCACCTTTGTTATTGTCTTCATGTATAGCCTTTTGGTGTTGCCTGTGTCATTGTCCGACTTGTGTTGCTGCCTGTACTGACTTGTGTTGCTACCAGTTCTTGTTTGACTGCAAGAATGTACAGACTGATTATGCTTACAATGTTATTGTCTTACTGTACATAATAGCGATCTACACGTTATTGTAGAAATGTACAGACTGATGATGCTGACCGTGTTATTCTTACTGTACATACTAGCGATCTACACGTTATTGTAAAAATGTACAGACTGATGATGCTTACAATGTTATTGTCTTACTGTACATACTAGCGATCTACACGTTATTGTAAGAATGTACAGACTGATGATGCTGACTGTGTTATTGTCTTACTGTACATACTAGCGATCTACACGTTATTGTAAAAATGTACAGACTGATGATGCTTACAATGTTATTGTCTTACTGCACATACTAGCGATCTACACGTTATTGTAAAAATGTACAGACTGATGATGCTTACAATGTTATTGTCTTACTGTACATACTAGCGATCTACACGTTTTTGTCAGTGTACAGACTGATGATGCTGACTATGTTATTGTCTTACTGTACATACTAGCGATCTATACGCTATTGTAAAAATGTACAGACTGATGATGCTGACTGTGTTATTGTCTTACTGTACATCCTAGCGATCTACACGTTATTGTAAGAATGTACAGACTGATGATGCTGACTATGTTATTGTCTTACTGTACACACTAGCGATCTACACGTTATTGTAAGAATGTACAGACTGATGATGCTTACAATGTTATTGTCTTACTGTACATACTAGCGATCTACACGTTTTTGTCGGAGTGTACAGACTGATGATGCTGACTGTGTTATTGTCTTACTGTACATACTAGCGATCTACACGTTATTGTAAGAATGTACAGACTGATGATGCTGACTATGTTATTGTCTTACTGCACATACTAGCGATCTGCTCGTGATTGTAAAAATGTACAGACTGATGATGCTGATTGTGTTATTGTCCTACTGTACAAACTAGCGATCTACACGTTATTGTAAGAATGTACAGACTGATGATGCTTACAATGTTATTGTTTTACTGCACACACTAGCGATCTACACGTTATTGTAAGAATGTACAGACTGATGATGCTGACTATGTTATTGTCTTACTGCACATACTAGCGATCTACACGTTTTTGTCAGAGTGTACAGACTGATGATGCTGACTGTGTTATTGTCTTACTGCACATACTAGCGATCTACACGTTTTTGTCAGAGTGTACAGACTGATGATGCTTACAATGTTATTGTCTTACTGCACATACTAGCGATCTACACGTTTTTGTCAGAGTGTACAGACTGATGATGCTGACTATGTTATTGTCTTACTGCACATACTAGCGATCTACACGTTATTGTAAAAATGTACAGACTGATGATGCTTACAATGTTATTGTCTTACTGTACATACTAGCGATCTACACGTTATTGTAAAAATGTAAAGACTGATGATGCTGACTATGTTATTGTCTTTCTGTACATACTAGCGATCTACACGTTATTGTAAAAATGTACAGACTGATGATGCTTACAATGTTATTGTCTTACTGTACATACTAGCGATCTTCATGTTATTGTAAAAATGTACAGACTGATGATGCTGACTATGTTATTGTCTTTCTGTACATCCTAGCGATCTACAAGTTATTGTAAGAATGTACAGACTGATGATGCTGACTGTGTTATTGTCTTTCTGTACACACTAGCGATCTACACGTTATTGTAAAAATGTACAGACTGATGATGCTGACTATGTTATTGTCTTTCTGTACATACTAGCGATCTACAAGTTATTGTAAGAATGTACAGACTGATGATGCTGACTGTGTTATTGTCTTTCTGTACACACTAGCGATCTACACGTTATTGTAAAAATGTACAGACTGATGATGCTGACTGTGTCATTGTCTTACTGTACATACTAGCGATCTACAAGTTATTGTAAGAATGTACAGACTGATGATGCTTACAATGTTATTGTCTTACTGTACACACTAGCGATCTACACGTTATTGTAAAAATGAACAGACTGATGATGCTGACTGTGTTATTGTCTTACTGTACACACTAGCGATCTACACGTTATTGTAAAAATGAACAGACTGATGATGCTGACTGTGTTATTGTCTTACTGTACACACTAGCGATCTACACGTTATTGTAAGAATGTACAGACTGATGATGCTTACAATGTTATTGTCTTACTGTACACACTAGCGATCTACACGTTATTGTAAAAATGAACAGACTGATGATGCTGACTGTGTTATTGTCTTACTGTACACACTAGCGATCTACACGTTATTGTAAGAATGTACAGACTGATGATGCTTACAATGTTATTGTCTTACTGTACATACTAGCGATCTACACGTTATTGTAAAAATGAACAGACTGATGATGCTGACTGTGTTATTGTCTTACTGCACATACTAGCGATCTACACGTTATTGTAAAAATGTACAGACTGATGATGCTTACAATGTTATTGTCTTACTGTACATACTAGCGATCTACACGTTTTTGTCAGAGTGTACAGACTGGTGATGCTGCCTGTGTTATTGTCCAATTGCACTGTACAGACTTGTGATTCTGTCTGGTTATTATTCGACTTAACAGACCAGTGATGCAGCCCTTATTATTGTCAGACTGCAGTCTTGTAATATTGTGCTTTTATTGCGCGACTGTACATACTAGCAAACTTGTGAAGCTACTCTTATTTTATTGTTACTGTCTTACTGTAAATACTTATGATTCTCAACTTACTATTGTCTACCTGTACAGACTAATAATGCTGGTTCTGTTATTGTCTGACTAAACAAACCAGGGATGCTACCACTGTTATTATCCAATTGCACTGTACAGACTGATATTTTACTTTCGTCTGGCTATACAGAATTGTGATGCAGCCTTTTTTAATTGTCTGAATCTACGGCATGTAATGACACCCTGTTATTGTCTAACTATTCAAGCTAGTCACGCTGCCTATGTTATTACCTGACTGTCTGACTGTATTGAATTGCCATGCTGATACTGTAATTGTTTGACTGTACAAACTTTTCACACTGAATTGACCTGCTGCCACCGTTATTGTTGACTGTACAGACCTGTCAAGCTGCCCTTGTTTTAATTCTGACAGTACAGACTTGTCATGCTACCCTATTTTTGTCAAACTTGACCAACTCCTCATGCCGCCATTTAAATGTCAAACCGCACAAACTTTATCCTGCTGCCCTATAAATGTATGACTGAATATACTTGTCATGCTACCCTATTTTTGTCCGACTATAGACTTTCATGCTGCCGAACTGTCACTCTGTACCATACAGACTTGTCATGCTACCCTTATTATTGACTGACTGTACAGATTTTTCATGCTGTCCCAGACACGGTATACCATACAGACTTGTCATGCTACCCTTCTTATTGACTGACTGTACAGATTTTTCATGCTGTCCCAGACACTGTATACCATACAGACTTGTCATGCTACCCTTCTTATTGACTGACTGTACAGATTTTTCATGCTGTCCCAGACACTGTATACCATACAGACTTGTCATGCTACCCTTCTTATTGACTGACTGTACAGATTTTTCATGGTGTCCCAGACACTGTATACCATACAGACTTGTCATGCTACCCTTCTTATTGACTGACTGTACAGATTTTTCATGCTGTCCCAGACACTGTATACCATACAGACTTATCATGTTACCCTTCTTATTGACAGACTGTACAGATTTTTCATGCTGTCCCAGACACTGTATACCATACAGACTTGTCATGCTACCCTTCTTATTGACAGACTGTACAGATTTTTCATGCTGTCCCAGACACTGTATACCATACAGACTTGTCATGCTACCCTTCTTATTGACTGACTGTACAGATTTGTCATGCTGTCCCATACACTGTATACCATACAAACTTGTCATGCTACCCTTCTTGTTGACTGACTGTACAGATTTTTCATGCTGTCCCAGGCACTGTCTACCATACAGACTTGTCATGCTACCCTTCTATTTGACTGGCTGAACAGAATTTTTATGCTGTCCCTGTCACTTTATACCATGTAGTCAGAGAATCCTCTGCCGTCCAACGCTTTTTTTGTGTGCGTGGGACGTCAGAGTTCAAAATGAAAGTGAAATGTAGGAATGTAAGGGTATTGATGAAAATGAGTTTAGAAATGGACTTAAATCATCTTGATTAAAGGTAGGATGATTATATTCTTAGAGAAAAATATCTGAAGAACAAATAATATATAAATTAACTGGATGAAAATGTTTTATTAAATCTGACACGATGAAATATGCAGACCCAGACCGGTGTCGCAAAATCCGCTGTTTTGCCTATGGAGAGCTCTCTGACGTCCCACTCAAAAAAAAAAGAAAAAAAAAGCGTTTGACGGCAGAGGATTCTCGGACTATATACCATGCAGACATGTCATGCTACCTTTCTTATTGACTTGCTCTACAGACTTGTCATGCTACCCATCTTAATGACTTGCTCTACAGACATGTCATGCTACCCATCTTATTGACTAGCTCTACATACTTCTCATGCAGTCCAACTGTATAAACTGGTGAGGCTGGATTTATTATTGTCAGATTTCACAACAGTGATGTATTGTATAAGTATTTAATCACTCATAACAGCTTATAATGAAATGAATGGGTTTAGTTTTAACTATTATTTAAAGTCTTTTTGTGTATTTGTAAAATTGTTTGTTTGCTTGTGAAAAGTGCCACTTTTATCAGTTTTTTTTGGCATCCAGTTTTTATTAGGTGAGGAAGGAAGAGTACCTGGTGAAAACCTCAACCTTCAGCAGGAAAATTGCCAATCCTTGTCAATTAAGATTTAAATTAAGTACACCCTGCCCAAAGCAAAGCTTGAACTTGCAACTCAGTATTGAAAGGCATGTGATTACTACTGATGACTTACTGCCTTAACCACTAGGCCACTGAGAACCCCACTTGCACTAACAAAGTTAATAGAAAAAGCCTTGATTTTATCAGGTATTATCTGTATTTTCTTTAAGTTCTGTTAGGAAAGTTTTACACTTCTTCATTAAAACTTGAATGGCTTCACATACCAATACGTCAGGTGTTAGAACACCAGTAGATTCTACAGAAACTGAAAAGAAACATACAAATATTTTATATCAAATATAGACATACATTAAAAAATCGAAGAATCTGTCCATGGGACACAGAAGTCCCTGATAAATGAAGTCCCAAACAAAAAATAGTTGTCCGACAGGTCTGAAAGTCGCTTTGGATGTACAACTTGTGATACTGAAACACCCTGCCAAATTTCAAATGGTTCTCATGTACGGTTTCTGAGAAAAGCTTGACGGAAATTTGTACGGACGGCCTGACAGACAGAAATTCTTCATAGATTGTTTTTATGAATATCAGGTGCTCTGGATAGACCAGCAGCTGCTGCTCAACAAGCAAACACCCACCGATTCACTTAAGGGTAAGGTCAGGAGCTGTGGAATGACAAGCACCTGTTGCTCTACATGCAAATCCCGCAAGAACAACTTAAGGGTAAATGTATGCTCTGAAATGACAAGCGGCTGCTAGTCCACATCTCTGTCAGAGAAGATTTTAAACTTATCGCAACAGAATTGTTTATTTAGTGGTGGCATTTTGTTGTTCAAGTTAAAAAAATTAAAACTATAAACATTTTTCAGAAAATTGTTCTGTACTTCCAAAAGTCAAAATGCTTTCCAGATCACAAATTGAAAGGCTTCTGTGTAAGAATAGTAAAATTAACACTTTTGCAGAATAATACAACGACGATCATGGAATGCATAAAATCTATCTAAAGTCTTACATATAAAATGATCTCTTATTCTATCTAGCTTCACCAAATCTTTGAGATCTTCATGACGGAAAACTTCTCTACTGCATGTGTCTTTCCTGGCATTTGCTACTCTGGCCCTTTTTTTGCCTGAAATAGATACAAATGCAATGTTTTTGATTTATTTTGAATGTTGTGTATACAGAATAAAGCTTAATGTTTAAACTCTTTATGCAAAACATAAATTATAGGACAATCATTTTAAACTGAAAAAAATATTGTGACAATTGCAGATACTGTATTTAATACCTTCACCAATGTTAAAAAACCAAAAACATTTTTACCAAATTTTCATATCTTATAATCATAAAATGTTAACATACTTAACGACTAAATACTATTTTAAATATTGAGTGACCCATAAAATTTACCAAATAGAAGTCAGGTAAAAGGAACTTAAAGAAAATCATAGAAATATTAAACAGTAGTACAAATTAAGGCCTGGGTGGTCTATCAATCAAGTATTGTGTATCCATACCTTTAACTTTGTCTATCTCAATGACACCTGGAGAGAAACATTTCTGTAACTTTTCTGCTAAAGCTCCCTCAACTGTCTGTAATAATGTGATTTCTGGTAACAGTCTGTAAGAAGCTGTTGCTAAAATAAAATAATCCAAGATCATTTCATAAATGCAGCTCTTTCATTAATGCTTTGAAAGAAAACCAGACCATACATGTTATAAGACTGTATATTACATAACAACATTACTTCATCAGGAAGAAAGTCCATATATATGTACTCAGTTTGCAGTAATCACATGTTAACCTTCTAGCTACAGGATGTCAATTAAAAACTAGAAAAAATAAATTGTGTTTTTGCATACAAAAACAATGTCTCCACTTGTTCCCCAGATTTGACCAAAAGGAGAAAAATTTCCTTGTAATATGGTGTACTGGCTACATACCAAGTTTTGTAAAAATTTGGTGCAGTAGTTACAGAGGAGTTGAGCGGAAACCATAATTGCAAGGAATAAGTTCAAAGGGCCATTACTCCCACAAAATTTTGAGGATAAAAATTTCCTGGTAATAGGCACAACTACATATGGTGTAATTGCTATGTACCAAGTTTCATAAAATTTGGTTAAGTAGTTTCAGAGTAGTTTAATAACTTTGTTACGGACAGATGGACAGTACAAAAACCATGTATCCCCACCAAGTTGGGGGAGACATTACTATGTGCAGTGCTCGCCAATAGATACCCCACTTCCTAAATTTCAAAACTTCTCGGTAGAAAACTGTTGGAGGAGTTGTTAACTTGTATGCAAAATAGGTACCATCCTCTACCCATTTAAAAAAAATTATGAACTTCACATGTCTGGAAAATTTGTTTAAAAAAATCCTCGAACAATTCCATAATAACCAGTGCTTAACTTCAAAACATGTGCAATCCTTTTGTAAAGTTTTAAAGATCTTAGTTGGAAATTGTAGTAGTTGATTACACTGTCTTCTGCACATTTTCAGAAAAATGTTCCCAAATCTGGGAAGTTAGGAAAAAAATCCTCCAATAATTCCATAATAGCAAGTGCACAACTACAAGTGCAATCTTTCATGTATTTGTTTAAACATAATGCCATGAATGTATTTTAATTATTGATAATTAGCAGAGACTTGTTTTTGTATATATAGGACAATGTTTAGGTTGTAGTCAATGTTCTGTGACCTCCTTACTGACACATATTACAGGAAACAATTGTAAAAATAATCCTTTAAGGAATTATTTTTCTTTATCGATCATGACAGAATTAATGGGGAGAGGGCCCTACAGGCTATGGCAACGGAGAAATTAAAGTTAAAGTGCAAGGTTTAATTTTTGTGATCATCGACATTGGATTATTAGCAATAAGTATAACTAGACAAAGTCGATCTAGCGATCGCTGAATACGCTGATACCCCCGTTTTTGTGAAAATTTCTAATGTTTTTAGTGGATTGTGACCTTGAAATTAGATGGATTTCCACCAAAATCAATATACTTCTTACCAACAAAATATATAAGAATATTTTACAGTTTCATTAAAATCGGATGGAAACTTTTTGAGTTATTTTCCGGAAACAACTTTTTGTAAAAATTTCTAACATTTTTCGTGGACTGTGACCTTGAAATTTGACAGATTTCCCCCAAAATCGATAGGCTTCTTACCAACCTGATATATAACAATATCCCAAAGTTTCATTCAAATCACATGCAAACTTTTTGAGTTGTCATCCGGAAACAACTTTTTTGTAAAAATTTCTAACGTTTTTCGTGGACTGCGACCTTGAAATTTGATGGATTTCCCCCAAAATCAAAAGGCTTTTTACCAACCTGATATATAACAATATCCCAAAGTTTCATTCAAATCGGATGCAAACTTTTTGAGTTATTGTCCGGAAACAACTTTTATGTTAAAATTTCTAACGTTTTTCGTGGACTGTGACCTTGAAATTTGACGGATTTCCCCCAAAATCAATAGGCTTCTTACCAACCTGATATATGACAATATCCCAAAGTTTCATTCAAATTGGATGTAAACTTTTTGAGTTATTGTCCGGAAACAACTTTTTTGTTAAAATTTCTAACGTTTTTCGTGGACTGTGACCTTGAAATTTGACGGATTTCCCCCAAAATCGATAGGCTTCTTACCAACCTGATATATGACAATATCCCAAAGTTTCATTCAAATCGGATGTAAACTTTTTGAGTTATTGTCCGGAAACAACTTTTTTGTTAAAATTTCTAACATTTTTCGTGGACTGTGACCTTGAAATTTGACGGATTTCCCCCAAAATCGATAGGCTTCTTAACAACCTGATATATAACAATATCCCAAAGTTTCATTCAAATCGGATGTAAACTTTTTGAATTATCATCCGGAAACCAAATGTGGACGGACGGACATGAGGACCACTATATACCCCCGACTCTGTCGAGCGGGGGTATAAAAAATCACAAACATTTCTCAATTTACAGATTTTTCATCCTGCAAAATCAGCTGTTCTCACAAATATTGCTTAATATAAGACAAAATCAACTGTTCTCATAAATATTGCTTAATATAAAGACAAAATCAACTGTTCTCACAAATATTGCCTACTGTAAGACAAAATCAACTGTTCTCACAAATATTGCCTACTGTAAGACATTATCAACTGTCTTCACAAATACTGCCTACTGTAAGACAAAATCAACTGTTCTAACAAATATTGCCTACTTAAGAAAAAATCAGCTGTTCTCACAAATATTGCCTACATAAGACATTATCAACTGTCTTCACAAATATTGCCTACTGTAAGACAAAATCAGCTGTTCTCACAAATATTGCCTACTGTAAGACAAAATCAACTGTTCTCACAAATATTGCCTACTGTAAGACAAAATCAACTGTTCTCACAAATATTGCCTACTTAATATATCCGGACCATAATTGACCACGTGATCATATTTGGTGTCCCGGATGTCCATTGTTTTTCAATGGAGCAGACCTCGGTAATGTTCGGAAAACATCGGATATACTATTTGAGTAACTAATTTTTTTTCCTCAAAATTGTTAACATTGACTCAAGTTATATAATATATTTTACTTTTATCATTAATTCGCAATACATTGATTTAATAAAGCTCTATTTCTTGGTCGACAAATAAAATTAAACGGTAACTTCAATTATGGGTCGGATACCTTAAGACAAAATCAGCTGTTCTCACTAATATTGCCTTCTTTAGACAAAATCAGTCGTTCTCACAAATATTTCTTAATATAAAGACAAAATCAACTGTTCTCACAAATATTGCTTAATATAAGACAAAATCAACTGTTCTCATAAATATTGCTTAATATAAAGACAAAATCAACTGTTCTCACAAATATTGCCTACTGTAAGACAAAATCAACTGTTCTCACAAACATTGCCTACATAAGACAAAATCAGCTGTTCTAACAAATACTGCCTACATAAGACAAAATCAACTGTTCTCACTAATATTGCCTACTGTAAGACAAAATCAACAGTTCTCACAAATATTGTCTACTTAAGAAAAAATCAGCTGTTCTCACAAATATTGCCTACATAAGACAAAATCAACTGTTCTCACAAATATTGCCTACATAAGACAAAATCAACTGTTCTCACAAATATTGCCTACATAAGACAAAATCAGCTGTTCTCACAAATATTGTCTACTTAAGAAAAAATCAGCTGTTCTCACAAATATTGCCTACATAAGACAAAATCAACTGTTCTCACAAATATTGCCTACATAAGACAAAATCAGCTGTTCTCACAAATATTGTCTACTTAAGAAAAAATCAGCTGTTCTCACAAATATTGCCTACATAAGACAAAATCAACTGTTCTCACAAATATTGCCTACATAAGACAAAATCAGCTGTTCTCACAAATATTGCCTACATAAGACAAAATCAACTGTTCTCACAAATATTGCCTACATAAGACAAAATCAGCTGTTCTAACAAATATTGCCTACATAAGACAAAATCAACTGTTCTCACAAATATTGCCTACATAAGACAAAATCAACTGTTCTCACATATATTGCCTACATAAGACAAAATCAACTGTTCTCACAAATATTGCCTACATAAGACAAAATCAGCTGTTCTCACAAATATTGCCTACATAAGACAAAATCAGCTGTTCTCACAAATATTGCCTACATAAGACAAAATCAGCTGTTCTAACAAATATTGCCTACTTAAGACAAAATCAGCTGTTCTCACAAATACTTCCTGCTATAAAGACAATAATGTCCTCTTATCTTTGAGCTGTTTAAGGCATCTTTGTATTCTGTTTGTGAACTTACCAACAGGTGAAAATTTAGCATGGTCCTTTCCAATTCCCTTCACACAATGCATTCTGATATCTAATTCCTGTTAAAATATATGTAAAAATATGAAAAATTAATGTTATTCTTAAATTGTGTACTTCTTTTATTCATATTGTATCAGGAATTAAGTCCACAACTAATAAAGTTAAATTTTAAATTGAAACCTTTGTATAAAAAGCTGGAAAAAATAAAGCATTTAAAAAAAATTTGTATATATATGTGAGATAATCAATCCAGGCTTATATCAACGTTAATTAAATGAAACAGTATCTTAACAACAATCAGGAGCACTAATGTAATTTATTATCACAAGTTGCATCTTTGAAACATTCCTTTAAAGATGGATCCTAAGGTCCTTGAAACTGTCAGTATTGACTTTTGATCTTTATTATTTTTGTTTTTTAACTTTCCCAACTTGGGTCCATAATCACCTTTCATGTAAGGTTGTGGGGGACCATGGGTGTGGGTCTTTTAAATTAATGTATCAATAACATCTACACTTATTTGTTTTCTGCATATACACTGCAACTTGACAGAAAAACATTCAATGTAGGTCTCTTGTGTATCTTATGGGATAGAATGTCATCGACCAATTAATTAATCTCACATTTGTTAATAACAAAGAGTGAAAATTTCAAGATTAGAAACAAGAATTTGAACCTTTACTAACTACAGAAAGATGATTCCGACATAGGATATAAAAATTGAGATACCTGTACAGTTAACAGGGTAAACAATAACCTTATAATATAACACATGCAAACTTGGAAACATTACACGGCCCATTATAAAAGTTTAATTATAAATTATATTGTAGTATGATCATGAGAACAAATTTTACTAGATATCAGTGAGATGGTACCCATCTCTGTGGGCCCTGTCGACCTTGAGATCAAGGTCAAAGGTCATCAACTTGGACATGAATTTGTTATTCAGAAAGCAATAATGTGACCTTAAGGTCAAAGCTCAAGGTCACAGGTCAACAACCACGGAATGCGACACATCGCCTTGATATTATCTACCCACATTCCAAATATCAAAAGCCTTTCTCAAAAGATAAAAAAGTTACAGCCTGGACATGAATTTGTCATACAGGAAGCAATAATGTGAACTTAAGGTAATATCAAAAGCCTTTCTCAAAAGATAAAAAAGTTACAGCCCGGACATGAATTTGTCATACAGAAAGCAATAACGTGACCTTAAGGTCAAAGTTCAAGGTCAAAGGTTATCAACCATGGTATGCGACACCACCCCTTGATATTATCTATCTACTTTCCAAATATCATAAGCCTACCTCAAAGGTAAAAAAAGTTACAGCCCGGACAAGATAAGTTCAGAGGGACGCACGGACGGACGGATGGACAGACTGATCACTATAGGGCGTCTGCCACAGAGTGGCAGGGCCCTAATAAAACCAATGGTTATTCTGACCCTTAATATTCTGAAAAAATTTTAAATAGAAAAAAAAATTCAACAGAATAATGTGAACCATATATTTATCAAAGTGCAGACTGCACCGAAGGAAAGGTTGCTTTGCAAGTATGAAGTGAGATTTCTGCCTCATGTTTGACAGGCAATAAAACAAACCAATGTAAAATAAATCAGGTAAATTTAGAAACATATTAGATATAAATTAAAAAGACTAGAAAAAACTTTGCATCCTCATAATTGATAGCCCCAGCTCCCCTATGTCTTGAATGGCAATGTCCAGGGCATTTGTTGTTGGAAACTCCAAAAATTGTTTTGCTCAAACTATAAATTTCAGGTGCACAATTCCACCATATGACAAAAGATTCTGCAAAAGTTTCATCAAATCCCACTCGGTGGTGCAAGTAGTTGTGGATAAGAGATAGGTATCCGCTACATCCAAGAATGGCAAGTCAATGTTTGCTATGGGAAACTAATATCATTTCAATCAAAATATAAAATATCAGGTGTACAATAGCACTATGTGACAAAGAGTCCATCAAAATTGCATCAAAATCCATTCAGTGCAATGATACAATTGAAGATGTTTCTATCATAACTTTTATAAATATATTAATAAATAAGACAAAATTGCTGCTGCCCATTTCAGACATAAAAATGGCACCTGTTATATGGTTGGAATATAAATTGCATCAAATACATATACATATATGTAAATGTCTCCCTATAAATGTAAGTGACGGCATAAGCTTCTAAAATATTCAAAACTAAAATAATTTATTTCTGCAATACTCCAGGGCTTCAGTTGCCGAGTGGTTAAGGTAGTATTCATCTACTATTGATCGAATGCCTGTCAGCACTTGTTTGAATCTAACTGCTGCCAGGGTGTGCTCAACTTCAAGATAATAATAATGATTGACAACTATTAAAAGACTCCAACAATCTGGCTTTCTCCTCCAATAAAAACAGGAAGCCCTGTATAGTTGAACAATTGCTGAAAGTGGTATTAAACAATTACAACACAGGGACCTGTGCAAATCGATTTACATGTGCTTCCGAATGATACTGGGTAAATTTTGTTATATTGAGTCCCACACACTATAACAAGATCAACCCAGTATTATTCAAAAGTGCATGTAAATCATTTATCAATTTTTATAAATCCCCCCCCCCCCCATTTAACAAACAAAAAATTGTAAGACTGTATGAGGCAACATATATCTTTTTAATCAGAATGCATGTCAACTAGTTTGTTTTAAATTTAAACAGTGTGTTAATAGCTTATACTAAAAGACACAATCACATGGAGTGCTTTTCTGCGTGCATTTTTAAAAATTAATATTCAATATGCGATATTGTAACTTTTTATTACAAAATCCTATAAAAAATTTCCTCTGTACATATCCCATACTATGCTTGTTGTTTTCATGCACTTTACTTTTGCTACACAATCAGACACTTATTGTTTTCAACAAGTGTCTTACGATGTTTACAAAAGATCGCCAGCTTTCGTGACGTTCTATGGTATTCGCGCCTAAACCGCAAACGACATTACCCCAAGGTTTTCAAATGGAAAAATAATCGCTTGCTTCAAGTTACACCTGTTCTAATTTTGGTCAAAATTTATCTGGGAAAATCGCCCTATAAAATTAAAAAACAGCATTTTAAAATGCTGAATAAATGTAAAAAAATAATTGCTGATTTCAATTTGAAACTTTTTGGATCTACATAAGGAACATAAGATTGACCATACGTGCATAGAGGTTTTATTTGTGACTCAAACAACTTCTGCTAAAACACACTGACATGATCACATCTTCCTTTGTTTTAAGGAACACATAAAATGAAGAAAAATATATCGTTTTTACTTTCGTTTAATTAGATACTTAAAGTATAAATATGCAACATCGTCAGAAACCACGGCAATTTCGTGAGGTAAACATACACTGAAAATTGGTACGTTTTTTGGCTTGTTACGATGAGTGGTGACCAATTTCGGCTCGTGTAACGAGAAATATTAATAGTTCAGCATGAATTACCAATTATGAAAATTTATCAAAAGGACCGTAAACAAATCGTGTCAGCTTTTACTATGGAATAATGTAGGGACATGGTGAGTGCAATTGATTACCGATATTGAATAATCCATTTACTATTCTTGTGTTACAAACACCAAAATATCTTTTTCAATATATTTCTATTAGTTAGAAATTCTTATATTTAATTTAACTACTTGTATTTTATTTACGAAACTTCTACATGCCATTCTCCCAACCTTAAAATTTTCATATGTTCGATCTCTTTTTATTATCTCTTAGGCCACACAAAATTAATTTTAAGGTTCTCAGGCCAAATTTTTCAAAAATAAATGAGGGAGGAAGGCTTTTTTTTAATCATTTTATTGGTCTAAAATCAGACGAGGGAGGCATTTTTTTATTCGTTATCTTGCACAAAATTTAACTGGTAAAGATCTTAATCGATACAGCAAAGAATTTCTATATTAAACATTCATATTTGTATATGAAATGTATTTAAAGGTTATTACATAAAAACCCTTTTAAATTGTCAAATTGTTTTTGCAACCTGGGTTATAGTATAGTGAAATTGAGGGGGGGGGGGGGGGGGGGGGCGGCAGGTTATCGAATGTTTAGGAATTCCAGTCATGTCAATTTTGTCTCCAATGCATGATAACATAATCATACAAATGGTGATCGAAATTAACCTGTTTCTTCAGATTTTCTACATGTAACAATTATTCGGGCAGCAAATATGCTTTATTAGACAATAAATGCATTCAGTATGAACATAAATTAGAGTAAATTAACCTTTAATTTTAATACATTTCAATTAGATTATCTGATTGATATACACTAGATTTAGGATCTGAAAGACTTTACTTGTCTGTGGTCAGGTTCAACCATTCTGTTGAAATTGATTGTATAATGTTCTAAATTACAAATAATTCATTCTAATTTAATTTAAGAGATTATGCTTGGGTATAAAATTAGAAAAAAAATTGATTATTTATGTTAATTTGTTGGGTGGAGAATTCGTTTTGAATGTCAGCATCTGCATTATTTTGACATTCATTTCCAAAATGAGCCAGACAAGACACGATTCTCTCGTTAATGGGAAACATCAGCATGTTTCAAGTAATGATTGCAGTTCAATCATACTCCAGAAGACTGATAAAAATCTTGACCACTAGAACAGCATAAAACATAAGTCGCCATATTGTATATTTTATAAAATGACATGAATGATTATGGGTCTGTCATCGAAGAAATTGACCCATTTCCAGTTTTACATGATTTATCTCCCTTTTTACTTCCAGTTAAAAAAACTACGGATATCATCACTAATAGAGTATGTTATTGAAATACAGATTTTGCATTGTTTTGTATTGTTTGTCAATGCCAATTAAATTTTTATCTAATTAACCTCATTAGTAGTTGTTACTATAGCCATAGGCAACAGGTGAGTTTGAATATTGGAACACGGATGTCACTGGTAAGCTTGTTTAATCAAGCTATAAAACAGCTGGGGTTCTACCTTAAATTGGAATCAGGTAAATGGGGTAATAAACGGTTATAAACATTGGTTAATTAATTAACAATCATGTTTACACAGCAGGGAGTTTTAATAACATCCTCACTCAGATTTCGACACCTGTCATCAACATGAAGCGTTAAAATTTTTTAAAGACAAGTGTCCATTTCAAAAGTTATCAACAGGATAAACTGCGACTGTAGCCGCAGTTTTTAGTACCGGAAGTGGACACTTGGTGGCGTTTTTTAAATTGGAAAGTCGTCAATTGGTTGAATGCAACGACTTAGCTTAACTGCAATATGTGGCACTCATGAAAATTGTTTGGGATTTACCATTTTCAAAAATGATGAGTCCATGACTCACCATAAAATATCCTACAAAGTATCACTGAAAGGGTACATATTTTGTGTAATCAACACTTCCTACATCTTTTAACCTATATCCCTAACACTTTCCAGAAACAGATTGCACATACAGTTATGGTATCGTTTTATGAGATGTTTCTATATTTGGGAACATCAAAACCTACAGCTTTAAACCCAGATCCCTGAAACATCACAGAAAGATTGCACACGTATGGTTGTGCACCTGCTATTATAGAATGTGCGTTTTCCCAATTTTTCCAGGATTTGGGAATGTCATAATTTATCAATGAGGGTAACAATTTTGTGTAATCAACTTCTCCAGCTCGCTACCCAGATCCCTGAAACTGCACCAAAAGATTGCGCACATATTAAAGTTGTGCACCTATCTTATTTAAGGAATGTTTTCCCATGACATGTCCACAAGAACTTCTTTCAGCAAATTTTATAGATGGTACCGTTTTTGTGCTATCAAATCTTCCTTTTTTGACACAAAACTGTAAACGATTCTCCGTTTAATAAGGCACTTGTTTTGCAACGCCGCCATTTAAGACAAACGATTTTTTTTGTTTATTTTTCTCGGCTATGTATCTAAATAGTCGTGAACACGAACGATTCCGTAACCCTCCTTTACTATCAAACGCTTGTATGCACTATGTATTCTTTCGGAAGTTATCATTAGAGTAAGCAAAGATGTCCGATCTTTCCGAATGCAGTGGCGGGAAATTAAGAAGCGGATCGGACCGTATAATTTTTTTTAACGGAAACGGCACCGCATTTCCGGATTTTTATTTTATTGAAAACGCGATAAAATAGGCAATGCGGCGGGGTGAAAACGGATGCGCGCGGGCCTGAGAACCGTAAATCTAATTTTATATGGCCTTAATGATATATAATTTTTTTAGTAATTTGATAATAAAAAGGCATTTTTAGATTGTGTTACGTTATATTAAGTAATGTATATGTTAGAAAAACTTGTTCTGTTCAATTTTATCATAATATATTTTGGTTTGTTTGGATTATTTCACGATTGATAGAGCAAGCTTCATCTTTTTTTTTTTGCATTCGTATCTTTATATAAAATGTAGATGATTATAAATCTGACTTGATCAATAATTTTCAATTTTATTTCTTTCGTTATGTCAGAATTTATAGGCTTGTATTTTTATGCAGTTTCTAATCTTCACATAATGTATTTGTTTTTATAGGAATTCACAAGATGATTTGATAAAAATAATGCATTTAAAATTTTGTTGTATTACGTAATGCATGACGTTCCCCTCGTGCATCATCATTAGCCCAACAGTATTTTTAATGCACTTATGACCACTAATCCAGAAAGCCTTGATCGATAATTTTCAGTATTATTTCTGGATTATTTCATAATTAGGGTAGAAAATGAAACCTTTATATAGAAAATTCATCAATCTTAAACATTAAATTTAATTTCCATATGTTTTGATTATTAATGATTTCTAAACCCAAACTCTCTCGCACGAGATTGGCCGAGAACGAGGCGTGTGTGTGTGTGTGTGTGTGCGTAGTGCTAATTGCTTATATATGAACTTTAATGAAAGGTAAAAATGAAAGACAATTTAGACTCACATAATTAGCCACGTAAAAAGCTAATTTAGATTATTATTTGTATAAGAAAATAAGATTTTAAAATAGGCATGTTATTTAAGAAATCATATTTCTAAATAAGTGAAAAATGTCATAGATTTTGGTAGGGAAAATAAATGTCTTTATAACAAAAAAACACTTAAGGTATGGATTTTTATTTAATTCAAGATTTAAAATTTTTAATGTTAAACTATTTTAAAGAAGCAAGTTATATTTAGATACTTATAGAATCAGATTAAACATACCTCTATAAAGATCGTATATGAAGTCCTTTAAACAAACAGAAATTTTTAAAAGCTAAACGAAATTTTGAAAAATGTATATAATAATACAATAGAAAAACAATTAAGTTACATTCGAATCAAGGTCATCAACAGTGTTAAATAGTTGAAAATAATTTTAGAAATTATTGTTTTTGCCAATCTTTCCCCCCCCGTTTTTTCCCACAGAACCACGTGACTATGTGATATTGCGAAAAGGTCAATGTATTGTTATTGTACGGTAAACATTTGTCTATCCAACACTTTTGCTTTTTCCGACGCAGTAAGTATTATATTCACTTTGACCTCATGACACTTCACCTCTCGAAAAAGCTAGTCACGTGATCATAATTTTGTTAATTGGCAATACACCTTTCAAATTGTGTACAATTATTATTAGATTTTACCATCTGTTTGTTTATATAATTATTTCATAGTGCAATTTAAGTATTAAGAACGATAGCTCTAGATGAGCTGCAGTTTGTACAATTTAAATGGAAAATGTTAAATATTTGTTATTTGAAGTACAGCACAAATTAAAACGCATATTAACACACTAGATTTTTGCAGGCTTTTATGGAGTGTAAAAAAGACAAAGAGGAAGAAATTTTAGTTAATTTCTTTAATGAATACAAATTAGCAATCATTTTATGTACATGCTGATATTAAATCAAATGAATTATTGTTCTTGAGCGTCCGTCGTAGTACACACATAGATAGAGAGTTGTGGCTCTAATTGTAAAGTATACTTTGCTTATTCAGTAAATTTTAAACTATAAACATTTAATTTAAAAAACGTCTAATATTCAATTTGTTTACATTATTGTATAACTGCTTTGGTGCTTGCAGAAAAAACATTTCTATATCTTAGGCAGTGGGTTTCAATACATAATGGCAATAAACGTTCTGGAATACATGTACATGTACAACAAAACAACAAAGTACATGTAGTTGTATAGAAATTGTCAATTTTATGTTAACTGTATCCTTGGTAAATCTGTTAATATCGAAACACGTAAATAAAATAATCTGTTGAAATATAAAAACACACATGGTATGGGGGAGGGGGGAAAGCTATTAAACCAAATCGGATTCACCTATAACATATAAATCGAAAATCTCTGGATATGGGTGTAACCCATATCATTTCTTGTTTATAGATGGCGCCGCTCTCCAAATCCGTACATCCACAAAGCACACACTTTTGTGTTGATTTTCATTTAAAAATAAAATGCAAAACCATACGATTGCACAAAATAATCATTAAATCACTTCAATCATAAAAACGTCGTCAAATATTATTAGACTGCTGCCACTGTCAGTGCTACATTTGTCGGTTCAGTGAACAGCTATCGCGAGGATCGCCAAATATTGCGTTGATTTCCAAAACCAAAAGTGCAACGAGTCTGTATCTCACGGATGAACATGGAATATTAGTTTAAATCGTGATATTAGTTATCAGTTACACATTTAATGAGACATAATACGAAAGGACATGTATAGTAAAGTTGTTAAAGATAGATGTGGTGCACCTATTCATGTAACTGATAGATTCCTCCAATATGACTTATATTTTACGATCTTAAGGTTTTATTACACTCCGGTTGTAGTAGTTTCTATGTATCTGAGCGTTAGCAAGGGGAAAATTTGCTAAGCAACCTTCCCAAAAATGTTGGTCATACAATGGGATGTATATAATAAGAACCTTTAGATAAATATACAATAACACACTTATAGTATAAATAAAGTTTAATTTTTTTTTTCTAATTCATTTTTAAAGTCACACATTAAAAATGTGACATTTATCTGAAAATCATAGGCCTGTATCTTCAATAAAGTATAATACCACTATTTTATTGCAGAATAAAGTTTCAAATTATTTTAAAAATGCTTATTTTAAAATCACACATTAAATTTTGTCAGTCACATATTTAAGTGACAAACTAAATGTGTGGTTTATGACAATAATTAGTCTGAAACTTTATCTCAAAAGATATACATGTACTTTATTCAGTTACATTTTTGATATTTTAAAGGAAAATCTACAGTTACTAACAAGTGTGGACTGTGAGCACGTTCACAAAGTGATTTCCCCGCTTCGCTTTCAAGTCCAATTATCTCCTCTGAATAATATCTGACAGCAACAAAATTCTTCATGCACATCTACATATGATGTTCTTCCTTTATGTAAAGTTTTATCAAAATCTGCCAAACGGTTTAGGAGGAGTTGCACTTATTAGGTCTCCCAATGAATACTATATTTAAAAAGTCTAAGTCCAATTATCTCCCCTGAATAATATCCGACAGCGATGCAAATTCTTCAAGCACATCTACATATGATGTACTTCCTTCATGTTAAGTTTCATCAAAATCTGTCAGGCAGTTTAGAAGGAGAAGCGCTTACAAGAGATGTGGACAGACGGACAGACAAACAGGGTGATTCCTATAAATCCCCCAAACAAGTTTGTGGGGGGTATAATAAAACTCAAGGAATATTTAACATTATTGACCTTTGTATTGCTATGTTTCATTAATTTTCCAATAAAATTTAAGTATGATTTAAATTGTGGTAAATACGAAGAAAATATCAAATTTGAATGCCTTATTTATCTTTATTTATTTACATGCATAGTTACATTGTATACTTGTGGTATTTCTCTTTCTTCTTCAATATTCTACTTTAAAAAATCTACCATGAAATGTAAGATTTCTCTTAGTATTAAATCACTTATGTTGTCTAAAGAAAAGAGGAACTGTCAAATGAATGTGACGGTTTTTATAGCATTATTTTTGACATAAAAATTACCTGTCCTGGACGCAACTTTGCTATTAAAATGTCATCATGAACTGGTCTTATTTCACCTTCATTAAACTGAAAACAGAAAGTTATCATAAGACATTTTTTATTTCAGTTTCTCAAAATCTGCACAAATTGCTACAAGCCAATCTGTGTCATTTTAGTGAAAAGAACCTTAACTCTTAATAAACTTTTCAAATAAAAACCTAGGAACAATAATATTGTACAGCATGGATCAGATTTTCTCTATACTAAACATTACTTTACCAGTATGTTATGACAGCCTTAATTGATTTCCAATAAACACAAGTTTGAGGAAAACAATATACACAGTTCTGAATTTTCCCAATTATCCCACAACAGTTTGTTCTACTGAAGTGAAATAATCAACTAAGGTATGCTTAGTTCATCCACTGAATTTATTAGATATTTAGACATTTAATAATTAAACTGCCATTTGTTCAGAAAACATTGAGAAGGTCTTTCCCACTACCACTTTAAAGTAAGATAGTATATATGTGATGCTGTGGACTTTTGTGTCTGTTGCTAAGCACAAAATATCACTTCCAAATATAACCAGAGGCTCTTAAGAGCCTGTATCTCTCACCTGATTTTATAGGCAATAAAGGTTGCATTTTCCTGATATTAAACAAAGTCCTGTACTTTTCAATAATCTTAAAAGAGGACCATCCAAACAATGTTGCTAGAAAGTTTTGTTTCCATTGGTTAACTGGTTTTATAGAGAAGAAGATATTTTTTTTAATTTGCCCATAGAGTCCTATATTAAACTAAGTAATCTATGTAATGCTGTGGTGGCCATTTTGATTTTTCTATTGGCATAAAAAACATAAACTTCACAGAGGACATCCATATTGGTAGTAAGTTTTGTTTCCATTGGTTAACCAGTTTTAGAGAAGAAGCCTTTGAAAAATTTTTCCCATATGTCTATGTCTTGTTTGTTTGTTTGTTTGAATGGTGTTTTAACGCCACTTTCAGCAATTTTTCAGCTATTTCATGGTGTCCAATTTTTATTGGGGGAGGAAGCCGGAGTACCCGGAGAGAACCCCAGACCTGCGGTAGGAAAACTGGCAATCCTTGTCAATTAAGATTGGAGTCGAGTACACCATGCCTGCAGTGAGAATCGAACCCTCAATCTCAGTGTTGACAGACCACGTGATCAATAATAAACGAACTACCTTGGCCACCAAGGCCCATGGTCCTATGTAAAACTAATTCTTGCGGTGGTGGCCATTTTGATTCTCCAATTGGCATAAAAAATACAAATTTATAAAGGACCATTTAAAATAATATTGGTAGTAAGTTTTGTTTCCATTGGTTAAGCGGTTTCAGAGAAGAAACCTTTTTTAACTTTTTTCATATAGGGTCCAATGTTAAACCAAGTCCTGCAGTGGCGAACATCTTGAATTTCCGATTTGGATAAAAAACATGAACTTTATAGAGGACCATCCAAACAATACTGCTAGTAAGTTTTGATTAAATTGGTTAACCAGTTTCAGAGAAGACACCTTTTTTAACTTTTCCCCATAGTGTCCTATGTTTAACTAAGTCGTGCAGTGGCGGCCATTTTGATTTTCCAATTGCCATATAAAAACATAAACTTTATAAAGGACCATCCAAAAACAATATTGGTAGTAAGTTTTGATTCGATTGGTTAACCGGTTCAGAGAAGAAGCCATTTTAAACTTTTTTCCCATAGGGTCCAAAGTTAAACTAAGTCCTGTGTTGGCGGCCATTTTGAATTTCCAAAGTCATAAAAAACACAAACTTTATAGAGGACCATCCAAACAATATTGCTAGTAAGTTCTTGTTTCCATTGGTTAACTGGTTTCAGAGAAGAAGCCTTTTAAACTTTTTCCCAAAGGGTCCTATGTTAAACTAAGTCCTGTGTTGGCGGTAATTTTGAATTTCCAATTGTCATAAAAAACACACACTTTATAGAGGACCATCCATACAATATTGCTAGTAAGTTTTTGTTTCCATTGGTTAACCAGTTTCAGAGAAGAAGCCTTTTAAAACTTTTTCCCATAAGGTCCTACGTTAAAATAAGTCCTGTGGTGGGGGCCATTTTGAATTTCCAGTTGGCATCAAAAACATAAACTTTATAAAGGACCATTAAAACAATATTGCTAGTAAGTTTTGTTTTGATTGGTTCACCGGTTTCAGAGAAGAAGCCCTTTTAAACTTTTTTCCCATAGGGTCCAATGTTAAACTAAGTTCTGCAGTGGTGGCCATATTGGTTTTCCAATCCAAATAAAAAACACAAACTTTGTAAAGGTCCATAAAATGAACATTATGGCCAAGTTTGGTTTCAATTGGCCAAGCGGTTTCAGAGAAGAAGATTAAAATGTAAAAAGTTTACAGACGCAGCCGAAGACGACAACACCCACGGACGCAAAGTGAAAACAATAGCTCACCTGACCCTTTAGTTACTTGAGCAGAGAAAGTGGTCCCAAGATAAAAATATATGGTTGTTAAGTAATTTTATGCCCATTGC
Source organism: Limnoperna fortunei (assembly GCA_944474755.1). NCBI lineage: Eukaryota > Metazoa > Mollusca > Bivalvia > Mytilida > Modiolidae > Limnoperna > Limnoperna fortunei. The sequence continues at coordinate 37,001,245 of OX104113.1, forward strand.
TAGTGACAAAATGCCACTTCCAATTCATGAAATAAATAGTTCAGTAAAGTACATCATCCTGATTCTAAAATTATATGGTTACTGAGGAATGTTTATAACAGTTACCTTGTTGCTATGGTATGACCTTGACCTATGACCTTTGGCTCAAATTGAAGCTCTTTTCCTATTGATCACCTTAAACCTATGTATTTACTGTATTTTCTCTGTTTTCAAGTTATAAGTAAAAAAATGATAAACTGACAGGTTTCAAGGGCTGTAACTCCAAAATGGTTCATCGCACAGCTTTAAGTAAATTAAACCAAAAGAAGGTCTCGATAAAAGGAGAATTTTTCCCATTTATTGTCTTCTATCTTTTGAGGTTTATGAGATATAGTGCTAACAAGACCAATGGTGACTTTTTACCTTGACATTTCTAAATGTAATATATGTCATTTAGGATTAATGGTGGTGGTCCTAAGTCTCTAGGACTTAGGGTTTTAGAGAAAAATTTTTTACGAGTTGCGACAAGTTGATTGGAAAAAAAATTTTGGCTTGTTGAATCATGGCCAAACCACCAACATTTTGTACTTTTCAGATTTTGAGAATTGTTACGGTTTCTGAGCTTATCAGCTAACAAGGGTTTTCGTGTTCGGACAGACAACTCTGTTATAACAACGGTCATTTAACAAAAAAGCTACTAAACAAGAATTTTATTGTGGTAATATAATAGAAACTTTAAATTTTGTTTATTTAATTGCCATAATATTTTTATCTAAATTGATTGCATGCTTCTTGTTCCATCTCAATTTAGTAAAGCTAATCACAAGGTAGCTATACATAAATTTTCAAGTTATTTTCTGGACAAGATAATAAAGTAAGGGAGATTACTTAATAATTAAAGTAGGTAGAGTTATGGGACTTGTGCACTGCATGCCTACTAATTAAAATCCATCCAAATCTCCATGATTGAAGTCAATATGTTAAACATTTTTAGAGATATACTCCAGACAAAACTATGATTTACAGAAGAATGAAAAGATGGAAGGGTGGACGGACAAAGCAGCAACTTCATGCTTGGTAGCATTAAACAATGAACTAATTGCACCACAGCGTCTTCAATTAGGAAATACTTACAATTTCTGCTTGTTTATCTATTGGTATCCATTTTAAGTATTTAGTTGTTACTGGAAAGGAACAATTTAATTTACATTTTATAAACTCTATCAATAACAATTTTTATGTTAAAACTTGTAAGTAATATTGCATGTATTCTTTGTGATGAAATGAAAAATAAAATTTTCTTATTTCTTAGCTGGTAATTCATAGGTGTAAAATAGAAAAAAAATAATTCTAGTAAAAATAAATTGCAAACTTTCCTTATATCTGCATCTGTAGAAATTAGTGGCATAAAAGCCATTTACAAAACAAAGCTATAAATCAATACATGAACATAAATAATACAGAATGTACATTGTTTCTAAACAAATTTAAGTAGATAATCCTACCTTTGTGGTCTTTGTACAGATCATCAGGATCAGTTGTGTCTCCAACCTTCAAACATTTAGTACATTTTACTTTTAACTGAAACTCTAATGTATCCCCTGCTGTACCTTCCGAATCGCCTAAAATAAAAATTATTTTGCCTATTATCTGAAACAAACTTGCAAATACATCATAACATCCCAAATATGGAAAATAATATTATCATATGTCATTCATATGCTAATTCAAATGAAATACATTGACCAATGGAAACATGCTGAACAAGGCTAACAATAAAATTTATCTAAGTAAAAATATGTATGAAAAGAAGAGTTTTCATTTGCCAAATTGCTCACATGAATTAAAGGGTGTATTCATGTTGACATAATAGAATGCTACAGGAAAGCATACTTCTGGAAGATTCAATTTAATGATAATCATTCAAATATCTTGTGGCATTGGTTTGTTTGTTTAAATGTGTTTGAATGCCACTTTAAGCAATTTAAAAGCTATGACATGACATCCAGTTTTTACTGGGGAAGGAAACTGGAGTGGCTGGCTATCATTGTCATTTCAGCTTAAAGTCTAGCACACACTGCAGCTATGGCTGGAACTTGCAACAACACTGTTGACATGTATATGATCATTACTAGTTGAAAAACTAAATTAACCACTCTAAACTTGTATAGGTAATTAATAACAAATAAGTAAAATATTAACCTTCCTGTCGATATTCAAATAACCTCGGATCAGCTTTTATTGGTATTAATCCTAATCTGTGTGCTAAAACTTCATCCTGTATGATAGAGGTATTGTTGTAGATAAAAACTTTCTCTATAGCCATTGTAGGTACCTGTAAATGAAAACATGATTAAATACCTGAGGCTGCTCACAGGAGTTTGTAATCACTCTCTTATATCATGTATATCAGCAGGGGTCACCACACTCTAAAAAAGTAGGGAGAAGTGACTTCTCCCTGGCAGTCAAACAGGGAGAAGTCAGGCCCTGATAGGGAGACTTCAGGAGACACTAGGGAGAAGTCAGGGGGACCGTACAAATAATTAATTTCGCAGTAGTTACATAGTTACATACATTTTTCATTATTTACATCTATTTCCAGGACTATTTCTCTTGTGTTTTAAAACCATAACACACTTAGATTCAGTTTTTTTTCTTTCTTTTTCATTATTATTCATGGTATGCAATATCAAACAGCACATAACCTTTATCATTAATCACAGTTGTACTGATCCAAATTGCTTCATGGGACACCCATCTACAGGAGAACTTATCATGATGTCAATAATTACTATACATCTTTATTCTTTCAAGTGAAGCCCAAAACTTCAATACTCTTTTAAAGAACTGAAGTTTGAAACCAATTAAAAGTGTTTGTTTATCGAAAAATATTACGATTTTTCATTATGGGCCGTTGTACATTACTTTTCTAAGTTGTTCACTTCCGGTAATTAGTCACATCCGGTAAATAAACAAATGGCGCGTAATACATTTTAAAGACGTAAATCATTTGAAAATATGTTAAATACGCATATTGTTTGCCGTTTTTTATTGGAATTACACATTTACTGATAAATTGGTAGTCAGGGTGAAGTATTTGGACCAGATTTACAGGTATCTTATGTGAACCATCGGGCGACTTAAGGGAAATGACAGGGCGACTTCGACTTCGCTTTTGAGGCTCCTTAGGGCGACTTCAGGTCCTAGCAGGGCGACTTTGTCGCCCACTTCGCCCAGTGTGGTGAGCCCTGTATCAGTACTCAAATTTATGACAGAGTTATTTCCCGTCTGAGTAGGTAATTTCTCTTATCTCATTATTCATATTCTTATTCTCTTACCTTATTCTATGATATTAAGAATTTCAATTTAGTTTGTATTATTAGTGATCTTTCATAGCCTTTTCTACTGCAGACAACATTTTGATGAAATTAGAAAAATAATATGTTTGTTTGTTTGTTTGATGGTGTTTAACGCCACTTTCAGCAATTTTTCAGCTATATCATGGCGTCCAGTTTTTATTGGGGGAGGAAGCCGGAGTACCCGGAGAAAACCCCCGACCTGTGGTAGGAAAACTGGCAATCCTTGTCAATTAAGATTGGAGTCGAGTACACCCTGCCTGCAGTGAGAATCGAACCCGCAATCTCAGTGTTGACAGACCACGTGATCAATAGTAGACGAACTACCTTGACCACTCGGCCACCGAGGCCCCCCCAGAAAAATATTAAAATTACAAGATAGCCCAATATATTTCACAGTAAAGTACCAACTCAAGGAAACCCCAAGGGAGATTATTGTGTAAATGTGCATTGCAAATACATGCAAGTGAAAAATGTGCATCAATTCAAGTAATTGCAATTTCAATCAAACATTATTTGGTATTTTGATATTATCTTCATTGTAAGGTATTTTTTTTAAATATGTGTAAATATAAAATGTTTTACTTCAGAAAGTAAGATTCTTCTAAATGCATTAGCAATGGATGCATCAATTCCAACCATATCAAATTCAAGTTCATCATGGCTCATCTTTATCATGTCAATTCGAAAATTCTGAAAACAAAATGACAAGTTATAATTATAGTATTGTTAAAACCATAAAAGAAAATGTTTGTGAATTTTTTTTAACTTTTTACTAGTGCATAAAGAACAAATTTTAAAGTGCTAATTATGTTTAAATTGAATGATCTAAATGTCATTTTCCTAAATTCACCGTTAAAAAAAGAACCTGTTTTGATGAGAAATATTTTTGCTAACAGGAAAGTTCACCATCTTGATGGGGGCCACAGCTAGAAGAGATCAGACCCAGGTCTTTATCACCTTCAGCACAAATGGATATCAAACTGAGCATAAACATACACACAGTGAGTGACATTGTAGGTCACAGTATACATACCTTTTCAAATTTCTTTTGACTCCAAGAATCGTCGTAATCTTCATAATTTCCTGGAAAATCAGAACTATGAATCTGAAAAGAAAAGAATAAACACTTGCCTAAATAGATTTTTTTTTAAAATCCAATAAAGGAACAATGATGTCCTGTCTGAGAAAATGTTTACAAATCAATGCAAGGTGTAAACTACTAGAAGAAACACTCTAATCAAAGACAATTTGTCATTTCAATTGCTTATGTTAGTATATGTCATCACTTTACAGCAATATTGGGAAGATTCATGTCAAACACTGGACTTTCAAACTTATATTAAGACAAAATTTTGCCAACTTCTTAAAAAGTGTGGAAATTGCTATGCCAGAATAAATAACTATATAAAAAACTAATAAAAGTAAAATTCAGAAAAATTCTCCCTCAGAACAGAAACAAAACTAGAAAAAGTGAGCAATGCTCGCTAATTGATACCGCAGCTTCCCAATTTTCAAAACATCTGGATAGAAAACAGTAGAGGAGTTAATTACACAAACAAGTACTTCATATGTACTAGTATATATGAATGGCAGTCCATGTTTTTCTATGGAAACCCCCAAATATCAATACAATCAAAATGTTAAATATCAGGTGCACAAAGGCACTATTTGACAAAGATTCCGTGAGAGATTCATCAAATTCCATTCAGTGGTGTAGGTGGAGCATTTACACATTTAAAGCCAATGCAGTACATCAGATCATGCAAACATTATTGAACCTTTTCCTGACCTACTTCTGTTATTATTAAGTTAGAAAAAATACCTGATTAAGGATGACAAGAAACTTTCTTTGTAGACACTGGATATGGTCAAATTAAAAAAGTAACTATTAAATTTGAAATTACATCAGTTTCAGTTTAAAATCTGCATATAATTTATTGCAAGATTGATATGACTGTGTCATTCATTCTACTATGGCTGTGTACCAGTTATTATCTTTTTTCAAATGATTTTTGTAAATGTTCCTTTCATGGAAATAAGTACCCAGTAGGGCCCCAGAATCTTAATGAACCCTAGAAGACACACATATAATCATGTCAGTCAGTTAAAAATCCAGTGTGAACAAGTATAAACATTCTGCCAATAAAATGTGCTGATTTTTTTGGTGTTTTAATTGTTTTATCACCACAGAAGGGTTTGCAAAGATTTAAAATTATCAAACACTTCTGGAATAAAAGTTCTGTTGTGACCTAGATTTTTTCCCTCTTATCATTTGATAGAATCAAATGTTCATGTACACCCTTTGTCCTGGTGAAGAAGTAAATACAGACTTAAAAAAGGAAATGTAGTGCTTTATCTTTTTATTCCATGTTTTTTCAAGACAAACACACATATTTTTTTTTGGAAATAATCATGTATTGTATGTACTCAAACTGTACGGTTTTAGCTATCTTATTTTCATTTAGCAAAGTAAATGATGAATACAAAACACTACAGATTGATTCATCCCAATACCAAAACAGACATTAAGCAGTATGGACAATTTTTTTAAGAAAGAAGAGAGTGTAAAACATACTCCTCTGGTCTTCCGTTTGATGTCAAGAAGAAAGACAAAGGACTTCATTGTGCATCAGAACACTAAGTAATAGCAGAGACCTCACCACCTAATATTGTCCAGATATACAGAAGACCAGATTACAGATTCCCAGCTCCTACAAGAAAGAGGTAGGATATATGGACCCTCTAGCAATTAGGAATTAAATGTCTTGTTGTTTCACTGTCTGTCTTATTAAATTATCTGATTATTGTATTAATTATATGTGCACAAATTTGATGTCTAGTTATATATACTTCTGACTTTCATGTGTTTTTATGGCACTTAATTATTTTATTAGATGCATTGTTGTTTTGTTAAAAATGATTGACAAATAAAACTTTTCTACACAGTTTTGATGCTTTTTTTTTTATATTTATAGATTAATATATGGGCTAATCCACCTTCTTCCCAAGACCCCCATATCAGCCAGAGAGAGAGTGGAGGGGTTAAACGGGTCAAGGGATGATACCCAGGATGTTTTATTATAAGGGAAGATTTTCAACGAATTTCTCTGTGCCTCCTTTGTCTAAAAACTGTTCAGACTTGGCCATTGTTGATATTGATGCAGACATGACGGAAGTAAAGTGCACAAAATGCTCCCATCAGACCAGGGAGTTCAGAAACAGGGTTATCAGACCTGGTTATTCAAAACAGGTTGGTCATTTCTGGTCTTATACAATATGCAAAATTCCTATTACAGGGATCACCACAGCTCAAAATCCAAGGGTGGTGCAAGTCAGACGATGATCCATTCCCTTACTCATACAAATTTTAGAGTGACATTTATTTATTCATAATAGTGTTACCTGTCTTTGTTTTTGTTTTCCAACTTGTGTTTTTGCTACCAGTCACAATATACATGTATTTTTTTATTTAAAAACTTAATTGTTTTAGGAATAAAGTAAAACTTTAGTGTGTAGCTCAAAATTCAAGGGTGGAGGACACAAATTCAAGAGTGGAGGAGCACCGCCCTTGAATAGCCTGTGGTGAACCCTGCTATTATATAGCCATAAATATATGATAAATGAAGATATTTCATTTTAAAGCTAATTAATTAATCCTATTGACAGTGTCAAAAAATCAATCACTTGATACTTATATTGTTTAATCCAATTAAAGTGTAATAAACCAATTAGGTAAGAGTGTGTTGGTAAACCAAAGATAAACTTGGCTTCATTGCCAGGTAAGATTACACCAATTGACCAAATGACCAATTCAAATGGGTAAACATTTAATAAAGACAAACTATACAAAAATATAATAACACATTTCTTTCTTTTTTTTGTTTTTGTCATATTTAATTATAAATTTTATTTCTCATACGGTAGTAATAATAATATACAAGTTGTAATAAAAACTCTAGAAGAAGAACGATTTAATACAATACGATGATTTAATGATGACCACATGCAAGTTAACCCAAGTTCCAAGCCATAGCTGTAAGAAAAAAAAAACGCACTGAAAAAATATCATTTTTGCAATTGATATAAATGGGAGTAAAATTAGCTAGACAATGAAGTAAAACTTCTTGGTGTCACCTTTGTGTTATGTACTAATCTATAAACATGTATTTTTACCTGTGCTTTATCTATGTTTATATGTCTGATAAATATTTCCGATGATCCTATGTTTGTATGCTTTTATATATTGTATTTGATCTTTAAACATGCTTCTTACAATACTAGTATTTGCTTGCTTTGTGGATTTTGTTCTTATATGTTTAAATGTTGGTTTTACAAGCTCATCAAAGCTTAAGCTTTATATATGTAAGTTATTTTTCGACTAAAAATAAAATTTGCTTGTTTCCAAAGGTCCGTTTTGGCGTAGTCCATTTTCGTTATGGGATTAATTGTCATGTAGTTATCTAAAGCATAATGCACTGTTAAAATATCTTAAATTTATTACTATAAAATAATGATTCCTTAAAATTAATAAACAGGTGTTTCAAAAATAGTAACAACAGTTAAAGCGATACATTTTCAAGATATGTTCATTGCTGAAATTCAAGTGGTGCAGAGAAAATATTGAAAATTTGATCAAGAGGGTGTCGGATCGTTTCGTCCCGACTACCTGTACGCTTTGAGTCGATTTGCTTGGGTCGTTTCGCACCTATAAAGTGAGTCGTTTCGACCTGGGTCTTTTTGCTCCTCTAAATAAAAACAATGTCTATCTTTAAATGTCCTAGGATATTTATTAACGACGACAACCCTTATTCCCTCCTCTTTTTCAATAAGGTCTTGGTTAAACCTACATTTTCAACACCATGTTCAAGTAGTGTCACTTTTCTTCTGATATCCTCTATTCTATCTGTCATTCTTATTTATAAGCAGTACTGAAAATATAAATCGTTATGAACATGTGTTTTTGTTGTGAAAAAAAAAACCCGATTAGTCTCTAATGCGCTTTAAAAATAAAACCAATTTATCTGCTTTTCAAACGTTCGAATAACTGCGATAGTGGGAGGCTAATCACTTCCGGTCTTGTCATTAATAAGTTGAAAATGGTAAATTCACATGTTTTTCATTGCCTTAGAAACAAATTCTTAATGTAAATTAATAACATAATGTGTGTTGCTTAAAACAGAGAAACGTGCATGAATTTAAAGTTGGGAATATATCTTGCAAATTAACTGTAAATACTGTAGCAGTTTAGTCTTTAGTCCATGCTCATGGTTCAGTTCATTTGACAGAAAAACACACTGGTCCAGTAATAAATGAATAGGACAGATCTATTCATCAGTAGTCGATGGAAACACGTTTGTCATAGAGCTAACTTAGGTGACACAAGTTAATTTGTCATTCTTGGAAACCTATATGAGAGTTTAAAAGATATGAAACTGATCAAAATGCTTATTTTATACAGGGACAGTCTATACTAACGGGACATGTCACTGGCGTTTTCGGCAAAATTTTTAGGACATGAAAGCAGAGCTAGCACTTCGGTCGGAAATTTTCGTATCTAGAATTGAGTCACATACGGCTAGCTTTAGTTTCGAACTTTGTTAAAATGTAATCGTGTTCGGTACAGTATGATATGATTTCCGTTTTTTTAAATACATTATTTACAATTTTCTAGTGTTTTTCCGTGCGTTTATCTATATTATTCAATAAAAAATTTTCATGTCAGATCGGATTATTATAATTATAAATTTTTATTCACCTTAATCGTGTAATTAAACTAAAACAACTTTCCCAATTAACATTTTATTGAATTTCTCTTCAGCTTTGAATGTTTTCATACATATATCTTTAATTACTTTATTTGTAAGGTAAAAAGAATACAATTCTTTGATAATGATAAGGAAAAAGAAAATAAACAAAAACACAAGCCACTCTGTTTAATTATTAACCTGTCAGGTAAACACACCGGTCAGGTAAACACAGTAGAAATTACAGGATGATATTGCAAACAGTAATTAACTAATCACCTAATTAATAAAATTTTCTGTCTGTCTCACACCATGTGGTGCAACCAAGGCAATATGTATAATTATAAACCTGTCAGGTAAACACAGTAGGAATTACAGGATGTTATAACAGTAATAAACTAACTAAAAAAATTGTCTGTCTGTGTTAGGTGATGTGACTTCTTTCGAGAAGGCATCTGAAACAACAAAATTATTAATAATTAATATTAGATATGCACACTGTGGATATGCACAGGAGTATCTATAACTTCATAAAAACCAACTAAGGTAAGTTGTGATCACACAAAGGGTGATAAATTATTACATGTACAAGTGGGTGTATGTAGCCAAGATGTTCCAAAATATAAACGAATTTCCAATCATCCAAATTCATGCAAAAAACACATAAAACCTTCTTTAAGCAGTCTACTACACAGGAGTATCTATAAATTTTCATAAAAACCAATGTTTGTTGTGATCACCCAAAGGGTGATGAAGTTGTTACATTCTATATATGGGTGTATGTAGCCAAGATGGGGACCGGTGTTCCAAAATATAAACGAATTTCCAATCATCAAAATTTATGCAAAAAACACATAAAATCTTCTTTAAGCAGTCTACTACACAGGAGTATCTATAAATTTTCATAAAAACCAATGTTTGTTGTGATCACCCAAAGGGTGATGAAGTTGTTACATTCTATACTAGTATATGGGTGTATGTAGCCAAGATGGGGACCGGTGTTCCAAAATATAAACAAATTTCTAATCATCAAAATTTATGCAAAAAACACATAAAACCTTCTTAAAGCAGTCTATTACACAGGAGTATCTATAAATTTTCATAAAAACCAAGGTTTGTTGTGATCACACAAAAGGGTGATGAAGTTGTTACATTCTAAAATGGGTGTATGGTTGGTGTATGTAGCCAAGATGGGGACCGGTGTTCCAAAATAAAAACAAATTTCCAAGCACCCAAATTCATGCAAAAAACACATAAAACCTACTTTAAGCAGTCTACTACACAGGAGTATCTATAAATTTTCATAAAAACCAAGGTTTGTTGTGATCACACAAAAGGGTGATGAAGTTATCCCAGTCAAAAATGGGTGTATGTAGCCAAGATGGGGACCGGTGTTCCAAAATATAAATAAATTTCCAATCATCCAAATTCATGCAAAAAAACACATAAAACCTACTGTAAGCAGTCTACTACACAGGAGTATCTATAAATTTTCATAAAAACCAACGTTTGTTGTGATCACACAAAAGGGTGATAAAGTTATCCCATTCACAAATGGGGATGACTGAAGGAAAAAACCGCTACGATATTACGCACATGTTAGACAACAACATTTTCGTATTGTTTTCTGGCTAAATGTGGAATGACAACTTGTAATTTAACGAAATCATAATTCATAAGTGAATAATAAACTATAAAAAATAAATACTTACTATTATTGTACTATATTTTCGTGAAATAACCAATTTGGAGAGAGAAAAAATTCCAATCACACTTACAATAAAATGGTGGAATGTTAATTCCGGAAACGGAACGGAGCGGATACGTCAAATTTCAGCTGTGGCACAGAAATATCGAACTGTAATATAGGTTTAATTAGGAGTGACATGTCCCGTTAGTATAGACTGTCCCTGTTTTATACATGTACCAAAATACAGTAATTTAGATCAGTTTGCCCAGGGCTGATTCTCCACTGGGTACTATTGCTTCTTCCTCCAGTGACAAAAAACTGGACACATGCTTTAGCTGAAAAATTGCTGGAAGTGGCATAATTATAGGATAATCAATGGTGCAGAGTAAATATTGAAAATTTAATCAAGAGGGTGTCGGATCGTTTCGCCCCGACTACCTGTACGCTCTGAGTCGATTTGCTTGGGTCGTTTCGCATCTATAAAGTGAGTCGTTTAGACCTGGGTCTTTTTGCTCCTCTAAATAAAAACAATGTCTATCTTTAAACAAAAAAAGTGTATTTTGTGTGTTGGAGCTGATGAACTTTAATTAATAAAGGGTATTTTCGCAAAATTATGTTCCAACTTTGTGTATAGAAAATATAACAATAATAATTTCATTTGTTTATTACTTCATAAAAATAATTCAATTAATATGTTAATAATTGTCAAATACCAATTATCATTTTTAAATGTGATGATTTAAAGAAATTAATAATGTTATGATTAAATTCAATTTCAATCAAATTAAGAAACACCTTTGATCTAGAGCTTTACAGCTTGTGCAATCGTGTCAGTTAATTAAAAGTTCAAAGAAATTTGTGAAATGTTTGATTATTAAAACCTAAGCATAAATAAATATGAGCCACACCAGTTGCAATCATTTCACACTCAACCTTCACGATGTCTATTCCTGTACGACAAAAGCAGCACACATGTGATTGTTGGCAGCACTGTAAATGCCAGACGGGTATAACTGTAGAGCATATTTTTTACATATTTTTTAAACTGACTTAATAAAATAAATATATTTAAAGTTCTTTTTTTTCTGTACATCTATAATAATTTAGATCCATGATGTGTCAAAGATGGAAAGAGTAAAAACATGCACTTCAACAAAAAAAGTAACTTATTAAAGAAACCATAACAAAAGCACACGTAATAGACAATTATCTATCGTGATATTATAAAAGTATGGGTAAAACGACCCAGAGCGAACGGGAATCAGGGCAAAACGACTCAGTGCAAACAGGATTGGGGGCGAAACGACCCAGAGGAGAACAGGATTCGGGCGAAACAACCCGGATTCATCAAGAGTGCCACAGAATGCATCAGCTGAACTTGAATGTGTTTCGGCGTGGGTGGTCATAATTTCAATATTCATGATGTCCCATTGATTATACTTTTTACTACATTGACAGATATTTAAAACAATGTTGAAAACTTAGAGGAACTTCGCTAGCGATGTCATTAAGGCTATACTTTGAGACTTCACTTCCAGAAAGTAAAGAACTAATTTTGTTTGATTTATCAGAATTTAATTAACTGGGAAGGCTTGGTATTTTATGCATTGCTGTCAATGTAATAAAACTTTACAAAACAGTAAGATAAATTTTTATTTAATAAACCCATCAATCTTCTGAGGCTATGTAAACACAAGTCTTATTTATTTGAAACACAATTACACAAAATCTTATAAAAGACAACAAAATATTTTAACAAGGTAGTGGATAGAATGAATTTTCTATTTCAGATAAGATTTATTCTCATCCAGAACAGAGCAGGAAAAACCAGACTAGCAAAGTGGTACATGCACTTTGATGATGATGAAAAACAAAAATTGATAGAAGAAGTTCATGCAGTAGTCACTGTTAGAGATGCAAAGCATACAAATTTTGTAGAGGTACGTAAACAATGTTATTAAATTAAGCCTAATTATTTGATTGGTTCTTAGTATTATTTTTTAAATTTTTCTCTTAAGTCTTATGTATCTAAATATCAGTCAAGTTGCCTGTTGGTACTAGATTGTGTAATTATATAATGAGTATCTACTGTTAAATATTTTTAGCACAAGAAACATGTATGTGGTCTAATATTCAGTAAAACTTTTATATGTACATGTATGAGGAGCATCTTGTTGTGAGGTAAATTTCATAAACTGTATTCAAATTAATGCAAAAATTAATTTCAAGTGAAAAAAACCCACAAATTTTTGTTCCAAAGTTTAAATTTACTGCTGCACAACATATTTCATGTACTAGTAGGCACATAGGTAGTTGATAAAGTGAACAAATTAATTCATTAACGTATGATAGGGTTGAACTTGACCGAAGCACATTTTCAATGAAGCACGGTAGAAAATGTGCTTCAGTCAACGCTTTTATACATCAATTTCTTACATTTACATTTCATTTCTTTTAAAAATGCAATGATCCCGATTTAAATCATGCACAATGAATTTTTGTTGATTAAAATTACTCGCTTTGTTTGTTTACCATGGATATTTTCAAGGAAGAGCATGCTCTTCATGGCTACCAGTTTCATTGAGAAATGCAAAGAATGATTCTGCGTCATCTGTAAAGGTTTGAACCAATAGAAATCTAGGATATCAATGAAAGACATACGTAAATATATATGTGAATTTCATTAATGTCAATCATGAAATCATTTAGAATTTTCTTTTACTTGTATTTGATTACCTATTATCACAAGGATGTCTTTTTTTTCTTACAGTTCAGGAATTTTAAGATTGTTTATAGAAGATATGCAGGGTTGTACTTTTGTATATGTGTTGATGTTAACGACAATAACCTAGCTTACCTAGAAGCTATACACAATTTTGTAGAAGTTCTGAATGAATACTTTCATAATGTTTGTGAATTAGACCTTGTCTTCAATTTCTATAAGGTAATTAAAATGGAATTTGTTTTGTTTAAAAACACTTAAATGTGATATAGGTGTAGCAGGCAAGATTCTGCATCTCTCATCTAGGTTATTGATAACCATAAACAGATATTGTTAATGCTGGTCATTTTTTTGCCAAAAAATGGTCTTTTGCTATGCATTACCTCGATACAATCACTATTTTTTTGGCCTCATATTTTCGGAGAAAAGTTTTTTTATTTCAGCAAATTTGAAATAAAGATTCCTTATGGTGACCATATTTTAAGCCAAAATAGCATAAAGTGAGAGTGAATTTAGTTAAAGGGTGGTATTTATCAATATATGCCATCATTGTCACTGATGCACCTTTGGATGTTTGCTTTTCTAAAATTTTATCAATAGATTTTTTTTTGTCAACAGCTTTAAATAAATATTGTTATTGATTATTTTGCTTCACAGTTTACTAGAATGTAAACACAGCTATATAAATAAAAAAAAATATGTAACCCCTATGCCAATTTCTTAGTATTTGTACTACTGAAAGTTAAATTCTTATATATTTTCAGGTTTACAGCGTTGTGGATGAAATGTTTTTAGCTGGCGAAATAAGAGAAACAAGTCAAACCAAAGTACTGAAACAACTTCTCATGTTATCATCATTAGAATAATGTCATTGACTTAGCTGGTGGTTTACAGCTTTTGTGTTATTCATTTTTAGTAGACTGTTGTATAATGTGCTGATTTAAAGTTTTATTTGATGCGAAGCAATTCAACATCAAAATAAAAATAACATAAAACAATTCAAGCACGTTGTTATTACCAAAAGTCATGATATCTGAGAAAATATTTAGGCATGCATAATTTAAAGAATGGTAGCACATAGATAATGGAACACTGTCTAGCAACGATTATATGTTTAAACAGTGATAGTCAGTTAAAAAAGCTGGCTCAGTGGTAAGCACATGTTCTACCTGTACTGGTACTTTTATTTAACAATTGCTATGTACTGATTGCTTTATACCATGCAATCTTAATATAAAATTCAATTTAATTGATAAAATAAAAGAATTGAATGAGTCTATACTCTTTGTAACAGTCATCTTCTCATATATAAATTGTTATTTTCATAAAATCTGTACATTCCACATAAATATTAAGAATAATGTTCTCAAAGAAGTTTATTACTGCATTAATCTATTGTAGTTAGGAGATAGATGGTCAAAATATAGTGCATCTTTTTTAGATTCGAAAAACATAACTAAGGTTAATTCAGTGTAAAGCATCCTTTTTATAGTCAGGATTCTTAAAACTTATTTATATTTACATCATATTTAAAAAAAAATGAAATGCATTTGTACTTTTTTAATAAATAAAAAAGTAGAGGATGTTTCGCATGAGTTTTTTGTATTTTATTTCTGCAAGATATAAAACTACATCTAATGACATTAAAGTTATAGAGTATTTGTTATTCTGTAAAATATCAAGAAAAATTATTTAGCAAATATCATTGTTAATTAGATATAATATTGTACCCTGTATAATGGGACTGTGCAATGTCTAGATGTAATAAAAGTATATACATATATCTTGTTGATATGTTTATTGCCACGACAAAAAAATTCTTCATCTAAAGCCTCTGCTGGTTACTTACAGATTGTTTAAGGTTTTTTAAACAAGATGCATTTTCTTGCCTTATCTGATCGAAGGGCGACAGCCCCAGATGAGATCATGAGAAAATGCATCAAGTTTAAAAAAACCCATAAATAATCTGTTTATCGCTGTTTTGTAACATTGTGACATTATGATGTTTACTTAACAATGTCTTGACAGTGAGGTGAGATAGGACCATTTCACGCTAGTAAGTTAGATGGGATAAAACCCCACATAAAGATCAAAGGAAAATACTGCAAAATAGTGATAATTAGTTCTCGGCCTAAGCAATTCTCGCCACCCAATCGTTTGACAGTTTTTTGGTTTAGATGAAATCTATTCAATGAAGCATTTGCCATAGATTTTAATTGGAATAATGGCACAGTCAACAAAATGGCAAGAATTGCTTCCGTCATTTACGGTGAGAGCTACTCTCTGACCAGTGGGCTGTTGAAGCTGGTTGATTTCTTTTATGGTTAAAAAGCATTAATGTCCTATGCTGGTTGACTATTACTCATGAAATTTTTGAATGGATTTCTTATATGACCAACTACCCTCATATCTATAAAACAGAGAGAACATTAACAAGGGTGCATTACATGTTGTAAGAATTAATACCAGTAGGACAGGGCTCTCTGATATAATTTTTAAAGTGGATCACTTGTACCAAATTGGTATTTATATTATACTTTTGAAAAAATCTGCATATTTGGCAAAATCAACAAATATATCAGTTTTGCAGGAAATGACTTCTTTTCATGAGATTAAAGTTAAAATTTGAGTTCTTTAAAAAAAAAAAATTGAATTTAGTGATTTTAAGAACTTTTTGTTTATAGTTACAAAGGCTATAAAGTGCAAAGGTTAGGTTCAACATTAGTTTAAAGGAGGGCTGTACAGTAGCAACTATTTCTAATTCAAAATGGGTGCAGTTGATTCACCAGAGGATTTTCATATTTTTAATAAATTATTCCTACTTTGCATTTATGGCAACAGAATCCATTTTTCAGAAAAGCATATAGAAATACATGTGTTTTATGTTATTCAAGTTCTTTAACTTTTTAAAGCAAATGTGTATTAAGCTGTTAAATAAATTTTCGATTTTTAGTAACAGCAGTAATCTTAGAGGTAGGACTAAGAGATACAATGTATAAGTGACTATCCAGAATCTAAAGATCAAAAGTTATTAAATGAACAATGTACCATTTCATACAAAACTTCATAAAATATCAAATGTACCTGCATCCAATTTGATGGTCTTTAAAGAGTTATTTCCAAAAATCTGTTTTTAAATGGTGAGCTGGTTGCAGAGAATCATGTTAATAGATTGTTTTCATTGCCATTGGTAGGTGGTTTCAGATTGTTGCCCAAAAATTAGTAGAGGACCATCCTCAACTATACATGAAACATTTTTACAATTAAATCTGTCGGGGGTTTTCCTAAAGGTTTTTGTCTCGCCTATGAGGATAGACATAGGGAGACATATATATAGGAATCTGGTGGCAGTGTTAACACTGACATTTTTCTTTATATCCTTGCAAGTTTGAATCTTAGGTTTATCAAATTTGGTCCACGTGTTGCTTAAAATGAGTACTTGACAGTTGATCACCTACATGTATCAGTTGACTTTACCTCATTATCATGGTCCAGTGACTACATTAAAGCTTTTGGATTAGGGCAGTTCCTCAATAACCATAAAAGGAAGGCTTACGATATTTGGTATATAGGTTGCTGATGAATAGTATATGACTGGTAGGTGTCACCTGACCTTGGCTTCCATTTCATGGTCCAGTGACTACATTAAAGATTTTGGATTAGGGCATTTCCTCAAAAACCATAAAAGGAAGGCTTACAATATTTGGTATATAGGTTGCTGATGAATAGTACATGACTGGTAGGTGCCACCTGACCTTGGCCTCTATTTCATGGTCCATTGACTACATTTAAGTTTTTGGATTAGGTAAGTTTCCATAAGCATGCACTGTAAATTTTATATGACAATTTAATGCTATGAACATGTTGCTAATGAAGTAATGTTTTTCATTAGTATTGTTTTTTATGGCACTTTCAACAATTTTTCAGCTATATCGTGGAGTTCAAATTTAATCAGGTGAAGAAAAACCAGCAGCCTTCTTTTTCAATTAAGAACGAAGTCGAGTGAAACCTGCCTTCAGTGACACTTGAACAAACCACATAATCTAACTCCGCAACAACTCGGCCACAAGGCACCTTTTTATTACTGATATGGAATGCAGTTGAGACATTTTTGTGTCTACATTGTTTAAGAACCACACAATGAAAATTACAGTCATGGTAATACTAGATCCTGTTTGAGTAACTAAATCAAATGTAACTAATTCAACTTGGAGTCTGCACATTGGGGTCAAAATAAAAGACACCTTGTTAGTATTGTACACAGACAAAGACTGATGGTTTTCAGAAATGTCAAGCAGTTAGTTGATAAGATAATCAGATCTATGTGCACTGCACAAAAACAACTAGAGGCTCCCAGGAGCCTGTATCACTCACCTGAACCTGAAACCAAACAATTACCCTTTTTATCCACCTTTTCTTTCCTATAAGGAATTGCCCAACACTTCTGCAAAAATCATTAATTTTGACCTTTTAAGGGAAATAACTCCTATAATGAAGAGCTTTTGATGCTTAGAGGGAGAAGCCAGGTTCACTTCAAATTTTATGTACCTGTCATACTTTAACTATCAGCCGAAAACTTTCTTGACCCCCCCCCCCCCCCCCCTTTTCTATTTTAAGCCAACATAGATATGTAGGTAGTCAGCTGTCATGATTTGCACAATTTTGGTAGAGGACATCATAAAGATGATGTGTGCAATGTTTCAAAGAAGTCCTTTCATTGGGTAAAGAGGAGAAGATTTTTTATAATCAATTAAAATTGATTTTTAAAAATGTTCAAGGAGAATAATTCCTAAACGGTTCATCAGAAAGTCTTGACCCTATGTCATTTTTGTAGCCCTCATAGAGCTGAACATTAAGCAATGCCTACTTTTTCTCTAGTTCTAATAATTTCCAAGCTTTTGAGGCAAAAATGTCAAAAATAATCAATTTCGACAATTAAAGGGCAATAACTCCTATAGGAGTTATCATACAACTTTGACCCAATGGAGTGTTTCGTAGAGCTTTCAATGCTGATGAAGGCACGTCTCTTCAGTTTTCCTGTATCTGTTATACGTTTTGAACTATAAGCCAAACACTGTATTTTGACCCCCCCAACCCCGTTCTATTTTTACCCATGGCGGCCATGGTTTATGCCAACTTGGTTGAGGACATTTGACAGATGATGTGTACAAAGATTCAAAGCAGTACTTTCAGTGGTTTCAGAGGAGAAGATTTATAAAAATCAATTAAAACTGATTAAAACCAGAGGCTCTTGAGAGCCTGTATCGCTCACCTGATTTTATAGGCAATGAAGATGGCATTTCCCTGATGTTAAAGTAAGTCCTGTAATATTCAATAAACTTTAAATAGGACCATCTAAACAATATTACTAGAAAGTTTTGTTTCCATTGGTTAACCGGTTGTATAGAGAAGATCTTGAAGATCTTTTTTATTTGCCCATATGGTCCTATGTTAAACTAAGTCCTGTGGCAGTGGCCATTTAGAATATCCTATTGGCAATAAAAACATAACTATAAAAAAGACCATCCAAACAATATTGTCAGTAAATTTTGTTTCCATTGGTTAATCAGTTTGAGAAAAGAAACCTAATAGAACTTTTTCCCTTAGGGTCTACTGTTAATCTATGTAATGCTGTGGTGGCACTTTTGATTTTCCTATTGGCATAAAAAACATAAACTTCAAAGAGGACCATCCAAACAATATTGCTAGTAAGTTTTGTTTCCATTGTTTAACCGGTTTTATAGAAAAAGCCTTTTAAAAATTGTTCCTGAAGGGTCCTATGTTAAACTAAGTCCTGCTGAGGTGGCCATTTTGATTTTCCAATTGGCATAAAAAACACAAACTTTATAAATGACCATCCAAAATAAAATTGGTAGTAAGTTTTGTTTCCATTGGTTAAACAGTTTAAGAGAAGAAGCCTTTTTAACATTTTTCCCATAGGGTCCAATGTTAAACCAAGTCCTGTGGTGGTGGCCATTTTGAATTTCCGGTTGGGATAAAAAACATGAACTTTATAGAGGACCATCCAAGCAATATTGCTAGTAAGTTTTGTTTTGATTGGTAAACTGGTTTCAGAGAAGAAGCCTTTTAAAAAATTTTCCCATAGGGTCCTATGTTAAACTACATGCTGCGTTGGTGGGCATTTTGAATTTCCAATTGTCATAAAAAACATAAACTTTATAGAGGACCATCCAAACAATATTGCTAGTAAGTTTTGTTTACATTGGTTAACTGGTTTCAGAGAAGATGCCTTTTTAACGTTTTTCTCATAGGGTCCTATGTTGATTTAAGTACTGCGGTGGCGTCCATTTTGATTTTCCAATTGGCAGAAAAAACATTAACTTTATAAAGGACCATCCAAACAATATTGGTAGTAAGTTTTGATTTGATTGGTTAACTGGTTTCAGAGAAGAAGCCATTTAAAACTTTTTCCCAATAGGGTCCAATGTTAAACAAAGTCGTGTGTTGGTGGCCATTTTGAATTTCCTATTGGGATAAAAAACACAAACTTTAAAGAGGACGATCCAAACATTAATGCTAGTAAGTTTTGTTTCAATTGGTTAACTGGTTTCAGAGAAAAAGCATTTAAAACTTTTTCCCATAGGGTCCAATGTTAAACTAAGTCCTGCTGTGGTGGCCATTTTGAATTTCCAATTGCCATAAAAAACACAAACTTTATAGAGGACCATCCAAACAATATTGCTAGTAAGTTTTTGTTTCCATTGATTTACCCGTTTCAGAGAAGAAGCCTTTTAAGGTATCCGGACCACAATTGACCACGTGATCATATTTGGTGACCCGGAAGTCTATTGTTTTTCAATGGAGCAGACCTCGGTAATGTTCGGCAAACATCGGAAATACTATTTGAGTAACTAACTTTTTTGCTCAAAACTGTTAACATTAACTCAAAGTAAAATAATATATTTTATTTGTATCATTAATTCGTTATACCTTGATGTAATAAAACTGTATTTCTCGGTCGAAAAATGAAATTAAACGGCAACTTCAATTATGGGTCGGATACCTTAAAACTTTTTCCCATAGGGTCCTATGTTAAACTAAGTCCTGCGGTGGCAGCCATTTTGAATTTCCAATTGCCATAAAAAACACAAACTTTATAGAGGACCATCATAACAATATTGCTAGTAAGTTTTGTTTTGATTGGTTAAATGGTTTTAAAGAAGAGAAGAAGCCCTTTTAAACTTTTTTCCCATAGGGTCCTATGTTAAACTAAGTCTTGCGGTGGTGGCCATATTGGTTTACCAATCCAAATAAAAAACACAAACTTTGTAAAGGTCCATCCAATGAACATTATTGCCAAGTTTGGTTTCCATTGGCCATGTGGTTTCAGAGAAGAAGATTGAAATGTAAAAAAGTCCGCCGATGGACGCAAAGTGATAACGATAGCTCACTTGACCCTTTGGGTCAGGTGAGCTAAAAAACAGTTCAAGAAGAATAAATCTTAAACGGTTCATCAGACAATCTTGACTCTAAGGTTTTTTTTGTAACTCTCATAGAGCAGAACAATTAAGCAATGCTAACTTTTTCTCTAGTTATAATAATTTTCAAGATTTTGAGGCAAAAACAGCAAAAATCATCAATTTCGACAATTAAAGGGCAATAACTTGTTTTGTAGAGCTTTGATGCTGAAGAAGGAAGGTCTCATCAGTTTTTCGGTATCTGTTATACTTTTTGAACTATAAGCCAAAAACTGTGTTCTGACCCCCTGTTCTATTTTTAGCCATGGTGGCCATGTTGGTTGGTCTAAGGCCATGATTTGTGCAAACTTGGTAGAGGACATTTTACTGATGATGTGTGCAAAGTTTCAAAGCAATCCCTTCAGTGGTTTTGGAGGAGAAGATTTTTAAAGAAAAATTAACGAAGACGATGTGATGGCAATAGCTCACATGACCCTTGATGAAAAATTTTACAGAAATGTTCTAAATTGTCCATAATAGGAGATGAATATGTATTATAAAAGTATTCAGAAACTCTTGACAAAGTTTCAATTAAACTATTTAAATGGAAAAACAGATGTACAAAACATGTATTGCCTATGATGACCCACCTTCATATCAAAAATCTAAAGCCTAGGTACAAATTTTTAAAAAATTGGAAATTCTACCTTGAAAGTTAGGGTCAAAGGTTATCCAAGGTAAACCACTGGTATGCAACACATAGCCCTATGATGACCTTCATACATATCTAATATCTAAGGCATAGGTAAAAAAATGGAAATTTGACCTTGAAGGTGAAGTTTAAAGTTCAACCACTATAGTATACAACATATCACCCTTGGGAGACCTACCAAAGTAGATGCCATTGACATTGTTCTCAAAGGTTTATGGTCATTTTTATAGGGGACACACCCTCTCATCTTTATGTATAATATCCATAGCCTTAAAGACAAAATGAGGCTGGACAACCTTTCAATACCAAATTAATATTGACATTGATGTCAAAGGTTAAGGTCATTTAAAGGCATATAGTCTTGTGTTGATACATCCATATACATATACAACATCTAAACCTCAAGTCTAAAGAAAAAAAAAGTTATAGGTCAGACAAGCATTCTCTATGAAAATTACATAAATTGGAACTCGAGGTCCAAGATCAAGGTTGTAATTATGCACAACATACTGTCTCAGGATGATACATCCACATTACCTAGGTAAAGACAAAAAATTACAGACAGGACAAGCTTCTCTTAGAAAAACAAAATGAAGAAATTAGAGTAAAACAATACATCTCCCTTCATTCGAAGGCGATACATCATTATGTGGTTTTAGAGAATGAAATGAAAACCACCGAGTTCACCAAATAAGGTGAATAAAGCTGACAGTAATGTCCAACATTAAACATATGTTTACCCAAATATAGTTGATACATGAAGGGTATACAAATTGCAGAGAAGACAATATATATGGTTACTTCAAAGTGAAAAATATGTCAAGGATTATTGACATGACAAGACAGAAATCTTGCAGCACAAAACAACTATGGATACAAGATGTATGGTATATTAAGGCTGCTGCTTTAAATAAGTAGATAAATATTTAGTAGTACCTAACTCAAGTAGAAAGGCGAGACAAGAAAATCTCAAACCCAGCACCAGCAGGAGGGAAAGACAAGAAAACCTCAGACAATCAATTGAAAATATTTCTGGTATTCAACAAAGCTCTGCCGAGTTGGAGACAAAAAGAAATCATTTTATTTGTGTGTCTAAGATTTTCCTATTTAGCCTCGTCTCAACCAGTAGTTGAGAATTTCATGCCCCTTTTCCTGTAAAAATGTCTTATGATGTCAACTGTCAGTTCAGCAACAGAAATCATAAAATATTTGCTTTTGTTAAGATTGTTTAATCTGACTCTTTAATACAGTGGGTTCCAATTAACTGCATGAGAATTTAAAACACCCAACCATTTCCTATAATCTCCATGTTAAAACACCAAACCATTTCCTATAATCTCCATGTTAAAACACCAAACCATTTCCTATAATCTCCATGTTAAAACACCAAACCATTTCCTATAATCTCCATGTTAAAACACCAACCCATTTCCTATAATCTCCATGTTAAAACACCAACCCATTTCCTATAATGTCCATGTTAAAACACCAACCCATTTCCTATAATCTCCATGTTAAAACACCAACCCATTTCCTATAATCTCCATTTTAAAATTTCTGTTTATTGCATACAGTTGTCCAGAAATGGACTGACTACTTGTCAAAAACTAACATTTTCCTAATGTCAAAAACTGACATTTTCCTAATGAGGTAACAACAGTGTCTTGCACTAGAAATATCAAAGCATGTTTTGACAATCTTCTTTTGTTTTGTAATTGTTGTTACAAAATTAAGGTATTAGAAAAGAGTCACCTGAATTATTTTATGTATCAACACAGCTTTTGATTAGATGATATAAGTGAAATATTTAGATTTTCTGTTAATTGCATATTTTTCTCTGACAAATTTATGAGATTAAGAGGAGTGCAATGTATAAACATTTAAACAAGATATCTGTGCTTCCACGACCCAATTTATGCCATGACAGTGGTACACATCATAACACATAATTACACAAAATTCTACACTGGAGACTACTTTCAGTGACTATTTGTTGACCCTTGACAAAAACAAAAACAAATTAAAGAACCTTAGTGAGCAAGCTCACAATACCCCATGTGTTCCCATTATATCAAGGTGGTATTTTGTATTTAAATTGGTATATTGAAGTGTCATGAAAATCCACGAAGAAATGAAGGCGACAACATAGAATATACATGTACATGAAAGTCCCCCTCCCAAAAATATGGTCGCCCTTAACAAATTTCCCTAAAAATCAATCCCATCCAAGCACCTACTATAAGTAGCAATTTCCTCAAGTTTCATGAAAATCCATGATGAAATGAAAGCGCTATCCAGGCGACAACATTGAATTTACATATACATGAAAGTTGACTAAGTCTGCCTCCCAAAAATTTGACCCTCTTAACAAAATTCCCTGAAAATTAATCCCATCCAAGCAACTACTATAAGTAACAATTTCCCAAAGTTTCGTTGAAATCCATGAAGAAATGAAAGCGCTGTACAGGCGACAACATTGAATATACATATACATGAAAGTTGACAGTCCCCTACCCAAAATATGGTCCCCCTTGGTGAAATTCCCTGAAAATCAATTCCATCCAAGCAACTACTATAAGTAACTATTTCCCAGAGTTTCATTGAAATCCATTAAGAAATGAGAGTGCTATCCAGGAGACAACAGCAGGACACACAGACAGATGGGTCAAAAACATTATACCCCTGGCAACTTTGTGGCGTGGGGTTAAATAAGTAAAAAAGAGAACATTGGTGGAAGAGAAAAATCTCAGACATCCAAATGAAAGATTTCTTTTGGTCTCAACTTATCAGAGGCTCCTTGAAAAAACATATCTCTTCACTTAGTTGTCCGAGATTTTTCCGTCTTGCCCTGCAACCAATGTCTCCCCCTCAGCAACAATCCTTTCATTCTACACAAAAATTACTCAGCTAGATCAAATGATGTGTTAGGAAACAAAACTGTCTACCTACAGACGATAACACATAGTACCTCTTTATAACAAACAACTCCAGTATTTTAGTTGTTTTTTGGTTTTTGGTTTGAAAAAAAAACAGTTATGTATTCTAATATGACGTCCTTCAAACGCTTTGGAAACAAACCCTTATTTAAATATTCAACAAAATATGGCTGTTCCAGCCATTTCAAAAACCCCTGTGTGATGATGTTTTTGCTTAAAATTTTTTTTTTATATTGTACTTTTGTACGAAAATCCAATAGAAAACATGTTTTCATGATAACACATCCATTTTCTATTCCATGCCTTAATTGTTTACATGTTACAATTCTACCATGACTTTTGCTACGTTGTGTTTTCAAGGGACGTTGTTGCGTTGTTTACAATGAGGTTCAATGCAAACCGCGAGACTTTTCCCGCCCCCACCGCAAACGAATTTACCGTATCAAAATGAAAAGGCAACCGAATTTCAAAATGTTGTTTAATTGTGGAAAATAACTGTTGATTTAAATGTGCACAATTGTGGATCTAAAACAGGAGCATAAGCTCGACCAAATGCGGTAAGCAGTTTTCATTTCTCACACAAACACAGCAACAGTCACACGGTGACTGATGTAATAAAGCTTTCAATTTTGTCATTCTTTATTTTGATTGTTAAATTTTATTGTTAATGTTAATAAATATGTTAGTTTGTTTTTAATTTATATTTCTTCGTTTTTTTCTACTAAGTTTTACACGAGAAATATAATAATTTCGTAACAAGGGAGGATCTCGGAAATTGGAACAGCCAAAATAAACCTTTACCTAGGTGGTCGCGAAATGTAAAATTTCAGTATTTTCATATCAGAATCAAAATAATTCATGGCTGCCCCAATTTTATGGATTATTTAAATATGGGTAGGCATTATATTCATGATATTTTACCACTCGCTAACGCTCATGGCAAAATATTCATGAATATAATGCCTACCCATATTTAAATAATCCATAAAATTGGGGCAGCCATGAATTATTTCTTAAATAATAACTATTCAATAGTGAATATTCTTTTTTTAATATACAAATAGACTAATATGATTATGCATAAACTTCAATAAATATCCACTTAAACCCAAGCAAATGGTTTACATGATTGAATATTACAACTGTTCTCAAAATGGTGAAGCTTTTTGATTAGGTCTGCAAGTAAAACAGTAAATGTGAATGTCTTTAATAAAAAATGTGTGAGGTACTAACGAAGATAATAATAATGTGAAATATTATGCATAGGATAACACTCCTAGTAGTATACAATAATGCTATGCTGCTTGATATTGCAGGTATAAGTCTATAGAATTAAAATAACTTGTCTGTCATGGTATGATGTCATTTAATATCAACTCTTTATCATCATCAATTTGATTGGATAATGCTCAAAACTTGCAGCTTAAATCAATGAGTTTCATGTCTGAAAATTATAGGCAGCTGCAGAATACATTATTTCCCAAATAAAACATATTGCTCAATCTATTGCTTTTTTGAAGTACATGAATTAGAATGAAGAAAACCAAAAGTTGTTTAAGTAGATCTTGGATTTTACTGTTGCTCATGGCTTGTGTAATGTATATTTATGACAGAAAAATATCTGATATACATCTAAAACTATAATAAAAAATATCTCATAATTCAGAGTGGTATAATATTCTTTTTGCAGCAACTGTTAACAAACATGACAAAATATGATAACAATATACTCCTTGTATACAGAAAAATGTGTATTGGTGGATACTGAATTGTTTAAAAAAACACAAATACAATCAGAATGGAATATTTGGCACTATAATAGAAATAAAAACTTTCAGAACCTTGCCTTTTGAGTTTCGTAACAAAAATGATTACCATACTTTGTAAAAATGTATTTTTTCCTTAAATATATGTTATATTTCCTGTTAAAAGGAAATTATTCCCTTGTGTTTACTGATTTGTTTCTTATTCATAATTCTACTTGAATCAAATAAAGAACCATAGTAGAGACATGAGCATTTTCGCCCCATAAATACAAATGCAATACAAATCCGTTTGTAATGGATAAATAAAAAATCTGTGTAATTTGTTTGTTTACATGTATAACAATACATTTTATGATTCGTACTATACCATGAATCCCAAAAATGAAAACTACATAGATTATATAATAATTATTATTATTTTAAATAATAGGATAATATAACAAAATGATAAAGATAGAAGATGAATAAGGAAGGAAATGAAAAGAAGTGAAGACATACAGAACACATTACAAGAAATTGAAATGATGTACATTATGACTATAAAACAGCAGTTTCTATGAAAACTAGATATATCAGTGAGATTGTTTCCCTCTCTGTGGGCCCTGCTGATCTTGAAGTTTATCAACCATGGTATGCTACACAACTCCTTGATATTACCTACCCACATACCAAATGCCCACCTCAAAAGATGAAAAAGTTAAAGCCTGGACACAATTCATGGACAGACAGACCTACCATCGGATCACTAAGTGGCAGGCCCTAATTACAACGCATAGTCAAATAGATGTGGATTAAAAACTGAAAACAATCTTCTAAGAAACCCTGTAATGCAGCTTTAATATTCAACAGTGTTACATGATTTTCATTTTTAAAATACTAAGTCTTATATGATAAATGCATAAAACTATTTCAAGGTTAACAAATCAACAATTTCTAAAAAGAAGATGCCAGACATAAGATTTTTTAAATAATATTTTGAACAGGCTATATAATATATTGCATATGCTTTTTAATCTGAACATCAGTTTATATGAATAAACCGCCCTTGGTATATGGAGTATAACTCAAATTGAAAACTTTCAACATAATTTAATGAAGAATTCATTAAGTAAAATTTTGATTCATTGAATTAATAAAGTGATATTGAACATCATGCAGAGCAATCATGTGAGCAACAGCAATTAAAACATTGAAAAGCATTGCAAGTAAGCTGTGTTTATGTTGCCAAATAAATCAAAATAATTATTTTGTGATGGGTAACATGGTGGCAAACATCCATATCTAACGAATAAGTTAAAAAAAAATGGTCCATTTCCCTTGCTTTATTTTTTGAAGAAGGCATTTGAACATTTTCCTACAGGGTCCTGTTGTGCTTTGAACCATTTTGAATTTTCAATTGAAAAAAAAAAATTAAGGAAGACTATGCAATAAACATTTGTGTTCAGTTTGAGTTTAAACAGATTTGATGTTTCTTACATTTTCCAAAAGGGTACAATGCTTTAGCTGTCATTTGAATTTAAGAATAAAAAACTTATAATTCAATAAACAATCTCATCATGTCTGGTTTTTACTAGTACAACTGATTTAGAGAAGAAGCAGTTTTGAACATTTAGCCCATATGTTTCTATAATAAATTGAGTCCTCAGGTAGCAGCCATCTTGAATTTCTGATTGGAACAAACAACATATTTTTCCTTAGGACCACCCAGTAAACCATCCTATACAGTATGTCTTCAATCAGATTTGAAATTTTAGAAAGCATTTGAACATGTTTTTCATGCAGTACTATTTTAAACTGTCATTGGATGGTCACCATTTAGAATTAAAGTTAAAAACTTTGTAGATAACTATCCAATGAATAAAACTTTGAGGCCATGTTTGGTTTCAATTGGTCCAGTGGTTTTTAGAGAACAAAACAGACATGTACAAATTTAGACAACTATGGATTAGGTGAGCTAAAAAGGGTGAAAATGACACAGTAATTTGATTGTAATTTAGAATGATAGGAGAAAGGCAACTGAAAATCTTTACATAAGCAAAAATAGCAGTGTAAAAGTGTTCTTACAAAAAGAAAACCCTGTTTCCTCACATAATCAACATGCATATCACAATTAAAATGGATACATCTTTAAAGTTTACAAACAACCAGAAAATGCCGATTCCAGTCAAGCTTATCATAAAAATCTTGTATATAATAATAAAATAACTGTACAATTGTAACAATGCATGACCTTACTAACAAAAAGGAACAATGTTTATATCACCCTGTTAAAACATACATAATTTCTTTATTACAGATTCAGTTAAAAAAAGATAAAACCAATAAGACATGATTAAAATTTGTTAAAAATTTCATCTGAAATAATTCCTAACTATGTTTTAGCACCATTGATTATGAAAGATCAGCATACACTTAAAATTAGGCTACATTTAATCTGTAACAAAAACAAGTTCATTCATAAAGGACTCATTTGTTCTTGTAAATGACTTGGTATAGAACTCAGATGGTGCTTATTAGTTTGTGATGGTGAATGTTTTCTGGGAGAGTTCCGACATGGTGATCCTGGAGATTGAAGTCTTTTGACAGGTTTGATTGGTGATCTGGTTTTTTTAATAACATCTCTGGGTGTCATTCCTGCTGCAGTCCGAAGTACAACCATTTCTGTCAGAGGTGTTGACAGTGGCATTTTGATGGCAGGAATTTTAGGAGGGTTTAGAGGAGTGAAATTTTCACTTTCCTTCCCTTGAATGTCCATTTTAATTATTTCACCCCTAGGTGTACAGATATCATTATCTGTAGCCTTCAATGATTCATTTATCTTAGCATCATCCAACAACGTTTTTGTGTTATTCTCTTTATCTGACTGTACTACACTATCTGAACCATCCAACTCCATACTCTCCTCCTCAACAAATTTGTCCATTAAGACAGACGATTCATTCAATCTGCTATGATCAGAAGTGTAATAAACACTTGGTTTTCTCTTAAGATTTGATCCATTTGGTATGGAACTAGTAGCCGTGACATCTTCAGTTGGTTTCAACAGATGAGTTGATATTGGTAACTTTGCCTGCCCTTTTCCTGGTTTTAGATTTACTGTCACTATAGCTTTCATTTTAGCAGCTTCTTCATCATTTTTAGCAAAAATGGTTGGTATCCTAATTGGTGATATGCCACGTTTCCTAGATGTGGAATTTGGAAACCTATAGGGTGATGAGTGTCTTTCAGAAACATCTTCATCAAAATGCTTAGCTGTGGATGCTACTCTACCTCTTTGTGTTGTTTGAAGTTCCATTATACTTTCATGTTTTGGTATAGACACATCAGCTTGTTTGATCTTTGCAGGAGGTGGTCCCATGACTACCACATCCTCTGTTATAGCAGTTGTTGTTTTAGAAGTCAGATAACCAGCTCTGGACAGCAACTTATGTGTTTCTGCAGAAATCTGAAGATTAGGTGTGATATTTGGAATGCTTTTCCTATGAGGTTCACACAAACTCTGTGATCGACTAACACTTGTCTTCAATGGTTGTTTTAAATCTTTTGCAGAATTAGACCTCATCGTGACACTTCCTTCTACTGTCATTTCATTACCCTTGACACTTACAGGACTGTTGTTTAGATTACTTTCACTTGCATCTGACATATCCAGCATAGAGCCCTTCCCACTATCTTGGGAAATAGACCGTGCTATTGTTTTCTTCTCCTCTTTATCACACATATCCTCTTGTCCACTTAATAAGCTATCTGTACTGGTACTCGAATGAATCTTAAGATTGTTGTTCAAATTATCCGTTATAACACCATTACAATTATTTTGAAATGTTTGTTCATCTGCAGCTTTGTTCTCACCATCTTTAGATACCAGTATAACGGTGTTGCCAGATATATTTGACAAGCATGTCTCTGATTCATCTGAATCACAACTTGAACACACTGTTTCTTCAGTTTTTTTGGAAATGGCACTTGAGTCTAGTTGAATTAATTCTTTTTTGTCCATATGAATTTCTAACTCTTTATTTTTAGCAGTGTCTGAATTAGAATAAATATTTTGAGCATTGTGAATCTGTGGCAAGTCAGGAATCAGTAATGGAACTGGATCTCCAATTTCTGATTTGTCTAGTCCGAAACTTCTCCGTAACTTTTGAATATTTTCTTTTTCACCGTGTAATAGACCAGTTTTAACCGAATTAGGCTGACCTCTACGTAGTCTGATTTTCTGGGCATCCAAGGACATGGACCTAGATAAAGAGCTGTTGCATGATAAATCATTCCCACACATAATAGCGGTGTCAGAGAGACAATGTCTTGGTTCTTCCCTCTGTACATGAGAAACATCATTTTGAGACATATCTAGATCCTCCTCAACAATGAAACCTTCATTGAGGGAATTACGATCATCGCAAATGGACATGAGAGACTGTTCTACAGGAGTAATAGAAGAATTTGACTGATTTAGAATTACTGGCAATGGAGATCCTTGTTCATCTAAGTCCTCTGAAGTTGGTGATGTACCTGTTGGACTAGCTAAACGAAGTCCAACCTGCTGAGTTTGTTCAGACTGGGAGAGCTCAGACTGAGCCTGAAAAAAAAAAACATTCTGTAAAGAAATTTCAATATAGTAAACAATATTTCTCTATCCAATTTTTACACTTGTTCCATTTACCAAGATGTACATGTAAAACAGAGCTATCATGAAATATAAACATTTCTACAACAGAAACTACTTTGTTTTGGTAAACAATTATGAATTTGTGTTGAAAATATTCTTTTCTTGTATGTTAGTTAAAAGTCCACATCATTATTGTTAAAAGAATTTAATGAATATGTAAATTAAATAGCTCTAGTGAAACATACATCTCCTCATTGATATTCTCCAATTACATAGTCTACAGCATCAACAAAAAACAAGGTTATCTGAAAACTGTACATGTACATGGTGTGTTGTATATACCTTATCGCCTTTGCCTCCACTTAATCTTCTGAATAAACCTTTACCATTAGTCTTGCCTTTCTTAGAAGTATTTTGAAGAGATATATTTGAACCTGAAGCATTCCTACAATGTAATAGTTAATGATGTTAGTAGCTAGGTAATGCAAGATATAAGTACATGTATATACATGGTATGGCAATAGTATACTTTTATATTGTATAAGCATGCATAATTTAAGGTATATTCCACATACAGAAAAATTGTATAAGGGGTTGAATAGTACTTTTTTGTCTCAAAATATCCATCACCATTACAAACTTAAAAGTTCACTTATGATTTCTTTTTACAATTATTATTCAGAACCATGTACAGTTAATGGACTAAATTGTTCTCCACCTGACATGACGATATCTGCGATATCAGACATTGATTTTTTTTTAAAGCTTTGCGCTATATCCTTTTTGGTATTAAGAAATTGGTCTACATTCTTGTAAAAAAAAGAAAGTTTTCCAAACATGATGTATGAAAACTGAAATAACAAATGAGCCATGACGTTAACCAACTTTTGCTAGTAGTAAAGATAAAAAATATAGGGCATCTACTGTGACATTAAATAATACCCCACCTTGTTGAATTGTTTTTAATATTCTTGAACACATTTTACTAAATTACAAATCAGCTGAGCATGATAACAGTTCATCTCAGAAGACAATTTTTACCTCAACCTTGGACCTATAAAAATAATTTAAATTGGCCTTACTTAAAACTACAAATGGGATTGTATGGAAAATTCAACTTTATCTTCATTTTTATAGTACTTAACAGCTCTGCAAAGTTTAAAAAAAATCTGTTTTTCAAGTAATCTTTTGAAAACAGTTAATTTTTGACAATTTTTTAAAAATTGACCTTACTCAAAACCCACAAATGGGATTGTGCTGAAAATGTAACTTAAGAATCTTAATTTTATAGTACTTATTAGAACGTATAATCGTACCCTCGCTTCTTCTTCTTCTTTTTATTTTTTTTTTGGCTAGGGTAAGAATTTAGTCCCATTACTCGTAATGTAGCAGAGCGGGAGTGAATCACCCCAAGAACTTTGATGTCCAAAAGAAGTTGCATATACAATCAGACGTGGTCGATCTTGATATCTTTCGAAACTGTCACCATGTTTTTATCGGTTTCATGTTTAAAATCGATCATTATTGATACATGATGATAGTTATTGCCGTTTTTAATAACCCGCTGTGCGCTGTGTATTAATTGACATTAGTGTCTCTTATTAATTACATTTACTACATGAAAAACATCGAGAAACTGAATGGCGAGTTGCATCTTGGGTAATACATATGTAAATTACTGGATTCTTACCACGGAATGGTTGTTATAGTATGCAAATTAGCACGTTTATAATAAAATTAGGTCACATTATGCATATACGGAAAAATGATCAACATAGCACATTTTCCACGTGCATCTTCAAAGATGAAAAAAGAAATTTCTTCAATAAAGATCGTTCCTATTAGTTTTGCAATGTCTAAAGTTAAGAAGATAAATATTATGTTTAAATTTTGTATAAACAGACCGAAGTCAGAATTTTTTATGTGCTACATTACGAGCAATCGGACTGAATTCTGCCGTTAATCCCTCAAATCACAAAACTAACTTCGGATTATAACCGCAGTAAAATTAAAAGTACTTATCAGCAGTGTTAACAAAACCTGTTGACGTGTTTTCAAGTTATCATTTGGAAACCATCAACTCTTGACAAAAAAAAAATTTAGGACATGGAAAAATGTCTTGCCTGCATTACACATCAGTATTGAAAAAAATTAAAAAAATTACTTTATGAGCAACATGTAATTAGCATTAAACTGTCATCATTTAAATATACTATGCATGGATAAAGAGGAACTGACCTAATCCAAAAACATTAACTTCATTCAATGGAATGTTTAATTGAGGTCAAGGTCAGGTGACATCTACCAGACAGTCAAGTACTATTCATACGCAACCTATATAACAAATATTTTCATCCTACTATTCACGGTTACGACTAGAAACTGCCTGAATCAAAAAACTTTAATATAGCCACTGTACCATGAAATAGAGGTCAAGCCTACAGGTGACGTCTACCTGACAGTCATTATTAACCTATATACCAAATATTGTCATTCTACTATGCATAGTTCAGAAGAACTGCCCTTATCCATTAACTTTAGTTTAATGTAGTCACTAGACACAAAAGTCAAGGTCTGGTGACAATGACACCTACCTACCAGTCATTTACCATTAATCAGCTACCTATATACCAAATACTGTCATCCTACCATGTATGGTTACAGCGGAACTGCCCTAATCCAAAAACCTTAACATAGTCACTGGACTGTGAAATTGAGTTCAAGGTCGAGTGACAGTTGGCTGCTGGACCATATTTGATGGACCTTAGCCAAATGTCTAGTGTTTATGCCTATGCCTGATTCCCATATATATGTCTCACCTCCAATAATGATACCAGTGACTATCAGGTGAGACAAAAAAGGAACTGGCCCAAGTTGAAAACTACAGATTAGATTGTGCTTAAAATTTAAGTTGATCTTCATTTTATAGTAATTAACAGCTATGCAAAATTTAAACAAAATCTGTTAACACATTTTCAAGTAAATATCTGAAAACCATCAGGGCATGGAGAGACACTCGTATCCATATAGAGAATCACATATTACCCCACCAATTTGGGTAGGTGGCAACACCCCTGTTATAGAGCATGAGTTGTAAAATCCTTCAAAGGAAATGAAGATATAATCCACACTACAGAATGGAATGCAGTCTGTAGATATGAATATTATTCAAAATGTTTAGTTATGCTTAAAAAGAAACTTTGCCAATAAACATAAATACTTTCTGGCTTACTTAATGGCTGCTATTTTTCTTGCCTGAATCTGGATTTCATCAGAAACTCAAGAAAGCCCGGATTCCTGAACGAATATGAGGAATTGTAAGGATGAAGGGTCAGTTGACGAAGTATTAAGGTAAGTTTTTTATTACCTTTAAATGGCTTACAAAATTCAGGTTACATCATGATTTATGTTGACAATTTTGTCCATAGACTGTAATGTATCTATAACTTTTATTCAAAATTTTATTCTACATGTATTAGAATTAGGAAGAGTAATTTTCTGTATGATAATTTAATTAATACAGAAAAATGAGAAATATTAGAAAATAGTTGACAATTCACTATAAGAACCAAATTTTCCTCAAATTTTCATGTGGCAAACAAATCAAGTAGGACCGATAGGTTACTCTTTTAAAGTTCAACATTAAAAATAAGCAAATAACCTGATTTTTGTCCTAGAATTACAATAATATGAACCTTAAATTATTAACCACTACCTCCCTAGCAGCTGACACCATGTGTTAATGATGTAAGGAATATTGTAAGATATGCAAACTGTGTATCTATACAACATGTTTATATGTACATTTTTTAAACATATCACAGAAATTGCTATTACAATTTCAGAACTTGACATTAATGTTTGTCAAATTTAAGGTACTAGACTAAAACTGTATCTGAGCAAGACAACTAATATTAATAATCAGCGAGTCTTAGATTTTTCAGCTACTAAATAATGGATTTGACACAATTAAAAGCTCACGTAATAAAACAGTTAAATGGTTTTAGAAAAACTTACAATTTACTTTAAAATAATAAAAATCCCTGGATTTTCAGGCCATCAAGATTATCGTTTGGACAATTCAATTTCATGTCCAATGGCACAATTACATACAAAAGTTAATGTCAGGCTCTGAAAAAAACTGTATAAAAAAGAAATAGCTTGAATTGTACTTGCCTTGATGGATTACAACTAGTCAAATATGACATGTACATTTTCTGTTTATATCATGTTAAATGCTTACTTTTTACTCTTTCTCATACTGCCTGGACTAAACAAATTCAATCGTTTCCTTGATCCTTTTCCATTAGTACATGGTGTGGCACTGAAAGCTACCTGCCCCCTGTTACTAAAGGCAATACTTGGAGTATCCAAAGCACCTTTCCTTAAATCTGAAAAAGTGAAACTTATAGTTGTAAAGAATCAGGTCAAATATTACAGGGATCCTGGCATCAAGAGTGTTTTCAGTACTGGACAGGTATCATATGCATTCATTTCATTGATAGTATGAATGTTTATTTTGTCAGTTTTGTATCTACTGTGTGATTTAATTCTTACATGTACATGGTGATAGATATTTTTACCTGTAAAGTCCAAATCTTTGCAGTTATTATTATATGTAGACAATACACTTGTGGTTAAAGGTGATATTGAGAATTTTAATTTGATGCAAAATCTAAATACTGGATAATTTGTTTGTTACTATTCATATTAAAATAAGAATTTAATAATCAGAACATTGACCAGTGTTCTAGGATTTTTTTGCTAACTGAACTTTACACTGGAAAGTGTCCTCTATAAACTGCCTTTCCCGCATCTCAAGTAAACTTTCCCAAAGTTTTAATGACGTGTTAATTTTTTAATTAAAAATATACAGATATGTACTAATTGAATATTTTCTACTTGTACAGAATTGCACAATATTTCTTGTTTCCAAATATAAATGTACTGTATTCAGTACATATATATTTGGAAATAACAACTATTTGCAATTCTGTCTAAGAGTCTAAGAAGCTGGCTCAGGTTTCTTGTTGTACATATTTTATGAAACAAACAGTACAGAACCCACATACATGTCAAAATATAATGTACACATATTTGTACATAACAAATTTTCATCCTTGTCAATTTTTGTACAAGTCAATGTAAGAAAAAACTTCAATATTAATATTATTTAATTCATTACGAAATTTACACACAAAAAAAAAAAAAAAAAAAAAAAAAAAAAAAAAAAAAAAAAAAAAAAAACAAACCCAAAAAACAGAAAATAGTTTTCCCCAAAAACAAAAATTTCTCCAAATACCAGGTTTTTATTTAGTCGTTACTGCAATCATTCTTGATCTCAAAAATGTTTTGCAGCAGTGTTGACTACTCAAATTACAAGCACCTGTATAACATTGATCAAATAAAAACAAAAAACAAATATCAACACTTGATTTTTTTATCTTGATTTAAAAAAAAAATAACCTATTGAACAAAATTAATGTATTTTTGTATCCTGACAGGGCAAGTATAAACATTTTTTCAAGAATCCCAACTTTTAATGTGTACTTGCCCACGGGTGATCAGGACAACAAAAATGGCTTTCCCGTGCTGAGAAATCACTTTCCACGGGTGACAGGAAATGGGAATCCTAGAACACTGAAGACATTCTATTAGTTGTTTAAATAGACTTTTACAATTATTATAATAGTACTTTTCAAAAAAAATTATCTTGTATGCATTCAGATCTGAAATTAACACTGCTTCAGTCATAAGTTTTTTATCAGTTCCACCTCTAGATATTCATTTCGTAATTGATTGCATGATTTTCTAAATAAGGAAGAATTAACAAGTGTGGACTGTGAGCACGCTCACAGAGCGATACCCGTGCTTCGCTTCAAGTCTAATTATCTCCCCTGAATAATATCCAACAGAGACGAAAATTCTTCATGCACATCTACATATGATGTACTTCCTTCATGTAAAGTTTCATCAAAATCCATCAAGTGGTTTAGGTGTAGAAGCGCTTACAAGGAATGTGGACAGACGGACAGACAGACAGGGTCATTCCTATATACCCCCGAAACAAGTTTGCGGGGGGTATAATTATAATTATTTTTTAAAAGGTACACACTTGGGTATAAAATTGGATTATTATTTTCTAAGGAAAAGAATAATGGAAGCTTGGGAAAATCCCCAGAGTTGATCCAATTTTTTCAATATCATTCAAAATAAGCCAAACAAAACTCTTGTGTCACTTAAATGGGGAAACACCAGCATGTTTCTAGTAATGATTGCAGTTCAATCAAACGCCTTAACCACTACTTAGCTAATATATGTACTAATAATCAAGACATATTTTATCTTTTTTATGAAAACCATCAACTGTTGAGAAAAAATAATTTAATTGTTTCAAGTCCCCAAACTACGAACTAGATAGTGCTGAAAATTGAACCTATATATAGCACTTGTGAGAATTGATTTATGATTTTTCTATACAGGATGTAACTTGGTAGAAAAACTATTTACCCCATCATAATTAAGTTTATCTGCAGTACAGTATACTTTAATAGAACAAAATAACACCTTGGTTTGAGCATTTCAGATGTAATATAATCATACTGCCTTTAGGCCACACAGAATTAATTCTTGTTCTTCGGACTTTACCTCAGAAAAAAAAGGAGCGAACGAGCGAAAAAATTTTCTTATTAATTTTTTTTTGGAATTCTGATTTTGTGGAGTGAATGATTTTTTTTAGGCGAGCGATATGTTTTTAATTTTTTTAAAAGATTTTTTTCTTGTTTTCATGGTTAAACTGATGCGAGCGAGCAATTTTTTTTAATTTTGAAGAAAATAACTGAAATTAAAAAAAAAAATTGAAGAATGTGTCCATGGGACACGGATGCCCCCGCTAAAGTAAGTCCCAAACAGGAAGTAGTTGTCCGACAGGTCTGAAAGTCGCTTAGGACATACAACTTGTGATACTGAACAACCCTGCCAAATTTCAAATTGTTCTCATGTACGGTTTCTGAGAAAAGCTTGACGGAAATTTGTTCGGACGTACGTACGTACGTACGTACGGACGGACGGACGGACATGAGTAAAACTTAATGCCCCCCGACATGTCGTCGCGGGGGCATAAAAATTTATTTGATATTAAACGAGTGCTGGTTATCAGTGTTTTACGACTTAGCCAATTGATTAATACATTATATAGCAGAAAAGAATTGTCTTTTTTCTCTAATGAAAAGATGCTGCCTTGGCTCTCTATCAATAGGTACAGACGGACCAACAGACAGTCCGTCTGTACCTATACATTTTACTTTCGGTTTTGATTTTATAGGGTACTGAAACAGTATTTTAACCTTCCAAGTTCTGAATGAATCTCCAGCTATCGGAGCACTTGGAAGAAAATCGTAAAACGCAGAGATTATTTTGGGGTAGGACTTTTTTTATCGCCTCTTCGGCTATATAAAATTAGTTGATTTTTTATTTTTCTGAACATTTTACCTTTGTTTCAAATAAAGAAATATTCCTGTCACATATCAACATATAACCCCCAAGTATTCTCTCAAAATTTCAGCACCACTTTTATTGCATATAAGAAAGAAAGACCAACCGGAAGTCAACTCACTCAAAAAATCTTTTACTTTCAAGTTCAGTCCCAAAATAGTGCATGTCATCCAAAGACTCACATAATTTTTTTTTAGTAAATACATATTAATTCAATTTTATTCTCTTGTTTTCTGAATTATTCAGCTTTCCAAAAATACCAAGTTTGTTCCAATATCTATTATGGTTCAAAAGTTATAATTATAACAGTGAGCAGCTATTTTTGAAAAGCACTACTTTTACGTACAACCTCAGGACTGGTGGTCCTACACATTTTTTTAAAGACAACTTCCATTTCTGGAAGCGGGTGGGTTTCTGGTTTATGCGGGCGGAAGAAATTTGTTTTTTTTCTTTCTGAAATAATTTTACGAGAAGGCGGTCCGACAAACAAGTAATTAATTCGACGTGGCCTTAGGGTAGATTATCACACAATTCAAAGGCAGTATGATTTTTATTATACTGAATGCCTAAGAAAGAAACATGAACTAGCATAAAGATACTGTACTGAAATATATTTTTAATAGAAAATGCTTGTTTGTCTGCTAGTTGTTTTTCCAACTAATAATTGAAAATTTTCCTCTATTTGTTGTGTCTTTTACGTGTTTGTATTTATTTTATATCACTTGTATAAACTTCGGCTGAAGTGGGTGTTAATATAATCATACTGCCTTTGAACGAGGGTGTTACGGTAGATTATCAGATAAAAGAATTATCGGCTTGTATTATTTACCAATGATTTTTTTTCAATTTTGTGTTTTTATTTGTTGTTCCTTATTGTTGTGAATATACACCATTTAAGCAACTTGTACATGATATTTGTTCTCGTTTCATACAATTTACAGTTGATTTTCACTTTTGTTGGTCTATGAATTCTTTAACTTAACTTTTATTGACAATCGAAATCACTTCCAAATGTTCAGTTTCGAGCATTTCTGCTAATTCTCCCCTTGAGAGCAGATCATGTATGTTATTTTCAACCATGTTTGTTTTCCAAACACTTAAAAATATAAAAGACAATGTTCAGAACACATCTGTACTTTTCCTGGAAATTACATAAAAGACCGAGACACAGTGCAAAATTAGAAGATAACTGTATTGTATTTGAAGAATTGCTGGCATCAATTGGTGATTTGATGGTCAGAAATTGAGTTTACTGGTGACACGCAAGTGGAGACAGTAACTGGATATTTCCTACCATTAAATCATCAATTGATGCTGGCAAATCTTCAAATACAATACCGTTATCTTCTGACATTCTATTTCTATACCATAAAACTAAATTAACTGATTAAAATTGGAATTTGTTATTTACCGGAAAAAACATCTGCGCTTTTATTAACGTTCGACTACATCAATCATGGAATTGATGCCATGAAATTTTTAACGTTGTCCAATCAGAATTGACGTAACATCAAAAATTGCATTAGAATCTGAAAATATATTGCACTGTATTCCTGTATGAAATAGAATGGGGAAAAATTATTACTGTATAATAAATCTTAATATATACCCATATTTTTCAGTCCAGCAGCAGGTGTAAATGGTGTGTTGCCCAAAGCTGATCCCTGTGGTAAATTCTGCAAAATGGCTTTTCTGAATAAAAAATAACCATTACTTGACACATATAATGGACACAATACTTTCCCGTTACTTTCTTGCTTGGATTCCAAACTTGTGACGAAAACATTCAAAAGAAAGCGTACAATGTTAAAAA
Source organism: Limnoperna fortunei (assembly GCA_944474755.1). Lineage (NCBI taxonomy): Eukaryota > Metazoa > Mollusca > Bivalvia > Mytilida > Modiolidae > Limnoperna > Limnoperna fortunei. The sequence continues at coordinate 37,041,490 of OX104113.1, forward strand.
AGAAATTTAAATCAAGCCTATGCTTAAGTTAACTATTCATTGTATTTAAATTATTAAGGTGATATTCAGCAAATCAGTAAAATAAAAAATTTACTAAATATAGTTCTGTAAAGTTAACAAGTGCATCTGTAAGCTAATGCTCACTAGTGATACCCTGCCAAAAAGTATTCAATAAACAGGAAGGAGAATGAAATTGTTATACACCATATGACACTAAAGGATAAAGCAGTATGCCAAATATCAGGCTTCTATTTGCTTAGAAAACTGCTACAGAATTTTGTGTGCTGACGGACAAAGGTAAAACAGAAAACCCTCTCTTCTTGGAAGTTGGGGTATAAAATGTTTCACTTTTTGGTATGGCTTAAAACAATTTAATATCCATAGTCATAGGTACATGTATATGTTTGGTTGCAACCTATTATAAATTCTGTGTCAATGTTAAGATAAAATTAAATACCAAAAATTATATAGACATGTTTGGGATGCACTGTTAAAATAATACAAATGCAAAATTCACTTCAAATTGTGTGAATGGTAGGGTCCTACAATATGTGCTTTCAGACCTCTTAGCAATTATAGCCCTCCACCACAGTCCTAACAATTAATTTCTATTTTAAAGAATATCTTATTTTGATAATGTTAAAAATTACTTTTTAGATGTAGAGAAAGCTACCACTTCACCAGATGCCTTTCGTTTCCTCATCACCACTGGTGTGGCAGCAGAAAGGTCTACAGACTGCTGTGTATCATTGATCACTGTACTCTTGTTACATTTAGTGCTGATATGACTGTTGTCACTGATGTTACTGGCTTGACTCATGTTACTGACATTGCCTGTTTTACCGTCAGTACTTCTTCTCCATTTCGTAATACTCTGGGCTATTGTGTTGACAAGACCTAATACACAAACAAGAAAAGTCATGACTATTGTGAAATTTGAAACAACAATAACTAAATGTACTTTTTCTTTGATTAATTAGTCCTATTACTTATATGATAGCATCCTCACAAGTCAGGGTTTATGTTTCCCTGAAAAACTTAGCTAGGAAATTCCCTGGCTAGAAGTCACTATTTTGATAGGCTACATCATACCTGCATGTAGCCAATCAAAAGCTCGCTTTCATTCACGACTTGGTTAGGGGATATCCGAATGTCTATTGTAAATAAACCAAATGGATGTGTTGCATAGACCATGTGAAAATCAGTGTATTTTGTACAGTAGTAGTTAAAAGTTTGTTAGTACCACATTATTTATTAGTTGCGTTACGTTTTCTTCCCACTCAAGAATGAGTAAGAATGACTACTGCCAAACACTTGCTTCTGTCAATCAATTTCATTGGTTGATATTTTGAAGATTTGACATCATATGAAAATCTTCTAGACCGTGAATTTCCTAGCTAAGTTTGTCAGGGTTTCATGGATACAGAGACCCTGACTTGTGATGATGATATAATAGTAGTCTTATTACTTATAATGCAGTAACAGTAGGAATGCTGTCATGTTTGCAACCATAGCATTTTTTATTAGGATACACATTACAAATGTATACTACACGTATTGATGTGCCATGTAAACTTTCTCTTTTTTGCATTTAAACATTTATCTGTATTTAATTTACAATTGAGTTATTATTGTGAAATAATATGCTTAAAAAAAAACATTTAAACTCTTATAAAGTATAAGGAACTCCTTAAGACGTAGCATACAGGTCATTTTTATCCTTTTTGCTAAAAATACTATCAGCATGTACCTGTATAGTAATAAAACATCTCATGAACTGTATAGTCACTTAAATTATGTTAATTTTATAAAATATATACTTAACTAAAAAACATGTGGTGATCAAGCCCATTTAAACAGGGTCTCTATCATGCTTCAGTTAGTGCCATTGTCCGTTTGTTTAAAAAAAAAATTAAAATCAATTTTAACATTGATGTCAATGCTTGGGGAACTGCTATTATGACGCCCATGCCAAGCAAATAAGTGAAACCCTATGTCAGAATTAAGTGATTTCTCTTGCCTGTAAAAGATCCACTTCTTTTTCTTTTCTTTTCTTTTTTCTTACAATTACTTGAATCTTCTAGTACTTCAGTACTTGCATCCAGCTCATCATCAGTTCCAAAATATTCTGCCATCAAGAGAGTTCGCTCATACAGACTGTCTGACACATAACCTATCTCATCTGCATGACGAATGAGGAGTTCAACAACAGAAGTTTGAAACTGAAGCAGTTTCTCCTCAACAGAGTTCATCTTTTCACTCTTGCTATTCAAATATAAAAAATTTGGTGCTAACACCACTGCCAAGTTTGCAGCATCCATTTTATTTTTATCTGAGTTTTGTGCAATGTGGTGCAATAAATTCATCATGAACTTAACAGTACTTAAGTGTTCTCCAGGAAGCAGCAAACAAAGAGATAACACAGCACGCTTTGCTTCTTCCTTATCAGGGAGCTGTATACATCTGACAAATGCATCATGGTAAGTACTAGTAAACAAAGGCTCAGGCAAACATTTGAAGAACTGCTTTATCAAAACTGCAACATCAACAATGTTAGCATTTCCCAGGTTTTGACCTTTTTCCACATTTTCCTGAAAATGAAATAAGAAACATAAACCTTAATGCAGGGAATTAGAATATGTTAATAATATTAACACAAAAATACAAATTAAACTAAAAAAAATGGTGATCACATTTGATTGTGTGTGAGTGAGTACATGAGTTTGTTAATAAGATTGATTGATTAATGGTGTTTAACGCCCGAGCAGCATTATTTCAGCTATATTCAGGCGATGAACATGAAATGGATGATAAAATGAACATGAAATGATGATGAATGAAAATGGGATGGGACACAAGGAAAAAAGGGGTAAGGGATTTTAGATTGCCACTGGCAAATGGGAGGATGGATAGGGTCAGGCAATTCAGCCTCCTGTAGCGGGATCAAAATCCCTACTCATAGCGAATACTACAGCAGCGTTCTTTAACGTGTGAGGAACGTGGCATTTTTCCCAACACGGTGCACTAATATGGTTTGCGGTCAGGTTTTGCGTATTATGGCCTGACAACCCCAGCTTGCCAGGGGTACCCCATTCAACCACCTGGGGCACACATCCCAGTCGGTCTTTAGGCAAACCGACTTGACACCCCGGTCAGGGTACTGGGCGCTATTTAGTCGCCTTTTACGACAAGCTAGCGCAACTGTGGTCTATTCTTTTGGCCACCCGGATCCCGCACAGGGGAGTTTGTTAATAAGAGCTGAGACAAAATATATATGACCCCTAGAAAATTCATGTATTAAGGTAACAGGCATTAAAGATTTTCTCATGTTGATATTGTCATATTTTTTATACAATACAGAAAGAAAATATAGGTGTCAAAAAAGGGATTATCTGGACTGATTTCTTGCTATAGAAGTGTCACACCAGGTATCAAGCCATATTGAGCAGACTTACAGTCAATCAGTTCTTTGGTTTTTTTCTCATCTTATCCCTAATCTCTTACTGTTATGACATAATTTTCAAATTTATATAGAGATTTTGCATGTTATTAGTACTTCAGATGATTGCTGGTCACCATCATATTAATCAAATCAAAGACATTATTCACATTTAAAAACTTAGGCGACTTCATTATCTATCTGGCTTGGTAAGCATTGAACAGACAGATTAACAACAAAACTTTGTTATATCATCCTTTCCACATGAGGGGCTCCCAGGAGCCTGTAATCACTCACCTTGAACTTACATCAATTTGAGTTATCTTTAAATTTTTGCAATTTACAGTTTCAGTCTATTTTTAGCAGTTATAAAATGTTTACTGTAATCAGGGTCATATTGTCTGTAGTCTTGTTAAGTTCGACAGGAATGGTGAGAATTTTTCCACAATTTTCTGATCCAAGAAAGGAGTGCAGACCATATGGAATTGTGGATTATACACAGCTTTTAACTGTAATTATTGGGTAAAAACTATATGGAATTGTGGATTATACACAGCTTTTAACTGTAATTTTATGGGTAAAAACTAGAGCAAAAACTGGTAATTTTGTTTAAAATCACCATTAAAGGGAAATAACCAGGGATTTTCCTGCCTTTATTTTGATGGCAAAAACCATATTTTTTCCTAATTATGTAAGTGAAAATTCCGAATTCAGAACTTTTTGCAATCTCTATTCTAAAAATAAATACAATCACACAAAGCTGAACTATTACAAAGATGTCAAGCGCTGATTACTTCACAACTTTTGTTTATAAATACTGTTCTGGGTGTCTATGTTTAATCATAAAAGAAACCAGTTTTATAATGTAGCTTTCCTGTTCCAATAAGTGTATTCCATTACTAAAATAACTTTTTTGTAAGCTGCGGAATTGTGTTCCAATCTAATTAAAATTAAATCTTTTACTTGCTCCCCCTTTTTTTCTATGGTTGCTACAACACAGCGACCAATTCAGTCTTCACGAAATCTTTCCAAAGAATGGTGGACATTCGGTCCACCAACTTCCCCAGAAATGCTGGACCGAAGCAGCTTTTGCCGGACCAAATTTGTCTGATGTTGCCATTGTTTACATTTAACTAGCTACTTTATATGCATGTAGATAAAGACATAAATCTCATGTACATAAAAGTTATTGTAAACATCATACTATTCATAACTGTTATAAACAAGCTGTGTATATCTGGACAAATGTGTCTAAAGAATATAAATAAAATAACATTTATTATACACAGAAATACTTCACAAAGCTGAAAGCAACTGCTCAATGGGACACCCATCTACAGAAATTATCATGTGGTCATTGATAACTAGTTATCTTTATTCTTCAATTTCAGCTTACTAGTATATATTTTATATATTATCAAAGCCAATGATTAAAATAAAATATGTTATAAATGAACTTTTGAGTTTCAACTCCATTTTAAAGTGTTTGTTTATCAAACAGTTACGATTTTTCATTAAAGGCCGTTGTAGTCTACTTTTTTCTCATTTCTCGCTATTGGTAATTAGACGTATCCCGGAAATAAACAAATGGTGCATAATCCATTTGCCAAACTAAAATGTTTCAAAAATGAGTTAAATACGCAGGATCTTTGCAATTTTTATTGGTTTTACATATTTACTCAAAAGTTGGAAGTCTGTGTGAATCAGAACTACCAGATATATAAGTATTTTCTGTGAATGAACCATCAGGGCAACTTGAACTTCGATAATAACAATGTCGGACTTTCGGACCGACGAAACACGATTTTTTACCGGTCCAAGCGTTAATATATCAGTTTTGTCCGTCGGACCGACGCATTTCGTGAAGACTGCCAATTACATAAAGGGGGGAGCAAGTGAAAGATTTAATTTAATTAGATAGATTTTGTTCAATAATATTAAAAATAATTAAATAGAGCAATTGACAAAATTTCTTTATAGAGAGCGCAGCTCCCAGCGGGCAGCGAAGCTGCTTGCGAGGAGCGGTGAGCTCTACGGTAATTATGTGTCATGTGATCAAAATGAAATCACGTGATCAAAATCTGCTTAATGCTGATAGATTTTTTTTCGTCTGGAAGTTGATATCATCAAACAACTGACAAAATGAATGAAGAAAAGTACTAAAAATAATTTTAAGAAAGACTTGAAAATAAAGCTGACATTGATAAAAAATAATTGTTATATTTAAAATTAACAAAAAACATTTCATACTATTTTTTTGCAATCTCTAAATTGATCTTTAAAAACTGACAATCAAATCACACTTCATGTGACGTCACACTTACAAAGAAAGAGGTCATGTGACTACTGGAATTAAGAGGCACTTTTAGGGTGATAGGAAGTAACGTGAATTATGAAATGCACATTATATATTGATAATAAAGGACTATATTGTCATTTTGGCAATACCTACTCCATATTATTTACTATGAAATAAGACTGAAGAATATCTGGAATGAAGTGTGACCCTGCAGTTATGTTCAAAATGGCTTTACACAACGCGAATACTTCTGAGGGAAAAATGGCTAATTGTGTTGAAAACTAGGAAATTTTGTTTTGAAGGAATTAAATATTGACCGGAGTCTTAATGAATAGAAAATCATGCCTCTTGCACATCTAGACCCATCCATTATTGCCATTCAGCCGAACCTTCCCACTGACCGGTCAATAGATTAGCACATGTACAAATCAGTGTTAACTAAAAACCAAAGCACTGTACATTTTTAGAGTTTAGTACATCTGATTTAGTTTTTATTAAGTAATTTATCAAGACTCCAGAACAACAGAGAGTGGGAGTAAAAGTAAAATCTTAAAAAGTGATGTTTATGATGCAGTTTCTAATTAATTCCACGAAGATTCCAGGAAGTTTTTCTCTTTAAGTGTGATGTCAGCACAGCACTGTTGGCTAAAAACCTAAATTTTGCTAAATTTTTCAAAATTCTTTATGAAAACTTTTGAATTGGTCATTTATACATTCCATCTTTGCATTCTTGACTAATTGACAGAAAAGAACATTTTTATTAAAAACATTGATATTAAAATGCGATGTTGTTACTTTATTCAGGTTTAAGACATTTTTCCCCAAGTTGGTTTACGTCAGGATTTTCCCAATTAACCAAGTTTTTTTTCCTATTATAATTTTTGATATTGAACAAAACATGTGTTGACCCCCCCCCCCCCCCCCCCCACTTTAGTAACAACAATCATATTTGTCCATTGATCAACACCTTGGGTATAAATTGAAAACTAAGTACTCTATGGATGATTGCGGCCAAGTGTTTTCAGAAGAGATGATTTTTTAAAAGACAGATGATGTTTTAAGCATTTCACACAGGAATACCCCTTGTTTTGCTTTCAAGTCCAATAACTCCCCTTAATGATATATGAAGTCAATAAAAATCATTCATGCACATCTACATATAAAGTACTTTCTTTATGCTAAGTTTCATTAAAATTCATCAAACTGTTTAGGAGGAGTTTGCAGGGGGTATAAAGATCAGAACAAACAGTTCAATTAAAACTTATCAGTCTACTTATAATACACTTTCCATAAATATTCAACAATAAATAAAAAATAATCAACAATTAATGTTTTATATATTAATGAAAGGCGACTGTTTTTAATGACAGGGCGACTTAACTTCGCTTTTGAAGATGAACAATGGCAAACTGGAAAAATGTCTACTATGATGCAAACCCTGAAAAACAGAAGAATTTTAGGCACTGTGATATGATACTAACTTTCAAATCTTTAATCCTGCTTACAGCTCCTGATTTCCTGAACAAACCCTCTTGGTCAATATTCTTTTCAATAATATCTGCAGCATCAACAAGAAACCTGAAACATCAAGTCTAGATTGTTATAAAGCAAGACAAGTCTCAAATTTATTTAACAAGTTCAATTTTTCCCTCTCTTTTCTATGACACAACAAAGTTTCTAAAGACCTAACCAGATAAATTTAATATCATCTATAGGCCCAATGATGTATTGATATTGTGTAAAATTACAACAAAATATCCACAATGACATATTCAGACCTCCAATCTTACATGTACATGTACATTTAGCTCCATTCGACAGTAAATTTTACAGTTTTAGAGATTTTACATCAAATGTTCAGAACCATTTTGAGTTAACATGTATGAATTTGCTTCTATTAGTGCCTTCCAAGTATTAATTTCAAACTAGATATCAGTGAGATGGCATCCATCTCTGTATCTCTGTCGACCCGGCTGACCTTGAGGTAAAGTTCAAGGTCAAAGAACATAAACCACGGTAGTATGCAACATCGCCTTGATATTATCTACCCACAATACCAAATATCAAAAGCCTACCTGAAAAGACAAAAAAGTTACGGGCCATACACGATTTTGGACGCACTATCAGACTGATCACTATAGGGGCCCTAATTATAGTTCACATACATGTACAAAAAGAATTTCCTTGCATTACCAATATGATAGAAAAAACACCCCAAAATACTAAATAAAATACGAATACTGGACACTTTTTGTCAAACAAATACTTTTTTGCAATAAAACTAATGTATAAATAGGTATATCAGTGTTGTTAGAAGGGCTATCTTAATTGTTTAATCCACTTATGGTAAGCTGAAATTGACTTCTCATTTAGCAAACTACCACAATGTATTAGTTACCCCATGGGAAACTTTGACACAAGAATTACTTTCATTGTGTCAATTTTAAATTTCCACTTGAAATAAGTTACAATACTAAATTGCTAACGCTATTGATGCGATCTTAACATCGCCTTGGAAGATGTCTCGACCACCTGCATCAAGGGTCGGGTTCATAAGCAAATATAGCTAATGTGATCAGATTGGGAATCTGTTACTTACCTGGGAACATAGCCACAGTTAGGTACATGGACACATGCAACTTGTCCAAGGACATTTTCAAAGACACCATTATTTTCACTGTTTTCCTGAAGAAAAAAACATTAAGTAGCTTTGATATAAGCAGAGCAATTCTTTGTAATTTTAATCAGAAACTATGTCAATCAGGGAGACTTGAAATCATCCTAAAAAGACAACAGCGAGGCACAGAACAAGACTTTTTTTGTGAGAAAATCATCGGTCCTCAGGGATTTTACTACCTTTTTTCAAATGTGGCCTGGGCCCCTGTTAATTGGGAAAATTACAACATGAACTCCACATTTTGGAAAAAGTCATAAATCTGAATAAAGTGAAAACATTGCAAGTTATCATCAATGTTTTAATGATTTGTTTGTTTGACTGGTGGTTGATGCAACTTTAAGCAATTTTTTTAGCTATATCATGGCGTCCTGTTTTTATTGGTGGAGGAAGCTGGAGTTCCCGGCCAAAACCACCCATCTAGCAGTAGGAAAACTGGCACTCCTTGTCAATTAAGATTGTAGTCGTGTGCAACCTGCTTGAAGTGAGAATGGAACTGTTAAATGTTAACTAGTCATAATGACAATATGGAATCTATAAGCCTGACCCTTAAATTGACAAATCAAAGAACAGATTTTGTAAAGAGTCTGGAAAAAATTATAAGTAACCAACTTGCTGACATCATTCTTAAAGAGCAAAATTTCCTGGAATCTTCGAATTCTTAGTGGAATTATTTAGAAACTGAATTGCAATCATAACTTATTTCAACATTTTACATTCACTCTTACTTGTTCTGAAGTATTAATTAATGACTGGATAAACTAAATCAGATATACCAAACTCTAAAAATGTACATTGCTTTGTCTTTAAGTTTACCCTAATTCATATGCTATTCTTATGAAAAGGGTTGGGTACTACTTGGTAGTTATGGCTAAATGCTGATAATGGGTGGGGCTAGAAGTTCATGAAGACTCATGACTTTATATTCATCAAGGCTTCAGTCAAAATTTAATCTTAAAAACCAATTTTCCCTTTCTCAGGCTTCTTATATTATTTTGTGTTGTGCATTTCCATTTTGGACTTTTATGCAGGGTCATGCTTCATTCCAAATGTATTCCTTTGACCTATTCCTTTCTAGAACACGCTATTTAAACCAAAAAATCACCCCAAAATACTGGTAATAGACAATGTTGTTAATTGCGAGATACAATTATTTTTAATGTTATTGGACAAAATTTCACGACTTACAAAATCAAAGATTGTTATATCCTACCGAAATAACGTATATATATTATTATAAAACAACAAGTGTAAATACCAATTTGGTCATTATTATTACAATAGATCCTGGGAAAAGTAATTCTAAACTTGAGTTCACAAAGTGATCATCATTTGGCATCTTTGTAATATTTCGGCTTTGCATGATTCAATTTATTTTTAGAATCGAGATTACAAAACCTTCTGAATTGGAAATTTTCCCTTTCAAAATTGGGAACAAAATATGGTTTTTGCTGTTGGGAATGTGGCTGATTTTTTTTTATGTGATGGTCCCAACGCCCATTAAAAATTTAGCAGTCATTGATTAACTTTTTCAATTAAGAGTATTGGCAATGTGGCAGATTAGGCTTTGGTTCAAATTGGCTAACTAAAAAAATTTCTTATTTACTAACTCTGAAGATAATTGTAATAAGAACAAATAGTTCTATAACATAAAACCTCGCATTTCACATTCATGTTGATCTTTTTACATTTTTTATTATTATTTGAAAATGCAAGGTTTTATCTGTCAGTTGAATTTTCTTGCATCAAAATTTTTTCATCATATATTTTAACATTTGAAATATAATATAAACTAACATAAACACAAAGATTCTACCAGTTTTTAACAAATTTACCTATGTTCCCTTTCGTAATCCATGTTTGAAATTTCTATGCGACATTTTACAGCAACCCGACATTAACAGTAAATCAAAATTACAGAATAATGTTATAATGGCAGAACAAATACAATATGTTGTAATTCAAATTGTAACAAATGAAAAAATTTGTTTCAACAAAAACAAAGAAACAAAGCCATAAGATAGATTTAAATGGTGTCTGCCCTTCAATGTTATGGGAGTGAAGGGGTATCTCAAATAAAGCTTCAAACAGGACTTTAAACATCATCAATATACCAAGGTAATTTTTAGAAAAATTAGACATTTTTCTTTTAGTTTTGCGTAGTTTGCATGGATGTCCAAACTTTTTATTATCAACCTAAACATTCTGCATAATTTTCTGGCGGAAAATGCGTTTAAAAAATGTGGAAAATAAACATGAGGTGCTATTAATGGAATTAATGAATAAACAGAGAAGACAAACTTGTCTTTTATCATTAAGTTTTTAATCAGCATTTTTTAAATGTGGAGAAATTTTCATTTTGATAGGTCAAGTTTCTATTGTAAATTTGACCTAAATTAGAATGGAAGTGTATGTTAGGAACATTCCATTGTTGTCTATTGGAAATCCTTCAGGTGATGTCGTCTACACTTGAAGGGGCGGAAAAGTCTCACTGTTTGTCCGAATACCATTATATGTCACAAAAGCAGATGAATGGTTGTGAACATTTAGACCCCTTAAGAGTCTTCACGAAATCTTTTCAGAGAATGGTGGACACCAATTTCCCAAGGAATACTGGACCGAAGCACTATTTGTCTGTCTCTAACCAAATTTGTCTGCTAATACAGACATAAACATCATACATAAAAGTCATTGTAAACATCCTTATAGTATTTATAAATGTGTTTATCTGGGCAAATGTGTCTAAAGAGTATAAATAAAATAACATTTAATTACACCAAGAAATAATTCACAAAGCTGTGCTGAAAGCAACTGCTTTAGAGGACACAAATCCATAGAAATTACCATGGGTTTATCAGTGTGGGAAACGATTTTCTTTTCCAGCTCGCCATCCTGGCCAGTACCAAAATAATAGTACTTGCCGAATTTATGATCTACTAGCCTAAGTAGTCGAGTAATTTTTCAAAATTACTCGCCAACATACAATATCAATACAAATGAAATAACATAAACAACCATGTTGACACTGAGAGCTAGTTAATTTATACAATTCGTAATCTATACATATTTTCAGCAGTCTCCAAAAGAAGAGCCATAACCCTTTTGTAGGCCTGATGAACTGCAGTCTCCATTTCATCACCAGTTTTCCATAAATTGAGTTTAAATTTTGGCACCAATATAAGTTGCACTTTTTGCCATACAAAAGTAAGTACCGCATTTCCGACCTCGTTACCATTAATGAAATCGGACTGTTAACTTCATTTCTTATATTATAATAATTTTAATTTCTAGCATCATATTTCACCTAGGATTAGTGGAAAATCTATATTTCTGTAAAATAAATTGTTTTAGATAAAGAAACAAAAAATAAAATTACGATTATGGTAATCCGAGGTAGGGATCGCCGCAAATTTTTAAGCCCTACCGGTGTAAAAACTGGAAGTTAAGACAAGTTTATCTTGGTCAAAAATTGTTTTGTGTATAATTAAAATGAAGTTAATTACTCTTAACAAGTGTGGACACAGAAAAATGTCTCGCCTGCATTCCGCATCAGTAACGAAAACAAATTTCGTCATAAGCATTACATAAATAGCATTAGTTATCAGCAGCAGCCTGTATAAATTAAATATTATCACCATACCATGCATAGATACAGAGGAACTGTCCTAAAACAAAAACTTTAACGTAGTCGCTGGACCGTGATATTGAGGTCAAGGTCAGGTGACGCCTACCAGACAGTCATGTACTATTCATCAGCAACATATATACCAAATATTGTCATCCTAACATGCGTAGTTACAGGGGAACAGTTGTAACCCAAAAACTTTAACATAGTCGCTGGACCGTGAAATTGAGGTCAAGGTCAGGAGACACCTACCAGACAGTCATGTACTAGTCATCAGCAACCTATATACCAAATATTGTCATCCTACCATGCATAGTTACAGAGGAGCTGCTGTAACCCAAAAACTTTAACATAGTCACTGGACCCTGAAATTGAGGTCAAGGTCAGGTGACACCTACCAGACAGTCATGTTATGATATAATAGTCATCAGCAACCTATATACCAAATATTGTCATCCTACCATGCGTGGTTACAGAGGAACTGTCGTAACCCAAAAACTTTAACGTAGTCGCTGAACTGTAAAATTGAGGTCAAGGTCAGGTGACACCTACCAGACAGTCATGTACTAGTCATCAGCAACCTATACACCAAATATTGTCATCCTACCATGCGTAGTTACGTAGGAACTGACGTAACCCAAAAACTTTAACGTAGGCGCTGGACCATGAAATTGAGGTTAAGGTCAGGTGACAGGTGACTGACTGGCAAGTACTCATCATAAGCTACCTCTGCAGTGTTCTAGGATTTTTTTGCTAACTGAACTTTACATTCCCACATCTCAAGTAAACTTTCCCACAAAGTTTTAATGACATGTCAATTTTTAAGTAAAAAATATACAGATATGTACCAAATAAAGATTTCCTTCTTGTACAGAATCGCACAATAGTTATTGTTTCCAAATATATTGTATTGTTCAGCCTATGCTTTTTTGTAGATCAAGAATCAACAATTATTCCCTAGAGATACATGTATTCTGATTTCAGTGTTTTGAAATATAGCGGTTTTTTAATTTTTTGTCTGGTCATTTTCAATACTTAAATTTGACCTTAATTAGAACGGAAGTGTACGTCACGAAAGCAGATGAACATTTGTAAAAAAGGTAAGGTCCCTGTAGAAACAAAAATGGCCGACTTATTTTGGAAATTCCTGTAGCAAAAGTCAAGTACCATTTGTAACAACTAAACAACAGAGGAATAGTAGAAAACATGGACAATTTAGCGTATCTAAATCTGTTCTACTGGATTTTTGTAATAAAAATGAAAAACATAAAAATTTAAATAATTACAAAATTGTAAGCAAACAAATTTTTACAAGGGGGTGTGGCATTTAGTATATATGCAAGATCTTTGCAATTTTTATTTCCGATTTTACATATTTACTCAAAACGTGGACGGCTGTGTGAATCACTACGACCAGATGTATGAGAATTTTCTGTTAACAAAGCATCGGGGCAACTTGAACATACAGTGACGTGCAAAAAGTATTCGGTCACAATGGCGGTCTTGTTTACGTTGCAAAGTGAAAGTCGATTTAAAAGTCTTGTCCTCTGACGTAAAACACATGTAAGGTATTTTAAGAACTTCCATGTCACGTGATAAGGCATAAAAATACCAAATTTCTGTCATCTGCTAATTGAAAGGTCGGAAAAAACACAAACAAAAGATGGGGCGGAAGAGTTGGCAATTGTCAAACCATGTTAAGAAAATGATTATTGAGCTATTCCAGAATGGATTTTCACGATGGAAAATAGATGAAGTCCTAAATATTCCAAAATCTACTGTTATTGATACTGTTCATAAGTGTTTGACTAGCGGTTCTGTAGAAAATAAGCCTAGAAGTGGCAGGCTGGCTTTGGTGAAAGAACAGGCATATAGGAAGTTGGAGAGAACAGTAAAAACAAACCGTAGGGCTTCTCTTAGTGACATTACGATGAAATTTAATGAACAAAACGCCGACCCTGTTTCTAAAAGATGCATTTAACATCATTTACACAAGCACGGATACAATAGACGTGTATGCAAGAAGAAAGTTGTGTTCTGAGAGGTGAACAGACGGAAACGGTTGTCTTGGTGCAAGGACAAGCGGCATTGGACAGTTCAGCATCACTGGAATCAAGTAATTTTTTTCAGATGAGAGCAAACTAGTTATTGGACAAGATCTTCGTGTTCACATCTGGAGGAAGCGTGATGAATGTTGGAGACCAGACCTTGTTGAACACCACTCAGCCAAGCCGAAGTACGAGGTTATGATCTGGGGCTGCATTTGTTGGCACCGACTCTGCATGATAACTGCAGTGAACCGGAATATTAATGCAGCTAAGTATATTTCTATTCTTGATGTTAATCTCTGACCAGTTATCGCTTGTCATTTTTCTGCTGGTGGATAATATTTTCAAGATGACAATGGGTCAGTCCACCGCGCTAGGGTAACCCAAGAATACATCACGGCAAACAGGATAAATGGTATGAGCTGACCAGCTCACTCTCCAGACATTAACATTATTGAGAAAGTGTGGCTCTACATCAAAAGGAAGCTTCAAACATGTGTTAATTTTAGAAAATCTAAAGACGATCTGTTCTGAGAAATTGAAACAATCTGGATAAACATTACACCTGCCTAAGTCCAAAGCCTTTACATGTCAATTCCCAGGAGGATCTTAAATGTAATTAAAGTTAAAGGACACCTGACAAAGTACTGAAGGTAGGCAAATTAAATATTTTACACAAAACATAACACTTGTTGATATTTTAGACATTTAATTTTCTACTTTCACTTTTACATTTTTTAACGGTGGCCATTGTGACCGAATACTTTTTGCATGTCACTGTTGATAATAGCAATGTCAGACTTCCAGGGCCCAGCCCCATAAACATTTTATTTGCTGATAATTTTTTTATTCTCAATTTCATCCAATCAATTCGATCCTTTTCCCTTGTTGTCATGGTAGTTGAGTAAATTCTCATGCTGAGCAAATTTTTTTTAAAGTAGGTTTTCTGGAGCTGGGCCCAGACTGACGAAGAACGATTTTTTGCCAGTCCAAGCATAATAATCATATCGGTTTTATCAGTTGGACCGAGGCATTTCATGAAGACTGCCCTTGAGAACAAAAAGTCACTAACTATGGAAAATTGTGTTCTATCAAAATGAAAATTCCACCAAATTTCAATAGGCTAATTAAATGTGGAAAATAAATGTTGATTTCAAAATATGATAGTTGGGATCCAAAAAGGGATAAAGTCAACCAAAGGCAGTAAGCAGTTTTCATTTGTCCTGCAAAAAAAACCGCCGGACAGACACGGTAACTTTTAGTATAGTAGCAGTGATGACACTCGTATTCCGATTCATAAAAACATAACAACGCCCATTTGTGATTTTATTAGGCGAATTTGCACATATGCCACTTTTCATCTAATAGAATAAATATCGAAAGAGCAAGTGCCACATGATATACTCATTAATTTGCACGTCTAAACAGATGATTTTTTTATATAAAATTTTAATATAAACCTGTTGATGCGATTGTTGAATTCTCGTGTTTTGTGACTTTTTCTGCTTTTTCCCCTTTGGTATCTTAATGCCAAGTTCTCGTAAATCCTGTTTGATTAAAGCTCTTAGATTATCAGTGTTTTCTATGGAGCTTATGTGCCTCATCTTCCGGATTCATTTGATTGCTGTTAATTATTATTTTGGTGAATACACAGATGGCTATTGTGTCGACCGTCCATTTTCTCTCTTTGAATCTTGTTTCCTTTAATTTGATTGGTCAATGATAATTGCTTACATTACCTCCCTTTGAAATTTCAAAAACGGTACACACTGAAACACGGATAGGTTTAGTCTCCTGGTACACAACTTTTACACTTCAAATAAGCGCAATTTTCCCAAACATTCCATTGCTTCCTAATGACCGTTTGAACAGAAAATATATATTAGTATAAGCATAATTATAAATGTGGGTTTCTTCTTTTGCAAAAGCAGACGTCTAGACCGGTTCCTATCCATCAAATCTCGCCACTTAGTGTTCATAATTTAATGATAGAAAAGGGAACTCATGAAATTAGTTAGGGAACAGAGATTATGCAATATATGCAAACAAATAGAAAACGAAAAACACTTTTATTGGAATATAAATTAAACGAGCAACTCAGAACATATTTCTTAAATTGTATAACAAAAGAAAATAATGATTTTTAATCAATACACAGATATATATAAAATAAGATTAATTTTAAACCCATCAATACCATCCTAAGTAAAAAAAAGCTATAGGTTCCTTTATAAAGCAGTCATACGCACTGAGGGCAGGGGCTCTTGATTATTTGCTTGAGTAAATTAAAATGACTATTTCTGTATACTTTTTTTATGTACTCATTTTTTTGTTTGTTACAAACTGTTGTATTATAGGATTGAACACCGTTTTCAATGGATTTTTCTGTATATCAACAAGACCAACTAACCCAAAACAAGTTTGTAACAGTATGTATCCAGGCAAACCCGGACCTGTGCCTATGGCAAAATCTTAGAAATTATGTTTCAATTAGAAAAAAACTAAATACTTCATGTGTTTAAACAAATCTTATGTTTTACGCCCCCCTTTTTTTCCTTAAAAAGAAAGAGAAAGTGAGCAAAAATGAGGAAAGAAAGAGAGAGAGAGAAGAAATAGCGAGCGTGGGTTTGTTAAATCTACATTTGAGAACAATATTGCACCATTTCAATACATAATACAATAGTGCTCCCTCCTCGGGATGATTTCTATATTTCATTTCGGACTTGGCTTCTGTTAAAATGATAAACATTTTGTAAATATATTGAATTGTTTGGGTTGTATAATAGCACACGATAAATTGCTTAAATCTCACCTGACCTCTTCCTTATCCTGTATCTCTTTTGGCCAATTCTGTGGATCAACCCCGGCACTGGAACAATATTGCACACAAGGTGCTAACTATACTATACTATTATATATAATTTCTCTGCAATAACCAACTGCAGTTAGAACATTATGGCGAATTTAACTGCCGTTATAATACGAAGCTGGGACTAGTATAACTATTGTTTTGTTGATTTATAGGTTCCTGTCCGAAGTTAGTTTTTGTGATTTGTCGGATTAACATAAAAAGCGAGGGTACGTTTATTCGGTCTAAATATATTGCATAAAAAATCCACACCTAAATTTCGTATCAGTCAAAAAGATTTTTGTGTACGCAGGGACAGTCTATACTTACTATAGACTAGTATAGACTAGTTGGTATAGACTGTCCATGGTGTACGTGAAACGATCGATAACAACGTTTTATTTGATTGGTCGGTCACCCCAAAAAAACACCACCTTTCTTATTTATCACCACTTGTGTTTATCACTAGAACGAATAATCGTACCCTCGCTTTTTTTTTGGCGAGTGTACGAATTTAGTCCCATTACTCGTAATGTAGCAGAGCGGGAGTGAATCACTCCCGGCACTTTGATGTCCAATAGAAGTTGCATATACAATCAGACGTGGTCGATCTTGATATCTTTCTACAGTGTCACCATTTTTTTATCGGTTTCGTGTTTAAAATCGATTATTATTGATACGTGATGATAGTCATTGTCGTTTTTAATAACCCACTGTGCGTTGTGTATTAATTGACATTCGTGTCTCTTTTTAATTACGTTTACTACATGAAAAACATTGAGAAACCCGAAAATGAATGGCGTGTTGCATCTTGGGTAATACATATGTAAATTACTGGATTCTTACTACGGAATGGTTGTTATAGTATGCAAATTAGCACGTTTCTAACAAAATTAGGTCACATTATCCTTATAAGGAAAACTTATAAACATAGCATTTTCCACGTGCATCTTCAAGACGAAAAAAGAAATTTCTTCAATAAAGATCGTTTCCCGTTAGTTTTGCAATGTCTAAAGCTTTAATAACGTAAAGAAGATTAATATTATGTTTGAACTTTTTATAAATAGACCGAAGGTTAGAATTTTTTATTTGCTACATTATGAGCAATAGCTAGGACTGAATTCTGTCGTTAATCCGACAAATCACAAAACTAACTTCGGATTATAACGGCAGTAAAATTCGGCCTAGTTTATCACAAATTATTAATCGGTAGGATCTGGGCCCTTAATTGTAGTCATTTATTTCAACGCATACCCCGTCAAACACTAACCCGTGTTCGAAAGTGTTGTGTAGACTGTGCTACATGTATAAATATAACATAAACACAGAATGCAACATAAATTATTAAACATTCATGTACATACGTATATTCTATACACTTGAAGTAAAGTTGTTTGACAGTTGATATCTTATTAGGAATACAGAGGTCTATAAATGATATATAAAAACAATGTTCAGGTAAATAACAAGAATGGTCTTCTTGTGACTTGTGTACGAGGAAATGTTTTTTGTTTTGTCTGAATAGTGTTTTAACGCCACATTCAGCAATTTTTCAGCTAGTTATTATTGGGGGAGGAAGCCGGAGTACCAGGAGAGAAAGCCCGACCTGCGGCAGGAAAATTGACAGTCCATGTCAATTAAGATTGCATGAAGTCGAATACACCCTGCCTGCGAGGAAATGTATATTTTTATGTTTGTCCGAATGCATGGCTCATCCAGGGCGACGCCGAAAGATTTTTTTGACTTTATTGAAGTAGTTGTATATATGTGTGCTAATCTACTCCGGCTGATGTGTTCCTCTTTGTTTTAATTAAAGCATAACTATTACAGAAACCGGGACCTATAAATCAATTATATTTTTAAAATGCGAAAACATATAGTTTTTGTTCATCATATAACGTTATAATTCTCAGAAATAATAGAATTGATGTAACATATTCGCTATAACCCCACTTTCGGAAGAACTTTACTCTTTGTGACTCCTTTGTTATGTATGATTAAAATTAAAATTTCAATAACATTTGATCTGGTTTATAAAACTTCAAAATATAACTTAGGGACCGCTCAATATTTATTGGGTTGGTGGGAACGGTGCAACTGAATGCAATAGGACACATACTTTTTTAAGCTGGCAAATATAGTTTTGTTATTTTCAGCACTGATAGGACAGTGCAAATGAAAACATTTTTTTCTTACGTTTTAAATTCAAAACCAATGTACTGTAATCGCACAATTTGTTTAACAAACAATGCTGAATTGTGTAACCATAAAATTATTCACTAGATAAGACACCAACGTTTTTAATAACACATCTGATGTAGGACCGTAACTTTTGTATTTTAAGGAGATAGGACATAGCCTTTTTCAAACCTGATAATTTGAAATGACCGGTCCCTTAGTACCAGAGTGGGGACTCGGTGGCCGAGTAAGGTAGTGTGTCTACTATTGATCACGTGGTCTGTCAACACACTAATCTTAATTGACAAGGAATGCCAGTTTTCCTTCCGAAGGTCGGGGGTTCTCTCAGGGTACTCCAGCTTCCCAATAAAAACTGGACGCCATGATATAGCTGAAAAATTGATGAAAGTGGCGTTGAACATAATACAAACTAAACAAACAATAGTACCAGAGTGAAATCGTCACGTGCAATTTTGGCTGACCGTTATAAGTATAAATATAAAGTATAATTAATTTGGTTCGAAATAAGTATAAATAATGTTATTTTTATATTTTAGTACTTTTCTTTATCTAAGTGAATCCATTCTAACTAAATCGATAGTTTAAAGCTACTATTTTTGTTGATTTTCCGTTGTAATATATCTATGGCACGCCGTTCTCGTCAAAAGTATGATTCAAAATATCACAAGTTACACACTCAAAATTTTTTAATTACACACTCAAAATTTTAAATTACACACTCAAAATTTAAAAAATGCACTCAAAATTAAAATATGCACTCAAAATTGTACGAAAACACACTCAAAAGATAAATAGAAATTACACACTCAAAATTTTTATTCATGCACTCAAAACTGAAAATTACGCACTCAAACAGAAAACATATACACTCAAAATTGTACGCACCTTTTTTACGTAGGACTTATAAATATTCATTAAATTGATTTGAATATTTCAATCCTGGTTTTTTAAGCTTGAAACGGGTACCTGTAAAGCAAAGAACAAAACAGACGAAACATTTTTAAATTTTTTTTTTTACCTCATACCCTCGGCCTTGTATCTCAGACTCATATTAACTATAGAGTATGATTTATTCCATTATTGAATTATGTTTTATGGTAAAACAAATAGTTTTTTCAACGGGTTTATCAAAAATGGTTATTTACAGCTATATCATGCAGATTGAATGAAAGAGTATAAATTCGTTCTAGTTTCTGATATAATTGAATTTCAACAAGAACTCTTGTAGCCATTACATACAACACTTCCATACAGCTTGAAAGCTTTCGAACAATATTTTCTAAAGCGTTGTTGTCTCGTGTTAAGGGGTATAAAAGTTGTATTGTATTTTCATACACGTGCAACAAGGATTGAAAAAACTCGAGCAATTCTCCTGTGTCGTGGAATGACATTTGGATTTCAGCATTTCGGTTCGCTTTAAACTCAAAAACCACCCCCCAGATGAAATTTTATTTATTTATATCTTTATGAATATTTATGAGTTTTGCGCGAAAACAATGCGCACAAATTTGAGTGCGTAATTTTCCGTTTTGAGTGCATGAATTAAACTTTTGAGTGTGTAATTTCAATTTATCTTTTGAGTGTGTTTTCGTAAAATTTTGAGTGCATATTTTAATTTGGGTGCGAAATTTAAAATTTTGAGTGCATATTTTTAATTTTGAGTGTGTAATTAAAAATTTTGAGTGCATATTTTTAATTTTGAGTGTGTTATTTAAAATTTTGAGTGTGTAATTTGTGATGATATTTTGAACCATACTTTTGACGAGAACGGCGTGCCATATATATCCTTCCTCATAATAGTGACACCATGAAAGGGGGTAACTACACATCCCGGGAAAATCTGTAAATGTACATGTGCTAATGTTCCATTTCTTTACATATTTAGTGATACAATGTGCGTTAAAGTTGGGCAGAAAATATTGTGGTAAAATAATCTTTCACGTTGTCACTCAGATTCAGTCTCCGACTTGTACAAGTTAATTTGATAAAATGGTATCGTAACGACTCGCCCCACTCTCGAGTCGCCCCATCACGAGTCGCCCCATTTTAATAACGAGTCGCCCCACATTTAATAACGGGTCACCCCACTCAATGACGACTCGCCCCACAAATGTAAAATATATTATATAAGTTTATAAATTTAATATTTTAAAATATATTTAATTAAATTTATAGTATAAATTTTTTAATTTGCATATATTTTATTACTAGACCTTTTTTTAATTGGCGGTGGATCTCTTGAGATTAAAGTGAACTCGTGTTCACTTCTTTAATTAATTGTGATAATTATAATTGAATATTTGCTTGTTTACAATCGCGATTAACTTTGATGAGATTATAGTTTTAAAGGATGAAAAGTTAACCGACGTAGTTAAAATTATAATGAAGTAATTAATTGTCTTTAATTAATGTAAAATTGTCCGAGATTGACATATGCTGTACAGATACTGGTTTTTGAACAAGAATATCGTAGCATGTACCTTCACTTTCAAGACGGTGTAAAACCTAATATTTATTACGAGAATGTTACCATAATAAAGTTTTTAACAATAACAAAAACGTAGTTTTGTAGAAGTCTTGTATGAGAGGGCGGACAGGGTAGTGGGAGATAGGGGGAGAAAGGAGAAAGGATGAGAAAGAAAGGAAAAAATAAAAACGAGGAAGTCAGCACTAGTAAAAAATAATAAAATTATGTACATAAAAATCGAGTAAAAAGATATTTTGCATCCAAATGATCAGAATTTTTACTGCTAGTATGCAGTAAGGTTTTTTCCTAAAGCGTATGTCTGTCCCATTTACATATCAACTACAATGGTTGTTTTTATGGTCTCTTGTTAACTGTCTCGGTGTAGTTTGAATAAGCAAGCACGTTAGAAATTTTTAACAATAAGACAACCTTGTATTTTTTAACTTTTAGAAAACTGTTTTCAATAGTATGTAAGATTAACAGTATTCTACACATTTTACAGGCAGCATTTAATAGTTTTACATTTAGAGTACAATTACGATTAATTAAAACACCGAGCAGTACAATATACCCAATTTTAAAAATTTATACTATCAATGCATTTATTTATATTATAAAGTATTAAATATATAAATTTCTATTATAAATTTTATGTTTTACATATGTGGGGCGAGTCGTTATTGAGTGGGGCGACTCGTTATTAAATGTGGGTCGACTCGTTATTAATATGGGGCGACTCGTGATGGGGCGACTCGAGAGTGGGGCGAGTCGTTATATATTCGATAAAATGACATTTCATCCCTTAAGGCTTAACCAAAACGGACAATAACATAAAGACCAAAACTTAAAAATGGAAAAGTAAAGTAAAATTTTATTTTTAGTCGGTACACATATATACAAAAAGAAAAAGAAAAACACAAGCTCTAGCGAGCTCTTACAACCCACTGATATATATAAGTAATAATATGAATGTAGGCACAGCCTTAATGCGAGCATCGCACATTGTTCATGTCGTTACTTCAGAGCCCCCTAACAGTGCCTCTACATTCCATTGATGACGTCGTATCTAATGTGTTGGTGACGTCACAAAACTCAATTTCACAAATACAGCGTTTCAGATTGAAAAAAAATTGTCTGGCATTTTTGTAGTAATTTAAAAAATAAACACTTTAATTTAATCGATGTCAAAATTATTTTTGTCTACTTTTAAATTATATATTTTTTCGTTCGTCTACAATATTTTCTTCGGATAGCTCAGCTACCATCTGAAATGGATTTGTTCATATGGATCACGTGACTTTTTTACACACACGCATGTAACCGTATAGCTCGCATCTGCGATGCTCGCTATGATTGGAGGCGCAGCCTAAATGCGAGCATGGAACATTGTTCATGTAGTTACTTCATAGCCCCCTAACAGTGCCTCTACATTCCATTCAGATTTCCAGTTTTCCTACCGCAGGTCGGGGGTTTTCTCGGGTATTCTGGCTTCCTCCCCCAATAAAAACTTGACGCCATGATACAGCTGAAAAATTGCTGAAATTGGCGTTAAACACCATCAAACAAACAAACATTCCATTGGTGACGTGACGTCTTATCTAATGTGTTGGTGACGTCACAAAACTCAATTTCAAATACAGCGTTTCGGATTGAAAAAAATTGTCTGGCATTTTTGTATTAATTTAAAAAATAAACACTTTTATTTTATCAATGTCAAAATTATTTTTGTCTACTTTTATAATATGAATGTAGGCGCAGCCTTAATGCGAGCATCGCACATTGTTCATGTCGTTACTTCAGAGCCCCCTAACAGTGCCTCTACATTCTATTAATGACGTGACGTCATATCTAATGTGTTGGTGACGTCACAAACTCAATTTCAAATACACGTTTCAGATTGAGAAAAATTTGTCTGGCATTTTTGTAGTAATTTAAAAAATAAACACTTTAATTTTATCGATGTCAAAATTAGTTTTGTCTACTTTTAAATGATATATTTTGTCGTTCGTCTACAATATTTTCTTTGGATAGCTCAGCTACCATCTGAAATGAATTTGTTCATATGGATCAAGCTTGTAACTGTATGGCTCGCATCTGCGATGCTCGCTATAATAATGAGACATGCATGCACACATCAGAGCACTAAAAGTTTAAATAGTCCTTAGATAAACAGTATTGTGCCTTAATTCCGTACCTTTCCATAATCCCCAAAATTTCTTCAACTTACTGTACAACAGAGGGGTCCTATCATTTAAACCAATGCTCCAATTTAAAGAAATTTTGTATGAATAACATTTTTATTAGCTCACCTGACCCAAAGGGTCATGTGAGCTATTGTTATCACTTTGCGTCCGTCGGCGTCGTCGTCGTCGTCGTCGTCATCGTCGGCGTCGTCGTCGTTGTCGGCGTCTGTAAACTTTTTACATTTTAATCTTCTTCTCTGAAACCACTTGGCCAATTGAAACCAAACTTGGCCATAATGTTTATTGGATGGACCTTTACAAAGTTTGTGTTTTTTATTTTGATTGGTAAACCAATATGGCCGCCACCTCAAGACTTAGTTTAACATAGGACCCTATGGGAAAAAAGTTAAAAAGGGCTTCTTCTCTGAAACCGTTTAACCAATCAAAACAAAACTTACTAGCAATATTGTTTAGATGGTCCTCTATAAAGTTTGTGTTTTTTATGGCAATTGGAAATTCAAAATGGCCGCCACTGCAGGACTTAGTTTAACATAGAACCCAATGGGAAAAAGTTTTAAAAGGCTTCTTCTCTGAAACTGGTTAATCAATGGAAACAAAAACTTACTAGCAATATTGTTTGGATGGTCCTCTATAAAGTTAATGTTTTTTATCCCAATCTGATATTCAAAATGGCCGCCCCCGCAGGACTTAGTTTAACATTGGACCCTATGGGAAAAATGTTAAAAAGGGCTTCTTCTCTGAAACCGGTTAACCAATCAAAACAAAACTTACTAGCAATATTGTTTGGATGGTCCTCTATAAAGTTTGTGTTTGTTATGGCAATTGGAAATTCAAAATGGCCGCCACTGCAGGACTTAGTTTAACATAGAACCCTATGGGAAAAAGTTTTAAAAGGCTTCTTCTCTGAAACCGGTTAATCAATGGAAACAAAAACTTACTAGCAATATTGTTTGGATGGTCCTCTATTAAGTTTATGTTTTTTATGGCAATTGGAAATTCAAAATGGCTGCCACCGCAGGACTTAATTCAACATAGGACCCTATGGGAAAAAGTTTGAAAGGCTTCTTTTCTGAAACCGGCCAACCAATGGAAACAAAACTTACTAGCAATATTGTTTGGATGGTCCTCTATAAAGTTAATGTTTTTTATCCCAATCTGATATTCAAAATGGCCACCACCGCAGGACTTAGTTTAACATTGGACCCTATGGGTAAAAGGTTAAAAAGGGCTTCTTCTCTGAAACCGGTTAACCAATCAAAACAAAACTTACTAGCAATATTGTTTGGGTGGTCCTTTATAAAGTTTATGATTTTTAAGCCAACTGGAAATTCAAAATGGCCGCTACCGCAGGACTTAGTTTAACATAGGACCCTAAGGGAAAAAGTTTTTAAAGGCTTCTTCTCTGAAACCGGTTAATCAATGGAAACAAAAACTTACTAGCAATATTGTTTGGATGGTCCTCTATAAAGTTTATGTTTTTTATGGCAATTGGAAATTCAAAATGGCCGCTACCGCAGGACTTAGTTTAACATAGGACCCTAAGGGAAAAAGTTTTTAAAGGCTTCTTCTCCGAAACCGGTTAATCAATGGAAACAAAAACTTACTAGCAATATTGTTTGGATGGTCCTTTATAAAGTTTATGTTTTTTATGGCAATTGGAAATTCAAAATGGCCACCTCCCCCGCAGGACTTAGTTTAACATAGGACCCTATGGGCAAATAAAAAAAATCTCTATACAACTGGTTAACCAATGAAACAAAGCTTTCTAGTAATATTGTTTGGATGGTCCTATTTAAAGTTTATTGAAAATTACAGGACTTACTTTAACATCAGGGAAATGCCATCTTCATTGCCTATAAAATCAGGTGAGCGATACAGGCTCTTAAGAGCCTCTGGTTACTTTTTATGGTATTTTATTGTCAGAATTGCCAAACCATGCTTACAGTGCTAATTACGCATACATTATCGAGAACTGGTGATGTAGTATACAATATGTCAAAAATTATGTCATTGGAAAAATTAGAAGATCTTTGCAATAACCAGACGCTTTCTTGTAATTGTTAACAAGTGTGTAGAAGTTTATCTATGAAATAAATGGGTAAATAAATAAATAATATCTTTTAGATAAAAACAAAGTTTTATTCCATAAAGATAATATCGAGAACCGACAAAACCAGGTACATATTTAAAAACAAGTTAAAAGCATAAGCAGACATAGTCCGAGAATATGTCCAACGTTTTTTTTTTGTGTTGGACCTGCAAATAAATATACATTAAATCTAAGGAAACCATCTTAAAAAATAGAAATATATAAATGTGTTGTCTCATTTTTTGTTTGGTCTCATAATTTTGAAACATTTGAATTGATCATAAGGTACAATATGTATGGGTTAAATCTAATCTGGCAAAGAAGCCAGGTGTATTTTATATGGTATAAATTTATTGAACAAGGGTTGTCTTCCCATCAAAGAGCAATGCTATAAATCTATTGAACAAGCGGGGTTGAATTGTCTTCCCGTAAAAGCCCAGTGATTTTCTTAAAGCTTCTTGTTACTTATCAATGGTAGTCCTTAAAATAGTTACCTACTGCAAGTCATTGGTACCTAGTTGTTTCCTAATAAATGACAGCTTATCAGTGAGTTTTTTAATGTAAATGATTTTCCTTACAATCATTATTACTGCATGGTCTGCAATGTCCTATGCAGACAGTTGAGATTTAAGGGCCTACATTTGGATCAAGTTTACATATTCTTTTTGCAGTTTACTAATATGGAGTTTCTTCCACACAAAAAAGTGTTGGAATTCATCATGTTTTTTCGTCCATAAAATTTTTGGTAAAAAGAGCAAAACATGGAGTGTGCTATTTTTCATCAGATTTAGCTGTATGCAATTTATTACTAATTTTTCTCTTTCATTTTCATTCATGTTGATCATTGTTGTAACCTTTTATATTGTTTGTGTAAAGAGTTTAATGTCACTTTCAGCTATTTGTCCGCTACATAATCATGGCATCCACTTTTTATTTGGGGAGTATAAGCCAGAGCACCCATAGAAAAGCCCTGATCTTTGGCAGGAACAAAAGCAATCTTTGTCAATTACGATTGTAGGTGAACACCCTTCCAGCAATGAGACTAAACTTTAAATTAAATTAAAGTGAATTTAATAAAAAAAAACCCACTAAATTTCATGTAATTGTACATTGATAGTAAAATTACTAGTAACAGAATCCTCTGCCTTCCAATGCATTATTTTTTCTTAAATTCTGTTGAATTTAAACCATTAGCCTTTGATGTATACCTATACTATCATACCAAGTATAAATGGTTTAAATTCAAAGTTTTTATAAACATGAGTTAAGTTTAGGCAAAATAATAACTTTCAAATTTTAAGCAAGGGAAGTAAATCTATCAAAATATTATGTTTTTGTTTGACTAGTTACTTCAATATCAAACAAAAATATAACTTTGGGAAATCAACTCAACCTACAGTTTTCAACCAAGATCTCTGAAACATAACAGAAAGATTTCACATGTGTTGAAGTTGTGCACATGCTATTATGGAATTATTCAAAAATTTGATCCTAAATTTCTAGACTTGGGAACTTAGTCATTTTTCATAACATTTGCAGATGGTGCCTTTTTGGGTAATCATCTCATCCATTTTTTTTAAACAAACCCAAAACCTCCCAACAAATTGTAAACCATTCCCTTTATATTGAAGCAAATGTTTTGCATCTGCCATTTAAAACTTTTGCCATTTTTTTGCATTCAACCTGTGGTAGAAAGAATTCAAAATAAGTTCAATGCAACATCAGTTTCTTCTTTCAAGTGAACATAATTGAAAACTGTTAGATATTTTGTGATGAAGTAATGTGCTGTAATTTATTAATGAACCTCCGATACTTGTTAATAGCTTCAAAACCCCTCAAAATATCTATCTATAGATTTATTTATCTTTAAATTTATTAAATTATTTCAAAGATGAAACATAATTCTAATTTAAACAAAAGCTTAGTTCACAAGATTTTTAACAACCTCCCATCCGGTAATAGGTGGATGAAATACCCACCAACCAATGGATCGGAGAGTTAGGATTTAATTTCACAACTTATAACATAACTAATTCTAAAAAATATATTAGTAATTTTAAACAAAGAATATATGATCAAGCTTTACAAAATCGAAGTAGTACTTTGACAGAAAGCAATAAATTATTCTTCTATAACAAAATTTGTCAATTTAATAAAAGACCTCCATATGTGGATATCTGCAGATTCAAATCTGATAGATCTACTATTTGTAAATATAGATTAAGTGCCCACTGTCTAGCAATAGAAAGAAGGCGGTATAATAATATCCCCTAAAATGAAAGAATTTGTTTTAAATGTAATATGTCACAAATCGAAGATGAAATGCACTTTTTCATCCATTGCCCTGTCTAAAATATGTATAGACAAGAACTAACTCAAAAGGTCAAACATATTCATAAAGATTTTAATTCTATAACTGAATACAAAATGTCTTATATTAAACAACAACTCTTTAGTAATAATTAAAGCAGTTATTGAATATATCAAAAAATGTCAGGAGTTAAATTAACCAAAATTAAATAATTGAAATTCCAAATGAATGTACTTTTCTCTATGTCACTACCGCTCCAAGTATATACAAATGTAGTTCTTTGTTATTATTCAAACAATATTTTCAAAACTGCATCTTGGTGCAATTTTATATTTATTTACCAACTAAGATGAATGGGTGTATAATTGTATCAAGACCCAGTTCCTGTTGTTGTATTAATTACATTTTATGTGTTATAATCTTTTATTGTAAATGTGTTGAACAAATAAAATAAATAAATAAATCTTTAGTTGAGCATTGAAGCCAGTGCAGGTCCTCTTGTTTTCTTTCGTACAATTAGATAACAAATTAAACTTTCAATGCTTAACCCCTCCAAAATATGCTTTGAGATCACTATTTTCAAGAAAATTAATTTTCTAATTGAGGTATGAGCCTCCTCAAATAATTTAAATAAACTAGCTCAAATATGACACACTCATAAGGACATACATTCAAGGTTTTCTGAAAATAATTAAAAAAAAATTTTCTTCTAAAACTTTTGACCAAGTTGAACCAAGCTTGAAGTTCATTATTCTTAGAAAGTCCCCTAAAAATTAGATTTTCCTATCTTTTGATAGAAATTGAGTGTTGTTGAAAGGGACCCTATTTACGTTTTTTTTACTTTTTTTCATATTGTCACTTGATGCTGACATATCGAGTGTCCCATGGGTGGAGCCTCAAGTTATTCTGTGAACATTTCTACTGGTAGTTTAATTTAATGATGGTAGACTGTTTAGTACATGCATACTGGAAAGTTGATTGTCCTTGTATTACATAATATCTGTAACAGCTGGCTTTTTAGTGCTATTTATTAATACTTGTATAGGACAGAGATCATTGATCACTGTGTCCAATATTAGGGGAATTTTTAACACAAGATAAATAAACAAATTTCATTATTTGTTAATAAAATTAAGAAATCTTCAAATATGGCCCAATGCCATAACTTGGTGTTTCTTGTCCACCCTGTAACTAGCCTGTCAACATATCAGCTTTTGAAACTAAAGTACAAAATTTAACCAAACTTTGCAGGAATAATTGCTTGTGAGCTCGTCTACAAAGATTTATGATTTCATCTTGATTAAATAAAAAACGTTATTGTTAAGTCTTCTTAACAAGGTACCAAGGATGTCAGTTATGTCCTAAAATGAGATTGATTGATTGATTGTTGTTTAACGTCCAGCAAGCAATATTTCAGCTATATTCAGGAGGTAAATGAGATTGATCAGTATGTCTTGATTGAATGAAAAACAGCCATAGAAAAATCTTATTTTTGATTGGTCAAAACAAAGGATAGATGAACAGTGTATATGAGGTCCTTGACAAAGATTTCTCATTTTGTGCTGATTCAGTTTCAAACATGTTTGCAATGGTTTTATAGAGTCTGGGGATATAGGGGTATATAGAGGTCCTCATGTCTGTTCGTCGTGCTGTCAGTCCAAATTTTATTTCCAGATGATAATTCAAAAAGCTTGCATCTGATTTAAATGAAACTATTGGATATTGTTACTTATTAATTTGGTAGGAAGCTTATTGATTTTGGGGGACATCTGTCAAGTTTCAAGGTCTTAGTCCACAAAAAAGTTAGAAATTTGTACAAAAAAGATGTTTAGGGACAATAATTCAAAAAGTTTGCATTTGAATTCAATGAAACTTTGGGATATTGTTTCATATCAGGTGGATCAGAAGCCTATCGATTTTGGGGGAAATACGTCAAATTTGAATAACATGGTTGCCAATAAATGTTAGAAACTTTTACCAAATCACTGTTTCCTGACAATAACTCCAAAAGTTTTATTTAATTTCAATGAAACTTTGGGATATAGTTTCATATTAGGTGGATCAGAAGCCTACTTGTATGGCTTTTTTGGTGAAATTCATCAAATTTCAAGGTCACATTTGGATAAATATGTTAGAAATTTTGACAAAATTTCAGACACGAACTCAAAAAGTACGTATTTCATTTCAAAAGAAACTTAAATATAAATACATATTATGTGGGTAAGAAGCCTATTGATGCTTGAAGAATTTCGCAATGGTCAAGGTCACCAGTTGACAAAAAAAAAGAAAATTTCCAAAAAAAGTTCTGCAAAATTTAAACAGGGGTATCATGATCGCTATATCAACTTTGTCTGATTTAAATTGATTTATAACAATCTTTTATTTAAATACAAATAAATATATAAGGAATTATTGTTTCTGATTGGATGAAAAAAAATTGCTTGTCTCTTAATGATTGGTCCTTATTTTGTACTGGTAAAATCATATTGTAATGGTATTATTTTTGTCTCGGCTGCGACGGCGAGACATATGTATGGGAATCCGCCGGCGGCGGCGGCGTAAACACTTGACATCTTGCTTCATATATTTGTAAGCCCAAGCCCTAGGTCCATCAAATTTGGTCCAGAGGTAGCTTATGATGAGTACTTGCCAGTCAGTCACCTGTCACCTGACCTTGACCTCAATTTCACGGTCCAGCGACTACGTTAAAGTTTTTGGGTTACGACAGTTCCTCTAACTACGCATGGTAGGATGACAATATTTGGTATATAGGTTGCTGATGACTAGTACATGACTGTCTGGTAGGTGTCACCTGACCTTGACCTCAATTTCACGGTCCAGGGACTACGTTAAAGTTTTTGGGTTACGACAGTTCCTCTGTAACTACGCATGGTAGGATGACAATATTTGGTGTATAGGTTGCTGATGACTAGTACATGACTGTCTGGTAGGTGTCACCTGACCTTGACCTCAATTTCACGGTCCAGCGACTGCGTTAAAATTTTTGGGTTACAGCTGTTCCCCTGTAACTATGCATGGTATGGTGAAAATATTTTGTATACAGGCCGCTGCTAATATTTAATGCTATTTACGTAATGCTTATGATGAAATTTATTTTCGTTACTGATGCGGAATGCAGGCGAGATGTTTTTCTGTGTCCACACTTGTTTATGTTCTTTGTGGTCAGTGGTAAACTGGGTCATACCTGGAAGCCTTTTTTTAATTAAACATATTTGTGCTGACACACCCATTATTTATTTTATATCAATGTTCTATCTTCCATGTTTTGGTCATCCTTTTAGTTCTTTAAAAACATTTTCAAAGGGTAGACTGTCATAGGAGACAATCAAGATATGCGTCATTTGCTGGTAAGATGTTGACCTTATAAAAGGACTTCAAAAAAGGGAATTAAGTTAACGTCTTCTGTTTCATTATTAATGATGAAAATGCAATTATGTTTGATGAATAAATCATGTTTGGAAAATGTATTTCCAAGGCAATTGAATCCTCAAGGTGAACTTTTTTTTGAAGTTGAAATCAAAGATGTTTGAGAATACTAGGCTATGTTGTTTTGTGATAAACTTTAGTAATTTGATTCAAGTCTTTTAGAAATAAGATTTCTGCAAAGGAAAATTTGCAAGTTAAGTGTGAGTGATAGCATTTTGGGTTTTCATGTTTTGTCTGCCACCAGTCATCTGTCTGTAGAAGAGATGTTTAACATTTATGTAAGTTTATAAAAAATGGACCCTTTTGCCAAACATACAAATAAAAAAATGTCTTAAGATTCTGAAACCACTGCATTAATAAGAACAAAACTTAGTTTGGGTCTTGAATTATTCTGCACTTTAACAAAGATGGCTACCATTCACAAAAATAAAAAATTCCTAAAATGGCTGGTTCTGCTTCATTTTTTCAGAAAAACAAGTTCAGTAGTGAAAAGTAGACTAAGCATATTTTGCATTTGCCAATTTTGTCAAATTTGGCATATTTTAACAAACCATAGGGTGTCAAACTAAAGGGCAGGCGTGCTGGTACCAATTTTGTGCAATCAATTCTTCCGGCAGCTTTTAACCCAGGTCCTTGAATCTTCACAGAAAGATTGCCAAATATTGAAGTTGTTCACCTGCTATTACAGAATTTTTCAAGAATGTTTTCCCATTTTTATACCCCCGCTCGACAGAGTCGGGGGTATATAGTGGTCCTCATGTCCGTCCGTCCACATTTGGTTTCCGGATGATAATTCAAAAAGTTTACATCCGATTTGAATGAAAATTTGGGATATTGTTATATATCAGGTTGGTAAGAAGCCTATTGATTTTGGGGGAAATCCGTCAAATTTCAAGGTCACAGTCCACGAAAAACGTTGGACATTTTAACAAAAAAGTTGTTTCCGGACAATAACTCAAAAAGTTTACATCTGATTTAAATGAAACTTTGGGATATTGTCATATATCAGGTTGGTAAGAAGCCTATTGATTTTGGGGGAAATACGTCAAATTTCAAAGTCACAGTCCACGAAAAACTTTAGAAATTTTTACAAAAAAGTTGTTTCCGGACAATAACTCAAAAAGTTTGCATTCAATTTGAATGAAACTTTGGGATATTGTTATATATCAGGTTGGTAAGAAGCCTATTGATTTTGGGGGAAATCCGTCAAATTTCAAAGTCACAGTCCACGAAAAACGTTGAAAATTTTAACAAAAAAGTTGTTTCCGGACAATAACTCAAAATGTTAACATCTGATTTGAATGAAACTTTGGGATATTGTCATATATCAGGTTGGTAAGAAGCCTATTGATTTTGGGGGAAATACGTCAAATTTCAAAGTCACAGTCCACGAAAAACTTTAGAAATTTTTACAAAAAAGTTGTTTCCGGACAATAACTCAAAAAGTTTGCATTCAATTTGAATGAAACTTTGGGATATTGTTATATATCAGGTTGGTAAGAAGCCTATTGATTTTGGGGGAAATCCGTCAAATTTCAAGGTCACAGTCCACGAAAAACGTTGAAAATTTTAACAAAAAAGTTGTTTCCGGACAATAACTCAAAAAGTTAACATCTGATTTGAATGAAACTTTGGGATATTGTCATATATCAGGTTGGTAAGAAGCCTATTGATTTTGGGGGAAATACGTCAAATTTCAAGGTCACAGTCCACGAAAAACGTTAGAAATTTTTACAAAAAAGTTGTTTCCTGACAAAAAGTTTGCATTCAATTTGAATGAAACTTTGGGATATTGTTTTATATCAGGTTTGTAAAAAGCCTTTTGATTTTGGGGGAAATGGGTTAAATTTTAAGGTTACAGTCCACGAAAAACGTTAGAAATTTTTACAAAAAAGTAGTTTCCGGACGATAACTCAAAAAGTTTGCATGTGATTTGAATGAAACTTTGGGATATTGTTATATATCAGGTTGGTTAGAAGCCTATTGATTTTGGGGGAAATCTGTCAAATTTCAAGGTCACAGTCCACGAAAAACTTTAGAAATTTTTACAAAATGCGGGGGTATTAGTGATCGCTAGATCCACTTTGTCTAGTTTCAGACTTGGGATAGTTCATATTTTGTGTAATCAACTAAATTTTTTGCTGGGTTGCATGAAGTATGGTGAAGTCGGGCAGTAGGGCAGGGAAAATAAGGTACCGATTTTGTGAAATCAACTCCTCCTACAGTTTTCAACTCGGATCTCTGAATCACAGAAAGATTGCACATGTATTGAGGTTATGAACCTGCAAATCTGGAATGGTTCAAGGCTTTTTATCTTATTTTCCAGACTTGGGAACTTAGTAATTTTTAGAACATTTGCAGAAGACAGAAAGATTGCAGATGAATTGAAGTTGTGCACCTCCATTTATGGAACTTTTTGAGAAATATTTTTCTAATTTTATACACATAGGAACTTAGTCATTTGTCAACAAATTTTACCAAAGTGGATTCCTAGTTGTATAATCAAGTCCTCTTTTAGCTTTTAACCCAGATCCCTGAACTTTACAGAAATATTGCACACTTATTGATGTTGTGCACCTGCTATTATAGAATTGTTGAAGAAATGTTTTCCCATTTTTTACCACACGTTATACACGAGGGTTCTGTTTTTTGACACAGATCTAAAACCTTCCATCAAATTGTCAATCATTCACTATTTATTGCAAGCTGGCCATTTCAGACTTTTGCAATCTTGTTCAATCTTGATCACAATCATCTCAGGGTACCTAGTTTCAAATTTGTATCCAGGATATTTATCAATGGGGAAAGATGGCCACTGTTACTAAAAATGAAACATATGTGTCAACACATGTTTTTGGTCAATATCTCAAAAATAAAAATGAAACATATGTGCCAACACATGTTTTTGGTCAATATCTCAAAAATTATAATAGCTTTAGAAGTATCATTACCTTAAACTGATCAGCTTATTAAGCTCTACAAGTCAGAAGTTGTGTAATGACTTTTTGTAGGAGTAACTACCCTTAAATTTCTATTTTTTATGGCATTTTCAGTGTTTACATTATAACTTGAAACTATAAGAGCTAGATCGACATTGTAAATTGCTTAAATGATCAGCAAGACAATCCATACAAATCACATTGTTGGTCAAAAATTGTCTGACCAGTTCTTTAGGAGTTATTGCCTTTAAATTAAAATTTGAAATTTGCTGTTTTTCTCCTGTAATCTAAAAGCGATAACAGCAAGAGTGAAACTATAAATTGCAAAAATGATCAGATCAGCAATACAAGTACTACAATTCACTGTATTGGTTTAAACTTATAGGAGTCTAGTTTGAAAATAAAAAAAAACCCTCATAAGCCACATTTAAAAAAGATGTCTTGAAGTTTGTAATCAAAACAAAAATTTCACATAAACTGGCATGAAAGGACCAGTATATGACAGAACATACACCATCAGCAAATCATATCTCAACCCGCACATTCCTATTTAGTTCTTGCTTTGTTGATGGTTCATTGAACTGTGTTCAGTGTAAATTTTAACTGTGTTAACGTGGTTTATTCTACAGATGACACTTAATGTGCTAATATTGGACATGGCAAAAACTGGTAAAGCTGGATATGGAAATTTGCATTGTCAACTCGTTTCTACTATTATCCAAAGAAATTTCTTGATATCCGAAGGAGGTAAGGTATAATACAGTTATTAAATGGCATCGAGAGTGAGATAGAGATTTTATTTGTCTTGAAACACTGGCTATTTCTACATGCGTCAGGGTGGGGGAAGGGGGAGGGGTTGTTTACTGTGCAAATTTTGAAATAACAAAATTAAGATAAAAGTTAAGATAAAGTATGTTTTCATGAATTTTGTAGTATAGAAAACAGCATGAAAAGTGATCAGTAAAATTCCAATCAATTTCAGCCCTTTATCTCTCAGTATAGAAAATCCAGTGCAATACCAATTCCTATAAATTTAAATTTATTAGTACTTATTTATGCCACCACAAATTGTATGTAGTCTCTACCTGCATGATCACACCCAATCTCCACACCTCACCCTTTAAAATTCGCATGCCAGTCTCCACCCCCTCGCTCCTAGATCACCAACCAACTAACCAGTCACCACACACTTGTTTCCTGCATGATTGTATGCCTGCTAGTCTCCACACTTCATCCTGCAAGACCAATGGCTAGTCTCTGCTACTCTTCCTGCAAGACCACAAGCAAGCCTAAACACTGCAGCCTGCAAGAATACAAGCCGGGCTCTACACCACACATCACAGGCCAGGCTCTACAGCTTATCTACAGTATCATAAGCCAGTCTCCATGGGAGTATTTGGGGTTTCTCATAAAAAAACATTGACTTTGCTATTCTTTGAGATAGGAGGGGTACGCTTCTTTTATCTGCAACTCTACACAACTGAATGGAATTTGATTGTTTTTGTTTGTTTGTATGGTGGTTAATTCCACTTTCAGCAATTTTTCAGCTATATCATGTCATCCAGTTTATTAGCAGAGGAAGCCGGAGTACTTTGAGAAAACCTGTGACCTTTAGGTAGAAAAACTGGCAATCAACTAAGATTGGAGTCGAGTACATCCTGCTCTGGGCGAGACTCAAACTTGCAACCTCAGTGTTGACAGGTACGTGACCTTACCACACTGCCATCGAGACCTCCAAATGGAATTTGATGAAACTTTCATAGGATCTTTGTCAGATAATGTACACCAAATATTTAATATTTTGATTGGAATGATATTTTGGGTTTCAATAGAAAAACATGGACTATTGAAGTTGTGCACCTACTATTATGGAATTGTGCAAGGATTTTTTTCCAATTTTTCAGACTTGGGCACATTAGTCATTTTTCAGAAAATATGCAGACCTATTTTGTGTAATCAACTCCTACAGTTTTTAGCCCAGATCTCTGTAACTTCACAGAAGGATTGAACATTAATTGTTAACCTGAAATTATGGAATTGTTTAAGGATTATTTCAACCAATTTTCCAGTTATTTGAAAGTTAATAATTTTTCAAAAATTGTGCAGAAAACAGTACCTATTTTTGTGTAATCAAATCCACCTACATGTCTGTAAAATGTAGGTTGTTGCAGCAATTCTGATTGTATAAATTGTACTTTTTGGATATTTTCAAGTTACTTTAAAGGACGTTTGTCTGAAATAAAAAATAAAACTACTGTTATGTTTGTGTTATAGTGCAAATTTGAACCATTTTAATTCATGGCAGGGTTGCACGAAGTGCAGAACAAAAGTTACAGTATGGTGAATTTTGGCTGGCAGACAGGCGTACAGGTGGAGAAAATAGGGTATCTATTTTCTGTAATCAACTCTTCCTTCAGTTTTCAACCCAGTTCTCTGAAACATCACAGAAAGATGACACATGCATTTTTTAAAATGTGCACCTGCTATGTAAAACCAGGTTATACATGTAGTACTGGAGTCGGGTGGCGGGCAGGGAAAATATGGTTATCTATTTTGCGTAAAAAACTTCTTCTGCTTTCAACCCATATCATAAACTAAACAGAAAGATTCCACATGAATTGAAGTTGTGCACCTGCTATTAATTTATGTAATTGTTCAACCATTTTTCCTGACTTTCCATACTAGTACTTGGAAGTTTGCACATGTATTGAAGTTACGCACCTGCTTTTAAGGAATTGTTTTAGGATTTTGTTTTAATTTTCTACACTCAGCAAATTTTACCAAAATGAGGAATATTTTGTGTAAACAACTCCTTTTTCAGCTTTCAACCCTTTTCAACTTAGATCCTATTTGTGTAGACATATTGGACGTCATTTTGTAGCACATTTTATACATGACAGTTCTGTTTTTGTGTTATTAACTCCTATTACATTTTTGACACACACCCAGAAGTTTCTTCCAACAAATTGTAAGCCATAACCAAATAATTAAGGCACTGGATTACCAAAATGGCCATTTCAGACTTTTGCAATTATTTTCTGTTATTATAGGATATCAAATTGTTCATAAACAATACATGTACATGTACACTTAATGGTTACATGTAATCTGATGTTGCCAGTTAGGTTTTATTTCATTCTAATGAGATATTAATTCTGGTTTAATGCATGCTTATTATATAAATTTTTATGGCATTTTAGGCCGGATTTCACAGAGTGAATATCGGGGTTGTAGTATGTTGAATGTTTGGCGGGCAGGGAAAAAATTGTTGTTACAGTTTTCTCAGCAACTACTAATCACATTCTCTTAAAATTTGGTATGCAGCATCAGCATAGCCTGCCATAACGTGGGATTCGATTTCAGGTCTGTCGCTCACCTACTTCCTGTTAACCGACTCAGTTAATTTTTAACTTAATCCGGCCATTTCTGTCTTTGATCGATTTTTGTTTATTTGTAATCTTGTAGGATTGAAATAGAAAATTACATGATGGAACGGAAAAGAATTTTATATTGTTGTAAGTTAATGATAACAAGTTTAGGTAGCCTCTGGTTTGTTGATCTGTGTATTAAACTTCCAGCTTATCTGTGGAATCTTTTGTGTTAAATGATCTTCACAAGAAATTTGAGATGTGGAGGGAGAGGTTAATGAAATTGAAAATAAAAAAATAGGGAATGTATGATGTTATCTTATCACCCCAAACCCACACTTCTGTAATAGTTGAATTATAAACTATGTCATTGAACAAAAAAAAGACCCATCCTGATAGGAATATTGAAGCAAGGTGGAAAATTTTGCACTGTTTATTTGATGTGTAACAGTAAAAATTTAATAACATTTATATTGCAAGAAAAGCAAAATGTTTACTACGACAATATCTACGACTTTTTGGGAATCAAATTGATATCACATTTATGGTAAAATTAATAATAATTTATCTTATTGCTAACTTTATTTTGTATAAATTGAAAACTATTCCTAAACTATTACTTCAATTTATTAGTTGTTAAAGGCTTTTGCATAATAAGTTCGGCATAGGCAAAAATTTTCAAAATGAAATTATTTACATGGGAGGTATTTCTGACCAAAACATCATCAATTTTTAGGAGTACTTTTTAAATTGTAAAATTTAATGTGGTACTTGATTTGGACAGATAGGTTTAATCTCTTCCTCATGAGTAAACTATTTTCTGTTTGTTACCTTTTTCATATTTTTGCCATATTTTGTTAAGTGTAATCCAAGTAATGATAACACAATTCTGGGAGCCTCTGGTTTATTTGTGTATATTTATTGTGTATCAATCTTAAAGCGCATCTGTAGAATAAACTAGATTTGATTTTCCATCTGCTTATCAACACTGCAGTTGTGAATTTTAGCCTAACATTTCACAAAGTATGCTAAATCAACTTGTTTTCTAGCTGAATGTTTAAGTTCACATTGGCACTCTGGCTGGCTTTCTTTGCAATGTCATAATGTTCCTGAAAGTAGCATAAAACAACAATCAAACAAACAAACAAAAAATACAAAAAAAAAAAAAACAAACAAACAAAACAAAAACAAGCTGACTTCAATGAAGCTGCTAGGCTAGGAAGAAAATATAATTAAAAACCAATTTTTATTGAAAGAAAAAATCTGCTAACAATTCTAGTTATTCAGGAGCAACATACTATATTATAATTTAATATTGTTAAGCATTTAAGACCAAAGAAAAATAACTATAATTTAATGTAAACAAATAAATCCAACTATTTTCTTTTCTTTTATGTTTTACTAATTAAATACAAAATAGAAGACAGTTTTATCCAGGATTAATCTCTTGATAAGTATAAATTTATTTATAGCTGAATAAATGTGAACGATACATTGCCTGTTTCCATTATCAGATCACCATAAGAGTGAATGCATAAAAAGAAATATTGGATTTAAAATTTGCTGTGTGCTCATAAATTAATATAATGATTAAATGTCAGTTAAGCATTAACATCTAAGAGAATGTCTATTTTTAGACATTTTATATCAGGCTGTATATGATCAATATTGTTTAGATATCAGGGTATAGATTTGGGCAAAATCAATCAGACTGCATTCAAATACCTGGGCTGAAAGAGCTGTTGTATGTTGGCTGAGACAAGTTGAAGGTAGACAAGCTAGGAAAAAAATCAATACTAAGTCTGACGCA
This sequence comes from Limnoperna fortunei, assembly GCA_944474755.1. Classification (NCBI taxonomy): domain Eukaryota; kingdom Metazoa; phylum Mollusca; class Bivalvia; order Mytilida; family Modiolidae; genus Limnoperna; species Limnoperna fortunei. The sequence continues at coordinate 37,081,257 of OX104113.1, forward strand.
AGGAATTGTGATCTTTCTGGGGAGATGCTCTAAATATACTTTTATGTCGTCATAATCAAGATCTCAAATGGAAGGATTTAGTTTTCACATCAGATATGGTTTTATGTTGGAGACAAATATTTTTTGTTTGTTTCATTGCAGCCTTATTTGAATGCTACATCTGTGACTGTGATTAGGAGATCCCCGCATAATCATAAATTGAAGGAAAATCTTCAGTGTAATTAGACAATGTAGATGCTCAGACAGCTGTTGTTAAAACAAAGGTTTATAGGGTGATCAGGTGTTGATGATCACAGAAGACATAATCTCTAATTATCCAGCGATGTGCAGTGATGGCTCAGGTAGGCTCTTTCTTATTATTTCAAGAAGAGCAGAAGCTCACTGAATTAATAGCCATGGAAGACATGTTTGTTTGTCTCCATAAATATTTTCTTCGTTCCATGGTTAGCTCAGCCCTCCTAAGAGTTGGTGAATTTGCATTCTTGAAAGGATAATTATAAGATAAAACTAATAATATTCTTGAAAATAATGCATAGTTAAAATTGAACAAAAGTTTATCAATGTTTCCATTATAATTTAAATTTTACTTTGTGGAAAAATACAAGACAATGAAACGTTTTATAAAGACTTAAGCATTAATGCAAAGAACTTTAGTTACTAAAAAATACATACAAATTAATTTACAGTCTGTGAAATCACCTATATTAATTCACTTACATTTGTTGTACACTAATGTTGGTAGTTGAATCTTAATTTTAGGATCAAAAGCAAAAGATATTAAGGTGATTGCCTCAAGTATTTATTTGCACTCGGATATTGTTTCATTTCTTATTTATTAAAAAAATTGTCAATTTTGGCAACAAGCCAGATTTGAGATTTTTGAAAATGTAGTATTAATTGTTTCAATTATCTACTGAATAAAATTGTCAAAAAATACAGTTAACCAATAGTTTAAAGTTCTGACATAAGATTGTTAAATAATACATGATAGTCCAAATTAAAATGCAATCTTTTCAATATTTTATAAGTTAAAAATAATCCAGTTTAACAGAGCCTCTACAGGTCTGAGAAAAAACTTAAATTAAATCTGATTTATTATTGGGAACAAAATTACAAAATAATAGTTTTTTAGTTTATTCATCTATGCAACATTGTCTTATGAATATATATGGTAATTGAGTAAGCACTTAACAGGACATAAAGTTAGACATCCTTTGTTTTACTGTGACAGTGCTGAACCAAATTCTTACATTATGAATTTAAAATCAATACTTATTGAAAGGTTGAACTAAAATAAGACTATCATCTGAATTTATCTGATAGGTTTGCGTTCACACCTGCTGCAGGGGGTAATATGATAAAAACCTACACTGGAAACATGTTGTCTTGTGGCTATTACACTTAAAGTCTGTCTAGCTAGTACATGTGTTATAGATACAATTATACAAATTAGTGTGTAGCATATTATGTAAATACTAGCTGGTACATGTGTTATTGATACATATATACAAGTTAGTGTATAGCATAAATGTGAATACTAGCTGGTACATGTGATATAGTTACAATTATACACGTTAGTGTATAGCATAAATGTGAGTACTAGCTGGTACATGTGTTATATATACAATTATACAAGCTAGTGTAAAGCATAAATGTGAATACTAGCTAGTACACGTGTTAAAGCTGCAATTATACAAGCTAGTGTAAAGCATAAATGTGAATTCTAGCTGGTACATGTGTTATACAATTATACAAGCTAGTGTATAGCATAAATGTGAATACTAGATGGTACATGTGTTATAGATACAATTATACAAGCTAGTGTATAGCATAAATGTGAATACTAGCTAGTACATGTGATATAGTTACAATCATACAAGTTAGTGTATAGCATAAATGTGAATACTAGCTGGTACATGTGATATAGTTACAATTATACAAGTTAGTGTATAGCATAAATGTGAATACTAGCTGGTACTTGTGATATAGTTACAATTATACAAGTTAGTGTATAGCATAAATGTGAATACTAGCTGGTACTTGTGATATAGTTACAATTATACAAGTTAGTGTATAGCATAAATGTGAATACTAGCTAGTACATGTGATATAGTTACAATTATTATACCTCAATTTCATTTACAATGTTAATCTTCCATAGGCCACCGTGACATATAAGTACTGTCAAAAAAAATTTACTGTCTGAAAAATGTAAATACTAGCTAGTACATGTGATATAGTTACAATCATACAAGTTAGTGTATAGCATAAATGTGAATACTAGCTGGTACATGTGATATAGTTACAATTATTATACCTCAATTTCATTTACAATGTTAATCTTCCATAGGCCACCGTGACATATAAGTACTGTCAAAAAAAATTTACTGTCTGAAAAATGTAAATACTAGCTAGTACATGTGATATAGTTACAATCATACAAGTTAGTGTATAGCATAAATGTGAATACTAGCTGGTACATGTGATATAGTTACAATTATTATACCTCAATTTCATTTACAATGTTAATCTTCCATAGGCCACCGTGACATATAAGTACTGTCAAAAAAAATTTACTGTCTGAAAAATGTAAATACTAGCTAGTACATGTGTTTTTGATACAAATATACAAGATAGTGTATAGGATAAATGTGAAAACTAGCCAGTAAATCTTTGTTATAAACATCGATTATGCATATGCAAAACAGCTTTATCTTACTGTAAAAATATTATATTTATATACAATATTTGAACATTTTCTGAAAATACACAATTTATTTGTATGAATCTTAGAAACAGGTAGACATGCATGGCTCTGCAAAGTATTTCTTACCTGTTTTTGCAGTGAATACAAATAAACTGTATACTTTCTGACAATGTACAAATATTGTTTTTATCCTGCAACCTTAAAAATTTATTGTATACTACTGAAAAACATTAAAAAAGTGCACTTCTATAGACAATTTCTGACTTGACTTAAAATTTTGCAGCGCATAGTCTAGTGATAGCCTGACATCACAATCTAATATCCTATTCGACAACATGTTTTAAACCAGAACAGAATACTAAATATTGTAATAAGTTAGGACAAGTGTACCAGGAGACTTGATTCACTGAATAAAGCATACATTTATTCATCTACCTTTATTGTACAGCAAATGTAATGATTGAGGATAAATAGATATATATATCCTTGTATATATGTAAAAATTACTTGGAAATGAGTTAATACATGTTTAGTACACAATGTTATTTACCAGTTGAATAAAACACATGCGACATTGTACATACTAGTATGGGTATACAAGTTAATGTACGTGTAAGGTATATAAAATTATATTCTGTTGAAGTAATGTATCTAGTGAATCCCTACACTTTGATTGGTTAATCAAGACAGTGATATCATACGGTATATCCTGTGAAACCCAGGGGATATTGAAACCCGTTTCAAAATGGCGTCTATTCATTGTACAATTATTTGTTTTACATAATATAAATAGTCAAACATAATATAAAGATATCAAATATTGATTTTAAATACATGCATTTTACGGAATCTATCATCTCCGTCTGCGATTTGTCTTGCAATTAACAAGGGAGATAACTGATAACTTGACGTCTTCAAAAATGGCATACAAAAGCATTTGCATCGAAAGTGAAATTTATCATTAAAAGTTTTGCTGGGAATAAAAAGTCGTAAAAAAATATTAAGGTTATAAAATTTAAAATGCCATAACAAGTTTTGTTGGAGACTTAAATGTGTTGAATGGTAGGTTCTCCTATAGTGGTGGTCCAAACTAAGTTTTTTCTTCAAGCAGGAGAAATGTCTAATCTAATTATATTCTCTAGAATATTAGTACAATAAAACTTTAACAGAATATAATTGTTATTTGGGCTTCACAGGGGATACAGGTTCATATTCCCTGTCTGTATTCTATATTCCCTTTGCCTCCAGCTCAGGGAAGATAAAACACAGACAGGGAATATGAACCCGTATCCCCTGTGAAGATCACGAATAACATATAGTATTAGCTAGTACATATGTAATACTTGTGGGTGAATACCAGCCAGTATTTATGTTACACATGCAGGTATGGCTCTGGTATATATGTAATACTTACATATGCTTAACTTTCTCAACTCTAAGGCTATTTCTCAGATCTATGGCTGATGAGGTCATACAACTGTCAATACAGATTTTGAAGGTACTCAATCCTATGGTGAACAAATTAAATCCTTGTCATTTTGTTATTAATTAAAATCAAATAGGCAAAAAACTAAGTGTGCAAAGTAAAATTGAACAACATGAATAAAACTAATCTCATTCTTGATTGGAGAAATATGGACAACAGTATAAATAATTTGTTTGGTTGCTAAAAATTTCAAGGGCGAGAATATTTTAAAATCCAGAAAGGTATACCCTACTTGTATAGTTCAATAAAATAAATCTAAACACATAATTCCTTTCCCAATAAAAACTGAACCTCATGATATTGCTGATAAATTGCTGAAAGGGTGTTAAACCCCATTCCAAACGAACGAACTTAACACATGATTTGTTGAATCGGGCATGGATGTTTTTGTATAATCCCATTAAGTTACTCACACTTTGTTACAGTACGAGCAGTTTGTTACAGTACCAGCAGTTTGTTACAGTACGAGAAGTTTATTTCAGTACCAGCAGTTTGTAACAATGTTCTAGCACTTTGTTACAGTACGAGCAGTTTGTTACAGTACCAGCAGTTTGTTACAGTACGAGAAGTTTATTTCAGTACGAGCAGTTTGTAACAAAGTTCTAGCACTTTGTTACAGTATGAGCAGTTTGTTACAGTACCAGCAGTTTGTTACAGTACGAGAAGTTTATTTCAGTACGAGCAGTTTGTAACAAAGTTCTAGCACTTTGTTACAGTACGAGCAGTTTAACTCATTCAAAAGTACAAACAAAGCCATGGTCAATGCAAAAGAAAATTGCACGAAACAGGTTTTATCAATTAAACAAAAAGATGAAAAAAAAAAATATATATAATAAAATAAGGAACCTGAACTCCAAAACAATTTAAAAAATAGGTGTTCTGTTTATACAATAGGCAAATAAAATGATGTTGCAATTATGATGGACATTAAAAAAAGACAGAACAAAATAAAAAAATTCTTAAAATTATGAGAAACAAATGGGGATATATATTAGGTAATCATTGTTATGTATGAATAAACTTTCAGTGGAAACAAATCATTTTAATAATGTTATTTTAATTTGTTTTCTTTAAACAAAATATTGGAAACAGTAAAAATTGATTTTCATCGGTAATAAAAGACTTTCTTATACAACTATTCAGGTTTTAAGAGACGATGTTTCAATGAAAATAAATTATCAAAATAAACAAGCCTTTGGTTGAACTTCATCAATAAATCAGCCATAGATCTCATTGTTAATCTGATTGTTCGTTTGGTTAATGATGTCTTCATCCATAGATTAAGAAGAGTTCTTTATTCAGTGACGTCATTTACAATAGATCTGTAAATACCTCTGATTTGAGGATGTACTTTGATATACATATATAAGCTAGTGCATGTGTACTACAGGATACTGATGTACAATAGTATTGTGTTGTCCATGTTATATGCCAAATTATTAATTAACTACTATACTATTCACTTAGTTAAAAGTAAAACTGCTGATATGATATAATTTCCTGAACCAGTCCAATACGGAGTTAACTAGTCCAATATCCGTATTGGCCTGATCGACCTGTATTAGACTGATTCCAACCTGTATTGGCAGATTGATTTGGACTAGTTGATTAATAAAGATATCATTATGTGATGATTTCTGTATTGGCCTAGTTATTGGTCTTTGGCCAGCTGCATTGTCCTTCGGCTGCACCTCAGGCCAATACACAAGCCTTGGACCAATAACTAGGCCAATACAGAAATCATTACGTAATAATATCATAATATCTGTCACAAGGTTTGAAGACCTAATGCATAACCCAGATGGTTGTGCTACCATTGGGACATATTTTGGCACATCGGTGACAAAATACTATTGTTATTATTTTTACTATGACTGTCTTTTGTGAATTAGACAAAAATTCAGTCTTATGGGCATTGATGATAATACAGTTTGAAAAGAAATTACGAAATATTTTACATTAACAATAACAGTAAACACAGTTCTAAACAACTAATAAAGTTACTGTCAGGATTTGTTCAGCTATTGGTTCCTCTTGCTCCGAATATTTACCATTCTAAAGGCATCTGGATCTTAATTACTAAATGCTGACATCTCTGTGGTTTGTTTGGCAAACATTGGTCTGATTTAGGCTGATTTTCGTGAAATGTGCTCAGTTGATCCCATTTGACGTCGTCCATTTCTAATGATGTTAGCCACTCCCATTGACATAGTATGATCCCAACTGCATGTATGGTTATATGTGGGAGGCATAGTACCACAGCACTAATTTATTCCTTGTAAAAATAGGCTACTATAATATGACTGTCTTGCATGAAGAGTATTTTTATACAATATATTTCATGTGTAATACATAATGGTAAACAAGATAATGTAGTATGTCAAGAATTGTTTGGATAAGAGTAGACCCACATCTATTAAGTCGTGAATGAGCAGCCTTGATTCTTTCCAATACAGTTTACTAATGGTTCAGTTGTGGCAAGTAGTTCTTTTGACTGCTGGTAATGGTGGGGGTTCCGTTTGACAAGAAATAGAAGCTACTGTAATTTTCACAGATCAGGACATATTTTACAAAGCTCTGTGATTTTCTGTGACAAAAAAAAGTTAACAGGGTACCAATAATAACTCAGACACAATATACAATTCATCTCCAAAAAAGATTTTTGGGTGTTCCAATTTTTTGTTTTATTTATATTACTAGAAGTCTGCTCTGGTATTAGTTCAACAAAATTTTCCAACAACATAAATTTTGTTCAGGTACTTGTTGCCTTAAAGTTTAAATTAAAGTTCGTTTATAAATAATTTCAGTAAAGATATATTAGGGTTTTTTTTTGTTTTTTGTTTAATCATGTTAAATGCCACTTGCAGCAATTTTTCAGCTTTATCATGGCACCTAGTATTTTTGTATGGAGTGAGGAGTACGCTAGAGAACCCAGAGAAAACCCCTGACCTTGGGTAAGAAAACTGGCAATCCCTGTGAATTAAATTGGAGTGGACTACACCTTTGCCTATAGTGTGACTTGAACCCACGACCTCAGTGTTTACAGCACATGATAAGAAGTTGACTAACTACTTAACTGCTGGGCCACTGAGGCGCCTTATGTTAGGTTGTAATATTTTTTGCAGTTTGCAGATGCATGTCTGTGTCAACAATTTCAAGGTTGCATGACCACCATGATATATATCCTATTGTATTCTGTCAAGCTGTGTCTGCTGTAATGATAAATATAAATACATTTTCCTATACAAACATACCAATAAATTATCATAAAACAGCTTGTTATTATAATGTCAACGCTGTCATGAATCAGTAGCAGCAAAAATTTTACATTTAATTTTGACAATCATTACTTGTATACCAGAAATCTTTTGTTTTGGGCAATAAGTTGACTAATCAAATTTTATTTTGTCATCAGTGTTTTGACAATAAGTACTGACATTGTTGTTATTTTGCTTCAGAGCAAGCGTAGGCATATGCTGAAAACTGCCTTAGTTGTTATTTTGCTACCAGAGCCAGTGTAGACACAAGTTAACATAGGCCTTAGTTGTTGTTTTGCTATCATAGCTTGTGTAAACAATAAGTTCACTATTGCCTTAGTTGTTGTTTTGCTATCATAGCTTGTGTAAACAATAAGTTCACTACTGCCTTAGTTGTTGTTTTGCTATCAGAGCCAGTGTAGACAATAAGTTCACTACTGCCTTAGTTGTTGTTTTGCTATCATAGCTTGTGTAAACAATAAGTTCACTATTGCCTTAGTTGTTGTTTTGCTATCATAGCTTGTGTAAACAATAAGTTCACTATTGCCTTAGTTGTTGTTTTGCTATCAGAGCCAGTGTAGACAATAAGTTCACTACTGCCTTAGTTGTTGTTTTGCTATCAGAGCCAGTATAGACAAAAAGTTGCCTATTGTCACAGTTCTTGTTTGGCTGTCAGAGCCAGTGTAGACACAAGTTAACTACTGCCTTAGTTGTTGTTTTTATACCCCCGCTCGACAGAGTCGGGGGTATATAGTGGTCCTCATGTCCGTCCGTCCGTCCGTCCGTCCGTCCGTCCGTCCGTCTGTCCGTCCGTCCGTCCGTCCGTTCGTCCGTCCACATTTGGTTTCCGGATGATAATTCAAAAAGTTTACATCCGATTTGAATGAAACTTTGGGATATTGTTATATATCAGGTTGGTAAGAAGCCTATCGATTTTGGGGGAAATCCGTCAAATTTCAAGGTCACAGTCCACGAAAAACGTTAGAAATTTTAACAAAAAAGTTGTTTCCGGACAATAACTCAAAAAGTTTACATCCGATTTGAATGAAACTTTGGGATATTGTCATATATCAGGTTGGTAAGAAGCCTATCGATTTTGGGGGAAATCCGTCAAATTTCAAGGTCACAGTCCACGAAAAACGTTAAAAATTTTAACATAAAAGTTGTTTCCGGACAATAACTCAAAAAGTTTGCATCCGATTTGAATGAAACTTTGAGATATTGTTATATATCAGGTTGGTAAGAAGCCTATCGATTTTGGGGGAAATCAGTCAAATTTCAAGGTCACAGTCCACGAAAAACGTTAGAAATTTTAACAAAAAAGTTGTTTCCGGACAATAACTCAAAAAGTTTACATCCGATTTGAATGAAACTTTGGGATATTGTCATATATCAGGTTGGTAAGAAGCCTATCGATTTTGGGGGAAATCCGTCAAATTTCAAGGTCACAGTCCACGAAAAACGTTAGAAATTTTAACATAAAAGTTGTTTCCGGACAATAACTCAAAAAGTTTGCATCCGATTTGAATGAAACTTTGGGATATTGTTATATATCAGGTTGGTAAAAAGCCTTTTGATTTTGGGGGAAATCCATCAAATTTCAAGGTCGCAGTCCACAAAAAACGTTAGAGAAATTTTCACAAAAGCGGGGGTATCAGCGATCGCTAGATCGACTTTGTCTAGTTCTATCAGAGGCAGTGTAGACAATATGTTCACTACTGCCTTAGTTATTGTTTAGAACCAGTTTAGACAATAAGATGACTACTGCCTTAGTTGTTGTTTTGCTATCAGATCCATTCTAGACAATAAGTTGACTACTACCTTAGTTGTTGTTTTGCTATCAGATCCATTCTAGACAATAAGTTGACTACTACCTTAGTTGTTGTTTTGCTATCAAATCCATTCTAGACAATAAGTTGACTACATGTACTACCTTAGTTATTGTTTAGAACCAGTTTAGACAATAAGATGACTACTGCCTCAGTTGTTGTTTAGAACCAGTTTAGACAATAAGATGACTACTGACTCAGTTGTTGTTTTGCTATAGGAGGCAGTGTAAATAAGTTCACCATTGCCTTATAGTTGTTGTTTTGCTATCATAGCTTGTGTAAACAATAAGTTCACTATTGCCTTAATTGTTGTTTTGCTATCAGAGGCAGTGTAAATAAGTTCACTATTGCCTTAGTTGTTGTTTTGCTATCATAGCCTACCGCAGGTCGGGGGTTCTCTCCGGGTACTCCGGCTTCCTCCCCCAATAAAAACTGGACGCCATGATATAGCTGAAAAATTGCTGAAAGTGGCGTTAAACAGCATTAAACAAACAAACAAAAGCTATCATAGCTTGTGTAAACAATAAGTTCACTATTGCCTTAGTTGTTATACCCCACCCAATGAAGTTCCCGGGGGGATAATTTTTTTTACCTGTCTGTCTGTTTGTCCATCCGTGTGTCATTCTGTTGTCGCCTGGATAGCACTCTCATTTCTTAATAGATTTTAACGAAACTTTGGGAAATTTAATATTTAATGTTGCCTGGATAACGCTTCCATTTCGTCATTGATTTTCATGAAACTTCAATATACCAATTTAAATACCAAATACCATCTTGATAAGGGGACCATATTTTTGTGAGGGAACTTTGTCAACTTTCATGTACATGTATATTCAATGTTGTTGCCTGGATAGCCCTTTCATTTCTTAATGGATTTTAAAGAAACTTTGGGAAATTGGTATAGTAGGTGCTTAGATGGGATTGATTTTCATGGAAATTTGTCAAGGGGGACAGTAGTTTTGCTAGGAGGACTTAGTCTACTTTCATGTTCATGTATATTCAATGTAGGTGCTTAGATGGGATTGATATTCAGGGAAATTCCTCAAGCGGACCATATTTTGGGGAGGGGATTTGGTCAGCTTTCATGTACATGTATAATCAATGTTGTCGCCTAGATAGCACTTTCATTTCTTCATGGATTTTCATGAAACTTTGGGAAATTGTTACTTATAGTAGGTGATTGGGTGGGTTTATTTTCAGGGAATTTCGTCAAGGGGGACCATATTTGTGGTAGGGGGACTTAGTCAACTTTCATGTACATGTATATTCAATGTTGTCACTTGAATAGCGCTTTCATTTATTTCATCATGGATTTTCATGAAACTTTGGGAAATTGTTACTTATACATGTAGTAAGTGCTTGAATGGGACTGATTTCTAGGGAAATTTGTCAAGGGGGTACATATTTTTTGGAGGGAGACTTGGTCAACTTACATGTACATGTATATTGAATGTTGTCACCAGGATAGCACTTTCATTTCTTCGCAGATTTTCATGAAACTTCAATATACCAATTTAAATACCAAATACCACCTTGATGTAATGGGAATGTGTAGGGTATTGTGAGCTTGCTTACTCATGATTTTAATTATTTTAGTAGTAGTGCTAACATGCCAAATTAAGATCCAAGTGGGATGGCATCATGGGCTGCAGACTGCTGCTTCAGTGTCCTATATATAACACTACAAAATCCAATCCAGTTTGTATGCAGTTCATATTAGACTCGGCATACCTCTAGTACATGTCAGACATTAGACTGTTGCTTCTGTGTGCATGTACTTAAAATTCAACCTTTCATGTGTCTAGTACTTGTCAGTGTGTAGACTGTTGCTTCCATGTGCTATTACAATAAAAATCTAACCCAGCATGGGTCTATTTCATATCAGGCAGCAGACTGTTGCTTCCATGTGCTAGTACTAAACAAATCTAACCCAGCATGCATCTAGTACATGTCAGACAGCAGACTGTTGCTCTGTGGGCAAGCACTATAAAAATCTTACTCTGTATGTGTCTTATTCAAATCATGCTGCAGACTGTTGCTCTGTGCGCTAGCACTATATACAAATTCAGTTTGTCAATTCAGCATGTGTCTAGTAAAAAGGAAACGTAAAATTAAGTCTTTCATGATTTAACTGAAAAATTGTTTACCTGGCATTACATTTCAAACAATTGCACCAATGCCACCTCGTCCTGTAAAAATCCTTGAACCGTATCTCGATTCTAGACACATGAATATAATGTTGTACAATACATTGAATAAGAACAGTAAATCTTGGTCTGGTTCATAAGCAGTTAACCTATTTATGGTTGTCTACTTTAGTGGACAGATAAAAAAGATCTGTTTTCCAGCTGTTACCACTTTCAAGAAATGGAGACTGATATACACATGTATTGGTTTTTTTATTTACACAGAATTAATTGTTTTTGCCCTGAAAAAAAAAGATCATCCTTTTTTTTATTAAACATCCAAGTCATTTTGGGAATTTTTAACAGTCTATCAATTTTAATTGAGCATTTCTTACTTATATATTCAGTGGAGAAGATCAAACATTTTCATCTGCGAAGCAAATTTCAGTATTTCTTGTTCTAAGTTTCTTCTAGTTTAGTAATACCTTGATTGATTTTGCGCAGAATGTGGATTTTATTTTGATGTTGAAAGATTCCTTGATCATTTATGACCAATTATAAACAGTCACATGATATAATTTTAATTGTAACCCATTGGTTAACCATTCCCTTATAAAGTGCTGAAGAAAAGGTTAGAGGTCATTGACCAATATTTACAATGAAAGTGAAAGTCAAATTGTTTATATATTTTTGTACAAAATAATAAACAAGGATATATATATAGTATAGACAGCAATGTTTGATGTAATGAATACAGGACACATTATAATTGATGGCATTTACACATACCATAACGACTATAACATTTAAGGTATTTATAGATGGTGCTTAATAAGTGTACAATTTTCTATGAAAATTAGAGGTACTTTGATAGGAAATAAGTAGGTTGAAAACCAGTATCTAAATGTCTGACATTTTAAAAATATTTTGGACTTTTTGCTTTCTTAGATATTTTTAGATGCAAAATATGATTGTTACAGAAAAGGGCAGAACTTGACTTCTTTTTTTTGATTTGAGTTACAGATTTTTTTCCACATGCGATTCATTTGCATTTTTCAGAATGTTCCTAAGGCCATGCAATTCAATAAATAAGCATCAGAATTTTGCTTAAAATTTTTTTTTTTAGTTAAATTGGGTCAGAAGGACCAAAATTTTGAATTGTTAATTTTACCTAAGTGTGATAGGAATTTTTTCATTGGATTCTGCAATAATAATGCATATTTATATTTTGTTGTAACTCTTCTAGTTTCCCATGCGGGAAATGTTCATTTTGTATACAGATTTTTAAAAATTACATTAGTCTTTGCCTGTCTGGAGAGCAGAATTAAAATCGGGGACATAGAAATACCTGGTGTCCTACCATTAATCTGAGGGGCCTCGTTGGATGAATGGTTAAGGTAGTTTGTCTACTATTGATCACGTGGTCTGTCAACACTGAGATTGCAGGTTCAATTTTAACTGTTGGCATGATATAGCTGAAAATGGTGTTAAACATCATTCAAACAAACAAACAAACAAATCCATTAATCTGTCTGTTAGGGTTGTAAGCTCTAATAATATATTTTGTATGAAATTTAAGTATAATGTTTATGTCAACAATGTCTTTACTATTTTGAAAATTAGTCCCAACCAATGATTTTTGTGGTAATAATGTTCCTCAGAATTTTAATGTGTAAAGGAAATTGTCTTGGGTGCACATATCTTATCCTATATTTTATTATCTAAATCAATAATAACTTGGACAAGTTTTAAAATCAGCACTTGTAGAAAATATTTTTGTATAAGTTATGGTTCTTGAAAATGTTAATTATTAGGATAACACTGTCAGATTTGATGCAATTTTAATCAAATGTTTATATCAACAATATCTTAGAAAGTTCAAAAATATGCACTGATCAATAATTTTTGCAGGAGTTATAGCACTTGAAAATGTAAATTATATTGAAAAATTGTTCTTTAAGTGCTCCCCGATATTCTCATAGATTTGATGACTAAGGATACATTTGTAGTAAAATGTAGGTTGGTACAGGACTCAAATATGTGATGAAAAAAAAAAGATTAAAACTTAACAAAAATTACAGAGAGTTTGACAAGGAAAAATATCTTACAAAATGCCTGTAGATGAAAGTTGTCCTGAACATTGATTGGTAGCTATTTTAATAAATTACATCAGTATACTGTTCCTGGACTGTGATCTTCTTTGACAATATCAGTTTTTTGTCCTAAAATGTTTGCTGTTTTTAAAGGAACTGACGGTAGTGGTCTTTATTGCTATTTGCAGTATTTTCATTTAGATCTTTATGTGCGGTATTATCCCATCTCACTCTGCTAGCGTGATATGGGCCCATCTCACCCCGCTGTCAAAACATTGTTAAGTAAACACAGTGATGTCACAATGTTACAAAACATCGATAAACAGATTACTTACGTTTTTTGAAACTCAATGCATTTTCTCGTCATCTCGATCTATCGCCCTTCGATGAGATACGGACGAGAAAATGCATATTGTTTCAAAAAAACGGAAGTTATCTATAATTCTACTACTTACACTAACCATCCTATCTGTTCCACATGCACAACAATCATATCAAGTCACAGGTCCAAATCCATACTCTGTTTTACTAATATGAAAAAAAACAAAGTAAAGGAATAGTTATCTTTACTGCAATAAAGGTAGTGAACGGGTACCCGTGTAATGCATCCTTCTTCAAACTTCGTTGATGAATTAACTGATATATAGTCAGTGACATGTTTTCTTATTTTGATTCACTACCATAAGCAGCCATCTCCACACCTAAATCTAGAACAATACATGCTCCAATTTTCCAAGGTTGGACTATTACAAATCTTAACATCACCATCAACAGAAAGTAAGTTTAGAACAATGCAAATATGTCCTGTAAAGGCTTTAAGTGAGTGATTTACATGTAAGAAAGTGAATCTCCACTGTTATTGATTATATAAACATGTTTTTTGTTTTTTTAATAGTCTTTATTTTCTGATATCAAATGAGCCTAGATGTGTCATGATTAGTTGAGCATTCACTGTATTATGTACATCAAAGAGCAATTTTCATTGAAAATATTTTTAATTATTAATAATAAAACATTTTTACAATGCCCTCAGTGTCAGTTTATTGTGTAATGGCTATTTATTCTAAAATACATCTATAAAAATATAATACATTCACTCACATTGTATATTGCCACAGAAAGGTAAATAAATGTTTCCAAAAGAAACTATAGTATGGTAATGTCATATACATGTACTGTATATATTTTTCCAATTAATTATGTCTAAATAGATGTGAACTAAAAAAAATTCAGTTGATAGTTCATTCCAGCTTTTACCTTACCATCTGGGTTTATAGTACATTTAAGCTTCCTTGACCTTATTACTTAATCTGAGTTTAAAGTTCATTCCAGCTTTCTAGACGTTACCACAATCTTGGTTGTTAGTTCATTCCAGCTCCCACTAAGGTTGATAGTTCATTCCATCTGTTTGGGGAAACACTAACTCTCGGCTAAATCAAAACATAGCCCCTAGGACCTAAAGAGCTATGGTTCTGCAGCTAACCTAAAGCATATAAGTTCTCAATTCAGTGCAAAAATACCTTTATTATTAGAACTTCTGGTGAAAATCTGGTGACACTGATAGGAAAAATCCAGATTTCAAAATCATGATTTTATGTGATTGGGATTTTTTCACCCTTGGGGAAAGGAGCTGTCAGTCAGCTCCTAATACTATAGTAACATCATCCATCTCCAGCTTCTTTGACCTTGCTACTTAATCTGGGTGGATAGTTCTTTGCAGTTTAATTGACCTTACTAATTAATCTGGGTTCATAGTTCATTCCAGATTGCTTGACCTTACTAATTAATCTGGGTTGATAGTTCATTTCATCTTCCTTGACATTACTAATTAATCTGTGTTGATAGTCATTCCAGCTTCCTTGACCTTACCATTTAATCTGAGTTGATAGTTCATTTCATCTTCCTTGACCTTACTACTTAATCTGGGTTAATGGTTCATTTCAGCTTCCTTCACCTTACTACTTAATCTGGGTTTATAGTTTATTTCAGCATCCTTGAGCTCATCCATTGGGTTGACAGTTCATTCCAGCCTCCTTGACCTTACCACAATCTTGTGGTTGAGAGTTTAGTCCAACTCTTAATAATTCATAGATTACCTTTAATATATACTTGTTGTAATGCAGTCAAATTTGTGTTGTGTTATAGAAATTCAGGAGGGAGCAGTAAGTGTCAAAAACAAGTGGTGTTTTAAAATAGGCTCAGTTAATATGAAATTCATCATATTAGCTTCTAAAAATAATGGCATTATTAGACAGGTGTGGTTTCTTTTTCAGTTTTGACTGCAAACTGCAAAATTTGTTATATAAATTCCAAGTATGATACAATCCATATTTTGATCCAGAATTAGGACATGGTAATGAAATAGACCACCTTATGAATAAGTAATATAATTCAAATTAGATGCTATCTTTGATCTCAGATACTAATTTAAGGATACATGCTCTTGTACTATATTCTAAAAATATAATTACCCTATATTTACCAGGCCATGATCTATATATTGACTTTCTATAATGGGATAATATTTTTCAGGAATTGTCAGCTGTCTAATTACAGTAACAGGTGACACTGTTTCTGGTTTATGATTGACCAAAAAACTCTACCACATGTTACTCATGACCTTATTTTTGCCCTTCCTGTTTTTGTGATCATTTTTAATATGTTGTTTTGTGTTTATGTTTGTTTTATCTCCTTTATAGGTATTAAGACATCAAACAACCAATATCTGTTGAACTAATTACTTAGTCTTTTTGTTCAAGTTCATGTTCATTAATTATGAAATAGTCTTCTAGTTTTTGTAAATTAACAGTAGTAGATCAAATGATATTTAAAATTTGATATTGGAAATTAAAAGAGAATATTTAAAACCATACAATATATTTTTTTGTTTAAGAATTTATAATATTGAATTGGACTATGAATTTTGACTGAATTTTTTTGAGTTGTACAAATTTATATAAAATGCAAATGTATGTTTTACCATATGTGTCCAGCAGTTAAGTGTCATGGTATAAAATTGGATTTGATTCATTTTTTACAACTTTAAAGTTTACAAGTATATCAAAACTTATGCCATGTTCAAAAATATTAGTTGTTGACAATGCAATGTTGTATTCTGTGATCAATCTTAGTTGAGGTTGGTTGATTTTAAAATTTGTCCATCAAGGAACAACCATCGGGAGAGGCTGGATATTGATGTATAGCTAGTTCCCTTCCATACAAACAGATTTTATGGTCAGATTTGCAATAAACAGCATATTTTATTTGATCCAAGGTTATCTTTAGTTCAATATCCATAAACGGCAGACCTGTAATGTATTTCTATATTTGGGTAATAAGGGAGGTAAAAATCAATTCCATGAGTCTATACTTGGACTGCTGTCTATTTTAGGAATCAATGGTTGTGACAGTTATATGAACATAGTCACATAGTATGTTGTTTACATATGAACCTTGTGAAATGCTACATTTGATTAAACTAGTGAATTATTTGAAAAATTTAATATACATTGGCAACTTATGGAACAGATCTTTTCTTATTTAATGTAGATTCCACATTTTTATCATCTTGTACTTGTGCAATGTCAGTATGGAAGAAATTACATGTAATAACTAATTATAGCTACAGTACATTTCAACTGTGAATTTATAAAGTCAGACATTGTCATGGACATCCCGGTTGTCCTGCTTCTGTTTTACCTGCTTAATGAAGTTATACAAAGTTAAAACTTTGTACTTTATGTAAACAATGATTTAAATATGATATTTTAAAAAAACAACTTGGGTTTGTCAAGAAATTCATCCTATAGTAGATATTGTGCACTTTTGATTATAAATAAATCAAAAATTTTTAAATGTTCTTTTTCAAAACATTGTTCAAAATATATTGTTTATATAATAGACTATTATAAAGTTTATGAATAAAGAGTTCAATATTTATTGTTGGAATCCATTTTTTTTTATTATAAATTTTAATAATGGAATCTTCTGACATTGTTTCAATTTTAATTATTGGCTAGTAAACCAGATTTTCCATTCAAAATTTTATTCTAGTAAACAAAAGATTGAAAATGAAATAAATACCAGAAATATGTACCTGAATGAGTTATTTTGTTAAGTGTAATTGTACACCTGTCATTACCAGTACTGACATCCCAGTCATTATGATATCTGACTCATTCTGATCTTGTTTCATTTTATGTACAGCTAGAATATAGTGAATACAAATTTTAAATATGAGCTTGTTGGAAAATTCTGAATAAAAAATGTACAATTGATTAAAATGACGCCTTCAGTTTCATTACATTCTTTATTAAATAATTATTATCATAGGTAATATTGTGGCAATACCTTCATTATCGTATAGTTATCATAGATAATATTGTGGCAATACTTAGTTTAACATATAATTATCATTGATAATATTGTGGCAATACCTTCATTATTGTATAATTATCAAATATAATAAGGGGCCTAGATGGCTGAGTGGTTAAGGTAGTTCGTCTACTCTTCATCACATGATCTGTCAACACTGAGGTTTCTGGTTCGAGTCTCACTGCAGGCTGGGTGGGCTCAACTCCAATCTTGATTGACAAGAATTGCCAGTTTTCCTACATAGGTCAAGGGTTTTCTCTGGGTACTCCAGCTTCGTCCCTAAATAAACTGGATGGTTAACACATTTAAACAAACAATCAAATATAATATAGTGCCATTACCGTCTTTATTGTATATAATTACCATAGATAATGTTGTAGCATTACCTTCTTTATAGTAGCATACAGGGAAATTACCTTTTCTTTATATAATTATCATAGATTTAGCTTATCTGCCTTGTATTTAGTTTTGTTACCAAACAAAAAATTTTTTTGAATGAAAATTTGTATCATTAGTTGTATACAACCTACGATAAATGATAAATCCGGTGCAGTAATTGTGTTCATTGAAAAACAAGAAATGCATCATTTATACATGCACTTAAAACTTCTTGTACTTGAACTTTGAACTTGATATAAAATGATGACAAGTTTTAAGCCAATAAGAAGATATTCATCAGTAAGTGGACAAGGAAGCAGATATATTTATTACTGAAAACAATGGATGCTTTATCAGAAAAAAATATTCAAGAAAATAAACATATTTGTATTTTACTTAATTATTATTTTATATTTCAAATATTAAAAAAGTGATCTGAACCATATATCATCCAACTGATCACAGTATAAGTCGACAACTCTCTTTGACTTCCTCTAGGAAGTGAATCACTCAGCTTCAATACATAGCTTTAATAATCATATATTTACAACTGTTAGTTCTCCTCTGGGCACTATGTAAATTATACTGTTATGTTGAACTGTGTATGATATGATATATTGCTATGTTCTGGAGGCAGTCTGATTGATTTAGAATGACATATTGTGATTGTCACAGAAAACTGGGGACATCGGTCAACATGTGTGAATTTTGTATTATTCAGTAATAGAACAGTTGGGTTTTTTTATGGCTTTGGAGCAAAGTCAGGAATTTGAAGAAGGTATTGAAGTTGTGTTGATAATGTGTTGATAAACGATTTGATTTGTGGATTATATTAAAAACATGGTTATAGATGTAAACAGACAGGTAAAAATCTATTAATAATGTAAGGATGACTTGTAGTACATACAATTAATTGTAAATAAATGTTCCCAGGTGATAGAGGCATGTAAGGCCTCCATAGTAGTCTAAATATTTCCTATTTTTCATCAATTGGACTTAATGCATTTTAGTACAAAGCTTTAGTGCATACAACAAGAAATGGAAAAAGTGAAATAATGCACATTAGTGCCCTTTTTCAGTGGCAGTAATATTTACACAGGTATAGTTGAAATCCATATATATTAGCAATATACTGCATGTAGGAAAATAAGATTTTCTGACCAAGGGCATTAGATTTTTGGTGTAGGACATTAAGAACTCCCCAAAGCAACTCCATCTGTTTTAACTTATACATATTTATACTTTCTGTAATACAGTTTTATATTTTCTGTTACAGAACTATTAAAAATTATTCTTTATATGCTTCAAATATGAAATTAATTTAAAAAAAAAAAATTATTCCTGTAAAAAAACTGCCATGAAGGCCTATTATAAAAATAAATAAACAAATTGCTTTTATTTTATAATTGTGAATTCCACAGTTCTGTTATACATAACATGAAGAATATTTTTGATTTTGAGCCAAACATCTCCCCCCTCGGGTAATGTAATCCTTGTTTTATTACAATATTAACCCATTTATCCATTTTAAAGGGCAGTGTCATTAGCTTTTGACATACATGTGATAGAATTTTCCCAATAACCATGTATTTATCTGTAAATGATGTAGCCATGGAGACCTACCATATGGATTCAGACACAACAAATGTCCACAAATAAAAGTCATTCAAGCCTCCTGATCAATGTTTATCCAACAAATTTTCATCAAAATAAACATTTGAACAAATGTTCTTTAAATCATAGGTCAAAGGTCAGAGATATTTTTAGATGTCTTGAAAAGTCTGTATGCACTGTTGAAAAAACCACATCTTGATATTAATATTTGCATAATGTGAATCTTTATTTTGTAAGACAGTACATCATGACCTTGAACCTTCCCAATTCAGAGAAAAAGGTGTTATTGTTTAAGTTAAGAAGTAAACATCCGACCAATCACATTCAGGTCCACATTTCCTGTTAGAATGCATTTTTTTTTAACAGTAGCAAGAAACCATTTCAGATTTTTTCAGCATGAAAGTCAAAATATATTGTGGATCATTTTCTGATAAAGGTTAGTGGATATAATTATCATCTCCATGTAATTGACAATTCTAATTGTTATATGACAAGTCTGGTTTAAAGATGAAACATGTTTAATGTTTATGGACTTATTTGGAATATTCAAAATACAAATACTAAGTATTTGTCGGTTTTCTTGAATTAATTTTAACAACCAAAGACAATTAAGTATATTTGTATGCACATATAGAACTTACATCAAACAAGGATATTGTGACTGTGACAAGATTGTTGTCAAAAGCTTCTACAATTTTGTTTCCCTTTCAATATAAAATTATTATTTAAACATTTAATTTTCTGATTAATCTTTTAATATTTGTGTTATTTTTACTTATTCAGCAAAAAGATTAGCATTGGACTTTTAGTCAGACTTGACACCTTACACTGTATTTATAAAAGGTTAGCAGTGAACAAAATTAACAAAACACTGGACTTTTGTCATACTTGGACATCTCAGGCTAATGAAACCTTAAAATGGAACAAAATTCAAACACACTGGACGTCTGTCAGGCATGGACATATCAATAACACTACATTTTTGTCATACTTGGACATCTCAATCTGTAAGAAAACATTACCATCAAATAAAATTAAAAAATGCTAGACTTTTCTCATACAAAAACATCTCAGACTATATCAAATGTTACCCCAAACATACAAAAAAATCTTGACTTTAAATAGGCTATATAAATATAAGTACCAAACAAAGTTAAGAAACACTGAACCTTGACCAGCATGGACATGTCAGTCTGAATGAAACATTAGCATCAATCAGAAGAATAACAAAACATTGCAATTTTATCAGAATTAGACACCCTACACTCTACAAAACAAAATGTCAGCATCAAACAAAATTAAAATTGCTCAGCTTTTGTCAGGCTTGGACATTTCAGACTGTATGAAACATAAGCATAAAAAAAATTTAACAACACTGCCTTTGTCAGACTTAGTCATCTCACAGTATTTGACATTTTTGCATCAAACAAAATTTTTAAAATGCTGGACTTTTGTCAGTCTTGGAATTATTAGGCTATATACAACTTAGCACCAAACAAAATTAGAACAATGCTGGACTTTTGTCAGGCTTGGAAATATTAGGCTATATATGAATTAGCACCAAACAAAATTAGAACAATGCTGGACTTTTGTCAGGCTTGGAAATATTAGGCTATATATGAATTAGCACCAAACAAAATTAGAACAATGCTGGACTTTTGTCAGGCTTGGAAATATTAGGCTATATATGAATTAGCACCAAACAAAATTAAACAATGCTGGACTTTTGTCAGGCTTGGAAATATTAGGCTGTATATGAATTAGCACCAAACAAAATTAAAACAATGCTGGACTTTTGTCAGGCTTGGAAATATTAGGCTATATATGAATTAGCACCAAACAAAATTAGAACAATGCTGGACTTTTGTCAGTCTTGCAAATATTAGGCTATATATGAATTATCACCAAACAAAATTAAAACAATGCTGGACTTTTGTCAGTCTTGGAAATATTAGGCTATATATGAATTATCACCAAACAAAATTAGAACAATGCTGCACTTTGTCAGACTTGGAAATATTAGGCTATGTATGAATTAGCACCAAACAAAATTAGAACAATGCTGGACTTTTGTCAGTCTTGGAAATATTAGGCTATATATGAATTAGAACCAAACAAAATTAGAACAATGCTGGACTTTTGTCAGTCTTGGAAATATTAGGCTATATATGAATTAGAACCAAACAAAATTAGAACAATGCTGGACTTTTGTTAGACTTGGAAATATTAGGCTATATATGAATTAGCACCAAACAAAATTAGAACAATGCTGGACTTTTGTCAGTCTTGGAAATATTAGGCTATATATGAATTAGCATCAAACACAATTAAGACAATGCTGGACTTTTGTCCGACTTGGAAATATTAGGCTATATACAACTTAGCACCAAACAAAATTAAAACAATGCTGGACTTTTGTCAGGCTTGGAAATATTAAGCTATATATGAATTAGCACCAAACAAAATTAGAACAATGCTGGACTTTTGTCAGGCTTGGAAATATTAAGCTATATATGAATCAGCACCAAACAAAATTAAAACAATGCTGGACTTTTGTCAGGCTTGGAAATATTAGGCTATATATGAATTAGCACCAAACACAATTAAGACAATGCTGGACTTTTGTCGGGCTTTGAAATATTAGGCTATATACAACTTAGCACCAAACAAAATTAAGACAATGCTGGACTTTTGTCAGACTTGGAAATATTAGGCTATATATGAATTAGCACCAAACACAATTAAGACAATGCTGGACTTTTGTCGGCTTTGAAATATTAGGCTATATATGAATTAGCACCAAACAAAATTAAAACAATGCTGGACTTTTGTCAGGCTTGGAAATATTAGGCTATATATGAATTAGCACCAAACAAAATTAAGACAATGCTGGACTTTTGTCAGGCTTAGAAATATTAGGCTATATATGAATTAGCACCAAACAAAATTAAAATAATGCTGAACTTTTGTCAGTCTTGGAAATATTAGGCTATATATGAATTAGCATCAAACACAATTATAAACCACTGGACTTTTCCCAGACATGGACATTTCAGTGTGTATGAAACATTAGCATCAAGCAAAATAAAAAAACACTGGACTTTTGTCAGACTTACACTGTATGAGATGTTAGCATCAAACATTATCATCAAACAAAATTATAAACCATTGGAATTTTGTCTGGCATGGACAATAACAGGCTGTATGAAATGTTAGTATCAAACAAAAATTTTTAAAATTCTGGACTTTGGTAATACTTGTATGTCTCAGTCTGTATATAATGTTTGCTTCAAGCAAAATATAAAAATGGTGGACTTTTATAATACTTAGATGTCACAGTAAAGAAATAGTTAATTGCCTATATTTGTCAGTATTTTATACTAAGTTCTGAAATGAAGAGATATTATAGGTGGGACCATGTTCTAATTCGCATAGAGCCCAATTGCAATAATCTATTTCGATTCTAATATGTCTAACACATGTTTTAAAATTTTGAAGTGGCTCCAATGCAAAATAGTATTGTTCTTGTATGAAATTTTCAGTTGAGCGAATATATGACGTCTGAATTCTAATTGTGACATTATAGCGGGCTCTATGCTTATCAGAACCCTATTGTGTTCTCAAAGCGTATGAAGGATGTCATATTAGAATCTGTCATAAACATTAGCATCAAAACTATACAAAAAAATGCTGGATACTTGGATAATACATGTCTGTTTAAAATGTTTGCATCAAGCAGAATAAAAAAATGCCTGACTTTTGTAATACTTGGATGTGTTAGTCTGTATATAATGTTTGCATCAAGCAGAATAAAAAATGCTGGACTTTGTAATACTTGGATGTGTTAGTCTGAATATAATGTTTGCATCAAGCAAAATAAAAAATGCCTGACTTTTGTAATACTTGGATGTGTTAGTCTGTATATAATGTTTGCATCAAGCTGAATAAAAAAATGCTGGACTTTCATAATACTTGGATATCTTAATCTGCATGAAATGTTTTGCATCAAGCAAAATATAAAATTCTGGACTTTTAAAATACTTGTATGAAATGTTAGCATCAATAACCATCAATAAACTGTATCAACAAAATGTTTATAAAACCATAGTGTTCCATCTGGATATTCAAATTTATGAATATGAATAAAAACTACAGATGTTACTTTAATAATAAAAAAAATCTGCAGCTTCATTTTATCTTTAGTGCACTTAACCAAAAAACTATTCTGTATTTACCTCAGCATTTATGTTGATAATAAAAACCAAATGTCTTTAATTTGAACCGAATCATTTCTTTCCATGATGTTATCTACAAAGGCAATTATCACTGCAGCACTGTAAACCTTATACATGTCAAATTGATGTTTTTATACAGTTTTATTGACCTGAATTTGTAAGGTTGTGTCTGTTGTATATGTTTGTTTATTTTCTTTCTGTTAGGTTTCTTCACATAGTCTAATTTGTTTATTTTCATTCCTTCAGTTTTTGTTGGTTGAATCAAGATTGTTCAGTGATTGTGCCAGAGGCATTCAGATTACTTTATCATATTGTATTTAAAATGGAACTGACCTAATTGCTTTCTGAATGTCTCATTCCTTTGTGGGTACAAGTGTACTGATTTCATCAATATATCATTGTTTACCTTAAGTAGTATTAGTGGAATTAACTAATATCTGGTGTTGGATGATATTGGAAAATTAATTGCAGCATTAATTGTTCTCAAACATCAAATATGACCTCTGATTGACCTTTAGGTTAAACATTGAGAGCAATATCTGTATTTCTGTTACTTTTATGAAAAAATTGAACTATATTTAAGTGCTAAAAGGACCGGAGACAAAACTCATGCATTGGCTCCACTGGCATGCTGTTGAAATCCTTGAAAAATAAGACACTGACAAAGGGTTTCAAAATCAGTATTAAACATAATAGAAATGACTGTTTAATGAAAATATGATTAAATATTAAAGTTTTTAGGTCTGAAATCCTTCTGACATTTAAAATTTAGTGGTTATATGTAAATTTATGGATATTTATTCCTTGTACACTTTCTTTGTGGTTAAAATTTCACATACAAAATGTAACTTTTTACTGAAACCATATGAACTTTTTATATAAATATATTTTCAGAAACCAAATGGCTGTTTCATATATCTAAAAATAAAAATAATTCTATAAATAGAGGTTGTATTAGTATGCTATTGCAAGTCTAGTGTTTCTTTAATTATTTAATTAAATTGTCTTGAATTTTACCTGATACTGAATAAATTAAAATTTTTCAAGAATGCAATACATATATATGGTAATTATCAAGGTTAAAGTTCATGGAAAGTAAAATTAACACAAAAATTATGAAATTTACACCTGACAAATGCAATTAGATACATGATATAATAGGTTAATGGATATGTGAATTTTTAATGTCAAATTAAGCTAAATGTTACAGAATACTAAATGAGGATAAATTCTTAAAAGTTACTCTTAATAATTGAAATTGATTAGGGTTATGCAAATTTAATTGTGTATGATATTTGTCTGACATGTACCATGATCAATCATTACATGTCAAACCTGATCTGTCAATGAGGAACTTGTATCTCAGGTGTGTCTTTAATACCTACTATTTTTATCTATGTCTGTACCAATTAAATATATAATTGATGCTAAATTTTTGTCATGTTTTGACAAGAAAGAATGTTAAATAGTGTATTAAATGTCAGATAATATTAAATCACAATATGAAAAATATAGAGTAGATTTTTCAACTAGTATAAACATCAAGTTGATACAAATGACTTATTCTCCGCTGATATGCATGTTATCCAGGTAAAAATAACCTTGATCTTGAAAGTGTTTTAGTAAACAGACATTCAATAATAATTGGACAAAAACAAATAAGTCTCTCATAGATTTATTATAACTCTCATTTGAATTAGATTTCTTACTTTGTTCTTGCAAAGTATAGCTGATTATTAAATATTCATGGATGATAAAGAAAATGAGGAATAGATTGAAATTCAATTGTTAGAGGTGTTATATTTCATTTCAAGTGATTTAAAGGGAGGGATGCTATATATGTGCTTAGAATTTGTGTAATCCAGTAAAACCATTCAATGCTTGATATTTTTTTTAAATATTTTAAAATCTTGTTTTATATATTGTAGGATGTTGCCAACCAGAATGTACAAATACTAAACCAATGCCTTCTGAGGAGGTCATGCCTGTCATTCAGTCCAATGTAGATTATATGGAGGAGGATAAACCATTAATTCCAGGAGTTACTGTTAGAGCTGCCACTGCAGACAAATTGGTCCACCACTGTATAGAATGCTTTTGTAAGTTACTGTTAGGGCTGCAACTGCAAGTTATAAATTGGTCCACCTTTTAGACAAGGTCCTCTCTGTTGGAACTGCTACTGTGCATAGAGTTGTCAACTTCATTCAATAAATGATAAGAAAACTTACTTCAGACAAACTTAGTGTAAAAAATAAGAAACATTTTGCTGGTTACAAAATATCTGTTTTTTAAAAGCAGTGTTACAGCTTTTAAACCTTATATGATCTGCTGACCATTAATCAAGACTTGAGCAG
The DNA here is from genome assembly GCA_944474755.1 of Limnoperna fortunei. Classification (NCBI taxonomy): domain Eukaryota; kingdom Metazoa; phylum Mollusca; class Bivalvia; order Mytilida; family Modiolidae; genus Limnoperna; species Limnoperna fortunei. The sequence continues at coordinate 37,107,710 of OX104113.1, forward strand.
TCAGATAAAATAAACCTTAAATATGTAACACAAATTAGTTTTCTTATTTCTAAAATTTTCCTAGCCTGGCACCTTTAGAGTTGAACTTCAATGTACTGCACATTACCGGTACTTTATTCTTTATATAGTCTCAGCTTCATTATCAATGAATTTATAATACCATCACTTTTTGGCACTTTTGTAGGGACAAACATGAACAGATAATGTTGGTTAAATTCAAGCTATAATTTTGGCTTTATGTTGGGTGTTACATATTGTACCCCATGCAGTGTCTGCACACATTGTCTGCTATCTTCATCACTCTTATTATATACATCACTGCTGGACAGCATTAATGTCAAACCTTCAGAATATTGCATTAAAAAGTAAAAGTCTACAGCTTTTGAAACTTTTTAATGCTATGTCATGTTTAATTGCATCTCATTGTTGTCTTGGCACCTGTATTCATTGTTTATGATACCGTTGCCAAGAAAAACCAATTTTTATGATAATAAATTGATACTTCAGTGAGACATTATTCAGTAAACACCCTTTATATATTTAAAGTCAAGAAATGTTTCAGCAGTATACAGAATGAAAACAAGTTTATAAACATTACATTATATAATAGGTAGGTATTTAACAGAGCTATCTGAAGATTCTAATTGGTCAATGACTGGAAATTTTATTTAGGGTAAAAATGGAAAGGTGTAAAAATTTAGCACCCTGTCAATTTATTCTGACCACCTTTAATAAGCTTGCTAGATGCAGCCCTGTCCAAACATAGGGTCTTAGAGTTGGTATTCTCAGTAAATGTTTATCCCTCACTATCACAGATGCCTGTATAAACATAGAATCTTACATTGGTATTAGTGGATTATCAGATTTCTCCAATCAAGATAGTTAAATTTCCATAATTTAATTATCGATATTGGAGAAATCTGATAATCCAAAAGTACCAATAAAAGATTAAGTTTCTCTAATTTTAAAAAGTAGTAAATTTGTGAAATGAAGTACAAATTCTCCAACCCCATTTTTACGTTAATGACTTGAATACGTGGTAAATGAAAGGTGATTTCTTTATGACTTCATTAGTTCTTATTGTGACATTACTGTTTTAAACCAATCAACTGGTGAGAACCATATTTACTCTAGTGACGTTTACTATTTTTTCCAAACCGGTCATGAGGTTTCAATATAACGCACAAATTAGAGAAAGTAGAAGTTTCTCACTGCAAGCTGTAAAAGATCATGGTCTCCTTGATATTATTCTCATATAGTTGCACCTTGACTTCTTTGCTTTTTATGCCCCCACTTCACTGGAACCATACTGTGAGTGTTCACAGTGCTCGACGCACAGAGCTGCCCAGCGTGTCCATAGGTGGCTGATAAGGGATGCCCTCTTGTTGACCACAGTGTGTAACATGTTTGAAGAGTACCACGCTCCTTGCATGCTAAAGACTCCTCTTGTAGATTTCAAATAGGCGTGGCTCATTGTAGCTGCTATAAAAGGCTGAATTTTCTGCCCTACCCATACCCCATTATTTTCCAGTGACTTTCAAAATTTGAACCCTTTGATCTTTCCAGAATTGTTTGTTAATTTGTTCTCGTCCTGAATTAATAGCTTAAATACTGCTCACTGGACATAAAACAGAAATCCAATCAATCAATTAATCGATCAGTCAATCAACCCATTGTGGATAGGGGTATTGTTTTTTCCTGTGTGTGTGCATTGTCACATTTTTCTCAGCGATGATGATTGATATAGTGCTGAAATTTTGTCAATAGCTTAGTGTGATCATGCCATTATGTGGGCTTCAGACCTCTCTGAAGTTATAGAGTGGTGTATTATCAGGGAGCATTAGCTCACATTAACTTGTTTAACTTGATGGGAACCTTATTCAACTCATTCATTTCAATAAGTAATACAATCACTTTTGATTTTGTGGGTAGATGGATCAGTAGATTAGTGTTTTAGTTATCTGCATTACAAACAAGAAAATATTTTGCTTTTTTGTTCTTTTTATTGCCATTGCCTATGTTTTACCACTTAATATAGTATTTGAAGGATTTTTTTAATCAGTAAATTACCCTTTTTCTTGTCTTCTAAATTATTCTACAATTATTTACTACATACGAATGTTATAAACATACTACTATTAATTTTAATCTTTTTGCATCTAATGTATCCTTTAGGGTACACAGTGTGCAGGGCAAATGTATCTTTAAAATACATGTTGTGCGCATAAAACTCATGGTTTGAGTAGGCCTGCTTTGAAGCTAAAATAAAGCATTAAATTGTTATGGGGACAATTGATTGTCTTAAAAGGTGATACCATATAAGCAATTTGTAACACTTACATGAATGTGTAGTCCATCTAGTAGATTAATCTGCTTGCTCCTTTAATCGATGTTGTGTTCTGTCTGTTCAGCTAAATACACAATACAAGCAGAACTGTCCGTGTTTTTTTCATTACCAACTATCTAGGTACCACACCATGAAGTTAAGGCCTATTTCCTGATAGTGAATGTATGCATATTAGGAAAACCTGTTTTACAAGATAATTCTGTCATCCGCATTTAATTGGTGCAGTAGAACATTTTGATATGTAGCCATTCTTTTTATTCCAGCTGTTTATTAGCTCACCTATTCTCATCAATTTGTGTCTGTTGTTGTAGTTGTCGTTGTCCATAAACTTTTCACATTTCAGTCTTCTTCTCCAAAACCCCTTGGCCAATTTGAACCAAACATAGCAGGAATGTTAACTGGTTGGTTCATAACAAAGTTTGAGTTTTTGGTGCTGATCAAATATTAAACATGGCTGCCATGGCCATTTATGCATTCTGATTGGCAGAATTTAAAAAATCTTCTCATAAACTGCTTTGCTGATTGACTTATAATATTGCAGAAATGTACATTAGATGGTTCTTTACAAAGTTTGAGTTTTTTATGCCGATCCAAAATCCAAGACAGCCGCCATCGCAGGACTTAGTTTAACATAGGACCCTATGGGAAAAATATGCAAACAACTTCTCGGAAACTGTTCCACACAATGAAGCCAAGTAATGAAGAAATGAAGGTTTGATAGTTATCTTATTATTTTGAGTGTTTCGAGCCAATTGCAAATTCAATATGACTTCCAGGGCCACAATGCGTTCTGATTGGCTGAATTTCAAAAATCTTCTTACAAACCACATGGCAAAATTGAATTGAAATTTTGCATAAATGTACCTAAGATGGTCCTCTACAAAGTTTGAGTTTTTTGTGATTATCCAAAATCCAAGATGGCTGCCACCGTGGAATATAACTTAATATAGGACCATATGGAAAAAACACACAATAGCTTCTTCTTAGTGATGCAGAAATGAAGCTAGGATAGTAATCACATTATTTAGATTTTTTTTAGCAAATTGGAAATTCAGCATGGCTGCCAGGGCTACTAGTGTGTTCTGATTTGCTGAATTAAAAAAATCTTCTCACAACCCACTTGCCAGATTGATATGAAATATAGCAGCATTGTATCTTAGACAGTCCTTTACTAAGTTGCTTAACATAGGACCCTATTGGAAACCCATTAAAACACCTTCTTTGAAACTGTTCCACAGAATTATACCAAATAATGCAGAAGTGAATCTTGGACAGTAATCTTATTAGTTTGAGTTTTTCCAGCGGCTATTAAATTCAACATGGCTGCCAGAGCTGCAAATGGGTTCTTATTGGTAAGAAATTGTGACATTGTAGAAATGTTCCTCAGATGGTCCTCTTCTAATTTTGAGTTTTTTGTTTCAGTCCAAAATACAAGATTGCCGCCACCATGGAACATCACTTTGTATAGTAGCCTTCTGTATGAGAAAAACATAAAATAACTTCTTTTCAGAAACTGTCCTACAAATTGTTGCTGATTGGAAATTTAACATGGCAACATTCATAGAAACAGCATCTTCACATACATTTTTTGTAGCATTTAATAACAAAATTTGCAAGCAAAGTCATCTTTAAAAAGTTTTTTTGTAAGTCAGGTGAGCAATACAGGCTCTTAGGAGCCTGTAGTTTGTTAAATTTTTTATGATTTTGTCACTTAAGTTCTGTTCCATTGAACTTTTTTATGTAGCATGAATATCAAGGTCACTGTGCAAAGGGAAACAAACAGCTAAATTTTTTAAAGGTTCCCTTCAATGTTTGCTTGTACTGTATGTATATTTTACATTGCAGCTAAGGAAGGAGACTTAATTGATGATACAGAGTACCCTAATGTTATGTTCCTGATGCACAAGTGGTACATCACCTCCGAAGAATTAGCAGAAATCCTTATCAATCTGTATCCTTTCAAGTCAGTGTTGGACAGATTTCTACACTTCTTTGTCTGCTTGCATGTAATTCAGTGTCAGAGTTTTTAATTCTATTATAGGACAAACACTGTTGTTTATTGATTTCTGACTTGTTGCTATTTAAATTCATTTGTATGTATAAATGGAACCTAGTAAATATGTCTAAAATGTCAGATTTTTTTGTTCTCAAAGTTCTTAAACCAAGCGAAATTAAACCTTACGAAAGCGACCTCTTCTTATGAATTGTCCTACAGTTTGTTCTATCAGAATCAGATCTATGTTTCTGTTAAGATATATTAAGCATGTTAAGAAATTTGATTTAAGCAAAAATATTTTGTTTTCACATCACACACCCTGCTGTGTTGTTTTGTTTTGTAACCTAACATACCTGTCATATATGAGGCTTTGTTTGGGTGATCTGTAGTGAAAGTACATAGTCTGAATGTATATTCCATATAGTTCTTATACAGTGGCAGGGTAGTACTTTTGATCACATGCCTAATAACACTGAGGTTGCAGGTTCAGGTCTTACTGTTGGCAGAGTGTGCTCAACCCCAATCTTAATTGACAATTTTTGCCAGTTGTTCTTCAACATGTTGCGGGTTTTCTCCAGGTACTCTGGCTTCATCCGCCTATAAACTAGATGCCACAAAAAGGCTGAAACATTGAAGAAAGTGGCATTAAACCGCAAACAAACTAACAAACCTAATGCCTGTAGTTTACAGCTTTTGATGCATAGGTAATCTATAATCACATTTTATTACTAACATATAGATTTAACAAGAAGCAAATAATTCTTTACAGTAAGTGTTTTATTATATTGAATGATAAAACTTTGTAATACATAATATAACATGGATTTCACAGTTAGAATATTTGATAATTACAATTTTCAACAACAAAAAATAAGTAACAAGGTACTAGTTTTGCAATGTCAGTGACATTTTAAGTATACTTTGAATTCTGGTTTTTTTAAATTTAGTCAAATCTTTGTTGATTAGGCAATAAAATTTATCATATTAATGTATACAGCCATTAATTTTTATTCTTTAAAAAAATAATATGATAAACTCCCAGCATTTTGATGCTTTTAGTGCATAAAATAATATAGTGAAGTATTAAATATACAGATTATTTTTGAAAATATTAATTGCTGCAAAAATGTCCCTTAGGAAATTTTGAACTACTTTATGTTTCATAATATTTAATGCTTTAAAAATAAAATGAAAATATAAACATAGTTAATTGTTTGGTCAAAATGTAACTTTTCTCTTACGATAAAGAAATCTTGATACCAGAAGTGAATAAAAAAATGCCTAAAGAATATGTGAAAATAAGTAAAAATGTGAAAATATGACCATAAAATGCAGTTTTTAACATTTCATAAATCCATTAAAACTGCTTTTAGATAACTGTAAAAATCTTGAATAAGCATGTATGACATGTAGGTAGCTCATTGTCTGTCCTTAAGTGTATTGGTGGTCCTGTAAAAAACATGTACCGGTAGGTAGCTCATTGCTAGTCCATTAGTGTATCTGTGGGTCTGTATGACATGTAGGTAGCTCATTGCCAGTCCATTAGTGTATCTGTGGGCCTGTATGACATGTAGGTAGCTCATTGCCAGTCCATTAGTGTATCTATGGGTCTGTATGACATGTAGGTAGCTAATTGCTAGTCCATTAGTGTATCTGTGGGCCTGTATGACATGTAGGTAGCTCATTGCCAGTCCATTAGTGTATCTGTGGGTCTGTATGACATGTAGGTAGCTCATTGCTAGTCCATTAGTGTATCTCTGGGCCTGTATGACATGTAGGTAGATCATTGCCAGTCCATTAGTGTATCTGTGGGCCTGTATGACATGTAGGTAGCTCATTGCCAGTCCATTAGTGTATCTGTGGGTCTGTATGACATGTAGGTAGCTCATTGCCAGTCCATTATTGTATCTGTGGGCCTGTATGACATGTAGGTAGCTCATTGCCAGTCCATTAGTGTATCTGTGGGTCTGTATGACATGTAGGTAGCTCATTGCTTGATGTTTTTTTCATTTTTTTTTATTGGTAAAAACTGTTTGATCATTTTTGCCTTTCATTCTGTTAAAAATTAGTTGTGGTTTTTCCTAAAATTTAATGTCATTTGGTACACATGTAGGGATGTTTACACTGTTTCTTTGAGTTTGGGTTTTACAGGATATTATTCCTGGTTCTGTATGATACTGACTATCCATACTCTACTAGTACTTATCAAGTAAGGAAACATTACATTATTGTTTCAATCGGAAAGTAAATATTTCCTCCATAGATAAAACTCTTTGTTTAAATCATTTGGATGTTTGCTAATAAAATAGGGTTAAAAGGATGTTTAACCAATCTTTATTTTATTTACCAACTCTTCACATTATGTTTTTCAAGATTTATGCATTCTCAGTTCTGATGTAAAACAATACATTTCTTGTGTTAAAAAGGGAATTCTTTTCAAGTTTTTCCCCAAATGTTTTATGATGTACATTGTCTGGTTATTATGTTTTGTGCTTTAGCTGATTTTCTTGTACTATTTACCTTAATATGACTGGATCAATAGGTAAAATAGTATGTTTGTGTACAATATTTACTGGTTGTAATGCATTTCCGTTGGCAATTAGACAGGTTGTAGTACATTTCAGATGTTGTTTTATTGCCCTTAACTCTTACTAGCTACCAAAAGAGCAATGAGACCATTGAATGCACAAAGGATGTCTGCGACCATCTGCCATCGAATGCTGACTGTGAAATTCAGATCTACAAGGCAAAAATATGTTATGCTGTCAGGTAAAGTAGAAAATTAATGGTAGAATATGAATCATATATTGTAATGAAACAAAACAAGGTAAATATAAAGCTTACCCTTTCTGTACTGAAACACAAAAAGGTGCACTAAAGCTTACCCTTTCTGTACTGAAACAATAGAAGGTACAGTAAGCTTACACTATCTGTACTGAAATTAAACAAGGTACAGTAAGCTCACCTCTTCTGTATGAAACCAAACAATGTACAGTAAGCTCACAGTTTATGTACTGAAACCAAACAAGGTACAGTAAGCTCACAGTTTATGTACTGAAACAAAATAAGGTACAGTAAGCTCACCCCTTCTTTACTAAAGCTAAACAAGGTATAAGTGGGTGGGGAGGTTCATTTCTGTTTAAAAAGGATCACAACAAAACTGTTTCAGCCTATCTCTTTTATGACTTCAATATTTCTTATGATAATCCATATCTGGATTATATTTATATAATTTTAAACGCAGAAAATTATTAACAAATTCAGAGTCTTGATTCTCTTATAAACAGTCAAGAACTGAGGACAGGGACTAATGGGCTTATAAATTTTTTTTTTCAATTTTTTTGCTATTTTGTTGTTTGTTGTTTATTTGTTTCATGTTACTGATCAGTGTAGTATTGATTTATACAATAAAAAACAATGTATTTAAATAACTAACATATTTTTTAAATGTATCTCGTATTAAACACAATTAAACTTATCAACAATAGGTAATAGTATACTCTGTTGTATGACTATCTACAAATGCAACTTGCAGAAGTAAGTCCCTTTGAATCAATTCATTTTCTTATTATTACTGCTAGACTCTCTTATACAGTTCTCTAACTCAGCAGTTTGTAGTAGCAAGCTAGGACATTTCATAATCTTGTTTAGAATTTGAGCTGAATAATTGATTTTTTGTGTGAAGTAAAAAGGCTAAGTCGTGTTGTGGTATTGACAATTTTAGATGACTGCGTATCAGGGACATGTTTGATTGACGTCAAATATACTGTTGCATTTTGTTCACTTATTCAAGCATTCTTTTGCAATGAAATAATATCAGTACATTTTAAGTATTCATCATTAGAATATCAATATTTTCCCACAAAAGAAATGTTTGAAAATGAATATTGAATATTTTATTATAAACACCAATATCTAAATGGGACATGACCAGCATTTAAAAAAGTTTAATTAAAAAATATTGATGTTGGCTGGAGAATTGTTTTTCTACTAGATTAAAAAATAGATTTTTTTCCAGGTTGGAATTTAAATCATTTATATATCATATGTCCAAACGTGGTAAATAATTAATCAATTAAACAAAAATTAAAATATGAACTGTTTTGTTAAAATTGTATGTTGATGTCAGAAAGTACAGTTAACAAATAGTTTTATATAAGGCTGGTATTGGCTTATTATATTGATGTTGGCATACCAGAAGATTTGTTTATTTCTGTTGTGTGCCATGCTGGTTAAGGTAGCTAAGTGATGCTAGACACATTTGTTTAAAAAATGTAGCATGTTGGTTAAGTTAGCTTTGTGCTGAATATTTTTCTAAAATATAAATTAGGTTACATTGTAACTCCAAATGCTGAGATAGTTACAAGGATTCAACAAATTTGTTTCAGATTTTTGCTATTTTAGTATTTTAACAAGGAAAGTGGAATAGGAAGAAAATGTTTTCATTCATTAAAATTAGTTTCCTTTTGCCTAATCAGTTATGTTCATGTCTGTAGGTGCAAATTCTAGTTACTGGAAATTGTGAAGGTGAAATTAATTATGGGTTATGTCAAACTTTCTATTTAATTTTGATATCCTTACATGTATGTATTCATTCCCCTGAAATTACTGGACAGAAGTTAAACGAAGAAGACTTTCCTTATCTATTTAACCTTGCTTTATTTTTTTTGTAGTTACTGGATATAAGTCACTTTTCACTTAATTTTGACCTTGATGCATTATTTTTACAGAAACTATAGAAGTCCCCCTGTTAATTTTGACCTTGATGCTTTATTTTTACAGAAACTATAGAAGTCCCCCTGTTAATTTTGACCTTGATTTTTTAGCTCACCTGACCCAAAGGGTCATGTGAGCTATTGTTATCACTTTGCGTCCGTCGTCATCGTCGTCGTCGGCGTCAGCGGCGTCGGCGTCTGTAAACTTTTTACATTTTAATCTTCTTCTCTGAAACCACTTGGCCAATTGAAACCAAACTTGGCCATAATGTTCATTGGATGGACCTTTACAAAGTTTGTGTTTTTTATTTTGATTGCTAAACCAATATGGCCGCCACCTCAAGACTTAGTTTACCATTGGACCCTATGGGAAAAAAGTTTAAAAGGGCTTCTTCTCTGAAACCGTTTAACCAATCAAAACAAAACTTACTAGCAATATTGTTTGGATGGTCCTCTATAAAGTTTGTGTTTTTGATGGGAATTGGAAATTCAAAATGGCCGCCACCGCAGGACTTAGTTTAACATAGAACCCTATGGGAAAAAGTTTTAAAAGGCTTCTTCTCTGAAACCGGTCAACCAATGGAAACAAAACTTACTAGCAATATTGTTTGGATGGTCCTCTATAAAGTTTGTGTTTTTTATGGCCATTGGAAATTCAAAATGGCTGCCACGGCAGGACTTAATTTAACATAGGACCCTATGGGAAAAAGTTTGAAAGGCTTCTTTTCTGAAACCGGTCAACCAATGGAAACAAAACTTACTAGCAATATTGTTTGGATGGTCCTCTATAAAGTTAATGTTTTTTATCCCAATCAGAAATTCAAAATGGCCGCCACAGCAGGACTTAGTTTAACATAGGACCCTATGGGAAAAAGTTTTTAAAGGCTTCTTCTCTGAAACCGGTCAATCAATGGAAACAAAAACTTACTAGCAATATTGTTTGGATGGTCCTCTATAAAGTTTATGTTTTTTATGGCAATTGGAAATTCAAAATGGCCGCCACCGCCGCAGGACTTAGTTTAACATAGGACCCTATGGGCAAATAAAAAAAATCTTCTCTATACGGTTAACCAATGAAACAAAGCTTTCTAGTAATATTGTTTGGATGGTCCTATTTAAAGTTTATTGAAAATTACAGGATTTACTTTAACATCAGGGAAATGCCATCTTCATTGCCTATAAAATCAGGTGAGCGATACAGGCTCTTAAGAGCCTCTGGTTTGTATATAAAGGATACATCACTTTATTGTTCACTTTGACCTGATACATCATTTTTACAGATACGTACTGGTTATTCAGTTCCCTGTTCACTTTGACCTTGATGCATCATTTTTTGTAGATTCTGGATAAGTCACTTTAATTTACCTTTGACCTTGATACATTATTTTTAAAGATACTGGATAAGTCAGTTCCCTGTTCACTTTGACCTTGATGCATCATTTTTTGTATATGCTGGATCAGTCACTTTTATTTTCACTTTGACCTTGATACATCATTTTTACAGATACTGGATAAGTCAGTTCCCTGTTCACTTTGACCTTGATGCATCATTTTTTGTAGATTCTGGATAAGTCACTTTTATTTTCACTTTGACCTTGATACATCATTTTTACAGATACTGGATAAGTCAGTTCCCTGTTCACTTTGACCTTGATGCATCATTTTTTGTATATTCTGGATCAGTCACTTTTATTTTCACTTTGACCTTGATACATCATTTTTACAGATACTGGATAAGTCAGTTCCCTCTTCACTTTGACCTTGATGCATCATTTTTTGTAGATTCTGGATAAGTCACTTTTATTTTCACTTTGACCTTGATACATCATTTTTTGTATATTCTGGATCAGTCACTTTTTTTTCACTTTGACCTTGATACATCATTTTTACAGATACTGGATAAGTCACTTTCCTGTTCACTTTGACCTTGATGCATCATTTTTTGTATATTCTGGATCAGTCACTTTTATTTTCACTTTGACCTTGATACATCATTTTTACAGATACTGGATAAGTCAGTTCCCTGTTCACTTTGACCTTGATGCATCATTTTTTGTAGATTCTGGATAAGTCACTTTTATTTTCACTTTGACCTTGATACATCATTTTTTGTATATTCTGGATCAGTCACTTTTATTTTCACTTTGACCTTGATACATCATTTTTACAGATACTGGATAAGTCAGTTCCCTGTTCACTTTGACCTTGATGCATCATTTTTTGTAGATTCTGGATAAATCACTTTTATTTTCACTTTGACCTTGATACATTATTTTTAAAGATACTGGATAAGTCAGTTCCCTGTTCACTTTGACCTTGATGCATCATTTTTTGTATATTCTGGATCAGTCACTTTTATTTTCACTTTGACCTTGATGCATAATTTTTTGTAGATTCTGGATAAATCACTTTTTATTTTCACTTTGACCTGATACATTATTTTTACAGATACTGGATAAGTCAGTTCCCTGTTCACTTTGACCTTGATGCATCATTTTTTGTAGATTCTGGATAAGTCACTTTTATTTTCACTTTGACCTTGATACATTATTTTTAAAGATACTGGATAAGTCAGTTCCCTGTTCACTTTGACATTGATACATCATTTTAACAGATACTGGATAAGTCAGTTCCCTGTTCACTTTGACCTTGATGCATCATTTTTTGTAGATTCTGGATAAGTCACTTTTATTTTCACTTTAACCTTGATACATTATTTTTACAGATACTGGATAAGTCAGTTCCCTGTTCACTTTGACCTTGATGCATCATTTTTTGTAGATTCTGGATAAATCACTTTTTTTTCACTTTGACCTTGATACATCATTTTAACAGATGCTGGATAAGTCTGTTCCCTGTTCACCTTGACCTTGATGCGTCATTTTTTGTAGATTCTGGATAAATCACTTTTATTTTCACTTTGACCTTGATACATCATTTTTACAGATACTGGATAAGTCAGTTCCTTTTTTACTTTGACCTTAATGCATCATTTTTTGTAGATTCTGGATAAATCACTTTTCATTTTTACTTTGACCTTGATGCATCATTTTTTGTAGATTCTGGATAAATCACTTTTATTTTTACTTTGACCTGATACATTATTATTACAGATACTGGATAAGTCAGTTCCTTGTTCACTTTGACCTTGATGCATAATTTTTTGTAGATTCTGGATAAGTCACTTTTATTTTTACTTTGACCTGATACATTATTTTTACAGATACTGGATAAGTCAGTTCCCTTTTCACTTTGACCTTGATGCATCATTTTTTGTAGATTCTGGATAGGTCACTTTTATTTGCACTTTGAACTTGATACATCACTTTAACAGATACTGGATAATTCAGTTCCCTGTTCACCTTGACCTAGATGCATCATGTTTTGTAGATTCTGGATAAATCACTTTAATTTTCACTTTTACCTTGATACATCATTTTAACAGATACTGGATAAGTCAGTTTCCTGTTCACCTTGACCTTGATGCATCATTTTTTGTAGATTCTGGATAAATAAATTTTTAATTTTCACTTTGACCTTGATACATCATTTTAACAGATACTGGATAAGTCAGTTCCCTGTTCACTTTGACCTTGATGCATCATTTTTTGTAGATTCTGGATAAGTCACTTTTATTTTCACTTTGACCTTGATACATCATTTTAACAGATACTGGATAAGTCAGTTCCCTGTTCACTTTGACCTTGATGCATCATTTTAACAGATACTGGATAAGTCAGCTCCCTGTTCACTTTGACCTTGATGCATCATTTTAACAGATACTGGATAAGTCAGTTCCCTGTTCACTTTGACCTTGATACATCATTTTATCAGATACTGGATAAGTCAGTTCACTGTTCACTTTGACATTGATACATCATTTTTACAGATACCGGATAAGTCAGTTCCCTGTTCACTTTGACCTTGATGCATCATTTTTTGTAGATTCTGAATAAATCACTTTTATTTTCACTTTGACCTTGATACATTATTTTTACAGATACTGGATAAGTCAGTCCCTTGTTCACTTTGACCTTGATGCATCATTTTTACAGATACTGGATAAGTCAGTTCCCTGTTCACTTTGACCTTGATACATCATTTTTTGTAGATTCTGGATAAGTCACTTTTATTTTCACTTTGACCTTGATACATTACTGGATAAGTCAGTTCCCTGTTCACTTTGACCTTGATGCATCATTTTTTGTAGATTCGGGATAAATCACTTTTATTTTCACTTTGACCTTGATACATCATTTTTACAGATACTGGATAAGTCACTTTCCAGTTCACTTTGACCTGGACAGTAGATTGAAGACTGTTGTGAAAAGATTAGGATCACTTCTGCTGTCTGAAGGAAACAACAGCTTTAAAGAACTCATTGATCTTTCAAAAGTGTAAGTATTTAGGTCCTTTGATTATTTAAAAAAATTTTTCAATTGGTTAATGTTTGATGAATATTGTGATTGCTTACATTGTTGCAAATGTAATCAGTCTTTACATTTTTAGGAGATATGCTAAAAAAATTATGACGTAAAGCCCCATTGTCATAAACTGCATTTAGCAGTAAATATTATTATGTATCAGTGCAAAAAAGGCCACAATTATATATATGTATATATGTATATATATATAATCATAGTCTCTTAAAGAATAAATATAAAAACTCTGTTATAATATATATATATATATATATATATATATATATATATATAAAGTCTAAAGAAGCTACCAACCAATACACTTACTAAGTATTGGATCGCCAATATGACGATACAGCATAAACAAAAAAATAATATATAAGTCTAGAGAATTATGCAACGATACAAATTTAAAGATGTTTCTACTAAAAAATGATTCTATTAATAAATATGATAAAATTTTCGACCAACTGATGGCCTTCTTCAGTGTCAATATCAATCTATAATAAACGATAAAATTTGGATACTGGTACATTAGCATCCGGTAGTGATGTGATCGGATCTGATTTTATTGATCTTGAACTTTCTCGAATCACATCTATCAGTCATTACATAAGGGAGTACTGTACAGTTATATAAACCATCTTATCTTTAACTTCTTGATATTCATGAATTTATTGTTTATATTTTGAATGATATTTATTGTTTTTTGTTTATTCCATTGGGGTGTACAGAGCAGAGCTCTTTGATCCAGAATTTCTCTCGGGCCTCCCGTTCAGAGTCTCGCCACTTGCAGTTCTGCTCGATAATTAGGATTTTTATGTGATCAAAATCCTTTGGAGTGTGGTTGGGCAGTCTGACGTGTTGGCTTACGGGCAGAAACTGTTTCTTAGTAAGGTCACTTCTGTGACCATTCAGTCGTTTGTGGAATGGCTGTTTGGACTCGCCGACATATTGTAAGCCACAGATGGGGCACTCAAGAATGTAAATGACATTCGAGCTTTTGCAGTTAACAGTAGTGAATATTTTGTACTGTTTACCTGTGACTTTGCTGTTAAATGTAGACGAGAGTTCCATATGTTTGCAACATTTGCAGCGTTTGTCACCACAAGACTGACTTCTGCCAGCGGCAGTGCTGGGCTTTGCAATCTCTGCTCGTACCAATAAGTTGGGTTGTTTAAACGCAACCATGGGGGGCTCTGGAAAGATTCTTGACAATCTGGGATTTTTTTCAATCGATTTCCAATGTTCACGAATGGTGCTAATTGTGTTTTTCAAACAAGAGTGGTAAGTTAGTACGCAGGGAACTCTATTGCATTTCGTTTTTTCTTTATATTGAAGAAGGGTACTCCTCGATGTCTGCTGTGCTTTTTGACAATTCTTTTTGATGTTATTATTCTTGTACCCCCTTCTTCTAAGGTGTCCTTTTAATTTCCCTAGTCTCCTTTTAAACGAATCGTCGGTGGAACAGATTCTTCGGAGTCTAAGAGCTTGACTATAAGGAATGCTCTTTGTCACATGAGGAGGATGACAGCTACTAGGTAAAAGGTATTGGTTGGTGTCTGTTGGTTTGGAATACAGGTCAGTGGACAACTCACCATTTGCGGATAAGGAGCTGGAAGTATCCAGGAAAGATATACTAGATTTTGAGATTTCATAAGTAAATTTGATAGAGGGATGGATGTTATTGGCACGTGTGATAAAGTTTTGTAACCCCTCATCAGTATGTATCCACTTCATATCAACATCATCAATAAATCTGTACCAAGATAGTGGTTTTTCAATAGACGATTGGAGAAGTTCTTTTTCTAATTTACCCATAAATATGTTGGCATATGATGGAGCCATTTTAGTTCCCATAGCTGTTCCATTTATTTGCAAGAAATGGTCTCCATTAAAAGTGAAGTTGTTCTTTTTTAGCACCAATGTCAGCATTGCGACTAAACATTCAGTCGGAGGATCTTTGACTGAACGACTTTCCCAGACCTCTCTGCATGCTTCTATGCCATCAGCATGAGGAATGTTGGTATAGAGAGAGGTGACATCCATAGTGACCAGAGTGGTACCCGGTGGAAGGGGATTCAGGGCTGCCATCTTTTGTAGATAGTCGGTGGTGTCCTTCACAAATGATGGGAGTGATTCAACATGTGGTCGAAGATGGTAATCTACAAATTCAGATATTTTTTCTGTCGGGTGGCCGTTAGCTGATACGATAGGTCTACCGGGGTTGTTAGGTTTGTGAATTTTAGGTAGAAGGTAGAATCTGCCGGCTTTTGGATTGTCTGGTGTTAGGTATTCGAGAGTTTTATCATCAATATAGCCTAGAGTGTTCATTTTGGTTAATTCCTTAGTTATTTCATCACTGAATTTCTCTGTGGGGTCCTCTTCTAATTTCATATAAAACCGGTTATCATTCAGTTGACTTTCAGCCTCTCGAATATAAGCAGATTTGTCCATAACCACAACCGCACTACCCTTGTCTGCTGGTTTGATGACTATTTTTACATTTGATCTTAAGTTTCTTAAGGCAGTTCGTTCGTCAGGAGAGAGATTGTCAAAATTGTTTGTATAAGATTCAACTGTGCTAATTATTTCTGTTTTGACGTTGTCTATAAATGACTCTAAAGTTGTGTTCTTACTAGGTTTGGGGACCCATTCACTTTTTTTGACAAATCTATATTTGGTATCTCCTTCTATGTCACTACTGGAGTTCACCTCATAATCTTCCTCTTTCTTCGAAGCAAAATATTCTTTAATTCTTAAGCTTCTGGCAAAATAATCCAATTCCTGGGATAGTTTAGTGCTGTTGATAAGACCAGGAACTGGACAGAAATTTAAACCCTTTGCTAGTAGAGATGTTTCACTCTCTGTAAGATGGTGACTAGAGAGGTTAACAACAGTGTTTGAAGTGTCTATTGCGTCTCTTTATCTGCGATGGTAATGTGGTATTCTGTTGGTTAGGAATACCGTCGCGATTAAATTTCCGCCGTTGACGTTTAGAGAGGGTGCAACTTTGGATGGTGGTGATGTCATTTAGACGCTTAAGAATGTTTTCATATTCTCTTATCTGTAATTTTTTCTTACATACTATCATGAGGTTTTCAAGATCAGACGATAGTTTTATTAGATGTTCTTCGCAGTGATTTTTCATAAGGGTCAGCAGGCGTTTTGAACAGTGAAACAGAGTCTGATCCCATTTTCTATAAAAGGTGTTAGAATCACTGCCAGGTGTTTGAGGTAAGAGTTTGATCGTCTATTGAAAAACCACTATCTTGGTACAGATTTATTGATGATGTTGATATGAAGTGGATACATACTGATGAGGGGTTACAAAACTTTATCACACGTGCCAATAACATCCATCCCTCTATCAAATTTACTTATGAAATCTCAAAATCTAGTATATCTTTCCTGGATACTTCCAGCTCCTTATCCGCAAATGGTGAGTTGTCCACTGACCTGTATTCCAAACCAACAGACACCAACCAATACCTTTTACCTAGTAGCTGTCATCCTCCTCATGTGACAAAGAGCATTCCTTATAGTCAAGCTCTTAGACTCCGAAGAATCTGTTCCACCGACGATTCGTTTAAAAGGAGACTAGGGAAATTAAAAGGACACCTTAGAAGAAGGGGGTACAAGAATAATAACATAAAAAAGAATTGTCAAAAAGCACAGCAGACATCGAGGAGTACCCTTCTTCAATATAAAGAAAAAACAAAATGCAATAGAGTTCCCTGCGTACTAACTTACCACCCTTGTTTGAAAAACACAATTAGCACCATTCATGAACATTGGAAATCGATTGAAAAAAATCCCAGATTGTCAAGAATCTTTCCAGAGCCCCCCATGGTTGCGTTTAAACAACCCAACTTATTGGTACGAGCAGAGATTGCAAAGCCCAGCACTGCCGCTGGCAGAAGTCAGTCTTGTGGTGACAAACGCTGCAAATGTTGCAAACATATGGAACTCTCGTCTACATTTAACAGCAAAGTCACAGGTAAACAGTGCAAAATATTCACTACTGTTAACTGCAAAAGCTTGAATGTCATTTACATTCTTGAGTGCCCCATCTGTGGCTTACAATATGTCGGCGAGTCCAAACAGCCATTCCACAAACGACTGAATGGTCACAGAAGTGACCTTACTAAGAAACAGTTTCTGCCCGTAAGCCAACACTTCAGACTGCCCGACCACACTCCAAAGGATTTTGATCACATAAAAATCCTAATTATCGAGCAGAACTGCAAGTGGCGAGACTCTGAACGGGAGGCCCGAGAGAAATTCTGGATCAAAGAGCTCTGCTCTGTACACCCCAATGGAATAAACAAAAAACAATAAATATCATTCAAAATATAAACAATAAATTCATGAATATCAAGAAGTTAAAGATAAGATGGTTTATATAACTGTACAGTACTCCCTTATGTAATGACTGATAGATGTGATTCGAGAAAGTTCAAGATCAATAAAATCAGATCCGATCACATCACTACCGGATGCTGATGTACCAGTATCCAAATTTTATCGTTTATTATAGATTGATATTGACACTGAAGAAAGCCATCAGTTGGTCGAAAATTTTATATATATATATATATATATATATATATATATATATATATATATATATATATATATATATATATATATGTAAATGCTAGAGTCAAAATGAACCCCCCTTCAAAACCTGGTGGATACAATCCATGCAATCGCAGGAATTGCAAATTCTGTAAAGCAGCAAACGTCGCTAGCACCTTTCGAAGCACAACAACCAACGAAAGATTTACAATATACTGCAATTGTTCCTGTAAATCCAGCAATTGTATTTACATACTTACTTGAGGAATTTGTAACATCCAGTATGTTGGAGAAACAGAGACAGCTTTCAATATGGGACTTAACAACCATCACTCTTTTTTCACGAAAAACAGAAATTGTCCACTAACTCGCCACCTTAAAACTACAAGCCACTCTTTTGATACTGTAAAATTCCAAATTATTGATCAAAACCCAAAGTGGAATACATCAACCAGAAGACTTCAAGAACATTTTGGATACATCAATTAAAAATGCTAGAACCTGATGGATTGACCAAACGTAATCCACAGGTAGAATACAAAAAAAAAATTTCATACAGTAATATGAACAACAAAAATATTTTGGATGCCTCAGCATCAGTATACATTTTTTGTATAAAATGAACAACAAAAATATTTTCTATTATTTGAATTTTTGATTCAGTCAACGCCTGATGAAGCTCTTTGGTAGAGCGAAATATTGCGTTTTATATTATTTGTACATATTAGTGTTGTTATAATTATTTATATATATAATAGTATTATTAGATGACAGTCCACTGAGATATACAAAAGTGTAAAACTACATTTGCAAAAGAAATTAATTTCAACAAAAATATCAGCTTTTCAGCCCACAGTATTGTTTATCAAGAAAATTTATTTTTAAATAGTTGTAATGATTATTGATTTCTGTGTTGTTTATATTAAATTATTTATCTGAACATACAATTTGGAGTTAACAAATTATTAAAACCAGTCCTCTCTGTGGGGGATGCCCTATAGTGACCAGTGCATCCTTCTGTCCATGCATCCATCAGTCTGAAATCATGTGCAGCCTATAACTTTTGTGTCTTTTGAGGTAGGCTTTTGATATTTATATATATACTGGTATCTACCTTTTAACTGTCATAATTTGTGTTACCTTTAATATTTTCTCTGCATATTTCAATAATGTCGACAATTTTTCAGTCCATCCTATGATTGGATGAGAAACATGTCTGTGAGAAGTTCTGCTATGCGACATAACCGTAAAGTGTCTCTGGTTTTCAACCACTTAGAGCCTTTGGAACTAGCAGAGCATCTAACATATCTGGAGTACAAAGCATTTAGAAGAATAAATGTAAGATTCACTTTTTCATTCAGTTTACAGTGTTTATGAAGTAATATAGTTCAAACCATGTATGCAAAATTAAGAAATTTTTCTCACTTTTAGAGGGCACCAATGCCATCAGATTGATAATCTTCAGTGCAAACTTACTAAGTATTTACAAAAAAAAACCCAGTAAATGTCAAATTTCCAACCAAATATTTAAACATTTTTTAATATCTGTAGTCATGTCATAAACGATGTAAACAATCCTAAAATGATAATAAAAAAAATTACATCAATGACTTGGAATATCTTGATATGAGCACATGTTGTACTGTTTGCTAGTAACTAGTTTAAAGTTAATTTTACTATGCAAAGACTTTTATGATACCTAAGATTGTTCTCATGATTTTAATATTTCCCTTTTGAACTAATTTTTATTTGTGTAGAAAAGCCTTTAATAACATCAAGATCTGAATGTTACGTCAGATAACAATACATATGCGGCTTTACGTCAGCGGGTGTACGTTTGACATTCAGATTTCTTCTCAAAATTGCTGTTCTTTCTTTTATTGTTGGAAATGAAGTCTTTTGTTTGTACATCAATACAGAGGAAATCAATTCATGTTTCCAATTTTACTATCCTTAATACAAGTACATATGTGTTTGGCCAAAGGTGCTAAGTGATCGTGTAATAAGATAAAGAGAGTCATTGATTTAATTATAGATTGTAAAATTCTCAACAAACAAATATTTCTGAATTTCTTATGATATTGAAACTAGATCCAACAATGATTAATTCACTGAGACTGTTTACATATATATGTTAGACTTTTTATGTAGTTATTTATGTATTATAATCGGACCATTATAACCTAAGTATTTGTTCGAGGACATGCTTCTGATGTTTACTTGAAAACTTTTTTCCATGCAAAATTACATATAAATATACTTGTAAATTGTGAAATACTCTAATTTATCATATTTATTCTCATATGAACATGCTTTTCATCACAGAGCAGTTAATTCATAGCTGTGAAATGAACATCAGTTAAATTAAATATTAATTTGGTTCTTTGGTGCAGTTAGGTTATTTGGTGAAATGAAAAAAACTTTTTTTTTGTATCAGAACTGTGTTTAATTAACACTTTAAGGATCTTATCCATGACACAGAACTGGGTAATCAGCTCATTATGACCTATTTATTGTTTAATGAAATGCTATTGATGTTTAGGTAAAGTTGTTTTCAATGTAAAATTGCATTGCCATATTTAAGTATTAATGTAATTTATAAAGTACACCAAAAAAAAATGAAATTGCTATGAATAAGTGCATATAGTTTATAGAAAATGTTTCATAATGGTTTAGCAAGTGTCAGTATTTAAAGAAATGATTATACCTTCAACAAAATAATTGAATGATAATTTTATTGAAGCAACTACTACCAGTATTATTATTTTTTTCTGATGAATAGAAAGTTACTGTAGCATCTATAGTTCTGTATTCCAAGAAAAGAAAGATCTCTAGATTTACAATAAATTTTTGTTAGAATCAACATTTCTCACTTAATTTATTTTAAATTTTAGTTCACAGATTTCAAAAACTATGCAATAACAGCATCTTTGAAGGACAATGCTAAACTGGAGAGGTCTATTGCCCTGTTTAATGGTTTGTCACAGTGGATACAATGTATGGTCCTCAGTAAGACAACTCCACAGCAAAGAGCAGATGTCATTGTCAAGTTTGTAAATGTAGCAAAGGTATATAAAGAATTCAGATTCTATTTTAATGTGAAATCTTTCTCTCTGTATAACTAGACTTTTTGCATAGGAAACAAGGTCTTTGTTACTAAAAATAGTCTAATTAACCATATATTTCTTCCAAATTCTTTTGATAAATTGGAGTGGACTGTTTGTCTTGTCTACCTGTACAGTTAAGGACATATTATTATCCCTGGGGTCCATTCTAGCTTAATGGGTGAGGTTATTTCCAGGGTGAAGATGGTCCGGGTATCAGTTTTACTCTTCACATTGAACAATTACAAAAAAGTTGCATATAAATTCATTTTTCTCTCTTTGACGTCCCACCTACTTGTAGTTTCCTGCTGTCTCTGCCAGTGTATATAACTGCTGACTGTGTCATTCTGAAAATCTGCACATCTATATTGCAGTAGCCATTTATGTCCTCTTAAAGGTCAACACAAGGACAACAACAGTGAATAATAGTTCCTTATAAAACTCCATGTTCCAGTCCAGTACTAATGAACCAATTTAATTTAAGTCATACCAAAGGTATCGGTGTACTAGTGCATAATGCTATTGACATGGTCATTTTTTGAGTACAATTTAAGAATGAAGAAACTACTTGGTTTAAACATGATTGGTCACTAAAAGCCTGATGAAACAAAGTTCTTGTTTTTTAGCTCACCTGACCCAAAGGGTCAGTGTGAGCTATTCTCATCACTTGGCGTCCATCATCGTTTTTAAAAATCTTCTAGTAAACCTCTTGGTAGATTGATTTGAAATATTGCAGAAATGTACCTTAGATCGTCCTCTAAAAAGTTTTAGTTTTTTGTGCCAATCAAAAATCCAAGATGGCCACCTTCACAGGAAAGTTAAACATAGGACCTTATAAGAAAAACATACAAGCAACTTTTCCTCGGAAACTGTTCCACACAATGAAGCCAAATTATGAAAAAAAATGAAGGTTGGATAGTTATCGTATTTTTTAAAGTTCCTAAAACTTCCTATCATAAACCCCATGGCAGATTGATTTGAAATAAAGCATAGATGGTCCTCAACAAAGTTTGAGTTTTTTGTGTCAATCCGAAATCAGAGATGACAGCCATCACAGGACTTAGTTTAACTTAGGGCCCTATGGGAAAAACATACAAACAACTTCTTCTAGAAAACTATTCCACACAATGAAGCCAAATTATGAAGAAATGATGTTTGGATATTTATCTTATTATTTTGAGTTTTTCTAGCCAATTGCAAATTGAACATGGGTTCCAGGACCACTAATGGGTTCCTATTGGCTAAAATTTCAATAATCTTCTTTTTTACAACCAGCATGGCAGATTGATTTGAAATATTGCATGAATGTGCCTTAGATGGTCCTCTACAAAGTGTGAGTTTTTGTGACGATCCAAAATCCAAGATGGCCACCACTGTGGAACACAGCTTAACATAGGACCCTATGGGAAAACCATACAAACAGCTTCTTATCCAAAACTGTTCCACACAATTAAACCAAATAATACAGATGTGAATCTTGGATAGTAATCTTATTATTTTAAGTTTTTTGAGCTGATAGAAATTCAACATGGCTGCCAGAGCTGCAAATGCATTCTGAAATTTCAAAATTCGTTTTCTGACAAACCGCTTGGCAGAACAATATGTGATATTGTATAGTCCTCTACTAATTTCGAGTTTTTTGTTCGGATCCAAAATACAAGATTGCTGCCCCCATGGAACATCACTTAACCCTTAACCTAACCTATGAAAAAACATAAAACAGCTTCTTCTCAGAAACTGTCCTACAAATCGCTGCTGATTGGAAATTCAACATGGCAACATTTATAGAAACAGCATCTTGACGTAAACTCTTTTTGCAGTTACTATAAAAATTTGCAAGAAAAGTCTTGTCTTGTTTAAAAGTTTTTTTTGTAAGTCAGGTGAAAGATACAGGCTCTAGTTTGAAAATATCATTGGAAGGCTTTTGGAACTGCTGTTATTCTGACAAACACATAGAAGTGAATTATACATGGGCAAATCTTCTGTTGACTCATCATTTATTATTATTTATTACTATGTTATTTTTAGTACATATGAGTGAAAGATTAATTGAAATAGTGACATTATCCGAGTCATTAAATCATTAATTTATTTTATTCTATCATTTAAAGAAAATTGTCTATATTTAAACAAGAACTCCCAGTAAGTTTTTTTTAATATTTGAAGCAAATACATTTGTATATACAATTTTTAGAAAGAAAATTTATTGATATGTCAAAGTTTTATTAAAATTTTTATCCAATATTTTTTTTTAAAGCAGTATGCAAATAATAAATCTAATTAAAATTAAATCTTTCATTTGCTCACCCATTTTCTATTGTCTCTCAGAAATAAAAAAAAAAAATAAGGGGGTCAGTGAAAATAAAATTTTAATAAAAATGTATAATAATGGGTATTAAAAATGTTAATGATATTATAAATATTTTTTTACATAATTTGTAAAAATATGTGAAATCTTTTGTTTGTTTGTTTGAATGGTGTTTTAACCCCACTTAAAGCAATTTTTCAGCTATATCGTGGTGTCCAGTTTTTATTGGGGGAGGAAGCTGGAGTACTGGGAGAAAATCCCGACCTGCGGTAGGAAAACTGGCAATCGTGGCCAATTAAGATTAGAGTCAAGTACACCCTGCCTGCTGTGAGAATCAAACCCGCAATCTCAGTGTTGACAGACCATGTGATCAATAGTAGACGAACTACCTTAACCACCTGGCCAACGAGGCATCTTGAAATCTTTTGTGCTGTCTCCCAAACTTGTTTTGAATTGTTATAATACTAGACATCATATTGATTTTGCACCCAAATCATTCATAATTCATAAAAATTCAACATTTTGGTGCAAGTATAAACATTTGTTGAAATTTTCATTGTAATAATTGTGTTGGTGGCCATATTCTACAAATTGACAGAATTCTAAGACAATTAAATAATTCATAACCACTGCAGTGCAACTTGATGCCATACTTTCTAAAAATAATTTGTTTAATATTTGTATGTGCCACTTTCTAAGAATAGTCTGTTTAATATTTCTATGTGCCACTTTCTAAGAATACTCTGTTTAAAAAATTTTTCGGGCCACATTCCAAGAATATTAGGTTTAATATTTTTATGCGCCACTTTCTAAGAATACTCTGTTTAATATTTTTATGTGCCACTTTCTAAGAATACTGGGTTTAATATATTTAGGTGCTACTTTCAAAGAATACTTGGTTTAATATTTTTATGTGCCACATTCTAAGAATTCTCCATTTAATATTTTTATGAGCAACTTTCTAAACCTACTGGGTTGAATATTTTTAATGCCACTTTCTAAAAATACTTGGTTTAATATTTTTATGTGCCGCTTTCTAAGAATACTTGTTTTAATATTTTTATGACTATTGATTTTCAAACTGTTGTCATTCACTTTTTCATAAACCAGTACACTTGCAGTTTAGACAACTTGGTGACTTTCCAGAGTCATACATAACACAGTGATCTGAATACACTATCATAAAGTGATTACAGTGAAGTCAATCTGAAAAGCACTTTTAATTACATTGAAACATTAAGTTATGTTTAAAATTGGGTAAATCCTTATGATAATTTGACATAGTGTGTTAGTAGGTCAATCAATAGTAACAGGGACATCTTAGGTTGATCAAAAATCAATACACAACTTTCTTCTTATAATTTAATTGCTTTCTGAAACAGATTTCAACTGATTTAAGATATAGATTTTTTATTGGTTCAGCTTGTAATGGATTACTGTCAGGAATGAATAGATGGAACAGGATATACACAATGGCAACTGGAAAGAAACACAATTTCACTTGGGGGGGGGGGGGGGTATCATATTGTTTCCAGTCCTTTCAGGACTTGAGATTTTTAGTTGTCATTATTCACAATCTAATTAATATTAAATCCTTCACTTGCCCCCCGTCATTATTCACAATCTAATTAATATTAAATCCTTCACTTGCCCCCCGTCATTATTCACAATCTAATTAATATTAAATCCTTCACTTGCCCCCCGTCATTATTCACAATCTAATTAATATTAAATCCTTCACTTGCCCCCCATCATTATTCACAATCTAATTAATATTAAATCCTTCACTTGCCCCCCGTCATTATTCACAATCTAATTAATATTAAATCCTTCACTTGCCCCCCCCCGTCATTATTCACAATCTAATTAATTAATATTAAATCCTTCACTTGCCCCCCCCCCCCCCCCCCCCCCCCCCCCCCCCCCCCCCCGTCATTATTCACAATCTAATTAATATTAAATTTTACACTTGCCCCCCCCCCCCCTTTTTTCTATGTTGCTGTGTTGTACTACATATCAACAAAATGGGGGGAGCAAGGGGAATTAGATTAATTAGATTGTATTATTCAAAAATAAGATTTATTATGATGGCAAGCCTTGAAATTTAAATGGAAAAGTGTAAAGGTCTAGAGACATTATCAAGACAAAAATAAATGTTATTTAAATCGAATGGTGTATTATAAATAAGAAACAGCACTAAAAATGCATGTCTTTGTTTGCTGTTTCACAGAATAATGACAGTAATTATCAGGTGAGGGAGGGTAATAATTACATTTTGTTATGTGTAAAGGGTGATAATTAACATTAATTGTCACTGATTAGACAATAATGAACATTTATTACCTGATATCCAGTGGAGGAAGGTGATAATTTTATTGTTCACCTAGTAGTTAAGTAGTGCAAAAATATAAGCAGTACAGTCTACAGAATATTGATCTGATGAAAACAAAATGTCAGATGTTAAGTGGTGAACTTGTCTGCTGGTACAATTAAACTGACAAGTTTACTGCTTCTATGTAATATGTTTGACCTTTAAACAGTTAATGATTCAATGAGCTAGGGCAGTGAGAAAAATTACAATACTCAATATCTGATTAATAATGAAGGCAAGTTTTTGGTGTCAAGTAATCGGTAGTATTTTAAGGTTTATAAACAAATAACTTTTTGGGTTGGTGGAAAATGTCATTTGCAGTGATTATATATTGCAATTAGTTCTTCTTTTTAATTCAATATGCAGTTTTAGTTCAGCTGAATTGGTCTTTGTCGTATGGGGTACTACAAAACTGTACCCCATGATTGATCCACGCCAAATTACGTACCCAGCATCCTTTGCATGTGCGATCAGTAGCACATGACTGAATTCAGCCTTTGTTGCAAAAATGACTGTCGGTGACATGATACACATAGTAAATCAAACAGAACTTAAAACAATTTTTGGATACCATGGACATAGTTAAAATAAAAATGTGTTTGATGTATTGCAGAAATATATATATATTTTTTGAAACAATAATGCTGAGTTATTTTTAGATAAATCAAAATAGATACAAATATAGTAATATTTTAATCTATTTTGATGTTTTTAATTATAGCTTTTGTTTCACAAATTAATTTAGGATGGGATTAGGACCAATTGTACAAGTTACGACTGCTTGTAAGTCATACAACTTTTTATTATATGGGAGCCAGATGAGAATGCATTGTTTTAATTTAGATTATTATTATTTTTTTAAATTCTTGATCAGTAATTATAAAATAACAATGTTTAAAATTTCTTCCTACACCATGGTATCATTTCAACTGAATGGCAAATAAAAAATTCTCTGTTTAGGTATTAGATTAGTTAGACTGAACTTTTTTTTCAGAAACTTAGAATTCTTCAGAATTTTAACACACTAATGTCTGTAGTTGGAGGTTTAACACACAGTGCTCTAGCTCGACTGTCCAAGACAAATGCTTGTATACCTAGCGAAACACAGAAGGTAGTGTATTATTCATATTTTAAATAGCTTCTAAATCAAGTTTCCTCTCAAATCATGCATTAGAATAATGGCTGATGTTAAGATATAATATAACTGCAACAATTTAAATTTACTGAAGACATGTTAGCTGAGGCCTCGGTTGTCATGGTAAAGGTAGCCTACTATTACTCATGTGACTATCAACATTGTGGTTGTGAGGCTGGCTGTGCTAGACTCCAATCTTACTTGACAAGGATTGTAATTTTTCCTTTGGAAGGTCTGGTTTCTCTGGCTTCTTCCCCAATAAAATCTGGATGCATTGATATAGCTGCAAAACTGCTGAAAGTGGCATTAAACATTATTAAAGAAAACAAACAACACATGTTACCAGTGTAAGCAAACCAAAGCAATGATTGGTCAACTATTTACACATCTAGGACAGACAGCTACTATTTACACATCTAGGACAGACAGTCTACTATTTACACATCTAGAACAGACAGCCTACTATTTACACATCTAGGACAGACAGTCTCCTATTTACACATCTAGGACAGACAGTCTCCTATTTACACATCTAGAACAGACAGCCTACTATTTACACATCTAGGACAGACAGTCTCCTATTTACACATCTAGGACAGACAGCCTACTATTTACACATCTAGGACAGACAGTCTACTATTTACACATCTAGAACAGACAGCCTACTATTTACACATCTAGGACAGACAGTCTACTATTTACACATCTAGGACAGACAGTCTACTATTTACACATCTAGGACAGTCTACTATTTACACATCTAGGACAGTCTACTATTTACACATCTAGGACAAACTGTCTTCTATTTTCACATCTAGGACAGACAGTCTACTATTTACACATCTAGGACAGACAGTCTACTATTTACACATCTAGGACAGACAGTCTACTATTTACAAATCTAGGACAGACTGTCTACTATTTTCACATGTCGGACAGACTGTCTACTATTTTCACATCTAGGACAGACAGTCTACCATTTGCACATCGAGGATGGACAGTCTACCATTTACACATCGAGGATGGACAGTCTAAAATTTACACATTAAGGACAGTCTATCATTTACTAATTTAAGATAGTCTACCATTGACCTATCTAGTAAAGTCTACCATTTACATGTCTAGAACAGTCTACCATTTACACATCTAGGACAGTCTACCATTTACGCATCCAGGATAGTCTACCATTTACACATCGAAGATGCACATGTAGGACATATCCTTTTTCATGATACATATAAAATTATGTACAATTTTATTAATAAGTTTTACTGTACATACAAAATTTTTTAAAAGTTTTCCAGGCAGGAGTACATGTTTGTATACAATTACTCTTTAAAATTTAATATAAGTTTATTTCCTAAATGTATTTGTCTTATTATATCCTATTTTACACTGTTGTTTAAATTTGACCACATTAATTTAATCTGTTTTCAGACATTGATGGAATTCACAGAACTGTTGTCATCCAGTAATAACTTCAGTAACTACAGAAAAGTATTCAACCAATGTACTCATTTTAAGATACCAATATTGTAAGTTGAAGTGGTAAACCTTTTGGTCACTTATTGCCATCACAGAAGGTTTCATTGACATCCATTTAAAAATTTTTTCATTTTAATCTTATCTCTAAACTCAGTGGGCTGATTGAAATAATACTCTATGGGGATAAATCTTGGGTGATAGATAGCTCTACTTCTCATCCCAGATGGCCAGGGGCAGATACAGGATTTTCGAAAAGGGGGATGTAAAAAGGGGATATCGGGAAAGAAAGGTTTTTATAGTGTTCAGTAAATGAAGACTGAAAATTGCTATGACACACCTTAGTATACCTGCAATATTGCTTACTGGAGGTTAAGCAACAATCAATCAATTAATATTGATCACCTGTATATCTGTACTTAGTTTCAAGAATTACTGGGGGCTGCTTCAGTCCAATCGTAATTACTATGACGATTTTTTGATACAGCTATTACTGACTAGTGGTATATGATACCCATCCATTTTAATCAACTCACCAACTCACATAATGCAGTAATGGAAGCAGGAGGTTTGGCATGCCATAAAACCTGGTTTAACCAACCATTTCTTTTGAAATGCCTGTATGAAGTCAGGACCATTGCTGTAGTTACCATATGTTTGGTTGTTGATTCTGGAGTTTGCCTGTTTCTCACTAATGAGACAGCCTGGTACCTATTTTTAGCTGTTTAAAATATCCTTGTCTCAACCCATGGGTGAGACAATAATTTCAGGATCTTTTACCCGTAAAAATGTAATGTGAGGTCAACTGTCGGTTCAGCAATAAAAATCATAAAATATTTGCTTTAGTTGTGTTGGTTTACTAAGCCTCTTTAAATTTTAACCTGGAAACAACATATCTGAGCTTCCACGGCCCAATTTATGCCACAATATAATAGCGGTACACAAACACTTTGATGCAACAAATGTATTCAGGGTAGATAACTCTATTTGTTAACATCTTCCAACAGAAGAGAACTGGATTTTTTTTAACGAATTAGTGAGAAACAGAAATCTTTTCCTTTCCGTTGTAAGCTCCTATATTTCTGGGACTTTGATTTGTGGATTGTCTTTTCTGACAGTTTCCTCAGTGTTTTGGTATTTTGTTTTACCTTCATTTACAAGGAATGCAAGTTTGCCTGCTAAAGGTCAAGAGTTTAAACTGGGATCCAGCTTTCTCAATAATTACAACTGGATGCCATGATGTAGCTGAAAAGTTGCTAAAGTGGCAGTAAACCCCGATTAAACAAACAATCGAATAGTGTATGGTAAATTGTTCTTCATTAGGAAGTAGAGTACTCAATGTTAAGATGCTATTAGTATAAGTTCAACTGTTTTTGCAAAGATATTTATCTGTTCTTTTTAAAATATTGTTTTTCACATGCCAGTTTTTTTAGTAATCAGCCCATTTATATATAAAACAGATTTAAACTGTATATTGAGGTTTACATTTTGTTGTAAAACATTGGTAACTGAAGATAAATTAACTGTTTCCCAAATTACTGCATATTAATACTTTTGATCGACATTTTATACTAAGATTTTATTTTGAACTAATTTTATTAAATTTACTTGACAGAGGTGTTCATTTGAAGGACTTAATACTCCTCCACACAGCTGTACCTGATAAAATTGAGGGTAAATTAATCAACTTCAGAAAAATGGCCCAACTGTCACAGACTTTACGGGAATTAACCAAGCTACAAAACCAAGATAGTATACCTGTATGTGCCAATATGGACCTTGTTAATACCTTACGAGTATGTATTGGCTTATTTCTTTTAAAAATGCTGGAAAATTTAAACATTGAAGATAATTCTGCTACTTTATTTTTTTATAAAAGTTTGACAATTTAAATTTTGAAGATAATTGTGCTTAAATTCCATTTAAAAAGTTTGAACATTTAAAGATTGCACATAATTCTTCTGCCTTTAGATATGTTTGCTGTGGTTTTGTAAGGTGATGGAGGGTGTTTATAGACACATAACACATTCTACTTTGCAATGACTTAATTAAGGTTTTATTTTACATCCCCGGCTACAAAAAAAACCTGTCGTGCACTGACTATGTGCATGCCTTTGTTAATGTCTAAATTTAGAAAGAAAAAAAAGCAACTGCTCAGGGTGTTTGGAAAGTTAATGTTTCTGCTTTGCAAGTACATCAGAAATGGAAAGAGTTACAAAATGTGTGGCCTGTACCACCATGTTTGGCCTGTACCACCATGTTTGGCCTGTACCACCATGTGTGGCATGTACCACCATGTGTGGCCTGTACCACCATGTTTTCTAATAAATTTATGTTTACATTCATTATAAATTCTAACTAATTAATCATCTTGTATTTTAGCTATCATTAGATTTACATTACACAGAAGATGAGATTTATGAATTGTCATTAGCCAGAGAGCCTCGGAATTCTCTCTCTTCAGTAAGTATACATAGTGGTGTAGCTAAAGAACCAAATCATTTGTTGACTTCATTTAGTGCACAAATGTCATTTGTAGAGTGTTAAATTAGTCTTATATCTCAAGGGCAAAAATAATCTGCAATAAGGAAGTGTACAACATATTTGTGCATGTAACATCTTTTTATCTTATAGTATGCCTCGGTGAACTTTCAACAAAACTAGTCTGTCTATAGTTTAATGATTTTACAAATAAATTGATCTTATCTTGTATGTAGAATAATGTATGGATAGAATTCCACTGGTAGGACTGTTAATTTACACCAGTGAACATCAAAGATTTAATATTATTATTAATGTTTCATTTGTTTTTTTTTTCAAGAAAACTGGTATATCAAAGTTTTTCTTTCTCAAAAGTGAACACAACCCATTATACATGTGTAATATGGCCATTATATCATCACATGTTGGACAGCAAAGTTACATAACTAATTTAAAGTTCATTTATTTTCAGCCTTCAACACCTACAAAACCAGTGGTTTTTGCTGATTGGTTGGCAGGAGTTAGTCCCCCTGATCCTAACACAATCAACAAACATGTGTACGATATGGTTGAGGTAGGAATAATTTTGTAAATCAGATCAAATGATCTTTACATATCTCAGAGGAATTTAAATTATGTAATGAATTATGGAAAGTGGTATGCCTGAGTGAACTTGGTATAAATTCTTGATGAGACTATTTAAAACTATGTACAATATAATGAATGATAAAAGAATGTTACTCAACTTTTTGCCCTCCATTAAATATGGTTGAATCATTCTACAAAAATGCTAATAGATGTATTAAGAATTTATACAATCTACAAATACTTGGTCAATATATTGGTAGGCCTCTATGTTACAAACATTAATACGAAATTAATTGCTAAAAATGGACAATATTGTGTGAAAATGTTTAATTTTTTTTTACTTTTTAGGCTGTGTTTAAAAACTATGACCATGACAGAGATGGGTTCATATCCCATGCAGAATTTGAAGCCATTGCTGGAAACTTCCCATTCATCGATTCATTTTGTGTCTTAGATGCTGACCAGTAAGATTTGATTGCTCACATTGGTATTTTAATGTCACAATATTGTAGTATGAAGGACTTTATGTAGTAGCCGTACAAGTTAAAGTAATCTAGCAACAAAACCCTGGGCCCAGCGCCATAAAACCTACTTGAGTAAAAAAAATTTGCTCAGCATGAGAATTTACTCAACTACCATGACAACAAGTGAAAAGGTTAGATTTGATTGGATGAAATTGAGAATAAAAAAGTTCTCAGCAAAGAAAATGTTTATGGCGCTGGGCCCGGAATTACATAGCAATTTCCATGAATACCAGTTGGTTTTGCGTGTAATCATAGCATGACTGTTTGAATCGTGCATCAGATTTATGTACCAGTAATGGGTACCAGTTTAATGTTACCAAACAGTTTCTTTACTATTTGGTGCATAAACTGACATTGTTAGTTTTACATTTTTGTATTGTAAATATATAAACAATCTCAGAAACGCTTTAATTAAAAATTGACAATCATACATGTTGACCTTTAATAGACCGAACAAATTTTTAATTGATACAATTAAATTTTATAATTGGTCAAAATTTTTGTGTGAAATGGACAGGTTTAATATTGATTTCTTTTCATTGTAATTAATTATGGTTGACTGTCAATGATCATGTATTGACTATGTACTTAATTATTATTCAATGATGGATTTTGTGTATGAGACAAAGCAAAGGCTCATTAGACCAGTATTTACGTATATATTTAGATTTTAGGTAAATATGTTATTAATACATGCTGTTGTTGTGTGGCTATGCACCAGCTGTGAGGACAAGACATTATAATTAGATTTAGTTACTTATCAGCTCATATTACATATATCAGTCTCAGGTCACAGTGGGAGACTTCCTGACATGATAGAGCATACCTCCATTGGTCAAGTCATTAACACATGTAACTAATTAACACATGGTAGTCACATGACCCCTTTGTGCTGCTTCCAACATTTGAGCAGCCAGTTAGTTTTAAACTGAGAGTTCACATTGACAGTCACAATTGATCTTGCATCCAGAAATTTTCCCACCCACCACACCCTATTTTTGCTAAAGGGTATTTAATATACAATGTACATAGAATTTTCTTTGGGGGGGGGGGGGTATTTTGTTTGTAGTGATGTAGTTAGCATTTTCTTTCTCAACCCAGTTTTGTTATTGTAAACACTTTCTGTTTATGTATGTATCTTTGCCTTTGTGGGAGCACCACAGTAGTACATATTCAATTTTGTAACTTTACATAACTATTATGTAATATGTTTGCATTTTTATCTAATCAATTAAACTGTGGTTGAATTTGCCCAAACCTGACTTGTGTCTTATTTTAGTTGCCTAGTTAGTGTTGGAGTTTTCTCACCAAATTCTGAATACATGATACAGACACTATGGTACTTATTCTACACTAGTATGATTGCTCAAACAGGCTTATAGGGCTAGAGGTCAACATGGCTTGCTCTACCTTATCATGCTATTGATACTATGTGCCTAAACTGGTAAACATAGAGATCCACCTAGTTTTCCCCTTATGTGGGAGGGGGGAGGGATACATAAGCTTGGATTAATCTTATGATTTTTGTATTTTATAATATTTTAGGAACAAACTTTAGTCAATAAATGTTTTAGAAATTATTATCTTATATATTAATTGTACTTTCACTTTCTATTTATAGCAAATATGATTTTTATTTTTGTAGGGATGGTAAAATCAGTAAAGCTGAAATGAAGACATATTTCTTCACAGCTAATTGTCATGCACTGAGAAACAGCTTCAAACATGAGTTCCATGAAACTACATATTTTAAACCTACATTTTGTATACACTGTACAGGTTTGGTAAGTTTATTTTCTTCATTATTGGTGCAGCAACAACCAATTTTGCCTTGTTGAAAGTTACCAACCAGCCTTGATGATTAATATAGAGAACTTGTTCATTTGTCCCGAAACAAATGCTCCATGTTCCTCATAGATGTTTTTTATGTCTACAAACAAGTTTTATGTTTGATACATTACATATCCACAAACATATGTTGTTTATCCAAAACCTATGTCCACAAACATATGTTCTATGTCACAAACATATGTTCATGTTCCATATATACAAATAAAAATGTTTGACGTCCACAAATAGGTTTCATGTTCCAAAACAAGTTCCATCTGTCTACCAATACAATATTTTATGTCTGCGAACATATGTTCAAGGTCCATGTACATTTTCCATATCTACAAACATATATTCCATGTCTACAAAGATATTCTTAGACCAAAAAATTTATCTTCCAAAAAAACAGAGAATTTTAAATTTTGCTTTATTAGTAAATGTTGCCAAAAAAAAAAAAGAAGAAAATTGCAACAACAATATGTAGATATATCTGTGATAAAATCTGACATTGAGAATCTTGAGAGTGCTAAGTGTGACCTTCATTTGACCTAGTTCTTGTAGGAAAAATAGTCTGTTAATGTAGTAAAAAAGGAAGACAGTCAATATTAACAGGAAATGTACTGTATTTATAGGTTGAATATAAATTTAGAATAAAATGATGTAATTGTCTTTATACACTAGAGGATTGGTTTTTTTAAAATTAAAATTGTAATATTATTCCTTAACGATATCATTTGGTAATAGTTATTGACTTTTGAACAAACTGATGACTTTATTATATCGTCATCTTTTGTTTCATTATTAAGTACGTAATTACTCAAAATTGTACTAACAAGTGAGCATAGAAGAGTTTACACCAGTTCTATATCTTTAAATGATTTTTTTTCACAAGTTTTTTCAGAAAAAATTAACCCTAAAATTCCATAAATATTTCCTAAAGTCATGTAACAGAGGGTATAGCTCATGGCAGACACCAAATCTTCTGCAATGTATCACATGATCAAAATCTGCCTAATGCTGTTATTAATTTTTTTATCCGGAAGCGAGTACCACCACAACGTGAATTTTATCAGAAGTAAATATTGAAGTTAAACATATATTTGACATCCTAAAAAAACATAAGTGATTTGGTTAAAAATAACAACAAAAATTTCAGACAATTTTTTTTGCAATCTCTGAAATGCTGTTTTTATAAATTGACAATTGTATGACATTCATGTGAAATCACCATTAGAGTAAGTCATCATGTGTCATCACATGACCACTGAAATTCAGAGGCATTGTTATTGTGGTTGGAAATAACATATGAATCATGAAATGCTACATGCTAGCAGTTAGGCTATGCCTATATTCATAATAAAAATAGGGGCCTCTGTGGCTGAGTGGTTAAGGTAGTTCGTCTACTATTGATCATGTGGTTGCGGGTTCGAGTCTCACTGCAGGCAGGGTGCACTCGACTCCAATCTTAATTGACCAGGATTTCCAGTTTTCCTTTAGAAGGTCCTGGTTTTTTTCCGGGTACTCCAGCTTCCTCCCCCAATAAAAACTGGACGCCATTATATAGCTAAAAAATTGCTGAAAGTGGCATTAAACAATATTCAAACAAACAAACATAATAAAAATATGCAGAAAATATACACACTTTAGGGTCACGTTTGAAATTCAACAGCGTCATCACATGTAAAGTATTGTTAACCTTGACAGTGTATGTTTACATCACTTACTAATTTTTCTTTCAGTTATGGGGTATCATTAAACAAGGTTGGAAATGTAAAGGTATGTTTATACATTATGGTACTCAATCTGTTATAGATTTAATTTATCTGATATTGGTACACATATACATCTGTGACGTTACATACCTACAAACATAAGTTTTATGTCAGCAAACATATGTAGAACAATGTTGACATTGTTCTACATAGTTTTATGGTGTTTAATTCATTTAAGTTAAATATAACTTCTCAGTATGTTTGTCTGATTGTAATTTATTGAAATGAATAAAATAACATGTGGTAAAATAGTTTGGGGCATGAAAACATAGCATAACTTGCCTAAACTGAATGGCGTTAGAACTGACAATTTTTACACATGATTTTGATTTATTCACAGTTCAGTTCAGACAAGTTCACTGTGTTTTTATTGTCCTAACTTTTCACTGTTTACTTTGTTTACAGATTGTGGTATTAATGCACACAAACATTGTAAAGACTTGGTTGTGATGGAATGCCGGAGTAAGCAACATGCAGGATGTAATCGGCGCCTTGATTCTGTATCAAATGGTTGGCATTTTATGCAGTTTAACAAAAATCATTTGTTAGATTAAAAAAGCATGTTTAAAAATTGTTTAAGGATTAACTATAAAAACATTTTCTCCATTGAGGGGCTTACAAAATTTCCATTTTTTGTACATTGTATAATCCTACGTGGATTATAATAAATATGTACTACAAAAATTTTGTTTTCCTTTGATGAAGAAAATACTTTTTAAGTTATTACTTATAAATAAATTCCAACATTACTTTAGACTACACAATTTTATTTGTCCAATTCGACTTTTTTGAAAACACAAAAACTTAAGTTTTCTGCAGAGTAATATTTGACATCAAATGGTCGGTGTCTCAATGATGATGATTTTTTTTCATCCTTTGTTTGATAGAAAATATTTTTCAGCCAATCGAAAGGCAGTATTCTCGTACAATTT
Organism: Limnoperna fortunei; assembly: GCA_944474755.1. NCBI lineage: Eukaryota > Metazoa > Mollusca > Bivalvia > Mytilida > Modiolidae > Limnoperna > Limnoperna fortunei. Next base: position 37,144,297 of record OX104113.1, read on the forward strand.
ATTTATATATATTGTAAACCAATTAATATTCTTGTAAGCAAACTTTCGAATATAATAATTCTTAGAAGCCGACGGTTTTAATTAACTATTGTACCTTTATGGTCCTATCATGCCTAGGTGGACATAATTTTTAATTACTGAGATAATTGATTGTAAATTCCTGTTGTTTTCATAACGGCTAATAAGCCGTTTGATCTACAGGCACCACACAAACAGGTGGCAACGACAGGACTAGAATATAAAGACAAATAATCAGATTCATCTTAAAACCTATGAACAATAATTAAGTTTTAACAACCGGAAGTTGTCATTTTACAGCCCCCTAGCAAGTGTATAATTATTCCTTATTCATTTTCCCTGACATTTTCGAGGATAGAAACTTTCGCTATTTTAACCTCCTCGCAAAATCCGCGAAAAGTTGATATCACACGAAATTTTATTGGTTTACAGTATTTTAATTATAAAATGGCAGGTTTACTAAGACACCAATTGATTAATTGATTGACAATGGCTTATATTCTACAGATTTATTTAAGGACCTTTGGAGTCCAACATACTAAAAGTCACACTACTTGTGCAGTATGTTGCTTGCATTTATTATTATTCCATATTCTACCTTTTTGATAATGATAATTATTTACCTATCACACATTGTCCTTGACTTTTGCAATTGAATGTTAACATTGTAAGTCAGCTATTTTTGTTTCTGTAATGTTCAATTGTATTTGTTCAAACAGTGAGACTTTTCTCGTGTCAGCCTAAAATGTCAGGGTTTGGGAAAAGACAACACCTACAATTAAAACAAGTATCAAAATGAAAAAAAATACCGAATTTAAAAAAGGCCAATTAAATATGCAAGATATTCTATTTTTTAATTTCCACATTTTTGAATCTACGTAAGGAGCATAAGCAACCAAATGCAGCATGCAGTTTTCATTTGTCACACAAAAAAAAACCAATTAAGGCAACCTGACTCTTAGTATAATTTGTGTTTCTTTGTTAATTAAGATGCTATTGTTGACTTGGTTGTTGATAAGTATGCTTTTGTTTTAAGCAAATTCACATATAAAATAAATGTACATGTTAGTTAGGTGACTTGTAAAATGTTCATGCTTTACTAATTTAAGACAAGGAGGTTTTATAAATTATAGGGTTTATACACTATTTTTTGTGACATGTATTGACACATAAATTGTTCTCACTTTTAACATATAAGGGTTCCCATTTTTGCTCTTGTAAGATTTTCTTGTTTTGTTGGGGTGGGGGGTATATAGGAATCACCCTGTCTGTCCGTCTGTCCACATCCCTTGTAAGCGCAACTCCTCTTAAACTGCTTCATGAAATTTAATGAAACTTAATTAGCATAAAAGAAGTACATTATATGTAGATGTGCATGAAGAATTTTTATTGACCTCATATTTCCTAACGATCAAATGATCTATGCTTCCAGATCATAATCAAATTTCCAATTAATATTAAGATTTATCAAATGATATAAATTAAAAAAATGTTTTTACAGGTTCAGGTCATGATCTAACATATTCGTCAAAACGTAAAATGTCCCAACGACAGAAAAAGATGAGAGTTCACCAGGGGACGCAGACTGAAGAAATATATTTCAGTGATTATGGACATATGAATGGTGAAGGAGAATATTATGATGAACAAAGTACAGTGTATGCACGGCTCTTGAAAGCGGAAGAGGTGAGAATTCTACAGCTTTTATTTAATTATTCAGTTTTTTAATAATACCTCATTGTTATATCATATTAAAAAAATTATTTTTTCAATTATAGTTTGACAAAAAAAATTTCACTGAGGCAAAATGCTTACTAGTTTAGTATGTTAATACATCATATTGTGTACACAGCTTGTAAAACTTGCTTTGCTTAGACATTTAAAAGCAGCACGCAATTTAAACAAAGATAAAAAAATATGATGCAGAATGTCAAGGTCATATTCATATTGCATTGAATTAATTATTTGCGAATATCTATTTGTTAGCTTTATTGTGAAGGTTATTGTAATAACATGTAGCATCTGACACACAACAACCAATCAAAATTTTGACACAATTATCTGACATAAACAGCAACCAATCAAAATTCCTGACACAATTAAACATAGACCAATCAGTTATCAGCCAGTCAATATATTGACAGAATTAAACATCTATCAATCCGTCACAATCAGAGCCTAAAATTAAAAATTAAAACACTAAATATAAGTTGATGTTACTGTTATTAGCAGCACAATAAGGCAGTTTATATTTTTCTCTACAATCTACATTGTACAATATGTAAACATTGATAAAGATTGAGCCAATTCTATTTCTGTAGTCTCAGACAACACAAGAGGATGAACAGTAAGTGTGGAGGAATGTCACCATCTTTTCTGTTGTCTCTCACAATCCACCATTGTGTTTAACTAGACTTCAATCTATTTTGTTGTTAGTTTTATTTTCAGACTTGCTTTATTTCCTTATTTGCTGCATCTCTGTTCTAATGTTTAACATATTATATGTAATCCTTCTTCAGTACCATTTCCTTTTAAAAATGCCACTTTTGGGAAAGGTATAGATGCCATTTTTTTTCTAAATCATGAAGTTCCTTGAATTTCTAATTTTGTAGTTGAGTAGAAAGTTGAAAGGTTGCTAGATAAATGTTTTCATACCTACATGTTATGTTTATTTTTTCTCTTATTTCTTCTGCATACCAGTTTATGAATAAAAATACAATGTATTATACTATGCCAGTAAAACAATGTCTTGTTTATATAAAACTAAAAAAAATTACCTCTACCATACTAATAAAAAATATATAAATATTTATTGGTTCAGCATAAATTTGTATGTGAGCTGTTCTTCTTTATTTTACATGTCTGCATTATCATGAAATTTGTTCACATTTTAATTGAAACAGTTTGGCCAATTGGAACCAAACTTTAAAGTTTGAGTTTTTGGTACTGATCATAAATCCAACATGGATATGCCTGTCTTGTGAATGCACTGTTTTGCTGTAATTTTTGTTCAAAACATCATTATCTGAAAAATAACTGCATATTTCATTGTGATATTGTAGAAAAGTACCACAGTTGAGTTTGTTGTAAGCGCAAATCCTAAATCTAAGATGGTTGCCATTTTGGAATATAGTTTAAATCTGTTTTTGAAATATCAAGAAGATTCTGGAAATTAGTTTCATACTTTTTGACTAAATCATATAAAGGTCCTTCTGAGTTTGTGGTGGTGATCTGATATTCAAATTGACCACTACTGAACTTTAATTTTTTCTGATGTTTACTTGATGTGTGTCTTTTCAGCTTCACTTTTGTAAATTACATTCATTTCTCTTTAAACTATCCCATTCATATTTAACTCTAATGTTTCTTATTTCCTGTTCCATGTTTATTTTTCTGTAAACATATTGTGTGGACAATCAAGTCTTATGTACAGTTTATTACCTCTTTTTGTAAACATGGATCTCTGTGGTCAGTGGATAAGGTAATTAGTCATCAACTTTTATTAAGGTCGTGGGTGCAAGGCTTACTGTGGGGTGTATTTGACTTCAACTTAAGACAAGAATTGCCAGTTTTCTTGAGGAAGATTGGGGCTTTTCTTAATGACATAAAGCTTCCTCCCCCAATAAAAACTGGATGCAATGATATAGATGCAAAGTTGCTGAAATGGAGTTAAACACCATTCAAACTATCATATTGCACACTTCATGATTTTATCTTCCTCCTGTATAAACCCATTGGAATCAAAGTATACAAGGACTTTTAATTGAATGTTGGTTTAACGAAGTTTATGTTATCATAGCAAGTAGTCAGAGATAATTCTGTTTATTTGATAAACTAAGATAAAAATGAAAAATCTTTTCTTGAACTTTTTAACTTCATGGCCAGATGAATTGCTGTAAATTCGGAAATTATTGCGTGCATTTATTATTGCGATTCGGGGACCCCCTCAAAAAATGCGAGTTCATATTTTTGAGTTCGGCTGAAGTATCAAAAAATGTAATGACAACGAATTTTTACTCAGAAATTTGTCAGTTTTTCGTTAAATGTTTGTCGTCTGTAAATAATCGCTTTACATCAAACGGAATACACATTTCACTTTCTAAAATGATTTACTTTTTGAAGACCAGACACACTTGTCACGTGTCTTTAATAATAAGATTATTTGTGTGTATATTGAGGTTCAGCGTGGGTACTGTTATACAACTGTTACATCAAAGAAAAATAAATTTTATTGTGTAAAATTAATTACTATATTTAAATTTAATGGCTATGGTAACGCTTTACAGATGGTTCATGCATGCACGCTAGGTTGAGTAATTTTGTCAATGGATAAACGAAAGTAGAATTGCGATGTTTAATTATTGCGATCACAGAACAATCGCATTATTCGCAATATAAAAAACATCGCAAAATTTCTGAATTTACAGTACATCATTGCAGGATTGAGGAATGTAAAGTCCATAATAAGATTCATAATTTTGTTATACCCCCGCTTGAAAAGCGGGGTATAAGAACCGCTTGAAAAGCGGGGGGTATATAGTGTTCATGGTGTCCGTCCGTCCGTCTGTCCGTCCGTTACACTTTCTATTATTTGCAACTCCTCCTACACCACTGAATGGAATTTGATGAAACTTACACAGAATCTTTGTCTCATAGTGCCATTGTGCAGGAGATATTTAACATTTTGATCGGAATGATATTTGGGGTTTCCCATAGAAAAACATGGACTTTGTCATTGACATAAGGGGGTCCCTATCTCTTATGTGCAACTCCTCCTACACCACTGAATGGAATTTAATGAAACTTACACAGAATCCTTGTCACATAGTGCCATTGTGCAGGAGATATTAAACATTTTGATCGGATCAATATTTGGGGTTTCCCATAGAAAAACATGGACATTGTCATTGACCTAAGGGGGTCCTCATCTCTTATGTGCAACTCCTCCTACATCACTGAATGGAATTTGTTGAAACTTACACAGAAGCCTTGTCACATAGTGCCATTGTGCAGGAGATATTTATTATTTTGATCGGAATGATATTTGGGGTTTCCCATAGAAAAACACGGACTGTCATTGACATAAGGGGATACCCATCTCTTATGTGCAACTCCTCCTACACCAATGGAATTTGATGAAACTTACACAGATCCATGTCACATAGTGCCATTGTGCAGGAGATATTTAACATTTTGATCGGAATGATATTTGGGGTTTCCCATAGAAAAACATGGAGTTTGTAATGGACATAATGGGATACCCATCTTTTATTTGCAATTCCTCCTACACCACTGAATGGAATTTGTTGAAACTTATACAGAATCTTGGTCACATATTGCCATTGTGCATTGGATATTAAACATTTTGATCAGAATATTATTGGAGGTTTCCCATAGAAAAACATGGACTTTGTCATTGACATAGGGATGCCATTCTTTGGGGGATTGGGGAGGGTTACATGTATTATCTGCAATTTCACCTTCACATTTAATTAGATAAAGTTTCAATTTCATAATTAAGAACACCTGAATTTTCAAAGTAATTGTGAAGCAGGGGGTATCAATGGTGAGCATTGCTTACAGGTTTTTTTACTCTAGTTTAGATTTGACATGAAAAAAACCACCATAGGAAATTTTTGTTTCTGATTCACTTACTTTTGAAACTTCATGGCCTGCTGGATTGAAATGTGAGAGATTCTTTGCATACCATTTGATTCAGTGTTTTGTGCTGACCAGGCTCAAACATAGTTACCATGAGGAATTGTTTCTGATTGACAGAAATTTCAAAATCATCTCAGAAACTGCAATAGCAAATTGCTTTAAACTTAAATTGCAGGATTAAATAAAGCATGGCCTCATTTTGGCTCAAAACATGTATATGGTTACCACAGGGAATCCATAAAGATTAGCTAAGTGAGAATAAAATTAAAGATTACTTAGAAGAATGGTTGTATGAAGGTTCACTTTGAGTAATCTTTTAATGAAATTGTGATTGATTAACTTTAGACAAGGACAACAAGTACAAGTGATTGACACTTGCAGGTCTTCCGATATTCTGGTTATAGCTAACAGTCAACAAAGTGTAAGTTTATAGCTAGCTTCTAAATTTATAACAATGATGAACTTGCTTCACTGCATAATTATACCCCCGCTTCAAAGAAGATTGGGTAAACTGTTTTACCCTTGTCCGTTCGTTGGTTTGTCTGTTCTTCAATTCATCCATCCATCCATAGCAAAAATTTCTAAGCAACTATAGGATGCAGAAGCCTGATATTTTGGATATTGCTTTATCCTATAGTACCCTATGTTTTACAGCGATTTTATGCTCCTTGGTCATGTACTTTTTGTTTACTGAATATTTAGATGTTTACACATAGTTTACATACATGCAAAATTTCTGTTGCATTTTTCTAAGCAACTATAGGTTGCAGAAGTCTGATATTTTTCATGTTGCTGTATCCTATAGTACCATATGGTATATAGGGATTTTATGCTCCTGGTCATCTGCTTCCTGTTAACCAATACTTTTTTTGAAGCATTAGCTTACAGATTTTCTTTTATAAGTTTATAAGGTCCTTGTCCAGATTCAGTATTTTACTCCTTGTCCATTGGATCTACAGTTGAAAAAATGAAAGGAAAGGAAATAAAATGTTCTACAGAAGCTAAACAAATAATAAAACATGAATAAGAAATAACAAGAAGTTTCCATTTAAGGATTAACTACAAAAATATTTTCTCCATCAAGAGATAACAAAATTTTTGTTTTGCACATTGTATAATCCGTGTATTAGTTTATATTAAATGTGCACAACTAAAATTTTGTTATTATCTGGATTAAGGAAAGATTTTTGTAGTTAATACTTATAAATAAATTCAAACATTAGAATAAACTAAACAATTCTATTTGTGTAATTGGACATTTTTATAAAAAAAAACAAAACACAAGACTAAGTTGTCCACTGAGTAATATACGACTTAAAAGGGTGCGTGTCTCCATGACCATGATTTGTTTTCCTATCCTCTGTAGAAAATATTTTCCTGCCAATCAAATGTCAGTATTCTTGTACAATTTATTTATTTGATTTTTTGTTGTTGAAAATACTGTATATATTCATTTGTTTATATTATCTATGATGATCAAGTTTCTGCAATTATGTCAACAATATTTTACTAATAGACATGTGTCTGCATGTGATGCATGTTATTAACAAGAACGTCAGTATACATGTACATGTATTTGCCGTTTGTTTGGATGAACCCAACACATAACCATGCTGAAGAACTAAAATGTTATAATTACGCCGAGTTATAAGTATAATTGAAAATATATATAGGCATATTTATCTGGTTTATTTATTTACAAACTTGTGCATTTCATCTTTGCAAACATTATTTTTATTTGTGTGAAAGAATACATTTAGCTTGTCTTATATCTTTAAATAGTTTAGTGTATTGATCCCACTATATATAGTAAGCCTTGTAAATATTTTGCTAAACTTTTATTGTCATTGTGGACATCAGATCAAGTGTGATCTATTTTTTAACATGAATATTTTTTCCATTTAGAGAAAGACAGAAAATCACATTCTTATACAGGTTTTTCACTTTTTGACAATTCTTAATAACTACCCTTTGCTTTTGTAGGCCCGTGACAAGTTGATGGAAGAAAATGAAAAGTTAAAAATCAAGTTACAAGTGAAAGAGGACAAAATAAAACTCTATAAATCACAAATGGGTATGATCAGGAAAAATACTTTGACCTACATCCTGGAACAGATGGACTCGTTAAAAATACCGCGTCATACGGAAGTGTGACATTATGTCAAATTTATGTCATTTGAATGATATTGTAAAATAATATGTTGTCCTATTGAAGTATGACATTGTGTAAAATTGAAGTATGACATTGTAAAATCTACTTTTTATTTTATTGAATGACAATGCTGCAGAGAAGATGCAAAGGATGGTAGTAAGGGTGCGTTCCACTTGTCATACTTAAGTATGACATGGCAATAATTTCAGTTTATTAAAAACAGGATTTTTTGTAATATTTTTTATTGGATCAAAGCTGTTCTCGCAAAACTGTAAATCAATTGGATTCAGTAATCATTGAATTGGAGTGTTAATGATCAAAGAATTGAACAATGTGAAATTTTTATTTCTACAGAGTGAGATTAGTTATATATGTTATGTTAACTGTGAAAACTAATATAAATTTCAGAAACCAATGTGAAATGATCCATATATTAAAAAATGGATTCAGTCAATCTTACAATGCCAAAAAAGATCTATACAATACAATGCAGCACCTCCTGTGTGATAGCGTGGCTGAAATTAACCATTCGTACAATATTGTGTTCAGTGAATGTGTAAGGTCAAGTATCTTATTAACTTCATTGTGTAAAGATATGACCTTAACACTTGTTTGCAAAAAATATTTAGATTTAAAGATTGTGTATTAAGACATCTATAATTAATTCCTTGTGGAAGACAAATTCCAGAGTGATACTGAAATGTTTCCCAGACAGAAGAAACTATATTGGCAATTCCTTCAGAAAGTTTATGTGCATCTCTGTGTTAGTGTTTCTTTGTTAAGGACATAAGCAGCCATAAGGGACCACTTTTGTCAAGGACATAAGCAGCCATTAGGGACCACCATGATGACTCCATCAAAAGATATGGCATTGAAATGGAACAAATAACATACTCTATTCAACAATTTAATTGCATTCCATTCTCTCATCTATTATTTTAGTTTATAACTGCTTAAAATTGTACTTGTAGTGTTTAGGAAAGGTTAATATTTAGTAAGTAAAATGGTTTTTTTACTTGTAAGAAATGTCTGTTTAATAGCTGTATATTTTACTGAATATGTAGTTTGATGCAATACTTGAACATCAACATGTAAAAGAACAAGTTATTAATTTTATTTATCTATGTTTTTCTAAAGAAATGTTACAGTTAAACTTCTTACACACATATTTTGGTATAAATTTATGGTTTCTGTGAAGGTGAAGTATCGGATGGACCAACATGTATTAAGAATACCAAATACTGAATGATTAGTAGAATGTGTGTACAATCTGTTTAACAGCACTTTAATTATAACACCAGTAAAATGTATCAGAAGTAAAAGCCTCAATTGGGATGCAGTTTGATTGAATTGGAATAGAAATTCTGCTACAGTGTATAATGCTTCTGCTTTACATTGTAATGTTGAATGCTACCATCAGTTCGGACGATGGTTTGTTGGCCTAAGGCCCTTCAACTTGTGTGAGTGTTGAAAAGAAATAAGTGGATTACACTATTTCAACAAAATAATGGAAAAAGGAACAAATTTTTGTGAAAAAGAAACCGAATCAAAGTAGGATTTATAAGGCCAAAATACAGCTTGACAATACTGATAAGTGATTCGGTCGGAACTATATTTAGTTCACAAAAATATACCATGTTAAGCAAATGTAACAATATATAGATAGGTAGTGCATGAAATATTCAGGTAGATCATGACCAGATACTGTTAGGAATTTTACATATGTAATTTGTACTATATTATCATAGAAATGAAAAAGATTGATATTTTTACAATGTTTAAGGTATATCGATTGCCTTTTCGTTGGGGTCATTTTATTTTTGGAATCCTCAACATTTAATTGGTCAAATCTAATAACACACCTTATGGAACAAATACCCTATATTTAAGTGGCTGTGATTCTGTATAGACATGTATATACAATATAGCATTCCAGATTGCAGAGTTGTGTCCATTCAAATGTTATTGACAATTATTTCAGCATAGAGAATCATTAACTTATTATCTCCCCTTTATTATTGACAATTATTTCAGCATAGAGTATTATTAACTTATTACCTACCCTTTAAAATATACATTTTTGCAAGTTTTATCCACTTTAAAGGAATACAACTGCAAACTTATTGCAAATATTTATAGATTATTTACGTTTTTTGAAACGAGACGCGTTTTCTCATCCATATCTCATCGAAGGGCGACAGCCCTGAGATGAGATGACGAGAAAATGCATCGAGTTTCATAAAACGTAAATAATCTGTTTATCGCTGTTTTGTAACATTGTGACGTCACAGTGTTTACTTAACGACGTCTTGACAGCGAACTGAGATGGGCCCATCTCAAGCTAGTAGAGTGAGATGGAATAATATCGCACACAAAGATCAAAGGAAAATACTGCAAAATAGCGATAAATAAAGATTATTGTTTCTTTTTTTTCCTTGATCTTGTTATCCATCAGGCCACTGGTGATGAGATGGATAATGAGATTGAGGAAGTAAAACAATCAGTAATCTGTTTATCACTGACAATGTTTATTCCAATGTTTTTAACATTGGTATTTTGTTCTATAGTTTACAGGGACACTTATATTTACAAATAAAAACTAGTAAATTTTCAAAAAAAAGGTTTTTCCTGACTAAAATACATTTGAAACACAAATCCTTTCTAATTCTCTATGCTGATGTATGAATTTATTTTCATTGTATATTTTATCATAATTCATGGTAACGATTAGCTAGACATCATATGTTAATTGCTCAGCTCGAGGAGATCCAACAACATTCCAACTATACATTAACTATGAGGGTTTGTTCATAATCCATAGAAAGCAAAATAACAATTTAAAGCTAAATGATCGACTTACACAAATAAAAAGGTATTTATAGATTTTATGGATTTTTGTGCATACAATTATGTCTTATATTATATAAAAACCATTACAAAATTAAAGATATAAATTTTTAAAGATAACAAATATTATTTCATAATGAAACTTCACTTTTAAAGTACAGTTACTTGTAGGATATTGTTTTAATTCTATTTATATATTTAAGGAATACTTCAAATTTCTGAACAGGTTATAGGATAAAATATGATTTGGGTCTGTTTACGCCTAATGGCGTTAACAAACCCAAACCAAATTGTATCGTATAACCTGTTCAGAAACTTGAAATATTCCTTATAATTTAATTTTAACTAAAAATCTTAACATATTTAATCTCAAAAACGTTGATGCCATCGTGGAACTATTTGAATTTAAATGGTGTAAGTATAGGTCATAAGTCACACAAGTTAAGTTATATTCTATAATATGGGCTACTTAATTTGAATTAACCAATCAGATTTCAGCTTACCATGAAAATTAAATTAAATTTTTTTAGAAGAAAATCTATACCTTTTAAAAACCATTTCAAATAAAACCATACTTTATTAATAGCATTTAAGTTTGTTAACACAATTTTCCTTTTAAGTTTATATTATTTATTTTATGAGTGTTTTTTAAGGCCAAGATTTTAATCACTTTTATCATTTTGATTTTAATTTTTGGCTGAAATACTATTTTATTACCAGTTACTTTCAAATACTAGTGCTTTCAACAGTAAAACAAAACCTATTTACATCTTCAATGTGTATAAATGTAATAATGTTTTTACTTTTTAATCTGGCATATATATCATACCGATCTATGTTGTGCATTCATAAGATAAAGTCTATTAGAAATACAATCAGTGATTTCGTACAATTAACATTTTACTGAAAATAGTGCTGCTATCCCTTGGGTAGACGTCCAAGGTGTACATTAAATGCTACTTGTATATTTTGCTACACTGTTTGTACATAACATTGCCTCATTGTAACATATCTTCATGTTATGGCCATGTTAAACATTCCGTTAGACCAGTTTTGTAATGTAGTATATATCATTCCAGAAATTTTAATTTGACCAGTGGACAACATATTAACCTCTTTAATCAGACATGCAATTTTCAGATTTCAATGTGTTCAAGATCTGATTTTTCACTTTTTTCCAACCAGATTGTTTATACTTGAATATAGGAAAAGTTTTGATTTCAAGTCATATTTCATTTAACTTTTAAAACTATGAAAGAAAACCGTGTTTTCAATTTATTTTCAGTTTAACCTGTATATATATATATTTTAAAATAAAATTATATAGAAATTAGGAGATCATAATATAAAACATCCCTCCTTAAAACAACTGGATGCCATGATATAGCTGAAAAATTGTTGATAGTTGCATTAAACCCCATTCAAACAGGGAATTAAAAAAATATAATTTATACAATAAAATGCTCATTAAAATTTGGACACCAACAATTATATTGATCAAGTGACATGCTCCATAAAACAAATAAATTTTTTAAAGTGTCCCAATTTAAATTTAGCATTTCTCGCTGCGAGGCAAGCTGCTGGAGGCGAGATAATAATCAGGTTTCCGTCAGCAGCGACTGCATTTACACTTGACATTTTGCTTTATATCTTTGTAAGCTTAAGGATGATCGCTGGTCAATTTTTGAGATTTCTGTCAGATTTTCAGAATCCTCTAGATTTTACCATTAAAATAGGGATAATTTTTTTGCCCAGCAACCCCCTATTTTCTTTTTATAATAGGGTTTATTGGGTCAGTTAAAGCTAATTTACAAAGTTTTATAAATTTTGTGTTATTTTTTCATAGGTTTTTACACTAAAACATGTCCAATGCTAAACCTATGAAAAAGTCAGATAAAGATTTTTCCCGCCAAATTTTGGATGCTTATTATCTCGAAAAAGAGTTCAGCAACCTATGAATTTTTTAAGCTTATTTTGTACCTTTAACTATGGTCTATTTATCAAATATATAAATTTAGATACCTTGTTATTGTCAACATGACCAGCGAACATCCTTAAGCCATAGGTCAACCAAATTTGATCCAGTGGAAGCTTATTATGAGTACTTGTCAGTTGGTCACCTTTTACTTGACCTAACTTTTGCAGGCCAGTGGCTACATTGAAGTTAGTTTCTCAGTAACCATACATGGTAGGATAACAATATTTGTTATATAGGTTGCTGATGAAAGGTACATGACAGTCTGTCACCGACATTTAATTACCTCAATTATATGATCCAGTGACTACGTCAAAGTAATTAAATTAAGTTAGTTACTCAGTAACTACAGTAACCATGCATGGTGGGATGACAATATTTCTATATTAGGTTGCTAAAAAAAAGATAAACGTCAGTCTGGTAGGTGTCACCTAACCTTGACCTCAGTCCAGTGACTACCTTAAAGTTGTTTGATTAGGGCAGATTCTCAGTAACCATGCATTATATATTTTATATGATGACAGTATCATGCTATTTTCAGGTTGCTTATAAGTTATATTTGTTACACTCTGAGACAGGAGACACATTTTTCTGTGTCCACACTTATTTCTGTAATCCACTTTTGTTCAGTATGCCAGGCTGATGACAACTAAAGCTGTTTCATGCATTTTACCATATCCTATATTATGCCCATTGAACAGTGATATTTTCAACCATAACAAAAATTTTTGAAAAAACTTTCTCAAAAATTTTAACACAACTTTATATCAACTTGGGTTGAAAAACGTTTAATGTTCCCTTTGTAATAACCTTTATGACAATGTCCTGCATTTAAGATGGCTGCCTTAACTGGACCTAGTAGAATCCAATAGAAATATATGTTGTGTAATAATGTATTCTTCCAAAGAATCCAGTATATTAAAATTAATACTACAGTAGATGTTGCGGTTTAAGTGATATTCCACATTTTTTGTCACCCTGTTAAATAGGTCAACATGAACACTAGAAAACATGTGAAAAACTTGTGTCAGTTTTATTCCCACTAACCTGACAGGGTACCAGTAAATGGACCTACAACCCTAATTTTTAATAGAGAAATGTAAGAGCCTTGCTTAGATGAACATAAAGAATGGGGTTTACTGCTGATTTAAGAAATTTCCAGTCGTGCATCATGGCGACCATTAAACTTCTGCAAGTAACTTGGAAACTTAATAGAATAATGTAAATCAATTCATAGCAGTGATAAATTACAGTGAATTGTTTATATTTAATCAACTACAAATATTTGTTACGGTGAAACATACTTTAATGATACTCTGGTCTGGTTTACAAAAAAAGGTGATTATTCTCAGTAAATGTATATAATATTGGCTGATTTGAAACACCATCACACATATAGAAAAATATATATATATATATATACCTGTATGTATTGATTGAATGACTAAAAAGAAAGATGCATGTGTTAAACACGAGTGTTGGTGTATATATGTGTGTGAGAGTCGATTTATTGTGGGTGCATGTATTTGTAAAAATGTATGAGCTCAAAGCATTGTTGTCTTATCAAAGAGGAACTTATTTGTAAAATTACAAAGCAATATTTGTGGTTATAGATTTATTTATTGTATTCATTTTTGAAAAGTCAAAATTTTCAAATGTTTATAAATTAAAAGAAAATATTGTTAATGTGCAAAACTTGTTCTGACAAGCATCAAAATAAAAATCATGGAAAATTTTATACTAAGTGTTTTATTACAGCAGAGAAGACTTACTATATACCTTTTGGGTTGTCTCCCATAAATCCAAAAAGTGGTAAGAAACTTTTACTGGACTAGACAAGTCTTTTGTGTTAGAGGTTGTTAGCTGTCTACTATCAATCATGGGTATGATAATACTGGAGTTGCAAGTTTAAGTATGACTTCAAGTACGATGCACTCATCTCCATTCTTAATTACAAAATATTGCCAGTTTTTGCCAGGGGTGGGGGATTATTTTCACTGGTTACTAGGGCTTTCATCCCCCAAAAAACTGGATGCCACAATGTAACTAAAAAACAAATAATTGTGGAATCGAACAGCATTCAAATGAACACTCAGTGCTGGAAAGTTTGAATAACTGATTCAAATGGCCAATTTGTGGCAAAATATCCAGTTATGTAGTCACTTCAGTCTTATTTAGTTATAGAGTCACTCAAGTGTATTTGGTTATGTAGTCACTTCAGTGTATTCAGTTACATAGTCACTTCAGTATATTCAGTTACATAGTCACTTCAGTATATTCAGTTACATAGTCACTTCAATGTATTTGGTTACGAACTTCAGTGTATCCAGTTCCAGTCACTTCAGTGTATTCAGTTACATAGTCACTTCAGTGTATTCAGTAATGTAGTCACTTACGTGTATTCAGTTACATAGTTACTTCAGTGTATTCAGTTAAATAGTCACTTCAGTGTTTTCAGTTAAATAGTCACTTCAGTGTATTCAGTTACATAGTCACTTCAGTGTATCCAGTTAGGTAGTCACTTAAGTGTATCCAGTTAGGTAGTCACTTCAGTGTATCCAGTTAGGTAGTCACTTCAGTGTATTCAGTTACATAGTCACTTCAGTGTATTCAGTTACATAGTCACTTCAGTGTATCCAGTTAGGTAGTCACTTAAGTGTATCCAGTTACATAGTCACTTCAGTGTATTCAGTTGCGTTGTCACTTCAGTGTCTTCTGTTACATGGTCACTTCAGTGTATTTAGTTCGGTAGTCCCTTCAGTGTATTCAGTTACATAGTCACTTCAGTGTATTCAGTTATGTAGTCACTTCAGTGTATTCAGTTACATAGTCACTTCAGTGTATTCAGTTACATAGTCGCTTCAGTGTATCCAGTTAGGTAGTCACTTAAGTGTATCCAGTTACATAGTCACTTCAGTGTAATCAGTTGCATTGTCACTTCAGTGTATTTAGTTACATAGTCACTTCAGTGTATTCAGTTACATAGTCACTTCAGTGTATTAAGTTACATAGTCACTTCAATGTATTTGGTTATGAAGTCACTTCAGTGTATCCAGTTCCATAGTCACTTCAGTGTATTCAGTTACATAGTCACTTCAGTGTATCCAGTTAGGTAGTCACTTAAGTGTATCCAGTTACAAAGTCACTTCAGTGTATTCAGTAATGTAGTCACTTAAGTGTATTCAGTTGGGTTGTCACTTCAGTGTCTTCTGTTACATAGTCACTTCAGTGTATTTAGTTAGGTAGTCACTTCAGTGTATTCAGTTACATAGTCACTTCAGTGTATTCAGTTACATAGTCACTTCAGTGTATTCAGTTACATAGTCACTTCAGTGTATTCAGTTAGGTAGTCACTTCAGTGTATTCAGTTGCATTGTCAATTCTGTGTATTTAGTTACATAGTCACTTCAGTGTATTCAGTTACATAGTCACTTCAGTGTATTTAGTTACATAGGCACTTCAGTTTATTCAGTTACATAGTCACTTCAATGTATTTGGTTATGAAGTCACTTCAGTGTATCCAGTTCCATAGTCACTTCAGTGTATTCAGTTACATAGTCACTTCAGCGTATCCGGTTAGGTAGTCACTTAAGTGTATTCAGTTACATAGTCACTTCAATGTATTTGGTTATGAAGTCACTTCAGTGTATCCAGTTCCATAGTCACTTCAGTGTATTCAGTTACATAGTCACTTAAGTGTATCCAGTTACATAGTCACTTCAGTGTATCCAGTTAGGTAGTCACTTAAGTGTATCCAGTTACATAGTCACTTCAGTGTATTCAGTAATGTAGTCACTTAAGTGAATTCTGTTACATAGTCACTTCAGTGTATTTAGTTAGGTAGTCCCTTCAGTGTATTCAGTTACATAGTCACTTCAGTGTATTCAGTTATGTAGTCACTTCAGTGTATTCAGTTACATAGTCACTTCAGTGTATTTAGTTAGGTAGTCCCTTCAGTGTATTCAGTAACATAGTCACTTCAGTGTATCCAGTTAGGTAGTCACTTAAGTGTATCCAGTTACATAGTCACTTCAGTGTATTCAGTTGCATTGTCACTTCAGTGTATTCAGTTACATAGTCACTTCAGTGTATTCAGTTACATAGTCACTTCAGTGTATTTAGTTAGGTAGTAACTTCAGTGTATTCAGTTAGGTAGTCACTTCAGTGTATTTAGTTAGGTAGTCACTTCAGTGTATTTAGTAAGTAGTCACTTCAGAGTATTCAGTTACATAGTCACTTCAGTGTATTTATTACATAGTCACTTCAGTGTATCCAGTTAGATAGTCACTTAAGTGTATCCAGTTACATAGTCACTTCAGTGTATTCAGTTACATAGTCACTTCAGTTTATTCAGTTACATAGTAACTTCAGTGTATTCAGTTACATAGTCACTTCAGTTTATTCAGTTACATAGTCACTTCAATGTATTTGGTTATGAAGTCACTTCAGTGTATCCAGTTCCATAGTCACTTCAGTGTATTAAGTTACATAGTCACTTCAGTGTATCCGGTTAGGTAGTCACTTAAGTGTATTCAGTTACATAGTCACTTCAATGTATTTGGTTATGAAGTCACTTCAGTGTATCCAGTTCCATAGTCACTTCAGTGTATTCAGTTAGGTAGTCACTTCAGTGTATTCAGTTGCGTTGTCACTTCAGTGTCTTCTGTTACATAGTCACTTCTGTGTATTCAGTTACATAGTTACTTCTGTGTATTCAGTAATGTAGTCACTTAAGTGTATTCAGTTAGGTAGTCACTTCAGTGTATTCTGTTACATGGTCACTTCAGTGTATTCAGTTACATAGTCACTTCAGTGTATTCAGTTACATAGTCACTTCAGTTTATTCAGTTACATAGTCACTTCAGTGTACCCAGTTAGGTAGTCATTTCAGTGTATCCAGTTATGTAGTCACTTCAGCGTATCCAGTTAGGTAGTCACTTCAGTGTTTCCAGTTACATAGTCACTTCAGCATATCCAGTTAGGTAGTCACTTCAGTGTATCCAGTTATGTAGTATTCAGTTACACAGTCACTTCAGCATATCCAGTTATGTACTCACTTCAGTGTATTCAGTTACGTAGTCACTTCAGCGTATCCAGTTACGTAGTCACTTCAGTGTATTTTATGTAACTTCAGTGTATTTTATGTAACTTCAGTGTATTCAGCTATGTAATCACTTCAGTGTATTCAGTATGTAGTCACTTCAGTGTATTCAGGTAGGTAGTCACTTCAGTGTATTCAGGTAGGTAGTCACTTCAGTGTATTCAGTTAGGTAGCCACTTCAGTGGGTTCTACTAGGTAGTCACTTAAGTGTATTCAGTAACAAAGCCTCTTCAGTGTATTCAGTTACATAGTCACTTCAGTGTATTTTATGTAGTCACTTCAGTGTATTCAGTTAGTCACTTCAGTGTATTTTATGTAGTCACTTCAGTGTATTCAGTTACGTATTCACTTCAGTGTATTCAGTTAGTCACTTCAGTGTATTCAGTTAGGTAGTCACTTAAGTGTATTTTATGTAGTCACTTCAGTGTATTCTGTTACGTAGTCACTTCAGTGTATTTTATGTAGTCACTTCAGGGTGTTCAGTTACATAGTCACTTCAGTGTATTCAGTTAGGTAGTCACTTCAGTGTATTCAGTTAGGTAGTCACTTCAGTGTATTCAGTGACATATTCACTTCAGTGTATTTAGTTAGGTAGTCACTTCAGTGTATTTAGTTAGGTAGTCACTTCAGTGTATTTAGTTAGGTAGTCACTTCAGTGTATTTAGTTGGGTAGTCACTTCAGTGTATTCAGTTAGGTAGTCACTTCAGTGTATTTAGTTAGGTAGTCACTTCAGTGTATTTAGTTAGGTAGTCACTTCAGTGTATTCAGTTAGGTAGTCACTTCAGTTTATTCAGTTACATTGTCACTTCAGTGTACCCAGTTAGGTAGTCATTTCAGTGTATCCAGTTATGTAGTCACTTCAGCGTATCCAGTTAGGTAGTCACTTCAGTGTTTCCAGTTACATAGTCACTTCAGCATATCCAGTTAGGTAGTCACTTCAGTGTATCCAGTTATGTAGTATTCAGTTACACAGTCACTTCAGCATATCCAGTTATGTACTCACTTCAGTGTATTCAGTTACGTAGTCACTTCAGCGTATCCAGTTACGTAGTCACTTCAGTGTATTTTATGTAACTTCAGTGTATTTTATGTAACTTCAGTGTATTCAGCTATGTAATCACTTCAGTGTATTCAGTATGTAGTCACTTCAGTGTATTCAGGTAGGTAGTCACTTCAGTGTATTCAGGTAGGTAGTCACTTCAGTGTATTCAGTTAGGTAGCCACTTCAGTGGGTTCTGCTAGGTAGTCACTTAAGTGTATTCAGTAACAAAGTCTCTTCAGTGTATTCAGTTACATAGTCACTTCAGTGTATTTTATGTAGTCACTTCAGTGTATTCAGTTAGTCACTTCAGTGTTTTTTATGTAGTCACTTCAGTGTATTCAGTTACGTATTCACTTCAGTGTATTCAGTTACGTATTCACTTCAGTGTATTCAGTTAGTCACTTCAGTGTATTTTATGTAGTCACTTCAGTGTATTCTGTTACGTAGTCACTTAAGTGTATTTTATGTAGTCACTTCAGGGTGTTCAGTTACATAGTCACTTCAGTGTATTCAGTTAGGTAGTCACTTCAGTGTATTCAGTTAGGTAGTCACTTCAGTGTATTCAGTGACATATTCACTTCAGTGTATTTAGTTAGGTAGTCACTTCAGTGTATTTAGTTAGGTAGTCACTTCAGTGTATTTAGTTAGGTAGTCACTTCAGTGTATTCAGTTAGGTAGTCACTTCAGTGTATTTAGTTAGGTAGTCACTTCAGTGTATTTAGTTAGGTAGTCACTTCAGTGTATTCAGTTAGGTAGTCACTTCAGTTATTCAGTTAGGTAGTCACTTCAGTGTATTCAGTGACATAGTCACTTCAGTGTATTTAGTTAGGTAGTCACTTCAGTGTATTTAGTTAGGTAGTCACTTCAGTGTATTTAGTTAGGTAGTCACTTCAGTGTATTTAGTTAGGTAGTCACTTCAGTGTATTCAGTGACGTAGTCACTTCAGTGTATTTAGTTAGGTAGTCACTTCAGTGTATTTAGTTAGGTAGTCACTTCAGTGTATTTAGTTAGGTAGTTACTTCAGTGTATTCAGTTACATAGTCACTTCAGTGTATTTAGTTAGGTAGTCACTTCAGTGTATTTAGTTAGGTAGTCACTTCAGTGTATTCAGTTAGGTAGTCACTTCAGTGTATTTAGTTAGGTAGTCACTTCAGTGTATTCAGTTACATAGTCACTTCAGTGTATTTAGTTAGGTAGTCACTTCTGTGTATTTAGTTAGGTAGTCACTTCAGTGTATTTAGTTAAGTAGTCACTTCAGTGTATTTAGTTAGGTAGTCACTTCTGTGTATTTAGTTAGGTAGTCACTTCAGTGTATTCAGTTACATAGTCACTTAAGTGTATTTAGTTAGGTAGTCACTTCTGTGTATATGCCCCTGAATAATCCAACCAAGTATGTTGCTCTTTTAAAATGAAGACATAAAACTGGTTCTTGTCATAAAATGTATGTAAATTGTTTATGTGACCTTTGAGCTTGCATCTGCCCACAATATTATCATTAATTTTGTGATACTTCCAACAATCATCTATACCAAGTTTGGTTCATAGTAGTTAGTTTATAATTTAAAGATATTACTTAAGCATAGAGTTTACGTACAATTTAGCAGTAAAGGCCTATACAAGGCATTACAATTAAAAGTAATTTGTGTTAGATTGATGCATTAGATGTTTGATTTATGTCCAGCAAGCAATATTTCGGCTATATTCTGCACAAATATGATGTTGTGTTTCCAAGACTAATTAATGAATGGTTCCAGCTTATTTGGTAGTGACATTATATTATATGAACATATTCTTTACACTTTTCATCTTACTTAATGAAAATTTATACATTAATTACCAGTAAAGCTCCCATATTTATATATAAAAAAACCCTAGCAATTAAGAAACAAAACATATACATGTACCTAAATGCTATAAACATATTGTAAAATATTTACCAAATGCATATAGGAATATTTTTTATCTTGCAATCAAATACATGGTGTCAAATACAACTGACTTGTATTTTTCTATTTTCTTTTTTTTGCTGTATTTTTTAGCCATGCCCAGAATTCTTGATTGGTCAAAAACATTAACAACAACATTACAAAAATCAACTGAAAATATTCTTGAAAAATATTGACTAATCAGAAAATTTTGTTTGTGGTTTTAGAATTTGAGGTTATTATATTGAAAAAATAAAATACAATTTCTTATAAAACAAAACTTTCAAAGTGTGTTTTAATTGCAGAATAAAAACAGCATTAGTGTATTATCGAAAAATATAGCTTATGTATTTGTATTCTGTGTGGGACATGAAGCATCACATTTATCCCGTTCCTAAGCTCATGCACAATACAAAATATATATTTGTGACAACACACTAATATTGTACATAATAAAATATACATCATGGAAAACCATTAGGTGTTTTTAATTACCCGTATAATTTTACTATAAAACAAAGAAATAATATTAATACTATAATCTAGATTTGGAAAATATAAATCTGTAAAAATGTGTTATTCTTTCAGTTACGAGATAAGAACATCATTATATCATTTTATTCTTTTAATAATGAGTTAAGAACATCATTATATCTACACCTACATGATGCAAAGTTGTCAAGCTCATAAAGAAATGGACCTAGCTGCACTTACCCTTAATGCCAGCATCTTTTTTTTTTAAAGATACACAGAAAAAAATGCATGAGAACATGTACCTGAACAAAATATGTATAAAAAATACATAAATATATACTATTAAATCAGGCATGCAGATAATAATTAAATAGGTAGGGTAAAAATATCAGTGGCATTAAAATGACTACAGAACAATAATAATACGGTTATACATGTACTATTCCTGTATAAGACTAGATGCATACTACAGTCAGAATGGATTATGGCAAGTCAGCGAGTACATGATGGTCACCAAGCGTAGTAGCAAGAAATTCCTTTTAACAGAAATTCATCATTCACAGACATTTCAATTATGAAGTCACGCATAGAATTCCTCAATAAATATGTGAAACGTAAAGTAATTATCATGGACTGAAAGTGTTATATACTTTTTGTGAAGGCAGTGTATTGTTCCGGTCATTAAATAACTCAGTTATATATAAATTCTGAACAAGTTATCAGCAGAAGGTACTTAAAAGGGTACTCCATCAATTATATTCACATGATTTTATTTGCAACTTAATTTTAAAAAGGGGTGACAAAATATGGATTAGGAAACTTTTATACAATGAAAGTGTGTTTCAACTCTAATAATAATATAAAAACAGTAGGTATTAATAAAATATCTTTCCCTATAGAGCTCCAATGAAAAAGAATACATGTCATTCACTGGATGCAAAATAAAAACCTCCATTGACTGAACACCTGGCAGTGATTTTATTGCTGGGTCAACTAATACATGTGTGTTTATAAATGTGTGTAAGCATGGATCTCAATACTTTAACAACTAGGAATTATTGATATTTTAATACTTATAATAAAAAATGTCCTGTACAGTTGACGAGTTAATTTACAGTAGAATTTTGATAACTTGAATCGCTGGGGTTGCCAAAAATAGTTTGAGTTATCGGTTGTTCGAGCCACTGAAGTTGGACAACCTCCGAAAATGTATCGGTTCCGTACTGTGATCGATTTTGTTTATAAGTTGCTAGTTAATTTTCCTACACATGGTATCGTTGTTATGGGGAACTAAAATTCGTTTTGATTATATGTAGATGTTTATTTCATGAATTTTGACACGAATAAAGTTATTTTAGGTGTAATAGTTTGTGGAATTTGAAATTTCTACATTGCTTACTATTTACTTCTGTTATTGCGCAAAAACGGTTTGTACTTGGTATATCCATTGCAGTTAAATTAAGTAAATAATTTTCACAATATTTATTGCAGACACATTTTTCTTACATTATTTTAGCTGTAATATTTGGTTTTTAATATCAATTTAACCTCAGTAGTCAACAAAAGTCGTAAATGATTTTTAATTGGAATATTTTCATTGATTAATCTGCTTGGTACATTTCATATTTTTAATTAAATAAACAATTAATGTCTATTTGCCTTTACAAACTAATCACCAGTCATGACATAATTATTATCTATTATTTTTTAATTGACAAACCTGTATTAGTTGTTATGGCTTCTGTTATCCACGTCCTTTGTACCTTAAGTTAATTGCTTCGTACCAACGCTTATAATTTTAGTTCGAGTTATTGACTTACATGAGTTTACTATCAAAGGGACCCATAAATGAATTCGAGTTTTCGAGAAATCTATGTTTGAAAACCCCGTTTTTTTTGTACGAACATATATAGAAATTAATGTCAGGACTTTAAAAACAGTTTGAGAAATCTGAGGTGTTCGAGCAATCAGAGTTCGAGCTACCGAAGTTTTACTGTATAAAGTAACCAACATGTGCACTCTGTAAAATTTACCATGTATTAGCCTAGCAGAAAATAAAAAGAAAATGAGTTGTTGGTTTCAAACACACATTGGAGCCATATTTTTCCCCACACATTTTACAATCAGAATTTTTCAAAACCTTGGCAGTTGCAGGTTTGAAAACACAAACTTCCTTTAAAAATGATTTTGGTCTTTTTCAAGGAAATTGTTACAATTAGATGCAACCTCCAAAGTTGCCTAGTTTTTTAACAAGTTATTTAGATGTTGTATTAACACATGGAAGTCTGTAAAAGTATTTCAGCCTGAGACACATGTCACTTAGTCATATGCTCCTCCCATTAATTAATTTCTGCCTCACCTATTGTATAAAATAAAATAAATAAACAGAAGCTTAAAATGTGTATCCAATAAATGCAAAATATAAATATCTTAACATTGTATAGAAAAATATTATAAGAAACATGATGATAATATTGCACAGATCAGATATTATACCAGTTCATTACAGATGTAACCTTTAATAAATATAGATTATTGTGTGTTTTATTTCCAAGATCAAACTTATCCATGAAGCCACTTGTGGCAAGATAGATAAGTTTGATCTAGGTAATAAAACAAACAGTAATATGTTTATCACTGTTTTGTAACATTGTGATGTCAATAATCCTTAGAAATTATTGACAAATTGCTCTAAATAACATTACATATGTACAAACAAAAAACTATTTCTTCTTGAAGAAGTTTGTTAATGTATTGATGTTTTCAGATGTTTTCATTTTTTTCTTTGATTTTCCCGGAGAAGATGCATCACTTTTTCTTTTAACTGATGGCCTGTTCAACTGAGAATCCTCTTCTCTTAGTTCTTTTTGAATTTCTTGTGCAAAATGAAAATCCATATGTTCTGGAATTTCCCAAACCAGCATTCCTTTTCCACACTTTTCACATGATATGATGTCCTCTGTTTGATCTTTGTTTTCATTTATTTTATTCTTGTTCAAATTTTGACAAAAGAATGTATCTATACTTGTTCGTTTCTGATCACTTCGCTTATTACACACACTATCTTTCCTCTTTGTGGTCATTTTAACTTTGATTTCATGTTGAATATCTGCTGGCAAAGATTTAAACACTTCTTCATCACACTCATCCTCGTCTTCAATAATTGTAACTGGACTATTATGTACAATAAAGCTGCATTCAGTTTTTTTGTTTTTCTTTTCATTACTTGAAATATCATTTGTAGATGTAAAGCAAAATTCACCTCCCCTTTCTTCTGAATGTATTTCCTGTGCAGATTTAACACTGTCACAAGAACTTTCATTTACATCTAATATGTCAGAGTTTACAGAGCTTTTCCTCAATTTGGTTGCAAAAAATCCAGTCTTTTTAAGAAAAGAATTTGTACTTTTTTCATTTTTTAAGTTCTCAGTACTACTTTCAGCCATATCATTGCTTAGATTATTTTCTAATACCAGACCATTTGTTAAGGGTGATGAATTTGAACAATCATTAGGCTCATGGTCTAAATGAATTTCTGAATCTATTTTATCACCATCTATCTTTGTATTGTTTGTCAAAGAATTATGCAGATTAGTAAATGAAGTTTTCTCGTCATTTACTTTAGTTTCGTTTAGAGAATCATCCATGAATGCTGCTTTACTTTTAAAGAATGACTGAATGGAACCTTTTATGGGTGCATTTTTGCCGGTTTCTGTGACTACCGATGTTCTAACTGATGGAGTTGGAGATATTTTTCCAAGAAATGATGAAATATTTGATTGGTTCTTATCCTGTAATTCAACAAATTTTCCAGCAGAAATCCCTAAACAAAGGATGGGAGGTGACCTGAAAATATATAATGGAATATAAATGAACTTAATATTTTGATTCTCAAAGATATAAAACATGATGTCTTGTACACAACAGATGTTGGAACATGCATGTAATATCCTAACATGTTAACATGTACACATAATTCACTTTCAACTCTGGGTCTTAATTTGTAATATTTCTGTGTTTCATCAAAAATCCCCATTATTATCCTGATTTGGATGTCACAACCTACAAGAGATACAAATTCAATGAACTAAAGCTCTGACAGTGTGCTTAGGAGATGGCCAAACCAATCAAATAATAATGAACTACATAATAGTATATCACAAGGTGAAGCAGGAAATAAAAACCATCTCTTTCATCATACAAAGTTTAAAGTAAATGATCTTATTACACCTGTATAAATTATTTCAATTTCATATTACCCTGACCCTGGAGGGCTATTCCATAAAAAACACATGGGAGGGTATGATGTAAGTTAACATATTACTGTGCCCCTGTATCATTAAGGGAAAATCTATTAAAATACATGGGAGGGTAGTATGGAATTTCACATATTTACCCACAACCAACATGTTTTGTTTTCATTCTTGTTTAATCAAATAAATGAGCACAACCAAGTTAACAAAATAAAAAATTCCATGTAAGACTCCAATGGAATTAACTCCAACAGGACGCCAAACTGATTTATCCTATGGGTAAGTTTGTAAACAATTTGAAAGCTGCCATTTTGTCAGAAGACAAGTTTAGCTGATATATCTAGGTAGTGCTATATTCCCCATATTAGTGCTATAAAATACTACATCATAGAAAGATTTTGAAGCTCATGCATCTCTTAATCTTACCATGCTGACTGATACAATGGTAGACTGTTTAGTTTCTGAATTAACGTTAAGGCATCCTCAGCAAATTTCTGTGCATCATATTTGACAACTGCACATGCCCTAGATACCGAGACAGGAGTTGGTGTAGACATGTATCGTACACTCACTGTCATTGTCTTAGCACTTCTGTTGTTCTGAAATACAGTAGTTACAGTTCTAATCAGCTGATAGTTTTAGTTTAAACTCTGTACATAAGGCTTTAAGTGTCAAACATTTATAAAATTGTTTTTTTCCTGTGTCAAGAAAGATATCTTAATCTGCTAATTTTAAACAGAAATCCACAAAAAATAATAAGGTTTCTCTATGAGAAGGCAAATTTAAATAAAAGATACGTAAAACTACAATATTAAAGTATTTGATGGATTTATGATCTGAATTATGAATTCTAATATGATGTGCTTTAAAGGCTTTGAGACAACAACTGTGGTAAAAAAATGATTTATCTATGAGCAACACAGGCTTAGGAGGGCGTGTTTTAAATGGCTGTTCCAATTACAAAACTGTAACTCCCACCGGAAAGCTATGGCGTATGACGTATAAATCTTATAAATAGCGACACGGGCTATCATTATCCATTGCAATATATTGTGTGTTACATTGACGGAACAGCCAGTTTATGGTGGAAATGATGTTTTCTGTAGGTTCGAAAATATTATAAATGTACCGTAATTGTCCTATTAGAATAGAAATAATCCATGGAGGCTGTGATTTATCATTGTTTTACAACGGGATGACCATTTATGTTGTTATTTTATCCCTCGCTCTCCCTCGTGATAAAATAATACGACATAAATGGTCACCCCGTTGTAAAACAATGATAAACCACAGCCTGCGTGAATTATTTCTTAAGTTTAACCCAGAGGTGGAAGTACAGAGAGTATCTCCATGCTAAGGCAAGTTACTGTACAATTACACGTATGAATTAGATGCACCTATTTTACAATTAAAGAATAGTACAGACTCTAATATACACAATAAAGGTAAGTCTACCAAATCGTACCTGGTCAATAATAACTACCCACAGTATATATATGTACATATCTTACAATTAAAAATTTTACAAATTTTACCTTGTCAATCAAGACCATATTTCAAAAATCGCAAAAGTCTGAAATGGCCAGGTTGCAAATGCCTTAATAAATAGGGAATAGTTTACAATTTGTTGGAAGAAGGTTGTAGGTCTGTGTAAAAAAAATGTAGGAGGATTACACAAATGTTTTCTGCATTTGTCTTTTGTAAATGTTCTGAAAAAGTTCCCAAGGCTGCAGAAGTAGGAAAAAAAATCCTGGAACAATTCCATAATAGCAGGTACACAACTCCAATACATGTGCAATCTTTCTGTGAAGTTTCAGACAACTGGGTAGAAAACTGTAGGAGAAGTTGATTACACAAAATAGATACCCTATTTTCCCCACCCACCAGCCTGCTCGCCGGCCCGACCTCAACATACTATAACCCAGGTTTATTCTTTGTGCAACCTGGCTAAAAATTCATTAGCATAAAAAAGTATAGTAAATTTTCATCCATTACAGCCAAATTACAAAAATAGAAAATAAGAACAATCTTGAATGTAAATATATGCATTTTAAGTACACTAGAGGCTCCCAGGAGCCTATAATCACTCACCTGGAACACAAATGACTTCTAGCTGTCTAATTTTTTTTTTGCAATTTACAGTTTCAGTCTATTTGTTATATCTTTTAAGTTACTGGGAAAAAACTTAAAATTTCTTTAAAATTTTGATTTAGTGCCATCAGGATTCTGAAAAATTAAATGAATTGTAAGCCTTGTCCTTTAAGTTAATTAGTAATTTACAGATTTACTCTAGCAATTTGTAACCTTGCTTTGCTGATCATTTTTGCAATTTACAGCTACACTCTAGCTGTTAAGGCATTTAAGTTACAGGGCAAAAACTAAAATTTTATAAAAATTGTAATTAAAGGGCTATAACTCCTAGTAGTCATTAGACAATTAAATGGTTAATAGGGCTTTTATTTTTGATTTTTTTTTTTGCTATTTCACAGTTTTACTCTAGGTGTAAAATTTTTTAATTTCTAAGGCTAAAACTTGTTAATTTTTTCTAAATCATCATTAATGGGAAATAACTCGTATAAGGAGCCATCTGACAATTTCAGAGCAATAAGGTCAATTGCAGGACTAGTATTGCTGATCATTCTTGAAATTTACAGTATTAATTTAGCTGTTATTTAGAGTTTTTTAGGTTACAGAACAAACAAGTGTGGACTGTAAGCACGCTCACAAATGGATACCCCCCGCTTTGCTTCAAGTCCAATTATCTCCCCTGAATCATTTTTGTCAGCGACGAAAATTCTTCATGCACATCTACATATGATGTACTTCCTTCATGTAAAGTTTCATCAAAATCTGTCAAACGGTTTAGGAGGAGTTGCGCTTATGAGGTCCCGCACTGAATACTATATTTTAAAAGTCCAATTTTCTCTCCTGAATAATATCTGACAGCGACAAAAATCTTCATGCACATCTACATATGATGTACTTCCTTCATGTAAAGTTTCATCCAAATCTGTCAAGCGGTTTAGGGGGAGAAGCGCTTTCAAGGGATGTGGACGGACGGACAGACCGACGGCCAGACAGACAGGGTAATTTCTATATACCCTATAAACTTGTTTGGGGGGGGGGGTATAAAAACTGAAAATTTCTACAGAAAGTCATTACACAACTTTGGAATAATAGGAAATTTTGTAGAGCCTAATGTGCGTATCAATTTATGGTAACATTTTATAGCTGACCAAAAACGTGTGTTGACACCTCTATGTTCTGTTATTAGTTGAAGCGACCACCTTTGTCCACTGATCAACACCCTGGATGCAAATATGAAAGTAGGTCCCCTGATAATGATTTTTGCAAACTTAAAAATAAATTCAGAGGAGAAGATTTTTTACGTTTAAGACGGACCAAGGACGCCAAGTGATGGCAAAAGCCAACATGGACCTTTAATCTTTAATGAGCTGATAATAAGGAGGGAATACCATCTCACACCTACACATAACAAGTGTGGACAGTGAGCACGCTCATAAAGCGATACCCCATCAAGTCCATTTATCTCCACATAAAAAAATCCGAGGCCAATAAAAATCCTTCATGCACATCTACATATAATGTACTTCCTATATACCAAGTTTCATTAAATTTCATCAAGCGGTTTAGGAGGAGTTGCGCTTACAAGGGATGTGGACAGACAGACGAACAGACAGACAGGGTGATTCCTATATACCCCCAAACAAGTTTGCGGGGGGTATAATAATAGGGAATGTAACCAGATGTACAGTTCTATGTTATGATTAGCTGATGTGCACTAGATATATTATATGCTCTTGTGTGATAGATGGTGTACATCAGAATGATCTCTATGTGTCAACTTCTACACAGGTGACACTCTATATCACTCATCTTTAATCCATTAAACTCTTACATCTTCCTTATCCTTCTCCAACCTTTCAACAACTTCTTCAGACAATTCTTTCAGCCAATGTTTTACCTGGAAAAATAGAAAAACAATAAAATTGTATTTCACTAGTGCAATAGTGATTTATCTCATTCTGATTTTGTAAAATTAAATCTATATATCTGGAATAAAATAATAAACAAAACAACCAGGGTAAATGGTCTGTCAAGTTATGAACTGGTAAAAATGGATTTGTTGTGCTAACCATTGATTCTAATATGGCATCCTTCATATGCTTTGAGAACATATTAGGGTTCTAGAGCCTGCTATGACGTAACAATGAAAATTTCGATGACATATTAACGTTCAACTCAAAAATTTCAAACTGGAACAAAGCAATTTTCAAAAATTTTTGCTTAAAAGGTAAGTATATTCAATAAAATGATAAGCAGATATGTTATGTCAATTTTATTTGCTTTGACATACTGATTTGGGATATATGTTATTAGTTTCAAAAAACAATTTTACCATTGAAAACGTCCTTATAGAACCAATTCCGAAATTTTAAAACATTTGTTTATATAGATATATTAGAATCAAACTAGATTATTGCAATTTGGCTCTAAGCGAATTAGGACATCGGTCGACGTTATAATTGTCTAAATTTTATACCTGGCGATCGCTTGGTGTAAAATATTGACACATTTAAGGTCTGACCATGATCTAATTCGCATAGAACTCGCTTGCAATACTCTTTTTCTAAAATAAAAGTTGCCAAAGCAGTAACATGATGTATACCATGGTAAACATGTCATGCTAATGATTTAGAAAATTGTTTCATTATTACAAAAATAATGTTATATTATCCCCATAGTAGTGAAATAAAATTATGTGACAAAAACGAAAAAATGTTCAAACAATTATTTGGGTAAAAGATGTATCAAAGCATGTGTAGTTCATGCTGAATGCCAATAACACACGAACAAATATTAGTAAACCAAAAGCAATCATCCTTGACTGGCTCTGGTAAGGAAAGAACCATTAAAGTTTGTGATACCGGAAATAGAACTTGAAATATGGTAACCACTCATACATGTCTTTTTCATGTTCTAATATGCCTTTTTCATGTTCTAATATAATACCAACACACCAAAAGCTACTTAACATTCCATTCATGTTTTTTCTTCAATTAGGGTTTTATGCCACTTGGGGGAGGCAGCCTCTGAGAACACCAGATTATTGGTAGGAGCTGTCAATCCTTGTCAATTAAATTTGAAGTCTAACATGCCTGCTCGAGCTTAAACTCACAACACCAGTGTTGACAAGCTAGTGATTAACAGCAGATGGTATCTACCACCACTCTGACATATTCTTTATTAAAACTATGTTTATAGTATACCTTCTCTTTAGTATCTAGACATGTTTTCCCAGGAAAGTTTTTACTACATCCAATAGATTTAGGTAGCTGTCTAGCAGAAACAGGCTCATGTTCTATACCACGACAGACTTCATAGATCCAGAGACTGTCAACATACAAAGTTAATTGTTAGATTGTTAGCTCCAAAGGGTATACTACAAATTTTAGTATGATATATTCCTTAAAAATGTCTTTATGAACCTTTCACATTGGAATTTTGTACCTGTATCTCCATTTACAAAATATTTACATGAGAACTGCCATCTATTTCAACACAATAGGTAGTACGTTACCTGGATTTCAATAATAGTGCAACCTTCCGGCATCAAAGAAATACGAATGTGGTATAATTTAGATGTTGTTAAAACCTGACAAGTTCATTTTTAAAAGGTTAACCAGGTATTGCTGAATAGAAAGGTCTGCCACACAAGGGTAGTTTATGAAGCACATTTTAGGAGTTCTGCAATAGGAGTACACAATATGCCCATATGAAGATAAGGATAAGAGCTATACACCTTATGGATGCATAATGTGCACTGATGAAACCTAATTTGTCAAAATGGTCATATGCACACCAAAATAGAATGGTTTTATTATAAAATTGCATATTTTTTTTTATATCTATCACAACCTCGTTGATGACTCTGTCCACATGAAATATCAGATCAGAGCAAATTATTTCAGCTGTGACAATCTAATTGGAATTCCTTTTTTGGACCTTTGGTTATTTGTTCCATAAATGTTCCCTTTAAGATCTTTAGGATTTTCCTGTGTTTTTGATTCTAGAGATAACTTGTCAGAAAAACCATATGCAGGAAAGAGTACTGACTGGTTTATTACAATTTGGGTGTACATCTTTGGGTTGTATGCCATTATAAGTTGCAGGTTTCAAAATTATTAGAAAATCTAACCAGAAAACTTTTTCATCAAAAAAGAAGTGATGTGTTAAAAATCTAAAAAATCTAACAAATTAATCTATCAATATTTTCAACTGACCCAGTTTTATCTCCAAAGTTTTGCTGTAGTTCTGCTTGGGAAAATTTTACTAAATCTCCCATGAATTCTACGTTTAATTCTTCTACCAAAGATTCTCCAAGTTTTCCACCAAGGTTTCTTCTAATATAGAATAAAACAGAAAACATTAAAATGGTAAAGATTATAAAATACAGGTTTAATTAAAAAATAATAATGTAATATGTTATTGTTGAACCAAAAATATCATGCAATCTAGCTTTGCATATTCATTATGCAGTTAATGCAAATTTTGCAAGATATATGCATATTGTAACAAATCTCAGAACCAATGGCCGACAAGCAGTTGGGTTTTCTTTGTCAGGAACTGCATCATAGGTATTGCTGTACTATTTGACATATTCATTTCGTTTACTATCTAGGCACAATTGGACACATTCTGATTCTTTAATTTGGGTTTTAGTAATACAATTTCTAGGCATAACACACATTATTAATCCCATTTCTCTGAGTGAATTTTTTATATACCCTTTAAGGACTACTGACAGCAAATCAGAATCCCTAAAATCCCTGTAGGACAATAGAAATTTCAACATGGTCTTCAAGAAAATGTCTGTCAGACCAAAAATTTGTGTCACTGCCCTTAGGCTTAACAAACATACATAAAATTGCCTGCCGCTATGAAATAAAGATACCAAATGTAACAGGACATCTTATTAAAAGTTTAATTATTGGTATATAAAAAGGAATGAAAATTATATTGGCTTGACATGTTTCCAAGTCTTAGCAGAACGTCAAAACTTGCAGATGAAAAGCTTATGAATATGAACAAATAATCCCTATCTAGCGAAAGTAATTTAACAAATAATGAATATATTTTCGCATTTTTAACTATAATTCTCTAACAAGTGTGGACACAGAAAAACGTCTTGCCTGCATTCCGCATCAGTAACGAAAATAAATTTCGTCATAAGCATTACGTAAATAGCATTAAATATCAGCAGCGGCCTGTATACAAATATTGTCACCATACCCTGCATAGTTACAGGGAACAGCCGTAACCCAAAAACTTTAATGTAGTCACTGGACCGTGAAATTGAGGTCAAGGTCAGGTGGAACCTACCAGACAGTCATGTACTATTAATCAGCAACCTATATACAAAATATTGTCATCCTACCATGCGTAGTTACAGAGGAACTATCGTAACCCAAAAACTTTAACGCAGTCGCTGGACCGTGAAATTGAGGTCAAGGTCAGGTGACACCTACCAGACAGTCATGTACTAGTCATCAGCAACCTATACACCAAATATTGTCATCCTACCATGCGTAGTTACAGAGGAACTGTCATAACCCCAAAACTTTAACGTAGTCGCTGGACCATGAAATTGAGGTCAAGGTCAGGTGACACCTACCAGACAGTCATGTACTAGTCATCAGCAGCCTATACACCTAATATTGTCATCCTACCATGCATAGTTACAGAGGAACTGTCGTAACCCCAAAACTTTAATGTAGTCGCTGGACCGTGAAATTTAGGTCAAGGTCAGGTGACACCTACCAGACAGTCATGTACTAATCATCAGCAACCTATACACCAAATATTGTCATCCTACAATGCGTAGTTACAGAGGAACTGTCGTAACCCAAAAACTTTAACGTAGTCGCTGGACCGTGAAATTGAGGTCAAGGTCAGGTGACACCTACCAGACAGTCATGTACTAGTCATCAGCAACCTATACACCAAATATTGTCATCCTACCATGCATAGTTACAGAGGAACTGTCGTAACCCAAAAACTTTAACGTACTCGCTGGACCGTGAAATTGAGGTCAAGGTCAGGTGACACCTACCAGACAGTCATGTACTAGTCATCAGCAACCTATACACCAAATATTGTCATCCTACCATGCGTAGTTACAGAGGAATTGTCGTAACCCAAAAACTTTAACGTAGTCGCTGGACCGTGAAATTGAGGTCAAGGTCAGGTGACACCTACCAGACAGTCATGTACTAGTCAT
This sequence comes from Limnoperna fortunei, assembly GCA_944474755.1. Lineage (NCBI taxonomy): Eukaryota > Metazoa > Mollusca > Bivalvia > Mytilida > Modiolidae > Limnoperna > Limnoperna fortunei. The sequence continues at coordinate 37,178,048 of OX104113.1, forward strand.
CAGCAACCTATACACCAAATATTGTCATCCTACCATGCATAGTTACAGAGGAACTGTCGTAACCCAAAAACTTTAACGTAGTCACTGGACCGTGAAATTGAGGTCAAGGTCAGGTGACAGGTGACTGACTGGCAAGTACTCATCATAAGCTACCTCTGGACCAAATTTGATGGACCTAGGGCTTGGGCTTACAAAGATGTCAAGTGTTTACGCCGCCGCCGCCACCGGATTCCCATACATATGTCTTGCCTCCAGCGACTTTCGTCGCAGGCGAGACAAAAATTAAACATGGAAATGACCCTAAAGGTGTTACCATAATAAACCTATGGTACTATAACTTAGAAATATGATGTCAAAAATATTTTTTCTGACAGGAAGAGATACTCACATTTTTCTAACAGGTAGAGATACTCACATTTTTCTGACAGGTAGAGATACTCACATTTTTCTAACAGGTAGAGATACTCACATTTTTCTAACAGGTAGAGATACTCACATTTTTCTGACAGGTAGAGTTACTCACATTTTTCTAACAGGTAGAGATACTCACATTTTTCTGACAGGTAGAGTTACTCACATTTTTCTGACAGGTAGAGATACTCACATTTTTCTAACAGGTAGAGATACTCACATTTTTCTGACAGGTAGAGATACTCACATTTTTCTAACAGGTAGAGATACTCACATTTTTCTGACAGGTAGAGTTACTCACATTTTTCTGACAGGTAGAGATACTCACATTTTTCTAACAGGTAGAGATACTCACATTTTTCTGACAGGTAGAGATACTCACATTTTTCTAACTGGTAGAGATACTCACATTTTTCTAACAGGTAGAGTACTGAACAGGCCTGGTACAGCACTCTGTGGAAGTACTGTCTGTTTGTTTGGTTTGTGTATTCCACATGCTAGTTTTGCCAACATCTATATAATAATACAACAAAATCCTCATTGTATAAAACATGGATTTAAAATTTACTTGAAAATATATTCTACTGGAATTTATACCCTAATTACATATTTTACATTTTAGTAAAATAATATTAAAAATTAAAATCCCATACTAAAACTAGAGTAAAAACACCTGTGAGCAATGCTCACCATTGATACCCCCCGCTTCACAATTACTTTGAAAATTCGGGTGTTCTTAATTATGAAATTGAAACTTTATCTAGTTAAACGTGAAGGCGAAATTGCAGATAATGCATGTAACCCTCCCCAATCCCCCAAAGAATGGAATCCCCTATGTCAATGACAAAGTCCATGTTTTTCTATGGCAAACCTCCAATAATATTCTGATCAAAATGTTTAATATCCAATGCACAATGCCAATATGTGACCAAGATTCTGTATAAGTTTCAACAAATTCCATTCAGTGGTGTAGGAGGAATTGTAAATAAAAGATGGGTATCCCATTATGTCCATTACAAACTCCATGTTTTTCTATGAGAAACCCCAAATATCATTCCGATCAAAATGTTAAATATCTCCTGCACAATGGCACTATGTGACATGGATTCTGTGTAAGTTTCAACAAATTCCATTCAGTGGTGTAGGAATGAGTTGCACATAAGAGATGGGTATCCCTTATGTCCATGTTTTTCTATGGGAAACCCCAAATATCATTCCAATCGAAATTTTATATATCTAGTGCACAATGGCAATATGTGACAACATTCTGTGTAAGTTTCATCAAATTCCATTTAGTGGTGTAGGAGGAGTCGCACATAAGAAATGGGTATCCCCTTATGTCAATGACAGTCCGTGTTGTTCTATGGGAAACCCCAAATATCATTCCGATCAAAATAATAAATATCTCCTGCACAATGGCACTATGTGACAAGGATTCTGTGTAAGTTTCAACAAATTCCATTCAGTGGTGTAGGAGGAGTTGCACATAAGACATGAGGACCCCCTTAGGTCAATGACAATGTCCATGTTTTTCTATGGGAAACCCCAAATATCGATCCGATCAAAATGTTTAATATCTCCTGCACAATGGCACTATGTGACAAAGATGCTGTGTAAGTTTCTTTAAATTCCATTCAGTGGTGTAGGAGGAGTTGCACATAAGAGATGAGGACCCCCTTAGGTCAGTGACAATGTCCATGTTTTTCTATGGGAAACCCCAAATATTGATCAGATCAAAATGTTTAATATCTCCTGCACAATGGCACTATGTGACAAGCATTCTGTGTAAGTTTCATTAAATTCAATTCAGTGGTGTAGGAGGAGTTGCACATAAGAGATAGGGACCCCCTTAGGTCAATGACAAAGTCCATGTTTTTCTATGGGAAACCCCAAATATCATTCCGATCAAAATGTTAAATATCTCCTGCACAATGGCACTATGAGACAAAGATTCTGTGTAAGTTTCATCAAATTCCTTTCAGTGGTGTAGGAGGAGTTGCAAATAATAGAAAGTGTAACGGACGGACGGACGGAAGGACGGACGGACACCATGAACACTATATACCCCCCGCTTTTCAAGCGGGGGGTATAAATATACAATAATAATTTAGTGGATATTTTATCAGTAGAAACAAAACACAAGCTTAAACAACGAATTCTCCAGAAGCCAGACATTGCTTACCTTAATGAGTGGTGAAAATTATCAATTTTTTATTTATAGTAATGACATCAACAATCTGGGGTAAAGCATGGTGCTTAAAGCTAAAATTTTAGAAATGTTTTTTTTCAGAATTACCGATGACAAGTAATGTTCAAATTGGCCATGTGGTTCCACTGAGGAACATTTGTGATTTATTTTTTCATCCAAATTTGCATATTTGTCTCAAAGATAAATATATGATGTCCATCAAGCATCTAAGATACATTCTTTTTTCTACAAGCTGTAAATTCTTAAACTGTGTAACATAGGATGCAATAGAAATTGGTTGTATAACCTACTGCTCTTGTGTGCAGTGCTAATTTCAGTTGTTCCTGAAATATAATGTTAATTGATAAGCCAAAAAAAGTTGATCAATGGTACTAGCTTCAGAATGCTTATTTTTAGTTGCATATATGTGGAACACAAAAGTACCTAAGCCATATCCTCAGTAACAGGTACTTTACTTTACAGCTTGTGATTCATTGTTTCAGGTCCGAAACTTATTGTTTTAAAACATGTGAGTCCATGGACTAGGTTAAACTTATTGTTTTAAAACATGCGAGTCCATGGACAAGGTTAATTAAAATATTGTATAAAAGTATTCAAATAAACTGTACAATCATCTAAAGATCTTGTCGGTTAATTGTTGTATGTTGTGGGTCATGTCTCTGACTTTGTAGATGAATGCTGAGTTTGTGTGTGGGGAGGGTGTGTTCAACTTTCACCTTAGCTGACAAGGATTGCCAGTTTTTCAGGAAACATCAGGGTTCCTCATTAATTCTCAAAGAAACAATCTACTAAATATGTGTAAACCTTATTGTGGGCAATACCAGCAGAACATCTAAATCCTGTTTCTTCATACACAGCTGCTCTCATCTCCTCACAGATCATGGCTCCAACAGCTAGCCTTTTATCCTGTATGTTGTTGAAGTCATCTCCTTCATATACAGCATCTAACCAGGAGTTTAACCCTTCTATTCTGTCTTCTGTAAAATAATAATAAAATAGGATACTGTAATTACAACAATCATCAAATAGAGACAGTGTAGGTCATATATGTCTAAATGGAAAATCTTTTGGTTTTCTCCTATACACAGGTATATGAGGTAATAATGTCTGCTTTTAACAACAAGTGTTTGATTTTGTCATTATCCAACAATATTTAAAATATGATCTGGAATGAAGCAATAGGTATAAATCTTAAATGTGTATACACTGAGACAAATCTAATGACAGGAAAAAGAGACCAGGATACAGTTTACTAAAATGATCACTAGTAACAATTGCTGTTAAAATTAGCGTTTACATAGTGACTGGTTAATGTTTGTTCCATAAAAAGTCGTACTTTGATGTTAATGTGTCACATGTAGAATGAACATTGTTTATTTTAAGAACAGAAATACTTGTATATCATATAGAACAAACCTTGTAACCACATTTCATATAACAAGTGAAATACAAAGAAGAAAATAAATGCCTATGTGACAATTCATTTTGGAGGACAGTCAATCGTAATCGTTTTGGGCTTTTTAGAAGATTGGAGAATATTAAAAATAATATAATATATGCCTTATTATTGTTACTGAATTTTTAAATAGCTAATACACTAATGCCTGCAATAAATGGCATTGCAATATAACAAATTGCTGGCTATATAGATTAGTTTCTTTGCTTTGTATACCGTGTCAAAATAAGATATTATTCATATTTAACCTATACGTAAGCAGCTGCTTGTAGGTCGCTGTTTCTAATTTGGCCTTGAATGTATCCCTTTATATGCAGGTCTGATTATTTATATTGGATTGTTGTATTTAAAGAAGAACGAAATTAAAAAAATAGTAATATGTTAAGGGGATGCAGGACACCATCCGCCATTTTTTGTGAAAATTTCAAAATAGACAGAACATTTATGGTAAATTTAATAATAATTTCTTTCATTATTTACTCTTAATTTCAATAAAATTTAAAATAATAATGAAAGTCTTGTACCTATATTATTACTTTAATTTATTAATAGTTGAAATAAAAAGGTTTTGTTTAAATGTGTATGGTAATGGCAAAAATAATGAAAACTAGATATCAGTGAGATGGTACCCATCTCTGTTGGCCCCGCAGACCTTAAGGTCAAGGTCAAAGGTCAATAACCATGGTATGCGACACATCGCCTTGATATTATCTACCCACATTCCAAATATCAAAAGCCTTCCTTTGAAAGATAAAAAAGTTACAGCCCGGGCATGAATTCGTCATTCAGAAAGCAATAATGTGACCTAAGGTCAAAGATCAGCAACCATGGTATGCAACACATCGCCTTGATATTATCTACCAACATTCCAAATATCAAAAGCCTACCTCGAAAGACGAAAGTTACAGCCCAGACATGAATTCGTCATGCAGAAAGCGATAATGTGACCTAAGGACAAAGTTCAAGGTCAAAGGTCAGCAACCATGGTAAGCAACTCATCACCTTGATATTATCTACCCACATTCCAAATATCAAAAGCCTACCTCGAAAGATAAAAAAAGTTACAGCCCGGACATGAATTTGCCATGCAAAAAGCAATAATTTGACCTAATGTCAAACGTCCGCAACCATGGTATGGGACACATCACCATGATATTATCTACCCACATTCCAAATATCAAAAGCCTACCTCGAAAGATAAAAAAAGTTACAGCACGGACATGAATTTGTCATGCAGAAAGCAATAATGTGACCTTAAGGTCAAATTCATCAACCATGGTATGGGACACATCACCTTGATATTATCTACCCACATTCCAAATATAAAAGCCTATCTCGAAAGATAAAAAAGTTACAGCCCGGACACGTTAGTTTCGGACGGATGGAGGTAATTTTGACCAAAAATTATCATTTTTTTTAGAACTTTTTGACTAGTTTTTTCCCAAATGACAAAAATTTAACTCAGAAACCCCTATTTTTCTTTCCATCACTAAAATGAATACCAATTGCTTTACATTATATCAAAAATTCTGAAGAAAATTTCATAGGAAAGAATTTTTGTAATCTTTTATTTTAGTGCTTTTTTATTCTCTTCTCTGTATAATCTATATGAAAAATTTAAATTTCAGTGCTCAACTCCTCGTAAATAAGCTCTGAAACAGCTTTTTTTTATTTTGAATTATGATAACTTGTATAAAAACTAACAATTTGGCAAATTTAAAGAAAATTCATTGACAAATTATTTTTAGTGAAAGTGTCCTGCATCCCCTTAAGAAAATACAGGCAATACAAAATGTTAACTTACTTTCTGTTGGATTTGACATACACATGGACGTGATAGAAAACACCCTTCATAGCAGTGTCGATTTGTTAACATTAAGAAACTTTTTTTATTGTAAAATTGTGTTGTTTCTAAAGAACAAAATAATAAAAGATAACTCGAAAGAAAAACTTCTTCAAAATCATAATAATGTTAATTTTGTCTCTTAATATTTTTTTCTCTTCGTAGATCTCTAAGGTGAACATGAAAATTTGCAAAAACCGCCATCATACTTGTCTGCGTTTACTTAGTGCCAGCCGGAAGTACATGAAGTTAACGATGACGATTCACAGGCAAATAACGATTATTGTTATGAACAATTGTTTAATGAAACGGTACGAAAATCCTGCATGTGCTTTATGCTCGATTAACGTCTAATAGTACATTTGCAATCGTTTTATGAAATGGTACCCAGTATGCATTGTATCTGTTTATTAGGAAAAACTTGTTTTGAAAATAACAACAAAACAAGAAATTAATCAATCATACTCACAGTATAATTAGATCAACAGATTGAAACCATAAATGTTTTGAAGGTAAAAATAAAGTTAAGCAGATTTTTAACATTAACAAAAGAATACCTGATTACCAAAATTAAAGTATAATATTTTTGAATAATAACATCTACATTTATCACATAAGTTACCAACCTTTATCATAACCAACTACAAATGTATTCTGCAGTTGTTCCAATCGGACCCTACTATCTATTCTTTTTTTCACTTCCTCTGTAAGGTCGATATAAGCTTCATCTATACTAGCTCTCTCTACACAATTACTGAATCTACTAATCACATTGATGACTTCCTTTCCTGCATTCCTGAATCTTAAACAAAATACATTAATCAATGTTTCATGTCATGATATGGTCCGTGTGAATTAAGCTGCACTAGTCATTAGCCAATTGTGATTTATAATTTTTTCTCAGTAATGATGTTTTTCAAATTTAGTTTACAGGGTTAATAAGAGAATGGAAGTGAGCTTTTATTTACAAAAAAAACAGCCATCATATAAAACATATATTGAATGATTGAATGTTTGCTCTTTGTCCAGCAAGCAATATTTCAGCAGTATTTTAGACAAGATCAAGTGTACAAACAATAAATCAGCTAGGGGAAAGAATGCATGGACCAACAGTAACAAAATTTTGAAATGGAAACGTATGGAGTATTGAGTAGGGGCTGAGAATTAAGTCATTTGTAGCAGCTACACTAAGTCTACTCTTTTTCAAAATCTACAAAAGAGGTCTTTATTGTGCAAGGAGCATGGCTATCTTCAAACACCTTACCTGTAATGGTCAATCTAATTAAAATTAAATCTTTCACTTGCTCCCCCCTTATTGCTATGGTCGCTGCTTACAACGCTGCGACCAATAACAACCAGAGGCTCTTAAGAGCCTGTATCGCTCACCTGATTTTACAGGCAATGAAGGTGGCATTTCCCTGATGTTAAATTAAGTCCTGTAATTTTCAATAAACTTTAAATAGGACCATCCAAACAATATTACTAGAAAGCTTTGTTTCATTGGTTAACCGGTTGTATAGAGAAGATTTTTTTTATTTGCCCATAGGGTCCTATGTTAAACTAAGTCCTGCAGCGGTGGCAGCCATTTTGAATTTCCTATTGCCATAAAAAACATAAACTTTATAAAGGACCATCCAAACAATATTGCTAGTAAGTTTTTGTTTCCATTGATTAACCGGTTTCAGAGAAGAAGCCTTTAAAAACATTTTCCCATAGGGTCCTATGTTAAACTAAGTCCTGCGGTAGCTGCCATTTTGAATTTCCAATTGCCATAAAAAACATAGACTTTATAGAGGACCATCCAAACAATATTGATAGTAAGTTTTGTTTTGATTGGTTAAACGGTTTCAGAGAAGAAGCCCTTTTAAACTTTTTTCTCATAGGGTCGAATGTTAAACCAAGTCCTGCGGTGGCGGCCATTTTGAATTTCCGATTGGGATAAAAAACATTAACTTTATAGAGGACCATCCAAACAATATTGCTAGTAAGTTTTGTTTCCATTGGTTGACCGGTTTCAGAAAAGAAGCTTTTCAAACTTTTTCCCATAGGGTCCTATGTTAAATTAAGTCCTGCGGTGGCAGCCATTTTGAATTTCCAATTGCCATAAAAAACACAAACTTTATAGAGGACCATCCAAACAATATTGCTAGTAAGTTTTTGTTTCCATCGATTAACCGGATAGGGTTCTATGTTAAACTAAGTCCTGCGGTGGCGGCCATTTTGAATTTCCAATTCCCATCAAAAACACAAACTTTATAGAGGACCATCCACACAATATTGCTAGTAAGTTTTGTTTTGATTGGTTAAACGGTTTCAGAGAAGAAGCCCTTTTAAACTTTTTCCCCATAGGGTCCTATGTTAAACTAAGTCTTGAGGTGGCGGCCATATTGGTTTACCAATCAAAATAAAAAACACAAACTTTGTAAAGGTCCATCCAATGAACATTATGGCCAAGTTTGGTTTCAATTGGCCAAGTGGTTTCACAGAACAAGATTAAAATGTAAAAAGTTTACAGACGCCGACGACAACGACGACGACGACGACGCAGACGGACGCAAAGTGATAACAATAGCTCACATGACCCTTCGGGTCAGGTGAGCTAAAAAGGGGGAGCCAGTGACAGATTTAATTTTAATTAGATTGCTGTATTGGTACACAGTCATATTATGACCTGACAATCTCTGAACAAGAAGGTCTCCATTATTTTCCACCTAGGGAAGCACTAGGCAGCTCTGTGGATTGAACATTCCCAGTTTCCAGTATGGTGTCAGTAAAAATTAAAACTGACATTTGCATCATAGACAGTGTAAAGTAAAAAATATTTCAACATATCAGCAAAATATCATCAACAAGGAACTTATATATACTTAGTCAGATCAGCTTTGCCCCTGTATTCTGGAACTCTGAAGCAATGGATTTCTGGACATAACTTTTTAGCTTCATCACCAAACATGTTTCTAGTCACACCACGAGCTCTTGCTTCATATCCTACTGCTATTATTCTGAAATTATATTGATTTCAAATGTAAAAAGTCCTGTGATTATAATGTGCTCTACTGGGTTATAGTTTAACTAAGTAAAGAGGCTACCAAACAGTAAGAAAATTAACTACAATTCTTTTCCAATTTTTAATTCAGAAGCTTAAAACAAAAATGTTTAGTGGAACAGAGTTTAGCTCATCTTAAACATAACAAACCTTAAAACTGAAAATAGTTTTTAAAATTTGATATTTACTCCATACAATAAAGAAATCCACAATAATTTACCACAAATATTTGAGTGCTTTAGATGCTGTAGTAAATTACAATAAAATCCTTTTCAGATGTTAACATTGTGGTTTACAAAATTCATACATCTAATTAGTGGTTTATTTTATCAACAGAAAATATCTATACCTCAACAGTCAATATTTATCAAATGCCACTAAAGCACTGATCAAATGTTAGTTTTGTTAGGTGTATTTCACTGCCAGATAAATATTTAAAACTGATTAAGACCGAAAAGTGGCATGATAGTGAAACAGCTATGTGACTGTAAGGTGGCATGATATAAAACACAATTACCCTCCACCTTTCCATGTTTTATACTGAACAACAGCACATGGTTTCCCTTTGTACTCCGGCTGTAGCCTCTGCTCTACTTGTACATAGAAACAGTCCATGTCAACCAAAGCTACAATTCTATCCATTTCCACTACTGTTGTTTGTTTACATCCCACTGGTAACTGTTATAGATTTTATTAAGACTCTGAAATAAATTGAGTGTACAAAACTTAGTACCACCATAAAAAAAAATGTTCAAGTTACAATTATTATACATATTTTACTGCTAACCACCTACCATTTAAAAAAAATATTACAATGGTTAACTTAATAATTATTATTTGAATTTGTCAGATGAATTTTTTTTATAGGACTGCAGGTATATAACTTTTGTGTAATTTTTAATTGCTTGTTCAATCATATAGTAATCATGGTCATATACTAGTATATTTATGTTGGTTTATGATGTGACAATAAATACAAATTGAGCACATGTATAGCTTAATTTAAAAAAATATCAATCAAGCACACCTTAAAATATGGCAAATCAGACACACCTTGAATTATTAATATAAATAACTGAATTATTAATATCAGTAAATACGGCTTTTTGTCCACTGCCATACTTTCAGGGTGTAGTGTACAGTAGTCAGTAGGATAGACCAAGAATCCTCTGCAGTCCAACGTTTTTTTGGGGTTTTTTTGTTGCATGGGACATCAGAGAGCTCTCCATAAGCAAAATAGAGGATTTTGCTACACAGGTCTGAGTCAGCAAATTTCATCATGTCCAGTGGTTAATAAACATTTTCGTCCAGTTAAACTATATATAATTCATTTCTTTAGATATTTTTCTCTATGAATATATAATTATCATACCTTAAATCCAGCTAATTTAAGCACTATATTTAAGTCACATTGTTGTTTCATGACTTTTTGTTCAAAATGAAGGTGAATTGTCCGAATGTAAGGGTGTCGATGGAAATGAGCTTAGAAATGGACTTAAATCACCTTGATTGAAGGTATAATCTCAATGATTACAGTATATATTTATAGAGAAAAATATCTAAAGAAGCGAATTATATATGTTAAAAGTGGACGAAAATGTTTGTTAACATCTAGACACAATGAAATTTGTCGACTCGAACCCGTGTCGCAAAATCAGCTGTTTTGCTTATGGAGAGTTCGGACGTCCCACACAAAAAAACCCAGAAATAAGCGTTGGATAGCAAAGGATTCGCAGACTATTAGTCGGACTGGATATTATGTGGTGGTTTTAAAGGTTTATAGTCATTTCGTACCATGTCCATTTCGAACCTGCCATTTTGTACCATAAAAAAACCATTTCGTACCATGTCCGTTTTGTACCATATGTAAATTGTCTATGGTTGATGTTATTTACTATTTGTAGGTTTCGAACCAATATTTATTTTTAATATAATGATAGACATAAAGGTTATTTTTATTTTTTATTTGTTATCCTAGCTACAATAAAATTGATGCACAACAACAATATATAGTACATATAATATACGCAATAACAAGATAGATAATGAATGATGCATAAAATTAAATATATGAATTTTAAACTTGTTTAATTACATATGAATTATCACAAAGTGTTATATATACAAGACAGATAATGTTCTTATCTTATAACAGAACAAGTCTAATTGTCCAACACACAAACATTGCGGCGCTGAGTCGGAGCAAATGGATGATGGATATTTCATTATGTATATACTGGGCCCAAATGTCGAAGAGTATTTTCTGTGTTGTCTTGGTCTGCTTTCTCTGTATTTTCTTAAGTTTTCCTTCCAAATAAACTGTGCGTTCAGAGGTATACACGATGCTTCGAAGAAGAGTAGTGGAGCCAATGTGTATAAGCCTTTGTTACTCCAGCCAGCTTTTTGATCTATGTTTAGGCAGTGGTGCCAACCTTCTACATCGTTATTAGTTCTATTAGGTTGCATAAATACACTCCAGGACTGTATCGGCCAGACTGTGCTGTTCATCCAGGTATTCCCGATGTAGCTTGTCAGCTCATACAGCTTTGGAGACTCGTCTTTGTCGATCTGGTCCTGAAGGCTGGAAGGACATGCTCGTGGGGCAGAAAGCACAGAGCCATAAGTTTGCAAACAAACTTATACAAACCATCATGCTGTCTGTACTGCACCTGTAATAATGAAGACAGAAAACATATTAATTACTAAGATTTTCTTTAACAGCAATAAAATTTATAATTAAAAATACTTTCTGAATTTGTAATAACGGGTGCTATAGCATAAGTATGTAATAATTTATTATTCTTGATTCATTTAGTGATTCTGAGTTTGTCCATTACTTTAAAATTAAAATATGTTAACTAATTACCTGAAAGCCTAATGACTGCACGTGTCTCCAGACAGCCTGTCCCCAATGGAAAGCGCAGCCCTTTACATCAGCAGTAGGAAATATACTCTTGATGGCTAACCAGATCCCCTGTTCAAAGTCTATGACAAACTCTTTCACCTGTGGTCTTGGTAACAGATTGACCACTTTTTTTAGAACCTGAAATATATCATTGAAATACATAAATAAAAACCACACATGATGTATACTAGTGTTAATTTAATTAAAATTTGTAAATTTTCAACTTTTAAATTATTTATAATATATTGATTTTTCATACCTTCTTGTAGTCTTTCTTGTTCCTGGGGGACATCATGCAGAATACCAATGGTTGCTGTTTGGTGTCATCGCCAGTGCGTAGGAAGGCATGAATGGAGAACATCTGAGAAAATGGCTTCTTGATGATCTTGAATGTTCCATCCATGTACCACACATTGGTCGAAGCCAGGGTATCCAGGGCACGGTCTGTTACGAATACCAGTTGTCTGCTGCTACCCACGTGGATGTCCTTGCGTAGAAAATTGTCGGGAATGAAGTCGTAGTTAATCTGAGAAAGATTATAATATAGTTTTATTTTATTGTATTGGAATTTAACTTAAATGCAGTTGTAACTTTAAATAATATTTAAGGAAATTGAGCAATAATACCTCAAAATCAAGAGTCTTTGGATTTTTTGGTCTACTTTTCTCGCTAAGTCTGTTTGTTGCCCTTTGCAAATTGTGGAGATTGGGTCTACTACCAGCTGGTAGAGTTGGGTCTGCATGGGCGCTGAGTGCATCATTGACGATCTGTGTTGCAGACTTGAAGGGATCAGCTGCTGCATCTAGCTTGGTCTGAAATGAACAAATATACAAACGTTGACGCGAATTTGCTTTTTTCGGTGGCTAGTCAGTTATTAATATGAATTTTTTTTTATGTCGATTAAAATTAAGTATTAAAGTAATTGTGCTAAAATTCTATGTTTTTCTTTACTGTATTTAAAATGGTTAACATAATTAACAATAACAAGTGTGGACACAGAAAAACGTCTCGCCTGCATTCCGCATCAGTAACGAAAATAAATTTCGTCATAAGCATTACTTAAATAGCATTAAATATCAGCAGCGGCCTGTATACAAAATATTGTCACCATACCCTGCATAGTTACAGGGGAACAGCCGTAACCCAAAAACTTTAACGTAGTCACTGGACAATGAAATTGAGGTCAAGGTCAGGTGGAACCTACCAGACAGTCATGTACTATTAATCAGCAACCTATATACCTAATATTGTCATCCTACCATGCGTAGTTACAGAGGAACTATCGTAACCCAAAAACTTTAACGCAGTCGCTGGACCGTGAAATTGAGGTCAAGGTCAGGTGACACCTACCAGACAGTCATGTACTAGTCATCAGCAACCTATACACCTAATATTGTCATCCTACCATGCATAGTTACAGAGGAACTGTCGTAACCCCAAAACTTTAACGTAGTCGCTGGACCATGAAATTGAGGTCAAGGTCAGGTGACACCTACCAGACAGTCATGTACTAGTCATCAGCAACCTATACACCAAATATTGTCATCCTACCATGTGTAGTTACAGAGGAACTGTCGTAACCCAAAAACTTTAACGTAGTCGCTGGACCGTGAAATTGAGGTCAAGGTCAGGTGACACCTACCAGACAGTCATGTACTAGTCATCAGCAACCTATACACCAAATATTGTCATCCTACCATGCGTAGTTACAGAGGAACTGTCGTAACCCAAAAACTTTAACGCAGTCCCTGGACCGTGAAATTGAGGTCAAGGTCAGGTGACACCTACCAGACAGTCATGTACTAGTCATCAGCAACCTATACACCAAATATTGTCATCCTACCATGCGTAGTTACAGAGGAACTATCGTAACCCAAAAACTTTAACGTAGTCGCTGGACCGTGAAATTGAGGTCAAGGTCAGGTGACACCTACCAGACAGTCATGTACTTGTCATCAGCAACCTATACACCAAATATTGTCATCCTACCATGCATAGTTACAGAGGAACTGTCGTAACCCAAAAACTTTAACGTAGTCACTGGACCGTGAAATTGAGGTCAAGGTCAGGTGACAGGTGACTGACTGGCAAGTACTCATCATAAGCTACCTCTGTACCAAATTTGATGGACCTAGGGCTTGGGCTTACAAAGATATGAAGCAAGATGTCAAGTGTTTACGCCGCCGCCGCCGCCGCCGGATTCCCATACATATGTCTCGCCTCCAGCGACTTTGGTCGCAGGCGAGACAAAAAATGTAACGCTTACTTGGGATACAATCTTAAGATGGGTGATGGCTCCTGGAGTAAAATCATGGGTATGTTGAAAAGAACCTGGTCTGAAGTTGCTTTCAGTTTGAATAACTGTTGCCGGACACCTTGTTGATTTGGTATGGACAGAACACCACCAATTTACAGTACCATTGGGTCTTTGGCGCTGCAAGAACAAAAGCATATTTACTTAGATGATATAAGGCATGGGTAACAGAGTGTACAGTTTATTTTATAGTTATAGTTAGTTGTTTATCATTTGCATTACAAAACAGCTCATCTACTGGTGATCAAGTGGTCTGAAAAATTGCAAAGTGGTCTGTCAACGCTAAAAATTTGCTAAAAGTGGCATTAAACATCATTCAAAAATACAAACAAAACAATAAAAAACCTCAGTCTGTTTTATTTTAGGTAATTATTTATAGTTTACTTACCTTCACTGTGTACGTGTAACCTTTACTGTCTGCTAGCTTTCTTTTGTTTCTCTTGCTGCCATTTGAAGATTCATGGTACTAGTACTAGTATACGTACTAGTAAGTCACCGACTCTGTATCGACTTCTATCTTTTCCATCTCTTGAGGTGGAATATCTTCTGTGGACCTAAAAATAAAAATAATATTTGATATTAAGTTTCAAACAAAACAATTATTAAATAAATACATAAATAATTTAATTTTTATATTTATATTTAATATTAAAATGAACATACAGTAATTGAGGACAATTACCTAATGTATATTGAAATAACTAAAATAAAAATATATATTTCATATTAATTTTAAACCAAAATAATTATTAATTAAATACTCTTGCATCTTGAAATAACTATAATTTTTACTAACTCTTCTACATGCAACTGTGGGATCTCAAATGATCTTCTAGTGATATTAAACGACGAAGTGTCAGCCACTGATGGGTCAACTTCTGCATCCAAGCGGGTACTCTCTTGGGTAGGCTGGAGTGTAGATAAACCTGGTGTGTCAACTGGTAGCTCTTGCTCTTCTGAATCCAAGCGGGTACTCTCTTGGCTAGGCTGGAGTTTTGATAAACCTGTGCAATGTGTACTATGCCAGGTATCGTGACCGTTGCCTTTCACTGTCTGCCGATAGAGATCGCGGGAAATACCAGTCCCACAGCAACTGTGCTGTCATAATGAACAAGTATCGCACTGGAGTGCCTATTGCTTAGGTCTTACGGTCTTCCGACAGCTTACACACTTATTATTAGTCATGTGGCCAATTAATTTGCGACTATAAAGAGCTCCTTTTATAAGGACTTTCATTTTTATGATAATAATTGGTCAGTTTAATTTGAGCAGAAATAGCCAGAATTATACATCTATGATTGGTCCTAAACAGCGATAATGATTGTTAAAACAGTCTTTGGATGCATTCTTGATTGAGAGAAAATTGGCTTGGACCCATTCCCATCTGCTAGGACAAATGAAAATAATTGTCAAACAATCATTTGGATGGGTTCTTGATTGAGTGAATTTTGGCTTGGACATACATGTATCCCATCTATACAAGGACAAATGATGGATGGGTTCTTGATTGAGTGAATTTTGGCTGGGACATATCCCATCTATACAAGGACAATTGAAAATCATTAACTACCAAACCGCATTTTCCTTTTATCATTCACATTCCAATGAACATCAAAGATCTATAGCTTCTGTATTTTGTTAAATTATTATTTTTAATCAAACTCATAAATTACCACGCTTATCAATACTGTAGTTCCATTAATAAAACCTCTCATTTCATGTTTATTTTCAACATTTTTTATAGGATATTGATATTTTATGTTTTTTAGTGAAATTCGAGGTTTCATCTTTAAACCCATTTTCCTGTGCGCAAATTCTGCAAGAAAATCGTGCTGAATGTTTAGGTTCAGTTTGATATGAAAAAAGTTTGGACACCCATGCAAACTACGCTAAACTAAAAGAAAAATATCTAAATTTTCTAAAAATTGTCTTACCTTAGAATATCGAGTACGTTTAAAGTCCTGTTTGAAGTTTATTTGAGATACCCCTTCACTCCCATTACATTGAATGGCCGACACCTGTTCAATCTATCTTATGGATTTGTTTTTTATCGAAACAAATTTTTCATTTGTTGCAATTATGACAAATTGTATTCGTTCCGCAATAAAATACAAATTGATTCTGTAATTTTGAATTACCGTTAAATTCAAAATGTCAGCTCCCGGTAAAATTTTGCCTGGATATTTCAAACATGGATTACTTAAGTGAACATAGTTTAATTCATTGAAAACAGGTATAGTCTTTGTTTTTATGTTAGTTTCATTATATTTCACATGTTCAAATATACCAAAGTTCTCAAAAAATTTTTTTGCTCCGAGAAATTTCAACTGACAGATAAAACCTCACATTTCAAATAATAATAACAAATGTAAAAGACAGATGAAAATGATAAATATAAACGAGAAATGGGACTGGGAGGTTTTATGTTATACAACTTATCAATACTGGTATTTGAAATATTAAAATAATCAAGTAACACAATTAAATCATATATATGTTACGAAACGATCAATGTCGAAATAGCATATGGCAAAATCTTGGTACGAAATTATGGTAAATTTGGCTGAATATATAACGACTCGCCCCACATTCAATAACAAGTCGCCCCACTCAATAACCACTCGCCCCACATATGTAAAATAAATAAATTTATATTATAAATTGATATATTTAATACTTTATAATATAAATAAATATATTGATAGTATAAATTTTTAAATTAGCGTTTATTGTACTGCTCTGTGAATATTGGCGGTAGATCTCAAAGTTAACTCATGTTCACTTCTTTAATTAATTATCATGTTTGCTTGTTTACAATCATGATTAACTTTGATAGGATTAACAGTTTGAAATAATTTAAATCGGTAACTTTTCATTCTTCAAAACTGTTAATCACATCAAAGTTAATCATGGTTGTAAATAACACATTCAATTATTTATTTATTACCTCAACTTGAATATGCATCTACTGTTTGGTCACCCCACACACAATGTAACATCAATAAAATTGAAATGATCCAACGGAGAGCAGCCCGTTGGGTCAAAGGTCAATACTCATATTATTACAGCGTTACAACCATGTTAAATGACCTACAATGGCAGACTCTGGAATCCAGAAGATCAACTGCTAGACTTTGTATATTTCTTAAAATTGTTTATGGTTTTGTTGAAATCCCAGTCCCGCCCTACTTTGTACAACCATTGAGAAGAACTAGACATATGCACCCCCTCACATATAGACAGATTCATACTAAGATAAATACATATAAATACTCATTTTTCCCACAAACTATTGTTTTTATGGAATCAGTTACCTACCACTGTCGTTCTGCAGCCTGATCCTGATCATTTCAGGCAGGCATTAAATAAGCTAAACACTGCCTAGATAGCAAAACGCTGTTATTAATTCTAATACTAAAACTAATTAAATTTCCCTGACCTTTTATTCACCAACAATAGTCCCTAGATGTCCCCCTTTCATTTTGAATTTATATCTTTTATTTTTTGCACTGACGTGCACCTGCTAGTAATACCCAAAAGGGGAGTCAAGCAGTATTAATAGATAGATAGATAATTATCACAATTAATTAAAGAAGTGAACATGAGTTCACTTTAATCTCAAGAGAGCAATACAATATATATGCAAATTTTATACAATTACTGCACTTGAACGAGATCAATATGAGGTTTTATGGAGCAGGGTAGAATAATATTGAACGAGGCGAAGCCAAGTTCAATATTATTCTACCCTGCTCCATAAAACCTCATATTGATCGAGTTCGAGTGTAGTAATTGTTTTATTACATAATTCATTGAGTCATGAAATGGAATATACACGTTTTTTTTTATTCCTGAAAGTATATGTCTTTCATAATATTTATTTCTCAAAAATCGGTAATATATCGACATAATCCATGACGAAATGTTTGCATTGATTAATTCTTGTATAATGTCCCATCCTCAGACCTTGCTAATGCATAAAATTTACAAAGATATGAGTCTAATTCCTGAGGGTCAGCTATTTCCAAACTAACTGACATATCCGTTCCACATAAATATTTGGGAAAAAAAATAATCGCTTGCTCTTTCGATTTGTGAGTGTTGACAGGATCTTTTTTCTTAATGATTTCATTAATTTCCAAGTTAGTAATATCTGCAAATCTTCGCTTATTAGCACCAGAACTATCCGCATTACGTTCACTCGATACCATGTTTACAAACAACAATATAATCCGAACATCAGTCAGAACGATAATTTTGATTGGTTTAGGGGAATAAAGAAAGAAGATTTGATTGGCTATCGTATTTCCGTTGGGGGAAACAGCACGTGCTAGGTATTTTCATTCATAAATTTCTCACGAGAGTGCAATATGGTTTTTTATTGAGTACAATGAGTTTTTTGCAAACCAATATGATAGGAAATGGAAAGTCACGTGTATTGGTTAAGGCCAATAGGAAAAGGGCAAAAATATATATTATGTAATAAAATAATTTATAGTATACATTTAATTAAATATATTTAAACATATTTTAAAATATTAAATTTATAAACTTATATTATATATTTTACATATGTGGGCGAGTCGTTATTGAGTGGGGCGACTCGTTATTAAATGTGGGGCGACTCGTTATTAACATGGGGCGACTCGTGATGGGGCGACTCGAGAGTGGGGCGAGTCGTTACGATACCATTTGGCTTTGGTTTGGGTACGAAATGGACATGGTACGAAACGACTATATAGACAACGTTTTAAACATAGTTTGATGACACAAACCATCAGTGACAATGTCCAAGCGAAGGTCACCCAGCCCTGCCACCTATTAGCATAACTTACTGCCTACCTTCTAGAAGAACATATAAATAAAGCGATTGTTCGTTACAAAACTGGCGCTGATATATAACTGGTTCCCAATCTTCCTTGTAAGCTTTAGGTTGACGGTAAATAGTAGGAACCAGTGAACCTTCACATTGAAGAGCGCAAAAATGTAAAATTACGCGAAAACAGAAAAGACTGCTGTCCAGTCGCCTACATAAAAGATACGCAGATGCCAGAACATACAAGTTATTATTTCTGTTCATTGAGGGAAATTTAATACTGAAGATTTATAACACGATCAAACATGACGATACAGCATAAACACAAAATAATATTTCTTACCATGACTAATAATGAAAAAGAAAGAAAAAACTGAATCCAAGTGTTTCAAAAATGATAAAACCACACAACTACTGGTCAGAGAGTACTTCTCGCCATAAAAATGACAGACGCAATTCTCGCCAATTTGGTGACTGTGTCGTTATTTTTCCATTAAAATCGACAAGAAAGGTTTCATTTGATATATTTCACTATCTTAAATCCAAAACAAATTACGATTATCCCTTTTAAAATTCCAGTTTTTCACAAAAACTGTCAAAAAATCGGGTGGCGAGAATTACTTGCCGGCGAGAACTACTCCGTGACCAGTATACTGGTCAGAGAGTAGTTCTCGCCATGAAAATGACACAAGCAATTCTCGCCATTTTAGTGACTATGCCGTTATTTTTCCATTAAAATCGACAAAAAAGGTTTCATTTAATAGATTTCACTATCTTAAATCCAAAACAAATTACGATTATTCCTTTTAAAATTCCAGTTTTTCACAAAAACTGTCAAAAAATCGGGTGGCGAGAATTACTTGCCGGCGAGAACTACTCTGTGACCAGTAAATAATTTGATGTAAATAAAAAAAAAACCACACATTGCAAAGTAAAAGTCTGTGTCTGTCAGTCATTTTGTCCAAGTTCATTCCTAAAGAATTTTTATTGTTCAAAATGTTATGATTCAGGTACATGTACCTACTGGTGTGGTTGAAATTTTCTAAATCACTTTTATACTGCTATTACTGTGTATACATACATGTATATTGATTATGTAAGTTTACAAGTTCTGAGCTTGTGTATGTTTATTGTTATAGCTATTGACCATAAATTCTAGTAAATATGTTAAAAAGTACATTTACTATGTGTTATAATATTATAGTCATTTAAAACCTAGTCTAGATGATTCTTAGTTAATCTATAGACTGCTAATTTTCCGTCAATATGTGCTTTATTTGTGTAAGTGTTTTAAAAAATGAATGTTATTGAAGTGTAAACATTTACATTTAAGCTTATTATAATGAAAGTAAGTTAAAATAAAAAAAAAGCAAGAAAAGAAATGTGTAAATACACTTGTTAATTTTTGTTCACTTATTGATAATGTTCCTTTTAGGGAATCAACATCACATAGATGAAAAAGCCATGCATGTGTTTATAAAGTAGAAAGAAAGAAGGAATATTCAGACAGTGAATGAGTTTCATACAGACAGAAGTCAAAGCAACTACCAAAGTGTAGAGGTAGCAGCCTTAATTATAAACATACAAGCAACCAGTTGATCTGAATGCCTTTCCATAGGAGTGGTCATATTTTCAACATTCATGATGATGAGCGATTGATTGTACCGTTTATTACATTGACAAATATTGCATAAATGGTCCAAAACTTAGAACTTTGTTTTGATTGTTGTTGCTTGTCAATATTTGCAACCAACCTCATTAATGACATTAATTGGGATGTCACCTTCATGGAATGAAAGAACTTACTGGTAATTTATTTCACATGTGATTTACCAGAATTTATTTCTCTGAGAAATTTTGGTATTTCATCGCTGTGAAATGTAATAATATCAGTTCTACTTGATTAAAATGATGGGATATTTGGCCACAGCGAGGCGGGGGTCAAATACTAGTGTACCCACTGCCCCTTATAGGGCACCATCGTCATAAAACTTTTTTGAATACAATAGTTTTGCTCAGCAATAGACTTTACATTACCATGATAACAAAAGAAGTTTTGATAATTGGAGCCCTATAAATGTCTTAATACGTTTAATTTTGAAAAAGGCAAGCAACACATTACATTGGTGCGATTCAAAATGCAATACATTTGTTTACTAAATTGAAAAGGAAAATGATTAAGTATTTTGCAATAGATTTTGACATATCTTCAAGGGTTGTTTCCCTTTTTATACAAAATGATTAATATTGAATAAGTTAAATTTTGATAAAAACCAGCAGTGTGATGACTATCAGTTTAGAATAAATCAAGTACATACTATTTTTAAAACTTTAGTTGCAGGTGTGAAAGACTTTTTTCCCTTCAAAAATGAACTATATAGTCCAGTAAACAGAATGATTTCATATAATAATGTTAAGGAGATCAGCTGATGAGAAGGTATGATGGCATTTACTGAGATGTTCTTTTTTGTTGTTATTAATGGAAATTGTTGATTATTATATTCAGGGCTCACCACACTGGGCGAAGTGGGCAACAAAGTCGCCCTACAAGGACCTGAAGTCGCCCTAAGGCGCATCAAAAGCGAAGTCGAAGTCGCCCTGTCATTTCCCTTAAGTCGCCCGATGGTTCGCATAAGATACTTGTAAATCTGGTCCAAATACTTCACCCTGACTACCAATTTATCAGTAAATGTGTAATTCCAATAAAAACGGCAAACAATATGCGTATTTAACATATTTTCAAACGATTTACGTCTTTCAAATGTATTACGCGCCATTTGTTTATTTACCTGATGTGACTCATTACTGAAAGTGAACAACGAAGAAAAGTAATGTACAACGGCCCATAATGAAAAATCTTAATATTTTTGATAAACAAACACTTTTAATTGGTTTCAAACTTCAGTTCTTTCAAAGAGTATTGTACTTTAACAATTTTCTTTGATAAGTATTTGAGCTTCACTTGACAGAATAAAGATGTATAGTAATTATTGACATCATGATAAGTTCTGTAGATGGGTGTCCCATGAAGCAATTTGGATCGGTACAACTTTGATTAATGATAAAGGTTATGTGCTGTTTGATATTGCACACCATGAATAAAAATGAAAAAGAATGAAAAAAACTGAATCTTAGTGTGTTTTGGTTTTAAAACACAACAGAAATAATCCTGGAAATTTATGTAAATAATGAAAAATGTATGTAACTACTGCGAAATTAATTATATTTGTACGGTCCCCCTGACTTCTCCCTAGTGTCTCCTGAAGTCTCCCTATCAGGGCCTGACTTCTCCCTGTTTGGCTGCCAGGGAGAAGTCACTTCTCCCTACTTTTTTAGAGTGTGGTGACCCCTGTATATTATTGTTTGTAATTTTACCCTTTCATTCAATGCATCTTAACTTGTAAATAAGTACTCAAAATATAAGAAAATTGTCAAAACAGAAACTGAAGTACATGTATTGTTTGTGTTAACATATTTAATTATTAAGTTAAATGTATGTTTGTATGTATACCAATTTTGGAATAAGTGCCATTTATTCCAAAATTGGTATACATACTAGTACATACATACTTTTAAAATGGTGTGTTTTGCCATTTTTGTTGTAGCATCAACTGCATGCAAATTAAGTGTTATATCAGGATTTGGATTATAAAAGAAAAAAAGAGTAACTAACTTTTTTTTATTCAAGTGTAAGGAAGTAATTGAGTCAACACTGCCATTGAACAATGAATAAAAACTAACATAACTAATTGCATTAATATTTGCACAAGTTTAATCATGGTAGCTATATGTATTAGATCATTTCTTTGTTTTTACTTCCTAGGTGTTGCATTATTCTTAGACCTCTTAAAATTTATTTGTAATAAAATTGTTATATGCAAACCTATAAATTTAGCTGAAAATGATCAAAACATACATACAACTCACAACTTTATTTTCTTGTAGTCTTTATGGCACGCCGTTCTCGTCAAAAGTATGGTTCAAAATATCATTACAAATAACACAGTCAAAATTTTAAACTACACACTCAAAATTAAAAAATATGCACTCAAAATTTTAAATTACACACTCAAAATTAAAAATATGCACTCAAAATTTTAAATTTCGCACTCAAAATTTTACAAAAACACACTCAAAGATAAATTGAAATTACACACTCAAAATTTTAATTCATGCACTCAAAACTGAAAATTACGCACTCAAATTTGTGCGCATTGCTTTCGCGCAAAACTCATAAATATTCATAAAGATATAAATAAATAAAATTTCATCTGGGTGGTTTTTGTGTTTAAAGCGAACAGAAATGCTGAAATCCAAATGTCAATCCACGACACAGGAGATTTGCTCGAGTTTTTTCAATCCTTGTTGCACGTGTATGAAAATACAATGCAACTTTTATACCCCTTAACACGAGACAACAACACTTGTGAAAATATTGTTTGAAAGCTTTCAAGCTGTATGGAAGTGTTGTATGTAATGGCTACAAGAGTTCCTGTTGAAATTCAATTATAACAGAAACTAGAACGAATTTATACTCTTTCATTCAATCTGCATGATATAGCTGTAAATCACCTATTTTGATAAACCCGTTGAAAAAACTATTTGTTTTACCATAAAACATAATTCAATAATGGAATAAATCATACTCTATAGTTAATATGAGTCTGAGATACAAGGCCGAGAGTATGAGGTAAGAAAATAAATACATATTGTTTCGTCTGTTTCGTTCGTTGCTTTACAGGGACCCGTTTCAAGCTTAAAAAAACCAGGATTGAAATATTCAAATCAATTTAATGAATATTTATAAGTCCTGCGTACAAAAGGTGCGCACAATTTTGAGTGTATATGTTTTCTGTTTGAGTGTGTAATTTTCAGTTTTGAGTGCATGAATAAAAATTTTGAGTGTGTAATTTCTATTTATCTTTTGAGTGTGTTTTCGTACAATTTTGAGTGCATATTTTAATTTTGAGTGCGAAATTTAAAATTTTGAGTGCATTTTTTTTTTATTTTTGAGTGTGTAATTTAAAATTTTGAGTGTGTAATTAAAAATTGTGAGTTTGAAATTTGTGATATTTTGAATCATACTTTTGACGAGAACGGCGTGCCATAAGTCTTCATTATCTATATTGGACTGTAAATTATAGTAATGTACAAAATCCCTAGGTGAAGGGTCACTTTGTATATATGTGCTGCATAACAATGAGCATTTTTCAATTCTGTACAAAGAGTTCTAAAAATATCAATAAATTATAACTATAAACATTGGATATGATAATGAATATTTTATCTAAATGATTTTTCATTGTTGACAACTCTTAAGTGAAGTGACAGAAGATGTTTCTATATTTACCTGAACTGACATAGATCTAATGTTGTGACAAATCAGGACATTGTGTAATTATATATCTATGTGTCAGACATAGTTGTACAGTGTTTCTAAATCTAGTATACTTTATCCTATCCTGTCTGGGATGTCAACATTCTATTCTGTCATGTCCTCTATTATCCTGTAAGAACTCATAGACCCAAAGACTAATATAAATTAATTTTTTTTTCTTTTGATGTTTCAATAATTTGCTTCAAAAGTTTATCTATGGATAGCCATAGTATTGTTTGCACATGGATTGAAACTCAACTTCAATGGGAGAGAAAAGTAGTTCAAGCCTAGCATGCTCATTTTAAATGTTTTCCTTGGTGAAACTGTCAAATTTTTATTTATATTACATAACATTTATAAAGCATGATTAACTGTATAGAGGTCAGTTATTTGTTATGAAACCTCTCAATAAAACACCTACGACATGTATAATACTTTTATTTAGTGAAGTCATATAGTTTTGTTTTCAAACAATAAATGCACTTTTATTCTGTTGTCTAGTAAAACCACTGGGCAAACACAAATTATTATGTCTTCAAGTGAAATCAATCTGTTAACACACAGTTATTATGTGATTAGTGAAACTACCCAATAAAACACAATTATAAATTTTTTAGCTGAGGTCTGGTGAGCTATTGTCATCACTTTGTGTCCGTTGACGTCATCAGCTTTATCTGTTTAATATTCTCTGTCTGAAACCACGAAACCAAACTTGGTCACAGTGTTAATTGGGTGGACCTTTATGAAGTCTATTTTTTATTATGATTGGAAAACTAAAATAGCCACCAATGAAGGATTTAGTCTAACATAAGGACCCTTATGGAAAAACGTTTAAAAAAGCGTGTATTCTGAAACAGGTTAACCTGATGGAACAAAACGTATTACAAGTATTTATTGGCTGCTCATTTTACAAATTTTTTTATGCCAATTGGAAATTTAAAATGGCCACCACCACAGGACTTTATTTTACATGGGACTCTATAAGAAAAAGTTTTATAAGGCTTCTTCTCTGAAACAGGTTAACCAATTGCAATCAAAATCTAATTGCCAATGTTGTTTGGATGGTCCTCTATAAAGTTTATGTTTTTTGCCTATGTTATGATTAGATAAGAGGTACCTCTGTGAATGCTGATTTAACTTTAAACATGAGAACTCCATAAAGAATCCTTATTACTGATTGTAACTTTTCAGTATTGAATATTTGAGGTCCACATTGTGTACTGATTTGTGTTTATAAATTGACCAACGTTTTCAATTTCCCTGATTGGATAAAATTTAAATAACTTTTTCTCTGAACTTTCAAGGCCTACTCAGGGGAAGGATTGAAGTATAATGACATGCTCTGTACAGCCTATGTTGTAAAAAAAACTACTAATGGCTTTAAGCAGTAATATGGTCTTGAAGCTTTTTTATTTTAATTGAAATTTTGGATGACATATTGGAAGTTTTGGCAACAAAAATGAAATTTTATTAATAACTACATTTCCATTTGCATTATTTGATCTATATCCTGATTGATGTATAAAATAGGTGTATGGATTATTTGGTAAATTATGCCTGAACATGGACTTATTAAATCAGACTGTTTTGTTAATATCTACTTGTCTACATAAGATGAAAACCACAGTTAAAAAGGTGACAAAGACTATGTTATTTTTTCTTAACCACAGTTGCACCAGGGCCCAGCACCATAAAACCTTTTTGAGTAAAATATTTTTACTGAGCTTGAGAATTATATTTTTTACTCAGAATATTTATTCTTGATTGTTTCGGGCCAAGCCTTAGCAGTCACCTTGTCTATTAAGACCCTTATTTATTCTCTATTCATAAGGCATTTCTTGTTTTATGAACCTGTAGATAAAGACCACCTGTATTTAGTGACCATAATCAGAAATGTCACATTAAAACAAGTTTGAGTATAATGCAAAAATGTATTCATTAATATATCATTGAAATTAGACCTTGTAATTATAAGTTGAAGGATTTTAAATAGATTTGAAAATGATAACCTAATTGTTCAGTTATTATTCTGTTTTCAGGTTAGTTGTGGGTGGTATTCAGGGGTTGAAAATTCATAAAGCCAGACGCCCGGGGCTTAATAAACTGAATCCTTAGGCTTGCCGATTTTCTGTGAAAAAAGCCCGTCGGCTCAATCTTTCTTCAAAAAATAAAATGTTGGTTTTATTTTCAATGTTTCTTAAAGTGTATACATGTACCATCAAAATTGTCCTATAAATACTCATAAATCTATTTTAATATCCTAATACAAATCGATATTTATTTTCTATTTATGACAGATCTTAATCTTCTCTGCCCTTTAGCAACGTTGATCAATAACCATTTAAGTGTGTTTCCTTTCCCTGTACAAAATATCCCCCAATTAATTTTGGTTACGAATTCAAGAAATGTCGTTGTTAAGCTTTAACCTTATGGTTAAGAAAACGGAAAAAAGGAAAGCAGATAATGAGTCAGAAGCATCGGAAGACCAAACGGGGTCAAACAATGAAATTAATTCCTCACAAAATAAAGACTTCAAATATGAAAGAGACAAACGGAAAAGGACGTTCTTACCATCATGGAAGGACACGTTTCCCTGGGTTGAAAGAAATGAATTGCAAATATTTTAGAAAATAGCCCCATCTCTCAGACAGAAAGGATGCCTTACTAGGGGTACAAAAAATTTACGAATTGATCCCCTAAGTTGCACGAGAAACATACTGAACTTTCTGCAAAACAATAATATGGTACACATTTATTAAAACAAACATGACAAATCCAATTTAAAATCATCGCTCCAATAATTTTTAGGGCTTGGTTAATTTATGTTGGGGCTTAGGGTTTCAAAGTTAAAAAAGCCCAGGGCTTAGGCTTGCCCAAAAAAATTTTCAACCCCTGGTATTGTAAAGTATACACCCTAGTTTTAAATTATACCAGTAATTAAGTGTTAGTTTGGACATTTGCTGTAGTTTTGCATTTTATTTGCCATTTATTACAAAAAACCAGGACTTGGCTCTGTTTTACAGATTTGAGTGAGAAGTGCTTGGTCTCATCTTACATGGATAGATATCTACACTGTGCAATATGTATGTTTAGAGTTTAGGCAACTCTTTCTCACCAGGGCAGTATTAAGGTGTGCTTTGCATTTCAATGTATAAATGAACACAAGTTAAAGTATTCTTTGGTCACAGCAGTATCTTTCACTAAAAAATGATTAATATTGTTAGCAATAGTTATAAGTGGTGTTGTATCAAATTTTAATGCTGGACACTGTTAATGGGCCTGGTCTGCATCACCTTCATGCTGAAACATCTCTGTGCTGAGCACTGTTAATGGACCTCGTATACACCTCCTTCTTGCTGAAACACTGTTAATGGTCCTCATCTACATCTCCTCCATGTTTAAACGATGTTAACAGTCCTCACCTACATCTCAGTGCTGAACACTGTAAGTGGACCTCATTTACATCTCCATGCTGAAACACTGTTAATGGACCTCATCTATATCTCCTCCAAGCTGAAGCCCTGTTTATCGTCCTCATCTACATCTTTGTGCAGAACACTGTTAATGGACCTCTTATACATCTCCTTCATGCTTACAACTGTAAATGCACTGCATATACATCTCCATTCTGAACACTGTTAATGGTCCTCATCTGCATCTGCATGATGAAACATTGTTAATTGACCTCTTATACATCTCGGTGCTGAGCACTGTATAAATAGGACCGCATATACATCTCCATGCTGAGCACTGTTAATGGACCTCATATACATCTCCATTCTGAACACTGTAAATGGACCTCATCTACAGTCTTTCATGCTGAAACTCTATTAATAAATTTCATTCCTGTAGATGATGAACAATATTAATAAATGTCATCCACATTGTTTGTTTAAATTTGAATAATTGATAATGTAACATTTTGATATTTATTGCATATAACTTGATGATTGACCTTGTTATCTATGAACATCCCATACTCTATACACTTGTGGTTTAATTGTGTGAACTGAACCATGATTGTTAAATTGCCCATTTTTAATAGAAATCCACCAATTTACAGTAGTTTAAAGGGTTTTATGGTTTTGGGTTAGCTATATGGTTTTGTGTTAGCTAATTTTTTTTAGTAGATAATAACTCACTCTGTTACCATGTGGTTTAATTCTTAGCAGTTTAATGAATTCTTCAAGGCCATTAGTTAGGATTAAAATTGTTTTATTGCCTCCTGGTTGTCAGATAGATATAATTTACAGGAAACAATTTGGTGTATTGACGGTGTCTTTAAGTTCCTTAAGAATATTTTATAAAAGGATGTTTATTGAGATGTAATCTTTTTATCCTTGGATCTTTAACTGCCTTGAATTTCAATATCACATGAAATTAGTGTTTTATAAAAGTTGTTGCATAACAACATTTTAACACGAAAACCATTATGTTAAACTGTTGTTTTGTAAAACAAAATTTGCATTGAGAATTGATTCATAAATCTATGAAGGACATTTTTTATTAATTTCAGGAGTATTATGTTAACTATTTAAAATTAATCTGTTTTTCTATATCCGATATAACTACTGGTATATTTTTTAAAAGTGACATTGTGTTTCTGTTCCTGTTAAACTTTGGTTACTTGAATACATTCGAATCGTGACAATCTAATAATAATAAAATCTTTCACTTGCTAACTTCTTTTTGTTGCCTGTAAGCGACAAAAACAAATAGGGGGAGCTAGGAAAAGATTTAATTTAAATTATTACTAATTAGACTGGTAATTAAAATTAAATCTTTTACTTGCCTCCCCCCCTTTTCGTATGTTTTGTCAATGATGTATACACAATTAGAAACAGTAAATTATATGATAGACCATCACTGAAAAAAAATGTTCCCTCATATCTAGTAATAAGACCTACCTTATTCTTTGTTGTGTGTAACAAATCTGACCAATTAGAATAAACATTCTTGCCTGTTTGATTGTAATATTATTGTAATAAGATTTAATGATTAACAGGTGTTTGTTTAAGGTATACTATTGTGGTTTTCATTAATCTGTCCAATGTGGTTAAGATTATGGTATATGGTAGTTTTGCTTTATAAAAGTTCTATTAATCAGGCTGTTTTACAAACTTATGTTAAGAAAAAACAGTCAGTATTTACAAAGGAAGAAAAGTATACTTTGTAGTATAAAAAACACAGATTTTGAAGGGTTTTTTATTTGTACTATTTAAATTTATTTTTTTTTAAATCTGTATTTTTTCTTTTTTATTTGTGTGTTATAATAATGTTGTGTGTTTATTCACAGGATAATGTAAAAGTCTATTCTAGTTTTTATTTTTTCCTTATGCATGAGACAAAACAGCTAATGATATTCATTTAAAAATAAACAAGATAGTCTACAGAGGTTTTCGGTCTCACAAAACAAATATCTTTATCATAAGTATGCTACTCTTCATATTTACATAACGTTATTATAAATTATGACTTCGGTGATAAATTTAGTTACCAATTTGAAAGTAATCATACACAATTACATAAAACATTATTAGCTGATCATGTTTAAGGCCCATAAGGACACAAATGAACATGTCTTGTGAAAAAATCATTTCCTGTTTAAAAAGAGATTCCTAACCTTGATCAATATTGTTGAAAGTATTTAGACATAATAAACCTATTTATTGTATAGGAATTTGTACAAGGACATTTTTGTGTTTTTTTTTCCCTCTGTAATCTATCGCTACAGGTATAGGCTTATTATTTGACAAGTGTAATGGGACACCTGATCGTTAGTTTTACTTTGATCTTCAGGCATGAAAATATCTGCAAGATCAAATTCATTAATGCAAGATAAGTATAGAGATGATGTCACACCTGTCATTGTTTTTAAGAGATCATTTTCCGTACATGGTCGTTTTTACCTGCTTTGGATTAATATACATATACATGCACTTTAACTAAATTAATAAATACTGCTTACTTCACTGAGCGTGAAATGAAGTGAAAAGGGACATTTAGCTATCATTTCTGGCAGTTGACCGGCTGACTGAATGAATTGTTAGAAAACATATTTATTATAAACTTTACTATCGGTTTTTACCTGGATATAGACTTTGTACTTGAAAGTGTCTGTCTGAGGGATTTAACACTGTGATGTCTGAGCTGTTAAAATGTTTTAATTAAGAATTAATTGGGATGTAATTGTGAAGCAGTTTGGATGTTTTTCGCTTTAATCTCTGCACCTGATTCTCAGGAGGTAGGTTTAAGTCAAAAAATGAAAATTAAATGTTTGTGAAATCAGTCTCTACCCTATTGATCTTTGTTATAATTATCTATTTACTACCTTGAGTATTTAATTAATAGTGGTATATTATTTATATTTAAAGCTCAAGGGTGTTGTTTTCCAGTAGTACAAAATAAAAGTATTTATATACATGCTATTGTCATAAAAATAAATAAACAATAAGGAAACAAAGTTACTATCAGTACTATGTTTTTGTTCCCTATCAATTTTTTTTTTAAATTCTCCCAACCTTATATTTAAAGATCCAAATATTCTTGCACAACTATGGGTTCATGTTTAAAGTTAATACATACAACCTGCAAATATAGACTTTCATACACAACAAAAGGTCCTGGTCCAAAATATTTTCCATCACCAAACAAAGTTTTGTCCCACAAAAGGAGGTCCATTGTCTGCATGCATACATATATTTACAAATTATCTGGTATTCAAATTACATAAAAAAGAAGTAACTACAAATTTCCTGACTTTTATTTTGGAAATTTGTTATATAATGCCATTTGGCTCAATAAGATCATGTGTTCAAAACAAAAAAAAACTTGATTGTTCTTTGATTTCTCTTTTAAAAGGGAAATATAGTTCCCTCTATCATTTGATTTTTCAGACAGACAATCTTCTTACTAACCTTTTCAATGATGATGAACAAATATTTAAATATATGTTAATATTAGATGACACTTGTTGTTTGATAACTGTTGTAATTAAGCCAGATGGTGGTAAAGGTCACAGCAGGTATGCCCTTGTATCAGTAGTGTCCTTGTTATAGAATATGGTATTGCTTGGTTTGCTCAGTTATTATGAACATTTGTATATTTAGATCTTTTTGTGTGAAATTTTCGATAAAAAAAATTTTGGCAAGGAAAAGTTCAAAATTCAGTGATAACCATATACTAAACATTTGTATTAGTGGGTTATAGGTAAAAACTTTCATTTGGAAACCTATTGGCACAAACCATTTTCCAGTATAATGCAATCTACACATTGTCAGTTACTTTAAGTGACCATCCAGTACAACACATGGAAGTCTTTTTAAGTACAATCAGGGACAGTCTGTACTAATATAGTATAGACTGTCCCTGGTACAATATAATGTATTGACATCTTATGCAACGTCTCAGTGTAGACTTTTGAATGTTGCAACAACAAACAAGTGTTGTTTTACACTTTTATGTAGCAGTAAAGATGAGTCTTCTATACTTGAATACACTTTCAGAACTTGGTTTTTTTTAACTTCTACATTTACCTTTTTGCATATTGCTATAAAATAAGTTTTAATTTGGCTAAAAATTGCTGACTTACCAAATCTGTAAAAATTTATTGGGTACATTTTGTTGACTTAAAGACTACTTTTGTTAAAAGACAACAAATTAATATCAAGATGTTGCTCTGCAGTAATGACTTTATGTATACATAAATTTTCTTGTCAACATTTGTTTCTTGTAATAGAGAAATTAATTTTGCTCATTTATAAACATGACCATAGATATCCTCATCTGTACTTGACATGCAGCTATCAGTCATGGTGTGTGATTTTATACCTATCTGCACTATCAACAAAGGTTTCTCAATCTTTGTGAATACCATTATAATCTTTTAAAGATTATTTGGTACAAATATTTTAAAGTTGAATTTAATAACAGAAATTGAGGAAAGATGAATATATTATTAATTATTAACCTGTTGTATAAAAGCTTGCACGACCGCTAAATTGCTATTCTTAAACTAGTGTCCTCCACATAACCTTGATTGAACTGACTTTGTTTTTTGTGTTGTACCTGTTCTGTGGTTGGGTCTTGATATTATTGTTCTACTGTTAGGCTATGTATATGTTCACAATATATCCTGTAATATTATATTGTTTTAGTCAGATGGAGATAGAGACCACTGAAAAGGTGTGGTGGGTGGCAGCGTGGACTATAAAACAGGAGACCCTGACCAAAATGAAGCCACAAATTAATCCCCTCCTGAATCTGCCAATCATTTTTGTTATACATTTCACCCTAATGACCCATACATATACACATGATAACCTATTAGCTAGTCTGTGTTGTGTCATTTTCTACATCACTAGTTTAACACAAAGGGGGAAACACTTTCTTTAATTTATTTATTTGACTTGAGCTTTTTAATGTAGCCTTTAAAGAAATTTCAAGTATATACAAACAAAGAGTTATAGTTAAAAGCATACAAAGTAAGTTCTTGAAGCAATGCTAGTTAAGCTAACTGGCACCTACTTGTAGTATTTAGTATTGATTTATATGTTTCTAATATTTAATCAGTGTTACATTTGTCCTAATTAATGGTAAATATTTTATCCCTTGTCTAAAATTTTCATTGATATTTCCTGTTTAAAAGTTTCAGTACTGGAATTATTTATTCTAAAAGAACTTTATGAGACTAAAAAGAAATCAATCCAGTTACAGGTTGAAATGGGTATATGTGTCTCCTGTGTTCTGTCATCGTATGCTTACTGGCACCAGCCACATGGTCTCTATTTACTACTTTTTCAAATTATTTAAACCTGACTGGTTCATGTGTCTTCTGTGTTCTGGTACCACATGCATACAGTCATCGGGCTACATGGTCCCTATTTACTAGTATTGCAGATCATTAAGCCTGACTGGTAATTTTCAAATTGTAATGCAGCAAAGTGTACCTTAAAGGCTTAATAGTTTTTTGACTCCTTGAAAATATTTTTGTAGAGTGAGAATTTGGTCAAGTTTTTCATGTATCTGTATGTTTTAATATATAAAGAGGGTTTATAAGGAAGTATTTAAAATAATTCTTGATGCTTAATTCAAATTCTGTTACATCCACAAGTATACTTACAATTAAAAATTTGTCATTTAAATTGACCTTGAATTTCAAGTAGTTTGCAGATTTAGGAATTCAGGAATTTCGGGTTCTTTAATCATTTAATCATTTCTGGTTTGAGATATTAGTTGATCTGAATATTTTCGTACCAAATTATTCCACAAATATTGGGTTTTTGTTGATGTAAGTACATCATGCAGTGTTATACCTTTCCTTACAAAACATATGCATAAATGGCACCTAATATATCATACCATGACATTATATTGTCATACCGGTAATGTCGTTACATGAACCTCATTCAGATATTTTTGGCTGATTGTGACGGCTTTTAACATTTTAAGTCATAAATGAATGGAATTCCTCAGTTGCAATGAATCTTCTTTCTATAAGCTTTAGAAATTGTGCATTTGAAAACATTTTTAAATGCGATTTTATGATTTTTGAGGGGATTAAATTTAAAACTTTTCTTGTACTAAGTAATATGCTCTCAGCACAAAAATGTAACTACAGCTTGATTATTTTTGTCACCTTCTCAGGTAGCTAACTGTTTGACAACAAAAGAATTTTCATAGTTTATAAATCTATTTGATGGCATGAGAACTTTTATAACTTTTGAACTATTGGACAGTACTGGTGTGATACACAGTCAGGATGAACAGGCATAGATGTTCAGGTTCAGATTCAAATTAGTTAAAAATATCTCACAGTATAGCTATTCATGTATTTACAAATTTAGGCCCACTTAATGCTGTTTATATAATTACTGATTGATTGATTGATTGATTGTTGTTTAATGTCCCGCAAGCATATTTCAGCTATATTCAGGACATGAAAATTATAATTTTTAAATTTATATAATTACTAGAATTGTAGATAGACAATAAGTTTATCATGGTAACTACTTTAGAATTTTATTGTTTATTGTTTTTGTGGGTCAAAAATTTTGTTATTTGATATACTTTAGGTCCACTTATCTTGACCAGAATAATTAATTCATTAATGCATAGATAACACTTCATCTGTGTATTTAGTTTGTTAGTCACTGATGACAGTTTCACTTCATATCTATTCTTAACATACCTGTAATTATTTAAAATGATTTTCATTAAAAATAGCGAAGCATGTAAGTATTGTCTGAATTATTAAAGAATATGGGGTGTTCTTTTCATCCAGTAGTTACTAACTAAAATTTCTGCCAATTTGCTATATATTTCGTTTTCCCTGTTTTCTAAATAAAAAATTGATCAGTTAGTAAGTCCATTCCCCTGCACGTTTTTAAGAGAAACTATCTATGTATTTTAATTAACATCTAATGGGCTTCTGTCAACACTGAGGTTTAACATGACTCTTAATTAACAAGGATTGCCAGTTTTCCTACCAAAGTTCTGGGGTTTCTCTCAAGTACTCCAGCTTTTTCCCCAATAAAATCTAGACACCATGATATAGCTGAAAAATTGCTGGAATTGGAATTAAACACCATTCCAACACAAGTAAATAATATCTAATATTAATGCTGGATATGATCAGTACCATTCTAATTGATTCATTGTACACTAATTTCTGTAATTACCAATAACTATAGATACCATCTTTAAAACCATTAAGTACACATTACCTACTTCATTCTGTAGATTACAAAATTCCTTCCTGATGTAGAAAACAGTTGTTACACAATTTGTTTATATCTTCTATCTGTTCTACTGTAAACAGAGTTTGTTTTACATGCATTGCACTATCTTCAAGGATTGTTGTATGAAGTGCAAAATAGGTGGGGATGAACTTGATGGATCTTTGAAGAATTTCAGATTATCATTCTTTTGATCTCTTGGTCACTTTGGAAAATTTGATGTGCACCAATCCAAGCTTTTCTGGTTTTGTAAAATTGAAGAATACACATATGGTAAATTTAATTTTTATCATCAGTGTTTACATTATCAGTTTTTTATTAAAAAAATGTTGTGTACCAGTATCGTTTGAAATGCATGAATCTAGAAATCGTGTAACATTTGTAATTTTATCTATGTATTAATCTCTACTTCAGGAAGAATGATGGATAGCAGTGCTGTCCTGTTATTACAATGGCCTCGAAAACATTATATATTGATTATTGATGGTCTATGTTGAAAAATAATATATAATTGACTGAATTTCTTATTTTTAGCAGGTGATATTTTTCATTTTGTCTGTTCACCATTGAATCACCTTTCTATATCTTATTTCCATGAGATTTTTTAAAAATTTTAACAATTATCTTCAAATATTTTGAAGATTTTTATATTTTTCCTGTACACCATGCTATGGATGGTGAACCAGTAAAATGTTGTTACTATTGATAAACATGGAATGTTCAAGACAGTTATCAATTTAAAGCAAACTTTATTAAGGGGGTTCAGGACACTTTCATGGAAAATAATTTGTAATTGAATTTTCTTTTAACTTGACATGTAGTTAGTTTTTTTATACTAGTCATCTTAATTGAAAATAAAAAAATTGGGGTTTCAGAGCTTATTTACGATGAGCTCTTAAATTTTCTAAAATATAGAGAGAGGAGAATAAAGAAGAACTAAAATAATAGGTTAAAAAATTTCTGTCCATTAAAATTTTCTGAATGTTTGATATAATGTCAAGCAATTGGTATACATTTTAGAGATAGAAAGAAAAATTTCAATGCTATAAAACCAGAATCGACATATAGTCTAGGTATAAGACTTTATTTTTATTTTTTTTTATTTTATGGAAATTTAGAGTTTTTTAATGAAATGAATTATTATTAATTTTACTATAAATATGATGTCCAATTATAGATTTTCACACAATTTCTAATGGTGTCCTACATTCCCTAAAGTTTTATTTTTAGTTTAGATTCTTGTCTTTCACAAACCTAGGGAGGGGGTATGGATCATTGTCCCTCTTCTACATATGGTAAACTTTGTCATCATAGATTGCAATTAGATACATGTAGTACCATTTTGGTAATTGTATTATACAGCAGCATAAATTTTGCATTACAAGAAACCACTAACTTAATCAGTACAATTGTATAATCCAATTGTATAATCCAATTGGTATAGTAGTAAAAAGGATGTTAGAGAATTATAGGATAATTAATTGGGCGGAGTGAATATCCAAAATATGATCACGAGTGCCGCATAACGCATCTGATTAAACGAGTGCGCGGAACCTGTTCTGCGCACGAGTTTAATCTGATGCTTTATGCTGCACAAATTGATTATCCTATTTATTATATAGATCAAAATTGTTTTCGTAAAATTTTAATGCTTAATCCAAAACCAACTGCAACTTTGGCTGGAAAAAAGCCGAGAGTGAAAATAAACGATAATTTTCACATGTGATTTACTGTGATTTCTATCACTCGGAAAATTCGATATTTCATCTCTATCTATATAATAATACAAAAAGATTTTGTCATGCACAGGTTTATTAATGCATAAATTTGTTGTCATTGGCACATGTGTCTGCATTATTCACTTATTTTACATGTAAATGCATTGTGGAAACTGTAAAATAAATTAAGGTCATTATTAGAACTTAAAGGTCTTTTGAATCAATAATAAAATGAATACTCTGGTTCCTTGTATATGGTGCTGTCATTGACTGCAGTTATGTTTCTTAATGCTGTGTTGAAGGAAATACTATTAGTTGTTTAATTTTTACATCTCTTACTGGTGTATACACATCTCATTACTTCTATAACACAGAAGTTGTACTTGTACTTGCCTCCTATGTTATTGACAAAGGACTGCCAGTTGCCTACCTAAGGTCGGGGTTTTCTCTGGGAACTCCAGCTTCCTTCCCCAATAAAAACTGGACACCATGATTAGCTAGAAAATTGATTATAGTGGCATCAAATACCATTCAAACAACCAAACATTATTTCTGTCTATATTTGAATGCAGGTTAATGACAAAATAACATCGGATGTACCAACATATAAGTAAAAGCTATTAAATCTATACATTGTCAGAACATCTAGTTTATTCAAGAGAAATGTGAGACATCTCTAAGCTACGTTTGCCTGTTTTGAGACAAGGTCCATTAAATGTAATACTCCTAGATATACATCTCTGGGTGATTTCTAGGTTAAAATATATAGGTGAATATACTAGACATCTGTCCCAAAAAATCAGTCTAAATGTCATTGGAACTGAGATCAAGGTAACCAGGAGATGATATTATGCTAGCAACATAA
The DNA here is from genome assembly GCA_944474755.1 of Limnoperna fortunei. Taxonomy (NCBI): domain Eukaryota; kingdom Metazoa; phylum Mollusca; class Bivalvia; order Mytilida; family Modiolidae; genus Limnoperna; species Limnoperna fortunei. The sequence goes on from OX104113.1 coordinate 37,215,744, forward strand.
TACCATAGAGTGATATATGCTAGCAATATAATTCTGGAAGGTGATATGTGACACCCTGTATTTGACTACCAAGAGGCCAGTTGCGGGATTAAAAAAATGGTATTATCTCCATGACATCATTTTGACACCCTTGATCTCCTTACTTAAAAGTGTGGGTGTTGTAGCAATCAGAAATGCATATACCACTAAATAAAAATTTGTAGACAAATATTTCTGACAGGTGCAAAGTAAGATGATAACATGATGGTTTTTTAAAAGGGGAAGTGTATATTTCTTAAATTTCTATCAAAGCAAATTGTATAGCATTTTACATCTAACCCAATTCTAATAAATTTATAAGTTTGTTTAGCGTTCATAAAAAAATGTTATTTAAGTTTACACAAAGAAAAGTGTTTGTACAAGTTTGTACATATTTTAGATTCTAGTAGATAGCACTGCCCTTAAAAAGATAGAGGGTCATGATTTTATGAGTTGATGAGATGATAAAACAATTGAATTAAATCTTTAAAAAGTGCCAGTGTTATCTTAGGAAGATCTCATTGTGCTGAATTTCTGTGCACCAAAACTTGTGCATTTAACACCCACATACAAGGACCATTCAATGTTTTCATTTTTGCTATTGACAACTTCGGTGTCGGTGTAATTTCTTAAATATGCACTGCTTTGTTAACAAAAAACAATAGCCTGTCTATTTATGAGAAGATTTACGTGTTATTAGGTGACAAATTTGATAAAAAGATTTGGATATTATATTCAATATAACAGTTAAAATAAAAAAATATATCTTATTTCATATTTAGATTGAAATGAAACAATAAATTGAATTGGGAAATAAGTCTATACCCTGATTGAATTTCTGGCTTTAAGGTCTATCTTGATTTTTTGTCCAGAAATAAGTTCTTTATACATATCATATGTGTTTTGGGTACCTGTTTATCTTTTAATTAAAAGTAAAAAGCCATTGTTTTAATTGAGTTGCTTTGATTTATGGATCAATAGATCAGATAAACGTAATCAATATTAAAACAGATCATGTGACCAGTTTGTTTTTTAGTACTGTTGAAGTAAAAATAGTTCTTTATCTTAAAGTTTAACAGTACTGGTTACCTATAAAAATTGTGTTGGAATGCCTCTGAATTGTAACTGGAGATATTGTATATCTTGATCTCTGACCTGGCATTCATAAATTTTTTTAAGAGAAATTTTGTTTGATCACCTAAGGGAGGTAAATAATGATCTATTATGTGTATTATGATTGATGAGAATGATTTTTATTTATAACTGTTTGTTAGAAATTTTAAAAACTGAATGGGAGGGCTGGATCTTGTCCAGAATTTGTAGAGGATATATAATTGTTTACACAAACATACCACCAGTAGGTAATACAAAGCTGGAATTTTGTTTTTAAAATTCTAAGTGGAACAAACATTCTGTACTTAAAATAGAATTAACAGTCTCTAAATTAAGTGAATCACTTTAGTTTTTGTCAAAACTTTTAGTTCATGGCGTACAAATTAATGTTTGGATTATCTCCCTTAGTACATTGGGTTAATACAGTACATATGATAAACTAAACTGCCAGACCCATTAGATTTAAACATTGTTCTTTGTAATGAATTCAAATTTGTTTTATAGAGCCATACCTTCTAAATGGGGATGATTAGGAATTTGTTAAAATATAGAGCTTGAGATAATTAAAAAATTATATCTGAAAGAAGACCATTTGTCGCGAAGTTTTTCGACGAATTCCTCAGTCAATTGAAGCTTGACTTAGTTTACATTAAATATGATGTCAAAATTTCAAAATCTTCTTGTCAGATTCTTATGTGCTAATTTCAATCAAACTTGGCTCAAAATATCCTTAAGTGACCTGAAGTGGATTCAAGCTTATTTAAATGAAGGACTGTGTCCTTGTCAAAGTGGAGATAATTAAAAAATTATTAAAATATGTCAAAATTTAACTATTTTTTCTCAGGAACTATTGAGTTATTTCAACTAAACTTTGTGCACTTTATATCATTGTTTAAAGAGCTTTAATTTTTTTATAATGCATGGCTGTTCCTTTTTCACAGAGAACTGTTATATTAAGAAACTACATGTACTCTCTGATCTACTTATTTTATGGTAGTTGTGTCCCTTTGAATAAGTTATGTAGAAAATATTGTTTTCACACCAACATTCAATGTAAATTTTTATGAAAGTTATATACAAGCTTTATATCTGCATGTCTCAAAAGAGTTTGAAATCACTACAGATCAATCATTTTACTGGAGTAAATTGCCATTGGGAAGTCAAATAGAAAATTACATATATTGTACATTTCAGATTTTAATTAAAGGTTTATATAAATATTTATAGAATAGTTCATGTTGCTGATGGCAATATCACAAAATACGGACTGCCCAAGGTTTTCAAGGGCTGTCCAAAATTTGTGATATTGCCATCAGCAACATCAACTATTATGTTTATTGCATTGAAGAATCGTAAATCCATTGATTTGTGCATGTAAGTTTTTTTCTGGTTTTTCTTTCTTTTTTGGATAAAAGGTCTGTTTTTTTCCTCAGTATTTTAGTGTGTTGATTTTTTACTAGCCATTCTATTGTAAAAAAGAAAAAGGAAAGGAAATAATTCTAAAATTTATTCTATAGCTAGCAGTCTGATTTTCTGGTAAGGACTTTTAGCTATGAGTCAGACTGCTGGCTTTTATATCTTGTATTTCTTTATGTCAGCTGATTGTAAGCAAATCAAATGTACTAATTTATTACTGATATGAAATAATATCTTATAAATCTTAAAATTTAGTGCAGATCAACTATTTTTATACCAATCCCCCCCCCCGCAAACTTGTTTTGGGGTGTATATTGGGGAATCACCCTGTTAGTCTGTCTGTCCATTCGTCTGTCCACATCCCTTGTAAGTGCAACTCCTCCTAAACCGCTTGATGAAATTTAATAAAACTTAGCATAAAGGGAGTACATCATATATAGATGTGCATGAAGGATTTTTATTGACTTCAGATATCATTAAGGGGAGATAATTGGACTTGAAAGCGAAGCGGGGTATCACTGTGTGAGCATGCTCACAGTACACACTTGTTATTATTCAGTTTTGTCCCTTGGCAATGTTTTGTATTTACAAGAAAAATTCCATTGTAAGTAATGTAATAATTAGATTTCTTGTCATATTTTTTAAAATTTAGAAAAAAATTTTATATTAGCAATGGCTTAAGAAGTAAAACATAAAAAAACAATAATTAAAATGGGAAATGGGATGAGCATATTCATGGGAAGAAAATTGTAAATGCCACTGGAAAAATATGAAGAGTTGAGTAGGGACAGAAAATAGGCAGACTTTTTTAGCAACCGCAATAAGTCTATATTATCAACATCTACAAAATCCTACCAGATTAGCTTGAAAATCCCATTCACCAGTTATATAGTTGTTATACTTCTTGGAAATGTAAATTAATAGTATATTTAGATTGCATTGTAATATGCTGTTATTTCATGCATGTTGATAGAACAGTCAGATTATTTCTTGGATGTGCTAGAGACTTGAGAATTGTAGCTCAAGGGCGAGGTCGAGTGCAACAGTTCCCAAGTCATCTCTAGCAGAGGAGCAATAATTTGTCTGTTCTCTTAGCATGCATGAAATAATTGTTTTATTTTAAATTATACACATGAAAATCAGCATTTTTGTCGACAAAGTAATTTTGTAGAATTCAGACTGCATTTTAATAACATTTTTGGTGCTAGCTTAATACTTTTGTCAGCATGCAGCAGTTCGAATTTGGAATCTTGGAAAAAGTTATCTGTTACACTCCTTTAGATATTTTTTTTAAATGTTATGAAAAATAGTTAATATGCAGTATATGACAATGCTATACTATTAGTTAATATCTATTGTGGGTGAGGATATTCGAAATGCTTTTCTTCTTTTTTTTTTTGTATAATATCTAACAAAAAGTTAAGAGAAATAAAGGATTTCTGTAAAAAAAAAGATAAATTTAGACCTTAATTTATTAAAAATGGCATATTTGATGGAATGCTCTTAGTTCAAATACAAAATTCATGTCACCAATTTGAAAAGGGATCATAAAACTACACACTTTTTACCGAAATTTTGTGCCTATTGTCCCTTATTGAATGCTGTCCTTTAGAAATTTTCCTCCATGAATATATCTGTCATTTAAGAGTGACATGTTTGTCAGCAAGTTAAGCTGTTTATTTTGTAATTGTTACTGTTTGAACTCAGATAAAATTATTGACATCAGGTTTAACAGTTATTGATAGGTTATTTATATGCTCTGGTTACAGTGATTACCTATTACTTGTATGAAAAATGTAGAATACAAATTTTTTAATAACTGCATTCATATATATATTATGAATTTCCTTCCTGAAGATAGGAATTAGAAATTTAATAAATATAAAAATAAAGTTGACTGTTTTCAGATTTAAATACTAGCACAAACATTTATATAGTATCCTATTCAATAAGTACTGGGCCAGACACACTTTGGAAATGTTAAGATATCCAGTCGTTTTTATTATTAAACCTTAAATAGAATTTTATCAGTGTAGTAGAATGGTGCTAATGTGTTATTTTTCTTCAATGTTGATACAGGTGTTAAAAGTTTATGTTCACTTACATATTTTAAAGGTACCCAGCAGTGTTGTACTTGTAACCAGGTGTGTTTGACATATAAAATAAATTCACATTTTGTTGTTGTAGTTGTCTCCCATTTGTTATTGTTCTACCATATTAAATTTTACTTATTTCCCCTTGATACCTTAATTCTCTTTTTTATTTGTTCAGATTATACTGAAAGTACATCTAGATGATAGTGAGGAAAGATGCCTTGAATTCCCTGTGAACCCAGATTCAACGTGTGAAGATGTTTTGGCTTGTGTGAACTCTGAATCAGGGGAGGGGTCAGCTATTATAACACAAGTATATAATGGTCAAGGTAATAATACAAAAAAAATTCATTTATTCATTTATTTCCAATTCTAAAGGAAGATATGAAAATTTGTTTACCCAAGAAAAGAATATTTCCCTGAGTGCTTAAAAGGCAAATTAATGTTTTATTCCACTATATATCATAAGTATTGTGATATCTGTATACAGGAAGTTTATATTGTGGGTTTTTTATGCATTATTGTCTCCCGAACATTTTCGATCTTTAGATTTCCAAATAATTTGGTTTTTAATGCTACTGATTAGATTGATTGATTGATTGATTGATTGATTGGATGTTCACTTTATGTCCAGCAATCAGTATTTCAGCAATATTCAGGATGGGAACAAGTTACCCGGTATAATGCAATAATCATTTCAGGAAAGATGGTCCAGAGGACACAAATTTTGAATGCCACTGAAAAAGTATTGGGTATTGGTATGGGTGGAAAATTTAGCTTTTCTAGCGGCTACAACCAGCATACACTTATTGACATCTACAAAAGTGGTCTTTAGCCTGCAGGGAGCATGGCTATCTTCAAACATGTACTTCCTGTGGTCCTGACTGGCTTTTGGTATTGTGACCTTACAATCTTCCTCCTCCCCCCAAAGAGAGGGCAGCTCTGTGGTTTGAGCAATGTGAACCCTCGCAGTATGGTTCCAGCTGCTGATAGTGGTTGCTGCTTGAAATAGGTATCTATCATCCTATCAAGCAGTTGTCTCTTCAAAACCTTTTGTGGTTGATGTTGGGAAAGTCACATGGTTTGTCCGAATACCATTGTACGACATGATAGTAGACGATTGTTTATAAACAATATAAATTCCTAGGGCTGGGGAGACGCAATAACTTGTTACATGCCATGTGACTATTTTTACACCAATCTAATTGCTCTATAGCTACAATTAAATAACTATATTCTGTAAGTCGCACCCCTATGGAGTGCAATTTTTTGCTTGGTTTTTTATTATTATTTATTTTACCTTTTTATGAAAATCTAGTAAAAAAAATTTAGTCACGATAACCTGTCCATGTTTAATATAATGCCTCTTTTGTTTACATGTCACAAATTGTCCTTGACTTTTGCTACGGGAATTTTACATTATATGCCAGCCATGTATTTTTAAAGGGACCTAATAATTTAACAAACGTTTTTCTGCTTCTGTTACATGCAGTTGTATTTGGACAAACCAAAAGACTTTTCTCACATCAACTGCAAATGAAAGGTTTTTTTACAGACAAAATCCGCTGCACCTAGGTTACACTTCTGTTCTAATTTACTATGGAAAATCACCCTATTAAAATAAAAAAACATCTGCATTTCAAAACGCTGAATAAATAATTGATTATTTCAAATTTACCACTTTTGATCTACAAAAGGACCATAAGCTGGACTACAGGCAGGAAGCAGTTTTCATTTGTCACGCAAAAACACACACCAAAACATGGTGACTTGTAGTATAGTGGAATAACCTTCAATGTATTTCAATGAGTTAAAATTTGAAAGAGCAGACTGCTATAATATTACTGAACTTATGCTAATTTGTCTGTGATAATGGACTCAAACCTCTTGGTTTTGTGGACTACAGTGTAATGAAATGGTCCTATGATAATTAAAATAATGGGTATATGTACTCACCACGGTTAACCTTAATGGTTAAAAAGAGAAGGAACTTCTAAATGTGATCAGTAAAAATTAAATACCATGGAATTTAGACTATTTTATTAGGTACTAGAACATTCGTTCTAATTCTTACTTATCCAGAGATAAAATTTACACTGCTTAAGCTGTTATTAAAGTCTGGAAATCTTTAACATATTTTTATTTTTCAGAACGGAAAGTAGGAGAATACGAGAAATTGTATGAGATCTTAAGAGAATGGGAGCATGACAGTAAGGAAGTAAAGTTCTACCTTAGACATGATAGATCTGAAGCCCAAACAGATGAGAACACCACAAATCTTTCTTCAGGGGAATATGACGATTATATGTTAGAAGTTGATGGTAATTTAATATTTCTGCAATCCTATTTGCTGCTTTTGATACTTTTTAGCCGAGGTGCAACGAAGTTGAACTCTGCTATTGTTATGATGATGGCAGGCGGGCGGGCGGGCGTCAACAATTGGTTTCTGGACCATAACTCAGAAAGTTGTGAACTGATTTTAATGAAACTTTAGGATATTGTTACAACCATAAGAGGAGGAACCCTATTGATTTTGGGGTAAATCCATTCAAGGTCAAGGTCACAGTGACAGAAAAACGTTAGAAAATTTCTTGAATTAGTGGTTTCCGGACCATAACTCAAAAACTACATCAAGTACATATCTGAAATTTTACACAATGGTTTAATACTGTTAGAGGATTCACATATTCATATTTTATGCAACTTTGAAAATTTGCTTACATTTTTCCTGCTGAAAACCTTCCTCACTTTGTCTCCAGTTTACATGTCATGCCTGTAATAACCAATTATGTTAAATCTTAAAATGAAGACAAGGAAAGTTTTGGTTAATAAAATACGGCAACTCGGCTTTTGCACCCCTGTGCATATTGATTTTTAAAAATTTACATTCTTTTGGTAACAAAGCTTTTTATAAGAAAAACTACAAAAAAAGGCATTGCTGGATGTTAGTCACATTGACCAGTTCAACTGTGGTGTAAGTTAGCTCCCTTTATAGTGCAATGGAAAAAATTTGTTAATTTAGTGTTTATATATAAACTGCTTAAGCTGATAGAAACTATATATACACGCATGTTTTTTATAGAAACTTTTATAGAAACAGTGCTTAAATATAAGTTTTAATGAAGAATATAGGTCAGGGTTATCACATAATGAATGTGGTAAGGAACCACCAATATATCATTCATACCATGTTAGCAAAACTGGAAAAGAAAACAGCTTGAAGTATATGTCAGATTATTCCATTTCATAAGACTACAGTTAAGATTTTGTCTGATTTGGCACAGTATAAGGCAGTTTCTGCCATTTTTAATAAATTTCTATGCATTTGAGCCCTAGTTTAAAGTAGCACAGGCCATGTTAGTTTGTGCATTCAATACACATTTGACAGTAGACCATCCTAAGAATGATGGAGGTCAAGTTTCCTGTAGACCTGTCACAAGTCCCTTTGAATTTTTTTTTGTAATTATAGATATACATCTTTATTATCAACATTTCCTATACTATTCACATTTGAACACTAGTGGATAGTATTAAAAAAATGTTGATAATAAGAATTTTTCTCTCTAATATAGCAAAAAAAATGCAATGGGACTGGCAAGTCTCATTTTCCTGTTGTTATAAGGAGAAAATGTTAAAATAAAAGTAACAGACCACTCATACGTAATGAGCCAAAAGCTCACCATAGCATTTTTATCCAGTCAAGCTTAGAAGTATTGTTTTTTTTACATATTCTACATGTGAAAGACATATTTTGTAAGGTTGTGAAAAGTTTTTTCTGCCATAAAAGTTGTTTTAAAAGTTCTTTAAAATCATCCAATCAATCATGTCTTTATTGTACTTGGTTAAGACAATAATCCATCTTATGATGATGGTATTGTTAATTTGGCCTTCTGTCAGATTGATGTTGTAACTACTTTTTATCATTGATTTTAAACCATAACAGGTCACAGATTTTAATCATTAATTTTAACTGTAAATTCCTGAGACATTCAGGAGACATTAGGAGGACTCTTACATTGTATGATTACATTGTGAGGGGTTCTTTTGGGGGTCATTTTCATGTGACTTCTCTCATTGTATTACCATTTACATGATATCTCATGTATATAGTTTTTTTTCTTATATAAATATGTTTTTCTTGTATCTGTGGTCATTTTTTATTTATTTTTCCCCTGTGAAACAGACATTACATAGTGGACATCAACCTTTTGTTGGTTTCAAATAAAACTTTATGTGATAACATACAACAGCTATTTCACATGAAAAACTGTTACAAAATCAGTTATAAGCTAAATCAGCACTTAAATATATACCACAACATCTTGATAGGTTTAAATGTCCATATTTTTATGTGATTTTACCTAAGACATACATGTGAAGAGATGTATTCTCTGGAGAAAGTCAGACATTGGTGACATTTATATTTAGAGTTGTCAGAAGAATGTTGGAATTAGTGGTGGTTTCATATAATATATAGCAATATTTTGTAATGAGGATTTTGATAAATTTATTATTAGACTTTAACTAAGTATATGTACACGATGTCGCCCACTGGTGGTGTTAAAAATAATGAAGTCTGGAGTCATGCCCTGGGTTACATTGTAGTATTATTGGGCTATGACATCGGCATAGTTAAATGTTACTTTAATGCCCTTCACTGCAAAACTGTATACTTGTAATGAATTACAGCTTTTTTCATGTTGTATTTGAATTGTTTTGTTTTTACTGGGTTGTTTTTATTAGAATTTAAGGATTGCTTTACATCAAACAAGCATTTAGACATTTCAAAGTAAATTTTTTTATTTTGAAAACTTTTATATTTTAAATAATTTCCATCATGGTCAATATTTAAGAGTTATGGTCCCCTTTAATTTCTATATATGTTGGCCACTAAATAAATATACTTGATAATTACTAAATCTGGCTAAAATAATTCAAATAGTTGTTTACGTGACAATATTTGACAAATAATTCATTTGAATGTTCTCCATTAAATACCTATTGATTATGTTGACAAAAATATGCTCAGGTATAAGAAATAGAACCTTTAAATGAACTAGAAACTTAAAGTTCTACAACTTTAAAAGACATTTTCTGACCTTATCGATACCAATCAATACTAGATTGTCAGTTTTCAGACTTTCTGGATTGACAACGTTTGCCAGTTGTTCTACTGAAGGTCATACCTTTTCTGTGGGTACTCTTGTCTTACCCCCTCCCCCCCCCCCCCCCCCAATAAAAAACTGGATTTCACGATGCAACCGAAACATTGATAAAAGTGGTGTTAAATTATTTTAATCTTTACGGTCTTACCCCTAAATTGTATTTTGCTCTTTGTTCTATTAGTTTTTAATTGAATAATATAAGTTTCCACAAAAATACCAAGTTTCTAACAATTTAATGGTCGTTCGAGTGAGATATTGACATAACAAGTCTGTGGTGTATATTACACTTTGTATAACATGATTGTTATTATTTACATGATGTCATCAGTGTCACCAGCAAAATTCACAGTTTAATTGTGTAAACAATGATACTGATAAGCCCCATCATTTTGATGCAGATTTGATTAAGACTCTCCAAAGATTTATGTGTTACAGGCAGAGATTTTTCTAAAATTTTAATTTGTGATTTATAAAAATTATCATCACTCCAAAAATCAACTCCAACTTTTCATTCCAAATTTCTCTCCACTCCACCCCAAGACTCCACTCTGTAAAATACATGGTGAATTTATTCTTCATTGTTTTTATTTGTCTTTTTCATGAGTGTTTATTCACCAGACCCAGTCAGTAAAATTCCCCAAATATCTCTGTTATCTTAATAACTTTATAAATGTACACCTCTAATTACAGAACATTGACATAACAAGTCTGTGCTGTATATTACTCTGTATATAGTTGACTGGACTATATCAACATAATATTGACTGAATCAATAGGGTAAGCCAGTCAATGAAGTAATCATAGTCTCTTTATCATCACCTGATTAAACAATCATTCAGATTAACTAGACCAAGTGGGGATTGGTGGATAAACATGTGGAATTGGTACTGGATATCAGATTAAACTGTATCAAAATATTGTTCTGTAACATGGAGTCCCTTTAATTGGTACTAGATACCAGATTATACTGTATCCAAATATTGTTCTGTAACATGGAGTCCCTTTAATTGGTACTAGATACCAGATTATACTGTATCCAAATATTGTTCTGTAACATGGCGTCCCTTTAACTGGCACCATATTACATAGAGATGATCTTGGTGGTTGTATATAAAATGTTTTTTACCTGGAGGAGATTGATCACAATGTATGCTTTGTTGAGAAAGAAGACTTAAAAGTTTTGCAGCCTGGTGATCAATTTTTTCTAAAAAAACTAATTCTATAGTATTTTAAGTGAATGGAGAGTATCCATAATTTGCTCAAACTTTAAATTTTGCAAGATACTATAAATGTATTGGAAGATGATTTATAGTTCAAATGGAAGATAGTAATTGTGTGTTTTGTATAGAATTATGTTTTCTAGTTGTTTATTTACTGGAATGCATTTTGTTAAATTAAAAAGAAATAAAACAAAATATATTTCACTTTTAAAGTTAAACAGACCCACACCTTGTTCTCAGTCTAAAGTAAATAACCATAAAAATACGTTCTTTTTTATAAACATCATATAAAAACGTGAGCATAATAATACGTAAAATGTGTTTTGCTTGATTAAAACCATTGATTGTATAGTCATGTACTTGAATAATAAAGGTATGGATATTTGTCTAGTTCTGGCGTAAACATTGTTACACGTAGAATGATCTAGCATAAATTTTGAATAGATACAAAAAAAAATTTCTTATGTCAAGGCATAAGTGAATGTCCTGTATGGGATTCTTCCAAATTTATGAAGTAGTCCAAAACAAGTTTTTGATTGGTGGACTACTTTTCATTGTTCTTGAGTATATAGGATAACGATTTAAGGGTAGATATTTGAAATACAATTTAGTTGAGAATCTAATTCCAAACATTTTTCTAATATTCTTTCATAAAAGTTTTTTTTCTCAATTAAATAAGTTTGCAAATCAAGGTGTTTTATTAATGTTCTGTATGCAGTTGAAGTTTAGATAGAATAGCATGGTGCTTACATCAAAATATTTTACTGAGAAACCTTGTAACTGTAATGGTTATCTGTGAGCTTTTCTCATTTCTATAATATTAAACCTTACTAGGTCCATGTTAAAATGATCAATTTCGACCTGTCAAATTAAAATCTGAATTAAATTTCGTTTTATACCACTGGATTCATGTCTTGCCAAGGTAAAAATTGACATACAAACCTTGGTGAAAATCTGCAGTGTAATGTATTACCTACAAGATTTCTTTTCTAACTTAAAGGTAAATGTCACCTGCTTTGTAAAATTGTCACAATCATAATGATAAGCTTGAAAATTATGCTTTGCAGAGTCAATACAATGACGTTTTCTTCATTGCAATTATATGTGTAGATTATTTTAAATGTTTTGCAAAGTTTTGTTGTGATTGACAAAAAAAGGCCCACATACAGTGTTGATACAGGTCACGATATGTAAAAACATGATCCCCAATCTAGAGATTAGTCATCAAGATTTTTTAATTGTGGACGTCTTTATTATCACGGTCAAGAATAAAATCTATTGGAATTTTTATCCTCCTGTGTTTATTCATCAATATTGACTGTTAATCCGATTAATAAAAATATCGGACAACTTCTAATGTCTTATTTGTATGGATTTCACTCAGTGAGCTTGTAGACACTTAAACATCACTTAAAATTTGTTAAACACCAATTAGTAGAGAACATGCATTTGAATATCTTAGATAGGCCAGGTATGTGGGAGATACCTGAGAAATGACCAGTTTACCTGTACAGAGGTCAGCTGACATGTTGATCATATTTTACGTTTCAGGATTAATCAATTTCTGGATGTTGTTTTCGTTGGAGTAGAATGTTTTCATTAAGATAATGTCAGTTATTTTGAGAGTTGAAATTTAAAATATTTTTCGTTTGGATTTACATTCACTTCACCTAGGATTATTTAAATTTTGTGGTTTTTTAGTGAAAAATTTAAAGAATGCGTCCAGGTAGGTCAAATTAAATATTGATCAATGCTTCTGTTACGAGTAGTCTGGGATCCTGACTAAATATTCTCAATACCGTAAGCGGACTTCCAGTTCGAATATACAGTCAGGTCACCAGCAATGAATCCGGTCAAAATTTTGACCGGTTTGCAACATTCGGAATACCTCAAAATTTACGTCATTATTAACAGTAACTGACGTAACTCCGATACAAAGCATTATGACGTAACGTCCGGCGTCCGGGTAAACAAATCAAATAAAAATACAGTTTATCAAAAGAATGCTTTTATAGATTTATGTCTCGAATGTGGGAATAACTTACAGAGATTTCTCAGTTTAACTCGAAAGCCGGAAAACAAGAAGCAGGTAGCTACTTTATTTAAATTGTACTCTGACATAAATTTCCAACGGAACGAAACGCGCGAAAAATTAGCTCAAACATGGCGTTTTAAATAACCAATCAAATTGGGTAGTAAACTGGTGGTGACCTGGGGTTATATTTGAAAGTGAAGCTTGCGTAAATGAAAAATATTGCACCAGGGGACCAGGTTACTGTTACGAGTATTGATCAAGCTGTTCATGATAAATGATTTCTTTAATATTTTTTTTTATTGTTTAGATTTTTAGATTAGGATTATATAACATCAGATGCTGAGCTTCATCGTTTAACAATGCAGTGTACATTTATATGATTTGTATGGAAGCTGTATATTTTCATATAAAATGGTATAACATGTATGAGTCTCACAATTTTTTTCTTATTTAACATGTAGTTTAATGTTTTTATATATTACTTTGAAATTTTAATAAATTAAATTAATTCACTTTAATATTTGAAAGGGATTCTTTGAAACTAAAATAAATTAATTGTTATAAAAAGGTTAGTAATTTTATAAAATTACATAATATTATGTATTTATTTATGTTAAAAGTGATAAATTCATGTAATTAATAGCTGCTATTCAAAGTTAGTTTAACTTGTACAGCAGGTTTTATTTTCTCCCTGAATCACATTATTGGTCCCAGGTGTTCAGCAATATGTATTCATAGGACAAAAAGAATGACCAAAGGTCCTTGACTTAGAAATATTTGTAATTTGACATCTGTTCTCCCTAGTAAACCTGCCATATAATGTCAAAAGAATGGTCCATAAAATATATTAAAACCAGACAATCTCATTAATCTCTATTGTTAAAGTAAGAAATAGTCCAGTTTGGCTCATTGGCTCAATTTACAGTAGCTGAAAAATTTAATGGTATTATGATCAGAAACTGTCTCCTAGCACTTCTTCATACCTTCTACATAGCTGTCTCCCTGAAGCTTCAATGCATTATCTCACAGTAGTACTATGCCTACTTGGTGTTTCTAAGTAGCTTCAGTGAAGTCTAGTTTTTCAGAATACCATCAATACCTTCTAGATGTCACCCAGTAGCTTTAGTGCCTTTTTGTTGCCTTCCAGTAGGTTCAGTGCTTTTTTGTTGCCTTCCAGTAGGTTCAGTGCTTTTTTGTTGCCTTCCAGTAGGTTCAGTGCTTTTTTGTTGCCTTCCAGTAGGTTCAGTGCCTTTTTGTTGCCTTCCAGTAGGTTCAGTGCCTTTTTGTTGCCTTCCAGTAGGTTCAGTGCCTTTTTGTTGCTTCCAGTAGGTTCAGTGCCTTTTTGTTGCCTTCCAGTAGGTTCAGTGCCTTTTTGTTGCCTTCCAGTAGGTTCAGTGCCTTTTTGTTGCCTTCCAGTAGGTTCAGTGCTTTTCTTGTTGCCTTTCCAATTGCTTCAGTGCTGTTTGCTGTCTTCCTGTAGCTTCAGTACATTCTGGTTGTCTTCCAGTAGCTTCTATAATATTTAGTAGCGTCAGTTTATTATATGTCTCCCAGTAGCTTCAGTACTTTCTAGTTGTCTCCCAGTAGCATCAGTACATTCTATGTGTCTCCTTGTAGCTTCAGTACATGTTATATGTCACCCGGTAGCTTCAGTACATTCTGTTTGACTCTCAGTTGCTTCAGTACAATCTTGTTGTCTCTCAGAAGCTTCAGCATGTTCTATTTTTCTCCACATGCCTTCTTATCCCCATGCACAAACACTGTGACCAATCAAAACTCTAGTTTGGCTCCAAAGCTGAAATGTTCTTTTGCATGCAGTTTTATGGTGTAGTGTGATCTCCTTAAACAGTCATATCTGTGATTGCTATTTTTACTGAATATTATGTATTATTTTCAGAACAAAAAATGATTTGTTGAATCTAGATGTTTACTAAAATAACTGTGAAAGAAAATAGTTCTATTTGATTTTCAAAAGTATAAGAAGTGCCTTAACTTAAATCGGATTGAGAAAAAAGTAATTTAATGTCTTTAAAACTGTTTGTAGCTTCTTTTTAAAGTGCAGTGGTCTGGTAATTACAGACTGTTCAGTGTACTGGGGATTCAATAATTTCTTATAACAAAAAAGGCTTTAAAAGTACTATTAATTATATTATTACAAATTACAACACACAAGAAATTAACACTATTTCATTAAAAGTCAACTAGATTTCTGTACCTTTTAATTGTAACAACCTCTGTGTATATATAAGAAAAGGACAAATGAAAACAAAACTCACTTGTAACAAACCATGTGAAATACAATATGGGAACAAAGGGGATCTTGTTTCAGGATTTAAAATGTTAAATAAATTTATTTGAATAATTTTGGTGTGATTTTACACCATAATGGGGGATAATCCTTCAAATCATGGACTGTGACTCATAAACAAGAGGATGTAAACAAGCCAGACTTTTATATAAATGGTAAATGTTGTTGACTTTAATATCAAATTTTATTATTGACTAATAAGTTGTTATGTGTGATTTTTATGTGAAATAAATAATAAAAATAAATAAATTTATTACTTTTTTGTAACTACTTTGAAATTTCAAAGAAACTGACTTGAGGGTAAATCATAGTGCGAATTTATTGCAGTGCTAGTTTTCTTGTTAACATACATGTTACACCAGATTAAAAACTTAAATAAGGAAGGGATTAAAATTGATATCTTTTGTTATGTAACCACAATCCTTTTGAAGTTGACTTTTAGATACTACATCTCTGCCTGAGGTTCAATTATTTTGGTTAATATAAAACTGACCTATTCTTTCAAATTTAAATAGTATTAAAAGTTCAAGGAATTAAGTTTAGAATGGTAGATGATATATTAAATGACTCCAGTTTTTATGATGATGAAACCATATTAAGGATTTTAGAACTGAGAACTACATACTGGCTACAGTATCATGGTAAACTATTTACTGGTATTAAAATCCACAGATTGTAGACATATACAGGGAATGATGAATAAATTATTTTATTATTAGCATTTTTTTTTGTCAGAAGTAGTCCAACTTATTTTTTATAGTTCATTATAAGTCATCAACAAAAGTAAAAAAATAATGTTAAACATACTGTAAGAATGACTGTTTACAAATAATTGGTTAATAACCTTGCACTTAGTGACTGTATATTGTTTTAATTCTAGGCCAAAGAAACAGACCTAGAAATGGGATGAGAGGTCCGCCACCGAGAAATGAGGTACGTAGACATGTGCACTGTAAACAAATCCTTACTACTTTTAAAAGCAACAGCATATAGCCATACTTCAGTACATCCTTAGTTATAATAATGGGGTCTACTGTGCATTTTCTTCTGTTAAAATTATCATTTATGGCATTTTGGGGCTCAAATTTTCTTTTTTTGTATAATTTATGTTATAAACGGAACATTATTGTTCATCATCTTTGTGCCAATGAAAATCTGACAAATGAGAAAGATTATTATTTTTAAAAAACTTTTTTTACGTCCCTTCTTCATTTTTTCATAAATAGTCACTTAGAGTTCATGACATGCTTTATTCTGTTTAAATTTCTTGTTAGCAGTTTGGAAAAGGCTTTCAAAACTACATGTATTCGCTTTTAAAAATGGAGATATGCCAAGTAAAAACTGCCTAAATTATCAGCTGATAGTTTTTTTAATATCTTAATCATTTATTTCATTTTTTACGTGAGTAAGGTAATATAATGCTTTATAATCCTTAAAATAAACAGAAAATTAGTTTGAGTAAGATCAAGATTATAATTCCAATTTATAACAAGTGTCTCCTTTAATGGTAGAACACCTGTGTACCAAAACCTGCTCTGAGGAATGACATTGTTGGAGTTTAATCAGGAAATCTGGAATAAAACAGCAATCAAACTTGTTATTAGATTTTATTTCAAGCCTGGTATGTGATGATGTACATGGCTTGACCATGATGAACTAATTGATATGATTTTATTGTACCCTGTAGGTGGCTTTATTGATGTCATTACATTTTGAATTTCTATTTGTGAATGAAATTTCCTGAAATTTTCAAAAGGCATTTGTTTAATGGTCATTGACTGCTAATGCAAAGTACTGAATATCAATATTATATTGGTTGAGTATAGGGAGCTGTAATTATCTGTTTGTGTGCTTCTGTGGTTTGAAATGGGAACTTGATGTGAGATAATTTGATGAATTAATTTTGTATCATTGTCTGAAGTGACACATGTCTTTTTGTTTTCAGTTGTCATTAGAATTTTTAATCAAATTTATATGAATTGTCTATGGTGACACACCTTTGTGTACCTGTCCGTTATTTCACTGTATCTTTGTATAACTGGTCATGTGTTACAATAGTTACATGTAAAAGGAATTTAGAAATTGGCATTTAATGTTGTTATATGACATCAAAGTTTATACAAGGCATTCCACTGTATGCTAATAGGGATCATGGATACCACGCTACAGGAGGTAGCTACTGTCATTGAGGAGAGAATTCACACATTACTATCATAAGACAAACAGACATCATTCTGTTGTACAAATATATATTTATCTTCCTGTTTATAATGGTTACATTGTGTATTCGCAACTGACCCTAAAATCTAACATAATTTAGCACCTCAGTTTCTTAATTACTTGAGAATTTAACAGATTCTTTCAATTGTTGAACTAAATCCTGCAACTAAGTGTGAAATAGATATATATTTTTTTTTCATTTATCATATTGAATGTGATTGCTTCAGACTTGCTTATGAGGTCTTTATTTTTCTGTATTGAATCTTATACAATTTATAAAGTATGCAAAAAGAGAATAAATTTCTACCTATCCTCCTGGATATTTATTTAAAATAATATGCTGTATCATATGTCCTTTTCATAAAATTTTTGATATATAAAGGTCAGTAAACTTCTTTACAAAACAAACGTTGATTAGTGTGATAAAACACAAGATAGACTTTGACACGCAAAAAGAAAATAATCTGAGTTGTGACACAAGTCATTTAATATGTAATGACCTTAAATGAATGCTGTGTAAACTTATTAATTATTTCTTTTGTAAAGGGAGATAATCTGACTAATCGGGTCACAAGGTGATCTTATCTTGTGTTGTTTTGATTTTTTTGTTCCGATTTTGATAAGTTAAAAGGCCATAAAAGTTGCAGATAAATAGACAAATTAATATCAATCCCAGGTCAGTGGCTAGCCTGTAAGAAATCAGGTCATACTGATTGAGGTCAGTTGGGTTGTCATATTTATTGCAAAAACAATTTATAGAAAACAACAATCACAATTACAACAATTTTATAACAAGAAATTGTTTTTTTCATGAAGCTTTAAACTTTAGAACTTATTATATATTTTTTAACCAACACAGTTTTTTTTTTCACACTTCTGAACTTATGGTCAGTTTTGTAAACCAAGTCATTTATTTCTACACTTTACTATGAAACTTTGTCAAAGACTTCAGCAGAGAAATTAATTTGGCCCAGTAGTATGGGGCATATAAAACATTTTTTAAAAATCAATACAGAATTTAATGTGTTTTAAAATTTAACATGACCATATTTTCCCACAATACATAATGTACCTATGTAAAAGTAATTCTTATTTACACAAAATTTGAATTTCAGATTTGACGAGGTCATGTAGAACATAGTACTGAGAAATGCTTAGTGATGTATAATAAGATACGATCACATTTTTTTTAATCGAACTTATTTGTTATTCAAATTGAAATTTTTTTGTGGGAATTTTTTGTTTGTTTAGAAAGATGTGAAAGCTTTGTTCGTTTTTATGTAAAAGGTGTTCCTTTAAATATGTTTTAAATGTGGATTATTTTTGGTGTTTGAATGAGAAATATGTATTCACAAGTGATCGCTTTTTAAGTTTTCATCAAAAAAGTATTTGAAAATGTGTTAAAATTTTAGCCTAAAAAATCTGGTGTTTCTATTAAATTAAAGACATTTACTGTAATAAGCAAGTTTCACCCCCTACAGGCTAATTGCTTTATTCTGAATTATATAAATAAAATGTTTTTCTTCGTTGATTTGGGTTTTTTTAAACCAGTGTATTTAAATTCCTAAATTGAATTTACAAAACATGGTAGCAAAACTGCTATTAGAAATGAAAAATTTCTTTTTGAGTTAATACTTTAGTACTTGACTTGGGGAGTTTTTTACGTCCTACACCGACAACTTAATGCCCTTGGTCGGACGGAAATTTTGAGTTAATATTAAACACAGGTCTTTATATAGTGCAGTTTATCTGATCATGTGACCTCGGGTGCATATTTATTGATCATAATGCACCAGGTAAAATTCTACCGAAACTTACTACAAAACTGACAGAAATAGATATGCGGATTACAGGTAAATTAAACAACCTTAACCACAAAAACCGCAGATCTTTTTTTTAGTGTTTTTATTGAAAGTTATACAATGTGTGAAAATACAGTGGTAGTAACTGCTAATTAGGAATATAACAACACAAACGTTTAGTGTAGGTAAGTGATTTCAAATAAATATTATTGTTTTCATTGTTTATTTGAACCGCCTCAACATTAAATATTATGTTTGAATAATAACAATAATAATATTTATAAGTTTGAACATGTAAACAGTAAATGGTTATAACTCATCAAATAAAAGACAAACAAATAACTAATATTATTATCAATTCAACATGGACTAATGACCTTCTAGAGTGTTGGTGACATTAATTAAGGATTGATGAGTGATGACATATTTGGTGTGTTGTAAAATTTTAGGTGATGTTGGCTATGTAGTGGTACTTTTTATGGTACATGTAAGTTTCAGCTGAAATTGATAGTTTCATCTGATATTAACAAGATTGTTCCCTGGCTATAATTTGTGGTTTACATTATGTACTCTGACACCTCTTGTCAAAAAATATTTTTGTTAGTCCTTAAATATAGGGTATTTTGATATAACCAGGATATGATAAGAGGTAATGCTCCTATAATATTCTTATTATTTAATGTAGTTTTGAGTTTTATTTGTTGAGGTTTTGACAGTTGTTTAGCTACCATGAATATTCTTCAGGTGGTCATATTTTCGTAGTTATTGGTCCTAATGCATTCATGATACAAGATAAAAGTGAGATCAACATCAGAAATTAAAATGTATAAGCTTTGTTCTGGAAGTAGGAGGATACACTTACAGTTCATGCCCAGGTCAAGCCCATTACTTTGTCATCCTGCTTTATATGGTAAAGTATTGTGACCCTCTGATTTCTAATGGATAATTTAAATCTTGATTTACCTTGACTATACAATAAATAGGAAAGTGGCTGTATGACATCAGAACTAATCCATTCCTTTGTTTAGGTAGCTTTTCAATGACTTTAATGTACAACTAAATATTTATATATTTTTTTTCATTCTATATTTGTTTAATTTATCCTTAAAATTTCCTATATCTCTTTAAAAAATCAAATACCAAGTAGAGAAGTACATACAATATTGACATTCATTATTAGTTACTGGAAGAAAACTCAGAACTCCAATGTTGATAACAGTTCTTTGTAAAAAGATACCCATAATGAGATATGTATAGAGCATAATGCTAGTTTAAATAATTGTACTAAATATGATGTTTTATCCATGATTCATGCATCTTGGCAAGGGATGCAGCTTACCCTTGCCAAATTATTCACATTTGACATTTAAGTAAATTATGTTATATAATCTGTTGTGACGCCTTGTCATTGTGTTTGTTACTGTCATATTGGTAAACAAAATTTGTTTAAATCTCATGCTTGGACTCTGGAGGTACAGTGGTTTGTGTGCCATGGATACAGGATTGTTAACCTCGTAATCAGATAGTCTGGTATGTCTGTTGACAGTCTGGTATGTCTGTTGACTTCTGTGTTCTGTCTGGTATGTCAGTTGGTGTCTGTGTTCTAGCATGTATGTAAAAATCCCTAGAACCTGTATTTAGCATAATATCATAGCATATACATTGATTTAGTTCATGATATGTTTTTATTCTAGGAAATACTGATATAATCTAGGTCAGTTTTACAAGATACTAGTAGCATACAGGAAAATAACTGAAATTCTATATTGTTACAATATGGTATAGTTATGGGCTGGTACCAGATACTGGTACTGTATTGTTACAATATGGTAAAGTTATGGGCTGGTACCAGATCCTGGTACTGTATTGTTACAATATGGTATAGTTATGGGCTGGTACCAGATCCTGGTACTGTATTGTTACAATATGGTATAGTTATGGGCTGGTACCAGATCCTGGTACTGTATTGTTACAATATGGTATAGTTATGGGCTGGTACCAGATCCTGGTTCATTTGGTGTAAACTTTATTAATTAATATGTAAATATCTACAAGTTTTACCTGGAAGGATGTGTTGGGGGTATAGAAATAAAGACATCATTTTTGTCTTCATAATTTAACAGATTGATCATTTTCTTGACATATACACCCCATGTATATTAAGTAGTTAGGTACATGTATTGGATAAACTACTGCATATTTCTTTCTGTGAGAATGATTTTTTTCTGCCTAGGATAATGACTATCTTTATTCTGCAAAATACAATTGGTTGTTACATAATTATATATCAAAATGTCTCGTGATATGTCTGAATTTTCTTGTAATTTTTGTTCTGCTCTTCTAAATATTTTCTTTTATTGCCCTCGTATTCCGATACATTATTCTGAAAGAAAAGGTTTACAAAAACTACTGCAACTCCATGTTTGTATTTAAATATCACGAAAAACAGTTGAGATTGTCAGGTAACTTTATTGATATGAATAATAGAAGTACTACAAAGAATACATATCGGTATACCTGTAATTTAGATAAGTAAAACTTATCAAACACTTCACTTTTATAATCCTTTCACTGATTTCTTTGCCAGATATAAAATTTAATAAACAGGCTATAATTATATCAGACAATATGGTTTATAGGAGGTGTGTGTTGACCTTGTGGTTTCTAATAGCTGCATTCGACAATTAAAAACATACCAGCATGCAATGTTAAAATCGTTGAAGGGAGTTTTGGGAAGCTAATTCTGTGTTATGTATTCTAATGTGAAATGAGCCAGAAAACATAAAATATGACATGTGTGGGATGTAACAACATGCAGGTAAATTTATTTCCATCATTTAATATATAATTATGACAGGTGGTAAATTGTCGGTCTTGTTGCCCTAAATTCTATAAAGAATTTGTTCATCAGAAAAGAACTTGTTCATTACTTTTTGTTTTTAGATGGTATTTTGAAATTTGTTTTTTTTTTACATTTTTAGAACTATACATTTTAACATTAAGCAATTGTTTAAAAAAGGCCAAAATAGAATTATGATTAATGTTTTCAGTTCGGTCTCAGTGGCAACAATGAATTTAACTTAAAAGCCAGTTAAAAGGACATCTTTTATTGGCAACTAAGTGGAAGGAGGATACAGGAAGACAGGGTGATATAAGATTGTAAGAATGCATGCTGGGAAGGGTGGACAGTTGTTAATGGTCTCTAATTACCATGGTTAGTTATAATAATTAGCCCTGTTTGGCTAGTTCAGTTTAACATCCCCATTGTAAAGCAGGTAAATTGAATTTACCTGAAAGGTTAATGTGACAAAAGATGGAAAACTTGTTTAGGTATTATGTCTAGGTGGCAATCCCATAAAAATGATGTAGGTCAGAAGTTGTATACAGTACTATGTAGAGAAATATCTTTGTACATGTAAATGAAGGTAATAACTAAATACTGAACACAAAGGTAACTGTCAAAAAGTCCAAGATACCATGTAATTCTTAACTGGTTAATAGACATATATAACAAGTATCAGTACTTGTACTCGGATTAAAGAACACACAAGATGGTATTGTTTGATTTATCTCCACTTAAAGATTAGTCCTTGATTTCACCATTTGTTTACAAGGAATTATTATTGTCAGTTGTTTTATCTTGTTGATATGAATAATACTTGTACTGGTATAAGTACATAGCAAATCTTCAAATCTTTTTTCTTATGAAACTTTTTGAGATTGACAACACTATATTATCTATTGAATGATAGGAGGTTATATATTCGACAAGTTAAGGTGTATAGTTTCCTCATCTGATATCTAACTGTATTGTCTTGTTCAGGATGTTTGAGATATTTGATCCTGATAGGAAAGATAATTGACTAGCATGTCATTTTAAAAATATTTTTTAAGAAAGAGAGGTCATTATATGTTATACACAGAAAGACAGGTCTTCCATTTTGTGACATTTTTATATATTATAAGTGGGAAGACTTCATTCAGAAAAGATGAAGGATTAGTTGACCTATTGTGCTATCAATAAATTTGGAATAAGGATGGAATACTAAGATGACTTTACTGTTGAATTGGTTAGTGGTATGTAACAGGTTCTGTTAGTATTGTTGTCAAGTATACAAGATTGCTGATGTCTGGTTTTGAAAAAGAAGCAAAGAGTTATACCAGATTTTAAACAATAGTTATTTTTAAAAGAATTTTTATTGGATCTTTAAGTAAGATTTTGTTGTGAGTTAAAACAAGATCATATTTCTGCTGTGATTCATTAAATAGTTACTAGTAAAAATAACAAATGTTTTAGTTGTAGCATGTCCATATTATACACGTAATGATATTGAGCTTTCCAGTGGTACTTGGTGATACCACAGGGCTCACTTGAACATACCTATATCATTTATATATCACAATTTAAATCCAAAATCTATAATCATGTTTATTTTGCCTTTATGGTGATAACGATAAGGAATTTGTTTCTTGTCAGAAGTTATTGAATTTTCAATGAATTTAAAATTGAGTTGATGCTTTTTTCTTGAAAAGAAAACAAATTTAGGTAAGTTTGACTGTTGTTTTCTTGGCATGTTGCCATTTAAAGTTATCACTATCCAATATGTTTTAATTTTCCACCCAAAATAGAAATCTGAAATGTTAGCTCAGGATCAAAGGTTGTTGACTCAAACATGCTTCATTTGTTGATTTTCACACACTTGTCTTATTTTTAATATTTAAAATAATATTTCATTTCAAGAATCGTCTTCCATTGTTTACTTCTCAAAACTACAAATACAAACATATAATATTTACAATAACTAATACTGTTTATATTTCACCTTCTCCGTTTCATTACTGGGAAATATCAGTTGTAAATTGTTTACTCAATAAGTTTACAAGCAGTAGGTTTTAAAATTTTAATTGGACTGGATAAGAACATGCTACTTTTATTTAGTCAAAGGGAAGTAACTCTGATTACATGTTGATGGAAAATTTTGTTGTCAGAATTTGGAAAGAAACCAATTTGACCTTGTTCTTTTGAATCAGTGTCAATTTAGGAAACAAGCCAATAGGAGATTAAGATTTATTTAATTTGGAAGGGTTATAGAACAGAGATTGTTTGTGGTACAGGAATAGATTGTAATATAGACAATATAACACATATATCCAACACGTACACCATTGACATTGATATTTCATGCTTCCTTACTAACATTACTGAGTGATTAAGGTAGTTGACCAGTGAGGTTACTTGTTCATAACTGTGTTCAGTTAGAGTGTGCTTGACTCCAATTTTTAATTTACAAGCACTGCAAGTTTTCTTGTCAAATGTCAAAGTTTTTCACTGCCATTGTATTATAGGTGAAAATGGATGAAAGTTGCATAAAACCTCAAACAACCTTCCTTCAGCAATTTTTCAGTTATATCATTGTTTTCTAGAAATCCTTGTCAATAAGATTGGAGTTTAGCACATTTTGCCCAAAATTGTATTGTTCATATCCAGAGTGTTCTCTTTCTTTGGGTTCTTGTCTTCTTTTTGTCAGGTTTGAGGATGAGACTCTTTCAGTAAACTAACTCTGATTTTCCATTGATAAACTGTTGATTTATACTTTGTTTAGGTACATTGTGTTTTCTTAAAAAGTTATTGAATTAAAGATTTTTCTGCCAAAGTATGAACATCCTCACAAGTCAGGGTTTCTGTGTCCTCATGTGTCCACGAAACCCTGACAAACTTAGCTAGGAAATTCCCGGGCTAGAAGTCACTATTTTGATTGGCTACATCATACCTGAATGTAGCTAATCAAAAGCTATCTTTCATTCACGACTTGGTTAGGGGATATCCCGATGTTAATTGTAAATAAACCGAACGGATGTGTTGCATAGACCATGTGAAAATCAGTGTATTTTGTACAGTAGTGTTAATAGTTTGTTATTACGGCATTATTTATTAGTTGCATTTCGCTTTCTCACACCCAAGAATAAGTAATTATGACTACTGCCAAACACTTGCTTCTTTCATTCAATCTCATTAGTTGATATTTTTGGAGGATTTTAAGGATTGACATCATATAAAAATCTTCTAGCCCGGGGATTTCCTAGCTAAGTTTGTACACATGTGGACACAGAAACCCTGACTTGTGAGGATGAACTAATTACATATGTTAGTGTTATCTTGATTTGTTCATTCATTACTTGCTTTTTAGTGTTGCTTTATTGTATTTAAGTACTGGAATATAGGAGAAAAAACTGTTATCATTAAAAGTCACACCCACTGGCAATCAAAGTAATTTACCATGAAGTTTAGTGAGTACAACAAGTTACTGTTAGGGTTGTTTGTCCTTGTTTGAACTGTGGTCTGATATTTCATGGCTAATTTATTGTAAATAGTGTCATTTTGATATTGTTCCATTTTCTGCTGATATTTTTGCATTTTTGTCATTTTGCTTGGTAGCCATGAGTTAGTTATACATGATTCAATAGATGTCTACAGAATTGTGTTAGCATAGAGTTTGGGGCAGTCTTGTGTTTAAATGCTTTTCCTGTTCAAATTTATATTTAATATAAATGCATATATTTTTGTCAGAACCAACCACAATTATCATGTCATCAGTAGTTATAATTAGGACATTGTACATTGATTTTAATGTTCATTGAATCACAACTTATGGTAAGCCATTTGAAACATTTAATGCAACAGGTAAAATAATCCTCTATCTAAGATAATCAGAGTATAAACTGAAGATTCCCGCCATCAGATATGACGCTGTCATTAAAATATGACCCAAATATTATTCAAATTTTAAAATTTTATGTTGCCTAGATTTTATTGTCCGGATCATATTACAGGGATTTTATCTAATAGTGTTGATAATTGAGCTTTGTTTAATGATATGGTCATTACTTAATCTGGGGATTACAATACACCTGAATATACAGGTATTTTGGATGTGTGATTTACCTTAGGGCTATTTATGGAGGCATGCTCCATTGATCAGACCATACCTGTTATAGATGTCAGCCATATTGTGTGATAACTCATCTACCTGTGTTTTGAAGGAGTTTGATTTCTGTTAAAGAATTTTATCAAATCGCTTATTTCCTGTTATGTTTTGTGTATAACATTGTGATATTATGTGAATTTACCTGGGAATTACCTTTTGAACACTTGAAAACCATGCTGGACGCATTAACATCATGGCAAATCAAAATATTCAATTTTCTTATGACAGTAATGAAGAAGACTGGGATCTTACTACTTTACAGTTTCTAAATTCTCAATTGGAAAGCTACGTTAACATGGTAGGTAAAAACCTCTGGGAATATTTATGTTTCGTGGCATTTTATTTGTTTTTATCATACAACCATTTACAGTTGAAAGTTCATGGTAAACATTGATGTATTGTAGCTTGTTCTGTCATTTTAGGAGCCCATCAGTTGTTCTTTAGTTCTTAACAAAGTGTTCATTGTTAATAATTTTGTGTAAGAATAACAGACAATTTCTTTTATGATGCAAGCAATGTATTTGTATTTTTGGTTGTTTTTTTCTCTAAATACTTGTGTTATATAGTCCTTCATTCCTGTTTAAATCTATTTTAATTATTTAATTTTGTATCACTCTTACATTTACTTGTACCAGGAAACAATTCTTAATATAAAAGGTCCAATATATTTTTGAATAGTTTCTACAATCTATTGAAATCTGTATTTTACACAGAGCACTCCTAGCTCCACAAAAATGAATTATTTTGCACCTATATTTAGAACTGATTAAATATGTCTGTAGCCAACTTTCATTTTGTGATAATACAATATGTATGAGCAGTTATATTTACTATATCCTACTTATTATAGTATGTGGGATTAATTTAATCCATTAGCCAATAGTTTGGCTTATGATGAATAAAATCTGATATTCAAAAATTTTCTATAGAAAGCAAGGACAAACTGCATAGATACTATTATATTCTAATACAGAAATAGAAGCTTTTACTGCTTTATTGGCAGTCAGGTGGTGTCTGAAAATGGTATGACAGCTTACACGATTTTATCTCAAAAAATGTCATCATAGAATTTTGGCTGTACTGTACTTGCTCAAGGCTATCTTTATACATTTATCTTAATAGAATCTCAATACACTTCAGTAATTAAATTCAGTGATACAAATCTACATAATAACAGGACTTACAGGTTTGTGTTGTAAGACTGTGTATTCTGTTATGCCTTGCAGCGGCTTTAATATAAATATTTTGATATTTATATGTCTGGAGGGACAGTGAGGGCTATAACTGAATATAACTTTTGTGAAAATTTGACTTTACGGCTGACAGCGACATTATATACTGTAATATATAATGTCCCTGCTGTTGCTTTGTTATTTTGTTACACTGTATGCTTAGAATGGATACAATATAGGTGTTTATACAGCAATCAATACATTTGCTGTACAATTAAGGTATACAAATAAACTTTGGCTATATACAAACAAACTCTCCTGGTACCCCATATCTTCAAATGATATTGAGTATTGTGTTCTGGTTCATTACAAGTTGTTGAATATGATATTTATTTGTGACTTCATGTTATTGCTTAATTTCCAACCCACATAATTGCTAGAAATGCTTATTTTCCTGTCCATATATTGTCAGAATATATACAGTAATTAAAATGTGAAAAATGCTTATCAAAGACTTGCATATGAACTTGTTTGTAAGGCTTGTACAAATAAACTTAGAAATATTTGATATGTCCTTCAGTCTTACAGCTTCTATATTGTATTTCAGGTTCAGATAACATGTTAATCAATCAATATAAATTACCAATATGAAGAAAACAGAATTTCCTTTTTAACTTCAAATTCTCAACTGAATATGTTGCTATTTGAATCACCAAGTGTAACACAATTGCTTGTACATGGTGTGAACACCTAATGTGAAAGTCTATTTAATATTTTGGTATAATTAAAAAAATAATTTGCTAATGATTAATAAACAGGTATGAAATGAAAACTATGTTTTCTCCAATTTCTGAAAGAAATCAAATTAAATTTTACTAGGTCATAAATTGATAATACTGGCTGTTGATATAGGATATAGGCTAATGTACTTATGTCATTTTATGGAAGAGAAAATTCAGCAATTTAGATGACATTAAATTTCTTTACAACCAAAGGAATGGCCTTTAAGAGAAATCCTATTTCATTAAATTCTTGAGTTGGAGTGCATTAAGACCTTTATAAATAGATAAATAAATATCAAAGACTTAAATTGTATTTGATGTATAAGTAATCACCCCCATTTTAGATACCAGTAAATATAAGACTGGTGTCAACAGTTCTTCAATTAACCTGAGCCAATATTTGCTTTATAGGGTAGAAAGTTTAAGTTGAAATATTCAATTTCAGATTTCTTAAGATTGTGTTCAAGTAAAAATTAAGGTTAGGTTGTTGTAAATTTAAATGAAGAATGTTGTAAGACAGGAGACTAAGTAAATAATTCTGTACAGAGGTTAATGGTGAAGACACTGTCTGGCTCAAAAATTTAAACGTAAATGAATTCTTGTAAATGACTCTATAATTCTTGCATACACAAGGCATAATATTCCGGAGTAAATATTGATATAAAATTTGATTAAGTGTTAATGCTAACTTTCCGAAGTATAAAACACTTATTTTTTTCTTTTTCTCTTGACAAAAACTACTCTTAACTGTTAAAAAGTGCACTGTTTAAAGTGGTTTGACACCACAATACTAGTAATTGCATTTGCTCACAAGAATACTGCTTAATTCAATTTATGGTTATTGTGCTTTGTTGTCATTTTGTTTTAATTGGTCAGAACAAATAGTAATTAGTAAAACTGAAATGGTCAAGCTGTGAATAATATCTCTAAAAATATATGGTGGTTGTAGTTTTTATATAAACCTTGGACTAGTATATTTAAAGGTTATTGTATAAACAGTTTCGATAACCAGAAAAAAATATAATGTTAAGATTGTTAACAGATATGTGTATTGAATATGCATTAACTATTTATGGTCAGATTGACCAGACCCAATACATATCCACTGGCTAGATACCAACATGGCTCTAATTGACATTTAATTATGTCTAAATGTATATATCTGGAAAGAGACATAAATCACCCCAGAGACATAGATGATTTATGGTCAGAATTATTTGGTCATTTATTGATTTTTGGACACAGATTGTAGAAGTGGTTATTTTTGTTTTATTACATGTAACCACCTTGTTTACCGATTGGAATATATATGAATGTCACTTAGGCACACACCAGTAGTGAAAAAAATGTATAGAGCTTGAAATGGGGCTATTTTAAATACATTTACATTAACATTTACTGGAAGACTGTGAAGGGGCATCAAACAGCATCAACTCAATATTTGAAAAAAATATATATATAAACTTATTTAACTATTACCACAGACTTAGATCCTTCTTTTATAAATATTTTCGTCTCCTTTGTTTCTGAGTATACTTTATTTACATATTCTTAAATAATATCAATATTTATTATTGATTTTACCTGGCAATTGCAGGTTAAGATCAAAGTCAAGTACTTATGCTAATTAACTAAAAGTAAATGTTCCATAACCTCCAACAATATTGATTAGTTATTGATTAGGACAGGTGTGACAGGTAACAAAGGATAGGTGTGTCATTTTGTTATTAGAATGTCAATATTCCTCTCTTTATCTAAACCTGTTAAAAAGACTTGAAGGGGATAATCTTGACTAAGATAATGTGGAGTGTTTAGACAATGAGTTGTTTGTGATAAAGCTATTTTGAAGAGATAACATTGTTTAGATTTTGACTGTAACAATGAGAAGAAAGGTTTGTGCGGTTTGTATTTGTTCTAATTTTACCATTTTTAACTGAAATTCTGATTTTTTTATTTTTGAACCAAACTATATGAAACAAAAATTGTGCTATTGTTTCTTGTTAATGTATAAATGACTCGGTTCTTTCACACTTATTAGGAGACATCGATTCTGTTGTGTTTTAAAACCATGCAGACATAAGGGGTTTTTACAGTTATATGTGTTGGAAATATTATTCTGTAGGCTGACAGTTCATTGATCAGAAACAGGTACCAGTAATTCTTTCAAATTCAGTTTGAAGACATTTACTATTTACTTTTCGATAAACCCGATAAAAGATGTTTTTCATTCTGTAAATAAAGGAAGATTGAAATTTACATAAGTTATTCATTTCAATATAAGGTGGAAAGATTTTTAAGTAAAATGTATAGCACAACCTATTCAGTATGTGGTTTTTTTTGTCAACATTCTACCTTGTGACAGCCTGTGTTTGTCACCCTCCATATTCATTATACTTGGCAATATCCATACAATTTATTCATGTTTTGAATATTGATGTAAGCGTTGCATGACTTCATTATGTGTTATCTATTAAATTGGTATTACACTTTATTGGCCAACTTTTTAAAGGACTTGTTGGCACCAGGTCTTCATATATTTAATTTAGCAATAATTGAAGAAATTGCATTTTTTCGTAAATTTGAAAAAAAAAAAAAATCATTTTCACTGTAAACTATTGCCATAAACATACATGTTTTGACATTGTGGTATTATTTGTAAGTGTAAAGCAAATTATCTCCCTTACACAGAATTCCATATATTGAAAAGCATTTCTATACATTCCAGTATACTTACTAGCTGTTGTTATTATATATAAAAATGGATATAAGATCAATTATTTTGATGAGCTATGACACACTAAAATATAGAAGATTCCAATTTGATTTGTGCATTCTCCAATTTGGATATAACATGGTTATATTTGATAATAGTACCTTGAAGCATTTGTGATTATTTATATTTATTATAAATAAGCTTTTTTATCTTTCAGTTACCGGGTGGTGTGGATTTGACCTTAAATGAGCTCCAGGACATGGCTGCTAGACAACAGCATCAAATTGAAAGTCAGCAGCAAGTCCTGGTTGCTAAGGAACAAAGACTCAAATTTCTGAAACAACAAGAACAGAAACAACAACAAATATCTGCTGAAAACGAAAGGTTGAAAAAATTGCGGGACAAGATTGAAAGTCAAGAAATGAAGCTGAAAAAGTTACGGGAATTGAGAGGCGAGGTGGAAAAGCAGCAAAGCAACAATGGAAATCTGAGTAAGTGATTAGTACTCTTTAGTGTCAACAAAGATATGTTATACGGTACTTGTTACAAAGGAGTATTTACTTTAGTCAGTGATCAGAATCTAGAATCTGTTAAATGTACCTGCAACTAAAATTGTTAATGTGTCACTTTGAACAATTTTCAAATACAGGCCGCAAATACAGCTATGCAACATACTATATACTGTAATAATCAGTGTAATGATACAGTCTAGTCCAACTAAGCTAAATAAACCCCAATTAGTTTTTATATCATGTAATTTTTTTTGTACATTGACCATGTTAGCCACATTTAAACACTAGATTTGTGATTTTGGTTATTAACATCTGTCTTCCTTGAACACTTAGTCTGGTGATTAGATAATCATTTTAAAATATTAATAGTACATGTATTCATAACCTGTATGGAGCATCACTATTAAAAATATCACTGTAAATATAGATACAGATAAACACGACTTATCATGTGCAGGAAAGAATATATATATAATACCCACTCACATGTTTTCCTATCTATAATTTATTAAGTACATGTAGTTGTTTTAGTAAGTAATGAACCTTCTTATATCCGATATGTTTTCAGAAAACATGGGAATTATGTGTGCAATAAATATTGTTATTTTTAGATGTTAGGTTTTCTCAATTTCTCTATTTTTTCCACTTCACCTTTTGTTTTTAATTTATATTAAAATAGAAGTCACTTGACATTTGTATAATTCAAATTGATTGAGTTTTTGTTTCACATTATAGATTCAGAATTGGAGAGTGTGAAAGCCTTATTTACAGAAAAAGAAAAAGAGTTAGTTATGGCTGTAGCTAAAGTGGAACAATTGACCCAGCAGTTAGAAGAGATTAGGAAAGAAAGAGCGAATCAGAAAAATGGAGAAAAAAGTGCTGCTGCCATCGAACTGGAAAAACTTAAACAAGAGTTAATGGTAAGGTGAAGATACCTTGTGTTTCTTTTGTTGTACAGTTTCTGTTCTGGAGATGTTAAATCAGTACTCCAGTTGTTTAAATGATGGCTACAATCAGCTGTAGGCCTAATTCATTGAGGATCTGTTAATACCAATAAATGTTGTCTGAATTTTATATTGAATTATGATTCTTGACATGTATGGTGTCAAACTAGAATATTACATTTAAAATATTTTATTCATTTCAATATTATTATGTAGTTTTTCATTGAAAATTAAAAATGTACAGGATTTAAAAACAAGACAAAAACAGTGAAACTCTGTTGAAACATTTTCATTATTCATATGTATACATCTGATAATAGAATTTTACTAACTAAAGTTTAATCATTCATTCAGTTTCAAGATTTTAAGAAAATTTTACTACAGCAAGCAGGACAGTTATATAAAAGACATAAGATTAAACTAAACATATTTAATGAAGAAATAATAAAAATGTTTAACTCTTCCAATTTTAGCTTAGAAACAAAATGAATGAGCAACAAAACTCTAAACTGAATGCACACAGAGAAATGTTGTCAAAACGTAAAGAGGAAATTTCACGGATGGACAACAGAATTCATGAACTACAACAACGTTTGAAGAAAAAGAAAGCACAACAAGCAGAACAACAAAAACAGTTAGCCAATCAAAACAAAGGATCAAACAGACCAATAGGAACAAATATAGCAGCCATTGAACCCTACATTCAATACTCAAACAAACAGGAGAATGGTGATGATATAGATTTGAAATCTGGATTTGCTAAACAAGATCCAAAATATCAAACTCTCCCAACAAATACTAAATTCTCCATACCTGACATGTCAACAATAGTAAATAAAGAATCTGAGAGCAAAGAACAAAACAATAATAATACTTCAAACCAGGATCAGTTGAAAATTCCATTAAGTGTAAATGTAAATTCTGCTGGAAAGAATATGCACAATGGATTCTCACAAAATCAGTTATCCGATTCTATAATAAAGGCTGCCCAGCGTCACCAAGTAGTGTCGTCAACATCAACAAACAGTGGACATCAATATGCTGGTCCACCTCCTATTCCAGCACGAGCAGCAACTACAAATCTGACATATTTTGCACCAAGACCCTTCGGAACAACTTACAGCACTAATATCCTTACAAACAGGATACAGGCTCCTATTACTACTGTTAATGTTCATGAGGAAGTAAGAACAAGTGGTAGTGGGCAGAGTTCGCCAGCGTCGAGTGAAGGCTCTCAGAAAGAACTACCCCATGATATGCATGGACCTTTGTCTATTGATCCTTTACAGCCTACAGGTGTTCCAACTGTATATGGAAAAAATGGACAAGAAAGTGTTGGTGACGGAGTTAAAATTCAAAAGTCACAGGACCAGGTAGATTCCTCACAAGGGATAAGTTCAAAAGGTGTGATAGAAAACGGACATAACACATCAAAGGACTCTCCACCGAGTTCACATTCAAGTGGGTCAGACAATTCGTTAAATGTTGTGAATAGTAATACTGCAACAAATATCACAAAACAGCCTATGAGGTATGCTTCAAAAAATCTTATTGCAAACACTTATATGGGTCGCTTAGGACCTGAAGCAATGAAAAAGTATCAACAAAATTTCAATTTGATTTATAATGGAGGATTAAGTGGGAATCAGGATGATAAAAAAGATTCTGAAACAAAAAATGAAAATGTGTCACATATTCCCCTATCACCCACACGGCATGGTCAACAACATGGATTACATTCTCCTGGATCTCCACATTATACAGACATAGCCTCAGATAAGGTCAGTCATAATAGGAGTACTCCGAAAACGATCAGACGCAGACATTCCGATAGTGAAAATGAGGACATGACAAAATTGCTTCAGAAATATAATGTACATTCTTCACAGAACCAACAAAGTGGTTTTAGTTTTAACAATATGCAACTTGAAACCCAGGCAACATCTTTCATGGATCAAATTCCTGAAAAAGTGCCAGTCGATGACATGGGTAATCTTGTTGACGTACAAAACACAGACGATAAGCAAAGTGATTCAAATAGTTCTTCCTCCATTTCGCCAGCACAAAGTCCAACAATAAAAATTGAAACAAACAAGGACATTGTTGTTCGGAGGAAGAAAACAAATTTGAAAAATTCAAATTCTGTCAAAAATGCTAATCGTGTTAGTTTCGATCCATTAGCATTATTGCTTGATGCATCTTTGGAAGGTGAACTTGAACTGGTTAAAAGATGTGCTAGTCAGGTTTGTAAAATTTTTATTTTCACTTTTTAGGTTCCGACACATATATTGAAGTCACTTTCAAGGTATCCGACCCATAATTGAAGTCACCGCTTAATTTTATTTTTTGACCAAGAAATACAACTTAGAACAATGTGTTGCTAATTAATAATACATATTAATATATTGTTTTAATTTGAGTCATTGTTTACAGTTTTAAGCAAAAAAAAGTAAGTTACTCTAATAGTATTTCTGATGCTCCATTTAAATACAAAAGACATCCGGGACACCAAATATGATCACGTGGTCAATTGTGGGTTGGATACCTTAAGATGCAATAATTAGTAATTTTTAACACAATACTTGTGTAAGTCAGCAATTGCTTAGATACAACAAATTCTGAATAATTGACATTTTATTGGAGTATTTGCAGCAATTTTTCTGTTTCTTTTTTTAGAGTAAGCTTGGATATAAATGTGCACAGTGATCCTTGACAATTAACTTTTATTAAAACAATTTATATATAAATAGTTTTGCAATTGAGTATATAGTTCAATCTAATTTTAATTAGACTGGAGAGTAGTTCCAATTTTGTAGAAATTTTGAGTTGTAACAAGACCTATGTATTTTATCAATAGGCAGTTTACCTCAGTACTTGAAATCTTTGTAAGCCAGTAATATTGTATAAAAAGGATGACTTCTGGTATTAAAACTTATAACACACAACACTGTCCAAAATGTTCAATAAGTCAATCAATTTATGTAGACTATTATAACATTTTATTAGGTATCAGTCTGAGAAATACAGGCATTTAAATTTCTCACAAAATAAGACTGAGATGTGTAACACTGAAATCCCATCATTCAATAGTTTTCACTCTTTGTATTGAACACATTGTATTTTTGAAGTAAATTGTTGTTTAATTAAGCATCCAAAAACTAATTTTGCATTAATATTTCACAACATTTTTCTCTTTAAATCTTCACTTTTCTAAAATATTGGTCAGTAGTATTTACAAAATGAAAAAATATGTAAGTACAGACAAATTTGATAACCCTTTGGTGTCATCCAATAATAAGCCTACCTATCAAGTTAAATAATGTCTTCTTTCAGGTGGCTAATGTAAGTGAGTCCAATGATGAAGGTATTACAGCTCTTCACAATGCTATATGTGCAGGACATTATGATATTGTGACGTTCTTGGTGGAGTTTGGTTGTGATGTCAATTCTCCAGACAGTGATGGCTGGTAGGTAGCAGTTCTTAATCGTATATTATCATTCTTTTCTAGCAAAACTGTAAAACAGATCATAATGATATCATGAGTAAATTCAGATTATTCTAAGCTATGTTTAAGTTTATTACAAATGTTGATAACAAGTAGTTTACTTTCAGTAGACTCAGGTTAACTCTTATAATAGACACCATATTCTTGAGAAAAAAAAAGACCTTTTTACCAAATTATCAAAATAGTTCAACTCAAATAGTTACAAAATTTAAATCCCACTAGTATGAACTGCAATATACAAGAATTATTTTGAGCCATTGTTTAGTAATGGTAAATTTATTTTGATACAAAAATCATTCCTTTTGTTGTATGTATATGTAAGTATTGTTCAGATGAATTGAAATTGAATGTAAGAAAATTTCCTTCCAAGAACATCAACAGTCTACAAAGATGTGATGTATAATTTATTGAATGTGCACCAATTTCTTTTTTCAGGACTCCACTGCATTGTGCAGCATCTTGTAACAATTTACCAATGGTAAAATTCTTGGTAGAACATGGGGCATGTATATTTGCTACAACTATAAGTGATCAGGAGACAGCAGCAGAGAAATGTGAAGAAGAAGAGGAGGGATTTGACAGCTGTTCTGACTATCTTTACAGTATGTAACATCCAGGGTTCTCGTTAAGACGCGTATACGCGTCCTGGACGCGTCAAAGTTGTGTAGGACGCGCCATTTCTAGATTCCGTGCATCCTCGGGACGCATCGCAGTCAAATCATTTGCGTCCCTAAAATCAACAGCACGTCATTTACCTAAAGCTTTACAACCGGATGTAATTCTATTTTTAGCTGTGATGCACAGCATGTGAAATATATTTGATCTCTGACAGTGACCGATGACCGATAATAAGTGGCTGAATTAACAAAATCTAAACAATCTTGACATGATTTAAATAATTTTTTAAGAAATTTATTATGTATTTAAAAAAACAAACAAGTTTTTATTAACCATAATGATAATATCTTTCTTGTACATCGCGTCGAAAGTAAACAAACACGTTTTCGATGTTCGTGGTTTTTAAACGGTAATTAAGTGAAACACCTGGCTTGCAACTTGATTTAAAAAGTTTTCTATTTGAATAATAAATTAATTATTTCCATTAACTATTAGTGACTAGCTAGAGCTTGGAATCTTTGCGGGTTTACCTAACCTATAATTTAATACAAAATATTTGCAGCAGAAAGATCGTTGTCGATGTTTTTAAAACGTGACTATTTGCAGCAGAAAGATCGTTTTCGATGTTTTTAAAATGTGACTATTATAAGTGAAACACTTGGCTTGTGACCTGATTGCAATGATTAAAAAATATTATTGTAATGATTAAATATCGAATGATCTATTGTTATTTTGTTAATGAGGTTAAGCAGAAATATTGTCAAGTTTTGGATTGGTAAATTTAAACAAAATTTATAAAATTTATTGAAAAACTTGATAACTACTTAGCGCTTTGAAATTTATGTATTATACAATTAGTCGAATTTTTTAAACTGAGGTGTTGCCTCTTATCACACTGAACCCATATTTTCTCCCAGATGAAGCCATGCAGACTTCAAATAACCAACAGAAATAAATGGTGTTAATTCATAATTCCCTTCCATAAACATGATAAAATGATACTAAAATCTTGGGAAACATGTAGATTAAGCTGTCATGTAGTAATGCGTGGGTTTCAACAGGGATTTTAGTATCAAATAAAACATGAAGATGTTCATAATGTTACAAAACAAAACTTAATGTATTACTCATGGTAACGTCATGCAGTACCGGTAGTTTGGTTCGAGTCAACTTTATGGACTCACCAAGACAGATTGGGACTCATCATTCCAAAAAGTGATGAGTCCCAGGACTCACTATAAAAAAATCCTAGTGAGAACCCTGACATCAAAATATGTACATAGTACATATGAAAAATCAGAAAGAATGATAATATTTTCCATTTAGCATTTGGTTTTTTTTTTTTTTTCAGACAAATGTTTGCGCTCTTTTGTATATTAAATTTTAGTCTAGTATTTATAAATGTTTAAAATGTTAGATACACAATTTATTTACATTAGCTTAGCAAATGGTCATATTGTATGCCCAACTTGAGTTATCTCCCTTTGGTAGTCATCGCTTATATTTTTTCAGGCATACAAGAAAAGCTGGGAATTCTTAACAATGGAGTTGTTTATGCTGTTTTCGATTATGAGGGTCAGCATCCTGATGAACTTAGCTTCTCCATTGGAAATGAAATACTTGTCCTGAAGAAAGGGGATGAACAGGAGAAAGAATGGTGGTGGTCAAAGATCTCAGAAAAGGAAGGTTATATACCCAGAAATCTTATTGGGGTAAGCCAACATTTCAACATTTGAAAAACAACAAATGCCAAAACTTGGGTATAAAATTAAAATTTCAAATAATTTTGAGAATTGTAACAAAAACTGCCGATATTTTCAGTTCCATTTTTCTCCAATACAATTCATTATTGAAATTTCATACAGAATTGCTTATATGTATCATTTTACAATTATTTGTTTTAAATTATCAAAAGTCCTCTTGCAATGAAAACTGGTTGCGATGATATAGATAAAAAATACAGAAAGTGGTTGCAAACACCATTTAATCACACAAACATTAAATTATCAAAAGAATCCAATGATTATGAAAGCTGTTGTATCTAAATGGTGAAATTATCTAACTGATGGCAACTGTGATAACATATCTTAAACATATTTGTTCTGCCTTTAAACAAAAATAAAACACTATTTTTATTTAATTTTCAGTTATATCCTAGAGTACTACCACAACCGACATCATCCGACAGCTGAGAACCCAATCATACCAACAAGTCAAAAGTGCTATAAACATAGGGCCTTAGATCAGATTTATAACGGTGCTCCATTAAAACTTGTAGATCTGATATTGAGAGAGTGTGTCGTATTTATTAATGGAAGACAGAGATGAATGAATGTGAATATTTTTGTGCAATAATGATCAGATTTGTATATAATACATGTACAGAATTTTATATCATTATTTTATATATTTTCCATGTTTGTATAATAACACATATTTTTCATGTATAATTCTATCACAAATCATATGCATTATATGTTAGAGTGCAGAGTTAGACTGTCAACTGCAACAGATATTAGATGGAAGAATGAACGTTATTGTTAATTTGTACTGTGAGTCTGCGAATCTGAAGTAAATTTTGAGATTTGTTTTTATCATAGACTGGTTAAATTTTGATCTGACCTATTAAATCAGTTACCATATGAGGTATATTGTTCTGTGTGTTAGAACTTTACCCTCAAAACATATGGTACACTAAAAGGCATATGGTATCCCCACCAAGACATTAATTGTTTCACTATTTTTACAAGAAATTGGACCTTAACAGTGCCTTCCCAGTGTGTTTTATTGGAACCGCCATTTTATGTTTTAATGTTATTTTTAATTCATTGGACAAACATCAAATTTTAATTTCTGTATCAAGTTATACACATTTATAATTTAATTTGCTTTGTAAGCTGAAATCTGATTGGTTAATTTAAATTGGGCAACCCATATTATAAGATATAACTTGTGTGACCTTTGACCTATTCTTACGCCGGTAAAATTCAAATAGTTCCATGACATCATGGACGTTTTTACTATAAAAATTGTTAAAATTTATAGTTAAAGTTAAATTATAAGAAATATTTCAAATTTCTGAATATATTATTCAAAATTAATTGAAATCTTGAATCTAAGTTACTGAGTCTTGTTTTGTTATATTTACTTCTTGTAACTCTGATATATGAATAAATGGAGAAACATCGACTAGCCCCCTTGATAGAATAAACAGTAGTCAGCTGTAATAGATGGCAGTATTTACATTGTACCACAGGATTTATAAGACTCAGGGTTGTAGACTGCACCAAAGGATCACATTTACATTGTCTATGCAATAGATTTGTTGTTTATAGGTTGTTATTGTTTGTCAGAAAGTGCCAGATTTTTATTGGTCAGAATAGATTTATACAATATATAGTTATTTATGTTTTAATAACTTGTACAAAGGAGTATTCCCTTCTAAGCTCACAGGAAAGTAAAGGTTAGTTACTGTTATCACTTGTGTCCTTTATCTATCCTTGTTTCTGATTGACTAAATTTAAAAACCTTTTAGGAAAAAGTGTGTCAAAATGTTTTGGTACAAGGATGGAATTAGAAATACATGTACATCATCTAAATGTATTTCTTTTTTTGGAAATACCCGTATGTCACATCTACGAGTATGTCACATTTAAAATTCCATCCTGGGGCCTCGTGGTTAAGGTAGTTCGTCACTATTGATCACGTGGTCTGTAAACACTGAGATTGCGGGTTCGATTCGCACTGCAGGCATGGTTTACTCAACTCCAATCTTAATTGACAAGGATTGCCAGTTTTCCTACTGCAGGTCGGGGGTTCCTCTGGGTACTCCGGCTTCCTCCCCCAATAAAAACTGGACGCCATGATATAGTTGAAATATTGCTGAAACTGGCGTTAAACACTAAACAAACAATAAAATACCATCGTATTACAAACAAAAATCGGTTAACTATTTCCTATACTTGTACAGCACTCATTGCATCCATAGTCTCTAATTTCAAAATGGTATTGCAGTATCTTTGGAACAATGACTTTAATTCCCCTTGCTTGTTCTTGCCACAATTCCACTTCGAATATAGTCCATTAGGGTAAAGAAAGATGATTTAATCGAAATGGGCTATGTTTGTCAGGTCTTTTGCTTTAAATTAGAATTGGTCAATTACAACCAAAAATGAGTACTAAAGTCTTCAAAGATCACAGAGCAGCTAAAACCATATCTGACATTCTAGACAAATATGTTGTTTTTTGCAGTTGAGGCCCTTTATATCATAATCTTTATTTGTACACAAAATATATAGATTGTTTGATAAAATACTTAGGTATTGGTAGTACTAACCTTTCAAAAGAGGAAATTTTCAAAAACCACAATTTAGTTTTGCCTTCATTTGGTATCACTGTCCCAGATGAAGCCTGAGATTTCCCATCCTTGTAATTAACACCCAAACTTAACAAAATTCTGTACAAACAGCATTACATAGCACAATGTGCAACTGGCTTTTAAAAATACTATGATATCTGTTATTCCAGGAGTGGCATACCTTAATTGATAAAGATTGCCAGTTTGGATGCCATGATATTGCTGAAAAATATATTAAAGTGGCATTATACCACATTCAACAGATCTTTCCCTAGGTAACAACATTAATAACTTTCTACATTGTATACTTCTTGTCATCATTCAGATTCAAAGACCTAATCGGAGGCTGCTTAAGGAAAAATGGAAAGGGGCATTGTATGCTTATAGTACTA
Organism: Limnoperna fortunei; assembly: GCA_944474755.1. NCBI lineage: Eukaryota > Metazoa > Mollusca > Bivalvia > Mytilida > Modiolidae > Limnoperna > Limnoperna fortunei. The sequence goes on from OX104113.1 coordinate 37,257,116, forward strand.
GTCATGACAAAACTGTTGTGGGTGATGCAACATCCAAGAATAAATTCACTGAAATAGAAATATATCTACTGTATTACTAGACAACATATATGTCATGTTTGGAGGACTGGCTTTTTTAACAAGACTATAGGCATTGCAATGGGTACACATTGTGCTTTTATCCCAGCACTTGTTTTTGTACTCTTATGATGCCAAATTCTTCTATTGGAAAAAAAGAAAATACTTTAACCAACCTATTAATCTGTTGTGTAGCTATATAGATGTCTTGTCACTAAATAAAACGAACGTCAGTTATAACATGTTGTCTACCATAGGGAGCTTATGATTAAGGACACTATCAACTCAATGGTCGGCCTCTTATCTAGGTTACTGGCATTTCTATGGTTATTACGACTTTATTGCTTATATAAAATCAAGCTCCCATAAGTTACCAGGCATTTTTTTGGACCCATAGTTAGGATTTCCTATTCCTGTCTTTGACTAGAAGTAACTCGAGGGGTGTCCAAATAGTGGTAGGTAATGCTTACTCGGCCGGAATCACCATTAAAGGTGGATGGTATTTTCTCGTTTTTTTGAAGTTATTTTCCACTTGCTGCAATTTTTATATCCAGATTAGATTTTTTAAGGTAGCCAGAGTATCAAGTTGAAAAAGAGAAGTCTTTTGAAGTTTCATTGAAGCACAAATTATCCTATAGGTTTTTGTAGACAAGTGGTACATGGAGTTGGATTACTGTTGATCATGGGTTAGGTTGTTGGGAGATTCTTTTCTTAATAGGAATTGGTGCAGCATAATTGGCTTGAATAGAGCTTAAACATCTTTACAAGTATACTACATTGTTTACTTCATGGAAAAATATAACCTACAAACCTTCTGCCATAATGTAACAACCTAGTTAAATTCAGACATAAGTTAACCATATAACTTAGTCAAGTATGGAGGTGAATAATTTATATGAGGCATATGATAAATTTATAATCTACATTATAGTCAGGAGTAGCTATATCTTTACTATTAACTACCTAGTACACACCAGTCATAACTTCAGTCTACAAACTGGCCAAAACCAGACATAACTTCACAACAAATATAGCAACTGCAGCAACAGGCATTTCAAAAGAAATGTTGGGTTAAACCCGGTTATGTACTTAATTCAAAAAAGGAGAAAAATATCTGCAATCATATTTTCACATGAGAATATGTTTTTTCTTGTAACCTATGTTTATAAGTTCCTTTTTAATTTTACAAACTAACTGTATTGTCCCAATTTTACCATGTGCAATCTAGTAAGTACTGTGGGGGCCATAAATTGTATTTAGGCAGAAAAAGCAGCTGCCTCCTCTAAATTAAAAAAAGCAGCAGAATGTCAAATAGCAAGGAAACCAACAACAAGAGCAGAGAGTTAAGGGACGACTACAAATCTGGATTTATGGCAAACAAACATACAACATGAAATAAAAAATCAAAAAGTGAGTAACACGAACCCAATAAAAACCATGGGTGCACTCAAGTCCTCCGAACGAGTAAGCACTGCCTACCTATGTTGCTAATGATGAATGGGAAGTTGACAATTGGAAAGTTGAAACTCACTGCATTCGTCAGTCTAGTTGTAGTTTCCCCCCCCCCCCCATGTCCATTTTAGAAGTAGGTAAATTAAGAGCTGACCCAAGTGTATTGCTGGAGTCTCTCAATTACCTCGTGTAGATTGAATGCCAATAGTCACCATATTTATATGGTCTTGCTTAGTTTTTATTGCAAACGGAGTGTTCAATAAGATCTTTTATCCTGGTTTAAAGGTGCATATTGTGGATGGTTGTGCAGAATGTCGAAAAATCAAAGGTTTTAATGCTTTGACATTTGGGAAAAAGACCAGACCATCTATCAGGTCTTTTCAATTTTTTTAGTATTTTATTTATGACACTCTTAGACTAGTAAATGTCGTATTTTTGGAGTCTCGTTGCTGTTAAAATAGTGGTTAGAATGTTTTGATGAAACACTGTTTATCTTGAATTTTGTGAAGTTTTGGTATCCAAGACAGGACAGGGATATCACAATCAATCTTTGACTTTGATATTGAGATCAAAAGGATGCCAAACCCAATATGTGATTTGAACAATCTCCTCTTTTGAAATGTGAATGTGCAAGTAGGATTGCCATTTATTTAACACTTTATATGTTTCTTGCATAAAAAAAAGAAAAATGTTGTTAGTTTTTATTGAATACAGAGCATTAAATAAGATCTTTAAGCCTAGTTTAAATGTGGATGGTCGTGCAGTGTTGAAAAATCATGAAAAGTTTTTAATGCTTTTACATAAGCTGCTTGCACAATAACATATTTGTTATGAATATCAGACATAGTTTTAGCAGCATCAAGATTTCTGATGGGTTTAAGTTCACGATAGTTTGGACCTTTGGACAAAACATTACAGTGGCTTTCATTATAAACTATCTTCAAATCTCCACCCATCATCTGATTTTTTTGTTTGAATGGGTTTCAAGGTCACTTTCAGCAATTATTCAGCTACATCATGGCCACCAGTGTTTTTATGTGGGAGGAAGCAGGAGTACCCGGAGAAAACCTCAAACCTACGGTAAAGCTGGCAATCTTTCTCAATTGAGATTGGAGTCGGGTACACCCTGCCTGCAGTGAGACTCTGCAATTTTTCAGCTATATCATGGCTTCCAGTTTTTATTGGAGGCGAAAGCCAGAGTACCCAAAGAAAACCCTGGACCTTCGGTAGTAAAACTGGCAATCTTTCTAAATTAAGATTGGTGTCTGGTACACCCTGCCTGCAGTGAGACTCAAACCAGCAACCTCAGTGTTAACAACCACAATATCAATAGAAGACAAACAACCTTAACCACCCCGCCACTGAGGGCCCCCATCACTTTACCTCAAGGAATGTAAATGTAAGGATAATTGTGGCATGAGCAATCCAGAAGTCATTGATCTGAAGATTCTGCATGCACCAGGGGGAGTATAAAATATAATAAGAAAGGATTCGTTTTTGAAGTATGGTGGGATTTTGGCATTTACAGACTTGTGATGCAAGATATTTGTAAGATTTATAGCATGTATACCCTTGTTAGAAAAAAGTAAAGAAACATACTTGAATAATTCCATAATAGCATTTGCACAAATTTAATATGGGTGAATCATTTTGTGACGTTTCAAGGAACTCAGTTTAAAGCCTTAGGAGTTGATTGAACAAAGCATTGTTTGTAAAATATGCTAAAAATCATTAATTTGCAAGTATAGAAAATGTTGAAAACCTTGTCCAATAATTTCAGAATAGCAGGTACACAACCAATATGTGCACAACTTCAGTATGTGTGCAATCTTTCTGTAAAGTTTCAAGGATATTGATTGACAGCTAAAGAAATTGATCACACAAAATTAATCTATTTAAAATTAAATCTTTCACTTGCTCCCTCCGTTTTGTTATTGGTCGCTGCGTTGTAAGATCTAAAAACATCCCATTACAGGTCACGTCAGGGTTCATATGCATAGATTTTCCTTTAGCCAATCAGAATCTTGCCTAGAAAATCTTAGGGTATACATTCGGAACATCAGCAAATCGGTTTTATCCATTCAACGCCAAAGTGTACCAAATGTATTACAATACGTCAACAAGATTGTTACAGAGATGTAAACAAACCAAATTGAAGCAAAATTTCTTACAAATATGGCATCCACTAAATAAACGTCACGAAAGTTATACATACGATTCTAAAATCACAATGTTTTTTATTTGTGGAGTTTCACACGCAGCAACCATAGCAAAAAGGGGGAGCAAGTGAAAGATTTAATTTTTATTAGATTGACATAAAATAGGTTCCATCTTATGTAATCTTTGTTGAAAACTGTTCAAGTCTGGAAACATATTCTGGAACAATTTGTTACCTGCAGATGTACAACTTCAACATATGTCAGTCTTTCTTTTAAGTTACAGTGATACGAATTAAAGCTGTAGGAACCCTTTCTTGCAGATTACAAACTGTCTTCACAATACTATGACATGGGTTTTCACTGTGCACAACTCAGCCAAGAATGACCAATTTGAGCCGTTTTAGGAATAATGGTCTAGATGAAAAACAAGTATTTTAATATAAGTCCTGAAGGAAACCTAATGCATGCATGGTTGAAATAATTGCTCGTTTTTGCCAATAGGTTACTGAAATTAAAATAAAGAACAAATTCATTTAAGGACTTCGTGGTTCAACTGGTTGCAATTTTAGAGCCAGATCAGCACCAAAAGTTTGATTTATGTCCACTCAATGTGGGGTTTGGGTTACATTTTTGCAATATTGTCCTAGATAATGCTGGCTATATGTATTGCTCTCAGGGTTCTGTCCCATTGTAGCTACCATCTTGGATTTCAGAAGGCACAAGTACCCTTTGTGAATTACCAGTCAATACTGAGGTGTAGTTATGATATTTTTTTAAACATTTAAGTTTGCAATTTATACGACCAGATGTGTTTTTTATCTTCTATGAAAATCAAAGTGATGGTAATCTAAGGAACATTCCTGGATGCATCACTATCTAATCTTTTAAGCAGTTCCAAGACATTTTTGGACATTTCTTCCAAACAGAATAGATCAACCACAGTGAGATGGTATCCATCTCTGAAGGCCCTGCTGAGGTCAAAAGCATTCATGGTAGGTGATGAAATTATCTACCCATATGCCAAATATTAAAAGCCTGCCTCAAGACAAAAAAAGTAATAATCCTGAAACGATTACCCGGACAGGCATAATCTACTTATTAGCGGTGACCTACATGGTTCATTTTACCTATGCATTGTTAAGGTTTTGTTTCAAGCATAAAGATGGGCAGACAAAAATGATTTGGACATTCTGTCGTTAGGATATATATCATTATAATAACTACTTTAAATATATTGTATTTTTTATTTTCCATGATTCAAGCAATACAAAACCCCATGAAGCTGGCATCCTTCTGTGATGTGGGAAAAGTATTAAATATACAACCTTGTATCAGTTTACCAAGAACTACAGTAATAAATCCATCCCATTCCCATGCAAAGAAGCAATGGTTTTTAGTTTTTTTTTTCCAAATATTATATTTCTTTAATCTTTATATAATTACCAATTATAATTCTTTGATTCATAAAGGATACACAAAAAATCGAAGTTCTTGAATTTCTGGGAGAACAAAAAATATCACAGTTACTGTTTTATGTTATATATAACGTATATTGCATTGGTATGCTTATATGGGGACTAGCAATTATAATATTAAAAAACTACAATTATTGTTATTCTAAAATGCCCAGCAACATGTACAGTTTAGTACTTTGCTGAATGAATTAAAGGTTTAAATTAAATAATACATGTAGTTTGAAAAAAAAACCAAAATCACCATAACAGAAATGGCAGACTACAACGTGACAAACTAGCTTCACAAGTGATAAAGGACACAACATCTGGTTTGATATTCTGGAAGCTGATTAACATATAATGATAATGATTTAACAATTAATTTGTTTAACAATTTCATATATATTATTATTATTATAACTATTATTATGGCTTGAAGCGAAGAATAAAGATTAAAAAAAAAACATAAAAAGTAATAAAATGTAAACAAACGATGTTAAATGACGGATCTAGGATCTTTAAAAGGGGATCACTACGGTCAATAAAAAACAAGTTTAACTTAAAACTGGACACTAATTTACATCACCATCTACTTACAAACAATTAAAAAGCTTTTATATACAAAAAACTAAATAATGCACTTTGTCCCCATTTTCACTTGAATAATTTTACAATTTTCTCTTCTCTTGTTCACATTTATTCAGTTTTTGATCGTATTGATGTGGGTGATCTTGCATCCATCTTTAGCACAAAGCTATTCTGCATTGAAACAACAATCAACATGAAAATGTAGAAAAAGTTTTGATATTGAGTTCTATTTAAACCACATCAGGAAAAACAAGGCAACAACTTTAATGAAACATTTTCTGAAAGGAACCTCACTGACTTATTTACTCACTTTACCAGAATAGCAATTACTTACAATGAATTCTACATTGCTAAAATTAACATTCAAATGTACATACAATTTTGTCTCTATATCAAATTTTCACAATAAATTCAACATAAAAATGGTAACAATTAAACAAATTTGAAGAGATTCCTAACAAATCGTAAAATATCGTCCAAGTTTATTTGCGTTTCATGGTAAATATTCCTTTCTTCTTATGTTCTTCTTTCTTCTCTCCTTCCATTCTGGCTGGTAGTGTTTGAGACTTAGTTGGCATTTTAGAAGTTCCCTCTGCACCAGTTCCCTGGCTTACCATTTGTATCCAGTGTTCCATTTCAGACTTAAAATTAAAAGAAGCATACTTGTATAATTTATACAAAAATAGTCATAGGACATGGATTCCCCCACACTCTCAAAATTGAACCAGAGTCTCTGACGAGCCTGTTTATCTCACCCTATCTATACTGGAACATTTTTAGAGAAGACCTTTTAAAACTTTTGACATTCAGCCGTATGTTAAACCAAGTCAGGTGGTGGTGGCCATTTTGAATTTCCAATTGGCATTAAAACACAAACTTTATAGAGGACCACCCAATTAATACTGATGATTAGTATAGTTCTGCCACGGCAACCATTATCAGAATAAAAAACAAAGTTTGTAAAGGTCCATCAAATGAACATTGTGAGCATCTTTGGTTTCAGAGATAAAGTTGAAATGTAGAAGTTTACTGACGAAGACAAACGCAAGATATAAGGAAAAAAAGAAACAACTTACCTCATCTTTAGCTTGGAAAAGATATTCACCACCATTAGGCAGATGAACACGCAAGACAAATGGTCGTTTGGTGTAGTCTGTTGCTCTATTACATACAGCCCCAATCAGTGCTATTGCTGGTTCATGATGTACTCTATTTTCAGGATCCTAAAGGGGAAATAGTTATCAATGATTAAAATCAAGTATTCAAGATTATTGTACGAAAAAATATTCTTGAATTGTTAGATATCCTCTTTGTGACATTATCCACACAGAAAATCTAATGTAAATTAAAGTTTGTTTTTGCATACCGAAACGATGTCTCCCCCTGTTCCCCAGAGTTGATCCAGATGATAAAAAAATTCCTTGTAATATGCACAACTAAATATGGTGTACTTGCTACACACCAAGTTTCATAAAATTTGATGCAGAAGTTTCAGAGGAGTGGAGCAGAAACCTTAATTTATAAGGATTTATAGGAAAATTCTAAGTTCAAAAGGCCATAACTCCCACAAAATTTTGGGGATAAAAATTTCCTGGAAATATGCACAACCACATATGGTGTACATGCTATGTACCCAGTTTCGTAAAATTTGGTTCAGTATTTTCAGAGGAGTCGAGTGGAAACCATGATTTATGAGGAATTTTTGGAAAAATTTTTAGTGCAAAGGTCTTTAAATCCCACAAAATTTTGAGGATCAGAATTTCCAGATAATTTGCACAACTACATATGGTGTACTTGTTACATACCAAGTTTCCTAGAATTTTGTCGAGTAGTTTTAGAGGAGTTAAGCGGAATAACTTTGAGACGAATAGACAGACAGGACAAAAACAATGTCTCCACACCAAGTGGGGGGAGACATAATTTAATATCTTTCTATTTAAAAGAAATTTCAGACTGAAAGGCATTTGTTTTAGGCAGGTTTAGATACTGTATATTGTTAGTACAAACCTGTTTGGCGATTTTCTTATCTTTATAACAAGATAATGTATTTCCATGAAGCACCACATATACTTTGTCCCAGGATCTATAAAAAAATAAATTTTGAATTAGAATGATTATGAAATAAACAAACAAATCAAATCATAAACAAAAAATAAATCCAATCCCAAAATATATTAGCCTAATTATCTTTCAGGGAGTTTTCCTAGATGTGAATACTGATCATGTTCTTAATAAACACTTTTCAGGCATGATTAAAACATTTGTTAAGTTGAATAATATCTTTGTTATGTCAAGCAAAACTAAATAAATATTAAAAAACCTTTACATTTTTTGTAAAACAGAAACCATCTATTGGACAATATGTAAAAGAGCCATATAAAAAGAATGAGTACATACCGGCTTTGTGATCGTTTGCCCTCTGCGATCCAGTCATGTTTTCGTGTTAATGTACCTTCCACATGTACTGCTTCACTAGCACTGGCAGATGGTTCTGTAATAAGAAAATAGTAGTTAATTACTTAACCTAGCCAAATTCCTTTAAATCACCTGAACTTGAACTGTCTTCAGAAACACATCACTTACCATTTATTTGAAAAAAAGTGTTACTAATTGTTATATTGCATTTTTTTCACTCAGATTTTCATGTAATCTTTACAAATATTAAAGGTTTTAATTCTGTCAAAACTACTTGATGCAAGTCAAAACCAACAAAATATATTTTGTTTATCAAGATATTGTTTTTCACACTGTCAATCACTACTTTGTTCACACTGATGACAAAATTGACAATTCTAAATAAAAAAATACTGCAGACATTTTGATCTTATATAACTTATATAGATCTAGCCACTACATGTATAACAATCAACAATCAACTAAATCCTTTTCATCAGAACCTCTCTTGTACCAAATGTAATACTTTTTACTCCAGTTTGGGACATGTTACCTTGTCCAAGGAATGCTGGCAAAGGCTCGTCTTTTTTACGGGAAAACAGTTTTGCAAATGGTGATTTGGAGCGAGACCTTGTCTTCTCTGGCTCTATTGTAGAAACTGATATTTATCAGCATGAAATTAACATCATGCAGCCATTGCCAGCAGATAAAGCCACTATCCTTTAGTAAGCTTAGGATGTTTGATATTACCATCACCCGTGTCATGCAGGACTAAAGACTTATAGAAAACTTTGCTATGTTAATTTAGTTTGGAAATATTCTAAAGCAAAAAAAAGCTTAAAACAAATGCAAATTTGAAAACTTTAAAAAAAGCAAAACTTCTTATCCGTTAAACTTTAAAATATAAATGAATACAAACTTTTTAGTATAATTTATTTAAATTGATAATTTTAAGAAAACAAAAGCTACTTAATTTTTTCAACCAGATTATCCAAGCAATATTAAATATAGTCCTAAATAGTCTACTAAATAATTGAAATATTAGACTTTGGACAAACATATTCGCACGATACTGTTAACCATTTGAATATTGTTTCAAGTAGGTACATATTTTGGATAGTCTACCATGTCTGTGGGAGTTTTGTCAATCTCCAAATAACATTTATACAAGTCTGGGTCATGTGGTGCCCCAAATTATACTTTTTTTTGCATGTTTTGTTAAAAAATAATGTCATTGCAGGATGTGAAAAATGTAAGGCAACATGAAAAGGGGATTTCTGATGTGGCCAGAAATTTTAACTGTGTGTGGCATTGTTAGGGTAAAAAAAAATATAAAGTATGTCAATCATGTAAAATAGGCTGAATGGTGTTCAGCAAGGAACCGGTGGACAATGATAAAAAGAATTTTTTTCTCACAAAAGCCAAATGATCGTTCCAGAATATAAACTGTCTTGGCTGCTACAGTCTAACCTGGAGAACATATGAAACTTGTACAATTTGTGATTGCAACATATTTATGGATGTTACAACACATTGTTGTGTCAATGTGATTTGGCTATATGCATTTGAATAAAATAATTTGTGGCAAGTGGTTGTAATACACTTTCCTGAGAGTGACTTGTTTATGTATGATAATGTTTAAAGGCTTATAGGATAATTAATTGGGCGGAGTGAATATACAATATATGATCACGAGTGCTGCATAACACATCTGATTAAACGAATCTGATGCTTTAAGTTGCACGAGTGATCATATTTTGAATATTCAAGATGCCCAATTGATTATCCTATTTATTATATAGATCAAAATTGTTTTCGTAAAATTTTAATGCTTAATCCTAATTTTATGAACGACAGATAAATATCTGTATAGTACAAAACCAACTGCAACATGGCCGCCCTTATCTGGATCAGGGCGCCAGCTAACTAATATTTCGTTCTGAAATAACAAATAAGGATATTGTCACGCTAAATGACATGTTATAGAATATTGTTCTAGCAGGTTCCGGTCTATTAGTGAACAATTATTTTAGCTTTTGTGTTTTGATTATCGAAAAGACACTCGCATGTATTTTGGCAGGAAAAAACCTGAGAGTGAAAATAAACGATAATTTGCACATGTGATTTACCATGGTTTCTGTCACTAAGAAAATTCGATATTTCATCTCTATCTATATAATAAATAAATTTCATGTCTTGCTTACAAAACTGACAATATATCTACATTGCAATAGTAAGCTCAATGTAAGTTGGGAGAGGTCAGTGGTCGTCATGGTTATATCACAAAGTACTAACCTAATATAATTTATCATACTTTATTTTTCAGTTACCAGATGTAAATACTAATACTGCCTACATTGTTCAAAGACATTGTTCAACTAAACTGTGATTGATGGAAATACACGAACACATTTCCGTGCGAATAATTTGGTCCAAGTCTGTAGATATAGAATAACCAAAGATTATCTAGCAAAAAATGGATTATTATTAAAGCCTAAAAATTTATATAGTTTGGGAAGATATACAAATTAAATAAACTAATAAAAATCTATAAAAATTTAAAACTTAATAAACATGACAATTTTCACACTGACAAACGTTCTTTTTTAAGGTCATTTTACAGACGACATATAAGTTATACATAGGACTATAAAACTTCAGTAATATATTTAATTTAGGATATTCCATAACAAACTTTTGACCACTTTACTGTTCAAAAGGTGGGTCTTATTAATATACATTTTCATCTAGAATATATATGACTAATATGTGAAAATAATAATGTTTTATCTTGTTAAATTGAACCCGATTGTCAATTAAAATATATGTTAAAATTTCCATATTTAATCATTAACAAAAATTATAACAGAAGCAAAAAATCATATCTGAAAAGACACTGAGCTATCAATAGTGTTATACATGTTAATTTAAAAAAAAGCCATATCAACATTAATTGTAACAAAATTAATGTTATATCTCTGCATTTACTTCAGATTAAACATCATAAATATAAATGGTGTCCATCCTTAAAATTTTCATTTTGTGGTGTGCAAAAAAATTAGTTAGGTTAAAGCATCGTAGTGGTCAAGACTTTCAAGAGGTTAAATTGCCAAAACAATTCTTTTCATTATTAATTTTTGTACTTTACTTGACCTCAAACTTGAAAAACAGCATATCTCCATAAGCAACATTTCTTTGTGCAAATTTAATTTTTCCAACTACAACTAATTACAGAAGAAATAATTTTTTGGCAGCTTATTCAACACTTTCACTACACACCACTACAATGTTATGAGCTCTGGTTATATATGATATAGGTTTGTGGAGTCTTACTACTTGGACTTTGTTTTGGACTTTCCCTGCCAAGTCTGCGTGGCTCACTTCTAAGATTTGATGATACAACACTAACAGGTACTGAAACATTAAAATCACACATGCAAAGCTATTCACAGGAGACAAATAGCAATAGAAAACAGAATACAGGCAAAAAAAATTGTCAGAAGACCCCACTGAAATATAAAATAATAATTCTCTGATAACATGAAAGTTTATTATTACTAATTATGCAATATTTTCTAGAAAACACATGTATACTAAGAAACAAAATTCAAAACTATTTCTGACATAATTATTCATATTTCCCACCCCAAAGACTTTTCCTAGAGATAACAGATCTAGACAAACAATATTAGTATCAATATCCTACTTATTGTGTTAAGATACTACGTAATTAAAACAAAGAGAGAAGGCAATCAGTAAGTCAATTACCATCGATTACTGGTTAATGATTGGATTACCTATCACCTACCATAAAAACGACTAAACGGTTACAGAAATTATTTCCAACTACAATTTCAGGATGTGCTCAGTGAAAAATATAAGAGATTAGAAATTTAACAATTATAGAAAAATTCTGAATAAAATGGATGATAGAATTTAATAATTAATGGATAATGGAACTTAAGTAGTGATATTAAAATCCCTTAACCCATCAACCTTAAATGATAACTAATCATTGACCCAACACTGAAGGAAGCAAGAAAAAAATAATAAAGAACAGACAGACAAGAGAACAAGACCTAAAAATATAAAGTGAAAAAAATTTGTTTCAGTAAGTAAAACATACTTCGTTCTATTGGTGGTTCCACAATGCGAGTACGTGTCATTCCCTGATCTGGATAGGATATGTCCGGAGACTGGCCTACCTCTGTATTTAAGGCTACTTCATCTACAGTCACAAAAACACATGCAAAACTAAATCTACAACATTTAACCAACACCAAATAAAGTAATAACAGAAATATTAAGTGTGCTAAGGAAGGATATTACATTCTAACATTAATACATGGATGATGGATGTGTGTAAAGGCACTATGCAACAGGTTGTGGATATTACACACAAAGGAGTAAATATTAAATTTATATTCACAATTCCAATATCAGTGGAGATTTAATAAATATCCAAGTGTGGTTTAGTCCATTACAGCTTCTACACACATCCAAATCAAATCAGTTGTATTTCAGAAACTATATCACATAAAAAAAACTTATAAATTTGATAAAACTGCCCGTTAAATACATTCATTAAAATTTTGTTATATTTTTACTATTGAGCAATCCCATGATACTTCATTTAGATACAAAATGGCTAATCGCCAAAAAGTTTGCGAATTTTTCAAATTTAAATTCGATGAATCATTTGCGATTACAGTAACCTAGGTATTGAAGAAAATGACTTCAGAACACACTATAAGTTACCCATATCAAGAGTAATAATGGTTCAATAGTTTCTGAACATGTACAAGTTTCTAAATAAAAAGAATGTGCAGTGTTATTTTATTAAAATTAATTAAGTGACAATTAGAAAATAACAAACATTAACACACTGACAATGAAATATAAATTAGCTTTGCAAGTACTTGTTTCTGTATAAATGTCCAAAAAAAATTCACTTCAAAGAAAGTGTGGAAAATAATGTTGTCTTAAAAGGAATATAATATGCCTGTAGTAGATGAAGTACTTGCAAAACAGTTTATAATTACTGACATGTAAAGTTAGAATACACAGGAAATATTAATAAAATAATTGAAAGTCTTTGGGAATATGACCAATTTCTAATCAGTTTTTTTAACTAGGGCTAATCCATTAAAAGTCTAAAGTGTGATAGAAAATGATTTGTAGATTTTGAACATGGGTTAAAGGTCATTAGCCTATTTAATACAGGCAAAAATATGAAGAGTATCTTGGATGTGGATTTAATTTTTTCAAAAAAAGCCTCATCATCCCCATTACTTTTTAATGGAATAGACCTTGTACATTAAATGAAGGTTTTCAGCAACATTAGCACATCTGTGTTGTCAATTAGTTTTTTGCCACAATTGTTTAGAAATCATCTAGGTATCTACAAATGACATAGAAATCTTGAAACAACAAATGTCTGTTTTAGACAAAACATCTTCATGAAAAAGGGATAAATTTCTACCCATTTTATGAAGATATTTAGTTCCAACATAAATATACACTAGAACACAAAACACAAAAACAAGAACCAATCACCAATAAATAAAACATGACAAGCAGCCTTAAATATACTCATGCTTCACTTTCCACCGTCATTTAAAAAATCTTTCCAAAAATGCCATGCCAAATTCTCCGATAGGTTAAAACCTGATAACCTGATAAAGTTTGAACAGAGTCATGAAGGTACATGCAGACCCCAGAGGGTAGAAGAAAACGTTCTGGGAAAATTCCAAACCAAGAAAACTATGCTATTTCACCTCTTGGTATTGTAGACCCTCTAGGCAGAGAAGAGGTCTTTTTTGGAGTCTCCTTTGAAGGCCCTGTACAAGGCAAAGTGTTGATTCAAAGAATATTCAGCAGTATAAATATATCAGAGAAAATAAATTTTCAAAAACATGTATTTTGAAAGCAAGAAACCAATAAATTAAAACTAGTATACTAGATTTGAAATTATTGGAGAAAAAAACTGCATTCAATACAAATATTGAATGCAAGTAGAGTTTATTAAATATGCACATAAAATACCAAATTTTTGCTATACTCCCAGATACTATCTTACACATGTATATCATATTTACAGTAGAAACACCAGTTTAAATGCTCCATAGTTTACATGTATGTCTGTGATATTTTACAACTTTTGTCCCCATATAAGACTCATATTGCATATACCACATAAGTATCTAGTAGTTTAATATATTCTGCATCACAGGATACAATAATATGACAGACACAAAGCAGACACGACTTACTACACAATGCAACAAACAATAAACTGTATGTTTATCAAGACACGCAACGTTACCTGGTTCAGCCCTAGAACCATCTTGTTCATCAGGTTTACTAATGGACTCGTCTGATACTGTGTGAATTTCACTTTCTACTGGAGCACTGGGTACTGGTTCAATTATTGGCTCAGGTGTTGGTCTGCAAAAACAATCAAATATAAACATCTATTCAAACATTACAATGTTTACTAACAAACACCTTATAAAGAGTCTTCAAACAATTTTATTGTAAAAACTCTTCTATTTTAATTTTAAGTGTTGATCATGCAATATTATATTGTAAATTAAAAAGAAATGAATATTGGAAAAATTATTTAATCTTACGGTTTTGGTGGTGGCAAGAACTCTGCTATTAATTTTCTTCTTCTTTCTTCCTTTGCCAATCTGTATTTTTCCGGATCATCTCTTTCCTTTGCCCTTTCTTTCATTTCAAACTAAAAAAAATATTACCAAATTAGTTATGTTGTAAATATGGCTGGCCTAAACACATAAAATTAGATTTCCTCCAGAAATTTTTTTTCTCTCCTCTAAACGGTAAGAAAGCATCTAAATAAATCACTTGTTTTTTCTATGAATACTAAATAATATGCAATATAACGTAATTTACTTGTTGTGCAAATAGAAACTTTCAATTAAGAATAAAATGGACATCCTAACTTACTGTTGTAAGTCTTTCTAAAGCTATAAATCTCTCTTCTTGTGTCGCAGCTGCCTTTTCAAACGCCTCGTGTTTCTTTATCAAATTCTCTACTTCATCTAGATTTTGCTGCAAACCAAAGAGAAAATTTTGTAACACATTAAATAACTAGTGCATACATTTTTACAGATCGTCAAAACACAATATTTTATGTTTATCTTAACACAAGAAATAACAACAAAGCATGTTGTCAATTTGTTATCCATGTGTGCATAAAAATGTTCACAAAAACATAAACAAGTTACTCTATAACTTCAAAAAGGTCTGAAGATGAATCCAACACTGGCATTTTGACACAAAGCTAACCACAGAATATAAGAATTGTATCACATACAATGAAGACAAAAATGTGATGAAAAATGGTAGCAGAAAAACACGCACCCACCCACACAGACTGAAAACAGTACTATTGGGAGCGGGCATGTAAGTAGTTCAAATTTAGAATTATGACTTACACCAAGGTCATGGTTATTTAAGTAAGGATCTTGAGCCATTAACCATGCTTCAGCCACTGAGGCATCTCTGGCAAACTGGTAAACTTCCAGAACTATAGGAGTCAAAAAACATTTAGGTTAATGCAGTTAATGTACACACATAAATCCATGCTATCAATATCATGTTACAATACTACTGTTTTTGATATAAAAAAAAACATTGTTCATTTGCTTCTGCAATACCTCTATAATGTTAATAACAATAGGAAAAAAGACTTGAAACTTAATACTTCTCCACAAATTTATCACATTATTTTACACTTAGGAATCCAATTCTAGTTCAGTTATGTACCAATACTTACTAAGTTGTAAATATTCCCATCTTTCTGACCAGTTGTCTGTCATATCTTCTCTTCTGGTTGTCAACTGAATTAATTTTTCCCTCACCTGAAACACAAAAGTATGTTGTATACAGGTAGGTCATTATACAAGTCCAACACTAGTTTAAACAATATCCCCAAACAAAAGTAGGAAAGATCAGTCTGTTGCAATTAGAAATAAAATCCCGAAAACCTGGTTAATATATAGCAATATATATAAATGAGTTACTGATCACCTATTGTACCACAATTCATCAAATGTCAATTTCACTGCAATTTTATCCAATTTTGTGCCATGTCATGTAACGTCTCCAGAACTGAAATTAAATGCAGCAATACAAAGAGAGAGTTTTTATGCTAACTTTTAAAATAAAGCCCTGCTATAAATGTTTGTACTATAGTAACACAGAAAAATTTCCAAGAGATCATGAAATTCAAATATAAATATTATAACACCAGAAATTCATCAGCATTACCTCGTCTGATCGATAATGTTTGCGATCCAGCAAATCTCTGCCCAAGTTGAAACAAATAGCAAAGTTTTCTTCTCTAGCATCTATTTCTGCCTTCAAACTCTGGTGATTGTTCATCAATAATTCTACACCAGATACATCTCTATTAACAAACGAAAAATAACAAATTATTAAAGACAATAACAAACAATACATTATAAATACCAACCATAAAAAAGCATTTAACATTAAGTTTTAAGTAAGATTTGTTTCATATTCTGTAATTAATTTCTACTTCAAATACAAAATATTAGCTCAATTAAGTCACTTAGTAAATACAAGCAGGTTTCAAATCATATGTTTTTGTCACTCTATGTTCTACATGAAATACAGAACCAGTTCTGTAAGTGTTTGCACCTATATTCCACCTTTTCAGACTATATATATATGTAATAATTGTAAATAGTCAATACCAGAGACATATTTACAACTTTATTGGTAATGATCTGTAAACAAAATACAACAATAAATATATATATTGTATACCTTGGTTTCTCTTGTGTTTTAATCTGTCTGATAATGTCTTCCATCCATAATAATAAGTCTCTAACAAGGTTAAAGAATCTATACAAGTCACTGGCATCAGCAAGTTTATGTTTCCGAGAAGCTACTCTAAGTTGAAGGTTCTTCCAGGCTGTAACTACTTCATCTTCACGATATCTAATTTCTTTAGACCTATCACCTGCATAACCTGTTTGTAAGTTTGCAGACTCTTCTTGTATAGATTGCACCTGTTAAAATATAAATAATCTTTCTGGTATATTTTATTAATTTGACAGTAAAACTAACAAATAAACGTAGAACACAACTTTTAATAACAGAATAATTTTAAACAAAATTATGTTGTTTTTTTTCTTCTAATTTTCTGAAACCTTAGCTTTTGGTGAAAAATTACACTGATCTCTTTTTCATTAACAGCAAAAGATCTGGAAACATGATACAAGTTAGGACCCCTGGATGAACTAAAAACTGTTATCAGAATGAACTGCACTTTAAATAAATTTTTCTTTATAAAGTAGACAAAATTGCATCTTACTGACCTACTCTTTCAAGGTTAATAACTGTTCTGGGATCATACAAGTTAACCAGTTTGATGGTTCTAAATTTAAATTTGAGCTATTGCAGAAAGGTGGACATTCATAAAATCATTAAATAATTTTGAAATACTTCAAGCTGTGAACATGTTTTTCACATGACAAACAGGTCAATATTTAGATAATAGAATTGTCTGTGAAACAATATTTGATCGATTTGTTGCTCAAATAAAAGATACTAAATACAAGTATTTATGATGTACTGTCATGCTTCTTGTTACAAGACCCATTGTCAACCTTTGAAATTTCTGTAAATTTGGAATTGTCTGGAATGGGCAAAATTTCTGTACTGTTGGTAATTTGAAGACAACAATTTTCTAATTAGGATTGGAACAGTCCAGAATAGTTGGCCATTTTCTGGCTTTGGATTGATCCAGTCCAAAATAGATGGCCCTTTTATGGTATTGGATTGGTCCAGTCCATCATAGACAGCCATTTTCTGGTTTTGGATTGGTCCAGTCCATAACAGATAGCCATTTTCTGATTTATGATTGGTCCAGTCCATAATAGACGGCCATTTTCTGGTTTAGTCTTATAGTTACTTACTTGTGTTTCTAAGGTAATTAAATCATTTTCAAAGTTAGCGTGTTTTCTCTGTAGTGCTGCCACACTCTGGGCATCTCGACCCAATTCTTCTGGGATGTAATTCTGTTTTTCCTAAAATTGATGTCAAATAGATTATATATCACATCAACAAATTGTAAGTTTTAATTCATAACCCATTAGGTTTGTTTCTATTTACTTAAGCTATTTAAAAATGTCTTCAGTAATTAACTGTTCCTTTTGACCACTATACATGCTTCAATTTGAATTCATCGTTAATATATATTTCTATTTTGTATGCACAGGTATATCACAAGTAAGTTGTGACCATGAAACCTGCCAAATTTATCTGAACTAAATTCTTGAGTACCTATGTCAAAATTTTAACTTTATATTTCTATAAAAACATTCCCAGTAGGTGCCAATAAAAATATATATTATACTAATCTCACTAAAAAATTGTATACTCACTAAAATTCTTTCTAAAATGTCTTTACAATCATGATAAAATTTATGTAATTCCCAAGAAGCTTGTAACTGTTGAGTCCGTGTATCTATTAATTCTAACAAATCGTTCCATGCTTCATTCAAATTGTCTTTCCACTCAGCAATAGCTGCTGCATCTGAATGTTCAAGAGCTATTAATTGATCACAATTGTCATATGCAGCTTGTACACGTTCTGAACCCACACTTTCTGTATCACGAGCGAATTCCTTGAATCTCTCCTTTAACATCTGAATTAAAAAATAAATTAATACAACTTCTTATTTGTTAATTCAAGTAAATTAATGGAATAAGAGAACATCCTAATTAAAAAGTTCTTCAAATACCATAATTTGTCAAATTTGAGATTGTTCTTTCAAGGCTTTACAGTAATTTTATGTTATTTAAGATTATTCCATTTTTGAAGAAACTCAAACCTTCTTAATAATGGTAAACTTGTTGAACTCTATTGATTGAAATGAATCCTAATGTAAAAAAACTGCAGGATGGGATAATTTTCCCTGAAATACACATGAAGTACTCATATAATCAATGAATGTCATAATACTGCAAAGCAACATTTGAATAAAAGCAATAATATTCATAAGTTTATAAATACCTCTTCCAACATATGATAATCAATGATAAAACTATATAATAGTTGCTAGTCTCAAATACTTACTGTAACATGTTCGAAATCTTGACCTAATTCATGTGATCCAGCAACAATTTCTTTTTCAGCTATCCACTGCATTAAGTCATCAATTTCTCTGTTCAATACATATAATTTTAGCACTTCTTCCAATTTACTCTTTCTTTCTCTTGACAAGTCCTTCAAACCAGCATATAATTTATCTACTTGCGACTGTCTGACAGCTATCTGATCACTGCAAAAAATACCAATTGTTTAAAAATATATTAAAGTAACATGGTTGTATTAAATAAAACTATTGACTTTTCAGTTTAGGCCATGTCAGAAACAATTACAAAAAACTGTCCAAAAATCAGTTTAACTTCTTTTTTCCTAGGTGGAGGTATAAAGTACATTTCTTTCTTAAAAAAGCTTTCCAAAATAGTTGTTCTTTCTTAAAAAAGCTCTCAAAAATAGTTGAAAATCTAGTGTTGAACCACAAATTATCACTGGTATTCTGACAATTACCACAAGTATTTCTTCCTAGATATGCCTCCAAGAAATAAATGTAATACCTTTCTGGATGCTCTGATTCAATAAGAGCTCTGCTCTTTTCACCCAGTTGTCGTACAACATCGGCATAATCTACAACAGCATTTTCTAATACTTGATGTTTCTTCATGAAGTTCTGAGCACCAATTTCATCTTTAGCTCTATCGTCTCCCATCATGTATAATTCCTGTTCACTCATCCAGGCCTCAGCCTCTGATGCATCATAATAATACTGGAGGGAAAAAGTTAATATTTATGAAAACTATATTTATCGATACCATGTAACATTTGTTTTTTTTTTTCAGAAAAGAGCATGTTCAGTATCTAGTTAATGTAAATGCAACAAGTGTGAAAGGGATACCCCCCTGCTTCGCTTCAAGTCCAATTATATCCCTTGAATAATATCCGACAGCGACGAAAATTCTTCATGCACATCTACATATGATGTACTTCCTTCATGTAAAGTTTCATCAAAATCCGTCAAGCAGTTTAGGAGTAGAAGCGCTTACAAGGGATATGGACAGACGGACAGACAGACAAGGTGATTCCTATATACCCCCCCAACAACTTTGCGGGGTGGTATAACAAGAGGTCTTTGTAATACAGAGCTCATATTAGACTGACACTCTGGGACCATACTGGGACGGATCCCAGTGCTCGACCCACAGAGCAGACCAGTGCGTCCCTGGGTGGCGGATAGCGGAGACCCTCTCGTTGGTGTGTGGGGGGGGGGGGGGGGGGGAGGGTTGTCAGGTCATAATATGGAAAGCCTGGCCACGGACCATAGTGGGTAACGTGTTTGAGAGTGCCACACTCCTTGCAATATCAAGATCCCTTTTGTAGATTTAGAAAAAGAGTAGGCTCATTGTAGCCGCTACAAAAGGCTAAATTCTCCGACCATACCCAATACTCCGTACTTTTCCAGTGGCAGTCAAAATTTTGTTCCCTGTGTCCCATCCCAACCATTTTTCAATTGATGTATTGTTTGTTAATTTGTTCCCGTCCTGAATATAGCTGAAATACTGCTGGCTGGTCGTAAACCAAACATCCAATCAATCAATCAACTGACACAAAAATGATAAAAATGTTTTGTCAGTACTAGACTGCATATCACCATATAAAATCCCTAGACTGATTTTGAAGATTCATTCTAAAATATGTCATTTCCAATTAACTTACCTGCTGTGCTATGTCAGATAAGTGTATTCTATCATGTCTTTTAGCAACAGCTTCTTTTAGTTCCTGCCAGTATTGCAACAAATCATCTATTAGAGCTGTGAACTCTTCTGACTGTGGATGGCCCTCATCTATCAGTTCTTGGCCAACTTCAACAACTGACATTATTCTTGGTTCGTGGTTTTCTATTTCAGTTTGTAATGACTAAAAAATAAAATAACTTTAGGTTACAACTGTACCAAATCAATTAAACTAAAACAGATAAATAAGAAACAACAAAAGAAATAATGAATTTTCTTAAAATGCATGTTCAGTGCATTTTCTCCATATTTAATAATCAATGCAAACTTATTAGACAAGCTGCATATTTCTCTTTGTCATGTAATTTAATAAATATTCATTTAAATACATTTATCAACATTCTAAATTATTAACGAACTACAGGTAATTGCAGCAAAGCATATAGACAAGCATCTGAAAATTGTTTTCCAAAAATCTCGTATAATTTTTGCATTGTAACTAAAGTTTATATCAGTATGTCAGAGAACAATAATCTATAAATGCTGGTGTTAAGCAAGTACTAATACAGATAACTGGTATATTCCAATATATATACTAAATATTTTATAAGTATTTCAGATCTGTAATGCCTGCTTTCACCAGTCATATCATGAATTCCATCTTTGAACATGCTTAGTGTTACAGAAATTTTTGCAAGACCAAGTAAGTTTTCCACATTACATTTCTTTAGTCATTTTTGCTATATAAATAATGTGTGGCGTGGCCCTGTGCGCTGCATATGTATTTAGTACATTACATCATCAACTGATAATTGGCTCTATTTACATAGCATATTAAGCTTCTAATTTGTTCATAAGAAGCCAAAGACAATAAAAGGTAGTAAAAAATGATACAAGTTATATGTGCAAGACAACTATTTCCAAATGTATCAGATCAATATAAAATATATTTATGTTAACAAGATTTAAAACATAATTCAATAAAATATTCATTAAGCTATATAATATATTTGTGATATTAAAAGATGAGCTCTGGACTTAAGATGGTGTGCTAAATAATCTATATGCACCAGTGACTTGGTTTGAGTTAATACCTTTCTGTTTGGTTTGAGGCCAATATCAGCTGAATTTTTCTACACAATTAATATAAACAGAATATAATGCAATTACAACAATCTTTTGAATGAATTATACAATTCTCAATAAAAAGAAAACTTATGAAAACAAATTAAATATAAAATCTAAATATTTCAAGCATGTAGTATTTTAAGGATTGAGATGATGTTATCCAAATTTAGGCTAAGGCAGCTTTTTACAGATATTAATGAAGAACAATTTCAAACAGCATCTGTTAATTGTATTCACAGTAGAGGTAAATAAATCCTAGGATTGCAGTCAATATGATGTTACTTGTAATGTGTTGACATATTTACCTGGTTCTTGGCAACAAACATCTGAACACTCAGTAAACTGTTTCCATATTGTTTGGATGTGGCCTGTGGCATCTTTTCTGCAATCCATAACTTTTCATCTTCAACATCTCTGACAAACTGATGGATACGCTTGACCTTAATAAGTTGTTCTCTGCGTTCTACTAATGGCTGTTGAATCTTGGCGAATCTATAAATAGCAAAAGTTCTTATGTTTAACTGCCGTCGAACTGAAATCATTTCTACTATTTCAGTACCTATTTTATTATTATAAGTAATCTCATTAACAAACTATGCACAATTAATTATCTATGCATCCGCTGTATATCAGGTTTTTGAGGAGGATACATCTGACTAACAGTTTGACAAATTTTAGGTGTAGAAAGATCATTGAATTTTATAAATATCTAAGATCATAAATCTTTTTTAAGTATATTTAAATTATTTTGACTTCAAGTTGACCAGCTTCTCTGAAATGCTATAAAGAATCGTATCAATCCAAACTTTGATACTGACAAAAAACAGGAAAATATATCAGAACTGATGGTCATGGTATTATTTATCATCAGCACTGTAGACAAACGTGTTTATACCTTTCAGCCACCAAAGCTTTTCTCTTCTCAATCATAGCTTCTTGTTGTGGATCTATTCTCTTTAGAACAACAGCTTGTTCATCTAATTCTGTTACCTGTTGTTCTTTCATCTTCATCTGAGACTCCAGAAGCTAAAAACAAAACAACACTTTAAAATTTTGCTTTTTCATTTCCATTTAATCTGAACTGCTTTTCATCTAGAAACATTTTTTTTTAAATATTGTGTGTTTTTGTGCATTTTTACAATATAATAAATTAGAATACATTAAATGGTATCAACACAACAATTATGAGTACAATCATATGTAACCACTCAAGATTTTGTTGTGTATCAAGAAGTAAATGTTAAGGATTAATAAAAGAAAACAGGCCCAATAAAATATAGCATTTTATTATCAAAGGATTAAAGCTTCAAACCATCCATGAACATGATAAAAGAGAATGTTTACATTTGTTAATGTTTTGAGTTTCTCTTTTATTCATGTATTAAGGAATTGTTGAAACTTTTAGTAAGAATTTACTTTTTTTTGCTATTGAAAATAAACTTAGTTACTTCGTACTCTGAAGTTGAAACAATTGATATTTATGTGAGTAAAGTAAACAGCAGAACACACAAGAAGCACAGTACATGTATAAGCATGAATTAAAATAAGAAATAACAGGACATGCATCTAAATATTCCCAGTCAAAATATAATATCAATTTATCAACCTCCATTCTTCAATATGTAGAAAATAATTGGTAAGTTGTTTATACCAATAGTTCTTCCTACTGCACTGAATTTCACTGACAAAAGTATATAAACAGTCAAATAATGTAAATGCCTACATTTTGTTTTTGCATGAGAAGATTAACAGTGGTCAAGTCTCTGGCAGCCTCTTCTGTAATGATCTGAGACTCCAGCTGGTTCATCCATCCGTCAATGTCATCACAACTCTGTTCATACAGTACAGATCTGTTAGAATCAAATAATTTCTCTCCCTTGGCCTTGGTGGCACGTTCAAGTTCATCCCACTGTTCCTGTAGACTAGCCAAGATGGGTTCAATTTGTTCTCTGGTCTCAGGTTTATCTTGAAGCAAGTCTTCACCAGCCTGAAACAGTCACGCAGCAAAGTTTCACAAATAATTCATTGGTTGAATGATTTTGCAGATTATAAAAAGAAAGCTGAAGTGGCTCTGCCCAATTGAAAAATGGGAATTTCCCGTTACAAAAAGTTTGAATTGAGCATTCCCTACTGCTAATTTAAAAAAAAAACCAAAAATACTTGACGATTTTAATGTGTCTTTTAAAATACATTATTGTTCAAGATCAGTATGATAGCAAATTAAAATTAAACTAAAATTAAAACTAAAACTTAAATAATAAGAAATAAGGAAATTTAAGATTACCTTCATCAAACCCATAAGTCTGTCTTTGTTAGCAGCTATTTCCCTCTCAAATGCTTGATGTCTGAGGTATTTACTGTGGAGATTCTTAGCATCTCTGTATGTTTCGTCTTGAGCAGCAGCCATTTTATCATGTAACCAGTCTCTAAGCTGAAACAGGGATTTCAATTTAATTTATTTTTCAACATTTAAAATGATTTTGACCAAATATTCTTTATGACTAACATTGTGATGAGACAGGTTTTCTTCACAAAATCAGATGTTCCAGATGATTTAATCTTATCCAAACTTTGGAGACTGAGAATTTCCAGTCTTTGATCATTACTACTGATTTCCTTCATTTATCTCTAAAATCCAAAATCCCTGAGAATTATTTGCTTTTTATTCGAAATACAGCTTGTCTGCAATTTATCAACACATATTTGAAGTTTTTAGTAATGCTTTATTAGTATTTACCTCATCACATTCTTGTAAGAATTGTTGCAACAATAACTGGTCTTTTAATCGATCTAATTGTTCATTGGCCCTCTTCCTGTTTACATCACGTCTACAAGTAAAACAAAATGTGTAAAAATTCTGAGATCAATATGTTATATAGTTTTTTTTAACACATTACAAAATTTGATGAAATATTTTTGCCACCAATCGTTTTTTGCATACACACTTCAAAAAATGTATTTACAAAGTTTAAAAATCTGAAAGACTTGCACTATAATTCTTTGGTTTATTCTCACCTTTCATTGATGTTTTCTGCTTTTTTGTGTATCTTGTCAGCAGCATAGTGGTTCTCTTCGATGAGACGGTTAGCAACCTGTAGAACAGCATTAATCTTCTCATCATTAGCATCTGTTGTAGTGATGAAAGCTTCATGCTGCTTGATCAGGTTCTCTGCCGCTTCCAATGTATTCTGTCAAAATATATACTTCATAATTAAATGCTTCATCTTAAGTATTTGCTATATTTAAACTAACACTATTATGAAAAGGTATGTGAAACAGAGTTTGATTTTCTTTAAATAACCAAAAACAAATTAATCTTTAGATGTAAACTCTTTCTGTAACACAGGAATATCAAATATGTATTGCCAGTGGGAGTTTGGGTGCATGCAATCAACACTTCAGCTTTCTGAAGATCTATAAATAACTTTCCTCAAAGACATGAAGACAAATGTGCATAAAAGTTAATCAGGTAATATATCATCTGTTGCACTTTTTCAGTCAATAAAATTACATAAGGTTTTCAATTTCTAAACTGTCATATTCTAATAAGTATAAATACATCAACAAACTTATGAAAGTAGTGAAATCAATTCTATTGCACTAACATTTTTAGAGGTTTAAATTAGAAAAGAGAAGTTGATTGGTTACTAATCCTATTTAAACCTGGACAACAGGTACTAAGCAATATTTCAGCAAAAACCATCCCAAATCATAACTGATAACCATATTTCAGGATTGGGAACAAACCTTGAATAAATTATTTTAAACTAGGTTTTAATCACAAAAAACCTATTAAATAAAACCCATACAGGTCCGTAATTAGGATATGGAATTCTTAAATTCAAAATACAAGTGGGTTGAAACCCTTCACCATGTAAAAGAAACTTCCAGTATGTATTAATAGCACATACAAGACTTTATTTAATTCAATAAAGTTATTGAAGTCTCAGTAAATTTAAAATAAAGTTGCTTTTTTTTGTTTTTTTTTAACTGCCAATAAAAACTATATATAAAGCTAAATAATTCACATATACATGGATATATGTTGTTTACAAAATTAAACAAATTTATAAGACAACATCTTTGTTTACCTGTCCATCTAATAATCCCATTGTTGTCTATATGAGAAATGAACATGAAAAGACATTTACTTCACATATAATGATCATGAAACATACAATGCATGAAAATGAACTCCACATCATGCAATGTTAATATCATATATGTATAATTTATGAAATAATAAACAATTATATAAAATAACCTTTATATTGTATTTATGTGTCAAAAAGGTGATTTCTTAATTATAAAACAATTTTACACTTAAACTATTTATACTTAGCAAATGGAAGACATTAAAAGAAAAAAAAATATCAGAATAAGATATTTCAACAATGAAAATGAAAAGTTATACTGGAGTTGCCCAAAACAGCCCCTTGTAAAACTCAACAGTACATAAGATGATGAATGAAGAACAAACACATGAAATCAAAAAGAAAATACTTAACACTTACAGGAACCTCTTCTTTTGACAAGAAATTTTCTTGTTGGTTCAGTAATACCTCTGCTTGTTTGGCATCACGCAGGTATATCTAGGGAAATAAATAGGTTTTCAGACTTACATACTTGTTATAAGACTGTAAAATTTCAGCAATCAATTAAAGAATATAATATGCTATGATTTGTTTTACTGCACACGTTAAAAAATTGAAGAGTAATAAGAATTCTGAAAAACTGGTAGCCAAATTATAATTAACTTCAAAGTCCACCATTCAATTGATTATTTTGAAAACAAGCCCACAAAAATTAATATTCACAAATTAAAATCAGTATGTGATGATTAGGTTTACAGTCATTAAGTCATCTGGCAATTATTTAATACCTGCAAGTTAAGACTTTGAGACAATAGATTCTGTCTGTTTTCCCACATTTGAAGTAGCTCTTCCCAGCCATTATCAAGAGCTTGTAATCTCTGAAAAAAGGAAACACATTAAGTTCAAATGTTTCTGTCAAAACAGTTACAAAATATTCCCGAATAAACCCATTATCGTCGAACCAGAATATTTATTATTCGTAGAGAATAAATAAACACAATGAATCAAATGCATAATTTTTCTTTCCAGGTTGAATTTTCAAAGATTTACCAATTATTCTGTACACCTATAAAGGCTATTCCATTAAAAAGTAAATGAGAAGGTAGCACAGAAATGAACCAACAAACAAGATAACTTCAATGTATTCTTTTCTAATAGGCTTATAGCCATTAATCTACGTCCTAATATGAACACAAATACACTCGTACCCCACCATAAAATTGTTGATATTAATAAGCAACCAATCAAATATCAGGTTTACCTGTCTGAGGAACATGTATTGAGGATCTTCTTGTCCCTCTGTAATCTTTTCACCAAATTCTTTCATTTTGGCATGTTCAGGAGCATAAGCATCAATTTCTTCTCTTAGCTGTTGATGTTGATTCAGTAGTTTCTCAGCATCAGCTAAACTGTTTGGAATGTCTTCTGAAGCTACGGTTGTCTGTGTGCGAGACAACCATTGTTGGAAATGGTCCAAGTTACCCAAGAAACGCTGCAGTTCACCAGCTTCTCCAAGTTTTTCATCTCTTTCTTTCAACTAAAAATAGTACAAAGTAATGCTATTTAATATTAAAATAGAATATAGATACAAATGTCCATTCCTAAATAAAGGATGAAATGGAAATAAAATTTCAACAACTTAATTATCTGTCATTACAGTGATATTCTTAACAACTCGAGCTCATTTCATAAAAAAATATGTGAATTAAATTTTGAATTCTGAAAAAATAAAGATAAACCTGTGATCTAGTCTTTATGTTGACATTTTAAGTACAGAAAATAGGAATGAACTGATAACAACCCAAACAAAGATAACACTCAGAGGTCTGTTCATTTTGAATGTTTTAAGGATGGCAATTTAGCTAAAATAGGAAGTATGTACATATATTTGGATACTGACCATTTCCTTCAGGTCCATCCAGACATTATTAATTTCAGCAATCTTTTCTCTAATAGCCTGGGCTTCCTCTGGTTTCTCATCTTGTAATTTATCTGCCTCATTTTGGAGTGACTCCAACTGCAAAGACACGTCAAGTCATTGTTATTAATGTATGGATTTTTGTGTAAGGGCTATTCTTAGAAAAAAAATGTCTCCTTGGGGCAGAATGCACTTCAAATTAAGGGGTACCACCAATAGTTTTAAATTAAAATTTAACTCCCCACCTACAATTTTCCCAGATCAAATTATTATTTTATTTTTTTGACACCCCACCCAACAAATTTCAATATGCAATTTTACCCACCATACCCCCCACCTATACAATATTTTATTGATGGCGTCCTGCCCATGGGGTATTTTTTTTTCTAGAATAGACCCAAGACATTTGTTGCTCTTAGTTAATGCAATAAATGTACACTTTATTTAGAACAATTATTTACTTAAATTGTCTAAAATGTACAAATACCAAAAAGTCATGCATAAAATTTTTTGAAATCAAGAAGATATTTATGAAGTAGATGTATATACGAAAATAGATTATTCTTTAACCACTATTACGCAAGCAATATTTCACCTATATTCCAGGGTTACGGAAATGGAAAACATTTAAATAAATATTGTTGCCTTTAATTCAAGAATGTCATACATTACCTTAGCCTGTATGGCTGCCAGGTCTCTCTCCATTCCACTGAGACGACGTTGTAATGTCATTACACCAGACAAATCATTACCGAGCTCATCTGTCGATTCAATAACCTTAGATTTCTCATGGATCCAGCTCTGAAATAATATTGATTACATAAAGATCAAGTCAGTATGGATCTATCAAAATTCTGTTGAATGAAAATATGCCTTGAATCTAAAAATCATTCAAACATTTAAGGTAACATAATCTGTATTTGAACACAACAGAACTGGAGGATACACTACTAAATATTATTATTTATGGATTTATAAATACTAACAGAATGTTGTTTGTGTTATTTTTATAATGTACAATTTACTTACAATGGTCTCATTACACTCAATGTGGAAGTTCTGTAAACCATGAGCCAAGTTGATGTCTTCACGTTTCTGATCAACAAGATCTCTCAGTTGATTCCAGCTGGAAAAAGCGAGTACAAGTCATTATTTTGAATTCTGAAATGTTCCAATTATCTTTTACATTCTGATCAGTTGCAATTTTGTTAAATACAGATTACAAATAAATTAGAATTTATGTTAAATGTACAAGACAAACAGAAATAGAGTTTACTATGAGCTGTTAAATAATCATTTATTACAATTTTTTTGTGTACATGCTCCAAAACTGTACAAAGACTGCCCTCAGATAAAAAATGCACAGCCAATACAACTATAGAAAAATTGCAGACCAAAGGTTCTCGTGTATGATTTTCTGCAGCTGTCCTAGTGGTAAAATGGGATGTTAACTCAATACAACTATCCACCTATTTGAATATATTTTTTCAGCCTACCTGTCATTAAGTTCATTCTGTTTAGCAATGACTTCAGCGGCATTTGGATGTTCCACCTGGAGAAGTTGACGAGCAAGCTGGTTAACTACTGCAACCTTTGATGCATTAGCATTCATCTCATGTTCGAAACTATCAAAGCGATGCTTCATAATGGCCAGCTCCTCGATGTCATCTGTTACAATTATAGTTGTCAAGAATTTCTCCTGTAAACAAAATGAACATAAAAATTAAGCATGTTTAAGATGCAATATGTATGTAATTATGTAATTATATACATGCTTAAAACATGTATGGCAAGAATTGTCTGAAACACAGGACAAATCCGGTCTCTTCTTTTAATTAATGTTAACCAGAATATATCCATAGTATCAATAATGAAAGCATGTTAATGTAGATTTTATTCTTATCTATTTATCAATCAGAAACATGTTAACATCTTTTTGTATGTTTAGCAAGGACATATACATAAACAAATCTTGAAAGGGAAAGAGGCCCTTATCTAACATTTGACAAGACAAGGATGTCCTACTATTATGCAGATCTTTATATGGTATGAGGGCCACAACATATTCTAAAATGGTAAGTTTTACAAACCTTTTCATCTATCCATGTTTCCACACCATCCGATTCATTGAAGAGTTTGTACAAGGACAAGGCATCAAGTAATCTCTGTTTACGTAGTTTGGCCAGTTCTAATAATTCTTGGTAACGTTTGTCTACCTGACTTAATCTGGCTGGTACTTCTGGATTCTCTAAGTCCTTTAATTATAAAGAATAATACTCATATTTTAAATAAATTTGAGTTTTCAAGCAAATTTTATCAAGTAAATAAATTAAATATGTATTTTGATGTTTATACATCATATTTTTATTTAATGAAAGTGGTTTTTAACTATACAATAAGGCTACATCTACCTTTTAATTGACAAAATTTGACGCTTTTCTACCACACATAAAACTTAAATTTAATATGAAGACTACAAAGGAATAAATGTGATAATGTTTCTACATTATTTATTACCTCTTCACCAAGATTAGCTGCTTGTTCATGTAGAGCTTGTATGGTAGATTCATAATTCTTCAGTTCATCTGTAACTTCCTGTTAAACAGAGCACATTTTAATTACAAAACAGATAAAACAACAAGTGCTTTTCTAATTTACTTCTAACTCAAAAATGTTCTATAAAAGTTAGGAAACCTGGAAACTTACTAAATGTATTGATACATGAAATTACTTTTCAATGTCCAGCAGACAACATCTTGCTATTAAATATTTCAGAGTTTTACATTACAATTGCTGATTAAAAAAAGAAACTGTTCTACCTTTTTTACAAAAACAAGAAAATGTGTTCAGTACACATATTTCCCTAGGTAAACAAACACCCCCTTTTTTCTAAGTTAACTCAAGCATGAAATATTTGGCATAGCCATAGTGAATGTTTCATGAGAAGAGATCTCATCATGTTGTCACGTGTACTGCTTCATTAGGGTTCAAGTCCTATTCATAAAAAAAGCATTAAGGCAAAGGTAAAACTGAGGTGGGACGGACAAAAAACAAATGAACAGACTGAAAAGCAACATGTCCCTCAAATGTTGTTGGCAGGACACAAAAATATGTAGATGATGCTTCGTGGTTTGTTACATGAATGCTGTTCCATTAAAACAAAATTTTAAAGTTTTTTTTCATGTTCCAATAATAGAACAAAGAAAACTTGAGCTACCATTAGCAGCATTTCAAAGTGTTTTCAAGGCTTCATTAGAACAGCCTTATAGTTCCTAAGAGTAATGTTATCTGAAATAATAGTCAAAACAATGTATATTTCTACCTTGTGCTTCTTCAGGAGCGACTGTACACTGGCCTCATCCTTGCCAACATCCTCACTTGATACTAATCTTAGTGTATCCATCATCCAGGCATCCACATCATCAGCATCAGCGAAGAACTGTTAAAAAAAATAAATGCTGTCTGATTTAAGTAAAAAAAATAATACAAATTTCTTTAGATAACTGAATATTAAACAGAAACTAGACAAAGTTAATCCAGAATCAATAAGCTTCTTACCCACCTGATACCTAACAATATCACAAGTTTCACTGAAATTGAAAGCAAACTTTTCAAGTTAATGTCCGAAAACATCTTTTTTGTACAAATGTGTAGTTTTTTGTCGACTGTGACCTTGACCTTTGACAGAATTCCTCCAGAATCAATAGGCTTCTAACCCACCTGATATGTAACAATATCCTCAAGTTTCATTGAAATCTGATGCAAGCTTTTTGAAATATAATTCAGAAACCAAATTTAGATGGACGGACAGACATGAGGACCACTTTATACCCCTGAATCTGTTGAGCTGGGGTATAGAAAATACAAAAGAAATTTCTAGCCTGAGAAATGAAAAACAGTTATGTGAACTGTTGAAATAAAATTAAACAACAAATTTTTAGCCAATTTAACTCGGCACGAAATACAAACCTGGTAGAAGTCTACAGCTTCAAGTAGTCTCTTCTTACGGAATGCTGCTAGATCCATCAGACTATCCCACTGTTGATTGATCTCATCAATACGCTGCTGAATCTTGTCAGCTCCGAAATTTCCTGCCGAGATGAGATCATTGCCAATCTGGAGTACCGATTCCAAGTGGGTATGTCTGGCTGTCATCTCATCTTCCATGGCCTAAAATATTATTTAATATACATTGTGAGCACCATTGCATTATTTTAAACTTAAAAGTGTGACTAATATTAGAACAAAAACATAAGTATAAATGCTACCAAATTATAGTATACTAAAAAGATTATGAGACTTTTTATTTTTAGTTTATCTGGAAAACTAAGCAAACAATTTTTACTAAAAAGGTTCACGATTGAAACATGTCATACCTTGTGTTTATTAAGAAGAAGATGAACACTGGTAAGGTCATGACCAAGGTCAGGTGATGACATAAGGTGTTCTTTCTCTCTAATCCATCCTTCTTCATCTTCCATATCCCAGTAGAACTGCCACAATCTTCTGGATTCCTCCAGACGAGCCCTACGCTCAGCTGCTAATTCAACCAATTCTTCATAAGCAGTGTCTAGTGTATTCATTCGTTCCTTGATAACTTCCTGATCGCATGGGCGATATCCTGAAAATGTTTAGGAAATTTACATATTATACATGTAACCGTATGAATTCATATAGATGGTCTAGATTGCTGGAAATGATGCAGGCGAATGGGTGCCACAGTGTCACAACTGTGCGAGTTCGAATCCAGCTGAGGGTAAGCGCAAAATTCGACTATATTAAAATCTAATTCTCTCAGTGAATTCTAACAGTATTGTGCTTAATTTGTAGAAGTATATAAAACTATTTGATATTAATCTGTATTTCTGATGCTTCAGAAATCAGCTGAATAGATGTATTATATGGTTGTCACAATACATAGAAAAATATTATTTAGCGAAAATTTAACAACACTCATTTAAAAATTTCATTTGAAGAGAAGAAATTATTAAATTGTCATCATATGAGCTTTTCTACTCATCAAAAAAATATTTTTGCATTTAAATTTATATACTTTCTGAATATTTCTATTTTGAGGTTATTTGTAAATGTAAATAAAACTCCTATTACTTTTGTGCCTTCTGAAGCGGTAGTATATCGATTACATAAAAAACACCCGTTACTCTACTGTGGCAAAATTTTTTTCTACAAATATTACCTCCAACATCAGAGAAGTCACCATCAACAAATCTGTCAGCCTGTGTATTGACAGTCTTAACTCTTTCTCCCAAGACATGAATGTCTGCCTCAAGAAGACTGTGTTTCTGTAGTAGATCATCTACTCCCATCAGATGTTTCCCATAATCCTCGGACAACAACCTTGCCTACGATACAATAAAAACTTAAATGTAGCAGAAGCAAATCACTTACATTTTAAGTTGACTACATGCATTGAAAACATTCAATAATAAATAATTGCATTTTTAACACACCACTTTAGTCATTACAAAACAGCTAATTTTGCCACTTTTGTTTTAAATACCATTAATACACACACAAAACATGCATACCTTAATTTCTTCCATCCAATCCAGAATGTATAACATTTCTTGGAAGATTCTCTGAATACTAAGCGAAAGTTCCAAACGAAGACGTCTGGCTTTGAGAAGTTCTAGTAGATAGTTCCATAATTTCAAAACATTGTCTTTCCTGAAATTGGAACAGAATTATATTCAAGTAAATAAAATCCTGTGGTTTTTTGCAGTAACTATTTTATAAAACTTTGAAAAGTTATTGCAAAAAGTAAATAATTGGTCTTCGTTTTTGAATTTGCCATATACTATGTTGAAGTTAGTTTACCATTGTACTAAATAGTTATGGTATCCAAATGACTTTTTAAGAATACTCTACAGCTAGTAATATCAACTAAAAATTGGATAAAAATCAAGTCATAACTTAAATAGAAATATATTGATGCATATAAATTTGTGATTGTGAATAAATCCATTTCTTGGTCAAAAACAGAGTTATTTTATTTTAGGTACCTTGCATTGATTCTGGCGATATCATGATAATTCTCTTGTTCAAGATCATTAGCCACTGAAACAACAGCTTGAACACGTTCTTCATAAGCATTGATGTCAGTTTCGATAGCTTCATGTTTTTTGGTAGCAGCTTCCACAGCAGCCAAATCAAAGCCAAAGTTATCTTGTGATACCAGGCGCTGATTTTCTCCAAGCCACGTTTCTCGCATGCCAGCTTTTCTGTCAAATCTTGATGCCAACTGTTCTAGTTTCTCTTGCCTGCAGAACAAAAGATCTTTTTTAATCTAGTACCTACTTCTAACAGGTCAAAGACCTATTTTTATCAACACCAACATCTTTCTACAGTAAGTTTGATGCTAGTATATTTTCTCCAATGTAAGTTATATCCATGATATCTTTTTATATTTTTTTAGAAGTGCTTTTTAATTCAGATTCTTTAAGGTATTAAATGTAATTACTATTTGTATTTTATTTATGTATATTTACTTTATATCTGAGCTGATTTGTATACTAGTAATAATTATTTTTAAAATAAATAATAACATAATAACAGAATGCATAAAATAACCTGAATGGTGGTTTGACACGTCAACAAAACAATATCAAAGGGGAATAATTAATTGACGACAAGAAAACTATCAAATTTTCAAACCTGATCAATTCTTCTCTCAAAGCCAGTTCTCGTTCATGTTCAGATTTCTCTAGCCGGTCCCAAGCTTTGTTGATATCAGAAATGAGTTTACCTTCCTTTGGAAGATAAGGTCTCTGGTTGTGCGCTCTCATTTTACTCTGTATTGTAAATAACATTATTTCCAGGTTTCCTTTCTCATCAAACCTAAAAGATAATAATTATTTAGTTACCTCAAAGCAGCTTCATTTTTTTCTCATTTTTACCTCATCAAACTGATTTACATTTATTTCACATTTAAGGGTTCATCTGACAATTTCAGACTCGTACAGTGAATTGTAGGGCTTGTATTGCTAATCATTTTTGCTATTTACATTTTTACTCTAGCTGTTATAGTTTTTAAGTTACAGGACAAATAGGGAAAATTTCATAAAAAATTGTCATTTAAGGTCAATAACTCATATAAGGAGTCATCTAACAATTTCAGACCAATCAAGTGAATTGTAGGGCTTTTATTGCTGATCATTTTGCCATTTACACTTTCACTCTTCCTCTTATAGTTAAGTTATATTGTAAATACCAAAAATTTTGTCGAAAATCGTCAATAAAGGGCAATACTACAAGAAGCCTATACACAACTTCACACTAATAGAAACTATTGTAGACCTTAATGTGCTGATCAATTTAAAGTAGCGGTTTTCTCTATAGCTTTTATAGTTTTTGAGATAATGATCAAAAACCTGTGTTGACACGCACGTTCTATTTTTAGTAACACCTGCCATCTTTGGCTGTTGATCAACACCCTGGGTAAAAACTTGAAACTAGGAACCCTAAGGATGCTTGTGGCCAAGTTTGAAAGAAATTGGCCCAGTGGTGTCAGAGGAGAAGATTTTTGAAAAAGTTTACGACGACGATGGACGCCAAGTGATGGCTAAAGCTCACATGAAGCTAAAAATGACCTCAAACTTTATGCTGGTTGTCTTCTAAATTAATATTTTACACAAAAGATATTAAGAACAATTAATTTCTAAATTGGAAGTTCAAATTTGATTTCTTTCAATAGGAATATTTTGGATTTGCAATCTGTTAATGAAAGTCTTTGTAAATATCAAGAGGAATTTGCCTACTTCTTTGGTTTTTCTCTGGTTCTGTATGTATTAAAGGCTGCTAACTGTTGCTGTACACCATACAAAGAGTTAGCAAATTGTCTGTCATTTAGGATAACAATGGTTTGTTCTATCCATTCCAAAAGGTCAGAGGTGAATGTCTCGTACTCCTGTACAGACCTATCTGCATCCAATGCATTGTCAATAACCTAAAACATCAAAGTGTCTATTGATAAATTTCTGTTCTGACATTGGTGCAAGGCTCTTTTAGGACAATTACCTTAGGTAACAAGTAATTGGATATTAAATATGAACATGTACAAGAGAGGAATATGATTTTGTGCAGCAGATAATTTTTTATTTGTTGAAAAATAAATGCAACACAGAAAAGTAGACTGTATAAAGAAGGATTTAATCTGCTTCACAAAATTAGATCTCTGACTGACAATACAAATTCCATGCAACACAGGAAAGTAGACTGTATGAAGAAGGATTTAATCTGCCTCGAAAAATTAGATCTCTGACTGACAATACATTTTGGGACTTGTCTAGTTCAAGGTGGACCAAAACATTTGAAACTGCAGTTATGTGTCGAAAGAGGTTCTCTTGACAAACTTATGTTGCTGTTTCTAACACAAACACACACCTTTCCTATTCTCTTTCCTTGTACAGACTCCGCTTTCATCTTTGAGAAGTAGTGATAATATGTGACAACATAGGTAATGATGGACTTTTCATCAGGAAATTCAACATTGATATCTGTTAAAAAAGTACACATAAGTATATTACATTTCATAATTTATCAAATATTTCCCAGTTTACATATAATTTTCAGCTAATGTCAACATGTGCATTATTTCTGCTATATTGCAATACTAAATCTGAAAACAGTTTTTTTAAGTGCAATATAAGGTTTTTAATAGCATGTTTCAATGCAAAAATAAATAGAAGAAATTTAATAGTAGAATATCAATGCAATACTTGACTGGTCGAGAATTTTAACCTTGGCAAGACCAACTCAAGGTTAAAAGTAATCTGCATTAGAGCTTTTAACTCATTTATGAGTATTGACATATTAAGACAATCTATCGTATACCAAAGTAAACAATACTATCTGACTTCACCCACACAATTACAGTTTTCATTTGATGCCTGCTTAAACATCTAATTGCATTTTAACACTTCAGGAAAGCAAAGAACTGGTGTTCTTAATAACTTGAGTATTTTAACTATTCATTACAAACCTTCAGGGTCAAGAAGTCTTGTAAGACCAAGTTTGTCCTCTGCCACTTCGAATGCATTGTTAAGGTTGTACAGGGCATTGGATTTCTGTAACTTTTCATACTGGATTAAGTCAGGTCTGAAAATGAAATATAAATATATTTAATATGTAAAAGTACAATAATTTGATTGACTGATTGATGTTAATTTTAATAACAATATTTCAGCTATATTCAGGCTGTTGACAAGCAATAAACCCAGAATAGCTGTCCTCAACAGACAGAGAGATCAACATATTTTTATTATTACTCTAGGAAGAATGGTTTTGCTGATTCTAATCTACTATGTGCTAAGAGAACTGCACTTAAATATATTCAATATAACTGGACACTTCTCTAAGGTAATTCAAGACCACCAAGTATACCAATCATTTCAGTAGATTTTTATTTCTTTCATTCATTGAGAAACCAGTTCAATGCGAACATGAACTCTAAATAAAACTTATATAATATAAACTTTAGGAAGATCACAAGCAGAATGCATAAAACACCTCTTGTTTTATAAAAGTATCTAAAGCCCCATTTACACATTCAAAGTGATGGAAAACTTTGTAAAAGTTGCCTCTGTACATGATCAAAGTTTTTGATGGTTTTTTGCTATTAATAGAAATAAATAACTGGCGCGAATCTTTATAAACAACATGGATATTGAGTTTGAAGAGTATATAACAGTGTACGTATGCATTTTATGTGCAGTAATTTTGCAACGTAGGATGCGTAGAAGTAGGATTAGGACAAGGAGAATGTTAAGACCTGGTTGCAACAAGTGTGGACACAGAAAAATGTCTCGCCTGCATTCCACATCAGTAACGAAAATAAATTTCGTCATAATCATTACGAAAAAAGCATTAAATATCAGCAGCGGCCTGTATACCAAATATTGTCACCATACCATGCATAGTTACAGAGGAACTGTCCTAATACAAAAACTTTAACATAGTCGCTGGACCGTGAAATTGAGGTCAAGGTCAGGTGACACCTACCACACAGTCATGTACTAGTCATCACCAACCTATATACCAAATATTGTCATCCTACCATGCGTGGTAACCGAGGAACTGCCGTAACCCAAAAACTTTAACGTAGTCACTGGACCGTGAAATTGAGGTCAAGGTCAGGTGACACCTACCACACAGTCATGTACTAGTCATCAGCAACCTATATACTAAATATTGTCATTCTACCATGCGTGGTTACAAAGGAACTGTCATAACCCAAAAACTTTAACGTAGTCGCTGGACCATGAAATTGAGGTCAAGGTCAGGTGACACCTACCAGACAGTCATGTACTAGAGGTCAAGGTCAGGTGACAGAATGGCAAGTACTCATCATAAGCTACCTCTGTACCAAATTTGATGGACCTAGGGCTTGGGCTTACAAATATATGAAGCAAGATGTCAAGTGTTTATGCTGCCACCGCCGCTGGATTCCCATACATATGTCTCGCCTCCAGCGACTTTCGTCACAGGCGAGACAAAAATGAAATACGAAGTAAAGTTTTGATTTAACATTCTAAATAACTTCTCTTTCTTGCACTTAATCTAATAAATCTTCTAATAATTCATTAGTCTATTTTAATTTTGTTTGCTTTTTTTCTGCCATTTTTCCATGTGCATTTGTTTACGAAATATTCTGATGAGTTTCAGAACATTAAAGTTTTTTAAAAATATGTGATGAGGTTCTATTCTGTCCAAGACCTTCAAAGTTTTTGATGCAGGTTTACATGGTCAAAAAACTTTTTCAAAGTAAACGTTGACAAAGCTTTTGATGGAAAACTTTGATTGTGTAAATGGGGCTTTAGACTAGATACATTATTTTCAAAGATATTTGATCAATAGAAAGCTTCATTATCAACAGGAATGAAGCCCTCAAGTACATCACAAGATAAGCTACATCAAAGTGTGATTTAGATTTTATATCTATAGTAATCGGCTGTGTTATGCTGAGGCATGATTTGTGTATTAGCCTTCATTACAAATAGAGTGAATCACAAATGTTATCTATGAATATTTGATGAGTTTGCCAAAATTAGTGAACTTAAACAAGTGGCAGCATATGATGGTGTCCTGCTGTTGAAAGATTTACATGATTCAAGAGGAAGATGCAAGACTTTAACATGTTGGAATTAACTGAGAAAAAAAACATTGGTTCAACATTTTCATCTTAAAGTATCTATGCAACTTAAATTGTTGCTTTTGTCATTAACAAATTTTTCATTTCATTTTTATAATCTTAAGAAGTTGCCATTCAATATATATTAAAGTATGTTAATTCATTTATTCCACTATTATTAACTAGAAAACTCTCCTTGTTTTCAAATATATATATATTACATGATCATATATCAAAGTTTTATAAGTGACAAAAAGCAGTATAAATATGCTACATTTCTTGTTCCAGTCTAATGAACTGAAATGTGACAAGACTACTATTACAACATATATCCGCCCACTGAATGTTTAGTCTACTGATTAAAACTGTCATACTATTTACTCAAGATTATTCAACAACTTTAAATTGTACTTAATATAAATATAAATTTCATATCCTTTAATCTGTTTATTATACTAACTATGGTACTTTAAA
This sequence comes from Limnoperna fortunei, assembly GCA_944474755.1. NCBI lineage: Eukaryota > Metazoa > Mollusca > Bivalvia > Mytilida > Modiolidae > Limnoperna > Limnoperna fortunei. The sequence goes on from OX104113.1 coordinate 37,296,814, forward strand.
TAAACTGATTACCAATCTTTGATTATTAGTATTTTGTTACAATAATAATTACATTAAATAAAGACTTCACATCTGGCAAGAAACTGATGGCATGCATCATAACCCAACAGACAAGATACAATCATCTATTTCTGGTAATTGACACATCCCTGTGGATGAATCAGTTTCCATGGCAACAAAAATTACAAAACAGCATGAAGCATTCCTTAGATATCTGTCAGGAGCTCCCCTCACCAGGTGGCTTGAGTTTGAAAACATAGGCAGTGTGCCAAGGTTAATTAAAGGGGTATGGAATTATCTGTCAAACTGCAACTTTAAGCTTCTGGGGTCAGTGGGGATCCTACATTATCACATTACTACCCTACAGATCAGTATCAAATTGATGAATTAACCCCCACTGTGATGAAGATCAGAGCCCAGAAAATCAATGTTATATTAGCTTAATTTACATAGAATTTACCCTTTATCAGACAAGAATGTAAATGTATGAAAGCTTACAAGTGACTGTGAGGAGATAAAAAATTAGTATCTGAAAATCATTCATTTATATATAGTGGAAAATATTTATAGAAAAACTAAAAAATTGTAACCTACTGTTATTTTAAATGTCAAAAAATCATCATCAGCATTTTAACTGTTTACATAATCTTAATCTTTAAAAAGATCTAAGGTAATACTGGAAACTAAAAATTTACTTTCAGTTTCATTCAGTCAGCCTTTAATTTATGTAAAAATAATTTAAATAAAAGGATTTACATGGCAAAATGTATCATTCATCAGGAAAATCTATTTCCACTACACAAGCCCAGCTTTGAGAGCATAAAGTATCCATGCAGTTCACTATGTGTTAACAAATATACAAGGGTGGGGCTGCATTCTTAAATAATTGTCCATATCTGATGCTTCATGTTTCTTTTCCACTTATGTTAAGGACATGCTAAAGAATTACATGTTTCACAGAGTTAAAGCCGGAGTTTTGTTCACAATAATTATTGAACACTTAACGCCTTTATGAATGACCACTTCATGTGTATTACAGAGTGCTATATACAGCTACACAGATAAATATTACATATTTTATAAATAGTCCAGATTTCATACCTATTTTTAATTTGACAAAGCACACCCAGCCCAACTAGAAATCTGCTAAACTGATTTACTCCTTTCAAACTCTTGACAAATGTTATCAATCTGTCAGTTACACCTGAACACACAAGATTATATTTCAGAAATATAACTCCTACATTAACTTTTTTGTATTCTGTACTACAGTTGGGTAAAACAGGTGAATTAAAGGGTTTTGTATGACTCAGATGTGATGCTGATTTGTCACTTCAAATAAAACTTTTACATACAATTTACATACAACACTGGGGCTACTTTTTACAAAAGAGAAAATTAAAATCACCATAAAACAACCTTTGTGTAATCCAATGACCTTGACAGATATTTATATTAAACAATTACGCAATTTAAATACAACCAATCTAAATAAAGAATTGAATGCCTATATTTATGACATTGACTTTTATTGATTATTAAGTAAACAGGATCAAGTAATTTGAGATTTTGTGATATTCATGCTTTAGAAAGCCAAATCTATATGCATGTCTACATGTATGCCTGTGAATAATTTGAAATGCATGAATTTCACACCTGACAACACAATATCTATGATTTTCTTAATGTCTAGAGCATATTATACAGCTTATAATATAAACAACCTTTACTTCATTTGTAATTCAGTTAGTCAGCAATAATTTATGACTAAAATAGCAAGGGAACGTCTACCTGATCAATACTATGATGTTAGACTATTATCTGCCTTGTTGTTCTATGATTATATATTGACTTTTTGGCATTCAGAACTAAAACTATAACAGATTGCCACTGAGTCTATTTGGAATAACAGACAAGTTTACAGAATAAGTCTGAAAAGTGAACAAGTTTGCTGAGCTTATATTTTAATAAAGCATCTCAAGCTTAAACATAAAACAACACAGAGATAATAAACTAAACAGAAAACTCATGATTAAATTAATAACTAATAGACATACAATAGCAACTAGTGAAAACTCCCTTAAAAAGAGGGCAAATCTACAGACTGAACAGTCAAATAAAACATTATATGCCTGGGTTGACTAGGTTAAATGGATCAAAACAGGCTGACCTTTCTTTTATGGTAACAACAAAGGAAATGGATCACACAACAAAAACAGGCACACACAATAACCCCTGCACATTACAAAACAAACCCTTATAAATAGATCAATTATCTGGTAAAACTGTGACTGGAAAAAATGCACAAGATTAACTTGCAGATCAATGAATTACTCAGAGGCTATTAGAGAAGAATTAAAAATAGGTCACCAAATGGGACATTAAAAAATATACGCCACATGGCCAAAAGAAAAGTTTCAAAAGTCGAAAACTACAAATTGGATTATGCTGAAAATTGAACTTGACCTTTATTTTATAGTACTTAACAGCTGTACAAAGTTTAAACAAAACTTATTGATAAGTTTTCAAGTTATCGTATGGAAAAAATTGGAACACAGAGGGACGCTTATATCCAAATGGAGGGCATTACATAATACCCTGCCACTTTGTGTCGTGGGGTATAAAAAGCAAACGACACAAACAACTATATACAAATTCTCTATATAAAACAATTTATCTAAAATTAAGTAGGTATTTTGTCAAAATCTGAAAATTAAGCCATTGATACAATCTGGGTAATACAAAACCTTGTATCATCAATATATTTCATACAAGATGTACTTTTGTCTGACCTACTTTTTTGACGTCATAATGAATTTTATAAACCAATGAATTTATATGTCAGCAATGGTGACTAGGAATGAGAGGTGACATCATAATGTGTGTTACGTTAGGGACTATATTTTATTTAAAAATGGATTGTGGAATATTAACATGATTACAATTTAAAGTTTTCAACATTCAGTTTTGTTCTGCCTTTTTTACACTTTTGAATTTTAGATAAACTTATTACGTACATTTAAGTGCAGTTACAACTACCAGTATCGCGTCTAGACAGTTGCATACATTCATTATCACATCTCAACGATATGTTTGAATATTATTTAATGCCACTTTTAGCAATTTTTCAGCTATATCATGGCATCCAGTTTTTATTGGGGTAGGAAGCCGGAGTACACGGTGAAAATCCCCGACCTTCAGTAGGACAACTGGCAATACTTGCCAATTAATATTGGAGTCACAAGCATCCTGCTCTCGACATTTCACGTAGTGATACGAATGTACACTACTATCTTGACGTGATACAAGTAGTTGTATCTACACATAATGTATGTAATGTGTATGTATCAAATAAAAATAATGTACTCCATGCAAACTGCATTTCTGATAGTATCAGTTATTTTTCTACATGATGCCTAAAGCTGACAGAATAAACAAGTTGTTTATCAAACTTTTGTGGTGTTTTTGTTTTGATTTTAACATCTTTGTTGACATCCGAGAGAAATAATTTGATCAATTACCTTATTCACCATCTCATATAATAGAAGTAAGACTTGTTGTAATTAGCAATAAGTAAATAATGCCTGGCCTGTTTTAAACAAGAGGTCTTGGAAAACATCTATATACTATTATAGCATGGTGATTAGGTAAATAAAATCAATGATTTTATCACACCAACCAAGAAGAATATTGAACAAGAAAGAAGTCCTATTATTTTTGTTAGAAACTGAATGAAAAAGAACAAGGACAAGGAAGACAACAAATAAAAAATGGCGGGAATATTATAGTGCTAAGCTATTTATGGAAAGGACAGTTTTACAATAATATTGTAGCATGCTAAACATGTTTTTATATCTTGTCTTGTGGTACATAATAATCCAATCGCAGAAGGCTATTTACAACGAAAAAAAAAATTATTTATATCATAATGAGTGGTCTGAATATAGCTGAAAATCTACAAAGAATGTTGCCAGTTTTACTACATTCTTTTTATCTTACTCAAAGTGAAACAAATCTCTGTTCAAACCTATCAATTACAATATACAGTTGGGGAGAGCAAGACTAACACAATAAAACATTGATTTCTGCATGTCTCTGTGGGGAAATATGATGAATGGATACAAAAATATCAATACACAGACTGATACAATATTTCTAGCATTTGGCATTTCAAAAACAATATTTTATAACCAATTGTGGATCTCTGAACTATGACATTATTGCTAAATCGATATTCTATTATTATCATAAAAATATTATCATAAAAATTAGAACTCACTACATGTATATGCATATGATTTAGTTCATATCCATGAAAACGTAAAGATAATTTAAGCGTTTCAAAAGAGACTGATGATTCTATTTGCAAAATTATCTATTCAATTTTAAAGAAAAAAATTGACATAATCTTACTGCACTCCAGACTGGATGGATTTATTAGTGTACTTTTTTGGCAGAGAACAGATTACAGCAAATTCACAAATGGTATTTTTTGACACCAAAATTTTGCTAATAGTTAATAATTTAAATAAACATCCTGGTACACCTCTAATTAAAAAGATACCATTAGATTCAGGAAAAAACACCCTCTCAGGAATGCAACAACGAAAGACTAAGCGTTTCACAACAGAACTACTGACCTATCTTTAATGACAATTAAAACATGAAAAACTTACCTGTGTTTGTGGATTATGGCATTGAAGGCCAAACCATCTCTCCAGCTTGTTGTGAAGTTTCTGACATTAACATTAGGATAACCAGCAGTTTTCATCTGACACCAGAGTAATAGAGCATCTTTAGCTGACTTGGTCTCACTAGTGTCACCAGCATCTTCCACTGTGATGTCTTGGATCTAATACACAAACATGTTAAGATGGGTTAAATATACATGGATCGGAATTTGTCAAAAAAGTTTCACGCTAAAATCAATAAAAATGCATCCTTAATCTGTTTGCTGTCTCCTTAATATTTTCTATGAACTACATTTGATTTAAAACAGATATATCATGTCTGGGAGGCTGTTAGGCGAGGGAAATTTGATTCTCGAGGCTGGTATTTTTTTTACAAATACCCCTCCCAGACATGATTTATCTGTTTAATTGCACCGAATATCATGATTTCAAAGAGCGGTGATAATTGACCACTTGCGTGCTGTTTATTGACTCTAATATCAGAATGTTTTAGATTTACAAAATCGATTACTCATGTTACATTTACTTGGAGGTAAAAGTCAAAACTCCCGAATTAATAATTCTAGGATAATAATATGCGAGGGTTATTTTTAAGCATATACCACGGCACAGGAGGTATTTTTTTACGAATACCCCGGTGATGACAAAATCGATGCACAATAAGGAAATGTGTGAAAAATACACTGTCTATTGACCAATCAAAAGCCAGCATTTTTATATGAGGTGTAATTAAAATATATATATATACTGGTGCTACAGAATCAATTAAGCATCAATTCTTTGAAATACTAATTTATGCTCATTATGAATACAATATACCAAATCATGCTATATAAAAAAAAATATTAAAATACATACCTGGAATCTCAGAATAATGGTCCATATTAATCCCAAAGTTAATCTAGCACTTCCATCAACAATGTCATGGGCACCTAAATTTTCCAAATGTACTTTCTGTTCATAAAGAAACTGGAGTGCTTTGTCGACATTTTCAAGACAATGGATCCTCATTTTACCCTTTGTGGGTCTAGGCTGAAAAAAAAGGCATGTTCAGTTAATAACAAAAATATTCTTTCACAAATTATTAGCAAATTCACTTATTTTTCTATTCCCTCTATAAGATCATAGCTGATGATGCAATATGTAGGTCAACTTACTTACATGTATGAAAAAAACATGTATATTAGGCATCTAACTACTGATTTTTTAAGTGTCAAATACACTGTTGTTAAATGAGTACTTGTTGTTAACATTTGAGAAATAGTCTCATGTGCCATAGAGAAATAGTCTCATGTGCCATAGAGAAATAGTCTCATGTGCCATAAAGCCTGAAGCTTACCAGCCTTTCTCCTGACAAAACCTCAAGTAGTTTCATCAACATCTTTCCATCTCTCAGGTCTATGTACAGGTCTGCAATTCTGCATCCTGTCCTGATCAGATGTGAGTTCACCCATTTTGTAAATGTCTTCTTCTGTACAGACTCTCTTTCATCTGAAATTATCAATAGAGGAACAATCTAGAAGTGTTAACTTTAAAACTGCTTTACAGACGTGTTTCATGCATGCAATATTTACCAGATAACTGTCGAATTTTTTTGAAATATTCCTGCTCCTGAAAATTAATAAGAGTTGACATCTGAAACACACCTAGTTAGCAGTGTAATGTTATCAATTTATCAAAGTGCAAAGATTAAATTATTTAACATGGTCAACTTATAGACAGTGGGAAAGGAAATTAGTCTTATAACTATTTTCCTGAATACTTCCGTTTGTGTGGATTATAATTATAGACTGTTACAAGGTGTAAAAATATATTTAAACTTTTTTTTATTTCTTTATTTTTTAGGCAAAAAAGCAGAAAATAACCACAATCTATTGAAATATTAAGGAAATTTTTCATACTTCAATCTTCACAAAATACAGAGTATTTCTACCTTTCTTATGATAGTGTAAGGAACCTAATAAAACAAACAAATCTTTCCAAAATTCATAAAGCTTTAATTGAGTTATTCAGAGCATTTTGGCAACAATATTAAAACATCTTTACTCAAAAATGGTGCATATAGGACAAAAATGAAATCCCATTTTATTTCAGGAAGTATACCCAGTTCCTGTTTAGTACCCAGAGATGTAGTTGGTCCTCCCTGTCAAAATGGTTGACATTTGGCATATGTAAAGAAAAGAAGAGATTAAATGCTGATAAATACCAGAGTGTAACACCTGAGTAGTCAGCTCAAGGTCACAGCCTTAAATTGCTGATAAGGTGAGGTACCTGTTCAACTGTTTACTTATTACTTTAAACAACTGTCAATGGTTGTCTGTATACATGAATGGCAATCACTGAGGCATGTAAATAGATTTTGTTCACACAAACCTTTATTACTTACCCGCCCTCCTGTAGGAGGCGGGTAAGTAATGTATTCACTTTGGCAAAATTTTGTCCGTCACAGATTTTGTGTGAAACCGTTTTTATCCGAAAACTACACAATATTAAGAGGTCAAACTTGCATGGATTATCGGACTCATTTAGTACAATAGACAAACGGCGCTCTTTTTTTGATTAATTAAATTATTAATGAGATATTCACTAATTAAGGTTTCTTTGTTCAATGCTGTGTGCACTGTTCTATAAATAACCAACGTTGTCGATCGATAACACAGGTATTTAAATATATCACGTGGTTGTGCATTTGTGAAAAAAGTCACGTGACATAATTTGGAAACATAGTCACGTGGAATAATTTTAAAATGTAGTGAAAAGGTGTAGATTATAAATTATATTATTACTTTTTTAAAATTAATATGAATCTCCACTTTTTTATTAATTAAATTATTAGTGATATATTCCCTAATTAATGTTGTGCACACTGTTCTATAAATAGCCTACACAGCTACAGCTGCAGTGTAGATAGATAACACATTGGATTTAAATATACCCACGTGGTTTTGATGCCAATTCATTATATTGAGGACACTGATTGAGGAACGGGTGGGTTATTTAATAAAAAAATCTCAGATTTTATCTATCTGTTTCACGTTTGATAGTTTCCGTGCCGAATCAGGATTGTAACAATGTCGGGGTACTTTTCAACATATTAATTTAGTGTCATTGGGAACAAATGGCAAACGAATGGTGAAAATTTTCAGTTAGAAATAATAATAAGATGTTGAAGTCTTTTGCCTCAAGTGGCAAAATATTGACAGATTGAAAAAAAATAAAAAGCGCATGAATCGTGCGTGTACACCCATGATCTTGACTGTGCATTTGGTACTATATTGTTCAACACTTGTGCTCGAAAACAAATTGGGCAGGCGGGTAAGTCGTATTCGTGTGAATACATTCCTCTAGTTTCAGTATCATTTTCTTTTAAATACTCTCAATACTACTAAAGCTACTTTTACCTATGTTATATAACGATAAACATACTTAAAATTACAACCTAAAACAAACATCAAATTTTATTCATAAATTGAATCGAAACATCTCGGTTTACATTGAGTGGAATTCTTAAATAACATGTGTCCCTTTTATATAACACAATTACAATGACTTTCGTGCAACAATAAGAGAGTAGGAAATGTCAGACATAAATTTGGAACCCTCCTAAAAACCAACACTTTTTAATTAAATGATAAAAGAAACTGGATATGTTTTAAAGCCAACATCAGCCATTCTTCGACTGTTGTGTAGCACTAGCAGCCTGAAAACAGACCAAACACAGGTCCTGACTGAGACCTAGTAAGGTCAAAGCTGAGGGCCAATGACAGAATTTTAGACTGTTGGTAGTTGCACTTCCTTATAACAACAGGTTTAGAGACCACATAAAACAATAAATGGTTTGTACTTTATATATCTACAACATAAAGTCATGAAATCCTGTCACTTTTTTGTCTTTGTATTATTATATTAAGTAGAATTGCTCTGAAACTTGACAAGAGCAAATCAAGTTGTTAAGAAAAGCATCTATAAATGGATATTGTTTCCAAGTCATTCCAGCTACATGTAGCGTTAAAATAAAAAAGAAACTGTAAATGTTATTAATGTGCAAATTTGTCAAGGCTTTTTTTTCCCTGTTTATACTATTTATTCCACCTGATAGGATATCAGGAATTCTTTACATCTTTTCAAAAAATGTAACTTTGTTGCTGTAAAAAACGTTTTTTATACCTGCAAGTAATTTGGCTCAGAAGTACAGGCATTTATATTATATGTATAACCCAAAATGTACTTGGTAAAAGAATCTAACAGACAAATTTTGCTGCTGTCAGGCACCGGCAGCATTAAGGTTTTATTATCGAATGTCGGGCAGATATATGTACATTCAGACATATTTTTAACTTTCAGGAAGTCTGCAAACTCCTGACAATTAACAGCGAAGAAACTACCAGACTTTATAAACACAAAGATAAACAATGTATGATTTTACATTATATTTGTATATACAAAACAAATTTTTAGCTTTAACAAGTTTAAAACCAGTTATTCACCAATTTAAATATTACAAACGAACTATAAGGGTGTATTTTTAAAAGAACTGGCAGCCAGAGATAAAGTGATGGTTCACACCTAGCCAAGTTTGAACACACCAAAACAGCCAGGTTTCCCAAAAGATTATAGGGCTTGCAATTCCTAAAATTACTTCACCTCTGTGCAGGCACATTTTAAAAATATTTTTATTATCTTAAAATATCTTAACTCCAGTCTACCACAGCCCTTAAGGTAGTGTTTACCTGCTAAAGCTTTAATTCTTGACCTTTCAAAAAGCTTTGCAGAATTACTCCCAGCATCAAAATCATCTTCAATCTGGCCTGGCTCCCATCGCACACCAGTGGAGTTCTGGTAGGACTCAATTTCCGTCATGGCAAGGGCTTATGTAGCCACAACTACATGTAACTAAAAGTACAACAATATACAGGGTCAAACATCAACAAGTCAATAAAATCCGGTAATAGTAAGCAGTCTAACAACACTTGATTGTCCAGTTTAGTAACAAGTGCACTGCATTGTAAATTTAAAGACATAAATGGTCACCCCCTTATAAAACAATGATAAACCACAGCCTGTGTGAATTATTCCTTAATTCTTTGAGACCTCAACTGTGGTAAAAAATGATTTATATATGAGCAACATGCGCTGAGGAGGGCATGTTTTAAAGGCTGTTCCAATAACAAAACCATAACTCCCACTGGAAAGCGACGCACGCTATAATTATCCGTTGCAATATATTGCGTGTTACATTAACGGAACAGCTATTTATGGTGGAAATGATGTTTTCTTAAGGTACGAATATATAAATGTACCGTAATTGTCTTATTAGAATATAAATAATTCACGGTGGCTTCTTAAGGTACGAAAATATTCTAAATGTACCGTAATTGTCTTATTAGAATAGAAATAATTCACAGTGATTTATCCTTGTTTTACAACTGGATGACCATTTATGTCGTTATTTTATCCCTCGCTTGGGATAAAATAATATGTTTGACATTTGTATTAACAGATTTTAGAGCAATACAAATACAAATGCACTCCATTATAAACTATGACCTTAATCCATATACTAGGACTGTTACAAGATGCAGCAAAAGATATAAATAAGTTAACAACAAAAACATTGCATGTGTACTTTTCTGATCTACTATCTTAAGTTTGTTGTTTCACATTTTTTAATTTAATGCTAGACATATTGAATAAGAATTCAAAGGCTGGAGATAAATTGATGTGGGCAGGGTACCTAGATTTTCATAAGCAAGTCAAGTAACACGAGTAGATAAATTGCTATGATAACAATGGATGTTTAAGTAGGACACTGTTTACCATCAATCAATGCAAAATAAATAAACAAAACACTATTCACTGATAAAAAACCTCATAATCATAAATCATACATGATTACATGTACAGGGATACTCGCAACGCGTCTAGATGCGTATTGTACGCGCCTTTCAGTTCTGGACGCACTTTTAAACATCTAACGCGTCCCAGTACGCGTCCGTGTCGTTGTCAGACGCGTACGAATTTCCGTCATGTCAGTTCCGTCTCCGATGCGTGATTACATATTTTTACAAATGGCGATCGATTTTTACCTGTTTCGTCCGATTCTCAGCAGGTAGCAATTACTCGGGCGGCAAATATGCTTTAATTAAGATGTTTATTGAACAATAAACGTGCAGTGTTGATGGACACTTTTTATGGTTAAAATTAAGCGTTGACAATACACTCGTTTCAAATTGTAATACACGGTCGGAACCTTGCAGTTGCACTCCTTATGATTTTTTTTAAAAGTAAGAATTCTTGACCGGTACAAAGATATCTTCAATATGAACATTAATTAGTTATCTAATAAACTTTTATTTTTTGTATATATCAATAAGATCTGCTATAGACTAGGATCTGAAAAAAGGGGGGTGGGTGGGAAATAGTTGTTTGGAAGAAATATTATATCCAGGTAAGACAAAATATAAGTCTTTCTTTAATGGGCAAACATCAGCATGTTTCAAGTAATGAGTGCAGTTCAATCATACTCCAAAGGACTTATAAACTCAGCTACTAATGATATAAAATAGCATGGGATAAACATTCTACAAGCCATATTATATCTTTTTATGAAAAGACATTTAATGGGTCGGTCATCAAAGAAAACGGTTGTATGCAAGCACTTAGCTGGACTCATCTGAGATATGTGGGACTCATGAACATTTTTTGGGACTCACCACTTTCAAAAGTGATGAGTCCAGGACTCACCATAAAAAAATCCTACAAGTATCACTGATGTAGATCTACAAGCATTGTGATAAATTACCAAACATTGTCTGAAACAAGTAAAATTTGTACATACTGAAAAAATTTAAACATGGAATAAAATTCAATAGCAAAAGCAATAACTGAACTTTTTTCTCGGCCTTTAGGTGTAGGGAGCCAATCAAAGGAAACACTTGACAACACAGGAAATTCTATTGATAATATGAAACTGTGTTCAATACTTTAAGTGACCTCAACATTTAATCTAACTTTGTTTCTTATAAAGCCACAAATAAAAAGTAGATGATAACGAAATAAAATATTGTGGATTCAAAAAGACAATAAAATCACTGGAAAGTCAACGTTTTGATAATGGGAGGGAAACATTTTACAATTATGGCATAAATTTGAAGCTGTTTAATCAATGTTAACACTGTTTGTTTTACATGCCTTGGCATACAAGTATTTGATTGACGGAATGTCAGCTTTATTTGCATGTACCTGCACTGGTATATAAATGTACTATAAGGATAGAAAGTGCAATTCATCAATCATTAAAACTTGACCATTTACAATGTCTGATGTGTAGAACAAATTTTTTTTTTATTACTGACTTTTTACTTGCGAACAAGGCAGAAATCTATTATGCAGCACAATCAGAGATTTCAATGACAAATATTCAAGCAACACTTTCAGTCTGGGATTGTTTAAATAAAATATTTTTCATTTTACCTTTTTCAATGATAATCCACTCTAGTGTATTTAAATCCAAATGAACATTACCCTTAAGTACGGATTGTTGGTCAGATATCATAAATTAACTAGTAAACAGGACCGTTCCAGCTTTATATATTTGTGATTTTGAGAAAAATATTTACTTCCTGTCCCATTTCAAGTTACATGTTGCATAATGTATGATATCATATTATGCCAATTAACAAATCAATTAGTTACATCTGTAGCAACTCTTAATCAATACTCATATATAATACAACTATGGGCTTTTATAAAAATAGTAAACAGTTACTTTGTAGTCTGCAACTACCCAATAAGCACAAAAACATTGATCATCACAAGGTAAATTTCTGGATAATTTCCATGTGTTCCAGTTAAACATCAAACTAAACTTTGTTCTTATAAATTCTGAATTTTTTTCATTAACAATCTTTTCGCAGACATATATATTTTTTTACAAATCATCAATTTTAAAATGTCTGGCTCACCAGGTGTTACATATGAAATAAGCCTGTAAGGTAATGTAATTTTCAATTTTTTTTATATAACACAGATTATGTCAATCCAATTATATTTTCAGTGATGTGACTACTCCCTTTGTGCATACTACAAATGAGTGCAATATCCTTTACTTTAATAACTAACACTTTAGCTTACATGAAATTTGACTCCAGTAGTTCTGAAAAGATACAAGACAATCCACTGAAACAGATGTCAGAAAGAATTCACAGAGCAAAATCACCATCGAAAGATATCGAAATATATCCTCTTTGAATTTACCAAATGCTTGTAGTCATCACGTCTGATTCAGTCCTGTGATGTGTATTGCCGACCCAATCACTACAATAGTACTGACTGTACACATAGGAATGAAAACATGTTGCTTTCCTTATCCTATATTCGTCATTGACACAAGGTTTCACAAATGTTCTTACACATGGCTGGTAAAGGAATAGAAATGCACAATGTTAACTGCAGATTGATTGACTGATTCGGGATTTCAAGCTTATCGAGGTCATCATGTTTAGCATTTTTCATCGATACATCCCCGCCATGTTGAAAACTGGCACCGCTTGTTTGTATCGAAAAATATTCTATACGTAATAATGCGAAATGCATTCGTATACATAACAATATAATTTACCTGAATTATTTGACTTTATCCTATCTTGAAGTGAAATCTTAAATCCCTACTCAATTAAACAGAAGGGCAAGGTAAACACAACCGGCTTTTTGGCTGCTGAAGATTGCGGGAACCGACCACCTCTGTAATAAATTCCGAGTAAATGAAATATAGTGCGTCATCAATGTACATTTTATATAAAATGTTATTTCTCTCAGTCTTATATTATAACATTATCATAGATGGCATCAATTAAATAAACATTTTATTAGTGTGCAAAATATTTTATCATTATAGTTAGAGATTAATTTACAACAACGTGTGTACTTTACAGGTAAAGTTTGTTTATGTGCGCAATGATATAAAATATAGTTCGTCTATGAATGACCTCATAACATTATGGGATGTTACCGTAAATGGCCAAATAATAGCTTATTGCAAACTGCAACAAGAAAAAAACCCATTATTTTTGGGGGGCTAAGGTTGTAGGTTCATTTTAACGCAGATTTTATTGTTGTATTCATTTAAATTTAAACTATTTCAATAACATATTTAATAGATAGTAGGCAACGTTGATAATCAATTCAAAGCAAATATTTATATACACGCATCAATATTCATTATGTCGCCCCAGACTTTGTCGGGGCGACATATTGTTATTCTACTGTTTCTTTTTCACTATTATTATTATTATTATTATTAATATGAATGTAGGCGCAGCCTAAATGCGAGCATCGCACATTGTACATGTCGTTACTTCAGAGCCCCCTAACAGTGCCTCTACATTCCATTGATGACGTGACGTCTTTTCTAATGTGTTGGTGACGTCACAAACTAATTTCAAATACAGCGTTTAAGATTGAAAAAAAATTGTCTGGCATTTTTGTAGTAATTTAAAAAATAAACACTTTAATTTTATCGATGTCAAAATTATTTTAGTCTACTTTTATATTATATATTTTTTCGTTCGTCTACAATATTTTCTTCGGATAGCTCAGCTACCATCTGAAATGGATTTGTTCATATGGATCACGTGACTTTTTTTTACACACACGCATGTAACCGTATAGCTCGCATCTGCGATGCTCGCTATTATTATTATTATTATTATTATTATTAATATGAATGTAGGCGCAGCCTAAATGCGAGCATCGCACATTGTTCATGGCGTTACTTCAGAGCCCCTTAACAGTGCCTCTACATTCCATCGATGACGTGACGTCTTATCTAATGTGTTTGTGACGTCACAAACTCAATTTCAAATACAGCGTTTCAGATTGAAAAAAATTTGTCTGGCATTTTTGTGGTAATTTAAAAAATAAACACTTTAATTTTATCGATGTCAAAATTATTTTTGTCCTCTTTTATATTATATATTTTTTCGTTCGTCTACAATATTTTCTTCGGATAGCTCAGCTACCATCTGAAATGGATTTGTTCATATGGATCACGTGACTTTTTTTTACACACACGCATGTAACCGTATAGCTCGCATCTGCGATGCTCGCTATTATTCCTCACTTTTTGTCCGGCTGATAACTCAGAGATGGCTGATTGGATTAGAACATCACATGGCATAAAGTAGAACCACTATCTGAAGTTGTGCAATCAACTTTAAAAATGGTGATATGTGGAACCATCTCCATGGAAACCAGAAAGTTATGCATGAGTGATTTTGGGCATTTTCCTTAATTTTTCGGAAACCTAGAAGCACAGAGGGCCCAAACTTGGTATGATGGAAGACCATAATGAGATACAGGTTTGAGATGATTTTGGGGCGGAACGGAAAAACAAGATGGCCGCCATGGCTAAAAATAGATTTAACATGGGGCCTATGGGAAAATGATTTTTCTACAATAGCTTCACCATTGTTTGAGATATTCCAAAGTTTTTTTATAGGAAGTTGGACCTCATCAACCTTAAGAAGACAGGAAAGTTTGAAAAAAAAATTTCACACCGTGTGGCCGCAGCCACAACCGTTACGTTTGCATAGAAGCCTATGGGGAAATGGAGGTTTTTTGTCACCTCCATTTCTCTGCTATGCATTGATGGATTCCAATCAAACTTTACACAAAGCACCATCATCATTACATCTTGGAATTCACATATCAAAAAATTCCAAAATGGCCACCTTTTCCAAGATGGCCGCCACGTTACATTTGCATAGAAGCCTATGGGGAAATGGAGGTTTTTTGTCGCCTCCATTTCTCTGCTATGCATTGATGGATTCCAATCAAACTTTACACAAAGCACCGTCACCATTACATCTTGGAATTCACATTACGAAAAATTTCAAAATGGTGGCCATTTTTAAGATGGCTACCGAGTTACGTTAAAAAATACAACATTGTCGGAATTCAATGAAAATCAACTTCTAGAGATAATTTGATGTGGGGAACAACATGGAATCATCGATTTTGGAGCATCAAAAGTCCAACATTGTCTGATTTTAAAGAGAACTATTTTCCTGTGGTATTTTGACATGAAATCATAAAAAAATGTCAGGGCGACATCTGCTATTGCTCGCAATGGCAATTCTAGTTACAGTTTGCTATTTTATTAAGTTGAGTATCTTTTAAAATGGGAATTTCGAAGTGAAATATTTGATTTAGAATTGTATTAACATGAACACAAAATGTTAATTCATTGCTAATTAAATGTGAATCGAAATATGTACAATGTGTATGCTATTCCAAAATATGGGCCGGGGGGGGGGAAGAGATAAACTGAGTGGTTAATGGGGTACCCCTGGCAAGCTGGGGTTGTCAGGCCATTTTACGGAAAACCTGACCGCAAACCATATTAGTGCACCGTGTTGGGAAAAATGCCACGTTCCTCGCACGTTAAAGAACGCTGCTGTAGTATTCGCTATGAGTAGGGATTTCGATCCCGCTACAGGAGGCTAAATTGCCCGACCCTATCCATCCTCCCATTTGCCAGTTGCAATCTATTTCCGTTACCCCTATTTTTCCTTGTGTCCCATCCCATTTTCATTCATCATCATTTCATGTCCATTTTATCATCCATTTCATGTTCATCGCCTGAATATAGCTGAAATATTGCTGCTCGGGCGTTAAACACCATTAATCAATCAATCAATCGTACAAGTCATTTGGCGTTCTGACAATTACCAATGACCTAATTACCTGTGTGTAAGATCATTTGTGTGACAATAATTTCACGAGAGAGAGAGAGAGAGTGTGTGTCAGGCGGTCAAATCAAGAAAATATTGCGTAAATACATCACCGGCGTGAGGATTCACCAGTCTGCTTGAATAAATAAATGAGAAATGCAAATAGGGATACTTTTTTAAAGTACACCTTAATATACTGTTCGAACGCAGAATTTTTTTACTATTTTCGTCCAATCAGAATGCAAGTTTGTATTTCTCTAGGGAATTGGAAAAAAATTAAGTCGGCTTGGGAAACTTACCATTTATTACTCATTTATCATTTCATATTTTATTGCCCTTTGGCCTGGCCTTTTTGCAGGGAACGTGATCTTCGCGTTACTTATTACGATTTTGTCAGTTCTTATGACTCTCTTTTGGAAAGTTCTAAACTTCCAGCTTTAAAAACTAGAATAATGCGGATTGCCTTGGAGTCTTTCAAAATTATTAATAAAATTAGGCTTATTATTTACAAGATCTGGTTGTAATAAAAGACAACTCATATAATTTTAGGAATTATAATAGAGCAGTGATTCCCCAACCCCGGACAACTTCATTTAGGTATGAGGCAGCAACAATTTGGAATTCCTTTCCGAACGAGGTCAGACAGATGTCAAAAATTACATTAACAACTGGTGTGGGTGGATCAAATGCTTATGTAGCTCATGCAAATTCAACAGTACTACTCATGCCTGAGTGATAGTCTATTATCTTCTTTTGTTATGATATATTGATATGCCCGCTATGATGAGTGGTAAATATATCTCTAGGTAATAACAGTTTAGTGCTTTATATACAATGTATTTGCTTATGCTTTAATTATAACATGTGCTTTAGTCGATGTTTTATGTTCCTGCCTAGTGCTTTTGATTTTACGCTCTGTAACAATATATTGATTGTGTTTTACTTAAGCTGTGCTTAGTTTATGCTTTTTATGTGTACATGTATTTTTTTATGCTTTGATCATAGAATGTTTTTATGCATGTCTATATTGTTTTATGTTCATGTACATTTATATATGTATTGTTTATATTGACTTATGTGCATACATTTATGTATGTATTGTCTGCTTGTAGTCGGTTAAAGAGAACTCCAGAGCTCACGTTTCTTTGTTATTAAAAAAGAGAGATCAAGCGAGAGAACGAGAGGGTATAAAACGAGAGAAAAGGAAAAGAAGGAATAAGAAAACGAGTAAACGCGTCGAATAAACCGGAGTTCCTTCCCGGGAACACCTTCATTCCTTTATTCCTTTTTCGGTTTTTAACTGGAATTCATTATTTATGGTCATAGTTGAAAAATAAAGCCAGCTAAAAGAAGAGGCAAAAGTACAAAAACGAGTCTAAAAAACTTTGTCTGGATGGCTATCAAATGCTTGGATTGCCGGAGTTTGACCGGCCCTAAGACCCCTCGCCGAACTTTGACACCTCCCTTAACACAAATTCCTGGATTCGCCACTGTTTTGTATACTTTATATAGGATGACAAAGTACCTTGTCATACAGTCACAGGAAGTAAATTATATACAAACGTCTAAGTATTGTCCAGCAGATTTCTGAAGCATCAGATATACAGAGATATACTGGGATTTGGTGCTTACCTTCATATATACAAGAAAAGGAAAAAATCTTCAAAATTTACAAAACATAAATAATAATAAATAAATAAATAAATACAAATGTTTATCTTACAAAATATTGTACATAAAACACACCAAGTGAAAACTAACATCAAATATAATAGAAATTCACATTAAAATGCATATAACTGAGTTATTTTTAACATTTTAAAATTCAAATGAATTATTTAAGGCTACAGGGTAATGTATATTTGCATGTAGATAAATTCAGCAAATTTCTTTTTTTTTCTTTTTTTTTCGCCTGTCAGATGAGACTAAAACTGGTGCCTCGTGTTAAATGTTTTAATAGAATCCATTAGGCAATAATTTCGTGCGAGACCGTTTTGCGTTAGTCAAGGTTGTGTTCCCTAGCTACGTCCAATCCCACCCCTTTTCCCCCTTAAAGATTGCACCAAGAATGTAAAGGCAACAGCATACACATCCATAGTAAGACCAACTATGGAATACGCAAGCATTGTATGGGATCCAACAAGTCGCAAACAAGTAGAGATCATCGAGAGAGTGCAAAAAAGGGCAGCACGATTCGTGAGCAACAACTACACAGACCGAACACCTGGCTGTGTCACGAACATGATCAAAAAGCTAGACTGGTATAATGGGAAAGCCTCGAAGAGAGAAGGAGAAAGAACAGACTGTGTATGCTCTATAAGATCACGAATGGCCTTCGTAGACATAGATCAGCTCCAATTCTTAAGACCAAGCGACAGGAGAACCAGAGGGACAGACCGATTATACCAAGAACGGACCAGGACAGAGACCTATGGAAATTCCTTCTTCCCAAGAACCATCAGGGACTGGAACCGGCTGCCCATCAACGTTACATCGGCAAGCACACTGGAGGGCTTCTGGTCCGCCCTAAAGGCGGGACCTGACATTAATTAGAACAGTGCACACCTGTACATAGTTTTAATCTGCATATACAACATCTTTTATTATTTTGAAGACTACTGTGTCGCCCGGTAACGCGCATACTAGTAGTTCGCGGAGCCTCGAACGTTCGCTATTGAACCCGGTTCCAACTCAGAAAGAAGAAGAAGGGTTGGGTTTCCACTTCCGCCACCGGGGACGCGCTAGGCTGCTCTGTGTGCCAAACACTCCCAGTTTGGTAACAGTTTCTGTGATGTAATTGTATATGCTTTATTTATTTGTTAATTCCTTATTTATTAGCTGATACTGAACTTTGTTGAAAGGTAACAATGAAAGAACTATAATTGTATTACTGTCAGAAAAATTCAAATGAAATCATAATTTGCCGGTATATATTTTTTTATCTTGTGACGATGCTCGAGGGAAAGACACGATAACTTCATGCCGAACCTACCCCCTTCGAAAAAGTCGTAATACATGTATTTTTATTTAATAATGGATGAACGCGGTACTTAAGATCGAGAAGCATGTACCCAGAGATTCAACTGTATGGGTCAGGTAATGTCTGCATGGAATTGCAAAATGACGATAATCTTTCCCCGATTTTATTTAAAAAAAATAATAGCATAGAAAATGTGAAATTCGACCTTGATGTATAGTTTGAGAGAACTTACCAACATTTACATGGTGACGGAATTTGCTGAGGATAACTGGCTAACCTTTTTCTGATCAGAAAACTCATACTTTTTGTGAAATAGGTGTGATGGAGGATTAACAAACACTTACTGAAACATAGATAAGGGAGTGTCTTTTAATTGGGGTACAAAGTAGGGTCCTTGCTCCAAGTACCTGTCATTCAATCTGCATGCATGTGAGCCACATGTATGTTATATAAAATTAATATAGTTGAAATGCTATTAATTTGCGTTCAACATGGTCGTATAGTTTGCATCTGTAGGAGAAAGATGTGATGATTATTATAATCGCTCAAATCTGATGTCAATGGCCGAAGATTAGTCCGATAATCCTGTGCCGTCTAACACTTTCTTATAGTCTAAAAAAGTGTTGGACAGCAAAGGGTTCTCGGACTAGCAGAAAACATTCATGTAAATGTTTGGGGCATAGAAGGCTGTAATTTTGTATTAGTTTGTCATTTTACGGAATTCTGTCAGTTTGTCAGTTTACAATATTCAGTTTCAAAATATACTCTGGGACCATACTGGGAGGGTTCCCAGTGCTCGACCCACAGAGCAGCCCAGCGCGTCCCCGGGTGGCGGATAGGGGAGACCCTCTAGTTGGAGGTTGTCAGGTCATAATACGAAAAGCCTGACCGCGGACCGTAGTGGGTAACGTGTTTGGAGAGTGCCACGCTCCTTGCACGATAAAGACACCCTTTTGTAGATTTCGAACAAGAGTAGGCTCATTGTAGCCGCTACAAAAGGCTAAATTTTCCGCCCATACCCAAAACTCCATACTTTTCCAGTGGCAGTCAAAATTGTATTCCCCGTGACCCATCCCAGCCCATTTCCTGTTGATTTATTGTTAGTTAACTTTTTCCCGTCCTGAATATAGCTGAAATACTGCTCGCTGGACGTAAAGCAGACATCCAATCAATCAATCAAAATATACTTCGTCTCGCTTTTCTAGCTGATAAAATGCTTTCTGATATATTTTTATAAAGCAACTAAGCGCACATGCATTTTCCATCAATAGCCTAAAGATATATATTTGAAACGGATTGCAAAATTGTTTGATAGTATTTCGCTTTAATGCGGATTTTGTAAACGTAAAATACGTGGTGTTCGATTTCTTTCAGACGACAAAGCAAAATAAAAAAGGGGACACACCGAAAACAAACTTAGAATATAGAAATCTGAAATAATAGCAAAGAAAACTGACCCAATAACAATAATCGAAGTCAAGGGACAATTACAAATCCGGATATAGAAAAACATATACAAAGCAAAACAAAAAACCAAAACCCCAAAAACAGAAAGTAATCCGAACCCAATAAAAGCCACAGGTGCTCCGGACGAGTTAGCAGTGCATACCTTTAAATAGACACCCGTCGAGTTACTCATTGTCATGTCTAGGAAAAAAATCAAATCCAGGAATAGAAAGACTACCTATGAATCAACGAAAATGTCAATTGGTATTTGCGAGATTGATTTCCCATAACGAGCAATTAAGTCATAGTGACGACCCTAAAACTTCTGGAGTGATAACATCAAACTATGTACAACAAATCCTTGTTTGAGTAGTCAAAAAAAGTGACGAGTCTAGAAAATCGGAATACCGATCCAGGGTCTATAATAGCGTATAAGCTGCATGTGAAATATGCACACCATGCGTTTGTTTTCTATTTGTTTTGTTTGAATGGTGTTTTAACACCATTTCCAGCAATTTTTCAGCTATATCGCGGTGTCCAGTTTTTATTGGGGGGGGGGGGGGGAGAAGACGGAGAAATGGAGAGAACCCCCGAGACATTAGGTAGGTCAACTGGCAATCCTTTTCAATTAAGATTGGAGTCGAGTACACTCTACCTGCATTGAGAATCGAACCCGCAATCTCAGTGTTGACAGACCACGTGATCAATAGTAGACGAACTACCATAACCACTCGGCCACCGAGGCCCATACGTTGGAGCTGCTGGAATGTTGACATCGATGAACGGGTAGTTGACAATTGGAAAGTTGAAGTCACTTTTGTCGTTGAGATTAGTTTACAGTTTTTCTCAAGTCTATTTCTAGTACGTCTAATTAAGAGGCGACCTAAGTGTATTGGTGGTGTCTTTATTTCAAGCTTGCAGGGGTAACTTAAATGCAAATAGTCACCAAATTTAGAATTGTTGAGGGACAAAATATCATCAATATTGATTACTAACAACTTTTAACAATTTTTATTTGTGAGCATATAGTATATACGCTCAATATAAATACAGATTTGAACGATTCAACTCAAACTGTATTGGTTTTGCTGCATAATTGTAACAAGTTCTATTGTACACGTCGGTTTCATCGTTTTTGTTTATCTTTTAAATTTTTGCTCCGTTTTCTTGTTTTACATACTCGTTAAATTAAAATAAGTCTAGGAAACCCTCTTTCTGAATCCCATAACACTTATTCGTTCCGCACTTTGCATAATTGAGTTTTATTGTGGGCGGGCAGGATGTGCTCGACTCCAACCTTCATTGACAAGATTTACAGTTTTCCTGCCGAAGCAATAAAACTAGAACTGATAAAATTGCTAAAAGTAGAGGTAAACCCTTTCAAACAAACTAACATAATTGGTTTAATTACAAATTACATCAGTACAATAATTCCTGCTATGATAACATCAGAATTTGTACATACTCAGATGTACCAGAATTGTTGGCATTTAAACTAACCACATCTTCACTTGCTCAACCACTGTATGGTAAACAAGCCTTAAATACCACAGCTGTAAGCCAAAATTGAGATTTTCTGTTTTTAAGTATGGCTCACAGTTTGGAACCGGCCGATATTTATTGGGGTGTTGGGACAGGTGCAAATCCAATAGGACACATACATTTTTATGCCTTCATTTACTCGGGACTCCAAGTTTTGTTATTTTCAGCACTTATAGGACAAGTTTTTTTTAAAATATCATCAATGAAAAAAAAAAAATATATTTTTTAATTCAAAACCAACATACGGTAATTGAACAGTTGGTTTAACAAACATAAATACTGAATTGTAACCATACAATTATTCACAACTAGTTAGGACACCCACGGTTTTACAACACATCTCATGCAGGACAGAAACTTTTTATACATGTATTTTAAGGAGATAGGACATAGTCTTTTTTAAACACGAAAATTTGAAATGCACCGAACACATCTCATGCAGGACAGAAACTTTTTATACATGTATTTTAAGGAGATAGGACATAGTCTTTTTTAAACACGAAAATTTGAAATGCACCGGTCCCAACACCCCAATTAATATTGACCTGTCCATTAAACACATTTCTTGGGCTAGCAAAACCCATAAACCAGCTCATAGTTTGACATACAATGTATTAATAAGAGGAGCATACTACAGTAACAGCCCACAGTTAGACACAAATAGGGCTTACAGTTAGAGGCATATTTATATGGCTCAATACAGAAACAGCTAACAGTTCCACAAATTAACACAGCTAGCACACAACAATAACAGCTCACATACATATATGGCTAGCACAAAAGAGAAACTGCTCACATTTAGGCTAGCATACAGAAATAACAGCTCACACACATATTTATATGGCTAGCACAATATATAAATACATACTTTAATTATATCTGACTTAAAGCTTAAAGTCAGATATAATTTAAAGGTCCTGAATGCTGCAGTCAGTAGAGCTCACAGTTAGACATAATTTTTAAGGCCAGCACAATGCAGCAACAACCTACTGTCATACATATCAATAGGAATAGCATACTACAGCAACACCTTACAGTTAGATACTTATTATACACCCGCTTGATGAAGAGGTTTTACACTTGTCCGTCTGCTTGTTCGATCATTCGTCTGTAACAAAAATTTTTGTTGCAGTTTTCGAAGAATCTATAGGATGCAGAAGCTTGATATTTTGCATATTGCTTTATCCTATAACAGAACCATATGGTGTATAGCGTTTTTATGCTCCTTGATCATCTACTTCCTGTTTTCTAAATACTGAGATTTTTACACATAGTTGACATAAATGCAAAATTTGTAGGAAAAGGTGGGAGAAAGGGGGGGGGGATATCACTAGTGAGCATTACCACACACCTAACGACATTCAGACAATAAATAGGACAGCTGCTTTGCAGTAACAACCCACAGTTATTGGGCCAGTGCATTGAGGTCACAGTCCATAGTTCTAAATATTTATACTTCCACCAAACTGATGTTTACAACTCACAGTTTGACAAATCAATAAGGCCAGCATAATGTTAGAACAGTTTACAGTCGTGCAAGTTACTGATAAATAATTTGCAAGTGAATTTTTGTTATTGTTGTGATTGATATGTATGTGTTGTTAGGGTATAACAATAAAGTTGATAGTTTGGGGTCCCTTAAACTGGCTCAACCCTACTACATTGTACACGTTTTTTTTGTATGTTTCAACCAGTTTTTGTCTCGCCTGCGACGTTTCGTCGCTGGAGGCGAGACATATGTATGGGAATCCGGCGGCGGCGGCGGCGTAAACACTTGACATCTTGCTTCATATATTTGTAAGCCCAAGCCCTAGGTCCATCAAATTTGGTCCAGAGGTAGCTTATGATGAGTACTTGCCAGTCAGTCACCTGTCACCTGACCTTGACCTCAATTTCACGGTCCAGCGACTACGTTAAAGTTTTTGGGTTACGACAGTTCCTCTGTAACTACGCATGGTAGGATGACAATATTTGGTGTATAGGTTGCTGATGACTAGTACATGACTGTCTGGTAGGTGTCACATGACCGTGACCTCAATTTCACGGTCCAGCGACTACGTTAAAGTTTTTGGGTTACGACAGTTCCTCTGTAACTATGTATGGTAGGATGACAATATTTGGTATATAGGTTGCTGATGACTAGTACATGACTGTCTGGTAGGTGTCACCTGACCTTGACCTCAATTTCACGGTCCAGCGACTACGTTAAAGTTTTTGGGTTACGACAGTTCCTCTGTAACCACGCATGGTAGGATGACAATATTTGGTATATAGGTTGCTGATGACTAGTACATGACTGTCTGGTAGGTGTCACCTGACCTTGACCTCAATTTCATGGTCCAGTGACTACGTTAAAGTTTTTGGGTTACGGCAGTTACTCTGTTACCACGCATGGTAGGATGACAATCTTTGGTATATAGGTTGCTGATGACTAGTACATGACTGTCTGGTAGGTCCCACCTGACCTTGACCTCAATTTCACGGTCCAGCGACTACGTTAAAGTTTTTGGGTTACTACAGTTCCTCTATAACCACACATGGTAGGATGACAATATTTGGTATATAGGTTGCTAATGACTAGTACATGACTGTCTGGTAGGTGTCACTTGACCTTGACCTCAATTTCACGGTCCAGCGACTACATTAAAGTTTTTGGGTTACGGCAGTTTCTCTGTAACTATGCATGGTAGGATGACAATATTTGGTATATAGGTTGCTGATGAATAGTACATGACTGTCTATTAGTTTCCACCTGACCTTGACCTCAATTTCACGGTCCAGCGACTACGTTAAAGTTTTTGGGTTACGGCTGTTCCCCTGTAACTATGCATGGTATGGTGACAATATTTCGTATACAGGCCGCTGCTGATATTTAATGCTATTTACGTAATGCTTATGATGAAATTTATTTTCGTTACTGATGCGGAATGCAGGCGAGACATTTTTCTGTGTCCACACTTGTTGTCATTTTAGTTATTTAGTTTTACATTCCTGGTTCAACCCTACTACAGTGTACATGTTTTACATATATGTTACAACCAGTATTTGTTGTTTTCAGATTCATGTTTGGTCATTGGTTGTTCTTTCTTGGAGTGGTTATATGGAGTAAAAACAGTGAAGAAAACAGACCGAACAACAAGAGCCAAAAGTCAAGGGACAGTCGGACACATACATATATCTCTTAAATGAACAAAAAAGATCAAAATAAAACAGCAAAACTAGAATTAAACTACACTATAAACAAATAAACATTATTTAACACCTTTCAGCAATACAAACTATTATCTCATCATAAATCATCCACCGGATGGTGACTTTTAAGCTATGACATCAATTTCGATCCCTAATTTTTAAGTCTAGCTTTCAAAAAATTACATTTTTCATTTCTTTATATTTATCACACTGCTAAGACAAACGATTTTTTCTATGTACTGACAAGATTATGAGCGGATATGATTGTGGACTGTTTCCCAAATCATAGCTGACCTACTATACCTAATACAAGATACATGTATGACCAAAACTGATCCCATCCACCAGTAGGCATAAATAATCATAATAATCATTTAAATAAAGAACTTCATTATTTGAATGAAACCTCAAACAGTTATAATTAATAATATATATCACAATTACATAGCTTTGGAATATTTAAAAACAAATTGCGTTGTCTGTTCACCATAAAGAAATGCTTATATCCACCATCTCTGATTACCAATTTGTCATACTGGATTGCTGACATTGTTCTCACAAATTAGATTTGTATAGCACCTTAATCTAAGTCCATAATATAATTACAGCATGCGTTGTCAATCTTCAGGACATTTATTAGGATCTTTACAGCAGTAATAATGAACAATCACACCATTGGGATATCTCACAAATGCACTGAAAAAGAAGGATGGAAATAAAATATTATGACTGGATAAATTTAGTATTTTTCTAATCAAACAGAATATAATAAAATTAAATGTAGCCTGAAAAAAAAAAAAATTAAATTTATTTTTAGC
This sequence comes from Limnoperna fortunei, assembly GCA_944474755.1. Taxonomy (NCBI): domain Eukaryota; kingdom Metazoa; phylum Mollusca; class Bivalvia; order Mytilida; family Modiolidae; genus Limnoperna; species Limnoperna fortunei. The sequence continues at coordinate 37,323,215 of OX104113.1, forward strand.
TTTATAAAAATTATGGATTAAAAAAATTAATAAACATTAATAATTTTGACTAAATCTGGAGAATCCAAATAATATTTTTGTAATCTTTAATTTCCTGAATCAATATGATAGTCTGCAAAACAGTTTTTATTACAGGAAATCTACATTCATCTGATACACCCAAACTATAATTAAACAGTGATTAACCACACAGTTGTTTGTATCTCCACGAAGAAGCTCCATGTAATATACAGTTAAAGCAGGTAGTAGGCATAAAGTTTGCATTCCAATTTTAAGCTATATTGATGTAAACACTGTATTTTTTTTTTCCATACATACAATCTTTTTTTATTCAAAGACTGAATCGTTTAAAATTAAACAGTGTTATAAACACCATAAAACAAGGTAAATCTGCGAGCTAGTGCTCACTAGTCCACTTACACAAAAGTATTCATACACAGGAAGTAGATTATCAAGAGGCATAAAATCGCTTTATGCCAGATGGTATTAAAGGATAAAGCAATATGCAAAATATCAGGCTTCTGCATGATATAGTTGCATAGAAAACTGTTACAGAAATTTTTGTTATGAACAGACCAAAGAATGAATGAATGAATGGACAGACAAGAGTAAAACAGTATACCCCTCTTCTTTGGAGGTATAGTTAATAAAAGAACATCAAGAAATTTAAGAAGCATTCCATCAAAAAGGGTTCAGGATAGTGAAGCTGATGACATCTCAATAAAAGTGGAAAGAGTGTAGATGAAATTAAAACTAGAGGCTCCCAGGAGTCTGTATCGCTCACCTGAACGTGGAACAAGTATGTTATTATTTTTTATTCAGCTTTTCACTCCTATAAGGAGTTGTCCAACACATATGCTTCAATAATCATTTTGCAGATCTTAATGAGCTGAATAATTTTGTATGGAAAAGATTTTCTCTAGCTCTTATGGCTTTCAGGTTACTGAGGAAAAATGAAAAATAGAGAGTCTTGTGGAGGTTCACTTCAAATTTTCTGTATCTGTTTGACTTTTTTAACTATCTGCTAAAAACTATCTTGACCTACCAACCCCCCTCCCCCATTTTTATTTTAAGCCATGTTCCAGGTCAGCTGTTATGATTTGCACAATTTTGGTAGAGGACAACCTAAAGATGATGTGTGCAATGTTTCAAAGCAGTCCTTTCATTGGTTTAAGAGGAGATTTAAAAAAAATCAATTAAAATTCATTTAAAAAAATTTTCAAGGAAAAAAACTCCTAAACGTTTCATCAGACAATCATTACCCCAAAGTTATTTTTGTAGCTCTCAAAGAGCAGAACAACTGACCAATTAAAGTTTGTTTTTGCATACAAAAATGATGTCTTCCCCGTTCCTCGTGTTGATTTTCAGTACAAAATCAAAGTGCGATAACTACCATACAATTTTGAGGATACCAATTTCCTGGTAAAATTCACAACTAAATATGGTGTACTTGCTACATACCAAGGTGCAGTAGTTTCAGAGGCGTTGAGCAGAAACCATGATTTGTGAAGAATTTCTGGAAAAATTCAGTTCAGAGATGCATAACTCCCACAACATTTTGAGGTAAAATATCCCCTGGTAATATTCACAACTACATAGGGTGTACTTGCTATGTACCAAATTTCGCAAAATTTGGATTGGTACTTTCAGAGGAGTTGAGCGGAAACCATGATTTTAGAGGAATTTTTGGAAAATTGAAAAGTTCAAAGGGCCACAATTCCCATAAAATTTTGATGATCACTTAACTGGTAATATTAACTACATATGGTGTACTTGTAACATACAAAGTTTTGTAAAATTTGGTTGAGTAGTTTCAGAGGAGTTGAGTGGAACAACTATTAAAGGGAATGAAGTAGACATAATGACAGACATACAGGACAAAAACAATGTTGTTGGGGGAGACATAATTCTAACTATTTCTCTAGTCTAATAATTTTCTAGATTTTGAGCCAAAAAAAGGGCAATAACTACTACAAGGAGTCGTAACACAACTTCAACCCAATGGAGTGTTTTGTAGAGATTTTGATGCTGAAGAAGGAAAGTCTATTTGGTTTTCCTGTATCTGTTATACTTTTTGAACTGTAAGGCAAAGCTATATTTTGACCCCCCCCCCCCCCCCCCTGTTACATTTTTAGCTGAGGCAGCCATGTTGGTTGGTCAGAGGCCCTGATTTGTGCAAACTTGGTAGAGGACATTTTACTGATGATGTGTGCAGTTTCAAAGCAATCCCTTGAGCAGTTTTGGAAGAGAAGATTTTTAAAGAAAAAGTTAATGACGATGACGAATGACAGACGAGACCCTTCAGGTCAGGTGAGCTAAAGATATGCATTTAGAGGTGTTAAAGGAAAAACAAATGATGACATCACAGCAAGGTGTATGAGGAGGGGAAGCAGACGATATCCTTTCAAGATTTGTTTGAGGGAATGAAGCAAAACTTTAAAAAGACAATCCCTTAAAAGAGGTTCCAGGGTTTGAAGCAGAATAAAACATATCAAGAAAAGTTTGAGGAAGTGAAAGAGAAATCCCCATTAAAGGGAATGAAGTAGACATAAAAAGACATTCCGTCAAGAGCATTTCTAAGGAGTAACGCAGAGAAATTAAAAATGAATCCCATCAAAAGGGATTTCTGAGAGCAAATTGTTGAAACTAGACTAATGGTAACATGGCAGGGAAAAAAATCAGGAAATAGGGATAAAAGAGAATGAAGATGACATGGTGTGATGGGATATGCTAGTTTGGTAACCTCCCTTGTTACCCCCTTCATCAAATTCTGTTAAAAAGTCAAATCTACTTGACTCATAGTCACTTCAAAACAGTTCAAATCCTAATAATTTCTGTTTTTTTTAAGTGAATATAATAAATGTAGGCTTCTTTGACTTGATAAAATCAACAGGATCAAAAGAAGTACAGACAGTGTGTTTACAAATGTATGCAAATGAAATTCACCACATCTTGGTAAATAACCTTGGTATTTAACTTAATTGATGAACATGTAACAGTCTGTTTAACACATTTCCTGTAAATTATAAATCTAGTGAGAATATGTGATTCACTTTTCATCTGATAATTATAGCAATAAAGTTTGTTATGCTTTCCCCCGATTCTCTTGTATAGAAGCTGTCAACTGGTGTGAATATTAATGTAAAAAGGAAAATATGAATGGGAGAACACAGGATAATGACCTCAGTGGACCTTGGTCCCTGAGGCCAAAGTGACCATGTCTGGTTATTATCTGGACATAAATATCAATGATAATATAATAAAAAGACAACTGACAGTATTAGATCTAGTACTTTTAAAAACAGTTCTGTCAGGTTATGGTTAACATTGACATATATTGTACTGTATTTCGCCACCAAACAACTTTCATTATTATTCTATTGTACTGTATACTTGTTACCTGTTCTGTGGTCATTGTGTCAATGCTGACTGTTCAAAGTCGGTTAACGAAAATAACTACTGTCCAAGTTCATTTTTACTTATTCTTAAAGCAAACTATACCAAAAGTTGGATAATGAAAATAATTACTGTCAAAGTTCACTTTTACTTATTCTCAAAACAAACTACCAGACAGAAATAACTAAAAACTGTTAAAAGTAAATGTACTCTAACAGAACAACAACCAACATGACAGATGATGTATTATTACCACTAATGACTAGAGCATTATATTATGTCATTGTCTGATTAAATGTTAAAGGGTATGTACACAAGAGAAAACTTCATTGTGTCAGTCAATTTATGCTAATTTTAATTTTGGTAATCAGGAAAGCATATTCCATATCAACCTATAAATTACACAGAAGTTATATAAGATAATACCATTCCATGTACATACTTTATTATTTCTGCAGATACAGTGTTATCATTATTAATAAGAAAATGTTAATTAATGTTATCTTACAGTACAGTCAAGACTGGTTTGTGATTACACCGATGTGACCCCACCTAAGATATGTACACTGTATATCACTAAGTGCCAGGACAGTTTGATCTTAGAGTCAATTATTTTTGTTCAAAACCATTTATACAGTTAATACTAATGTCAGTGTTTAACACACTGATAACAAAACAATTACATTGACATCATACAGATGAAAGTATTAAAATTTCATCTGAAACCTGACATTCAATTTACACAATTATTTTATCACTTGTATGAAACTTTTATGGGATTTCTGACTGGATACAGATAGCAAGCTATAAAAATCTAATAAATGTGTTTACCTAGGCTAATGAAGTTTAAATTCCTCATACAACATTAGTAGTAAAATAAGCATTGAATTTTTTGATTTTTTTTCAGAATTTAACATACATGAAAGCAGGATTTAAACTATTAAGGAATAGGATTGAAAAGAGATGCATAGGAGCCTGTCATTTGCTGATTTGAACTACATGTGTATACATGTGATGAAACAGAATTCAAAATCTGCCTAACTATTCAGCTACATTTAAACAAACCCAGAATGAACTGCAACAACTTCTTTTTAAAGACTACAGTTCAGATTTTAGCTGGTAATGAATCTAGTAGCTAATAAGATACCTTTGAAATAGATAAACTTTTGAAGTTCTTTGCAGCCATTTATCTATGAAGCTCTAATCTTTGATCTATCAATGAATGCCTCACTGTTTGAAATTTTTTAAAGCTGCTAGAAGCATTACTTAGAAAACTCCAGGACTAACATAGACATAGTATATAATGTCCCTGGAAAACTCTACATCATTTTATAGTTTCTACAATAATCAACCTGGCCTCATTAAATGCTTCTAGAATTCCAAAGGAACTAACTTTACAGTCGTATAATAGTAATAAAACACAATTGATTTATTGATTTTTCCTGGTTTATAATTGTTTAGTTAGCCAACATAATTTGCTTGAAATTAATTGCTTTTATACAATGTAATACACAAGTTATTTATGGCTCTGTGATTACAGATATTTAATAATTATAATTTGTTGCTTGATAACATAAATTGATATTTTAGGAAAAACAATGCATGGTTTAATCTTTCTTAAATTTTTTAATTTTTTGCACACAAAAAAAATAGGTAATTAAGAAAATTTATTTTTTTTATTTGTAAGAAAAAAATTAGTTAAATGAACCCTTGGAAAATATATTTCTTCAGATGAGCAATCCAGAAACCCCAAACCTATCCCATTTTAATGCCTTATGCCCTGACATAATAAACTTTTAGATACTGTTTGACTAGTTCGGTTGTGCTAAGGTACAAAAGGAACATTACTGTTTACTAATATATTATACCAATTTCTTGTCTACTAACTTGAATTTATGAAATTAGAAACACTGCTAGCGATAATATATCTACAAACCTTTCCCTATTTCAAAGTATGACAATGTCCATGTTTTGCTATGGAAATCATATACATATATATCATTCTGATAGAATGGAATTGTGACACTCCATGTGTTTTGTCAAATTTCATTCAGTGGTGTAGGTGGAGTTGCAGATAAAAGTCAGTACCCCTTATGTTAAAGAAATGCAAAGTCCATTTTTGTTGTGGAAACCTCAAGTATCATTCTGATTAAAATGTAAAATTTACTGTATACAATGGAATTGAGTGACAAAGATTTTGTTTAAGTTGCACCAAATTCCATGCAGTGGTTTAAGTGGAACTATAGATACAAGCTGAGTAACAGACGGAGACTCCCATCACTATATACTCCCTTCCTTGCAAGCTGGAGTGTAATAAAGAATACAAACTAACTTGTCATAGTAAAAAGTAGCAATAACCAACACAAAAAAAAGAGGAAGCAGGTTTTGGTGAAAAAATCTGAAACAATGGAAGGGGGTTGGGTGCTGCCAAAATTGTGCTTTTGAAAAGGTAATTGACCCATTAGAAATCTTGTCAACTGTGCAATCATTCATTAAAGTTAAAATAATTGACATTTAAAAATATTAAAAAGCAAGAAACTAGAGGCTCCCAGGAGCCTGTATCGCTCACCTGAACCTGAAACCAAACAACCCTTTTTTATCCAGCTTTTCTTTGCTATAAGGAATTGCCCAACACTTCTGCAAAAATCATTAATTTTGACCTTATAAGGGAAATATAAGTAGGATCTTTTGATGGTTAGAGGGAGAAGGGAGGTTCACTTCAAATTTGCTGTACCTGTTATACTTTTTTAACTATCAGTCGAAAACTCTCTCGACTCCACCCCTCCCCCCCCCCCCCCATTTTCTATTTTAAGCTAACGTAGCTATGTAGGTAGTCAGGTGTCATGATTTGCACAATTTTGGTAGAGGACGTCCTAAAGATGATGTGTGCAATGTTTCAAAGCAGTCCTTTCATTGGTTTAAGAGGAGAAGATTTTTTAAAATCAAGTAAAATTGATTACAAAAATGTTCAAGGAGAATAATTCCTAAACGGTTCATCAGACAATCTTGACCCTAAAGTCATTTTTGTAGCCCTCATAGTTCAGAACAATTAAGCAATGCTAACTTTTTCTCTAGTTCTAATAATTTTCAAGATTTTGAGGCAAAAATGTCAAAAATAATCAATTTCGACAAATAAAGGGCAATAACTCCTATAAGGAGTCATCATACAACTTCAAATTTAGCGTTTTTGTTAAAAAACTGTGTGAGTTTATTTTGGCGTAATGTAATTTTCGCGGTCCGTAATGATAATGAATAACTCTATCATTTGTCTAAATATTTCGCGAGTTTTTATTTTTGCGTCCCAACTTATATCGCGAATATAGCGAAAATTATATCACAGCGAAAAAAACCACTTATAAGGTACCCCGGACTCTGTCGATCGGGTTATAATAAAAAACACAAACTTTATAAAGGTCCATCTAATGAACATTCTGATCAAGTTTGGCTTCTATTGGCCATGTGGTTTCAGAAAAGAAGATTAAAATGTAAAAAGTTTACAGAGGCTGATGACGACAACGTCCACGATGGACGCAAAGTGATAACCATAGCCTTTGGGGCAGGTGAGCTTAAAAACAGAAAACTGCAAAACATTTTAAAAAATAAGGTTGTATGAGAAGGACTTTTAAAAATTAATTATATTTTTTTTTAAATGATGTTGAAACCGACAGTTTTCAGTGGTTTCTGATAGAAACTATAATTTACAATTTTAAAATATTTTGTGAAATCAAAATTTTTTATCAATTACCTTTCCCCCTCCCCTACCCAAAGAAGAACATGCAAGGACAATCAAGTAATTGTTTAACTGTTCAAAGGTAGACAAAAGAAGAACTTGATGCAAGTTCTAATTGTGATATTCATTAACTTCATTTCTGATACTTTTTATATAAATGTTTTAATGTTTTAAGAGCTTTTCCAGACAATTTCCGTAACATTTACCATTCGAGGGACATACCTACCATAAAAATTATTGATCAAACTTGTTCAAGATATAATTAATGTAAACATTTGATTTAGGTTTCATAAAATGTAAAAGTAGGCTTGAGACTGTATATCAGACAGACAGATAGATGAATGGATGGACTGACACTCAGCATTTCTATGTCTCCCACTCTATCTACCTGTGTGCAGGGGTGTGGGGGGGGGGGAGTTTATGAATGCCTATCTCAAAGCTAAACTGAACCCTATTTTTGACCATCATGGGGCAACTTAAAATTGTTTGTTTGAATGTTGTTTAACGCCACTTGCAGCAATTTTTCAGCTATATCATGGCATCCAGTTTTTATTGGGGGAGGAAGCCGGAGTACCAGGAGAAAACCCCCGACCTTCAGTAGGAAAACTGGCAATACTTGTCAATTAAGACTGGAGTAGAGAGCACCCTGTCCACAGTGAGGCTCGAACCTATAATCTCAGTGTTGACAAACCCGTGATCAACAGTAGACCAACTACCTTAACCACTCGGGCACCGAGGCCCCTGGCAACTTTATTGGTATCACATATATAATATAGTCACAAACATACTATAGGATATTTAGTGTCTACTGGACATTATGTGTAAAGAAATTAATGGGTAGCTTAGTCACTTACACAAGGCTAACACTTATACCGATAACCTCAATCATGTCTCAAGCTATATACGAACAAAAGCATATAAAAACTAAATTTTCTAACATAAATACTGTTTTTTTTACCTGTTTCCAAGTCTTTTCTTACACACTTTACAAATTTTTTCATCATTTATAACAACTTTAGCTTTCTGGTAAAACATTCTCTGCTCATGAACCTACAAATAAACAATTACAGTCATATTTAATGCAGTACTTATTTGATTTGAGATAGTTATTTAATGTTTTGAACAGTTTATTTATAATTGAGGTAAATGCCATTTCTGATTAAATTTTTGTTTCCTTTATAAAGCTATTCTGTCTGGTACTTATATAAGATTATGAACCTTCATTTACTTATTCAGTATTAATACAATCAACTAGAATTTTGAGAGTAAACAGATTAGTTGTACACACTTTTTTAAAAACATACTTCAGAAACAATTTTTTTTTTTTAAATTTGTGCAATTTATTTTAACAACACCTTAGGAGGAGACTTATTTTTCAGTGTTTAAGGTACTACTAAATTTCTCATTATGATAATGAATAGAACCAAGATAAAAAAAAATCCTTTAACGATGGTTCCTCCTCAGGGTTCTGTTTATCTTGAATGAAAGTGCTTTATCAGAATATTCTTGAAAGAAATGTTTAGTAAACCAACATCATAATGACCAAATGCAAGAGTATATAGGAAATTTAGAAAAATATATACCACTGTCCATGATAGGTGTAAATTGAAAATAGGATCTTATTAAATGTTGTATACTAGTTAATTAGTTAAATTATGGAAACAAGGTTTTTTAAAATCAAAATCTAGGTCTTTTTTATCTAATTTCATTCAACATTTCACACTTCATATCCAAAAACCAGTTTTTCAATACAAACATACAAATTATAAATGGGATCTTATGTTGTACACTAGTAAATACAAAGTTTTAATTAAGTTATGTAAACTATCTGTGTTTTCTAACAATATATAATTTTCTCACAATTATTTTTCATTCTAATAATTCCACTTTAGATCCATCAAGTACTATTGAACATACCTGTAAATTTTCAGCATACAACATACTTTTAAGAACCTGGCAGTTTCTCTTGATGGTAGCCTGGTGCTCCATGACCTTTTCTAAATATGTTAAAATTTGCGAAATATTGGTACTGACTGGCAGAAGTTCCAGAGACTGTAAAATAAAAGCATTAAACCAAATGTTTATTTGGAATGTATTACGAAGTTCACAGAAACATAACCTACTAGCCAACTGACATCAATACTTTTTAATGTGTACTATCCGATCTTTTCACTGATTTGTTGGAATAAATGTGATGTTATAATAATCAAATTCATGTATCTGAAATTCTGTTATATCAATATATATTGAGTATCATAGTAAACAAATGTTTCTTCTATATTTTTGTGCACTCCCAGTTTATCAAAAGACCATTTTTCCAGTATATTTAATACTGCAAAAATACCAGAAAATACTGGAAGTGAACACATAATACTATTAGTATTGAGTTGTTCTTGTAATACAAGTATTGTGACTGCCATTCTTTACTTTATCCACTCTCAATTTTAGTTACATCTTGATCATCAGCATTGTTGGCAGAGAGTTTATTTCCAGACAGTCAGATGGAAATAGATGTTTAAATATCTTATTTTTTTTAAAAGAAAATGGAACAGCATTACATTGTGTAATACTGTGATGCTAACATGTTTAGATTTGCTGGATACTAGATAGCATAGTGAATCAGTTTTGTAGTGCTGCACACTGATAAACATAAATGTTTGTACATGTATTATATAAAATAAAAACACTTCGACACATATTTTGACTTCAACCAGAAGTGCGATAAACAAAGACATACATGTACCAAATTTTAGCCAGACAATTTATTTTATAACTACTTACTTTAGAAACATCAAGCTTAGTAGCATGATCTTTCAGGAGACTGAATGCAGCTTCCATGTTTTGCATTGGTTTGACACCCTGACTAGCCGAGATCCCTAGAGATGATGCAGATGGTGGTTGAAGGTACATTTTTAATAAATAATAATAAACCTGAAAAAATATGTTAAAAGTAGTATATAGTCAACTTTACAGCTGTGTCGCTTGTCTTGTAAAAGTAGCAACCACTACCTCCATGTTTTTGCTGCAACTGGTTTAATAGTTTTATAACAAAAAATCTTTCAAAGACAGAAATGACTGGATATCGTTAAACTGGAAGTACATGAGAGACAGACCTGAAATCAAATTCCACGTTATGGGAGGCCATGCTGATGCTGCATACCAAATTTCAAGAGAATGTGATAAGTAGTTGCTTAGAAAACTGTTACGAAAATTCCCCCTCCCCCCTGGCTTGCCATTCACCATATTATAACCCGAATTTTCGTTCCGGCCAAAAATGTCCAAACAGTTCCCACATTGTGTTTGTATAGATCACTTGCAGCATTATTACTGATGTGCTCAACTGGAACATTTTATTAATGAAGTACAATATTAAGCTATTTAGATGTGGCAATTTTGAATTATAAATCAGCATGAAAGAAATAAAATTAATAGAAAGTAATCAAATAAATATTTTTGTTTTTGTTTTGTATTTTATTAGCACAGTGAATAAATATTGTTTTGTCTTTTATTCGCCTAATGAATAAATAGTGTTTATTTTATTGGCTCAGTGAATAAATATTGTCTTGTCTTCTATTAGCACAATGAATAAATATTGTCTTGTCTTCTATTGGCCCAGTGAATAAATATTGTCCTGTCTTCTATTAGCCCAGTGAATATATATTGTCTTTTCTTCTATTGGCCCAGTGAATAAATATTGTCCTGTCTTCTATTGGCCCAGTGAATAAATATGTGTGGTCTTCCATTGGCACAGTGAATAAATATTGTCTTGTCTTGTATTAGCATAATAATAAATAAATATTGTCTACTATTGGCCCAGTCAATAAATATTGTGTTGTCTTCTGTTGGCCCAGTGAATAAATATTGTGTTGTCTTCTATTGGCCCAGTGAATAAATATTGTCTTGTCTTTTATTAGCGTAATAAATAAATATTTTCTTGTCTACTATTGGCCCAGTCAATAAATATTGTGTTGTCTTCTGTTGGCCCAGTGAATACACATTGTGTTGTCTTCTATTTGCCCACTGAATAAATATTGTCCTGTCTTCTATTGGCCCAGTGAAAAAATATTGACCTGTCTTCTATTGGCTCAGGCCCAGCGCATCCCCAGGTGGCGGATAGAGGAGACCCTCTCGTTGGGGGGGTTGTCAGGTCATAATATGGAAAGCCTGACCGCAGACCGTAGTAGGTAACGTGTTTAGAGAGTGCCATGCTCCTTGCACGATCAAGACCCCTTTTGTAGATTTCGAAAAAGAGTAGGCTAATTGTAGCCGCTACAAAAGGCTAAATTTTCCGCCCCTACCCAAAACTCCATACTTTTCCAGTGGCAATCAAAATTGTATTCCCTGTGACCCATCCCACCCCCATTTTCCGTTGATTTATTGTTTGTTAACTTGTTCCCGTCCAGAATATAGCTGAAATACTGCTCGCTGGACGTAAAGCAGACATCCAATCAATCTATTGGCCCAGTGAATAAATATTGTGTTGTCTTGTATTAGCGTAATAAATAAATATTGTCTACTATTGGCCCAGTCAATAAATATTGTGTTGTCTTCTTTATGCCCATTGAATAAATATTGTCTTGTCTTCTATTGACCAAGTGAATAAATATTGTCTTGTCTTCTATTGACCAAGTGAATAAATATTGTTTTGTCTTCTATTGGCCCAGTGGTTTTAGACTGATTTAATAAAGTTGAGAGTTATGTCAGCAGGTCACATAAGTAAGCTAAAATAATTATTTCAATTAAAGAAATTAATATTACAAGTAGTGAGGATAATTCATAACTAAGCTAAAAAAAACTATATCCTATGAAGATCTATATACCATATCAGTTTCACTCCATGTATGGATACTTACATCTTTGTTTCCTTCTCTTCCTCTGTCAAAATAGTTATTACAGTATCTGAAAGTCATAAAATGTACTGTAGTATGGATTATCAACAATTCCATCCTTTCTTGTCAAAAGAAAATTCAATATATAGCTGAATGTCTTTATTTATGCAGTCATAAACATGCTGAAACTTATTCATAAGCAACAGAAATTAGAGATACTTGAAACTAGAGTCAGTGATAGCTCATTAAATTATTGAATTTGATCTAATAACAGACATTCTAGAACAAAGTTGTTACAAAGTGAGAGTTCTTCTGCAAAATAAGAATTTAACTGCTGTAGTGGCCTATCAACAATTTGGATGCTAGTTCAAGCCTTCCTGCAGGTTTAGCGTATTTATTTGTTTGTTTGTTTGAATGAGTTTTAATTCCACTTTCTGCATTTTTTCAGCAATATCATGGTGCCGAGTTTTTATTGGAGTAGGAAGCTGGAGTACCTAGTGAAAACACCCAAACTTTGGCAGCAACCTTTATTGACAAATATTGCCAGTTTCCCACTGAAGGTCATGTGTTTTCACCAGGTAATCAGGCTTCTTTTGCAATAGCTAACTGGATGCCTATAATTACCAGAGGCTCTTAAGAGCCTGTATCGCTCACCTGATTTTATAGGCAATGAAGATGGCATTTCCCTGATGTTAAAGTAAGTCCTGTAAGTTTCAATAAACTTTAAATAGGACCATCCAAACAATATTACTAGAAAGCTTTGTTTCCATTGGTTAACCGGTTGTATAGAGAAGATTTTTTTTTATTTGCCCATAGGGTCCTCTGTTAAACTAAGTCCAGCGGCATGGCCATTTTGAAATTCCAATTGCCATAAAAAACATAAACTTTACAGAGGACCATCCAAAAAATAGTTGCTAGTAAGTTTTTGTTTCCATTGATTAACCGGTTTCAGAGAAGAAGCCTTTAAAAACTTTTTCCCATAGGGTCCTATGTTAAACTAAGTCCTGCGGTAGTGGCCATTTTGAATTTCCAATTGCCATAAAAAACACAAACTTTATAGAGGACCATCCAAACAATATTGCTAGTAAGTTTCGTTTTGATTGGTTAAACGGTTTCAGAAAAGAAGCCCTTTTAAACTTTTTTCTCATAGGGTCCAATGTTAAACCAAGTCTTGCGGTGGTGGCCATTATGAATTTCGATTGGGATAAAAAACATGAACTTTATAGAGGACCATCCAAACAATATTGGTAGTAAGTATTGTTTACATTGGTTAACCGGTTTCAGAGAAGACACCTTTTTTAACTTTTCCCCATAGGGTCCTTTGTTAAACTAAGTCCTTCGGTGGCATCCATTTTGATTTTCCAATAGGCATAAAAAACCTTATCTTTATAAAGGACCATCCAAACAATATTGGTAGTAAGTTTTGATTCGATTGGTTAACTGGTTTCAGAGAAGAAGCCATTTAAAACTTTTTTCCCATAGGGTTCAATGTTAAACAAAGTCCTGCGGTGGTGGCCATTTTGAATTTCCTATAGGTATAAAAAAAACACAAAATTTATAGAGGACCATCCAAACAATATTGCTAGTAAGTTTTGTTTCCATTGGTTGACCGGTTTCAGAGAAGAAGCCTTTAAAACTTTTTCCCATAGGGTCCAATGTTAAATTAAGTCCTGCGGTGGCAGCCATTTTGAAGTTCCAATTGCCATAAAAAAACACAAACTTTATAGAGGACCATCCAAACAATATTGCTTGTAAGTTTTGTTTTGATTGGTTAAACGGTTTCAGAGAAGAAGCCCTTTTAAACTTTTTTCCTATGTTAAACTAAGTCTTGAGGTGGTGGCAATATTGGTTTACCAATCAAAATAAAAAACACAAACTTTGTAAAGGTCCATCCAATGAACATTATGGCCAAGTTTGGTTTCAATTGGCCAAGTGGTTTCAGAGAAGAAGAATAAAATGTAAAAAGTTTACAGACGCCGCCGCCGACGACAGACGCAAAGTGATAACAATTTTGGTAGAAGATGACATGCAAAATCACTTTATAGAAAAAGCTATCATTAAGATATCAGAAAAGTTTCAGATAAATAAAAAAAAAATATCTTTTTTAGCTTTGAAATTACTTAAAGTTAGATTACAATCTAACAATGAATCTGTAGGCAACGGAAATGTGAAGATATATAACTTAAAAATAAAAACTGGTTCACTCTAGTTGATCACATATTTACACATATCAGTGTCAGTTTTCAGAAATTTTTTAATTGACAACTTACTTTTTAGCTAGGTTATCATCTTTCAAAATATGAACATAAATCCCTAAAGCCTGCTCATGTCGACCTAATCTTCCCAATAAAATAGCACGCTCCTCAAAGAATCCTGAAACAGATTTTCTAATATTTTATAAATATAGATATAAAACATGTATTTATATTAATAAGGTATTTAAAAAAAAAATGCACTTTTTAACCTCGGTGCTAAGTGGTTAAGGTAGTTTGTCTACTATATTGATCTCGTGGTCTGTCAACACTGAGATTGCGGGTTCAAGTATCACTGCAGGCAGTGTGTGCTTGACTCCAACCTTAATTGGTAAAGATTGCCAAATTTTCTACAAAAGGTCAGGGTTTTTTTGGGGGTACTCTGGCCTCCTCCCCCAATTAAAACTGGATGCCATGATATAGCTGAAAAATTGTTGAAAGTGGCGTTAACACCACTGCAACATACAGAGTTTTTTGACAAGTCAACGGTTGTCCCCCTTCCTGATGTAACACTGGTTCAATGAATGTATATTAATGTTTGTCTTGTCATGAAATATGCATTAGTCATATGGTCCATGCAACATTAAACTACGGGCCCCAAAAATAATCTGTTTACTTGTATAACCTGTGATTTGGTATTAACAATAAATAATTATTTCCCATGAATATACATGACAATATATAATTTCAGGATACTAAGTGCTGTATATAATGTTCCTGTTTTAAAGAAATTTGATGGGACCAATAAATGATTCCAAAATCTTATTTACAACACAAGATAATAATTCAAAATGTCAACATACCATCAATAGGAAACCTGGTAAGGAGTCTTTCTGGAAGGTAATGATTGGATTTTTCTAAAAAGTCTATTAATTTTCTTCTGTATTCTCCCAGCTTGTCAGGTTCAAATCCTGCTTTGGGTGGAAGATGTCCTGTATAAATTACAAATATTTACTTATAAACTAAATTTCTAATCACAGAGAAAAAAATAGTAAAAAGCATTGTAGAGGCATAATCGGGAGTCTATATATTAACATGAAGAGTCTTTTTTAAATGTAGTTGTCCATTTGGACAGATGATTTTATATTTTAATGGCCTATAACTCTTGTCAAAATTGAACATACTAGAGAAACTATAAGTTTACATATTAAAGCAACATAACTCTGGAGATCCTAAATAGAAAACTGTAGTTTTCAAACCTGAACAAGATTTATCCATGATAAAAATGTGGTTTTGGAACTTAACAGAGATATTGTCATTGTATAGCTGGTGTATAAACTTGGTTTAAATGTGTAGGAATGAAGTTGCTGTAGCATTAACAAGTTTTGATAAATATGTTATCAGCCCAACATTACTGGAAATAAACAAACCTTAAGCCAAGCACAACTTCACTGTGACTCAGCTCAAAAGTCAAATTAATGGTATTCTCAGTGTTTTTTGCTGGACACATAAACTGAAAATATTTTCTTCAATCTTGCCATATAGATTTCTAAATAAAAAATTCTACGCTTATTTCTGACAGGTAAAGTGCCAAAATTTAAACTTTTTTAATAGACTGTATAGAGAACAGAATAACAAAGCACTAAAATAATTGATTGACAAAATTCTGTATAATGAAATTTGCATAATTTTTTTGCATCAAGCAATTGACATACATTTTAGTAATGAAAAGAAAAACAGAGGTCTAAAAGTGTATTGTGAAATTACTTGTCAAAAAGTAAAAAAAAATGTATTTTTTTGGGCTCAGAATGACCTCCATTGTTCAAAATTTTATATTAATTATCATTATTTTGCATATACTCCACTTATTTTAGCTAAAATTTTCCATTTATACAAATAATAAATTGAAGTTATAGTACAAGTCTTTTATTAATATTTTCAATTTTATGGAATTCAATAGCAAATAACAAAAGAAATTAATATTAATTTTACCATTAATGTAATATCTATCTGTATCCCCTTAATGTGAGATGCTGAAGGGCTTGGATAATTATATCTGGCTTCAGGGGATTGCTAAGGTTTTACAAATTTGAGTTATTTAATGTATTCTGGGTAAGGCATTTAGAATAGTGCAATTAAACATAATCTATTTCGATACTAATATGTCTAACAATAGTTTTAAAATTTTAAAGCAGATCTTAGAGGATGCTTTCAATGGTAATATTTGTTTTTGAAACCAATAAGATATTCCAAAAACAGCATGTAAAAAGCAAATAAAATTGACATAACAATATATGCTCGTCATTTTATTGAATACACGTACCTTTTAAGCAAAAATTATTAAGAAATCTTAACAAAATTGCATTGTTTGAAATTTTCAGTTCAGCGTATGTGACATCGGAATTCTTATTGTGAGGTCACAGTGGGATATATGCATATTAGAACCCTAATTTGTTCTCAAAGTTTATGAATGACGAGATACTAGAAACAATATTTTAACACTGCAAATATTTCGTAAATGATGGAACAGTGTGGTTTTGTAATTTTATTGTATCTGTTTTATTCATAATGCATATGTAAATTAAAATATATTATGATATATATTCCAATGTGGTTACAAAGTAAATTAAGGATGTCATATAAGAGCAAAGAATAATCTGTTAAAAAAAACACTTCTTGGCAAATCACCAAAGCATATATTATTTCAATGCTACAATAATCTGACAGCTTTTTAGTAACTACGAATACTGGTATGAGATTAAACTTCACTTAACTGCACTGAACTAAATGAAAAATGTAGATTTAATGGTTTGTAAAAGAATTTGAGCATAAGTGAAATCATTAAGCTTAATAATCGTTACCTTCAGGCAGTGACTGTAAATATTCTATCATCAGTACCTGAACCTTTTCTCGTAAAGACTGGGCCAATACATTATGAAACTCAGGTGTTGTATCACCACAGTGAAGGATGATGTGTTCCTATAACAGATATATGTATAAACCTAAAAACTAGCATTCCCACAAAGTTCAAACAAACAAAGGAATAATTTGTGTTTTATGCAAACAGTTCCCTTGGCGAAATACATTTTTAACAATAAAAAAATAATAATCTACTTTTATGTAGATACATGTATACAGGAATTTAAATATATAATATGCAGCCTACAAAACTGTGATCTCATATGGGTTACCTGTTACAGAAATATTTGGGGGTTGCACGGTTCGTCTGTCCAGGACATGTTCTGGCATACATCATTTAACATGTAGATATAGACATGTTCGGGTCAGGAAATAGTTTATTCAATGATCGGTTTCTTTGGGCTTGAAAAAAACTATTTAAATCTTTCTTGGAATCTTTAGCATATTTATTGGAAATAAATCATCACAAGTTCTAAAAAAACTAGTGACAATCGATGCACTGATAAACTTTTAGTATGTTGGTAGCCACCTTGTTGTGTCACTTTTCCATCTGCACTACCTCTAAAATCGGCACAGGCAGAACATGTTAAGAACACTGTTCCATTTCAATTGATTCCGGTCTGGATTGTTCTGGCTGTGCAGAACAGCATCTCATGCAGCCCCATAATCTTGGCTGACCCGTGACCCCAATAACAATATGGTAAAAGATGTCACTAAGAAATTTACATTAAGACAATATCAAAATGACAAATGCAAAAAAATATTCAAAAACAAACCAAAGCGACAAGTTTTGCTTAAAAATAGAATGCCTCTAATGAAAAAAAGGAAGAACATTCTTAAAATATAATAAAGAGGACTTTGCTACCATTGCTAAATAATACTAGACAAAGTCGATCTAGCGATCTCCGATACCCCCGCTTTTGTAAAAATTTATAACGTTTTTCAGGGACTCTGATCTTGAAATTTGACGGATTTCCCCCAAAATCGATAGGCTTCTTACCAACATAATATATAATAATATCCCACAGTTTCATTCAAATCGGATGCAAACTTTTTGAGTTATTGTCCAGAAACAACTTTTTTCTAAAAATTTTTAAAGTTTTTCGTGGACTGCGACCTAGACATTTGACGGATTTCCCCCAAAATCTGTCGGGCTTCTTACCAACCTGATATATAACAATATCCCAAAGTTTCATTCAAATGGGATGTTAACTTTTTGAATTGGAAACCAAATGTGGACGGACAAACGGATGGTAACAGGACGACTCATCGCCACTACCAACTCATCGCCAATCGAGGTTGGTCGACTCATCGCAGATTTTAAAATCCGCTGGTCGACTCATCGCCGATTTTTAAAAACCGCTGGTCGACTCATCGCCTGTATTTTAACTTTGATGAATTGATAGTTTAGAACTGTCTGTAGATTTTATCATTTAAATTGATCAATCGATGGATTGGCAGGCGCATACGAGATGCTTGGTTCAATCTCTGCTGCGAAATCAACATCAGCTCTGGGAATATCAAAATCCTCTGACAATCTCGTGGAGTTAGCGTTGAGTAGGCCAATCAGATTGCTTGATAATTCAAATTTGATGAAAAACTCAGATATTTGAGGAAAATCTCAATTTGAGAAGTTGTATGAAACCCAGACCTGTACTGTGCCAATGATACCCCATTTTGGCAGGTCAGATGACACCACAAGTCACACTGGTCACAAAGTATGGCCAAGTGACTGGTTGTCACTCTCTTGTCACAAACTGAGCAAGGGGTGAAGCGAGGCATGTTGCATGTGTAAGATACAGCAGGGACAGTCTATACTAATATAGACTGTCCCTGGATACAGCAAATGATACAAAATCAAATTTTCTTGCCATTTTATGCTACCCAATTAACCCAATTAAGAACAGCAGCGTCCCAGCTCGATCAATAAAAACAACAATCATCATGTTAGTATTTAATTAGTCTTGATGTATTTTCACATGCTTGTAATGAACTAATTAAGAGCAGCAGCGTCCAGCTCAAATTTTTTTTATTGAACTGATAATTGAACGGGTTGGCGGTGAGTTATGAAAAAATAGACGATGAGTCGACCAACCTTGAATGGCGATGAGTTGGTAACGGCGATGAGTCGTCTAGCATTCAAACGGATGGACGGACATGAGGACCACTATATACCCCCGACTCTGTTGAGAGGGGGTATAAAAAGTTGAAATCAAAACAATGACCAATAATAACAGAGTAAGCTTATACTTACTAAATATGAAATGGCTAGCTCCTTTGAAATTTTTTCCAAATACTCTAATACTTTATCTCTGGGTAAACTTTCAACTTCTGGAATATCTTCAGTAAATATCTACAACAGTGTAACTTCATTTCATATTGCAATTTTAAATTTTATACGGATTCTTAATAAATGCTTGTAATTTAAAGAGCTACAAACACATCTCAGAATAAAACTGCTTTTATTCTGTTAAATCTACAAATCCTGACTGCAACATTATGAATAAGAATTACGCATGCATTTAATTTAAATCCGTCATTTTCATGTGTGGAATTCTGTCACGTAGTCATAACATATGATGTTTAAATTCTCAATGAAACATCAAAACCAGTGCACCATCGCAACGTCAATAACATTACACTGTGGAATAGTAATATATAGATATGAAAGTTGACATTCTTTTGAAGTTTCATTGACGTATAAAAGCGTTTTCCATGCCAACATTTTCATTATGAAGTGCCAAACAGTGCTTCACTGAAAAAGTGCTTCTGTCAATGACTCTATATGTCAATGAAACTTTAATTCTTTATTTATATATTTCTTTATATAGGGTTTTATTTCATATTAACTGACTCACAGAGTTTAATATTATCCTGGGCACAACCTTGCTCAATTTACATAAATATGCATTATAGGTGATGCACTCTCCTTGTCAGCACACTTGACCATACTCTTTACATGAGAGCTTGTGTAATGTTTTCTACTTATATTGCAAAATTTGCAAATACCCTTGCTCTTGAAAATCTTGCAGGCATCCTACTAATTTTTTGTGTCCAAGAACTAAACACTGGGATGGGAACTAAAATAACAGTCAGCTTTTGGACACATTGTCCTAACACCAAGCCAGCCAGTCCTTGTGCTACCTCCTGAATACTGCATTCTGTCAAACCTGCCTGTGTGACCAACTCTAATAAGCAATTTTAATTTCATATGCACTTCCGTTTATATTTTGTTACCAGTTTTACACAGTCACCTGTTGTCTGTGACTCTATTTCAGTTCCCAAGATGTCATAATTATTATTACTATTATTACAATACTTGTATAGCACTTATCTAAAATGACATAATACAAGTTGGACTGTGGTAACCAGAGAAGCTACAGCCCTTACTAATAAATATTATTGAGATGGTATCCACCTCTGTGGGCCCAGCAGCCCTTGAGGTCTAAGGTCATCAACCATGGTATGCTACACATCATCTTGATACTATCTACCCACATACCAAATATCAAAAGCCTACATTAAAAGATAAAAAAAGTTATAGCCCGGACACGGTTAGTAATGGATGGATGCAAACAGAGAGACGGATCACTATAGGGCATATGACACTATGCTGCGGGGCCCTTATTACAAAACTTAAGGTGAGTATCCAAGATAATCCTCTACATCTAGATATCTAAAAATATTATTTAATAAAGAGTCTAAATTGCATGATATGATCCATCATACCTTTAAACCATCTTCTGGATGTTCTTTTAGTACCCATTCAGCATATTCAAATATTAAAGTCAAACAGTCATTACCTGTAATTATACAATCCTATTTTGTATTGTCAGTAGAGATACAATCACATGCAAAATTTTGTGTCCAATCCTTTCTAACACTTATCTGTTGAATGTTATATGGAGTAACATAAAAGTAGAAAGGCAGAATATTAATAGTTATGGGATAGTATTGATTTGAAACTGGCAATGTAAATCATGGGTTTTACTGTTCTAAATTGAGCATGAGTAAAATAGATATCTGTATTATTATGAATGACAAAAAATATAATTGCTCTGACTACTGTAAACTTGAACATTTTCTTAATGTTGGGATAAAATCTGACAAATTAAAAAGTCACAATAAACCATATCATTTGATTGTATTCAGAATAAACATGAACACTTCAAAATTAGATAAAATTATAAAAATTTAATTTAAAAGTAGAGAATCTTTTAAATTATTACCCTTTTCAATCGACTGATGTTTGATTTAAAGAATTCAACATGGTGGTGACTTGATCAAAGTCGAATCTGAATGACAGGCAATATAATTCCATAATATAAAAATTTAACTAGACCTCACAATTCTAATGAATTTTCACATGCATTAGAATAATGAATGTTATTTTTGATTAGCAAAAATCAGACTTGCCACTAAATTTCCTTCAATTTTACAATTATTCACATGCAATAAAACAATACCTAAATGTTGTAAATATTGCACTGTCCGTTCATGGCCTTTGAGCGGGGAGTTTGGTCTGGCTGCTTGTTTCATCAGTAAATGTAGGGCTGTAATTGGAAATATCAATGCCTATTATACTCTACTGTACAATAAAAGCACAAAAGTCTATTATAGTTTCATGTGTAATATTTATATCAAGGTGGCAGTCACTATGAATCAAACAAGCTAAAGAAAATATAAATAGTTGGCAAAAAAAAAAGATTTGTAATGTATTTAATGTTAATAACTACAGTTTAAATTTTATGATATAACTATTTTTTTTTTGGTTACCTGTAGATAATTCTGTACTAATTTACAAAAGGAAGCCTTTACATCACATCTATTGAACTAAAGCATCTGAAAATTTTATGTTTTAGTGTGTATCATTAAAGTAGAATAAGTGTTATGACACAAAATAAACACAGTCAATAGCTGATTAGTTAAAAAAAGAAATATTAATCAAATCTGAACAGAAATCAGGCTAACATATTCAACTCAAAGACCAACTATATACAGTATGTTTCCTGTTTTTACCTTTCTCATGTAAAGATTTCTTTTCATACAGAATAATCAATTCACTGAATTTTTCTTTCTTCTTCAGGATTTTTTCACTTTCTTCTATATGACAGTTATTGTCCTTCAATCTTAACAAAGGTGCCACCAAGGCATCATTTGTCTGAAAATACAATTCTAAGAATTAAATTAATTTGTCTTGCAATTTCAGTGTATAAATAGGTAACCCTTTAAATAGACAAAATTTCAATGTCAGAGTTATGAAAAGCTTACTGTATGTACATTTTACCATATGCAGGATTTCATATTAAAATCTTTCATAACAGTTTATAGTTTAAGTTTAATAACCTTTGTCTGGGTTTTTTTTCCAATCTTTCAGATAATGAAACAAGTTCCAGTTTCCTGACCATTCTCTGGGTTAAAAGGCATTATTACTTTAGGTTCTTTTTCGTGATTTTCCAATTTTCTGGAGTTCCAGTTGATGAAAGTTACTTCCAAGTGACCAATCCAATTTGTATACCAAGTCAACCGTGACCAATCCAACTTACATACAAAGTCAACTGTGACCAATCTCATTTACATACCAAGTCAACTGTGACCAATGTAATTTACATATCAAGTCAACTTTGACCAATCCAATATACACACCAAGTCAACTGTGACAAATCCAATTTACATACCAAATCAACTTTGAACAATCCAATTTACATACCAAGTCAACTTTGACCAATCCATTTTACATACTAAGTCAACTTTGACCAATTCAATTTACATACCAAGTCAACTTTGACCAATCCAATTTACATACCAAGTCAACTTTGACCAATCCAATATACACACCAAGTCAACTTTGACCAATCCAATTTACATACCAAGACAACTTTGACCAATCCAATTTACATACCATGTCAATGGTGACCAATCAAATTTACATACCAAGTCAACTGTGACCAATCCAATATACATACTAAGTCAACTTTGACCAATCCAATTTACATACCAAGTCAACGGTGACCAATCAAATTTACATACCAAGTCAACTGAGAAAAAAACAAATGTATATACCATGCATATACAAGTTCAACTGTGACTAACATATTGTACATACCAAGTCAACTATGACCAACCAAATGACTATATCCAGTCATCGGTGAGCAATCAAATGAACTTATCAAGATAACTAGGACAAATTTAACATCTAGTAAACATTACGACTCAACCCTTGGTTGTGGTTCAAGCCTGACATTGGGAAAGATATGCTTGACTTCAATCTTAATTGACAAGGATGTATTCCTGCAGAAGATCAGGTGTACTCTCCAGGCTTTCCTACACAGTAAAACGGAGGTAACGATAGCTGAAAAGTGACTGAAAGTGGTGCAAAAACTCCAAACAAACAAACAAATACAACTAGAACAATTAAATGCATATATAAAGAAACACCTTAATATGAAAATATCTGTCCGACCAAGGGCATTATGATGTCAGTGTAAGATGTTAAAAACTCTCCCAAGTCAAGTCAATGGAAACACCCTGTGCTGATCACATTTAACAACATAAAACAACCATAATGTAACACCAAATTATAATGACTTAGCTATTATTCAGATTAACAGTGTGGTAGACTTATCATAAAACTACTTAGAAAGCAATGTACAAAATGATTTGACAGCATTGTTTGATGGCCAAAATAAATAATCTTGAGTCAATAATTTGACCCAGATTTTTTGTACATGGTAGACTTACCATAAGGTAACACTTGAGTAATGTTGTATCAATGATCTGGCTCAGCTGTCGTTTAGATTTGATTGTAGCATTGCCTTCTTTAATCGCCATGGTACTTAGTTCTTTGTTTGAGGATTCTTTGGAAATGTCACTTACTAATTCATTCCGTTTCTGGAAAAAATGATCTTTCCCATTGTACTGAAGTTCTCGCATCAAGTTATTTGCAGGATAATTTTTGTAAACTAGAGCTGACATGATCTTTTTCATTGTGCATTAAATTTATCCTTGAGAAACACATTTGATTTTTCTTAATTTGTATGTTTTTTTCTTAACTCAATTTTGTAAATAATCCTAAAACTTGTTCACGACTGTAAAGCATGTCACTGCAATTTAGCTGAACAGTGACCATTTGTAATCTAATTTAATCAAAATCAAACAAAACTTAATAGTAATAAGTAGTAAAGTAATAAATAAAATTTGTTTCCAATAATATCTTGAAAACCATATTAGCCATGAAAAATCTGTTGACACTTTACAGAAAGGTCATTTAATGAGACATACAATATATAATCCCATTAAAAAATGATAAAACATTTGCAAAAATGGTGAAAACTTATATTTATCCTTTTCTGATCTTATTTCATAACCTTTAAAGATAAAAAGAGTTTGTTTATTTCTGAAAGCTTACATACAAGGAAGGCAATAAAATCTGATTAAAATCAGAAAATTATTAAACATTAACCTTATAAGCAAAAGCTAATTCAATGGGGAATCTAACATAAAAATACCATCAAAATCTTATTAAAACTTTCCATACATGAAAAATACTAAAAATTGTCCCGTTGAACACTATTAAAAGATATTCTGAAGGCATACTAAATATTAGGTTTTCACGTATAGGATATTTTTACTAATCGACTGATAATGTTCACATTTTAGTTCAAAACAAAAAAGTTTTACTTTCTAAATAAATTCAAGTGATTAAAATACAAGTTTAAACATTAAATTCCCTAGTTACCTGTGTGAGGTAGTCCTGTAGAGCTAAGAGTCCCTTCTCTAATTCTCCTCCTTCCAGATCAGGAAGTCTAGCAGGATAATCTAACTGTTTCCTGAACTCCAGAGGTAGAAGGTTAGGATACAGTCCTATCACATGTGATGGATCTACAATTAATACATTTATCAATGCTGAGTCAAGTTTAAAGTTAGGTCTAGCATGCCTGTGCTTCATTTAAAACTGTTGATTCTGTATGTATTCTTTGTTACAGGTTATTTTGTTCTAATACTTTCGGTTCTTGTGGCAATAGTGATATCATAGTTATTATCAGCCTTTTGTTGGTGTAAAATGTAACTCACATTTGAAAAATTCTGATTAAGTGACCTCTTCATCATAGTTGATGTAGTCCACATATTGGATTAAAGTAAAATGCTTTGATTGGTTCAATACCCAGTAAGTATCCAGTTAAATTCATCATACCAAACATTATCGGACAGGTAAACAGGATCGGACAATATCATTGGTTCTAAATTTTTAATGAAAACCTGTCTTACCTAAACTAATATTGAGAATGTTATTTTTGAAAAGATTTTTTTAAAAATAAAAAAATCTGAAAAATATTGCTTATGACAACATAGTCAAATTGTGTCAACTATCTCATTTTGTCAAATATTCACATTTTCTGACAGTCTTTCTTCTGAAACTTAAAAAAATGTTATAATTAATCACACAATGTATTATTTTTACAGGTCAAATAATCCCCAAATGTACCTGCTTCATTTCAAGAACACTATACCTGTTCCAAGCTTCACAAAAATTTGCATTGACTCTTCAAATCTATGTTGACAAAATAACTCAAATGCATACAGGTTTTTTATATTGTGTATTCGCTTCTGTTTCTCTTCCTCCGGCTCTTCTGTCATATCCTATATAGACAAAGTTAAGGTTACTGATATATTTTTGCAAAAGTTAAATTTAACTGAATTTTAAACTTTGATTTTGTGACTGATAAAATGAATGTTAAGTATCAGTCCATGTAAGAATAAGGCAAAATGCATACATGGCACATGAAGAAAAAAAAATGCTAATTTTTTAGCATGGAATTTGATAAAACTATCCAATATAACAACATTCTAATTTATTCAAGTTCTGAATTATTTCGCCTTTTCAAGATATAATCATTTAAAATTTAGTTGAATTGTACAGTGAAAAATGCCAGGAAATTTTCCCGCCAAATTTTTCTCTATGTAACTTGTCAAAAATTATCTAGGCAAATGACTTTTTCAAATGTAAAATCTTTTTAGAATTTGTTTAAAAAAATTATCAAAATTAATGCATCTAAGCCAGAAAAGCTAACAACAAAATTTTTGATGTGCTGCCCACTGCCTGACCCTTAGCTAGAATACTACTTAAACTAGAGGCTCCCAGGAGCCTGTAATCCCTCACCTGGAATCCAAATGACTTAAACTATATTAAAATTTTTGAAATTAACAGTTTCAGTCTAGTTGTTATAGCTTTTAAGTTACTGTGCAAAAACTAAACATTTCTTCAAAAAATTTGTTAAATACAATAACTCCTATAAGGTGCCATCGACAATTTCTGAAAATTAAATGGTTTTTAGGCATTGTCCTTTAGGGTACTTTAGAAATTTACAGTTTTACTCTACTAATAGGTGTGTTATAGACTAATTTACAATTAAAAAACTGTTCATTTGTCCAAATTCATAATGAAAGGGCAATAACTCCTATAAAGAGTCATCTTGCAATTTTGGACTAAGCAATCATTTGTAGGGCTTCTATTGCTGATCATTTGTGCAATTTACAGTTTTAATCTAGCTACTATTGTTTTCAAGTTACAGGACAAAAATGGAAAATTTCATAACAAAATTGTCATTTAAGGGCAATAACGGAGTCATCTGACAATTTCAGACCAATTAAATGAAATGTAGGGCTTTTTTTGCTGATCATTTTTGCAATTTATTATTTCACTCTAGCTGTTATGGTTTTTAAGTTACAGGACAAAAACGGAAAATTTCATAAAAAACTGCAATTTAAGGGCAATAACTCCTATAAGGAGTCATCTGACAATTTCAGACTTAATTAGTTATTTGTAGGGCTTGTTTTGCTGATCATTTTTGCTATTAACAGTTTCACTCTAGCTGTTACAGTTTTTAAGTTACAGGACAAAAACAGGAAATTTCATAAAAAATTGTCATTTATGGGCAATAACTTATTTAAGGAGTTGTCTGACAATTTCAGACCAATCAAGTGAATTGTAGGGTCTTTATTGCTGATCATTTGTGCAACATTTGTGCAATTTACAGTTTCAGTCTAGCTGCTATAGTTTTCAAGTTACAGGACAAAAACGGAAAATTTCATAAAAAATTGCTATTTAAGGGCAATAACTCCTATAAGGAGTCATCTGACAATTTTAGACTAATACAGTGAATTGTAGGGCTTGTATTGTTGATAATTTTTGCTATTTACAGTTTTACTCCAGCTGTTATAGTTTTAAAGTTACAGGACAAAAACGGAAAATTTCATAAAAAATTACCATTTAAAAAGGGCAATAACTCATATAAGGAGTCATCTGACAATTTCAGACCAATCAAGTGAATTGTAGGGCTTTTATTGTTGATCATTTTTGCAATTTACAGTTTCACTCTACTTCGTATAGTTTTCAGGTTATATTGTAAATACCCAATATTTTGTCAAAAAATCGTCAAAAAAGGGCAATAACTCCTACAAGACGCCAATACACAACTTCGCACTAATAGCAACTATTGTAGACCATAATGTGCTGATCATTTTGAAGTAACAGTTTTCTCTATAGCTATTATAGTTTTTTAGATAATGATCAAAAACCTGTGCTGACCCCCATGTTCTCTTTTTAGTAACAGCGGCCATATTTGTCTGTTGATCAACACCCTGGGTACAAACTTGAAACTAGAAACCCTAAGGATGATTGTGGCCAAGTTTGAAAAAAATTGGCCCAGTGGTTTCAGAGGAGAAGATTTTTGAAAAAGTTTACGACCGACGACAGACGACGGACACCAAGTGATAGCAAAAGCTCACATGGACCTTCGGTCCAGGTGAGCTAAAAAAAACTTGTGTAAGCTTTTGTGTGTTCTTATGGAGAATAAATAAATCCTCCTCGTAATGTTATGAACTCTTATTACCTATACCACAAAACCATGCTGCACAAATTTTAAAACATTAGATTAAATAGTAGTTTGTTGATGATGTTTTTCAATCATTTTCAGTACACCAACATGATTAAAAAGTCTAATGTCAATGAGCATAGAATTAAATTTACATCTTGTCACATGGACTGTGTATGACTGATCCTTTTTAAAATTTTCATCATATAAAAAGATCTGCATTTTTTGCTTTATTCATAGTCACTTGTTCTGAGTTTTGTAGATAATTAAATGTTTAGATCAGCAGATATGATTATCGCAATCCCTTGAATCATTGATCATGTAAGAAATGATTCAAGGAGCTGTGGTTTATAATTCTTTTACAGTGGGGAGACCATTTATGTCATATTATTTTATCCCAAGAGACAGCAAGGGATAAAATAATGACATAAATTGTCATCCCGTTTTAAAGAAATGATAAATCACAGCCTCCATGATTATATTTACGTACCTATAGAAAAACCATTTCCACCATAAACTACCTGTTCTGTTCCGTCAATGTAACACACTATATATTGTAACTAATAATTATAGCGCTATTTATACATCATATGCAATAGCTTTCAGGTTGGAATTAAAGTTTTGTAATTGGAAGAGCCCTTCAAAACACGCCCTTGTCTTTGTGTGTTGCTCATACATAAATCATTTTGTTAACACAGTTGTGGTCTCTCAATTCCTTTAAATACCTAATGTTTGTTTTATGTGGCTTTTGAAGACTAGTACTTGTATGCATTGTATTTGTCCTGTAATTTGTTTTGCAAATTGTTCCTGCATTTTGTTCTGTCTTTCAGTGATTAATTGAAACCAGAGGTTTGTGTTTGGTTATCTCCCCTGGGGTGATTTTTTTTCTTCTGTCTTTCAGTGATTTATTGAACTCTGAGTTTTGTGTTTGGTATTTATACTTTATATCAACAATATTCTTTCTAAGATTGAAACAGAAATCAATTAAACAGATTCATTACTTCACATGAAAATCAACATATACTCACAGCGAGGCGTAATGCTAATTCAAATTCTTTACTTTCTAACAACTGTCGTATCTGGTAAGCTATTGGCATAGGACATATTCTCCAGATATAATTTAATGAGGCAACATAAATATTTCCACTGAAATGAATAAATCTGTATTAAGTAGGAAACAAATTGTCTTATATGACCAACACAAACATTCTCTCTGTATCAATATTGTACTGTAATATTGAGATCCAGTACATAATGTGTATGTATATATATTTAGATTGTTACATATATTTTGTTCAAATCTATTTTTCATTCATAACTTATAAATTGATACCTTTAAAAATTTAATCATTTTATGATTATAAACTTATTAATTGTATTAGTTTATTTTCAACATTAACTTATAAATGTTCATTATGTATGGTTTGTTTGTTTGAATGGTGTTTAACGCCACCTTCATCAGCAATTTTTCAGCTATATCATGGCATCCAGTTTTTAATGGGGGATGAAGCCAGAGTACCTGGAGAAAACCACAGTCCCATTATATATGGGTTTATTAGATCAATGTTTATTATGTTTATCTTTGATCTGATTGTTCCCTTGATCTGATACATGTTTATTGTGTTTATTTAATCTGATGCAATTCAATGTTTTCCTTGATTTGATGGTGTTTATTGTGAGCCCTTTAATTTGATACATTGTATATAATGTATCCAATGATGTTGTGTACAGTCAAACCTGTCTTAAGCAACCTTAGAAGGAAAATGGTAAAAAAGGTCATATTAACTTCCTCATTCATCAATCAACAGTTGTATTTGCCTATGTACTGTTTACTGTATCAATGTGCATGTTATAATAATTTTTAACAGAATATGGGTGTGAACTTCTGCTACAAAATGTTAGGATAATTCTCATAAGAGACAATTGCAAAGTATACAAAACAAAAGAAAATGATTAAGCCCATATTTTTCAAACATGATTGCTGCAATTCTTATTGCAGATTGGATTCAACATTTTTAAAATTTACTTTAAAAAAAATGTAGCTGTCTTACCTCCCTTGGCAAATATATTTAGCATTATTTAGTTCTATTTGCTGTATCAATAACTTTGTGTCAATTGTCCTGACTTCAATAAACTTTGGCAGAATACCAATCACATAAGGAGGATTATTCTCTAAAAAAAAAGAAATGAATGTCTAATTGTCATTTGAAAACAACATGACAAAAAATATTCAGATAAATAAATCAAAAAGCTTAATTAAAATGGCTAATATGCTCAGTGAGTGCAATATTATGTCTCATTTTGAATTCAATTTAAAAAATGGCAAAGAAACTGACTAAACATCAAGAGTTGAAAGCCCAGAGACAATTGCAAATCCTAATTCAGCCAACACAAACACCAAACACTAAAAACAAAAATAGGTCATTTAATGGGACATTAAATGATACCCCGCCATGTTGCATGGTTTTTCATATTCATGAACACATTTTACTGAATTACATATCAGCCTACAGGAACAGATGAGCATGATAACACTTCATTTCAGAAGACAATTTTTACCTTGACCCTGACCCTATAAAAATTACTTCAAATTGGCACAACTCAAAAACTACATATGGGATAGTGCTCAAAATTCAACCTGATCTTCATTTTATAGTACTTAACAGCTGTACAAAGTTAAAAAAAAAAAATCTGTTGACACGTTCTCAAGTTATCATCTGGAAACTGCCAATTGTTGACAAAAAAACCCTTGAATTGGCCTTAGTCAAAAACTACAAATTGGATTGTGCTGAAAATTGAACTTGATCTTCATTTTATAGTAGTTAATAGCTGTGCAAAGTTTAAATAAAATCTGTTGATGCATTTTCAAGTTATCATCTGGAAACAACAAACTGCTGACCAAAAAAAAACCCTTGAATTGGCCTAAGTCGAAAACTACAAATTGGATTGTGCTGAAAATCGATCTTGATCTTCATTTTATGGTATTTAATAGCTTTGCAAAGTTTAAATAAAATATGTTGACACGTTATCATCTGGAAACCACTGAGGCATGGACAGACGGATGGATGGACACTGAAATCCATATGGAGGGTATCACATAATACCCCACCACTTTTGTGTGGCAGGGTATAAAAAAATGTAAAGTGACTCATAAACTGTGCTTACCTTTAATTATACTCTGATTGAGTCACTCATTGTTAAGTTCTGGGCAAATTACAAATTCAAGAAGATGAATGACAGCCTCACACTCAGGGAAAATATCTGATCATATTTGAGTAAATGACTTCCAATCAATGGTAACAGCCATACAAATTCTGATGAGCTGACATCATTTTTCAGTTATTAAATCAGAACTTTGCCATTTTTGTTTATTTTCTATTACAGACACAACCATGTCTGTAATTTGGTATAATAGCCAATCAAATAATATTGCCATGGTAATGTTCTTCTTTCAGGCGTTCTGATTGGATGTCTAATTTTAAACATGGAGTCTATATAGGAGATCGCAAATTTAAAGCTGTTGGTTTATGGAACAAATAGGTTCTTGCACTCATCAATTATTAAAGATCTGCGATTTCTTCCATTATGTGAAAAATTTATCATCCTTTCACTTTTCTTCTGCACTCCACTAATTTTTTCTCACACTTGTGGAAAAAATCCCAATAAGTACGTGTGTAAGAACCTATGCTGATCTAGCATTATGTATTAGTTGTGAAATATAACCAGAGGCTCTTAAGAGCCTGTATTGCTCACCTGATTTTATAGGCAATAAAGATGGCATTTCCCTGATGTTAAAGTAAGTCCTGTAATTTTTCAATAAACTTTAAATAGGACCATCCAAACAATATTACTAGAAAGCTTTGTTTCATTGGTTAACCGGTTGTATAGAGAAGATTTTTTTTATTTGCCCATAGGGTCCTATGTTAAACTAAGTCCTGCGGTGGTGGCGGCCATTTTGAATTTCCAATTGCCATAAAAAACATAAACTTTATATAAAGGACCATCCAAACAATATTGCTAGTAAGTTTTTGTTTCCATTGATTAACCGGTTTCAGAGAAGAAGCCTTTAAAAACTTTTTCCCATAGAGTCCTATGTTAAACTAAGTCCTGCAGTAGTGGCCATTTTGAACTTCCAATTGCCATAAAAAACACAAACTTTACAGAGGACCATCCAAACAATATTGCTAGTAAGTTTTTGTTTCCATTGATTAACCGGTTTCAGAGAAGAAGCCTTTAAAAACTTTTTCCCATCGGGTCCTATGTTAAACTAAGTCCTGCGGTAGCGGCCATTTTGAATTTCCAATTGCCATAAAAAACATAAACTTTATAGAGGACCATCCAAACAATATTGCTAGTAAGTTTTGTTTTGATTGGTTAAACGGTTTCAGAGAAGAAGCCCTTTTAAACTTTTTTCTCATAGGGTCGAATGTTAAACTAAGTCTTGAGGTGGCGGTTTACCAATCAAAATAAAAAACACAAACTTTGTAAAGGTCCATCCAATGAACACTATGGCCAAGTTTGGTTTCAACTGGCCAAGTGGTTTCAGAGAAGAAGATTAAAATGTAAAAAGTTTACAGACGCCGACACCGACGACGACGACGACGGACGCAAAGTGATAACAATAGCTCACATGACCCTTTGGGTCAGGTGAGCTAAAAAACCATATGTGTATTGCTGCTGAAATGTTGCTACTGATGAATGGGAAAATGACAAGTGGAAAGTAATAGCTATCCTGATTGTCATAAACGATCTACATAAGAGGCAGGTTTAAATGTACTGGTGTTGTTGTCTTTCAAGAATAAAATAAAATAGTGTTAACAACCAATTGTTAACAAATTGTTCTGTTTTAAGGGTCAAGTGATACTTTAGCGCCATAATAAATACATGTATATGAATATGTACATGTATATCCATCTATGTGACATCAAAGACATATTTGATATTAATTGTCCAGTCATATAATTATGGTTTCCCATTGTTCTATTCATATTACCTATATGTGTAGGAATATCAGTCCATGTGATTGGATTTTTCTGTGTAGGATTTCCTTCAGAATCAATAAGTATAGACATGTTGTCACGTCCTAACATCAGTCTGTTCCCTGCCACCCTAGTTATCACTGGTTCATGCTGACTATTTCCCAAGGGAAATAACTCTTTAATATCTCCAGAATTTATCTACAATCACCAGAAAATGAATTTAATAAACAGTTTGTACTTTGTGACTACAAAAGGAACCCACTTTAAAAAGAACATGAAAACTAATATTGTTCCTACATGTGGAAACTACCAAATAACACTAGTTTAAAACAACTATCCTTTTCTTTTACTTTTAATAATGCTGTAGAAATAGCACTTACTTTTACAGAATTTGTATATTTTTCTAACATTTAATTTCATAATATTCTGAGGGTAAATGAGATATGAAATTTCTGTAAAGAGCTGTAAGCATAAAGCTATCAAATAATAACTGAATGCATTAAATTTCTTAGAAATTCTAATATGTACATGCTTCCAATAAATTAAATTACAGTAAAAACAGCATATGATACTGGTTGCCACCCATTAAGTTTTCAAATGGTAACAAACAGTACTATAAATACACCTTTATATGCTTAAATACCTGTATTTGTTATTATAACATCATTTCATGTATTAAGATCATTCAACTAATAAATCATTTTATCTAGTTAACACAAATGAAATGTTTATAAATTTATATATTTCAATAACACTTGAAGGAAAGTCAATAATTACTATAAAAAGTAAAAATATAGACAAATATGTCAAGACTAATAAAACCTTTTATTTCAAAGTACAAAATTAAAACTGCAGGTGCCCTTTACAAATTATAACTCATTGTTATTTTGTGAGAATTGATTGTTTTAATGTTGTTTAATGCCACTTTCAGCATTTTTTCAGCCATATCACGGAGGCCACTTTTTATTGGGGGCTGGAAGCCGGAGTACCAGATGAAAATGCTGACCTGGCAATCCTTGTCAATTAATTAACTAAGTCAGGTGCACTTTGCCCACATTTTCTTAGAATTGAAGAAGACTGAAATGTAACATTACAAGTTACATTCACAAAATTTACAGGATGAATATTCAAGTATTAGTTTAATAGATTAACTTGTGCTCTCTTTTACTTTCATTTCTGAATAATAAAACATTTACATTTAATTGTTGCTATAACTTACTTTGACTAGAAAATAATCTCGCTTAAAACCAACACATATCGATTCCTTACACCAACACATGTACCTAGGTACATCATATAGATTCATCTCTGTCTGAAACATATAACAGGAAAAGATATAAAATTTAAAAAGGTCTGAAATGGCCATGTTGCATAGCAAGTGCCATAATGAATGGTGAATGGTTTACAATCAATTTGTTGGAAGAAGGTTTTAGGTATATTTAAAACCAGAGGCTCTTAAGAGCCTGTATCGCTCACCTGATTTTATAGGCAATGAAGATGGCATTTCCCTGATGTTAAAGTAAGTCCTGTAATTTTCAATAAACTTTAAATAGGACCATCCAAACAATATTACTAGAAAGTTTTGTTTCATTGGTTAACCGGTTGTATAGAGAAGATTTTTTTTATTTGCCCATAGGGTCCTATGTTAAACCAAGTCCTGCGGCGGTGGCGGCCATTTTGAATTTCCAATTGCCATAAAAAACATAAACTTTATAAAGGACCATCCAAACAATATTGCTAGTAAGTTTTTGTTTCCATTGATTAACCGGTTTCAGAGAAGAAGCCTTTTAAAACTTTTTCCCATAGAGTCCTATGTTAAACTAAGTCCTGCGGTAGTGGCCATTTTGAACTTCCAATTGCCATAAAAAACACAAACTTTATAGAGGACCATCCAAACAATATTGCTAGTAAGTTTTGGTTTCCATTGATTAACCGGTTTCAGAGAAGATGCCTTTAAAAACTTTTTCCCATCGGGTCCTATGTTAAACTAAGTCCTGCGGTAGCCGCCATTTTGAATTTCCAATTGCCATAAAAAACATAAACTTTATAGAGGACCATCCAAACAATATTGCTAGTAAGTTTTGTTTTGATTGGTTAAACGGTTTCAGAGAAGAAGCCCTTTTAAACTTTTTTCTCATAGGGTCGAATGTTAAACCAAGTCCTGCGATGGCGGCCATTTTGAATTTCCGATTGGGATAAAAAACATCAACTTTATAGTGGACCATCCAAACAATATTGCTAGTAAGTTTTTTTTCCATTCGCTGACCGGTTTCAGAAAAGAAGCCTTTCAAACTTTTTCCCATAGAGTCCTATGTTAAATTAAGTCCTGCGGTGGCAGCCATTTTGAATTTCCAATTGCCATAAAAAACACAAACTTTATAGAGGACCATCCAAACAATATTGCTAGTAAGTTTTTGTTTCCATTGGTGACCGGTTTCAGAGAAGAAGCCTTTTAAAACTTTTTCCCATAGGGTTCTATGTTAAACTAAGTCCTGCGGTGGTGGCCATTTTGAATTTCCAATTCCCATCAAAAACACAAACTTTATAGAGGACCATCCAAACAATATTGCTAGTAAGTTTTGTTTTGATTGTTTAACCAGTTTCAGAGAAGAAGCCCTTTTTAACTTTTTTCCCATAGGGTCCTATGTTAAACTAAGTCTTGAGGTGGCGGCCATATTGGTTTACCAATCAAAATAAAAACACAAACTTTGTAAAGGTCCATCCAATGAACATTATGGCCAGGTTTGGTTTCAATTGGCCAAGTGGTTTCAGAGAAGAAGATTAAAATGTAAAAAGTTTACAGACGCCGCCGACGGACGCAAAGTGATAACAATAGCTCACATGACCCTTTGGGTCAGGTGAGCTTAAAATGTTGAAGTTGATGTCACAAAAAGCGTGGAGACACTAACCTGGGTTCCGCATTAGTAATAGAAAAAAATTACCTCATTATCAACATGTAAATAGCATTAAATTGTCATCATTTAAAATATACAATTCATAGTTACAAAAGAACTGACCTACCATTTATGTAGTCACTGGACCATGAAAATGAGCTCAAGGTCAGGTAACAAGTGACTGATTGGCAAGTACTGGTCATAAGCTACCACAGAACCAAATTAAATGGTCCTAGAGCTTGTAAGCTAACAAAGATTTAAAGCAAAATGTCAAGTGTTAATGCTTTTATTACAATAAATACATTACCATCATAAATTTAGATATTTTCCCTATTCGCAGCTTGTGAACCGGAAACACAAACAAATACCCTTTGAGACAACCCCCATTCCCACCAAGCGCATGAGCAACCATAATCTCTATCATTTTTTCCGGTTCTTTGAACCAAGCAGCACGTGAATTATTTTGTTGACGGTTCAAAGCCTGTTACATAGGAAACTTATTTTTTAAGAATTGTGTTTATTT
Source organism: Limnoperna fortunei (assembly GCA_944474755.1). Lineage (NCBI taxonomy): Eukaryota > Metazoa > Mollusca > Bivalvia > Mytilida > Modiolidae > Limnoperna > Limnoperna fortunei. Next base: position 37,359,551 of record OX104113.1, read on the forward strand.
TAGGAGTGAAAACTGTAATATTATTGCTTCTGTTTCATTTTGTTACTTTGTTCAGGTTGCACATGAACAAAGTCAAAGTCTCGACTTACTATACAGTACACTTACTCTATCAGTCTACACGGCGGAGGGTTATCCCTTTAGCTTTCTATTATTACATAGGAAGAGTTTTGGGATAAATGTTGCATAGTTAAAACGAAACGTCTTCGAACCAACAGACATTAGTATGTTTGTTTCCGGTCAAACGTGTTTGTTTCCGGTTGCGGTTCTTTATTTACGTAAAGAACTTCCATTTCCGTTAGAAAATATTTTTGTTTCCTTCTGTCTGGTAAAGTTACCAGACTGAAGTTCATGTAAGTATTACACTTCTCAATCACTACATAAAATATTTATTGTTTTCTTTTGTCGGGTAAAGTTACCGCACTGAATTTCATGTAAGTAATTTTACATTTCCACTTGGCCTACCATGTGCTGTCAGAGGCAAACAGTCTACACATACAATGTCAATGGTTGACACTGTGGTAAGTTCAGTGTGATATAAATTTTTTCCCATTGGCATGAGGAATAATTCTTTTGCCAGGTTAACCTACTCTGTTTCAGGGCCATTGTTTAAATTTATTTTGTTTTTAAATTTAATAGTGGTATGTTATAATAAAATAATTATAAGTATTGATAATATAATTATTTGTTATAAATTTATTAATCAATTTAATAAATTATATGAAATAATATATTGGTAGGTATTTTGATCTTCTCTTCCTAATGGTTGGTTTCATCTCTAGTCCTTCCCAGGTAAGTATTTAACCAGAGGATATCAATATCCATGGTTTCTTTTTGGGAAGGATAAAGCTTATTTGGCTTTATTAGGTTTGAAACCATTTGAATCCTTCTCAAAGTCTTGCTTTCAGTCAGAAAAATCTCCTGACTGTTGTCCTCAGTTTCTATATATGGCTGAACATTGTATGGCAGCTAGTAGTAATTGTCTGAAGGACAAAGGCGAGTAATTCTTTGAGTTTTCTGGTAACATTTTCTGCAAGTTAATGGTAAGCTAAGGGCCTCGCTTATATTTTTGTTAGGAACCCTTGCTTACTTATCATTCTCCGAGATTTTGTAAATACTCAGTCTTGGATGTCTTGCATATTTCTAGGGAAGAGATTTTTTCTGTTGATCATTGATCTTAATGGACTCTGTCATATAATTGGCTTTGACGTTTGTCCTCTGTGCTCCTTATTGCAAGTTGATGGTAGTCTAGGGGCCTTACAGTGTCTGTTGTTAGGCACCCTTCTATTTATCAAGAGATTTGAGAATTTTGATAATCCTCCGTCTCGAGGCTTGTAGGAGTTCTTGTTATGACTAGAGGAAGGTTAGATACATATACCTCCTCTAACATTCCTCTGGGTTCAGTACCTAGTTCCTATTGTGGAGAGAGGTCAGCTAATCCTAGTTCTTCTTTTTGGGTTTCCTTGGTAAACTTCAAATAGAAGGAAACAAGGTCCACCCAATGAAGTCTTGTGTTGTTTCTTGGGATGGTAGGAGAAAATTGTCCACTTCTAAGTGAGTCATGTTCCTCCTCTAGCATTCCTCAGGGTTCAGTACCTAGTTCCTATTGTGGAAAGAGGTCAGCTAATCCTAGTTCTTCTTTTTGGGTTTCCTTGGTAAACTTCAAATAGAAGGAAACAAGGTCCACCCAATGAAGTCTTGTGTTGTTTCTTGGGATGGTAGGAGAAAATTGTCCACTTCTAAGTGAGTCATGTTCCTCCTCTAGCATTCCTCAGGGTTCAGTACCTAGTTCCTATTGTGGAAATAGGTCAGCTAATCCTAGTTCTTCTTTTTGGGTTTCCTTGGTAAACTTCAAATAGAAGGAAACAAGGTCCACCCAATGATGAAGTCTTGTGTTTCTTTGGATGGTAGGAGAAAATTGTCCACTTTCAAGTGAGTCATGTTCACCTCCGCCATTTCTCAGGGTTCGGTACCTCGTTCTTATTGGAAAGAGGTCAGCTAACCCTACTTCTTCTGTTTGGGTTCCCTTGGTAAACTTCAAATAGAAGGAAACAAGGTCCACCCAATTGTGAAGTCTTATTTTGTTTCTTTGGATAGGAGGAGAAAATTGTCCACTTCTCAGTGAGTCATGTTCCTCCTCTGCCATTTCTCAGGGTTCAATACCTCATTCCTATGGTGGAAAGAGGTCAACTGATCCTAGTTCTTCAGTTTATGTTCTCATGGTAAACTTCAAATAAAAGGAAACAAGGTCCACCCAATGCTTCTTTGTGTGGTAGGAGGAAACTGTCCACTTCTTAGTGAGTCATGTTCCTCCTCTGCCATTTTTCAGGGTTTAGTACCTCGTTCTTAGAGGTCAGTTAATCCTTGTTCTTCAGTTTGGGTTCCCTTGGTAAACTTCAAATAGAAGGAAACAAGATCCACCCAATGTTTCTTTGTGTGGTAGGAGAAAATTGTCCACTTCTTAGTGAGTCATGTTCCTCCTCTGCCATTTCTAAGGGTTCAGTACCTCGTTCCTAATGTGGAAAGAGGTCAACTAATCCTAGTTCTTCTCTTTGGGTCCCCTTGGTAAACTTCAAATAGAAGGAAACAAGGTCCACCCAGTGGTGAAGCCTTTTATTGTTTCTTTAGATGGTAGGAGAAATCTGTCCACTTCTCAGTGAGTCATGTTCCTCCTCTGTCTTTTCTCAGGGTTCAGTACCTCATTCCTTCTGTGGAAAGAGGTCAGCTAATCCTGCTTCTTCTTCAGTTTGGTAAACTTCGTTAAGGACTAAACAAGGTATATGCAATGGGGACGTTGTATGTTCAGTCTGTTCTTTGGATAATAGGAGAAATGGTCCACTTTTCAGTGAGTCATGTTCCTTCTTTGCCTATCCTCGGTTTTCAATATCTCATTCTATTTTTGGGAAAGAGATAGTGATTCCTACTTCTTCTGTTTGAGTTCTCTTGGACAATCTTCATACAGAAGTTTTCGAGGTTTACCCATTGCTGAAGTTTTTAATCTGCAATCTATTTTATATTAAGAGGAATATGTCCACATCTTGGTGAGTCACTTTCCTCTTCTGCCAATCCCTGGGGTTCAGTACCTCCTTTTTGGTATAGAAAGGTTAACTGTTCCTAGTTTTTTCTCAATCTTCATCTACTGGCATTAAGCCCTTAGTTGTGAAGTGTGAGATACCTTGGAAATTATGTGCCCCTCCTTCAGTACTATCCCTTTGGAATAGGTCTGGTTTACCACTCCTCTTCCTGGGTTTTAGGGGGGGGGGCAGGTTGTCCCACTTTCTCCCTTAGTGGAAACTAGTTAGGAAGACTGCTTGTTTCTATCAGTACTATGGAGGGCACAGGAACTATTTTTTCTGTCTTTAGTTCCTCTGTTTTCTTCCAAGACAGAAGATTCTTTCTAGAATCAACTGTTTTAGGATAATATTGGGATTTGGCATCAAAAAGGTGTGTTGTAGTACTAAGTTCCACCAATCTCTGCAGGTTTTTTATTCCCTTCAGTTTTGGTTCTCAAAACAATGAGAAGATGAGACCTATTCTGGACCTTTTGGTCCTGAATCAGGTTTATCAGATTATCTTTTCTACCTGGGTTGTGGACTGTTTCAAACCTGTATTGCTGTATCAGTTTTGCTCAGTTTTTGCAAGACTTTCATACTTTGGTGGTTCTTCTGCACACCTAGTTTATTCAGGTTCACTGTTTCTTATAGTCATGTACAGTACCACTGTAGTGACTTATTATCGACGTTTGAACTTTTTCTCCTTTTTAGGGAAAGATCTTTTTTGCAAGAGTATTGGACAGTCCACAGAAGTCCTTCTTAGACTCTAAAATGGATTATCTGTTGTTCTTGGGTTGAATCCAAACTATTTGTTTATTTATCAACCCTTTTCTTACAGATATATGATTTTTCATGTATATTGTTCATGAAAAATCTTTTTGTACCCTCCTCTATTAAGAGTTGAATTTCAGCAATTGCTGATGTATTGACTAGGTTTGAGGTCGGGTTCTTTGAAGAAACAGTTTTTTTGCCGCTGTTATAAACTGTTTCTTGTAATGTTCCAAACAAGGACTACTGGTACATGTGTACCTCCTTGGGATTTGGATTATTTTAGTGGCCTTAACTTTTGTTTGTAGAAGTCATTTTCATTTGCATTTTTTGTTTCTCTGAATCTTGTATGTGAATTACATCATACAAGTTGAGAATTACAATAACAGACTCCTTTTCCTAGCCAAGATTCAACTTGCTGGAAAAGTCTATGACACTGTCACCTTTCTGACCTTACCTCAGAGGTAAAATTGTATGTAGGTGATAAGAGTTTTTTCCAATTAGAATCTAGCTGAAGTATTTGTCTAGGTTTTCTAGCTTGAGAAAACCTAGCTTTTACCAGTCTTTATCCCATTTAAGAAGGGAATTCGGGTTTATTTCTGCTAAAGGTTTTCTACTTGGATTTGTTAAAACTTTCATAGTTTTTTAAGTCTGCTTCTCAAACTTTCTCAAGCTTCTAGTTAAGGTTCATTGAACTTAGAGCGTTAACCTCCTCCTAGTATATTGCTAATCTTCCATATTTGAGGTTTTGTAGGTTGGTTAATGATGGTCAGTTAGTACGTTTTAACCACTTCTTACGCTCTATACCTGTTTTGTGACAACCTTTTGCTTCGGACCAGAGTACCAGCAGGTAATGCACATGGTTCCCCAATTTTCAGGGGTATTCAGCATTACGTTAAATTCAGTTTATATCTAAATTTATGATGGTAATGTATTTATTGTAATAAAAACTCAATTTTTAGAATTAAAATTTGGTTTTGTAAAATAAATACTTACCATCATTAATTAAAGGTCCCTCCCACCTCCCCTTCATCCCCCTCTGGGAACTGTCTGCTCGGTTCACAGAAAAATGATGGAGATTATGGTTGCACATGTACCAGGTGGGAATGGGGGTTGTCTACAAGGGTATTTGTTTGTGTTTCCGGTTCACAAGCTGGGAATAGGGAAAATATCTAAATTTATGATGGTAAGTATTTATTTTACAAAACCAAATTTTAATTCTAAAAATTAAGTTATAGATGCCAGATTCCTATAAATATGTATAACCTCCCGCTACTATTGTCCAAGGCGAGACAAAAACAGAACCATTATGTTAAAAATGTGCTATAAATGGCTAAATTCCTACATCTAGAAAAATGGAAAAACATTCCTTAAACATATTCATGAGATCAGGTGCACAACTTCAAAAGGTTTGCAATGTTTCTATGAAGTTTCAATGATATGGATTGAAAGCTATGGGAGGATTTCAGAAAATAGGTAATCTCTTCTGAAAGAGGAACTGCCCTAATCCAAAAATTGTAACATAGTCACTGGACAGTGAAACTGAGATGGAAATTGGGTAACAACAAGCAGACAGTCATGGTTTTTCTGATGTTTAATTTATTCTACAAACTAACACATAATAACCACCTCAAATCAATACCTTTATCAGGATGTCTTGAACTGATACCAGATATGATGTTAAACTTGTCAAATAATAACCTTATATCATACTACATTGTACTTATTTACAATGGATCTCTGTAACGACACTGGTACTCACCAGATCCTGAAAGCTTCTGTTCTTCCAAAAGCTGACCTGAATTTCAAAAGATGTAAAAATCAACTTTGTAGATATTAATGTCTAAAACTTTTACAAACATTCATTAATAATTAAATCAATTCTTGCAGTGAGGGCATGGGATAAACTTATTACTTAATCATTAATCTACTACGAAAAAGGAAGTTGGTAAAATCCACTGGTCGATGATGACGTTTAAGGTAATATGTAACACACACACATAATAGGTCACAAAATAGCATGGTCACTTTCCTATGTTGCTTGACAACAGGCAGCAACTAAGTTTTCACAATACCATTAGAAAATTTCAATAACCCATCCTCTGCCTTACAATATCAAAAGGGAGAAAATAATGAATGTAATTTAACCTGGAGTTTTCTTCTTACAGATACACACATTCTTAAGACATGGTTTTCTTCACCACTGGAACTTTTCTGTGTCTGAAATAAAATTTAAAATATTAAAATGCAACATTAGAAATAAACATTCCATTTCGGTGACATTTATTTACTTTTGTTTTCAGACACACACACACATTATGTTATTTTTTTAAAGCATATTCAACATTTTGCCAATCATTTAACCAAAAGTGTTCATGAAATGGCTTATTAAAAAATAACCATTATCAAATAGTATCATGTAAAAATTGCACAGTTAAACTTTCTGTTTCTTCTAATTTTAAGAACATGCCATCATGCACTTTTCTTAATATTTACTTAAAAATATGCATGTTCAAAACTTCAATAATACACGAACTTTCGATTATTCTAACTCCATTAGATAAATAATGTAATAAAAAAAGCAGGGTGTAGGATGCACCTCCAAAAAAGATTCCCAACCAAAATAATGGCATATTTGTCTGATTTTTGTTACATTTAATGAACTATCAACCATTGATTACCCCCCAATTCATGTCTAAAAATGACAATTTCTGTCTAAAAAAATCACTGACTTGTTAATGGCATCACCCATACATGTACATATATTAGAAATAGACATATTTAAAGAGTTTGAACTGGGAAGATTTGACGAATGAAAAAAATGCTGGAAAATTCATATTGTAGAAAGTATATACTTAATTAATTAATGATAAATTATATTTAAAAAAATCGAAGAATGTGTTCATGGGACACAGATGCCCCCGCTAAATGAAGTCCCAAACAGTAAGTAGTTGTACGACAGGTCTGAAAGTCTATTAGGAAGTCCAACTTGTGATACTGAACCACACTGCCAAATTGCAAATTGTTGTCAAGTACCGTTTCTGAGAAAAACTTGACGGAAATTCGTACGTACGGATGGACATACAAATGAAGTCCCAAACAGGAAGTAGTTGTCCAACAGGTAGGAAAGTCCCTTAGGATGTACAAGTTTCTGAGAAAAGCTTGATGGAAATTGTTACGTACAGACTGAGGGACATGGGTAAAACTTAATGCCCCCCAGACATGTAGTCGCGGGGGCATAAAAATATTAAAACAACAATAATAAAGCAACTTTTTCCAAAGCAAATGTCTTATAATTTCCTCTGATGCTTTCTAAATTCAAGCATCAAATATTATAGGATTAAACATTGTTTTCTATGAATTTATCTATATACACTAGAAAGACAGATTTTTTGAACCCGTGGTATTGATTCTGGTGGTTACTTTTATGAAAGCAATTTAAGGAACACAACTGTATGTTAATGTGACAGGGATGGGTTGCTTTGCATTAATTTGGGGTCATTGTCCCACAGAAATTTACAAATGTTTATCATCTATACTACTTAAATTATAATTTTAGTAGTATAGATTTATCAACAAGCCCAACTCACTAACAAACATATCTGATCTGTATATGGATCCGGAAGTTTTTCCTGCCCATTTCTGTCATTTTTCACCCTAAGAAATTACCGAATTAGATGGTAGTAAATATTGATCTCGGGTCGTTTCGTACCTAAACTTGTTTGCACCTCGGGAGCCAATTGGGATGGCTCCTATGATATATGCATCATGTGAAAAAGAAAATGTATGTAGAGATACATTCTCCCACCTAAAAGGTCTTTATAATAACGTTGTTTTGATAAATATCCAGGCAAGTTTTTCACTAACCGGTAATAGGAAGTTGTTACCTTATTGCCACAAGTTTGGACCTGAATTGAATTTATGCGTTTTTCTGCAATGGATTTTTACAAGTGGTAATTATTAAATGAAATAATCAATGAATTTGTATTCAAATTGGTTTTCTCTTGATTTATGTAACGTTTAGTCACATTGGCGCTTGCGTAGTGTACAATTTAGACCACACATGTTTTCATTAAAGTTGCGGGTGTACTGTAAATTTGTCTTATTTTCTTAGCGATGTGATATAGAAACAATCTATTATATTTAATATCTGTTTCTTCAAAATGTTGCAATAGTATGTTTTACAATATGGATGAAACAGATCTGTCACCTGTTGACATAATAATGTTATCACCAGTAGGTGGTCAATAGACACATGTCAGTGACAGGAAATAGCCTTAGGGTTGATTTTTTTAATACAAATATTTCTAGTGGAAATTAAAGGGATTAAATCCAACAAATGATTATTGACCATGTAAAATTACTTTTGAGATGTCCGATTTGATCAAATCTTAGTTGGTCATTTTAGTGTAAATTTCGATCATGCCCGGCAAATATGATCAGCAAGACCACCTCTTTCAAAAATATATGTTAGTGAGTTCGTCTTGTTGATTTATCAATAAATCCATTGAAAATGGTGTTTAAACTTAAATATTGCTTAAAGAATTTAATTTCCTTTAGGTAAGTCAATTTCATGTTTCTTGTGTGTTTTGATGTTGAGTGACCTGGCATATGAAAGTTTTGTTAGTTTTCACGTACAAAATATAACACATAAACAATTTTATGATTTGAATACAAAAATGAACACATAACTAAGTTTGAACTAGAATCTATAACTTTTTCATTAACAACAACAAATGTCTGAAATTTAACAAATTATTAAAGCCAATCCATCAAAAACATAACATGTAATTTACTTGCTTCTAAATATTGCTGTGTAAATATTGAAAACCGCCATTTTAGTTTATACTTATGATACAATAAGTAGTGGAGTCAACGTAATTTATCCCAAAATAAATTTGGTCAACTTTGGAAATCCTTGGATATCATCTACCAGAAGAAACCTTGACGAATCAATAAACATATTTCCTGAATATGAAAATTATATTAGAATTATTGCACTAAAACATACCTGTACATCCAGTGAAAACAGGTTAGCTCCCTTTGTTTTCGTAAGACATGTGATAAGCGTAAAGCTTGCCAGCTCATGAACACTAACTACATTATCTGAAATTAACAGCACTTATACAGATTTTAAGTAAAATAGGTAATAAACTGTTTGCTGAATCTGTGATGAAGAGAGATTATCATTACAGAGCTTTATATAGATTAGTAATAAACATGTACTTTCTTAACCAGTTGTACATCATTATGTATTTTTCTATTATTATAGCCATTTATTCTGCATTTAAAGTAACTACTAAATTAAGGTTTGTTGTACCACAGAATAAGATTTTAATAAACAAGAAATAATGATTTATGTTGCCATGCTAGTTGTGAAATAAGTAATCTAAATTTTTGAAAACAGTGTCTTGACAGGTCAAAAAAATTATTAGACAATGTACCTACAGTTCTTATAACAGACATACATGTAATTACTGTAGTCATACACACCTGACAAGCTAATCAGAATATCAAGCTGTGGAACTGCAGACAGCTGTAAAAAATAATTTAAAATGTTTCAGAAAATTGGTAACAGGTAATGCTTGAATTTTTCATAAAAAATCCAAATACTAACAAATATTCCAGACTAAGGTGTTTTCCGGCGGTTAATTTTTGTCAATGGACAATGATGCATTTGTAGATGAATAAAATGTTATACAGATGTTATACTGAATTCAATATCACCTAAGGTAATGTTTCATCTAGTTTTTATCAACCCATCAACTTTTTATTGAACAAGACACACTTGACTGAACAAAGTGTAAATAGCGTTTATGAATCAAACCTAAGGAGTTTTCGAGGATTATTGAGATGACGTAGTACACATGAATTTGAAATAATATAAGGTGAATCACATCATTTATTCGAACCCAAGAGAAAAGGCTCTGCATTGAATTTTTATTTAAGTAACTTTTTTATGAGTTTATATATTTCTGACACCATAATTTTCCCTTCCCTGATACACTTGAGTGGGACAAACAAAAATTATTTTACTTGTTGTCTTTACAAAAGTAGGCAGTGTTTATTACATTTAACTAGGAAAATCACACTAAAATACCATTCAAAGCTTATTAACTGGATATAAGTAATGGCTATCTGGAATAAAATAAACTTCTTTTTACGATTTTTTACTCCAATAGACCCTCAAATTTCAATGGTAAACCCTTAGTTTCACCAAGCAAACCATTTCACATGGCAACCAAGAGTTGCAGATGACAAATCAAGTTAAGTTTAAAGTGATTAAATAATGAGAACTGATGAAGTCTGTAGCCAAGCAAAAAGGGCATAAGACAAATGGCTGCAAAAAGACAAGGGATAAAAGAAAATTGTATTTACTTGTTTAGAAGGCATTATTATTCAAAGTTATAACACATAAGTGAAATGTGACAAGTTTTAGTTAGGTTCTATATATAAACATGGAAGTAGTCATGCAAATGATGAGCATAACTAAAAAATAAAACGGTCCGCAGAAACCCCTTTCCCTCGAAATCGCCTTACTAGAGCTATATAAGTGTTTGTCAGAAAAAAACATCTTGGATTTATTTAACATTTCCATTGTTTCTGTTCCATTAAGAAGCACTTTATATAGTATGTTTATTACTTTGCAGCAATGTGTTATAGGGATTGTGTAATAGTTTTTGCATTTCATGTAAATTTTTAAATGTTTGGTTTTTGTTATTAATTACAACTATACGGAATCAATCAGCATTTCTAATAGTCCAGCATAAGCACACAAAAAAAAACTCAATGGGAGTATTACTCTGTAATGTGTCCATTTAGTGTTTAAACAAGTTAAAACCGATTTTAGCACAGCATAAATTTTTTTCCTGTTAAAAATGGTAAATTAACTTGATGGCATGACATAAACTACAAGGATTTTTCTGCATGAAATGATGATCAAATCAAAAATATATTAAGAGGTCTATTAACAGCAGTGACAGTGAGATTTCAACTTCAGTTTTTCCTATAAATTGTATTTTAATCCTCCCACAATCCTCATCTCACATTACCTGTATAATTGGTTTCTTTGCAAAACTCCTATTGGACCTTTCCAACAACACTTCAAACTTTGATTCACCTGTAAAGGTCAAAATTTTAGTGTATACAATTAGATATAGATGTTTAGTTTCTCTCTCTCTCTGCTTTGATTTTTATACAGTATGACATCACCAGCACTGTAATTAATTTGATCCTAAATAACTATAATTATGGATTATCAGCATCAGCAACCATCAATATTTCTTGAAAGAGGAAAATACAGTACTTAAGATCTGTAATTATATGTAAAGTTGTCCTGATAACGGCGCATGTACATGTAACTGCCGAAACTAATCGACCAATAAAAATTGCAGGCTTTAGCATCCAACAAAGTGCTGTTGTCACTCTTCTAATATTTATATTTATTCAGCAACTAACACTTCAACCATACAAATACAACCCTACGAATAAAGCAAAGCTTTATTTGTAAATAATGCTCCTTAGTCTAACAATATTTTTAGTATTTTGTTCTGGTTTACAGAATGTTGTTGAATACGATATTTGTTTGGCGACATTGGGCTATCACTTAATACGCTGCGAAGATTTCAAGTCAAAATTTTTTTCATGTTTTTCATTAGTATTAAATGGTTTTTTTGGGGGTTGCAGAATAAAAACAATATTCGTATAGGTAACAGGTAAGAAGTGCTAGGCAGAAACTTTCATAAAAATTGTACACGTACATGTGTTCACATTTTCTTACAGTATTTTGGTTGCTTAAAAAAGATAGTAATTAATGTTGGCAAATCAGGCAATATAAATGCAGAGTAGGTTGTATAAAAACAGAAACCAACCAACACATCCCTGCTTAAAAAAAAAGCCAAGTGAAACTTAACTGCAACTGAGTTTTAACTAGAGGCTCCCAGGAGCCTGTATCGCTCACCTGAACCTGAAACCAAAAAAACCCTTTTTATCCAGCTTTTCTTTGCTATAAGGAATTGCCCAACACTTCTGCAAAAATCATTAATTTTGACCTTTTAAGGGAATTAACTCCCTTAAGAAGGAGCTTTTGATGCTCAGAGGGAGAAGAGAGGTTTACTTCAAATTTGCTGTACCTGTTATACTTTTTTAACTATCAGTCGAAAACTCTCTCAACCCCCCCCACCCCCCCCCCCCTTTTTTCATTTTTTCTATTTTAGCTATGTAGGTGGTCAGGTGTCATGATTTGCACAATTTTGGTAGAGGACGTCCTAAATATGATGTGTGCAATGTTTCAAAGCAGTCCTTTCATTGGTTAAAGAGGAGAAGATTTTTTAAAATCAAGTAAAATTGATTAAAAAAATGTTCAAGGAGAATAATTCCTAAACGGTTCATCAGACAATCTTGACCCTTAGTCATTTTTGTAGCCCTCATAGAGCAGAACAATTAAGCAATGCTAACTTTTTCTCTAGTTCTAATAATTTTCAAGATTTTGAGGCAAAAATGTCAAAAATAATCAATTTTGACAATTAAAGGGCAATAACTCCTACAAGGAGTCATCATACAACTTTGACCCAATGGGGTGTTTTGTAGAGCTTTAGATGCTGAAGAAGGAAATTCTCTTCGGTTTTCCTGTATCTGTTATACTTTTTGAACTATAAGCAAAAAACTGTATTTTGACCCCCCTGTTCTATTTTTAGCCATGGTGGCCATATTGGTTGGTCTGAGGCCATGATTTGTGCAAACTTGGCAGAGGACATTTTACTGATGATGTGTGCAAAGTTTCAAAGCAATCCCTTCAGTGGTTTTGGAGGAGAAGATTTTTGAAGAAAAGTTAACGACGACTACGACGACTGACGCCAAGTGATGGCAATAGCTCACATGACCCTTTGGGTCAGGTGAGCTAAAAAGGAGGATTCAGCATATTTTAGTGTGCAAACATTTGATAATGGTAACGCATCATGAACAATTTCTGACAAGTTCTTTGGTAGGCTTTTCTCGACATTGTTAGCACTTTTCCTTGAGAACCATTTTCTTACCAGCTCCACCAGATTTTCGTTTGATTCTGTACTGTAACAAATGACATTCTTTCGTACCAACCAATAATATGTCATCTGCAATAAAGAAAAAAATAGTCAAGAACACTGTGCGGATTGAGGAAATAATGCAACGTCAGATTAAAGAGACAAACAATTGTGACACACGAATTAATTATTCGTCCAGGATAACATATAATTCATCATGGAGTTCACAGGAATGTGAGCAATTAATTATTATGAGTAGTAATAAAGGTCATGTACGCCACATGGTTAAAACTTAAAAACGAAACGACAAATAAAAATTAAAATTACAAATAAAAAATCCATAAACAATAAAGATGGGCTCGAGCTTGCGGTCCACAGACCTTCTTCAGGGCGAGAAAGAGGGAGACAAAGAAAAATACAACCGGATAGGACAAAGAAAGCCAGTTAACTAAATGACAAATGGCGGATAGCTGTGATCTGTCGCATACATAGATGTATTTCTACTCTTGTTATTTATTTCCCCACCACACAACTTTCATTATTATTCAATTAATTATTATGTACATGTTCGGTATTGGCCTGGGAATTTTAATTTCTCCACGCATCCCAGTGGAGGAAACTGTGGCCTTTGTGAAATCTCTTCTGTAAATTGTGATCACAAATTGCTGATAGTGAGCCAGTATTGGCCTGAGAGTGGTGTGTTCACTCAGTAAAATATTAGGAATATGTGTGCATGTTCTAATAAATAACTTGAATTGGTCAAAATATATCCAATTGAATCACATTTATACGTTTTGAAAAACATTCAATATCTCTGTATAAAATGTTTCTCTTAATTGCTTGTATAAATTATAAAAATTAAAGTGATTTTCATCTTCTATCTGACCAGAATTATAAAAATTACAAACTCTATAAGATGATTTGTGTAGTTTTAACACGGATTTTACGAGCTACGCACCTAACTCCTAACTGTCAGCATTGCTCGACCGAATAGATTATATAGATATACATGTATACTTGATCAGAAATATTTTTGTATTAGTTTAAAAAGAATACATGTAAATTTAGTGTAATAAAGTTGTAGAATTTACCATGCATCCAAAGTATACAATTTAGAAATAAGATAAAATATACAACACACCACAACTTTTGGCAGGGGAGAATTTTTTAACATTAGTCCCGTAACAATTCTTCCGGTTTAAAAATTAATAAAGTTTTCATTCAATAGAGAAATATAATTTTTAATGTTCTTTCCATTTAATTAAAAAATAAGTACATATTTAAAAATGATCTTAAAGCACTGACCGATTGTTTAACACACGACACAACCTGTTTGTAGATTTTATGTTTTAAAAAACCTATCTCGGCATTAATTATAATACAAGTGGTAAGGCTGGGAATTTTTTAGCGCTAGCCACTTTCGTCATTGAAGAAATAATTTGAAAATTGACGATAAATTTCTTAATCAATTTCGTCACCTGATTTCCAACAAGTACTAAAATTTTTCGTTACAAATTCATTCTACCAAGTGTAAAACGACATATTTATGACCCCAAAGCCAATTAACAGGAAATTTAATTATTTCACCACGATTGTTTTAAACAGCAGGTGTTAATCGTGGAATCGATGTTTTCACAGGTAATCCGATTAACATGATTAAGTGGTGCTCCTGGTCAATCTACGCAAACAAAAGTGTGGTAGATCGTACTGATGCACACAGACTTCCACCTTTTGATTAAATATGGAATGCAAATAAAAATTGCAAAGATTTTGCATATTAAACTCATTTTCGTATGTTTTGCTGGTTTCAAATGGATTACGCTCCATTTGTGTACATCCGAGATACGTCTAATTAGTACCGATGGCTACCACTTAGAAAACGAAGAGTACAATGGCCCTTAATGAAAAATTGAAACCGATTGATACAAAAACGCTTTTTAAATAAGTTTTAAAATTAAAAATCTTTGAAAATTTATAAACATTTTGTTATACATGTAATCATTTTTTTAAACTAATTTATACACTGCAATTGAAAGAATATAGTTTTTTATACTATGATATTTCACCAGTACAATGAATGCATGCTTCTGAGCAGATGCTTATACGGCTCATCCGATAAAGTGACTAAAGCCCTCAAAATCCTAAAAAATTACCTGGTAAGAGGGTTTCATGAACTGCAATGGATAGGCAGATATAATTTGATGTAGCATAGAACCGACAACACTCGCTTTCTTTCACAATTCAACTCTTGTGAACTTAATATTTCTTTAGGAAAAATTTACACATGGATTAATGAACACATATACCAGAAAATAGAATTTATGTTCATTTTGTCTTCTTTAGTGAAAAATGAATAAATTTACATGTAGATCGTTATTAAAAATTTACCACAGACATATAATATACAGTGTGCTATTTGGAAGTGACCCCATTTTGTTTGAATTTAAAGCATGTGCTGTGTAATACCTGTTCGATATGCTTGAACGCCTTAAAAAATATAAACAGATTTAATGACAGGAAATTACAATGTATTGATTAGATGCAACAGTTTTTTTTGGCTGTGGCTGGATTTGTTATGACAATTTATCAGAGTACATTGAACTATTTCCGTAGCAAACTGAATAATTTTTTTTTCAGTAAGGTAATTTTTGTACACACACATGTACCAGATGTACACAATAAGAAATAACTGATAAGAAATACAAATTTATAATCTTTTTACACACTGACTGTCATGAACTTTAATCCCTTCCCAGGGGCCGCGCTGGGCTTCGCCAATGTCGCCAATTGCGATTTTTTTTTCATTTGGCGACAAAATATTGCGTCTGGCGATTTTTTTGGCACCAAGGTTTTATAGTGTTAAACGATGCATGCACGTTTTTAATTTATCGGTAATCCGCGATTGCATCATTAAAGATCCTTTGTCGGCTTCTATGGTCGTAAATACAAGTGTATTGTGTAGTATCCAGTGACATGTGTGTTATTTGGAGTTATTAAACGGAAATCGGCAATAAATGAATCAACAAAGTTGTCTGATGAAAAGCAGCTTTACCTGCATCACATTTGAGTAGACGTGTAATAAAACAATTGATGCTGTTACATGTAATTAATTTATAAAAATAACAAAACAAGCATATTTTTGTAGTAATATTTTTTTATAATGTAATTAATAAAATACAGGTATGAAAACTGACGTCGTTGTTGAGTGATTTCCGGACCAGATGTCCGTCTTAATTTCGTAATTAGAAAACTCTTACACATGCGTAGTTCTATTTTCAGTATTTCCGGTTTTATGTTCATTCACGGGAATAGATGTTTCTAATAAATTACTGTAAAATTTTGGTTTTCTGCCAACAGGAAATCACTCACACATCTTTTCATGATTAAAATACGGGCTGCTCGAGACCAAACTTTTGAAAAATTGAATTAAGAGTCTGGCAAACTTGGATTTCGTCCGACGTTACAGAATATGTCACACATAATGTTAAACAATTTCGCCATGTCATATAGTGATCTAGCGATTTCTAATATGGCGACACTTTTACAAAACTGGCGACGGAAAATTGCAGTTGGTGATTTTTTTGGCGCCAGCTTTTTAGAAGACAGAGCAGCCCCTGCTTCCACATCCGTTCGTCTCTATTTTAATACTTTCCCCGTTTTTCCACCGCAGATGACAATTTCTTTTTAACTGTGATTTAGTTTGGCGTGATGTATTTTCGCAACAAAAGGTCACAGATGATTATTTTAATGCATATATATATATATATATCTAGAGAAGTGCTTTATATATAGACCACACAAAAATTGTTATATCATCGTTAGATTGTCACAAGTGCTGACTCAGACCCTGTTGCAAAATCTGTTTTGTCTATGGAAAGCTCCTTGACATCCCCACGCTCCTATCAAAATATAAAAAAGCGTTGAGGGCAGAGGATTCTCTAACTAACTACAGTAAAACAGAATATGTGTATATAGTAGGACCTCGCGGTATCGATCTATTCATTGTATCGATCTATTTATTAATCCACTTATTTTCGTCAACTATAAACTACATAAATAAACAAACTTATCTCGGTTTCCTTCTTTGTTATATCCACTGATATTGCTAGTCTCTCTATCTCGCCAATTCTGATTGTAATCATATTTTGTCATGTTTTTAAAATTCAATTTTTTTCGGCCATGTTAAAATTAAGTAGATCGATACAACGGGGTTCCTATATATATATGATAATTGACATTGGGGCCAGTTATTTTTTTAGAAATCGCAATTTTCTCGTGGACAAAAGGGTGTGACTTTTACTATAGTCAAGTATCTTGTGCAACAATGTTTCTGACAAACTCTATACCCCTTCGTCTTTAAACCCCATACTTTGGGGAATGAAAACAGGAAGAAACACAATTTCTGAAAGAAACAAAATTATCTTTATGTCAATTTACCATGACAAGTGATAGATTCGATTTTCAACGGTAATTTTTCGAGCAACGAAATTGCCTCGTATGCGTCGTGCATTACGACTAAATGTGCGAGAAATAATATCTCGACTTCAGTAGTTCTTCAATAAAAATCATCACAGTATCACTTCTGCAAATCCAATATTTTCACATGATATACATTTTTGCCCTTCTTATAGAAGAGTTAGGTTAATCTAAATACCGCAATATTTAAAAACACTAAAAAGTTGCAATTGATACAGTATTTTATTGTGGTTGATATTTTGTATATATAGCGATGCTTGTCGTTTATGGAAATACTTTCATTTTTATTTTTTATTAGGTTAGGTTAGGCCTATAATGAACGATGGCCGTTGCGCACTATAAAACAGTAATAATAATATTTTCAGAATTTAAAATAAACAAAAAAATGTTAGAAGAGCCGTATTTTTGCAAAACAATCTATATGCATCAATTAACTTTTGTTTTTTGACTGATCTAGACTAAATAAATTGTTGATGACACTTTTTAAAATTAACTGAATTATAATTTTTTTTTGGTATTATTTTTACATTTTAAAAAAATTTCATAGTATCGTATCTAAATGTAACTTGTATTATTCAGGGACAGTAGTATAGACTGTCCCTGTATTATTTAAATAGTTTTACATCAACATTTTAAAAACTTAAAATAAATAAAAATCAATAATTTTTATGACTTTATTTTATTATAAAAAAAAATGCATTTTACCACTTATTTTAACGATTTAGACATATTTGTTTTTAAAATCTAATTTTCGTACAAAAAATTTAATATAAATTTACATTTTCGCGCTTATTATGTCGGTCTTTTATTGGTCTTTCAAGACCAAATCCAGCTACAAAAAGATTTAAACTCCCTAGAGGCATGGGCCAATACATGGGGTATGAAATTTAATGCCATCAAATGCTACAAAATGTCGATACACAGGAGCGTTAATCCAAAAACAAATACATATTTACTCAACAACCACATCTTAGAACATGTGATCGAAAACCCATACCTTGGACTCTTAATCAGTGAAAACCTGAAATGGTCATCGCATATTAATAAAATCTCAAACCGAGCAACGTCAACATGAGGCTTCCTCCGAAGAAATCTTAAACACTGCTCCACAACCCTAAAAGAAACTGCCTACATAGCATTAGTAAGATCCGTTCTGGAATATAGTGCAACTGTCTGGGATCCCTATTTACAAAAAGACATTGACCGACTCGAATCCATCCAACGCAGAGCGGCCCGATTTATATTCAACGACTACGGAAGAACGTCAAGTGTAACTGACATGATAAACACACTAAACTGGACACCATTATCGGAACGTAGAAAAGAACAACGTCTCATCCTGATGTACAAAATCGTCAATGACCTGATAGCTATCCCTGCTGATCCTAATATAACCAAGTGCAAAGGAAGAACACGGTCAACAACGGCCAATAAACTCCAAATACAGAGCTGCAACACAGACACTTACAAGAACTCATTTATACCGCGGACAATCAAAGACTGGAACCATCTAAGTGAAAATTGCACAACTGCTACTACTCTTGAATCCTTTAAGAGAGAACTCCGTGGGCAAGGAGCCTCTCTTAATCAGTTCGACTAGATCGCATCAACCCCCTGGGCACTATATTCAGTAGTGAAGTACAGCCCAGTACCTCTACAGATACAGATACAGAATTAAACAAAAATCAAGGTGGAGTGTCTCCATGAAATTTTTTTTAAAGAGCCGGGGGTATAATGTGGTCCTCATATCCCTCCGTCCGTCGTGCCTCCTGTTCGTCCGTCTAAATGGATGATACACAATCTTGTCAATATTCTTGGTGGGGAGGGGTCCATCAAATTCAAGGTCAAATTTGCCAAAAATGTTAGACATTTTTTTCAAACAAATTTTCCGGACAATAATTTTTAAAAGTGTGCATTTGATTTCAATAAAACTTTAGGCCATTATTACATATTAGGTGCTTAAGAAGCTTATTAATGCTGTTGGAATTCCATATCAGATGTTAAGAAAGATCACCAGTCGACAAAAAGAGTTAGAAATTTTTACACAAGAAGTTCTGCGAAATTTAAGCGAGGGTATTATATTTGTAGTTATATTTATTTTCCATTCCATCAATATTTATGTATTTTGGTAAAATTTAAACTTATCAAAGGTCTCTCCACCAGTCTGTCTTTGCATGCAGTGGTCTTTGAATATTTGTTTCTAGAATCTTGCTGAAATGCCAACTAATTGGCATTCTCACAATCGACTTAGTTACGCAGTAGTTTAAAGTAGAAAAGTCAACGTTAAACATTGTGTCGATCCCGGACGCTGTATCTTCAAAATTTATCTGCTTACTGAACACTAAGTCACCTAAAACAATAATATTATTGACGTTGAGCGCAACATGGATTTATAGGTTCCTGAGCCATCCTGCTCGAAAAAACCTAATAGGGATACGACTATGCTCTCAAAATTTAAATTAAATAAGTGTGGTCTTTAAGTAGGGATTGTTTCATTTATCCTTTTGCAAACATTTATTAGGCGTAAGAAAATATGCCTCAAATCTAGCTTACTGGTTATAGCTAGAAAAACTGCCAATAGAGTCTTAAAACAGAAATCATTTTATTGTTTATAAGACTTTGTACATATATAATCTTACATTGGTACGAGTGGATTATCGAATTTCTCCAATCGAGATAATTAAATTATGGAATTTTAAGTCCGAGCCTGGGCAAAAATCCTAGATTATAATAGAATCTTGTGCTACAGGCATTATTAAAGAACTAAGTATTTATACAAAAATATGATAGGTGGGAATGCACACAGGAAAACTATGAAACAATCCATTAATTTATTTTATGATAATTTATTTACAGAAATATATCTTCAATTAACGAATCAAGTAAATTGTATTTATTTAAACTTAATAAAATAATAATAATAATAATAATAATAATAATAATAATAATAATAATAATAATAATAATAATAATAATAATAATAATAATAATAATAATAATAATAAAGAAAACTCTAAACAATATTTGAAATCATTAAATTCTAAATACAACATTTTAATAACAAAATTTAGAATTAGTGACCTCAATTTGATGACTTAATAGGTGAGACATTAAAAAATACCAAGAGATTTAAGCTTTTATAATTTATGCTGTAACTCAATACAGGATGAAATACAACTTTTTCTAAAATGTAAACATGATGATAAAATAAGGAAAGATTTTATAGAAATAATAAAAAAGACAATCAATCTTTTGATGTCAGAAAAAAAAATTGCATATACTCTAAGCCCTTCAATGCCATTTCAGGTGGATATTCTAGCCTCTTATATACAAAAAGGTCATTGGTACTGAGGACAGGAGACTCTTAATTATTCACTTGAATTGTATTTGTATTTTTAGTATTATGTTCATATGTAATACTATGCTTGTTTTTGTTTGTTTACTGTGTTGTCACAAACTACTGTTTAATGATAATAAAATTTAAAAAAAACACTATAATTTTAAACCATTATGTTCTTATTCGTTTCTCAAACACACACAAAGTATTTATCACAGATAGGGCTAATTGTTCAAGAACTATTAGAAAGGTCTTTCCCAGATTTCCTAAGAAATTAATTTGTCTTCATCTGTTGTTTTGAACATTACTACATTGGTTGCTGTGCCATTTTTTAGGATGAAGAGACTATTTCTATGGTTCTGAGTTAAACAGTACATGGTTGTCAAGGACTTTTGTGTCCGTTGCTAGGAACAAAATGCTACTTCCGGTTGTCAAATGACATATTTCAGTTAGATGCATCATCCTGATTTTTAAAAAAATATATAGCTGATAAGGACTTTTTGTAATGGTGACCTGGTTGCTAAGGTATGACCTTGACCTGTGACCTTTGAAATTGGGCTCAAATTGAAGGCTTTCACTTAGTGATCATGTTAAACCTATATGATTATATTATCTCTAACGTTTTTCAAGTTGTATGCCTAAAACTGATTAACCGAAATGAGTCAAGGGCTCGAACTCAAAAACGGTTCATCGCACAGTTTCGGACCAAATGTATCAAATGAAGGCCTTGATGAGAGGAGTATTTTTCCCTTATTGTCTTCTTCTATCTGTTATAGTTTTTGAGTTGTAATGATAACAAGATTGGAGGCCTAAGGTCGAGGTCACTTCTGACCTTTGAATTTGAGATTTTCTTTAAGGACATGTCACAGGACCACAAATGGTGAAGACCTTTTCTGATTTCGAATTACGGTTTGTGAGTTTTTGTGATAAGCGGTGTCCTTGAAACATTCAAGGGATACCGCTCGCCTTCGCTAGTCAGAAATTTGTAGCCAAAATATGTCATAAAGTTGTCCCAAAAGTTCCTTAACATTTGTCACTTTTCAGTTTTCTTGTATCTGTTATACTTCTAGAGATTACGCGATAACAAGATTTTCGGTGTTTGGGCAGATAACTCCGTAAAGCAAAATGTTTCGATTTCACAGGGTGAATTCCGAATAGACTTTCAGTGCCCAAAACTTGTAGCGAAAGACCAAAATGATATGTAGCGTAATTTGTTTTGGCGGAAAAATTAATAATCAAAGCAAAAACAAGAAGGTCTTCCCGCTGGAAGTGGGAAAGCCCTTAATAATAACACAACACGTGTATAATATTGGAACAGCTTGCCAGTTACGCAGCTAACGATTTTATCATTACAGTAAAAAATAAACATTATGTCCACAAAATATCACTGCTCTGGCCGCTACATTCATCTATATTTCTACAACGACAAAAAACATCATATTAATACAATATAACAATGAAAACAATTTATAAGTTTAAATATATATCTATATGTATATACAATAAATTTATAATTTTTCTAAAATAACTGATAGAGCCGTGTAGCTGCACTGAAAACCGAGCGTCGAATGGCACACGTAAAGAAATATCTTCCCGCTAAATAAAGCTAGTGCTACCTACACATGCAACTTTGAACCTTAAGAATACAGGTCTAGCTAGTAATAAGTATATACGTATACAGATAAGGTAAACACACGTGACCGTACGTGGAATATAATCACAATCACGTGTTAGCTAAATTTAGATAAATATTTAGTTTATTTATTAAATACTCCAGATATTCATCAATGTTTCAAAAGATTTGCAATTAAATGTATTTTAAACGTCAAACTTGCATTCATGTGCATAAACATTGCTAAGAACTTAATAAAATTTTCAGAATTTAAAATATAAAAAAACAATTAGAAGAAGAGTCTTATTTTGCAAAACAATTGATGAGATTATTAACTTCTACAATTATTTTCAATTTATAATTTATGTTCTTCTTAATGACTTTAATGTATATAATTTTTCGCTGGTCTTTTAAATATTGAAGAACCTAATAATAAGAGATTGTATTATGTCCGTTTCAGTACTTATGCCCAAAGAAACAGTTTATCACTTAGTTTCAGCTATCATATAATGTTATATTACGTCTTCTCTACACTGTTCAAAATCTGTTCTGAATGAAGTATCTTATTACATGTAACTACATATTAACTCGAAAATACTTACTCTTACAATAACCTTTGTATAACCTTGAAAGGTTTTTTTTAAAGATGATCATTATCATAAATGTAACGAACATACAAATTAAATGAAACTAATTCTCAAACCTTATATTATTGTATATAAAAAGCAGAAGACGTCACCTGAGCTTTAATAGTAAACAGGTTTTATGCACTTAAGATCAATATGTGGTGAAATTCTAATATTGGTTTTTGTTAAGTTAGAGTAAAAATGTTAATTATTTTTCACATTCTTTTGAAACAACATTGTCAATTTCGATTTCTTTAGATCAAAATCAATACCATGGTGGTCTTTAGATAAAAGATATAAAATTATACAAGAGGTACTTATAAATGTAGTCGAACATTTCGAACAAAGTATTTTTTTAAATTAAATTAGTTTAGTTTTTTTTACACAACAGGTTTGTCAGGTTTTCAATAGTTTTGAAAACTACTTTAAAATTGCGTATCCTTAGCTGAATGGTAAACTGAACATATTACTGTATTGCTGGGTGAATATTTTAAAGCATTGTGCACGCACACAAAGGATAAAGTGTATTAAATCTGCTCATTTTTATATAATCAATACTCCCGGTAAAAAATAAAAGTAGTTGCATTCTAATACATAATTGGTTGGTAAAATGAAAACAAATATTGCTGCAAACATTCAAAATTAATATTTTACTCCTGTATAGTTGTCTTACAATTCTTTTTTAAAACTTAATTTAGTGATAGTCGAGATTAAAGTCGGGTGTCCACAAAAATGACGAGAACAAGTTAATGAACAATAAATGACTTATAAATATAAAATTAAGCTATTACGGACATTTTCAAAAGGGATTTTTATCGTCCAATGAGCGTGGCACACTCTAAACACGTTACCCACTTTGGTCCGCGGTCAAGCTTTACGTATTATGAAAATGCTTTATAAATCGGAGGCCCTGACCTAGTGTTAAATTAACCTGGTCTCCTGGTGCACTATTTTGAATTTACGCAAGCTTCACTTTCAAATAAACACCAGGTTAGGGCCTCCGATGTAAGCATTTTGATTGGTTAATAAAATGACGCCATTTAATATCACATGCACATGTAAATCTTTTTTTAGAGCTGGAAATACCTTTTCTTTATAACATTTAAATATAAATTTCATTTTAACTTTACGTTTAAATTATGAAATATAATGTATATATTAGCTGAGAAATGTAAACATAAACTTTAGGTATACTTTAACTTATCAATATTTCAAAATGGTTAGTCTTGAGAATATCCCAACGTCAAATTTCAACGCTGGTATCAGAAAAGTGTTATATTTGTAAGTAAACCTTGCGTTAGGTTGGTTTCCGACGTAATATTCAGTATGCCTTCGGAATATACAAATATAACGGTCAGTATTAGCTGACGATGACCTTGAACTTGAGAACCCGCTTGGTTCCCTGTTCAAGGATTGTCAACCGTGTACCAGATGGATGGAAAAACCCGAACACAACGATGGCGGCTGCATTAAAAGCAGACGAAATGAATTATATTCCCATGATTAACATTATGCCATTTAATTATGTAAAATAAACAAAATAAAACAATAACGGTGTGCATACATTATGATGTTCCGGCTGTTTTTCCTACAGGATACGGCAAAACCTTAATGATTCATGCAACGCATCTTAATTCCTAACACCCTTTCTGCCACTGTTCACAGTCAGTTATATATATATATATATATAATACGTAGTTTATATCGCTCCACAGGCTATCTGGACATAGTATACCCACTGTCTCCGATAGCAGCCATTTAAATACTGTATAGTTACACCCATTAATGAAGAACAAGTAATAAATGATCTGGATAATTCCGTTAAAATCAAACAAAAGTAAAAATTCTTTGTGATCATTATCAGTAATTCAAATCCTTCGCCATATATTGATGGATGCATTATTAAATTACAATACCAAACCCATTGAAAATTAAAAATCAAGATGTAGTAATAATAATAGATATTTAGAAAATAGATTTTAACTTTAAGCGAGTCCTATCTCTATTACATGCAATAGTTTCTGTAGGCTTTCATAATCTAACTGTGATTAAAGCATACTTCAGTATACGGTTGATAACTTAATTGTACTTAAAGGTTTCTCCAGTATAAATCATATATTTTACTGTCACAAATTCAGTTTAACTGGAACAAAGAACAGTGGTCTTTACAAATACTGCAATTCTAACCTTGTTTCATTGTATCTGTCCTTTCAGTACAAGCTTACCAAGTGGTGTCGAATGTCATTTTCTGTTTGTTGCAAAACTATAGTTAGAGGATTATAAACATTGACTTATACATTGTTCAATTGACATTAGCTTAGTCATTTATCGTTAATTGAACAAGTGAAGAATGGGCATATTTCCAATCTCGATTGTCTGACTATGTAGACGCAACTAAAATCGAGGGCCGTGATCGCGTGGTACAGCTTTTAGAATGCTGCGAAGAACAACTTCGAAAAGACTTAACACGATCAGCTGGTGGCAGTCTTACTAACAAGTCTGAAGTAGAAGTGATGGCAGCAATAAAAAAACTGGCAGTTCGAGAGGAAAACACCATGGTAGCTCGAGTGACCCTGCATAACATGCGTCAAGATCGTGATGAGCCTGTACGCCGTTTCTGTGCACGACTTAGCGGACAGGCGAGTGTTTGCAAATTTCTTATTAAGTGTCCAGCTTGCAACGCTGATGTAAATTACACAGACACAATAGTGAGAGACGTACTAGCACGCGGCATATGCGACCCTGAAATACAATTAGATCTCCTTGGTGATAAGAATCAGGATATGTCATTAGAAGAAGTAGCACAATTTGTTGAAGCTAAAGAGTCTGGAAAACGATCTGCCTCCCGACTATTAGACTCTCATGAGGTCCAAGCAGCAGCCAGTAGTTCATACAGAAAGGCAAAACAAACCGCTGTCAAAGATAAAAACGAAGCCTGCTCATACTGTGGCAAGAAGGGACATGGTAAAAACGCCCCTGCCCGTGCAAGAAAATCAGAATGTCCAGCTTACGGCCATAGATGTGAACACTGCAATCGAGAAAACCACTTCGAGAGTGTTTGCCGGAGTAAGGACAAACCGAAAGCGAAATCCAGTGCTCACAATGCCAATGACTACGAGAATTCGGTGTTTGACACCTTGTGCACCGTATCATCAATGTCAAAACAACACACTGATAAGACATTGGCTTTGGACCACCACCTTTATGACAACTTATCTGATACATGGATAAAAAGACCTTCCAAATCTCAACCGTTCATAAATCTTACAATCAGAGCATCACCCGAGGATTACAAAGCCTTTGGTTTCCACCTTAAAGCTGGTACACACGCTGTTCGTATTTCTGCGATGGCAGACACTGGATGCCAAAGCTGTCTTGCAGGTATCAAAGTCATCCACAAACTTGGCCTCAAGCAAAGTGACCTCATTCCTGTAACTATGAAAATGCACGCTGCAAATAACAAGGGCATTAAAATCCTTGGTGCCACAATCCTTCGGCTCTCAGGAACAGATGAGCAAGGGAGCCTTGTAGAGACTAGGCAAATGACATATGTTACTGACAATTCCGATAAGCTCTTCATCAGTAGGGAAGCCTGCATCGCCCTTGGCATGATATCTGGAAGTTTTCCGACTATCGGTGAAATCTACGACACCCAATCCGAAGCAATGAATCAAACTCAGGATACCACCAACAATAAGGTTGGAAGCATAAGCGGACTAGCGAATCAATGTGACTGCCCTAAACGTCAACTACCACCTCCGCCTCCTACGGAATTACCGTACAGTGCAACTGACTCCAACCGCCTTAAACTAAAGGACTACCTCTTGGAGTACTATAAATCGAGTACATTCAACGTCTGTGACCACCAACCGTTACCACTAATGGATGGACCGCCAATGAAGTTGATGATCGATCCAAATGCTGAACCTGTCGCTCATCACACACCAGTGCCAGTGCCGTTACATTGGCAAGAAGAAGTTAAAGCTGGACTCGACCAAGACGTCCGCCTTGGTGTCCTTGAACCTGTCCCAATTGGGGAACCAGTTACTTGGTGCCATAGGATGGTTATATGTGCTAAGAAAAATGGCACACCTCGACGAACAGTTGACTTTCAGCCTCTCAATGTACACGCTAAGAGAGAAACGCATCATACGCCTTCGCCATTTCACCAAGCAAGGTCAGTACCACACGGAAAAAAGAAAACCGTCTTCGATGCCTGGAACGGGTACCACAGTGTACCGATTCAAGAATCTTACCGACACTTAACTACTTTCATCACTCCTTGGGGGCGCTATCGTTATAAAACAACCCCTCAAGGATACATTGCTTTCGGCGACGGATATACTTGACGATACGATGAAATAGTTGCCGAGATACCCAACAAAACTAAATGATGATGTTCTTCTCTGGTCCGATTCAATAGAGGAGAGTTTCTTCCAAGCTGTACAATGGCTTGACATATGTGGAAGACACGGCATCACACTCAACCCTGACAAGTTTTGCTTCGCAGAAGACACGATTGAATTCGCTGGATTCCAAGTAACCTCTGACACAGTTCGCCCATGTGCAAGATATCTAAGTGCAATTATGGACTTTCCGACCCCGAGAAATATCACCGATGTCAGATCTTGGTTCGGTCTAGTAAATCAAGTATCGTACGCTTTCAGTATGACAAACAAAATGCTACCATTGAGAGAGTTATTGAAACCAGGAACACCGTTCATCTGGGATGACAATATTAATGCACTCTTTGAGGAGTCTAAAACTGCCATTTATGAGATTGAAGAAGGCGTGCGAATGTTTGACAAGACAAAACCTACCTGTCTCGCCACAGAATTGGTCAAAGTCGGGAATTGGATTCTGGCTGTTCCAGAAACATTGCTACTGTCCGGACAACCAACCATTTTGTTGTCGCACTGGTTGGAAGATTACACTTGTCGGAAGTAGGTTCACACATGCAGCTGAGTCTCGATATGCACCAGTGGAGGGGGAAGCTTTGGCAGTTGTAGTTGCCCTTGATAAAGCAAGATACTTTGTTCTTGGGTGTGAAGATCTTGTAATCGCAGTTGACCATAAACCCTTGTTGAAAATATTTGGTGACAGATCATTGGAGGACATCTCGAATTCACGTCTCAGAAACTTAAAGGGAAAGTCCCTCCGATATCGATTTCGCATGATTCATATTCCAGGGGTCAAGCATCTCGCTGCAGATGGAGTGTCACGCCATCCAACCGGAAAACCTGAAAAGCCATCGCTTCAAGATGACATCGCATCAGTTAACAGCGTACCTTCTGTGAGACATGTTCTCCTACCCACATTGCCATCAGCATATCCTGTTTTCAATGACAATGATGTTGACAATTGTATAACCGCATCAGCAGTATGCTCACTTGACTCACTTGCCGTGAGAGCAGTCACCTGGGACAGAGTTCGCACTGCCACAAGTAGTGACGATAACATGCATCAACTCCTCAGCCTTATAGAATGTGGGTTGCCAGAGTCTCGCCAAGAATTTCCTGCACATCTTCGAGTGTAATTTCAATTCCGTGAGCACCTCTACACTGTAGATGGCGTGATACTATACAAGGATCGTGTAGTAATTCCCCCAGCTCTCCGACAAGAAGTTCTCACAGCTCTTCATTCAGCACATCAAGGAATCACCTCTATGGTATCGCGAGCAGAGTCCTCCGTGTTTTGGCCAGGAATAACACCTGCTTTAACAGCACTTCGAGCCGGATGCAACCACTGCAATCGTATCGCACCTTCGAATCTTAGTGCTCCGCCTACACCCCTAATATCTCCAGACTACCCATTCCAATGTGTTTGTGCAGGTTATTTTCACCATCAAGGGATTGGATATTTAGTTGTAGTTGATCGATACTCGAATTGGCCCATAGTTGAACGATCTTCGAATGGTGCAGAGGGTCTTATAACTTCACTACGCCGAACATTTGTGGCATTTGGGATTCCGGATGAATTGACCTCTGACGGCGGACCTGAATTTACGGCAACGTCAACCAGGCAATTCTTAAAGGACTGGGGAGTCCATCACCGCCTCTCCTCTGTGGCTTTCCCACACAGTAATTGCAGAGCCGAAATAGGTGTCAAAACCGTTAAGCGTCTTATTGCCGACAACACAGGTAGTAGCGGGAATCTTAACACTGATGAATTTCAACGTGCGATGCTTCAATACAGGAACACACCTGACAGAGACACCAAGTTATCTCCTGCAATATGTGTATTTGGTCATCCCATCAGAGACTTCATACCTGTTCCGCCCGGCAAGTACCGTCCCCACAACACATGGAAGGAAACACTCGATGCAAGAGAGGAAGCTCTAAGACACCGACACCTTAAACAGGCAGAGCGCTTATCAGAGCACACTAAAAGACTACCCCCACTCTCCGTAGGCGACCGGGTTCGCATCCAAAATCAAACAGGAAATAACCCTCTGAAATGGGACAAAACCGGCGTCATCATAGAAGTCCGCCAATTCGACCAATACGTCGTAAGAGTTGATGGGTCTGGTAGGGTCACACTAAGAAACCGAAAGTTTTTGAGGCAATACACGCCTGTCAGGAGTACTCCAGAAGTCCGTACCAATAGGGATGATGAAACTTGGAATCAGTTTGTACTTTTTTCCAATCCTCCGACCACTAAAGGGTCTGAGACTATTGCGAAGGACACCATTCCGACAACGAAAAATCAGGACACACATGGTACTATCCCGTTGTCCACTTTGCCGTTACCAAATGGTAATACCCCTAACACTCGTTTTGATGTCGCTGCTCCGGAATGCCATCCAGCTGATAGCAACACAGAGAATCATCAAGCTGAGATTCAGCCTCCCAGTGATAGCACAAACTCTCCATCGCGGGTCATCTCCATGCCAAATTTGGAGCAACGCAAATCTAGTCGCACCTGTCACCCGCCAACATGGCACCGTGATTTCAAGATGAACTAGTCTACACATGACCGTTACTATTTCCCGAGTTTCCGTTTCTTCTAATGCTAACAGGAGTTTAGTGTTCATGAACCTATAATTTTGGACGTTAATTTGTTACGCAATGTTTGGTCATCAGTTTTAAACCGACCTACGCATGAAAGACATTTTAGAAGGCCGTTTAAAAACTTGGGGGGAGATAGAGGATTATAAACATTGACTTATACATTGTTCAATTGACATTAGCTTAGTCATTTATCGTTAATATGTTTTATGTTCATTTCAGATTGACCGTGGTCATTGTTCATCATTATAAAGACATATATGAATAAATGGACCTAGTTCTTATTTAATAGTCTCATTGGTTAATTTCTTTAGCGGAAGTACATGCACACGTGATTTACTTACCTTGACATTCTTTCAACATCCACGGAGGAAGGACGTATTTTGCTACGCAAGAATAGATTAAGAGGACAGGTATTATTTTATTTTATTTGTACCTAGGTGGTACATATAGCCCTAGGTGGGCCAGAGATGCCTTGGTGGCTAGTTTTATTCCTTGGTGGGCGAGAGAGATAAGCCTTGGTGGCTAACTTGTTAAAATCGAATGATATGGCTTAAATTACATTTATATGTAGTGATAAATTAAATAAATTAAGAAACTGTGTGCGTGAAGTAAAGTAAGAAGAATGAATTGTTTCCCGCTCTTTTTAGCTTGCACGTGAAAGAGATGAGGTGTTAAGTTTTTAAACATAAGTAGAATTGCGTTAGAATTTTAAGGTATATTTATTAGCCTTATAATTAGTTTAATGTTTTTTGCTTTTAATGAATGGGACAAGAAAGTTGCAAGTGATTTTGCGGTATACATGTATTAAATAGTTTGGAAATCCTTTAAAATTTGAAAGTATTAACGTTTATATATTGTGACTCAAGCCGAGCTCACCGCTAGATATATGTTGCGAACAATGTGTATAAAGTTTGAAGGTTAATATGTGGGACAAATGTGTTAATAGTTTAAACGTGTTGGTGCATGCTATTGTTAATGATTAAATCGTTGTGATAATTAATTTACTGTGCGTTTTGAAATTGAGGATTCAGTTTTTTAGGTTGTAATTTAAGTTTTAATTGCTTTAGAAGAAGTTTACATATTTATAAACTTGGAAGAGGTTTGATATAATGATATTGTGCTTACTCAAAAGTTGATTTTAACATAAGTATACATGGGATTAAATTATTTGTATTCTATTTGTAAATGGTGCTTCCAACAGTGCTAAAACGGAGGCATAGCCTTAAAGACATGAGGCTTACGCCAGTAATCAAGAGAATAAGGAGCGGCAAACCAGAGTCACTGAAAGAATGTGCCCGGGTGGCGAAAGACGTGAAGACAGATAAACTAAGCATAGGAGAGATAGCATCACATATTAAAACTAGGGGAGGAGCTAGAAGAGATTGGGCTGTTATCAGGCAGAGATGTGGATAACATAGAGGAGGCGAGATGGTGCCTGCATGCCATCATTGTGTATGCCAATAAATACGGACAACCAAAAGGGCAGGATTTTGGTGAAGAAGACTTGGTAAGTCAAGATGGATTACGAATGTCAAATTGTAGTTTTGACTGATTAGGATATAGATAGTGAATATAGAATAAATGCACACGACGCAACCAGCACAAAAAATTAAATAATAATAAAAAAAAATTAAAGAAATATATTTGTGTATTTTAATGTATTTTATTGGCTGCTCCTGGTCCGAGTAGTGTACCGGAGTCGCAGATACACCAGAAACCTTCGGGAAACGGAAAAGGGATGACTCTGCAGATTTGGAGAATCGCATTTCTCACCTCGAGAAAACTGCTAACCTAAAGACTGATCTAGTCGACAACCTGAAAGAAAAGGTGTGGACTTTATCTTTACAGCAAGATCCTAGGAATTCTCTTATCTTGCTGACACTCGACGAGCTGTTGAGGGTCGCAAGAAAGACTGGGAATGAGGAAGCAGATGTTTTCGAAGAGTTGGCACGGCAGGCTAATCGATATAGCTCAAAATTAGATATTTCTAACCTTTGCCTATCAGTATTAGGTGGGAAAGTAGTGGATGTTATAATGAAAGCAGTTTCAAGGTGTTTGAAGGAGAAACAATCAAATAAAAAGATCGAAACTAAAGATAAAAGAAGCGACAACGCCACAAAAAGGGAGAACTCTCCGTTGGCCAATTTGTACCCGCAAGTTCGCAAGCCCAGTATATGCCCCCTGCGTCCTTTCAACCACCTTTCTTTCCGTTTTTTAATCCTGGAATGCATGGTACTTATAGAAATAAACGACGAGGAGGTTATGGTGGATATCGTCCGAGAGGGTCGTTTCTGTTTTGTGATAGCAATACACATCAGGTCAAGGATTGTGAAAAAATGAAACTTGCCAAAGGGAAATAAAAATTGTTATATGATAACTGTTTAAAGTTTAATTTTAATAAATAATGACTTCTTAATCTTGATTCTGTTGCAATCTATTGTTGTTTAGTGTTTTAAAGTCGGATGTGATTTACGGCTAGTGAAATGAACATTGTAATGGTTTTTACTTGGTACAGAGGTACTAACTGAATGGGTGCGATTATATGTACAAGATTGTAGGAGAAGGGCTTCATTCTTCCTTTGAGTGTGAATCTTGCTGGTTTTATTTTTAAGTCGGGATTCTTTGTTCATGTTCCGGAATGGGAGTTGATAAGTGTATTTGATCCTACGAAAATTGTCACCAGAGTTAAACCAGCATTGTTAACACTTAGAGGTGAAGTCCCTTCCCCTACAAGACGCTGTCCGAGAGCAGAGGATGTTTTTTATAACAATGTTGAATTTGACGTACATGTATACTGTCCACACGTGATCCTGGTGAATTTGTTGCGGGTCAGTTCCATGAATGCTTATCAGAATGGGGATTGATTCTAGATAAAAATGAGCACCAAAATATTCTTAAATGGTTAAGATGGAGTTGATGTTGAATCATTTTCCGACATTTTAAGTGGAATTTTAAAGGAAAACATTACGATTCTATGGTACCCCCGAAAAACTACTTCCAAAATTCAGCTTCTTGTAAAATGTATGCATCTTTTATATCTAGTGAATTAAGTCAAAGAATTGCAGCAGGTTGCATTAGGCTTCTTGGGAAAGTAGGTGAATGTGAGCCTCCGAAGCTTATTAAGCCTTTGACCGTAGAACCTAGTAAACCTAGGTTATGTCACGATGAACGTTATTTAAATATATGGGTAAAAGATTTACCTTTTTATTTAGAGAATCTGAAAGATGTGCATAGGCTAGTAAAGAAAAATTCATTAATGATTACATGCGATGAAAAGTCTGAACATGTAAAATTAAACGAATCGTCAAATTCAATTTGGAGGGTACTATATGGTTTACACAACACTTCCCTTTGGTTGGAAAGCCTCCACTTATATACAGTCCGCCAAAAGTAAAGCATCACCTAGATATTTTCTGAAATAATTTTATTACAAAACGATTCATTCAGCATCTGATGCATTTATGCAATGCTTTCAAACAATACCTTTATAAAACATACAGGTAAGATGTCAATAATTAGAGTTTTAAAGTGTAAAAACCGGTTTCAAAAACTTGTCCCGCTTCTAAGTAACAGACTGACTTTGAATGAAATAGCTTTGTCCGATTGCACGTGGATATTGTGGTTAGTTATTATCTTTTAAAGACTTTTCAACATGGTAAGACGAAAATTAGGTATCGCCGAACGCTGACGAGCAATTGGAATGAAAAATGCTGGAATTAGTAACCACCAAATAGCAGCCAATTTTGGGGTGAACAACTCTGTTATTAGCAGACTTGTTGCGAGGCATAGACAGACAGGGTCAATCGAGGATCGCCCAAGATCTGGGAGACCCAGTAAAACAACCCCTAGAGAGGACCACTTCCTTGCTCGTCAAGCCAGATTGCACCCTTTTTCAACAGCAGGCCAGTTACGAAGAATGTGGCCTACTGGTGGTCAATACAGTGACAGAACAGTTATTCGGGTCTTCACAGATCTCGATTACGTGCCCGCAGGCCTTTGAAACGACCAGAACTGACAAGAAGGCACCGCCAAGCACGAATGGAGTGAGCAAGACATTATCGTCACTGGAATATAAGAAGCTGGAGACGTATTCATTGGTCAGATGAAAGCCGCTTTCTGATGAAGCCTTTTGACGGTCGGATACATGTTTTGCGGCAAAGAAATACCGCGATGACATGATGGTCACGTTAGGCCACATTTTGACAACCATGCTCTTGCAGACAGACCAATGTTTCAAGACGGCAACGCTTGACCCCATCGAGCACGTGTTGTGAGGGACTTAATTGAAACAGAAGCCATTGACACACTACCATGGCCAGCCATGTCACCGGACATGAATCCGATTGAACCTGTGTGGGACTTTATCGGGCGAAAAGTCAATCAACGGAACCCAAGATGCCAAAATGTTCGAGAATTAGAAGTCGCACTTGTGGAAGAATGGCAGAGATTTCCACAGTACAGACTTAGGCGTATGGTTGCTGGAATGGGGCAGCGTGTTGAGTATTTAAACCGGAAGCGTGGAGGTTACACCCGATATTGATGGAAAATACGCCAAACGACAGTCCATTTGCTACTCTTTCACCTCAGGACTTGTTGAATGACTGTAATTTTGTAAACAATGAAAAATTTTGTGTCAAACTAAAACTTAAAATCACCTATTGTTTTGTTGTTTTTAGCCGATTTTATGTTACAATTTGAGTATTTAAATAAAGAATTTTACAGGTTGAAATTTCCTTATGATATATACATTTTCATACAAATTAAACAGTTTCTCATTTGTTTATGTAATTGAAAAAACATTAGATCCGGAAAAGTAGGTGATGCTTAACTTATGGCGGACTGTATATATCAAACGATTGGAATTCGGGTCACGTCATATTTACGTACAATTGATGTTATAAATATGTTGTATATTGATGATAGGTTTGCAGTAACTGGTGGTTCAAAGTCGATTGATATTAACATTGAGAAAAAGATGATGGTTTACATGTTGCTAAAAGTATTGATAAGGCTAGGTTATACTTGATCGCTTAGTAAATGTTCGTTGGAACCTGGTACATGTAAAAAGTTTTTAGGATTTTTGGTTGAGTCTGTTAAACAGGCGTACTTATTACCAGATGATAAAAAGATAAAATTTGTAGAATTGAGAGAAGCAATTTTAGATATGGAAGAAGTTGATTTAAAAACTTTGCAAAGATTTTGTGGAAAATGTATCTTTCTTAATCTTGCAGTGCCAATGTGTAGGTTGTTTTGTAGGGAGATAAATTCTGCAATATCTTATTGTATTAAGAATAGTAGGAAAATTAAAGTTCAAGGTCCGATGAGCGATGAATTGTTATATTGGCGATTTCTTGATTCTTGGGTTGGATATTGTAGATGGAGACCGGAGTTCCATAAAGTGATAGTAATGTCGACAGATGCGTCAAATTTCCGGTACGGTGGTACGGCAAGAATTGGAAACAATGAGACCGTAATATTTGGCGACTACTGGCCTACAAAAGATGACCGACCTATCCACGAAAAAGAGGGGGATGCCGTTCTTAAATCCTTACAGTCTCTTGGTGATTGTCTCCGAGATTCTAGAGTAGATTTGCAATCAGATCATATGTAAGTTATAGGTCTTAGGTGCCTGGAAGAATCAAGGTTGCAGATCACAGGTTTGAGTTCTATTATGAAAGCGATTTTCGATCACGTGTCAAAGTATAATATCGATTTGCACATGAAGTACGTTCCGTCTTGTTTGAACGAGGCAGATGCTCCGTCACGATTAATGGATATTTCTGATGCGATGTTGACTGAAGATTCCTGGCAGTTGGTGGAATATGCATTTGGCCCTCATTCTACAGATCTTATGTCATTAGATTCGTATGTGATGATGTCGAAGTATGGTACACCTTTGAAACATTTCACGCCGTGGCCGACCCCCTTATCTGCGGGTGTGAATGTCTTTGCACAGAATTTGAAAAATGAGGACAATCCTTACGTTCATCCTCCATTTGTACTTATCTTTCCTGTATTTTGTCTGTTGCGAGAACAATGTGTTGATTGTACTATTGTTGTTCCTGAAATGCAAACATTGCCTATATGGTGGCCTGTTTTGAATTATTACACTACATGTGAAATTCGTCTTGGCGTTAAGGGTGATAAGAACGTAATAAAAACGCCATCAAAACATGGTTTTAGTCTTGATAAGGTTGGATTGAGATGGCCTTTATATGCCTTTAGATTATCGTTTGAATAAAAAGTATGACTTTGAAATAAATGTATTTATATATTTATTTATCTAGGGGGCTTCGTTGTCCCAGTGGTTAATTCAAAAGGTAGTTCGTCTACTATTGATCACATGGTCTGTCAACTATAGATTTATCTATATATAAGGTAAATAATAATATAATAAAATAAAACCTTGCGTTGAAAAGCATGCCAAGTGTTCATAAATTAGTTTCTTGTGGGACAAGTGGTTGGAATATCAAAATCTTATAGTGGTTGTTTATTTCTTGTAGGTTGATTTTATTTCTATTGATTGGTTTTCAATCGATGAACGATTAGCAGATTTAGATGAAAGGACAAGTTCATCTTCCAAGTTTAAGCGAAACAATAGTCTACTCGAAAGTTTTCTATGTTTTCTCAGAATGTTGCCACATACCCCAACCATGCATACATGTTCACCGAATGATGTAAGGCGTTTTTTAGTGTGGAAAGATGCACATGGGAAAACCCAAGTACATGAAGTCAGTTGTCAGTATCTCGGTTTAAAGGGTTTATATGACTGTGGTTGTCCGACTAAATTGGCATCGGCTACAGTTGAAGATATAGTGAATCAACTGGTGAATATATTTGACCAAAAGGGTTTTGGAAGGTCGTGGTGTTAAGTTATGGAATCTGGAAACCCGATCTCTTCCATGTTAATTAAAGAGTTTGTAAGATTGATCAAAGAAGAACAAGCTAGGTCTCATGTGTTGCCTAAACAAGAAAAGCACATATTTTTGACAAAGATCAGGGCCATGTGTTCATTTATAAATAGAGAACTTAAGAAGGAGGGTATAAAAATAAAAGAGAAATGCATTCTATACAGGGATCAAGCTTGGTTAAAGCTGCAGATTTTTGAAGGTGATCGTGCCAGTGATCTTTCCCTGGTGGTTGAGCAGGAGGTTAAAATTTTAAATCATGGATCTGGATTTGTATTTCAACATACTTTTGGCAAAACATTAAAGGGTGGGAAGAATAAGAGTAACTCGTTCGTGATAAAGAAATTGATGATATGTCCAGTTAAAGGCTTGTTGGATTATGTACAGTTTGCTAAATGGTGTAAAGTGGATTTGTCAAAAGGCTTTCTTTTCAGGGTTGTTGCAGAAAATGGAAGGGTCTTAGATAAATCTGTAAGCTATTCCGTAGACTCTGAAAGACTCCGATATTACTTATCAACTTTAGGTTTATACGAGGGAGAAATAACACATAGTTTTAGGTCTGGTTGTACTGTCACCATGGATTTGTCGGACTCCGCAAGCACTGTCGAACAGGTTATGGGTCACGTTGGCTCGTTAAGTAAATCGACTGCAGAGTATTATGGTCGCATGCATACGCTTGTTAATACAGAAATTGTCTGCAGGACAAGCGGGTAATATTGAGCAACAATTTAAGGAAAAGGTGGATTTATCAGTGATGGGAAAGGGCTTTAGAAACATTGAATGATTTCAATGAGTGTAATATAATGTATCTTATTGCAATGAATTATTTCTCTGTAAACGTTTTCTTTTGAGTATTGGGAATAAATGCAAGAAGCACTACTGTTTTGAATATTGTAGAAAAGGTACATGTAACTTATAGGTAGGAGTGTATACTGTATTAGGAACAGGACAGAGTTTTCTTCCCATAACCTAAACCGACTGAAGCTAAAAGTATTAAAGACTGAGGATATGGGTATAGTCTCATTAGTTAATTCCTTTAGCGGAAGTACGTGCACACGTGATTTACTTACCTTGTCATTCTTTCAACATCCACGATTGATGATGGGCAGCGTTTAGTATACGCATAGCAGCTGTATGTGTTTATTCTACCCTTTTTCGCCCATCCCGTATCCAAAAATTTTGCTACCGCGTTAGTATTCAGTCATAATGTGCAGAGATTTCTTCCCATAACTTAAACCTACTGAAGCTAAAGGTATTAAAAACTGAGGATATCTGGCTATTACTGAATATTTTTTTTTTCATTTTGTGGAATGAGTGATATAACTGAACAGTATATATCAGCGTTACTTTTTATCAGCGTCATACTGAATAAACTGCTGAAACACTGATTTTTTAATCTAATTAGAATAATTTGTGCAATGAGTAAGACAACAAGAGGTAAAGAAGTATTTTATAAGTTGTGCTAAAGTGTCTAAAATATGCAAATTGGGTGAAGTTAGAATTAAGCTGTTCAAACAGTGGACTTGATGTGGAATAGGCAAATAAATTGTCATCGGTAAACAAGTGGAATATAATAATTGTACAAATGTGGATTTTAAACCTTTAAGAAAACCCTCCAATAAACATTAACATACATTATGGCTTGCAGCTTCACAAAAGATGGCATTTAACAATAGAGTCCTATGGTGGCCGTGTTTACTGCTTTTTAAAAGCATCGCGATACATTTTTATTTTATGCATTGTGTTTCTTTCATCGAGATGCTTTTAACAAGTATCGCGATAGAAAAAAGCAAGCCGATAGAAACATCACAATTGTGACACGATAGGTCAGGTAGATAAACAAGCAAGTCGGTGCTTTTTAAAAGTAAGCCAATACTTTTTACACTATGCATAAAGTTTTTTACATCGCGATAATTTTAACTAGTATCGCGATGCTTTTAAAAAGTATCTAGCAAAATTTAAGCTGATAGAAACATCACAATTGTGACATGAACGGCCACTGATACTATTATACACGGTTAGTAAATTGTATGGTGGAGCGTACTTACCAAGTATATCTTGTCCGTCTAATTGAAATTAGCACATGCGTGTTTACTATTTACGTTGTGTCGCAAGACAATGTAAATAGTAAACTCACATGGGTAATTTTAATTAGACTGTTTATCTTGTATTAGGTCAGCAACTGCAAGTGTACTGCAAATAGTGTACAGATTGTCCTAAAACATCTGAATTAAAATCATTTTTATTCTCGCCAAATAACTTACTCTTACCTATTAGCTTGGTTTTACATCTACAGTCCGTGAAGTAACTACGTAACTTCAATCAGCTATAATCCAAAATGCATATACTTACTGCAGTTTTGATAAATAGAAATGTGTTATTTTGTATAAAATAAAAAGGTTGACATGCCTAAAGTCGTCTACTATTGTGACTTTTTGATGACGTTTCATATACAGTACTCTGCCATATAGCAGATACTCTCAAGATGTGCATCCGACCGGCAATGTTTTCCGACACTTAAAATGGCGTTTTCGATCATTTAACTTCGTGTCTACATAGATATCCTATCATATTATTTGCTTATTCACACATTAAACATATTTATTTTGATGTTAAAACGTTTAATCGAAATACCATCAGTAAGTTATAAAACATATTTTACTGACAAGAACAGACTGAATCATGTTTTGTTGTAAACTCTGAACACTTTTCATATCTCCTTTAATTGCTGACTATAATAATTATCTTGTACAAACAATTTATTCAGTTTAAAATATATATTTAGATTTGTGGATAAAAATCTAACAACGTTAATCGTTTTTTAAAGAAAAATTAGGTCGACCAGCCATGTGATCACTAGTTCTTTTTGAAATAAATACAATAGACCTCGTTTAAATCATATGTTTGTGTAAATCCTGCAGCAGTTAACGGTAGGTGTTTTTAATGCTGGAATAGTTTTAGTATATGTAAAGATGTAAGAAAAATTTAATCCATGTAGATAAGAATAGAATCAATTTGGATTCGAGATCTATTTACAAAAGGGGTTATTTTCTTAAAAACTCTTAACGTAGTAAAGTGGCTCAGACATTTGAAGTTTTAGGCTTTGATTTTACTTGATTTTAATAATCTATTCAAGTAATTTACTGTATTAATGATCGATTTGTATTAGGTTTATAACATGTAATTACTCTTATTTACTTGTAAATCACGTGAAATTTTCAGTTTAAAACAGCTCCTTCAGTTTCTAAGCACCAGACAAGAAATGATGCATGGTAAATAATAATCATGGAATTTATTTTGGTAAAATTAAAAGTTATTCAAACTATGTCTGTAACAGTAAGACAATCTGCGTTTCAGCTGGTAGTAGGCATATAGCCAGTGTTGTTTCATGATCTACCATTACATGTCTACGGTCATTTGTTCTAAAAGGTATAGAACTTATTAATCGTCTTGGAACTTTATGTTATTTTAAAGAAAAGAGCAAGACAAAACAAATATGCACAAACGATTATGAAATTCTCATTTGAATTTCTGTGTCATTGAAAAACTTAGTAAAATCTGTGTACGTGTATGGCCTCATATGGTGTTTTCGATAACTGATTTATTGTTATTTCGTCTTGGCATGTACATTACTACTTCCGAGTTTATATACTCACTCAAAAAAGATACTCAACATATAAAAATAGGAATTTTACTTAATATATATTATTTTATCAATTTATCATAAAAATAATTGATAAAGAATTCTACAAATTGGCACACTTCTTGTTAATGAGTTTTTTAACATGGAATATAACATTTTGTCGCATATTGTCAATAAATCACGCAAAAATGTCAGTATCTGTTTTGCCCACCATTTGCTTGTAACACAACCCTTACTTTTCTTGGCATAGATTTAATTAAACGTTGAGTACGAACACGTGGTATCCTTTGCCACTCATACTGAAGTGCCTGCTCTAATTGTTGCAGACTTTGCGGCGTTGTCTTTGGCGCACTCGTTAGTTGGGTTAAGATCATGAGATCGGGATAGCCAACGGATCACATTGACATTCTGTTGCTCTAAAAAATCTACTGTTACACGTGCTGTATGTGGTTGGGGATTGTCGTGTTGAAACATTTTTTCTTTGAAAGTCAATTACGGAAAATAAATGCGGCCGTATAATTTCGTCTCTATACCTAACAGCGTTAAGATTGCATTGGAAATGTATCAGCTGTGTGTTCATGGCGTAAGAAAGCGGCCCACTTCATAACACTGCCTCCGCCAAAATTCTCTCTTTCGCAAAACGTTCATGTTCATTTCCGCGCCTGTACACTCGTATGCGACAATCTCGCTCTTCGAGCTGAAAACGTGACTCATCGCTGGACCACACTCTTTTCAAGTTCTGTAAATTCTATACACGAATGGTAGTACACCATCTAACCGTTGCTTGGCGGTGTTGGCGTAGCGGTGTTGCTCCGACGTAAGTTCGTTTTTCCCGCAATCCACGAGAGCGTAACGGATTGCGTACTGTCTGTGGTGATATACGGCGCAACCCAGGGACGTTACAGCTGTTTCTGTTGCAGCAATAGTCATGTTACGTAGATGGAATTATCTAATGTAACGATCCTGCGCCCGAGTTGTAACACGCAGACGCCCTTGAACGTAGTCAGTCGGTCGTAGTACTTACCTGCTGGTAGCGTCTCCAAAGGCGTGAAATTGTGCTACGAAGAACATTATACGTTCTGGCAACATCATTCTGTGATACCATGGCCACGATTCGATCGATATCGATATTCCGGGTAGCGAATTTTACTAATGCAATCAAGAAAAGAAATAGCGGGGTTTTATACCGATTGTCTCAGTTAAAAAAAATACCTATGATTTGTACGTGAAGGTCGACACCGTTTTATTCATATTGTGTTCCAGACTTCGGCCACAAAAATGATGTGAAAAATAGTATCCGATGTTGCGTTTCTCTTTAGAGTGATTATATATTAAACCTTGAATACGTTTTATTTCTTTTTGTGTAGGCTCCAATTCAAAATTTTCACTACCGAAGGTCGGGGTTTTCTCTAGGTACTGCGGCTTCCTCCCCTAAAATAAAAACTATGCGCTATGAAAAATTGCTGAAGTGGCGTTTAGACCATTCAAACCTTATATTGTTGTATATAAAAATATTTTAATTTCGTTTAAATACTCAATACATGAGCAAGGTTGGTTATTTCGTATAACCTAACTTGGTTTTTCAGCACTTGACTAATTGTGACGTCATAATAAGATGTATTGATGAGGTTGACTATACACGAATTCTTCCGCAAACAACAAGTGACGACACTAAAATTGTGAATTGCAAATATTATTTGATTACTTGTAAAATATTGTTCTTGTTACTTCATTTTTACTATAGAACTTAAAACATAAGGTTTGTTTTCAATCGTTGGTTAGATTATTGGATATAAACGACTTTGGGTCGATTTACGCTGCAACATAAACCGCTTTGCGGTTTTGCGGTTTATGTTGCAGCGTAAATCGACCCAAAGTCGTTTATATCCAATAATCTAACCAGCAATTGAAAACAATCCTTAACTAAATACAGACGACGTCACCTAAGCTTTATTAGCAAACAGTTTGTATGCACTAAAGATCTGTATGTGGTGAAATTTTTATATATGTTTTTGCTACGTAAGATTTACAAATGTTAATTATTTTTATTTATAATCAATACTCCTGATAAAAAATAAAAGTGGTAGTATTCTCATACATGTTTGGTTGAAAAAAAAAACCAAACATTGCTGCAAACATTCAAAATTAATATTTTTACACTTGTATAGATGTCTGACAATTCTTTTTTTTTAAATTAATTTCGTGATAGGCGAGGTTAAATTTGTCGTGTCGACAAAATAGTTATCTTATTATTGTCCTTATTTATATATTTCTCGCCGGACTTGAAAAATATTGTATACAATCTGATACGAACAAGAGATTTTTCTGGTTCCCTGACGATGATATCCTCTTGAGCAGTAGCGGCCTTCGGATATTACGTCAGGTCATGAGCATTGTATTACACAGCTTGGTTTACATTTAGATTGCATAATTTAATTAAATTATTACACGCTCTAAAAAGATCGACTTTTGCATATTAACCAATGAAAATGCTTATATATCGGAGGTCCTGACCTGGTATTAAATTAATCTGGTCTCCTGGTGCACTATTTTTAATTAACGCAATCTTCACTTTCACAATATAACAACAGGTCAGGGCCACCGATATAAGCATTATGATTGGTTAATAATATGAACACCATTTAATATCACAAGCACATGTATATCTTTTTTCGAGCTGGAAATACCTTTTCTTTATAACATTTAAATATAAATTACATTTTAACTTTACGTTTAAATTATGAAATCTAAATGTAAACTCAGCTAAGAAATGTAAACATTGAACGTCATTATAAGAATGATGTCACTATACTTTCGGTCTACTTGAACTTATCTATGTTACAAAACTACTTGAACGTATCTATATTGCAAAATGGTTAGTCTAAAAAATATCCGAACGTCAAATTTCAACGCTGGCAACAGAATAGTGTTAAATTGGTAAGTAAACCTTGCTTAATGCAGGAGGCCAGGCCCAATTACTGCACAAATTATGAAAAAAAACTTGTGATGTCAGTTCTGAAAAAATACATCGTGACGTCACTTCTAGGAAATGAAGGAACGTTCCTGATGAATATCCGCGTTTGAAAAAAATCAAATGTTATGTATGAACAATGTAGTTTATTATGTTATTTTAAATTGGAGACATGTTTGCATTCAATGCGTTTTCTTTTTTAATGTTACGATTTGTTATACTATTATAGCCTGGAATTACATCTTGAATATTACAACACCCTGCATCCGCGCTACAAAAATTACCCACGCAAAAAATATTTTTCGTTTTATCATAAGAGAAATCGGTTGAACAAATCGTGAGAATTGTATACCGCTTTTGTTATCAAACTAATAAACTTGAGATCGGCTCGTTTATTATTTTGTTGAAATTAAATAACGCGAAATAATGTTTATAGGTTTTACAATGTGTAAGAATTTTATATCGCTTGTTATCATCTCGAGTTATTTAATTTTTAAATTATTTTGTTACATAAATAAATCTGACAATAATTTAATATTAAATTCCGCTTGAGCACGTGTGCAGAGTATACAAACCGTTTTGATACACTTTTTAAACAGTTGCGATTTTACATGACCCGAAAGATTTCAGAACAATGAAAAAAACACCTAACTCTATGCATGGAATAAACACCGTAAATACATTTTATAATAGGAACTATTTTACACGGTTAGTAAATTGTATGTGGAGCGTACTTACCGTGTATATCTTGTATTAGTTCAGCAACTGCCTGTGTATCTGAATTAAAATCATTTTTATTCTCTCCAAAAAATCTATTTCTTTCCTATTAACTGGTTTTAAATCTACAGACAGTGGAGTCTCCCCGTAACGTTCATCAGCTATAATCCAAAATGCATATACTTACAGAAGTTGGGATAAATAGAGTTGTCATATGGTATAAATTTAAAAGGTTACAT
The DNA here is from genome assembly GCA_944474755.1 of Limnoperna fortunei. Lineage (NCBI taxonomy): Eukaryota > Metazoa > Mollusca > Bivalvia > Mytilida > Modiolidae > Limnoperna > Limnoperna fortunei. The sequence goes on from OX104113.1 coordinate 37,403,928, forward strand.
TGCCTTAAGTCGTCTACAATTGTGATTTTGTGATTGGCAATTCATATACAGTATTCTGCCTTATAGCAGATACTCTCAGTTCCTGATAAGATGTGCATCCGACCGGCAATGTCTACCGATATTAAAAAGGGCGTTTTTGGATCATTTCACGTCGTGTCTAAATAGATATCCTATCATATTATTTGGTTGTATTGTTGTTCACACATTAAACATATTTTTCTATGTTAAAACGTTTAATGAAATACCATAAGTAAGTTATATAACATATTTTACTGACAAATCAGACTGACAAAAATCAAGTCATGTTTTGTTGTAAACTCTGAACACTCGTATATTTGCTGGCTATATTACCTAACTTGTACAAACAATTTATTCAGTTTAAATGAAATGTTTAGAATTGTGGATAAAAATCTAACAACGTTAATCGTTTTTAAAGAAAAATTAGGTCGTACAGTTATGTGATCACTAGTTCTTTTTGAAATAAATACAATCGACCTCGCTTAAATAATGTTTTTGTGTTAATCCTGCAGCAGTTAACGGTAGGTGTTTTTAATGCTTGAACAGTTTTAGTATATGTAAGGAAGTAAGAAAAATTTAATCCATTTAGATATGAAAAGAATCAATTTGGATTCGAGATCTATTTACAAAAAGGGTTATTTTCTTAAAAACTGATAACGTAGTAAAGTGGCTCAGACATTTGAAGTTTTAGGCTTTGATTTTACTTGATTTTAATAATCTATTCAAGTAATTTACTGTATTAATGATCGATTTGTATTAGGTTTATAACATGTAATTACTCTTATTTACTTGTAAATCACGTGTAATTTTCAGTTTAAAACAGCTCCTTCAGTTTCTGAGCACCAGACAAGAAATGATGCATGGTAAATAATAATCATGGGAATTATTTTGGTAAAATTAAAAGTTATTCAAACTATGTCTGTAACAGTAAGACAATCTGCGTTTCAGCTGGTAGTAGGCATATAGCCAGTTAAAATCGACCGAGCCAGCATCGTAAAGAGCACTTTAATAACCTAATCGGTTAGAGGGCTGGCTGCAAATAGTGTTGTTTCATGATCTACCATTACATGTCTACGGTCATTTGTTCTAAAAGGTATAGAACTTATTAATCGTCTTGGAACTTTATGTTATTTTAAAGAAAAGAGCAAGACAAAACAAATATGCACAAACGATTATGAAATTCTCATTTGAATTTATGTGTCATTGAAAAACTTAGTAAAATCTGTGTACGTGTATGGCCTCATATGGTGTTTTCGATAACTGATTTATTGTTATTTCGTCTTGGCATGTACATTACTACTTCCGAGTTTATATACTCACTCAAAAAAGATACTCAACATATAAAAATAGGAATTTTACTTAATATATATTATTTTATCAATTTATCATAAAAATAATTGATAAAGAATTCTACAAATTGGCACACTTCTTGTTAATGAGTTTTTTTAACATGGAATATAACATTTTGTCGCATATTGTCAATAAATCACGCAAAAATGTCAGTATCTGTTTTGCCCACCATTTGCTTGTAACACAACCCTTACTTTTCTTGGCATGGATTTAATTAAACGTTGAGTACGAACATGTGGTATCCTTTGCCACTCATACTGAAGTGCCTGCTCTAATTGTTGCAGACTGCGGCGTTGTCTTTGGCGCACTCGTTAGTTGGGTTAAGATCATGAGATCGGGATAGCCAACGGATCACATTGACATTCTGTTGCTCTAAAAAATCTACTGTTACACGTGCTGTATGTGGTTGGGCATTGTCGTGTTGAAACATTTTTTCTTTGAAAGTCAATTACGGAAAATAAATGCGGCCGTATAATTTCGTCTCTTTACCTAAGAGCGTTAAGATTGCATTGGAAATGTATCAGCTGTGTGTTCATGGCGTAAGAAAGCGGCCCACTTCATAACACTGCCTCCGCCAAAATTCTCTCTTACTACAACACAGTTTTGCGCAAAACGTTCATGTTCATTTCCGCTCCTGTACACTCTTCAAGCTGAAAACGTGACTCATCGCTGGACCACACTCTTTTCAAGTTCTGTAAATTCTATACACGAACGCTAGTAAACCATCTAACCGTTGCTTGGCGGTGTTGGCGTAGCGGTGTGGCTCCGACGTAAGTTCGTTTTGCCCGCAATCCACGAGAGCGTAACGGATTGCGTACTGTCTGTGGTGATATACGGCGCAACCCAGGGACGTTACAGCTGTTTCTGTTGCAGCAATAGTCATGTTACGTAGATGGAATTATCTAATGTAACGATCCTGCGCCCGAGTTGTAACATGCAGACGCCCTTGAACGTAGTCAGTCGGTCGTAGTACTTACCTGCTGGTAGCGTCTCCAAAGGCGTGAAATTGTGCTACGAAGAACATTATACGTTCTGGCAACATCATTCTGTGATACCATGGCCACGATTCGATCGATATCGATATTCCGGGTAGCGAATTTTACTAATGCAATCAAGAAAAGAAATAGCGGGGTTTTATACCGATTGTCTCAGTTAAAAAAAATACCTATGATTTGTACGTGAAGGTCGACACCGTTTTATTCATATTGTGTTCCAGACTTCGGCCACAAAAATGATGTGAAAAATAGTATCCGATGTTGCGTTTCTCTTTAGAGTGATTATATATTAAACCTTGAATACGTTTTATTTCTTTTTGTGTAGGCTCCAATTCAAAATTTTCACTACCGAAGGTCGGGGTTTTCTCTAGGTACTGCGGCTTCCTCCCCTAAAATAAAAACTATGCGCTATGAAAAATTGCTGAAGTGGCGTTTAGACCATTCAAACCTTATATTGTTGTATATAAAATATTTTAATTTCGTTTAAATACTCAATACATGAGCAAGGTTGGTTATTTCGTATAACCTAACTTGGTTTTTCAGCACTTGACTGATTGTGACGTCATAATAAGATGTATTGATGAGGTTGACTATACATGAATTCTTCCGCAAACAACAAGTGACGACACTAAAATTGTGAATTGCAAATATTATTTGATTACTTGTAAAATATTGTTCTTGTTACTTCATTTTTACTATAGAACTTAAAACATAAGGTTTGTTTTCAATCGTTGGTTAGATTATTGGATATAAACGACTTTGGGTCGATTTACGCTGCAACATAAACCGCTTTGCGGTTTTGCGGTTTATGTTGCAGCGTAAATCGACCCAAAGTCGTTTATATCCAATAATCTAACCAGCAATTGAAAACAATCCTTAATTAAATACAGACGACGTCACCTAAGCTTTATTAGCAAACAGTTTGTATGCACTAAAGATCTGTATGTGGTGAAATTTTTATATATGTTTTTGCTACGTAAGATTTACAAATGTTAATTATTTTTATTTATAATCAATACTCCTGATAAAAAATAAAAGTGGTAGTATTCTCATACATGTTTGGTTGAAAAAAAACCAAACATTGCTGCAAACATTCAAAATTAATATTTTTACACTTGTATAGATGTCTGACAATTCTTTTTTTTTAAATTAATTTCGTGATAGGCGAGGTTAAATTTGTCGTGTCGACAAAATAGTTATCTTATTATTGTCCTTATTTATATATTTCTCGCCGGACTTGAAAAATATTGTATACAATCTGATACGAACAAGAGATTTTTCTGGTTCCCTGACGATGATATCCTCTTGAGCAGTAGCGGCCTTCGGATATTACGTCAGGTCATGAGCATTGTATTACACAGCTTGGTTTACATTTAGATTGCATAATTTAATTAAATTATTACACGCTCTAAAAAGATCGACTTTTGCATATTAACCAATGAAAATGCTTATATATCGGAGGTCCTGACCTGGTATTAAATTAATCTGGTCTCCTGGTGCACTATTTTTAATTAACGCAATCTTCACTTTCACAATATAACAACAGGTCAGGGCCACCGATATAAGCATTATGATTGGTTAATAATATGAACACCATTTAATATCACAAGCACATGTATATCTTTTCGAGCTGGAAATACCTTTTCTTTATAACATTTAAATATAAATTACATTTTAACTTTACGTTTAAATTATGAAATCTAAATGTAAACTCAGCTAAGAAATGTAAACATTGAACGTCATTATAAGAATGACGTCACTATACTTTCGGTCTACTTGAACTTATCTATGTTACAAAACTACTTGAACGTATCTATATTGCAAAATGGTTAGTCTAAAAAATATCCGAACGTCAAATTTCAACGCTGGCAACAGAATAGTGTTAAATTGGTAAGTAAACCTTGCTTAATGCAGGAGGCCAGGCCCAATTACTGCACAAATTATGAAAAAAAACTTGTGATGTCAGTTCCTGAAAAAATACATCGTGACATCACTTCTAGGAAATGAAGGAACGTTCCTGATGAATATCCGCGTATGAAAAAAATCAAATGTTATGTATGAACAATGTAGTTTATTATGTTATTTTAAATTGGAGACATGTTTGCATTCAATGCGTTTTCTTTTTTAATGTTACGATTTGTTATACTATTATAGCCTGGAATTACATCTTGAATATTACGACACCCTGCATCCGCGCTACAAAAATTACCCACGCAAAAAATATTTTTCGTTTTATCATAAGAGAAATCGGTTGAACAAATCGTGAGAATTGTATACCGCTTTTGTTATCAAACTAATAAACTTGAGATCGGCTCGTTTATTATTTTGTTGAAATTAAATAACGCGAAATAATGTTTATAGGTTTTACAATGTGTAAGAATTTTATATCGCTTGTTATCATCTCGAGTTATTTAATTTTTAAATTATTTTGTTACATAAATAAATCTGACAATAATTTAATATTAGATTCCGCTTGAGCACGTGTGCAGAGTATACAAACCGTTTTGATACACTTTTTAAACAGTTGCGATTTTACATGACCCGAAAGATTTCAGAACAATGAAAAAAACACCTAACTCTATGCATGGAATAAACACCGTAAATACATTTTATAATAGGAACTATTTTACACGGTTAGTAAATTGTATGTGGAGCGTACTTACCGTGTATATCTTGTATTAGTTCAGCAACTGCCTGTGTATCTGAATAAAAATCATTTTTATTCTCTCCAAAAAATCTATTTCTTTCCTATTAACTGGTTTTAAATCTACAGACAGTGGAGTCTCCCCGTAACGTTTATCAGCTATAATCCAAAATGCATATACTTACAGAAGTTGGGATAAATAGAGTTGTCATATAGTATAAATTTAAAAGGTTACATTGCCTTAAGTCGTCTACAATTGTGATTTTGTGATTGGCAATTCATATACAGTGTTCTGCCTTATAGCAGATACTCTCAGTTCCTGATAAGATGTGCATCCGACCGGCAATGTCTACCGACATTAAAAAGGGCGTTTTTGGATCATTTCACGTCGTGTCTAAATAGATATCCTATCATATTATTTGGTTGTATTGTTGTTCACACATTAAACATATTTTTCTATGTTAAAACGTTTAATGAAATACCATAAGTAAGTTATATAACATATTTTACTGACAAATCAGACTGACAAAAATCAAGTCATGTTTTGTTGTAAACTCTGAACACTCGTATATTTGCTGGTTATTTTCTTAAAAACTGATAACGTAGTAAAGTGGCTCAGACATTTGAAGTTTTAGGCTTTGATTTTACTTGATTTTAATAATCTTTTCAAGTAATTTACTGTATTAATGATCGATTTGTATTAGGTTTATAACATGTAATTACTCTTATTTACTTGTAAATCACGTGTAATTTTCAGTTTAAAACAGCTCCTTCAGTTTCTGAGCACCAGACAAGAAATGATGCATGGTAAATAATAATCTTGGGATTTATTTTGGTAAAATTAAAAGTTATACAAACTATGTCTGTAACAGTAAGACAATCTGCGTTTCAGCTGGTAGTAGGCATATAGCCAGTAAAAACCGACTGAGCTAGCATGGTAAAGAGTACTTAAATAACCTTATCTACGGGTAATTTGTTATAAAAGGGAGATAACTTATCAATCGTCTTGGAACTTTGTTATTTTAAAGAAAAGAGCAAGACAAACCAAATATGCACAAACGATTCTGATATTGTCATTTAAATCTCTGTGTCATTGAAAAACTGTAGTAAAATCTTTACTAATATGTTTTACATGTTATACCATAAATCGTTATCTGTAAACATACATGTATGATCTCCTATGATGTTTTCTATAACTCGCTTATTGTTATTTCGTCTTGGCATGTGCATTACTACTTTCATGTTTATATATAAAACCAAAACACTTAAAAACTATGTTTAATCAAGTGAATATAGTGCAATAAAAACTAGAGGGAAAACTTGGTGAAAACATTTCTTTGGGTAATTATTAAAATAAGTATAAAAGAATTTTGTCTTTTTATTTACCAAATTAACCAAGTTAATTGACACAAATTAAACTATCGGAAACACCTTAGCCCACCATACTTAATAACTATTTCTTAAGAAAATTAGCAATTCATGTTGTTAAATACTAATAAACAATGATTTATTCAGCCGAGGACTTACAATATACTTGCAGATCAACATGATGCAGTACATTTTAGAGTAGCATCAGACAAGAGCATTAATTTTTAACACACATACTTCAGTAAAAAACTATTGTGTATTTACTTTAAATTTATCAGTTTAAATAAAAAAAACATTATTATTCCGTACTACATTACGATTCCACATAACTTAGCTTACATTATTCGTCCCTTTAAATATCTTAACATCATAATTGTGCAATAATTTGGTATGGTCAAGGTAATATGTTAAATATTTCCCTAATCTTAGCGACATATTACTCGACCCAAATCGGAGTTTTATATGTCGCACAGATCTGGTAAATCTTAAGCAAATCACAAGAAAATGCTTCCTTAGTGACAGCAGTTTTAACATATCTGCAATAGTCTAACATGTCTAACATTTAAATTTCTAACATTACCCTTTAACAACTGGGATAATGTCCGAGCTTACAGAGAAATAATTGTACACATGTTGCCACTATTGACCCAATTAGACATTAACATGGTATTAAATACTGCGTTTACAATCTGGCAACCCGTAACTGGTAGGCAGTCTGAATTTGTTACTTTATTCACTATTCATATGACATTCGTTAGACACTTGTAACATTAAAATATATAAGAAAGTTATTAGTTTTCATGTTACAATTTTTATAATCTCAAATGATAAAATCTTCATTTACTATAATAATTAATGCATCGTTTCAGGATACAACTTGCAAAAGGAAGTAATGGATCTGGGCTCCAGGTTGGCCCCGTCATACATAGCGTTTGTGGTACTCTTGTTTCAAAATACACGTGCACAAAGTGAGTAAAAAATCAAATTTATTTCATAGTGCTCATAACAATTATATTTAGCAAACATACCTTTGTACAACGTTTAAATCCAATCGCGATTCAAACGATATATACTAACTGAAGTATGCATGCCCAGCTGGCCATCATGATTTGATAGTTAAATATTGAACCATGCAGTATCCGATGTTTTGTGATCATTAGTTCTTGTGTTTGTGCATAGAAAAGAAGCCGTGAAATTTGGAGCCTTCTAATTTTTCTGTAGGTTTAACAGCGATATCTTGAATTATATTTTAAAGATTCATTTGTGTCAAATGTTTAGCATGCAAAATACCAGCTATAGAAGGAGATCTTTTTGATAAACAATGAATGGAAAGAATGGGATATGTAAATGGTTAGGTTCCGATTTCTAGAATTCAACCCTTACCTTAATAATTTGTATGACTACGTTTTCCTGTGTCTCGTTATTTCTTGGGCCACTATTAGCTTGTATCTATATATGGTCCTCTTTTATTGTTAAAGATCTAGCTAAAAGCCTAATATAACCTTGAACATTTTATCTTGAATGTTATTTAAATAACAACAAAAAATATAAATAAACCAGATTACTATAAATCACAATATTGATCTAGAAACAATTGTGTCGCTATTTACCTGTTGCGTTCACCGAAACAGATTAATACTGAATGCAGTTTTCCCGGGACACTCAATTATTGCGCCGGTTTCTAAAAGCTTATAAATAGCTAGTTCAACAAATTAAGTATGTTTGAATGAAGGTAATAACAAAATAACGAACACCGTTGAAACTGTCAAAACAGACAATCCACAAAGCAAATTCCGAGAAAGGGGCAACTCCAGAACCAACTACCAAAAATATAGTAACTACAGCAATGGTCCTGACTTGGTACAGACATTTAAAAAATGGTGGATTAAACCAGAATCATTGTCATGTAAATGAGCTGAAGAACGATCTTTATCGAAAGGTAAAAGGTAACGGTTATAAATAACATTTAAAATGAAATCGTTAAATTTCTTAAAGTATCACTCCAAAAAGAACAAAAATTAAACTATTAACGTAAAATGAACCTTTTTGGTATATACAATTTTCGTACTCGTAATTCTGCTCATGAAAACAAGATAATAAATGCTTAATTGATTTACCGTTTTTGATGCCTTTCTATGACACTGGCAAGCCAAGTGCTCCTCACAGTAGTATTCATTGTCGCTCATGCTTCTTGATTATGAAATTGGTCTGGTTTGTTGTGTTAAATCTCGGATTAATTTACTAACAATTACTGGCTCCTCTTGTATTGATGCTGGAGATTTCACTTATTAAGCATCAAATAGCGCTGAAACTGGACAGATCGAGATCTCCATCATCACTTATAGTATTTGCACAAAGTAAGCGATATTTCCAGATAACATTGTAATGAACGGTTTATAAACATAGAAGTGATGCCACTTTGCAAAATGGTCAACAAAAGGTAATTCAGTAATTCATAATATAAACATTGTTAATAAAAAGAGAAAACGTTGCTTTCAAAACCCAAGGCAAACACTCCATATCCTGATATAAATTTGTTCCTATTTTCTTTTGTTGTGTAGCAATTTTATTTGATATTTATTTCTTTTTCCCCGAGTTCTTTAATTTGTTTCAAAAATGTTGCAGTGTGCACAATGATTTGTTAATAGTCATTTAATAAAGCACAAGGCATACTTTATAATTTTAAATGTAGCGTTTACTGTAAATATGTGTAAATTCTTAAAATGTTTTTGCTGTTTATAAAAGACACAAACTGTGATTGTATAAAATGTGTATATGGTCTGTATGGTCTCGAAATGTGTTGTTTTGGTTGCATATATTTATGCCAATAACTACTTGTCACCTAATTAAGTCTACATACCGGTAATTTGTGAAATAAATCGACTTGTCATTTAATTAAGTCTACTTGTCGCATATTTAAGTAAACTTGTCGTAGATTATAAAATCCTAATATTTTAAGAAGAATAAACAGTTATTTGCGTTTCCGACCTTTTCATGCCACACACAAGTAAACATAATTATCTAATTATCTGATTAGTTGATACCGCAGGTCGGGGGTTCTCTCCGGGTACTCCGGCTTCCTCCCCCAATAAAAACTGGACGCCATGAAATAGCTGAAAAATTGCTGAAAGTGGCGTTAAAACACCATTCAAACAAACAATCAAACAAACTGATTAGTTGACATAATTATCTCCCATGTTAACTTTAATAGGTAGATTTATTTATCTGACAAGTCAACATGTAAGATAGATAAGAAATAGAAACGAACTGCTAATCAAGTCGTCACAACCATCAATTCTGGTAACAACACTTACAATTGATCAACTGTAGAAAAATACAAACCTGTTTCTCGTATATAACTACTTGCCGTTTTTTTTATTGATTCTTATTAAACTGATTTTCTTTATATATTATTTAAGACAAGATAGCAGAAGCTATGTCATTACTTTAACTTATAGATTTATTGGTGACGTCCTTGCAATTAACAACTATATCCTTCATAACCGGAAACTAAAGAAAATACAGAAACAGCTACATTTTCACCATATAGTTATTTAAACAGACATACACATATTTCGAAAGTTATACAAACTACAAACCTGTTCCTCGTTGTATATAATTTGCCTTTTTGTAATATGTTTTGCGTTACCTAAAACTTCATCTTAATGGCATATGTGGAAGGAAAGGCTTTATGTTTTTTTTTAATCGGGATTTTAATTTATCTGGGATCAAGGTGGTATAAAGAGTTGAAAACCAACAAATTCAAATTGATGAAATTTTTGATAGGGATCTTGATTTTAAATTGTCCAGAAGTTCATCAGAATTGTTTTTTAGAAATAAAATATCTATGACTGATATTAGTTCGCGAATAAAATAATCCGTTTCACGGTGCTGTTGTTCTTCTTTCACTGCAGACAATATTATTGGTCCTATAGCCATGTGGTTTTTGAAGGGGTTAAGATCGGCAGTTATCGTCTTTCCGTCGATCATCGCCGGACAATCAGAGAAATATATACTAACAAATTACAAATTACACTGAATTTTTTTGACAGTAATTAAAATTGTTTCAAAAGATTTGCAACTACATGTATTCTGAAGGTCAAACTAACGTTTATGCGCATCAAACAATTTGTAAGGACCTAAATATTTTCAGAATTGAAAAAAAAACCACCAAAATAATAAGAAGAGAAGTATATTTGTGAAACACATTATGAAACGATGCTAATTTTTTTAAATTATTTTATAGATTTTTCAAAATTTTCATTTCCTTTCACTTATACTATACAAGTACTTGTTATGTTTGATCTCATTCTATAAGTATATAAAAATAACTTTCAATTTATAGTTTTTGCATGAAAATGTTTAAATCTGTAATTTAAATAAAACCTCATCTTTGGTAACTTTCTTTTAATACAAAGAGATTTATTTTTCTTCCTATTTTCTACTGCATTTATAGACTGATTTAGACCTAGTTTTTGTATAAAAAAATCAGCTAAATTTATATTTTCTGGGCCTATTGTTTCGGTTGTGGTGGAGATGCGGGCTCGAGACTACGTACGCTCAACTCCAATCTTAATTGACAAGGATTAACATTTTTCCACCGAAGGTTTGGGGTTTTCTCCGGGTACCACCTCCAATAAATCTTTTCAGTAAAACATGCTCCAATTTAAAATGCATTCATATGAAGAGAAGTAGGACGAACACTTTCAGTACAATGACAAAATGTTAAGTTTTTTCATGTGTAGTTGAGGTGAGCATTGGCAAGCTCCTGGAATCTCAGGTTAATATTTTCTGCAAACATTAAAATGTTTAAGCTTACATACAGTCGCACAATGTGGACTATTTAAAGATTGTCATCACTAAATTATTTTATCTAATATGCAATAATAAAAATTTGCAAAGAAAATTGCTAGACGAAATATATATGTATGTAAATATTGTAAAAATTAGGAATTATAAATTGTAACATTTAATTTTAAATTAAAATCACGTGTTTATGACTGTCACAATAAAATTCTGAAAAATACATTTTTATTACTAGCAATGACATGTTGAATGTTATTAGTTGTCAGGGTTTTATTACTAATAATTAAATCATTATTGTCTACTGCCTTTCGCTTCACTGCGGATTTAACTGGCAGCTGATCGGTCTCCTATTTTTCCGTAGGAGGGTTAGCATGTACATTGGAATTGGAAATAGTAGACTTCAAGGTTTTTCTACATTAATAATATGGGCTGGGGTTTTGGAGGCAGAAGCACAGACGCCAGAGTCTGAGGCAACCGACTGCTTCTCCGTCTCAGTTGGCGAATTCCCAACAATTATTTTGACTCATACCACAACATAAATCCCTTAGTTTTGTAGTGTTGTGTTTATAAATCTACAGACTAGAAAAATGTGTCTGCAGAAGAACAAATTTTCAATGAATTAATTAATAACAGGCATTATGGATATTGAAATAAATATTTTAAAAAATATTTTGTAATAGCTCGACCAATCTAACTTCTTCTCACGGTATAAGGGAGATAAATGTATACGTTTATGTACGGTAGCTTGTTTTCATGCGTAGTCAATTTTTAATATCTTCGCGGTATTAAAATTTACTACCAATGACTTCCGGTAGCCAATTTTCATGGGTAGCTTGAATAGACTTTCGGAACACATCGTTGTTGTACCGAATGTGTATTCCGAAAGATAGAAAGAAGCTCGATTATCATGGTAGCAAATATTAATGCCACACCGGATCAACAATACCGAACTATTACATATTATTCCTAGAAAATTTCAGATCAAATATATACCAGAGGAACCACAACAACAAAGAAGATTGAGAGAAAGATCGTCGCTAGATAATTGTGCGAAATGAAATAGATCTAATGAAACTACGATCAGCAGCAAATGAGGAAAGATATAAAGAGATCGACTCCCGAATTCAGGAAGAAATCCAAAGAAAAATGGTTGATAAAACTGAACAAAACTCAACTCCTGTACAATCTATAGACACATGAATGCGGAAAAGAAGAATTATCGTCACTTCAACGCTGGCAGAAAAATGACGAATGTTTTAATGTATACGAGGACGAATTTAAACGTGAATATGCAAATGGCAACCCCTTCATTAAGAAACCCAACAAAAAAAACCTATACGGAAGTTGTAACTCAAGGAAGACCACAACATTTTCATACATAGAATAACCGAAGATGGAATTCGAATTATAAAAATCAACAAAATAACAGAGGAATGGAATCCAAATTATAGAAGTCAAGAAAAAATAACAAACAATTCCGATCAAGAGGACAGTCATTTCAAAGCGGTAATAATAAACAATATGCGTCAATTCTATGACGTTACATAACTAATACTAAATCATAACAACTTGTAACTCATGTATCAGTCCTGGTTCAGTCAGCAATGAATATCTCAGAGAGATGAAACCGGTCGGATAGAACTGTGATTAATTGATTGATAGATTTATTTATATTATTTATTTACTGCCAGAAGTGTCATAAATAGATACTTTAGTGGATTTTCCAACTTTATTTCAAACGAATGGCCTTAACCATTGTCAATATAAATAAATATCGTAAACAAGTAATAAAATATTGATCTTGAACCTTTTCACTTTAACTGAACGTACAACTTCTATACATTGCCCCAACCATCCGCTACCCGGGGATGAGCTTCCACTTGGCTTTGTTCAAATGTTCCAATAAAATATCAAAATTATCAAGGTGACAAATTCATTACGCCAGACGCGTTTCGTCTATTCAAGCCTCATCAGTGGCCTTTAACTCTAAATGCTTAAGGTATTTTCCATTTGGAGATGGAATAATATAAGTCCACTGAGATCGTGTAAATATACAATACAGGTAGTTCAAAATAAGTCTAGAAGATTATGCAAGGATACAAATGACGGTGTTTTTTCAAGATTATAGACACAGACTGACCAACGAATGGCCTTAATCATTGTCAATAAAAATAAATAACGTTAATTAGGTTAAGATCCGGAGATTGTTATGATCAACGGATCACAATGACATTCTGTTGCTCTTAAAAATCTACTGTTACCCGTGCTGTATGTGGTCGGCATTGTCGTGTTGAAAAATTTCTCTTTGAATAAATGTTGCCGTTGAATTTCGTCTCGATACCTAACAGCGTTAAGATTTTCTTGGATATGTATCAGCTGTGTGTTCCTGGCGTAAGAGATTGCGGTCAAAAATCCTAACACTGACTCCACCAACATTTTCTCTTTCTACAACAGTTTCGGCTCCTGTACACTCATATACGACCATCTCGCTTTTTAAGCTGAACACATGACTTGCTGAACCACACTCTTCTGCAGTTCTGTAAATTTTATACACAAACAGTAGTACACCATCTAACCCTTGCTCGGCGGTGTTGGCGTATCAGTGTTGCTCCGACGTAAGGTCTTTTTGCCCGCAATGCATGAGAGCGTAACCTATTGCGTACTGTCTCTATTGATATACGGCGCAAACCAGGGACGTTTACAGCTGTTGCCGCAATAGTAGTGTTCCGTAGATGGAATAATCTAATGTAACGATCCTGCGCCCGAGCTGTAACACGCGGACGCCCTAAACATAGTGGGTCAGTCGTAGTACCAAGCTGCTGGTAGCGTCTCCAAAGGCGTGATATTGTGCTACGATGAACATTGTACGTTCTGGCAACAGCTGTGATTCCCCGGCCTGGATTCGACCGATAGCGATATTCTAACTTTGGCATAGGGTCACCTCAAAAAGTTTATTTTTCTAATGCAGTCAACAAAAGAAATAGCGGGATTTTATACCGATTGTCTGAGTTAAAAAAAATTCCCATTATTTGCCCGTAAAAGTCTACCAATAGCAATGCTTAATTCATAGTGTGTTCCAGATTTCAACCACAGTCGTTCACGGGTGGATGAACATAAATGTTTTAAACTGGAAACCTTTAATTAAGGTGTAATTATGATGTTCTGTATACAATTCTTGCACCCGTAAACGCAACACTTTGACTGATTGTTTACTGATTGTTGACGGATTTTGGAACGCTGACGGATTGATGGCGAATACATCAGTCTAAAATTATGAATCCGTCATTACCTTGGTAACCGTCAGCGATCAGTGCGTTCAGTCCAATCAGTGCGATCCAGAATTCGTCATTTAATTGGTTGTGGATAATTGTTTCTTCGGTTTGTTCCTCAGGGGAACAGCGCATTGATAGCGAGCGCACATCAGAAAAAAGTAGTGCCATTATAACTCTTTAATGTGGAGGTAATAAAAATAATCAGTTTCACATGTACACAGTTTCACATGTTCCCCAGGGGAATTGTAATGTTCCCCAGGGGAATTGTATCAATGTTTAACTTGACTTTTCTTGTAATGTTCCCCAGAGGAACTTTATCAATATTTAACTTGAGTTTTCTTGTAATGTTCCCCAGGGGAATTGTATCAATGTTTAACTTGACTTTTCTTGTAATGTTCCCCAGAGGAACTTTATCAATATTTAACTTGAGTTTTCACAGTTTCACATGTTCCCCAGGGGAATTGTATCAATGTTTAACTTGACTTTTCTTGTAATGTTCCCCAGAGGAACTTTATCAATATTTAACTTGAGTTTTCACAGTTTCACATGTTCCCCAGGGGAATTGTATCAATGTTTAACTTGACTTTTCTTGTAATGTTCCCCAGAGGAACTTTATCAATATTTAACTTGAGTTTTCACAGTTTCACATGTTCCCCAGAGGAATTCTATCAATGTTTAACTTGACTTTTCTTGTAATGTTCCCTAGAGGAATTTTATCAATATTGATCAAAGTTAAACATTGATACAATTCCCCTGGGGAACATTACAAGAAAACTCAAGTTAAATATTGATAAAGTTCCTCTGGGGAACATTACAAGAAAAGTCAAGTTAAACATTGATACAATTCCCCTGGGGAACATTACAATTCCCCTGGGGAACATGTGAAACTGTGTACATGTGAAACTGATTATTTTTATTACCTCCACATTAAAGAGTTATAATGGCACTACTTTTTTCTGATGTGCTCTCGCTATCAATGCGCTGTTCCCCTGAGGAACAAACCGAAGAAACAATTATCCACAACCCATTTAATTATTTGCATATTGACGGATACGTATAACTTAATAATTTGAAGATGAAACGAATTCTGTGTCATTTGTATATCATTTATATATACATTTATAATAAAATAAAGTATTTAAAAGAATAGTAAATTTCGTTCAAACAAAAAATAAAAATAAAAAATAAAATAAATAAATAAAAATCAAATACAAAACAAAACCCCAACTATTTTCTTTTTATTATATGATTAAGAAAATGTTTTTAAGGCAAGACATCTCTGCGGGTCGAGCACTGTAAACCTTCGAAAAACTTTGTTCGATTTAAGGCAGTAGCGATGAGGTAAATGTTTTATTTTCGTAATCCATTATTGATTTTTTTTATTTCCGCGACTTGTAATTCCGGCTTATTCTATTTTTTGTTACCTGTTACATGTATATTTTTTGTCGTAAATGGTAAGACCCGTTCCCCCCACTCAGTAAGAGATTTATTTCACAGTTATCAAAGGACATGGACTTTTTTGACAGACATCATTGTTACATGCAGTTAGAAAAAAATACAAGTTAATTAAGTATATTCCGGCATGTTTTAATTTAGTTTACAACATTTTAAAATAAATTCAATTGTAAAACTGTTATATATAAGCACTTGTTGAACTGTTAAACAAGCATTGTCAATCAACATTGTAAAATATACAGCGATTCTTCTTGTCGGAAGTTTTATTTGACATGCAATAAAAGTAGTTTAAAAGTATACTAACAATTACGCTGGATTGTTTGATTGTTTAGGGTTTTCAGCAACATTTCAGTTATTTCATGCGCGTCAAGTTTTTATTGGGGTGGGGGTTGGATTTCATGATTAAACAGACAATCTTTGTCAATTAAGTGGGATTTGGGGACACCCTACATGCAGTAATTCGAAAATCCGCAACCTGTTGACAGGCATGTTATCAATAGTAGATGACTAACTAATCAGCAACCTAGGCCCCAATAACGCTGGGGAGAAAAGTTTGCGAATACTGCAGTTTAGCGTAAAAATTTGTTACAAATAGATACGTTCAATGGTACGAAATTTAATATTTTGAACGAAACATCATTAACTCTTTATGCCTATAAAGATTGGTTTAAACATTGTCATTACAGTAACTATGATAATGATAAAACAGAACTTTTCAAAACTTGCCATTTAAAAGAGCGTCCTT
Organism: Limnoperna fortunei; assembly: GCA_944474755.1. NCBI lineage: Eukaryota > Metazoa > Mollusca > Bivalvia > Mytilida > Modiolidae > Limnoperna > Limnoperna fortunei. The sequence continues at coordinate 37,420,581 of OX104113.1, forward strand.
CAATTTGAATAATATCTTGGCGTAAACATATTTTATTTCATTATATAAGCATGATCATACAGGATCGCATGAAACAATACAAAGAAATCATGACAATTAGGATTCAGAACAAGCTTATCTTGTCTGTCTCCTAAGGAATAATATACAAACATTTGCAAATAACATGATTGTGATATCTTGCGCATGCTGCTATCATGAAAGAAAAGAAATAATTCAGAATAAAAAAACCGAATGTGTTGAGGTTGGGGGTGGGGCGAGGGGGTGCGATAGAGTTAATGCAAGCACAAGTGCTAGGAGGTGTTAGTTAATTGCAATGTGAAAACCTATACAGTAAACCTTTTAGATTGTATAATGAATTTTTGATTTTGATGGAAAATGTGCACTTTGTCTTCGTCGGAAAGTTGGTCAGATCCATACAAGAGCAAGTTAACATCAACTGGAAGTGGTAGACTTGATAAAGAGTTAAGTAAATCACGTCTGACGTTGTTGTATAGAGGACAGGACAAAAGAAAATGTACGGTTGTTTCAAGACAGCCACATCGACAGTTTGGAGAATCAACTACATTTCTGACAAATAAGTGAGAATTTAACGAGCTCGAGTTCATACGTATTCTGGCATGTAATATTTGCCCTAGACGAATGCCGGTGTAGAAGTGTACGGGGACCGAATCGTTTTGGGATCGCAATGTTTTCTTGAATACGTTAAGGTATGTACAATTTTTAACATCTGTTGGCAGTACATTCCATAACTTGACAGCCGAAGGGATTAAGTAATTAGCATATAGTGTAGTCCGAGTTTTAACTTCAATTAAATTTGTTTTCTGCCTAGTGTTGTGGTCGTGTCTGCTATCTACTCGAGAAGGTAACAGGTTTTGTAAATACTCTGGAGCACTTTTGTTTACAAGTTTGTGTAGGAAGATCAGTCAATGTTGTTTTCGTCTGTCTGATAGTTTTTCCCAGTGTATTTCTTCGTCAAGTTTTGCAATATTAGTGAGTTTTGTTCCACCAGTAACTATTCGGGCAGCGTCAAGCTGAATTTTTTCTAATTTTTGCAATAAGGGTTTGGTTGTCGGTATCACGTCGGCATATTCTAAGATCGGACGAATAAAAGACATATACAATTTTTCAAGCGAGAACTTATCAAGTATATTCCTAACTAATCTCAAAATATTGATCATCTTATATGATTATAATATCTTATTTCATTGATTGATAGATTGATTGGATGTTTGCTTTACTTTCAGCGAGCAGTATTTCAGCTTTATTCAGGACGAGAACAAGTTAAAAAACAATCAATTAGGGAAAGATGGATTAAAGGGCAAAAATATTGGAAAAAGGGGTATAATTATGTAGGGGCGAATATTTATTCAAAATTTACTAAAGGGATCCTTATTGTGCAAGGAGCGTGGTACTCTCTAAACACGTCATTCACTATACAGTGCGCGGCCAGGCGTTTCCGTATTATGACCTGAAAACCCTGCAAAAGAGAGGGTATCTTCGGATCCGCCAACCGAGGACGCGTTTTGCAGCTGTGTGAACACTAGTAAATTATTTCAAATACTCCCAATTTTGAAGGACAACATTTATACTTATATACCATTAAATATCGAACGCCTCTAACAAGGGGGAAGATCTTTTCTTTGCTTTTTTTAAAGTAAAGCAAGTGTAAACTGTTCTTCACCTATTAGCTGTTATCTGCTTTCTTAAAAAATAACATTGTTGTTAACTGTTATAATGAAAATAAAAACCACGTTTGCTGTTAATCGTATTGTCCTTAGATGAGATTCTGCTGTTATCTTTTTTTTCCAATTTTTGAACTCAATGTTTTCTATTTTCTCATGTAAATTGCTGTTATCTGGTATCATTATTTTAAATTTACTGTTATCTGTTAATTGTTAACCTGTTAATGGAACCCCCTCTAGCGCCCCTTATAACATTCATCGTAAAATAAACCACACATTAATAAAAAGGGCCTCGGTAGCCGAGTGGTTAAGGTAGTTCATCACGTGGTCTCTCAACACTGATATTGCGGGTTCGATTGTCACTGCGGGCAGGGTGTACTCAACTCCAATCTTAATTGACACGGATTGCTAGTTTTCTTACAGCAGGTCGGGGGTTTTCTCCGGGTACTCCGGCTTCGACCCCCAATAAAACGGGACGCCATGATATAGCTGAAAAATTACTGAAAATGGCGCTTAACTATTTTTGATTTCTTTTTGATTGAACGAAAGAAAAAGGTACAAAACTTTAAAAAAAACCGGTCTGATGTTTTAAAACTCTGTTCGTGGAATATTTACCCATCTTATAATTTAAGCATTACTCAATGGATAACAAAGAAGCGTTTACAATATTAAAAGTACTTTGCCTTTGATATTTCATAAAACGAAACTGTAAATTGTGAATGCAAAATTGCGAAAAGCAGAATTGATTTTCATCTTACGTTTACATGTTGTTATCTTTAACTGGTAATTATCTATATACAAGCATGTTTAGTAGTTTAGTCTTTATTCGAGATTCATGTGACACAGTGAAATAGTGAATAGAATATATAATAGATTTTTTCGCTTTTGAGGTAAATCCTATTTAGTATTTTATACCCGGGATTGTGGCACAAAAAGAAGACTTGATCAGACCGCGACAAATGATCTTTGTAAGAATTTATAATATAAAAAACTCGACCTCAGTAGTTAAAGTAGCAGTAATGATCAGTAATCTACCGAGGTTGTTTCTTCGACCCATACAGCCTGAGGGTGTGCTCGACTCATCCCTAAATGTGCAAATAGTACCAGCTTTCCTTTTGAAGATCGGTGGTTTTTCTGGGTACTCCAGCTCTTTCGTAAACACTCGATGCCATAATATGTAGGGTAATATAATTTTTTAAAATAGTGTTAAACAAACATGCATTCAAATAATGCCAACGCTAAAGCGCGAAGTGAAAAAAATATATGATTCCGTCTTTGCGTTAACGTCTTTCGCGCTTTTTCTCCTTCATAAAATTTCAAAGACTAATACAAGAGAGACGCCTTGGCACGCGAGTTTAAATATTTTTTGAAGTCATTCTGTGTGTGTGTGTTTTTAATTTAAAATTTTTTATAAATAACATGACACCATGTGATGTTTATATTCCGTCACAGATGCATTAGTTATAGAATTGGAAACTTCCATTTACATCACTTATAATTTTAGACTAGTTTAAGTAGGAAAACAAGCCAGAAATAAGGAAATAACAGTTGACATTTATACTTCTAATATTTGCGAGTGAAACGAATTTTTACATTTCGGAATATTTATGTTTACTGACCGGAAGTTGAATGGACAGATTAGAGCGATCAGTTCAAATCAATCCTTCAGATCAGTCAAATCGTTCTAAATCCGTCAATTAACGGATTGATTGATTGGGAAAGATCTGACGGAATAGAACCGATTTGACTGATGTAACTGATTGATAACTGATTGCTGACGGATTTTGGAACGCTGACGGATTGATAAAAGTGATGCCTTTTTAATCTCAAGTACTGTATATATTTGAATATTTATAGCTTATTGTCCGCAAAAAAAAATGATTTGAAAAATTCCGATGTTACGTCTCTTTATATATATATATACCTGTATTGTGTTTTTACACGATCCCAGTGGACTTATATTATTCCATCACCGAATGAAAAAATACTTTAAGCATTTAGAGTTAAACGCCACTGATGAGTCTTAAGTAGACGAAACGCGCGTCTGGCGTAAAGAATTTGTCAACTTAGTAATTTTAATTACATCTTGTTGGAATATTTGAGCAAAGCAAAGTAACAGCACGGCACGTCCCCGGTTGGCGGACTTGGGAAGCAACTATTTTGGGTTAAGTTGGAAATGAGAAATTTCAAGATCAATATGTTACGACTTGTTTACGTCATTTATTTACATTGACATTCAATGACTAAGGCCATTCGTTGGTCAGTCTTTGTCTAAATTTTTGACAAGAAACACCGTCATGTGTATCGTTGCATAATCTTCTAGACTTGTATATTATTTTTTGTTTATGCTGTATCGTCATGTTTGTCGATCCGATACTTAATAAGCTTGCTGGTTGGTAGACTCTTTAGACTTTTATATATATATATATATATATATATATATATATATATGTCGGAAAAATTACACTTGTATACAGTTTGTATATATGTGTCCAATAAAAGTAAAACATAACCAGAGTCTTTGTTCTGTATTTACACTACAGAACAAAGACTCTGGTTATGTTTTACTTTTATTGGACACACACACACACATATATTATATATATATTATATCTATGTGTGTGTGTGTGTGTGTCCAACAAAAGTAAAACATAACCAGGGTCTTTGTTCTGCATTTACACTAGCGTGTTCATGTTTACAAACAATCTTCAGGTGTATACAAACAAAAGTATAGTAATAGTGACTTAGTAACGTCATAATTAAGTTACGTATATGTAAGGCAGATAACTCAATAAAATGTTCATTCAAAAGGCATGTAACAGAAATACGTTAACGTTTGTTTAACAAAGGTTTAAATTTTTTTATGAAGTTTTTTTCCTTAATTTCTCTCAACAAATCATCCGTACTGTGCATTTTATGAAAAGGAAATATTTTTAAAACACCTCCACTGCACATCAGAAATACAGGGTTAATATCAAATATACAAGTCTAGAAGATTATGCAACGATACAAATGACGGTGTTTCTTGTCAAAAATTTAGACACAGACTGACCAACGAATGGCCTTAGTCATTGAGTGTCAATATAAATAAATAACGTAAACAATCATAACATATTGATCTTAAACTTTCTCATTTTAAGTGAACCCAAAACTTTTTTATAGTTGCTTCTCAGTCCGCTAACCGCGGACGTGCCGTGCTTTTACTTGGCTTTGCTCAAATATTCCAACAAGATGTAATCACAATTATCAAGGTGACAAATTCATTACGCCAGACGCGCGTTTCGTCTACTTAAGACTCATCAGTGGCGTTTAATTCTAAATATTTAAGATATTCTTCAGTGGGAGATGGAATAATGTAAGTCCATTGGGATCGTGTAAATACACAATACAGGCAGTTCAAAATATTATATAAAGAGTCTAAAAGAAAGCTGCGAAACAAGTACACTAATTTAGTATCGGATCGACAAACATGACGATACAGCATAAGCAAAAAATAATAATATACAAGTCTAGAAGATTATGCAACGATACAAATGACGGTGTTTCTTATCAAAAATTTAGACACAGACTGACCAACGAATGGCCTTAGCCATTGAGTGTCAATATAAATAAAAACGTTAACAATCATAACATATTGATCTTAAACTTTCTCATTTTAAGTGAACCCAAAACTTTTTTTATAGTTGCTTCTCAGTCCGCTAACCGCGGACGTGCCGTGCTTTTACTTGGCTTTGCTCAAATATTCCAACAAGATGTAATCACAATTATCAAGGTGTCAAATTCATTACGCCAGACGCGCGTTTCGTCTACTTAAGACTCATCAGTGGCGTTTAACTCTAAATATTTAAGATATTCTACATTGGGAGATGGAATAATATAAGTCCATAAAAATAGATTTCTAAAATTCCAAACGTTAAATCGGTATTTCACATTATGAAAAATGGTTACAAGAAATGAGGAGTTTTATTCACCATGTTTATATGGTAACCAGTTTGGTTCTATTTTCGTAAATGTTATGTAGAAAAAGGGTTCTGTTGTATTTTGTGATGTGGAATACTTGTCATAGAACAATTTTATTATGTATTTAGACTCGTAATCATATTACATTTTTAAAATCTGTCAAACAAATGGTGTGCACATAAAAAATGAAATATTGTTCAACAATCATTACGATAGGTTATACTAATAATATAACAATTATAGCTTAAGATTCGGTCAATACGAGAATATATCGACCAACAGATGAATATCGACCTTGGACTGCGTCCTCAGTCGATATGCAAATCTGTTAATCGATATATTCTCGTATCGACCTTATACCAAAGCTATAATGTATAATGATCTAAAGAATACTACCAACCAGTGCACTTAACAAGTATTGGAGCGACAAACATGACGCTACAGCACAAACATAAAATAATATACACGTCTAGAAGATAATGCAACGATACAAGTGATGGTGTTTTTGTCAAAATTATAGACACAGTTTGACCTGGGACTAGTATAACTAATTTTATATTTATATGTTCCTGGTTTGACCAACAAATGGCCTTAGTCAGTGTCAATACAAATGAATGACGTAAACAAATCATAAAATATTGATCTAGAATTTTCTCAAAGCTATAATCGAACTTAAAGTTTGTCTACATTGCCTTCACCATCCGCTACCTGATGGTGAGCTTTCACTTGGCGTCGTTCAAACATTCCAATAAAATGTTATAGAAATCACCAAGGTGACAAATTCACTACGCCAGACGCGCGTTTCGTCTATTCAATATTCATCAGTGGCGTTCAACTCTAAATGCTTAAGGAATTTCTTCATTCGACATGATTGGGAGATGGAATAATGTAAGTCCATTTGGATCGTACACAATACAGATAGTTCGATATATTATATAATGGGTCTAAGGGAAACTAACAACCAATGCACTTATTGAGTATCAGATCGACAAACATGACGATACAGCATAAACAAAAAATATACTCTAATATTTCTGTGTTCTTTGAAAGTTGTGTGCCGTTTATTGACATACCATATTTCCTATGTCATGGTCGTATAGCACCTTTAATCTTTAATTACCTGATAATGCAATCGTTAGTTGTGTTGTCAGTGCAAAATTTATTCCCATTGGCTCGATTGCACTTTCTTACAGTAAATAAACCCAAGCTGTAACTTTTAGTCAAACTCAATAGAAACTGAGGCTGTATAGAGATTGGTGTCCATGTGATCGTTGACCAACATATTTTTATTTTTTGCCCATTAACACTTTTTCAATTTGATCCATCCTATATTCGTGTTTTACTCATTGACCCAATTTTGTTTTGTGTTATCCATTTTTTCTATTGTATTTGTTAATTTTGCTCACCGACTGTTCCTTTATTTTCAGTGCTTTTCATTGATCTGTCATATTTCTTTTTCATTTATTGACCCAACTTATATCTCATTTATTCATTGACCCAATTGCCTGGAAATTTTTTAGACGGGGTAAGTTGATCTCATATTTTTAGACAATTAAAACTGACTTACCATAGCAGAATCTAATTAAATTTTCCCTCAAACCGTGTATGTGATTAAAACACACTCGTATAAAACAATTCTTATCCTAAGTATTGAAATACTCTATTAAAAAGACAGAACCTCTTTATTTGTATTCACATACCGACTTGCAGAACACAAGATTCCTTCAATATTGAAATACTTTCCGTTTCTTACTGATCACGAAAAATTCTTCAAATTCTAGATTAAAATATCTCAAAGAAAGAATCTAGAACAATTGTATTAAAATACTCATGATACTGACATAAACAAGACTGAATTTTAATTTGTATTTAAATAGGATTTTTCTAAAAGCTTTTTTGCCTGTAGTGACATACAGACTTGAACAATACATACTTTTTAATTAATGACTTACATAAAAAAGGAAACTATTATATACTGACATGTACTAGACATACAAAAATTGAATATTTGACTTCTATACTGCAATACTGACGTACACAATTGAATCTTAAACTTGTATTTTGACATGTTGATATGCAAATAAAATAATCCACGTCTGTCTGACAACATCATTTACAAATGACTTGTTGTTTAACAAATGTTGTACAGAATTACAAAGGGTTGGATCTTCCCTTTCTCATCAGATAATCTGATAATGATCTTTAACTTGAAAATCATTATTATATTCATAATATTATACAAAAATGTATCTTGTTGCTTAGTGATATCTTTTTGTGTAATGAATTTGAACATGAACCTTTTAAGCCACAGTTGTTTTTGTCATAGAAAATTATCAACATTTTATTACAGAATACTGTAAATAAGGTTATATTTTGTTTGTTTTTATTTAAATTTCCCACCTCAAATAATGTGCAAAGCTAAGCACACAAAAAAGAGAATGCTAAATCTCAAATATTTATTTCAGATACTGTGGTACTGTTGTTTTAGATTCACCAATGTTTTTTTTTAAATTTTTTTAGGTATTCCTGTGGTACAGATTCTCCCGAGTTATAGTGTTCTTGTTGGAAGTTCAGTCACTCTTGGATGTACTGTCACTGCTAATCCCTTCCAAACAAGTGTAGTCTGGCAAAAAATTGAAAATGGTGTACCAACCAATATCAATACAGGGCTTCTGAATAAGTATTCTGGCTCTACAGTGAACACTCCATCGTTAACTATATTTAATGTTGTCCAGTCAGATTCCGGAAACTATATTTGTACTGCTACCAATAGTGTTGGAACGGGGACCAGTCAACAGACTGCATTATCTGTAACTGGAAGTGAGTTTTATGAATGTTATATCCTACTTTATTCTTGGAAACCAACTCCCTCCCTCCAAAAGAGGACATCAATATTTTTTGCAACAGTTTTATTGTTTTACTTTTTTGCTTCCTTTTATAAGTTTATAGTTTTCCTGGTTTTTTAGGATAATAAACACTTACAAACATCAAAGGATTTCGTATGAACATTTTGTCAATCAGATTTTCGTCAAAATTGTAACGGCCAACCACGATACGCCCTTTCAAAAATGGCAAGAATCTCCTTTTTGTGTTTGACCTCCTGATTACATCAACATTGGTTTCGTAATCCTTGTAAATTTTACACATCACAGATGTGAATGACAAAGTAGTACTTTGATGATACTCATTTCATTACATGACCAAATAAATCTAATACAGTAGATGAGGGTATAACAAAATACCCAACACGGAGGAAACTGAGCAGTAGTCACATGTATGCTGAAATGTTTGATATCCATGTCTGTCCAGTCATTCCACATTTTCATCCCTCTCAACTAATTGCATTTATATTTAGAATAATATTTTTAGAAAAAACAAGATGTATTTAGACCCATAATTGCAGCTCTTGAAAAAGTAAATTTTGCTTCCCTGTTTATATTGAACATTTGTTCTACGTAACTAGTCTGAATTTGATATCCAGCTTTATATGATCCAGAGTTACAACCTTTAACATAACAGTTGCGAAAATTTATGTAAAAATTACATTTTTATATTAAATTTAGGTTGGTGATGTGAAATCAGTTTCCATAACATTGACCTCCACCCAAGAAGACGATCACTATTTAAATAAGTTTTTATAGGACCATATACAAATATATAAAGAGGAAGATATTCTTAAATTTAAATTAAAACTCTTCATAATTGGTGTTCAAAAATTCTATATTCAAAATATCAGTCATGTCATTCAAAGTTGTCTATATATATCATTATGGTACTTCAGAATTTGAACCTATTTGTTGAATATGTCAGGTATTAACTTATAAACACATCACTACTGCTAACGATTAACCAATTCATTTGTCAGTTTTTTTAACCTTCCCATTTTAGATAGTATACAGTATACTGTTAAATAGTTTAGGTAGGTGAACAATTCAAAGTTTATATATTTACCTTCACTTCTACAGGTATTCCTGTTGTCACAGTATCTCAACCCACATACTCTGTTAGTCTTGGAGGAAACGTTACTCTAGGATGTACTGTAACAGCTTCACCACAACATACTAGTGTTCAGTGGCAGAGAATTCAGAATGGAGTCACTACAGCTATCAGCATGGGATCCAGCAAATATAGTGGCTCTCTTGTCAACTCACCAGCACTTAGTGTAAACAATGCAGACCTCAATGACAATGGTGCATACATTTGTACAGCTACCAATGTTGTAGGTACTGGTAAAAGCTCCCAGACAGTACTTACAGTGGTTGCCAGTAAGTATAAAAAGGAGCATACAATTTTTTTTTGCAATTGGTTGATCACTCAATCTAATTAAAATTAAATCTTCCATTTTGATATTCATTGCGACAGTAAAAAAGGTGAAAGATTTAATTATAAAATGGCTTATAGAACCATATTTTTTAAAATAACATATTTATTCTCTACATAGTTTATTGACTCATTTGCTACATATTTTCGAAACCAAGGAAAAAAGTCCACAATCAGATTACATTAATTAAATTAATTAAATTCATTCTCATTGATGCTGGATATTACACATGTTTTGCAACCAATAGCGCTGGAACTGGACAGAGTTCTCCATCAACACTTTCATTACTTGCACAAATTAAGCCGATATTGGTAGATAATTTAGTAATGAACTGTTGACTCTTACTCTTTCAAAATGCTTTTTGCGCCTAAATATTCTATATATATATTGGCATATACAAATAGGCAATTATAAATAGGAAAAAAACTATATGCACGCATCTGTTATAAAAGTCTAGTATTTCAATTATAACTGAAATACAAATCTGCATTTCACTTCTCTAGTTTTTTATTACATATGTTTCTTACTAGACAACAGTTTTTCAGAACATTATGTTTTTCTTTTAAGAAATTTGTTTTATAAGAAATTATAGCATTCATTTCAGCTGCATGCAACATAAAATATATTGCAAATATGCACTTACTTCAAAATTGCCATTAACATCATATCAGATCAGTGTGTAAGTTGACAAATTTTATAGTGCATAAAATTCTGAAATTTGCCGCATGTTTATAAAGAAGATGTGGGTATAGATGTGCATGGAAATGTGGAAATTTAAATAGACAGTTTTATGCATCATTGCAAGAACAAATGGACTACAAATCGATGAAACAAAAACTGTGTTGTATATTCATACTGAATGTAAAATTAAAGATATTACAAAATATTGGACAAGGTTAGCCTTGGATAATTATTTTTGCAGATGCCAGATTATCAAGTGATAGATTGTGTTGTACTTTACTTCCTTTTTAAGGCAGTACTGTTCTATAATTATAAATACTACAGTCCAGAATGTTATGTTACTATAAATCATAATTTTATTTAAAGAGTTAAAATACCAAAGTTTTCGGAGTAAAATGAGCAATTATCACAAACATTGGACAGTTTTGCTCTCCTTGTATTAAGTTGTATAACAACGGCTTTGCAGTCCGTCAAGTTTAAACCTGTTTTTTTTTCATCTTTTTTTTAATAATTTTTTCATGAATAGAATAATTATATTCTGTAAAAAAAATTAAATAATTTAACAAAATCAGATCCCTTTATCATAGTATATGCAGCTATTTTGACTACTTATCGGCTAACATACTACCAATAACGAGTATTTTTCAAATTACCATCTGCTTTGGGGACCCCGAAATGAATGACGACTGCGTAGTAACAACAATAACAAGCTGTTTCTTACGTTTATCGTCAGTTCTTCATGTCATCTTGTTTCGACGTAACCATTCATAATGAATATTCAGTACCTAATACGCAATTGTGTCAGATTATTCCAAGCTTTAAAATTGTAAACAGTAGTCGCCGCTACGCACAACCAAAGTTAACCGTCGATGTTTTATATATTAAATTTGCTTCAAAGCATATCTTTACATAACAAATACAGCTAAAATAGTTTTAAAATTATATCTCATATGTTTCTTTTTTTCAATATTCATGCATTTTCCGCAAGGTAATCATAACGATGGAAAAACATTTCTTTTGTGCCATCTAGCGGCGGTGAAATTTTTTATTATCTCCACTTGTTTTTCTGTCAATAAAATTGCGGTTTTAACGGTCAAATCAAGGAAATACTTTCCGACTGCGAGTTCGATTCCCGATGTGAGAAGAATCAAAAATCTAATCTTTGTGATTTTCTGAGTTGAAATTGCTACGATACAAATGACGGTGTTTCTTGAGTGTCAATATAAATAAATAACGTAAACAATTCATAACATATTGATCTTGAATTTTCTCACTCCAACTAAACCCAAAACTTCTATTTATTGCTTCCCCGTCCGTAACCTTCGGACGCGCTGTTACTTGACTTTGCTCAAATATTCCAACAAGAAGTAATCAAAATTACCAAGGTGACAATTCAATGTTATGAATTGTTTACGTTATTTATTTATATTGACACTCAATGACTAAAACAAATCGTTGGTCAGTCTGTGTCTATAGTTTAGACAAGAAACACCGCCATTTGTATCGTTGCATAATCTTCTAGTCTTGTATATTATTTTTTGTTTCAGCTGTATCTGCATGTTTGTCGATCCGATACTAAATAAGTGTACTGGTTTCGTAGCTTTCTTTAAACCCTTTCTATAATATTTTGAACTGCCTGTGGTGTGTATTAAGACGATCCCAGAGGACTTATATTATTCCATCTCCCAATGAATAATACTATTATTCCATCTCCCAATGAAGAATATCTTTAACATTGAGAGTTAAACGCCACTGATGAGTCTTGAATAGACGAAACGCGCGTTTGGGGTAATGAATTTGTCACCTTCGTATTTTTGATTACATCTTGTTGGAATACTAGAGCAAAGCCAAGTAACAGCGCTTCCGCGGGTGGCGGACAGCAAAGTGATGTTCGCAATTTGGTGGCAAGATTCCATGACTTTTTGCTCTTTTAAAGGTTTAACTTAATTATTTCTGTGTTTATTACATGTACAATGTTTTTTACAGTTGGTTATATATTATGTAAGTTTTGTTACCCTTTTGCATTTCTTTCTGATAATTGTTTTAAAATTGTCAGTATTAGGCCAGACTTGTAGATTTTATCTTTTCATTCTTGATAACTTAATCTAATGATAGTTGATCTGTTTAAAGATAAAAAAACAAGAACAATTCTCATTATAATAAATGATGTTCAAAAGCTGTTTTTGCTTTATTCAGATTTCAGTTTTTCCCCTATTGTTCAGTGTACGTCATAATTTTTCCAATTAAAAGGGGCTAGACACCATTTGAAAAGAGGTTGGAAAATTCCTTAAGTCATTGATATTTTTAATTAGATTTTAAATGTAGTCAACAAGAAAGTCCGTTGTAAATCTTCTACATAAATTTTGTTGGAAAATGTCTTAAGTGATTGAAATTTTATTGTAGAATTTAATGTAGTCTATAACAAGTTCAATTCAGATCTTCTATAGAAGTTTAAGGTTGTAAACTAATTTTAGCAATTGTACAGTTATAATATGTCTAGTTTTTTTTAGAATAGTACATGGAAGCAAAAAGCCCGATGAGAATCCAAACCTGTACTTATTTTTGGCTGTTTAACCCATGATAAAGAATGGTGGTCATGTCATCTAATGGGTGGGCGGGGAAAATAGGGTGTCTATTTTGTGTATCCACTACTCTTACATTTTTTTAACCCAGGCCTCTGAAACTTCAAAGAACGAATGCACGTGTATTGAAGTTGTGAACCTGTTATTTTGGAATTGTTGAAGTATTGTATCCTAATTTTACAGACTTGTGAACTATGTCATTTTTCTGAACATTTAAAGAAGACGGTATCGACTTGTGTAATCAACTTCTACAGTTTCCAACACAGATATCCGTAACTTCACATAAAAAGTGCACATGTATTCATGTTATATGTACCTGCAATAATGGAATTTTTTGAGAATATTTTCCTAATTTTACAGACTTGGGAACTTGATTATTTTTCAGAAGAGGGTACCTATTTTGTGTAATCAACTTCTCGTACAGCGTGCACCACATATATTTTTGAAACTTCTTAGAAAGATTGCAAACCTATTAAAGTGTTTTCAGAAGAAGGTAGCTATTCAAACCTATGTGCACCTAGTCTCAAGAAACTGTTAAAGAAATGTTTTCCCATAGGAACTCAATCATTTTTTAAGAACATTTTATACATGATGTCTTTGTTTTTGTGTTAGCAACTTCTACATTTTTTTTTACACAGACCCCAAACCTTCCAACAAATTGTTGCTTGATATTTGTTCCAAAAAATGTGAAAAACTTTGATGCATATGTGATTATTTTCTGTCAAATACCAAAATGTCTCACCTTTCATAAGGTTGCATTAAACTTTCAAAATTAATACTTGCATAGATAAGATATATTAATGTTAACTTTGGCACTTGTAATATTTACAAGCATGGTTTCTGATGTTCTGAAATTATTGATGTTTTCTAATTAATTCTTTTGCAATTTTATATATGAATAATACCATAAAAATATTATCGCAACTTAAACATGGTCAACAAGAGTCAATGTGTGACTGCTTCAGTAGACAGTCACCAATTTTATATAGAAGATGCCATTTTGCAACAATAGAAAAAAAGAGAAGCAAATGTTTGATATTTGCGGTCTTGCTTCACTAGTCAGTTGCAAAGTCCAATTCAGATCTACTACACCAGTCAATCAAGGTGAGATCTTAGCAAGACAGAGTTTAGTAGCTAAGTCCGTGTTAACATCTTCAGCACTAGTCAAGTAGTAGCAACGTTCTAGCAAGTCCTAAAACGATAGTCACAAGAAAGGTTCATGTATGATCCAATTGCAGTAGTTCTTCAGTAGCAAATTCATGCGAGATTATGCTGCAGTAGTCATTCAGTAGCAAAATGTGTGTTAAATCCTACTGCAGTAGTAAGCAATTCATGCGAGACCATACTGCAGTAGTCAATCAGTAGCAAAACTCATATAAGATTTCACTGCAGTAGTCATTCTGTAGAATATTTATGCGAGGACATACTGCAGTAGTCAATCAGAAGCAAAGTTCATGTGAGATTCTATTGGAGAAGTCAATCAGTAGCAAAGTTCTTTTGAGATCTCACTTCGGTAGTCATTCAGTAGCAAAGTTCATGTGAGATTCTATTGCAGCAGTCATGCATGCAGTAGCAAAGATCTTATAAGATCTTACTGCAGTAGTCAATCAGCAGCAAAGTTCGTGTTAGATCCTGAAGCAGTCGTTTTTCAATGGCAAAGTACAAGTGATATGATCTTGCAGTAGTAAAGAAAAATGCATGTGAACTCAATCAGTAGCAAAATCCATGTGAGCTTCTTCCACGGTGGTCAGTTAGTTGGAGTATGAGGCCAAACTTTTTGGTCAATTTGTAAGAAGTCCATGCAAGAACATTTTACTTTAATAAATTCGTGTGATACCCTACTGCAGTAGTAAAATATTTAAAAAGATATAAATCAACTGTTTTCAAAAGAAGAAGAGAGGTTAGTCTGTACCATTATCTCCTCGTGCGTTTATGTAAATTCCTCGATGTGATGATTTAGTACGTATTTATCAAATATTATTGTGATCGTTTTTTGTGCCAGTTATACAAAGGATATTTATAAAGGGTCAATTGTTGGGATTAATTATTACATGAACTAGAATTTAAGTCGTCAATAAAACAATCCATGTTATGTTTGTTTGTTTGTTTGATGGTGTTCAACGCCACTTTTAGCAATTTTTCAGCTTTATCATGGCGTCCAGTTTTTATTGGGGGAGGAAGGGAGTATAGGAGACAATCCATGTTATGAAAATAAGGCCTATTATTAAAACAATTTAAATCATTAATATGTTAAACACATAAAATTGGAATGTAAAAAAAATATTTATTTTAACCAGATAACCATGCATGTTAACTTGTGAATCCATATCTATATATTTTCCAATCACCTGTAAAATTTCTATATGAATCTTCTGTACACATCCGATTTGTATCCACTCTTTTCAGATGATATATTTTTTCCAGATCTTCCTGTAGTTCAGATACAGAAAAATGCATATAATGTTGTCAATGGTGACTCTGTAACATTAGTCTGCACTGTAACATCAAGTACAACTATAACTTCAGTATACTGGCAGAGAAACTCATTGGGTGCAATATCAACAATAACACCTAATACCAATATTAACAAATATTCTGGCAGTACACCAAGCATTCCTTCCCTAACAATTACTGGTTCCTCTGTCATTGATGCTGGAGATTACACATGTTTTGCAACCAATAGCGCTGGAACTGGACAGAGTTCTCCTTCAACACTTACAGTATTTGCACAAGGTAACCAGATATTTGTAGATGACATAGTAATGAACTGTTTATTAAATGTTATATTCTATAAAACTGATTATAAATGATGCCACAATGTGGCTGACATTGCAAAATGGAAACCAACCAGTCTTTAGTCAGTCAAGAAAATACAACAATAACCTGACATGTGACAAGATATTTTTTAAATGTTATTTCTTAATAATTTAAATTCTTAATATTGAAACCGACAGCTAGATATTACCAATTGCGATGTGTTGATAATGTTTATATTCTATCTCATGTTATCGTTCAACGTTAATTTATAGATTAAGAAAAATTGCATATAGGCAATTACGATTCGATTCGTGTATAAAAATGTTTTCAGTATTGTTTAGTAAACTTCAGTGGGTGGATATAAAAATTACTGCAATGAGACTACATACAAATGTTCAACACCTATACTTATGTATACTACTCTGTTATAGTGTGTCAAGTGTATAGACACATAATACATTTTTAAATAATACTGTTTCTATTCAAACTATGTGAAACTATGTTTTAATAATGTCAGAAAAAGCTAAAAAGAACATTTATCGGTTTTGATTTTACATTTTATATATTACAAAAAAAACCTCATCTATCTACTTATATTTTTTTGTGCATTAACCCATATTACAGTAGAGATGTATAAATATAGTGCGTTGCTTTTATGTACGTTTGCTGTCGCTTACTGTCCTGTTTGTTTGCTACAACATGTAATTATGATTTATTAACTAAAGAAAACTTTATAAAACATATACTTTTACCACAAATTTAACTATAACATTTTATATTTAATCAGGACATATTTCTTATTGCGCACGTTACTGGCATTTAAGTTTTCAAAGATGAAAATGATGCAGCAACTCAATAATCTTTTCTACTTGAATAAAATTATTCTTAAATAAAATTTATCTTCAAATATGTAGTCTAGATATTGTTTGTAAATGTTCCAGTTGAAATACTCATAAATTTCATTAAGAAAGTTGTGGTAGGACATTGTAGTTGTTTTCCTATGCATACTACTGTTACCTTAGAATGAGCGACTTGTCATAAAATGCAGTTGTTTGATATTATTAATATAATACATAAAAGAAAATAATTGGTCGTCAATTGCTTAATCTTCAGTGATATTTGTCTCTTATTTTAAACGTAGCCATATATATATTTCAGAAAGAAAGATTCTTTTAGTGAAGGTAATTAAGAGCACAATGGATTTATTTATCATTCGGATGTTTAAAAATGTTTGTCTGCAAGTTGTTTGTAGGTATTCTACTTTTTAATTTAGCACAACCATATCATTATTTAAAGTTTGTGGGAATATAAATCTATTGGCAGAAGATTGTGAATGATTGACATGGCCAAGATACACTGGATTAACTGATACATATTGGTTTGCTATTTTAGGGCTGCCTAGTTTGTTGAAGGATTTTACAGTCTTTTTGGTTTGTACAAGACACATTCAGACATTATTTCGTATGTATCTCGGAAACATACAAGCGTGGATTGTTTTCACAAATAAGAGTTTGAACTAAATCATAGGTTGAATATTTATCAAAATCCACACAGTGGATTTGTATTTTCATGCATAAATGATGAAAGAGTTTCATAGCAACACATTAATCAGTGTTTGTTTTATTCTTTAGATGCCACCCTCATCCAGAAAGCTGTATTGCAAAAGTTTTTTTGACATCTATGCGAAACATATCGTTTTTGACTGAACCTCAGCCTAGATCAAAGTTATGATATTTTTTTGTTTGTACTCCACCCTCCTTTTATGTGAAATACATATATTATAAAATATGTCGTGGGTAAAATTTATATATAAAATGTAGTTGTTAATCTATTTTGCAAAGTTTTTGCAGTATTTTAAGCAGTTTAAGTGAAAGAAGTCACATCCCAACAATTCGGCACAAGAGGCTTTGCAGCTGCCGCATTTAAGATCCCGGCATAAAACATCTTAGTTAGTACAAATAGGTGTTAACCATGCGTTTAAATCAAGAACCGAGTCAATGCTTTGCATGTCCCTGTTGAAGACTATCAGAGCAGACAATTCAGTCTTGTGCAGCGGCTCTTGGACTATTAGGTACTACTACACCAAAGCAATCTAATGTTACTGATTGATTAGATTGATTAGATCTTAAGTTAACTTAAATTTCAGTAATTGGGGAAAATATTTTGACGAAAACTTATAACTTGTAAATCAACACAAAATATGTTTCGTAGAGAAATCGAAACTCATAAAAATCAATTTCGAACAGTGAGTAGATGAGTTGAGGTTAAGTGTTGAAGGCCACAAAATCTTGGATGAAAATAATACGAAGAGATTTAAGCTTAAGCTGTCTGATAATCCAGCTGGGATTTAGAGGGAATTGGTTACGGTTTTTTTCTATTCACCATTTGTCGGCAACTGTCTTTATTCTGAGTTGCGTGAGGTGTATTTGGTGAACATCCTGTTTTTACACGTCTAAAAAAATCTTAAAAGTTTGAACCACTGTAAAGGATAAGTATGCAAGTAAGGTTATCTTACATACATTTAATTTCAGGGTCCAAAATACTGATCTAACAAAACGAATAATAAATTTTGATATACAATTTGGAGTTTAATCGTGACCAATTTTATAGATCTAAATACAAAGCAAAAGTTAAATAGTTGGTTGTGTGTTAAATCTTAAACTCATTTCAATAAATGTGAATTGTTCAATAATGTGACATCATCCATGTAGCAAAATCTGAAATTAAATGATTGTGCTAGTTTGTTGTCTTTCTTATGTCTGAAAATACACGTTTAAAATCTGTACATGTATGAAATCTGCCTCGTATGAATACAAAAATAAATCGACACGTAAAGGAGCACAGTCCGTACCCATTACACTGCCAACTGTTTCTTGAGAACACGACCGCCTTGCATGCAAAATATGCTATCGATTACAAAATCCGGCATAGTAATTCTTGTTATCAGAATCAGAAAGGCAATTGAGGCGTGTAAGCAAGATTGCTAGTTAAACTATTATAAATTATTTATTTATCAAACAGTCAATGTAGTGAAATTTTTACACCAATACAATTAATTTTTTTAGGGTTCCTATTAGCTAGAACTAAAAACATATCTATCGTGTGGATGAGACAAATTGTGTGCTGCAGCAGGATGTTCGAAAAAAGATATAGATTTAGTGCTAGCAGATCCTTTGGGTATAATATTACCAGTTGTTTTCAACGACCTGATTGCCTTTAACCGCTATGCGAGTGTATCGAGACCTCTTACTTCTGTTTGTCCATTGTTTCTTGTTAATCATAAGCATCGTCTATTAGAATGATAGAACTTAAACAAGTATTGGTACTTTGCTCTCGATATATTGGATTTCCTGCTTAATAAAGTACACAAAGTTTCGTTTTCAACGACGATAAAATGTCCTGTAGTCCAGCAGGCCAGCATTATTATATAGGCATTCAATAGTTTGTTATTTTGAATTTTGAAAAATACTGAAGTGACACACATATACAAAATATTAATTCGTAATCTGTACTTGGCTAAATGTTAAAAAAGTTATTTAATTTTAGAGTTATTAATTCGACTAAATAAATATTTTACAGGACCTGCTTATTGAAGGATAAGATTTATTTGATTCCGAAAATTTGGTACAGCAAAAGGGTTTACTGAAAGTGTGTATTAGGATATATAGAGATTTACGAATGTATTACCTACTGATGAAGCAAGAGACATGGGAAACATGACGAAACAATACGAGGAGCTTTTTAGTTTATCAAGTGGAGTGATATCACTCACCTCGTTACCTTTATATGATGTTAAAGCAGTTCTAGCCTTTTAACTTTAACATTAGTGGTCTAGTACAAGGATAGTTTACTGTCAAATATAACAAGAAAATATATGGGTTTCACACATATCTAGAGATGTTCGATTTATATATTATTGGTGTATCCGGTTTGGTTTGCTAGATTTTTTCAATTTGTTTTATTTAAAATTTCATCATATGCTGTAAAGTGTTACAAATATAGACGATTGTGAAAGGCAAGAAATAATTATCTTGATTATAATATCTCAACTTTGAGAAGAGTACTGTAAGTAAAAAAAGCAAAGTGTTGGAAAGACAAATGTTTACCGTACAATTCCAATACTTTGACTTTTTCGAAATCACATAGTCACATGGTTCTGTGGGAGAAAAAAGGGGGGTGTTAGATCGGCAGTTATCGAGTCCTTGCGTCGGGCATCCTCGGAAGATCAAGGATAAATACCGACAAGTTACAATATCTATTGATTTATTTTTACAGTAATTAAAATTGTTTCAAAAGATTTACAATTAAATGTATTCAAACGTCAAACTAACATTTATGTACATAACATTGCTAAGAACTTAATAATATTTTCTGACTAAAATTTAAAAAAATTTGAAGAGTCTTATTGTTGCCAGAGACATGTTATTATATGACGTTTTTTACTGATTCAGAAATCATTTTTTTTTAAATAACATGCATGTTTTAAAATTTAATTTTCGTATACAAATCATAATATAAATTAGCATTTTCGTGGCTTATTATGCTAGTCTAAATGGTCTTTCATTTTGACCTTTAATTAAAGTTCGGTGTCAAAAATAAACAATTAGCAAATAAACAAGGAAATCTAATAGCAAAAAATATTTTTGAAAATTCTGTTCATTCAAACAACTAGTTTGTCAGACTGAAATCAGTATTAAATAATTTAGGATCTTCCTCTCTAAATCATGGTTTAAGCTCACTTAAACAATATTTAAATCAAATAAAAATTAGATTAAATGATCAAAATCTCCAAAATCTCAATACCCTTATAGACACATCTCCAAAACTAGAATTTTTTAGAACAATTTTTAAAATAGGATGCAGACCTCACTATTCAAATATCTTTAAAAAAGCTAAAGACAGGGCTGCTCGTTGTAAAATTCGCATCAGTGCACATAATCTAATGATCAAAAAGGGAAGATACCAAAAAATAAATAGAAAAGATAGAAACTGTCTAGTTTGCAATGCAGGAGAAATTGAAAATGAAAAACACTTTTGTTGCATTGCAAAAATTATAAGTTGATCAGAACTACATTTCTTGATAGAATTAAAAGTTTAATCCCAGATCTTTCAACAAATAGCAAATCCCTGTTATGCACTTTATTGAAAAGCAAATCTGAAATTTGTATAAAACTTACTACTACCTTTATTTTAGAATGCTTTGAATTAAGAAAAAGTTATATCATATAAAACGTAATTTATTGGTTATATCATCTGTATACTATAATATATGCGTTCCGTTAGCTATGCTTTTTAATTTGTCTCTATCATCAGGTAAATTTCCCGATCTATGGAATAATAGGTTCTTTCATACGTTTTTGGGAAAGACCGGTTGATCTTTCACGAGTGATAGAAATTTTTATGTCTTTTCGCGAGTGGAGCGCAGCGGAACGAGCCAAAAGACATAAAAATTTCTATCACGAGTGAAAGTTCACACGGACTTTCCCAAAAACGTATGAAAGTACCTATTTCTTCCGTAAATCAACAATTTTCACATCGCTATAACTTATAGACTCTCCATTGTTTTAGACTCCATTGTCTCTGACGTCCAATCAGAACGCCGGAAATAATGAACGTCATAGAAGAACGTTGTTATGCTTCCATAACAACGTTCTTGTTTCTTGCGTTTTGATTGGATGACGCAGCAAGTGCAGATGTGTGCGCGTGAGCTCATCTGTACTGGGTCATCTGTACCAGAAATCGGCCATTTACGGAAAAAAACCGCATCTGTTATGCCATTATTTAAAAAAGGTGACAAACACGATCCTTCAAAGTATCGACCTATTTCCCTATCTCTTCTGTCGGCAAGGTTTTTGAAAGAATTGTTTTTAAACATGTTTTTAACCTCTTGATGTCTAACAATTTATTATACAAATATCAATCAGGTTTCATTCCTGGTCATTCAACAGTTCACCAGCTGATAGAAATTCATTACTCAATCATTAAGACTCTTGAAGACAAAAACATTTCGTCGTTTATTTTTTGTGATGTGTCAAAGGCTTTTGATCGTGTGTGGCATACTGGGCTTCTAGTCAAACTCAAAGCATATGGTATACAAGAAAATCTTTTTAATTGGTTCAAAAGCTATTTAGTTAACAGAAATCAAGGTGTTTTTATTTCCAATGCTAAATCGCCTCTTCAACAAACTAGTGCAAGGGGTACCACAAGGTTCAGTTCTTGGTTCCCATCTTTTTCTTGTTTATATAAACGACATTGCCGATGACTTGATAAGCTTTACAAGACTTTTTGCAGATGACACCTCTATATCTTATACTACCCAACTTCCATCCACAATCGAAGACGTAATGAATATAGATCTTGAGAACATTGCCTCATGGGCTCAAACATGGTTAATTAATTTTAACCCACAAAAAACAAGGCATTAATCATTTCAAATAGTAATCTAACTGAAGATATTAATCTCTTATTTCAGAATCCACCTATCGAAATTGTTACGTCTCACAAACATCTCGGTATTACTTTTGATTCAGATGGAAAAATTTCCAAACATATAGATACTATGATACAATCGATCAGTAAGAAGTTATCAGTTCTTAGAAAATTAAAGTATACACTTAACAGGAACTATTTGGCTAGAATTTATCTGACTTTTATCCGCCCTCTTTTGAAATATGGTTCTGAGGTGTGGGATGGATGTGACTTGAACGTTGTAGACAGCCTTTTTGCAACTAGAAGCTGGTCGAATAGTTACAGGGCTACCAATATTCGCTAGCAAAGAATCAATCTATTTTGAAACTGGCTGGGAATTGCTAGAAGAAAGGCGACGATTTAAGCGTTTAAATATATTTTACTCTATCCATTACAACCTATGTCCTCAATACCTTTGTGATCTAATGCCTCCCCTTACCAACCAGATTTCAACATATAATTTGAGAAACCGAGACGATTATGCTATCACTCAGTTTAGATTAAATACCACCAAAAATACTTTTTTTTATATTTGACCGCGAAAGACTGGAACAGCTTGGATCTAGAAAAAAGACAGGCTAGAAATATAAATATTTTTAAAAGAATAATAAAGTCAAATAATTCTAAACCTCCTGAATACTTTTTATATGGTGAGAGAAAGCTAAACATAAGTGAATTTAAAGTATTCAGCATTAAATTCCTTTATCGAAGGAAGACTGACTGGTATAGTTGTTGGCTGTTGTTTCGTTCCGCTCTAGTATTCCTTAAACAAATGATTGGTGATTGGTTAAACCTGTCCTAAAATAGAAAAACCAAATCGGGGTTCGGTCTTTTTGAAAATCGTCTGCAAGGAGGTGACAGGAAAAATGTCGGTTTGGCAATCAAAATTTTTTAAACCTTCCCACCCACCTCCATTACATAACACGCACAAAGTTAATACATTTTGCTAATCATCTTGTTAACGAAATTGGTACTTCGCTTCTTTTCTTGAATATTTTCAGATATGGGGACAGCTTGGAGCTTGAGGATTGAGGAGCCTTGGAAGGAAAAAGCACACAGTCTTGGTATCGTCGTGGAGTGTGAGAAGCGTGCAAATGGTGGTTTCGGACAATACGGCAGATTTTTCACTGCACTGGCCCCCCTTTTTATTAACTGTCAACTAGCAAATATCTAAATTCTGGAGTAACCTCTGTTTCCCAGGGTTGCTCATCCCCCATATATATCAGTTGCTAATTTATAAAAGTTAAATCAAGTTGCGGCGACCAATATATTGACTTGAACTTTAATCTTATCTTATATTTCAAATTATTTATTTATTTATTTATTTATTTATTTATATATTGTTGTACTTGTATAATAAAGCTGTGGCCAAATACTGCCAATCTAGATCTTTGTTTTTATTCAGCATTCTCTGAGACACGTGCTCTGAGATAATCCATACCAGACTTAGACATATGTGTAGTTCACTTAATGCGGACTTATTCCCACTGCTTATTCCGGATTAATGTTGTACCATCTCCTTCTTGCAGATGTGGTCATCCATGAGAAGACAGTATACATTATTTTATGGAATGTACCCAGTACAATGCTGTTAGACACTTGCTACATGAACAATTAAGTGGTTTAGATAAAACTATTGAATTTCTGTTGGCTGGTGACGATAATTTAACTTCCAATCAGAATATGCAAATTTTCTCTTGTGTCTAAAACTACATAAAACGAACAAAACGTTTATATGATCAATTGAACCAAACGCCAGATACCCACCTTTACCTTTTTTATTTTTGTTTCCGTTTTTTTTATGAAACAATGTTTTTGTTCTTTCTTCTCTCACACTGCATGTTACACAACACTTTAAATATCATATGTTTATATGCTGTCATTAGAATCTTTGTATTTGTAAACATTGTATGTAAGGGAGAGGACCTCCATAATGTTGTCATAACTTATGTCCAATCCCTTTGCTTTATTTGAGCAAATAAATATTTTTAAAGTAAAAGTACGTAATATAACGTAATAAAATCTAAAATGCCTTATTATTATCAAATTATCTAAATAATTAATAAAAGTAACACAAATTTATACATTTTATTATGCAAAGATACGAATGCATTTTAAAAAAATAAGGAAGCATACCCTATAAATCATGAAATAATCAAAGAAATAAAATTGAAGTGATCAATTCTTTCTGATTCTATCTAGCGAAGACATGAGGTCAAGAGCGAATTAATATACAATTTTTCCTTATCCTTATTAGATCAGGACAAAAATGTATTTTAAAGCTTGAAGGATTTAACAAATACGAAAAACTGTAAATGAAATATTTTCTTTAATATATAATTAGCAAATTTATCACTTACAACATGAACTATATTGTAGAGTATTGTTTTTTACCGGAAAAGCGATAAATGGTCAATCATAGCCGAAAGAGCCGTAAGAGGTAATAAGAAGAGATCGAACATATGATAATTATCTAGCGATGTTAAATTTTTTGCCTAATTGTTACTTTCATCCTTGGATCAACATCACAATGGTGTGTTAGAAAGCAAAGTGGTTCTTCATAATCGACCCAGTTTAAGATGGGGTACAACTAACTGAATTATTTATAAGCAGTTGTATTTTGGGTAAAACGCATATTAAGTAACGAAAGTATTAATGATGCAGTTTTAACTATTCTCACTAACCCCTGTTGCTAGATTGGAATCGTCCTATAAAAATTGAATAATCTTTAAAGGAGTAGTAATACCGCGGCGGATTGCTCGATCATTGTCATTCGTTAAGACCAAGACAGAAGTTGCTGTAAGCATAAGTAAATACATGAAACGAAACCTATAATAAAGCTTGGAAGTTTATAGTGACAAAGGTAGAATAAACGGAGCTAGAGCTTATAGCGTCTGATGTTATAGACTTGTCACAGCCTCTCAGGCCATTAAGTCTCAAAGTAACAGTATTGATAATAAACTGGGTTTGTGTTACAAGGGATAGTGGTATAGAAGCATTGCGTTTCTATACCATAGGCGGCATTTAAGCAATGTGCTGATTTTTTGTAGTCTAAGAACATTGTGCTATTAGACACGTATCCCGGTGATTTAGTTATTAGATAAGGAAAGGTCATATAGGACAGGTTATAGGAACCTAGGGTTGTAAATTTGCTTTGTGTAGTATCACTTAGGTTTTGGAGTTTTTGTGTAAATTCATATATATATATATATATATATATATATATATATACGTCTACAAATTAAGCCCAACACTGTTTGAATTAGATTTTTAACACTGTCAAATTTTTGCTTTCCCTCAGCGGGATTCGAACTCACACCGTTGTGACACTGTGGCACCAATTCGCCTGCACTATGTCCAGCGGTCTAGACCCCTCGGCCAAATCCGCTATATAAAAATATAGCTTCATTAACCGGGGTGAATCTTAGACATAGACATAGTACATGTGTACTAGCGTGTGACGATGGAAAATAATGGCTTAATTTGTAGACGTATATATAAATATTTGATGTTAACCCTGTATTTCTGATGTTTCAGAAATCCGCTGGATAGATATATTATATGGTTGTCACAATACTTAGACGTTTGTATATAATTTACTTACTGTGACTGCATGACAAGTAACTTTGTCATCCTATATAATATATACAAAAAATGCTGAATTAGATTACTGTCAGATTAATACGTATTGGTTACGAAAATTCCATCGTCACACGCTAGTACACATGTACTATGTCTATGTCTAAGATTCACCCCGGTTAATGAAGCTATATTTTTATATAGCGGATTTGGCCGAGGGGTCTAGACCGCTGGACATAGTGCAGGCGAATTGGTGCCACAGTGTCACAACGGTGTGAGTTCGAATCCCGCTGAGGGAAAGCAAAAATTTGACAGTGTTAAAAATCTAATTCAAACAGTGTTGGGCTTAATTTGTAGACGTATATATAAATATTTGATGTTAACCCTGTATTTCTGATGTTTCAGAAATCCGCTGGATAGATATATTATATGGTTGTCACAATACTTAGACGTTTGTATATATATATATATATATATATAATTCGTCTAAGAAATAGTCAACAATTGTTCGTACGGGATGTAGATAACGATGCAGACTAAAATAATAATATATTCGTTTAAAAATATGTACAACAACATCTAGATACATAATTAAAGCGAAAACAAAGTTTTACACTTTAAAAAATTGCACAAATATTTCGCCTGACCAACAGGCTTCGTCAGTGTTTTTACAACGAATGACAATAACAGGTAAAAAGTTTTTGTCGTTATACGTATGTGATGTATACTATATCTAGTAATTAACGAAAAAATGTTTTTTGTTAATGCTATTACAAGTATGTACAGGTGTATAAATATGTAGCACTATTTATACGGTTACAATCAATATATATGCAAAAAAGCAGTTTTAAAATAAATAAAACGACACGTAATTCTACATGAATATTCTGAGTCCATGGTTGTATCTGGTCTAAGGTCCTATAATTTTTCATTAATTCCCTTCGGAAATGATGTTCCCAATGTTTTTATCCAAAAACTTTCTTTCTCTTTTCTCTGTTTGTCTGTCCACCTTGGGTTATGGTCTATTAGGGTCACCCTGAGTTTATTAAAAATTTCAGCTATTGCAGTGCCGTGCGTACGTAGGTGCCTATTAAGGGGTAAGTTGGGTTTGCATCTTGTGTCGCTTCTGTGCCCGTTCATTCGTTTGCTGAATCGTTGCACAGACTCACCAACATACTGGAGATTGCATATACCACACTGTAAAAGGTATATAATGTTCTCACTTTTGCAATTCAAATTGACATGGATGTCAAATTGTTTCCCATTTGATGTGCTAGTGAAGTGTTGGGTGTGTTGTAAGTGATCACATGTCATACAACGACCGTCACCACAGATGCAACATTGCCCCGATTGGCGGCTACGTGACGACATTTCTGCTCGGATTAACTGATCTTTTAAACTTTTGGGTTTTCTAAAGGCCATTACAGGAGGTTCTGGAAATATTTTTGAAAGTTGATGATGTTTTTCAATTGTTGTCCATCGTTCGCGGATAGTACGTGCGATGTCTTTAAAAGCTGGGTGGTATGTTAGGATAAACGGGACTCTATTGTTAGTTTTCTTTTCTCTGAACTGCAGAAGCTGGTCCCTACTGATGTTGTTGGCTTTATTAAAACCTATTGATATGTTTTTGTTATTGTATCCTCTCTGCTTTAGATGGCATCGAAGCTCTCCAAGACGCTGCTTAGTTTTAGCCTCCGTAGAACAGATGCGTTTAACTCGCAGAGCCTGGCTGAAAGGAATACTTTTGCTGCAATGTTTAGGATGGCAGCTGTTTGGTGAGAGGTACTGATGTTTATCTGTGGGTTTACAGTACAGATCGGTTGACATAATTCCATCTATTACGGTGGTAGTGGTATCTAAGAATGAGATTTTAGATGTGGACATTTCATGTGTGAATTTGATATTAGGATGTATACTGTTAGCGTGGTCAAAGAACTGTTTAAGGTTTTCCTCGCTTTCAATCCATTTCATGTCAACATCATCAATGAACCTAAACCATGAGAGTGGATGGTGGAGAGAAGAGTTTAGAAGTTGTTTCTCGAGTTTAACCATAAAGATGTTAGCATAGGATGGTGCCATTTTGGTTCCCATGGCTGTTCCGTTAATTTGTAAATAGTGCTCGCCATTAAACGTAAAATTGTTATGTTTTAATACAAGTTCAAGTAGTTGAATTAGGCACTCAGTGGGGGGATCTTTGATGTCGCGTTGTTCCCAGACCTCCTTGCATGCTGTTATGCCGTCGTCGTGTGGTATATTGGTGTACAATGATGTTACATTCATGGAGACGAGGATTGTGTCCGGTGGAAGTGGATTCATGGATTCCATTTTACGCAGGTAGTCGGTTGTGTCTTTTATGTAAGATGGTAAAGTTTCAACGTGTGGTCTTAAGTGGAAATCTATAAACTCTGATATTTTCTCTGTAGGATGTCCGTTGGCCGAAACTATGGGTCTACCGGGGTTATTCTCCTTATGGATTTTAGGCAGGAGATAAAAACGAGCAGCTCTGGGATTTTCCGGTTGTAGATATTCAAGGGTGTCTTTGTCAATGTGACCCTTTTGTGGATGGATGTTAGGGTCTTACTTATTATTTTTGCAAAATTATCCGTTGGATCAGAGTCAAGTTTTTATAGAATTTTTCGTCAGTCAGTTGTCTTTCGGCTTCTCTAATGTAATCAGATTTATCCATTACTACTACTGCACTCCCTTTGTCTGCTGGTTTGATGATAATGTCATCTCTTTCTTTTAGTTGGTTCAAAGAGTTCATTTCTTCTTTTGACAAGTTGTTAACGGAAGTGTTGTAGTTTTTGGCAATACTCGTCACGTCCGACTTTACTTGGTCGATGAAAGACTCAAGAGTAGAGTTTTTGCTAGGCTTAGGAATCCAGGTACTCTTAAATCTAGGTATCGATGGTTCATGTTCATTGTTCTTAGATTCATCGATATTATTGCTACAGTCCTCTTCTTCGTCTTTAGATTTGAAGTGTTCCTTAATCCTGAGTGCCCTAGCAAACTTGTTGAGGTCGTTTTCAAGTTCAACTTCATTTATTTTGTTGTTAGTGGGACAGAAATTAAGACCTTTCGACAGCAATTTAGTTTCTGTTTCCGTCAATGGTGTGGACGATAGATTCACAACAATATTGGTATTAGTGTTTGATATTTGCTTACGTTTTCTGAAGCGACGTTTTCTAGATCTCTTTTCGTGTATAGGTTGAAGTTGGTTTAACGGTGGCTTAACGGGAACAATACCATCTCTCGAAAATTTTTTGTTTTGTTTTGATTCTAGTTTTGTTGTTTCTATAGACCTAATTTCATCAAGTCGTCTTTGTAAGTTCTTATATTCCTTAGATGTCAATGTACGTTCGGAAGTGTCTATCAACTTTGCTATTTGTTTGTCCAGTATTTCTTTTTGGTGTAGAGCATACTGGAGTAAAAGATTCATGAGACGCATAGAGCAATCGAATAATATTGAGTCCCATCTGAATCGAAATCTTTTAGATTGAGCACCAGTTGTTTGTAGTGATAATTTAATTTGTAACCCTATCGGTATGGTAGTTATAGAAATACAACTCTAGCTACATATATATATATATATATATATATATATTAGTTTATATATATATATATATATATATATATATATATATATATATATATATATATATATATATATATATATATATATATATATATATATATATATATATATGTAGCTAGAGTTGTATTTCTATAACTACTAGTATATGATACAGACATAAGGTTTACGGTATAAACCTAGAGTATAGGGTTGTTATATAAACAGAAGGTTTGGACAGATTGTGTGTGTGATTTGGTGTACATATAGTGGTGTGATTTAAATATAAAAGGTTGGTTATATAGAATTGTATTTTATAGTTTGGTAGCATAAATTGTTAGTAGAACAGTTGTATTACCGTTGACCGCGAGACCGTTTATATAAACTGATACTCTTTTGATCCTGAGTATAATCAGGCAACATGTTACAATCGTCGGTGATATAAAATAAGGCTAGATACGTTACAAAATTGGTGTCCGCTGTGGGATAAGAGAAAACAAGTTACAATAGCTAATTTTCGGCTATATCATGGCGTCCAGTTTTTATTTGGGGGGGGGGGGGGGGATTATTCAGAGAAAAACCCCCGGCCTTAGGTATGAAAACGCAATTCTTGTCAACTAAGATTGGAGTCTTGGAGTCGAGTACACCCTGCCCGCAGTGAGACTCGAACCAGCGATCTCAGTGTTTACAGACCACGTGATCAATAGTCGACGAACACTCGGCCATCAATTAGTAAAAATCGTTGTTACAAAGTGACAGAGCTTGTAAAGGCTAGAGAGACGGTGATGGGTAGGTATATTACAATAGGCTGCGACTATGCGAATGATTTTCAGTCATAAATGAAGCAATACATACATAGGTAATAAAAGGTGTATCAAGGAAAGACATGTTTGGCAAGGTATCCCATGTAATTGCAGAATATTCTGATACTAATATAACTGAGTGACAAATATAAAATGTCGATCGAACATCCATCATCAACTACTTTTTTGAATACCATTTCTCTGCGAGATAACCAATATGTTCCACTCCAATAATATCCTTAACACCTCCTTTAGTATCGCACAATCAAGCATGTCACATGCTAATAGGATTGTCAAAATTGTAGTAATTGCTGAAGAAACTATAGCTCTGCAAAAATCTTCCTATACGCTTGAAAGCAGGATTATTGCCATTTGAACGCCAAATTTATGGACATATGGACAATAAAAGTGGTTGGTATATTATTTAAAGTAAATGCAGTATGTTGTGCATGAAAGCATTTTCTGAAGCTGAAAATAGGACGTGGAAAAGCTGTGAACAGTCAATTTTAATTAGCATGCAGAAAAGTCTTCTTACAAAAAATGACGTGTGTATTGCTTTGATAATTTTTTTATATAATTGAGACAAATAGAAGTGGAAAGGCGAGACAAGAAAATCTCAAACTCATATCGGGTATCCAGATCCAAC
Organism: Limnoperna fortunei; assembly: GCA_944474755.1. Classification (NCBI taxonomy): domain Eukaryota; kingdom Metazoa; phylum Mollusca; class Bivalvia; order Mytilida; family Modiolidae; genus Limnoperna; species Limnoperna fortunei. Next base: position 37,451,631 of record OX104113.1, read on the forward strand.
ATCCGCGTAGGGATCCAAATTCTGCAGAGCCAAACAAAAGCAACAAAGAAGGCGATTGGTATGTTTCCAAATAATTAGATCCAAGTATCACGCAGCAATAGTTTTCCGCGTATGTTACTCAGTTATGCCCGTTAAAAAGTCAAATTCAGGAACAGGAAATCCTACCTATAATATACCTAGAACACAGTCGGTGAGAAAAGTAACAATGAAGTTAAGTATACATTGGCAGATGTCAGGCTCAAACTCAATGTCCACATGAAAATAATCAATATTTAATGTCGTAATACTTGGCCACTGAGACCCCACAGGTACAATAAGCAAGGATAGGTGTAGCATTAACAAAGAATCTATGTAGCATCAACAAAGAATCTTTTTTTAATAACTATTAATATCTTACATGTAAACGTACATCTGTAATAAATATTACATCAGCAAAGATACATAAATTACATAACAATTTCACCTAACACTAAGCAGAGCAGTTTTGGTAGAACTTTTTGTATGTCTGTTCGACAAGTTAATTGCAACTGCTGTCCTTATATCAGGTACAGTTTAATATTTATGATACAATGACTTTCCAGTTGCACAAATATGTTATTAACCTTAACAAAATTATATTATTATACCTCATGAATATTAATTACAATATAGTCGATTTCTATTGGTTATATTTGAACATGTGATTTCAATTCATTTTCCACTACATGACCACCAACTCTGCTCAAAAGTCAACATTTGTATGTTAACTTGTCAATATTTGTCATGTTACTAATGTTGACTTGTCAATATTTGTCATGTGACTAATGTTGACTTTTCAATATTTGTCACATGACATGTGTTGACTTTTGGAGAAGTTCATTTCGGTATAATAAAACAATTGATTACTGCTTTAGTGGTCAACAGGGTGAAATAATGGACCCTCGACCAGGACTCTCGCTGACCTGACCTGACCTCGGCCATGGGCCTCGGTCAGGTCAGGTCACCTCAAGTCCAGGTCTTGGGGTCCATTATTTCCTGCTTTTGACCACTAAAGCAGTAATTAATTGTATATTGTTGCCAAACTAAGCAATTCATTCCAGCTATCTCCCACACTAAATTTACTGTGGAGCAATGGAGCTGGTTATCCCTTACACGGACATGAAACTCTTCATTATCTCAACCAATGTTTTAATTGTGGTCAGTATAATTATAAAAAAAAACATTTTTTCTGCAGTATAAGGATATAGTTCACATTAATTAAAGATATATTTTAAACTTCAAATGACCAAGTATCTTCAGAGAATATTTTTACATGCATGGCTTCAAATTTAATTTTTTTTTGAAATTATTTTTAATTTGCATATTTGCCAAATCGGTAAAACCCTAAATGTACAGGAAAAAAATGTATTTTAAACATCTTTTTGAGATGACTGTCAAAATTACATGTAAGTTTATTTTGATAATTCAGTCAGTATCAATATAAGTTTTTATTTTAACTAATGGTGGCCATCTTGATTTTGCATGTTTTAATTATGTTTACACAACATAACTCAACATGTGCTTTCATATAGTGTACATTTTGGTAATTATATTTTGACTGGAGTTAACAAAGACAATTTTCAAAAATCGAGTACAAGAAACATCCTGTTAAGGTATCCGACCCATAATTGAAGTCACCGTTTAATTTAAATTTTTGACCAAAAAATACAGTTTTATTAAATCGATGTAAGGCCACTTAATGATACAAATTAAATATACTGTTTTACTTTGAGTCAGTGTTAACAGTTTTGAGAAAAAACTTAAGTTATTCAAATAGTATTTCCGATGTTTGCCAAACATTACCGATGTCTGCTCAATTGAAAAACCGTGGACATCCGAGACACCAAAATATGATCATGTGGTCAATTGTGGTCCGGATACCTTAAGTTTGATTTAGAAAGGCATAGGATTTTAAGAAAAAGTTTTTACACTGATTTGTTAACATATTTGCATTTTTAGCAAAAGTTTCATATCTTGTAATTTTATTAAAAACCTTGTCAATTATGTACAACTACTTCGGTTTATGCTACTGTAATGTAAATTAAGCTCATTATTCTTAAAGTAGTTTCTAGAGTTTGAAGATTTTGAATGGATAAAGGGTATTTTGACATATTATGACAGGATAAATATTATCCTTATCAAATTGAAATTACAAAAGTGGCTTCAGAGTTGTGGATTGAAATATTAAAAATTGTTACTGAATAATAGGTGATTGAAAATTTTATGATGAAATAAAATGTGGATTTACTATAATTATACATGTTACATGATTTCAATCTTCTAAACTGTTTACATACATAAACCACATTTGCATCATCACATGTAAAAACTACAAAGTGGTTAAACTAATACAATTATCTGGGCATAACAATATATAACATATTATCATTCTATTATGTAAACTTAGTCTTTAATAACACCAACATACATACCATCTATGATTTTAAGGCATACAATATTGTTATTGAATTACTAGTAGGTGTAGTTCCAAATAATTTCAAATTGTTACTAGTCAGTTTTAAAAAAGGTGCAAATACTCCAACTTCACAATGATGGTGTTAAAATGAATGTTTCATCTAAGTACATATAGAAAATACAAGAACAACATCATAAACAGTAGGGCACTTAGCTGGGGTTCTGTAAATAGTGATCTCGATCCAGTTGAGATAGGACTCAAGACATTTAAACTATTACTTGCGAACATCTCTGCCAAGAATTAGGCATGAAGACAGAGTAAGGATATGTCCACATGCATTTAGAATTATGTATAAGGGTTGTGACATGTGTAGCTATATATAATTTGCTAGCATGAAGATAATACAGCCAGGTGTTACTGCAGACTTATTAAAGACAACATGTCAGTTTATTAATATAATATATGTCTTGTGTTAGCAACAATATAGCTAAAATACTGCTCACTGGGCATTAAACTACATATACTCAATCACTAAGGAAACAAAAAATAAATTCATTCATTTCAAAGTCTGAAGTATATATTATATTGTTTATAATTATACTGAAATATTGCTCACTGGACAATTATTATAGCTAAAAAATGTGTGTTAACAACATATACTGGTAATGACCACACATATACTCATACATACTCTCTGACCACAACATGTGCATTCAATCAACAAGATACACTTGTATTTGCATGTACCCAATTTTCACCACATCAATTCATAGTTTTAATGAACCTTATTCCATTATCATCTACAGTGCAGTTTTTCTAATCATTGTCTCCATCTAATATACTTCATCAATTAAATAATGGTTATTTTAATTTGCTACTATTATATAATACAGTTTAAATGTTAATTTTTATTCTGTTAATAAAAAAAAAGAATGAAGTAAACAATTAATAAGCAACATGTAGAACAACATAAATAATAAGTTTCATAATTGGCTTTGTAAAATACACAGTAATGTATTATACCCACCCAATCAAATGTTCTCAAAATAATTTCATTTTAATCCATGACGGTTAGTTATCCATCCAGAAACAAACAAATATTGTATTCAATCTGACTGAACGTACACAACATATGAATCTATAATGATGTAAGTATGCCATTACATGTATCTAAAAAAAACATAAAATATTTGATTTTATAGTGAAAATACAATGACCTGTCAGGTATTTTCTACCTATTGGTCAACAAATTCTTAATACAGATAACAGCTGTTTAGAAAACTGCTTCAATCTGTTTTCTAAACAGCTGCTATCTATTTTTGGAATTGATTGAGCAATAGGTAGAAAGTACCTGACAGGTCATTGTATTTTGACTATAATATTAAAAAATGGAAAGATCTGGACATCTTTACAGTTTTTGGCAATGAAACAAGATATATATAAAATTATCTATTTTCTTTCTAAATCTATTGGTTTATATTCCCAAAATATAAAACGAATAGACAAATTTAAAAGAAGAGAAAGGGATGTAAAACTGGGGATTCTATAGAAGATCAGCAGCAAAGAACATTATAGAAATATTACTTAAAAATGTTTTAAAAATAAGTAATTCTCTCCATTTTCATTTTCAAAATGTAACACATTATGTCCTTTTGTTTGCCCTAAATGCTGTTTGTTTTTCGTCAAAGTTTTTTTATTCGTAGTTCTGTCTAAGTAATTAATTGAATTGTCAGGTTTGTGTTTAGGTTATCTCCTCTTTGAATAAATAATATTAAGAATGTTTATACTTGTAATGGTTTTTTTTCTATAATGTCATAATAAAACAGTTTATAAGCCAGCTAACATAATTTTATGGAATACTAAATATTTTTGAGGAGACAAGACCTAGAAAAATCCAGAACTTTGTTCCCAGCAAATTTGTATCAGAAATAAATGCAGTAGCATATCATTACTTGTAATTATTTTGTTCATCTATAAAAGTCATTAACAGCTATTCAAAAAACCTTGTGGTTTTTTTTAAAGTTAATACCATCATACAATACTTAATTCAATAATAATTCAATAATTAATCTTTTTATGATTAATTGAACAAAAAAGATGCTTTCTTTTAATTTTGTCAGTTTCTTCATACATACAGATTATTTCTACATTTCCAAACAAAATTTTTATTTCATTATGAAGGTCGTACTGTTTAACAAAAGTCCACAGAGACATGTAATTTAACAAGCAGGAAGGAAATATACGCGTGACAAAAATTTTCAAAAAGCTATCTTACATCTATATAATACAACAACAATCAAAATGAAAGACACTTGGCATCCAATAATCTTTCATAAATTAATCATCTTCACTTTTACTGTGACTCCTATATTTTCTTGTTTTCACACAATTTTTAAATCTCTTAAACTCTGTCCAATTTTCTCTATGATTTTCCAAATCCTCATGGCTTTGACCATTCGTCAAGCTCGGATCTGTAGCAGTTGAACCAGACTGTGAACAAGATGGCTGATTCTCAGCCTCATGCAAATATGGCCCCATTTTTTCACTATCACTGTTTTTACAATTGTGATTGTTTTCATGATTGGAGTTCTGAGCCTCAGATTTGTCATCTTTGGGTTTAATTTTACTTTCATTACAATTTGAATTCTCCTCAATATTTTCATTTTCAGTTTGATCAGAATCACTATTTAATACATTTTCTCTTAATAGTTTCAGTCGTTTGAGTTGAAGACTTTTTTTTTGTCTGCAAGCAGACATGATATTAAAAGGATGACCTTGACCCTGTCCATTATTTACAGAAGAACCAGAACTTGATGACTCACTATCACTAGAATCAGAACTGTATGTAACTAAAGGTCTCTTTCTTTTATTTCTTCCATTTTTCTTCATGGCATTACGTCTTAACTTGATCAGTTCTTCAATACTTTTACCACCAGGACTAGAAGTACTGTCACTATCAGAACTGCTGGAATCACTACTAGAACTATCTGATATCTCACTGTAATAAGCAGTGTTATTGGATGACAGACCATTGTCCTCACTCTGGGTAGAACTGACAGCACTAGCAAAGGCAACAGTAAATGGATTAACTGACAACCTATCACTTTCTGTACTATTCTGTTCTGAATGATTACTATCCGAATCAGAAAAGTCTGTGCCTGACAAGTTTTGTATTCTATCTAAAAATTCCTCCTCACTGGTTGCCACCTCATCACTGGAACTAAAGCCCTCTAGCTCTCTCTGTACCAGAGAATCAAAGAAAGCCAGCATACGAGGATCTTCTTCCACAGACTGATTAGAATAGTCATGGGTCATCACATTACCTGAATGTAATACTAGATTGATGTATTCTTCGTGGGAATATGCAGGTCTATCTGTAGTTTTCTTCACAGACTCTAGGTCTATTCCTCCTTCAGACTTAGGAATTGGAAATGGACTCCATACCTGCAAAAAATGTGGTGAAGTTGTTAAAAGTGCATTAAATGTGGCATTATTAGAATCATTCCCATCGTTTTTAATCTGACTAATACACTAATAGTGTTGGTCTATTAGCAATCAAAAGAGAAGGGTCTTACCCAAAACATGCATCTGATGATGTAAATGTCCAAGTAGAATGGAATATATCATCTTTGGCTTTGACATGTTTGTTACATGTATTTTTACTCTGCATTTTTTGTATCATTCTAGTTTTGTTCACTGCTAGTTTAAAATGTTAACACAGTCAATGTAAAGTCATGGCACAATAATGGTAGTACATGTGTATATTATTTTCTAAATGTCAGGTTCAATAGAACACATTATAGACAAAGTCAGTATAGCTTAACTACATCATAACTCTAACTGCCTCAGTATTAATGACAAACTCTTTGATTACAAAGTACTTGTAGATGTACATGTAACTAAGGTTAATAAAGAGCCATGATGTTAACATTTAAAAGACTAACATAAGGAATAGAACTCGCTACTGATTTTGGCAATTAACAGTGTTGTAAACCTTGCTGTTGTTAAGTTATTGTTGTTAGTTAATTACATTATCGTTGTTCATTTACTAAGAGAATTCGTATTTCCCTCCATTTCGTAGCATTGTTTGTTTAGAGTACGCGAAACTGTGTCAACATGTTTTCTGATTTATGACGTTTCATCATAACATTACATGTTTTTCTAACGACGTCCAAGTTGGTAACAAATGCTTACCTCGCTAACTATTCGTAATTGTACTTTATAAACATCTTATATTTGTTTTCTTGTCTTTTTGGAACGTTGGACTATCAATTTACTTTCATTTTGCTTGTTAATGACCTTAACCCGCAACTGGATTATTTTGTTGCGCAAGCATCTGATTGGCTAATATAAATAGAGTTCTCGGAACCAACGTCACTTTCGAATTTGGAATTCAACGTATACACAGCTATTATTAGCTCAGGTAAACCCCGCAAATATTCATTTGTAAACAATTGTCCGATTAACATTTTAAAGTATTCGTAACTTGATATATATTATTGTATCATCGTTGTAATAATTTAATCCAATTATTTAACTTTCCTGAGTGTTTAATTGAATATTTTGCCACCACGCTACGAAGAACATTCAGTTGTATAGACACAATCAGCCATTTACAAAACTGGTGGCAGCGTATATATTTAGAACCTACAGCTCAATTTAAAAGACCTTTTGAATTTACAAATATTGAACACATACCTTAAACACGTGTATTACAAAAAAAAAAATACAACAAAAGAAGAACTTCATAAAGGCACAGAACAGTTGGTGAGACAAATACAATTGAAGTTTAATTATTGATTTTCTGTTCCTGATTCAACAAGGATAAATATTAATCCAAGTTGAAGTTGAACACTATCGTAATATATTAGTATAAATAATAATTCAGGTGAAAACCCTCAGGACATGTGTGACATTTCCTAGTTTAACTCCACAAAGATAAATTATAATCTAAGTGGACACACAAACATTTTCCTGTTTATACCTACTGAAAAATTGTTATCTATAAGGATAAATTATAATCCAAGTGGATACATCTTCATTATTTATGTTACCTGCTTCAAATATTTCTCCACAAGGATAAATCTTAATCCAAGTGGAAACATTTCGATTTTTTGACACCTGTGAAAATTTTTAATACTGTACAGGAATAATTTTAATCCAAGTAGAAACAACTTCACTTTTGTTGAAAATTGCCATTTAAGTGATAAAACAAACAAACAAAATTTTTCCATAAGGATAAATTTTAATCCAAGTGGAAACGCATTGTTTTTTTTGTTTTTTTTGAACATATTGGAATCTATAGTACTCTACAAGGATAAATTTTAATCCCAGTAGAAAAACTTGATTTTTCTTGGAAAAACATAATAATAAATACAATAAAAGATACAGGATAAACATTTTCCCCTAATATACAAATCTTTCCTCAACAAGGATAAACTAATCCAAGTTGAAAACATTTTACTGTCAATTAACAAATTCAAGGACAATAAATATTAATCTGAGTGGAAACGACCTGAAATTTTTTGTGCTAATTTTCACGTTTGGCCATAAAACATGTATAACCTACGTAACAGACCCAATGGCTCTTTTTCTTTAGGAAGAGGGATAATGAAAACACCCATTTCTTTGTCAAGTTCACACAAAACTAACACAAGTACTGCTAACTCTCATTTGAACAGTTCTGCAGGGGACACCATGCAAATAAGATCAGAAATTCAGCGTTCTTGTTCCCCAAATCATAGTACACTTGAAGGTGACACTGACCACACAAACCCTATTGAAAACACATGCATGTCCCTTCCAAGCTTAAGAAATGAAGAAGCCAGTAGAACACCAGTAGTCAGTTATAGTGACACTGCTTTATTAAATACATATAAAACAATGGCTGACAGGGAAGTTGGCGATATGAGAGAAGAAATGAATGACATGCGAGAAGAACTTAGGAGATGTCATCAAATCATTGAAATACTTCAAAGACAACAAGAAGAGAAGTGTCAAAACACAACACCACATTCTACTGAGGACACAACTTTACTGGGCAAACAAACACAACCCAACAATATGGGACAAGGAACAGATAGAGATTATGAGGCTTGCAGTATACTGTTTCCTAAAGATCAGTACAATAGACAAGAACGTGAAGTTGATGGCTATCTACAACAAAGAAATGACTTTAACAGCACTAATAAAAGTGACTATACCTCATTTCAAAAGAGAAATACCTTTTTTCATAACAAACTACCTTTCCAACAATACGATAATACTTGCAACTGGCCAACACAAACTCAGAACAGAAATAGGTGTAACCAATCTGACGGTTTCACTCTTAAAGAAAGTCAAGTATGTGCTCCAGAACCAGAGATACAGAGAAACCACATACAATTCAACCAGTCTTACCTGGCAGAAACACCCAGCTATGCACAGAATAAGCAAACCAGTCGACAGCCTCCAACATCAGTTACTAATTCTACGTTTTCACATGATGGTTCACTTGTAAGGTCTCAGTCTGTTCAACAGATGGACCAACAACCACAATACATCAGCCAAAAGAGTTACACACCGACAATGTCAAAAAATAACACAATTAATCAACCTGATCAGAGGAACTGTCAGTCTTATAACATGCAGACATCATCATACTCTTGTACCAATGCTGAAAATCAGAGAAATCAAGATAATGGAAGACGCTCTAGAGTACCATGGTACAGTGGAAAAGAACCTTGGAGTAGTTACCTGATGCAGTTTAACTTAATTGCTCAAAACAACAGATGGACACCTGAAACCAAAGCAATAGAACTTCTCACTGCATTGAAAGATGATGCAATGATCTATGCTTCATATCTCCCAGGTGAAGTGACTTCATCTTTTGAATCCTTATGCAGAGCAATGGCCAACAGGTATGGAGACCTAGGTTACCCAGAAACTTACAGACAAGAACTATATAATGTCAGGAAGCACTACAAAGAGACCATCCAAGAGTATGCATCAAGAGTAGAGATGCTTGTAAGGAAGTCCTTCCCTACAATGGATGCTAGCACACATAGTACTTTAAGTGTAGAATATATGCTTAGAGGTCTACCTGATCAAAGCATTTCTATAGACCTTCTTACAAAGAGACTCACAAGTAAGACTGAAGCCATACACCAAGTCACGCTATATGAGACCTATAAAAAAGGTTTAAGAGATAGACACTCAGTCCGAAAATTAAATTTAGACCACTATGACCTCGTGGATGATGAAATAGAAGAAGAGAATGTAGCGATAAGGAAAATTGGAGGAAAACGATATGTGACAGAAGAGACTGACTCAGTTTGAACGTGACATTAGAGATTCAATAACCAAGTCTGTGGGTGAATTAATTGATGCTAAGCTTGACAAAAGTGGTCAACCTAAGCTAAACAACAGCCCCAGGAGAGCAAACAACAACTTTTATAGAGCTAACCAAGGTCAAATGCAAAACAAAAGGTGTTTTATTTGTAATGAAACTGGACATTACAAGAAGGATTGCAAAAATGCTGAGAAGGGGTGAAAGCAGAATGAACGCAACAGAAACCCAGCACAGGCTGAAAATAAACCCAGTACCAAGTCGTTAAACTAGATGGGGCTGAGACTATCGGCCAAGTATCAGCCCATGTTAGTAAGACTTTACAATTAGACAATCATAACGATAAAGAAATTGAAGGAAAATGTAATTTTTTGATAGAACAATCTGAACTTATTGATTCTTATGAAGGTGAGGCATGTGATGACCCAGGTTTACTTGCAGAGGACTTCAATATAGAAATGTTGTTTGAATCTGAGAAAATACAGTCTGTTGAAAATGGGAAGGAAGTTGGTAAGGCTAGGCCTAGTGATGCAATGAAAGAAGACATTGTGATCGACAGGGTAAGAGCAGCTACAATTAAAGTCCCATTGGTTATTAGTGGAATTCACAGTAAAGCTGTGATAGACACAGGAGCTGAGGTGACAGTCCTAAGTGAAGCACTGTATTTTCAGATCCCAGAACAAAGACGACCTGCACTACAGAAAGCAACAAGGAATTTGGGTAGTTATAGAAGATTCAGTCACTATACCTGCCAATTCTGAGATGTAATTGCTGGAAAACTCTTTAACAACGAAACTCTACCTGGACAGTGTGCCGTCATAGAACCAACGGTGGAAGATGGAAGAAATCTAATGGTGGCCCATGTACTTGTAAATACAACCAATCAGAAAGTACCTATTAGATTAATAAATCTGGGTGACCATCCCATTATTTTGCACAAGAATTACCTGGTAGGAGAACTGAATGCTGTTGATAACATCATAACAGTAAGCAAGACAGAAACTTCTAACGCCTGGCAAAGCTATGGTCCACAGTTAAAAAGGTGCAAAACATGCACACGGGATAATGGGGGTAGGGAGAATAAAGCTAAACACGCAATAGAAATTTCAGTTCCAGAAGAGTGGAAAGAAACAAGTGCTGGTTTCCAGAAAACCTTGGGCCATGAATTCACAGCTTCTTATGGTAATGCTAAGGATAAGGCCAATATCCAAAGCATGCCAGAGTATTTGGCTGATTTATATAACAGAAGCACCAAGAACTTAAATACTGAATCCCAGAAGCAAAAACTGATGAAACTACTGATTAGACATCAGGATGCTTTTGCCAAGAATAAGAAAGATCTGGGGACCTGCTCTTTGGTAAAACATAAGATAGATACAGCTGGAGCAGCATCGATTAAGCAGCCTTTAAGACGTACACCCATTCAATTCGAGAAAGAGGAAGCAGAAAATTTAAAGGATCAGATTGATCAAGGTGTCATCAAAGAATCCACTTCTCCATGGGCTTCAAATGTGGCTCTGGTTAGGAAAAAAGATGGGACAGTCCGGTGGTGTCTAGATTTTAGGCTTTTAAATGAGTCCACTGTCAAATCAGCCTACCCCTTGCCACGAATCGACATGTGTCTGGATTGTTTGGCATCAGCTTCTATATTCTCCTGTCTCGATCTTCAAAGTGGGTACTGGCAAATAGAGCTGGATGAAGCTGACAGACAGAAAACAGCATTCATCACCAAGTATGGCTTGTTTGAGTATACTAAAATGCCCTTTGGACTCTGTAATGCACCATCAACATTCCAGCGGTGCATGGAGCTCATATTTAGAGGCCTACAGTGGAAGACAATTCTCATCTATCTTGATGACATAATAATATTCAGCTCTGACATGGATGAGCATTTCTCCCATCTTGACGAAGTTCTTAGTCGTCTTAAAACTGCAGATTTAAAATTGAAGCCATCAAAGAGTGATTTAATTAAACATGAAATTCTGTATCTTGGGTACATAGTAGGTAGAGATGGCATAAAACCAAATCCAAAAATAGTTGAGGCAGTAAAGTCCTGGAAGGTGCCTTCTACAGTCAAAGTAGTCCAGCAATACTTAGGACTGTGTAATTATTATAGGCAGTTCATAAAGGGTTTTAGTGAAATTGCTACACCTCTTTCACAATTGACCAAAAAAGATATACCATTTAAGTGGAATGAAGCTGCACAGAAAAGTTTCAACACACTCCAACAGGCCCTTCTGACAGCACCAGTTTTAGCATACCCCAGGTCAGAAGGGACATTTGTTTTGGATACAGATGCTTCCAATTCTGGTATAGGTGGAGTACTACATCAAGTCCAAGAAGGCACAATGAAAGTAATAGCGTATGCATCCAAGAAACTCGACTCAACCCAACAAAAATATAGTGTAACCCGGCGAGAGTTACTTGCCGTAATAAACTTCACACATCAGTTTCGCCACTATCTTCTAGGCAGCCGATTTATTCTTCGAACAGACCATGCAGCACTCAAATGGCTTTATAATTTCAAAGATCCTCAAGGGCAGCTTGCACGTTGGATTGAGACACTTTCTCAATTCAACTTTGAAATCCTGATTCGACCAGGGGTAAAACATGCTAATGCTGATGCCATGTCACGCAAAGACTATGGAGAACCTATGTGTGAGCATCAGAAAAGCCATCAAGTAGAACAAAGTTGTACATTTTGCCAAAAAATAACAGAGGAATGGAAAGAATTCAAAACAGAGGTGGATGATGTCATAAAATTGACAGACATACCAGTCAAAAATAGTAACCATTCGGTCAGAGTGCTGACAAGACAGGCCCATGAACCAATGAGTCAAACATGGCTGTCCAAGTACACTAGTGCAGAAGTAATGCGTTTTCAGAAAGAGGATCCTGATATAGGGATTCTGCACAAATGGACAGATCAAGGGAAAATCCCTGATAGAGATGAGGCAGCAGCTTATAGCCCGGCTGTACGGCGTTATTGGTTGAACTGGTCAAATTTAACAAGGAAAAATGGCATTTTATACCAAAAATGGGTTACAGTACCATCCGATAAATTCCATTTACAACTGCTTGTACCAGCTGTACTGAGAAAAGAAGTTTTAATTTGCTGCCATGACACCAGCTACTCAGGACATCTGGGTGTTACCAAGACAACCGAGAAAATAAAACAACAATTTACATGGTACAGAATGTCAGCAGATGTAAAATCACACATAAAGATGTGTCCCGTATGCAACAGGAAAAAAGATTCAAATAGGAAGCAGAAAGCACCATTGATGGACTATCGAAGTGGAAATCCATTGGACAGGATAGGTCTAGACATCCTAGGTCCCTTACCCTTGACTCAGAGAAGGAATAAGTACCTCCTGGTCATTGGAGATTATTTCACCAGATGGATAGAAGTATACCCTATACCCAACCAAAATGCAGACTGCATTGCAGAAAAGCTGGTTAATGAATTTATTTCAAGATATGGAATTCCCCTTGAGATACATACTGACCAGGGAAAGAATTTTGACAGCACCTTGTTTAAAAATATATAAATGCAAAATGTTAGAGTCGACCAAAACCCGCACAACAGGATACCACCCTGCATCAAACGGCATGATTGAGAGATTCAATCGAACATTGGCTGGAATGATTAAGAGTTTTGTTAATGATAATGTAACAAACTGGGACCAACACATCTCTCTTCTTGTTGCAGCATACCGAAGTAGTCCACATCCAGCTACTGGCTTTACTCCTAATTTCATGATGCTCGGAAGGGAAATTAATCTCCCCAAGTCAATCCTCTTCCCTCCCCCTTACATTGATCATAAAAGTTATGATGATTATGTTGCTGAAAAACAATCATTATTTTTTTAAGTATACCAATTGGCCCGTGAGCACCTTCAAGTGTATGCTGAAAGACAAAAACGAGATCACGACTCTAGAATAATGAACCAAAAATTTGAAATTGGAACACTTGTCTATAAGCTAGACAAAACTATTAACCAAAAATTAAAATGCCCCTGGGTTGGACCTTATTTAGTGACTAAAGTCATAAGCCCAGTAGTGTATGAAATCAGTCCAAAGAACAAATCTGGTACAAATAATAACAGAGTTGAAATCGTCCACTTTGACAGATTAAAGCCCTGTCATACTGATATACAGAACAAAGGAATTTAAGATCTATAAAATAAGATGAATCATTTTCTATACAGTTTTTATTATTTATTTTTTCAGTTACAATGCCCCGGTTCGTAAAGTGTTCAAAGTGTCCTTATCAAGGAATTCAGAAACAAGCCATTGATCATTTCCTGAAAAGGCATTCACCTTTAGAGGATATTCCATATTATTGCATGTTACGTCATTTTAGAGCCCGATCTCAAGCTAAGTGGGACAAACACATTGTGACTTTTGAGAAGCACAGCAGGTTAGCTAAGCCATGCAAGGTAGTACTATCACACAGTTCATACTTAAAGAAAAGTAAGAAGGAATTTCATTTGAATATAAGTAATCAAGGTGATCTCATTCCCATAGAGGCAAGCAAACGTAATAGAAAATCTACAGAAACATGTGTATCTACCGAAGATAGTATCAAGGTATTGGATTCATTTGCGGTTTCTGATCAGGAAAATAGTTTTCTTCATGAAGAAGAAATAGAAACTCTAAAAGAAACTCTTGCCAAAGAAAGAAAGGAATTTGAAAGCTACCTGAATAGAATTGAAAACTCCAAAAAGGAACTAAATCATGAAATTGCTGAACTTAAAATGAAACTCAAAGAAGAAAAGTCTAGGAATTTGAAACAGCAGTTACAGGAAACAGAAAAAGAACTGTCTGAAATCCCAAATAGGAAAAGAACACTCGATCCTGATAACTCAGGAAAACTAAAAAGTGTAGTTCATGTTGTTCCTCATAAACAAAGATGGAGATACTGAGAACTTTTTCTTTGATTTTGTACTAAAATGTTTCTTATTATTATTATGGTGTCACAGTGTGTGTTATTTTTGCATCAAATTATATACTGCATGGCTATGTACAATTTGGAATTAAACAATGAAGTACCAAAGTGACAGTTTGCATATACTATAAGCATGATATAGCTTATGTGTATAAATATATTATATTAGACCATTGAACAGAAACATTACTTTATATCTATTCTGATATATCATATGTACATATTGACTCTGATGTATGTTTATATTTCTAAATTTCGAGACGAAATTTTATAAAACGGAGGGCAGTGTTGTAAACCTTGCTGTTGTTAAGTTATTGTTGTTAGTTAATTACATTATCGTTGTTCATTTACTAAGAGAATTCGTATTTCCCTCCATTTCGTAGCATTGTTTGTTTAGAGTACGCGAAACTGTGTCAACATGTTTTCTGATTTATGACGTTTCATCATAACATTACATGTTTTTCTAACGACGTCCAAGTTGGAACGTTGGACTATCAATTTACTTTCATTTTGCTTGTTAATGACCTTGAACCGCAACTGGATTATTTTGTTGCGCAAGCATCTGATTGGCTAATATAAATAGAGTTCTCTGAACCAACGTCACTTTTGAATTTGGAATTCAACGTATACACAGCTATTATTAGCTCAGGTAAACCCCGCAAATATTCATTTGTAAACAATTGTCCGATTAACATTTTAAAGTATTCGTAACTTGATATATATTATTGTATCATCGTTGTAATAATTTAATACAATTATTTAACTTTCCTGAGTGTTTAATTGAATATTTTGCCACCACGCTACCAAGAACATTCAGTTGTATAGACACAATCAGCGATTTACAAAAAACATGATCTAGTCTTCAGAGATAACCTATAGAGAATCTTTGCTAAGATTGATTGTTTTTCTGATTTTCAATAGTCTTTGTGTTCTGAAGACATTTCAATATGAGATCTGTATGTAAATTTGTAGTTGTAATGGCAGCCATTGCATTTGGTGATCACCACATGTAATAGTGATGTCACAGATTATCACACTCAATTTTAATTTAACAAACATGTATAATATATGGGTGTCTGAAAATTAGATTAAAAAGTTATTCACATAACAAAAAGGACCACAGACCTGAAGCAAATTAAAATGACTTGTATATGGCATATACCATCTGGTAAAAACAAAACATGCAATCAGCAGCGACAGTAATAAATCATTACATTACCTTAATAGATTTCTCCACACCAGATGATATGATCAGATGATTTGCAGCATTAAATCTGACTTGATTAACAATAGATCTGTGGCCACGTAAAACCATGTGAGAATCATGTACGAATTGTCCTAAAATTTATAAAGTAAAATGTCCTATAAATGATAAAGCAGGTGCTTTTCAAACAATACAAAGAATACCAAAACAAAATTGCACAATGCAATACAATGTCTCCTCTTAAATTCAAGCAAAATTCTATGCTCAACAACTTGAAAATAACTCAAACCAAATCTTAACTTTTAATGATATGATGAATGACCCTCATAGAAAAATGTTAAAATGTCTTCTTTTCAGAAACTGAAAAGCTAATTAAAACCATATTGTATTTTAATAGTTATTAGATAGTTTTTTTTTGGCTCCAATCAGAAAGCTAAGATGGCCTACATTGCAGAACATTTTTTAATATAAAATCCTATGAGAAAATGTTTGAAAAGACTTTTGTTCTGAAACCACTTAGCCAATAGAAACATAACTTATTAGCAGTAATCATTTGGATGGTCCTCAACAAGGTTATGTAGTTATTTTGCCACAGGGGTCACCACACTCTAAAAAAGTAGGGAGAAGTGACTTTTCCCTGGCAGGCAAACAGGGAGAAGTCAGGGGGACCATACAAATAATTAATTTCACAGTGGTTACATACATTTTTCATTATTTACATCAATTTCAAGGATTATTTCTCTTGTGTTTTTAAACCATAACACACTTAGATTCAGTCTTTTTTCTTTCTTTTTCATTATCATTTATGGTATGCAATATCAAACAGCACATAACCTTTATCATTAATCAATGAAAAAAGCACCAGATATAGGGACTATTTTTCTATCTACTTCAGTACTTGTAGCCATACAAGGTATTCACATCTTTATTCTTTCAAGTGCAGCCTATATACCAAAGAAAATTGTTAAAGTACAATACACTTTGAAAGAACTGAATTTTGAAACCAATTAAAAGTGTTTATCAAAAAATTACGATTCTTCATTATGGGCCATTGTACATTACTTTTCTTTGTTTTTTACTTCTGGTAATTAGTAACATCCGGTTGATAAACAAATTAAGAAATAGATTATTGCGAGCGGGCTTTATGGGAATTAGAACATGGTCAGACCTTATATTTGTCAATATTTTATACCGAGCAATAGCGAGGTATTAAATGAACACAAATATAAGGAATTCACATAAAGCCCGCTCGCAATAATCTATTTCGATTCTAATATGTCTAACAAATGTTTTAAAATTTCGAAGCGGTTCTAAGAGGACGCTTTCAGTGGTAATATTGTTTTTTTGAAACTAATACGATATATCCCAAAACAGTATGTTAAAGCAAATAAAATTGACATAAACATATTTTCTCGTCATTTTATTGAATGTACGTACCTTTTAAACAAAAATATTGAGAAATCTTAACGAAATTGCATCGTTCCAGTTTGAAATTTTCAGTTCAGCGTAATATGACGTCGGAATTCTAATTGTGACGTCATATTAATTCGAATGTAGAATTGTTAAAAAAATAATATATCGGGAGTAGTTTACGCATGTGCGAACTAAACTTATTGGAATTTTGACACGGCTTTGTTTACATAGCTAAAGCAGGACGTCATATTAGAATGGCGCGTAATACATTTGAAAGACTTAAATTGTTTAAAAATATATTAAATACGCATATTGTTTGCCGTTTTATATTGGAATTGCACATTTACTGATAAATTGATAGTCTGGGTGAATTATTTGGACCAGATTTACAAGTATCTTATGTGAACCATCGGGCGACTAAAGGGAAATAACAGGGCGACTTTGACTTGGCTTTTGAGGTGTCTTAGGGTGACTTCAGGTCCTAGAAGGGCGACTGTCGCCCACATAGCCCAGTGTGGTGAGCCCTGATGCCAATCAGAAATTCAAAATGGCCTCCACTGCCAGACTTTGTTTGGAAAAATGTTTAATGCCTTGAGAAGCTGACTGAAACCATGTTGTTTATGAATGTTTATTAGATTGTCTTCAAATGTTTGAGTTTTTTGTTCTGATGAAAAACCAAGATAGATGCCAAAAAAAGAACTTTAACAAACCTAAGGGAAATATACATGTATGAAAAAGATTTCTTCTCTGAAACAGCTGATCCTATCGAAACTCAACAGAAAAATTCATTGGATGGTCTGCTACAAAGTTGTTATTTACACTAGTAAGAAAATAAAAATGGCCATCACCACTTAAGTTAGGCTAACATTGGAGAAATGCCTTCTCCATTGCCAATATAAAGTATAAAATTGTCTAACAGCACTTGAAAGCTTACTGAATAATACAATTGTTATATATTAATGATCAAAGCATCAACTTTTTCTTTAAATGTAACTGCAGATTTTTAATCCGACTTCTCGGCAATAGATCAAGCAATGAAATCATTGGTGTTCCATAACAAAACACTAGATCAGGAAAATTCACCACATTTTTGGATGACTATCATGAATTTCTGTGATGATATGCAAAAATGAGAGGCTCTTAGTAATCCCTCATCTAGAAGACAAATGAGCTATCTTCAAATTTTTGAAATTTACAGTTTCACTCTAGCTGTTACAGGACAAAAACTACAAATTTCAACAATAATCAATCAATGGGAAATAACTCCTATAAGGAATAATCAGACAATTTTTTAACAATTTGGTGATTTTTAGGTAATCAGACAATTTTTTAACAATTTGGTGATTTTTAGGTAATCAGACAATTTTTCAACAATTTTAACAAGTTTTCTCCAGGTACGCCGGCTTCCTCCCCCAATAAAAACTGGACACCATGATATAGCTGAAAAATTGCTGAAAGTGGCGTTAAAACACCATCAAACAAACAAACAAACAACAATTTGGTGATTTTTAGGTAATGAGACAATTTTTTAACAATTTGGTGATTTTTAGGCCTTATCCTGATATTTTAATAATTTGCAGATTTAATCTAGATGTTATAGATTTTAATTTTGTCTGAAATCATATTAAAAGGAAAAAACTCCAATTATAGTCATCTGACAATTTTGGACTAAATGATCATTTTAAAAAAAATAAAAGTTTCACACTAGCATTCAAGTTACAGGACAAATCTACAAATTTTATTAACAATCAATTGATAAAGTGCAAAAACTACTATAAGGAGTCCTTGGAGATTTTAAAAACAATTAGTCATTTGTAGGTTTTGTCCTTCAAATTATTTTATGCTGTTTACACTTTATTCTAGGTATTACAGTTTTTAATTTTTGAAGAAGACTGGTAATACTGACACAAATCTTCATTAAAGGGCAGTAACTCTTATAAGGAGTCATTCGACATTTTACAGACTTAATTTTGTCTCAAATCTTCATTAAAGGGCAATTACTCTTATAAGTTGTCTGACAATTTCAAACCAATTGAGTGTTTTATAGGACTTAAAATTATAAATTACTGTTGCAAATAATAGTTCCACTACAGCTGTTATGTAGCAAAAACTGAAAATTTCCATAAAAATTTTAATTAAAAAGCAATTACTACTATGAAGAGTGACGAGACAAGTTTGGAATAACTATGTTATTTGGAGGCATTGTAATTCTTACCATTTTTGCAATTTCTAATGTCAATCTGGCACTTTTAGCTTTGAAGTTATATTGTAAATACTCAAAATGTTGTCAAAAATCTTAATTTAAAGGCAACAATTCTAACAGTAAGTCAATATCCAACTTGAAACTAATTGGAAAATGTGTGGAGTTTAATGTGCTGGTAATTTAAGGTAACAGTTTTTTTCTAATGCTATTATAATTCTTGAGATATTGACCAAAAGCTTGTGTTGACCATTATGTTCTTTTTATAGTAACAGTGGTCATTTTTGTCCATGGATCAACACACTGGATACAAATCTGAAATAAGTACCCAAATAAAGAATCATTGTGACCAAGTTTGAGAAAATTTGCCATGTTTTTTAGAGGAGAGGATTTTTTTAACAAAGTTAATGATGGACATATGATGCCAAAAGCTCACATAAATCTTTGGTCCAGGCGAGTCACAAAGGATTAACTCCTGAATTGGTTCACTACCACCATAAAAACAGAAAATGTACACTCCATGTTGCTTGCTCTGTATCCATATAGAGCCTGCTTCATAAATTATTGCATGTATCAATGACATTAAATGACCTACTTTGTGACAAATCATCTGGAATTTTCCACATATACAAGTTAAAGTCATCAGACCCTGACAGTACATACTGCAAAACAAATAAAATTGTTCATGAAAGAAGTTATGAAAAAAAATTTGTTGTATGCTGTGAAATTATATTTGTTGTATGTTCATGTTTAGTGAAATATCAAACAAATTCTTCATATAAGCTTACATTCTGTGAAATCACTTTTGTTATCTTAAGTATGTAATAATGTTCTGTGATATCAATAACATATTTGTCATATGTTTCTGTGAAATAAATAACCTATTTGGTGTATGTTCTGTAAAATCATCTTTTTATATTGTTGGATGTGTGTTTAGGTTAAATTGCGTAATCATTAAGGTCTTTCCCACTTTCAGTGGGAAGACCTTATTGTTTTTGTTTTGATTATTTAAGGTCTTTCCCACTTCCAGTGGGAAGACCTTATTGTTTTTGCTTCGATTATTTTTTTTTTTTCTTTTTTTTTTTCCGCCAACTTTCAAAACCAAACAGTTTAAAAACTACGCGACATATCATTTTGGTCTTTCGCGACAAGTTTTAGGCACTGAAAGTCTATTCAGAATTCACCCTGTGAAATCGAAACATTTTTCTTTACGGAGTTATCTGCCCAAACACCGAAAACCTTGTTATCGCATAATCTCTGGAACTATAACAGATGTTAAGGAACTTTTGGGACAACTTTATGACATATTTTGGCAAAAAATTTCTGACTAGCGAAGGTGAGCGGTATACCTTGAATGTTTCAAGGACTCAGCTTATCACAAAAACTCACAAACCGTAAATCGAAATCACAAAAGTCTTCACCATTTAGAATCCTGTGACATGTCCTTAAAGAAAATCTCAAAGTCAAAGTTCAGAAGTGACCTCGACCTTAGGCCTCCAATCTTGTTATCATTACAACTCTAAAACTATAAAAGATAGAAAAAGACAATAAATGGGAAAAATACTCCTCTCATCAAGGCCTTCATTTGATACATTTGGTCCAAAACTGTGCGATGAACCGTTTTCGAGTTCAGGCTCTTGCCATACCATAGCAACCAGGTCACCATTACAAAAAGTCCTTAGTAACCGTATATTTTTAAATCAGAATGATGTACTTTACTGAAACATGTCATTTTACAACCAGAAGTGGCATTTTGTCCTTAGCAACGGCCACAAAAGTCCTTGACAACCATGTATTTTTTTACTCAGGACTACAGAAATAGTCTATTCCACCTAAAAAATGGTCCAGTTACTTATGTAGTCAAGTTCACAACAAGAGATGAAGAAAAATTAATTTCATAAAGGTATCTGGGAAAGACCTTTCTAATTGTTCTTAAACAATTAGCCCAATCTTTTATATAATTGTTGGAAATTTGTTTTGTTTCTGTGAAATCATTTACATATTTGTTGTGTGTTTTTAGGTTCTGTGAAATCATTAACATATCTGATTTTTGTTTATATTAGGTTCTGTGAAACTATTCACATTTTTTCAGATTCAATTCTGTGTAATCATTAAATCAAACAATGATATCTGTAGATGTAAACAATGCACAATTTTTACTCTGTCACATACAAGTAATTCAAACAATAAATTGTCATAGGAAGCTAAGGACACATGTACATTTGTATCTTTAACACTGTCTTCAACTTAAAGTAAAACAACACTCCTTTCCAGATTAGTTTCTACAAGTCTTGTATAAAAACCACAATATGGAAGAGACAATAAATTTTCTTTGAATTGGATGAATATTTGGAGGGCTTATTGTATTTTATAATTAACATAAACCATTATGTGTATTGTATAAATAATCACTAGAAGAATTAAACCAAAGTCTTTAAAATTAGAAATCCCAAAAATTGCATAAAAATTAAATTTAATTTTAGTAGTAATTAAATCTAACCTGGTCTCTATCTCCAGCAAATGAACAACTTTTCATTGTGCATGAGTTATAGTATCCAGCATGGTCAAATTCACAAAGAGGGAAGGGACTTTTAATGTCATACAACACTGGAGGCAGACGACGTCTTAAAGCCAGCAATCTGTCCCCCATCTTACTGATACACACACTCATACAACTCTGTTGCACAAGTCCACTTCCATATCTTAACAAACAGCTAAAAAAAATAAATCTCTATATTATTATGAAGAACTGTAAAAAATTTTGGAGGTAAATATTGACTGAAAGCTAGCACAGAGGAACCAGTGTACAGTAGTCCCCCTCTTATACGATCCCCTTGCCAGCGACCACCCGCTTCATCCGGCCAAAACCCTGATGCATTAAGTGTTTCTAACGTAAAATTACCTCTCGCAAACGACCACCCCTCAAACGCGACCAGCGACCACGTTTTCTTGACACAACAACGTAAATTCCCCTCACGAACGACCATTTTCACTGACCGGATGTTTATTTTGGAATTCTCGAATGGAACGTGATTTGGTTTTATTATCGTAAACCAGTTCGGTAACAGTTCAACGACCGTAAACAAAATGTCGAAATCGCGTAAAAGAAAGATGTTTAAGCTGGATTAAAGGGGAAAACAAGTAGGATATTGTAGATCAGTTTGATTTCGGCATTACGGAAATCGGGTTTCTTACAAGAAGACTGAATTTTTCAACAAGGAGATAATAGTACAATGTACCAACATAATCATAAATCAAAATTTACAACAAACGATGTCAAAAACTTGGGAAACTGGAAAAAGAGAGAAACCTGGATTTTTCCAAACTAAACGGAACCTTAATAAACTACGAAGTGGAACCTGGGCAGACAATAAAAGTGATAAAAATAATGATAATGCAGATGAAACAGGAACAGAAACTTTCACTGATAAGAAGACTTGGAATTCTTATATTATCACTACACATTTTTAACAGATAAAAACTGCATGAATTCTTTTATTTTTATTTATACTGAATAATAAAATACAAATATTTATTATGTGTGATTCTTGATCACTTCACAGTTCTTGTTGCTAATCAACCGACCAAGCTCTATAAACCTGTGTTAGTGTGTGTATATCCCCTCAAGAAAGACCACCCCCATTATAAGACCACTTTCATGACTCAGATGGGGTGGTCTTATAAGAGGGGGACTACTGTATTTCTTTCACTTAATAAACAGTTAGAAAAAAAGAAACTAAACCTCTTCTAGATAGGTCTTAAAGCTAACAGTCAACCTTTTCATGAAATAGCAATGTATGCAATTAGCTTTATTTATTAAATTATTCAAATCTTAATAATGCCTACATTTATTTTTTTTCTTTAGTACACTTTATTGATACTTTGGTTTTTAGGTTTGGTAAAATATTTTTTTTACTTTTGCTTCAATACATGCTGTATGTTTTTACTAATTTTAATATGTACATATAAAGTAAGCTTTTCCTTATATTTTCACTACCTTTTTGGCTTTCTAATATCCCATAATCCTATGCCTTCTCTAGCGTTAGCTGTTGCTAAGAGACGAGGTTCCACTGGATTGTAGGCTACAGCATGCATCGATGAAGTATAATTTGCTAGGCAAAATGGGACTGAAATAATAATTATAGATGTATGTCTTTTTGACTTTATTGTTGTTTGCTTGAACAGTGTTTGACGCCACTTTCAGCAAATTTTCCTCTATTTCATGGCATCCAGTTTTTATTGGAGGTAAAACTGGAAGTACCCAAAGAAAATCCCAGACCTTTGGTAAAAAAACTACAATCTCTGTCAATTAAGATTGGAGTCAAGTACACCGTGCCTGCACTGAGACTCAAACCCACAACCTCAGTGCTGACAGGCACATGACAAATAATAGACTAACTACCTTAACCACTCGGCCACTGAGGCCCCTCTTGTGACTTGAAACTAAATGTAAAATATTTTCAGAAGATTTCTGTATATTTTGAAGATTGTGAATTGTGGGATTTACTATAGGTTTGCTTTGTTGTTTAAGACATTTGTCAGATTTACAAAATACTTATTTGATAATAATAATAAATAACCAGAGGCTCTCAGTTTAACATTCAACTGATCAATATATTAGAATAAACACTGTTTTTTAAAGAAATTATCCATTTGTACTGTAAAAGGTGACTCAATCCTTATAATTATAATAACACTTTTTATAAATAAATTAAACCAGGAATAAAATTATATCTGACCTAGTTTAGTTTTGAAGTTTCATTGGTTATTCAGTTTTGAGAAAAAGCTTTTTTTAAACGTTTTTGCCATAGGTTTCTATGTTAAACGCTTTCCAGCAGTTGTGGTGATTTCTGATCAGAATTAAACTAGACAAAGTCGATCTAGCGATCACTGGTACTACGCCTTAAATTTTAGTTTTTGTAAACTGGTGAATTCCTCCAGCATCAATAGGCTTCTTAGCTACCTGATATGTAATAATATTCTAAAGTTTCAATGAAATCAAGGCTTCTAACCCACCTAATATGGAACTTACTATATCTAAAATTTTCATTGACATCAAATGCAAACATTTTGAGTTAATGTCCAGAAATATCTTTTTTTAATAATTTCTAACATTTTTTTATCGACTGTGACCTTGACAGAGTTCCTCTAGAATCAATAGGCTTCTTACTCACCTGGTATGTAACAATATTCCAAAGTTTCATTGAAATCAGATGCAAGTTTTTTTAGTTAATGTCCAGAAAAATCACCTTAGTAAAAATTTCTTACATTTTTTGTCAATTATGACCATGACCTTTGACAGAATTTCTCCAGAATCAATAGGCTTCTTACCTACCTGATAAGCAACAATATTCCAAAGTTTTATTGAAATCGGATGTCAGCTTTTTGAAATATCATTGGGAAACCAAATTTGGATGACAATATGGATAACAACAGATGCAAATTGAGCTTGCTACAAGTACATAATCAGGGCTGACAGAAAATAAATTACATTTCATAATTATTGTCTACATAATTTGTCTACTGAAATTCTTATTTGTTAAAACCAGCATGGCAGATTTTTGTATAACTGGAGCCACTAGCAAAAACCTCTGTTGTGGGTAAATGTGTGTGAGTTACCATTAGCTCAGTACCTGTACTAGGAGGTTCCCTAATGTCATATACCAGAATTCTACCATCATCACAAGCACTGGCAAAGACATTGACATTGTAAGGGTCAGAGGTCAAGCCATATACAGCATCATCATGCAAAAATACATCCAGTGTGGTCCCACTAAAAAAAAAAAAGCAATCTGTTGTATTTTAGGTCAAACATATACAGGTAAAATACATGTAATGTCAAACAAATACAGGTAAAATACATGTAATGTCATATGCATAGCATTTATAAAGAGAATTCATTATTTTCTTCTTGTGACATTAAGTTGCAGAAAATTCAGCAGTAATGCTGTGATCGTCGAGCAGTTGACAAAAATGCTAGTTCATCTCCATAATTGTCAACCATATTCATAAGTGTGCAAAGTTGCAAACCACACACTTGAGGGAGGGGGTTAAAAATTTCGACATTTTTGCGTACACTTTTTTTTATCTTCAGAAATTTTTCGTTTCCGTGGAGTTTGGGTTTTATATTAGTTTATTGGTTGATGTACACTTTTTGATTGGGGGTCTCAAAAAGTGTGCTTTTTTGCACACTTGTGAAAATGGTTGACAATTATGGATGACTCCTTACATTTTGAGCAATATTTCATTAAAAACAATTTTAATGGTTTGCAATGAAAGCACTTATTGTGAATCGTGTCTTGTCCTAGTTTTCACAATTAATACAAACATCACAAACATTTCAGAATTTACAGTACTACTAGGCTATGACAAAAATATGAACAAGTAGTTCTTAATTTGATCATGACATAGACTTCCAAATCACTACTTTTGAGATATGTATGTTATTACACTGCAGAGATGTTTAAAATATTATTTATACTGGTGTTTTTTTTCCTTTAGTCCAGATAAAGCTTCTTACTCCATGGAAAAATTTCAAAAACTGTTTGGTCCTCAGATTTATGCCCCACACCTTTTTACATTTAGAAATATATCATAAAACCTCATGCTAATGTCTGAATCTGCCTTTGTAACATGTACACTAAAATAAAACTACAACCATTAATACAATTTACCTCTCTATGTCATGAGCTATGACTTGTTCATCATTACCTGAAAAAGATAAATTTCCAAAATATAAAGACAATTGTGGTGCTGACATGATTGCTTTGATGAAAATCCCAAATAAAAAAAAAAACCTTCTGACATATTTTGTATCCGTATTTGTTAATCTGCAGTAAAAATTTTCAAATAAAATTAAGAGTTGTAGAATAATTTTTATATTCCTTTACCAATCCTAAAATACAGAATAAACTGATGTAATGGTAACATGAAGATATTATTAAACATATATATATATACATACCACCAGAAAATATTTTCCTGTTCTCATGGTCAAATGTCAGACAGAAAATATTACTGCTGTGTTCTCCTTTCATAGACCTTGGAGAACCGATATCAGATAATGCTTTTTCCACATTCCACAGAAGAACTCTCCTGTCATCACCACCTGAAAATATCAGATTTTGATTATAATTTAGCTGCTAGTTAGCCGCGGGGACACCAAAACATAAAAAAATTCTGGTATTCATAACTGTGTATGTTGAAATATGTATCTGCTTATTTGGTTTAGCATTTGCATATAAATAATTGAGTCAAAGGTTTGAGTAAACTCAGGGATATTTATATGTCAATGCTAAAAAGCTATAATGTTAATATATAAATACACCTAATTTTGTAAAGATGTATTCAATCTAATTAAAAATTAATCTTGTACTTCTCACACTTTTTCTGTTATTGTTACCACAATGCATCCTACATCCCCAGTTCTTGATAATCTATGTGTACTAGGGATTAGCTATATAGGGTTATTCTGACAATAAAATACCATAAAATGTAATTAAAAATGTAATTCATAAAAAAATGTGTGTAAATTGGACCACTGGTTTAAAAGATTTGACCTATTTATTGTACTAGTACCCTAAGTTAAAGAAATTTTTGGGATTATGGAAAGGTATCGAAATATCTTGTACTGTGTATTTGGGAGAATTTTTCATATCTACTGGTCAAAGAGTAGTTCTCGCCATTAAAATGAAGCAATTCAAATTAAAACAGAAGCAATTCTTGCCATTTTGGCGACTGGGCCATTATTTTTCCATTAAAATTGATGGCAAATGCTTCATTTTATAGATTTCACTATTTTCCATCCAAAACAAATTACGTTTATCACTTTTAAAAAGTCAATTCTTCACAAAAACTGTCAAAAGATGGGGTGGTAAGAATTACTTGCCAGCGAGAACTACTCCGTAACCAGTAATCGCTGAATGTGCTTACTTTTTCATTCCAAAGGAGCAAAGTGGTGTCTAGTTTGAGAATCCTCTGCCGTCAGAGAGCTCTCCATAAGCAAAACAGCGGATTTTGTGACACAGGTCTGGGTTGGCAAATTTCATTGTGTCCAGATGTTAACCAACATTTTCGTCCAGTTAACCTATATTTAATTTGCTTCTTTAGATTTTTTTCTCTATGAATATAATCATCATACCTTCAATCAAGCTAATTTAAGTACTGGATTTAAGTCACATTGTTGTCACTTGACTTTTTGTTCAAAATGAAAGTGAAATGTTGGAATGTAAGGGTATAGATGGAAATGAGCTTAGAAATGGACTTAAATCATTTTGATTGAAGGTATGATGATTATATTCATAGAGAAAAATATCTAAAGAAGCAAATTATATATAGTTTAACTGGACAAAAATGTTTGTTAACATCTGGACACGATGAAATTTGCCGACCCAGACCTGTGTCGCAAAATCCGCTGTTTTGCTTATGGAGAGCTATCTGACGTCCCAGGCATAAGCATTGGACGGAAGAGTATTCTCGGACTAAGTGGTGTCCTAAAGGAAAATTGCAGACGAACAGAAGACATGTGCAAATCAGCATTTTGTGACAAAATGAATTAGTGCATGACTATCCAGAATAGGTAACTATTTAGAACAGGTTAAGGCACAATATAATATGACAATATGCTCCAGAAATGTAGTTGATATTTTTCAAATTTGATATTTTATCTGCAATGTTTATGGCTCTCAGTATGGTATAACAAGGTTTTATCAAGTTAATTTGTCTGGAGTTAAAACAATGTCTAAAATAACTTTTTGTAAAAGTCGTCTATACCTGATAGTTTGTGGTTCTCCATCGACAGGAGGGCCATAATTTAGTACATTGAAGCCCCGAGACGATCAAGTTTTATATTAAAATACCTGATGACATGAATTCTCCTCCCTTATGAGAGAATTCAATTGCATTGACACATCCAAAGTGTGCCTTAAGCTCCCTCCTATACAGATTTTTAGCTAAGTTCGCCCTGCATCTCATAAACTGGTAAGATTGACTGTTACTGATAGGTAAGAACCCGATTTCTCTTCTTGAAGAAAGGAAAACCGGGTTACAGACTGGAGATAAGCAATTTTCTTTGAAACTTTTTGATGCCATTTTGAAAAAAGGCCTTCAGACAAGGTCAGCTATTCTTTAAATGTTACTCAAAACATTCTTTTCCGCAGAGTTGACTTGTCATCCAGGAATAATATTGACTAAATTATCTCCCTTGAAAAAAATCCTCCAATGATAAAACCAGAGTATACCTTCCCGCCAAATTTCGGACTTTATCTTTGATTGAGTGAATATATATATTTAAATGTTTCTAACACTCATCTGCTATAAGGTCAAAATGTGTTTTAAAAAAAAGAACAAAAGGACGGACTTTCCCTGCTTAAAATACAAATTTTCGAGTAGATCAGAAGCGCTTAATTGAAAAGTTTCAGGTGTTCTCTGGAACTAGTATAACAGGGTGCCGTTTCATAAAGCGACTGCTAATTAACGTGCTCGTTATCCAATGCAATTTAAATGGGATAACGTGCACGTTAAGCTAACGATCGCTTTATGAAACGGCACCCAGGTGTCTGGTTAATTGCCTGAATTGGACCCAGATTGGTCCCAAGTCTTTGCCAATTGGTCCCAATTTTGGACAATTGGTCCCAACACTTTGTAAAGTATATTTTAGAGCATTTTTTTTTGTTTTGTTTAGCAAGAAATATTGTTATTGAAATTTTAGAATCTCACAATACAAAAAAAAATATATAATTTTTTAAGATTCATGAATTTAATACACACATAATGAAAGTAAAGACAAACGTCATTAAAAATATTTGAGTATTGTGCATATTCTTCTTAAAATATAAAATTTTTATATTTAAAATAATATTGGCTTACTTAGTTTCATTAGCAGCTGTGCATATAATTATTACTTTTTTATTTTTTGAAACACAAGGTTTTCATTTTTATTAAAAATTCACAGGCTATAAATGCACATTATTGCCTTTGAATGTCATTATACAAACATCAAGCAGTTAAATGTTTATCAGAACATTTACTCTTAAACCATACATTTGTATATTTTACAATATTTTACATTTATGTCTTATGATAGGTCAGTTATAGCAAAACCAACCATTAAATAAAAAAATATAATTGAAAAAGGTGTAGCTCTGAAAAACATGTTTTCATCATCATGTCCTCTGATTGTGTTATCTGCACCAAACCAGTTCGAGTGAAACACCCACGTGGAAACACCATGCCTTTACCATTCATGCTTTGTGATTATGCAGTTTTTGACCACACATAAGATGTTGTACTGGGAAGTCAATTAATTAATTTTTTTTTATACTCGATTCCATATTTTACATTCTCTGACTATAATCATTTATATTTAACTTAAAAGTTGTACAATAAGATTAAGGGTTAGAATACCTTATTGATCAGTACGTGCAAGTCTTGTGTATTCTGACATCACTATATAAAATTCATGCATTTTTTTAATAATATTGTAAATTGCTTATTAGATTTAAAATAACTTTGGACTTGGTCAGCAATCAAACTTTTTTTATTAAAAAAAATTGTAAAAATCTTATTATTTTCTTCAACGTTTGTTAGTCGTAACAATTCAATTAACCAAGTTGTAAATGGCATGTGCCACTGTTAAACTGGCTAATTGGATTACCCGCATACATCAATTTTTAATTATTGCCTTTGAATATTCTAGTTATATGGAAACTTATTTACTTATATTTATTCAGTTGTATTATATGGGAGAGCTACTCTTTTGGTCGCACCAAAGACTGTCTAAAGACTTTATAAGGGACACTATTCACTGTTACTTTGTGTTGTGCTTTGTTTTTCCACTTCAGTACATTTATATTGTTGAATTTAGTTGGGAGTGTGTGAAAGTGTTTTGAGTGAATAACATGTATATATTTTGAATGTTTTCTATAAGTTAAGATGATTGTCAATGTGGTAGTATTTGTACAGGAGAACGAATGTGTGAAAAGTCATATTTGTATGGAGAATGTAGGTATGTAAGTGAGAAAAGTCTATTTTATTTAGTAAGAGACAGTTTGTATGCAAGAATGAAAGGGGAGGTGCTTTCAATACATGTATAATAAAAGTATAGTGCTGTTATATAAATCTCAATAAAGAAAATAAACTTGTTTTTCGAATAATTATAAACCATCGTTATCTCATTAATGAACATACTTCCATACTTCCTTCCACCAATAAAAATTGGATGCCATGTTACAGCTGAAAAGTGCTAATTAATATATTGATTTATTAATTCCCAATGGTTATAATATGGACCGATTCATATGAAGTATTTATGTGATATCATTTGTATTTTTATATCACCTGAGTTATGAAAGTCCAGTTATTATGCAAGTTAACATCGTAATTGATGATTTGATGACATTTTTGCAACCACTGGATCATGCATGTGTATTGCCAGCCGAGTAGTCAAACTTTTGGTGCTGACATGTTTTTTATTAATACAGTACGTTCCTGAAATTAAATAAATGATTTAAAAATCAAGAATTTTCTATTTCTAAACTGTAAATGGCTTTGCTGGACATAGCATAACTGTTTTTAGACAAAATGCATGTTTGCATGGCGTTAATAATGTAATCTTTTGTTCAAGGTATTTCGTGCAAACTCCCATGCCTTGGGTTTATGAATCTGCCGGTTGATTCTTGTATACCTTGAGGGTGTCAACATCCATATACTTACACTCCATTCTTGATTCCTTTCATAAAGGTCTTCCTATTATTTGTCTGGTTTTTTTCTTTCCAAACAAGTTGTGCTTTCATGGCAAAGTTTGTTTCGTGCAATACCGTAAAAAACATTTTGATGAAAGCATTTTTAAGGTATAGTCTGGAAGCTAAACAATCCCACTATTTTTGTATAAAAAAGTCCCATAACTCTATAATGAAAAAAAAGTTTACAAAAAAAGAAAGGAAGCTGGCATCTAACAAAATCAAAAAACACTATAACTTAAGAGTAAAAAATCATAAAATCACCAAAATGTATACAGACCTTGAGACTCATATAATAAACAACTGTGTGCAGTTTGAAGAAAATATGTGAAGGGATTCTCAAGATATAGTGTGATATGTGGATGACAGATGGACAGTGAGACAGACAGGAATTTTTCCAAACAAATCCATAATTGTAGGTGCAGAACTTCAATACATGTGCAACCTTTCTTTGAAGTTTCAGAAATCTAGGGAGAAATGAAAACTGTAAGAGATGAAAACACAAAATGGGTAAAATAACTAAGTTCCTGTTCTGAACACTTCCATAATAGCTGGTACACAACTCTAATACATGTGCAATCTTTCTGTAAAGTTTCACCGATCTGGGTTGAAACTGTAGGTGGAATTGATTACACAAAATGTATACCCTATTTTCCCCACCAGCCCAACCTCCAGCCTGCCCAACTTCACCATACTATAACAAGGGTTTGTACTTGGTGCAAGCCAGCCAAAAAGACAATCCACCATCAAATTACAAGAAAACTTGAGAAACAACTACCAAAAATATAGCAACTGCAGCAATGGTCCTGGGCCAAATTGTACTGCCATTATAAACTGAAGTTAGTTTTGTGTTAAGTCAGATTAACCTCTCCAAAAAAAAAGCGAGGGTACGATAATTCGTTCTACAATGGTCCTGACTTGGTACAGACATCTAAAAAGAAATGGTGGTAAACTGTGTTTTACGGCATGCCAAACCATCTGTTTCCATTACTGTAGTGTGTGAGTTGGTGTGTTGATATAAATGGTTGTGTATTGTACACTAGTAGTCTGTAATAAGTGTATCCAATTAAGAATTGTTTTCAATTGCTGGTTAGATTATTCGATATAGACAACTTTTGGTCGGTTTACGCCAATAAACCTCGAAGCAGTTTATGTTCAGCTTTAACCCACCCAAAGTCGTCTATGTCCAATAATCTAACCAACAATTGATAACAATTCTTATATTTTAAATTTAAGTCTATGAAAAGAAATAACAAAAACAATATTTTACAAGTAGTAAAATAATATTTGCAATTCACAATTTTAGTGTCGTCACTTGTTGTTTGTGGAAGAATCCATGTATAGTCAACGTCATCAATACTTAAAATTATGACGTAAACAATCGGTCAAGTGAAATAATAAGTTAGGTTATATAAAATCGACAATGTTGCTCAGCTATTGAGTATTTATAAGAGATTAAAATATTGATCATTATATCACAAAAAGTTAGATTGATGAATGAAATTGACACTAATGTTTTTAGCAAAAGCTGCCATCTTGTGTAGATGTGTTATTACAAATTGTAAAATATGTACACAACACATAAATAAAAACATGAGACAATTAATTACAAATACATAAAGTAAAGGAATAACTCAAGGGAACTATAAAAATAACAAACCCACACTAGAAAAGTATAAAGATGTGCATGGTTGAAAAATGCAACTTACACTATTTCTATTCTGTAAAAGAAAGTATGTGCTTTATAAGATAATTTTAAACAGAAAAATATATCATATTTATTTACTTTATTACATACAAAAATATTAACATTGCTAAAACTAAGTAATCAAATAAGTCTAAATCTGACCCAGACGAGGTCTCATTGATGTTTTTCTTCTGATTTAATCTAGGAACATCAGTTGTATCTGAAAGAAATTAAAAAACTATTATTGTACCGGTACTCACATTTAACATGGTGTTCTGAACTGACCAATCACGATACTTGTATTCATATGATACAATGTTTACAATACATGTACTACAATAAAATTCATAATCAAAGTGCAGACTGCACCGAAGGAAAGGTTGCTTCGCAAGTATGAAATGAGATTCCTGCCTCATGTTTGACAGGCAAAAAAAACCAAACCAATGTAAAATAAATTAGGTAAATTTAGAAACATATTAGATATAAATTTAAAACACTAGAAAAAAACTTTGCAATCCTCATAATTGATAGCCCCAGCTCCCCCTATGTCTTGAATGGCAATGTCCAGTGCTTTGCTGTTGGAAACTCCAAAAATCGTTTTGCTCAAACTGTAAATATCAGGTGCACAATACCACCATATGACAAAGGATTCTGCAAAAGTTTCATCAAATCCCACTCAGTGTTGCAAGTAGTTGTGGATAAGAGATAGGTAACCCCTACATCAAAGAATGGCAAGTCAATGTTTGCTATGGAAAATCCTAAATATCATTCCAATCTAAATATAATATATCAGGTGTACAATAGCACTATGTGACAAAAAGTCCATCAAAATCCATTCAGTGCAACAATACAACTGAAGATGCTTCTATCATATCTTTTATAAATATATTAATAAATAAGACAAAATTGCTGCTGCCCATTTCAGACAAAAATTGCACCTGTTATATGGTTGGAATATAACTTGCATCAAATACATGTACATATATGTAAATGTCTCCCTATACATGTAAGGGATGGCATAAGCTTCTAAAATATTCAAAACTAAAATAATTTATTTCTGTAATACTCCAGGGCTTCAGTTGCCGAGTGGTTAAGGTAGTATTCATCTACTATTGATCGAATGCCTGTCAGCACTTGTTTGAATCTTACTGCTGCCAGGGTGTGCTCAACTTCAATCTTGATTGACAATTATTAAAAGACTCCTACAATCTGGCTTTCTCCTTCAATAAAAACAGGACGCCCAAATATAGTTGAAAAATTGCTGAAAGTGGTATTAATCAATTACAACACAGGGATCTGTGCAAATCGATTTACATGTGCTTTCGAATGATACTGGGTTGATTTTGTTATATCAAGTCCCACACACTATAACAAGATCGACCCAGTATTATTCAAAAGCGCATGTAAATCAATTTTTATAAATCCCCCTGATTCAAACAAAAAAAAACAAGTGTGGACTGTGAGCAAGCTCACAAAGGGATACCCCCGCTTCGCTTCAAGTCCAATTATCTCCCCTGAATAATATCCGACAGCGATGAAAATTCTTCATGCACATCTACATATGATGTACTTTCTTCATGTAAAGTTTCATCAAAATCTGTCAAGCGGTTTAGGAGGATAAGCGCTTACAAGGGATGTGGACAGACGGACAGACAGACAGGGTGCTTCCTATATACCCCCCATACTAGTTTGGGGGGGGGGGGGGTATAAAAATTGTAAGACTGTATGAGGCAACATATATCTTTATAATCAGAATGCATGTGAACTAGTTTGTTTTAAATTTAAACAGTGTGTTAATAGCTTATAAAAGACACAATCAAATGGAGTGCTTTTCTGCTTGCATTTGTTTAAAATTGATATTCAATATGCGATATTGTAACCTTTTATTACAAAAATCCAATAAAAAAAATTTCCACTGTACATATTCCATACTATGCTTATTGTTTACATGTACTTGACATTTGCTACACAATCTGAAACTTTTTGTTTTCAACAAGTGTCTTGCGATGTTTGCAAAAGATCGCCAGCTTTCGTGACGTTCTATGGCATTCACGCCTAAACCGCAAACGACATTACCCCAAGGTTTTTAAATGGGCAATAATCGCTTGCTCCAAGTTACACCCATTCTAATTTTGGTCAAAATTAACCTTGGAAAAATCGCTCTATCAATTTAAAAAAACCGAATTTCAAAACGCTGAACAAATGTTGAAAAATAATTGCTGATTTCAATTTGCACCTTTTTGGATCTATATATAAGGAACATAAGATCGACCATACACGCTAAGAGGTTTTATTTGTCACTCAAAAAACTTCTGCTAACACATACTGACTTTATCACAGCTTCCTTTGTTTCAAGGAACACATAAAATGAAGAAAAATATATCGTTTAATTAGATACTTAAAGCATAAAAATGCAACGTCGTCTTAAACGACGGCAATTTCGTGAGGTAAACATACATGGAAAATTGGTACGTTTTTTGGATTGTTATGATAGGTGGTGACCAATTTCGACTCGTGTAACGATGAAATATTAATGGTTCAGCATGAATTACCAATTATAAATATTAATCAAAAGGACCGGAAACAAATTGTGTCAGCTTTTACTATGGAATAATGTAGCGACATGGTGAGTGATGTCGAATAATCCATTGACTATTCTTGTGTCACAAACACCAAAATATCTTTTTCAATACATTTTTATAAGTTAGAAATTGTTATATTTTTAATTTAACTACTTGTATTTTATTTACGAAACTTCTACATGCCATTCTCCCAACCTTAAAAATTTTTATAAATCTGTACATCGACAAAGCACACACTTTTGTGTTGATTTTCATTTAATTAAACACGTAAAAATAGAATGCAAAACCGTATGAAATGACGACCACACGATCGCACAAAACAGGTAATCATTAAATCACTTCAATTATTATAACGACGTCAAATATTATTAGACTGGTGCCACTGTCCGTATTACATTTGTCGGTTCAGTGAACAGCTATCGCGAGGATTGCCAAATATCGCGTTGATTTCCAAAACCAAAAAGTGTAATAAGTCTGTCTATCACGGATGCACATGGAATATTAGTTTAAATCGTAATATTAGTTGTCAGTTTTACAGTAAATGAGACATAATATGAAAGGACATGTATAGTAAAGTTGTTCAAGATAAATGTGGTGCACGGATTCGTGTAATTGATAGATTCCTCAAATGTGATCTATATTTTACGAGCGTAAGGTTTTATTACACGCCGGTCGTAGTAGTTTCTATGTATTAGAGCGTTAGCAAGGGGAAAGTTTGCTACGCAACCTTCCCAAAAATAACAAGCAATTCTTACATAAGGGTATGTTTAATTATTTATGAGCATCTGCTAAGACCATTGTGAATCCAAAAGGGAACAGTTCACAGATACATACAGTATAGGATGGTGATAAATTATCTAATGAGTAAAGGCATCAATTTATAGGAGGATTGTCTATCAATGAACAAACATTTGGAGACCAGAGGAATGTATAGAACTTACAGTGTATTACATTATCTGTGTTTCTTTCTGTAAATGTTGTTGTTGTCTTAAATGGATGTGTCTCTGGACATATAATATCCTTGTTTGATGGGCACCGAATATAACCATTGTACCCTGGAACCTGATATTGAATAACTATACATATAACTAATTCTCAACTTTTAATGTGGACCATTCAACAGAAAAATAAACAACACTTGAAATTTGTTTCAGCTTTTATTAGTCTTGACAGACCAAAAAGTTTTTTCGAAGACAGAAATAAAATATGTCTTACAGATACATGCAAGACAGTTTTTGTTAAAATTACTGCAGTAGATTACATAGTAACTATACTTTGCATTTTTTTATATTTTGTTTATATTTTATTTTCGGGTTGGTGTATTTTTGTAATCTCAGGATTTTATTTAAGCAATATCCCAACAGGAAAAATATGTATTATTCTCCTTTCACATATTTTTTGTTAGTACTTGACTAATAAGAGTTAGATGTTTTATATTTACAAACATCAATTATATTTTGAATTATTATAAATGTTTGTTTATTGACTGGGCTGTTGATGAGCTTAATTTGAAATATTAAAGTCACTGAATGACATCGGAAACTTGTCAAATAAAAAAAAACCACTTATGGTATCATCTAATTTTTACTCATTGTTCTGACGGAGATTCAACGAGTTTTTGATATAGCAGCCTTACTGCAAGAGGCTTAGAAGAATACAACAAATAGTACCATTTTTAATGCTTTAGGTTTTGAACAAGTGGAAAGTGAATGAACAAATTACCAAAAATACTGCATAGAACTATGTTAGGATACTAGATGCTTATACTTAAAGAAGATAAGAGTTATCATTTCTATGATAAAGTGACACATACATTTATAAAATTACCAAATGGACATTCCATCCATTGTGACCTTTGGACTTTAACCTTTAAATTTCTATCTTTTGAACAACTGTATTGATAACATCTTCCACTGGTAATAAAATTCTTATCCTGAAAAAATAAATAAACTGGATAATAAGTATGCATCCGTAACTGAGATTTAAAGTTAATTTGTTAGCGGCAATGTTTTGTTACAAAGTAAAATGTCTGTACAACAAAAATGATGCCCCAACCTGACCAGCGACATGACAAGTGTGTTGCAAATGGAAGAATTTTTAAAAAAATTTATGAACATCAAAATCCTTTTGTCGAGAACACCTGCATTATGTGTACTAAATATAAATGCTTTAGCTCTAAATATGAAGGAGAAAACCCCTACATTGCCTGCAACTTGCAAACTGGCTCAAGTCCAATTAACTCGAATGTATGAAAATTAATTGAAAATCAAAATCCTTTTGTCTTGCACACCTTAATTATGAGTACAAAGATGATACTGAATATAAATGCTGTAGCTCCAAGAATGAAGGAAAATATGGCCAGACAAGGCCTGTCGCTTATCTGGTCTGCAAACTGAATTCTCTAGTTTTAAGAATCTGCAAACTGACTTTCTCTAGTTTTAAGAATAAATCTTTCACCCTGCATACCGCCATTATGTGTTCAAATATCCTACCAAATATAAACGCCATAGCTTCAAAGCTGTACGAAAAGATAGCAGCACAAAACATGTACCCCATACATGGCCTGCAACTTGCAAAATGTCTAACTATCTCTAATTTTAAGAAAATAAATTTAATTGAAATCAAAATTATTTGGTATTGTACACCTTCATTATGTGTACAAACATCCTACAAAATATAAATGCTGTAGCCCTAAAATTGTAAAAGAAAATAGCTGGACAAGCCAATCTAGATGGACGGATGATGGAACCATGGATGGACAAGAATAAATTAATATGCCCACAACTTTTCATTGCAGGGGCATAAAAATCTTGTATTCTTGCAGATAAAAAAGTGGCAAAATAACTCACACAAGAGCTCTGTAACCTGTATACTTAAAATCCCCTGAAAATTCATAACTGTAAAGAATCTTTGAAATAACCACAATCATATAGAGAAGAAACACTTATGCACACATAACCACAATCACACAGAGAAGAACACTTACACACAGATAACCACAATCATATAGAGAAGAAACACTTATGCACACATAACCACAATCATATAGAGAAGAACACTTACACACAGATAACTACAATCATATAGAGAAGAAACACTTATGCACACATAACCACAATCATATAGAGAAGAACACTTACACACAGATAACCACAATCATATAGAGAAGAAACACTTATGCACACATAACCACAATCATATAGAGGAGAAACACTTATGCACACATAACCACAATCATATAGAGAAGAAACACTTATGCACACATAACCACAATCATATAGAGAAGAACACTTACACACAGATAACTACAATCATATAGAGAAGAAACACTTATGCACACATAACCACAATCATATAGAGAAGAGCATTTACACACAGATAACCACAATCATATAGAGAAGAAACACTTATGCACACATAACCACAATCATATAGAGAAGAACACTTACACACAGATAACCACAATCATATAGAGAAGAACACTTATGCACACATAACCACAATCATATAGAGAAGAACACTTATGCACACATAACCACAATCATATAGAGAAGAACACTTACACACAGATAACCACAATCATATAGAGAAGAAACACTTATGCACACATAACCACACTCATATAGAGAAGAACACTTACACACAGATAACCACAATCATATAGAGAAGAACACTTATGCACACATAACCACAATCATATAGAGAAGAAACCTTATGCACACATAACCACAATCATATAGAGAAGAACACTTACACACAGATAACCACAATCATATAGAGAAGAACACTTATGCACACATAACCACAATCATATAGAGAAGAACACTTACACACAGATAACCACAATCATATAGAGAAGAACACTTATGCACACATAACCACAATCATATAGAGAAGAACACTTACACACAGATAACCACAATCATATAGAGAAGAACACTTATGCACACATAACCACAATCATATAGAGAAGAACACTTACACACAGATAACCACAATCATATAGAGAAGAAACACTTATGCACACATAACCACAATCATATAGAGGAGAAACACTTATGCACACATAACCACAATCATATAGAGAAGAAACACTTATGCACACATAACCACAATCATATAGAGAAGAACACTTACACACAGATAACTACAATCATATAGAGAAGAAACACTTATGCACACATAACCACAATCATATAGAGAAGAGCATTTACACACAGATAACCACAATCATATAGAGAAGAAACACTTATGCACACATAACCA
Organism: Limnoperna fortunei; assembly: GCA_944474755.1. Classification (NCBI taxonomy): domain Eukaryota; kingdom Metazoa; phylum Mollusca; class Bivalvia; order Mytilida; family Modiolidae; genus Limnoperna; species Limnoperna fortunei. Next base: position 37,491,433 of record OX104113.1, read on the forward strand.
CAATCATATAGAGAAGAACACTTACACACAGATAACCACAATCATATAGAGAAGAACACTTATGCACACATAACCACAATCATATAGAGAAGAACACTTATGCACACATAACCACAATCATATAGAGAAGAACACTTACACACAGATAACCACAATCATATAGAGAAGAAACACTTATGCACACATAACCACACTCATATAGAGAAGAACACTTACACACAGATAACCACAATCATATAGAGAAGAACACTTATGCACACATAACCACAATCATATAGAGAAGAAACCTTATGCACACATAACCACAATCATATAGAGAAGAACACTTACACACAGATAACCACAATCATATAGAGAAGAACACTTATGCACACATAACCACAATCATATAGAGAAGAACACTTACACACAGATAACCACAATCATATAGAGAAGAACACTTATGCACACATAACCACAATCATATAGAGAGGAACACTTACACACAGATAACCACAATCATATAGAGAAGAACACTTATGCACACATAACCACAATCATATAGAGAAGAACACTTACACACAGATAACCACAATCATATAGAGAACACTTACACACACAAACATTGCAAAAGTCTGAAATGGCTAGATTGCAAAGCAATTGCCTTAATAAATGGGGAATTGTTTACACAAAAAGTTACCCAAATCTGGAAAAATGAGAAAAAAATTCATTCAAGAATTTTATCACAACAGGTGCATAACTTTAGTATGGTTGCAATCTCTCAAAGAAATCTCCAGTAATAAATGGCATTCCCAATTAGGTTAATTAGGCCACACAAAAAAGTATGTGTGTTTTCGATTACCCGACCCTACCTATATCTTTAAGGCCAAAAACCCGACCCTAAAGTATTTTTTTGCGTTTTTAATGGAGGTTACTTCAAACCTGAAAAAAATCAGGTTTACACGTGGTATTGTTCCGGGTTTTAGTTTTATTTTCCTACTACTGCCCCAACAAACAAACAAAAAAATCGACCTACCTACCTATTTTATAATTCTATGTAACAGAAAACACACATTTTTTTTTATTCATTGCAGTCTCTGGATGCAATTGTTTACTGGAATCATTACAGAAATTGCACACTTCCTTCGTTTAAATTTTGTGAACAATGCCATGATAACAAATAAACTGTTAAAACTAATAACTAGGTGTTCTAGAAATATAAATTATATGCCTGAGACATAATAAAGTATGTATCAAATCAGGAAAATATCTTAAAACAAACACTCAATTCATATTTCCCAAAAATAGATAATAATATACAATATAAATGGTTTTTACCACATTCTCTTTGGTCAGATTTGATACAAAGCATGCACTGGATGTTCCATATATTTCTTCTACATATTCTGTTTCTAACTGAATTGTACAGTCATTCTGAAAGACATATTACAGATTACATTGCACTATTTCAATGGTTTAAGAATGTAGATGCATGTGCTAGATTTTCAAACAACAGAAAACAACATTACATCCTTGTTGACAAAACATAAACAACACACATAGAATAAACAAAAACAAATATCTGTAAGACTAACTATTTTCTTGACAGCCGGTCTATAAAATGAAGTGACCACATTTATTGGGGATAAACACTTTGCTGCTTAAAAAGCATTCTGACTAACCTAAGTAATCTGTCCTTATGATGCTTGAAGAAAGTTCACAGTTAATAAACTTGATTTCAAACTCTATCAAAATTCAAATACAGTGAACCCTAATTACAACGACATTTGATTTAACGGAATATTCAACCTCCCAACAGATTTCAGTGGTAAACAAGTGTGGACACAGAAAAACGTCTCGCCTGCATTCCGCATCAGTAACGAAAATAAATTTCGTCATAAGCATTACGTAAATAGCATTAAATATCAGCAGCGGCCTGTATACAAAATATTGTCACCATACCCTGCATAGTTACAGGGGAACAGCCGTAACCCAAAAACTTTAACGTAGTCGCTGGACCGTGAAATTGAGGTCAAGGTCAGGTGGAACCTACCAGACAGTCATGTACTAGTCATCAGCTACCTATACACCAAATATTGTCATCCTACCATGCGTAATTACAGAGGAACTGTCATAACCCAAAAACTTTAACGTAGTCGCTGGACCGTGAAATTGAGGTCAAGGTCAGGTGACACCTACCAGACAGTCATGTACTAGTCATCAGCAACCTATACACCAAATATTGTCATCCTACCATGCGTAGTTACAGAGGAACTGTCGTAACCCAAAAACTTTAACGTAGTCGCTGGACCGTGAAATTGAGGTCAAGGTCAGGTGACACCTACCAGACAGTCATGTACTAGTCATCAGCAACCTATATACCAAATATTGTCATCCTACCATGCGTAGTTACAGAGGAACTGTCGTAACCCAAAAACTTTAACGTAGTCGCTGGACCGTGAAACTGAGGTCAAGGTCAGGTGACACCTACCAGACAGTCATGTACTAGTCATCAGCAACCTATACACCAAATATTGTCATCCTATCATGCGTAGTTACAGAGGAACTGTCGTAACCCAAAAACTTTAACGTAGTCGCTGGACCGTGAAATTGAGGTCAAGGTCAGGTGACACCTACCAGACAGTCATGTACTAGTCATCAGCAACCTATACACCAAATATTGTCATCCTACCATGCGTAGTTACAGAGGAACTGTCGTAACCCAAAAACTTTAACGTAGTTGCTGGACCGTGAAATTGAGGTCAAGGTCAGGTGACAGGTGACTGACTGGCAAGTACTCATCATAAGCTGCCAATGGACCAAATTTGATGGACCTAGGGCTTGGGCTTACAAAGATATGAAGCAAGATGTCAAGTGTTTACGCCGCCGCCGCCGCCGCCGGATTCCCATACATATGTCTCGCCTCCAGCGACTTTCGGCACAGGCGAGACAAAAACGTGTCTACGTGTTGTTTATGATCGATACAACGACATATTCGGTTTCCGACTCCGACTGCATATGTCGGTAACAAATATACCAAAGCAAGCATAAAATAATTCGTTATAGCAACAAATTATCAAGATTTACCTGTGAAAAATTATCTTCATCCAGAGAATTGATTTTTCTAACAGTTGATTGCATGGGTGAATACCTGTTGCTATTGCCTAATTAAACGTGCGTGACATTTCCGTTGCAAAACTAATCGATGACAGGGATATGGCTTCATTAAAAAGGTGTCAAAGGCTATTTAATATTTAAATCTTCAAATATTTCATAAAATTATTGGCTTAATAACACATGTGTTTAGACTGAAGCGGCACATCAGAAATAGTACAATTACCGAAAATCTGTCTAATGTAAATAATCATAATTTACAATTTCTTTTTTAAAAAGAAAAAAGGTTATTAATTAAATATCCACAAGAAAACAAGCATTTTATTATTTTTTTGTTATTAAGCTTGGGAATTGAGCAGATTTGAAACATTTTCAATAGACGCAAATAAGAAAGGGAGATAATCAAAGTACAGAAATACAAATTTATAATAACAGCAAATTCAGTTTAACGTCAATGCTGGCGGGAAACTAACATGGTCGTTGTAAAGAGGGTTGACTGTAGTTGAATTTTCCATTTTACAGTAAATAAGGTGGGTATTTTCAAGTTTTGTTGAATATCATCACTGGTGTAAACTTGGTAACTCACCCCTTCATTTGTATGATATATTCCACATATAGAATGTTCATCTACTTCACACCAAGCTTTGTTTTTATGTAAAAAATGACAACCTCTTGAGCTGAAACAGATATTTTTTTTATCACAGCAGTAATTTTTCTTATTTTGTCTAACACAGAAATTTAAGCAGATGTTGAGGTCTAGAAATGCATTGTTCTACCATATTACATGGAAATTGAAAGATTGTAATTAATTATATTAGAAAATTAAAAAATATGGACTTTTTTTCTAAAAAAGTAATTTTTATCAACCTTCTTTTAATGAAGAACTTTTATATTTTTAATAATATTAAATATAATAACAAGTAAAAATAAATACAGAGAACAGCCAGTGAGCCTGTCGTTTTGAAAACTTAATTCATGTAATCTCTCATTCACACATTACATGTTTTGTTAATGTTTTATTTACTGAAATACTCAAAATTTGTATTTAAAAACAAGAAAACAAACATGATCAAAAGCAACATATATACATGAATAGTTACTTACTTATTTCTACAAACAGAGTCTTCATTCACTGAACAAAATTCACCTCTTGAAGAACATCCTATACCTATACATCAAAATAAAAATAAGTTTTTCAACTTAACTGAAATCAACATAAGATCATCAGTAATGTCAATTTAAGTCCAAGATCTAGATATTGGTTTTATGAAATGAAAAAGAAGCATTGAAAATGTAGGTAAACAAAATTATTACATGTTCAATCCCTCTTTTCATGATTATTTTTTTATATAACATTTTCAATAATTTTTTATACAAAAAGTGAATAAACACAGAATGTATTTACATTCTTAAGAGCCTGTATCGCTCACCTGACTTACAAAAAAACTTTTTAAGACAAGACTTTTCTTGCAAATTTGATATTACATGCTAAAGAGTTTATGTGAAGATGCTGTTTCTATGAATGTTGCCATGTTAAATTTACAATCAGCAGTAGGAGAGTTTCTGAGAAGAAGCAGTTTTTATGTTTTTTTATAGGTTTGTTTGTTAAGTGATGTTCCATGGTGGCAGCAATCTTGTATTTTGGGTCGAAACAAAAAACTCAAAATTGGTAGAGGACCATACAATATCACATATCCTAAAATCTGCCAAGCAGTTTGTGAGAAAACGAATTTTGAAATCTCAGCCAGTCAGGACGCATTTGCAGCTCTGGCAGCCATGTTGAATTTCCTATCGGGTCGAAACATACTTAAAATAATAAGATTACTACCTAAGATTCACTACTGCATTATATGGTTAAATTGTGTGGAACTGAGTTTCAGAGAAAAAGCTGTTTGTATGGTTTTCCCATAGAGACCTATGTTACGATGTGTTCCACCATGGCCACCATCTTGGAATTTGGATCGCCACAAAAACTCAAATTTTGTAGAGGACCATCTAAGGTACATTTGTGCAATATTTCAAATCAATCTGCTAAGTGGTTTGTAAAAAGAAGATTTTTGAAATTTCAGCCAATGAGAACCCATTAGTTGTCCTGATAGCCATGTTCAATTTGCAATTGGCTCAAAAAACTCAAAATAATAAGATAAATATCCATTAGTCATTTTTTCATAATTTGGCTTCATTGTGTGGAACAGTTTCAGAGAAGAAGTTGTTTGTATGTTTTTCCCTTAGGGTCCTATGTTAAACTAAGTCCTGCAATGACCAACATCTTGGATTTTGGATCGGCACAAAAAACTCAAACTTTGTAGAGGACTATCTAAGGTACATTTCTGCAATATTTCAACTCAATCTGCCAAGCAGTTTATGAGAAGACTATTTTGGAATTTCAGCCAATCAGAAGGCATTAATGGCCCTGGAAGCCATGTTGAATTTGTAATCGGCTGAAAAAACCCAAAATAATAAGATAATTATCCAACCTTCATTTCCTTCATAATTTGGCTTCATTGTGTGGAACAGTCTTAGAGAAGAAGTTGTTTTTATGTTTTTCCCATAGGGTACTATGTTAAAGTATCTCCTGTGATGGTGGCCATCTTGGATTTTGGATCGGCACAAAAAACTCAAACTTTGTAGAGGACTATCTAAGGTACATTTCTGCAATATTTCAAATCAATCTGCCAAGCAGTTTATGAGAAGAAGATTTTTGAATTTCAGTCAATCAGAACGCATTAATGGCCCTGGAAGCCATGTTGAATTTGCAATTGGCTCGAAAAATAAACATTAAACATTAAACAATAAACAATAAACATTAAACATTAAACATTAAACATTAAACATTCCTCCCAAGTTTGGTTCCAATTGGCCAAGGGGTTTTGGAGAAGAAGATTGAAATGTTAAAAGTTAACGACCGACGACAACGAAGACGACGACGACGGACGCAAAGTGATGACCCTTTGGGTCAGGTGAGCTAAAAATGGGAAATAATTTGTTTGTGATAACAACTTAATATAAAATATTTAATATTATGGAGTTTTCCTTCATGTTATTGATCTGATTATTATTCCAATATACAGTTTTACAACAATTTAGACAGCTACACACATTACCTCAAAATTAAAAAAAATCTTAACTTCCTAGCCGTAGTAAATTCGAGTCTCAATGTGGCAGGTGCGCTTGACTCAAATCTTAATTGACAAGGATTGCCAGTTTTCCTACAGAAGGTAGGGGGTTTTCCCCAGGAACTCTGGCTTACTCCCCCAATAAAAACTGGACCCAATAGTATAGCTGAAAAATTGCTGAAAGTGACGTTAAACAACATTCAAACAAACAAACAATCTACTACACAAATATCTATTGGCATGTCTCCACCCTACCTCTACCCCACAAAATGTAACAGTAAAACTGTAACCTACCTCTTCCCCACATATATGTATCAGCATGACTGTAATCTACTCGATACCATCCACTGTCTTCAAACACAGCTAAAGTTATACTGTCTATGAATGTGAACTGGGGCTAAAAAAATATGTAAAACCCCAAAATACTTCTGATATCTATTTGTATCACAGTCTTAAGCTTTGGTCATTTAAATGTTAGGGAAGTAAAAAATACTTTTAAACACTATCAAAAGTGTACTAGTTATCATAAGAGATAACTAGTATCATCCCCTTTGTTTTTACTTCAGAAATACACATGTAGACATACAATAATAAAAACAGTAACCAGCTTTTTCATAGCTATATCATACTGCAAGAATTTATTAGTTTTCTTTTAACACTTTACAGCCTTAAGAAGCTTATAAGTGAACTTACCATTCCAATACTGGGTGCCATGATAGAACCATACATTAATCTGCTGTCCCAGTGAGAACTGGTGGTGTTGTACTGTTATAAATATTAAATGTATAGGAATTATTAGTTTCTAATCTCATGTACAAAACCTGTTCATTATCTATTGTACAGTTGGTATATTACTTTGAGTGTGTTAGCTTTCTTTTATTTCAGCACTTTCAGTTTATTAAAAATGTGTAAAGCTGATATTGAGACACTAAGATGTTAATCTTCCATTTTTGTTTTTTTATTTAAGGATTAACTACAAAAAATATTTTCTCCATCGAGTGATAACAAAATTTCTGTTTTGCACATTGTATAAACCGCATGTCTCCCTGACGATCAAATTTGTTTTCCATCCTCTGATGGAAAATATTTTCCAGCCAATCAAAAGACAGTATTCTCGCAAAATTTATTTATTTTAATATTTAGCACTTAGTAAAATATGATGAACCATTGTACTGCAAAAATGACAATATGATTTGTTTATTTTTATTAATAAGTCATGCATATTTACCATCCTATCCAATGGAGCTCCAAATTTTTTTTCATTGTAACAACCAAAATGAATCTGTGCTTCTCTCCTTACTGCAGGTGTTACCAAACGAAATGTTCCACTCACTTCTTTAACTTTCACTAAATTAAAAGGTCTGCATTCAAGGTTACCATCTTAAAAGAAAATAAATACATGTGTCTCAAATCAAACTACTCATTTATTCTTAGTGAATGTTTTATACACCAAAAAGAAAGGAAATGAAAAATAATAAGAATGAAACTTGAAAAATGAATGTTTTTTGTATAGAAATGGATATTTAAATACTATTGTATGCTTGTTTGTTTTTTGTTTGAATGGTGTTTTAACGCCACTTTCAGCAATTTTTCAGCTATTTCATGGCGTCCAGTTTTTATGGGGGTGGAAGCCGGAGTACCCGGAGAGAACCCCCGATCTGTGGTAGGAAAACTGGCAATCATTGTCAATTAAGATTGGAATCGAGTAGACCCTGCCTGCAGTGAGAATCGAACCCGCAATCTCAGTGTTGACAGACCACGTGATCAATAGTAGACAAACTACCTTGACCACTCTGCCAGCGATTATATTTAATTTCTTAATCTTATAATGCACAGAATGTAATGATATGGACTGCTCTGGGTTCCTTAAAGATGGTGACAAAAATTGTATGTCACCAAGTTTTCAAACCTTGAGCCAAAATAGAAAAAAAACTTATTAATTATTATGCAAAGCCATACACTAAAATATAAAACATTTGCATACATTTTATTTTTAAATTCACTGACAAGAGACTTCACTCACCTTCAATAAAACACTTTTTAAAATAGTTTAAATGGTCTTTTGAAAATCCTAGAGTATGGAATAGTTCATGAATCATTCCCTAAAAATAGCAAACATCGTTTATGCAAATAACCAGTCAATGCAAAATTATTTCTTCTTATTTTAATTACCTTTATCATTGGAAACAAGTACAATCTATTATACAATGTAAGGCTGGAAATGGTACATAATTTAACCAGAGGCTCTTAAGAGCCTGTATGGCTCACCTGCTTTTATAAGCATGAAAATGGCATTTCCCTGATGTTAAACTTATAAGTCCTGTAATTTTCAATAAACTTTAAAGAGGACCATCCAAACAATATTGCTAGAAAGTTTTGTTTCCATTGATTAACCGGTTTTATAGAGATGATTTTTTTTTTAATTTGTCCATAGGGTCCTATGTTAAACTAAGTCCTATGGTGGTGGCCATTTTGAATTTCCAATTCAATTGGCAATAAAAAACATAAACTTTAAAGAAGACCATCCAAACAATATTGTCAGTAAGTTTTGTTTCCATTGGTTAATCAGTTTCAGAGAAGAAACCTTTTAAAACTTTTTCCCATAGGGTCCACTGTTAATCTATGTAATGCTGTGGTGGCCATTTTTATTTTCCTATTGGCAATAAAAAACATAAACTTCAAAGAGGACTGACCGGTTTTAGAGAAGAAGCCTTTATAATATTTTTCCCAAAGGTTCCTATGTTAAACTAAGTCCTGCGGTGGTGGCCATTTTGATTTTCCAATGGGCATAAAAAACACAAAATTTTAAAGGACCATCCAAAATAATATTAAAAGTAAGTTTGTTTCCATTGGTTAATTGGTTTCAGAGAAGAAGCCTTTTATTACTTTTTTCCCATAGGGTCCAATGTTAAACTAAGTCCTGCGGTGGCATCCATTTTGTTTTCCAATTGGCATAAAAAAAACCATAAACTTTATAAAGGACCATCCAAACAATATTGCTAGTAAGTTTTGTTTACATTGGTTAACCGGTTTCAGAGAAGACACCTTTTTTAACTTTTTTCCTATAGGGTCCAATGTTAAACAAAGTCCTGCAGTGGTGGCCATTTTGAATTTCCCATTGGGATAAAAAACACAAACTTTATAGAGGACCATCCAAACAATATTGCTAGTAAATTTTTTTCCATTGGTTGACCGGTTTCAGAGAAGAAGCCTTTTAAACTTTTTCCCATAGGGTCCTATGTTAAACTAACTCCTGTGTTGGTGGCCATTTTGAATTTCCAATTGTCATAAAAAACACAAACTTTATAGAGGACCATCCAAACAATATTGCTAATAGGTTTTTGTTTCCATTTGTTAACCGGTTTCAGAGAAGAAGCCTTTTAAAAACTTTTTCCCTTTGGGTCCTATGTTAAACTAAGTCCTGCGGTGGCGGCCATTTTGAATTTCCAGTTGGCATAGGAAACATAAACTTTATAAAGGACCATCCAAACAATATTGCTAGTAAGTTTTGTTTTGATTGGTTAAACGGTTTCAGAGAAGAAGCCCTTTTAAACTTTTTTCCCATAGGGTCCTATGTTAAACTAAGTCTTGTGGTGGCGGCCATATTGGTTTTCCAATCCATATAAAAAACATAAACTTTGTAAAGGTCCATCCAATGAACATTATGGCCAAGTTTGGTTTCAGTTGGCCAAGTGGTTTCAGAGAAGAAGATTAAAATGTAAAAAGTTTACAGACTCTGAAGACGACAACGACGACGACGACGCCGATGGATGCAAAGTGATAACAATAGCTCACATCACCCTTTGGGTCAGGTGAGCTAAAAACAGATGATATATATGCACAAGCAATCAATCTTTGCAGTTTCAGCAATTTTTAATCTACAGTATGACAAAATACTTCTGATCTTAATGTAGACGTTCTTGATATAGATCTAATAATACATCAAATTTTCAAATGATTCAACACAGTCTTATCAACTTCAATTCTTAAATAATTATATTTTTAAATTTCATTTTATAACCATATATTTACTGTGGTTTTCTATTAATAGTATCAAACAGTGTTATGTACATCTAGACTGTAAATGTTAAAACAAGACGTCTCAGTAAAACAACACAGATTCTGATGTTTTATCATAAGTAATTACTTTTTATGCAATCTAATTCAAATTAGACCTTTCATTGTTCCAGCTTCTGTGATATGATACATGGGAGATACAACACATTCTATTTCAGGTCATCTCAGATTGTCCCTTTGATATAAATATTATCCAATGAAAAAATGTGAGCATCCACAATTAGATACCATTTCAGATGTATATTATTGTTAAAAAAAGAACCACACAGTTTTGCCTGTTGTCAATTTTTCTTGTCAAATAAAAGAAAATCCACATAGCAAACATATGCTGTCATGACTGCATTGTGAACACTGAGTATTTGTCTACACATTTTTTTTTTAAATGGGCGTTTTTGTAATTTTTTGCGAGATGCCTGGTAATATAATCATACTGCCTTTGAACGAGGGTGTTAGGGTAGATTATCACATGAAGAAAAAATTATGACCCAAGACAAAGTCGAGGGTGATAATTTTTTTCTTCGTGTGATAATCTACCCTAACACCTGTGTTCAAAGGCAGTATGATTTTTATGATACTGAATGCCTGTTATTTAAAGCAGAAACGTGAACTCCCAAATAGATATTGTACTGAATTATATTTTTAATGGAAAATTTCTACTATTTGTTTATCCAGCTAGTTTTTCATGTGGCTGATTATTTTCTAGGTTGGCAATTTTCGTTCTTAGCGGGTGATAATTTTTTATATACCACTCGTAAACTTTGGCTGGAGCGGGTGATAATTATCAGGTTTGGCAATCTTCTGCTGGAGCGGGTGATAATTATCTGGTTTGGCAATCTCCGGTCAAAGCAGGTGTTAATTTTTTTATATCACCTGTTGAGTGGAAAGCACGAGGAATTAACACCCGTTGCTATAATGGGTGTGGCTAAAGTCGGAATCTGTAGAAATTAACACATGGTTACTGTTCAATAAAAAGACAGTTTTTTGCATGAAGTATAATAATAACTAATTATTCCACAATTTAAAAAGTTAGAAAGCTAATTTTATTATTTTTTAATATGTGGACAATCTAAGATTACATGTATTTTAAATGTTAAAATAGGAGTGATGGAAGGTAGAATTTTTATTTAGTTGCTTTATATTGACAAGCTATTACAAATTTACCCAAAACAGTGTGATTTAGCCAAGGAAATGACAAACAAAAACTATATTATATTATATATTGCTGAAAAAGCCTCATTTTGAAATTGTTTCTTATATCTACAATAAATTGTGTAAAATAAAAGTAAACTTCAACTAGTTAAAAGTATATACCATATACAACTTCTGTGAACTAGTTTTCTCCAATTCTTGAGGGCAAAGATTTATGTATCCAGCTATTGGTCTGTCATGTTGGTCAACCTGGCACACTTTTGCATAAGCCAGTACACTTGAAGTCTATACAAACAATATAAATACATTACCATTAAAAACACTACATATTTTGAGGTGTGTGTTAACCATCTTCTAGTGATTGCAGGTTATGTCAACACTGGGGTTAATGTATGAGCCTGGCTTGGACAAGGTGAGCTCAAATACAACCAAAACTGACCAAAATAGCCTGTTTTCTTGAATAAGGTCAAGGTTCTCATGTGCTAGTATCATTTACCTATAAAAAATGGATGGACAGATATAGCCAAAATTGCTAAAATAAAAACACATCCAAACAAACAAACAAAACCCCATGTACTAATTCTAAATACTTAATGGTCTTGTAAGATGTTTTTGATAGAAAGGTGTTTTCCAAGCTAGTTTATTTTTAGTTCTGCTTTGTCGTGTTCATTACAACTTCTATGTTTATATATAGTACCAAAACCCAAACATGTCAACGTTGATGTATGTGGTACAACTTTAAATAATAAAAATCAGGAAAATAAGGGCCTGGTTGAAAGCCTGCCATTGGAATTTGAGGGTCTAGAGGGGTGGTATTCAAACTAAATTGCAAGAGAAGTGCAAATGGCTTTTAACTTATTTCAATTTAAGATGTTCTTAATGGCTTTTTTGTGTAATTAAGTTGGTTGACTGCATATATTTGTAAAGGCAATAACCTATCTTTATTTGTTATACATGTCTTAGGTCTTTTTTCAAAGTTTTTCCAACACACTACAAACATATGAAATACAGACAGACAGTGGTATCCCACTAAAATACTTAATGATCTGAAGTGACCCTGTTAAAAAAGGTTAATTTAATCAAATTTAATGCAGATCTTTCTCTCAGGTTTGAATAAATGTTATATTTTACCATATAAAGCCTCAAATTCTTATCTACTATGCCATTACATTAGTTATCGAAAACACCTTACGTTTATTTCTAACACACTAAGCTTGCTTGAATGGTGTTTTAACGCCACTTTCAGCAATATTTCAGCTATATCGTGGCATCCAGTTTTTATTAGGGGAGGAAGCCAGAGTACCCGGAGAGAACCCCGACCTGCAGTAGGTCTAACACACTTTTAACACTATATTAAATCAAATGTGTATGGTACAATAAAATGTCAAGGGATTGAAAAATAATTGGTGAAAACATTACCCTGGGTAATTATTGAATTAAGTATAAAAGAATTATTTTGTTTATCTACCAATGCTCGAAGTTCACTGACAAAAATTTAACTATTGAAAACACCTTACTCACCATATGTAACCACTTCTTGTTTTATTGAAAAATCTTTATACCTTTACAAAACAACATGCAGTTATAATTTTAAAAAGTAAAATTTACCTAGAAAATTACCTGCATACAATATATTGTTAGTTGTGTACATGCTGACAATCATGCAAATCCTACACTACAGACATACACCAGAGAATCCACAAGATTGTGTTGTCATGGATTCCACATATAACACAAAGTCCGTATTGTTGATCCCAGGCCCTCGGGAAAACACTTCCTGTAGAGGTTCAGGGTAGGTCTGGTTCCATATACTCAATCCATCCAAATGATTATCTGGGATCTGTAAAACACACATTTAGTTAATAACAGATGTTAAATAATTCTACGATTTTAATATTTTTATTGACAAAAAAACTTCAAGTAGGATATATATTTAGCAATATTACAATAGCAATTAATTTATTAAAATCTCTTAACAAATTGAATAATGTTCAAAAGTGATAATCGATTATTTTGACAGTGATGTACAATAAGAAGTTATTTTGCTTAGAAGATCTTATGATCACCAAGGGCGACTACAATCATTAGGCTTGAACAGAAACCCTTTCTCCGATCTGTCAGCTCTCACAGATCACTCAACAATTAACATCAATCAGTTACCAATCAGTCGGATAAGTCCAACCATTTCCAGTTGTCAGTTTGTTCCCTATTTGTCCATCTGTCAATTAAAGATCTATTTAATTTCCTATTATTTAAATTGATGTATTTATTGATGCATTAAAATATTGAAAGTGAAAAAATGTTTCCCCATCCAAAAAAGTATCAATTTACATGTACCAACAAATATTGAAAAATAATTTTAAAGATTTCATGCTTAATTATCAATTTAATATTCATATATTTGCAGTTGTGTTTTGTTCTTATTATTGATTTCACATTTATAATGAAATATGTGAAATAATAATTACCAACCACAGTCTATGTATAACGTTTATCCCAAAAAAAACAAAAAAAACATACAATGAATGACAGTAGTATGAGATTAAGAAGATAAAATTATTGTATGAAATCAAAATACTAAATGCACTTACACAAATAACAAGTGTGGACAGTGAGCTAATGCTCACTACTAGTGATACCCCCACTGTCACAAAAATTTGCATGTATGTCAACTATGTATAACACAGAAAAATGTGTGCCTGCATTCCGCATCAGTAACGAAAGAAAATTACGTCATAAGCATCACATCAATTGCATTAAATTGTTATCATTTAATATATAGAATGCATGGTTACAGAGAAACAGACCCAAAAACTTTAACTTAGTCGCTTCGCTGGACCGTGAAATTGAGGTCAAGGTCAGGTGACACCTGCCAGACAGTCATGTACTCTTCAGCAGCAATCTGTATACCAAATATTGTCACCCTACCATGCATTAAAGAGGAGCTGCCCAAATACAAAAACTTTACCATAGTCGCTGGACTATGAAATTTAGGTCAAGGTCAGGTGACACCTACCAGACAGTCATGTACTCTAACCTAATTAAACTTACTCTGTAACTGTCACCACATATTTCATTCTGATAATATTTCTTTACAGAAAAACACCTGAAAGTTGTAATACTGATATCAACTATGTTATGTTTGGTGTCACTGTGACTTAAAATGACATATTATCTGAACTGTGTCCATTCTTGTGGTCTTTGAGTTATAACACTGTATTCAATTACTATTACGGGCTGTTGGTTGCAGAGTAGTTCAGAAAGTTAGTAATGTACTATTAATCACATGCCTATCAACTCTGAGGTTGCAGATTGGAGTCCTTGTACAGGCAGGGTGTGCTCGACTACAATCCTAACTGACAAGGATTGCCATTTTTCCTGCTGAAGGTCAAAGGTTTTCACATGGTACTCTTTAATTCCTCACCCAAAATGGTGTGAAACCCCATTCATCCAACCAACCAATTAACTATTGTTCTTGTCCATAGGGCACATTATGATTCCTAACAATATAGAGTCATTTTAGGGGCCTCGGTGGCCGAGTGGTCAAGGTAGTTCGTCTACTATTGATCACGTGGTCTGTCAACACTGAGATTGCGGGTTCGATTCTCACTGCAGGCAGGGTGTACTCGACTCCAATCTTAATTGACAAGGATTGCCAGTTTTCCTACCGCAGGTCGGGGGTTCTCTCCGGGTACTCCGGCTTCCTCCCCCAATACAAACTGGACGCCATGAAATAGCTGAAAAATTGCTGAAAGTGGCGTTAAAACACCATTCAAACAAACAAAAAAAAAGAGTCATTTTTATTTTAAAGAAATCTGTTGAATGCAAAAAACCTACTCATATCTGTAAATAAGTCTACACAAATAAAATAAAAAGGTAGACAAATATTGTATAGAATACTTATCAGTTAGAATAATGTACAGTTACTCACTTTCCTTTGTTGGGACCAATTGTCCATTCTTTAAAACATCCACTTCTTTTTAACAACATGGGTTGTTCAAGTGGAAAAACTATAAAAATATTCAACATATAGTGACAAACAAGAGAATTCATAAGGCAAACATGGACAGGTATCATTCGAGTGTTTTTATAAAAGAGTTAAACTAGAGGCTCCCAGGAGCCTGTAATTACTCACCTGGAACCCAAATGACTTCAACTATATTTAATTTTTTTAATTTTACAGTTTCAGTCTAGTTGTTATAGCTTTTAAGTTACTGTGCAAAAACTAAACATTTCTCCAAAAAGTTTGGTTAAGTACAATAACTACTATAAGGTGCCATCAGACAATTTCTGAAAATTTATTGGCTTGTAGGCCTTGTCCTTTAGGGTAATTTAGAAATTTACAGTTTTACTCTAGGTGTGCTATAGACTAATTTATAATACAAAAACTGATCATTTGTCCAAATTTATAATTAAGGGCAATAACTCCTATAAAGAGTCATCATGCAATTTTGGACTAAGCAATCATTTGAAGGCCTTGCTTTACTGATCATTTGTGCAATTTACAGTTTCAATCTAGCTCTTATAGTTTTCAAGTTACAGGACAAAAGTAGAAAATTTCATTGAAAATTTTTCAATTAAGGGCAATAACTCCTATAAGGAGTCATCTGACAATTTCAGAACAATTAAGTGAATTGTAGGGCTTTTAATGCTGATCATTTTTGCTATTTATAATTTCACTCTAGCTGTTATTATGTCGCCCCAGACTTTGTCGGGGCGACATATTGTTATTCTACTGTTTCTTTTTCACTATTATTATTATTATTCTTCCTCACTTTTTGTCCGGCTGATAACTCAGAGATGGCTGATTGGATTAGAACATCACATGGCATAAAGTAGAACCACTATCTGAAGTTGTGCAATCAACTTTAAAAATGGTGATATGTGGAACCATCTCCATGGAAACCAGAAAGTTATGCATGAGTGATTTTGGGCATTTTCCTTAATTTTTCGGAAACCTAGAAGCACAGAGGGACCAAACTTGGTATGATGGAAGACCATAATGAGATACAGGTTTGAGATGATTTTGGGGCGGAACGGAAAAACAAGATGGCCGCCATGGCTAAAAATAGATTTAACATGGGGCCTATGGGAAAATGATTTTTCTACAATAGCTTCACCATGGTTTGAGATATTCCAAAGTTTTTTTATAGGAAGTTGGACCTCATCAACCTTAAGAAGACAGGAAAGTTTGAAAAAAAAATTTCACACCGTGTGGCCGCAGCCACAACCGTTACGTTTGCATAGAAGCCTGTGGGGAAATGGAGGTTTTTTGTCACCTCCATTTCTCTGCTATGCATTGATGGATTCCAATCAAACTTTACACAAAGCACCATCATCATTACATCTTGGAATTCACATATCAAAAAATTCCAAAATGGCCACCTTTTCCAAGATGGCCGCCACGTTACATTTGCATAGAAGCCTATGGGGAAATGGAGGTTTTTTGTCGCCTCCATTTCTCTGCTATGCATTGATGGATTCCAATCAAACTTTACACAAAGCACCGTCACCATTACATCTTGGAATTCATATTACGAAAAATTTCAAAATGGTGGCCATTTTTAAGATGGCTACCGAGTTACGTTAAAAAATACAACATTGTCAGAATTCAATGAAAATCAACTTCTAGAGATAATTTGATGTGGGGAACAACATGGAATCATCGATTTTGGAGCATCAAAAGTCCAACATTGTCTGATTTTAAAGAAAACTATTTTCCTGTGGTATTTTGACATGAAATCATAAAAAAATGTCAGGGCGACATCTGCTATTGCTCGCAATGGCAATTCTAGTGGTTTTTAAGTTACAGGACAAAAACAGAAAATTTCATAAAAAATGCCATTTAAATGCAATAACTGCTATAAGGAGTAATATGACAATTTCAGACTCGCATGACGAATTGTAGAGCTTGTATTGCTGATCATTTTTGCCATTAACAGTTTCACTCTAGCTGTTATGGTTTTTAAGTTACAGGACAAAAACAGAAAATTTCATTAAAAAATGGCCATTTAAGGGCAATAACTCCTATAAGGAGTCATCTGACAATTTCAGACCAATATAGTGAATTGTAGGGCTTGTATTGCTGATCATTTTTGCTATTAACAGTTTTATAATTAAGGGCAATAACTCCTATAAAGAGTCATCATGCAATTTTGGACTAAGCAATCATTTGAAGGCCTTGCTTTACTGATCATTTGTGCAATTTACAGTTTCAATCTAGCTGTTATAGTTTTTAAGTAACGGGGCAAAAACCAAAAATTTCATAAAAAATTGTCATTTAAGGGCAATAACTCATATAAGGCGTCATCTGACAATTTCAGACTCAGTAAGTGAATTGTAGGGCTTTTATTGCTGATCCTATTTGCTATTTACAGTTTCACTCTAGCTCTTATAGTTTTCAAGCTATATTGTAAATACAAAAAAATTTGTCAAAAATCATCATTAAAGGACAATAACTCCTACAAGAAGCCAATACACAACTTCAAACTAATAGAAACTATTGTAGACCTTAATGTGCTGATCAATTAGAAGTAACGGTTTTCTCTATAGCTATTATAATTTTTGAGATAATGATCAAAAACGTGTGTTGATACCCATGTTTTATTTTTAGTAACAGCGGCCATCTTTGAAACTAGGAACCCTAAGGATGATTGTGGCCAAGTTTTAAAAAAATTGGGCCAGTGGTTTCAGAGGAAAAGACTTTTTCGGTCCAGGTGAGCTAAAAAGGCTAAAATTACATCCATACCCAACAGTTTAAACTTTTCTTGATGCAGTAAAATTATCTGCCCTTCATCCAACTTCTTCACAAATGATTTATTGTTCGTTAACTTCTTTTTATCCCAAGTATAGCTGGAAGACGGCTCATTGGACATTAAGCTGAGTATAGCTGAAATACTGTTTATTGGACATTAAGCTGAGTATAGCTGAAGTACTGCTCACAGGACATTACGCAAAGTATAGCTGGAATACAACTCACTTGACATTCAGCTGAGTATAGCTAGAATACCACTCACTGGACATTAAGCTGAGTATAGCTGGAGTACTGCTCACTGGACATTAAGCTGAGTATAGCTGGAATACTGCTCACTGGACATTCAGCTGAGTATAACTGGAGTACTGCTCACTAGACATTAAGCTGAGTATAACTGGAGTACTGCTCACTAGACATTAAGCTGAGTATAACTGGAGTACTGCTCACTTGACATTAAGCAACCACTCAACTGTATTTTATTTCTCAAGATCATTTGAACAGAAAAGATTAACAGTGAAAGATTCTAATTAAGATACTTGACCCATAATTGTAGTTTCTGTTTAATTTTAAATTTTCGACCATGAAAAATTATTTCAATTGATTCCTTATTTTTGATACAAAATATATTGTTTTTTATTGTCAACAAAAAAGGAGTATGAAGGTTATTTACTCCTGTAGTACTTATTATAGGACAATTAATTAGGCGGAGTGAATATCCAAAATATGATCAAGAGTGCCGCATAACGCATCTGATTAAACGAGTGTGCGGAACTTGTTCCGCACACGAGTTTAATCTGATGCTTTATGCGGCACGAGTGATCATATTTTGGATATTCACGATGCCCAATTGATTATCCTATCTATTATATAGATCAAAATTGTTTTCGTAAAATTTTAATGCTTAATCCTAAATTTTATGAACAGCGGATGAATATCTGTATAGCCCAAAATTTTGGCGGAATTTTGAAAAAAACCCGAGAGTGAAAATAAACGATAATTTTCACATGTGATTTACCGTGATTTCTGTCACTCGGAAAATTCAATATTTCATCTCTATCTTTATAATAATAGTATTTCTGATGTTTGCTGAACTTTACCAAGGTCTGCTCCATTAAAAATAAATGAACATCCAAGTCACCAATAACCATGTGGTCAATTGTGATCGAAATACCTTAATTAATGCTTGTGAACCACATATGTTTAGCTATAAGTTATGTTTCTATTGTTACAGATCTATGCTGATAATACATGTAATACCTTTTAAAAACTCTGATATTTTGTTCACTGCTTTATGCACAGTCGTTATCAATTTATCATGGCTCCTGATTGTCAATTCGTTGTAAATATCCCTGTATTCAGTACGAATTCTGATTGGTTTATATAAGTCCAAGTCTGCTTTATTATCTGTGACTCTCTTATAAGAGAGAAACTGTTTCTGAACATCTGGAGTTCTTGGATCTTCCTGGAATCCACCGACAATAGCAGTGTGAAAATTAAATGCTGTCACCAGAGCGGATACAACATAAAACTTCATTGTGACACAATGTGCTTGCCTGCAACAGAAATTAGAATTAAGTTAACTGACTAGTTGTTGATCCTACTTGTGTTGGAGACTGAAACCTGAGACTGCATCAAATCCACAAATCAAAAGTGGCATTAAACACCAGTTAAACTAACAATGAAATCCATGTTTGTCACAATTTTACAGTGCTTTTATAATAATGCTACATGAGCATAAAAAACTGCATTCTTTAAAAGAAATCTGGTTATTTTGGCCAGGAATAAGTGGTTGGAGCAAGTCCTAGCCTAAAGTAGAACACAACATTAATAAATAATTAAATACCTAATTATCCCTTCCAACCCACAGTTTAAGTTTCAGAAAATCTATTGTTTTGCATCCTCCCAAGTCAGGGGTTCTGAGTCCGCGTTCGCTCCATCATCACGATGATGGAGCGAACGCGGACTCAGAACCCCTGACTTGGGAGGATGCTGTTTTGAGTTTATCCTTCATCCTCATTATTGGCCTGAATCTGTACTATGAATATGATGTTGTCAAACTGTTGTATTAATCGGAACTCTGGGTTGGTTATTGTTACACATGGTACTATTAAACATGAGGTATATATCTGGGTATACATGTAATTATACATGACTAACAAAGAACAAGAGCTCTTCTTATTATGCCTCTTCCTAATCTGAGCAAGTTCAATATAACTCTTTTTTTTTTAATAAAATGAAAAGACAAGACAATTTTATTAAATAAAAACTGAAAAAAAAATTCAATATTTTGCTTATCAAATATTTGAGGAAAAATACTTGGCTTTTGATGTTTTATTATACATGTATCTTCAACTGGTATTCTTATGAGTGGATTAAAAATGGTAAGACTTGTATATTGGGGCCACCATATTTGAAGGTATTTACCTTGTGATGCAGTAGGCAGGGTCTTTCCAATAACAAGGACATTTATGTAATAATGTTGTGTTTAGCATTCACATTATTATAATTATTATACTGACTGTCTTGACTTGGAAAATTACATGGAGCACAATTCGTTTTGAAATATATGTCAAAATAGTAAAATATTTCTATTAAAGGACATTCTTACAGAAAGTATAATAATATATAATATTGTAATGTCCCTGCAGTAAACAATGCTAAATAATGATAGTTTTAAATATTTTTTCTGCCTTTGCTCTTTGAAGAATATATAAACTGTGTGTGACCATGTCTAATGACCATCTATCAACATGAGATTACTAAATATGCCTTAATGTTACTTATTGTCTTTGTATTAATAAAAGTATTTTTAATATTATAATACAAAGAAGACTTATTCAAGTGGATTCCAGTCAATTGTGTCACTCTGTGTACATCTCTAAAACTAATTAATAAAAAGAAATCAAACTTCTGCAAAACTGTATGTATTCTTTGTACTTTAAGATGTTTTGTTAATGATAATTAAACTAGTACACTCAAATTTTGGTGATGAAAGTGTGTCGTTTTAACGGATGTTAATTTCATTGAATTGCACTTCATTTAGGAGTCATTTGGTAATTAAGGAGCAATAAATGAACAATATTTTGAAAAGTAATTTAGCATTGGGTTCCTTTGTTAGATTGCTGAATGAAGGAAAATTGACGAATTAGAGTATGGACGAAATAATTTCGAGTGTGTGGCCATACTAAAATCTTTTTTGTTGCCAACTCACTTTTCATTTTTATAGTGCACTAGCAAGGTAAAGGTAGTTGGCCCTATTTCTACACACAAAAGAAAACTTACTACAGATGCAACACATGCTCCTGCTATTTTTTATCACAATACTTTATGAATTATTTTCATAACTCAAATCATTGCATTGTATCACACGTGGCGTTATAACTAATTTCAGGTACGGTTTACTGAGCTATTGCGCGATAATATAGTTCGATGTTTGCATTTACCGAAGTAAGTACTTTCTATCTGTAATATTGTTTTGATTATTTTTCAGGTGAAAAACAGTATGTTTTGTAGTGCGAAATGTAATAATTTTGTCATTTGCATTTGAATAAAAATATAATTCTGTTCATATTTTCTTACGCGATCAAGCTGGCTAGGTAAACGATCATATTGTTGTATTCATTACATTATGTGCACGTGATTATGTGTCATAACCATTTATTGTAAATCACGTCTTGTAAATGTGTTGAACAAATAAACATTTCGTACTATTTCGTACTATTATAATAAATGCACATTAAATCTGCTGTCATCTGACTTTAATTATATAATTAACGCATTGTAAATATGTCCAATATTATATTGTCCCTGTAATGGTGTATTAAACAATTTTCGTGATATAAACAGTTAATATTCCATGGCTTCCTGAGCTGCTGCAGCTGATCATCATGATGTCCTAACAGTAAACACGATTTACACATGTACATCTTTGCAAAATAAAATAATACATAAATCAATGTATTCAGAATTTCGAATATTTTTAAAACAAACGAAAACCAGTCCTTTATCCCAATTCGGATTGCAGATTTAACAAACGGTACAAGTGTAAATAATTTGGGACAAAGATGGCGTTGATGAGGTCTCATTCCATCGTAAATGTTGCATTTTAAAGAAAAACATGTCCTCAAACTTTCAAGTCGAATATTTATTCAGTGAACACTGTAAGTCTCAATAAATTATTTCTTGTACAGAAAATGTATCAATGTCGATGTTTTGGAGACGGAAGGTTCACCCAAACTTGACATTTGAGTTTTGACCTTGCATACATTACTTTTAATAGTTGTGTACAGTACTGCTCAAATTTACCATGTCGCTTTCTTGCATCAAGTACTTTTGAGTTTATAAATAATCATTAAACACACCCGGAAAATATTCTTTTGATGATTTTTCTTATTAATAAATTGTTGTATTGTATGAAGACAGAAATATAGTCTCGATAAAAGTTGTTATTTGTTACAAAATATGTGGCCTTGATTGTATGTCGCAAAAAAACTATTAATGTATGTAACAAAACTCCTGAACATAACTGAAATACTGTTCGGTGGACACAAAGCAAAGATCCATCCAAACAATCAATCTATTTTCTCTATAAAGCCTGACCAATACGTTTATTGACGTTCTTTTATTGGTTTTAGATCAAGTTGAATCCAATTATCATCATAACAAATGCTTATCTATGTTTCATTTAAATTGTTGTCAGCAACGAATAAAACAGCGAAATTTATTGCGTAACGTTTAAGAAATTAAGGTCCGTTTGTGAGCGCTGAAACACTAAAGACATTTAAATAATGTGTCATAACTGCTAAAATACATTGAAAAGCACTTCAGAACATAATTAATATATTACTTATATTTAGCACCTAAAGGCAAAATAATTTAAAATGCAGTGCTTTTATTGTACGTAACATATAATGTACGTAATGTTAATGTATGTAACGGTAATTTACGTTACATTACATGTAATGTTATATATTATTTTCCATTACACTATTTATTGTAGATGAGTTTGAGCCAATAAAATTATTTATATTTGTATTTGTATTTGTATTGTATTAATCTCTCATATAACAATACAAAATGGATTCCTGTTTTAATCCTCCATTTACTTTAATTGAGTTTCCCCGATATGGTTCAACCATATCTTCTCTTGTTATATTCTGCAACAAGATATTATTGTTTTAATTTCTGACTTCTATACAGGGACAGCCTATACTGTCCCTGTTCAATGATAGAGTGTTTTAAACTTATGATTCACTTTTCATGTTTCTATTGTCCATGCTAGTGTTAACCTTGATGCTTTTATTTATGTATTTATATGGATTTCGATAGTTTATTCTTGTGAACTTCTAAACTAACTGAAACAGATCCATGGGCGCAGCCATGTTGAAAGAGTTACCTAATCCACTTTTATGTTAGAAACTTGGCGTTATATTCTCCAATCAAAATGTGTTTTACTGTGAATGTTTGTAAAAACGTAAACAAACACATGTGGACAAAAATAATGGCAGAAATAAAAGCTACATTGTATTTAAAGTCAGGAGAAAGAAAACAATATACATACAGCTGTGTTGATGGCACGGGAAAACTTTCATTAACAGAATTACACAAATCATCTGTACACCTGCAACAAGAAATCAATAATGTATTAACTACTCTGGTAGAAGAAGAAAAGTCACAGCTTTCACAAACTGGTAAATTATATATAGTAAAGATATTTGTATTAGTATAGTAAAAAATTTAAAACTAACATTTTTAAAAATTAACCATTAGTGTAATTACTATGGTAATAAAAAGCAGATATGCCAGTTATAAAATCAATAATTGCTAGTGAAATTATCTCCTGTAAATTTAAGTTGTGTAAATTCATTTTAAATTATACAATTTTTGTGTTGTTGTGTAGGCTGCAGAGGATAATTAATAAAATGAAATTATAATGTAATTTAGGTAAAAACTTGTTTCCTCTTACTTTTGTTTTTGAGCAGGTAAATCATCAGATGCTAATAATGATGAGGATTTAGATGATGAGGAGGATGATGAAGAAGACGATATTGTACCACCAGATGAAAAAAGACGGAAAACATGAACAAAAAATGCAACTGGAGAAAGAAATATGGATACCATATTGCTATTAATGTTGCTGATGACATGAAGAACATGTATATTATTTGTGTTTAACTGTCACAAAATGTCTTTAGTGCATCAGATACAATATTCACAAAGGACCTATATAAGTCTTGTTTAAATATTGTACATTGCTTATTATACATGTACCTCTCACTTGAAAAAGTGG
The DNA here is from genome assembly GCA_944474755.1 of Limnoperna fortunei. Taxonomy (NCBI): domain Eukaryota; kingdom Metazoa; phylum Mollusca; class Bivalvia; order Mytilida; family Modiolidae; genus Limnoperna; species Limnoperna fortunei. The sequence goes on from OX104113.1 coordinate 37,515,911, forward strand.
GGTTTATAGTGATAAAGCTGTTTGTCTTGGAGATACCCATTTCTTATCTCTGCAATTCCTCCTACACCACTGCATGGAACTTAGTCAAACTGTCACATACTGGTAGTGCAATTGTGCACCTGATATTTTACATTTTGATCAAATTTATATTTGATGTTTCCTATAGCAAAGCATGAACTAAATTCTATGACATAGGAGGTACCTATCTCTTATTCCCAACTCCACTGAATGGAACTTGATAAAACTTTCACAGAACTTCTGTCACATAATTCCATTGTGCACCTGATATTTTACATTTTGTATGTGAAACTAGTAAAATTAAAAATTTCTGAAATAAAAACTAGTACTTTGTCATTTAACACATGAGTGAAGGTATGTTATTGTTTATATTTTATTGTAAGTTTTGTACTGAACTACATGTTGATTTTAACAGGATACTGGAGTCAGTTGTTACTATGGCCTCATGATGTTTTATTCGTTAGACAGTATATAATTTCTTAGTTTTTATATGCCTGCAGCTGTCTATGACAGATCTGTATGATATACAGTTATGAGTCCATTTGTAATACACATATCACACTGTATCTTAAGAATTCCTATACAGATTTAATTCAAATCGCACAAAGTTGTTTATTATGTAACCTTTATCGTCTTTATATATTTTTTCTGATTTTCCTCTACTGGGTTATGAGACTTTGTTAAAAATAAAAAAGGGGAAACACATTTTTTGTTTTTATACTTATAACTCAAAAACTTTTATCTATTTCTTGAAATTTTGGGGAATTGTTTTTTTATTGTGTTAGATGAGGGCTTCCATTTATTTTGGTAAAATTCTTATTTTTTCATATTAGAGTTATCAGACATTGATCATGAAAAAGTTAAGTTTTCAAACTGACACAAAAAATATTTCAAAATTTTCTGGAAATTTTGGGGAATTGTTGGATTCTGGGTTCCTTTCATTTTTAGCTGGAAGGGTCAGGTGAGCTATTGCCATCACTTGGCATCGTCGTCGTCGTTGTCGTTAACTTTTCTTTAAAAATCTTCTCCTCCAAAACCACTGAAGGGATTGCTTTGAAACATTGCACACATCATCAGTAAAATATCCTCTACCAAGTTTGCACAAATCATGGCCTCAGACCAACCAACATGGCCACCATGGCTAAAACTAGAACAGGGGGGTCAAAATACAGTTTTTGGCTCATAGTTCAAAAAGTATAACAGATACAGGAAAACCGAACAGAGTTGTATCACCACTCCTTGTAGGAGTTATTGCCCTTTAATTGTCGAAATTGATGATTTTTGCCATTTTTGCCTCAAAATCTTGAAAATTATTAGAACTAGAGAAAAAGTTAGCATTGCTTAATTGTTTTGCTCTATTAGAGCTACAAAAATGGCTTTAGAGTCAAGATTGTCTGATTGACCGTTTAAGAGTTATTCTTCTTGAACTGTTTTTTTTAATCGGTTTTAATTGATTTTTTTTAAATCTTCTCTACTGAAACCACTGAATTTACTGCTTTGAATCTTTGTACACATCATCTGTCAAATGTCCTCAACCAAGTTTGCACAAACCATGGCCGCAGACCACAGATTTACCAACATGGCTGCAGAACGGTTGTGACTCCTTATAGGAGTTATTATAGGATTAAACACTGGATTTTAGGAAATTATCAATGTGTAAACTCCGGCGACTCACTCACAAACTTAATAAAGTCCGAAGGACTTTATGTCAAGTTTGTGAAGGAGTCGCCGGTTTTTACACATTGATAATTTCCTAAAACCCAGTGTTTAATCCTTATAATTCTGTGAAATAATCGTTGCGATTTTTAAAACGGCAAAAACAGTTACAGAAACCCATCTAGACCTCAAAACGTACCTAGGCCGGAAAGCGTAGGGATATGCAAAACACAGTACCAATTGGGAATCGCGGTTCTGTAGATATTTATAGGAAAAAAAAACAAAATGAAAGACTAAATTGTATTTATATTATATTTTATTTGAAATCTCAATCGATTTAATTGGAAATCATTGGGGCAGAGAAAAAATTGTCCCCTCTCCCTGACTATACCCTAGGAGGACGCCATCTTGTTTACATTGGATACTGAAAGTAGTCCGCTCAGAGGAAATATCGATATATAAATTATTTGAGAAGACGCCATTTAAGTGTTTTTATCCAATCAAAGCACCTTATATAAATAAATTACAGCATGAATAGAATTATTGCCCTTTAATTGTCGAAATTGTTTGAAAATTATTAGAACTAGATAAACAAAATTAGCATTGCTTAATTGTTCTGCTCTATGAGGGCTACAAAAATGAATTTAGGGTCAAGATTGTTTGATGAAACGTTTAGGAATTATTCTTCTTGAACATTTTATTAATCAATTTTAAATGATTTTAAAAAATCTTCTCCTCTTTAACCAATGAAAGGACTGCTTTGAAACATTGCACACATCATCTTTAGGATGTCCTCTACAAAAATTTTGCTAATCATGACAGCCATCTTCGCTAGCCAAGTGTTACGATCAGGTCCCCCCTCTCATCACTTGAAGATAAGAGTATCAGATCGTAACCCTTGGCTAGCGAAGATGCATGACAGCTGACTACCTACATAGCTACGTTGGCTTAAAATAGAAAGGGGGGGTCAAGAGAGTTTTCGGCTGATAGTTAAAAAAGTATAAAGGTACAGCAAATTTGAAGTGAACCTCCGTTCTCCCTCTTAGCATCAAAATCTTCCTCCTTATAGGAGTTATTTCCCTTAAAAGGTCAAAATTAATGACTTTTGCAGAAGTGTCGGGTAATGCCTTATAGGAAAGAAAAGCTGGATATAAATGGGTTGTTTGGTTTCAGGTTCAGGTGAGTGATACAGTCTCCTGAGAGCCTCCAGTTTGGTCCAATTCTGATTTTTCATTATAGAGTTAGGGGATAAGGTTCTTGAAAAAAGGTGAATTTCAGACTCTTACTCAAAACAGCTATGTTCAATGTTCTTGAATTTTCAGGGCATTGTTGGTATTGTCACATTTTATTGTATTATGCTAGTGTAGTTTCGGTTTTTATTGTAAAAAAAACTCTGTAATATATTGCACTCATTACTGGTGTTACTGAATTGTGTTTTACCAATATTACTGCACTAATGACTATGTTCCCAAGTCTGGAAAATAAGGAAAAAAATCCTTTACATAATTCCATAATCGCAGAAGCACAACTTCAATACATGTGCAATCTTTCAGCGAATTTTCAAAGATCTGGGCTGAAAACATGTAGGAATTGATTACATAAAATAAATATCATATTTTCCCCGCCCGCCACCCTCCCAACTGAGCCATACTATAACCTGGGTTTGCAAAAAGTAAAACAGTGAAAATCAGGAGTGTAGTTTTTGTATTCAAGGCTCAATTAAAAATGACTTGACATATTAGTCAACACTCATTGTAAGACCGGGGACAAAGCTTTTGTCAAGATTTATGTATAAGTACCACCAGAAAATTCTAGGCATTTCTCTATATACTAGATACATTTGATGAAATAGAGAATGAACTCGTCCGTTTGCAAGAGGAAAATATCCATTGTGTCCTTACTGGCTGCTTGAATGCTGAATGTTGCATTGTTAGCGATTTCATTATTCCTAATTATAACTAAGTACACATTATAAACTCTGATGGTGCAGATGTAATTTATATAGTTATCCTTAGCTTTCAAAAGATATTGAGGAAATATGTCCCATTAAATATAACTAGTGAGGATAATGGCAAATGAAATATTTAATTCTGGTTTAAAATTATTGAGTCTTGCAAAAATTAGGGCATGTCTATTTGCAATAGAGAAGTTAGGTTAGATCGGTCGTACTAGGAGTAATTTAGTGAGTCCTATTGACTATCTGATTCTATCGCCACTTTTTTTTTAAATAACAACCTAATATAAGCTCGTAATGATTGTGGCTACAACAGTTCAAATAAACTAGTGTTCCAGTTTGTTTCGACTATTTCAAAAGAAAATGGTTGGTTAAACCAGGTTTCATTGCATGTCAAACCTGGAGCTTCCAATTATGTAGAGTGTAAATTGGTGTGTATGAAAAAAGGTTGGGTATCATATACCACGCATATGTAATCGGGAATAGGCTTATCCAATGATCATCGAATCACAATCACTATATACTGAATTAAAAATTGGGAAAACTTTCTACAATCATATCTTCACAAGATATGGGATATTTATTAACAAAGAAATGGTATCTAAGAAAAAAAATTTTGAAGGCGCGAACGCGACTTTTTTTGTTACATTGGTTCATAAATATATCCAGAAGAAATTTGTGACATTTGCAAGCATTAGTATACTCACTGCAAGCTCATGCATTCCTGATCGTTGGAGAAATATAGACACTGTATGCAGGAGAAGCTGAAATATTGCCGTGGGTAAAATTTGTAGTTTGAACAATTGAAACCGTCTAGTTTGTCGTCAATTATTGTGCTGAGATTAAATAAAGCTGTTACTGTGGTTTCTTTAATTTTGAGTGCTAAATATATTTAATTAAAAAGACATCATCAATATATCTATAAGTGAAATTAAGAGACCTAGCTTCTACAATCTTTTTGTCTTTATATGATTTGGAATTCAGTCAGTTTCACAAGAATAAATTCATTTAAATGACAAGACTGATTATTTGTAAATTTGTTTATAAATGATGACAATGGATGGTACATTCGTCTGTGACTGTGTCTTTGATCGATCACTGTTAACTTATTTGTTACTTTCAATTTAGTCTAGCTAGTAATTATATATTAAGTATACCTGTCTATCTTTTTTGAGCGTAACATGTAGGCAAAAATTTAAGGTCTAGATTTTTACGTAGAAATGTTGGTATGAATCGAATGTAAAGGATCAGGGAATACATTTAATAAATGTTAATTGGTGTCAGCTGAATTGTATTAAAATGTATAAAACACATTAAAAGTACATCCATTTACATATTTATCAAATATGGACTTTTTACGAGGTCAATACGTAGTTATATGGACCGTGGAGGAAAATATTGACCGAGAACGAAGTCCGAGGTCAATATTTTTCTACAGGTCCATATAACTACGTATTGGCAGCATTTTTAAAAAATGTTAATAAAACCACATAGATTTATAGGTCTTACTCACTTCTGTGGGAAATGATCGGTGTTGTACGATGTTCTACAATGAAAATGCAGCTACATTTTATCATTTGGGAGTACCGATTCAGTAAAGCAATGACGTTTTCCGAAACGATATTGGGAAAATAAGCTTCCACAAAATGTCCCCTTTGCCGCACGTAAAATAAATCTGTAAAAATATTTAAACCATTTTATCCGCTTCCCTATACCCTCTATCTCCCTGACTTTCCCTACTACCTTTCGTTTATCTAACGTCTATCCAGAATTCAAACTTCCTTTTCATGAAAGGGGTTCCACAAGAATAACATAACTTTCCCATTTACACTCCAATAACCCAACTCTCCCTATAAACTCAATCCAACTCTCCTTTATTCCACACCCATAACCCAACCATCCATGTCCAATACCCATTACCCAACAATTCCGTCCATCACCCATAATCCAAGCCCTTCGTAATTCTCACCCCTATAACCCCAAACCTCCCCACCCCATAACCCAAGTTCCCACCTATAAATCAACCCCCCTCACTTCCTTTTCACCTCACCATAACCCAACCCTCCCTTTCCACAAAAATAGCTACCTTTTCGCCCCACCATAATCCAACCCTCACTACCTTTCCTCCCCACCATAATCCAAACCTCCGTCCATTTCCACACTATAACCCAACCCTCCCTACCCCTATTTTCTCAACTCAACCTTTCCACCCCATATCTCAACCTACCCTCCCTACCCAAATATCCCAACCTACTCCATATCACAACCCTCCCGTCCCCATAGCCCGACCCAACTATCCCTTTACCCAACCATCCACCATAACCCAACGACCCCCATAACCAACCACCTACCCCAACCATCAACTCCAACCACCTCTTCCCCCTAACCAATAAGCCCCCCAACCTCCATAACCCAACCCCCCACTCTCTCCATTACCTAAACCTCCCCTCACCACCTATTAATTAATCCTGCCATCCTACCCATTACCCAACCCTCCCACCATCATCCAACTATACCCCCATTACTCAACTATACCGTACCTTGCTCCCTATTACCGAACCCTACCCCCTCCCCATGACCCTCATCCCCTATCCTCACCCCGAAGACCCCCATCCCCTAACCCACCCCAATTACCCTTATCCCCCTCCCCTATACCCTACCACTCTCCCCTCCCCTCCCCTCCCCTATACCCTAACACTCCACTCCATTCCTCTCCCCTATACCCTACCCTCCCCTCCTTTCCATTATCTCCACCCCTCCCTTGCACTCCTACCAATTATCCAACCCTACCTTCATAAATCCAACACCACCCTCATGAAACCAGCCCTGCCTTTCAACACAAACTTCCCAACTCCAGAAATAGAAAACGGAAAGAGCTATGATTGGGCTTGAACCCTTGCAACAGGGTACCCTATTGGCGCCTAGGGCAGGTGGGAACAACCGTACAGCCCAGTGATAAGCACCTCCATAAGGAAAATGGATTTCAAGTACAACTGGTGTAAGTTAATATATTACTATAAAGAAAATTATATTTCAGACCTACAGGTAACATTACCAAGATTGTGTTCAAAATATGTGCGTTACAGTGCGTATTCATGGAAACATTTCGCACATGTTTTAAAAAGATGTAATTTTTAAAACACTTAAATATTATTTGTTCTAATATGAACCTTTATTAATATTATAAACAAAATACACACAAATTAAATTAAAACCAGGGGTGGACAATTAAGGCTATATTATTTTTTAAACAAGTTTTTGCCACGAGCAAATATCGAACTGTTTAGTACGTATTAACTAAACTGTAATCACGAATTATTCTTTCGGTAAAATGGAATTGTTTTATTTCATAGGTGAGTTTCAATAAAACACTATAAACATGAAGCATAAATAACATTTCTGAGGTTGGTTGAATATCTCATTCTTGTAACATGTTTAAGAAAGAGAAATATGACAATTACTTTTTAATACTTATTATCAAAATCATTACTGCCATGTACACAAATGTAACTTTTCAGCTTTGAAAAGAATTGAATTAGTTGCTAATAGACATAATAAGTAGATTTATTGGTAATTGTTGTGATTAAAAGTTTGTTATTCAGCAAAAGTAACACATGTAAGCTTTTGATGAATTGTGGATTTGTTATGTCAGGTTTTTGTGTATTGCATTGACAGGTACATTATAAAACATGGAATATACTTGATTGGTTCATTTAAGATTTCATAACATCGACAAGCGGTTTTTCATTTATTATTATCCAGACAAGAACAAGTTCACAAAGAATAAATCAGCTTGGACTGAACGTATACGTATGAACATAAAGTAAACGTGGCTACAACAATCCTATTCTTTTTCGAAAACAACAAAATCGGTATTTTTCACGTAAAAACGTGGCACTCTTTTAACATGGTCTGTGTTTATGGCCTTCCGTATTATTAGCTTACAGCCCCAACGCTATCCACCGACTGAGCACGCGTAGAGCACCTCTGAGGGTCGAGTCCCTTGAAACATTCCCAGTACTAAAATGAAATTGAATAACATTGTTTAATCTAAAAGACACATTAAGACTAAAAAGCAGAACACTTTGACTGCCACTTGAAACGTATATGGAGTAAATTACGTATGAACATAAAGTAAACGTGGCTACAACAATCCTATTCTTTTTAGAAAACAACAAAATCGGTATTTTTCACGTAGAAACGTGGCACTTTTTTAACATGGTCTGTGTTTATGGCCTTCCGTATTATTAGCTTACAGCCCCAACGCTATCCACCGACTGAGCACGCGTAGAGCACCTCTGAGGGTCGAGTCCCTTGAAACATTCACAGTACTAAAATGAAATTGAATAACATCGTTTAATCTAAAAGACACATTAAGACTAAAAAGCAGAACACTTTGACTGCCACTTGAAACGTATATGGAGTAAATTACGTATGAACATAAACGTGGCTACAACAATCCTATTCTTTTTCGAAGACAACAAAATCGGTCTTTTTCACGTAGGAACGTGGCACTCTTTTAACATGGTCTGTGTTTAGGCTTTCCGTATTATTAGCTTACAGCCCCAACGAAAAGGCTTCTGCTATCCATCGACTGAGCACGCGTAGAGCAGCTCTGAGGGTCGAGTCCCTTGAAACATTCCCAGTACTAAAATGAAATTGAATAACATCGTGTAATCTAAAAGAAACATAAACTAAAATATTTTTTATAGATTTTGTTTTAAAAATATTTTGATTATGTCTACGATACTTCACTTTTGCTTGTTTTTTCACTATGCTACAACTGATAAAAGTTATAAATATTTTACCATATACATAGTTATGCAATATTTCTATTTTGGCTCTAGCTACAAATTGAAAATCTTGCATATTGCACAGTTTGGTACCCACTCTTAGCTGTACAACATCGCACCAGTTCTTCGCTGAATGATATTAATAATTTATCAAGTTTGTTTTTAAACTTTTTTTCAGAAAACACAGTGGTTTTAAGTAATATTCCTAAACATTCTGAAACATAAATACATGCAAATCATCCAACTGTTTTATATAGGTATGTTGATGAGAAAACAAATTTAAGAGATAATACCATTCTTTTATTACAGAGAATAAGTCATTATTTGTAAAAACTCGTTTGGTCTGAGAGATAGATTCTTCTGTTTTCAGTGGGGATAAAATAATATGCAGGACTACAGTTATTCAGTTTGAGTTTGATCGGAACAAAATGAGTTTCGTCCATACAAATGTGCTTTTACCCAAAAAAGCAATTTAGGTAACGATTTATTTGTAAAAATTACAATAAAAATGGTCAGATACGGTTTTCTATTGAGTTTGAAATTCTCATAGTATCTTCTGTTGCTATAATTTGCGTTAGATAATAATGATATACCCTTTTTGGAACGCATTTGAATTATCGGCGATATGCTGCAAGTAATATTGGAGACACGCAAGATCCAATCTAATTAAAATGAAATCTTTCATTCCCCCCTCCCCCCCCCCTTTTGCTATGGTCGCTGCTTAAAATTAAATCGTTCACTTGCTCCCCCTTTTTGCTGCGGTCGAACAAGTGAAAGATTAAATTTTAATTAGATTTTGCAAGATCGACAGTTAAGTAAACATTTATCAGGATAAATTCACAGTCATAATGTTGAAGATTGTCTAGTTCAAGCTGGTATGCTATGACCCACTTTCCACCGTAAAACTTCCCCACTCGTTTCTCGAACAGCATTCTCTTTTGTCTATACCCCCAGCAAATATTTAAATTATGTATTTGATGCAATAAAACAACTTTTTGATGCGCTAAGTTTTTTTAGACTATAATGGATTAGCCACACGTTTTTGTTTAAATGTCCAATTTAATTTTTATTTGTGGGTTAAATGAACAATAAAATCACCCCACTGTTTTATTGTCTGTGTACATGTATACTGACTGTTGACAAAGACGTGACACAGATATTTGACAAGCACATGGTAAGTCACACAGTACTGTACCACATATCAGGAATATAATGTACCTATGGAGAATTGTTCATTTTTAGGGTTTTCAGTTGACTTGTATCACGTGACTGTTGCTTTTTATGTATATAAGGTAATAACGATACCAATACTTTGTTTCGAAGGTTTAAATAATATCGACTAGATATCATACATTTACATAACACATCGACTACGTGTTAACGCAAATATCTGTCTATGGTACACACACAAAGTTTGGTAATTTGATCTTAACGGGTTAAATCATTCAATATAAACTGGGACACAAAGTTACAATGGCCATTTCGATCGTCATCCTCCCGAGTTGTGGGTTCCCAGTACACAATGGCTTTCTAATACGGGTGCGAGCGTGTACAGCCACAGACTTGGGATGATGGTTGTCATAATTAGTATGGTAAGACGCAACGTTGCTTGATTATGCATACCTCCATTTATCCTTGCATAAATAAAACTTAAAGGAAACTGGTTGTGTACCAGATGTTTTTTAATAAGATAATCTGCATACTGTTCACGTAATTAACATTTCTTTGTTCATTCATTTACTATAAATATTACTCTGCTAAGGAATAATCGTCTTTTTCTTTTTTTTCTTTAAAATTCTATTTGTGCATCCTCCCAAGCCGGGGGTTCTGATTCCATGTTCGCTCCATCATCAGAACCCCTGACTTGGGAGGGTGTTTGAGGTGTAAACGGAGGCCATTCTTGTATATTGTTCAACAAATTATTTGCTTAATTTACAGATTTCAAACAAAATCATTTTATATTCAATCTGCATATGCAGTGTTACTCGGAAGAAAAACAAAGCAGTTTCAAACTTCAGAATTACTTAAAACTTTGTATATCACTTTGCCAAGGATTGCTCAACTAAAGCATCACCCAGCGCACTTTTCCGTGGCGGATAGGGATACTTCCTAAGTACAGAAAAACGCAGTGGTTGACATGTTATAGGAATTACATTCCTTGCACGTTAGTGACCATTTGGTAGATGTTATGAGTAGTGGCAAATTCTAAATCCTCCATATCCTCTTGTATTTATAGTGAAAGAATTCACCCACTGTTGTTTGTTGTAAACTTGTTTTGACCCTGAATACACACAGGATATGAATCAATCAATCAATCAATCAACCGTTCGTTTGTTCGTTCGTTCGTTCGTTCACCTTATTGAGATAAATAAGTCTAACATTACATTATTTTAGTCGACGTTATTTCTGACTTCCTTCCTCGAGAAACAGGTTCTTGTACAATTAAATTGTATAATTAATGAGTTCTGCTTTGTACAGTCATCACTAATTGGGTCGGCCCATTAAGTTTCAAGCTCAGTATTCAGTGTTCAATACTATTATATTTATTCTTGTTGAGCAATTCTTGACTAAGCCGAGTCAAAGATGACCACGCATCCAGTGATAGCAATTCACGGAGGAGCATGGGCAATACCAGACTATCTAGCTGATGCCAGTGTTGCAGGCGTAAAAATGGCAGCCAGAGCAGGATACGATGTACTTAAAAAGGGGCGCACCGCCGTTGATGCAGTAGAAGTAGCGATCAGATACTTGGAGGATGATCCAGTTTTTGATGCAGGTAAGAAAAGGCAAATGTAAAGATATATAACTCTGAACGACAGAAAACATTTTATCATTATACAATCTTGAAGAACAAAAAATGACCTCGTGCAAATTTGGATATCGACAAACCATGACCTTAAACTTTCTGTATCCAGAATTCAACAAATTAGGCATAAGCTTTACAATTATTATCATTACAACAGTCGATTTGTAAATATCTTATTCAGAGTTTCGGTCCTACAAATGCCAACTTTAAAGAAAAAAATTATTTTGAAAGTTTCTACAAGAGTCATGTTCAAAGTAGATCTAATCTGGCGTGTCTCACCTTTAACCCGAGTTTAAAGATGGATTTAAATTTGCAAATATTTATGACAACAGAAGACCTGGAAATAACAACAATTTCAATTTAAATGTTCATGTAGCACTAATGTTCATAGTTCCGGAGCATGGTTTGATCTGGTAATCGTTGCATTAAGAAAGGTTCTTATCTATTTTGTAGGAACAGGATCTGTCTTGAACACCGATGGTGATGTAGAAATGGATGCTGTAATTATGGACGGAAATACTCTAAACTGTGGATCAGTTGCATGTATACAAAATATTAAAAATCCCATATCGGTAGCAAGACTTGTCATGGAGAAGGTAAGAGATTATCACACAAGTAAATCCATTGACAAAGCGAATCTTTATTACTCCTTTGTTATACATTAGATTGCATTAGAATTTAGTTTATTACTGCTTTAACGTCAGTCTACAATTTAGCATGTTATTTTTGTTATTTGCTGTGATAAATGACCAAAATTACATAACGCTGAATGAATGTTTTTATGTTTCATATAGACAGATCATGTACTATTGGTAGGAAAAGGAGCCAATAGATTTGCTGAAGAAATGGGTATCGAGACTGTTCCGACGGACAGCCTGGTAACCGAGGAAGCCAAGAGAGAGTATGAACAGTATGTCAAATTCAGAGTAACAGTCAATACTTTATTCAGGCAAAGGTAGGTAAAACTTTAAAATCCCAAGACTAACCTGCGGAAATTGTTTCTTAATCATATATATAAATATATTTAAACAACGCGTAAGCAATTGCTTTTTTCTGCGTTTGTATATCTTTTTGCTTCAGGAGTTTAAGTATAATGTTCTAACAATTCCCGATAGCCGAAATGAGAAAAGGTTGAATATGCCCTTTACTCGTTGAAAGAAGATGAGAAGCCAGATCTCCCGAATGAAACATTGGTTGTCATCATTTTAAAACTAAAATTTAGATGCAAATGTTTTTTCGATCCCTATTAGCCCCAAAATGCCGCGAAGGATAAATGGAATGACACGGAATGTTTTACAAGATATCCCGAAACAGCCATATTTTGAAAATTCCTCCTTAGTGAACAATTATGGGCCTTACCAGACGGCAGGATTAAAGCGTGAAATGTTCCATATATAGAAGATGTTTCATATAGAGTGTCTGTGTTGAAAGGTCATTATGAAAAATTACCAACGATGTTTTTAAGAGAGTTAAGATGAGAAGCCAGATCTCCCGAATGAAACATTGGTTGTCATCATTTTAAAACTAAAATTTAGATGCAAATGTTTTTTCGATCCCTATTAGCCCCAAAATGCCGCGAAGGATAAATGGAATGACACGGAATGTTTTACAAGATATCCCGAAACAGCCATATTTTGAAAATTCCTCCTTAGTGAACAATTATGGGCCTTACAAGACGGCAGGGTTAAAGCGTGAAATGTTCCATATATAGAAGATGTTTCATATAGAGTGTCTGTGTTGAAAGGTCATTATGAAAAATTACCAACGATGTTTTTAGGAGAGTTAACAAACTATGTTTGTTTGTTTGTTTGTTATCTAAGTAGCAAGCCATCTACTAGTATATCACCAGCATGTCATATAACTGCGTGGATGTTGATTTCAAGCTTGTCTCAGGCAGACGGGCCTCGGTGGCTGAGTCGTTAAGGTAGTAAGTCTACTATTGATCACGTGGTCTGTCAACACTGAGGTTGCGGGTTCGAGTCTCACTGCGGGCAGGACGTACTCGATTCCAATCTTAATTGACAAGGATTGCCAGTTTTTCTAGCGAAGGTCGGGGTTCTCTTTTTGGTACTCCGGCTTCCTCCCCAATAAAAACTGGACGCCATGATATAGCTGAAAAATTGCTGAAAGTGGCGTTAAACAACTTATAAACAAACATAAACAAAATCTTCAGGCAGACGATCGACTCCAACTTAATTGATCTTAGATTGCTATTTGTCCTGCTGAAGTTTAGGGATTCTAGATACTTCGTCTTCTTATACTAGTACAAATCAAAAGTAGACGATGAAATTAAAGGTTAACACACAGTTTGACAGAAGACTTTGGAAGTATTACCATTATGGGAAATAACTGACTTGTAATATATTTTCAGTTAAAGATTTCTATATATCCAATTCATTATCATTGTTTGGGGACACTTTCCACCATAAAGAGTGTCTTCAAAAAATATGTCAAAGTAAAAGACGTCAGGCCACCTGCAATTCGAATACAATGTTTTATTTTTCAGAGATGAACTTGGTCATGATACTGTTGGGGCAGTGGCACTTGATTCAAAAGGAAATGTAGCATTTGGTACTTCAACTGGAGGAATTACTGCTAAGAGGCCTGGGCGTGTAGGAGACAGTCCTATAATAGGTTTGTAAAGGGTGAATAAAGGCGGGAAACTTATTTAGAACTCAATATTTTAAAGTGCTTACTGATCCTCACTAGTTTACACACTTTGATATTACATGTCTTGTTTGGTTTTTAATTTGCACAGAATGTAAGAATTTGTTATTTTGAAACATAATCTCTACAAATCCCGATGTCATATCCAAATTTGTCGTCAAGTAAGAGTCTGTGTTTTATAAAAGCCTTCTGTTTTAGTACCGGTTACAGAGGTAAGGGGATTGGCTTCAGTATTGGAAGAAAACTAACAAAGAGTGGTACATGAAATTTCATATTACATTTGAGAATATAAGACCACCCTTGCATTCTCAATCTGGATAAATTTCCAATAATATGTACATTGAACATGTCACTCTAGTAACAGTTCTTTGAATAATTCAACGTATAGGAGATATGCTCTTTCATCCCACAATTCCAGGTTCTGGAGGATATGCTGATAATAAATCCGGAGCTGTATCAACAACAGGGCATGGAGAATCGATAATCAAAGTTTGTCTGGCTAAAAACATCACCAGTATGTTAGAACAAGGTATCATTTCATTAAATATATCAGAGAACATTTGTCTGAAAGAGTCCGCTCCTTAGGTCTTTATATATATTTGTCGAACTTCGATCAATAACGATTTCTCGAAACTGTTTTTAAAGTATCATCTTTTTCCCTATATGTCTACGTACGAATTCTCTGGATTGAAAACCTTTGGAGTAGATCATGAAACAAAATAGGTACCCTACTTTTCATGAAACTCGGCTAAAATGTTTATTCCACAGACATTTCTACTAAATCAATGTCATTAGGAATGTAGTTAATTGCAATATATGAGGAAGGGCATACAGACAGAGGTTTATTCACATACTGCCTGTAGTGGAGGATGTTACGCCAGAATATCACACGAAGTAAATATATTGACCGAGACGTAGTCGAGTGTGATATATTTAATAAGTGTGATATTCTGACGTTGCACCCTCCACTACTGGAAGTATGTGTTATATTTTACTGAATACACATTTCAATATGTTTCTGGGACGCAATTTCCGGTAAAAATGGTGTTATATCGAGAGGAGTATGATATTATAATAAGAGGTTATTATATGGCGATTTTCATATCTCATATCAACTCGGCCCCTATATCTACCAGAGAGCCTTTAGGATAGATATGGGTTGTGGGTTGATATGTGGTGTGATATGAAAATCGCCATATAATAAAAGTTGTATCATATATTTAAGACATTTTGATGTGATAATTTTAATGATATTGATTTTTTTATCAGGTATGGAAGTTAATAATAAAATATGAACTTGAAAATTTTTAATAAATATATTAAAATAACTTTCAGTATTTTATTGGTTTTAATAAGTGTGCATATGTTCGAATCACGAACATGCGAATCAAAATCAAAATCACATCTTTCTGTGAAGTTTCAGAGATCTGGATTGAAAACTGTAGAAGAATTTTACACAAAATAGGTACCGTCTTCTGCAAATGTTCTGAAAAATAACTAAGTTCCAAATTCCATAATAGTAGGTGCACAACTTCAATACATGAGACTTTCTGTGAAGTTTCGATGAAGAAAATGTGTGTCCTCTTCAACTCCAAACTTTCATGTTTGCGTTTTCGTTGGATTCCATTTGTTAGCAGACACATAAATGGGAAAATCCCTTAATAATATCAAATTACCAACAAAAAAAAACAAAAAACAAAAACAATAAACGAATCCAGACATGTTAATATTACAAGGAAAATTTTTAAAGTCTTTTTTTCTACAGACTGGAAATCAGTTCAGCGAAGGGTGTGATATGGATTCCTAAGGATGTGATATGGATTCCTAGAGGTGTGATATGGCATCCATATCACCCCTTGATATCATTATCACACCCCTCTTTTGATATGAGTTTACTAACGTTGTCTGTATCACATATGCAAAAAATTAAACATATTATTACAAGAACAATGTATATGATAAATCGGGTTAATCTATCGTAGTGCTTTATCGTTGTTTAGAATGTGGAGTAAGTACAGAAGAGATTGAAATAACTCATATTAATTGGCCAATATAAACTTAAGATTTTTCGCATGAAGTATAATATATATACATATTACTGTTATTATAAAAGCTTTACATAAATATGAAAATTTCACGGCATCAGTGCTACAGATTATTGAAAATGTTTTAACATAAAATCAGGTAAATCTGTGCAGGAGGCAGCAGAATCTGCACTTTCTACCATGGCAGCCAGAGTTCAAGGGTCAGGAGGTGTGGTTGTTGTTGACAAAGATGGAAATGTTGGTAAACACTTTACAACAGAGAGGATGGCATGGTCATGGATCAAGGATAACCAGTTATGTTATGGATTAAACCCATCAGAACACTTTATAGAAGACTTATAACAGTTATATTTAGATAATGTAATAAAGCTGTATGAAACATTTACTTTTATTCATTGTTTAATTGATTTCTCCTCATAAAACCAACATTTTGGTACTTAATTTAAAGAAATCGTAAGAACTAGACAGATATGATAAATTTAACTTGAATTTCAGTTTGCACAAATACACTTTTAGTATATTCCTGCAATGAAAGCACAACATTTTATCATTAACTGACACTAGATAAGCATAAACTAGATGTCACTATAGGATTAAACACTGGATTTTAGGAAATTATCAATGTGTAAACTCCGGCGACTCACTCACAAACTAAATAAAGTCCGAAGGACTTTATGTCAAGTTTGTGAAGGAGTCGCCGGAGTTTACACATTGATAATTTCCTAAAACCCAGTGTTTAATCCTTATAATTCTGTGAAATCATCGTTGCGATTTTTAAAACAGCAAAAACAGTTACAGAAACCCATCTAGACCTCAAAACGTACCTAGGCCGAAAAGCGTAGGGATATGCAAAACACAGTACCAATTGGGAATCGCGGTTCTGTAGATATTTATAGGAAAAAAACAAAATGAAAGACTAAATTGTATTTATATTATATTTTATTTGAAATCTCAATCGATTTAATTGGAAATCATTGGGGCAGAGAAAAAATTGTCCCCTCTCCCTGACTATAGACGATGTCAGAAATTGGTCATATACGAGTTATCGTTCGTGTCGACAGGTGACGTAATACACAATCCGACATTACATGGTACACGCTACACAGGTTAAATTTACATTGGTATAGTAATAATTATGTCGAATACTAGCCGTGGTGGTCGCATTTGTGCGATCGTAGATTGTCAAAACAGCCAAAGGACATTGGATATTTGGAAAAACAGCGTCTGTTCATATTTTATATTAAAATATTAAAATTCTACATATTCAGTTCACTTAAAATATTATTTAATCCCTTCATATATTCACCTGCACTTCTTTTTCTACAGCTTCCAGTTTTTACCCTTAGATCCCATGGATGCTGCCTGCTTTTCTTTTTATTTGTTTACGTTCGACATCATGACCTTTATTATAATTATTGGAACGACTGCTGATACTGGACAGTGAAAATCCGTAAATAGTAACAAATCGATAACTCCATATTAAGGCCGTTGTTTGGTTTAAAGGTACCGACGTCCGTATTAGTTATAGCGTTTTACAGTTTTAGAAAGTAAAAGACATGATTTCGATATTTTATTTTTAATTCTTAACAAAATTGTCCGTATATCAAAACCATTTCAAATTTTTAATGAGGCCTCAATGGATGCTACGGCCATTCTGCATGCATTACATTTCTCAACTATGCACTGACTTAACTTGTAAATAAAAAGAATAATGAAAAAAAACTTTAAATCAAAAGCAGGCAAATAATATACATTATGTAACCGGAAAAACAAAACAAAAAGTTGGTACTGTAAAGTATATAAATCAGAAGCAAACATTTATAATTCTTATTTTTCATCTTTCCTATTCGCTAAAAATGGGATATACAAAGGAATTTAATTAGTATTTTACTTTTAATTTTCTTCTTAGACATAGTTGATAGATAAAATTAGCTGACGGTGCACCCAGCTTGACGTTTTATCTTTTGAAATGATAACACAATTAACGGTTAATTATCCCTGCACCATTGACTGAATGGATAAATCCCGAGAGCGTGTACCACTGCTTACTAGAGGGTTCCGAATAACATCAATATGGCGCGGCACATGATTTCATCGCTGAATTTGTCTATACGCTAGGAGGACGCCATCTTGTTTACATTGGATACTGAAAGTAGTCCGCTCAGAGGAAATATCGATATATAAATTATTTGAGAAGACGCCATTTAAGTGTTTTTATCCAATCAAAGCACCTTATATAAATAAATTACAGCATGAATAGAATTATAAGGCTATAACAATTGTTGTATGTATAGGTTTTCTGTGAAAGTTTGAACATATTCAGCCATATGAAGTCATGCAAATATTTGTTGGCATCTTGTGTTTATAAACCATAGGCAGCATTTGTATTATCACTTACATAGTGCCAACTTGATTCACGTTCAAAATCAGAATTTAAGATAAACTTCAAAAATCATATTGTACAAAAATATTCTACTCCAAATAAAAACCAAACAGTTTTAAATCTACACTCCAACACACACACTCATGCTTTTTGGTGTTACTTATTGTCAAAATCTAAATCACGAGCGAGAGGAGAGACCAGTAAACGACCCAAGTATATGAATCACCATCTGTGTGTTTGTTTGTTTTAATGGTGTTAAACGCCATTTCAGCAATTTTTCATCTACATCGGGGAGTTCAGTTTTTATTGGGGAGAAAGCTGGAGTACCCGAAGACAACCCCCGACCTTCAGTAGTAAATGTGGTGCCTAATCTTCGTGAATTAAGATTGGAATCGAGTGCACTCTACCCGCAGTGAGACTCCAACCCGAAACGTCGGTGTTGACAGACCACGTGATCAGTAGTGAGACTAACTAACTTAAACACAATCCAAATTTATAAATATAATAAGTCCGCCCTGTCCGCCATAAACTCTAAAATCGTGAATATGAAAGAATATGTAAACAGCAGATGGAATGAACTTAAAATCAGGCATCTTAAACATTATGAACGATAAAATACCGTCTAAACTATCATCTAAAAAGCAAATTAGCATTGGATTTCAACAAGATTTTTAAAAAAGCATAAAACGTAAACGCATATTATATCAAAAAGCTAAACATTCTAATAAGCTGAATCTGAGCAAATTGTAAACTTAAAAAAATTACAAAAAGGTATTAGGAACGCCCACTGGAAATATGTAAATGATATTCAAAATGAAAATTTAGTTGAAGGCAATAATAAATCTTGTTGGAAATATGTCAAAGTTAAACATTGGGGTAGCAGCTATTAAGAGTATCGGTGTTTTATACCATGACAGTAAAGATAAAGCGGAACTAAGAAATATGCAATTTAAGTAGGTATGCACAGTTACATTACATTACAGGACTAAATTACTCAGCAATGTTAGATTTTTAAAATAACAATAGAAGGGGTAAATAAACTATTGTCAAACCTTAATACTAAAAAAGCAAGTGGTCCAGGTGGAATTCCAAATCATATTCTTAAATTATGTGCAAAAGAACTAGCACCAACACAAGGGAACTTCTAACAGACTGGCAAAACGCTAACGTCTCACAAATATTAAAAAAAGATAATAAACACCAACCAAGTAATTATACACCAGTTTCTTTAACCAGTGTTTGCTGTAAAACCCTTGATCACGTTATATGTAAAAATATATTGAAATCATCTTGAAAATTACAAAATTCTTAATCATTTACAACACGGTGGTCATTCTTGTGAAACCCAACTTATAAATACAATGCATTATATGATGAAATCTATGAGTGGCCGTTCATGTCAATGGCGCGCTATTTTAACGCGTTAATACTTTTAACGCGCTATTTATACATCTTAACGCGTTATTTCTCCATTTTAGCGCGCTATTTTGTCATTCTAACGCGTTATTTATCAAAATATACGCGTATATAAAGTTTTATGAAAATAACGCGTTAATTTGGTTATATACGCGTTAGTTTGTTTAAAATTACGCGCTATTTATTAAGAAACTAACGCGCTATTTTGAATGAAAATAACGCGCTATTAAAAAAAAACATAATAACGCGCTATTTCATCTGTCTGTCAGCGGTTACTTCCACCAATCACATGTGGTGTTACAAATTTGACAAAGGGAGAGAACTAGCGATATTCGGTGCCATTCTATAGAAAGAAGATGTCCCTTGCGCGAATCCACAATTTGCTAAGACGTGCAAGGGAGAGAGCGCCCCGGGAAGAGAGCGACGAGGAATTGTTTGCTACTGGGTAACTGGGTAAAGCATACAGTATATCTATAGAGGTTTCCCTAGCTAAATTTAGCATGGTGCTGCACCATGCCTCCATTATGTAGCACCATGCTGCCCTGAAAATCAACTTTTCAATGTGCCCTCAGGTGTCAACTGTCAACACTTCACACATGCTACTTATTAATTTATCTACTTAATTTTATATTTATTATTTGGATTAAATATTATATTATATTCCTGCTGATAAAAACCAATTTTATTATATTCTCAGTAGGTTAATGATATCAATAATTTATACATAATTCCGAACATCCGGGCATTTTTTAGATTTTGAGTTATTTCCCTTTATTTTGTAACTAAGGAGGTGAAGCGGTCGCCATATCGTTATCTAAATTATCGAAAAAGAATCATCGACACCGCCTTTGATTTCAATTGTCATCATTCCAAAACATGACATTTGATCACATTTTAGTTTTTCTACAAGTACATGTATCTTACAGGGCTCACGCTGGGTAAAAGTTATAGGGAGAAGTCACTTCTCTTTTGGGTGGCTGACAGGGAGAAGTGAGGATAGAACAGGGAGAAGTGGGTGGAAAACAGGGAGAAGTTGCAGTATATGTCGCGAAAACGTCCTGTTTACTTTGGTTTTTTTTTTTAATTAGTGTTGGCATTTGCATTTTTATTATGTTTTTTTTAGCAGTTTAATTTATTGAGGATAAAGTATCAAAGATTTGATTAACTATTCAGTATACTTATTTCAAACATTTTCAAAAATACATGTATTAAACATAACAATAAAAATAGAATCAACTGTCACAAAACTGTTCATTAAAATAAATGTTTCTTTGTCATTGATACACAATTTGATTGATTTATAATGAAGTACTATTAGAACTAGAAGAAGAAAATTACATCATTGTGACACATAATATATTATTTTAAATTGTAAAATTCACTATTAAAAAGTATTTAAACA
Source organism: Limnoperna fortunei (assembly GCA_944474755.1). Taxonomy (NCBI): domain Eukaryota; kingdom Metazoa; phylum Mollusca; class Bivalvia; order Mytilida; family Modiolidae; genus Limnoperna; species Limnoperna fortunei. Next base: position 37,537,051 of record OX104113.1, read on the forward strand.
TATTTAACTTGAATTTGTTTTAAGTAACTGCCAAAATACTATTTTTACTTCGTGTCTATCATTGCAAAACTCATTTCACCACTATCAGCGTAGTATATTTGTCATTGATACACAATTTGATTGATTTATAATGAAGTACTATTAGAACTAGAAGAAGAAAATTACATCATTGTGACACATAATATATTATTTTAAATTGTAAAATTCACTATTAAAAAGTATTTAAACATATTTAACTTGAATTTGTTTTAAGTAACTGCCAAAATACTATTTTTACTTCGTGTCTATCATTGCAAAACTCATTTCACCACTATCAGCATAGTATATTTGCAATCTCCGGCACCAAATTCATATCCGCTCCGGAAATTTTCAAAAATTCTTGTGCTCTGAACTGGTTTTCAGTTATATTGTAAACCTACGCTTTATATATCAAATAAAAGTTCAACGGGTACCAGTTCAACTTTGGCGCGTAAACATAATAAACATGACGCGGTATCAAAAATATGAAGATTTCTTACCGAAATGGGAATAAAATTTGAAAGGCGACATTAGGCGATTCTACAAAATGAAAGGGCGACTTCACTTCGCTTTTGAAGGTGATCGACGGCGAAGTGGGACCACGATAAGGCGACTTCTTCGCCCGAGTCGCCCTCCAACGCGAGCCCTGATCTTAAGAACGTTATGCATGGTAGAAAATCACCTTGAAAAACCCTGAAAGTCGACTACTACGGGTGTATCTATGTGATGAACATGCAGGGTTTTAGCTAGGATTTTTTAAGCATTAGTCACTTTTGAGTGCGACTAATTTTAAGATCTAATATGTGTGTATATTTTTTTATATGTCTAAATGTATGCAAGATCATTAATTAATTAATTAATTAATGTGATAAACATCAATCAATATTTAATATTTTCTGGCACCATTTTATAACATATAATATATATTCAATGTAATATTGCCATAGAACATATATTTAAACAGATTTAAATAAAAAAAATTAACAGTGTTTGCCAAAATATTCATTCTTGTTTATATTTAAAGTTTTGCAATAGTCGTTTTTAATTGGAATCGTATTTTGCAATCTCCGGCACCGAATTCATATCCGCTCCGAAAACTTATCGGTATTATTTTTTTTGTTTCTCTGACTGGTTACCAGTAGTATTTTATCCTACGCTTTATGTACAAAGTAAAATCACGCCGGAACCGAGTTAACAAATGGCGCGTAACATGATAAACAGAGGCTGTGACAAAAATATGACGATTCTGACGAGAATGGCAATAAAATTAAAAGGAGACATAAGACATTTTTTTAAATGACAGAGCGACTTCAGCTTCTCGTTTAATGGTCAACAACGCGACGTGGGACCACAATAAGATCGCCCGAGTTGTCATCCAACTGTGCTCGATCGCGTGTGACGGTGTGTACACAGTAATTATAGTATAAGTGTTTAATTATCAAATATTATCAGGTGGCCTATTTCTTACATAATTACTTTGATTGCCTTGGGTCATAAACATGTACCTTAGGTCAGATATTTGGATTTATCTGTGCCGATTTTGACGATGAAAATTTCGAAGTTTGAAAATGGAAGTGGCGAATTACGTTCAAAATATTTTCGTCATTTCTAAAAAGGATTCGCCAATTGCGAAAGTGGCGAGCGCTAGCTAAATCACTGAACATGGATTGTTTGTGTTATTAAAATAAATTTCAAAAAATTTGTTTAGTTTATGTATTCCAATTTTATAGAAGAAGCAAAGAGATACCAACTGTTTCATTTGTATTGTTAAATGTTGTCGTGTATACACAAATTAATGATACTATATGTTAATTCTCATTGCCTCTCGAGGGCCCTTGATTGGATAATAAAAAATATTTGATTTGATATTTGTATGTCATAAGTTAATTCAAGAGGGCATGCATGCAGTGACAAAACTATTAGGGACCGGGAACATTCTGAAGGGTTTTGCCCATCAGTTTTGAAAAGATGAATAGCCATAGATTAAAAGTGAACAGCGGCGGAAAATAAATTTTCTGTCCCGAAAAATTAATGTTAAAAATATAATCATTTGAATTGGTTTGTTTGCTATTTTCATTATGTAAATGGAAAATTGGTTAAACTTTTCTATTTATGGGCATGGACTAGGCTGTTCTCGTCATTAATTTGACAATTGCCCTATATATATATTGCTTTAATACAGATATGGAACATCAACTTATACCTTGATCCAGCGTGTCGCCACTTTAAAACTGTTTTTTTTAATTCAACTTGTATTCCTATTACACTTCCACCCGGGCTTTGTCTTCGGACATGGACCTTTGATATCGGTAGCCCCTTTTGATACCTCATTGCTTCTTGTAACCTGTATGTATTACTTTATTTTATTCACGACGTAGTAAAAAAATAGACCTTTTCATTTTTTAAACTTTTATTGTCAGAGATTTAGTTCAATAACATAAAAATATGAGAAAATCATATTAACTGTGGAAAGTGGCTGAGATTGTTTATGAATTGAAATATTAATGGATGGAATCCTGTCATCAGCTTTAAGTTGGTTTTGCGGTTGGATATGTCTTGCTGAAAATCTTCTTGCTCTCTTCCATACCATTGGTGCTGCATTGAGGTGCTTTGGAAATAGATCACAGTTATTCTTCATTACATAATTGGGGGGTTTGCTTACTAGGGAAGTGAGCAAAAGATTATTCAATACGGCGAACCGTTAGTGTTTCAACCATGTTAAAAAGTTGTTATGTCTCAAGGATTTGCAATGAGTCTAAAATTTGTGCTGAGAAAATGAAATGTTTCATTTCATTTTCTCAGATTTGTGTGAGTGAGGGTCATCAACTGCGCAGCGTTCATCTATTCTCAAGATACTGCTGTTAAATGTTAAGTTTCAATGTAAAAAAAATGTGCCGTGTATATACAACGGTCTTGGGGACACATTTCTAAAAAAATTAAGAATTTGTTGCTACTGATGTAACTTTCTATTTCTTCTTTTATGCTGTTTTGGCTTTCCCTTTATAAAACTATGTCATTGGTATCGGCATCTTCGTAAAGTGCAGGGCATTAAAAACCAACCCAGGCTCCGTTCTAAGCGGCTTGATAGTGGAAGACAATCTGTACCCAACCAGAAAACGGGGTCACTTGCACTTCAAAGACTGTTTGGCACACCCTAGAAAAATATAGATCTTGATTTTTATTATTTGAAAACGCTTCTTGTGAACATGGTTAATAAAAAATTGTGAGAACTGATACCCGCACATGGAACCTGTTAAACTACATAATACTATCATCAGGACATGAAGAAATAGCTCAACAACGAAAATTATTTTAAGAACCAGCCACCCATAAATGCAATGTGGATACATTTATACCAAAATCATTTAAAAAGGGTGATATATTAATTTATTTGGTTTAGTTTTTGAATCTTTAAGATATAATCTTTTGTATATAATATTCATGATCATCATATCAATTTAGTATTTTTACTAAAATGTTAGTCAATTAATTTCCAGCTACACGTGAAGAATATCTACCAGTAGCTAACAGGTGCATAGTAATAAATAACAGGTTTCTGTTTAATGTCAATTAATTTAATTAAGAGGATGCGATCTAGTTTCCAGCAGGGGACAATTAACGTGTAAGCAAGCACATCTTCATTTATGATTGAACGAGATGCAGACTTGAATATATATAATAAATACTCTAATTTTATAAAGATTTTTGAAAATGTTTAATTCAACTGAAACACTTACTTCAAATACAATATAATGAATCAAAAACATACAATATACAGGTACCACATTCAATATTTTGTCATATATATATAAATTTAAATTCATTTTTTAAGTAGCAATAATCTAAAATTTAGGATGTTAATTTACAATTGAATTTATCAAAAAAAGTTAATACAAAGTGTATGATCTATCTTAATATTTTAATATTTGAAAAAAAGTTTCCACCACTAATAATAAAACAACATACATGCACATAATAAGAATTAGATAAGAATATCCGACACACCTAAAGATATGACCATTTACAAACCACCTGCTGGAAACAAGGACACCCTTAAACTGATTAAAGTAATTAACACTGATAAAGTCTCAAAGCTTTCCCCTTAAATAATCTTAAAAACACAGTGGGACATTCTGATCAACTAATTAACAGATGATAAAGATGGAAAATACAAGTCAGGTAGTTTCCCTTAATTACTCAGTATATATATATATACGTATCCCATTGTATCCAAGGCATGGCTTCACCCCTCCAATATGGCGGATACTGTAACTAACCGGAAGTGACATCACGTCGAAATTATGTATTGCCCTCTCATCATTGTTGGATGCCCCCAAAATTAGACTTTTTACGAACTGAGTGCCCCCAATTTACAAAATTCACCATGCCTTTACTAATTTCTGGGGAAAATGCTAATCTATATCCAAAAAATCTTTCACCCGAAGCTATGCATTAACGCAGGCAGGTATTTATGACAAGGAGATTACCACAGGTTTGCTCGACCTCGATAATATTAACAACAGCAGAACTAGAGGGAATGACAAAAACCTGAAAAAACACCGCTCCAAAGCACTATTTTACAAACAGGATTGTAGAAACATGGAACAGTCTACCAAATGATGTAATAAATGCTAGGACAGTGAAACAATTCGAGATACACTTGGACAAACACTGGGAAAACCAAGAGATGCGATTCAATCATGAAGCAGATATAAAGTTAAACATCAGAGATAGACATCTCGGAAGTGACAGAACGTTCAACTCAGACAAACAAACAAATGAAGAGGTGGATACAGTGGTTGTTGAAACCGACTATAACCAGCTATGGAGAACACTGATTTTATCTATTTACGATGAATTTAATGGCCCAAACACTTTTTAAATGGTTTTGTTAAATTTAAAGTTTACGACACTGAAAAATCACCTTTGGACAACCATTTGATTTGGAAAGGGGGAGGAATATGAGATTACATGTACATACTAAAATTTTATTTCAACCATTCAGGACAAGATAATTGATTTGCTTTATTGCCATAATTATGTGAATCTTGGGGGGGGGGGGATAATGTTTTTAACCCTGACAAATTGAACAGTATGTATGACAAAACAGCTGAGACCTATGGTACAGTACTGTAGCTACTTCAATAAACACCAGGTGCACCATTGTGCTAAGTAATAATTTTTAAAAATTAGTTTTTGCGTCTAATATTGATGTTTAATTAATTGAAACACCAGACATATTTTATAACAGAACGATAAAAATGTCTTTGTGTGTGTTCGTTAACACTCTTTATCAACACACCTGGGTCATGTAGGGCGGTCAGTTTTATTGGTGGAGAAAACCAGCGACATTTGGCAGGTAACTCAAATTTAACTGACAAACCTAAATTTTATACATACAGGATGGGAAAGTCTTTAAAAATGTCTTTAAAAACAAAAATTTTGTCAGTCTTGAAAAAGCGGTAGAGTACACAAAAAGTCAGGAGGATGGGAGATGGATCAAAAAGTCTGGAGATTTTGACTCCAATAGGGAATATCACATGTATGAAACAAAACAAAACAAGCTTGGTGGATCACGAAAATAATGTGTATTTTTCCAGTCTGCATTTGTACATGTATATATGAAACTGGAGCTGTAACGAATGTAGAAGGAACTTGTAGTGATTTCTCTCCCCTTCACTAAATGATACCATTCTCTGAAGTTGAACACACGCAAACCAAAAGAATTATTTATTTTAAATTTGCTTCTGAAATGTTTGGATAGATTTCTAACATAATATTTGTCGTAATGAATGATATTGTTGCCTCTTTATTTTCAGTGTCACCTTATTGCTAATTTTATCATTCAAAACACCCTTTTTCAAAGCACAGTTAAGACTTTTGATTAGATTAGAACATATTTAAACTCGCCCCAAATGCAAGTCGGACCTTCTTTGCAAAGCATAATTTAATACATGTCATTCCCCTGTACATACAATTCCCCTTTATGTCAGCAAATCGGGTTCAATTTCCCCCAAGAATGTTATTTATTTATTAGTAAAATTCTATTTTTGGAATCTACACATTGATTGGGAATTTTTAGACCCATTTGGGAACAAAATTGAGGGTTTTATCATTGGGAATGGGTCCGAATACCGGACCCCACTGAATGCTTGAAAAATCCATTTGAGTGTCCGTTTTTTTAGCGTTATGTGTGTCTTGTTTACTCTTTTGGGGGAATTGGTTGATGGGCGAGGGATTAGCCGTCGTGTGTGACTGCTCCATTTCTTTATTGTAGTCGTATAACAAGTCATACACTCTCTTATTGTCTTATTGATATATAAGTAAATTAATTTATATGATCAGAAATGAAAAAAATTGTCTTTCTTCATATTTTTCTGGAATATGTCATCACGACAATGTATTTATTGAATGCTGATGCAGATGAAATGTCAGGTTTAACTATGGGCTGTTAAATTCCTATGTGATACCCTGAAATAACAATTAGTAGTGTTCAAGTAGATGTTTTTCAAGGTTATAAAATAGTAAAATTATCACAACTGGTAAGATGCCAAAAGGACAGTACACTAAGTTATGTATTAATTTTATGAAAGATATGAGGTGTTAAGACATGCCATTTTATTTTAGGTGATACTTACAATAAAGTGTTCAGAAAAGATTTTGGATTGTATGATTCCCTGCAATACCTGTATCTTGGACAGTTGATAGCAATATTGCTTCTTCAAGGAGGCCAGGGATTGCCTGTATTCTGCCACTCAGTGGCATACTATATCGTGTATGGTAATGTACCTGACACAGACAATGATTTGCCAGAGTCCATACAGAAATCTATTGAAGAGGTACTTAAAATAAAAGTAAACTCTAAAGTAATTTTTGAATTAATTAAACTTAAAATATTCTGCAAACTTTGTAATTTTACATTAGCAAAAACTAAAAATTCATTATGATTTTTTTCATTTTAAGTAGAAATTTGATTTAGACAGGTATTTTTGCAGGAAAATCATGGGCACTTCAGATAATTACACAGTCACTTTTTTGGGGCGGTCACAATATATGCATATACATCATGTAGTCGATGTTTTTTGCCAGTTCAAAGCAAAATGGAGTAACATGAGAAAAGCTGGGCATTCTTAGCTTAATTTAAACATTTGGCCAATAGTTTTGCCTCTTGCAAAGAGAGGAAATACTGAAGCTTTGAATATACATCTTGTTCTATTTTGAAGTGGTTAATACACATAGAATAGAAGCACATTTGTGCCTTTTGCAGATATATAACTGTATCTGAATTTGGCACAAAGATGACCATTTCAGTTTTGCTAACCCATACATAATTATGTTAATATTTATTATACCCCCGCTTCGAAGAAGAGGGGGGTATACTGGTTTACCTCTGTCCGTCCTTCTGTCCGTCCGCAACACAACTTTCGTAACAGCTTTCTCAGCACTACTGGTCACAGTGACTTGAGATTTTGTGTGTGACCTTATTATTATAGATTTTGTGTGTGACTTTATTACGGTCTCTTGTATCGCGAGTACCGATTTCAGGTCTGATGTATTACTACTTCCTGTTTACCGACTTAGTCAAATTTCGATGTTAGTGGTCAATGATTGAAAATTTTCGTAACAGTTTTCTCGGCAACTAATGATCACAGTAACTTGAAATTTTTCACTATTTTTTTTTTTATGGTTAAAGACATGTGAATAGCGGGGGTATACTGAGTGAGCAGTAGCTCACAGGTTTCTTGTTTATTATGTACAAATGTATTAAATTAGAAACCATTATCTCAAATACTTAACCAATCATCCCGTCTGGGCTGCACCTGAGAGCATATTACTTATAATATTGAAATTTTGTATACTCAAAAGATGTTGTTGACTCACTGTCATGAGCCAATATATTTTTACAATGATTATATCTATGGGTTTATTCCTATGTAACTTTAAATATTAACTGTTATAATTTTTTGTTGTAATGTATCATATCCGTTGTGGGCCCATGCTTTTTGGTTAATAAACCTTCTTCTTCATAGAATAGAGAAAAAAAAATTCAGAGATATAATGTTTTATATACAATATTTTATTATTTAATTTGTGTTCTAGCTGACCGGAAAAAAGGGCAATGAAAAAATGTCATCATTAGATGGTTTATTTCCTGACCGTTTTGAAAAAGGATTTACCATACCATCATCTAAAATGACAGATGAACATATACCTTTGCTGAAAAAGACATTGGTAGCTCATCATGTGATTCAAAAGCAACAGATGGCCCTAGACCAGTTCATAAAAGGTAGCAATTTTAGTTTAGATTTAGTCAAATAAAAAAAAACTAAAAACACCATAAATGTTTCACAACCTCGTTCCAGATGAATAGTGTTTATCATGCACCAGACAGTTACTTGGGCAATAAATGTCAATTTTGGGGAATTTGATTACAAAAATATTTTGGTACTTAAAGTGTTTAATTTACGAGCACCAATCTTCAACTTAGTTTTTTGTTTTGAAGGGTTAGAAGTTGGAGGCGTTCTTGGAGTGCTAAGACAGCACCCAGAGCAAGCGTACAAGCTATTCAAGGGAGCAGAAGCAGACCTATCAGCAGATTTACTGGAATCCTTGATAACATTTGAATATTCCAATATACCCAGAGGCTCTAACTTGATGCTGCCTGCTGAAGGAATTGAAATGGGTTGGATACAACTTCTGCAAGTTGCAGAAGGTAAAATTTTATTATAAAATATTTTGACATTCACATATACATGTACCTAGTAAGAGAACACCAGCAAATGTATATTATTGAAAAAGGGAGCTCGTTCTGCCAATTTAACCATTTGTAGTGGATTTCCTCTTAATGTAGACAAAATCAAACACCAATTCATGAACAAATTTACTAAACTGATTGATGAACTGCTATTGAATCTGTGGGAAATTTTCAGCAATCACACTTAGACCGTTTTCACTTTCAACTTATAATTTATCTATTCAAAGTTCTGTTTCTCATTGGCTGTAGTCCTCTAAGGGTCATGTGAGCCATTGCCATCACTTGGCGTCCGTCCGTCCTTAAACTTTTCTTTAAAGATCTTCTTTTCTGAAACCACTGAAGGGATTGCTTTGAAACTTTGCATACATCATCATTAGGATGTCTGTCCTCTACCAAGTTTGTGAAATTTATCCCTGCCGACCAACCAACATGGCCGCCGTGGCTAAAAATAGAACAGGGGGGTCGAAACAGTTTTTTGCTTATAGCTCAAAAAATATAATAGATAGAGGAAAACCGAGGCAGCCTTCTTTCTTCAGCATCAAAAGCTCTACAAAACTTACCATTTACTTGAAGTTGTACGACGACTCCTTATAGGAGTTATTGCCCTTTAATTGTAAAAAATGGTGATTATTGCAGTTTTTGTCTCGCCTGCGACGAAAGTCGCTGGAGGCGAGACATATGTATGGGAATCCGGCGGCGGCGGCGTAAACACTTGACATCTTGCTTCATATCTTTGTAAGCCCAAGCCCTAGGTCCATCAAATTTGGTCCAGAGGTAGCTTATGATGAGTACTTGCCAGTCAGTCACCTGTCACCTGACCTTGACCTCAATTTCACAGTCCAGCGACTACGTTAAAGTTTTAGGGTTACGACAGTTCCTCTGTAACTACGCATGGTAGGATGACAATATTTGGTGTATAGGTTGCTGATGACTAGTACATGACTGTCTGGTAGGTGTCACCTGACCTTGACCTCAATTTCACGGTCCAGCGACTACGTTAAAGTTTTTGGGTTACGACAGTTCCTCTGTAACTACGCATGGTAGGATGACAATATTTGGTGTATAGGTTGCTGATGACTAGTACATGACTGTCTGGTAGGTGTCACCTGACCTTGACCTCAATTTCACGGTCCAGTGACTACGTTAAAGTTTTTGGGTTACGACAGTTCCTCTGTAACTACGCATGGTAGGATGACAATATTTGGTGTATAGGTTGCTGATGACTAGTACATGACTGTCTGGTAGGTGTCACCTGACCTTGACCTCAATTTCACGGTCCAGTGACTACGTTAAAGTTTTTGGGTTACGACAGTTCCTCTGTAACTACGCATGGAAGGATGACAATATTTGGTGTATAGGTTGCTGATGACTAGTACATGACTGTCTGGTAGGTGTCACCTGACCTTGACCTCAATTTCACGGTCCAGCGACTACGTTAAAGTTTTTGGGTTACGACAGTTCCTCTGTAACTACGCATGGTAGGATGACAATATTTGGTGTATAGGTTGCTGATGACTAGTACATGACTGTCTGGTAGGTGTCACCTGACCTTGACCTCAATTTCACGGTCCAGCGACTACGTTAAAGTTTTTGGGTTACAACAGTTCCTCTGTAACTACACATGGTAGGATGACAATATTTGGTGTATAGGTTGCTGATGACTAGTACATGACTGTCTGGTAGGTGTCACCTGACCTTGACCTCAATTTCACGGTCCAGCGACTACGTTAAAGTTTTTGGGTTACGATAGTTCCTCTGTAACTACGCATGGTAGGATGACAATATTTGGTATATAGGTTGCTGATGAATAGTACATGACTGTCTGGTAGGTTCCACCTGACCTTGACCTCAATTTCACGGTCCAGCAACTATGTTAAAATTTTTGGGTTACGGCTGTTCCCCTGTAACTATGCAGGGTATGGTGACAATATTTTGTATACAGGCCGCTGCTGATATTAAATGCTATTTACGTAATGCTTATGACGAAATTTTTTTTCGTTACTGATGCGGAATACAGGCGAGACGTTTTTCTGTGTCCACACTTGTCCATAGCTAAAAATAGAACTTAGGGGTCAAAATGAGTCAGGTGAGTGATTCGGGCTCCGAGGAGCCTCTAGTTTTACCAGTCATTTTTAAAATATCTGACGTTTTTGAGGCAAATTGTGCATTTTGAGTCAAGTGACCGATTCAGGCTCCTAGAGCCTCTAGTTTGATTGAGCGACTTGAAACATATGTTCATATTTGTTATCCCTTTTTGAATTTGGTTTTTTACTTTTTTCAGCAAAGGAAGCAGTTTTCAATTTTGGAGACAATAGTCATCAAATATCACTTGCAGACATTCTTCAGTGGATGACTGGTGCCAGTCGTCTTCCAGCCATTGGATTGCCTTCAAATGTTACTGTCAAGTTTGACAGTGAATTATTGTTGCCAAAAATGAATACATGTGCTCTACAGGTCTCGATTCCAATTAGGATGGAATTTCAGGATCCTGAAAAATTTGCTAGGCAAATTGCAGAATGGATCATTAACAGCCAAGGTTATGGCCTTGTTTAAATAACTTTTCTGGTAATAATGGAGCGCCATTAATTACAACTGCAATTTTATTTTCACTCAATAGTATTTGTTATTTAGATTATTTACACCTTTGCTTTTCAACTTTGTTACTGTAGATATTGGCATAAAATGAACAATATTATTACACATACATGTAAATATCTACACAAAAGTTTTACAATTTTCAACTGTTTGCTTTTTGTTTTCTTTGAATGTGATTTTTCAATTTCCTCATGAAAATTGCAAATAAAAATTTTTATAAGCTATCTCTGATAAATTTTATTGGTTTTCCGGATAAAAGGGACCAAATTTACAATATTTATGTTTCATTCAATTTGGGTGGAATTATGTCTCCCCCCACTTTTGTGGGGAGACATACTGTATTGTTTTTGTCGTGTCCGTCTGTCCGTCACAAGGTTTGCAAACGCAACTCTTCTGAAACTACTGAACAGAATTTCATGAAACTTGGTATATAGGTAGTACACCGTATGGAGATGTGCATACTATCAGGAAATTTTGTTACATTAATTTTTGTGGGAGTTACGGCCCTTTGAACATAGAAATTTTGTTTGTAAACGCAACTCCTCTGAAAATATTGAACAGAATTTCATAAAACTTGGTATATAGGTAGTTCACCATATGTAAATGTGCATACTATCAGAAAATTTTGTTACGTTAATTTTTGTGGGTGTTATGGCCCTTTGAACTTAGAAATTTGCTGAAAATCACCCTTTTTCATCTAATGAATGCAAACTACTGAATAGAATCTCATGAAACTTAGTATGTAGGTAGAACAACATATGTAGATGTGCATTCTGCCAGGAATTTCCGTTCTGTCAAATTTTGTGGGAGTTACACCCCTTTGAACTTACGGCTATTCCAGAATTAATTGTATGGGGGGGTCGGAAGGCAATTTATTTTAACCCCTACCATGCACCAAATTTAAATATTGTCTTTCCTGTATGTTCTTTGGATAAATATCTAAAAATACCACCACCCATAAAATTTTAATTAAAGTGCCTTCCAACCCCCCATACAATTAATTCTGGAATAGCCCTTAAGAAATTTGCTGAAAATCACCAATTTTCATCTCGTGACAGCAAACTAGTGAACAGAATTTCATTAAACTTGGTATATAGATAGTAGACTATATATGAATGTGCATACTACCATGAATTTTGGTTCTATCCAATTTTTTGGGAGTTATGCCCTTTTGAACTTAAGAAATTTGCTGAAAAAATCACAATTTTTCAACTTGTGAACACAATTCCTCTAAAACAAATGAACAGAATTTTATGAAACTTGGTATATAGGTAGTAGACTGTATGTAGATATGCATACTGCCAGGAAATATGGTTCCGTCAAATTTTGTGGGAGTTACGCCCATAGGGGGGGAACGGGGGGAGACATCGTTTTTGTACGCAAAAACAAAATAATTTGTTTATTGGATTTCTGGCAATGAGTGTGACAAACCAAAATTTTTTATCATTTCTGACTGTTTTGAGATATTAAGATCAAATATGCAAAAAATGGGTCAAAGACAGAAATGGCAGGATTATGTTAAACAGGAAATAAATGAGCCACAGACCTGAAATCAAATTCCATGCTATGGGACTCCATGCTGATGCTGCATACCAAATATCGAGAGACTATGATGAGAAGTTGCTTAGAAAACTGTTGCACAAATATTTCCCCTCCACCTCCCAGCATTCACCATTTTATAACCCTGATTTTCACCATGTGAAATCAGGCCCAAAATGTGTCTTGTTGATTTTTCTTCAGATTTAAATGTGGGCTGAATAAATAATGTTTCATCTTGGGTTGGAGTATATAGGAATCACCTTGTCTGTCGGTCCGTCTCTCCACATACCTCGTAAGTGCAACTCCTCCTAAACCGCTTGATCGATTTTAATGAAACTTTTTATGAAGGATGTACACCATATAGAGATGTGCATGAAGAATTTTGGTTGCTTTCCAGGTATCATCAAGGGAGATACATGTAATTGGACTTTGACTTTTTAGACTTGGTGTTCAATGGAAGACCCCTCCTTAACCACCTGATGGATTTTAATGCAACTTTATAAGCTCCGGCAAGGGAGCTTAATTGATATATCATTCCTACAACCAGAATTGGATAAGCTGTAAACCAGCCCACAGCTGGCACGGAATGCAAAATTATTTTATATTTTGTTCTTTGTATTTAAAAAAATAAAATACTTAATTTTTGTATAAATATGATTTTTTTTCAAGTATTCATAGATATAGAGAGGTTTCAATAATGTTTTAAAAATTAGATCGTTGCAGATTACATAATAATTGTTTAAAACAAAATGACAGTTTCATGAAACAAAACAAAAACTGAAAAGAGCTTAACATGTCAACCATACAAATGAATCGAATATAGTCGTCATATTTCACTCTTTGCATATATTCCATTAACCTTTTCTGTTGCAATAGATGTAATTTTCGTCTCGCCTGTCACAAAGTCGCGAAAGTGAGACACAGGTATTTCTGGCGACGACGGCATAAACTTTTTTGTAAGAATTACTTGAAAAGTATTATAGATAGGCATTTGATATTTTGTATGTCAGACACTTGGGCCAGTGTATGAAACTAAATTTTTAGATACCATAGCCCTTTCTTTTTGTAACCAAGAATTATTTATAGTTGTCGAGAAAACTGTTACCAAAATTTTCTACTATTGAACATTAATGTCAAAAATTAACTAGGTCGGTAAACAGGATAAAGATGAGCGACAGACCTGAATTCCCTTTACGCGGTATGGGAGCCCATGCTGATGCTGCATACCAAGTACCAAAAGGCTGTGGTTAGTAGTTGCCGAGAAAACTGTTGCGAAAATTTACTACTTTGAACACTAAAGTAAAAAATTTACTAAGTCGGTAAACAGGAAGTACAAAATTAAGTCTGGTACGCCACAAGGTTAAAAAGTTAAAAGCCAATTATAAATATATAAACATAAAAACCACATCACTTAAAAAACAAATATGAAAGAACAGGAGCCCGAGCACTTTTGGTCAAAAGACCTTCAGGGCAATGAAAAGGGGAAGAGAAGAAAAAAAAATATTATATTATAAACAGGAAGTAGATGCGCAACACACCTGAATTCCCTTTACATGGTAACAATGTAACATAAAATTCTATTTGAGAGAATTTTTTTCTAAAAACTGTATGAAGCTATGTGCTCCCTTGAAATCAACTCTATAAATGATCATTTAGGGAAGTATCAATTTCTATCCAATTATCAACCAAGATTGCTGTAACTGAATGTTTAAGTACCACTTTTTATTAGAATCATGCAAAGAGCGACTCATGGGTGGAAAGCCTACACCACTTTATTTTTGATATGTTACTCCTACTTCCACCCTGATTTGATAATTTGTACTCTTTTTCCAAACTAGCCCTGGTCCTGAGAGAAAAAAATATATAGAATGCATTGGAAAATTGTAAGAAAGGGAGATAACTCTTAAAACTGTCAATAATTTCAATAGAAAGCATTGTAATAAAATGGCAAGATTTATCCCAGGACCAGGCAGTTATGAGCAAATTGTTATTTATTTCTTATTTTGTATACTTTGAACTATCTTTCGTTAAAAATAAACCACTGTAGCCTTTTTATCGATGAATCACTTTTCTTCAATTTTGCATGATTCTTAGGTTGACTACTACTTAATATGGGAAAATACAATTGTGTATGGTGCCATTATGATCATTTCTTAAATTGAACAAAGAACATTCCAAAAAGAACGAAAAGAAATATAACCTACAGCTAATGGCATAGTGGATAACTAAGGGCATTGATAACAACAGCTCTGCAAAAACTGACTTACACTGCATTATCACTTAAAAATGTTAAGCTTTTCTTAAACAATTCAACACCATATTCTAAACATGAAATGTTTTCTGTTGGGTCAACATTGTCTTTTAATTGAGACATAACATTTTCACTGATAGATACATCTGTAAAACCTATGTCATTATCATCATCGTCACTGTTCCATTCATCCTGTATATTGTCTATTCCATAGTTTTCATAATCTACTTACTGCTCATGCAATGAGGGGTCTCCTGCATTTGATACCAATTCTTTAATTGAAATGAGGTTCCCATTTGCATTTGCCAACACCCCAAGAATGAATAGCTGATTAGGAGTTTTGTTGTGCTCGGTTGACAATGGGTGGTTGTTATACTGAAATTGAAAAGTCTTTAAGCTTTCATTAATTCTTGGTTCAAAAACATAATGCAATGCCAACATGTGTTTTGCATTGGAAATATCCAATATAGTTCTGTTCTCCATGTATGTAAACAAATCATAGAATTCATTTGTTGAGTTGTCCCAGACATCAACCCACAATCTTTCTATCCGTTGGTTGTGGGAGCTTTTCCCTTTGATTGCACTCCCTCTACCTGATCCACGGATGTGTTCCATGTACAAGCAGATGTCAACATTTTCAACACCATGATCACATCGAACTCTAGAGGGTAAACCATAATTCTTTGTCGCAACAATAAATTTGTCAAAAACAGTCAGTGATTTATTGTTGTTGCTCACACTGAGGAATGTTACCATACGAGAAAATCCATCGATAGCTCCATGTATGACAAACTCCCATCTGAAGAAAAAAATTTTTTTTTCGTGGTTATATATTTCAACAATATTCTCCTAAATCCCAAAAATCGCATTCATGAATAATTTTCAGTAGTTTTCAAGATATTTGAATTTGAAATTTTTACATCATATGTTAATGGGAATTATTTTGGTCCGTTAAGCTGGGCTAAACATTTAAACTTTTTACCTGGTTTTGAAAAAAAAATGCAATTTTTATAGTGGGTGCAGGAAAAGTGGATAACAGCAACATCAAAATTATGGATTTATTAGAAGTTTATTTGCATTTCTTGTGTACTGCCGAAATTTTTAACATACATGGGACAGTTTTTAAAATTTTAAAGCATCGGAAACCGACTTGATTGACGTTTGGTTCCAATTGAACAACTATTTGGAAAGGATTTTCCCGATTTCGACTGTGGCGACCATCTTGGTTGACAGACATTGTAATCGGATATATTTCTGAAAGAGGATCACCTGGTACGAGAATAATATAGTCCATATTAAAAATAGAGTGTTCTGTTCAAATTTGTTTCTTGAGATATTCTTTTGATATAATTTATGTTTTTAAAATTATATAAACAGTATTGGTGTAGATGAAAGGCATATTAAAAAAGTTCAAAAGGGGGTGATTAGGCTCTCCGCCAAAGGTCATTTTTTAGAGCTCCAAAGTGGTACTATTCAAAAATTTCAAAATGCATTTTTTCAAAATTTAAACGGTAGGAACATTTGTTAATCGCATATTATTTGGCTCTTGTGTTGTTCTTGGCATGAGAAAAATTTTGACCCAAAATAAATGGTGCAATTTTTTAAATTCAGTAAAACGTTATATTGAAAATGCATTGCAAAATAACTGGGTCCTCGGGCCACCTATGGACCATTCCAAAAAAGTTTGACATAAAGTGGCTGGATATTTATGGAGAAGATTTTTTAAGAAATGACTCCATAGTTTTCTATTTTTAGGAGAAATGTTGGTTGGTCCATTGCTACCCCAAATTTTATTTCAATAATACTATTTCAACAAAATTTGGTTTTAATTGCCCTATATAATATTTCTACAATCTCGATAGTTAAATTTTAGGCCTTAAAGTCCTCGTCAAGGCTCGGACTTTAAAGCCAAAAATGTAACTATCTCGATTGTAGAAATATGATATCCAACTCGTAACAATGTAAGAATCTATATTTATGCAATATGCATTATCAAAATGTGTTAAGATTTGAAAATGAGAAACGTGGTATGCATAGATTTTCAAGTTAAACTAAGCTACAAAACAGACGTATCTACTTTGTTTAACTATAGTACATATTTTTGTTTGGGGGCCAATTACGGTCCACCCTTTGGTGAGGGAATTTCCACCGTTCATTGAAGACCTATGGGTGGCCTGTAGTTGTTGTGTTCTCTCCATGGATGAGTGCATATTCCCCGTTTCCTTTCTTTAATATAGCTTTGAATAGTTGAGTACTCCTAAAGTTGAGCTTTAGTTGAGCACTCCATTTAAACTTGATAGTAGTTGAGCGTTAGTTGAATATTAGTTGAGTACTATCAAATCAATACAGAGGAAATACATAACAAGGTGTGTGTTACATATATATAGAACAAAACTTTACACATGCAAAATGTTCTTTGTGTTTTAGTACATGTATATAATAGTTTTAAACAGATTTATCCTTTTTAAATATCAAGATAAAATAAAATTTTGCATAAGAATAGATGATGATGATAATTACTATGTATTGTAAATGCAAAATGATAAATATTTGATATTATATCGGGGAAAAGTGACTGTGAAAGTAATGACTATTACCCTCAATACCCTAAGCTATTCTATCCTTATGTTCATATTGAATTAAGCCCTCAAGTACCCTAAGCTATTTTATCCTTATGTTCATATTGAATTAAGCCCTCAATACCATAAGTCATTTTATCTTTATGTTCGTGCTGAATTAAGTTAAAGCTCTCTTATTGCATATCCACCTTATTAATTTGTGATTCCCATCTACATGCCACAGTGAGTTTGGTCCTGCTACTGTATACGTTCGCCTTTGGATGTTACGTCTTTCTACAGACCTGAGGGCACATCCACCTGGATCTACTCTACCACAGGAATGTCGAACCCTTTTTCTAGTAATAAATATATTATGCTGTCGCAGTCTAGCCCTAACTGAATTAGGCCAAATCAATCTGTTTGTCCTTATTATTTGTTCCACCAACTGATCAAGTTCATCATTGCCAATAGCTGTATTCTGCCTCAAACACAAGCCATACTCTCTATAATAAATATATATAGGTATTCGGATTGGGCGGAGCTTAATTTTCTCGGGCTTCTTGATTTAAATATAACAAAGAAGCCCGACAAAATTAAGCTCCGTCCAATCTGATCAATTAAATTTAGATATAAATGATGCTAAATATTTGCAAACTATGAATAATACATGCATCGCTCTTTATTTATTTATGTGGTAATTTTGATTGGCTACATACTCGTAGTATTTCAGTAGTTGAATAATTTTAAGTGCATTTTAAAATTATTAAAATCGTTTTATAAAATCAAAGAATGCTTGTTAACCTAAATGACTAATTTAATCTCCTTCAAGATACTATTCTTCAATAAGTAAAAGTATAGATTTGTCAAATCATCGCTCGCCTGGCTACCGGTACACCGAGTTATGTCAACTTGTATGACATCATTTATTTAATCCGAAGGCACATCCACCAACTTAAAAGTTTGCCTTGTACCTAAGCCTGACTTTTGTGCAACAATATGATGGATTGATTGATTGATTGATTGTTGGTGTTTTACTCCCGAGCAGCACGATTACGGCTATATTCAGGAGATGAACATGAAAAGGATGATTAAATGAACATGAAATGATGGATGAAATGTGGGATGGGAACACAAGGCCAATTGGGGCTATGAGTTTTGACTGCCACTAGTGAATGTGAGGGATGGGTAAGGTCGGGCAATTTAGCCTCCTGCAGCGGAGCCGAAGCTCCTCCGCAGCAGTGTTCTTTAACGTGCGAGGAACGTGGCATTTTTCCGCACACAGTGCACCGCTATGGTTTGCGGTCAGGTTTTCCGTATTATGGCTTGACGACCCCGGCATGCAAGAGACAGGGTTACCCCATTGAACCACCTGACGGCCAGGGATCTGAGCGCTCTTTAGTCGCCTTTTACGACAAGCTCAGCGCTGCTGCGGGCCTATTCTTTTGCCACCCGGGACCCGCACGGGGTACAATATGATGGAAGTACATTGGTAGTATTTAGAAATAATTTAACATATTAATCAAGATCCAAACACATTTAATTGGGACAAGTAGCCATGTTGAATTTTGTGTTGGCACAAATTTCACAAATTTGGTAACGGAGTAAGGACCACCTGCCCGTCATCTCTGCCAAGTTTGGTTGAAAACTGTATAGTGGTTTCTGAGAAGATCAAAATGTGTAATATCCATAGGGTCCAATGTTAAACTAAGTTTAGTCGTGCAGCTATTCGAATTTCCAATTGGCAAATGATTCACAAGTTAAGTAGAGGACAATCTACAATCATTTTTCATTCAATCCATATTGTAGTTTCTGACAAGAAGATTAATGAAATTTGGAATACATTACTAGGCCGGGTGGCCATTTTTAAATTCAGATAGGCACCAATTTCACAAAGCTGGTAAAGGATCACCTGTCTGAAATTTCTGCTAAATTTGGTTGCAACCTGTTAAGTGGTTTCTGAGATTAAGATCAAAATGTGAAATTTCCACAGGGTCAAATGTTAAATTAACTTTCGTCATTGCAACCATTTCGATTTTCTAATTGGAAAACCATTTACAAGTTGAGTACATCATTTATACGAAGTTACACCAATTAAATCGACATTGTAGTTTCTGACAAGAAGACTTCTGTGTGATGATACAACTCTAAATCATTTATTTTTTTTTGACGTGTGGTGTCAGATTTAGAACTGATAAGTTTGATTCTTTTACATCAGTCGATAAATGTTTCTTAGCTAGTTGTCAGTAACTTCGAGTGTTCTCAAGAGAGTTCCTCTACGTCTTGTAGTTTTCGTATAGTGTTTTGTCTCAGGTTCTCTCTTGTTGAATTGAACTTTTGTAGATTGAGTTTACGGTGTGTCATGCATGTGCTTTATGCAAGATTAACAATAGTGGGAAGGTTGGATAAAAAAAAACTAGTTTAACCCCGCCACATTATATATATGCCTGTCCTAAGCTAGGTATCTATGCCAAAGCTTTTGTTTGTCATTGTCATCTTGTGTTCACTGTTCTATGTCAAGAATTTGGTCTTTCTTTGATGATTTAGGGATTGGTATTGAATCATTTGTATTATTGTAAGTCTTGGGCCAATGCATGACGGTGAGCAGTGACCGCTGTATGGTCATGTTGAAGACTGCTGGCTGTTTTCTTTTTTGATTTTTAGCTCACCGGACCGAAGGTCCATGTGAGCTATTGTCATCACTTGGCGTCCGTCGTCCGTCGTCTGTCGTCTGTCGTCTGTTAACTTTTCTTTGAAAATCTTCTCCTCTGAAACTGCTGAAGGAATTGCTTTGAAACTTTGCACACATCATCTCTAGGATGTCCTCTACCAAGATTGCTCAAATCATGGCCGCCGCCCAACCAACATGGCCGCCGTGGCTAAAAATAGAACAGGGGGGTCAACACACAGTTTTTGGCTTATAACTCAAAAAGTATAATAGCTAGAGGAAATCCGAGGCACCCTACTGTTTCAGCTTAAAGAGCTCTACAAAAGTCTCCATTGGGTCAAAGCTATTGCCCCTTAATCGTCAAAATAGGCGATTTTTACAGTTTTTACCAAATATCTTGAAAACCACAAGAGGTAGAGAAAAATTTAGTATTGCAAAATTGTTCCTCTCATTAAGATCTACAAAAAAGTCTTCAGTGACAAAATTGTCGGAAGACCCGTTTTGGAGTTATGTCCCCTTAACCCATTTTTATGTCAAATTTTGGCATTTCTTTAAAAATATTCTTCTCAAAAACCACTGAAGGGTTTGTTTTGAAACTTTGCACACTTTATCTTTAGGATGTCCTCTACCAAGATTGCACAAACCGTAACCGTGGTCCAACCAACATGGCCGCTGTAGCTAAAAATAGATATGGGGGGTCCATTAGTACCGTCTGTTAACATTTCTTTGAAAATCTTCTCCTCTGAAACTAAAGGAATTGCTTTGAAACTTTGCACACGTCATCTCTAGGATGTCCTCTACCAAGATTGCATAAATCATGGCCACTGCCCAACCAACATGGCCGCCATGGCTAAAAATAGAACAGGGGGGTCTACACACAGTTTTTGGCTTATAACTCAAAATGTATAATAGCTAGAGGAAATCTGAGGTCACGCTACAGTTTCCGCTTGAAAAGCTCTACAAAAGTCTTCATTGGGCCAGAGCTGTAGGATGACCCCTTGTAGGAGTTATTGCCCCTTAATCATCAAAATAGGCGATTTTTACAGTTTTAACCAAACATCTTGAAAACCACAAGAGCTAGAGAAAAATTTAGTATTGCAAAATTAATCCTCTCATTGAGATCTACAAAAAAGTCTACAGGGTCAAAATTGTCTGAAGGCCTGTTTTGGAGTTATGTACCCTTAACCCATTTTTATGTCAAATTTTGGCATTTCTTTAAAAATCTTCTTCTCAAAAACTACTGAAGTTTTTGTTTTGAAACTTTGCACACTTTATCTTTAGGATGTCCTCTACCAAGATTGCACAAACCATAACCAACCAACATGGCCACTGTAGCTAAAAAGAGATATGGGGGGTCCATATTTAATGATTTTGTAAAAGTCAATAATTGAGCAAACCTTAAGTATTAGAATGGTCTTTATGTTTAGTGGATTCAGTTCAGTTCAGAAACATTGTACATGTTAAAATGGTGTCCGGTGAGCGATTCAGGCTCCTTGGAGCCTCTAGTTTAAATTGCTGTTTGTTTATGCTTGTTGTGCCGCGTACACTTGTTCCACATCTCAATATCGTCTATTTTGAAATTTTGACCAATCAAAACAAAAAATTAGCTTTGATGGCCATGTTAAATTTCATATCAGCACCAATTTTACAGATCACCAATTTTACAAATCTGGTAAATAACCAAATCTGTAAAATTGTCAACCTGTACAAATGTTTAACAATAAATCCGGTAGAAAAAAACTTGGATTCCCTGTCCGTTGTATTGAATTTTGAAATAGCAGACAGAAACTGACAGTACTCTTTAATGGTACTTCTTGTTTTATTTGTTATTGTATTTTTTTTGTATTTATCTCAAGTGTTAAAGCCATTTCAACTGATATGCATGATTTGTTTTGTCACACCACTGTGTCTGGGTCGGTTGAGAACCCACTAACCCCACTACATACTTTATGTGCTTGTTCAAGGCCAGGAAACCGAAACCCAGTGGTTCTCATTGTTTGCTTGTTTATTTGGTGTTTTATTCATAATAGGTTATATTTCATGAATTTTGTCACATTTTGTATTTTTGAATTTTCGTGGCTTTTCACAGATTGCTTTATGTTATATATGTTTAAGGCTGTAATCATTGTAATGTGACCTCTAGATTTTGTCTGTTTTTAGTGGATGGCTGTTTCATGGGTAATCACAACACATTTTCCTTTTTGTTATGGCAACAAATGCAAGATACAAAAGAAAAAGTGCCAAATAAAAAACTGATTTTTTATTATTTTCCCCACATAATTCATGTTATTGAGTCACCAAATGCTCTATTCTTGTCCTAATGTGAATGACATGTCTACCTGACTATATGACTGAGTAGCTTGCAAAACATAATTTAACATTTTGTAAAAATTGTTATTTTGCATTGAACAACTTTCCTCGTGTCTAAAAATTGATTTTTTTGGCTAATTTATATAAGATTTTTTTCTGCTTACTTCAGCCTTCGTCGAATTGTAGACTCGGATACGCCAAGAACTTCACCCATCATTGGCGCCGTAAATCCAAACTTTGTCAAAAATTCCAGTTGCTCTTTATGAATGTCATACTTGCTGTGTCCCTTGTTGTCAACTAAAATTCTCTCTGTTTTGAACCTGCTGTCCACACCTAAACAGAATATTTCAATGAAAATAAATATTTACAAGAAATCTTGGGAGATGGAACAGAATTTGATTAGTTTTGATTTAACATTTTCTTCTTTGTCCTGTTTAAGTTACATTGTGTAAATGCATTTTGGAGATGATATACTGATATAGTTGCCTTTCAGTATTAATGTGTGACATATTAAGTGGACTCATACTTTTTAAAAGGGTCATGGAGGAAAGTTAGGCTTCAACATAAAACATGCAAAAACTAAATTGATTCATACAAAATTTATCTAATATTATATCATGTATATAGTACGTTGTAAAGAGAAAATCTGATTTTATTATGTTTCATACAAACAGCTCCTGAATCGCTCATCTGGCTTCAATGACTCCATGTATCAACATTTCTTATTGCAAGCAGTCACCCTAGAATATTAAGTTGAGCTCATATTAGGTTGAGCATGTCAACCCCTTTCTTATTCACAGTCAATAACGTTTGGCATCAAAGGAACCATCACTCCTGTAAGGGGTCACAGGATAGGATGGGATGGGATGGAATGGGATGGGGTAACTCAACAGTTAATACAAGCAACAATTTGTACCTTCTCTATAAATTTTTTGCTGAATTTCTTTCTTCATATCAATGACGCTTGATTTGAAATCCTCAACTTCTTCTTGAGACATCAGTACACCACTACTCCGATCTATATCAATAATTAATTGATCGATCCTGTTTGAAACATTAAAAAATATGTTTATATTGCAACTGACAATTTTTGTAATAAACAAAATACAAGATGTATGCAAGTTGTCTCTCTAGTCAGACACGGGGAAAAAGGAGAAAGTTATGGTCTTGCTAATATTTCTTTGCAACAAGTGGTGTGAACTGAAAAAAAAATCAAAACAGCTCTACTTCTTCCAAAAAAAAAATTTATTTATTTATTTTTAATTTTAAATTACCATTGTTGTTTTGCTTTAGTGGCTGTCACTGTCCGTTTTGTATTTGCTGTACTAATGATAACTTTTTCCCTGTTTTTTTTTTTTTTTTTTTTTTGCCACAACACCGATTTCTTCAAATAAAATAGTGAAATAAATAAAAAAACACTGCACTAATTTAAATGGAATTATAGTCGAATTTAAAACGCACTACTATCTAAAATAAACGACACGATATCCGAATTTAACCATACTGTGTATTCTAATTTTACTGGGAATATTCTAATCTAGCGTCATTGTTGAATTTAATCGAGCGATACGAATTTAAAAGTTTTATACTAATTTAAAACACACGCATTACCAATATAAAGTGGATATTCTAATTTAAAACGGAACTTCTAATAATTAGAACATGGACTTTTATATTAAGAGAATGACTAGGAAATTAGAACATTTTAGTTACCAGAGCTGGTAACCTTAATTTATCAAGTTTCAATAAATAAAACTAGTCTTCATTGGAAGACACATGTCGCATAACCACAGCTATGAATACACATCTTCAGGGATATCCAAAAGTTCCTACTCCACCTTACCAAGGCTACCATCCACAACTTCAATCTATTTTCCAGACTCCAATATATCCACAGAACCATACTCAGCTGATTTACTTTCCGCAGCATAAGCAGATTAATCCACATCAGCAGATGACACCAGCCCAGCCGATTAATCCACGTCTAATCTTACCACAGAACCCATTGAATGGCTCAACAACACAACAATCCTGTGTTCAACCTCCACAGAATCTATTGAATGGCCCAAGACCTTAACAACCCTGTGCTCAGCCTCCACGTATCAATCAGATGAGCAATCCAGCTCAACATATAACTAGAACTCCAACTACAAATGCAAACCCAACCTGTGAGGTAACAAGTGGACTGCCAGGACAACTCCCTGCTATACAACAAACCGTGAACCATGACAGCAGCCATTTATGACCCACAACGATTACACCATCTCAAATAAGGCTAGATCAAGTTAATACACACCAAGTCCATCCACCGAAGCATTAGCAACCGGGACTCCAGCTAGATAATTTGACTCAGCAAAGTTAAACTTCACCAAAGAAGACGAGGCCTACTACATCTCACATACACACTGTGGATACTACATCATCAGTGAATGTGACTGCTTCTGTACACATTTGAGAATCTCCATTTTTGGCTAGACCAGCAAATAAAACCACCAGACATACCGGTAGATGTCAAGAACCTTATAGAACTAGAAATGAGACCATCAGTCTAATTACCTGCAACATCGAAGGTGTTAAATCCAATACAGGGGGATTTAGTTTTTTATTTTAGATATTTCGGTAATTTCTAAAGGGTTTCGGTAATTCGAGACACTTTTGTAAAGAATTAATAAGTTTATGGATCAGTAACCTTTGATTTATACTCCTTTCAACATCTGTCTCTATGATGTCGGACGTCCCTAACCGAAAACAACAGTCAACTGTCTCTTGGATACGTTTTAAAAACCTTTCTCTGTCTGATAATCTCAAACTTTGGGCCATCTTGTTTTCAGCTCCCGCGTTCTCTTCTTAATGTAATAGACATTATAAAACGACGGACGTGATTGGATAGAATACCGCTTTATTTTGTTCAAAATAACGCGTTAGTTTGTACAATTTTGTTCAAAATAACGCGTTAGTTTGTACAATTTTGTTCAAAATAACGCGTTTTTTTCCCCTAATAGCGCGTTTGTTTCTCTATATTAGCGCGTTAGTTTCTTCGTAAATAGCGCGTAATTTTAAACAAATTAACGCGTATATAACCAAATTAACGCGTTGTTTTCATAAAACTTTATATACGCGTATATTTTGATAAATAACGCGTTAGAATGACAAAATAGCGCGCTAAAATGGAGAAATAACGCGTTAAAATGGAGAAATAGCGCGTTAAAAGTATTAACGCGTTAAAATAGCGCGCCATTGACATGAACGGCCACTCATAGAAATCCTACGACAATAAACAACACATTGGTCTTGAGATTCTAGATTTAAGTAAGGCATTTGACACTGTCCCGCACCGTAAATTGCTCCATAAACTCGCACATTATGGAATACGTGGTAACATAAATCTTTGGATAAGGAATTTCCTTATAAACCGACATCAGCGTGTCATCATCGACGGTATTTTCTCATCTTCTTGTACAGTTATAGCTTTCTGGAGTACCACAGGGTACAGTATTAGGCCCTCTTTTATTTTTATATTACATAATGACCAACCAGAAAGTGTTAATTCCCAAATCCGATTATTTGCGGATGATATACCGAACTATAAAATCTTTTCATGAGAATTTAAACCTGCAACGCGACCTAGATTCACTTCCAAAATGGGCAAATACTTTAATTCAATAAAATGTAATCAATCTATTGACAATCTTTCGTAAGAAACATCCATCTACATTTAAATTCCAATTAAACCATCTCTTATTAGAACAGGTTGATGAAAATCCCAACTTAGGTGTAACAATCAACGAAAACCTTAAATGGAGCCCACATATATCTAAAATCTGTAACGGAGCAAATAGCATCCGAGGTATAGAAGTGCCTCATTTAAAGAAACAGCGTATAATCATTGGTCCGTTCAATATTTTAATACTCGTGTGCTGTTTGGGACCCTTACCTCCAAAAAGATATCAATCGATACGAAAGTATGCAGCTTCAAGCCGCTAGATTTATAAAAAAATATTATAATTATAATAACCGTTAAAGAAGTGTTACCGAAATGATGAACAGCCTAGCTGGGAAACAACTATCCGAACGTCGTCGAGAAATATGTCTCACACTTTGTATAAAATCTTGAACGACCTGGTACTGCTACCCACTGACCCACTTGATCTTACGAAAACAGAAATAAATATTTATCTTATTAGGAAATCAACAGTCTGGGAGACACATAAGATGCTCCTGCACTCCACTTTGATAGAGCTGTATTAATATTGGAGCATCATCTTGGAAATGTTCATTTTGTCTGGAAGAAAAAAAAGATGACACTGCAAGTGTTTGGTAGGAGATCAAATGAAGACTGAAAATATGTGTGTTAGAAACAAATTTCTGCCTTGGTAGATTCTTGATTAATGGCAGTATATGGTTTTTGCCTTAATGTACAGTTGAAACTTATTTTGATTAAATTTTTAGGCCAATAATTTCGTAAAAATCAGTGAAACAAAATGTAAACTTGATCTGTATCTCTTCACTTTAAATTATCACTGTAGACTCAAATACAGTTTGGCCTTTAACATTTTCAAAATGGTAAAGTACTGGATATCCATTATTAATCTCAACCTGTGTTCCCAAAGACACTACCGGTATCTGTAAACTGCAATCTATCTGTCAACCATCCTCACAAGTCAGGGTTTCTGTGTCCACATGTGTCCACGAACCCCTGACAAACTTAGCTAGGAAATTCCCGGGCTAGAAGTCACTATTTTGATTGGCTACATCTTATCTTAATGTAGCAAATCAAAAGCTCGCTTTCATTCACGACTTGGTTAGGGGATATCCCGATGTCGATTGTAAATAAACCAAACGGATGTGTTGTGTAGACCATGTGAAAATCAGTGTATTTTGTATAGTAGTGTTAATAGTTTGTTATTACCGCGTTATTATTTAGTTGCGTTACGTTTTCTTTACACTCCAAAATGAGTAAGAATGACTACTGCCAAACACTTGCTTCTTTCAAGCAATTTCATTAGTTGATATTTTAAAGGATTGACGTCATACGAAAATCTTCTAGCCCGGGAATTTCCTAGCTAAGTTTGTCAGGGGTTCGTGGACACATGTGGACACAGAAACCCTGACTTGTGAGGATGTCTGTCAACTAGATTAAACAAATTGTAGTTTCTGGAATCAATGACATTTACAGATAAAAATAACATGTACTATAATATGAATGCAAATGTTTGCAATCAGCTAAAAACCCATATTTCCAGACAAACGAAATGATTAAATGTATAATGCCTGCAATTGAATAAGACCATATTTTATAGGGCATGCCCTTATCATGAATATTAAAGTTATGTTTGTTTGCTTCTCTGTTGTTTAATGCCACTTTCAGTAATTTCTCAGCTATATCATGGCATTCAGTTTTTATTGGGGGAGGAGGCCGGAGTACCCGGAGAAAACCAAGACCTTCAGCAAGAAAACTGGCAATCATTAACAATTCAGATTAATTAGAGTTAAGCACATCCTGCTCAACTATATGGTTCAAACAGTTAAACCCTGAATGCTCATGGTGGCAGCATTGTTATGTTTGTAAAGCATAAATAAACACTTGTTGTTCACATGTTTTAATGGTAAAAATCAATTGCAACAGTAGTTACTAAAAATATTCATAAAAGATGATGAATGAAGAAATGTGGCAAGAAAGAAAATGATATAATGCATACTGTGTATTACAAAAAAGATCTTGAGTGTGAAAAGGTCATTCATACTTACTGATAGGAAAAGTTGTTAACAATTTAAACTTTCTTTCGATGCTAACATAAAATTATTTGTTGACAAGCATGTGATAATGCCTCAATGTATATAGTATATTTACATGTATACAGAATACGAGTTAAATAGCTTAGTTTCTCATACTAAACAAAAGAAAAATTAAAAAATATAAGCATAGCACTTTATCAACAGATATTAAGACACAAAAAACTACAATTTTAATACTTATCTTTTGACCAAAATTTGTTAGAACATTTAAAATTAGGGGTTGCCCAGCCCATTGATTACTATCATATTTAGGAAAACAATCTAGCTATTAGCTACAACATAGAAAATACTCTAAAATACCATACTTTAAATTTGTATGATTACTGCACTCAACAATTCATTGTTTATAGGTTAAAAGATTAAAGAAGGAGAGATATATTAATATGTCTTTAACACATACAAAATAAATATTTATTTGAATTTACTGGCATGAGTAGCAGACACAATTTGTTAAATACATGTATAAAATCCAAGTGTATTTTCAAGAAACATGAAACCTGATATGAGGGACAGCTTACATTCTAACAACTGATTAATTTGTAGATATTTACAACATGACTTTTTAACAATTACAGTTAATCAGTCAAATAACTCAAGGAGAAAGGGAAATTATATCTAATGGAGGAAGTGAAAATAATAATAATGGGAGATAACTCTCATCTATTTCTCATACTTGCAGCAGTTACGAAAATACAATTTCTGCATCTGAATGCATTTTATATTGTTTAAATTTAGAAAGGAGAAGAAAACATCAAAGGGGCAAATATGTTGATCATGTAAAAAAAGACTTTCTAACAAACTATTTACAAAAATTTACACAGAATATTTAACATACATTGTATTATCTATTTATCAACATTTTTTCAACTGGCATAAAAGAAATAAAACAATAAACAAAAGTGACTTGTAAAAATTTCTACAACTAAACTATTTGTTATAGAATGGCATGTTTACTTTTAGGAAACCAGTTATTTTTAAAATAAAACAACACTGTTAACCATTTAGCTCAATTTTTAGCAATTATTTTCCTCAATTTACTGCTAATTAATACTTCAAGTACACGAAGGAAACATGAAATATAACAAGGTTTTTTCCTAAAGATTAAAATAACCAGTACACTATAGCATTTAACCAGTTACAATCTGTACAGAATACAACTTCATAAAATTTATTTGAAAATGAATTATTTGAATAGCTGTGCATATTTCTTCAATGGATATAGGTTCAAACTGTAAAGTAAACAAGCACTTTTAATGTTGCAGTATACACCACAAAAATATATTAAAAATAGGTTGATAATTATCCAGACATATAATCCTCAAGGATGTTCATTTATACAGAAAAATGTGTTTCATATCTAAATCACAGAACACAAACTAAAAAAAAATAATTTGTTTGTGTTTTAAATGTATAACTGAAAGCTTCATCTTAAAGTTAAGTTTATCCCAACTCCAGTATACATGTTATGTTATTCAGCACTAAAAACATATTACTGCCCATCAACCTTGAAAGTTTACAACCCAAATAGGATATGATTTTTATTAACCTCTTCTGTGACATACATGTAACAAGTTTCTACATGTCTTCACCAAAAATAAAAAGGTGTGTTTTACATAAAGTATGGATTTGACCTTCAAATGATATATCTGTTGTTCAAGAATACAGCCATACTTTGAAGAAATGCATCACCGTGTAAACAGAAATTACAGGTTATTGTGGCCAATATATCATAACCTTGACTAACTACAGAACACATGTTTGACATAGCAATTAACAATTACAGCACTTTATACAGTACGAGGACTTGTGGGTCATTCATTTCTTATCCTTGGACTATCCACCCGTTTTCTACATTATAACAAGAAGTGTGTGTTGTTCTCAACTTCCATGCTGCATCATACACATACACATTTCTTCACAAGATAAACAATCTTTACAAAGTTTAACAATCTTTAAACAAGCTCCTTTCTTCGCAGACAAAAATATCAGCTTTCAATCTCCTCTGTTGTAACGGACTTAGCACTGAACACATCCAGTTTTGTTTTGGGTAAGAGTTTGGATAATTTTTCTTTGAAGTTGCCTAGACTGATATATTCTGTCAGAGATTCACTCAAACTATCGTACCCATTATCAGATGCGGGTAAGAATGGAATCCATTCCTGATTGTTCTTTGTTTGTTTATTACTGTCATCGCCATCTAAGATAATAGATGAGTACTGATTACTCAGTATTCCCCATTGTAACTCCTGTAAAGCTGTCAGTTTGGTCACTGTATTCAGTGTAAAGGAATTCACTTGTGCTGCAGGCTGTAACATGAAATCACATCCAATTAATTTTATTAAATGTAAAAAGAAATATCAGTAACAATATAACTGTAACAAAGTTTTTAAAGATAAACATGTTTGACACAATGCCTAATACTAAAATAAAACACTGAATATACACATTTGCTTTATCAAAAGTTTAAATAAGGCCAGTAATGTTGAAACAAAATATTACAATATATTTGTTTGTTTGAATGGTGTTTTAATGCCACTTTCAGCAATTTTTCAGCTATTTCATGGCGTCCAGTTTTTATTGGGGGAGGAAGCCAGAGTACCCGGAGAGAACCCCCGACCTGCGGTATTACAATATAAAAAGTGTATAAGAAAACTGAAGGCAGTAGTAGCTCACCAAGACAAAAAGTCTGGTAACTTAAAATGAAATTCGAGAAAGCTTGCATTGCTTGTCTGGTTAACAGATTTCCATAAATAGGCAATCTTGACAATCACACCAGGAAGATATAAAAGAAGTTTTGAAGAGGAATTCCATGAAATATTTATGCAAAGTAACACTTCATTGGGCTGGTACATGTATTTTCAGACAAAAAGAATAAGAATGTTTCTGCCAATAAGAAAAAAAGTATTCCCAACAGTGGCTAAATGTAAAGTCTGACCAACAAAAATTATCAGTGAAGATGACTACTGCTTCAAAGTAACAAAGGGCCATAAATGTTAGATACATATAGTCTTTGTACCTATAAATGCTGTGATGTTAAATCAACACCGACTAAAGGATAAGAGAAATAGTAAGGATCAAAATATATTCAATAAATATAACAAAGAGCCATAACACATTTTATAGTCAA
Source organism: Limnoperna fortunei (assembly GCA_944474755.1). Classification (NCBI taxonomy): domain Eukaryota; kingdom Metazoa; phylum Mollusca; class Bivalvia; order Mytilida; family Modiolidae; genus Limnoperna; species Limnoperna fortunei. The sequence goes on from OX104113.1 coordinate 37,568,665, forward strand.
AATACAATGACCTGTCAGGTATTTTCTACCTATTGGTCAACCAATTCTTAATACAGACAACAGCTGTTTAGAAAACTGCTTCATTCTATTTTCTTTAAAGCTCTTCATCAGTGATAGCTTGGACATTTAAATTGCAGCTACTCATGTGTTACTCAGGTAATTTTCAACTTCTTACTTGTTCCATCTACATTTTACTCTAAGGCTATCTTCCAAATTAGAAGTTAGAAGTTACCTGAGTCATGCATGAATAGCTGCAATTTAAATGTCCAGCTCTTTCTGATGAACAGCTTTAAAGAAAACAGATTGAAGCAGTTTTCTAAACAGCTGTTATCTATTTTTAGAATTGATTGAGCAATAGGTAGAAAATACCGTACAGGTCATAGTATTTTGACTATAAATCAAGATGATCATGACTTCCCAACAATAACTAGGTTTGTACTTAATTGTCATGTGAAGTTAAATTTAAATCCTATCAAAGGTTACCAAGTCTGGATAAAACTTGGCTGCAGACTGATGGACTAACTAACAGACCTGGCCTCAAACTGATGGACTAAAAAACAGACCTGGCTGCAGACTGATGGACTAACTAACAGACTTGACTGCAGACTGATGGACTAACTAACAGACTTGGCTGCTGACTGATGGACTAACTAACAGACTTGGCTGCAGACTGATGGACTAACAGACTTGGCTGCAGACTGATGGACTAACTAACAGACTTGGATGCAGACTGATGGACTAACTAACAGACTTGGCTGCAGACTGATGGACTAACTAACAGACTTGGCTGCAGACTGATGGACTAACAGACTTGGCTGCAGACTGATGGACTAACTAACAGACTTGGATGCAGACTGATGGACTAACTAACAGACTTGGCTGCAGACTGATGGACTAACTAACAGACTTGGCTGCAGACTGATGGACTAACAGACTTGGCTGCAGACTGATGGACTAACTAACAGACTTGACTGCAGACTGATGGACTAATTAACAGACTTGGCTGCAGACTGATGGACTAACAGACATGGCTGCAGACTGATGGACTAACTAACAGACTTGGCTGCAGACTGATGGACTAACAGACTTGATGCAATATAGCCCCTATATATGTAAATATACTTTATATCAGGGGGTATAATGGAGGACTTTTTTACAGAAGAAATTCTTATACTTCAATCCTGCACAGTTACAATCCATTTTGCCTCTAAGTTTCAGTTATTTTAAATTTTAGCACTCAAAAAAGAAAGGAACACACAGAAGAGAGATTTATTTCTTCAAGATTCATCCCATAAACAGCAATTTTGTTTCATCCAAAGATGAAATGGGGAATCTCTGAAGAGGATATCACAAACATCATTATCCAAAGTTCGTTTTGAAATAGCTTAGGTTTTAAGAAGAGAATTTGTTGTTTGTTGGAATGGATTTCTCCTCTTTCTTCTATATTTCAGCTATAATATGGTGCCCAAATTTTTAGATGATTATTAGTAGATGACTATAACTTAAACACCTGGCCACAGAGGTACCTTAATGAAGAGAAAACTAAAATGTAAAAATTTACTAATGGACAATGAATGCAAGATGATAGCATTATCCCAGCTTGATAGACAGGTTAGAAAAGGACAAAACACACAAATAAACAGTATCTTTGCAGATTGGATAGTATTTAATCAAAGGATCAGTACCATACCTGACAAGAAGTATCTGGCCAAACTTTAAATGATTTTAATTTGTCCATTTTTTCTAATGTCTTGTAAAGATCATCAGGGATCAGGATAGTATTTAATCAAAGGATCAGTACCATACCTGACAAGAAGTATCTGGCCAAACTTTAAATGATTTTAATTTGTCCATTTTTTCTAATGTCTTGTAAAGATCATCAGGGATCAGGATAGTATTTAATCAAAGGATCAGTACCATACCTGACAAGAAGTATCTGGCCAAACTTTAAATGATTTTAATTTGTCCATTTTTTCTAATGTCTTGTAAAGATCATCAGGGATCAGGATAGTATTTAATCAAAGGATCAGTACCATACCTGACAAGAAGTATCTGGCCAAACTTTAAATGATTTTAATTTGTCCATTTTTTCTAATGTCTTGTAAAGATCATCAGGGATCAGGATAGTATTTAATCAAAGGATCAGTACCATACCTGACAAGAAGTATCTGGCCAAACTTTAAATGATTTTAATTTGTCCATTTTTTCTAATGTCTTGTAAAGATCATCAGGGATCAGGATAGTATTTAATCAAAGGATCAGTACCATACCTGACAAGAAGTATCTGGCCAAACTTTAAATGATTTTAATTTGTCCATTTTTTCTAATGTCTTGTAAAGATCATCAGGGATCAGGATAGTATTTAATCAAAGGATCAGTACCATACCTGACAAGAAGTATCTGGCCAAACTTTAAATGATTTTAATTTGTCCATTTTTTCTAATGTCTTGTAAAGATCATCCGGGATCAGGATAGTATTTAATCAAAGGATCAGTACCATACCTGACAAGAAGTATCTGGCCAAACTTTAAATGATTTTAATTTGTCCATTTTTTCTAATGTCTTGTAAAGATCATCAGGGATCAGGATAGTATTTAATCAAAGGATCAGTACCATACCTGACAAGAAGTATCTGGCCAAACTTTAAATGATTTTAATTTGTCCATTTTTTCTAATGTCTTGTAAAGATCATCAGGGATCAGGATAGTATTTAATCAAAGGATCAGTACCATACCTGACAAGAAGTATCTGGCCAAACTTTAAATGATTTTAATTTGTCCATTTTTTCTAATGTCTTGTAAAGATCATCAGGGATCAGGATAGTATTTAATCAAAGGATCAGTACCATACCTGACAAGAAGTATCTGGCCAAACTTTAAATGATTTTAATTTGTCCATTTTTTCTAATGTCTTGTAAAGATCATCAGGGATCAGGATAGTATTTAATCAAAGGATCAGTACCATACCTGACAAGAAGTATCTGGCCAAACTTTAAATGATTTTAATTTGTCCATTTTTTCTAATGTCTTGTAAAGATCATCAGGGATCAGGATAGTATTTAATCAAAGGATCAGTACCATACCTGACATGAAGTATCTGGCCAAACTTTAAATGATTTTAATTTGTCCATTTTTTCTAATGTCTTGTAAAGATCATCAGGGATCAGGATAGTATTTAATCAAAGGATCAGTACCATACCTGACAAGAAGTATCTGGCCAAACTTTAAATGATTTTAATTTGTCCATTTTTTCTAATGTCTTGTAAAGATCATCAGGGATCAGGATAGTATTTAATCAAAGGATCAGTACCATACCTGACAAGAAGTATCTGGCCAAACTTTAAATGATTTTAATTTGTCCATTTTTTCTAATGTCTTGTAAAGATCATCAGGGATCAGGGTAGTATTTAATCAAAGGATCAGTACCATACCTGACAAGAAGTATCTGGCCAAACTTTAAATGATTTTAATTTGTCCATTTTTTCTAATGTCTTGTAAAGATCATCAGGGATCAGGATAGTATTTAATCAAAGGATCAGTACCATACCTGACAAGAAGTATCTGGCCAAACTTTAAATGATTTTAATTTGTCCATTTTTTCTAATGTCTTGTAAAGATCATCAGGGATCAGGATAGTATTTAATCAAAGGATCAGTACCATACCTGACAAGAAGTATCTGGCCAAACTTTAAATGATTTTAATTTGTCCATTTTTTCTAATGTCTTGTAAAGATCATCAGGGATCAGGATAGTATTTAATCAAAGGATCAGTACCATACCTGACAAGAAGTATCTGGCCAAACTTTAAATGATTTTAATTTGTCCATTTTTTCTAATGTCTTGTAAAGATCATCAGGGATCAGGATAGTATTTAATCAAAGGATCAGTACCATACCTGACAAGAAGTATCTGGCCAAACTTTAAATGATTTTAATTTGTCCATTTTTTCTAATGTCTTGTAAAGATCATCAGGGATCAGGATAGTATTTAATCAAAGGATCAGTACCATACCTGACAAGAAGTATCTGGCCAAACTTTAAATGATTTTAATTTGTCCATTTTTTCTAATGTCTTGTAAAGATCATCAGGGATCAGGATAGTATTTAATCAAAGGATCAGTACCATACCTGACAAGAAGTATCTGGCCAAACTTTAAATGATTTTAATTTGTCCATTTTTTCTAATGTCTTGTAAAGATCATCAGGGATCAGGATAGTATTTAATCAAAGGATCAGTACCATACCTGACAAGAAGTATCTGGCCAAACTTTAAATGATTTTAATTTGTCCATTTTTTTTAATGTCTTGTAAAGATCATCAGGGATCAGGATAGTATTTAATCAAAGGATCAGTACCATACCTGACAAGAAGTATCTGGCCAAACTTTAAATGATTTTAATTTGTCCATTTTTTCTAATGTCTTGTAAAGATCATCAGGGATCAGGAACTCTATTAATTCCAAGTTCTCCAATCTGGAATGAAAACAACCTCATTGATGAATGAAATAATGCAGAATATTGCTTAATATAAATAGTGATATCTTGAAAAAAAAGAAAAATGTTGGTTGAACATTTATTGAATAAAAGAATATTTCTGTGTATATTTTGTGATAAAATTCCCTTTCCAGAATTTCAGCTAAGGACAATGAACTGTTGTACTGGTCACAGAAATTTAACAGATCTGAATTTAATGTTAGATAATGTTACAATTCACTGAAATAAATGTATCATTTACTTTTTAAGGTATAGTTTAATAATCTGCAATCTATACCTGAAATCTATTAAATATTAATTACAAAACTTTTAAGGACTGATCATAGCTTCAGGTAGCCTATATTTTTCACAAAATCTTGATTAACATGTCCATATTTTAAACCAGATGTTCAGTATGTCCATATTTTATAACACTTAGTGCCATTCACCAGAGCTTAGCCAGCCTATATTTTATTCTTTTACTGTATAAGATTACACAACTTATGCCTGTCCATTTTTTACACCAGAACTTACTGTTTAAGATTAACCAGAGCTTCGGTCAGTCCATTTTCATAACTGTTACCACCACATTCTAGTCTTAGTGACTTTAGTTGTATTAGTTTTCCTATAACTGAGTATGTCTGAATAAAATAAAAAACAAATCTTGTTTATTTTGACTGGTTCCTTTTAAATTTTTGGCTTACTGTTTTTTCTGTAAAGCTATAATGATTGTATCTGATTCTTACATGAGATACATTATGTATGACATTATGTATGAAAACATATCAGTAACCAATGTACATGTACATGTGCATATATAAACCAGATAATCTTTCAGCCTTATATCTTGGGTGGTTCTTACCAGATACTTTAGATTCCTCCATAATAGAACCTGTACACCATGACATAGCTGCAAAACTGCTGAATCTGGTGTAAAACACCATTCAAACAACCACAAAAGATTTCAATACAAAAACTTCACCTAGGGGATAAAATACTAATTCAATTCTTAAGATTTTCTACCAATTTTGTTCAGTTTTAAATGTGCTTAGCTTGTTAACCTCAAGTTTAACTTGAACAACACCATATATATCCAGCATCTTAAATGCCAGGTCAATATTCTCTCAAAATGTCATCCCTACTTGTTTGTTTGAATGAATGGTGTTTAAGGCCATTTTCAGCAATTTTTCAGCTATATCATGGCATCCAGTTTTATTGGGGGAGGAAGCCTGAGTACCTGGAGAAAACCCCCTGACCTTAAGTAGGAAAACTGGCAATCTTGTCAATTAACATTAGAGTCGAGTGCACCCTGCCTGCAGTGAGACTGGAACTTGCAATCTCAGTGTTGACAGACCACATGATCGATAGTAGAATAACTAAACTACATTGACCACTTTGCCACTGAATCCCTCATCCCTACTATAAAAACCTCTAAGAGGAATGCAGCTTTCAGGATAAACCCCTACTATAAAAATAGCACTTTCATTTATAAAAAATTTGGATTCATGGTTATGTAGTAAATGTGACATACAATATCCTAAACATTTAATGTATTTAAAAGAGCAAATTAAAAACCCAAAATTGTCCCAAATATATCCACCTTTAAGAAAAATCTTCATTTATTAAAATCCATTTGTCAGTTTTCTATACAAAACAAGTTGAACAGGACTAATTTGTTTTAAGCATTACTTATTTGTTCTGAAATGTGATTTGTCCTTTATAGCGTATTGATACCTTAAAGTAACACTAATCATGAGTGTATAATACGTTTGTTTATTATCCCTTGCATGAAACTTGAGGCTCCCTCTTCTACTGGACATTAACTATACGATATACTGACGGAACAAGATTGCTTACATGCGAGATTTACAAAAGTTTGATCCAACTGAATGTTATTTAATATATATCCTCAGGGCTCACTCTGGGTCAAAATTATAGGGAGAAGCAACTTCTCTTTTGGGTGGTTGACAGGGAGAAGTGAGGATAGAACAGGGAGAAGTGGGAGGACAACAGGGAGAAGTTGCATTATATGTCGCGAAAGTGTCCTGTTTTCTTTGTTTTTTTTTAAATAAGTGTTGGCATTTGCACTCTTATTGTTATATGTTTTTTTTTTAGCAGTTTAATTTATTAAGGGATAAAGTATCAAAGATTTGATTAACTATTCAGTGTACTTATTTCACACATTTCCATAAATACATGTATTAAACATAACAATAAAAAAAGAATAAACTGTCACAAAACTGTTCATTAAAATAAATGTTTGTCATTGGTACACAAATTGATTGAATTATAATGAAGTACTATAAGAACTAGAAGTAGAAAATTACATCATTGTGACACATAATATATTATGTAAAATGGTAAAATTCACTATTAAAAGTATTTTACAATATTTCACTTAAATTTGTTTAAAGTAACTGACAAAATACCTTTTTAATACGTTTCTGTCATTGCAATACTTATTCCATTCCTAAAAGCGTACTGTGAAATACTTTTTATTCGTGGGGTATCAATTTTCATGGTTTTCATGGAGGCCTCGGACCACGAAATTAAAAATCCAACGAAGAATAAAACTTCATTGACAGATGGGAACTTGGGAACAACGATCTGAAAATGTCCGAGATCGGACATTTATTTGTAAATGTAATATATGATTTTGTGGTTTGATCCATTACTAATGTTCAGCTCAAAATCCATCTTAATGATTATGTTACAGGTTTCATGTTCGAATTGTGTTTTTATTAAATGTAGGTATTATTTAATTGTAAAGCGTACGAAGAAAAATTGACTTCCGGTCAAGGTGGGGATATATGAGGTGTTCATTTTTGATGTTAAAAAGTAACAAATTATTATCGGAATTATGAGTTCGGTTGCTCCTTTGAACATGAATTAAAATAACAAATAAAATATTTAAAAGATAAGCTGTACTTTATCTTTATTAGTGCATATCAATGACACGCTATATCAAATGGATGTTGTGATAATATCGATCGTGGCACAAATGACATTAAATTACACCTTTGTATTTATTGCTACTCAACACATAAAGTGACAAATGCCCTTCGGCTGGGAATGCTTTCTGTAGATAACAATAAGAGAATTAAATAGACTCAAAGTAGTTTTTATTGCAATTAATCAATTAATTAATACATTACCGTGTTTATAATTAGCTATTGATTTCCGTGTTGTTAATTTTACATTCGTTACCATGCGCGTAAACAACATCATGTAATGAAACTGTTTTGTCTTCTTTATATGTTGATGTTTATTATCAACAGTGAACATGATTCTGCTGTAATCATTTATTTTGATCGCTACCTCACTTTTTGCCTTTTCAGAAACCGTCAGTCCACGAATTTAAGGACCCACGAACATGTAACATTTCACCAAACCACGAAAATTGATACCCACGAAATTAAGTACTTTCACAGTATCTTATTTGCAATCACCGGTACCAAATTCATATCCACTCCGGAAAATTTAATGTTTTTTGCACTGAACTGGTTTTCGGTCATATTTTAAACCTACGCTTTATATACTTAATACAAATTAAACAGGTACTAGTTGACTTTGTGGCGCGTAAACATAATAAACATGATGCGTTATCAAAAATACGACGATTCTTACCAAAATGGGAATAAAATTTTAAAGGCGACATTAGGCGATTCTACAAAATGATAGGGCGACTTAACTTCGCTTTGGAAGATGATCGAGGGTGAAGTGGGACCACGATAAAGCGACTTCTTCACCCTAGTCGCCCTCCAACGGGAGCCCTGATATTGCTTAGAGATTCATTAAAACATTCATCTGAAGATTGTAATGATACATGAAAGCGCTTGTGAAAATATAAATGTAAATTCTGGTTATGTTGGACTTCTTATGTTTGATATATTCTTCTGCATACTGGATTACGAACTGCTTAATTATAACTAAAAGCTGGTTAACCCACCCACAAACACGCACACAAACAATAGAAAAAACAAACAAACAGATAGGGCATAAACACTAGCTTAGAACAGCCATATAAAATTATGTGGTGAATTTGAGTTAGTTAAAGAAATCCAAAACCTACTGAAATTCTACATAAATTCCTTAAATATATTCTTAACTGCTATCTGTAAGTTGTTTGTGAGACTACAATAATTTACTGGCTATCCTTGTCAATTAAGATTGGAGTAAAGTACACCCTGAACGCAGTGAGACTCGAACCCGCAATCTCAGTGTTGACAGACCAAGTGATCAATAGCAGATGATTGACTACCTTGACCACTCAGCCCCTGAGGCCTGAGTTGCATATAATTAAAAAAGCTATTCTCATAGAAAATTTGCTATTCAAACCTTATTTGCAAAATATATCCATTTTTCAGAATTGAAAATAATTATTAAAACCACATACAGAACTTTTCTTTTTTCATGAGACTTAATTCAATTAATAAATTGGCAAATTCTGTTGTCAAAGAAAAAGAACACAGTAAGCCATTAAATTGTATATGTATTATATATACTACAGCAATGGCAGACATTCTGAAGGTGCAGCTGCAAGCTTATCATCAATAGTAGTTTTTTTTTCTCAAATTAACCTAGTAGTTACATAGAAAAATTCAATGTAAAAAGTTAAGAGATGGATGGAAAATTGATGCAAATGATGGCAAAGATTTGGCCCTGGCTCTTCACCTAAAAAACCAAAGACATTGTTACTATAAGACAATGGTAAAGCTAATGACCTGTAAATTCCATGAAGCACAGTCTCCCAGTTCTAAGTGTGTCAAATTAGGTAACATTGTCAGAAACTCCAACTCAGCATCACCAATCTCCTTTAATGTAGTTAAAGACTGAAAATATAATGTTATAATGTTTGAAAATAATTTTATTATTTTAATGATTTTCTCATTATATAATATATGTCTAAATGGAAATAATAAAAGTTGAACATGTTTAAAAATAAAAATAGATGTCAATGTCTATTTTTATCAACCCAAAGAAAATTATATTTACTGAATTTCTTCCTTTGTTCTTACAAACAACATACAGTCAACCCTCTTTACAACGACCATGTTAGTTTACCACCAGCATTGACGTTAAACTGAATTTATATGTTTCCATTTAAAATCGTTCAAGTCTACTCAATACCCAAGCTTAATAAAAAACAAAATAAAATGCTTTTTTTCTTGTAGATATTTAATTAAAAACCTTTTTTTAAGAAAAAAATATAAATTGGAAATAATGATTATTGACATTGGACAGATTTTCAGTAATTATCCTATTTCTGATGTGCCTCTTCAATCTTAACACACTTGTAATTAAGCCAATAATTTTATGACATATTTGAAGATTTAATTATTAAATAGCCTTTGACATCCTTTTAATGAAGCCATATCTCTGTCATCAATTAGTTTTGTAACGGAAATGTCACGCAAGGTTAATTACGGACACGTTTGTTACCACTGAAATCTGGTCGGATGTCGAATATTCCATTAAATGGAATCTCATTGTTACAAGAGTTTACTGTACTTATTTGATAACGGATGTTACGGTCAGTCCAATTTTACTTTTGTGATAATTTAAGCGAACTAACACTTGCATACAACATAAGGAGACTTACCAGTGTCTGAATTTTCTTCAAGGCCTTCAGTTCACTTATACCTCCACTTAATGGAAATGCAGGAAGAGTTAGACCAGCTACACCTCTAAGCTTCAGGGTCTTCAAATTAGTAAGAGATGAAAACTTTCCAATATCTATCTTTGTTGGTGTTGTTCTGGAATTAAAAGAAGAACCTTCAACTCTATCAATAAAATGTGGTTAGGACTGGTAAATAATGTGACTCATTAAGTGTATTGGAGTGTTAGGTCTACCGGTAGAGAAAATCCTAGTGTATTGGACAATAATGCTAGCATTAAATTGTCTTGTCCCTACTTATATTTGTTGATACATTTCTCATTTGATGTACAATCCACATGTACAAGTCTTCACAAAAAGTTCCCAGATTAAGACACCCGAATCTGACTTGCCATGCTTTAAAAAAAAATTTGAACTGGAATATGTAATTTATACTTATTTATGTTTTTAGTTTTATTTATTTCTACAAATGGTAATAAATATAACAAATAGTGCACTGTCATATTGATTATTCTGATGGTTGTTAAAATAAATAATCATCTGATAATGAACATATTTCAAAATCAAACCTATTTGTCAACATTCATTAATCAACAAACGCAAGAAAACACATAAATATTTTACTCCCTTAACAATTTCAATCCAAACTTCGATCTTCAATGAATTTAAGTTTCTCACACTGGCTAGTAACAAGACCATTATGCATTTTATGCAAACCTGTAAACATCAGCTATTTTTGTACTCTTTTTAATTTTTATTTTCCTTTTTATATTATTAAAATCATATTAGTAAACACATTTCAGATAAAAATTATTATATATACAAAATATACCATGGAGGTTTATAAAAAAATCATCTTCAGAACCACTAGTAAACTTATTATAATAATACAAAGCATACCATTCCTTCCCAAATAAGAATAAAAGGAAGACAACAGATATTACCTTACTATTAATGAAAAGGTTGTTCTAAGAAAATAGCTAGCTGATACAAAATCTGTAAAAATAAGATATTTTCCAGAAGATATTTGGACACTTTTTTACTTGAAAGTCCTTAGTCAACTTATCTAATACTTGAAATGGAAAAAGTCAGATGTGGAAAAAAAAATTGTGATGTACTGATTTTTTCAGTTTTCTTTCGTAGGATTCTAAAGGACACTGTATGCAATGTTCCTGCATTCATTTTTGTATAAATAAAAAAAATAAATAAAAGATGCTTGTATATATATGTTTTGTTTATCTTATGTTTTCTGCGATTGTGATGCAACAAGTTTACAGTGCTTTATAAGGAATGAAACGAAAGTGGAGAAACTATATTGAATGAATCGGTTAATCAAGCATTCTGATTTTAGTTTAAAAACAAAAATTTGATAATCAGAGAAACCTCCCAACAAACAAGAACGAAAAAAACCTAATCAGAACAATAAAACTTTTCCAGATTGTCAAGAATTTTAGTGCTCCTATGAACGGAGTTATCATACAAGTAAATGAACATACAGAACATGTGCATTAGTTTATATTTCTTCAAAAATTGAGGGATATATATTATGGCATAGTTTTTGTGTATTTATATGGGTCTTTCGTTTCGAATCAATGTCGAATAGGGTAAAAAAAGGTACAAACGTTCATTATTTTCTTGACAGGTAGATTGAAGCCAGATTTAAATTGAAAATGAGATAATTAGCTAGGGATGCTCTGTCGGTTAAGGGCTAAACAGGTGAGGATGATTACCTGGGACTTCAGGTGACAGGTGATTAGCCAGGTATGCACAATACTTTTAATTAACATAATTGACAGGAAATGCTTGTTTTAACCAGCCCACATGACATAAATCAACCTGCACTTCTCACCTTCACATATGCTGACAACATTTTTAAGTGAAGGTTTCGTACACATTTTTTATGATCTACCCTTAACAAAATTTATTAAACTACGAAGTTGCCATTATAAAGTTGATAACATAGAATCTTTCTAGAGTTTTTAAATACTTACCAAAGGTACTGATAACAAATACCAAGACTTGTGGACGGAATTCGATTTCCGAATTTTTTAACCCAAATTTTACCAATAAATCGTCAATGTGACATCATCCACATCGATTTAACATGCGAAAAATACGGTAATTAAATCATCACCTGTTGACCTTATAATCCCAACAGTGTAAAAAAAAATTGACAGGGAATAGCCTTAGGGTTGATTTTGTAAGAAATTTTACTACCGTTAGATATTATATGTATGACACAGAAATATGTCTCACATGCTTTCCGATCAGTAACGAAAAAAATTATGTCATAATCATTACGTAAATAGCATTAAATTTTTATCATTTAAAATATACATGGTTGCTGAGAAACGAACATAAATCACAGTGAAATTGATGTCATGGTCAGTTGAAACCTACAAGACATTCATGTACTAATTATTAGCAACCTAATCTAAAAATTTTAACATATAGTCGCTGGACCTTGAAATTGAGGTCAAGGTCAGGTGACACCTGCCAGACAGTAATGTACTATTCATCAGCAACATATATACCAAATATTGTCATCCTACCATGAGTGGTTACCGAGGAACTGCCGTAATCCAAAAACTTTACGGTATTGGCTGGACTGTGAAATTGAGGTCAAAGTCAGGTGACTGGCAAGTACTCAACATAAGCTACCACTGGACCAAATTTTATGGGCTGAAGGCTTAGGCTTACAAAGATATGAAGCAAGGTGTCCAAGTGTTTACGCAGCCACAGCCAAACAAACAAGGGATTTCTATTCTACTGACCATAATATAACTGTTCCGGACCATGATAGACATACATAGACATTTGTTACATTTACAGCGATTAAACAAAGAAATAACTATACAAACTTCATTTGTTCACTGGTGAAGTCACTGATCCACTGGGCAGACAAAACCTCTAAACGTGTGACCTTCTCACAAAGAGCTTCCAGTACAGATCCAGGGACTAGACCAAAGTTTATGGTATGAACACATGTGAACTGGTGGACTACTGATATCAGCTGATGCCAGGATCTGCTTCTATCTTCAGGATGTTTTAAACCTCGTAAATTCTACAATGAAAGACAAATCATTTATTTGTATGTCTATTTACTGCTGAATACTGTAAATTTCATTAAAAATGTAAGAATTTAGTTAAGACTTGGAGAAGAAATTTACAATACTCTTGCATTTTTAATGGATTTTTGCAATTTACCCAAATTATGCTTTTAAGATAACAATATTGGATACAACATGTGTAGACACAGAAGATGTTCCTTGAAGTAGACTTTTCATATTAAAAGATCAGTACAGGCAATTTCAAAAGTGCATAAACTGACTAAATAGTAAATAAATAAGAGCTCATATATTTTTTTACAAACATAGTTCATTGTTTACAAATGTCACGGGCAAACCACAAATGTAGTTCCGCAGTAAATGGAGGATGACATGTGGCAGAGGTTATATCTGGGAATCAGTTCTCGGTGCTGGCGAGTGGGTACGATTGTTCCTGCCATTATGGGTTTGAAAGGTAGAGTTATGGTTCTTGTGCACTGCAGGCCTACTCTACCACCAAGTTTGATGTCAATATGTCAAATGGTTTGCAATAAAGGTCCAGACAAAAATATGATGGAAAGAGGAACAGATTGACTGATGGATGAATGAGAATGTGACTAAATGCTCCCTTTGGTGGATCATAAAAAACCCCCAAAAATACATTAAAAAAAGGACCACAGTTAAAGGTTGGCTAACTTACTAAAACTTCAACTGCTCTCCTACATAAATACTTGGCTGCTTTTTCCCAATCAGTTATCTTCATATTCTGGAATCTTACTTCTCTCCACTACAATACAATATATACTGAATAGTAAACTGTATAAATAATAGGTAAATAATTATTACTATGTACACTGACTGTAGATAATGCACAATATATCACCAGTTCAGTGAATATACATAAGCATGTTCATAAATTGAATTGTTTCTGTGTGAATGATAACAGTACTTTTAGTTTTTGTTTAATTTTGGTAATAGTTTTTTCACAAATAATTCTTCTTATTTCAAGCAGATGTTGCTGATTGATTGATGTTTAATACCCAGTAGGCAAAATGCACATGTAAGTAATATTCTGAACAAATCATTGTGAACATATTTATGGGTATAAAGAAATGAAATGTCCTTCAACTTTCAGGAATGGTCTAGTATTAATGGAAACAGTTAGTGCACATGTGTATTGTGTACATTTCAGATTAAAAACTTTAATATATTTATAACTTACCAAACACTGGTGCAAAGCTAGTTTTCTCCATGTTCTACACACAGAAGCTACTCTAAAAGAAGATTAAAAGGAATCATATAAAAATTATGTATTTTTACCCATAAATTGCTGTGATACTGTATTTTATTCAATTCACAATTTCTATGATACTGGCTCAACATAAAAACAAAACATAAACTGCTTTAAAATGAAGACTTTATGACTGATCAAAACAACAATCTTTTAGGTAAATATTAGTGCATTCAGTGACAGTATTAACTTGTCCAATTCATCAGAATATTATTTTATTGTAATGAAATTCTCCTAATTACAACATGTTACAATATAGCTGGGGATTTACTTATTTTTAGTGTAAATAAAATATGTTACAATATTCAGGGATTTACTTTATGAAATTAAACATGTTACCAAATATCAGGAGATTTACTTCATGCATTTCAAACATGTTGCAAGATCCAGGGATTACTTCATGTATTCAAACACGTTGCGAAAAGCTAGAGATTTACTTCAATGAAATTAATACCCCGTTCGTATTCTGAGCTAATTCTAAGGTAATACGTTCTGTATTTGTTTGTGTGTATAAATGTTGTTTGAGGCCATTTTCAGCAATTTTTCAGCTATATGATGGAGTCCAGTTTTTATTGGGGGAGGAAGATGGTACCAGGAGAAAACCCTGCACAGGTGGAAGGACAACTGGCAATCCTTGCCAATTATGATTGGAGTCGAGTACACCCTGCCTGCAGTAAGACTCAAACCCACAACCTCAGTGTTGAAATACCATGTGATCAATAGTAAATTATCTTCATGTACCTTAACCACTCGACCATAGAGGCCTCAATACATGCTGTTTAAGCTAATACCTACCTAAACAGGTCTTTGACATTAAGATACTCAAATATTAAAAGAATGCAGTCAAATCCTCCATATAAACTTTTAATAAAGCAACTGGCAGGATTAATTCCAGATTTAAACTGCCGTGTAGTCATTTTGTTGTTTTCTGTAGGAGTCTCAGTAACTGTACGACTAGAATTAGGAACTATTGTTGGAAGTTGACCACTTAAAAAGTCAGAATTATTGGTGCTACTCTCTGAGTTCAAACTTAATGTCTTATCATTTGTAACAGTCACACTCAATTTTGCAGTTTCTCCAGTATTCACTGGAAAAGTGTTTTTCGGAAGAAACAATTTTAATCCTTGTGCAGTATGAAGAAATGATGATGGAGGTACAGTAACCTGTGTATTGTTAATTTTCAGTGACACAGGCTGACTCAAATTCAAACGTTTAATGACAACAGGGGGTAGAGTAAGTAATTGACCTTGTTTGTTTGCATTGGAATCGTCTGGTTTGAAGCCATTTATTTCATGAATTCCTGTATTGGCAGGCACTGCTTTAGACTTTGTTCCAGGAGCAGCAACGAGACGTGGAGGGTGCAAAGAAACCGGAGATGATATCGGCATCTGTGGAGTATTAAAGTCTGTCTGAGTTTTGACACCAGGAAATGCAACCACTGGTCGTACTGCAGCCCCAGGAATTGAATTATAAACCATGGGTGCTGGTATGCTTCCCAAAGGAAGATTTGTTAAAAGTGTTGTTGAAGCCACAGGCAACATGGTTGAACCTCCAAATGTCCCTGTAGGCAGAAACATTATGTTTGATGTTGTATTAGTTGGTATCTGACTGGGTCTTTGTAAACCTTCCTTTAGTAATGGGTATTGTCCAACCGACTGATTTTGATTCATATCTGTTGCTTTACGTTCCAAGAAATTCCTAACATTTCCAATTACATTGTTGCTAGCTCCTCTTCCTGCAGACTGGTTCTCATCATAATCAACTGGTTCCTTTTTAATCTTTACTCCAGCAACTGAATTTGTTGAAATTGAATTAGACGGTGCCACTGTTGCCACCGTTACTGAAGACTTGGTTGTTGTTGATAAAGCATTTGACAAAAATGAAGTAAGTGGTACAAGATGAGATTTGGTAGTTGTGAAGACAACAGAACTGGTGGTTGAAGGAGATATTACACTGTTCAGTAATGTTGGTGATGGAACATTCATTAAGCCCTCTTGTCCAGGAGAACATGCCTTATTTATGCATCTCTGAAAAAAATTATAGTACGATATGTGTCATCATACACAAATGACTTAATTAAGACAACTCAACAAATTTTTACCTTAGAAGATTTTTAAGAAACCTTCATAAATAAACTTAACATTATAAAAACCTGGACAAATGTGAACAATAAACAATAATTGATACCCCTAACTTCCAATTCCATGCGAAAAAAATAAAATATTTGATACACAATGGTTATACATGTATGTGACTAAGATTGTGTGAAAGGTAGGTCAAATTCCATTCAATGGTGTAGTTGCTGAAAAGATATGGATACCCTTTGTGTCAAAGAATGACAAAGCCAATGTTTTGCAAAGGCAAACCCCAAATACCATCACATTATGATTAAAATGAAAATATCTCAGGGCACAATGGGGAAATGTGAAAGATTCTGTGTAAGTTGAATTAAATTCCATGTTTTGGCATCAGAGAAATTGTATATAAAAGATGGGTAAACCCAAATGTAACTGAACAGCCAATGGACTTTTCAAGAAGCAGTTAACACAGAGACAGAAAGCAATTTTTCACTTAAAAGAACATTTTTTTTTTCTGCTTTCAAAAATTGAATGGCATGTTTTGAATGTCAAAGTCTTTAAAAGATTGTTTAGATTAAACTAAACAATAATCATAGAAAAAACACAAACAATAGGCAAAATAGACTTTATAGGGCAATAACTCCCAGGAGACATCTTACAAATTTTGGTCCAAATGATTGGTAGGTAGATCTTGACATTCTGAGCATTTCTGTTTTGTCCGATTTCCTCAACATACAATTGTTTTTAAGACATGTGACAATTACTACAATTTTAACCATATATTCTATTTTTAGACAAGGCAGTTATGTGGGTTGGTCCGGTATGACAAAAATCCCAAATTTTATTAACAAACACCATAGAGATGATTCAGGCACTATTAAAAACTCATTAATGTTGATGATGACAATAACAATTGATGCCTGATGGCAGTATGACCATTTAGTCTAGATGAGCAAAAAAATTTAAAGATTGTGCAAATAAAAATATTTCCAATGTACTTACCAAACAAATGAAGGACTGTGCATTATTATTAAGATTCACACATTTAGGATGGAACATACAGAGACACACATTACACTGTAGTGATGGTGGCTGACCAAACAGTCCAGGGCATGATAAACTACATAGCGGCTCCAGTTTATTATTTGCCCTGTAAACATAAATTCTGTTTATTATTAATAAATTGGATGCACAAATTACAGGAGATTTGAAGTTTAATAATAGCAATAACCCAATTTTGAGTTTAAATCAATAAGCACATTTAAAATATAACTTCAACTATAAAACTAATAAAGCAGTTACCAACTTAATTTCACTCAATTCGGGGAAAAAATTGGAACGGTAAAAAAGTAACACATGAAATATTAGGAAAACCAAAAGTTATTCATTGAGATTACAGACTGTAAAAATTACATTACACTAAAATTAACTCAAGGTTTTTTAAAAAAAAAACGCTAATTTTCCCTATGCGAAAAACCCCCCCAATTAAATGGTAGTAGGCACATATCAAATAGTCAAACTTTTGTCTAGAAGAAAGAAGTGTGGACTGTGAGCACGCTCACAAAGGGATACCACCCACATCGCTTTCAAGTCCAATTATCTCCCCTTAATGATATCCAAGGTCAACAACAATCCTTTATGCACATCTACATATAATGTACTTCCTTTCTGCTAAGAGACCGATTCCTATATACCACCCCCCCCCCACAAGTTTGCGGGGGGTATAATACAAATTAACACCAATCTACCATTATAAAACAATGGACAAAAGACCTACCCATCAGGACTAGTTACTGTTGGTTTAAATGATTTTTGTGTAGTACTTTTTCTTGCCGTGGCTTTAGGTTTCTTTTTTGGTGGAGACATTGTTGGTGACCTTGACCTTCTGGTTTCCTCAAGTGTTGGAGGGCATTCTGGGAAAGTTGCCTCTTTTTCTTCTTCATTTTCCTGATGATCATCTGGATCAACAGGTTCTGTTTTTATATGTAGCTGCATTTCAGCGACTGGTGAATCTTCGGATTCAATTTCTTTCGTATCCACAGGTTTTTTTTTCAACTGATCAACAAGAAGAGAATACTTAGAAGGTCTTCCTCTTGTGCCCGAGTGTTTCCTCTTTCTACCCCTAGGAGATTTTGTCAGTAACGACTGAGTACCAGCTTCACTAGTACCATTAAATGGCACTGCAGGTTCATCCGAGTCCTTCTCTATAACAATTTCTGGCTTTTTCTTTGCAAAACCGAGGGCTTTACCAGCATTCCTGACTGTTTCAAATGGAGGATTACTAATGGGTGTCTTTATGAATGAGAAATTATTTTCTGTCAAATCTTTTATCTTGTGCTGTCTCACTACAACATATAATATATACTATATATATATATTTAACCGAGCCAAAATTAGTTACCATAAAATTTAACAAGGACAAGATTGCTACATGAAGCCAAATGTCCCCATCAGTATCAAATTACATAAGAGGTGAGAGAAACTGAACTGGTAATATTTTGCTTGTTTTTTTTGGTTTATATGGGACAAAATAAAAAGCATGCAATATTAGAATTATCTGGATTGGAATTTAGGAAAGAGCTAAGCAACATACATGACAAAAGTTCATCAGAATGTGTAGACTTTAGAAAAATCCTTGATAAAATCTGCTTTCAATATTGTTTAATATTGCTGATTTGCGCAATGAACATTGAAATTTGCAAATATATACATTCATTTCACATATTTCGCTCGCTTACCACATTTAAAATGAAAAAAAAATCAGAAGAACAAGAAATTAAATTGGTATGGCCTAATTTATAAAATTACTAAAATAAACAATTACTTACAATAACTTGAAACCTCCACCATAGATCTCTGAAAAACAATTTGTAAACATTTGGATAGATAACTTGACAACACAGGAGTTAAAATTATGTAACAATGTATTTTGAAAATTCCTTTAAAAAAATGTCATAACACTAATTAAACACACCCAAAATGAATAATTGGTTTTTTAAGTGCACTAATTAATAGTGAAATAAATTACAGTAATATTAAAATGCAATGTTACATGTACATGTATGTCTATTTTGTGCGTGTTTGTGGTAACAGAGTAATTACAGTTAACATGCTTAGATAAGCCTGTTCTCTGTAACCACTGATTTGGCACAAAAACAAATAGTGTCATACATAAGGGACTTAGGGACTTAAATATACACTACAGATTCAGAGGATGTATACATTAATGTATTACTAACCTCATTTATATGGGCAATGGTAACCTCATTTATATAGGCAATAAAGAGTGTTACTTAAGTTTAAATAGTTCCTTTGATATCAACCATTTCAAATAAATATTGATTTAATGTTTAACTGCTTTTATGATTTCAGATAGAATCATTTTTAAACCTTTTCCTAAAAGGTTTTTATTGTAAACTAAATCTTATGGCAGCCATCACAGATTTCCAAATGGATAAAAAGTATGGCTTTCTTTACTCAGCTTCAAAGTTTCTAAGAAGGGATATGACCATATTTAGATAGAATCCAACATTTTACCAAGTTTTTTGGTGGTGGGCATTAAGAACTTCTAATTACCATAAGAACCATAAACTTTTTTAAGTAACAGCTAATAAATAGATAAGTTTAGTTTACATTGGTTAAATTGTTTCAGAGAAGAATGTTTTTAAATATTTTCCCCCAAGGTTTCTATCATTAAATGAAATCCTTCATTCAGCATCTAGTTTTTATTTGGGGAGGAGTACCTGGAGAGAACCCCTGACCTTCAGTAGGAAAACTGACAATCCTTGTCAATTAAGATTGGAGTCGAGTACACCCTGCCCGAATTGAGACTTAAACTTAGTAGAGGGCCAACAACTCAATATTAAATATTAAAATTTCCCCTAAATTGGTTCTATTTAAAACTAGTCCAGCACATGCATTTGAACTGATAAGAAAACATTAAAAGGATAACTGAGGGATACTCCTCAAATTAAATGTCAAATGACCCAAAGCAAACAACAAAGTTATGGGGTGGACAGAAATTGCTTGACACATTGTGACATTGCCTTGCAAATTGTTAGTTTATTTTGGTTATTTTTTAAACAGCAAGGTAAATGTTTGAAAATTATTTTGATTTAATGCTGTATTCATTGTGACCGAGAGCTTCTAAGACATTAATTTTGCTCATTACAAGTCATCTTTAATCGATGATCACTTGTGCCAAATAATTTTAAAAATCTGTAAATAAACAATAGTTATGGGCAAGACATGAATGCATGATTGAAAGCCTGACGTACAGAAAATGCAGTGGTTAAATGACCAGACAAATAAAAAATAACTTAGTGAAGGACTATCCCATGAATATTATGAACAAACCTATCTTTAATTGGTGGAGTGGTTTCAGAGAAAAAGATTCAAAAGTTAAAGATTATAGATAAAACTGACAACAACCACAGTAAAAAAAAACTGTGAGCAATGCTCACCATTGGTACCCCCCTCTTCATTTCTACAAAAATGTATGTGTTCTTACTTATGAACTTGAAACTTAATCTAGTGTAGGAAGAGTTGCAGATAAAACATGGGAACCCCCATCCCTCCCCCACCTAAAAGAATAGCAATGTCCATTTTTTTCTGTGGGAAAACCCAAATATCATTCAGATCAAAATGTTAAATATCAGTTGCACAATGATGCTATGTGACAAGGATTCTGTGTAAGTATCATCAAATTCCATTCAGTGGTGTAGGAGGAGTTGCACATAAGAGCTGGGTATCCCTTAAGGTCAATGTCAAAGTCCATGTTTTTCTATGGGAAACCCCAAATATCATTCCGATCAAAATGTCAAATATCTCCTGCACAATGGCACTATGTGACAAGAATTCTGTGTAAGTTTCATCAAATTCCATTCAGTGGTGTAGGAAGAGTTGCAAATAAAAGAAAGTGTAACGGACGGAGAGACGGACAAACAGACCGACACCCCCATCACTATATACCACCCGCTTTTCAAGCAGGGGGTATAATAACACATGCAAAGAGATGATAACCAATGACAATAGTTTGCCTGACCAATTAAAATCTAATACTACAGTAGGTAATGTAACTACAAACATACCAGTTTTTTGCCAGTAGGTGGTTTATAATAAACATCAGCAGGTCTTTTTTTGCATTCATCAAAGGTATTTCTGACAACTATTTCCCTTCTCCATCCTAATAATTATATAAGAAATATTAAATGTATTTACAATAAGTCAATCAGTCCATTTTCACATCTTTCAATACATCTCAAAGACTTTTTTCTCAAGCTATCAATGTCTGGAAGCAATCATAAATGATAGTGTGATTCAAAAGCAATTGCAATCACTGTGTCAATAAAAACTGATTTACTATTACTTTATTATCATAATAATAGCTACCCCCACCCCTCCACACCACCCACCAGTACTTAAACTTTCATTATCTTAATACTAATATATGTGAAAAAAATTTAGAAATAATTAAACCACAGCTAATCAAGCTTACACACTGCCAAATGTGATGACATAAAGGAAATTCCTGTTAAGTAAGAGAATGATCACAGTTGGAGTGTTTATGCAACGAGGTAAAGAATTTCACTATAATCATGATATTATAATCTTTTATTTACAAACTGTTTTGCTATTTTGTGGCCAATACATTTTTCTTCCTGTCCATTTGCTAATCATGAAACTTGTCCCCATATTTTGTCTTGAAAACAATTTGTGCCACTGACAAATGCTGGAAATAAGTAAATATTTAACAAATACTCTCCTTTCTCAATACTTTCAAGGAAACTAACTTACTACATTTGGTGTTGCAAGAGCACAATTACTGGCCTTGATAGCAGTATAATCACATAAAGATGATAAATTTTATCAGTTCAGATACATTTAGGTTGAGAAAATAATTAAATGTTTAAGAAAAGTGCTGTATAAAATCAGCTTTACAATGATAAAAACAAACAATTTTTTTTTATATTAAGTGACATCAGCCTCCTGTATGACATGTAACAGCACCCTATTACCAGACACTGGATGGCTCAAATCTAATACATCCTATTTCTACCATTTTAAAGTGGGTGCTTAGTAAAGAATAATAAGTTCTTACATATGTTTCTGGGAAGACCAGGTGATCTTCCACGGGTGATAGAAATTGTGTCCTTTTGTTTGTAAAGAACAGCAGAACGAACAAAGGACATCAGAGGATCATACAGGCTTGCCCAAAAGTGCATTAAAGTACCTATTAACAACTTTCATATTGCGATATTCTAAAGACTCTCCATGGTCTTATATCTGGTAAGCAATCAGAATGGCTAAAAACAAGAATGCTAAACAGCAATGTTGTAATGGTACCATAACAACGTTCTTGTTCATGCATTTTCATTGGATGATAAAATGAGTACAGATGAGTGTACAAGAGCTTATTTAAACTATATTTATAGGTTATTTACAATTTTTGAAACGAGATGCGTTTTCTCGTTCATATCTCATTGAAGGGTGACAGCCCTGAGATGAGATGACGAGAAAATGCATCGAGTTTCATAACACGTAAATAATCTGTTTACCGCTGTTTTGTAACAGTGACGTCACAATATTACTTAACAACGTCTTGACAGCGAGCTGAGATGGGCCCATCTCAAGCTAGTAGAGTGAGATGGAATAATATCACACACAAAGATCAAAGCAAAATACTGCAAAATAGCGATAATAATTATAATCATTGTTTTAGAATAAGAATTGTTCATTTAACATATCACCTGTTTATCAGACGAGAGTATTCTTACCTGTCTCTGCAGGCTTCTCCAATGCATTGATATCCAAGTTTGGAAATTTAGATTTCTTCAAAGGAGTAGATTCTGCAAAAAAGACATAAAACATTAGTCAATAAGTCACCAATCATTTATAATATGCTGTGTAGTGACTACTACAGGATATCACTACTCTTTACAGACTTTATTAGGGAAAACTAGCAATACTTCTGCATGTTCTTGCAACCACGCATGTACAAGTAAATTATTTTATTACATAACAGCTTTTTTTTCCTTTTTCCTATTGACCTAAACCAATACAAGTGACTTTCCATTTCATATCATATTGGTTTGCAAAAAACTCATTCAACTCAATAAAAAACCATATTGCACTCTCATGAGAAATTTATGAATGAAAATACCAATCAAAGTTATCGATTGAGCTGATGTCAGATTCAATTGTTGTTTGTAAACATGACAACGTCATCAAGTGACATAATACAATGGTTCTGGTCTAATAAGCGAAGATTTGCAGATATTACTAACTTGCTAGTTAATGAAATCATTAGGAAATACATATGTGAAAAATATATTTCAGTAAGTTTGGGATGGTGGACCCTTGTGAATTAGACTTTATTCTTTATCAATTTTATTCTGAAGCAAGGACTGAGGATGGGACACTATACAAGAAATTATCACTGCAAACATTTTGTCGTGGACTACATGCATGTATGAAGATATTTTACCGATTTTCATGAAATTAACATTATGATGATTATGTAAGACAATGACTTTCATTGACAACTATGGTGGAACATTTACATGCAACATTATTCATCAGAAATAACTGTTAAATGATCAAATATTGTTTATTGTTCGATTCTTATAATTGTTACTAAAAAATTGAAATTATTGATGTGATAAAGTGTTGTTTCCAATTTTAATGAAGCTGAAGTTAAAAGTAAAAAAGTCATAAGCATTCCATTTAATGACTCAACAAGTTATGTAATAAAACAAAATTACTACACTTGAACTTGATCAATATGAGGTTTTATGGTGAAGTTTAATATTGAACGAGGCGAAGCCGAGTTTAATATTATTCTGCCCTGCTCCATAAAACCTCATATTGATCTTTTAGGGGACTCGGTGGCCAAGTGGTTATGGTAGTTCCTCTACTATTGACCATGTGGTCTGTCAACATTGAGATTTCTGGTTCGATTCTCACTTCAGGCAAAGTATACTCGACTCCAATCTTAATTGATTGTCAGTTTTCCTACCACTGGTCGGGGGTTTTATCCTGGTACTCCTGATTCCTTCCCCAATAAAAACTGGACGCCATGGTATAGCTGAAAAATTGCTGAAAGTGGCGTTAAAACATTATTCAAACAAATCAAACATATTGATCTTTTCAAGTGCAGTAATTGTATATTATTGTTTTTATCCTGTAACCTATATGTTAGGGACCAATAACTGACATATAACTTTAGGCAGCTTTGAAACATTGTTACAGAATATAAGATGTAATTAAGTTGCAAGATTTTAAAAAAAAATTGAAGAATTTTGGTCTGTGCATTTATGTGCCAACATTGCTTTCAATTAATTACAAATGTACATGTACCATTTCTAAAACTACATGTAGTAAAAGTACAAACCTCATTTAACCAACATAAATATGTCCAAAGAATGTGTACATGTCTTGTTTAATATTAACTTAAAAGATGTATACTACATTAGTATACTTGAGTCATGTATATACATGTATATTAAAAGATACCCTTCCACAATGCATTGTTTTTATTATCAATGAACACATTTTACTGAATTACAAATTAAATCAGCCGAAAGTCCAGTGGAGACCATTTTATCTTGATCCTGGACCTATAAAAATAATTTAAAATTGACCTAACTCAAAAACTACAAATGGGATTGTGCTGAAAATTAAATCTGATCTTCATACGTAATAGTACGTAACAGCTGTGTACTGTACAGGCCTCGCGAATTTTAATTTCTCCGCGCATCCTGGTGGAGGAAATTCGGGTCTCCGCGGTCATCTCCAACGCGATCGCGAGTTGCTGGTGGAGAGCCGGTATCGGGTGGAGAGCCGGTATCGGGTAAAGAGCCGACGACTCCACAGTGTATCCACTCTGCAAACATTTGGGGATATATTAGCACATTCGGTAACTGTGCATATTATCGTATAAATGACGTGAATTTATCGTAAGTCTAATCTTTTTGACCTTTTAAAATATATGAAACTTTTGTGAACCTGTTCCAGATCAGTTTCATGTGTTATCCTGCAAAAACATGGAACAGAAAGATCGTGTAGAATACTATTTCTAACAATAGTTAGCAAAGTTGTGTTAAGATTATTTATTGTATGTATGTTTGTATTAATTTATTACTTGTCTATATTATCAATTCATGTAGCTAAAAAGCTAATTATCTTATTTATGCATTTGTTGTTCTTTCATATATAGAGGTCAACTTAGGCTTAGAGGTGACGAATATGCGGTAAAAAGCTTACCAACTTCCATATATTTCTTCCCAATATATTTATCCATGAATAAAGTTAACAGTTGTTCACATTCTCTGCAATGACGAAGTGACAACTTGGTTTATTTGTGTTACGTATTCCGTTTAACAGCAGGTTGCAATAAACAAATCCATGGACACCTGTTTGACAATATGAATCGTCAAATAACTCGCATCCACTTATTTAAAACTTAGAGCTTTGACACTGTTCAAATATAATTAGCTTGTTTGTAAACTGCAGGTCAGTCTGTGAGTTCAAAGGTAAATAACAACCTAATTATCGCTAATTCGATCAGACAGTATTACCTTTGTTACACTAATTAATTGAAAATGTCCAGGAAGTTTCAGAGTACTAATTAAGAATTAAGCAATCATTTCTGTATAGCAAATATTGCTTGATAAGTACTTACCTTCATATTACATGATAGTTTAATCCGTGACGGAGACAGTTATTACCTTACACAGAACACAGTTTAGACTATATTGTTTGCAAATCAACAATATACTACATGAATATATTAAATTATATATAACTAAAATTCCGCAGTTTCTTTGTATTTCTAAAATATTCGGTAAAAAATCACGTGCCGATAATTGAGGGTATCGTCTGCTTGTCAATCAAAGTATTTGTCATAGGGTCAGATTTCTACAAATTTATAATTTTATCTTAAAAATTATTTTGTAGTTTTAAGTTAATTATTTTTATCAGGTAAACTGCCTTAATTAAATTGCTTTGGGCAATTCATTAATTACATTTTGAATCAAGCAGAGCTTTTATGTTTTTAATCTTTTAATGTTTCAATTTTCTCTTAATCCTTTAATTGGACAGGTGTCACTAATTATCTTTTGTCATTTTTTACAATTCAATTTGGCATTTCTGATTTAATTTTGTTATTACTCAAATTTAATTACAATTATTTCGCAAAAGCTTGATAACATTAAACTTTGCTATAAATACCAAGACTACACTCCTTTAAGGCTGAAGAACGTTGAGCGAACAATCTGTGATACTTGGAACAGTTACATGGAAACTAGAAAACCAGTGGACTACCCTTGTCACTGAGACGGTGATTGGTTTCAGGGAATCTGACGACACCAGGTTAACCGTCAAGCCTGTCAATACCCGACATGTACCAACTTTCCAAGGATCAACAAAACAGATTTCAACACAGTGGACATTAATTCTTCAGACTGTTGTATAATATATTGATAGTGACTATTTATGAATTTGAATCATTTGACTGTTATGGAATTGAAATAATTTGCATTTATTAAAATTGTTAAACTGTTGATTACATTTGATAACTATTGCCTTGCCAAGCTATTTTTAAGTCTATTAACTAGACTGACCCCCTGTCTCAAGGATTGTGCATTGCTTTAATTCCCCATATTTGGCATGCACTGACCCTTGGTGACATATTTACCGCTTTCACAATAGCACGTGCAAGTAGTGATTTTTTACATTATTGTAACCAGATATTTTAAAATGCTTAAAAAAATCTGCAAAGAAAGATGGATTACCGAGAAGCATCATTAGTGGTATGGGGTTTTTTGAGTTGTGAATATATTTCCTCCGTAGACATTATGATTCCGAGATTCTTCAAGGTTTTTAAAAAACCAAAAACACGCTTGTGATTTCGTTTTTGAACTGTAGTTCAGGGTGTCAAATGATCACAGGTACGGCCTAATTAACGCTAATTGGTTATCATCTGACAGCATTACCTGTGTACCACTAATTATGTAATGAAAAATGGTCTGAAAGTGTCATTGTGCTCAATTTACAAGGGATTGTCCAATTAATTTGAAGGGAGGATTAATTTTACAACAAAAAATATAAAGTTTGTTGTATACACACTCGAGCATATGACAACAATTTCACTTACATTTATAGATGTAAACGGCACTATAGACGATCTTGTTTTGTTGATGTTTGTCAAATTTGAAGAAAATATATGACAGTAGAACACGATAATTCAGGTAATGTCTGCTTCTTGAATCAATTAATTTACCGCTTGTAAAATAGCACGTGCAAGTAGTGTACAAAGATATACCTGTGAAGTGGTTATAATTATTTAAAAAAAAAACGATGAAAATGAAATGACAGGCAGTATACTAGTATCTTTATTTATTCCACCACTATTTTATCTATTAATTATTTTATAATTATACCTCCGGTTTTGGTGACGTAAACAAACAAGCTGTTAATAGAATTTATTGGATTGAAACTGGATATTTTAAAATGCTTTCAAAAAGAACGTGGATAAAGACAGATGGATTACCGAGAAGCTTCATTATTGGCATAAGATTTTCTTTTTCTTTTGGAGTTGTGAACGTATGTTTCTCCGTAGACATTCTGATACCAAGATTCTACAATGTTTATAAAAATCCAAGAAGACACTGTTATTTATTTAAAACAGACAGCTTTGACACTGTTCAAATATAATTCAGCTTGTGAGTTCGTTTTTAAACTGTAGTTCACACTGTCAAATGATCAAAGATAATTAAAGACAAAATTAACGCTAATTGGTTATATGACAGCATGACCTGTGTACCCTTAATTGTGTAATCAAATATGGTCAGGAATTGTCATTTATTATGTATTATGCAATTAATTTCAAGGGATAATTAATTTTATAACACAAGGTATAGAGTTTGTTGTATACACACTCAATTCAAGCAGAATGATATGACCACAATTCCACTTTCCTATATTGACGAAAATGGCACTGTAGACGATGTTGTTCTGGTGATGTTTGTCAACACTAAAGAAAATATAAGAAGTAGAACATTTTCTGGAGAAAGGAAACAGAAACTTAACATGCATACCCATTGTTCTGATGTGATTTTACGATCTTTTTGGGCGGCTATCCACCGCGACTACGCTATCGGCACTCCACCGCGAAAACACCGCGACTCCACCAAGGAGAGTTGAGTAACAGTGGAGGAAACTGTCTCTCCCAGGGTTGCCACTCTTTTCTTGACACAAAATTCAAGGACTTTTCAAGGGTTTTTCAAGGGTTTTCATAATTTTTCCAGGATAACTTCAAATGAATTTCTAAGGTGATTTATAGATACGAATATCCTTTAAGCTATATAATTTTGTCACGTACACATTCACTCCATATGTCTATTCAATTTCCTATACACCCTTCCAGTGTGACATGATGCAGACTTTGTGTAAACTACAAGTGGTTTTCAATGCAGATTTACCTTATTAATTCACAACGCTGGCCAATCTTCAGTCTGAAAACTGTGTGTCATGATTTGACCAGAGACATGATATACATGTGTTTTATTTCCCTGATTTGACCAATAAATAAGGAAATAGCTATGTGTTCATGTACACGTACGGGATGGAAGTCTTTGGTAGATCAGATGATTTTGTTGCAGCCGTTCTGGATTCTGAGTACTTATTTGCAATTGTCAAAGTTCGTGGAAGAAAACCCAGTTGTTTGATGCTGTTACCGGATACCGTTTTAATATATTGGATCAACAAATCGTCTTGTATGGTGTTCGAGTTTATAGTGAGCGTAGGAGGGAATAAATTTGAGCCTTTCAACTGGTAATCAAAATATGACTTCATGAAACCCGCCATTTTATCTGGATCAATTTGACGACCGCATCATGCTCTACAAATTCCTTAGTGTCAAACGCTGGAAAGACTCAGAATCTTATAAATCTCGACCCATACATTTCGCCCCAAAAACTTCCATTATTTTCAATGTAAAGGACAATCTTCCGTATGGGACGAACTGTTCTACTTAAGCAAGGGGAAGACAACTCGTGCCGAACTTACTAATCGCGATCAAAATTAAGGATTTTTCCCGGATTTGTTCGTTTTTTCGCGTTTTCACGGATGTTTCCCGACCTGGAACGCAAATTTCGAAATTCAAGGACTTTTCCCGTTTTCCCGGGTGCGTGGCAACCCTGCTCTCCACTCTCCTCCACCCCCACCGCGATGGGTGGAGAAATTAAAATTCGCTGGGCCTGTACAGTAGTTTTATCAAACCCTGTTTTTCAAGTAATCTTTTGAAACCTGCCAATTTTTGACAATTGTTTTTTCTAATTAGCCTTACTCAAAAATAACAAAAATGTGTTAACAAAATCTGTTGACATGTTTTCAAGTTAATATTTGGAAACTGCAAACTGTTGACCAAAATAAAAAAATTTTTTGGCACAAGTCGAAAACCACAAATTGGATTGTACTGAGAATTGAATTTAAAACAGACGGTCACTCATATGCAAACGGAGGGAATCTCACAATATATATACACTTTGTGTGGCAGAGAATTAAAAACATACAGAGCAGTAAGAAATAGATTTTATTTAACATGCATGATGTCATGCTTCTCCAAGCTGCCAAGATCTATAAGAAAAAGAAGTTCTTCCTGCGATTCTGTTATAATGTG
Organism: Limnoperna fortunei; assembly: GCA_944474755.1. NCBI lineage: Eukaryota > Metazoa > Mollusca > Bivalvia > Mytilida > Modiolidae > Limnoperna > Limnoperna fortunei. The sequence goes on from OX104113.1 coordinate 37,598,849, forward strand.
AGATACATGTGCTAGTATGGATGTGTCCCAAATAGTTATTTAATTACTTAGTCACAAAACCTGATATCTATGGGACATGTAAGGTATAATTACTACCACCTACCTTTAGGAGAATCTGTAATTTGTTTGGCTTGCTTTATAAATCTCCGAGCTCTGTTCTCTTCTTTGGGGTCATAGTCTGGGTCAAATTCTGATGTGTAAATACTGTCAGTTTTTGGAGTTCGAGATCGTTTTCCTCTGCCAAAGACATCTTCTGCTCTTATGATATCTTTATCATTGATAACAATACCATTTTCAGTATCTTCCAAAACTTGTTCAATCTCATGAGGAGTTTGTGACAAAAACTGAGTGAATTCTTTTTCCCCTGTTGATGTATCCATTTCATCTCTTGCTTCTCCTTCCTGAGAATCTGTTGTTTCACCACTCTTGTTCAGTGTATCCTTGTCAGATTTCCCATCAAGAGATTCATCTTGTGCTTCATTTTTTAAATTATTATTTTTTGTGCCATGTCTATTTTTGGATGCAGAAACTTTTTGTTCATTTTCTTTTTCAACATCATCCTGAATTTTGTCTGTTTCCTCTTCAAGTTTGTTGTCCATTTTATCTGCAATATCATCTGTCTTTTCCTCTGCATTTATGGTACTGTCTTTCTTGTCACATTCTTTTGAATTTTCTTTCTTTGAATCAATATTTTCATCAATTGTTTCATCACCATCATCAGGCAAATTTTCTTCCACATCATTATCTGTTTCCATCCCCTTGTCTTCACTACTATCATTTGTAGATTTTTCAATAGAAGATGATATAGTCTCAAGCCCTGATGTCATAGTAATGGTTTCAGAACGACTGATTGACTCTGAAGTCTCATCCTCTTTAGTCACAACTTCACGAACTTCACTGAACCCAGGGTCTGTATGTATTTTTTCATTGATATCCGCTGTGTCAGTGAGTTCAATACTAGATAAATAACTATTATCTAATAATGAAGTTTCCAACTCCGTCATTTTACAAATCACTATTTGTTATCAGCAGTCTGAAAGAAAAAAGACAAGAATAATCTTCACAATTAGAAATAAAACTCAAAGCCTCATATCATATACTAAAGATTAAGTTGATGTGTATTATATGCTTTTTCACATAATTTCAAGCAATTTTCAACATTGATTTTACAAAGACAGCAATCAAATTGGAAATAAAAATGAAATATACAAGTGTACATGTAATTAATTTTTATTTTGTATTCCATTTCAGAGCATGTTATTGTTATTATTAATGTCATAAACTGACATAGTCATTACAATGAGCTTTGTACTTAAAGAATAGTATTATGGCAAAAAGTGTTAAGCTTCAGACACTTTAACAAATACCACTATGTGAACATTTCATTCTAGTACCCAAACATTTTGCAGTTTAATCTTAAATACTGTCCATGCTCTGCAAATTTTAATTATTCTACTCATTCAGGTGGAGGTAGAGGAGGATACTATATATCTATTAGAAACAGATCAATGTTTGGAATGTTACATGTATGTTAACTTCTTAGGAAGTCCCTGAACTATAGCACAATGATGATAAATTTCTATAATAAAAAAAATCATTAAGGTTTCAACAAATAAGATTAAAGCAAAAACCACCATCAAATAATAATTATTATTATTATCCAATGATAAGATGCAGTAGTAGATACATTGGGGATACATCATGGAAGCATCGGCACTACGTCAGAAATTTGTGGTCACAAATTGTGTTGGATGTAACTATGATACTACAATTTCCTCTAATATGATGGGTGGAGAAACAAAACATGCACGACCTGCACAGTAAGTCACAGGATAGCAGCATATCAAGGGAGAAATTTTTATGAAAACTGTATTTTTATACAAGTGAACTTAGTAATAATAACTAAGGGATTGTCGATAACAAGGGCTGATATAAAAAGGAAATAAAATATAAATATAATAAATAAAATACATGTATATGCAAAATGCTTAAATTTTTTTACAGTTGTTATTGGCATCATTTAAAAGTTTTGACAACATGTTTTCTTGAGAAGATGTTGTCTAACAGTTTTAAAATTACCAGTTCTAAATAAAGAATAGTTAAAATCAACAATATGTACCCAACAATATCATGCAAGTCTTTGTATTTATATATAGATTTTAGTTTCCATTCTAAAGATTTCCTGAATATACGATTCACAGACTCACAGCTGTTATTCATGTCTTAACGATAGTGTTTCAGCTGTCTCTTGTGTAGAATGACATGATGGTGTAGGAAATTTATTAGTTGGGCATGAAAGTATTTTTAAGTTAAGATTTGTAAGATATAATCAATTAATGAAATTTTCTCTGAAACCATAAAACATTTAAATATTGTCAGAAATGGAGAATTTTTTTTTCATTATATATAAAACCTACAGAAGCTTTTGTAGTGGCTTGCGATAACAATGAACTGTTGGATGAATCATTGTGTACTACAAGAATCTTCTGTAAAGTCTCTCAAGGCTGCTCAACAGAAAAACAGCAAAATTTGGAAGAAAAAAATGAACTAAATAAAAGCTCCTTAGCCCAGTTAGGGCATAAATTATGCATTATAAAATGGAAATGTTATCAAATAAAAAATCTATAATTTAAAAATGGTTGAGAAAATTATTTTATTACTATTTTTGTATTACCTTCATACTGTAGATACTTAGAATTATTAGCACTGACAAAAATGATAACATAATACACAACTGTGAGAAGAATTAAATCCTATAAAAGTAACATCTTAAAATTAATTTCAATACATGTGTTAATAATATTTTTATGTCATAATGAAATAACAGAAATCTGTACCACAAAATATATGAATCGTAGTGTTTGAATCGATAGTAATTTCAGGTGGTTTCCAAACGGGTGCCTGAACATCTTGCATCTTAGTTTTAAACACAACAAGCTGAATATTTTTTCAAAACCATTTTTTTTATCATTTTAAGCAAATTAACAATAAATAGTGAAACACTAAATGCTGTCATGCAACAGATTGTGAAATGACACACATGGATACATGTACATGTACATGACAATTCCAATTTCTACTGCCAAAACCATTTCTCAAATCTTCCTTATTTTCTCGTTTCTGTAATTCAGCCTTTTACTTCAATTAATTGAACTGTAAATTCTGGTGATAAGGAAAATTTTCCATGAAATTTTAATTCAAATTCGTAGATGCATCATGCTGGAAAGCAACTATAATTAAATTGATCTAAAAACAGTTTTTTATTTTTTTTTTATTTTTCAAGTTTATGTTAATTCAATACTGATCTTTAACATACATGTATTATACAATTATAGTCTTGTGTAGAGGTCGTTATAAGTTTTAATAGACTCAAATATTAAATATTGACCAATGCCAAAGGCGGAGGTTAATATTAATTTTTGAGTCTATTAAAACTATACGAAAGACTTTGTTTTATTACATAATAATCAGACAAAGGAATTATTTTTTGTCTCATTGAAATTTGCAATAAAATCAATATTTTTGGTATGAAATTTATGTAATTGCATTGATATTATGTTGTCTCCTTAACATATTTACCGTTATAGTCTCTACTATTTAATGTTAAAAGTAAAAAAATTTAGTTTTTAGTTTATCATAATTATAACCAAAAAAAACAAAAAAAAAACAAAAACAACAAAACTCAAAAATAAAACCACCTAAGAGCATTGTGATAGAATGAGGTATTCCATATTGGTTTTAATCAAACAATATCAGAATAAACAGAAAGGAGTTTTGGCTGGTATTGACCAATAGAAATGATTTTAAAAATTCATTATGTTATAAGATCTTATTTCCCTTTCTCAAACTGTTTTTAACACAACGACTTCTGTTATATCTACTGTAAGCAAGGCGAAATGGACTCAAATGAAAACCAAAACGAATTTTAAGAAATAAGTTGGGACTAGAAAAATGTTTCGCAAGCTCATAGTTTAAACATTATAATAGAAATGTGGCCATTTATAAACCTCTTGGTGTACAGTATATATATCGAGATGAATGTTGCATGTTCATGAAATCAACATATCCTATTAATGCGACTGTCAATCTTAATTATGAAAGAAATTTTAATACATCGATAAATGTTAGCGAATCTTTTCACTCGAAACAATCTTTTAACTTACATGATAAAAGTAAAAAAATGGTTAATAAACTTCATGCTGTCAAGAAACTTACAATGATTCAATTTCCTGTAGAAATATGGCCTTCAACTTATTTCTAAATTTAGTAACAAAAAATGGTGCATTGTGGGAAGAGTTACAATTTTCAATTTTTAATCATCTTCACAACATTTTTTATGTAACAAGACACAATAATGAAAAATTAAAATCAACATTAGAAAAATAACACGTCATTAACCAATTATTACTGAACTATAGAATAACAAGAAACACTTGTGCACCAAATCAACAGGCAACGTGCACTAAACAATGATGAAAACGTTTGGCGCTTTATAATACAAGTGATAAGCTAGAAACTGAAAACATATGTTTTCTTCTATTTAATTATGGAATAATGACGATGTGTTAACTAACTCACTGCGTTTAGTTCAATAGTTTTGTCAATTTTTGAGTTCCTGAACTGTATCCATTTCCATTCAAGATTTATTTCCCTTTATGCTTATTTTATTACCCGATGGAAGACGGAAGAATCCGGATAATAAATATAGGAGGTCAAAAATCATGCTGTTTGAGCGATGAATTAGACAAACAGAAAGTAAACATTATGTGGATATTCTTCAAAATTAAACACACAACAAAAGATTATATTAGAACACAAATATTAAAAAAATTACAGTCATTTCGTACCATAACCATTTCGAACCATTGCCATTTCGTAACCAAAATTTACAATTTCGTACCATAACTTATTGCCATTACGTACCATATGTAAATAAATTCGTATCATATGCTAACATTTGAGATACCTCCTGTAGTATCAGATACATACGGAGCAGTAAGTTATTGCATGCGAAAGTGTTTAAAAAAAAATAAAAGTCAATAAAAAATAAAGTATTGACGAACTACAAGATTGTATACCACGGGTGTGACTTTTTACCACACGACACCACAGGTTACCACAGGCTACCACATGCACCATCAAAATACCACAATATACACTTTCTATACAGTTTTATAGGTTTTTACTGTATTTTTTGTAGAAATAATATCTTTCATGCGTTCTGTAACTTCATTGCAAGTAGCAGAATTAACATTTAATTCGTTTTGTGTATCCATTGATAATGAGCCACTTATGACCGTGAAACAACAACCACAGGAACTTACAAAACTGCTTATCTGTGTAATTACCCGCATAATTACGCGTGATAAAATGCATAGAACAGATTAATTCATTTTAAAAACACAAATAAATTAATGATAGAAATAATAAAGCATATCATGCAGTTTTGTAAGTTCCTGTAGTTGTCTTTTCTTGATCATAAATGACTCGTTATCAATGATATTCGAAACTGACTTAATGTTTATTTTGCTATTAAAAAAAGATGCTACAAAAAGCAATATGGACATTATTTCTACATAAAATAAAGTAAAAAAACCTATACAACTGTAAAGAACGTGTATATTGTGGTATTTTGATGGTGCATGTGGTAGCCTGTGGTAACCTGTGGTGTCGTGTGGTAAAAAGTCACACCACTGCTGATTACTCAAATTAATAATAAGTCTGTGATTTTAAAGAGGAAAAAAGAGAAAAGAAATAAAGTAAAATTAGACTTTTTGCCGACGACAGTATAATTTACAAAGAAATAAAAAATCAGGATGATTGTAATAAATTACAGCTAGATCTAAATGCAGTAGCATAATGGGAGTCCGATTGGCTCATGGCCTTCCATCCAGATAAAATATACCAAGCTCACAATATCACAAAAAAAAAACTTTCATCCAAACTACATTCTAAATGATCATGTACTCGAATCAGTTTCTCCAGAAAAACATATGCATCTGGTAGTCGCCTTACAACCAAATTTAAAATGGAATACACATTACAATAACATTGTCTCCAATGCAAATAAGTCACTTGGCTTTCTGAAAGAAAATCTTAAGTATCCAATACAGAAATAAAGTTAAAAGCCTAAAAAAGCCCTAGTTTGGCCCTAACTTGAATATAGTTGCAGTGTTTGGGACACTCATACCAAAGATGGGATACACCAGATTGAAATGGTCCAGAGGCAGTCAGCTCGCTACATATGTAATAACTACCACAACACTAGCAGCGTGTCTAACATGATTGATACATTGCAGTGGCCATCATTAGCTGAGTGTCACCTCAGATCAAGATTGGTCATATTTTATAAAATAGTGTACTGCCTAATAGCCATACCTACAGATCATACCATCAAACACAAGAACAAGACAATAGCACCAGCAAACATACAGACATATACAAAAAGCAAAAGATTTATACAAATGGTCATTTTTCCCACACACAATAGTACAAAGGAATGCTTTAACACAAACATAACAGTGTACAACAGTTGACAGTTTTAGGGGAACAGCTTACTACAGCTGTTCTCTATCCATACCTTCTTATTTAAATTTTGACATTTTCATTTTTAATCAATTTGTGTGTGTGTGTGTGTATAGTAGCACTACAAAATTTAAAATCGGCATACTTATTTTGTTTTCTTAAAATTAATGGTTATAAAGGCAAAAATCAATGCATGAAATCTTGAAATTATAATTTAAAACAAAATAAATATTAGTTATTTGTTTTGATTGGGGATTCTGTGAAATTTACAACTGTTATTATGTTTGATGATCACATTATTGTTATATTGAAAATTCAACATGGCTGCATGGCCATTGATGCATTCTTATTAGCTTAAAGTTTAAAAATCTACTTTTGACAACCCACACTTCACAGATTAAAATCTGATATTGTAGAAATATACCTAAGTTAGGCCTCAAATAATTTTGAGATTTTAAAGCCTAAAACTAAGATGGCCACTTACAGAGGAATGTGGCTTAAATGTAACACAAGACTTTATGGGAAATAAATACATAACAGTATTATTTTAGAAACTGTCTTGCACATAAATCAAATGATGCAGAAATAGTGTAGTTCTCTAATTTTTTTATTAAACTGATTGAAACGGACAATATTTGAACACAGTCTAATTAAAATTAGCCCTTGCGTTTCGTTGCGACACAATGTAAATAGTAAACACCCATTGGCTATTTTAATTAGACTGATTTGAACAATGACTACAGGTCAGTTTTCTCTGATACCACTACATCATTCAAAAACAAAATTTGCAGGAAAGATGTTTTCATAAGTCGGGTCAATGTGACAGGTTCCTAAGAGCCCTGTTTTTGTTCAAAGCATATCAGTTTAATCAATCAATCTGCTTTTTAGAATTTTACATCTAATAAAGCATAATGTTTTTGTTTCAGGAATGTTTTCCAGTTATTATTTAGATTTTCTGACACTGCCATTAGTTATAAGTTCAGTTACATGTGCAAAATGCAGATCCAAATTTTCAACTTTTCAAAGATTGTCAAAATGTCTTGCATATCTTCCAGCAACTAGGAAAATACCAGAAAATGATAAAATCCAGTATAATTTAAACAGCATAGAGAAAGCAGGTAATAAGGGTAATTACAAAAACAAGAAAACAATCATTTAAGTAGACATTGAAATTCTATTCTGAAACCTTTCACTAATCTTGTGCAGAAATGACTATTAAAATGGTGATTTCTTGTTTTTATTTTAAAACAAATTATTTTTTGTTGGATGCTTTTGACCAGTGGAAACTAATTAAACATATAGCACTAGTGTTAGTACATACTATGTGTTCATGCCCATATAAATTGGAATTAAATGTTACTAATAATTGGGCAGTATTATTTCTTTATATATCTTGTTTTAATACTTAATTGCAATTTATTAAAATCTTGATAAAAACTTTCAGTTATTTGAATTAGGTCTAATTAATGTCTATATGATGTCATGTTCACTATCAAACAATAACCAATTACTTTTTTATTTAATTGAAAAATAAAAAATACATATGCTGTGCAATTTATAACTTAAATTGTATAAAAACAAATTTGTGTGCGTTCTATATTTAGAATGAGATCATATGTTTAGGTGTGTGTCTTGTTTGACATGACATACTTACAACATCTTCACTTTTAAATATTGCAATATTGCATGTACCGTGAAGTTAACTTGTGACATACATGTACATACAATGCCAATTTTGTCTTGAGCAAAATATATCAGCGATAATATAATTTTCATCAAAACACAGTAGTAACATGGAAAGGCCACTAATCTTACCGACTGTAGCTCATTGTAGGCTTTATAATGTTCAATATCAATAGGATTTTTTACAAATCCTTGATTATTGTTTTAATGTGCTAATAAATATCTTTTTGTTACAGAAGAAATTGCTGAAATTATCCTAAAAAATCGCAAGTTTGATAATAACTTGATTGTGGAAAAAAATTCAGGTATAATACAGTAACAATAGTTTTTATGTTACTTTTAGCAATTTTTCAGCAGTTTGGCATTTTAACTCTGCAAAAATTCAGAGTACCTGATGAGAACCTCTACTTTTGGCAAGACAACTGGTAATCTTTATCAGTTAAGGTTGGAGTTGAGCCCACCTTGCAAACGTTTAACTGAAACTTCAAATAAGTGTTGACATTCCTGTGATCAACAGTAGATGACTCACTACCTAGAACCCAGAGGAACCACAAGTCCTCAGTGACATTTGTTACATTAATGTAGGTTTAGTGCTTAACTCTTTCCTTTTCACATTGGTACCTAGTACCAGTGAAGTTTTTTAAATGAAATGTAACCCTAATCAAATAGGCTGTTTTAATGCCGACACTAAAAAAACTGTATCAATTAAAATGCTCACGATTTATCTGTTAATTTTTGTTTAACCACATTTAATGTTTACATCCATCAACCATAAGTGCATTTTTTTCATTGGTAAGTCTTTTAATTTAGAAGGAAAATGCCTATAATTTGACATTACTTCTAGTTATTAATAATTTTTCCAACATTACTTGTCATTCATTGTCAGTTATATAGAATAAGTTTAGGTGCCTCAGTGGCTGAGAGGTTAAGGTAGTTGGTCCACTATTAATTACGTTAGGTGGCAGGTTTGAGTCTCACTGTGGACTTGTTGTACTAAACTCCAATCTTATATATAATTAATTGACAAGGATCAACATTTTCCTTCTGAAGGTCGATAGTTTTCTCCAGGTACTTTGGCTTCCTCCCAGAGTAAAAAATGAATGCCTTGATAGAGCTGAAAAGTGCTGAAAGTGGGCTTAAACATCATTCAAACCAGCAAACAATAAATGATGTTTATTCATTGTTGAATAATAAAACAACGAAATAAGTTCAAAAGTGTAAAAAAAAACATGTATAAATTTTACTCATTTGTATAAAATGAAAATAAAGTGTTTCCTTAAATTTCATTCTGCTTTTTCAAAAAATGTAATTCATGATTTAAAATGCATTATAATTGAATGTGTTATAATAGATATGTCAGGGATCGAGTTAAGAAAAATATTTGAAATAGGGTACCAGTCGTAGACATAATCTTATATTGTTAGTAAAACACAACTTTGTGTATACAAGTGATGCAATTTGCATACTATCACCTTTAATCAAAAGATTTCAGAATAATTGTACAATTTTCAACCTAAAAGTAATGAAGTACTAGCTTTTTACATTTTAGTTTAATTCCAACATGGTGTCACATGGAGTGTGAATACTATGAATTCATCATGATATAAATATGTCTGAAGTTGGTTATTTATTTTAATAGGGGAAGGATTATTAACTAAAGCCTTAATGAAGAAGGAAAAAGGAATTAAACAATATCTCTGTATTGAAGAAATCAACTGGAAGGTAAGAAAAAAAATTAAATATTTCAGAGTTGAACACAGTGATCCAAACTGTAGCTGTTTGCAGAACATGATTTAAGTGAATACTAAAGATCAAAGTCAGAGAGGAGAGTTTATATTCTGTTGGAAATATACATTTTGTATACCTATTGCTACCATGACTGACTGATACAAAATACTACACTTTTATTATATACACCTGACCTTTTTCATAAACAACCAGATGGGTCAATGCCATAGTCTTTATTGGGAAATAACATGGAATCCTTTGGTGAGCTAAATTGTTATTTTGGAAGAATTTTCCATAGATGCTTCTGAACTAAATCTACTGTAATCGGACGACCCTGTCACATTAAATCTGGCTTCAAGTTGACTGGTAAAGGCTTTGTCATTACATGCTGCAATCTTAGCAGAAAAGTACTTAGTACTCACTTTATAGTCTTTGAATTGAACTGACCATGGGTGAGACTTTTGCAGTTTTCAGTCTGACTGAATTGGAATAAACTAATGAAATATATAATCAAATTTATGTACATTTTAGTTACATAAAAAACAAATGGAAAAAGAAGTGACTGATGTTAGTCAGAGCAGAGAAAAAGAAAACAAAGAGGCAGAAATACAAAGACTTCTGCAGGTTAAAGAAAAATTATTATTAAAGTTAAATGTCAGTTATTTGAAAAAAAAACTGTAGATTTTAAAAGAATTTCTGTTAAACAAATATCTATGTAATAATAATATGTTTTAAGTAATTTTTTCAAAACAAGTGCATTTATAACCAAAAAAAAAAAGTTACTTTTTCAGTCCTACAGGGTACATGTTTGATTTTAAAGCATATCACATTTTTATTTAACGTCCAATGAGGTACATGTTTGATTTTAAAGCATATCACATATGTATTTAATGTCCTATGAGTTACATGTTTGATTATAAAGCATATCACATATTTATTTAACAATTGCATTACGAAAGAAAACCAGCTATACGACTGATCAATTTTATCAACCTGCCTGAATGTCAGTGTAAGCTATTTTTTCCAGTGTCCATTATCTGTCTGCAAATCTTTCAAATTTTAATCTTTTATTTAGCACCAATTTAACAAATTAATACTAAAGTTATTTAACAATCTTTACTTTGAAACTAATAGTTGTAGCTTTGCATGATTATAGTGTTGAAGGCCTGCATTAAACCTCTAACATGACCACCTTGAGGAAATTTTAAGAATCTTCTGAAAAAAAAAGGCCATATAAAAAATAATTTTGTATAAATAACACAAGGGAGGTCATTCTACATTAGATGCTTACCAAACTATTATATCAGCCCCCAGACTATTCTTGTTTTGTTATAGTCAGACTTCTATGTGTTTGATTCAGGCTATCCAAAGTCTTAAGTTTTATGTTTGGGTTCTTCAGATGTTTTAAATAGTGACTTCTGTTTGTAGGATCTACCAAAGGCTGGAAAAAAACTGCTACAGATACATTACATTTCAAGTTTTCCTTTAAACAAAGAAGAAGAAAAAGTTATAAAATCAGCTATGAAAAAAGCAGGTTTGTTTTTGAGAAAACTATATTGAAATATAAAAATTCTTGAATTTTGGTATTTTTGGGATAGAGATCATTTAGAACAAAGTTGTTGAGATTCTGTTAGGAGCTGTCAATGTTTTCAATACTGTAGCAAAATATTTTCTGTAGATTTTTCATTTGCAGTGGTCTTACAAGCCACATTGTAGTATTAACATATATATTAAAAATGTAAGTATACATTCACACCATACATGTTTGAATGGTCTGTGACTGGTTTTCCATAGATTTTGAAGAAAGCGATAACCATGTGATTTATGCTTGTGTACAAAGCTTTGGAACTTGAGTCACTCTTAAAGCTTAACTTTTACAATTACAAGTATTAAATGTGTGACCATAAATAACATTAAAAAAAACTATATATATCAAATTTTAGGAAGAAGATTTTGCCTACCTTTGAAAACTTTGAAAATTAAATAAATTAAGAATGGGGTGGTGGTGGTGGTGGTGGGTGGGGGGAGCTATAGCTAAATTACATAGAAGGGATTATATATAGGAGAAATGGTGTCGTACACCCTTGCTAATTTGTAGCAGAAAAAACTACAAGTCTCTTGACACTGGAATTATTTTTACATTTGGTCACAATCATCCTTAGGTTACCTGGTTTCAAATTTGTACCCAGGGAGGTTGATCAATGGACAAAAATGGCTGCTGTTACTAAAAATAGAACATAGGGTCAACACACGTTTTTTTCTTTCATTATTTCAAAAATTAAAATACTTTTAGCATAGTAAAAGACATAACTCAGATTGATCAGCACATTAAGCTCCTATTAGTCCGAAATTCTGTAATAACTTCATGTAGGAGTTATTGCCCTTAGATTTATGAAAACATTTTAAGTTTTAACAATATATCTTGAAAATTATAAGATCTAGATTGCCACTGTAAATTGCTGAAATGATCAACAAGACAATGCCTACAAATCGCATAAGTGTTCCAAAATTTCTGACTACTTCTTTTAGGAGTTATTGCCTTTCAATCTTAATTTTTTTTAATAAAAATGTTCAGTTTTTGCTCTGTAATTTATAAAAACTATAACAGCTAGAGTGATACTGTAAACTGCAAAAATGATCAGCAATACAAATTCTACTATTCACTCGATTTTGAACAAAAGTTGATTGTGACATTGTGAAAATATATTTAAAAAATCTTACTACATGTATGACGTCACTATAAAGAGTGTTGATTGTTTATGATGTTGATCAGGATTCTATACTTGTTTTACCACTCAGAGCATTTTAGGCAAGTCATATTAGCAAAAATAATCATCAGAAGGACAATGCCTAAAAATCATGTAATTGTGTGAAAATTGTCTGATGAATCCCTATAGGAGTTATTGCCCTTTAATAACTATTTTTTTGTGTGAACTTTGTCGTTTTTGCCCTGTAACAACAGCTATAATGAAACTGTAAATTTAAAAAAAGGATCTACAAGGCATGGTCTACAAATCAATCTTGTCCGATGTCTCTTTATATGAGTTATTGCCCTTTGATGACAATTTTGGAAAAAATAATAAGTTTTTTTGTTTTATAAATTGAAATCTATAAGAGCTAGAGTAAAACTGTTTATTACTTAATTAACCTAAAGTACAAGGCCTACAAAGAATTTAATTTTCAAAAATTGTCTTATGACTCCTTATAAGAGTTATTGCCCTTTAATCAAAAGTTGTGAAACTTTTGGTAAATATTTAAAAACTGTAAAACAGCTAAATTTAGACGGAAAGTGTAAATTACAAAAAATTTTATGATAGCTAGAAATCATTTGTGTTTCAGGTGAGTGTCAGATTACAGGCTCCTGGGAGGGAGCCTCTAGTTAATAAACTGCTATTATAAGTATTAAAGGTACCATATCTCATTTTCTTTTAAATTATTTTGAATGTATGGAGTTTTCCAAACTTTAAAAGTAATCACACAGGCCTGAAATAGTAACTTATTCTTTTTTTCAGAAACTAATTCGATGACGTATATAAGAATACTACCAAGACTGTGTCAATATTCAGTCATACAAGGGATAATAAAAAATCTCAGTGAATGTGACAGCATTGATGGTAAAATGAATGCAGAATATTTCTTCATATGCACACCAGAACTGTACAGGGTAAATTCCAGTAGTATAGAAATTTATGACACCTTTAGAGTACATGTTTGTTATGCTTTATAAATGTTCATTTTGCCTGAATGCAAATTATAATATTAAGTAATGATGATTGGTCAATTATAGATTATATTCAAACTGACAGGACAATCAGTTATAAAAAATTAAATTTATATCAACAAAATTCTTGTTACTTGTAGGATCTCGGTGGCTGCCTGTTGAGGTAGTTAATCATCTACTATTGATCCCTTGTCTGTCAACAATGAGGTTACAGCCTCACTGCAGGCAGGGTATGCTAGACTTCAATGTTAATTGACAAGGATTGCCAGTTTTCCTACTGGTTACTCAGGCCTCCTCCCTCATTAAAAACTGGACACCATGATATAGCCGAAAAATTGCTCAAAGTGGCGTTACACACTATTCAAATAAACAACTTTTTACGTTCTGCTACAGAAAAATGGTTTATTGCACAAATATTGTTGCAAGCTCAAGCAATGTAATATTCTGCATCCATATGTGTGCAATAATATAGGGTTATTGCATGAATATTTGGAAATATTGTCCCATGCAATATAGCATCTTGTGAGGGACAATATTTCCCAATATTCATGCAATAACCCTTTTATTATATAGTAATCATTTTTTTTTTGTGCTTTTAAGTGATTATTCATTGTCTTTGTTATTTGGTCAATATTACAGATATATATTTTGATGTAGATGTACATACATGTAAAATAAAAAACAGATTTTTTTTTCAATTTTGTGTTTTTATTTGTTGCTCCTTATTGTTGTGAATATAAATTCCTGCTTTGAAACGATCCACTTGTACACGATATTTAAATACCGTTTTGTACAGTTTACACTCAATTTTTTCCTTTGTTGGTCTATGAATTCTTCAATTTTACTTCTATCTACAATCGAATTTACTTCCATTTGTTCAGTTTCAAGCGGTTCTGCTAATGTTCCCTTCGAGAGCAGATCATGTATGACATTTTTGGCAATGTTTGTTTACCAAACAACAGTAAAATATAAAGCCAATGTTCAGAACACATCTGTACTTTTCCCGGAATTTACATAAAAGACCGAGATTCAGTGTGAAATATGAAAATATATTGCACTTTCTTGCTATATGAAACACAAAGGGGAAAAATTATTACTATATAATATTTAGAGGTTTCTATATGGCATTATCCATATCACATCCTTTAGCAACCAGAGATCTCCATATCAGCCTCAGAGCCTTTAGGTCAGAGGGCAGATATGGGTCAAGAGTTAATTTGGAGATCGTATTTACTATCTTGATTTGTGCCTCTAAATTTGTTTTTCTATGTCATTCAGATGCTTTTCATTATTATATTATTGTGTTTCCAAAAAGATTTTATTTGATGATTTATGTATTCAGATTCTCTTTTAAGACTTGCCCATGAGTTATTTGATGTAACACATGGGGCAGTCAGTCAGTTGTCTTTTTTCTGTTTAAAGCTGATTTGAGACACATTTCTGAATATTTCTGAATGTTTCATGTGTGGAATTAAGTTGAAGTCAAAATTTTACATATTAAAGATTATGGACCAATTGTCAAAATTACAGACAAATTCTTAACAATTACTGAAAGTTTCAAAAAGAGTAATAAACTCAGAAATGGGATGTTATATGGACATCGCTCATATACTAAAAACTGCAAGTTTCAAACTCAGGGCAGATATGGATCTCCAGTGAAAATATATAGAAAATCCATGTCTGCCCTAAAGAGGTGTGATACTACATCCATATTACACCCCTTGGCGATATGATTCTGCAACCTTTATCAGTATGATATAAGTATTAAAAAAACAAACATATCTTTACTGATTATATAAGATTACTTTATTCTTATATCAAATATTTATTAGCTGACATGATTCAGTTTGTAGATTTTATTGATTTGTTGCACTTAATGGGTCATAACCTGTTTAATGTCTTTATCTGTCTGTTCATATATATTTCACATTTAAAATATTTCCCTCTGCAATCACAGGTCCAGTTAGAAGAAAACTTGGCATGGGTGGTGAATGTTTAATAATATAAAAATGATTTCATGTAGCCATACCCTACTACCAAGATGGCCACCATTTTTTGAATTGGTTGAAACCAGCCTCAATTTCAATGTATCAATAAATACTGTGATCTTTTGTTCTCTGAAAAATTTATTGTAAATAAGTATCATTATTTATAAAAAAAAGATATTTTCTATTACTCTTTAGACACCAATGAGCGAATTTGAACTTGGTATGGATTATCCTTGTTTTATCTTCTGAAATTGTATCTACTAGTCATGACCTCCACCTACATATATAACGTACATAAATTTTACATACTGTCTGCAGTTTTCCCTGGAAATGTCCCAAAATTTTGTATTATCAACGTTACTGTTATCCATAATCAGCTGGACCTACCAGAAATCACTGTTATAGGTTGTACAGGGATTTACTTGGTCTGAAAAATTGTTAAAATATGACATTTTTTGGTATAGTATTAAAGGCATAGTAAGTGATATTTCAGTCTTAATTATATTAAAAAATTGATAACTCTTCAAATTTATTGACTTTTACATTATTACAACATAGTAGTGGTACCTGTAAAAAAACAATTTGTTTTATTTTTATCAGAAGGTGGCCAATATGAGGTTAGAGATGAAACGTGGTTTATATCTTTCATCACTACCAGTCATGATGGATTATTACTTTGACATAAACTGTTTGGCAAAGGTAATCACTTTTTAGATTTGTATCTTGAATTCTTAAACCACTGGGTCACTTTCAATGTATGGTTTGAAACTGCTAATAAAATTCCAAGATGGTCACAATTAATGAAAATTGGCTGTTTCCTTCATTTTCAGACAAAAGTAGACCAAATGCAGCACACATTTTAGAGATGTAGTTGTTCAGGATTGGGCCTATTTTAACAAACAAATATTTAATAATTAAAAACCTCATGTTAAACCAATGTGCACATGGAATGGCTTTAATTGTTGCCTCCTGAAAAGTGGTTTTAATAAGTTATTTAGACCATTAGGTTTTGTTATACATGTACTTGGAACAAAATTCCTAATTATGCATATTTTGTCAAAAATTCATTGAAGGATTATATCCTGTGAAACTACTTGGCTGTTAAAGTTATGTTTTCATCTGTCTTCTTCCTCCAATTTATACATGTATGACCAAACATTGCCAAGATTGACAAAACAACCCGCAATTTGTACATTTTCACATTGTATGATTACTGCTGATAAAGTAAGTAACAACATACTGGAACTTATATTTATATCACCCAATTTATCAGGTGAGTAAGGAAATTAGCGTTAAAAGGAATATCGAACACTTTGTTTTTGATACAGATTTTATCACATCTCAATGTATGAGGTTTGCCCAAACTGTCCAATATTCCATATTTATTCAAACAAACTTTATATGAATTTTTCTTAAATGCTCTGCTAGGCATGATGACCATAATAACTAAACGATATATTTAGCATGCCTTTTCTATAAAAAAAAGTGCAATTCGAAAGGCAGATTTACCAGCAATGATTTTTATTTGATTTTGATTTTTATATTTTAGATTCCAAACTCCTGCTTTACACCTGAGATTAAAAGAAAAAGAAAATTTTTGACAGTATGTATATTGCAATAAAACTGAAAGAGATTCATTTATTGATGAATTTTTTTAGTCAAAATACTATGTCCTGTCAGATATTTTCTACCTATTGGTCAATCAATTCTTAATACAGTTAACAGCTGTTTAGAAAACTGCTTCAATCTATTTTCTTTAAAGCTCTTCATCATTAAGAGCTGGACATTTAAATTGCAGCTAATCATGCATGACTCAGGTAAATTTCTAACATCTTACTTGAAGATTTGTCATAGGGTTCAGTGTTAGAGAACAAAAAAGTTTTCATTCACCTGAGTCATGCATGAGGTATTGTTTGATAAAGTCTTTATAGATTATTCCACTCTGTAAAGGTTAATAGGTTATTTACATTTTTGAAACGAGATGCGTTTTCTCGTTCATATCTCATCGAAGGGCGTCAGCCCTGAGATGAGATGACGAGAAAATGCATCGAGTTTCATAAAATGTAAATAATCTGTTTATCGCTGTTTTGTAACATTGTGAGGTCACAGTGTTACTTAATGACGTCTTGACAGCGAGCTGAGATGGGCCCATCTCAAGCTAGTAGAGTGAGATAGAATAATATCACACACAAAGATCGCCTGAATATAGCTGAAATATTGCTGCTCGGGCGTTAAACACCATTAATCAATCAATCACACACAAAGATCAAAAGAAAATACTGCAAAATAGCGATAAATTGTTTTTATAGTCTTTAAACTATTCCACTTTGTAGAGGTATTGTTTTTATAGTCTTTAAACTATTCCACTTTGTAGAGGTATTGCTTGATAAAGTCTAAATATTTTGTTCATGATCTTAATTTTAGTTACAAGTGAAGCATGAATTAATTACGGAGGAATTTCATTTTCTGTTACACCTGGTACCCCGACCTGATGTTGTACATGATGTTGATGAGGAGAAGTTAAACATGTTCCTTTTACAAGTTTTACGGATACCAAAAGAAAGGATTATTCCAAAGATGGAGTATGTATCCTATGACACCTTTTAATTTTTCTTGTTGTTTTATTTGCAAAAAGAGAATTTTGCACAAATTATGTTGTATTTTTATAGCACATGCTTGAGAAAAACAAATTTTCCTGAAGATTTTTCAAGAAGATTCATGAATAAAATACATTCTATGTAATTTATTGTCACAGAAATTTTAAGCTGGTTATAGAATTTTAACTCTTATAGAGTTTGGAAGACTGCAATGTGCATTTATGGAATTTCAACAAGACAGGACAGCTGTTATTATCATCATATACACAAACTTAACACAGTATTAACTGTCTGCATTACATTAATTATAATTTAATAGTTGATAAAGTGGGTATGAGATGTTATACAATTATTTAATGTCTACCAGGCAATATATCAGAATATTTTTTTCAAGATTGGCTTCGGGCAATAGAACATTAAGCTGATCTTAGTACTAAGAGAGAAATATTCTGATCTATTGCCTGGTTAGATATTAAATAACTGTTTTATCACCTAATACACCTGTCAACAACAGAGTCTACACCAAGTTAAGTCAAGATTGTTAAATCAAGAGTCTTGACAATTAAAAAAAAACTTATAATCTAAAAACATTAAAAAAATATACATATAAACTTTAGTTTTTAAATATTATTGTCTGCTAAAAAAATATGCATTAGTAATCAAGTAGCTAATGAATATTCAAGATGGTTTATTGATAAATTAAAATCTGCGTCAAAAGGTCAGGGGGCAATGGTACCAGGCAACAGAATCATAATTATATTGTCCGGTATAAACGTTCTAATCATAAAAAGGGTAAAAATTGAAAAAACCTCTAATTCTGATAGAATTAGGTAATAGACTATTACATGGAGCTGTTTCATGTTTGACAAATGGAAATAATTTGGCACTTTTGTCTTTATGTTGATATAGGAGGTATTAAAATTGTAATTGATTGATTGATTGATTAATGGTGTTTAACGCCAGAGCAGCAATATTTCAGCTATATTCAGGCGATGAACATGAAATAGATGATAAAATGAACATGAAATGATGATGAATGAAAATGGGATGGGACACAAGGAAAAATAGGGGTAACGGATTTTGGATTGCCACTGGCAAATGGGAGGATGGATAGGGTCGGGCAATTTAGCCTCCTGTAGCGGGATAGAAATCCCTACTCATAGCGAATACTACAGCAGCGTTCTTTAACGTGCGAGGAACGTGGCATTTTTCCCAACACGGTGCACTAATATGGTTTGCGGTCAGGTTTTCCGTATTATGGCCTGACAACCCCAGCTTGCCAGGGGTACCCCATTCAACCACCTGGGGCACACATCCCAGTCGGTCTTTAGGCAAACCGACCTGACACCCCGGTCAGGGTACTGGGCGCTATTTAGTCGCCTTTTACGACAAGCTAGCGCGACTGCGGTCTATTCTTTTAGCCACCCGGATCCCGCACGGGGCTAAAATTGTAATGAAACACAGGATCAAGTGTCAATTCTGATTGGGCAGTGCTAATAATTACATGCATGATGCTGTTACACAAGTCCAGATTTTATTTCTGGTAAATAAAAAAAATGGTCTTATTTTAGTTTGTTTAATCAGATTTGAATTGCAGTTGCATTAGACTGCATATAGCTATAAGGTGTTTGAATATTTGCATGCATCAATTTGTGATTCTGGTATCCACTGAACATTTCAAACTGTAACCACTAAATCACCAAGTATATTAGCAGATCTTCAAATACAATACATGTATCTCTTAATTTTATTTTTTCTTGATTCCTCTGGAAAAAAATTATAGTACCACTCACTGTGTGTTAGGATTATTGTACTTCAAACAGCTTATCTACTAAGAAGATGGGTGCCTGACCAATTTCCTGATAGGGTGCATTAACCTATAGATCTAACAAGATTAATACCCTCGGAGTAATAATTCAGGTTTATACATTTATAAAGTATAGTGCTTTTGACAAAGTTTACCAGTTAAATGTGGTCACTCCAGTTTCTGTTTCTCAGAATTAGCAGATCTCTTCTGTTACTATGATTCCTGTTCTTCTGGAATGACATGTCCCTCCTATCACAGATCCTTTCATTCATCCCAGTTCCCTTTCCATGGCACAGGACAGACAGATCGCTTCTGTTACTATGATTCCTGTTCTTCTGGAATGACATGTCCCTCCTATCACAGATCCCTTCATTCATTCCAGTTCCCTTTCCATGGAACAGGATTGACAGATCACTTCTTTTACTATGGTTCCTGTCTCAGATCCCTTCATTCACATGAGTCCTTTTCTATGGCACAGGACAGACAGATCGCTTCTGTTACTATGGTTCCTGTCTCAGATCCCTTCATTCACATGAGTCCTTTTTTATGGCACAGGACAGACAGATCGCTTCTGTTACTATGATTCCTGTTCCACTGGAATGACACATCCCACCTAACACAGATTCCTTCATTCACTCCAGTTCTTTTTCCACAGCACAGGACTGACAGATCCCTTTAATCATAGGTTCCTCTCTTTCACTACTGTTAATGTTCCACTGGATTAAAATTCACAGGACACCAATCTAATTTTCTTCTATCTTAGAATAGATTTTGCATGGTTAAATTAATACATATTGCATGGATAAATTAATAAAATCTTTATTATTTATATTGTATAATCCCATAAAATAAACAAATATTTACAATCAACTTATTCCTATACTATTATCTCAAAAATACTGATAGAGTTAAATACAAGCTTATAAATGAAACAAGTTAAGTTAAATAATGAAAATTTTTAATTTAAGATTTCCAGTATTTTTCCTGGAGGCATAAATTATCCTCTACTCATAATAACTGTATACCAATTACTTTACATTATGAAAAATGTCCCAAAATGGAAAAACTTCATTGAACAGAATTTTGTGAATCCATTTTGATTGTGTTTTTTATGGTCTTCTCTATACAATCCATTAAAAAAAATGGAATTCCTTACATCAAAAACTTGATGTATGGCAAGTTTGCAGAAAATTCATTGACATTGTAGTATGTCTTAAGGTGTCATTGAAACATATGCAATTTAATCCAGTTACAAATCACACCATTCCATATGACGCAAATTGGAATTGGAAAAGAAACTGTTGCCATAGTAACTGTTTACTTCTGTATGTTTATGTCAGCATTTTAGTAATTATAAACATGTGTTATTATAGTTTTTGTGGATTGCTTTTCAGAAATGTATTTGCTGATAGTGGAATACATCTAATAAGAATGGGTTTTACAATGATGGACAGATTTATTGATGTGACACCTCAACAATTAGTACAGATATATAAGGTTTGTTTGTTTGTTTGAATGATGTTTGTCGCTTCTTTCAGCAAATTTTTCAGGTATATCATGGTGTCCAGTTTGTAGTGGAGGAGAAAACCTGAATACCTGGATAAAACCCAGGATGTTCAGTATGAAAACTGGCAATTAAGGTTGGAATCAAGCTCACCCTTCAAGCAGT
Source organism: Limnoperna fortunei (assembly GCA_944474755.1). NCBI lineage: Eukaryota > Metazoa > Mollusca > Bivalvia > Mytilida > Modiolidae > Limnoperna > Limnoperna fortunei. Next base: position 37,620,567 of record OX104113.1, read on the forward strand.
GAAACTTGAACCCACAACCTCACTGTTGACAGAGCACATGATCTATAGTAGATGACTAACTACCTTAACCACTCTGCTTTATTTAAGGTATTACAACAAGAATTAGGAACTAGTACAACCCAAATATATATTTTCCTTGAAAAGAAAAATGTCCTTGAAAATAATACAAAACCCCTAAAACTATGAACTTTTTACTAAGGCAGGGTATTTACATTATATATATACTGGTTTACCCATGTCCATCTCTTAAGTAAAAGTTATTAAAGTTATTAACAGGAATTTATTCCAATGCTATGAATTTGGACCATACCCACTCTTCATATATACTATAGGGGGTGGGGGGCAACTGCGAGATCAAGCAATAAACAAATAAGAAAAAAAAGCAGTCTCACTCGAAAGTTTTTGTTTTTGAAAATCTCATTTTGTATATTTAAAAAATAAAAGTATATAATGTTATGAAACAAAATTAATGAATTTGCATATTTATTACAAGATATCTTTAATACAAATAACATACTTTTTCAGGTTCACAAATTTCTGGGACCATACTGGGAGGGTTCCCAGTGCTCGACCCACAGAGCAGCCCAGCGCGTCCTCTGGTGGCGGATAGGGGAGACCCTCTTGTTGGGGGGGGTTGTCAGGTCATAATACGGAAAGCCTGACCGTGGACCATAGTTGGTAACGTGTTTGGAGAATGCCACGCTCATGGCACAATAAAAACCCCTTTTGTAGATTTCGAAAAAGAGTAGGCTCATTGTAGCCGCTACAAAAGGCTAAATTTTCCGCCCCTACCCAAAACTCCATACTTTTCCAGTGGCAGTCAAAATTGTATTCCCTGTGACCCATCCCACCCCCATTTTCCGTTGATTTATTGTTTGTTAACTTGTTCCCGTCCTGAATATAGCTGAAATACTGCTCGCTGGACGTAAAGCAGACATCCAATCAATCAAATCTTCATTTTCCATCCCATACTAGAAAAAAACACCAAAGTGATTTTTTTTATCCTGCAGAGTTGTAAAACTAGCCATTACTAATGACTTCTTTTATAGGAAATGCAAACTTGGCCTGGATATGAAGGATCTTATCTTTTCTCCTTATTACATGAAGATAGAATCCAGGAACCAGTAGTGAAATACCTGCCAACACAGAATGGTGACAACCTTGCATTCATTGAAGGAGGTGACAGTATAAAATTTATTGAAGGGGGCAATAAAGAAACAATGTTTGATGAAAAAGATGTGGAAATCCTCCATGATGATGATAAGGATGATCAAGACCATGACGATAAATATGATCATGATTCTGATATTGATGATGATGTTGATAATGAGGATAGTGATGATATAATGGATCATCATGATCATGGCCGCAATCAGGGAAGGATGTAGAGATCCTCTTGGTAACATATTTTTGTGTCTACATGTGTTTCAAATATGATCTTATTCATTTGAAGCTAGTTTACAAAAATTATTCAAAACTAGAGTTTATCAAATTATATTAGGGATTTTTTTTGTAAATATATATTTGTCTTTCAGAAAGTACATTCGTGATAGCAGCAAATGCCAATTCTAGAATATATGAACAAAATAATTTGATGTCTTGTTGGCTTAGGAGACTGAAAGTCAAAGTGAACTGTGAGCTCAGTTTTTGTCCATCATCTGTAAACTTTGTACTTTATCTGAAATTAATAGAACAGTGTCTATAAGTTCAGTTTGAATGATCTTCTGAGTAATTTTCAATTTATTTCCCTGTTTTAGGGCTACCTACTTATTGATTTATCACTTGTCTGAAATATTGTTGGCATGATGTTATACATCCTTGAGTCCAACAATGATATTTAAATTCATTGTTACATAAGTATAAAATACAATCTCCATCTGAAATTTAGATTTGTACTTTCTCTCTATGTTCCAGTGTCTTGTATATATTTTTCATTTCCAGAATGGGCCAATCAAATCAAATTAAATCCTTAACTATATCCTCTTTTTTATTGCCTGTGAAATAAAACATTTAAAGAAATCTTTACTTACATATTTAATTATTGCTCAACTACAATAATATTCACTTAAGTAACAGTAAAAATGCCAATATTATATATTTGCCAAACCAATATGAAAGTAGCAAGTATAATACTGTATTGGCCTGACTGTTTTGGCATAGGTAATTAATAAAGATATTATGTGATGATGTCTGTATTGGCCTAGTTAGACTGGGGCAGCTGTATTGGTCTTCAGCTGTGCATTGGCCCAATAAAGCAAGCCTTGGCTGAATAATTAGGCCAATACAAAAATCATCACATAATAATATTATATTATTTTGTCAAGTTCAGAGTATTTATGTGTCATTTGCATTTGATTTTCTGAAGTTCTGCATCAAATCATATTGCAAAAACTGCAAATAAAAAAACCCATTATTTTGTAAAGTTCAGGGTATTTATGTGTCGTTTGCATTTGATTTCCTGAAGTTTTGCATCAAATCATAAAGCAAAAAACTGCATATAAAAAAAACCCACATCATTTCTTAATTCTAATAAGTCTAATAGTTGATTATATAGCAGGCATTATTACAATGCAATATCATGACAAAGACCTCTGTATAAGCAACTATTGTATAATTAAGTATGGTCGTATGCACTAACATAAAAATTAAACACAAACACTTTATGTTATGTAACTATAAGACAGCATTTTAGCTTGAATTACTTCCCTTTAGCCACGTATTTCACACGTAACACTGTAAAATTCAGTTGATCTGAAGTATGTAATAGCTGTCTTTTGTTAGTTGATATGAAAATTAGTGTGTAAAATATTTAAACATTTTGCAAATTTGAGTGAGTGAAAAGTATTATTTTGGCAATTAAGTTTTCAAATTTTTCACAAAATTTAATATAACCTTCAGAAATTACAATGGATCAGGACGCGGAAATGTAAGGTATATTTGTTAAAATTTGTATGAAAATTATATTAACATTTAGAAAAGATTTATTGAGGAGAAACATTGTCTTTTTTATTATATGTCAATATTGTTTTTATCCTATAATGATAAAATACATTTATACTGAAAAAAAACATGAACACTGAGAACCAATTTCTAGATTGAAAATTTAAGGAAATCTTGCATGACATCACAGGAGATATTAGGATATTAAACAAAAGAAGCAAAAAGGACATGGGGTATTAAGGCACTTTTTGGGCCGCTTGATTTGGCAAAACTTATTGTAATGTTCATATTTTTCAAAATAAATAAGTAGAAACGTCTTTCTATTCTTTAATCATTTTAAAAATCTTTCCCAATTTAACTTCAATATTGATGTCACAATAAGCTGAAGGCATCAATTTTGGCAGAAAAATATTTTTAAATGAGGTAATTTTTATAACTTAATTTCAGAAATAGATATCTCCACATCCTTGGATAAAAGAAAAATATTCAATGTATATATTATTGAGGAAAAAATCTTGTTCAATTGTGGTTTTGATCTAAGCTTGTCAGGGTACTTAATTTTTTTAAAAACTTGCTTGATTTTTGTTAAATTTAACTATTTTTGTACAAACTTTGATTTTGACCCCATTTCATGATTTTTTTAAAAACTTGCTTGATTTTTGTTAAATTTAACTATTTTTTGTACAAACTTTGATTTTGACCCCATTTCATGATGTTGTACAGTATTTTATATGTATTAAGTATCTAAATATGGTATAGGGTACTATTATTAAGATATTTTTTTGTGGTTTTTTTTGTTTTGCAGTCAAGTTTAAACTGTTTGTTTGAGATTTCAAATTTTAGGCCAATTTGGGTCCTTAATATTGGAATTCATGTTTTGTACAGCATATATAATGATTAAAGGGTAAATAATTATTCAGGAAGTTTTTTTGGAGAAGGAAAGGATAAAATGAACACTTGAGATATCACTACATTTAATATGTTCCAAATAAAACATTACTGTTAATCAATGACTGCTTAGCTGAAATAAACATAATCTATCTGACATATTCTTAGTTGGTCTTTTAGAGTTATTCTTATAATTTGTGGTGTAATGCTATCCTCAATCAATTTTCTGCTTATTTCATTGACCTGTTTGTTTGTCAGTAGATTGCACACTGCTATGGGAAATATAAATATTTCTACTGATACCAAGTACTGGTACCTCCTTTTTCTCATTTGATTCTGTGTTAACATATGATTTGCTATTAAATTGTGGATTTAAGTTCATCTATCATTCTGAGTAATTTGAATTGTCATTTATTTTTTTCATCCAGGGCCCGGCGCCATAAACATTTTCTTTGCTGATAATTTTTTTATTCTCAATTTCATCCAATCAAATCTTTCCTTTTCCCTTGTTGTCATGGTATTTGAGTATATTCTCATGCTGAGCAAAATATTTTTACTCAAGTAGGGTTTATGGCGCAAGGGCCAGTTTTTTTTTTTATAATTTTGTCTTTTTAATATTGATTTACATACCTCGATCTCAACTTGGGGAAACCTTTTACTATATAGTTGCAGGGACAGTCTATACTAACTTAGTGTAGATAGTCCCTGATAGTTGTGATTGAATCTCTAAGAGCCACAATTGATTATTTTCTTCTAAAGCACAACCTAGAACCTTATTTTTTACTGATATGTCTTAATGAATTATTTGCCTCAAAATGAAAGCAGGTATCTACATGCATTAATATTCATTGTATTGCATAGATTTAACTGATTGATTGGTAAATTTACTTTTTCTCTAGTTATTTTCCATAAGACAAAAATTTAAACTGAGAGACATTGTTTCTTTTTCTCATCTGTTTCATCTGCTCGACACATGTTTAAAAAAATTTTACTGAACAGGGTTTTGTAAATTCATTGCAATTGCCTTTAATTTTATTCCTTGTAAAGACCATTTGAAAATTGGCAATTTCTGTACTCAATCTCTCTAAAAATGGTTAAATGATGAATTTCAATATAAAAAATAACTGTTAGGCAAGCTCATAGAAAATTCATTGACAAATCTGTTTTATTAAATGTGTCCTTTATCCCCTCAAGTATGTAACATGTGGTATTAGTCATTCTGAAAGGTTCTTGGGTAGAATGATCTGACATAACCATGATACATAGACATACAAGGTCATCATTCTGAAAGTTCCTTGGGTAGAATGACCTCACATAAACATGATACACAGGGATAGAAGGGAATTCTCAACATTTGCAAAATTGTGTTCATAATTTGGTTGATTATTCATATTAGTCACCTGTGTATAGTTATACAAGACAGACACACTTGATAACCAATATGAATCAAATATCTGTGAAAAAATTATTGCACCTGCATAACTGAGTTAGTTCCCTTTCATCATGTATTTACTCCATCTGATTCAAATAAAACATTGGAAATTTTCATTGAAGGTGTGGAACAAATGGGATTTTCTGTTTTAGTTATATGTAAATGTAATACAAAAAATGCAGAGTTTAAAAATTATAACTATTGTTTAAAAGTGGTGAAGTGAAGAATTTCTATTTGTATAAAATGGATAACTCATTTACTTGTGATAGAATTAATATGACAGCTATTTTTGACCTATGTAAATTGTTGTCATGGCATTGTGTTCTATGTCCTTGTTGGAAATTTCTGTCTTTGTCAGTGGTTCATTTGACTAATTGAATAAGAATTAAATTTAAATAGTGTATTTCTTCTGACTATTTTTATTATTATTTTACATGCTTCTGCCAAGTCTGGACAGCTCATTTTTTGTTATGTCGCTTTGATATTTTTTACATGTTACTGGTCATTGAACAGTGATCTCAGCCATGGGAAGTATGTCACAAACTTTGTCGTGACGTAGTTATCTCCCCCTAACTCTGGAAAGCTTGTGTGCCTTTCTCCTCTGCACAACCTTTTCAAAGTCTTCAGTCTAGTTGTGTGCACATCACCACATCTTATGGGAGTTTCCTCCCCTTATATATTGGTTATAAGAGACATCACAATAAATCTAAAGAACTAGAAGAGATACAGACCTGTGGTCTTCACCATAAACCCTCATGACCTTTGGCATTGAAAATGGTCACAAGGTCAAAGATCAAGGTCATGTTCTAGATTTTGACCTCTGATTGTGTTTACTATTCCTCATGTACTATAAAAGATTGGGTCTAAATTTTGACATCTGCTCATGTTCACTACTCCTGTAAAACCATATATTAAAGAAGGCAGGAAAAGCAAATAGTGTGAAATGTTGCTCTCTTAAAGGAACAACATTGTCACATTTGAAGATAAGGGATCAGAAGTAATCTTATACAAGTTATCTCCCATTATATATATAACTTACTGGTTTTTCACATGTAACTCATCAACTATTAAGAATAGATGCATGGTGTATTCATCGGTGACCCTCATGACCTCTGACATTGATAACAGACTCCAGGCCAATGGTCAAGGTCACGGTCTAAATTTTGTACCTGTTGGTGTGCATTGCTTGGCAACGTTCTGAGAATCGGTCAGATAATTATTAAATCAAATTCTAGATCAACAAGTTCAGAAAAATCTTCATCTTTTCATTTTGCATGTAATTTGGTTTATTTTATTTATGAATTGTTTTGTTTATTTAAGTTGTTTGCTACTTTGCTGTTGTCTTTTTTATCAGGTTGCATTCTGGGTAATTTGTTTGCCACTTGGAACAATTCTGTATAAAACTTTTAACTCATTAATTGTGACTGACTCTACTGGAACAAAACCAAAATTTGCATTTTACAACTTTAAAGTTAGTTTCCAAATGTTTTTAGCTCACCTGACCCAAAGGGTCATGTGAGCTATTGTTATCACTTTGCGTCCGTCGGCGTCGTCGTCGTCGGCGTCGTCGTCGTCGTCGGCGTCTGTAAACTTTTTACATTTTATTCTTCTTCTCTGAAACCACTTGGCCAATTGAAACCAAACTTGGCCATAATGTTCATTGGATGGACCTTTACAAAGTTTGTGTTTTTTATTTTGATTGGTAAACCAATATGGCCGCCACCTCAAGACTTAGTTTAACATAGGACCCTATGGGAAAAAAGTTAAAAAGGGCTTCTTCTCTGAAACCGTTTAACCAATCAAAACAAAACTTACTAGCAATATTGTTTAGATGGTCCTCTATAAAGTTTGTGTTTTAGATGGGAATTGGAAATTCAAAATGGCCGCCACTGCAGGACTTAGTTTAACATAGAACCCTATGGGAAAAAGTTTTAAAAGGCTTCTTCTCTGAAACCGGTTAATCAATGGAAACAAAAACTTACTAGCAATATTGTTTGGATGGTCCTCTATAAAGTTTGTGTTTTTTATGGCAATTGGAAATTCAAAATGGCTGCCACCGCAGGACTTAATTTAACATAGGACCCTATGGGAAAAAGTTTGAAAGTCTTCTTTTCTGAAACCGGCCAACCAATGGAAACAAAACTTACTAGCAATATTGTTTGGATGGCCCTCTATAAAGTTAATGTTTTTTATCCCAATCTGATATTCAAAATGGCCGCCACCGCAGGACTTAGTTTAACATTGGACCCTATGGGAAAAAGGTTAAAAAGGGCTTCTTCTCTGAAACCGGTTAACCAATCAAAACAAAACTTACTAGCAATATTGTTTGGATGGTCCTTTATAAAGTTTATGATTTTTATGTCAACTGGAAATTCAAAATGGCCGCTACCGCAGGACTTAGTTTAACATAGGACCCTATGGGAAAAAGTTTTTAAAGGCTTCTTCTCTGAAACCGGTTAATCAATGGAAACAAAAACTTACTAGCAATATTGTTTGGATGGTCCTCTATAATGTTTATGTTTTTTATGGCAATTGGAAATTCAAAATGGCTGCTACCGCAGGACTTAGTTTAACATAGGACCCTATGGGAAAAAGTTTGAAAGGCTTCTTTTCTGAAACCGGCCAACCAATGGAAACAAAACTTACCAGCAATATTGTTTTGGATGGTCCTCTATAAACTTAATGTTTTTTTCCCAATCTGATATTCAAAATGGCCACCACCGCAGGACTTAGTTTAACATTCGACCCTATGGGAAAAAGGTTAAATAGGCCTTCTTCTCTGAAACCGGTTAACCAATCAAAACAAAACTTACTAGCAATATTGTTTGGATGGTCCTTTATAAAGTTTATGATTTTTATGCCAACTGGAAATTCAAAATGGCCGCTACCGCAGGACTTAGTTTAACATTCGACCCTATGAGAAAAAGTTTTAAAAGGCTTCTTCTCTGAAACCGGTTAATCAATGGAAACAAAAACTTACTAGCAATATTGTTTGGATGGTCCTTTATAAAGTTTATGTTTTTTATGGCAATTGGAAATTCAAAATGGCCACCTCCCCCGCAGGACTTAGTTTAACATAGGACCCTATGGGCAAATAAAAAAAATCTTCTCTATACAACTGGTTAACCAATGAAACAAAGCTTTCTAGTGATATTGTTTGGATGGTCCTATTTAAAGTTTATTGAAAATTACAGGACTTACTTTAACATCAGGGAAATGCCATCTTCATTGCCTATAAAATCAGGTGAGCGATACAGGCTCTTAAGAGCCTCTGGTTTTTTTCATTTTGTTTGCACTATTAGGACAATATAGCTGTCAGATTTAAAATGAACTATTAAGCTGTTTACTACATAAATTCACAAAAGAACAACTCATTATTAGTAGAATTAGTCACCTTCAAGGTGGTAGAATAGCCTCTTATAATACTTAGCAAGCATACTTGGAAATTCTTAACAAGTTTCAAACTAAAGTTTTTATATTTGGAGGGAAATGGGGCCAGTTTTATGTGTTACTCATAATTATTTGTTCATATTTGTTCGTTTTGTACCTTTGCTTGACAAAAGTTTTCAAGGTCATAGGGTAGAATAACCTGTTATAACTGTTAGTCAGCATACATGGAAATTAACAATTTGCAAAAATATGTTTATATTTGGAGAGAAATGGGGTCAATTTTATGCATTACTCATCTTAACATTATTGTTTGTCTTATGTGTACCAAGGGACTTAGATCAGGCCATAGTATGGAATGAGATTAGCACCTCCTGTCTGTTTAATTTAAATATGACTCTTTGCACTGCTTGAACCAGGATACTGTATTTTAAAATCTGGTATGTCAATCTAGTTCCATGGATTCCACTTAATTGCATACGTGTTGCATATTTTCTCTTAATCACAGAAAACTTTAAAACACCAAAATATTTCCTATACTCTCCATGTTAACAATTTCTGTTAATTGCACGAAAAATATTAAGAAATTCAAAACATCCTGTTTATTTTTTATTTTACTAACAAGGTAATAACACTAAAGGTCTTGCAATAGAATTATCAAATCATGTTTTACAACCTATTTTATATGGTAATTGTTTTTACAAGAATTAAAGCATTAAAATTACAGTTAAAGTGGAATCTATATATTTTCTGTAAAAAGTTGCCTTTCTCTTAATTGCATATTTCTGTTAATTATATATTTTTCTCTGAAAAATTGGTTATGCAAGGGGAATTCATTGTATTTTATAATCTTAAGAAATAATTTTTATCTTGATACAGATACTTTAATCTTCTGCTTATGAATTAGAAGAAGAAAAAATAGTGGTATAATTCTTATTATAGGTTTTAGGTTTTTTAGTTCTACTTGAAATCAAATTATTGCAAATGAATTTTAATTTAATGAAATAAGCAAATGAAAAGCCAGTCTTGTCAGGTTGTTTATCATACAGTAATGTTAGTCCTATGGAATAAGGGAAACTAAGTCTTTCTGAAAACAATAATTACCTGGGTGCATCAAATTAACAATATGGTAACAACTGCATTCAAGTAAATAAATCAGTTAGTATTCATAATTAATTATTATTGAAAGATAAATTCATTTACTAGAGAAAAATTAATGGTATTCTATGACTTTTAAATTCATTGTAAGATCTTAATTTGGTCAATGTATCCAATGACATTCACAAAAAGTATTATTTAACAGCACTCTGTCACTTGTAAAGTACTTGAACAAGTAACTCACACATGGTAATTCATATCATATTCTTTCTCTTATCCATATTTAAAGTGTAATTGCAGTTTTTTATGAAAATTCCTGAATCATCATCAATGGGTGAGATAGTACAGGTACTGCTTAGTTCACTCTAAAGTTCTCTTATACAATATTAAGGGCAATTGCAGTTGTTTTTTTTTAAAGAATAAGGTAAAGTGTATTTAATGTCATCCATGGGTGACACAGTGCAGAATCTAATCCATGGGTGACAGTCCTTAATGTTATCCAGTGGTGACACAGTCCTTAATGTTGTACAGTACTTTAATGAGGATTATATGACCAAACATTTTGGATGATTGTCAATTTCTTGGAAATTTTAAACCAAAATGTCATTTTTTTATGTCACAGTTTTGTTCTCTGTTTTGCTTTGTCATAATGACCTAAGCTTTAAATGGCTGGTTTTGTTTGCATCAGAGACTGTGGTGTTAATTCGTTCAGTATAGATTTTTGTAGATAAACATGCATATTTCTTGTTAGGCTGAATTTTACTGCCGTTATAATCTGAAGTAAATTTTTAAGTAAAGAAAGAAAAACGAGAGGGTACTAATATTCATTCTTACTTTCACTCAGAGTGACTTTACACAATATATTGCTTTCTGGTATACTTTCTAAACTAGTTATTCAATTTCTTATATCTATAGCCTATAATAACACATCTATCTACAGTGTGGACACCTCTGCCTTGATGTGACAGATATTAACACAAAATTAACTATAGTTACAAGTTAGACATTTAAATTGCAACAATATTTTGACCACTGAGGTACATGAAATAATTAATAATATAAATATCTTAAATTCATTTGTTGTTTATGAAGTATTGCATATGTGCATTTTTTTTATTTAAGTAATTTTTGTCCTTTTTTATAATAGATTCTAATTATTAGTAGTGGCAATTTAACACTATGGATTTTTATGGACGTAAATACGACCTTGAGATATTATTTTGTTTACATAAATTAAATCTAGGTTATAAAGATCCGGTTCACAACCTGATTTTGCAAAAAGTATTGTATTGTGCACACATAAGCACAAAAGGCTAACCCATGGATTTATGATTCATGTGGAGTAAATAGCTTGGGAACAACATTAATTTGAACAGGTACAGTCATCAAATGTGGTCATTGGAAATTTTGGTCGACTTGGTATCACTTATTTATGTAAATTGACGTAGGATGACCATAATAGGAATGTGCATAACGTTTTTGTAAAGTCACATATAAACAGTTTGTTTTGGAATGAATCATAATCTTTACAAAAAACCTATTTCTATGACAGTGATGTGTCATTAAAACTAGAGGCCCACAATTGCTGACGTCTTATAAAGACATGCCAATATCACTTCTGATATTTGACTATAATATATTTCCATGCATAAATTTTGCAGATCAAATAGATCTTTATGATTCATTTATTTCAGTTTGACCAAAAAAAATGATCCAGATTTTTTGCAAGTTTGTTGAGTTTTTTAGGCATCTGAATAAAATGTATGTGCATGTTTAATAAAGTAATTTATTGCACTTTTTAAATTAAATTCCTACCATCCTATTATTGTATTGGTCTGTAGGCAGCAGTGCCTATCCATAGAAAGTTTAATTCTTTCATCAAATTAAATGATTGTTTTCATAGTTAACCAGTATGGTGCCCACGAGGGGGAGGGTGGGGGGGGGGGGGTAACTTGGTATATATTGGGTAATACGTATGTGCGGCACAAACAGGTCACTTTTTTACCTCTCCAAAATATATGAATAGGTAGCTTTTTCATTGAAAAATATATCATTGGGTAGTTGTAAATTATCTAAATATATCCATGCCTCAATTCTCATCTTAAGCATGCTAAGCCTATGTAAAGCACAGTGATTTTACAAACAGTATTCCATTAACATCACTTGATCATTTGATAGTGAATGGACTATTTTGCCAATGGGGATGTGCTTTATTAAAATATATGAATAGATCATGATTAAATCATTCAATATATGATTAGGTCTCGTTTTATAACGTCCGAAATATATGAATAGGGTGGGTTTTCAAATCTCCATCAGCAGACCTGTACCTAAAAGTATCCTTAGTTACCCCCGTGATGGTCCCGGGACAAAAATGAATACTGTGAATTGATAATAGGTATTCTGGACAATAAGGACAGAACATTTTTAGTTCACCTTCTTCTTCTCTTCTTTCTGTTTCTGGCATTCCTTCAATATTGAAGATCATACGCCCAGCGTCTAGAATATGATTTATGAATATTTACATGACTGCCAAATTGCATGCAATAACATTTAGGTGATAAAGAAAAAGAATGAAGGGATGTTCTTCAAACAATTTAAAACTCTATACAAGTGATAGCTTTTGTGTTATGGATTGAAAATTTGAATAAGAGCTGGTTCAGTGACCAGGCTCTTAAATCTCAACTTTAGTGGCTGAAGTAAAGTTTTGTTGCAGTTTGTTCCATTGTGTAATTGTATGCTCGAAAAATGAATATTTATAACAGTCTTTTGAAGTCTGGATATGTTTGTAGGAATGTCTGATGGAACACCTGAGCCAATATCAATGGGTCAGTTGAGCTATTATCATCACTTGGTGTGTTCTAATCGGATGAAATTGCAAAAATCTTCTGACCATCATCTACAAGGCTGGAGAGGTTTTTTTTGGACAATTCTAAATCCATGATACTGTAACCTCGGGCTTTTGTAAATGATCAATATTTTTTTTTTATTTTGACTGGATTTTTACATTGTATTGAGCTTTTGGATGTTGCATTAGATTTTTTTGTATATGTTCATGGTTTCAAGATATATATGACCCTCCAGAATTTAGAAAATGATATTAAAAACAACAGCAAGCTATCTTTCTTTAACAACTTTCATTTATCTAATATTAGACCCTATTATGTTGACCTTTGTAAATTTAAAACTGATAGATCAACTCTTGCAAAACTAAGAATTAGTGCTCACGAATTAGCTATAGAAAGAGGTCGATATCAAAACATACCCAAACAGAACAGACTCTGTCTCTGTTGTAATAATGGAGAAATAGAAGATGAAATCCATTTTCTTATTAATTGCAATATTTACAACAACATCAGAAATAATTTTATCGCTAAACTTGGTAGAATACTCTCATACAAAACAAAAATTAATAATTTAACAAACTGTATCATTTTAAAATTATTCAATAGCAAATCCCCCACCATACTAAAGCTATTTGCTAATTTTATACAAGAATGCCTACAAAGTAGGCAAAATAAACTTGAAAGGAGATAATTTATTGAATTTCCTTACTTTTTCTACAACAAACGTCTAATTTCAACATTGTATGACTATTATAATAATTGTAGCATGAATTTTAATCTTTCCACTGTCATTCCCAACTATTATTGTCTTTTGTAGCTTATAGTTCACTACTTTGGCAATGACCATTTATTGTAAATGTGTTTCGCTAATAAATATTATATATTATAAAAGGATACAAGTTGTAAAAGGGGCCTTTTTTTTTATACCCCCGCAAACTAGTTTGGGGGGTATATAGGAATCACCCTTTCTGTCTGTCTGTCTGTCTGTCTGTCTGTCTGTCTGTCTGTCTGTCTGTCTGTCTGTCTGTCTGTCTGTCTGTCTGTCTGTCTGTCTGTCTGTCTGTCTGTCTGTCTGTCTGTCTGTCTGTCCGTCCGTCCGTCCGTCCGTCCGTCCGTCCGTCCGTCCGTCCGTCCGTCCGTCCGTCCGTCCACATCCCTTGTAAGGGCTTCTCCTCCTAAACTGCTTGACAGATTTTGGTGAAACTTTACATGAAGGAAGTTCATCATATGCAGATATGCATGAAGAATTTTTGTCGATGTATGATATTATTCAGAGGAGATAATTGGACTTGAAGGGAAGTGGGGGGTATCCCTTTATTAGTGTGCTCATAGTCCACACTTGTTTTTTTACTAATTTTAGTAAATTTGTTATTATTTAAACTTTTAGCTATTGATATATTCAAGCTAAATGGACACTATTACACTTTTATAATTATATATCTACATGACCACATTAGATCCACACTTACTTTCACTTTTATATTGCTAATATATTTTCCTTGTAAACTTGCTGTGGTGGTATCAAGTGCTCCCCGTTTAGATCCTCATTTTATGTGATTTCATTTATCTCAATCTCTTGATAATTATGTCCTTCTTTTGTCACAAACATGAATATTTTATTTAAAAATTGAATGCATTCTTTTGAAGATTCATTGACATATGAAAGTGTTGACTGTGCAGACATTTTCCTTATAAAGAGTGCTACTCAAGCACAATGGAGTTCAGTAGCTTGATCCTGTTATTGATCACATGCCTGTCAACACAGAGGCTGCATGGTGGAGTTTTGATGCAGCACTGTGTGCTTGATAACACCCTTAATTGATAAGGATTGACCAGTTAAGGTTTTTCCCCAAATACTCTTTCCATCCCCCCCCCAAAAAAAAATGCTGAATATTTCTATCATTAAACCTAATTCAAACAAACCAAAACAAAACCAAGCAATTAACATATTCTTTTAATTCTGTACTTCAAATTATAACCATGAGGAGCTTTAGTGATTCACACATTTTATTTTTTTTCTAATCTGTTAGTCCCTATCTTCTTTTAGAACAAATAAACTTTGTAGTATTTAGTTTTTATTGGTAAAATCTATAAATACATTTGTACATAGAAATAACAGATAATTTAGACATCACATTAGATAATGCTAAATAAAAATTAACATTGTAGTATTTAATATGTATTGGTAAATAAATAATACAAAATAATAAATATATACATTTAATGTACATTCAGAAACAATTAACAAAGAATGCAGACATCACATTAAATGCTACTGAGCAATGAATATTTAGAACACTGGCACATTAACAGCAGATACATAAATATCCACAATTTGCATACATATAATTACACATATTTTCACTTTTCTTTCATATATTTTAGTGGCCTCAATGACCTAGTGGTTAAGGTAGTTAGTCATCTACTAATGATCACATGGTGCATCAACAATAAGGTTGATGGTTCTAGTCTCATTGTGGGCAGGGAATGCTAAACTCCAATCTTTATTGACAAGAATAAGTTTTCCTACAGAAGGTTGAGGGGGTTTCTACTGCTACCTTCTCCAATAAAAACTGGATGCCACCATATATTGCTGAAGATAGTGTTTAACACCATTAAAAAACATATATCTAGATGTTTTTACATCTAAGATTGTATTGTCTACTACATTAGACTTCATCTTATTTTTGATAAGTTAGATGGATAAAGAAGAGATACTCAATTGATCTTAACATGACAACTTTATATCTTGTGTTTTATCAACATCTATGTCCAGTCCAATCATAACATGGCTGCCAGTTATAAAGTAAGATGTACTATATCCAGCTGCATGACATAAAAATATTTCATATGAATGGACTCTCAAGGACAATTTTAACATTAATAATACATTTATGAGTAAACAAATTGTTGTTTAAAAAAATCACATAATTGGCTGAAGTGTAACATTATCTGATTTCTTGAGAGTTGAGTAATTTGCTTTGGATACAAGTATTCAAATACTGTAAATATTGTAGTTGTCTTAAAAAGTTGTATTAATATGTATGAACATAAGAACCTCATTAAGAGAACATTAGATATCATATTAACATAATCTGAGATATCTTAGTACAGTAACCTTAGATATCTTAGCAATAGAACCTTAGATATCTCAGTAAGGGAACCTTAGATATCTTAGTAATAGAACCTAAGATATTATATTAACATAATCTTAGATATCTTAGTAAGGGAACTTTGATATCTTAGTAAGGGAACTTTGATATCTTAGTAAGAGAACCTTAGATATCATAGTAACATAATCTTAGATATCTTAGTAAGGGAACCTTAGACATTCTAGTAAGAGAACCTTAGATATCTTAGAGAATTTAAGATATCTTATTCAGAGTGAAGAAAATTGTAGCGTATTAGCATTAACTTACAATACCAATAAATAAGTTAAATGATTCTCTTCAGGGGAATCAACATAATTACATTTGATGATGAACTCTTTACAAGTATTGCACATTTTAATGGGCCATAAATAAAAACAAAAACAAAACATTTAGTGATGAGTGATATCCTTTATATACCTGTACTGCAGCAGTTTATCTGGAGATCCAGACCACTCATATTATGTTAATGGATGTATTTTGAGGCATAGAGGTATTCAGATGCAGGATTCATAGCGTTGAAATGATATGGTGAAGCAGGTGTATTATAAGATTTAGCAAAATGTTTGACCACTTTTTTTCTGGACAGCATAATGTTTTTTCATGTTGAAAACTAAGGTGTTTCTAGGCTAAAAAAACCCCACTTATTTGTGAACCACTTCTGAAGGTAGTAGTAAACAAGTATACGGAAATGTAATTGGTTATTAATATTTCCTGTATTTGTATAGTATACAATATATATTGTCAATACATACATATATTTTACATCATACAAGGAATATGAAACATATTTAATGAAGTGATTAGTTGTTAATGACCTACATATATGCAGATAATATCAAATGAGTTAGAAATTGAGATTCCATTTCCTATGTTTTAAACAAACAATATAGAATTTACTGAAACTGTACTGTCAAACAATTTGAGGAAATTATTTCAGTAGGTAGGTGGGGAAATTTGAACGGGAATGTTGCATTTTTTTGGCAGGAAATATTCTTACTGATTTTTTTGTTTATTAAAAAGTCATACATAGAACCCCCAAAAGTATATGTTTACCTCCTGAACACATTACATTTTATGAGCTTTCACATGTGTAAAAATTTATAAATACATTTTTCAAAGTCAACACAAATTGCTTTTATTAATTTTGATGGTTTTTTTTACAATTATTAGTTTAGTTATGAGCATTTTTTAGGTTGACCATTATATTATAATTGTAATCATTACTTTAACACCTCATCTGTTACTTGACTAACTTTGTAATCAATATAGTTTTTGATTTCAAGCATTTTGTTTCTAACTATTTTAGTAGATTTTGTTGTACATTTTCTCCATCTTCGTTTTAATTCTCTACCAATCTTTTGATTCCATGGTAACAGTAGATCGCTGTCTCCTAATCTGATTGGTCGATGGAGAACTTGTGAATTTGTTAACAAAATAACCTTAGGTCTTTGCAGACGACAATCACAGGGCAGTTGAACTTCTATTGTCTTCCGTCTGTAGTCAGTATCAGAATACAGATCTTTCTGTATTTCCATGACAATCTTTTTAATATTTGAGTTAATAGGTCCTTGCTTCTTTATTGACACCTTATAAGCTGTAAAATATTAAGTTTCATTATAAAGTCTCACACATTCCCCTGACAATATGACTTCTTGGTTGTAAATGACAGAATCAAACTTTATTTGTTCCCAATAGGAAATACCGGTAGCTTCTAATTTTTAATTCAGGAATATTTCAAATTTCTTAACAAGTTATAGAGAATAACCTGTTCAGAAATTTGAAATATTTGTTGTAATTTAATTTAACTGTAACTCTTAACAATTTTAAGGGAAAAACCATTGAAAATGTCTTGAAACTATTTGAATTTTAATGGCCTAAGAATAGATCATGTGATGAACGCAAGTTATATCAATATGGGTTGCTCCATTTGAATTAGCCAATCAGATACATGTATCAGTTTACAAAGCAAATTAAATTATATATATTGATAAAAATTGTTTGATCCTTGGTTGGTAGTTGGGGGCCGGGATGTAAACTGATATAGTCTGAAAATAGAGTACTGTGAGAGTGATATTTCATGTGGCCCAATTTCCTGACCATTAGTTGACCTCATTCTACATTGCATTCGGACCTATTATTATGTATTACAAATTATTTTCGTCCTGTATAAGGAAATATATTGCTTTGTGAAGGTTATACACACCAGTCTATGATTTATAGAAAAAACACTACAAAAGCAATTTGAGAATTACTGTAGATAAAAGTTTGAATATATTTTGTGAATAATATAAAGCAAATAATACCTTGTTGTCGGCATATGTCGACATCATTTGATTTTAGAAATCTGTTGAAGCCTCTAATTGACTGTTTGCATATCCGACATATGCCATAGCTAGTAGAATTTTTATCTAAGCTCCTTTTTGATTTGTTTTGGTTATTTGCTTTACCTCCATTACACCTGCCAAAACATAAAGCATTTTCTAATCATTTGAAGGTGGGCTCATTAGCTAAGTATTTAAGGTAGTTATAGTCATGTTTTATTGATCACTGGAGTGTCAACACTGAGATGTGAGTTCCAAACTAGCTGCAGGCAGGTTGTCATCAACCCAAAACCTTATAGAGAAGGTGTGCTAGTTTTCTTGCTGTAGGTCACCAGGGACTTCAGCTTCCAACTCCAATACAAACGTCATATAGCTGAAAAACTGCTTAAAGTGATATACCATATTCAACAAACATAAAATCACGTCAAGTGACAAGTATATTGTAGGAAGCAGAAATTAATAGGATGCAGGATGTACATAAGTGTCTGAGGAGAGGGATTGTACTGTACTTCAGTCATCACTGATTACTGGTAATCCACTTCAGTTACTGGTAATCCACTTCAGTGTTCCCATTTTACAAAACTATTGACCATACTTATATGTCAAATTTCTATTGGTACATAACAATAGACAATAATTACTTTGTTTTGTTGCATTCATGTTAAGACTAAGTAAATGTTAAGTGAAATTTATAAAAAGAAATTATTGAAGAAATAATTCCTGAGGAGTATGAGTTTATACTCTTTTATAGATAAGCTTGACCTTTATATTCTTTTTTTTCCCAGAGAAAGTGACGTAAAAAATAAGAATATAAGGCCTAGCCCATGTGTATATGACTACAACATCAAACCACTGAATAAATTATTACAATTCTAATGTGTCAAAATTCTGTGTTTTTCGAATTCCAGTGGTCCCAATATGCCATGATTTTCCAGCTGTCATTTTTATTTTGACAAATTTTTTATCTAGAAATTATTCCAAGTTAGCAATGAACGGTAGACAAAATACACTTTAATAAAAATTTCTTAAATATTTTACCATAATATGTTATGTGACATTGTGTGCAGTTTAGATTTATCAACGATTATATTGTTTCACATTAAATAGACATTAGAATTAATAATAATATATATAAATATATATGTCTTCAAGAGTTGTACAAGGTATTTTTGGTGTGTTTTATTGACAAAACTCAATATACGTTTAAGCCAAAATTACCTATGTTTTCTTCCTTTTTTTCCGTAGACATTGTTGTTACAACAGATCTGTTTTCCTGGTGAAAAGCTTTTTATACCAGAACCACAACATTCCTTTCCTGCAGTTTTTCCATCTTTGTAAAATAATCCTTGACAACATAAATCTGTGTCCTCATCTATGACTGATGTTCCACATAATTTAACCCCATTTGAAAACACAGAACCAGATGAACAGTAATGTGTGCTGCTGGAAAAAGATGTTGTTGCATCCATGTTTTCTGATGTACAACAGCTATCATGGTGGGTATGTGATTTCACTGCTACCTTAACCTGGTTGTCGTTATGACAACAGACTGATGTTGTCATGTCATATTTTAAAGTTCCACAACATTTTTCATCAGAGTCTTTCATAATGATAGCTCCATCTAAATTTAGAAGTAATAACTTTTGAATTATTGGATAAAAGTTTTGCAATTTAAGTTATGTAAATAAGATCTTGTTAGCTTTCAAATCTGAGAATGTATTGTCTTTAGCCTTTTTTGTTTTATAAATAACATTTGAAATCAGTAAAGAATTAAATGAGGCACAAATAAGCTACGGTACATGCATGTATCGTTGTATAAAAAAACCAAAACAAAATCATTTTAATTCTTACAATTTTAGAATTTCATCTAATTCATTTTTTGTTAATTTTAAGTATGTTCAATAAGGAATATGTATGCATAACTCTCAAGTATAATTTAAAAATTGTCCATTAAATAAAGTTAAACCTTACTTGGTATGCAACATTCTTGTGTAGTTGTGTTGTATGTCCTTTTTCCACAACAGCCCTGAGTCTCCTTGTCATAAAGTCCTGCCCCACAGCACTGCTCTGTTGTTTTGGTGAATTGTACTGGTCCAGCATCACAACATCTCTCCTTTGCTTTATCGTATGACCCTAGAAAAAGTAGTAATATTACAAAATATTATATATTAAATCAAACCTCTTGACCTTCATTGTACTTTTTTTTTTAACCTTGAAAGCTTTTATTCTTCTGAAAAGGACTTCTATTAGATCCCCTTTTTTAATAACAAAAGTGTTAATATAGAAACATCAAATACTTCTACACATATAGTTTCCATAGATTCCTACCTCCATGACAACAGGACCTTCCTGATGGAATCAAGTGGTCATTACCACAGCATGTTTGGGTTATATTGTTAAAGACTTTTGACCCACAGCAATCATAATTTGGTTCCGTCTCTCTGGTGGTGGTGTGAATTGTCGTGCCACAACATTTACTGATTCGTGTATCGTACTGCTGTTTTCCACACAGACGGAAGTATTTGGGTAGAATGTGTCTCTTATTTAAACAGTAGTGTGTTTCTGTGTGATAGTACTCTTGTTTGCAACACCTCATATTCTGTTGCTTTCTGTGGATTGTACTGTTACTATTTTTATCTCTACAACAGACTTCTTTCTCGCTGTTAATTTTCAACCTTCCACAACATGCAACAGGTTCACCTACAAATATAATACAGTCTTTCTGTGATGTTCCAAAGATAATTCAGTGTTTGCCAAAGAATGTACATGGAATGCAACAAATGTCCCTGTGATGTATGAGATTTCAAGCATTGCTAAATCAAGGCTGGGTACTTTGGCTGTCCACCCCTTTTGCCATAAAAACTGAATGTCATTAACATAGCTAAGAAAATGTGTGACAGTGGCATTCAGCATCATTCAACATACAAAACTAGGTTGAAGTAGAAGCTGTCAGTAATGTGCAGTAGGCAGAACAATAATTCATATTGATATAAACTCATCATTTTTTTAACTTTAATCTGCAGATATGTTCTATATATTGAGAACTATCCCCAATATAACAGAGAATATCTCTTCAAATTTGTGATGCATTTATTTTTTGTGTGTTCAAATTAACTTTCACTTCACTGAAATTTTAGTAATGTTATTTGTTTGTGTCTCTAAGAACATGAAATTAACTTGGCGTCACATGATTCATCATTAGGAGATGAAAATATAACTGAAGTAACTAAATTCGTGCACATTTAAATAAAACAACTTCATTACCAGGCTTCCTGTCGTGTAGTCTTCCACGACAACATAGTTTGGAGTTGTCATGGGGAGCGTACTGTATATCTCCACAACACATAGTTGTTTTACCATCCTCAGCTATTCTTCGCACCACTGACTTCCCACAGCAGAGCTCAGTGTTTGGGATGTACGTCCGATCTAAAAGTAAATTATTTGCATATAATACTACAAAAGTATCTAAATTTTTATAATCTCTACATTTAATTGCAACAAGCTTTCAAAGTATGTGACTTTATACACAATCCATGTTTTAGCTCAAAACTTACAGGTTAAGTGGTCTTGTGGTCCTATATACATTGCTGTTATTTTCTGTAATAATAAACATCGTAATATGACTTACTGAAGCAACAGTCCTGTATTTGACCATCATGACTATACTTTTGTTCTATACTGTTGGGACAACATATTTGTGTTGTTGTGTTATATGTCTGGTTCAGACTATAGCATAATTCTTGGAATGAGACTACTGGTCCCCAAACAAAATCTGTAAATGAAGATAGATATTATATTTAACATATCAGTTTTCACCAAATATAAACAGGGACACACATTTTTAAAACTATTTTAGCTGATTTGATCAAAGGTTTTGGAGTCCAGCAGATATATCCTACCTTCCCTGATCCAAAGCCTTCATTAGAGCTTATGTTTCATTTGAACTCCTACCAGATTTTTTTCTACCACCATTTGTTCACATTTGTACAATACATAAATGATGAATATATATATACTAGGCTATTCCCTTCGAATGAAGATGAAAACATTGTTTTACTCAAATTATTTTTCTTCTTTTTGATCTTCTTCTTGACTATGAAGGTTGTCAACCTGTAATATTTTGTTTTTTGACCTAGGCCTTAGATATTCTACATGAGATGGTTTGTCTGGTAATATGATGACCTTCATATGACCTTGATCTTTGACCTCAAGGTCAAATTTGTGTTACTTTCATATGAAAAGATTATCCAGCCTGTAACTTTTTTTTTCTTTTGACCTAGGCATTAGATGTTGTTCATATGGATGTATCTGCCACGAGACAGTGTGTCACATACCAAAAATAATGACCTTTATATTACCTTGACCTTTGACCTCAAGTTAATTTTATATTGAAATCTTGTCCAGCCTCTTACCATTTTGTCTTTTGACCTGGGCATTAGATATTTGTACATGAAGATGCATCACTATGAGAGGGTGTTTCACCTATAAAAATAACCTTTATATAACATTAATCTATGGTTTGTCTGGTATTAACAAGTGACTTTATACACAAGCCATGTTTAAGCTTTGGTTAAATTTATGGTAATTTGTATTAAAAGCTTGTCCGACCTGAAACCTTTTGTCTTTTGACCTAAGTTTTAGATATTTTATATATGGGTAGGTCCTCTTAAGGGTGATGTGTTGCATTTCTAAGTGGTTAATCTTGGATGACCTTTGACTTAATATTAAAGGTCATAATTCCACTTTTTGTTTTTGAACTAGACCTTAGATTTTTTATATGCAAATATATCTTCATAGCATAATGTGTGGTTTACCAGAGTGGTTGACCTTGGATGATCTTTACTTTCAAGGTCAAATTTTATTTTTTTTATCTAGGTTTTAAATATTTTAAGATATTTGATTTATGGGTAGGTCATCATAGGACAGTACATGTTTGTAATCTGTTTATCCATAAAAAATAATTTAATTGAATCTTTTTATAGAGTTTCTCAAATATTTTGAAAATATATATGCATCAACTATTACGGACAATCTAGCTACAATAATGTAGCTCCTTTTTTTTTTTTTTGTATGGACGGAAAAAAAAAAGGAGCTACATTATTGTAGCTACGGACAATCTAGAACATTTCTGTACAATTTTTCATCCATTTTTCCTATGTGCAGTGTACATGGTTTATTGGGGTTACTTACTTTGTATAATCTGAAAATCGTTACACCTAAATGATTAAAATTTTTGAAATCAATCTTTTATTTGCATGTGCTGTATACTAACTGTGTTCATATTCGACTTCATTCTGCAGGGTCCATGTGAAGGTGAGACATTTGTTATAGATACTTAAACAGGGTCTAGTTTTATTTGATATGCAAGTAGCATAAATAAGCAAATCTACTATGAAACTGCTAGGCAAGTTTGATCCCAACAAAAATAAAAATAAAAAATCTTTCAATGAAGTGCCAGATTTCGAATATATTCGAACCTAATTGTTGATACTTCAGGGATAAATAGTAGATGACTTACTGACCACTCTGACATAAAGACCCCAGGATTTTTTGTTGAATTCGAACTAGTGGCCCCAGGTAAGTGATGCATGATTAGGAAATCCTCTATTTTTTAGCTTATCCCCAAAAGCCAGAGCCTTAATTGGAACAAAAATTGGTTAAAATAGTTCTTTACAAATTTTCCTAATTTACTTACAATTTAGCATCCATCATGGAAGCTACAGAAAGTTTCCTATTGTTATTTGTGTTTAATTCTTAGTGTGAAATGTTATAGTTACATAACTGTTATACTGCCAAATTATCAGTAAAACCCATTCATTCATTCATTATTAATTTATTCCTTCAAAGATATTAAAACAGATCATTTGATATTTATACATCTTCATACATTGTCAGAAAAAATATAATTTTTTTTGTATGATCTTTAAACAGGTAGAAATACTAGGCAGGTAGAATATTGTGTTTATCCTGCAACCCTAAGTTACATTTTACACTAATGGAAGACATTTTAAAAAAATTACGACTTCTGACTTGAAATGTTTGGCTCGTATTCTAGTGATATCACAAAAAGATATCGAACTCGACAACATGCATAAACCAGAACAGAATACTATTTATCCTAAGAAGCAAGGAAAAAGGTACCAGCAGACTTTATTAGGCATTGCCAAATAAAGCATAAATTTATTCGGCTACCTTTATTGGACAGCAAATTAACTATTGCAGGATAAAAAAAATGTTCTTTATTTATTCATTTATTCATACATTCATTTTAAATCTGCTAATTTGATATAAAAAAAATTATTTTTACGACATCAATAGATTACATGTATATACTAATCAAGGTGACAGTACTTTATATAGATTATTATCGTTCATATTACTTTATATAGATTATTATCGTTCATATTACTTTATATAGATTATTATCTTTTATATTCAAAAATTTATTTTGTGTTGTATTTCCCATTGCAAAAGTATGATTTGTAAAAACAAAATCAACATCTGACAAATCACAATCTTTTTGCGACATATTTGCAGACTTGTTCAAAATTTTACAATTCAATAATTTCTTAAAGACAGAAGAATAAATTACAAAATATTGACATAAAGAAAAACCAAATAACAGAAAATGACAAATATGAGGGCCTTGAAACATCACATAAAACATTGTGATTTACCGACAGCATTGTAATTTATTATATTGTTTTGGCCTCACGCTGTTAGCCTACGCAGCAGGTAAATACAAATACATGTCAAAAACAATTATAATATTATATACATAAAGATTTAACTCAAGGACAACACATTTCTCAATGTCCAAAAATGTTTGCTTAAGTGTACACTTTCAATTTTTATTCACAAATAATAGGATCTTCAAGTGTATGTAGTACCGGTAGTTGTAAATAGTCAATGAAATATTTGTGGTTAACCTGAGTAATAAACACTTTAGATTTAAATGCCTTTTGAATTCTTGCGGTCTTGTTATCTGACATATTATCCTGTTACATAAAATAAATACTTACATAGAAAAAATAGACTGATGATGGCTTTGGACATTGTTGGCTTAATTTTTTTCAGAGTGACCATGTGTTAAATAGTGACACATAGGTGGTTTTTCCTTTTTTTTTTTATTCCTTCCTTGTTTTTAGGAAAACCCTTTCCCTGATATAGAATAATAGTCATTTTTAATATGCGTGGAAATTTAGATGATTCTAAGTATGTCATAATATCAGATTAGTATTCATTCTTTTGGTCTTCCATTACTAGATATCTAATTTACAACTTTGTTTTGATATTTGTAAAGGAATCACTGTTTTCTTTAACCCTGTAATGTGGTTTTTTTGTAGCTTTTTGATCTGTTTAATTGTTAATTGAAGTGAGGTACTTGAAGTAAACATAAGTTATAATTGTATCAAAGGTTCAAGTATGGTAGTAGCATGTATTGCTTTATATTTTCCAAAAAGTTGTTCTGTCATCTAGAAATTCTTTGAAAGCAATTTCATAAACTAAAGTCACTACAGTTGAGACAGTCAGCACAAGAGTCTGAATTGTTTTGACTGTGCTACTGGTGGCCTAGTGGTCTGTATTGCTTTGAAAATTTTGATTTACCAACAGCATTGTAATTTATTATATTGTTTTGGCATTTTGTCATCTGACAGTCTGTATTGTTTTGGCATTTTGTCATCTAACAGTCTGTATTGTTTTGGAATTTTGTCATCTAACAGTCTGTATTGTTTTGGCATTTTGTCATCTAACAGTCTGTATTGTTTTATCATTTTGGCATTTTGTCATCTAACAGTCTGTATTGTTTTAGCATTTTGGCATTTTGTCATCTATCAGTCTATAGTGATTTGGCATTTTGTCATCTAACAGTCTATATTGTTTTAGCATTTTGTCATCTATCAGTCTGTATTGTTTTTGCATTTTGTCATCTAACAGTCTGTATTTTTTTTTCATTTTGTCATCTAACAATCTGTTTTCCTATGGCATTGTGTCATCTAACAGTCTGCATTGTTTTAGCATTTTGGCATTTTGTCATCTATCAGTCTATTGTTTTTTGCATTTTGTCATCTAACAGTGTGTATTGTTTTGGCATTTTGGCATTTTGCCTGTATTGTTTTTGCATTTTGTCATCTAACAGTCTGTATTGTTTTGGCATTTTGGCATTTTGTCTGTATTGTTTTAGCATTTTGTCATCTAACAGTCTGTATTGTTTTAGTATTTTGTCATCTAACAGTCTATATTGTTTTGGCATTTTGTCATTTAACAGTCTGTAATGTTTTGGCATTTTGACATTTTTTCATCCAACAGTCTGTATTGTTTTAGCATTTTGGCATTTTTTCATTTACCAGTCTGTATTGTTTTAGCATTTTGGCATTTTGTTATCTATCAGTCTGTATTGTTTTTGTATTTTCTCATCTCACTGTCTGTTTTGTTTTTGGCATTTTGTCATCTGACAGTCTGTATTGTTTTAGCATTTTGGCATTTTATTATCTATCAGTCTGTATTGTTTTTGCATTTTCTCATCTCACTGTCTGTTTTGTTTTTGGCATTTTGTCATCTGACAGTCTGTATTGTTTTAGCATTTTGGCATTTTTTCAGCTAACAGTCTGTATTGTTTTAGCATTTTGGCATTTTTTCTTTTGCCAGTCTGTATTGTTTTATCATTTTGGCATTTTGTTATCTATCAGTCTGTATTGTTTTTGCATTTTCTCATCTCACTGTCTGTTTTTTTTTGGCATTTTGTCATCTGACAGTCTGTACTGTTTTTGGCGTTTTGTCATCTAACAATCTGTATTGTTTTGGCATTTTGTCATTTAACAGTCTGTAATGTTTTGGCATTTTATCATCTAACAGTCTATATTGATTTGGCATTTTGTCATCTAACAGTCTGAATTTTTTTGGCATTTTGTCATCTAACAGTATGTATTGTTTTGGCATTAAGTCATCTGACGGCCTGTATTGTTTTAGCATTTTGTCATCTGACAGTCTGTATTGTTTTGGCATTTTGTCAACTAACAGTCCGTATTGTTTTAGCTTTTGTCATCTAATAATCTGTATTGTTTTGGCATTTTGTCATCAAACAGTCTCTGTTGTTTTCGCATTTTGTCATCTAACAGTCTGTATTGATTTGGCATTTTGTCATCCAGCAGTCTGTATTGATTTGGCATTTTGTCATCTAACAGTCTGTATTGATTTGGCATTTTGTCATCTAACAGTCTGTACTATTTTGGCATTTTGTCATCTAACAGTCTGTACTGTTTTGGCATTTTGTCATCTAACAGTCTGTATTGTTTTGGCATTTTGTCATCTAACAGTCTGTACTGTTTTGGCATTTTGTCATCTAACAGTCTGTACTGTTTTGGCATTTTGTCATCTAACAGTCTATATTGATTTGGCATTTTGTCATCTAACAGTCTGTATTGATTCTGCATTTTGTCATCTAACAGTCTATATTGATTCTGCATTTTGTCATCTAACAGTCTGTATGGATTCTGCATTTTGTCATCTAACAGTCTGTATTGTTTTAGCATTCATAGCATGAGTCTGTCATTGTTTTAAGTCTTTGACACTAATATTATGATAACCAATATAATTTGATTAGTCTGTGATCTTAGGAAAACCTATGATGTTTAGACAATCTATAGAACTGCTTATCAAAGGAGCAACCGATATACATGTATTGTAAAACTGACAACTTACTACATTATTGATTTTTTTATTGAAAGTAATTACAAAATTCAAAAATTGAGAATAATTGACTTTAAAAATGCTTACTTAAAAACTGACTCACATTCTGATCTACATATTTCAAACTATCATCTATGATTGTTATGACCTTGGTACTGCAACATTGTACAACAATAACCTCTTTTTTCCACAATTGATTGGTCGTGGGTTGTTTTATGGACTTTGATCTTTCCTTGTGTGGGAAACATCAAAGTAACAAAAAAATCGTTTTGAACATTTTTTTAATGGAAACTTATTTGACATGACCAGGCACCTAACCAAGATTTCTGACAATCTGTTGTGAAAATATGATTAACAGTTTTCAGTTCTAAACCACAAAATTAAGTATCTACAAAACAACTGCATTGTATGAGACCTCAGACCTATGTCCATGAAGTTAAAAGATTTGACAATATTCTGTTGCTTTAGTTTTTGTAAACAGCTATTGTTATTAGCATGGTAGAGAAAACTTTTTATAAACATTGATACAAAATAGCAGTATAACCCAAGTGTAGTAATTTTTGTATAAGTAATAAAAAGTAGTGCAAGATTGGAAAATTATTGTTTTACAATATATATAATTATGTAACACGGTTACTGGAGTAAACAGTTGTTTAGATATACAAAAAATTAACAATTTTTACCATATGTGTATGTCCTGTGTGGTATGGATGTTATGTTTTTAATTCAATACTTAAAGCGAAAGGCCTTAGTGGCCAAGTGGTTTCGGTAGTTAGAAATCTTCTATTGATTAAATGTCCATCAACACTGAGGTTGTGGGTTAGACTCAATGCAGGCAGGATGTGATCGACTCTAATCTTAATTGACAAGGATTGTCAGGTCGGGGGTTTTCTCCAGGTACTCCAGCTACCTCCCAATAAAAACTTGATGACAGGATATAGCTGAAAAAATTGCAGAAAGTTGTGTTAAACACCATTCAAACAATCAATAAAATCTTACAAATCCAATTTGTGTATATCATGTTATATAAAATTTTTATATAATAACAAGCCTTTCTTGACCTTACTAGCAAAAGTTCTGTTAATATCTGGAAAAGGAAAGAGTGAATTACTCTAGAATTACAAAGTTTGTGTTAACACTAAGCTATTTACAATACTTACTATGTATACAATAATAACTCTTAAAATTCCAGATTGGATTTGAACTGTTAGAACTGTGAAAATTTATTGATTAAAGGTCAAAATATATGTAACATATTCAGTATAAAATTAAATATAGAATCAACAAATAATATATATACACTATATTTACATTTACAGTTGGCAGTGTCAAAAATATCAAAATATCACCTCATGACAACCAAATTTTTCACATTACATTCAATCTAAATTTTCACATTAAAAAAAGGTGTAACTGACACGAGGCAGTGCCTACACATAAGACATGTGTCTTACATAATTTTACCACAATAAAAACAAATATGTCAAAAAGGAATAAATGACTTATTTTAGCTTTTCTTCTAATAAAAGAATTTTGTATTTTATATTCACAAAATTTGTCACTCAAAGGTCTCAAAAAGTGAATTCGCCCCATGAACCCCAAACAGGGTGCTGTTGTGGCCTGTAATTGCCATGGTGATTGCTGAAATTGGTGACTACATGTATACTTCATAAGTGTTAGCTACACCCATAATTGGTTGCAAAACATTCACAAATACTAAAGTAATAATTATTTAAACTAAAAATAAATTATGTACAGACAATATTTAAAAGTATCATAGACAATAACAGATATCATGATAGTAGTGTGGGAAGTTAAAATAGGAAGTCAATGATTTACCTCACCTTAGTTGGTTTAAAACTGGACCAGTTCATAGGAAAATGATTCCTATTTACTTCTGTTTACAATAATAACTCTTAAAAGTCCAGATTGGATTTGAACTGTTAGAACTGTGGAAATTTATTGATTAAAGGTCAAAATATATGTAGCATATTCAGTATAAAATTACATATAGAATCAACAAATAATATATATACACTATTTACATTTACAGTTGGCAGTGTCAAAAATATCAAAATATCATCTCATGACAACTAATAAAAAATTTTCAATCTAAATTTTCACATTAAAAAATCCCATTAAAATAAACAGGTAGGTGATAATTTATTTATACTAAACTTCCCGAATTTAACAATGCAGAAATTCCAACAAAATTTATTACTGCATGGGTGTACAAACAATTAAAATAATTTCCTTGTGAAATAAACATGTTTTGTTAATATTAGTGTTACATAAAAATAACAGGTATTCCCTGTACCCAATATAGATATTATTTCCTTTTATATAAGTTGTATAATTTATCCACAAGTGTAATAGATATTAATAAGCAGGTAATAATTGTTGAATAATTGTTTATTCAATGTACCCTCCCCCTTTTTAGTATGGCCATGTTTGTTTTGACATAATCATTTGTGTAAATGAACAAGTTGCATGTTGATTAAATAAATAATTTAATAAGAATTATTTTTAAAAGGAGAGATTCTGTTCATAATGATAAAATCAAGAGTATATATGTTCAAAAAGTTATATTTCGTTCAATTCTGTATGCTATGACTGATGTGTAAACAAATGGCAAATATGACTCATACTTGACTAGAAACTGGTTTGGTTTTGACTATAGGTTGATTCACTGATTTATTGCTATAATTTCAATTGATATCACTTTTTTAGATTTTAGAACTTGTTCAAAAGTATAACTTTCCATTACTTTTAAATTAAATTAAATTTTGATATAATGGTACAATCCTAGGGTCCTTCCCTGTATTCTATGGTTGTGATATGCAGTAGCTGTTTATTGTTGTATTGTCTAGTATATTTTGAATTATAACATAAATTTACCCTTGGTATATATAACAAATACAAATTTTTTTGTAGAACAGCAAATACTAAACAACAATAATTCAAATATGGCATCAATCTTGATACAGCTTAATGGAAACAAAATCAAATCCTGTGTAAAAAATAGTATGAGAATGAATCACTTCCCAAATTTTTAAAAGTTTTTCTGTCCTTTTGCTTTGTTAAGAAGGAAAAATTTTCCTGTAATTTGTCTTGATTCTATTTGAGTTTGATTCACTAATAATTTTAGTAATTTGGTTTTAGGACCATATGCACATTCACAATTATGAGGCAGGGTGAACTTTCCAATGTCCCTTGTTGGTTTGCCTTCTCTTCCTTTTTTCACTATTTCCCAAACATTCTTTGCCTTTTCGTTGGTTTTTCTTATAGTGAAAACTGGAAAATGTTAAAAAACATGAAATTAAAAATATAGTAAAAGGTTAACATTTTTTGTCTTGCCAGCGATGACAGTCACTGGAGGCAAGACATATGTTTGGGAATCCAGTGTTGGTGGCAACACTTGACACTTTGCTTTATATCTTTAGAAGCTTAAGCCCTAGGTCCATCAAATTTGGTAGAGTTGTAGCTTATCATGAATACTTGCCAGTTAGTCACCTGTGAACCGACTTCCACCTCAATTTTACAGTCCAGTGACTTAGTAAAAGTTTTTCAATAAGCTCAGATTCTCTGTAACAATGCATTGTATATTTTAAATGATGAGTTTAATGCTATTTACATGTTGCTCATGACTCACATTTTTTATTACTGATGCATAATGCAGGCAAAACATTTGTCCGAATACAATTGATATTAAACTTTTTGTGTCTTTTTATTTTAGACTTTTTAGGTTTTTCTTAAACAAGACATAATAAAATTTATTTTGTATAGTATTTGTATTTTACAGGACTTACTACATTCTTATCAGTGAGGGGTTAGGATTTCTTGTTACAACAGATTTGATTTTTGTGCTATCCTAAGCCTCTCTTTCAAAGTTGTGTATTTTTTTCCAAAATTAACACTGGGTATGAAGAAACAGAGGATTTCTGAAGCAGTAAAATAAAAATGCCAGACAATTAAGAAACAACATATTTTTTTCAACAACAAAAATCCCAGCACTGCCCCTCCCCCTATCAGGGAGAAGACTAACAAGAAATGCTTTTCATTCTCTATAAATTGGGTCATTGACAAAGATTAGAGCCTCAAATACACTCAATATTAAAGTGAAGCTTTTTGTCATTGGAAATGAAAAGGTACCAGTGCATCTATGGAGAAAGTACACTTTGATTTTCATAAAATGGGAGAAAGTTTGAACTAAAAAAAGGGAGACAGCTTATTTTAAGAATAACTAAGAACCCCAACTAAGCTTTTATGACAACCTGCATACATTTTATTTTAGGTTTAAATAAAAAACACTGACATCATAACTGATTTTCTGGGAACATATATATTGGGCCATTCCATGCACAGTTTAGCTTACATGGTAAACTGTTGTCACAACTCACAAGCAATGTAGCAAAGACTGCTCTAGTAGTATGCCAGCTTAAAGTGTTTTAGATATAAATAATAATAAAACAATTTAATATAAATTTTACTTACCTTTATATCCTTGTTGTTTCAGATGTTTGATTTTCTTCATGTCACTGGCAAGCCAGATCTTTAAGCACTCAGGGGAACAAGAGCAAGGCATGTAACTGTCTGCTTCACTGCGAAGTTATAACATTAGAATTAAACAAATATTTATGCAGATAACAAAAGGACCAGTTACAAACAGCTTTAGTGGAGAGAAATCTAAATGACTGTTTTTGTATTATTTAAACGATGTTGTAAAGACTTTATGGATGTGACTCTGTAACACTGCTCTTTACTTTAAGTGCCGTCAGAGCTATTATTCAACATGGTCCACATATCAACACAGATGTCTAAACTATCAAAGTGTTTTAGAAATGGAAAGCATTTATACTGAATTTTGACTGTAATACACTTATGTATATGAAAGAGTCTTTTTGTTTGATTTTTGATTATTAGATATGTAGAAGTTTTTGGTCAGACACAAAATGGAAATCCAGGTTCTACTATGGTGAAGCCTTGTGGCAGGCCAAAACTAGGGTACCTTTTTAGTAATTTACACCACCTACTGTTTTCAATCGAGATACTTGAAACATCACAGAAGATTGTACACATATTGAAGTTATGCACCTGCTATTATGGAATCGTTTGATAAAAATAATTTCAGATTTTGACATACTTAGGAATTTTATATTAATTTTTCAGCAAATTTACAGAAGACTGTACTTTTGTTTTGTGTAATTGCACAAATATTGAGGTTGTGTCCCTGCTAATGTGGAATTGTTCAAGAAACATTTCTCCTAGACTAGGAACTTAGTCTTTTTTTCAGCAAATTTTACAGAAGAGGGTACCTATTTTATGTTATCAACTCCTCTTACAGCTTAAAGCCCTATTCCCTGAACCTTCATAGAAAGATTGCACATTAGTTGTGTAGAAAGTTGTCTTATGTTTGTATTATATAAAACACATATCTTTTTAAATCACAATTAACTTGATAGATACTTGGAGAAACCTATGATCGTACCTAATATTTATAAGTTGGCTTAAATAACAACATGTTTGTTTTTTTCTGGAGTAGGCTGTAACCCCACAACAGCCCATATTGTTTAAAATTCCATTTTTTTCAAACACTCCCTGGCAACAAAGGTCTGTAGTCATGCAGTAAGATGTAAGACCACACCATTCTTGTTGACACATCTTTGGTTTATATTTGTTAGTGCAAGGTTGGCTGAAATGAACAAGTCTTAAAAGTTACAAAATATTGT
This sequence comes from Limnoperna fortunei, assembly GCA_944474755.1. Lineage (NCBI taxonomy): Eukaryota > Metazoa > Mollusca > Bivalvia > Mytilida > Modiolidae > Limnoperna > Limnoperna fortunei. The sequence goes on from OX104113.1 coordinate 37,654,050, forward strand.
AAAAACATGGATATTTTGTTTCAGTTCACAGATATAAATCTTGAGGAGTTCGATTATCATGCAGCAGGGTGTACTCAACTCCAATCCCAATTGACAAGGATTGCCAGTTTTCCTACATAAGGTCAGTTGTTTTCTCCAGGTACTACAGCTTCCACCCCCAATAAACACTGGATGCCATGATATAGCTGAAAAATTGCTGAAAGTGGCATTAAACACCATTCAAACAAACAAACAGGTACAAATCTTTTGTTTTATATACATATATCTGAGTGATAAAGTTGAAGCATACTGAATTATATAGCCAGTTACAGTTCTCAATTTTGTAATACAACAGTCATTATTAGCACTAGAATAAAGTGCTATAAAGTTTGGTTAGATGAATGTAATCCCCATTTGATGACAACTTTCTTTGAACTATAGAATTGACAGGTAAAAATAACTAGTAAAATTTCCCATACCTGGAATTTGCGGCATTGTTGATATTCATAGATGGGATTATGTCTCATTAGTGCAGATAGAATAATGCACTCACAAGTGTAAAGCTCTTGTCCTTCGGATGGGCGTATGGTGTACTCATGGTGCAGCTGTTTATTGATTGATGAGAAGAGTGCATCCCCATGCTAAGTTAGTTTTTAAAAACCTCTTCTCAGTGTGAGTTTACGTTAAGTTTGTTGCCTTTTGTTTGTTATTATGTACAAGTCTTTGTTACTGGACATACCTATTGCAGCACACCCCTTTATCTTTTTGCTAGGACATGCATGTTGCAGCATGCACAATTGCTCACCTTTTTTGCTTTTGAAACCACCAAACAATATGTGTTGCTGGCTGAGGCACAATCATTTGCTTGTACATAAAATTTGAAAGGTTCCATTTCCATATGCAGTTGCTTAAACATGACTTTTGCTTACCTTTCTGCTTAGAGACAACCATCACAGTCTTATATCATCTGTTTGCCTCATCAAGTAAAATGCTGCTTATCTCATTTCGGCTCATATCTGTTGATTATACATAACCATTGCTGCATGTGTCATATATTATTTTGTTGTGTGGATGGACGTTGAACACTGCTGCAGCATGTCTCATTTATTACCAATGTGCTTGAAAACGACTAGCTCATGAAGTGTCATTTCTTAACCTTTTGCATGAACATGACCTAGAAGCATACCTTATTTCTTACCTGAACATGTCTTATTTCTTAACTCTTTTGCAATATTCTCATGTCTTACCTTTTGACTTGTATTTGACCATTGCAGCATGTTTCTTTTCTTTTGAAGTATGGAATATCCCCACAACAATTCATGTTTAGTACGATACCATTTTTCACAAAATGGTTATCACCACAGCACAGGTCTGTGACATTGTTGTAGCCATGAGACATACAGGGATAAATTGTGTTTATCTGTTTAATTCCATTGTAACCACACTCTTGTGTTCTATTGTCGTACAGTTTTATTTGCCCATTTACTATACAACATGTGTCGTGACCTTGGGTTTTGATCTGAATTTTCTGTTCATGGTTGCCCCCTTGACAACAGACATACGACTTAGTGTCTAATACCATTCCATTACAACATTTTTCATGTTTCCGAATTAATTGTCCTGTATTAAAAAATAATATTTGATGAAAAGTAATACAATCTGCTATTGATCAATCTTTTGAGTAATCGGAGTAAAGTATAAAACCACTGACGAATCCAGGGAGGGGGGAGTGTCTCCCTTTCGTAGCTGTATCTATTAAATGCTCATATAAGCCCCACTGATTTACAAAAAATGTGCCTAGAGCGGTCCCCCATAATCAATGAAACTAGAGGCTCTAGACAGCATGTCTCGCTCAACTGATAATTAGATATGCTGACAATCTTAAAAGTCCGGTTAGCGTGAAGGAAGACATTTTTAAGCGGCAATCTAATATGGATTATTCCTACAAAATTACAATTTATTTGGCCTTCTATTTGGGGGGGGGGGTTATAATTTCAGCTATTAGAAAAGAGGATTCTTCACGGTGTCTACGTTTGAAGGTAATGATATTAATTAAATTGCGAATGCTTTGTAAATGATCTACTATATTTCAATACTAAACAGTAACTGTTTTTTATTTGACTTGTAGTTTCTGCGGAAACATATTTGAAAATGATAGTCAATCAAATAAACATTTGAAAAAGAAAAAGTAAGAAGATATATAAAGGCATTAATATACTGCATTCATGTAAAATCCAAAAGTTCAAATGCAAAAACCGGTAATTTTGTCTAAAATCTTCATTAAAGGGCAATAATTCCTACAAGGAGTTTTACAATTTTAGACTTATGAAGTGAATTGTAGGAATTGTATATTGCTGATCATTTTTGCAATTTATAGTTTCACTCTAGCTGTTATAGTTTTTCAGTTACAAGACAAAAACAAAAAATTTCATTGTAAATTGTCATTTAACGGTAATAACTCCTATTAAGAAGTGGTCCGACAATTTTGAACCAACCATGTGTTTTTAGAGATTGTTTTGCTGATCATTTAATCAGTTTTTCAATGTCAATCTAGCTCTTATAGTTGTCATATATTTTAAAAAGTTCGTCAAAAATCGTAATTTAAGGGAATTACTCCTACAAGCAGTCATTACACAACTTTGGACTAATAGGAACAGCTTAATAAGCTGACCACTTTCAAGTTAAGGTTTACTCTATAGTTATTATAATTTTTGAGACATTGACCGAAAACGTGTTGACACCTATGTTCTATTTTTATTAACGGCGGCCATCTTTGTCCCATTGATCAAGACCCTGGGCACAAATTTGAAACTATATACCCTAAAAGGATGATTGTGGCCAAGTTTGAAAGTTAAAAAAAAATTGCCAATTTTCTTTTCAGTGTACAAACATGCTTTTAGCTCTACCAAGTTGAATGAGGATTGCATGAAGATGACCTACCATACATTATTTATTTTTAGTTATGACCTACCATACATTATTTATTTTTAGTTACACAACTTTTGGACTTTTACATTAAGCAATATTTCTTTAATTTTAGCTTATGAAATATATGTTGTCTATGACGGCCTTTTTCATTTGATCAAGAAAAATAGGACCTCACATTATTAGCATCAAATTACTAACATCTTAGCTACAATAATGTAGCTTCTTTTTTATGAACGGATTTAAAAAGGAGCTTTATTATTGTAGCTACAAACATCTGTACCTGTACTTTTCAAATTAGTCCTTTAGAATTTACACAATTAGAAGAATGGGCCATGTAGACCTTGTTTTCTGAGCAATCAATGTGAAATGACTCATATTTCTAAAAGGCATCATTAAAAAAATAATCACTGAAGCCGGAGATATTTACTTGAAAAATCATTTGGAAAAATTATTTTTCCGAGATTTTTTCAATTAAAAAGTAATCTCCGAAATTCGTAAACTCAGGAGATTATTTCGTTGTTATGCAATATTAATTCCAGGGTTCACTGCAGCTCTTTCCATAATATAGTGTCTTTAACTTTTAGTAATTATTTGAATATCATACAGGGTGAGACCCGAAATATTTTTTTCTATTGTTTATGTTAAATGTCTATATTCACCCCAAGATTACGTCTTACCTTGACAACAGGTGAAATTCTCCTTGTCATAAACTTTCCCATAACAGCAGCCTTGAGTAAGATTAGAGTAGCTTTCGCACACCGGACCACCGGGGCAGCACTTTAAAGCACTCGTTACTTCTATTTAAGAAAATTATGTCTGCATAACAAGCATGAGGATACTTAGGAAAAACTATCTGTAAAGGGTATAGCTGTCGTATACGAAACTTATTTATCGGTATCAAAATTTTAAGAATTTTGTTCTAATGTTCCTAATGCTTTATTTTTGATTGGTCGGGTTGCACGAAGTGCAAATTCGGGAACAGTTTTCAACCCAGATCGCTGAAAAATCACAGAAAGATTGCACATGTATTGAAGTTGCGCACCTGCTATTTTGGAAGTGTTCGAGGATTTTATCCTAATTATCCAGTCTTGGGAATTTAGTCATTTTACAGAACATTTACCTATTATGTGTGATAAACTCCTCATACATATTTTGTTCACAGATCTAAAACCTTCTTCCAACAAAATGTAAACTAAGTCAGATTCTTTCAGTCCTCATGGATTTTACAAGAACATCTGTATCTATATGCGATGTATTTATTGAATTTTGATTTTTGGAACCCTTTCATTATTTAGTTTCAAATTTATGATATTTTGAAAAAAAAATAATGAAATTCGAGCTTGGGAATAATAAGTAGTAATTTTGTTTGAGCTAAATTTAACGTATTTATATATAGTTCAATAATGGAATTACAAATAATTTATGTACGACTCTAAATTAATCCCACAAAACTTACCTATAAAGCCAAAAATCGTTGCAGCAATTACCAGTTTCATCTTAGAAAGAAGTATGTTTGCACTATTATAAACTGTTAGTAACCAAACTTTCCCATCTCCATAGAGATTTAAAAATTCCCAAATTTTTATAATACAAACTTTTTTAAATTGTTTTTGTTAAATGCTAAATGCACACGATTTAAATGGGCTGACCGAAAAAGAGAGTACATTTGCAGATAAATTACATATAACAACAAAATTTCGCACTTTACAGATTTAAATTTGAACCATGTGTACTCGGTTAAACTATAGTTTACTAAAAGCGAAGATTTGACTAAGTCAAGGCGATCATGTTCGATATGAAATAGCTTTAGCGGTATTGATTGCTTTTGCCAGAAAATTTTTAGGTTAGATATATATATTATCTGGTGTGACTTCTTGTGTTTCAAATATTCATCATCAATAAACTTTAACGTTATGAACATACATCACTAACGCGAATCTATACAACTTAAACGTTACGTTACGTCACAGCCGACATTTTGTAACTTCGAATGTAAATCCAAAATGGGGAGTCGTGAAATTATCATAGAAAGTAGACTATCGTACTTTTAGCTACAATAATGTAGCTCCTTTTTTATGGACGGAGCTACAAAGAGGTTCATTACTCGTAATGGAGCAAAAAACACTCTTGGGATTTATACATATTTTCCGCTATTAATCTGCTATTTTTGTTTAATATATATTTTTTCCTCTCTCCGCCGTTCAGTTGACATTTCGACAGTCTAATTTAATAATTTTAACACTTTTTCGTAATCGTGGCATTGTTGGCAAAATGGGAATTGTGGAGTGTAGAATTGTAGAACGAATCGGTAAAAATTTGATCCCGGTTAATGCAAAAAATCCGGAAAAACTTTGATCCGGATAAATATTTTACCAAATTGATTTAGAAATTATGCACTTCCTTCCAACAATGCCACGATTACGAATAAAGTGTAAAAACTAACGAATTAGGTGTTGTAGAAATATCAGTTAAACTTCAAAGACATTAAAAAGTATGCAGCAGTTTAGGGAAACAGTTTAATAGCTTATTATATGCATATAACCCCCGGCTCCATTACGAGTAATGGGACCTCTCTGTAGCTCCGTCCATAAAAAAGGAGCTACATTATTGTAGCTATCGCACGTTCTGTCAAGCACCTGTTTTTTCCATGGGTTAACATTTCACTCCATTAACTAATTGACCATATTGGCAGCAAATTTTGTACTACAAAAAGAAATTGGTACCCTTTCTGTGGCAGATTTGTCCTCTCTAGCGCCGTAGTCTGTTTATACGTCCTGTCAAGCGCCGTAATCTGTTTTATACGTCCTGTCTAGCGCTGTAGTCAGTTTTATACGTCCTATCTAGCGCCGTAATCAGTTTTATACGTCCTGTCTAGCGCCGTAGTCTGTGTTATGCGTCCTGTCTAGCGCCGTAGTCTGTGTTATGCGTCCTGTCTAGCGACGGAGTCTGTTTTATACGTCTTGTCTAGCTCCGTAGTCTGTTTTATACGTCCTGTCTAGCGCCGTAGTGTGTGTTATGCGTCCTGTCTAGCGACGTAGTCTGTTTAATACGTCTTGTCTAGCGCCGTAGTCTGTTTTATGCGTCCTGTCTAGCGCCGTAGTCTGTTTTATGCGTCCTGTCTAGCGACGTAGTCTGTTTTAAGGGTCTTGTCTAGCGCCGTTATCTGTTTTATATGTCCTGTCTAGCGCCGTGGTCTGTGTTATGATTCCTGTCTAGCGACGTAGTCTGTGTTATACGTCCTGTCTAGCGACGTAGTCTGTGTTATACGTCCTGTCTAGCGACGTAGTCTGATTTATACGTCTTGTCTAGCGCCGTAGTCTGTGTTATACGTCCTGTCTAGCGACGTAGTCTGATTTATACGTCTTGTCTAGCGCCGTAGTGTGTGTTATGCGTCCTGTCTAGCGACGTAGTCTGTTTAATACGTCTTGTAGAGCCGTAGTCTGTTTTATGCGTCCTGTCTAGCGCCGTAGTCTGTTTTATGCGTCCTGTCTAGCGACGTAGTCTGTTTTATGGGTCTTGTCTAGCGCCGTAATCTGTTTTATATGTCCTGTCTAGCGCCGGGTCTGTGTTGTGCGTCCTGTCTGGCGCCGTAGTCTGTTTTATACGTCCTGTCTAGCGACGTAGTCTGTTTTATGGGTCTTGTCTAGCGCCGTAATCTGTTTTATATGTCCTGTCTAGCGCCGGGTCTGTGTTGTGCGTCCTGTCTGGCGCCGTAGTCTGTTTTATACGTTCTGTCTAGCGCCGTAGTCTGTGTTATACGTCCTATCTAGCGCGGTAGTCTGTTTTATACGTCCTGTCTAGCGCTGTAGTCTGTTTTATACGTCCTATCTAGCGCCGTAGTCTGTTCTATACGTACTTTATAGCGCGTAGTCTGTTTAATACGTCTTGTCTAGCGCCGTAGTCTGTTTTATGCGTCCTGTCTAGCGCCGTAGTCTGTTTTTTGCGTCCTGTCTAGTGACGTAGTCTGTTTTTTGCGTCCTGTCTAGCGACGTAGTCTGTTTTATGGGTCCTATCTAGCGCCGTAGTCTGTTCTATACGTACTTTATAGCGCGTAGTCTGTTTTATACGTCCTGTCTAGCGCCGTAGTGTGTGTTATGCGTCCTGTCTAGCGACGTAGTCTGTTTAATACGTCTTGTCTAGCGCCGTAGTCTGTTTTATGCGTCCTGTCTAGCGCCGTAGTCTGTTTTTTGCGTCCTGTCTAGCGACGTAGTCTGTTTTTTGCGTCCTGTCTAGCGACGTAGTCTGTTTTATGGGTCTTGTCTAGCGCCGTACTTTGTTTTATATGTCCTGTCTAGCGCCGTGGTCTTTGTTATGCGTTCTGTCTAGCGACGTAGTCTCTGTTACACGTCCTGTCTAGCGACGTAGTCTGATTTATACGTCTTGTCTAGCGCCGTAGTCTGTTTTATACGTCCTGTCTAGCGCCGTAGTCTGTGTTATACGTCCTATCTAGCGCGGTAGTCTGTTTTATACGTCCTATCTAGCGCCGTAGTCTGTTCTATACGTACTTTATAGCGCCGTAGTCTGTGTTATGCGTCCTGTCTATCGCCATAGTCTGTGTTATGTGTCCTGTCGAGCGACGTAGCTGCGCCATCTAGCACTTCAGGTTTAATCAAACTTTTACCCAAGACCGTAGGTTGTGATAAACATCCTGACTTATTACCGACTTAGTCTGTATCTTACGTCCTATGTAGCGCCGTATGGCGACTTATACATCTATCTAACGCCGTAGCCTGTGTCAAACGTATCTAGTGCCGTAAGGTGTGCATAGCGCTAAATAAGTTGTTTTACACGGCATATGGCGCTAAATAGAACGTATAATTAATCTTATTTACCGCCGTTCCACTAGTCTTGGAGCTTGTTAACGTGCATCCTTGCGCGTATATGCGTGTCAAACGCCCTGTCAGGAGTGAAAGGATGTGTAAACATGCAAAATATATTGAATTTCATATCGGATACATTTGTGGAATTTTATTATCGGACTTTTTTGTGGTGAATGACTTGTATTTACTGATTTTTGTCAAAACTGACGTCACAAATAAATCGGACTTCTTCGGACCTGTTTGTGAGTCTTACATATTTATTATTTTTAATATAAATTTGCCACAAAAAAAGTGTAGGATTATATTTCCTTCTTTAACACAAATTTTGCTGCAAAGATGGTAAATTAATTAATAGAGTGAAATTTAAACCTCTGGAAAAAAATTCGTCATTTTTCTCTTCCACGTTACATTTCAGATCGAAAACCAGAATAAACGAAGTTCATCGCATATTCTAATCTGTGTGTGTTTTAATTGGACATAAAGCACAAAACTTTATAAAACATTTACCTAGCTTGCTTCTAATAGCAACGGGATAAATGTTACAGTCCCTTATATACCCATTCTTACCTCGACAAGTCGCCACGATTAAGATCCAGAATGAAATATTGAAAACGTTTTCTTTAATCATTATTTTCTTTCGTGTACTATCAAATTGCAGTTACACTGAATATTTAAAAGTACCAAATTTAAGTAAGTGAAATAAAGGCTGTGAATATTTTAATTTATTGCATTTTTTTTAATTTAAAAAAAAACAACATAAAACCCCGTTGCTATATTAACAAGGATGCTATTTATATCTCATATGTAACTATGCTACACCATCACAGATAACATCAAAATGAATTTAGTGTGACATCTACATAAAATGTTGTAGCCAATTAGCTCGCACGGATTCTGATCGATTCTCATCTCATTAGGCGTCTTTAGTCGTCGTCGTTTATTTTAAAATCTTCTATATAATCTGCTAAGCAATTTTAAAACAAAGGTTTGAATCGTTCTAATGGTGTCTTTTAAAAAGTTTTATATTTTCGTAGTAAATACCCAACCAAGATACCCAACATCGCTAAAAATACATAGTTTTCAAATGCAACCATCATCTTGAAAACCTGACAAAAAAAGCTACAAATGTCAAGATCTTCCTACCATTTATTACGGTCATAGTTAGGTTCTATAACTCTTTTTTTTTCTATAATAATTAACAGCAAAACATTATAATATATCAAACTGTTATAATTTAATAACACTGGTATGTTGTTTTATCTTATTATAAATATTCGAGTTTTTTTGTCCATTTATTTACATTTATTTTTATTTTTCCTTTATTATAGGTTGTTGGTGTTTTCATATTTGTTTCTCTAGGACTAGTAAAACTAATTCATGTAGTTTGAGGTATTTCTACACACTGTAGATTTGCAGGTTTTTTCCAAAACTATTACTTTATTTTATAATCGAAAAAATACATGAAATGAACAATAAATAATAGGTACCTAATAAAAAATTGTGACCGGTGTATTATTTAACATAATGATATGTAACCCATGTTGTGTCGTCCTCAATTCAAGACGAGACAAAGCACTCGCACTAAAGTCTACTCTTTCTAAAGACAGTTTTATGTGATTCAAATACTCTAAAACGTTCTTTAAACATTTACTTCAAATTTAAAATAATTACATTTTTTAATGAAATTATTCAACTACAAGATCAAATCAAAACTAGTGCTAATTGTGTTAGGATGCCAACACAGAATGTTTCCAAAACGACCCCCCATTACCACTATAATGTTCAGCATATTGAAAACCCCCAACTACAAATGTTTACCCATGATGATGATAATGGGGGTTTTTAACGTCCTACACTGGTAAATATATACCCTCGGTCGGACGGTTGTTAGTCGTTAGCAGTCCATGGACTCCACCATGGTGGTTTTGTCGAAGCCCAGCCTTCGGGATACCTGGCCGAAGAACTCGGCAGCATATGTCCTACCAGCGGCCGGATTGCTCCGATGTAACGTTAGCCTACTCCAGTACCCCACATGGGTAGGAGCGTTTCCGAACTCTGACCTATGGTCGAGGTCTTACATCTGCAGAGTAATTGTTTTACCATAATAAGGCAATGTCTTATATAATGACCCCTGTTTCCATGGAAACAGCAGCCATTTTGAAAATTCCAAAAGTGGATTGCAAAACTTCAGGTTACCCTTAACATTTTTCCAAAGTTTCATATTGATTGGACCTTTCATATCAGAGAAAATGTGCGGACAAGATTGAGCGGATTTTTGTGATCTGATTAACAAAATATGTTATCTTGATTATTGTCGAAACCAAACTTGATCATTTGGATGTTATTAATTTACCCGATGGTTAATCGTACTATTGTTAAAATAGACATGAATGCGAAAGGAAATCTGGGGGTATTCAATAGCAGTCTTTCTAAATTGTCAATATTATAAACATTGATTCAGATTTTATACAATGGGTTGAAATTTCCCGTGAACTTATTAACTTGGTGTCTAACTTGTATTTGGGGTGCGTCTATATTCCTCATTAGAACACAAGGTATGCTTCTGAAAACGCATTTATAGAAATAGAAAATGATAATATATATATTTACCAAAAGCCAAGCTACATAGCATGGGTCTAGGACAACTGCCCCCCGGATAACTGCCCCCTGGACAATTGCCCCCCCCCCCCCCATCTGTCAATTTTCTTGGATAATTTAAAAAATAATAGTTAATAAGGAATATGGAATTTTCTTAGATAATTTTAAATGAAAAACAGAAATAACTGTAGAAATAGGTGATGAATGCCGAGAAATACTGGACTTTGAAGATAACTACATTGGTAGACCGGGCAGACGCCAACGTACAGACCTACGTTTCAGCCTTGCCATGTGGAACATGCACATACGCACACTTGATGAACTACCCAGAACAAACAACAAAATTGAAGGGTGGCATTGTGGTTTCCAGTCATTTATTGGTTCTCATCATCCAAATATCTGGAACTTCCTTGAAAAACTGAAACATCAACAGTCATTACACCAGGTACAACTAACCCTGATTCTAGCAGGTGACGTCATCCCACAGAGAAAAAAGTACCAAGATACTGCAAGTCGCCTACTCAACCTAGTACAGAACTATGCCAACAGACATGTAATGGACTTCTTGAGGGGTATTGCATACAATATTCACTTTTTGGACTTAGTGCTCAAGTGACATTAGTGCTGAACAAATATATTTAAATGAATGTTATCTCTGTCATATTTTTGTTTGTTTTACTTCTGTGTGTCATTAATAAAAACAAATTTTCATCTTATGTATTCTTTTATTTTTTAAAACATGACAAATATATGGGGGCAATTGTCCAATGGGGGGCAATTGTCCGGGGGGCAGTTGTCCTGCTCCCATATAGCATTAATAGGAGATTATAATGCAAGGACTGGTAAACTACCCGATGACATACTCCTGATGAGTATTTAATCAATGATATATTAAATATTTCTGACAACGACTCAAATGATATAATGCACGTTTACCAAGTAGAAAAACTCGGTATTCCTCTGGAACGTTATAAAAAAGATAATGGTCGTCATATCCTTATGGGTCGAATTATGTAAAAGATGTTCACTTCTAGTAGAAATGGCAGATTGTCGAATGATAAAGGTATCGGTAATACGACTTGAAAATATATAAAATGGGATCAAACTAAGTGTCTATTTTCTACTATTTGTAGAAAAGATACCTACAGACGAGAACGGGTATTTGGAAAAGCGAGATCAAAAGCTTGATGCACTCCTTGGTCAAGAAAATGTTAGATATGAATGTATAAATAATATTGTTAATGACATACATAATTTGTTAATACATTTTAATACCTTTTATGAATACTTTAAAAAGTTGAACGAGGATGATACAGTGAGCAACAATGAATCAGGCAGTTTCCTTGATAACATCTGTCCAGTTACAAGTTCTGATGACATTATAAATAGAGAAATAACAGAAGACGAGGTGTATAATGCTATAAGAAACCTTCGAAATGGAAAGGCCTCTTTCTTAGATGACTTTGTGAATGAATACTTCAAGAATTCATCACCAGCATTGATTATTATTGATTATTATGCATAGCAAAATTGTTTAATGTCGAATGAGTTAGATATAACTTCACACTATCAGCTGGCTTCCGAAAGGGTTTCTCTACTGCTAAGACTAAGCATGCCTTGATCTCTCTATTTGACAGGTCGAAAAAACTACTGTACGATTGACGAACTGGATTATGACTGAAACCTAAACAAAATTGTATAAAGGGAAAGTTCTTCCGAATTATATACAATATGTATGATAACATTAAATCTTGTGTAATGCATAACAATGAAAAATCTGATTTTTTGCTTGTATGATGGTTGTGCTCAAAGGGTATAATTATTCCCCATTTTTATTTTCAATTTTTTGAACGATTTAGAAAGTAACCTTCAGCAGTTTAATGTTTCTCCTCTTGAAATGAAGGAAAATATCAAAGACACTACAGTAATACATTGAAATCGTTAATTTTACTTTATGCTGCTGACGATACGCTCATTTTTTTCTGAAACTAAGAAAGGAATGCAAAAAGCTCTTGATATATTTCAAAATTATAGTGAATTATGGAGATCCTCTGTAAATGTAGAAGATACAAAAGTTATCATTTTCATCGTAGATTCTATAACACACATTGTTATAGTTTCAAATATAAAGGCAATTTCTCGCATGCCAGAAAAAAATTAGTTGAACAATCCAAAAAGTCTTTATTTTCATTATACAGAGAAACTCGGAATCAAAATATACCACTAGATATTAAGTTACAAATTTTTGATTCTCTCGTTGACCCAATTTTCTTATATTGCTTAGAGATCTGGGGTTTCGAAAATCTTCAGTTAATAGAAAAATACACCTGCATTTTTTCTAAAATGTGCTTCCTCTGTGCTTGTCGACCTCAAACTTCATGGTCTATGGGGAACTTGGTAGGTATCCTTTAGATATCAGATTGAAACTGAGAATGGTGTCATTCTGGTGCAAATGACTTCAGAGTGAGAATAAACTATAGACTTGTGTATAATTTATAAGCAAACAATGAATGGAAGTTTAAATGGACGTCACAAATAAAATCTTTTTACGTCAGAGTAGGGCTAGGGTATATTTTTGCAAACCAATTTTCTATCGATTTGTGTACTTTGAAACCGGCCTTGCTTATGGCTTATAACACAAGTGTGAAACTAGTTTTTGGCACGTTTCCTCTCTGAACGTGTTTATGGTGTTATAGGAAAGGAGTTCAAAAACGTTTAAAGCTTTTTAGCTTTATAGTGTACATGTGTAAATAATTACATTCAAATGAGTTTACAAGTGACCAGGTATCAGAAATTGCTAGAAGATTTTTTAGTCCCGATATTTTATATAGTAAATTATCAAATGTCAAACCTTATGTATTAAATATTGGCGAAAGAAGAGACATTTACAAACATGTTTATATTAATTAAAAACCTGTCGCATATAACTCAGACTGTATTTCAAGGAATTACACAGAAAGTGTGATAAAAGTAGATTAAATTTTTGCAATGCATTATTATTTTGTCATTTTTTTCCGAAAGACTTATATCCATTTGGTCTTTCGCGACAAGTTTTGGGCACCGGAAGTCTATTCCGAATTCACCCTGTGATTTCTTTACAGAGTTATCTCCCTTGTTACCGCGTAATCTCTGGAACTGCAACAGATACAAGAAAACTGAAAAGTGACAAATGTTAAGGATCTTTTGAGACAACGTAATGACATAATTTGGCTAAAAATTTCTGACTAGCGAAGGCGAGCGGTATCCATTGAATCCCAAAAACTCGCAAACCGTAAGTCGAAATCACGAAAGGACTTCACTATTTATCATCCTGTGTCATGTTCTTTAGGAAAATCTTAAAGTCAAAGTTCAAAAGTGACCTCGACCTTATGCCTTTAATCTTGTTATCATCACAACTCAAAAACTGTAAAAGATAGAAGAAGACAATAAATCGGCAAAATATTCCTCTCATCAAGACCCTCATTTGATACATTGGTCCGAAACTCTGCGATGAACCGTTTTCTAGTTCGAGTCCATGACTCATTTCGGTTAATCAGTAATTTGCATACAACTTGAAAATGGTTAGAGATAATATAGTAATAATATAGGTTTAATATGATCACCAGGTCAAGGCCTTCAATTTGATGCCATTTTTAAAGGTTACGGGTCAAGGTCATACCTTAGCAACAAGGTAACCAATACAATAAGTTCTTAGCAACCAAATATTTATTAAATCAGGATGATGTGCGCTACTGAAATATGTCATTATACAACCGTAATTGGCATTTGTCCTTAGCAACAGGCCACAAAAGTTCTTGACACCCATGTATTGTTTTACTCATTTATTTGTTTTATTTATTTGAATACATGCAAGATTAATGAATAAATAAATAACTATAAAATATCAATATTTATTGGCATTATTGTGTAACATATAATTTGTAATGAATTAAAAATCCACCATCAGAATGAAATTAAATATTTTAACGATGACTGCAAAAATATTTATTTTCATTAATTTATTCAGTAATCTACTGCGTAAACTCATGGCTGGAAGTTAAAAAAAACAGTAGATTATTTTGCATCACAATTAATTCATGTACATGTACTATATATTTGCAGACGAAGTACGGTTATTAGGTAATGTACCGCGTGCCCTTATTCTACAAGGGGGGGGGGGGCAAGATCTTTTCTGTTAATGTGTTTTGGGCATTTTTTAACAAATGTGTTAACTATTTTTTAAAACGGTTCTTTAACCATTGGGTGTTATCTGTTTTCTTAAAAATTGACATTGTTGTTAACTGTCTGTTATAACGAAAATAGAAACTATGTTTGTTGTTAATAATATTGTCCTTCGATAGGATTCTGCTGTTATCTGTTATCATTATTTTAAATTTGCTGTAATCTGTTTTGGGAAAAATAAAAATTGTTAACGTGTTAATGTTAACCCCCCTCCCCCTACTCTTCTACGGGGTTTGTAATTCGGTTAAGTCAGACACTAACTACAATATTTTACTGGTCAGTGAGTAGTTCTCGCCATTAGAATGACAGAAGCAATTTTAGCCATTTTTGTGACTGTGCCGTTATATTTTCCACTAAAACCGATGGAAAAGCTTTCACTACCTTTCATTCCAAAATAAGTTACGCTTATCACATTTTAAATGCCTTTTTTTCAAAAAAATGTCAAAATATCGGGTGGCTGGAATTACATGCCAGCGGGAACTACTCTGTAACCAGTAGCTCCAATTCTATGGGGTTTTTTTTATCTTGACGGATAGCTCTTTTTTTTTTATTTTGACGGAGTCGGCTACAAAGTAGTCCGAGAATCCTCTGCCGTCCCATGCAAAAAATTTAAAATGCAAAACGTTGGACGGCAGAGGATTCTCGGACTAGCTACAAAGAGGCTATCCATTACTCGTAATGGAGCAAAACCATCCATAGGATTTATACATATTTTCCGCTGTAAAACTGCTGGTTTTTTTGTTGAACAAATCATTTTTCCTTACTCCGCCGTTCAGCTGACATTTCTACAATGCCTAATTTTTAATTAATTTTAAAATTTTTCATTTTCATGGCATTGGTTACAAAAATTTAACTTGCGGAGTACTATTTCGGAATCGTATCGGTAAAAAAAGGTATTCCGGATAGTGCAATGGATTTAACTAAATGATCCGGAATGACATTTTTACCAAATCGATTCCGAAATTATGCACGTCCTGAATTCAAATTCTGTCAATCCAATATGCCATGATTATGAATAAACAATCTAATTAAAATTTAATCTTTCACTGGCTCTACCTTGTTGCTACGGTCATTGCGTTGTGCGCAGCGACCATAGCAAAAAGGGGGAGCCAGTGAAAGATTTCATTTTATTTAGATTGATGAATAAAGTGTGAGTGCAAGCATGGTTTTTGATTGGGTTCGGATACTCTCCTTCAGTGTTTTTTGTGTTTTTGATTTTGTGTTGCGTTGTGTATGTTTGTCTATATCCGGATTTGTAACTATCCCCTGACTTTTGGCTCTTGCCGTTCGATCGGTTTTCTTTGCTATTTTTCTTAAAACTTATTAATTAAGTGTTGTAGAAATATCAATTGACCGGCGGAAACATAATAAGGTTTGTAGCAAACCCAGGAAAACATTAATATCGGATCATGCATAAAAACTCCGGGTATGAATCAACCAAGGGCTGCTCCATTGCAAGTTTGGTTGCAATTGGTATTATTGTTGTTTCTGAGGGAGATTAAAATGTAAAAAGACGGACGGACAGATCGGACGAATGGATGATGATAGACGCAAAGTGTATGCAATAACTGAAATTATTGATTTGTTCATAGTCTGACTGTATACGATTCATTTAATATAACAATGTAATGTAACAAAGATGATAAAATTGTAAATTCAAACAATTCAGCAGGAATGTTATTTTTTCTCGTGTTTAATATTTCTATGTGTAGAAACATGAGACAATTATCTGTCCACTATCGTATATTAAACAATCACTCCTGTTCTAAATTTAAAACAACTCTATTGGTATAACTGCTTTACCATAAATATAATTTAAACACCACTAATGCATTTGACCATGCAGTTTCACAAAAGGTCGTGCCATGGGTCTCTGCCATCAGGTTTGTTTGTTTTTGTTTGTTTGAATGATGTTTTACACATTTTGCAGCAATGTTGCAGCTATTTCATGACGTCCAGTTTTTATTGGGGAGGAAGCCGTAGTACCCGGAGAGAACCCCGACCTTCAGTTGGAAAACTGGCAATCCTTGTGAATTAAGATTGCAGTCGAGTACACCCTGCCCGCAGTGAGACTCGAACCCGCAACCAGTGTTGACATACCACGTGATCAATAGTAGACGAACTACCTTAACCACTCGGCCACCGAGGCCCCTCATCAGGTTTGTAAAAGATGTATGACTAGTCGTAATTCATACAAATTTTTGTCGGGGATTTTTATACTCTTTGTATCTGGATTACATTTTGTTCTAATGTACCTGTAATCCATTTAGATGTTATTACGCAGATTTTTCATCGATCAAAGATTTTACCTGAAGAAAATAATTTCTCGGAAGTGATCTACAAGTGTATTTTATTTAATTTTTTATACGCGTAATATAATATTATTTTATTTAAAATGTTTTTATTTCGCGAAATTTGGTTGCAGGGAGTCGATGGTTTTTTTTCGTACTGTGTAATCATCGTAAGAGATAGCCCCACCTCCACCCTCCCCACCCCACCCCCCAGAAAGCGAAACTTTGTTATACCCCTACTTCGAAGAAGAGGATGTATATTTTTTACCCTGTCCGTCCGTAACAAAAAATTCATTCGCATTTTTCTAAGAAACTATAGGATGCAGAAGCCTGATATTTTGCTTTGCTCTATCCTATAGTACCAAATTGTGTATAGAGATTTTTTGCTCCTTGACCATCTACTTCCTTTTTACAGAATACTTAGACTTTTACGCATAGTTGACATACATGCAAACTTTCCGTCTCAGTTCTTAAGCAACTGTAGGATGCAGAAGCCTGATATTTTTGCATATTTCTTTATCCTATAGTACCATATGGTGTATTACGATTTTATGCTCCTTTGTCATCTACATCCTGTTTAACGAATACTTAGATTTTTACACATAGTTGACATACTTGCAAAATTTGTGTTACAGCGGGGTATCACTAGTGAGCATTAGTTCACAGTCCACTCCACACTTTGTTTTATTTGGGATAATGTTGGCATTGGCATTAAGATAACAATGTAAAGCTAACGATCTCAGTGCTGGCCTATCTATAGCATAACCAACTGTCAATTTCTGTAGGTTTTGACAACAATGAATCGACATTGTGGTATTATTAAAGGCACTTACAAAATGCACTGAAATCAAAATTAGTAAAAGATCGATAAAAAATTAGCACAAGTAAGCTTAAGTTTCACTTTTAAAAGGAAAGTTGTATAACAAGTAAGAAATTAGTATGTTTATTGTTGTTTGTTTGTATGGTGTTTAACGCCACTTTCAGCAATATCATGGCGTCCAGTTTTTATTCGGGGAGAAAGCTTGAGTGTGAGAAAACCTTTGACTTTCAGTAGGAAAACTAGCTATCCTTGTAAGTTAAGATTGTAGTCAAATACACCTTGCCCGCAGTGAGATTCGAAGCCGCAACACCAGTTTTGACAAACCACGTGATCAACAGTAGAGGACTTACTAAATTAACCACTCGGCCACATGCTTTAAAATGGCGTTAAAAACATTGAAACAAACAATATTATTATGTCTTTCATAGGTTTTCGCTTGAAACCTTCCCAATCTATAATTCTTGACCTAATAGTTCATGAAGTTTGTAACAATTTAACTGCCCTCGACTTATAAAAATGTACCTGCTCACAAATTATAAGTCACATTTTATCAGGACATTATCGCATTGACGTAAATATAGTAAAATATAGAAGGATGATCAGTATGGTTTACGCACGTGTTTACGTCAAACTTTTAGGAAATTTTCTGACATGATGAAATGTTTTGTAATATTAATAGATTCATTTGATTATTTAAAGTAGAGACAATTTTATTATGATAAATTTGAAATCTTTGTGAAATGTTTTCGCGATAGTCATGCAATTTGCCATAGTGTTTTACTTATTTCTATACTTTGATTGTTTGTTTATTTGTTTGAACTGTGTTTAACGCCACTTGTTTAGCTATATATACTCATGGCGTTCAGTTTTTATTGGGGGTTGAGGAGGGGCCAAACAACCCGGGAAAAAACCCCGACTTTCGGTACGAAGACTATGAATTACTTTGTCAATTAAGACAGGAGTACACCCTGTCCGCAAAGAGACTAGAACCCGCAAAAATCACTGTTGGGAACCGACCACTGATCAAAAGCAAATAACTTACTAAATTAACCACTAGGCTACATGCTTTTAAAGTCTCGTTAAACAGCATTGAAACAAACAATATTATTATGACCGTCAAGTTATGCCTTACATAGGTTTTCGCTTATAGAAACCTTTACAATCTACAGTTCCTGACCAAATAGTTCATCCACGGGGGGGGGGGGGGGGGGGGGCGGTAACTTCCTATATAAAGGTATATGTATATGTGCCAAAAATATATGTAGGTTTTTTTGAAAATTTATATAAAAATGGGTATGTTTTTAAAACAATCTTATATAACAATGGGTATGCTTTTTAATCTTAATTGAAACAAATCTGGTCTCATATAAATATGGGTCATGTTAATAATATAATAAAGTGTAATTTTAATTATGACCATGTGTTTTCTTCTTCACTATGTTATCATTTTGTGTATATAAATATGACCTTCTTTAAGTTTACTGATTATAAATATGGGTTATGAAAATTGTTCATTTTATCTAAATATGGGTCATGAAAGTTGAAATGTTATATAAATATGGGTCATGAAACTTGGAAATTTTATATAAATATGGGTATTGAATTCAAATAAAAAATGGCACATCCCCACCCTAAAAATTACCAAGTTACCCCCTCCCCCCCCCCCCCGGGAGTTCATCTTGTAAACACTTAACAAGATTGTAACTATTTAATTGCCCTCGACTTATACAAATGTACCTGTTCACAAATTATAAGATTATCGCATTGACGTAAATATGTAGATGTGGAATTTACGTTGTAAATAGTAAAATATTCGTATCACCATGACCACATGTAATATAAGTGGTATGATCAGTATGTTTACGTCAAACTTTTAGAAATTTTCTGACATGATGACTGTTTTCTAATATTAATAGAATTCATTTGATTATTTTAAGTGCAGACATTTTTATTGTGATAACTTAGAAATCTTTGTGAAATGTTTTCGTGATAAGTGTTTATTTACTTGAATGGTGTTAAATGGCAATTTCAGCGACTTTTCAGCTATTACTATTTTTGTTCTTGGGGACGGCGGGTGGGGGTGGGTTGAAGGGTCCGGGACCGATGAAGCCGGAAAAACCCCCACTTTCGGTAGGAAAACTAACAATCTTTGTCATTTAAGATAGGGGTCGATTACACCCTGCCGCAGTGGTACTCGAACCCGCAAAATTAGTGGTTGACAGACCACCTGATAAATAGAAGATGACTAATGACTAACTATCTTAGCCAATCATTGAATATATTTTAATAAAAAGTGTTTTTATTAAAACAAATATGAACAAACATATAAAGTAAAAATGCATTTGTTTTATGTGCAAATAGTTTGAATGTTGAAGTCACCTGTCATGTTTAAGTCCAGCTTCTTTCCAAAAGTCTACAAAAACGAGATATCATACGCATAGATCTTTCGGAGGTCAATTAAAATGTCATTATTCATTATATAACATATATAAATATGTATTTTCAAACAAAATTCTGCATATCAATTCCAGTCGAAGATTCCCTGAAATCGATAAACCTATCGACAAAGATAACATCAACAAAATATAAATACTGTTAAAATTGCAACTAAAAACACGTTACTTTTATAAATTATGTAACGTGGCAACTTCGGAACAAACAAATTTAACTATTTGCAGATATTGTTTACTATATAGTAATACATTTTGACCCATTGCAGGATACAAAAAATACAGGTAAAATTCATTTAGAGTATTTTCAAATGACACGTGATAAAGATTTTGTCGTACATATTACCATAAAATATTTTAGGCTAATATGAGGTGAAAAAAACAAAAATATCCAAGTGGCATATACACTCTGTTGGAAGATAAAGATCTATTTCCTTCTATACATATTTACAGATGATAAATGTCTAACGCTTGGTTATACGCTTGTGTAAACGGGTGACAATACTTATATACAATTACTTCTTAAAGATTTGACAACATATACTGCTTTTTATATATTTTTTTTTGACCATATTTAAACAAAAATAAGAAAACTTATCAAAAAGGCGAAGACATTTTTCTCAGACATGTTCACACAAATTTAAATTTTAGACTCTTCAGGTTGTTATATATTTTGATGAAGTACATTTTCGACAATGCGACTTGTTGAAAAGTCATAAAAATGTATTATTTGTATACTCTAAAGTATTTTATTACTTTGAACCGTTGGCCCGCAAATATTTATGTTTAGTCTATAAATGAATTTGATAAATTTGAATAAACTCTTAACACATATAGAAAAGAGTAAAATAATTATTTTAAGTATTTACAAATACAATGTAAACGTATCAACCACGAAAAACAAAACATGACTAAATTTAAATATTTTACAACAAGAAATCAACCCGCAAAGCAAAAAGAACATAAAGCAAAATAATAACACAATAAAAAACTGAACACATAATATGATTGACTGTCGCAAGACACTTCTGATATTCAAACGCCACAAACAGAATCACACCGCAACAAACATTGTGTTTTTATATACCGGTAATAGCTAAATCACTTACACTTCATTCAGTCTAATGTTAATATCAAAGTTAAATTTAAATATGTTCGTTTGGCATTTCTTTCTCAATAGATTGTGAAGTTTCTTAGTCCATGGCAGTATAATATCGCCATCACCTAATCTTATTGGTCTATTGTAGTCGTGTAAGTCTGTTACTAATACTGCTGCTGGTGTGCTCAGCTGACATGGACAAGGTATCCGAATTTCAACAACTCTCCTTACTAGTTTCTCTTTACAAAATATGTCTTTTCGTATTGAAGCATTCATTATGACATAGTTCATCATAAAATTTTGGCTTAAAACTTTGATCTTCAGGGCTAAAATTTGGAAATAATACATGTACATAACTTTATTTACAAATAACAAACAACCTTTTATGAGTCGAAACAAAAAAAATGTAGTTAATTATTGTTGCTGATCAAATACTTAAAGATTGCACTTATTAAGGGACCGACCATTTAACTTGCAAGGGGGGGGGGCTTGATTTTTTCTAAAAAAATATTTTGAAAATGATTTTTGATGAAAACATATTTGGAAGCAGAGGGTAAGAGAAAAATATAATCTGAAGAAGGATTTCTGCTATATAAAATAATGCTAATAAAGAAAAACAAATATTCTGTCAAGACGCTTCAAAAAAAAAATTTTCCCGGCTCTGCGCAGGAAACAATTATCTGACCAAAACAAAAAACCAAGGCCCCCCCTTTCAAGTTAAATGGTCTGTCCCTAATAACATCGTGTTTTACTGTTCACTGAAGATGACTCGAACAGCAAACCGCATAAAACTACTAAAGTCGTGGTGCTCACGAGCAGAAGAGACGTGTATCGTACAATTACCTTATGTAGGGCAGACTAAGACTAAATAAAATACATAAAACGATCATACCTCATTCCAAAATTATCAACACTACTCACTTCTACATGCTTTGCATACGGACTATATAATTTTACCTTTGTTTTTGCATATTTTTTCTCCGGATTTTAGTATCCGGCGGTAAATGTCATCTTCGTTCTGGAAACAGTATTTACATATTCCATAGTTCTGATTGGAATCCAATAGACTAGTAGTATCATCAAGAACTGGTTTTTCCTCTCTGTCTTCACAACTGAAAATTACAGATAGTTTGATTTGTTATTTTTTTTTACAGATGTTTCAAATAGTTCCTTTTGATTCTATTGCACAAACACATGACTTATATATCTTCAGTTTTGTTTAGTTTTTTTATATTTTGTTTTTTTTTACAATTTCCCAAGTAATTAAAATTAAATACACACATTAGGTGTTTAGTATTGGGTGTTTGTTCGACGTTACTTTAAATCGCCATGTAAGTAAGTACTACTTAGTTACCTTGTTTTGTCTCCTTTAGAAATCAATCTAGTTAAATCACAACAAATATGGGTAGCTTTGTCATAACTTTTAACTCCACAGCAAGCCCTGCCATCCACATTGCCAAGTTTGTCTAATACCCCTCTACAGCAAAGGTCAGTTGACGGGTTAAAAGAAAGGTCGCCACACATATCACCAATAGGGATAACAGTACCGTTCTGGGAACATTGGTGGGTCTGGCTTGAATACGAATGTTTTTGCTCGAGATTATCTTTTGCACAACAGGAGTCATGCTCATCACTTGTTTTGTTAATTACTTCACATCTTCCCACGGGGTCGACCTCCTTGCAGCAAACTTCTTTATCGCTGTCAAAGCTGTCTCTTCCGCAGCATTTATAGTTGCTATCTTTGGCAATTATGGCTCCATCTAAAACGAATGTTTGCGAAATATTCATAATAAAGTTTTAGTTAAGAATTATTTCAAAGAACACAATTTATTATTAATTTTAGCCTAAGAACAACTTATGTAAAAATCTAATCTTTTAGAGGAATCTGTTTCAAATGTATAAACCTTATAAATTTTGTGTAATACTGGAATAGAAATGAAATACGAGTAGACATAACTGCATAATTCCCATTTAACTAATAATGGTCTGTAACTTATTGATGTTTTGTATATTAATGTCAATTTAGCTATTTGTTCTACTGTGCGCATACCTGGCTGGCCACATTGAGAAGTAGAACTATTAAAAACCTTCCTTCCACAACATCCTTGGAACTGACTATCATATAGACTGTCTCCACAACATTTCTCGGATTCTTTTTCAAATTGTACCGGAACATCAGCACAACATCTTTGTTTTTCTTGGTAGAAGTAACCTAGAAATAAATGATGGTTGCATACAAAATAATGCTAATATGTGGCGCAAAAATGTATATCATAGTTTATAAATGTCGCAAAAATATCAAATTGTTTAAGATACAAGTAATCGTGCTCGTAAAAAAATTAAAGTGCTCACCATTTCCACAACAATCGGCATTGGCTGGTATCAAAGATTCTCCGCCACAACATTTGTGCTCAAAATTATTGTATGGTGTTGTTCCACAACACTGATCCCGACTTTCACTTATATTGTACAGGTTTCCACGGCAGCAAATTTGCTTCCCAATGTCGAATTCTGTGTTATTACAAAGATTCTTATTGAGGGGTAATACTTTATATGGCTTCGTTTTACTGCAATAATGAGTCGATATATTGTAATATTCTGTGGCGCAACATATCTTCCCAACTTCCTTGGCATGTGGCTTACCGTTTCCATTTTTTAAACAGCAAATATGTGTTTGCGTATTAATCAGCAAGCTACCGTTATCTAAAAATAGAAAGGTTGATGGTTTTTCTATATTCCTTTATATAAATTTTAATTTTTAGCCAATCTGAATAATAATATATCTAAACACAGAATTGTCAACCTGTTATGATTCAAATTTGATATAAAATGTCTTATAGAAGATGTAGTTGTTGATGTGTTTGTTACAAGCCTATTTTATCATCGATTTCACAATGAACGGACTAGGAAATTAAACACTAATATATTTTAAGCCAAGTGACAATCTAAATAATAACACAGCTTCAAGTTCTTGTTGAATGGAAGCACAAACAACATAATTTTAAATGTCACGTCGGGTTTTACAATAAACCGACAAATTAATGGTTTCGTTCTGCTTTTACCATTTACCCACCATATTTTGCTTTAATTATATAAGGTTCGACGTCTAAAACGCGGCATTATTTTTCTATTGTGCTAGGAAGCCTAAGTACCTGTTGAAAACCCCCCGACCTTGGCCACCAAACAGATACCAAAGAACTCTGAAGGAAATAACGTTAGCTTGTTGTACCTTTTATATACACAATAAAAGTAAGCTTAGAGTCGTGTGAATTTATTTACATATATAGTTATTCAGTACAGGGTTAGTGAACCCAAATTTGTTGATAAAATAGTATCTAGTGGTCTTTTATAATTTTTTTGTCGAAAATGATAAGTACTGAATCGATTTTCATTGTTGAGGATATTCGGAATTTAAGAGTGCTACTTATTTATTAATTCATATGTTGATATGTGCTTTGTTTGAATTTATTTTTTATATCGATAACATTGTTGATCCAGATTTGAATGTAGTTAAACTCGCGAAACTGTCTCAAGATAAGTATCTACCTGCAGTGGAAAAATTTACATCTGGTAACGTGCAAGGAATATAAGTCTCGAAATAAAAAATAAAACGAATGCACCTTTAAAGTTAATAATTGACTTCAAACTTATAAAGCAAATATACAATAGGATTTAATTAAAAATAATACAAGCACAACGTACATGTTTTCTTCTCGTATAAATTCTGGGCGCAGCAAAATGTGGTATTGTCTGACTCTTTGTAAAGAGATGATCCACAACACGCCATCTTTTCTCCGTCATCATCAATTTTTCTTACCACAGTATTATTACAACAGATCTCTGTTTCAAGTACATATGTTGTATCTGAAGACACAAAACTAAAGTGTAAAGTCTATTGGTATCACTTTGGAAAAGTCTTTCTGACACCGAATCATAAAGCTATTTTAAACATTTTATGGTTTTGAAAACAGACTCAACCATAACATAAAATGTTTTATCACATTTGCAGCCAAGGCAACAGCATTCATTGGTATGTTATGCTGATTGCATGTGGAATTTGAAAATTTTGCATTACACAAGTTTTTATTTAAATTTAAGCTCTTAGATTTACATTTAGAAATTATACCCAATAACATCGTACAATTTAAATTATGCTAACCACTATAATTATAATAATTTTGCAAGTTTTACAGGACTTTAATTCAATGTTGTCTGGCTAACAAGACGGGTCTCACTGTTGAAGCAGGATGCCCACCCATTCGGTACATCTGCTATCACTCCGTTGTTCATAAAAGTTCGTGTTTACAATTTATTTGTTCCTCAGTTTTCATATTTGTTGCCTATTTTTGTTACTATAGATTTTTTTTTGGCTTTGAAAAATGTTTAGCAAATTTTTAACTATATCGTGGCTCTTGTTTTATAGGGGTGGAAACCTAAACATTTAATAAACCCCCCGACATTTGACATGAATGTCCTGATGCTACGGCTCTGTAATCGTCATTGAGTTTGTACTTATAGTTACGTCTAAGAATCTTCTTATTTACTGAAATTAAGTATCATACTACGATTTATCAGTACACTTCTGTTTGTACACCTCATGTATGACGTATGTCGAAGCATTAGTATTTTAGTTAAACAGAAGAGCCTTTGCAACTATGCTCAGAATGTATTACACAAAAACCAGACATGTGTTGAATGTATTTCATGATTTTGTTGTTAAATTCGATTCTGTTCTAAATTCGGAATCTCAAAACATAGAGGCACAATATTTGTGGCGCCATATTAAAAAGTTATGGAAAGTGTCATTAAATTTTTTTTTAGATATTTATACAATAAAAGTAAAGGTTTCCATGACAAATATATTTACCGACCTCCACAGCATTTCAATGGCTGGTTATCAATATTGTATTTATTTGTTGTTCCAAATCCGCAACAGAGCTGTGTAGTCGGGTCAAATACTGGTTCTGTTGATGTTAGACAGATCTCGGCGAATGAGCCTGTTACCATAGCTACTAAGTTCAATTTATATTAAATAATAATGTCACTACTGCCAATCATCCTTAAAATCGAATCATGCTGCACATTCATTTTTCGTTGGATTAAGCACGTTAAAATAAACTAGTAAAAAACCTTTAACGATTTACTTTTATTTTAACAGTAAATTTCTCTTTGTAGTCATCATAATTTATATGTATTTATAAAGGATTATCATTATTATTTCGTTAGAGTTAACGGGTGTTGCCGCGTATACCGTTCATTAAATCTGATAAATTGTTATATTATATACTTAGCAGAATAGTAATCGATTTAAACTTGTACGATGCAAAAGTAAATAAATAAATAAATAAATACTCTTAAACAAATCTAAAGGATCTTTCAAAAAGAAAGATAAAAATGTTTCTTGAAGATGATGACTCTCTTTATCTTACCATTAAACAACATAATTGTGATAGTATTCATTATCGTGGATGATTATAGCCTGCGGTCACTGCTGTCTTAAGATTAAAATTAAAATGAAATCTTTAAGAAATATAGTAATATGATAAACGGTTATTGAAAAGTACCCAAAAATTTAAAAAATTTTACCGAGGAAAAATATTTTCTATTTAAATAAATAGTAAACAGTGTAAGGTTATTTCCACTTGACAAAGTTATTTATTGAATATGTATTATTTAAAAATATTTTGGGGTTTTGTATTCCTATTCAATAGAAAACATTTAAATGAGAGATCGTGACACCTGTTAACACATTGATACTTGCAACTACTTAAACAAATAATTGTCAGGTTCCTGGTGTTATAGAAATTTTAAGAAATAGATGTTTTGTTTTAATATTTAATTGTAATGTTTGTATAAAATAAGCAATGTAAATTTAGCGTCTAATATTATCAGTTAAAAACCCTGTTAAAATTTTATGATCCTGTATTTATTTCCTTAAATTATAAACCTGATGCAACTTGTTTTTCCATCAACAAAATATGCTTGCGGAAGTATCGACAGATAGAAAATATTTCTAAAAGATGAAAATATATAGGTTTCCAAGGACTATTTTTGATTCCAAATAAATTATTAAAATAATAAATTCTGTTAAATGTTAATATATCAATAATTCGTAAATCTTAGTTATTAAAAGAAAGACATTCGATTTGATGACGTGCTTCGATCCGAGTCCAAAATATATACCATCTCTTGTACCTTCTTATTGATTTAATATGTAAATGATCATGGACAACAAAAGAAAGAATTATTATAGCCAGGATTTTCAGTTAGAGGGGT
Source organism: Limnoperna fortunei (assembly GCA_944474755.1). NCBI lineage: Eukaryota > Metazoa > Mollusca > Bivalvia > Mytilida > Modiolidae > Limnoperna > Limnoperna fortunei. The sequence goes on from OX104113.1 coordinate 37,681,532, forward strand.
CCACCAAATAGGCAAGGGGTTTGTGGGCCGCGTAAGGCCCCTGGCAGGGGATCCGAGGGGGGCGTAACCCGTGTTTTCCCGTCCGACATGTTTTTTGTGCCTTTCTCTTTATTTCTTTCTTACGTTTTTAAGGGGGGACGCCGGGTGCGCCCACGCCTGAATCCGCACCTGGTATCTAAAACAACAAATTTGATTATAAAATTAGAATATATATATTCTAACTTATTGATGCCCCACGCTTTCCATCACAAATATCATTCTATCAAAAAGTAAAATACCAATGCCACTATGTGATAACGATTATGTGAATTTTAACCAAAGTCCGTGGAGTTGGGGCTAGGAATGGCCCCTATGTGAAAGAATGCCAAAGTCCATGCTGTGTACTGGGAAACCCCAAATATAATTTAAATCAAAATGTAAAATATCAGGTGCAGAAAAGCACTTTGATTAGAGTTGTTCGGGAAGTTGCGGGTAAGAGATGGTTACCCATCGTGTAGTAGACGGACTGAAAGCGTCGGCGGATGGACACACAGACACCCTTTTCAAGCCAGGGGTATAAAACGTGGTTTTAATAATTAGAAAGTCGGTCATGGAAAAAATTCGACCTTTAATTTGGTTGACTTGTTTGTTGCAATCTTTTGACAATCACATGAAAATCATCCGAGGAATATACAGAAGATAAGGCTTTTCGTGAAAACATAAATTTGATTGGTAGCAATATTTCAGCCTTATTTTCGGGACGAAAACAAGTTCACAAAGGAAAGATCAACGGGGACACGGATAGACCAACGGAATGAAAGTTTTGACTGTCACTGGAAAAAGTATTGACGTCAGTATTGGTTTGGAACGGAGAAATTAGCCCTTTATAGCGGTAACCATGAGCCTACTATTTTGAAACCTACTATTTTGAAACCTATAAGAGATATCTAAACATTTAACCCTCTGTGATCGGCGGAAGGCTTTCCGTATTACAACCTAACCCAAAAAGAGAGGCGTCGCTATTCCGCGATCTGGGGACGGGCTGGATTGCTCTTAGGGTTGAGCATTGAAAACCATCCCAGTATAGAAAATATTAATTTTTATAATTTTTGTAATGCAAGGAACGAGAAAAATATAACAAAATCCAAATACTAGTAAATAATAATAAAAAAAACTTCATGGGAACCATATAATCAATTGAATCACAAAAACTACTTGGAACATACATATAAAATAAAGTATTACTGACCCCAACCCTAATAATATTTATAACCGTAAGTCGATAGTATTAAGAATTCTACTATAAAAGATGAAGTGTCTAGTAGAACTGCCGACCTTCGACAATAAAACCTGGCAATCTTTGTCAGTAAAGGTTAGAGTCAAATTCCGAAGTCGTACTTGAATTTAAAACCTAAGCGTTGTGAGGACCGATTATACCCTGAAAATGACGTCTTAAAAACCGTTTACTTTCTGCTCCCATAATTATAAACAAGCGCAATGCATGAAGTTCAGCCCATTTTATATTTTTATCAATCATATTTCATGAGTTATAAATTTTACCCTAAAAATAAGTATTTATAAATTCAACGAAAGTTATGTTAAACTACTAAAATGAACTAAGCAGTAGTATTAAACAATGTACTGCTACATAAAGTTAAACTCTTCAGTAAGCTTTGCAGATTTGATTTTTTTTACGTAGAGGAAACAGCTTTTAAAGTATTATATCTTTTTAACGTGACGATACGATGCTTTATGTCCGATAATTTTGCTTTTTGTCCGAACTTTTGCTTTTTGTCCGCCAACCTTTTATCCGATTAGCTCTTTGTCCGATATTTTTGCTTTTTGTCCGATTATTTGCCTTTTGTCCGAAAATTTTGCATCCGATTTTAGCTTTTTGCCCGATTGCTTTGCTTTTTGTCCAATATCAGTTGTATTTGGTGACCATATGATATTTTTGTTCACTTATTGCGTTTTTAAAATTCTAACTCGTAATTGGCTAACTAGTTCACTACCACAAAATGTGGCTGTCTCATTATAGTTGTCCGTCTGTAACCAATTCTTGTCCGGGGTGTTACTATACGTGCGGCTGGAGTTTGGGAAAACCCACCAATTCATGTACCTGCAATTTTATTGTATACCCGGTAAACGTTACTTAAATTTAATAAATGACTGTCAGTATGCTTAGATAATCAAGGAAGACTGACACCAATATCAATTCTGTGGAAATGTACCTATGCAAATACAATATTCTCATTTTTAATTTTCTACCCAAAATTATACTTAATATTACCTAAAAAAGTATACCTAATCATATACCTTTAGACCAGAAAAAGAAGATTCCAGCCGCACGTCTTTACATAACAATATAAAGGTAGTGACCCCACCCCGGAACATTTTGTATTTGTCTTTTTCATGTTGAATGTTCTATGTTCAGCAGGGGATTATTGTTTGACATTTTTGGATCGGATTTGAGTAGTATGCATGATATTTTGTTCCAGCAAGCAGCGCCCTTGAGTGACATTAAAGGCTATTGTCTCTTTCCCGTTGTGGAGTTTGTAATTTCATTGTTTATGTGGGTTAAGTTGCGTACATTTTCTTCCATACTCCTATTTCTTAACATTATCTATAATACTTTTTTTATCATATTTTTGTACTTTAGCAGTATATTTTGCAATAACCTGTTTTGCAATAAAAATGTCAAACATGTACAAATCGTTCTTCATGATGTTGTGAATATTTTGAGGATTATCTATACACAAGTACAAATATAACGATATACTATTATAAATATATATTATGTTTCATCTGTTTAGCTCACCTGACCCATAGGGTCAGTGTGAGCTATTCCCATCACTTTGCGTCCGTCGTCGTCGTCCGTAAATTTTTCACATTTCAATCTTCTTCTCCAAAACCCCTTGGCCAAATGGAACCAAACTTGGCAGGAATGTGTTTATTGAGTGGTTCTTAACAAAGTTTGAGTTTTTTGGTGCTGATCAAATATTAAACACGGCTGTCAGAGCCTTAAATGCGTTCTGATTGACTGAATTTAAAAAATCTTCTCCTAATAAACCGCTTATCAGATTGATTTGCAATATTGCAAAAATGTACCTTAGATGGTCCTCTACAAAGGTTGGGTTTTTCGTGCCAATCCAAAATCCAAGATGGCCACCATCGCAGGAAATAGTTTAACATAGGACCCTATGAGAAAAACAAACAAACAACTTCTTTTCAGAAACTGTTCCACACAATGAAGCCAAATTATAAAGAAACGAAGGTTGGATAGTTATCTGAATAATTTGTGTTTTTCGAGGCAATTGCAAGTTGAACATAGCTTCCAGGGCTAATAATGCGTCCTGATTCGCTGAATTTCAAAATTCTTCTTCTCATAGACCATTTGGCTGATTGATTTGAAATATTGCAGATATGTACCTTAGATGGTACTCTACAAAGTTTGAGTTCTTAGTGCCGATCCAAATTCTAAGATGGCCACCATCGCAGGACTTTGTTTAATATAGGACCCTATGCGAAAAACATACAAACAACGTCTTTTTGGAAACAGTTCCACACAATGAAGCCAAATTATGCAGAAATGAAGGTTGGATTGTTATCTAAATATTTTGATTTTTTCGAGACAATTGCAAATTCAACATCGCTTCCAGGGCCACTAATGGGTTCTGATTGGCTGAATTTCAAAAATCTTCTTCTCATAAACCGTTTGGCAGATTGATTTGAAATATTGCAGATATGTACCTTAGATGGTCCTCTACAAAGTTTGAGATTTTAGTGCCGATCCAAAATCCAAGATGGCCGCCATTGCAGGACTTAGTATAACATAGGACCCTATGGGAAAAACAAACAAACAACTTCTCAGAAACTGTTCCACACAATGAGACCAAAATATGAAGAAATTATGGTTGGATATTTATCTTATTATTTGTTTTTTTCGAGCCAATTGCAAATTGAACATGGCTTCAAGGGCCACTAATGGGTTCTGATTGGCTGAAATTTCAAAAATCTTCTTTTTACAAACCGCATGTAGATTAATTTGAAACATGGCAACATTCATAGAAACAGCATCATCATGTAAACTCTTTAGCATTTAATATCAAAATTAATAGAAAAGTAATGTCTCTTAAAAATTTTTTTGTATGTCAGGTGAGCGATACAGGCTCTTAAGAGCCTTTGGCTTATTTCAGCATTAGAAGTTTATTGCCAAACGGGTTGGAGTAGTCAACCCGTTTTGCAATAAGAACGCATTTTACAATAAAATTGTCAAACATGTACAAGTCGTTCTTTATGATGTTGTGGATAGTTTGTGGATTATCTATTCACAAGTACAAATATAACGATATACTATTATAAGTATATATTATGTTTCATTATATTTTTTTCAACATCAGAAGTTTATTGCCAACCCAGTTGGAGTAGTCAACCCGTTTTGCAATAAGAACGCATTTTGCAATAACCCGTTTTGCAATAAAATTGTCAAACATGTTTAAATCGTTCTTTATGATGTTGTGGATAGATTGTGGATTATCTATCCATAAGTACAAATATAACGATGTACTATTATAAGTAAATATCCTCTGTTTCATAATATTTTTCAACATCAGAAATTTATTGCCAAACGGGTTGGAGTAGTCAACCCGTTTTGCAATAAGAACGCATTTTGCAATAACCCGTTTTAAAATAAAACTTGTCAAACATTTACAAATCGTACTTTATTATGTTGCGGATTATCTATCCACAAGTACAAATATAACGATATACAATTATAAGTATATATTATGTTTCATAATATTTTTTCAACATCATAAGTTTATTGCCAAACGTTTTGCAATAAGAACGCATTTTGCTAACCGTTTTGCAATAAAATTGTCAAACATGTTTAAATCGTTCTTTATGATGTTGTGGATAGATTGTGGATTATCTATACACAAGTACAAATATAACGATGCACTATTATAATATTATTTTCTGGGTGTTACTTTCTTTGTTAACAACCAGAATAAGAAATAAAAAAGAAAAAAGATAATTTAATACTTATTATTGAAAACTAAAACCAAACAAAAAACCCTAACCACGGGTACATTTAAAAAAAATATTTCAATATTTAATCCATTTATTATATTTATATTTTAAGTATATTTTTGCATTTGACTGTAATTTTATAAAGTTTATCTTTAAAGTTTTTTGCGTAAAACGTGTGTACTTGCTAAAATACGAATCGGGCTTGATTGTATTTTGAACAAATTATCAAATTAGTGCTTTGTTGACAAGTTTTAATTATACTCTACTTAATAAAAATAACGTCAACCAGCGATCGTGGTAGGTTTGTTAAGGTATGAACAGTGTTTTTGCCATATTAAATGAGGGTGTTTGTACAATGATTCAATTGATCGACAAATAATGTCACTCACTTTCGTTATATATGCTAGTGATAATGATATAAATTTGTTCGTTGGAGGTTGTCTGGTCATAATACGGAAAGCCTGGTCGTGGACCGTGGTAGGTGATGTGTTTGGAGAGTTCCACGCTCCATGAACGAAAAAGACCCCTTTTATAGATTTGAAAAAAAGAGTATGCTCATTGTAGCCGTTACAAAAGGTTGAATTCTCCGTCCCAACCCATACTCAATTTTTTTGAAGTCAAACATTTTCCATACCTTTTTCACATTGATTAATTTTTTTAAGTCGTTTTCGTCCTGGATATAGTTAAAATATTGCTCGCTGGACATAGAGCAAACATCCAACCAATCGATATAATTGTGTTAACTTTGAAAATAGTAACATGCTTTTATTTATCTGAGACTGCAGGCGCAGAGCCAGACTAAAGCCCGTTTTGCAATAAATTGTTCATGTCGCCACGAATCAGTAATTCGAAGGTATAGGCACCTCAAGTTTCCCGTGTTGCAAAGCACGCAACACTAAAGGAGATACACACCTGAAAGTCAAATAATGGAATCTTCGTGAAAATTTGTATATATATATATTTGGAAGGAACACTAAATAAGTACATAAAGCGAAAAAATATCCATAGGTACATGATTATATATAAGCAGTTTTGGCAGGAAATGAAGTTTCTCTGTCTTTTTCAAAGGTTTATCATTACTTTCATTTTTCTTTCCAAAACACAGCAATAATAATTAAACTTCGACTAAAATTTGTATATGGTCTTCTTTTGACATGTTTTACGAAATTTTGAAAAGATTATTGAGGGTACATGATATAAAAGAGTAGCATGGGTTTGAATGGATGAAGGCAGAGAACCCCGAAAGTTTTGTTTAAATCTCAAAACCTCTTAAGTGAATTTGCGATCGACTTAGTGATAGAAATGGTATTGAAAAAAAAATTAATGACGAAAACTTTACGACTGTAGGCCATTTTTTCATCTATTTTGTCATCGGATTTTTTTTATTTATGGCATAATTATGCGACAAGAAATTTGCGTAGACCCATTTTTAAAGAAATAAAACGTAATCTGTAGTCAATACATGAAATGCTTGGAATCTTATAATTACGTATCTCGGGGTTTTCTTTTTTAAAATTACGTTTTTTACTGATATTTAATAAGATATTTCAGCCTTCGGCCTTTCATTCACTTTGTAAGGTCCGAGATATCCGTTCGTACATCCATGAACGATCAAGTTTTGTGCTTAATTCCAAAATGAATACTCAAACTTGAATTAATAAGTCAAAATTAATGAAAAACGCCTAATATTCACATATCTGGGACTGATTTAGCAGTGGTAACACGCGTGTTGAATAACGACCAATTTAGCATATTTAGATGGTGAAATTTGTGGATTATATGCAGACATGTTAAAACGGGCTTCAATGCAACCATTTTGGTTTCATATTAAAATACATAATCTTCAACTCAGTCTAATTTTTAAAAAATCAAAATATTTTTAGGCTAAAAATGCCCTTACCGGAATTTATTCATTTGAATCAGGAATTTACACGTATTTTGTTGTTTTGTTTCACAGCACATTTAAGGTGGTTCTGTGATATAAGCAAATTCCATCAGATTTAAAAAAAATGTTCAGAATTAAAATTTCATAAATGAACATTGAAAAAATGCCTAAAAAATTGGGGGTCACACACAACACAATTTCGACAGACTTTGCCCATTCCCGTGGACCACAGGCCCCGTGATGCTAGGCCTTTTTTCTTTCTTTCACATAAAAATAAATTCGGTGTAAAAAAATCTGACGAATGATAGTACTTGTATCGGACAAAAAGCAAAGAAGTCGGAAAAAAAGCTAATCTGATACAAAATTTCGGACAAAATTAAAAAATCGGACAAAAAGCAAAAATATCGGACAAAAGGCAAAAAATCGGACAAAAAGCAAAAATATAGGACAAAAGGCTAATCGGATAAAAGGTTGACGGACAAAAAGCAAAAGTTCGGACGAAAAGCAAAATTATCGGACAAAAAGCGACGTCGGACAAAAAGAAAATGTCGGACATAAAGCATCGTATCAACGTGACAATCCCTTACATTTACGAAGGTAGGTCGAATTTTACTGCCGTTATAATCCGAAGTTAGTTTTGTGATTTGTCGGATTAAAAACAAAAAAGCGAGGGTAAGATTATTCGTTCTTTTAGGGAAGAAGTCAAAGATTTGGTGAAATATTATCCGCTGGACGTTGATTAATGAATGAATGAATGAATCAATCAATCAATAAATCAATCAATCAAATTATTTTTTGTTTGTACTTTTAGCTGAAAATGAAGTGGAATCAGCTATTTAAGTATTTTTTACGTTTACGATTGAAGACAGTCCTATTGCATATTTTGGTACAGGATCTTTTTATGGTCATCCATTTAAGTTTGAATCAAATTTGACTTGTGCAGTGGTTGAAGAGCAAGAAATGTTTTCGGTAAAAAAAAAAGAATAAGGGCGATTTGCAAGTGTTCTTTTTCTGATACATGTATTCACATCACATGTAAGCTTAATAAGCTGTAAAAATTAAAACATTTGCCAGCGTAATGAGTTTTCTATTTTAGTAAGGTTGGAGGTTGGAAACTATTAAACAGCTGTTTGTTCAAATGCATTAGTGTTTTTGTATTTTTGTTTCGTTTTCCACAAAAGACTATAGTCATTTCGAATTTCAACCCTTTTAGCTAAAAGAAAAGCGTGTTCGCTATTGGTATAAATTTCTATATATTGTACCATTTCTATACAATTAAATCGTCCATTTTTTTCTGAGTTGATCGCATAAATTTTGAAAGCAGACACATTAAAGATGATTCTGGTCATTTCTTTCTACTACCGCCAGTTGACCTAGTAGTAAAGGAAGTTAGTTATTTACGATTGAACACTGGCATAGAAAACCGATGTTGAATGTTCAAGCCTTTCTTGACTCCAGTCTTAATTGAATATGACTGCCAATTCTAACTGATAGTTAAGAATTTTCACTGGGGACTTCGGTTTCCTCCCACCAAAACTGAACATCATGATATACCTGGAAACTGCTGAAATTGTAGTTAAACGCCAGTCAACCACACATTTCAATTCGCCAGAGAAGATTTGATCGCTAAACGAAGACCTAAGTTTATTTATTTGAAAGGTGTTTTAACGCCACTTTCAGCAATTTTTCAGCTATATCATGGCGTCCAGTTTTTATTAGGGGAAGAAGCCGGAGTACCCGGAGAAAACCCTCGACCTGCGATAGGAAAACTGGCAATCCTTGTCAATTAAGATTGGAGTCGAGTACACTCTGCCCGCAGTGAGAATCGAATCCGCAATCTCAGTGTTGAAAGACCACGTGATCAATAGTAGACGAACGTCCTTAACCAATCGACCACCGAGGCCCCCGAAGACCTTAGTAAAGTGATGACAATAGCTCAAATGATACCGATAGTCTATTTAATCGAAAATAAAAAGTGGTCACAAGAAACTGGCTTTAAAATATAGTGTTACTGTTGTGAACTAAACCTCCATATACTAATATAAAGCTGCAATTACATATAACGGGCACCTCAATATGTTCACATTTATTTTTTTTTAAATATGATACAAGTTGAAATGATAATATCTTTTTGTCATGAAATCACTTTATTTGGAAAATAAAACAGCTGAAAATATAAAATATATTTTTTTATACATAATATGAATAAACAAAGTGAAAACATTTTGGCACAATTTTATATTATGCGTAAACTTATCACATATTAACAATCGAAACCAACAATTTGTTACGTTTGTAATAATGTGAAAAACATCCGGGTGGAAATTTTTTGTTGGACAATTAATAAAAGTTATTAAAAATTGTCTATTTTGAAATTAATTTTAATTTAATTTATAGATTGTGGCAAGTATGTATAAATATCACGTGACTTTTATAGATGTCGGAATTTCATATATATTTTCCTCTGATTGTAAGCATTAAATTAGATAACGACGAAAAATGTCTGGTGTAGCTGCCTTCACGCAAAAAATCATTTGCGTGCATTTTTTACGTAAAAAAGTCTCATTTTATTTTATTGAATTTTAGGGGCTATAAAAAGGTATTGTTTCGTTGAAAGTAACATTTTGCCTTTCTGAAATTGTTCTATTCGCGTAGAATCGCCAGAGTAAGTTTTGCTTTCACATCAATTGATAATGTTTGTTCTCATCAAATACGCAAATACTAGTACTTGGAATCATGAGGTCTTTGCTTGAACATCAATTGGATGATGTTTGATGTCAAATACTTAAAAAATTGGAATTATGAGGCCCTAAACAGTCATATTTTATATATCCAGATATTTGACGGGAAGGTTTCAGATATTGCACACATTGCCGTCTCACGTAACGGCGACTTTACATTAAGGATACTGTACTGAAAGAGGAAGCGTATACAAGTAAATGATAACCATTTTAATAGCTTTCTGAACATTTTAGATCCGCAAGTTCTAGTATTTAATGTTCATCATGATTTATTAATAAATTTTTTCCAATAAACTTACTTTTTGTAAGGAGTATTTACAGAGGTTAATATACATTATATAATCTTATTTACTGATTTCCGTTGATAGCAAGACGATCAAATACTAGTAGATCTTATTTACACGTTTTATTGCTTTACCCTTAATATAAGGCAAGATTTTGTCTTGAAACTCTTATTTCGTCAACTGCTAGTAATTCCCACCACTGCGTTCCTTTTGGTCTTTTAATATTAAGAGGTATATTGAGATGGCATTAAATTTGTATATCTGGTAAACAAAAATAAGATTCTGAAAAAGAAGCCAAGTGGCAGCCAACTACCAAAATACCCCTTCTGTACATACAATTATTTATATGTTAGACCATTGTAACATAGATAAAGGCTTGTTTAAATAGCCAATGTGCTCTGTTACTGTTAGTGACGTCAACATGAACAATTCTATATGTTTCAGTCCATATATGAACTCGTACTTTACATAGTTTTCTACCAAACACAGCTGTTCTGGTTTTATAATGCCCGAGGATTGTATTCTGATTTGACATTTAGTCGACAAATATATAAAAGGCTTAACTTATATCTTTCCTTTTCTTCTGTTATTTTTTCTGTTACAATTATGTTGTCTCTGCTTAAGTTGTTCAACACTCTTTCTGAAATATTTTCTATCAGGTAATACATAAAACCTCTCCTTAATTTCTCCCTTTTTTGTAACTTTCTTGGCCAATAGTATCAGAGATTTCTGGCTTCCGGTAATGCACGAGCAGTCTTCTTTGAACCAAATAACATCTTTCTTTGGCTTTTTTGATTTTGTTATCCACTTTGTATCGTTCACGTTTGATATTCTGTAATCTGGAATAGAAATATTTTTTCTGAATGTAAGAATAGCTAAGAACTGTTCCCACTATTGAATGCTTTTTCGAATACAAACAACAGGTATTTGCGTGGCTGTTCTGTACAATAAAATGGGTACTTGCGGGGTGTTTGTATATAACGTAATATTTGTATCTGTAATAGGTACTTATACAAAACAATGAGTGGGTGTTAGATAAGAATGTTATGCAACATACAGACCTTTACACGATAGAAGCTTAACATAGTTAAGAACATGTTTCATTTTTATGAACCAATAGACCTTTACATGATATAAGCTTCACACAGGAATAAATTTGTTCTCTTTAGGGAGCCCTATAAACAATAACACCTGAGTAGTAAATTCATTCCCTTATCACAAACCTATAGACTTATAAACCATGGAAGCTTTATAGAGAATAGAGTTTACTCTTTCCTTATTTATTTATGCCATGCTCTTTCCTACTGGCAACATTTACTAATATAGACTATCATATTAATATGATGGTCATAGCACGTAATGTCAGAACTACGTACTATATTAGTACATCCAAATAGGCGCATGTTTTAAAGTTGACCAGCTATATTTTTTAAACTGTTCTTGTTTATCAACTTCGCTGTATCATCCTTCAGACTGAAAAAAATAATAAATCGCTGGACAAACGTCTTTGTGTGTTTACTTTCAGATTGCCATGTCTAAGTTCATACGTTTGTAATCACAGTTGATGTTCTTTATCTCGTTTTCCCACGATGTAGTATTAAGCCAGCTTTGTTGACAGTAATGTGGACATTCACATGCTTTGTTGAGCATGACACCTTTTTTTATCAGTACCCCACTGCAGCACAAATCCTTATTCTTGTCGTATTCTCTCGAACCACACTTTTTTGGAAATCTGTCATATAAATATAAAATCAAATTAATTTAAAAATACACATAGTTGATTGGTTATACTATAGCTACAGTAATGTAGATCCTTTTTTGATGGACGGAGCTACAAAGAGGTCCCAGTACTCGTAATGGAGAAAAAACTCTCGTAGGATTTATACACATTTTCCGCTATTAAACTGCTGACATTTCTACAATGTCTAAGTAATCATTTTAACATTTTTTCGTATTCATGTCATTGTTGACAAAATTGAAAGTGTGGAGTGTAGAATTGTAGAATCGTGAATCCGGAAAAAATTATCCGGAATGAACTTTTTGTACCAAATCGATTCAGAAATTATGCACTTCATGAATTCAAATTTTTTACAACAATGCCATGATAACAAATAAAGTGTAAAAGTAAGAAATTAGGTATTGTGGAAATATACGTTAAACTGCAAATACATAAAAAAAGTATGTAGCAAACCAGCGAAACAGTTTAGTAGCTGATTAGATGAAAAACATCCACAGATGTGAATCACTCCTGGCTGTTCCATTACGAGTAATGGGACCTCTTTTTCCATAAATAAGAAGCTACATTATTGTAGCTAGTTATACTTATGCCATTTCATTTTCGTTAAATTTGCATATTTTTATTTCTTGGTATTTTATTCGTTAAAAATCCTAGACGAAAGATTATTAAGTTTGTGTATATGCATTCATGCTACACACATTACAAAACCTCACCCACAAATATTGAATCATTCATCGAATGCTTTAAAACTGCCTAACGTGTTAAATTCTGTCCAAGCTTACAGTATCGATCCTTCACAGGTCTCGTTAAGAACATCATACGCAACAACTCCACAACAGTCCAAATTGTATAGTCTCCCCTTTTTCTTCAATACCCCCTGGCAGCATAAATCATTTGCAGGGTTGAATTCATCAGGTCCACATCGGTCTTTTGACACCACTTTATCTAAGGAACATCGATAGTCAATGCTGTTGTACGTTTCTGTCGAGCCATTGTTGAGAATGCAGCATTTATCGTGCTCCGGTTTAAATTTTCTCGATTGTTTTTCTCCAGATTCATTCATACAACATATGAAACTTTTTGTGTCCAACCGTTTTCCATCGCAACATTTTTCATATGCCGGAAGGACTATTCCTACAACATATATCAACTGTTCAGTTTGTGCTTTTCTAAAACCTCTGAATTTAGGTACTTGTACAGAGTGACTTAAATGTCAATATAATTCCTACTGAATATTTCCCTAAATAATAAATAAATAAATCAAATTTATAAAAAAACATAGTATGAAATGAAGTCAATAAGAAAATATAGAGGCGTAGTAAAGGCTTTACCAGGCAATAAATAGAAATAACCGTAATATGGCACTCATCTCCACATATGACACTTAGAGGGTCACACTTATCTCCACAACATATACATGTACGACTTAGGGGGGTCACACTTACCTGCACAAAAGATACCACTAAGATCTCCACATGATATCATTGAGATAGTCACAATAAACTCCTCAGCATATATCACTGAGAGGGTCACACTGACCTCCACTATATATGTTACAAACCTCCACAATATATATTACTTAAAGAGAGTCACTTAACTTTACATCATATATCACTGAAGAAGTCATACTTACCATCTCGGCCTTTAACATAGAGAGACCCATTATTCTATGCTGCATGTATCATTTAGAAAGTCGAACTTACCATTAAGAGGTTTAAACTTACTTCCTCCGAATGTACAACTGATAGGGTCAAACTTACCTCTACAGCCTTTAACACCGAGAGAGCCCCATTACCTTGTACTTCATATATCACTACGAGAGTCCCACATACATCCACTGCATAGATGAGCGAGAGGATAGCACTTATCCCTACAACTTGTAACACCAAGAGAGCCCCATTACCTATACTCCACCTATCACAAATAGGGTCATGCATTCGTATAAAAATACTTTTCCCTTATTTTTAATTGAAAGGGTCACACTTACCTCTACAGCCCTTTATTACTGAGAGGGCCACACTTACCGCCACAGCATTTTTCATTGAGAGGGTCATACACAGTTGTGTTATTACAACATTCATGGTTGCCAATATCTATCAATATATCTCCACATTGATTTCTTTTGGGTAACGGTAGGGTTCTGTCTGAAAACGAATATATGGTGGTTAACAAATTTATCACAAAAAATCTAATTCTTATTTTTTGTGTATAAAATCTATTTATTTTTGATAAATGCATCGTCCCAGTCAAGGGTTCGAAGTCAACTTTTGCACATCACTCGGGACGATCAGAAGCGTAGCCAGGCAAAAGGTCGTAAGCCATTGCTTTTAAAAATACTATTCAGAAAGATTTGCGAATACATGTTGAAAATGCTCTGCCCTGATCCAACTGGAGGCTTTAGTGCCACAGACCCCCCGCCAAGAAAAATGCTTTCACATCAGATGCAAAATCATATACGGATCATGCATAGCATAATATACTTCCAAATAAAAATTAAGCCATTTGTGTTAATGCCCCTGGTTCAATGGTGTCACAATATATGTAGCCTGGAGTCATCAGACATTGTTAAATAATTCAGTCTGTTTACTGGGTGTCTTGTTTGACCAACTGCTTGTGTCGATCGATACTTGTAAAATCTCGACGTTTCAAAAACAAAGCTCTTATCTTGATAGTCTGTAGCTACACTTGAGGACTTCAAATTAAATTTCGCAAACGGGAAACTAATTTATACTTGTTTTATATCAACGTTCTGATTATTTATTATATATACTTTTGCATCCAATCAGTTTTTGCGTTTATTAATGTAGAAGTAGAATTGTATTTAAGATGGTAAAACTCACCAACAATTGTGTCATTTACGCATATATCTTTTGTAGAGTTGTAAGATGTAGAACCACAACATCTGTCATCTGTCAGATGCATTTTCTTTTGAACCTTTTGATTCTGGCAGCACACATGGGTAGCAATTTTATATTCTTCTTTACCACAAATATCACTTCCATAGGGCAGACTTTCGTTTTTATTTTTGCACCATTTTGTGGCTCTATTGTACGTTTCTGATCCACAACACTTTTCACCTGGCAATGACTTGTGAAGCTTTCCTTTACAACAGACATAATTTCTCGTGTAATAGATGTGCATTTTTTTCTCACAACATTTATCCCGAAGTTTATTTCCTGCAAAAAGAGCAGTAAAAATTTATCGGTAATTGTATAGACTTATTGGAAGCAATTATCAGCTAATATTGTTAAGCTAGTGTTTAAGACCATTAGAAATGTTTGGCCATGCCATTGTTATTTTTTATAATTTAAATTTATAATAGTTTAATTATTCCTTTATTCCTTTTTCTACTAAAGCCTACTAGACTCGCAAATAAAACAAAATTATCTCGTAATGGCGAGATAATTATTTCGTAAGTACGATAGAACTTTTTGTTTTTACAGAAAATTACATTTACAATACTTTATTTATACAATAGTTGCTTATATAGAGGGCATTGTCATGATGTCTTGACTGCACAAGGGAGAGTGGTATTGCCTGAAACATTGATAATGCCCGAGCCAAAGGCGTTATAATGCCCTCATGTCAAATTACTGCAGATTAATTTTTACCAACTGACCTTGTTTTATCCAATGGAAACAAACATTATTTTACTTATATGAAATAATTCTTAATAACTATATCATTAAAAGGTCTCCATTTGTGAGTTAGTAGTTTCTTTTAACATATTAGACTTTTCTTATTAATTTTTTTTATATTTACCAAAATAAGCTATTTTTTAATGCTATTAGGTCATTGGAAAACAGATGCATTAATTTATCTTCTAAAATTTTCTCCTTTTGAAAATCATAATTAATGGCAAAAATGCATAATGCACTTTGCAAAGCCATAATTGATTGACAAATATATAATGAACCAGATATATAACACATATGACATGAGGATAATGATCAACCTGTTTAGAACATAAAACCACAAACTAGTTAATAAGGTCTTTCCTTAATTTGCAATCCGTTATTACGAGATAAGTTTTGCTCATTTGTGAGCATATAGGCTTAAACAACACACCATTTTCATAGTATGTGTCACCACAGCATATCCCTTCGTTTCTTTGTCGAAAATGATTTTCACAGCAAACTAAATCGTGTATGTCAGTGTTGCTCCGTATTTCCCCTCCACAACATGTCTGCTCATTCTGTTTGTATAGTTTTTTTGCCTCTGTTAATACAGAAAATGATGTTATGTATGCAATAAACAAGATGGTATCAAATAAAAACATGTATGAATGTCTAGCCTTACGTATATAACGCTTTGTGATGTTTACGAGAATGTTTGCCAGAGTTAGTACACTCTTTTCTTGAGATATTTTCATTTACTGGCAGTAAATGTTGGTATTTAAACATTTAGTCCCCCTGATATTTCGTAAGTTATATTAAAAAGAAAGATGATAATTATGTTAAAAAGCATCCGGTCTTTCGTTTAAGGTAACAACAATAGTTTAATACACATATACATCATTTGTATTATGGTAACATTCTGAAATCGTTTTATATTTGTAAATATTGGTTGCTTACCGGTACAACATGCGTATCTAACCCCGTCTTGTTCTAAGTTGTAAACTTTTCCATTGCAACAACCTTGTAATCCGACATCATAAGGAACGTTAAAACATCGTTTAGCTTCTAAAAAATATTGCGAATTTTCAGTAGCAGTTAATTAACATGTTGGCAAGACCAAATTAAAGATATAATTCTGTATGGATGTAATATACATATATATACATTTTCAAACCACAATTTGTATCCTGTTCGGATGCAATCTTAAATAAACTGTATTTCTGACAATATACGCAAATAGTGCATATGTATTTCGTTTTTTGACATGTAAAATAAAACTTTCGTAAACCTAAATATAAGTCGTGATAAAAGTATTTATAATGACTAACTATTTGTTATTAATGTTTTTTTTTAGTAAAATAAGACTGACTATAGGTAAAAGACTCTGAAGAAGCATTGTTGTGTTTATAAGTTCACCTAAGTTTCGGAGTTATTAATTATAACTGTGTGGGAATTTCTGAATAAATCAATAGTAAAAATAATAAGGATGACCTGTTGTTATTTCGAGTCTCGAAATTTATATGCCTATTAATAGTCAAGCTATACATACCAAGGGAAGTAACTGTTAAAATTGATATGATCAGTGCAATTTAATGAATGGAAATTTTCTTATTTATGTGAAACAATAAACCAGTCGCATAATGGCAAAAAAAATAAGAAAGAAAAATAACAAATATTTCTTTATCGTTGTGAATCTCACATCCGCCGTAAAATTTTTTGTTTAAAAAAATGCTTTGATATTGGTTATTGGTGGTTTTCCTAATTGGCGATTTTACTATTTTTCTGGTGATGCAAGTGCGTACGTAAATGGTAAAACGAACATTTGCGATTGTAAAAATTAAGATTGATGTCGGTAACAATTCAAAATTGAGCATTTATCATTGCAGATGTTTTATATGTTTTATATCTGCGGCTGCACCTAATTTTGACAGTAGTTTTTTGCCAAATTTGAAGCATTGTCCGAAATCAAAATCAACGAATTAGAATATATTTGGAGAATAGAATTTTGTGTAACTTTTTCCGGACGCTCGTTATATGTTGTGTAAATAATCAACTTTATGTCACGTGCTTGTTAAAATTATCGTGACGCGTCACAGAGGTTGTTATATACAACACAATAGGTCATTTAACATTAGATTCTTTATATTTGTGTTGATTGTCAATATCATTAACGCGATTTATAATTATATTATATTTAGCGAGACTTTAACATATGAATAAATTCATATATCAATGACCTGATGTTATATCAATGTAGTCTATAAATAGTCATATATTTTTGTAATTCGCTGCACAGTGTACTACGCGACGACTGGAGGAAGTGAATAATTAATTTCAATCAGATTGACTAAATATGTATCTGTTTGTTCTGTTGTATTCGAAAATAAATTCAACTATATAGGGTCGGGGTGGGGTTTGGTATAAGACATTCTCAATAGTGTAGTTTGCTTGTTTCATTTGAGAAAAGAAACGAGCCGAACTATGACAATTTTATTTAAAGTGATAGAAAACAAACGTATATTTTTATATCACTATGAAACATAACTGTGATATAATTTTATAGGCTATAATAGGTGATATTATCGTAAATTTAAATTCGTGGGTTACTCGTTAGCATGCGTAGTTAGTTAAACGAACATTTGCGATGGTCAAAAACAAAACTGAATTTAACTCTTCTAATACAATGCAAGTATCTCATTTCCAATGCAAACACTGTAGAACTTTTATTCCAAACTGAGCGTAGTTTTTACCCAAAACTCAAAACTTTAAGGATTTATCAGTGATACATGTATAAAGCAAATTACATTTAAATATGACAGGTTATTAATTATTACTCACTTTATTACAGTCTTGGTGACGGCAGAAATAAAAAAAAAATGTCTAAAGTTTGCCTCTCGTGAAGGCGTGTAACATTTAAAGATAATGCATAAATGCTAAAATCACTACTAGCCAAATCTTCAAAAGTCAAAATTATCGTAAGCTAAAACTGGTATAAAATTAATATAAGCAAGAAACATAGACCTACCTGAAAGAGTTGTACGTATACCTACAACATACAACGCCACAATATAAAACACCTTTATAGACATCTTTTTAGGCTCTATCGTGCTAAAACCCGCTGTCATACGTTTTTATTTATTTCTTGGGGAATTCCTACAATTGATAGTCTTGGAAAGATTTTGAAACAATAATAAATTGGTATTACCCGGGTTAGTTGCATCGGTTACATGAATAACTAATTTATTTTAACAGTCACAGATCACCGATTGTAAAAATACATTGATCTTTGAGAAGTGTGTTTTAAAGATAAAGTGTGATTCTGATGGATCAGGTAGAAAAATATTAAAGAAAATATCATCACGACGACAGCAACCTTTATGCCTTTGAAGCATTATCAACCTTTAATTATTTCATAAAAACATGAAATAATTTTATTAAATCGACAGTTTTTACACGACGTGAAACATTGGTGTATTTTAACTACGATCGATAAGCATGTTGTATCTGATTGTGACCACATTGTAAATTGTTGTTTGTTACTCGTTTGTAAAAAGAAAGCCTTACAAAGAACTTTGGCTTACTTTAGACGAGGAGATGCTTGTTTTGTTGCCGATTTCTTAGAGGGCAAGTTTATTGAAAGTCGCTGCTATTTAAAGGCAAAAGGAACAGTAGAAGGTTTAATAGAAAGAGCCGGACCTCAACAAAAATGAACATGGGCTTTCTGTGCAAGGAAAACAATTTACCTTTGCTTAAAGACATTCTTACACGGCAAAATGTACATGTTAGAATATTTTAAGCAGATGATGTATATCATACTTTAATGAAAACTCTATATAAAAAATAAATATATAAATGTTAAACATATCCGGATTTTTTGTAGCCAGGCTAAGTAGAAAAATCTGGGGAGGGCGTAGATATTCACCCCAAAATCAAACGAAGGACATGAAGCAAATTTTTGTATAACTTTGAGATGAAAATATATTTGACAATTAGTGCAAACAATTTTTTAAATATTTTTAACAAACCATTTTTTAATCCATACTCCTCTACATATTTTTACATGGTTGCTCCTCAAATAATGTTTTTTCTATTAACTAAACTTAGCCACGCAAAAGAATTCGAAGATGTCAAAAAATTAGAAACAAACTAAAGTGGCTACCTAAATTAAAAGGAAGTGAGAAGAGTGCTAAATCGGGTGGATAAACGAAAGGTGGCAGGTTACATGTATTTCTCAACTTTAAAAGAAAAGTCGTAAGAGAAACAGAAATATTTCATTCTTACCTTCTTTCGAACAAGAAGGGATTGGATTGAAAAGCGAGAGTCTTGATTAATTTAAGGGAAACTAAATCTTAAAATAATTAATATTATGTTGAATATGTTGAATATTAACTTTATTCTTTTTGCTATTGTGAAAAAATTCAGCTGTTTTTGGTCATAAAACTATATAGATACGAAGCACGGCTTGATAGAAACGTACAATTATACATTTTACATATATTGGAGACGTATATATATATAACAATTTTTATACAATTGTTATTATAATTCTTAATCTTCAAACGCTTGTGTGTCCGAACCAATGATAGTATGACCGAACCTTAGTACCTTGCGTCCGCAACATGGTGAAATTTGAAAAATGCAAAACTGGCGTCAAATTGTAAATAAGTCACGATATATCAATATAAAGCGGCCTAACCAACAAGATGTTAATGAAAACCCCGGCGTATCGGAACCACGGTTACTTTGTCAATGCTTACTGTGGTAAATCCCAAATATATTGTTGATCAAAAATGTAAAATATAAGGTGGAGAATGGCACGGAACCAGAAAAATCGAATAAGATCCAGAATAAATAATAGAAATATACAGTCAATTTAATCACTTGTAACTGTTGGAGCAAACATAAAATAAAGTATTAACTAACAACCACCCTAGTAATATTTATAACCATAAGTCGACAGTATCGAGGATTCTATTATTTAAGCTGAAGTGTCTAGTAGAACCGCCGACCTTTGACAATAAAACCTGGCAATCTTTTTCCGTTAAGTTTAGAGTCGAATTCCGAAGTCGTACTTAAAATTAAAACATTAGCGTTGTGGGGGCCGATTATACCATGAAAATAACAGCTTAAAAATATTAAACGTTTTCTTTATGCTCAATAGTATAAAAAGCGTATACAGTTTATGTGTAATGATGATCACGTTCAGCAACCTTATGTTTTTTTCATGTTTAATGATGATTAAATTTTACTTAAAAAATCAGTATTTATCAATTCAACTATGAAAATAAAGTACATAATGTTAAATATGTAGATTGAATTTAGTTATGTAGAAGGAAACAGCTTTTAAAATAAAATATGTTCTATATTTTGATGTGACAATCTTAATATGCTGGAATTTCTATCGCTAATAAAATGGACAGTTTATAACAGGTTTGTTTTAACTATTTGTGTGCGTGAACAGATAGCTATAATATAATAAGGCAGTTTCTGTTTTAAGTTATGCAAAAATAAAAAAAGATTTAAAAAAGGAGCTACATTATTGTAGCTAGAGGAACAGATTGTTCATTAAAAATCCAACATTAGCATAATCAACATTGGGTATAAAATTGCCCATTGTACAGTAAACTCAATAATGTATACTCTACATCTCTTGAGACCACAGTTCAAATTAGGTTTTCTGGTACCATATTGCTAAGTCTTCTGATGTCGAAGGTGGGAGGTCATCTCGTGGGAGGCGGAGTTGTAAGCTTATAATATAGAAGGCATGACCACAGATAAAACTGATTGTAGCAACTACAATGGCTGCATTCTCTGATCCCACCCACATCCTTATACATTCAGGAAGGCAGTCACAATTTTGTTTCCGTTGATTGAGCCTTTATCCCAATTGAGTATTGTTTATAAACTTGGGTCTCGTCCTATATATAGCTGAAATATTACCCACTGGACGTTGATGAATAAATGAACTAACGAATTAATGAGTTTATTAAATCTTTTTTTACTTTAACTGCAAATGAAGCGGATTTGGCTTTTGGGGAATTCTTTACTTTACATCAAAGATTGAAGATGGTGCTATTGCATATTTTGGTGAAAAAATCTTTTAAGGTTCATCCAGGGTGTCTTATTTGATTTATGCAGCGGTTCACGAGAAAGAGATCTTTTCGTTCAAAAATAAGCGCAATTTGCATATCAGGCAAGATCAGCAAGTGTTCACTTTAAGAGACTGATACGGAACATCTGTTAAAAAATGTCGTTTTCGTTTTCAAATTTGATCCTATTATGAAGCAAAAATATAAAGAAAAAACACATGGCTACTTAAAGAGCTTTCTGTTTTCAGTATTAATTGCCATTTTGGTTGGAGGCTGGAAACAATTAAACAGCTGACATTTTGTAATTATCGTCTGTATTAGGTTTTGTTCAAGATGAATTAGTGTTGTTGTATTTTGTTTTAATGTCTTCCACAAAATTATACAGTTATTTCAGAATTCAACCCTTTCAGCCGAAGGAAAAACGTGTTCGTTAGTGGTAGAAATTTCTTTGTGTTTAACCTACAATTTTTATACAGTAACAATTTACATTTTTGTCTGAATTCATTGCATAAATGTTGAAAGCAGACACATTAAAGATGATTCTGGTCATTTTCCACCTAGTGGTAAAGGACGTTAGTCATTTACTATTGAATACTGGAGTGTAAAAACGATGTTGAATGTTCATACCTTTCTTTACACCAACCTAAATTGAATAGGACTCAGTTCTAACTGATAGTCGAGATTTTTCACCGGTGACTACGGTTTCCATACACCAAAAACTTAGCACGGTAATATTGCTAAATAAAAAGTCTGAAAGTGAGTTATAGGTTGTGTTTCCTAGCTAAACTACTCAAACAAGGGTTTGTTGTACCTAGGTTGATGCTATCTCTCCAGAAGTTCTATGGTCGGCACCACGACTTAATTGGTCGTTTTGGGAAATCGGTGTCTCAAATACGATGTGACATTTTCGCTGAGTCATATGTAGTGTTTCCTATTCCTGGATTTGACCTTTACATAGACAAGATAATGAGTAACTCGACGGGTGTTTAACTAGAGGCAGGCACTGCTTACTCGATCGGAGCACCTGAGTACCTCCACAGTAGATAACACTGAGAGGGTCACTTACCCCCACAGCAGATACTAGTACCACTGAGAGGATAACATTTTCCTACACTGTACCTACCATTTCTATACAGTAACAGTTTCCATGGTTTTTATTGTTTTGGGGTTACTCTCTGTGTTTTATGTTTTTTGTTTTTGTGTTGTGTTTTTCTGTATCCGGATTTGTAACTGTCCCTTGGCTTTTGGCTCTTGTTGTTCTCTCAGTTTTCTTTGCTATTTTCTTAAACCCCATTCAAAATAGTTTTATAATTGATCGACGAACGAAGGCATGAGTAAAGCAATAACAATTGCCCACACGTTACCGTTAATCTAGTTAATCGAAAATAAAAAGTGGTCACAAGAAATTGACTTGAAATATATTGCTACTTTTGAACTTGACCTCCATATGCTAGTATTAAAACTAAAATTATATTTCACCAGATACCTAAATCACTTTACATTTATTTTTAAATGTAATACAAGTTGAAATGAAAATTTCCAAAAGTCATAGAATCACTTTATTTTGTAAATAAAACAGATGCAAACAGTATAAAAGTATAAAAAATATTTTTTTCTACACAATATGAATATACAGTGAAAGACATTTTAGTACAAGTTAATACTATGAATACACTTATCACATACTAATAACAAATATTTGTCATATTTGCATTATGGAAAAACATCTGCGTGGAAATTTTCTGTAACTATTAATACAGGTTATTAAAAAAAGTATGATCGCAAGTGTTTATTTTTTTTTTAACAAATACAATCATAGAATGAAAGAATTAGCTGCAAAATATTTTGTTTTTATGTTTTTATATATTTGTGACCCCTAAATTAAAAAAATGCCGTTGTCAATCTGGAATTTATTTAAATTTATCGATTGCGGCAAGTGTGTATAAATATCACGTGACTTTTATAGATATCAGAATTTCATATACATTTTCCACTGATTGTTCTACATGAAGGAAATTAATAAACAATAACAGGTTTTTAAAAGTTATTATCACGTTTGATAACTGCTGTCGCAAAAAGAAGAAAGATATCTTTCGTAGCTCCCTTTACGCAAAAATCATTCGCTTGCACTTTTTACGCAAACAAATGTCACATTTCATTTTAATGAATTTTACGGGCTTTAAAAATGATCCTGTTTTTTGTTAAAATGGTAACATTTAACTTGCTTTTGTAGATTCTGATTAAACTTTCGCGCCTGGATGATGTTTGTCCTTATCACATATTTAACGGTACTTGGAATTATTAGGCTCTAAACAGTCACATTTTATCTAGATTTTGTGAGGGAATGTTTAAGATATTGCACACAATGACGTCCCATGTTTTGGGAGTTTATAATGTTTTATTTATTAATAAACGTTGAATAGAATTGTGCTAGTTTGTTTATACTGGTACACTAAGATTTTTTCTAATAAACAAACTTTTTGTAAGGAGTATTTACAAAGGTTAATATACATTATATAATATATTGCTTTATCACTTTGCCCCTAAGATATGGCAAGATTTTGTCTTGAAACTCTTTTATTTCTTCTCATCCGCTGGTAAAACTTGCCACTTCGTTCCTTCTGATATTGATGTATTTTTACATGGTGTTAAATTGGTATAATTGGTAAACAAAAAGTAAGATTCTGGTAAATAGGCCAGGTGGCTTCCAACTACCCAAACACCATTTCTCTACACTAAATTTTTATACATTGTAACATATGTAAAGGTTTGTTTAAATATCCTATTTGCCGAACCTATTACTGTTAGTTACAAAACGTCCAGATGGACACACGAATGTTCTGAATTCTACATGCCGATACAGCTACCCCTCCTGTACATGGCTTTTCAACAAACATCGCTGTTCTGGTTTTATAATGCCTGTGGCTCGTACTCTGATCTGACATTGAGTCAACATATACACAACAGGCTGAAATTATATCTTATTTTTTCTTCTGTTCTTTTTTCTGTTACAATTCAGGCTTTTAACTCTCTTTCTGAAATCTTTTGTGTCAGGTAATACATAAAATCCCCCCTTAATTTCTCCCTTTTTTGTTACTTTCTTGGCCAAAAGTATCAGAGATTTCTGGCTTCCGGTAATGCACGAGCAGTCTTCTTTGAACCATATAATCTTCTTGGGTTTTTTTGTTTTTTTTGTTATCCAGTTTGTATCGTTCACTTTTAATATTCTGTAATCTAGAATAGAAATATTTTCCTGAATGTAAAATAGCTAAGAACTGTTCCGACGCTAAAATGCATTTCTTCAAGTTAATTCAAAACAATAAGTATATGCGAGGTTGTTCTATAAACAAAATAGATACCCATCGTGATGTTTAAGAACGTAATTGGAGTTTTGCATTTAAAACAATTGGTACATACATGATTGTTGTATACAACGTAATATGTACTTAAGTGTTTGTGGTATACAAAACAATAAGTGGTTGTTAGATAAGAATGTTATCAACATACAGACCTTTACAGGGTAGAAGCTTAACATAGTAAGGAAGAAGTTTCCTTTTACGATCCAGCAGACCTTTTCATGAAAGAAGTTCGGTCGGTTTTCGTTGCTAATTTCACACAGTAATAAACATTTTATGTTTAGGCGAACCTATAGACATTAACATTGGGGTAGTCAATTGGTTCCTTTATCACAATAGAAGCTTCATAGAGTAATTATTTTATTACCTTATTAAGAATTATAGATTTTTAAACGATAAAGGTTCACAAAGTTATTAATTTGTTCCCTTACCCCGAACCAATAAACCTTTAAAAGATAGAAGCTTCACAGAGTATAGTGAATCCGTTCCATTATCTCAAACCTATAGACTTTTTAACCATAGAAGCTTTACCGAGAAATAAGATTGTTCCCTTTCTCCTTTATTTATGTACAGGCAACATTTACTGATTTAAACCATCATTTTCATTTGATGGTCATAGCACGTGATACCAGAACTATGTACTATATTAAAACATCTGAGATGTGCGCATGTTTAAATGTTGCCCAGTATGTCAACTTTGCTGTAATCAGGTATATGACCCTTCAGTAAAAGAAAAAAACGGAATCGTGAACAAAAGTCTGTATGTGTTTATTCACAGATTGATAAGCCTAATTTCATACTTTTGTAGTCACAGTTGATTTTCGTGAACTCATTTTCCCATGATGTAGTATTAACAAGCCAGCTATGTTGACAGTAAAGCTGACATTTACATGTCTTGTTGAGCATGAGACCATTCTCTATCAGTACCTCACTGCAGCACAAATCCTTATTCTTGTCGTATGTTCGCGAACCACAAATCGGCTTTTGATGTCTGTCAATAAAGTTATGATTAAGTTAATTTAAAAATACACATAGTTAATTTGGTTATACTAAAGACATTGCATTTTCGTTAATATGCATATTGTTGTTTAGTGGTATTTTATTGGTTGAAATGTTAGAATAAAAGTTACTTGGTTTGTTTATGTGCAATCATACTAGACATATTAAAACACTCACACAAAAATATTTTAATCTCATATTGAATGCTTTGAACGTGTATAAAGTTTAATGTAACATAATTCTAATATAATAATAATTCTGTAATAAATATTAATTAATTCTCTTACATTTGCGATCCTTCGCATGTTTCTTTACGAACATCATAGGCAACAACTCCACAGCAGTCCATATTTTGTAGTCTTCCCCTTTCCTTCAATATTCCCTGGCAGCATAAATCTATGGTTGGGTTATAGTCATCAGGTCCACATTTACGGTTGTTTACCACCACTGTTCCTAGCGAGCATCGATAGTCAATACTGTTGTAAGTTTCTGTTGAGCCATTGTTTAGGATGCAACATTCATCGTGCTCAGGTTTAGATTTTGTTGATTGCAATTCTCTAAATTCATTTTTACAACATGTGAAACTTTGTGTGTCCAACCGTTTTCCATCGCAACATTTTTCATATACTTGAACTACTATTCCTACAAGATATAGAAATGTATTAGTTTATCGGTTTTAACTTTTCCCTAATATCTGTACTTTGTTAGGTAGCAATACAGAGATATACATGTCAAAATAGTTTCTGTCGAATAATTCCGAAATTAATTTAAAAAACTAATAAATATATAAAATGTATATAGAATATAAAACGGAATGAAGTAAGGTAATATTGAGGCGTAAATATCCAATTACTTTGCAATAAATAAAAATAACTTTAATATGGCATTCATCTTCAAATATACCACGATATGGTCATACTTACCTCCACAGCAGATACCTCTGAGAGGGTCACACTTACCTCCACAGTAGATACCACTAAGAGGGTCACACCTCCACAGTAGGGGCCTTGGTGGCCGAGTGATTAAGGTAGTTCGTCTACTATTGATCACGTGGTCTGTCAACACTGAGATTGTTGGTTTGATTCTCACTGCGGGCAGGGTATACTCGACTCCAATCTTAATTAACAAGGATTGTCAGTTTTCCTACCGCAGGTCGGGGGTTTTCTCCGTGTACTCCGGCTACCTATCCCAATACTTTGCTCACAGCAGATACCTCTGAGAGGATCACATTAACCTCCACAGCAGATACCACGGAGATGGTCACACTTACCTCCAAAGAACATATCATTGAAAGGGTCACACTTACCTCCACAGTAGATACCACTGAGAGGGTCACACTTACCTCAACAGTAGATACCACTGAAAGGGTAAAACTAACCTCCACAGTAGATACCATGGAGATGGTCACATTTACCTCCACAGCAGATGCCACTGGGAGGGTCACACTTACCTCCACAGCAGAAACCACTTACAGGGTCAAACTAACTTCCACATTGCATACCACTGAGAGGGTCACACTTAATTCCACAGTAGATACCACTAACAGGATCACACTTACATCTGCAGCATATACCACTAACAGGGTCACGCTAACCTCCACAGCATATACCACTAACAGGGTCACACTTACATCTGCACCATATACTTTTAACAGGGTCACGATTACCTCCACAGCATATACCACTAACAGGGTCACACTTACATCTGCACCATATACTTTTAACAGGGTCACACTTACCTCCACAGCAAATACCACTAACATGGTCACACTTACCTCCACAGTAGATACCATTAGCAGGGTCACACTTACCTCTACGGTAAATACCACTAACAGGGTCACACTTAGTTTCACAGTAGATATCACTAACAGGGTCACACTTACCTCCACAACATATACCACTACCAGGGTCACACTTACATCCACAGCATAAACCACTGTGAAGGTCACACTTACCTTCACAGCAAAACCACTAAAAGGGTCACACTTACTTTTATGTATATAACTAAGAGGGTTACACTTACCTCCACAGCATTTTTCATTTAGAGGATCATACGCAGTGTTGTTATTACAACATGACTGGTTGCGAAGATCTATCATTTTATCTCCACATATATACTGACTGGGGAGAGGTAGTGTTCTGTCTTAAATAAAAATATGAATATAAAAATGTTCTCACAACGATTCAAATTCGTATCTTTAATGTTTGAGTTGTCTTTTTGTTATAAATATACGGATCATGTATAACATTGTGCACTTTTAATAAATACGAACCTTTTGAGTTAGTTCAATGTGTCAGAATATATGACCTGAAGTCATCAGACAATGTTACACGGTTCAGTAGATCACTGGGTTTTGTGTTGGACTGGTTGTTAATGTTTCGATAATTGTCGCAGCATTGCTACTGTAAATGTTCAACTGACTTGCGTCAATCTAGATAGTACTCAAGCGTACAGAGAACTTACAATTAAATTTCGAAAACAGGAAACTCACGTGTACCTTCTTTGTATCGACGATCAGACTATTTATTTAATAGACTTACAATCAATCAGGACTTAGTAATATAACCGTATAAGATGATAACACGTACCAACAATTCTGCCATTTTCGCATATATATTTTGTAGAATTATAAGATGTGTTCGCACAACAACTGTCATCT
Source organism: Limnoperna fortunei (assembly GCA_944474755.1). Classification (NCBI taxonomy): domain Eukaryota; kingdom Metazoa; phylum Mollusca; class Bivalvia; order Mytilida; family Modiolidae; genus Limnoperna; species Limnoperna fortunei. The sequence goes on from OX104113.1 coordinate 37,709,910, forward strand.
GTCATATGGATCTTCTTTTGAACCTGTTGATTATTGCAGCACACATGGGTAGCAGTTTTATATTTTTCTTTACCACAAATATCACTTCCATGGCGCAGCGGTTCGCGTTTATTTTTGCACCATTTTGTGGCTCTATTGTACGTTTCTGATCCACAACACTTTTCACCTGGCATTGCCTTGTGTAGCTTGTCTTCACAACAGACATAATCTTTCGTGTGATAGTTATACACTTTTTTCCCACAACACATATCCCGAAGTTTATTCCCTGCAAAAAGAGCATTACAAATTAAAAATGGCGTTTTGATTTTTGCAACCAATGTCTGTCAGGATTGTAGGTTTCATTTCAACACCACTTTTCTACTATCAATATATTGTGTAGATTTCCTTGACAACAACGATATGTATTCGTCTGAAAGTTAAAAATCATTGATCCCGATCTGGATCTTTTGCAAACAGAGCAGTATAATAATGAATAGACGTGTTCCAATAATGATCATTGGAACAGTTAGGATTTAAGACCGTAAAAATGAATCGCCATACTATTATTTATTACATCTTAATCTTATAATTATTTCTTTAATTTTCACAACATTAGCATTCACATTTAAAGGCATCCTTTAAATGAACATTCTCAGATTGAAAGTAGCTTGAGATACGTTGCATCTTTAATTTGATCTATTGGATAGTGTTCAAAGGTATTTTAAATACTTAAGAAAGTTCAAACAATTTAATTTTAACACACCTTTTTCGTGGAATATGTCACCACAGCACATCCCCTCTTCACTCTGCCGAAAATGATTTTCGCAGCACACTAAACCATCTGTCTTGTTCCGTATTTCTTTTCCACAGCATGACTGCTCGTTCTTTTTGTATATTCTATTTGCACCTGTAAATACGGAAAATGATATTATGCAACGAATCATATAGTTGTTGTTCTCAAAAACCAATAAGAGCGAATATCTTGCCGAACGAATGTTTATTTCCCGCTTTTTTAGGTTTACTGCCAGCGTAAGTACGTGGTTAGATTTATAATTAGTCTAATGGCAGAATGTGTTACATGTAGTTGAACTTTGACTCGACTTTCATTAGTTATATAAGAAAGAGGGGAAATGTCGATAAACTTAAGAAAGGTCTGTTCTTTAATGTCACTGCATGGTTCAAAAACTTGTATTTTGTTAACATTTTTTAAAATCGTTTTCTAATGTTAATATTTTGTGCTTACCAGTACAACAAGCGTATTCAACACCGTCCTGTGTCAAGTTGTAAACTGTTCCATGGCAACAACCTTGTATTTTATTATTATAAGAAACGTGCAAGCATCGTATAAATCCTGAAAAAGCAAATGTTATTAGATAGATAAATTCTATATTCTCTTAAAATGTACTAATATTTTATATATTTTTTTACAATAACAAAATGAAAAATTTCGTTAAATGATCTAAGCTTATTATGTATCTTTATATATAATGACTCACCAGCAGATTGAGTTTTGAGTAAAACAAGTGTGGACTGTGAGCACGCTCACAAAGGGATACCCCCGCTTCGCTTCAAGTCCAATTATCTCCCCTGAATAATATCCGACAGCGACGAAAATTCTTCATGCACATCTACATATGGTGTACTCCCTTCATGTAAAGTTTCATCAAAATCTGTCAAACGGTTTAGGAGGAGAAGCGCGTACGAGGTCCCGCACTAAATACTATATTTTAAAAGTCTAAGTCCAATTATCTCCCCTGAATAATATCCGACAGCGACGAAAATTCTTCGTGCACATCTACATATGATGTACTTCCTTCGTGTAAAGTTTCATTAAAATCTGTCAAGCGGTTTAGGAGGAGAAGCGCTTACGAGGTCCCGCACTGAATACTATATTTTAAAAGTCTAAGTCCAATTATCTCCCCTAAATAATATCCGACAGCGACGAAAATTCTTCGTGCACATCTACATATGATGTACTTCCTTCATGTAAAGTTTCATCAAAATCTGTCAAGCGGTTTAGGAGGAGAAGCGCTTACAAGGGATGTGGACAGACAGACGGACAGACGGACAGACAGACAGACAGACAGACAGACAGACAGACAGACAGACAGACAGACGGGGTGATTCCTATATACCCCCAAAACTAGTTTGTGGGGGGTATAATAAAACCGACTAACAGTAAAAGATTATGAATGAGCATTGTAGTGTTATACCTCAGAGTTTTCGGATTATTTATTATATTTGTGTGTGTGTGGGAATTTCTGGATGTAAAAATATTGATGATCATCGAAAATTCTCCAATTTATTTTTGTTCTATTATTAGTCAAGCTATATACAAAGAGAAGTAATAAAGAATTGTTTATCAGTACTCATATCCGTGACATTGTATTCAAATATTTAAACAACCATACAACGAAGGGAAGGGTTGCAAAATGTTTAGAAAGAAAAACAACGCATATTTTATACTAATAGTAATCTCACAAACCAAAATAAAAAATTTGTTTACAACAAAAGAGATAACTGTGATGTAATGTACAAGTTGTTTGCGTTAATCAGTGATTTTACAATCGCTGATTTAGGTTTTCTGACAAAGCGTTATAGCATAAACATCTACTAAATTTAAGATTGATGTCCCCAACTTTCGTGACTTTCTGTTGTGTGAGATTTCTTTCTCATCCACGGACGAGATAGCTTATTAATCATTGACGTCACACAAAAATCTACTAAACCTACTGAATTTATGCATATAAACTGGAATTAAGGAAAGCCGATTTAAGAAATTTTAAAAACCCCGTGGGGGAAATATATATGTTTGTCCAATCCTTCAGCAGAGCCTCAGGATGGACAAGATGTCTTTGCACTTGGGTTTTGTCATCTTTCCACATGTTTCATTTACAATGCAAACACGGTAAAACATTTTCATTCCAGAAGTTGTATCTGCTGTTGAGCGTAGTTTATGAATTTTCTAGTTTACCATCTTAAATTTGAATCATTATTCAATCAAAATCAACGATTATATTTTGTCATCTTTCCACATGTTTCATTTACAATGCAAACACGGTAAAACATTTTCATTCCAGAAGTTGTATCTGCTATTGAGCGTAATTTACGAATTTTCTAGTTTACCATCTTAAATTTGAATCATTATTCAATCAAAATCAACGATTAAAAAAATGTTGCATCATAATATAAATATTGCATACCTTTTCTGTAGGTCTGTATAATAGTATTAGTAAATTATTCTTGTAAAGTACTCTTTGGACCTTTATTTGACATTAGATAGGGTGCGACTATCCTTGGATTGCAAAACGTTCATGGCTAATTGGTACTTATAACTCGCATTTTAAACTACTATGGATCGTTAGATTGTGTTTACCAATATATAAAGTAAATAAACAACTTTTATGTATCTCTTGTTTTTAAGTAAAAATTTCCCTGACACGTCATAGAGGTGGTTGATAGCATATAGTTCATATCAAATAATCTCTTTTGATTCTTTATTGATTGTCACAGCATTACCTTTAAAAGTTTGGGATTATAAATTATATTTTTGTCTGGGACTTTCAAAATATTTGAATACATTCATCGATGACCTGTTGTTATTTAGATCTAAAACTCTCCAATTTAATTTTGGAGTTGAATAATAATACCGCTCTAGTCGCATATATATATACAAAGAGAAGTAATTGTTCAAAGGTACCTCGGCACGTGTACCTCGGAAGGGAGAGCGGCCGGTCATTATTTCTTCATTTGACAAAAGCATAACTTACAAGTTTTGGGTATTATTAATTCTATATTTGTGTGGAACTTATAACCAATATTTAAAAAAAAATTAAATACCTGATGTTATTTCGATCTAAAATTGTTGAAGTCTATAAATAATCATAATAATAACGTAAATCACGTACGAAGGGAAGTAATATTGTTAAATCAACAACTGATTTCCCCGCTTGGCACATATTGGTCAACGCTCCCATTCTAGCGTAAAAGTATGACACAGCCGTGCAGAACATTAATTGTCAGTAACAAGTTTCGTGTAGATTTGAAGTCATCTTCATAAATCAAATTATCTTCATAAACAAGCTTCAACGTAAAGGTACAAGAAGGGACTGACGAATAAAACAGACCGAAAATTTTACTTGTCGTCCTAATTTCGTTGGCGGCAGGGGCATTAGTTAAACGAGCCTGTAGGTTTTTTGTTATTTTGTTATTTCAAATATTAATGCAACGAGTGTCAGGGGATGGGTGTAAAAAAAATCTCTTAGAGAAGCATAGTTTTTCTGGTTTTATTTCAGAAAAAAAACAGCCGAAGTAAATCGCAGTATAAAAAATACAAGCTTTGAACTAAAGAAACCACCGCTTCAATATCGGATGGTCTCAAATTTAAGTTTGCGGCGACGCGTTAGTCTATGTTAATTTGCGATGAACAATTATAGTTTATTAATGCTGAAATCTGTTAAGCAAGAAACAGAGACCTACCTGAAAGCGCTCGGTGAAAACATACACCATACAACACTAAAATACAAAGAACTTGTTTAGACATCGTATAAGGCTTACTCTGTTTGGTAAGAATAAAAGTGTAACCGCTGTAATTACGTTTATATTAATTTCTTGGGGAATTCCTGCAAAGCAGTAGTCCTGGGAAGTTTTTGAAACCATAATAAATTGGTATTACCCGCGTTAATTACATCGAGTACATGAATAACTTACTTACTGTAACAATCAAAGATCACCTAGTGTAAAAATACCTTGAACTAACGTGAGTGGGTGTTTTTTAAAGATAAAAGTGCGATTCATGTGACAAATGTGAATGAAAATGTCATCACGACGACAGGCAACGTTTTCGCATTTAAAGCATCACCAACCTTTAATTATTTCATAACGCCGATATATGAATTATTTGACTAAATCGATAATTTTACATTGTACATTGTGAAATATTTTTAAAATTCACACTTAACTACGATATGTTGTCTCTTAATAATATCACTTACAATCACGTGCTTACAATAGACAGTGATTAACTTGTTGTTTGTAATTCTGTTCCCAGGCACATTATGTTATATATGACTGTTTATATAGATAGTATAGTTTTTAGTTTATGACGTCGTAAATTTTGTCCCCTTTGTAATTTGTTCATTTGTTGTGATTTTTTGTTTTTTTTTTAGTGGTTAAATTGAATTGTGTTGTGTGCTGTTTTTTTCCTCTTTAAAAAGGCATTTGCAATTTGAAATTTCTCTTTATTTCATTGTGAGATACAGGCAGTTTTATCAGAAGTAATAGTTAAAGATAATTTTTAAAAGTGTACCGTCACTGTTCGGACTCGGAATGATACCATTTCCAATCCGATGTTGTGAAGATATTTTGGTCAAAATGGCAGACTGAGGGACTGAGACATCGAGAATAAAAACTAAAAAATATGGCGTTAGAAAAAGGTCTAAATTTAAGGGATTTAAAACGTGCTACATCGTAGTTTATTGTGTAACACGTGTATTACTCATAAAAATGGGATTATTGTTAACATTACATAGCTTGAATATTCGGGATTAAATATATTATTGAAAGCTCTTAACAACAACACAAGTTTAGCTTTTCTTAGCTGCATCACTCATTTTATGGGTTTTATTCTGTTGTTTGCCATTTATATGTAGGATAGGTAAACAATGTACCTTTAAAGGACATAGTTTATGCTTAACTATAATGTGTGTATTTTTCAACGGTAGGTCTTTTCACCACCGAACACCGCCGAACACCACCGACCACCTTAAAAAAAATACAACACACTCCTAAATAACTTTTCATCTTTATTTATATATTTATAATGTCGTTTAGGGAAAATAAATATGTTTATAACTATTTTTGCGATAATAAGAAATTATTAACCGACCAAAGAGCCAGTCTAACACCGCCGAACACCACTGGCAGTGTACATCCAAATAATGTAATAAAAAGCTTATTAAAGCTTATAAAAAGTAATGATTTTTAAATTTTTATGGAAAAAAAACGCGAAGAAATAACAACTGAAATATCTAATATACATTGCTGCGTTCTGTTAAATTTGTATAAACTTCGTTTTATTGGGTTAATTAATGTGTTGTGTTGAATAATTGTTTTTAACACCTCATTAATATATTGACAAATCATTTGATCGATCACATTAAGGGAAATGTTTTTCTTTTCGAATTGATATATTCTCTAATAATGTACTCGCTGACTTATGACGGATAAAGTCATATGGATAAAGTAATCCTTTGATATGGCAATTAATAAGTAATAAAATGTATGAAATCAACCTGTAATAAAAAGCAATTGTTGATGATGTAACTATGTGCATATGATAATAAAATATACGGATGATACAGGGCTCGCGTTGTAGGGCGACTCGGGCGAAGAAGTCGCCTTATCGTGGTCCCACTTCGCCGTCGATCATCTTCAAAAGCGAAGTGAAGTCGCCCTTTCATTTTGTAGAATCGCCTAATGTCGCCTTTCAAATTTTATTCCCATTTTGGTAAGAAATCTTCTTCATATTTTTGATACCGCGTCATGTTTATTATGTTTACGCGCCAAAGTTGAACTGGTACCCTTTTAATTTTTATTTGGTATATAAAGCGTAGGTTACAATATAACCGATAACCAGTTCAGAGCACAAGAATTTGTGAAAATTTCCGGAGCGGATATGAATTTGGTGCCGGAGATTGCAAATATACTACGCTGATAGTGGTGAAATGTGTTTTGCAATGATAGACACGTAGTAAAAATAGTATTTTGGCAGTTACTTTAAAACAAATTTAAGTTAAATATGTTTAAATACTTTTAATAGTGAATTTTACAATTTTCTTCTTCTAGTTCTAATAGTACTTCATTATAAATCAATCAAATTGTGTATCAATGACAAAGAAACATTTATTTTAATGAACAGTTTTGTGACAGTTGATTCTTTTTTTATTGTTATGTTTAATACATGTTTTTTTGAAAATGTGTTAAATAAGTATACTGAATAGTTAATCAAATCTTTGATACTTTATCCTCAATAAATTAAACTGCTAAAAAACATAATAAAATTACAATTGCCAACACTAATTAAAAAAAAACAAAACAAAGTAAACAGGACGCGTTCGCGACATATACTGCAACTTCTCCCTGTTTTCCACCCACTTCTCCCTGTTCTATCCTCACTTCTCCCTGTCAGCCACCCAAAAGAGAAGTGACTTCTCCCTATAATTTTGACCCAGCGTGAGCCCTGTGATAAAAGCTTTTGATGGTGTCTTTAGTATTAATAATGTAGGGGTCATCTGTTGTTGCGAGCCATCATAAAAGAATAGCATAAAGAGCCTTAATAACACTAGGCAAATTTATCAGCAACCAGACGTAGTTATTATAGAGAACTGAATCATATTTAACAGTATTTAACGGGTACACGTTCGTTTATTTGATTTTCATCTTGAAAATGCACACATTATATAATTATAATACGATAAAATTTTTAATAATGCATTTTATTATTATTATTATTACTATTTTATTACTGTTTTTCGTTGGGTATAATGGTGTTTTGTGGTGTTCGGTGGTGGTCGGTGGTGAAAAGACCGACCCATTTTTCAAGACAAAAATTTTTAAAAAAACGTGTGCCCGTTAAATACTCGAAAGTCCCCAATATTAATGATGAAAACTTTTTAATTTAAATTTACAACTGGTTTAATAACAGACATTAGTCAGTCTGTCAAAATCACAGTCTTCTGGTCTGGCGGCAAGTTGTTATGAAATCTTCTTAAAAAACATTCTCTTTATCAAACCAGATTAATATGAGTAGGTTGTTCCGGCTTCTCTCTCAAACTGTTCAAACAACAGAATTTGGAACCACTAGAATTTCCCTATGAAAATGATATCTGATAAGAATATTTGTTGACAATCATAGTGCATAGTTGCAAGAATTGTACTGCACTGCATTCTTGGTGCAGTTTTGTCTATGTACACTAGTTGCAAGGGCAGAAAACTGCCTTTTTAATTATGAAATTTGGCATTTTTGGTTTGTATATCCAATAATGTACTCTATTCGCGATTCAGATTATTTTTGTATTCGATCTATTTATTCCTTTCAGTTATTATAGGATAATTAATTGGGCGGAGTGAATATCCAAAATATGATCACGAGTGCCGCATAACCCATCTGATTAAATGAGTGAGCGGACTTGTTCAGCGCACGATTTTAATCTGATGCTTTATGCGGCATGAGTGATCATATTTTTGATATTCACGATGCCCAATTGATTATCGTATTTATTATATAGATCAATATTGTTTTCGTAAAATTTTAATGCTTAATCCTAAATTTTATGAACGGCTGATGAATATATATAGTACAAAACCAACTGACATTTTTGACGGGAAAAAACCAGAGAGTGAAAATAAACAATAGTTTTCACTTGTGATTGACCGTGATTTCTGTCACTCTGAAAATTCGATATTTCATCTCTATCTATATAATAATCATGGTTATTCTATTGAGATCCATAACCAATGATATGAGGATCAGTCATTATTTATCCACTGGAGAGAGATAATTATTGGGGGTGGTAATAATTTTTGTCCAATTTTAAGCAATAAATATTAATTTCATCTTCAGTTCTCAATAATTAATCTATCTTCTGACTGCTGATATATTTGCTTGATGTTATTAAGGCTGTTTATGCTATTCTTAATATGATGGCTCACAACAACAGATGACCTCTACATTATAAATACTAACGACAGCATGAAATGCTTACTTACTTACTTATGGGGGTTTTTTACGTCCTTGACTACCGTAAAACGGTCTCGCACGGACTTATTGCCTAATGGCTTTTATATAAATTTTTTTTAAACTATTTATTTGTATTTTTGGGGATTTATAGGCCATAAATATTATAAGTGAAATGATAAAAGGGGGCAGAAATGCCGCAACCAAAAAGACTTAGTGGAAGTAGATTTATCTATCAAGCTGCATAAATGAAATGCTTTAACCATCGGATCCCTATATTTTATTATCATATGCACATTGTTATTTACATCATCAACAATTGCTTTTTATTGCAGGTTGATTGCATATATTTATTTTGTTGTTTATTATTGCCATTTCAAAGGATTACTTTGTCAGTCATAAGTCTGCGAGTAATATATTAGAGATTATAACAATTTGAAAAGAAAACAAACATTTTCCTTAATGTGATCACTGAAACGATTTTTTTAAGATATATAATAATAAGAATGATAAATACATAGAAAAAAATAAAACTAAATAAAACCTTAAAATTGGACGGACACAAATGTTTTCAGGAAGTTGATTGAATTTTATTTTACAACAATGTATCAAAAGGTGTTAAAAAGGATTATACAACACAACACTTTAATTAACACAACAAAACTAAGTTTGTACAAATTTAATAGAATGCAGCAATATATATAAGATATTTAAGTTATGTAATTTCTTCATGTTTTTTCTCCATAAAAATTTAAAAAATCCTCACTTTTTTCACATAATTTGTATGTACACTGTCAGTGTGTATACATGCGGTGTTTGAATGGCTATTAGGTCGGTTAGTAATTTCTTTTTTTATCAAAAAAATATTTATTAACTGATTTTTTTTCCTTAGAAAACACAATTAATATAAATAAATAAAGACGAGAATAGTTATTTAGGAGTGTGTGTTGTATTTTTTTAGGTGTTCAGTGGTGTAAAGACATACAATGTACCATAAACTATTAACCAGAGATGTTTGAGAGATTTAAATACTTGTGGTCATTTCACACATGCTTTTTTGTTACACATGTAAATAATAAAACAAAAATTGACTCCCAAAACAAATGTTCAAAATGAGCGGTAGAAATATGTATTGTTCTATTTGCATCAATATCAGAATGAAAATAAAGATATAGAAAATATCATTTCCCCCCCCCCCCCCCAAACAGCTTTAGGGAGTTTACCTTTTTACTCTTCAGTGACCCATGCACTAAATGAAATAGAAGTCAATATGTGGAATGTAACATTACTATACAAAAATACTGATACAATCCAGATTCAGCCAAAGAATATATCAATATTTCAGTACACATACTAGTGCGATCCTGAAAAATGGATAAAACTGGACATTATAATTTATTTCTCCATTTATGATCTTTACAGACAGTCCATTGGGAATAAGTTGGCATGACACAGGTTGGATAGCGTTACTTAACCCCGGTAATATCCTGGACTACTTTAGTGAGAGAAGTAACCCATTTTATGATAGAACATGCAACAATGAGATTATCAAGATGCAGAGGCTTAGTCAAGATCAGCTCAAGTAATTACAGTTTTAAAATGGCTTTGTTAGTGACCAACAACTTCTAGTATTTTGTTTGATCAAAGAAGGCTCAGTTGTAGCATTAACTTGCACTTAATTTTGACTTTGGAAAATTAATTCAAAGCCAGTGAGGTAGAACAAAACACAAATTTAAAAAAAACCCTGTAGAATAGAGAATAAATACTGTATTTATTCTCTATTCTACAGGGTTTTTTTAAAAGTATTATACAACATGAAGCTCTACTGCCATAGTCTGAGCATGAGCCTGTTGAAGCCCTAGGGCTGATATTACAGTTTCAAGGATAACACGCCTTATGTGAAAGACTTGTTTGTATTAATCCATAAATAGTATAATAAGTAAAGCGTATTTATCAGCACTTATGTTTTGTGACTACCATCCTTATGACTGATAATGTTGGCAAAACCATACCTCTGCAACTAATAATGGAAAATGTCCAAAATAAGCACTTGCATTTACAGCAACTTGAAGATATTTTATATTCAATAAACAAAATTAAAACTTTTTTTTTTAAATCTGTAGATCTGTGGTTTTAGTACAGTTTAAGTTTCTATTTCCAGTAACATGACAGGACTTGAATATGTATTGCTACATGTACATGAACCTATTTTGTATGTCATCAGAAAGCAACACAGGCACTCACCACAGCAGGGTAGGTATTTTATTTAAAATTCAATTTCAGATGAATTTAACATCTCTAATAATAAAGAGAAGTCCTGCTCAAAGTTTTTTTCCATCTTATTTTTATATCTTTCTACTGCAAACAGCAGAATAGAACACATTTAATATACAAATGTAGGAAGAAATTCTACAGTAAAAAATCGACAGAATACACACAGAGATTATGTTCAGACATATTCTTTAAAGATAAAATTTGCACCAATTACCAAAACCCACTCTGTAGTTTAAATAATTAATGTTTATATTGTTTTAATAGCATTTTAAAAACAACACTGGTTAATCTCCAATTTGTGCGTAAAAAACATTTTGTTCTAATCCAATAGAAAGATCTATATACAATGCAACCCCCTTGCCATAAGATGTTAAGATTATGCAATAATATTGATACCAGAGACAATTAAATGTACTAGTAGCACATTCAGTGTTCTAAAAGTTCAAATTTAAAACATAAAGTGACATTTTGCTGATATTAGAAAGAAACAAAACTTATAATTGATATAACAAAATCAGTGTAGCATGTTAAATATTAAACATTTTTAAAATTTCATTTATTTCAGCTACACCACTTGCTGATTATTACATAATAGCTGGAGTTGTCTATCAAGCACCGGATCTGGGATCAGTTATCAATTCTAGACTGGTACATTTCAGTTAGGACATGCTTTTAGAGCTATATTGTGTTTTTATGAAAACATCCAAATGTGCTCTTTTAGTTTTAAGATAAACCTTAATTTAAGCACTATATTAGAAATTGCTGTAGGGCATGGCAATAAATTTGGAGGTAAAGTTTACAAAAAATATTTACGTTTTATGTCATAAATGACTCCAGTTTGACTCCAAATTTAGTGTTTTATTACTACAGTGGATTCCATTTAATCGACTTACGCTTTATTGGGTTATTCGCTTTATTGGGTTGAATTTTTCTGCACCAAACCATTTCCCATTCAAACAATGTTAAATTTTTCACTTATTTGCATTGCTTTTTACAACGATTTGGCTTTATTGACTTGCCAAAATTCGGGGAAAAAAAAATTGTGTGTTTGTTTTTGTTTTACGCTGCCATATTGTTTACCTACGTAATCAAATGTATTGAGCCTTACCTGTTGATTCAAATTGATTGACAAGTGTTCCCACCTGTGATTGTTGTTGGCTTCTTAATTAAATGTGCTGATTCACTTTAATTGCCCCCAGAGTGTAGATAATTAGGACAATCGAACGGCTGGGTAGTTACTGTAATGAGATCGTAAACAGTTGTCCCTAAGGAGCCTCTCAATTCAATTTCATTCCTTCAATTTGAAGAGCTTAATAAGTTCGTACACTTTTACATCGATAATTTTGAATAAAAACAAAAAGAACTTCGGGCTTAAACATCTAACAATGTTTGAAAGGATAATACACCTGGAAATATTTAACAATGGACTTGACACAAAAAAGGTACGAAACTGAACATGATAAGAAATATGTAATATGTAAATGAGGTTGAGTCCATTTTCTATCAACACGTGGTTTTACAATTAAGTCTTCATTACGCAAAGAAACACGGACAAATAAAAAAAAACATGGAAATTTTTATTTTTATTTAAAAATAACATAAAATAAATAAAATACACATAATATAAATATGAAAAGACTTATTAAATGGTTTTTTAAATAGGATTTGGTACTTGGACATTTCAATCCACAATCAGTAGACATCGTTCATTTTAACTTCAATGATCATTCAGCTCAATTTCTCGTCTTTCGCTTTAAAGGGTCGTCCGCTTTATTGGGTAATTTTCTCTGACAAATGTGTCATGCAAATAAGCGGAATCCACTGTATTGGAAAAAATAGCATATTTTGAATACTGACACAACAATCACAAAACTATACTAAGGGAAACAACTCAAATTATTTTTTAATTACATCACAAGTTTTCATATAAGAAAGTAAAGTTAGTTGATACCAGAGTAGGTGAAAAATGAGAGATGGAAGAGGATATGATATTATGTTTTTTAAGGAAAAATCCACATTTATGTTTTTTTTTTGTTTTTTTTTTTAAGGTAATAACAAGTTTATTAATAACAATTGCTCGTTACAATTTGCCCCAGTGGACCGAGTAATATCCAGACTAGGGATCCTGTGTTTTACACATCCCTCTGACCCAGGAATAATCATAGGGATAATAGTCCCCTATTACCTTTCCATTTACAACATAGTTGATAACAAAAAACATATATTTATATATAAAACAAGGTTTTAAAACTATTAGAAGTATATTGAGTTGCCCAAAGACAATTTAACAACAAGAGTTCATGTGTGTACATACAATAGACAAATTAAATGTAACAATGAAGATAAACATCAAGTTTAGTGTCATCAAAAACAAATTTGGATCAGTAAATACGGTAAGTCGAACACGCCTTGATCACGTACATATTGTCAAAAATGTATAATTTGGATTTATATAGCTTGTTAATGGTAAGTTATAGTATAAGTTCAGTGATTCTCTGGAGTTTTCGTTTATCAAGAAAATTATTACATTTACAGTTATGAATTAAAGAAAGAGATGTTCAAAGGTTGTATTTCCATGAATTCAATAATGAATCAAGGTCTAGTCTTTCTTGTCTTTCTCGAAACTTTAATTTGTTCCGCACTTTCCAAAGGTTCCATTTCGAATAAAATAAGGCAATGTTCAATATACAATTGTTTTCATTTCCATAAAACCAGAGTATCATATTTTGTTCTGATATTTCTAAATTTTGCATAATGTTTGCGGAAACTAAGATTTGTGTCAGATTCCCAATGATTAATTTTGCAAAATTGCAATGAAAGAATAGATGTTGTATCGTTTCAGAGTTTTGAATGTTATTTAGTTGACAGAAATGACATTTTCCATTAGATTTTTTCATTTGGTATAATCTATATTATGTATAAAGTATATTATGGATAGTTTTCCATTGAAATTCTTTTACCCGTTTTTTGACATCAATGGATTTTAGAGTGAACCAAATTTTCTTCCAGTCACTTTCAGTAAAATTACCAAAGTGGGAGTCCCATTTTTCAATGCATTTTGGTTGAATGTTATCTTTTGTTTTAAGAATTTCTTTTATTGTTTTTAGATTAAGATCTTTGATTTCTAAAACTTTTTTGTTTTTAATAATTTTAAGATCGTTTCTAATTTCAAATTCTTTAATTCTTACAGTGTTATCATTTACTTCATTTAAATTATTACGTAGCAAATTATGAAATTTTGTTATTATTGCTTTTTTAATTCTGGAAAATTCTGAAATACAGTTTCGTTTGTCTATAAGACTAATGTATACTTGTTTGCACGACAAAAAATTATTTTCCTTATCGTCCCATATGTCCCTAATTTTCCTAAAACCACTTTTATAGAAAGAAGGAAAGAGGAGAGTATTACCATGGAAGGTTATGTCTTTATTTGTATTTGAATCCTATGTTTTTTTTTAAAATTTAAATTGCACCTCTTTTTTTTATTTCAGTTGAATACCCTGTTCAATTTACAGTCGGGTTTTATAGAAGGTAAGTTGTCTATTGATATTATATTTCTAGTTTTTGATTCAGTCTACTGGTATGCAGTAGTTAATGTAATGCAAATTTAATTTGAACTTCTTACTCAGGGGTCACCACACTCTAAAAATGTAGGGAGAAGTGACTTCGCCCTGGCAGCCAAACAGGGAGAAGTCAGGCCCTGATAGGGAGACTTCAGGAGACACTAAGGAGAAGTCAGGGGGACGGTACAAATAATTTATTTCACAGTAGTTACATTCATTTTTAATTTTTTTATATCAATTTCCAGGATTATTTCTCTTTTGTTTTAAAACCATAACACACTTAGATTCAGTTTTTTTTTCTTTCTTTTTCATTATTATTCATGGTATTCATATTATTCATGGTATGCAATATCAAACAGCACATAACCTTTATCATTAATCAATGAAAAAAAAAACCAGATACGGACTATTTTACTATCTACTTTAGTACTTGTTTCCGTACAAGGTATTCACAAATAAAAATAGATCAACAAAAATATTTGTATATGTGTAGACATAAACTTCATTCATGAGTACAATACTCTTTGAAAAAACTGAAGTTTGACACCAATTAAAAGTGTTTGTTTATCAAAAAAATTACGATTTTTTATTATGGGCCGTTGTACATTATTTTCTTTGTTGTTCACTTCCGGTAATTAGTCATATCCGGTAAATAAACAAATGGCACGTTATACATTTGAAACATGTAAATCGTTTGAAAATATGTTAACTACGCATATTGTTTGCCGTTTTTTTATTGGAATTACACATTTACTGATAAAATGGTAGTCTGGGTGAAGTATTTGGACCAGATTTACAAGTATCTTATGTGAACCATCGGGCGACTTGATGGAAATGACCGGGCAACTTCGACTTTGTTTTTGAGGCACCTTAGGGCGACTTCAGGTCCTAGTAGGGCGACTTTGTCGCCCACTTCGCCCAGTGTGTTGAGCCCTGCTTACTGTAAAGTTACGATTAATTTGGAAAACAAACAATAGACAAAAATACATTTTTTAAAATCTTGTAAATGGTTTGACTGCCCCTTATGAAGAATTGGTTATTGTTTTTAGGGCTATTTCGAGTGAAACTTGCTATGAGGTAGAAAGGTGTTTTGTGGGTCTTCATTGTTCATAAGCCTACAAACTAGGACATCAAGAAAGTTATCTTGGTTGTGTGTCTATTTTTTTACATCTATCCAGCACACTGCCTTATTCTTCTTTACTTGAATACCCATTATTTTTTATTTATAGAACAGATTTTTTACAATACTTTTAGCTCAGTCCTTTTCAAGATATACACCTTCAAAAGGATACTGGTGGGAATTTTCTGATCAAGACGATAAGCCAGGTAAGTTGGGTTGAAGATAAGCATTTATCAAGGATATTTGTTTGATACAATTTCTCTTTGAGGGTGGGCTTCGGTGGCCTAGTAATTACAGTAGTTAGTTATCTACTATTTTTTTATGTGGTCTGTCAACACTGAGGTTGTCAGTTTGATTATTACTGAGGGTAAGGTGTACTAAACTGCATCCTAAATTAACGTGGATTGCAGTTTTCTGGCCGAAAGTCTGGGGTTTTTCTCAGGTATCTGTCTTCTACTCCAGTAAAAACTTGAATCCATGAAAAATTACTGAAAGTGGCATTAAACCATATACAACAATCTTTGGATTGGGTAAATAAATCACTATTAATGTAAGCTTACCCATGACTTGGTATTAAGAACAATATATTATGAGGATATTTGGATGCAGTTTTACGGTTAGTCCATTTTTTTTTTATACAATTTTACAGGCTTTGGCATTTAACATATATATGTTTGTCTGATTTGTTTTGTAGACAAAAGTGAAGCAAAAGAGAAAAAGGAGGAACCAAGTTCATTATTTCAAAGACAGAGAGTAGATCTGTTGCTTGGTGAACTTGCTAAAAAATTTCCACCAAAAGTTATTTCATCAACACAACCTGAAGTTAAAGGTAACAAGTATACTTTACTTAAGGTTCTTTAATTTTAAAAACATCATTAAATTTTTGTATAAATTTTAAGTTGATGCATTAGAAATTATGTAAAGATAATTATCTTTAAATTATAGTTTCAGTTGACATTTTTCATATGTCATTTTAAGCCTTTAAAATTGTATAATTCAGGTCTTCAAGTTTTGTAATACAAATGTAGTAATGTCACCTGTTAGAATGAAATAAAAATTGAAGTTAGATTTAAGTTAACTTAAGTTCAGCTGGTTGTAATATATTATATGGAAATTAGAGCAAGAACTGGTCAGAACTTGAAGCATGAAATCACACATGAAAAAGCAGTGAAGAATTATTTAATTAAACTCCAAAAGAATGATATTCAGTACTACCAGATAGTTTTAATGTTCTCTGTTAATGTTCAGTAGCAGTAAAGATTTGATCATGCAATCTTTTTATAGTGATAGTAAAAATCTTAAGTATCTGACAAATCTTAGATCATAAATGTCTTGTAACATCAAATTCAAAAATCATCATAATTTGCCATTATTTTAGGAGGTTTTACGAGCAATTTGTAAAACAATTAATTAGACAACCAATTTAAAAGTTATAACATGGCTAACTAATGCCCGGATTTAGATTTTAGGTGCCTTCTGTAATCTTTTGACTTTAAAATTATGGTGACCAAATTGTTGAAGCATATAGACAACCAGACTTGTGTTGTAACCCAATGTTTACCTTTTGTTATACCTTGTAGAAGACCAAATAAAACAAGAACCAGTGGTTAAACAGGAAGTTAAACAAGAAGATAAGTCCAATAAACCGCCTCCAGACAAAAAACCCAAACTGATGAGATGATTCAATGTTGAAATATCTCAGTTTTGTTCAGTATTGTTGTGTGGAGAGATAAGTGTTGATGCTGGTTCAGAGATGTGTATAACTACAGTGTATGGATCTAACAAAAAGCCATTCATGTTTTATCATTGTACAATAAGAGAAGAAGGATCTGATAATTAAAAATATCATTTCTTATTTTGTATTACATTTTATAAAGCAATATAACCTGTTGTTTACAACATGTACACCAGTACACACAGGATTGGTGCTGTGGTTTGTATAATGGTGATAAATAAATTTGTACTTGGTAACTAGACAAGTGAGATGGTACCCATCTCTATGAGCCCCGCTGACCATGAGGTCAAATTTCAAAGTCGGAGGTCTTCAACAATGATATGCAACACATCGCCCTGATAGCCTGGACACAATTAGGGGTGGATGCACAGACAGATGGACATACTGATCACTAAAAGGGTGTCTACCACTTTAGTGATCAGTATGTCCATCAGTGGCAGGGCCCTAATAATATTTTTAAATAGTAACAAATACATCTACATCAAGTATATTGTGGTGCAGAACAAAATATATCGCAGCAGATTTACATTTTATTCTGCAACTACCGCTTCAACTATACAAATACTACCCTACGAATAAAGCAAAGCTTTATTTGTAAACAATAACATCACTCCTGGTACCCTTGTCCATACTTCTAGCGATATTTAGTATTCTGTTCTGGTTTACGGCTTGTTGTCGAATACAATATTTGTTTGTGACATCATGCTATCACTCGAATACTCGCTGAAAAATTCAAGTAAAAATCGACTAGAAGTGCACTTTTTTCATGTTTTCCTTTAGTATTAAATGAATTTTCTGGTTGCAGAATTAAAACAATATTGGTACATGTACATTGTCAGAAAATATAAAGTTTTTTTGTACTCGCCGCAGTTTATTTGTGCTCGGCAGAGCCTCGCATTTCTATCTGTTTCTAAAGCTCGTACAAATAAACTGTATATTTTCTGACAATGTATTAATTTTGTATATATATTGCCTTTTTGTTAATTGAAATGGATGTTTGAATTACTAGACAAGAGTGTAACTGTCAGAAAACTAATATACACTCGTACATGTATGCTAGGGTTCATCGCATGTAAAAAAATTCATGGGCAGAGGAATCATAATTGTCAGTAATGTCATGTTGTAATAGCAACTGAATACACATTTTATTAGTTTTCAAAACAATTTCCTTACATGTAGCTTTCAGCATCATTTTACCTTGGTAGCCCAGTATATATACTTTTTTGTAAACACAGTTGAATTACTTATCTACAATTTTGCTAAGATTAAGTTCTTTACATTTTAGTCCTCACCAATAAAAAACTGGACACCACAATAAAGCTTAAAAAATTGTAAAGTTGCATTAAACACCAATCAAACAAACATTACATTATAGTCTGGCCTTGTTTTCTCCAGTTCACTGGCAGCTGATGAGAAGACAAACCAACCCGTATGTTATATATAAAGCATAACTGGCTATTTAGAATACTGCATATACAAAAATCTGTCCATTGGAACAACAAAATTGACCTTTATCTTTCTGAGAGTACCAGTGACTGATGGTCTCATCTGTACATGGAGTAAAACTTCTCTTGTCATCTCAATATTAATAATACTGTTACATTGGCATGGATTACATAGGTTAAGTAGAGAAAATATGTTTGAAATATCTACCATGTAGTTCTGTTGTAAAATGGTGAAAGTAACCTTATTTTACACCTGAAAAATATCAGTTTTTTGCACTTTATATACTGGATATAACCTTGAGTTAATTTAGTTTATAGTGTGATGGTATATTAAACATGATAGATGTGATCTGCTATGGACACAATTACTTATATCTGGTGATATGAAAACACCCATTTATGTATAGAACCAAAAAAAAATCATTAAACATATATGATATCCAAGATGGCTCTTTTGAACTGAGTGTCTTTCTCGACTGACATCTATGGCTTTATTTTATAGCCTTTGCCTACTTTTACAAGGTATTTTTATGATTAATTTTTTTACGAAAAACTTTAAAAAAAAAATAAAAATGTAACCTTTAGACATTAAAATTAAAAGATGAATGTATGTGGATCCAGCTAAGCGAGCTATAGCTAAGTCATTAATATTTTAAACTCGATCATGGTAAGATGAGCTGTTGTTATCACTTTGTGTCTTCCTTGGCAGGTGCATCATCACTGTCTTAAATTTTTTTACATTTCAATCTTCTTGGAAAAAACTCGGCTAATTTATACCAAAATTATTTAAAATGTTCATCAAATAGTCCTTAACAAATCTCCTTGGACAAAACTGGGCTAATTTATACCAAACTTAGTTAAAATGTTCATCAAATAGTCCTCAACAAATCTTCTTTGAAAAAACTGGGCTAATTTATACCAAACTTAGTTAAAATGTTTATCAAACAGTCCTTAACAAATCTTCTTGAAAAACCTGGGCTAACTTTTACCAAACTTAATACATCAAATAGCCCTTAACAAGGTTTGTGTTTTTACTTTAATTGGAAACTCAAAATGGTCAGCACAACTGGATTTGGTTTAACATTAGAAATATGTTCAAATGCCTTCTTCTTAGAAACTATAGTATGCGAATGTTTATTGGATGTAACATAACCAATGGGAACAATATTTCCTATCTGAAACTGTTTAACATATTGAAACAAACTTGGGATGGTCCTCTACAAGCTTATATTTGTTTGTTTGCTTGGTGTTTAATGCCAGCTATATCATGGAATCAAGTTTTTATTGGGGGAGGAAGCAGGACTACCTTTTGAAAACCCCCAAACTGCAGTAGGAAAACTGGCAATCTGTGTCAATCAAGATTGGAGTCGAGTACACCCTGCCTGCCTGCAGTGAGAATTGAACCCGCAATCTCAGTGTTGACAAACCATGTGATCAAAAGTAGACGAACTACGTTAACCAATCAGCCACAGAGGCCCCCATTCTGATAGAAAAAGGCCACCACTGCAGAGTTGGTTAACATTGGACTAGTGAAAAATTTTCTTCTCAGAAACTGCAAATCTTGTTGAAGCCATACTGTTGATGCATTTTTATTGGACAGTCTACTAGAGAATATGTTCCAACTGGAAATCCAGATGGCTTCAAATGCAAGATAAGTTTAACACAGCTTATATCAGTACATGTGTATATTTCCGAAAGTTACCTGTAGTACAGATGTGAAAACATTATCCTTATCACAGTGTTACATAAAAAATTATATATACAATATTGTTGGTTTGAATGAGGTTTAATACCAATTTTAGTTATTTTTCAGCTATATTATAGTGCTGAAGGAAAACTAGAGACCATATGAAACTACCCACCTTTGGAAGGACAACTGGGAATCCTTGTCAATTAAGGTTGTAGTTCAGCACACCTGGCCCAGAGTTAGGCTCAAACCTGCAACCCTATTGTGCTGACAGGCATTGAATTCACACACATATATAATATATGTTGCAGCGTAACAATGTGAAAATAAAAAAAAATAAGAGAAAATTAAACAGCAAGCAGTCAATGACATTGTTTTCTATTGAAATATTTGTTTTCATTACATGGTTTATGTAAACAATTTAAATGTATCACAGTCAGTTTTTTAAATATCACATACAGGATATCAATGATATATATATGTACATAAATATTCAGGAATTTGTTACATTTGTGTAAATATGTTGGCACTGGAAATCATGATTCTTTAGTTTTCCCCATGAATCTTTAAAGCTTAGTTAATATGTTGTAATTTAGTTTTATTTGACACATTTTCAAGTTCCATCTTTGGTTATTGTTGTTATATTCAGTAAATTAAGAAATATTTCATATATTGTTTTCATCTTTTAAAATGAAAATTTCACCTTAGCATCAAATCTTGTGCTATAGTAGAGATATGATGATAGTCATACTAATTTCTTTTGTGGAGGAAGGTATACTTTGTCCTTCTGAGCATGAATCATAACTGGTTTAATGGCTTCTCTAAAATAGTCCACAATATACAAAGATCCACGACAGACAGCAACGATCTCTGCTAAATGG
This sequence comes from Limnoperna fortunei, assembly GCA_944474755.1. Taxonomy (NCBI): domain Eukaryota; kingdom Metazoa; phylum Mollusca; class Bivalvia; order Mytilida; family Modiolidae; genus Limnoperna; species Limnoperna fortunei. The sequence goes on from OX104113.1 coordinate 37,731,331, forward strand.
TTGTCATCGACACAATCACAATACTCTAATTCTAAAACCTGTAAGTTTGGTGCATATGTTGTTGACCTGTGGGGTACACATAACTCCTCGTATTCCTGCAAAACAGTTATCACAGATCATTACTTAACTTCCTGTAACAATTTTATGCAAATTCAGTTAGCAAAAAAAATCGTACCCACTAGAATCTTGATATGCAGTGGTTTGTGCTGATTTTGAAACATTTCCAAGATATTGTTGATAAAAACATTAGATGTAAATTTCATAAATATCTGAAAGAAATGTAGGTGCACATGTTTGTGAATCTGTTTTTGAAGACACATAATGCCTCCAGATGTAGAGTACTTAAAGAACTAATTTCAATCTAAGGCCACACAGAATTAATTTCTTGTTCTTCGGACTTTAACTTTGAAAATAAGGAGCAAGCGAGCGAAATTGTTTTATTAATTATTTCTTGAAATTCTGATTTTGTGGAGCGAATGATTTTTTTTTAGGCGAGCGACATGTTTTTAATTTTTTAAAAAGATTTTTTTCAGGTTTTCATGGTTAAACTGATGCGAGCGAGCGATTTTTGTTAATTTTGAAGAAAATACCTGAAATTTAAAAAAATGTATTTGATATTCAACAAGTGCTTGTTGAATATCAAATACATTTTTTACTACCTGTCTTTATTAACAATAACAAAAAGTAAAAAAAAGCACATATACAAAACAATAACAATTTGTAAATATTTATTAAAAAAGCCAATAATATATTGAAAGCACATTCTTAAATGCACACATCCCTGTATAGAATAATGCTGATAGTTCTTGTAAAAAAAATGAGGTATTACAAGAGCATACGGCATTCTAATGCTGTATTTGGTAGCAGTACTTTAAACTGTAAACTGCTGCCTCAACCACACACTTGTTTTCTGTCATTGTACATTTTACTTTCGGTTTTGATTTTATAAGGGACTGAAACGGTATTTTAACCTTCTAAGTTCTGAATGAATCTCCAGCTATCGGAGCACTTGGATGAAAATTGTGAAACATGGAGAAGATTATTTTTTTAAAGACAACTTCCGGTTCTGGATGCGGGCGGGTTTCCGGTTAATGCGGGCTGACGAAATTTTTTTTTTTTCTTTCTGAAATAATTTTACGTGCGGGCGGTCCGACGAACAAGTAATTAATTCAGTGTGGCCTAATTTACATTACCAATTGGGCATATGACACATATTGAAGGTGTCTAAAACATTGTTGATAAAAAAATTTCCAAGGGGTAAAACACCCACAAACATGTGTAAAGAGTCTTTATATAGAGCTTCCTTTAGCATGTTTTTTAAATAAATTAAAAACAATAATATATTGCTTACTTCATCACTGGAGTAGTGTCCATCACCAGTTTCTTCCAGAATATTTCTTTCTTGTAGTTTGAATCTTAGAAGAGCTTGACATCTTCTGAATTTCTGTAAATCTAAAAATTTCAGTACATAAATTAGCATTTTGGTTTTACTGTTTTGACAAGATAAAGGCATTCAGCTTGTTTCGACAATCATAATATTAAAAAAAAATCTGAAATTGTTGAAAGTTATACACACAGGACTTAATAGCACTCTGCCTGTGCTGTTCATTCACTTCATCCTTCTACATTTGTTGATATAAATCTTTGATATAAATTTCCTAAAATCGGACATGAATTTTAGGCATCAGAAATCCTACAAGCCGACTTTCCATATCAAATACATTTCCAGGGGCCTAACTCCAACAAAATTGCTGATTATTAGTCCAAGTTGTTCTTGATTTTTGTTAAAATCTGATGAAAAATGCAGGTGGATGGATGAATGGATAGACACCCAAAATTCTTTGTCCCATGCTACCCATAAATAGCAGGAGACTAAATTTGTTATGAAAAAACTATATGGCAATTATGAATAATGGCCAAAGTATATATTTTGTAATTTCTTTAATTAGTGGTGCATTTGACACCTTAACTTCTCAAATAAAAAGCTGAAACAATATAGCTGACTCTTTATACCATTATTTTACCTGTGCTATGCCAGTTATTTAAGTACTTGGTATATCTATCTGTTGTTAAGAATGGTGTTGAATGTCACTTTCAGCCATTTTTCAGCTATATTGCAGCTTCCAGTTTTTGTTGGGAGAGGAAGTCAGAGTACCCAGAGATAACCCTTACCTTCAGAAAACTGGCAATCCCAGTCAATTAAGATTGGAGTCAAGTACACCCTGCCCTCAGTGAGACTTCACTAGTGGTAATAATGGAATGGTACATGTAGTTAATCTACTATTGATCACATGCCTTTCAACACTAAGGTTGCTTACATTTTGGTTTATCAAATCTGCTGTTACTTATGCACCTGGTATATCAAATCTGCAGTTATTTATTTATGCACCTGGTACCGTATATAAAATCTGCAGTTATTTAAACACCCAGTATATCAAATCTGCAGTAATTTTAACATCCGGTATATCAAATCTGCAGTTACACACAGTATCTTGCCAGTTATTTTAAAGCCAGATATATCTGATCTGCAATATATTTCAATAACTTTAGGAAAATAATTTTTTACCTGAAGCACACAAGTCAACTGTAATTTAATTTACACACTTTACCTGAAATTATGGGTAGAAATGGAGCGGAAGTCAAATATTTCAACCCAGACAGAACAGCTTTCTGTAAGTGAATACATGATCTAAGTAAGGCTTTCACACATACATCTGATAAACCTGAAAAAGATGTTGATAAGCATTATATATGTGAAGAAATATTACATCCTTGTGTGGAATAGAGGGATCATATTTAAAAAATCACCCTGTGATTTAAACAAAAAATATTTGTTTCTTCTGTAATTTTCAAAAAGAAATTGTACTCATCTTCTGATTGATGCTAAAAAATAAAATCTGTTTAATAGGAAAATAGTTTTTAATTTAATGCTAAGGTATCATTTTTCATTTATCAGACTTCATCCATGTCTTTATAAAAAATACTTGTGGTCATAGAAAAATAATAATTTCCATATTTCAAAACATTGACCAAAACAACTAAAGTAAGAAGATCCATTAGGCTTAAAAAATAATTTAATTGTAAAGTAATAATTTACCAGAGTTCCAACTAATGTCTATTTCTTTAAGAAGTGGTAGATTCTCCACAAGATACACAACCGAGGAATCAGTGATGCCATCTACACTACAGATATTCAAGCACTGTAACTGCTTCAGGTTCTCTGCCATTAAGGCCAATGTCATACAGTTCGCCGGACAATGTCGGAAAGATAATTTCTTTAATGTACTTGGTTTACGACAAAGAGCATCAAGTCCCTGGACTGTAACATCATCACACCATGATAAGTCAAGTTCTTCAAACTAAAAAAGCAATTACCTTTTAGTCACACATACATTTCAGTCCATTTATGATAATGTAGGTTTTTTTTGCACATTAGTAAATGTGACCCATTTTGACATTTAATATTTTACATGTAAATCCTGTTAAACAATTAATATTTAAAAAATATTCTTCACAATGAAACTCATTATAAATCTATTACAGTCAGCATATATACATATAACAATTTGCTTATATTAAGGCATTGTTTATACATAACCAGGTTTGTTAATTCTATGTACAAAGGTTTGTGTTTTCATTTTCTGCTCTATACTAGACAACATACATTTGTATTGTGATGAATTTCTTTAAATGGAGGTACTGAAATAACTAGTCACATTTAGACATTGTGTCAATCATGTTTAATGGGGGTACTGAAATAACTAGTCACATTTAGACATTGTGTCAATCATGTTTAATGGAGGTACTGAAATAACTAGTCACATTTAGACATTGTATCAATCATGTTTAATGGAGGTACTGAAATAACTAATCACATTTAGACATTGTGTCAATCATGTTTAATGGGGGTACTGAAATAACTAATCACATTTAGACATTGTGTCAATCATGTTTAATGGAGGTACTGAAATAACTACTCACATTTAGACATTGTGTCAATCATGTTTAATGGAGGTACTGAAATAACTAGTCACATTTAGACATTGTGTCAATCATGTTTAATGGAGGTACTGAAATAACTAATCACATTTAGACATTGAACTAATCACATTTAGACATTGTGTCACTCATGTTTACTGGAGGTACTGAAATAATTAATCACATTTAGACATTGTGTCAATCATGTTTAATGGAGGTACTGAAATAACTAATCACATTTAGACATTGTGTCAATCATGTTTAATGGAAGTACTGAAATAACTAATCACATTTAGACATTGTGTCAATCATGTTTAATGGAAGTACTGAAATAACTACAGTCAGACATTGTGTCAACTAATGTAAGAAAAAACGTGTATTTTCATATGTCTCCTTAATACAAGATAAACATAATGGGTTTAATTCTACTTAATGAAGGCACAATGAAGTATATGCTCACAAAGGGAAATGTCACCCAATGTTGCAATATCAGTCTAATTCCAAGACAACAATCCTTGAATGAACTGGTTTACGTATACTTTGCCTTATATCTTACCTTATCCATTTTTCTTGCAGCTAATCTAAATAAGGTGCCATCAGTGATGTCTGTTTCTGCCAGGTACAAACATTGCAATTCTGAGTTCAATAAAAATGGCCTCAGATACATGTCTTTGATAAAGTGTATACCTTAAAATATTATAAGATGGTGAGATATTGTTGAAACGTACATGTACATGTATTAAATACTTAAAACAAGTCAATTTATTGAGCAATTCTTTTACCCCAATGCCTAGTGTTCTGTGTTCATCAATAACAAAAACACCTGCACATTTAACTGCAATTTATATTTTATTTTAGTCATGTTATTACAATTTTTCTAAAATTGCCACTGAAAAAGTACCAAGTGTTGGGTAGGAACAGAAAATTAAGCCTTTTCTAGGGACCACAATATGCCTGCTCTATTTCAAAATCTACAAATGGGTTCTTCACTGTGCAAGAAACATGGTGCTCTCCAACACATAACCCACTAAGGTCCATTGTCAGGCTTTCTGTATCATAACATGAGAATCCACCAAGAAAATGGCATCCCCTATACCTCATATGGGGACATGCTGAGCAGCTGTAAGGGTTGAGCCATGGTAACAACCCCCCACCCCCCCCCCCCCGCCCCTTTCCCCATCATACCCAGCTAATTTTATTGAGAATGTTTGAAAAAATAGTTATTGTTTGTTTGTATATTATTTAAAGACAATTTCGGCAATTTTTCAGTTATATCGTGGTGTCCAATTCTGGGACCATACTGGGAGGGTTCCCGGTACTCGACCCACAGAGCAGCCCAGCGCGTTTCCAGGTGGCGGATAGGGAAGACCCTCTCGTTGTGGGGTTGTCAGGCCATAATACGGAAAGCCAGACCGTGGACCGTAGTGGGTAACGTGTTTGAAGAGTGCCACGCTCCATGCACGGTAAAGACCCCTTTTGTAGATTTCGAAAAAGAGTAGGCTCATTGTAGCCGCTACAAAAGGCTAAATTTTCCGCCCCTACCCAAAACTCCATACTTTTCCAGTGGCAGTCAAAATTGTATTCCCTGTGACAAATCCCACCCCCATTTTTTGTTGATTTATTGTTTGTTAACTTGTTCCCGTCCTGAATATTCCGTACATACTTGCACATAAGTCGGGAAATTGGGAGTTAAAATTTGGTTTTAGAGAAGGGTTCCGACTTTTAAGCGAGTCATACCACACGTGGAAAGAATTCCGGTCGAAGTCTGAAGGCCATACATAGATCGCCAACTATAAAGACGAAAATACACAGATACGTGATTAGTTATGCTAAATAAAGTATATTTAAGACATTAATAAAGATTGATTTTACTTGTGTATTGTTTATTTTATCCAGTTTCCATATTTCAATTCGTATTTACCACTGTTTACACAAGTATCGATTTATTTGTATGTATTGCTGAAATACTGCTCGCTGGACGTAAAGCAGACATCCAATCAATCAATCGTGTGAAATTTTTATTGGGGGAGAAAGCCGGAAGGTAGGAACTTTGGTAAGAAAACTGGCAATCCTCGTTGATTAAGACTGGAGTGAAGCACATCATTCCCACAGTTAGAGTTAAACAATCAACCTCAGTGTTGACAAGCCCATGATCAATATAAGAGACTAACTACATTACACTACAACAGAAGCCCCAAAGATTAGTTAAACAATCATTTAAGTCTTATAGAGTTACCATTGAAATCAACCTTTTCTAGGTTTTTACAGGTCTGTCCAATGTCAGTAATCCCACAGGTCACAGATTCACAATCATTCAAGTTGATTTCTCGCAGATCCTTAAGGAATGGTGTCAAATCTTTAACCATTTCATCCCTTAATCCTGCCCAAGACATTCCAAACTTCTGCAAATTTGGTGAACACCTCAGGAATTCTTTCAAACAATCAAATCCAACTGTTTCATAAACAGATGAAAATTTGTTGGTAATGTCCACAGATATTAACTTCGGTGTATATGTTTGTACTATTCTCTCTTGACTGACTTCTAACTTCTGTTGTTGTTCAACTGTCAATGGATTATCTCCCTTTGAATATGATTGTTCTATTTCTTGTCCATTTAGAAAATGTGCATCATTTGCTCCATTATAATCAAAATTATCACCACTGTGACCTTTCTGGATTGTTGTGCAGCCATCTTGATCTGACAATAAATGTCCCACTTGAGAACATGGTGGTATCTCAATGTCTGCTTTTAGTTTGGCACCATGAGACACATTTTGCATGTCTACTTTATATTCAAGATGTTGCTTTGCATGGGAATTACATTCCACTAAGTTATTTGTTTTGCTATCAGTATTTAATTCAGTTTTGACTAAAGCAATGCTGTTAAAAGATTCTTCTACTAAAAGATTTCTACACGCAGCACCATCATCAGATTCTGTATTATCCATAGTTGCACAAATACTATTATTTAGCACTTTATTTGAGTCATTTTGATACAGACACTGAGCACCATCACTTACTGTAATTTTTGAAGCACACATAATATCCTCATTGTTCAACATGTCAACATTTCCTTTACAAACCTCATGTTTCAAGTGTGATTGCAGTTCATCTGATAAATCCATTAATTCTGTTCTTTCTGCAACATTTTCATAATTAGAAAGAAAATTAATTTCAACATTCTCAAGCTGCACACAGTCTGCTTTGTATGAGATACTTGAACTATATTCACTTTCATTTGCATCATCATCAGAAATGTCCTGATTTATGCAAGCACCATTTGGAAGACCATTTGCAAATATTTCACTGTTGGATTTTTGAATTCTACTGTCTAAATGTTTGTGATCAGCATTCTCTGTAGAACAACCACTTTCAGAAGCATATGATTTCAGGTCAATGGATTTAAGTTTTGTGGTTAATTTGTTATTTTCATTTAATCTATCTACAGCTTCCAATCTATATGTCATATTAGTATGATCATTTGATTCATGATGGTGAGATTTGTATCCACTGGTAACTGCCTTTTCACCAGTTATCTTCCCCTTTTCCTCCTCCTGCTGTTCAACTTTTTCCAGTGTATTTTTGAATTCCAGTAGACATTGATACAGTTCATCGTTTCTTGGATCTTTCTTAGCATCAGCTCTATTGTAGTAAGAAATGACTAGTTCAATCAAGGCTGGTAAGGAGTAGCCTGCCAGACTTAGAATGGCTATCAGATTTATCTGAAAATAATAACTTGTAAACATACTAGAAGATAAGAAACAATAGTTAGTGAAATACACACTAGATGATAAGAGTTTTATCAAACTAAGTAATTCTTTGGTACATTTTATTCTGCAGCATTCTAAGACAGAAACTGAATAATTCAACTCTAAATTCTATAATCTTTATTGTTGTCAACTGATAATGGACTGCAAGCATAGGTATAAAAAAAAGTTTCTTCAAAAAATAAAATCCTAACAAATAAAATATAAACAAATGAATACACTTCATCAAATAAATGTAAAAATATCTGCTGTAGTCTCTGTGTAAGTAGTTAGTATATGTAACACACATACTGGTGTAATACTTTATAACTGTTATAAGAAATGAATGAATGAATTCAAGTAATATTTCAGTTATATCCTAGATTAAGTTTTTGTTACTGCATTGACATAACATGATTAAGTATATACAATGAACCCTCGTTACAACGACATTCAATTTAACGGATTATTCGACATCCTACCATATTTTAGTGGTAACAAACGTGTCCATGTGTTGTTTATGCTCGATACAACAACATACTCAGTTTCCGACCTACGTATGTCTGTAACAAATATACCAAAGCAAGCATAAAATAATTCGTTATAACAACAAATTATCCAAGATTTATCTTAGAAAGATTATCTTTGTCCAGAGAACAGATTTTATAATGGTTGATTAGACATGTTAACAACTGTTGCTACTGCGTAAATAACCTTGCATGACATTCCATTACAAAACTAATCGATGACAGGGATATGGCTTTACAAAGGTGTCAAAGGCTATTTAATATTTAAGTCTTCAAATATTTCATAAAACTTTGGCTTAGTTACAAGTGTTAAGATTGAAGTGGCACATCAGAAATAGGATAATTACCGAAAATCAGTCTAATGTAAACAAGCATTATAATTTACAATTTATTTTTTTTTTTGGTTAAAAAAAAAGAAAAAAGTTTTTTTTTAAAGAAAAACAATCATTTTATTTTATTTATTTTGTTATTAAGCTTGGGTATTGAGCACACTTGAACGATTTTCAATAGACGCAAATAAAAAAGGGGAGATAATCAAAGTACAAAAATACAATCATTATAACAGCAAATTCAGTTTAACGTCAATGCTGGCAGGAAACTAACATGGTCGTTGTAAAGAGGGTTGACTGTACTAATTAATAACAGATTAAATGCTATAATTCTACAAAGTTCAGTCAACTATAAATTAAACGCATTGACAAATATCACATACTGATGTCCATGATAAGTTGACATTCTGTAGAGTTGGCCCCGTAAGTGATGTCAAATGTCGAATAGCTGTAGCAGTGATACCAGGACAACCAGACACATCAACACTTATCAACGAACACTCATAATGTGGGACTTTATTATGCTGAAAAGGTGGTAAACAATACAATTATCACAAATATTTTTGTTTCCAATAAAAATGGTAAAATATTCTGGTATTGTGAATATATATATAATACACCATGTCTGAATTAAAGGTTTTTTACTTTTAATAAGACACTATTATTTCCATGAACAACAAATAAGCAAACCTAATAAGCTGCTCTAATTTAAAAAAATTACGCAAGTATAATAAATATTAATAAATAACAAAGTTCCAGAGTTGGTAAGGTAGTTAGTCATTTGTGCCTTTGGCAGGAAAACTGGCAAGCCTTGTCAATTAAGGTTGGGGTCAAGCACAATCAGACTTGAACTCCCAACCTCTGTGTTGCAAAACATCAGTGATAAATAAAAGATGGAAAATATCTCAGGACTCTGTATTAATGGGTTAATTATTATCAGGCTAACAAAAAAGTTTAGAAATGAGCCAATATTACATGAAATACACAAAAAATTAACATTAACAAAACCTATGCTTACTGCTGGTGCGAACTCTATATCCTTTTGGAGATCTTCATTCAGAAGAAAGACCTTTTCTGTCAAACTCTCACAACTAGAAACATTCAAATACTGAAGTGTTGGAATATGTCTTAAAGCACTCTAAAACAAAAAAAAGTATAATCAATTGGACTTAAAAAGCAAGTGTGCATGTTGGGAAATATTTTAGTTTTACATTTTTGAATATAATTAATCTGATATTGCTTTAACTGATATTTCTGTATCATTTGAATTATCAGTATTTTTGCATTTCTCAATATTGCCTCCTAAACAGAAGCAATTTGAACCAAAAGACTATACATATTAAACAGATCATTACAATATGTGTATCATAAATCATTTGTTATGTTCAGTTAAATCAGTAATCCTTCCAGACAGTGACTATGACCACTGCCCTCAGATATAAATTGAAAAGCTGCATGTGTAATGTGGTAATGTGTTTGGCAAGTGAACTACTCAGTGCACATAAAAGTCCCCTCTTGTAGATATAAAACAGTAAGAGAATGGCAGCCTCAAGGCAAAATTCTACTTCACTATCTTACTCTCCCTTTCTAGCTACAGTCTAAACCAAACAATCAGAGACAGTACCGCTACTTATCCTTCTACTGTTGTTCCTTAATAAGGCATACAGGAAACAATTCCATTATGTCTGTGTAAAATAGTTGTTGGTGGTAAATATTACCATACATGTACATGTATCATGTAAAAAGATGTGGCTTGACTTAAACATTAAACTTTGTAAACATCCCTATGAGAGATGTTAATACTGTCTTATGTGAGGAAGAGAAACCGTGACTTAAAATAAATGTCAGATGGACTTTGAAGGAAATTAATCTCTTGTGGAGTTTTATATTAAAAATATTTCTATCAAATATTTTGTGCAGAATGATACAACTTTCCTTACTTGAACAACTTGATCTGAAACATTGCGACATGATTCCAAACATAAAGCTGTAATACTGACTCCAATCCGTCTCCATAATACAAACTGCCCTGGCGACATCAGCTGATCACATTCTTTCAGAGAAATTCTATGCAAGTGTGGGCATCTATGGAATGAAAAATCAAGTACATTTAAAAAAAAACTGTTTTGTTTCAACCTTATAACAAGAAAATGTGAAATATTTGTCACAGCCCTACAGTATATTGCCAGTGAAGTGATCTGATCAAGTTGTAACTGTGTACCAAGTTCCATGAAGCTGTGGTCATAAAAAAAAACCACAAAAAATTTTCAACATAAAAGCTTACATAATAATTAAAAGAGTATGCTGTCAAAAATATTGTAAATCATGAAAAAATAATAAGACTCAAAACACTAATACAACATTACTGAAATTATTAAAGCCCTATTAAATCCTAATGACTTAAGCATTAATCTTGAATAGTTTGTACTTGGACATGTATACCTAATTATATAATATGCAATACACTACCAGTCTGAATATGTATCCAACTGTTTGTTACCTTTTCATAACTTCTGTCAGACCAAAAAATGACAAATTAGGAAGACATTTGTCAACCTTAAACTCTCTCAAATGACATGGAACTACAGCTTTCAGTAAACTGTCTGTCAATTTTTCTGCATAAAACTGTAACAGGCACTGCAACAGATCTTCTGTAATGGCTGAGTAGACACCAGCCTCTAGCTGACTCAGTAGGTATTTAGTCAATCTGGTATTTGTTTCTTCTACAAAGTCTAACAACACATGACAACTAGCCAACTTTGATATAGATTTAAGTGTTGGGACTTTGGCCATTTCTTGCTCCACTCACATATTTCTTTTTCAATCTGCAACAATAAAACTTTTGTATAAGCAATAATAATATGTATGTTATTTAAACCCCACCCTCAGAAACTGACATGCAGATAATACACAACAGAACATCAAATGTACCCTACATGTATATGAACACAAGTGTGGACACAGAAAAACGTCTCGCCTGAATTCCGCATCAGTAACGAAAATAAATTTCGTAATAAGCATTACGTAAATAGCATTAATTATGAGCAGCTGCCTGTATACCAATTATTGTCACCATACTATGCATAGTTACAGAGGAACTGTCCTAATACAAAAACTTTAACAAAGTCGCTGAACCGTTAAACTGAGGTCAAGGTCAGGTGACACCTACCAGACAGTCATTTACTATTCATCAGCAACCTATATACCAAATATTGTCATCCTACCATGCTTGGTTACAGGGGAACAGCAGTAACCTAAAAACTTTAACGCAGTCACTGGACCGTGAAATTGAGGTCAAGGTCAAATGGCACCTACCAGACAGTCATGTACTATTCATCAGCAACCTATATACCAAATATTGTCATCCTACCATGTGTAGTTACAGAGGAACTGTCGTAACCCAAAAACTTTAACATAGTCGCTGGACCGTGAAATTGAGGTCAAGGTCAAGTGACACCTACCAGACAGTCATGTACTAGTCATCAGCAACCTATACACCAAATATTGTCATCCTACCATGCGTAGTTACAGAGGAACTGTCGTAACCCAAAAACTTTAACGTAGTCGCTGGACCGTGAAATTGAGGTCAAGGTCAGGTGACACCTACCAGACAGTCATGTACTAGTCATCAGCAACCTATACACCAAATATTGTCATCCTACCATGCGTAGTTACAGAGGAACTGTCGTAACCCAAAAACTTTAACGTAGTCGCTGGACCGTGAAATTGAGGTCAAGGTCAGGTGACAGGTGACTGACTGGCAAGTACTCATCATAAGCTACCTCTGGACCAAATTTGATTGACCTAGGGCTTGGGCTTACAAAGATATGAAGCAAGATGTCAAGTGTTTACGCCGCCGCTGCCGCCGCCGCCGCCGGATTCCCATACATATGTCTCGCCTCCAGGGACTTTCGTCGCAGGCGAGACAAAAACCAGAATATTGACCTTTTCATCCATGCTAAATCTTGTGTTTTCAACAAGGTTCAAGTAGAGTGCAGGTTGAGGAAACTCTAAATGTTTTATGTTATATCAGATCTGTACATAAATAACACTTAAAGCAGAGTGCGTATTTAAAAAGTCTTTGTTTTTAATTTTTAATATTAGACATCTGACACAAATAATCTCCCATAGCTTTAAACAGCCTGCAATATCACACAAGGGCATTAGATGACAAAAATTTTACAAAAGCAAATAGGTACATGTAATCTCCCAAAAATGGCAACACTGATCTCTGCCTGGCACATATTTGTAAACACCATCTTTTTCTAAGCTCCCTCAGTTGTGAGGTATTGGGTGCACCCCTAAAATAATTTGCTAGTAAGGAGATCTCGTCATGTTGTAACTGTCTACCAAGTTTCATGAAGATGTAAAGTCATCTTCATAAAGAAAAAGCTTCAACGCAATGGTAAACCACATGTGAGATAGCTGGAAGAACGAATAGACAGACAGAAAATCTTTATGTCCCCAAACTTGAGTTGTGGGACATAATTGTTCAGTCCATTTCATGTAAATATAAATGAGGAATAGGCTTTATTTTTTTAGAATATTTATATTTTTTATTGGTGACTTTAAATTTCATAAATGAAAAGATTATTGTAATCTTTTTTCTATGAGGTCCCATATATAAGTGCAATCACATGAAAGAAACATACACTCAACCGTTTTCTTTATTTTAAAAATTTTTTGGGAGATTTCCAAACATTTAAACTCTATCAAAAGAATCTTTTAAAGCAAAATATTGAAAAACAGGTTTAAAATACAAAATATTGTTATTAAAACACTCTCATTTTATTAAACACCTGAACAACAAAACATCTACAAGAAAATACTATTATATTTAGACAAAAATGTAATAATAATTGTTACTGGTCTTGTGAACAATTCTGTATTTTAATATTCAGTAACTAATCCAGGGCTTCAGGATGTTTAAACCAATCATTACTGTTTTGAACAATAAAATGTCAAGACATTTACATGTTGTAACATTTCATCATTGGAAGTACATTTAACAGCATACATATATTAAATATGTTTCATCAATAACATTTAAGTTAATTTGGTAAACAAATAACAGGATATTGGTAATGGCAACTATTACAGAATAAGGACAGCAGTTAGTTACTGTGTGATACCATATATAACTAGAAAGCCCTCTGACAACCTCTACTACAGGTAAAACAATCATAACATAAGTAAAGGTGACACAAACATTGATTTTATTTCAAGGACCAGGAAAAAATATTTGTTAAATTTATATATTTTTGCAACTCAACAGAAATATATGTGACTAATACCAGGAGTTTATTATTTCTTGCATTTCCTAGGGCAGAGAAACAAAATAAACCTTGTGCAAGAAACTTCGTAAATTGCAGGAATGCAACATTCACACCTTAAATTAATTTTTATAAAGTTTACATCCAGTATGTACAACTCAGTAATGGAAAACACTGATGTCATATATTTTCAATGACAATTTTTTGGATAGAAATGGCAAGTAGTAATTAGGAACATGGCTTTTGTTTGTTTGTTGTAATGGTGTTAAACACATTTACAACTTTCATTCATTATTCAGCTATATCATGGCATTCAGATTTATTCAGGGGAGGAAGTTGCATTTTGGAGTACAAGGAAATAACCACCCCCTTTGATAGGATAAGTGCCAATCCTTGTCAATTAAGAGTGGAGTTACGTACACCATGACACAGTGAGACTCGAACCCACAACCTCAGTCTCAGTGTTAAAAGACCACATACACAATAGTAGATGAAGAACTCCTTAACCACATGGCCACCAAGGCCTCTAGAAACAGTGTGACAAGGTCTGAACAGAACAGACTTTAATACAAGTATATTCAATCATCCTCTCCATGTACTGGGTTTTATGAAAGGTAATGATTGTTGTATCTGCAATGATTAAACTGTTTGCATGCCCTGCAAGGAATATGTATTAGTGTATTTACAAAAGATAGCACATGTTCCCAGGTCAACATTCACCACACATGTCCAACATTTATTTTCCTATAAATATTACATATATAGAAACAATCTTCTATAGATTTTTCTTTTAAAATGTTGCATCAACTGCACATGAACATTCATTTGGATGTTGTGAGACTGTCAGCTGTTAACACAATTAACATCTCGAAAGTAATTACTAATTAGCGTAAGTTGCAATTTTAACCCTTTCGAACGGAATGTATCCTTTAGGAAACACAATGTGCAGGGCTAATCTATCTTTAAAGATACATAATGCGCAGGACGAATGCATCCTTAATGATACATGAAACTCGTGGTTTGATAAGGCCTGTTTTGAAACCAAAATAAAGGACACATAGATTGCTTTAAACATTTTAAAATTGTTACCATTGTAACAATCGTAATAAAAATAATTTTATTTACGTTGTTATTCTAAAATTTCTGCTGTAAATATTTATAGGAAATCACTAATTTTAAGTGACAAATAACAACTTGAAACATTTCACAAATTCAAGAAACATTAGTAAATAGTGAAAGTGATGAGCACTGAGCTAAATCTCAAGAGTAATTTAATCTCACTGTTGCTGTGACTTTTCAACTTGTCCAGAAAAAAGCCTGAAAACTTATTATAATAGTAATTATATCTCAATAATTTTAATGTTTCTCCGAAGATGTCTTCCTTTCCGCTGTACATGATATCAAGCTTGTTTATTGTAAAAATTACAGGTAATAATGATTAAATAATTGGCAAGGATTGTCAGTTTCCCTTCCAAAGGTCGGGGGTTCTCTCCAGGTACTCCAGCTTCCTCCCCA
Source organism: Limnoperna fortunei (assembly GCA_944474755.1). Classification (NCBI taxonomy): domain Eukaryota; kingdom Metazoa; phylum Mollusca; class Bivalvia; order Mytilida; family Modiolidae; genus Limnoperna; species Limnoperna fortunei. The sequence continues at coordinate 37,746,699 of OX104113.1, forward strand.
AACAAAAACTGTACGCCATAAAAAATTGCTGAAAGTGGCGTTAAACAACATCCAAACAAACAAATGTTTCCTGCCAGATACATGTATGCAATGACGAGAGGCTCTGAAACAATGCTAATCAGCCTAATGGTAATGATATTAGAAAACAGCCGACATAATATTGTGTCGTTCATAGGTCAATAACTTGTTGGTTTTTAAGCATGTATATCTTTAGACAACTGAAAAGTCACCTTTTACAAATATCACGAAGAACAAAGGATGAAATTAACAGAAAAATGTAAAAACAATCACCAATGTAAACAACTTTAGTCGTCTAATTTTTATGCAACGTCGGTTAAGGTGGTGAAAATATCCGGTTTTTGGAGCAACAGATTTGTACGCGCAGTTAAGAGTAGGAACGTATTTAGGAGGTTATTTTTGTATGACTTGTATGACATACACACGGATTATTGCTGAAATTTTCAGTTCATTTTTATTAAATATTGGAAAGTAGATGAACTGATCAATACTTCATTTTAATGCAAGCATAGTAAAAACAATCTTGCTGACTTAAAAATAAGCATACTTTTTGACAGGAAATGACATTGGCACTTGCTCAAACGTTTGATTAGCATAAATTGTGCAATCGATGCTGAAATATTTTATATTGTCCCTCATACCTGGGACTAGTATAACTGATTTATAGCTTCCTGCTCATACTTACATGTTGCATTAGAAATTTAATTATATTTTTGTTTTGTTCTTTTTGTTGATTATTGAAGTTGGTATTTAGATGGAATCCAATTTAACCAAGGAGCATTAATTTAATAATTAAGTGTTTGGGTTAGACACTCAATCCGCAAAATAAAGACTTCCTAAGCGATCAGAGTGGGGAAACGCTTCTACCCATGTGGAGCTCTGGAGTAGGCAAACACTAAATTGGATTACCCCGGCCGCCTACCCATGTGGGGCTCTGGAGTATGCCAACACTACATGTACATTAGTTTACACCTGCCGCTCTACTGAGTTCTTCAGCTAGCTATCCAGAAGGCCAGGTTTCCAACTACCCTCTATACTGGGGTCACTATTAAAAAAATGTCCGAAGAACATCCTAGCTCCCAAGTCAAGGTTTCTGAATCCACGTTCGCTCGAGGGCATTAAGTTGCCGGTGTCGTATAATTACAGGTCCAGGTACCCCTCGACCCATAATGTTAACATTTTGGGTCCGAATTCGACCGATTTTTTTCTTTAATGTAGGTCCGGGGTGAAACATAATATTAGTATTTCCAATGTAAACTCCCAAGTAGACTACTTCTCTTGGCCATATTTAAACTATTTTTCATAGTGAATAAAATCAAGACGCAGACGAGATCTATTCTTGAAGAAAGGAATTACTACTTTTTATAAACTTAGAACACAAGATCCTTTAAAATTTTTAGCTATTGGTACACTTACATCTAAGAGCTCGCTTGATATTACAAAAACATTATTCATAATTAATAAAGGAGGTCAAATCATTGACCTGATTTGTATAGATATTATTACAGACTTTTTTTATATATAAATTGTTAAGTTTTAATGTTTAAAAATATTATTCTATAAAGACTCAAAACTAGCCTTTAAGCCTGAACTTTATTTTTCTTGTAAAAATTTTTAAAATAAGAAACGAATTACAAAATTCTGAATACCAAATATTATTCCTAGATACTGAGTCCGACCGTAATACCCCGAAAATCTCGACTTTGTAATCGCTTTCCCTTTGGAGAAATAGAAGATGAAAACCACTTTTTCTTCTACTGTCACTAAAATCAACAGCTAATTAGCAAAATTTTAAACCCATAAACCCAGATACAGAATATATAGGTTCCTGTTTTAAAGTCCTTCGAACTGAGTTAAATGCACTTGTAGAACGGTTAGTTTTTTTTGGCTTTATGTTTAAATACCTTAATGATAATAATAAATTGAATACATTGATTATTACTTTAATAACGTAGATGTAATTATTAATCATTTTATTTCAGTTTGCCTATTAAACCAATAACACTTGTCTGTTGGTAACAATGCACTTTTTAATGAACTTTCCAAATGGTGGATGCACAAATTCGGGCATGAAGCCGAGTAATAATTATTTGATCGATAAAGTCGCAAGACAAGGTTAGCACTCTATGCAGCCTCCGAAATCAGAAGCAGAATGAACTCATGATCAGTCGAGGAAATACAGAAAGGGAATTTAAGTAACAGATCGTATGATATTCTTTTAATACCATCCGATACATGGAATTGTTAAAGAATCACATATAAATGGAAATAGTTTGCGTATATAATATTAAAATGTTTTTGTTCTGCGTATCAGTTTGGTGATTTGTAATCGGGTATACATGTGTTATTAAATATTAACTTTATATAAAACATCATTTAGAAAAAAAGGAAGGTTTTCAATATTGTTGCTTTTTTCTTAACTCTTAATATTTTTTGTCGATTGCTTTTTACTTCTTATTTAAATTCTGACATCTCTATATATTTCGGACATGCACCCAGTCTGTCTTCTACATTTTGCCTTGGTTCAGTATTTTATGACTTTAGCCGGGTGCATTCCAGTTTGCCGATTCCCAGATTGCCGCGTCCAATTTTGCCGATTCCTTATTATTCAACAAATAAAGAACAATCAACAGGGTGTATAAATGAATTGTATCTAGAGTTATGTGTGTTTTGGGAAAATATATAACTTTAACATCTTATATTAATTAAATAATTTAATTAATTTCATTGACATAAAAAATAATAATTAAATTCGTTACTAATAAATTATCAGGTTATGACGTTATTTGTTTTAAATCAGTATGATAGCTGATAATTTTCGATTGAGAAAAATTAAGTGAATTTTAATCGCTAAACTTTAGTGACAATTATCGATGCTTAGAAAAATTATGCCAAAATTACTCGTATGTGAATTGAAATTTCACATCGTTGCCATCAATATTACTGAGAATGCATACATAAACCTACAATCAGTCATGAATACACTTTGTAGATTGTTTTTAAATGGCAAAATATCACGGAATCGGCAAATTTGACGCGGAAATTTGGGAATCGGCAAACTGGCACTAAAGCCTATAGCAATAGTAGATAATACGTATCTCGTATAAAATTGATTCTGACCAAATAATTTGGTGTAAAAATATTAAAAATTAATTATGTGTCAAAATTAAAGGCTACACAGACTTTTCTTAAATAGGCGTTTCATATTTATATTTTTTGGATATCATTATATTGTCGTTTTATAAACAACGTCATAAATAAGATTCAAGTCACGCGATGAACAAGAGCTAACGTCATAGTTGTTGGATTCTTGGAAACTCTTCATAGAAACGTTTATGTACCAGTTTATCGTTCTGATTTTTTGCAATGGGTTGCACAAATAGTAAATCGTGCTGGTACGGTTTATTCCAGAAATTGAAGCCAGGAAAGAAATCATCACAAGACATAACGTCAGTCACTAGAGAAAAAGCTCACCGAACCTCGTCGGAAATCCTCAGAGAACTTAAAGAAATTGGTATAATAAATTCGTCATCGAAGAACGGAAACGTCCAATTTTTTATTCCCACTTCTGACTCCTCATTAGAGGAAAACCCGACCCAAAGACAGCCCAGACGACTCCCGTCTCTTAAGACAAAAAACCACACCGGTAAGTAATTAACTCATCAATACAAACAAATAATCAGCTTTATTTACATTAAGTGTATCAAATCTCGTTAATTGTCGTTTATGTCTACGGTTTACATATGAACATTTTCTCAAACTAAATATTATCTATTTGCATGATTTGACATGCGCGGAATCTTCAAATACTTAAATGACTGTTAAATCTTTAAGATGAAGAAGAAAGTTTGCACAGCTTATTTGTGCTCACAGTCCTTGTATGAAACTTAAATTACCACGAGTCTGTCTGTAAAATATTCGTCTTTATCAACTCCATTTCGTCTATCCTAATTTTGCCATTTGTAGTTCGTCGTATTTAACACTTTGATATTGTAGCTAGTCAGCCACTAATTAAGACACACGACAAGACTATAGTACATGTAATAGGTACTGCTAACTGGCATCAATTTTATTTTATAGAGGACACTACGTACAGCAAAGAAGAGAAAGATCTCATGACCGAGATCAGGAGAATAGGTGCATTGGCTGATAAAGGTACTAGTATGCTTTAATTTTACTCCAAACTTTGACGCTTAGTAATCAAACAAAAAATACAAGAATGTGAAATATACTATGCTGATGTTGCATAAGTAACTAGTTAGGTGATTATTCGTGGTTACTGACTGTCATCAGAGACACGTCTGATTTAATATTTTCGAACATATATAAAATAATCTTAAGTCAACAGGCCTAGATAGTACATGAGCCTTTCACGGCACGATTCGGTCCTGCAGAAAGTCTCATGGTGCTATGTGTGTACTCTGCAAACCGGTTTGGTTTTCTCTCCACTTGGTAGACATGAGGGCAGCCAATTAAAATTCTTGATTCGTGTTAGACAGAAAAAAATTTGAAGAGAAACTTTGTTGAAGATAGAAAATAAAAATCCTAAATATTATATTAAATTTTTACTTGTTAAATGTTTTCTAGGATATATGGCAAGACTCCACCAACAGAGGAGACTGGAAGTCCTCCAAAGACAAAAATGCAAAATGGGGAGAAAGTTGGAAACTGAAAAGGGATATAAAAAATCAACATTAAAGATGACAACAACCAAAAACACAACACTACCAGATGTATCTACTTAGTTCTTTTGTTCATTTGTATGTGTTTCAGCTTGCATGTTAGGAATAAACTCCACTGGTTGCAATGATATATTTTGAATTGCGTGAAACGTTTAAAACTTTCAAAATAATATTACAGGAAACGTTGAACCTCACGAAGTAACAAGATTTGGAAGTTAAAGAAATATCTACGTAGAACTGCGGCCATGTAACTGTTTAACTGTTGTACGGTTCTTGACATCGAAGTTCTAGCAGCCCCATGAAACTTGTAAACAAATAATCTAAATGAAAGCATCACTTTACATTATAGGCTATTCGGTGTATATGAAAAGCTTGTCTTGCTATTCACAGTTTCTATGTATTGTAGTTTTCCCGGCCCGATATATGCTTCGAATTAAAAAAATCGGAAAAGAGCAATTAAAGAGCAATACTTCCTATAGGGGCCAATATGTAACTTGTTAATTATTTTTGATTTACAGTTGACCTCTATTATAAATTAGAAAAAATAGAACATGAATCATGTAAGGCAATTGACATTGTCGATCATGTTGGATTATTTACCTTTATATCTTACATTACTGATCACTTTGCTGTCTGCACTTTCTGTCTATTCTTTTTTGCAAGATAATAAAACAAATATGCAAACTGCATGCACGTGTAAAATTAGTCATTTACGGGCAACGCAATAACTAAATGGACCCAGCGCGTCCCCGGGTGGCGGATCGGGGAGACCCTATCGTTGGGGGGTTGTCAGTCCATAAAAGGAAAGCCTGACCGCGGACTGTAGTGGATAACGTGTTTGGAGAGTGCCACGCTCCTTGCACGATAGAGACCCCTTTTGTAGTTTCGAAAAAGAGTAAGCTCATTGTAGCCGCTACAAAAGGCAATTTTCTCTGCTCCTACCCAAAACTTTGATGTACTTTTTTGTCTTTAGCTTAGATTTCATAACAACAACCATGATTATTGAAGGGCCAAAATTTAATATACAATTTATATATTAAGATCCTAATTCTAGAAATGGTGGGGATATATCAGGCCAAGTTGTTTCGATTGGTGTGGTCAATTCGTCCTAAGCCAAATTTGTCTCAACCAATTTGTCCCCATTTTCGTCAATTCGTCCCAAGTGTTTTTAATAAATTTTAATGTAAAAACGTTCATTAACATTTGTATTGTTGACACAGCAACGCAGCAACCTTTTTAAATCATGTTAATTATAGCCCACTTTTATTTTGATTGGATTTATAGTTGCAGATCTTTAATTATTTACCTTCCCCTAAAGGAAAACGGTAAATGTTTCTTGTCTCTTTTGTTTAATACATTTTAAGAAGGTTTTTCTTATTGTTGTTTGTTCGGTTTCCGTGCTACTTTAAAGTCATCTCTAAAAGTTAAAAGCCTCGACTGTCTTTTTAAGGATAGTACTTGTTTCATTTAAGTTATCGTTTCCAACAGGTTAGGATAAATCGTAAAAACTTTTTGAGTATATATTTTATGATAAAAATCTGATGATAGACTATCGTTTGGGAATTTTTTTCCCCGAGTTCGTTCTTCTAAATACGTAATTATTTCATTTTGGTGATTTTTTTATCCAATCCGTTCTTCCAACTTTTCATAATCATTTTCAAAATCATTTACCTTATGAACATTTCGTAAGATGATAGAATTTATAACACTGTCATACATAACGACAACACAGTTCAAAGGATCCAAAATATCTGAAGCCTATTACTGCAACTAACAAAGTCAATACACAACAAAGCCAAAATGAACACAAACACACAGAATTAAACAAAGAAGAACGTTCTAAAAGACACGTACCAATGAGGACCCAACCCAAGCAACAACGGATAGTGTTACACAGTGTAATGAAAATCACATCCTGTTAAGATACCGGTGGTATATTATATAATTTTGATTTGACTAAAAAGGGCTTGTTATCACAAGAAAAGTACATCCTTATTTAGAACATGTTCTATCTCTTTAACGAAACTATTTAATTATTAAATTCTTTAAAAATCTTGCTCGATCCATAAATTAATACCACAGGAGACTATTTGTCATCGATGACTTTCGTCTGGTAACAATATATGCCAATTAAGTCATCGTTTGTAATTGCGTCGTCAATTCCATCAACTGATTTATAGGACGGGAACCAACTTTTTATAATATAGAGTATTCTCCAAGTTCAACATTTGAGCAATACAGTTATGCGTGTCAATGGATCGATTGATTGATTGATTGATTGGATGTTTACGTCCAGCGAGCAGTATTTCAGCTATATTCAGGAAGAGACCAAATTATCAAACAATTAATCAACACAAAATGGGAGTGGAATGGGACACATATAACACAAGTTAAACTGCCAATGGAAAAGTATGGAGTTTTGGTGGAGGCGGAAAATTTAGCCTTTTTGTAGCGGCTACAATAAGCCTACTCTTTATCAAAATCGACAAAAGGGGTTTTTATCATGCAAGGAGCGCGGCACTCGTCTGCGGCAAGCTTTCCAGACAACACCCAACGAAAAGGTCTCCCCTATCCGCCACCAGGGGACGCACTGGACTGTTCTGTGGGTAGAGTACTGGTAACCCTCCCAGTATATTCCCAGTGTGTCATTAAAAATGTGATGATTAATTTATTGTGTTTAGATATTTATAATGCTGGCTAGGTAAAGTAGTAATAGTTTAACCCTTTTTATGTTTACCCTTTTACTTATTACGAACCCCGTTGCTAGGATGCGGTCAGAGTTAGATTCGTCCTATGGAATTTAAGTATACTAGCGAATGCCAAAGAATGATAGACAGAACTCATATCCATTTAGGGTCATATAACGAATTTGGGATTTTAAAGCGATATATGTAGATTTAATTCGCGAAACTATATCTTACAGCGTCTAATGTTGAAGATTTGTCTCAGTCTTTCAGACCAGCAAGCCTCAAAGTAAAAAAAAAAGAAAATTTTTAGATCAAAACATTGGGAATATCATTTCCGAAGGGAAAAAACGAAAAATTATAGGACTGTAAACCAGATACATCCATGGTCTCAAAATATTCATGTAGAATTACGTATTGTTTATTTTAATATTGCTTGTTCTATATATATATTGATAGTAACCTTATTAATAGTGCTACTTACTTATACACCCGTAAATACGTTTAATAGCACTAACAAAAAACATATATACGTATAATGACAACAATTTTTTACCCGTTATATAGTCATTTGTTGTAAAAGCACTGATGACCCTGTTAGTCAGGCGAAATATTTGTGCAATTTGTAAAGTGTTTTCGCTTTAAGTATGTATCTAGATGTTGTTGTACAAGTTTTTAAAGGAGTATATTATTATTTTAGTCTGTTCAGTATCGTGATCTGTCGTAACGATCCAACATCCTGTTGTTTTATTTTCCGAATGTTTCGGCATATATATAACTGGTAGTGGTATAGAAGCTATAGAATTGGTGGCATTGCGCTTATTTGTCATGGTCTAAGATCTAATTGCCGTACTAGGTGATATAAATAAGGCAAGGTTATATAGAAAATAGTTTGCAGGAACCTAGACTGTTGTGTTAAATCAAGAGGATTTTACTTGGTTACAGAAGAACCAATGAAAATCTTTCTTTAACTGCAATGACAAAACTGGGCCTACAACAGCTTTCTTGATCTGAACTGATAATAAATACCACCAAAGGTTATAATTTACTTCGCCCTGTCACGCTTTTTGTCTAAAACTCATCAGTGACGCTTAAACCGAAAAATATTGGAAGGTCAAATAATTGGAATGTGGTAATGCCTTTATTACCGAAATTCGGAAAAGTTAAACCATATTCGGATAAAAAAACCTTAAACCTTAGGAGTACATTAACCTTAAAACTATCACGCAAAAAAAAATTCGATATTTCTTTCGTGGTATTTGAAATATTTTATTAAGTATAATAAACATGTATTTGCATAATGTTTTTTATGAACGTTTAAATTTCCTACCCTTTTAACTATTTCACTTTCGATAGTATACCTATACAAATATTTGTTTACCGAAAATAATGCAGGTTAAGAAAAAAAACCATACTGCATTTTGTTCAAACAGTTTTTTTACATAAAACATCTTTCTTTTTTGAAATAGTTTTTGTTCGTAATTCACGAAGCTTACTTGCCCCAAAAGAAATCGTATACTAAAATTTTCTTGAAATTTGTAAAAATAATTTTAATAAAGGAAAAAACATTATGTTACACTTAAATTTGGCATTTTAGTTGTTTAGACTTATAAAGTTATAATGACATCATTTCATACAAGCGTTTGTGACGCCAGTTGACGACTGCTCAAACGTCAATTCAAATCATCAATAAAATGCTCTATTGGGATTCTTAACTATGCACGGTTTAAAGTACTGTTAGTTTCTTGCTGTCTAGAACGTTTACAGTAATTCTAGCTATGTGCTGCCTAAAGTTGTCGTGCTGAAAACCTCTATGACTGTTTTGAATGCGAACAGCAGTCAAACTTCATCTCTATCTGTATTGATCTTTTTTAAGGAACACAAGTTTAGTTTTTTCAGGCTTCCCGTATTTATGTTATTCTCATTCCGACATCTATATATACGTGTACGCCTTCGTTCAGGCAAAGTACCCCGATATGTTGATTTTTTAATTCTAGGATGGCCAGGTTGTTGACGGCCAGCTGTTATACCGAATTGCAGGTGCTGTTGCAAGAGTCTGAAAATCGAGCCCATTGAGCATAATATAATGCAGCGACTTCATACTATGGTTTACTGGCCTAGTGACAACTAGTGGGTATTTTCTAGGTAGCCGAGTCTAGTTTTATAATATTGTAGAAAGGTCTAGAAACAACATAACATCTCAATTCCATTAAATGGTAAGGTTTCTTTTTTATCCCAATAAGTGTGGCTCAAGGACGAGCTATGATTTGCATTTGTCCACGTACATCTCCTTGTTAAGTTGCTGACCACTATCACGAGTTTAAAATTTAATTGTTCGACTTCTAACGTTTCACGAGATTATTCTTTTATGTCTTAATCATGCAAATTTTCGAGAAAATCGGTATTTAGAAAAATGGTGCGTTTCGTTTTTGGGACAGTATTTATCCTTATGAACAAATACTCTGAAGATTAAGATTATACTGGTGTAGATTTGAAAAAAAAATCCGCAAATTGTACACTGTTTTATATCATATCGACTAAAATGTTTTGATACTGTACACGGGATACCTTTGCACTTTTATGAAAATGTTAGACGTTGACTGTTAATTATTTAGGTGCAAGTAAATTTATACTACAATACGAGAAAAACCAAGGCCAGACAATTTTACACACATTTCGATATAAAGTTGACATACTACCCAATTATAGTAGACTTTTGCATCTTAGATACCACACAACAATAATAGCTCGGCTAAAAGACAATACCGTTATGTAACAAGAATGGTAGGACAAAAGCCCGGGCATACACATAATTTTCTGTTCTGCCCTGGACCTGCTGGGGATTTAAAGGGCCCCCAACCTCTAACATAAAAGGGCTTACACAATAAATTGTTACGCCCCGGCCATAGAAATTTACGAACAAAAAGTTCCTCCAATTGGATATATTTCGATGAGATAGGTATTTTGCAAACTTTGAAACAAGGGTTAAGCCCAAGATAACCGTATTTTTTTACCTAAAAGAAATTTTATGGCCGCCACCGTGAGCTTGCAACTAATACAATTTAAATGACACGCAGCTGATCTTACCATATTGTATCGAATTGTCTATCTATTTTTGAAATTGACTAGAATTTATAAATGAGTAAATCAACAACGGTCGACGTTTATATGGCAGGCAGATTACATTTTCCGTGTATTGGCATTCACTCCTGGTGTTTATATGTTCTCTTATATCTTTTTTGTCTGTTCGTTCTTTTGTATGTTCTTTGGATTGCGACTAATCAATCAGGTACATCGTTGACAAAGCTATCAAGCAATTAGTACGTACAACATGAGCAATAACAGAGTGGGTTTCTCTCCATGATACTCTATCGTTTAAACAGTTACATTTAATATTTTTAATGCAGGCAAAGATCTGATTACAGTGCATCCTTTGTTTAGTGACCTTGTTACTTTAACTACTGATTGAATGTCTTGTATTTCTATGTAGACTAAGATTAATACTTTCCAATTATAGTCTTACTTTCTCTTTTGTACAAATTAACTCGTTTGTATCCATTATTACCTTATGCAATTTAAAGATAAGTAGACCAAAATATTTTCAAACAAAAAGAACAACATAAATGACGGAACACAAAGAAGAAAAGGTGTGTGAAGGCAAGGAAATGACCTCACAATGTAATGCACGGAGTAGAATGAGACATAGTGAAAATAATTCGTATTCTATTTCAATAAAGAATACAATATAATGATAACAGCATGTCACACATTTTCACCTGTAAAATGTACCTGTATGTCCGGTTGCGTATTACACAATCTAATAAATGATCAAGTAAAGTCTTGTGCTCCTTGAAATGAAACTAATTTATACAGTTGTGCGAAAAGGTTTTCAATTAGTTTAAAATTTTACATATTGACAACAAAGTGGTATGAACATTTAAATTAAAATATAATCATAGTCATAAACAAGGCATTCGATGATCATTTATATATTTATGTAAACATTAGCGTATTTGAGAGTAATGTATGCAACAAATAAACATACACTAAGTACTCATTTTGTTTAATTAACATGCTTCTATGATGATTATATAATGCACTCTTTATATTTGTGATGGAACCCAACTTTGATTTAATATTTCCTTTGGAACAGGGGTACTAAATATTTGTTCTTTGACTAATTACAGAAACAATAATTGTTTTACTTTGTAATATAGTTTATATTTGTGCTATATTCAAACACGAATAGACGTTTTCACATTTACGGTCCAGTAAATATTTTCTTTACCTGTTTACGAAAATTTGGGTTGATAGCACTGTAAACATACGGATTGCACACGTTGTTTATAAAATAAGTTACATTTACAAGAACTAAACTACTACGAGTACTCTCTGACAGATTCTCCTTAATATAGGCACCGCTAGCGTTTAACGTTTCTATGGTAATGGTTGGTAAATAAGATATTATATAAATAAATGTTATAACGCTGAACAGTATGGTATTTGTTGTCACTATTTTTGATTTTTTCAAACGTTTGTGAAATGTACGACCACTACTGACACTTAAGACAGAAATTCGTTTGTTTGAGACGTTTATATTATTGATCGCTTCACTTTCAGAACTCACATCATTAACTCCGTTGGATCTGAAATTTGTATTTAGTTCCGAACTTTTCTCGTAATCGGAAACCTGGCTATTAATAGACGTGTCTGTTATTTTCTGTGCCCTTTCCATATCTGTCATTACACCATTTGGCGAAGTATTAATTTCAGTATTACTTGAGTTTGATGTTTCGCTTTTAAATGAAGAACTATTTTTTCTTTTTGCTCTACCCTTATAATGCTCCTTTGAAAATTTGTTTTGTCGTTTGTTTATCCATGACGTCATTCTACATAATTTATAATTTGATGACACAACAGACATACGAGTCGATCGCACACTTTCCCCGATTATTTCCCGTTTCCATTTTAAAATAGCTCGGAATATACATACATACATAAGTGCTAACAAGACAATAGCAACCGTATTTAAAATACCCATAAATCCAAAATAAATAGTTGGTAAGGATGAATCCTTGAAATTGTCGTCATCTCCACAATCATTCCCGACAACATTTTTCATTCCAGTTTCCACCTTTTCTGGTCCATGAAAAAGAATCATTGGCCACGACAACGCAGCCGAAACGACTAAACAAATGGCTAAACCTTGCCTAGCTTTTCTTTTAGTGTAACTCTTTAAAGGTTTACAAACCTTGTAGTAACGATCCAGTGCAATGCCTAACAAAAGCATAGTAGAACTGACACTAGAAAACATTTCTATAAATCTTGTTATTTTGCATACAATACTGTAATTTCCTGAATACATTGGGAATCTTTTATCAAAAACCTCCATAATCATTGTACAACAACAAACCCCATCAAAAACGGCTAAGTAAAATATAAAGAAGTTAGCAGTAGTCTTTTTGAATCTAAATCCATAAATATAAATTACAAGGGAATTTCCGAGTATCCCCAATACAGCCAAAATAGACAAGTATATTACTCCCGGAAAGTTTATATTTCTGTAGATATTTTCGTTGTATATCCATATTATTAGTCCGTCTGAAAAAGGGTTTGTATAATTTGTTTCTATCTCTACCAAATGTGACATCTTTGTATAATTGTTTACTGTTTATGTACTATGTCAGTGTACACTACCATCAACCCGTGTACTGTTCCGTTTAGCATGGGGGATTTAAATAACTAATACAATGCCAGTCTCTTTGTTGTTCGGTGGTGTATAACACAGGTTATTTACAGTTTAAACTTCATATTTATTGAAAAATAATCGAACCATAAAATTTGAAAGTGGATATCAAGGATATGATATTAAACGTAAGACTATGAAAGAATCAATAATCTTAAATTTAGAAAGATTAATTGTTGCATTCAAACAACATACTTCTATTTATGATTTATAATGCTATTATTTGTACCTAAAATAAGTCAGTTTTTATTGAGGGGTTTGTTACATGTAACAATTTTTGCAGCTTTTTTGACGTTCAGGTTTTACTAGTGGAGTAAGATCGGAAGTATCCAGTGGAAACCCCACCCTTCGGCAGAAAAATGACACATTTGCTGATTAAAAGTTGAAGCAGAGCACTGCTGACCAACGTCAGACTCTAAATCACAACTCTTGTTATCAATAGTTCACAGCTAAAACACTCGACTACGGAGGGTGTGCAATGATCGATATATCATTTGTATTGCTTCTAAAACTTTAGATTTGTTCACTTGCTAGCTCAAATTTTTATAAATAAATTCATCTCTCTGGCTTTTAAATAACATTAGGAAAAACAATACATATTTGATTGGTATAAAGAAAATATTCAATACCTGTTTATGATCGTTTATTTATGGTATTCACAAACCGGAATACCCAGGGGGAACCATGTATAATACAGTTCATGGCGTTACACAAATTAACGGAATTTATAGGGGAGTAACCCTTTTATAACGCTTAGTATTCTTTAGTATTTACTTTTTTTCAAATAATTTTAATAATAGTTTCACTCATTTTACACTGATACAATTACAATATATTAGTTAAAGGAAATAATGTTTTATGAGATAAGTTGTTTGCAATCACGACATATTAATGTGATTATAGTGTACAGTTTGATTCTTGTATACCATAAATTCGTTGTTTGTTTATCTGTATTGGAGAAAGCCAGCTTGAGTACTATGCGAAAATCCCCGACATTTGGTTGGAAAACTGACAATCCTTGTCGATAAAGATTGGCGTCGAGCACGCATATGTTTGCAGTGAGGCTCGAACAGTGGTGACTAACTTAACCATACGGCTAGGGAGGCTTGTCCCCATCTTTATTAAAACGGTTATTTTAAAAATATGAAGTTTGCAGTATGATAAAACTTCACAATTTATAAATAATACTTGCTGTAAAAAAGTATACAAACTAATTAAAACGGGTAAGTATTCGTTTCATTTATGTTAAAAGATCATTCCATAAACTTTATTTACTGCAAAAACATAACATGATAGATATTTTTAAAGACTGTAATCACTTTAAATATTTAATGGTGAATATATAGCTTCTTACTGTCCAGTAATAAGTTGTTTTACTTCATCTCGAAATGCAGGATTAATAGCACTGTAGATAAATATATTGCACACATTATTGAAAAAATAAGCTGCATTTAGAACGACAATCAATCTGTGAGTTTCTATTGTCAAATCAGCATCAGTGTATGTACCACTAGCATTTAAAGTTTCTACAGCAATGGTTGGTAAATAAGATATTATATAAAGAACTGTTATGACGGCAAACGCTATTGTATTTGTTGTCACTACTTTTGAATGTTTTAAACTATTTAATGAAACAGGTCCACTGCTAACACTAAATACAGATTGTCTTTTATGATGTCTTCTGTTTCCATTATGGACAATAGAGCTTTTATTATTTGACCCGTTTACCCCATTGTGTACCGCTATTGGTTGGCCTTCTTCAGACGGCAACTGATGCATGGAAATACTGTCACTGGTTACTGCATAATGAACGCTGTCCGTTGAACTTTCGTGATATAGTTTATGTTTAGCTCGATTAATCCACTCCGACACTCTGCTAAATGTATTTTCAGTGGTAACCATTGATGTAGGCGAAGACTGAATAGTGTCTCCGATTGGTTCCTTTTTCCATTTTGATATTGCACGAAAAATTTGTATATACATACCAGCTAATAATAAAATAACGATAATATTGAGAACGCCCAAAAATCCAAAGTAAATAGTAGGATATACGGAATCCTTGAAAGCATCATCATCACTACAATCGGATCCAACAACATTTTTCACACCGGTTTCTATAGCTTTGGGTCCGTGAAAGAACACAATCGGCCATGAGAGTATTACGCCTATCACAACACATACAATTAAACATTTTATCGCTTTGTGATAAGAAAAAAGATAAAAAGGTTTACATATTTTATAGTAACGATCAAGAGCAATGCACAATAACAACAAGCTGGAAGACACCGTCAAAAACACATCTATTAATCTTGTTATTTTACACAGAATCCTGTAGTTTCCTGAATACATTGGAAATCTTTTATCGAAAACTTCCAAGATCATAGCAGTAGAACACACAAGGTCCAAAACTCCTAAGCTTAGAATAAAGAAATGGGAGTTACTCCGTCTAAATCTAAATCCATAAATGTAGACCACTAAAGAATTTCCAAAAATACCCACAACGGCTAAAATGCATAAATAAACCACACATGGTAAATTTATGTTTTTGTAGAAGTTTTCGTTATATATCCATATTATAAGATTGTCAGAGAATGGATTATTAGCCGACGATATTGTTCCATTGTTAAGGTCAGAATGTGTAAAATTAAACATCACTATAATAGCAAAAAATAATATAAGCTTACTCCGACGCGGAAGTGTCTAGTGCATCACACTTTCCATTACACACCATTTCATGTATAATATAAACATGTACGTTTATAACATTAGATTAAATGTATAAGTTCAGCGATGTGGAAACAAACAGTACAAAGTGTTTGTATTTTTTGCTTGAAAACAAACAACTTGAAACCTCAAACTACATCATAAAGGTTTTATTTCACCATTGAATTTCCTTGTAAAGTGGGTGTATGCACATGCTGTTAATACATTGTACAAGTCACAATGTGAATTTCATCTAAAGTGCACGTATGTATATGCCATTGTGATGTTGTATAAGTTTTGGATATTTTATTTTTTTGTTGAGGAAGACAAGCTATGAATTAAATGAAATTACACTTCCCGCTTTGTTATTTGATAGATCAGGAACGATAGATAAATGTAAGAGAGTCGTGATTATGTTCGAAGATAAAAAAAAACTCGTAATAGTTATGAGTGAAAAACATGATTATTTTGTTTTGATCTTATTTGCATGATCTGTGTATAACCTAAATTATGAAATTCAGAAAGCCGCTTACTCAAATAGGTTAAGTGGAAATAAAGTTAACAGACGATCTGATTCCAATAAATCATAGAATTCGTCAATTTGACCAAACGGTATCCATAGTGAAGCAGGATATCCTAACCAGTTCGTGAATACCAGATGTCATCCCTGTTTTAACAATGATTCCCTTTCCTTTTTTGCTGGCTGTGTTCGCGAGTTTCTCTTAATCATTTCTAGTATACGTTTACTTTCTACTCATTATACATTATGACACAAATTTGTTGTTCCATTAAATGCGAAACTTCATTATAAATTCATAATAAATTCAACAACAGTATACACTAAATGATATAGAAATAATGATCAAGATAACTGCTAAATATAAACAAAAACTACAAGAAACTCAACGCATTAGCCAATAATGCACAGACATGAATACTTGATGATTTCACCCACACATGTTAAAACTACAAGGCCTACTTATTGAAGGTATCTTAAGACAAAGACATATCTTAGGATACTAGTAGTCTTAAGTCAAATCTGTGTTCTAAACCGGTAATGTGTCCTAATATTTAGCATAACTTTATGACAGCAAATTTGAAGATTTATGACCATTCTAAGATTATATGAACTGAAGATATAAGCATCTTACTTTGAAAACAAATTTGGCTGGAAAACTACAATTTTTTTAAATTAAGAAAATAACTAACAATACAAATTTAGGTTGGTTGTTTTTGTTTTACAAAATATTTCCGATTTTATACATAGGTAGGTGAACATATATTGCATGATATTAATATAGATAAAGTAATATTGAACAACAATTATATATATAATTATGCATTTAACGGGCAAACATCTGACAACTTTTAAGCATATTTAAAACATGAATTAATAAATAAATCAACTTATTTTTTTAAAATTAATAATTAACTTATAATTAAAGAAAAAACATAAAAACAAACTAAATTACAAATTCGAAAAAAGTTTGACCTAAGTTTTTAGCTCATAGTTCGTGCAGATGTGACATCTGAATACAACTGTATTTACAATACATATCGATTTCAAGTTTTCTTTTATTTTATGTGTTACATTATACACTATAACTTGAATGACAGCTTTATTGTGCTTAAAATAGATTGACTGATTCAAGAACTTTATATTGTTTTGATTTCGTTTTCCGTTTGGGATCAAATTTGATACTACATGTTTTTTATATTATTTATTATTATTTTCATTAATTATAACTACATTGCATCTTTTAAAACGTAGGGGATTAATGGTTAACACAAAAAACTTATATGCATGTGTTTACTGATGTCTCCTAATTTTCAATAAGACAAATCTTCGGAGAGTTCGTTAAACAGGCCCCAGGTAAACTTTAAAGTCTGTTATAAGATATGTCTTGTATCTCAATAAGGCTCAAATTTCAATATCATAGACATAACTTCCAAAGTGTTTAAATTTTAGTACACAATTTTACAACTTCGTATAGGCTGTGGATTTTTTTGAAAAATATGTGTACGGTAATTAGCAACATATTCTTTCTTAATACATATTTGTCAAAAGTTAAAGTAGAACTATGTAGTCCTACTTTGGAAAATATAAAGTAAATGTCTATATATGTACTGTATTTATGTTTAGAGTGCCTAAACTTTAGTTTTCAAACAACAATTTGTTACTCTAAGTAAATAAATAAATATCCCTATAATACAAGAAATGTTTTTAAACATTTACAACGTAAAGTATTTTCTACAATATACAGCAATAAAGCGTCCACCAGTATTACGTAAAATGATCATATTGATTATAACTAGGAAATATTCACTTGAAAGCTTTATTTATCTTTTACATTAAAGAGATAACTGATTAGTCATGTTTTAATTTCTTAAAAAGATGTTGCGTTTAGACTATGTATATTAATATTAATGAACACGTTTACTGAATTGCAAATCAACCTATAAGAACAGCTGAGCATGATAACAGTTCATTTTAGAAGACAATTATTTCTTGACTTTTGACCTACTAAAATAATTTCAAATTGGCCTAACTCAAAAACAACAAATGGTATTGTGCTAAAAATTCAAGATCTTCATTTTATAGAACTTTAGATTGTGCACAGTTTTAACAAAATCGTTTTTTCAAGTAATATTTTGAAAAAGGAAATTTTCGGCAATTTTGTTGCAATGTTTTAAACAAATCTGCTGACGTGTTTTCTAGTTATACCCTGCTCGACAGAGTCGGCGGTATATAGTGGTCCTCATATCCGTCCGGCATCGTCCGTTCGTCCAAATTTGGTTTCCGGATGATAATTCACAAATCTTGCATCTGATTTAAATGAAACTATGTGATATTGTTACATATCAGGTTGGTAAGAAGCTTATCGAATTTGGGGGAAATTCGTCAAATTTTCAAAGTAACAGTCGTAAACATATACAAACGTCAGAAATTTAAAAAAAGATATTTATGGACAATAAGTCAAATTTTTGCATTTGATTTAAAAAAAATTTGGGATCTACTTTCACATTAGGTGGATCAGAAGTCTATCGATTTTTGATAAATCCATCAAATTTGAAGGTCACATTTGCCAAAAAATGTTAGAAATTGTTACAAACAAAAACGTTTTCGGACAACAATTGAAACGTGTGCAATTGATTTCGATGAAAGTTTAGGATGTTAGTACTTAACAGCAATGCAAAGTTTAAACAAAATCTGTTGACGCGTTAATCATCTAGAAACCAAAGATTCACGGACAGACAGACGGACGTACACTCATCCATACGGAAGATATAACATAATATATAAAAATTATAGAGTTTGTTTGCGCACCAATTCGTTTACCAAAAGTTTCCATCACATAGACTCCAAGAAGAGGAAAGTGGAAACAAGGCGCACCAGAAAAACATGTCGTCTTACATTCAATGACGATTTGAAAGCCCTAGAAATTTTATGGAAAATAACAGAAACTGCCGCACCCGATCAATCTCGATATAAACACCTTGCCGCCCAGTGGGCAGGAGGATCTAGGTCTAAAGTAAGTTAGTGCATCATGAGTTTTATTTGTTTTTGGTTACTCACTTTCTGTTTTTGTGTTTGGTTGGCGTTGTATATTTTTACCTATATCCGGATTTGTAATTGTCTCTTGACTCTTGGAGCTTGTTGTTCGGTCGGTTTTTTAGCTGACTTATTTAAATCCTGGTAATAGTAATTAAATGCAGTTCCAGGCGGAAGTGATAAAACGTTTTTCCTTGTCATGATACGGTAATATAACAATAAAGTTTCAACCTTGGTCCAAAATCATTTTTTTTACTATGATATTATCTATTTAAAATAAATACACAAAAACTAATAAAACGAAACAAATTATATGCAATAAACGAAGGCAACAGGATACAATAAATAGACCAATTGAATTAATAGTGTTAAGGTTGTAAACAAAAAATGAAACGTGATAAGAATTCTAGGCGTTAAAAGTCCCTGATTTGTTTTACAAACCTGGAACTCCATCGGACGAAAGTAGATTTGGCACGTCAGCATTTCAGCATTTTCTGCTTTCCTATTAATACTATAAATCCATGGCCCGGAAAAGAACACTATGTGGCTTGATTTTTAGACAAAAAAATTCTCTGTTGCCATGTCAAAATTTTGAAGTTATCTTTGAACTCGATATGACGACCAATAAAATGTAAAACGCATGACAATGAGTTTCATCTCCTTGTTTCAGCACTTTTTATGTCCACAGCCCATTGTCTAGAAAATCCCTGCAACTAGAAGGGACTCCAGCGTATCGTATCAGCTGGGACACAAATACATACAGATCTCGAACAAATACTAGTAAGCAGATTTATTCACTAGCAAATGCGTCTCTTTTGTCATAGATCTTATATGTGCAGCGTAGTTTATTGCGAGGTACAGAATAGGGAGTTATAGATACAAACATAAGCAAATTAACAGTATTTTGTGACTGTAAAGACTGAACGAAAGCAAGCAAGATAATGGATAATAACTGTTGACTTAAGATGAACAGAATTAAGTACTAACTGGTCACTGTAATAATTGAGATAAAACAACTAAGCTACCAATTAAAAAATAAGACAATCGCAGTATTTACTAAATAGTCAAATGATAATAGAAGCGTTTAGCTATATTAAAAATTTGAATAATCTTTCTAATTACGAATGGAATTATTGGTAAAAAACGTTTCACAACTTTGTAACACATAAAAGGAGGAAACAGTGGATAGCTGATGACTATAGAGATACAGAATAAATCCATCCAAATATGCATGACGGATTTATTAAACATATTGAGCTAACAGTATTATTGTTTTTATTACTTTCAAACGTAAACGACATTTTTAGCAATAGACCCAGCTTTATCACGTCGTCTAGTTATCTGTTGGGTAGAAAGCCGATGTAAGTGACTTTATATAAGTTATGCCAGTAAGGTCGGAATAAAGCAATCAACAAATGGAATAAATCAAACAAATTGGGTCTGCGTTGCATTTGTAAACTAAATGACTTTAACAGTTGGAATACACCCTCCAATCCAATTTAACGATAAGAATAGGCAACAATAAGTCACAAAAGCGTGCATTCAAATCAGTTTCTTAAAAGTATTGTTGGATTTATCATGTACATATGTTTCTTAATGATTTATTAAATTATAATCTATGGACCCGTAAATAAATGTTTAACTTCTTTTCGAAAAGCTGGATCAATAGCGCTGTACACATATTGATTGCACACATTATTTATGAAATAACTAACGTTTAATAGAACCAAAACACTACGTGTTGTGTGCGATAGTTCTGCTTCTTTGTAGGCTATTCTGTTCAATGTTTCAACGAATATCGTAGGTAAATAAGATATTATATAAATTACTGTAACGACACCAAATAAAACTGTATTAGTTGTAACCCGTTTTGCCCTCTTAAAACCCCTCCTCGAAGTTCCTGTACTTCCAGCACTTATTGAAGAAAGTCTTCTGTCCTCTGTATCACTGTTACGAGAATGAGATGAATCTCCACGAGTTATTCCATTTATCCCATTTTGTACTACAATAGTCCCGTTTTCATCAGAATTCTCTGCTGGTAGTTTACAATGTGTAGACTGTTTACATGATCCATTTTTATTTTCCTCAGACTTTGTACTGGATCGCTTTTTCTTTGACTTCTTTATCCAAGATATCATACTGCTACGTTTATATGACGACGAATCCATAGAAACTCGCGAAAATGAAGGGCTTTCTCCAATCATTCTTTTTTTCCATTGTAGAATCTCACGAAAGATTCGAATATACATAAAAGCTAACAATAAAATTGCACTTATGTTAAGAACACCCATGAATCCAAAATATATGGTTGGAAGAACTGAACCTTTGAAATTGTCGTCATCCCCACAGTCATTGCCGACAACATTTGTAACTCCAGTTTCTACTTTTGCCGGTCCCTTAAAGAGACATATTGGCCAGGACAGCAACACTCCCGTTATTACTGAAATGATCAGACATTTTTTTGCTTTTTGATGCGAAAATACTTTAAAAGGTTTACATACTTTGTAATAACGGTCCATTGCGATACACAAGAGTAGCATACTTGAAGAAACAGTCCCGAACATGTCTATTAATCTTGTAATTTTGCACAAAACTACATAATTCCCTGAGTACATTGAAAATCGTTTGTCAAATATGTCCATAGTTATTGCAATACAGACTAAATTGTCGAACACTGCTAAACTAAGAATAAAAAAACGAGCAATCGTTCTTTTGAATCTGAATCCATAAATGTATATAATTAACGAATTTCCAAAAATTCCCAGGAAGGCTAATATGCATAGATATACCATACTAGGTAAATTTACAGTTCTGAACAAGTTTTCATTATAAATCCATATAATAAGACTATTAGAGAACGGATTACTCTCCCTTGTGGTATTACTGGCGGTACTTGCGTTTATATGTGACATGTTGATAAAGCGATAGATGTATACATCTATGATTAAACCACCATTTTACGTTTTTTTGTTTCCTTTATATCCTTTACTATGTATCCTATTTTTAAATACACTATTCATTCACATGTAGTTCGCTATAGTTAAACTTTGTGTACTGTTCAATGATCCGCAAAAATCTACGTATTGGCAATTGTTCGAAAAATAAAAGATCAAGATACACTATTGAAACTGTAATATCTTCCTCATATTTTGTGAAAAGGTTATACACACTAAGAATCCTAAAATTACACAGGTCAAATAATTTCTATTCCTGTCTAATGTTTTATTAACATTTGACGACAAAACAACTACCCAAATCAAAATTAACTAATATGACTCCTGGTTATGGAATTTACATTATGAAAAATGCATTGTATAAAAAACAAAACCTGACTTAAATATTCTATACCTTAAGCAAATCTAACTTATGTATGAATAAATACCAGCGTATTACAGTTAATTAGGAGACAAATATTCATAAAACCTTGGTATCTTTGACATTTTATATTGACTAATTAACTTTTACGAATAAGGTAAGTTTTGTGTCAATTTTAATGTAAAATTACAACAGTGCAGTTTTCGGCTGTGTTTATACAGTAATGAGAGGTACACATAAACTTCTATGTAAGATACTTTTCTTTTGTAATACCGGTGACTAAAATGAAATTAACAATAGGTTCTTGTAAATTGTAATCGTTTGTTAGTAATAAAGTATTACTTACCGAATACTGCAATATATCGTATGATAGGGTTATTACGGATGGTGTTAGACCTTTTTGAATTATTATGAAAACCAAGGTATGTATAAACTATTACAATAAAGAACAAGGCGAATCACGTGTCAGCAACATGAATAACCGGATTAAACAGATAACCAAATATAAAATACAAGCATGTTTCCTTATTGTTCATTGTATTCCTTGAGAATTCTTCAACCCTTGGTACTTCCTATATTTTAATGTTATGAATTTCTGTATTATGTTGATGTAATACTTTACCAATTTAGCTTTTTATGCAAATAATGTTATTGTTTTATCAACGTTTAGGGTGTGCATGTAAAAATTGCTGTACAGTATAAAGTACTAGAGAAACTTTGTTGTTCCTGCAGTTTATGAAGGTAATAACAAAATACCGAACACCAAGGAAACGGTCAAAAAGACAATTCCCACATCAAAGTCCAAGAACTTTGTAAACTTAAAAATCAACAACTTAAAATACCGCAATGGTCCTGACCTTGTTAGGAATTTGAAAAATGGTCGGTTAAACCGGGCAAATGGCATGTGAAAGCCCCCGCTTTTATTCCTGCAGTCTGTGAGTCGGTGTGTTGATGAACACGGAGAGTGTAAAGGTTTAATACCATTGCAACTGAAAGAGAAATAGCAATAATTAATTTTTACATCTTTTCCTGAGAGTGATAAACGTTAAGGAAAAGAATGTAAATGACCGTTTAAAATCTATAAACAAAGCAATAAATATAATCGTGGTTATAAGGGATTGCCATTAAAACTTACTCAACATCTCAGGGAAGATACCAGGACAATTGGAGACAACTCTTATTTTATGACGATGACTTTTTAGAGTATCAGCATTAGTAAAGACAGTTTTGAAGAAAGTCAAACTACGTGTATGGCCACTTCTATATAAACACTTGTATATAAATAATATGTCTTTAAATGTAACAAGGCTATAAATATTGTCCGAGGCAAATATTGTATCGTTGCAAAGGCAATTCCTAAATTTATTTAATGTAGACAGAAATAAGTACTTATTAAAACTTCGTGTGCCATTCACATCTTATCTTCACGATACTATATACAGAATTTTTTAATGGAAAATTTCATAAACATCTGACAAGACATACAGAAAATACAATTTTACAATATTACATACTATTGGCATATTCAATGGACATCTTTTAACAAAATGATGGTGTGGCGTTGATTTTTGAACTGATATAATGTATTGTTAATTTTGTATGGTGTTTATGGACTTAAAATTGATACAAAATCTGACAAGAAATATAGACAGGCAATTGTTCCATCTATTTAACTGTAACCGGAGGCTTATCTGTTTTACCAATGAATGAAACATAAAGCCTGTTAAAATCGACTAATGGAGTCTTTCTGTAGCTCACCTGGTTAGAGGGTTTGTTGGCAATATTGATCCCGTGTTCGGTGCCGGTGGTGACATTGGTGTGATTCATGCTCTACAGTTACATATTTCAATGGGCAATAACTCCGACAAAAACAATTAATCGGTGCTTTGTTTTAGCGAAAAATATCATTAATATAAACATTTGATTAAATTTCATAAGAGGTGGCCATACAGACCTACGCCTGTCCGTTAGCATTTTTATCTTCAACGGGTGCGTGTGGACGCAGATTTTGGAATGCCAAATGAATTCAGATGTGTTATCATTTATTAAAAGATTATAAGAATATAATTGGAGAGTTTCAAATATTTTCCAAATTTCAGTGCAGTTATTTTACAAAATTACTATATAAACAGAAGTGATCAATGTCAATGTAAACACAGAATTGTGACTAGTGGACTTCCTCGGGGAATATTTGAGCACCAGAACAGTCATCAAGCAATTAGTTACAAATATAATATCAACAAAAGAAACTCAGAAACTAAACTATGAAATATTACTGACGCGCGTTTTGTGATATTCATGACAGTACCGACGTATAAACGTTTCCACAACATATATTAATATTAATATCAAAACTTGCTAAGCAACACAAATCAGATGAACTACAAAGCAAAGAACAGGGCCCAGCGCCATAAACATTTTCTTTTCCGAGAACTTTTTTATTCTCAAATTCATCCAATCAAATCTTTACTTTTCCCTTGTTGTCATGGTAGTTGAGTAAATTCTCATGCTGAGCAAAACTTTTTTACTCAAGTAGGGTTTAAGGCGCTGCGGCCAGGACAAACAACACACGTCATGAAGGCTACATTTTATCAAATTTAAGATACTCACCATCAATTACCACCTGTACATTGCATTATACAAATAAAATTACTCAATAAATTTTAACAAAAATAATGGATGAAAACGTTATTCTAAAAGGTATAGTTAACAAGTGATGTGCACTATTTATTCTTAAGGAGGAAATTGTATGTGCTGGTAAGATTCCGTTGCAACTTTTATATTATAAAATAGTTATTGCACTTTCATGTTTATACAGTGTATTTAAAACAGAGTCCAGAAATAATAAATACATCGACTGGTTTTTTTATTGTGAAGAATACAATGACAGAAATGACAAAATTGGACATCTCGTCAGCGAAACTGCAGCTTTATGAATGCTTTAATTTATTGAGCACGTTTTTACGACTTAGAAGGATCCGTGGTCATGGTCATTACACACCTGCAGTCATACATAACATGGAAACCCTTGACATTCGTTTATGAAAAACTTTGATTTCTCTAGCTTTTACCAGTACACATGCACTTTTTTAGAGCTGTTATTCTCTAAAAAGTAGATAAAAAGGAAGATGTTAAAAGCTATTCCGAAATTACCGAACATACATGCTCATCAGCCTTTTGATATGCAACAATCCTCTTTTCCGAAATCACAGTAGAGTTGAAGACATCCATTGAAATATGTTATAAGCTGTGATGTAATTCATCAGAGGGTTCTGCGGTAATATCAATTCACTTTATAACTAGAAAGTTTGAAGTCTTTAGCTTATAATTAAAAGTTTTATACGGCATTCGTGGTTAATTTAAATGTATATAAAACAGAAGGAAAGTAGAGATTGTTGCACCGTCTGAATAGGTCACAGCAGCATTTAAAAAAATCCGACTCAAACTTGAGTTACTTTATAAAGACAAAATTTCCGAACCTTCATATCCCATCAGCTGTAATAGAAGTCCTTCAGACCAAAAAAGACTCAACAATCTTATATTTATATATTAAATTTTAGCTTTCAAACTAAAACTTGGATTTGGCTACCATGTTTTCAATAAGTAAAGCTCATTTGCAATTAATTTATGCTTTTTCAACAGAAAAGGTATCAGTAAATCTATATATATATATATATATATATATATATTCGTCTAGTTCTACTTAGGAATAATGCATATTTTGTGAGGAAGCATAGAAATGTCTTAAAGATATCAACAGAAAAGTAACATTGCCAATATGCTGTGCTTTTTTACTAAATATATATATATATATATATATATATATATATATATATATATATATATATATATATATATATATATATACGATGTATTAGTTGCATATCTATGTTGAATGTGAAGCTGAAATTTTACAAGGGCTATTACAAAAATATATCAAGTTATAGGTTGATTGGGCGTCACATTTCGACGTAGACGTCCTATCACTCATTAACAGAAGATCTAGTCACAAATTAAGATACCACCGACAGTAAATACTTAGTACGATCTTTTTCTTGAAAACATTATTCTTATTCTGTAATTCGCAAACAAATTAGTTTGCGATGTGTTGTACAATATGCACCATATGTTAATCATCATCCAGACTGTGGTGACGTTAGACGACCCTCATACATTGGTACATGTAATTTGAACGATGAAGCCCCGTTAATGAGAGACTGATAATAGACAATTTTGAAACAACAACAAAGAGGCTTAACTTGTGTTAATTTAATCTTTAATTGTTTGAGCAAACCCAAAATATAAAAGATTCTGTGAAAGTTTCAGCAAATTATTATTGTATGATACAGCTTTTTAGTATTAAGGTATGGATATTCCATTATCAATTTTTCTTAATTTTCACGTCCTGAATATAGCTGAAATATTGCTTGCTGGACGTAAAACAACAATCCTTCAGTCAATCAATTAACCATTCAGTAGTGTAGGATGACTTGCCGATAAGAGATGGTTTCCCCAAAAGTGCACAATGGCAATATGTGACAAAGATATAGTGACAGTTTTTATCAAATTCCATTCAGTGATGTAGAAGAAGAAATGGTAGTAAAGGACTACCTTCACATAACTAGGCATTTAATTTTATAATGTCTCTTAATATTAACTACCCTAAATTTATTCTAATAAAGTGTGATATTGCTTGTGCTATGATGATATAGGATTTTAAGTTTGAGAAAAGTCATAAATTAGTCCGAAGACATTTCTAAAATTTTCTAAAACTTTTCGATGACCAGGTTCCAGGTCCTCACAAATTCCTTAAAAAATCAAAATATATAATATAAATGGGCCGCGTTTTGCATCGAAGGGTTATTTCTAAAAATATTACCACCTTCGGAAATAGTTTTGGTGTGTAAGTTGTGGTGCGTTCTTTACCACAAAAATGTACAGTATTCAATACAGAGATCAGTTGAACATGCTTAATAAAGAATTGTTTTACATTTAATTTTACTTAGGGGCACCGTTTGAGCCCTAGTGCTGGTATAGTGTGTGTTATTTGTATGCTGTATTTCCATATTAGCTACTAACGTCTTTGATTCATCAGCTTCCCATGTAATTATATTCACACGCCTTTAACTGAAGCTATATCGATCTTTCTTTGTGTCACAAATTCTTCCTTTGTTCGTCTTACTCGGATGTTCTTTACTTCAAATTTTTAAAATGTTTTAAGTTTGAATTAACTACATGTATCCGGACTCATTTACAACATTTCCGAAATATGTCAGTGCGATTTTATAATTTAAATTAGTTTAAAATCAGAAGCAGAACATTGAATAATTTTTCATCGGTGACGCTTCTGTTACGTTTATATCATAATATTAATAAATATAATTTTTTTACTAAATGAAATGACATATACATGAGTCACTTAATCTGCTAGTGGTGCATTCGGATCATATTTATCTATCTGATGAACTTGTCAGGCGTGACCGGAAAAAGTCGATTGTAACGTCATTTAGTTGTTCGTTTACACTTAAATTAACTGTCTTATCGGATATACAAGAATATATTTCAACGATGGATATTTGAAGGATAACTTCAAAATGTTGACGAAAAAAGGACCTAACGAAGTGAAATGTGTTGTCGTTGGGGACGGAGGGGTCGGGAAAACAAGTCTGATTCTCAGTTATACTTCTGGAAAAATAATGACAGTATACGAGCCCACGTGTTTTGACGACTATTTAGGTAAGTTTTTCTTAAGTTGGTTTTTGTTCATCGCTGTTATTATTTACATTTGTTTGTGGGTAAATGAAAAATAAACGGCTTCCGTTAATAATAGTGATATTAAAAAAGAAAGACAGAAGATGTATGAAAATAAAGGGATGATAGTGCACAACATAGTTGATTTTATCGATTTACTTCCTATTTTTGGAAAGGCTCACGTTACTAATGAGATTTTCTAAGAAAGGGAAAATAGTTACTTGAACAAATATGAGATATTGATTTAACTATAAATAAAAGACCTACAAAGACTGAAATGAGTTTTATCCATTAAATTGTCTTCATAAGTTTTGTAATATTAAATAAACAAGAAGTTTATGACGAGAGACCAAATGTAGCCTTTTATGGATGAAAGAAAAATTATTTGGGTTATTTACAATTATTGTACATATTCCAATGATGTACAAATAATAAAAGTCACTGTTGACGGATACTTGTCACGTCAATATAAAAATTGTGTATTTATTACGGGAAATCTACTTTACTGCTCAGGTCAAGGTCTTTTGTAAATTATAATTTGTGTCGTTTGGTTCAAATCATACTGAGGTAATTTGTACTATTTTTGTCAAAATATGGCACTATAAATGATTCCCTCTGCTATAAATTTAATCATTTTTGCGGGCTTTGTCTCTAGGTAGGAGATAAGCCTTCCTTGTTCAGAACCCACGATTTCACATGTAAAATGATATACCCCAACCTCTTTAAAATGAATCTTACAATATGCGTCCATAAACTAAATTTTTGTCAGTGACAGCTACATGTATACAATAGCATTCTTAACATTTATTTAATATCGAATTAAGTCGCGCATCCCTCGGTAACAGACACAAATATTCATCAACACTCCTGTATAAAAGTGAAAAAATTGTCTTTTGACTTTACATGGGCGAAATAATCAAAATGATTGACTGCGGCATTAAATTGCACAGGTATTTATTATATGCATGGCTTACTAACACTAATGCATAGGAAGAGTAAATATGTAATACATATAATTTTTAATTTGTTTTTATTTTTATTACATCTTATTAGTTACAGATGCTTAAAATAAGTAAGCGAAATATTTATAATAATTTGGTCGTTGACTTTATATGTATGTTCATTATTTTTTTTTATAGTTAACATTCATACGAAAAATGGTGATGAAAAGATGCAAATCTCAGACACAGCAGGCCAAGTACGTATCATGTCTGAAATCACTGTTATTGTTATGACATTACATGCAATACCTAAAACTAAAATAACATAACAAAACAAACAAACACAGATAAATAAATAAATAAATAAATAAATAAATAAATAAATAAATAAATAAATAAATAAATAAATAAATAAATAAATAAATAACGAAACAAATCTTGAACTCTTAAGGCAGCGGTGTTATTATGGTGATCATACATAGTGGTGTCTGGTGGAACGCTGGCTGTGTCAGAATTATCTTTGGAAGGACATATTCTAAGATTTTCAACTACATAACGCTAAAGTTTTATGAAGTTTCCTGTTCAGTTTTACAGATTTTTTAGTTTTTATTTATTGGCGCCATGCTAGCTATAACTGTTTTAAACGTTGCTAGATTATTATGATATTTATACTGCTAGAATGTTTCTTTAACGTTTTTGGTTAGGCCTAATTTTATTGCTGATGAAAAAAATTGACTTTAGAGAAAATACTATTTAGAAACTAATCATTTCGTATCCATCGAAACTGTACATGAAATCTATTTGATAATATTTACAGTTTATTTTATTATCTCATTGTTATTCCAAGCCAGACTATCAGCATTCAAGTATAATATAATTAAGCTATGCATCTACATGCAAGAACAATACAATGCAAATTTGTGAGAAAATGCTCCCCGCTTTGACAAAAAGTATTCGGTAAACAGGAAGTAGATGACCAAGGAGCATAAAATCGCTATACACCATACTGTAGGATAAAGCAATATGCAAAATTTTAGGCTTCTGCATTCTATTGTTGCTTAACTGCGACAGAAATTTTTGACTCTTCTTCGAAATAGGGGGATAATAAACCACCAACGATTTGTTTCTCGGTAAGATTTTGTTTATACATGTAACAGCTAAATTGATATTGTCTAGAAAAAGACATCTGATACTTACATATAACATACATTTCCACGAAATAGTTGAGGGAAAATACCAAGAAAAGATTTTAAGAAATGGTCGTTATATAGTTTATTACCTAAGAAGACACTTAAGAATGTAAACTAATTTTTAACCTTTTCTTTACAGGAAACGTACGATCGTCTTCGAACCCTGTCATATTATGATACAGACGTGTTTATTGTCTGTTTTTCTGTAGAGGACAAAGACTCGTTAGAAAATGTAAAAACTAAATGGGTTCCAGAAATCAAAGAGTTCAGACCAAAAACACCATTTATTCTAGTAGGAACACAAACTGATTTGCGTGGTTCCGTCACTGATATAACTGATGCTTGTGTTAAAACTGTGAAGGGTAAAAAACTTGCTAAAAAACTAGGGGCTGTAGATTATCTTGAATGCAGTGCTTTAGAATCTGTTGGACTTAATGAAGTATTTACAGCAGCATACAATGCAACGATTTCTCCCGAGAAAAAACACAGAGTTTGGCAGAGTTTTAAACGTGCATTTAGTAGACGAAAGTCCCGTGTAGTAGAAAACTGATTCTTAAAAATCAAAGTCTGATCGATACACTTGCATGTTTTGAATGTTTTCAAGAATGCGTGAGAGTTTGGGTGGATAAAAGATATTTATTTGGACACTGTGTGTTCATGTGAACAAGAAAATCAAAACACTTTACATCCCAACTTATTGTTATTGTTGTTTTTATGTTATTTTTATGGAAAAATAAATGAAAAAGCCAATGTTTTATATTTTATAAAATATGCCACAAAAACCTATAAATAATTTTTCTAATCAGTTTCACACTGCAATTTAATAAAATAATATATGCAGATTCATAGACCAAATGAGTTAAATTTTACTTAGCTATAATATAGTTACAACTGAAAACCACGGAGTATATTTACATCGTTGAGTATACACGTTTCTATATATTAGCTCTGGTTTTCCTTAATGACGGTGTCGGCCTTTCAAAACAATAAACGATAACTACAGTGTAGTTATTTTACGGCTGCGCCAGTCTCATCTTTAAACTCGCTTGAGAATTTGTGGAGCTTAAACTTACTTAACACCGTCGGTTACCCGAATTTGGTTCAGTAAAATTCTTCATGCCATCATTATTAGGTTTATCCATAGAGAAATCATTTTTAGAAGAAATTTAATAATCACCCAAATCAAATGTAATGGATAAACAATCAGAGCGATGCTTTGATCGCCGTTCGTCTTTTGAAATCGCGTTACCAAGGACGTAGATACATTTTTTCATTAAAAAAAGGGTTGGATGTCTGTATTCGGCCTTGAAATTAGCCAGTTAGATTAGTGAAAACGAATAATCTATAGGTCATGGGTTTTTTGTTTGAAAGGACTTTAATGTCACTTTGAGCAATTTGCAAGCTATAGTATAACGTCCATATTAGACAGAGGTACCTGATGGAATCATACTTTGCCTGGAATGCTTGCAATCCTCGTCAATTAAAGTTGAAGTCAAGCCCATCTCACACCCGCCTAGAATTAACTGTTCATAAGCCAACGAATAAATTTGTTCGTTTCGAGTTGTTATTTATCTTTTCCTTGTCCACGTGTTCACTCGATGATTTAAGATATAAGCGAACAATACCCAAGAGGATACACAACAAACATAGAACAAGAACATTAACAGAAAAGCAAGCGACACGAACTCTTAAGAAAATGCGAGTGAACTCCGGTGCTCCGGAAGAATAATCAGTGTTTGTTACACCCGTCGTTTCACAGGTACATTGTAATTCAGAGTGAATCAAGTCTGGTAAATTTATGACAATGCCACTGCACAACAGTTTAGGGTGTGAGTTGATTACAACCAATTAATTACTTAACTTGCCTGATACACTTACATGCTACTTTCAAATTGAAACAAAAATAAATTAGAATTTTCCTGGTATTAAATATACGGAAAGCAATAATACTATTTGAGTAATTACACCATACACGAAGATGTAACTAAGGAAACTGTTGATTGGTTTATACATTATTAAAGACTACTTTAGCTATATAAACTAGAAATTCAATATTACGTATCTATGCAAGAGGAAAGTCTGCATATTCTTTAAAGTACAGCCTAGCGCTATAGTTTCCAATGATCATAACTTGCGTCCTTATGTTAAGTGTTCCTCTAAAACGGGATTAAGTATTCGCACAAATGCAATAAATTTAATTTCTGTAATGGCTAAAACTGCATTATTAATGAGCAGAATCTAGCCAAAATATAAACTAAAATATTTTGTTAAGAATTCAAAATAAACCTTCATCACATCGTTGTGGTCACTTTCATTCTAGTTCCTTCTTCTAATTTTTATGCACAGCACGTTGTGAGACATCATGATCAGACTATAGTTTACACAAAAATGTAACTTATAGTAAGAAGATTTTTGTTTTTGTTTGTTTGAATGATGTAAACACCACTTGCAGCATTTTTTTTTGGCTATAACATGGCGTCCAGTTTTTATTGGCAGAGGATGCCGGAGAAAGCAATCTCGATGTGTAGTAGATAGTAGACGAACTACCTTAACCTCGCGGCCACCGAGCCCCCGTATTCAGCAGATAATATGCACCTAAACAACAATACTTTTTGGGGATCTATGTTTGACTTTTAAAAATCAGTAAGTATATTTTCTGCCAAAAAAATGCAACATTCCCGTTCAAATCTCCCCACCTACCTGTTAAAATAATTTCCTCGCATAAGTACGACACTACAGGGGCCTCGGTGGCCGAGTGGTCAAGGTAGTTCGGCTACTATTGATCACGTGGTCTGTCAACACTGAGATTACGGGTTCGATTCTCACTGCAGGCAGGGTGTACTCGACTCCAATCTTAATTGACAAGGATTGCCAGTTTTCCTACCACAGGTCGGGTGTGTATTCCGGGTACTCCGGCTTCCTTCCCAATAAAAACTGGGCGCTATGATATAGCTGAAAAATTGCTGAAAGTGGCGTTAAACACCATCAAACAAACAAACAAACGACACTACAGTTTCAGTATTTTTAATACAAAGGATTTCTAACATATGTAGGTCAATAACAACTAATCACTTCAGTAAATATGTTTCATATTCCTTGTCTGATGTAAAAGATATGTATGTATTGACAATATATATTGTATACTATAGAAACACCCGTTTACTTCTACCATCAGAATTGTGTTCGGTACAATTGGTAGTAAACAGTAAATTAACTAGCAGGTAGAATAAGATGGGCAGAAACTTTTATAGGATTCAATGGATCTTGTCGGAAAATGTAGTCTCACAGCTTGCTACATGTATACTTATTGAAAACGCTTAACAATGGTGTTCGGCATTTCTTGAACACTAGAAGATTTATTTAGCACTCAAACAAGATAGTTTTCAACATGAAGAATCATTATAAAGGTGATCTATACACTTAAAAGAATTGTGTTGGTTCCTAAAAATACATGCATTGTAAATTTTGTTTATTTTCTTTTTAAATAAATTTGTATCCTTAAGACATTAAGATAATTTCCTTAGAATGAAAGCAGGTACTTCGTTGTGTTGTTACATAAATGAATGAAAAAAAATTAAATTAATCGAATGACTCGATCAGTTACAAATTTACAAAGCTTATTGCACATTCCGCTATGGAAATAAGGAAACGTCAAATAAAGCATTTTGGGGCCTACATGATTTAAATTAATCCATTTCGATTGACCAGCTTGTGTTCTATATCTAAAACATTAATGTGCTCTGAACATATCATTCAGTTACTGTGACTGTAACTTTATCATCCAATAAAATATGTATAGAAAAACACGTAGAATTAAATTACTGAATACGTTCTGTTTACTAAAGACATTTTTTTTTATTGTCGCACGCTTTTATCTACTTTGTCTGTATTGAAATTCGCTTGATTTATTAAGCTATATTTATTTACAAGTTTAGCTTTTCTGAAAAGCTAACCGTCTCTTAGCTGTATTACCCATTTTATGGGTATTATTAAAGTATCTGTTGTTTGTAATTTATATGTAGGATAGGTAAGTAATGTACCTTTTAAGGACATTGTTTACGCTAACCTATTAACCAATGGTGATTGGGAGATTTAAATAACTGTCGTCACTTCACACTTGTTTTTTTTAAATAATTAAACAAAAATTGACTCCCTGAATAAATGTTCAACATGAACGGTAAAAATATGTGTTTTTTATATTTGCATCAATATCTGAACGAAAATAAGGATACAGAAAATATCAGTTGTATCCCAAACAGCTGTAAAATCGGCGAGATTTTGGCGCAATGTTTACCTTTTAATTGTTCACTGACCATGCACTGCATAGTTCATTTCAAAAATAGACTTCAAGCGGTCAAGCGGAATCTAATAGAAACCTGTTTTAGCCTAAAATATACTGTTAAAAAAAGAAACACATTGCCCTTTTAGGACTTGCAAAATGCAAATTATGCATTTTACATTTTACCAGGTGTAATGAAATGGTTTACATGCAAGTAAGTTTTTAACTTTATGTTCTGTTCATTTGATTTGGCTGTCTGTCAAATGAGCACAGTGACTCTATAAATGTGGTTTATTCAAAGGCTACGTTATAGAGTATATAAGGACAAGGTTAGAAGCTTACATTTATCACAAATTTAAAATAGTACAATGTCAAGTTTGGACCATTCTACTTGAAGTATCGTCATCGACCGTCTCCAGGCCGGAGTTACCAAAGTGAGATAACAGGAACTGAAAACGTAAACCAGAGCATAATTTCTTATTCCAGTAGAATGGCTCTGCTAGTGACCACGGAATTTAACACTATGGCATTCGACCCGTTAGGGCGTATTTTGGAGCAGTTTTGAAACCGTTACACAGAAGAGGGTGCAACAGATTAAGGGTCTGGATATTCCGTAATTGGCGCACAATCTCAGTCTCGTTTTCTGTTATAGAAAACATGATTGGAGAATACTTATATACCGACATAGGAATGAACGTTTCTTCTCCTGTGTCCACCAAGTGGATAGCGTCGGTGGCGGTAGCGTCTTGGTGTGGGCAGCGATCTCTTTTGACCGTAAAACAAAACTGGTATACATGTCTCAAGCAATTTAACTGCTGAAAGACACGGATACAAAATTCTACAATAACACCTCATGCTTGTAATTGATTGACAGATGGAATTGTTTCAGCAGGACAATGCCAGACCCCACAGAGAGCAGTTAACAAGAGACTTTCTTGAACAGAACAACATTAATGTGCTACTATAGCCTTCCAATTCTCCGGATTTGAATCCAAACAGTTGTGGAACCAGCTGGATAAACGTGTGCACCAGCGTCAACTTCCGCCTAAGAACCTCGATCAGCTTCTTCAAATTTTGAAACAGGAATGGCGAACAATTACACCTATAGAAGTATTAACTTAAACGTGACCGGAAGAATTCCTAGCTGTGATAAACTGACTTTTATTCACAAATCTCTAAGGAATGATCTGAATTTTTTCAATGAAAACCATTTTTGTTAATATCTTTATTTGTTATTGTAAAATCTTTGTCCAAAATACATCTACTGACATCGTAAAAAAGCCATTATGCGTTTATGAGTATAGATAGACATTACAATTGTTCAGTAGCCAATTAGAATACCCATTTTAATCTCAATCGTCCAATCAATGTATCTCATGTACGCGTCTGAAACACAAAATCTTGTCAAGAACAATTGACGTGTCTGCTGTTTATAGGTTTGCTTATTTATTAATAAAACAATTACTGACTATGATATGCATGGCTATCGGTATTACTCAACAATAATAAATGTATATAATCACCTCTCCTAGAGGTTAGTTTTACATTTTCTCTGGTAGAGAAATCCCGATGACGACCTACATCAAAGTCAGTAATTGTATAATAGCGGATTGTCGAGTGATCTAAACCAGCGTGGCACTCCAAACACGCTACCCACTGTGGGCCGCAGTCCGGCTTTCCGTAATATGACCTGAAACGTCACAACAAGAGGTATCCCTTATCCGCCACCTGGGGATGCGCACTGCAGCTCTGGATCGAGCACTGTGAACCCTCACAGTATTTTCCCAGAAGAAACAACCCATCAGCCTTACCTTCACATAGTCACAGATAACAAATTGCGTACTAACACAGACACAAACAACTGCGATAGCTAAATTACAAACGGATGCTATAGTATAGACGTGTGAAAGGTAAACATATTATTGATAAACGTTGTCACTTTGATTCCCGTGTATTTCGAAAAGCATACGTCTCAAGTTTTGTTAGTATATAAACAAATTAGGTTAAAAGACATACGTCGATGAATGAAATTCATTTGTACACATGTAATTACAACTCAGTTTAGTTTATTTTCCCTTTTAATTGAAATAGGCCCCAATCAAAATGATATAAAATTATCAAGTTTTTACTATTTCCGTAGATCATGTAATTTCATTGGTGGGGTGACGATTTTGTTTGTAATTTCCAATTGTTTTCTTGTTAAATTGAAATAAGAGTCTAGTGGCCAAATCAAGTGCCTGTCAAATTTAAGGGAAAGTTTTTGATTGGATGATATTTTCAACAAATTACTTCCATTCATACCAAGAAATGTATAAAAAAAAGAGTGTACCAAGGTTAACATGCGTCTAGGGTTTTCTCTGAATATTCCGGCGTCCTCCCACAATAAAAACTGGACGCAACGTTATAGCTTAAAAATTGCCGAAAAAGGCGGAAAACAATTAAAGGCATAACAGTAGTAAATGTATACCAGTAACAAGTTACCAGTACCAGATTGTGTACCCTACATTAGGTACAGTACTGAATACTTCGTTGTGTTCTGATTTGGTAAATAGTGGTTAGATGTGTACAATTTTTTAGCTGTAAGCTCCTGCATAAATTAAGTTTT
The DNA here is from genome assembly GCA_944474755.1 of Limnoperna fortunei. NCBI lineage: Eukaryota > Metazoa > Mollusca > Bivalvia > Mytilida > Modiolidae > Limnoperna > Limnoperna fortunei. The sequence continues at coordinate 37,784,166 of OX104113.1, forward strand.
AAAAAGTGGTAAAATTTTTCTCAAATCTTGCAAGATAAAATTTTGGTAATTTTTTAAACAATGTAGTATTTTTACATTCACTGCATTAGAAATTGCATGTAAAAGTGGGAGCGTCTCAAAATGTTCTTACTAGCGAAAAAAGGAATTGGTCACGGATATATATGGCATATATTTTTTAAATGGTAAATGAAAGTTTATTAATTTCCTAGTCCAGGTAAATGCTGATCAATGTTAGAAAGGTATGCAAATCACAGAAATGTTAGTGTTTTCGACTATAGCTAAAACATTTACTACTGTGCTACCTAAAACAAACAAGAAGTAGGATGACAAACTGTGCAAATAACTAGTATGACTTTAATGTTTTATATCAGACACTTGAGTTACCTCTCTTTGTTCAAAATAAAGTTACCGGATAATAGAGTCGGTATTGAATATTTTCCTACCGCAGGTTGGGAGTTCTTTCCGGGTACTCAGGCTTCCTCCCCCAATTAAAAATGGACGCCATGATATTGCTGAAACAAACAAACTTATTGAATAGATACTGGAAGACATGAAAGGAAAACAAATTATATGGCTAAACATGAAATTTTACAACGTAGTGAACGAGCCTGTTAAAAAATGCTATTTAAACTGTATTGAAGATGAAGCACATTTAAGTTTATTTGCCCAGTTTATGAAAGTAATACCAAACATTTTTGTAAAAAATTGTATACAATATATGTCCAAGTCTTAGATATAACTGAATACACGTATATGACAGTGTATGATATATCTCTATGGAATATGGAACGCCATTGCTGTCTTCTATGGAGGAAAATGTGATATTTTCAGTGGTCTTAACTTTATATTCAGTACTTCTTTCTTCATTTTGAGTGGATTTTACACCATGTTTAGTAGATATTTCATTGCATTATGTTAAGTAGTTTTTTCATTATGTTCAGTAGATACACTATTATGTTCAGTAGACATTTCATTATGTTCGGTAGAAATTTCATTATCTTCAGTAGAAACAACATTATATTCAGTAGATACAACATTATCTTCAGTAGATACAACATTATCTTCAGTAGATATAACATTATGTTCAGTAGAAATGTTATTATATTTAGTAGATGTATTCCTTTATGTTCAGTAGAAATGTTATTATATTTAGTAGATGTACACCTTTATGTTCAGTAGACATTTTATTATAGTCAGTAGATATTTTATTATATTTAGTAGATTATTATCAATTTGTTTAGTAGACTTAAGAAATAAAGCATGGAGGATGTGGTTTATCATTGTTTTACCACGGGGTGACATTATGTCGTATTATTTTATCCCGAGCGATAGCGAGGTATAAAATAACGACATAAATGGTCATCCCCTTGGTAAAACAATGATAATAGACTTAACATTATATGCAGTAGTTATGTGCAGTTACTAGAAACAATTAATTTGTTTATTTTATTTGAAGCAAAACCTGGTGGTCCTTAACTTTTGGCCAAGTGTATATAAATGGATGTTATTAAAGGATCAGATAGCGAAGATCGTGAGAGGAGCAAAATTTTAACCCTTGACAAGCGAAGATCGTTAGAAAAGCGGATCTTAACCATTAGTTTGCGAAGACCGCTAGGGGAGCGAATCGTAACATTTTGATATCAAAGATAGTTCGAGGAGCAGATCGTAACCATTAGCTGTCGAAGATAGTTCGAGGAAAGGATCGTAACCATTGGCTGTCGAAGATAGTTCGAGGAGCGGATCGTAACCATTAGCTGTTGAAGATAGTTCAAGGAGCGTATCGTAACCATAAGCTGTCGATGATATTTCGAGGAGCGGATCGTAACCATTAGCTGTCGATGATAGTTCGAGGAGCGGATCGTAACCATTAGCTGTCGATAATAGTTCGAGGAGCGGATCGTAACCATTAGCTGTCGATGATAGTTCAAGGAGCGTATCGTAACCATTATCTGTCGATGATAGTTCGAGGAGCCTATCGTAACCATTAGTTGTCGATGGTTGTTCGAGAAGAGGATCGTTACCCTTGGTTATGATTTCCATTATGACATTCGTTACACAGCATTTTCTTATGAATTGGAAAGAAACTATACAATTATGTGCATTTACAGCCTTGTTCCCTTTGACTTACTAACATAACAGTTTCCAAAAGGGCTTCCCAAAACCATGTTCATTATTTAAATGTGTTTTTATTGCCTCAATGAGGACAACTCGACATTAGAGTTATATGTTGGTAGCGATGCAGCATTATTAATTGTACTATAAAATTTTTGCCCCGAAACTGTGACAGAAACTACAGTCAAACCTGTCTTAAGTGAACTTTGAATGGAAAAAGGTCACATAAGATAGGAGTCATCTTGTAAAAGATTGAATAGAAGACGTGTATTGTTTCTTTTAATAAAGTAAAAAATGAAAAAATTTACATTCATTTTATTTGATTATGAAAATTCCCAAACGTGTCCTTTCCTTAAAACGTGTTGAATCAACACAAACTTGTCTATATTACACCTAAACGTGTCCAGAACGGTCACACGTCAAAAACGTGCCCGATATCTACGACCCCGAAACATTATGAATGACAATAAAACCAGTTGATCTATATATAATTGCTGCAAAGTGAAATAAATGAGAATGTGACGAGAAAAAAATGAAAATAATAAAGCTATTTTACAAAAGTCAAAACAAAAACTTTTCATGTGGCAACGTTTGAACAGCACGGTTGGCAGTCATAGACAAACTGGACACGTTTGGGCGTACAAGAGATAATGAACACGTTTCCCCTATTCGAATCTGAAATTTATCGAAGTAAAGGAGTTGGACAGACAAGATTGGGCGAGCACTGACGTCAATCGGATATGCTTGAGCGGATCGGACACATTCGTTGTGCCTGTTTTACTGGTATCTTTGTGTTTTGACTGTACGCTCCACGCAGAATGTGCAAGTCGGTCGGGGGCCTCGATGGCCGACTGGTTAATATAATTAGTCATCTACTATTGATCACGTGGTCTGACAACACTAAGGATGTGGTTCGAGACTCCCCGCGGGTAGGGTGTACTGGACTACAATCGTAATAAATGAGGATTGCCAGTTTTTTCTATCGTATGTCGTGGGTTTTCTCTGGGTACGCCTGCTTCCTCCCAAATAAACTCGGCGCCATGATATAGCTGAAGCATTGATTGATGAAACTGGTCTTAAAAGCCATTTAAACAAACAAACAAGCAAGTCGTTCGAGAACCAAAGTATAACGGTTAGTATTGATTTTTCCCTTTTGTAAAAAAACGACATGAACATAAAACACGACGTTGTGGGAAACATCACCATTTCCAACTCGATGAGCCAAATGGCAATAAAGCCGAATGACGACATTGGTGACTATTCAAATGACAGGGCAATATGAATTTGGCTTCTGAAAATGATAAAAACTTTTTATTGATATAAAATTTTGTTTTACGCTTCGCAGAAACCTGATAATTGACAATGGACTACAAATCTTCCTTTCGTCGGACAAGGTTTATTTATTGTATAATTACTTAAACTATTAATATAGGCAACAGTAAACTAGTAACTGGATTGTTAGTTTTAATTTAAATTAAATACAAGCAATAGTCTCAATTATGATACATCCTTAATTGCATGTATTCAAAAAAGAAAAAAAAATATCATGGGGTTTTTATATGATGAGAGATGACTTAATTTACTAATAAGAATCGAAGTACAGTAGCCAAATAATAAACATTCGATTTACAGAACAGAAAAAAATAATGAGGAACCATTGGATTCCTTGTAAGTGTGGTCAATAAAAATATCACTTATTATGTTGGCTGTCTGACTCGGCAACATTCAAAACAATTTGGCTTTGTATTTACAGAGAAGAATAATAGGTTCTTACATACGTTTTAGGATAAACCGGGCCATCTTCTATTAGTTATAGACATTTTTTGGTTTTTGCGAGTGAAGCGCAGCGGTCGATAAAAAAGAAGCTACATTATTGTAGCTACTGTGAAACGAAACGAGCAAATTTTGTTTAAAGCGCATGCGTATCTGATTGTAGGTCCCTATTTCCTCCGTAAAGCATAAACGGTAGAATTAATATCCGACATCCAATCAGAATGCCCGGAACAAAAAACATTATAGTTACGATAACAAGGTTTTGTTTCAGGCGTTTTGAATGGATGACGCAACGAGTATAGATGAGTGCACGTGAGCTCATCCGAAATCGGTCATTTCAACCTGAATAACAGAAAAATGAAAACAATTTAGCAAATCAGAAACAATGATTCGACATGACAGTCATGTTTGATGATCGAACAGTGCAAAATGAGGTATTTTTGTCATCCTGCATAGTTATAATCAAGGTGGCCATAATCGTTAATGTTACCCTTTTTGTAAGGCGATTTCATGTGTATAGATAGTCCTGCAAGATCAAGACGAAACGTGCCAGCTTTTAATCAAAAGACAAGGTTGTGTAAGTTTCTCCCGTCATTTTTGGTTCAGCGTTCGTCAGTAAAACATTTTACCTTACCCTCATACACACTTCATTTTATTTTGCTGCTTACTAACGTTATAATTAATGCTGAATATTGTAGTCTGATTGTTGGGCCATTTTAACGTTTAAATTGTAAGTACAAAAGCTAAACATTTTATTAGTACTAAAATTAGTATGGCTACGCCAATTACACATGATAATATAATTTACAGTACAGTACTGATATATCAACATTGATATTGCATATATACATACATAAGCCTAAAAACAAAAAAAATATCAACAATTGAACGTATAGTTCAAATACTTGTATAAAAATTGTTGCCAAGATAAAAAGGTTCGATAACCTACAAAGAGATTACTCGTCATAACAACAACTACTTGTTAAAGGCAACCACTGGCCTCTAGGCTATCACTTTGTGATTACAGAGTATATCAATATGATAAAGGTCATAAAATAGAGCACAGCTGCATTTCTTGTTGTATCAACACTGAGCTTATGGCTTTGTTTATGCGTCTCTTAACCTTCTTATCCTTTTCTGGAGAACATTCAATGTAACATGCACATCCTACACGCTTTGCCAAAGCGAGGCCCTCGGCTTGTGACACATACTTTACAGTTTTGTTATTCTCTCGAAGGTCAGTCTGTGTCGCCACAAGCACTAGCGGCATATCACCCATAAGGTTACGAATTTTAGGCACCCATTTCTCTTGCACATTTTTAAATGACTTCGGTTGCACTGCAGAATAACAAACTACAAAGACGTCTGCTTCGGAAAAAATGGATCGTGTAGTATCATTAAGTGCTTCCTGCGAAAAAAAAAACAAAGAAACTTGTAAGGTCTGTAGGCCAGAAATATCCATCAAGATTAATCTACGAGAAAATATAATTGGCCATCCTGTAAATTTATGTCTAGATTAATTTCGGGGTATTTGTTCATATAATGGATCATAATGATTTGTTTAAATTGGTGACGTGACAGAACTGACATTTAAAACAAGTAAAACACAGTGCGAGAATATAAGTAATCTGTAATTTAAACTTATATAAAAAATAACTCGGGTCAGATTACAATTACCAGATTAAATAAAACATTGTAGTACAGAACTGTTAACGATAGCTATAGAAAATGTCTTAGAAAAGACGGATAAAATCAGAAAAAAGAAAAATAATCTCGTTGGTCAACGGTCACGTTCTTTAATGCGAGTGAAACACAATGACGAACTAGATACTACAATTGTACTAAATTGTATCAAATCATGATATGGTAATCGTATTTCGCCACAGGATATTTACAATAAATATCTGTAATTTAAAGTCAAATGAGTTATTTCAAATTATTATAAAAAAGACAATATTCCGTCATTGGGATAAAAAAAAAAGGGATAAATGTATCCGAAAACAGAGAAGAATGCAAATGTTTTCATAAGTAAATCTGCTTAAGAATTTATTTCAGGAATAAAATTTGAGAGATTTTTTCACAGGAGTTTTCCAAGCTATACTGCAACATGACTCCAAAATGTTGCAAAATTTAATAATATAGAGTTATTTTATGTATTTTTAGGGAACAGTGCTACTTATTGCTTCGAGGGGCTGGTTGCTCAAGATCGAAGGCCGAAGGCAGCAGTTCCCAAGTTATCTCCAGCAAAATGGAGATGACTTTACAAGTTTTATAAACTTATACACAAGCTAACTGTCAGCTTAAATTTAAAAATTTGTGGTGATTTCATTTGGATAATTGGCTTTTTTAGGTAGTTTTTGAAAAATGTTGAAAAATTTAAAGAATTTAAAAGAATTTGAAATGCATTGTGAATAACATTTTTGGTGCTAGCTGAGACCGTTTTATCCAAAAACAGCATGATATTCTCCCCAGAGACATCTTCAAAATGATCAGCTATGATCGACCTCGCCACAAATGACCTGAATCGGATGTGCGTTTGACGAGGGAAGAACTACGCATATGTGTTCGAAAACATCGGCCATTTTAACATTTTTTTTAATTGTCAAAAATAAAGCATATGAACATTTTATACTACGAGTTAATAAAAAAATATTATGAGCAGCTAATTCCCGAAAAATAAAAACCCCCCAAAACATTGGATGTTGATAATTTGAGACATACCCATTTGAATTCTTACACCTAAAAGTTTAGGCTGAGATCACAATGTCTTATCGAGCTTATAATGAAGTCCTGACATACTGAATAAATGCCTAAATAATCAGCAGTTTGAGAAATGGACATCATAATAAGACTGTATACTATATTTTATTATTTTGTTTCTATTGTTTATATATATTTTGCTTTGTTTTGTTTTAAAAGACTTCCCAAAAATAGTCTACAGAGAAATATACATTGATAACCTAAATGTCGATCAGGTAAATATCTTTTTTGAAAGGTAATTATTTTATATGATTTAATATTGTACGCGATTTACCGCATGCCTCAATAAATTCCAGAAAATTTTGACATTTTTTATTGAATGTGTATGATGAAATAAACAAACGAAACAAGAAAATGATTTTATCTTTGCTAGTCCCATTACTGAATTAATATATCTGTATAATATCATACAAAATAAGCGTTTGGTGTGAATACGCGTTAATAAAAACTAAGTCAAAGCCACGTTGACCTATTCTTTAAGGCAGTTAGTTATCTCGGGATTCCATTGCTTCCTTTCCAACTGGACGCCATGATAAAGCTGAAAAATAGCTGAAAGTGGCGTTAAACTACATTCAAATATTAGTGAAACCAACGTTTACGAACAAAACAAAAATAAAGCATAACTCAAAAACTATTATTGCAACATGAATGAAGGTTTTTATGTACAAATGATGTTAAAGTTTTTATGTACAAATGATGTAACAATGGCATAAAGACAAATGGTTAGATAGCCAGTACATGTGTCATAACGATATTCGTCTGTAAGTTGGTGTGTGTATATTTTGTTAAATGCTAAGTACGTCAATTCATCATATATCAAATGAAAACAAGAAAATGTGTCCCGACTCTCGACGACACTCGCTTGGCACATGTTGGTAAATACCTCCTTTTTCAGTTCACTTAAGCCTGAAAATATTTAGCACAGCTTTAAAAAGGTTTCTTGGAGATGTTAAGTCATCTTCATTTAAACAGCTTCAACGAAAAGGTAAACCAGAATAGGGACGGATGGAAAATCCGTATGTCCCTTTCGTTGGAAGGACATAAAAAGGCTTGTGTTTTCTACATGCACATTCTTATGGATAACAACTATCTGCGGTGACGTTTTATTTATCTTAAAAGAAGTCAACGGTCAATGTCTATGTCATCCTCACAAGTCAGGGTTTCTATGTCCACATGTGTCCACGAAACCCTGACAAACTTAGCTAGGAAATTTCATATGACGTCCAACCGTCAAAATATCAACCAATGAAATTGCTTGAAAGAAGCAAGTGTTTGGCAGTAGTCATTCTTACTCATTCTTGAGTGGGAAGAAAACGTAATGCAACTAATAAATAACGCTGTAATAACAAACTATTAACACTACTGTACAAAATACAATGGTTTTTACATGGTCTATGCCACACATCCGTTTGGTTTATTTACAATCGACATCGGGATATCCCCTAACCAAGTCGTGAATAAAAACGAGCCTTTGATTGGTTACATTAAGGTATGATGTAGACAATCAAAACAGTGACTTCTAGCCCGGGAATTTCCTAGCTAAGTTTGTCAGGGTTTCCTGGACACATGTGGAAACAGAAAAACTTAGGTATTTAGCTTTACCAGTAACTAAAAACTGGACAAAGGCCAATGTCAATGTAAACTTAGGTATTTATCTTACCAGTAACTAAAAACTATAGAAAGGTCAATGTCAATGTAAACTTAGGTATTTATCTTACCAGTAACTAAAAACTGGACAAAGGTCAATGGCAATGTAAACTTAGGTATTTATCTTACCAGCATCTAAAAACTGGACAGAGGTCAATGTCAATGTAAACTTAGGTATTTATCTTACCGGTAACTAAAAACTGGACAAAGGTCAATGTCTATATAAACTTAGGTATTTATCTTACCAGTAACTAAAAACTGGACAAAGGTCAATGGCAATGTAAACTAAAGTATTTATCTTCCCGGTAACTAAAAACTGGACAAAGGTCAATGGCAATGTAAACTTAGGTATTTATCTTACCGGTAACTAAAAACTGGATAAAGGTCAATGTCAATGTAAACTAAAGTATTATCTTACCGGTAACTAAAACCTAGACAAAGGGCAATGTAAACTTAGGTATTTATCTTACCGGTAACTCAAAACTGGACAAAGGTCAATGTCAATGTAAACTTATGTATTTATCTTACCAGTAACTAAAAACTGGACAAAGGTCAATGTAAACTTTGGTATTTAGCTTTACCGGTAACTAAAAACTGGACAAAGGTCAATGTCAATGTAAACTTAGGTATTTAGCTTAACCAGTAACCAAAAACTGGACAAAGGTCAATTTAAATGTAAACTTAGGTATTTAGCTTTACCAGTCACTAAAAACTGGACAAAGGTCAATGTCAATGTAAACTTAGGTATTTAGCTTTACCAGTAATTAAAACCTCACAAAGGTCAATGTCAATGTAAACTTAGGTATTTATCTTACCAGTAACTAAAAACTGGACAAAACTCAATATCAAAGTCAATTTAAACTTAGGTATTTAGCTTTACCAGTAACTAAAAACTGGACAAAAGTCAATGTCAAAGTCAATTTATGTTTAGATATGTAGCTTTACCAGTAACTAAAAACTGGACAAAACTCAATATCAAAGTCAATTTAAACTTAGGTATTTAGCTTTACCAGTCACTAAAAACTGGACAAAAGTCAATGTCAAAGTCAATTTATGTTTAGATATGTAGCTTTACCAGTAACTAAAAACTGGACAAAAGTCAATATTAAAGTCAATGTAAACTTAGGTATTTAGCTTTAGCAGTAACTAAAAACTGGACAAAAGTCAATGTCAAAGTCAATTTATGTTTAGATATGTAGCTTTACCAGTAACTAAAAACTGGACAAAAGTCAATGTTAAAGTCAGTGTAAACTTTGGTATTTAGCTTTACCAGTAACTAAAAACTAGACAAAACTCAATGTCAAAGTCAATTTAAACTTACGTATTTAGCTTTTCCAGTAACTAAAAACTGGGCAAAGGTCAATGTCAATGTAAACTTAGGTATTTAGCTTTACCAGTAACTAAAAACTAAACAAAACTCAATGTCAAAGTCAATTTAAACTTAGGTATTTAGCTTTTCCAGTAACTAAAAACTGGACAAAGGTCAATGTCAATGTAAACTTAGGTATTTAGCTTTACCAGTAACGAAAAACTAGACAAAACTCAATGTCAAAGTCAATTTATGATTAGATATGTAGCTTTACCAGTAACGAAAAACTAAACAAAACTCAATGTCAAAGTCAATTTAAACTTAGGTATTTAGCTTTTCCAGTAACTAAAAACTGGACAAAGGTCAATATCAATGTAAACTTAGGTATTTAGCTTTACCAGTAACGAAAAACTGGACAAAACTCAATATCAAAGTCAATTTAAACTTAGGTATTTAGCTTTACCAGTAACTAAAAACTGGACAAAAGTCAATGTCAAAGTCAATTTATGTTTAGATATGTAGCTTTACCAGTAACTAAAAACTGGACAAAACTCAATATCAAAGTCAATTTAAACTTAGGTATTTAGCTTTACCAGTAACTAAAAACTGGACAAAAGTCAATGTCAAAGTCAATTTATGTTTAGATATGTAGCTTTACCAGTAACTAAAAACTAGACAAAACTCAATATCAAAGTCAATTTAAACTTAGGTATTTAGCTTTACCAGTAACTAAAAACTGGACAAAAGTCAATGTCAAAGTCAATTTATGTTTAGATATGTAGCTTTACCAGTAACTAAAAACTGGACAAAAGTCAATGTTAAAGTCAATGTAAACTTAGGTATTTAGCTTTAGCAGTAACTAAAAACTGGACAAAAGTCAATGTCAAAGTCAATTTATGTTTAGATATGTAGCTTTACCAGTAACTAAAAACTGGACAAAAGTCAATGTTAAAGTCAATGTAAACTTAGGTATTTAGCTTTAGCAGTAACTAAAAACTGGACAAAAGTCAATGTCAATGTCAATTTATGTTTAGATATGTAGCTTTACCAGTAACTAAAAACTGGACAAAAGTCAATGTTAAAGTCAATGTAAACTTAGGTATTTAGCTTTAGCAGTAACTAAAAACTGGACAAAAGTCAATGTCAAAGTCAATTTATGTTTAGATATGTAGCTTTACCAGTAACTAAAAACTGGACAAAAGTCAATGTTAAAGTCAATGTAAACTTAGGTATTTAGCTTTAGCAGTAACTAAAAACTGGACAAAAGTCAATGTCAAAGTCAATTTATGTTTAGATATGTAGCTTTACCAGTAACTAAAAACTGGACAAAAGTCAATGTAAACTTTGGTATTTAGCTTTACCAGTAACTAAAAACTAGACAAAAGTCAATGTCAATGTCAATGTTATCATAGTTATTTAGCTTTACCTGACAAGTCAAGTTTAAAGAAGCACAGGGTAACAAAACACAAATATCTCATACTAAATTACAAACTACGTCCTTCAGCATCGTAACCTTGGATCTGACGGCTAACAATTCAATTGGAAAGGGATTTAATGGGTGGTATATTCTGTTTCATTGAGTCGGGTTTATTTCAAAGTACAATTACTGAATAGCAAAAATGAACTCTAGACGACACCTGAGATCTTATATTGTAAAGATTCTTATATCACTGGAGCTATGCACTAGTATGTAGGTCTTATTAACCTGTTTTAAATGTATACATCATAATGAGTGAAATATAAGCTTCTTATATTAGTTTACTTAATTCCAATGGTTACAAAAGTAATTAAAATTATCATTTTTCGTTTGTTAACAGTGTGGATGTTTTAAAGGACACTTTTATTTTCTTTACAGAACTTTTTGTTTAAAATCTATTAGTCTGCTGATGATATAATTTAATTACGATAACAAATTGTATAAGTATATGAAACACGGTAAAAGTAAAATATTAAAATCTCAAGTTTAATAAAACTGATAATATATCAGTAAATATTCATGTTTGATGAAGGATTTTCACAAAGTTCATCTGACATAATAAGGTTGATAGATATACATAGGTAAATTAAGGTGTATTGGCCAAAATTTCTGATGTAATTGGGTTGGTATTTTAGGACGTGCAGTTTTACATATTTCCTACTCTCGGTTTAGACATTGCTGTGGTTTGCATATAGTGGATTGTTTACCGGAAGTTACATGTATTAATATGGAAATAAATACCTGTTCTAGAGTATCCAGCAATTGAAGATGTCGCTTCTTTCCAGATAAAGATATTAATCCTGAAAAATATGTGTACTTATGAATAATAGCATTTTACACCTAAAAAACGACCAACAGTAAAATTTTCATGAATAAAACGTGCTTTTACTACGAATGATGGAATGAGCTTTATATTATTAACTTGATATTAAAGACAGTTAACGATCTTTATACATTAACATACTGAAGAATAAAATTATTTGAATTTTAAAATATCGAATTAAGCAACAATTTACAACCAGATAGGCAAATAGTTTTGTATTAAATCACTTAAGTAATGTGACTAATTATACCAACGATAAATACATAAATCATTTTTACATTATTCTTAGGTGACAAATAACTTGTACGTCCTTACTCACTGGTCCAAATCGACATAAACAAAACACAAAAGTATAATGTGTCTCAAGTTAATACGTTTAATAATAATAATTAAAAAACTTACCCGCATAGTTGTCAAAAGCTGATGGTACAAAAGTTGTTGGAAATCTGTTTGTAGCATAACTAACTAGCATACTCGTTTTACCAACACAATCATCACCGATGACAACACATTTGATATGCTTCTGATGTTGGACCATTGTTTAAAAATTACGGATTCTGGCTCTTTACAATATCTGCTGACATATTACTTGTATCAAATGTAATATCGGAAGAACTTCGCGCCATCCTCTTATAATCCTAGTGTCACGTGAGTATACTCTTTCACTACGTATGACGACATAACTCACACACCTTTCATGTGTAAACAAACGTTACGCATAGTTTTATCTACAAGTATTCGTTATACAAAACGATATATTTAGAACAAACACAGAAGAATTTGGAATTTTCATTACCCTTTATTAATTATATCACAGTTTAACAAGGTATCAAAAAATCATATTACTATATAAATCTTACATGTATTGTCACAATACATGTAAGATTTATATAGTAATATGAGCCTCATTGTATAAACTGAAATTAAAATTATAGGTAAGTTTGCAAATAATCAAATTCATTTAAACTGATACAAACTAGTTAAACTTTAACATTTGACATTGAAACCTAAAAATGACCAAGTCAAAGTCGTGTTACAATACATTGTGATAAACTTAGAATAATCTTGTCTTTCGAAATATTACATAAAATATTGTTAAAACAAAAAATCCAAAACAGATTCAACAATTTGTTAAAGCAAACGATTCATTAAAACCTCATTATTTTTATTCAATTTACTCAAAATATTTTGAACCTAATTTAATAAAACTTTAATACAAAGACAGAATTGAAAAATGTGATGTATGTCCTTATGTACACTACAAGGTCAGCTTTAAAACAAAATTTACTGGTTGCTACGGCACCTTGAAGGATTCTCCAGTTGAAATCACCTTTATGCAATGATGTGTATTAATAAATATGACGAAATATAATGTTTATGGATATTTTTCTGTAAAATATTATTCCAGGGTGACAATAATTTTTAGCACAGGAATTACTTAAATTAACAAATTAAATCATTTATTTAGACGAAAGATCGGAAATAACGTGCATTTAAATATTGCAGAACAAAACTGTTATCGCTATTTTGCAGTATTTTCCTTTGATCTTTGTGTGCGATATTATTCCATCTCACTCTACTAGCGTGAGATGGGCCAATCTCAGCTCGTTGTCAAGACGTCGTTAAGTAAACACTGTGACGTCACAATGTTACAAAACAGCGATAAACAGATTATTTAAGTTTTATGAAACTCTATGCATTTTCTCGTCATCTCATCTCATAGTCCGAGAATCCTCTGCCGTCCAACGCTTTTTAGCTCACCTGACCCGCTATTGTTATCACTTTGAGTCCGTCGGCGGCGTCGTCGTCGTCGGCATCTGTAAACTTTTAACATTTTAATCTTCTCTGAAACCACTTGGCAAATTGAAACCAAACTTGGCCATAATGTTCATTGGATGGACCTTTATAAAGTTTGTGTTTTTTATTTGGATTGGGAAACCAATATGGCCGCCACCGCAAGACTTAGTTTAACATAGGACCCTATGGGAAAAAAGTTTAAAAGGGCTTCTTCTCTTAAACCGTTTAACCAATCAAAACAAAACTTACTAGCAATATTGTTTGGATGGTCCTCTATAAAGTTTGTGTTTTTTATGGCAATTGGAAATTCAAAATGGCCGCCACCGCAGGACTTAGTTTAACATAGGACCCTATGGGAAAAAGTTTTAAAAGGCTTCTTCTCTGAACACGGTTAATCCATGGAAACAAAAACTTACTAGAAATATTGTTTGGCTGGTTCTCTATAAAGTTTGTGCTTTTTATGGCAATTGGAAATTCAAAATGGCCGCCACCGCAGCACTTAGTTTAACATTGGACCCTATGGGAAACAGTTTAAAAGGTTTCTTCTCTGAAACCGGTTAACCAATGGAAACAAAATTTACTACCAATATTGTTTGGATGGTCCTTTATAAAGTTTATGTTTTTTATGCCAATTGGAAAATCAAAATGGACGCCACGGCAGGACTTAGTTTAACATAGGACCCTACGGGGAAAAGTTAAAAAAGGCGTCTTCTCTGAAACCGGTTAACCAATGTAAACAAAACTTACTAGCAATATTGTTTAGATGGTCCTCTATAAAGTTTATGTTTTTTATGACAATTGAAAATTCAAAATGGCCACCAACGCAGGATGTAGTTTAACATAGGACCCTGTGGGAAAATTTTTAAAAGGCTTCTTATCTGAAATCGGTTAACCAATCGAAACAAAACTTACTAGCAATATTGTTAGGATGGTCCTCTATAAAGTTCATGTTTTTATCCCAACCGCAAAATCAAAATGGCCGCCACAGCAGGACTTAGTTTAACATAGGACCCTACGGGGAAAAGTTAAAAAAGGCGTCTTCTCTGAAACCGGTTAACCAATGTAAACAAAACTTACTAGCAATATTGTTTGGATGGTCCTCTATAAAGTTTATGTTTTTTATGACAATTGGAAATTCAAAATGGCCACCAACGCAGGATGTAGTTTAACATAGGACCCTGTGGGAAAATTTTTAAAAGGCTTCTTATCTGAAACCGGTTAACCAATCGAAACAAAACTTACTAGCAATATTGTTAGGATGGTCCTCTATAAAGTTCATGTTTTTATCCCAACCGCAAAATCAAAATGGCCGCCACAGCAGGACTTGGTTTAAACATAGGACCCTATGGGAAAAAGATTAAAAAAGGCTTCTTCTCTGAAACCGTTTAACCAATGGAAACAAAACTTATTAGCAATATTATTTTGGATGGTCATTTATAAAATTTGTGTTTTTTATGCCAATTGGAAAGTCAAAATGGCCACCACAGCAGGACTTGGTTTAACATAGGACCCTTCGGGAACAATTTTAAAAAGGCTTTTTCTCTAAAACCGGTTAACCAATGGAAACAAAACTTACTAGCAATATTGGTCCTCTTTGAAGTTTATGTTTTTTATGCCAATAGGAAAATCAAAATTGCCACCACAGCATTACATAGATTAACAGTAGACCCTATGGGAAAAAGTTCTATTAGGTTTCTTTTCTGAAACTGATTAACCAATGGAAACAAAACTTACTGACAATATTGTTTGGATGGTCTTCTTTCTTTAAGTTTAGGTTTTTTATTGCCAATAGGAAATTCAAAATGGCCACAGCCACAGGACTTAGTTTAACATAGGACCCTATGGGCAAATAAAAAAGATCTTCAAGATCTTCTCTATATATACAACCGGTTAATCAATGGAAACAAAACTTTCTAGTAATATTGTTTGGATGGTCCTATTTAAAGTTTATTGAACATTACAGGACTTACTTTAACATCAGGGAAATGCCATCTTCAATGCCTATAAAATCAGGTGAGCGATACAGGCTCTTAAGAGCCCCTGGGGTTTTTTTGCGTGGGAAAAAACGCAAAAGAAAGCGGTGTACGGCAGAGGATTCTCGGACTACTGATCTCGGGGCTGTCGCCCTTCGATGAGATATGGACGAGAAAACGCACCTTGTGTCAAAAAACGTAAATAACCTTTAAATATCAGTATCATCGTGTAAAAAACGTTCCATCAATCCACCATTCCTGTAAGATGATATTAATTTAGTCCTTGTTCACTGGTCGATACTCATTTAGAGAATAATGAGACTAGTCGAGACTGGGCCGAGCTCAGGTAAAGACTCATTCAGAAATTTCAAACTGATCGAGACTGATTTAGACAAAAAACGACTAGTCGAGACTAACTCGAGTTCAGGACGAAACTCTTTAAAGTCTTTTCAGACTGATCAGGACGGATTCAGACATAAGGAAGCAAGTCGAGACTTGGTCGAGTACAAAGACAGACTATTTCAGACTTGTCAGTCCAATGGCGCGTAAAGTTAAGACAGATTCAGACCGGTCAAGTAAAAATCAATAAAATTCTGTACAAAAACTAACGTCTTCAGACTTTTCCTTTTTTGTAGAGTACGATCAAAAAAGGCTTCTCTGCATTTCTAGCAAAGGTTTTTATTTCCTTACCCGAATCAATAATACTGCCCTAAGGCAAGGTTAAATGCGGCAACAATTTCTTTAAGGTCAAAGAAATATGTAGTAGGTTTAAATATTGTATATTGTATAATATTTATATTTAAATCTCGAACGAACCTATGCGCCACTGGTCTTATTACGTTAATAGCATTGAGATCAGGGATGTTGAGTTTAATAATATAAGTAAATATTATTCGTAAACTATCATATTACATTTCATTGTTTTCATTTATTATATTTTGTATTTAAAATTCTTGTTAAATTTTCTTTTACTTCGCTTTTCCATGATCCCACCATTCTTTTATACTCTTAGACTCTGATTTCCTCGGCTCAGTTGCCAAGGCATCTAAATGTTGTTAATCATATCGAAGTCCTTTTATCACCTAAAAGAGATGTATTTAGAAACCACTAAGCATCATTGAAAGAAAAAGAAACAAAGAAGAAAAATATTTTAAAACTCTAGTTTAGTTATCATGCTGAATTTTACAAATTGTACACGTAGTCATTTTCCCGGACCTAAGTCATCGAAACAATTCAGACATAAGTAAATCCATACGGTCATCTTATACAAAAGCCTGGCATGATAAACTGTCCAAATGCACAGATGGAAAACTTAGAATATATAACAATGAAGTCAAATTTCGACATGAAACACAACTTGATATGATAAAGAGTTTTGAGCTCAGGAGAAGCCTGTGCAAATTTAAAATGTCTTGCAAATAGAAGTAGGAAGACACGAGGATATACTTCCACACTCAATGCTTTGCCGGTAATGCGGCTCGGGCGAGGATAAAATTCACTTAATATTGAAATGCCTCAAATATAGAGATGACAGGCAAACCTTACATAACTTAAAATAATTGAATCTTGTGCAAATTTGTTCACTGTTAGATGACTCATAAAAGTTAATGTGGTTACTGAATTGTGAAAATGTAAACATTCTGAACGGTCAGAGTGATTTATATACATGAACTTCCGATAAATATGAAAGATATTAATTAGCTCTATACAATTTTTTCCTGCTACATTTTCCCTCGATGCATGAAATTGTTAGTTACATTGGACACGAGTGTGCAAAGCTTTGCACACACATCCTTGAGGACCGTCCCTTTGTGTTATTTGTAGACCTACAACCAGCGTTAATTTATTATTACTTTTTTCATATGGGTCTCTATACTAAGCAAACTGTTGGTCCGCACTTGACACGAATTGGACTGTGTGTACACTGCACACGCATCGTTAATACCTTCTCTTGCAGATCCACAAATTGTCTTAACTAATTATTTATTGCCTTATTATTTTATTTTATAATCCCTAATTATTAATTAATTAATGTCCAATGTAAATAAATAAATAAATAAATAAATAAATAAATAAATAAATAAATAAATAAATAAATAAATAAATAAATAAATAAATAAATAAATAAATAAATAAATAAATAAATTAATTAATTAATTAATTAATTTATTAATTTATTTATTTGTTAGTATACATTGGACACGAAGAATAGTGTGGACATTGCAAAGCTTTGCACCGTCCCGTGGTGTACTTTGTACACTTACAACCAGGTTCACTTTTTTATATGGTTCTCTATATTACTTGGTAAACTGTTGTTCTGTAATAGAGATATCTGCTTGTACGGTCTTTCTCGCATAAAAAAATAAAATTAATTCTTTTCCATTTTTTTTGCGTATTTCATATACTTTTATTGCTAATTTTTTCCGCCACATTTTGAAAAAAGGAGGATAACAAAAATATGCGAAATATTATTGTGTCCTTTGACATTCTATATGGACTAATAATACATTTAGACAGAAATTAACTCTTTTCCATACGTCATCACGAAAATCGTGTTATCTCCCATGGACAATTTAATAAAATCTGAGTGTCTAGAAACCGTAAGTTGAAAATATCATTTATCTTGGACATAACCATGAAAATGACATTTATCAAATGACTTTGAATCATAATGGGATGGCTCCAAGTGCTCCAACCACCGAGCTGCATAGCGCGTTTCCAGGTGGGAGAAGGCCCTCGCTTTGAGGGTTATTATGTTATTATACTGAAGGTCTGACGATGGACCAAAGTTTGCAACGTGTTTGGAGAGTGCCACTCTCCTAGCACTCAAAAGACCTTTGTGTAACTTTCAACATATTGTAGCCGCTACAAAAGGCTAATTTCTTATTCTGTACCCATAACTCTTCTCCGTCCCTACTCATAACTCCATACCGGGTAATTTTCTATTGGCAGTTCCCGTCCTACCCATTTTTCCCGTTGATTTTTTTTCTTTGATGAATTGTCATTGTCCTCAATATAACTGCCATATTGCTCGCTAGACGTCAAAGAATCAATCAATACATCAATGGACTTGATAGCTTAACAACTTTATAACTGTACAAACTGAAATAAATATCTAGTGAACAATTTCGAATGTCAGATATTCCAGACTAGCTATTCCAGAGATTTACAAGATGTAAACTTACTGGAACATTGTGATTCCGTTGTGATGGCGAAAAATTCTAAAATGAAAAAAAAACAATTAGATACGAATCTTTTTAGAGAATTATTCTTCAAATAAAGTTAGGACATACATAAAAGATGCAAAATAATTAAACAAATTAAAAAAAAATTAATTAAAATGATGCGAAACATCAAATACTTTTACTGGTCGTTACTTTCCCTATGAACCCCGCATTAGTATACAATCGGTCATTTTTACATCTCTTGGTCCAAGTAACGAATGAATGTCCTTGGTCACTTTAAACATCTATTGTTCCAAGAAACGAATGAATATCACTGGTCACTTTAAACATCTATCGTTCTAAGATACGAATGAATGTCCCTGGTCTGTCCCTTTAAACATCTCTTGGTCCAAGAAACGAATGAATCACACTGGTCACTTAAACATCTCTTGGTCCAAGTAACGAATGAATGTCATTGGTCACTATAACAATTTCTTGGTCCAAGTAACGAATGAATGTCATTGGTAACTTTAAACATCTCTTGGTCAAAGAAACGAATGAATATCTTTGGTCACTTTAAACATCTCTTGGTTCAAGTAAAAAATGAATGTCCGTGCTCACTTTAAACATACATGTAACTACACCGTACGTTCTAAAGACATTTCATCATTTTAACATTGTAATAAGTCTGAGAACCAATTATGTCAGATTACAGGTGAAATTATCAAATATTTTAATTACAACAACCTTTTCTATAATTAAAACAGAGTTTTGATATAATTAATTCTACATGGCACATGCTATAGGTTAAACATGTAAGAAAAATAAAATTTTCATATGTTAAAAGGCAACTTATGATACAAATTTTCATTAAAATAATTCATATTATCATTGAAATAAAAATATCACAGTCATTTTTAAGACATTGCGCCTTGTACTTAAATATTCACGTTCCACGTGTTGCACAATATTTCATCTAGTGTTTGGTTACAAAATTTACAACATGATTGTCTGCATATTTTTTCATAAGTACTAATAAATTAGAGATTGAAGTGAAATATTTCGAATGAATAGTCACTAATGTGCATTTCGTCTGTGACCAAGGGAGGTTACTCTATGTGTACCGTTTTCTTCATGCAGCATAAGTGATTTTGTGTCAAAATCTGACAATTTTGGAAACGATAATGGTTCTTCTAAAAATATAGTTTGTAAGCGACACTTCCAATCTTTCAAATATTGAAGTCTTGCATTTTCATCCACTATCTTGGTTCCATAAGAGATCTGAGGTTCTAGTACATCAAAACCACACATCCGTAATGTTCCATACTTAAAAAGACGAAGAAGCATTGGTTATGATAGTACAACCTGAGCAACATATAAATATGTGTCGGGTTTATATTCATCATAATTTGCTTTGAGGAGAAACACATAGGAATCAGTTGTCCAATTCAATTGCGCAATTATGATGCATGTAGTAAATGGTTCATCTGTAAAGTTTCTTTGCAGTTGTAAATAGTCTAATTTGCATCTTTAAAACATTTAAAATGTGTTATCACTGTTATACATCTGATTTTAGATTATTCACAAGTATTCGAAGACTTCGTTAGGTTAAAATTAAGCATTAAGGTGTTTTTCCATTGATTTGAGATTCATTGGGCTATCGTCTGTTTCATTACATAATGTCTTGGTTGTTCTCGTCAAACGCACGATCCTCGTGTAAACTTTGCAGGGAGATGAAATGTAATAATTCAAACATTGGATTCATAAGAAGCATGATGACAGTCGTTCTTGACAAATATGGCTCATATTTAACTAACGTTTAACACAAATCTGGCCGAATCAAGAAATTATTTTCATTAAACATGCGTATGTGTTGGCTTCCTTGTGGACAAATATTGAGAGTACGAGCACATAATACTCTGATCGCATGTATCATTTGTAACTTCAGGCGGTGAACAGTAATTTTATAATTTTTTTTCAGTGATATAGTCATAGTCTTAATTTACTGCCATGAAATTTCGAAAATCATTTTAATTCTAAGTTTTTTTTCCTATTTTCAAGGTGTAGATAGCTTAGCCGGATTTGGTATAACGCATTGGAATTTTGGTGATAAAAGATCTACAGTATCGCTTTAATTTGGATTTTAAATATTGTTTGGTTTTGAGCGCCCCTGATGAGTACTGGTTAGACGAAACGCTCGTCTTGCGAAGTAAATTCTATCAACCTTGGCATCTTTCGTATGACCAAAGCGGGGTTTTTAAATTTTTAAACTATGTACATCTAACTAACTTTTAACAAAAATCAGGCTGGATAAAGAAATCATTTTCGTTATACACTTGCATATGTGTTATCTTCCTTGTGGACAAATATTGGGTTTACGAGCACATTATACTCTGATCGCATGTTTCATTAAAACTTCAGTCGGTGTACAGTAATTTTATCATTGATTTTTAGTGATACAGTCATTGTCTTAATTTAACTGCCCTGAAATTTCGAAAATCATTCTAAGGTTTTTTGTATTTTCAAGGTATAGTTAGCCTTAACCGGATTAGGTATGATGTTTTTGGAATTTTGGTGATAAAAGCTCTACAATATCGTTTTCATTTAGATTTTAAATATTTGTTAGTTTTGAGCGCCACTGATGAGTACTGGTTGTCTGGCGTAGTAAATTCTATCAACGATGACATTATTTAGGTATGACCAAAGCGGAGTAACTCTAGTGCACAATACATTACCTGAATAGGCCATAGTAAAACATTGATATCGCCGCTGAGACCAGTAGGTGATAACATTTCCTGTGGGGCACCAGTCGTAATAGATAATATTGCTCTTTTATTCTGCAATAAAATAATAACTCACGATGTGAGAAAAACATGTTCTAAATTAAAGTTTCAAAACTTATACTAAGATGGTAAGATTGTTTACAGGACGTTTTTTTATCCGAAATATTCGGACATAACTTCCCTTCAATTATATACACACAAAAAACAACAAATATTACCTGAAGCATGATAACACATGGCTGTCCAGTTATAACATGTTGTTATTAGTTTTTATCTTCTCTAGCAAACAACTCTTTTTCTGTTGGTATTTTCTTAGCTACGTTATGGCGCTAGTATTTTCTGTGTAAAACCTCTTATGGTCCCTAATTGGAAATAAACGATTTGAATTTCAACTAAACTGTAAGCCTCAAGCTACTTAAAAAAAATATATCCAATGCATTTAAAATCGAATAACGTCGAGCTTTTACCTTCATAAAACCTTGATCAAGTATATTTTGCGTTTCGAAATCGCAAGCAAAGCCGTCGCACAAAACTCGATCAAACCAACCCTTGAGAATAGCAGGTACAGACGACCAGTACAGTGGAAATTGAAATATCACAAGATCAGCGCGCTTCAGTTTGTTAATTTCACTAATAATGTCCTCTGATTGACACCCATTTTTGTATGCTTCTCTTCCTTCCTCGCAATAGTTGAACAGACTTGGATCCAGTAAAGCACCTGCAAATATTTTTACGGTTTAGTTCTTAAAGGCTTAATTGTTTATTGAATACTGTTGCATAATTTAAATATATAAATATAATATAAAACAAATGGAAAATATCAATAGAAGACAACAATAAATTAATAAAAATTAATGAAAAAACAACGAAAGAATCTTATGTCGGGGTTAAACCTATTAAATTGAAACCCGCGCTTTTGAAAACCTAGACACAAAAAAATTCACACACAAACAATCAAAACATAAAGAAATAACTGAAAAAGACACACGGTAAGAAAATATGAAGAACAAGTCACAATCTTGAATTTAGAAATAAACTTGCACGGTCACTTCGTGCTACGAAGGTGATAAGAAAACCCGTAAAACGTTTAGAAACGGAAAAATTCCTCCAACTAAAAAAATACATAAATGAGGATATTATAGACAAAATTAAACAAAATCTGTAACGCTAATTGAATGCAGAGTCTTAAACGATAAACGAACTCGATTCATAGCCAGATATAAGCTAGCAGTGGCCTAAGTACCAAATATCCAGTTAAACAAATACTAAAGACAAGGTAGAGAAAGTTATTGAAATTATTGAAAGGCCAGTACAGAGAGGTCATTGAAATCGAGAACCATACAAATGGATTTTGGGGTAAGGTATTTAGTTGCAATGTCATTCCTTTGGAGGAATATTGCCTTAAAAATGGATAATGAAAGACCTATTACGTTTTGACACAAAAGCATCTGTTTTCCACAAATTTTCAAACTATGTACATCTAAAAGTTAAGACCACAGATTAACCCTTAAGACAGATTAAATAAAGGATTTCTTATATTGTTCTAGATATAAGACGAGTTTTTATCTTATCATATTAGTTTTACATAAGAGATAATGATGAACTATATACAAAACAAGCGTTATTGCTAACAAAGTATTATTTTTAAAACGGGTAAACCTATTGAAACCCTACATGCTATTTACTAATCCGTTTTGGATCCGGTGTTAGGACTCTTGACACATGAAAACAACTCTTAAAATCATTAGTATGTCAGATGCGTTTGCTAATATTACACATTAATATTGTCTCCAGGGATCATACTGGTAGGTTTCTCTGTACTCGACCCACACAACTGCTTAGTGCATCCTGGATGCCTATCGTTTGACATTTCAGCCATAACACGGAAAGTGGCGTATGTGGAGGGTGCAAGGATCCTGGCATTTTTGTGGGAGGCTAATTGTAGCCGCTACAAAAGGCTCAACTTTCCAAATCTAACAAATACTCTATAACTTTTGCCAATTTTTCCGTGTGTTTATTGTTTTAACGTGTTATTGTTCTGAATATTGTCTATAATTTACTGCTCGCTAGAAAAAAATCTCGTGTCGCCTGAGTTTGTAAAAAATAGTCACCTGGTGTTATATAGCATGATGTGGAACAACTAGTATCACTTCTTCTTTTTTACGTTTGTGTGTTAGTTTTTAGTTTGTATGTTCAGTTGATTTGTCTGTCCTTTGAACTGTTACTACTGTGTAGTACATCTACTATATAGGTTGATTTATTGTTCACCTGCTCAAAAGAATCCCCTGCCCCCGCCCCCCCCCCAAAAAAAAAAAACAAAAACAAAAAACAAAAAACAAAACAAAAACAAAACAAAACACAACACAACACAACACACAAATAGGTAAAAATACCATACAAAGTAAGCAAAAGCCAAATGCACAGAAACAAAGACAAATGATCAAATCCTCATACACTTGTACAATGTTTATGTACCTAAACGAACGTGAAGTATTTTATTGTAGTTTTTGTTTAATAATAAAAATCGTGTTTAGTTGTATCTATAAGTACGCCGTTGTTTATTAGAAAAAACTGTTACATAAGTTGAGATAAATATATAGTTAAAAATATTGTCATAGAATTAAAACCTTATTGTACAGTTTAGCTGTATTTTAATGATCCGTAAACTGAAGATCCTGTACGAAAGGAAATATTGTTTGTACCCCTTATATCATTAACTTAATCACTTTAAAAAATAAAAGCTATGTGTAGTATTTATAGATGTTATGAAAAAAAATTTTACTTGTAAGATTTATAAATATACGACTGTTCAGATATGCTCACACAAACATAAATAAATCTGGCTTACCTCTTATGTCATTTTTAGTTGCACGTGGTTCAAAATGGATTGAATATAAATCTGACACTTCTACAAAATGTCCAGCATTTCCAAGAGTTTCTATAGCAGTATCCCTGAGAGATCCATTGAATGACTTGTCGTCCTGGTGTGCGAACACGAGGAGGACATGTTGTTGACTAGAATCACACATGACTTATGAACCGTTTATCGTGATCACACGCAAGTAATAATAACTTGAGCAGATTGAAAAGTAAATATTTTAAAAGTACTTAACAACCGACTGACTAAAATAATTTACCAATATTTTTAATTTAAACGTCAATACAATATATTGTCATTAAAATTAGACATCGATTGCATCAGCTGTTTATTTTTTGTTTATATAACTTTTATATTTACAAATTTAGAAATCCATATTAAATAAACACCTGAAATGTTCTAATTATTGATGTGTATGTGTACGGATAGAAATGACGCAACAGAAGTCCGTGATGAAAAATCTATGGAATAGGAATTGAAAATAAACGGTAAAGCAAAAACTTAAATTTAACCATTTATTTCGCACATAATTGACGTCGTGAAACCTTTTATTGAATACCATTCATTATTTGTTTTTCTGTCTTGTGGTTGATTGTCCACATTTATTAAAAACATATACAATATACTTAGCAATTATAGTATATTTCTAACTTGTAGTATATTATCATATTGGTAAAGTATATATATATATATATATATATATATATATATATTGGATAAAAAAAATAATAACGTCTTTTTTAATTAAAAAAAAGCAAAACAAATTAAAAGTATTTCCATTTACCAATTTATAAAATATATACAATTTTTAAAGAACAAAAAAATGTTGAATAAATTTTTGTAAAAATTTAGCATATTTTCCCGTATGGAATTAAAGATCTACAATTTCTTTATAATTTTGTACAAGCTAATGAAAACAAAACACTGAGGTAGTCTCATCTTTGAGCTATATGCTAGTATTCTATATACTTTAAAGATACACATGCAGTAGCCAACCACCCCATCCCCCCCCCCAAAAAAAAAGCCGTATATGAATTTGCCGAAACTGTCCATGAATTATTATAAAATTTTCTTTTAGCTGGTCAGAACTAGCAGTACGTGTATAAAATATAGTAGGACAAGTGGATTTTACGAGGAGATAACTTCTTAAGCACTTTATTGATAAAACTAGCAGTGTTTAATCTTTTTGTGTTCATGAATTTACCATAGTGTAGATGTTTATTCCTAAGTATTGTTATCTGACAGTGTACACTGCTCCCCATTAAATTATTGCTTGCTAGGCATTCATCAAATAATCTTTGCACTTTTTCGTAAAACCCGATGATACTTGAGAGTGAAGGATAAGTAAACTAAGGACCTGCTGGATAGACCAAGGAAAGGTAGTTTTTACTTCTGTTTTAGCAGTTTACAATTCTTATTATGGTTGAGATAATATTGAGGGTTGGTGTCCAACATTATCTTTATCCAGTTAGATGATGACTTTGTTAAGTGTTTTTTAACAAAAATTCAAATATCAAAAAGAGACACCCATGAACCTGAATCGCTCATCTGGTCTGGAAAGGCAACTTTCAAAACGTGTACATTTGTATATATATGTGATATTTACTTTTTAAAATACTATAAACATGTCTCCCTAAACTATATAGCTCTTTGGCAGATAATCGACCTTATGCCTTGACCACGGAAAGAATTATTACCATATCAACATATACTTGTAATCAACCACACTTACTATATAAATAATTGTTATATTGTATAGTTACAATTTTTACTCTCTTGTTGTTAATTTCGTTTCATATTAATTACTATACAAATACAGCCTTTTTCTTAGTCAATACAAGTTTTTATTACATTAATAGACTTTTTCGGTTTTTTTAAAACAATTTTTGGGTCACGATAAATTGCAACAGTACTAAAATTAAATAAAACGTTTGTACGTTGCACGATTCCGCTGCATAGTAATCAAGCGGAATCTGATATCGACCTGGTTTTTATGTTTTAGCCCATCAGAATAACCGTCTTCATTCGTCCAATCAAATCGATTGTATTTATTGAATAAATTCAATGACGTCAGCTATACATACATCGTGCGTTTCAGCAAGAAATGGGAGAAAGGTCGGTTCTGCGATATATTGATTCAATTATACTCTTCTCAATATTTGAAACAGGAATTTCAGGATTATCAGGAAATTGATATACAAATGCGGTATTAAATGAAACATATTGAGGGTAACTAGCATTACAACAATTACAAAATGTAACCAGGTGCTCCAGTAGAAAAAACATCTCAAGACAGCTGGTGGTTTTATGCATGTAATAAAACAATTAATGACTTTGATATACGGTCCCTATCAGGATTTATCAGCCCTCGAAAATGTATATTCACCTCGCCTAGCGGCTCGGTGAATATTACATTTTCTCTGGCTGATAATTATCAAATAAGGACTTTTTACGAGGTCAATACGTAGTTATATGGACCGTGGAGGAAAATATTGACCGAGGACGAAGTCCCAGGTCAATATTTTTCTACAGGTCCATATAACTACGTATTGACAGAGTAAAAAGTCCTTAATTGTTATATTACATATGAATTTTTCTCTATTTATTTAAATTTAGAATAATGAGCCGGAAAAGTATATCCGGATCTATTTTTAGAAACAAGCCTGAAATATGCTTTATAAATAGTAACATACCTTAAATATGCTTTAAAAATAGTAACAAGCCTTAAATATGCTTTAGAAATAGAATATATACACAGAATATTTTGGGGGGGGGGGGACATTGTCTACACGAACCAATCAAAATTAGGACTTAACACACCATATGTAATATTATACAATTAATGACTTTGATATAGGTCACTATCAGGATTTATCAGCCAGAGAAATGTAATATTCACAAAGCCGCTAGGCGAGGTGAATATACATTTTGAGGGCTGATAAATCCTGATAGGGACCGTATATCAAAGTCATTAATTGTTTTATTACATGAATAAAACCACCATCTCCCTTGATCAGAAAAACTGAGGATGTATATTCTATTGGAGCGCCTGCTTACATTTTGTAATTGTTGTAATGTTAGTTACCCTTAATATGTTTTATTTAATACTGCATTTTGATATCAATTTGCTGATAATCCTGAAATTACAGTTTCAAATATTGAGAAGAGTATAATTGAATGAATATATCGCAGAACCGACGTTTCTCCCATTTGTTGTTGACACGCACGATGTATGTATAGCTGACGTCATTGAATTGTGTACAATTAATACAATCGATTTGATTGGACGACTGAATTTATTAAGACGGCTATTCTGATTGGCTAAAGTATAAAAACCAGGTCGATATCGGATTCCGCTTGACTACTATGCAGCGGAATCGTGCAGCGTACAAACATTTTATGTAAATTTAGTACTGTTGTGATTTATCGTGACCCGAAAGTTGTTTTTTGACAAATCAAAACCACGCAAAATTCTATTCATGTAATAAATCCTGATAGTGACCTATATCAAAGTCATTAATTGTATAATATCGACTGAGAGATGTCTATCGACCAAGGTCGACATACAACTCGAGGTCGATATATATAACAGAAAGGCTGTATTTTTTATAATATGGAGTAGGCATTGCCAAAATGCGAGCACAGACTATGAAGTCCTTTATTATCAATATTTAATGTGCATTTCATAATTGACGTAACTTCCGAACACCCTAAAAGTGCCTCTAAATTCCAGTGGTCACGTGACGTTTTTCTTTGTAACGGTGACGTCACATGAAATGTAATTTGATTGTCAGTTTTTAAAGATCGATTTAGAGGTTTCAAAAAAATAGTATGAAATTTTTGTTGTTAATTTTAAATATAACATTTATTTTTTATCGATGTCAACTTTATTTTCAATCCGTTTGTACGATTTCGATTTAATAAACCGTACCAACGATTTAATAAACCGTACAAACGGATTAATAAATCGTACAAACGATTTAATAAACCGTACAAACGGATTAAATAAATCGTACAAACGATTTAATAAACCGCACAAACGAAATAAATACTTTTTTTTCTTTTTTTTGTTTGTCCCGAATAAGCCGTCGTAGTTTTTTTGACGATATCAACTTCCGGACGAAAAAAAACTAAAGTTGTTGTCAGTTTATTTCCTCAGGAAATATCGACTAAAACTGTTTCCTCAGGAAACTGTGTGTAATGGGTGTGTAATTTTAGTCTGTATTCATACGCTTTTCTGTATATTGTGTTTCCTTGGGAAACCTGCTTAGGAAATATGGTTAAAGGTGTCCTGAGGAAACTTGTTTAGAAAAAGGTTTCATAAATATAGTTTGTTTCCTTGGGAAAGAAACTAACTAAATAAAGTTAAGTGTTTCCTGAGGAAACATCTTAACGAAAAGTTTCAAGTATTTTGTGATCCATGAAAAAAATCTGTTTCGTTGATATAACTGTTAAATATTTCTTGAGGAAACATCCTTCAATGATATTATTGTAAAGTGTTTCTTGAGGAAACATCGTTAACATTTGTTAATATTATGATTCAGTGTCTCCTGACATAAAAATGTTCATGAACTTTTCAAGTATATTGTGTTTCCTTGGGAAACCTGCTTAGGAAATATAGTTAAAGGTGTCCTGAGGAACTTGTTTAGAAAAAGGTTTCATAAATATAGTTTGTTTCCTTCGGAAACAAACTTACTTAGTATTGTTAAGGAAACACCTTTTCTTATTATTAAGTGTTTCCTCTGGAAACTTTGTTGACATTTGTTAATATTATGGTTAAGTGTGTCATGAGAAAATATGTTCATGAAAGGTTTTATGTGTATTGTGTTTCCTTAAAGGTGTCCTGAGGAAACCTGTTTAGTTCACGCTATGAGCTATAAATCAAAGTGAAAGTAGTATACGAATAAAATGAAAGTAGCATGAGTGGACTATTTTTTTAAGTATGCTTTTCCGCCGCTTTACTTAATTTTTTTAACGGTTTCCTAAGGAAACGGTGCTTTCGCTCAACAGGGGTGGTTTCTTGAGGAAACAAACTGACGACAACTTTAGTCACCAGAAATCAATATCAGCATTAAGCAGATTTTGATCACGTGATTTCATTTTGATCACATGACACATAATTGCCCTAGAGCTCACCGCTCTTCGCGGGCGCTGCGAGCTGTGCTCGATATTATTAATTGAAAATTTTGCTGTATTTTAATTTGTCAAATATAATATTTATTTTTAATCGATGTCAACGTTATTTTTAAGTTATTCTTTGACATTAATTTTAGACCTTCTTCATTCACTTTGTTACAGTTTTTTGACGATATCAACTACCGGACGAAAAAAATCAATATCAGCATTAAGCTAATTTTGATCACGTGATTTCATTTTTGACCACATGACACGTAATTGCCGTAGAGCTCACCGCTCTTCGCGGACAGCTTCGCTGCCCGCTGCGAGCTGTGCTCGCTAATTCTATAAATCAATATCGGTTTCTTTTTTATTTGTGTACCCATTTTTGGAAAATAAACATTCTTCTACTGATAAGCAAACTTTTTTTCTCCATCTGGAATCTTGTAAACCCATTGAAGACTTCTATGGAGTGAACATTTTAGCAATCAACTACAGCTAGCTTTTCCCTGTATGCAATAGTTTTCATGTTATTGAAAAAAAACAATATTTTTTTTTACCTCTCAATGAGTATAACTCTCTAACAGGCCAAGAAATTGTTTCCCCTAACAGCCTTAAAAAGTAGGGAGATTGTGGTACTAAGTTTACCTTTAATTGTTCACTGACCAAGGTACTGAATGAAATATAAGTCAATATGTGGAACGTAACATTACTACACAAAAATACTAATTCAACCAAATAATATATCGAAATTTCAGTACACATACTAGTGCGATCCTGACGTAAACCAATACTCCGAAGACTGTTCATCATATGATTTAGTATACCGTCTCGCAATCATGCATCCAATCAAGTAACAGATAGTCATTTACAACAAAGACTGTTCATCGTGTGGTTATGTATACCGTCTCGCAATCATGCACTACTTGTTCTGGATCTCACTGAACGTTCAGCAACTATGTAATCAATCGATTTATTGCAATATTATTAGAAAAAAATGATATAATTCCATATAAGTATTATTTTATAAATATATTTCTTTTTATAAAAAGACGTATTCAATGAAATATTTTTTTTATTCTGAGACCAAAAAACGATAATATACCAAACGAACGTAATTAATACAAGACGTTTGTTTGTTTGAAAGGGTGTTTTACGCAAATTTCAGCAAAATTTCAGCTAAACCGTTGTTATTTATTGAATACCATCAGAAAAACCCACCAGTTTCGTTAGATAACTGGCAATTCTCGAGTTCCCCCTGCAGTAAGACTCGTACATGCAAACCCAGCGTGTAAATGACTAACCGACGAGGCCCCTTCAAAGGTACTATTAGAACACGACTTGGGTACATTTTTTATTTTATTAAAGTTGAGTTATCTCTCTTTGAATATTAGCTGCGGCTTCGTGTCACATTTAAATAGTGAATTGAATCTTAACCGGGAATGAACAGATATACTACAAAACAAAATTAACGTTTGATTGGAGAAGGAGAATTAAGGATATGTTAATGGTAATATTTACGATGTGAATGAAAACAAGATGCACTTTTGAGAGGGACATTTTTGATAAGAAAGGAGAGAGCAGGGCCAGGATTCATTTTGTTCTCCTAAAATTAAGAGCTTATCACCATAAAACATTGTTTGTAAAGTTCTTGGTTTCAAGGAATTAAAACATAATTGTGACAGACGGAAATCATCACTGTTCAGTGTAGAAATACGAGATTGAGCCTTTCCGATAAAAATTTGTCGATAAAACTCGTTCGGAACAAGAGTCCTTGCAAAATATTGACAAAATTGTAAAATAGCATCACTCGACTTTAATAGTCTTACCCTCTTAAACAAACTTCGATAATCCCGAGCCAGTTTTCCTTTTGTCGATAAATTCTTTACCTAGCTGAAATATTACTGATAGAACACGAACCAGTCAGTCAGTTCAACTTTTTGCTTGGAATTATTAAGAATAGTTTGCATTGTCTTCTGTTTTCATGATATACATTCATTGTACGGCTAGTTAACTGATAAACAGTTTTAACCGAATTTAGCTCTTGTTTCATTTTTTTTCATATCGGGATGTGGGTGTATCAGGATGCTTAAAGGTTTAAGCAGAAAAATCTATTATCTACAATTATTTGAACATGCTATTTAAGCCAGACAATAACCACAATGATCAAATAAATTCGTTATAAGTTTTTTAATTAACATTTTTAATATTCAAAAGATAGTTCGTAAGTGTAAATGATATATTAGATATAGTTGTGAATTAAAACCAATGAAACAGTCTTAAACTGCATCCAGATCCAATACCAGATATAAACAACATTGAAAAATAATAGATCGATTACCGAAAAGACTTCTTAGATATGCAGGTATTTTTATTCAGAATAATTATATGCATCAACAATTGTTGATGCGATACAAGAATTAAGTTAATCTGTAATGTAATAACAATTCAGTGTTATTATTCTGAATGCATTGTTCTTTTTCGTGTAAGGAAAGCTTGACACATGTTAAAGGAGGGTAATTTTCCTGTATGTTATATCTCACGGCAAGTATTAGTCATATGTAAAATTTTAAGAACACCTGCAGTTGTCCGATACTGAGAATATCACATTATATTTCCAGACAGTTTTGAATCTTTATATTTAATATAAATAACCGCAATTATTTACTAAAACGACAAAAATGTACATCTATCAATATTCTGGTGTCACAGTCTGGACTATGAATTACCAGGGCCGTAACAACCATTGAGGCAACGGAAGCAACTGCCTCCTCTAGGTTTACATCCACACAAAAAAACATAAAGTGTGTATTTTACTTTGAAAAATTCAATATATTACACAAAGAATCAACTAAAAAATAAGGAAATACTACAAAACTGATAGTTTCAATTTAACATTGTTAAAATACGAGGGGTAATGTGTAATTTTACGTTGATTTTTGCAAAATTTTCTTCCCGTCGGGGCAGGCCCCCCAACCCCTTTCTTGTGATCCTCAATCGGCGGCCCCCAAGCCCCTGCCTCCTCTATTTTCTAACCCTAGTTACGACCCTGATTACCCATGTCTAGCACAGTCACAGCTGTTGACTTTTACGCTACTCGAACAGGGGTTAGTTGTACAAGGTCTATATTGATGTTATCCGTTTAAAATCTTAATGTCCGACACCAGGACTTAATTGTTTGCTTTATTAGACATAGTTTTGCCTCAAGATTTGTCTTATTCTTGCGCATGAGTAAATCGGCGGTACATTATTAGAAGCAGACAATAATTATTATGGCCACCTAATGTGGTTTTCATATGTGCTTGTCTAAATTCTAATTTGTTATTGCCAATTACCTTCGGCTCTAGTTAGTCGATCAGTGAACTATGTACTCATCATGTACATGAAATTGTTCCATACCATATGTTAGGCAAATATGTTTTTATATGATTATCGCAGTAAATGTCATCATTCAATATGATGTAAAAAGCAACACATTTTCTAAAGGTAGACGAGACGATGCATACTTAAAAAAAGATTTGTGAAATATATTGTTCCGTTCTAAACTTGATTTCTAAGACCGTCAGTGCTACAAGTTGTATACTACTGAACTGAGGTTTGTTAAATATTCCTTAGATACAGTATCTTGCGCTGAAGGGGTCATTGTCGACCTGGGTACTATATCAGCGTACCCAGGGTACTTAAAATTTGAGAAATGGTACCCAGGGTACTGTCGCTTAACATAAACGTACCCAGACCAATATTGTTGAATCAAATCCATTTATTTTCAACAGTGTTCATAAACATGCACATAATCAAAACAAACGTAACTGTAAACTGTAACAAACCGCCATTCTACTATTTATTATTGTGGACCAAACACGGGAAGGAAATGAACGTAATCTCCCGATACTTACCACACCGGGTACGTTTATGTTAAGCGACAGTACCCTGGGTACCATTTCTCAAATTTTAAGTACCCTGGGTACGCTGATATAGTACCCAGGTCGACAATGACCCCATCAGCGTATCTTGCAGTATGTTTCACGAACAGACTAGAGTGTTTCTGTCTTACTAAAGATACTAAATCTTGCCATAATTTAAATACCAACAAATATATATCAACATTCCCAACATATTACTTACAATACTCTATTGGATACTATTGACCTATTGGCCAGATATTACTAATAGACATAATGTAATTTCTACTGTCATTATCAGTAAACTTATATACATATGATTCACAGTAAATCGCCTAATTGAAGGTAGGGCTTTGGTTTGAATAAACCCCTATTTGTATGTCTACATAAAACATTCATTAAAGCCATCTAAGTTACTCATTTTCAGAAGTGACGGGGTAATCTCCTCGATTGTGTATTCGCTCCGTTTTGAGTCTTGCATTACAAAATTTGCAGTGCAATTTCAGACTTGGGAATGTAGAAGATAGAAGATAAGTCTATATGTATAGAAAACCTTTGAGGTAGTGATATAATAGAAGCAAATGAAAAACAGTTACCTCAGTGCCCAATAAACCCGTAGGCGACGAATCGCAAACACTCACCACTGACTGAAAGTTTATTTATATTTATATAATGTACCTATGAAATATATACGAAATACCTATGCAGAAAACTAACAAAAATAAATGGAACAGAAAGTACAGATGATATATTATCAAGCAAGTTAATTTAGCTCACATATTGTTCATAGATTCCAATATGTTTAATAGTTGTGAAAATTCACAGACAAGGTTCCTCGGATGCGGAGGCGAAATCGCTGTCCATTATCAGTAGAGTCCCACTTTTTACACCGTCCAAAAATGGGTCTATCGATCATACAACTCTTTAAAGTGGCAATTTTTTACTATTCTATCCCATTCCAGTATGGTACTTATGAATTCATTTTGTTAACTTGTGTTTGTCCAGAAAATAACTGAAATATTTGCATCTCTGGAATTTAAACCTTAATCAATTGTTCTTGAATATGATGTCTTTAATATTTTTAACTTTGGTAGGTAACGGATAACATTTATTCATTGATAAATCTTCTTCAATAGCCAGCTTTATATGCAAAGCAGAACAAACTATACTCTCATTATAGTAGCTACACAAATATTGTGATACGGAAATAACTTATCAAGGTGTTATTAAGAAAATTGTTCTTCGGCTTTAATAAATATGGATTCTTAGTATTATTTTCCTTCACAAACAAAGAAATTTTATAGAAGACATCGTGTACTTACAGTCAAATACACGATATTTGTCTCTCATATGAATATACAGATGTAGGTTTGCCATAGAGTTTGTATAGTATATTCCTTTATCTGACTTAACATACCCAGGATTGACTACCAGCAATTTGAGTATTCGTGTCGCTGGCATTTGTTTGTGTGTTGTTGTGTTCTGTATTGTGTATCCCGTGGTTTTGTGTATTGTTACTAAGAGAATTGATTGCCCCTTTTCTTCACTTCTTTCAAACATCCGTTACTGCCAAGATTGCTTGTACATTTAATTGCACACGCTGATAACCAGTTTCCGAAATTTATCTTCGATAATAAAAATCATTTTACAGCTCTGACGTAGTTTTCAAATTTCCTCTAAACAAAGAACCCCCATTCATATTATAACTAAATTTTTCCTTTGAAATAAACCACACCTCATTTATTGAAAGAAAACAATTTATAGTTTTTAAATTATATATTGACTTCAAACTGAAATAAATACATGTAGTTTGTTTGTTTGATGGTTTCAACACCAATTTCAGCAATTTTTCAAATATATCACGGCGTCCAGTTTTTATTGGGGGAGAAAGCCGGAGTACCCATAGCAAACCCACGACTTGCGGTAGGAAAACTGGCAATCCTTGTCAATTAAGATTGGAGTCGAGTACACCCTGTCTGCAGTGAGAGTCGAACCCGCAATCTCAGTGTTGACAGACCACGTGATCAGTAGTAGACGAACTACCTTAACCACTCGGCCAGCGAGGCCCCCAAACTGAAATAGTAGACACGTTATCTAGATTGGAGATTATTAGGGATGACACAATAACATTGTTTATTAGAAACAACAAAACGAAAAAAAACAATTAAGTTCATATAAACTTTATTACCAAATAAGGGAATAAAGCAAATTTAATTTTTTTAAAGTATTTTATTTTTTATATATTTTTATCAGAGTACACTAAACATAACATGTGCATTCTGGATACCTCTAGGTTAAGACACAGTTAATTTCTGAGATTTGCAATTAATAATGAAAGCACTCATAGTTTTTACTATTTCATAGTGATGTTGTGTATTCTGTCATGCAGGGCCATTAAGGACAACCAAATACAAAGTTATTGATTTATTTGGCACCAAGATGTATGTCTTCACTGACCATCCCTACCTATTGATAGGCAATTATAGAAATGCCAACATTCCCAATAACTTTGAACTCAAACATGCAATGTCCGATAATCCAGACTAATACCGTATAGTCGGATACAACGGAATACAGGTTTTTGTAAATATTTATTCAATGAACATTCACAATGTCGAGTATTTCTAATTTATAATAGATATACGTCAGTAAAGTACCGAATGGAAAACTGGCCAGATATTATCTGGATGTTGACACCAAACATTCCGTTTTAGTTGTTTAATTCAATTCATTTTAAGCGCAAAATATATATCAAACAGTTTGTTAATTTTCAAGCTGTTGAAAAAGTTAAAAAGTTCAAGAAATTAAAAATACAACGCTTTTGAATTGTATCTAACAAGTTAATATAAGAACGATACTAAATACACATGTATTGCTAAAAGAAAAATTACTCGAATGACTTCTTAAAAAGGTTTCATCTTTATGGTTGATTGATTGATAATGAACGCCAATTGACCAATATCTGAGCTATTTATTTACAAAGAATGAAAATAAAATGCAGAGGGCACTGTAAGTTGCTGCATACAAACTCTTAAAATAGTATAATTAAAGGGCGAAAGAAATAAGATGTCTACATCCGATAGACAACGTATTTGTATTTGTACATATATTTTATCATAAATGCCCCGCGCGTGCTGTAGACACTAGGTCCTATTTTTATAGTTGAAAATTTGTCAATTTATTATTATTAATTTTGCTCAACCATTATACGATCAAGAAATGTATATCTGGTTGTAAAAGGGAAAAATTATACTTCACTAGAAAAGAAAATGCATTTCGTTAACTGTATTCGAGTTTTAGGAACAGTTGCAATTCATCTGAGGCTCTATGGAACAAAAAGAATATGTCTGCAATGCATGTATCGTTTTTAAAAAGCTGTTACGTGATTTTCTTTGTAAAATTTGAATAAAAATCTAGAAGTGGATGAAAAATTCATTGCTGATTCAGTACATGTGAGTAATTTTGGTTGACTGAGTTATAGATTAGATTAATAAGTACACATAAAAGACAAATAACAAAACAAAAACGTTTTACACCCATGGATTAGACAGTGAGATGCATGTGCCGATTAAAACAGGTAGTCTAAAAAATTATTTCTGTGTACAGAATTTCATGAAATATAACACAATAAATATTTCGTACAAAAACTAATCGACGTGGACTGAAATGACGACAAAAGTCTATACATGTGAATATATAGGAGAGAATCACCTTCACTATGCCAAAATAAATATTTTGAAAGAGTTTGTTGCTCAAACTATTCTGAATGGTAGTATATAATGGTCATAAATTATAACATAAACTGATAAATATTAGTCTACGTCCGATTAGCTGGAAAAAATTCCCAGATAGAAGATTAATGTGGCCTTCAAGATTTTACAACTATGTACTATTAATTAAATATGAGCTGAAAGAATTTCATTCATGTCAATGATTAATTCGACAATCGAGAGACGTACTTAAGCAAGCCATCTACAAGATATGAAGTTCCCCATTACTTTACATTGACGTCAAATCCCTCATTGTTGACGGAAGTGACATGCTATATTTGTACGATCCATCCCTTACCTTGCAATCCTTTCTACTCTTCTAATTGAACATTTTTAAAATTAAATTTCCAAATCATTAGTCAAATAATACATTTGATTTATCATTGCTGCTACCAATTCTAATCAAATAAGGGTTTTCTTTTTATCTTTTATAATATGCAAATTAATGCAAAAAATATGATGCATTACATAAATGAGATTAAAAACAAGTGACGCTGTCCGTTTGCCAGAACTATAAAATGTAACACATTAGACGTATAAAAAGCCCTTATGCAAACCTGTATTAAAAGCACCATTTCAATACATTTCCTAGTAACATTCAGCTAAAAATACGGCAGACATCTATAAATTTCTTGGACTTTGTAGATTGTCTCTTTTTACAGTTTTCCTGGTTCTCAGTGTTTTGTTTTTACCTTCATTTACAAGGAAGTCTAATAATTAATTTACTAAAAACTGAGGATGGTATTTCTAAATAAATATTTTTTCTGTCAAATTCTTCATAGTTGGTAGTTATAGTGATCACGAACATATATCACGTCAGCGCAGGCTCATGACACAAACACTGCTGTAGATGAAAACAAATAATGTTAAAATGGTTATAGATTGCTAAGTTTGACCACTATCCTGTTTAGACAATCATCAATTTTGCAAATAATCACAAACATTGGCGTGAAAAATAAATTTACAGAGTTGTAATTGAACATGAAACATTAAATACATTTCTTTCGAATGACATGTCGTGTTACTTTATTACTGTCCTCAAAACACATAACTATCTAACAAAAACTACCCTATTTTGTATTTGAGCATAATGTAATTCGGTTCAATATTAAATCTAAAATAGAACGAACAAGATATGTTAATCAGTATCCGAGAGAGCTGTTTCGTTGTTGTATAATGTGTAATAATAAAAAGCAAAGTAATCAGCTACAGGAATATGTGTAGAAAACAAAGGTTTATCGGTTTGGATAATTCTTGCAATATTTTTTAAAAAACGGCTATCAAGCTATTATAACAGCAACAGGAATAACGGATGCTTGGTATAACTGGAGTTAATATATCAATCTGGTCCTTTGTATACTTATAGGATAACTATTTATCAGTATTTTTTATGTTGTGAGTTTTTTTATTCTATATAAAACGTATCCCATTATATAAATCTAAATTATTTTTGTATGTAAAAGCTACATTGGTACATAATTACTTAACCATAGAATCATTGCCTGGAAGTTATAAATAGATCCGTAGAGATAATTATTAGACTTGTAAACAACAGTAATCAATACAAATAATTTAATTAACTTGCGTTTCATACCTACTTGAGTGTTAAGATTTAATTAAGTTGGATTAACGCGTTGAAACATATTTACACTTTTTTATGATTAATTATGATTTAGCACTATACAGATAAGGTTCCGGCTTTATGTAGCTTCATCTATTGAAATTCGACTTCTATCCAAACTCTGCAACAACTTTAGGATTACCTGATTATACTTAATGATGATGCATTTTCATTTTATTGGAATCAAATATAATAGAACTAACCATTGTAATAAATGTTAATTCAATATCAGGTTAGCTTTAGCAAAATTGATTGCCACGGTAGGTAGCTGGATACCGGATTTATTAATCCTGCGAGGTTTCACAGCTTAAAAGTGACGGATGTGCACGTGTCTAATCAACGTTCGTATGGGTTTGCTGCGTTTGTGCATTAAACAGTATATGTTTCTTACCTTCGTGTTGATTATGGTAATCTCCACTGTTAAGTATTGTTACGAGTTATATGATTGTTGACCATTATTTTAAAATTTAGGTAACTGGCTTGTGCAACGTTTAGACTTATTCAATACATCAAAATCAGAATACTGCCTAACTCGACCATACCTTTTTGCACAAAGGACGTCAAACATATTTCTTTATAAAGCGGACAATATTTAGTGAGATTTTCTATTGTCTTATCTGTTTTTTTAAACGAACACTCTCCATGACTCTCAGGACTGTATAACGAAACTTTCATAAGATTTGTCTTAAGAAATATCGTCACACATTACCGGTACAATCTTATGAAAATTTTATGACATGTTTGACATGGCACAAAAATCTTAGTGCAGATGTCTTTAAAGCCATCTTAAATATTACATGCATTGAAATATCTATATTTAGAAGACATCAGTAAATACAAGTATACAAGTTTTGTTTTATTTAACACTAATTTCCTGCATTTTAAAAGATACAATATAATTGTAACTAATGATGATGAGCTGTAATAAATAACAATGTAATAGAAAAAATAGCAAGGAAGCCGAACGAACAACAAGACCCGAAAGTCAAGGGACAATTACAAATCCGTAAAGACAAACATACAACGCAAAGACTACCTATGACTCAGCGAAAATGTGCGATCGTATTTCATAGATTGATTACTTATAACGTTCAATTGAGTCATGGTGACGACCATAAAACTTTGGATTCCAAACGGTAAACAAGTACTGAAAACAAAATATATAGTTGTTTACTATTTTTATCTTGTGTAAAAATAGATTGTACATCTATTTTTACACTATAAAGCTGTTATAGAATCTGAATAGAAACACCAAAAATAGATGATATATAATCCATATTTAATTAATGACAGTTTAATATATTATTAGGTGTTATCCTTAGCAAAAATATGTTATGAAAACAAAATATATAGTTCTTTACACGGACAATCTATTTTTACACAAATAAGCTGTCATAAAGGCTATATATTATATGTAACACCCGGAATTTTTACCCGTTATATATAGAAGTATATGTTACACGAGAAATATATGAAACTTGAAATCCGTGTTAATTATTATTTCACCTTGTATTCAGATATATTTTTTAACGAACTAAGAAGAGGTGAAATCGTAGTCCAAACTTCAGTGATGTTGAACGTAAAATTATTCTGATTTGTGTTAAAAAACAAATTTGTTATTATTCAAATTAAATTATTCTTGCGTAAAAACTATACAATTAGTCTGAAAGTGCAATTCATGTACCTATGTTTTTTCAAAATATGTTTTAGATTTAAGAAAAAAAATTGCTAACAAAAACTCTGGCAAGAAAAGCAAATAAGGCGTGAGAAGAAAACCAGAAGAATTTTCCAAAGTCAAATCCTATGACTAAAATTGTTAATAAGTAGAAAAGGACAATCACGTGAATATTATAGTCAACTTCATAACAGACAAACGAAAATATAAGCAAACAAAATGTTAACTTATTCGTATCAACAATAGTCTGATAAGCTTTTACAGTAAAACATTGAACGTTGTTGTGTCGGATAAACAAATTTAATGATTTATTTGTATAATTGGTCAAGAGAAAAGTTCAGTTGCAATACTACATGTAATTCTTCCGTAAATGGCTGATTTCTGTCACAGATGACCCAGTAGAGATGAGCTCTCGCGCACTCATCTGTACTCGTTGCGTCATCCAACCAAAACAAGAAACAAGCAATGATGACAACGTTCCTGTCAAACGTTCTAGTTTCGGGCGTTTTGATTGTATGTTGGAGACAATGAAAACTTGAACAATGGAGTCTATATAATATCCTTATATATATAAAGCACTGGTTTAAGGAAGAAATAGGTACTTTCATGAGCTTTTGGGAAAGCCTGTGCGATATTCCACCCTTGATATAAATTTTTTTTATGTCTTTTCGACGGTTCCAATTGCGAAAAGACAATAAATTACTATCACTCATGGAAAATCACATGGTCATTCCCCAAGACGGATGTAAGTTTTTATTCGGACTCCCATATATATGTAGACAATAGTAGTTCTAGTCCATAAACACAAGGTAATAAACGGGTTTTATTGTTCCTAACGCAACTGGTATTTCAGAAGTATGGCATCAAATTCCGGATATTTATGTAAAATGATAAGTTTGGTAGTCCTCTTCAGCTCTGCTGTAGTTTTCATATTTGTTCTAACTGACCAGTTATTGATGATGCAATGCTTTGTGTATTCTAATTTCCAGAAATGTTTGATTGTTTTTACGTACAACTTTTATCATTGTACTCGGACAGCCGCGCATGCAGTGTGAATGCCTTTAAGTAAAAACAATGCACGATGTAGTTTGCCATAACCAATAATAAATTTTTAAAAAATATTTTTGTTAAGTCATCTAAGGATAGGAATGACAACTAAATAACAGGTATGGAAGTTTGAAGAATACTATCGACTATCCCAAACTATTCACAAGCAAACGGGTAAATGCGGGTATTTCAACTAGATCTGAACATAAATATTTGATGTCGGGTTAATCTGATACTATTATCAAATAATAAGAAAGTTGGACTGAAAGTTTGTTTCGACTGTTTATTCAATCAGCCTTCACAATGTCGAGTACATCTGATTTATAGCGATAGACGTCAATAAGTTATACCTAACAGTACCTACGTAATACCTAATAGTAATAC
This sequence comes from Limnoperna fortunei, assembly GCA_944474755.1. Classification (NCBI taxonomy): domain Eukaryota; kingdom Metazoa; phylum Mollusca; class Bivalvia; order Mytilida; family Modiolidae; genus Limnoperna; species Limnoperna fortunei. Next base: position 37,826,176 of record OX104113.1, read on the forward strand.
CCTGGAATTTGCCATTATCTAGAAGTAGAGACCAAGCACTTTGCTAGGTCATTTAATCCACTTCACTCCAAGTGATAAATAATTTTTTTTAAATAAACAAATGTGTACTCTTGTAGATGCATTCCCCGTAATAAGGCTTTTAAAATATGTAAAGAAGTAAATTACTACTCAACTAACATTTAAGCTAAAATAATTAAGTTAGAGGTTCATATTGGATATATATTTAGTTTTCTTACATATCTTTTAAACAATTTCAATACATCCGGGCTCTCTGCATATAGCGACATTTTGCTGCCTATTCAAGAAAAAAAACTTTATTGTTTTCTTGAATGTTTTTGCCTTCGATGTTCCACGACTTGTTCACTAACACATCAATTGTTGTCAGGGAAATTTAGCTCATCTTACTGCAGTGTCTGAGATTGATTGGTGCTAAAACAAATGTGTTTGCTTTTGTTTGTTTGAATGAGGTTTAACACCACAGACTGCAAATTTGAAAAAAGGAAGCCGAAGTACTCGGTTAAAATCCCACCCCACCCCTCCCCATTCGATAGGAAAACTGGTAATCCTTGTCAATTAACTTTGTTGTCTAGTATAACCTGCTTGCAGTAAGGCTCAAACATGCAACTTCGGTACTGATGAGCAAGTGATTAAAAGTAGATGAATTTTTACCTTGACCACTCGGCTACCGAGGCTCTGCCAATAAACCAGACAGAAATTTATGCACTGCCATTTTGGTCTTCACTAAGGTTATAAGCGACATAAATTACACTATCAGAAAAGTGAGATAACCTTACTTTGCAATATTGCTGCAATTAAAAAAAATATATGCACAAACAATTTAGCAATTGTCATTTAGTTGTTCTTAACTGCATTATAATCACCATTTTCTCCACGAATTAACGTTATATCAAGTCTGTCTAATATTTAAGAATATCATGCCCCAGTTTCATAGAGATTCTCCCGAGTTTCTTTAGGTTTTTATTCAAGTTTAAAAATACATGAGATGATGTATCAGTAAAAGATGAAAACAAACAGCAAACAGTGAAATCGTTCTAAGTTAAAACGTGTAATAGGTAGGGTTGAACGAATAATCATACTGTTTTTTTAATCCGACAAACCACAAAACTGACATCGGATTATAACGGCAGTTAAATTCGGCTTTTAGGTAGAAGGTCTACATCGATGTAAACAAACATCAAACAGTAAAATCGTTCTATAAGTTATAAAGTTATAATGTGTAATATGTACACAAAGACACAAAAAGACACATCTTGATATTGGGGACTCGGTGGTCGAGCGGTTAAGGTAGTTCGTCTACTATTGATCACGTGGTATGTCAACACTAAGGTTGCGGGTTCGATTCTTACTGCAGACAGGGATCTCAATTGACAAGGATTACCAGTTTTCCTACCGAAGGTTGGGGGTTTTCTCATGATACTCCTGAATCCTCCTAAATAAAAACTGGTTGCCATGATATAGGTGAAAATGGCGTTATATTCAAACAAACAAAAACAAACATATTAATATTTATAAAAATAACTTTTTCCAATTTCCAGCCCCACAGGCGACATCATCTGCATTATGGGCAGCGATTGTGTCTTCATACATTACATACAGCACCTATGTATGTAGTTTGACTCGTCAGGACGGGAATACAATATAGGCATCTAAGCTGCTCTAATAAATTATCAATATAAAACTGGAAGAGCGTCTAAGCTGCTCTAATAAATTATCAATATAAAACTGGAAGAGCGTCTTTGTAAGTCAGATGCCATTATCAGCTCACAAGACAGAGACAATGATATAAAGAACAACCCGTTGAATGCAGATCTAGTTATTTTGAAAAAACTTTAAAACTTTTAAAGTTTTAAAGTGGCTTTCATATCGCTTAGTTTGATTAACTTTAAATGATCAATCATCTTTATCTGGAAGTAAAGTTGACATACAATCAATCGTATTATTAAAATTCTACTAAATTAAATGCAAGCGATTTCTTTAAAGATCTTTTCGTATATTCCTTCTCTGTAAGTTAAAGAAACTGTTGGACTTCGACACTCCTTGTGTAAACATAAACAGTCTGTTCTTGTCTATTGTTGAAGTGACGGACTTCATCAACAGAAAAAATACCAAAATAAATATTTTTTAAAATGTTTGTTGACCAAAACATTCTGAATAGTATTTAATAGTCATAATTGGTCTACGTCCGATAAACGCAATGTCATTGTACTTTAATCTGACTTTGAATCCAAATCATTTATGAGCTGAAAGAATTTCATTCATGAAAATGATTAATTTGACAAGATATGAAGCAAGTTTATATTCCCACTGTAAGTGGCTCGGTAGTTCGTCTACTATTGATCACGTGGTACGTTCGAGTCTCATTGCGGGCAGAGTGTACTAAACTCCAATTTTAATTGAAAAGGATTGCCAGTCTTCCACACCAACTGAAGGTCCGGGTTTTTCTCCGGTTACTACGGGTTCCCTCTCCCAATAAATACTGGAAGCCATGATATAGCTGAAACATTCCTTAAAGTGGTGCTAAACAACATTCAAACACACAAACAATCATTAACCTGTACTATGACGTTATCAATACACTTTGAAAGTTAAGTAATCGGAAAAATTCGACATCTTTGTTAACCGTTTCTGTATCGGGATATTCCTAACACTCAATTAAGTAATTTTCCATACATGATAAAAGTTCACTTCTACCTTTATCAATGTTCCACAGAATCAAACATAGAGACTTCTAATTAAATGAAGTTTTAATGGTTCTTTTTGACATGAAATGCCATTTATAGATATATAAAGGAATTAATTTTTTCGTTTAATATTTGTATTAAAGAGGCAGTTGTAATTTAACTGCAACATTAACATGAGAATGAACAATAAGAACAAAGCACTGGTTTTTTTCTGATTGCGTATGTCAAACTATGTGATCATAAAAATTCTTGAATTGTTAAATATAGCTGAATCTGTATCGACAGTCTAAACATACGAAATAAGTTTTTCGTGTTAAAACGGATATTAGGGTTATCTTACAGAAACAAGGAAATATGTTACATGTCATAGAAGCACAACGCTCAATGGGAAATATAACTTTAAAGTTTAATCCAATGTTTTTTACCATTGTCTAATTGTTCTGGTCTAGATTGCCGAGTAATCTTTGTAGTTGTGAGTTAGATTCTGATTCCGGATAAGCTGTGCTAGACTCCAAACCGTAATTGATAAGGATTGTCAGTTTTACTACCGAACGGCAATGCTTCTCATCGGGTACTCCGGCCTTCTCCTTAAAAAAAACCCAACTACGTTCACACAAACAACAATCGTCTCGTTGGTTGATTGATTGATTTGTTGGATGTTTGCTTTACGTCCAGCGAGCAGTATTTCAGCTATATTCAGGACGGGTAGAGTCTCGTTGGTAATATCAGTGTAAATATAAAATTAACAAGAGTTCTTCTGGGCTAAAAATAATAAATATTTTCTGGGTTCAAAACAGTGATATTGAAAAAATAACATCTATTAGAAAAAAACATCAAATATTTAAAATTTTATACGCTGTATAATAAAAAAACCCATCTAGGGAATATGTAACATTATGCTACAATTATTCATCGATTGACGACATGGCGGAAATTGATCTGGCGAACACCCAACTTTTATATTTCCGTTGCTTCGAAAATTCATGTTTGTATTCGAAAAAAACTATAGTTATTTTCACATATTTATTACAAATTTTGTGTGCATTTAGGAATTATTATAAACAAAACCTTAAAATATTTGTTACTGTTTTATCACATTTGATAAACAAATTGTTTTGAATTTAAACTCGAGACGATTTCTGACGATACTTTCATTTATAGTTTTGTATTGTATTATATCATGAGAATGCACGTCTGGGATTTTCTTCTGTGTCAAATAACCTTAAAATACAAATTTTCATTAATACGAAAAGCAAAGATAATGTGTTGTTCTACTTTACCAGATAGGAAAAATCTGATGTATCCTAGGCTCTCCAGAATCAAAAGTTCTACATAAGTCTCGATTGGGGAGAAGTTGTCAGATGAGCTCTTTTAGTAGTTTTTACACTACAGAATGAAAACTACCGAAGATAGAGAAAAGCTGTTTCTTTTCTAAACCTTCAGCTCATTAAGCTTTTCAAAAGTATCTTTTGGGTCGAAATTGTCAGATGACACATTAAAGGGTTTATGGTCCATTAAAGGTTAAAAATCACATTTTTAATGTTTTTGCCCTATTAAATGAAAACTATTGCAAATATAGAAAAGCTGTTGCTCAGCTCAAGTAGCTATACCAATAACTACTTGAGTAGAAGTCGTCAGATGACCACTTTTTTGGCCAAAAAGGTCTAAAATCGGGATATTGAGATTATAAAATCGTGCGCTCAAGATTTGAAACTCGTGCGCTCAAGTTAGTAACTCGTGCAAACAGGATTTGAAACTCGTGCGCTTAAGTTTGTAACGGGCTTCCATAAAACACAGCTTCTGTTAGAATTAGATTTTCCTGAAGGTGCCCTGGTTTTTCTTTTTATCGATTAACACCATTCCTAAATGGTCTTTTATTGAGCTATTAGGGATGTTCCAAGGGATCCAATGTACTTACGGAGATGACAACATCAGAGGTCTAAGCATAGGAAAAGAATCATGATAAATGACCCTTGCAATAAAGATACATACGAGGTGTTCGTAGGTGTCCCTTTACATGGCTTTCCTATTGCTTTTATCCATTATACATTACTACCAGCAATTAACTGTTGTTAATCTTCCGTCTTTCTAAATATCGCTCACTGGACGTTGATGACATCATATTTCGCCTGAATTCAAATCCATGATAGTTTCGTTACGTAACTCTAAAATATATATAAATATATATTGATTGATACAGTAACCTGTAATAACTAGGTCGAAAATTTATACAGCACATATTTAATTGTTTACAATTTTGAAACTGGGTTAGAATTTTCATGACGTACACATATATTGTAAATACTTTTGATATCGATATGGGAATGTAGGTTTACGCATTTCACCAAAATGAATACAATATAAGGTAAAATTTATAGAATTTATATTAGTTAATAAAAATTGTCTGATTCACTAATTTAGGAATTTTATATGTTGCACTGTTACTTTAGCAAGATATGCCTGGCATTTTAAAACCTCGAATGGTTAATATGAAAACAAATTAACCGTAAAGAATATACGTAACGCTAACATGGTCGTACACGTTTCCCGTATCTGTTTTACAAGTTTATACGTAAAATACTTCTAAATAAAGCCCATGAATTAATCTGAATTTATTAAATCGACAAATCATTAAAGTGCACCAAGGGTAGATCGAGATAGCTTATTACATGTATGACGTAGTCCGAGAATCCTCTGCCGTCCAACGCAAAAAAAGCGTTGGACGGCAGAGGATTCTCGGACTAATTATGATGTTACAGTTATGTATACGACATAAATTGGCTTCCAAACGTACCGTTGATATGCCTAAAAAATCTGGAATTTGTGAGAAAAAGTATCAAATCACCGGTGGAAAGCCGATTTAAGACATTCTCAAACACGCGGGCAAAGATATGTGTTCATTCCTCTCAGTAGAACCTGTGAATGGACAGGATATCTTTGTCCTCGGGTTTGAAAATTTTCTTGTCTCACCTTTCCACTGTGTAACTATTTATCTTACACACCTTGATTCTATCTCACACAATCTTGTCTGAGCTCAGCTATCTCTGTAACACTTTAAAAGATATTTTGGTTATATTATCTGAAACATAAAAGCGTAACGACAAAGTTTCTAATTCAGGTTTTATAGGGGACAGATTTTTGTGTGCTAATTTGTATACTTGGACCAAGTTTTGAAATAAGCTTTAATATTCTTTGAGCAACAGTTGTTTTCACTTCTAACATTGGGGATTTTCCCTGTGTTCTCCGGCTTCGTCATCCAATAAAAACGAAATGGCATGATATATCTGGAAAATTGCTGAAAGTGACATTAAACAACAAACAAACAAACAAACAAACAAACAATCTTTTTAATTAACGTTATTACTAACCCGTGTTTTTTTTCTGAGATACATTTTTAATTTTTAATCAGAGTTTTTAAGAACTCAGGAAAAGAAACTTTACCAGGAAATATGTCACTTTAAACAGAAAATTTACTGAGTCAAGCATCCATTTCCTATGTGCAGATAGTAATACATGCTCACATTAAAATACATCTAATAAATGACAAATATGTATTGATCGGCAATGACACCAGGGAAATAAAACTTCTAAGGTTCCAAAATACTAGGAACAGACAGTAAAGCAGCAAGCTGCAGATTTTTAAACAGAAGCAACATTCTCAGAAGAAAAATGATACTTTATGCAAAATTGCAAAATCAAACAATACACCAGATGTAAATCCACTTCTAAATTACAGACTGAAAACGGAATCCGGGAACAGAAGTGACCGTTATTGAAGAAATTTTAATATCATCCTATAAAACATTAGTTACATGCATATAGTATGGAAATTCAATCAACTGCAAAGAACACTAGATTTGGAAGAATTACTTTCATACAAAATTGATTGATTGATCACATAATGTTTGCTAAAGATCCATCAAACAGGATTTCAGCCATATTCAGGACTAGAACAAGTTAACCGAGATAAACGGGAAAACAAGATGGGACAGCGGGAACAAAATTTTGACTGCCATTGGAAACGTAGGAGTATTAGACAGGGGCAAAAATTAGCCTTTTGTAGCGACTATAATGAGCCTACTATTTTTCAAAATCTGCAAAATGGGGTCATAGTCATGCAAGAAGCTGAGCACTCTCCAAACACATCATCCGCTGCCGGGTTTTCTTTATGCGTATTATGACCTGACATCCTCTACCCCCCTCCCTTTACGCGAGGGCCTCCCATGGGACGCACTGGACAGATCCGACTAACACTGGGAATCCTCCAACAAGATAAAGAAAAGTACACAAACAGCGTACGTTAATTTAAACATTAAAACACATTTAATCTAAACAACTCTTGAGTTATGATAAATTTACTGTAAACAAAAACTCGACCATATCCTAAGTATAAACTCGGTCAGACTTGTGTTTAAACGCGTAAATAATGTGTATTTGTATTATCATTGTTTACTTGTAGCTACCTTTAAAAGTAGTAAACTATGGCCCTTTGATTGTAACTTCCGTTAATAACTGAATTCCACAAAATATTTATTGAACTGACCTACAATAATTCAGGGAAATACTTGTCCATTAGTAGTTACGTTAGGAATGCTTTAATATGATTGGACAAACATACCCACCCATTAATCTAATTATAGATTTAATATAAATTGAAATCGAAACACGATTTTCCAATCAGTTTTACCTGTAAATGTGTAGAGTAAACTTCTCCTCTCAACAAACATGAAGATGGAACAAAATTGTATACAATGTGTTATCGTTGGAGATGGAATGGTGGGCAAATCTCATTTAGCGAAATGTTTCGTTGGACAACCGTTACACGAGAATTATGTTGCAACGGTGTTTGAAAATTATGCGGGTAAGCAGTCATTCTTGTAGATATATGTATCTTATGTTAAGATCATCTTAAAGCAACTATTTTGATTTTTTATTACAGCAGCAATAATTCAAAAATAGAATATGAAAATGAAAATTGTGAAATATGTGCACCATAGAGACACAAGAATTCGGTCTACTATTAGTTTAAACTTATTTTATTTGCTCAAATATGCAAATAGACACACAAGTTAATAAAACTTACGAAGTTCTTAAGTATACAGTATGTTACAGAAGTATTGATGGAGCAGCGTGCATTGTAATACAATACAAATTATATTATGTTGGTTAGAGATAAAACAAAAACTTTTGATGACAAATTTTAAAGAAAAGAATTGATCGTACTATCTCTATACAAGTGCAAATAATTGAAATGAAACTACAACTTACTGTTTGGCAAGAAATCGAAATATACTAAAAAAGATATAAATGCTAACCATGGAATATAATTTTGTATTTTATATTTACAGGGACAGTAGCTGTAGCAGGCAGTAAATACACCATAGGAATATTTGACTCAGCAGGACAGGTAAGAAAACTTGGTACTATTATGTTTAAATGTAAACAAAAATAATGTGTTTGGAGACGTAAGAAGAAGGTGGCTTTCTTCTAAAATAAATATATAGAAAACGTGATGGACTTCTCAGCAAATTTTGTGACTCATAAAAATTATAAAACAACACAAAATTATTTCCTGGTATAGACATATATATGTATATGTAAGATGATATAACTTTTTAAGTGCTTTTTAACAATCACTTGGATAAATTTTCCGAAAATATAATGTCCTTGTACGTAAAGAAATTTTTAGATTAGAATTACATCTGATTACATACTCGTTTCCAAAAATTCACAATCTGAATGGACCGGGGGTCAAAGATAACCTTGTGACGGTCAAATGACTTTTATCAGAGGTATGATAACACAGGATTTTCCCTCACCGCCTTAATCACAAGGACATCGTTGTTGCAATTATGCAAACCACGTGACAACTTTAATCAAACAGAATAAAATTCACAAGAATGATAAATTCTATAACGTTATACCACTACATAAAACCCCTAACGAATTCATATCAAAAGCTTGAACAAAAATTGTATAGCAACATAGTGTAAATGTATTTAAGATGTATTTAAACTTGAAAACAAGCAATAAAAAATTAATTTAGATATGCTTTGAGATGTGCTGCTTATATAAGCGATGAATATCAAAGTCAAACAGTTTTATATATGCCAACATCTCTTTTACAGGAAGATTATACAAACCTTAGAGCATTCAGCTACAGAGATAGTGATGTGTTCATCGTGTGTTACAGTATAGCTGACAGAGAATCATTTAAAAACATTAAGTCATTCTGGATTCCAGAAATTAAACAATACAATGTGAAGAAAAGACCCGTTATTTTAGTGGCAACACAAAGTGACATCCGGAACAGTTGTAACGAATGTGTGACATCCGAGGAAGGTGTTGAATTAGCAAAGGACATTGGAGCAGAATGTTTAATCGAAACCTCCGCTATAACTAAAGAGGGCGCTACAGACACATTTGAAAGGGTTGTGTTATCAGCATTGAAACATAAAAAGCGGAAATACAAAATCTTTCAGCGTATATTCAGAAAATAAGGACACCAAGTACTTATACAAAGTTTAAAAGTGCTAAAACGAATTTCTTTAGTCAGGCACTGTCGGGAGTGTGCAATGTTTCGTTCCAATGTTCTGTGATAGACTGGATTCTTATCATAAACTTATTTATTGTTTTACAAAGCTGCTGGTCAGCTCTATATTGTTATATATTTACTGCCATTAAATGTATAAATTATATATACGGCTTTTATTTTATAGAATAAGACCAAGAGCAATCATTTATACTAAAGAAGTCTTGTGTGAACGACTATTTATGTTTAATATAGTCCGAGAATCCTCTGCCGTCCAACGCAAAAAAAAGTAAAACAGCGTTGGACGGCAGAGGATTCTCGGACTATGTTTAATAATACATTGTATTATGTCTGTATTATTGTATGTCAATAATAGAAGCATAAGGAAAGGAGCGCCTCATATGACATTGAATAAAATACTTTTACAAGATAAAGATAAATGTACATTACGAAATTTTATAACGAAATTTTCATGCAAATCTGATAATGTTAGAATGAACTTAACTACAAATGACAACAACTTTCCAATATTCTTTTCAAAATATCTGTCGAATATAAGGATTGTTATTAATGCATTCTGATAGTACGATTCCAAAAGGTTTAAGTTATTTACATCGTTTTTTAACTACCTAACAGTTTGCAAAATTTGTTACACATTACGATTGATCATAGTACTGATCTCTCGGCTAACTTCAAGATTAGACAGAAATTAATCCAGAGTTGATTTATCACCGTGTTTAACTCTCGGGTTAAATATCATTGATTGTAAATAATAGCATCTTGAAACTTATTGCTATTGTAGTATAGTATGACGTCAAATACTTCAGGTTGTATGTTAATTGGTCTACAGAGAATTGTACATATCCAGGTAGCATAAGGAAGTTTATTCAATTATTATTGTCGGTTGTTTGGAGTCGACTTAATACGACATTCCACGTGTAGGTTGTTTGTTTGTAGTTGCCAAGTGCACATGTCCACGTTTTATCAACAACAAATGAAAAATTTTAGAAATTAAATTGGAAACAGGTAAAGCAGACATGCACTAAACTAAAGGATCAAATATTAGAAATTAAAGAACCTTAGTGAGCATTATCGCATACTACATTTTTTTTTGTGTGTGTATAAGCGCAAACGAGTTGTTTCATACATATATTTTGAGAAATTTGTAAGTTTAAAGTAACAATGACTACTACAAAAAAATAATGTGTTTATATGCACAAGTACATATAGTGTCCTTCATTCACACGATGTTTCATATAATTCTGCTTAGTAGTTACAGAGAAGTTGCGCTAACAAGAATTATTTGAGAAATTTTTAAATTCGAAACGGGAAGAACTCCTACAACAATGTTTTTAAATTTCCTGTCGGTATGCACAACTACATATGGTGTCCTTCATTCATAAAATTCTGCTCAAAAGTTACAGAGAAGTTGCGCTTACACGAATACTTTTAGAAATTTTTAAGTTCGAAAAGGGAAAAAGTCCTACATAAAATATCGTACAATAATTTCATGTCGCTTTGCACAACTACATAATGTGATATTCATACAGAGAAGATGCGCTTACAAGCATACAAGAAAACTTCTGATGCAAAGCATCAGTTCGCCGCCGATTTATTCTACATTCTGCACGCGTTTGTCAAAGTGATTTCTAAAAACAAGACACTTGAACTTATTCCCCATAAGTTTCTATGTAAAGCTAATCCCTGCTGTTGTGGCTAGTGTCAATTGCCAATTTCTAAATTTGTGCACATGTAATATTTTGTCATATATTAAATCATAAATATACTTGAATTAAAACTAATTTTCACGTGGTTCAATTAAATTATTGACAAAATATTTATTATTGAATCTTACTCCGGAATTGTCTACGCAAAATAGCCTTTTATTCTGGGTTCCGATTTTTCAAAGCTACGCTTGTTGATAGAGCTATCAACGAAAGACTTAGTACCAGGATAAAAATGGTCTCCCTCTATTATTAACTTCCGTAAATAGAATACTAAAAAAAGTTATTATTACTTGAAACTTTGATATCACAAAAGCAATTTTGAAGTCGAACCTCATACACAATCTTTATTTTTCACTCAAGTTAAATGATTAACATTATTGTAGCAAAATTCTGTTCATTTATGGTAACTAAGTGTACTTAAAAATATGTTCTCCTTTATCCATCGTTAGCAACGAAAGTGAATACAAATAATGACGGATGGACCAGTCAAAAATAGTATCCCTCTGCGACGTCTTTGCGTATAATAATGTTCTGTATTAAAAACAAATCGATTATTGCGCCACCATTAGGTTTATTCAGGTTTGCGTAGCTCGTTAGTTTTCTTGCTGTTTTCCTGGATTGTTGGTTTTTGGGGTTTGTTCCTTTTCGTCTATAATGATTTGGGCTTTTTTTAGAACGTTTTGGAATCTTCGGCTGTTCGTTAACTATCTTCTTTCGAAAACAAACATTTTTGTCGTCTGAGTTTTAAGTACCAAGTCTATCGAACAAAAACCAATTATACCCATTGATGCCTCACGCTTTGTGTTTTCCACCTTTGAACTTAAAATGTCTGATGAGTTTTTTTGGTAGACCTAACGCCCCCCCCCCAACATGTTTGCCCGTAACTTTGTTGTGATTATTGTATTTAGTGTGGTATATGTTACGTTGAAGATGTTAAATAAATCAAACACGACTTTCAAACACTATTTAATTTGCTTCATAACCCAGGCAAATTAATAAAAATGCAGGATTTTCAAAGTTTTGACCTAGACCAGCTGGCGACCTAAAGCAGTCCTCAAAACCCCTTCGTCGTTATTAAACACATATTCTCTAAATTCTTTGCATTGAATGGTTCGTATATTACTATGTGAACTCGAATTGTGGGTCTTCGGTGGCCTGGTAATTATGGTAGTAAGATCACGTGCCTGTCAACACTTAGGGTACGGGCTCGAGTCACACTGTTGACAGGGTGTGCTCAACTCCAATCTTAGTTGACAAGGATTGCGAGTTTTCTTAACAAGATCGGGAGTTTCCACCGCATACATCGGTTTCCTCCGACCATACTAGGAGGGTTCGCATTGCTCGACCCACAGAGCAGCCCAGTGCGTCCCCAGGTGGCGGATAGGGGAGACCATCTCGTTCGGGGGTTGTCAGGAGATAATACGGAAAGCCTGACCGCGGACCGTAGTGGGTAACGTGTTTGTAGAGTGCCACGCTCCTTGCACGATAAAGATCCCTTTTGTAGATTTCGAAAAAGAGTAGGCTCATTATAGCCGCTACAAAAGGCTAAATTTTCCGCCCCTACCCAAAACTCCATACTTTTTCAGTGGCAGTAAAAATTGTATTCCCTGTGACCCATCCCACCCCCATTTTCCGTTGATTTATTGTTAGTTAACTTGTTCCCGTCCTGAATATAGCTGAAATACTGCTAGCTGGACGTAAAGCAGATATCCAATCAATCAATCCGCCAATAAAACTGGACGCTATGATATAGCTGCAAAATTGGTGAAAGTTGCGTTAATCCTTATTCAAACAAAGTGTATAAAAATTGTTACCTATAAACTATATATCATGGATTCATCAAGTAGGTGTTGTAACTGTAAAACGCAAAGAAATGGGTTACACCCATTACACTCATAAACAGAGCGGTTCGATTAAATATTTCACCAGTAGTTTTAAAGATAATGAGCAGTTTTAAGAAAACGACTGCGTACTGTAATAATTTTAAGGGTAATTTTTTGTTTGTTTTAAATAATAAATGTTTCACTTTAGGCCAACATATTTTTACTTGTATATAATTTGATTGACCAATATGTAAAAGTATTAATATTTGCCCAAATTTTGTACTCTACTGCATATACATAGTTATCAAAAAATATATATCAGATCCAATTATATTAGTCATCAGCGCATCACTTTAGCAATGAAACAAACGGATATCCACTTATGTACTATTGAGCATTATTACATTTGTACTAAATTGGAAAACAAACCGATATGATGCCAAATATAGTCACCGTTGTCCTATATTTAGTATTTGTGACAATGATATGAATCCGGGTCAGATTGATTAATGTATAATGTTCATGGAACAATTTTTCACTTATGTTCAGGGGAGAACAAGTTTACAGATCAATTTGTAGGTATCAAGTGGCAACGATGGGGAGAATGGTAAAATGATAAAACTTTAAACCTAACAGCTATGATGCTAAAGGCTTCAATAACAAGTGACAGTCACACATAAAGCCTAGAAATAACATGCTTTCCAAATGAGGCATTATATCTGATAAGATACTGTACTATTGGCAATAATACTCGTACATTTTATTCTATTCATTCAAGACATGTTTAGAGGTCTGGCCTGTTTTAAATTATATATTAGATCAATTCTTGTTTCATCACGATTTGTTTTCGAATTGGAAAATTTTTGTTAATATTTTATAAGGATTTGTTTACATGAAACTTAATCAAGCCCGATTTACACAAATTACACAGACAGAGATAAACGTAGTATGTTCATACGATTCTCAGTGGTGGTGGGTCTACATCATTGTTTAGAATGATGACTACATGAAAATTAGTCTCCTTAAATGATACATTAGTGTTGACATAAACTATGATCTATATGCGATGATGTCCAAATAACGCAGATATCAACGGGCACATCTTTAATATACATGTATTCATGAATGTCGAATAAATTATTCCGAAAAGAGAATGAAGATCGTATCCTCCATCCCTAGAACGAATAATCGTACCCTCGCCTTGTTAAGTTAATTCGACAAATCACAAATAAACTAAACACGGATTATTACGGCAGTAAAATTCGGCCTATTTCTATTCCCAGTTTGGTGCAGTATGCGGTTGTCACTGATCTTTGTGGTAACTTTATATATTTAGGCCTTTCGTTGTTCCATATGCTAGATAATGTCTGTCAGAACATGAGCAAAAACAACCATATGCTAGATAATGTCTGTCAGAACATGAGCAAAAACAACCATAGATAATGTCTGTCAGAACATGAGCAAAAACAACCATATGCTAGATATTGTCTGTCAGAACATGAGCAAAAACAACCTTAACAGAATTTAGTATGACGTTTTTTATTTAATGACAAATGTTCTCTAACTTTCTAACTGTTTCATCTTGCAATATCTTTGGACTTTCTTCCCTTGATTGGGTTATTAGAGGAACCTAGTGTCTGGCGTAGTAGACTAATGTTTAAACCTTGTTAGTTATCATACATTTTTATATGGACACCAGATACACGACTTGGTTTTTTTAGAATAAGGGTACATGCACTCTTTGTGCTTAGATTTCCTCACAGAGATTATCATGATACTGGTTTTATAGTTTTTTTGTCACATTCGTTGCTAGTGTCAAATAAGGATAAGAGTACTACTCTCTGTGCTAAGATTTCCTCTCAGAGATTTTTATTATATGTCACATTTGAAGCTAGTGTTAACCGTAGGACGTGCCAGAGGTTTATAAATATTTGGTCACTTTATTTTCAAAACAAATTGAGAAAAAATTCATTAGGGCATGCATATATACTGATTTAACCACCGGTTGGCCCTTTATGTCATATATTATAACGGAGCGTTAGCGAGGGGTTAAAATGTGGGGATAAGGGCAAACCCTTGGTAAAATTAGTATTTATTCTTGTCCCCAATTTATTATTTTAGTTATATTAGGACATTTATATAAACTTTTTTTAACAGCGTAACCTTTGAGTTGCAGGACTTGTCAGCAATTAAGGACACAAATTCGATTGTGGCGTCGTTAAAATATGTGAAAAATCTGACTATGACGTCACCATAAAGTGTGTTGGTCGTTTATGACCAACGATTAGGAATATATACTCGTTTTACCCCTTAGTTGACTCCAAGCTTTCTAGGCACGTCATATTAGAGTCAGCAAATACGTCTTTCCTACAGGCCTAGATCTTAATGATTTGATAAATAAGTCTAGAAACAACAGACTGAACAATAAAATTATCTTAAACAAAATGTGAATATAACCTGTAACTTTCCAATTTTCCAAATACATTAAAGATACTTAGACCAGACATGCTAAAACAACCTAACGATTGGCGTATCGTGAATAAACGAGACAAATGTGCTAATGACTGAACTTATCTCTACATTCTAAATAATATTGGAATTGTACAAAATTCTTCATCACAAAATATAGCTTTCAAATTGTTACTTTCCCAAGCTAAACCTTACAATTCAATTAATCAGTGAAAGACAGAATAACAAAATACCAACAATCAACAGAAACAAATAATATAGATGACAAACATTTTACCAGTTAAGGGAATCATAATTACCACTCTTATTACAATAGCTGTACGGACACAACACAGTTGATGCCAGGCCAGGTTTTAGATTATGCCACACAGACACACAGAAACGGATCAAACAAAACACGTACAGTACAGGAATACAGAACCAACCGAAGTGACCCTTATTGTCATTAACAAGTGAATTATTGTCACATAGTGCCATTGTGAACTACTATTTTTACATTTTGATTATGTGAAATAGAGAAGAGGGGTATCAATTAATGGGCATTGCAGACTGTTTTTTTTTAATTGCCACTTGACTAAGTAACCATGCAGGAACTGTTCTCATTCGATTGACGTTAGTTATGCATTTGCACAAACCACACTACCACTGACACACTTTTAACGGCGGTGGGATATTGACCACTAGCTGTAAAAAATGTCCTAGTTCTATACTCCACGGTTCGCTTGAAGAAATATACATTTAACGGTCTTTATTTAAGCCCTGATTTTATTCGTTGGTTGGGTAAAACCTTCTGCACGAATAATTTCCTTTAATTAGCTTGGCAATCATTTCAGCAGAATAACGTTTAGCCAAAGAACAATTCATCAAAAAATTAAAAAGATGTCTGATTGTTTTGTTTTACTCTGGTTTGTCTTTCATATTAATTCACGATTTTTTTATCACGACTGCGTTAACTTCGGCTTGTCTATATAGTTTTAATACAGTATCATAAATAATATGGAAAAGGGTTTTGTATCACGATTGAAAGGCTTCAAAGTAACGATCAATATTTCAGCTTAAGTTAACATTTTCACAGATTAAAAATAAACCATGGGATTGGTGAAAATGTGTGTGGAGGAAAGGGGGGTTGTTAACTAGGTTTGATCGATTAATTGCTGCTTAATTAGGAGAGGCTATGTCTTTGTAATATTCGTAACGACCGTTCAAAAACTGGTTTTTTTTGTTGGTTTGAAAGGTCTTTTGTGCCACCTTCGACTATATTTCTTCAACTTTTTCTTTGCGTCCAGTTTTTACTAGGAGAACAAACTGGTAGATGTGAAGCTACAGCATTTGGCAGGAAAACTGGCAACTCTGGTCAAATAGGAGTCGAGCGCACATTGCCTGAAGTTGGACTCGAACTTAGCATTTATGCAAATGCAGACCACTTACAAAGAGACAAAAGGCCTAGTGGTTGATATTTTTTTTTGGTTATTTTTTGTATTTTAGGTGTTTATTGTTAGAGCATATTCGACCAAACGGACTACTATTCAGATTTTTTTCAGAGGAAAAAGCTAGTACGAATACTATAGCCCGGGTGCCCTTTTAGTGCTTTACCGGATTTATATTGTCCAATAACGTGATTTCTTGGATTCATAAATCGTTAAGCCATGTTATTTAAAAAAAATAATTAAAAGTTGTATTACAACTCAATGTATATATAAAGAATTAAATGTGCAAATAGAGATATGATTAATAATTTACTAACTCTAGACGTACATTTAATAATAAATTCTTTCAAAATATATAGTATATTCTATTTATAATTTGATCACCATTTAAAAACAGAGTACTGAATAGAACGTTTTACCAATGCTCTAACTTGATGCTTCAAAAGATAACTTAAATCCGCTAAATAAATTATAATACTTTAAAATTCTTTGCTGGACGTGTCGTCCTACGTTTCACTATGACGTCGCTGAGTATGAATAATAACCCTAATTTGTTTTTTTTTATTGAGTTGTTCTATATTTTATATAATTCATTTTGTTTTATGCTGACTAAAATCATCCAGAAATACATTTATAGACAATGGAAATTATTATATACTGAAAATGAATCACAAAAAATTAATTATGTTCTTGTTATAAATGTCAAATAAAAATGGTTAATTGAAAAAAAAATCTTGTCTTTAAAACGCCCTTAGTTCGTACTGTGTCTAAACATGATATTGTGCGCCCACCGTTAGGGGTTTATACATACCATACATGTCCACTGTGTATATATGATTGATGATTTATACACATTTATTCATGGTATATTTCACACCGCTATAAGTTATATACATATATTACAGCGTAGGTCAGTCCCTACCCCCCCTCCCCTGCGCGAGCTGAAACATTGCAGCAAGACTAGAATAAGAAGATACAAAATATAAACTACATATATTAAATCAAAAGACCTTCGTCGTCTTGCAATCCTGTCTAGTTTTTCCCACACTGTTAACACATACCATTATAAAAATCATTGATAAGATTGCCACCCTATTTCTGTGTTGGAATCATATCATATAATCATATAAGAACCGATTCAGTGTACTGTATAAAGTCTGAACACTGTTTTTACCCATGGTAGTGTTTTATATCGGTAACCAGTTATGACACACAGCACTGTTGTTTAAAAACGTAGAGGCCAACGAATATACGGCACAGTTTTTTAGTGACTGATGTTATCGATTTAATATTTTTAAAATGAATAGCATGGATTTCCACAGTCTTAAATAAGCTGGAAGGATCAATCAAACTGAGCCAAGTCGTGACTCCTTAGGGGTATAACTCAAAATCGTAAATCGTTATAAAACCTAAAGACAATAAATCGTGCAGAATTCGTCATTTTGAGACTTAACCTTGAAAATATAGTGTCACTATCGAATTCTTGTCAAACCTGAGGTCCCATTTATTGAAGTGCATAGCAAACATATATTTGAATTAAAGTCATTAGCAGTAGCATGATTTGCTTTTGCGAACAAACAGCAATCTGAACATCTTTTGGCCATTTCCGTCAAGGATCGGAAAAGTGATCATTGGCGGAAATAACCGAGTTGATCCGATTTAAACAACTTTAAAAAAAAATCCATAGCAAACATATAGTATTCTTCAGGACGTAATGAGGTGTAACAATAGTCACTTCCGGTTAGATAAAATTCTTGTTCAGGGTTTAGATTTATTGTAAAAAATAGTCGCTACTTGTTTTAAATTCCTTACTACCGTTGAGGGATTTATGGTTGATTTCCATAGGAATCAAAGAAAATCCTTATAATTGTTCGTGAACAAGTAGTCGTATCTTTATTTATTGATTTGTAATAATCTGCTCCAATTCCTTATGACCATTTAAATTACAAGAATTGAATAATTAGTGGGCCATAATACCGTACGAAGTTTGAAGGTTAGCAGTACCAATGTAGTTTTATAATAATGAGAAAACATTAATAATATTGGCTATCTCTCCTATACCCCCCCCCTTTTTTCAAACTGGTCTGCCTGTCTTAAAATATATAAAAAATTATAACAGTATTAGTACATAACGCATTTAAATCAACGTTTTTATTGCATAATTTGCTTTTACTATATTTTTAATAGTAATTGCTTGATCTTAGGACTGTGCAATATTTATCTGAGAACGGGGCCGGTAAGTGACACTGGAATTGTTTTTAAAAACTTTTAGCCCAGCCAATATCAATTACAAAACGTTTCTACCCTGCTTCAACATTTAAACAATGGTTGCCCTCTATAAATCATTTAATAAAAATAACACCTATATCGTGTATGTATAATTTCAATGCGCATACAATTTCAATATACAAAAAATATTTTTGTTTATGCGGTATAATATCTAATAAATCAATTAAAAATTATCGACCCCGTCCATCATTGCAAACCCCCCCCCCCTAAACCAACCCCGATCAATAATGCCCAGTCCCTTAGCAACGGGAGACTATACATAGCGACAGGAATTTTGTTTGATTTTTGAAAGAATTATCTCCCTTTAAACTTTTCCCACATAAGACGTTTATGATGACCGGCAGTGCAACCGGTTCGGAAATGAAATTACCATAGCCTAAATAAGGTTTCTGATATGTTTCAGTTACTACGCCTTCAATATTGTGTTATGTACTAAAAATATTAGGAATTCTCCCTCGGAAAGAGTTTCTTGATAGTGTTGTTGGGAGAGGTACATCGCCTGCCGCCTCGTCCACCATATTCACCAGACAACACCTTAGCAATACTGTTCCCGCTTGAGAAGTCCATAATAGATAAATACCACGTTTTGCTGGACAGTGAAAGTTTTCAAAAATGTGTTTAGTTTCGCATATATATGTTTGTGTTTTG
The DNA here is from genome assembly GCA_944474755.1 of Limnoperna fortunei. Taxonomy (NCBI): domain Eukaryota; kingdom Metazoa; phylum Mollusca; class Bivalvia; order Mytilida; family Modiolidae; genus Limnoperna; species Limnoperna fortunei. The sequence goes on from OX104113.1 coordinate 37,845,793, forward strand.
TGTTTTTCAATCATCTTGAAAAAAGCGAGAAAAAAAAACCAACAAAACATGACATTTACAGATAAAAACAGGTCTCTTATCGTAACTTGTATTGAGATGCACTTAAAAGTATAAATCTATGTAATGATATTTTTATAATCCATAACGTTGTTTTTCTCAAAACGTTGTCATTTTAATGGTCGTTTCAGAAAAATAATTTTTTAATTCAATAGAATTTTCATAATTGATTACTCAGATATCCTAAAACAGATGCATATGTTTTAGAAAAAAATACTGCTCTTCCTAACTTCTTTTGAAATTGTACCTCTTTTCATAAGGAAACACTGGTTAGCAATGTGACATTAAGTTTAATACACAGCAAAAGTAATTCGAGTTCTTAAGGGCACTACTAATTATTATTTTGTCATAGATTTCAGTGATCATTTTCAGCTTGCTTTGTAAAGATCCAAATAATAATCAATTTCAAACACTGCCCTGGAGATAATCTGGCCTTTTAATTATCTTCTGTAAAGAAGGTCATAATGTTACAATTTTCAAACACTACCCTAATCACTTGGTCTTTTAAGTATCAACTAGAAGGATATTAATAATGTTATAACTAATTAAATAATTAAACTTTGTCATTTGATAAAAATGTCAAGGCCGTCTATCTTTTTACTATATAAAATACAAAGATTGAGCGCTTCTCGGAAATTAGTCATTGTATCTTCACATTCAGCCATACAACTATTTAATTTTTAGAGGAAATTAAATTGAACAATATTAACAGACGCATAATCAATTCGTTCATGTTACGTTAACTGTTTAAATAACAGACGATCGAGTCTCAGTTACATTTTGAGAGAGAATGTGAAATCAACTATATTGATCTGTATATAGTAGACATATTGTTAGCGTGAAAGTATACAAATTAACTATGTTGATATGTATATAGTAGACATATTGTTTGCGTGAAAGTAGAAAATTTCTGATATTGTTGAATAAGTAAAACATCTCAAAGTTGTCGAATAGGACCGTAATAACACGATCACAAGAATGCCATTATATTGCTAGCCAAACAATTCAAAGCAAAAAAGAACTAAGAAAATATCCGTTAGAGATGTTATTTTAACTGAATTAAATAAAAAGAAATTGTAAGTTATCTTAGAGCAAGCAGAACAAGTTGCAATGCATATCTGCAGACTAGGTAACACTCTATAAGCTGTGACATACAACCTCCATGGAGGGGCTGCAATAATATAAATAAACAAAAATGGGAAATGTTAGATTGATCAAACGAAGCGTCACATCGCATAATCTAGGGACGTACAGGTTTTGTTTGACGATTTCATGTCTTCAGTTTCAAGCACATTGTTATAAATGCGATTTAAAAAAAGGGTATCAAAAAGCCCAAGATTGGACATCAGCCAGCTTTTTGCCTTTCTTCTGTCGTAAAAGACCTTTTTTAAATAAAAGCATCGACAGATACAGAAACAGGTCAGCTAGTTGGGGAGTACAGTCACGACCACCATAAACGACTAGCATAGTTAGTTAAAAAGCTATATCTTCTACAATGTACCTGTTTTTAGAATCAAAGTGGGAATTAACGCAGTAAGATTTACCTCCACTTAGAACTAAATACGTACGACGGCTTATTCGTGCTAAACAACAAACAGAAATTTTTTTTTATTTGTACGGTTTATTAAATCGTTTGTTCGATTTATTAATCCGTTTGTACGATTTATTAAATCGTTTGTACGGTTTATTACATCGTTTGTACGATTTATTTAATCGTTTGTACGATTTATTAAATCGTTTGTACGATTTATGAATCCGTTTGTACGGTTTATTCAATAGTTTGTACGGTTTATTAAATCGTTTGTACGATTATTATCAGGGACCATAGGGACCGTACAAACGGATTAATAAATCGTACAAACGATTTAATCAACTGTACAAACGGATTAATAAATCGTACAAACGATTTAATAAACCGTACAAACGAAATAAGTTTTTTTTCTTTTTGTTGTTTGGCACGAATAAGCCGTAAAATATGTGTATCAATGAAGTATTAATTACTTCAAACGTGGTTTTAAGTAAAATGAGGAATAGATCTATAAGTGTACAGAGTTAAACAAACAATCAAAATTTTCAACAGTATCACAAAACTATAAATAATTTAAAGATCAAGTTTTAAGAATTCTTACAGATCTCATGAATTTTTAATTTCAACTTCAACTTCAACTAGGATACTCGTCTAAATCCATACTGGACATTTACAACGTGGGGAAATGGTGTACATGAAAAGCAAGGTGCAGTTCCAACCAGAAAAATAAACTGGTGATTAAAAAACAAACATGTATATACACTGTACAAGGAATGTATCTGGTTTACATCTGTACTGTTGGCTGCCACGGAGGGTGTCCCTGGATGGATGTCTTAAAGGCCTCCAGTGATGGTGATGAGACAACTGCTTCTGGTAGCATGTTCCAAACTATGATTGTCCTAGGGAAAAATGAATGCTGATATGTGTTGATACGGCAGTGGAATGGTAGGAACTTCATACTGTGGCTGTGTCTGGTTCTCGTTGATGTTGATTGGGGTGGTATATAGTGTGTTGGTATCGCTACTAGGTGGTTGACTACTTTGTACATCATGGTTACATCTACAATAGTTCTTCTCTGCTGTATGGTGTTCCGATTCAGCTGTTTAATCATAGATGTAACACTCTCAGGTTTCTCCGGGTTATATGGTTTGTTAAGAACAAAACGGGCAGCATCGCGCTGTACTTGTTCGATCTGATTTATCTGTGTGGTGTATTGTGGGTTCCAGATGGGTGTTGAATACTCCAGTTTGGGTCTTACTATGCTCTGGTAAGCTCGCTCTTTAACTTTTGGTGGACTGAGTGTCTGAGATTACGTTTCAAGAATCCTAGTATGCCAGCTGCTTTCTTACAAATGTTGTCGATGTGTAGGTTGTACCGCAGGGTGTCATGAAGTTCTAATCCAAGATATGGATGGTGATGTACAGTTTCCGGTGCTTCCCCTTGTTGAAGGGTTTTTTCTTGTTGGTGTTCGAAAACTGCATGTTTGCGCACTTCTTGATGTTGAATTCCATCTGCCAGGTGGTGCTCCACTGCACTAGTTTGTTGAGGTCGTCTTGGAGAATTTCATTGTCCGTGTTGTCATTGACTGGTCTGTAGACTACACAGTCGTCTGCGAAAAGGCGTCTTGTTGATGATAGGTTATCTGCGATGTCGTTGATGAATATTAGGAAAAGTGTTGGTCCTAATACTGTTCCCTGGGGAACACCAGATGTAACTGGCGATGTCTTAGATGTGGCATTGTCGACTACAACCTGCTGTTGGCGGTCTGTAAGGAAGTTGTTGATCCACCTCTGTTTTGTACCTTGTATTCCATAGTAATGGAGTTTGTTTGACAGGCGATGGTGTGGAACTTTGTCGAACGCCTTCGAAAAGTCAAGTATAGCCATGTCGACTTGCTTCCCACTGTTCAGATGTTTGGCAATGTCATCAGTTGTCATGAGTGATTCACAAGATCTTTCTGCTGGGAATCCATGTTGGTTTTCATGAAGAATATTTTGGTTGTCTAGATGTTCCATGACTTGGGAAACTAGTATATGCTCAAGCATCTTTGATACCACTGCTGTAAAGGAGACTGGTCTATAATTCCCTGGTTTTGATCGATCACCTTTCTTAAAGATAGGTACAACGTTCGCGTTCTTCCAATCTTCAGGAATTTCGCCAGTATCTAGTGACTGCTGAAAGATTAAGGTAAGAATGGGTGTGATGATGTTGGCCATTTTCTTGAGGAAGGTGACTGGTATCTTATCTGATCCTGATGCTTTCCTCTCGTAGAGTCTGTTAATGCACTTTGTTACGCCAGCTTGTGTGATAGTAATGTCATTCATTGCCTGAAATGGAGACGGTCCCTTGTTTGGTATATTTTCTCTGGTAAATATACTGGTCATTCAGCGGGTTTGCTTTTTGTAAAGGGGTATCAGCAATGCTGACGCCTTCTTTAAGTGTACCAATGTTCATAGTGTCTTGTTTTCTACTCTTGATGTATTTCCAGAAAGTCTTTGAGGTTGAGTTTCTTTCTGGGTCAAGCAGATTATTTAGGTATCTAGGGTAAGAGCAATGAAGTGCGTTTCTTACAATCTTTCTGTAGTTCTTGAAGCCAGTAGATTGTTTGCTATTGGGACCATGCTTCTTTGCTTGTTTGTACAATCTGCCCTTCTTGCGTATCATTCTCTTGATTTCTCTTGTCATCCATAGTATATAGGCTCTTTTGGTTAGTGTCTTTGTTGGTATACAAGAGTCCATTACCGTGAAGACTGCTTCTTTAAATTTCTTCCACTTTTTCTCTACAGTTGTGTGATGAGCTTCGGTGATAATAGTTTTGCAATAATTCTCCATGTTGGATTCAACCTCTACCCAGTTAGCTTTCTTGAAGTTGTATAACTTCCTCGATGTTTTTGATGGTTTTAGCTGGGTTTTTATTGCTAAGATGTCATGATCACTGATGCCAATAGGTGGTCAGGTCTGGCATTTCTGTACTAAATTGGGATGTGATGTAATCATCAGATCAAGAGTTCTCCCTTGTCGAGTTTCAAAGTTGTTGACTTGCTCTAGTCCATGCGTGTTGATGATCTCTAGAAGCTTGTTGCAATGTACTTTGTCACAGGCACCCGCAATCGTGCTTCCGCTGTTCCAGTCCATGTCCCCAAGGTTGAAGTCTCCTCCAAGAAATATTTTGCAGTTCTTATATTGTTTCAACTTCGAGATTCGTGCCAGTGATATGTCTAGTTGTTCCAGAGCTTCTATTTTTGACTTGGGTTCTCTGTAGAATGCACCCATTAGTAACAAGTCCTTTCTTGGTGTGGTCAATTTAACCCATATCAACTCACATGATGTGTCAAGCTCTGGGCATTCCTCACAATCATATGTCGGTTTTGTCATAATAATTACTCCACCGCCGCCTTTATCTATAAGTGTTTTTCTGTCTTTCCTGTACATTTTATACTTATGGTGAGGTGGTATATCATATGGTAAGATCTCTGACGTTAAAAAGTCCTGGTCAATGTGTTTCGTCTCCAATTATTACATCCGGTTCCATGCATGAAATGATGTTGTATAGGTGTGTCTTCTTATTACGAATGCGTTGGAAATTTATTACCAGAAAATTCAATTTTGTACACTGCTGATCTGAATATAAGTCACACGAGTCAGTAGTTCTAGAATTGCTAGCTTCACTGATAGACATGTGCTCTGTTTCTGAGTTCAAAGTAGATTCAGGGTCAGAAATTATGCTGTTATTATGACTGCTCATCATGGATGTGTTGGTGTGAATTGAAGACAGTCGTGATAGATTTTCGACATCCAATTTACACCAATTCGTTTCAAATTATTCTGTATACAATTTTTTTGGCAGATGTTAGAAAAGAATTTTTTAAAAAGGTAAAGAACACTTCGCTGATCCAGCTATAAAGCGTTTTGTTATGCACAATCAGAGAGAATCTTACTGTGACGTCTTTTTATGAGTATAGATATGTTTTCCTGGTCTAAAAATAGGGCCCTAAAATAGAATGATTGTTTTGTCTCCACCTATTGGTAGCGAAATTACAACAAAGTGAATTGCGTCTGGGTGATTGAGACTAACAATTAAAATTGAAGTCGAACACACCCTTCCCACAGTTAACCTTGAATCCGCAATCTGAGTGTTGACACACATGATTAATATATTAACAACCTTAACTACTTAACAATCGAGCCCCACCCCTCCCCACAAAAATAAATAATAAATAAATCATGCATGTAATTATACTATTATATGATATTAATAGCAAATATCTTCTCCGTTATGTAATATTTAACGGCTTTTAAGTCATATTACATTACAATTTTATGATGTAAATATGTTCATGATCAGTTCGTTTGGGAATTCAATTAAAAGAGTCTGTTGTGTTAAGCATTACAGGAAGAGACATGCATATTTAATATTAAAAGTATTTCTTACTTTTGTGGAAGCAAAACGACAATGTTATCCCCAAATAAACAAAATTACTACAATATAAAACGTTAAATAAATCTATAATAGTTATCTAATAATTGTCTCTGTAGTATCATTGGTAGCATTTTCAATGTGGTAACAATAATATTGCATTACCTGAAAACATTTTAGTAATATTAACGTTTAAAATAGCGTAGTACAATATAATTCCCCGATGATGATAATATCTTGAATCATATGGGCGTATCAGTCTTTTTATTCAGTCGTTTCATAACAACATAAAATATTATGAAACAGAATTTATCTCGTGACAAATCTGTCTAATCCATAAGAATAATATATAAGTGTGTAATATTCATCGAAAACAAGACCCCCCCCCCCTTTCCCAGAAAAAAAATCAACTTAATTAATATAACTGTGGTCTAACAAGTAATAACATGTAACATGTAATCTGAGGATAAGTGCTTTTTTAATATCTGAAGAATTGAAGCTAGGGATTCCTGCAGGATGATCGTTTCCTGCTTCATAAATGCGTTTTCTTATAGTCACATACAAGGATGACACGGAAAGGCATTGATATTGCATTGACGTGTAGTAAAGATCAACAGGATGACAAATTATTGGACTCGGTTAAGAGTATAAACGATGTAGATCATACATTTCTTAACGGAAGATGCAAGATTAGTATCAGCATAACTTTACCTGTAGTTTGCGTTAAAGCAACATTCATCTCTAAAGCAAGGTTCTTAAACATTTGGAAAGATCTATTGAATAGCGAATCAGATGATATTAGTATACACCATAATCTGACAAGAATGGAATAAAATTGGCGAGAAATTATTAGTTAAATAGTCCCCATCAAATGTTTTTTGGGGTCCGGGACAACAATCACCATCTCACGGGAATCTAGATGTCAACGATTTGTATAACCTTTGTATCTTTAATATTTTATCGTTACTGATGGCTGTTCTCATATATTTGGTTACATATGGTCACTAACCTATTTATTACTTTCAAAATACGATTTCCTTCATTATACATGCACAAATGGTAAATTATACAGGTGTCTTGTGTTGATACCGGTTTTAGCTTTGACGACTATATATAGTTATTCTTATCTTGATGGGGCAATTCTTAAGTCTCTCGTGTCCAAAACGGATCATATCTAATATGACAATTATTTACTTTTGATAACCAATAAAGAGATATGGGAATAATGACGGACATTAGGGTTGAAACAGATGATGTTTGACTCCTTCATTCCAAAAAGATAGATATTTACTTTTTTTGTTACTTTAAGCGAACTTTTTGGGGTTTTTTTATGCGGTATTAATCAAGCATTAGTTAAATAACAAGTGCAACGCTAAACTTGAAATATATAAACAGACAGCTAATAAAACAATTTTGTTCTGGTGACCATTGTCTGCTAAATGAAACTAGACGTTTTAAAAAAAATACCAAGACAACAAAAACTTTGTGAATTATGTAATGTCTTACAAGATGAATATCACTTTTCCTTAATTTTTTCATGCAATCATAACGCAAGAATTATTCTTTTGAACTAATCATATAATCATATCAACTATATTTAAATTAACTAACATTTGACCAAATAAAGTATCTGATTAACCCCAAACACAAGTTTTTGACTGATTTATTCGACTTTATACAACAATCATTACAGATGAGAAACAGATCCTTGTCAGTTAATGCTGAGTACCACTTTAACTTCTGTTAATACATGTATACCTATTATCTTTACAATATGTCATGTGTCTACTCAAATGAATTCTGTATGTTTTTTAATTGTCTTGACTCTTGTAGGTGTAATTTTGCAATAAAGTTATCGTTAATATGCATATGTTTTACATTTACATGTTTATATACCCACACGGAAGTCCTACGTTATTTACAAATCTAATTTTATAAAATTAATTAAAAGATATTTTTTGGCCGAATCTTACTTCCGTCAAAACACCCTTTGTATTTTATATTTTGTTTAACAAACTACAAATAAAGTGTAAAAAATGTGTTTCTTAGACAAAACATTTAAAAAGAATTTTAAATGATCTTTGACTTATACGTATCATTGTAAACTACAAGCTATTTATGCACCTTGATCAGTAAGAGACGAATTTACCTATACTACAAGTGACCGTTATTTGGAGAGGGTTTTTTGTGTAACAAATGAAAACTGCTGACCGCGCATGGTTCTGCTTATGCTCCTTTATAAATCAAGACGGGGACTTTTTGAAATCAACAATTATTTCCTTGAGATATTCAGCTTTTTGAAATATTTCGTTTTTTAAAATTGTAATGAGGCGATTGTACATACTCAAATTTAACCTTAATTAGAACGGATTTGTACTTTATGAACAATCGTTTGTTGTCTATTCGAAATCCTTCGGGTGATGCTGTCTGCGGTTAAGGCGGGAAAAGTCTCTCGGTTTGTCCGAATACCATTGAACGTCACGAAAGCAGGCGAACATTTGTAAACAACGCTAGTCCCTTTGGAAACAAAAATGGCTGACTTTGTTATGTAAAATTCCCGTAGCATAAGGCAAGGACGATTTGTAACAACTAACCAACAGAGGCATAGTATAAAACATGGACAGGTTCTCGTATCATGAGGTTTAATTTTTTCTACTGGATGTTAATAAGAAAAAGGTAAAATTTGGAATAATAAAACATGCAGCAAAAAAATTTTCCAAAGGGGTTTGGCATTCAGTATACCATGAAATTCCGTTATCCTGTTTGCGTTTTTTTCTCTCACACAACGTGTCCGGTCAAGACTTTTATATATATTTTCACATGTAGGCTTAACATTTTTGGCTTTTTAGTATATGAATTTTAGATATCTTAGAGACCGAATCTTAGACTATTTGTCATGTGGGTATATGACTATTACTTTTACGACATGAAACATCATGATCCTCATATGTCTTTGACCTTTAACTTCAACTCCAAAGGTGTGGAAGCACACGCGCAATAATTAGCCGGTGCAATATGTACTTTATTTTTTAATTTTAATTTTTGGGAGCAAGGGACTTTTCCTTATCTTTATTAATACGAATGTTATTTTCCAAGTCGATATGTCTGACAAGATGACGTGCATAACCATTTTTTCCCGTATATGACCTTGATAATAGTTTTCAGACAATACGCCGTTTTCACAATTGGTAGTTTTATTTAGGCCCCTCAGCATACTGTCTTTTAACATTGTGGGAAAGGCATAGAACTCAAACCTTACCATAAATTAGCAACAGGACACAACAAAGAGGATGTTTGTTGTTATTATAACATGTATAAAAAAGCCACACAACTGACCGTTGACGTCAAATGTCAAATTTTTGCATCAGCATAGAATATTCATTTTGTCCCAAATGTCAAATTTACTGTGTTGGCAAGTAAACACGTAAAGGCATGATATGTTTTTATTAAACAAACAAAATTATGTGCCGACATTTGGTCTTAAAAATGAAAAATATGAAAGTGACTGAAATCGCAAACAAGTCAGATTTTCTAAAAGCAGATCTTTTAATTGGATGTCGGAATAACATGAATAATGATATCTTTGATCGTTTAATTATGATACACGATTTTGAAGTTTTTAGATATCTATTATGTGATATGATTATAACACGTTTTATCCCCCAAAACCACAACCTTTTTATCATTATCTGTGTATAAAGTACATTTATAATAATGGGTCATCTATTGTAAACAAGAACGCGGATGTTGGTTGAGCGAACTAGTTTTTGATTGGTCAACAGTTTTATGTGTATTAAACAGCTGCTTTATTATACAGCTGCCACTGATTAATTTCATGTTGTCCCCAGTAACATTTTTCAACAACTGGGAATCCATTATCGGTTAATACTTAGTTTCTTAATTATTCTTTTATTGGATGTTTGAAATTATCATATATTGTATTGCAACGATAGGAAGGGGAAAGTCTCTTGCCTTCAACGGTTTATTGTGACACGATTTTCTAAAAAGCACAAACTTCTAGTGCCATTTTCTACTTCTGTAGGTAATTAACTATGTCAAACTGTTTCTCGACAACATGAACTCAAGGTGATTGCAAACTGTGTCGGAAATGCGAACTTTTCTTCTGTTTTAAAAACATGCCAATTTGTGGATCTGTTGTCACTCCAAACAGTACATAAAAATATCGACTAGAAATTTTACATTTTATGTAAACTCAAGAAGGAACCGCGGATAATACACGAATCTAAGGAAAATGCTATATTATGGGTTCGTAACATGACACTTTCCAATAATCGTATTACTATTAATTATTATTTTGCAGGACAAAGGAATTCTCATAAGAAATTGTAAGAATAAACTCGAGTAAATATTTTAAGTCGGTGACATAAAACAACAAACATAAGGTCTTTAGAGCTTTTATAACAGACAAACAGTTTAACGTTCTGATATTAAGGCTTAAAATGGTGTGAAGTTGATATTATTTATACCTATTACTTCTTTAAATTGTTTTTGTAAAATTTAGTGGACGTGTGTCTGATTAAACATAAAGCTGAAATGAATTAATCTGAAAGCGAGATAATCTCTATTGTTTGATTGTATTTATAGTTAGCACAGCAGTAATTGTTTGACATAAGCGAAAATACTAAGACTTATGTGATTTGCATATCCTTATAAAATTGACCCTCTCTAAGCTATGCTAGAACATTTATAAACTTTCATTCAACATTAAAACAATAGATGCCATATATATTCGTGACAAATTCCTTTTTTTACTAGTTAGAACATTATGATTCATGTATTAACCCAATCAAAACACAACGTAAGTATTCACTGTTATACTGAATGTAGTCGGTGTACACAATCTGGTAACACTGGGACCATACTGGGACGGTTCCCAGTGCTCGACCCACAGAGCAGCCCAGCGCGTCCTCGGACGGCGGATAGGGGAAACCCTCTCGTTGGGGGGTTGTCAGGTAATAATACGAAAAGCCTGGCCGCGGGCCATAGTGGGTAACGTGTTTGCAGGGTGCCACGCTCCTTACACGATGAAGATCCCTTTTGTAGATTTCGAAATGAGTAGACTCATTGTAGCCGCTACAAAAGGCTAAATTCTTCGACCCTACCCAATAATCCGTACTTTTCCAGTGGCAGTCAACATTTTGTTCCCTGTGTCACATCCCACCCCTTTTTTAATTGATGTATTGTTTGTTAACTTGTTCCCGTCCTGCATATAGCTGAAATACTGCTCGCTGGACGTAACGCAAACATCTAATTAATCAATTAACCCGGTAATTTGTTACTGGAACATGTTAACTACCGTGCTACCGTGCATGGACTGAGTACTAATTAACCAGACACTGTAATTTTGCGTAGTGTAAAACAAAAAGTATTCCATAACAGTTGTTAAAGTCTCAGCGTATTTTATGAAATAAAATTGTCCATAATGTGCCGATCAATAACTCATTTACTATTACAAAGCGTTCCTAGAAAGAGATTTGCAACCTTATAGCAGACGGCTCACCAGAACGATCTTGCATATAGACAGTTAAATATGGAACGCCGTGACTGTCTTATGTTGGTATGCTTTTTTATATGCTGTGGTTCCGTTATTATATGATGTGGGTCTTTAATTATATGCTGTGGTTTTGCTGTTATATGATGTGGTTCAGTTATTATATGCTGTGGTTCTGTTATTATATGCTGTGGTTTCATTATTATATGCTGTGGTTTTGTTATTATATGCTGTGGTTTCATTATTATTTGCTGTGGTTTTGTTATTATATGCTGTGGATCTGCTTTTATATGCTGTGGTTTCATTATTATATGCTGTCTGTGGTTGTGTTATTATATGCTGTGGTTTTGTTATTATATGCTGTGGATCTGTTATTATATGCGGTGGTTCCGTAATTATATGCGATTCCGGAATTTAAATAATCGGAAGTTGTTTTTGTTTTACACTTATCGACTGAAAAAATAGAGGGTTCGATTGGAGATTTGTTGAAAGAGCTTAATCCCTTATTCAATTAGGAAAATTCCTAACTTATCCCTAAAAAACCCTTCTTTAAAAAAAAATACTCCCTAAAAATGCCCTTATTTTTGCACTGAAAGTCAATTGAAAGCCTGTACATGCAGGAAAAATCTTGTCAATAACATTTTACTGTATATGTTTATTTTCTTGTTCAGTTAAAGTTCATTAAGATAATTGAATTTACATTGTAACATTTATTACATGAATGTAAGTTTAAAAACTAATTATACACCTGCATAAGAGAAGGGAAATATTGGTTTAACTCTGTCCTTTAGTCCGTCTGCAACATGATTTTAATAACAGTTTAATCTGAATCTGTGACTGTATCCCCATCAATCAACCTTTGCCTTGACTGTATTTTGGGTTAAGCGACTGCGAATAGGTTTGTGTTGGGTTTTTATGCCCCGTCTACGAAAGTAGAGGGGAATATAGTGTTTGTCGGTCCCACCAGATTTACCTTCAGGTTTAAGTTATTTTACCATGAAGGAAGCTGTATGGTATCATCATGAGGAAACTTAATACACATATGCATTAGGGTATGAACAAATAAAAATCATCCTTAAGTTGTTTCATCAACTTCGTGGTTTATTGATCACAGTAAAAGGGGGGTGTGTTATACTTAGGTTTACTTATAGGTTTAGGTGACTTTTCTATTTAATAGCAATTCTCCCTAAGCATCAAAGTGACCGCGCCACGGTATGTCACGGATTTTGCTAATTCTCAAATAATAAGTTGATATTGACTATTGAACCTCAAAAATAACGCCTGTTTATTCGTATTGACCACCGTTGCCATGGTAACCGCGGCGGCCATTTTGGACCTATACCATGAAATACGCAATTTTCAAACCCCTATTTTTCAGGGAAAAACAGAACATGACTTTTTTATTGGCTTAATTTAAAGCCTAAATGACAATATACAAAACAGGTTTAACACTTTACATTTATGTGTAGTCAGAACGAGGCTATCGATTATGTCAATAAATTGAGGATTTTTTAGTGCAAATTTTGGACAAAGATATTACCATTTTTGCCACTTTTCTCACTCCATTCTTAGAAAATGAACATGGGATAAATTTCTATTGTGAATATGATTTTGTAGGTATATGAATGATATTCAAAATCTATAAAAAAAATCTTTTTGGGCGAACACATTGTGTCTCGGGAAAATACGGTTAAAGTTGGTTACCGGTGGTAACTATTTAAAATTTGCCATTTTTATGAAAGAATTATGATATCTTTATGAAACTATATATCCATATACATCAGGACATTGAAATGTGAACATTAAAAAATCATCATAAAATTATACTCCGGGCATCAACTTTTTGGTTTGGTGATTGCTGTAAAAAAAGGTTACTAGACAGGGCATATTGTCTTTCAAACTTATTCTTGTTATTTATGTCTCCCCTTCACGGAAGGGAGACATATTGTTTTACCATGAGTTCTTCATCTTATTCTTATTAAATCGCCCCAAAACGTTGTTCGGGTGACTTATTGTATTTGCACCGTTTTTTTCCTTACTTAACCATGAACTTGTCGAAGCATTTTGAAAAAAACGCTTTGACCAATCAAGAGGTGTGCAATCCATTTTATAAATTTTCAAGATGGCCGCCATTTTGTCACTACACTCCTCCTCCCATCCCAAAAAAAAAGAACTTTGTCCGATTTCAATAAAATTTTATTTCTAGGGATATTTTGAGGTACTGATTACAATGGAATACTATCCAAGTCGATTTTGGGCGACTTCTGTGTTGGCATCCCAACAGAATTTTACATAGTTCTTTTTTATTCTTAATATTCTTCTCAGCGAAACCTTATGAGCCATAACTTTTTGTCCTTTGACATAGGCCTTATATATTTGGTATGTCGGAATGTCACTACAAGATGATGTGTCACGTACATACATGAATTACCTTTGACCTTGACCTTTAATTGCTGATGTTATTTTGGTCCGTAGTCTTCGCCGGGTCTTAACTTTTTGCGTCTTTTGATAGGCCTTAGATATTTGGTATGTAAGAAGGTTACCCGAATATAGCTGAAATATTGCTGCTCGGGCGTTAAACACCATTAATCAATCAATCAGGTTACCACAAGACGATGTGTCTGCCATTTCAGTTGACCTTGACCCTGGCCTCAAGGTCATTTTCAATATTATTTTGAACCATTGCCTTGTCCATGTCATAACTGTTTTGTCCTTTGACATGGGCTTAAGATGTAGGTAGGTGACCACAAGACAATGTGTGGCATACAAACATGGTTGACTTTTGACCTTGACCTTTAGATTTAAGGTCATTTTTTATGTTATTTTGGGGCATAGCCTTGCCTGGTCTGTAACTTTTTTGTGTTGTAACCTATGCTTCTGGTTAGATCATATGCAGCTGATATGTTATGCATCAACATGAATGACCTAGACCTCAAGGTCAAATTGATTACAAATAAATTCTTGTCCAAGCAACATTTTCCCTTTGGTATAGGTCTTAGATAATTGGTATGTAAGTAGGTAAGCACAAGGGGATGTAATACCATGCCTCAAGGTATGACCTTAGATGACCTTTGACTGACTTTCAAGGTCAAATTTTCAACGTTTTGGTTTTTTAACCTTGGACTTAAATATTTGGTATGTAAGTAGGTCAGCACAAGAGGATGTATATCATACCTCAAGATATGAACTTGGATGAACTCAAATTTACAACAGAAAATTGTGTGTGCAGGCTATAACCTTTTTAGCCCTTTGGTCTAGGGCTTAGATGTTTGATATGTAGATCAGTACAAGAGAATGTATACCATACCTCAAGGCATGACCTCAGATGACCTTTGACCTTGACCTTCAAGGTTAATTTCCAACTTTTTTTTTGTTTTTTTCACCTAGGACTGAGATATTTGGTATGTATGTAAAATTAACAATTTAAATATGAAGGAGGTAACCTAAAACAATTCTAGTTTTGGATCTATTTTTCTATTCAAACCTCATATTTTAAGCATGAACTATTTAGTAGGGCATTCTGGTGAGTACACATAAAATTCAAAAAGATTTTTTATGTAATTTTGTTGTTTAACTTGTTAAGTGAGAAATGTAATAGAAATGTGCTAATGGAACAAATGTCCATAAAGAGGACATTTGTGCATATGTGTACAAAGTAATCATTGGAAAACAGACTACATTCTATCACTTTAGGATCTGAACCAATTAGTATAAAACATTTTTATTTATAACAAAATATGCTCAAAACTTAGCTAGTTGTTTCTTTCAACAATATCCAAACATCTCTGAAAATCATCTATTCCAACGTTTTAACGATTTCTGATAAATTCGTGGTCTAACACCTCTCGACACTCATCATTAATAAAGTTAGAAAGAGAACAAATATAGGCCGATCTCCCTCCTGAACATCGCCTTGATCAAGAAATCCTTCAGTGCCGTAGTTTTGAAGATCTTCAGCACCATCAAGTCCAACAGGGTTCTGAAGCTGCCCTGATGTCCACACATTGAAGGGAAATGACTTTACAGTACGAAGTCAATGTCCAGCTCATGCATCGCTCCAAAATGAAAGCCTTCTGTTGATTTATGCGATGAATACATAGTAGAGGGCAGCTAAATGAGTTTGATTTAAAGGATCAAGTATGCCTTGATCTTTCATGGGATGGAATAAGTTGTAGAAAAATGCAAGTACTCCATCGTATACATCTCTCCAGAGTCTCTCGATCCTTTGGTTGTGTGAGCTTTTTCCTGTTAGCATGCACCCTAGGCCCTTTTTAAACATCATGTAGTCTGCAACACCAACATTTTCCAGACCTTTATCAGATCTTACCCTATAAGGGACACCATGTCTTTCTACTCCGGACAGAAAACACTGCAATACAGTGTCGGACTTGTTATTGTCCGTGCATCTTAAAAATATGACCATCCTGCTGAAACCATCGATTCCACCAACAATTATGAATATCCTTTGAATTAGTTTGTGGTTTGAGTCTATATTCCATAGACATATAAGCATCTGCCTTAAGAGATTTTCTCCGCATAACGGAACATCTTTCATGATTTCTCCAAGTTTCAGATCAAGATCATGGTCGCTTATTTGTGAAAAAGTCATTTTGCTCAAACCAAATTGAGTCATTCGTCGGTAAACAGTGCTTTCAGATACCGATAGCATTTTCGAAATGTCAGAAACGGTAAAATCGTGTTCAAGCAAATTTTCCAGTACTGATTTTGGAATGTTATAAACAGAGTTTAATCTTTGTGGCTTATCAGTTCCATATTTAAAACACTCGGTTCTAAGTCTCATCATTTCTGCCCTACCTGATATGCCCAGAGCTTCTATTGCATGTGCTGACAATTTGCAAACGATGTCTGGGGTTATTCTTTTAGCTTCGAATCTATCAGCAAACATTTGCATATTTAAATCTTCAAATACTTTACTAATCAGGATCAACAGCTGCCATTTTAGTTGTAATTGCGGAACACAACCACAGCATATAATGACGGAACCACAGCATATAATAACAGAACCACAGCATATAAAAACAAAACCACAGCATATAATAATTAAACCACAGCATATAATAACAGAATCACAGCATATAATAACAAAACCACAGCATATAATAACAAAACCACATAATATAATAACAAAACTACAGCATATAATAACAGAACCACAGCATATAATAACACAACCACAGCATATAATAACAGAATCACAGCATATAATAATGAAGCCATAGCATATAATAACAGAACCACAGCATATAATAACAAAACCACAGCATATAATAACAAAACCACCGCATATACAGTAGAACTTCGATAACTCGAACTCGCTGGGGTCGCCAAAATAGTTCGAGTTATCGGTTGTTCGATCCACCGAAGTTGGACGATTTCCGTAAATGTATCTGTTCCGTACCGTGCACCGTGACCGATTTTGTTTATAAGTTGCTCGTTAATTTTCCTACACGCCGTATGGTTTTTTGGGGAACTAAAATTCGTTTTGAAAGTATGTAGATGTTTATTTCATGAATTTTGACACGAATAAAGTTATTTTAGGTGTAATAGTTTGTGAAATTTGAAATTTCTACAGCGCTTACTATTTACTTCCGTTATTGCGCAAAAACTCGTTTGTATTCTGTATATCCATCGCAGTGAAATTAAGTAAATAATTTGCACAATATTTATTGCCGACACATTTTTCTTAAATTATTTCTAATATTTGGTTTTTAATATGAATTTAACCACAGTTGTCAACAAAATTCGTAAATGATTTTTAATTGGAATATTTTCGTTGATTTGCTAATCCGCCTGGTACATTTCATATTTTTAATTAAAGAAACAACTAATGTCTATTTGCCTGTTCAAACTAATCACCAGTCATGACATAATTATTATCTATTTTGTATTAATTGACATACCTGTATTAATTGTTATGGCTTCTGTTATCCACGTCCTTTGTACCTGAAGTTAATTGCTTCGCACCGACACTTATAATTTTAGTTCGAGTTATTGATGGTGACTTACATAAGTTTACTATCAAAGGGACCTATAAATGAGTTCGAGTTTTCGAGAAGTCGGTGTTCGAAAAACCGGGGTTTTTTGTACAAACATATATAGAAATAAATGTCGGGACTTTAAAAACAGTTCGAGAAATTGATGGTGTTCGAGCCATCCGAGTTCGAGCTACCGAAGTTTTACTGTAATAACAAAACCACAGCATATAATAACAAAACAACAGCATATAATAATGAAACCACAGCATATAATAACAGAACCAAAGCATATAATAACGGAACCACAGCATATAATAACAAAACCACAGCATATAATTACAGAACCACAGCATATAATAACGGAACCACTGCATATAAAAAAGCATACCAACATAAGACAGTCACGGCGTTCCATAGTTAAATGTGACCTAAAGATTATGTTATTTACCTGAACAAATACAACTAAAAAACGATTTTAAAAAACAACAACCAAAAACAAGCAAAGAGCCTGGATATGGCCCGTCTTTTAGAACCGATGACACAGCCTTATCTGATGTTAATTTTGTAGTAATCTTATACACCAAATTCAGGTCAACAGCATTTACAGTGACTGAACTTCGTAATGTATTCGACGTTGAAACTGTGTCCACATTTACAATAAACAGTGCAAATGAATAACTTTGTAAAGAAATCTTCAAGTTAAATTGATAAAATTATAAATAACACTTAGTTTGCTTTATGAGATTTGTGATTTTGACACGAACTTTACGTCTGGTTTATTTTTTTAAAATATAAATATATCGCAATAAAAAGAAATTTTATAACTGTTTCATCAACATTTTTATAAATCAATATCAAAATAACATTGGAAATAGATACGGTAAATTATTTAAAAGTTTGTTTCCTTACACAACATAGCCAGTTAAATAACGACCAACACAAGTTCCTGTAAATGTTTTTTTTCTCTGATTGGTCAAATGTCCAAATGAAATAGGGACAGATGATCACCTGACAAAAGTATCGCAAAAAGATAGAATGAGTCCGAGTATATAGATGTTGTACTCATTTACACATAGGCCTTTATATTCGATTATTTTTACCGAGCGATAGCGATGTATTAAATTTGAATGTAAAGGCCAATGTGAAAATGAGTACAACATTACATCCAGAACGAATTTTTACAATTCTAATATGACAAAGTCATGTGTTTTTCAATTAAAGCGAGCCCTATAGGCCATGATTTTCCAGCTGCCATTTAAATGATGGAAAATTTTTGGTAAGCATGCGCATGAATTTAACTCATCTCATTAATTTGATGTTTACTTGTCACGCATAAAGTGAAAAAAATACATGTACCGTGATAAATTGAAATGTACGGAAGCCCATTAGTGCCAGGGTGGTGTTTTATTTTTTCTAACTCGTTATAACGACTTAGCTAACTCGTTATAACTACTTAGTAACTCGTTATAACGACTTAGCTAACTCGTTATCACGATTAAACTAACTCGTTATAACAACTTACAAGCTGTAACTCGTTATAACGACTTAGTAACTCGTTATAACGACTCAGCTAACTCGTTATAACGACTTAGCTAACTCGTTATAACAACTTAGCTAACTCGTTATAACAACTTAAATAACTTGTTATAACGACTTAGCTAACTCGTTATAACGACTATGTAACTTGTTATAACGACATAGCTTACTCGTTATAACAACTTACAAGCTGTAACTCGTTATAACGAGTAAGCTAAGTCGTTATAACGAGTTACTAAGTAGTTATAACGAGTTACAGCTTGTAAGTTGTTATAACGACTTAGCTAACTCGTTATAACGACATAGCTTACTCGTAATCACGACTTAACTTACTCGTTATAACAACTTACACGCTGTAACTCGTTATAACGACTTAGTAACTCGTTATAAAGACGACTTAGTAACTCGTTATAACGACGACTTAGCTAACTCGTTATAACGACTTAGTAACTCGTTATAACGACATAGCTAACTTGGTATCACGACTTAACTAACTCGTTATAACGACTTACAAGCTGTAACTCGTTATAACGACTTACAAGCTGTAACTCGTTATAACGACTAAGTAACTCGTTATAACGACATAGCTAACTCGTAATCACGACTTAACTAACTCGTTATAACGACTTAGTAACTCGTTATAACGACTTAGCTAACTCGTTATAACGACTTAGTAACTCGTTATAACGACATAGCTAGATCGTTATAACAACTTACAAGCTGTAACTCGTCATAAGGACTAAGTAACTCGTTATAACGACTAGCTAACTCGTTATAACGACTTAGCTAACTCGTTATAACAACTTAGTTAACTCGTTATAACGACTTAGTAACTCGTTATAACGACATAGCTAACTCGGTATCAAGACTTAACTAACTCGTTATAACGACTTACAAGCTGTAACTCGTTATAACGACTTAGTAACTCGTTATAACGACTTAGCTAACTCGTTATAACAACTTAAGAAATAAGCCTCCATACGAATTAGCTAAGTCGTAATAACGAGTTAGCTAAGTCGTTATAACGAGTTAGCTTAGTCGTTATAACGAGTTGGCAAAGTCGTTATAACGAGTTAGCTATGTCGTTAAAACGAGTTAGCTTAGTCGTTATAACGAGTTACTTAGTCGTTATAACGAGTTACTAAGTCGTTATAACGAGTTAGCTTAGTCGTTTTAACGAGTTCTAAGTCGTTATAACGAGTTACAGCTTGTAAGTTGTTATAACGAGTTAGTTAAGTCAAAAGAAAGTTTTATCGGTTAGCCTTGAGATTTACTGAAAATAAGATGGAATTAAATAAAAAATCTTATTTACGTCAAACCACAACAATGCAGCTTGATAATTACAGATCCCAAATAATAATTGCTAAACATTCAAAGAATGATTAGATCTTGTTTTTTAGCTACATGAAGCCTGTTATTATCTTGATACCCTTATCATTAGCTGAGAGTTTTATGCTTAATAGCTCATAACAGGCCCGATTACTAAGAAGCAGAAAAAAACTAACAAAACCCAAACAAATAAAAAAAAAACTTCAATTAATACATTATTATACAATTATTGACTTTGATATAGGCAGTTACCAGGATCGTGATTTCACTCAACCAGAGAAAATGTCATATTCAACGCGCCGCTAGACGAGGTGAATATACATTTTTAAGGGTTGAGAAATACCGTTGCCATAGCGACCGCATATCAAAGTCAGTAACTGTTTTAAATTCTCGTCTATCGTAGTAAATCTATTAGTAGCAGTCGCGTCTTTGGTAGTTGACAAGAATTTCATGTTGATAAACGCGTACATGAATTAGACTATGAATCAGATCAGCAAACAGGTCAATATTGGATTCCGCCTGACCGCTTGTGCAACGGACAAAATTAACTATATTTTGGTGCAATTTTAGTACTGTTGCGATTTAACATGCCGGAAGTAGTTTTATATCATTAAAAAAAGGAATAATTCCGTTCCGTTCCGTTCCGTAAAAATAATGGTTAGTGGTTGAATTTAGGTTATCACATCTTAATTGCTATTTCTACAAGAAGAGAATTTTGCATGTTTTTAAATTGGTATGAAAACTACTTTTGTGTCGTGTAAAATCGCAAAACTACTTAAATTGCATCGAGTGTTTGTAAATTATAGATCTATTAATGAAGACGAGTGTTCAGTTAAATGAGTCGGTTCATCTATCTGTTGGTTAAGGCTGAACTGCGTTGAAATGGACAAGATTTTTGTATTCGGACAATTCAGTTAGATATAAAGATGTATTAGTAAATAAGTACGGATTTTTACGCAGTTACAAGGTTTAACATCAAGTTTAATGAAATGTTGAATAAGTAGACTCATTCATAGTTAAGCAAGCTTCTGCGTAGGTCAATAGATTTAGTTACGTGTTGAATCCGTTTGCTACCCTCTGTTTTGATTGAATCTGTATTCTGTTCAACGGGTTCAGCGGTTATGGGACACAAAAGAAATCAATATTGCACATGTGGTAACAACATGTGCTAAAGGCAGTTCTGATTCATATTTTTGTAAGATCTTCATTGATCTTTCTAGATTTCAAGATTCTGTTTAATTTTATTTTTTTCACACATAAGTATCCGTATTTTTAGACGAACGATAATTTGCATGGGCAAAGATTTTCATTAACGGTAGTCTTCATGGTTCAACCCAAAGGTCAGTTTATAAGTAAAAAAGTAAGGGAAAAATGGGGGAAAATATAACCGATAAATCACAATAAAACAGCAAACATAACGTCATTGTACTTCGTTATTATATTTCGACAAGATATTGCAGTTTGTATGAAGAAAGACTGTTATCCTCTATTTCCTGTGAAATTGTTTTCTTCGTAGCATAGTTAACTTTTTTTAACTGCCATATTCCGAGTCCCCAACCAAAATGGCGGGAACATATAAATCCGACATTATGCTAGAAACACCGTTTTCTAATTCTCGGAAGCAATCAAAACAATCAAAGTTGATTTCAACAGAAAATCATGGAAAAATTTAAATCCGATACCTTAAATGATAACGTATGGAGGTTTTCATGAGCTTGAGCTTTTTATAAAAATGTCACATTGTGAGTAAAGAACATAAACCTGAAGTTAAATGTAATTTTATAATAAGGTTCTATCGTTTAATTGTTCTTTTTTGCAAGAAAATGTCTTTTTTTAATTTAAAAGTACATATATGAAATATTGCTAGCTTTGGGACATACCCTGCTATTCAATCTCCTCGTGATTTTTTCTTAACACTTTATCTATTTTCTTTATGACAAAATCTTTAAATAAAGCCAAAAAAATACGTGGTCATTGACCTTATTATAAAGTTATAACGTCATCATTATTACCTGTTTTGAAGGTACCAAATATAAGTTATTTGAACTTTATTTTTGCTACACGTATGAGAAGGGGCTTGGGAATGAGAATTAATGCTTAATTGTCGTCGTTATTTCCTTAAATTTCTA
Organism: Limnoperna fortunei; assembly: GCA_944474755.1. Taxonomy (NCBI): domain Eukaryota; kingdom Metazoa; phylum Mollusca; class Bivalvia; order Mytilida; family Modiolidae; genus Limnoperna; species Limnoperna fortunei. The sequence goes on from OX104113.1 coordinate 37,868,297, forward strand.
GGCAAACATTGTTGAATTGCGGGACAGCCAGAGTTTGACAGAATAAGGTTAGCTATAGGTATCGTAAACATCCGAAATGTACAGTAATTGTCATATTAGAATCGAAATAATTCAAGGAGGCTGTGGTTTATGATTGTTTTACTACGGGTTGGCCATTTACGTAGTTATTTTATTAAAGCGATTTAAATGACCAACCCGTGCTTTTTAGTCCACAGTCTCTGCGAAATATTCTTAAACAGCCAGCGAATCGATTCGAGTATTTTACAAAGCTAACTCAGAGGATTATATTTCAGCAGATAAAAGTCTTGATCATCCTAAGCTAAATAAACATCATAAGTCTGGGTTAAATGCGTGTTTTCATGACATAACACTATGAGTGAACAAATCAAACTTGGATTTATATGATTATCTTTGATGTCTTTCGTAAACTTTTCATTACACAATCATTAGTTTTATAAGAGATTTCTTAATAGTATATATACTTACAAAAATTAAAATGAAAGGTTTTGATCTTTGCCTCTGAAGTTTCCGATCGGATAATTAACTCAGAATTTATTATCAACATAAAGTTCTTAATCACTTCACCAGAACCTTGACACACTATTTTTATGATTATATGAAATTTTCCATCATGCCAGAGTCACAAGTTGGAGTAAAATTTCCATGTAGACAGAGACATAGGTAAAAGTTTATTCATAACAATATCTATTATGCACAGGAGGACAAGACGAACTACATACGAAAAGGTTTAAATTATTACCTGTTCGTGATGGAGACTAAACATAGATCATGGAAGTATTATATAGACAAAATAGTACTTCCATTCACAGATTAAACTAACGTCAGTTTTGACGTAATGTACGTTTTTTTAGAATAGGCAGAATGGTTCCTAGACAGCATTGATTATGTAAAGGCGATGTTAGCAATGGTGTATTTTCTTAGTATAGTGGAAGTGTATAAAAATACCGTTTGTGCCGATCTTGCTGGGTACTGTGATGATTACAGTGCCCGACATACAGAGCTGCCCAGCGTGTACTCGGGTGGTAGATACGGTATGCCCTTTCGATAGGAAGTTATAATAAAGCAACCCCATCAGTAGACAGTTAAGAGGCGTTTTTTCGGGAATACCACGCTCCTGTCGCTGTCCTGTACCCGCCACAAAATGAAAAATTATCAGTTAAACTTGCTTTCTGGTCTGGTCTATACCACCACTGCAATAGATTTCTGCAGTACTGCTCGCTAGACGTTAAGTAGGAAGATATAATGCATAATCAAAAGTACAACATCCAAGTACGACATTACAAAGCCATGGCTAACAACAGAAAACCTAAGAACTCTAAAACCAACCAACATTTGATATCAGATGTTCTGGAAGGTAATGCATATTCTGCTATGCTAGTAAAACCTGTGGTGTTACATATTGGCAAATCGGTGTCATGTCACGAAGGAGAGCCGCGGCAAGTAATTTAAATAAAATTTAACGTCAGTGCTACTGATCAATCAAATCAATCGAGCGACCTACATACAATATATTCCTAGCTCCAAAACGTCATTGCTTTATGAATCAGTCCTTACGTGAGCAGCAACTCTCTGTATAGGTAGTCACTGTAACAATTGCAAACAATCTTATAAACAGCAACAAGACATTTATGATTGGGAAAGTTAGATTGTCAATTGTCATATTTTACTCTTTTACTGTACAGAAAGAGTGTTTAAGAATTCTAAAAGATCTTTTGAATATTTAAGTATTTACATCTGATTTAAACCACCTGTAAAGTAGTACTTTTTTGACAGCAACCATTTAATGAACAAAGTATTTTCAAAGCCGAGGAGCAAAGTAAGTCAAAAAAGGGTTTATTTCTGACAGGGCATAATCTTCTATGAAATAAAATCATACAAAAATATTGAAAATACCTTTCGTTATATTATTCAAAATGGGCCATTGGTAGGTTGATTAATTGAACATTTGCCTAACACCCAGCACTTTGTTCAGGACGAGGATAATTTAACTGAAAAAAAGGATGGACGAACGGGAACACAATTTTAACTACAAAACTGAAAACTACGAAAAATGAGTGGGTATTTTTCCATTACTTCATGAACGCATTACTTGACTGCTTGTAACGACAAGTAATAAAACAATAAAAATTATCAAATGTGTTTCTTTGTTTCTTTGATTTCTAAACATATAGTTTTTATGCTAGTAGGTTTGAAAAGTACATTTAGAATGAAATGTATGAGTACGTTATAGATCTTAAATCAACTAAAAACACAGCTATTTGTGTTTGAAGTTACTGTCGGATTGATTAATACAAACTATTATTACAGAAACCAGGAAAACATTTTCAATACTCTAGTTCTATTGGTTAATCCAATGGCATAGTTAGAGTTTATGAGGAAATACATTAAAACCTTCCATGAAGTCAGCATTGTTATTTTAACAAGAATTTTTTTTTAATTAAAACATTACCCTATAAATAACGAAAAGTCTATGTTCCTCTGACACAAATATATTTTTATAGCATGTATTTGAATTTAGCATAGTGGCAACCATGGGAGGCATAATAAAACAATGAACAAATTTCACTACTGCTTTGTGTTGAAATGCCGAGTATTACAGTTATAACATTATGAAGTGAATAAGACTTGTATTCCATTGACATAGTGTTGTATTCGAGTATCATTCGACTTTAGTGAACTAAAGTTAATGGCATTTATGTAAGTACGTCCTCAAATCGAAAGCGTTTCCACGCATTTATAAGCAGATGACGTCATGCAACTGAGAAATACACGACCGATTTTGAAAGTTAATAGGTTCTTACATGCGTTTTTGGTAAAAAAAAACGGGTGATCTTCTACTAGTAAAAAAAATTGTATGCCTTTTTGCGAGTGGAGCATACGATATAAACGGTTCAAATTCATGGCACTAATCGACTTTCATCACACGTATAACCACATACTTTGTTGAACGCAACATAACGCAACATAATGTCGATTATTTATAGGTTTTATAAACAATCGAATTTTTTTAAAGGTCCTTAATTGTATGCTAACTTGTGAATGTGTTCAACAACAAAAATTAAAAAAAATAAAATAGAAAAATACGCATTTAAAAACACACACACAACGAACCACATAATTCGTAACATCTGTATATGTTTAGGACAATCTGATAAAGAAAAAGTTTAAAAAAAACCAGCCATATAATTTAATTGATGTCAATCAATCAATCAATCAATCAATCAATCAATCAATCAATCAATCAATCAATCAATCAATCAATCAATCAATCAATCAATCAATCAATCAATCAATCAATTAATCAACCAATCAATCAATCAATCAATCACCTGTTAAACAATTCTAAGATGAAGACAAGAAACACGGAGTCATATTCTGGCTCTGAACAGTCACTGATAGGGAACTTACAGTCTAATTTATATTTCGAATTGTAATTCCCGTTGACAGCTGTCAGGCGAGGCACATTTATTGTTAGTAACCCAATCTAATTGAAATTATATCTTCACTTGGCTACCCCCTTTTTGCTATTTAGCAAAAGGGGTGAACCAAGTGAAGATATAATTTTAATTAGATTGTTAGAAACCGACACATAAACGACAAAACAAGTTTGATAGGTTTTCAGCGCAATTTACATATAATTTTCGCTACTAAACAATGCGCGCCTTACAAAAAACTCTTGTTCCCATGGTAACCAAACCTCGTACGTATTGGACAAACAATTTTCATGAGATTGATTCGGGACAGCTTTTGAGATATATAATTATTGTAATTGGTTTTCTTTTATTGCAACACTGAAGATAACTATAACTTTTGATAATACGTTAATATTTAAATTTACATTCCCATTAAAATTAGTGATTTGGTAGTGCATTTTATATTGTGTGATGTAAACTAAGAAAATTTTCAGTGATTGAACAAGGAATCTAGGATTACAAGTTAGGTGTAAATGTTGACTTCGATAACTTAATGAACAGGTCCAAATAAATTAATAGTAGAGCTTAAAAACGTATAGACCGTTAGCAAGTACTGTGTTTATTTTTCGAGACAGTATAATTCTTACTTTTACGTACCTTTGCTGCTTGTATACCACGCGTACCAGGTGTAGATGGTTTAAATCACAAGAAATAAAACCCAAATATCGTTGTAGCATCAACCATGAAATAAAATAGAAAACGAATAAAATGGTAGGGAAAAATTTAGTAAAAATATGCATGTCATTGTTATTGTTTGTTTTTCCAAATGTTGATCAGTAAATGTTTACTAAAATATATTTTACATTAGGAATAAGACCAAATACACATACTACTTAGGTATCGCCATGCTAACCTATCTAGAACATTTTAAATGGCCTATTTTGGAAGGATTTCTTACTTTGGGCTATGGAAATTAACTGTTCTGCTTGTGCCGATTTTTTCTTAATCCCCAGTGTCATTTGCGTCTTATGCAGCAACAAATCCTCCTTCATTTTGCTCTCATAGTAGTACAGAATGCCTCAGTCTGTTTCTGGGCCTGCCACACGTGTGTTATCCTTCCGGTTTCCAGTGATGAGCTGTTTTGGCGATCTTTCCTGCCTTAAGAGCTACTATTTCCTTCCTATTCTCATATTGACATTTCTTAATTCTGTTCAGTCCAAACATTCCTTACACATAAATTCAATGTTATAAACATATTAGGTAAATACAATAAGACGCGACAACAGCTAATTCTACTAAATCTCCATGATAGAACTTTTACAGTAAACATTTGTCAGCATGGTCTTGAAAAAACTAACTACATATCTTAATCAGTCTTGCAAAAAAGGGATACAATTTGTGTTAGTGTGATTCCTGATTCAATGACCTTTCTATATAAATACATTTTATGAGAGTGATGGTCTGTAGTTTTATTGAAATCTTATCGTTTACGCACAATACATCCCTTTGGTGTATTTTAAGTAATTTCTGGGTACACTTTCGACCTAAGTATTTCTTGTGTCACAGCTATCGTTTAGATAGATATGGAACCCGGTCATTGTTGTAGGTTGATATGTTTCTGCATTCATGGTGTTGTTAAGGTATTTGCTGTATATGTAATTTTTTGATCTGGCTTTGAGTGATTAATTGAATAGCGGTTTTTGTGCAAATAAATAAATAAATAAATAAATAAATAAATAAATAAATAAATAAATAAATAAATAAATAAATAAATAAATAAATAAATAAATAAATAAATAAATAATCAATCAATTGATCAATCAATCAATACTGTACTCAGTTATTCTATGCCAAGACAAATTATTTTATTACGAAATAAAGCGTAATTATCTGTGTTGGGGTTTAATGCATTTTTGTTTTTAGCAATTGTTCAGCTATATCAGGTTTTTCCAGCTATATCTAGTTTCTATTAGGAGAGGGATCAGGAGTACGTATGCTAAATCCTCTTCCTCTTCAGTGAAAAATCCGATTTTTAAACCGATTTCAAAATAGAGTTGTCTCTCTTGTTATGCGTGCTGTTGACGAGTTATTCCTACACTATACAGTATGTTGGTTTGTTTGAATGGTGTTTTAACGCCACTTTCAGCAATTTTTCAGCTATTTCATGGCGTCCAGTTTTTATTGGGGGAGGAAGCCGGAGTACCTGGAGAGAACCCCCGACCTGCGGTAGGAAAACTGGCAATCCTTGTCAATTAAGATTGGAGTCGAGTACACCCTGCCTGCAGTGAGAATCGAACCCGCAATCTCAGTGTTGACAGACCACGTGATCAATAGTAGACGAACTACCTTTACTTTTTCTTGTGGCAGTCAAATCTGTCTTCAAATTTTCCTGATTTATTTATTGATAGCTGAAATATTTCTCACTCAATGCCAATCAATTACACAACTAACTTTTGTGTATATTATATTTTTAAGACATTTGAATGAATTAATAAAGCTCGTTCATCTGTAGACCTAATCTAGGTTTTTTTGCACTTTCATTATGCAAACTTCACAAACCATTTAAACTGAAGACAACCATCACTCAAAGTCATGAGTCAAGAGTCCCTGTTCACTATAAAGAAGCAGAAATGGAGTCAGAATTGTCGACTTGTGGTGATAGTAAATGAAGTGTGAATTATTCTGACAACTAAACTGGATTTTAAAACTGAAAATAGGAATTTAAATTTTGTTATGTGTCAATAAATTTCTCTAGTTGCTATTTACTGGCGAGTTTTACATTGTATTAAAGTTGACAAACCGAAAATATTATCACCATAATAAGAGATTTTTTGGACCAAATAAACAAAAAACGAAAAAGATTTTAAAAATTATTATTTGAAAACATATAACTACAAGCGCTATTGCTTGCTTTGAAACCAGAAACATAAGGCGATCTTTTGCCACTTCTCATTATAGTTTGTTTTTATGTAAATATCGGTATAGATTTCCGCTTGCCCTGGTTGACCACACGAACAAATTTTGCCGTGTCATCATAAATAACAAATAAATAAAGACTATACTCTCTGTATACTTATGTAGTTACCTGTACTATTATGGATAAAAGTAAATAGTATGTAAGTAAAATACCTACTCAATAAGTTCAAGTACAGTACTTGATGCTTGGTAAATTAGAAATAATAACATCTCGAAGCTCAAGAATCGAACCTAATCACCTCCACAAATAATAAAAACACAAGTACAAGATATTAAAAAAAAATTATGAATTACATTTAATACTGTAAACAAAGAAAGCAAAAATATGGCTGTCATGTTGGTGTTTCGAGCGCAAGAACAACACATAATTTAAAACAAAAGCAAGCAGGATTTAATTGTAAAACTTATTCGACAAACAAAACCGTTCATTTTAAATGCAATCTAGTACATTTGTGTTGGTAACGCTAAAACTACTCATCACTTCATGAACTATAATTATTGCTGTTAGATATCCGATTTTTAATATTTTTTCACCACAAATAGATTGATACATCGCTGAAAGGCAATTAGTCCCGAGAGTATGACCAGTAGCAGCGTTTTGAAAATATAAGCAGCAGTCAGAAAACTCCATATATAGAGAGTGTAACCAGTAGTCAGAGTTTAAAGAGTTTAAAGAGAGCGTGAGCAGTAGTCAGCTGTTCAAAGAAGGTATCGAGAGTAGTCAGAGTTACGACAGAGTATGGCAGTAGTCAGTATCGCGGGAGAGTATTAGCAGTAGTAACAGACACTATGGACTAATAGCAGTAGTCCAAAGAGAGTATGAGCAGTAGTCAGAGTTACTTGAGAGTATTAGCAGTAGTCCGAGTTCCGATATTGTATTGGTAGTAACCTGATACCAAAGATATTATTGGCAGTAGTCAGAGTCCAAAGAAAGTTTTGGCAGTAGTCCGAGTTCCGATATTGTATTGGCAGTAACCTGATTCCAAAGATATTATTGGCAGTAGTCAGAGTCCAAAGAAAGTATTGGCAGTAGTCCGAGTTCCGATAGAGTATTAGCAGTAGTCCGAGTTCTGATAGAGTATTAGCAGTAACCTGATTCCAAAGATATTATTGGCAGTAGTCAGAGTCCAAAGAAAGTTTTGGCAGTAGTCCGAGTTCCGATATTGTATTGGCAGTAACCTGATTCCAAAGATATTATTGGCAGTAGTCAGAGTCCAAAGAAAGTATTGTCAGTAGTCCGAGTACCGAGAGAGTATTGTCAGTAGTCCGAGTTCCGAGAGAGTATTAGCAGTAACCTGATTCCAAAGATATTATTGGCAGTAGTCAGAGTCCAAAGAAAGTTTTGGCAGTAGTCCGAGTTCCGATATTGTATTGGCAGTAACCTGATTCCAAAGATATTATTGGAAGTAGTAAGAGTCCAAAGAAAGTATTGTCAGTAGTCCGAGTTCCGATAGAGTATTGTCAGTAGTCCGAGTACCGATATAGTATTGGCAGTAGTCCGAGTTCCGATAGAGTATTGTCAGTAGTCCGAGTTCCGATAGAGTATTGGCAGTAGTCCGAGTTCCGATATTGTATTGGCAGTAACATGATTCCAAAGATATTATTGGAAGTAGTCAGAGTCCAAAGAAAGTATTGTCAGTAGTCCGAGTTCCGATAGAGTATTGTCAGTAGTCCGAGTACCGATAGAGTATTGGCAGTAGTCCGAGTTCCGAGAGAGTATTGTCAGTAGTCCGAGTTCCGAGAGAGTATTGTCAGTAGTCCGAGTTCCGAGAGAGTATTGTCAGTAGTCCGAGTTCCGATAAAGTATTGTCAGTAGTCCGAGTACCGAGAGAGTATTGTCAGTAGTCCGAGTTCCGAGAGAGTATTGTCAGTAGTCCGAGTTCCGAGAGAGTATTGTCAGTAGTCCGAGTTCCGAGAGAGTATTGGCAGTAGTCCGAGTTCCAAGAGAGTATTGGCAGTAACCTGATTCCAAAGATATTATTGGCAGTAGTCTGAGTCCAAAGAGAGTATAAGAAGTAGTCAGAATTCAAAGAAAGTTTAAGCAGTAGTTAGATATATGAGATAGTATTAGCAGTAGTCAGAGTTATGAGATAGTATTAGCAGTAGTCAGTCCCGAGAGAATATTAGCAGTAGTCAAGATTTCTGAGAAAGTATGAGCAGTAGTCAGTACACGTAGGTACCATAAAAATCGAGCTTTGCTTGCAGGTATACTAAGAATAAATAGCTTAACATATAGGAATCCTAAAAATAGACAGTTTTACATGTGCGCCCTAAGAATAGATAGCTTTAGATTTAGGTGTTCGTCCTAAGAATGAAAAGCTTTATATGTATGCACACCAAAGAATTGATAGCTTTACGTTATGTACCCTAAGAATGGATAGCTTTACTTGTATATACCGTAAGAATGAATAGCTTTTCATGTCAGTATCCTGAGAATGGATAGCTTTTCATGTCAGTATCCTAAGAATGGATAGCTTTTCATGTAGGTATCCTAAGAATGGATAGCTTTACATGTAGGTACCCTAAAAATAGATAGTTTTACATGTAGGTACCCTAAGAGTGGATAGCTTTACATGTAGGTACCATAAAAATAGATAGTTTTACATGTAGATACCCTAAGAGTGAATAGCTTACATGTAGGTATTCTAAAAATGGATAGCTTTACGTTTATGCATCCTAAAAATGGATAGCTTTACATCTATGTACCCTAAAAATTAAATAGTTACATATATATGTATATAAGTACCCCAAGATGAGTTATTAGATTTACGCGATATATTGTATCTGAGGAACACAGACTGGATTCTGTTATGTTTAGTTTGTAATATCATTATGATCACAAAAATCTGACGACCGGTAAAAACTAGATATATCAGCTGGACATGTACTCAGAAGGTAAATAAACCACCGTGGAGTTTCTACGCCTACGATAAAGTTCTCAACTTATGTTTGGTTTCGTTTCTTCACAGTGATTATACAAACGATGTAATTTTCAATTTGGTTCTGTGAAGTATTTATTCGAGCGTTCAGTACAATTCAAAATTGAAGGTAATACCCTGACAGTTTTTGCTATGTAATTATTATTGTTTTCGGGCGATATGGAATTTATAACATCCAAACGTCCAAATGAATTATAAAATCTTATGGTTATATAAACGTGGTAACCTTTCTTTGTCGTAACGAAAATCTATAGTTCAAGCGTAACAATAGCCATTTGCTCTCCAGTTAAAGATCCCACTCAAACCTTGTAAATAGTGCAGTGCTTAATGTCCTTATCCAATTGTTCTCTCGTCTACCCTAATTCTTCAATGAGCATTTGATACTTTAAAAAGGATTCAATGTTGACATTAAATAAACTTAAATATCGATTACATTTGTGTTGCGGGATGTTAAACACCAATCAATCGACCAATAAATATGTTTATGCTTATTCCATATTTCTTGTTAATAATGTTGTTTTTTATGGTTTCAGCAATCTTTCACTTGAATCATGGCGTCCACGTTTTATTAGGGAGGAATACTTATAATCCTTTGTCATTTATGATGGTAGTCGAGAAGATCCTGTCTGTTGTGAGTCTCGAAATCATAACCCAGTGTTGAAAGACAACTAATTAATTGTAGACTAACTAATTTAATCACTGGGCCACCGAGGCCCATAGTTTATTGGTATATTGTTTTTTTTATAAATATCTATATTAACCCAAAATAAAATTTGATAACAACATCTTGTATCACTTTTCAGAGTCTACTAATTTCTTTGGTATTTTTATTATTTTATAATTATTACAGATAACTGAATCCTAATCGGAGAAAACGAAATACTCCGGATTTATTAAATATTTTATTTTTCCTGTGTCACGATGTTTTTCTTATGAACAATATAAATATCATTTTAATACACTAAATGACCCATTACTTAATGTTTACGTTGGTCATTTTAAGATTGCCCTGGACATTCTTTAAAGTTTTCATCCTAACGAGTGTCATAAAATGACACACTGGTTGAAACTAATTCGGTGTACATGACATGTATTGGTGTTTAAACACGGAGAGTAAATTGTGGCATACTTTTAACATTATATTATATATTATATATACTAGTGTCAAGTCACCCCGCAGTCGAAATCCCACAATAAGCTAATCCCGCGTATGTTTTCTGATGCATTCGCGCGGACGTCACAGAGAACACCATGACCTTGACAGATGTGCAGTATAATCTTAATTGCTGTTTGCAGTATTCAATATGTACTAATCAGCAATTCTATGACCGATTTTTTTTTCAATGTTCAATATTTCATTATACGAAATGTTACTTTTTTGTATTTTTGGCAAGTATATTTAAAAGAAACTGGAGGAATTAAAGGGTAACTTTTGTGAGGCTTGTTAAAAACGACACAATAAGCATGTTACTTTTGTTCTCCTGAATTAACTAAAAGCCATTTTGAACAACAAAATGAAGGGTATTTGAAAATAAATGTAATAAACCAATTTCTCGTCCTTTACCAGTTTGACTTTACGGAAAGGGGGTGGGGTAGAGTCTTTAAAAGTCGAATGTCATGGTGTGAGACGGGGCTAGGGTTTCTCTACCCTAGGTACCAATAAAGAGTACCTGTAGGCCTACCCCAGGTTTCAGCCGATTGGTTGTCTAAGGTAAATTGAAATGTGTCGGACCTTCAAATTCAATGTTGACATTACATGTATTTTTACCTAGGAGCGAGAAACCTTTAAACGTTTTTAATTCTCGATTAATTCGTTTAGAAGATCTAGAACTAATGCATATTCGTGTAATATATAATGCATGAATTAAAACAAATAAAATAGTTGTATCCGTTAAAAATTATTTTGACAACACATTCTGGAATGGCGACAAATTTGAAACAATGGAAAATAGAAAACACGTTTTATTACTCAATCAAATCAGATTTAATATATTTTATGAGTATGTAGTATGTAGGGGGTAAGACTTCCAATTGAACCCCCAATAAATAACGCAATGCATGAGACTATCACAAGATACATGGAGTCCACACGGCTTACACTTGCCCAATTTGCAATGCATGACTATGGGCACTGTGGGGTTCACCAGTGGCTGCCACCCAGTGCCAAATTCTTTTATTTACGTTCGAAATAAATGCATTTTTAGTTGGGGGGTTTCAAATGGAAGTCTTTCCATGTAGGGTTTACCTGCCCTCTACTGACATGCGACTAAGTTTCATGACATGGTTTGGTAGTCTGTACAGACCCGTACAGGTTTACTCACCCTCTACTGACATACGGGTGGGGTTACAGGACCGGAGTTGTGGTCTGTAAATACCCGTATGGATTTACCAACCCTCTACTGATATGTGGGTGGGTTCCATTTGACCCTAGTTGGTAAGTCTATAAAGACCCGTATGGGTTCACATGCCTTCTACTGATATGCGACATGACCTGAGCCGATACAGTGTATTTACATTCGAACATGATACATTGTCTACGTTCTAACTATTATGGGTACTGCTTACGAGACCATAAATCAGCTTTAGTCATAACAAGAAAGACTCTTATTATTCATAATATATTTCCTCGGTGGCTAGACAATGTTTGTTAGATTTCTTAGGTTTACCTTAGAACATTAAAGCGCACTTGGTATAAATTTAGTGTAAGGTTTTTTTTATATTTGACATGACGATTTGAAGTGTAACGAGAAGGAGTAATATACATAAAAAAGAAATATATAAAATTGTAACAATTTATTGTGTAAAAATAAAATAAAACTGCACGATTTTAACACCACAATAACAACTGTAAAACAAAGATGAACACGAGTATAAAAATGCTATATAATAAAGTTATTGCACCAATAAAGTATATCACAGCTTATATAAATGCATGACTTTTTACATTATGTCTTCCCTTTGAAAGTCAGTAAAGTTTTCTCTGATATGATTTGAGTTCCGAAGAATTCGAAGTAACTATAACGTTCCAATTCTTGCACCTGACACAGTTAAAGATATGTTTCTTCAAAATTTCATGTTTCGTAAACTGTTCTGTCAACAATTCAACCTTATTTTCTCAGAATTCGGTGGATTATATTCTTTCTTTTCTTTTGTTTCAAAGCAGAGAGCAAAACATGTTGGAAGACTTCATGACCACAGTTTTTATTCAATGCGGAAGAATCAACAAAAGCATCTGCTTGAATTTCTTTTGCTAATTCAAGTCCTTCCTCCTTTGTTACAGGAATATCCTCGTCAAAGTTCAAAGAATTTCGTTTATCGGCATGAGTAGCTACCAGAACGATGGGGAATTTGTGTCCAAGAAAGTCCTGAATTTCCGGAAGCCACATGTCTCGAATGTTTTGGAAGGACCTTCTATCAGTGGCACTGTAGCATAATACGAAAACATCACTGTCTTTGTAGGCAAAATGTCTCAAGTCCCTATGTTCATTCTGAAAATACAATAAAATGAATATTAAATACCTAGAACAAATATTAAATGCATTATTTATTAATTTATATAGGATATTTATTGTAATGGTAACTTTTTAAGCGAGAATATTTTTTTTAAAAACAAATTTCGATTCCAAATTGTAATGAAAAATTGTGTAAGAAATGTACAAATAAATAAAACTTGAAAAAATCTCGAAATACAGAAAAAAATGCAAAAATTATAAACAACATAACATTCAGTGTATAGAAAGTAAACTTACTTGACTAGAGATATCAAAGATTCCAACTGTATGTGTCTCGTTTCTCTTCAGTGACACCGTTGCAGCATAGCTGTCAAACACTGTACTGTCATCGTCTCTTTGTAGTCTCTTACAACAGAATCTCGCCAACGATGTTTTGCCAGTTGTCTTGTCCCCAACTAAAGTACACTGGACAATGCGTTTCTCGTCGGCTAAAACCATTTTTTGTTAGTAGTTTTCGGTCTCTTCTATAGTAAGTACAATTATGTTATGATTTGACGACGTATGTGAGTTGTATTTATAGCCTAAAAAAATCTCTCAATTGGTTATACCTCCAGCAGGATTGTTATTGTTTTTACTTTCACGAATGTGTCAACACCCCTAGCTGAGTGATTTTCTAAAGCTTTGTGTTGGTTTTCCGTGGTCGATCATTATCCAGTGTGTCATTTAATAGATTTCAATGAAAGGATAAATATGTTTCACGCCATTAATCCTTTTGAACCAAGTAAAACCATATCGTAGAAGATTTTAATACTCGAAGATCAACCACAGACAATAGAAATACGATACAGTTCTTAAAGACATTGGGTGCACACCTCCCCGGGGTCTGGCTAGACCCCTTGTACAAAACGAACTTAGTCACGTGTTATTAGTTGGTAAATTGTTAAAATATATTACTGCTTTTGGATAAAGAAACGCAAACACAGACTCACACATGCCTTCTTTATTACGAGCCTAGGTTCTGAACATGCACGTATAGTGTTTTGTAACATTTACTTTTTTTTAATATTTTTATCATTAGGAATACTTAAAAATACTCGGGTTGAAGCTGGTTGCCAACAATGTGGCACAATCAATGCCAAAGTCAAAATTGTATCCCCTAAATGCAGGCATTATAAAACAGCAGCACAGTTCTCTCGATCATCATAGCTGTGAAAGTACATTTTAGTACCATCTAATAGATGGTACTAAAATGTGTGAAACTACAATAAATCACAGCTATGATTATTCAAACTGGATTATTTTGGTGTTAATTTTAAATATGTATTTACTATATAACGATTTTTACAAAAAAAGGTAAAAACAAATTTGACAAAAAATTGTTAATTTATACAGATATTTATAAGAAAAGTCTATTTTGTTGACATATTATTTCTCGATTCATCGCCATCTCTTCCATCGCTTGGCCTCCGTCATCGGCGGTCGTTAGCTAAAAAAATCTTTTCCCCTGAAACTACAAAACTATAATGCAGAGAAACTGAAACATAAAAAATCAGCGTTGACAGACTCTACATATAATTCATGCAATGTTTTTTTAAATTCCCGTTATATTGTATTCTGTTCAAAGTGCGTGTGTACAGGCTGGTCCCGTGGTCACAAAAATGTCACCTTGTTTATGATCATGCCTTTGTACAAAAGCCCATTAGGCTCATTTTGATAGACTAAACAATTTTTTTTCGCGTAATAACTGGAAGCTGTCGCGTAATAACGCGAAACTCGCGTGATAACGCGAAACTATCGCGTAATAATGCGAAACTAGCGCGTAATAACGCGAAATATATCGCGTAATAACGCGAAACTTTCGCGTTATTACGCCAAAAATTATTTATATAATATGTTGCTCAGAACTTTTTCTTCACAATGCGTAACTCTATGTATATCTTAAAAGTTAGATAGGTATCTAAGTTTTTGTTTTATAAAATGAAGTATGAAACCGAAAAACTTATACAGCTCTATTTTGAGGTTGGACTTGCACACAATAAGATTTTAAGTTTTCTAGCAATTTTGAATAGAATAATAATAAGCAATTCAACAGTAAAAAGGACATTGCAAAAATTTCGATTTACGAAAAGAAAGGATTACTCTGATGTTTGTGATGTTGCTTTGTTTATTTTAAACCTTTTCTCAAATCATTTTGTCCTTTACTTCATCTGACGAATGCTTCAAGGAAATGTATAAAAAATCCTTTTCCCTTTCCATTTTGGTAAAAATGATTGAAAATAAATATAAACATTCATTATATAGTATGTTTTCGCGATATTACGCGATAAGTTTCGCGTTATTACGCGATATTTTTCGCGTTATTACGCGAAAGTTTCGCATTATAACGCGAAAGTTTTGCGTTATTACGCGAAAGTTACGCGTTATTACGCGAATGTTAAGCGTTGTTACGCGAAAAAAAGTTTTTTTTAGTCTACCAAAATTAGCCTAATGGGTTTTCGTACCTTTGCTATCTTTCTGTTCTTTTGTGCAGTTTTTGAAGCGGAAATAAATATGATATTTAATGAACAAATGTGGATAGTACTGCATATAGGATGCTACGTCCCCTACCGGCAAATGAAAAAAAAGAAAAAAGAACAGTTTGCTTTTGACAAACTGACCAAAAGAGAATAAACTTGTTGTCGGTCCCCTCCTGAAATGCTGACCAATAAAATATTCCAATTTAGTATGTGTAATATCATAAATGCAAGAGGTTAAAAAGTATGTAAAAATGTTATTTTAAATAAATTTTCTAAGGTCGGTAATTTCTTAAAAAGCATCTGCCTAAAACAACATTCAGACTTGAATTGAAACTCATGATAGTTGACTCACTTACCAAATATCAGCTAAGTATCTTCCCTTGTTTAGAAAATTGGAGTCGAGTGCACCCTGCCTGCAGTGAGACTCGAACCCGCAATCTCAGTGTTGACAGACCACGTGATCAATACTAGACGAATTACCTTAACCACTCGACTAACGAGACCCCCCCCCCACGCGTTTCCTCGTGTTTAGTATAAAAGTCCGGCGATGCCGGCATAGGACTTTTGCAAGTATAGGAGAAATAACTTGTAGAACAAAAATCCAATACAATTGATTAAAAGTTAATCAAGTCCTTTTGTGGTGAAAATAACCACAAACAGTGCTATCAATAACATGTTTTGTAAACCTGAGAACGTGTTTGTAATACTAGAAGATTCGCGTGCCAACTAATTGTAAAACTTTAATAAATATGAAAAAATGAACTTAAACAAAAACTGTGAACATAACTATGGGACCCAGAGGTAAATGCCCTATTCTGATAAACAAATGTATCAGTTATGTTGATAGTTTTGTGAAGTTCCATTCAAAAATGGTATTCATTGCATGTTTTTGTTTTAATATATGTCAAAAATGTATTTAAATATATTGTTTTGTGTTATGAACAAAGGCTTTGTGTTAGTTGACCTATGTTTATTTGGTATTGTAACAAGCCAAATGTCAGTCTGTAGACTATTTGTCTATGGAAAAAATTCGAGCTGACCTTAGCACAAATTGTTACCATTCAAAACGCTTTAAATGTTTGAAATTCGATCTATCTATTTTTGGTCGGATCACATTTAAAAATAGAAACAACGATCTATAATTAGTATATGTTTTGTTTTAATTCACAAAGCAATTGACTGTGACAAATGAGCCCTGTGATTACACAAACTTACTTAACAGCACTTTTAAAGAGAAAAAGAAGTATGCACTGAATTTAACTGTTATACGTCTGTAATTTTTTTTAGAGATTGTTAACCCTTTTCGATTTGACCTTTTTTCGTAAATAATTATCATCTTATGGTTCCAGGAAGTATCTCCATTTAAAACAAGATGTTTACTATATTTCCTTGATACAGATTATATATTACACGACGATGTTTCGTATTATAATGAAAGTTTCTTTGTCCCAGTTATTTTTATATTTAAAAGGTCAAATTCCGTTATTCTCCATGAGAAGTCGTTCAAATCTAACACTCGCAAGTTACTGGGATTTGTTTTGTTGTGTAAAAAACATATTAGTATAAAATCTATATTTCTTTTGGGTTTTCTAATTGTTTTAGATATTCGCTACTGATGAGTCTTCAGCAGACGAAATATGCGTCTGGCGTTGTAAAGTATATGCTCAGTATATTTAAGAAATAATTCACGGAGGCTGTGGTTTATCATTCTTTAACCACGGGGTGACCATTTATGTCGTATTATTTTATCCCGAGCGATAGCGATAACGACCATTTATGTCGTATTATTTCATCCCGAGCGACAGCGAGGGATAAAATAACGACATAAATGGTCATCCCGTGGTAAAACAATGATAAATCACAGCCTCCGTGAATTATTTCTATTCTAATAAGACAATTAGAGTACATTTATAATATTTTCGTACCTATAGAAAACATCATTTCCGCCATAAACTGGCTGTTCCGTCAATGTAACACACAATATATTGCAACGGATAATTATAGCGCGTGTCGCTATTTATAACATTTATACGTCATATGCAATAGCTTTCCGGTGGGAGTTACAGTTTTGTAATTGGAACAGCCTTTTAAAACACGCCCTTCTCAGCGCGTGTTACTCATAGATAAATCATTGTTTTACCACAGTTGTGTCTCAAAGCCTTTAAAGCACGTCATATGAGAATAATATTCATATAAGAATCTAATAATAAAATTAAATATCGTAACCAATCTTCTAGATTACAATATTCTGACACGAAAGGATGCAATTGAATGTAGTTTCAAAGAAATATTTGGTAATTTAAATTTATAAATTAATACTGAAGATATCGTTTGATGAAACACCACTTAAACGGACATACTGTTAGTGCTAATATTAATATCAATTTGCACTGTATTATTTCTAAGATACCAAAACAAAAACAATTTGAGATACTGAGTGATGGGACAACGACCCATGGCTTACTACTTCATAGTACATGTTTCCAAATTTTGTTAGTAATGCCATTATCTGTAGACTCTGTTGACATTACAATATATTTTTAAACGTTGTGTAGTCACCATATTGTACGTATATATTTAAGAAAGTCAACAAAACACAAACACTTTAGTTCAACAACCCCACTTATTATAGTTAATAGAGAGCGTGTTTGACAAAAGCTATGGAATGGCAACATCATTAAGTAAATGTCCTTTTATCGTATTAGCAACTCAAATTTAATCAGTTTCTTTTAATGAGAGGTAAAACAGACGAATACACACAAATGCCATGTCAACTCATGCATTTACGCTTATCTGTTTATATTGTGTGGTGATATACAATTAAATGATGAATATTCTCCGTTTCTCCGTTTTGAAAAACAAACGAGATGCAAGTGGTTAAAATCTAAAATGTCTACAAAAATTGTATTATGACATTCCATACAAATGTAAACATTTTCTAAATATCTTTATTCATTTCGCACATAAGGTATGTGTGCTAAAAGAAAACATCAAAAGTTTGCACGCATTAACAAAACATGTATATGGGTTTTTTACTCATGCAATGTGTTATAAGAGAGAAAGATCAGCAGCTATGGAGTATATAATTCTAACTTGATACTCCTGACTTTTTTACACTATAGAACTTTGCCGACAGAGGAATAAATCTGTCACGCAAACAAACGTGGCAAGGGTAAGTCTTTATCTCCTCCATAGATATTGTATGCCTGTTGATAGCTGATCTCTACCGCACTTCAGATGCAATTGTTTTTTTATTTTCAGGTAACAAACATGACTTAACCTGAAATCTGACTGAAGAAGAAGTGTTGTTAAAATAAAGGAAAAGTTTATTCTTGAAGCACAGTTTCTATACTTTTTTCCTCTCTTTTTTAGAGTAAGTGTATTTAGAACTTTAGAAAATTCTTTGTTTTTTCTGTTCTAGTGAATGTGATTTAACTTGTTGTTTTTGTCTTTATGCTCAGTTAGACAAATTTCATTTAGAACATATTCTTGAAAATTAATATTGTCTTTTAAGGCCTTTTTTCAAGGCAAGTGACCTCGCCAAGTTATCTTGAACAAATAAAACACAAAACACCAAAGATTAACGTTTTTCAACTATACTCTGTGTGGTACAACGACAAAGTCATTATCCTATTAAGTGTTTGTTTCACACCTCGTACTGAATAGATAAATGAAACTATATTGTATTTAAGTCACAATATTTTCTTAAGTCGTGAGTGTTTTCGTATCAATTTGGGAAAAGTCAACCACAAAATAACAAATTTTGCAGGTCAACACCAAGAAATAATAAAATTAAATGGAACAGTATTTGCTAAAGGGTAGTTTACCTTTTAAAGTAAAGTCGATAATACATTTATTCAGATAATTTTAGATTCAGCTGAGTCTCACAAAATTATAAGAAGGTTAATGCTTGATCAAATATAAATTTAAATGTTTAATCATCTTAAAGAAAAGACAAATAAATTTTGTTCGGTCAGAAAAATATAGGATCTTACATTGGTACGAGTGGATTATCGGATTTCTCCAATCGAGATAGTTAAATTATGGAATTTTAAGTCCGAGCCTTTTTAAATTATGGAATTTTAAGTCCGAGCCTTGGCGAGGACTTAAATTTCCATAATTTAACTATCGAGATTGGAGAAATCCGATAATCCAAGAGTACTAATGTAAGATTCTGTTTCTCTAATTTTAAAAAGTAGTAAATTTGCGAAACGAAGTACAAATTCTCCCAACCCCAATTTTACGTTCATGACTTGAATACGCGGTAAATGGAAGGTGTTTTGTTTATGACGTCGTGAGTTCTTATTGTGACGTTATTATTTTTAACCAATCAACTGCTGAGAACAACAAATTCACTAGTGACGAGAAATATTTTTTCCACACCGGTCAAGCGGTTGAAATATTACGTCAAAATTAGAGAATCATATTTTAACGACAACGAATGTTTAAGAACAAATAAATATGGGGGTATATTATTAAGAAAATATATACTTCCTACATGATTTAAAGAGTGTTTTTGAACATTATATACGCCAAACTTTAGAATCCTGCACCATGGACACGAAAAAGATTTTTTACCAGTACATGTAGTTCATATAAAATCCGTGTAATTTATTAAAAATTGAATTCATTAAAAATAGATGTACAAATCCCAATGACAATGTTCACAAGTGTTTAGCATATTGTAATGATAATGTTTGGTATTCTCCGTCAATATTCTGCTATATTTTTATATGTCAGTTGCAGCATAAATGTACAAAAACGTAAAGAAAATCTGACAGCCAAATATGAGGCATAAACCATGAACTATATGTAGGTGTTAAGATTTAGAACACTTCTTGAACACTCTTTTGTAACACTTCTGGAACGTGTAAATGTGTTCTTAATCTTAACATGTGTGTTCAATTATTTAACACCATGTGTGCAATTTTGGAATGCTATGTGTACAAATCTCGAACACCATGTGTTCATTCCTGGAACCCCATGTGTGCATGTCTTGAATGCTTAGTGTTCAAGGGTGGAACGCTATGTGTGTATCTTTTGAACATATGTGTTAAAATCTGGAACATGTCCATGTGAGCAAAATTGAACACACTTACATGTGCAAAGGCTTGTAACACTTCTGGAACGCTAGGACTGTGTTCAAGAATAAAAGTGTTAAAATCTAGAACACTATGCGTATATATCTGGAACACACGTGTTCCAGATAAGGTGTTCAAAATATTCTAGATATGCTGAGAAATAACAAAAGAAATGTTGATTTTCAACTTGTTTATTATTAGCAATTATGTATTTAATTTTGAACCAAAAATCAAGACACAACTATGGAAGTAACATTAAATATTTTGATCAAATTATAAACACAAACAAGTGCAACACAATGGCATGATTGATAACAATAATGTGTAATTTTTGAAGAAATAACACAATCTATCAATATCAAATTGTAACAAAAGAAACAAGAATTTCACAAGATCAAGTTACATCATTGTTGGTGCAGAAAATGTAAAATTGCCCCCCCCCCAATCTCACACAACCCAAAAAAATAAAGATTTTGTATTGTACACTCTTTTTTACACAAGCATTTGAAATTGATTTACAAGCAAGAGGCAGCCAATTACTCAATTAACATATAATTAATTTCTTTTAGCATGCAGCACAGAAAAAAAAACTTTTCATATCAAAGAAATCAACTTGAAAGCAAAGGTTAACCTAGATCATGTAAAATTAATTTAGTTCTCAGGCCCTCTCTCATCTTATTTGAGGAACAGAAAAAAACCTTATTGATCCTTTTTAATATTGTCATTTTAATAAAGTTCAATTGAAAAAAATCACCTCCAGCATTTAACTTTGTATGGCATAAATAACAAATTTAATCAAAACTATTCCAGAAAAGATGTACAGTTACACCTCCTTTTTATATACATTTATGATTTTTTTTCTCAACGGCACAGATCATTTAAGAAGCATACGGAAAACAGAACAAAATCTTAAACAGCTACACATTAAAATAAGGACTAGATTGAAGAAAGTTCAGCTAACAATGATTGAACTGCATAAAAATTGCACATTCTTAAAATCAGATTAAATCACATGTAAATAAACATTTTGGCACATTCATGATTACTGATATTAATAAAAACATTGTTTTAAAGCACAAATATTAACTTTCGGTGTGACAATACCAACTCGACTTTAAATGTTGAGAAAACAGATGCCTTATTCTGTATTTCATTAGCTACAAAATTTTTTTTATCATGATTGACATCCTTGAAGTTGAACCTTAAATGACAGAATACGTTATAGACATACAGACCTAAAATTGTAATTATATATAAGAAAAAATGGTAGGCAGGGCAAAAACTATTATGCATGTCGTAAATTAGGGTACTATCCACTAAAAAGTGTTTAAAAAATGCACTAGATGGCTTTCAAAAGTGACCTTTTTTTGCTAAAAAATTTAGTTGCTTTTTATCAATAACTATCCAGTCTTAAATGATTAAATGTCAGTTACAATAAATCTTCTCATTTTATTTGGTAATGCCCCACCTTAACATATGTATTGAGTATATGTAAATGATAAAGTAATTAATTGCATATAATACAATAATTCAAAACAAGAAATCTTTATGCACAAGTATAAAATTATTATATAACATGAATATTCATTAAGTTCAACAAAAACAGGCTTAACAGAAATGTAAACTTTGTTGGACGGAGGAGCAAACAAATGGGCAGACTGAAAATTTTACACAACACAGAAAAGCTTGAGTGACATGATAAAATAATTTTGCTACATTGGTAAATGTCCTAGGTTCAACATTTAAGTTCAAGATGGTGACATTAAAATGACAATCTACATGATGATGTATTTCATAACAAATTTGGCCCTGATCTACATGGATTAGGCCTAAAATAAATTGCTTGTTTCCCAAAAACCAACTTAATAAGGTAAATTGTTGGTATATAGGTAGGTAGCTATTGGTCAATTATTATTTTTCATTTGGAAAAGAAATTTCAAAGTACCACTTTTTACAACTAACTCCATTAAGAAAAACATTTAACTGATTGTCAAAATGCATTACAACCACAAAATAAAATAAAGAGAGAATTTGTCCATAGGACACAGATGCCCCCGCGAATATGTAAGTATCGGCAAACAGGAAGTAGCCTTCTGAAAATCGCTTAGGACATACAGTACATCATGGTAAGTCACCCTACCAAATATCAAACCAATCTGCTGTACAGTTTCTGAGAAAAGTGCGACAAAAATTTGTACGGACGTGAGTAAAACTTAATGCCCCCCGACTTGTCGTCACGGGGGCATAAAAATATAGAAAAGTAACAAAATATCATAGCATGAATAGTGGCAAATTTCCTGGGTCAGTTTGGGCAACAAACAATATTTATTTTACGCCTCAATCAATATTTACTCTAAAGAGTCATAAACAGATCTAAATTTCTTTGAGAAAAATTTAAATTTCTTGGATGTATCATAAGTGAATGGTTCATTCATGACAAAAATTTGAAGCAGTCCTAGGAGCATGGCGTAACACTTTGGGTAATCTATGTCGAAGACATAGTACAAAGCCAACAACTGGGTAAGTGCTGATGTCACACTGCTGCCCTGGCATTTCACAGTGATAGTGTCTCCAACAATGTAAATCCCTGTGATTATTCCAGCATTTTTAAAGACAACAATATGTGGCGGTACCATAGGTTTTGTCTCCAGGTGTTTGCTGATTTTGTCATCGTCAACATCCTTTAAAATAAAAATAGAATGAACATTGTAACACGTAGTATAAAAATCAAACCAAGAACACATCAAAATATAAATATCTAAAAATAAAGCAGTAAAATCAGTCAAATTGTGCAAATTGTATTTGCTTCATTGTCAGATTAGATCAAAACAAGAAATATGTCAGTTAAAACTCACCAGCAATTTGCATTGTCAATTAAACTAAGTTCTTGATGAAAAGACATCCTAACAATGAATTACACTGGGTCAGACAAAAGGGAAATAAATTGTCTTTTTTTTTTATGGCTGCCAAGAATACTGTTGCTCACCTTTGGAGCTAGAGACGACATCACTTGTGAAAAACTGTATACCATCCCCATCTGTGTTAAATATAGGATGCTTATTATAGACTTACCTCTGCAATATTGATAATGCCTGCAAAGTGAGCATCTCCCCTCTTTCCTGACCTGTCAAATTTGGTGTTCTGCTCCAAATAATCCAGCACCTCTATCATCGTGTTAGGACCCTAAATTAAAGATGTACATTCTCTTTAAAATTGTAATTTATTTTTGCACTCGCTCCGACATTGACTGTAACCATACAACTGTCACTATAGATCAACTTTGTCACAAATTGGCATCGTGATTGAAGACAACAATGAGCATCACTAGAGTAAGAAGTCTTAAAATTATTGAGCATTTTGGATGTTTCAATTATGAGAAGTTGGACTTAGCAAGACGGTCATGTCATTTTTATAGTTTAATATCTGTTTTTCACAAGAAAATCTAGATTTTATAAGAATATAAAATTAAGTGTGAACATGTAAAAATTAAAGAAGATGCATACTTCTGACAAGTTTTCAAACTCTTTTCCCATCATCTTGTTTGCTGTAGCAACAATTCTTTTAATGGCCTTTGACGCTGCAGAAAGCTTCTCATCCCCATAACGTATATTGAATTCAAACAGGATCTAATGATATAAAATAAATATACAATATATTATATATATGTCTGTAAGATAATTATTTAGATTAAAAAAAAATTACAAACACAAAATCTGTCTTCAATTAATTTGGATCTTTGTTGCCATATAAAATTTGTTAAGAATTAGGTGATTCAGGATGTGTTGTGATATTTAATGAGGAATACATTTTTGAACTTTCATGATTATCCAAAGGATTTTTCTATATTTTTTATAGAAAAAAAAATAAAAAATGTAAAACACAATTTCTAATATTGATATTTTAAATACCCTTGAAATAAAAAAAATAAATGAATATATATCATAGAGATCTATACATGTACTTACATAAAGGCCATCTTTGAAGCATGGAAACTCCTCAATCACATCTTTCAAGAGACTCTTTGAATGGGATTTGAGGTACTCGTCCCTGTAGGCTAATGTCTCCTGTAAGAGCATCTTGATGTGTGTCCCATCACGATTACGATGTAATTTCCTCCACTCCTCCTTTAGCTGTAGAACATGGGAAGTTATCTCTTCCGCAGACTTTCCAGGATTGGAAGCACTGGCTGCTGATAGAGATTCAGTGCATTTAAATCTTTTGGCAGCTTGAGGTGATGCTGTTTTCCCAGCTTTCATTTGACTTTTTGTTTTTAAGTTGTGCCTCATGTGCCGTATTTTTTGAGACAAGCCTTTGGTGAAAAAAGACTACAAAATATCAAATAAAAACATTAAAGAAACCAAGAAGTAAGGAGAAGAAGATATGCATATGCACTATGCATTGAAACCTTGACAGAAAAAAGTGATTTTAAATTAAGAAATAATTCATAGTTGCCTGTGGTTTGTTGGAGATTTACACATGGATAGCCATTGTTAAATAATCGATACCTAAAGGCACTCCCCTATAGTTCAAAATGTAATGGGCACCATTTCAATGGTTTTTTTTTTATCACAAATCATATTATGGCGTAATGTTTCTTGGGATGTCAACATGTGTTTTATTGAAAATTTTAAAAAGGCTTTGTTGTCATGATTTACATTGTTTTTTCCAGGGATATTAAACATATTTGACAATTAATATGTAAAAACTTGCTTTCCTATAAATTAATGAACTTAAAAATTTAGATAAAACAATGGTCAGTGTGATACGGATCAGCTCATATGTCAAGATTATGGTGTGCATCGGAACATGAGAAAGTGGAATCATTACACCCCAATTAATTAGCCTTTTTAAGTTATGTGTTTTTATAAAATATACAAAATGTAAGTTACCCAAGCATAGCTTCCCTCCATCCTGATACATGGGTATGCTGAATACATTTTTTGTCCAATTGCCCGATACAGTTGCTGGTCCCCTCCATCAGCAAGTTGCTCATAGAAGAAATTGGCTGTCTCCGCAATGAGCTGATTCCATGCCAGTTCTGGCTTGCCATCAGTTAAACATTTGTTCACTAATGGAGAGAACACAGGCAGCTTTATCGTCTTCATGTAAAAGACTGAAGGAGCTGAAATATAGAAAAAACGACATATTTATATATTTTGATCTGATTTTGATTGAAACTGGCTTAGTAAGTTTATAACATCACATTGGGTTTGTTTGACTGTCTTTTGGCAAGGCTCACCAAACCAGGCGAAGTGGGCGACAAAGTCGCCCGAAAATTTGAGATTTCGCCCTTTATAAACGGCAAGGCGAAGTTCAAGTCGCCTTCTAAAATCATCGATCTCGCTCGATGTCGCCGTCTCATTCAGCATGTTCAGTGCCGATTTCTGCTTGTGAAATCTTTAAACCAGCATGATATCTGGTCATTTAATTAATCCTCTTATCTCATCATAATTGCCAATTAACGGATTAAAGTCCCATTCCACAATGCGTAACACCACTCTATGACCACGTGTCTTGTGTTAGTTTACCTGTACACACAATCCAATTATTGACCGATTGTCTTAATTACACTTATCGGGATCTGATCTTGCTGCTGTTGGAGGAATGTTTATTCTACCATTTCTGGTACAGTAAACATGTATCAAATTTAATGTATGACATATACTGACTCTGATATACAACTGTATACATGTATAGTAGACAAATAAAAAACTGTAAAAAGACTGAACATGTATCGAAATGACATGAGCGTTTCGACGTGGCAAAAAGAAGTCTCCCTCACTTCTCCCTACCAACCCCAAACTTCTCCCTGTTGAGCTGCCAGGGAGAAGTCACTTCTCCCTGTCATTTTGAAGTGTGGTGACCCCTGTTTGGTGTAAATTTAATAAGAAATTTTGCCTTCTGACATTGCTGAACAAATTTGTCTACATATACATTGATTGATTTTAAATGTAATTATTTTAGGTTATTGGTTTGTAGATATATCACATACATGAAGGTTTGCTTTTCTCATTTGTGCCATCAGACAACTTATCGGAATCAGCAAAGGGTTCTGGTGCACGTTCCTCGTGTTCCTCAATGTCAGAGCATACATATACATCAGGATTTTCATCAACTGTTCTTTGAGGAGTTTCTAAAGAGGGAGATTTTATTCCTTCCTTTCCAGTGTTTGGTGGACACCACTTGTCACCTTCACAAAGGTAGACCATCGGTTCCTTATCCATTAGGAGAAGGATTTCATCCTCATCCACTTCTGTGCCATCAATATCAAGCACAATTGCTTTTAAGGCATTCTTGTCAATGGACAACTTTGCACAACCTACAAATAAAGAATACATGTACATAAATAAAAAATGTACTTACTTTTCAGTGTACAGTATACAAAAATACAAAAATTTGCAAATGATCAATTTCTATCCATTATATAGTATAAAAATATAAATATCACAATAAAGAAATATTTTTCTTTATTGTGATATTTTTTATTTCTTGGCATTTTTAAAACTCATTATAGAGATTTTGAGTTAATTGACCAACATGGACGTGGTACTGAATATATATGGGATTGAATTATTATTACTATAAGCATGATAAGACATGTATTAAAACAAGACTGCTACAAATGTACATGTATGCTAAATGTCTCCTATCGCCACATAGAAGTTCAAAATGCAAAGTAGATCAAGTTCCTTAATTTTAAATAAGTTTACATACCCTTTTCTTTAAGTTCAATGACAGAACTTGCCACCACCATCTTCTTCATTGTCCTGTTGGAATCCCAAACTTTATAAACTGGCATTGTGAAGGTATATCCAATTAATCAATGTAGTAATCCAAAAGTCTATCAACACTTCAGAACTGTAGCTCATAAAGGAAAATAAAGTTTTCTAGAATATCTCACAAATATGGCTATTTACATTCATTGTCACTAATTGTCCTTCATAATTGTACACACTCAAAGGCCATTTAAATTCCAACTGATGATAATTTTTCAGACACATTTCATTTGTTGTTTCGATTACATAATGTAAAATGTGTTGGTCGAAGAAAGCTGGACCACTTGTTTTTTGAATAACAAAATATTTGTCTTTGTCATAAACAATTATGTCTTTTAATATGCCAAATACAGGTACATCCATTTCATACTGGAGAACAACAGCACATCCAACCATATAATTTAAGCCATGTATAGAAACATTATCAGTTTTGTACATAGGCCATTCATTTGGCAAATTATGCACATTTTCTCGATTTATCATGCACATTTCTCTGATAAGATTGGGATATTCTGCTTTAAAATCAATTTCTTTACCGCTAGTCACTATGCCACCGTCATACAAAAAATTATGTGACCTTTCACCTTTTGTTCCAGACTGTCTCAAACACATATGTAGTTGGTGGTGTCTACTTAAAGAATATGGTAGATTTTTAAAGTTGCGAATTTTTTTGGCTTTGAAAAATCCAAATTTTGCCTCAAACCTCATGCAGCTGTGGTGTTTTATTGGTCCATACAACAACATCTGTTGGGGTAAATGAACCATGTAGTGTTTTTTGGAATGTAAGAAGCTTTCGGGTACAATTGTTTGCTAGGACTGTGTTCAAGAATAAAAATGTTAAAATCTAGAACACTATGCGTATATATCTGGAACACACGTGTTCCAGATAAGGTGTTCAAAATATTCTAGATATGCTGAGAAATAACAAAAGAAATGTTGATTTTCAACTTGTTTATTATTAGCAATTATGTATTTAATTTTGAACCAAAAATCAAGACACAACTATGGAAGTAACATTAAATATTTTGATCAAATTATAAACACAAACAAGTGCAACACAATGGCATGATTGATAACAATAATGTGTAATTTTTGAAGAAATAACACAATCTATCAATATCAAATTGTAACAAAAGAAACAAGAATTTCACAAGATCAAGTTACATCATTGTTGGTGCAGAAAATGTAAAATTGCCCCCCCCCCCAATCTCACACAACCCCAAAAAATAAAGATTTTGTATTGTACACTCTTTTTTACACAAGCATTTGAAATTGATTTACAAGCAAGAGGCAGCCAATTACTCAATTAACATATAATTAATTTCTTTTAGCATGCAGCACAGAAAAAAAACTTTTCATATCAAAGAAATCAACTTGAAAGCAAAGGTTAACCTAGATCATGTAAAATTAATTTAGTTCTCAGGCCCTCTCTCATCTTATTTGAGGAACAGAAAAAAACCTTATTGATCCTTTTTAATATTGTCATTTTAATAAAGTTCAATTGAAAAAAATCACCTCCAGCATTTAACTTTGTATGGCATAAATAACAAATTTAATCAAAACTATTCCAGAAAAGATGTACAGTTACACCTCCTTTTTATATACATTTATGATTTTTTTTCTCAACGGCACAGATCATTTAAGAAGCATACGGAAAACAGAACAAAATCTTAAACAGCTACACATTAAAATTAGGACTAGATTGAAGAAAGTTCAGCTAACAATGAATGAACTGCATAAAAATTGCACATTCTTAAAATCAGATTAAATCACATGTATAAATAAACATTTTGGCACATTCATGAATACTGATATTAATAAAAACATTGTTTTAAAGCACAAATATTAACTTTCGGTGTGACAATACCAACTCGACTTTAAATGTTGAGAAAACAGATGCCTTATTCTGTATTTCATTAGCTACAAAATTTTTTTTATTATGATTGACATCCTTGAAGTTGAACCTTAAATGACAGAATACGTTATAGACATACAGACCTAAAATTGTAATTATATATAAGAAAAAATGGTAGGCAGGGCAAAAACTATTATGCATGTCGTAAATTAGGGTACTATCCACTAAAAAGTGTTTAAAAAATGCACTAGATGGCTTTCAAAAGTGACCTTTTTTTGCTAAAAAATTTAGTTGCTTTTTATCAATAACTATCCAGTCTTAAATGATTAAATGTCAGTTACAATAAATCTTCTCATTTTATTTGGTAATGCCCCACCTTAACATATGTATTGAGTATATGTAAATGATAAAGTAATTAATTGCATATAATACAATAATTCAAAACAAGAAATCTTTATGCACAAGTATAAAATTATTATATAACATGAATATTCATTAAGGTCAACAAAAACAGGCTTAACAGAAATGTAAACTTTGTTGGACGGAGGAGCAAACAAATGGGCAGACTGAAAATTTTACACAACACAGAAAAGCTTGAGTGACATGATAAAATAATTTTGCTACATTGGTAAATGTCCTAGGTTCAACATTTAAGTTCAAGATGGTGACATTAAAATGACAATCTACATGATGATGTATTTCATAACAAATTTGGCCCTGATCTACATGGATTAGGCCTAAAATAAATTGCTTGTTTCCCAAAAACCAACTTAATAAGGTAAATTGTTGGTATATAGGTAGGTAGCTATTGGTCAATTATTATTTTTCATTTGGAAAAGAAATTTCAAAGTACCACTTTTTACAACTAACTCCATTAAGAAAAACATTTAACTGATTGTCAAAATGCATTACAACCACAAAATAAAATAAAGAGAGAATTTGTCCATAGGACACAGATGCCCCCGCGAATATGTAAGTATCGGCAAACAGGAAGTAGCCTTCTGAAAATAGCTTAGGACATACAGTACATCATGGTAAGTCACCCTACCAAATATCAAACCAATCTGCTGTACAGTTTCTGAGAAAAGTGCGACAAAAATTTGTACGGACGTACAAACGTACGGACATGAGTAAAACTTAATGCCCCCCGACTTGTCGTCACGGGGGCATAAAAATATAGAAAAGTAACAAAATATCATAGCATGAATAGTGGCAAATTTCCTGGGTCAGTTTGGGCAACAAACAATATTTATTTTACGCCTCAATCAATATTTACTCTAAAGAGTCATAAACAGATCTAAATTTCTTTGAGAAAAATTTAAATTTCTTGGATGTATCATAAGTGAATGGTTCATTCGCGACAAAAATTTGAAGCAGTCCTAGGAGCATGGCGTAACACTTTGAGTAATCTATGTCGAAGACATAGTACAAAGCCAACAACTGGGTAAGTGCTGATGTCACACTGCTGCCCTGGCATTTCACAGTGATAGTGTCTCCAACAATGTAAATCCCTGTGATTATTCCAGCATTTTTAAAGACAACAATATGTGGCGGTACCATAGGTTTTGTCTCCAGGTGTTTGCTGATTTTGTCATCGTCAACATCCTTTAAAATAAAAATAGAATGAACATTGTAACACGTAGTATAAAAATCAAACCAAGAACACATCAAAATATAAATATCTAAAAATAAAGCAGTAAAATCAGTCAAATTGTGCAAATTGTATTTGCTTCATTGTCAGATTAGATCAAAACAAGAAATATGTCAGTTAAAACTCACCAGCAATTTGCATTGTCAATTAAACTAAGTTCTTGATGAAAAGACATCCTAACAATGAATTACACTGGGTCAGACAAAAGGGAAATAAATTGTCTTTTTTTTATGGCTGCCAAGAATACTGTTGCTCACCTTTGGAGCTAGAGACGACATCACTTGTGAAAAACTGTATACCATCCCCATCTGTGTTAAATATAGGATGCTTATTATAGACTTACCTCTGCAATATTGATAATGCCTGCAAAGTGAGCATCTCCCCTCTTTCCTGACCTGTCAAATTTGGTGTTCTGCTCCAAATAATCCAGCACCTCTATCATCGTGTTAGGACCCTAAATTAAAGATGTACATTCTCTTTAAAATTGTAATTTATTTTTGCACTCGCTCCGACATTGACTGTAACCATACAACTGTCACTATAGATCAACTTTGTCACAAATTGGCATCGTGATTGAAGACAACAATGAGCATCACTAGAGTAAGAAGTCTTAAAATTATTGAGCATTTTGGATGTTTCAATTATGAGAAGTTGGACTTAGCAAGACGGTCATGTCATTTTTATAGTTTAATATCTGTTTTTCACAAGAAAATCTAGATTTTATAAGAATATAAAATTAAGTGTGAACATGTAAAAATTAAAGAAGATGCATACTTCTGACAAGTTTTCAAACTCTTTTCCCATCATCTTGTTTGCTGTAGCAACAATTCTTTTAATGGCCTTTGACGCTGCAGAAAGCTTCTCATCCCCATAACGTATATTGAATTCAAACAGGATCTAATGATATAAAATAAATATACAATATATTATATATATGTCTGTAAGATAATTAGATTAAAAAAAAATTACAAACACAAAATCTGTCTTCAATTAATTTGGATCTTTGTTGCCATATAAAATTTGTTAAGAATTAGGTGATTCAGGATGTGTTGTGATATTTAATGAGGAATACATTTTTGAACTTTCATGATTATCCAAAGGATTTTTCTATATTTTTTATAGAAAAAAAAATAAAAAATGTAAAACACAATTTCTAATATTGATATTTTAAATACCCTTGAAATAAAAAAAATAAATGAATATATATCATAGAGATCTATACATGTACTTACATAAAGGCCATCTTTGAAGCATGGAAACTCCTCAATCACATCTTTCAAGAGACTCTTTGAATGGGATTTGAGGTACTCGTCCCTGTAGGCTAATGTCTCCCGTAAGAGCATCTTGATGTGTGTCCCATCACGATTACGATGTAATTTCCTCCACTCCTCCTTTAGCTGTAGAACATGGGAAGTTATCTCTTCCGCAGACTTTCCAGGATTGGAAGCACTGGCTGCTGATGGAGATTCAGTGCATTTAAATCTTTTGGCAGCTTGAGGTGATGCTGTTTTCCCAGCTTTCATTTGACTTTTTGTTTTTAAGTTGTGCCTCATGTGCCGTATTTGTTGAGACAAGCCTTTGGTGAAAAAAGACTACAAAATATCAAATAAAAACATTAAAGAAACCAAGAAGTAAGGAGAAGAAGATATGCATATGCACTATGCATTGAAACCTTGACAGAAAAAAGTGATTTTAAATTAAGAAATAATTCATAGTTGCCTGTGGTTTGTTGGAGATTTACACATGGATAGCCATTGTTAAATAATCGATACCTAAAGGCACTCCCCTATAGTTCAAAATGTAATGGGCACCATTTCAATGGGTTTTTTTTATCACAAATCATATTATGGCGTAATGTTTCTTGGGATGTCAACATGTGTTTTATTGAAAATTTTTAAAAGGCTTTGTTGTCATGATTTACATTGTTTTTTCCAGGGATATTAAACATATTTGACAATTAATATGTAAAAACTTGCTTTCCTATAAATTAATGAACTTAAAAATTTAGATAAAACAATGGTCAGTGTGATACGGATCAGCTCATATGTCAAGATTATGGTGTGCATCGGAACATGAGAAAGTGGAATCATTACACCCCAATTAATTAGCCTTTTTAAGTTATGTGTTTTTATAAAATATACAAAATGTAAGTTACCCAAGCATAGCTTCCCTCCATCCTGATACATGGGTATGCTGAATACATTTTTTGTCCAATTGCCCGATACAGTTGCTGGTCCCCTCCATCAGCAAGTTGCTCATAGAAGAAATTGGCTGTCTCCGCAATGAGCTGATTCCATGCCAGTTCTGGCTTGCCATCAGTTAAACATTTGTTCACTAATGGAGAGAACACAGGCAGCTTTATCGTCTTCATGTAAAAGACTGAAGGAGCTGAAATATAGAAAAAACGACATATTTATATATTTTGATCTGATTTTGATTGAAACTGGCTTAGTAAGTTTATAACATCACATTGGGTTTGTTTGACTGTCTTTTGGCAAGGCTCACCAAACAAGGCGAAGTCGCCCGAAAATTTGAGATTTCGCCCTTTATAAACGGCAAGGCGAAGTTCAAGTCGCCTTCTAAAATCATCGATCTCGCTCGATGTCGCCGTCTCATTCAGCATGTTCAGTGCCGATTTCTGCTTGTGAAATCTTTAAACCAGCATGATATCTGGTCATTTAATTAATCCTCTTATCTCATCATAATTGCCAATTAACGGATTAAAGTCCCATTCCACAATGCGTAACACCACTCTATGACCACGTGTCTTGTGTTAGTTTACCTGTACACACAATACAATTATTGACCGATTGTCTTAATTACACTTATCGGGATCTGATCTTGCTGCTGTTGGAGGAATGTTTATTCTACCATTTCTGGTACAGTAAACATGTATCAAATTTAATGTATGACATATACTGACTCTGATATACAACTGTATACATGTATAGTAGACAAATAAAAAACTGTAAAAAGACTGAACATGTATCGAAATGACATGAGCGTTTCGACGTGGCAAAAAGAAGTCTCCCTCACTTCTCCCTACCAACCCCAAACTTCTCCCTGTTGAGCTGCCAGGGAGAAGTCACTTCTCCCTGTCATTTTGAAGTGTGGTGACCCCTGTTTGGTGTAAATTTAATAAGAAATTTTGCCTTCTGACATTGCTGAACAAATTTGTCTACATATACATTGATTGATTTTAAATGTAATTATTTTAGGTTATTGGTTTGTAGATATATCACATACATGAAGGTTTGCTTTTCTCATTTGTGCCATCAGACAACTTATCGGAATCAGCAAAGGGTTCTGGTGCACGTTCCTCATGTTCCTCAATGTCAGAGCATACATATACATCAGGATTTTCATCAACTGTTCTTTGAGGAGTTTCTAAAGAGGGAGATTTTATTCCTTCCTTTCCAGTGTTTGGTGGACACCACTTGTCACCTTCACAAAGGTAGACCATCGGTTCCTTATCCATTAGGAGAAGGATTTCATCCTCATCCACTTCTGTGCCATCAATATCAAGCACAATTGCTTTTAAGGCATTCTTGTCAATGGACAACTTTGCACAACCTACAAATAAAGAATACATGTACATAAATAAAAAATGTACTTACTTTTCAGTGTACAGTATACAAAAATACAAAAATTTGCAAATGATCAATTTCTATCCATTATATAGTATAAAAATATAAATATCACAATAAAGAAATATTTTTCTTTATTGTGATATTTTTTATTTCTTGGCATTTTTAAAACTCATTATAGAGATTTTGAGTTAATTGACCAACATGGACGTGGTACTGAATATATATGGGATTGAATTATTATTACTATAAGCATGATAAGACATGTATTAAAACAAGACTGCTACAAATGTACATGTATGCTAAATGTCTCCTATCGCCACATAGAAGTTCAAAATGCAAAGTAGATCAAGTTCCTTAATTTTAAATAAGTTTACATACCCTTTTCTTTAAGTTCAATGACAGAACTTGCCACCACCATCTTCTTCATTGTCCTGTTGGAATCCCAAACTTTATAAACTGGCATTGTGAAGGTATATCCAATTAATCAATGTAGTAATCCAAAAGTCTATCAACACTTCAGAACTGTAGCTCATAAAGGAAAATAAAGTTTTCTAGAATATCTCACAAATATGGCTATTTACATTCATTGTCACTAATTGTCCTTCATAATTGTACACACTCAAAGGCCATTTAAATTCCAACTGATGATAATTTTTCAGACACATTTCATTTGTTGTTTCGATTACATAATGTAAAATGTGTTGGTCGAAGAAAGCTGGACCACTTGTTTTTTGAATAACAAAATATTTGTCTTTGTCATAAACAATTATGTCTTTTAATATGCCAAATACAGGTACATCCATTTCATACTGGAGAACAACAGCACATCCAACCATATAATTTAAGCCATGTATAGAAACATTATCAGTTTTGTACATAGGCCATTCATTTGGCAAATTATGCACATTTTCTCGATTTATCATGCACATTTCTCTGATAAGATTGGGATATTCTGCTTTAAAATCAATTTCTTTACCGCTAGTCACTATGTCACCGTCATACAAAAAATTATTTGACCTTTCACCTTTTGTTCCAGACTGTCTCAAACACATATGTAGTTGGTGGTGTCTACTTAAAGAATATGGTAGATTTTTAAAGTTGCGAATTTTTTTGGCTTTGAAAAATCCATGTTTTGCCTCAAACCTCATGCAGCTGTGGTGTTTTATTGGTCCATACAACAACATCTGTTGGGGTAAATGAACCATGTAGTGTTTTTTTGGAATGTAAGAAGCTTTCGGGTACAATTATTTGCTATTACGAAGGTACAACGCAATTAATATTCGAAGAATTGAAGCCGTTTGTCGATTACAATAAGAACTAAAACAAATTATAACAATCTGTACAAGCCTTAAAAAATTGTTCCAGTATTTATTGTTCACTTCAATCTTTGGTCCAATCATGAGAGGAAGGACCTGGCACAAGGTAAGTAAGGCGGAGGATGATTGTTTAACATGTGTACAGTTCTCTATATCCCCTTTGTCAAATGTTTCCTCTGGGTTGTATTTTACATGTAAGTATGAATAGTTAAAACTTTTAACTTTAGAATTCAGCCATTTTAATGTAAAAAGTTTTTCAGTGAAAACAAGCTGAAACAATAGGAGAGACAATTCTTTTGGGAGAACTCCTTCAAGAAAAACATGCATTGGATCTTGAACAATGCCAGATGTAATAGAAAAGTTTCGCAATTTCATCAGACAGCTTTTTCCATTTATTCCCCACATTTTACTCCAATATTTAAAAGTTCCTTTAGAGTGAGCTTCCTTCAGCTGTTGGAGAAACTCGCACTGCCGCATGTGGTTATCATCTGTTCTTGCAGTGCAGTCAGTATCGAGAAAGACGTTTTTCATATTAGTCCCAAGAATTTCACAATTCCTACAATTTTTTAAGGCGAAAGAAACCCCCTCTTTGAACTTTCCGAGCCAATTTGCAGCTAACGTATCTGCAGTGACAACAACAAGAGTTCCATGAATTTTTTGCATTTGGCCATTTATTAGCATTTCAACTCCATCAGTTGACATTTCATTTAATGTTGTAATGAACTCATTTAATAAATCATCAATCTTCCCATCCTGTCTAACATCATTGGCCTTGGCAATTGCAAGTAACTGAATGACATGTAGTTTTGATCTGTATTGTGGTGGAATATTACCAATTGTGTAGTAAAACATTGTCAATTTGTGTTTTTTAATGTGACTCCCCAGAGGGTTGACTATTTCAATATCATCTGTGTTTAAAATAACTTGAATCGCTGTTGGATGTTGTTGAAAAAATATGCCATTTTTTACAAAGTCACCATCACCTATGTCATACATGTAATCATTTGTTGAAACGTGTGGGGAAGTGACACACTGCCAAACCTCAGGTAATTCTAATAATTTTTTCAATGACTTTGAAAAGGGAATAAAATACCCAATTTTCTGAATCTCTTTCAGTTCATTATTTTTTATGACATGTTTCTCCCCAAGAGCTACATCCACTGGTTTTACATAAGGAAGGTCTGAACACTTTTCATAAAAATTGTATCTTTTAGCAGAGCTATCAAAATCATTCAACATGTGACTCATATCAATGCTATTAACAACATCAGTTGCTATGTTTCTTGATTCTAATTCAGTTTTTAGTTGTCTTTTGAAATAATCGAGCTGTGCATCAAGAAGAGTGCATGTACTGGATATCACATGATCAATAGCAGTTTGTGTAAGATTGTATTTGGCCTCTAATGACATTGCATGCAAGGAGTTGTAATGCCCTAAATTATCTCTATCATTAAAGGGTACACATTCAATTGGTTCAACATTCATGGGTTCGTGTACATTATTTTCATCAGGGTCATCAGATATTTTATGTTTTCTATGAACGTGCACTTTAAAGGAACCCCAATTGCGTGTTGTAAACTCACACGAACCTACTGCACATGAAACCGCAAAGTTTGGGTCATTTTTGTGATTTCTGACGAAGTGTTTGCTGAATTCGTTAAAATTGTCAGAATAAAAGCAACACAAGCTACAAACAAACTTTTCTCCTTCCATGTTTCGTTTTACAGATGAGTTTTTACATTATAAAGTCATTATAATCATTAAACATACGTGTAAACTTTGATAAATTTGTCTTTTTCCTATTCAAAACATTGAAAAACACCGCCAAAATTACAGACTTCCGGTGGCGATTGCAGGTGCGTAATAAATGAAAATGCATGTCACGTGTTAAAGGAGCGCGGGTGTTTTGAACACTGCGCGTTCAAAGAAAAAGCGTTCTATCGGACTCCTAATGTTCCAGTTATGAACACATGGAAACTTTGTTATACGAAAATTGATAGAAATACTTTCAACCCATTTTTTCATATATTAGCGAGGCAAAAGAAAAAAGAACTAAGAAATATCATAACTTACAAGAAACTTCGGGTGCTACATGAACCCGATATTTATGTTATTTTTTCGATCTTAAAAAAAACTCAAACCATTTGTAAACTAAATAAGACTTTTTAAGCTTTATGATAT
Organism: Limnoperna fortunei; assembly: GCA_944474755.1. Classification (NCBI taxonomy): domain Eukaryota; kingdom Metazoa; phylum Mollusca; class Bivalvia; order Mytilida; family Modiolidae; genus Limnoperna; species Limnoperna fortunei. The sequence continues at coordinate 37,906,064 of OX104113.1, forward strand.
CACAAATCAAACAGTTAAAAGATACAACAAAAAAGATCGACACGAATTAAAATACACACAAACCACGTTTTCTCAAGGAATGTGTGTTATGTTTGAACACATTATTGTTGAACATTGGTGTTAAGAACATGAACACATAGTGTTCCCTTTTTAACTGATGTGTTCAAGTTTGAACGTTAATGTTCAAATTTGAACACACAGTGTTCAGAAATGGAACGCGTCCGGACGCGTCAGGCGTCCGGGATATTTGCAGATAAGTTAAATCAGAATTGTAATCTTTGCCTGCATCGTTAACTACGCCACACAATCGTGTTTTAATTACAATATTTAAGCGCATATAGATGAATGTGCTGGTGCTAATTTACCTAACTTTTATATATTCCCACTATATCAATGCTCGGACAACACAACTGACCATCAGAGAGAAAACAAAGAGAAACAATTTATTAGAAAATACAATCCAGTTTTAAACGCTTCGTATCATGACTAATTACTTCCCTTTACAAACATTGTCAACATGTATTATTACGTAACACTACGTTACGTTACCATTAACGACGTCTTCACAATATCAACTACCAAACGTTACAAACGTTAGCCATGAATATTCTCATAAGAGATGAAACCGGTTGGACAATGTCTTTACTGTGTATTTAACAGATGTGATTTTCAAAAGAAGACATTTTGGTGTATTTTCGTATTTTTATTTTTATTATATATATATATATATATATATATATATATATATATATATATATATATATATATATATATATATATATATATATATATATGTGTCCAATAAAAGTAAAACATAACCAGAGTCTTTGTTCTGTATTTACACTAGCGCTTTCATGTTTACAAACAATCTTCAGGTGTGTACAAACAAAAGTATAGTTTTAAAATGACTATACTTTTGTTTGTACACACCTGAAGATTGTTTGTAAACATGAAAGCGCTAGTGTAAATACAGAACAAAGACTCTGGTTATGTTTTACTTTTATTGGACACATATATACAAACTGTATACAAGTGTAATTTTTCCGACAAATATATATATATTACTTTACATAGAAAGTAAATGCAGATAAAAGGGTAGTCACATAATCCTAACTTACAGGGCTATCCGTTTTTAGGTTTATCACCTACAAAAGCAATCTGCCGAAATCAGCTCTTTTGTAATCTTTACCTTAAGCTTAATTTAATACAAGAAACGTGACGTATAAGAAAGAAAAAGTAAAGCAATGGCATATTTAATATTTCTATGAAATTTATTACTTTTTTTCACTGTTAAAGTTCCTCATATGTTGTTCCGTTAAAGAAAAAATACACCACTATGTTGTAGATGGTAAATTCGCGAAAGAAATGAAAGCAGAGGTCGAAATAAAAGATCGATATTTTTTAAAATAAATAAAACGAAATAAACTTGTATGAGAGTGTTTACGTTATCTTTGAAGGTAAAATCATATTGAGAATGCTGCGTGCATAACAAATATTATTTTTACCATTTTTAAGTTTGGAATGTGCATCGGTCAACAACTTTAAAGTTTGTTATTGAAATCTATACTGTTAATGCATAACAAAGTTTTCTCTAAACATGTTATTATTAAAGTATTTGTCTGTACTGTTTGTTTATAAGTTAAATTATTCTACGCGCAGTTCGACTGAAAAGATGAAATATCATTAAATTGTTTTCACTGTGATGTTCAACATTGTACATACTTTTGCACTTCTAACACAAAACCCCAAAAGACGAAAATAGTCATAACAGGTCAGATGTTAATATGGCGTATTGTTGTGTAGTTTCACATGCTTCAATAATACGCTAAAATAAAATCTTAGTTACATCAAAATGTTCAGCCTATATATAAGTGAGCTTATAAATATTAGAGATTTGTTTTCTAATTGGATAATAAAGTCGTGGCTAGTACCCACTGACAAAAGCTGTTACTTAGGGTTGTTATCATTTTCTTTGCGGTAGTCGGTCATCTCGTATGACGTTAGATTTTAACTGACAATTACACATGTATATGAAGCATTCATTCATATTAACAAATGAATGATTGCATGATCTAGCAAACACTATCTTGGACATCTAGCAATCATAACTCACCTATATTCCGCACACATTAAGAAATAGAAAAATTCTTACTAAACGTTTTAAATGATTTAATGTAATAAGTATGACAGGTGTGAATTTTTCAATTTTATTAGCATGTTCAACTACTGGGTTTCATTTTGTAATAACATGATGATTGCTCCTCTATATAAGTTAGTTATGGCAGATTTCAAACACAACATAACAACACTCTATGGTTAAGAATATCGTTGATTATAAATGACTAGAACAGTAAAAATTCAATATATAAACTATATACTTGTATTAATTATATAACGTAGCTACTAGTAAATGTAAATATATTGTTTTATCATTGTAACTACCTATTCAGTCTGAAGTAGACAGAAAGTTATTGTAATGAAAGACTTTGGCAGTAGAAATTCGTACTACTTGAATGTCAAAATGTCACTTTCCTATCAAACGTCTAACAATGTTTGATTTTGTTTTCTTGTATTTAAGAGCTGACTGAACAGAATATTCAAACACCTTCAAAATGCCTTTCTGTAAAACAGATGAACATTCGGCAAAATGTTCAGCACCGATCACGTCTGCAAGCTCTAGTCCTTCGAATTTAGTAATAGTTTCCTGTCCTTTTTGTCCTCGGCTATCTGTCTGTGTGGCTACAAGAATTACTGGAATTTTCTTTCCTACAATACTCCTGATTTCTGGCAACCAGAAAGTTTTAACATTATCAAATGATTCTTTGTCGTTGACACTATAGCAAACAACAATAACATCCGCGTCTTTATAACATGAACATCTGACTTCGTTATTTTCATGCTGAAAAATCAACAATGTTAAGCAGGTTTATAGATTTTTCGACAAAACGTTATGCATGTAGTTTACTTTAGTAAAATGATATCTAAAAGAATACGGCGTTTCTGATGATGGGGTCTCCGAACAATGTGCTACGGTCTTATTGTCAACAATGTAATTGTCTATATAATCAATAACTAAGAATATTTATATTTTTTTACGTTGTATAGATACATATGTAGATATGTAGATATGTAGAACATTATCCAGTTTCCTTTGTTAGTTATGAATTTATACCTAGAATATGAGTCGGTAGTTTGTATTAAGATAAATTTAAAAAAGCTCTTCACAGATCACGTTAAACGACACGAATACCTTAGTGTAAAAAATGATTTCTACAATAACACAGGTTCCAGGGTTGCGCAATTCGTTGTATTTTAACAGGTACAACACAGCTAATTATATAATAGTGTATAACATTTAAAAGTACGTATATTGTTTGGAGGGATGCACAACAAAGCAGTGCCTGTTACTGAAAACAAGTGCCTCGGTACTTTGTGTTGTATATTATTTGCCACAGAAAAACATTGTAATAAAATAATTACTTATACTATACAATAATGACAACAGATTCTTCTATTTCATGAAATATTTGCCTACAGTTTAAATCTCGAACATTATCCGCCCCTTTTTGTTAAACAAACATTGGGCACAATAATTTGTAAAAAGCGACCAGATAATGAATAAATTTTCTTCTTAAGATTCGATCCTACTATTATTGGAAAGTAAAACATCTGTTATGTTGATTTCTGTTCCTATTAATAATAAACGTACTCGCGGACATATTTTAACAGTTGAAAAGTTTTTTTTTAACTTTTAAAATTAATAAGCAAAACAAACCTTTAACAGGAAATTTATTTTAATATGTTTATTTAAAATACCACAATATTATCTCATTTTAGATAGATGCTTAGTCATTAATTAAGGAATGTATCTTTAATATTTCAAAAAGTGTCATGACAAAAACTTTTTATTAGAAATTTTCAGAGAATGTTTTACTTACCTCGCCTGTAGAATCTGATATACAAACAGAATACTTGACTCCAATAAAAGAAGCATCGCCGGAATAATTATCGGATACAGTAGCAACATAACTATCTGAGGTAGCCTGTCCGATAAAAGACTTTACCAGAGACGATTTGCCAACCATCCCATCACCAACTATGCAACAATTTATAGTATGTTCCATGTCAGGTGCTGTCGAAATCATGATACATTTGCGATCTAATATTGTTCTTTAGTTGCAGTCCAGCATTAAAATCACCGAATATAATATAGCGTTCGTGTAAGAAATGATGTGTTGTCGGTAGGAGACTGCTTGACTTGTCGCTCAAACTGATGTAAATGATTAAGTAAGTGTCTATTATATTCAGTTATAGGTAGACTGAGTACACAATTTATTTACTAGTTGTATTGTCATCATCACTGAACCTTTGAAAGAAAAGTATTATTGACATTAGCGGTTTATTGTTAGGACCACGATGTGAGATTTGGGCTATTGAACTGTTTTACGTCCGAGAGACGTTGTGGTGAAATTGTACCCGCATTCCATTGTATTCACATTTTGCAGTGTCACCGAAATAGAAATTTTATCATAGCAAGTTAAAAACAGATAATTGATACAGGTAAAAATGTTTTAACACTTCAAAGTGATGTGGGTGACAGCTTACTATACATATTTCCATTAAACGTAGAACTAATGGATGGGTAGTGATATTCGTCTATCTTTCCGTCATCTTAAACAGCAAAAATGTATTTTAATGATCCCTTTTTGAATGATTTATTATTATTGGATGTCTTTATTATCGATGTTTTTCTATAAATAAACATATTTCTCAAACATATTTTGTTATTACATGTAAACGGCTTCAAAGACGAGTAAAAGCTACCAGTATTTCTGATTGTAAAATTTCTGGAAGGAAATAATGTCAATTCATTGTCCCTTTGGGATGTTGGGAATTTAATTGTATATAATGACTGTAAAGTAGGTTAAAACGAAACGTAAATGGCTGAATGTTAATAAAATAACTCATAACATGCACATATAGCTTTTAAGTTTTCACAACTGATATAAACGTTATAATAATATAACCTTTCTGTATGAATTATTTATGCAATAAAATGACTTTTGCTTCAGTCACGTTATAAACAGAGTCTTTAACAGCCATGTGAATGTTTGTGAAAGCTAAGTAAGTTCTGAATTTATGAAAAACTCATGACAAACCGGCCTAAATACTTAATGGATGAAATCCATATCCATATATCCTTGATATATTTTGAAAAAAGTTTTGCCAGTATTTACACGCACCTGAAAAATTTGAACTTGGTACCTATTCTTAACTTTTTTCATTACAGCCAAACTTTTGTTACTTTAAAATGCAAAATCACACAAAACCGTAGCTTAAAGGCCAAGAACTATAGCATGGATCAAAGGAAGTTCTAGAATGAATTATCGTACCCTCGGTTTTTTTTGGCAAGAAGCCGACAAATCACAAAACTAACATCAAATCGGGTTATAATGGCAGTAAAAATCCACCTAAGGAAGTTAGTGCTCTACAATATAACAGGTTACTGTTTTCAAAATTAATTGTGATGGGAAGAACATCAATATACGCTATATACAGATCTTTACTTGCTGTGACAATATTTTTATTTTGCTTTGAGTGACATTTTTATAACACGTTGTTACAATTATTCGCGAATCAACATCAAATATTAGTTTCATTCTTACACAGAACTAGTTGTTGGTTTCCGAAATAGATAAAATAATGACAGAAAAATATTGTCATCTGAAACCAGTGGTCATCACAGTATTTTACAATAACAATATAATCCCACCGGCTGTCAAATATGACAAATATGTCCACACTTGTAAATGTCTTTCTGACGCAAGATGAGACAACGATTTATGTGTATAAAATAACCAAAAAATAATAACATCTACTGGATAACGTAGGATTTGTGGACTTTCCTCTGGACCCTGCAATCCTCTTATTGTTATTTAAACTCGTACATGTATTTATATGAAGGGCATTACCTTTCTTGAAGGTGTGATTTTTACCTTTTAAAACCTTACTAGGATGCAAATTATTTTTCTCTCACTTTATCATTAAGTGTGATTTGCTTTTCTCACCCTGAAGCATTTTTGTTACCGCGACCTCACTTCAGAACTGATTTGGCCATTACGATAGTTTTATTTGGCTAAATACCATTAGTGGCTTTGTCCAAATCTTATTTTAGTTTATGTACGAGGTTTTCGTCAACTTTTGAAGTTTTGTTGATTTTTGGGACTCTATATAAATACTAGTAGCTGACTTGTACTTTTGCCCCCTTTTTCATTTAAACAAATATAGCTATAATAAAATCCGCTTGTCACAATGTCTATATACATTTATGAATTATCAATACAATAAAAATTAGTAATGGAAATTCGTTTTAAGGAAGCTAAAATGACAACCCCTTTCGTCTTCGGTTTGTAGTAGTATTAATTCGTTAAGTAAGGGTTGTGACGTATAAATGAATCGGCAACATGCATGTATATTCTGTATTCAGTGCTTAAACATGTTTGATAGTGTATACTAAAATACTAAAATAATTCCACAAGACTCCAAACACTCAAAATATCCAGTAACAAAGTTAACACAGAAACTTGCAGTGTTATCTAATGTTCGTACTATATATTATGTAAATTATGTTGTCATCAAAAATTCGTAAAGTAAATAATGCCTTGTTATTAAAGTTGCGTACAGCCTATATTGTCGTCAGAAGTTCATACATCATATATTGTCATCAAAAGTTCGTACAGCCTATATTGTCATCAAAAGTTCGTACAGCCTATATTGTCATCAAAAGTTCGTACAGCCTTTATTGTCATCAAAAGTTCGTACAGCCTATATTGTCGTCAGAAGTTCATACATCATATATTGTCATCAAAAGTTCGTACAGCCTATATTGTCATCAAAAGTTCGTACAGCCTATATTGTCGTCAGAGTTCATACATCATATATTGTCATCAAAAGTTCGTACAGCCTATATTGTCATCAAAAGTTCGTACAGCCTATATTGTCGTCAGAAGTTCATACATCATATATTGTCATCAAAAGTTCGTACAGCCTTTATTGTCATCAAAAGTTCGTACAGCCTATATTGTCGTCAGAAGTTCATACATCATATATTGTCATCAAAAGTTCATACATCAATATTGTCATCAAAAGTTCGTACAGCCTATATTGTCATCAAAAGTTCGTACAGCCTATATTGTCGTCAGAAGTTCATACATCATATATTGTCATCAAAAGTTCGTACAGCCTTTATTGTCATCAAAAGTTCGTACAGCCTATATTGTCGTCAGAAGTTCATACATCATATATTGTCATCAAAAGTTCATACATCAATATTGTCATCAAAAGTTCGTACAGCCAATACTGCCATCAAAAGTTCGTATAGCCTTTATTGTCATCAAAAGTTCGTACAGCATATATTGTCATCAAAAGTTCATACAGCCTATATTGTCATCAAAACTTCGTACCGCCTGTATTGTCGTCAAAGTTCGTAAAGTAAATAATGCTTTGTTATTAAAGTTGCGTACGATTTATTATACTTTGTATTGCACTTAACGTAACGTAAGCGCGTTGAAAGGTACATAGCATTGTTTTATTTAAAATAGTTTCAATTTACAAAAAAGTTGTCATCCCTCAAAAAGGTGACTCGGTACATGTGTGTCCTAAAGATGGTTGATTACTTTGTCGCCGATGTCTGCTAATATTTACTTAAAATAGATGTCTTAATAAAACATGCTAAGATAAACTCAGTGCAAGAACGTCATAGTATTGAAAACTAAGGAAGTTATTTCTATTCAAAAACAGGCCTATTAGAAAGGGTACGGTAAAAATAGTTTACATATTACGCTTGAGATATTTTTGTCATTTTGCTGTTGTGAAACAATATTTTTAAAGGTTTTTTTGTTTAACATAACTTGAAATTTTCTACATATCTACGTGTCGATGCAAAAACGAATTGTACACACTTAGTTATCGGCCTTTAATCACATTTACTACAAAGTACGTTGGAACAAAACTGGTAAAGTGCGTGATCGGAAATTAGATATTTAAACTAGTTATTTAGCATAATGAATAATGAATCTATAAAAAATTATTAAGATTGTTTTTCTAGAAGGCAAAGCAAATTTACACGCTTAGGAAGAAAAAAAATGGGCCGGCGGATATTTGTCGAGTTTTAGAAACAATATTTTAGTTTGACACCTATCATTTTTGATTTACTGACTATTAATAAAGCTATAAATTTCAAACGTCAATATCACATTGAAGTGTTGATTAATGGGATTTATGTTTGTTTTGGAAATATTGAAGTTTTCGAACATGTACTCGAACTCTGCGTACTCAGTCCATTAAAATTGAAAAATACGCCATGTACTTTAATTTTTAAAAGTGCATCATGTTATTTATCTCGGATTTTTCAGAGAAATTGTATGTTAGTATATGCCATATCATATTTAACAAAAAGCTGTTCAATAAAATACACGTGAAATTCAGAAATGCATCCTTTTGAAATCAGGGTGTGTATCCAATTACATCATGTGAGGTAGATATCAGACACAAGGATACATGTGATATGTCACAATGGTTATTATGTACGGATATTTAATTCTTTATCTATACAGAATTAGATTAAGTAAATGATAACAACATAACTGTCACATGTTTGCAACTACAACGAGTTTTTAGAAATACTTACTTATATGTATGCAAAAAAAATTTAAAAATTGGGCAATTCAGAAAATTTAAAAAAACCGAAACCATTGAATTTATTATGTGTATCCCTTTCCTGAAAAATTAACAGTATTATTATTATCGCGAACAGTATTTAAATTCAATTTTAAATATTTCAAACTGTTTTGTATGATTATAACATTACAAGAACAGTTGCAAAAACATTTTTAAATAGCAAACAAAAGTTACAAAGCGTTTTGTAAGGTCTTAATTCCTCAATATTTCTTCATTGTTTTACTCTAAATTATAACTTTAAAATGTTTATTCCGTTGACATGTGCTATATCTATAGAGCTTAAATTTTTTAAAGTTATACAGAAAATATTTCAGTGAGGATTCATTATTTTATTAGTTTTTAAGCAATGTTATTTATTCAATTAATTGTGCTATTATATGGTATTTTGAGCAATTCTAATTGTTTCCCATTCTATGCTTTAATATTTTTATATTATCCACCGGTAATTTACAACAGACTTTGTTTAAGATATAATACTCTCATAATTGTTAACTTATTCTCACGAGATAGGTTCACTTAACTAATATATATAGTAATTTTCTAAGGATAAAAACCATTTCAACATCAAATACCTCTATCCCCAAAATAAATATATTATCATCACAAGCCAGAAAATTAATTACTGAACCGCACTGAAAGGCTTTAAAAATTAACAACTCGTTTGTACTTTATGGTTATCATCATTAATCTTGGACAAAAATTAGTGTACCTAATAGCACATTTAATCTTACTTAAAAAACACCGAGGATAAAGGAAAGAATAATGAGATAAACAAATACTGTCACAAACCACAACCAGAAATCAGCTTAGTTCATTGTCATACCTGCTCCAGGTCATACAACGAATCAGGTAGTTCACCTGAGTTCGCAGGTATAAAAGTCGCATGACTCGGCAGTATATCTCAGTTTTACAAACTTTTCTCACCTGTTAACATCGCCTGTTCAAAGTCATTTAACTTTTTAAAAATGGTTATAAGTAATTCAACAGTGAACTGTACCGTAGTTGGTGATGGCATGGTTGGAAAAACCTGCTTAGCTAAAAAGTTTTCAGGACTTGAAGTAACAGAAAAGTATGTTGCCACTATTATGGATACTTTCTGTGGCACTGCTACAGCCTATGGGGAACAGTATAGAGTGAACATCAAAGATACTGCTGGACAGGTAAGGTGTTTTCAGTATTTGTTCATCATTTGTGGGCATAAACATTTTCCAAGAATTCATTACTTTTTACAATATTATAAATACTATTATTATTAATAACTGTCGCTTGCAGAAAGAAGTGTGATAAATTGACTTACTGAATTTCTCAACTTTTGGATTAAAAATATTTTTTTTTAATTACTAGTATTACAGGAATTCACACACCAAAGTAAATATGATGTTATTGTTGTATATATTTAAATCTTAAAGATTAGTAATTATTTTATGTAGATAATATTATAATTACGATTACTCTATATTTCGTTATGTTTAATTAATGATATTTTTTGCATTTTGCAGTTTGAAGATGCTAATATCCGGGAAGTTGTTATCAAACAGTCCGATGCATGTGTCGTCTGCTTCAGTGTCCTTGAAAGGGATTCATTGGAGAGCGTCAAATCTGTGTGGATTCCAGAAATCAGAAAGTTGTCAAAAAAGGTTCCGATTATTATGGTAGCTACACAAACTGACCTTCGAAAAGAGGATTGTGACGACCATATAAACTGGAAAGAAATTACAGAAATAGCAAAAGAACTAAATATTGAACATTTTGTTGAAACGTCAGCGGTAAACAGTTATGGAGTAAAAGACGCTTTTGAAAAAGTTGTGAAATCTGTTATTACAAACAAAAAACGAAAAATGAAATGGCTCAGTTCTGTATTTGGATCATGAATTTTTAATGATCGTTAAGGATCTCTTCCCGGAGATCGTCAAGCAACTAAAATCATGGAGATGATAAATATATTCCATAGAGATGTCCTCGTGAGAGTCTGATTCTGAGAGAGTTTCAGTTACGACCATACTGTACCGACAGTGTAGAAACTGTAGAACAGACACATACGTGTGCTATTGTGCCTATTAGACCTGTTAAAAAGAAATACGTTTGATCATCTGTGACACTGTATTAATTAATTAGAAACAATATAATGTCTATGATGTATATTGTTTTGTAATAAAAAGCTTAACGTCTCATTAATGAATCATTTTATAGTTTACCACATGTACTTTGCCAGCAGTCACACACTGTTTATGTAGGCTATCGATCATATTATTAAATAACTGATTAAGCGGTATTCACATATGTCTGAATATAGGTATCAAAATATAAATACGCATATTTTAGATAGGAAAAGTCAGGAAATCAGACCTTGGTCTTTTATGACATTATTTAGTATTTAGGTTTTAGTCTCTAGTATTGAATATCACGATAAGTACACATAATTACACATGGGTAATTTAACAGTATTAAAAATAACTTGGCACTTGTTTTGTAAGGGATTCTGTAGATGTTAAACAATAAAAATCTAGTGTTTAATAGAATTTGTTAAATCTGGTAAACTTGCTCTGAAAGAAAAACATAAAATACACAATACACAAACAAACAGGAAGTACAGAAAAAAAAACACAAAAAAGTAAAATGTATAAAGTTGATAGGTCAAAGTGGAAAGCGAAATCATATCTTATAACACATAACAGTATATCGTGAATAGAAAAATATATTTTTGTTTTTTGTTTGTTTGAATGGTGCTTTAAAGCCACTTTTTAGCATTTTTTCAGCTATATCGTGGTGCCCAGTTTTCATTGGGAGAGGAAGCCTGATTACCCAGAGAGAACCCCGGTCCTGCGGTAGGAAAACTGACAATCCTTGTCATTTAAGATTGGAGTCGAGTATACCCTGTCTGCAGTGAGAATCGAACCCTAAATCTCATTGTTGACAGACCACGTGATCAATAGTAGACGAACTACCTTAACCACTCGGCCACCGAGGCCCCTAGGAAAATAGAGCAGTCATCACTGACAATGTTAGATAATTGCAAGTTGCAAACAAAAGCTCAAGTGTTGGCGTTAGAAGATCATTAATTTGTTCAGCTAACTTTAAATTTAGAGAACTTTAAATAAGTAGAATTATCCTGACTGCTGTATTTTTTCCGTCTTAACTGGAGTGTAAGAGTTCGGCCTAAAACAATATTTTACAGAACAAAGAGTCTTTATCTTGTTGATTTAGCATTTGCCTTTATATTGTTTGTTTCAATGATGTTTAACGCCACTTTTTAGCAATTTTCCAAATATATCATGACGTCCAGATTTTATTTATTAATGTATTAGATACAATTCCCGTCGCGGAAATTCTCATACTTTTTAAATTGTATTATGCAAACACCGGTGAGTTAATGTACAAGTAAAGTAATGCTCTAAAAATATACATCTAATTGTAATAGCACACATAATAGCTCATGATTCTTTAAATTATACGTGGTTTCTTTTTTGATCCCAGTATGACAAATCTGGCAGAGTGTCCTATAATAGTATGGATTGCAGGTCAAAGTGGTTAAACGTCACAATATATTGCAATGACGTGCATAAAAAAACCACACTTCGTAATCAATTATTTTTATAAAGTCGTCCAGGCGCCAATCGTGAAGTAGCATTATCTTTTACATGTCTTTAGAACTGTAATTAACATATGTAATTACCTGCATATTTACCAACAAACTTAATATTTATTTTATAGAGACATACGATTAAATATTGTCATTGTTTCTGTTTCTTTTTTGATATAATACGCTAACCTTGTTGCCGCCACTTGTGGTCGGTATAAGTAATTTCGTTCAACGGAAACTACATATATTATCCTGAATATATTTTAGATCGCTGCTGTTATATGCCGTCCACGATAAAAAAACAGAGGGAAAACTGGTAATTAATCATGGTTATGGAATATTGAATTCTGAATTGTCGTTTAAGTATGGAGCCAATAGAAGTTTCTTACTCCTGTTTATTTTTAAGTTTTAATGTATGAGCAATAACTCTATAATTATGCGCATAATTAAAGAAAGCTACAATTAAAAAAACCCATGAAATTGCATGAAAGTGTTTGTTTATACTAGGTTTCGATAATTTCATATTTAAAATGTTTAAACACAGAACCATATACGTGCTCTTTACTTCTATTTCAGTTATTGTCATATCATGTCTGGTTATCCATGACTCCTTCTAAACTACTAAAGGAAATAACCAAAATTTAAAAAAACTGTTTGTTATAAATTCCCGATGTACGCTTCTGTAAAAAAATTCAGCTCTTCAACGAAAAAATTGTGGCATCCATTCTTAAAGCTACGTCTACTAAACTATAAGGAATCGCGAACATGCGTACCTCGTTTGTAAAACAACGTATCTTTATTTTACTCCGAAAATGTTTGTAGGGAACACATTAACTTTGTTTCTGAGTTTTTGTGAGTTTTTGACTTCGCGTCTTCTGTTTATTTACTATAAGAGATATAGAGTGGTGCTTAAAAGTGAACAAACGGTGTTGTAGTCCGAAAAAATGAATCGCGGTTGCAATCGATCAAAAAAAGCGGTGCAATAATGTTAAAAAATCATTGTCTTCGAGAATGGGTGTTACTAAAACGCGGAAACGGAACGCGGAACGGAAACAGAAAATGGAAAAATGAATAAATAGATAGATATTTCGACCTAATAAATATGACTGAATGGGATGACGCGAGATTGCCAAAGGGTCAGAATTTAAAAATTGAGGTGGTGAAGGTAAATTAATTGCTTGCGGAAAATCTGCACGAAAATTACAAATTGAAACACGAAAAGGGATTCCTCCCCCCCCCCCCCCCCGAACAACATCACCTTTTAGATCGACCAGTGTTTGGCATGTTTTTATTCAAAAGTAAACGGAAACTTTTTTAGTTCAAATGGATTTTTTTCCTTGAAAAGGAGTGGGTGGGTGTGGTGTTTTAGGCCTATCGACACTATATGGGTTATGTATGGGCGATTGCCAAAGAAGCCATGAACATGCAAAAATTATTTTTTCTTTCAAAATTTTATCTTTTTAATTTAAAATTAATATTGCTGAATGGATTTTTTTTAAAATTTTACATTGTAAAACAAATCCTCAAAATTATATAGTTTCTATCGATTAAGGGCCTGGTTTAAGTGGTGCTTTGTTTAAACGAAACCGAAACCCCGATAGAATACTGTATTTGTTTTGCATTGTAATGTTGTGTGCAATTTAGTGTCATATACAAGTATGTTATGCCCTATAAAGGCAACTATGAATAGATATAAGAATATCTTATCTGATCTTTGCTAGAAAAATTTCGCGTTTGATAAACTTAATTATTGAAAAAAAAACGCCTATTATTAATAACGCTATATATTATATCTAACACTACCAAAATCTTCTTTTTTAAGTTTAAACTCCTTTTCGTAGTCTTTTGTTTATTCGTATTAATAATGCAGGGGCACCTGCTAAAAGTAATGTTACATTTTGTGACAATGTCATAAAGTTTTAGTTATATTGTCATTTTTTATGTTGACTCTGGTCCAATGAAATCCATCAAATGCACCTTTTGTCTACGCCTAAAGAAATGTAAAATTATTTGCGTTTTAATAAATGTCTATGAAAACTGAACCCAAGTCTTCGGCTATCTTCGGAATTTTCCAATTCTTTTGAGCTTTCTTTTCAATTCTTAGTTATTCGGTTTGTCAACTCTCACGTGCCTGCCTTTTTTATTTTTATCTCTACTGCATTTTGAAAGTATCTATTTTAAGTCACTTATTAGTTATCAAAATGAAAATACAAGTAAGCGTTTCAAATTTTCTTAGCTCGGGCTTTTGAAAATGATCACAAATAGTTAAAGGCTATTTTAAAATTGAATGCAGCTAAGGGTTGCACTTAATGTAAATATGCAAAAAGACGTAACGAATCGATCTTATTATATTTGCAAAAATGAAGTCTGAGAAAACATTACCGCTATATCTGATTTGCACCGCAATTTACAATACGCCGGAAACATTTTATAATTGAAATTTGTATCTTTTCGCGAGTGGAGCGGAATGAAGCAAATGACATACACAATTTATTTCACGACAGGAAGATTACACGGGCTTTCCCATACGCGCATGAAAGTAACTATTTCTTCCGTAAACTAACAACATCCACATTGTCATATCTTACAGACTTATTATTGTTTAAGACTCCATTGTCTCCAACATTCTATCAGAAGCCCGAAACAAGAGGGCCAAGTTAAACTAGAACGTTGTTTTGTTACTATAACAACGTTTTTGTTTCATGGATTTTGATTGGATTACAAAACGAGTACAAATGTATGCGGGTGAGGTCATTAGTACAAGAAATCGGCCATTTATAGAATAATAGTGAGTAAGCTTTTGCGTTGGACTCCTTCGTTCACGCTCGCGCCAAAACTTTTTCCGTTTTCTTATCGTTTTTTTACCTAAATAATATGGGATCAAATTCATGTACTTGAACAATCAAACAAACCAATTAATCAATATATGATGAGCATGTTATATAATATCTATTCTAACGTCAACTTCAGATTTAATATCTACGTAGTAAGTTGTTTATTGTTCATTAAATTGACGTGTTTTTGTATTGTATTTTTTTTTTTTAACATCTTATCTTGACCGTATGTTTTCAGATATTTATAAAGATATTAATAGTAGTCTGTCAATATATAAGGAAAAATCTCCATTTATTTATGTCTACACGTCTAAAGTACATTTATGTTTCTATTGCAGTACTGTATACCGATCTTAGACGTACCATGTTGTTATTTTTTGTCGGTTTTTATCTACATTTATTTCAAAATATACCATTGTATTATACATTCGCTAATTAATTACAATGCAGTGGTTTTCCAATGACAAAAATAATCATTGACACCTTCAAGTGTTCCTGTACCGTTACCTGACTCATGGATATATATGATATTTTATATACCATTTGACAGTTAACATGTTAATTATCTATCATTAAATATTCATATTTATTTCCGTTTAATAAATTAAGCCTTGTTTTCATGACTTGGCAGCTTATAGATAAATGTATCTTTCAATTTAGCCTAAGTACTTCCGGGATCACATGGATGTAAATTTGTTTAAATCACGTGTTTAAACACGTATGCAAACAAAAAAAAATTATCGAAGAAATGGGAATTGTCCATTCATGTTCAATTATGATAACGAGTTTCTTTAGCTTTTTTGGCAGAGCTTATCCCTGCTTATAGTATGACAAAAATAGAACAGAGCCTTATAAAGCTATCGTTAGCAACAATTTTCAAAGAATAAATTTTTTTCTGAAAAGATAAACCCATCTTATTGTCGCCAGCCGATTTTTTTATATTTTAATTTTCAGTTTTAAGGCGAAATAATACAGAAGGACAGTTCATGGTTACTTCACCTTGTTCGACAGAGCTGATCCTTATCATGATTTGACAAAAATGAACAATGCTTGTTTACTTCTTTCTATTTAAACTGTTGTAAGCGACATATTTCAAAAGATTTTATTTTTTTCCGAACTGTTAAACCCAACTTATTTTTGTCTAGAATGCCGTCAGCAAGATATATTCTAAGATATTTATGTTTATTTTTAAAACTTTGTTCTCTTGAGGATAATGGAATTGTTTGTAAAAAGTTATAATCTTCTTCAGGGTTGCATAAGGAATAAGTCTGCTTTGACACGCGTGTGAATTGCAAATGAATGTAAAAAGAAATGTTTTGTTGTTTAATCATAAAAATTTGTGTCATAACGTCATCTGTAATCTTATATTCACGTCGGTGGAAAATATAATTCATATTTATACAAGAAAATAATTTCCGTTAAAGTATGGTTTTATCTCGTTTTCTGAAGTAAATACATTTTTGTATGGAAATGACGATTTATTTGAAAAAAAAATCCATTTCCATTTTGTTTGTCGAAAATCTGTTCTTTTTCGAAAATTGTCATTTCTTAGACACAGAGTTATATTTAGCTCAAAAGTTTGAATTCTTAGACGGTTTTCTACACAATTGTGTATCGGACGTTGACATCTATATATTATTACTGAATAATAATAATAAAAATAATAGAAATACCCCCCTTCCTGTTTTATAACGGCGTCCGCGGGATGTACAAAATGCACTACTTGCCCATTCAATTTCCTTAAAAGATGCCACGCAACTGAGAACCCTTCCATCAGATCAAAGTAGAGATAATTTGTATATTTTGTTAAAACAATTCAGTGGTTCAATCATAAAGCTAAAACAAATATCTCAAACTATATTAACATTAAATTGTTTTTTAAATATAATAAATAAACTAATACTGTGTAATACTCTTTGTAATTTTTTCACTATAGTACTAGTAAACAAAATACTTCAAGGGATATATTTAACAACTTGTCCTTTCGTCCTTATTTTTAAAAATAATCCATGTCCAAAATTGGGTTACTTAGCTTAGAAGACTTCGTTATAAACCACTGGAAGGGCGGTTTTTTTTATCATTTTAGAGTTGACAATTAGACTTAAATTTTGTTCTCAACAAAAATATATTACTGAGAAAAGTTTAATTAGACATGTTTGATTCTTGAACTTTACACGACCAATTTACAACTTTGTTGTGGAGGGATCGTGCCACGTTGGTGTGTTGAGTTTTTAACGACCTAAGACGACAATCCGCAGCTCTTGGTTGGACGGCTCTATCCACGTTGTTTAAACATACGTTAAGTACTGATTATATATTGTCTCCTGGTGATTGAAAGCGTAATGCCATCTTGTTTTGGAGGCAGGTGTAAGGTTATAAGTACGGACAGCCTATATGTCGATAATAGAAGGTTCAATCAAGTGTTTCCGAAGTGAAAAATTATCAGTCCGTACCAAAATCTCTACACTCTACACGTGTTAACTTGTTCTTGTCCTGATTATAGCTGAAATATCGCTAGATGTTAAGGAAACTATCTTGTTAACTATCAGTATTTGTCAAATAGAAAACAAAAAACCCCAAAAAGTTAAGAGTCAAATTCCGCGTGCTATGTACTGAATACAAGCCTCGGTGTTCTGTCACGGTTATTTCCCGGATTAATGCTACCAAGTGAAATGTCAAATTATTTGGAATGGTATCATAATAATGGCTTGGTATACAAAATTATAGATACATTTGACACCTTTTATTTATTTAATTTGATCTGAAAAGTTTGAAAACCTGTTTTTGTTTAGCAATGATGGAATCAAGACATCCTCATACCCGAATAAACTTGAAAATGACAGCGTAAAAATAAGATGTAAATTGTAAATAAACAAGTGACAACAAATAGGACTGATAATAATAATCAAAAGTTCACCTTTAGAAAGAAGTTAAATCTTTTAAAGTCTTTCAACAAAAACAATATACCTTATTCAGAAACATTTAAACAAATTGTAACTATATCTTGTACAAAATCACTCTATATGCCAAACAAAATTGATTTTGATTTTTTCATTTAGTAAAAATTTATTATTAAAATGAAATGTTATTGAAAATACAAGTGTTTGTACTTGTATATTTCATTCGAATGACAGCTCTAAAAATAATTACGTATTTGATGTATAGAAGACTTGTTTGTGTAGAACTGATTGATGCCGCCTCAATGTCGCTATTGATTTCGAAGGTTAATGAAATTCTTTATGCGTATCAATTGACGTTCAATCAGTAAATTTACCCCCTTTGGTGTGTACATAACGTTTCTACGATTTATTAATGCGCTACATTTCTTTGCTGGTGTTGCTGTTTTCCACTTGTGAGAATTGACCTTCAAAGCCGGTAGGGGAGTCAGTTTAATACCCATAACACAAAATGATGCGGAGGCATGAATGTAGTTGGATTTACGGATTATTACTTTTGACTTGTTCAATGCACGTGTCAGAAATAACGACAGAAAGTAACATTAATATGACAATACTTATCAGCCAAAACGACAAAACGCATATTTATATTTGTGTATTTTGTAGTATTATAGTACAAGTAGTACAAAATACCATAAACAACATGCAAATATTGATTTAAGGTTGGAACCAGAAAGGTGAAATTCCTCTTTAATACGACACTCGTCTTTTGACTCTTGGTGGAAATTGGTGTGTTTGATAGTTTTAATGTTGTGTTAACACACTTTCAGCAATTTTTCTGCTACATGTATGTCGTGCCGTCCAATTTTTATTGGGGGAGAAAGCCCGGAGTACCCTGAGAAGCCCACCCGACCTCCCGATAGGAAAACTGGCAATCCTTGTCAATAAAGATTGGTGTCAAGTGCACCCTGTCGTAGTGAGACTCGAACCAGCAACCTCAGTGTTTACAGACCACGCGATCAATAGTATACTAACTACCTTAACCACTCTGCCACCGAAATTAGTATGAGC
Source organism: Limnoperna fortunei (assembly GCA_944474755.1). NCBI lineage: Eukaryota > Metazoa > Mollusca > Bivalvia > Mytilida > Modiolidae > Limnoperna > Limnoperna fortunei. The sequence goes on from OX104113.1 coordinate 37,925,185, forward strand.
TAGGTTATACGATAAACAGTTTTAAAATAGATATTATTTAAGCGATATATTTCCACCGGCTAGTTTTCAGTGTAATTTTTAACACAATTAAAGGAAGACGATTGCTTTCAGTAAAAATATTTATTATTACTTTTAATTTACATGTTATATTGTCAAAGTCACAGTATTGTGTGGCTGATTATTTCAGTTATTGTCTCACTAAATATGGCACGATCCTTAATAAGTAGCCTTATATTATAAACAGTTCAGAGTCAGTCACATGCCGTTCCCAAGTAATAACACTAATCAAACATTCCGATAAATGTATACATCGGCAGTACATAACCAGTCTTTCTGGACTTTACCTGACGTCGGTCTGTTATTGCTTTTTGCGTATGCAGCGAGGCTGCAACCTATGCAATACATATCCACTATGTTAATTTATCCCTGGGCCGAGATAAGTTCTTCAACGTCCGAAAACACGTTTCAAAATGTTCGTCTTTTTCTTTTTATATTTTATAGAGGCTAAAACAGCACTTTCAAAAACGTTTTTCAATCCTGTTTTCTCAACAGCAGAACATTTGTTGTAGTATTCGCCATTAATTTCTTTAATCATATTTTGTCCTTCTACATCAGTCACGTGATCAGCGCTCTTTTCATTACGACTGTCACTTTGTGTCGCCACTAAAATAACTGGTTTCCTTTTGTTGAATTTTCTGACTTCGTGAATCCAAAACAACTTTACATTTTCAAACGATTCTCTGTCTGTTGCACTATAGCAAATGATAATGACGTCAGCATCTGCAATAACACGTGACCTGGTGTTTTCATCTTCATGCTGAAAATACAAATAAAACAAACTTATATACATTTGAATGCACTACCAGTCATTAATTAAGTGTATCACATTATTTTATATACTAACGATTGTCTATATTTGTTTTATATCTGATTGTTCGTTTTTATATGTACGAAACAAAATTAATATTTCAGTCAGAAATTGTGAGTTATAATAAATAATATGCTTACTTGTCCATTAGTATCTTTGATGTCTACGCAGTATTGGTCACCGTAGGCGGACACTGATCCATTGTAACTTCCGGCTACTGTAGCGACATATTTATTAGAAAATTGTTCTCCAGCAAACGCCTTAGCCAGACATGTCTTTCCTATCATCCCATCGCCAACAATGGCACAAGAAACAGTATTCTGGAAACAAACCATATTTATTGCGCTTTTTTTAAAATTGTCAAATGTTCGCTAGCAAATAAATGTGTATTATGATTATCAGCGGAAAAATGTTTCCTTATATATAACGAACGTACTGGTTGGTTGATCGCTATTGTTTAAATAAATCTCCTGCTAAGTGAAATCGCATTATTTCTCTATTGTCTTATCTTGTCACATGGCGTTGTGTTAATTAACCCCCTGGAGTGTATAGACGGAATGTCTTAGTGCCTGCTTGGGGTATGAAAAACTATACTCCCTGGTGTTATTGTTTTTTATTTGTTCAGAAAGGGTAGTCCGTACATACATGTAGCAATTATAAATAAAGTTGAATCGGGACACCTTTGTAATGCAATTACATTAAAAAACACGACTAAAGCAACTTCAGTATAACAATTTTTGTGCTGATTATCAAATATTTATAATTATAATCGAATTGTAAATGTTGTTGGTCATGTCTTATTTCGACTAGTGTGAAAAAGCATAGTTTAGATACAAATGCTATTTATTTCAGTGGTAAACGCATTAAATGTGTGTATGACCATGCATACTGACCGAAATAACGGTGTATTTCTTTTCATATCTTTTTAAGGTTTTTTTTTAAAAGTCTGTGTCCGGTTTAGAATGGATGAAATATATAATTGATATTGAACAAATGTTATGAATAAATAGCATCTAAACTCAGACCCCTGTTAGTGTATACGGTTCAAAACTCTTACAATTCGTTTGGCACGAAATCACGAAATAGCTGTTGCCTTTTTTCTTGTATGTGAACTGAAAATGATCCACTTTTGTAGAATAACCTGTTTAATTTCTGTGGAAATTCTTGTTGCTTTACCAGGTTTCCTTGATATTTTATATTCCTGTAGACAGATGTCTTGTAACTGGTGCAGAGTATGAACATACAAACATGATCAGGATTTATCTAGTCATGTGTTCTGGAAGTTGACCAGATACTTCAAGGTGATCAAAACGCAAGCTAGTGTTAAATACCTTCTCCTAAAAATATCTGTCTGCATGATTCATTTGTATAATAATTTAAACCCATGCTCATGCTTTTAAATTATTCCCACCAAATGTATTAAATAAGTTTTTGTTCTGTTGATTCGCAACAATGCTATGGCGCCATTGTTATGTTACTTTTAATAAGGATTTTGTGAATATTATATTTTTATGTTTTTTAGACTTTTCTGTTAATTTTTTCTGTAATTTGTTTGTTTAAAGGGTTGGTCTTTAGTTTTTTGTTTAGCTATGAAGTACAACTAAGAAAGAGAAAAAATATTTTTCATGAATGTTTTAATAACAAAGCCTTTGTTAACTATACATCTTTTTTCTTCCACATTGTTACACAACTTATTTCTTATCATTGTCAAATGATTTCTCATTTCTTTTGTCTCTAAGTTTATAAATTTAAAGTTCCTTTTTTTAAGTCAATTCAACTGACGTCACTGGACTAAATCACGATTTGACATCAACGCTGGCTTCTCGCAGAAGACCTATATGAATGATCATCGGTAGACATTCCGATCTCCGCACGAACTAGCTGTTTTACTTTTGTAACATAAGCCATTCGGCTGTTGTAGTTTTCTTTTACTATCTCCGGGTAGAGATAAGTTTGTTTTCAGCGTCCAAAAACACGTTTAAGCACATTTGATTTGTTCTTTCTGTATCTGATGGAAGCTACGACGACACTTTCAAATACATTTTTGACTCCTTCGTTTGTTGCAGCCGAGCATTTGTTATAAAATTCAGCATTGATTGTTTTCATTAAGTTCTGTCCTTCACTGTCGGACACATGCTCAGTGTTGTTTTCATCACGAATGTCACTTTGTGTAGCAACTAAAACAACTGGTTTCTTTTTGTTGAGTTTTCTGACTTCAGGAATCCAGAAAGATTTAACGTTCTCGAACGATTCTCTGTCAACAGCACTGTAGCAGACGACTATGACATCAGCTTCTGTAATTGCTTCTGACCGGGCAGTTTGTTCTACGTGCTGAAAAGATAAAGTTTAAACGAATAAGTTAAGCAGTTCGAAAGAAATATTTAAAATTCAAGACAAATTGATCTCAAATAGAACTTAAAAAAATATATCATTATTCTTAACTGACCGATTACAATATTCAACAATTTTAAATTATAAATGATAATTACCTCTTGAATATTAATGTTGTATTTATCGCCATAAGCAGATACAGCTCCACTAGAATTCTGTGATACTGTAGCTAGATATTCATTAGAGAATTGGTTTTCTGCAAATCGCTTGACTAAGCATGTCTTTCCAACCATTCCATCACCAACAACTGCACAGTTAACAGCGTTCTGGTAGCAAACCATGTTTATGATTATCGTCGCTCAAAGCTCGAAGCGTTTAAAGTCAAGTGAAATGTTGATATGAAATCAGTAGAAAATCGCTGTCTTTTTATAGATACCATGTTCTACGCCCGGGTACGTCTATTGTTTCACAGATCTCTCCTGCAAAGTTAAGATTTCATTGTTTTAAGCTGTCATATTTGTTTGATCATAAATACCTCCTAGAGTGTATTGACTATTTCACTGCTTGTGGTATGAAATGTGATACAAGTGATATTCAACAGGGTTCTATCTTTAGTTATTTGTTTAGACAAAGTATACTTTAAGTGTGCTGATTGTAAACACAAACATCTGATGACAAGTAATATAAAACCATTTGTTTCAACATTACAAACCTTTGAACTTAATTTTATTTGAAATATTCGGGGGTGTGGGGAGTGGTATTTCATTAAAATTAATAAAAAAATTGGATGAGTTGGTTTTCTAGCGTACGATTTCGTGTGTTTGCAAATAAAGGTAATTACTGTGTGTTTTATAGCACCTTCGCCTTCTTTTTTTATGTGGCTATAATTGCCGAAAATCTTTGAAACATGTCTATCCCATCTAATTTGTAAAGGCAGTCGTTCGATAATTAAAATTAGTTTATTTATTTAATATGTAAACCTGGTAACACACATAACCACTCGTGGAATATAAACTAAATTCAAATTATAAGCGAATCTTTGAATAAACACGAGGCAAAATGCGATATAAAGGATTTTTTTGTTTTTTGCCAATTTATGTTTAAATTACATGGAACATTTGTTTATCATTTTTTTAATCTGTATTTTCTCACAAAACTTTAATGCATTTGTATTAATGATAGATGAATGAAAGTAACAACAAAATACCGAACACCATATAAACCGTAAACGACTCTCCACAAGTCCAAGATCCCGGGAAACATGACAATTAACAACCATTAAAATAGCTACTACAGCAATGGTCCTGACTGGGTACATACATTTCAAATGAAATGGGTAAAACTAGATTTTAAAGCATGTCAAACCTCCAGCTTCCCTTACTGTAGGGTGTGCTTTGTTGTGTTGATGAAAATTGTCGATGAGGTAGTACATTTGTTTTTTCACGAATGTCTATATAATTTTCGTTGTTTCGAACTTGATACTTATACTGGACCTACAGATGAGTATTATTTAAAAAGAGTTGGTAACAATGGAAAAATATACTATAAATTACTGCAGTATTTAGGGCTCGTTCTATAATGATTCTCGTGAGTTGAGAGTTGAGGAGAAAAACTTTGTGACGGACATACGGACAGGACAAAAACAAGATATCTCCTCACCAAGAGGGGGAGACATAATTTAACTACCAATCGTTATTGCTTTTGAAATGTAACATGTAAGACCTTACGTGCATCTTACTTACAACTTATATCAAAACTAATACCAGATTGCTTGAATAAATGAAGAATACAGTTTATTGTTGGTAAAACATAAGTAATACTATTTTTAATTGTTGGTAGAAATAATTAGTAACATTTTCTTATACAATTAAAATAAAGAAAAGGAACACAAGTTTCACGTAAACAAATTCATACTACATATAAAACTATATCCATGTACATTTGTAATTTAAAAAAAAACAACAAAAGATACCATAATATTAATTAAAATTCAATGAAATCTGAGAATAGAAAACTAGAAAGATCAGTATAGAAGCATGTTACATATTATTAATATATAAAAAAATAGAAAATTATAATTTGAGCCTTAAACTACTTCGACAATGTTTATGTCTAACATTAGATATATTTTAAACCACCTTCAGAAAATACCTGAAACAATTTTATATCTAATTATAGCTTTAATATATTTTTGTATACTATTTTTGTAATTGTAAGTAAAATAAGAAAATATTGCACGAAAAAGCCATTTTTACCATTAGAAAACAAACATTTGGATCACATTTTTGGAAATTATTAAAAAAGAATTCGACTGAGCTGCTTTGACATTTGAAGTAAAGTATACAACTACCAGTTTTAATTTCCTGTTAATATTCTAACTTTGTCTTTTGGAAAGCTAAAAACAATAGAAAACCCTCTCCGCAAGCTAATTTGATGAATCAAATACATGGTAAGCATACGAATTTTGAACACGTGAAAATATTATTTGAACGTAAAGTCAAATTATCGTTATTAAACATTTTTTTATGGTAAAAGAAAATTTGTAAGCAATATTTCCATCAATAAATATATAGTTAATCATTTTTGTTAAGTTGTAAAACATTTTGTTCTGATATATTTCTTCTACACAAAAATAAATTGAATTATCAACACATTTTGGTGTTTTTAATCCAGCACCTAATAATCCATGCATATGTTCATTCTCAATGAGATGCAAGTAATCCATAAAAAGAATATACACAGTCAAAACAAGTTTTTAACTCTAGAATCATAAATATTGTCATGTCCATGAAAACTGTTTTAGTTTTTCCACGAATAAAAGACAAATAACTAAAAAAACCAAATTAATCTTAATAAAGATCAAAGCTTTGTTGCTAGAGTGCATTAAAACAATAGGATACCATTACCAGACCAATGTCATGTGACAATGAAGGATTTAGCCACCTGTTGTCTCTGTGGGTATATGGCCTATTGTTTGTAATAATTATAACGTGTGTGAGCACATTGTTTAAAATCTAAACAGCTCTCTGTTGGTCTGATACGATCAGTATAAGTGTAAAACAATGAAAGTAACACAGTAAAATGAACGCGAGATTTTTGATCTACTCGGACAGAATTGACCAGACTATGTATTCGTTATTGCATTAATCCCCGACTGTTAAGTACATTTCAGCAATAATATAGTAATGGCACAAATAATAACTCCAACTTTGTACGAAAATTTTTGTAACTTTACCTCCCGAATTTAATTTTTGTTGTAACAGGTAGAAATTGAAAAAAAACGTCTTGCAAACAACTCAACGCACACATTTAAATTAAATATATTAACTAAAACAGCATAAACACAAATGAAAGACATAAACAAATAAATTATGTGTACAATGAAAAGGAACAAAACACAATTAATTTCGCATACACGTGTTTTATCGTGGATTCATATTTATTGTTATTATACTTGTACGTTACCAATAATGTATGTGCTTTGAAAGACATTCCGCATCAAAATCTCTGTTTTACAAAATCGTATTAGCTAAAATATCATTCTATCAATTTTGTGTAACGTAGATGTAGCTTAAGAAGGTCAATTTAGTAAGGATTTTGTTATTGTATGCATTTTTCTTTCTGTAGCATTATAAACTTACGACGCAACAAAATAATAACAAGATACATCATGTGTCATCCCACAAGCAGTGAAATTGTCTTACGAATACAAACACCACCAGTGGTAAATTGATCATATACGACCGTTAAAAACAATCGAATATTATCTTTGCAGGGGATATCAATAAACAAACGAAGAAATCGAGCGTGGAACTTTGGATATATAAAAAGTATAATCTTTCGTTCTGATTTCATAACAATTTTAATTTGTTTTAAAACACTTCAGTTTTAACTATAAACAACATGGTTTGCTACCAGAATACTGTAACCTGTGTCATTGTTGGGGATGGAATGGTTGGAAAAACATGTATGGCCAAGCGATTGCAGGAAACCAGTTCTCTACTAAATATGTAGCTACAGTAGTAGAAAAATTAACTGGGGCAGTATCTACTTATGGTGACAAATGCAACGTTAACGTTCAAGAGGTAAATATCATACAATATTGGTCTATATTTTCAACATAAATATTAACTACATAATAAATCTAAATGACATTGATAAAACAGTAGCACAGATAATTAAATTAAATTGTGTAAAATGTGAATAAAAGTGTAAATGCCTTTTATCGTCTTGTATATACAGTAACTTATGAAATTTTTATTTATCTTTTTAGCACGAAAACGAAACAACCAGAACACAATCAATTGCGGATGCTGATGTCGTTTTTCTTTGCTACAGTTCTGTAGACAGAGAGTCATTTGAAAGTGTTAAATCTTTCTGGGCTCCAGAAGTCAGCAAATTGAACAACAAGAAACCAGTGGTCTTGGTTGCTACGCAAAGTGACATTCGTGATGAAAACAACAGGGATCATATTTCCGACATGGAAGGACAGAACCTGATGAAATTTATAAATACGGACTTTTATAACAAATGTTCTGCTGCCACCAATGAATGAATTAAGAATGTCTTTGAGGGAGTCGTGCTGGCTACTATTCAATATAAGAAGAAGAAAACAAATGTACTTAAACGTGTATTTAGACGGGGAACATGAACTTTTCTCTGCCCAGAGAAAGCTGAATGAATATGAACAAAATACATATTCCATAAATATGATACCGACGTTATATTCTATTCTGTTGCAAAGAACTGTACCACTGGTGTACATCCAAAATTGATAAACTCGCATTAAAGAACAAACTAGTGCGGCCAGTAAGAGTATCCTAATCGACCGATCTTGAATAGATAAAATGTAAAAGAAGTGGTATTTGTAGATAAACAAAGCAAATGAGGGTGAATGCTAGTAGACTAATATGTCAAAAAACATAAAGAATCAAAACATTTAAACAGTGAAAAATACATTTGTCTGTAGATTGTGCTACAATATATCTATATGAGTTGAAAATAAATTAATACAGTCATATATTGAATTATTTCGAGAGGGATGCAATAATGGTAAACTGTGTTTATTTGTTCTTACGTTGTGTATAATATTTTTGCTTCACTCGTACCCAATTATCTTCCTTAAGTTTTATTCTAACCAAGGGAAACATGACAAATCCCAGAGAAATAAATCTGCCTTGTAATTGACCATACCAACTTGCAAAAAACGTTGGCATAGTTTGGAGCACAATTTCATATAAACGATCTAATACCATTAGCCAGCAGTCAATATTATGCCACAACTTAAAAAAACTTAATCTTGTTGCTTAATATCAAATTTAAAATGAGATATAACGTTTTAAAAATTTAATAACATACACTAAGTTCTATAATGCACACTTTATCAATAATGGTTATATAAAGGAATAGTACCTCAAACGCCAAATTTAAAATAAAACACGAAATCTTGTTTTAACTACAAGAAAAATTTTTATACAGACATTTCTTTTTACAATACTTTAGTATCATCTAGAACCCAATCTTTCTAGATTATTCTTGTTAATTCCACTAACTATCCAGGAAAGTAGTTAGCTGCATTTATATACAACACAGTATATAATAAGAGAACATCCGTCTTTAGAAATGATAAATATGTTTTCTTAAACTCTTTAAAAAAGTATCATTTTTAAAGACGGTTGTTCTCTTATTAAACTCCTGAATAAAATAGCAAACAAATTAAATTAACATTTTCGGTTTTTGTACAGGTATGTAATACGATTTATAAATTGGAAAAAAGTTATTAAAGTTGAAATATTCTTTATCAAAATCTTATATCCAAATACTATATATATCAATTTTGTGTTAAAATTGATATAACAGCCAAGTGTTTATGTATGTTTTCCCAAAACGATTCTAAAAAATCTAACAACGACACACTAGTGAAGTAACATTACACACAATATCGTGTAATGTTACCGTTTTCCCTGCACATTTAATATATATAATCATTGTTCGCACAAACTACCTGATCACCAAATATATTGTTCAGTTCTATCAAAATTGTGCATCTGAATGCTTTAAATTCTTGACCTCGGATTGGTTCATTTCTACTAAACTTTATGCCGTGTTTTTTTTTTAATTCTCCCCACATTAATGCAACCATTTTTACTTTTGATTTCCCGATTTCTTTTTTAATATCAGAGTGTTATTAATAATATAGCATCAGCCATTTACGAAATACATGCAATTAACATAGTCTTTAAGAGAAACAAATTCAGAGTGTTATTAATAATATAGCATCAGCCATTTACGAAATACATGCAATTAACATAGTCTTTAACAGAAACAAATTTCCAATTAGTAACATCCTTTGTGTAAAGCATAGAAATTTTTGGTAGAGAGGTGAGCAGAGACTTTGAATGATTTTGACACTGAATTAATATGCATTTGTATGGTTCATTGATTTAGTTTATTTGTTTGGTTTTGTATTTTTGTTTCGTTTTGTTGTTACATGAAGACAATGATGTCTTGTTATGGTTGTTAAATTAGCTTTCTTTGTTCTTATGATTATTAACTTTTTCATATTAAATGAACAAATAAATAAATCAGATTTTTTATTTACAGCAGCATCACATGTTGACATTACATTTCGAGTTCTGTATAGTAAAGTTAACAGTTTATTTCTTTAAAATCAATGTATCGCTATCTACATTGTCAATGGTTACTTTTGGCATCATGTTTTCGCCAATTTAGGGCTATCTAAACTGTTCAAGTTCTCTTAAACTTGCATTCATTACACGCAGTTGTCATTTAATTATTAACAGCAGACATGTACACCGGTGGTCCATTTCCCCTGCTTGATTCCTTATGATCACTTTCTTGTACTTGCATCATTACAAATTATATAAGCTAGTTGCCTATTGTTGACATTCATTTAATTATCTCCGGGTAGAGATAGGTCCATGTTCAGCGACCGAAAACGCGCTTAATCACATTTGTTTTCTTCTTTCTGTATCGGACTGCTGATAAGACGGCACTTTCAAAGACGTTCCTGACTCCTTCATTTGTGGCAGCCGAGCACTTGTTGTAAAACTCGGCATTGATTGATTTCAATAAATTCTGCCCTTCACTGTCGGACACATGATCAGTGTTGTTTTCATCACGAATGTCACTTTGTGTAGCAACTAAAACAACTGGTTTCTTTTTGTTGAGTTTCCTGACTTCAGGAATCCAGAAAGATTTAACGTTCTCGAACGATTCTCTGTCAACAGCACTGTAGCAGACGACAATGACGTCAGCTTCTGCAATGGCTTCTGATCGTGAGTTTTTTTCTGCATTCTGAAAAGACAAATACAGAAATCTTCAGAAACAAAATACAAGGACAGTTATAATTTAGGTTATTTTATTAATATAAAAAAACGGAAGTAATTAATATGACAATTTACATATTGTTTTCATATTGTCAGGTGAAATGAAATTATTTAAATGTTAAGTTCTGATATTTACCTCTTGAATGTTAACTTGGTATTTGTCGCCATAAGCAGATACTGCCCCAGTGGATTAGTCGGCCACTGTGGCCACATATTCAACAGAGAATTGATTTCCTGTATATCGCCTTGCAAGGCATGTCTTTCCAACCATTCCATCACCAACGATGGCACAGGTTACAGTGTTCTGGTAGCAAACCATGTTGTTGTTTTTTTTGTTTCAATCTCGAAGTGTTGATAAACTTAGCTAAATTGTTATGAGAGAAAGTGAAAATGTATCGTCCTTATATAGAGATACGATTTCACGCTTTGGTTCCTTTATTGTTTGGAAAATATCCCCTGCTAAGTTATATTTGTATTGTTTTATTTTGGCACCTAACTATGAATAAATCTACCCCCCTGGATTTGCAAACCGTATGACCATTTCACTGCATGTGGCAGGAAACGTAATATCTACTGTATATGGCAAAAGTTAATGTCAACACAGTACAGAATGTATAAAAGAACTAATTTCATAATTCTGTGGAATTTATTCCGTCTGTTTATTTTTCCGGTTCTCAGTTGATGTTCGATATAAAGACACGAACAATGACTAGTATTCAAATTCACGATAATAAAACAGAAATATTGTGAATGCTTGAAATTAGTTATATTAAAGAATCATTTGGTGGACTGTTGTTAGTCCGTGGGGTATCACCTGTCCGGTAGTCGTCCTGACAAAGAATTTTCTTAATGTTTTCATTTATTTGGTCATTTATTAAATTTACTGAACTTGTTTTATATCCAAATATGTTTACCAATCTCGTTGTTGATGGTCTTAGTTTTTGTTTGATGAGGGAATAGTAATATGAACATCCTTGGTACCTATGCTGCTTAGATATATTATACGAGATTATATCCCGTGTCTATTTTAAGGTTTCTATAACATTTTACATTAGATTTATTCATGCCTACTGTTGGCAGTTGTCAAAGAATCGAAGGAGGAAACTATTGTCGTGTTAACATTCTAAAACTTTGTATAACAGTTTTATAACATGTTGCAGTTGTAAAAAAACATGTACCATTTACAAAAAAATCTAAATAAAAGTTATTAAGGATTATCATTAGATACTATGAGTTAAATTTTCGAACAACAATGTTATTCGACCAAATTCATTCTCATATTACTTTGGTATGATTTAAAACAAGTTTCAAATACCTAAATAAAACAATAGAAATAATGTAACAAAAGCACTTCAGGTGGTCAGACACAATGATCCTCACTTTGTATGTAGTAATAATATCTATTGCAGGGTTAGAAATTTCACTTGTATTTTTAAAAACAATATAGCCGTTCTTTTCCGTGTTGCTTTTGAACTAACCAGAAGCAATTGTAATTACATGTATATTCAGAGTGGTTTGCATATCGGAATAACAATATAATGGAATATAAATGATTGCTGTTTATTATTGTTATAAAATTAGGAATAGTATTGACGTCCGTGGCTCATTCTGCAGAACAATATTGACGTCCGTGGCTCATTCTGCAGAAAAATATTGACGGTCGTGGCTCATTCTGCAGAACAAAATTGACTGCCGTGGCTCATTCGATAGAACAGTATTAATGACCGTGTTAGGGTGTGTTATCCATTTTACGTTATATTTTATGGATTATAATATAAATTGTCTGTCTTATAGTATGTTGTAAATCTGTACCCCCAAGGGAGGGGTCGAATCCCAAAAAGGGGGAATACATAAAAAGGTTGACCACAAAGTCCACTTAAAAGTCAAATTATTTATTTTCGTAGATAATAGTCAACGCTATGAATATTTTAAATTTTTAGCCACCTTAAAAATTTAATTTTGGACTTTTATTATAGATGTATAGTATTTACTGGAGAGTATGATCGTGGTACTTATGCACTTTAGCTTCTATCGAACAGGGGCCTCGGTGGCCGAGTGGTCAAGGTAGTTCGTCTACTATTGATCACGTGGTCTGTCAACACTGAGATTGCGGGTTCGATTCTCACTGCAGGCAGGGTGTACTCGACTCCAATCTTAATTGACAAGGATTGCCAGTTTTCCTACCGCAGGTCGGGGGTTTTCTCCGGGTACTCCGGCTTCCTCCCCCAATAAAAACTGGACGCCATGATATAGCTGAAAAATTGCTGAAAGTGGCGTTAAACACCATCAAACAACAAAAAAAAAAACAATCTATCGAACAATTACAGATATATTTAATATAACGCTTGTAAGGTTAAAGTTTTAGGAAATCTGTAAAAGAATATAAATATTGTCTGTGTACAACGCAGGGGATTTGTGTAATTACCAAGATCAATTATGTACAGACTCAAGCATTTAAATTATTTTGAAATTAAATTTAAGGTATTTAATCATTTTACTGGCTACAAAATGACCTCATTGTCGGGTTAACTTAGTAATGTGAAATCTGTCAAATCAAGAAGTAAAATCTATGTAGATTAAACCCCCATGCAAAGTATAAAATAGGTTATGTTTACAAATGAAGTTAACTGTCCTTGAAAACGTGTCTAATGCCTACTTGTTTTCAAAGATTGATTGATTGATTGTTGTTTTACGTCCAGCAAGCAATATTTCAGCTATATTCAGGACGTTGTTTTCAAAGACAGATACAACTTAGATGTAAATACAAAATTTTGTAAGACTTGACTACGATAATCGTTAACAACTCATTTACGTTGTTGTCCGGTCACTCGAATTATATCATTTAACATCTCGTTAACCTTTGACGACTAAAACAAAACATATAACCATATGATATCCATATTGTCATATTGAACGTACAAGTATGTGTTATGTTATTGACTGCTTTGTTAATAACCGTAATCGAGTTATTGAAGATATAATCTGCCATACAAGTTGACAGTAAGATCCGTCATTTTGAGATTTGTATGTAAAATGCAGAATTGCTATTTTACGAGCTGGAATGTTAAGAGCCTTTGGAATTCTGTTTTTGCATTCTTTGAGTGTTTTCATCCATTAGAAAGCAATAGTATGTAAGTAAAAAACAGTATAGATGGTCGTATTTCCAATATTTTGACGTTAAAAATACGGCCTAAAAGCACTCGGACGATTACAGGTTGGCATATTGTGTCGATTTTAAATGCATAATTAGTGTAATGTATAAATCATAATAAAGATTTAACAGCGTTTTGCATTCATGCATTTTAGCGATGTATGTCTTTAAGTTTTTATTACAACTTTTGCAACAATTTTTTCAATTTTTTACCTTTCTTAAAACTAAATTTTCGCGAGAAAAAGAGTAACATTGGCATAGTTTTTGGCCTTCTTATAATAATCGTTACCTAACAGTGTTGTATCACTTCTGATTTTAATTTAAATTTGCGTTAAACTTTCGTCCTTGAAATAAACAGATGTCGGTGCACATGTTCAACCATTTTAAAATTGCTTTTAATTATGTAATTAGGTTTTAATCGTAAAATCTCGTTATACAATGAACGATAATTGGTTCCTCTTGGTAGTTACTCGAAACCACATGCAAGGCAAATAAGTTGATTGCATCTAATTAGTGTCATTTTTTTTTATTTTGACCTCATTTCAGATATTATATTTATTTTGAAAGGGTTTTTAAAGCGAAAATTAAAACACGCATTTATAGAGAAAGTCTCCATGCTATATAGCCAAATTTGTTTATGACCTCTTATTAAGGACGTAAAATTAAATGAAAATAATTAGCATTTAATTTTGCATTCTTCAAATTTTAGTCGGTATATATTACCTAATAAAGATATGTGTTCAAATAACTTATAAGATTAAGAAAGATTTTCAGTCGACAATTCAAAACGACAAAATAAAGTATAAATTTAAAATGAACGACAACAGGCATAATGATAGCAAGGTTAAAATTAACGGAAGCGAAGACAAAAATTGTGAACAAACGGACAACTGGGTTACTGCGAATAAAAATGATTTTTCGTACTTAATTGGCATGACAAAAACGAAGAAAATAATACAGAAAAATTTCTTCTACCAATTAAGAATCCAATTTCATGTACTTTCTAAGAATAAGGCATGACAGGGGGAAGCTCCCTGATTTTAGCAATGTCGATTACAGTTATGTGAAATATGCTTTTGACACGACCTGAACTCCATGTTCAACTTATATTACATATTCATTTGAGTTGCAAGATAAAAATGTAATACCCAAGTAAGCGACGTATCTATACCGTCCTAAATATAGCTGAAATACTGCTCGCTAGACGTAAAGCAAACATTCAATCAATCAATCAATAAATCAATAAACCACTAATAGACTATATTTCTTATTTTAAGAACAAGTAAGTTTTCGTAAACACGTTTATAGTCTGCACTGAATATTCTTATTAAAATGTATACTATTTAAGTCATTTTTGCCGTTTGTACTCTGATACTTTTAACATTTTATTTTTTAGTATCCAACTACTACATAGACATTAAGCATGTTACTGCTTTTAAACAACTTTAGTAACTTTTGTATTAAGTCGCAAAATACTTTAAATAAATAGATCAAATGAGAAATAAACTGCTTGATCACATATACGATTAAAATTTGCTGAATAATCAAACTAAGAGGTTTAAATATAAAACCCAGCATGTTTTTCATATATTAGTAATCGTAATCTTAACCTTGAGATGTATCCCTAAAAGAGATGTAAACAACTTAACCGAAGTACACAAATACTGACCCAATGCTGACCATTCTCCTTTACTTAAATTCAGGCATTTTTTTCATATACACGTATTTCAATGCCATAGGTATGTTTTAAAGATGCCTTGATGTATGTTTGTAAGTGTTCAGAATATGATGTTTGCAGAAGAAACCCGGAAGTAAATGCAACACGAATAGAATACGTTGGTAAGGATCGTCCTTAATTAAAGTACCCTAATATGGTTTACTGCTAATTGTGGCAAATGGTAACAGTCCTTGTACGAAAAATTATGAAATATGGGAATACGTTTACTAGATGTAAATGTTTGATTGATTGATTTACTGTTCGCATAAGTTCTCACAGCGCGCAATATTTCAGTTATTATAGGATTAAACATTGGGTTTTAGGAAATTATCAATGTGTTAACTCCGGCGACTCACTCACAAACTAAATGAAGTGCGAAGGTCTGTCGCCAGAGTTTACTAAATTGATTATTTCCTAAAACCCATTGTTTAATCCTTATAATCCTGTGAATTAATCATTTTTTTAAAACAGCCAAAAACAGTAACCGAAACCCATCTAGACCTCAAAACGTACACAGGCCGGAAAGCGTAGGGATAGGCAAAACATAGTACCTAAGGAATCGCGGTTCTATAGATATTGATAAAAAAAACTGAAACACTAAATTGTATTTATATTATATTTTAAAATCTCAATCGATTTAATTGGAAATCATTGCGGCAGACAAAACGTTGTCCACTCTCCTTGTTTACATTGGATACTGAAGTAGTCCGCTCAGAGGAAATATCCATTTATAAATTATCTGAGATGACGCCATTTAAGTGTTTTTATCCAATCAAAGAGCACTAAATATATATTACAGCATAAATATAGTTATACACATGTACTCATGACAAGTTAACAAACAATGAGTCAATACACAAAACACATTAACAATAAATAAACAACGGTCGGGCACTGGACAAATGAAGAGTAAATGATAGGGACAGTGATTTTTTGACTGCAATGAATCACTCCTTTTTGATAACTGTAAAAGGTCTTTGTCGTGCAAGGAGCATGGAACTCTCGAAACACGTTCTTGACTCCCCCTTAAAACGAAAGGGCTTTCTTTATCCGCTACGTGGGGACGCCGCACTGGGCAGTTCTGTGGGTCGAGCACTGGGAACCCTCCAGTATGGTGCCAGAATAAATGTTATGCAACCATGTAAACTAAATGAGACAAGAAATATCACCTGGTCGGCTGGAACAATGTTTTTCATACTTAAATATAACCCCACTTCATCATCAGTCTTGGGGCCTCGGTGGCCGAGTGGTCAAGGTAGTTCGCGCTACTATTGATCACGTGGTCTGTCAACACTGAGATTGCGGGTTCGATTCTCACTGCAAGCAGGGTGTACTCGACTCCAATCTTAATTGACAAGGATTTCCAGTTTTCCTACCGCAGGTCGGGGGTTTTATTCCGGGTAATTCCGGCTTCCTCCCCCAATAAAAACTGGACGCCATGATATAGCTGGAAAATTGCAGAAAGTGGCGTTAAACACCATCAAACAAACAAACAAACATCACCAGTCTTCTAACCGATTTTTGATTGGTTATTAAAAATGCCATGTTTGGCTAACTTTTCGTCATAACACAACTTAAGTAAAGCAGCTACCCGTAGCGATATTTCCACAAACAAGAAAGACAACTATAAAAGCATTCTTTGATAAACTGGTTTCAAGATTCAGTGCTGGTGACCTACGGTAACTATATAGTCGACCCAGAAGTCCGCTTACGATATAGCGAATATTTTTTCAGGACCCCAAACTAACAAAAAATATTGAAATATACTAAAAACGAAGCAAAAAATTGGTGCACTCGGATAAGACTCGGAAAGTATTGGAGTCATAAAGATAACAATCAATAAATTCACAGAAAAAATTGCTCACGCGCGGGCATTTTTCATTTTTGAATTTCCCTCGCGCGAGTTATTACAGATCGGGTGATATAATGTGACATCTGACAATTTTTTTACAGACGACAACATAGAAAAGTGTCAAGACTTTCGGTTGTTTCTAATTCAGCGTATGTTAAAATATAGAAAATATTCGGAGTCAAAATAACATGTACATGCAATTCAAAGAAAAATAAATTTCTACATTGACCACAGTCATATGGAATATTTGTAAAATATTGAATCAAATTCAATGGAGGTGTAATGTGTATCTTTACAAGGCCTGCATTTTTAAATATGAACAATTAGCAAGCATGATGAAATCTGCTCCTAAATGTTTACGACCGGTACGTTCTATCAAAAGCAACATCATTGTCGACTTCGTTGTAAGACAAACATTATCTAGTAGCTAAAATAAGAACTACACGAATGAAAAAAATGATTGTGGGATTTTGTATAACTTCGAGAAAGTGCCCAGATGTTTACCGTAATGCCAAGGCCATTGAATTGTTTATTGATCAACAGTTTACATTTAAAACAGACTGTCTCTTCAACAAGCTGTGAGAGCGCGGAGTATACTAGAACGCCGGCGCCTCCTCCGTTTGATGACAGATAACACGGCATACTCAAACAGTTCTGTAACTTCATTTACACTGAATGTCTTGCATTCCACAAACGCATCGCATTCATATTTGTCTAGAATGTCCAGTCCTTCCTGCTTAGAAACATTTTTATTATGTTCTGTGTTTTCTGAACCAATGGCGACTAAAATAACAGGCGTTTTCTTACACTGTTGTCTAATTTCTGTCATCCAAAATGAATCCACACTTTCGAACGAGTTTCGGTCTGTTACACTATAACACAATATAAATACATTAGAATCTTTATACGACTGTGTTCTGATCTCATTGTAGTCATGCTGTAATGGAGAGAAAAACAAAGTAAAGCAAGGATTTGTAATCCAAAGGACAGACACAAGCAGACCTTACATAGCTCAAAGTAAGTGAGGATTTATAATTCAAAGGACAGACAATAGCATTGACCCGACATAGCTAAAAGTAAACACGAACAAACTTCTATAAAGTCGTGAACATATTATATATAATTTACTATATTTTGCTTAAGTGTTATTTCATGTGAATATGTGAATTTCATATAAACTTTCAATAGGGCCAGAACAAAGAAAACTAAATTTTTTTATTGTATATTTTAAACTTTTATTTAAAAAGGAGATACACATGTGTTAAATACACGTAATGGAGCTAAACACTGACCTGTCCAGATGAATCTATAATTTTAATTGTGTATTTATCCCCCATCATCTCTGTATATATTTTGTATTCGTCTGCAACAGTCGCTGTATAATCCTGTGTAGTCTTGCCTCCTGCAAATACTTGGCAGATACGTGTTTTCCCAACCATTCCGTCTCCTACTAGAGTGCAAGAAACGGTTTTGTCATTGCTATGTAAAATCATGGTTACCAACTGGTATGTTGCGCACTGAATAATGACTTGACTTGGGGAGTTTTTTACGTCCTACACCGACAACTTAATGCCCTTGGTCGGACGGCACTGAATAATATTTAACGAATGGTTTATATACTAATGGTGGTGCATCGGCCCATGTCATCAGATTAGAACCTTCATGTTAAACATAAACAAGCCGCATGTGGTCAACTAATAAGATTCGTATCAAACTTTCCTTCATTTTTGTAGGTGAACTTGAATACCCTCTATGTACTCTATTCGCACTTTGTTTTTTTCCAACATGTAATATTTGCTGGATTCAGAATTGTTTATGTACGATTTATTGTTTGTTTACTGTTATCGTCCAGAATATAGATGAAATACTGCTCGCTGAACTTAACGCAAAGATCAATCAATCAATCAATCAATCAATCAATCAATCAATCAATCAATCAATCAATCAATCAATCATATCATATCATACCATATTGGCAATAAAGATTCCCAGACATGCTACATGTAACTGTGTCTTGATTGTATTATGTATTTGTTACACATGTTTGTAAACCACTGTATAAGAGAGTATAATCCTTTCCTGGTATTGTACATGTATAAGACAGTAAGTTAAGGTAACAGTTGCCAAATTACTTGTTTACCGAAAACTTAAAATGCTTACGAAATATTGGTTAAAAAAATAATATGTAGGAAGATTATATAAAAAATTAATTTTGTTTCATAAATTTAGTGCTGATTTTTAAAGTAAAATTTTATGTCTCTGTTATAACATGGATATCTCGGAATAAATTTAGTACATATTTGACCTTTATTGCAGTACACCTGGGTACTATGTGGTAAAAGTATAGAAATTGACTTTGCCAATGTTTTCTGAAAGTACTGTCTTTTCATACAGTAATACGTCGACATGTTAAATTTATCTCACTGCAATTATATATTGATTAATATATAGTGAAGTGTAACCATATGAACCCGTTCAATTTTAGTAGGGATGAATTGAGAACCATTTTGATAGCTATCTATTATTACGACAGAGCACCAACTAAATAAAGGAAAAAATTCCTTGAACTTCCTGGCTAAAAATAAAATAAATGATTGTAGCTCAGCATGGTATCGTTGTATAATACTAACTTTAACCAACTATCCAGTAAACATGTCCTAGTTGTCGACCACGGCAGGGTGACAAATTCTAATGTGTGAATCGTTTGGAGATATGTTGTACAAACTGATAACAATTTATCAAACTGTTGGACACCTAACACACTTCCAATCCATTATTTCGCTTTTTTTATATATAACAAACAGCAAAATTCTCAGCATAATTAATTCAGAATACACCGAGATTGATATAGTTCAACCCTCCTTTCAACGTTTGTTTATTTGGTGTTTAACGTCACTTTCAGCAATTTTTCAGTGTATTTCATGGCGTCCAGTTGTTATTGGCGGATGAAGCCTGAGTACCTGGATGAAACCCCCGACCTTCAGAAGGAAAAATTGCAATTCTAGTCAATTAAGATTGGAGTCGAGTGCACCCTGCCCTCAGTGAGACTCGAACCTGTAACCTCCGTGTTAGATTTCGAACAAGAATAGATTCAGCGTGGCCTCTTCAGAAGGCTAAATTCTATGTCCCTACACATATGCTTTACTTTTTCTAGTGGCAGTCAAAATTGTGCTCTCTTTAGACTATACCTTTTCCTTTTTGTAAACTTGTTCTGAATATAGCTAAAATATTGCTCGCTGGACGTAAAGCAAATAATCAATTAATCAATCAATTGATGCATCAGCGCTATACCCTTAATGTAAAACATTTGGGTCAGTTATACATTGATATGTAACGTTTTCAATAATAACAGATTGAAGTAAATATGTTAAAAGCGTTTGACCTTACGTTACGCTGAACTTTTCAACTCTCCTATTCATGATTGTGTAAAAGTATTATTCCATAATTTTACTTTTATATGTTCAGTTAATTCAAATGATAGCGACTGATGTCTGATCCGCAACACTTAACGGACAAAAAAGAAATATAAAGCGATCAGTTTTTCGTTGAAGGCAAGCATTTGTATGAATATTTATTCTATAGCACAAGGACATAAATCTGGTTGTAAAATATTAAATGACTGTTACATCGACATCACTTCATGACACTCCCTTGAACTCGTCAGAAAGTTTTGATAAACACAGTAACGATTCTTTTTTAATTTACTAGACATTTTAAAACACGTAATACATTAATAGCCAGGCGGAGGATAGCTTACACACGTAGCAAAATTTAACTCATATGTACTTGTAATGCAAAATAAACTTAACATGAGCGGCATCCCCTACCTCGGCTTCCAAAGATAAAAATTGTTAGTGATCGGTGCCAATCAAGATTGGTGCAATAAGGTATAATTATACATTAAATTTGACCACAACTTTAAAGTTCTAAACTAGAAATGAATTAAATCAATATATATAATCAAATATTTGACCCAAGATTGACCAGTTGAAAGTAATGAATCAATTATTGACACATTTATGATCGACATGATCGTTTAACAACTAAATGTAGTGTTACAAATTGTCCACTTTTATATTTGATGCGATCTCATTGCTTATCATCAAAATTAAAGTTTGGAATTTGAGGCCTTTTCATGCTTATGATACATATTAACATTCTGCAATCTAGTTAAAATAAGAGATGCCACTTGTCAACCGCTTCTTACTTCTTTAATTCTCTCAGCGAATTTATACAAGAAACATTTGTATTGTATAATTAAAACGAATTAGTCTTAACCTTGATGTTGAAAGCGTTCAAAAACTGTAGAATTCTCTATTAGACAAAGAATGATGATAAATTTGACAACACAGATACATCAGACAACCGTCAAATAAAATAATTGATTTTATCATCTAATTTTGTTAAAATTGAACAAACATTTTGAAATTAAGACATTAAACTTTCATCAATCAGAACTAATTAAAAACCATTGCTTTGCGGACTTGTTGTATTGAAACTTCTAAATAAACACACTTAAAATGCTCACAATTGTATTTATATAGTATATGATCATATATATACCGTCTCAAGAAGAATTAAATTTTTATTATGAAGGTGTTGTGAAAATATATTATTTTCTATTCAAATAAACAAGTTATACTTACTCCACATTCTTTCCCGTACCTATTTAACTTTCATTTCATTTTCTTTAATTGCAATTTTGTATATTTGAAGATAAAATGCAGAACGGCAGCAATTAGCTGGTTTTGGTCAAATAATTATTCTATATATTCGCAGTATAAACCTATATGCCTTTCCATCTTATTTTTGTAACATTCACTTGATTATTGATCTCTTTATCTGGGTAGCACATTATTGTATACACTTTAATACAATAAATTTGAAACGTTTCAGACACGGTTTTTTTAGTACATATTTTTTATAGTCCGAATTCGTCCACCTTAAAATGCCTATGTTGAAACAGTAGGCCAAATTTGTTACAGTTCGAATTTGTTTAAGTCCGAATAAGTAATGGTCCGAATCGTCCGGTTACCGTAAACACTACAAGGAACATTTATAGCGTTACGTGAAATTGAAATATACAATAGAGATAGCAAATTGGACAATAGATATCCAAATTGACCCACGTTTGACCCGAGATTGAATTGCTGATTTACCATTTAATTTTCTAAACCAATATAGTAATTCACATAACAACGATTTCCTAACACTTTAAAATACAATAACATTAAATTTATGTCGTTTGAATACTAATAATGATAGTTGCATCATATTTATTAGCTTTGCATTAGAGTAATGTGATCCATTCGAGACCCCTTGTCTGGTCACGTTAAGGTCAATAACGTAATATTCAATTATCGAATGAATCAATCTATTTAAGTTGTCGGCGAATGACAGTTGAACATCATGGAATAAATCAAGATGTTATTGTTTTATGTAACTTTCCTATCAACCAAAGTAAAATTAAATACTTTACATACCAAGGTATTAAATGTCCCTTTTAAGGTCATTGATTTGAATTTTTACCATTGACCTCAAATGTACATCATGCATTCCTTGTTAGTTTTAAATGAATGTTATAAGCATGTACATGTACTGCAATATTATTTAGGCCCATTAAATATATTTTATCTCTGGCAGACGATGTCCAGCACATGTATTGTAAGTTCATGGAACAATATAGTACCTTATGAACACAACAAAAACAGACCGGTCACAAGGCAGGGTGTATTATATGTCTGGTTTGTTCCAGACAAGCATATGTTGATTGGATTTGTATTAAAGGAAGAACTTCTAAGACGCTCTTAGCAGGTCGTTCTTGTGCTGGGTGTTAATAGTAAGCAGAGGTGAAGAAATGGCGTACAGCAAAACGGTAGAGAAATAGTGAATGGTAACACTGCTCCCTGAAAAAAGTAGACAGCTGAAGAGAAAGTAGAGAACTGGTGTATAATAAGTAAAGAAACAGTTATAACATCTCTGCGGCGTCGAAAAGCAGCAAATAATAAAATTAATGACTACAATTAAAGACTTAACACAATATCTCCCATGAGATAGATGAATGAATGCATATTTCAGTTATAAATGACAATATAATGCTATTTTAGGCAGTATTTCGGCTATATTATAGACGCTAAATAAACAATGATTTAATACGGAGGTTTCAAAGATAAATGTATTGTAAGCGGATGCGTTTATTACCCGTTTAAGTCTGATTTAATGTTTTCGAGTTTTTGTTTATAAAAAATCAATGACGAAAACGCAAAATAGATGCATCCAGCCTATGTAGGCTTGATGCAATAAAATCGATAGACAGAAAAGTTGCAGCTCAAAAGGACCACTCGTGATATAAGATTTTTACGCGTGCCTCTTGGAAACACCCGACCTCTAAATGTAGCGTCCCCATCAGATATACGTTAGTTGTTTAATGGAACCAACCACAAATAACTTTGTAAGAGTGCAAGGAATTGCCAAGATTCAAGATAAAACCGGCTTAAGTTTATTTTGGTAGTTTTGGTTCTTAAGCGACGTTTCATTCAGATAATTAGTTCAACAAGAGCAACGTTACTTAGGGAGCAGCCATTTTCGTATTAGTCAAGGCGTTGAGCCGAAAGCAACGTTTGCTTTTGGACCATCCATTAGCTAATCAGCGAAGCTGTGTAGCCTGGGATGTTAAATTACAATGGAAACAATTTGCTTCATCAAAATATGATTTTAACATTTTATTCTTAACTTATATGGAGAAAAAGATGTAATACTGGAATATTTTAAGGTATATTTCAAAACAAAATGACTCTCGCCCTCCCCTTACGCCACATAAGCACATCTACTGAAGAAAATGATTGGTGCATTACAAATAAGCCAAATATGTAATTGGATACGATAGAGATTATTATATAGGAATATCCGTATCACATACGGTATCAATATGTGAGACCTCCATATCTATCTATGGCCTTTAGGACCGAGGGTACATATGGGTCGAGGATTGATACGGGATGTGGTATGGATATCGCAATATTATAAACTTTTATCATATATTTAAATTGGCAAGTTTAAAAATAAATTCATATTATGAATTTCCATTGAAAAATATAGGGTATCTATATCTGCCTTGCAAGGGTGTGATACGTCATCCATATTACACCCATTTCCAAAGGGTTTAACAACATCTATAAATATTCTGTTGAAGTAATGTATCTAGTGAATCCATACAATTTGATTGGTTAATCAAGACGGGGATATCATACCGTATTCCCTGTGAAACCACGGGGATATTGAAACCAGTTTCAAAATGGCGTCTATTCATTGAATAATTTATTTGTTTTACATAATATAAATAGTTAAACGTAATAAAAAGATATCAAATATCGATTTTAAATACATGCATTGCACGGAATCTATCATCTCCGTCTGCGCTTTGTCTTGGAATTACAAGGAAGTCTTCTAAAATGGCAAACAGAAGCATTTGCATCGCACTTCGCAAGTGAAATTTATCATTAAAAGTTTGCTGGGAATAAAAAAGTCGTCAAAAATATCAAGGTTATAAAATTTAAAATGCCATAAAAAGTTTCGTTGGAAGCTTAAATGTGTTGCATCGTAGGTTCTCAAATAGTCGTGGTCCAAACTAAGTTTTTTTCTTCCAGCACGAGAAATGTTTAATCTAATTATATACTCAAGAATATTAGTACAAGAAGACTTCAACAGAATATAATTGTTATTCGGGCTTCACAGGGGATACGAGTTCATATTCCTTGTCTGTATTCTATATAAAACACAGACAGATAATATAAATACGTATTCCTTGTGAAGATCCCGAATAACATATAGTATTATAAACACGTGCTCATATGCCAAAACATACATATGTTTACTAAATATATGATAAACGCTTTTTTGTCCAACAAATGTTAACGTTCAGCATCTGATTGAGAACAATGGCTGTATTTATACCTCCTGAAGTCTTACCTTCCTGTTTGTCTTCTTTTTTCAGATTATTTTAGATATTGTAACGTTTCTTGTCACACACTATGGGATTTAAGTTAAAATGACTTTTGCTTAATTTATTAATTGTTCACCAATTTGTATTATATTATTTATTCGTAAACGTATTTTTTCGCAACAAATGATCAAATAACCAATCAAATTTTCTCAAACATAAAATATACATTTAAATGGGAACGTGTGTTATAAATTTTTTTATTTTAAATTCATGTATAAACTTTATAAAGCTAGGCTCAAGTTCAGGATACGATTACGCTTTAACGTTAATATAAAATTTATGTGCATTTTATTGTATTTTGTTGTAGGTGGTAGTATTAATTTTGATTTATTTCGGCGAATTTAAAACGTATTAAAACGAAACTACCGAGGTATACGCCCATCAAAAGTACATCCACTTTAGATTACACAATGATAACCTGTATTGAAAAAGATTTCCGCGTAAAGGTCTATTTTTAATTTTTATTTTGCATTGACGTCATAAGCACTTTTTAACAAATGAAAACTGCAGAATAATGCAAGATCATTGTATAATATATCCTATACTTGACAATATGGCGTTGTACCACGATAACAACTCTGTACAATACAGTAGCAAGAATAACGTATACAAAGTAGACACAAAGAGGACAAAGAAGAAATTTAACTAAGGAACGAATGGTAAATTAAGATCTTACATGTCTATATTTAAGAACAGGTCGGGTTAGTCTTTATCACAGGATGCGACTACATTGTGCGGCTTCACAGTGTTCGACCAACAGAGCTGACCAGCGTGTTCCCATGTGGCTGTTAGGAAGGCCCTCTCTTTGAGGGGCTAGTCAAATCATAATACGGCACGCCTGACCGCGGACCACAGTGGGTAACGTGTTTGGAGAGTGCCACGCTCCTTGCAAAATTAAACTCAATGTTGTAGATGTCATTAAGAGTAGACACAAAAGGTTAAATATTCCGCCCCCTAACCCACACCTATCCAGTGGCATTCCAAATGTTTGCACTTTGGTCCATATTTCCCGATTTGATTTATTTTTTGTTAACTTGATCACTTCCTGAATAAAGCTGAAACACTGCTTGCTGAACGAAAAACAAACATCCAATAAATCAAAATTTATCACTGGCAAACGAAAGAACCGCAAGTTATCCTGCCATACCTTATCTTTAGGTAACAAGTACTTGTTTAAGTTTGACCCAACCAATACTTTTATATAGAATTCCCCAAAATTGTAAACGTTTCCAACATATAACCAGATACCATTACTAAGATATTTTCACTTAATAGAGTTAATTTTTCATTTTGTGCTAATAATAAAATAATTTGATTGTGTATAAATAAATAGTGTACTACCAATTATTAACTAAGTGATGTTAATTGTAATTGGGGTCTCAGTGTCATAGTAATTAAAGTATAGTTAGTCATCTACATTTGACCACTAGCGTGTCGTGACTGAGGTTGCGAGTTCGAGCCTTATTGCGGTCAGGGTGTACATGACTCAAACCTTAACGGACAAGGATTTAAACATTTTCGTGCAGAATGAGAGGGGGGAGGGGTTACAAGGTATACCGTCATCCCAATCAATAAAAAATGAACGCCATAAAATAGCTAAAAATTGCTGAAAGTGGCGTTAATATGACTTTAAACAAACATATATATATAAAAAGAAGTACCAACAAATAAACTTAATATTCAATTTATTTGAGTAACTTCTGGCACCGGTAGAAAAACTACATTGCCATTATTAACATAACTTATACACAGAAACAGTCGTTCTTGAAACATATTCCTGATGCGAATATGCCGACACTTCATTGTTCTAAATGATGTAATGTGACAAATGAACCACACGGGGTTGTCTACGGTGAACACACATCAATTCCTTTGTATCGACAGTATGCTCTGTCTTTTGAGATGGACTGTGAACCATCTAGACTTTATAAGCAAAACAGTCAAAATCTGTTCATCTGGCTATGAGGTGACGGAGAAGACTTGAGCGTCGTCTTTTCCTCTGCTTTACAACAGACAACACAGCATCCTCAAACAACTCCTTGACGTCCTCTTTATCATGTGAGGAGCACTCGACGTAGGCATCTACACCGTACTTGTCTATAATGTTTATGCCTTCTTGTCTTGATACACTATCGTGTTCTTCTCTTAAGTCTTTGCCGGTCGCGACTAAAATCACTGGTGTTTTTTTGCAATTCTTTCGTATTTCTGACATCCAGAAATTTTCTACGCTTTCAAATGAGTCCCTATCAGCAATGCTATAACACAATATAAACACATCCGACTCTTTATATGACTTCGTCCTGATATCCTCGTAATCATGCTGCAAGGAAAATAGATAACCATAAGCATTTTAAATATTACACAAAGCGAACTTTTCATTTTTTATTAGTTTTTTTTTACTAAAGATAAAATAATCTAGACATTGAATAATTTCTATTTATTTTACTTAATGTACATTAAAATATACAATTATGCCTTGGATAACTTCCATGGGAAATCCATAAAGTACTTTCATAAGCAATAATTTAAATATCGAGAAATAAAAATAGACTAATTTAACGCCCGGTCACGAACTGGTTTTTTATGGTGCATATATCCCTGCAATAGAATGAATGTTATTTAATAATATTTTAACTTACTTTTAATACTTTATAAATAAGACTACATCGTTTGTGTTTTAAAAATATATATTGAATTTTATAACTTGATACTATCAAAGGAAAAAAAAAATATTTGAGGCCAATGCACGAAAAAACTAAAATAACGTAAATTTAAGAAAAATTAATTTTTCAAACTTTTCAAACACAAAAACTAACCTGGCCAGACGAGTCCACAATCCTTATAATATATTTATCCCCCATCATCTGGGTGGGCACAGTATATTCGTCAGTTACAGTAGCCTTATATTCTTCAGACGTTGATTTTCCTGCAAACGTCTGACAAATTTGTGTCTTCCCCACCATTCCATCTCCAACAATTGTACATGTAATAACTTTGTCGCTGCCGTGTAGAACCATGTTATTTAAAAGCTCTATGTTTCTCGTTAAAGGTAAAATACGAAGTGATGAATTTTGGATCACCTGGCGGTTTAAATATATACCGTCATCCGAGTCATTAGTCCGGAACGTTAGATCTACAACCTTGAAAAAGGTTTAATAGCTTACATGATTGGCAAAAACAACCTGCGTGTGGTTCAACTATAAGGGTTCAAAGATCGTCACAACGTATCATCATAAGCGAGGAAAATCAAAGCTTTGTTCACGAAAATCATAAGTTAAACATCAAAAGGAAGTTTTCTACAGGGTTTTCGTGTCGTTAAAACACAGTCTAAAATCTAGAAGGATATTACCGGTATACATTGTTGAAAAATACTTGCAAATATGTGCAACTGGCATATGAGCCTTTATTGAAAATATTTAATCTTGCTTAATTTTGTTATGTACCGGTATACAAAACTAATACAGGTATCGACGGAAACCTGCCTCAACTACCTTGTATTTTAGGACATTTTTGTAATACTAAATTGCAAACGATTAAAGCGTCTTAAAAAATCAATTGATTATAAGTTTAAACATTTATTCGTAAATTCACATTTAAATACAACATTTACAAACAATATATTATGAGAGGATTCGGAAATAAGCTTTGTTATCGTTTATTAATCCGTCTCCTATTACATTTCAGACATTTGATAAGTTTACATCATGAGATGCTTCGAACAATGAAGCTTTAAACAAGTTTAAATACATTTATATTTTGGTCTTATGATAATAAGACAATTAATTATTATCAAGCATATATTAGAAGCCAAATATTGTAAAAGAGAATGACGAGATTGCTACGTAATTTTATGTGGTTTATAAGTTTGCTTAACGCCTTACATAAAATTGTTTTCTAACTTTATTCAGACTTTAACCCAACAGTCGTTACTAGTGTGCCGAAAGTTAAGTCAACTTGAAAATGAATTAAGTTTAGCCAAAAGTACAAGTTTAATGCCTGTTGGTTAGACAGAAATGAGCACAAATGCCCGTACTTTTAACTATGCATTTCTAGAGTTCATTCCGAGTCTTCATTTTCGAATTTTCTATCTTAAGCACATTTTGCACATAAAATGGCAACGAACAAAAATAATTCTTTTCTTTTTGAATTTAAATTTACATAGTTCAAATAGGGTTTATCAAGTCCAACATATATCATTACGCAGAACAGGAATTTGATTAATTCAATGATTGTATCAACTTTATAGTTAATTAAGACATTTTGATTGATAAAAAATGCCATAATTGATCAAATGTTGATGTTTAAATGGAAGTTTGATACTTTTAAATGTTTTGAATCGTGTCAAATATATACAACTGCACAAGGTACTTTTAGTTAATACAAGGTCGCTGTTAACTAAGAACAAATATACACTTTAAAAGTTCGCCAATATGTGTTGTTGTAAATGAATACAGAAGCCTTTGTTTATCTAAGGTAAGTTACCCCCTGATAAGAATCTTTGTAATTTAAATAACGAAGTATTTTTCGTGAGTATGTAAATAAAATAAATATTATCAAACGGTTGATGTGTACTTCTATAGGGTCCAAAAACTAATATCAGATGTTGTGAATCCATCGTCTCCGGCTTAGTCCGTCATAGCATTTGTACGTGAAGACAACAGAATGAAGAACACTTTACAAGTCATAGTTAATTATTTTTGTTGTTTGATTGGTGTTTAACGCCACTTTTAGCAATTTTTCAGCTATATCAATGAGTCCAGATTATTGGAAAAGGAAGCCGTAGAACACCCAGACTTTCGGTAGGATACCTGGCAATTAAGATTGCAGGAGTACCTTGAGAAAAACCCCGAACTTCGGTAGGAAAACGAGCAATCCTTGTTAAATAAGATTGGAGTCAAGCACACACTGCCTGCAGTGAGACTCGAACCCGCAACCTCAGTGTTGACAGAGCACGTGATCAATATATAGACAAACTACCTAAACCACTCTTCCAAAGAAATTTCCTAAAGCATATGGCCAACACGATTTATTCGAGCATGTCACAAGAAATGTAACCAAAGCAATATCATTATCGTTAAGAAACAGAAAGCACAACAGGGCATTTAATAAGGTAATACATGTTGCCTATCGGTAGGAAATGCATGAACATACAATAAAACGGCCAAATTTGGCTGTAAATTGAAACACCAAAATGAATTTATTTAAAGCCAGAATGCCTTTTTTTCTAGGTATAATCGCAAATATATAAAAATATAGAATACAACCTTTGCAGTGTATGGCATACGTAAATCTTTTATCATCCACATTTACGTATATGTTCTTGACATGACCTCGTTTTTGACAGTTTTGTAAACCTTACATGTCTGCAGGGGCATGTTATTCAATGAGTCACAGACTTAACATTCATTACAAATAATTTACATTTGCGAATTGATTTTAACAATGAAATCATTTATTATTATTAAAATGTATATTTGAATCTACGACTATCTAACTATTATAGGGAAAGTACCTTCAATTAGAATCTCTTTAAAAAGTTATTTTGACAAAGGTCTTTAGTTCAGGAAAAATAAAGACAAAGATTTGTTTTTCAGTGCAGTTAAATAGCAGAGTTCATTGAACAAAGTCACATAAACTACTGTGAACCAAATGAATGCTGCTTTTGATCGTTCATCCCTGAATAAGGGAGGATAAACACAGATAATTCAATCGCTGAATGTGAAATATAAATCCCAAATGCAGAGGCGATACACGCACATACTGCAAGATTTATTGTATATTTAATTTATTTCTTGTTGCACTTGTTGCAAGTTAATTTTTTAATCAAGGACAAGTATTTTTGTAGGCGCGTCTGTTACTAGTGAAGCAATTTCATTTTCATTTTTAATGATGTCTTTTACACAAAGAAAGCCACTTGTGTTGAATCATTTTAATTTATATTAGTTTAAATTCTGCTTAACTCATAGTGCAATTTATGCTAACCATAGGTGATTTTATCGACTAAAATAAAAAGTATCATCATAACAGACTGTAAGCAACAAAGTTACAAGAATTTTTGAAAGTTGACAACTTTTTCGCAGTGACTGTAAACCTGTCCCCCATTTAAGATATATCTTTATAGCCAAGTATATTTGTACAAGTTACTTCTGAAATGTTATGACTGCAATTGACATAGATTTATTGAGATAAATATAGAGAGTAGCTTTAAATAAATAAAATTACATCAAATTCCAGATGTATATTCGTACTACACCCGTTTGTTATACAAACTGCAGTTTAAATATAATTATTATATGCAATAAATTGTATTGGAATGAATACGTTTTCACTTTATAACAACATGAAATATGTATTTTGCCAAAAAAGAAAGAAGTAACCAAAAGCCTTGCATTGTATTACATTTACTTAAGTAAATATCAATATAAGTTTATTCTCGTTATAACGTCAATAATATTTACACAAGTTTATAAATACATACAATTTTCAATAGGCGGGAAACCTTGTCCCTAAAATAAACAAGAGGCATATTGTTGTTTATTAAGAAAACATGTTCACAATTATTTGCAATCAAAGTTATGTATCTTTAATAAAAGATTGATATCTTGCATTTAGTACAGAAATGCCACAATTTAGAGATAACAAAAGGGACATAAGTTAATCATTTTAAAAAGAAATTTTATGCCATTTATTGACTGTAAATTTTCCGAAGATTCAAGCTTTTGATAAAATCAGTGCACTTACCGAACTAAAGACGTTATGAAAAGAAAAGAAACATTTATTGATTTTTTTTTATAAACATCTAAAGTTATTTTAGTATTGATTAATTAAAAGTAATAAATTGTGGTATAATGTTTTCCCTAAGGTTTATAGATATACACATATAATTTCGCAAGAAAAGCTGTTCCACAACACGGCTGTTCGCATCTGGTACAAGGGAGGTAACCGATGTTACCGCACCATGCAATCTACTTTGTAAGCATGTTTAGATTTGTACTATTGTAAGTATTGTCTTTCATGGCTTAAATATATTTATTTTTATTTAAAATTGCAGTTAATTTGTAATGTATGGAATAAGTCCATTATAACAGAAACATTGTGTAACTAATACGCGTACTCAAGTTTATATTTTTGTACGTTTCTTGACTTAAGGATTAACTACAAATAATATTTTCTCCATCAAGTGATAACATACATAAATTCAAAGAATAGAATGAACTCAACAATTTTATTTTTGTAACTGGACATTTTTGAAAAAAGAGATCAACACAAAAACTGTTAGTTTTCCGTGGAGTAATATATGACGTCAAATGGTGTGTGTACAGTATTCAATGTCATTTGACCTTCCTCAAATTTATAAATTTATAATTTATAAAATAAATAAATAAATAAATAAATAAATAAATAAATAAATAAATAAATAAATAAATAAATAAATAAATAAATAAATAAATAAATAAATACATACATACATACATACATACATACATACATACATACACCCTTACATACATACATACATACATACATACATACATACATACATACACACACACACACTTACATACATACATACATACATACATACATACATACATACATACATACATACATACATAACATACATACATACATACATACATACATACATAAATTTAATTTATTTATTTATTTATTGTTGTTTTGTTATTGTTACATGTACACGTATTATTATCTTTTGTTAATATTAGCCATTTCAGCCATTCATCAATATGAGGAGCTTTGAACAGCCAAACAAATACAACGGAGCGGCTATTTGTCCAGGTAGCCGGAAGAATAGATCCCAGGCTATTTGTCAAGACGTTTGAAATGCGTATACCATTCTCCAGCAGCAGGAACCCGCGTCATCTCTGATGCTACATAGAATTTAATATCTGAAAAACTGCTTGAGAGATATTATTCCGGACAAAAAGCCTGGGAGATATTCTTTCGGCTAGCCGAAAAGATAGTCTGGAAACTATTCTTCTGGCTAGCCGGATGAATAGCAACTGTCAAGTATGTACATTGCGAATAACCAAATTAGAAATAATTAGAAACACGGCTAGGCAAGATATAAGTGATATTTTTAGACTCTCAACATCCGGAAACAATATTAAATAGACAATAAAGCATGGTTGACATGTTAAATGTATAAACGACGTCACAACGCAGGTGAATATGTACTTTTTAGTACATTCAGTTGCCTACAACGGACTTGAATTTGATATTCTTCTACTTGTGGTCCAGGTTCATTCATTATTTCGATTCCTTTTGTACATTATATCTATCGTAAAATCACCGACAGTTTGACGTGACAGAAACAATAGAGATGGCGATATAATTGTCATGCAATCCCATACTTTTATTTCTGTGATGTTGATAAAATAAAATGCAGCTGCACTTTTATTTATATTCTGGACTTATGACAAAAATACTTTGCAACAGAAACTGACAAGAAACAATCATTCACATTTATAAAACATTAATTTATGTCCACAATAAGGCAGCCTGCCATTCAAATATATGTTAACAAGAGGAACACCCTTATTAGTTCTTATCCGGGGAATAGCTATTGTTATTTCAAAAATACGAATTATCCTGAAGATACAATTCAAAGACAATATAGCCGCTCTTTGATTTCACGTTCCGCCATATAGATAATAGAACCTGTGTGCACTTATGGTTTTATTGGGTGTAGGTTACCCACTGTCTGTGTCTGTTTTGGGGTTTCTAGTGTTGTTTTCACTCATGTTAGTAGGTTGGTATTCTAAAATTCTCTTTAGAATATTAATTACCGTAGACTACATTTTTGTTAACTTTATGGGAAACTTTGGACTCGATAGCAGAATATAAAATTACGTGTATGTCTTCCAGATTCCAGTTCTGCACAATGTTAATAAAGATCAAGTAAGGAAATATTTGTACATGTAAACAACGTAATTAAGTTGGACCCAGGTTTTGTTTCAAATGTTTGACATTCTTATAAAAAGTACCAAGTTCAGAGCATTTCTCGCCCATTTTTAAATACACTTACTATCATTCCATCATAGGAACAATCAAGTACTGTTAATCAGATAGCAGCATTGTACTTTAGTGTGTTAGACCCAGTTTCGTGGCAGGCAAACAAAGAAATATTTCTGTTCAATTATGGATGTTTGCTTTTAGACCATTCTTTATAGCTTGTATAGAAACAATATTAAATCAATGTCCTGTTATAACTTAAATAGTGCATATACAATTTTGAGTACGAGATAACTGTGCACAATAGCATATTGATAAAAAGGTTTTGAAAAATATGCACGCTTTTCGTTCTTATTAAATTTGTTATGAATAAAATGCGCAAAGTTTAATATAAAGATTTTTTCTACACTTAAAACAATACTGCGTCAATACAGAACGAATGCATCAATAGATATTACCACCCTGACTGCTGCTCAGTTGAACATGTTAATCGTTTAGGGCAGATCATAAGAGAAGATCCATCATTCATTTGACACCTAAACAGTCATAACAGTGCGCGGTTTCAGTACCCCATGGTCATTGCACTTAAAACGTCTTGTACGTTCCGTGTCTTTGATCAATGTTCATATTACTGAACAGAGTATTCACTTTAATCAAGTTCTTTCATACTTGTGATAATTACAAGTTACATGTGCAACGTCCGCCTCTTTCATTGGATTATGAATGTATTTTAATGCCACAACTAAGTCGATAGATGATAAGGACTTAATTACACATCTTTGTTTGTTATTCCAGTTAGAAAACAAAAGCGGTATTTCATAAAATGTTATCTAGGCTTCTTGATCGCAGAGTTACGGCTGTTTTTTGTGCTCTAAATGTGGACGATTTTTGCTGACTATGCAAACAACACACGACACCTAAATAGCGTAGGAACATATAGTAGGACATAAGGCAGATCAGATCTCGTTATAATTCCGTGACAACTAAACTTGTGTACAGCATGACTTAAGAGAAGAGCTACACCACCGGAAGTATAAACAGTTTTCTGGTTACTTTTGATTATACAAAAGTAAACCAATTAATTCAGGTTTCAAACACGTGTTAGGAAATTTGTATACTCATCTGAATATGTTACTTCACTCTGAATGATGGAAAAACTACAGCGTAAGCGAATCATAATACATAGATACAACTACACACTACTTCAAAAGTACCATACTTTTGACTCATTGTAGTCATAGAGGAAACTGAATAGAACCTTACAAGATAGTCACCATGTCAATTTAACGACAGTAAAAATGCAGTCCACAAAGGATTCCTTGTTGTCTTTATTGTTAACAGCTCATACCAAATGCTTTATATCTTTTAGTGTCATTAAAAATTTTCTTTTCTTTAAAACAATCTATTTTCCCTATTGGCGTATTGTTAGCTCCTGTACGAATATAGCTGCTGAAATACTTCTTACGTTTTAACGACCATTCAATTAATTCACTTAATATGTCTCAATGTTATTGAGTAATTAGTTTCAAATGCTGACTAGAATGTTTTCAGCTACGGTTATGATGATTTCAATTTTGACTCGTTCATTCTAAATTTCCTCATTCTAAGTTCTGTTCTAAGTCTTAAATAAAAAATACATATTTTCAATGTATGCATTCAATATTCTTACGTAGTTTTTTTTACATTATTTACATAAAACATGTTTACTTGCACTTATGGAAGAGAAATATGGGTTTTTGCATATTGACAAGGAAGTTTTAAATTACGGTCATATATTCAGTTGTTGAACTTTAACAAAAATCTATTGTAGCAAGTATGTAAATATCAATATTTCTCAGTTTAAGAAGCAATAACCATTAAGTTGTTTTTTCTTTGACAGTTTAGAACTGTGAAAAATATTGACACAAGTCTAATATATGACGTCACAGTGTGAAACTAGATTTCAATATGGTTAATAATAAACAAAGAAGAACCATTTCTTCAACATGTATTCTAATAAAACAATACAGAACTGTATCGTAACGTTACGTTCAATATTTTTATGATTAATCTCATATATGTAATGTGTTAAACAACTTTCAATAATAATGAAACTTTTTTTGTACCTTATTTTCAACCTATTAAAGAAGTGCGCTCGTCTAGGAATAGTAATAATGTCCCTCATATGTAACTAAGGCAACTTACTATAGGGCGTTATCGTGTAAAAAGTGTTTGTTTATTACTTACATAGACGACATATAATGCATAACAGCCAAGGGTTGTTTTAACAATGATCGAAAAAAGGTTGTACTGGCGTCACTAGCAAAAGAAACTCCGTATGAACGTTATGGTCCTAATAGATTTTTAACTAAGAAAAATAGCAAGGAAACCGACCGAACCACAATAGCTTAAAGTCAAGGGAAATATTACAAATCCAGATATAGACAAACATATACAATGCAAAAAAAAAAAAAAAAAAAAAAAAAAACAGAATGTGAGTAACCCAAACCCAATAAAAAATATGTGTGCACTTAGGAGCCCCGGACGAGCGAGTAAGCAGTGCCTACCTCTTATTAGAAACCAATCGAGTTACTCATTGTCATGTCTAGCAAAAAGTCAGATCCAGGAATAGGAAAGACAACCTATAACTCGTCAAAAATAGAGATTGATTTCCCATAACGATCAATTAAGTCATGGTGACGACCACAGAACGTCTGAGTTACAACAAACCCTTGTTTGAGTAGCATAGTAGTCAACAGCAGTGAGCGGTCTAGAAACTCGGAATACAGATCGCAGGATCTAAAATAACGTGTAAGTTGTGAAATGTATACACCATACGCTGGAGCTGCTGGAATGTTGCTATCGAAGAACGGAGGGTTGACAATTGGAAAATCGAAGTCTTTACGTTTGTTCTAGAGTCTAGTTTGTAGTTTTCCCGAGTATATTTCTAGAAGTAGTTCAAATTTAAGGCTCACTATGTTAAATTGAATGCAAATCGTTACCAAATTTAGCTAAAATAGTAGCAACATTTTTTTGAATGCCCTGTACAACTAATATGATGCAGGAACATGAATTCCGAAATAGTATACATTGTATAATCGCATGGGTTATTCTGTACAGAGCAAAGATACACACATTTTGATTTCATAAATCTCCTTTACGTGTTTTTGTTAAGTCATGACACATAAAACCCACATAAAACATCGTGTTGTGACTATAAAGTTATAAATACAATATTTACTTCTATATTGATACGCATAAATTATGCAAACAATTAATTTTATATTCATCTTTTAGGTACGTTTTTATATTTACATTATAAATCATTAGTTGAAGTCAATAATTACATTAAATAAGGTGAATTGAATGTAGTGTGTTGAAAGTACTGAAGATTGCGTAAGCTGCAGAAATCTTTACATGGTACGACCAGCCGCCACTTAATTCAGTTTTCCACAAATAAAGTGAATAAGCTTATATACCAAAATTTTACCAAAATTTTATTTTGCTAGATCTGAGAAAAAATGTACCACTTTTTAAAACTTATTTTTTGCAGCAAATTACAGACAAAAAATTGTACATATGTAACCATTATTGACCAGATCAGAACAGAACGTAGTATTCAGTATTTTACACTATGCATCGCGATGCTTTTAACAAGTATCGCGGTAGAAAAATGCAAGCCGATAGAAACATCACATTTGTGACATGAACGGCCACCTATACAGTGTTGTACTTACTTTCAACCTGTTACTGGCGCACTAAACATTTTTCATAAAAGCAGACAATTTCCGGTTAGGGGTGGGACAATACAACAATCGACCGGTCAACATGTCTTACCAGAAATATGACCTAAATGATTCGGATTTTTCATACGTCCTACTAGCCTAATCGGAACATCTCTCGGCCATTTCCGTCAACGGTCGGGAAAGTGACCATAGGCGGAAATAACCGAGGTGATCCGATTGATGCTAGCCATTTAGAGAAAAAGGCAATAGAAAACAGATTATGTTAGTTACAGATACATAAATTGATTTTTTTTCATAAACTTTGGTTATAAATCCAAATGAGCTTCGATTGTCGTCCGAAGCGTCATGAAAGTCAAAATGGGGTGCCGCAAGGTAAAATTTATTTTGAATATATATTTTGATTTTATTAATAATAACATAATTTGACTAGTCCCCAAGTGTAATTTTTGTTTTATAAAAACTAATTATTAAAAATGCATCTTTAAAAGTATTATGCGTTCACTTAAAACGTATATTTCAAAAGAAATACAGATACATTTAACACGTTTCCAGTAGAAATTACGCTATTTTAATACATTCATATCTTAAATATTTTTTTTTCCCGTTGAATTTCCTAATTAAAGATGTATGCTATAATATAATAGTTATTTCGGTCTTAGACAGGGTAAATAATTTCACATTCGGCTCATGGAATGTGACATTATATATCCTGTCTAAGACCGGCCCGAATAACATATATAATGTATTTGTAGTTTCGGTATAATAAAACTATTGTTCCCTAGGCACAAGGAGAACATTCGGGCAGACCACTTCGGGAAGACTACCAACCTTGGGGTACACAATTTGAATGTTCTCCGTGTGGCGACAACAATTGTATAATTTTGACTGGCACCACATAGGTTACAATATGAATGTAATTTTTGTGGAATAATATTTATTTGTTTTGATATTTCCTGAAGTCTTTTATTATTTTTCGTTTTATTTTCTATTGTTCGTACATTAAATAATAACTTATATCTGTCAACAAATCTTACATGACAAATGTACAGTTTTCTTTATCGTAAAGAGATAGGTGGATCCTGACCTTTCTTTGTTTGATAACAACAGTTTATGTCATTAAAAGATATATTTTACGAACAGTTTTTAAATGTATACAATTAATTAAAAACAACCTTAAAAAGTGCTCATGTCGCTAATAAGACAACTAGCTCTTAGTTAACTTCAATCATCTAAACTGTATATTTGTTTATTGACTGTGAATTGTTTCTTGCAATTATAACGTCACACAATACTACTATACAGAAACTTGCACCAAAATAAGATACATCCAAATGCTTAGTTTGATTATCTTGTGTATTTGGTTCATAATTTTAAGTGATCATGAATAACATTGTATTTAGATGACACCTGCACAATTACACGGTTCATTCCTTCCGTGTTTAGCACAGAGCAATGTAATCTAAATATTCTTTGATCACTATATCTATTACTGAGAAAAAAAACAGAATTATTTTTATCTTGTGATCGTCTGATGCATCGATTAAAAAGTTCACATGACATTGTGTTCGTTTCAAATAGCTATTTTACAAAAGCAAGCATTTTCCTTATTTTTCACCTTCCTCAAACGGCACACTTCTTTTGTCTTATAAAGTAAAGATAGTTAATAATAAAGGGAAACCATTTTTAACCTCTTAATATCTGTTAATTATCTCTATTCAGGTTTAGAAAAGTGGGATGGACAAAAGTGGAAGAAAACTGTGATTGCCCCAGTTTCACGATTGTAATAGATTAAGCATGCTTATTAGATATGTGTACATATATCTGAATGTGTAATTTTGAATTCTAAATATAAGTTTTCAGTTTTTTTATCTTATTGCGTAAATTTGCGCTTTGGACGAGATTTGCTAAAATAAAAAACCAGAATAAAAGGCTATTTTGTTTATACAATTTCGGATGAAAAATAGAAAAACCAACAAGATTATTTTGTGTATACAATTCCTGAGTATGCCGACTTTGGTAAGATACAATAAATAATGTTATTATTGACAATAATTTATTTAATAAATTGACCACATAAAAATTAGTCTTAATCGAAATATATTTATGTTTAATATATGACACAAGGATATATTTACGCAAGAACGCTAACGATTTTTAAGATGGTGATAAATACTTTGTATTAGAACTGTACCAATATATATTTAGCATATTATTGCCTATCTATTTGATTAAGTAATAAGAATCAAAGACAACGAGGAGTAATCATTAAAAACGATGTCTAGGACAAACAAAACCATTGTGAAACAAAACAAAAGAAACCAAAAAGCAACAAAAAAAAAAAAAAAAACAACAACAACAAATCAAAAAGGCGTAACAAGAACGCTACTAAAACCGGGTTGACTAAAGCTTCTTTGACGCCGCTGTATATTACTCAGCTGCCCAGATCATAAAATAGCTTCTGTGACATAGACATACGCAGCATTTGTTTAGTATTATTTTATAATAAGACACATACATGCAGAATAAGTATACGGATCATTGATGCTCTTCATCCAAATTGTATTGTTTTCTTTACAAGTACAAATGACAAAGAAATGTTTTAAAATTGTCAATCTTCACTGTTTGCATACTCGGTCACCGTTAAACGTACTATATTTCCCTCTTACTTTTTCTAAATCATAGTCACTTATTCTTTTTAAGATACAGGTTACTTTAGTAAAGAACATATGTTAAGAACATTAAAATCGTACTGGCATCTGTTTAACCTTGGAATGGGAAGTACTGAAGTGAAAAAAAATCTAATTATTTATGTTTAAATTTAATAAACACAGCACAGTACTCAGTAATACATCAAGCAAGCAAATGTTGATAAAATTAATGAACTGTTAGGACCTTTATTATTATTATTTTTGTATATAACTGCACTAAAACACCCACACAAGTTAATATATACACCTATGATTGTAAAAACCTATGCTAATGATAAAACATGTGTGGTAGAAATACAGTGATGATCAATTAAACATAAAATAGACAGTAACTACGCCGCAACATAAATTTACATTCAATTACCTAAGGTGATGAGTCACTTGAACATAATATTTTCCATATACATATTAATCTTTTATTGAAGAGAAATGCAACGGTATAGACAAATATATAGGGGCACATTTTGGAGAGTAAAACAAGATATGCTTAACGAGAGAATGTTAGGGTAGAGTTGTAATCCATCCGTGGAATTCAAATGCAATCACAAATGAAAAAAGTGTCTGCAGTGAATTTTCCTTTTGTCAAAGCACCATAGTTTTTGTCGTGAATTCTCGTGTATTTGTTGTAAAGTGTTGTTGATTCTTAAGACATTTTTTAACTACTATTAAGCTAATATAATAATTTTCTTTTAAGCATATTGATGTAGGCTGTTTTAATAGTCATTACAGATTACTTATTAAGGAGGCCATAAAATATTCAAGAATACCAGAATAAAGTAATGATTTCACTTTCAATACGCGTTAACTGTGCCATTTTTGTATAGTCTTGGTAACAATGTACTGATGATAAGATAAAATCTAATAGTTGAAAACAAAGAATCAAACGTAGTAAAAGTATATTGATTCAGAGTTGTGTTTTTATGTTTAAACATACAGTAAATGTGTTCAAGGTAAGCATTTTCTATCAATATTCTATGGGTATCATTTATGTAATTCATTTAGTAGTTGGTAAACAAACATTTGATGGATGTCTTATTAATTCAGTGAACGAAACAATATGCAGCGGACTTTATGAACCTAAACTGTTCAATAACAGTTAAATGGGTAAAGAAGGAATCATGAGTACACTTTGAAAATGAACACAAAATTTCCAGCTTTATTATACGCGCCGGGTATTCGGACACACAGAACAGGGTGGAACACAAAAGAACGGGTGAGGTGGATGAAAACATCGTGTTCAGGTAGGTGTGTTATTTTCATTCTGAACGTATTGAAATAGGATTAAAGACAGAAATAAGTTAATGCAGCCTTTTGTATGTCCCTTAACTACTAGTACACCAAGTATTGTCTGTTTTTACTGGAGAAATAATCCACAGGAACGTCATGAACACGGAAATTACTTCGGGAAAAGTAGATTTCCAACTTTCGTTGATTGTAACTCCTCGCGAAGAGCAAGTTACAAAGTTTTTATGGTCAATATAGATACCCCAATGCATACTTGATTATCTGTGAAAAGTTGAACTTCTAACTCGACGTATTAAGCACAGTATTCTTCATTATCCAAACATAGTTAGCGAAATTTTGACACGGACCGCGGGTGATTTGAGATGAAGACCACTAAGAACGCGGGTGTAGGACACACAGAACATGGCGTTAACTAGCAATGACCTGGTATTAAAGAAGTGTCTAATCACTGTTTTATTTAGTTTTCTGTGTCCAACTGTTGTAGAACACCAGTTTAAATCATGTTAGTCCTATATCTTTGTTATAGAATACATTTTATGTGCACTTACGTATACTAAGTTAACCTCATACTAGTATATTACGGTGGTTACATCGACATATTCTCTGTAGTTAATATATGTGTTTTGTCAAATTCGTGAAATTTTTATAAATAGTATTATTCAGGCAACATTTGACTCGAACACTTAGAACGCGGGTGTTGCACACACAGAACAGAGTGTATGTAAGACCGTCCTGAACAGTTTATCCACTTTCTTTTAGTTTAGATGGAACGACTCCTTCGTATATTTTAGTTTGATATTTTATTTTGTTTCCCATTGGTTCGTGCAATATAAGTTGTCAGTATTTAAGCGTTTTGGTGCCATGATCAGATGAACAATGGTCTATAATTGTTTCTAAGCAAGTTTCTTTTACGCCAATATATAATATTAGTGGATTGACTTGACATAAACCCAATATAAGGACAAGGCTTAGAAACGGAGTATAATGGCGAGGCTCTGCCCAATCTTCCCAGTTTCGTGCTGAGTCCTTATATTGTGTTTATGTCAAGTCAATATACTAATATTATGTTTATCCTGCAATCTATCCTAAAATATTTCCTCCTAAAAATTTTTGTAATTGTATCCTTATTAAGCCTATACACACAGTGCGCAGTATTTTGGTAATCAACATAACTGACGTAAATTGAGTGATGTTACAAGAACGATTTCTGCTTTTCCAGGTGAATTATGAATACAAAAGTAATGCACGTAACAAGTTTAGTAAAACATTATCAACAGAAATAACATCAAGATACTATTTTCAATATCACATAAGTTGTACTGTATTGCGAAACTCGTCGATTCGGCGTACACACTTTTCCTGTATGTTTAATGGCGATCGCACATATATACAATATTCGTTCATTGTCATAAAATATACAGTTTATTTGTACTAGCCTTAGAAACAGGTAGGAATGCGAGGTTCTATCGAGAATTTCTTACCTGTTTCGCGGCGAGTACAAATAAACTTTATATTTT
The DNA here is from genome assembly GCA_944474755.1 of Limnoperna fortunei. Taxonomy (NCBI): domain Eukaryota; kingdom Metazoa; phylum Mollusca; class Bivalvia; order Mytilida; family Modiolidae; genus Limnoperna; species Limnoperna fortunei. The sequence goes on from OX104113.1 coordinate 37,968,626, forward strand.
CCGACAATGTACGAATATTGTTTTTATTCTGCAACCAGAAAATCCATTTTATACTAATGAAAAGCATTAAAAGTGCACTTTAACCGATTTTCGGCGCGTAATCATGTGATAGCCTGACGTCACAAACAAATATTGTATTTGACAACATGCCGTAAACCAGAACAGAATACTAAATATCGTTAAAAGTAAGGACAGGGCACCAGGAGCCGACGTCATTATTTACAATTCTAATATGACGTCCTTCAAACGTTTTGGCCCGCTATGACGTCACAATTAGAATTCCGACGTCATATGAAAATAGCAATCGGAACATCTCTCGGCCATTTCCGTCAAGGGTCGGGAAATAACCGAGGTGATCCGATTTATGAAAAAAGCAAAAAATCCGACCGAACAACAAGAGCCAAAAGTCAAGGGACAGTTACAAATCTGGATATAGACAAACGCAATACAAAAACCAAAAACACAACAAACATGAAAATAGCAATCGGAACATCTCTCGGCCATTTCCGTCAAGGGTCGGGAAATAACCGAGGTGATCCGATTTATGAAAATAGCAAAAAATCCGACCGAACAACAAGAGCCAAAAGTCAAGGGACAGTTACAAATCCGGATATAGACAAGCGCAATACAAAAACCAAAAACACAAAAAACAGAAAGAGAGTAACCCTAACCCAATAAAAACCATGGATGCACTCAGGTGCTCCGGATCAGTAAGCAGTGTCTGCCTCTAATTAGACACCCGTCGAGTTACTCATTGTCATGTCTAGGGAAAAGTCAAATCCAGGAATAGGAAACACTATGACGCAGCGAAAATGTCAGATCGTATTTGAGACACTGATTTCCCATAAGGATCAATTAAGTCATGGTGACGACCATAGAACTTCTGAACAGATAACACCAACCTAGGTACAACAAACCCTTGTTTGAGTAGTTTAGCAGTCAACAGCAGTGATCGGTCAAGAAAATCGGAATACCTATCCCAGGATCTAGAATAACGTATAAGTTGTGAAATGTACACACCATACGCTGGAGCTGCTGGAATGTTGCTATCAATAAACGGGAAGTTGAAAATAAGAAAGTTGAAGTCATCACGTTTGTACGGTAGAGTCTAGTTTGTAGTTTTCCTGAGTCTATTTGTAGGAAAAGGTCTAAGTAAGAGGCTGACCTTAGTGTATTGGTGGTATCTTTAATGTCAAGCTCGCAAGGTAAATTGAATGTAAATAGTCACCAAATTTAGCATTGTTGAGGGACAAAACATCAGCAATATAACGGAATGTTAAATTAAAGGTCTGGGCCAGTGTCTTTTCTTTCTTCTTCAGTAGGCCTTCTGGGAACTCAGCCTCATAAGAGTACAAAAACGGGTCGGCGAAGTAAAGGAACACAATTAGTACCCATTGGAATACCAACAGTCTGTTGAAAAACATGTCAACCAATCATGACGAATATGTTGTCGATCAGAAAATCTAACATATGACAGATTTGGTCTTCAGTATTATATTTAGAATCATTAATGACGAAGTAAGTTCTGTCATATACGCTCAAACACAATGCAATTTTGTTAAGATTTCTCAATATTTGTTTGCTTAAAAGGTAAGTATATACAACATAATGACGAGAATATATGTGTATGTGTGTCAATTTTATTTGCTTTAACATACTTCTGTGGGATATCTCTTATTAGTTTTTCAAAAAACAAAATTACTACTGAAAGCGTCCTCTGAGAGCCGCTGTGAAATTTTAACTCATTTGTTATACATATTAGAATTGAAATAGATTATTGCAATTGGTATCTATGCGAATTAGAACATGGTCAGACCTTATAGTTTTCTTCATTTTATACCTCGCTGACAAATATATGGTCTGACCATGTTCTAATTCGCAATAATCTATTTCTTAAATAAAGCTTTGCTTTATTCGTAGTGTCGTATTTGTATAATTGAACCGGTAGTTGAAAAATAAATAGACATTCATGGTCTGGATTTGCAGGGTTGCGCCATAATACTTTGAATTTAACCTGTTTGAAGTGTTTGTTTTAGAAGAGAAAAAACCAACACAGATGAAAATAATATATTTATTTATGGATTAAAACAAAAACACGTATTTGCGCGATTGCAACATTCCGATTTGTTTATATTTGGCAAGAAAGGTCAAACAAGTACATTACTGCAATACACAAAAGTAGTTCTTAAAGTGGGCGTGGCTAAAACTCGTTTCATAGCCAGTGTCAGTGAAACACATACAAAATTTAAGCTGCTCTAATCGAAGGATTGCAGGATAAACATTGTTCCTCCTCTATTCATGAAAAGAAAATATACGGTTGCTCATTACAATAATAGAAAGGGGACGAAACAGTTTAAATAAAAAATATAAGCATATTCACCCGGTTCGTTGTGTTCTCTAAGGAGCACACACCCGCGTTCCACAGTGTCCTCACCCGCGGTCCGTTGTGTCAAAATTCCGCCAAGTATGTTTGGATAATGAAGAATACTGTGCTTAATACGTCGAATTAGAAGTTCAACTTTTCACAGAAAATCAAGTATGCATTGGGGTATCTATATTGACCATAAAAACTTTGTAACTTGCTCTTCGCGAGAAGTTACAATCAACGAAAGTTGGAAATCTACTTTTTCCGAAGTAATTTCCGTGTTCATGACGTTCCTGTGGATTATTTCTCCAGTAAAAACAGACAATACTTGGTGTACTAGTAGTTAAGGGACATACAAAAGGCTGCATTAACTTATTTCTGTCTTTATTCCTATTTCAATACGTTCAGAATGAAAATAACACACCTACCTGAACACGATGTTTTCATCCACCTCACCCGTTCTTTTGTGTTCCACCCTGTTCTGTGTGTCCGAATACCCGGCGTGTTATATAACCATCAAAAACTGATGCAAAACCAGACAAATTTAAACAATGTCCTTTCCAATGAAGAATTAAAATTTAAAGTTGTCCTTGATGTCTAGCTCTTTAATGGGGCATTCATAGTAATGTTACTTACATACAAACACAATGTTGTTAGAAGACTTGTCTGCAGGGACAATACCATATTTGTCACGAAGGGAAGTGAGACACCTCATAGCATCTTCGTCTTTGAATACACACTAAGGTCGAATATTAATGCAATGTCTAATATTCTTAATGCGACGATGTACCAAAGACCTTATTGTTCTTACCTATTTTGACAGTGCATCTAGTTCTGGGTCTTCTTCCCTTTCTCTTTTACTCTTTGGCATAGTCTTCCACTGCATCTATAATAGTTTTGAAATTTAAATTCCAGTCTACTGGTTGAGGTTCTCTGAATTTTGTACCACGAGAGAAAATGATTCCAAGATTCTTGTGGTCGATGAAGTTCAGATCATCAGTAACGGCATGACCAGAGGGATTGCATATGAAAGGAGAATGAATACAAGTCCATTTCCTATAGATTGCTTGAAATATGCTTCAATGTCTAGGTCCTGCAATGCATGTTGGTAATTAAAGATTTTACGGCAATGGTGTTGGTATACTTATAAGACACGATTAGAGTAGATTGAAAAATGAAGGATTTTAATCTTTTCTTACTTTTCTATTGAGAATATTGCTGAATGAAACTGCATCAGTTCCTATATTTCTGAATTTCATGTGAAGGAATGTTCTATTCTTATCAAAAAGTTGATCTGTCCGCACAGGTTGGGAAAGAATATTTAGATGTAAATGGATCTCTTCCTCCAACCTCAAGTGGAAAAGTGGTAAATCCTTAAGAAGTTTTAAACAGTTGACAGGCGTAGAGAAAAGAATGGTACGAATGTAATGTAAACCCAGGGTTGTTCAAGACGAGAAAGAAGATCATTATACCAACCGGATGAAGATTTATACTCCGAATTTTCTTTGGTGGTTGGACGAGTGTACTATTAGTATGATGGTCAATTTTCTGATACTTTCATAGGCAAACACCGATCATGATCTGGAAGTTATTGTTGCACTTGAGACAAAATCTTAATTTGAGTCAAGGATAAACATGTGCAAGTACAATAAGTCTAAACAATCAATACTGGGTACTACAACAAGATAACGAAGTTATAGAATACTTATATTGCAAAGATTTGGAGAACACGGTTAAAACCAATCTATTAACAAAACATATGACATTAATGCTATATGCAAGGTGATTTTTGATTACTTGTTTGTTGTCTTCAAGTTGTGAGGATAAAACAGGAAAAACACAAACAGGATAATAAAATTATTTGATATTTAAATTTAGTTTGACTTGAGGTTAACGCCACATTTAGGATGTATTTATTATCAAGATGCTAATTTCTGGTATTACATGTATTAATATGTGAAAGTAAATATGATCCTTAAAAAAAAGAAAAGAACCCATCTTTTCTAATGCACTATTTAACAGTCCCAACTATACATAAATATATAACGGACCATTAACATTAAAATTATTCAACTTTTATGGTACAATTTGTATGCCATGTTTATATCAATATTGTTAAAAGTTAATAAAGCAATATAGTATATATTTGCCAACATGTGAAAGTTTCACACGCCTACTAAATTGTAAACAAAGTCGTAAATACAATTTTAACCTCTCTGCACATAGGTTAGCAATTTTAAGATGTTTCAAATACATGTGGAAAATAAATAACATTTTCATTTAAGGATTAAGAACAAAAGATATTTCTTCATCCAAGGAAAACACAACTTCCATTTTGTAATTTAATTTTGTGCATATTAAATATAAACAACGGATATTTTGATATCCCTTGATGAAGAAAATTTTGTGTCTGTAGTTAATATTGATAAATAAATTCAATAATAAGAATAATCTCAATAATTTACTTTTTTTGTACTGTTCCGCGGAGTAATATATTACATCAAAGTGGGCGTGTCTCCATGACGGTGATTTTTCCATCCTCTGATAGAAAATATTTTCTTGCAAATCAAAAGTATGTACTCTCATTGAAATAATTTCTAAAAAATTCAATGAACCATAAAACATGTTGTTTGATGACGTAAAACACCAACCAATCAATCAATCAATTCAAAAGGGGGTTAATTTGAAAACTACAAACAATTAACATTAGCAACATAACATCGAATTCCTAGATTTGCATACAGTATGCTAGCAAAGCAGGTAATGTAAAGAACAGTAATACAAATTATTGTAATTTCCTGGTAAGATTTCGTAAACTGTTTTTAAAATTTCGGTAATACAAATGTCATAATTATTTGGATTTTAATATTTAGCGGTTAAGCGAGACTGTTTAGTCTTAATTAGATGATACGCATGTCTGGCATAGTAAATTTTATAAACATGGTATCATTGATAACATTTGTGCGACAGATACTCTAGTATATCCTACTAATTCAATATAACGACTATAAAACTGACATAAGAAAACCCGCGTCGTATCAGCCATTTATATTTAAACACAATACATTGCAGAATTATGCTTTTCTACATCACAAACGATACGTAACACATATTTTTGTTACTATATACACAGTATAGAATTTAAAACATAAGTTAAGTTTAAAACGTATGTTATTATAAATTGACACGCAAGTTACAAAAGTTATGCAACGGTAACAGATAACAGAATCACCATGACAAGGGAATAGTTCTTACACATGTATATGTCATAAATTTAAATTAAGTTCAACACTTGAAAAATTTAAAGTCTTCTATTCCAAGGTACAGACAATATATATGCATAGAGTGTTTATTAATGTAGAAAAGTTTATTTAGTACAAAGTAGCAGAGTGAAGAAATAGTTCTAGACTGATCGCGAATAGTACAGAGTATATCGGAAAGTTGCTACTAGTGTTACTAAAATGCCATCAAGGATACCAATGTTTGCCACGCCAGATGAGTTAAATTTAAATGTATTATCAATTACAGGTTCACATCTACATCGCATGCACTTAAAACAACTGTGGTAGTGAATGTTTGGTAAATCAAGTGGTTTTAACGCGTTAACATTTAGCCTTGTACTAAAAAAGGCTTTTTGTCGGTGACACATTTTGAGTCTTTGTTTAAGGTATAACTAAATGTCTCAGGTCAAATACGAGTCAGTAAAATTTTGAGAATAACACAGAAATGCAAATGACAGTGTCAATATGACTTAGATGGGACAATAAAAGTAAGAGCTCTATAATTTTACATATGACATAAAATGCAACGAAACTTATTTTTAACAAATTTCTTTTACGAATAACAAATTGGGAGATCATCATATTACAATTTAAGCAATTTTTATAAAAATGTTTAAAAAAAACCCAGAAAATATCAGAAATATAGTGGGTATTTGTTACATAGAAACATAAACTCCATTAAAAAACGAAAATCTTTAATCTTATACAAATGTCAGTAGCTGGTAATTTATAACCTCGTAACTGTTGTCTGCGGATTTATTTCAAAGGCAAGCGGATTTTGCATCGGATTAGAAGGATAAATTTTGTACACCTTTTCACACAACAAAACAGATATTCGACTTAAACTTGGTATTCTAGTTATAACTGCTTACATAGAAGTTGTTTGAAACACAAGGAGTAATATTAGTCTACGTAAACCTGAATGTGAAAGTGTAAAAAAGTAATAAATATATTAGTTTTAAAACAATTTTAGTGTGGTCTTTTTAGATGTGCCATAAGAAATATAGAAACTGAAAAATGAACATCCCTTTTTTAGAGAAAGCACAGTTGGTGTTCGAAATAGTTAATACATCGGATCATACGCTAGTGCAATCCTTTTTAGTTGATAACGAAACATTACACTATAACCTTTCAATGAAATTACTTTAAGTACACATGTGCAATACAATACAATATTGACATAGCAAGGTTGGTTATAAAAAGGGACAAAGGTCATATTATTTACTACGCTTGACGCTTGTATTAAAATTACAAGGTTATATTAAATACGGCTAAGGCTGCACATTGGAAACAGAAAACCTTAGAATTTAAATAAAGCAATGTTAAAGATAATACTCTTAACCAAATATATATTTACGCAGTTTCGTGTTCATTTTGCCACGTTGTCGACTTTTTGTCTTAAAAGTTTGATTTCGTTTTAGTATTTGCTTTTTTTAATTGAAATGGTTAAACACTCTTTGAAAAAAACAGGTCACGAGCTCGATATTCTGGAGAAAATGTCTTGGTATGGAAATATGACATAAATTTTGCAACTTTACTCTTTCTTCATAAGCGCTTTAGGCTCTGAACACGGTGAAGGAAACAATTGCTCAACTAATGTTTGATAGATGCCCTCAACATTCAAGATTATTTGAGGGTTCTTCGTCAATCTAGACTAATTATTAATTAGAACATCAAGCACATTACTTCTAAAAGCCTAAGGATGACATTCCAAATATTATATATTAAATATTATATATATTTTAAAATATATATTAGATATTTTATTAGTTTTAAAAGATCTAATTAAATAAAATCAAACTTTGACGTCCGAATTTACAAATTTAATACTACTACTAATAATAATAATTATAACAGGAAGGAAACCAATAGTTTCAGCATTACTGTAAAGTTTTTATTTAGACCATTTATTTAATCTGTTCTTTTACATTACAACCAATATCAGTTTCATTTAATAATTAAATGGATTGTTGCCTAAAGTACGAATTATAATCGATGGCAAACAAAATTAAAAAAAGTATCAGATCATATACATTCTATAATATTTTAACTGGTTCTTGTATTTAATCACTTGAAATATAATTTGTGTATAATAGATTTCTAGATCTTTTTGAAATGCAATATAACTTAATACTATACTGATCAGTGTACAACGTTAAGACGAACATACACAACATTTTAACGAATATATCGATCATATAAACATCCGGTATATTATATTTATATATCCTTCGCTTTGAATAGCATTTTCTGTAAAAGATATGCACCAAATAGTAATTTCATTACTTATTCCTTTTAAAAAGTATATATTTTATGTGTTTTATCACAAATATAAATAAGTATAAAGTACCAATTTGACGGCTATTTTATTGAACATAAAAATAAATGTTTTCAGAATATTTGTCACAAGTCCCTTTGGATTTTATTTGCAATGAGAGAAGTATCAACATTTAACTTTATACACATGTAGATAGATAGTAAAGATGTTGTGGCAAGTCTATAGATAAATTTTAACAGACTTTGTTAAGGTCATCATTACCATGAAAAGCTCACATGGCAAACAATTTAATACTATTACAACTGTTTGAAAGGGGTTATCTTACTGACTTTTATGGTTATAGTTTTTGGTTACAATGTTAAAACTGATATATGCAAAATTTGTAGTATAGATCAACGAACAATTCATCGGACAATTTGATGACAATAATTAATTTAAGTCTTTGTTCTTTGTTATGTTTGCTTTTTAAAGTTTTACTTTACCTGTTATATTTTCACCTTATACAGCAGAAACTACAAAGGCGAACACTTCTTTAAGTAGTCGTCGGATAATATTGGACCAACTTATTGTTTTGTATGCATTGTTTGCTAATTATTTTTGCTATTTCCTTTACAAATCTGGTTTATAGTTGTACTGCAAGAACTGTTGTAAATGTAATATGAGAATTCACGATGTAATTTGTTATCAAGGAACGTTTAAGCAGCTAATAGCCTTCTTCTATATCTATAGTATGGATCTTTTCGCTCAATAATGCTAAGAAGCATCTTGCAAAATGTGAAATATAAGGTAACATGTTAACAATAATAATAAAAGGCGTATAATTATTTAATGTAATTTATTTCAAATGCATTCTCCTTATGACCCTTTTTATTTAAATTGCTCTACCAGTTGATATTTAATTTCAATATCTAATTTTAATCAATAAAAATACCTCGATAAAGTTGGTTGTACAATAGTTCTTCGAGTCTTTTAAGAAGACTAGCTTAAACACTTCAGACATCGCCTTCAGTGTTTACTGTATCAAATACAGTGTAAGTTTTCCGAGATTTAATATCCTTTACTCCACAATGCCTATCACTTTTTTTTATAGTGAATCTTCTATTTTGCAGGAAGATTAACAATTAAGTTAGACAATCCTATAAGTACTAGTATTTCAATGTATCCACGTTCTAGTTATCAGTTGCTCCTAACTTTTCAGTAATCTGTAATATATTTTTCCTTGTGATTTAAACTTATAAACTTATAGATAGATCTGATTAAAATCTGTACTAACAAACATTGATGAAAACGTCTTCCAATTTCCAGAATTTAAACTCTGCATTTGTTATCATTTTAAGACCGTGAAAGACACTATGTTTTGAGGTAAATCTTCGCGTCCTTTTAAGGAGTAAGGATTTACAAATTAAACATTGAATCAACCCACAATACAATGTTCAAATATGAGACCAGTACGTAGATCGAGCTGTGCCTGTTTGTAAGATTTTAAATTAAAATCAACATATTCCTAGCTTCATCTTTGGATTTTATCAACTTTAACGATTAATACTTTATTACAACAGATAAACACAATTTAATTGAATGTGTGTCGCCTTAAGACTACGATTAGACAAATATAAGATTAAAAGACAAATTGAATCTTAATTACCTTATTTGCACGAAGCTAAATTGGTTACAATAGCGCAATTATTTGCAAGTGCTTTTTCCATATGGTACCGCCCAAAATTAAGATCAGATGTTCTAAAAAAAAAACTTCTAAATAAACCCCATCCAAACAGTTTTTGATGGAATTGAAATGTGAAACTATATTAGCAAACAAAAATGTAAACGTCATGCAGCAAAAATGGCAGAGAATTTTGTGTTGAAATAATCAGCACTAAATGACACATACAAATGTTCTTCTTTACTTGTTAAAAGCTTTATTTTTAGGCTCAGATAATATCCTCCATAATATAGAATAATTTCAACAAATAAATGTGTATAGTTTTAAATTTGGTTACATAGAGTGTCAATCTGGGATGCATTCTAACGAGCTGGAATAAAGACTTACTCTTTCTAATATACAAAGGAAGTGATAAATGTTGAGCTGATCCAGGAAGATACAGATATGTCAGCCTTCTGGCATGCGAGTTTTTTATACAATGTCGCGACTGCAATCTCACACACTCAATAACATTTAGTTTCCTTGCTCTCAACGACAAGGATTTCAGAAGTAACTTAGTTGTATTACAGCTTCTTTTAACTTCCACGAATCCATTTATCAAAACTTAGAAAGGGCAAGCAAAGGGTTCGTAGCTTTTTGGACACTAAACAAGCTTTTAATACTGTATGGCATGTAGTTGTGATGTATAAATTGTTTATTTATGGGCGTGAGGTAAAGCTTGGGAAATTATAAATGATGCGCATGTTAAAGCATCTAGTGCTGTTGTTGTCAATTAAACCCAATCTAAGCAAGTCAAAGAGTACGACACAGAGGTGTCATATCCGGTTTTTTTGTACGTTGTTCAATGACTTTTCGTGTTTCAACATTTCGATGGTTTGTTTGCAACATACTGAACTTATGGCAAAGTATGCTTGCAAGTGGCGATTTCGATTTAGCACTTTCCAATCAGTATTCTTTCTTAAAATCAGAACAACAAGCGTTGATTTCCAATGAAATATAAACAATAAAGTAAGGATGATTATGTTCACTTAGGTATCTTGCTGAATTCTAAGCTTAAATTAATTGAACGAACTATGAATGCGTGCAGAAATGTCGCAATGCTTATTTTGCGCTTAAAGTGATTGATAATGCGTCTACTAACCAATGTGACTTCCACGATTGAAATAATTAATAGTATTACCATCTGCTTTGTACGGATGATTGCTATTATCCAGTATTAAACCTCATTTAAACAGGTTTCAGCATTTTAGAGCCAAACGAATTCTGAATGAAAAAACAAGTACTGGATCTGATATGTGTGAAAGCTTACTCGGAATTATTATAGCTTCAATCGAAATAAAAAAAAACTTATTTACTTTTCAAAGCTGTGTACCTTGAAAGAAAAATATTTATCCTATATATCCAAGATTTTCTTGTACAGACTGTTTTCGTACTTTATTGGCAGTAATCGTCATTGTTATGGATTTATTCTTGATGTTTTTAATATTATACATAAATATCATACAGAATTATACTAAACTGATAATTTAATTAACGTGTACATGTACATATGTTTTGTTTAATGTAATGATTTATGCTTAAAATTGTATCTATTATAGAGGACTATAGAGGACTTGAAAAAATGAATGAATGAATATTAAGAGTAGGAGAATCATCAAATACGTTCTTACTTCGAACAGGAAGAAATATTGACAAAACAAATTGTATATATAACACATTTATCTGATTTTAAATTATTTTAACAACCACTTATTGTATGTTTCAGTAATTAAACAATTATTGAAATCATTAAACGAAACCTGTTCCATTCACACTGACCCTTATAATGTACGTTCGCAAACAATGAATTCTATGGTATGTGTAAAGACCCGACATATCTGTGGCTGACGGTCTACGCCGTTAGCGTCTAATAAGGACGGGAATCGCTCTATCTGGAATACTTTAAAGGTGTTAACTTTTAACTTCAACTGGCCATAAGATGGCGTAGCAAGCTAGAACGTCGTCTCTTTCTGCTCTTGACGACAGAAAACAGCGCATTCTCAAATATCTCCTTTACTTCGTTTATATTACTAGATGAACACTCAGCGAAAGCATCTAAGCCGTACTTGTCCATAATATTACGTCCCTCTTGCATTGCCACAAGATCATTTTTATCTTTTATGTCAGTACTGGTAGCGACAAGTAAAATTGGTGTTGTCTTTGCAATTTTACGAATTTCGGAAATCCAGAATGTCTCTATACTTTCAAACGACTCTCTGTCTGTCACGCTATAACACAATATGAAAACATCGGAACCTTTGTATGACTTTGTTCTTATGTTCTGGTAATCATGCTGCAATTTAAATTTGAAAACTACAGATATATTGAGGAAGAGGTGTTCTTTTACAAACAAAAATTGTGTCTCAGAAAGAAACCACAACTTATTTATAAATCTAATTTATAACCGTCATTGTAATAAGTTTAAAAACGCCGTGTTTATTTAAATTAAATTTCCTGGATTAAAAAACTATCTTTTAATTGTGATATTTAAATTATGATCAGCACACCTTAAATGGATAATCCAAAAACAGTATTTTCCGAAAATAGGTTACAAGTAAAATCAATAACTTAAATATTATACGGAAACGCTAAATTAACATAACCATAAAAATTAATTTATATGTCTAAAAAGCTATTGATGATTTCAGTTGTAATACGACATTATTAAGAAGCAAATATCACAATCGAAATAATTGACCAAATAACCTTTTACTTTCTGTTTAAATTTACATTAACTTTTAGGATCGTGTAAAAAACTAACCTGGCCAGACGAGTCCACAATCCTTATAATATATTTATCCCCCATCATCTGGGTGGGCACAGTATATTCGTCAGTTACAGTAGCCTTATACTCTTCAGACGTTGATTTTCCTGCAAATGTCTGACAAATCTGTGTCTTCCCCACCATTCCATCTCCAACAATTGTACATGTAATTTTCTTTTCACTACTATGAGAAATCATTTTCTTTATTCGGTGTATTACATGTAAGCTTAAATTTAAATTTGAAAATGATCACCTTTTTATCAAATTGCACCTGTTATATTCCGTTATCTACTTAATAGTCCGGAACATAAGATTAACAACCTTGACAGTTTAAATTCTGTGTATGGCGCAACATTAAAAGTTCACATACTACCCAAGCAGGAAGTTATATTGGAACATTATCTAAATGATTTTCCTTTTAAAATGTTCTATATTATTTAACATGCCTTGTAGTGTGATGCAGCATTAAAACAATACATTATTTTCTTGATCTATATATAAATCCTAGTATTTCTCACTAAAGTATATAATTTTATAGAAAATAAACCAACATTAGTATACTTCTTATAATAGTATAACTTCTAACAGTGTTGTTCTACTTTGAGAATCATACTAATTTCATCACAAAACAGGTTATTTTTGGAAAAACCTTTTTTGACATTAGAAGTTCAACCACATATCAATAATAAAATGTCTATCAGAATTCTGCCAACTGTTTACTAGATTATTCAGGTTTTTTCAGTCCTTCAAAACAAAATTATTGAATGTTTATTCATCTTGATTAAATGTCAATGTTTAACTAGCAATTCAAACAAATGTTGATTTTAATCGTTTAAATTTCTAAAATAATGACCCTTGAGATAACAGGTGCATCAAGACCTAGACGTAAAATATTGACTGAAGTAAGGAATTAAAGGGCTTTAACATGCAACTTAGAAATGCATATGTGTTCCATGTTTGTCTAATAATCTCTGTCATCCATCATACAAATTGCATGAACGTCCTAACATATACTAGTACTGTCTTATCTTTTTTAGGAAAAGTTTTTTGTAAACAAAATGGCAATAGAAGATAAATACAAAACATAAGTCCTTTATTTAAACATTAGATATTTTAAAATTGTTAATATAGTTTGTAATACTGTCGCAAAAATATATTGACCATTCATCATAAATGATACGAAATATATGTTCTGTAAAGTTTACAATTTTCATTTATGTTATTAAAATCATGTGTACCATATGTATCTGTAAACATCGACAAACACAAAACAAACAAGACCAAACACTTGCAGACAAAAAAAAAGATTTTAAAAGTAACGTTAACCTTAAGGTAGTATAAATTATTTTACTTTATGTGATGAACTTAAATGTCATTATTGAAATAAAATATATACGTAAATCAAACAAAGAAACGTTTTTAACAATTCAGTTATTATGCATCGGAAGGAAATTTACAACTTGTACAGGGTCTCGGTGGCCGTTGATGAGGTAGTGAGTTATCTGATGTTGACTACGTGAACGGTCAAGTCTGAGGTTGTTCGTTCGTGCCTTACTTCTTCAGTGTGTGCTCTGGTAAAAACTTAATTAACAGGAATTGCCAGTTTTTCCGCCAAAGGTCGGTGTTTTTCACCGGATACTCCGGTTTCCTTCCCGTAATACAACTGGACGTCATGACATAAAATTGCTAGAGAGGCAATAAAATCACAAACAATCAAAACAACGTTTATATACTAAGTTTAGCTAAGATGCTATTAAATGTATTCTAGTAAAAAACAACGAAAAAGAAACAAATAAAATCGCTATGAGGACAAATTATGTTTGAAAAACAAAATAATATTAGAAGTTAATGATTTGTGCCTATACTCGTCGTATATTTAATGCGATAGTCATTTCGATTAATACGTTTCTAGAATTCTGACAGCTAGCTAGTAGAATATTCAGGCTTTTTTGTAATTGATTTAATGTAAATTTTTAACTACAAATGTACACAAACCTTTGTTTAATCATTAATGTTGCTTTGATATTGGTCCTTCAGGTAACAGGTGCAACAGGATATAGGAGTAAAAATGTTGGCATAAGTAATGAGTTCAAGGCCTTCAATATTTAACTTTGCAATATCTTTTCGTAAATATGTTATTTTCCAGAGACATGTAAGAACACTGTTGAGTTCATCGGAACTTCGTTGTTTTATAATGAAATATATCCCCTACACATTGGTTGTAATCTAAACTTTATATTGTACATCATAAACTGTAAATGTACAGAATTAAAAAAAATGTATATAGCAATTAAATAATCGTACAATTATAGGGGAACTAACAACTAAAATATGCTGAACATTTAATTTTTTATTACAAAATGTGTTCTTAACATGAGAAATTATGTGAAAATCAGTGTCCATTCGTAGTCGGTTTGCTGCTTCCCGGCCTGGGCAAGTTCTTCACAATAAACACATATTGATAGTAAAAACATGTTTAAAATGGTTTCAAATTTAATTTCACACAAACCTCCAAACGATGTGTGGTATTCATAATAAGATTATTTGACAGAACACAACCTGTCTGTGTATTATTCAGCATATATTATCATATATTGTATTTTTAAAATGATGGAATAGCTTAAATGAAACGCATATATAGTTACTGAGCAGAATAAGTGTTGCTATAAGTAACTAGTCATTGTTTGAAATAATTATATCATCTTTACAATATGAAAATAATGTTGAATATCGTTACAGGCAGCTTTGTTTTAACTCCAAGACATTGATTATGACAGTATTAATGACTTTTTGTAGTGAATATGTATTTATATAAGTTTATAAATTGCAAGTTTCTCTAAAGAAAGCGACTTTGCATATATGGACATCCTATAAAAACGTATTGTTGCTGTTATAAAAATATAAGGAAGGTTTTGCTGAAAACACGGTCACTGATTTATCGAGTTAAGACAACATTAACTGATAAATATTGTAAATTGACAGGAATATTATAAAGTGTAATTCAACTGTACATTTATAAATAACATATCCATTAATTTGATATTAAAGTGCTGCAAAAAACCCGAATATGTTTAGAAACATACATGAATCAATAATATTTAAATACATTTCATATCCCATTAAATTGACATAAAGTAATTTGCTTCCGAAAATAGACTGTTAACAGTACAAAAGGAAATGCATCGAAGTGTTTTGATGTGAATATGACAGGTTTTTTTTTAAGGTTATTTGGTAAAAGACTATAATAGACCTAACATCAAAATAAAATCGTAAACATCTCCAAATCAACAATCAAAGATAAAATAAGTATAAAAAGTATATCGTCTACCACTTTCCATTTTTTTTAAATTTTGCGATCTCAAAATTTTGTTTCTTGAAACTACAGAACAAACGGATGAGAGTAGGTCTATCTGCATGAGTCATAAACTTAACATTTCTACCAACAATTTAGATTCCAATAATAAAAGCGTCGTTAAAGTATAGCATTAGTCTGTGAGTTTTGTGGCGCTTATTAACATTGAAGGAAGTTTTCAGTACTTTCTGGGAGGCCTCGGTGGTCGTGTGGTTAAGGTAGTTAGTCTACCATTGATCACGTAGTCAGAAACATTGTGATTGCGGTTTCAAGTCTCACTGCGGGCAGGTTGCACTCAACTCCAATCGTAATGGACAAGGATTGCCAGTTTTCCTACCGAAGGTCGGAGATTTTTTCCGGGCACTCCCGCTTTCTCCCCAATTAAAAACTGGACGCCATGATATAGCTGAAAACTTGCTGAAAACGCCACGTTAAACAATATTCAAACAAACAAAACAAAATAAATACTGTCTGCTGGATCTTCATGAGGGGGTGGACAGGGGGGTACCTTTCTCCTTTCTCCCTCCCCACAGCTCCTTTCTCCCTCCCTCAGCTCCTTTCTCCTTCCCCTCAGCTCCTTTCTCCCTCCCCTCTACTCCTTTCTCCCTCCCCTCGGCTCCTTTCTCCCTCCCCTCTTTACACTTCTCCCTCTTTAAAACCCTATAGCAATAGAAGAGATCACTAAATTTTGACTCAAAACTGATATAAATTTGGGACATGAAGCATATAAACGACTTTTACAAACAAAGCATGACTCATGACACATTATCAAATGAATTTAATTGGTGTATCGTACCCTTTGGTAACAAAATATGAGGATCATAAACTGTGACCGGTATATTTATGAAATCATGACACTGAAACCTAATAGCAATTACACAGCCAGACCTGTAGTCCACATAGACCCATAGTCCACCCAAACTTGTAGTCCACACAGATCTCTAGTCCATACAACCTATAGTCCATACAAGGTATAGTCCACACAGACCTATGGTCCATACAGACTTATAGATTTATAATCCACTTAATTTCTAGTACACCAACACCCGTAGTCCACACAGACCTAAATGTTCAGAAAATAATATTGTGTATTCATAACTACAATTCATCGTTGCTTTTATGGCCTCTTGCTAACTGTCTCGTTGTAGTTTGAAAAAGAAACACAAAAGAAATTCTTTAACAATAGGACAATCTTGTATTATTAAACTTTTAGAAAACTGTGTTCACTATCATGTAATATTAGCATTATTCTACACTTAATTTACAGGGAGGATTTAATAGGTTTACATTTAGAGTAAAATTTTGATTAGTTAAAAATTAATTCATGATTATGTCTAGATTTCTCAAAACAAAACTCAAATCAATTCTCAGACTTTTGAGTTATTTCTTAACTACCACAGCAACATAAAAATTCTCGAAGTTCTGATCGACTTAAAAGGGAATTTAAACTGAAAAATGGTGCTTATAAATGTAATGAAAAAGGGATTATTTGCTGCTATAACATAAATTGCCTGATTATTTGTGCTATTTACAGTTTTACTTTTGCTGCTATAGTTTTTTTATTTAAAAGGAGAAAACTATTTCATAAATTGTCATTCAAGGGAAATAACTCCAAAAAAGAAGTCAGTTGACATTCTTGGACCAAACGAGTTATTTGTAGCCCTTGTCCAATATAATTAAAGTTAAATCTTTCACTTGCTCCCTCTTTTTGTTATTGGTAGCTGCGTAGTAACACGCAGCGACCATAGCAAAAAGGGGGGGGGGAGCAAGTGAAAGATAAACGCAGCGACCAATCACAAAAAGGGGAGCAAGTGAAAGATTTAATTTTAATTAGAGTGGCCCTTGCCTTACAGATCATTTTTGCAGTTTAGAGTATCACTCTGATTTTGGGCTATAGTATGGTTTAGTAAGGCGGGCAGGGGAAATGGGGCATCTATTTTTATCAACTCCTCCTACAGTTTTCAACCCAGATCTCTGAAACTTCACATAACGATTGCACATGTATTGAATTTGTTACACCTGCTATTATGGAAGTGTTCCAGCATGTTCCTAATTTTCCAGACCTTGGAACTTGGTCATTTTTGAGCAGATTTACAGAAGACAGTAAATATATTGTGTAATTAAGTCCTACAGTTTCAGTCTAAATTTTACAGAAAGATTGAAAAGGTATTGAAGTTGTACACCTGTTATTATTGTTCGAGGATTTTTATGCCCCCGCGACGACATGTCGGGGGCATTAAGTTTTACTCATGTCCGTCCGTCCGTCCGTCTGTACGTCCGTACAAATTTCCGTCAAGCTTTTCTCAGAAACCATACATGAGACAATTTGAAATTTCGCAGGGTGGTTCAGAATCACAAGTTGGACAACTACTTCCTGTTTGGGACTGGGCCGATATGAAAATGTGTTAACATGAGTATGAAAATTTCCGTCAAGCTTTTCTCAGAAATCGTACATCAGAACAATTTGAAATTTGGCAGGGTAGTTCATTATCACAAGTTGTACGTCCTAAGCGACTTTAAGACCTGTTGGACGACTACTTCCTGATTGGGACTTCCTTTAGCGGGGGCATCCGTGTCCCATGGACACATTCTTCAATTTTTTTCCTTATTTTCAGACTTGGGAACTTTGCGATTTTGTTAACTGTTGAATTGTTTAATTGTGTATTCCTTTATAAAAACTTAATGGTAAGTATGAGGATATTTCATTGAGAAATTTATAAGTTTTAAGTTACAAAGCAAACACTGAAAATTTCAAGAAAAATTATGAGTTAATTACATATAATACTATAAGGAGTAACTGGACAATTTTTTGACAGTTAAATTGTTTGTAGGCCATGTCCTTCTGTTTATTTTTGCAATTGACAGTTTTACTCTAGCTCTAAATTTATAAGGCAAATACTTATATTTTATTAACAAAATTTGTTATTAAAGGGCAAAAAAGACCTGTAAGGATTCGTCTGACAATTTTGGACCAAATGCGTTTTTAAAGGCATTGTCTTGCAATTTACAGTTTCACTCTAGTCATTATTAAAGGGCAAACACTCCTTTAAGAATTTGTCAGACAATTTAAACCAACATAGTGATTTGCATTGTCTGGCTGATCATTTTTGCAATTTACTATATCAATCTGCAGGCAGTTAAACAACTTCTGAAATTAAAAAAAGATTGAATGTGCTGATCATTTTAATGTAACGGTTTTTTTTCTGTAGCTATATAACATTGTGAGATATTGGCCAAAACATGTGTTCTTCAACTTGCGCTTGTGAAAAATAGGTCAGATTAGGCCCGCTCTCAGATACATAAACCAGTGTACTGTATTACTTTTCTATAAATCGTGAATCTTTGGTACTGATCCAAAAACCAAGATGGCCACAACACTGGAACATAGAACTCCAGAGGCACTAAAAATAGCTGGTTTCAGAAACTATTTCACTTATTTAAATCAAATTATGCAGAACTAATATAAGGGTTCTGCCATTGTAAAAGGCATTGTGGCTACTAGAGCCATTGATGTTCTGATTGACGGAAATTGAAATGAATCTTGCTCTAAAAATCTGAGTAGCAAACATAATTGATACTGTATAAAATCTAAGATTTTGGCGCAGATCCTAAATTCAAGATGGCCACAAATTTTGTGTCATGTTCTTGTCGATTAAACTAAAGTTTTTGTAATGAGTAATGTGAGCATTACAGGCTTTCCGTGTGTAGAAATAATTTTTTTACAAGTGTAATTATGAATGACTAAGACTTACGCAGGTTGTTGGGTCTTTTTTAGTTTCCGATACTAGTAAATATTTTTTGGTTCGGAGACCTTTAATGGATGACGAAAGTATTTTTAGTTGTGGATCAAAACGAACTATATCCGTCTTTTGGGTAACCAATATACTTGAATAATTAGAAACTAAAAATATTTAACCAAGATTTCCACCATAAATCGTGTTGTAAATTGTAACAAAAAAAAGCAAGACCAGGCCATTTGGACATTCAGAGCTTTTAGTTCCTTGTTTTCCTGAAATTTGCCATTAGTGTTAGGTACCTAAAATCTAGTATGGTGACGTAATCTTTTACTCTGAATTACTGTGACCTATAAAAGATGCCGTATTTTAATGTTTTTTATTTGTATAAAACTGTTGAATTGAAAAAAAAAACTTTTTCAAGAATGCGTTTTTCTTAATTTCAAATTTTGCCCCTTTTCAATTTGTTTTCATGTATTGTGAAAGCGCTATACATTCAACCATGTCTAGTAATGTTTTTTCAAACACATTTGTGTAATATTTTACCGATTTATTACGACTTTCGACGTATTTGCCGCACTTTAAGTTCACACTGAAAAATATAATATAATTGTAGATATGCGTTTTTTTTCTCAATAATTTTTCCATGAATTTTTAGAGTACAACATATATTTTTGTCAGATTTACACGAGTTTATCTATTTCTATAGTCGTTTCGTTAGCGCGACATTTTTTAAACGATGTTATTATAAACAAAGTTGCATGAACATATTATAAATATTCGATAAGGGAAATATTAATGCGCAAAACGTATGTGTGCGAATTTAAATACAATTTGAGCAATAAATGGTTATTTATTGTTGACATAGACATACAAATCTAGATATTAAACCCTCTTTTAAGGTGCACGACGTAATATTTAACGTAACGTCAAAAAAGCTCAAATGACGCTACGTTTAGAGGCCCCAATAACGTGCGCTACGTCGTATTGAAATTGTTACGATTTTCAATGTAAAAGAATTAACAAAACTTCATTTGTTTTAAAATCTACCGGTATTATGTACTACATGCAATAAAGCACTAACAGTGCAAACTGCGCTTTGATTAATATTTGTTTTACATACATGGATCAAACTCATGGATGCAAAGCTAAAACTAGGTACTCTAAGTGGTGTCAGAGGAGAAGATTGTTTATAAAGTTAACAACGGACGGATAACAGATGACAGACAAGTCAATAAGTGATCACAATATAGAAAAGGGACAGACATACGCTTTAGGAAAAACCTTACTGCATACTAGCATAGTAAAAATTCTGATCATTTGGATGGACTTTATCTCTTTACTGGAGTTTTATGAAAATGATTTTAGTCTTTTTAAATTACATCAATGAATTGGCACTTATTAAATGATTTTCAGGTACGAATTAAAGAACATGTTTGTAAAAGTACTGCCTCCCTCTTTTTTTTATTTTTTCCTTTCTCCCTCCCCTTTTCTCCTTTCTCACTCCCCTCACCTCCTTTCTCCCTCCCCTCACCTCCTTTCTCCCTCCCCTCTACTCCTTTCTCCCTCCCCCTCTCTCCCTGTCTCCTACTACCCTGTCCACCCTCTCCTTCATGAGTCGGTGTTTTTTCTTAAGTCTACGCGATTCAATTGTCGCAATTGTTTGACTTTATTTTTAATATATGTTCTATTATTGTGACAGTTCGGTATATACTACTCCTAAAAAATTGCATTATTAAAGAATTAACTGCATTATGTTTAGTTTTGTCGGTGTGTAAAGGCATGAGCCGGGACACGTTTTGTAAGAAATGATATAGAGAGCTGGGTAAGGGACAGAACTGTTTTCTATGTGAAGCGGCTAAAATGATAAAATCCAAACTTATAATAAAACTACTCTAAGCTCTTAACATGAGAGACGCGTAAAACAGTATAGACTAGACATTTATTTAAACCTATGTTCCGTGAATTACGCTTTTTTGCTTGATTGTTTCATGGTTGTTTAACGCCACTTTCAGGAATTGTTTTGCAATATCATGGCGTCCAGTTGTTATTGACGGAGGAAGCTGGAGTTCATTGAAAAACCAGACCTTCAGCAGGAAAACTGGCAAACCTACTCATTTATTATTGGAGTAGAGCGCGCCCTGCCCGCAGTAAGACTCGAACCTGCAATTTTTGTTGACAGACCACGTGATACCAATAAATGAGTCATAGTTCTAAGAAATACCAATAGATATCCTGAATGCGAAGGTAAATTTACGAGTCATAGAAATGTTATCAATTTCCAG
This sequence comes from Limnoperna fortunei, assembly GCA_944474755.1. NCBI lineage: Eukaryota > Metazoa > Mollusca > Bivalvia > Mytilida > Modiolidae > Limnoperna > Limnoperna fortunei. Next base: position 37,990,384 of record OX104113.1, read on the forward strand.
CTAAAACAAAGTACATTTGGTTTGAAAGTAAGCAATGCAGGTGCGTTTCTTTAATTTGCGCTTTTGTACTTGTTCCTACCAGTTATTCATTCTGAATGAAAATCTTTCTCAGAAACATGTACATGTATAACCATTATTAAAAAATCCTTGATAAACACTTGATAAAGTAACGGATCATAAACTATGTTCGTGAATGGCATACAAATCGGTTTATGACTTTCCATTTTAAAGATCATTTTAACTTAAAATAAATCTAAAACCACATATTCATAAACTACCCGGGAGGATTCTGCAATTAGTTTTCCTACAGAAATACGTCAGCAGCATTTCGCGGAAACGCTTTGTGTTAGAATTTTAGGTTAATACGTTATTATGTAACGATAATTGCATTTTTTCTTTTATTTTTATTTTATTAAAACGTTATGAAGCAATTTGAAGTTTGGTTATTTGAGGATTTACGCCACATTTTAAGCATATGTTGAGCTTTATCATGGCATACAGTATTATTGGAGTACACGGTGACATGTCCATACTTGTGCCAGTAACGTGACGACACTTGTCATTTTAGCCAATATAAATAAATTTAAGAGCAGTGCACTGTTTTGATTTGTAAACAAATTCATAAAACAATTTTCATGGAGACAAACCCACATACCGACACTACTTTTTATTAATCAAGAAAGGCTTACAATGCAATGTGGTCACCAAGGTCAACCGCAAATACGTTACGCTAGCTTCGTAAACAAATAGAAATGATAAAAAAATCACAAATAGTTCTGGTTTGATGAATAAAACTGGCATCATCAGAGGTCTTCAGAGACTTTTTCGGTGTGTTGAGCGACTTCTATTGTGGCCAAGCTCGTGGTGGAACTTTAGTAATGGCAGCAACTTATAGAAATTTAAAGCCACCCTAATTTAGCTGCTCGATTGTTATAGCTCCCAGACATTGTGTTTATCCGACTCCGTGTTGACACTGAACATTTTATAATGGCGGGCATTATGTGTACTGTGTATGATATGTATTACTCCTCGCAATCGTCAAACTTATTGTTAAAAATATAAAAATGTAAGAAAATAATTTCTTTTCCAGTATTTATTGAACATTTACTTTTAAGGAATGACGTTCACATATGCCATATTTAGTATGTTGTCATAAATATATAGCTTGTATTATGAATGGGGCTCAGGGTCTGGAAAAACGAGAGGTTGGGCAGAATACAAAATACAAGAGCGATATTTATCAAATAAGGACTTTTTACGAGGTCAATCCGTAGTTATATGGACCGTGGAGGAAAATATTGACCGAGGACGAAGTATTTTTCTACAGGTCCATATAACTACGTATTGACAGAGTAAAAAGTCCTTAATTGTTATATTACATATGAATTTTTCTCTATTTATTTAAATTTAGAATAATGAGTCGGAAGAGTATATCCGGATCTATTTTTAGAAACAAGCCTTAAATATGCTTTATAAATAGTAACATGCCTTAAATATGCTTTAAAAATAGTAACAAGCCTTAAATATGCTTTAGAAATAGAATATATACACAGAATATTTTGGGGGACCACGTGACTAAATAATCCAATGAAAATGTAAGAATCATAAACCATATGTAATATTTTTCTTTATCCATACTATTTTAGTGACTGCCAAAATATTGTACTAAATGTCCTAACCATTTTCTCTTGATTTACTGTTTGTTAACTTGTTCCTGTCCTGAATATAGCTGAAAAACTGCCATCATCCAATCCATCAATCAACCAACGAACTGCGTGTAAGTCGAGGAAGAGCATTTCCAAATCGCTCAACTTCTTTGAGAAGCTAATATACTTCTCGTCGGTGATGGAAATACAGTTGATATTACCCTAGCTCCTGTACGAACAGATGTGCATCGTATCTGGTCAAATTGTGGAAGACTATGGGTACGAATTCGGGTAGTTCACGGTGTGTGAAGCTGATACTGATTCGTGTAGGCTAAAGCTGGCTCTGGATGACATATGTTTCGATTTTCTCGACTCTGAAACTCAAAGATTCTAAGTCGTGTAGCTGTTTGGGAGAATTGTTTCAGTGTCAAATACGTTTAATACAGTCCACTTGTCTGATGACAATCTGGTCATCGATCGAAGCCTATTTTATACTGCTCTCAATTAGGTTTTCGAGGGCACTTTTGTTCATTCGAGAGTAATTGGAGATTCCTCTTCTCTTCGTCGAAGCTTTCAATTGTCGTTTGTTGTATACTACCGTCCTCTCAATTAGCTTTACCAGCGCGTTCTTTTGTAACCTGCTATACATCTTCAAACGTTTCCCCTGATCTGATTACGTTAGTCTTATCTTATACTACAATCATATTGTGTAATGTGATTCATGTTAGGTCTTCCTCTATTACTGGGACCTCCCTAAGCCGTCAGATGAAATATTAATTAAGATGGAACGAGACTGTAAGGTAACGTTCTCGTCGTACCTGGGGCTGCGTGCAACTTACGGTAACTGAAGTGGATCCGACGCCGGTATGGTTGAGAATTTAAGATTTATATATGGTATCCAATGAGACACTGTTCGATTTAATTTTAGGATCGGTTGACTATTTAAGGTCTTTCCCACTTCCAGTGGGAAGACCTTATTGTTTTTGGTCGGATTATTTTTCTTTTTTTTCCCGCCAACTTCAAAACCAAACAGTTTAAAAACTACTCGACATATCATTTTGGTCTTTCGCGACAAGTTTTGGGCACTGAAAGTCTATTCGGAATTCACCCTGTGAAATCGAAACATTTTTCTTTACGGATTTATCTGCCCAAACACCGAAAACCTTGTTATCGCGTAATCTCTGGAACTATAACAGATACAAGAAAACTAAAAAGTAACAAATGTTAAGAAACTTTTGGGACAACTTTATGACATATTTTTTGGCTAAAAATTTCTGACTAGCGAAGGCAAGCGGTATACCTTGAATGTTTCAATGACTCCGCTTATCACAAAAAATCACAAACCGTAAGTCGAAATCACAAAAGGTCTTCACCATTTATCGTCCTGTGACATGTCCTTAAAGAAAATGTCAAAGTCAGTGTTCAGAAGTGACCTCGACCTTAGGCCTCCAATCTTGTTATCATTACTACTCAAAAACTACAAAAGATAGAAGAAGACAATAAATAGGAAAAATACTCTTCTCATCAAGGCCCTCATTTGATACATTTGGTCCGAAACTGTGCGACGAACCGTTTTCGAGTTCGGGGTCTTGACTCATTTCGGTTGATCAGTTTTTGGCATACAACTTGAAAACGGTTACAGATAATTTAGTAAACATGAAGGTTTAACAGGATCATCAAGTAAACCTTCTATTTGACCCAAAATTCAAAGGTCACAGGTCAATGTCATATACCATAGCAACCAGGTCACCATTACAAAAAGTCCTTAGCAATCATATATTTTTTAAATCAGGATAATGTACTTTACTGAAATATGTAATTTTACAACCGGAAGTGGCATTTTGTCCTTAGCAATAGCCACAAAGTCCTTGACAACCATGTATTTTTTTACTCATGACCACAGAAATAGTCTATTCCGCCTAAAAATGGTCTAGTAAGTTATGTAGTCAAGTTCACAACAAGAGATGAAGAAAAATTATTTTCATAAAGGTATCTGGGAAAGACCTTTCTAATTGTTCTTGAACAATTAGCCCTATCTTTTGTTCTTGATTTCAGCAGAAGTACGACAGAATCGAAATGTTGATACTACTACAGGTAAACGTTAAAATTTTACACAAAATAGTTAAAAAATTGCAAAAAAAACTCAAAACGACCAAGACATTAATAATCGATAAAATAGTTAACACAATGATCATGACCGATTTTATTTATTTTGTTAAACTTAAAACAATGCTGGTAGAATAACACCAGATTTTTAATGCATCTATTATTATAGTGTATTACATATTGGTGTTTAGTTCGATTTTTGAATATAATTAAATTCAAATCAGTTTTATTTGAAATTTTATTTCTTACGTTTGCAATTGTATTTGTAATTATATTTTATAAGAAAAAAGGATTATGAGCAAAGTTTTCGTGCCATCCGTCCGTTATATGGCAAAGAGTTCGTTGTTATAAATATTGGACGGATAAACGTAAAAATATCGCAATTATTCAATTTATGAATTTAACGCATAAATTTCTGGCACAATAAGGAAGGCTCTAAGCTATTGTAAGAGAGATAACTCAAAAAACTAAATGGTGTAGTTTCGTTATCATAAAACTTGACGGAATTTACCCAACTATATATCTAGAGTATATTATTAGATATATCCATGCTCATGTTGTTGTCTGAACGTGTGTACTTTCATGTCTTCTTTCATAAATAAAAAAAAGATAATCAGAATTTTCTACTGCCTTATAATAATAGATAGATTAAAAGCACTATTATTTTGTTAACACCTTTGCTTTATAATCCCTTTTATGTTTGATAAAATTAACATTTTATTATCAGCCATCGAATACGCACATCTTTATTTTATCTGCATAGGTAACACAAATTTAGATTGTGTTACCTCACCGCCAAGTCCATATATCTTTAAATACCGTAGAATGGATAACTGTAGTACGAATGACAGATGAATGGATAAGGCTATACATCTGTCATATACATAAACGAGCAAATTTAACAAATATTACATTAATTGGTATGTACCCCCAAACTGAAGAATGGAATGAACCAATGAATAAAAACGTGTGTTATCCAAGCAAGAATAGTACGATATACAAGATCAACATACCGACATCTAAAGAAATCTCTAATTCCATTAACGGATCAGAAATCGTGATTCTGTTGGGCAAACACAACAAAGATATACGTCGTTAAAACCGAGTATATTGGTGAGTAGTACACTGAATTTATATACAACATGTGTGGACACAGAAAAATGTCTCGCCTGCATTCCGCATCAGTAACGAAAAAAAATTACGTCATAAGCATTAAGTAAATAGCATAAAATTGTTATCATTTAAAATATACAATGCATGGTTACAGAGAAACAGACCTAATCCAAGAACTTTAGTTGAAACCTACGAGACAGTCATGTACTAATCATTAGCAATCTATATACCAAATACTGTCATCCTACCATGCATGGCTACAGAGGAAGTGCCCTAATCCAAAAACTTTAACATAGTCACTGGACCATGAAATTGAAGTCAAGGTAAGGTGAAACCTACCAGACAGTCATGTACCATTCATCAGCAACCATGCGTGGTAACAGAGAAGCTGCCGTAACGCAAAACTTTAACGTAGGACCGTGAAATTGAGGTCAAGGTCAGGTGACACCTACCAGGCAGTCATGTACTATTCATCAAGAATCTATATACCAAATATTGTCATCCTACCATCCGTGGTTACAGAGAAACTGCCGTAACCCAAAAACTTAAACGTAGTCGCTGGACCGTGAAGTTGAGGTCAAGGTCAGGTGACACCTACCAGACAGTCATGTACTATTAATCAGCAACCTAGATACTAATATTGTCATCCTTCTATGCGTAGTTACAGAGAAACTGCCGTACCCCAAAAACTTTAACGTAGTCGCTGGACTGTGAAAAATGAGGTAAAGGTCAGGTGACAGGTGACTGACTGACTATCGTGGCAGGCGAGACAAAAATTGTCCATGGAGCTTGTCGCAACTGTATCTGTTGGTAGTTACTTATTGTACGAGTGATGGTTTATAGTTTGTTGGTTAATCTCTAAACAAAATATTTTAGCCTGAGTTCTGCTGTCTTTCGTCTTCCGGGTTTATATCAGTAAAGTTGTGTTGAATTTCTCTAAGTATAACGAATCCAGACCTTGGCGTTTATACCATACTATAGATACGTATTCTAACAACACATATTTATTGACAACCACTGTGTTAAAAGTGTACCCATGTAGTTTGTTTACAACAGGTCATTGGTAACCATGTAGTTTGTTTACAACAGTTCAGTTAAAGTGATGGTTGGTTTACAAAAGGTCAGTGTAAAGTGGTAGTTAGTTTACAACAGTTCAGTGTAAAGTGGTAGTTGGTTTACAAAAGGTCAGTGTAACCATGTAGTTGGTTTACAAAAGGTCAGTGTAACCATGTAGTTGGTTTACAACAGGTCAGTGTAACCATGTGGTTGGTTTACAACAGGTCAGTGTAACCATGTAGTTGGTTTACAACAGGTCAGTGTAACCATGTAGTTTGTTTACAACAGGTCGGTGTAACCATGTTGGTTTACAACAGGTCAGTGTAACCATGTAGTTGGTTTACAACAGGTCAGTGTAACCATGTAGTTTGTTTACAACAGGTCAGTGTAAACATGTAGTTTGTTTACAACAGGTCTGTGTAACCATGTAGTTGGTTTACAACAGGTCAGTGTAACCATGTAGTTGGTTTACAACAGGTCAGTGTAACCATGTTGTTGGTTTACAACAGGTCAGTGTAAAGTGGTAATTGGTTTACAACAGGTCTGTGTAACCATGTAGTTGGTTTACAACAGGTCAGTGTAACCATGTAGTTTGTTTACAACAGGTCAGTGTAACCATATAGTTCATTTACAACTGGTCAGTGTAACCATGTAGTTGGTTTACAACAGGTCAGTGTAACCAGGTAGTTGGTTTACAACAGGTCAGTGTAACCATGTAGTTGGTTTACAACAGGTCAGTGTAACCATGTAGTTGGTTTACAACAGGTCAGTGTAAAGTGGTAGTTGGTTTACAACAGGTCTGTGTAACCATGTAGTTGGTTTACAACAGGTTAGTGTAAAGTGGTAGTTGGTTTACAACAGGTCAGTGTAACCATGTAGTTTGTTTACAACAGGTCAGTGTAACCATGTAGTTTGTTTACAACAGGTCTGTGTAACCATGTTGTTGGTTTACAACAGGTCAGTGTAACCATGTAGTTTGTTTACAACAGGTCAGTGTAACCATGTAGTTTGTTTACAACAGGTCTGTGTAACTATGTTGTTGGTTTACAACAGGTCAGTGTAACCATGTAGTTTGTTTACAACAGGTCAGTGTAACCATGTAGTTTGTTTACAACTGGTAAGTGTAACCATGTAGTTGGTTTACAACAGGTCAGTGTAACCATGTAGTTCCTTTACAACAGGTCAGTGTAACCATGTAGTTCGTTTACAACTGGTCAGTGTAACCATGTAGTTGGTTTACAACAGGTCAGTGTAAAGTGGTAGTTGGTTTACAACAGGTCTGTGTAACCATGTAGTTGGTTTACAAGAGGTCAGTGTAAAGTGGTAGTTGGTTTACAACAGGTCAGTGTAAAGTGGTAGTTGGTTTACAACAGGTCTGTGTAACCATGTAGTAGGTTTACAACAGGTCAGTGTAAAGTGGTAGTTGATTTACAACAGGTCAGTGTAACCATGTAGTTGGTTTACAACAGGTCAGTGTAACCATGCAGTTGGTTTACAACAGGTCTGTGTAACCATGTAGTTGGTTTACAACAGTTCAGTGTAACCATGTAGTTGGTTCACAACAGTTCAGTGTAACCATGTAGTTTGTTTACAACAGGTCAGTGTAACCAAGTAGTTAGTTTACAACAGGTCTGTGTAACCATGTAGTTTGTTTACAACAGGTCAGTGTAACCATGTAGTTCGTTTACAACAGTTCAGTGTAAAGTGGAAGTTAGTTTACAACAGGTCAGTGTAACCATGTAGTTGGTTTACAACAGGTCAGTGTAACCATGTAGTTTATTTACAATAGTTCAGTGTAAAGTGGTGGTTGGTTTACAACAGTTCAGTGTCAAGTGATGGTTGGTTTACAACAGTTCAGTGTAAAGTGGTGGTTGGTTTACAATAGTTCAGTGTAAAGTGATGGTTGGTTTACAACAGTTCAATGTAAATTAAGTGATGGTTGGTTTACAACAGGTCAGTGTAAAGTGATGGTTGGTTTACAAAAGGTCAGTGTAACCATGTAGTTGGTTCACAACAATTCAGTGTAAAGTGATGGTTGGTTCACAACAATTCAGTGTAAAGTGATGGTTGGTTCACAACAATTCAGTGTAAAGTGATGGTTGGTTTACAACAGTTCAGTGTAAAGTGATGGTTGGTTTACAACAGGTCAGTGTAACCATGTAGTTGGTTCACAACAATTCAGTGTAAAGTGATGGTTGGTTTACAACAATACAGTGTAAAGTGATGGTTGGTTCACAACTATTCAGTGTAAAGTGATGGTTGGTTCACAACAATTCAGTGTAAATTGATGGTTGGTTTACAACAGGTCAGTGTAACCATGTAGTTGGTTCACAACAATTCAGTGTAAAGTGATGGTTGGTTTACAACAGGTCAGTGTAAAGTGATGGTTGGTTCACAACAATTCAGTGTAAAGTGATGGTTGGTTTACAACAGGTCAGTGTAACCATGTAGTTGGTTCACAACAATTCAGTGTAAAGTGATGGTTGGTTTACAACAGTTCAGTGTAAAGTGATGGTTGGTTTACAACAGGTCAGTGTAACCATGTAGTTGGTTCACAACAATTCAGTGTAAAGTGATGGTTGGTTTACAACAATTCAGTGTAAAGTGATGGTTGGTTCACAACAATTCAGTGTAAAGTGATGGTTGGTTCACAACAATTCAGTGTAAAGTGATGGTTGGTTCACAACAATTCAGTGTAAAGTGGTGGTTGATTCACAACAATTCAGTGTAAAGTGATGGTTGGTTTACAACAGTTCAGTGTAAAGTGAAGGTTGGTTTACAACAGGTCAGTGTAACCATGTAGTTTGTTTACGACAGTTCAGTGTAAAGTGGTGGGTGGTTGGTTTACAACAGTTCAGTGTAACCATGTTGTTGGTTTACAACAGGTCAGTGTAAAGTAGTAGTTGGTTTACAACAGGTCAGTGTAACCATGTAGTTGACTTACAACAGGTCAGTGTACCCATGTAGTTGGTTTACAACAGGTCAGTGTAACCAAGTAGTTAGTTTACAACAGGTCAGTGTAACCATGTAGTTAGTTTACAACAGGTCAGTGTAACCAGGTAGTTGGTTTACAACAGGTCAGTGTACCCATGTAGTTGGTTTACAACAGGTCAGTGTAACCAAGTAGTTAGTTTAAAACAGGTCAGTGTAACCATGTAGTTGGTATACAACAGGTAAGCGTAACCATGTGGTTGGTTTACAACAGGTCAGTGTAACCATGTAGTTAGTTTACAACAGGTCAGTGTAACCATGTGGTTGGTTTACAACAGGTCTGTGTAACAATGTAGTTAGTTTACAAAAGGTCAGTGTAACCATGTGGTTGGTTTACAACAGGTCAGTGAAAAGTGGTAGTTGGTTTACAACAGGTCAGTGTAACCTTGTGGTTGGTTTTCAACAGGTCAGTGTAACCATGTAGTTAGTTTACAACAGGTCAGTGTACCCATGTAGTTGGTTTACAACAGGTCAGTGTAACCAAGTAGTTAGTTTACAACAGGTCAGTGTACCCATGTAGTTGGTTTACAACAGGTCAGTGTAACCAAGTAGTTAGTTTACAACAGGTCAGTGTAACCATGTAGTTGGTTTACAACAGGTCAGTGTAACCATGTAGTTAGTTTACAACAGGTCAGTGTAACCATGTAGTTGGTTTACAACAGGTCAGTGTAACCATGTAGTTGGTTTACAACAGGTCAGTGTAACCATGTAGTTGGTTTACAACAGGTCAGTGTAACCATGTAGTTGGTTTACAACAGGTCAGTGTAACCATGTAGTTAGTTTACAACAGGTCAGTGTAACCATGTAGTTGGTTTACAACAGGTCAGTGTAACCATGTAGTTAGTTTACAACAGGTCAGTGTAACCATGTAGTTGGTTTACAACAGGTCAGTGTAACCATGTAGTTGGTTTACAACAGGTCAGTGTAACCATGTAGTTAGTTTACAACAGGTCAGTGTAACCATGTAGTTTGTTTACAACAGGTCAGTGTAACCATGTTGTTGGTTTACAACAATTCTGTGTAACCATGTTGTTGGTTTACAACAGGTCAGTGTAACCATGTAGTTGGTTTACAACAGTTCAGTGTAACCATGTTGTTGGTTTACAACAGGTCTGTGTAACCATGTGGTTGGTTTACAACAGGTCAGTGTAACCATGTAGTTGGTTTACAACAGTTCAGTGTAACCATGTAGTTGGTTTACAACAGGTCAGTGTAAAGTGGTAGTTGGTTTACAACAGGTCAGTGTAACCATGTAGTTGGTTTACAACAGGTCAGTGTAACCATGTAGTTGGTTTACTACAGGTCAGTGTAACCATGTAGTTAGTTTACAACAGGTCAGTGTAACCATGTAGTTTGTTTACAACAGGGCAGTGTAACCATGTAGTTGGTTTACAACAGGTCAGTGTAAAGTGGTAGTTGGTTTACAACAGGTCAGTGTAACCATGTAGTTGGTTTACAACAGGTCAGTGTAACCATGTAGTTTGTTTACAACAGGTCAGTGAAACCATGTAGTTGGTTTACAACAGGTCAGTGTAAAGTGGTAGTTGGTTTACAACAGGTCTGTGTAACCATGTAGTTGGTTTCCAACAGGTCAGTGTAACCATGTAGTTGGTTTACAACAGTTCAGTGTAACCATGTAGTTTGTTATACAGCAGGTCCGTGTAACCAGGTAGTCGGTTTACAACAGTTCAGTGTAACCATTTAACGTCCGTCAATGATTTAATAGATGCGGGTGTCCGTATTTTTATGAATATCAGTCCGTTTGCTAGTAGTAACCTTTTGATCGGTTTGTAGTTTTAATGATTTACATGCTATGCCAAGTAAGACTATGGTAGCCGAGTGCATGGTTTATGCAGAGGTGTTTACCATTATGGATTTTCCGGAATTATTCCGAATTTGGGTCTAAAAATACGCATCACGGAAATGCACCCGGGAATTACGCATTTCCGCCGGTATTACAATTAACTTTCAAATGCTTTTGGTTGTGATTTTGTGACATTGTACAGGTATTTTAATATTGATTGAACATGTTTTTTATTTATGTTTGATCAATAAAATGTGTATCAAAAAGATGTTATAGTAAAAGACTGGCCAGAAACCCTTTTAGTATTGTTATAAGTTCGGACATTTTTTTGCAAAGTTTCAGATTACAGATAAATGTGCCAAATTACTTAAAAAATTAATTTGGTTTACTGGGAGTACAGCAATGGGGTTAACACCTCTGTTTATGTAGCTTGACATCTACTATTGATCACGTGGTCTGTCAAAATTGGGGTTGCGGGTTCGAGTCTCACTGTTGGCAGGCTACACTCGACTCCAATCTATATTGACAAGGATTGACAGTTTTCCTACTGGTCGGGGGTTTTCTCCGAGTACTCCAACTTCCTCCCAAATGAAAGCTTGTGGCCATGATATAGCTGAAAAATTGCTCAAAGTGGCATTAAACACAATTTTAACAAACAAGTAAGTAAGACTGTGGTTAAATCTATATCCAAATGATACAAATTGTTTACACCTTGGCCACACGTACAAGAGTAGTCCGAGAATCCTCTGCCGTCCAACGCTTTTTTAAATTTTTGTTTTTGCCCGAGACGTCCCATGTAAAAAAAAAATAAAAAAAGCGTTGGACGGCAGAGGATTCTCGGACTAGTACAAGAGGTAGTACAAAAATGAAGTTTTGATCCTTTGAGTAATATTAATGATTGTTGGTTTGAATAATGTTTAACATGAGTAAGAGCGTTATCGACATTAAACAGATTTCTGCTTAAGCTGGTTCTAGAGGGTATTTATTCTATGTTTAATTCCTCACTATGGTTTTAAGATAAATTATAGCGCGGCTGCGTTTCTTATAACGTTTTATTTGTGTAGTGATTTTGTGCCCCAAATTTATACACCATAGTTCGTGTAAATGAACTTTCATTTATTGTATCATTGTGAAAACATGAGCCGCTTTTTTCCGTGTCGTTGCGTTAACAAAAATCTTCAAACTCCTAAACTAAAAATAGGCATTTTAAGAAGTGTTTCCCATCAGAAGAGAAGAAAGCTGGATGGATGCCTTTTTTGAACAAAAAACCTGATATAGAAATTTGCAGATATTTGCTCATACTAGTACGTTAACTGACAAATATATGCTTAATCCTTTTTTACTAGACTGTATTTGCAACAGTGATTTTTTAACGTAGCAATTCGAAAAGTCGCCTGTATTCTTATAGGTGTGAACTTGTTTAGATATTTTTTCATCGTGTCATACAACTTTTCACCAAAATGATTTAAGTCGCTTGATCGGCTATTATCTTGAAAACTATAGCCGACTAAAGGAAACTATGGTCCAGCAAAACAAGATTTATAAATATGTTATATGCCTGAATTTTGTCAAAGTGACCTCTGATGCCTTAAAATCGCATTTTACTGTAAACAGCAACAATGATCAGCATGATCTTAACTGTCAGTCAATTGATATTTTAAGCTATTTAACATTTGGATAGGTGGAATACTTCTGTCTTGGTCTTAAGATCTTGAAGTGTTATTTAGGAATGTTTTTAAAATATTCCCATTTTAACAATACATGGTACTGTGAGCGTTCCCAGGTCTCGAACCACATAGCTGCTACTTGACCTACCACTGAGCAGGGGTTGAAACGTTATTATACGGAATGGCTGACCATAGACCATTGTAACATGTTTAGCAATCTGAGTAAAATGAAATCTTTCAATTACCTCACCCGGCCCGACCCTTTATCTATTGTCGCCGCGTGGATATTATAAAAGGTAGGGAGAAAATAAAACATTTAATTGTAATTAGGTTGCATGTTTATAAAGTACCACGTTTTTTCACGCTAGATGTTTCGGAAAAATGCCGCTACAAACGGCAAAATTGTCATCTGTACCCAACACTACATACTTGTGCAGTTGCATTTACAATTCTCTATGCACCTGATGTATACAAATATAGAACTATGTACTATTTATTATGCAGTCGTTATTCTAATAATGACAACAACCTTGATCTATAAATACACAATGTTTAAATAAATATGGTGGTCTCGGTGGTAGAGTGGTGAAGTTAGTCATTTACTAATGATCACGTGGTCTATCAACACTGAGGTTGCGAGTTCGAGTCTCACTGCAGGCAGGATCTTAATTGACAAGGATTGCCAGTTTTCCTAGCGTTGGTCGTGGGTTTTCTTCAGTACTCCCGCTTACTCCCCCAATAAAAACTGGATGCCATGATATAAGTGTAAAACTACTATTCAAACAATCAAACAAACAATAATTAAATATGGTATGCTCATAATTTTTTCTTCTTAATTTGCTGTAAACTTTGCCTGCATTTATAAAGTAACCACACAAACAGCATACAATAAGTTTACATTTACGCTGTATGGTATAACTCTACCTCTAAAAAATATTAATAGATGCCCTGATCAAATAGAGAAGTCACCTGTACACAAATAGTTTTATTCTTTATATAAAATATGCAAAATTTAACAATTCATAACATTTAATCATTTCATAAATGCAGGATCTGTAATTTAACTATTTAACAATGTCTCCATGAAATGTGGTGTGACCATAGTATATCACAAGTTTAGCTTTTCTAAAAAGCTAACCGTCTCTTAGCTGCATTACAAATTTTATGGATTTATTAAAGTATCTGTTTATTTTTTGTTATTTATTTGCAAGATAGGTAAACAATGTACATGAACCTTGTAAGGACATTGTTTACGCTAACCTATTATCCAATGGTGCTTGAGAGATTTAAATGCCTGTCGTCACTTCACACGTGCTTTTTAAAAAATAATTAAACAAAAGTTGACTCCCTAAACAACAATGTTCAAAATAAGCGGTAAAAATATGTTTTGTTAAATTTGCATCAATATCAGAACGAAAATAAAGATACAGAACATATAATTTTTTCCTAACCAAACAGCTTTAAAAGTAGGGAGATTACCTTTTAATTGCTCACTGACCATTGTATGAAATAGAAGTCAATATGTCGAACGTAACATTTCTACACTAAAATTCTGATTAACGAAAATAAAGATATAGAACATATAATTTTTTCCAAAACAGCTTTATAAAGTAGGGAGATTTTGGTACAATGTTAACCTTATAATTGTTCACTGACCAATGCATTGAATGAAATAGAAGTCAATATGTGGAACGTTACATTACTACACTAAAATACTGATTACAACCCCGATTCGATCTAAGATCGAATATATCGAAATTTCAGTACACATACTAGTGCGATCCTGACGTAAACCAATGAAATGAGAAAAATATTTATAGATTTTGTTAACCACCCAATCAAGTAGCAGAGAGTCATTTACTCCGAAGACTGATCGTCATTTGACTATGTATACCGTCTCCCATGGGAGACGGTAATGAGATGTAATAATAGTGCCAAGTGTGAACAGGAACACATGACCATAGTATATCATGAAATGTAATAATAGTGCCAAGTGTGAACAGGAACACATGACCGTATTATCATGAGATGTAATACTGTGCCCAATAAAAATGTTCTATATGCACATATGGATGTATGTATCCAGCCAGTCTGATGACCTAATTAATTTTTTGTGTAAATGGCCCCAATGCCGATTCGCCATCATAATGGTCCCTATAATATCCATTTGTGATCACGGGCACCTCTTTTTCTACATATTCAGTTTATAACAACAGATGAATTGTAAAAACATCCTAATGCTGCATATGAGAATTTAAATAGGTGACAGATTTTTGAGATCACTGAAATAAGTATAAGGTTAAACAACTGAACATACATAAATTATTGGATGATCGGAGATACTATGTGATGTTTAACGAAAATGCCAACTTATAATCTACACTTGTGTCATAGATAGGACTAGACTTGTTACTCCCTTTATCACACGATTTTCATTATTATCTGATAAATTCAATTTTTGTATCTGGTATTTTTAACATTTCCTGTCTATAAAATCTTTAATAATAAATAATCTTTCTGTGTTGGTTCTGATTTAAACATTACAAATGCTTTCCATTATAAATTATTAAGATTAATTTCAAATATCTGTAGTTATGATAAAAAAGCAGATGATCTGTTTTGATTTTCATTAAAACAACGGAAAACATGATAAGATATACTGTCTGTAGCAAACAAAAATGGCATCCTTCCAGTTTTTTTCGGCAGCAAATATTGATAAGTATTACATTGTGAGTGATTTAAGATAATTAGTTATATATTCTATGAATTAACTGCTAATGTAGGAAGAACAGCAAAAACTGAAAATGTAAACTTTCTGTGGAATGTTGGCGTAAAACCATGCACTACACAGGATACAAGATTGAGGTCTTATTCTTTAAAAAATAAGTTCAAATTTCTGGATATATTGTAAATAAGCATCCTATGGCAAGACTTATAAAAATAACTGAACTCCAGGATGTACTGTTGTATATGAAATCCTCAATGAAATAAAAAAAATTAGCTACGAAATAAAATACATAAAACCTGATCAATTTAAAATATGGTGGATTTGTAGGAACTTAGCATACTATCAGCAAAACTTCAATGATGATCACCATCATTTTCAGTGTCATTTACCGGCAACATTTATTTTTAACAATCTTACTTTAGATCTGTTTTTATTATATAAAGTATTTTAATTCATTTTTTTTTAAATATAATGGTGTAATTCAAAATAGAATTTAACACAAAAACACAAAGGAATGTTGAAGGAATCAATATTAAAAGACTGATTGATATTCTTATAGAAGATCTTTACATGTACAATATTTTTGTTTGAAACAAACTTCACAAATGTCATTCACAATGAAGCGTTAATGATTAAAATAGGTCACCTACTGTCATTAAATGAAAACATCACTTGGTGATATTTCCGAATTTACTCGACCATTTCCTGTGTCGTAATTAACAATCAAGACCTGCTTTTGCAAGCAGTAACTAAGATTTTCAAATGATATTGATATTATATATTTACAAAACCTATAATATAACACATTTGATTTTTCTTCGTCCCGATTTACGTTTCACTTTAGGGTCTAACACGGCGATAAGAGCCTCGTCAAACACATCTTTTAGTCCTTGTCGCGTCAATGCAGAGCACTCAACGTAACAGTCTGCATTAACGCGTTTTGCTAATCTTTGTCCTTCCTCCGTTGTCACTGTTTTTTGTCTACGTTTTTGTAATTTTTGTTTTACTTTTTCGTCGTCCCTAAGGTCACTTTGAGTCCCAACAATAATGTATGCTGAAGATGGCGATTGATGTAACACTTCAGGTATCCATTTTTGTTCTAAATTTTTCATTGATTCTGGCATTACCACAGAAAATGCCATCAAGAATACATGAGTTCCTGGGTATGAAAGTAGACGTAGACCTTGATACTCTTCCTAAAGGAATAAATAATTTTTGTTTTTTTGCTCCTGTTTTATAGTTCATAAAACATATTATATGATCTCAAAAAGCAACTTATATGTACTTGGCGCATAGAGATAAAGCGCTCACTATACGAGGCAGTTCTGCAATATACACTAAACTACAAGTTTATTGACAATATTAGATCAAGAATGACAAATTAGATCCAGAGTCTAGGAACATCTTGTGAGGGTTCACAGGGCTCGATCCACAGAGCTGCCCTGCGCGAAACCAGATGGCGGATAGGGGATGCATTCTCGTTGGGGGGTGTCGGGTCATACTACAGAAAGCCTGACAGCGGACCACAGTGGATAACATATTTGGAGAGTTCCATGCTCCTTGCACGATAAAGACCCCTCTTGTCGTATCAATAATAGTAGGCTCGTTGTAGCTGCAACTAGAGTCTAAATTTTCCACCCCTACCCATACCCCCTATCTTTCCAGTGGCATTCAAAATTTTACACTTTGGTCCATCTTTCCTGAATTGATTTATTGCTTGCTAACCTTTTCTCGTCCTGTATATAGCTTAAATAATGCTCGATGGACCTAAGGCAAACATCCAATTGATAAATAAATCAAGAGTTGGAATGAAAACTTAAAAAAACAGCAGATTTTGAAAGGAAATTTCTTCCGTTAAAGCAAATAAAGTGTAAACTACTTGCGCTGTTTCAATCAGATAAAAAAGACTTATTTTTGTCATTGACATTGTGTCTGATTTGGCAGTGAAAGTAACCGAACTTAAACACTTCCTTAATATTATACAATATAACTTCCACTGACTGTATATGAATAATAACGATAAAAAAACTCGTTTTCAACAACATACTCAAGTTGTGTTTCTATATTTATTTTTCTGTCTGTGTGCTACTTTCTTGGATATATGTTTAATTCCACGTGACATAAATACAATAAAATGAATTGTAACAATTTCAGAATACGTTCTTTTGACCCTGATAATGACATTTTAACATGGTAGCCTTTTATGGGTATATGAGTAAACTTTTATTAAGAAGAGATTCAAACGTTTAACATTTAAATAATGAACTCGTGATGACCACAATCTAAGAATAATGTACCTGTCCAGCTGTGTCAAACAGTCCTAGCTGATACTGTTGTTCTTTGACCTGTACATTAACTGAAAAGAGAATGGCTGCAGTCTTTAACTTGAAGTGATCGGACTAGTCAGACTAGAATTCAATTATTTAAAAACTTTTTGCACTCCGTACTTGGTAAGACTTCCAATTGAACCCCAAATAAAAAATACGCAATGCATTAGACTATTATAAGATACATGGAGTTCGCGTGGCTGCACTTGCCCAATTGGCAATGCATAACTGTGTCCACTGTGGGGTTCACCAGTGGCTGCCGTCCAGTGCCAAATTCTTCTATTTACGTTCGAAATAATGCATTTTTAGTGGGGGTTCAAATGGAAGTCTCACCTTGTGTTCTTTATCGTTCTATTAAATGCACCCACGACATGCGTGTCACAGCATTGAGAGTGTTATTTTCATAATTCATGTAAATCAATTATGCAGTTCTTTTCGGTTACAGTAAGGTAGACATGTCGACTAGAGCATACCCAAAACAGCTATCAGAGTCAGCACCAAGTTATGTTGTTTCATCATAACATCGTTTTGAATTCTTTTCGGTGAAAACTTGGAAAATGACCGATTTTACATGTCCACAGTCATTGCCCGAAAGAACAGTCTAATTTATTTGAAGTATAATTGACATTTTACACTGAATTTTCTCCTTATCAAATACGGGAATTACCGAAAGGGCAATGTTGGACACATTCTTTTAATCTGAACTACATACAATTTTGTACTCGCAAACAGCTTATAGGAACGACACGAAAGAAGCCCAGTCCATTGCTAGGAATATAAATATGTGGAAAACAGCAAGTAACATGTTTTCAATTACATAAATTATAACACTCAAACTTTAACACGTACATAATTATATATTTATGTGTGAACTATTATTACACTTCTACCACTGTGGTCAGTGACACATATGAAGGCGTAATTCAACATTTAACAGTTAAGTGAATTACAATAAAGATGTAAGGAATATTTATGCCTACAGCCATACAAAGTAGGTCAAACAAACATTCATAAGTGACTGTCCATCCAAAAAGTTGTACTTTTGAATAGAATTAATATCTTCTGTTTAAAAAACCAACATTGAACTTTATTTGTCATCACTTCCGGGATACAGTAAAGTAATTGTTAATGTACATTGGACTTTCCAAATGTGTCATAAATCGAAACGGGAAGAATAAACTAGTTAATAATTGTACACCTTACAGTTGATTTTGATTAGAGTCATACATTGTTAGGAGTAAAATGGGGGCCGAATGTATTTATAAACAAACTCTGTAATAATGATCTCACTGCTGATATTACCCCATACAGGTTTGACTTGCAGAAAACATAAAGTATGCAGACAATCGCGTAAATAATTTATTCCGAGATCTCAATTATACCAAAAATATTTTTTTATTTGAATCATGTTTTGCACCACTTTCGGCTATACCATTGTCCGGTTTATATTGGGAAGAAAGCCCGACGGAAATCGTTGAAAACCAACTCAAAAATATATGTATATAAACATTTGTTTGTTTACAATCATAGTGCGTGTTATTATTAATGAATTTGTCTCAAAAACCTCTGAAAAAAATAATGTATGTTTTCTACTGGGGTCCTTATGGACCATCCAATTTCTAATGGGACAAGGGATGGGGGATTAAACAAGATTGCCTTAAATCGGGGACAAGGTTCCTGACTAAATGTTGTTATTTTTTGTTCTTTTTATTTGTTTTTTTTTAGCTGGACAAAAATAACGGGCCCTTAATTGGTAGTTTTAAACAACAAATAACTGCGACGGCTGGAGACTTCGAATAACTGCGACGGCTAGAGACTTTGTTCTTCTCAATACTTGTTAATTAAACTAAAAAAAAACTATGTTTTAAAATGCCCAAACATATTAAAGTATTCGTAATGTGTCCATTAAATGTTTAATGACATACAATTAATTTAAATATTGATCATTGAGCATTTGGACTAAATAAATAATGTTAGTTGCAATAATGTATATATGCGAGGGTATAATGACCCTAAGTAAATTTCAGTTATTATCGGAAGGATGAATGTTTTAACAACACTAAGTTTTAACTAGTCTATGCTGTTTGGCATGCATTTTGATAAAATGTGTATTACAGTGTATATAGGTGAGTTGCTTACCTGCATAATTGTCGAACACTGTTGGTACATAATCAGTTGGGAATTTGTTTGTTGCATAGCTCATCAACATACACGTCTTCCCCACGGCGCCATCGCCAACGACAACACATTTAATAAATTTTGTATCAGTTTCGGCCATAACAATTTAATCTTAATATATTTTAGTCCTTTAAATTTCCTGACACTTCGACATTTTTCTAATATACTTATACCAGTGATAAAATCCGAAAGTTCCGAATAAAGGAAAACAAATAATACACGTCATTAAGGTGCGACAGTAGCCAATCAATACACAAGTTATTAATAGAGGTTTAACTCCAGTTAAACGGGAAAAGGGGGATGTGTGGCAGATTTTTTTTTAATGCCAAGTAAATATGGACTCACATCCCTCACCTTATTCCGGCTCTGACAGAAAAATTTTCAAAAATTGACGCGGTAAAAAATTATATGATTTTAAATATATGGGTATTGATATTATAAACAGTACTAAAATACTTTTATTGATTGAAAGATTTAAGAGGGGGAGGGGCTAGAAGGGGTACATTAACAGGCTAACAATTTTTTATTTTTCCCAAAACAAATAACAGTAAATTTAAAATACTGATAACAAATAAAAGCAATTTACATGAGAAAAAAAACCAGATAACAGCAGAATGTCGTCGAAAAGCAATACTATGAACAGCAAACAGGGTTTTTAGTTTCATTATAACAGTTAACAACAATGTACATTTTTAAGAAAACAGATAACAGCTAATGGTTGAAAAACAGTTAACAGTTGCTTTAATAAAAAAAAACAGTTAACACACCTGTAAAAATGCCCAAAACACATAAACAGAAAAGATCTTGCCCTCCCTCATTTAATCAATGAGTTTAGTTACTTTTTTCCAAGGTGTACATCACACACACACACAGTAATGTATGGAGCTTTACAGGAAAATAAATCATTTTGTATTCATCTGTACAGCAGAAAACAATCACTACTAATTTACCATATAAAATGCAGTGAAAATACTTCTGAAATGCAAGTTGGATTAATTAATATTTCTTCGAAAAAAGAGTAAAACACACGATTTGCTTTAAAAGCTAATTTATAGTGTAAACATATTTTATTCGTGATATTGAACATATAAAATTTAATACATCGTAAACAATGTTAGGATCCGGAAACAAGTCACAGACTTATATTAATCCGTTTCCTATAGATATTATAGTTACATTAATAATACTTAAAGGATTAAAACTAGTTACAACATAAGCAAATAAACTTGTAGTAGTGGTATTTAAAATAAATTGTGGATACAGGAAAACACTGATAAATTTTAAGTGCAAAGATGAGGTTTTAAATAATCGAATCGCTTAGTACTAAGTATATATTCTTGAACTGTCAAAAATAAATCAACATTTTCTTCATCTGAGAGGTCAGGTGAGCAATATAATAGTGCATGTCTGAACGAGTTAATTGTTGACGATGTTGCTAAGATGATGTTGGCGTTGTTGAATGAAAAGTGGGCATTGTAATAGGTATAGTGGACTGTTGTCTTAACTTCTCCACAATGACAAAGCGGCGAATCAACTATATTTTTAGTCCCGTTTTAGGGAGCTACACTCCATTCGAAATCGAGAATGAAATATTTATACTGTTCTCTTCACCACAAAATAATATTGTGGATTTTGTTGGGCCTTCCTCGGCGCAGACTTCAAAGATGAAACTGACGCACTTTGCTTTAATTCCAAGTTTTTCTATTTCCAAGGTAAAGATAACCTTAGCCGTATTAGGTATAATGTTTTAGAATTTTGGAAAAAAGCTCTATACCATCTTAATCATTTGGATTTTAAATATTGTTTGGGTTTGAGTGCCACTCATGAGTCTTGATTAGACGAAACGCGCGTATGGTATAGTAAATTCTAGTAACTTTGATATAGTTGATGACGTTTAAATTAATAATAGATATTGTTTTAAAAATGAATACAAGACGAGAAGCAATTTTATGCTATGTAAAAAATATAAAAACAAATAATTTTTTACACGATTAATGGCGTAGCATAGAGCATAGTTGTAACATATCGTACGCAAATAAGTAGAACTCAAACTCGCCTAAGTCAAAGTCCGTTTCACAGTACATAAGGAGGCTGAAAAGTTCTCCAATTCTTACACTAAATGTAATAGTGTTGATTTCGAATAGTTCACACCATAAATTGTCATGAATGTCACTTGGATAGTCACAGGAAGAAATTGCGTTTATGCACGGATCATAGAAAAATTTGCCGCACTATTCACATAGAGTGTCAGTTATGTGTATTACGGATGGATTACGAATTATACATGAAATTGACTCGTCAAAGTTCGATCGAGTTCTTAGTTACGGAATAATGGGATACCTTTTTAGTATAGTCCATACAGGGTGTAGAGTAATTGTCCTGTGAATCGATTTGCATTCTTCAAAATCGCGGTCAATGTTTATTCGTACTAACCACTCATCTTGTTCTACGATTTAATAGCAGATCGCGCGACATTTTTTTCAAGCTTGCGCGATTGTAAGACCTGTATTCAAAAGTTAGTAATGGACTGGGTTAATCCTTATTTTGATCATGACGTCATTAACAAAGCTCTTTTGGGAAGAGTTTCTATTATACTTCGCATCATACAAACGCAAGATCAGAATTTTCAAGGCTATTTCCTCAGATGGTAAACTGCACACAGGGCATAGAAGCGTACTTACATTCACATAACTTTCATAGCGGCTCGGTGAATATTACATTTTTCTGGCTGATAAATCCTGATAGCGGCCTATCTCAAGTCATTAAATGTTTTATTACATGAATAAAATCACCATCTTCCTTCATCAGAGAAAACAGGATGCTTACATTTTGTAATTGTTGTAATGCTGGTTACTTTTAATATTTTCTGTTAATATTACATTTTGATATTGATTTGCTGATAATCCTTAAATTCCAGTTTCATCACATTTCAAATATTGAAAAGAATATAAATAAATAATTTGATTCTTACATTTTTAACAGTATATTTTATAATTATGTCATGTCTTATTAGCGGCCGTGCTGCTCCGATGTTACGTTGGCCTACTCCAGTACCCCACATGGGTAGATGCGTTGCCGCACTCTGCTATCGTCGCAGTCTTACATCTGCAGAGTGTGATGATTCAATGACCACTAAAATTGAAATTTATAGTTGTTGGAACAATTTGAAAAACAGGTTTAAACTGGTAAAAACCAGGTCAATATTTGATTCCGCTGCACAGTAGTCAAGCGGAATCCAATATTGACCTGGTTTTGACCAGTTTAAGCCTGTTTTTATGTAATTTTAGTACTATTGCGACTTATCGTGACCCAATAAATGTTTTTGTGCCAAATTCTGTTCATGTATTGATGACTGCTCATACTGCAATTTCATATTGATTTGCAGATAATCTTGAAATACCAGTGTCATCACATTTTAAATAAATTATTATATTCTTACAGTTTTTTATCTGTATATTTTATAATTACAGATGATTCAATGACCACTAAAATTGAAATTTAAAGTTATGTTGGAACATGCATGAAAAACAAGCTTGAACTGGTCAAAACCAGGTCAATATTAGATTCCGTTTGACTACTGTGCAGCGGAATACTGCAGCAGACAAAAATTGCCATATTTTAATGAAATTTTAGTACTGTTATCGTGACCCGAAAGTTGTTTTTAGACCAGTAAAAAAAATTCTATTCATGTAATACCGGTAATAAAGATTTCGAAACAGCCGCTGCAGATACACAGAAAATAGGTAAAATGTTGAAGTGTAAGGTAGAGCCATTTATGCCCCTATTATTCTATCGCTGTCTATGTAAATTTCATGAACATACGGTTGCAGATTTTTCTGCATTAGTATTGCTACACCACCAGCTTTTGAATTAGATTAAACATTTCTGGATTTAATGCATCTACTCCTTTTGAGACAGCGTTATAATTTTTATCAATATTGTCAAGATCGTTTTAAGTTGGCATGTGCGTAGCCAATGTTCTGAAATCGAGCAAACTGCAATATCGTCTTTAGTCAAAAGATCTGACACAAACGTAATCCGGGAATAAACTCCTTTGCAATTCCAGAACAAAACGGTAATGTTCTTTATGGATGTTTAAGGAATACGAATGCTCTTTGAGAAATTGTTCTCTGGGTAATAATGGTTTCATAAATATTCCCGTTGTCGCATAATATATGCTCATCAGTTAAACGAAAATTCAGTTACGCAGCAAATTGGCCTTTCAAAGTAACGTAAGATTAATGTTGCGATCCGTCTCTCAACTTGGCCTTTCAAAGTAACGTAAGATTAATGTTGCGATCCGTCTCTCAACTTGGCCTTTCAAAGTAACGTAACATTAATGTTGCGATCCGTCTCTCAACTTGACCTTTCAAAGTAACGTAACATTAATGTTGCGATCCGTCTCTCAACTTGGCCTTTCAAAGTAACGTAACATTAATATTGCGATCCGTAAGAAATTTGTACATTCGTTTGCGGATCCGCAGCGTTTGTCTATACCACTGTGTGAAAACGGCTTAAATTTCTTTCTACTTGTAAGCCCTCGAAATATTTCTTTCTGTTTGTTTACATATTGGCGTTGGAAAATATATGCATAAATTGCTGAAAGGATTGTCTTGTTGCAGTCTAATACGCCCTGCACCTAGATCTGGAGATGTATTTGAGACTTCCGGAATTATTTTAACAAATTGGATCCATTTCTGGGGGATTATATCAGTACTATTTTCGGATGTATTGTAAGAGATGAAAGTTTTTTTCATTATTACTGATAATTGATTTTTGTCTATATCGGGTGTCTGGGTAACGGCGCTAGCGTAAGTTCTTTAATGGACGATGCTGCTTCTCAACAGATGTGAGTCGACTGCTCATGTCACTGATTGCCAAAAGACAGGACGCTGAGATAACTCATTTTAAATATCTTTAATCTGTTCGAATAACAATTATTTTTGACGTTACATACTCCTGAGCACGATTGTCGTTAACTTTGAAATCCGAACGACCTCGGAGTCTAAACGAGCTTTAGTTTCGTGTACTACCAGTTGAAGCTAGTTACGTTGATACGTTTTTAGTTGCTTGTAAATCTATCAGTCAAGTTTCAAGTACTTTCTTAATATACATGATATAGCTGAATTTTGTTGTGAGCGAACTTTGACTCATTTGAAGTTAGTGTATTGATTTTTTAACGACAGATCGTTGTTTTCGAACTACGATTGTCCATAATTTCTGCATCCTCCCAAGTCAGGGGTTCTGTTTCTAAGTGCGAACGTGGAGTGGAAATCAGAACCACTGACTTGAATACGAAATTCTAAGTTCAGTCACAGGGCTTTCCTAATAATATATAGCATTCTTAAGTGTAATATCAGGTGTTTGCAATACAGACAAACTATTTGAGTTAGTTTCGTGAGTTTTTTGTCGGCTTACTGGTAAGAGCTTCTTTTAAGCCAGTAGATAATTCTCCCTTTGACGCAAGTTTTAGTTTTAGTGTAAAACAGTCGCGGCTTAGTTTAATCGAAAGTGATTCGCCTTGCTTAGTTCGCGGTTTTTATTCTACGTTTCTGTGTATCATTTTCTAATAGGAAGTGACCGCGACCTTTTGCGTCTATTAAGTAAGCCAATCTTTACTGTTCGAGACGAGACAGACGCAACATTATTACACAAGGACTGCAGTTTGACAATAAATGAGTCGTCAATACTTAACATTTATGTTCTGTAAGATTTTATGATTTTAATGTTTCATGCATGATTCTGACTATCCGGAATCATAATTTTAACTTTTTTTCTGCGTTTTCTTTTGTAAACAAAAATGAGACTACCTGATTTCCTGTAGTATTTCTGTTTTAGCCGAATGAGTACAAAATATAAAGCTTTCGAATGAACGGGAAAATGTAGACAGAATCGCTTTCGCTTATTGTGCATTTTCTGTGGTAGTTTGTGTGTATATATATATTATATGACCAACAAATTCAACCCTATTATAGGAGTATGGGCGATCTTATTTGCAATTACTTGTGGTCGAATAATGGACTATTGATCGATGGAACGTCCCTGATGACCTGATTATTCAACATCCAAAAAGTGGCTTTTACTCGAGTCAGTTTACTAGACTACCGAACTATATATGTAAGGAGTTTATCAGGTACACACATGTAACACGATAATACTTACATATTTTCATTTGGGCATTTAAAAGTCCGTATTATTCCAAAAAATGACTGTCTTTGTTTAAACTTTTGCTTAACAATACCGTCATTTTATTATTTTTTTAAATATTTTTTGTATATTTAAATCAGGTGCATATACATAACACAAAAATGCTTACAAATTGTGTATTTAATAGTCTAAATAATAGGTTTTTTGTAAGCGATTGTTCATTGTAAGCTCGTTCTTACTTTATTGACAGCGATCCTTTATATATGGCGTCCCTTTTATTGATGATTACCCGTGGTCACAAGAAATGCAATTGGCATAACAAAAAAAAACATAAACTTCATAGAGGATCGTAAAAACAATATTTCTAGAAAGTTTTGTTCCATGGGTTAACAGGTTTCACAGAAGCCTTTTAAGGCTTATTCCAAAATGTCTTATGTTAAACCATGGACAGTCTATGCTAACTTGGCATAAACTATCCGTGGTTAAACTAAGTCCAGTATTGGCGGCCATTTTGAATTCCCCATTGGCATAAAACAAACATGAACTTTATAGAGGACTATCCCAAAAATATTGGTAGTAAGTTATGTTTTAGATTGGTTAACCGGTTTCAGAGATGAAGCATTTTTAAAACTTTTTTTCCCTTAGGGTCCTATGTAAAACGAATTCCCACAGTGGCGGCCATATTAGTTTTCCCATCAGAATAAAAAATGCAAACTTTGTAAAGGTCCATCCAATAAATATTCTTACCTAGTTTGGTTTCAATTAGCCACGTGGTTTCACAGAGAAGAAGATTAAATGTAAAAAGTTTACAGACGACGACAGACGCAAAGTGATGGTAATAGCTGTGAGCTAAAAAAACACCAACAAACATCGTCTAAATGAATTCTGGTTAGTTGTTTCCATTTTGCCCGGATGCTGAATTGGGATCTACGGATTCGTCGCGGAGATAACAAATGGAGCTGTAGTATTGTTGCTTTAGATTCCTATATTCGTTACAAACTTATGTATGTCAATGGAGAATCTGATCGTACAGAATTAACACAAAATTTCCGCCAGGTACGTCGGTCGTAAATTCAAATTATGGGTATTTGATCAGTGTTAGAATGAAAGTTCCCATTTCCAGTTTTACATGATTTATCTCCCCTTTTACTTCCTGTTAAAAAAACTACGGCTATCATTACTAAAAGACTATGATATTGAAATAAAGATTTTGGATTGTTTTAATATTGTTTGTCTATGCTAATTAAATTTTTCATCTAATTAACCTTATAAGTAGATGTTACTATAGCCATAGGCAACAGGTGAGTTTGAATACAACACGGATGTCACTGATAACCTTGTTTATTTAAGCTATAAAACAGCTGGGGTTCTACCTCCAATTAACATCAGGTAAATAGGATAATGAACATAGATTAATTAATTAACGATCGTGTTTACACAGCAGGCGGTTTTAATAACCTTCCTCATTCAGATATTGACACCTGTCATTCAACTGAAGCGTGAAAATTTATCAAAGACAATTGTCCATTTCAAAAGTTTCAACAGGACAAACTGCGGCTATAGCCGCAGTTTTTAGTACCGGAAATGGACACTAGGTGGCGTTTTTTAAATTGGAAAGTCGTCAATTAAAATATACCTTGTATGCATACGTAGTATTTGATTAACCCGATGCTCGAACATATTGACAAGAATATGTGGTGCATGTGTAGCTGCATGTGCCCAAACAGGGATCGATACTAACTTAGTATAGACGGTCCCTGGCCCAAATAAGCCTTCTAATCATTTTAGTAGGTTTTATAGGACATATTAAGGAAACCCGAGAAACAGCTACATCTACATCGTTTTTAGACTCGAATAAGATGTCAATGGTCATCTTGGCATTAGAATTTACGACAAAAGAGACACGATTGTTTAATTAAAAACTAGAAATTCTCCTCACTTATGCAGCAATGTTCCAGCTTCTCCTGCATACGGTGATGATAAGATTGCAGATAGTTTTCTTAATTTCGAATTCAGTACATAAAGATTGTGATGTGATGATAAGTGGATACACTTATTACTGGTATCCAACCAATTTCATCAACACCACTTCACAAAGTGGAAGCAGGAGGTTTATAATGATCCATAATGCCATAAAACCTGGTTTAACCAAACATAACTTTTATAATGCCTGTACCTTGTCAGGGCAATTGCAGTAGTTGCTATATATCTCAAGTTTGTCGGTTTCTCAGATTTGTGTAGTCTTTTTAGACAGTTTCCTTGGTGTTCGGTATTTTGTTATAACCTTCATATTCAACAACATAATGATTCCCAATTTTATAATCTCAATTGGTTAACAGTTGAAAATGATGTCAAAAATA
Organism: Limnoperna fortunei; assembly: GCA_944474755.1. Classification (NCBI taxonomy): domain Eukaryota; kingdom Metazoa; phylum Mollusca; class Bivalvia; order Mytilida; family Modiolidae; genus Limnoperna; species Limnoperna fortunei. Next base: position 38,018,507 of record OX104113.1, read on the forward strand.
CAATGAACACCCCATACATGTTATAAATAAATTCTGTGTTCATATCATACCATACAAGGTACACCAATACAGTACCGGTGACAAACTTTTCTTATTTAACTAGCTCATGAATATTCATTTACAAACATAAAATTAACAATTTTGCTAATACATTTTCAATACATTCTAATATGACATCAAGCAATCACTATGTAAACAAACCCTTGTTAAAATTCCAATAACTATAAATTTATTTCACACATATTTAAGTTGTTAGTTTAAACCTGTTGAATTTCATCCAAGACCTCCACCTTTTTTTTTAAATAAAACTATTGTTATTGTTAAGTTATTACACTTAGTCTAAAGTCTGTGATTTGCATGATTTAACATAATGCACTTAAATTATTTTACTCCCCATTATGACATTATGACAGGGACAGTCGGTATTAAGAATAGACTGCTTATGACACATAGAAAGTACAGGTAACAAGCAATATACTGATGCACTTTTATTAGTCCGAGTATCCTCTGCCGTCCAACGCTTTTTTTGTTATTGCAAAAAAAAAGCTTTGGTCGGCAGAGGATTCTCGGACTACACTTTTATATGCTGTTTAAATATTTGTAATATCAGATTCCAAATAATTCATGCATACTATACTTCATTGTTGTTTTAATGTAGGTGAACATTATTTTCAGAATATTTTCTCCTACTTATCGCTCTGTTCAAAATATTCACAAATAAAATGCCCAACTATTGTTAAAGAATAATAAAGTAGGGTTTGCATGAATTATTTCTTAAGTGTACCATATTTAAGACATTTACAGTAGTAATAGTGTGGTATTATGGTATATAACTTATTATTACATAAATAGAATTTTGCATGTTTTTGATTTGTCTAAAAACAACTTTTGAAAATGTTTGTCCCTGCATGATTCCGCTGCACATTGGTCAAGCAGAATCCAATTTCAACCTGGGTTTCCTCTAAAATTAGATCCAAAAGTACAATTATGTGGTAGCATCCTATGTTTTTCTGATCAAGGAAGATGGTAATTATATTCATGTAATAAAACAATTACTTACTTTGATATATGGTTGCTATCAGGATTTATCAGCCCTCAAGAATATAGATTTACCTCACCTGGCGGATTGGTGAATATTACATTTTCTCTGGCTGATAAATCCTGATGATGACCTATATCAGCGTCATTTATTGTATATTATCACATATTTAGCATTGATGTATCGATGTTTTGCCCATGCCATACATCCGGACATTGTAACCTGGTATCAGCCCTGATAAAGTTACCAAGGACGACGGGCTGATATGGGCTACATTACCATAGATGACTTGCTGATATGCATATCAGTCCAACGTCAGTAGTCGCATCATCAATATCAGCCTGTCGTCTATAGTGACATCCCAGATTAAAGAAAGTTATATTGTATCAAGAAATGCATAATTTTGTTCATAAATGAATAAAAATTACAAACAATCTATTTTCATGAAGAGTTTAAAATTGATTTTGGTTAAATATGTGATAAAATAGATTATGACATTGCATTGTTCCATATTGTCCCTTGTATTAGCCCTCGTGCAAAGCTCTCAGATTTGATATTGGAATCACTGGTTGATACTCAGGATTATATGGAAAAAGCAGTTTTATAATCTATAAATATCATATACATTTACGTGTACTAACACAATACTTGTTTATTCATAGCTATGAATAATATATTCATGTGCTAGTATCTTTTTTAAATGCATTCATCTGTAACAGAATATTTAATCAACAGAGATTAGCATTGCAAATTACAAAAAAAAAATACTAAAATGGTCCAGTTGCATAATGTGGTTGTCTCAACAGTGAATGACAATTGGTTAATACGAATTGCCACTTGGAATGTACATGTAGTTGTACAACAGGCAACCTGAGTTTTGTTCATGGTTAGAGCAATGAAAATATGAAGAACTAAAATGGAAACTTTACTGATTTTATGAGCCACATTAAAGAAACTTACACATACAACTTAAAATGTGCACCATTAAGATCCTTTTGACAAGGAAATATTGTCTGGAATATAAGCTTAAAGTTTACATTTTGTGAAAAGATATTAATGCAAAAAATCTTTTTTCATTATTTATATAGCATTTTACATATTCTTTTATCAATAAATAGAGGTTAATACTTGTATAACATTAAATACTTAAGGATTGTTTTATACGACACAATTTATTATGTTTTGAATTTAAAGATATAATCTTTTCCATATCATAATTGTTTGGCCTTAGAATATTTTGGGTTTGGGTTTGGAATATTTTGGGTTTGCATGTCGCTTATGAATTTGCATAATAGACAAAACGGGTGTTAAGCATGTCAATTCTATAACCTTGATTTTTTTAACTTTACCTAATACATACATTGTATATCAATTTAATCTTTCACTTGCTCCCTCTTTTTTCTATTGTCTTTGTTTACTGTTCTTTTTGCTATTAAATCTATGTTGTTGCTTCTTATTTGTGTTTTTTTTTACAGTATTAAACATTCATATACAGTATGTTTAAATTACATGTATTTAACAAGAAACAAGTATATAGAATAACTTTAACATTTACATGATTTATGTGACAAAAAATAGCATTTCTTTGTATACAATGAAAAAATGTTTCATCAATCGATAAAATTAAAGACAACATGCTTCCTAGATGACAGCCACCGAATACAAACAATGCAGAGTAATTTAATCAACAAAAACTGAACTGTGCATGATTTCCATGAAATAATTTTAAAAATTTATATTATTTATTTGAGTACGAAAAGTAATTATAAGAACTGAATGAAAGATTGTGTATTTTTATAGGCGTTTTGAAGTGTGGGCAACATTTTATGCATAAAGCACTACTGACCTTTACACAAAATGTGCTCCAACACACACATTTACACACAGGTAAAACTACAAATTCTTTTTTCTTAGATACATCTTTTTCATATCTAAAATCACAGACAACCTATGCAAAAAAAAAATAATCTACTTAAATTTATTCTTCTAACTAACACACAAAGATTATTTGTTCAAAAATTGAGTATTTAAAGTTATGAAAGATAAACAATATACAAAGTTCCACACAGGTATTCGTGTAAAAATTTGAGTGTGGGAAATGTTGGATAGTGTACATGCATACATTGAAATATACAGCAAACCAAAAGGATATAGTTCCTTGTCAAATGACAATTCAAAATGAAAAATTCTCTTCTTTTTGTAGTTAATGAGTACATTACATTTTAATTAGAAAATTTATCAGAAGTTTTAATACAATAATTATAAATGAAACTTTCCACTTGAGGTAGCAAAAAGAAATCTGAGTTGTGGCTATGGCGAAATTCATAAAAATTTCAGAAATACAAAAAAAGAGTGCTCAGACTATTGTTACACTTATCAAAAGCACTAATTGAACAAACACCAAAATATTTTTCTACCATAAATATTGTGAAGAAAGCTTTATGGACCTCTCATTTTATTTTCACACTATTTGAATGGTATCTTGGCATTTGCAAAAAGATTTCAAAATAAAAGTATGCAGTCTTTAAAAAGCAACCAATTACATATTTTGTTTTGTGTATAGTTGTTGAATATACAGAATAATCATGTATAAATAATAAAATTAACATTCTAAAATATCAAACAAGAGAAAATGTAAAAATATATAATGCGGTAATGGATTTCAAATTTTTGCAAGTTTTCCGCAAAAAGGAATCAGTTGGGAGTGGTATGTAACACAAATCTTCAATAAATTATAACAATGTTTGCAAAATATAATGCCACTGAATTGCCCCAAACACTGAACTTTAGATATGTGTACAAGACTTGTCGGTCAATAATTCCTTTAAAAAACAAAATTAAGAGTATAGTACAATACCAACTAAATTCACAGCAAAGTTGAAATTCAAAAGAGTGAAGCGGTTTCTATGCCCACAATTTGCCTAAATCTGCTAAACTAGACTTGATAAAATACCACATATATTACATCTCCAAAATAATACAATAAAATATACTTTATATTTAAATACACATGTCAAAACAAAACATGACAACACATTTCTATATTATGTAGCATACATAGTAAATGAAACACGGTGCATCATCAGTTATGGGAGATAACTCAACCATTATACACGTTTAATTATTTTGTTTCCCTAATCAAAACAATGATCATTATAAAGAGTCAATAGTAACTGAACCATTTTTATATATTTCAGACTTCTGAGATCCATGAATATGTGATGAGCAATTTGACACAAACATCCTACATTTGTTGTATAAAAAACAAGGCCATACATAGGCAAAACTGTGTCTAGGTTCTGGTTTTGTGCAGGCCAAAATCATAAAAAAAATTTGTAGATATGCCATTAAAAAAATTATTAACAACACAACTGCTGGAACATCCACTATGTGATGCCAAAACCCATGAGAATGGTCAGCTCCTGGTTCTATATGGTATTTCTGTATATGGTCTATTGCAAATCTATTAAAATGCTCATTGATCTCAAAGATGTAGTACACAAGAGCACATGTTGCTGCTAGGAATAGAACTGTCACTAACCAGGCTATTCTCTGTCTAAACCTCATTATCTACAAATCATTATTTAAAACCTGAAAAATAACCATAATGAAATGTATATTCTTTATTCCAAAAATATACAACCTGGAACATTTAATTTGTGGAAGTAAATGTGTACACATACATTGTGTTGAGATGAATTGCTGAAATAAAAAAAAAGCAGAAATTAAAGTTAATTGTTAAAGATAGTTATTGTAGCAAATTTACAAATTATAATATGTACAGCTTATTGTTGCTGAGACTGAGTTATGAAAAAAAGCTAATGCATGTACAATTTGTTTTGTGTATCTGTATAATAAAAGGGATAAAAACCCCTCTGCTTTCGCTAATATGCCTTTTTCTTTCCTCAAAATCTCAGCCATTCAACAGTTCAAGACAATGCAAAACTATACCTGTGTGGTATTGTGCAGGGGCGCAAAGCCCACACTACACATAAATTTATGGAAGGGGGTCAAATTTTATGTCGTTTTATGCTGTTCACACACTGACAATGTTAAAAGACAGTGCACTGAGGAAAGTGCTACCTATCTTGAAAAGGAGTATTAATCGTACTGGCATGTTTACTGTGCTTTGTTACCAAAACAACACTCAGATATTAATGTACTTATGTAATTACATAAATATAAATAGCTACAATATTGGAGCTCCCTTTTTTTATCTTGGCAGAGCTTCAAAGAGGTCTGCCAAGACTTGTAATGTAGCAGCCCGAGGGTTTTATGCAACTCATCCGATATAAAACTATTTCCCTGATTTGGTACAACATACTTTTTGTGTGTTCCCTTGTTTGCTTCTGAAATTCATATTTTTTTTATGTCTGCATTTTCACACCTTATTCATTAGTTTTAACACTTCATTCATAATCATGGCATTGTTGAAAAATTTGAATTCCAGAATTGATTTGTTAAAAAATATCATTCTGAATAAATTTAGTGATATTCATTGCACTATCTTATCCTGGATACCATTGTTACAGATGCGATTCCGAAATTCTACACTCTGCATTCTTAATTTTCAAATTTGTCAAGAATTTAATGACTTTAAAAAGTGTTAAAATTATTTAATTAGACATTGCAGAAATGTCAGCTGAATGGCAGAGAAAGGAAAAATTATTTATTACATTAATACAACAGTTTAATAGGGAAAATACGTATAAATCAAAAGGATATTTGTTCTCCATTACGAGTAATGGGACCACTTAGTAGCTCTGCAAAGAAAAAAATGTATCTAAAATATACAGATATAAGTAGTGGCTACAAAAAAGAAAAATATTTCATCCCTACCCAACTTTTCATACATCATTTTTTATTACATGTTTTATTTGAAATGTGAGGTTTTATCTGTCAGTTGAATTTTCTCAAAGAAATTTTTTTTCAGAAGTTCTGTATATTTTAACACTGGGCTCGCGTTGGAGGGCGACTCGGGCGAAGAAGTCGCTTTATCGTGGTCCCATTTCGCCCTTGAACATATTCCAAAGCGAAGTGAAGTCGCCCTATCATTTTGTAGAATCGCCTAATATCGCCTTTAAAATTATATTCCCATTTTGGTAAGAATCGTATTTTTGATACCGTGTCATGTTTTTTTTTAACGCGCCACAAAGTCAACTGGTACCCGTTTAATTTGTATTAAGTATATAAAGCGTAGGTTTAAAATACGACCGAAAACCAGTTCAGTGCAAAAAACATTTAATTTTCCGGAGCGGATATGAATTTGGTACCGGAGATTGCAAATGTACTAGGCTGATAGGTATGAAATGAGTATTGCAATGACAGAAACGTAGTAAAAAAGTATTTTAGCAGTTACTTTAAACAAATTTAAGTGAAATATTTTAAAATAATTTTAATAGTGAATTTTACCATTTTACATAATATAATATGTGTCACAATGATGTTTTTGTTATCTGACTTGCCGACTTTAAATAAAGTTTATTGTATTGTATTGTATGTAATTTTCTACTTCTACTCTACATGTAGTTCTTAGTACTTCATTATAATTCAATCAATTTGTGTACCAATGACAAAGAAACATTTATTTTAATGAACAGTTTTGTGACAGTTTATTCTTTTTTATTGTTATGTTTAATACATGTATTTATGGAAATGTGTGAAATAAGTATACTGAATAGTGAATCAAATCTTTGATACTTTATCCTCAAATTAAACTCCTAAAAAAACATATAACAATAAGAATGCAAATGCCAACACTTATTTAAAAAAAACAATGAAAACAGGAAGCTTTGGCGACATATACCGGTAATGCAACTTCTCCCTGTTGTCCACCCACTTTTCCCTGTTCTATCCTCACTTCTCCCTGTCAACCACCCAAAAGAGAAGTGACTTCTCCCTATAATTTTGACCCAGCGTGAGCCCTGTAACATGTGAAATATAATGTTTGTTTGTTTGTTTGATGGTGTTTAACGCCACTTGAAACTAACATAAACACATGGACTTTACCTGTTTTCAATAAATAAAACTTTATTCTAATATGACCTGCTTTAAAGGCTTTGAGACCACAACTGTGGTAAAAAAATGATTTATCTATGAGCAACACGTGCTGAGAAGGGCGTTTCAATTACAAAACTGTAACTCCCACCGTAAAGCTATTGCATATGACGTCTTAATTGTATAAATACACTCGCAATAATTATCAGTTGCAATATATTGTGTGTTACATTGACGGAACAGCCAGTTTATGATGGAAATGATGTTTTCTATGGGTACGAAAATATAAATGTACTCCAATTGTCTTATTAGAAAAGAAATAATTTACGGATGCTGTGATTTATCATTGTTTTACCACTGGATGACCATTTATGTCGTTATTTTATCCTTCGCTATCGCTCGAGATAAAATAATACGACATAAATGGTCACCCCGTGGTAAAACAATGATAATCACAGCGTACGTGAATTATTTCTCAAGTAATCCATGTTTGAAATATCGAGGCAAAATTTTCCTGGGAGTTGACATTTTGAATTTAAAGGTAAATCAAAATTATGGATTCAAGTTACATTTAATGGCAGAATGAATACAATTTGCACATGGGAAAATGTGTTTATATTGAAACCTCTCATTGCACTAAAAACATCAAATATCAATATCCGATATAAAATGTTGAAAGTGAACATGAAATGAGAGGTTTTAGGAATAAAGTTTATTGACAGATACATATAGTTTTATAATTTGATCTCACTGATTGGCTGGCAACCAATTCTGGACAGATTGATGAGGCTGCTTATTAATTGCTGAAAGTTTTGTGCTTTTAAATTCAAGACGAACCTGTATTAAATGAACCAAAAAAAAAACAACAACAACTAGAATGACAACAACCCCAACAAGTTATAGTGAGTTAAGGGGATACACACCCTTTCCAGCTACTATTTGTATCTTCACTGTTAGTTCATACAATTTTGAATTCTCTATGACTTTAACGTACTGAAAAAGCAGTTCTAAGCACCTGACTTGAGGGTGATGATGATTATACCGACAACAGATGAAGCATGTGATCACAATCCGTTCATCCTGAATATGTCGCAGTATATTGGTGTATATTGTAACTTGACAACAGTAGAAGCAATTAATTACTAATCGCCACGACTAACTTAGTTGTTTCTCTGCCTTTGATAATGCCACCTGTGGCACAAAAATGTCACTAATGAAAAGTCTAGAAGAGTTTCAAAGTAAACTGGATGGATTTTTTACGTTTAGGTAACAGTTTACAATTTGGTTTGGCAATGTACCTAAACTAACAACAAAGGAAGCGAACAACAATGAACTAATACAATACACCCCTAATACAATTTCACGTATTTTGAAAACGTCTGTCTTTATAACTACGCGGTATATGTTGGGTATATAGTGGTGCTATTTTGATAATTATTGTTTCTTCTGTGAAAACAATGGATGTTTGTCATAACAGCCATTGTTTTCACAGAAGAAACAATAATTATCAAAACATATTTATCTGTTGAACAGACACTATGAATATTTACTAAAAATGTGAGATGAAAAAATGTTCCTTTGAAGAGGGTGGCTAGAAGTGGTCCATTAACAGGTTAACCATTTTTCAGTTAGTTTTCTCAAAACGGATAACAGTAAATTTAAAATAATGCTAACAAATAACAGCAATTTTCATGAGAAACAGAACAGGGGCGGATACAGAATTTTCGAAAGGGGGCGTAAGGGGATATCGGAAAAGGAGGGCTACGCCAATTGGTCCTCCAGCCTCGCAGAGGCGCATTTACGGCAAAAGGTCTGGGAAAACAGCTCTCGAAAAAATGGTGCAAAATCCTGCATTCTCGCAATTTCCAAGCATCAAACATGTCAAAATAAATTTATTTAACATAAGGTTTTTATAGTGTTCATTAACCATTATATTTGGTACAGTATACAACAGAGATATCAAAATAAACGAATTAGTACCGTTAAACTGCAGAAAACACTCAAGATCAAAAATCGTAGAAACATATAACATAACAGCAGAATCTAATCGATTCCTCACTTGATAGGAAGACTCAATTACATTTAAAAAGTGGCGAATAAAATAAATTATTTAACAGATTACAGCGAAAAAAATTTGTAAAACAGTTAACAGTGTCCTCAGTTAACAGCAAACGGGTTTTTATTTTCATTTTAACAGTTAACAACAATGTCAATTGTTTAGAAAACAGATAACAGCTAATGGTTGAAAAAACAGTTAACAGTTGGTTAATTTTAAAAAACTAGAGACTCCCAGGAGCCTGTATCGCTCACCTGAACCTGAAACCAAACAACCCTTTTTTATCCAGCTTTTCTTTGCTATAAGGAATTGCCCAACACTTCTGCAAAAATCATTAATTTTGACCTTTTAAGGGAAATAACTCCTATAAAGAGGATCTTTTGATGGTTAAAGGGAGAAGGGAGGTTCACTTCAAATTTGCTGTACCTGTTATGCTTTTTTAACTATCAGTCGAAAACTCTCTCGACCCCCCCCCCCTTTTTTCATTTTTTCTATTTTAATCCAACGTAGCTATGTAGGTAGTCATGTGTCATGATTTGCGCAATTTTGGTAGAGGACAACCTAAAGATGATGTGTGCAATGTTTCAAAGCAGTCCTTTCATTGGTTTAAGAGGAGAAGATTTTTTAAAATCAAGTAAAATTGATTAAAAAATGTTCAAGGAGAATAATTCCTAAACGGTTCATCAGACAATCTTGACCCAAGTCATTTTTGTAGCCCTCATAGAGCAGAACAATTAAGCAATGCTAACTTTTTCTCTAGTTCTAATAATTTTCAAGATTTTGAGGCAAAATGACAAAAATAATCAATTTCGACAATTAAAGGGCAATAACTCCTATAAGGAGTCATCATACAACTTCAACCCAATGGAGTGTTTCTTAGAGCTTTTGATGCAGATGAAGGCATGTCTCTTCGGTTTTCCTGTATCTGTTACACTTTTTTAAATATAAGCCAAAAACTGTACTTTACCACCCCCTCACAATCCTATTTTTAGCCATGGTGGCCATGTTGGTTAATCTGCAGCCATGGTTGGTGCAAACTTGGTTGAGGACATTTGACAGATGATGTGTACAAAGTTTCAAAGCAGTACTTTCAGTTGTTTCAGATGAGAAGATTTTAAAAAATCAATTAAAACCGATTAAAAAAAAACAGTTCAAGGGGAATAACTCTTAAACGGTTAATCAAAAAATCTTGACCCTTAAGTCATTTTTGTAGCCCTCATAGAGCAGAACAATTAAGCAATGCTAACTTTTTCTCTAGTTCTAATAATTTTCAAGATTTTGAGGCAAAAATGGCAAAAATCATCAATTTTGACAATTAAAGAGCAATAACTCCTACAAGGAGTCATCATACAACTTTGACCCAATGGAGTGTTTTGTAGAGCTTTAGATGCTGAAGAAGAAGGTCTTTTCGGTTTTCCTGTATCTGTTATACTTTTTGAACTATTAGCAAAAAACTGTATTTTGACCCCTCTGTTCTATTTTTAGCCATGGCGGCCATGTTGGTTGGTCTGAGGCCATGATTTGGGCAAACTTGGTAGAGGGCATTTTACTGATGATGTATGCAAAGTTTCAAAGCAATCCCTTCAGTGGTTTTGGAGGAGAAGATTTTTGAAGAAAAGTTAACGACGACGACAGACGACGACGGACGCCAAGTGATGGCAATAGCTCACCTGACCCTTTGGGTCAGGTGAGCTAAACAAGTTAACAAATTGAAACGTCTTAAAATGCCCCCAAAATTTAAAGTCAATAAATTTAATACTTGCTATTTCAAAGCTTCGGGTCGTAATTAAAAAACTGAATGAACATTTGAAGAGACAATAACTAAGATGACATTCCTTCCTTACATCCTCTTATATAAACCACTCTGGTCATGTCATTGCTTGTAACTTGAAAATTGACGAGAATCTCGGAAACATTATTTCTCATTGTTCAAAATTCAGAGAACCGCAACCATTAGACTGGAATGTAAATTTCTAAACTATTATGGATGTAGTCGAAGACGACACCAGTTATGCGAGAGAAGAGAGGAAGGGAACAAGACATAGAACTAGATTAAATGTCTAACTGGGTAAGAACAATAAGGTCTTTGGTACAACGTCGCATTAATAATCTTAGACATTGTATTAATGATCAACCTAAATCCTCATTCAAAACGAGGATGGTATGAGGTACCTCACTTCTCTCCATTAAAAAAAAATATGTTGTTGTCCCTGCAGGCAAGGCTTGTAAACAAAATTTTATTTGTATATAAGTCACATTACTATGAATGCCCCATTGAAGAACTATAAAGAATAACTCTTGTAATTCAACATACAAATTTACCACATTTGACCAAGATGAAATCTTGTCTATCCACAAGTCCTTTCTGACTTCTTTGAATATTCATTACGACAAAGAGTCTATAAAAACTTACCATACTTGTATTGGATTCCACAATTACATAAAAAATATCCTTGCAAGTAAAGATAAATATCCGGCTCATCTAATATGTGCTTTAGCAAAGAGCTGTCTAAACAAGTGACCAAGATACTGTCTGCAGTGAAAGAAGGACAGCAAAAATACTTAGAAACTGTTTATTCGCAAAGTAATACATGTATTAACCATTTGTGGGTTATTAAAATTTCTAAAGAACATTTGGAAAATTTAAAATCAAGATGGATATCTAAAATTCCATCTGTTAGAACCTTTGATTTTTCAACGCTTTATACCACTTTACCGCACGAACAACAAAAATCCAGTGTTAAAGGAATCACACATAAAGCTTCCACATATGCCTCCAAACACCTTACACACAAAGAAGTCGAGATATTTAAAAAATACAAAGTTACATCAATATCTTTCTACCAATACTATCAAATGCACATGTCCACTGACTTACTTTAATGCAAATATCAGATCATTCGGGAGGAATGATCTGATTTGATTTTTAATACAATTTTGTCATTGATACTATTTACTCTAAATTATTTTTAATACTTTGAGTTTTTATTCAACATAAAGAGACGATACTTGTTATTAGTTATGACAGAACATAATTGTACTTTGTACTTCCAGTGTTGCACAGTCTTACAATAAATTCGCGGATGAGGATATCTGTCAAACGTTGATTTTTGATCATTTGACAATACATGTCTAGTTTGGAGCATAATATCGGCATTCCAAAGGGTACAAATTATAATCCTTTCATCGCTGACTTTTTTACTCGTACAATACAAAGTTCCTCAAAGTTATATTAAGAAACATGAAACATGGACATGCCACGAAACTTGGGTTTTCAACGATTTAACAATTAATTTTTGTAAAAGACGTTTTTCTATTTTTAGTAACAGTGACCTTGACCACGACTGGCTCAAAATCCAATCCCAAGCTAGGTCTTAATGCAAACATGCTATATCTAAAGTTTCGACAAGATTGGTTTATCCACACTAAAGTTATTGACCGAAAACTTTTTCTATTTTTAGTAAGTGACCATGACCCGACTGGCCCCAAATCCCATCCAAAACTAGGTCTTCATACAAGCTTGCTGTATTCAAAGTTTCAGTAACATTGGTTTATCCTAACTAAAGTTATTTACCGGAAACTGTTTTTCTTTTTTAGTAACAGTGACCTTGACCCGAATGGCCCCAAATCCAATCCCAAGCTAGGTCTTCATACAAGCTTGCTGTATCCAAAGTCTCAGCAAGGTAGGTTTATCCAAACTGAAGTTATTAACAGGAAACCATCTGCTTGACCCAGCCTACCACAAAACCAGAATTTTAGTTGAAAACCTGGTTAAAAAGAAACTGTCCTTGACATTTAATTCACCTTGATGTCTCTTCACTTACCAAGTCCACGTTCGGTTACCATTTACATTTAATCTATCCAAGTGAGCTCACAGACATTACATATTGTTATTGCAGTCTAAACATAGGCATTTTTGAGTTTTTAGATATGGTTAAATAAAAGTATGATGAACTCTTGTTAAGCCAGCGACTTTTAAATTATCCAATGTACATAACGGGGAATGAAAAAAAAAATCGACAGTATTAATAGGGCGAAGTCTAGTATCTAACCCTCTTTTTTCTTGAGAACTGCAGAGAATTGAGAGGGGTCTTATTATTTAAAAAGTTGTCCCACTAAGATTTTGAGTCCCCGTATCATTTTAATCCAAGATGTGCTTCTCTTTAAATCTTTAAATGGTAAGAAGTTTCAGTTTTTATGCTGAAGAATGGGAGCGAGGCAAAATTATTCTAGCCCCTCCAATGAAAACTAGATGACATGATAGTGCTTAATAACATAAAATCAAATTCAAACCAAATTAAACCTAGTAAAATTGATTATATAAATATCATTCAAACTTTTTCAGCAGAATGATTACGTTTGACCATTGTTTGGAAAAAACAACAACCCAATTTGACTATTCTAAATTAATCATTAAAATCCTGTCAGCAACAACAGATGTGTTTGCTGCTAATAGATTTGCTACAAAACATGGGGATTTGCTGCTTTCATTCATGTAATAAAACAGTCACTGTTTTTGATATGCATCGCTATTCATATTTCTCATACCTCAAAAAAGGTATAGTCATATTACATTTTTGAGGTTTCAGAAATCTAGATAGCGACTGCATATTGAAGTCAGTACATGAAATTGTATATTATTGGTGTTACAGTTCGATATGAACTGTGCAAGATGAGAAATTATTAAAACAAACCTTTTTTGTAATTTATTTAATACAAATTTTTTTTTTAAATAAGGACAAAAACTCTATAATAATGTTAAGGTACATGTATCCGGACCACAATTGATCATGTAATCATAGCTGCTTTCCCGGATGTCCCTTGATATTTAATGGAGCAGACCTCGGTAATGTTCTGCAAACATCAAAAATACTATTTGCAGAACTTACTCAAAAATGTTATTATTGGCTCAAAGTAAAAAACAATTTATTTAATTTGTATCATTAATTAACAATAAATTGATTTAATAAAGCTTTATTTCTTGGTAGAATAATAAAATAAAATGGAAACTTCATTTATAGGTCAGATACCTTAAGCACACAGTGCATCATCCATAATAATAAAAAAATATAAGATATGTATCAAGATTTTATTGATGTAAAACAATATTGTAAATAATTAGTCCACATATTCAAATTTTGCAAGTAACTTTACACCCACCAATCAACAATCAAATGTTCATATCACTCATGCATACACACATAATATTAAAAAACAATTATCTTATTCTTCGAAGTAATAAAAGTAATCCTATTAATAATGCTGAAAATGTTATTAAATAAACGTCCCAATCTGGTCCTAACAAATATCGAGGATCTAACTTCTGGAAAAAATTATTGAATTCTTCTATCTGAAAAAAAAGATATATACACATATATTACAGGTTTATGCAATAATAACCAGCCAATACACACATGCAGACCAACACAATTGCTTGGATGTATGTTGATACAAATCTCATTTTTTGTTTGTTTGTTTGTTTGAATGTGTTTTATTGCCACTTTCAGCAATTTTTCAGCTATATAGTGGCATCCAGTTTTTATTGGGGGAGGAAGCTGGAGTCCAAGAGAAAACCCCATGTTCAATGTGTGTTGTTGGACATGTTTAACTAGACAAGCTTAATGGGGCAAGTGTTAACTGTTAGAATAGTTGGCTAAGACCAACACATAGATTAAGAAGTATGCTGTAATAATGTTGGCCTACACTAGGTTGGATGTGTGCTGTTAGCATGTCGACCTAGACCAACATACTGGAAAGGAATTGGATGTGTGCTTTCAGCCCAAACCAACTATAGTATATACTAACTCATTTATAAGGATTTATGCATTACAATGTTGGCCCAGACAACATATTGAGACATATTCATAAAGATAAGTCTTCTTTAAAAGGGAGATAATTTTTACAGTAAATGATTGTGAAATTAATATTCATATACAACATTTGTATATTTTTATAAATATGGAATTGTGTTAGAAGTTGAAATAAAATATCGTTTTATTCATTTTTTTTTATGTCTAAAAAGGTGGTACTTACTTCTTTATTGAAAACATCAGCACCATAAAATAATCCTAGTTTGAAGAGAGCCAGCATAACTGGAACTTTAGCATCTATGCTAGTCTCTGCTGCCATATCATAAAATCTTTTGGCTAAATGTAAATCCTAAAAAATAAATTTTTCATATTATTGTTTTTATTACATATTGATACTTTTCTATGAACTGAATTCATAAAAAATGTATAAAAATTGTTTATGTGATCTGATTTTATTTAGAAACAACCTTATTTTCTTATAACACTTAATTTGTAAGTCTATTTTTCTTACCAATTAAGAATTTATTCATGGCTGCCTAAATGTTATGGATTATATTCATGAATATAAAGCCTACCCATATATTAAATAATGCATTCAAGTGGGGCAGCCATGAATTATTTCGATTGTGATATGAAAATATAGAAATTTCACATTTCACGCCAACACAGGTAAAGGATATTTTGGCTGTTCCAATTTCCGAGATCCTCACTTGTTACAAAATTATAATTTTTCTTGTGTAAAACTTGGTAGAAAATGGGAAGAAATATAAATTTAAAACAAACTAATATATTTATTAACATTAACAACAATGAGAACAAAGTATGACAAAACTGAATGCTTCATAACATTAGTCACCATGTCTGTTTGCGTGACAAAATTTGGTTAAGCTAATGCTCCTGTTGTAGTTCCAAAATGGTCCAAATTTAAATAAACAATTATTTTTGCACAGTTAATCAAAATTTGCAAATTCGTTTGTGTTTTCATTTCGATACAGTAAATTTGTCTGCGATGGAGGCGGGAAAAGTTTCACCGTTTGCATTGAAGGTCATTGTAAACAACACTACCTTAAAAACACAACATAGCAAGGGTCAATGAAGATTTGTGACATGTAAACAAAAAAAAAAGGTGTCAAATAGAATATGGACATGTTATTGTGTTAACATTTTTTCTATTGGATTTTCACAATACCAAGGTACAATATGGAATAATAAAAAAGAGGCAAGCAAAAAATGTCAGCACAAGAAGGTAGGGGGTAGGATAACTCTGTTCCAATAACAGATTATAACAACTTACTTGTTTGAGGCCAAGTCCTTGCTCATGCATGTACCCTAGGTTAAACATAGCTTGAGCATTATGCTGTTGTTCTGAAGCTAGTCTGTATTGACTAGCAGCAGATTCATAGTCCACCTTGGTGCCATAGCCATAATAATAATAGTCTCCCATTTTAAGACGTGCTATCGTAGACCCCTGTGATGCAGCTCGGCCCCAGTGCAGAAGTGCTCTTTGATAAATTTCATCCTCCACAAATAATCCAATCTCACCTGAAAGCACCAACATGGTTTTTAACAATATGACATAATTAATGTAAACTTTATAAATGAAAAAAAAGACTGGGTAGTTAGTACACAAGTGTGGACTGTGAGCAAGCTCACAAAGGGATACCCCGCTTCGCTTCAAGTCCAATTATCTCCCCTGAATAATATCCGACAGTGACGAAAATTCTTCATGCACATCTACATATGATGAACTTCCTTCATGTAAAGTTTCATTAAAATCTGTCAAGCGGTTTAGGAAGAGAAGTGCTTACAAGGGATGTGGACAGACGGACAGACGGACAGACAGACAGACAGACAGACAGACAGACACAGACAGACAGACAGACAGACAGACAGACAGACAGACAGACAGACAGACAGACAGACAGACAGACAGACAGGGTGATTCCTATATACCCCCCCAAACTAGTTTGCGGGGGGTATAATTAAGAGAATATTTATGATATTTCAAGCTTGAGCTATTTTCTGGGCTAAATCTGATCGCAGAGCTATCTCTCCCTTTCCTTTTAAACACCATCAATAATCTAGGAGTTAATTATTTTCTATTCAATTATCAGCTCTCGACTGTCATTTTATAATAAGTTCATAATTACTTGTTTCTGAAGCAACCTAAAGTCAATGCATCAAATGTTGCCAGCAATACTTCCCCAAAAGCTTCTCATAAAACCGCAGTCATTTATCTTAAAATTTAAATACCATTGTCAAGAATATAAGCAACATTTGACTGTGCCACTTCATATCCTAATTCTGCAAGGAATGTATATTTCATTAAGGCCTGGTGTATATTCCCTTCTTTATACAGGCTATGAGCTTCCTGTAACATGGCAGCCCATCGACCTCTCTCTGCAACATTTTTGAAGAACTGAAACAAGAAGGAAATTAAAATAAAAGTACTACCAAAATAACCAGATTTACAGTATATCATTGAAAACTTAAAGGAACTTCGTTTTGAATGTCCTTGAGTGCCAATGTTGGCTAGCGATCATTAAGGACATGTATTATGACGTCACTTCCTGGGAGTGAAAGAACTGAATTTATTTCAAATTTAATTGAACAGAATTTATTTCACTGGGAAATATTGGTATTTCATGGCTCTCAATGTAATGACATATACAGTATGTAATATGTGTACACATGGGTTATGGAAGAAATATAAATTTAAAACAAACTAATATATTTATTAACATTAACAACAATGAGAACAAAGTATGACAAAACTGAATGCTTCATAACATTAGTCACCATGTCTGTTTGCGTGACAAATGAAATTTGGTTAAGCTAATGCTCCTGTTGTACTTCCAAAATGGTCCAAATTTAAATAAACAATTATTTTTGCACAGTTAATCAAAATTTGGAAATTCGTTTGTGTTTTCATTTCTATACAGAATATTTGTCTGAGATGGAGGCGGGAAAAGTTTCACCATTTGCATTGAACGTCATTGTAAACAACACTACCTTAAAAACACAACATAGCAAAAGTCAATGAAGATTTGTACACATGGGTTATGAAATACAGTAAAACTTGTCGTTACAGTGAGATCTTTTGTCAGCTCTAAAATCTTAAAGCATAAAATTAAATGGACTGCCATTTTAATCATAGGAATTTGAATACAATATTGACATTAAAAAAATAAAATCAAAGACTCCATTGGACACAAATGCCCTCACTTCCTTAAATTTAAAAAAGGAAATCATTTGCAGACAAGAAATATTTTTGGATAGACATGAAATGAAAGTCCTTTTTCAAAATGACCACTAATCATAATTACTGACTAATAAATAGAAAATCTTAAATCATAAAGCTCATTTAAATTTAAATCAAAATTAATGTAATCTCTAAAAAAATTATCAACAATTAACATAAGGAAAAGGACATATGGACAGACATAAGACTATTTAATTTGCATTTAAATACCCAGTACATGTAACATAAAAAAACATGGATTACCATCATTCAAATTTAAAAGTTTTAAAGAAAAAATATTATTTAAATTAAAACATCCTATTCAATTCATATTAATAAAACATTAATAATAGTAACACATGCAAACACCAGTGTATATTAGAAATAAAGCTAGTTTTTAATTCCCAGTCAGTTTTGTTGGTGTCCTCATGTTTGTTTTAACCATGGTTTGTCTGTTTCTGACTTATCGTCTATTAAATACTCCTCTTTTTTTCCCCAAATTATCACACTAGTCATTTTTTAAATCTCTGATTAGCAAACATGGTACAGCAATGCTACATACCTCTACGGCAGTGTGACAGTTCCTGAGTACACCAGTACCAGTAGCATGCATCTGAGCTAGGTTATAGTAAGCCAATACATGGCCACCCTGAGCAGCAAGGTTGAAATACTTCACTGCCATTTTGTAGTCTCTCCTCACACCCTTTCCACCTACAGACATTAATCATGTTAAAGAATGAAATGTATAATGGGAAAAAGAAAAATATACAAAAATCTGTAAATTCATTGTACACATTTATGGTTACATAACTTTTGGTTTTTGCTTCTCAGCTCAGTATTAAATGTTACCATATACACTTACATTAGTTGACATGCATGAATGTATTTCATATATATTTTTTTCAAATGCCTCTACAGTATTTTGTTTTGTATTGTGTGGGCCAGGTCAAAATGCACCTCTTTTTTAAACTGCTTGTTGGTGTTTGTTTTGAAAATTTGTCAGACAATTATGGAAAATTATCAATTAAACTTGAATGCACAGTTGGAAAGAATAAAAAGTGCCTTTCAAACCCCCACCCCAAATGATTATTTTTGGAACTGACCTAGAAGTTAAACACATACTATATTCAAATATATATCATAATGAGGAAGCGATTGCAATTTTATATGCTGTGCTGTTAATGCAGGATCATTTTTACAAACTTTAGCATAGTAATCATCTTTGTTTCAGGATACTACCAGCGTGCACATAAAAATTGTGTGAGAAGGCTTTCAACATACACTTCTCAAGTAGGAATAACAATTATCTAAGATTCCTTTACAATTGACTTCCCATCTATATAAAATACCTTCCAACACATCATTTATATTTGTTTACAAAACAGCCCTGTGGCAATTACAATCTGTAGGAAAGAACAAATCTTTTTTTTTGTAACTTACTGAAGTACATAATTCCTAGTTGTAATTGTCCGTCTACCCAACCTTGGTCAGCTGCTAAATGGAGGTATTATATATACTTACTGAAGTACATAATTCCTAGTTGTCCATCTACCCAACCTTGGTCAGCTGCTAAATGGAGGTATTATATATACTTACTGAAGTACATAATTCCTAGTTGTCCGTCTACCCAACGTTGGTCAGCTGCTAAATGGAGGTATTATATATACTTACTGAAGTACATAATTCCTAGTTGTCCGTCTACCCAACGTTGGTCAGCTGCTAAATGGAGGTATTATATATACTTACTGAAGTACATAATTCCTAGTTGTCCGTCTACCCAACGTTGGTCAGCTGCTAAATGGAGGTATTATATATACTTACTGAAGTACATAATTCCTAGTTGTAATTGTCCGTCTACCCAACCTTGGTCAGCTGCTAAATGGAGGTATTATATATACTTACTGAAGTACATAATTCCTAGTTGTCCATCTACCCAACGTTGGTCAGCTGCTAAATGGAGGTATTATATATACTTACTGAAGTACATAATTCCTAGTTGTCCGTCTACCCAACGTTGGTCAGCTGCTAAATGGAGGTATTATATATACTTACTGAAGTACATAATTCCTAGTTGTCCGTCTACCCAACGTTGGTCAGCTGCTAAATGGAGGTATTATATATACTTACTGAAGTACATAATTCCTAGTTGTCCGTCTACCCAACGTTGGTCAGCTGCTAAATGGAGGTATTATATATACTTACTGAAGTACATAATTCCTAGTTGTCCATCTACCCAACGTTGGTCAGCTGCTAAATGGAGGTATTATATATACTTACTGAAGTACATAATTCCTAGTTGTCCATCTACCCAACGTTGGTCAGCTGCTAAATGGAGGTATTATATATACTTACTGAAGTACATAATTCCTAGTTGTCCATCTACCCAACCTTGGTCAGCTGCTAAATGGAGGTATTATATATACTTACTGAAGTACATAATTCCTAGTTGTCCATCTACCCAACCTTGGTCAGCTGCTAAATGGAGGTATTATATATACTTACTGAAGTACATAATTCCTAGTTGTCCATCTACCCAACGTTGGTCAGCTGCTAAATGGAGGTATTATATATACTTACTGAAGTACATAATTCCTAGTTGTAATTGTCCGTCTACCCAACCTTGGTCAGCTGCTAAATGGAGGTATTATATATACTTACTGAAGTACATAATTCCTAGTTGTCCATCTACCCAACGTTGGTCAGCTGCTAAATGGAGGTATTATATATACTTACTGAAGTACATAATTCCTAGTTGTCCATCTACCCAACCTTGGTCAGCTGCTAAATGGAGGTATTATATATACTTACTGAAGTACATAATTCCTAGTTGTCCATCTACCCAACCTTGGTCAGCTGCTAAATGGAGGTATTATATATACTTACTGAAGTACATAATTCCTAGTTGTCCGTCTACCCAACGTTGGTCAGCTGCTAAATGGAGGTATTATATATACTTACTGAAGTACATAATTCCTAGTTGTCCGTCTACCCAACGTTGGTCAGCTGCTAAATGGAGGTATTATATATACTTACTGAAGTACATAATTCCTAGTTGTCCATCTACCCAACGTTGGTCAGCTGCTAAATGGAGGTATTATATATACTTACTGAAGTACATAATTCCTAGTTGTCCATCTACCCAACGTTGGTCAGCTGCTAAATGGAGGTATTATATATACTTACTGAAGTACATAATTCCTAGTTGTCCATCTACCCAACCTTGGTCAGCTGCTAAATGGAGGTATTATATATACTTACTGAAGTACATAATTCCTAGTTGTAATTGTCCGTCTACCCAACCTTGGTCAGCTGCTAAATGGAGGTATTATATATACTTACTGAAGTACATAATTCCTAGTTGTAATTGTCCGTCTACCCAACCTTGGTCAGCTGCTAAATGGAGGTATTATATATACTTACTGAAGTACATAATTCCTAGTTGTCCGTCTACCCAACGTTGGTCAGCTGCTAAATGGAGGTATTATATATACTTACTGAAGTACATAATTCCTAGTTGTCCGTCTACCCAACGTTGGTCAGCTGCTAAATGGAGGTATTATATATACTTACTGAAGTACATAATTCCTAGTTGTCCATCTACCCAACGTTGGTCAGCTGCTAAATGGAGGTATTATATATACTTACTGAAGTACATAATTCCTAGTTGTCCATCTACCCAACCTTGGTCAGCTGCTAAATGGAGGTATTATATATACTTACTGAAGTACATAATTCCTAGTTGTAATTGTCCGTCTACCCAACCTTGGTCAGCTGCTAAATGGAGGTATTATATATACTTACTGAAGTACATAATTCCTAGTTGTAATTGTCCGTCTACCCAACCTTGGTCAGCTGCTAACTGGAAGTATTTATATGCTTTGTTGTAATCCTAAAAATAAACAATGATATCATGATAATTTAAAATAAAATTTCAACACATACAGTTATAACATACTAAGTTTACAGATATAACCAACTGATACTTGCCCAGTCAGAAAGATCTCAACTATATTCAAGGCATGATGAGATTAAAATCAAGAAATAACTTACATGTGATCTTTCACAGATTAAACATGTAATGTTATAAAATAGTCAGTGCACTTATATAAAACTAATCAAACCAAAACTATACATTGAATAAATGTCATTATAATTTCCATAGAAGTATATTTACATATTTATTTCTTTTTTTATAACTTTAAAATTGTACCCCTAGCTACAATACAACAAATTGTACCCCTAGCTACAATACAACAAATTCAGTCTGGTATGTCAATATACAGAGATATTATTCTGACAGTGATACATCTCATTAATGCTGAGTGTTAACAAGAAAAATAAATGTAGGTATTCTTATTACTAGATAAAGTTAACATGTTAATGTGTAAAGAAATTATCAAGTGTATAACAATATCCTTCATGAAAACATGACCTTAGATAGCTTTATAAAGATGATTCGTAAAAAAATGGTCTTCATACAGCTATGGTATGTGATATTGATATCTCCAGGTCTGAAGTGACAAACATATTAATGTTGATATATTTTCTTGACTTTTGAGTGTTATTACATTTTGGGTTTAACAAGTGTCAAAAATATGTGCTTATTGCAACAAAGGTTAATAAATATGGGATGTTCTATGAAGATTTACCTTAGCAACACCTTTTCCATACATATACATCATTCCCAATCCTGTCTGCCCAATGGAATTGCCCTATAAACATATATGTATCACATGCTAATCTGTTAGAAGTGTCACCATACTTTAATGACAAACTGTTTAATTTCCCTTACTATTGATCTTTATAATAAATAAACAAAAGTTATATCTTTACTTGTAACATTTTACTCTGTATGATAACATTTACAAAATTTGAGACAGAAAGTTTTCATAATTGTAGAGGATTTACCATCTTTAGAATATTAAAGTTACTGTCTTATGAAAGTTTATTTGAAGGTCCAATAAACAAATAAGAATTTAGCACTTTACCTTATCTGCAGCATTTTTAAAGTACATAAGGGCTGTCTGATTATTCTGTTGGACAGCAGGACTGCCTTCTGTATACATCTATAAGAAAACATTTAGCATTAATTTTGATAACACCTGATTAATCGAACCTTCCAAGTGCTTGTTGAGATCATACTATGACACTGTATAATAATTTAGTTTCTTTAAATACACACATACATATTTCTGTTAATTGCATATTTTTCTCCTACAATTTGATCATGCAATTAAGAGGAATCCACTGTATAATAGAAAGTTTATGTAAACAATCAGACAAACTTTGATAATTAGTGCATTAATTTTGTTTTTATAACAAAAAAAATCTTAATAGCTTTGCCAGTATGATGTAACATCCTGTTTCCTGTCACTGTAGCATATGTAATCAACACTCCTATTTTGCCTATTGATTCTTGGGTGAGACTACCCTTTTGTTAATATGTTGGTCTTAATCAAATTTCTGTCGTTTTTAATGGTGTTTGCATGCTACAATCTTGGACTGTCTGTTCCAATGAACAATTTTGAGATTTAACTAAAAAGGAGGCAAACAAGTGTGTCTAAAAGAAATCTACAAACCTTTCCAAGATAAGCCAGAGCATTGGCATTTCCTGACTCTGCAGCCATCAAGAAGTAATGGTTGGCTCTCTGTAAACACAATGTCAGCAGTATAGGTAAGGGCATTGTTTTACATGTAAATAAATAGAAGCCTTCTACCAAGTAGGCAGACATTATACTTGCATAATAAAGAATAACTAACATTTTGTAGATTTCTAAAAAAAATTAATAGGCTCATTGTAGCCACTACATGTATAAAAGGCTAAGTTCTCCAAACCTTTTCCAGTGTCAGTCACATGATTCATTGAGGTTTGTTTACCCTTGTATCTGTTATAATAAGTTTATTAATGTATTCAAGTATCATTTACCTCATGATCTATTGGCACTCCTCTACCACCTTGGTAATAAAGCTGACCAAGAACAACCTATATAATAAAAAAATTATCACATACAAGTGTATTAAAATTTTAAACAAAATATCTAAAAACTAATTTTAAATTTGGCATTTAGAACTTCTTGGAATATGCTGTTTTTATAATCATGTTATTAATGAAACTGTAAACAAATTAAGACCAATAACCAATAAAAAAAAATGTGTTAAAACATGAAATGTTAAATGCTTAGAACAATTTGGTTGCTTTACAAGGTAATTTTAAAATATCACCTTAAAACTGCTCCTTATGAGTGAAAGGCAAATATGTCAACTCTATAACCACAGATAAGATTAATTCTAGTTTATAACATACCTGTGCCTGAACGTCACCTTTATCTGCTAGAAAATGGTAATACTGTAATAAATCATCATCCATCAGTGAACTTTGACCCGAGATATGGTTTTCAACTTCCTCATGGATTCTTATTCTCTGTATAGCAGGACCACTTGAAAAAGTCACAGTGTCTGCAACTGAAAAATTCAATTATTTATGCAGATATAATTGAAAAAAAGGTTTCTTTTATCTTGATTTTATTTTCTTAAACAACATCCATCTTTTTTTTAATTGTAATGAAACATTGTTTCTAATGAAAATTCTCATTGATGACATTTCAAATTTCATGGCATTAAATACATAAACTGCCAACAAAGAACATAAATACAAATACAGGTTGTATATGTCCACTTTCATTTCTTAAAAATCTTAATATCATAAAACATTAATGTCAATTGCAGCAACAGAGGTAGAGGTTATTTGACTGATTGATTATGCCATGGTTTACCTGTAGAAGCTGCCTTCTTGTAGTAAGTCAAAGCTGATTCACATTTTGTTTCCACTCCAATACCTGACCAATATCTGTAACCCTATAATAAATATACATACTGCAGATAATGAAATGTGGAAAACATTTAATATTCATCTAAAAGAATTTAAAAATAATTAAAATTACAGCCTTTGTGATACATAAAATATCTTATTTTAAGTATATTGGATGGATTAACTGGTGATAAAAAATAATTTTACTTTCATTAACAAGAATCCTTAGGCTGAAATATAAAGCAACATAAGTCACACATTTTCCTTTTTCATCTAATGTATAAGATGATCACGGGCTGCTTTCAGCTGCAAAATGTTAGGAAAATTAGAAATTTAAGAATCATTTCATTACATTCAAGATGGAGAGTAAAGGTTATAAGATAAACTTTAGAAGGGTAACTACTAATCCATACAAAGTTTAGTATAAAATAATCCAGTGGTTTACGAGGATTGATGACATGATTGATTTAGGTGTTTTATCAAGAACCATATTTCAGATAGTCAGGGGATGAAAAAATGTTGTACAATAAATCAATTTAGGAAATAGGAGTAGACTAAAGGCAGAAAATTTGAACTGCAACTAAGAAAGTAAGGAGTATTGGGACTGAATAGAAAAAATGTATTCTGTTTCAGAATAAATGTGGCTTCTCTT
This sequence comes from Limnoperna fortunei, assembly GCA_944474755.1. Taxonomy (NCBI): domain Eukaryota; kingdom Metazoa; phylum Mollusca; class Bivalvia; order Mytilida; family Modiolidae; genus Limnoperna; species Limnoperna fortunei. Next base: position 38,044,110 of record OX104113.1, read on the forward strand.
TTTTGAAAAACTAGAAATTCAGTGTTCATTCAGACATTGCTGACAACAGCTCTATGGTTTCATTTGATTTGTAGAACTTTTTTTTTAAATAGGACAACAAAGTAATAATATACCAAAGTCATCTGTGCCAATGGATCACCACCAAATGCTGCAAATGTGTAGTATATCAAACTCTGAAACAACACCAAAAAAAAAAATATATATGGACCATTACAACTCAAAACACAACAATTTACAAAATGATATAAAGCAAATCCTTGGATTGTCACTCATAATTTCTATTTTACAAATAAAACATAGAAATACAGATTGTACTCGTAATATAAATGTCATCTACAGGATACTTAGAGAATAATAGCTACTTCTAATTAGAGAATGAATATCAAGTGGAATATCTAGACGAGCTCATAAGCTTGAGTAACTCCACATGATATTGTCAGTATAAAAATGGAAAGTGGCTATTTTTCTGTTTATGGATAATTAAATTTCAGAATTTATTTCGTTTAAATTCAAATTTGCATTGAATTTGACTTTTTTTGTCACAGCAAGTGTGCCACTCTAACTGGAAAGGTGCGGGGTGTCATTTTCTTTAAAGTAATTGTACGAAAGGAAAGTATTTAATCACTCCATGCATTACTGAACATCAACATGTGTTGACAGATCTTTTCCAATATCTTGTCATGTACGAGTGATTGAACAATATCTGTAAACAAAGGTGAAGGAAAAACGTGCAAATCATAATAAATGTAGTATCCCACTGTAATGTACGTTACTGAATTTTCAGTCACTGCCATTATATCTTAATTTTTTTAATAAATCTATTTTAGAATTTCAATGTCACATTACATAGACCTTCTGGTCACGTGATTGCTATACTTTGAACATAACTAATACAGCAAACAATTTCATGTTTTTTAATGTATAATATTCTGTAAGCGTTACAACTGTAAAATGTCTTGTTTGTACCTTTTTAGATTTATCAATATACATATGTTAAAATGCGTCCCAAAACAAGATCTTCTTGTCCTTGTAATGTAGCTGAAAATAAAATTATGTCCTTTACCTTGGCTTGACTGGAGTTAACAGCAATTCCAGCACTACTCAGAAATCCCATACCCTGAAACACAGCAAATCATTGCATATACTTCAGCTTTTTTTTTAGACAATACTAAGTCCTCTACAAGGACCTTCATTTCACAAAAACATCATTGGAACAGAACAATATTTGAACTTGATCTGTAAATCATCATGGTTGACTCAAATACCAAATATCAGATCAATGTCTGCAAGCATTTAAAAAAATGTCAGGAACACTGTTTTTAAAAAAATAATTTTCTTATACCAAGGGTTATGTGTGTGACAGATTGGAGGAGTGCAAACCTTTAGTTCCCAATCAGTGAAGCAGATTTTAAATAAAATACAATTTTCTTGAACACAAGTGTTTGTGCATTGTCTGAACATAAAAACACACCATAAAATTTTTTGCTAATATTGGTTTATTCTCAGTTCATCATGGTAATTGACAACATTATCATGTCAAGCAAAACATTTTTATTTAAAAAGTTCTTATGGCAATATTGGCTGATCTTTTATAAATTTTATGGGTTTGTTTTCATCATTAACAATTGGAAAGCTACATAATGAACTTCAAAGCTTTAAATTACTTGTCCATAATACAAACCAACTGTCCCCTTGGTGATCCTCTGTTAGACAGATCCACAAATATCTCTTTAGCTTTTTCTATATCTTGTGGCATGTAATCTCCAAACAAGTAAGCAAATGCTAAGTGTTCCAGTGCTTTTGTATGATTCAAATCAGCAGCCTTCTTAAAATACTGATGTGCTCTTCAAAACAAAGTTATATACAATGCAGACCGATTGCATAAAGAAACATAAATGAAATTTGATCAGAACCAAATATAAACAGACATATCAGAATATAATAATCAACTGTCAATCTACCCAAGTGTTCATTATAACAAAGTTCATACTATTAAATTAAAAGATGCATTAAAGCCTGCAGGTTTTCTGTCAAATACATTATTTACAAATATTTACATTATGTATGAGTGTCTTTAATCTAATTATACTAGATTTCTATAGGTACAAACTGTTACAGATGACATAGAATCATTCTTTGCATCACTCAATTAAACAGGTAGCCATGAAGAGCATGCGCTTCATTGATTATGCCCACAGTAAACAAATATTGCAGAGTAATTTAAATCAACACAAATACGTTGTGCACTATTTAAATCAGTACTCTGGTTTTTTTTTTAAATGAAATAAAATGTAAAATAAAGAATTAAAAGGATTATTTTTAAGTTATATTGACGTATGAAAGTGTTGACTTAAGTAGTACTTAAGTACATTTTCAAAGCGCTTCATTTGAAAATGTGCTTTGGCCAACGCTTTCATATCTAAATGAAACTTCAAAAGAATGCATTAAATTTTTAAATATTATGAAAAGATTATTGTTGTTTTACCAACTTCAAGCTACAGTCAAACCTGTCTTAGCGACCCCCTCCATATAACGACTCCCTGTGTTATGCGACCGTATTTATTCCTCCCGAGCATTTTCCCATTCATTTTACCTTTATATAACGACTCCCTGTCTTACGCGACTAACGACCTTGTTTTCCATTCGTTTTGACCAAGAAAACCTGTCTAAAACGACTATCAGGACTGTTAAAATCATTAAACAATAAATAAACCCTGTCTGACGAAAAGAAGATTTGTAGTTCATTGGCATTGTTGTCAATTATCAAGGTTCTTCGAAACGGAAAACTAAAGTATGAAGCGATCAAAAACTGCTTTATTATCTTAGAAGCGAAGTTCCGATTGCCGTGTAAAATATAATAGTCGTCAATGTCGTTATTCGATTTTGTTGCCATTCGGGTTGGAAATGATGATGTTTCTCATAACGGCGTGTTTATTGTATAATCATTACGAAACCGGTGTACACTGGTTCTAAACAGACTTGCACTTTCTACATAGAGCGTATTGTTAAAACACAAGGACACCAGTAAAACCGGTACAAAGAAACATACAACTAAATGGGGGAATAAAGTTGACCTGCGTTAATACAATCGGAAATCAAAACTGTCATAATTGTTGTACATTTTGTACTTGCGTTATTTACATAAAATAAATGTCATATTTCATTGTTTACTTAATAAAACAAACATGAAGGTCTTCAATTCACTCTTTCACAAGCTGACAACATGACTTTGTTGATTGGACTGCAAACATCATTACCTGTGTATAAAGACCCCCTGTCTTATGTGACCTTTTTTACAGTTTCCCTTCAAACGTCGCTTAAGACAGGTTTGACTGTATTCCCTTATTAGTAATTTTACATTAAAGTATCTGAATTTACTTATTTACAATGGTAAACAGATTCTACATGTATATAATAAAATTTAACAAAGATTTACACATTTAGCACAAAATACACAATCATTTTTACTTTTTATTTAAGCAAGCTTTGTGTCAAACAAAAAGCCACTGAATATAAAAAGGAAAACATTCTTTTATGTTTTTCTATTTTTGTGTCAATCATACTATCTTCTCTTTTAACTTACTGGTGATAATCTTTCTGGAATGTTTCATTTATAAGAGCTTCTCCTTGTTTGTAATACTCCTCAGCTGAAAAACAGAAATAAATTGGAAAATACTGCACGTTGTTACAGGTTTGTAATTACCATAATAACTCCCCGAGTTTACAACAAAAAATTGAAGAATGTGTCCATGGGACAAAGATGCTCCGGCTAAATGAAGTCCCAGACAGAAAGTAGTTTGACGGGTCTGAAAGTTGCTTAGGATGTACAATTTGTGATTACTGAACCACCTGCCAAATTTCAAATTGTTCTCATGTATAGTTTCTGAGAAAAGCTTGACGGATATTGATATGGATGTATATACGTAGGAGAGACAGACGGACGAACGGACGGACACGAGTAAAACTTAATCCCCCCCCCCCATGTCGTCGTGGGGGCATAAAAAGTAAAAGAACATTGTGTAAATAAGTAACAACTCTCAGTTACTATTAGTTTAAACAAAGGTAAATGAAACCCAACCTTGTATTGCTAACAAGCTACATGTATATAGGAACTAATACTGGATACTTTAATTTATCCAAACTCTGTTAAAAGTACAGCCTTGCATTTTTATGTATCTCAATTACATGAATTGCATATAACTTTTAAGATGAATATCTTAAATGCAAAAAAACCCCATCAACATCTCAACAACATGTTGCATGAAAAAAATTCTTGTATCAGGGCTTGGCTAACACTTAGTGTGAAATTAAATTTGTTTAATTTATACCCTTCATCTTTCCATATCCATCTGTAACTTACTATAACAAATATCACAGTCTGTTAAAAGAGAGCAAAATATTCTACAGTGATTTTTCTCTCTATATTGTTATGTAACCATTGATACCCCCAACTCCGTATCCTCTATTAATTATTTTTCAGAATAACATGCATTACTTGATATCAGTGACATGCTATCCATCTCTGTGGGCCCCAATGACCTTGAGGTTAAAGTTCAAAGGTCATCAACCATGGTATAAGACACATAACATTGATATTATCTACCCACATATCAAATATCAAAAGCCTACCACATAAAAAAGTTAGAGCCCTGACACAATTAGTTTCGGACGGACGGACAGACTGATCACTACAGGGCATCCGCCACAAAGTGGTGGGGGCCCTAAAAGCACTGACCTTTTAGCTCATCTGGTGTCAATTCTTTTTCTTCATTCTTCTGTTCTTTGTTTTGATTTTCTATGAACAACAGAATTTAAAACATTTAATAAGTAATAAATTTAGCAAATCTATTATTATAATAATTTTTGTAGTTCTTGTTTAAATCGCTGTTCCTTAATATGTGTACATGTATTAGAATGTACTGCCTACAGTTGTAGCTACTCAGTATATAGCATCAGCTGACATTTAGATGGATGTATAATAATATCCAGTTCTATTCAAGTACTAGTACTGATTTTAAAAATATTATTCTTCATAAACAAATGTTATTTTGCCTAATGTGTTTGAATGTTCTTAAAGAATAGTACTGAAAATATTTAAAATACAAACAAACAATATTCCCGTTCCAAATTTCTATGTTAAACATAACAAGTTCTTTCATTTATTTACAATTGTGATTAATAAAAACATGGACTAATAATAAGATATGTAGATATTACTATGGTTAAGTGCTCTTACATGTATATTGTTATTAGGAAAATTATGCAAATTAATTAGCTAAATCAGGTATTAGACAAATTAATGTTAATAAATATATAAACATGCATGTGCCAAGTAAGCAACAACAATACAAAATACAATAAGACACTTATAAATGCAAAATATAGAAAGTTTATTAGAAATATTATATATACTGTACTAGTAACACGTTTTATTTCCCTATTGTCTTTCTATTTTGTTCCAGGCCGTATTTTTTTATATGGCCCTGGGCTGTAGATTGGAGTGATTGAAAGTATATGTATCAAATAATTCATGATACATGTACTTTTGCTTCGGTACATATACTATATAGAGATGAGCTCCTGGTCAATGTAACATCATATGGCCACAGTATGAATTATTTGATAAACAAATGGACTGAGCAGGCAACCCTATACTTGAATTCTAAACACTTTATGTTATGTAAAATTGCCCTGATGATAGCAGGTAACTGTCGAAACTAGTTGACAATACAAATTGTAAACTTAAGCATCCTACGAAGTGTTGTTGTCACTCTTCTACTAGTTCTAAACACTAAAGTTAGAAAATTTCACTTTTTTCTTATAAATTTTATGTGACTGCAAAGATATGCCTTGTACATTCATCTGACATATCCTCTGTCAATATAAAATGCTTAAAATATTAAAGATTACAGTCTCTAATTTCTGTGGAGCCAATTTTATGGATTATGGGTAAGCTATAGTAACAAATTAATAAATATGAATATAGTAATTTTAAAATTTAAACAATAAAATATACAGCACACAAATATGTTAACAGCAAAAAAAACAACAACAAAAGAAACATGTAAAAGCATGCATGAGTGTATGCAAATTTATTAAAATGTCCCTCAAACATGCATCCATTTAGGACCGTCTAGGATCCAATAATATAAAAGTACATTTATCCATTATATTTTAAAATGAATACAGTGTACATCTGTAAACCTATTGGGATCCTCAAGGAACCTTCATCCTTTGGAAATTTAAACATACATGCATGAAGGCCTCACCTTCAACAAATGCTTCTTCCACATCAGCCAACTTCCGATCCTGAGATACCAATTTAGGAGGAACATATGGTTGAAAATATTGCTTAACCTCTGTTTTAATCTCCCCAGAAGGCTCTATTGTCATTAAATAGACTTGTGCCCTGATTGTACCTTCTTTATTTGGTTTATAAACAATGGCCTCTTTTTTCTTGTTTCCGTTGACACTTCTAGATATTTTATCTACTATGTCCATGTTAAGTCTTCGTTCATCAATTATCTGAGGAAAATCGTCCACTTCATATTTACGTGGTTGTGTGTAAGAATCTGGATACTTATCTTTATAAAAGTCCTTGATATATTCTCGTTTTCCTTCTGTTAAATCAAAGACTGGTTCTTCTCTAACTGTGCTCCACCAGTCACCAGTTTTTTCACTTTCATCTGATAATTCACTAGTCTTTCCTGTATTCGTTTGTTCACCAATTTCTCCAGTACCTGTTTGTTCAACGATCTCTCCAGTACCTGTTTGTTCAGCAGTCTCTCCAGTACCTGTTTGTTCAACAGTCTCTCCAGTACCTGTTTGTTCAGCAGTCTTTCCAGTACCTGTTTGTTCAGCAGTCTCTCCAGTACCTGTTTGTTCAGGAGTCTCTCCAGTACCTGTTTGTTCAGCAGTCTCTCCAGTACCTGTTTGTTCAGCATTCTCTCCAGTACCTGTTTGTTCAGTATTGCGTCCTGTATATGATTCTTTATGTTTATCTTCTTGCTTATATGTCTCTACAGTATTCAGCTGTTCACTTTCCTCATTCAGTGTATAAATTTCTCCACTACCAACCCGTTCACTTTCCTCTAACCATTTATAAATATCTCCAATACCAACCTGTTCAGCCTCTGTTTGTTCATCATAAGCCTCATTTGTATCAGACTGTGTATTTTCAGTCTTTTGTTCACTAATGGGAACTTGTACCTGTTTAACTAATGATGACCATTTTTGAACTCCCTCAAGAATATTTTCCTTTGTATCCTTGGGGAATTGTTCAAAGGTTTTCTCAACTACACTACTCACATGTTTATCAACCCTGTCTATATTATCTAGTTTGTTCTTTTGTTTGCCAATCAACATCTCTCCCTTCACACCCAACTTTTCCAAATAATGGTAGTTATCCTGGCTTAATATATGTGTCTTTCTTAATTTTTGCATTTCTTGCTTGAACTGTTTATCAATCTGAGGTTTCAGAAGTTCAAAAACTTGAGGGTTTATCTTTTTCAGTAACTCTTCATTCAGTTTAAGTAACTTCTGTTCATGTTGTGAACTCAACTGACCACCATCTTCTTCAAATTCTGAATCCATGTCTTCTTCATCAATGTTATCTGTACCCTGTATTCCTACACTTCCTCTCCCCTTCGCCCCTACATTTTCATTCTTTGCTATCCATTGTTCTGTCACAGTCTGCATTTTAGGGTTTGCAACCTTATCACTTTCTCCATCCCTAAATTCCATTTTATCCTTGACTGCAGGAGAGGAGCTTGATGTTTCTAATTTTATTGACCTAGAAAGGTCACTTGCAACATCTGCTTGGTGATCAGATCTAGAGTTGACATGCTTACTGCTATGTGAACTGCTAGGATTATAGTTAGAAGTGCTAGACAAATCACTGACAATATTAGTAGAACTAGAACTACCAGCAAATTTACCTTCTGACTGCAATGCTTCTTCTGTGACTGGTTCAGGTGATTTCTGCTCATCTTTGTTCTCCATTTGTTTTTCCATCCATTCCTGAAATTCTTTTTCAGTTTTTGTGTCATCAACATTACCAGTTTTCTCCACCTTTTGTATGCTGACTTGAACTTCACCTACATCTTTATTATGCAGTCTTTCATCTTGTTTAGAATTAGCTTGTTCAATATTTTTACCTTCAGCTAAATTGTTATGACCAAATTGTGAACTTGTGTCTGTTTGGGTATTTGGTCCAATAGCACCAGATTGAAATCCTTCTCCTTTCTCAGATGATGGCATTTGTTTTTCACGTAGATCAACCTCTTCCTTATCATTTTTATGAGTTTCACCTAATTGTTCCTTCAAACCAGGTTGGTCTAAAGTTTCCTTCCGATCATTTTCATTATTATCATTAACCTGCTTTACTCCATTTACAATATTATTCTGTCTACTGTCTTTTACAATATTTTCAGTTTTTTCAAAACCTGTTTCAGTATTACCAACTTGATCATTTTTATTTAAATTTTCTAAAACCTTATTATCAACAATTTGTTTATTTTTGTCTACATTAAGATTATTTACATTTGCACCTTGCTCTGCGGATATATGATCATTTTGTTGCTGATCTGGAAATTTAACAATGGTTTCATCTACTTTGGGTTTATCGTTATTTTGTGTACCTTGCATAGATGGATTGCTTTTTACTTCACCATTGTTATTTGTTTCTTCTTGAGCATGTGTACAGGTAGTTGGCAAACATATTAAAAGAACAAAGACACAAATTGTCAATGTCAGCATCAGCTGCCTTTGAGTACTGTTGAATGTGTTCATTATTAGTTTTCTCTAATCTGAAAAATACAAACAAACAAAAACTAGTACATGTAATAACTGTGATAGGATGCCAACACAAAATGTCTCCCAAACAAACCCCCAATGCCATTATAATCTTTAGCATATTGAAACCCCTCCAAATACAAATTTTTACCAAGATAATGCAAAGTCCTGTATAATGACCCCTGTTTCCATGGAAATGGCAGCCATTTTTGAAAATTCCATGGATTCAGGTCACCCTTAACATGTTTCCAATGTTTCATGTTGATTTTACATTGCATCTCAGAGAAACTGTACATGCAGACAAGATTGAGCAGGAAGAAAAAAGAAACAAGAAAAATGAAAAAAGAAAGATGAATAATACTTAGAAACCGGACAAAAACAATATGTCTCCTAAAACTTCCGCTTGGGAGACATAACTAGTGTATTATGTAAACATTAAAAAATTGTATTATCCGAAATTCTAAGTACTTTCTTTTGTTACTTTTTTTCAATTAATCATGTATGTTAAACACTGCTTTGCCTTATATGCCAAACAAAATAATAATGTGATTCTGGTTAACATTGTGACCTTAATTATTTAATTGCAATTATTTGATGTCAAAATTATGTTCCAATAGTGTGAAAGAGTGATATCAGTTTGTATGGAAGATTTTCTTATTTCAAGTCCACTGATAAACATCTTATGTCTCCTGAACTATTGTTATCATTAAAATGATATACTATAGTATATGTACTGCCATGAGTAATAGGTTACCAATACCAAAGATGTTAAACATTTACATGTATAAATATACCATACTACAAGTCAACGTGTCTTGTTTAAGTTTTTTGCATGAGAAATGAAAATTGCTTACCACGTTTGGTTGAGATTATGCTCATTTTGCAGATCAAAAAATTGAAATCAACAATTATTTTTCAAAGGCAATCAGCGTTTTGAAATGCAGCATTTGTTTTCCATTTCGATACAGTGATTTTCTATAGTAAATTTTGACCTTAATTGGAAATGAAATGTAATTAAGCTAGGAGCAAACAATTGTTGTCTGTTATGAAACCCTTTGGCAATGCCCTTTTCAGTTTAGGCCAGAAAAGCCTTACAGTTCGTCTGAATACCATAAAGAATGTTACAAAAGCAGACAAATCGTTGTAAATAACTATTTATTGAAGAAGGCTATTTTTGTTTTGAAATAATGAATTAAAAAAAGAGATTTTTCTTTTAAATTCATGTAAATATTGTTATGGCATACCCCTTTTCCCAAATGAATAACAAATTCAGTGATACGACACCCGAAACCAAGTTATAACTAGAGTGTAATTATTGTATAGCTATGAGTGTACAGTTTCTTTATCTAATATTAAAACATTTTATTTAAAATAATAATCCTTATTATGTTATATAGGTATAATGATAAAAAAAAATAATTATGAGATAAGTGCTAGTCTGGGAACCTGACTAAATATTCAAATATAGTCAGGCGACTAGCAAAGATTCCAGTCAAAATTTTGACTGGTTTGCAACATTCAGAATGCCTCAAAATTTTCCTGAGTAACTGACGTAATTTGGATACAAAGCATTATGACGTAATGTGCTGTAATCAACTTTCAAAAGAACGCATTTATAGATTTATGTCTTGTTTGTGGAGTGGGAATGGTCAGTTTAACTCGAAAGCAGGAAAAGAAGAAGCAGGTAACTACTTGTATTCTGACAGAAATTTAAGACTGAACAAATCGTGCAAAAAGTTACAGAGTAGTCCAGTGTTATCGCGCACCTAAGGCCATTAAAAAAAAAATAAATATTTAGTTGTGAAAAATATGTTTTTATCTTTGAATATATTGCCTTTAAAACATACAACCAAATTTGTTAAAGTTTGTAAGCAAAGTATTTATTTTTGTCATTTTGTTCTGCATGAACAGATTTTATTTAAACAATGGTTTGTCCTTTGATATCGTGCATGTAAGTAATCTACCAGTCATTGATATACTCCAGATTGATTGAAGATTGAAGATCGTGTCTTTCAGGTTAGCTTTTAATGATATTTAAGAAACGAACATTAAAAACAAATATGCTGCATAATTAAACTGTCTGAAAATGTAATATAAAGACCACAATTAGTCCAGGGAATGTTAAATTAATGATATATTTTTTTAATAATACAGAAATTGGAAGATACAGAATATTCACGGAATTGCCTGACTGTTCCTCAACTGTAGATAAAACATGGCGATTTAAACAACCAATCAAACTAGGTAGTACACTGGTGGTGACTAGGGGGCTGCACCATTTTAATTCGTCTGTCTTAGAATGTCCCACATATTCTGGCACACATCGCTAACCATGTGGTTATGGACATGTTACATACAGGAATTTGTTTACTCAATGATCGGTTTCTTTGGGATTGAAAAAAAAACTCTTTAATTCTTTCTTACAACCTCTAGTATATTTATTAATAAAGGAAATACAAATTCCAGGTATTGGAAGCCACCTTATTATGTCACTGTTCTGTCTTCACTACCTCTGAAATCGGCACATGAAGTACTAGTCCGAGAATCCTCTGCCGTCCAACGCTTTTTATTTTTGCATGGGACGTCAGAGAGCTCTCCATAAGTAAAACAGCGGATTTTGCGACACTGGTCTGGGTTGTCAAATTTCATTGTTTCCAGATGTAAAAAACATTTTCGTCTAGTTACACTAGATATAATTCACTTCTTTAGATATTTTTCTCTATGAATATAATAATCATACCTTTAATCAAGATGATTTAAGTCCATTTCTAAGCTAATTTCCATCGATACCCTTACATGTACATCCGGACATTTCACTTTTATTTGAACAAAAAGTAAGGTGACAACAATGTGACTTAAGTCCAGTGCTTAAATTAGCTTGATTGAAGGTATGATGATTATATTCATAGAGAAAAATATCTAAAGAAGCGATTTATATAGTTTAACTGGACAAAAATGAATGCTAGACGACTCATCGTCGTTACCACTCATCGCCATTCAAGGTTGGTCGACTCGTCGCCTATTTTTTCATAACTCACCGCCAACCAGTTTAATAATCACATTTTTATAGTTATATGTAAGCTAATGTATTGTTTTCATTGGTGGACTACATTGAACGTCGGTGGATGGACAACACAGTATCCCAGTGGAGTCATGGAGTGTCTTCATGAGACTTGTGCGCACCAACAACGATCTGGAAGGGAGGTGGAAGGGTGGCACAACCGACTCAACCAGACAGGGAAGGCCAACCTGAATATCTACCAGCTGATCTCTTTGCTGCATGATGAAGCCAAGGCTACCCCCATGCATATTAGGTTCTTGAGTAGAGGTGCTGTCCTTAAGTACCAACGAAGCAAACATCGCCAGAGACAGCATGAAATTATCACAGCATGGGAGGACCTAAATACTGACCGTTTGTCTGGTGCTCAGCTTTTACGGAAATGTGCAAAGCTGAATGATACTGTGGTTCGGGAATAGGACAGAAAAGAAAACAAAGACTAACAAACAAAGACTCTGCTTTTTATAATTTATAATTTTGTGATGCTATATATGCTATATGTTTTTGTGATACTGTATTTCAACAAATGTATATGTATAAACAAATTTATTTATTATTGTTGTTTCATGAGTTTTGAATCTGAAAAAAAAAAAAAAAATTAAATGATAAAATCTACAGACAGTTCTAAACTATCAAAGCACCACAGTAAAAATATACAGGCGATGAGTCGACCAGCGGTTTTTTAAAATCGGCGATGAGTCGACCAGCAGATTTTAAAATCGGCGATGAGTTGACCAACCTCGATTGGCGATGAGTCGTCCTGTTACCACGAAAATGTTTGTTAACATATGTGGAAGAATTCAATATTTGGACACAAAGTGTGACATTAAAAGTAAAAAAAATATGTCTTTTTTTATATTATATGTGGTTGTTTTCTTAAAGTACTATATTTTCAGTTTTAGAAAACCTAGGTGGATAGATAAATTGTGTCTCGTGTCACTTACAATTTTGATTTTTTACATACCACCATTTGTCCGTTCTGTTGGTTACATGGTGTCCAAGTACCACTCACTTTATTCATATATGTAATCATATTGCTGTTTTCTTGTGTTTAATAATATTTTGAACTAAAACACAACTGAACTCCTGTCTTAATTAGAGAAAACTCAAATCCTGGGATTTAATTAAGTCCATACAAATTTAGGACACCGTTACTTACAAACGCTCAAGTGATTGTACATTTTCATTTTAGATTTTTGAAAAGTGTTCTTGTGAAATCAACAAGAGGAAGAATTTATTATCTGGCTCAAAACTAAGAAAAACACTTTCTGTTACTTTCTTCACAAGATTTTATGGGAATTGAAAGAAAATAGTGAATGTTTGTTTAGAACATGGACACCAATAATATTTTTTTCATTGGGGTCAAATATGGGGTCGTATGTAATGAACAGAACGATATCCTTTTCTGTGTGTAGCTCTGATTTCGGCTAATTCGTTCTTAATCAATACAACATGGCTGTCGTTAGATTTAACCATTACTCATACATTACTGTGTATAACTATTGTTATAAGTCTTTATTCACGAGTTCAAACAACATTCGTAACATTAGACACAAATTTTCTTTCATCGTCGTAATGAAGGCAACTTTTTAGTTTTAATATTAATTGTGATTAGGTCACCGTTCAAAATCAAAACAACAACACACTTTTCAATAGTTTAAATGTCTCAAGACTACTATTTTTGGTTCAGCAGCTGTTTTAAACGACAATGCGTTATGTTCGTAACATCGGACTATACACATCATTTCCGAAGAAAGCAATGCAAATGATCCTAATAAACAAAGATTAATGCATAAAAATGTCGTAAAATCCATTTAAACTTGACAAAAGCAATAATGAATGCTACAGTATTCTTAAATTATATCTGCTTCATAAGTTAACTGTAAAAAATGTTGAAATTTCGTACATCGTTACGTTCGTCACCCATCTCCATCATGCGGACACGACAGGAAAAGTGTGAATTACGTCACGCTTTATTGTGCACAAGTTGAGACAAATGCGAAATTGCGGAAACCACCTTGTCTATTAATAGAATCAAAAACCTATTCACGCTATAGTGTGGTATCATTACCAATTAACAGGTAAAGTTACGTTCGTAACTTTCAGACGACAAAATTCAGCTTTGATAGAAAATTATAATTATACCTGCACTTGACTTCAGATAATGACACTGATAATGTTTCATGCTTAAAACCTTTCAATACCTGCTAGGAAATGACTTTCTAAGACTGTACTTCTTAGGAGTATTCATAATGTTAATTTTGGTTTAGCCCTTCATGTGGACACTAAAAGTTACATACGTAACACACATTTTTATGACTCAATAAAAATATTTCTAAGCATCAATAATATACAAACATGATTGAAAATGAAAGTAAAATTATATATTTATCAATTAAAACTTAAATTTGATCAGTAGAGACTAAACATGGGCTCACACCAACAATCCCTGACATACCATGTTCTCCATGTCACATTTTCTTTTTTGATAAAGTGTGAATTGTGTTATTATTATTATTTTTTTAAATCCATAATACTTATCTTTCCATTTTGTATTTTTATTTTTTTATTAAAATAACCATTGTGCTTTATGTTTTGATCTCATTTGGAAGTTTTAGTCTTAAAAACTTAAAAGAAAACTTAGTTTTATTACTCAGCACCCCACATGTCTCAATATCAAATTCTTCCACATATGGAAACGATTAGATTTGCCGACTCAGACCGGTGTCGCAAAATCTGCAGTTTTGCTTATGGAGAGCGAGCTCCCCAATGCAAAAAAAAAAAAAAAGAGTTGGACGGCAGAGGATTCTCAGACTAATGAAGTACATCATGTCCTGAACACTGTTCCGTGTTGCTAGATTCCTGTCCGGTTGTACAGAACAGCAATTCGTGCAGCCCCCTGTAGTTATATATTTTAAAGTAACGCTTGTGTAAATGAAAAATATCGCACCAGGGGACCATATTAAGACAAGTGCCGGCGTTATGTACTTACACTGTAAGTTACAGTAACACTTCCCAAAACTATTGACGATTTATGCACGACACATTTTGTACCTTTAATTTATTGTTCAGATAATTGTATCTTACCTATAGTTCAATATAACAAAATACTTAATTTTATAATAATTGTTATGTCATTGCAAATGTCGCTATTTTAAAGCATTTGCCACGTTTAGGTCAAATTGTTTAGTTTGTCGTCCATATTTATTGTTTTGTTTGTGTGGGAAAATATGATTGGCCCATTTAAACCGGAAATGTCAAATATTCAATTTAATTGAAAACCAAAAAGTAAACAAAAACGCAACATACGCTTATGGATTTGTGTTGTATTAAGGCAAATACATAAAGCATAATCGTTTTATGTGTTGTATGTTAATGTATTGCATGTCTGTACTGTTAGAGTGTAAAGAGATGTTTGGGATTTATAGGATCTTACATTGATACGCGTGGAAAAAGAAGTAAAATTTGTGAAATGAAGTACAAATAAAATTACATTCATGACTTGAATACGCATTAAATACTACTACTACTGTAGTCCGAGAATCCTCTGCCGTCCAACGCTTTTTTTTCTTTTTTTTGCGTGGGACATATAAACATATGTTTGTGACAAAACAAGTACATAATATTGAACAAAGAAAAAGAACAATGTGAAAATTAGACCTCTTTTGCCCTCAACTCTAATAACTGTTTTAAAAAGGAGCCAATTAGTTTCACATGTTTTATAGACATTGATAGGGTTCAAAAGACTCTAAAGATTTTTGCTTTCTATTTTCCAACCTAATTTAATAAATAATTCTAATCTTTTTTGTTTGTTTAAATTTCATGGATTGAAGTTGTTTTGTTTATGACATATAGAGGGGGTTATTTAATCTTTATAAAACTATTTCAGTAAAGTGAATGAAGCTCCCGAGAAAGATGATACAATCAAATTTCCTAATATTGATCCAGATGATGTTCAACTCTGAATGAAGGGCTCAATACGAAGATTACGCAGAGTGAGATATTTAACTGAAGAAACTAAAGAATAATTGCTTCTGGTTAAACGAATGAATTACTAGTAAATCGACGGCTGACAAGTTTATAGTGACTTGTGCATACCTTTTCAACTTAATATTTGAAACGGTAATAATACCAGAGAACTGGTTGGCTGGGGCTATTAAACCGATTTATAAAAATAAGGGCGACCCCCTTTTTATGGATCTTTTATGATTGTTTGAATGAAAGTTTTTGCAATTATTCAGCCATGTCATGGCGTTCTTTTTTTATTAGCTCACCTGACCCGAAGGTCAGGTGAGCTATTGCCATCACTTGGCGTCCGTCGTCGTCGTCGTCGTCGTTAACTTTTCTTCAAAAATCTTCTCCTCCAAAACCACCGAAGGGATTGCTTTGAAACTTTGCACACATCATCAGTAAAATGTCCTCTACCAAGTTTGCCCAAATCATGGCCTCAGACCAACCAACATGGCCGCCATGGCTAAAAATAGAACAGGGGGGTCAAAATACAGTTTTTTGCTTATAGTTCAAAAAGTATAACAGATACAGGAAAACCGAACAGACCTTCCTTCTTCAGCATCTAAAGCTCTACAAAACACTCCTCGGGTCAAAGTTGTATGATGACTCCTTGTAGGAGTTATTGCCCTTTAATTGTCAAAATTGATTATTTTTGCCATTTTGCCTCAAAATCTTGAAAATTATTAGAACTAGAGAAAAAGTAAGCATTGCTTAATTGTTCTGCTCTATGAGGGCTACAAAAATGACTTAAGAGTCAAGATTGTCTGATTAACTGTTTAAGAGTTATTCCCCTTGAACTGTTTTTTTTTAATCGGTTTTAATTGATTTTTTAAAATCTTCTCCTCTGAAACAACTGAAAGTACTGCTTTGAAACTTTGTACACATCATCCGTCAAATGTCCTCAACCAAGTTTGTACCAACCATGGCTGCAGATTAACCAACATGGCCACCATGGCTAAAAATAGGACGGAAAGGGGGGGGGGGTAAGATACAGTTTTTGGCTTATATTTAAAAAAGTGTAACAGATACAGGAAAACGGAAAAGACATGCCTTCATCTGCATCAAAAGCTCTACGAAACACTCCATTGGGTTGAAGTTATATGATGACTCCTTATAGGAGTTATTGCACTTTAATTGTCCAAATTGATTATTTTTGACATTTTTGCCTCAAAATCTTAAAAATTATTAGAACTAGAGAAAAAGTTAGCATTGCTTAATTGTTCTGCTCTATGAGGGCTACAAAAATGACTTAAGGGTCAAGATTGTCTGATGAAACGTTTAGGAATTATTCTCCTTGAACATTTATTTAATCAATTTTACTTGATTTTAAAAAATCTTCTCCTCTTTAACAAATGAAAGGACTGCTTTGAAACATTGCACACATCATCTTTAGGACGTCCTCTACCAAAATTGTGCAAATAATGACACCTGACTACCTACATAGCTACGTTGGCTTAAAAAAGAAAAAATGAAAAAAGGGGGGGGGGGTGGGAGTCGAGAGAGTTTTCGACTGATAGTTAAAAAAGTATAACAGGCACAGCAAATTTGAAGTGAACCTCCCTTCTCCCTCTAAGCATCAAAAGCTCCTCCTTATAGGAGTTATTTCCCTTAAAAGGTCAAAATTAATGATTTTTGCAGAAGTGTTGGGCAATTCCTTATAGCAACGAAAAGTTGGATAAAAAAGGGTTGTTTGGTTTCAGGTTCAGGTGAGCGATACAGGCTCCTGGGAGCCTCTAGTTAGGAAGTAACTGGAATACCAAGCAGTGAAAAGCCCGAAAAACTGACAAACATCGCCAAACTAAGGTTGGAGTCGAGCACGCCCTGTTAGAAGTTAGGATCGAACTGCAGTTTTAGCACTCCGGTGATAGTAGCTGACGATTTATTTTATCCAATCAGTCACCGAAGCCCTAATCTGAATATAGATAGGCCGAATTTTGCACCCGTAAGAATCCTATTTTAAATATGTGATTTGTCAAAATAGTCGAGGGTACGATTATTCGTTCTGGATATCGATACTATATGGTGCATATCTTTAAAACAACATTCGGTCTGTAATAGTTTGTGTCCTGCAGCTTCTGTTACCAAATGCAATTAGAAGTACAATTGTATTTTACAGTCGTTTTGTGATTTGATAACTAAAACAGGAAGTTAACCCATTTTGTATTATAAAATAATTGTAATTGGCATTATTTGTTATATCTTAAAAACTGAAGATAAACGTTTTAGGAATGTTTGTACTTACATCACTACACTTAACTTTAGTACTAGGAAAGGAAGGAGGCCTCGGAAAAGTTCAGGGTTCGACATAAACAGCTGCTAAGCAAATTAAGCCCTCTCGTTAGTGTGTGTGTGAGGTGGCGATAGTTTAGTGAGTACTTTGCTTCTAGCTCGATAAAAACATTTCTGTACGTTCCTACCTAACACCCCATACTTATCCAGTGCGGTCAAACTCTTTTCTTCATCTTAATTGATATCTCATGTCTCAAACTGATTATTTTTTGTTAATTTGTTCTAGACCTAAGTCGGACTATAACTCGCAAGCTCAGCTTAGGCACAACTTTATCTTACAACTTGCTGAACTTTATTATGTGCCATTAGTTTTGTATGAACTGAATATTTGGAATCTTGTTGGTATTTATTCTACTGAATCTTCCTCTAAGTTATAAACAGGTTAAAACTAACTTTGTCTTATACTTCACTTATACATAATATACTTGTATACATGTACAACTTATCGCAAAATATAACGAACTCATTGAACTCTCTGAGATAAAGAAAGCAAGGTCAAAGTGCTGTTACATTTATAACTTGCATTAATAAAATGCTCGAACTTGTATGGATGCTTCTCATCTGGATCCAGGCAATCAAAATTACAAGTGGTGAAAGTTTCATCTTGGATGTAGAAACTTATATCATCCAAAATGACCTGAAGCAGTTTTGGAGAAGTACTGGATTTTGCCCACCATTTCCTCATGAAAGTGCATACGATTTTAATTATGGTCGAGATATGGAACATAACTTAGCTCTGATTGGTTCTGTGTCACATGGTGGAATAGAGCAGGTCAGAATACATTGGCTGTTAGATCTTGTTACTATAGATACTATAAAAGATAACCAGCTTGTTTATAACTACACGAAGTTGGACAACATCATTAAATTTCTCGTTAAACGTGACATGAAGCCCGGGTTTGAATTAATGGGATCACCATCTGGAATTTTTAATGATTTTGAAAACAAAACTCAAGTTTATTTATGGAGGGACTTTATTAAAGCATTGGCCCAGCACTTTATCGATACATTTGGTGTAGACGAGGTGGTGACATGGAACTTTGAAACGTGGAATGAACCTGATTGTGGCGACTTTGAAAAAGTTAAAATGACGGTACAAGGATTTTTAAATTATTATGACGCATGTTCTGAAGGGTTGAGAGAAGCAAATCCCTTTATTAGGTTTGGAGGTCCTGGTGCTGGATGTGATCGACCAGGCCATTCCAGTTATGTCGATGGTCTACTAGAACACGTGGTTAATGGTACAAACTATTTTACTGGAGAGAGAGGTGTTAGGATTGATTTTCTGTCATTCCACAGGAAAGGAAATGGTTCATCCCAGAAGATCATAGACGAAGAAATTGAAGTAGCTAATAAAATAAAGAAATTGTATCCAGTACTAGCCAAAAAACCATTTTACAATGATGAAGCCGATCCACTTGTTGGATGGTCTAAGGAAGAAGAGTGGAGAGCGGATGCTACATATGCTGCTATGGTTGCCAAGGTTATTGCCCAGCATCAGAATATGATCATATCAAAGTCTGATTCTCCGATATATAATTATTCGTTGCTTAGCAATGACAATGGATTTTTGAGCTGGTATCCATATCAGTTTACACAGAGAACGTTAACAGCTCGATTTCAAATGAATAATACAAATCCACCTCATGTTCAATTTGTACGGAAACCAGTGCACTCTGTTATGCGTCTTCTCAGCCTATTAGGAGACCAGCAAGTACAAGCTACGCTCACGCGTAAAACGGGCGGAGATAAGTTTGTTGTCGTTCAAAATGATAGTTACATTGGCGTAATTGGAAGTGTCCATTACCAAGATCATCTAGATACTCCTGATTTCTGGCAGTCGTCCATATTAATTTACCAAAGCCTGGACACACAAGTTGACCCTGGGGTTGTAAACAGTATCGAGTTGAATATTCTGCTAACCCCACCGTATCCTAATGGAAGTGTAGTTATGGCTGTGGGATATTCTGTTAAAAATGATTATGGGGATATGAAAAATCCTTACGCCCTCTGGAAGGGTTATGGAAGCCCTAAATTTCCATCAGTTTCACAATTTAAATGCATGCGAAATGCCGAGGGTCCATTTAGAACGTTCAATACATCTTTTTCCACATTCAATCATCCAGCAAAGGTCATGTTGAATATTACGATTCCTGAAGTCGTGCTTGTTCACTTTTGCGCTCGGTCATTTGTACGACCAAATCAAGTTGACAATGTTACAGTTTACAATGTTACATCAGGCCAGGTTCTCGTCACATGGTCAGATGACAGTGTTAATACAAAATGTATTTGGACGTACGAAGTGGAATTTCAACATCAAAACACAACAGAATTTACGAAGATAAATGATTATGATATAATCGTTACTTCGTATTACTTCACCCCGGGACAAGGAGTAGACGAATTGGTTTTTGGAGCTTACCGTGTCAGAGCTGTTGACTATTGGGGACGATATGGCGATTATTCGCCGCCAGTGAAATATCCAGTTATGCATGATCAGTAAATCTCCATTTCATACCGCATACTTTACGTTTAGAAAAGACAAAGACGAATTTTTTCTTTACATAAACACAAAGATGATCTTTGCTATTCTTTCACACATTTCCTGACGAAAAGGTACACATTTTACCAATATTTCATCACAAAAGCGACAATAGTTTTTTCTACATCCAAATGTTTAGCAAATCTAAAATTATTATTTCAGAGACGGGTAAACAGTTATATCAGTCTGTAGTTACATGCAGCCGTAGGCGACGACTGTGTTAAGGTACATAATATGTTTTGAATTCCATTGACTAACATGGAAATAAGGTGCCTTCTGGCAAAGTAAATTCAGTGCAAGGTCAAAGGGTTAATTGGTACTAGTATATCAATGAAGATTCAAATATCTCTAAATGATATGTTGGAAACTGTGACATCATAATAATATCTCGGGGATTACTTAGCGGCATTAGTAGGATAACATTGGTAAAGAAATGTCTCAATATATAGTGTAAATCCAAAGTACATGTAACTTACTACTTCATTACAGCCATTATCTGACGAAACAATACATGTGACCTGCTACCCCATAATCTACATGTGGGACTTCATTTTAATAATTTGTTGACAAGTAATAATGGGCAACACCCTGACACATTTCGACTGAAATACGAAATACACTAGTGTCTATGTGACGCGCCTCAGAACTCAAAAGTTTGAACACTACACTGTGTTAAGGATACATTTTACACAAAAACCCCCGAACTGTTTCGAGACATGTCGTAAAGACATTGTGTACCATGAATGTATTAGACATTACGCTTTCGCAGTTAACCCTGGCACACCGAAATCTTTTTATTTAGGGAGTTCTTTCCCCTGTCACACAAAAATTTTGTGCATATAATATTTGAACCGTAAACAATGTCCAATTAAAAGTGTTCCAAAATGGTCAGTAACTGATTGCAAACATTTGTTACTTATCGTGAAAAGGATTTTGACGACTCCTTATAGGAGTTTTTCCCCTTTTTCTAATCCAGTATATTTTGTAGAACCAGCGGTGATTGAGACTTGGGGCTTTTACTGTTTGTAATCATTAACCGTGAAACTCGACAAGGTCAAAGGTCAAAATCACACTGTATTTTATGACTGTGTTTTGTGCGGATCGATTTCCATTTTAACAAAGCTACAAAACTGAAACCTTTACTAAAATATAGACCTTATTTAGGTCTTGAATCGTTATTTTTTAAAATTGACTTTTAGTAAGATTAATCTCCCCTGTATGAATGCACGTATTGTAAATACCGATATCTCAGTTACTATAACAGATATTTACATACGACCTACACTAGTCATCATTGATCTTGACATTGAAATGGACACAAGATCAAAGGTCAAGATCACATTCTAGATTTTGACATTGTCTTGTCATCTCTACTTCTTTGAAACGGTAATAGATTGGCAATAAGTTAAAATGGGTATAATGTTGGCCTCAAATAGGCGCAGCTGTGGCACATTTGAAGGAAGAGGATTTGACTTTATCTTATAGGAGTTATCTCCCATTACAACCATGGATAATTAAGCGATCATTCCAGTGCCTCAGTATTCCAGTGGTGACGTGAAGTCTTTCTCCAATGCATTTTGTGACGTCACAAAAATGTCAATTTAGACAGCGTTTCAAAATTGCAAAAATTCGTCTGACATTTTTGTTGTTATTTAAAAATAAACACTTAAGTTTTATCGATGTCAAATTATTTTAGGTTTACTTTTAAATTAATTTTAGCTCAGCTACCATCTGAAATGGATTTGTTCATATGGTTCAGGTGACTTTTATACACACATACATGTAACCGTATAGCTCGCACCTGCGATGCTTGTTAATTACTGATCAACTATTAATAATGCAGGCATGGGGTATTCACCAAAGACCATTATGACCCTTGACCTTGAAAACAGATACAAGGTCAAAAGTAAAGTCATCTTTTAATTGTGCTATTTATTATAAGTAGCCATATTCAATAACTATAACATATTTGACATGAGATCTTAACAACGTCACAATGTCAGAGGTCAAGGTCAAGTTCTATTTTTGACATTTTTGTTGTTCTTTAAAGTATAAACACTTCAATTATATAGATGTCAAATTATTTTGGTCTCCTTTTAATTAATTTTAGTGCTCGTCTTCAATATTTTCTTCAAATAACTCGGCTAATATCTGAAATAGCATTGTTCATATGGATCACGTGACTTTTATACACACATACATATAACCGTATAGCTCGCATCTACGATGCTCGCTAATAACTCATCTACTATTGATAGTAGAGGCTTGGAGTCCTCACCAAAGACCATTATGACCCTTGACCTTGACAACAGATACAAGGTAAAAAGTCAAGGTCATCATTTAATTTTTGGCCTGGTTTCACGAAGTGCATTTAATGTTCTTCTTAAATGCATAAAATGGAAAGCCTATTAATTGTTTCATTGAACAATTGAACCTATATTTTTATTAGTCTTTCTGAAATATTCTTAAAAACACTTTTTATCTTTTTATTAACGGAATTAATAATATTTCGTTACACCCCAGACTTACAATTATTGATCGAAAGCGGACCCAAAATGTTAACAGTGCGGATCCGGACCTGTAATTTTGCAACAGGTTCAATCGCTTAACATTATTTTTTTATTTGGTTGTTATAAACAAGTGATTAACGGCCTCGTTTTGGTCCTTTTTTGTTTTGTAAATTTTTAGGCTTTGTTATCCTGATTTTGAGTGAAGTACTTGTGACGTTTGTGTTTCGTATACGTTATACTTTGACAACAGTAACGTGGCACATGTATCGTATAGTCAGGAACTGCTTTCTATTTGGGAGTTTTTCATGGTAATAATTATCACAGAAAACGCATAATTAAATATTTGTTTAAAGACTGTGTAATAATGAAAATGTACAAATAGGGTCTTGTGGAGAGGTCGATATGATATTTAATAAGCTATCTGACTGAAATCGAATCAGCAGAGGTCTGGAGTCGAGTAATATTGAAATGCAATTTATTATGGAACGCTTGTAAAAACGATAAAAAGCCGACCGAATGTTATAAAAAATATATCATCTGCTCAGACCAAAAATTGCCGACATGGAAAATGATAACCCCCTTCAGCTGAAGTTTACTTGCACATCGTTTGTATTTCCGCGTAAACATGTCAGGCAAAAGAAATACATGAAAAGGTCAATTATTATTTGGAAAACAACTAGCAGACAAACAAGCATTTTCCATTTAACATATCCAGCGCAGTATCTATATGGTTATTCAAGTTTCTTTTTAGATACTATCAATTCAGTATAATAAAAATCGTACTGACTTTGAACTCAGATGCTGGGATGTATTATCACATGAAGAAAAATTATCACCCGAGAGGATATTTTTTCTTCTTGTGATAATCTTCTCTAACATATTCGTTCATAGGCAGTATGATTATATTGAAAACTTTATTTACAGAAGACAATTTATTATATGGATAGTAAAAAGTGTTTTATAGTTATACACAAGTTTTCTTAAATTTTTATGTTTTTATGTTTCTCACCCCAATTTTCAGAATATTTTCCATGAATTTTCTAGTGGAGAAATCGATATGACCAGTAACTGGTGAATGTAGTTTTAATTTACAAATCGAGTGCAGCAAAGCTTCAATTTACAAAGTGGGACGCATTTTTGGCAGATCGACAAATACAGTTTCCATGTTTAATGAAGACAAACTAACTATTATACTTAACTAGCCATGCTTCCAACATACATATATAAATAAGAGAACATACTTAGTAGATTTAGTAAAACAAATTTGTTGTAAGAAAAAAAAACCAAGAATACCAAGATATTCCGATACTAAAATCAACGAACAATAATAAAGTTAATTTTATAAGTACTTTCTTGATACAAGACACAACACTAACGGATTTAATCTCGAGTCCTAAAGTTCAAGGACATATTTCATTTATAAACTTTAACGATAAAACAAAGGCAGTATATACAGTTTCTTATTTGCATTATAATAATGACTGGATTAATATGGTTGTTTTTCGTGTGGAATCTGAACATAAGACATTTGAGCGGCGATACATTTAGCTTGGATGTTGAAACGTACATTATTCAGAATGACCTAAAACAGTTTTGGAGTAGTACTGGATTTTGCCCACCGCCTCCTCATGAAAGTGTTTATGATTTCAATTATGGCCAAGATATGGAGCATAACTTAGCTCTGATCAGTTCCGTTCCACACGGAGGAATAGTTCAAGTCAGAATAGACTGGTTGTTAGATTTGGTTACCATAGATACAATAAAAAAGAATAAATTTGCATGGAACTTTACAAAGCTGGACAAAGTTATTGAATTTCTTATTAAAAATGCCATGAGACCTGGATTTGAACTAATGGGATCACCATCTGGATTGTTTAATGATTTTGAAAACAAAACTCAAGTGTATTTATGGAGGGACTTTATTAAAGCATTGGCTCAACACTTTATCGAAAAATATGGTATAGATGAGGTGATGACGTGGAACTTTGAAACGTGGAATGAACCTGATTGTGGCGACTTTGAAAAGGTGAAAATGACCGTACAAGGATTTTTAAATTATTATGACGCATGTTCTGAAGGGTTGAGAGAAGCAAGTCCCTTAATTAGGTTTGGAGGTCCTGGTGCTGGATGTGATCGACCAGGCCATTCCATTTATGTCGATAGTCTACTGAAGCACGTGGTTAATGGTACAAACTATTTTACTGGAGAGAGAGGTGTTAGGATTGATTTTCTTTCATATCACAGGAGAGGCAATGGATCGTCACAAAATATAATTGACGAAGAAATTAAAGTAGTCAATGAAATTAAGCAAAAGTATCCAGTACTATCTGAAAAACCATTTTACAATGATGAAGCCGATCCACATGTTGGATCATCTAAGGATGAAGAGTGGAGAGCGGATGCTACATATGCTGCCATGGTTGCCAAGGTTATTGCTCAGCATCAGAATATGATCATATCAAAGTCTGATTCTCCGATATATAATTATTCGTTGCTAAGCAATGACAATGGATTTTTGAGCTGGTATCCATATCAGTTTACACAGAGAACGTTAACAGCTCGATTTCAAATGAATAATACAAATCCACCTCATGTTCAGTTTGTACGAAAACCAGTGCATTCTTTAATGAGTCTTCTGGGCCTTTTAGGAGAAAAACAAGTGCAAGCAACACTAAGCTGCAAAAAAGACAGAGGCAGGTCTTACATCACTCAAAATGATAGTTATATTGGCGTGGTAGCAAGCGTGCACCCCCAAGATTTTTTTGACTATCCAGATTCTTGGCAATCTTCTATTTTGATTTACCAAAGCATGGAGACACAGGATGACCCTGAGAAATTGAATACTGTAGAATTAAATATTCTGCTGGATCCGCCCAATCCAAACGGAACCCAAGTAACGGCTGTGGTATATTCTGTTAGAAATAGTTATGGTGGTATGATGAATCCATATGCCCTCTGGAAAAGTTATGGGTGCCCAAAGTTTCCAACAATTTCACAATTTAAATCCATGCGAGAAGCTGAAGGTCCGATTAGAATCTATAATACCTCATTTTACAAATTCAATCATCCAGCAAAATTAGTTCTAAATATTACGATTCCAGAGGTAATTCTTGTTCATTTTTGTGCGCGACCATTATCTATACATCCACGTCAAGTCGATAATGTGACGGTTTATAACGTTACAACGGGTCAAGTTCTCATCACGTGGTCTGATAAAAGTGTGCATACAAAATGCATATGGACATTTGAAGTTCAGTTCCAACAGGAAAACACAACAGACTTTATAAAGATAAATGATTATGATACAATTGTTACGTCATATTATTTTTCGTCTGAATCGGAAAAAGATGAGGCTGTATATGGAACGTACCGTGTAAGAGCTATTGACTACTGGGGACAATTGGGGGATTTTTCTAGTTTAGTTACATACCCTAATGAATAATATTTTTTGTATAACGTACACTATATATATTGATTTCGTGCATACTATTCCGGCAACCTGACAATTACATGTAATTTAAATACAAAACAATTCTATTGTATGTTTGTTTACTTTTATTTTTATCCGTATCCGTTATTCCGTTATTGCATTCAGGAGTTATCTATCGTCGAACACATTTGTCTGTTGTGAAAATATCAAATGAGTTAAAACTAAACAAAAAACAAACAAACAAAAAACAAACAAAGATTCAAACAAACACATAAAAAACGCAGAACTTCTCTACACATTTTTCTTAATTTTTTTTAAATGTTGACTTTTAAGTTTCGATCTGCTTTTTAACAGCAAAAAGAAAAATGTTTACTTTGTGATATGTTTCATTCAGATATTAACATACTAAAGTTAACTTGTAGTATTATTCGAAAAATAGCTAAATTATATGTCCTTATTCAACTCTGCATTCTATGAATTTCCATAAGTAATATATAATAAATGTGTTATTAGAATGTCGTTAGTTTTGTTACTTTAACATTTATTTTATAAATATATTTTAACTAGTACAATACCTTATTCAAGCCAACAAAAGGTCTACAGAGAACGTTTAATAATAACTAAAACAACAACAAAATAAACTTCTGCTATGTACATAAGGCTTTGAAATTTTCTGTTACGCGGATCTTAAAATTCCATATATCAACAATGTATGTTTTTGCAGCTACAGTGCTTAAATAGTGGTAGGGATAAGGTATGAAGGCCAGTGTATTTTTGTAATAAATATATAAATATATAATATATATTATAATATTGTGACAGAAGCATAATCAAGTTGTCTGGTTGACAGGAGTTTGATAATCTTACTATCTTAGTATCTCACAATTCTTTAATAGATACGAAATAAATGTCTCTTTTTATTGCATTAATCCGCGATAGGGTTTTGCGTATTATAACCTGACAACATCAACAACGAGAGGACTTCTTCCGCCACCAGTGGACGCGATAAATCGGAACCTTCTCAGTATAGTGCCAGTTAAATAACAAATGTCATCCTGATGGACAAAGTCTTGGGGAGAAACTTCTAACAAAAGATAACCCGATTGTCAAAGTCTTTGGGGGAAACTTTAACAAAAGTCAACCTGATGGTCAATATCTTGATGAGAAACTTTAACAAAAGTCAACCTGATGTTCAAAACCTTGATGAAAAACTTTCACAAAAGTCATCCTGGTGGTCAAAGTCTTGATGAGAATCTTAAACAAAGGTCAACCTGATGGTCAAAATCTTGATTGAAAACTTTCACAAAGTCAAAATCTTGATGAGAAACTTTTTCAAAAGTCAACCTGATGGTCAAAGTCTTGATGAGAAACTTTTTCAAAAGTCAACCTGATAGTCAAAATCTTGATGAGAAACTTTTTCAAAAGTCAACCTGATGGTCAAAGTCTTGATTAGAAACTTTGACAAAAGTCAACCGAATGGTCAAAGTCTTGGGGAGAAACTTAAACAAAGGTCAACCTGATGGTCAAAATCTTGATTGAAAACTTTCACAAAGTCAAAATCTTGATGAGAAACTTTAACAAAAAGTCAACCTGATAGTCAAAATCTTGATAAGAAACTTTTTCAAAAGTGAACCTGATGGTCAAAGTCTTGATTAGAAACTTTGACAAAAGTCAACCGAATGGTCAAAGTCTTGGGGAGAAACTTTAATAAAAGTGAACCTGATGGTCAAAGTCTTGATTAGAAACTTTAACAAAAGTCAACCGAATGGTCAAAGTCTTGACGAGAAACTTAAACAAAGTTCAACCTGATGGTCAAAGTCTTGGGGAGAAACTTTAACAAAAGTGAACCTAATGGTCAAAGTCTTGATTAGAAACTTTAACAAAAGTCAACCGAATGGTCAAAGTCTTGGGGAGAAACTTTAACAAAAGTGAACCTGATGGTCAAAGTCTTGGGGAGAAACGTTAACAACAGGCATGATAAACCTTGTAAATCCTAGCAGGATTACAAAATTGATCGTTGGAATTATTTGCAGAATGGACATAGAAAACAGTGCATTGACTCTCTACAAGGTTTTCTTTGCGCACTGTCAAACTTTTAAGCGACTGGATATATGTTCCCATTATTCCAATGGTCTACAGATATTGGGATTGGACGACATATGGTATTGGAAAATATGACAGTATCTATAAAATATAATATAAACGTTTTAGGTCCATGTCAGATGAACTTTCATTACTTTTCATTCATTTATATTTTCGTTTTGTTGTTATTGTCTCCCGATCTCCAGGGGCGGATACAGGATTTTCGAAATCGAAAGGGGGCGTAAAAAGGGGATATCGGAAAAGATTGGCCACGCAAATGCGCATTTACGGCAAGGGGTCTCAAAAAATGGTGCAAAATCCTGCATTCTCGCAATTTCTAAGCATTAAAATGAATTTATTTAACACAAGGTTTTTATAGTGTTCAGTAACCTTTATTAGGACAGTTCACAACAAAGATATCATAATAAACGAATTAGTACCGTTAATGCATTAATGTATGGCGAGGACGAACGGGGATTACATTTTTGCCTTTGCCGCTGGTTGTTACCCTCCATGTTCTCTTTTTTTCCTTTCCCTTTTTTAAAGGGGTGTACGCTCACTTCATTTCGTTGTATTAATTTGTTGTATAAAAAAGCGGTAGCTTTACTGTCATAGATATATATGAAATAACTGGTAAGCCACGAATAAGGTTGCAACTAACGTTAATTTTGCACTCAAAACGGGAGGCCATTTCTTTTATAAAATACATACATCTTTTTATATATATTGTTGACATGAACACTAATTAATCAAGTTGAGGCAATAGTCACTGCTTAATAAAATTGAAACCTAAATACGCATACTATTTTTACAGCTAAATGGAAGGAAAATCTACATGTCGCACGATCTTACTAATGCCACTACAATGTACTGCTTTTCTCGCAATTTTTTGCAAATTGTGCTGATAGACTTGTGAACTTATGAATAATGTCCAGGTATTTTATGTATAGTTCCGGAGCACTGTATGGCAGCATAAATTTTATCAATTTCGAAGAACTGTCTTGTCCTCGTTTTTATATAAATATGCCGTATTAAATAAAATCGGTAACATATATTGAAATTTGCCCTACAAATAAAATAACACGGTCAATTCTTATCAGCTTATATATGATATTCATTGTCACGATTAATTCCACCTGGATTGATCAATATATTCAAGATGTTTTTATGCCCCTTAAGATTACCTTCTTTTCATATTTACATTTGTGGATCAAATTGTGTAATAAAAGAGACTAATTTGATGGCTTTGTAAGGATTGTAATTTGAAAATTAACATTTAGCGTTAAATGTTGTATCTCAATAAAATACGTCAGCTCAAGAATAGAATTTTGTCTTAGCTAACCCAAAAGAACTATTTATATAATAAGCCATTGAAAAAACCTAAAGCTATTGCAATTTCTTATTTTTCCCAAAGTTTATTCTTAAAGTGTAGTGAAGGACCAATTGTATTTTTATATAACTGAATCAGAATAAAATTACAGTTCTGAAAATCAACGAATATTTATGCCGTAATTCGTCTAAGAGTTGGTTGATTTTTTGGTCAATTTCTATCCACAGCGTATCATGCATTAAGTTTTTGTTTTGAGTATTCTACATATCTGCATTATTTTTTCAAGAGCACTATGAACACCAGCTTATATAGATTAAAATATATAGATTTCGGTAAAATATGACATATTCTATTTGCCATAATAATCTTGACGTACTTTGGATCATTTTAATGTCATCTGAAGAGGGTATAGGTAGGAAACAAATAATTGTATAACATTTAAAAATTGAACAGATGCCTTTGCTGTGTTGGTTAAACAGTGGTATTAGGCATTACTTCCCCTTGTAATCGTATGTCTGAATTTAAGGTTCTTAAAATGGTAGATTTTTAAAATCTAAAATCTAAAATATGTGTTATGATGCAGTGCCATATGCAACGTTTAAATTAATTGGACGACTTCAAAATTTTGAGGTTATAAAGCCAAAGATAACGTTCGCATACAAAATATTGTAAACATTAATTTTAGTCAAATCTAAAATGCCTATAAATTGTATTGATATGGGTGGTCATTGCAAAAATGAAATATAAGCAAACTAAAATAAAACCACACAAGTGTAAGTCATGGTTTGTGCAATTAATGTTCATATGCATGTTTTCTTTTAAACTGAATAT
This sequence comes from Limnoperna fortunei, assembly GCA_944474755.1. Lineage (NCBI taxonomy): Eukaryota > Metazoa > Mollusca > Bivalvia > Mytilida > Modiolidae > Limnoperna > Limnoperna fortunei. The sequence continues at coordinate 38,074,986 of OX104113.1, forward strand.
ATTTTAATATAATATATTAACTGAATTATTATTAACGCATTACTTTGCATGTTGCAATTTCCAATCAGAATATCATATTTTGTGATAGCACAAATAAAGAATATTTTTGCCTTTTATACATATATGTTTTAAACATGGAGCAGAAAATAGAAAGTGTTTTACTAGTATTCTGGTTTTCCTCCTGACTTAAATTACATAAGAAGATCGTATTGTTATATTCCAATGTTCATAAGGTTGCCTGTATTAACATGGACACAGGGTCAGATAATCTCTTTATATCACATGTGTTAAGAACAATTTTCAATACATTCTTTGCAAAAGAATTCTTTTATATTTTTGACGTTCTTTCATTGAATATTTCTAAATTTATAACCCACTAAACTTAAAAATTAAGGACGCCACAGATAAGTAACATACCTTAACCTACATCTAGAAATTGAGAGTAAAGGTAGGTTGATTTTAATTTTCATATTGTTAATTTTCTATTTTTTTTGTTGCGACATTATAGCAGCACATGCATATGGAGTATACATCTCCCGAATTATCAGGTACTCAATAGTTTTTTGCTTTCCAGATATCCTTGATAAAGGAAAGGATGTCTGCTGGCATAACCAAGGGATCACAGTGGCATGATTTAAGTCTTAACTTAAGTTTACCATTATGATTTACTTGACCGTTACGGAATATCTGTATCACAAATGACTAATGATTTATTTTATGTTTGTCGTAACCGCTTTCTTTCATTCTTGCTAGATTATGACTTACCCCGGATATAACTATTTTGTGATATGAACCTGATGACACGCGTGAAACAAGAGTTTCTTAACCTTCGGGGCACCTGTGGGTTTTAAATCTGGTTTTTGTTGTGCGTCTGTGGTTTTCCCCTGTTTTTTAAAACCCATTGACATATCGTTTTATGAATACACCTCGGTATTATCGATTTATTTTTCATAGTCAGGCTACAAAACATACAAAACACCAAATGTTATGATTGGATGTAATTTGATGATCCATTTAAAGACCCACCGGCTAACAAATATCCAAGACACTCCACTTTAGTATATATAGTTAATAATCAGAAATAATACTGAATATTATACAAATATAAATAATTACAAAAAAAACAGACTGTATATTACTATATTATATATATTTAATAAGGATAACGTTTATCAAAAGTTGTCAATCCTTATTATGCGTTTAATGTAAGTAAATGTGATGGTTTAGTTATGGTGTTCGTTATTAAGTTCCTAAGTCCTAGAAGCCGGCAGACTCAAGAAACAACAATCAAAAATGAAGCAAAGATATTAAATCAAACAAGAATTTAGCAAATGATTTGGGATAGGATAAGAAGGTAAAAGTTAATTAGTGTTAGTTTTCAGATATTTATGAATTAAACATAAAAGTATTCAGAATTTTCAAAATAGGCACTCAAACAACTCGATTAATACAAATACATTATTTTGAACCCCAAAGTCTATAAATCCTAAATTTTTGGAAGGAAAAAAATCCAGAAAGATAAATAGATTTGTAACTCTAGAAATAACGTAAATCATGTTAAACAAATATAACGTACGCATAAGAGTTAGGTGGTTTAACTGTATATATGGGTCTTTAAAATACTGTTGCAATAAACACATGTTCATACAAATATACCTGATAACCGCCAATTTTTATCTTAAAACACAAGGATGTTCTTATTGGAAAGATAAAGTATTCCATATAATTTTACAATTCTAATGTCAACAATTTATTGCGATTATAAAAATTATAAATGTTACTCATAAAAAGGTAGTTTGTAAGTCTATGACACCATCATTAAAAAACAATAAAAGAAGGATAAGAAAGACAATCTCTTTAACATTTAAAACAATTTATTAGCGCTAGTTATGTTTGTAATAGTCTTTTTAGCTTTAATAAGATGTCGTGTAATTGACCTTTGATTGACATGATGAATAGGTACTGTTTTTGGTGCCAGTGTACAGGATTTTATTTTATTGAAATCTTTTTCTTTTCAACAAGATCTTATTTACACTTGTCAAGTGACGAAATATCATTTTATCCAATATTTATCCCTTTGCACGTAGAATGCCGAATGCCTTAGTAGTAAATCTAATGTTTTAAAATCTAACATATAGTAGGTCTAATAAATATAAAATATTATTCAAGAGGCTTCAAAAGAATACATGTAACAATGACAATAAGACCTCAACTCTAAAAGTCAAAATTTAAGCGTAGGAAAGTTAAATTCAGAATCCATCTATGACGACCGTATGCTTATTTCAATTTCTTAGTCCTTTAAAATATTTATTCAAGTTGTTAAGTTCGATTGATGGATGAATTAAGTCATTTTAAGACCAATTATCCCTAAGCACCAAAATAACTGGGACATGACATGTCTCAGATTTTGCTGAGTTTCATTTCATAAGTTGCAATTGACCATTGGATCACAAAAATGATGACTGTTTGTTATGATTGACCACTGTTGCCATGGTAACCGAGGTGGTCATTTTTTATCATTTCTCATACTGCGAAATAGCCAATATTCAATTCCCAATTTGTTATTCAAAAATTAATGCATATTCAATAAAACGTTTTATTTGCTTAATTCAATACCTCATTGACAATATTCAAAACAGTTTCAAGACTAAACATAAATGTGTAGTCAGAACGAGGCTTTCAAATATGTCAAGAAATCATGCATTTTTTAATATAATTACATTAATTGATGATTAATATTCAAAACTTATAAAAATCTCAATGGGGTAACAAAAGATGTCTATAGAAAACACTGTCAAAGATGGTTACCATTGTAACTTGTGAAAAAAGCCATTTCTGTATTGTTCAATATTTCCACAAAACTACTGTTTCTTAGAGGGTTAAATTAAATCATACTTAATTATTATTTTTAACAGACATCCTATAAACTTAAAATGACATTGAAATCATTTCAGGGTACAGTGTCTCAAGGTCAAGGTCAACTAAAAATTGAGCTTTCAAATATAAAAATCTCGAAGCAAAATCAATTTTAAGTGACCTTGAGAACAACACAAGTGACCTTGAAAGTTTTCTAAGGTCATACTATGTTGAAATGATCCTTTTAGGTACATATGATGACAACAATTGTTATCTTGGCTCATATTAGAAGTATGGTCATACATATATTTAAATATCGAAAAATTGCCGTTTTTGTTTTATTACCATGGTCACCAACTTTAACAGTGTTTTCTAAAGACGTTTTTTCTTACCCCATTGAGATTTTAAAAATTTTTGAATATTAATCATCAATCTATGTAATTATATTCATGATGAGTATTTGTGATTGGTGCATTTTCTGAAAATGGAGTCAGAAAAGTGGCAAAAATGGTAATATTTTTTACCAAAAATTCTAGAGAATAATGCACTATTTCTTGACATGTTCAATAGTCTCAGTCTGATCACACATATATTTAAAATGTTGTAACTGTTTTGAATATTGTCAATGAGATATTGAATTAAGCAAATAAAAAAATTCTATTGAATATGAATTGATTTTCCCCTGAAAAATTGGGATTTAAATATTGCCCTTTTCACTGTATTTTAATCGTCTCAAAATGGCCGCCACAGTTACCATGGCAACCGAAGTCAAATCAAAACAAACAATCGTTATTTTGTGATCCAATGGTCAATTTCAACTTATAAAATGAAACTCAGCAAAATCTGAGACATGTCATGTCTCACCCTATATGGAAATCCTTTGATCCTTATGGAGAATTGGTGTTAAGTTCTAGCATACCAGATCTTTATTAGTATTTAAAGAAACCCCATTTTACTTACACGTGCTGAACAATTAAAATGTGTATAAATATTACTTTACTACAAAATACTATTAATATAGACTAGTATATCACAACGTTTACAAAAATAAGATTAAACGTCTTAACTTTTGTATTTTATATTTCTTTCCTTTGACGGAGACTTTACTAAAGTATAAACACATATTCTTAAAAATATATTCGAGGTCTGTAGAAAATGACAGAGAATGACTGTAATATCCGAAGCAACGCCGACAGCCATTAAAACAGTCAGAGGCTGTATAGACCAAGGACCATCATGAAAATACCCAATTATTTATACCAAGATTTTGACATGGTATTTCAAATCTTTTCTGAATGAAATTTTCTTTTAATTAGACTTATCATAAAAACATTTTTTAAGTAACAAATTGATGACTTTCCAATTTAAAAAAACACCACATAGTATTCACTTCCATTACTAAAAACTGTGACGGTTAGTCGCAGTTTGTCCCGATGAAAACTTTGAAATGGACTGTTGTCTTCGATAAATTTTCACACTTCAGGTTAAAGACAGGTGTAAATATCTGAGTGAGGATGTTATTAAAACCCCCTGCTGTGTAAACATGATGGTTAATAATTACCCCTTTACCTGATGCTAATCTCAGGTAGAACCCCATCTGTTTTATAGCTTGATTATTGCTTTTATTAACCAATATATTAAACAAATAACCCCTATTCATCTTAAAATGTTTTTAACTTAAGCAATTTGATTACAGTTATTACATTTAGTTAATTATATTATTATTAAAAAATATTTAAGTTTTTTTTTAAATATAATAAAGTTTTTAATGTTAAAACATTTAGGCCATCTTGATATTTTATTTTCATAGTTTAATGAAGCTCTGATTTCCCTTAATGGCCCTGTGGTGGAAATAATGGACGTGCATATAACAAGTGATAACATTTTGAAGGTTTATGATGATTGGAAATCTCTTGTCAAGGATATATGTTGAATTATCAAATGAAGGTAATAATAAATACCGAACACCAAGGAAACTGTTAAAAAAGAAAAAATCCACAAATCAAAGTCCAAGAAACCGGCAAACTTGAGAACCAAACAAAAAATATAGTAACAACAGCAATGGTCCTGACTTGGTACATGCATTTTAAAATAAATGTCGTTTTAACTCAGGGTTAAGGCATGCTAAACCTCCCTCTTCCATTACCATAGAGTGGGTGTGTTGATGAAAATGGTTAGCCATCATAGTCAGTAAGAATAGTACCAAATGATCATTGCATCTAAATAACTATGTACGGAATTTAAAAATTTGAAAAACTATCTGCAATCGCATTTTCGAACGAATATTTATCAACGAAGAATTGATCTCTATTGAAAAACTAAGACGAGTCTTTTTTTGGTGAGGTTTGCAAAAATTAGTATCAATGCAAGCTCTTGCTTGACTGAACAGAAACAAATATATACAACGATTGAGGAGCTGGATTTTGTTGGAATCATTAAGAGGAAATCATAATTTTGAAATAACAAAGGTCTCGTTTGTCTTAAATTCTTGTGCTGCGATGAACATATTGGAGGCGTAATTTTAAACATGACGATTCTGAAGAAGTTTCTGTTGTTTCTTTGATTTCTAGTTTATACGCATAATTAAAGGACCTAGCTTCTGCTATCTTCCTGTTTTTTAAGACGTTTATGAAATTCAGTTTCATAAAAAAAGAAACAAATCAAAGAGTGGGGGCAGTTTGTAACCTCTGAAATTGCGATTGCGTGCTGAAAAACAAAGTTACAAATATGTTGTCGATAAGAAACCCTAGCATACTATAAACTTGTTACTTGTTTTAACATAATTCGCCTGTTTGTTCTTCAGAAATAAAATACGAACTGTTGTAAACTAAAACTACATATTTGTAGGCTTATGTGGCAGCGAAGTCTTTATGTATGATTTTTTAAGACGGAGCAAGGTGATATAAGGAGCTGAAAAATCAAAGGTTCTAACAGATAAAATTTTAGTTATCGATCTTGATCTTTATTTTAAACTGTCCATACGTTCTTTACAATTTTTAAGAATCCACATATGATATTACTTCCCAAATAAAGAGTATATTAATATTTTTGCTGTCCTTCTTTCAATTTAAAATACCAATACCTATAATATGATCAACATAAATGTCAATTATGAAGAAGCTTATCTCTGGTTCTATCTTACGATTGCTTATTTCCGGTTCTATCTTACAATTTTATCTGTATAGTTAGTTTTGCTTTAAAAGACCGCTTTTCATAATGTGATCCCTCAGATCCACTTTACGATAAAACTAAAGATTTCGTAAACAAATCGTACAAGAATTAATCTGTTTTATAACTGAAAATTAATTTGACATATTACATTGTGTTGTTTTACGCATTACATAATACATATAGAAATAATTGGAATCTTTTTTTCCAATTTATGCACTACCAAAACACTATCGCAACTCCTGACCACTATTTTAACAACAATAAAAACGGGACTTCAAAAATACAGCGACACTGTCTACTCAAGGAGTGGAATAAATGAAATGTCGATATTAAAAAATTCAAAAGACCTGATATACATCTTGAGGTCTGGATCTCTTTCCCATTGTAACAGCATTAAAATATTTGATTTTTTTTGATACTCTATACGCCCATTCCTCATATGCAGCTTAAAACTAGGCTTAAAGATCTTATAAAACGCTGCTTTTTCAAGAAAAACGGAAAGAGACGATATCAATACCCAGTAATTAGTCATTAAAGAACTTACTTCGTCATCAATGACTCTAAATCTAATACTAAATATACTGAAGACCAAATCTGTCAATTGTTAGATTTTCTGATTGACAACATATTCGTCATGTTTGGAGGACATGTTTTTCAACAGACTGTTGGTATTCCAATGGGTACGAATTGTGCTCCTCTCCACGCCGACCTGTTTGTGAACTCTTATGAGGCTGAGTTCTTAGAAGGCCTACAGATGAAGAAAGAAAAGACACTGGCCAAGACCTTTAATTAAACATTCCGTTATATTGATGATGTTTTGTCCCTCAACAATGCTAAATTTGGTGACTATTTACATTCAATTTACCCTAGCGATCTTGAAATTAAAGACACCACCAATACACTAAGGTCAGCCTCATACTCAGACCTACTTCTAGAAATAGACTCAGGAAAACTACAAACTAGACTCTACGACAAACGTGATAACTTTTAACTTTCCAATTGTCAACTTCCCGCTCATCGACAGCAACATTCCAGCAGCTCCAGCGTATGGTGTGTACATTTTACAACTTATACGTTATTCTAGATCCTGCGATCTGTATTCCGATTTTCTAGACCGATCCCTGCTGTTGACTGCTAAACTACTCAAACAAGGGTTTGTTGCACCTAGGTTGGTGTTATCTCTCCAGAAGTTCTATGGTCGTCACCATGACTAAATTGATCGTTATGGGAAATCAGTGTCTCAAATACGATCTGGCATTTTTGCTGAGTCATAGGTGGTGATTCCTATTCCTGGATTTTACTTTTCCCTAAACATGACAATGAGTAACTCGACGGGTGTCTAATTAGAGGTTGCACTGCTTACTCGTCCGGAGCACCTCAGTGCACCCATTGTTTTTCTTAGGCTCGGGTAACTCTCTTTCTGTTTTTTGTGTTTTTTGTTTTTGTGTTGCGTTTGTCGTTATCCGGATTTGTAACTGTCCTTGACTTTTGGCTTTTGCTGTTCGGTCGGTTTTCTTTGCAATATATATATATATATATATATATATATATATATATATATATATATATATATATATATATATATATATATATATATATATATATATATATATATATATATATGTATATATATAGATATATATAATAAAACTATATACGATATATATATATATATATATATGCTGAAAAAAGAAAGTGTCTAGAACTTATAACATCATTTTAAAAATCATTTGTAGACAAAATCAGGTAATTTAAAGATATATATGGTCTCCAATTTTCTGAGTTAACACGTTTACTTGAAGAGGGAAACGTGATATTCGTTTTATTTCATATCTAAACAACAAGGGTGTTCCTAGTGAAAAATGGGTTTGAAAAAATCTTTGTATAATAAGGATTGTAATGTCACAATTTATTGCGAGTCAAAATCCTTATTTACTAACAAAACGATAGTTTTGTTTGTTTTATGTGATTATCAGGAAAAAACTCAATAATAATAAGATTACAAAAAATGTTCATTTCAATATTTTAAAACAATTTATTATAGCTAGTTTTGCTTTTAACGGTCAATTTATCTATAATAAGACGGCTTGTTATGCACAAGAGCTCGCAAGTTTTTCATTACTGTTCCCATTTAATCTTGGGTGCAATAGTTTATAGCCAAATTGGCTAATTAAACAGAACAAATAGTTTTAATTTTCAATAAAACACTCGCCGCCATACTCGATGTTTCCTCGAAGCATTTTAACCTCGTGGATCTGAAATACATCGTAATAACCTTTTCTCACATGATCGACTATTAAAACCTAGTTTTATTTTCATATTTGATGATGAGCAAAGTCGCTGTAATGTCAATTTATCACTCTATCGCGTTAGGATATGCTGACACATCGTATCGTTTCATTGTTTTTGGAAGTCGCCATTTTGTTTTAACTGTACGTCATGTAAACAACAACAAAGTCTATTAGAGTAGTCTCCCTTTTATCGATTTTTCACGGCGACTTCACTTCGCCGGAAAATCAAATGACCGGCGACATTTAGCGATTTTCAAAAATTTTTGGCGACTTAAAACGCCATTTCGCCGTCTAGATTAGGCCCTGCGGCCCAATGTTTTTATGCCAATGTAACTGATTTCGGCATTTCATTATAATATACATTATTTTTAGACAACTTCAAAACGATACCTAAGCTCGATCACGTTTTTGGTTAAGACCTTAAATCGGACAAATGTGAGACTATGAAAAAAGTAACAGCTAGAAAGTATAAAGTTTATTGTTGGCTATTCAATAAATTCAATACCTGACGAAGGTCTGTTCATCTCAAATTTATGAAGCCTTGTAATGTATTCCATAAACTTTTACAGCTTAATTTCTAATTTCGTTAGATTGATAGATAGACTGTATGATTATCTGTACGAAAAATCCGAAATTCTTTTAGGCATGTGTTAAAGAAGAGTGATAGTAATAAAATAATTTAAACAAACGAAAAATATTAAAGCACAAAACCACAAGAGAGCCCAACAAACACATTACAAACAAATAAAACTCAGTGATGAAGTGTATGTTTTTCCAACTTCTCAACAATGTTTAACCCCAGTACCCAAATCGTCCAAAAATATTAGTTAATATAGTAATTGTGCACCTGCCAGCTAGAAATTTTCCAACAATATTTACCAATTTCTATACTTAGGAGTAGTTTTTAGTAAACCTCACATAAAGATGGTACTATTTTGTGAATTCAACGTTTTCAACAGTTTCCTATATGGGTCCTCTATATGCAGATGAGTTTTCAGCTTGAATATTTTAATCATTTGCACATTCATTTTATAGCAATCAATATGGCCAGTCAGATAGGATTAATGTAGTAACTGCTAATAGTAAGTCACATAACTCTTAGGACATACAATTTTTCGTTTTTAAAATCTAAAATTGGTAGCAGATATTTTGTTACATTATTTGACATTATTTCATCCCTAATGTTTTAAAATAAAAATTTCCAGATTTATAGAATCAACAAATTCTCACTGGTTTGAAACATAGATATGTTGTACATATTAAACAACTTGTGATGACGGTTTGAGTCTTAACTGTTTCAATTTTTGCCCAACGGTGATAAGATACGTATAATACAAATGCAACATATTTCGGTACAACTGCTGCATAGAAAAGGAAAATAATGTTAAACACCTACGTTGACTTTTTGTCAAGATTAGCGACTAGAGAATATTTTGGTCGATGGCTAGGTAAAATCATAGTATGTAGCAGGAAGCAGATTTTGTTGTATCTGTTTTGATAATCTACAAGTAACTTTGTCATCCTATATAATATATACAAAAATGCTGAATTAGATTACTGTCAGATTAATACGTATTGGTTACGAAAATTCCATCGTCACACGCTAGTACACATGTACTATGTCTATGTCTACGATTCACCCGGTTAATGAAGCTATATTTTTATATAGCGGATTTGGCCGAGGGGTCTAGACCGCTGGACATAGTGCAGGCGAATTGGTGCCACAGTGTCACAACGGTGTGAGTTCGAATCCCGCTGAGGGAAAGCAAAAAATTTGACAGTGTTAAAAATCTTATCAAACAGTGTTGGGCTTAATTTGTAGACGTATATATATAAACCCATATATATATATATGATACATTACATGCCATATTATTTTAATAAGATAATAAGATAGTCAATGTTTATGTAAAGCTTTTTAAAATAAAATATAATTCTAGCATTTTAATCATATATGTAAAATACTTGAATGTTAAAATGCAGAAAAAGCGCTTAACAATGTATCGATTCAATACAATAATAAGAAAATTCAAACTTTCCTTTGTAATGGCATAAAATTTTATTTAGAATATTTACGCACACAAGTATATGCACTATATATCTTAATGTGTATAGATTCATGTTTATTTTTTTCGCTAGATTATGTTCCTCTTCAACATTTTGCATTTTTGTAAATTTCGTCTACGCCATCAAGGTTATTCCCTATAGGAAAATATTTATTCCAACTTATGCATGATATAAAAAAACTCATTATTGGCGCCAAAACCAAACAATATGGAATGCAATATAAGGAAAAACAACAGAGAGCTTTTGTTATCAAACTGTTATGCCATATGCATCTAAGGCATATACACAGCACAGTCGTGGCATGTTTACAACTCCTTAGCATTTAAGTAATTTCTTTTACTTCCTTGATGACATTTGTTTATGAAAATGCCAAACGTTTGTAACGACTACCCGTTGTACAACTGTTTAATTCAAAGGATAGTTGTCAACTATCATATCTAGATGATATATCGTCGACATCACAGACTGTACTTTTGAAGAAGCGATGTAGACATTCCATCTCGGATAATACTTCCATGACTGTAGTACTAATTTTAAGTAATAAAGGCGTTTATCACCTTAAGCTGTAAATTCTTTGATTTATCAAAGTTGTGGCAACAGTCGGTCTTTTTTTAAAGAGATTGATAAGTCCATCTCACATATAAACTCTAAAAATAGATACATACATAATTTATTTTTTTTATTAATTAATTTGTTTTTCCCCTTTGATGATATTATTATTGCCTAGTTAAACATGCCTGAATGAAATATTTGGACTTTGGCGGACGGTAGTGGGTGATGGTGTCTCCTCTCCTTGGACTATAAAAAACCCTTTTGTGCATTTAAAAAAGTAGGCTCACTGAAATTTTCCGTCCCTATTCAATAGGCTATACATTTGCGGTGTCAGTCACAATTTAGTTCTTGTTAGCCCATTCCGCTTCCCAATTGATTTTATTGTATGATAACTTGTTCTCTATATAGCGAAAATACTGCTGGCTGAACGTTAAACCAACATTCAACACACAAACGGAATGCTTTCCTGTTTAAATTATGTATTATCATAAAAACTGTACAAATGATTTAAATAGAATGCAGACCCAAATTTATTACGAAAGTTACACGAACTTATTCAAGTCCTTGGGGTATATAATATGCATTGTAATGTAGATTAACGTTTTTATCTACTAGATTTACCTATATATTTTCTATTTAAGATAATCCCCTTTAAATTCAAATTCTTTGTGGGAATTCTTACTATAATATTTTGTTTCCATATAGATATAAACAATTTGATGGTGTTATTAGAATTAGGTATATACGGAAAAGGTATTCGTTTAGAAGCTATATAAAAGGTCTTATGTTAATCCTGAATCTCGTTCTATTTTCAAAATCACTTTATTTTTGATAAAGCATTCAACCACTGCTTTCATTATTCATATTGCAGAAAGAAGTAATGGAATTAAGATACTATTTGTACAGATGGTTACAGGTATAAACAATAGAGTATCACATTGTACTTACTGTGGCTAAATAAATGTTAATTTAAACAATTGGGAAGCATTTTCATGTAAAGATCTCTTTTTTAAACACGAAACTAGCAAGTTGTTGGACATGCGTTTCATATTTTATTATCACAGAGAGTCATTAAAGCATTTTTGTGGGAGAAAGCCGTGGTACCACTTTAAATTCCTTGACTTTCGAAATTAAAACGAGTCCTTGTCAATTTAGATTAAGAAACACCTTGCCAGCAACCATCAGTGTTGACACACACGTGATCAACAGAAGATACCTATCCATCTAGGCCACCAAATCAAGATATATGTCATTAAATATTATGGCATTAGGTTCCTATGCGTTTGTGGAAATTAGATGCAAGAAATATCCATTTTCAGTGCAAGAGATTTAGAAAAAAACTTTAAAAAATTGATGGTAAAAATAAGATACAAATACAAAGCAAACATAAGATATCAGTAAGTATCTATTGTCGAGGTTTACACACTTGTAAATAAATGAAGGGAATAACAAAATACCGAACACCGAGGAAGCAAAAAAGACAATCTACAAATCAAGGTCAGAGAAACCGGCAAAATTCAGAACCAAAAACCGGAAATATTGTACAGTCGATAAGTCTAAGTTTGTGGGACAGTAAAAATTATATCAGAAGTTCGAGTCAACTGAGTTTAGGGTGTGACGTTATTTTCATTATGTTTACAAAATCTAAGGGTATTTATTTCATGTATATTGGTTTCGAACTTCGGCTTCGTTTGTATTTGTATCGTACGATATATCAAGTATTTTTGCTATATATCCGTTCAAATAAATCGACAATAATTGATAAGTATTGTTATCAAATTTATAAACTTTATTACGAAATCGTGGAAAAACTTTCACGAAAAGACATCATCTTACAGTACGAAAGAACTAATTCAACAATGCAGATTGTTTTTTTTACGTATACTAGTACACTCGAATTTCGGCGATGAAAGTGTGTCGGTTTAACGGACATTAATTTCGTTGAAACGCACTGTACTTATTAAGGAGTCATTTTATTAGAGCAATAAATGCACATTTTGAAAGTAGTTGATTGTTTAAATTGCTGAATGAAGGATAAGCGCAGAAATTTGAGTATGGACGAAATTCGAGTGTGTGGCCATAATTGAAAACAACACACAAGTCAACACAAATAACAGAATGTCTTTTAATAAACGAAACTTAACCATATATATTGTTGATAAGATCAAAACAAATTGTGAATAATTATCATTTATAATGAAACATGACAGAATAATTCGGATAGTAATGAGAGGATCATCAAGTAACCTTAATAATACATGTACCGCGCTTGGATTATCAATTCGTTAGATTTAATTTCCAATTCAAATGGTAAAAGCCAATCGGGTTTATGGGTTGACAGGTGTGTAAAATAAACAGACGCGAATTAAGTAACAATACAAATGAAATTGTTAGTTTTGACAAATGATATCGGGAACAAAAGAAACTTCGAGACAACGAGGTTAAAATTACATTAATATTGTACGGACTAAAAAAATCCATCGAGTAAAGTGAAATATCGAAACAATCGAGATCGACACATCCGAGGAAGAAATTCATTGTTGATATGGGAAAAAATGCCGGGACTTAAAAATTAAATCGACATAACCGAGGTATCAAGTCAACCAAGTTCGAGACAACGAGGTTCGACTGTACCTATATTGATGAATGAACAATTAGTGTCTTCATAGTGCTTGTTGCAATTATATTTTTAAACAATATAGTCTTAACAAACGGTGGACATGACATATCATAACAGGTTGCAAGGTATTCATTTTCTGGGTATTACTTGTATATGTGATTAATAAACGATACCTGTCTTTTGCTTTGTGCTGGTTTCCAATTATATATTTAAACAGTTGTCAATAGTAACATTTCGAGGCATCATGACCGCAACTGCTTGCATATTCGTGGTACGTAGATAATGTGAAAATGGTATCCAAAAATACCAAAATAACACATCAAAGTAATTGACGCTAAAGTAATTTAAATTATTTTATGATTAAAAATTTAAAACTATTTAATAAAATCAGATGTTTATAAGATTACTATATTTGATCACCCGCAAAGTTTTCACAGACATGTATAAAAGGGCAAAAAATGAAAATGTTTGATTTATGTTTTTAACCGGTTGCGCTTTGGTACTTTACACAACTAAGTTTACTACTAAACAATTTACACAGAAATTATTGAAAACATTTCGTTTTTAATATACAATGAAAGACAGCATAATGGAACATGTAATAGTAATGTTCTTGATAAAAAAATTTCATCAATGTCATATATAATACCGAATATCGTGGTCAATACAAGTAACGGTAAATGATTTTCGTAATTCTGTCGTTATAAGCTCTTATAAAAGCTGGTAATTAGATCATTCTATTGGTGGTTGTTTGTGGGTGATTTATACATGCGAATACGTGTTTTTTTTTATAACAAAATGTTTCTTTTTTGTTTGATATTGCATACGTACACATATTAATAGCTATATATCTAAAAAAGTCAAATAACTCAATATCCCATATATTAGTTTGCATTAAAAAAAGAAGAAAAATCAATTATAAGACAAAACTAAAAAAATCAAACAAACGAAAGTACACATTACAAAAAGGGTTGAAATCAGATGGAAGGAAATTACCGTCATCACTAACGACACCTATCCATCATTTATAGCATAAATCAATTTCATGGCATTGAGTGACACCAATATTGAAGTCAAATTATCAAGAAAATTACCTTGTATTTATCGACAAGCTCAAGCAATTTTGTCAACGAATTCTTGGTTCAAAAGTTTGCTTAACATAAAAATCTTCGTTTCTGTTTAGGTTGATTGGTTAAAATTCTTGCGTAACGTATCAGTTGAGATGTGTAAACTTAATATGTTGACGATAATGTAATATTGATCTTAATGAATGGAAAGTTCACAATAAGAAAACTGAAAACGTACTTTTTATTATATTTTTTTAGTTTGCGACTTTCAATGCTTCTTAATTTTAAAAAAAATTTAAATAAGAAGCCGTTTTACTATTGCCTAATATAAATGATATTCAGAAAGACTTAAAAGGTAAAAATACTATGATTGAGTTTTAGGACGCCATTTATGTATCAAAATGTGAAATTGACAGAGAATTTTGAAGTTGTTTCTCCCCCCTTTGTAGCATCGAATGAATAAGTCCTAGTCTTAAATAAATTGCGATTTAGTAGCATTAACTAAACTATAGTGGTTTGGTTTATGTCATTGCTTTTGAACGTCACTTTTAGGATTACAATGAGCTTTCTAATTTGCTATTATAAAGTCTTTTAGTATACCTTTAATTTATTAATAGTCCATTGTTTTGTAATAAAGCAGCTTGTAATGGAGAAATGTACACAATTTTTGAAGAAGTTTAGTGTTAGCTATACAAAATTTCAGGGATCTAATAAATGTTCTAGTCTTAATGAAAATGTTTTTAGTTTTGTTTCTTGCCATTTATAAATAAACATGATCTCCATAGATGACAAAAATTGTAAGTTATTACAGACGGAATATTAAAATTTTTATTCTTCGGATAAATTTCGCGTGAGTAAATTGCAAAGCAATGTTGGAATCTTTGGCTTTTTATATGAAATATGAAAAAAGATTGCTAATCTCCATAAGCATATAAAAAGCATATCAAGGTAATTTGATACAAGTCATTAAAGAATAAACACACACAAAGAAACTCTATGTCAAATAGAACAAACTGCAAACTAAAAATTTGATATGCATGCGAATGAATTAAATTAAATTATATAATTGTAAATATGATTTTAAACAGAATAGTTCGTTCAATTTATTTAAGATTTGATAACAGTATAATAACAGTGAAAATGTATGCGTTATCAGTAACAGGTAATAACATTTTTCAGCTACCGCGAATTTTTAATGTCTAACTGGGATACCGCGTAATGTTATACTTATAGCATAAGCTATCCACTTTTTCCTCAAGTATCTCCAAACTTAATATTAATCTCTTTAATATTAAAACGCTACCATATTTGGTAACGATGACTAAACACAACTATTTGCAGATGTCCAAGTATTTATTAAACAATCTGCATGAGCGATTGTAGGTAACACTAAATATGTTTATATCGTCAGATAGACTCTTTTGGTGTTCTTTATTTTATACCACATAGGCCAAGTAGGTTTCCAATACATGTGCCATAAAATAGGTTGATTATCGGTTATAATAACTAATAATATTCCAAAACAAGAAAAATCAGAAGATATCGATAGGGGTCTTAACAAATCAATTATAAAAACAAAGACAAACTAAGAAGATGAAGAAATAAACTGGGTCAAACGTTACCCTCAAATTCGTGAATTAATAAAAAAAGGTAAAGTAACGTTTGTGTGAGTCAAAATCATACATTTATAAGATCAGAATGAGATGGTCAAACATGTCTAAATTTTTAGAAAATTAATATAATTTAACCAATAAAACTATAATCCTTGATGAGCTGGTATAAACATAATAAATGCGTATAGTTTACTTTAGAAATATACACTGTAATATTTCTGCAGAAAATGTCTGGCTAAATAATTAGTAGGTTTAACACTCACTTGAAATAAGCATTAAAAGAATAAACTAGAATCTTATCACCATATGTTTTGTTTTGATATTGCAACTAGTGCTTTGCCTAACTTTTCAAATATCAATCAGATGGGAAAGCGTTTATACTTGCATCAGGAACCTGTTGTGGCACTAATAAGTAATTGTTTTGAAAACATTGATAATGTATATGATAACAAAAGTATTTATATCATAAGTTGGATGACTTATTGTTTCTTGAAGACAAAATATGATAACAATAACACGATCTTATTAAAATCCTTGGAGTTAATAATATTCATTGTCATATAGATTAACATTTTTATCCCACAGAGTCACCAGTGTATTTGAAATGTTTCTATTCCTCTTCAGATAAGCCCGTATGTAAGATTCACATTCTTCGTGTGATTTTTAAATCTATCTTATTACTTAAAAATTTAAAATTATACCTTTCTTACAAACGTAAATTAAATAAACAGACATTGCAAATTACTTTCAAGTACAAAATCCAGGCAAAACGTTATAAAGACATAGCTTACGATCAAAAACATAGAACAACATATTATTATTAATAGAGTATTTTACTCTATTGTTTGTAGGACAGAGAGATTGCAGAGAGATGCTGTTTAGTAAATGAAAGGAAACATATTTGATTTTTGATGTTACATTACATCTTCAACTGTTACGATTCTATAGAGGATTAAACGTTAGTAAAATGTCGTATATTGGGTCACCATATTAACAATACTTACCACGAGATGTCACATTGTGATGTAGGAAGATACTTATGCTTGGTGTTCAGAGTAAAAATGACAAAGAGTCCAGTTTAAAATAGACGTTCCTGTCTCTAAATTTGGGGTTTATTAAATATTCATTAATATTTGTAATAGTGCCATATTAATACAAGATTTGTAGACACAATTTTCAACCTGTCTATATTTATGAACTTATAAAAAAAAATGAAGGACAGTTGACAGGATTAGCAAGTAAACTCACAGGCTGCGGTGTGACTTTTCACCCAAATGTATCCAAATATACCCAAACTTGAAATACTATTCCCAAACACACATTTAAACAACAATATTTATGGCATTTTTATCAAGTTTTATATATTTTTGTTGGAAAATGTTATCAAAGTGAAATTTACTGATTCAGTCGACTTAACAAAAAACCCTCATAATCGAGAAAAATCTTTTATCTAGGCTATACCCAAACACTCATTAAGATAACATTTTTGGTAGTAATAAACATCAAAAAGGAAAAAACTAAATTATGTTAAATAATAAATATTTAGTAGATATTGCAATTTTAAAATAGCATAACCCCAAAATAATGATAGAGATCGAAAGGTATTATGTTACCTTGCACTGCAGTCCTATGTGTAAACAATGCGCACAATTGCATATTACACGCTTGTGACAGGTATTTTTGTTGATTAAAAAATGTAACTAAATAAATATTTACGTAGTAACTGGTTGACAATGACGTATTGTTTGAAACACGGCTTTTTGTGAGGTGGGATTTCGGGTCTACAGATTTAATGTTGCAACCATTCTCCCAAGACAAGGATTCTGATTCCACGTTCGCTCTATCGTATCGTTATAATGGAGCGAACGTTGAATCAATACCCCTAACTGGAGAGGAGGATACTTTGTTACTAGTGATAAATTACTTAAATTGAGTAATATATGAATTCATATAAATAAATGCAGATGTTCAATATTTTACACAATTTTCATAACGATAACTTCACATTTAATACGTTTTCAAACACAAATAGCAAATAAAACGTTTGAGCATGATCAGTTTTTTCCGAAATTTACCATTCAAATTAATGGATAGTTACGTTATTAAAAATAGCTATTGTTAAGATAACGTGATTATTTTAAATCAAAGAATCAAATTATGAAATTACTGAACTAACTACTAAATTATTTTGTGTAAACAATATCGTTATGATTCTCTTATAGCAGTTATTAATGCCACTTATGTTTTTTAGTATTACATGAATTGTTGCCGTGTACCAAAATAATATACTTGCAAACCTTTCTTTAATTCATACAAAGCATTATATTGCTGTCAAACAAGTCAATGGATATATGTATTACATTTTGAATACATCTAGATGTCAGATTATAGTAAATGAACACGACATCGTTATACAAGTATCCACACATTACATTTTTGGACTGGTTTATGTTTATTTACGCACACAAAAGGTATTTTTACTAGCAATAATAATACATTTCCAAACATGAAGTGAAGTAAATATTTTTTCATAACTGAAAACATTTAAATAAATTGCATTTAATGACTCTTACTTCTTCGCTATTTTGATTATAGACAGCTTAGCAAATATTTTGTTAATGAAAGTTCCGATCTAAACTTGCATATTTTTTATAACACAATACTCATTGAAAATTAAACTAATAGTTTTTAATTTAATTCATTCTGGACTAAATTTCAACCAATACCCAAAGATAACTAGAAAAAGATTTACAAACTGAAGAACTAGTAAATTCTAAGCGCGTTACAATTAAAGTTTCAAGTTATTGTTTAGGTACTTGGGTGTCAAGTGATCTCTAGTACCGTTTGTAGCCACGAGATAGTCACAAAGATAGGGGACCTCCACTAGTGCATTTTTACACGTAAATTCATAGTAAGAAGCTTTACCGGCGAAATTAACTTAAATATTATACATTAAATGTGGGTTTTTAAGTTGGAGAATAACATATCAATTTTGTGTTTTTTTTTGTCTTGAAACAAAGAACCAAAACTATACGTTTTAATACAGTAATTTATATTTCATTGTTTAAAATGTAAGTTGAGAAAGTTTTCGGTGTCTTTGACAAAATATACGCAATGAACTCTTTGTTTAGATGCTTTGAGACAAATTTTAGTTTTTGCATGTTTGTTAATAATGAAAGGATTAATAGTGACTGAAACCATTAGCGAATTAAAAAGTAAATACATTGAAAACTCTGAAAGTGTCTAATGATATTAAAAATATTTCCGTTGTACCTAAAAGGTAATTTTATTTAAAGTTATTATATTCAGTATACATAATCGTTTGATAAATGAAGATGCTTTTGCATTATGTTATTTTGAAAAAAAAACTTAATTGAAACTGGTTTTAGTCTTTTAACTTTTAAAACACTGTTCTGTGCGTTCCCGATGGAAGGGGTGACAACTCGTTTGGTGTTATTAGGCCATAATATGGAAAGAATCACCACAGAGTAACGCATTTGTTAAGGGCAACACTCTTTGCACTATAAATACTTGGAAACAATTGCATTTTAATTGGCTGCAACAAAAGGTCAAATTGTTTATCTATATCCAAAACTTCATACTTTTCTAGTGGAATTCTAAATGATTTAAAAGTGCCTGAGATAACGGACATAACAGTAACTAACATGTCCGCTTCATATTGCAATTTGCATCTAGAAATCAATATTTATTCTGCTTAACTCTACTAACTTCCTAACCGTTTACCTCCCGTTCTTCAACTTGTACGTTACTCAAGAGCTTGGTGGGAATACCAAGATTTTCTTGATCTAGCTAGCAACATCACTGAAGAATTGTGACGTTACTTCAAGGCAATGAAAAAACTTTATTTCACATGTTAATTACCGGAATTTTTTCTCTGGGAAATATCGATATTTCAAAGCGGTCAATGTAATGAAAATAACATATTAATTTATAAAAGAACAACAACAACAAAAATGTGAAATTAAACACTTAATTTTCCGAATGCCTTAACTATATCACTTCATTCACTGACAAAATAATGTTGTTGTCAACAATAATATTCCAATTATTTCAAATATAAAAAATTATTATTGAAGTGTAATAAATAAAAGGATTACTACGTTCTGTGATGATTTTATTTACACGTATGTGTCAAAAAACTTGTCAATCATCTGTAATGTTTGGACAAGCAAAAAGCGATGTTTATTTTTAAACCATTATATTAACAGTAAAGCCTCTAACGGGAAAACTTTAGTTAATGGTTTGATTAATGTTTTATCATCCGACGATAAAGATATTATTTTCGATAACATTAATGGTTTTTACTTATAAAACAAAGAAAACATTAAGGTTTTTTTAACTGACTGTATTTTTTCTGGACTCGACATATTAACAAATGCACGCTTTAAGAGTATTTAATAAAAGCTACAACTTCAAATTATTGATCGACTTGGTGAAGGACTATACCAGAAAATAGACAAACCAAGATAACGGGTCGATACCTTTGTCGGAATAGATGAAGGATTTAAATTGGAATCAGTGATTGACAATGAAGATAGTTTTAATAGGTAAACAATAATAAATATAAAAAATATAAAAGAATAAGTCATTGATAGTTCACATGACAATCCTACTAACACAACCAATACACTTTCAAAAAAACATTCTCGAATTCATTTAGCCTCCATATCCAACATGAAGACTGCAATCCCGCATACGTGTACAAATAACACAAAATTCCTTGTAAACAGCGTAACATAGCAGGATCTGCAAATGTATTTTAAATTTCGTTTTAAGATAGATTTTTGTTAACTTCAACAACAATGCTCTGCCTGATATGTTAACAATACCGACAAGTTTATATTAGATTTTTTTTTAAATATAGTTTTTTTTCTGTTTCAGAGATTAATCTGCCAACTGGTGTTTAAATCAAATCAGCAGAAGTAGATATGGTGAACATATTGTTATATTTCAGTATTTATTTTACTTTTAACATATTTATTGTGTCTGTAATACCTAGCTGAAAGTTTAAATGAATTGTGAGAATATCTCATCGATATCATCACTGACCGTTTGAACAATATAACAAGATAACGTCAATAATATCTTTATTGTAAATATTACATAAATTAACCAATGAAAGAAAGGTCAAATTTTGATTGATTTCTACAACGACAATCACCTCAAGAAAGGACATGCCTACCAAAAATTCTGCTGCAATGTTTGAATGATTTTCATTTCTAGCTGTTGGCAATGAGTTTACCAGTTTTTAGTAGGAAATTCTTAAAAATGATATGTGTTCTGTGGTTGCAGTTGTTCCTTTTGATTCATATTGTTAATTCTTCGCATTTCAGAGGAGGTACTATTAGCTGGAAGCCAATTCACGGACAAACGGTGAGATATTACCAGTTTTTATCAAATTGGTGTATTTCATTTGTGTGTAATAGATAATATTTTGACTACTCATACCTTAAACTAAAAAAAACCATACAACTAGTAAAAATTGTATGATTAAAAAAAATTTTTTAAACATGAACATGATTGTAAGCTCTCGTATTTTTTTCAATATTTTAATAATCAGAAAATAAAATCATACGTATCCAGGTTATTAACTTGATTTATAAATACGCCAGATAACGCTACATTCGTCTAATCAAGAAACGTCAGTTTTGCACAAGCCACAAACAGAAAACCGAATATTTAAGGCGCTTAAGAGCAGATTTGATCAACAAAATACTAACGCCAAATCTTCCTGCAGCAATCCATCTACACATTGTCCGAAAAAAGGATATAAACTATATTGAGCACTAATTTTGTCGAATCAAGACGTACACAATCAAAAAAGTGGCGCTAAAAAAGTTTGAAAGGCAAATCTGGATACTGCTATTAATTTACATTTAATCTACACTTAATCAACAATTGTCTACTTAACTCCACACATTAATTAAATGTCAATTTCGATTTCTGATTTAGGTAACTATATTTAATAAATATCGTAGACTTTAAACTTGTGGTAAAACCATATTAACATCGTGTGTTTCTTTGTTATTATCGTTTATTTCTATGCATGGTACATGTACATATTATATGAGTGTTCTTAGATTTAATGTGGGCTTTTGGTTTAATTCTACATTAATATTTTATACACTTGAGGTCATGTTAACACCGGTTAAGAAAGGTCAGTATTGTTAAAGTTGACGTATAGTTTGTTTGTTTGATGTTTAATGCCACTTGCAATTTTTCATCTATATCATGGCGTCCAGTTTTTATTGGGGTAGGAAGCCGGAGTACCCGGAGAAAACCCCCGACCTGCGGCAGGAAAACTGGCAATCCTTGTCAATTACGATTGGAGTCGAGTACACCATACCCGCAGTGAGACTCGAACCGATTGATGTTTGTTAAAAGTGTTTTTTTTGACATGATCGATCGTTTAATTGGGCAGTAAAAATTAGCAAACTGTTTAAATAAATGAGTAGTATTAATTGTTTTGTTCGATGCATAACAACTTTAAGGAAGAATATGATTGGATAAATCAAGGCGAGAAAGAGAGCGAAAATGTCTGAAAATGTAACTCCTACCAAACACATCGACTCCGTGACCAATCTGTTAATAATCAACGCGTACATCTTGTAAAACTCTCAAAACTTCAAAACAATTAAAACAATATGTCACATCTTGTATAGCGATCTTTACTGACCGGATTATTGTAGATTGGATTTACATTCAAAATGGGCTGGACAGTTGGTAGCGGTCCAGGTTGCACACAGTCCAAGATTGGACAGTTTGTCAATGACACTTTCATTGGAGATAAATTTTGGAAATGTGTAGATGGCTGTACGCCTGACGGCAGCACATCTGTAAGTGTAGGGACTGTCTATTACTATTGTACAGCAGCCAATACTATAGATGATTGGGAGCAGGGAGAAAATAGCTTCCAGTATAACTTCACTGGTAGTGGACCTTTTACAGTAAGGTAAAAAACCAGCAAAATAGAAAATTGACGACAGCATTTAACCAAAAGCATTTTATTGAAAAAGTAACAATGTTACCGAATTTAAATTCTGAATTTAAGCAAGAAAAGCTTTAAATTGAAAAACACTGTCGATATTTTTAGTTGGATAAGTTAACTATTATTAGACATATATAAGAAATAAGCTACAATTGTAAAAGTAAATAGAAACAAAATTTAGTGTTTAAACTGCATCACTGAATGTTGGTGATAAAACGCTATATATGCGCAACACGGATACTCGGCAAACAAAAAGATGGCAAATTAGTTGTACATAAATAGGCACTATCAATCTACATTTGGTCAAATATGCATAAAAAAAGAAAGAAACTAAACATGTAAAGAGTACATAAAATACAAAATAAATAATAAATATATCGCTTTTGTTATCGTTATTTGCTGAAAAATAACGCTTTAAGATTAAAACACACGTGATTTTTATAAACTCAAAATGTAGCTAGAATTGTTGGTTTGCAGTTACACTGGTGCAATGTGGATGCCATTAGATTTTGGCAGTCCGAACGGTTGGGTCCTCATGACAACGATTGATTTAAGATTCCGAGATGATATTAACTCCACAAACTCCAGTCCAATAACAGCAAGTAAACCTTTGTATACGTGAGTACAACTACATGTAATGATTGTTGGGTTTGCCTTTAGTTTTGAGAACCCATGTTAATGCTACTCATCGATATATACAGTCACTAAAGTTCCAATATTCAAACGTTCGATCTCGTTCACAAATTTTCTTTTTGTAAGTATTCTTTCTTATTATTGTATGCCAATCGGATGTTCTCTAATTTCTTCAACTATTGAGATTTTTAACTATGCCATTTTGTCATTTTAATTTTAGAATTTCATTACCTTGATGCTACTAGTCAGCATTGTATTTCTCTATTGTTATTTTATCTTGTTCGAAATAATTGCCATATTATGACGTTAACTTCGATGTTAAAACAAATGACTGACATCACAAAATGAACTCGTACACATCAGAGTATAGTTTGTAAACCGCTTAAATAGTGTACGATAAACCTGTTCATTTTAATACATTATATGTAGTAATATTCCTGCAATACCTTCATATGGATTATATAAATAACAGTCGCCAAACTCATCAGATTAAACTCGTTTACTCATATCCCTTTTTCGGCGCTGGTGATTATATTTTTGATATTCACTTTGTTTAAGTGATTATCGTTTTATTTTTGTGTAGCTCACAATGTCCTCACTCGTAACCTAACAGCGGTTTTACATGACTTGTGTCATGTTGTTTGTTTTAGATGGGTTCGTGCTGCTTGTATGTTTGTTTTTTTGTTTTGACTTTAGTGTTGATTTAGTGTTTTATGTTAACGATGGCTTTGTTATTTCATTGTTGAAATTTGTATTGTATCATTACGCCACTGTATTTTCTTATTAACTCTCTTGAGTAGTGAACTATGTCGTAACTAAAAGATGATTTACAATCGAATAAATATTGTTGACTGATTAATAGTATATATATTTTTCCCATTTTTGTCTTCTGATCAATCCTGTGTTCATATTCAAACTATAGATTTCCCAGGTTTAAGTAATCTAAATATGAGTGAATATTTTGATCCTGCCAAGCAACTTCCTAGCATGTTAAATGATTATATTGCTTCAGACTCCAATTTGATTGCTACCAAGAACTGCAGCTTCCTATGTATGATCCCGATGGCGATCTGGTCAAGTGTAGATGGTCAAGAGATAAGGAATGTGACAGCGTTTGTCAAGCCGTACCTGATGCCACTTTAGATGAGGTTTGAAGATATAAATATTATTTTATGTACAAGTGCATATACAGTGCATTATACTGTTTTTTGTTTGTTATCTAAAGCTTAATTAAACTACCAATTTATTATTATTATTATTATTATTATTATTATTATTATTATTATTATTATTTGTTTAGGTTTTACGCCACTTGAATCAATATTACAGCTATGTCATGTCTTTCAGTTTTTTATTAAAGTGGTAGAAAACTCGGTAAAACTCGACATTCAGTCCTTGTCAATCAAACCTTTATCTCTTGACAGACAGACCCCAGCTACCATATACGTACATTTATTTAAAGTGTTAATCAGTTTGCACAGACTGAAATATATGTTCCGTGAGCCTTTAATAGTCTTTTGTGTGACCAAATATTGTGTTATTTATTACATTTGTTCTTTCATTTCCTACTTTAAATATACGGACTTTACGTCAATTACGTGACCAGCTTGAATTAACTATATTTGATATAATTGTGACCAATTGAAAAGGTTTTAACAGTATTTTTTAAACGTTTGTAGGATACTTGCACTCTAAAATTTAATGCTTCGAAAGGAACCAAATACAAAGACGATGGTTGGTACGCAGTTGCTTTGACATTTGAAGATTTCTCCAAAAAAACTATTCATGTTGGAAATCAGGTGTACAATGAAACAATGGCGTTGTCAACAGTTCCACTTCAGGTATTTCTTTATGTATATTATGAAAGATAATAATGAATAATAATTTTATAAACATTCACGCTTGTAATTAGACTATGTTATATTTATAAGAGTTGACAGAATTAAACTGAGTTACCTAATGTTAATACAATGTGCTCTTAGGTCTTCCACACTGTTTGACCGTTTATGACTTTCCTGCTTTATCGCACAGCTTCGTGTGTTAAGAAAAAAAATATCTGAGATACATTTAAAACAAAGTGACATTTTCATTTCACTACCGATCGCGATTAGAGCGTCATTTTTGCTAAAAAATTCTAGCTTTGTGTTGAATTGAATTGTTTGCATTTTTTTTTAGTTTCTGATTCACTTGGTAGCAAAACCTACACCTTGCAAATGGAAACCAGAGTTTGTCAGTCCAACGCCTTTGGAAGGGACAAAGATAAGCATTCCAGCAAACAAACAATTTGATCTAAAATTATATGCAGCAAATGTTTTGAACATAAATGAAAAGTAAGCGAAAGCTTTTGTTGTTAGTGCAGAAATTTGAATTTTGCATTTGCAAAGTAATTTTTTCAGTGCTTGGTACAATTCATGGAATAATTTTTAAAACGCTAAATCGTCAAAATATCTGTCTTTAATTAAACATTTTTTTTCGAGTTTAAAACAGGAATGTTTGTTTCTATTACAATAATTGAAATAACTTCACACATATCGTTATATAGTTAATTGCACTCAAACAGAACATATTAAAACACGAGACTCAGATTAATTTATGACAACGTAAGCGTAAAATGTTGCCATATTATAAAGACTGCATTTCAATTTTGGTATAAAGAATTATGTAACATCGTTATTCACCCAAACACTGGAAATGGGAATTATGGAGTCTTACTTTACTACGCTGACACTAGAACAAACGTTAAACCATTAACACACAATGATTACACTGAAACAAACCTCAACTTACTGCTGCTCGAAACAAACCATTTAGATACGAATTAGGATCACCTCGTGGTTTAGTTTTAAAAATCATCAACATGACGTAAAAATAACAATAAAATCACTATTGAACAATGCCTCATAGAAATAAATCTGTTCTGGTCCATTCCAACTTAGCGGAAACAATTAGGAATAAAAAGGTTTTGGCATTACGATATTTATTTTAATATTCCAGCGATTTTTTCTTTATTACTTATTTCAATATGTTCACAGATGGTCATTTTTATGTTTTTAATCAAGAAATTGATTCATTTTAGGAACAAGAACTGTTATTTTAATCCGCAGCTATTACAGTTAAAAATATATTACAAGCTTTGAACATATCTTTTAGGGTAACAAAACTTAGTTTGACAATGCCAGCAGGTCTGGTGTTTAAAGGGCCCACAGACGACCCAAATAGAAAGGGTGTGGTGTATTGGGAATTGTCATGGACACCAACTGAAAAAGACCGTGGAAACCATATCGTTTGTGCAATGGCTGAAGATGCATCAGAGTATGTAGGAATATACTTATTTATATTAAGCTATGTGACTAAAAATGTTAGTTATGTTAGTAATTATTAGTCGTGAGGAAGATTTCTTTCTGTAGCCTTTCAGTATTTTTAACATAATAATTTTAAAAGAAACATATACATAACGCTAGTATATATTTGTCTTTTTAATAAAATCAAAAATTTAAACAACAAGAAATGAACATTAATGATGTGTTTTTATTTATTCCTTTTGTTAATCGTTATACTTTAACACTTAAGGAAATTATGCATGTGTTTTAACAGCTAAACTTGTGTTATCAAATATTCCAACTTAATAATATATTCAAACCATATTATTTATTACATTTTAGACACACCAGTGACACACGTTGTATTACATTGCTAGCTTGGGGTAAGTAAAGGTTAAAGGTCAACAGCCTCGTCATCAACTATTGAAGCATTGACTCTTTCAGTTACTTAGTGTTCATTGTCGAAGTTTATTCCTGTAAATATTCAGAAGACTCATTATTTGATAAATTCTTGTTGCATTTACTAATTTTATGGCATTTGATATATCCTTATCCCACTTGTTATATATGACGAAGTTAGCTTTTACATAGTGTCTGTCTAAATATGTGCTTCCTATTCATTTTTTATACCACTAAGTATTATGCTCCAAGAAACAATCAACGCAAGGATCGTATTTGTTCTAAGCAGTAATCTTTACAACTGAATGTTATTGAACGTATAACAATACAATAGTCTGGGTTTGTATTGCCAATTAGAAATAAAAGAGTCTCGGTACTACAGGCCAATATCTGCATAGGACACTATGAAAAATGTAAGCAGTTTTTTCCTTGATGTGACTATTATGACACCCAACAAATGGGGTTTGGCTTCTTTCCAGATTTTTAACCCGTCTCAAAAATTTCAAATATTGATTTTTCCGTACTTAATCCAAGACGACAGTTACACTAAATAAAATGCATTTGGAGTAAATCATTAAACATGTGCTATACGTTTGTCAAACAGATCAACGCTACCGCATTCATATAAAACAAGGCTTTAATATAATTCGTATCATATAGCCATGCAACTAACAACTTTTGGGAAGGTCATGCTCTTTGAACATTTGCCTATGGACTAGTTAATTCCGAATTGAACTAGTTCGTCAGTATAACTCAATTCAGTTAACATTCAATATTAGTTACTTAAAATAACGAAGATAACGTTGTTCGGCTTGTTAATTAATAAAGATTTAAATGCGTGAATATTTCTGTATTGGCCCTCGGTCGGCTCTACTGGCTTTCGGCTGCGCCTCGACCAAATACAGCAAGCCTTAGATTAATAACTAGACGAATACAGAAATCATCACTTAATAATATAATAATATAAGAGAGATCAAAACACTAATTTGTAATAAATGATCGCTTTTTGAAATTTTGTAGTGCTGTCGCCGTTTGATATGTTATCACCAATGTACTATTCTATATTGATAATTCAAAACGCATACAATACATACTAATATTTCATAAGGAGGTAATAATAAAACTAGTTTACAATTATGGAAAAAATATTCCAGATTTACCTGATCCATGTGCCAGTAAAACGTGTCCAGGTAACCAACAGTGCTCCAGAGTAGGTTCTTCACAGAAAGTAGAGTGTGGTTGTCCTGCGAAGACTAAGCTTTCCGGACAGATGTGCATAGATGGTAAGATAACAATATTTTAAAAAATAATTCATTCAAAATTCTTTACAAATATTGGTATAAAAATTGTAATTAACACATTTTGCTTTTAGTGTGTTTAAGAGACAGTACTTGTGAAAGTTATTTCAACTATATAAAGTTATGTTTATACTTGTTTATACTTTGTTTAGAAAGCCTCCTAACAACAACACAATCAACTACGACAACAAGTACTACGATACAGCCGACAACCAGGACAACGACGACAAGTACGCCGATTAGGACAACAACTACCATGACAACATTTAAGAAAACAACAGCTATTCCAACGACAACAACTATTAAGACAACTACTACCCCAGTGACAACAACTACTATTCCAACGACAACGACTATTAAGACAACTACTACCCCAGTGACAACAACTACTATTCCAACGACAACGACTATTAAGACAACTACTACCCCAGTGACAACAACTACTATTCCAACGACAACGACTATTAAGACAATTACTACCCCATTGACAACAATTGCTATTCCACGGACAACAGCTACTAAGACAACAACAGCTACTCCAGTGACAACGATGAAAACAACTACTAGTCCTCTGACAACAATAAAGGCAACAACTGCTATTCCAAGGACAACTGTTTTGACAACAACTACTAATCCACCGACAACAACTATTCTGAGAACAACAGTTAAAACAACTAGTTTGCAATCCACCATGCAGACAACTACGATAAAATTAAACACAGTACCAATCGCATCAACAAAGTCATTTCTAATTACAACTCCAACCGGGTATTCAGCGTTTACTAATTCACAGAACAACAACGTTAATAAAGGAACAACACAAATGTCTTCAGGTGGAATCACAACGGGAAACTCCGGTAAAAATTTATTTAAACATATACACTTTGTTAAATATATGTATAGTGTTACTGTGTTGTAGTTAAAGCTGATACACTTTAAAAACACACACAAAATCTTCATGGAAATTCAATCAAATTCTGAAAACTATAAACAAATGTTTAAACAATTCGCATATGCTCTTCAAACGGCAAGTAAAACATTTAATACTGGGAATATACTTTGTGGATACACAGTGTTCGACCCACAGAGCTGACCAGGCCGTCCCTAGGTGACAAATTTGGGATGCCCTCTCTTTGGGGAGATGTCAGAACATAATACGGAAAGCCTGACTGCGGACCACAGTGAGTAACGTATTTAGAGAGTGCAAGGATAAAGACTCCCTTTGCAGATGTCGATAAGAGTAGGCTCGTTCGTTGTATAGCCGCTACAAAAGGGTAAATTTTCCGCCCCGATTCATACACCATACTTTTCCAGTGACAGTCATAATTAATTTCCTTTAGTCCATCGTTTCCGAATTGATTTATTGTTTCAATTTGTTCTAGTCTATCATATAGCTGAATACTGCTCGCTGGACGTAAAACATACATCCAATCAATTAAAACATTTAATACAATGTGAATGAATGATTAAGACTTAGTGACGATAATTTGTAAACCAGATTTTAACAGCTGTTAACATTGTCGTACTTTTAATTTGAATACTTCTTAGCGAACAGATAGTATATTTAGCATGTGTTAAACTGAGTGTTACATTAAGCCGATGCAAAAATGCAATCGGTATGAAAACATTTTCATAGTTCATTCATTTCGGTAAGATATTATTAGGTCTACAACACATTCTGAATTTAATTACAGGACAAGGATCAACCAATACAGGTGGACAAACGGGACAGGGCCAGACCAATTCAAGTGGACAAACAGGACAAGGACAGACCAATTCAGGTGGGCAAACAGGGCAAGGAGTGACCAACTTAAGCGGGCAAGCAGGACAAGGACAGACCAATTCAGGTGGGCAAACAAGACAAGGAGTGACCAATTCAGGTGGGCAATCAGGACAAGGTCAGAACAATTCATGTGGGCAAACAGGACAAGGCCAGACCAATTCAGGTGGACAACCAGGACAAGGACAGACCAATACAGGTGGGCAACCAGGACAAGGACAGACCAATACAGGTGGACAAATAGGGCAAAAAGTGACCATTTCAAGTGGGCAAACAGGACAAAGCCAGATCAATTCAGGTGGGCAAACTGGACAAGGCCAAACTAATGAAGGTGGACAAACAGGTAAAGGTGTGACCTATTCAAGTGGGCAACCAATACAAGGACAAACCAGTTCATGTGGACAAACAGGGCTAGGACTGACCAATTCAGGTGGGCAAACAGGACAAGGCCAGACCAATGCAGGTGGACAAACAGGGCAAGGACAGAATAATTCAGGTGGGTAAATTTGAAAATAATGTGCACTTTTTACATTTCACTTTTTTTTCTCGTAATTTATATATTTAAACAAAATTAATTTGCACACAAATCTTTCTGTAGAATATTGTTTGTGCTATGTTTCTTTTGTGTGTATGTGATATTATTGTTTATACATTAGGAAAAAGTTCCGAACTCTGTTTCTTATAAACTACAATGTAAAGAAAATTGGAAAATGTTTGGAGTGTGTGGTCGATAGAAATATGTATTCATCACATTAACAATATTTTCATTGCATTGTTTATCAGAATAACTTGAAAAATGGTTTCCAAAAAGAAATATTTTATAAATATGAAACTGTTTTCTGTTATTTGTCTATTTATTTTACAGGTTCCAATTCACAACAACATAATCTCCACGAAACATCACGTGACAATTGCATGAAATCAAAACCGGTAGTACTGTTTACAACCTTCCTATCGATATTAGTGGTAGGTTTGGCAACAGCAGCTGTCATTTTGACATACATTTTAATCAAGACAAAAAATCAACTTAGAGCCATTGACAAAACTGCAGAAACATTTGGCATTGAGTAAAACTATTTAATACTATTACATATGGTCAAATGGATTTCTTGTCCTACTGTGGGTTTTTTATACATTCAACCCAATAACTAAAAATAGTTTATAGGCTAATTTTTTTTTAGTGTCATCCAAATCTTTGACGAAGAATATATTATATTCGAAGGAAAAGAAATTCTAGTAGCCAATTTAATCTTTAACCTGGTTATTAATATTGTTAAAGTTGCTTATTTGATTATAGATTAAAGTATTGTTGCGCTGTTTTTGACATTGGGATATTTCACTACTTTGAACCATAATACCAGATTCGTTTATTTATAAGATTAATATCAGACGTGTTTGTTTCAATAAAACTTTATTGCATATTTCATAACCTTCAATATTATTATCAGGCCAACGTTGACAAATAATGACTTTTAACGAAATTAAGCGACAACATGATAAAATTGTTAATTTTGCTGGATATGTTTTATTGATTTCATATTTTCACCTGACACATTTTAGTTCTATTTATTAACTATGGAGTAAGAAATTCGGACAAAAAACGGTGCATTTTCAAATGGTACAAACAAAATATTACAAAATGGAAGACATTAGGATAAATTACAGAACAAGATGCACAAGACATGTACATGTACAATAAAAGGACATCTCAAAGAAACATACAATAAATAAAGCGTCTTTGCATCCATAATATTTTTTTAATGTACATGTATATTGTTAAAAATAATTTTATTTTCTTTATAGTATACTTCATAGAAAGTTTATTTTTCCAATAAATAAACACACAAAAAATATATATATTACATATTTGTATATAAATCGGTACAAGATAAAAATTAGTTTGTTTTATACTCGTTAAACGTTTAAATTTTTGCTATTTATTGCATTCAAATGTATACAGTCGTCTATAACTATAGTGTATGTTCTCTGACAAATATAAAAATATACAAATAGAAATATATTCGCAAAATTATTTCGGTCGATCAATCGGCTTTGTGATTGTTTGCATATAATGACAGCAAAAGGAAACAATTTGCGGTAATGGATATATTAATACAGGCACATTTTCTATATAAATAGGGTCTCGATGGTCGAGTGGTTAATGTAGTTTGTCTACTATTAATCACGTGGTCTGTCAACACTGAGGTTGAGGGTTTGAGTCTCACTGCGACTAGGGTGTACTTCCAATCTTAATTGACAAAGAATTGCCAGTTTTCCTACAGAAAGTCGTGGTTCTCTCCGGCTACTCCGGCTTCTTCCCCAAATAAAAAACATGACGCCATGATATAGCTGAAAATTTCCGAAAGTGGCGTTAGCATAATTCAAACAAACAAACAAACAATCTGTAGAAATAAAAGGTTCCCCGGTTACTAGTTAAGGTAGGTTGTAATATAATATTGATCACGTGAGGTTGAGGGTTCGAGCCATTACTGCGGCCAGGTTTGCTTGACTGCAATCTTAGTTGACAAATATTGCCAATTTGGTTGATCGAAGGTTTTCACCAGATACTCCTCTTCATCTCCCCATAAAAACTAGAGCAACAATATAGCAGAAAAATAAATAACAGCATTAACCTCTTTTCAAAGTGTTTAAGAATGTTTAGTATTGATTTATATTACGACTGTATTTTTGAAGTCTGATTTTGTAGTTTTTAAAATTGTTGTCAATTCAAAAAGAGGTTTGGAAGGTCAGAGGGTGTGCGTGAATGTAGAATTAACGTATGCACTACATACCTCATTGTATTATTAAACAGTCTATATAGTGCTCCCAGTTAACGTAGCTGATGTAACTGGGGCTGTATCTGCAAGTACAAGGCACATCATGGTGTTTTGTAATCGACTGATTTGAATCAAAGACTTCGCATCTTTCACCCATTTGGGGCAGGGAATCGACGTCTTCGTTCTTTTGACGTGTATGTTCAAGCATATACGTATATAAGTTGTAGGTCAAATTATTAAATGTCGCTTTGCGGTATATTTGGGTCCAAATGTTAATGGTGCTGTTATTATTGAAAATATTTTATATTATATTTAGACCTGAAGCATTATATTTGTAAATGTAAATTGTGACAAGAGCAAAGAGGCGTTTAGTTTGAAGTAATTAATCAGAATATCATACAATATAGTTTTCAGTTAAAGAACAGTTACAATTGGTGTAGAATAAACTTACAAAATATTCGTGTGGCTGCTTCGGTGGTAGAGTGGTTAATTTAGTTTGTCTATATTGATCACGTGGTCTGTCACACTGAGATTGCGGGTTCCGGTCTCACTGCGGGCAGGGTGCGCTCGACTTTAATCTTAATTGAAGAGGATTGGCTGTTTTCCTACAGAAGGTCGGGGTTTTTAATCCGGTTCCTCCCCCAATAAAACTGGACTCCATGATATAGCTGCAAGTTGCGTTAAAACAGAAACAACATATAAACAAACTATCAAACAAAATATTCGAACATGACGTGTTTTATACGGTATATTATTTCAAAGCTTGCTGGCTTCCCTGTCTATCGGCTAGAGAGATGACAGTATATACAAAACAATTTGAAACATTTTTGCAAAGGTAATGAAGTGTTGTAAGCTTGGTAAGAGGTAAAGAATGCATTTTGGTGCCAGTGTGATGGATACCTGGTTGATTCAGGATAACCGACAACAGACCATTTATGCGATACATCATGAAGGCGAGGAGATGTATAATGATAATAACCATGACATAAGCTCATTAAATTTACAATACTGCATCTACGACTTGAAAGGTTCCCTATATCAATGGTGTCATTGCACCGTACGGGTATTGCAGCAAAGCTTGATTTTATTGAACGTGCTACAGGTATTACAACAAATATGTACACTATAGCAGGTTATAGAATTTGAACCATACATAAAAGGGGGAAGTAAATTTAGCATGAAATCACTAAAACAACACAAATAATGTTTGTTTGTTTGTTTGAATGGTGTTTTAACGCCACTTTCAGCAATTTTTCAGCTATTTCATGGCGTCCAGTTTTTGTTGGGGGAGGAAGCCGGAGTACCCGGAGAGAACCCCCGACCTGCGGTAGGAAAACTGGCACAAATAATGCTATAATTTTCTATACAACACAAATGTCAAATTATTATCCCAACCTCCACTGAAGACGGTTTTACTATTATATGACTTGTATATACATATATTTTTTAATCCTGTCCCTTCACTCTTTTTTTGCCATTTCCTCTCTGATTTTTCTATTTAGTTCTCGTAAACTTGGCACGTATCTACACTATCATTTTAAAGTATGTAACCATATCATTTTGTACATAATTTATGTATTTATATCTCATATTCGAAATTGGTCTGTGTTATACATTCGAAGCTAATATTAAAGTTAAATTAAGTCAATGGTAGAACTCACTATCAAAATAATGCCTGCACCTGAAGAACAAAATTTGAATAACTTGTGTTCGATCCTATTGATTAGTTTTGACAACAAAATATCTTGAAACTAAACATAACAACAGATACAACACTATTTGTTTCATACATAAATCTACATCTCGCCATCGACGACCAGGCCTTAGTTTCATAAAACTTCTCAAATTGAGATTTTCCTCTAATCAATATGTTTTTCCTCAAATTTGAATTTTCCAGGAATCTGATTGGTTAATATTTGAGTTGAGGATGAGTTGAAGAAATCCTCAAATTTGAGATGTTTTATGAAACGGGACCCAGAAACTTTAGTAAGATTATGAAAACAAAGAGACGACTTTTCTAATGGCGAATTTTCTATTCCTAAGCAGCACCAAACTAGCTGATGCGAAACGCCGTAGCGTCTTATTGTATAAATGAACATTGCAAAAGGTGCAAGAGAGAATATTAAGATCACAACTAAAGACTGCAGTATGCCGTAAGTTTTACGCCGTCACTACGAGTTGATTGATCACTGCAAATTTTCTCATCTTAAAGATTTCTATACGCCGTCAGTTTTACGTCATCCCGAGTTGATCGATCACGGCGAAATTTTCATTTTCCATTTCTATTACACAACTGTTCTTATATATAGTTTACACAACGGGGCAACAATAGTTTTTAGAATATGCTCACCACCCACGTGTGAGTTTAACAAAAAGTCGTAAGTGTGAAATAGATCCTATGTCCTGACATTACGTATTAACCTTTTATCTTCTAATTACCATTTTAGACATTTTGTGAAATATGCTGCAGGAACACATTTTTGTGAAGAGTATTACGTGTTGCTTATTTGTTTGTTGAGTGGTTTGAGTGTTTGTTGCTTGGTGTGTGATTGTGTGTTTTGTTATTTAGTAGTTCGATATAATTATGTTCGCTTGATTATCCCCCAACCGACCCTTCCCAAATGGTATCTTCTTTATATCTGTTTTTAAAAGAAAAAACATACCTTTTTTACACTTTTAATAACGCAAATAATATACCATTTGATTTATTAGATAGACATATCTCATACATATTTCTAAGATCGTAACTTTAATGAGATTTTCAAAAAGAACGAAATCCTTGTAAAGAATAGAGCAAAGCTCTGAATCATAAATAATTACATTAAAGTAAATTAGAAAGTGTTGTAATCAAAAGACTAAAATACGAAATAATAAAGCCTGCCATGGCTGACAGAAAATACCCATGAACACAAGCAACACACAAAGATCAGCGATCAGACGCATAATGTACTTGGAAACAAAATAATATATGTTGTACAGTAAAAATAATTAAATATAAAATTGATTTTTTAAAATATTTTTTTCAATTTTAAATGTTTAATGTGATAATTTTATGCATCGCATCCAATGAGATAAAAAGTATTATCTAAAAAATGGGAAGTAAGAAAACACAATAATTTACTGATCATTTTACTAAACGTTAACTAGATTATGTTATGGACTTCGGGAAACGCTCACAATGGTGCGATGGCACAGGTTACGTGTGGACACACAAAAACACATCTGCTTACATTTTTACATTTAATCTAGTCAACGGTGACGCAACAATTACAAAATGCAGACGGAGGAAAGGTAAATATATATCTTTTTCACACAAACACTACCATTCACACTAAGACACAAGATCCCACCCGCCAAACCAAAATTTCCTAAATTTTTCAAATAGTAAATTTGTTTTGGTCAAATTTGAAATATACATACATTAATATTATGTTAAAATGAAACTTTTGTTTATTTATTACGATTTGTGCTTTTGTTTCTTTCTTTGATTAAATTGTAATTGATTCTGCCTCTAACGGGCACCTTTAATTGGTAAATAAAAAATCTGTTCTGTTCTGTTCTATTAACTTTTTAAATAGAAGAAACAACTTATAGACTTTTGGAAACATGAATGTAAATAAGTAACCATTTTATTGAAACACTCGTATTAACGCTGCAGAACCCGAAAGTCTGATATCTCGGACTACTCCCTCGGATGACTTATGCATTATACAACAATCTACAGGGATACCAATCAATTAATGTCATTCCCTATTCGCTTAATCAATTTCATACAAAACGCTGAATAGAATTTGCAAAAAGTAATCAGATACCTTAAACTCCAAAATACTAAGGTTGTATTTATTACAAATATCACACCGCTAAATGACAAATTCGCTCAATTCAGGCTACCTTTAAGTCATCAATGAAAAAAAAATGTAAAGATTAATAGTCACGGACATGTTTTTTTCTTTGATTACAATTTTCCTTTACAGTCCGGCATGCAATACACCAAACTGTAAATGGGGAGATGCATTCATTTACCGCTCAAAAAGTCTTGATAATACTATAGAAATAAATTCAAGTTAGTAGCGATGCAATCATTTCCACCAATGCCGAAAATTAAATGGCAGGGAGCAGACGAAAGTCAAACATGGGTACACATACAAAAGCAAGGACGCCATCACTTCACTGGAGACATTTTATCGTTTAGGTGAATTAAATTGACGGAATAATTTGAAATGTCATGAACAAGAGTCAAAACTGGAAGCCAGTTCAAATTCACAATCATTGCAGCGAAAATTGATTATACAGCGGGGAAAACCTGATATAATATTAAAAAATCCACATAACATTCATAATGGCACAAAACTAAACAATCCACGAGGTTGCAATGTGCATAAAAATTCACAAATTTTAAAATGTTCATAATTTCAGAAAAAGCAGCTAAACGCTCAGTGTAAACATTGTAATTGGATCCTTTAGATTCTCCACCATGTTACAAACTTTTAGGAACGCCCATCGAATGGCACAGATTAAGTGCGGACAGATACCATTTTCACATTTAATACATACAAAGATACGCCAATCAATTAATTCAGAAGTGTTTCAAAATTCGAATGATTTCCATTTTGTAAACCAATCTGTGATAAAGAAAGTACAATTATTGTGTATTAATTGTTGTGGTCTTAAAACAAGAATGCAATATCCAGAATTTAAAGAACTTGTTAACCGTCACGAGATAGTCTGTTTTATGGAAACTAAGACAGATGATCTAGATATAATTGAACTACCTGGGTACACTTTTAAAATGAAAAATCGAAAAAGAATTTCGACTAAGAGATCGGGTGGCATTGTAGTTGGATACAAAGATTGTTTAAAAGATTACATAGAGGTTGTAGAAACAAATAGTAAATATATTTTATGGTTTAAATGTAACGAGCAGCTTTTCAAAACTGATCAAGTTGTATTCTTTGGTGTCGTGTACATACCTCCTGAACATACTAGATATTCATCTGATGATGCATTTAGTGAAATCGAACAGGAATTTTTGATCTTTTCACAAAAATCAAAGTATATTTGTCTGATTGGAGATTTTAATTCTCGAACATCAGAAGAGAATGATTTTGTTGAACTAGAAGATAATAAACATGGTAATAACGACTTTGTTGAATATGTTGATAATCATACTGCTATACTTACAAGCCTTAATATACCGATTGAAAGAAAAAACATGGATAAAGTTAAGAACAGATTTGGCAATTTACTTTTAAATTTTTGCAAAGGGAATAGTATGTTTATTGTAAACGGGCGAGTCGGTGATGACAAAAATATTGGTAAATTTACTTGCAAAAATGTAAGTGTGGTTGATTACTGTATATGTAGCCCGTTCCTTTTATACTTACTTTTAGACTTCAGCATACTCGAGACAAGTAAGCTTTTTTCTGATGTACACGCACCAATCCTTTTAGAATTTTCTGTCGACTTTACACAAATTACACAATCTGTTGATAATTGTAATGATAAGGAGGAAAAACCTCGACCGTGGAATACAGCAAAAAGTCAAGAATTTCAAAATGCGATTAATGACGATAATTTGAATGCCATTAAACACAAACTGTTAAACTATATAGATAATATTGAAAATGTACAAAACGATGATATAGACCTACTTTTAAATGAAATAGGATCAGTCTTCCTAAAATCTGCCAGCCAAACATTTGGCACTTATAAACCAAATATTAGTAATCACTTAAAAATTAAGAACGCAAATGAAAAACCATGGTTTGATAGAGAATGCAAAAGTGCTAGACAGCAGTATCGAACAAAAAAACGTCTTTTTAAAACAAATAACACAGTTCAAAATCGAGATTTAATGAAAAAAGCAGAAAAATACTACAAAAAGGTTATGGATGATAAATATAGAAACTTTTGCGCCACACTTTCAAATGAAATAGAACTTTCTTCCAAAAATAATCCAAAAGATTTCTGGAAAATTTTGAATAGGAACAAGAAAAAATCGCAACCAACTGTAGATATTAATATTTTATTTGAATTTTTCAAAAATTTAAACGCTTTAGATACAAATGAGCAACAATCTGTTTATGTGAATGTTAATACTAGTGATTCAAACGAACACATAAATGGACATATCACTGCAGAAGAAATTTTGAGATGTATCCAAAATCTTAAAAACAATAAAGCGGCAGGCGACGATAATATCATAAATGAATATATAAAATCTACATCTGAACGCTTTATTGAAATTTACGAACATTTATTTAACTTGATATTCGACACAGGAAAACTACCTGAAAGCTGGCTGAGAGGAATTATAAAACCGATCTATAAGAATAAAGGCAACATTACTGATCCCCAAAACTATAGACCAATCACTATTGTTAGTTGTTTAGGAAAGCTTTTTACAGCAGTCCTAAACGCCAGGCTAAACGATTTTTCGGAAGACTTTCAAATTATCAAAGAAAACCAGAGCGGATTTAGACAAGGCTACTCCACGCTTGATAATATTTTTTCAATATTTACACTTTTCCAAATACTTAAACAAAAAAAGAAAAAGATGTACTGTGTTTTTATAGATTTTGAAAAAGCTTTTGATAAGGTGTGGCGAGAAGGTCTTTATTACAAACTTCTATTGCACAATATAAATGGTAAACTGTATAATGTAATTTTTAATATGTACTCTAATATTAAATCATGTATTGCTCATAATAACCATGTTTCCGATTATTTTAATTGTGAAATAGGAGTTCGTCAAGGGGAAAATCTCTCCCCTTTTCTATTCTCATTGTTCTTAAACGATTTAGAAGACTTCTTAATATCACAAAATGTAAATGGTTTAACAAGTGTAGAACATGATATTGAACATGACATGGACATTTATTTAAAGCTATTTATATTGTTATATGCCGACGACACTGTCCTACTGGCTGAATCTGCTGTAGACTTGCAATTTCAACTAAATGCATTTCAAGAGTACTGTGAACACTGGAAATTAAAAGTTAACGTGAATAAAACAAAAGCTATGGTATTTGGTTTGGGAAAAGTCCCTCCTGATATCACCTTTTACTATAACAACGATGAAATTGAATTAGTTAATAGTTTTATCTATCTTGGCACTGTTTTTACTAAAACATTTAATTTTGATCCCACTAAGAAGAATCAAGCAGATAAAGCTATTAGAGCAATGTTCGAGGTGCTTAAACTAGGAAGAATGTATAAACTATCTGTTAAACTGCAACTGGAGTTATTTGACAAGTTAATAAAACCAATATTACTCTATGGTTGTGAGGTGTGGGGCTTTGGAAACATTGAAATTTTAGAAAGAATACACTTGAAATTCTGCAAAACGTTGCTAAATTTAAAATCTACTACACCGAATTATATGGTATATGGAGAGTTAGGCAGATATCCAATAAATATAGATATAAAAGTTAGATGCATCACTTTTTGGGGAAGGTTAATTACTGGAAAACAATCAAAACTGTCAAATATTTTATATATCCTATCCAGAAAGCTTGACTTGAAAAATGATGGGAATGGAAATTTTAAATGGCTAAAATTCATTCAAAATACCTTTAATGAATGTGGATTTACACAAATATGGGATTCTGAAAGTTTTCACAGTGTTGAATTTTTAAAATCACTTGTAAAGCAGCGATTGTTGGACCAATTTGTGCAGCATTGGTTTTCGTTATTGAACAACTCTCCGAAAGCTCTAAACTATAGAATTTTCAAAACAGAATTCTTATTTGAAAAATATTTTAATATCCTTAGTACTAAAGATGCAATTGCATTATGTAAGTATAGAACAACGAACCACTATTTACCAATAGAAACTGGAAGATGGCAAAATTTAGGCAGAGAAATGCGTTACTGTAATTTGTGTAACTGCTCAAAATTAGGGGATGAATATCATTATATTTTTGAATGTACTGCCTTATTAGATAAAAGACGACAATTTATTCCAAAACAGTTTATTCGTAATCACAATACAGTTCAATTTTCAAAACTAATGTCATCAACTAAACAAACGCTGCTAAGAAAACTATGCAAATTTATAAAATGTATAAATAACAGCCTTACTATGCCTCCTGGCTAAAAACTTTGAACCCTTTTATGTATATAGTGTACATAGTCAGTGTGTGATATGTGATGTTGTTGTTGGTTGTTTTGTTGTTTTGTTTTTTCTCTGTACCAATGTACTGTTGGCTGTATGAGAAATAAAGATATAGATTACAAAATACAGAGTGGGAAAGGTGAAATAACTCTTTCACAAAACACAAATACACATTCTGCCATTAACACTTACATACAACAATTAGAAGCCTTAATGCAAGCGAACTATAGGTAGAACGGTGGTAAATGTTTTAGTCATCGAAAATACTAACATTACTGTGATTTGAATACATGTTAAACACTGCTCAGCATTTACCATGGCTAAAAATCAAACAATTAATCAATTAACAATTAATAAAAAAATAATCAATTGAATTGTAAATACATGTAAGTTATTTCAACTTAGCAACGTCCACTCCAACATTATTATACATTGTTTATACATGAATCAGCAGTATATATGAAGAACATTCCAATTACATATTCAAGCATGACTACACACACGCAAACACTACACCCACCCACCCACACACTTAGAACTGTACTCTTAATAATAAGGCTTTTCTTTGTATGTATCTTTGTACAACTTGAAGGTTGTTTAAATCGTCAGTCAAGAAGTCATCGCCAAACAGCAAACATTCTATATTTAGCTCATTGAGAAAACTAAGTTTGTTGGTTGACATTCTAAAAGGTAATCAATCTTCAATAACCAGCTACAACTGCATTAAGAATCGGTTTTAAAATAAATACGGAAGAGATCTGCATTAAGTTTCTGCGTGGCTAAGACATTTATTAACTTTCATTCAACATTAACAAATATATGCCAAATATATCCGTGACTAATTCTGTTTTTCACTAGTTTAAACATTTTGAGACGACACCCCCCCCTTTTCACATGCAATTTCTAATTCTGTTAATGTACATAAGCTTAATTATATTTTTTTTTAAATTTTGCAAGATCTGAGAAAAATTTTACCTTTTAAAAACTTAATTAATGGCGGATCTTACAGACAAACAAATTGTACACTGCATTCACTTTTGGACTTGATGTAGGTATCCCATTCGGTAACCTATTATTGGTACATTTACTACTGTTATACTTTGATAAAGCAACAGAGAAGAATATCTATTTCAACACCAAAAGTCGACCAGTATTTCTTTTTTTCCCGCTGCTTAGAGATTCTCTGTACACCTAATATTATTTTACATTTAACATACATGTTAAAAACTTGTTTAAATCCACGAACACAGTCACATTCACGTACAAACATTTATTTGTTGATGTCTAATATTCTAATGTGGTGCGTAACTAAATTCCTGTTTATGATAATAAGGTAAACTTTGAAAACAAAATATGAACAGCTTTTTTCAAGAAATATGTACAATTTGTGTTATTCTAAACAAATTTCGCTGTTGAACATAATGTTAAAATTTATTCAAATGTATGTTTTAAAAACTATTCTCTTTCGTAAGTAAGACTGTAATACTTCTTTAAAGCCATGGCAAAACTGTCTGCTCTGTCCTTCAGAATATCACACAAGTAAATATTTTGGATGCTTGTGCGTTTTCCATTTGCACCAAGAAAGAGATGAATAGCCTCAACTATCCACTCTGTAACTTCTTTAACCGGATACTTGTTACTGCCAGTAAATAAAGCTGGAATCGCAATGCTAGCGAATCTTCTACCATCAGTCTGTGTCAAGGATGACTTAACAACATTTAAAAGAGACGCCTTTGCCTTTTCAGGATTGTTTTCCCACGATTTTCCACCAACATGGGCAACCATCTTACATCTTAGCTTCCCAGCCTTACTACAGAATACTTCATCTTGATCTAGGGCTTTATTTGGTTTTGTATTCAGATACTGGTTACATTCCAGTTGGATGTCGATACCACCTTCATGAAATATACAAACTATTTATATCACATTGTATACATAGCACACTTTACTAAGACCCGTGTTTAATGACTTTTTATTTCGGGTTAGAGAAGAGACATGCAACAAATCCGCTTTTGTATGAGGTTTTATCACCTGGCATGACTAATTCTCTGGAGGAACACGATGGTTATTGAACTACGTATGCGAAACCTATACATAAAATAGGATTTACAATTAAAGGAAAACATTAAAAATAAAAATAAAATATGAATTAAACAAACTATGCATGCTATAAATTTTAATAATTTTGTTATTCATGGCATAGTGTAATTAAGTGCCATCTTAAAATATACATTTCAACAACAGAAACTTAACAGCTGGTTTTTATCTAAGATTTACCAAAGTTCATAACTGTGCACTGTTGTATATTGATGTTTTATGGACATTAAATTTTACATTCAAAATTCTCTATGAATTTAAAGACTTATTCAGGTTTTTTACTTAGAAGCACCGATAAATAATTTTTATACTAACCCTTTTTAACAAGATCACCACCAACTCCTATAGACAAGTTAAGCGTTGTTGAAGAACTACAAACAATGACGTCATTATCAAGATCAGTGATGTCACCAACTATTGTAGTAATCGTCTGTCCAGTCTGCGTAGTGAAGTGCGTTGTTCCGCGAACTTTTTTGTCAGGATATTTTTGAAAAATCTTCACGTGCTCTTCGATTGCTTTGGCATTTGATTTAGGAATCGCAAATATAATCACTTTGTTGTTGTCTGTTTTCACTTGAACTTGACCACCTTTCTTTTTTTTCATGTCTTCTACTTCTTCGTTCCATTGTTTTAAGTCAGATTGTGAGTTCATATCTACTTCTACAACGGATTCTTTTACAACGTCTGCTGCAGTCTTCGCTACAGTCTCTGACAAGGAATAAACCACCAGGGTATTGTCACCCCCTACTTTCCAGGCACCAAGTATTTTTTGCTCTTTCAGGAATGTTTCCAATTCCGTATGTACAGTAGGTGTTTGCAGAAATTTTATCTTTTCTTTTGAGAACCCAACAACTGGCACTGAGACAACATTCTGGAGAACACTAGCCATTTTTTCCTTTGCTTTGGCAACAATTCCTGCAGTACCAGCAAATTCAATAACACCTTTAGTACCATTTGGAATTATTTTGATCCCCTTAAAATTATTGTTAATTTCTTCAAGAACTTTTCCATTTGTAAGTAAACTAATCTCAAAGGTTTCAAGACGTTCTTGTACAGTTACGTCACTGGTTAACAGAA
The DNA here is from genome assembly GCA_944474755.1 of Limnoperna fortunei. Lineage (NCBI taxonomy): Eukaryota > Metazoa > Mollusca > Bivalvia > Mytilida > Modiolidae > Limnoperna > Limnoperna fortunei. Next base: position 38,119,729 of record OX104113.1, read on the forward strand.
GAACTTTGTTCGTAACCTCCATAAACGGTACTTTGTATCCAACTATGATAAAGAACAACTTCGTTTTATCCCCTTGAATCACAACTCGTCTATCATCTAAGATGGGTATTTTTAGGACACTTTCTTCCAGTACATCCCATTCATCTGGCTTTATTTTCTGTTCCGCAACATGTAGTGTCTCAAAAAACTTTGCTACCTCTCGCTCTACACACCGTTTCCATAGGCTTGCTTTCTTTTTGTAACCGTCGGTTTTAGGGGTCAAATTGCATTTAATTTCTAATGATTGATCGTCGTATTCATTTGATGACCAATCAATTGTTGCATCTATTAATTGCATACGTTTATCTAATACTTCTCTGCTTACAACTGACGTTTGGAGAAACTGCAGTTTATGTCTTTCTAAATTTTTGATTCGTACAGATGCTGGAATCTTGAGTTCTGATTTGTCATAAATTTCTACCATTAGTTTTTGTCCGTTAATTTCGTGCTTTCGCCTACATATGTTCTGCAGATCTGGAATAAAACTACTTAAGGTAAATATAACTTAATAATTCTAATATGATTTGCATATTTAGAAATACGCTTATTTGATTTGTCGAAATTACTTCCGGTTGAGGTTTTAAATGATATTAATTTTTTACAATTTATTTTTGGATAAATGACGTTGACCGAACTATTTTTAGCGTAACTAATGTAAACAAAGATGGTGGCATTCAACATCGGAGGCGATTACAAATTATTTGTATGATAAATTGGACGTTAATGATTTGTTAAATTTAAAACTATTCTAGTGTTCGATAAAGAAAATAAAGTCATAGATTTAAGTTGTATTTATTAAAATCAAAAGATGGTTATTAAAACATTTGGTACATAACAAGCAACAAAATATTCATACGTTAGGTCGACGATTCTTGCTACCAAAATACACAATAAACATGGAATTGAGAATACCTAAATAGGAAAATTAATTTCTTTATGCAATTTTAAAGAATTATAAGGATTGAACACCGTTTCAGTGGATTTATCGGTATATCAACAAGACCAACTCACTCACAAACAAATAAAAGTCCGCATGTAAGTGAGTTGGTCTTGTTGATATACCGATAAATCTATTGAAAACGTTGTTCAATCCTATAATGTAACTTTTGCAACTACTGAACAATAATATTTAAAACTTGTTACAATTTATAAGTCAATATTGCTAATTACTATTTGCACACTTTTTAAAAACATTCCGTATTTCCTTTTTTAAAAACATAAAAAGTCTTTTAATCTATGCCCAAGGAAGACATTTTACTATTGTGTAAACAACTTTAAATTATTCTATAGGAGTATAATTGTTTTAGAAGAACGTAATCCTACAATACACTCCGTGTAATACGACATTCAAATATGACTTTATTGATGATTATTTGCACAAAAGCATTATGAAAAATAATGTTCTCCTGGACAAAATATTCACCAATTAGTGCACAATAACGCTGTACGTAGGATGATTATTGTTTCTGTTTGGAAATACTTTGCAATGGTAAACTCCGTAAAGAATATTGATAAATATATAGTGTATGCCGCTTATTTGATAAAATAGTTTGACTACATTTAAAAACTGCTTATTAAAACCAAATATCTTTCGTATACATAAAGTTTATCAGTTTTGTTTTGATACTTATATAAAAGTAAGTTTATTACTTAAACATGTAACTAACCATCTGGATTTGATAATGTTACAATGCAGAAGCCATCATCTTTGTTCATTTTAACGTCACTGACAGCATCAGTGCCAGAAGCTTGTTTGTTGCTAAAACACCGTTTAATCTCATCTTCAGTTGTATTTGTTGCAAATCCCGTTACGATTATACTGTCAAGCTCAAGCTCTTCATTGTCCACAACATCACTTCCTGAAATGAATTTAAAACCTAAATCATCCACTGGGAGTTATTTTATTTCTGTGAGGCATACTATTTTAACATAACATTCTATACAAGATATAATATACACAGAACCATGTTCTCTTTAAACCGTAAATTTGATAGTTATTGTGTCGTTTAAAGTACAACGAGCAACTTTCTATATATGAATGAGAACAAGAATAGAAATAAACATAGGATTTGACCGCCAATGCTTAAATTTTTGCCGTCCCTCTCGGCTACATTGAGTTTTCTCTTTTTGACATATATAGAAAGATACCTGTGATAAAACGAGTATATACTCCTAATCAACGTCATAAACTATTGGCGATCTTTATGGCGATGTCATAGTAACATTTTTGTAGATACGAAACCTATATTTTAAAGACTTTACAATCAACTTTTCTGCTAAATGACCGAGATGTCCTGCAACTCATATGGTATATTTTTACGTTTAAATGCAATAATTTTTCATTTATTTTAATAAATTTTACAAAAATAATATCAATTTAACTCGAACATTTGAATTTAAATGAAATTATTGAAATTTTGCAACCAATATCATGCTATATACTCTTCAAAACAGAAACGCAACAAACTTTTGAATTTTAAAAATCATTCTTGTCGTAAATATAAATTAGCTAACTGAGAAAATAATTATTGATGATAACATTTAAACCCAATATGACATTTTACCTCGGACTTAATTTAAATTCAATCAAGCATGAAAACCTGGTACGCACATTTCGAAACATGTCGTGTATAGAGGCTTGACAAAAATCAGTTTATTTTGCCCGGTGTGATTTGTTAGCCGGTACTGCGGATATAAAAACTCGGTACTTTTCTTCTCTAACGCAGTAGTCTAATTGACATCTGACGTGGAAACGCTATGCCGAAGTTAGACGCTGCCAGCCGAAACGTCGCTATCGGTCGACTGCAGGCCGGTGAATCCGAGACTGAGATTGCGAGACACTTAAATGTTCACCGCAGCACGATTCTCGCCTGTGGTGGTTAGACCAGCAGCTTGACCCTACAGAAGACAGAACTCGCACATAGCGCCAACGCATCACTAACAGCAACTGAAGGCTGTTCTATTTACGCCACAGGACCGTTCCAGGACCGAGTCACTTTGAGACGCCAACATGGCCAGGCAAGAGTACGATTGTGTAATATTGTTGGAGGATGCGATCTGTGGAACTAGAGAAGATTGTGGTTCAGCGTCGAATCTCGTTTATTTGCTAGAAAAGAGAGATGGCCCAATTCGGATCTACAGACGACGACACAAACGATTTGCACACTTGTATTTTTGAAGTCATCAATTTCGGCGGAGGCAGCGTGATGATGTGGGCTGGCATCTCGTACGTCAGAAAAGAACCATTGGTTCATATTCCAGGCAACTTGAATGCAGTTCGCTATCGTGATGAGATTCTACAGCCTTAATTATTGCTCGCACTCTGTCCATAGGGAGGTTTTCAACATGATAATGCCAGACCGCATACTGCAAGGATCGTTGTTGACTTTTTTGAGCAGCGGAACGTAAATGTTGTGCGTTGGCCTTCTTAACACGATTGAGCATCTGTAAGACGAACTCGACCGCCGCATACGTAAAAGACGTAAAAGCCAACAGCCGCCTCAAACACTGCAGGAATTACAGAGTACATCGATTAATTCTGTCTATACCCAGGCGCATAAGAGCTGTTCTGCAATCAAACGGAGGACATAACAGATATTGACTGTTGTTCTGCAAAATTTTGCATCCTGATGGAAAAAATAAACATTTTTGGTAAAAGTGCCAAATGTTAGTAGTCTGTTTTATTTCTGTTGTAATTTTTCTTATGTTGCATTTCTTTTTTAAGAGAGATTATATGTCCAATTATGATCGAAATAATTCACTGAGGATACGAATATATTCTGATTTTAGCAAGGGTTGGCATAAAGGTCCAACCCGTGGTAAAATCAATATATACGTGTGTTCAATGAATTTTGTCTAAATTATAACACGACAACCACTAACGAGACGGCATTCCCTATTTGCCACTGCTGGTCAGCTTTTTTGGATCAAGCCTCGGTCGGGCACTCGGGTTTGTGTATTCTATTTTTGTTCTTACCTGGCATTTTTTTCGTTCCCCAAATTTTATATTTGCAAATCTTTTACATTTTGGACGATTTTACGTACACTGGTTTGCCCATGCTACTGTTCTAAACGTGTTTTAGATTGCAACACTGTTGTTTGTTACAATGCAGATTCTCTTACCGTTTTCAGCTTCTTCACATTCTAAGTATACATCAGAAGAACCTATCAAAAATAACAAATTATGTTTACTTAGGAAATATTTCAACATGCATGTTTATTGTACCTATCACAATCAGCTAAATTTCCATTATCATAGGTCTGGTGTGTTTCCCCGTGTTATCCGTCTTCCTTCCACCAATAAAATTTGGAAGCCATGTTATAGCTGAAAAATTTTCGAAGCGGCATTAAACACCATTTAAACAAACAAAACTAACAATCTGTTTAACAAATTCTGATTAATGTTATTTAAATGAATTTTCGATATTTGTAGATTATTTGCCTTTTTTGAAAAACGAGATGCTTCTTATCGGTCCTATCTCTATTTTCGGTTTTTTAATGAGACGTCACGTTATTTACTTAACAAGGTATTGACAGCGAGGTGAAATGGGTCCGTCTTACGCTAAAACAAAGGAAAATACGACACAAATAGCTTTACAATACACCTATCATACAGATGCTGATGGATACTGTTGACTAATTTTACTAGTCTCTCCTCTTGTCATCTCACACTGATTTCAACCATTTGCGACACGATGGGTGTCTATGGTTACTAAGCATATGCTTACCTTTCCGGAACACCAGATATTATCCGTTTATTCAGAGGGTTTCTCGTTTTGCTGGTTTGTTGTGTGGTAATTTGACAACGCCTCGGGATCTTTTGACTTTACAAAGTATATTTATTTACAGTTTTAGGAAATTAATTTATATTGAACCAGTTGAAACTAAATGTACTGATTATGAAAACTGATTTGCTTGCTTCATAGTTCTTTTAATAGTTTTACTAAACGTATTTAAAAGTATAACCGATCTATTTGCTAAACGGTGTTTGTTCCAAAACCAACAGTTAAATAGATTGTGTATTCCACAATATAGCACAGTTATGGTCTGTGTAATTTGGTCTCGTGCGGATAAGTACAACATGTAGCTTTGATATTTGAATGAAGGCTTAATAAAAGTAGTACTTCAGTTTAACTAGGTAAAATTTATACTGAGAAAAGCATAACTATAGAAAATATTTAGGTCAATCAAAATAATCTACTTGCCACAATCCTCATTAGAATCGGGATATTCGTCGCCATTACAAAACAGTTCTGAAAATTAGAATACAGAAAACACCATTGTGTAATTAAAAAAGACATACATCAAATAATAATAATAATAATAATAATAGGTCATCAAACAATTAAGTCTTTATAAGGCCATTTTCATTACACGTTAGATAATAAATAATAGTCATAAAATACTTGTTAAAACGTTCATCAAACCATCAGTGGTGCGTAAACTACAAACATTAGAAAGATAAATATTTTAGAAATTGGACAGCTATCATCAGTTGTAGTTTTATCAACTGTATACTCACCATATCCTCCTTCTTCATTTTCCATAGAACTGTCGTACGAGTCTGAAGTACAATGTGATTAAATGAAAAGTAAATGTGATTAAATGAATAGGCGGAGCAGGGGGTTGAACGTTTCTGTTTGGCACAATACACAGACTGTTTTAGACATGTAAAATGAAGACTTTAACGTTCAAAGAACTTGAAACGATCAAACCAGTCAGAAACTCGTTTTCATAGTCAAGCTTGCAAGTTGTAACAAAATAGTGCGTATTTTGCGACAAAATGAATACATCGATTTTGAATTAATTTACATAATAAGGTAGTTCTCAGGCAATTTAAACTATATTTTCTCCCTAACCGTTTTCACAAGGTATTGTGAGGTTTTAAATCGATAAACAATGTAGTCGACTTGTTTAAACATGTATCATCTATTTACATATACCTGATTCATTGTCTACACATTCAATAGTAACAATATCTTTAAACTGCTGACCATTCAATAAAATCTGAACGTCGTATACACCTTGTCGTTTGATTGTACAATCAGCGGAAAATATGCCTTCTCCACTCGTGATGAAATTAATCTTGGCTCTTTTTCCTTCCGAATCTTTCAATATTGCACACATAAACACGTTGTCGTTGACTACGTTTCCACTACAGTCTCTAAGAGTAACTTCAAAGGTGTTGTTTTCGTTTTTCTTTATAGTTCTTGAAACTGATATCTCAGATTTGTTCGGACTGACTTCTAAAACTAAGACATCTCCTAATGTCTTTGCCATTGTCTCAAATTCCTTTCCTTTGTCTTTAATGAAAAAGGAAATAGTGCTGGACATGTCTGGTTCATTATCACAAACAACGTTGTCTAACGCTTCAAATTGCTTACTAATTGTAGGAACCAAACTGAGAAATGCAGCAGGGTTTTGAGATAAGGAGGAATGGTCTAGAAATGTTGTAGCACGAAATAAACTATCTTCTAGTGCGGAAAGTTCAACCTTTTGATTCCTTAAAATATTTAGTTTTTCCTCAGACAAGCTGTTGAGTTGTTCGAGTAAGCATTCTTTTCTTTTCTCCAAAATTCGAATGCACCGATTAAAAAAGGAAGTTATCTCAAATTCGGCTGCTATTGTTTGCCTACTGACATTGGCAATTTCTTCATCTATTTGTCCTTGATGCGTTTCGATATTTTCGAATTTCTTCTTCGTAGTTTCTGCCTTACTTAATATATTGTCCCTCTCTTCTTCAAAGACAAATTTGATATCTACAATTTCGTGATCTTCCTTTATGTGATCCTTCCTCCAACAATCACTACACAAGGGGGTTCTGCAACTTTTACAGTATTCGTCTAAGGGTTTTTCGTCGTGTACTTCACAAAGTCTTTCACGTAGAAAATCAGATGGTTCTTTTATGTCTGAAATGTCACAGACTTTGTGATTTTTTTGCTTTCTGGTTTTCTTGTGACTGTCTCTGCATGTATTACAAAGGAAACTTTCACAGTCCTTACACCAAGATTTACCTTCTTGTTGACAGTTGCATAGAATTGTGGTATTTTGATGGAATGTGTTGTAAAAGTGAACTAAATCCATCCGGGTATAATCAACAACGAATGTGTCCAATGAATCCTCACTTACTTCGTACTTTTTGCCGCAGAAGCAGCACTGCAGCTCATTTACACCTTCTGCCAAGCAGGTCGAACAATATATGTCTAGACATGGTAATACTCTTGGATGATGATGTTCTTCATCAAATTGTTTCGAACATTTCAAACACTTCAGAATTTCTTCGTCGATTTTCTTACATTTGCTCTCCGGCAGTCGAACAGCGGCCATTTTCCTTGTTCCAGACAAAAAAGACAGAAACCAATTAAATATTTACTTCTAGCATATTTAAATTGTAGTTTTAAAAACTTAAAATCATTAAATCTAATGCATAATTAATGATGCGCACGTAAATTTACTTCTAATCAAACATATTACAGAAAAGCAATTCCAAAATGTGTCCTACTTACCAGCTATGTCAAGTACTTCGTCTGCAAGGTACAAGAAGGAAGTTCTTTAAATAGATAAATCGATAAACTGACATAAAACTAGGACAGACGAGTCGGTAGGGTCCAGTATTAACTGAATGTCTAGTTTTGTCTTAACTCTAGATTAACAGTTAGAGCTTCAACCATGGCCACAAAAAACAAAAATAAAATAAAAACTAAATAACAATGGACAAAAATTTCAATGATTGATTTTAACATTTTTTTCAAAGCGTGTCAAAATATTTTCAGTAAATATTTTTTTTAAAGAAACCTTCGCTGTTAATTTCCTTTACAATAAATGACGGACATTGTAAAAAAACAGTGCACTTTTCAATTATTTGTTTGTGTGTACCATTTCAAAACATGCTTTAATGTTGTGTGTTGATTTTGCTACAATAACCTCTATCGGGTTGTACATTACATAATTGCAAGATAAATTTAAATATTAAAACCAATTTTCTGAAAATGTAAGTTATTTATAGAACATTGTATCTTTAAATATTCTGGATTTTTAAAGTTTATTAATAGATTCAAAGTGAATCAATTATTGATAAAAAAAATATGCAAAACGGGTATGAAAAGTTTGTAGCAAATTGTGACTGCTCTGGTGAAAAGAACACTATCGTTTGTATTCTTATTGATAATAGCAAGATTCATATGTATTATCTGATTTCAAATTGTAAATAAGTACCAACAATGAAATTGACAAGAAGTTCATGCAAAATACACTACATTACTTCGGATCACACTTACTGGTAGTAAATGTGTTCCAGTAGCTGGTTACCAGATTGTTTGTTTGTTTGGTGGTGTTTAACGCTACTTTCAGCAATTTTTCAGCTATATCATGGCGTCCAATTTTTATTGGGGAAAGACGGAGTACCCGGAGAAAACCCCCGACCTGCGGTAGGAAATCTGGCACTCCTTGTCAATTAAGATTGGAGTCGAGTACACCCTGCCTGCAGTGAGAATCGAACCCGCAATCTCAGTGTTGACAGACCACGTGATCAATAGTAGACGAACTACCTTGACCACTTGGCCTTCAAGGCCCCTAGTTTCCAGATTGTTTACATATTTGGTAAATATAGGTGATATGTGTACAATGTTTTGTAAAGAAAGCCTCAGCATGAATTAAGTTTTAACTTAAATACGATGTAACATAGTGAAGTTAAGTGGTAGTTAAAGCAGCGAGTAACAAGTGTTTGTGATTTTTTTGAGAAATCTATATTACAGTTTTCATTCTAAAAAATAATTAAGAAAAATATCATGTGTGAAATGAACATTAAATTTCACAAAATCATTAAATATAAAAATAGGAATTGAATTTCAGGATAATATGACTTATCCTCATATTGGATAAGTCCGGTTATTGAGGAGAGCAAAGATATTTATAGTATTATTAGTCATAATTGAAAAACCATATGCACATGTTTTTGTGCGCACGCACTTGTTTGAGCAACATCCTCTTTTTCGTGAACAGCATCAAGACAAGGGTGGAAAATTTTTGAAAAAAATTGGAAACTTCGTACCAGAAGATAAGATTTAATTCAGGGCTATAAGTATTGTGTAATCAGTCTGTAATGTTTAAAATTTAGGTAACAGTTGTGTAATGCCGATGGATGTTGGAATTTATTGATGATTTGAAATGGATTATGTTTGAGAGTTGATGCACGTGTTCTCCGAATTATTGTTTAACTGTGGCTGTGAATATGTTAATCATAAAAGTGAGCGAGTTCTGATATGTTAAATTTGAAACAAAACATTTTGCACTAGCATGCTATTTAAATAAATGTGCTAGTTTTTAACACGTTTTTTAAAATTATAAAGTTCATAGGCTGTTACACTTAAAAAAATGTATATTTAATTATTAAATATTCAAATGTCATTGATTTACTTTGCTCACCTATATGGCAAAATTTTCTGCCTGTTCACCGGAAAAATTTCAATATTCCGATACGGTTCATTGTCTAGTATGGCGTAAATCGTTTCTGGTTTAAATTTTTAAAGAAAAAACGTGTCAACAATTGCCAATTATGTTGTATGGTAGACTCTCGTCTTTAGTCTTGCTATATAGTAAGAGAATTGCTTGTTTTTTACATCGATACATGGAATAAGAAACACAGAAATGTTGCTAGTAACCGACACTACAGTTAAATAGTGTATTGTCGTATCTGGTATGCTCGAATTTATTGTTGATAATCTCATAATCATCGTACAATTTGCCATTGTCGTCACTTGAGACTTTGACCTAAAGGACCAAATTTTAGCAATGATATAAACCAACCGCTAGAATCATAGGAACTGAAATTTGCTGTTGAATATAGAAATATAAATATAGAAATGTTTATCAGCCAATCATGGGGTATACTAGTAAGTTGGAAACATTATAAGTTAGACATATTTTCATATTCATGTTGTTTTGCAGAAAGAAATGGGACCAAAGAGAAAAAGCTCTTCTCCTTATGCGAGTACCTGCAGAAAGAAAAAAGGATCAAAGAAAGAAACACCAATCCCTTTGGCAATGGTTGGAGACCAGGAGAACGAAGAGGATACATCCATTTGCCAGAATAACATTGGGTCCAAAGATACCAGTACTGAAAATTGCATGGATAGACATGTTATAACAGGTACTAGTACCAACACAGATATGTTAAATTTGGATAACCCCAGTCTAGTAACAAGTGTCAGTGACACATTAGATGCTAAAGTTCCCCACAATCTAAAAGAAAAGATTTGGAATGGGGAGTATATTCATTTAGAAAAACTGCTGCCAAATGAAAGCCTTATTGGTGAAAATGAACATCAGATAGTTATGGTAGATGGTCAATTCGTTGTCAAACCAAAACATGCAGATAAAAAAATTCTCTATATAGAAAGCTGGACAAACACATTTTTGGTATATGCTAGTGTGTTTATAACTAAACACCCCCAAGAGGCTAAAAGCTTATTAAAATATATTGATACAATAAGGCTTGGAGCATCAAGACAGTCCACACTTGGTTGGAAAAGCTATGACCAACAATTTAGGCTCCGGAAATCCATTGACCCATTGAAAAAATGGGAGATTCTTGATACAGAGCTATGGCTATTATACATGTACCAGGCACCCAACACCCCGATTCCTGCCATTAAAACTAATATAGGGAATGATTACTATCATTCAAGTTCAATTGGCAAGTGCTATGATTACAATTACAAGGGTAATTGTGTACGCAATGGTTGCACTTATGTACACTCCTGTTTGAAATGTAATCAAGCACACCCTTTTGTATGGTGTATAAATTCTTCAAGAGGTCAAGCCCTGGCTCATCAGTTTCGATTGCCTTCAAATACCTCAAACAAAATTAGGGCACAATTTCCTGCACCAAGGAGGCCATTTTCAGGCCAATTTCAACAGCAAAGACATATGGGTGTTAGGAAAATCCCCTATCCTATTAATGTAGCAAATTTGAAAAACTTGCTTAAAAATTATCCACTGGAAGATGTTTCTAAAGAATTGTTGGAAGGTTTTCAGAAAGGCTTCAGACTCAATTACCATGGGCCACGTATATCAATTATTTCAAATAATCTGCGTTCTGCTGAAATACATAAAGATGAATTGCTGCAAAAAATTAACAAAGAAGTATCATTAGGTAGAGTAGCAGGCCCATTTCCCCATAAGCCTATTTCCAATTTGTGTATAAATCCTGTTGGTCTTGTACCCAAAAAAAGTGGTGGCTGGAGATTAATTAGTCATCTATCATCCCCTTTAGGTTCAAGTATTAATGATTTTATTGATCCAGAAAAGTGCTCAGTTTCTTATTCAAGTTATAATGCTGTTCAAATGATCCAAAAATTAGGAAAATCTGCCAAACTTGGGAAAAAGGACATATCCAGTGCTTTCAGATTGCTTCCCCTGTATCCAGGCGATTTTTGTCTTACTGGATTTAAATTCTTAGATCATTATTACATTGACAAATGTCTTCCAATGGGCTGTTCAGTATCATGTTCACTGTTCGAAAAGTTTTCTTCATTTTTACAATGGGCAGTACAGGAAAAAACTGGATTATATACAAGTGATCATTATTTGGATGATTTCTTATTTCTTGGAAGACCAGAAACGCTTGAATGTGAATTATTAATGCAGACTTTTGATAATTTGTGTAAAAATTTAGGAGTTCCCATTGCAGAGGAAAAAAATGAAGGTCCAGTAACAAGATTGTGTTATCTAGGCTTAGGTATTGATACTGAAGAATTTAAAATATATGTTACAGAAGAAAAAATAATAAAATTAAAGGCACAGTTAAACACAACTTTAGGAAGAAAAAAGGTGACATTAAAAGAATTGCAATCACTTACTGGTAGCCTTGCCTTTTGTTCTAAAGCTCTGCCTGCAGCAGGAGCCTTTAATAGACGTTTTTATGGAGCAATGTCAGGAATCTCAAAATCATTTCACAGAATACGGGTTACGAAAGGCATGAAAGAAGATATTAAAGTATGGCTTACTTTTTTAGACAAATTTAATGGTTGTACATTCTTCCCTGATGAATTTTGGATAACAAATACAGTTCTGGAATTGTTTACAGATAGTTCTGGTTCCTTGGGTTGTGGGGCATATTTTCAAAAAAAGTGGCTGGTGTTTAAATGGCCATTAGATTGGGGTCAAAGAGTTTTGAGAGACATTACTTTTCTTGAATTGGTACCCATAGTTCTAGCCATTTTAACTTGGTCAAAAATGCTGACAAATAAAAAAGTTCTCTTTTATGTTGATAATTCTGCATTGGTAGACATAATTAATTCAAAGTCTTCAAAGTCTGATAGAGTAATGTGTTTATTGCGTCCTTTAGTGCTGACTACCATGAATCATAATATACAAATTAAATGTTCTCACATTGCTGGTTCAACAAATGAAATAGCTGATTCTATTTCACGATTTCAGTGGACAAGATTCAGACAACTGGCGCCAGAAGCAGACACTTTCCCAACTCCAATTCCATCAGATTTCTGGCCCCTTTTAGACTTGAAGTTGATAAACTGTTAAGAGCATCAGTTTCACAGAATACTTTAAAGACGTACAATAAAGGTTTTGAAAGTTTTAATGAATTTCGAACAACATACATGCCTATAAATTCATGGCCCCCTCAAGTTGATCACATAGTGAACTTTATAGCATTTCTGTCGAGCAGAAATTTATCTTACTCTACAGTTAAGTGCTACTTGTCAGGTATAAGTTTTCATTTACAAATTTCTCAGGAATGCGATTCAACAAAATTTTTCATTGTTTAATGCTTGAAGGCTTGAGGCGTTTAAAACCTACTAAGGATGTTCGCAGCCCTATAACCTACCCTCTTCTAATGCGCATTGTGAATTCCTTAGAAGTTCTGTGCAAGAATAGGTATGAATTTTTCTTGTTTTCATCTGCATTCCTTCTCGCATATTTTGCCTTGTTAAGAGTAGGTGAATTGACACTTTCAAATAAGAATAGTGCAGACAAGATTTTAAATTTCGATGATGTTGTGCTTTGTAATTCGGGCACAGTGAAAATTAAAATCAGGCTGTCAAAAACTGATCAGTTGGGCAAAGGAACTAATTTAGAAATTACTCCTTCAAACGAATCCCTGATATTATATTAATCGTTATCTACGTACATGAAAATGAGGCCAAATATTAAAGGTCCCTTTTTATGTCATTTTGGAGGGAGTTGTATGACAACTTACCAATTTTCACAAATGCTCAAGAAATGCATACAGTTTTTAGGCATTGATACATTAACATTTAAATCCCATTCCCTCAGGATTGGGTGTGCAACATATTTACATATGAAAGGAAAATCAGAGGAAGAAATTAAAACAATGGGCAGGTGGAAATCCACTGCTTACAAGTCTTACATAAGAATATAGAGATGATTTTAATTACAAATTACATTGTGGATTTGTTACATGTACATGAAATTACTTATTTTCAAATGAATACAAGGGCAATATAACTGTACTAACAGCAGTAAGCCTTTCGGGGTCTCACCATAAAGTGTGGATTGTTGGTTCCTCTCTGATTGTTAGAGCACATAAACATGCTAAAAATAACACTAGTGGAGCTGACCTGGGTCTTCAAAGCTTTGGAGTTGCCATCAGATGGGCAGGAAAAAATGGAATGACTTGGGAGGAGCTGTACAAATCGGTTCATGATATTTTTCTTGAAGAGGGACCACCTCAAATGTTAATTATACATTGTGGTGCAAATAATATTGGTACAATTTCAGTTAGAAAACTGAGGAATTTTATGAAATTTACAATCTCCCAAATTGTTAAACTAATGCCTTGCACACTAATTGTATGGAGTGAAATGTTGCCCCGATTATCCTGGAGATATATGGTGTCTAATATTGCTGCAGAGAATGCAAGAATCAGGATTAATAGTTGCATAGCAACCTTTGTAATTAGTCAAAAAAGGGGGGCTGTATAAGATATCCTGATATAAAACAAGAAACCACAAAGCTTTTTTCTGATGGTGTACATTTGTCAAAATTAGGTAACTCACTGTTTGTCAATACAATTCAAGGAGGAATTTACACTTTTATTTCCTCTAAAACTTGCATCTATCCATAATCCATAGGTATACCAATCTAAGAATTGACCATTTAACGCCATAAACTATATTTTCACGCATAAAATAGACTGATGGGCTTGTCTGTTGTTGTACTAGTATACATTTTGTTTGGTCATGGCTTTGTAATGTGGGTATCAAAATTTGCTGCTGTGATGGCAGATGGATTGATGCAATCCATATGGCTGAATTTTGCGAATGCGGCTAGTCTTGCAGATTACCGTTTTATCCCGGGATCTGTAAGGTTTTATCTAGCTTTCATGAATATTAATTGTCAGCATATTCGGAAGATTGTTTATAGACTTTTAATTCATTGAAATATTTGACTTTTATTATTTTATTGAACATAATTCTTGCATAATGAACATTTCATTGTTTAATGTTGTCTTATTGTTTATTGCACTTGAATTGATTGTATGGTGAGCCATTTAGTCCTATTGAAAGGTCGGCCACCACATTTGATCATTTAAATATTAAAGCCATGACCATTTAATGCCAATATGTGTTCTTGTTATCTTTGATGTATCGAAATAATCTTTGTTGTTGTCGTTGTCGAATATTAAGTCTTAAGTTTTTGGTCGAGCGGTTCCGAAACGTAATTTATATGGAGTTGCCTTACATATTGCTTTGGAGTAAAGACGGCGTACATAGTGCTTGGTAATTTTATAGCCATTTAAACAGGTATTTTAACTTATGATTCTTCTCACATTTTATTTGGAAATATATAAATTCTGTCAGAATGGGAACACTAGTGTCTGCTTTGTTTAATTATACTTAAAAGTAGAAGGACGTCTATACTATTTTATTCCTACACCAATTATATTCTCCATACTTAACTTTAATTTTTTTCACGCGCTTTTAAACAAGAACTGCCATTTCCTACAATAAAATCTAGTCGTATTGGATAAGGGAGGCTCCTTGCCGACGGAGTTCTCGCTTAAAGGATTCAAGAGTAGAAGCAGTTGTACACTTTTCACTTAGATGGTTCCAGTCTTTGATTGTCCGCGGTATAAATGAGTTCTTGTAAATGTCTGTGTTGCAGCTCTGTATTTGTAGTTTATTGGATGTTGTTGATCTTGTTCTTCCTTTGCACTTGGTTACAAAAGGGTCCTTTTACTGTATCGGTCCAGACTATCCATTGTGGCAGGTCAATTTTGAGATCAGATCTACACAATCAGTCAATTTCGGCATGAGTGGTCAGGGTGTGTCGAAAGTATACAACAAATGGACATTACGTCAAAAACCGATAAAAGGCCCGAGAAGACAACCACTCGAGATGGCAAAAAAATCGACTTGATATTTGTCTAGCATAGGTCGAGTTGATGAGCAAACAATGTGGTCTTGATAATTCTTTAAAACAAGACCAACTCACTCACAAAGGACTTTTATTTGTTTGTGAGTTAGTTGGTCTTATTGATATACCGATAAATCCATTGAAAGTGGTGTTTAATCCTTATAATTCTTTAAAATTCCATTAAGGAATTAATTTATCTAACGTGTTTCTCAACTTCATATTTCTTGTGTATTTGTTAGCGGGATTGACTGAACGTATTAATATTTTGTTTATTTTTACGTACGATTATTCCATTAACCATTTTCTGATTTTAATAAACACAATTCAATTTTATATCAATCTATAATCTTATTTTCTGTATCGAACACAAGGAAAGTTTTAAATTTAACAAATCATTTATGATATTTCATCAAACAAATAATTTATAAGCTGATCGCTACTTTCGATATTGAAAGCCGCCATCTTTGTTTACGTTGGTTACGTTAAAAATAGTTCGGTCAACGTCATTTATCCAAAAATAAATTAAGTCAACTTCATTTATCAAAAAATAAATTTCGTTTAAAACCTCTACCGGAAGTAATCTCAACCAATGAAATAAACGTATTTCTAAATATGCAAATCATATTAGAATTAAAGTTGTATATTTATTTCATATTCCATGTTCATATGTTCAAGAGCGCTGTTGAAGTAAGACCCGACATAAACAATTTTATTAGCGCCAGAAAACACTCCGAACACAGATTAATACAGAAAACAGATGTGCACTATGTAGTTACAAATTTATATATAAACGTTTGATTTGTCGTGCCGTTTATAATTCTTATCTTACATTCGTTTACGTTTATAGTCATTTTTGATTGGTCAAAAGGCCTTAAACCAGTACTTCCCAGATCCGTTCATGTAGAAGTCGTGTCTTTACTGGTATAAAACACAAACTATATCCAAGGTTCGATATTTTATTCACATATAACAGAATAAATAAATGCCCTGTAAAATACAAATAATCATAATATAACACAAGAACGATAATTAGATCTTGCTAATAGTAAAAACTCAAATAAGCGATCATATGCAAACTTGGTGATCATATGTAATATACATGTAACAATATAAAAATTCAAGTACACCGAGTTCATATCTACGCTTGTTAGATGAAGATTCAATTAAAGACAAAGACTTTGAACTGGTGTTTACCGAATATATCCTTGTTATACACGCTATAACAGTTGTATTCAAAATAAATAAATGACAATACAAATTGCTTTAAAGCAAAGCTAAATATCGGTTAGCACAATAAGCATATTAATAGCGTAACGCAACAAATATTAAAAGCATAAGCCAAGCATAAAAACACAAATACACTTAGCTTACCTCACATATCGTGCAAGAGGCACATTCCGTATTATGGAATCAAAAATAAGGTGATCTTTATACAGCCAATGTATGTGATACCTGTACAATCAAAAATTAATAATTATAGTTCAATGAACGGTTATGACGGAGTAAACAACATTTAAATGTTCATTGTTAAAGATTAGAATTATATTCGAAAATTACATCGGGAATTCTATTTTCTTTTGTCTTATTCTTATAATTTAAAAGTTTAGATCACACATCAAATACACGGTGCACTCGAACTACTCTCACATTCTTACTTATCGAAACCTACACAATTAACACTCATTTTAGGCCTATTTAACTAAAGTTAAAATAGCAATAGACTCTGAATGTTTCAAAGATTTATTCTTAAATTTTACCAAGACCTAATATTCATTCAATTCATTCATACGGTCTGCCATACACAATTATATTAATAATAAGACCATTTCTATATACAATTAGTAAAGGGAAAATAAAGAAACTGACCTGAATACAGAAAACTATTTTTCACCAAAATACATAACACAGCCTTTCTATTTGAAAATTCGTTTTCCTTCTGAGAAGAACAATAGAATTAACCGCCAAAATATATTAGCCAATAGAAAAGTATAGAAATGTTTGTGGTTCAATCACCCGTGACTTAGAATGCGAAAAACCAGTAAAACCAGACTGACCAAGCTAAAAATACGTCGTCTGTCAATAGGTCCGTGTGAACAACCGTCATAAAGTACATGTAATAAAAAATAAACTACTATCTATAACTATTATAGAAAAGTTAACATAAGTTTAATATACTCATGGCGATATTATTCATCTAATAAAATTAAAACATGTTAAATTCTGTATAGAACTGCAGGCTGTCACATACTCCCCCCAGCTATAAAAAGACGTCCCGTCATTTATGGTCAAGTGTTGGGAGTCTTGATGACATCAATAATTGCTTGTGCTGGTTCGGCCTGCATGCTCTGAAAAAGCTGTGTATTTGCCAAAGTAGTGAGACACTGCACTTTCCTGAACCATTCTCCTCTCGGTGCACCTGCAAATTTGGAGATATCCTACTTACCGGAGGTCATCCAAGTTGGCTGTTTCCTATCCCTTGTTGAACGACGGTGGCCACAGTGATCCGTTATCAGAAGTATCATCCTGCTGATCGCTGTTGCTATCCCTATTTGAAGGCCTCCGTTCAATATTCCGAGTGTCCGTGTCCGTCTCAGGATCCTCCGTATCGGCCTCTTGAGAGCGGGCGTCCCCATCAGACTCGGACACTTCCTCAATTTCCTTTACTCTTGTTCTGGTTGTCGGAATCTCCAGCAGTTGAGATGTATCTTCAGTAATGTTCGAGTTACTGATATCATCAACCAAAAATTCCAACATCACTGTTTCATCCTCAGATGACTCTGAATAAGGGTGGTCTACATCTGTCGGTCTTTTTATTGACCGTGGGGCAGGCTTCGGTGGTTCCGGCTTCAGGCGTTGTCGTGGCGTAGGCACTGGTCTGGATGGCTCAATTAAATGACCTACTGGAAGTAACAAATTCCTATGGAGATTTCTCTTGCGTCCTTCGCCATTCTCTTTACGTACGGTGAAGACTGGTATTTCAGGGTTAAGCTGGTCCATAACTATGTAAGGATCCTCCTCCCACTTGTCAGACAGTTTATGTTTTCCGTCAAATGCTACAATCTTCACGAGTACTAAATCCCCTTTTCTGATGGTTGCTCCTTTGATCTTAGTATCGTACTGCTGTTTCTGTCTTTGCTGGGACAACTTTGATACTTCGGCTGCTAACTTGTGTGCGTATTCTAATCTTCCTGTAAGGTCCTTGATGTAATTCGACCCAATCGTCTCTTTTCTAAGTCCAAATGCGACATCAACCGGTAATCTGGGATTTCTTCCGAACATGAGAAAGTGTGGAGAAAAACCAGTGGACTCATGCTTCGTACAGTTGTACGCATGGACAAGCGGTGCCACATAAGCCTTCCAGTTTTTCTTCTTGTCTGTCTCAAGGGTTCCCAACATATCCAACAGAGTCCGGTTGAACCTTTCGCACATACCATTACCCATGGGATGATAACTGGTGGTGCAAGACTTCGTCATCCCTGTCAGACTGCATAGTTCCTTGATAATCTTTGACTCAAAGTTGGTTCCTTGGTCGGAATGGATTCGTTCTGGTGTTCCATAATGGACGATGAAATGGTTGTACAAGACCTCAGCTGTTGTTTTTGCTGTTTGATTCTTAGTTGGAATGGCCTGTGCAAATCTGGTGAAATGATCGGTTATAATCAGGATGTGTTGGTGTCCTCCTTTTGATGGCTCTAAACTAAGGTAGTCCATGCACACTAGTTGTAAAGGTGATGTGGTCTCAATACTTACCAGCGGAGCCCTTTGGTTAGGTGAAGTTTTTCTTCTCATACATCGTCCACAATGATATATCCATTCCTCGACATCCTTGGACATTCCGGGCCAATAGAATCTATCTCTGAGTAATGATAACGTGCGATCTCTACCCAGGTGTCCCATATCGTTGTGTAATGCCTTAAGTGTTGTTGTCACATGTGCTCCTGGTAACACAAGTTGCAGTTTCTCCTCGTCGTTGGTGGTAACACTTCGGTATAATACTCCATCTATGATTTTCAAATGATTGTACTGCCGTTTCAGTATGTTGTCTCCTTTCTCAGGTTTTTGTTGATTCTGAATTATAGTAACCCAGCGACTGATGGTGCTATCTTGTTGTTGAGCCTTTCTCCAGTCTATGATGGCTGATGTCGATGTTCCTATTAAGTCATCACCCTCATCACCTTGTTTTAATACATCGGGATTAACTGCTAGGCATTCGGCGAAAGGTGCCGATATCACCGAGTTGCAGATGGCCTCAATCGATTCACGGCTGATACTTGTTGTTTCTTCAGGTAATCTGCTTAGAGCATCCGCATCCGAGTTACTTTTCCCTGGACGATATTTAATTTCAAAGTTGTATGTAGCCAAATCTGCCAACCACCTGTGTCCTGTAGCATCTAATTTAGCGGTAGTAATCACATATGTCAAAGGATTATTATCTGTCATCACAGTAAACTGCTGTCCATACAAATAATCTTTGAAATTGTCGGTAATTGCCCATTTCAAAGCTAAGAATTCCAGTTTATGAACCGGGTAGTTCTTCTCAGCTTTTGTAAGTCCCCTACTGGCGTAGCAGATAACCCGTTTCTCTCCGTCTTGAATTTGGTAGAGAACAGCTCCAAGTCCAATACTGGATGCATCAGTATGTAGAATGTAAGGAAGACTGCTGTCGGGATAGCTGAGTATTGGAGCAGATATAAGTAGCTCTTTCAGTTTCAAGAAAGCCTGGTTCTGTTGATCACCCCAGTTCCATTCACGACGTTGTTTCTTTTTCTGTTGTCCTTTCTTGCCTTTAGGTGTTGGCATCAAGTCGGTTAACGGTCTACTTACCTGACTAAAATTTCTGATAAATCGACGATAATATCCAGCTAATCCCAGAAAGCGTCTTACATCTTCTGGTGAAGTTGGTGTAGGCCATGTGGATATTTTCTCCGTCTTATCGTGATCTACTTCCACTCCCTCCTTCGATACGATGTGTCCAAGAAATTTAACCCTGCGCTGAAAGAATGAACATTTATTTGGTGCCAGTTTCAAGTTGCTTTTGCGTATACGTTCCATCACCAAGTGTAAATTGTGTAAATGCTCTTCGTATGTCTTACCGAATATAATTACATCGTCGATGAATACACAACAAATTTTTAGATGGTAGTCAGCTAAACAGTTTTCCATGAGTCTTTGATAGGTTGAAGGACTATTAGTTAATCCGAATGGCATTCTATTGTACTCATAGAATCCTAAGAGGCCCAACAGTAAACGCTGTTCTCTCCTTGTGTGATTCATGTATCTCTACCTGATGGTACCCAGATTTCATATCAACTACGCTAAAAAATGTGCTACCTGCAAGACAATCAAATAAATCTTCTATCCTTGGGAGAGCATAACTGTCCTTTTTGGTTATGTTGTTTAACTGTCTGTAATCTACACACAAGCGCAAGCTGTTGTCTTTCTTCCGTACCAGTACTACATTGGAAGCAAATGGACTGCTAGAAGGTCGGATTATATCAGCTTTTAATAACTGTCTAAGATGAGCTCTTACTTCATCATAGGCTGAAGGTGGAATTCTCCTGTATCGTTGTTTAAAGGGTTTCTCATCAATCAGGTCTATACGGTGTTTTACAATATCAGTATGTCCATAATCATCCTCTCACTTTGAAAAAATATCCATGTATGATCTTATAAGTTGAATTCCCTCATCTAGTTGACTGTCTGTGAGATCACTCTTTGTTACCTTTATTTGGTTCATGATTCTAGTTATTTATTCTTCTGATGGCATCTCCGGTGCTGCTTCTATTTCTACTGGTTGAAGTTCACAGACTATGGCTTTTGGTGATATACTGATAGTCCTTGTTGTTACATTTGACACTCGTATAGTGACTTGTCCATTCTGCTTACACTGGTATGTTACTAAGGATGGTTCAATATCTAAATCTTTGAAGTCTTTGGCTAACCTGCATGAGTGAAGCATAACTGGCGTTGTGTGGTAAGGTAATTCCTTGTCAATATATCCGGATATGGTTATGGTAGAGTTTGGTGATATAATGACGCTCTTCAACTCTGCACTCTTTACAAAACCTAAACAGTTGTTGTTTTTCTCAAGTTCCCTGTCCCTCAGTGAAATACATCTACATGTGAGATACCATGGAGTTGTAAGGTTTCTATTCTGCAGAAATTTTTCTCCATAATTATCTTTAAATGTGTCCATGATGTTTGACAAGGTGTTGGTTCCTAATAAAAGTGGTATCTGCTGATTGTATCTACTGTCTGGTGTAACTAATAGGATGCATGGATGTTTCTGAGTATGTCCTGGAACTTGTATATCTACCTCTATATATCCTGTGTATGGAAGTTGTTGCCCATCAGCACATTCAATGTCTAGCAGCTTTTCAATTTTGTGAAGTGGTGATTTAATGTGTTGTTGATAGAAAGTCTCGCTAATGGTAGAAACAGTTGAACCAGTGTCAAGCAAAACAGGTGTTAAAAATTCTCCAATATAAACTTCAGTTTCAGTAGGTTTGCCAAAAAGTCCAGGTGGTATTCGTGAGTAATTGGTGTTGGGAACTGTACTGTTGCACAAGCCTATGAATGTTCCCCCTGCATAGGCTTCTTCTTGTTTAAATCCCTCTTGCTGTGGTCCAGTCTCACCTTACATCCAATCTTCAGATGTCCAAACTGCCCACATCTCCAACATTGTGGTTCCTTATTGGTATTCTGTTGTCTACTTGTAGTACAATCCTGGTTCATTTGTCCATTTCCCTGAAATCGACCCTTACCTTTCGATTGTCTGTTATCTGTAGGCTGATTCTGCCATAGTGGCTGTTGTTGTTTCCAAGATTGTTCCTGTTGCTGTTGTTTCCATGGTGGTTGTTGTTGCCATGGTAGTTGTTGCTGCTCCAACTTCTTCTCATAACATTCCATTCTTGTGCTAAGTTGTTGAATCATACCTTTTATTTCCTCCATATCTGATTGTCCAACTATACTTTTGTTCGTATGCAGCTTCGCTGGTTTTGTTGATTCCCTGTGAACATGGTCATTTTCAATTTGGCGCAAAGCAACTCTTAATCCATCAAAGTCCTTTGTCGTATCATATTTATGCCCTGAGATATCTTTGAGTGATGACTTTAAACCGCTCCACAACATGGAGTGTAGCATACCATCAATTTCCTGTCTTCGTACAAGACCTCTCTCTACTGCCTTCCCTATTATGCTTTCCAATCGACAACTCCAGCTGGTCACTGACTCATCTTCTCTCTGGCGAGATCCATAGAATTCTGCTAACAATTCTTCTTTCTTGTCAACATTCCCATATATGGAATCCAACTTCTGTATAATCTCCTCTACCGATGTGTCCAAGTCAAGTCGCATAGCAACATATCCCGCTTCTCCTCTAAGTGATCTCCTAACAGCATTCAATATGGCATCCTTGTCATATGACTGTCTCATCAGACATTTCACTTCATGCTTCCAAAGTTCATAAGTAGTGTCGCCAGACTGTGATACGTTCCCTGAAAAACATGTTATCCTTGGTGGATGACTCATCATAACCTTAGATGATTTGGGTGTAGGTAGTTGATCAAGAACTGGTTTTGTTTCTGGAATAGCACCAGTAGACTTGAGGTAATCTATCATCCAGTTAGTAAGATCCTCTGCTGTGTCTGCTTTAGGTTTCACTCCTGTTTTCTTAGCCAAAGCTTCTATCAAAGCTGCTGCTTCAGGTGGTATCTCAGTTTTCGGACTGATTGGTTGCTGTGTTACCACATCCTTTCCTCCTGTTGCCATTTTATTGTAATCAACTATGAGTATGATTCAACAACACCAAAAAAAAATAATAATAACCTTCGGTTCAAACAAAAAGGAAGCAAAAAAAAATATCCAAACCAGAATTCTAATTCAAATGTGTAATATAAAGTTTAAGTTTCTGCAAAATATATGTTAATTCATATAAGAAATAAAAAACTGAATATCAACCTCAATATCCTAAAAAGTCAAACATGATTATCACACACACACACAAATCCTGAAAAAAAATGATCAAATGAGCAAACAAAAGTTAAGTACTGAATATATAAACAGCACCAGATGAAAAGTGAAATGTTTAATAAACAAAATTTACTATCAAATATACTATAGCGTGTGTCTATCCTTGTTCTGAAATATACATGTATAGATCCTCAATATAATAAACAATGATAAGTACTTGTATGAACACAAAATAGTCAAGTCAATATGTCAAATAGTAGCCAATGTCAAGTAACCAACCACTACCAAAAAAAAAATCAACTGCAAAATCACAAAACTAAAGACCCTTAATGATAACTAAATGATTGAAGTAAGAGTCCTCAGGTAGGTATGTGCAATAGGAACAGGTATTAAGTGTGTATTACTAAGTTATTATTTGTTAGTGATAAGACTGTTAATGTTCTATCATGCACTCTACATTCAGTCAAGTCACTCGACTATCCTTCAATTTAAAAGTAGATTTTATTTTATTTTATTTTTTTTTAAGTTGAAATTTAAATATTTAATATTCAATGTTTTAATTTAAATATTAAATATTCAATGTTTTACTAATAAGAAAACACAAAGTATTACAACAAAAACCTGTACATATACATCAGTACAACAAGATTACAAGTGTTCAAGACAATACAATACATATACCACAATAGCTTATTAAATAAACAACACAACTATGTATACATCCACACTAGTTACAACCCAAATATCTGTTTATAAATCTAGTAATATTGACACAAATGTCAATGTGTATGTGTGGGGTAACTTTTTTTTTATTCAAAAGCTAATAAAGAACTATGTGTTTGATTTTTTAAATGCTAAAGTATAATTTCAAATGACCAAAATATTTGAAATGCAAAAAAATGTAATAATTAGTAATTAAATGCAAAGTACCAATTGGAGTCTCTTGTTACTTTTCTAAACTATTATATTAAATATATGTTTACATTGATTGTGACTTGTATATGTATTTCCGGTTGACCCTGACCTTGTTAACATTCAATAAAAGGGGGGTGGGGACAGGTCTAAAATAATTTTCTTTTTTTTTTACAACAGAAAATTACCAATGCGCACAAAAACGGAAACACTTAACACAATTTCAGCCAAACTACAACATGTGTCCTTATAATCTTAAAATGTTTACAATATAATTGATAGATAAGTATAAAATGAACTTACAATATACAATGCAACAAGTTTTCAGTATATGAACACACTTTGCCACTCGACGTCCTGGATTCTGAACTGGAAATAGCTACAAATGACAGTTTCCGGAATGGACACGAAATAGTTCCGTACGGATTCACAACACATGTACGTGATCACAATTGTTGATTTCCAAAGTCAATGAATAAAATCCACGTTGGGCGCCATTGTAGAAGTCGTGTCTTTACTGGTATAAAACACAAACTATATCCAAGGTTCGATATTTTATTCACATATAACAGAATAAATAAATGCCCTGTAAAATACAAATAATCATAATATAACACAAGAACGATAATTAGATCTTGCTAATAGTAAAAACTCAAATAAGCGATCATATGCAAACTTGGTGATCATATGTAATATACATGTAACAATATAAAAATTCAAGTACACCGAGTTCATATCTACGCTTGTTAGATGAAGATTCAATTAAAGACAAAGACTTTGAACTGGTGTTTACCGAATGTATCCTTGTTATACACGCTATAACAGTTGTATTCAAAATAAATAAATGACAATACAAATTGCTTTAAAGCAAAGCTAAATATCGGTTAGCACAATAAGCATATTAATAGCGTAACGCAACAAATATGAAAAGCATAAGCCAAGCATAAAAACACAAATACACTTAGCTTACCTCACATATCGTGCAAGAGGCACATTCCGTATTATGGAATCAAAAATAAGGTGATCTTTATACAGCCAATGTATGTGATACCTGTACAATCAAAAATTAATAATTATAGTTCAATGAACGGTTATGACGGCGTAAACAACATTTAAATGTTCATTGTTAAAGATTAGAATTATATTCGAAAATTACATCGGGAATTCTATTTTCTTTTGTCTTATTCTTATAATTTAAAAGTTTAGATCACACATCAAATACACGGTGCACTCGAACTACTCTCACATTCGTACTTATCGAACCCTACACAATTAACATTCATTTTAGGCCTATTTAACTAAAGTTAAAATAGCAATAGACTCTGAATGTTTCAAAGATTTATTCTTAAATTTTACCAAGACCTAATATTCATTCAATTCATTCATACGGTCTGCCATACACAATTATATTAAAAATAAGACCATTACTATATACAATTAGTAAAGGGAAAATAAAGAAACTGACCTGAATACAGAAAACTATTTTTCACCAAAATACATAACACAGCCTTTCTATTTGAAAATTCGTTTTCCTTCTGAGAAGAACAATAGAATTAACCGCCAAAATATATTAGCCAATAGAAAAGTATAGAAATGTTTGTGGTTCAATCACCCGTGACTTAGAATGCGGAAAACCAGTAAAACCAGACTGACCAAGCTAAAAATACGTCTGTCAATAGGTCCGTGTGAATAATCGTCATAAAGTACATGTAATAAAAAATAAACTACTATCTATAACTATTATAGAAAAGTTAACATAAGTTTAATATACTCATGGCGATATTATTCATCTAATAAAATTAAAACATGTTAAATTCTGTATAGAACTGCAGGCTGTCACATTCATAATGTGATGAACGACTTTTGAAGAACTACTTTTTTCTTGCTAAAAGTAAACAAATATGGCGGCCATGTGTCGTGTACGCTTCAGACAATAAATTGAGCCAGTACACTCGAATTTTGGCGATTCAAATATCTTGAGCGATGTATCGCTTAAACTGAAAGCTATTTAATTGAAACAGTTGTATATTATAGTATGAAATCATTTGTTTTATAGAGAAATACATACAAGAAAATATTTTAACAGTACACTTCGTTTTGTATTCATTGTACACATTGCTGAATGACGGGAAATAACCGAATTCGAATGTGGACGAAATGCGAGTGTGAAGGCATATATAAGCGATACTTTCAAATTGCGTTGCTTGTACAATAGCCGTAACGGTAAAACTACCTTCTTTTTTCTCGGTCCCAACAAATCAACGAAATAAGCAAGATGCACGAATTTTCACCAACTCCATGTCTCAGTACTGCTCCATCAATTTTTCAATGATTAATCCATTGAACAATCGACAACTACTAATTTTCCTTTTCGTATTTAACAAAGAACGTCTAGCTAGGTTTACGTTGCGTTTGGACAGAAATGACGTCACATATGACGTTAATATAAACCGCGGGTACAATGAGGAACATTAGTATACGGAATATTGTTTTTTGTTGAGTCTTCTTTTGTTTTTATTAATAATCTTCTCGGCAAATCTTAAAATGTATCTACTGTCAATGCCAGTTATTCCCTTCAAACCGACCACGTCTTCGTCTTCAGTTCGTTGTGTATATTCCTACGCGTCACACACTTATAATGAAATTTTATTTTTGGAAAAGAATGCAAATATATAAAAGAATTATAAGGATTAAACGCTTATTTTCGGTAATTCATCGATGTATGAACGAGTTCGACTCACTCACAAACTTATCATAAACGGCCTTCGGCCGTTTATTTGTTTGTGAGTGAGTCGACCTCGTTCATACATCGATGAATTACCGAAAATAAGCGTTTAATCCTATAATATTTTATTTCTATTGGAAACAAGAAAAGAAAATTCTACCCTTAAAATACAAATGCAGCCTTTCTCGTAGTCAATACAAGTTTATATCGACTGAGAGATGTATATCGACCCAGGACGCAGTCCGAGGTCGATATATGTAACTTGAAGAGAAAGGCTGTATTTTTTATATTATTAATTAACATTTTGCTTTATTTTAATTTGTCATCTAAAAAAATAAAAATATAAAGTCTATTATTTACGGATGCAAACCTTTTGTGCTCAACACTGTTCATTGTTTGTTGTTGTGTTCTAGAAGACGATTGACAGCCGGATGTAAAATATGATTGGAATAATATCGCACATAAAAATCAAAGGAAAATACCTCAAAATAGCGATAATTCAGTATATTATTAATAGATAATTTTGCTGTATTTAAATTTGTCCATAGTTTACCACGTGATATTTTGTATTTTGCGGATTGACTGATTTATTGCGGATTGCACGGTTACTAAAAATAGAACAAAAAATTCCAAAAATCGTGTGACATTTCGCAATCAGCCAATCATATTTTACATCCGGCTGTCAATCGTCTTCTAGAACACAACAACAAACAATGAACAGTGTTGAGCACAAAAGGTAGACAAAGGTCTATTAGACTACTGTCAACACAAATGTCCGCAATTAATAACAATCAGGGTAAACCAAATGTTGTAACGTCCTATAATAAATATATCGGTGGGGATGACCCGGCCGATGCCATGGTAGCGTAATATTATGATGACAAAAACGCTTAAGGTCTAGAAAAAAAGTATTAAATCTTCTGCAAAGATTTTTACAAAAACTGAATTGCTAATCATATTTGTGTGGAGCCATAAAATATTTTGTATTTTATAGTATATTTCGTTATTTAATTTATTAATTTAGCAAAGCAATGTCATTATAAATACACATTAGACACATAAAAACTATTCATTGTTTATATTTAATAACCAATTAAACCAAAAACAAAATACAAAAAAAAAACAATGAAGGGATATGGTGTATAAATTCTTGACATAAACTCCGTTCACACACACGGAAAGACACTAAGCAAACGAACAGCGCTTTTATTGTTGTTCTTCACCTTTCAAGTCACAGTAAGGCCTTCAACATGGAACAAAGACTAACACCTTACGGCAAGGGTAAGATGACACATACTTAAGCGGAATTCTTTGCTAAATGTCGATAACGCTACATCTTTGCATTGTTTGCTGAAGCACACAAATGCTTGGTAAAAATGAAAAGTGCCCGAAAAGGTAAAAAAAAATGTTTATAAAATTATGCACATTAAAATTTTATATATATTTAGATAACATTATCGGATAACACAACAACAAATAAATATAAGCATGATACGCAGATTCATCCGCAGTTTATAAGTAGCTCAAGAAAACGCAAATTCATTTAACAGACGTCAACATTTCACGCACTTGCAAAGACAGAAGTCGCAGGAAAAACGACGTCATTGACGGGAATAACATATCGTTAGCAACGTAACATTGGCCCGAAATTGGAAATATGGCACTGAACGTAGTATCAAATGAGTGGCCCGAAATTGGCCCGTGGCACAAAGATGGTTAACGTCACTTGCAGCAAATTTTCAGCTATATCATGGCGTCTAATTTTATTGGGGGAGGTAGCCGGAGTACACGGATAAAACCCCGACCTTCAGTTGGAACACTTACAATCCTTGTCAATCAAGATTGGAGTCGAGTACACGCTGCCCGCGGTGTGATTCGAACCCGCAATCTCAGTGTTGACAGACCGCACAATCAATACTAGACGAACTACCTTAACCACTCGGCAACTGAGGCCCCTCCCCAATACGACCAACACAATCTAAACCAATTGAGATCAAGTAGAGGTCGCGTGAGATACATCAATCTAGTAGATATCGTGTTTAAAGATAGGAATAGTTGTCATATCTTGATCATGAAGCTGTGTACGACATTATGGGGTCATGTACAAGCTTTGTCAAGTACTTAGTTGATCGCTATTTGGTTATTGGAGAAAGTTTGATAGGTATTAGGAACCTTTCTTCACGTTTTTTCTTGACGAAAAGCCAAACAAAAGTTGATCAGATGATTTTGACAGTTGTTAAAAAACTTGAATGTTTGATGATATTTAAGTAATAATTGAAGAAAACAGATTCCGAAAGCTGGTGACAGGTGTTTTCCAATCTAAGGAACGGAACATTTGTGCCACGAACACTATAATCATTCACAACAATAAATAAAAATCAATGCTTTCGAACTTCTAAATTAAAAACGATTTATAAATATATTTGCTTATGAAGTGTATGTTTACATGTAGTACATGCATGAATGTGGAATTTTCATCTAAGAAGTCTGGAGTTATTAATTATTGGTGTTCTTTTAGAAGGTACAACCAACAAATCATTGAATCGGTAAGTGATCACTCAACATAACGAGTATACTTCAACAACAGGGATAACATTAATAAAACAAACACGTTGTAAATCTGGAATTTATAAATCAAGTTATGCAAGTCCAGTTTAAACAGAAAGATGCACCACATATGATGTGTTTTAAATAAACAGATGCAATTTACGTTTTATTGATTAAATACACGGTGGCTGTTAAAAGGATCCATGAAATAGTTTAGATTTTAGACTGACAATATCAAGTGAAATATCTAGACGAGCTTAATTCAAATTTATTTTATGGACAACGAGAGGTAAATAGGCTCTTACCAGAAATGTGCGTGACGCAATTTTCATTCAAGAATTTGGAGGAAAGAAAAGTAAATCACTCGAGCATTTTACTTACGTTACAATATGTTGGTACGATATATTTTCAATATCTTCTTCAATTAAGTAAGATTGAAAAATATCCGTTAACAAAAAAACGTAGAAATTACAAAATAAAGAAATAAATAATCAAAATCTAAACATCTAAAAATTCGTACCTCAAGGATAACAGATAAACAATGCTGTGTCTTGATTGGCTGCCAAATCGGAAGATAACTGCCGATTGGACCACAAATAAGCAAAGCTAAGTCAGGGATAAAAACCCTGCATGGTTACGGGGCGGTAGCAATTATAATAGCCAACAAATTAGCAGAGCTACGATAGGGATGCAAACCCCGCATGATTACAAGAATAGGCCGAACGCCGTTCGTAGCCACTCGATAAGGAAAGTGGCATTAAAATGTGTATATTTATCATAAAATATGTATCATTTATCAACTTAAAAGGAGAAACATGGAAATTGCAGGAAATTTCCGAAGCGTGACATTTTCGCGAACAGGTATACATCAACTATATCGGTGAATATGATACATCTAGGAACTAACCCTAATGCATTCTTGGATACTGCTTCTGATTTGTATTTTATTGACAGATTTCTCTTGTTAGGAGAAAAATTTTAATTCTTTCCTGCTTACTGACCAGGTTCACATCAACTATCTTACCACGTATTATGCATCTAGCCTGAGATGCTTAGCACAGTGCATGCTTCAATTGCTGCCTCTGACCTATATTTTGCGGTTGCCTGATTTGGCTTCCTAAACACTGTGTACGTATAATGAAGTGATGTAAATAAAAACAATACCCATTGCCATTTAAGATTAAAAAACAGTACGTATTTTTGTCCACAAAGAAAAATAAAGCTTAGAGACTGCTAGCTTTTTATGAAGGCTAATACTTGTATTGACTACTCTACATCACTCTATGTAATATCGTTTATAACGGTCTCGTAATAAAAAGATTATTATCTTCTCACAATAAGATAACTATAATATTTTCTCGCAATAACAATATAACAATCGCAAAGTTCTAGTTTTTATGTTACAAAACTGAGAGCTTGGTAGATATTTGTTATAATAAAACTTTTTTCAAAGTAAACTTTTATGAAGGTAAGAAATAAGTTAAACTCTTACAAAACGCGACCATACTCCCAACTCAGGGGTTCTGATTCTACGTTCGCTCCAAGATCACCCCTGACATCATATACATGTATTCATATTTGCTGGTCGTAAGTAAAGTTGCTCCTAGAGAAGCACCAATCAAAAGCTTATTTTACTAAATATGCATGTCGAACGTAAACAAAAACACGAAGTTGAAACGAACGCGCGAATATTTCGATGATTAGAACTGTAATTGATAAAATCTTTCATGTAGCTTATATTTAAATTTGCGCCAATAAAAAATAAGGTATGTGAAATCTACTGATACGTGTTTGCTTTTATTTTCTCCTTGAATAAAACCATATTTTCGACCTTGTCAATTCCACAAAGCTTAAATTTGTATTTGTACTCATATGGGTTCTGGGCGTGTCTTCCTTACATAAACTGGGACCATACTGGGGCGGTTCCCAGTGCTCGACCCACAGAGCAGCCCAGTGCGTCCCCAAGTGGCGGATAGGGGAGACCCTCTCGTTGCGGGTTGTCAGGTCATAATACGGAAAGCCTTGCCGCGGACCACAGTGGGTAACGTGTTTGGAGAGTGCCACGCTCCTTGCACGATAACGATCCCTTTTGTAGATTTCGAAAAAGAGTAAGCTCATTTTAGCCGTTACAAAAGGCTAAATTCTCCAACCCTACCCAATATTCCGTTCTTTTCCAGTGGCAGTCAAAATTTTGTTCCCTGTGTCCCATCCCACCCCTTTTTTCAATTGATGTATTGTTTGTTGACTTGTTCCCGTCCTGAATACAGCTGAAATACCGCTCGCTGGACGTAAAGCAAACATCCAATCAATCAAATCCTTACGTACATAAACATAAGAGGTACACTTTATTGAATCAAATTCCTGCTAAGAAAAACCAATAGGTTGAATATGTTTTACAAAATAACGATGGCACCCTAAACCCTTGTAATGTGCAAAAATTTGATTATTTAAGAAAAAAATCAGATTGTACCCAAACTGAGCAAAGAACATGTAGGGGGAAATGTGGGATTTTAAGCAGTATTCTATTTTAGACAACACGTTATTCCCTACCCCTGTCTACATAAAGGACGTAGTAGAATATTTATACAAATACCTCCACATATGTAAACAATCCTGAAATACAAGATTTAAATAATCTCCTATTGAAATATTTCAACAATATTTGCATTTGAGTTCAGATGCAGTACGTATGTATACACTCTGACTAGGTACTCCCGCCTCCTGCCCGGTCCCTCTTTAAAAAGGTTGTCGATAAATAGCTGAAAAATTGCTGAAAGTGGCATAAAATTCCATTTAAACAAACAACATTTTTGTGACTTATTGGTACATGTTGTTTGCTAAAGTATAATTTAACGTTTGTGAATAGTAGTTGGTCCGTTGTTGCGTTTTCGTTCTCGTTTTCCTTAAAAAATGATAGACGATTAATTAAACCTGTCCTAAAAATAGAAAAACCGAATCGAGGTTCTGTCTTTTGAAAATCGCCAGTGCGGAGGTGACAGGAAAAAAGTTGGTTTAGCAATCGGAAATTTTTTAAATCCTTAGTAATCTTCCATTCAACAACAAATTTTTGATAGAAAACAAATTTGCTATGATCTTCCAACACCTTAATCTTGAACAATGTTGTTTTCTTTCAGGATGGTTGTAAAATTTCTTTAATTTTATCCCTAGCATGTGGGATGTGGAGCATCATGAAGCTCCCGACATTGTATATATATCCTCGTAATTCTAGTTTAATATTTGTCCAAAAAAACAACAATAATAATGTTATGGAGATATTAATACGAGTAAAGCATTTCGCTTAAAAAAATCAAAATGCCAATGCCTTCATCGATCCTATCACGTTCACAACTCCTTAAAAAATTTTATTGATCCATATTCACAAGAATGATTTGATAAATGGTTTGTAATTTTGGAGCATGCAAATTCTATTACATAAGAGTGTAATAATTTTAATTGGCGATATATGGACATTCGTAAATTTTGCTCACAGGACATAAAGCAAACATCTAAATTGGACATTTGTTCAGGTTTGTATAGCTTCGGTACTTGAACAAGCAGTTTTATAACAAACAGGAGCGTTACGTAAAATTAATATTTTTTCCCACTTAATCTCACTAGTTTATTTTTCATTAAGATGCTATGTAGAACAGTTTGTAAAAGGAAGGCCCTATACATTCGGGAGTTCCTGTAATGCAGCCAGTTCCCTCGTCGGCTCGTAAAAGGAAGGCGCATATTCCTTCGAATGGTCCTGTAATGCAGCCAGCCCCCTTCATAATTTGCAGCCTCTCTACTCGAACTCGAGTGTGCCGGTACTAGTTTAGATGTTACAACTAAAATACAGAAATTGTTGCATTCATGGACACCACTGTACTAAACATTTAATTTAAAATGCAAACCAAGTGTTGTTACAACTAAATTAAACAACTTGTTGCAGTTGTAGATGCCACTTCTGTTGATAAATTTAATTTGAAATATAATAGGTGGATCAATGGGACACTAGAACGTTTAGTGTTCGTAATTTCTTTTTATACATTTACATGGTGGTATACAAGCTATATTAGATTACATGCAATACAGCGAAAGAATACCCCTCTGATACATAAGATAAGTAACTTGTTGAATTTGTTACAATTTAGTTTAATTGTACACCTTTTCGGTCTGTACCAAAACAAGTTAGACAGAATCTAAATAAAAGTCCCTTACACTGTTATAACTAAGGTGTCAGCCATACCGACATTAAACTGCATACATGTACAAGAATCGGAGCTCATTTTAAGAGAATTTATCGTTTTAACCAAAAAGACTATTTTATGAGTACCCCCAACATAATGTAGTTTGCCTTGGTTGTAATTTTATGTCTTGCTTAATTACTGAATGATAAAAAACCAAGCGCCTTGTCAAAGTCCAAAAATTGCACTGGCAGCTTTTGCTTTTTTTCCCTTTTAAGTAAGCAGCATTGCAGTAAAAGATAAGATTTGAGTCAAATTATTAATCCTAGTGTCATAACATATGTGAGACAATTATTCAGTATATGTATATACATTTTACTTTGCATACATTTAATAACCATGGTTAAAGTATTTCTGATAAATCCGTTTCTGTAAAATTCACTTATAGTAAGTGTTGACGTAGGGTGTAGAGTGTTTTTTGCGCTACAAATGAAAACTGCTTACCGCGTATGGTACAGCTTATACTCCTTTCGTAGATTAAGAAGGGAACTTTTTGAAATCAATAATTATTTCCTAGAGATATTCAGCGTTTTGAAATATGGCAGTTTTCAAATTTTGAAGGGGCGATTTTCCACACTAAAATTTGACCTTAATTAGAACGGAAGTGTACTTTAGGAACAATCGATTGTTGTCTGCTCGAAATCCTTCGGGTGATGTCGTCTGCAGTTACCGTACTTGCACCCGTAAACGCAACACTTTGACTGATTGATAACTGATTGCTGACGGATTTTGGAACGCTGACTGATTGATGATGACTACATCCGTCCAAAATTATGAATCCGTCATTACCTTGGTAACCGTCAGCGATCAGTGCGATCAGTCCAATCAGTGCGATCCAAAATCCGTCATTTAATTATATGCATAAATCGGTTAGTTTATTGACGGATTCGTATAAATTAATAATTTAAAGATAAAACGGATTCTGCGTCATTTGTATATAATATATGCATTTATTATACCATTTTTATAATAAAATAAAAACATGCGTTTAAAAGAATTGTTAATACAATGTCTCGTTCTAAATGAATAAATAAACATATTTAAAGAAAATTTTTTTTCTTTATATTATATGATTAAGCACATTTCTTTAAAGCAGGACATATCTGCGAACCGAGTCCTGTAAACCTTAAAAAAAATTCTATTTAAGGCACATCAGTAGCGACGAGGTAAATGTTTTTTTTCGTAATCCATTATTGATTCTCTTTTTTTTATTCCCGCGACTGGTGATTTCGGCCTATTTTATTTTTTTGCGACCTGTTACATGTATATTTTTGTCATATATTAAGCCGACCCGACTCCCCCAATCAGTAACAGATTTATTTCACATTTAGGAAAGAACGTGGCCTCTTTTTGACATCATTATTAGTTACTTAAATGTATGCCTGCGTGTTTTTTTTAGTCCACAACATTTTAAATACAATTATAAAACTGTTGTGTATAACAATTGTTGAACTGTTAAACAATCATTGTCAATCAAAACGCATTGTTTACTAAGATGGACAAAAAGGCAATTTTGAATTCCACTTGAAAAATATGGGGTATGGGTTGGGGCGTAAGATTTACTTTTTTGTGCAAGGAGCGTGACACTCTCTAAACATGTCAATATGGTTCGCGGCAATTCTAATATGGCCTTAAACACCACCCCCCCCCCCCACCAAAAAAAAAACAAAACAAAAACAAAACGAGAGGACATCCCATGTCCGCCAGCTGAGGACGCGCTGGGCAGCTCTGTTAACCCTTGTAACTAATTTCAAGTAATTCCGAATTTAAAGGAAACCATTTATACTTATATATCATTAACTGTGGAATGACTTTAACAGACATCGTAAAATAAACAAATTGCGACGGCTAAATTGCTAATAAAGCAGAATTGATTTTCGTATTACGCTTACATGTTCGCATATTTAACTCATGAGCTTCGATATACAAACGCGGTTAGTAGTTTAATCTTTATTTGAGATTTAATTTCATGTAAATTCATGTAACACAATGAGATAGTGAATAAAATATATAAATAGATGTTTTCGCTTTTGTCGTAAATCTTATTCAGTATTATACACCGGAATTCTTAGGCATTGTGGCACAGTAGTTTATTCTTTATTTGAGATTTAATTCTCTGTAAATTCATGTGACACAAAGAGATATATAGTGAATAAAATATATAAATAGATGTTTTCGCTTTTGTCGTGAATCTTATTAAGTATTATACAGCGGAATTCTTAGGAACTGTGGCACATAAGTTTTTTCTTTATTTAATTCTATGTAAATTCATGTGACACAATGAGATAGTTAATAAAATATATAAATAGATGTTTTCGCTTTTGTCGTAAATCTTATTCAGTATTAAACACCGGAATTCTTAGGAATTGTGGCACAGTAGTTTATTCTTTATTTGAGATTTAATTCTCTGTAAATTCATGTGACACAATGAGATATATAGTGAATAAAATATATAAATAGATGTTTTCGCTTTTGTCGTAAATCTTATTCAGTATTATACACCGGAATTCATAGGAACTGTCGCAAAGAAAAAAAACTGATCAAACCACGACAAATGATCTTTTTAAGCGTTTACAATAAAAAAAACCTCGACCTCGGAGGTTAAGGTAGCAGTAACCTATTATTGATCACCAAGTTGTCTGTTCGATCCTTACAGCGAGTTGGTGTGCTCGACTCATCCCTATAAATTTGCAAAGAGCACCAGTTTTCCTGTCGAAGGTTTGATGTTTCGTTGGGTACTCCAGCTCTTCCCAATAAACACTCGACGTCATATTATATAAACTAATATAATTTTTGAAAATAGTGTTAAACAAACTTTAAACATACATACAATGCTAACGCGAAAAGGCGAAATGAAATACGAGATGTACGCCTTGGCTTGCGAGGTCAAATATTTTTTGAATTTATTGTGTGTGTGGTTTTTGTTTCATTTCTTTTCTTAATTATATTTTTTAATAAAATGACACTATGTGATGTTTATATTCCGTCAAAGATGCATTAGTGATAGATTTTTTTCGGCGGGGGGGGGGGGGGGATTTCCATTTATCATTTATAACTTTAGACTAGACGTTTTCCGCTTTCAAAATACGGACGTGCGCCATGGCACGCGAGATGCTTTTTTAAAGTTATTGTGTGTGTGCGTTTTTAAATTTACTTTGTTTTAATTATGTTGTTAATAAAATTACACTATGTAATGTTTATATTTCGTCACAGATGCATTAGTAATAGATTGGGGGAATTTCCAATTTTTTTTATTAATAACTTTAGACCAGTTTTAGCCTTATTATTAGGTAAAACGATCCATCAATGAGGACATAACAGTTGACATTTTTATACTTCTAATATTTGCGAGTGAAACGAATTTTCACATTTCGAAATATTAATTTTACTAACCGGAAGTTGAATGGACGGATTGGAGCGATCAGTCCAAATCAATCCGTCAGATCAGTCAAATCGTTTCAAATCCGTCAATTGACGGATGGACGGATTGGGAACGATCTGATGAATTGGGAACGATTTGACTGATCTGATGGATTGATAAAAGTGTTGCGTTTTCAATCTTAAGTACTGTAAGGCGGGAAAAGTCTCGCGGTTTGTCCGAATACCATTGAACGTCACGAAAGCAGACAAACATTTGTAAACATCGTAAGGT
This sequence comes from Limnoperna fortunei, assembly GCA_944474755.1. Lineage (NCBI taxonomy): Eukaryota > Metazoa > Mollusca > Bivalvia > Mytilida > Modiolidae > Limnoperna > Limnoperna fortunei. Next base: position 38,157,200 of record OX104113.1, read on the forward strand.
CCCTTTAGAAACAAAAATGGCTGAATTATTATGTAAAATTCCCGTAGCAAAAGTCAAGGACGATTTGTAACAACTTAACAACAGAGGCATATTATAAAACATGGACAGGTTATCGTATCTACATTTTTTCTACTGAATTTTCGTGATAAAAGGTAAAATATAGAATAATGAAAAAATGCTAGCAAACAAATTTTTCCAAGGGGGGTTGGCATTTAGTATAGTAGATTTCCAAGGCAATATTTTGACAAGTTGTTAATAAAATTTCCATAATTTCAGTAAAATATTTTATTTTCAACACAAAAATAGAATATACACAGTTAAAAAAAGAAATAAAGCTCTTTTTTAAAACTGTCTTCAATTTATGTCTACATGTTAAATTCCAAAAACATGACCATATACATGTACACATAACTATACTTTATGATGGGAAAAGTCGCTTAGAAATATATCTTGTGTCAACAAATTCAATATGCAACATCAAGATTACTTATTTGTTTCACGAAACCCAAACTAAATGTACTTTTCAATTTTAGCAACCTTTAATTCTGGTGTAGTATTAAGCATACCAGTACTTATAAATTATTCTTAGATGAAATTATGTAGCCCCTGCGACAATTTATGGTCTGCAAAGAGGTCTTATTACCCTAAATGAAACAGCTGGTTGTGACTTAACACCCAGGGGTTTACAAATATTATCCTTTTTGTCTCGCCTGCGACGAAAGTCGCTGGAGGCGAGACATATGTATGGGAATCCGGCGGCGGCGGCGGCGTAAACACTTGACATCTTGCTTCATATATTTGTAAGCCCAAGCCCTAGGTCCATCAAATTTGGTCCAGAGGTAGCTTATGATGAGTACTTGCCAGTCAGTCACCTGTCACCTGACCTTGACCTCAATTTCACGGTCCAGTGACTACGTTAAAGTTTTTGGGTTACGACAGTTCCTCTGTAACTACGCATGGTAGGATGACAATATTTGGTGTATAGGTTGTTGATGACTAGTACATGACTGTCTGGTAGGTGTCACCTGACCTTGACCTCAATTTCACGGTCCAGCGACTACGTTAAAGTTTTTGGGTTACGACTGTTCCTCTGTAACTACGCAAAGTAGGATGACAATATTTGGTGTATAGGTTGCTGATGACTAGTACATGACTGTCTGGTAGGTGTCACCTGACCTTGACCTCAATTTCACGGTCCAGTGACTACGTTAAAGTTTTTGGGTTACGGCAGTTACTCTGTTACCACGCATGGTAGGATGACAATCTTTGGTATATAGGTTGCTGATGACTATTACATGACTGTCTGGTAGGTTCCACCTGACCTTGACCTCAATTTCACGGTCCAGCGACTACGTTAAAGTTTTTGGGTTACGACAGTTCCTCTATAACCACACATGGTAGGATGACAATATTTGGTATATAGGTTGTTAATGACTAGTACATGACTGTCTGGTAGGTGTCACTTGACATTGACCTCAATTTCACGGTCCAGCGACTACATTAAAGTTTTTGGGTTACGGCAGTTTCTCTGTAACTATGCATGGTAGGATGACAATATTTGGTATATAAGTGCTGATGAATAGTACATGACTGTCTATTAGTTTCCACCTGACCTTGACCTCAATTTCACGGTCCAGCGACTACGTTAAAGTTTTTTGGTTACGGCTGTTCCCCTGTAACTATGCATGGTATGGTGACAATATTTCGTATACAGGCCGCTGCTGATATTTAATGCTATTTACGTAATGCTTATGACGAAATTTATTTTCGTTACTGATGCGGAATGCAGGCGAGACATTTTTCTGTGTCCACGCTTGTTGAACTGTTTTTGCTGGTTTATATATTATTTCTGCGAAGATTAACACTTCATAACAATCATTTGCTAACGAAAACATGAGTTTAATTCTTCTAACTGGTTCCATAATAGATACGGTACATACAGCACAGTATAAAGTACAAAACAAGTCTTAATCTTGCTATTAAACACATGTACATGTACTAGTATACATTGTGTATAAACATTTTTTCAGATCATTATAATCACTCTTAGACTGAATATTATAAGACAGGGCCTCGGTGGCAGAGTGATTGAGGTAATAAGTCATCTACTAGTCATAACGTGCCTGTCAACACTGAGTAGCGCCTAGCTGCTGGCAAGATGTGCTTGACTCTTACCTTAATTGACAAGGATTGCCAGTTTTCCTACTGAATCAGGGTCCATACCCCTTCTTTGTCTCAAAATTCCATGACTTGTCATGTGACCATTTTCAATGACTAATTCTAGCATAGCAGTGTCATTGACACTTGAAATTTTACACATAATATGAGATAAAATCACAGTAGAAATTTGTCCCCTAGAACTTTGTTGTAATTTTTGTGTAATGTTAAATACATGATTTGTAAGAAATACACATAGTTAATATACCTTTTTGGTCTAAAACATGAATTTTATCATAATTTTAGGATAAAACGACTTTTCAAGGCCTTGAATTAAATTTTTTTGAATTCGATGGCTTTTCCAGGATTTCGCGACCCTTATGAACCTTACCGAAGGTTGTGAATTTCTTCCATATACAACTATTAGCGACATCACGTGACTTCTGTGACGTATTTTTGTCAGCCATATTGGATATTTCCCTCAATAGAAAATCAATGGGACGATTTAAAAAACGCCGATATCTTGTTAAATAAATAAAATATATATGTTTTGCACATTGTTCCCAGTTCTACAGTCTCTTATCTTTCGAATGATATGAATTTTATCAGTTTAAGTTACATGCAAAATACTTCCCATTTTGTTTGAAAAAAGCCTTATTTTCTGCATTCTGGTTGCATTGTTTCAAAGGGAAATTGTCAGATATGCTCCACTTCTGACGTAAATTGCATAAATACAGTTTGTATAAACATAGTTTTGCACATATATATTAATAGTAGACATATTGATGTATTTAATTTTCACATTTTTAACAGTTTAATTTGTGATCTTCATACTTCCCATTTCATTTGAAATTAGCTCATTTTACAATTTTTAACATGGCGGAGTTCAGATCACGTGGTTCAGACAAGGGACAGGGATGTGTGGTATTTTTATGGTTAAATTATATCTCGGAAATTTATAACATGTTTAATTTAGATGTAAATATTTAAATAATTAAATAAAAAAAAACTTTAAGAGTATTTGACAAACAAAATACTGTCTTTAGAAAAAACAAACTGCAATTGCATTGTCTTGAATTGAAAATGTGGTAATGAACTTTGTGATAAACATTTATAAAGTATTTATGTAAAAGATAATTACAAAAATATCCCCATTTTGGGCGCATTTTTTCTCAGTCATAAAGGTAGTCAAAATTCAAGTTTTAAGGAATAAGCTGTTCAATAAACATCCTGTACAGAGAATACAAGTTTATGGCTGCGACAGTACAAACTTTATCAGGAAGACACAGCATGGGTTAAATTTCAATACATTAAAGGTGTTCTAAATAACACATATGTCACAAAGGTTTATTAGTTAATCATAATTCGTTAAAAATTTTATTAAATTATGAAATAAAGTAGTAGTTTTTGAGTATAAAAAATAATGATGCCACGAGGATAACAACAATCAACGAGGAACTCCATAAATGATAAAAAATGAAAGGGTATATATAAAAATAGAAAAAATTCTCAAATATTAATAATATGTTTAAAACACATAAAATAATTTTATTCATAATAACAGCAATTTGATATATTATAAAGTTTTGGTGTTAATGATACACAACACTTGTTCATTGATAAACCGAGTTATCGAACCTAATTGTGACAGTAATAGTTGCATATGTGGTACACTGGCACACTATAAAAACTATAATCCACAATTTAACTGAGAAATTTCTAAAAGTCGGTTCAAATACAACAAACATCAAAATAAGACAAAATATAAATGGAAATTAATGTTATACTGTGTAGCGGGTTTTAAACTGAACATAATAAACATGCATAAACAGCAATACATTATATCTTTTTTACAGTACATGTAATTTATAAATGCGTCAGAAATTTACTTTCATTTAATAAAAATTTGGACTAATGTGCTGCATTATCAAGTTTAATACCCTCACATTTCACTCCAACATGCACAGAATGTTGGAATGAACCCAATCTAATGAACAAATTATATACATCAGAATTGGTTGGGATTCATGTATTTACAAATTGAAATTCTTCTGTCTGGTATGTCACTTGTTAAAGTTATTTCATTTCGTTTTGATATAGCGGTTGTGTTACTTCAAGCACCTCTTTCTCTGCATTTTTTCAGTTCTATGAAGTACATCAGGATTACCGAAAATTTCAGGTTTTTTTTATTAATTTGTAATTATAGTTTTATCATTCACTGCTTTTACATGCTGCACAGAACTATCGCTCCTATAGCTTCTTTTTGAGGTCCAGATGGAATTTCGTATAAAATCAATCCACTATACGTATGTTACTATTCGCATTTATTCAACACTAAATATCGACAGCTGCAGTGAAGTTATGCGTTTCTTTATTTACCAATAGATACATTTGAAACGGTATCCATTGGAGATGCCATAATTTTTCATTGATATTTATATAATATTTATGTTAAAAAACCTGCAATGAATTTTATTAGAGAATTAGAGAAACGGGAAATAGAACAATAAGAGATCGAGATTTCAATTAGATTGAATTTACATAAACCAAAGGTTTATTTTTGGCTATTCCAACATTTTTAATTTTAGAGGTAAAATATTAAAAATGCATGTTGGAGTAGCCAGAATACTTATATAAACAAGGGATTATGTTTGTGTATACTGTAAAAACATTTTATTTTGTTATATTAGCCAAATTACAGGCAAAATATGTAACAGCTCATTCAATATGTATTGTATTAGCTAATCAGTTAACGTGTCTTTAAAGTTGCAAGTATGTTGTCGATCTCCCTGTATTTTCTTTAGAACACGTTTTCTACCAGCCCGGTATTGAAAAAAATTTACAAGCATGAACAGATTTTTCCTGGTTAAGTAGCTTGGTCATATTCAAAATATTTGCGTGGGGTGCCTTGGCCAATTTTTTCAGCTTGCTATGCCACCCTTTAATATGATTTGTTGTCCTGGGACCTTCTGTAATATAACCGTTCTTAAGATTTCGGTTGTTCTCAGCTCAGTAGCTGGTAACATAGGAAGCGTTGGAATGTTTGTATCCGCGTCGTCGATTTCTTCAAGTGCAATTATCCATACATCTTCAGCGCTGTTTGGCGGCAGCAATGTTCAATGTTAAACATATTTTAGACATGCCTGGCTTGTACATTCTGCCAAAGTAGGAATTCTGATTCCACGTTCGCTCCATCATCATCACTCCATGATGATTGAGGAAACGTGGAATCAGACCCCCCCCCCCCCCGAGATGAGAGGATGAACTGGTAAGCTTAGCATCATCTGCTAAAGTGGACAATTAAGACTTATTAATACCAATTTTATCATATAATAATTTATCAAATAAAATTAAGTAATAAAAATGTTCATGTTAAATATGGAACTTATTTTTATTTAAATTGTACATATTTTAATACTAAAATTCAAATTATTACAGATAAATTTACATTAAACTGTGTAAGACCTGCTGTCATCTCTAGAAACATAGAGGACTTCCGTATTATTAAACCCGTGTTTATGGTTTTTTTTCAAATATTATGTATTTGTTTTGTACAAACATTTAGTACTTTTAGCTTACGAGGCTATTGTACTTATTGTCAGTCATCCTTTTAAACAAAAATATATGAAAAACATTTTTTTAGTGAAATGAAAATATATTTTGGTTTCTTTCTTCATATATCAAAATGTAATGTTATGTTTTAAAATATTTATCAAACATTAATTTGTGTATTTTGTCATATAACAATATGACATATGTCTAGCTTTTAATGCAAAGGTGTACAAAAAGCTCCGATAGACTTTAAATCTCAAATTCACGATGTCAATAGCGCAATGTTCGCAGTTAATGTAAATTAATTACATTCTAAGCGACAGATTTCCTTCTGTGACAAACCTTTTTTGTTTACTTAGTAACCTGATATCTCTAACAATTACGATGAAAAATATGATTAAGATCAATCAAAAATTTAAGATGTATTAAGATATTCATCATCCTTATAGAAGTATCGATTTATTATAGAACAACAGTCACTTCCGTATTCTGCTGTCCGTTAAGTCATTCATATAGACGAAAGACAACTATCTACTCTTTTTACGACGTAAAAAATCTTTTTAAAGTAGATATCATTTTAGAATCCAACATCGAGTTTGATTTACAACGTTTTAAATAAACAACATTAATTTAATATTTTACTCTGTCCAATATTTTTATATAAAAGTGAAAACAAAAATACGGTTGTTGTTACATTTATATCAAAACTTCAATTATACCATTCAGACTTAATTTTGGGTATTTTTATGAGCGTTTTATCAAACGATTTATCTAAAAATTAAAGAGTCTATCAATGATTGTAAAATCTTTCAGTACAATCGATTGCTTCTGAAAAACGAATTACAATTTTTTTTTAATTCGGTCAATTGAAAATAGAATTCGTATACCTATTTTGACCGAGTCAATTTCCAACCCTAAAAATATTGAATATAAAGAGTCCAATGTTTTGTTTTCAGCTAGAGGATTCCCTAGGTCTTCGAAAAGCGCTTTGAAACAAGTCAGCAATTGTAGGCATTCGCCAAATCCCGGCTTTCCGACCAATAAACAAATCGTCAAGATGATGTTTTAAAGCATTGTGATCTGACCGCCCAATCAAGAAAACTCGAAAATTTGTCGTCGAATGGGGCGCATTTATCGAAATAGCTTTTTGTTGGAAGTGAAACCCAAAAATTCAGAGTCATTGGGATATGCGGACTTGATGTCCAGTCAGGATAGTTTTGCATCCTGATCTTCTTCAGAAATAGTGAACAATACCTTGTCCAATGAAGTATATTGAACCGTTAAAAACTCCGGGTTGATGTAGTTATTAACACTATTTCCGTGCGAAAAACTTAATCATATGCCATAATGTCGGCTTGTTTGTAATATGGTTGATTGGCGATAAACGCAAACTGCACAACGGTCTTGAATCAAATGGTCCATCAATACGCACAGCTTCAATTTATTTGGACATTTGATCTGCAAGTTCCCCCTCTGTTGTAATCTTTAACAAGAGTAAAGCAATTCACCAGCAAACGTGGGCCTTTGTAATTTGAGCACTTTTTTGCATCATCAACAATGGGGTTTTTACTGGACCTCGAGAGCCTTCCTTTGGTTGTGTAGGATTTTCAACTTCTGGTTTACAGTGACATCTAAGCTACAAATCTTGAAACTTGAAACTTTTTCTGCTATTCGCTTCTTGACAATGCTGTTTGCTGTCGCGAAAAGGACTATAAGAAAATCTAGCCGTACGTTATATACTTGTTAAACTTTTAATTTTGACTGTTAGCACTATGAACACACAACTCGACTTTATACGAAATTCCACACAGGGAAATTCGAAAAAGATGTGCTTCGGTGACATGCGGTCTTCAGTCTAACAAAAGATAACTCTAGGTAAAAATGTCGAGCAAGAGTATTCAATATGTTCATCTGACTTGTACCAAAACGCATTTATTGTTTTAATTTATAAATACATGTGTGTAATTATTTAATTAATTTGAAAAAAGTGCAAAAAGCTCTAAAATTCTAATAAAGATTGTTTCTATGTACCCCATTTGAAATACATTGGAACAGGGTGGTCTAGAAATACAAGAAGTGTAAGTAATTAAACAAATGTTTTAGTGAAATTTTCCATCAGGCTTAAGAAGGAAAAAGTTGCCCTCTAGATTTGAAACAAAAGATTATAAAAACCAGTCATTGAAATTGTCAAAACTCTGAAAATGTAATATCCCACTCAAATATTAAGCCTACCCGCAAAACGCCTAACACTATGAAACAAATCGCTTGCAAATGTGGCAATTCTACTTCAAATATTTGTAATCAATTTCTACAGCGTTGCGAATAACTGTTCTGATGGGCGATTATAATTTCAATGTATTATTATACCCTGCTTTAAAAGGGGTATATAGTAATAGGGATGTCATCACGTCCTTCTATTTCTATTGGAAGTACATGTACCCATATCTTATCGGCATCTTTACAAACACCATTGAATGGAATTTGATATTTTCACAGAATCTGTGACACATAGTGCCATCGTGCACCTGATATTTTTTTTTGAGCGGATTAACATTTGGTGATTTCAAGCATTTTTGACCTATAAGGGTACCCATCTCTTTCGCAAGTCCTAATATACCACTGAATGAGATGACATGTTAAGGGACGTAGTTTGATCTCCCTCGCAACATATCAGTGGAGCGCAAGCAATGAGAAATATAACTTTTGCATTAGATTGAATCATAGACCAAATAAAATCGATTCATGTAAGCTTCTTGGATAAATAGATAATCGAGTCGGACCGATCTGCAACAATTTATTTATGTCCTCCTCTGGAAATGTTTTTACATTAAAACTAATAATTATCGCAAATTTGACAACCATAAAAGTACTTATATACTATGCTTATAACAAAAAAATTACCATTTGTAATTGTTTTCGCTAGCAGATTAAATTTCTTAGGTCAGTAGATCTTACCAAATCTCCTTGAAGACAGTATTTGCACTCTATCTACCGTGATATCCTCCCAAATCACGGGTTTGAGTTCGCACTCGTTTAAACCCCATGACGTATGAAGATTACATTGCTATTGTTCTACACATGTTTATTATTTATAACTCGGATGTTTGCGTTTATACACACTCGTACATTTTTAAGCTCAATATTCATCCGTTTATATGGTTGTACTGTTCTACTTATTGTACCTCAAACTTTTAAAATTAAAGTCTATTTGATACAATTTATTTTAGTGTGATGAAAATATATTTTGGTTTCTTTCTTCATATGTTGAAATTTAATATTGTGTTTTAAAATATTTATCAAACCTTAATTTGTGTATCTTGTCATATAACAATTATGAATAGGTGTACAAAAAGTAAAACTAAACGTTAACCTTTTGAAATTTCAGATTCACGCGTGTTATTACGCGTGTTAAAAGCGTAGCTATAAACAGCTTCTAATAAACAAATTATACCAGCGAAATATTTAAAATGTTTAATCATAGGAATCAAAATAGATAGGAATAACAATTTAAGTAAAGCTACTTGACGTTTATATCTTATCTTTTTAATATTTTTATTTTATTATTATAAAAATTAATTTTATTATGACCGACAGCTTTTAATGTGACAGATCCTTTTTTGTTTACTCCAGATAAACCAAAGATTTAAGATCAATTATTTAAAGTTTATCATGTTTACAGAAGTTTCGAAACAAAAGAGAACAATAGTAACATACAAGATTTATAATGCATTCATAAAGCAAGCCCCTACTTAAATTTACATCAATCAACAAAAAACAAACTCCATTGTGCAACGATCAAAATAAAATTCTAAAATTAACAGTGGAAAAAAATCATGTAAAATAAAAGCATAACGTTCAGATTAAACTGATATTTTTAGCGAGTTATTAAATGGGAGAGAATGTAGTATAAAGTCTAGTTTCAATACTAATTGAAGAAAAAATGCATGTATAAGACATTCATTGCTAACTACAGCGACTTGATACATAAATAGTTAAGTTTTGGCTAAACATGTATATATAATTTACCTTTATTCAAAATACAGTTTAACAAGTTGTTCAGGAAAATCTAATATGGAGAAGACAAAAAGTGTAAGTAATTTGAATAAGGAACAATAATGATCATATTGTCAACTAAAGACAACTATTAAAACATGAGTTTTGTTTACACTTCAAAAGAAAGAAATGAACTGTTCACAACAATCAACACGAAGGAATAATACTTAAAATGAAATCCGTATTGTACGTGTTGATGGTATGCTCTTCTACTGATAAAAAAATATCAGAGAAAAAGCAGTCTTTCGGCAAGGTTTTCTATGCCACATATGGTATTTTTGAGGGTCCGGTACTTATTATTATTCTTATTATGTACAATCGGAACATCTCTCGGCCATTTCCGTCAAGGTTCGAGAAAGTGACCATAGGCGGAAATAACCTAGGTGATCCGATTGATTATTGTACTGTCATTTCTTCGCATTTACGTTTTGGCCTATATATTGGTCCAAGGCTTGCTGTTTTGCCATAGAGTCGGCCAAGGACCAATAACTAAGCAAAATCGTCAAGTAATGATATCTTTATTAACTAGGCCAAAACAATAGATATTTTCATTATTTTACCAAATTAATACAGGATATAAATGGAATATTTTGTCATAATCGGAATCAGACAAAAACCGTATGGACAATTTACTTTTATCTGAGCAATTATTACATTAGTTAATAATTAAACTAAAAACTAAATTAAAACACGACGAGTTTGTTTAAGAATTTAACTCTAATACAGATAACAAATGAATGTATATTCTTGTATTAAGTTGCAGAAAAAGGTTAAAACCAATTAAACATATATTTGCGTTATTATATAGTATTCTCCGTTTGCATACTTCTTAACTTATATACTATTTATACCATCAACCGTTGTGTTGGATCAATATCTTAATTTAATTTAGAAATTGTCAAAAAACCTGATCAATATTAAATTTAACACTTTCTCCAACTTTGTGTTTCGTTTTCTACAAATATAGTTGGGGCCTCGGTACATGGTATTTAGTCTACTATTGATCACGTGGTCTGTCAACACTTAGGTTGCGGGTTTGATTCTCGCTTCGGGAAAGGTGCACTCCACTCCAATCTTAATTAACAAGGATTTCCTTTTTCCTACCGACGGTCGGGGGTTTCTTCGGCTTCCTCCCCCCAAAAAATGGAAGCCACGATATAGCTGAAATATTGATGAAAGTGACAAGCTTGTTGTGTATTTCACTGTGAAGGTTATTATTTTATTGAATGTCTCTAACACAATAAACAAGAATATTTGACGGTCATAACTGTCTTTAATCTTAAAAAACAACTGCTGGTATTTTTTTAAAGCGTCGCTCTTCAAAAGAACACGAAAATATGTCTGAATGTGTATAAATGATCAGCCTGGTTCCTTATTATTTGAATGACAAGTCTGGAAAACAACACACAACACGGCACAACAAATCATCAAGTTATTTCTTATCTAATTGTATTAAGTAAGATTTCGGATTTTATTAAATTTTCATTATATATGTTTAGTACGGATATTTGTATTCTGAATATTGATAAATTGATTCTATTTTAAGTATGTTTAAATTACGTTTTAAAAGAGGGGATAACCTAATAATACTATATTATATTAGTTGAACACAAACAGAAATAAACAGCGTTTAAAAATAACTATTTCTATTAAAAAGAAATGAAATTTTGTTGTTTTCATATTGACACTATAATTATATCTAAGTAAGATTAGCCCCGTGCGGGATCCGGGTGGCCAAAAGAATAGACCGCAGTAGCGCTAGCTTGTCGTAAAAGGCGACTAAATAGCGCCCAGTAACCTGACCGGCGTGTCAGGTCGGTTTGCCTAAAGACCGACTGGGATGTGTGCCCCAGGTGGTTGAATGGGGTACCCCTGGCAAGCTGGGGTTGTCAGGCCATAATACGGAAAACCTGACCGCAAACCATATTAGTGCACCGTGTTGGGAAAAATGCCACGTTCCTCGCACGTTAAAGAACGCTGCTGTAGTATTCGCTATGAGTAGGGATTTCGATCCCGCTACAGGAGGCTGAATTGCCCGACCCTATCCATCCTCCCATTTGCCAGACTTATTTATCGTGCAAGTAGACATAATTATGACTTAAGTGGACATAATTTTCTGATTAAGTCGACATAATTTTATGATTAAGTCGACATAATTTTATAATTAGGTCAACTTAAGTTGACTTAATCATAAAATTATGTCGACTTAATCAGAAAATTATGTCCACTTAATTCTTAATTATGTCTACTTGCACTATAAATAAGTGGAAAAGTAGATGGCACATTCTGTTCAAACAGCGCATTTTCCCTCTTTTTTCTAACCTGATAATGATGACTTAATTCAGTATTATGTTGACTTAATTCAGTATTATGTTGACTTAATTCAGTATTATGTTGACATATTTCCGAAAATATGTCGACTTAATTAAGTGATATGTGGTGGCAGATATATGCCACCATAGCTTTCCAAACTATTTTTGAACGCCTTCAGTATTCAAGTAAACGTTTTTTAAAAAAAATTAAAAACAATAGTGTTAATGATAACAAATTACTATGTCCAAGTGTATTTAGGTACTAAATGAATAAACAGAACGTCGATCGATCGAACTGCCCGAAAAATCAAGAAAAAATATGACGTTAACGTTTTATTTTTTATGTGACAATAAATATTTTGAGGTTCTATTTACAGACGTTAATAATTTATGTAGAAAATTTTTATCCTGGAACTATTTTCGCTCCTACAGCAGAACTAAGCTTCACATCGGGAAAAAACGTTTACATGCATTTTTTCAAAACAAGGACAGAAGTTTATCCTTTCTTTCAATTTCACGATTCGCTATATAGATAACGGGCTTTCATTGAATAATCCAAAAGTCTGTGAATAAGGGGATCACATCTCCCGATTAAACTTAGGACGCCACAGAGAAATAAAGGTCTGTCCCATACCTTGTCTACATCTAGAAACTTGACAATGAAAGTAGATTTAGAACCAAATTTACGACAAAGGGTGATTTCAATCGTCCCATTGAGAATTTTATATTTTGTACATTCTAGCAGCACCGGTATATTGATTATACATCTACCAATTGATCTGGTATTTCCTATCCAGATTCCTTTAATAGATGGTGTCTACTGACAAAAACTATTCTGCCCTCTTACTGAATTGTGACGACCCCCAATATGATTAGTTAACAGATTTTAACTTGAGTAATACGACGAGTGCTACGCGTATAGCAGGAGTAGCTATGAACTCATCCCGGATTTTGTGGGGTTCGTATTACTCAATATTTGGTTTTTGTGATGGTTCGTTTTGTTGCTGCCATATTGTCTTGCTAATCTCTATTTTTACATTCAAGCCTATCCAAAGAACAAAACGGCTTCAAATACATTTTATTATAATATTGCCTTTAATCCACGCATGATAAAGCAAATGACTTTATTGTGTTTAAAGCAATAAAACATACATACATGCTGACCATGTATCGATTGAAAAAAATTACTGACTAAAGTTTTTTGACACACTACAATATATGACAGAAATGCGCAGAGCATAAAATAACCTCTGTAAGGTGCTTTATACTACGATCAGAAAACCATTATCGCAACATCAAACAAACATGGAGGAATTTAAACCAATTTTGCTGCAAATCGATTATCTGCATCACAATTTGTCTGTTTTAATTATTTTACATATATTTTTACATATTTTATATATCGTATCTAAATGAAAGTAAAGGATTTGTATGTAAATATAAGTGTTAATTTATATAAAAACTCGTTAAAAAAATTTTCTGATAAAAAATAAATTTACTTTTGAGACTTAATGTAAGTAAAAAAATTGTAATTATATTATCATTCTTTCGTAATTATTATAATTATTATTAGGAATGTGATTTCAAAGATTAAAAAAAACAATTTGGAATATGGCAACACTTTTAATTTTATTTACAATCATGATGTACTCAACTCCAATCCTAATTGACAAGAATTGCCTTTTTCCGTGTACCGTTCTTCCTCCCTCAATAAGAACTGAGGAATATAGCTGAAAAATTACTGAAAGTGGCATTAAACGCGATTCAAACAAACATACAAATCTTCTAAGCTGGTAAGATTAATTGTGATGTTTTTTCGATAGCGAGTAGTTTGCCTCGGATTGTAAACATATGTTGAGAAAGTATATTTGCTAACCAAACTATGTCGAGTTTTTGTAGGTTAAAATTCCGGCTGCTGAGTGGTCTAATCACATGCAAGGAGTTGTTTTATTGCCATAAGCGTTTGTTGGACCTAAGATTGTTAAATGTTAAGATTAAGATTTCAACTGGATCTTATGTATAAAACTTGTGTTTATCATCTAAAATCAATACAAAGAGTGGTTTCTTACGAAAGCCCAGAAGGCTCATTCGAAATTCGAGAATCGAAATTCGAAATTCGAGATTCGAGATTCGAGATTCGAAATTCAATATAGTTATAACCAATCAGATTGCGTGTGACATAATCGTCTACCAATCAGAATAGTTCTTATATATTCGAAATTCGAAATTCGAGATTCGAAATTCGAAATTCGAGATTCGAAATTCGAAAATCGAAATTCAATATAGTTTTAGCCAATCAGATTGCGTGTGACATAATCTCTACCAATCAGAATTCCTTGGTTATAGCGAAACTACATAAAATTTGGTTGAGTTGTTTTAGGGGAGTTAATACGAAAACCATGATTATTGAGGATTACTGAAAATTCCTAAATTCAAAGAGCCATAACTACCATATAAATTTAGGAATCAACAATTCCTGATAATATGCACTACATATATGGTGTACTAGTTACATACCAAGTTTCATAAAATTTTGTATAGTACTGAGTAGTTTCAGAGAATTTGTGCTGACAAGATAATTAATGGGTATTTTCAGCACATTTCTAAGTTCAAAGGGCCAAAATAAGCCAGTGGCGGATCCAAAATTTCGAAAAGGGGGGCACTGACTGGCCAAGGGGGGCCACTATGGTCATGCTTCAATGATTTCCTATATATCCAACCAAATTTTTCCGTCAAAAGGGAGGGCCCCCTCTGGATCCACCCCTGATAGCCCCCCCCCCACAAAAAATTCCGTTGTACATGTACATGTTTGTTTCTTGATTTGTAAAATCAAGATGTTATTGTAAACTGAATTCATTTGATAAAATAACAAATAAAGCTTATAAATTTGATTTTTTTAACAAAACCATGTTGAACAAGTCATTCGTTGACAAATATGTCGACTGTTAAAACACCAAATAAACATAATAGCACGTGGCTACGTTTATATAAGAATTATTCTGATTGGTAGACGATTATGTTACACACAATTTGATTGGTTATAACTATATTGAATTTCGAATTTCGAATCTCGAATTTCGAATCTCGAGTTTCGAATCTCGAATCTCGAATTTCGAATTTCGAATCTTGAATCTCGAATTTCGAATATCGAATGAGCCTTCTGGGCTTTCGTAGTTTCTGGATAATTTATTGGAAAATAATTTAAACGGCCTGTATTTGTTCTGTATAACGCTAGTTATACCGTTATAAGTCAATCGGCTTAGGTAATTTTAAGATAAATGGTTACACTATTTCAGATATTCAATAACATAAATTAAATCAGAGAGTGTAAATTATTCTAGAACTTCTTCCTGGTCTTAAAGTCCATCCATTTAATATTTCATTCATAAACCTTCATAGATCCAATACCTCTGATAAATCACAATTTACCGTTAAAGCAGGATAAACGTCATTTACGTAAATTGTGTATTAGCTTTTGAACTAAACAAATCAAAAAAGCCAACGTCTCATTGGGTTTTGTTATTTATCCTATCGCATTAAGAAGGTTGTACTAATAGATTCATTTTTCGACGAAGTCTTGTTGCAATAAGTAACATTTTCATTTTATAAAAAATCTGTTTAAATAACACAGTAGTTAAAATGAAATGTCTTCTTGTATTAGTTTTGTTCATGTTAGTCATATTTGTAAATTCTTCACACTTCAGAGGTGGAACGATAAGTTGGAAACCAATACACGGACAAACGGTAAGATATTTGTCAATATTGAATCGTTGAATACTCCAATCGACGGAATAATTTTATCTTTATTATTTATAATGACTAATATCAAAACACCAGAATGTAATATTGAAAAAAAACCATATCGTTAATTACCATCTTCGGAAATTTATTTTACATTACATTATTGCATTCAATGCCTGCATAATTAAACATTCTAGGTTATTAAGAATCTACTAAATATGTTTTTTCTATTTCATCATCTACATTAAGTATACGTTTTGTATTTTTTTTCCAATATTTTTGTACACAATGTTTGCTTCTGTACTTTGTTACGCCACTAATGTAGGCTTTTGATCGACATTTTTCACATGAATAACGGCAACTAGACCCGTGTCTTTATTTGTGCATGACACGCTTTTCCTTCAGAAACAACTGGTTTTTCTCCTGGTTATAAAGAAGTTCGGATGTTCTTTATTTTTATATTTGTCTATCTTTTGTATTTTTTGTACGAGTTATCTTGTTATATGGCTATCGTTAGATTAAATTTACTTTCAAAATGGGTTGGACATATGGGAGCGGGCCAGGTTGCTCACAATCCAAGATTGGACAGTTTGTCAATGACACTTTCATTGGAGATAAATTTTGGAAATGTGTAGATGGCTGTACGCCTGACGGCAGCTCACCTGTAAGTGTAGGGACTGCCTATTACTACTGTACAGCAGCCGATACTATAGATGATTGGGAGCAGGGAGAAAATAGCTTCCAGTATAACTTCACTGGCAGTGGACCTTTTACAATAAGGTAAATTATTGCAAACACCGGACATTTAATTAAAATTTAAATTTTTGTTCCAAATTTAGTTACTTAACTGCAGATTCACAATTCATTTTGTTTGAAATTAAATCCAATTACTAACTATAAAAATAATACACAAACAATGGCATATTCTAATTGGTTTATCGTAAGCTTCTGTTTTTTGTAGCAGATTGTAGTTTTTTTGTTTTGGCCATGTTACCATCTTTTCCATATTCATTTTGGTTTTTCTCATATTTTGAAATCTTCTGATCAATTATTAAAACAACACAAACATGAATAAGACAAAGAATTTTTGTAATTCATGAATATGTCGACTTGTTTTAAAAATATGCTTTTGTTAAAAACTGGGACCTAACAATAAACAAATGTAAAAGTTGAAATAAAAGTTATACACCATATCAAATATTTGTAGTTTTACTGGTGCAATGTGGATGGCCTTAGATTTTGGCAATCCGAACGGTTATGTTCTACTGACAACAATTGATTTAAGAATCAGAGATGATATAAACTCTATTAACAGTAGTCCCATAAGTGCCAGTAAACCATTATATACGTAAGTATATTAAAGACGGTTAAACAAGTTGTTTATCAGTATAAACATGTAAGATTTTGTCGTACAAAATGGAATACAAGATTCGCGAAAGTTAAATATTTCAAATTTCAATTCCTCGAAGCAAGTCGGGATTAAAAAAATGTGTCGCCATTTTCGTCCTTTAAGTGTGGGTCAACATCAAGTTCTTTAATATTTTTATTAGAATTTGTAATGCAAGTTCGCTCTTTACAAGTTTAAATGTTCCAATGAATTTGATTTATTAATTGTCTATTACACTATCGATGCCTCGTTTGACAACAATTTGTAAACACCCATCTTCAAAGTTATAGCCCGACCACAGTCAGGGCGTGTTCTACTTCCGCCTTTACTGACAAGGATTCCCAGATTCCAGACCAAGGTCGGAGTTTTCATTGTGTGATTTGGCTCCCTCCACTAATAAATTGCCATGATATAGCTACAAAAATCCTATAGAGATACAAAACTCCCTTAAAAAAATCTGTTACATTTTGTTCTAGATTACAATATGGTTGCTACCAAGAACTGCATCTTCCTATGCATGACCCGGATGGAGATCTGGTCAAATGTAGGTGGGCGCGTGACAAAGAATGTGACAGCGTTTGTCAGGCTCTTCCCGATGCAAATTTAGACGAGGTTTGCAATTTAAATATTTTTTGCTGAATTTTTAATATATGAGAGTGTGTTCGGTGTTTAGCAGTTGTATTGTATTTCATGATCAAACTACTATGATTATATGTACAGCATACTAATTCATTAATTTTAAAATATGTCTTCAAAGTTTGCACTTCATGTTACAGAGCCTAGATACATATAACGCTTCTTGTCATATGTTACTATGATTACACTTTTTTTTATATCTCACACGGTTCGCGTCTCACTGAGATTATGGTGTACTCGACTCAATCTTAATTGACAAGGATAGCCAGTTTTCCCACCGAAGATACTCCTGCTTCCGCCACCAATAAAAGCTGGACGCTATGATATAGCTGAAATATTGCTGAAAGTGGCGTTAAACATCATTAAAACAAACACACATACACGTACAAATATATCTCGCACTCTTATTGGTTACACCAATCAACTTGGACATTGGCAAAAACAAAAGATTTTGAGATTGTTTTCGAAACATTTGTAGGGTACCTGCACATTAAAATTTAATACTTCAAGAGTAACCCGGTACAAAGATGATGGTTGGTACGCAGTCGCCTTGACATTTGAAGATTTCCCGAAGAAAGTTATTCGTGTTGGAAATAAGATGTACAATGTAACCATGGCCCTGTCAACAGTCCCTTTGCAAGTATATATGTATTTTGAAAGACTTTTTTCTTCATATTTTTTCCCTTGTATTAAACCGATACTGTAAAACAATTCTGCGACATATCAAATTATTGTTTTTCTTCACTAACATAACTGAAGGTTTGCATCAAATAAACTTCTTCACCAAGGCAAAACCATATACAAAAAACTTAATTAAAAAATGCTTCAGTGCCAAATTTCACAACAATTCTAGAATAAACATGTTTTGTTTAAATGTTAAGTGAGTAATGATACTTTGAAAATTCGACACAAAAATATTAGTCAAAAACCGACATTGGGACCATACAGGGAGGGTTTCTTGTGCTCGACACATACAACGCATTCCTATTTTGGCTAATGGGGAGGCCTTCTCGTTCAGGGGATTGTCAGGTCAGGATACGGAAAGCTTGGTCGCAGACCGTAAATTGGAATTGTTATCTAAATACTGTAATATGTACGTCAATACGGTAATTTTGTAAACAGAAAAATTTATATGACTTCAGTAAAAAAAATGAAATGAACAGCTCCTCATATGAGTTTTGTCCATGTTCGATGTTAGCCCGGTTCGCTGTTAACCATATAACTCAAAAATAATTTTAAAAAAACACGATCGTTAAAATTAAAACCCCATAAAACGAGCAACAATTAGTTTTATTTTGTTTTCTAAATTTTACGGTCATTATTAGGTGGTTTTAACTATCAAACAAGAAAAATGTGAGTTAAACTGAAACATACATCGTTATTGCATAAGAGCATTCGTCGAAATTGTGAAATGTCATATTTTCAGATCATTACCCACATTCAAACCAAAGAGTCCTGACTATACTTCTTGTACTGAAAGCATTGTTGTGTTCTAGAGAAACTGGATTTTCTTTAGTTTATAAGCAGCAGGACCCAGTTTCTGCTTCATTACATCACATACAACAGGAATCTGATACCAAAACAAAAACACTTGAGCATTCAGTAAACTGAAAAATATGGGCCTGCAGTTCCGCTTTGTTTAGCCTAATTGGTTTTTTTCCCCATTTTTTCAGTTTTTGATTCATTTGGTAGGAAAACCAACACCTTGTAATTGGAAACCTGAGTTTGTAGAACCAACTCCTTTGGAAGGAAGCAAGATCAGCATTCCAGAGAACACACAATTTGATCTTAAAATATATGCAGCTAATACTGCATATAGAAATGAAAGGTTAGGAAAAATCTAGAAGCATATATTAAAATGATGGCAATGTTTTGTAGTTTGTTTTAATGTTGTTTAATTATTTTAGTTCTCCGTCAGTAGCCTCCATTCCAAATTCCACTAGTTCATTAATTTCAAACTTCGTTGTCTTGAATATTTCCAGTGCTCATCCCCCATGCCTAGCGCATCTCCAGCTGGGGGATAAGTGAAGCCCTGTGAGATTATAATACGTAAGGCCTTACTGTAGATCAAGTTGGTAGTTCATTTTAAAAAGTGCCACGCTCCTTGCACGATAAAGACCCCTTTCGAAAAGACTATAAGCTTGTTGTAGTATCTAGAGAAGTCTAAATTCTGTGTCCAACCTAAAATATTTATTTTAGTGGCTGGAAACATTGTGTTCCCGTTGGTACATCCGTTTTCCTTGTTGATTGTTATTCTCGTGCTGAATATATCGGAAATATTACTCATTGGACGTTAAGAAAACATTCAATCAACCAATAAATTTTAAATATATTTTTAGCTTTTATTATTGAGAAATTATATTTACATAAATAAAAATGCAAGTTTAATACAAGTTTTATTGTGAAAATGAAAAGGACCGTTCTCAAAATCGACCTCAAGAAAAATATAATTATAGGGTAACAAAACTTAGTCTTACCAGACCAGCTGGACTTACGTTTCAAGGGCCCACAGACGATCCTAACCGAAGTGGTGTAGTGTACTGGCAGTTAGCATGGACGCCAAGTGTAAACGACCGTGGAACTCATATCGTCTGCGGAATGGCTGAGGACATTTCTGGGTAATAAGAAAGTATCTCGTATTAAATATATCACGTCATCACTGCTGTTTATGTGTTAAAATACTTAAAGCGTGTCTCATTTCATTATTGCCATGGGGTCATGAAGTGGGAAGTCTTAGGGAAATGTCACCACCTTTCTTTACAACAGAAATATAATTTAAATAATACATTATAACACGTTTATGTCATAAAAAAAATGAAAATAACACAATTTGATGCACATTTCTAGATTTAGGACCCTTTGAAGTTTGTTAATGTCGTAAAAAGAAGCCACTATATCTATATCGGTTCAATTTTCCATCACTGCTCAACTCCTCTACATCGTTTTAGGTGTTTATATAGCTGAGATGTTTGTTTCTATTTAAAATATCTGCATTAAAGTTTATATTAATTATACTTCGTACATATTTAAAAATTAATTACTTCTAGACATGTAAGTGACACACGATGTATCACGCTGATAGCTTGGGGTAAGTAAAAAAAATTGAGCGTCAAACTGTAAGTAGAAAGCGTAAAGGGCATATAGTTTTAAGACCATAGGTCGTGTATTTGCACCAATTTGTTTGCGGTTATTTGTCTCTCTGTTCTACTTTACCAAAAATAGTAATCAAACTCCCTAATAAACATCCTCTAAAAATTCTTTATAGTTTGTATTTTGGTGCCGATCGCGAATCCATTGGAGCTACAGTTTTACGACATTGAGGCCGCGTTTTTTCGACATAGAACCACTTTGAAACAACATACTAAGTAAGCCTGTTAAGCAAGCGTGCTTTTTTAATAATTTAATTTAATAAAATCCATAAATGATTAGATGCTACCAGTGTGGTTTGCCGAACAATCTGTTGTGTTTTGGTACACATTCTTACTACGTTTTCAACTATATAGTGAACTAAAATAGATATTTTTGTAGAATTAGTAACATAATTTTCCACCAGGAACTGTGCATTTGGGTTGTTATTCTAATTTTTCATGTTATGCCCTTGAAAACATTTGTATATGATCGTACGAATTGCTTGACTTTTGTGTCAGATAAACAAGAGCAATAATAGACAAATGCAAACATATATAGTATTTAAAAGAGCACATTTATCAAACTGATCACACATAAACCATTATTTTAGTCTTGCAATGAACAATAATCAAAAGAAGAACTATGAAAACCAAATGTTCTCCTTTTTACTCTGTTCATTAGAGACCCGTCGTGTTTTTCGTATTTATGCGTATGTATAGGCCAATCATCTTGTGATACGTAACGTTGAGGCAAAGTATAATACAAAAACTAAACATTTTAAATAAAGAATATCTTTTAAACCGTTACGAATATGAAACCATTATTCCTGTTGTTCACATTTTGAACGTAATATTACAAAAGAGCACAATGAAATTTTGTAAATTACTGACCTGTTATAAATTATTAAATAAATAAACATTATTTCAGATATACTGATTGACCCATGTTCTGTTAAATCATGTCCTAGTAACCAATTATGTTCTAGAATTGGATCTACACTGGAAGCTGAATGCGTTTGCCCTGTGAAAACGAAGCTCTTTGGTCAGATGTGCATAGCGGGTAACATAAACGATAGTTCATAAAAATCTAACTACTAGTATTTAATGAAAACAATGCGCTTGAGTACAAATTGCATTTAACTACAAAACTGATAACACAAAAAGGAAGCCGACCTAACAACTAGAGCCGCAAGTCAGGGTACAATTAGAAATATAGACTGGCATATATAATACGAAACAAAAATCAAATAGTGAGTAACCCGAACCCAATAAACACAATGGGTGCACTCAGGTGCTCCAAGCATGTAAGCAGTGATTAATTAAGTCATCGTGACGATAAAGTATTTCCGTTAACAAAATACTTTTAATGTTTAATTATGTTAATCCCTTGACCTTGATGTTTGAAGAAACAACCATTACACCGATAACAACTTTAGTAGTAATGTCAAGTCCTGTGCCATTTACAACCACATCCGTTGTACCCACATCAACGATTAGGACAACAACGCAATTTCTACTGACAACTGCATCTTCAGCGAAACCAACAATGGAGCCGAACGCAACAAATAAATCTCAAGTACAATCAGCGATAAAGTTGTCCACAATTATTTATCAAATAACGACTGTTATTTACACATTGTAAAATATAAAATTTGTACGGACTCTTATTAAACATTATTGTATATAAATAGACGAAGTGCTTCTGTTTCCTTGGTTGGCTCCTCATTTAATGCTGATTTGATTGCATGGGATTGCCGATTTGGTACCTTTTGTCTTTGTTGTTTCATGACTCGGCAAACTAATGTCCAATTGTATTTGAAAGATTGATTTCCTATAACGAGCAATTAAGTCATGGTGGCGATAAAGTATTTCAATTACAAAAATACTTTTTTCTGTTTAATTATGTTATTAATCCCTTGTCCTTGATGTTTGCAGCAACAACCATTACATCGTTAACACCTACTTTAGCAATAAGGTCAAGTCCTGTGCCATTTACAACCACTTCGATTCAACTCACATCAGCGATAAGGACAACAACGTCAATTCTACTGACAACTGCATCTACAAGAAAACGAACAATGAAGACAAACGCAACAGATCAATCTCAAGTACAACCATCACAAACAACAGTGGTGTCAACTAGTACATGTAGAACATTAAACCACCAATCCTCAACGTCAGGAGTTTCAGCCATTCTTAATATCAGAACGTCCCCAAGGAACGCGAATAAAACAACAATTTTTCCAAGCAGTCAAAGCCGGACGACAATAGCTAACTTGGGTAACATATAATAAATAAACTTTTGCTGTTTATAAATTTTGAATATCAATATTATGTATATGATATTCGGAATATAGTTACTTTGTAGTAGAAGAAGCTAACATTATTGAAACAAGAAACACTTTTACGGAACATTTGCCTATTAGATGTCTATAAAAACAAAAGGAATGTTTTAAGAAGAAATCGAATAAAGTAATCCAAAAGTTCATTTGATTAAGCCTTATGTTTGCAGAAAAGATTTTTTAACCTTCGGCCAATATAAACATGAGTAGTATTTGTACTGGCCATAGCTGAAGTATGATAAGCAGAAAATGAGAGGAAACTATCAGAAACAAAGATTGTCCAGTGAGCACTGACAAGATTTTTTGTCCAAGTGAAAGCAATATCTCAGCCAGACTTCAGTTGAGAAAAAACCTTCAAACGCGATAAGCGGGTTCGATTCTCACTGCAGGCAGGGTGTACTCGACTCCAATCTTAATTGACAAGGATTGCCAGTTTTCCTACCGCAGGTCGGGGGTTTTCTCCGGGTACTCCGGCTTCCTCCCCCAATAAAAACTGGACGCCATGATATAGCTGAAAAATTGCTGAAAGTGGCGTTAAACACCATCAAACAAACAAACAAAAATCAAACGCGATAACGTTCAAATGTAACGGTAATTTAAGATCACAGGTTCTTCAAAAAAGACGTAAAACATTTGATATCGGTTCTGGCGTTCAAGTACAGGAGTGGAGTCTTTTTGAGTAAATGATAAAGGCATAGAGCCGCCATGTTTTAACTTTGAAGTACAACGAGTTAGGTTTTATAAATATGTTTGTAGAATGTTCATTTGTTTTACAGGTTTTAATTCCCGACAATCCCTTCATAACGAAACTTCATACTACAGTTGCATGAAATCGAAAGAAGTAGTATTGTTTATAACGTTCATATTCATACTACTGATAGCTCTGGCAATAGCATCTGTTATTCTGACGTATACTTTAATCAAGACAAAGAAGCAGATAAGAGATATTAGGAAAACAACTCATCAATTTGAAATTCAGTAAAGTGACATGACAAGTCGTTAGAACTTAACATTATTTGCACTGCAGAGAAAGTAAACTATATATAAAGTGTTTTATTATCTATTAATCATTTTAAAAAATACAATCCAAATTTAAATACTATGAATTTTACATAATTTGTCTATGTTTTATATTCTTCTCTACTATTTACCCGTGTAGTTTAAATGCAGTTTACTGTACGTTAAAGACCTATTCAATCAATTTCTTACCACTACTGCCATGTCACTGCTTGTGGACTGTATGTTCTCAAGTGCTTAACAAGCTCAGTAGGTAGGCAATATTCCAGTGTTCACATACAATTTGGACAATTTATTGATAACACATTATTTAAATAGGTTTATCTCCTTCGTGCAGGCATACTTATATGAATTGGGCATAACTTTTGATTTTTTAGGTTTTAGGTTTTAGTTAACTTTAGCTTTTGGTAGATTAAGTTTTATTCATAAACCTTTTGGGAACAAATGACACTATGTGACAACGATTCTGTGAAAGTGTTATTTAGTGGAATAAGAGTTATAGCACATACGAAATCGTGCAAGGGACAAAAGGAAGGAAGATCTACCGAACGAATGAAGGACACCCATCGCTATATACCCCCACCTAATAATCGTTAACATGATAGCCGCAAATTGGGGTTTAATTTCTTATTGATTTTTCTAGTGATATTTAATTTTTATTTCCTGCATTTCCTCTAAGCAAGTGCCTTTTACGCAATAAAATCATGGACAGGTCTGTATGGAATAAATGTAATAGTCAACGTATGGTACCTCTACATACTATTACTTTAGAGTTCTAAAAGAATAATACAGTCAATAGTACAGAGTAGGTTGCGCTGCACAACATTATACAAATGTATTTATACTAGTATTGTATTAACAGTTCGTCAGTGCTTAGCTTTTTTTGCAGGGCGTTTTATCATTTGTAATTGTGTTATTATGCTGAAATATAATTGTGATTAGCATTACCTTTCGTTTCTATAATAGTATTTTACGCCTAATTCCCTACTTTGTGCTTCTGTCCTTTAAAACAATACAACTATTGAATGTTGCTTACACGTGTCACAATCTGTGGGTAGTCACATGTCAGTTCTTGTTTCTTTTACCCATTGTAAATTTGTTTTTTTTTATTTTGTTACATTTTTACATAGTGTTACTTTTGTCAGCTAAAGATATCAACATTTGTTTATTGCTCCCGTAAAGGGTCTGCCTAGAACTTGAAAAAAAGATCGTAGTTCAACACAATAAAAACAACAAGTACTGAAGAAAACTGCAAGATCAACACTTGTAGTTCTTTAGAAGACATCTGTCAACGAAAGCAAGACACTGTCATGAGCGTGCTAGCAGAAACCTGTCAAAACTTTACTCCGATTTAACTAAAGACAAGAAGAAGCAGAGTTTCATCCCGTAGTGGTCTGATAAATCTACCATTGCAAAACGAAAATTGAAAAAACAGAAGCTTCAAGACTATTGCTATTCCTTTTGCAGAGAAACTGGCAGCTATCTTAAGAAAAAAAGCAGAATTAAAAGAGAAAATTCAAAAATCCAAGATGCGCCCAAACCCAAAAGAAATCCGAAATCGAACAGGAAGCTGCCAGAGGAAATGGAACAGGAAATCGCTCGGTAGAAACTCAAAGATGGACATCTGATCAGCGAGTTAAAGGGTTGAAAGCCCCTGGTCAGATTCAGTCGCAGAAGCCTAAGCACGTGTCCTGGACGATGACAACTGGAGTAGAGGTCCAGACTTGGACGATCTTCTTACAAAACGGACTGAGAGCCCGCTTCATCGCCCACAGTACCCATCACGTCTGGTACTGACCCAGAATTTAAAAATCTTTCCGGTCGCAGACCAAATGACTCAGACTCTGACGAAACTACATTGCGCTGCATCGGTGCAATCCACCATAACGTCGGAAAGATACATCGTTGTCCTGAAAAGGACAGCCGGTTGATATTACTAGGACCATCGAATTTAATCTACCGTCGAAGACATCAAAGCCTGAACAGACTGGATATTACTATCTAGAAAACGGATAAAGTCACATCTAAATCGGGACGCACGTGAATTGGTGCCTCAAGTCTCCTGCTCAGAACAACTAGACCTTCGTGCTTAGATTCTCTATGTTGACGTATTCATTGAAGACAACCGAAACCGTATAATCCAGATGTATGCTATTATCGTTGACCAAAGTAACCGGTCACTCGTGTGTAAATATGGTTGACATTCAGGAAGGTTACGTGGATCCCGCAACGAAGAACTAGCAACAATATCTCTTTTAAGAACACAGGACGACGATAGGCCTGGTATGTCCTATGAACGCAGATTATGCATGCATAAAATGGAAACGGAACTCTGCAGAGACACTACTGGAAGCTAGGTAGCTCCGTTATCCTTTCGCATACCACGTCAGCCATTGCCAAATAACAGACAACTTTGTGTTAAACTGAACAGATTGATTATCAGGATGGAAAGGGGGTACATAGTTTTGGAAATTTTGCCAAAGAGAATTTTAAAATATGTTTTCATAGTTATGTTTTGTGTTTTAATCATAATATTGCAACATTAATCGGACAAATATTGCAGTTCATTGCTATAGATGATACTTTCTTGTATTCACCAGGCAAACCAAATCTTCCGAGTAGGGTCTTTGACGCGGAATATTGGGTCCACCAGTCACGAAACTTATTAACAGCAATAATTTCATCAGTCACGTTCTGTCTGTTCCGTCCGTGTTTCTCAACATCGCAAAGTGAGTCAATTGTCCTTAAAATGTAATTATACCATTGGCCGCCACACCATGATTTCATTGATCGTCGATAGAATTCCACTCTTACATGCAATTTCTAAAGCAGCGAATGTAACAATGCTACATTGTTTAAGAAAACCATCAAAATTTCAGCTAGAAAGATTTAAGAAAAATGATACAACTTCTTAAAATTTTATCAATACAAAAATTTACAGACAAAACATTGTACATAAAGTGCATAGTTGTTGATTGTGTTCTAGAAAAGTAACTGATAATACTAGAACAAATAAATAAACAAAACACGTGTAACCTGTTTTATACCTTCATTTAGGGTGTAATTAAAGTACCTTTATCAGTCAAATTCTGTTAATAGAACTAAATTACACAAAAATTCAAAGTAGGTTTGCTTTTTAATTTGAATATTTTTATTCTACACATGCCTTTACAAACCTATAGTTAACCAGATTTTGTTGAGCCATGTGCAATATAATCTCTTTTATAGACATTACATGAACATTTTAAAGCTAAATTTTGCATATTTTGGACTAACATGTGACAAAAATTAAGACTTATTCCTAATAATTTGCTTAACTGTGGCCCTAAATTCAGCAATTTGTGACACAATGTAATTTTTAGCGAAATGTTTTTATTGAGATGCCCAAACTTTGTTAGAAATTGATTCAAACTTCAAACTGAAAATAATGTTTAAATTTTACCCTTTTTGAAATAATTTGTCTTATCGCAATGCACTCAAATGTAGACGAATATGCCTAATTCTATAGTCTGCTTGAGACCATGTTTTCTTTTTCAGTACCTATTCCAGTTAGTTCGAATAAGAGAATCCACAATCTAGGAAAAAAACCTTTATGTTCATTCATAAAAAATATCTGCTAAAAATAATCTTAGCTATTAGTAGAACGGTAGTAAATGGTTTGGTAATAGTCGAAAATACTACCATTTCTGTCATTTGCATACCTTTGTAACATTGATCAGAATTCTAGGTAAGGAAATTATCAACTTTCATTCAATTTCCTTTTTTCACTAGTTTGAACATCTTGAGACAATCCCTCTTTAACTAACACAATGAATAAAAAATACTCATTGTGACAAAAAATTACCAAAATTTCATCTTGTAGGCTCTAAAAAACGATTTACCCCTTTTAAAAACTAAACGCAAGCCAGAGCTTACCTACGCAAATTTGGACACCTGTAAATATTATTGATCCAATCAGAACACATCATACGTATTCACTGTTGTACTTAATGTAGAGCACACAATCTGGTAAGCTGTTATTAGTCTTCATTTCTCGTTTTCGAAGCGGCATACAGTCGTTGTGTTTTGTACAAACTTTTCGCTTTTAGTTCAATATATTTTAGCTCTATATGAGACATATTTACCTAAATATTGTCAAGTGATAACTTATAATTTAACCTACGTCATCATAAAGTTAGACATGTATTATTAAACGTCCCAACTCTAATAATAGTTTACATTTTCAGAAAATATTCGGAAGTAAGATTTAACTATCACATTATTGGCAAAACAATAAATGCAGACAGACTTCTCTGTTAATCAAACGAAACACAACAAGAAAAGTTACTCTTCATACGTTTATAATTCCTTGTTCGTCTATTACATATCAAGTGCTACCTTTCAACAACTTATAATAACCGAATAATTCTTGATAACTAGGTCACGACAGAAAACAAACATATTGTCACTGATAAACATGAGGAAGAGAAAATACAAAGGAACAGACAGATTGAAAGTTATGTCATTTTTCTTGTACCTAGTGCTTATATAACTATGCTTTGGAATCAGTTTTAATACGTTTTCAGATACCAAGCGAATTACACAATTCGTACATAAAGTGATTGCTTATAACTTCATGGTCACGTGTCAGATATATGATTGCACACACAACGGATAAGATAACATTGATGAAAAATTATCTATGTGTACTTTGTTTTTAGCCCTCGTACTTTACTACACAACGGAAGTTATTTTCCGTTCTGGGTTAAAGCTGTTGAAGCCTTTTTTCCAAGATGGCAAACAACAAGCAATAATTTGAGTTCAACAAATAGGACAATCAACTCCAGAACAACAGTGATTTGGTTTTTATTTAATATCGGGTACGGTATATAGTTATGTTGCCACTGTTATTTTGATCAATATTATACTGATTTTATTATTGTAATAAATATCGAAGCAATTAAAATAGAATGTCGCGGACATTTCACTATAGCATAGTTTTGAAACATTAATTTGTAATTTTTTGTTAAAAGCAAATGGCCACCATTTGATCACAAGATGCAACGATAGAGGCCAAAAATAGTTGTTCACATCATCCATCTTCACATGCACAACTGCCTACTTAATGAGAAAATTTTAATTACTAATATGTAATTTTGTATTTCATAATAAAATTACAAAAATACGATCTCGATCGCCTACATATGGTAATATCCCAAGACCCCTCAGAGCTTCGCACGTCTTATTTTTTGAAAAGTTGATAACACCAATTCCGGATCAAGAGGTACAGTTCTGTTCTCTCAGCAATTCGTACTTTACAAACATAACAGCGCATGCTTCTTCGAATGCCGTTTAACGCGCTACATTAAAGACACTTATTTCGACCTAATTAATGAACATTTTGACCTAGAACTTTCAAACAGTGACACAGATTCCTTGTTTGAAATTTTTCTCAGGCAATTAATAAAGTCACGCGTATTCGTTCTTATCGTATGTACACGTAGTAACATTATCAGCAGAGTACAATTGATTTTTGCATTGTAGTGCTCGATAAACATATATTTAAACATGCGATACCATTTATAAACCTTCCTCTATTTGTCCAGAATCGAATTCTTTGTTAAAAAAACATTGCAATTCTTGTACTTACCTTTTTCATGACATTGTGCTAACTTTTTCATTTATATTTTGTTCATATTATTATTGGTATATTTATAACCTACAAATTATAATCGCTGGATTACCGGAACTAAAGATAATGAATGAACGAATGAAAGGAAGACTAAATAATTAATATGTCGTTAAGCTTTTATCACCAAATTTCTAATACCCGTAAGTTAAACCTTATCCTCTAAAACCATTTACACTTGGCACATAGATAAATATTAGAATTAAAAACATTTTCGAAATTTCAGATCGGTAAGTTTATACAATAAATTTTGTACGAATCGACTGACTATTTAGCTGCTGATACCTTCGGGGACTTACAGTCCACATGCAGAGGCATTTACTTAGTGATACCATTTAGGCGTGCGGAGAATTACAGATGGCGACAAGCAACTATGATGGTGACATCCAAGAACAGACAATAAAATGTTTAAACTGCAAAACAAAGTTCGACGAGGGAGAGAATACGCCTAGAGTATTACCATGTCTTCATCTAATTTGCTCCTCTTGTTTAAAAAAACTTTTTAAAAACAACACTCAAGTACAATGTCCACAATGCGGTAGTACGAAGGAGACTATTGATAGTATATTAGACGACTTGTTCCCTGTTGATTATGCTAAACTAGATCTGTTAAGGTTCAGCAAAAGTTTTTCCCGAAATACTAAGGTAGACTGCAATATGTGTGACGACAAGAAACCTGCATTGAAGTGGTGCCGAGATTGTGAGACATTCTTATGCGATACTTGTACAGGTATTCATATGAAACATAAAAGACTTAAAATTCACGTTCTAGCCGACATTAACCAAATTCAAAGGCCATTGGACTTTTCACTTCGGATCTTCTGCACGAAAGAAGGGCACTCAAATATGCCAATGAATATATACTGTGCAGGACAGAATTGCAGAAAAACAATATGTGCTACTTGTTGGATTGAGGATCACAGTAATCACTTAGAACACACAAAGCGGGATTTACGTGAACAGTTTGAAGAGGAGGAGAAACTCATACATGACAAAGCATCGAAAACGAATGAAAAACAACTAAGCATTGATGAGCTACAACAACGGATAAACGAGGAAATTGTGAATGTTAGTAAACAAGCTATTAATGCTGAATTTGAAATTACTACAGCTTTCAATAATTATAGTCATTTGTTAGAGGCACGAAAAACAAGCTTGTTGGAAACACTTAACAGCGTCACAAGACAAAAGCAAACTATTTTGACAAACCAGACTGCTGAACTAGAAAAACACAAAAGAAAGATGTCTGATGCACAGGACTTTCTGAGGCAATCATGTCTCTCACAGAATCCAGCAGCATTTTTAGCTTTATCTCCCGTCATGAATAAACGATTTGAAGAACTTAATAGCAACAAATATGACCAGTCACCACAAGTTGTAAGCGATGTTGCTTTTAGTAACAGAAATATTGGAACAAAACACATGACAGGTAAAGAATTTGAGGAAGCACTGACTAAGCATGGGGAACTGTTATCTTCAACAGCCTTTCCACCAAACACCTGTGTTTTAAGTACCAAACCAAATACCCAAGGTGAGGGCATGTGGATAGAAATCTCTCTAAAGGACTACAATGGAGATACCATTGATGACAGATCAGTCATTTTGTCAGCAATTGCAACTGAAACATCTTCTGGAGCCATCACTAGATTAAATTTCCGCAAACTCGGCAATGGATCATTCATATCAACCAAAAAACTTAATGATAATTTGAAATATCAATTTCGTCTTCTGG
The DNA here is from genome assembly GCA_944474755.1 of Limnoperna fortunei. Taxonomy (NCBI): domain Eukaryota; kingdom Metazoa; phylum Mollusca; class Bivalvia; order Mytilida; family Modiolidae; genus Limnoperna; species Limnoperna fortunei. The sequence continues at coordinate 38,188,925 of OX104113.1, forward strand.
TTAACGGTGAATATTTTAAAGATGTTGAGAACACTGAATGCATGGAAACTTCGACAGGTACGTGTTAAATTATGAATGCATTAGATTTGTTTTTTCTTTATAATACATGAACATGCTTACCAATAAACATTAAATGCTAAACAATAACTGGAATGATGTGTGACCATAGAACTAGACTAAAATATTTTCAAAATCGAATAGCCAATGTTGTTTTACAATACCATGGTCACAGTTGTGGCATAAAGTTCGTATATAAATGTTTAAAAATGTTATATTTATAGTGCACTGGGAAATGAAATGGTTGGCGTTTTTTGTTGTTGGATATTATGTTGCCTTTTTTGCTATCAATGAACTGGCAACAAAAACTATTACAAGTTAATATAGCAAATTTTTTTTCTGATTGAAGTGCGTATAACAGAAGAAGAGTTGAACACCTACGAGTTAAACGGTAATCTTTCTGTGTGTTGTTAGTGGTGTTTTTACTTTCTATTTTTGTGAAAAAAAATGTTCAATGTTTAGTTATTACCGTTAACAAAGTCTTTAATTCATTTTCTTTATTAGGTATATTTTCAGAAGTATTTTTAAAACTATGTATAAAATTGGATGTATAGTTTGTAATTTTATGAATATTAGTTTGATTTGATTTTAAGGTCTTTTTACATGCATTGTATGTTAAAATACAAAAATATCGGTTGTATTTTTTCACCGTTGGTATTGTTTTGATATTTTATGCAAAAATGGTACAATTTATTTTTAGATTTATATGGGACTAGACAAGATTATGCAGATACTGTTAATGAATTGGGTAGGTATATAAATGAATTAGATTTTGTCTCGTGGCCTGTAATGTTGTTAGATCTTCAAAGCGACAATAACAAAAAGGGGAGCTAGTGTAAGTTTTAATTTTAATACGATTGTATTTTTGACGGCTTTAATTTGCCAGTTTTAATTAATTTTTGTTTTGTTTTTAGATTTGAGCACAGGTAATATGAATGGCAGGCATACAGATTTTGGTAGGTCTCTTACAATTTACAGGAAGGCGCATGATACCGAATGAAAAATTTCGATCGACATGGAACTCCTGTCACCTACTCACCACTCGTGATGCAATTGCTTTCTGTCATCTTTTACGTGTTCAGAGAGTTCACAGAGCTTATCGTTTTTCGCGAAACCGGGATTAAGCATAGAAATCTGGCGGACGTGTGTTTTGATAATCCAAAGCTCATGCCTACATTTTTGCATTAATGGTGTCTTATTATACTTTCAATACTTGTTTAAGTTGTGTTTGGTCTATGCAACCTTTCATCGTTCTTCTATTTCTATCTACACTACATGGCAGTAAATAAGTTTATTGTATGTTAACTAATTGTATACACATATGTCTTCTATTAATTTTAGTAAAATAATCACAGAAATGTTGTAGCGTAGCTGTGCAAGGTTTCAGCGATAGCATAACCAAATATATATCTTCTATGACATTTAGTAAATTCATTGTGAGCCAGCTTTAGAGATTTTTTTTGTAAAACCTAAGTTTGTTTTCTTCAGGTATTAATGAAGCCACCGAATCCATTCAGTTACAGGAATGTTGTAAAACTGTGCAAGGTTTCAGCGAGAGCACAACACAAGTTGTATTAAAAGATAGAAATGCTTTTACTGTGCCTTCGCCGATTACAATTACTAAGCTTGACAAAAACAAAGTTTACTTTCTTGTAAACTCACTTCCTAGCAAAGGTGTAATCGATAAACTGCTAGAAAAGTTTTCAGCAAAAGTGCAATGGTCGTCTGTTGCTACAAATAGTGACTCATTAACAATATTATGTACCCTGTCAACTGAACAAGAATATTTCATTAAAAGAGCTGCAGAATGGGAAGAGCGAGTCACGAGAGAGTTATCAATTTTTTTTGAAATTTTAGAATCTAGAGAAGAACAGATTGAAATGGAAGAATGGGATTATTTGAAAGTGAAGATTGAAAATATTCCAATTTTAGACAATACTAGGGTAATCATCAAACTAAACGACGAGAATTTGAAGGTTATTGTTGTCGGATACAAAAGTCAGTTTATGGAGGCTTTTTGTCAGGTCAAGGTTTTAACTGATGTCGTGACTGTTCATGAAAGCCTCGACATATACCAACTTGATTTATTGACAAACGGTAATGCTTTGAGCGACATAGCGAATAAGCACAAGACGATAAAAGTTAATCCTAATAAGACAAAAAAAGTTCTCGAATTCTCCGGAAAGGCGGCCATTGTAGATATAGCAAGACATGAAATATCAAACGTCCTCAAGAAAGTCGTTTCTAAAAGAATTGCTAGATTGTCTCCGGAAAAGATAAAGTTTATTCAGTTAAAAGGGGTTCAAGTTGAATTAGCTAAGCAGCTAAAACTGAAAAACATAGTTGGATCATGGAAAACTATCGATGACAATTCAATCGATGTGTATGCTATGTCGGTCACACTCGCTGACAATGCAGCTGAAGTTGTAAAAGATTCACTGTTCGAAATTAACATAGACTTCAATATGCAACAAAATCGTCAAAATTTAGAAACAGAAATAGCCGAAATAAAGCTCAAGATGTGCGATCGTGTTGATATAACTATTCCAAAGGAAAATAGAGTCTTAGTTCTTGCCATTCCGAAGTTCACTGCACAGATTGTCGCCGAACATCTAAGAATGTATGCTACGTACCCAGGGCGCTCCATGACATATTTTATCACAGCAACAGGGCAAATGGTAATAACGGTCAGTGGTGATATTATCGACCTGGAGTCGGATGTTCTTTTGTGTAGTTCCGACAAGAATCTCAAATTGGGTATTGGTGTCGGACTTGACCTCGTGACCAAAGGTAGTATCTAAAAATCAAGCTTGTATTAGGATTATCTCATAATGATTTAGTGGTTTTATAATAATTAAATACATTAGACTTCTTATAAAGTTTCAGCATAAATTTATGTATAAATGCAGTTAAATTTACAGAATCACACATGTAATATTATTTTTAAATGGAGGGGGTCGTTATATTCTGCTATAGGTAGCTCGAACCTTTTTGAATAATGAATTTTTATTAGGAAGACTTTAAACCCCCAGACCTTGGTTTAAATATATGTTCAAAATATATACAAACATTATGTCAGATTAAGACGTATTGTTAGGAAAATCTTCATCGGCACAAGTTTTCTAGATTCACTTCTGGCAATGAAGTTTTATGTTAATATAGAAGATTTGAACAACTAGTATAGAGCGCTGTACATAATGCAGACGAATGGTTGCCACAGTGTCTTAACGAAAAGAGTATCTTGTCGTAAGTTTGAATCCCATTTAGGGTAATAATATTAACAGTATTTTTCTAATCAGTGCACATTAAATTCTAATAGAGGATAGACGCATAAAAATATCTGGCATTAACCCTTTATGTCTCATGCTTCAGAAGTCCTGTAGAACACGTATATTGCATGGTTGTCGCAATACTTTGACGTCTGAAGTATTATGACAACCATATAATGTATCTATCCAGCGGATTTCTGAAATATCAGAAATACAGGGTTAATATCAAATATATATACGTGTATATACGTCTACAAAATAAACCCAACACTGTTAGAATTAGATTTTAATACTGTCCAGGGTTTAAACTGCTGGACATAATGTAGGCGTATGGTGGTCACAGTGTCACAACGGTGTGAGTTCGAATCCCGCTGAGGGTAAGCACAAAATTTGACAGTATTAAAATCTAATTCTAACAGTGTTGGGCTTAATTTTTTATAATCTATAAATGGTAATAAAGATCCTGTATTTTATCTAGGTGGACAGGAAATACAGAAGACGTGCCAGGAGTATCTTGCATCTAAACCACTACAAAAACTAGATGAAGGTGAAGTCTTTTGTTGTACTGCAGGAAAACTGAAGATTAAAATGGTGGCTCACATTCCTGGAAAAGAATGGGAAAATAAACCCGAAGTAGAGAAGGCACCTTTTATTAAAATGGTCCAGTCATCGTTTGATGAGGCAGATAAGAAGAAATACACAAGTATTTCTATTCCAGCTTTATGCTGTGGTAACAATAAATACCCAGTCAAACAGTCTACTCAATGGATAGTAGAAGCTATAGATTTGTATCTGAAAAAGTGCGGCAATCAAACTAGTATTCATAAAATTTATCTTTGTGACAAGAACGAACAGGCTGTAACTGCATTTAACCTTGCCTCAAAAGACATATTTGAATTAATCTATAGTAAAGCTTAATTATTATGTTGCAATACACTACATATCCTTGTACGTCATTTGGCATCCGATCAACACTCTATTATTCAATTATAATGTTATATTATAGAGTGTTTGCATTGTTAATGCAGTGTTCAATTTGCAAATTTACCAGCATCAGTTTAACATTTTATTTTTAGCAAATATTATTTTTAAACATGGATTGGAAATTAGACAATTAAAAAATTGCCAACTGCAACATTAAAATATTTTTTGTTACTTCTGATTTTATTGTAATATTACACGTTAAAAACGAACCTGTGTGGAGAGATGGTCTATTCTATAAATTCTATAAACTTGTATTGAACCAAATAAATGGTAAAATGTATAATATAATTTGTAACATGTACCCTAATATAAAATCATGTATTTCATATAATAATTGTGTGTCAGATTATTTCAACTGTGAAACGGGAGTAGACAAGGTAAAAGCTTATCCCCATTTCTCGTCTCGCTTTTCCTTAATGATTTAGAAGATTTTATGCAGCAGAAAAATATAGTAAGCCTCACCAGTATATCAAACACACTAGAAAACGAGTTATAAATCTTTTTGAAAATTGTTATAGTTCTGCACGCGGACGCCACCGCCCTGTTAGCCTAAACTCCAGAAGCTCTGCTATGTCAATTAAATGTTTTTGATGAATACTGCGATACTTGGAAAATGAAGGTTAATGTTGATGAAACGAAAGTAATGGTATCTGGGTGCGTAAGACAGCAAAATTTTACATTTAAGTATAAGAACGAAGAAATTGAAATAGTGAATCAGTTTAATTATTTAGGAGTAACATTATCAAAACATGTAACTTTGATCTTACAAAAAAATGTCAAGCAGACACGGCGTTGATTGCAATGTACGAAGTCCTGAAATTCGGAAGAGCTTATAAACTATCATTTAAAATACAATTCGACCTTTTTGAAAGACTGGTCAAGTCTATACTTTTGTATGGATGCGAAATTTGGGGATTTGGCAAAATTGACATTATTGAAAGGGTACATCTTAAATTCTGCAAACTTCTATTAAAACTAAAACCATCCACTCCAAACTATATGGTCTATGGAGAACTTGGTAGACATTCAATTGACATTGATATTAAAGTTAGGATGATTTTATTTTAGGTACGTTTACTAATCGGTAAAGTGACGAAATTCGCACGTATTTTATTCAAACTTTCTAGAAAACTAAATGAAGAAAGGAATTATTTTACTTTGTTTTGTTAATTTTATTAAATCAACGTTGAATGAGTGCGGTCTATCGTATTTATGCGGAAATGAAACAGTTAACAATCAAGTATTGTAAAGCAACGTCTCATTGATCACTTTATTCAGAAATGGCATGCGTGTCTAAATGAATCAACAAAAGCAATTAACAGTAAAATATTTTAAAAGAACTTTGAATTTGAGGAATATTTAAGTCGTATTTCCCATTCTGCAGCTACAACACTTTGCAGATTTAGAACATCATCATCTTCCAATAGAAACTGGTAGATGGATGAACATAGATAGAGTAAATAGGTATTGTCCTTTGTGTAACTGCCAGATATTAGAGATGAATACCATTACGTCCTTGAGTGCTCCTCTCTGCTTAAAAAACGTAAACAATTCCTTTCAAACTAGACCAAATGTTTTGACGGTTTCTCAATTGATGTCGACCAGAAAGCAATGAATATTATAAAAACTGTGTAACTTCATTAAACATATAAACAGAAGTATTGGAACTCCTGTCTGATCTTGTCTCACTTCCGCCCATGCAGTGCTTCTCTGTGTTTTTGTTTTTTGTTCTGTATATATTGTAAATAGTCTCTATATTATTTGTTATTTATGTTACACCTTCTCTGTACCAACAATTGTTTGCTTTATGAGAATAAAGATATATACATTGTATATATATGAAAACAAGAAGAAAAGGTACACTCTATACTAATTACCGTATGTTGACGTATTTAGCTCTTTGCGTATTTAAAAGATTGGTTTTTTATACGTAAAACTTTAAAAAAAGATTTTGTTTTAACTTTATAAATTGCATCGAAAATAGAAAACACATTATACTTTGCATGTCAACTATATGTAGATTTAAGAAAAGATGTATTATTTATCGTTTGCAAAGAAAATTTTGATGTTTTTTTCTTTATTTATCTTTTTAAATCAGACTTGTGTTTTCACTAAGTTGTCAAAACATGCTGTAAAAGTTTTAGCAGAACTAACTCATTTTTGTATTCTTAATGTTATATTTTACATGTTTTATGTAAATTTAACAATATGCAAGTAACTCATAACTCTTTTAAGAAGTCCACTTGTATTTTTTACATTGTTTCTTTAAACAAGTTACATGTATGTATATTTGTAAAAATATTATGTAATACAAATGGTGACACTTTAATAAAATATTGAATCTATGTAAATATTAAAAATGAATCTTATATGCATCGTCAGGTATACTTTTTTAAAGCTTGAGTCGTCCCGTCTGAAGTTATCGTGCATATTGAATTGTGCTCTCCGGTCCATAATAATACAGAAAAAGTTTAAATTGACAAAACCAACCTCAGAGTAGATTCTTTCAAAAATTAAATAATAAATTGTCACAGAATAAATTATATTTTTTAATTTTACGTTTAAGTTAATAAATTACAATAATTATTATATTACTAAATGTTTTGCTTTCGAAATTAACGTACCCATAGGAAAAGGTTTTACCACGAAAGGTCTTTATTTTTTAGATTTTCCAATTTTTTGCTGAAGGCTTTTAAAATTGTTTTGTCTATTTCACCCAAGAGCTCTATATTTTTTTTCAAGTCCATAAAAAGTAAGCTGAAACCTAAATTGATATACAAGGTCATTCAGTGGTCTTCCTTTATTTGGCATGCCCATGAAGCTAAATTGCTCGAAAACTTGTACGCACGCATAAAATTATATAAATCATGTCTATTTGAAAAAAACTGTTGTTTCCGTGTTTATGTAAAATGTGTCTGGTTTAAAGGGTTGAGCTGAGGGGTTAAAAGACAGAACTTATACCGAAGTATAGCGATATGTTCCGATTAGATACTATATACAGTATGGAATAAATGGAATAAAGTTATTGATGTTACTTTTCGTTCAGAAATAAACATATTTTGGTTATAAATTTTAAAAGTTAAGATTTATACACATTTTCCTAGGTATAATTGTCAAAGCCATAAACAAATATGTCCTGTTTGTGTGAGGACTAAACAAAAATATAACATATTTATGCAACTTGAGCTGATTCCAAGAAATAAAAAATTATCTGACTTGATTTTTAACTCATTCATTTATATTTTCTCCATGCAGCGAGCTTGTTCGCACATAAATAAGAAAACACATAAATTTGGAAGAAAATGGCCACCAATTGTGGCAGAAGTTTATTATCGACTTATCTTCATCTAATATTTACAAGCAATGCAAAGGAGGGCTCCACAATGGCCGTCCCAACATAAAATACACAACTGTACACATAATAATATCAAATGACAAAATTGTACACATAATAATAATAACATAACATCCAATAGAAAAGTGTACACATAATTATAATAATAACATAACATCCAATAGAAAATTGCACACATAATAATAATAACATAACATCCAATAAAAAACTGTAAACATAATTATAATAATGACATCACATCTAATAAACACTTGAACACATAATAATAAGAAAATAAGGAAAAAAGAAAATCAAGTTTTAATAACTCTGATTGACAACTAGAAGTAATACTATTGTTGACTGCAATGAGGGGTGGAGGGATAGTGGCGGAAAATAAGAAACATCAATTTCCTTTGAAAAACAAAACGTATGATATTCGATCTAATTGTCCTATTATAATGGGGTTTACAAACATTCGTTCAAGGACTTAAATTCTAACTGGGGTTTACCTACATGTATTAAATGACATTACTCAAATGAGGTACCTATAAGGGAAAACTATTGATCTCTGGTGCATAAAACATTTTATTTTACCAAAGAAACTGACATTTATTTTATCAGACGCTTTCAAGAAAGGTAAACTTGTAACTGCGGATTTTTTCGAAAGTGTCTATCAAGCAGAACTTTAGAAAATTCTGAAATATTTTATTTGAGGAATGACGCTCATATTGTATTTTTTTATTGCCATGTATAAAAAATTGTGGGGGCTCTAACTTCATATCCGCGAAGTGAATTTGGATTATACTAGGTGTTAACACCAAAAATTAATTTTACAACCCAATACAAATGTAAAAAGTAGAGTTATTCCTCATATTTAAATATTAGAGAAGTTAAAGAAAAAGAAATGACTTAATAAACGAAATAATGAAATATTTTAAACAATATTTAACTATGATTTTATTAATGGCGTATTAACACGCACCCCTCGAGTTCGGGTAAAGGTAAGCGTGTCCCCATGAAAATGTTTTGATTTTAAAATTTAAAACATGTTTTTATCCATTCAGATAACACTATTTATGTATTAAAAGTTACATTAGAAATTTGAAGGTTAGAAAAAAATTAAAAAACCATATTAACAATAATATTGTTTTATTTGTTGGTCTAAATTGCTTTAAGCTCTCATTTTTTATTAATAAATTAAACACCGTTCCGAATAAATATTATGAAATCATGTACTTTATTCCAACACTCTTTGATTTCTCTACTATTTTATACAATAAAGATAGATCGTAACAAAGGAGTTGTTCTTCTTTCCCCATGAAGACAGTGCTACAGAATTTCGGAAACAAGCAAGAAGTATTGTTAAATTTAATTTAAATTAGGCAGAATATCGGTACAGTTTGTATACATTGTATACACGTACATGTGATTTGGAAAGCAAAGGCTTTTGTGTTTTTTTCAATGTCCTTGACGATTACCGATTTGTTCCTGCATTCTCATGAAATTATTATTAAAGACCAGAGTTATGAACCTTTAACTTAACGTGTAAATAGATATAGCTTGAACCATGATTCCCATGAACAATGTAAAATACTTTTAACAATAAGTCAACATGTACATTTATAATCAAACCATATAATAATTCTTATCTTACATTCGTTTACGTTTATAGTAATATTTGATTGGTCAAAAGGCCTTAAACCAGTACTTCCTAGTTCCGTTCATACTTTAATGAACGACATTTGGGGAACTACATTTTTCTTGCTAAAAGTAAACAAATATGGCGACCATGTGTCGTGTACGCTTCAGACAATAAATTAAGCCAGTACACTCGAATTTTGGCGATTCAAATATCTTGAGTGATGTATCGCTTAAACGAAAAGCTATTTAATTGAAACAGCTGTACATTATTATTATGAAATCATTTGTTTTATAGAGAAATACATACAAGAAAATATTTTAACAGTACACTTCGTTTTGGATTCATTGTACACATTGCTGAATGTCGTGAAATAGCCGAATTCGAATGTGGACGAATTGCGAGTGTGAAGGCATATATAAACGATACTTTAAAAAAGCGTTTCTTGTAATTTCAATTATGAATCATTTCAAATACACACAACAGCCGTAACGTTAAAACTGCCTTCTTTTTTCTCGGTCACAACAAATCAACGAAATGAGTAAGATGCACGGATTTGTCACCAACTCCATGTCTCAGCACAGCTCCATCAATTTTCACTGATAAATCCATTGAACAATCGACAACTATTGTTTTTCCTGTTCGTATTTAAGAAAGAACGTCTAGCTAGGTTTACGTTGCGTTTGAACAGATATGACTTCACATATGACGTTAATATAAACCGCGGGTACAATGAGGAACATTAGTATACGGAATATATTTTTTTGTTGAGTCTTCTTTTGTATTTATTAATAATCTTGTCGGCAAATCGTAAAATGTATCTGTTGTCAATGCCAATCATTCCCTTCAAACCGACCGCGTCTTCGTCTTCAGTTCGTTGTGTATATTCCTACGCCTCACACACGTATAATGAAATTTTATTTTGGGAAAAGAATTTAAATATATAAAAACAATTTTGGAAGAATTATAAGGAATTAAACGCTTATTTTCGGTAATTCATCGATGTATGAACGAGGTCGACTCACTCACAAACTTATCATAAACGGCTTCGTTCATACATCGATGAATTACCGAAAATAAGCGTTTAATCCTATAATAAATATATTTAAGACATTAAAATAAATGACAATAAAAGGGTGTGTCACAAACAAAATAAAACAAGGCAGAGAGACAAAGGTATCATACATTTGTCCCCCTGTATATTTGCTTGGATGCGAATGTACAATGTTAACTGATTAAATTCCCAGTGCCATTGTAAGTAGATCAAGCACCAAACCATATGCATAAGGGACACATGACCATTAAATGTCCGACCGAAAAATGTATAACAAATAAAAGTCGATCAAAAGATGTGTAAAACTCCATATAAATCAGAACAGAAGGTTCACAAAACTATGACCTCTTGTCTCAAATTAGTGTAAATTTACAATAAAAAAAAAAAAACTAAACTAATAATTGTCACATCAACATGTACTTTCTTGTAAAATAGGCAAGCACAAATATATCAAGAAAACAATATTATATACAATATACAATCAGCAACACACAATACTCCTGACTGCTGCTCGAACGCTTCTAGCCCTTCGTCGTTTAGGTGTACATTATCTTTGCTTACAAAGCATTCGTGTTTTTCCCAAACTCTGTGTTGCCAATAAGTAATATCTTTATGCTCCGTATCAATCATTTTAACTCAATATTAACCGCATAACTTTCCGATTGTAATTGTTTACCAGATTATCGGAATACGTCCCTCGGAATACCTCGAACACTGTAACATGTGATTATTTTAATTCTGCACTTTAGCTAACTTGTTCGTGTTCGTTATTTAAATTCTTACTACCTACTTAAAGGAAAAGACAATTCAGATTATAAATATTGATAATATTAGTGAAACCTTGCATTTTTGTCATGGACGAAGATTGCCTCCGCCGAGACAAAAAAATTCAACCAGAATATCAGTTCCGTCTAAAACTAAATTTAGCCCATTGCTGTACGATTTTGAAAGGTTAAAGTTTTCAATATGTGAATCACCAAATATTAAAGCACGAAGGACAATGTCTCCAAACGCTAGATAAAATTTAAGAAACAAATAAATAATAAGGTTCGCCCTTACCTTGTTTAATATTTTGAAGTTGTTCTGCTAATTCATATAGTTCTCCAATCACCAAACGTGTATCCAAATAACGGCGAGAAAACATTTTCTGAATACAATTAATTTTTCATAATCTTTCCACAATGCACGTAGTTCATCAAATCACAAAATCGCGATCGTTGCAAAATAACGCTTGTTTTGTCTCTTAAACATTTCATAATAAGCTTGAAAAAATAAAAAAAAATCAAAACATGAACCTTACACTTTGATTGTAATTAGCAGTTTGATCGAATACAAACGCACAAGCTACTACTAAATCTTAATTAACCGTAAATTAACTGACCAATCAGCATCCGAATAACTGACTGATTATTCAATGCCTTGACTGCAGGTGGCTGACCAGTCTACCCGTATTACACAAAACAAAGATAATTACCATAAAGATAACGTAATACAAACTTGCATCTCAGACACATTACATAACATACTGATAGCATAGTTTTAGACACCTGCTACGTAATATAATACAATGAAAACTACATTACATAATAGATTGTAATATAATTTTTTAGGAACTTGCTACTACTATTAAGCAATAATTTCTATCTAATGCCTCTGGTTCATTGTTCTTTTTGTTGGCCCTTTATGCACCTATCGATATTGCGGGAAGTAATCACCCGTGATGACAGACCCTGCCAAAATGACCTGGTTTTTTTTATAATATAAGCATTTCAAGACTTCTGGCATTTTCTTGTTTCTTCCTTGGATATCCTATCCGCTGTATTGTCCAAAGCAACAAAAACAAATGTGAAAATATTTTTCCCAACCAGACGAAATCTGTGCGAATCATGGTGACTCAGGACGCCAAACTCTGTCATCATGTTTAAAATTCCTATTGCGATTAGCCCTTAAAAATATATAGTACTACAATAATTTCGATAGAAGTCCAACACATGGATTAAAATCTTATAATTGTTTTTTATTTGCGTTAACCGTATTCATGTGCGAAACTTTTTATTTATTTAATACTTGTATTATTAATTTCTATGAGTATGATTATGATTATTATTGTTATTATTTTTATCATTATTATTGTTGTTATTATTATTATTATTAATACTCGCAACAATAAATTAAAGCGAAACATCACGATAAAGTTTCAATCATATATGTCACATAGAATAAACCTATTTTAAGCATCTTGAGCGCATTCCAAGTAATTAAAGTACATAAGTTGATTCTCAACTCATTCATTACTATACAACCCAATTCATATTTCAGCGGGCGTGTTTGCAAAATAAACTTGGAAGAAAATGGGCCATCTATTGTGGCCAAAGTTTATGAGCTACTTAATTATCTTTATCTATTTACAAGCAATGCAAAAGTGGGTTCTTCAACAATTGCCGCCCCAACATAAAATAGAAAAATTGTACACATAATAATAACAAAAGCCCCAACATATAATAGAAAATTGTACACATAATAATAACAAAAGCCCCAACATAAGATAGAAAATTGTACATATAATAATAGCAAATGAAGAAAAGTCAGTTTTAAATCATTCTAACTGACAAGTAGAAATATTACTATAGTAGACTGCAATGGGGGTGGAGGGGCAGTGGCGAAAATTATTAAACATCAATTTCATGAGAACAAAAGGTGTGTTATTCGATCAAAGTATGCTATTATAATCGGGCTTACAATCATGCGTTCAAGGACATTACTCAAGTGTGTTACAATGAGGGAAAAATTTTATTTCTCTCGCAAAAAACAGTTTATTTTTGCCAAAAAACCCTAACATTTATACATACCACAATCTTCGGCAATAACTTATTCAAAATATTTATTAAGAATAAAATAATACGATTTTTAAAACTATTAGTAAACTATCATATATAATGCTTATAACCTACTGAAGACAAAACATTACACATTTATAAAAATATATATATTAATACGGAACAAACAAAATTCAAATTATAAATATAATGTTGTTACCACTATTATTATTATCCATACATGTCCTAATTAATCTTTATTTTACATAACATAATAATAGCGGCAGGCAGTTCTGCTGCATTACACATCTTCTTTGTCAAAGGTCTGTCTCAATACTCTTTTACAGTGTCCACCCGTGCTTGTCTGCAATCTTTAATATCCTGTTTCCGTTTCTAATAACCTCTTTCTGTCCAAAGTTGCTTCTAACTAATCTTTAAGCACCTATCCAACACCGATAACTTGTCCAACCTTTCTCATTTAATGCTGTACTGAATTATATTTCCCTTTTCGTAAATTCGTAATTGTCATCTACAACAGTAGCTTTTCTGGAGGTAGAACATTCAAAACGATCTTCAAAATGTTGAATTAAGAGTCGTTTTTGTTCCAATGCTTCGTTCAGTGTAACATTAAATTGCGTTAGCAGCTTTGTCAATAATTTTGTAGAACTACCTTCACAATTTTTTTTATTTCCCTCTTTTTAAATACGTAATTATTATCATCTACACCAGTAGCTTTTCGAGAGTAAGAGCAGTCAAAACAATCTTCAAAATGCCGAATTAAGAGTCGTTTAAGCTGTTTCAACGCTTCGTTCAGCGTAACAGTAAATTGCTTTAGCAGCTTTTGTCAGTAATTTGGTAGAACTTCTTTCACCAAAATTTTCTCTGTGTGACATTCTAAGCAGAAGAAAAACGCCTGTTTCTTGGAGGTTAATGCAAGCTTCGATACCCGTAATACTAGTCAACATTATTTATATTAGTCGGTTCCTGTCCTTATCAAGCAAATCATGCACTGTAAAGGCGTTTATTCTACCTAAACAAGTAATAAATAAATTTATATATACTGACTAAGGTTAAAACCAATTAAACCCAAAATAGAAATATATTAGGGGAGATAACATTGTTATAACAATCACATACATTTAGAAGTAGATCTCACCAACACAAAACGAAAACTATATAGCAAACAGCAGAATACGTGAAAAAAACTAAAAAGGGAAATGATACGAATGATAGTAAGTAGTAAAAATCATAACAAAGAATCCTAAATAAGCCAAGATCTTAATAGAACGGTTGTTTTGTTTGCCACTGGAGAAATGTCGAAACTTTATAATTGTGTAGAATTTCATTCGAAAAGCCAGCTGGGAAACCCCCAACTTTATAAACTAGCTTACGACATATTGTCTGAAAATCTAATCAGTTATATTCATTTTTTATTCTTGAATTTCATAACATTTAAAATATTGATTAAAAAACAAAAATAAACTTAAGGACACTTTTGTTGTTTTTCTCACTAATGTGTAAACAAATTACTTGACATCAAAACAATGTCAAAAATTTTCATTGGAAACTTAGATAATTTACTGAATGTAAGATTCGAATGTGATGTCATTGACTAAACACTTACTGCAGATCTACTTCTCCGTAAATCATACAAAAACACAACAAGATACAATAATCTTCATTTGGTAAGAATTCGTCATTTTTCATTTTTAAAAAAGTATTCAAGCTGGAATCATATCCACAAATAATGTATAAACTTTAAAGTAACTTTAATCAAGGGAATGTCTCAGATATATCACCGATCATAAAATACGGACTGACTTCATATTAGTTCGGTTTTTTTTGTTTTTATTTTTGTATTGATTAATTGATTGATTTATTTTGTTGTTATTGTTGTCCCGTTTTTTGATCACCAATCACGACCGAAAACAAGAATAGAAAGTGAAAAAAATACACAGGTTGTCATATTCGATTTTAAATTTTCCGACTTAATTAGTAAATGCTTAAATGGTACTACTAAATTTATTAACCATGTTTTGGGGCTTAGTTTAAATACTTATACGGATGTATGTAAATCGGCGTTGATAGGTTTTCATACTAAAAGTGATTGCTTACGACTTCCTGGTCGCGTATCCGCGTAACGAAGAAGATAACAAGGTAATAAATTCAACTACGTATATGTATTTGATTTAAACCCACGAATATATTTCATTGATGAGCAAATCACATCAAATATATTTGTTAGTTGCAGATTTTAACTCCTTGGTGGTGACCTTGTTTCGGGATGACAGACAGATACCAATTATTAGACTGCATTACCATGTAGGACAATATATTCTTTAAAATATTAATTTGGATTCTTTAAGATATATATCAAGATCGGAAACTACTACGGTAAAAAGTAATTTTAATCAATATAATGTTGGTTTTATTATTGTAACAAATATAGGAGCAATTTACATAGAATATCGACATTTGTCTATAACAAACGGGATTTAATATTAATCAGTTTTCATTTTTTTTTACCATGTCATCACTAGACGACAAAAATGCTCAAATCATATAAAATGTAAATTGTAATATTCGATAATAAATTCAAAGATAGAGTTTTCTGTGTATCGGGATATAACTCCGTTAAAAGAAATGTTTCGGTTTTACATTGTCAATTCCGAATCCCAAAACATGTCGCAATAGACCAAAATAATATGTCACGTACTGTAAGTTTTGAAAAGTTGCCGGAAAAAAATCAAAGTTAGATAGAGCAACTTGTTCTTTGAGAAAAGTAATTCAACCAGAAGTGACTCTTCAAACCTTTTCAAACCCTTTCAACATGAAACTTTGCCCTCTATCCAAAAACATCGTTGCTTTTCGAAACCCGAAGCAAATTTTTTAGACAGAAAATGATCAAAATGATCTGAATAGGAAAACCTATGGTTGCTAGAGACTTTTCTCGAAGTGATTTTTGCCAAATCGAAAGTCACGTTTCAGAACCGGAATGGAACCTTAATCTGAATCCTGTAACATATCGTTGCTAGGACTTTTGTCCAACGGAAGTGACGTTTAAAAACTGGAAGTGAATTTCATTAGTAAGAATGTCCTGAATCTGAAATCAATATTTAGTTTTTAGATATTGTTTGTATGTTTATTGTATTGTTCTGTGTTTTTTTGTTTGTCCCAAACTTTGTATTTATGTTTTGGACTTAAGAATGTATTGCCACTTTTATATTTCTTCGCTTATGTTTATTATATTGATTGTTTGCACTAGATACATATAGTACCACGTAAAGCTGAGAAAAAAAATCATCAGAAATTGCCAGGTTACACCTTATAATTTACTTACCAGCGATTCGTTTAATTAGAACACGGCAGTTGTGCCTAAATAATTTTTTAGAAACCTTAATCATTGAGATGTTGTAGAAATAGTATCAGCAAACAGAAAAACATTATAATTAAAAAAAAATTTTTTAATTTCAGATGAGTAAATTTAGTTACAACGAATCGGTAATTCAAGTCAAAACCGTGATGCAAATACTATGCTGCAGAGATTGTCAGTCATCCAGCTGAGACATTAATCAAGTGGTTCCATTTAATATTAGGTCTTAATGACAATGGCTACAGGATACCAAGCTGGTGATATTCAAGAACATACGATACAATGTTTACACTGTAAAACACAGTTCGACGAGGAGGAGCATTTGCCTAGACTATTACCGTGTCTTCATCTACTTTGCTTGTCATGTTTAAAAGCACTTTTAAGAGACAATCAAGTATTATGTCCACAATGCGGTAGTACTACGGAGACTATTGATAGATTATTAGACGACTTGCTCCCGGTTGATTATGCTAGACTCGATCTGGTAATCTTCTACAAATATTTTTCAATAAATACCAAGGTAGACTGCAATATGTGTGAAGACAAAAAACCTGCATTGAAGTGGTGCCGAGATTGTCAGACTTTATTGTGCGATAGTTGTACAGGTATTCATATGAAAAATAAAATGCTACGAATTCACGTTCTTGTCGATATTAATCAAATGCAAAATCCTATGGAGTCTCAGCTTCGGATCTTCTGCACGAAGAAAGGGCATTCAAATATGCCAATAAATTTATACTGCAAAGGTCCGAATTGCAGAAAAACACTCTGTACTACTTGTTGGATTGAGGATCACAGTGATCACTCAGAACACACAAAACGGGATATACAGAACCAGTTTGAAGAAGAGAAGGAACTCCTACATGACAAAGCAATGAAAACGAATGAAAAACAACTAAAAATTGGTCAGCTACAACAACGGATAACCGAGGAAATTGTGAATGTTAGTAAACAAGCTATTAATGCTGAGTATGAAATTACTACAACTTTCAATAATTATATTCAGTTGCTGGAGGCACGAAAAACAAGCCTGTTGAAGACCCTTAATAATGTCACAAAACAAAAACAAACTGTCTTGAAAAACCAGACTATTGCACTTGAAAGTCACAAAAGAAAGATGTCTGATGCGCAGGATTTTCTTAGAATATCATGTCTTTCACAGAATCCAGCAGCATTTTTAGGTTTGGTTCCCGCCATGATTAAACGATTTGAAGAACTTAATAGCAAAAAATATGACCAGTCTCCGCAAGTTGTAAGCGATGTTGCTTTCAATAGCGGAAATATTGGAACACAGAAGTTTACATGTAATGAGTTTGAGGAAGCGCTCACTAAACATGGAGAACTTTTATATTCAAACGCCTTTCCACCAAACACGCGCGTTGTATGTACAAAAACAAATACCCAAGGTGAGGGAGTGTGGATTCAAATCTCTTTAATGGACTACAATGGAGATACTATTGAGGACAAATCAGTCTTTTTGACAGCAATAGCAACTGAACAATCTTCTGGCGCCATAACCAGATTAAATTTTCGCAAACTTGCCAACAGCTCATTTATATCAACCCAGAAACTTAATGATAATTTGATATATCATTTCCGTCTATTCGTTAACGGAGAATTTTTCACAGATGTTGAGACCGTGGAAACATCGACAGGTACAGTTTAAATAACTTTCTAATAGGTGCATATAGTTGATCATAAAGAATGCATTTTTTCTACTTAGATTACTGAGATTAAGTGCACCTTAGAGTTTGTCAAATTCGAAAAATTCAAATTTTTTCTTACAATACCATGTCTATGGAACAAACTTATTGTTAAAATGTAGTATTAATCGTTTAATTGGAAAATTTAACGGTTGGGGCTTTTGTTGTTAATTTAGATTTATATGTTGGCTCGTTTCCTATAATTTATCATACTAAAATATATTCCGAATGCTACATACTTCATAAAAGAAGGAGACATTTACACAAATTAAATAACAAACGAATGGAAGAGAAAATAGCTCATTGTACAATGAGAATACCACAGTGTTAAATAAACAAACACTTTTTCTAATTGTAGTATGTCTGACGGAAGAAGAGTTAAACACTTATGAGACAAACGGTAATCTTTCGTTTGTTGAAAAATGAAAATGTTTTCAATTTTTTCAATATTTGATTACTACTTACAGAATTTTTTTTTAATTCCATTTATTATAAAAACTAATTGTTGGCTTTGTCTGTAATTCGTATACCCAGGTGAGCTCTTGATACGTATTGGTACAAATAACATTGAATATTTATTTTAACGTTAAAGATTTTATTTTAACACTTTATCCACGGCTGCAACAATTTTTTTAGATTTATCTGGGACTCGACAAGATTATGCAGACCCCGGTAAGGAATTAATTTATTCATATAAATAAAACAAAAACATGTTTCAAAGTCAAGCTGAATCTAAGAATTCATTAGAAGTACAAATTATAAAAGTCTGTTTTTTGTCAATCTAAAAGCAGAGACGAAGTACAACAATTCCATCGGATCCCAAACAAAAACCAGAAAATCACAAAATACAAATATAATAACGCTAATATTGCATGCCAGTTACTAAACTTAAGTCAAGAGATTACAGTACAATAAGTAGGTCCTTATACACGATTTTATTAGTTTTAATATCCACACCAAGCTAGTGAAAGAAAACGTAAAATTTGCTCCTTTTTTGAATTCCTATGTGATCAACAATGTTGGATAGAAACAAATGAAAAAAGTTGAAAATACGCGTGTTGTAGCAAATCTGATAATCCTGGTATCTTAGGTGAATTGTATTGCATGTCTGTTGTATATAATATATTACATACACTATTAGAATTGGATTGTAATACTGTCAAATAACGTGCTGTGGCACCTATTCACCTGCATTATGTCCAGCGGTTTAGACCCCTCGGTCAAATCTGCTTTATAAAAATATAGCTCCATTAACCGAGGTCAACTTAGACATATTACACGTGTACGAGAGTGTGACGAAAGAATTTTCGTAACCAATACGCATATTTTTTGTTTGTAGATGTGAGCACATGTAATTTAAATGGCAGGCATCAAGATTTTGGTACGTCTCTTACAATTTAAGAAGAATGTACATGACACCGAATAAAAAAATGGCGATCGACACAAAAGTCCAGTAATCTAGCACTTGCTTTGTGTTATCTTTAACGTGTTGAGATGACATGACAATTCAGGAAACCCGAGTTAAGCATACAAATCTGACAGACGTGATAATACAAAACAGAAGCCTACGTTTTTCTACAAGTTATTGTCATATTATAGTCAGCTATACTTGTGGTGTCAAGTCGACACTACACGGTCTTCTTTTGATATCTACTGAATTAGATTTTTTTTACAAAATATCAATATGGCAACGTAAACTTGTACATTCAATTTTAACTAATTATATACAGATAATTATCTTCTATAAAATTTAGTAAAATTAGTTTTAAAGTGATAGTGAGCCAGCTTAGTTTGTATGACAGCACAAATATTTAAAATAAATGTGTTTTAAAAGTTATAAGTTTGTGTTCTTCAGGGATCGATGAAAACACTAAATCCATTAAGTCGCTGGAATGTTGTAGCGTAATTGTGCAAGGTTTTAGCGATAGCACAACACAAGAGGAAATTCAAGAATATTTCAGTTCAAAACAAGTATCTGGTGATGGAAAGATCACTACGATTCATATTAATAAAGACAAAGGGCGCTGTATTGTTGCGTTTTCAACAAAAATGGGTAAGAAGAACTGGACTGCTAAATAACTTGAAAAAAAAAAAGAAATTCAAATTCAAATAAAACAGTTTGTCACATCTATTCTAGAGGAATGAAGAACATAAATTTTAAAATTATAATTATTTGTTTACAAACTTTACAAAGTTTTTTTAATAGAAAATATACATATACTAAGTTCATCAGACCGTTTTGTCACGAGATATTTAGAAATCCGAGATTTTCGTCGGAAGAGTGCTACTCTAGCAGGTCAAAAAACATGTAACAAATGTAGCAAAACCAGTAAATTATTAACTTCTATATTTCGCTTGCATTTATAAACTAATTTTGGTTTACAGTGTGTTTCCTCGTTCTTATTCAGATGAAGTCGTTCATTCGATTGGCATTGGTTTCACAAAATAGACTAATAAAATATCACTCATAATGACATTGTATTCGTGTAAAAAGGGTTTCTCAGAAACATTTGTCTAAATATTTCCCAGAGTTATTTAAGCTATTTGGTTTTTTATTAGTACAGTTTTATTGAAAATTACACGATAAATGATACAAATTATTTTTCCAATATGCGCCGAAGAATAATCCTTTGGATCATCATTAAAATCGGAAATCAGTTCAATTTATAATGTAAGTTATTTTTTTTAACAGTTGCAACAAAAGTCGCCAAGGCAAGTCATAGGATAAATGACCATGACCTTAGAGTAGTATTAGCAGAGAGAAATGATTTTGATGTGCCTTCATCAATAACAATTACTCAGCTTGACAAAAACATAGTTTCTTTTCTTGCAAGCTCCAGTCCTAGCAGATTTGTAATTGATACACTACTCGAAAAGATGTCAGCGAAAATGGAATGGTCGTCTGTTGCTCCAAACAGTGACTCGTTAACAGTAACATGTATCGCGCCAACTGAACTACATGATTTTACAGATAAGGCTGCAGAATGGGTAGAGCGAGTCACTCAACAATTATCAAAATATTTTGCAACTTTAGAATGTAGAGAAGAGCAGATTGAAAGAGAAGAATGGGATTATTTGAAAGCGAAGATTGAAAACATTCCAATTTTAGACAATACTAGAATAATGATCAAAACAAACAAAGAGAATTGGAAAGTTATTGTTGTTGGATACAAAAGTCAGTTTATGGAGGTTTTTTGTCAGGTCAGGGTTTTAACTGAGGTCGTGACTGTTCATGAAAGCCTCGACATATACCAACTTGATTTACTGACAAACGGTGATATTTTGAGCGACATAACGAAAAAACATAAGACGGTAAATATTGATCCTAATAAGAAAAAGAATGTTCTTGAATTCTCAGGAAAAGCGGCCATTGTAGATGTGGCAAGACAAGAAGTATCAAACGTGCTAAAGAAAGTCGTTTCTAGAAGAATAACTAGATTGTCTTTGGAAAAAATAAGGTTTATTCAGATAAAAGCTGTACAAGTTGAATTAGCTAAGCAGTTAAAACTCAAAAACATAGTTGGCGCATGGAAAATTATCGATGATAATTCAATCAATGTGTACGCAATGTCAACTACACTCGCTGACAAAGCAGCTGAGGTTGTAAAAGCTTCCTTGTTCGAAATTGCCATTGAAATCAATGTGCATCGGAATCGTCAAAAGCTAGAAGCAGAAATAGCCGAAATAAAGCTCAAGATGTGCGATCGTGTTGAAATAACTATTCCTACAGAGAAAAGAATTTTAGTTCTTGCAATTTCAAAGTCAGCCGCACAAGTTGTCGCCGAACATCTTAGAATGTATGCAACGTACCATGGGCGCTCCATGGCATATTTTATCACTGCAACAGGGCAGATGGTAATAACGGTCTGTGGTGATATAACCGATCTGGAGTCGGATGTTCTTGTGTGCAGTTCCAACAAGGACCTTAACTTGGGTATTGGCGTCGGATTTGACCTCGTGACAAAAGGTAGTATCTAATACAAAAGCCTTTTTTAAAGTTTAACTCAAAATGGTTTTATGAGTTGTTTTACAAAAATTTAAATTAATCCAGCCGACAAATAAAGGTTCTGCATATGTATACAAAAATGCAGATAATAATACATAGTTATGTTTTAATCACACATTAATGTTATATTTTTAACTGAGTAGGTTGTAATAGTTTGAGATAGGTAGGTGTGATCTTGTGAACTAAGAAGTGTTTTCTTATGTTTTAATGCTACTATTTTTTAAACTGAATAATGACGTCTAGGTTTTATCCGTGGGTTTGAAGGGTGGGCGGTGTAACCGGTGAAAACCCCGACCTTTATTAAAATAAGAATATATATGTTAAGTATATATTGTACTAAATATCGCGTCTATTAAACAGGTGGACAGGAAATACAGAAGATGTGTCAGGATTATCTAGCATCTAAACCACTTCACAAACTAAGTGAAGGTGAAGTCTTCTGTAGTACTGCAGGAAAATTGAAGATTAAAATGGTGGTTCACATTCCTGGAAAAGATTGTGAAAATAAACCCGAAGTAGAGAAGGCACCTTTTATTAAAATGGTCCTGTTATCGTTTGATAAGGCAGAAAAGAAGAAATACGCCAGTATTGCTATTCCAGCTTTATGTTGTGGTAACAGTAAATACCCAGTCAAACAGTCTACTCAATGGATAGTAGAAGCTATAAATTTGTATCTGATAAAGTGTGGCAATCAAACTAGTATTCGTAAAATTTATCTTTGTGACAAGAACGAACAGGCTGTAACTGCATTCAACAATGCCTCAAAGGGCATATTTGCTTCAGTGTATAGTAAAACGTAATTATTCTGTTGCAATATATTGTACGTCATTTTGGCATCTGATTAACAATATCATTTAGTAATAAAGTTTTATTATAAATTATATTATATCGTTATGGCATTAATTTGCAAATTGGCCAGCATCAGTTCAAGACTTTATATTTAGCAAATATTACTTCGAAACATTGATAGGAAATTTGACACATCTAAAAATTGCCGACTGCAATGTTAAAATATTTAATGATGAATGAAGGCAATAACCAACTACCGAACACCGATGAAACTGTAAAAAAAAGATCCACAAATCAAAGTCTGAGAAACCGGAAAACTCCAGAACCAACAACCAAAAATACAGTAACTACAGCAATGGAACAGGCATTTCAAAAGAAATGGTGGGTTAAACCAGGTTTTATGGCATCCCAAACCTCCCGCTTCCATTACTGTAGAATGTGAGTTGGTTAGTTGATTAAAATAGATAGGAACCATATACCACTAGTCACTAATAGATCTATCCAACAATCATCGTAGCACATTTACGAAATCTGCAATCATATTCAAACGAGATAAAATATTTTTCGACAAGGAAATTGTATCTATAGCAATAGTTTTTTTCTTGATTTAAACATCCTCTTCGAAAGGTGAAAACAAGAAGAAATGGTATACGCTTTCTTATTACCGTATGTCGACGTATTAAGCTTAGGCCTATTATATTATATAATGTGCTTATTTGAATCATTAAAAGATTTATTTTCTAAATATTTATATATGTAAAAACAATAAAAAGAGATTTTGTATTAACTGTAATACTTGCATTAAAGCTGAAAAACACGTTATACTGTCATGTCAACAATATGTAGATTAAGCAAAGATGTATTAAATACTATTTGCAAAGAAAATTTTGATTTTAATGTCTTGTTTATTTGAAGATGAAAAGTTCATTTATCTTTTTAAATCATACTTTTGCTTGTACGATTTACCAAAGCCTTTTTAGCAGTACGAACTCATTGTTAAATTCTTAAATGGTATATTTTACATACGTGTAATTTATGTACATTTAATAATGAATATGTCTCTCATAACATTTTTAGAGGCACTTGTATTTTATTGCATTGTTTTTATAGAACTAAAATGTATGTATATTTGTAAACAATATTATGTAATACAAATGGTGACACTTTAATGCAATATTGAGTCTATGTAAATATTTAAAAACGAACCTTGTATGCGTTTTCAGGTATACTTTTTAAAACTTCAATCGTCTCGTCTAAAGTGATCGGGTATATTTTATTGCGCTCTTCGGCCTATAATAATATTAAAAGTTTAAATTGACAAAACCAACCTCAGTTTGGATTCTTTGAAAGTTAAATATTTATTTGTCAAATAATAAAGGGAAGCCAGTACTCTAAATAAATTAGATATTAGGAGCAATAGGTGATTTTTCTCGTTCAAAACTGCATGTGGGAAAAATAACTGTGTGAGAATTTGCACGTTGACAAAATAACTAGCGATATCAATTTGAAGGGCAAATAACTAGTTATTTGTTCTACATGCAAAAGTGCGCCAAATTGAAACGGGTTGTTTTTGTTTGTGTTTAGTTCAATATTATAATGCATGTCTTTTAATTGTCATCAGGTAATATTCAAATCAATAAATCTCGAAAGAGTTATTTTTCCTCTGTCCTGGGGACCTCGGAAAATGTACCCTTCCTTGATTTAATCATTATGGATATTACCTTCATTTAAGGCCATACCTGTATATAACTTAATTTAAAGTTTTGCATAATTTACAAATATATTACTAAATGTTTTTCTTTCGAAATAACCATATCCGTAGGAAAAAGTTTTCCACGAAATGTCTTTATTTTTTTAATTTTAAAATTTTGTGTTCAAGAATTTTAAAATTGATTTTGTCTATATTTCTCCCAATAGTTCCGTACTTTTATTAAGTCTATAAAAAGTCAGCTAAAACCAAAATTGATATACACGGTCATTCAGCGTTCAGTTGGCATGACTTTGAGGTTCAATTGCTCGAAAACTTGTACGCATAAAATTATATGAATCATGTCTATTGGTCAAAACTACTGGTTCCTTGTTTATGTAGAATGTGTATGGTTTAAAGGGTTGAGTTAAAGGCTTCAAAGACCAACCCTATACCAAAGTCTGGCGAAGTGTTTCGATTAGATACTATATATAATCTATGTTCCTTCGACTACTGGAATAAAATTATTGATGTTTC
Source organism: Limnoperna fortunei (assembly GCA_944474755.1). Lineage (NCBI taxonomy): Eukaryota > Metazoa > Mollusca > Bivalvia > Mytilida > Modiolidae > Limnoperna > Limnoperna fortunei. The sequence goes on from OX104113.1 coordinate 38,214,173, forward strand.
TTTTCATTAGGAAATATATTGATTATATATTTCAAAAGTATAAATTTTTACACATTTTAAAGTATAATTATGAAAGGCGTAAACAGAACTCCTCATTATGTATGTTATCATACGGAAGCTTTTACAAATGTTAATTTGTAACATGATTTCAAACGTGTTTACCAAGTAGTAATTTAGAACATTCAGAAATATTTTATTTAAGGAATGACGCTCATTTTTTATTTTTTTATTGGTTTGTCAAATAAATTTCGGGTGCTCACACTGTATATCTGCGAAGCGAATCTGGAATTTTAATAGGTGTTAATTAACACCAAAAATGTAAATTATAAGAGAAGTAAAGGAAAAAGAAATTATTTAATAAACAAAACAATAAAAATGTTTGAACAATATTTAACACGGATTTTAATGAATGGCGTAGTAATACGCGACGTGTTCTGGTAAAGTAGGCGTATCCCCATGAAAATGTTGTACATGTATTTGGAATTTTTTTTTAAATGTTTTTATCCATTCAGATAACACAAATTCATCCATATTTTTTAAAAATTACATTAGAAATTTGATGGTTTTGAAAAAAACTGAAAACTCATTTTAACAGTTTGATTGGTTGATCTACATTAGGTTCTCGTTGTCTTATTATTAATAAATTAAATACTGAAGTCTCAACTTGATTGCATAAATATAAAGAAATCATGTACAATGAATTGTATTTCACTTTCTCCACTATTTTCTACAATAAAGATATATCGTAACAAACGAGTTGCTCTTCTTTCCCCATGAAGACAGTACAGAAGTAAGCAGGACTGAATATGAATTAGGCATAACCTACAAAAGAGAATAGAAGATTATTGCTACAGTGAGTATACCTTGTATACACGAACATCTGATTTGCAAAGCAAATTTTTTATGATTCCTTGACTTTCAGTTGAGTATTGACATTTTAAACGATTTCCGCTAAGGACGTTTATATAACATACTCCTTTTCGATGTGTTCCTGTAGTCTTGTGAAGTTTTTTTTTCAACGTCTTTTTTTAAAGAAGCTATGACCTTTTAACTTCACGTATAGATATATTGAAGATGTCCTTTTGGGGCCTCGGTTGCCGAGTCATCTACTATTTATCACGTAGTCTGTGAACACTTAGATTGCGGATTCGAGTCTCACTGCGGGAAGGTGTACTCGACTCCAATCTTAACTGACAAGGATTGCAAGCTTTTCTCCCGAAGTTACTCCGGCTTCCTCCCTCAATGAAAACTAGACGCATTTATATAGATTCGAAATTGCTGAAAGTGGCGTTAAAAATATATTTAAACAATCAAACTATGCCCTTCAATTTACAACCATCTATTTGCTGAGTTGCTTCCGTTGATATATCCTGTAGATTGGAAGTGAAAGAAACTGCAGAAACGGCTTCTTCTATTTCATTTTAAGACTTGCACCTCGTATATGACGCCAAATGTTCGTCTCAGCACAAGAATTTATGACAAACGAAATGTTTTTAATTTCAAAACTTTCCTCACTTATGCAGCAATATTCTAGCTGCAAACGGTGTCTATATTTCTCAATTTTGCATGTATGAATGCGCTTGCAGTGAGTATACTGATGTTTGCAAACGTCATCAATTTTTGGGGACTTATAAACCAAGTTTACAAGAAAAAACGCCGTATCCGCGACTTAATAAGTTGTGCTATTGATATCATTTAGTGCATAGCCGATAAATATTCTTTCTCGTATGATCAAATATTATTGCATAATTTTTTTTCAATTTATAATTCATTACATTGTAATTGTAATGCAATGATCATTGGACTTGGTGGATTATGATACCCAACTATTTTCATCAACACAACAATTCACTCATTACAGAATTCAATGCGGGTACCAAGTAATAACCAATTGCTGTAGTTGCTATATATTTTTTCTGTGTGTTTGGTTGTTCGTTCTCAAGTTTGCCGGTTTCGTGGATTGACTTTTTTAACAGTTGCCTGGGTGTTCGGTATTTTGTTATTTCCTTCATTCTAAACCGGAAACTATCAGTATTTCCGTTACGTTCTACGATTACACAGCATATGCAAAATCATTGAAAGTATTAAAACAAGAAGTTACTTTGATGTATCGTGTAATATTGTTTTAGGACATTTCTAGACAATCACTTTAAATTAAGAATTTTTACAGTTTTCTGTTCTTTTTGCCCTTAGTACGCATCTACTGTTTTACCATTTAGTCTACGGTGTTCATATGAATCACGTCACTCACAAACATTTTATATGTAATTTACGTAAACCTCGCAAATAGATTGCTCTCTGTTATGACAAAATATTATATTCTATTTTAGGTTTATTAAAAAAACAAATATGAATAGAATATACTTTTTTCGCTTGATTTTGATCCCTTCTCCCTATCTCTTTGCTTTACAAACGTTATCCTTTTTTTACGTTCTGCAAATCGCAATCCTTCGCCAGGAATAATGTCTGTTAAAGAGCTATTATAGAGAATAAATAGAACTCCTGACCACATGTTTGCGGTTAAAACGATAACCTCCCAAAGATTGCAATTAGTATACTTGACAGAAAATCGAGGTCGAGTTTATCTTTCTCGGGTGCAAAGAATGCCCTATTGAATTAGTATGAGTTGATATTGAGCACGAAGCTTGAGGTCATTTATTTGGCGGAACATCAAAATACCTACAGTTAGCTTAAAAGCTTGGTCTAGTATAGCAGTAGTATATTTTACACATAAAATCTAAGGAACGCACAAGACATTCTTCATATACCTGTTGTGCTTTGGAATGTACCATTAGTTCTAAAACTGAAAGGCATTGTGTCTGTAAATATAGATAGCGATTGTACCATGCCAATAAAAGACTCATCCGTAATATAAATGACTTATTTATACTTCATCAGACAAGCCTCGTTGCAGAAATACCAACTGAATTTAAGTGAAATATATTATGAATGTTTGACATATTTTATACAACGGATCTCAGATAGAATTAGTTCTTTGGCATAGACGAGCGTGAAAAAGATGTAAAAAATTGAACAAAGCACGTGAACAATGTGAATTATCGTTTAAAGGTGAAAATGAGGCGTGAATAAACAAATGGTATTGACAACTGCACTTATACTTTCCCATGGGTCGTTTATATACTACAATCTAATCTAGAATTAATTATTCACAGATCACCAACTTCAAAAGCGATCTATTAGCACTGACATGTTGCAGTACTGTATCTTTCCGCTAAAACAGATGCTTCATTTAGTGGTGCATAATATCACTTTTATATATTTTGCTTGTCGGAATTTGGTTTTATTAGGATTAGTTCTTTTCTACCTTACATCGACGTCAAATTGTGAAGTGTGACGTCAGAATATTACAACAATTTAAATTATAAAATAGTCCTAGTCAATCTTGCTGTTAATAAATGACTTATTTCGTCTAACTACCAAAAAGCTTTCAGAAGTACAGGTAAAAGTACTTATACTTTTATTTTTATGTCAGGTACTGGGCGGTACTTAGGGCCCGTGCCATATAGCGGTCCATCGCGTCCCCAGTAACATTACGGAAAACCCGACAGAAAAAGTATCACGATATTTGCAGGTTTATCCATTCATATTTTAGATATTGGTCTTAGCATTTGAACAGAATTTGATTTTAGGGAGATAACTGAAGAACTGTCAAAAGGGGAGATAACTGAAGAACTGTCAAAAGGGGAGATAACTGAAGAAACAGCAAATTGGCAAAAATCAATGCAGTTTTGGTCATTTCATTACGCATGGAAGCAATAATTTCTTGGTACACTTTTCTAAATAAATTTTTGACGAATTAATTTAAATAGAAGTGAATTTGAAAATATTAATTGAACATTCAAAGGTACTAAAAGTTCAATCAGGAAAACACTAAAAAGGTTTGTATTTGAACAATGTTAACATACATTTTCAGAAAACCTTGTACAATTAACGAATCATCTAAACTTATTCTATATAGTTACCTTAAAACAAACATTAAACAAGAAGACTATTTAAAAATTTTAAAAACATTAAAACTCGTCAATTAATACAATATTCAGGCTAAGTAACCTTAACTTATAAATAGAACTGGGACGCTATATACAAAAATTCCAAGATTTCAAAGACTAACAGTTGTAAATTTTGTAAAATTCTTTATGATGTGGTTCCCTGAGTTTCATCAGAGCCCCTTTCATTAAATTTCTTAAAACAAAATTCCCAAATTTTAATACTTTACATCCTCTAGAAAGAATGAAAACTGTTCTAAACCCAACCAAAAAAATTCTGTCCAGCATCTCCAACTTTATAAAGCAATCATTAGATGGGCGGCGAACATGAGGTTCATATTGGTCAGACTATACCCTTTAATATATGATAATGTTTAATTCATGTATACTTTTCTTATATATATTTGCATATGTATGGATATTTTGTTCTATTCTTATACCCAATGGGTTTTATTTGCAATAAATATTATTAAAAAAATATATTTAGACCCGTGTATTATCACTATTATATAAGGGCCTGCATGACTAAGTAACACGTAAAATTTAACGTTATTGGAGTTAAGAATTAAACGTTTAAAATTTAATTTTAATTATATCAATTATAGTTGGGATTTAAACAAATTACATGTATGTCTAATTCAAGGTAGACGCAGTGGCGTGGTGGAGTTTTGAATGCTTTGTTGCACTAGTATGCGCTGATCTTATAGAAGTGTGGTTGTCTATATTTCGACTAGTTGACATTTCAGCAGTATAAAAATTGTCAATTGTCAAGTTATGTATTTTAGATTGCTTACAAACCTATGCAGGAGTGCGCAGTCAACGATCGCGTTTAACCACATTCAAATAGTCCAATGAAAACGCACCATGACGTAATGTAAAACTGGTTTTTTATGAGATAAATGTGTGATGGTGTGTTCGCATGACTGCCTGCAGAGGCTACATCGTATAACAGTTTAAGCCTAGTTATCTAGAACCAATGGAAGTATGCAGTAGACAAGCAACACAAATTTATAAGGGCTATAAATTTCACCACCAAATTAAAATTGCTGGAAGCGACGTTAAACACCATTTATACAAACAAACAATCACCCTCTATTTCAAAGGCGACATGAAATATCAGCAAGGCGACGATATATAGCACTCAGATGGTTTTTGCACTCAGTATTCACATATTATATGAATGTGTGTTGGGTGGGGTGGAGAGCGGAGTTGAGATATTATGAATCATAACGCAGATCATGTGGTCTCCACAGGAGAGACCACTCCTCTGAATTAGTTGGTGTTTTATTACAATTAAAGCTCTAGAATTAATATATATGTATTACATGTATAAAATTCAGCACACGAACTTGCTATAATACCGAGCACCGCAGATGCCAGCTTTACGGTAACGTGTGTGTAAAAAAGTCACGTGATCCATATGAACAAACCCTATGTGGTTTTTAAGCATTACATACAAAAATATTTTCTCCATCGAGGGGAAAACAAAATTTCCGTTTTGCACATTGTATAATCCCCAATCAGAGTCGATATTCTCGTACAATTTATTTGTTTAAAAATAACAACAAAAATTTTTTTAAATTGACATTTATGTGACGTCACCAACATATTTAAATAGACGTCACGTCACCACTGAAATGTAGAGGATCTGTTAGGGTGCTTCGAAGTAACGCCAGGAATCATACAATATGCGATGTTTGCATTTATTCTGCGCCTATACATTCATATCAGGCTAGAAAATAGAGAACATCAAAAGAATGTGGATAAACACTTATAACGCCGTGTTCTAACAGATGAAAACTATCAAAGATATTCTCGCTCCTTACACAATTATAGATTTAAAGAGATCGTTTTTATGTATGAAAACTTGTCTGGTTCGATAGTGTGTTTATACAGAAGTATCATAACATTCGCTGTTAAAACATTACATATCAGCTGATTCAATACCGTATCAGATGGATCAGAGACGAGACAATGAAAACAGATAATCAAATTATTCCGTTTGATCTATGCATTGATTAAGTTATGACGTACGGATGTGAACTGACTTGATTTATTTTGTTAGTATTGAAAATATATTTAGCTGAGGGTTTTCTAAGAAATGTAAAAAAGCAAATGAACCACCATTAACGGGTCACTAAGCCTGTAACGTGATTATGGGTGGTCTATATCTAAAGAAGATACCAGTAATGGTATTAAAGCGTCCAAGTAAACTAAAAAGCATAATAGGAAAGACACTCATTAAACGTGAATGTTAGCAACTTAGAATTATGACGATAATTCTCATTGATTTGTTCGTATATTTCTATGGAAGTATAACAATGCTTGGTTGTGTTTTCCAACAATAAAACACTAATTACACCAATGTGTAGATTGTTACAGGGAGATAGACCGCGAATGTGACTCATAATCATTCTGTTATTACATACAATCAGACGTACTATCCTTAATTGGATGTCCATCTTGTTTAGAAATGATTTGCGTTTTTTATTTATAGCAGCCTATTTTTAATAAAAAGCGATCATCTTTTCTTCAATTATAGTAGATGTGTTACATTCTGTTCAAAACTGTTGAGACTTTTGATCAGTTTTCTCAAAAATCGTATTTTCACAACACACGTTTAAGACTTCAGTCAGGTGAGATAAAGGAGGAATTAAAATATCAACAGAAAATTTGTTCCGTAAAGCACACGCAAAAACACTCTACTGGATCTTTACTGTTACTTCAAATTCAAACAAAAGTAGAAGAACGGCATTTCAATTTCAGTAACTTATTTAAAGAAAATATACGACAAATATTATATAAGTCATTAATACAGGTTCTGCGAAAATTCAAGGTCCAAGATGAAATAGCAGCTGATTGGTCAAATAATAATTACATGTACGTCATGACCGAACTTCCTAGGCGTCTTTGCAATTTTCAGTAGATTCTATGACCACATAACAACGGATAAGAATCTATCGTTCCGCGTACAAATGCGATTCTGTATACGATGTGTTTGATATCTAAAGCGTATTGATGTTTTCTTGTGTAAATATTGTTAAATATTATGCACATGATTAAATGCATGTAATTACCTTACCTTGTCCATTCAATCTGGCGTAGCAAATTTCGAGACGCATTCTACGAAGCCATGCAATGACAGGGCACTTTAGGGATGTCACGGGTATTTTGTCATGATAGATTCTTATACAAACAATTCAGAGGGACATTAGAGAAAAATATTCTAGCATTGTTTGGGTTTAATGTGAAAATTTATCAAATTTCGAAGGTTGAATTTTTAAAGTTTAACCAAACAACAAAAAAAATGTTTAAGCTGATCCAAATTTATCTTAGTTTCTGGTTTTCAGACATTAAAAAAATTCCCACTAGAACTACAAGTCTACTGGATTGAGTGAAGGATGTCAGTTAATAGACTACCCATTAGATGCTGATTGAATGGACGCCACTAAAATCTTGTTTCGGATTTGTTGTAACTTTGCAGACCACAAGTAAAAGAGATTCGTACTTACATATGACTAGTATGCTTGTTTCTGATTCCACTTACTTAATAAGAAAATTTTTCCGCTTAAATCACCTCTCAAAACTTTGAATTAATCATTCTTAAAAAGGCACGGTCACTGAACATTTAGACAGACCTGCCTTTCAATCAAGATGACTTGACTGTTATTACCTAAAATCAAAACTAAGTTTATGTTTTTACTCAATCAAGCTGCAACCTTCAACTTCAACTTCAACTAGGATACTCGTCTAAATCCATGCTGGACATTTACAACGAGGGGAACCTTTATTGTTCTATTCAGTTAATAGTGATAAGGTGACAAAATACATGTAATTTAAAAAGTAAGCAATTGACATACTAAAAATGTTTTACTTTTAGTTCATTCTTTATTTTCTTTCTTTTTTTTTAGGGGGGGGGGGTCGGGGGTATTTGTTATTTTTTCTGGATATTTTCTTTTTGCAGATAATGGATAGATGTTCAGAAACTTGAGGTTGTTTTAATTCTGTAGTTGTATTATATATTAAATGAGGTATACAGAAATATATGGAGTGCAGGTTTTGAATTAAATATTTGTTTATAAACTTCATATATTTGAATCCATCTGGTCACTAGCCGTATAACAAATATATCTCGGAAAGGAAATTTCATTCCATTAAATTTAATTATGGCCTTGGAACAGCAATTTTATCCTTCCTACTTGAAGCAAACCTGAAGGGCGGCTTTATACTTTGTGTGCTTTAACTTAAATAAAGAGATTCCAAGAAGAATGGATACAAGTCACGCGGAGAAGAGTTACACTCAAAGTTTATATGGTTTGTATCAAATCACTTTGTTTAAATGAGGCATGATACAATATTTGTAAAAAGCACTTTTAAGCTGTGTAAGTTCCCTCCGGATGATACAGCTTTCATGGTAATGTAACTCGTCGAGGTTCCTCCTAAGAATGACAGATTTCACAGCAATATAACTGGTCGACAATTTCCTCCGGATATGACATCAATATGGCTAGTCCAATGTTCCTTTCGAATACCTCAGTTTTCACATTAATATAACTGGTCGATGGTTCCCTCCAAATACGACAACTGTCACAGCAATATGACTAGTTAACAATCGACGCTTCTCTTGCTGCATGGCTACTAAAAGGTTCCTCGGGACTTTCTAAGTGATGAATCTGGTCGACGGATCTCTCAAGTTACCATAGGTTTTATTGGAATAAATATTTTTGAGGTTTTTTTCAGCGTATTGAAACTTTTTATTGTCGACGTTCCTTGGGTAACGTTATAATACATTTAATTTGTTAAAATAACCGCCTTGTAATCATTTACTAGTACTTGAAGTCAACCACCTTATGTATAATAATGTCGTAGAATAATGCTAGCCTATTAAATGCCGATTTGTTCACCAATTTAACTCGGTTAATGCTTTTTATCCAATTGTTAATTAAAGATAAAATTGATAGGCATTGTTCATAACATTTACATGCAGAATGGTTCCTCTGGAATCTTTTACATATACAGTTACTTCAGTCGAGCGGAAATAAATCTTGTGATGTCAACAGTTGCATAACGCGCTGTCATAGTGTTTTTTCAGGTTAGATTGAAAAACTGTAAAACAGTATGTGGAATACGAATTGTTTTATGCAATTTAAAATGAAATTGTGTTGCGTTACAAACATTCATTCTTTTTTGTACCTGCGTTGCACTTCATTGTAATTCAGTTAGAAATATTGGGACCTTTATACATAGTTGTACTTCTATTTACAAATCGGTATAATAACTTATAATTTGATATTAATTTAAATTGAAACTGCAGGTAAGGGTTTAAATGTTGCATTTTCTATATACGTTATATCAATGTAAACATAACATTGACTTACGAACTTATGTTTTGAAAACTCTTAAGGGTATATTATCTTGCTTCATTTGCTGTATTTGTTATTCCTACAATCAAATTATTAAAAGTAACTAGAATTTATCCCTATCCTACAAAAAAGGTTTTCGGAAAACGAGGTAAAACAACTTAAAGTCTTGTATACATTGCAATTTGTTGTTTTTTGAAAATTAACAAGTTCAAATCCAAAAATGTGTTGTATATAACATTAAAATATAAAATTAGAAGAATTTGTTGATCAGGCATATTCTAAAGATGATTTCAATAAATAACGTATTAACAAAAACTGAAAAAAACATGAACTAATCTGCATAAATAGAAATTTTAACATAAATCAAAATTAAATCTACTTTATGTTGTCAAACATATCTGTGTATATGAAATCTAAAATTGATAATGTATATACTCCAAGGCTCTTTCCAACGTCACCAACATCTTGACCAAAGCTGAAGACTAGTTGATGTCCATTTCCGGCACCTTCATGTGCGATGAATTAATTATGTTCAATGACTTTTGCTCCAAGATCAATGTATCTTCAACTCTTTAGCCGCTCTTTTAAAAGTAATGTAGAATTTGTTGTTTTGTCTCCATCCGTCTTTTTTTTTGTGTGTCACCTGTTTCCACATTCACCGGTAATTGTAAGATGTTCTGCACCTTATTATTGTAGTTAAAATTGTGTTGTTCATCATTTATTACATCTAATATTTTTGTGTTCTGTTATATCTTTTTTGTGTGTTTATTGTACAAGGTAAACCACTTCTTGTGGATACTCACTAGGTTTAGATTGAGGCTGAATGTGGCAACGTTGACTGATAAGTGTTTGTGCTACATTTTAACTTTTATACTGGGACTAGTGGACCTTATTGGGCGTATTGCATTTGCGCCAAGTTTTGAAATTTGGGGTATTTCATTTGCGCCACAAGCTTGTATTTCATTTGCGCCATTTCTCAGGTAAATATTTTACAGGTAAATTTCAGGTAATAGAAAGCGGCAGCAGCTCCAAATGTGAATTTTAAGAGAACAAACAATGGACCGGAATCTTTCCATTCTCATTTCAATGAACAGTTTTATTCACACCACCCGAATATTTTTATTTATATTGACGTAATACAGAAAATTCAGACGACAACTTATATCAAAGCCAGATCTATGGATACTCCAGCCGTTATCAGACGATGCCAGAAAGAGAAGGACGACTATCTGATTGAAAAGTATACAATGTACACCAGAGGTGAACTTTCCCGAAAGGATTATATCCGTACAGTTGCGTATAAATTTTGCGCCAGAACCGATTTATAAATTTTAACTGTTACAGTGATTTTATGGAGATTATAACTGATTTTAACACTAGTGCTCTTATAGTGTATATATTTTTTTTAGTCAGTTTGCGTAACATTTTAGAATTTATGATTTTTACATTTCGTTTTAGTCACTTAATATATCTTGCTCGAAATCCTACTTCCACCTCCCCGTGGTGAGCAAGGGAAACAGGTAATGCTGGCGAACGGAAGAGGCAAATACAAGTAAAAGTATAAATGTTATATATTTTTTTATTTTCATCTATACTATTTACCTGTGTTTGGCGCAAATGCAAAGTTTTATTTGTGGCGCAAATGAAGTAAAGTTTGTGGCGCAAATGAAACATTTTTTTGGCGCAAATGAAATACCAATTGGCGCAAAAGCAATGCACCGGACCTTATTAACCGGTCATCGTCACATCCGGTTTGACACGTCTAGTAGCTAGAAAAACACATATCGGTTTTCTCTTTTTAACCAATTTTGTAATAAATGTCGAAAACTAAAATATTTTACCTTCAAAGTTGCCGCGTAAATTACTGATGTAAACATTGGACCTTGTCAGTTACCCACTCAATATACTATTTAGCTATTGTGTAATACAGGACATGCTTATATAATCATTATAACATAGTTTTGAGCCCTCCAGCCGAATCTCGACATGTCGACATACAGTTTATAAACAAAAACAGTATACATTTTTACTAAACTTATAAGAACAATAACAATATATATTTTGACGCAATTTCTTACTATAATATAAGTATAACGGTAGTATATGTGTACTGGTCAGTAACTGGTTACCAGATTGTATACTCAATAGTAAATGTTGTGTTATTATTGAGTCAATAATTGCTACATGTGTACAATTCTATGTCTGCAAAATCCTGCATGAATTAAGTTTTAAAAAGTGGTAAACATTTTCTGAAGTCTTGCACAGTGAATTGTTGGCACTTAAACAAAAATAGAAATTGCGTGTAAAATAGAATCGTATCAAAATGAAAAGAAATATATATTTTTAATGTTGAAAGTTTATAAAATGTCCCAGGTCCTGGTAAATGCTGATCAATGTTAGAAAGTATGAATAACGCCAAAATGTTTACTTAGTAGTTTGGACTATGACTATCACCGTTCTACTTACGTACGACACGTATACTGATACATTTCATTCAAAGTTCTCCAGTATAGACTTATGTATTGCCCGTATATTGCTCTCCCCCGCCCTCCCCCCCCCCATCTTTTCCCAATTATTTAATTCAAATCAAGGTATGATTTATTAATTGTTACAGTGAAAAATTACTTTAACTTTCACTTACAATTAACACGTGAAGCAATAAGTATTTTATCTGAACATAAATAATTTGTTTTTTGTAGATATAGGTTCAGAGACGGTAATTTATAACATAGCTGTGAGGTGTAGTTCTCTAATGATAACGAGATGACCTGGCCCACAGATATAGACGGTTTAATTAATTAACAAGTTACCGACTATCTGATACTGAGCTATATAATGATACAGGAAGGAAGGTCGTGGAGGGGTAAGTGCTAGTTATATTCTTCAAAACTGACAACTATGATGGAAAAAGTATTGGATTTACTTTATTACTCCGCTTCATCAAAGCATTATACATCTGGTAGTTGTGGATCATTTTCAGGTTTGTAAGGAAACATGTTGATGCTGCTTTTTTTCTTACCATTTTTATTGTATCTGATTTTGATAAGAAGAAATCGTCAAATATTTAAATTTTTTGTAGATTTATTTTAACATGGTTTGTTCGTACATCCATAAGTAATATCTTAATAGCACGTTAATACACGTGCGTGCATATTTATGATACGTCAAAGTTAAATCATAAGCGTTCGCATTAAACGATACATGTAGCTATCGCGCGTTTACTGAGACTTTTAAGATGGTTTAGACTTTTACTTACTCCATCAGACTACAAATTAGACCGCGCATTATTTTTTGTAGAAAGTACTATCATGGTTATTATTGCTTATAATATCGCATCAGCATGGTCAATATTTACAAAAGCACTCGCATGCTTTTTGCCCGTCCACCAATTTCTCAAGTATCATGTTTGTACACGTCGAACGGGGGGGGGGGGGGGGGGGGGCGCGGTAATTTTGCGACTGGGAATGTATACTTTGTACAGTTTAACACTTAGGCAGGTATTTAGATGTATCCTATCACGTGATTTATCGTATTATTGACATTATTTTCTGTAGTGCACTTTCCTAATCGCGCGGTCTTTTAACATCGTAGGAACGGCATAAAACGGCATAAAAGTCGATCCCTTCCATAAAATTATATTTATATAAATAAATATTTTTGGACTCCCCCTCCCCACAACACAACACATATTTCGTTTTGCATTGTCTTTCTTAAGCCATCCCATTGTGATTCAAATGTTGCAGCTTTCCACTTGGCCTAAATTTTTATGAAATCACGTGATCAGCATTACAATTATCACCTCCTTTAACGAGAATGGTTATATCTTGAAAACGACGTATTTCTTTGACCTTGCTTGTGATGATCGATGATCGAGTACTATTTTACGCACACATTACACCACCATCGCAATGCAGTTGTCTACGCTAAAGTATACAATAGTTTAATAATGTCTTTAAAGTTTACGCGGATTATAAACATTTAATGACCGTTTTTATTCACAAAATATCAAAACTCGGTGATAATAGCTAACTAAATATTTATTACCATTATTATAATGCAAATATCAATTAGTGTGAAGTGTAACTTTATAGTTATAATATGGTGCAGTTTACTGGTGCAAGAAAGAAATAATGTGAACAACGTATTTGCACCAACATAACCGCCAACGAAAATACCAACATATATTGTTTTATCCAAATAAAATCTAGTTCATTTTCGGTCTTAAGAACTAATTTAATGAATCAACGCATCGTGAATGTTGAAAATATTATCATTCGTGCCAAATCGCATTCAGCTTTAACTCGTGTGCGAAAGAAGTTCCTTGTACTTTTTAAATCTTCTGCGTTCTGCGGCACTCATGATCATATTTTCAATATACACTGCGCAATTGATTATCCTTAATTATGAAAATTAGTCTGTGCAATATGTTGAATAAGAATAAAAGTACTGATGTACTGTTTACTTGGGTGGTGTCATTCTCATGTGAAAGAGATGTTTTTTTTTCTTTTGAGAAGAGAGTTTGTGAATGATAGTATGCAAACAAATTTAATTTTGCAAAGGTTGTTCAAAACACCAGAAAATCAGGCGGAAGGCATTCGGTCCAATCTCGTGTTTAAATGAATGCCAAATTAAAATTGATTGAGTGCTTGCTTTTTATCCAGCGAGTGAAAACAATTAACAAACCAACGGAAAATGGGGTTGGACGGACATTTTGGCTGCCACTGGAAATATATGGAGTATTTGGTAGGGGCGGATAATTAAGCCTTTTGTTGCGGCTTCAATGTCCTACTCTTTTTCTACAAAGGGTGTCTTTATCGTGCAAGGAGCGTGGCACTCTTCAAACACCATAACAGTTACCTACTACTATCCGCAGGCAGGCTTTTCGTATTATGACCTGAAACCCCCACTTCTGGCAAACAAGAGGGTTTCCCTTATCAGCCACCCGGGACGTGCTGGGCTACTCTGTAGTTCAAGAACTAGAAACCTTTCCAGTATGGTCCCAGAAAAAGTACGTCAAGGTTAAAAGAGGACATATTTTAGTTTCAATGTACATGCTTAGCTATTTTAATTAATATAATGAAAAAATGTAGTATTTTATAGCGAAATTAGTTTTTTTTATAATTGATATTGTGATAAGATGATTGTATGATCACGTGTCTAACATGTCAGGTATGTAATTACCTGTTTATCTCATTGACGTTAGTTTAATGTTTGTTTCTGAAGTTTCATCGAGATCGAAATGTGTATTGTATGAACAGAACTTAATTTGTGCTCATAACTTTACTGAATATGTATTACCGTTAGAGAGAATTTAATGAAATTGTCCAACTCAAAACTTTCATTCACTCCACGTATATATCAGGCATCTTTCTGAATTCTTTTCTATGTTTTTTTAAATTCGGTTTTGAACATGTGCGTCACTTAAAACACAAACAGCTAAAGTATCTTGCTGGCGAAACGAAATAAATTAATTTAGACATACGAATACTAAATATAAAGTTGTGACAATTATTTTTTTAATAGAAATAATCCCATTACTACATTGAATTATATGTAGGTTCCAAAAAGCCAAACTTGATTTCGTTTTCAAAAAACAGATAAACTCCTTATCGATAGATTGCGATGAACAGCACAAAACATCAATTCAAGTTGATAGATAACGCTAGCAACATAAGGAAAATCCTTAGTCAGGATAATTTTAATCATTACCCTAAATGACTTTAATATCATCATATTTTATTGTTATGCACGTTGAGGTCGTTCTTAACTTTTTATTATGAACATCATTTACCTATATCAAGTATAGGTTCTGCATTACAGGTAGGCGACAATATCATCAGTGTGGATTATTCTCAGAAGTAGTTTACAGGCATCATTTCCAATTTATGCAGTCAATGTTTATTTTAAAAAAACATTCTTGGTCATTTTTTGTTCGATGCTATGATGAGCACGATTTTTTGTTTGAACTTAAATTTCTAGTAGTTTCCTCTGTCAATACCGCTTATGTAATGAGCATAATAAAGTTGAAGAAGTGCTGAATGAGGCGTAAACAGTTATTTAAGTAAAATATGACGTCATAAAACCAGAGACTTTTAACCAAAATAGTATTGATTAACTAATGAATCTTTTACCCTCTAATGCCAAATTTGTATTCCAATTAACTCAGTAATGAAATTTCCAGAGAGAAATTCTGCAAAGTCCTGATTAAATTAACCAAGATCGTGTCTTTGCGTCTCCTTTAATTTTTCTTTTTATTGACAGGACAAATGCTATGACTTCCGTTCTAGCTGCATCATAGGATTGGACTTATCGTATTAAAGGTGTGATATGTCAAATTAATGTTTAAATTGATCATCACAATTGTGTGCTCTACAATAAAAAGACAGTAAATACTTTTGTCAGGGTTGGCACTTAATATTACTTTGTAAAAGTCGTCATACTTTGTTAATATGGACACAATCAGTACATAACGTGCATTATATGTTTGCATTATTTGTTCATGGTGTGACGATGAAATAACGGAAATAAAAAATGAAATTGTCTGCGAATCGAGCTCGACTTACGAGCGGTCAACGTTTTGACCTCAAAGTAGTGGTCAAGATTAGTTTTTTTTCGCACACTCGTTATCTTAAACAGTCGGAAGCCGAGCACCTTTTAAATTTCGATGATGACCCTTTCGGCATTTTTTGTGTTTGTCGTAAATAATTGAATTCAGATAGATTAAAGTTGTTTATAAAAGTAGCATTTAATACCTGTTATTAAAATAACACATGAAGTACAGTTTTTAAGGTATTGCACTTTTTGCAGGAAATCCTTCAATTTTTATCAGTTAAGGTTGGATTCCAACACATCCTGTCCGCAGTAAGACTCGAACATGCACCTTCAGTTTTGACACGCATGCGGCCACTGTAGAATATTAATAACCTTAGCTTAAACCATTCGCCACTGAGGCCACGTAAAAAAATTGAGGCAAAATCCTTCTGTTGATATAAACAAGGGTCAATTTCTGCGAATTGGATGACATTTAGGTAATTTCCGCCTTACAAGCAACTTCCTCATTCCTAGAATGAATTTCAATGAATTAATAAATTTTAATATAACTACTGTTTATCTCCCCTAGGAAAATGTATCCAGATAGGTTTTTGTTCCTTGAGATGGTCATTGAATTTTTTATATTTGCTTGTCTGAAAACCTCACAAACAAAGGTTTCACTTATTTAAATCAGAGTCGTTGAATGCATGCAGATAACAAATATAGTAAAAGTCTCAAGTAAACCACTTGAGGTTCATTATTTTTAATGTTTTTCAGGATTACCCATTGATGTTATAACAAGAGTATTTTAAAGCTTTTTTTACTAACAAATATGTTTCTTTAAACATGTCTTCCGTTAACTATTAGATTTCTAAAAACCAGCAACATATTTCGTGGGTACAGCAAAGAAATCTACCAGAGATTTGTTTGTTTGTTTGAATATTGTTTAACGCCACTTTCAGCAGTTTTTCAGCCATATCATGGCGCTCATTTATTATTAAAAGAATGACTATATCTAGATGGCGGGTAAAATTCTTCTAGCAAAATACCGGACAAAAAACCAAAGGGCTTCTGGCTTGAAACATTAAGTTAATACGCGATGGCGTGTATTCTTGGGATATACATGTGCATTGTATTTTACGTGATATTGTTCATTTTAATAATGATGAGGAATCAATGAAAGAAACTTAAAACTGTTAGTTCCTTACATGATATATAATGTAGTCTTTTAATGTTCCTATAAGTGCTCTGTTATAATCTATCGCTCTTCGTTGTAGACGGAAACTTTCACATCTACAGACATTGAAATTCGCGATGGCTTGGTATTGCTTTTAAATTTATAGAAATGAATGTATTCGAGAACAATTAAAGGTTTTTTATACTTAATTTTTGTGTCTGTTTTGTGTTTTTTAAAAGTAGAATTTAGTTGGGGCGTAAACTAATATAGTACAGAAACGGTTCCGTTAAATAAATAAAAGTATGTAAAATGTATGTTGTTGCTCAGTTTTCGAAAAGAAAGGTTATTGTTTTATTTTTTTAATATATATAACATTATTTCCCTCTTTGATGGAGGATTCAATAAAGCTTGAATTGGGACATAAATATTGTGTTTTACTGCAGTACCAGATCAAGAATCAATCTAATATTAAGTTGTTTTTACAAATATAGTTAAGAATGACATTTGTGAATTTCTGTTCTGGTAATATAAACGACGATTTTTCATAATATTTGTTCCGTTATTTAACAAGACTTGACATTAGGCATAATTATTACTCCATTTGACTTCACCGTTGGCCATTAATAAACCGCAGTTTGATATGAGTTAATTTGAAATTAATAGAAACATTTATTCATGGTTCATTTGTCAATATATTTAATTGAAAAATAGGCAATAAAACAACGTGATTTTTTAATTTCGAAGAATCAATATTTTGTTGACAGTGCTTTTATGAAAATATTATCGTTGTTTTTTAATTCAGCATTAAAGATGCATGTGTGTTGTTTTTAGCGTCATCTGTGTTTCATATAAACTACGTTAAAATGACGACTTTTTTCTACACATTTAACAAAGTGCCGATGTATACACGCTTTTTTAAAAACTTTTAAATCATTATTTGTAATTAGTATTATTTAACGTTGTTTTATATTTGTATTTATTTAGTGTCTGATATTATTCTTATTGTTTTCAAACACACATGAAGAGGCTAAATGAAGATGTTTGACCTTCACAAATAGGTCAGAAATTATATATTCGTTTTTTTGGTATATGCAAGTACGTTTCACTTATTATTTTTCATATTTTACTATGTCTATAGCAATTTTATTTATTTTTCTATTGCTGTAAATAATTTATACATTTTTATATGCTGGGACCATACTGGGACGGTTCCATTGGCTCCACCCACAGAGCAGCCCAGCGAGCAGTATTTCAGCTAAATGTGGGATGGGAACAAGTTAAAAAACACAATAAATAAACGGAAAAGGGGGTGGGAAATAGGGAACACAATTTTTACTGCCACTGAAAAAGTTTGAAGTATTGGGTAGGGGCGGATTTAGCCTTTTGTAGCGGCTACAATAAGCCTACTTTTTTTCGAAAACTACCAAAGGGGTCTTTATCATGCAAGGAGCGTGAAATTCTCCGAACAAGTTCCACCATGGTCCGCGGCCAGGCTTTCTGTATTATGAATTGTCAACACCCCAACGAGAGGGTCTCTTCCTATCCGAGAACTGGGGATTCGCAGGGCTGCTCTTCGGATCGATACCTGGGAACCCTCCCAGTATGGTCCAAGCCAAGCAAATAAAATGTCGCATATATCGTAATGTTTTCCTTCCAATAAAGTTATTTTGCATTCCATACATATACTGATCTATATATTATTAGCAGTCTTTCATACGATAATGAACCCTTTATTGTTACAGTTTGTTTTATTTTCTGTTTAAATCATATTGTATAGTGGTACTCGACTCCAATCTTAATTGACAAGGATTGCCAGTTTTCGTACCGCAGGTCGGGGGTTTTCTCCGGGTATTCCGGCTTCCTTCCCCAATAAAACTGGACGCAATGATATAATTGAAAAATTGCTGAAAGTGGCGTTAAACACCATCAAACAAACACAACAAACCAACATATTGTATAGTGGTTTGTATTGAAGTAAGTATTAGTCGGTCTTTGCACTGTTATTTTTATTGGTTTCGTGTTTTTCACCGTTTATACTATTGTTTTAACTCGGCATTTTAATAGTTATATAAATATAAATATAAGAATTGCAATATCATATAAAGTTTACACTCACGTGTCTTTTCCCCTAGTTAATATCGACATAATATTTTCCTTCATTATTGATCATTTTGTTCATGTAAAACACATTAAGCAGAGCCTAAATTATACGATAGATCGTGATAATTCAATAAATTATATTGTTTTGTCTTCTTATCAAACTAAGACAGCCAGTAAAATCTAAGCCAATGAATGATTTTTATTAATGTTATATGGGGTTATTGATGAATTATCAAGTTTATTGCTTTAAGTGGTCTACGAGTGGAGTATAATGAATTTGCCGACTGTCTAAAAAGTTCCTTGTGGTTATAAATTGCCTCGTTTTTTTTATTTCGTCTTCATTCATTATTTGAACACTGACAGTTTAAGGTGGATGAAAAGAATATGTACATTTTGAGTCTCTAAAAATGAAAATGAAAAGACGAACTGGTGAAATAGTAGACAGGGGATTGAAAAAAGTAAAAGTGTATGCCCAATACACAGTGTCATTATTTTATATTGATCCTTTGTACCTTTATTTGAATCCCAAGATCTGTTAGTGATGTTTATAAATACCTTATAAAACATTGTGTTATAGTTTGTGATATTTTACCTTTTTTCTGTGAACTGTATAATTTTACTACAAATTCAAATTCTTTATTTTTCCAAATTAAAATAAACACAAACTAAACATTAACAAAAAAAGAGCTGCTTGATTGATGAATGCATAACATAACAAGTGCTTACACAAATAAATAGAAACAATTCCGTATTCAGGAGAGGTTGTTATAGGCTTTACATCATAGTAAGTAATAAATAAATGTTGTCACGACAAGTTACATGTACCTATAATTAGGTTGTTTACACATACGCAGAGGTTTAATGATTTCTCGATCGTATGTCCACAAAGACTCGGTGGGGGTTCTATTACTGTGATATGTGAGGAAGGTTATGTAACTGGATGTCACCTGAAAAGTCGTAATTAATTTCAAAAGAAATTTACGCGGACGCACATGTGTGCGTGTGTGTTTTGTGTATACATTTCTTGGCATCATTCACTATTGTTAATTGCTGAATTCTTAGTGTCTGTACAAGTTTGTCACGAACTATGGCTCGAAGCCTTCTTCGCTACAATATGGTACTGAAATAGCTTGTTAACTTTGTCTTCGATCACTGATGTTTCATTTTGAAATACAAACGCGGCGGTTTACAAAAAGATTGATTGCTGGATTTATTTCATATGTCCAGCAAAAGGTATTGCACCATTTAAACTAATCGAGAACTTTTTATCAGAACTAAGTCAATTGTCATGCGTTGACTTCTGCAAGTAGAACATGTCTGGCCTTGACCTTGGATTAAAAGTCACACTGCAATGGTGCTTTGTACATACATATCACAACAAAAAGCCGGAGACCGACATTGGTAGGTACCCGGTGAAAGACTCTTCCTGACCATCGGCAGTAACACTGGCAATCATTTCAATCTACTGCCCGCATTTAGGTTTGACCTTAGTGTCAACAGGCACGTAATAATATAAAATTACTAAAAGAAGTCCCTACTTGTAGTATGATAGTAACAAATTAAACAGTTGTCTCCGGTTCTATTCAACTAATAAACTGTGTCTGAAATCATGAATTACATTATGAAACGAAATTGATTACTCTAGTCGAAAATGCTTGTCTTTGTCTTAAAGTATACGTCAGTTTTTTCTTTTATTTATTTATTTTTTTTTTGGGGGGGGGTTGTTATTGTTTGAATGGGGTTTTATTCCAATTTCAGATATTTTTCATCTATACCATGACTTGTCAGTTTTTATTGGTGAGGAAGCCTGAGTACCCTGTGAAATCCCCGACCTCCGGCAGATTACTGGCACTTCTTAATAACCTGTGAAATCCCGGACCTCCCGCAGATAACTGGCACTTCTTAATAACATGTCCGAAGTTATACTCAAACCTCAGTGTTTACACACCGGTGCTCAGTAGTAGATAACTAACTAGCTTAACTATTCGGCCATCGAGGCCATTTCGTCTTCGCTAGCCAAGGGTTACGATCCGATACTCAAGAGTATCGGATCGTAACCCTTAGCTAGCGAAGATGGGCCCCTATATTCCCAGTTTCTGTGTTATTAATTATAGACATTGTAAGACCATGTAGAAAACTTTCAATTTAGAGTTTTTTACTGACTGCATTTTAAAAGTAGTTTCGTTTCTTCAGTATCAAACTTAAATTAATTTCCTTATCCGTTTAGAGATTTAAAGGTAAATTGCACTTGTAGTATACATTTAATGTCATGTACAATTGAATGGATGTTTACTCAAAAACACCTACATATCTATTACTATTTATCATTTTCTGTATTATATACAGTTGACAACTTAAGCTGCTATACAAACTGTTACTATTAAAAAAACTTAACATAATTGAATTTTAAACTCGTTATCAACATTCTACTTGCTTAGTTCTTTAAATAGTACATTGTAATGACTAATTAAGTGTAGAACTGATGTTTGCATATTATACAGTTTTATTTAAACATTTCAGTTTGTATTCTAGAAAAGTTCGGGTATGACTGTTACTTTGGTTAAACTTTCAGCGGTCTTTAGAAATGGTTAAAACAGCAAGAGTTATTAATTTGGATTACGTATTTTCATCTTCGATCGGCATATCACATTAATATTTCTGAAGTCCTGGTGTCGATTACAAGGTAAGAAAGCTGACCAGGTAATTGTTGAATTAACATTTTGAACTTAAGGGGAATACACTATGTAAAATCAATGACATGTGTATTGATGATGTTGGACAATTATCAGTAGTAGCGTTGTTGTGCAGTGCTAACAATTATCGTTTATTTGGATCCATGCAGCTGGTTACTGAGTGTTTTAGTTAATACGGCTGAAAATAAATCGGAGGATTTCTTCGAAACAGGTAAAATTAAGTATACCACTATTTTTTTCTCATTTTCTTTTAATACTAACATTATTGTGTTTACAATATCTTTTTTTTATGGAAAACACTTAAAATTGTAAAGGTATATTTAGTCGTATTAACTGTAAATATTCGCATTTCATTTTCATTCTGTAAGAACGTACACTTGTAAAAACAATGATTTACTCTGAAATAACGTACAATTAGAACTTATGCTAATTCTTAATATGAAAACAATTTCTATTAATAATCCAGCATAAATGCACGTTAAAAGAATATAAACATTCAAAACAGAAATTGTTCAAAGAGGACATTATCTTGGAATTTTCTTAAACTTCTTTGAAAAGTGAATTCGATCCCTACACGCCACTTTTTAATAAATTAAACTTTTTTGAGAAAAATTGATAATGCTGTTAAATTGATTACTGATATCATTTAAATATTTCTACAAACGTATTGAATAGAAATTCTATTGCAATAAATTAAATCGATTAATATTTGCAGTTCGTGTAAAGACAATTTATAATATGGTTGTATCATAGACTTGGGTCTAGTGACTTGTCGTATGTGCATGATTTATCAGTTAATTGGTTGAAATGACATATTTTTGAGTACACAGTTATGGCCACATAGAGTATCCATAAAATATTTCCAATATATAAATTAGTTACCGTTGTTCTAAAAAATAGAACTCGCACATGCTAGACAATTGACATTTCTCTAAATTGAATTGCTAATTTTTGTTAAATTCTCCATACAAAATGGCGTTTTAAACTTTAAAATCTCTGTTTGGTAACAGCTTACTGCAAGTGTGTTAAATAATTTACAAAGTAAATAAGGGTATATCATTGATATTTAAAACCCGTTATACTTGTCTTTAGAATTGAATAACGATCTATGATAAGGTAAACACTTCTAAATAACACACAAAAGATGTAAACAAACACATGTCCTGCAGGATATTGGCACTTATATACGTATACAATGTGTATAAAGAACCACTTACGGATATTTATATTCATTACAGCGATTTCAAAATTGTCTTGTTGTATCTATAGACGTTGTCATGTTTAAATTGCATTTTCACTTTATGAACTCTAAAACTAATTATCAGAACTGGAGTGGCACTCTCCAAACATGTCACCTACTACGGTCCGCGGTCATACTTTTTGTATACCCCCAACGAGATGATGGCAGAAGAAAATCTAAACCCAAATTAATTTCAATTCCTCCTACTCATCTCGATAAAGTCAATTAGAGAATATAAAGCAAAATAAAAACAAATCAAAAATATTTAAGACCATCATGCTAAATAGAAGTGCAACTCAACAACTACAACTATGGAGTGCTGATATTTTAAGGTACATTTAAGACCTAGTTTGTGTGCCTTCTGTTAAGTGGGTTTCTTAAGTGCAGAACATCAGTTCAATGGCAAATACCAATGGATTATCACTTAAGCAACATATTATACATAAGCGTAACTTATGGAACATCTGTAAAACAGATGGGGTGATCCTAAAATCAACCTCACATGTCCTAGTAGGATTTTTCAATCTATCAAAACCAGTACAGATGTAAGTAGAGAAAATATACTGTGTACTCCCGACTCCGTCAACGCACTTTTCTATTGTTTATAATATATTCATATGAAAATGTTTTGAGATGCGTTAGAACAATGCTTGCCTTCAATAATCATGCACTGAACTTAAACAGCGGATAAATCTTCGAAATGTCAAAGTTAATGTAAGAAATAATTTATAGAAGCTAAAGCCCCGGGTTGAATATGAATATACAATGGCGTGTCAATGTTACAATTTCAAATAAATCTCATCTTCTATATACTGCTTCGATTTAATATGGTAATTTGTAGAATGTTAGAATGACACTGAACTGTATTATATGGGGTTCTGGTGTAAACATTACTCAATGACGTCATAAATATGCACTAGTTAGGATTTGTGTCGGATTTTACCACAGTTTAATTCTGTTGATGTAGTCAGCAGCCCGTATTAGAATAGTTGTAATCTGCCGCTTTTAAACATCTAGACTACAACTCTAATTAAAGAATGCTTTTCAATTACATCACATTTTTAATTCGAAACAAATAAAATACCATTAAAATATTCTTAAAAGTATTTTAATTGACCGTGTTACCGTTTTCACTTAAAATAATGTCACGCCTGTGTGATACTGCTTTTTATGATTATCACTTTTATAGAACTAAACTGATTTTTTAAATACAATTTTGAAATATATACAAATGTACAAATGAAATGTATACAAAATGTGTCATGAAGCTTTTGCAAATCAGGTCCACTAGACTTTTAGGGACAGACCAAATTTGAAAGGGGGATGGGCCTTAATTATATTTATTTTTTGAAGGCGTCGCGACAGAATATTTTTTTCATTATTAGCATTTTCATCAAAAATCATTTTCAGAATATTTTTTAAGGAAAAAGCCAAGCACCCCCCCCCCTGCAAGTTAAATGGTCGGTCTCTTATGTGACATTCTCACAGATGATTACAAATCCTCCTAATGATAAGAACAGCTGATCTATTTGGTACGCTCGTAGTGATAATCTGAAACATACGTATAAAATATATCATTAAAATTAATATACACTCAGTCCATTATTATTAAGTTCCCTAAATAGTTTAACTAATGAGTATTCGTTAGTTAGGGAGAGCAGTATCAACATTGACAACAATATTAACATTACAATCATTATCATCTTTGTCATAGACTGGTAGTTAATCTATCATTTATATGATACAGGCGGAAATCTTTGACAGGATTTATTAACGAGTGCCGATGTGCGTGTTGACGTATACTTAGAACGTGTATCTGATAATGATAATTTTGGCAACTTTTGTTAGTTCTGTGTTTCAAAGAGTACTATTTTTGATGGAGATGCATTATAATTAGTAATGAAATCATAATATTTAAAAGCTTTATCTCGTTTTGCTGAAGGATGTGGAATTTCAAGCTTAAGGATTACTATACTAATAAAGATTGTTTTATGTTAGAGCGTTTTTTAAGACGAAATATATGACTAAAGATAAAATATATTTGATTCTCAATTCATAGCGCTACAGCGAGTCGCCGGATGGAGGGTAAAGGAAGCCGTTTTGTTTGGTCGATGATCATAGTGTGTAGCGTGCACGCTCCTTGCATGATAACGAACCCTTTTATAGTTTCTTAATAAAATAGAAGGTCCATAAAATCATCATCTTGTCCGCAATACGTTACAAAGTATGCCTTATTCTTAAATCTTAGTATGTGTAAGACGAATCAGTATCTATTAATGTTAGACATTAGTTTGTAATATATAAAACAATGAAAAAAAATTACCTAAAATAAAATTCCCACTCTTAACCAAAACAATGATGGATTAGATCATTAAATAATAATATCGATGTAAATTATACATATCTTGTACATTGTCAACAAAAAGAATTTCTTTACGATCATTTTAATTTTCACTACGGAAGTTCTGATACTAGAAAACGTTATTGCGAAATGTGTGCGCAATATTTTCAAAGTCCTTTTTGCATGAAATACATATTTTTTAAAACATAAATTGAAACTACACTGGCATTACTCAAAAACCTAATCAGCATGCATGTAACATCATGCATGTAATACATTTTTACATCATTTCTGCAGACTACGTTAATGAATGTTCATTTAGGCAAAGACAATGTCTCATCAAATGCGATTATCAACGCTACTTTATTTTCCTAGAAGTCATGACATATGGTTTAGTTAAGACCAGTTTTCCGATAGAACCTTGCACTGTATGGTCTATCTGACAGTTGCCTTGACAAACATGTTTGCTATGAATCAATTTTTGATACTTAAATTAAACGTTTTGTTAAAAGACTGTAAAAATTTGTCCCGGCAGTTTACAAAAAAAAAATTTGATTCCAAGATTCGTGCATATTTATTTATGATATATAGTATATCATATTGCTGGATACATGTACATAAAATTTGTCACTTTACGTTTTCTTTTTGTAGTTTTATACACAATTTACTATCTTCCAATGTTTTCTCTGAAATACATCCGATGACGCTTCGTTACTGAAGATTACTATAGTGTACAGCTCGTGTGCAGATTATCATATTAAATGTTAAGCTGTAATCAGAAGAACTGCATACTCAAATCTTTTCTACAGAAATGGCCCCAGTTGACGATAGTTGAAATGAATACGTTATAATTACACATTTTTGTGTTAGTATAATAATTTAAAAATATTTTCTTCCTATTTTAGTTTTCTTTTAAACTATTTAAAGCATGGCTTTATGACCTGGAAATGAAATTTTTTTACCTAGTCTATTGTTGTTCTGAAAAAAATATTAAGCGTTCATCATAACGTACAAGTACATACCGTTAGAATTCATAGTTTATTATTGCACCTTTGGTCGAATCATTCTGTTTATTTTGTAACATATAAAGTAGAAAGAACACAGTCCTTTGTTGCGTTATCATTTACTGAGACTTTTTACCGTCGTTTGATTCACTAAAACGAAACTTTGTATTATATATTTGAATGAAGCTTCGTTGTCGTTGTATTTCAAGTAAATTGTTACATCTTTAAAACATTTCATGTAAATGTTAACCCATATACTCCAAGAGGACGCATTACTAATTAGTATATAATACGACGTCAATAATCTTGGTACATATTCATTAATTAAGCAATGAGCATTATGATTCAGCATTTCTCAATTATAGCTGTGTTCAGTAATTTCTTCAAATGCACAGTAGAGTCAAATTTATATATTGAATTCAAGTATGTATATGTATTCTTTGATGTAAAGTTTCAACTACATATTTAAGACAAACAGATAAACTAAAAATAAAGAAGAGGAGTTATGTCTTTATATAAAACATTGATAAAAAAATGTGCTCCGAATTATGGTAGTATATAATTTCCTTTTCTTCTACTAGACATACAACTGCTCTGCTATTCTGATTTCATTAGGCTCGAAGACGGCAAAAATGTTAGACGACAATAATTGTTAAACGTGTACGCAGAAATGAACACTGCAAATTAGTGTTGGGTTTGTGTGTAACATGGACAATGTAACGCTTTTTTGTGTTGCAGAATAAACATAATATATGTTCATTGTGTGGAAATAAAAATGTAATTTATACTATGCGAAACAGTCAAGAAAATGTTGACAGAAGTTTGCTTTTCTTCATGCTTCTAAAGCTTGTAAAATAAATTTTATAATTCACGAAACTATGTATTGTTTGTTGAATAAAAATCTGATCTGAGGGCTTTCCAAAAAATCTTACATGATCTCGAGAAAGTTTGCACCATTGAAAAAAATGTATGAACGGGATTCTTTACTGGAAATACAGTTTACAATTAAACAATGAGGTTCGTATGTACAAATGATAGAGTTGTGAAATATTGGTAAACAAAATAAATGCAGCACAAAGGTTTTCGAGAAACACTTTTGTTTACCAATGTATTAATATTTGTATCAGCTATTTACTGTCGAAGCATCTGTCTAATTTCCAAACCTTTCAGCTTTAAGTACTCTAAATTAATCTTTTAAAAGATATTATATTCATTTAGATATAAATTATTTCTCTATTAATATTGACTGTCAATAATAGGATGGTAAATAGTTGAGAAATAGCTTCTGTCCTGTGTTAAATACCCAACAAGGTAATTTAAATACAGCCGTGTTTTATAGATACTTTTGCGCAAAAATAATATGATATGTACAGGAATAAAACAAAACATAGTTGAAAGTAATGCAGAGTTTATGTTATTCATCAAGAAATACAGCTAACAGAATATATGAATCACGTCGCCTTATTTATTTACCAATTCGTTTGCATCAGCTAATCAATATTGGGCACCTTGGAACATGATGGATTGAAACCTGCTCGTTTTGACGTGAGGTGAACATTATATCTCACCATCTTTGGAATGAGTTAGAAAGAATACATTATGGGTAAATGATTGCAATGAGAAAGGTTCATTGGTTTGACTTGCTAAGGCAGATTGTTAGGGTTATTCAAAGTTTAGCTGTCACAATTCGCGTCCTTTTAGAAGTCTTTAACTATGATAAATACTGTTATTATTGTAAAAAAGATTTATGATTTATTATCAATGAATAACTACTATGACAAACATAGAATAATTCAGTGTTAATAACAAATGTTTAGTCAACTAAATAAGATATTCCATAGCACTTTATATCTGATTTGGTTCTGACGTACACTGTTATTGATCTAGCTATTGATTGTCAACTAATTTGTAACTATCAGGTATAAAAATTAAATACTTATTCACTAATAAAATTAATTTAGGACAACACAAGCTGCCACCCGACATTTGTGGTTTTATCATCTTATTTTAACTTACTACAGAACATAACACGCATCATGGTTTATGTTTTGTATTACCGGAACCATTTATGCATCAACAATAAATTAACAATAAAATGAAAATTGTTTTAAATTTAATGCAAACATTGTAAATACTTTGCTGTCTGCACATGGACATTCTTCAGAGTTATAATTTACCGTATGATCAGACAGCAGACGTACAAATTAATTGTAATTTTGTGCCTGATTTAAATTCAATAAAGTGCCGTCAGTTTCGACAGAACGAACCCATAATGCGTAAGATATACAATAATATATAGTTCCTAAATTTGTTGTTTGCAAGTATTTTGCAACTTGTATTACAACTTGTGCGGATATGTTCAATGTAATATTTTTTACTTAAAGCTATTAATACTATATATACTATTAACATAGCCATTCATTTTCTGGAGAAGGAAAATTCTGTTAGTTTCGATTACCAAGCTTCAGCCAACATCGCAATCACTGCAAACATATTTTTACGCGCAACTGTGCAACATTTTTGACCAACAATTCAGCTATACGTTTGATATTTCTGTTACTGCCATTTCTCTAGCGTGCAAGATATCATTTAACAAAGCATTAAATGTGATCTTTCTTGGTTTTGATTGTTAAAGTCTATAGTTAATGTTTATAAATATATTAAATCATTTTTAATTTTCTATTCCTCGTTTTAATACCAAATATTACACATTTTCTATCACATAAAGAAACAATTTAACAAGGGAAGATCTCGGACTTAAGAACGACCAAACACAAATTTTCCAATGTATGTGCGAAATTCAGAACTTCTATATTATCATGTATTATTTTTGAAGAAATAATTCATGGCTGATGAAATTTGATTGATTACTTAAATATGGGTAGGTATTATATTCATATTTTACCACTCGCCAACGCTCGTGGCTAGTTATTCAAGAATGTAATGCCTCCCATATTTAAATAATCAATCAAATTTAGGTAGCCATGAATTTTTTCTCCAAAAATAATATTAAAAAAATAAGGAGTTTGGAAAAAGGTAATATTTAACAAGCTGGCTGTGTTGCACTTTATGTCTTGCGTACTGGAAGTAATTGCAAGGCGTATAATCTCTACTAAAAATTTATCTTATGTGTAATGCGATTTGTACTAATTGACCATTCCTTCTGTATTGTAATAGAATTTAACTAGTAGAAGTTGACCTTCACAACACTGCGTGTTTTGTAAATCTTCTATTTGTATCGGGCATTCGTATGTAGTTATTTAATTTGTATGATTATTTTCCCAGCTGGACTTCAGAAAACTACATTATTATGAACATATATATGGAGGTCACCAGGAATTGTATTTTTTTATTATGTACACGATGTAGCAGTCTATGTTAAATATTTTGTAAGATTTTCAAATTTCATCGTAGTATGCAATTTACATTTTACTGTTAAAATTAGTTTCGAGTTCAAGATATTAATTAAAATTGGATAAACCCTTTCTTAATCAATTATATATATATATAGATTGATCAAGAACTATCATTTGAAAAGATCTGTATCCTTGAGATGTAACGAATGAACAGACATTTGGTTCCTAAACAATCAAGATAAGATGTATTACCTTGTAAAGGTTATCTTTCATATGATACTCTAAAGTGCAAAACGCCTGTCCAGATGATAATAACCTATACGCTTTTGTATACTAATTCTAGTTTTACGTTTATTTGCTTTTTTATATTATTCGAAATTTTTAAGATTGTTTTGCTATTGATTTAATATAAATGAACAAAAATATAACGTTAAAAAAGAACAACATAAACGACTAAAAACTTTAAATAAAACATATATATAAACGTTGAATTATGATGGAAAGTGTAATTATAATTATTTAATATTACTTGATATAATTAAGATTAGATCATGAACATCTGCTAAAACACATAAAATTCGTTTTAAAAATATTGAAGACAAACAACATAAAACAGTTATGTAAAGATTAATATTATATATTCTTTTTTTCTCTGTTGAAGAGTTTTAAACAGATTGTTTATCTCGAAGCTTTTTCCGGGTTCTTCATAAAACTACCATATGATTACTGACGTTACATGTCATTATTTTGCTCTCCGATGTTTTACAAACAAGCACCTGATGTCGATTGGTAGATAATGTGAAATTCTAAAGAACAACAGATTATTAATGATCCGACATTGATTTTTGAAGTTGTTTTGGTGTCAATCTAGCATATCAGAAAATAAGTGGTAAAACGTTTACAATGAGATAACATATATTCTGTTCAAATTTATTGAGAATATTTAGTTTCAAAACAGCGAAGTCTTGTGTAGTAAAGGAAGGATGCATAGATATGAAAGTTATAAATCCGATTTGTATAGTTTAAATAAGAAGAGATTAAATTTACAGACGATTCTGTTCTGTTTTGTCCAGTTATTACATTATAATATTATTTACATTTTTTAAGAAAAAAGATCTTGTTTTCCAATCTGAAACAAAGTTATGATCTGAGGACGATTATTAAACAACATATTTTTTGCTACGTTAATGGCATCTTATGTTCGGTTACTTTTACAGCTGTCTGTATTGATGTACTACAGCTTGTACATAATAATATCAAGCTTTTGGGCGATGTACAAAATGTTAAGGTTAGTGGCCCACTATCAGGTTGAAGAAAATCTTATTATTTATTTGTATGCATAATCAACTTATCGTATTTACATTGTTTTGTATGTTATTGTTAGTAATGTCTTACTGATAGCAAAGATACAAACATATAAAAGCAATCAGAATTGTGCAGACAATGTACGATTTCATTATCGTGGTATCTACAAAGTATACATATGAATGAACTATATTAGTCCATATTTTTACAAGACACCGCATGCCTAAGTTAACTAATCTAATCAAAAAGGTTATTTATTCATGGCACTATCTGCCATTATCTAGCGGGTTCATGTCATTAATCATAGAATTTTTTTAATCAGTTAAGATGATACATATTACAACGGGAATACGACTCAAGCTTCTATAAACAAATTCTTCTAAACGGACACATGTGTCCTCAAATAATCTCGCTTTATGTTCCGTTTATGTAAGCCACTATTACAATCTAGGATGAAGTCATGCTATTTTCATATTCTTGCTTAGAAGAAGAGGGGGTATACTGTTTTTTACTTTAGTATCATATTTTGTATAGCGAATTTATGCTGCTTGGTCATCTACTTTTTTTTCCACATAGTTAAAATACATGCAAAATTTCCGTCGCAGTTTTCTAAGAAACTATAGGATGCAACAGGAGCCTGTTATTTTGTATATTGCTTTATGGTACCATATGGTGTATAGCGATTTTATGCTCCTTGATCATCTACTTCCTGTTTACCGAATACTTTTTGTGAAAGCAGGGTATCACTAGTGAGCGAGTGTAGATCAAAATCTACCCGGACAAAATCTCTTCCGTGTAATTTAGCATAGGCAGACATTACCCCCCTCGTTAAATGTACAAGACGGACAAAATCTCCCTTGTAAAATTTTTAAGGCGGACAAAATCTCTCCCGAATCAGATTTTTCTAAATGCTGTTTTTTTAATGTTAAACCGTCCAGTCGCGTAAAATATGCAGAAAAACCTTGACAAATGACCTTGTGTTTTACAAAAATGGAGTTTTAATTATTTAATAATAATAATTGTTTCATTCGCAGTGCTTAATTGGTAACCTTTTAATTAATATGTTTGTAACGGATTTCGCCTACTTGAGCAAAACAATCTGTACATCTTTAGAAAATTGAAATGGGTATGGCTTTGACTAATAAGTTATAATTAAGTAAAATTATGGCAAAATTTAGTTCAATAAATATGTGTTCGGTAAATACAATGTAATAATTAAAGGGATCAAATGGCGCGGTTTCTTTATTAACACATGTCGTACCAAACCATACAAACCATATCGACTCGATGTGTATAAAGTGGAAAAAATAATACCCATGTATTATTCTTTCTCTCATTCATCATTTTAAGTATCAAATAAAAATCTACCGAAAAAGATGTACAATACTTATCGATATTATCATAATCAGATTTGGGAGGGATTTTGAAAATTTTACATGGGCGATTTTGTCCGCCTTGTAAATTTTACATATGGAATTTTACATATTTGTCCTCCTATATTTAACTGCACAGAAGAAATTTAGTCCCGGGGGAGGGGTGGGGGAATTCTGTTCCTCCTCCCTATGAGCATTAACTAAGAGTCAACAGTTTTTTTTTATCCTGTCAATGTTTGGAACAAAACATGTAGAAATATTTCACAAAGCATCAAATGAGTCATCTTTGGGTAATGTGATTACATACATTGCCCATAACAATAAAAGTTAAGCTCTGATAGGTTGTGGTTTTCTATTATTCCATAGTCTGTTTTCTTATTACGCCGGTGATTGCTGGATTTGTTTATAATTGTACATATTGCTGCATTAAGTGGCATTACAAAAATTTGTTAATTGAAAAAGACTAGTTTATTCTTGCTTTAGTAACGTTGAATGAATAGGTTTTGAATAATGCAATTGTAACAGTTTAAAGTGATATTAGGGAAGCGACCCAATATTGAAGTAATTGACTATAGTTCGGATTTACCTTCTAACATAAGCTTATTTATTATAATGAAAAATAATTTAATTTTTTCCGTAATTTTTTTGATTGACATCGTAGTATTTATAAAATTGCTTTCAGCTCAGTATTTGATGATTTTCGCAAACCTTGGTAGTTCTTTGTGTTGTTCATGCAAGTTACTTGCAAACACTTGCAAATGTTTTTTAACACTGCTCATGTTCTTGCTTTATAAGTTATTTGAAGATCTAAAAGAAGCATTAGAACAAATATAAATCAGTCTACCTTTATACAAAACTGTGCACAAATAAGGATCTTTAATCAAAATTGTCTTAATAACTGCGAACATATTATAGTTACAATAATACATGTTAACTACACATAAAATTTCCATATAATTAAGGCAATCCCGCTTCGATAATTACGGAGTAGGATTATCAATACCTGTTACATGCATTAAACTATATTGCTATATACGATTCTAATATTACTCTTGCAATTGCAATGTCCATCATGCTAAAATTTTAAATATTTTACTTATATCAAAATATAAGTTCTGACATATAGTTAGGGATTTTCATCTTTTCTATCAGACATAAAAAGATAATAATTAAAATTCAGGATTGTATACATCGTGGCTCCATAAAGTATATTTGTAATTAATTTTACTTTTAAGAAGGCATAGTGTTCTTTTTCATAAACATGACAGTTCCTTACAACTGCAGCATTTTAATCAAATCTGATTTATTTGTATTGGTTTTAATATCATACGGTTATCCAAAAGCATATGTAATCTTCCTAAAAATTTATATACTTCTTTGTATTTAATATTCATTGAATGGGTATCATTCGTTCCAGTTTTATGTCTTATCTTTAAATTGACGTAGATACGAATGAGTTGAGTATTGTCTTGAAAATCTCCGTTGTTAGCGCTGATATATGGCGGCACTGAAAAATGGTAATATTTGTGTTTTCTTTGCCGACAGCAAATCCCTACAATTTAAATGTATTTATTTGAATTATTTGCCATCTAAGTAGTTAATATTCGGATAGTATCAGAGAAAACGACCAATTATTTTACAAATAATTTATTTTAGGGATCGTATTCTAATTTCTACGTATGGTAACATTAAAAAAATACACTTGGGAATGTTTTATAGAGTAAAACCATTGGTACTCTGTAATGTTATCGCGCTATTAAAATAGAACAAAAGGCCGAAAAATACTTGATGCGAAAATCATTAAGATCTAAAGTGGCATGTTGATGTCAATTCTTTTGTCAGTTTCAAAACCGGTGTAAGTTAATTAGTAATAAAGTTAATTTAGTAGATTCAGATTAAACTCTAGGAAACGTAATTCAGAACGTAACAGACACCAGTTTTTTTATCTTATCTGATGGCTATCGGCACGACTTAAACATCTTAATGTCAACTTAATTTTGTGCTAAATAATCAAGATTTTAAATATAGGTGCAGTGTAAACATGTATTGTTGGAGAATAGGTACCACAATCCCTAGAATTTAGGAGTTGAAACGATAACTTATAGTTTGAGCATGCTAGAAAAGCTTTTGCATTATTTTGCAGGTAACGATTTTCGAAATCAAATTGAAATTATCGTATACTAGTATATATTCTGCACTTACTTAAATTAAGTATTTTTGAGTCAGTTATAGATAAACTCAGCCTGAAATACTGAGTAAAAAACATTGCTTTTGGATATTTTACATCAGCAAATTAAGGAAGATCAAACTACCGACTTCCAAGCCATACAAAAATAAAAAAATTACGGATCAATCAGTTTGTATATTAAAAAATCATTGTTTTACAAATAAGACCAGCAGGTTAATTGAAACCATTTTGTTTTTTATTACTGGTAAATTAAAGATAAATAAACTGATGTTGTACCAAAACAGACACGATGCGATTATTTCAGCACCTTTCCTTATGGTCCAATATATTTACTACCGATGCATTATGTTACTTCATATTTACAGATAATGTAATACTTTAGTTTAAGACAATGCAATTATCAAAAAGGGTTTTTCATATGCAGGTTAAATATATAGGCACAAGTTTGTTTGTTGACCAGTGTGGTTCAGTATAAATTCAGTATAGGCTAAATAACTGTCTGGAGATATCGAGTTGCTTTATCTATCTTTGATTTAATTTTTTGTTGTTGATGTTAATCCAAATACACATCGGTGACTTTATCATTTTATTAACGATGCCACATAAAGTTACTTGACTGTGTAAAACAAACATGATGTTTTTGTTAACAAAATGCACGAATACAAACAATAAAATAGAGCTATGTAATTATAAGGATTTTAGCAAAAGCCCTGGTTGGTAGTCAAATTATAAAACTTATATTAATTTTTTATTAGCTCACCTGACCCAAAGGGTCAGTGTGAGCTATTCTCATCACTTTGCGTCCGTCGTCGTCGTCGTCTTCGTCGTCGTCGGCCGTAAACGTTTTACATTTTAATCTTCTTCTCCACAACCACATGGCCAATTGGAACCAAACTTAGCAGGAATGTTTATTGGGTGGTTCTTAACAAAGTTTGAGTTTTTGGTGCTGATCAAATATGAAACATGGCTGTTATGGCCATTAATGTGTTCTGATTGGCTGAAATTCAAAAATCTTCTTCTCAAAAACTGATTGGCAGATTGATTTGAAATATTGCAGAAATGTACCTTAGATAGTCCTCTTAAAGTTTGAGTTTTTTGTGCCGATCGAAAATTCAGGATGGCCGCCATCGCAGACATAGTTTAACATAGGACCCGATGGGAAAAAACATATAAACAACTTCTTCTCTGAAACTGTTCCACACAATGAAGCCAAATTAATAAGGAAATGAAGGTTGCATAATTATCTTATTGTTTTGGGTTTTTCAAGCCAATGGGAAACAATAGTGAATTATCTCTTAGTGAAAATTACCAGATGGCACCGCTGTTCCCGGTCCCGCGTCTTCATGTTTGCAAACTCATGAATGTGCGTAACGCTATTGACAATTGAATCTTACTCTAATAAATACGCGAATTAAACAATTTCTGCTTTGAAAGAAGGATGATCAAGAATTAAAAAATAGAAATGCAAAACTTTCTGGAATAAAAATGAGTTAATTGAAAAGTTTGTAATCTTATTAATCTTATTTCGTAATACATGTATTACTGAAATATGCATTCTGCGTTTCGAACATCGCCGTTTCATCGTGTTCCTTAAGAAAACAAAAAACGATTATTTATAATAAACTAGCAATATTTTCTTACAAAAATATTTTCTCTTTCAATTAATATATTTATAAGAAAGCATTTTTTGAAATCTGGTTACAATGCCAATGTTACTCCACTGCCGCTGTATGTGTCGTCCATTTCGATGTAAGAAAGGTTGAAGCAAAATATTTCTATGCCGTGAAAAAGAAGAACAAAAAGTATTTCAGTGCTGATGAAATATCAATTGCTCGGAAATTATGATAAAGAATTATATTCCTACAGTATAAACATGTATGCTCTCGTACAGATAAGAAAACGGGGGGGGGGGGGGGCAGTTTGCGCGAACTGTATGTCAAATCTGTTGTAAAACGATAATAAATGTATTTCTTTTTTATGGCCGCGAGAAAAATCTTTAATGTTTTGTTTAGAAGAATATATTTTGTTTTTTTTCTTCTTTGTGAGTTTACAAACGCTGATATTACATTATAACCGGAAATTAACATGGACCGGCTACCCCGGCGCCACCTGAACACGGGCGATAACTCACTACTTTTCGTCATTGCAAATTCAACATGGCCTCCAGGGCCATTAATGTGTTCTGATTGGCTAAAATTCAAAAATCTTCTTCTCATAAACTGCTTTGCAGATTGATTTGAAATATTGCAGAAATGTACCATAGATAGTCCTCTACAAAGTTTGAGTTTTTTGTTCCGATCCAAAATCCAAGATGGTCGCCATCACAGGACATAGTTTTACATAGGACCCTATAAACAACTTCTTCTCTGAAACTGTTCCACACAATGAAGCCAAATTAATCAGGAAATGAAATTTGGATAATTATCTTATTATTTTGGTTTTTTCCAGCCAATTGCAAATTCAACATGGCTTTCAGGGCCATTAATGCATTCTGATTGGCTGAAATTCAAAAGTCTTCTTCTCATAAACTGCTTGGCAGATTGATTTTAAAATATAACAGAAATGTACCTTATGTCGTCCTCTTAGTACAAGGTTTGAGTTTTTTGTTCCGATCCAAAATCCAAGATGGCCGCCATCACAGGACATAGTTTAACATAGGACCCTATGGGAAAAACATACAAACAACTTCTTCTCTGAAACTGTTGCACTCAAAGAAACCAAATTATGAAGAAATGATTAATAGATATTTATCTTAACCTTTTGAGTTTTTTTTGCCAATTGCAAATTGAACATGGCTTCCAGGGCAACTAATGGGTTGTGAATGGCTGAAATTTCAAAAATCTTCACAAATGTTCCTTTGATGGTCCTCTACAAAATTTTTTGTGGCGATCCAAATTCCAAGATGGCCGCCACAGTGGAACACAGCTTAACATAGGATCCTATGGGAAAACCATACAAACAGCTTCTCTGAAACTCAGTTCCACGCAATTTAACCAAATAATGCAGAAGTGAATCTTAGATAGTAATCTTATTATTTTAAGTATGTTTCGAGCCGATAGGAAACTCAACATTGCTGCCAGAGCTGCAAATGTGCTCTGACTGGCTGAGATTTTAAAATTTGTTTTCTCACAAACAGCTTGGCAGATTTTAGGATATGTGATATTGTATAGTCCTCTACCAATTTTGAGTTTTTTGTTTTCGATCCAAAATACAAGATAGCTGCCACTATGGAACATCACTTAACATACTAACCTATGAAAAAAATAAAAACTGCCTCTTCTCAGAAACACTCCTACTGCTGATTGTAAATTCAACATGGCAACATTCTTCGAAACAGCATCTTCACATAAACTCTTTAGCATTTAATATCAAAATTTGCAAGAAAAGTCTTGACTTAAAAAGTTTTTTTGTAAGTCAGGTGAGCGATACAGGCTCTTAAGAGCCTCTAGTAATTTTGGTTGCATGCAAGTCTTGACAAAGACATGCGAATTTGAATTACTGTCAACAACGGTTGCAGAAAATGTTATGATTGCTGCATTGATTCATTAACTACTTGTTGCTTCTTCTCTTGTATTTTCCAGGTTTACTAAAACTAAAATTATCTATTCTAATCCACGAATTTGAATATGAGTTGTTCCCGCCGATTACGATATCTACGACCAAGAAAGTATATACAGAAATTTGATTTCAAACGATTTTTACCTTTTGTGAATGTTACATTCAGTGCAGTATTTTAGGAACAGACAACATGTAACAACAGGTTTAAGACATGGAACTTCATATATCATGGATTTAGAAAATGGAATCACTGACTATTATGAATGGAACACCAGTGAAAAGTTATACCATTCTTCGACGTCTGTGGTAGATACTTTGTTTGTGTCTACTCATACTGAAATTAATAATTTTTCAAAGAATATTATAAATAGCAATACATCTGTACTATTTTCAGAATATTCCACAATTGGTGTTTTTAATTTAACCACGTTAGGATTAAATTCCACAGATGGAATACAAAATGAGCATATTAAGAAATCGCTATTAGAAATTATTTCAGTGTCTCTTGTGGTTTCTCTGTTGGCAACGTTAACAATCGGTGGAAATTTGTTAGTTATAATAGCATTTAGAATAGACAAGCAACTACAAACAATCACCAACTACTTTCTCCTAAGTCTTGCCGTTGCTGATTTAGCTATTGGAATAATTTCAATGCCACTTTACACAGTATACCTATTAATGGGTCATTGGCCGTTGGGTCCATTGTTGTGCGACTTGTGGCTCTCATTAGATTACGTGATGAGCAATGCTTCAGCGGCAAATTTACTTGTCATTAGTTTCGATAGATATCTATCAGTGACACGTCCTTTGACCTACAGAGCAAACCGAACAGGACGCAAGGCTGTGTTCATGATAGTGCTTGTATGGGTTATATCAACATTATTGTGGACACCTTGGATATTTGCCTGGCCCCATATAGAGGGAAAGCGAACCGTACCAGCAGATGACTGTTACATACAATTTTTGTATACAAATGCTTTTGTAACTATAGGAACACATATAATAGCTTTCTGGTTGCCTGTTGTAATTATGACAATTTTGTATTTTAAGATTTTTAGAGAAACAAAAAAGAGACAAAAGAGAATGCCAATGCTTCAAGCATATAAAAGTTTTAAGGAAAAGAAATTTCAGTGTTCAATTGAGGAAGATATACCTTATAATGCAAAGTATCGGGAATCAGATGGGGACATAGAGGGTTTATATCTACCGGACAGTGAATTTCCACAAGAAGATCGAACGTGTTTGCAAAAATTATGTTGTTGTAAAATAGACAGAGATTATGAAATTGAAGATTCAAGTTCAAGTGAACCTCTGTCTCCCATTGGAAATTCTTTTCCAGATTCTAGTCAGCAATCATTTAGAAGCTATCGGTCAGGCTCTTTTAGATTTAAACAAATATCCTCAAGATACAGCTTTGGTAGATATTCTAAACGGAGCAACTCGTCTAATTTAGTGATTCCATTAATGGCACCAGAACCATCACGAACGTTAACCTCACCTGATTCCACAGGTACGATACAAGGGGACATTTCTTGTTCCCCAATATTTAATAAAGAAAAAGGACTAAAGAATGTGTCCAGTAATGAGTCTAATAGTATGTACACTATTCTAATTGACATTCCGAAAACCAAAAATGGGAATCTTGATGTTCATCCAACAATCCGTATGATAGACGATAACGAAGACGATTTACACGACAAGATTGTTGCGGCAAGTCCGTTAGTAAAAAAAGCCAATGGAAACCATACAGGAAATGATTTTGAAGAGTCGTCGTTTAACGAAAATGATGACAGGAATTTTAAAAGAACGGCTTTAACACAAATAGTAGGAACACCTGCACTCGGAAGAAGAACACGCTCTAATGATGCAAACAAAAATGCACAAAACGCTAAAATTGCTACTCATGCGGCGTATAGGTTAGAAAAATCAAAGCGAAAACGCTCGGAAAAGAAACAAGACCAAAAAGCAGCGAAAACTTTAAGTGCAATTTTGCTGGCTTTCATAGCTACTTGGCTGCCTTATCAAATAGCCACAATCGTCGAAAGTTTCTGCACAGGATGTGTTCCGATGTTGCTTTATCACTTTGGTAAGAACATTGTATACTTATTATTATTTAGGGTCACGAAAAGATTGAGCATGTGTATTGGTTTATTTTTAAGCGAGATAATTGAAATTAACAATGTTCAGAAAATGATTTATCACTTGAGTTCTTGTCAGCTAATTTTTTGTTCCCTTGCCCTTTCGAATTATGAATTATCAGATTTGAACGACATAAACTGTATTTTCATAATTTGTTTCTTCTATTAGATTAGGTTTATCTGGTTAAAAGAAATCAAAAAG
Organism: Limnoperna fortunei; assembly: GCA_944474755.1. Lineage (NCBI taxonomy): Eukaryota > Metazoa > Mollusca > Bivalvia > Mytilida > Modiolidae > Limnoperna > Limnoperna fortunei. Next base: position 38,254,749 of record OX104113.1, read on the forward strand.
TAAGAATCTCTCACATACCTTAGATATCGTCGTATCTGTTATTTCTTGTATATTTATATTCCTTGCTATTATCATGCTGTCTATCGTCTGGAAATAGGATAAATAGGATTTTTAAAATGTATAACGTGGTATAGCCAAAGTATTTACAATTTAAATATAAATGCATTGAACAGTAAAGCTAAAACGAAATCAAAAACCTGATAAACAAATAGTAAGTAGTTATGGAAACGCAACATAATGTCATTCCTTGCTATTATCATGCTGTCTATCGTCTGGAAATAGGATTTCTAAAATGTATAACGTGGTATAGCCAGTTTATTTACACTTTAAATATAACTGCATTAAACAGTAAAGCTAAAACGAAATCAAAACCAAATAAACAAATAGTAAGTAGTTATGGAAACGCAACATAATGTCATTCCTTGCTATTATCATGCTGTCTATCGTCTGGAAATAGGATAAATAGGATTTCTAAAATGTATAACGTGGCATAGCCAGTTTATTTACAATTTAAATATAACTGCATTAAACAGTAAAGCTAAAACGAAATCAAAACCTGATAAACAAATAGTAAGTAGTTATGGAAACGCAACATGTCATTCCTTGTTATTATCATGCTGTCTATCGTCTGGAAATAGGATAAATAGGATTTCTAAAATGTATAACGTGGTATAGCCAGTTTATTTACAATTTAAATATAACTGCATTAAACAGTAAAGCTAAAACGAAATCAAAACCTGATAAACAAATAGTAAGTAGTTATGGAAACGCAACATAATGTCATTCCTTGCTATTATCATGCTGTCTATCGTCTGGAAATAGGATAAATAGGATTTCTAAAATGTATAACGTGGTATAGCCAGTTTATTTGCAACTTAAATATAACTGCATTAAACAGTAAAGCTAAAACGAAATCAAAACCTGATAAACAAATAGTAAGTAGTTATGAAAACGCAACATAATGTCAAACAAACAATATTAAAGAACAAACACAAAAAACTTAGGATGAGCAACACGAATCCAAAATAACATGCACAATCTGAGATGCTACGGAAGGGTAAGCAGTTCAGCATGTGGCACCCAACGTGTTACTAATAATCGTCTAGTAAAAATACTCTAATTGATGAGTTATCTGATCAACCAAATCACACATTTCAAGTGTTATTGTTTCGAAAATAGTCAACCATATTTCTCATTGAGATGTTGTGGGTTTTTTTATCATTGTCATTATAGGATAGTTTTTTCGCCTAAGGTTTTCATACTTGAAATATTACATTTTTACAATTACGTTTTATATTTGTAAATTATTTTAGCCGATTAAGTTGTACGTCATTTATGAATACTATAAGGTATTTAGCAAACATATTCAATATCCTGTACAGATTTTACTGAAAATGTGTGTTATAACACGAAATCAATTCATTTTGTTAAAACACTTTCTGCTAAATTAATTCTGAGTATGTTCGGAATAACGCGTGCAGCTGCTACCAGCCTAACTGATAAAAACGTCATTTATTACGTCGTTGACGTGTTCTAAAGTCCAGTTAATCAACTTATCCAATTATCTGTATCTTAGCATATTAATAGAATTTTAGAATTACATGATGGAAAATGACAAATTCTTTCATCATCTAAAAGACAGTGAAGTACAGCGGAAAATTAAAGTAACACTATTCAGATTTGCAGGAGTATTGTTTTGATATCTATTGAATATTTAAGAAATATAAAATAAACTGTTTGTTTTGTTTTGCTTACAACATTGTAAACATTGCTGCTTCAATGGAATTGTATTAGATTTAGTCTCTGTTACCATTTTTGGTTAACATTGAGATCTAACCAAATTTAAGAACTAACTGAAAGAGACTGAGATTAAAATTTTCTATTTCGCACGACTATGGACATAATGTTTCATGTGACATATTAGTAGGTAAAGTGAGAGAATGAATATAATTCGGATTATAGATTTCAATGGAAAATGTTGTGAAATAATAATTTTAAGTTAAATACAATACATTAAGTTCTTTCATTAATTAGAAAATTAACAGCTAAAAGTTGAACTATAGAAAATGAACATTACTTTTGTTCCTTTCTACCGCAAAATAATTTAGTTGGCTTGTATTAAACATCTTGTTATGTTAGCGATAGGGTTCAAAGATTTAAAATGTTAGACACTGTTACGTTCTTATGCAACTGCACATTAAATAAATAGAAGGAATAAAGTATACTTCTGTCAGAAATAGCTATATTTATGGCATAGCAGCCCACATTTAATATAAACAGAACTGAAGTAGTTGGAATGTATGTTCTATTAAAACATTTTATAAGGAAAGTTCTCCATCATGTATATTGACGAAAGCTCTAGGGTTGGTTTAATGCTCTTTTGTATTTTGATTTACTTTTTAATACATCAATCGAATGTCTTATCCCCCAGGATACTGATTCTTTTGTGTGTTTGTTTAATAGTTCACACTAATTACTATATTATGCCTAAGCTGGGCTAATAAAGCATCTGACATCCTTATTACTAATGAAACCGGCCTAAATTAACGATGATTTTTTACTATTTCGTGTCTTAGTTAGTGTTCCCACTTTAAATTTTCATATTACCAAAAACAAACAATACCTTACTGTATCTTCAAACATTTAAAGGCACAAATGGGACACAAAATTAAACAATTCCAAATATAACACTTTTATTTGATTAAACTGATACAAAATATTGGTTGATTGAGTTTTGTTTTGTTACTTGACTGATAGCTAAATTATATATGAAAATAAAGAATGAGTTGACGTCATCAGTCTACACATGATAGAAAGTTGTCATGATTATTTTAAATATTTAAAACACGAAACACTGATGTAGACAAAAATGGAAGTTCTTTAATTATTTATTTAGTAAATTCTAACTTGTACTAACGATAATTGTATGTTACTATGAACAGTATAATGTCGATATAACAATGTACTTCCTATTATGGTTAGAAAATGACAAGAAAAAAGTATAATATATTTCATTTCTGTAAAATTACTGTGTTGGTTAAAGAGACATGCTTATTTTTCAATTTTCATCAAATTTGTTTAGAATTTCTAAATAATTCATAATATTTCAATTAGTAAGGCAAAGGTATCATGTTTGAATTACTTTTCACGCAAGTCATCAGCTTCAAATCACTACATAAAGTTCTGACGTAGACTTTGTAAACGTATATTACTGGCGGCTAAAACTTTCTTAATGAGAATCATTGTGCGAAATTTTTAAATGAGGAAAAACCAATGAAAGATATTTTTACATAAATACAAGTTAGTTGATTCTATATGAATGAGCACATGACACGTCTGATCAAATGTCACATCGTTTAGTTGCAGTTTGAATAATTAGATTTTCCTCTCATAACAATCTGAGGATGTCTTCTTCTTGTATACCACATAACTGACAAAGCCTAAAATAGGTTTTCATCTATACCAGATGGCTGCCGATCCCACAAAAAAGGTTTCCTTCAATACCCAATGTCTGACAGACTCCAAAATAGGGTTTCGTCCATATCGATGGTTGCAGAACCCAACATAGGTTTTCGTATAAATATATACCCGATGGCTAACAGAGCCCATAATAGGTTTTCGTCTATACCCGATGGCTGACAGACCACAAAAAAGTTTTCCATCTATACTCGATGGCTGACAGACCCCAAAATAGGTTTCCTTCTATATCTGACAGAGCCCAAATAAGTTTTCTTCCTTCCCGGATGATTGCAGACCCACAGATAGTTTTTCTTCTATACCCGAAGGTTGCAGACCCCAAAATAGGTTTTTTCTATACCCGATTGCTGACAGACCCTAAAATAGGTTTCCATGTATACCCGATGGCTGACAAACCAATTGAGGTTTAAGGTTTTTTACCTAAGGGAAATAACATGTGTGCAATATTTGGCTTACAGATCTTTATTGTAGGTAAAGGTTTAGCTAATCTAAACTAACCACATATAAACCTCAGATTATGTTATCCTCCTGTTTTTAGCAAGGTTAATATTTTGATGAACTTCTACGTAAATGGGTAAACAATAAAGGATTATACAGTATTACATACATGCTAAACACCAAACAGTAAAATATGTGATATCTAAGAACACCTACAGCAATATGTTATAATTTTGGCCAACCAAACAACAAAAATGTTCAAATTAAATGCTATTTTATTTCTAGAAAGGAGAAGAAATTTTTTTTAATGTTTCCAACTGACAAAATGTCTAAACAATGATTATACTTGTGAACGGGTTTTTATCATGTAAGAAACTAAATTAAAATTTAACTAAATTTTCGGGATGATATTTTATACCTTGTTCATGAACATCTGTTTAGCACAATTATATTTAGATATCGAGAGAACGCTTTTTATGCGGATTAACAGTATTTAAACAAAAAACATACAATGTAATTTATGGCATGTCATGACGTATTTCCCCTGAATATTTATACATTATATTTAATTTATTTCATTTTATTTATGAAAAATTTAATATATCTATATTAATATCGTAATAGACATCGCAATTGAAATTGTGAGATAACATATTAAAATACTTTTAGAAATAAAAAATTGTTAGTTGAAAAAATTTTCAGTTTGGAAAATGTAACCATAAATATCTAAATCAATCACAAGACCAATCGCATATAAATTATATAATTATGATAGTTGACTTTAACCAAATCAGCAGAACGCTTTAATATCAGTCATAAAAAAGCTGGAGTGTAACACTCATATTACAAAATTGATTCATTAGTTCTGTTAAGCTGATCAAGATTCGTTTGATTCATGTAAAATTCTTCTTATGATCTTTATATTGGTCTGTTTTATTGTGTAAGGCAGTATTCAAGTGCAGACAACATAACAAATGTTAGTTTTTAAGTTAAAGTTTGAGAGTATAAACATGTGGATCATTCAGTTTTTAAATTTCGCTTTCGTTTAATTCACTTTATTGATTCTTTAAACTGATATAAATTTAGCAATCATTGATCTCTATGAAATCTTTACAACTGGTCTAATATTTTAGTCGTCAGAATATTTGTATTAAGGCATACATGTTTTTATATTGAAAATGCTAAATGGTAATAACTAAACACTGTTGGAATAAAATTTTAATCCTATTATTATTATTTTTTTTGCTTACCCCCAGCGGGATTCGGACTATCACAACACTGTGGTCTTCATAAAACAAATATATATCTAGAGAATACCTTATTATCTTATCTTATAGTACAGAAGTGCAATACTAATTTGACGTCCGCTAAGTAATTTGTTGACTTTTTCATGGTTTATTCGTTATTTTTATTTTATAATTCTATTTTTATTACGTGGTACCCGAAGCTTTTTTCACTATTAATATCATATTTTGTTTCCTTGGCGCCTCATAGAATTTGACGTCCGCTAAGTAATTTGTTGACTTTTTCATGGTTGATTCGTTATTTTTATATTATAATTCTACTTTCATCACGTGGTACTCGAAGCTATAATATATTAATATAATGTTTTTTCCCTGGCGCCTCATAGAAGATTTTCGTTACCCTGTTTAGATTATTTTAAGAAAACTTTTCTTTCGTATAAACAATAATATGCAAATGACGTTGACATTTAAGCAAATTAATCAAATTTCAACTCTGTAATAGTCTTCGTTTAGAAACACGGGATGTTCAAAGTTTTTTTTTTTAAATCGCCTTTTCATAATGATCGAAGATGTGACTTTTCTCTGAAGAATGGTAACAAACACACAGAAAAAGATGTTTCTTAAATATTATTTAATTTGTGATGCTCACGACTTTTCGTAATCGGACTTGCAATAAATTTACAATTATTTATAGCAACACGGAATATTTCAGTGATCGTAACTTTAATGTTCATCAATACAAAGTTTACTCATTCGGGGCATCTTAGTGCACCTGTTTTATTTCTCTCTTTTTGGGTTTTTTTATTGCTTTGGTTTCTTCTTTGTGTCACTTTTTGCTTCGCGTTAATAGTTTTTATTCTTGTCGACAGATTTTGTTTTCTTGCCTTTTTCTTTACACTACTTTCTGTACTGTGATCTCTATATATTTTATTAATTGTGTCCTTTACCTAGCATTTCAAACCAGATTAAATATTACGAATTTTTTTAATTTGATGTTTAACAAACATTTTTTCTTACATCAGTGTTTCAAGAAAATTATACACTGTATGCTGTCAGTCACAATTACTAGGTTAATAACCAGGGTTAAGCAGTAAAAATTATCAATCTCTTATCTTCATTCTTCATTCAAACATTAATTAAATAAGCATCTTCATGAATTTTAATTAAGTTGGTTTACACAAATGCATAAGTCCATAAGACTATAAATAAAACAATATTGTTTTATTAGTCCATAAGGAAATACCCTCAGCAATACGATGTCATTTGATCGAACAAATTTTAAATTAAGTTGCAAATAAATCTTTTGCCTGTATAAAATAATCATTGAAAACTCTCATGGGCATAATTACAGTGAACATTTTGTTTATGAATTATAAACTTCTCGGTAACCATTTTCAAGAGACTTTATTCAATAACGATTATATAACGAGGGCTGGTAACAAATGACGTAAATCATTGATACTATCGGTTTCGTTGCCACATGGCACGATAATGTTCAATAAGGTCATTCTTATTTAAACATAATGACTGATCCTATTTTACTCTATTATTCATGTATCTATATATAAGGATTATCAAAATATATCTTTCACTATACATAACAATGTAAGTGTTCATTATGGATTTGGAAGTCTACAGCAAAAAGTTTTTAAGTTAATTTAGGACTTTCCATTTATGATAATCACTCATATCCGGAAATGACAAGAAACTTGCTTTTAACCCAATCTATTTTTAGTTACAGAGTTATCTGCCCAAATACGAAAACCCTTGTTAGCAGATAAACTCAAAAAGGGTAACCTCAATCTCAAGTGTTCAAAATGTCGGTTGACATATGGTCATTATTTAACACGCAAAAAAAAATTGTATCTCCCGAAAACCGCACATCCTAGAGACTTGGGACCAACGCCTTTGATTCTAAGTAACATGTGTTACATTTGAAAATGTCAAAATCAGAGGTCAACTTGGGTCTCATTAGCACTATGTTTCAGAAACCATAAAAGATAGAAGCAGACAATTAATAGTAAAATACTCCTCTCCTTTCAGCGAGACCTTCGTTTGGTTCATTTGTTCCGAAACTGTTGATGAACCGTTTCCGAGTTACAGCATTTCGGTTGCTTAGAACGCATGAAACAATATGCATTTGTAAAAGTCAAAATGAACGTAAATTTTTAAAAAAAAACTAAATTAAATAGTGTATCATAAATATTATTTACTTGACTACTATTTATATTCCGTAACTCATTTAGACAACAAACGTAGTTTTGTTTGTTTAAAAAGGTACAGTACTTGATATCATGTTTGAATTTGTGACTTAAATAACATTTTATCCATAATCGATGACAATTTGCAGTTTGTAGTGCAGAGTAAATGTAGTATTACCAAGTATGTTTTCTACTCAGGATATTCTGAATGATGCATGCTATGGATACTGTAGGCGTTCAGATCTTATCTCAAGTAGTAATGAACAACCTTTTCTGATGTGCATGATTATACTACTGAAACATGTTAAAAGATATCTTTAATAGTTCTAGAAGTAAAGTGCGTGCTTGACAGTATTGCTTTAAGTCATGGTTTGACTTTTCAAAGTAAATAATGTTTTTTCAAAGGGTATCACGCCCTTTGATAGTAGGACGCGGCCTGGAGCCTGGTAGTCGCAGAGAATTAATCATATATTCATGGCATTGCTGGGGATTTTGAGGAGATGTTTCAGCGTTTTAGCGTTTGTGTAATAGAACGCATGTATTATAATTCAGATTTAGACTTTTATTAATATTTGTTCGTCTGGTTTGTGTTGTTCAAGTTTCCAAATCTCTGTGGGGATGGTCTACAAGTTTTACTGCTGGTTTTCTTGTTCGAGTTTTTCTTTATGTGTTTCATTTGAAATTTATATAATATCGAGTACTGTATCCTCTACGATACAGCTATCGTAAGCCAAGATACGATTTGGATTCTTTTAAAATTTCTCATTGATTATACTTGTAAATGTTGATATTTTTAATGCTATGATACGTACACATTAATGCAATTTCAACACACCTTGTACATGTTGTAAAAAAATGAAGTTGGTATTAATGCACATACAATTATTTTCTTCTGTCTAGTTTTCATCTAAATCGGACTTTTGATAATTATCCAGCTGTGCCTTCGATGACAGATGATTAATTTTGCATATTTCAAATGTTTTTCTACCTATCTTGGTATAAAATCCCTTTGTTTGTCATCGTGTTTAATAATCGTGTTGAAACAACAATCATATCAATGAATATTGTTGTTTTGAGGCTAACCGGACAAACAGATATAGCAGGTTTAAGGGTAACATTTTTCATATTTCTATTTGTTTTAGATTAAGTTGAATTAATATCCATTGCATATCAACATGGTTTAGGCTGTATAATTTCGGAATTTTTCAATAATCAAAAGAATTTCAACGAAGACACTTAAAAATATTAAAAAATCCATTTATAGGCCTGGTGCTAGTTTCATACAACTTCTCAAATCCAGAGTTTTTCCTCAAATTCAAATTGTCAGGCAATCTGATTGAATGTTTAAGTTGAGGAGACTTGGCAAAATCCTCAATTTTGAGATTTTTTTATTTAAAACGGATGTGGTTGTTAAAAAAGTACTCTTAGAAATGTCAGTGACTAAAATTAGTTGGTAACTAGTATTTTGTTCTTGTCCTCGAATATGATTTTGACCACGACATAAAGCATGTTCGTCTCTTAGGAAAACATTGTATCCTGTTTGTTTAAAAGTGACCCTTGTTGCTTATTTTATATCTTGTATGTTTATAGTATTTTAGCGTTTCTGTGCTTTCTGATTTTAACTTCTTATTTGAACTTTTTCTTTGATAACGCATCGGTATTTTTGCATTTACTAAACAGAATCCTCAAATATTTAAATTGACCTAAAATGCCAACTGCGGGTGTGAGTATTTGTGAATAAAATGATCGCTGCGTCTATTCAATATCCATCGTTATCAAGTGTGCTTTCAGAAAGAGAAATAAACAACAGATGGATAAGAGCAACAAGAAGGTTTACAGATATCACCTTATATTTTGATCATCGTTATTTGGTTAAATTATAACTAGTGTTTGCAAAATAATTATTTATGGTTTTGAGTTGATGCACTGTGTTGCTCTTACTGAAACTTTTCATCTATTTATATTTTCAGCTTACTGGTTTTGCTACATCAACAGTACGATAAATCCAGTGTGTTATGCACTTTGCAATGCAAATTTTAGAAGAACATTTTTAAAGATTCTAAAGTGTAGTTTCAACAAACGAGGACATGCTAGAAAGAACCATATGGCACCTTCATATTCATTTACTTGCGGGAATAGAGCATAAGTTATGTCTATAATACTGTTTGATTTTTTGGCTTTTTTATGATTAGCAATGAAATGGTTTTCTCGATAAAAACTTTTCTTGAAGAACTTTATTATTTCACAATAAGGAGACGACAAAATTTTTTTCGAAATGTTATTGTTTACTATGTATGTCTGTGTATCATAAATATTTTTTGTAATTACAAAGTAATTGAACTTATTATCCGCCAGTCAACAATTACCATCAGTAATTCGGTTAACTAAACACTTGGGTTATAGCAGAACATATTGTTTCACTTCTTTTTTTATCTATTTAAAGGGTATTAAATCAAGATCTGTAACTCTTGTATTTTCATTTTTCCAAATCGGATTGGCGATTTGACAAAAAATACAATAGAGCATTCAAGATGGCATTCATTGTAATACTTATTTATATGATTGCCAAGGACAAAAAAAACACAAGTCATGTTACTACATTATACCAGTAAGATTGGAACACTTAGCATGAAAGTCAACAAAGGTTATGGACGACGAAACTGACTTCTCTGTAATATGTAATGATTTGTGGTATTTGGAAGTCCTTCAAAATTGTCACTTTTAAAATTCGATATAATGTCTGGGTAGATGGATTATACGGAGTTTAACTATAGTGCTAAATATTCGTTTGCTATATCGCATCTGTAAGTCTAATTGATGGCAGACGTCACAAAATGGGAACCACCGACCAAAGATAGACATCTGTAAACATAACATAATTGCATCATTATGGTCAAAAGTAAATGTAAACAAGACAACAGTATACTCCTACACCCTTCAGTTATGAAATTGGTTGTATGCTTTCGCGCATATGTGAGAAAATAAAATGACGTTGTTTATGTTTACAAATGAACCTGTTAATCATGTGTAATTATGTCTATAAACAGTAGAATATAAAAGGCTTGTATAAGTTGTTCAAAGCTTGAGAATTTATACAATACGTTTATATCACGTCACGTCATTAGTTACCATCGTTTTGCTGTGGATTCTCTTGAATATTCCTCGTAAGTCATGAATCCTATGTTGTAAAATAGTCAATACACACAAAATAAAACTCTTTGTGGTATTGAGCATCCTTAAAGATCATTTATTTGCAAATGATAAGCCCATGTGTAATCCAAACATTGTGGATTTTTGGAGCATAAATAGAGGGAGGGATAATGACCACACTAACTGGTTTAACCATGCCACGAAATGTTTCATGCGACTCTTCGAAGTCAGTATGCTATGTCCCTTTATTGGTCCTTACGTTATTTGGCTTGTTTTATTTTTGTGGTATTTAGGTGTTCTGTTATGAAATTTGAGTTAAGGTTATCCCCCCTTTAGATACTCACAATTAATTAAAACCGCTTGATTTAAGAGGAGTTTTAAACGGAGTCGTATGGCATGGACACTAATCGAATGACTTGATTCCAGACCAACGTGTCGTCTTTTCAGCTAATTCTCGATAATATGACTTTCTATACTTGCGTGATAGATGACTGAAGGAATTAGAATTCCATGTTCCCAGTGTCGTTAATATTGTTCCTACAACGTAATGATTTCTATCAGAACACCAAATGACCACAAATATTAAACAAAAAAATTTTAATTAGAACTTTTTATTTACAAATACAAATATTTACAAATATCTGATTGAAACAGAAATCGATATATCAACCAGTTCTAAACAAACCTCGTCGTCACATCAAAACGTTTAATATACGTATTCAGGATAGATTAAATGAATATAAAAACTTAAGCAATATAGCAGTGCAATTATTTTATTATTTAGCATAAGATAGATGTAGATACTAACAGAAACAATGGGTACATAAAAGGTGAAAAAATACCTGAAATTCTAACTCGCTCATTTGCATCGTGTTTTAAGGATGCATTAAGTTAAATTAAATTTTTCCATCTGCCTTCTTTTCCTCCCGTTCTGTTCCAAATGTTATTTCTAAAATATTTTGTATAAAATTTATGGTATTAATTTAATATAGTTATATAAATTTTTGACACACTGGGTGCCTGCGATCGTCCAATATATAAAATATCTAAACACACATGTACTATGTTTACTCAGAACAATTGTCAAGGACATTAGAATTTCTCGGTTTGCAGTTTGTTAGGTAAATCAATGCAAAGTGAAAAGACCAATGACTGTGCGGAAAACAAAACTGGTTTTGCTGGTAGTACTAATATTTGGAGCTTGTATTATATTTGTATAGTTTTCACTTTATTCGATGATTAAACAGCATCGTATTGTATACAGTTTTATTCTTATTTGTTGCGTATTTTCTCTTTAACAGCAGGAACATATTGTATTTCTTATGATTTTATTTCTGTAACTTTTTGATAATAAAAAAGTATGTGAGATATCACGCCACTTTCAGCAATTTTTAGCTATATCATGGCGTCCAGTTTTTATACTTTTGATTGGAAATCTGGCAATAAGTTAAAATTAGGAAGCAGTTACTCAACTATATTAAGGGTCAAAGATTTAAACGCGACTACACCACAACAATTTTCTTCACGCAGCTATCCCCCACCCCACACCCCCACCCCCCCAAAAAAAACACTTCCCAAAACCATTGAGACAGAAACAGCGATTAGTATGGATAATACTTAGGGATTTAGAACAGTTAGACCAACAACGCTGTTTAAACAAAACAATGGATAGGTTTGGTAAATTGTAATTTTGCCAACATTGTCATTTTCTTTTTTTTATCAATGTAAACAATCTCAGAAGTCGTTGATATCAACACTTTATTAAACTTAGATCACTGGTTTGGCAAAAAATCATCCCCTTTGCATCAACTAAACTTTTTAAAGAAATATCTTTTATATTAATTATAATATCGAATCACCAATAAAACAGCTAGACAAACAACGCTGTTTAAACAAAACAATGGGTGTCTTCCACCTACTCCCACTTTTTAAAAATCACAAGTTCTCCTATTCCCACATGCAAATAACAATAGATGTTTTGACAACTAAATTGTTTTCATAGCAGTTAGGATTAATTAAATTTTACCTGAGATTTACCTGTATTTTAAAACAATTTTGTTATAAATTAAGATTTAATAAGATTAAAAAAGTAAATTTTTAGATATTTGCAGATGAGTACTGTAAAGCTTCGGAATAATGAGTAAAAACTATTCACTTTGCTCTAAATAGAGCGAATGAACTTACAACAAATATGTTTTTATGTTTTATTAATTTTTACTGGCTTCTTCCAAACTAAACAAACCTGATTTGCTAGCTAAGTCAGTTGGCATAAATAGAGGTCAACAGGAAACCTCAAGCTGTATGAAATCCAAGCTTTGGTATACAAGAATACAAGTTTATTGGCCAAGTATGGGCCCTCGAGGGGCAAATACATCACAACATGTATGATTATTACAGTACATAAATAACATACATTATAAATTTCAATGGCAAACAAATATTAATCATAGAGAACGAGACAAAAAATTGGGGCATCATAGCTATTAATGGACCTTAAATAGAACATAGCTTAAGTTATGTTACATTCCTGCAGAAAACAACTCAACTGGTCAACAATTTCAGAATTTTCACAACTAAAACACCAGAAAATTTTGTCAGATGCAGAAAGGTTTTCAAAGTTAATGTTATACTTTTTCACAATATTAAAAAGTAAATTTCTTTTGGCATCAAATTTAGGACACTCTGAGAAATAATGAACTTCGTCTTCAACCCTTTTTAGGTCACATTTATCACATATTCTAAGATCTAATGGGGTCATAGGTTTAGTATATCAACCCAGTTCAACTTTAAGTTGATGATTACTTACTCTAAATTTAGCAAAACACTTCCTTTTATCAAACTTTTTAATTATATCCAAATATTGTTCATAACCAAAGTTACATTTGATTTTGAAATACATTCTTAGTTTACTTTCTTCAGCAATGAGTTTTTCTCTATGCTGGTACCATAAATTTTTGTATAAATCTTTTAGGTGCTCGCCAATAGAATATTTAACATAATTTTTGTTCAGGGCCATTGAGCTACTCTCCACAGGAATATTTAAAATGTTGAGCAAGGAGACTAACGAACCATTCCAGGTGTCTACTCCATTGTTATGCATTTATTTCATTTCAGTAAATGCATCATTTAACAATTCAGTAGGTGAATTATTCAACCAAATTCTGACATCACAGCAAAGTTTGAAGCTTTTTTACTGACACCAAGTAAATATTTCAAAAAAATGTATTTCCATTTTTTCGCAAGGGAAGACACCGGTAAGTCTCGTAAAATCACATAACGAATCCGTATAAATTCTGGCACATTTTATATCGGACCATCAACAATGGCTATTGCACTATTACCAGTAAAGTTTATTACAAACAGACTTTGGGAACCAGTTTTCCACAATGGTTTCAAGTTCCGGCAAAAAACAGAGGGGGTAAAAGAACTTAATGGAAATGTCCCACTGTAGACTTACCTGCCACGATTAAAACCTTAAACAACATATATATACCAACCAAGGTTTCACCAAACCACAACCACTGCAGTTGAAGGTAGACGAGGTCATCCAGAGAATGAAAGTTTGATGCACAGATGAACTTACTACTATTCCCTCTATGTACAAAGAGGAATTATAAGTTATACATAAAAATCAAAATTCATACAAAATAACTTTATTTACGTTTCCCTTACCAACATTTAATTAAAAGTAAATGTTTTGTCAGTATAATGCTTTGTTTACACAAGTTTTCCACCTACCCCCACTTGAAATTTTACCTTTTCTTGAATTTTAAAAAGAGGGAATTGGAGGAATGAACCAAACAATGGATGGTTTGGTATATTGCATAATTCATTTTATTTATTTATTTATTTATTTATTTAATTATTTATTTATTTATTGTATTCGTCGTTTTGAATTTCATTTCGCAAAGAACAAAATCTAAATTGTTCATGGCACGATTCTATCGTTCTACCCGGAAGTAATATCTAACATTAGAATGAAATTAAAATTGCTTAACAGACAACTGAATCCTATAATAGTATAAAAAGCAATGTCCGTCCTTTAAAAAGTCATTGCGTTCTATTCAATATTCTCAGCAGCGAGACCATTTGTCATTAATCATTAAAGCGTCTGGATCTAACGTGTTTATTAGCTGTGGATCTGCAATCAAATCCAAAACATTCACGAAATCAATCAAACCACTATTTATTAAAGCATTTTTTCTCACAACCATGGCTCTTGACGTACTTTCATGATTATTTTACATGTACATTAAACATATATCTATCAGATACACAACTTTTAATAGCAAATTATCAACGCAAATGACCAATTTTAGATTTGTTTCTGGTATTTTAGGAAGCAATTGACGAAATGGGAAACAACCATACAAAAGATAAGAAACATGAAGCTGAGTTAATAACATTAATAACATTGCATCATTAATAAGATATATTTTATCAATAAGTACATTATCCCTTGTAATTTTCAATTCATTTCAATAAACCTGGGATATATTACCATGGAAAGAAGATGGATTTTCAATGTAATGGATACTAGACATTCTTCTATTGTGACAACTAGTAACTGAAGCAAACATTTTAAATAAAACATTTTTAAAAGATTTGATTCAAACTGGTATTAATGGTTTTGACATGGTATTAACTTTTTTATTTCTTGAAACAAGATATGCTACAGCGATCTATAACTCTTATTTGAGTGTTTTATCATCACTTAATGACAAAGTATCATCACATGCAAAATTATCACATAATGAAAAAGTATCATCACATATGACAAAATATCATAAAATGATGACAAAGTGTCATAACATGACAAAGTATCATCACATGACAAAAATCATCACATAATAAAGACGTATCATCACATAATGAAAACGTATTATCACATAATGACAAAATACCATCACATAATGAAAACGTATTTATAATGAAAATGTATTATCACATAATGACAAAGTATCATCACATAATGAAGTATCATCACATAATGACAAAGTATCATCACATAATGACAAAGTATCATCACATAATGACAAAGTATCATCACATAATGAAAACGTATAATCACATAATGAAAACATATTATCACATAATGACAAAGTATCATCACTTTATGACAGAGTATCATCACATAATGACAAAGTATCATCACTTAATGAAAACATATCATCACATAATGACAAAGTATCATCACATAATGCAAACGTATAATCACATAATGAAAACGTATTTTCACTTAATGACAAAGTATCATCACATGACAAAGTATCATCACATGACAAAGTATCATCACATGACAAAGTATCATTACATGACAAAGTATCATCACATAATGACAAAGTATCATATGACAAAGTATCATCACATAATGACAAAGTATTATCACATGACAAAGTATCATCACATAACAAAGTATCATCACATAATGACAAGGTATCATCACATAATGACAAAGTATCATCACATGAAAAAGTTTCATCACATAATGACAAAGTATTATCACATGACAAAGTATCATCACATAATTACAAAGTATTATCACATGACAAAGTATCATCACATGACAAACTATCATCACATAAATGACAGTATCATCACATGACAAAATATCATCTTATAATGACCAAGTAACATCACATGACAAACTTTCATCACATCATGACAAAGTATCATCACATAATGACAAAGTATCATCACATGACAAAGTATCATCACATGACAAAATATCATCACATGACAAAGTATCATCACATGACAAAGTATTATCACATGACAAAGTATTATCACATAACAAGTTTAGCTTTTCTAAAAAGCTAACCGTCTCTTAGCTGCATTACAAATTTTATGGATTTATTAAAATATCTGGTTTTTTGTAATTTATATGTAGGATAGGTATACAATGTACATGTACCTTGTAAGGACTTTGTTTACGCTAAACTATTATCCAGTGGTGCTTGAGAGATTTAAATGCCTGTCGTTACTTCACACGTGTTTTTTTAAAAAATAATTAAACAAAACTTGACTCCCTAAACAAATGTTCAAAATGAGCGGTAAAAATATGTTTTGTTAAATTTGCATCAAATATCAGAACAAAAAATAAAGATACAGAACATAGAATTTTTTGCCTAACCCACACAGCTTTAAAGAGTAGGGAGATTTTGATACAATGTTTACCTTTTAAATTGTTCGTTGACCAATGCATTGAATGAAATAGAAGTCAATATATGGAACGTAACATTACTACACTAAAATACTTATTTAACGAAAAAAAGATATAGAACATATAATTTTTTCCAAAACAGCTTTATAAAGTAGGGAGATTTTGGTACAATGTTTACCTTATAATTGTTCACTGACCAATGCAATGAATGAAATAGAAGTCAATATGTGGAACATAACATTACTACACTAAAATACTGATTACAACCCCGATTCAACCTAAGAATATATCGAAATTTCAGTACACGTACTAGTGAGATCCTGACGTAAACCAATGGAATGACAAAAATATTTATAGATTTAGTAAACCACCCAATCAAGTAACAGAGTGTCATTTACTCCGAAGACTGATCATCATTTGACTATGTATACCGTCTCCCATGGGAGACGGTAATGACAAAGTATCATATGACAAAGTATCATCACATAATGACAAAGTATCATCACATAATGACAAAGTATCATCACATGAAAAAGTTTCATCACATAATGACAAAGTATCATCACATGACAAAGTATCATCACATAATGACAAAGTATTATCACATGACAAAGTATCATCACATGACAAACTATCATCACATAATGACAAAGTATCATCACATGACAAACTATCATCACATAATGACAAAGTATCATCACATGACAAACTATCATCACATCATGACAAAGTATCATCACATGACAAAGTATCATCACATGACAAAGTATCATCACATGACAAAGTATTATCACATGACAAAGTATTATCGCATGACAAAGTATCATCACATGACAAACTATCATCACATAATGACAAAGTATCATCATATGACAAAGTATCATCACATGACAAAGTATCATCACATGACAAAATATCATCACATAATGACAAATTATTATCACTTAATGACAAAGTATCATCACATAATGACAAAGTATCATCACATGACAAAGTATCATCACATAATGACAAAGTATTATCACTTAATGAAAAAGTATCATCACATAATGACAAAGTATCATCACATGACAAAGTATCATCACATAATGACAAAGTATTATCACTTAATGAAAAAGTATCATCACATGACAAAGTATCATCACATAATGACAAAGTATCATCACATGACAAAGTATCATCACATAATGACAAAGTATCATCACATGACAAAGTATCATCACATGACAAAGTATCATCACATAATGACAAAAAATTATCACTTAATGAAAAAGTATCATTAGATGACAAATTATTATCACTTAATGAAAAAGTATCATCACATGACAAACTATCATCACATGACAAAGTATCATCACATGACAAAGTATTTTCACATAATGACAAAGTATCATCACATGACAAAATATCATCACATAATGACAAAGTATTATCACTTAATGACAAAGTATCATCACATGACAAAGTATCATCACATAATGACAAAGTATTATCACTTAATGAAAAAGTATCATCACATGACAAAGTATCATCACATAATGACAAAGTATCATCACATGACAAAGTATCATCACATAATGACAAAGTATCATCACATGACAAAGTATCATCACAAGACAAAGTATCATCACATAATGACAAAGTATCATCACATGACAAAGTATCATCACATAATGACAAAGTATCATCACATGACAAAGTATCATCACATGACAAAGTATCATCACATAATGACAAAGTATTATCACTTAATGAAAAAGTATCATTAGATGACAAATTATTATCACTTAATGAAAAAGTATCATCACATGACAAACTATCATCACATGACAAAGTATCATCACATGACAAAGTATTATCACATAATGACAAAGTATCATCACATGACAAAATATCATCACATAATGACAAAGTATTATCACTTAATGACAAAGTATCATCACATGACAAAGTATCATCACATAATGACAAAGTATTATCACTTAATGACAAAGTATTATCACTTAATGAAAAAGTATCATCACATAATGACAAAGTATTATCACTTAATGAAAAAGTATCATCACATGACAAAGTATCATCACATAATGACAAAGTATTATCACTTAATGAAAAAGTATCATCACATGACAAAGTATCATCACATGACAAACTATCATCACATGACAAACTATCATCACATGACAAAGTATTATCACATAATGACAAAGTATCATCACATGACAAAGTATCATCACATGATCAAATATCATCACATAGTGACAAAGTATTATCACTTAATGACAAAGTATCATCACATGACAAAGTATCATCACATAATGACAAAGTATTATCACTTAATGAAAAAGTATCATCACATGACAAAGTATCATCACATGACAAAGTATCATCACATAATGACAAAGTATTATCGCATGACAAATTATCATCACAAAATGAAAAGCATCATCACGTAATGACAAAGTATCATAACGTAATGAGAAAGTATCATATCACATAATGACAAAGTATCATCAAATAATTAAGAAGTATTATCACTTTATGAAAAGTCACATCACATACTGAAAAACGTCTTCATAAGATGGCTATGGCGTTCCATATAAACAGTTTAATAGCTGATTATATGCATTAAAGCCCGGATGTGAATCACTTCCGGCTGCTTCATTTATTGGCGTAAACCGACCCAAAGTCGTCTATATCTAATAATCTAATAGCAATTGAAAACAATCCTTAAATAAATCTTGTGTATACGGTGTCTAAATGAGGCCAAATCGCGTTTTCGCATTTGATATTTGAATAGAAAAGGAATAAAGTGAAAAAGCAAAATGATTTCCTCGTTCGCCCATATAATTAACCTCTACTAAATGATTTACATAGCTGACCATTATAACATGTTATAGAATACTGAATTTACCTTAAGTTCACTCTTAGTGACAACTTTATTTTCTCAAAATCTGACCGGGTCAACAAATTTAAAGTCTAATAAGAATGTTTTGTAAAGTTTACAAAATGACGTCACAAATATAGCTGGTTTCAGTTGTCATATGGATAGAAACAGGTGCCAGTCAGTGAAGTTTCGTACAAAATCTAATACTTGCGTGAAATCTTAAATTTGGATTTATTTCTTCTAAAATATGTGTGCATCATATAAACTTAATTTTAAACAGGTTCATTCAGAATTACATATGTTTGGCACAGTGAAAGTAGAACTACTTTACTTCTTTAAAGCACTACTACGTACGGCATCAACTGATTAGGTATTTAGTAGAGGGTGACCTTATCGCGTTTTTGATGTCCAGTTAATTTCTCCGACTATACATGTTACAATTTTCTTTCTTTTTTTTTAATTTTTATAGAATTCGTAAATATAAGTGATCAATGCATAGTATGTGTTGTTGTCATTTAAATATTGCTGATTGTATAATATAGCTGGTTTCAGTTGTCATATGGATAGAAACAGGTGCCAGTCAGTGAAGTTTCGTACAAAATCTAATACTTGCGTGAAATCTTAAATTTGGATTTATTTCTTCTAAAATATGTGTGCATCATATAAACTTAATTTTAAACAGGTTCATTCAGAATTACATATGTTTGGCACAGTGAAAGTAGAACTACTTTACTTCTTTAAAGCACTACTACGTACGGCATCAACTGATTAGGTATTTAGTAGAGGGTGACCTTATCGCGTTTTTGATGTCCAGTTAATTTCTCCGACTATACATGTTACAATCTTCTTTCTTTTTTTTAATTTGTATAGAATTCGTAAATATAAGTGATCAATGCATAGTATGTGTTGTTGTCATTTAAATATTGCTGATTGTATAATTGCAGGTGGTAACATATACAATAAAGTATATAAAAAGCCATTAAATATATTAAGGTGTGTTAGATTCTTGTGTAATTATTATCTTAGTATAAAAAATATAAGGAATGTTGTGGTGGAACGGATGCAACAATTGGCCAAAACAAACTGAAACAAATAAATTGCCTATACTGATGGGTCGAGCCTTTTTCGGTTGTGTGTGTGTGTGTGTGTGTGTGTGTGTGTGTGTGTGTGTGTGTGTGTGTGTGTGTGTGTGTGTGTGTGTGTGTGTGTGTGTGTGTGTGTGTGTGTGTGTGTGTGTGTGTGTTTGTACAACTTAACGAACGCATAACATTACATTACATATGGTTTAAACATAAATTATTATGTATTGTTGTATTCGACATTATCAATTTCTGTCTTGGCTATTTATTAACGTGTAGGGTTTCTGTTAAGCTTTCCAAAGTGAATTAAGATTTTAAAAATTCTGCCTCACTAAAATTATGTTTCGTTACAGCTTGCGGTATGCCTAAAATATTTCTCGTTACGGCTTGCGGTAACGAGGCATATTTTAAGTTAGGCAGAATTTTCACGCCGATCGAAGCGAGCCGAAAAAAATAACTGCATTGGGATCTTTGTGCTGCTCATTTTAAGAAACGTCATTCGGTGAGATAATGGGATGTATCTAGGATTCCCGGAAGAATATAATTTCATAGTGAAAAACCGAATTTTCACAATTAGACTAAGATTCTGTTCAAAAATGTTCGAGACAAACAACAAAGGACTTTATACTTCGATTGTTATTGCTTGGAACATAAAATTGTTTAAAATGGGGGAATTTTTATTAAAGCAAATGCCTCGTTTGCTTCAATGGTTGTTAAGGCGTTAACACCGTCAAAATCTTCAGTCTTAAAAAAAAACGCGCATGGTAAAATGAACAACTGTGATGTCAAAATTCTTACTCGGCCAAGGAATGTGAGGTAGAATGTTTAAATTGTTAATTGATAGTGTTTTATAGTGTATGGAAAGAATTCATACTATAAATGCTTATTAATTTAATAATTGGATTTTGCATAAATCAAACCCTAAAACTGAGAAAGTAAGACACATGATCATTAAAGTTACCAGCTCGAAACCACAGGCACTATATAGATAAAACCTAGTTTTGAATTTCAGAAGTATAATAGAAGGAAATAGGACTTGTTATATGAGTTACATAACACCTCAGTCACGCGATAATGTAATAATTATACATCATGGATCTAACAAATTGTATGACATAATTACGACCAAACGTTGAGATTTAATAACTTAAACAGACTGAACTGATAGGTTTATGTTCATGAAAAGATTAATATAACTCTTCTGTGTTCTGAATCATCGCTTAAGTACTATATAATGGCGCGACATACAGCTTAATTCCGTTGATCTAATTCCCTGTAGACTGTTTTTTTATTCTAGTTGGAAATTTAAACGGTGGTCAAAGACTTTTGGTTTAGTTTCTGTGTAAAACGACTCTAATTAATATATTATGCTATTTTTCGTAAAGACACCGACGCGTGTGGTTTTGCATAAGTAAATATTTCTGCTTATTACTTCAAAAAAAGTATTTCCGATTGTAGCTTAGTTCTTTTGACGGATTAAATTTAGAATTTGTGCGAATTGTACAACTAAAATTTTTCATTAGCAGACTGTAGTTCTAATTTGTGGAATTCTTTTCACTTCTGTTATTTTGTTGGCAAACTAATTCATACTGTCAGATTTGTATACTTTAAACACTTGGTTTTGTTTATTTTGTTGTCAGACTGGTGTAGTTCTGTCATTTATCAAAGTGTACTTGAAAATAAATGTGTTGCCGAAATACAACTTAAAAGTTTATTATTAGGTTAAACTACGCAGTTGGAATGTTTTGTCCGTACATGGTTTAGTTGCATTTTTAGTTTATAATCTCAATTCGTTAAATGAACATATTAAAATCAATCATTAGATCTGATCGCAGGTAGCGATCCCGTATAAAAAAAACTCCCGAAAACGATCCCCTCTGAGATTCTAATCAATTAGAATGTATTCTTATAACAGTTAATGATGTATTCGTGTAATGTAAAACACCTTTGCCTGACATGAAAATATTAATTTTACAAATTTGAAATGAAAACCATCCAACATGCTATCTTGTCTATAGGTTTACATACTTGTTGTTATTTGGTTCACAAACATGAAGTGCTGTAATTGGTTCACACGGGGGCCTCTGTAGCGCGTTGTTATTAAAGTTAGTAGTCCACTATTGATCACGTGCATGTTGACACTGAGGTTGCAGGTTCGAGCTTTATTGCGGGCGGAGTTTGCTTGACTCCAACCTTTATTTCCAAGGATTGACAGTTGTCATGCCGAAAGTCGAGGGATTTCACCGTATGCTCCGGCTTTCTCCCCAAATATTTTTTTTTTAAATCCCATTCAAACAAACTAGAAACAATCGATTCCCACATATGAAGCATGGAGTGGTGTTCTTCAGCTCGGTTAACAAACGTTAACCGTTGTAATGCGATTCAAATAAATTATGTGAGGATTTTTCACAAACATGATGTATAGTTGTACATCAAATGGTCCTGGGGAGGATTCAAAATCCAAGATGGCCACCACTGTGGAACAGTGCGTAACTTTAAACATTAAAGAAAAATAAGAACAGCTTCTTCTCAGAAAACACATTTCTTCAGTACAATTAAACCAGATCATACAGAAATAAAGCCATGATAGTTCTCTTTTGAGTTTTGATACCAATGGGAAATATATGGTTGGTACGGCTGCTAATGCGTTGTATATGGCTAAAATGTCGAAATTACTATTCGGACAAACCGCAAGGCAGATTGCAGTATTATTCTAGACATATACCTCAGATAAGGCCAATTTAAAATAAAAGATTGCCACCACTGTGGAACATATATCGTAACATTTCTCAGAAAATGACCCACACATTTGAACCAAATCGTGTAGGTGGGATATGAGTGTTTAGCGCGGATTAGAAATTTAACATGGCTGCTAGGGCTGTTTTGTGTTATTTTAGAACTGTTCCTCCGATGGTTTTGATTTGTGTTTTTAGTACAAAGACAAATCCCAAGAATGGACAGCGGACCTTCTGAAAAATACATACAATCAGTTTCATCTCATTTAAGCATTTAAAATTAATATTTTCAGGAAAAGGTTTTTTGTTGAGTTAGGTAATAACGAAAGTCATATAGTCGCCGCTTTTTATCCGTCCGTCCTTCATAATTTTGTCAATATCTCTAAACCATTTGACTTATTGACTTCAAACTTAGAGGATAGATCCCTTAACATGCTTAATATGTGTATGAGTGGATCTACAATAATTGAGTTATCTACCTTGGTTTATTTTTCTTATCCTGGGAAAGGATTCAGTTGAAAATATTTACCTGGTGAATAGAAATGTATAGAAATGTCATTTCTTGTTGCTTATGTGTATTATTAATTTAAAATTAATTTTAACTCCTCGAAACATATCGCGATATTTGAAAATCACGCTTTGATATAAAACAAATATAACTAGTTTATTATAATCATACTGCATTGGAACGAGGGTGTCAGTATTGATTATCACAGAAGGAAAAAATAATCAACTGATACGCGCGCGATAATTTTTTCTTCATGTGATAATCTACCGAACACCCGAGTTCAAGGGCAGTATGATTTTTATTATATTGATACTGAATGCATATTCTTTAACCGATCGATGAGATTTACTCATGGGTTCTGAGCTAGAATAATTTCAATGCTAAAGGTGTTTTTCCAAATAATTATTAACATTTTATTAAGTATTTGGTGCCTTTTTGACAAGTTTGGATTGAAATGGCAAAAACAGATGACATGTATGTTAGCTTCGGCTGAAGCGGGATTGGCGATTTCAACCTAAGGGTGTGTAAACACTAATCCAATTCTTTAAGATTTTCTACTAAATTTGTTATTTTTTTAATTAGAGCAGCTCTTTTACCTTAAGCACAACTTGACCGACATCATATATATCCTGACTCGTACGTGACAGGCCTATGTTCTCTCAAAATTTCATGACCTCTTTAAAACCTTCCAAGAGAAAACCAGCTTCCGGGGTACCGCGATGGTACATGACAACATAAACGTTGTCATTTAATTGATTGCGGGTTTAAACATCGTTGTCCGAATGAAATAAACCCCACTCTAAAAATAGCTTTTTCTTTTCAGAAAATCTTGGTTTATAGGTCATGTAGTGCATGTGACATAAAACATACTAAACACCATTAGAACAGAGCAAGTTAGGACTCTAAATTTTTCTAATATATTCACCTTTCAGAAAAACTTTCATTCATTAAAATCCAGTTAGTAGTTTTTAATATACACTAAGATAAACAGGACTATTTTGTTGTTAAGTACTATTTTCTTATATGTTCCAAATTTGATTGGTCCCCTTTAGTGTCTTGACACCTAAAGAGCATGTATTTGTGCATCAAATTGTACAAAATTTTGCCTATTTGTAGCCTAAGTATATCTGACCAACACCCTAAAATTTCTTTGCATTCTATATAACAGTTTTGGAGAATCGCAGGAAAAGATTCAATGACTGCGCACATACTTAATCAGCACAAACTGTGTTTGCAGATCAAGTAATGCATAATTTGCAATATATTCAATTTCCTAAGTTCAGATGTAAATTTCAATGTATATCACACATTAACACTATAGTATAACATACTGAATACTAATAAAAACATACATTATATTTATACCTCACAAATAAAAAAATTTGAAGTTTCAGGTTGGGGGACCAGCCCCCCCCCCCTTTTTTTTAGATGGCATATTAGATCTCTTATAAACTTTAAATATCTGTAACATTCCTACTAAACCATTTCATATTTCTTGTTGCTCAACAAGATAGAATTGCACCTCAACAAACAATAAAATTAAAAAAAAAACAATTTTAGTATGACTCTGTCCTATAGTATCAATTGACAAATTCCGCATCTAAAAAATACAAAATAGGCACCATATTCAATATTTGTGGCAACATAGATGTCTTTGCGACCTAATATTTAGATTATCTGACTTGCCTGCTACTGAGAAACACTGAAACAATATATTTTTTAACTCCAACCACACTGTTCTAGGCAGAGAATACAGATTTTATTGCCAAAAAAATCTAAAATGTTACATAATATAATATTTAGGCTGAAATTTGACACTAGTATGGTTTAGAACCAGATATGTATTTAAAATGAGTAAATGGGTTATAATCTTTCATTCTCAAACATTTTCAGGCAAAGGGAGGGAATATGAAAAAATAGTGTTTATGTATTAAAGGTGTGTAAACACTAATCCAATTCTTTAAGATTTTCTACTAAATTTGTTATTTTTTTAATTAGAGCAGCTCTTTTACCTTAAGCACAACTTGACCGACATCATATATATCCTGACTCGTACGTGACAGGCCTATGTTCTCTCAAAATTTCATGACCTCTTTAAAACCTTCCAAGAGAAAACCAGCTTCCGGGGTAAACCCCACTCTAAAAATAGCTTTTTCTTTTCAGAAAATCTTGGTTTATAGGTCATGTAGTGCATGTGACATAAAACATACTAAACACCATTAGAACAGAGCAAGTTAGGACTCTAAATTTTTCTAATATATTCACCTTTCAGAAAAACTTTCATTCATTAAAATCCAGTTAGTAGTTTTTAATATACACTAAGATAAACAGGACTATTTTGTTGTTAAGTACTATTTTCTTATATGTTCCAAATTTGATTGGTCCCCTTTAGTGTCTTGACACCTAAAGAGCATGTATTTGTGCATCAAATTGTACAAAATTTTGCCTATTTGTAGCCTAAGTATATCTGACCAACACCCTAAAATTTCTTTGCATTCTATATAACAGTTTTGGAGAATCGCAGGAAAAGATTCAATGACTGCGCACATACTTAATCAGCACAAACTGTGTTTGCAGATCAAGTAATGCATAATTTGCAATATATTCAATTTCCTAAGTTCAGATGTAAATTTCAATGTATATCACACATTAACACTATAGTATAACATACTGAATACTAATAAAAACATACATTATATTTATACCTCACAAATAAAAAAATTTGAAGTTTCAGGTTGGGGGACCAGCCCACCCCCCTTTTTTTTTAGATGGCATATTAGATCTCTTATAAACTTTAAATATCTGTAACATTCCTACTAAACCATTTCATATTTCTTGTTGCTCAACAAGATAGAATTGCACCTCAACAAACAATAAAATTAAAAAAAAAACAATTTTAGTATGACTCTGTCCTATAGTATCAATTGACAAATTCCGCATCTAAAAAATACAAAATAGGCACCATATTCAATATTTGTGGCAACATAGATGTCTTTGCGACCTAATATTTAGATTATCTGACTTGCCTGCTACTGAGAAACACTGAAACAATATATTTTTTAACTCCAACCACACTGTTCTAGGCAGAGAATACAGATTTTATTGCCAAAAAAATCTTAAATGTTACATAATATAATATTTAGGCTGAAATTTGACACTAGTATGGTTTAGAACCAGATATGTATTTAAAATGAGTAAATGGGTTATAATCTTTCATTCTCAAACATTTTCAGGCAAAGGGAGGGAATATGAAAAAATAGTGTTTATGTATTAAAGGTGTGTAAACACTAATCCAATTCTTTAAGATTTTCTACTAAATTTGTTATTTTTTTAATTAGAGCAGCTCTTTTACCTTAAGCACAACTTGACCGACATCATATATATCCTGACTCGTACGTGACAGGCCTATGTTCTCTCAAAATTTCATGACCTCTTTAAAACCTTCCAAGAGAAAACCAGCTTCCGGGGTAAACCCCACTCTAAAAATAGCTTTTTCTTTTCAGAAAATCTTGGTTTATAGGTCATGTAGTGCATGTGACATAAAACATACTAAACACCATTAGAACAGAGCAAGTTAGGACTCTAAATTTTTCTAATATATTCACCTTTCAGAAAAACTTTCATTCATTAAAATCCAGTTAGTAGTTTTTAATATACACTAAGATAAACAGGACTATTTTGTTGTTAAGTACTATTTTCTTATATGTTCCAAATTTGATTGGTCCCCTTTAGTGTCTTGACACCTAAAGAGCATGTATTTGTGCATCAAATTGTACAAAATTTTGCCTATTTGTAGCCTAAGTATATCTGACCAACACCCTAAAATTTCTTTGCATTCTATATAACAGTTTTGGAGAATCGCAGGAAAAGATTCAATGACTGCGCACATACTTAATCAGCACAAACTGTGTTTGCAGATCAAGTAATGCATAATTTGCAATATATTCAATTTCCTAAGTTCAGATGTAAATTTCAATGTATATCACACATTAACACTATAGTATAACATACTGAATACTAATAAAAACATACATTATATTTATACCTCACAAATAAAAAAATTTGAAGTTTCAGGTTGGGGGACCAGCCCCCCCCCCTTTTTTTTTAGATGGCATATTAGATCTCTTATAAACTTTAAATATCTGTAACATTCCTACTAAACCATTTCATATTTCTTGTTGCTCAACAAGATAGAATTGCACCTCAACAAACAATAAAATTAAAAAAAAAACAATTTTAGTATGACTCTGTCCTATAGTATCAATTGACAAATTCCGCATCTAAAAAATACAAAATAGGCACCATATTCAATATTTGTGGCAACATAGATGTCTTTGCGACCTAATATTTAGATTATCTGACTTGCCTGCTACTGAGAAACACTGAAACAATATATTTTTTAACTCCAACCACACTGTTCTAGGCAGAGAATACAGATTTTATTGCCAAAAAAATCTAAAATGTTACATAATATAATATTTAGGCTGAAATTTGACACTAGTATGGTTTAGAACCAGATATGTATTTAAAATGAGTAAATGGGTTATAATCTTTCATTCTCAAACATTTTCAGGCAAAGGGAGGGAATATGAAAAAATAGTGTTTATGTATTAAAGAGCATGTATTTGTGCATCAAATTGTACAAAATTTTGCCTATTTGTAGCCTAAGTATATCTGACCAACACCCTAAAATTTCTTTGCATTCTATATAACAGTTTTGGAGAATCGCAGGAAAAGATTCAATGACTGCGCACATACTTAATCAGCACAAACTGTGTTTGCAGATCAAGTAATGCATAATTTGCAATATATTCAATTTCCTAAGTTCAGATGTAAATTTCAATGTATATCACACATTAACACTATAGTATAACATACTGAATACTAATAAAAACATACATTATATTTATACCTCACAAATAAAAAAATTTGAAGTTTCAGGTTGGGGGACCAGCCCCCCCCCCTTTTTTTTAGATGGCATATTAGATCTCTTATAAACTTTAAATATCTGTAACATTCCTACTAAACCATTTCATATTTCTTGTTGCTCAACAAGATAGAATTGCACCTCAACAAACAATAAAATTAAAAAAAAAACAATTTTAGTATGACTCTGTCCTATAGTATCAATTGACAAATTCCGCATCTAAAAAATACAAAATAGGCACCATATTCAATATTTGTGGCAACATAGATGTCTTTGCGACCTAATATTTAGATTATCTGACTTGCCTGCTACTGAGAAACACTGAAACAATATATTTTTTAACTCCAACCACACTGTTCTAGGCAGAGAATACAGATTTTATTGCCAAAAAAATCTAAAATGTTACATAATATAATATTTAGGCTGAAATTTGACACTAGTATGGTTTAGAACCAGATATGTATTTAAAATGAGTAAATGGGTTATAATCTTTCATTCTCAAACATTTTCAGGCAAAGGGAGGGAATATGAAAAAATAGTGTTTATGTATTAAAGGTGTGTAAACACTAATCCAATTCTTTAAGATTTTCTACTAAATTTGTTATTTTTTTAATTAGAGCAGCTCTTTTACCTTAAGCACAACTTGACCGACATCATATATATCCTGACTCGTACGTGACAGGCCTATGTTCTCTCAAAATTTCATGACCTCTTTAAAACCTTCCAAGAGAAAACCAGCTTCCGGGGTAAACCCCACTCTAAAAATAGCTTTTTCTTTTCAGAAAATCTTGGTTTATAGGTCATGTAGTGCATGTGACATAAAACATACTAAACACCATTAGAACAGAGCAAGTTAGGACTCTAAATTTTTCTAATATATTCACCTTTCAGAAAAACTTTCATTCATTAAAATCCAGTTAGTAGTTTTTAATATACACTAAGATAAACAGGACTATTTTGTTGTTAAGTACTATTTTCTTATATGTTCCAAATTTGATTGGTCCCCTTTAGTGTCTTGACACCTAAAGAGCATGTATTTGTGCATCAAATTGTACAAAATTTTGCCTATTTGTAGCCTAAGTATATCTGACCAACACCCTAAAATTTCTTTGCATTCTATATAACAGTTTTGGAGAATCGCAGGAAAAGATTCAATGACTGCGCACATACTTAATCAGCACAAACTGTGTTTGCAGATCAAGTAATGCATAATTTGCAATATATTCAATTTCCTAAGTTCAGATGTAAATTTCAATGTATATCACACATTAACACTATAGTATAACATACTGAATACTAATAAAAACATACATTATATTTATACCTCACAAATAAAAAAATTTGAAGTTTCAGGTTGGGGGACCAGCCCCCCCCCCCCTTTTTTTTAGATGGCATATTAGATCTCTTATAAACTTTAAATATCTGTAACATTCCTACTAAACCATTTCATATTTCTTGTTGCTCAACTAGATAGAATTGCACCTCAACAAACAATAAAATTAAAAAAAAAACAATTTTAGTATGACTCTGTCCTATAGTATCAATTGACAAATTCCGCATCTAAAAAATACAAAATAGGCACCATATTCAATATTTGTGGCAACATAGATGTCTTTGCGACCTAATATTTAGATTATCTGACTTGCCTGCTACTGAGAAACACTGAAACAATATATTTTTTAACTCCAACCACACTGTTCTAGGCAGAGAATACAGATTTTATTGCCAAAAAAATCTAAAATGTTACATAATATAATATTTAGGCTGAAATTTGACACTAGTATGGTTTAGAACCAGATATGTATTTAAAATGAGTAAATGGGTTATAATCTTTCATTCTCAAACATTTTCAGGCAAAGGGAGGGAATATGAAAAAATAGTGTTTATGTATTAAAGGTGTGTAAACACTAATCCAATTCTTTAAGATTTTCTACTAAATTTGTTATTTTTTTAATTAGAGCAGCTCTTTTACCTTAAGCACAACTTGACCGACATCATATATATCCTGACTCGTACGTGACAGGCCTATGTTCTCTCAAAATTTCATGACCTCTTTAAAACCTTCCAAGAGAAAACCAGCTTCCGGGGTAAACCCCACTCTAAAAATAGCTTTTTCTTTTCAGAAAATATTGGTTTATAGGTCATGTAGTGCATGTGACATAAAACATACTAAACACCATTAGAACAGAGCAAGTTAGGACTCTAAATTTTTCTAATATATTCACCTTTCAGAAAAACTTTCATTCATTAAAATCCAGTTAGTAGTTTTTAATATACACTAAGATAAACAGGACTATTTTGTTGTTAAGTACTATTTTCTTATATGTTCCAAATTTGATTGGTCCCCTTTAGTGTCTTGACACCTAAAGAGCATGTATTTGTGCATCAAATTGTACAAAATTTTGCCTATTTGTAGCCTAAGTATATCTGACCAACACCCTAAAATTTCTTTGCATTCTATATAACAGTTTTGGAGAATCGCAGGAAAAGATTCAATGACTGCGCACATACTTAATCAGCACAAACTGTGTTTGCAGATCAAGTAATGCATAATTTGCAATATATTCAATTTCCTAAGTTCAGATGTAAATTTCAATGTATATCACACATTAACACTATAGTATAACATACTGAATACTAATAAAAACATACATTATATTTATACCTCACAAATAAAAAAATTTGAAGTTTCAGGTTGGGGGACCAGCCCCCCCCCCCCCCTTTTTTTTAGATGGCATATTAGATCTCTTATAAACTTTAAATATCTGTAACATTCCTACTAAACCATTTCATATTTCTTGTTGCTCAACAAGATAGAATTGCACCTCAACAAACAATAAAATTAAAAAAAAAACAATTTTAGTATGACTCTGTCCTATAGTATCAATTGACAAATTCCGCATCTAAAAAATACAAAATAGGCACCATATTCAATATTTGTGGCAACATAGATGTCTTTGCGACCTAATATTTAGATTATCTGACTTGCCTGCTACTGAGAAACACTGAAACAATATATTTTTTAACTCCAACCACACTGTTCTAGGCAGAGAATACAGATTTTATTGCCAAAAAAATCTAAAATGTTACATAATATAATATTTAGGCTGAAATTTGACACTAGTATGGTTTAGAACCAGATATGTATTTAAAATGAGTAAATGGGTTATAATCTTTCATTCTCAAACATTTTCAGGCAAAGGGAGGGAATATGAAAAAATAGTGTTTATGTATTAAAGAGCATGTATTTGTGCATCAAATTGTACAAAATTTTGCCTATTTGTAGCCTAAGTATATCTGACCAACACCCTAAAATTTCTTTGCATTCTATATAACAGTTTTGGAGAATCGCAGGAAAAGATTCAATGACTGCGCACATACTTAATCAGCACAAACTGTGTTTGCAGATCAAGTAATGCATAATTTGCAATATATTCAATTTCCTAAGTTCAGATGTAAATTTCAATGTATATCACACATTAACACTATAGTATAACATACTGAATACTAATAAAAACATACATTATATTTATACCTCACAAATAAAAAAATTTGAAGTTTCAGGTTGGGGGACCAGCCCCCCCCCCCTTTTTTTTAGATGGCATATTAGATCTCTTATAAACTTTAAATATCTGTAACATTCCTACTAAACCATTTCATATTTCTTGTTGCTCAACAAGATAGAATTGCACCTCAACAAACAATAAAATTAAAAAAAAAAAATTTTAGTATGACTCTGTCCTATAGTATCAATTGACAAATTCCGCATCTAAAAAATACAAAATAGGCACCATATTCAATATTTGTGGCAACATAGATGTCTTTGCGACCTAATATTTAGATTATCTGACTTGCCTGCTACTGAGAAACACTGAAACAATATATTTTTTAACTCCAACCACACTGTTCTAGGCAGAGAATACAGATTTTATTGCCAAAAAAATCTAAAATGTTACATAATATAATATTTAGGCTGAAATTTGACACTAGTATGGTTTAGAACCAGATATGTATTTAAAATGAGTAAATGGGTTATAATCTTTCATTCTCAAACATTTTCAGGCAAAGGGAGGGAATATGAAAAAATAGTGTTTATGTATTAAAGGTGTGTAAACACTAATCCAATTCTTTAAGATTTTCTACTAAATTTGTTATTTTTTTAATTAGAGCAGCTCTTTTACCTTAAGCACAACTTGACCGACATCATATATATCCTGACTCGTACGTGACAGGCCTATGTTCTCTCAAAATTTCATGACCTCTTTAAAACCTTCCAAGAGAAAACCAGCTTCCGGGGTAAACCCCACTCTAAAAATAGCTTTTTCTTTTCAGAAAATCTTGGTTTATAGGTCATGTAGTGCATGTGACATAAAACATACTAAACACCATTAGAACAGAGCAAGTTAGGACTCTAAATTTTTCTAATATATTCACCTTTCAGAAAAACTTTCATTCATTAAAATCCAGTTAGTAGTTTTTAATATACACTAAGATAAACAGGACTATTTTGTTGTTAAGTACTATTTTCTTATATGTTCCAAATTTGATTGGTCCCCTTTAGTGTCTTGACACCTAAAGAGCATGTATTTGTGCATCAAATTGTACAAAATTTTGCCTATTTGTAGCCTAAGTATATCTGACCAACACCCTAAAATTTCTTTGCATTCTATATAACAGTTTTGGAGAATCGCAGGAAAAGATTCAATGACTGCGCACATACTTAATCAGCACAAACTGTGTTTGCAGATCAAGTAATGCATAATTTGCAATATATTCAATTTCCTAAGTTCAGATGTAAATTTCAATGTATATCACACATTAACACTATAGTATAACATACTGAATACTAATAAAAACATACATTATATTTATACCTCACAAATAAAAAAATTTGAAGTTTCAGGTTGGGGGACCAGCCCCCCCCCCCTTTTTTTTAGATGGCATATTAGATCTCTTATAAACTTTAAATATCTGTAACATTCCTACTAAACCATTTCATATTTCTTGTTGCTCAACAAGATAGAATTGCACCTCAACAAACAATAAAATTAAAAAAAAAACAATTTTAGTATGACTCTGTCCTATAGTATCAATTGACAAATTCCGCATCTAAAAAATACAAAATAGGCACCATATTCAATATTTGTGGCAACATAGATGTCTTTGCGACCTAATATTTAGATTATCTGACTTGCCTGCTACTGAGAAACACTGAAACAATATATTTTTTAACTCCAACCACACTGTTCTAGGCAGAGAATACAGATTTTATTGCCAAAAAAATCTAAAATGTTACATAATATAATATTTAGGCTGAAATTTGACACTAGTATGGTTTAGAACCAGATATGTATTTAAAATGAGTAAATGGGTTATAATCTTTCATTCTCAAACATTTTCAGGCAAAGGGAGGGAATATGAAAAAATAGTGTTTATGTATTAAAGAGCATGTATTTGTGCATCAAATTGTACAAAATTTTGCCTATTTGTAGCCTAAGTATATCTGACCAACACCCTAAAATTTCTTTGCATTCTATATAACAGTTTTGGAGAATCGCAGGAAAAGATTCAATGACTGCGCACATACTTAATCAGCACAAACTGTGTTTGCAGATCAAGTAATGCATAATTTGCAATATATTCAATTTCCTAAGTTCAGATGTAAATTTCAATGTATATCACACATTAACACTATAGTATAACATACTGAATACTAATAAAAACATACATTATATTTATACCTCACAAATAAAAAAATTTGAAGTTTCAGGTTGGGGGACCAGCCCCCCCCCCCTTTTTTTTAGATGGCATATTAGATCTCTTATAAACTTTAAATATCTGTAACATTCCTACTAAACCATTTCATATTTCTTGTTGCTCAACAAGATAGAATTGCACCTCAACAAACAATAAAATTAAAAAAAAAAAATTTTAGTATGACTCTGTCCTATAGTATCAATTGACAAATTCCGCATCTAAAAAATACAAAATAGGCACCATATTCAATATTTGTGGCAACATAGATGTCTTTGCGACCTAATATTTAGATTATCTGACTTGCCTGCTACTGAGAAACACTGAAACAATATATTTTTTAACTCCAACCACACTGTTCTAGGCAGAGAATACAGATTTTATTGCCAAAAAAATCTAAAATGTTACATAATATAATATTTAGGCTGAAATTTGACACTAGTATGGTTTAGAACCAGATATGTATTTAAAATGAGTAAATGGGTTATAATCTTTCATTCTCAAACATTTTCAGGCAAAGGGAGGGAATATGAAAAAATAGTGTTTATGTATTAAAGGTGTGTAAACACTAATCCAATTCTTTAAGATTTTCTACTAAATTTGTTATTTTTTTAATTAGAGCAGCTCTTTTACCTTAAGCACAACTTGACCGACATCATATATATCCTGACTCGTACGTGACAGGCCTATGTTCTCTCAAAATTTCATGACCTCTTTAAAACCTTCCAAGAGAAAACCAGCTTCCGGGGTAAACCCCACTCTAAAAATAGCTTTTTCTTTTCAGAAAATCTTGGTTTATAGGTCATGTAGTGCATGTGACATAAAACATACTAAACACCATTAGAACAGAGCAAGTTAGGACTCTAAATTTTTCTAATATATTCACCTTTCAGAAAAACTTTCATTCATTAAAATCCAGTTAGTAGTTTTTAATATACACTAAGATAAACAGGACTATTTTGTTGTTAAGTACTATTTTCTTATATGTTCCAAATTTGATTGGTCCCCTTTAGTGTCTTGACACCTAAAGAGCATGTATTTGTGCATCAAATTGTACAAAATTTTGCCTATTTGTAGCCTAAGTATATCTGACCAACACCCTAAAATTTCTTTGCATTCTATATAACAGTTTTGGAGAATCGCAGGAAAAGATTCAATGACTGCGCACATACTTAATCAGCACAAACTGTGTTTGCAGATCAAGTAATGCATAATTTGCAATATATTCAATTTCCTAAGTTCAGATGTAAATTTCAATGTATATCACACATTAACACTATAGTATAACATACTGAATACTAATAAAAACATACATTATATTTATACCTCACAAATAAAAAAATTTGAAGTTTCAGGTTGGGGGACCAGCCCCCCCCCTTTTTTTTTAGATGGCATATTAGATCTCTTATAAACTTTAAATATCTGTAACATTCCTACTAAACCATTTCATATTTCTTGTTGCTCAACAAGATAGAATTGCACCTCAACAAACAATAAAATTAAAAAAAAAACAATTTTAGTATGACTCTGTCCTATAGTATCAATTGACAAATTCCGCATCTAAAAAATACAAAATAGGCACCATATTCAATATTTGTGGCAACATAGATGTCTTTGCGACCTAATATTTAGATTATCTGACTTGCCTGCTACTGAGAAACACTGAAACAATATATTTTTTAACTCCAACCACACTGTTCTAGGCAGAGAATACAGATTTTATTGCCAAAAAAATCTAAAATGTTACATAATATAATATTTAGGCTGAAATTTGACACTAGTATGGTTTAGAACCAGATATGTATTTAAAATGAGTAAATGGGTTATAATCTTTCATTCTCAAACATTTTCAGGCAAAGGGAGGGAATATGAAAAAATAGTGTTTATGTATTAAAGAGCATGTATTTGTGCATCAAATTGTACAAAATTTTGCCTATTTGTAGCCTAAGTATATCTGACCAACACCCTAAAATTTCTTTGCATTCTATATAACAGTTTTGGAGAATCGCAGGAAAAGATTCAATGACTGCGCACATACTTAATCAGCACAAACTGTGTTTGCAGATCAAGTAATGCATAATTTGCAATATATTCAATTTCCTAAGTTCAGATGTAAATTTCAATGTATATCACACATTAACACTATAGTATAACATACTGAATACTAATAAAAACATACATTATATTTATACCTCACAAATAAAAAAATTTGAAGTTTCAGGTTGGGGGACCAGCCCCCCCCCCTTTTTTTTAGATGGCATATTAGATCTCTTATAAACTTTAAATATCTGTAACATTCCTACTAAACCATTTCATATTTCTTGTTGCTCAACAAGATAGAATTGCACCTCAACAAACAATAAAATTAAAAAAAAAAAATTTTAGTATGACTCTGTCCTATAGTATCAATTGACAAATTCCGCATCTAAAAAATACAAAATAGGCACCATATTCAATATTTGTGGCAACATAGATGTCTTTGCGACCTAATATTTAGATTATCTGACTTGCCTGCTACTGAGAAACACTGAAACAATATATTTTTTAACTCCAACCACACTGTTCTAGGCAGAGAATACAGATTTTATTGCCAAAAAAATCTAAAATGTTACATAATATAATATTTAGGCTGAAATTTGACACTAGTATGGTTTAGAACCAGATATGTATTTAAAATGAGTAAATGGGTTATAATCTTTCATTCTCAAACATTTTCAGGCAAAGGGAGGGAATATGAAAAAATAGTGTTTATGTATTAAAGGTGTGTAAACACTAATCCAATTCTTTAAGATTTTCTACTAAATTTGTTATTTTTTTAATTAGAGCAGCTCTTTTACCTTAAGCACAACTTGACCGACATCATATATATCCTGACTCGTACGTGACAGGCCTATGTTCTCTCAAAATTTCATGACCTCTTTAAAACCTTCCAAGAGAAAACCAGCTTCCGGGGTAAACCCCACTCTAAAAATAGCTTTTTCTTTTCAGAAAATCTTGGTTTATAGGTCATGTAGTGCATGTGACATAAAACATACTAAACACCATTAGAACAGAGCAAGTTAGGACTCTAAATTTTTCTAATATATTCACCTTTCAGAAAAACTTTCATTCATTAAAATCCAGTTAGTAGTTTTTAATATACACTAAGATAAACAGGACTATTTTGTTGTTAAGTACTATTTTCTTATATGTTCCAAATTTGATTGGTCCCCTTTAGTGTCTTGACACCTAAAGAGCATGTATTTGTGCATCAAATTGTACAAAATTTTGCCTATTTGTAGCCTAAGTATATCTGACCAACACCCTAAAATTTCTTTGCATTCTATATAACAGTTTTGGAGAATCGCAGGAAAAGATTCAATGACTGCGCACATACTTAATCAGCACAAACTGTGTTTGCAGATCAAGTAATGCATAATTTGCAATATATTCAATTTCCTAAGTTCAGATGTAAATTTCAATGTATATCACACATTAACACTATAGTATAACATACTGAATACTAATAAAAACATACATTATATTTATACCTCACAAATAAAAAAATTTGAAGTTTCAGGTTGGGGGACCAGCCCCCCCCCCTTTTTTTTAGATGGCATATTAGATCTCTTATAAACTTTAAATATCTGTAACATTCCTACTAAACCATTTCATATTTCTTGTTGCTCAACAAGATAGAATTGCACCTCAACAAACAATAAAATTAAAAAAAAAACAATTTTAGTATGACTCTGTCCTATAGTATCAATTGACAAATTCCGCATCTAAAAAATACAAAATAGGCACCATATTCAATATTTGTGGCAACATAGATGTCTTTGCGACCTAATATTTAGATTATCTGACTTGCCTGCTACTGAGAAACACTGAAACAATATATTTTTTAACTCCAACCACACTGTTCTAGGCAGAGAATACAGATTTTATTGCCAAAAAAATCTAAAATGTTACATAATATAATATTTAGGCTGAAATTTGACACTAGTATGGTTTAGAACCAGATATGTATTTAAAATGAGTAAATGGGTTATAATCTTTCATTCTCAAACATTTTCAGGCAAAGGGAGGGAATATGAAAAAATAGTGTTTATGTATTAAAGAGCATGTATTTGTGCATCAAATTGTACAAAATTTTGCCTATTTGTAGCCTAAGTATATCTGACCAACACCCTAAAATTTCTTTGCATTCTATATAACAGTTTTGGAGAATCGCAGGAAAAGATTCAATGACTGCGCACATACTTAATCAGCACAAACTGTGTTTGCAGATCAAGTAATGCATAATTTGCAATATATTCAATTTCCTAAGTTCAGATGTAAATTTCAATGTATATCACACATTAACACTATAGTATAACATACTGAATACTAATAAAAACATACATTATATTTATACCTCACAAATAAAAAAATTTGAAGTTTCAGGTTGGGGGACCAGCCCCCCCCCCTTTTTTTTAGATGGCATATTAGATCTCTTATAAACTTTAAATATCTGTAACATTCCTACTAAACCATTTCATATTTCTTGTTGCTCAACAAGATAGAATTGCACCTCAACAAACAATAAAATTAAAAAAAAAAAATTTTAGTATGACTCTGTCCTATAGTATCAATTGACAAATTCCGCATCTAAAAAATACAAAATAGGCACCATATTCAATATTTGTGGCAACATAGATGTCTTTGCGACCTAATATTTAGATTATCTGACTTGCCTGCTACTGAGAAACACTGAAACAATATATTTTTTAACTCCAACCACACTGTTCTAGGCAGAGAATACAGATTTTATTGCCAAAAAAATCTAAAATGTTATATAATATAATATTTAGGCTGAAATTTGACACTAGTATGGTTTAGAACCAGATATGTATTTAAAATGAGTAAATGGGTTATAATCTTTCATTCTCAAACATTTTCAGGCAAAGGGAGGGAATATGAAAAAATAGTGTTTATGTATTAAAGGTGTGTAAACACTAATCCAATTCTTTAAGATTTTCTACTAAATTTGTTATTTTTTTAATTAGAGCAGCTCTTTTACCTTAAGCACAACTTGACCGACATCATATATATCCTGACTCGTACGTGACAGGCCTATGTTCTCTCAAAATTTCATGACCTCTTTAAAACCTTCCAAGAGAAAACCAGCTTCCGGGGTAAACCCCACTCTAAAAATAGCTTTTTCTTTTCAGAAAATCTTGGTTTATAGGTCATGTAGTGCATGTGACATAAAACATACTAAACACCATTAGAACAGAGCAAGTTAGGACTCTAAATTTTTCTAATATATTCACCTTTCAGAAAAACTTTCATTCATTAAAATCCAGTTAGTAGTTTTTAATATACACTAAGATAAACAGGACTATTTTGTTGTTAAGTACTATTTTCTTATATGTTCCAAATTTGATTGGTCCCCTTTAGTGTCTTGACACCTAAAGAGCATGTATTTGTGCATCAAATTGTACAAAATTTTGCCTATTTGTAGCCTAAGTATATCTGACCAACACCCTAAAATTTCTTTGCATTCTATATAACAGTTTTGGAGAATCGCAGGAAAAGATTCAATGACTGCGCACATACTTAATCAGCACAAACTGTGTTTGCAGATCAAGTAATGCATAATTTGCAATATATTCAATTTCCTAAGTTCAGATGTAAATTTCAATGTATATCACACATTAACACTATAGTATAACATACTGAATACTAATAAAAACATACATTATATTTATACCTCACAAATAAAAAAATTTGAAGTTTCAGGTTGGGGGACCAGCCCCCCCCCTTTTTTTTAGATGGCATATTAGATCTCTTATAAACTTTAAATATCTGTAACATTCCTACTAAACCATTTCATATTTCTTGTTGCTCAACAAGATAGAATTGCACCTCAACAAACAATAAAATTAAAAAAAAAACAATTTTAGTATGACTCTGTCATATAGTATCAATTGACAAATTCCGCATCTAAAAAATACAAAATAGGCACCATATTCAATATTTGTGGCAACATAGATGTCTTTGCGACCTAATATTTAGATTATCTGACTTGCCTGCTACTGAGAAAC
Source organism: Limnoperna fortunei (assembly GCA_944474755.1). Lineage (NCBI taxonomy): Eukaryota > Metazoa > Mollusca > Bivalvia > Mytilida > Modiolidae > Limnoperna > Limnoperna fortunei. The sequence continues at coordinate 38,295,380 of OX104113.1, forward strand.
ACTGAAACAATATATTTTTTAACTCCAACCACACTGTTCTAGGCAGAGAATACAGATTTTATTGCCAAAAAAATCTAAAATGTTACATAATATAATATTTAGGCTGAAATTTGACACTAGTATGGTTTAGAACCAGATATGTATTTAAAATGAGTAAATGGGTTATAATCTTTCATTCTCAAACATTTTCAGGCAAAGGGAGGGAATATGAAAAAATAGTGTTTATGTATTAAAGGTGTGTAAACACTAATCCAATTCTTTAAGATTTTCTACTAAATTTGTTATTTTTTTAATTAGAGCAGCTCTTTTACCTTAAGCACAACTTGACCGACATCATATATATCCTGACTCGTACGTGACAGGCCTATGTTCTCTCAAAATTTCATGACCTCTTTAAAACCTTCCAAGAGAAAACCAGCTTCCGGGGTAAACCCCACTCTAAAAATAGCTTTTTCTTTTCAGAAAATCTTGGTTTATAGGTCATGTAGTGCATGTGACATAAAACATACTAAACACCATTAGAACAGAGCAAGTTAGGACTCTAAATTTTTCTAATATATTCACCTTTCAGAAAAACTTTCATTCATTAAAATCCAGTTAGTAGTTTTTAATATACACTAAGATAAACAGGACTATTTTGTTGTTAAGTACTATTTTCTTATATGTTCCAAATTTGATTGGTCCCCTTTAGTGTCTTGACACCTAAAGAGCATGTATTTGTGCATCAAATTGTACAAAATTTTGCCTATTTGTAGCCTAAGTATATCTGACCAACACCCTAAAATTTCTTTGCATTCTATATAACAGTTTTGGAGAATCGCAGGAAAAGATTCAATGACTGCGCACATACTTAATCAGCACAAACTGTGTTTGCAGATCAAGTAATGCATAATTTGCAATATATTCAATTTCCTAAGTTCAGATGTAAATTTCAATGTATATCACACATTAACACTATAGTATAACATACTGAATACTAATAAAAACATACATTATATTTATACCTCACAAATAAAAAAATTTGAAGTTTCAGGTTGGGGGACCAGCCCCCCCCCCCTTTTTTTTAGATGGCATATTAGATCTCTTATAAACTTTAAATATCTGTAACATTCCTACTAAACCATTTCATATTTCTTGTTGCTCAACAAGATAGAATTGCACCTCAACAAACAATAAAATTAAAAAAAAAACAATTTTAGTATGACTCTGTCCTATAGTATCAATTGACAAATTCCGCATCTAAAAAATACAAAATAGGCACCATATTCAATATTTGTGGCAACATAGATGTCTTTGCGACCTAATATTTAGATTATCTGACTTGCCTGCTACTGAGAAACACTGAAACAATATATTTTTTAACTCCAACCACACTGTTCTAGGCAGAGAATACAGATTTTATTGCCAAAAAAATCTAAAATGTTACATAATATAATATTTAGGCTGAAATTTGACACTAGTATGGTTTAGAACCAGATATGTATTTAAAATGAGTAAATGGGTTATAATCTTTCATTCTCAAACATTTTCAGGCAAAGGGAGGGAATATGAAAAAATAGTGTTTATGTATTAAAGGTGTGTAAACACTAATCCAATTCTTTAAGATTTTCTACTAAATTTGTTATTTTTTTAATTAGAGCAGCTCTTTTACCTTAAGCACAACTTGACCGACATCATATATATCCTGACTCGTACGTGACAGGCCTATGTTCTCTCAAAATTTCATGACCTCTTTAAAACCTTCCAAGAGAAAACCAGCTTCCGGGGTAAACCCCACTCTAAAAATAGCTTTTTCTTTTCAGAAAATCTTGGTTTATAGGTCATGTAGTGCATGTGACATAAAACATACTAAACACCATTAGAACAGAGCAAGTTAGGACTCTAAATTTTTCTAATATATTCACCTTTCAGAAAAACTTTCATTCGTTAAAATCCAGTTAGTAGTTTTTAATATACACTAAGATAAACAGGACTATTTTGTTGTTAAGTACTATTTTCTTATATGTTCCAAATTTGATTGGTCCCCTTTAGTGTCTTGACACCTAAAGAGCATGTATTTGTGCATCAAATTGTACAAAATTTTGCCTATTTGTAGCCTAAGTATATCTGACCAACACCCTAAAATTTCTTTGCATTCTATATAACAGTTTTGGAGAATCGCAGGAAAAGATTCAATGACTGCGCACATACTTAATCAGCACAAACTGTGTTTGCAGATCAAGTAATGCATAATTTGCAATATATTCAATTTCCTAAGTTCAGATGTAAATTTCAATGTATATCACACATTAACACTATAGTATAACATACTGAATACTAATAAAAACATACATTATATTTATACCTCACAAATAAAAAAATTTGAAGTTTCAGGTTGGGGGACCAGCCCCCCCCCCCCCTTTTTTTTTAGATGGCATATTAGATCTCTTATAAACTTTAAATATCTGTAACATTCCTACTAAACCATTTCATATTTCTTGTTGCTCAACAAGATAGAATTGCACCTCAACAAACAATAAAATTAAAAAAAAACAATTTTAGTATGACTCTGTCCTATAGTATCAATTGACAAATTCCGCATCTAAAAAATACAAAATAGGCACCATATTCAATATTTGTGGCAACATAGATGTCTTTGCGACCTAATATTTAGATTATCTGACTTGCCTGCTACTGAGAAACACTGAAACAATATATTTTTTAACTCCAACCACACTGTTCTAGGCAGAGAATACAGATTTTATTGCCAAAAAAATCTAAAATGTTACATAATATAATATTTAGGCTGAAATTTGACACTAGTATGGTTTAGAACCAGATATGTATTTAAAATGAGTAAATGGGTTATAATCTTTCATTCTCAAACATTTTCAGGCAAAGGGAGGGAATATGAAAAAATAGTGTTTATGTATTAAAGGTGTGTAAACACTAATCCAATTCTTTAAGATTTTCTACTAAATTTGTTATTTTTTTAATTAGAGCAGCTCTTTTACCTTAAGCACAACTTGACCGACATCATATATATCCTGACTCGTACGTGACAGGCCTATGTTCTCTCAAAATTTCATGACCTCTTTAAAACCTTCCAAGAGAAAACCAGCTTCCGGGGTAAACCCCACTCTAAAAATAGCTTTTTCTTTTCAGAAAATCTTGGTTTATAGGTCATGTAGTGCATGTGACATAAAACATACTAAACACCATTAGAACAGAGCAAGTTAGGACTCTAAATTTTTCTAATATATTCACCTTTCAGAAAAACTTTCATTCATTAAAATCCAGTTAGTAGTTTTTAATATACACTAAGATAAACAGGACTATTTTGTTGTTAAGTACTATTTTCTTATATGTTCCAAATTTGATTGGTCCCCTTTAGTGTCTTGACACCTAAAGAGCATGTATTTGTGCATCAAATTGTACAAAATTTTGCCTATTTGTAGCCTAAGTATATCTGACCAACACCCTAAAATTTCTTTGCATTCTATATAACAGTTTTGGAGAATCGCAGGAAAAGATTCAATGACTGCGCACATACTTAATCAGCACAAACTGTGTTTGCAGATCAAGTAATGCATAATTTGCAATATATTCAATTTCCTAAGTTCAGATGTAAATTTCAATGTATATCACACATTAACACTATAGTATAACATACTGAATACTAATAAAAACATACATTATATTTATACCTCACAAATAAAAAAATTTGAAGTTTCAGGTTGGGGGACCAGCCCCCCCCCCTTTTTTTTTAGATGGCATATTAGATCTCTTATAAACTTTAAATATCTGTAACATTCCTACTAAACCATTTCATATTTCTTGTTGCTCAACAAGATAGAATTGCACCTCAACAAACAATAAAATTAAAAAAAAAACAATTTTAGTATGACTCTGTCCTATAGTATCAATTGACAAATTCCGCATCTAAAAAATACAAAATAGGCACCATATTCAATATTTGTGGCAACATAGATGTCTTTGCGACCTAATATTTAGATTATCTGACTTGCCTGCTACTGAGAAACACTGAAACAATATATTTTTTAACTCCAACCACACTGTTCTAGGCAGAGAATACAGATTTTATTGCCAAAAAAATCTAAAATGTTACATAATATAATATTTAGGCTGAAATTTGACACTAGTATGGTTTAGAACCAGATATGTATTTAAAATGAGTAAATGGGTTATAATCTTTCATTCTCAAACATTTTCAGGCAAAGGGAGGGAATATGAAAAAATAGTGTTTATGTATTAAAGGTGTGTAAACACTAATCCAATTCTTTAAGATTTTCTACTAAATTTGTTATTTTTTTAATTAGAGCAGCTCTTTTACCTTAAGCACAACTTGACCGACATCATATATATCCTGACTCGTACGTGACAGGCCTATGTTCTCTCAAAATTTCATGACCTCTTTAAAACCTTCCAAGAGAAAACCAGCTTCCGGGGTAAACCCCACTCTAAAAATAGCTTTTTCTTTTCAGAAAATCTTGGTTTATAGGTCATGTAGTGCATGTGACATAAAACATACTAAACACCATTAGAACAGAGCAAGTTAGGACTCTAAATTTTTCTAATATATTCACCTTTCAGAAAAACTTTCATTCATTAAAATCCAGTTAGTAGTTTTTAATATACACTAAGATAAACAGGACTATTTTGTTGTTAAGTACTATTTTCTTATATGTTCCAAATTTGATTGGTCCCCTTTAGTGTCTTGACACCTAAAGAGCATGTATTTGTGCATCAAATTGTACAAAATTTTGCCTATTTGTAGCCTAAGTATATCTGACCAACACCCTAAAATTTCTTTGCATTCTATATAACAGTTTTGGAGAATCGCAGGAAAAGATTCAATGACTGCGCACATACTTAATCAGCACAAACTGTGTTTGCAGATCAAGTAATGCATAATTTGCAATATATTCAATTTCCTAAGTTCAGATGTAAATTTCAATGTATATCACACATTAACACTATAGTATAACATACTGAATACTAATAAAAACATACATTATATTTATACCTCACAAATAAAAAAATTTGAAGTTTCAGGTTGGGGGACCAGCCCCCCCCTTTTTTTTTAGATGGCATATTAGATCTCTTATAAACTTTAAATATCTGTAACATTCCTACTAAACCATTTCATATTTCTTGTTGCTCAACAAGATAGAATTGCACCTCAACAAACAATAAAATTAAAAAAAAAACAATTTTAGTATGACTCTGTCCTATAGTATCAATTGACAAATTCCGCATCTAAAAAATACAAAATAGGCACCATATTCAATATTTGTGGCAACATAGATGTCTTTGCGACCTAATATTTAGATTATCTGACTTGCCTGCTACTGAGAAACACTGAAACAATATATTTTTTAACTCCAACCACACTGTTCTAGGCAGAGAATACAGATTTTATTGCCAAAAAAATCTAAAATGTTACATAATATAATATTTAGGCTGAAATTTGACACTAGTATGGTTTAGAACCAGATATGTATTTAAAATGAGTAAATGGGTTATAATCTTTCATTCTCAAACATTTTCAGGCAAAGGGAGGGAATATGAAAAAATAGTGTTTATGTATTAAAGGTGTGTAAACACTAATCCAATTCTTTAAGATTTTCTACTAAATTTGTTATTTTTTTAATTAGAGCAGCTCTTTTACCTTAAGCACAACTTGACCGACATCATATATATCCTGACTCGTACGTGACAGGCCTATGTTCTCTCAAAATTTCATGACCTCTTTAAAACCTTCCAAGAGAAAACCAGCTTCCGGGGTAAACCCCACTCTAAAAATAGCTTTTTCTTTTCAGAAAATCTTGGTTTATAGGTCATGTAGTGCATGTGACATAAAACATACTAAACACCATTAGAACAGAGCAAGTTAGGACTCTAAATTTTTCTAATATATTCACCTTTCAGAAAAACTTTCATTCATTAAAATCCAGTTAGTAGTTTTTAATATACACTAAGATAAACAGGACTATTTTGTTGTTAAGTACTATTTTCTTATATGTTCCAAATTTGATTGGTCCCCTTTAGTGTCTTGACACCTAAAGAGCATGTATTTGTGCATCAAATTGTACAAAATTTTGCCTATTTGTAGCCTAAGTATATCTGACCAACACCCTAAAATTTCTTTGCATTCTATATAACAGTTTTGGAGAATCGCAGGAAAAGATTCAATGACTGCGCACATACTTAATCAGCACAAACTGTGTTTGCAGATCAAGTAATGCATAATTTGCAATATATTCAATTTCCTAAGTTCAGATGTAAATTTCAATGTATATCACACATTAACACTATAGTATAACATACTGAATACTAATAAAAACATACATTATATTTATACCTCACAAATAAAAAAATTTGAAGTTTCAGGTTGGGGGACCAGCCCCCCCCTTTTTTTTTAGATGGCATATTAGATCTCTTATAAACTTTAAATATCTGTAACATTCCTACTAAACCATTTCATATTTCTTGTTGCTCAACAAGATAGAATTGCACCTCAACAAACAATAAAATTAAAAAAAAAACAATTTTAGTATGACTCTGTCCTATAGTATCAATTGACAAATTCCGCATCTAAAAAATACAAAATAGGCACCATATTCAATATTTGTGGCAACATAGATGTCTTTGCGACCTAATATTTAGATTATCTGACTTGCCTGCTACTGAGAAACACTGAAACAATATATTTTTTAACTCCAACCACACTGTTCTAGGCAGAGAATACAGATTTTATTGCCAAAAAAATCTAAAATGTTACATAATATAATATTTAGGCTGAAATTTGACACTAGTATGGTTTAGAACCAGATATGTATTTAAAATGAGTAAATGGGTTATAATCTTTCATTCTCAAACATTTTCAGGCAAAGGGAGGGAATATGAAAAAATAGTGTTTATGTATTAAAGGTGTGTAAACACTAATCCAATTCTTTAAGATTTTCTACTAAATTTGTTATTTTTTTAATTAGAGCAGCTCTTTTACCTTAAGCACAACTTGACCGACATCATATATATCCTGACTCGTACGTGACAGGCCTATGTTCTCTCAAAATTTCATGACCTCTTTAAAACCTTCCAAGAGAAAACCAGCTTCCGGGGTAAACCCCACTCTAAAAATAGCTTTTTCTTTTCAGAAAATCTTGGTTTATAGGTCATGTAGTGCATGTGACATAAAACATACTAAACACCATTAGAACAGAGCAAGTTAGGACTCTAAATTTTTCTAATATATTCACCTTTCAGAAAAACTTTCATTCATTAAAATCCAGTTAGTAGTTTTTAATATACACTAAGATAAACAGGACTATTTTGTTGTTAAGTACTATTTTCTTATATGTTCCAAATTTGATTGGTCCCCTTTAGTGTCTTGACACCTAAAGAGCATGTATTTGTGCATCAAATTGTACAAAATTTTGCCTATTTGTAGCCTAAGTATATCTGACCAACACCCTAAAATTTCTTTGCATTCTATATAACAGTTTTGGAGAATCGCAGGAAAAGATTCAATGACTGCGCACATACTTAATCAGCACAAACTGTGTTTGCAGATCAAGTAATGCATAATTTGCAATATATTCAATTTCCTAAGTTCAGATGTAAATTTCAATGTATATCACACATTAACACTATAGTATAACATACTGAATACTAATAAAAACATACATTATATTTATACCTCACAAATAAAAAAATTTGAAGTTTCAGGTTGGGGGACCAGCCCCCCCCCTTTTTTTTAGATGGCATATTAGATCTCTTATAAACTTTAAATATCTGTAACATTCCTACTAAACCATTTCATATTTCTTGTTGCTCAACAAGATAGAATTGCACCTCAACAAACAATAAAATTAAAAAAAAAACAATTTTAGTATGACTCTGTCCTATAGTATCAATTGACAAATTCCGCATCTAAAAAATACAAAATAGGCACCATATTCAATATTTGTGGCAACATAGATGTCTTTGCGACCTAATATTTAGATTATCTGACTTGCCTGCTACTGAGAAACACTGAAACAATATATTTTTTAACTCTAACCACACTGTTCTAGGCAGAGAATACAGATTTTATTGCCAAAAAAATCTAAAATGTTACATAATATAATATTTAGGCTGAAATTTGACACTAGTATGGTTTAGAACCAGATATGTATTTAAAATGAGTAAATGGGTTATAATCTTTCATTCTCAAACATTTTCAGGCAAAGGGAGGGAATATGAAAAAATAGTGTTTATGTATTAAAGAGCATGTATTTGTGCATCAAATTGTACAAAATTTTGCCTATTTGTAGCCTAAGTATATCTGACCAACACCCTAAAATTTCTTTGCATTCTATATAACAGTTTTGGAGAATCGCAGGAAAAGATTCAATGACTGCGCACATACTTAATCAGCACAAACTGTGTTTGCAGATCAAGTAATGCATAATTTGCAATATATTCAATTTCCTAAGTTCAGATGTAAATTTCAATGTATATCACACATTAACACTATAGTATAACATACTGAATACTAATAAAAACATACATTATATTTATACCTCACAAATAAAAAAATTTGAAGTTTCAGGTTGGGGGACCAGCCCCCCCCCCCTTTTTTTTTAGATGGCATATTAGATCTCTTATAAACTTTAAATATCTGTAACATTCCTACTAAACCATTTCATATTTCTTGTTGCTCAACAAGATAGAATTGCACCTCAACAAACAATAAAATTAAAAAAAAAACAATTTTAGTATGACTCTGTCCTATAGTATCAATTGACAAATTCCGCATCTAAAAAATACAAAATAGGCACCATATTCAATATTTGTGGCAACATAGATGTCTTTGCGACCTAATATTTAGATTATCTGACTTGCCTGCTACTGAGAAACACTGAAACAATATATTTTTTAACTCCAACCACACTGTTCTAGGCAGAGAATACAGATTTTATTGCCAAAAAAATCTAAAATGTTACATAATATAATATTTAGGCTGAAATTTGACACTAGTATGGTTTAGAACCAGATATGTATTTAAAATGAGTAAATGGGTTATAATCTTTCATTCTCAAACATTTTCAGGCAAAGGGAGGGAATATGAAAAAATAGTGTTTATGTATTAAAGGTGTGTAAACACTAATCCAATTCTTTAAGATTTTCTACTAAATTTGTTATTTTTTTAATTAGAGCAGCTCTTTTACCTTAAGCACAACTTGACCGACATCATATATATCCTGACTCGTACGTGACAGGCCTATGTTCTCTCAAAATTTCATGACCTCTTTAAAACCTTCCAAGAGAAAACCAGCTTCCGGGGTAAACCCCACTCTAAAAATAGCTTTTTCTTTTCAGAAAATCTTGGTTTATAGGTCATGTAGTGCATGTGACATAAAACATACTAAACACCATTAGAACAGAGCAAGTTAGGACTCTAAATTTTTCTAATATATTCACCTTTCAGAAAAACTTTCATTCATTAAAATCCAGTTAGTAGTTTTTAATATACACTAAGATAAACAGGACTATTTTGTTGTTAAGTACTATTTTCTTATATGTTCCAAATTTGATTGGTCCCCTTTAGTGTCTTGACACCTAAAGAGCATGTATTTGTGCATCAAATTGTACAAAATTTTGCCTATTTGTAGCCTAAGTATATCTGACCAACACCCTAAAATTTCTTTGCATTCTATATAACAGTTTTGGAGAATCGCAGGAAAAGATTCAATGACTGCGCACATACTTAATCAGCACAAACTGTGTTTGCAGATCAAGTAATGCATAATTTGCAATATATTCAATTTCCTAAGTTCAGATGTAAATTTCAATGTATATCACACATTAACACTATAGTATAACATACTGAATACTAATAAAAACATACATTATATTTATACCTCACAAATAAAAAAATTTGAAGTTTCAGGTTGGGGGACCAGCCCCCCCCTTTTTTTTTAGATGGCATATTAGATCTCTTATAAACTTTAAATATCTGTAACATTCCTACTAAACCATTTCATATTTCTTGTTGCTCAACAAGATAGAATTGCACCTCAACAAACAATAAAATTAAAAAAAAAACAATTTTAGTATGACTCTGTCCTATAGTATCAATTGACAAATTCCGCATCTAAAAAATACAAAATAGGCACCATATTCAATATTTGTGGCAACATAGATGTCTTTGCGACCTAATATTTAGATTATCTGACTTGCCTGCTACTGAGAAACACTGAAACAATATATTTTTTAACTCCAACCACACTGTTCTAGGCAGAGAATACAGATTTTATTGCCAAAAAAATCTAAAATGTTACATAATATAATATTTAGGCTGAAATTTGACACTAGTATGGTTTAGAACCAGATATGTATTTAAAATGAGTAAATGGGTTATAATCTTTCATTCTCAAACATTTTCAGGCAAAGGGAGGGAATATGAAAAAATAGTGTTTATGTATTAAAGGTGTGTAAACACTAATCCAATTCTTTAAGATTTTCTACTAAATTTGTTATTTTTTTAATTAGAGCAGCTCTTTTACCTTAAGCACAACTTGACCGACATCATATATATCCTGACTCGTACGTGACAGGCCTATGTTCTCTCAAAATTTCATGACCTCTTTAAAACCTTCCAAGAGAAAACCAGCTTCCGGGGTAAACCCCACTCTAAAAATAGCTTTTTCTTTTCAGAAAATCTTGGTTTATAGGTCATGTAGTGCATGTGACATAAAACATACTAAACACCATTAGAACAGAGCAAGTTAGGACTCTAAATTTTTCTAATATATTCACCTTTCAGAAAAACTTTCATTCATTAAAATCCAGTTAGTAGTTTTTAATATACACTAAGATAAACAGGACTATTTTGTTGTTAAGTACTATTTTCTTATATGTTCCAAATTTGATTGGTCCCCTTTAGTGTCTTGACACCTAAAGAGCATGTATTTGTGCATCAAATTGTACAAAATTTTGCCTATTTGTAGCCTAAGTATATCTGACCAACACCCTAAAATTTCTTTGCATTCTATATAACAGTTTTGGAGAATCGCAGGAAAAGATTCAATGACTGCGCACATACTTAATCAGCACAAACTGTGTTTGCAGATCAAGTAATGCATAATTTGCAATATATTCAATTTCCTAAGTTCAGATGTAAATTTCAATGTATATCACACATTAACACTATAGTATAACATACTGAATACTAATAAAAACATACATTATATTTATACCTCACAAATAAAAAAATTTGAAGTTTCAGGTTGGGGGACCAGCCCCCCCCCCTTTTTTTTTAGATGGCATATTAGATCTCTTATAAACTTTAAATATCTGTAACATTCCTACTAAACCATTTCATATTTCTTGTTGCTCAACAAGATAGAATTGCACCTCAACAAACAATAAAATTAAAAAAAAAACAATTTTAGTATGACTCTGTCCTATAGTATCAATTGACAAATTCCGCATCTAAAAAATACAAAATAGGCACCATATTCAATATTTGTGGCAACATAGATGTCTTTGCGACCTAATATTTAGATTATCTGACTTGCCTGCTACTGAGAAACACTGAAACAATATATTTTTTAACTCTAACCACACTGTTCTAGGCAGAGAATACAGATTTTATTGCCAAAAAAATCTAAAATGTTACATAATATAATATTTAGGCTGAAATTTGACACTAGTATGGTTTAGAACCAGATATGTATTTAAAATGAGTAAATGGGTTATAATCTTTCATTCTCAAACATTTTCAGGCAAAGGGAGGGAATATGAAAAAATAGTGTTTATGTATTAAAGAGCATGTATTTGTGCATCAAATTGTACAAAATTTTGCCTATTTGTAGCCTAAGTATATCTGACCAACACCCTAAAATTTCTTTGCATTCTATATAACAGTTTTGGAGAATCGCAGGAAAAGATTCAATGACTGCGCACATACTTAATCAGCACAAACTGTGTTTGCAGATCAAGTAATGCATAATTTGCAATATATTCAATTTCCTAAGTTCAGATGTAAATTTCAATGTATATCACACATTAACACTATAGTATAACATACTGAATACTAATAAAAACATACATTATATTTATACCTCACAAATAAAAAAATTTGAAGTTTCAGGTTGGGGGACCAGCCCCCCCCCCCTTTTTTTTTAGATGGCATATTAGATCTCTTATAAACTTTAAATATCTGTAACATTCCTACTAAACCATTTCATATTTCTTGTTGCTCAACAAGATAGAATTGCACCTCAACAAACAATAAAATTAAAAAAAAAACAATTTTAGTATGACTCTGTCCTATAGTATCAATTGACAAATTCCGCATCTAAAAAATACAAAATAGGCACCATATTCAATATTTGTGGCAACATAGATGTCTTTGCGACCTAATATTTAGATTATCTGACTTGCCTGCTACTGAGAAACACTGAAACAATATATTTTTTAACTCCAACCACACTGTTCTAGGCAGAGAATACAGATTTTATTGCCAAAAAAATCTAAAATGTTACATAATATAATATTTAGGCTGAAATTTGACACTAGTATGGTTTAGAACCAGATATGTATTTAAAATGAGTAAATGGGTTATAATCTTTCATTCTCAAACATTTTCAGGCAAAGGGAGGGAATATGAAAAAATAGTGTTTATGTATTAAAGGTGTGTAAACACTAATCCAATTCTTTAAGATTTTCTACTAAATTTGTTATTTTTTTAATTAGAGCAGCTCTTTTACCTTAAGCACAACTTGACCGACATCATATATATCCTGACTCGTACGTGACAGGCCTATGTTCTCTCAAAATTTCATGACCTCTTTAAAACCTTCCAAGAGAAAACCAGCTTCCGGGGTAAACCCCACTCTAAAAATAGCTTTTTCTTTTCAGAAAATCTTGGTTTATAGGTCATGTAGTGCATGTGACATAAAACATACTAAACACCATTAGAACAGAGCAAGTTAGGACTCTAAATTTTTCTAATATATTCACCTTTCAGAAAAACTTTCATTCATTAAAATCCAGTTAGTAGTTTTTAATATACACTAAGATAAACAGGACTATTTTGTTGTTAAGTACTATTTTCTTATATGTTCCAAATTTGATTGGTCCCCTTTAGTGTCTTGACACCTAAAGAGCATGTATTTGTGCATCAAATTGTACAAAATTTTGCCTATTTGTAGCCTAAGTATATCTGACCAACACCCTAAAATTTCTTTGCATTCTATATAACAGTTTTGGAGAATCGCAGGAAAAGATTCAATGACTGCGCACATACTTAATCAGCACAAACTGTGTTTGCAGATCAAGTAATGCATAATTTGCAATATATTCAATTTCCTAAGTTCAGATGTAAATTTCAATGTATATCACACATTAACACTATAGTATAACATACTGAATACTAATAAAAACATACATTATATTTATACCTCACAAATAAAAAAATTTGAAGTTTCAGGTTGGGGGACCAGCCCCCCCCCTTTTTTTTTAGATGGCATATTAGATCTCTTATAAACTTTAAATATCTGTAACATTCCTACTAAACCATTTCATATTTCTTGTTGCTCAACAAGATAGAATTGCACCTCAACAAACAATAAAATTAAAAAAAAAACAATTTTAGTATGACTCTGTCCTATAGTATCAATTGACAAATTCCGCATCTAAAAAATACAAAATAGGCACCATATTCAATATTTGTGGCAACATAGATGTCTTTGCGACCTAATATTTAGATTATCTGACTTGCCTGCTACTGAGAAACACTGAAACAATATATTTTTTAACTCCAACCACACTGTTCTAGGCAGAGAATACAGATTTTATTGCCAAAAAAATCTAAAATGTTACATAATATAATATTTAGGCTGAAATTTGACACTAGTATGGTTTAGAACCAGATATGTATTTAAAATGAGTAAATGGGTTATAATCTTTCATTCTCAAACATTTTCAGGCAAAGGGAGGGAATATGAAAAAATAGTGTTTATGTATTAAAGGTGTGTAAACACTAATCCAATTCTTTAAGATTTTCTACTAAATTTGTTATTTTTTTAATTAGAGCAGCTCTTTTACCTTAAGCACAACTTGACCGACATCATATATATCCTGACTCGTACGTGACAGGCCTATGTTCTCTCAAAATTTCATGACCTCTTTAAAACCTTCCAAGAGAAAACCAGCTTCCGGGGTAAACCCCACTCTAAAAATAGCTTTTTCTTTTCAGAAAATCTTGGTTTATAGGTCATGTAGTGCATGTGACATAAAACATACTAAACACCATTAGAACAGAGCAAGTTAGGACTCTAAATTTTTCTAATATATTCACCTTTCAGAAAAACTTTCATTCATTAAAATCCAGTTAGTAGTTTTTAATATACACTAAGATAAACAGGACTATTTTGTTGTTAAGTACTATTTTCTTATATGTTCCAAATTTGATTGGTCCCCTTTAGTGTCTTGACACCTAAAGAGCATGTATTTGTGCATCAAATTGTACAAAATTTTGCCTATTTGTAGCCTAAGTATATCTGACCAACACCCTAAAATTTCTTTGCATTCTATATAACAGTTTTGGAGAATCGCAGGAAAAGATTCAATGACTGCGCACATACTTAATCAGCACAAACTGTGTTTGCAGATCAAGTAATGCATAATTTGCAATATATTCAATTTCCTAAGTTCAGATGTAAATTTCAATGTATATCACACATTAACACTATAGTATAACATACTGAATACTAATAAAAACATACATTATATTTATACCTCACAAATAAAAAAATTTGAAGTTTCAGGTTGGGGGACCAGCCCCCCCCCTTTTTTTTTAGATGGCATATTAGATCTCTTATAAACTTTAAATATCTGTAACATTCCTACTAAACCATTTCATATTTCTTGTTGCTCAACAAGATAGAATTGCACCTCAACAAACAATAAAATTAAAAAAAAAACAATTTTAGTATGACTCTGTCCTATAGTATCAATTGACAAATTCCGCATCTAAAAAATACAAAATAGGCACCATATTCAATATTTGTGGCAACATAGATGTCTTTGCGACCTAATATTTAGATTATCTGACTTGCCTGCTACTGAGAAACACTGAAACAATATATTTTTTAACTCCAACCACACTGTTCTAGGCAGAGAATACAGATTTTATTGCCAAAAAAATCTAAAATGTTACATAATATAATATTCAGGCTGAAATTTGACACTAGTATGGTTTAGAACCAGATATGTATTTAAAATGAGTAAATGGGTTATAATCTTTCATTCTCAAACATTTTCAGGCAAAGGGAGGGAATATGAAAAAATAGTGTTTATGTATTAAAGGTGTGTAAACACTAATCCAATTCTTTAAGATTTTCTACTAAATTTGTTATTTTTTTAATTAGAGCAGCTCTTTTACCTTAAGCACAACTTGACCGACATCATATATATCCTGACTCGTACGTGACAGGCCTATGTTCTCTCAAAATTTCATGACCTCTTTAAAACCTTCCAAGAGAAAACCAGCTTCCGGGGTAAACCCCACTCTAAAAATAGCTTTTTCTTTTCAGAAAATCTTGGTTTATAGGTCATGTAGTGCATGTGACATAAAACATACTAAACACCATTAGAACAGAGCAAGTTAGGACTCTAAATTTTTCTAATATATTCACCTTTCAGAAAAACTTTCATTCATTAAAATCCAGTTAGTAGTTTTTAATATACACTAAGATAAACAGGACTATTTTGTTGTTAAGTACTATTTTCTTATATGTTCCAAATTTGATTGGTCCCCTTTAGTGTCTTGACACCTAAAGAGCATGTATTTGTGCATCAAATTGTACAAAATTTTGCCTATTTGTAGCCTAAGTATATCTGACCAACACCCTAAAATTTCTTTGCATTCTATATAACAGTTTTGGAGAATCGCAGGAAAAGATTCAATGACTGCGCACATACTTAATCAGCACAAACTGTGTTTGCAGATCAAGTAATGCATAATTTGCAATATATTCAATTTCCTAAGTTCAGATGTAAATTTCAATGTATATCACACATTAACACTATAGTATAACATACTGAATACTAATAAAAACATACATTATATTTATACCTCACAAATAAAAAAATTTGAAGTTTCAGGTTGGGGGACCAGCCCCCCCCCTTTTTTTTTAGATGGCATATTAGATCTCTTATAAACTTTAAATATCTGTAACATTCCTACTAAACCATTTCATATTTCTTGTTGCTCAACAAGATAGAATTGCACCTCAACAAACAATAAAATTAAAAAAAAAACAATTTTAGTATGACTCTGTCCTATAGTATCAATTGACAAATTCCGCATCTAAAAAATACAAAATAGGCACCATATTCAATATTTGTGGCAACATAGATGTCTTTGCGACCTAATATTTAGATTATCTGACTTGCCTGCTACTGAGAAACACTGAAACAATATATTTTTTAACTCCAACCACACTGTTCTAGGCAGAGAATACAGATTTTATTGCCAAAAAAATCTAAAATGTTACATAATATAATATTTAGGCTGAAATTTGACACTAGTATGGTTTAGAACCAGATATGTATTTAAAATGAGTAAATGGGTTATAATCTTTCATTCTCAAACATTTTCAGGCAAAGGGAGGGAATATGAAAAAATAGTGTTTATGTATTAAAGAGCATGTATTTGTGCATCAAATTGTACAAAATTTTGCCTATTTGTAGCCTAAGTATATCTGACCAACACCCTAAAATTTCTTTGCATTCTATATAACAGTTTTGGAGAATCGCAGGAAAAGATTCAATGACTGCGCACATACTTAATCAGCACAAACTGTGTTTGCAGATCAAGTAATGCATAATTTGCAATATATTCAATTTCCTAAGTTCAGATGTAAATTTCAATGTATATCACACATTAACACTATAGTATAACATACTGAATACTAATAAAAACATACATTATATTTATACCTCACAAATAAAAAAATTTGAAGTTTCAGGTTGGGGGACCAGCCCCCCCCCCTTTTTTTTAGATGGCATATTAGATCTCTTATTAACTTTAAATATCTGTAACATTCCTACTAAACCATTTCATATTTCTTGTTGCTCAACAAGATAGAATTGCACCTCAACAAACAATAAAATTAAAAAAAAAACAATTTTAGTATGACTCTGTCCTATAGTATCAATTGACAAATTCCGCATCTAAAAAATACAAAATAGGCACCATATTCAATATTTGTGGCAACATAGATGTCTTTGCGACCTAATATTTAGATTATCTGACTTGCCTGCTACTGAGAAACACTGAAACAATATATTTTTTAACTCCAACCACACTGTTCTAGGCAGAGAATACAGATTTTATTGCCAAAAAAATCTAAAATGTTACATAATATAATATTTAGGCTGAAATTTGACACTAGTATGGTTTAGAACCAGATATGTATTTAAAATGAGTAAATGGGTTATAATCTTTCATTCTCAAACATTTTCAGGCAAAGGGAGGGAATATGAAAAAATAGTGTTTATGTATTAAAGAGCATGTATTTGTGCATCAAATTGTACAAAATTTTGCCTATTTGTAGCCTAAGTATATCTGACCAACACCCTAAAATTTCTTTGCATTCTATATAACAGTTTTGGAGAATCGCAGGAAAAGATTCAATGACTGCGCACATACTTAATCAGCACAAACTGTGTTTGCAGATCAAGTAATGCATAATTTGCAATATATTCAATTTCCTAAGTTCAGATGTAAATTTCAATGTATATCACACATTAACACTATAGTATAACATACTGAATACTAATAAAAACATACATTATATTTATACCTCACAAATAAAAAAATTTGAAGTTTCAGGTTGGGGGACCAGCCCCCCCCTTTTTTTTTAGATGGCATATTAGATCTCTTATAAACTTTAAATATCTGTAACATTCCTACTAAACCATTTCATATTTCTTGTTGCTCAACAAGATAGAATTGCACCTCAACAAACAATAAAATTAAAAAAAAAACAATTTTAGTATGACTCTGTCCTATAGTATCAATTGACAAATTCCGCATCTAAAAAATACAAAATAGGCACCATATTCAATATTTGTGGCAACATAGATGTCTTTGCGACCTAATATTTAGATTATCTGACTTGCCTGCTACTGAGAAACACTGAAACAATATATTTTTTAACTCCAACCACACTGTTCTAGGCAGAGAATACAGATTTTATTGCCAAAAAAATCTAAAATGTTACATAATATAATATTTAGGCTGAAATTTGACACTAGTATGGTTTAGAACCAGATATGTATTTAAAATGAGTAAATGGGTTATAATCTTTCATTCTCAAACATTTTCAGGCAAAGGGAGGGAATATGAAAAAATAGTGTTCATGTATTAAAGGTGTGTAAACACTAATCCAATTCTTTAAGATTTTCTACTAAATTTGTTATTTTTTTAATTAGAGCAGCTCTTTTACCTTAAGCACAACTTGACCGACATCATATATATCCTGACTCGTACGTGACAGGCCTATGTTCTCTCAAAATTTCATGACCTCTTTAAAACCTTCCAAGAGAAAACCAGCTTCCGGGGTAAACCCCACTCTAAAAATAGCTTTTTCTTTTCAGAAAATCTTGGTTTATAGGTCATGTAGTGCATGTGACATAAAACATACTAAACACCATTAGAACAGAGCAAGTTAGGACTCTAAATTTTTCTAATATATTCACCTTTCAGAAAAACTTTCATTCATTAAAATCCAGTTAGTAGTTTTTAATATACACTAAGATAAACAGGACTATTTTGTTGTTAAGTACTATTTTCTTATATGTTCCAAATTTGATTGGTCCCCTTTAGTGTCTTGACACCTAAAGAGCATGTATTTGTCCATCAAATTGTACAAAATTTTGCCTATTTGTAGCCTAAGTATATCTGACCAACACCCTAAAATTTCTTTGCATTCTATATAACAGTTTTGGAGAATCGCAGGAAAAGATTCAATGACTGCGCACATACTTAATCAGCACAAACTGTGTTTGCAGATCAAGTAATGCATAATTTGCAATATATTCAATTTCCTAAGTTCAGATGTAAATTTCAATGTATATCACACATTAACACTATAGTATAACATACTGAATACTAATAAAAACATACATTATATTTATACCTCACAAATAAAAAAATTTGAAGTTTCAGGTTGGGGGACCAGCCCCCCCCCTTTTTTTTTATATGGCATATTAGATCTCTTATAAACTTTAAATATCTGTAACATTCCTACTAAACCATTTCATATTTCTTGTTGCTCAACAAGATAGAATTGCACCTCAACAAACAATAAAATTAAAAAAAAACAATTTTAGTATGACTCTGTCCTATAGTATCAATTGACAAATTCCGCATCTAAAAAATACAAAATAGGCACCATATTCAATATTTGTGGCAACATAGATGTCTTTGCGACCTAATATTTAGATTATCTGACTTGCCTGCTACTGAGAAACACTGAAACAATATATTTTTTAACTCCAACCACACTGTTCTAGGCAGAGAATACAGATTTTATTGCCAAAAAAATCTAAAATGTTACATAATATAATATTTAGGCTGAAATTTGACACTAGTATGGTTTAGAACCAGATATGTATTTAAAATGAGTAAATGGGTTATAATCTTTCATTCTCAAACATTTTCAGGCAAAGGGAGGGAATATGAAAAAATAGTGTTTATGTATTAAAGGTGTGTAAACACTAATCCAATTCTTTAAGATTTTCTACTAAATTTGTTATTTTTTTAATTAGAGCAGCTCTTTTACCTTAAGCACAACTTGACCGACATCATATATATCCTGACTCGTACGTGACAGGCCTATGTTCTCTCAAAATTTCATGACCTCTTTAAAACCTTCCAAGAGAAAACCAGCTTCCGGGGTAAACCCCACTCTAAAAATAGCTTTTTCTTTTCAGAAAATCTTGGTTTATAGGTCATGTAGTGCATGTGACATAAAACATACTAAACACCATTAGAACAGAGCAAGTTAGGACTCTAAATTTTTCTAATATATTCACCTTTCAGAAAAACTTTCATTCATTAAAATCCAGTTAGTAGTTTTTAATATACACTAAGATAAACAGGACTATTTTGTTGTTAAGTACTATTTTCTTATATGTTCCAAATTTGATTGGTCCCCTTTAGTGTCTTGACACCTAAAGAGCATGTATTTGTGCATCAAATTGTACAAAATTTTGCCTATTTGTAGCCTAAGTATATCTGACCAACACCCTAAAATTTCTTTGCATTCTATATAACAGTTTTGGAGAATCGCAGGAAAAGATTCAATGACTGCGCACATACTTAATCAGCACAAACTGTGTTTGCAGATCAAGTAATGCATAATTTGCAATATATTCAATTTCCTAAGTTCAGATGTAAATTTCAATGTATATCACACATTAACACTATAGTATAACATACTGAATACTAATAAAAACATACATTATATTTATACCTCACAAATAAAAAAATTTGAAGTTTCAGGTTGGGGGACCAGCCCCCCCCCCTTTTTTTTTAGATGGCATATTAGATCTCTTATAAACTTTAAATATCTGTAACATTCCTACTAAACCATTTCATATTTCTTGTTGCTCAACAAGATAGAATTGCACCTCAACAAACAATAAAATTAAAAAAAAACAATTTTAGTATGACTCTGTCCTATAGTATCAATTGACAAATTCCGCATCTAAAAAATACAAAATAGGCACCATATTCAATATTTGTGGCAACATAGATGTCTTTGCGACCTAATATTTAGATTATCTGACTTGCCTGCTACTGAGAAACACTGAAACAATATATTTTTTAACTCCAACCACACTGTTCTAGGCAGAGAATACAGATTTTATTGCCAAAAAAATCTAAAATGTTACATAATATAATATTTAGGCTGAAATTTGACACTAGTATGGTTTAGAACCAGATATGTATTTAAAATGAGTAAATGGGTTATAATCTTTCATTCTCAAACATTTTCAGGCAAAGGGAGGGAATATGAAAAAATAGTGTTTATGTATTAAAGGTGTGTAAACACTAATCCAATTCTTTAAGATTTTCTACTAAATTTGTTATTTTTTTAATTAGAGCAGCTCTTTTACCTTAAGCACAACTTGACCGACATCATATATATCCTGACTCGTACGTGACAGGCCTATGTTCTCTCAAAATTTCATGACCTCTTTAAAACCTTCCAAGAGAAAACCAGCTTCCGGGGTAAACCCCACTCTAAAAATAGCTTTTTCTTTTCAGAAAATCTTGGTTTATAGGTCATGTAGTGCATGTGACATAAAACATACTAAACACCATTAGAACAGAGCAAGTTAGGACTCTAAATTTTTCTAATATATTCACCTTTCAGAAAAACTTTCATTCATTAAAATCCAGTTAGTAGTTTTTAATATACACTAAGATAAACAGGACTATTTTGTTGTTAAGTACTATTTTCTTATATGTTCCAAATTTGATTGGTCCCCTTTAGTGTCTTGACACCTAAAGAGCATGTATTTGTGCATCAAATTGTACAAAATTTTGCCTATTTGTAGCCTAAGTATATCTGACCAACACCCTAAAATTTCTTTGCATTCTATATAACAGTTTTGGAGAATCGCAGGAAAAGATTCAATGACTGCGCACATACTTAATCAGCACAAACTGTGTTTGCAGATCAAGTAATGCATAATTTGCAATATATTCAATTTCCTAAGTTCAGATGTAAATTTCAATGTATATCACACATTAACACTATAGTATAACATACTGAATACTAATAAAAACATACATTATATTTATACCTCACAAATAAAAAAATTTGAAGTTTCAGGTTGGGGAACCAGCCCCCCCCTTTTTTTTTAGATGGCATATTAGATCTCTTATAAACTTTAAATATCTGTAACATTCCTACTAAACCATTTCATATTTCTTGTTGCTCAACAAGATAGAATTGCACCTCAACAAACAATAAAATTAAAAAAAAAACAATTTTAGTATGACTCTGTCCTATAGTATCAATTGACAAATTCCGCATCTAAAAAATACAAAATAGGCACCATATTCAATATTTGTGGCAACATAGATGTCTTTGCGACCTAATATTTAGATTATCTGACTTGCCTGCTACTGAGAAACACTGAAACAATATATTTTTTAACTCCAACCACACTGTTCTAGGCAGAGAATACAGATTTTATTGCCAAAAAAATCTAAAATGTTACATAATATAATATTTAGGCTGAAATTTGACAGTAGTATGGTTTAGAACCAGATATGTATTTAAAATGAGTAAATGGGTTATAATCTTTCATTCTCAAACATTTTCAGGCAAAGGGAGGGAATATGAAAAAATAGTGTTTATGTATTAAAGAGCATGTATTTGTGCATCAAATTGTACAAAATTTTGCCTATTTGTAGCCTAAGTATATCTGACCAACACCCTAAAATTTCTTTGCATTCTATATAACAGTTTTGGAGAATCGCAGGAAAAGATTCAATGACTGCGCACATACTTAATCAGCACAAACTGTGTTTGCAGATCAAGTAATGCATAATTTGCAATATATTCAATTTCCTAAGTTCAGATGTAAATTTCAATGTATATCACACATTAACACTATAGTATAACATACTGAATACTAATAAAAACATACATTATATTTATACCTCACAAATAAAAAAATTTGAAGTTTCAGGTTGGGGGACCAGCCCCCCCCCCCTTTTTTTTTTTAGATGGCATATTAGATCTCTTATAAACTTTAAATATCTGTAACATTCCTACTAAACCATTTCATATTTCTTGTTGCTCAACAAGATAGAATTGCACCTCAACAAACAATAAAATTAAAAAAAAAACAATTTTAGTATGACTCTGTCCTATAGTATCAATTGACAAATTCCGCATCTAAAAAATACAAAATAGGCACCATATTCAATATTTGTGGCAACATAGATGTCTTTGCGACCTAATATTTAGATTATCTGACTTGCCTGCTACTGAGAAACACTGAAACAATATATTTTTTAACTCCAACCACACTGTTCTAGGCAGAGAATACAGATTTTATTGCCAAAAAAATCTAAAATGTTACATAATATAATATTTAGGCTGAAATTTGACACTAGTATGGTTTAGAACCAGATATGTATTTAAAATGAGTAAATGGGTTATAATCTTTCATTCTCAAACATTTTCAGGCAAAGGGAGGGAATATGAAAAAATAGTGTTTATGTATTAAAGGTGTGTAAACACTAATCCAATTCTTTAAGATTTTCTACTAAATTTGTTATTTTTTTAATTAGAGCAGCTCTTTTACCTTAAGCACAACTTGACCGACATCATATATATCCTGACTCGTACGTGACAGGCCTATGTTCTCTCAAAATTTCATGACCTCTTTAAAACCTTCCAAGAGAAAACCAGCTTCCGGGGTAAACCCCACTCTAAAAATAGCTTTTTCTTTTCAGAAAATCTTGGTTTATAGGTCATGTAGTGCATGTGACATAAAACATACTAAACACCATTAGAACAGAGCAAGTTAGGACTCTAAATTTTTCTAATATATTCACCTTTCAGAAAAACTTTCATTCATTAAAATCCAGTTAGTAGTTTTTAATATACACTAAGATAAACAGGACTATTTTGTTGTTAAGTACTATTTTCTTATATGTTCCAAATTTGATTGGTCCCCTTTAGTGTCTTGACACCTAAAGAGCATGTATTTGTGCATCAAATTGTACAAAATTTTGCCTATTTGTAGCCTAAGTATATCTGACCAACACCCTAAAATTTCTTTGCATTCTATATAACAGTTTTGGAGAATCGCAGGAAAAGATTCAATGACTGCGCACATACTTAATCAGCACAAACTGTGTTTGCAGATCAAGTAATGCATAATTTGCAATATATTCAATTTCCTAAGTTCAGATGTAAATTTCAATGTATATCACACATTAACACTATAGTATAACATACTGAATACTAATAAAAACATACATTATATTTATACCTCACAAATAAAAAAATTTGAAGTTTCAGGTTGGGGGACCAGCCCCCCCCCCTTTTTTTTTAGATGGCATATTAGATCTCTTATAAACTTTAAATATCTGTAACATTCCTACTAAACCATTTCATATTTCTTGTTGCTCAACAAGATAGAATTGCACCTCAACAAACAATAAAATTAAAAAAAAACAATTTTAGTATGACTCTGTCCTATAGTATCAATTGACAAATTCCGCATCTAAAAAATACAAAATAGGCACCATATTCAATATTTGTGGCAACATAGATGTCTTTGCGACCTAATATTTAGATTATCTGACTTGCCTGCTACTGAGAAACACTGAAACAATATATTTTTTAACTCCAACCACACTGTTCTAGGCAGAGAATACAGATTTTATTGCCAAAAAAATCTAAAATGTTACATAATATAATATTTAGGCTGAAATTTGACACTAGTATGGTTTAGAACCAGATATGTATTTAAAATGAGTAAATGGGTTATAATCTTTCATTCTCAAACATTTTCAGGCAAAGGGAGGGAATATGAAAAAATAGTGTTTATGTATTAAAGAGCATGTATTTGTGCATCAAATTGTACAAAATTTTGCCTATTTGTAGCCTAAGTATATCTGACCAACACCCTAAAATTTCTTTGCATTCTATATAACAGTTTTGGAGAATCGCAGGAAAAGATTCAATGACTGCGCACATACTTAATCAGCACAAACTGTGTTTGCAGATCAAGTAATGCATAATTTGCAATATATTCAATTTCCTAAGTTCAGATGTAAATTTCAATGTATATCACACATTAACACTATAGTATAACATACTGAATACTAATAAAAACATACATTATATTTATACCTCACAAATAAAAAAATTTGAAGTTTCAGGTTGGGGGACCAGCCCCCCCCCTTTTTTTTTAGATGGCATATTAGATCTCTTATAAACTTTAAATATCTGTAACATTCCTACTAAACCATTTCATATTTCTTGTTGCTCAACAAGATAGAATTGCACCTCAACAAACAATAAAATTAAAAAAAAACAATTTTAGTATGACTCTGTCCTATAGTATCAATTGACAAATTCCGCATCTAAAAAATACAAAATAGGCACCATATTCAATATTTGTGGCAACATAGATGTCTTTGCGACCTAATATTTAGATTATCTGACTTGCCTGCTACTGAGAAACACTGAAACAATATATTTTTTAACTCCAACCACACTGTTCTAGGCAGAGAATACAGATTTTATTGCCAAAAAAATCTAAAATGTTACATAATATAATATTTAGGCTGAAATTTGACACTAGTATGGTTTAGAACCAGATATGTATTTAAAATGAGTAAATGGGTTATAATCTTTCATTCTCAAACATTTTCAGGCAAAGGGAGGGAATATGAAAAAATAGTGTTTATGTATTAAAGGTGTGTAAACACTAATCCAATTCTTTAAGATTTTCTACTAAATTTGTTATTTTTTTAATTAGAGCAGCTCTTTTACCTTAAGCACAACTTGACCGACATCATATATATCCTGACTCGTACGTGACAGGCCTATGTTCTCTCAAAATTTCATGACCTCTTTAAAACCTTCCAAGAGAAAACCAGCTTCCGGGGTAAACCCCACTCTAAAAATAGCTTTTTCTTTTCAGAAAATCTTGGTTTATAGGTCATGTAGTGCATGTGACATAAAACATACTAAACACCATTAGAACAGAGCAAGTTAGGACTCTAAATTTTTCTAATATATTCACCTTTCAGAAAAACTTTCATTCATTAAAATCCAGTTAGTAGTTTTTAATATACACTAAGATAAACAGGACTATTTTGTTGTTAAGTACTATTTTCTTATATGTTCCAAATTTGATTGGTCCCCTTTAGTGTCTTGACACCTAAAGAGCATGTATTTGTGCATCAAATTGTACAAAATTTTGCCTATTTGTAGCCTAAGTATATCTGACCAACACCCTAAAATTTCTTTGCATTCTATATAACAGTTTTGGAGAATCGCAGGAAAAGATTCAATGACTGCGCACATACTTAATCAGCACAAACTGTGTTTGCAGATCAAGTAATGCATAATTTGCAATATATTCAATTTCCTAAGTTCAGATGTAAATTTCAATGTATATCACACATTAACACTATAGTATAACATACTGAATACTAATAAAAACATACATTATATTTATACCTCACAAATAAAAAAATTTGAAGTTTCAGGTTGGGGGACCAGCCCCCCCCCCCTTTTTTTTTAGATGGCATATTAGATCTCTTATAAACTTTAAATATCTGTAACATTCCTACTAAACCATTTCATATTTCTTGTTGCTCAACAAGATAGAATTGCACCTCAACAAACAATAAAATTAAAAAAAAACAATTTTAGTATGACTCTGTCCTATAGTATCAATTGACAAATTCCGCATCTAAAAAATACAAAATAGGCACCATATTCAATATTTGTGGCAACATAGATGTCTTTGCGACCTAATATTTAGATTATCTGACTTGCCTGCTACTGAGAAACACTGAAACAATATATTTTTTAACTCCAACCACACTGTTCTAGGCAGAGAATACAGATTTTATTGCCAAAAAAATCTAAAATGTTACATAATATAATATTTAGGCTGAAATTTGACACTAGTATGGTTTAGAACCAGATATGTATTTAAAATGAGTAAATGGGTTATAATCTTTCATTCTCAAACATTTTCAGGCAAAGGGAGGGAATATGAAAAAATAGTGTTTATGTATTAAAGGTGTGTAAACACTAATCCAATTCTTTAAGATTTTCTACTAAATTTGTTATTTTTTTAATTAGAGCAGCTCTTTTACCTTAAGCACAACTTGACCGACATCATATATATCCTGACTCGTACGTGACAGGCCTATGTTCTCTCAAAATTTCATGACCTCTTTAAAACCTTCCAAGAGAAAACCAGCTTCCGGGGTAAACCCCACTCTAAAAATAGCTTTTTCTTTTCAGAAAATCTTGGTTTATAGGTCATGTAGTGCATGTGACATAAAACATACTAAACACCATTAGAACAGAGCAAGTTAGGACTCTAAATTTTTCTAATATATTCACCTTTCAGAAAAACTTTCATTCATTAAAATCCAGTTAGTAGTTTTTAATATACACTAAGATAAACAGGACTATTTTGTTGTTAAGTACTATTTTCTTATATGTTCCAAATTTGATTGGTCCCCTTTAGTGTATTGACACCTAAAGAGCATGTATTTGTGCATCAAATTGTACAAAATTTTGCCTATTTGTAGCCTAAGTATATCTGACCAACACCCTAAAATTTCTTTGCATTCTATATAACAGTTTTGGAGAATCGCAGGAAAAGATTCAATGACTGCGCACATACTTAATCAGCACAAACTGTGTTTGCAGATCAAGTAATGCATAATTTGCAATATATTCAATTTCCTAAGTTCAGATGTAAATTTCAATGTATATCACACATTAACACTATAGTATAACATACTGAATACTAATAAAAACATACATTATATTTATACCTCACAAATAAAAAAATTTGAAGTTTCAGGTTGGGGGACCAGCCCCCCCCCTTTTTTTTTAGATGGCATATTAGATCTCTTATAAACTTTAAATATCTGTAACATTCCTACTAAACCATTTCATATTTCTTGTTGCTCAACAAGATAGAATTGCACCTCAACAAACAATAAAATTAAAAAAAAAACAATTTTAGTATGACTCTGTCCTATAGTATCAATTGACAAATTCCGCATCTAAAAAATACAAAATAGGCACCATATTCAATATTTGTGGCAACATAGATGTCTTTGCGACCTAATATTTAGATTATCTGACTTGCCTGCTACTGAGAAACACTGAAACAATATATTTTTTAACTCCAACCACACTGTTCTAGGCAGAGAATACAGATTTTATTGCCAAAAAAATCTAAAATGTTACATAATATAATATTTAGGCTGAAATTTGACACTAGTATGGTTTAGAACCAGATATGTATTTAAAATGAGTAAATGGGTTATAATCTTTCATTCTCAAACATTTTCAGGCAAAGGGAGGGAATATGAAAAAATAGTGTTCATGTATTAAAGGTGTGTAAACACTAATCCAATTCTTTAAGATTTTCTACTAAATTTGTTATTTTTTTAATTAGAGCAGCTCTTTTACCTTAAGCACAACTTGACCGACATCATATATATCCTGACTCGTACGTGACAGGCCTATGTTCTCTCAAAATTTCATGACCTCTTTAAAACCTTCCAAGAGAAAACCAGCTTCCGGGGTAAACCCCACTCTAAAAATAGCTTTTTCTTTTCAGAAAATCTTGGTTTATAGGTCATGTAGTGCATGTGACATAAAACATACTAAACACCATTAGAACAGAGCAAGTTAGGACTCTAAATTTTTCTAATATATTCACCTTTCAGAAAAACTTTCATTCATTAAAATCCAGTTAGTAGTTTTTAATATACACTAAGATAAACAGGACTATTTTGTTGTTAAGTACTATTTTCTTATATGTTCCAAATTTGATTGGTCCCCTTTAGTGTCTTGACACCTAAAGAGCATGTATTTGTGCATCAAATTGTACAAAATTTTGCCTATTTGTAGCCTAAGTATATCTGACCAACACCCTAAAATTTCTTTGCATTCTATATAACAGTTTTGGAGAATCGCAGGAAAAGATTCAATGACTGCGCACATACTTAATCAGCACAAACTGTGTTTGCAGATCAAGTAATGCATAATTTGCAATATATTCAATTTCCTAAGTTCAGATGTAAATTTCAATGTATATCACACATTAACACTATAGTATAACATACTGAATACTAATAAAAACATACATTATATTTATACCTCACAAATAAAAAAATTTGAAGTTTCAGGTTGGGGGACCAGCCCCCCCCCCTTTTTTTTTAGATGGCATATTAGATCTCTTATAAACTTTAAATATCTGTAACATTCCTACTAAACCATTTCATATTTCTTGTTGCTCAACAAGATAGAATTGCACCTCAACAAACAATAAAATTAAAAAAAAACAATTTTAGTATGACTCTGTCCTATAGTATCAATTGACAAATTCCGCATCTAAAAAATACAAAATAGGCACCATATTCAATATTTGTGGCAACATAGATGTCTTTGCGACCTAATATTTAGATTATCTGACTTGCCTGCTACTGAGAAACACTGAAACAATATATTTTTTAACTCCAACCACACTGTTCTAGGCAGAGAATACAGATTTTATTGCCAAAAAAATCTAAAATGTTACATAATATAATATTTAGGCTGAAATTTGACACTAGTATGGTTTAGAACCAGATATGTATTTAAAATGAGTAAATGGGTTATAATCTTTCATTCTCAAACATTTTCAGGCAAAGGGAGGGAATATGAAAAAATAGTGTTTATGTATTAAAGGTGTGTAAACACTAATCCAATTCTTTAAGATTTTCTACTAAATTTGTTATTTTTTTAATTAGAGCAGCTCTTTTACCTTAAGCACAACTTGACCGACATCATATATATCCTGACTCGTACGTGACAGGCCTATGTTCTCTCAAAATTTCATGACCTCTTTAAAACCTTCCAAGAGAAAACCAGCTTCCGGGGTAAACCCCACTCTAAAAATAGCTTTTTCTTTTCAGAAAATCTTGGTTTATAGGTCATGTAGTGCATGTGACATAAAACATACTAAACACCATTAGAACAGAGCAAGTTAGGACTCTAAATTTTTCTAATATATTCACCTTTCAGAAAAACTTTCATTCATTAAAATCCAGTTAGTAGTTTTTAATATACACTAAGATAAACAGGACTATTTTGTTGTTAAGTACTATTTTCTTATATGTTCCAAATTTGATTGGTCCCCTTTAGTGTCTTGACACCTAAAGAGCATGTATTTGTGCATCAAATTGTACAAAATTTTGCCTATTTGTAGCCTAAGTATATCTGACCAACACCCTAAAATTTCTTTGCATTCTATATAACAGTTTTGGAGAATCGCAGGAAAAGATTCAATGACTGCGCACATACTTAATCAGCACAAACTGTGTTTGCAGATCAAGTAATGCATAATTTGCAATATATTCAATTTCCTAAGTTCAGATGTAAATTTCAATGTATATCACACATTAACACTATAGTATAACATACTGAATACTAATAAAAACATACATTATATTTATACCTCACAAATAAAAAAATTTGAAGTTTCAGGTTGGGGGACCAGCCCCCCCCCCTTTTTTTTTAGATGGCATATTAGATCTCTTATAAACTTTAAATATCTGTAACATTCCTACTAAACCATTTCATATTTCTTGTTGCTCAACAAGATAGAATTGCACCTCAACAAACAATAAAATTAAAAAAAAACAATTTTAGTATGACTCTGTCCTATAGTATCAATTGACAAATTCCGCATCTAAAAAATACAAAATAGGCACCATATTCAATATTTGTGGCAACATAGATGTCTTTGCGACCTAATATTTAGATTATCTGACTTGCCTGCTACTGAGAAACACTGAAACAATATATTTTTTAACTCCAACCACACTGTTCTAGGCAGAGAATACAGATTTTATTGCCAAAAAAATCTAAAATGTTACATAATATAATATTTAGGCTGAAATTTGACACTAGTATGGTTTAGAACCAGATATGTATTTAAAATGAGTAAATGGGTTATAATCTTTCATTCTCAAACATTTTCAGGCAAAGGGAGGGAATATGAAAAAATAGTGTTTATGTATTAAAGGTGTGTAAACACTAATCCAATTCTTTAAGATTTTCTACTAAATTTGTTATTTTTTTAATTAGAGCAGCTCTTTTACCTTAAGCACAACTTGACCGACATCATATATATCCTGACTCGTACGTGACAGGCCTATGTTCTCTCAAAATTTCATGACCTCTTTAAAACCTTCCAAGAGAAAACCAGCTTCCGGGGTAAACCCCACTCTAAAAATAGCTTTTTCTTTTCAGAAAATCTTGGTTTATAGGTCATGTAGTGCATGTGACATAAAACATACTAAACACCATTAGAACAGAGCAAGTTAGGACTCTAAATTTTTCTAATATATTCACCTTTCAGAAAAACTTTCATTCATTAAAATCCAGTTAGTAGTTTTTAATATACACTAAGATAAACAGGACTATTTTGTTGTTAAGTACTATTTTCTTATATGTTCCAAATTTGATTGGTCCCCTTTAGTGTCTTGACACCTAAAGAGCATGTATTTGTGCATCAAATTGTACAAAATTTTGCCTATTTGTAGCCTAAGTATATCTGACCAACACCCTAAAATTTCTTTGCATTCTATATAACAGTTTTGGAGAATCGCAGGAAAAGATTCAATGACTGCGCACATACTTAATCAGCACAAACTGTGTTTGCAGATCAAGTAATGCATAATTTGCAATATATTCAATTTCCTAAGTTCAGATGTAAATTTCAATGTATATCACACATTAACACTATAGTATAACATACTGAATACTAATAAAAACATACATTATATTTATACCTCACAAATAAAAAAATTTGAAGTTTCAGGTTGGGGAACCAGCCCCCCCCCCTTTTTTTTTAGATGGCATATTAGATCTCTTATAAACTTTAAATATCTTTAACATTCCTACTAAACCATTTCATATTTCTTGTTGCTCAACAAGATAGAATTGCACCTCAACAAACAATAAAATTAAAAAAAAAACAATTTTAGTATGACTCTGTCCTATAGTATCAATTGACAAATTCCGCATCTAAAAAATACAAAATAGGCACCATATTCAATATTTGTGGCAACATAGATGTCTTTGCGACCTAATATTTAGATTATCTGACTTGCCTGCTACTGAGAAACACTGAAACAATATATTTTTTAACTCCAACCACACTGTTCTAGGCAGAGAATACAGATTTTATTGCCAAAAAAATCTAAAATGTTACATAATATAATATTTAGGCTGAAATTTGACACTAGTATGGTTTAGAACCAGATATGTATTTAAAATGAGTAAATGGGTTATAATCTTTCATTCTCAAACATTTTCAGGCAAAGGGAGGGAATATGAAAAAATAGTGTTTATGTATTAAAGAGCATGTATTTGTGCATCAAATTGTACAAAATTTTGCCTATTTGTAGCCTAAGTATATCTGACCAACACCCTAAAATTTCTTTGCATTCTATATAACAGTTTTGGAGAATCGCAGGAAAAGATTCAATGACTGCGCACATACTTAATCAGCACAAACTGTGTTTGCAGATCAAGTAATGCATAATTTGCAATATATTCAATTTCCTAAGTTCAGATGTAAATTTCAATGTATATCACACATTAACACTATAGTATAACATACTGAATACTAATAAAAACATACATTATATTTATACCTCACAAATAAAAAAATTTGAAGTTTCAGGTTGGGGGACCAGCCCCCCCCCCCTTTTTTTTTTAGATGGCATATTAGATCTCTTATAAACTTTAAATATCTGTAACATTCCTACTAAACCATTTCATATTTCTTGTTGCTCAACAAGATAGAATTGCACCTCAACAAACAATAAAATTAAAAAAAAAACAATTTTAGTATGACTCTGTCCTATAGTATCAATTGACAAATTCCGCATCTAAAAAATACAAAATAGGCACCATATTCAATATTTGTGGCAACATAGATGTCTTTGCGACCTAATATTTAGATTATCTGACTTGCCTGCTACTGAGAAACACTGAAACAATATATTTTTTAACTCCAACCACACTGTTCTAGGCAGAGAATACAGATTTTATTGCCAAAAAAATCTAAAATGTTACATAATATAATATTTAGGCTGAAATTTGACACTAGTATGGTTTAGAACCAGATATGTATTTAAAATGAGTAAATGGGTTATAATCTTTCATTCTCAAACATTTTCAGGCAAAGGGAGGGAATATGAAAAAATAGTGTTTATGTATTAAAGGTGTGTAAACACTAATCCAATTCTTTAAGATTTTCTACTAAATTTGTTATTTTTTTAATTAGAGCAGCTCTTTTACCTTAAGCACAACTTGACCGACATCATATATATCCTGACTCGTACGTGACAGGCCTATGTTCTCTCAAAATTTCATGACCTCTTTAAAACCTTCCAAGAGAAAACCAGCTTCCGGGGTAAACCCCACTCTAAAAATAGCTTTTTCTTTTCAGAAAATCTTGGTTTATAGGTCATGTAGTGCATGTGACATAAAACATACTAAACACCATTAGAACAGAGCAAGTTAGGACTCTAAATTTTTCTAATATATTCACCTTTCAGAAAAACTTTCATTCATTAAAATCCAGTTAGTAGTTTTTAATATACACTAAGATAAACAGGACTATTTTGTTGTTAAGTACTATTTTCTTATATGTTCCAAATTTGATTGGTCCCCTTTAGTGTCTTGACACCTAAAGAGCATGTATTTGTGCATCAAATTGTACAAAATTTTGCCTATTTGTAGCCTAAGTATATCTGACCAACACCCTAAAATTTCTTTGCATTCTATATAACAGTTTTGGAGAATCGCAGGAAAAGATTCAATGACTGCGCACATACTTAATCAGCACAAACTGTGTTTGCAGATCAAGTAATGCATAATTTGCAATATATTCAATTTCCTAAGTTCAGATGTAAATTTCAATGTATATCACACATTAACACTATAGTATAACATACTGAATACTAATAAAAACATACATTATATTTATACCTCACAAATAAAAAAATTTGAAGTTTCAGGTTGGGGGACCAGCCCCCCCCCCTTTTTTTTTAGATGGCATATTAGATCTCTTATAAACTTTAAATATCTGTAACATTCCTACTAAACCATTTCATATTTCTTGTTGCTCAACAAGATAGAATTGCACCTCAACAAACAATAAAATTAAAAAAAAACAATTTTAGTATGACTCTGTCCTATAGTATCAATTGACAAATTCCGCATCTAAAAAATACAAAATAGGCACCATATTCAATATTTGTGGCAACATAGATGTCTTTGCGACCTAATATTTAGATTATCTGACTTGCCTGCTACTGAGAAACACTGAAACAATATATTTTTTAACTCCAACCACACTGTTCTAGGCAGAGAATACAGATTTTATTGCCAAAAAAATCTAAAATGTTACATAATATAATATTTAGGCTGAAATTTGACACTAGTATGGTTTAGAACCAGATATGTATTTAAAATGAGTAAATGGGTTATAATCTTTCATTCTCAAACATTTTCAGGCAAAGGGAGGGAATATGAAAAAATAGTGTTTATGTATTAAAGGTGTGTAAACACTAATCCAATTCTTTAAGATTTTCTACTAAATTTGTTATTTTTTTAATTAGAGCAGCTCTTTTACCTTAAGCACAACTTGACCGACATCATATATATCCTGACTCGTACGTGACAGGCCTATGTTCTCTCAAAATTTCATGACCTCTTTAAAACCTTCCAAGAGAAAACCAGCTTCCGGGGTAAACCCCACTCTAAAAATAGCTTTTTCTTTTCAGAAAATCTTGGTTTATAGGTCATGTAGTGCATGTGACATAAAACATACTAAACACCATTAGAACAGAGCAAGTTAGGACTCTAAATTTTTCTAATATATTCACCTTTCAGAAAAACTTTCATTCATTAAAATCCAGTTAGTAGTTTTTA
The DNA here is from genome assembly GCA_944474755.1 of Limnoperna fortunei. Lineage (NCBI taxonomy): Eukaryota > Metazoa > Mollusca > Bivalvia > Mytilida > Modiolidae > Limnoperna > Limnoperna fortunei. Next base: position 38,330,182 of record OX104113.1, read on the forward strand.
ATATACACTAAGATAAACAGGACTATTTTGTTGTTAAGTACTATTTTCTTATATGTTCCAAATTTGATTGGTCCCCTTTAGTGTCGTGACACCTAAAGAGCATGTATTTGTGCATCAAATTGTACAAAATTTTGCCTATTTGTAGCCTAAGTATATCTGACCAACACCCTAAAATTTCTTTGCATTCTATATAACAGTTTTGGAGAATCGCAGGAAAAGATTCAATGACTGCGCACATACTTAATCAGCACAAACTGTGTTTGCAGATCAAGTAATGCATAATTTGCAATATATTCAATTTCCTAAGTTCAGATGTAAATTTCAATGTATATCACACATTAACACTATAGTATAACATACTGAATACTAATAAAAACATACATTATATTTATACCTCACAAATAAAAAAATTTGAAGTTTCAGGTTGGGGGACCAGCCCCCCCCCCTTTTTTTTTAGATGGCATATTAGATCTCTTATAAACTTTAAATATCTGTAACATTCCTACTAAACCATTTCATATTTCTTGTTGCTCAACAAGATAGAATTGCACCTCAACAAACAATAAAATTAAAAAAAAACAATTTTAGTATGACTCTGTCCTATAGTATCAATTGACAAATTCCGCATCTAAAAAATACAAAATAGGCACCATATTCAATATTTGTGGCAACATAGATGTCTTTGCGACCTAATATTTAGATTATCTGACTTGCCTGCTACTGAGAAACACTGAAACAATATATTTTTTAACTCCAACCACACTGTTCTAGGCAGAGAATACAGATTTTATTGCCAAAAAAATCTAAAATGTTACATAATATAATATTTAGGCTGAAATTTGACACTAGTATGGTTTAGAACCAGATATGTATTTAAAATGAGTAAATGGGTTATAATCTTTCATTCTCAAACATTTTCAGGCAAAGGGAGGGAATATGAAAAAATAGTGTTTATGTATTAAAGGTGTGTAAACACTAATCCAATTCTTTAAGATTTTCTACTAAATTTGTTATTTTTTTAATTAGAGCAGCTCTTTTACCTTAAGCACAACTTGACCGACATCATATATATCCTGACTCGTACGTGACAGGCCTATGTTCTCTCAAAATTTCATGACCTCTTTAAAACCTTCCAAGAGAAAACCAGCTTCCGGGGTAAACCCCACTCTAAAAATAGCTTTTTCTTTTCAGAAAATCTTGGTTTATAGGTCATGTAGTGCATGTGACATAAAACATACTAAACACCATTAGAACAGAGCAAGTTAGGACTCTAAATTTTTCTAATATATTCACCTTTCAGAAAAACTTTCATTCATTAAAATCCAGTTAGTAGTTTTTAATATACACTAAGATAAACAGGACTATTTTGTTGTTAAGTACTATTTTCTTATATGTTCCAAATTTGATTGGTCCCCTTTAGTGTCTTGACACCTAAAGAGCATGTATTTGTGCATCAAATTGTACAAAATTTTGCCTATTTGTAGCCTAAGTATATCTGACCAACACCCTAAAATTTCTTTGCATTCTATATAACAGTTTTGGAGAATCGCAGGAAAAGATTCAATGACTGCGCACATACTTAATCAGCACAAACTGTGTTTGCAGATCAAGTAATGCATAATTTGCAATATATTCAATTTCCTAAGTTCAGATGTAAATTTCAATGTATATCACACATTAACACTATAGTATAACATACTGAATACTAATAAAAACATACATTATATTTATACCTCACAAATAAAAAAATTTGAAGTTTCAGGTTGGGGGACCAGCCCCCCCCCCCCTTTTTTTTTAGATGGCATATTAGATCTCTTATAAACTTTAAATATCTGTAACATTCCTACTAAACCATTTCATATTTCTTGTTGCTCAACAAGATAGAATTGCACCTCAACAAACAATAAAATTAAAAAAAAACAATTTTAGTATGACTCTGTCCTATAGTATCAATTGACAAATTCCGCATCTAAAAAATACAAAATAGGCACCATATTCAATATTTGTGGCAACATAGATGTCTTTGCGACCTAATATTTAGATTATCTGACTTGCCTGCTACTGAGAAACACTGAAACAATATATTTTTTAACTCCAACCACACTGTTCTAGGCAGAGAATACAGATTTTATTGCCAAAAAAATCTAAAATGTTACATAATATAATATTTAGGCTGAAATTTGACACTAGTATGGTTTAGAACCAGATATGTATTTAAAATGAGTAAATGGGTTATAATCTTTCATTCTCAAACATTTTCAGGCAAAGGGAGGGAATATGAAAAAATAGTGTTTATGTATTAAAGGTGTGTAAACACTAATCCAATTCTTTAAGATTTTCTACTAAATTTGTTATTTTTTTAATTAGAGCAGCTCTTTTACCTTAAGCACAACTTGACCGACATCATATATATCCTGACTCGTACGTGACAGGCCTATGTTCTCTCAAAATTTCATGACCTCTTTAAAACCTTCCAAGAGAAAACCAGCTTCCGGGGTAAACCCCACTCTAAAAATAGCTTTTTCTTTTCAGAAAATCTTGGTTTATAGGTCATGTAGTGCATGTGACATAAAACATACTAAACACCATTAGAACAGAGCAAGTTAGGACTCTAAATTTTTCTAATATATTCACCTTTCAGAAAAACTTTCATTCATTAAAATCCAGTTAGTAGTTTTTAATATACACTAAGATAAACAGGACTATTTTGTTGTTAAGTACTATTTTCTTATATGTTCCAAATTTGATTGGTCCCCTTTAGTGTCTTGACACCTAAAGAGCATGTATTTGTGCATCAAATTGTACAAAATTTTGCCTATTTGTAGCCTAAGTATATCTGACCAACACCCTAAAATTTCTTTGCATTCTATATAACAGTTTTGGAGAATCGCAGGAAAAGATTCAATGACTGCGCACATACTTAATCAGCACAAACTGTGTTTGCAGATCAAGTAATGCATAATTTGCAATATATTCAATTTCCTAAGTTCAGATGTAAATTTCAATGTATATCACACATTAACACTATAGTATAACATACTGAATACTAATAAAAACATACATTATATTTATACCTCACAAATAAAAAAATTTGAAGTTTCAGGTTGGGGGACCAGCCCCCCCCCCCTTTTTTTTTAGATGGCATATTAGATCTCTTATAAACTTTAAATATCTGTAACATTCCTACTAAACCATTTCATATTTCTTGTTGCTCAACAAGATAGAATTGCACCTCAACAAACAATAAAATTAAAAAAAAACAATTTTAGTATGACTCTGTCCTATAGTATCAATTGACAAATTCCGCATCTAAAAAATACAAAATAGGCACCATATTCAATATTTGTGGCAACATAGATGTCTTTGCGACCTAATATTTAGATTATCTGACTTGCCTGCTACTGAGAAACACTGAAACAATATATTTTTTAACTCCAACCACACTGTTCTAGGCAGAGAATACAGATTTTATTGCCAAAAAAATCTAAAATGTTACATAATATAATATTTAGGCTGAAATTTGACACTAGTATGGTTTAGAACCAGATATGTATTTAAAATGAGTAAATGGGTTATAATCTTTCATTCTCAAACATTTTCAGGCAAAGGGAGGGAATATGAAAAAATAGTGTTTATGTATTAAAGGTGTGTAAACACTAATCCAATTCTTTAAGATTTTCTACTAAATTTGTTATTTTTTTAATTAGAGCAGCTCTTTTACCTTAAGCACAACTTGACCGACATCATATATATCCTGACTCGTACGTGACAGGCCTATGTTCTCTCAAAATTTCATGACCTCTTTAAAACCTTCCAAGAGAAAACCAGCTTCCGGGGTAAACCCCACTCTAAAAATAGCTTTTTCTTTTCAGAAAATCTTGGTTTATAGGTCATGTAGTGCATGTGACATAAAACATACTAAACACCATTAGAACAGAGCAAGTTAGGACTCTAAATTTTTCTAATATATTCACCTTTCAGAAAAACTTTCATTCATTAAAATCCAGTTAGTAGTTTTTAATATACACTAAGATAAACAGGACTATTTTGTTGTTAAGTACTATTTTCTTATATGTTCCAAATTTGATTGGTCCCCTTTAGTGTCTTGACACCTAAAGAGCATGTATTTGTCCATCAAATTGTACAAAATTTTGCCTATTTGTAGCCTAAGTATATCTGACCAACACCCTAAAATTTCTTTGCATTCTATATAACAGTTTTGGAGAATCGCAGGAAAAGATTCAATGACTGCGCACATACTTAATCAGCACAAACTGTGTTTGCAGATCAAGTAATGCATAATTTGCAATATATTCAATTTCCTAAGTTCAGATGTAAATTTCAATGTATATCACACATTAACACTATAGTATAACATACTGAATACTAATAAAAACATACATTATATTTATACCTCACAAATAAAAAAATTTGAAGTTTCAGGTTGGGGGACCAGCCCCCCCCCCCTTTTTTTTTAGATGGCATATTAGATCTCTTATAAACTTTAAATATCTGTAACATTCCTACTAAACCATTTCATATTTCTTGTTGCTCAACAAGATAGAATTGCACCTCAACAAACAATAAAATTAAAAAAAAACAATTTTAGTATGACTCTGTCCTATAGTATCAATTGACAAATTCCGCATCTAAAAAATACAAAATAGGCACCATATTCAATATTTGTGGCAACATAGATGTCTTTGCGACCTAATATTTAGATTATCTGACTTGCCTGCTACTGAGAAACACTGAAACAATATATTTTTTAACTCCAACCACACTGTTCTAGGCAGAGAATACAGATTTTATTGCCAAAAAAATCTAAAATGTTACATAATATAATATTTAGGCTGAAATTTGACACTAGTATGGTTTAGAACCAAATATGTATTTAAAATGAGTAAATGGGTTATAATCTTTCATTCTCAAACATTTTCAGGCAAAGGGAGGGAATATGAAAAAATAGTGTTTATGTATTAAAGGTGTGTAAACACTAATCCAATTCTTTAAGATTTTCTACTAAATTTGTTATTTTTTTAATTAGAGCAGCTCTTTTACCTTAAGCACAACTTGACCGACATCATATATATCCTGACTCGTACGTGACAGGCCTATGTTCTCTCAAAATTTCATGACCTCTTTAAAACCTTCCAAGAGAAAACCAGCTTCCGGGGTAAACCCCACTCTAAAAATAGCTTTTTCTTTTCAGAAAATCTTGGTTTATAGGTCATGTAGTGCATGTGACATAAAACATACTAAACACCATTAGAACAGAGCAAGTTAGGACTCTAAATTTTTCTAATATATTCACCTTTCAGAAAAACTTTCATTCATTAAAATCCAGTTAGTAGTTTTTAATATACACTAAGATAAACAGGACTATTTTGTTGTTAAGTACTATTTTCTTATATGTTCCAAATTTGATTGGTCCCCTTTAGTGTCTTGACACCTAAGCGGTTGATAATTTTATCTACCGTAAACTTCGACTGGAACTGATGATAGCTTTCCGGACTAGCGATTTCCGGTCTGAGAGGGTGATAATATACAATTATTGCCTTCTTAATCAGTGGAGATCCAAAATTGTCAACTTGCGAGGGCTTTAGCCCGAAGGAAGGCAACCCAAACAAGTTGACAAGTCTGTATGTCCACTTGTTAGGAAGGCCAAAATTGTTTCAATAAACCGAGCAAATCACGGTAGACCAACTTTATAGACCAACCAAGGTGTTATTACTCATAATTATGTGTTAAAAACTTCGTTGTCATCCATTATTGCAAAGTTAAATAATACAAACTGTTTCTAATTATCGATTACGTGAGTTAAATGAATTAGGATTGTCCAGGTCGAGGAATGGTTTTGTCACCCTGTTTCCGTTGCAAATCACGTGATTTCGATAATGACATAGAATTGTGGTCTCCGTTTCCGGTTGCCGATTACGTGACTTCGATTGTGTCAATAGTATTGTCTCCTCGTATCGGTTCGATTTCGAGGTAATCATGCACCCTCTGCAAGCTATATTTTTTGGTGTTGTCTAGTTAGACATCTCATTGATAAAAGTCGCGTGATATTGTTTTGAGCTAATCACTAAGCGTTTTTAAGTGAGGTTTAAATTTTCATATGTTCGATCTCTTCTTATTATCTCTTATTGATATATAATTGTTTTCGGGTAAATTGAGCAAAAAGGTAAAAACCATACTCTTCAATATAGTTCATGTTGTAAGTGATAAAATAGCGAATTTAATATTAAAGACAACATTTCAATTACAGTTTTTCGTATTTGTTAAATCCTTCAAGCTTTAAAATACGTTTTTTTTTGTCCTGATCTAATAAGAAGAAGTAAAGATGTACATAATTGCATATTAATGCGCGCTTGACCAGTATCTCGGTAATATGAACAGATCCGCCTCAATTTTTATTTTTGGATTATTTTACTATCTATAGGGTAAGCCTAGTATTTTTATTAATGCATTCTATTCTTGACATAATAAAATGTATAAACTTGAGTTTCTTTTATTAATTAGTTATTTAATTTGATAAGAAAAAGGCATTTAAAATTTTTGTTATGTTATATTACGTAATGTATTTCATCGCTTCAATAGTATTTCTTGGATTATTTCGTGATTTATATGTCAAGCTTCGTAATTTTTTATGCATTCTTATTTTAACATGATAAAGTGTAAATTTTTCGGTTTCTTTTATTAGTTACTTAGATAATTTGACAATAAAAGTGCATGTTTAGATTTTGTTTAACGCGCTTGTGACCACTCATCCAGAAAACTTATTTCTGGATTATTTCATAATTTATAAGGTAGAAAATGGAACTTTTACGCAGAAAATTAGTAATCTTGAACATTAAATTTAATTTCCCTGGGTTTGGTTATTACTTTCTCTGTACCAATTGTATTATTGGCTGTGTGAGAAGAAACTATATATACAAAATTAGATTTTCAAACACGGCATGTTATTTAAAAAAATTGATGTCTGAACCAGTGAAAAATGTGGTAGAAATTAGTAGGGAAAAGAAATTTCTCAATAATAAAAAAGCACAAATTAAAGATTTAAAAATTTTGATGTTAAGATATTTTAACGAAGCAAGTTATAAATACAACAGAAAAAAATTCAGTTACGTTCGAATAAAGGTCATCAACAGTTTATATTGTTGAAAATAATTGTAGAAGTTAATAATCTCATCAATTGTTTTGCAAAATAAGACTCTTCTTCTAATTGTTTTTTTTATATTTTAAATTCTGAAAATTTTATAAAGTTCTTAGCAATGTTTATGCACATGAATGCTAGTTTAACGTTTGAAATACATTTAATTGCAAATCTTTTGAAACAATTTTAATTACAGTAAAATTAAATCAATAAAAATTGTAACTTTTCTTTGATTTTCCGAGGACGCGATAACTGTCGATCTTACATTCATATTTTTCCCCACAGAACCACTTGACTATGGTCAATGTATTTTTATTGGTAAACATATATAAGTCCTTCGAAAACTTTGCTTTTTTATTACAGTACTTTTCTCAAAGTTGAGATATTATAATCAAGACGATTATTTCTTGCCTTTCACAATAGTCTATATTTGCATCCCTTTACAGCATATGATGAAATTTTAAATAAACAAAATTGAGAAAAAATCTATTAAACCAAATGGGATACACCTATAACATATAAATCGAACATCTCTGGATATGGGTTTAACCCATATCTTTTCTTGTTTATATCACTCGTTGGGAAGAAAACGTAAGAATTAATACCCGTTGCTATGAATGGGCAGGGCTAAAATCGAGGTCAGTAGAAATAAAAGATGACTATTGTATTGTTCAATTAAAAAAGATAGCAGTTTTATTTTTGCCTGAAGTATAATAATTCAATACAATATTCTAGAGAATGGTTGAATGTACTGCATTCCCCCTTTATTACAATAGTGGAAGAGCATATTTCGATGTCAACAATAGTTTCAAAAATTTTAGTTCAGCGAACAGCTTTCATGTTTCCCTTTATGAACTCAAGATGAAACACATTTTTGCAGTATAACAATCATACTGGTTTTCTTCATATCAAAATTATTTCTGAGAACTGATTGGCTCACCGTTTCAAAAGAGCGTAGTGACTTCTAAATGTGTGCCGTGATTCGATTTCTCTTAGATTATTTGTTTCAATTGCGTTTTCATGTTACTTTCAGCAATTATTAGTTGTGTATTGGCGACCAGTTTTATTGTAGGAGGAAGCCGAGTATCCGGAGAAAGCTCCTTCTCTTTTGTAGGCAAATTGGCAATCATTGTCAATTTAGACTGGAGTCAAGAAAACCCTGTCCAGTCAGGAGAGAACCTGCAACTTCATTGAGAGGCAAGTGATCAATATTAGATTACTAACAACCTTAAATACTCGACCACCGATGCCCCGCCATGATTCGCAACATTGTACGCTAAACGATGCTCAGATCGTTATGCTGATTTATCATTTGAATAGTAAAAACAAAGAAAAGCAAGACAAATTGCCCAATCGAATCTTTGGTTTGACAGATAACATTGATTAAAATTAAAATCAAACAAAACATTGTATTTTTTACCTATCAAAAAATCTTATTTTGTTATTCAAGAATTCGATTGATTGATATCAGAAAATAATGTTAAATATCAGAAAATCGTACTTTGGACATTAGAAAGAAGCAAAGAACCACCAAAACGACAACTAATCGTAACGTCTTATCACACTAATACAAAATCGAGGTTCCAACCACAATAAACACAGAACGAAACGACACACCAAGAAAAGCCATATTCACGAACTTGAAAAAGTAAATGAAAATAGTCAGTATTTGTTTATATCAAAAACGGGATAAAATGGTAAAACGGTGCCTTATATGTAAAAGTTTTATATTTTCAAAAATATATTGCCTTTTGTGTATTGCGCTTTTGTTATCGGAGTTTTTGCCAGTAAAATTATTTTTATATTCGCTAGAAATAGTTTGTTATGACCCTAATTTTGATGTTACATCTTACAATTCAAGAACTATAAAGTTAGGTTTTTTGCTTCTTTTATTGTGGTAAAATTTTTTAAGATCAATTCGGCTTACGTATTGTAATATTTCAGTCATGTAAGTTTATAACTTGTCCTATTTTAAGCTATTTTAATATTGTAATTTTCAAATGTCTCTGTTTTAAGAATTGGGTACAGCTATTATTTTGGTATTATCGACCTCTCAATTCTTAAAAAAAACAAATAATTTGTATCTTCCAGAAGACAACAAAACACTGACACGGTAGAAAACTGAAAATTACAAATAATCCTGCAAACACAAACCGGCATTTACCGTTAGAGTTACACATTTATTATCAACACTTCCTATACGATCCGTTTGCATACAAAGGCAAGTGGACAGTATAGAAAATGTGTTTGATTTATTTGTTTGAATGGTGTTTTACGCCACTTTCATCAATTTTTTAGCTGTAATATGGCGTCCAGTTTTATTACGGGAGTACCCGGTGTACACTGAGAAAACCCGCGACCTTTGGAAGAAAATCTTGCAATCCTTGTTAATGATTGGAGTCGAGCACACCCCACCCGCAGTGAGTCTCGAAGCTGCAAAGTTACTGTTGACATGCACGTGATCGATAGTGGATTAATTAACATTTGGCAACTGAGGCCCCTATGAAGTGCCGATACTAATGATGTAACTCTCTAATGGTAAGGTAAACAAATTCAAAGGGACTTTCTATTTTTGTGTATTTTATTTGTATGTTTTTTTCATCAAAAATTAACTTTTTTCTGGATGACTTGATCTTTCGTTTATATTAACTAGATTTTCTTGATATTACATGTTTCAACATATGAGAATAAATCACAAGTAACATGTTTGTTTGAATAGTGTTTAGAAAATTTTTCAGCTATATCGTGACGTCAGTTTTTATTAGGGTAGAAAGCCGGATTACACGGAGAAAACCCTCGACCTTCGGTAGAAAAACTGGCAATCCTTTCACATTGCACGCAGTGAGACTCGAACTAGCAACCTCAGTTTTGACAGACCACGTGATAAATAGCAGAAGACTACCTTAACTGACAATCGGCCACCAAGTAACATGTTCAAAATATATTTACAAAAAAGTAACACTGACAATTGTTTATCGAACAAGACGAATAAACGTCACTTTATGCACATAAGGTTTAAAACAATCTTATTAGACATATAAAAGACCAAAATATTTGAGCCTTTGACGTCAGTAAAACAGGTTTATTTGCTCTGTTATAGAACCATAGGAAATTGTTATGATTATATTGAGAAACATTGCATGTATAAAGTTGCATTATTTGAAGGGTTCAAATTGTGTAACTGTCAGCTTTTGTGTCACCTAATTACTAAAAGTTAATTAAAATTGCGTCATGCGCCAGGAATTATTTTTGCACGATTAGGAAAGGTATAAAATGAACTTCACTTGACAAAATGTATATGGTAAACTTATCATCTAATAGCATTGCACCATCACAGCCAAACCTTCATGCCTAACATATCATACTTCCCTTTAAGAAATAACTACAACACAGAAATAGGACAAATGTATTCCCTTCCTCTTCTGTAAAACAACAGTGCGCCAAACTTATATTTTGGGAACAACTGGATTTGGAATTGTCCCTCAGTAAACGTACCTACATTAACCGAAATTAGAAACAAACATCAATTTAATCAATTATAATTTCAACTGCACTGCCAAGTATGGAAATACGTTTCTATTGTTTAGGGGCCTCAAAACTGTGGTTAAAATTAGTAATTTACTATTGACAGGGTGTTCTCGACTCCAACATAATTAAACAGTACGACCGTCTGGTCTTGAACACATACTAAGGTATGAATAATGCAAATTACTAGATCTATATATAAAAAGACCTGTTAGAAGCACTTTCTAGTGTCACATATGAGCGGGGCCGTGGAGAACTTCTGCATAACCGAGTATGAGCAACTTATAATATTCAGCTATATTATATACATGTACTCACTCAAAAAAGAAACGCAACATCGGATAATTTTTTTAAATCATTTTTTTTACAAATAACCTATAATATAAATATTCAATGTCTAATTAAATAATTTTAACACTTTTTCTTAATCATGGCATTGTTGACATAATTAAAATTGTGGAGTGTAGAATTTCGGAATCGTATTGTAATAAAGGGACATAATCATAATGCAATGAATGCCGCTGAAATCATCCGGAATGATATTTTTTACCAAATCGATTCCGATATTATCAAAATTATGCACTTTTGTCAACAATGCGATGATTATGAGTAAAGGGCTGCTCCATTACGAGTAATGGGACCGCTTTGTAGCTCCGTCCATAAAAAAAAGGAAGCTACATTATTGTAGCTAGTCTTAACGCTATTAGGTGTAGAGACGAAATTATACAGCCGCATTAATTGCCCGTAATTGACATTCAAAGAGAAATTTTTCAACACGACAATGCTCGGCCACATACAGCACGTGTGACAGTAGAATTTTTAGAGCAACAGAATGTCAATGTGAACCGTTGGCAATCACGATCTTAAAACCCAATAGAACATATGTGGGATGAACTGGATCGGCGCGTACGAAAACCACCGCCGCAAAATCTGCAACAATTAGAGCAGGTACTTCAGTATGAGTGGCAAAGGATCCCGCGTGTTCGTACTCAACGTTTAATTGAATCTAGCTGAGAAGAGTAAGGGCTGTGTTACAAGCAGATGGTGGGCTCTACAGATTCTGACATTTTTGGGGGTGATTTATTGACAATATGCGATGTTATATTACATGGTAAAAGAACTCGTGATCAAGACGTGTGCCAATTTTTACATTTCTGTATCAATTATTTATATAATAAATTGTAAAAAAGTATATGAAGTAAAATTCCGTTGTTTGTATGTTGCGTTTCTTTTATGAGTTAGTATATATTTACTACATAGGCTATTTGTCAAGGTTTTGTGGGAAGTGCCGTGGACTGGCAAATCCTTGACCACTGTAAGATCATAAATCAATATATCTTTCTCCGAGATGTTTAATGGCATCTTTGATAATTAATAAAACTTCTTTGAACATGACTTTACTTCACTAAAGGGTGGCGCACAAGGAGCTAAATCACATCTAAGGGAGAATTTGATGTCATCTTTAATAGAAGTTCTCTTTGATATCTATACGAGATATTGTAAGTAGTGAACAAATAATTTTTATAATATAGAATTAGACATCAACGGTTTTGGATTGGAATGTGTGTTATCAACATGATTTTTGAGGAGATGGTAACGAATACTGTCTTAAAAACAGATTTCCGATTCTGACCTAGTATTCTCAAAGATTGACATAAATAAAACTGGCTTTTATAGAAATGTTAATCTATTACAAGCAATAAATTTTCTAATGAAGTAATAAAAGAGATTTCTACGTAAAAGCTATTAGCTCCCAAATGATTTATATCTGTGACGCTTGCTTCCATGTTTTCTCATGGAACAAATAAAGAACAATTGACGAGTGCTCAACAGTCAAGTATAATATCAATTAAACACAAAGGAAATCATTTAAACCAAACACACATATATCAGGGTATTTTTAATCACAAGCTTTAATAGTGTTTAAATTGGGAACATAAGAATATTATTGAACCTATCGTTTTAACCACACTAAAAATAAAAACATAGGAAGAGAAAATAACACCTAAATAATAGGGAGCATTGTGAATAGTAAACGCTGAAAGATTAAAACACGAAACGAAATCATTAAAAACTTTAAAAAATGCCATAGTAGGAAACTTTTTAAAAAATGTCATACTGTGAAGCGTAAGGAAAACATGCTCAAGGTGAGAGAAGTGCATTAATTATTCACAAACTTCGCCGGTCAATATAACTCCATGATTCAATAACATTAATACAAATTCAAGACAAGTCGTTCTCCTCAAAACTGATTGAACCCGATCTGGGACCTTATTCACGACGCTCCAAAAAAAAATCATAGATGACTAGCGGCCATACCAGCAACAGGTCGTTTCCATGACACCTTGTATAGCAGTCCACGGCTCTTCTGGTATATACTCTACTGGCGCATAGCTTATAACCTTTGTGTGGTTGTTTAACTTGCGCTGTACGAAAATGAAACCATGTTACATGTTTTAGGCCATTTCCTGCAAATTTTTTACACCTAGAATGATCAATAATACACAGAGAACTTACAAAAATGACGCACTATAAAACCTAAAACAAAATGATACAGTAAAGAAACTTTTTTTAAAATGTCACACCGTGAAGCGTAAGGAAAATACACTGAAGAGCGTAAAAAATGACACACAGAAAGGAAAAAAGCACAACGAGAAGCGTAAAAAATTACACAATGAGGAACGTACAAAATGACATGTTGGGAACTGAAAAGCAAAGAAACGTAATCATGACACACTGAGAAGCTTAAAAATGACACATTGAGAAGCTTAGACATGATACACCGAGAAGCGTAAAAATGATACGCTAAGAAGCGCCCAAAATGACATAATGAGAAACGCACAAAACATAAAAGTAGATTTTTTTTCAATACTTAGATGTGTCGTATTTAAACAAATGCAGTTTCACCGATATTTACTTCGAATGCCATCAGGACTGTCCAACGCATCCCTGGGTTGCTAATAGGGTATGCCCCGCGGTCATACAAATCCACTGAATCAACTAATCTAGATATAACATTGAAAATGCACATATGCTAAACAATACTATCTAATTAAAATTAAATCTTTCACTCGCTCTCACCTTTTTGTTATTGTTGCTGTGAAGCGATTAGATTGCAAAACTATAAGGTATCTGATTCAAACTTGCTGATTTAATTTAAATAGTTCATGCTGAAAACACTCTCGTTGTATGTTGAAAGTGTTATACGATTTTTATCCTTTTAACAATTGTTTGAGTGTTACTGAAATTTTTATTTTTACAATCCCTATTTAATAATTAACTGATAATCATCGACTTTTAGATTCTTGAATTTAGTCTTAAATTACAATGGGTATTGAAATCAAACGCCTGTTTCATTACAATGTTATTACCCATATATAAATGGTACAAGTAAGGACCATTGCTGTAGTTACTATATTTTTGGTTCTTGGATCTGGAGTTTAGCGGTTTCTCGGACTTTGATTGGTCATTTTTGCAGTTTCCCCGGTGTTCGGTATGGTGTTATTACATGTACCTTCGTTGCATACCTTTGTATATTCAAAAAATATTATGACGCTTCAAGGGTGCTAAAGAGTGTCTTACAATTGTAGCACAGACTTTGTCACGCAGAGGCGCGCCGGAGAATCATGACACTTTCGACTTAACTTTGAGAGACTATATGGAATAGAAATCGAGTAACCTACTTGTAATATGCTTTAGGACTAGAAAAAAACTGACTGTAAATTTAAAATATGAAATTACAGTAAAGTTAAGCATAGGTATATTTAAGTATAAATATAAGTTTTAAGGGATTCGAAATTTAATATCAACCTCCGCCTTCGGGGTCTTCCAATATAAATTTTGTATAAAAGACTATTTGTATATGGTACAGTACTATAATTTTTTGTGTTATTCATGATATTTATTTACTTAATTTTGTTAATTTGTTGTAAATATAAACAAATGTTTTATTTGCTAATGGTGATTTTTAGTTCCAGCATATAAACACTAATACTAATATTTGTTTAGTAAAATAACACAGATTTTATTGACACAATTAAAAAGGTACAAAGACAGTAAAGCCAATGGGACCTCGGTGGCCGGGAAGTTAATGTAGTTTGGAAAAACATGGCGGATAGTGATGGGCAGGTGTGCGCTGACCGGGAGAAAAACATTGGATTTGCATAGTCTGAAGAAGTCTGAAGTCTGAAGAAAGTCTTCTCTGTTTATAGACAATGTTTAGTGTTGACTTCATGAAGAAGTTTGCAAATACAGACTTCCGAAAACAGTGTTATGGGTAAATCGAAGCGAAAGCGATTGAATTTAAGTGAGTCAAGCATGCAGTCGAACACACCCACAACACCTCAAAACAATTTAACTTATAGCGCAGTACACAATGCCAACCAGGCCTTATATGGACCACCACCAGTCATATCTTCACCCGGTTCTATACAAACATTTCACACCTTACAACCACCGATGCAAAATATGTTCACTTCAACGCCGATACACAATTTGGTACAACCGAATACACATCCAATTGTAACGGGTCAAGGTTATCCCGTATCAACAATGTCAACAAATCAATTGTCAAGTGATGATGGAGTACAAGGGTACAATTTACAACCAAATTTACCAGTTATATTGCAAGATATTCAGGTGAGGTTAAAAAAACTGGATCTACTTGATAGCGTGTGTGAAAGATTATCAATTATTGAGCGAAAATTTGATGCAGTTGATAAAGATATTTATCAGTTAAAGCAAACGGTCCAGAACCAGGATCGAAAATTAACTGTTAATGATACTGATATGGCACAGTTTCATAATAGAATATCAGAGTTAGAGTTCTCCCGCAGAGAGTTAGAAACACAAACGAACGAGCTACATGAAACTCTTTTAGAACAGCAAACAAGATCCATGAAGTACAATCTTATATTTGAAAATATACCTGAAGCACTTAGTCACGATCCAAATGATAAAGAAGACACGGAGGCTGTTTTGCGACATTTCATTGTAAATGATCTGAAGTTGACTGACGAGATCAAATTCCAAAATGTCCATCGTCTCAAAAGAAATAATGACCGTAGAAAAACACGAGGAATAGTAGCTAGATTCGTTCAATTTAAGGACAAAGAATCCGTTATCAAGGCAGCACAAGAAAACCTGAAGGGTAAGCCACAAAAAGTCTACTCTCAGTACCCACAGGAAATTAGTAATCGGCGTAAGGAGCTTGTACCGATAATGAAAGAATTTAGAGACCAAGGTAAACGAGCAACTTTAGTGGTTGACAAGCTGTATGTAGACGGACAACGCTTTGTGCCAGGTGAGCAGGCAGCCAGGGGACATGTCAGATTCAAGTAGGACAGGCGGGATAGAGAAAAAAAAAGTACTTTGAATAAAGAATCTTGTCATTTAAATAAACTGAAAATATGTTGTCTGAATGTTTGTGGACTTAAATCAAAGTTGTTAAATCCAGATTTTTTGTTATTCATAAGAAGAATTATGATATACTTTTATTTCAAGAAACAAAAACTGATATTTATGATAGGTTAGATTTACCTGAAGAATATAATTTTAAGGCAAAACATAGAAAGAAATGTTCAAAAAAATCAGGTGGTCTAATTATTGTTTATAAAAATTCTTTAAATGAAATCATTGAATTCTTAGAATCTGATTCAGATTTTGTTCTATGGATGAGAATGAAAGGTGATAAGATACAATTTAATCTATTATTAGGCTGTATTTATATTCCTCCAGAAAATACTAAGTATGCATCAGATGAGGCTTTTACTGAGATAGAATCTGAAATGTTTGATTTTTATAAATCGGGTGAAAAAATATGCCTTTTAGGTGACTTTAATGCTAAAACAAGTAATTTACCAGATTTTGTACAACCTGATGAAACATTATTAGATATTTTTGATTTGTATGATGATCCAGATCTTATAACCTTTATGTATGACTATGAAAATTTATTACGAGCTGGTCTTCCTTTAGAAAGAAAAAGTACTTGTACAGGTAGACCAAATACATATGGCCACAAACTGTTAGATTTTTGTAGAAAAAATAATGTATATATTATAAATGGTAGAGTTGGAAATGATAGGTTAAGAGGTGAGCGTACTTGTAAAGACTTAACTATAGTAGATTATTGCTTGTGTTCATCTAACTTGTTGTCTTATATATCTGCATTTGAGATAGGGGAATTTACTTCCATGTTCTCGGACATTCATAAACCGATTTTTTTAACTTTAGATAGTATTATGAATTTAGAAACAGAGGATCGTGACCCTGAAAAACGTAAGAATAACAGAGATAGAGCGAGGCGTTGGGTTCACGGAAAGGCTGATGATTTCATCAGTCGCATGGTTGAAGATGAAAAGTTTACCGACTTAAATTTTATGGTCGATGAGCTTAGTAATCTTCAGAATGCGAGTAGTGAAATCGATGTTGAGAATATTAACGCGATAGTCGATGGTATTTACACACTTTTTAACGATTCTGCTAAAGCAACCTTTGGCATCGTTCGAAAAAATTCGTCTGTAAGCAAAAGCAGTAATCGTCCGTGGTTTGATGATATTTGTAAAGAAAAGAGACGAGAGTTCAATGCAGCAAGAAAACAATATAATGCTTCGAAAACTGAAATAAATCGGTTAATTCTAGCTAATGCTAGTAAGGACTACAAGCGTGCTATGAACAATGGTTTTAATAAATTTCAAGATACGATAACTTCTGAACTTCGAACGTCTTCAAAGTCTAATCCAAAAAAATTTTGGAAGCTTTTGAATCGTGTCTCCGAAAAGAAGAGCAATATAGTTGATGTATCATTGGAAGAATTGTATGATTATTTTAAAGAAATGAATACGTCTGATGAAGATGAAGCGGTTCCCGATATAGATGCAAATAACGAAATTAATTTCGAGAATGATGAAATTTTAAATTCTCCTATAACTATTGCAGAGATAGAAAACGTTGTAATGAATCTTCAAAATGATAAGGCAAGTGGTCTTGATTGTGTAACTAACGAATACATAAAATACTCATTACATGTTATGATTCCTATATATGTAAAATTGTTTAACTTTATTTTTGATAAGGGAATTGTCCCGGAAAGTTGGTCAGTTGGAATCATAACTCCGGTATATAAAAATAAAGGGAGTCAAAAAGAACCAAAAAACTATAGAGGCATCACTTTAATGAGCTGTCTTGGGAAGGTATTCACGGGCATTTTGAATGATCGATTAGCTAGATTTTCAGATGAAGTTAATCTTATTTCCCATTCACAAGCTGGGTTTAGAAAGTCACACTCAACAGTTGACAATATTTTCATTTTACAATCACTCATTAGTTTATATCTTTCAAAGAACAAAAAGATTTTTTGTACGTTTGTAGATTTTAGTAGAGCGTTTGATACTATTTGGAGAGCCGGCCTGTGGCAAAAATTACTTAAAAACAATATAAAAGGAAAATGTTATAGGGTAATTTACAACCTTTATCAGAATGTTAAATCATGTGTGTCAAAAAATGGCATTTACTCCGATTTCTTTGCTTGTAACATAGGGGTTCGTCAGGGAGAAAATTTATCTCCCTTTCTATTTTCATTGTTCATTAACGATTTAGAAAGCTTTTTACACATCAATTGTGTAGAATCACTAAGTTTAATTGATAATTTAAGTAGTGATATGTTAGAATATTACTTAAGAGTTTTTCTACTTCTCTACGCAGACGATACTGTTCTTATCTCAGAAAGTGTCGAAGGCATGCAAAATATGTTAAATATGTTTAGTGATTATTGTAATGAATGGAAGCTTCATGTAAATGTGGACAAGACAAAAGTAGTGATATTCTCTAAAAGAAAATTTACTCAAAATGTAAAGTTTACGTTTAATGATAATGAACTCGATATTTGTGATTCTTATAACTATTTGGGTATTCTTTTCCATTTCAATAATAATTTTGAAAATGCAAAGAGAAAACTTGTTCAGCAAGCTCAAAAAGCATTGTATTCTGTTTATTACAAGATAAGAAATATCAATATTCCTATCGATTTACAACTTAAGATATTTGATTCCTTAGTTCGACCTATTTTGCTCTATGGTTGTGAAGTTATTGGTCATGAAAAAAATGATAATATAGAAAAGGTACATTTACAATTTTTGAAGAAAATTCTTAAAGTAAGAACGACAACACCAAACAACTTAGTTTATGGTGAACTTGGACGTTTCCCATTGATTGTTGATATTAAATGTCGGATATTATGTTATTGGAATAGCTTGATTGGTTCTGACAAATTATCCTCAAAATTTGCACTTTTACAATATAATTTGAATAAGAATGGTCTATTAGATACAAAGTGGATCAAATTTGTAAAAAGTACTTTCAATGAAATTGGTCTTAATTTCATTTTTTCTGATTCTCTACATGTAAGTTCTGTCTGGTTGAAAACTCATGCGAAACAGATATTAAAAGATCAATTCATTCAAATGTGGTACACTGAACTTAGAAACACGTCAAGAGGGCAATTCTATCTAACATTTAAAAACGAGTTTGTGATGGAACCATATTTGTTACGTCTGAACTCTACTCAACGATCATATATTACAAAGCTTAGATTATCAAATATTAGATTCCCTATAGAGACAGGACGTTGGAAAAATATCCCAAGAGGCAATCGAATATGTAGTAAATGCAATTCCGGAGAGATTGGCAATGAATTTCATTACCTGTTTGTTTGTCAGTCACGTGATATTCTTGAAATAAGGTTAAAGCATATTCCCCGATATTATGTCAACAGTCCCTGTGAAACAAAAATGATTGGTTTACTGAAACTTTGTTACAAAAAGGTACTTATTAGTTTATCATCTTTTATCAAACAAATATGTCCATTATTCTAATCCTGTGGTCTCACTATCCCCCATGTTTTGAAATCGTTTATTATGTAATGTATTGTATTACCTGTATTATTGTGTATTAGATGTAATAACTTGCTTATGTTGCACAGCAATGTGCCTGAGTTCTGAAATAAAATCTCTGAAATCTCTGAAACTACTGTTGAACATATGGTCTGTCTATTCTGAGATTGCGGTCTTACTGCGTGCAGGACGCGCTCTTAATTGACAAGGATTACCAGTTTTTTCCAGGTACTCCGGCTTCCTGCACCCATAAAAACTGGATGCCCTGATAAAGGTGAAAAACCAACAAAAACTTTTAGCAAGTTTTGTCTTTTAAAACCATTTTAAGGGATTTTGAATAAATTTTTTGGGTAGATTTGTTGGTTGATGTTAAATGAAAGCCGATCCACATGTTTATCATTTAATTTTGAAGTCAAAATGTATAAACTAACCACACATGTATTCGAACAACGCAGTGAAGTATCCGTATTCTCATAAAAATTTGTTTTGTTTTTGTTTTGAATGATGTTTTACGCCATTTTCAGAATTTTTTCAACTATATCGCGACGTCCAGTTTATATTGGGGGTGGAAGCCGGACTACCCAGAAAAAACGCCGACCTTCAGAAGGAAACTGGCAATCCTTGTCAATTAAGATTGGAGTCGAGCAAACCTTGCTCGCAGGGAACTCGAACCCGCAATATCAGTAATCAATAGCAGATGACTAACTACCTTAACATTCGGCCATCAAGGCCCTATAAACAAATGTTTACTACATATAAAGTATTACATACACGTAGTAAGACATGTAACCTTTTTGAAGAAAATATGTCAACCAGGACCAACCATACTGGGTTCCCAATACTCAGCCCAAAGAGCTGCTCATCACGTCCCCAGGCGGATATGGGAGGCCTTCTCGTTAGAGGGGTTTCAGATATTTAAAGTCGGACTGCAGACCGTAATGGGTGACGAGTTTGGGCCTAATCCTTTCACGATAAAGACTCTTTTTGTAGATTTCAAAAAGAATAGTCTAATTGTAACCGCTACAACAGGCTAATGTCTCCGTCCATACTTTTCAGTGCCAGTAATAATTTTATTCCTGCTGGTTTATCCCTTTTGGGGGTTAATTTAATGTTTGGTAAATTTGTTCTCTTCCTATATCTAAACATTCCTCGCTGCACGTGATGCAAACAATGAATCAATTAATCCACATGCATCTCAAAATACGCCTTCTGATCGCTGACGGTTACCAAGGTAATGACGGATTCTTGTTTTTAGACGGATTCATCAGTCATAGATCAGTCAGTGGCATCGGCAATACTGTATCAGCTTTAACATGCGGACCATTTGCAGAGGAAGAGCTATTTATTTCGAGCAATCGCATTGGAAGATGAAATTGACGACTGTAGTTACAGTTAGCTATATATCGAGACCACTGCGGGCGACTGCTTAACGTGGAGTAACTGACTTGGATCAAGTTAATGCAAAACGTAGTCGTATCATTGAAATTTATAAACTTGTCATCTGTATTATCTTTAGTTCGGCATCATGTTTCCAATAGTATGTGATTTTTTTATAATTTATGTGCTTCTCGTTGGCTATTACCTGTAACTACACCTTGAAATTAAACAAAAGATAACATGACACAGTCCCATATGTAGAGACTGATGTTTCCTATAATGGCATTAAATAAAGTCAGACAAGAGCATTCCTGTCTATGTTAAAGACTTCAAAGCTTTCTGCACTAATATTCCTAAGTTCATTCCATAAACAGTTTGCATGTTAAGAGAGAATATTTATTTGTAATTTTAAAACACCGAAACAATATTATTTGTTTACACAAGTATTGATTATACTTGTCAAGAGATGATTTTGGTGTCATGTGTTGAATAAAGAAATTGTGTGTTTAATATTAACATGGACTCACTTTTTCATGCCAAAATTACATTTACAAAACACTCGTTACAAAGACATTGGTATAGATAAAAAGTGAAGAAATAACATGTCAGGAATATCTGTAACAAGAAGGGTCATCCCCAATATCTATAGTTTTTGGATTAGGTCCGCTTCTCTGTGACCATGCATTGTATATTTCAAATGATAACAATTTAATGCTATTTACGTAATGCTTATGAAGTATTTTTTCGTCACTGATGTGGAATGCAGGCGAGACATTTTTCTGTGTCCACACTTGTTTTATAAATAAAGGGCAATAGTGTTTGAAGTGATTTGGCTGGTTATGAAACTTTTTTATTTTATAACCATAAACATTTTCCCCATGTTTCTTGAAGATCAGACAACTGTTCGAGTTAGAGCGAATTTGCCATTTTTGTATAAAATAAAGTGTCAAAACTCATGAAGCGGCTTAAGCAATTTAGCTGGTTATCAATTTTGGTCGAGATATTATGCCCATAAACACTTTCCCCGCGTTTCATAAAGATCGCACAACAGCTGTTTGAGTTAGAGAGCGGACACCGCTGTGGACGCCGCCCGCGAGTGTTCCCATAATACGACTGTCGTATGAAACAAGTGTGGACACAGAAAAACGTCTCGCCTGCATTCCGCATCAGTAACGAAAATAAATTTCGTCATAAGCATTACGTAAATAGCATTAAATATCAGCAGCGGCCTGTATACAAAATATTGTCACCATACCCTGCATAGTTACAGGGGAACAGCCGTAACCCAAAAACTTTAACGTAGTCGCTGGACCGTGAAATTGAGGTCAAGGTCAGGTGAAACCTACCAGACAGTCATGTACTATTCATCAGCAACCTATATACTAAATATTGTCATCCTACCATGCGTAGTTACAGAGGAACTATCGTAACCCAAAAACTTTAACGTAGTCGCTGGACTGTGAAATTGAGGTCAAGGTCAGGTGACACCTACCAGACAGTCATGTACTAGTCATCAGCAACCTATACACCAAATATTGTCATCCTACCATGTTTAGTTATAGAGGAACTGTCGTAACCCAAAAACTTTAATGTAGTCGCTGGACTGTGAAATTGAGGTCAAGGTCAGGTGACACCTACCAGACAGTCATGTACTAGTCATCAGCAACCTATACACCAAATACTGTCTTCCTACCATGTGTAGTTACAGGGGAACAGCCGTAACCCAAAAACTTTAACGTAGTCGCTGGACCGTGAAATTGAGGTCAAGGTCAGGTGGAACCTACCAGACAGTCATGTACTATTCATCAGCAACCTATATACCAAATATTGTCATCCTACCATGCGTAGTTACAGAGGAACTATCGTAACCCAAAAACTTTAACGTAGTCGCTGGACCGTGAAATTGAGGTCAAGGTCAGGTGACACCTACCAGACAGTCATGCACTAGTCATCAGCAACCTATACACCAAATATTGTCATCCTACCATGCGTAGTTACAGAGGAACTGTCGTAACCCAAAAACTTTAACGTAGTCGCTGGACCGTGAAATTGAGGTCAAGGTCAGGTGACACCTACCAGACAGTCATGTACTAGTCATCAGCAACCTATACACCAAATATTGTCATCCTACCATGCATAGTTACAGAGGAACTGTCGTAACCCAAAAACTTTAACGTAGTCGCTGGACCATGAAATTGAGGTCAAGGTCAGGTGACACCTACCAGACAGTCATGTACTAGTCATCAGCAACCTATACACCAAATATTTTCATCCTACCATGCATAGTTACAGAGGAACTGTCGTAACCCAAAAACTTTAAGGTAGTCGCTGGACCGTGAAATTGAGGTCAAGGTCAGGTGACACCTACCAGACAGTCATGCACTAGTCATCAGCAACCTATACACCAAATATTGTCATCCTACCATGCCTAGTTACTGAGGAACTGTCGTAACCCAAAAACTTTAACGTAGTCGCTGGACCGTGAAATTGAGGTCAAGGTCAGGTGACAGGTGACTGACTTGCAAGTACTCATCATAAGCTACCTCTGGAACAAATTTGATGGACCTAGGGCTTGGGCTTACAAAGATATGAAGCAAGATGTCAAGTGTTTACGCCGCCACCGGATTCCTATACATATGTCTGGCCTCCAGCGACTTTCGTCGCAGGCGAGACAAAAAGGGTGTAGGGTACACATATCAGTTTAGGAAACATTAGCGGATACGTTTTCTAAAATATTTTTTTACTTGCTGGAAGCAATAAAAAAATCTTGTAGGGTCAAGGTTTATCCCTTTTGTAAAGTAAAGCTTATACAAATAATTTTATATCACCAGTATTGTGTATGTATACAGGTTCCTTAATCACTTAATTGATTTATAGGTTCCTCCTAAACACAGTAATGTCATCAATGATCACCAAGGTTATAAACTACCCCAGAGGCGCATGTCATCTAATCAAACTCATCAGTGAGACTCAAACCCAAAATATTTAAAATCCAAATGATTAAGATGTTGTAGAGCTATTTTCAATCAAAATTCTAAAACGTTTAACAATATCCGGCTAAAATCATCTACACCTTGTGAATTTAAAACCTTAGAATTTAAATGTCAGAACAATAAATTTAGACATAACTAAAAGAATCGGTGATATGTTCAAGTATGACTACATATTCCGTGTGACGTCTGCTGGCCTGACCACAAAGGAAACCCTGACTCTACCTTGTAAGAGAAACTACATCGTAACAATACCTTGTGTTGCAAATTGCATGCATGTAACAAGAGAATCGTTAGCATTTTTAGTATAAAATTTTTCATTAACACCAGCAATAAAAAATCCATTAAAAGGAAACAGTAAAAATATAAAATCAATTTGATCCAGGAATGACACTGAAATGTTATTGCATCAACCACGTCGACTGAAGGCAATGACATTCATCACCGTACCCTAGTGCCATCAGCCTGGCACAGAAATCGTTGTCAAGTGATGCATGTAGGTTGGAAACGATAAGATAATGTTCTTAACGTGTATTAAGTCTTATTGAAAATTACTTCGCAAACTTTTTATCACTGGCGTACAAGTAGACAAAAAGTGCAGCAGGTTCACTAGTTTCAAAGGAGAGTACAGATTACCATTAGTCTTGTTTGGCTGAATATTTAATATAAGGACGCACATTTCTATGAGGCACAGTTTAAATAGAGATCTATTATATATATTCTTTCCTGAAAATTGAAAAGTTTCGGTTGAGTAAAACATTTTTTTAATTAAATTTAGCCTTGTAAAATTCAAGTTGCAGTGCCATTGTCTTAGTAGGTTCAAACCAGAAGACTTTATAATTAACATTTACTTGAATTATGCATACTTTGCTTATTCAGCATACCAGCAAGTTTTCTATAAAATTCAACAATATACAATATTAAATGTCTACAGTGCATATTTGAGATTAAAAGTTGAATATGAAATAAACATTGCTAAAAAAAATTTGTAAATAATAGTGTATTTTACAGTTGTAACAATACTGGATAGAAGGCAACACTTCACAACCAAGTTTGATAGTGGATCGGACACTCAAAAGACAATCATCTTTTGAAATCATCATTTTTTTATTGGCTCATAGTCCGTGATTTTAGAGCAGCATAATAAAATGTCAATATTTATGTATGATTTATGTGATCGAGTCATGGGAGCTAAAAACTAATATTTAAATGATTACAAATGTTTATTTAAAATGAATCTCTCTGTTTTTCCTACAGATTGCACTAAAATGTAATATCTACAAAATGACCTATGATGTCTGAATTATGTACAGTAAGTCCATCTTTACAACAAGCTGCAGCTGCCTCCATGGTATATATAAAATCCTGCCTGTATGAGAATCAACTACAAAGACCTGAAATGTATAAATATTACTTTAACTATACAGTTTGAATGTTTGCATTCATGTCTAACTTCATTTGTTTGTGAATACCATTCATTTGACACACAATACTCTTTTGTGTTGATTTGTAGTTTTTTACATGTAACTTTTATTTTTAAAATAATTTCAAAAAATGTTATTTTTATTGTATCAAGAACTTGTGGTCAATATAAGATATTATCAGATATATATAGAATATCATATGCATCTTTTCATATCACACCCCTGACACCCATATCAGCAATGACTTAATGAACATATCTGAGGTAGGGATTTTCTACGAGGATAATGCGCATAAAATCCTGCCATGGTGTTATTGATTTCTGATGACATAATCAACCTATATCTGGGTGTGTTACAGGGTTTCTGCTGGGATGTGTGATGTTATGAATAACAGCCCGCTGGGATGTTAAGAATTCACTGCCGTAGCAAGGGATACTGCCAGCACTGTTCAAACCGTACTACTTTAAATTGCTGGTACGCAAAACCGCACCAGTTTTTTTGGTAAATGCCTGTTTTCAACTTCGTGTCCCTATTGGTCACATCTCTGATGGTACCACTATTTTACTGGATGCTACGCCTAATGAATTTATGATTTTCAGGGTGTATCAAATATGCAGAATACACCTATTTTGTACTTAATAAATTCCCCTAAAAATTGCCATTTCGTGTACTTATCATCCAACGTAACCAATTACAGTCACAACCAGTAAGTGCCTCCATTTAGCAGTAATAGGATAATATTACATAATACAGAGTTGTCACAATGTGAATGTCAAGATTTTATTAATATAGTTATTAGTCCTGGACAAAGTGTACTGAATCATTAACTCTGACAGTATATCATTCTATCAGTATTGGAAGGTTCAAATATGTGGACTTTTATAACAATTAATTTGGCCACTCTTACATAGCAGCATTTCAGTTGATAAATAACTTTGAGGTCAGTTTCGTCATTAATCTATAAAAACAGACGATTCTGGCAATTCTCTGTGGTGCAGCCTTTTGTTAAGCATCCTAAAGTACAGTCTTCAATCTTAAAAACCCCATTCAAAATGAAGTTGACTCAATTAAGGAACAGAGGATAACCTATTATTAAAGTGAATTATCTGATGGATGATGTCTTTTTTGTCTAAAGCCTACCTAATGGTAAACTAGAGATTTGGAAATTGATTTAGATTTTAGAATAAATACTGCTTATAGCATTTTGCTGAAAACTGATTTATCTTCATGAATAATTTAAATTGGTCCTAAGTAATTAACTTTAGAACAATGTTGCACACAAAAATTTTCTAATTAAACACTGAATACTGACACTTATACATTGATTGTTCTTTTGAATGAAAATTTCTCACTTTATCACTTCTAGTATAAGTTGTTCGATTGGATGTTTGCTCTACGTCCAGCGAGCAGTATTTCAGCTATATTCAGACGAGAAAAGTACTTTACAATTAACTTAGTACATCACTAATAGATAATAAGATAACTTCACTGAAAAGTACCCTAACCCTAACCAAGTATCAATTTGTGTATTGTGACTTATTACATTAATCATTTCCTTAAGTGGAGTATCAATATGTGCGATTTATTAAACTTCCATGAAAATCATTACCTTTGGTTTGCTTGGGTAACAATCTGATGATTTTGTGATTTATTAACATTTATTAGGGTTTCAATCTGTAGATTGTGATTCATTAACCATTAGTAGGGTATCAATTGTAGATTGTGATTCATTAACCATTAGTAGGGTATCAATTGTAGATTGTGATTCATTAACCATTAGTAGGGTATCAATTGTAGATTGTGATTCATTAATCATTAGTAGGGTATCAATTGTAGATTGTGATTCATTAACCATTAGTAGGGTATCAATTGTAGATTGTGATTCATTAACCATTAGTAGGGTATAAATTGTAGATTGTGATTCATTAACCATCAGTAGAGTATCAATTGTAGATTGTGATTCATTAACCATTAGTAGGGTATCAATTGTAGATTGTGTTATTCAGGAACCTTTAGTGTAGATTGTATGACTCATTAACCTTTAGCATTAACAATGTAGATTGTGTGATTCAGTAACTTTTAGAAGGATATAAATACGTAGATTGTGTGATTCAGTCACCTTTAGTAATGTATAAATATGTAGATTGTGTGATTCAGTAACCTTTCGTAGTGTATAAATATGTAGATTGTGTGATTCAGTAACCTTTAGTAGTGTATAAATATGTAGATTGTGTGATTCAGTAACCTTTAGTAGTATATAAATATGTAGATTGTGTGATTCAGTAACCTTTAGTAGTGTATAAATATGTAGATTGTGTGATACAGTCACCTTTAGTAGTGCATAAATATGTAGATTGTGTGATTCAGTAATCTTTAGTAGTGTATAAATATGTAGATTGTGTGATTCAGTAACCTTTAGTAGTGTATAAATATGTAGATTGTGTGATTCAGTAACCTTTAGTAGTGTATAAATCTGTAGATTGTGTGATTCAGTAACTTTTAGTTGGGTTTAAATCTGTGGATTTTGTGATTTATTTAAGGATTAACTACAAAAAATATTTTCTCCGCTGATTATACAATGTGCAAAACGGAAATTTTGTTATCCCTTGATGGAGAAAATATTTTTTGCAGTTAATACTTATAAATAAATTCAAACAATAGAATAAACTCAACAATTTTATTTTTGTAACTGGACATATTGGAAAAAGAGATCAACACAAAAACTGTTCGTTTCCCGTGGAGTAATATATGAGGTCAAATGACGCGTGTCTCCATGACGATCAAATTTGTTTTCCATCCTCTGATAGAAAACATTTTCCAGCCAATCAAAAGTCAGTATTCTCGCAAAATTTATTTATTAGAATATATTACGGTTGCAATCTGTAGATTGTGTGATTCATTAACCTTTATTAGGGTATCAATCTGTAGATTTTGTTATTCATTAACCTTTAGCTGGATTCATTACCTTCAGTGGTATATCAGTTTGTGGATTGTGGGATTCATTACCTTGAGTGGGGTATCAGTCTGTGTGGTTTTAAACTATGCATTGTGTAGTTTATTACAGTGAGTGTTGTATCAATCTGTGGATTGTGTAATTTATTTACCTTTAATGGGTACCAGTTTGTGGTTTGTGATTAATTATCTGAGTGTTCAATCTGTGGCTTGTGATGTACTACCCTCAGTGGGGTCTTAATTAATCTGTGCATTGTGTGATTCGTCATCTTTATTGTGGCATCACATAGTGGACTGTGATTCATTATTTTAAATTCATCAAATTTTGACCTCAGCAATGT
This sequence comes from Limnoperna fortunei, assembly GCA_944474755.1. NCBI lineage: Eukaryota > Metazoa > Mollusca > Bivalvia > Mytilida > Modiolidae > Limnoperna > Limnoperna fortunei. Next base: position 38,358,838 of record OX104113.1, read on the forward strand.
GCAAAGTAACATTAAATCTATGCAGAGTCATAAAATATATGCTTTATAATCTTAATTTTATGACCCAAGCCATGATGGTGTTCACTGGTCTAAATATCATATAAATTTATAAACTTTCAAGTAGCAGCAAGCTGCAGACATGATAAAAATGACTGATTATAGTATGGAAAACTATTCATTTAATGGTTCTGCTAACAACATCATTAGCACCACTTATTTGTAACATTAAACCAGAACATTCACAGGACTTGTCAAGAACATATCAACTAATTTCTAATAGACTAAATGAGAATAAACACAAATCTATGAATCTGTGAAATCTGATAACATTAAAATGGGTGGGTACCTCTGAATTAAAGTGCTTTCACAGAAGTAACGATTCCTTCTGTTTGTTGTGTTTTAATAATCAACTATAAAATGTTATTAGGTGTATCACAGAAGTACTTGTATAATTATTTGTGTTATCTTTATATAAATATGGAAAATGAAAACTAAGGCTTTACATCTTTGCAACACAAAGAAATCTTGTATTTGAAAAGACACAGAGGTATCTGTATTGAAATTAGGCAAGCACTGTTCATATTATCATGAAATGTACAACTTGTTTGTTTTGCAAAATTAAGTGATATAACAAAGTTCTTAATAATAGTACTAGTAAATAAAAGAAACAAAATATTGTTTACTCACAATCATAAATACACAAATTTGAAAATGTAAAACAATTTTTTTTTGGCTTTTCAATAAGCTTTGCATCAATAAAAAATGCTACTAAAATAATTATTTCACAATTTATTAAATATTATAAAATTACAGTTACACAAAATCCAAATCACAAGAATCATAGATAACATAACTGCCAAGTCCCAAAGATCATTAAAATAAAACTCTCCAATCATTGGAGAAACAACACAGAAATTTGATTATTCTCTGGTGAAAATGTAACGCATTTAGGCATATGGAAAGTTTAAATGGAGTGATACAGAAACTTTAACTGCAGGCTGTAAAGACACAATTATTATCTAAAACACCTCTACGGTAATTTCAGCAAGATCTAAATCAAAATGAACATTATCACTTTAGTGTCACTTGCACAAATTTATTATGACTCTGAAATAGATTACACCAGAGTAACCAGTAATCCAAGTCATGTGATACTATTATCACACGAGTACAGTACCAGTTAGATATGACAATTTTCAATGATATTTCTCAAGAAGACGTGCGGACTGGTACCAGGGTTATAATTGTTTTATTACATCAAATTTATTGTATAATTCTGTCAAATTGTGCTTTTGGAGATTTGTCATTTAACAAAAGTTCTGTTTCTGAATCTGTGTAGATGTCAAACATTCAATGAAGAAGGACAAGATAGCCAGACAAGACATGTACTCGTATCTCAGTTTTCTGGCCCGCAAACAGACCAAGTACAAAAATCTGTTGTTTAAAATCAAAATGTTTGGAACTGTACACTTCCATCATGTAAACAAATATCCTACTTAATATAAACACTGTAACTTCAAAGCTGTATGAGAAGATCGGAGGACAAAACATTTACCCACACGGAAGGCAGCCTGCAAACTAAAGTCCAATTTAATGGAAATTTAATAAAAAACAAAATCCTTTGGCCCTGCTCACTTTCATTGTATATATAAATGTTGCAGCCCTATAAACTGTAGGAGAAGTTAGCTGAACAAGCCAGATGGAAAGACCCATGTATGTACAAGGTCAATAAATATGCCTCCCAACTTTACGGTGCTGGGGCATTAGAAAAAAGTCAACAAACTTTTAAGAGTATCATTCATTTTGAATAAACATAAAAAACATAAACTTTATAGAAGACTACCTGATTAATACTGCTGATAAGTTTTTTTTCAACTGGTTAACTGATTTTAGAGAAAAAAAGCTTTTTAACATTTTTCCATACAGTCCAATGTTAAACTAAGTCTTGAAGTGGTGGCCATTTTAAATTACCAATTAGCATAAAAAATCAATCGAAGACAGAAATGGCCAGATTCATTAAAAATTAAGTCGGTTAACAGGAAGTAGGTGAGCGACAGACTTGAAATCGAATCCCACATTATGGGAGGCCATGCTGATGCTGCTTACCAAATTTCAAGAGAATGTGATTAGTACATGTAGTTGCTGAGAAAACTGTTACAAATTTTCTACCATTAAACATTAACGTTAAAAATTAAAAGTCGGTTAACAGGAAGTAGGTGAGCACCAGACCTGAAATTAAATCCCATGGTATTGGACCCCATGCTGATGCTACATACTAAATATCAAGAGGCTGTGATTAGTAGTTGCTGAGAAAACTGTTACGAAATATTTTTCACCGCCTGTCCAACATTCACCATTTTAATACCCAGATTTTCAGTCTTTGACTATACAAACAATATTGATGATAAGTTTTATTTTAACTGGTTCACAGGTTTCAGAGAAGCCTTTTTAAACATTTTCGTGAAGGATTCTATGTTAAACTAAGTCATGAGGGCCACTTTGGTTTACCAATCACTAGCCACAAGAATCAATTGTGACATCAGATTTTTGTGATAAACTGTCACAGACAGTAAATCACACAAACAATATATAAGATCAACACATTTGAACTGTCTAAATTGTAAGATTGCAGGATAAATAAGTAAAAATTATGAAGGCTTGCTATATAAAATAAACTAGAGTAAAAAACCTGTGGTCTTTGCTCACCATTGATACCCCTGCTTCACAATTACTTTGAAAATTCAGGTGTTCCTAATTATGAACTTGAAACTTCATCTAGTTAAACGTGAAGGCGGAGTTGCATATAAAACATGCAACCCCCATCCCCCAAAGAATGGCATCCCCTTGTCAATGACAAAGTCCATGGGAAACCTCCAATAATATTCTGATAAAAATGTTTAATACCCGTGCACAATGGCAATATGTGACCAAGATTCTGTGTAAGTTTCAACAAATGCCATTCAGTGGTGTAGGAGGGGTTGCAAAAAAAAGATGGGTATCTCCTTATGTCCGTGACAAAGTCCATGTTTTTCTATGGGAAACCCCAAATATTATTCCAATCAAAATGTCAATGACAGTCCATGTTTTTCTATGGGAAACCCCAAATATCATTCCGATCAAAAAAATAAATATCTCCTGCACAATGGCACTATGTGACAAGGATTCTATGTAAGTTTCAATAAATTCCATTCAGTGGTGTAGGAGGAGTTGCACATAAGAGATGAGGACCCCTTAGGTCAATGACAAAGTCCATGTTTTTCTATGGGAAACCCCAAATATCATTCCGATCAAAATGTTTAATATCACCTGCACAATGGCACTATGTGACAAGGATTCTGTGTAAGTTTCATTAAATTCCATTCAGATGGTGAAAGAGGAGTTGCACATAAGAGAAAGGGACCACCTTAGGTAAATGACAAAGTCCATGATTTGGTATGGGAAACCCCCAAATATCATTCCGATCAAAATGTTAAATATCTCCTGCACAATGGCACTATGTGACAAAGATTCTTGTAAGTTTCATCAAATTCCATTCAGTGGTGTAGGAGGAGTTGCAAATAAGAGTAAGTGTAACGGACGGACAGACGGACACCATGATCACTATTTACCCCCCCGCTTTTCAAGCAGGGGGGTATAAATATATTGTGGTAAAATTCTGTCCAATATGAACAAAAATATGAAATTCTCTTGGAACAAAGCTTAAATGTTGGAAATTTTGTTCCACAGCAAATGTCCTTGACCCAAGTCTAAAACACCAACTTCAGCTCATATAAATTACCCACTTTTCAAATAATAACAAAAAACTAAATATAACATTTGGTTCAATTTATGACATAACAGTAAGTACCGATATAACATGCAGAAAGATAAATGATCTATTGAATACTTTAAAGGTTTCTATCATGCAATATTAGTCCCTTGGTGAATGATGTCACATACTGTAAACATTCTCTAAAGCCCATAAATCAAATTTGTATAAGCTTTATGGGGTATCAATAACAATTGTTCTTTACTCAATGAAGAACACACCGTTAAATGATCCAATGGTCTTTATGGAAGACTAACAAAAACTGAAACAAGGGAGGCAATTCAATTAAAATTGGCCCATAATTCTGACAAAAATTGATCATCTATAGGAGCATTGATTGCACTAACCCCCATTCCTTTAATGACATATCTCATCCCCTTTTGGATGGATAAGCTTTTGATAAAACAAAACCTATTTCTATATACATACCTAAGTAGTCATCCATCAAAGTTCCAATGGCAAACTAAAATAAAATATATTTATAAATATTAACTGAAGAAAATTATTTAGGTCTCACCTACTGGCACAGATCTAAAAACCAAAAATAAGTAAGTTATAACAAAACAACACTTATAACAATTATATTCCTTTCAGATAATACTAATGATTTCATGATGTTTTTTCAGAAAGTTGGCAACCAACGTGTAGTGTAATCATTGAACAAAATTACAATATCATACATGTACTATATATAATCAATCTGCATAAATAAAACTAGACAAAGTCGATCTAGCGATCGCTGATACCCCTGCTTTTGTGAAAATTTTTAAAGTTTTTCGTGGACTGTGACCATGAAATTTGATGGATTTCCACCAAAATCAATAGGCTTCTTACCAACAAAATATATAACAATATTTTACACTTTCATTAAAAGCGGATGCAAACTTTTTGAGTTATTGTCCGGAAACAACTTTTTTGTTAAAATTTCTAATGTTTTTCGTAGACTGTGACCTTGAAATTTGACGGATTTCCCCCACAATCGATAGGCTTCTTACCAACCTGATATATAACAATATCCCAAAATTTCATTCAAATCACATGCAAACTGTCTGAGTTATCATCCAGAAAAATCTTTTTTGTAAAAATTTCTAACCTTTTTCGTGGACTGCGACCTTGAAATTTGACAGATTTCCCCCAAAATCAAAAGGCTTTTTACCAACCTGATATATAACAATATCCCAAAGTTTCATTCAAATCGGATGCAAACTGTTTTAGTTATTGGCAGGAAAAAACATTTTTGTTAAAATTTCTAACGTTTTTCGTGGACTGTGACCTTGAAATTTGACGGATTTCCCCCAAAATCAAAAAGGCTTCTTACCACCCTGATATATGATAGTATCCCAAAGTTTCATTCAGATCGGATGTAATCTTTTTGAGTTATTGTCCGGAAACAACTTTTTTGTTAAAATTTCTAACGTTTTTCGTGGACTGTGACCTTGAAATTTGACGGATTTTCCCCAAAATTGATAGGCATCTTACCAACCTGATATTTAACAATATCCCAAAGTTTCATTCAAATCGGATGTAAACGTTTTGAATTATCATCCGGAAACCAAATGTGGACGGACGGACGGACATGAGGACCACTATATACCCCCCGACTCTGTCGAGCAGGGGTATAAAAAATAATTTAAATTAAAATATAGATGGGATTTTTACCCATCTTCAATAAATATTGTTTATCGACCCAAATTAGTCTAATCTTAAGACTACTAAACTTATTTCAAATAAATATTTCTTTGACAAGGCAATTAATGTTCCTTAAAGAAAAAATTGATTCTCCCCCAAAACAAAAAAAAGGAGGTCTTTTCTGCCTACATGAAACCTTACATTTCAATTAAATCCTGCCAAAAAGGTACATTAAAAAGTCTTCATCAAAACTATTTTAGTCAGTTTAATGAGATCTTAAGTACCTTCTAAAAGTGTAATTTGATGTTTTCTGTAAGTAACTTTCAGAAAAGTCTCTTGTGACAATACTTCATTCGACATTCTGCATGGCATTAAAGCTCTTGACACTGCCATACTCCCACGAAAGAAATTTTTTAAGATTCATATGTATTGATTGCAAAAGACAAAAGTATCAGCAGGTTCACATTAAATTATGCATATTCAAGTTACAGCTAAATTAATAACTGTGATTGCATTTCCATTAGAAAGCAATACATTGCATCAGAGAACTCTAGTAGTTAGAAACTAACAAACACAGGCAGTTTGGCAATGTTTCTTGCTAATTAGAGACCTATAACACTTCTGGAAAAATGTGGTCAGTATGAAGCTTTTGCCTAAAATTTCATTTTGAAAATTATAAAATTATTATCTAAAACATAAGAAATTATGATAATAGGTACTGTTACACTTTAGCTCAAGTTTGGCAGAATTTAGCTGATTTACTGAATGACAAAAAAGCAACCTGGGAAAAATTCAGAACATTGAGTAAAAATCTAAAAGGGAATAGGAACAAGTATAAGTATAGACTGCCACAGTACAGAAATATTTTTGTTTGTTTGAATGGTGCTAAATGCATTAATTTTTCAGCTATATCATAGCTTCCCGTTTTTATTGGGAGAGGAAGCCGGAGTACCATGAGAAAACTGCAATTTTTGTCAATTAAGCTGGAGTCAAGTGCACTCTGTCCAAAATAGGACTCGACCTGGAACCTCAGTGTTTACAGACCATGTGATCAATATTTGATAAACTACCTTTACCACTCAGCCACAATGGCAGAAATATAGACAGCGTTGAAAAATTTGGCTTTATACACAGACAAAAAGCATGGTAATATCCAATTTACAGCTTATGTGGAAGATTTGAATGGCACTGGACACAATGCAGCAAATGGTGTCATTGTGTCTCAACAGTGTATAGGTAAGTTTCAATCCTGCAATTTCACAAAAATATGGCAGTATTAAAATGTAGTTCTATTATTGTTTGGTTTTATTTGTAGACAAATATTAATACAATGTAGATGAATATGTATCCCTATGTACTCATTTAATGGACAATGTACATGTCTACATACAGTGAAATTTTAAAAATCTGTGCGATTATTATATCAAATAAGTTTTAATGAAATAAACTTTTCTGACTGATAGCAAACCAATAGCTGCCTAATATCTTGTATTGGAGATATATAATAAACATCTAAAATTCATTAATTTTAATGATGTTGTTATTCAGGAAACATGGGACTCCACCTACAGAATACTTAGTAAAAGTGTGCAAGTACACAAGGGAAATTGTATAGTACTCAATATACATTGTAAGTGTGGTTGGGAATATACCTTTATCTTTATTACCAAAGTCAAATAACTATAGGTATACAAATACAACTAAATAGTATAACAAAAGATGGTTTTCGTTCAACATTACAACAAGTCATCTCCTAGTTTACTGGCTCTATATATATATTTTCCTAAATTACATAATTCTTTTACATTATTTGAACTCATTAATTGTATAAACCTGTACATTGATGGTGTTCTCCAATAGTAGGGTTTAATTAAATTAACTCTAAAACCATGAAAAATTTTACATTTGAGAACAAAAAGCAATTCGTCTTCGAGTTCAATTTTACATAAACTACAAATTCTCATGTGTCTAGGAATACCAAAAAATCTACCGGATTCTACAAAGAGATTGGGACTACATACCCCGGTAAACGTATTTTGGTAAGTTTTGTACACATTAGGTATACCTTTTAACTAGATAATATTGTAAACATAAGTTATCTACCATGTATTGGTAGTTAGAACACTTGACACTACTATGTAATAAACTGTCAGCCTCTTGTTTGGAGATGTCTGATAAACTTTGCTTGATCATAGCAAGTGATGAATCACAAAAGTTTTTCTGGTGACAGAACAACAAATGGTTTATCCATATGTCACCAAGACCTATGTCATAAAGTTCATTCTTTATAAAGTGTAGCCAGTTGCACTTGTTGCCAGAGCAACTAGAAAGATCTTCATATAGCATATTATAAAAACCTTTCAAGATACAATTTTGTGTGTTTGCAAGTTTGACCCAATATTTAAACATTCTGAATTTTCTGTGCAAAATTAGAGGGCTTCTTCCTAGCTCATAATAAACCATAAGGTTATTTGTAGATGTTTTCACATGTAGAATATTTTTACAATAATCCAAGTGGACTTTTTCAATAGCAGGAGCTTTGTGTGCACCCCATACCTCACAACCATAGCTAAGTATGCTGTTAATGTATGTATCAAACAATGACAATAAAGTGTGAAAATTAAAATACAAAGAACGTACATTTCTTTGTACATGTAGTTTGTCACTGTAGTCATGGTGATGTATTGCTTGTTTGTTTGAACTGTGTTTATGCCAATTTCAGCAATTTTGCACCTATATTATTCGGTTAGTTGTAGCATTTTTTAGTTATAATCTAAGAAAAAACCCTTTTCATGAACAAATATATTAACCCCCAAAAAAGTGAAGCTCGCATATTATATGAAAACTGATGAAACCATTTTTGAGTAAGAGTCTAAATAATCCCCTCTTTTTTCATGAAAATAGTCCAATAAACCAGTGAAAAATAAATAGAAATTTACCAAAAAAATGCAGAATGTGAGGCTAACATAATAAATAATTGTGTGCATGGTGGGACATTTGTATACCACAATACGTCTGTCATAGATGAACATATAAAACTACATCGATGTTGGAAACAATTAATAAGTACTTAACACTACTTATATCTCTAAAGCCATAAAAATCTGTTAAAACACTACAGAAAGTTCATTGAATGATAAAATTAATAAAAAAATCAATCGAAATGGCTAAAAAAGGCAACATTTGCAAAAGAGTGAAGCAAAAACATTAGCCTATTTTCAACCATTTTACTTGTTTCTTGAAACTGTAAACGATAGGTTATATCCATTGGCATTGTATTATAGGCTTAAAAGTATCAGTCCACAGAATCAGACAAAATGCATACATGTGATGGCACATGAAGGAAAAAAATGCAAACTTTTAATCATGGAATTTGATAAAACTATCCAATATAACAACAATCTAATTTATTAAAGTTCTGAATTATTTTGCCTTTTTAAGATATAATCATTTGAAATTTAGTTGAATTGTACAGTGAAAAATGCGGGGAAATTTTCCAGCCAAATTTTTCTCTATATAACCAGTCAAAAATTATCTAGGCAATTGACACTTTTTCAAATGTAAAATCTTGTTAGAATTTGTTTTTATATCAAAATGAATGAATCTAAGGAAAAAAAACTAAAAACAAAATTTTTGATGTGCCGCCCACTGCCTGACCCTTAGCTAGAATACTACTTAAATGCTAAATCCTCACCGAAATCTCATAAAAAATGTTTAAACAATATTGCAAAAACATATAGGTAGATTTTGGCATAAATCTTGAAAACCAAAACTCTAAATTAATTTGTTTTATAAATCATTAAAATGCAAAAATAAAAAGTATGAAAACAAGATACCAAATGCAAGGTCATCTTTATGAAAGAAGAAACTAATGAATATAAAAATTATAACCTTCTCAAGAGATGGACATCCAGAATTGTCAACTTGTGAAGGATGTCTTTCCAGAGGGCATTACCTGGAGGGAAGACAACTAATGTAAGTTGACAATTCTGGATGTCCACCAATTAAGGAGACATTACTGTTTTCTTACACCAAGCAAACCAAAAAAGACCAATCTAGACCACAATGCTTCTTTTATAGGTTATATTTCATTATTCTGTGTTTTCAAAAATCTGTTGCCAGCCATAATTGGTAAATGTAAATGATGCAGACAGTTTCTGGTTCTCAATCAGGCGAGTTCACATGAGACAACCTATAAAACTTATTTTGTGGGTTGTCCAGGAGGACATCTAATTAATACATGTCAAATGATATTATTCTGATCCACTCAGTATGTGTCTTTATGTGACCTTTAATAATAATAATATGTCTTGCTTGAAAATAACAGACAAGTGTGGACACAGAAAAACGTCTCGCCTGCATTCCGCATCAGTAACGAAAATAAATTTCGTCATAAGCGTTACGTAAATAGCATTAAATATCAGCAGCAGCCTGTATACAAAATATTGTCACCATACCCTGCATAGTTACAGGGGAACAGCCGTAACCCAAAAACTTTAACGTAGTCGCTGGACTGTGAAATTGAGGTCAAGGTCAGGTGGAACCTACCAGACAGTCATGTACTATTCATCAGCAACCTATACACCAAATATTGACATCCTACCATGTGTAGTTACAGAGGAACTGTCGTAACCCAAAAACTTTAACGTAGTCGCTGGACGGTGAAATTGAGGTCAAGGTCAGGAGACACCTACCAGACAGTCATGTACTAGTCATCAGCAACCTATACACCAAATATTGTCATCCTACCATGCATAGTTACAGAGGAACTGTCGTAACCCAAAAACTTTAACATAGTTGCTGGACCGTGAAATTGAGGTAAAGGTCAGGTGACACCTACCAGACAGTCATGTACTAGTCATCATCAACCTATACACCAAATATTGTCATCCTACCATGCGTAGTTACAGAGGAACTGTCGTAACCCAAAAACTTTAACGTAGTCGCTGGAGTCATGTACTAGTCATCAGCAACCTATACACCAAATATTGTCATCCTACCATGTGTAGTTACAGAGGAACTGTCGTAACCCAAAAACTTTAACGTAGTCGCTGGACCGTGAAATTGAGGTCAAGGTCAGGTGACACCTACCAGACAGTCATGTACTAGTCATCAGCAACCTATACACCAAATATTGTCATCCTACCATGCGTAGTTACAGAGGAACTGTCGTAACCCAAAAACTTTAACGTAGTCACTGGACCGTGAAATTGAGGTCAAGGTCAGGTGACACCTACCAGACAGTCATGTACTAGTCATCAGCAACCTATACACCAAATATTGTCATCCTACCATGCGTAGTAACAGAGGAACTGTCGTAACCCAAAAACTTTAACGTAGTCACTGGACCGTGAAATTGAGGTCAAGGTCAGGTGACACCTACCAGACAGTCATGTACTAGTCATCAGCAACCTATACACCAAATATTGTCATCTTACCATGCGTAGTAACAGAGAAAAACTTTAACGTAGTCACTGGACCGTGAAATTGAGGTCAAGGTCAGGTGACAGGTGACTGACTGGCAAGTACTCATCATAAGCTACCTCTGGACCAAATTTGATGGACCTAGGGCTTGGGCTTACAAAGATATGAAGCAAGATGTCAAGTGTTTACGCCGCCGCCGCCGCCGGATTCCCATACATATGTCTCGCCTCCAGCGACTTTCGTCGCAGGCGAGACAAAAACTACTTGAAGCAGTGGTCAGATCGACTAAAATCAGTTTTTCACACACATTTATTCATCTCAGAGTAGACAACACAATTATGGTGTTGTCTTTTGTACATTTATTTCTGCCTTTATAATTTTATTTCTGTTTGCACATCTTCATGGCAGTACACATATTAGGGCCATCCAAGTTTTTGAAAATTGTGTTTTAATTCATTTACATGTCAACAAAATGTGCATGTAATGGTAATATCAATGAGCATGTCAAATAGTCATCCTACAACTGGCAACAAGGTTAATAATAATTATTATAGCAGCTTGACTTCATTTCAATAAATAAGGCCCTTTTTTCTCTAAAGATACTTACAATATCTTTAGCATCCACTCTAGTTCCGACTATTTTAACTCGAATTTCATCATCTTGTTGAATAACAACATCCTAAGAAAACAAAAACACAGCAATTAGTTAATAGTTAGTGCCCTTTATCAAAAGTATAGATCACACTTTATCTAATTTCTATTAAGTCATTTAGCCAATTTAAATATATTTCATTTAATAGCAACTACAGAAGTCATTTAAAGCTCCAAGAAAAAATTTTGAAGGTTACTATCTACCAAAAAATAGTTCCTGTCATTAGGTTGTATTAGATTAGATTTTTGTCTGACATAATTCCTAAAATGAGCTTAATATTCAAAAAAGCAAGTAAAAAAACAATAATACAGGAAAGTGATAAATTACTTCCAGTTAGTTCATATACATGTACTAGTATGTTAATGTTAATCTGGCAATGGAATAATATTTCTACTTTTAGTCATGTTGTCCATCTGACATCTGCTTGATCTACAAATAACATTGTGAAACTGGCCGAATCAAGTACCATGCAAGACAACATGGTTTGACTGTAACAGACAAGGAGTTAACAACCAATTTGAACTGTTAATGGTAAAAGCTTAAAATTGAGTTTGTACACACAAGCAGTAAAATATTAAATTACCTCTAACTTACTACAATTAAATATACAGCTAGACAAAATTATCTGGTAGAATAAAATATTTCTGAGTACTGATATTTTAAATAATAAGAATTTATACAGTACACATGTATCAAGCACATGGTATCACAAGAGAAATAAACAGCACTGGGGTCGTGAGTTCAAGTCAGGCAAGGTGTGCTCAACTCGAACCTCAAAAGACAAGGACTGAGAGTTTGCCTGCCAAGTTTTGTGTTAATCACTAGTGCACTCATCACTCCCTCCAAAAATTAAAACTGGCTGCCAAGATATTCATGTAGCTAAAATAGGGCTAAAGTGGTGTAAACATCCCTAAATAGTGCAGGTCGTTTTTTTCTGTGATTAGTACCTTGCCCCCAGTTTTAAAAAATTCTTCACATTGAGGATTTCCTCAACTTAAATATTAACAAGTCAGATTGCAGGAAAGTTTAAATTTGGGAAAAATCTCCAGGATTTGATAAGTTTCATAAAAACTAAGGAAAAAACCACAGTCTGATACATAATGTTAAAAGTATTCTACACAATTCCTTCTTCTTCAATAACTGGCAGAGATTGGATAAATCATTGTGACAAAGTTCTACACTGTTCAGCCACCATGGTGACCATAGAAAATACTTACTTCATCTTTAGTCTTATAACAAGGAGGATTTGAGTTTGGATCAAATTCCATATCAGCTGGAATTGACTGAAAAAGACAATATAAAAATATGTAACATTCTCATATGTGTACTAAATAATGATGTCTGTGAAATGATTAATATATTCACATCATATGACAGTTACATATAGGATCTTACATTGGTATGAGTGGATTATGGGATTTCTCCTATTGAGATAATCCAAGAGTACTAATGTAAGATTCTGTTTCTCTTATTTGAAAAAGTACTAAATTTGTGAAATGAAGTACAAATTCTCCCAACCCCAATTGTACGTTCATGACTTGAATATGTGGTAAATGGAAGGTGTTTTGTTTATGACATCTTCAGTTCTTATTATGACGTTATTATTTTAAACCAATCAACTGCTGAGTTCTTCTTAAGTTATGATTACATTGAACAATTAAGGAAAACATCATATTCATCTTCTATGACATTAAAATAATGAACAATGTCTGTGTTGCTATAAATAGATAATAACATCAGACACCCATTCAAACCTTAAGTTATAAACATAGCAATTGCATGAATCTTAATCTTTTTTGTTAAGTAGTTATTAAAACTCTACTTACATGTCTGGATATAAAGCATGACAGTGGTCCAATCTCAGTAAATAAACCAACCTAAAACAATGAATCTATGTACACAATATTGTAACAAATGAGTGATTGTTTGCTTTATGTCTAGCAAGCAGTGTTTCAGATTTATTCAAAATAAAAACAGTGTAAAAACAATAAATCAAAAGGTAAATGAATAGACCAATGAGGTCAAAATTTTGACTGCCACTAGAAAACATATGAAGTATTGGCTTGGGTTGGGATAAAGATTTTAGACTTTTGTAGTGGCTACACAGATCACAGTGTTTCAAAATCTACAAAAGGGTCTTTATCATACAAGTACTACTGTAGCATGGCAGCCCACTATAGTCCATACTCAGGCTTTCTCTATTAAAACACTAAAATTTAACAACATTCCATACCCAAAAAGAGCCTCCCCATCTGCCAAATGGGGATGTGCTGAGCAGCTCTGTGAGTCAACTACTGTGAACCCTCCCAGTGTAACAAATGAAACATGGATGTTTGCAAGAACTTCTTTGTACAAGTGCAATAACAAAAGTGTAAACCTTTCTTTCATCGATGTTTCACAGATGAATTCCATACCACATGAAATTCCCTTCTTGTGGTTAACAAGATTTATCTCCCATTTGCAGAGTTATCTGTTCTTTACAGCAGATATTTTATAGGTGTCAAAAGTTGTTTTTCTGCAATATTTTTTTATTTATTGACAAATAGCAAAGCGTTTGGTAAAATTTATTATGATGTGACAACTAATTCTGCAGTGTTGTACAGGAACACTCAGTCCACAGAAGTTATTTAGAAAAAATAAAACATTATTTTCCCCATCTGTTCAAAACCCGATACCTGCTGTTAAAAAAGACAACTCGTGAATATAGGAAGTTATAGGAAGTAACTCTGTATTCCGGAAATAGGGAATACATTCAGCAACCCTCAAGCTAATTAAAATTAAATCTTTCACTTGCTTCCCCATTTCCTATTGACGCTGCATAATAAAAAGGGGAAGCAACTGAAAGATTTAATGTTAATTAGATTGAGCAACGCTATCAAACAACATAAATCATCCTTAGTATGCAGCAACACTTCAAACGATTATATGCATTATATGCAGTTACACTGACCTTGTTAACTTGAGTTACAACAGCATCTAACACTTCCCCTTTAAATGGTCTGAACACAATGGCTTTATATTTGACAGGATATACAACAAATCCTCTGCTGGGCTGTATCAACCCAGCCCCTATGTTATCTATAGTGGTAACAGCAATCACAAAGCCATACCTAGAAATGGAAAACACCTACAATGTATATTGTACAGACAGTCACACCTTTGTGTTACAAAGGGTTAATTGACTCAGTTTTTTAATTGAGCAACTGTGTTACTAAGGGTTACATAATACAATTTGTATTTGATCTTTTTTATACATTTCTCATGTTCTGGCATTAAGGCTGTCAAAAGAAATTATAACCTACTAACAAAAAACTATTATTTAATTGAAAAAAAAATTAGTCAGGGGATGACAGTTATTCCATGACTATACAACATTTGGTCATTTCAAAAACCTTGATAAATCTTTCACATTTAACAAATCACATGAACTTTTGTTTAAAAAGATAAATTTTAAATACTAAGTACTACATATTGTAAACATAAAAGGGCGAGTATAAATTTAAAACTTAGCAGTTATAAACTGCAGTGAACAACATACTTGTATCTTGTATTTAAAACTCTGACAATATATTTAAATGAAGTTTTGTTGAAATCTAGTGAAGTATACAAAATTGCTAGTCTAGAAAAAAGTTAAATATCCTGTGAGTAAGTATACTTTCCTGTATTTATGGTTGGGCTACAATAATCTAATCTGATAACAGTATTTAATACAACTTACTTTCCTGTACAAGTCCCTTCCACTTCAGTAAACAGCTTTTGTTTAACTATATTTAACAAATTCGGACCAAAGTAACGTGGGTGTAGCAAGATTTCATGCTCAAGAGAAACCTAGAATATAAAATATAAACACATTATTCAAAAGAAACAACAAACAGGATGGCAGGTTACATAAACACAAAATTTAAAGGATGGGGTTCTTTGTTAAATTTACAAAAAATTAATTATTTTCAAATATATTAAGCCTAAATATCCTTTAAAGAATAGATAAGTTTTATTCTTATCTTTAGTTTTTAAAGTTTAATTTTTTTACTGTGTACTTCCCCCAAAAATGTTAAAATAATGATCTTTAAACATGCATATAACTCTTATTTTTAGACTGATCTAAAACTCCGGTTTTGTTGATTTGTTTGTTTTGTAAGTAGAAAATTGTGGTCTATTAAATGCAGATTTTTACTCCGACAGCATATTGTAATAGTTATTTCCAGATACCAGGAATTTAACATTGAGCCATTTTTGCTTCTGTAAGTTTCTGTGGTTGTCATTTTATGATCATTTCATGATCATAAGTGGCTTTAGTCCTAGAATCCTCTGCCATCCAATGATTATTTGCATGGCATGTCCGCGAGCTCTCCACAAGCAAAACAGGGAATTTCACGCCACAGGTCAGAGTCTGGATATTTGATCGTGTCAGGATGTTATAAAACATTTTGTCTAGTTAAAATATATATAATACAATAATATACTGACGGAAATAAGCTTAGAAATGCAGTTAAATCAGCTTAAATGAAGGTATTATGCGAGCAAAGCAAAGGTCACTAATGTACAGAGTCTGCCAAATTGCACGAGACCCAAAATATGATAATTGAAAAAAACCTGGGCTACTCGGAATGCATTGGGTATTTTGGCTTCTTTTTTTTTACAAACGGCTATATAAAATTAAAGTGCTTATTTTTGAAATTACTACAAAAATACCAGACAAATTTTTTCAATCAGCAATGCTGTATTTGAAATTGAGTTTTGTGACGTCACCAACACATTAAAACATCACGTCATCAATGAAATATAGAGGCACTGTTAGGGGGCTATTAAGTAACGACAAGAACAATGTGCGATGCTCGCATTTTAGGCTGCGCCTACATTCATATTAAGATTATACTAGTATTCAAAGTGAAAAAATATCTAAAGAACTAAATTATATAGTTTAACTGGATCAAAATGTTTTATCATGTTTATAACATCTGGAAATATGCAGACTCTGACCGAGGTCGCAAAATCCCTGTTTTACTTATGGAGAGCTTTCCGAGGTTTCACGCAAAAAAAGCATCGGATGGCAGAGGATTCTCTGATTTAAGTGGCTCATTATCAATGGTACACGAGGCAGATTAAATTTTGAATCTTATACAGCATGAAAGACATTATTTCACCATAAAAACCTATAAAACTGTACATAAAATGTTTATTGTGGTATAATGACTGTTTATGTGGCACTGTGGTTACCTGCAGTGTCGTTTGGTAAATAGTCACACGATTTTAACCTGTTACTCAGTAAACCATTTATTTTAAATTGATTTCCTTCATTTTACCTAACCATATAATGGAAATATAATATCACTTTATTTATCAAAATCTCGATCTTTTAGGTGAATTACATTACACTTTTTTTTTATAGGTGCTATAATTGAGTATTCTTTATATTAGCACTTGGACATTTGATTTCTATATCATATCCATATGGTCAACCCACAGTTGATAAGTATATGTGTAGTATTAAATCAGTTGAAATGAATCATGGAACTTATTATTACTATTAACTGATTTAGTTAATAACATTAACAATGAAACTTAAGCGTAAAAGGAACAACTTTCCAATGACAATTGACAATTTTATGGCCAAGTATAATAAAGGCAAGCACGTTAGAATAAACACTTTATCCCTCTCTCTCTATCGCTTTTTTAACTTATATTTCCTTGTCCTTTTCATAGATACTTGAGAAAAGGCTTATAAAAAAGAAAATAATTACATGATAAAACATTGTTCTTTTCTTAATAATTGTCTCCCTTTACGACTGTTTTTTGTTACCGGTACATGTGAAGCAAGATCAGCATTTAAATCGGAAACCAGTATTTCTGGTACCTAAATCGATTAGAACTATTGTTGTATCATTTATTCGAAATTTTCTTTTGGAACCAGTTACAAGATCATGCTAACTGAATGTACAGTTGAAGCATCGAATATGTACAGATGAATGACACTACACATTATAAAGCTTTATAAGAATTAGTCATTCTCCGACATGTTTTGCAGTGCACTGATACGCCGCACGCTTAGCCTCAGCAGCATAAAGAACTCATTTAAAGTTACAGAAACACGTGTAAGAGTAAGACGGGCCCCAAGCCAAGGACAAGGGGATGAAATAAATAGAATACAACTAATAAATAAGATTCAGATACTAAACATTTAACAAACCACCACTTATGAGTTATCATTACCAAAAAATATTGTTGTCTAAGTCGAACACACAAAACTGACAAAACTCTCTTGTTAGGTGTTTTCCTATTTCCATTAATAAAACCACTTATTTCATGTTTATTTTCAACGTTGTTTATCAGATATTGATATTTTATTTTTTTAGTGAAATGCGAAGTTTCATCTTTAAACGCATTTTCACATGCGCAAATTCCGCAAGAATGTCAAGTTAAGTTTGATATGAACAAAGTTTGTACACCCATGCAAAATACTAGTACGCTAAACTTAAAGAAAAATGTCTAAGTTTTCAAAAAATTGCCTTACCTAAGTTACCTTTATAGTATATCAAGGATGTTTAAAGTTCTGTTTGAAGCTTTATTTGAGATACCCCTTCACAGGGGCTGCTCTGGCTTCTAAAAAGCTGGCGCCAAAAAAATCGCCAACTGCAATTTTCCGTCGCCAGTTTTGTAAAAGTGTCGCCATATTAGAAATCGCTAGATTACTATATGACATGGCGAAATTGTTTAACACTATGTAGTATGTGTGACATATTCTGTAACGTCGGACGAAATCAAAGTTTGCCGGACTCTTAATTCAAATTTTCAAAAGTTTGGTCTCGAGCAGCCCGTACACTAATTGTATTTTAATCATGAAAAGATGTGTGAGTGATTTCTTGTTGGCAGAAAACCAAAATTTTACAGTAATTTATTAGAAACATCTATTCCCGTGAATGAACTTAAAACCGGAAATACTGAAAATAAAACTACGCATGTGTAAGAGTTTTCTAATTACGAAATTAAGACGGACATCCGGTCCGGAAATCACTCGGCAACGACGTCAGTTTTCATACCTGTATTTTATTAATTACATTATAAAAAAAAATATTACTACAAAAATATGTTTGTTTTGCTATTTTTATAAATTAATTAACAGCATCAATTGTTTTATTACACGTCTACTCGTTATTTGTGATGCAGGTAAAGCTGCTTTTCATCAGACAACTTTGTTGATTCATTTATTGCCGATTTCCGTTTAATAACTCCAAATAACACACATGTCACTGGATACTACACAATACACTTGTATTTACGACCATAGAAGCCGACAAAGGATCTTTAATGATGCAATCGCCGATTACAGATAAATTTAAAACGTGCATGCATCGTTTAACACTATAAAACCTTGGCGCCAAAAAAATCGCCAGACGCAATATTTTGTCGCCAAATGAAAAAAAAAATCGCAATTGGCGACATTGGCGAAGCCCAGCGCGACCCCTGCACTTCACTCCCATTACACTTTATGGCCAATCGGATTTAAATCCATCTTACGGATTTTTTTTTTAAAGAAACAAATTTTTCATTTGTTACAATTACAACAAATTGTATGTTACTTGATTCTGTAATTTTTTTTTTTAATTTAATTTTTTTATTTTCCAACAACAAATACATAAATCTACATATGAATATCACAATAATAATGAATAATTATACAATTGTAGTAACTTTAAGTGATATGTATACAAAAATAAAACAGTTGCTGAATTTTTTTATAAGAGTTTTAAGAAAGGTAGGTATAGAAGAAGTGAAAAGAAGAGAAATGGGAGAAAGAAGTATCTTTATTTCAAGTGAAAAACTGAAATTTTGCCTTTCCTGCTTAAGTATATATATATAATATACAGTATTGTAAGTTATAAATGATATATTTTGTACATTCATCATATATGTATACATAATAAAGTTTTAATTTAATAAAATATGATAAGCATTCCATAATTTATTAAACTTAGTCATTTTTTTGTTTTTAACAAACATCATCTTTTCAATCAAGTACATGTGTTTAAGCTTTTCTTTTAATGATTGCAGGCTTAATCTACCTTTACAACACCTAGTATTATATATGTATTGTTTTATGTTGAGCAGTATAATATTTTCAGCATTTCCATAATAAATTTTACTTATATTACCAAACAGAAAGTTTTGGCAGATGAATGATATACTTATACCATTTGAGAGTAACCAATTTTCAGTATCTGTAATAAATGATTGTACATGTTCACACTCCCAGAATAAATGTTCAATAGTTTCAATATTTGTTTGGCAAAATGTACACTTTGGATCATCAGTAATTCTGATTTTACAGAGAAATTTATTTGTTGCAACGATTCTATGATTGATTCTATACTGAAGCCACTGTAATTTGGTGTTTTTGGTGACTACAAATGGTAACTTAAAGAATTTATTCCAATTTTGTTCATTGGTATGAAAGATATCACACCATTTAGTTTTACCATTCGGAATACTTTGATTTCTGTTTAGAATGGAGTACATATCTTTAGATCCCTTGGTATTTTTTAGGAACACTTGAATGACTGATGGGATGAAAGGCGAGTTCAAATTATAATTTTCTTTTATAAACATTTTTGCTGTTTCTGTTAAAGCTGCAATAATGCTATTATACTTCATGACATTATTTTTTATTAGAAAGTTGTGTTGTATATGGTCAAAAGAGTAAAATGATCCATCTGTGTTTATTAAATCATTTATATATATAATTCCAGCATTAAACCAGTCTTTATAAAAAACTGGCTTATTATCTATTTGGACTTTTTCATTCATCCATATTGGACTTGAAAGAAAATTTTCCCAAGCTTAAGTGTTATTTTGTTCTTTTTCAATTATCATTTGCCATGATTTTAGAACATCTTTCCAAAATTTATTTTTTATTTTCATTTGCAACTGTTTTATGTTATACATTCCACAGTTAAATATTTGTTTACTTTCAATAGTAGAAAGAAATATATTTTGCCATTTGCTGTTAGTTCGAAGGATTCGTCTTATCCAAGTACTTTTTAGAGCAAGAATAAAAGCATATAAGTTAATCATTTTAAGTCCACCCTCTTCATAACCCTTTTGTAATACTTCTTTTTTGACTTTGTGAATTGGTGAAGCCCATATAAAAGAAAACAGGAGATTATTTAACTTTTTAATAGTCTCATCGCTTGGATTTGGTAATGAAATAATCAAATGGTTAAGTATTGGTAGGATAAGTGATTTTATCACTGTTATTCTGCCTATTACAGTAAGATTCCGCTTAGACCATTGCTTAATAACATTTTTAATCTGCAGAATTCTATCGTCATAATTCGCCTGAATATAGCTGAAATATTGCTGCTCGGGCGTTAAACACCATTAATCAACTATCGTCATAATTAATGTCATTTATTTTATCTAAATCAACATCAAATGTAATGCCTAATAGTTTAAAAGAAGTTTCACCCCAAGCAAGGTTCCTGTTTGGACAAAGTATTTCTTTACTGTATTTTTTACTGCCAATCCAAATAACCTGTGTCTTAGAAAAATTTATATTTAAACCTGATATATCCGCAAACCAATCTAATTCTTTCAAAGCTTCATTTAATGATTCTTTAGTACCATCTAAAATCAAGGATGTATCATCTGCAAATTGTGACAGCTTATGCTCTATTTTAGTAACTGATATCCCAGTTATTTTTGTATTATTTCTGATTTTGACTGCTAAAATTTCTGCACAAAGGATAAAGAGGTAAGGAGATAAAGGATCCCCTTGTCGACACCCACGTTCTATATTGAAAAATTCTGACAAATGCCCTCCCTGAATAACAGCAGAATTTATATTTTTGTAGAAAACTTTTACCCAGTTTATTATTGACTCACCAAAATTAAAAAATTTCAAAACATTTAAGAGGAATTCCCAGGAAATTGAATCAAATGCTTTTTCAAAATCTATAAGTAATAAAAGGCCAGGGATCTCATTTTTTTCTGCATACTGCATTATGTCATATATAAGTCGTATGTTTTCCCCAATATACCTTCCACTTATGAAACCTGCCTGATCCTTATCTATGAGAACGTCCAAAACCCTTTTAAATCTACTTGCTATTACTCCTGATCCAATCTTATAAACAGTGTTCAGGAGAGAAATAGGTCTCCAATTATTTAAGAAGTGTCTAGGTTTATTACCTTTTGGGAGACAAGTAATAATTCCTTGTTTTTGGGTTATTGATAATTCATCCTTCTCTGCCCCATAGTTCAGAGAGTCTGTTACAAAAAACTTAAAATCTTTCCAAAAAAATTCAAAGAATTCAGTTGAAAAACCATCTGAACCTGGGCTTTTATTGCTTTTCATTTTATATAGAATTTCACTTGTTTCCTTAATGGTTATTTTCCCTTCCAAACTATTCTGCTCATCTATACTAAGTTTTCTAAGTTGGATATTTTTCATTTCTTGTTCAATGTCTTTCAATTTACCTCCCTTATCCAGGTCTTTATTTTTATACAAATTTTCATAAAATTTTTTGACCTCCTTTAATATTTCATTTTGCTTTGTAACTATAACCCCATTTTCTTTTCAACTTTTGGTATTATTTTACTAGTAAAATTCTTTGACTCAAGACCACAAAAGTAATTCGTAGGTTTTTCCCCCTCTTCTATCCACTGTATTCTTGCTCTTATCATTTTACCTTTTAATTTATTTCTTCTTAAATTTTCTAATTCTTTTTTTTTATTTTCAAAATGCTGTAAAGAACTTTCGTCAACTTTTTCCTCTAATTCAGCTATTTCTTTTTTTAATTCATTCTCTTTTTTTTCTGTTTCTCTTTTTTTATAGCTTGAATACGAAATAGATATGCCTCTTATTTCCATTAATAATGTTTCGAGAAATAATTGTATGTTTATTCTAAAATGAATTTTGTCGTTATCAATATCCTGGATTTTATCCAGGTCATATACAAGGGCAGCATACTGTTTTTTAATATCTAGAATTTTGTTGTTGACTATATTAGAGTATTCTATGTCATACAGTAGGGAGTTGTTAAATTTCCACAGTCCTTTTCCTCGTATAAAGGGGTTAAAATGTAGGTCCAAAAGTACCATTGAGTGGTCTGAGCGATAACTTGGTTCTACTTTACAATTATTTAAGTTTAGTAACATGCTTTCTGAACACAGGAAAAAATCTAACCTTGCTTGTTTGAAAGGAGTTCTTTTACGCCAGGTAAATCTGCGCAAGTCAGGGTACAGTTCCCGAAATGGATCATAAAGACCCCTTTCTTCCATAACTTCTAAAATTTTATCTCTTGCTTTAGGATTATTGATATGTAAATAGTTAGAATAGTCTATATCTGGGTTAAGAACAAGATTAAAGTCCCCACAAAGTATATAACTCTCATTTTCAAAATCATCAATAACTGTCATAATTTGTTAAAAAAAAATTGGGCAGTCTATATTTGGGCCATACAAGGAGACAAGTGTAACTCTAAGAGTGTCAATAATAAAATCCAAAGCTAAGTAATTTCCATTTACATCTCTCTTCTCTTTCAGGACTTTGAATTCAAAATTATTATTAAACATAATAGATACACCTCTAGAGTTAGAACTGTATGAAGAAAAAAAGCATTCATAGCCCCACACTGCTCTTATATTTTTTTCGTTTTCTGGTGTAAAATGAGTGTCTTTTAGGCAGTAAATATTATAGTTTTTGGCTCTTAAAAAATTTAAAACATCTTTTCTTTTTGTGTGGTCATTTAACATGTTTAAACCTTGACAATTCACTGTTAATATTTTCAAAGCACACATAACAATGTATAAATATGTAGTGACATAAATGACGAAATAGACATGAGAGTAACAGCAGACCTAGGGCATATAATGTTCTCTTGATGAAAGTAAATGTTAATTTTCATCTTAATGAGAAAAAAAATACTAGACACCATGTAGATTAAAGACATCCATGTAGGAGAACACATCAAGAAATATACAAATATAAACATAATTTGTACAAAGTAAGCAGGATGGCAAAATGTAATGAACTGAAAAAGGCACAAGGACTAAGGAACAAATATTTGAGTAGTAAACTATAGACAGAAGATAGTTGGAAAAGAGAAAAGGATAAACAGAAAGAGCAAAACAGAAATAAAAAACAATAAAAATTACAACGTCCACCATATAACCAATATAATGGTATTTCTCAGTAATTGCAGAATTATATGTCAATTACAATGTTGGCACTACATGTAAATATCAAATATGTTGTGGTGATTATTTGATCAGGGGGAGGGAGAATTTATTATAGTATCGAGAGACAAAAATTGTTATATAAAAAAAAACAAAAAAACAAATGGAATAGTAAATGTTTTGATTCTGTAATTTTGGTTTACTGTTAAATTCAAAATGTCACCTCATTGTAAAATTTAGCCTCGATATTTCAAACATGGATTACTTAAAGTGAACATAGTTTAATTTATTGAAAACAGGTGTTGTCTTTGTGTTTGTTGGTTTCATTATATTTCATAAGTTGCAATATACAGAATAAATTTAAAAGACTGATGAAAATGATAAATATAAACATGAGTGGGAGGTTTTATGTTATAGAACTAGGTGTTTTCGATAACTTTTTAATTTTTATTTCTGCTTTTCATTTGTATTACTACTTCTGTGTTTATATATAGAACCAAAACCCAACACATTTTTAATGCAAAAATTTAAAATGCCTAATAATGACGCATTTATTCAGGAATTTTTTGCCACCATCCATATGGGTTTTCTACAGGTACAAACTCACAGACACAGGCATTTATTCTTCAACATTATGAAATAGCTTTCTTTGTTCAATCAATATTTTTGGAACTGCTAAATTTTTTCTTGGACTACAACACCTGTGAGTATACTTTTGGTGTGTCAGTTCAATACGTTGAAAGAAACCTTCACCCTTGATTTCTAGTATTTGTGTAGGACTAATGGAAACTAAACAATATTTGGATGGGAAATTCAAAGACCACCAACATAGGACTAAGTTTGGTATAGGATCACCACCCTATGGGAAAATGTTAAAATGCATTCTTTTCCGAAATTGAAGGCATACTGCACATGAATACAGAAGTTCATTTATTTTGATTTGAAACCCAAGATAACTGCCTCCAAAGGACATATTTTATATTGAAACGTTCAGGGAAAATGTTTTTAAAATGGCTTGTTATCTAAATCTATTGAACCTGGCACTTGAAACCAAACTTGGTCACATTATTTACTGTATGGTCCACTGTAATGTTTGCTTTTTTTATCCTGATTGTTATTGTTTGTTTGTTGTTTAACGCCACTTTCAGCAATTTTTCAGCTTTATCATGGTGTCCAGTTTTTATTGGAGGAGAAAGCCGGAGTACCCGGAGAAGACCCCCAACCTGCGGTAGGAAAACTGGCAATCCTTGTCAATTAAGATTGGAGTCGAGTACACCCTGCCACAGTGCAATCGAACCCGCAATCTCAGTGTTGACAGACCACGTGATCAATAGTAGACGAATTACCTTGACCACTCGGCCACCGAGGCCCCTGATTGAAATTGTAAAATGGCTGCTATAGCAGAACATAGTTTTAAATAAGACCCTATAAAGCAATTAGAAAATATCCAAGTACCTTTTATTCAGCAACATGAATGTTTGATTAAAATTAAAATTAAAAAATTAAAATATAAAAAATAACAATCAATCATTGTTTAACATGTTTAAGATTAGATATGTTAAACCAATAAACTATCGATTACATAATCAATGTATAAAAAGCTTTTAGGGTTACAATAAATCTCTGTTGACCATGTATATTTTATGCTTACTTAAAATAAAAATAAACCATTAGAAATTTATAGTTTTAAAAAATCTATCTCTTCTCTGTGTGAGGAACTAATTAAATCCTCTAAATAAACTTCAATATTTTTTTCTGTCTGATAAGTTAATTTTAAAACTGCTATTGATTATTGTACTCCCATTATAAACTTCCTTTTATTGTCTTGTATTAAGCTAAACCTGCTTGGCATTATTTTTCTTTACTTCCACTTAATTGAGTAATGTACAATAACATTGTAAAATAGTTATTGTGCTTCTGGGTATGTTTACTGTTTGTTTGATAGTGTTTAATACCACTTTTAGCAATTTTTCAGCTATACCATTAGTTGAGTTTTTATTGGGATAGGAAGCTGGAGTACCCCGAGAAAACCACCGATTGGAATCAAGCACACCCTGTCTGCAGTGAGAATCGATCCCACAATATCAGTTTTGACAGACCATGTGATCAATAGTAGACAAACTACATTAGCCACTTGGCCACCAAGGCCCGGGTATGTTTACTGTCTGTTTGTTTACATTTGAATGTTTTTCATATAATTTGATGGTTTTTCAGGTTTTTTCTACAACAGCCTCACACATAGACCAAAAAACAGATGTACCAAATGCAGAGTCCAGTAAGTGTTAAATAAAAGTTGACATGATGGAATCAGTACAAAATATGAATTGTATAAATTATTTAAAAAAAGACTAGAGACTTAAAATACAGGTAACAGCCAGCTCTATTTAAATCATTTTCATGATTTGCCTATTCAGTAATGTTATAATTGACATTTGATATGTTGTTTTTATCAAATTTGTAAATTTAATTATTCCAGGTCAAACTATACCAGTCAAACATTCAGTGCCCATTATAACTTCCAGAGAAGTACAGTTTCCCTCTCTGTATTTACCAACAAAACAAGCATGGCTCGATACTATGTCTACCTTGGAAGAGCAGAAGTTAGGCATCATTGATCTACACCCTAAAATATTTGGAGCTTACCCAAGGTACATACAATGACAACAGCTTTGACCAATGTATTTTTATACCCAACTGCACATAATTGAACAGTTGTAATAAAAATTTATTTATTAATTTAGCAAGTATGGATTGCTGTATACTGTATTTATCAGCAGTTTTCTGTATGAAGGGTTTATTTATCTGCTGTTTTTGGCTTAGCATTTATATAGTTGCACAGTGTAAAGATTTTATCTTTTGTTTTTACTTTTATAGTAAAATTCACAACAATGATTTACATGAGGTGGAAAATAAATTAAAGACTACTTTTTGTTTAGATTTGTAGGCTTTTACATGTTACTCCATTCATAATATTGCCAGAGTAGTTAAGAGTCAGTGGCATCAATAATACAGGACAATGGAAGGCATACATAACCTTCAGCTTTACAGCAATTGTAAGAGGTCACCAAAACAATATACTATTAATTGTATTTTAATTAACTATTTTCACTTTTAAATATTTTTCTTGGTTTTTTTATATCTCAGTTTGTCTTTCAGGATAGACATACTGCATGTAAATGTTAACTGGCAGAGGAAATATAGATTTATTGTAAGTATGCCTCGTTCTTGCAGCAATAGACAATGTATGTATACCTCAGTCTTGCAGCAATAAACAATGTATGTATACCTCAGTCTTGCAGCAATAGACAATGAATGTACCGGTATACCTCAGTCTTGCAGCAATAGACATTGTATGTATACCTCAGTCTTGCAGCAATAGACAATGTATGTATACCTCAGTCTTGCAGCAATAGACAATGTATGTATACCTCAGTCTGGCAGCAATAGACAATGTATGTATACCTCAGTCTTGCAGCAATAGACAATGAATGTATACCTCAGTCTTGCAGCAATAGACATTGTATGTATACCTCAGTCTTGCAGCAATAGACAATGTATGTATACCTCAGTCTTGCAGCAATAGACAATGTATGTATACCTCAGTCTTGCAGCAATAGACAATGTATGTATACCTCAGTCTTGCAGCAATAGACAATGTATGTATACCTCAGTCTTGCAGCAATAGACAATGTATGTATACCTCAGTCTTGCAGCAATAGACAATGTATGTATACCTCAGTCTTGCAGCAATAGACATTGTATGTATACCTCAGTCTTGCAGCAATAGACATTGTATGTATACCTCAGTCTTGCAGCAATAGACATTGTATGTATACCTCAGTCTTGCAGCAATAGACAATGTATGTATACCTCAGTCTTGCAGCAATAGACATTGTATGTATACCTCAGTCTTGCAGCAATAGACAATGTATGTATACCTCAGTCTGGCAGCAATAGACAATGTATGTATACCTCAGTCTTGCAGCAATAGACAATGTATGTATAGCTCAGTCTTGCAGCAATAAACAATGTATGTATACCTCAGTCTTGCAGCAATAAACAATGTATGTATACCTCAGTCTTGCAGCAATAGACAATGAATGTATACCTCAGTCTTGCAGCAATAGATATTGTATGTATACCTCAGTCTTGCAGCAATAGACAATGTATGTATACCTCAGTCTTGCAGCAATAGACAATGTATGTATACCTCAGTCTTGCAGCAATAGACAATGTATGTATACCTCAGTCTTGCAGCAATAGACATGGTATGTATACCTCAGTCTTGCAGCAATAGACAATGTATGTATACCTCAGTCTTGCAGCAATAGACAATGTATGTATACCTCAGTCTTGCAGCAATAGACAATGTATGTATACCTCAGTCTGGCAGCAATAGACAATGTATGTATACCTCAGTCTTGCAGCAATAGACACTGTATGTATACCTCAGTCTTGCAGCAATAAACAATGTATGTATACCTCAGTCTTGCAGCAATAGACAATGTATGTATACCTCAGTCTTGCAGCAATAGACATTGTATGTATACCTCAGTCTGGCAGCAATAGACAATGTATGTATACCTCAGTCTTGCAGCAATAGACAATGTATGTATACCTCAGTCTTGCAGCAATAGACAATGTATGTATACCTCAGTCTGGCAGCAATAGACAATGTATGTATACCTCAGTCTTGCAGCAATAGACAATGTTCACTCACCTTTATATTTAAGTTAACAGGTTATTCCTATATCTTATAACTCTTCAAGAAACATGTTCATATATATGGGGTTAAAGAGGCCATTTTATTATGTCTAAATATATATGGTGAGGAAATATTGATAGATCAATAGTTTGCTACAAAATATTCATACTTGACTTGTGTCCTCATATCATATTCAATAGCTACAAAGAAATAAAAATCTTCAAATATGTGCTATTTTTGTCATTTTGGTGCTAAACTTGAACATATTATCATGAGACTTATTGTACTTTTAACTTTTTATAAGATGTATGAAAATGTCTATTTTCTATTTTTCTTTTGCAGGATTATTCACGAACTAGGTCAAGAGCAGAGATGCCAGGGGGAGGCAGAAAGCCTTGGGCTCAGAAAGGATCTGGGAGGGCAAGACATGGCAGTATAAGATCACCTATATTTGATGGTGGTAAGTACTTTTGAAGCATGGCTAATTGGTGTTACTGTAAACAAAAAATTATCAACACATTATATATATACTCACATCTTGAATGATGATATGTCAGTCTAAATTTTGTATTAAATATATGTTGTTTTTCACTGGAGCACAAAGCAAGCATTTCTCTATAATAATAACAAATATAGTTTTGAATAAATCTTTCTGTTCATTTTAAATTACCCTTAAACTTAATATTATCTCAGATTCAATGAGTGATACTGCAGGCAAACCAGTGTTTTGCCATTTACTTCTAAATTGTAACATTTTCATCCATTTTATGTTTTCAGGTGCAAAAGCCCTTGGTCCAAAAGGGCCAAAAAGTTTCTTCTATATGTTACCAAGATTAACAAGAGTGCATGGACTTTGTTGTGCACTGTCAGTAAAATATGCACAGAATGATCTTTATATAGTGGATTCATTAGATATACCCTCTAAAGATCCTCAGGTAGGTTAAATTTCTAAGATGCATCCTCTAAATATCATAAAATATAGTGGGTTTATTATATACACACTCTAATGATCCTGTGGTATAGTGGTTTTATTAAACCATCTAAACAGGGATCATTCTGAAATTTTAGATTATATATTGTATAATGAAATAACATTCAATGGGCCATTATCTAGGCGAGGGGTCCAGGGGCTTGTAACCTGTTTACATACTGAGCAGTACATTTTATTGTTGTCTTCGTCACATTTTAACCATGGTCCATATAACTAAAGCCATTTGTAATGAAATGTTCTTTTTTTCATGTTCAGTGACATTGACCTGTTGTGTATTGTCGCCGGTTTCAACACTTATGGGTTCATATAAATTATATCGCCACTACAGAGGAACATAGCTGAATTTTCCTGTTTAGGGTCTTATTGATTTTTTTAACCCTTTGGAGGCATTTGCGGAAATACTTCTTGTTGTGAAAACCATGTAATTATACTAACCATTAATGCTTCGGCCTAAATAACCATTCAACCCTACTATTTTAGTTACGATTTTCATTAAAATTGTTCTCTAAATAAAAATTTGAATACTTTAGACTTCAAAAAAAGTTATTTTTAATTTAACAGAACAATTCAAATTTTATATGGCATATGCGAGACCTAAGTATGAATATAGACTTATATTAGGATATAATATAAGAATAATAATACTATCCACAGTAGGATAATGGGGTTTTTCACGCTGGTTCCCTTTTACTGCCAGCTATAGAAAAGAAACAGTAACCCGCTTTGTTATCGTTACCAGTTACTTTATACTTATGTGCCATATAAATTTTGACAAACCCACAGGCGCATTTTATAACAAGTATTGCGGCTTGCGAATCTTTGTTGTGCTTTTTGTACGCATTTAGATATTTTAAAATCACCATTAGGAAGCTTAACATGTAAATTTACCCATGGCATGGCCCAAAATGATCCCTTCTAAAGATTCTGATGGATAGCTGATTCATGAAATATTTACTCTCTCAATGTACCCAGGGTCAGCTATAGTGGATTCTTTAAATATTGATCCTTTCATGAGACCCAGAGTCAGCTATAGTGGATTCATTTAATATTTACCATCTCTTGATACACACAGTCAGCTAGAGTGGATTCATTAAATATATACCCTCTCATGATACACACAGTCAGCTGCTAGAGTGGATTAATTAAATATTTAAGCACACAAAAGCATTTAAAACACATTCATCTAAGTTTTTGATGACATTTAGATATTCATTAAGTAATGTACAGGATAATCAATCCTGCATAGTAAATGTTGAAAATATTATTACTCATCAGTCATGCCTAACTTATTCTGATATATCTTGTTCATGGAACAAGTTCCACACTCTTTAATTTGATGCATGCTGCGGCACTAGTGATAATGTTTCAATATTCACTCTGCGCAAATGTTTAATTTAAAATTACACAAAATAATGATAGTTTGTATGAAATTAGTGTTCTATAATGGTTCATGAGAACTCTAAAATCAAAGCATGATCCCAGTAATAATTTTCTGGATTTGATTATTATTTGATTTTTTTTTACTTTTGACTGGTTAACAAATAGTAATGTACATTTCTCATTTGAAAATGTTTGTAACTAATATCACTGAAATAAGCTTTAAAAATAAAGCACTTAAACGGAAATCACAATTTGGAAATATTTACGTGTACATTGGTCTTAATTGCAGTTATTTAATTGTGTGCAATAATATTGTTTGGGTCTGTTTTTGCAAGAAATTTGAAATATTCCTTTAATTTCATTTAAACTATAAATCTTGACATTTTTTAACGTTAAAAACAGCAATGACATCAGAGAACTATCTGAATTTTTATGGCGCAAGAGGAGTGCATTTGACCAATGCAAGTTATATGATATAATATGGGTTTCTACATTTGAATTGGCCACTGAGATTTCAGCTTACAAAGCAATATAAATTATATTAACAATTTCTTTTCAAACTAGTCTATCATTTTACACTTTATGTTATGAACTTAAGAAGAGCTTTTAGATTCTTAAAAAGGCCTGAAAAAATCTGAGGTGTGATAGCCACTAGATATTTATATATAAATTTTGCATTGCAGTACTTAGAAGATCTGATAGATACCAGATTTTGGGGTTTTTCTGTCTTGTTTGTAGATGAGTAAGTAATTGAAGTTCATAAGAGTACATTACTATTGCTTCAGTATTTGATTGGTAATCCTCCATAGTAGCATT
Source organism: Limnoperna fortunei (assembly GCA_944474755.1). Lineage (NCBI taxonomy): Eukaryota > Metazoa > Mollusca > Bivalvia > Mytilida > Modiolidae > Limnoperna > Limnoperna fortunei. Next base: position 38,390,417 of record OX104113.1, read on the forward strand.
TGTAATTACAATGTACCTTAAATATTTATATGTTTATAATGTGATCAGTTGCAGTTATACAAGATTTCTATAGTCATTTTAATATTAATCTCCTGGGACCCTACTGTGACGGTTCACAGTGCTCGACTCACCAAGCTGCTCAGAGGGTCCCCCTGATGGTGGATAAGGGATGTTCTCAGGTTGGGGACTTGTCAGGTCATAATAAGGAAAACATGACCACAGACCACATTGGGTTACGTTTTGGAAAATTCCATTCTCCTTGGGCTCTTAAGACCCTTTTTAGTTGTTGATAAGAACGAACTTGTTGTAGCTGCTAAAAAAGGCTAAATTTTCTGCTGATATCAATACCCCATACCTTTCTAGTGGCATTCAAAATTTTTTTCCCTTTGGTCCATTTTTACCAAATTGATCTTTTGTCTGTTAACTTGTTCTCATCCTAAATATAGCTGAAATACTGCTTGCTGAACCTAAAGCAAACATCTATTTAGGCTGTAGTTGAGCACATTCTGCACTTTGTAACACAGGTGTTCCTCAGTTTTCTATACATGATTCTGAAGGATTTTTGTAAAATAAACAAAATCTGCAATTGCTTAAAATGTTTGTTTTTATTTTCAGCACGGATGAAATGCCTACGAATTTTGCCCTCGCTCTGAGCAAAATACCTCATTTTAATGCCATGCCTGTATATGGTAAGACTTATTTGCATATAAGATATTTTTCTTGTTAATTTTTGTTTAAAAAGCAACATTAATTTACCCATTTTTAGCTCACCTGACCCGAAGGGTCATGTGAGCTATTGCCATCACTTGGCGTCCGTCGTCATCGTCGTCGTCGTTAACTTTTCTTCAAAAATCTTCTCCTCCAAAACCACTGAAGGGATTGCTTTGAAACTTTGCATACATCATCAGTAAAATGCCCTCTACCAAGTTTGCCCAAATCATGGCCTCAGACCAACCAACATGGCCGCCATGGCTAAAAATAGAACAGAGGGGTCAAAATACAGTTTTTATACCCCGCCACACGAAGTGGCGAGGTATTATGTTATACCCTCAGTTTAGTTCGGTGTCTGTCCGTCCGTCCGTCCGTCCCCTGAAAGGTTTCCAGATGATAACTTGAAAACTCCTCAAGGGATTTGAAAAATATTTTGCACAGCTGTTCAGTACAATAAAATACAGGTCAAGTTCAATTTTCAGGATGATCCGAAAAATATTATTGAAGTTTTGCCACTTTATAAATTTTCAAATACCCCCGAAGGTTTCCAGATGATAACTTGAAAACGCCTCAAGGGATTTGAATAATATTTTGCACAGCTGTTCAGTACAATAAAATACAGGTCAAGTTCAATTTTCAGGATGATCCGAAAAATATTATTGAAGTTTTGCCACTTTATAAATTTTCTAAATTTGACAATAATGAAATTTTCTGGTCTAAGAAAGATAACTCATTTCTTTCTGTCTCTATATACTAGTGGATGTATAGTATATACAGTATAGTATACTAGTATATACAAATATATTTAACTATTGATGAATATCGTGGCGGGGTATCATTTAATGTCCCATTAGATGCCCTATTTTTTGCTTATAGTTCAAAAAGTATAACAGATACAGGAAAACCAAAGAGACTTTCCTTCTTCAGCATCTAAAGCTCTACAAAACACTCCATTTGGACAAAGTTGTATGATGACTCCTTGTAGGAGTTATTGCCCTTTAATTGTCAAAATTGATGATTTTTGCCTCAAAATCTTGAAAATTATTAGAACAAGAGAAAAAGTTAGCATTGCTTAATGAGGGCTACAAAAATGACTTAAGGGCCAAGATTGTCAAGAGTTATTCCCCTTGCACTGTTTTTTTTTAAATCGGTTTTAATTGATTTGTTAAAATCTTCTCCTCTGAAACAACTGAAAGTACTGCTTTGAAACTTTGTACACATCATCTGTCAAATGTCCTCAACCAAGTTTGCACCAACCATGGCTGCAGATTAACCAACATGGCCACCATGGCTAAAAATAGGATGGGGGGGGGGGGGCGGTAAAATACAGTTTTTGGCTTATATTTAAAAAAGTGTAACAGATACAGGAAAACCAAAGAGACATGCCTTCATCTGCATCAAAAGCTCTACGAAACACTCCATTGGGTTGAAGTTGTATGATGACTCCTTATAGGAGTTATTGCCCTTTAATTGTCGAAATTGATTATTTTTGACATTTTTGCCTCAAAATCTTGAAAATTATTAGAACTAGAGAAAAAGTTAGCATTGCTAAATTGTTCTGCTCTATGAGGGCTACAAAAATGACTTAAGGGTCAAGATTGTCTGATTAAACGTTTAAGAGTTATTCCCCTTGAACTGTTTTTTTTTAAATCAGTTTTAATTGATTTTTTTAAATCTTCTCCTCTGAAACAACTGAAAGTACTGCTTTGAAACTTTGTACACATCATCTGTCAAATGTCCTCAACCAAGTTTGCACCTACCATGGCTGCAGATTAACCAACATGGCCACCATGGCTAAAAATAGGATGGGGGGGGGGGGGGCGGTAAAATACAGTTTTTGGCTTATATTTAAAAAAGTGTAACAGATACAGGAAAACCGAAGAGACATGCCTTCATCTGCATCAAAAGCTCTACGAAACACTCCATTGGGTTGAAGTTGTATGATGACTCCTTATAGGAGTTATTGCCCTTTAATTGTCGAAATTGATTATTTTTGACATTTTTGCCTCAAAATCTTGAAAATTATTAGAACTAGAGAAAAAGTTAGCATTGCTTAATTGTTCTGCTCTTTGAGGGCTACAAAAATGACTTTAGGGTCAAGATTGTCTGATGAACTGTTTAGGAATTATTCTCCTTGAACATTTTTTTAATCAATTTTACTTGATTTTAAAAAATCTCCTCTTAAACCAATGAAAGGACTGCTTTGAAACATTGCACACATCATCTTTAGGATGTCCTCTACCAAAATTGTGCAAATCATGACACCTGACTACCTACATAGCTACATTGGATTAAAATAGAAAAAATGAAAAAAGGGGGGGGGGGGGGGGGTTGAGAGAGTTTTCGACTGATAGTTAAAAAAGTATAACAGGTACAGCAAATTTGAAGTGAACCTCCCTTCTCCCTCTAACCATCAAAAGATCCTCCTTATAGGAGTTATTTCCCTTAAAAGGTCAAAATTAATGATTTTTGCAGAAGTGTTGGGCAATTCCTTATAGCAAAGAAAAGCTGGTTAAAAAAGGGTTGTTTGGTTTCAGGTTCAGGTGAGCGATACAGGCCCCTGGGAGCCTCTAGTTATTTACTCCTACTGCATCTGTCAATCAATCTGGCTTGTAAGCACTCTCAAGACTACATTTTATGTCAGATATTTAACTCAAATTTTTATATCTAGAATGTCATTTACAAGTTTGGAAAATCAGAAAAATCCATAATTTTTGTTGGAGTGATAGCTCTGAAATATACAATGTAATTCTATAGAAAATTGTACTGATAGAGCTCTCACTCTAACCTTTCTTGTACTATTTTTATTTATTTTTAAAAATTAATATTTATATTAATGATATCTTCAATTTTTAAATGAGTACAGATCCATAGTTTTGTGGTAGTTTTGACCTTTGGAATTGTAAGTTATCTCCAAATACTGCTGTAAGTGATTGCCTACCTACACTTTTGTCAGCTATTTTAAATCATACTGGTATGTTTATATTATTATTCTGGAACAGGTTAAAAAATCAGCCCAGATCAATGACTATTGTAGGAGATTACCTTTCTTTGAAAATCTTCTTCTCAGATATCTTGAAAACCATAAAAGCTAGAAAACAACTTTTCAATACAAATTATTCAGATCATCAAAAATGGTACCCTTTAAATGCCAAATCTTTACCAAAATTTGTACAATTCCTTATACATGTAGGAAAGAAAAGCTCGATAAAAAATAATTGCATAGTTGTTCAATTGGTTTTATGTCCAGGTAAACAATCCTGGCTCCTGGAATCTGTCCCTTGAAATGTAAATTATATGTAAACTATGTAAATTCTGTACTTAAAATAATTATACATATATAATTTTTAAGTAAATTTGTGATGAATGGAAATGTGTTAACATCACTTTTATAACCATGGCAACCAGTTTTATTGGCAGATAAGTACTCATGCTATGCTGAATATGACCTACACCACACATGTTTGCTGATCCTCATGGCAGCCGTGAAAACATGTTAGGCTCTGTGACTTACTAAAGAAAGTTTTATTAATGTTTTTCTTAATTTGTATGGTTTTAAGTGCCAAAAGCTGAAGATATGAGATGTTCTATAGTGGAACTGTAATTAACAGACAATTTACTTTTTGCCATTAATTTCAAATACACAAGCCATTTATTATTGCTGTATTATTACATTATTATAGTCAAAATACTATGACCTGTCAGTTATTTTCTACCTATTGCTCAATCAGTTTCAAAAGAAGATAACAGCTGTTTAGAAAACTGCTTCAATCTGTTTTCTTTAAAGCTCTTAATCAGAAAGAGCTGGACATTTAAATTGCTGCTATTCATGCATGACCTGTGTAACTTTTCGGGAGAGATTGCCATAGGGTATAATGAGTTAGAAGTTTAAAATTTACCTGAGTCACACCGCTGTTTTGCATTTCCGAAAATTAGCATATCATTTCCGAAGATTTTTTTTTTCATTTCCGAAACTTTTAGTATATCATTTCCGAAAGTTTTTTTATTGCATTTCCGAAAACTAATATTTAATACCTATACCTCTTCCGTTAGCCAGGCTAAACCTGATAAAAGTACTTGGGGCAACATTTAAATGTGCCGTCAATAAATAATTCTTCCATGTCACGGATACAATCAAGATTCTGGTCAGTAGAAAATATAACAATACCAGTGTCTTTGTCATTCACTTTGACGAAGTTCTCATCTTTATTTGTTTTAACATTCATTTGATCTATGGTTGAATGAATGTCTTCTCTGCTTTTTGGAAGTTTGGGTTGCAGTTTTCTCCTCTCTCTGTACAGTGCAAGAGATGCATTTTTGATATCTTTGGGTTCCAAGTGACTTTCTTGTAAAGTTTTAAGTTCATTTCGAACCACTGTAGACGGACGTTTAGATACATCGCCAGAATTTTTTCGAGATCTCACACGTAGTTGTTTGGCCTCAGATTTTCTGTCAGATGGGTTATATTCACAGACATGTTGATTTTTTGTCCTTATAATGGCTACTCCTTCAGCATCTGTTGTTATGGACTTTGTGCATTTCTTATCCACGCTGCATATATAAACAACATCACCACTTTTAAGAATATTTATCTTCCTATATGTGTAACCATCCACAATAATAGCTTTCTTGCCTCTGTTAGTTTCCGTATGTATTATCTCCATGTTTTCTCAACTACATGTACGTAAGACAGATATTTGAAATTTTGTGAGCTAAAAGTGACCAGAGATCAACTCACAACAAGTCAAAGGTTAAAGTAATTGAAGGTTACCTGGTTTTTACCTATGTTATTGCCGCTGGCCGTTATTGCGCAGGTAATCATGAAGTGTTAATTAAAAGTTTCGGAAAAGAAATTTACTATTATTTCGGAAATGAAAAAAAAATATTTTCGGAAATGAAATATTAAAATTTCCTAAAATTTTCCGAAATGCAATACGGCCAGTCACACACGATTAGCTGCAATTTAAATGTCCAAGCTATCACTGATGAAGAGCTTTAAAGAAAACAGATTAATGCAGTTTTCTAAACAGCTGTTATCTGTATTAAGAATTGGTTGACCAAATATGTAGAAAATACCTGACAGGTCATTCTATTTTGACTATAATATGCGTATTTATTATAGATTAAGATTATATGTGTCAGTGTTGTACCTGCATTTCTAAGTTTTCTTGTTATGGTATTAGTTTCAAAAAATGTTTTGACATGTTTTTTACTGTGTAGATTTATAGAGAACAAACATTGAGTTTAAATTTATTTTTTTTTATTCTGCAGGCTTAAATGTATACAGCATGTTGAAGCATGAGACATTGGTACTCACATTAGCAGCTGTTGAGAAAATTGAGAAAAAACTGTTACAACATTTACATGATCCAAAAGATAGAGAGACACCATTTAAAATAAATGATTAATAAAAATAATTAAAATAATACCAAATTATTGCTTTTTGAATATTTTTTACAAGGGTATTTAAATTTCGACTGATTCATATATTTTTTACCAATAGAGAAATGTTGAAATTCCAGTGTATTGGCAATTAGTTTTTATCTGTAGAGAGACCATAAAACATATCAAGCTGATATGCAACAGGACACCATTGGAAATTAGCTAAATGGTTTTCTGGAGTTATCCTTGGTTTTATATGTTTCAACAATTCCCAAAGTGGTATTGAAGTTTCATAAACTATCATCCCTGTCTTTTGCTTGGCTATAGTATGCCAATAATTGTTTCCTGCCTCAGTGAAATTATGATAGTTATTTACCAAGAATGAAATTTTTGTTGTATCCCATCTCCCCCTAATTTGTATCCAGTCACCATGTGGAAGTACATAATTTGCCACTAGGTGGGCTTCTGATAGCAAGGATAAAATTATTTTTCTAAAGTTAATGGAATGAAATTGTATTACTGGGATAAATTGGTTAAACTGTTATAGGGGGATACAGAAAAATATTGAAGTGCATGACAAAATTCTGGTATCTGGACTCGGCTAATGCTTAGTCTGATATGAAATTTTTTCATGCACTCCATACATTTCTGTGTAATTCCCCCTCTCTTCTCCTGTAACTGACTGCACAACTAATAATATGAGTTTTACTTTAGCTTGAAGAATTTATCACTCAACAGTGTTGACACATTTTTAACCTAAATTTATTGTCCTTTTCCCTTTAAACCGTTATTGTTTTGAAAGGTGTTTAATGGCACTTTCAGCAACTTTTCAGCTGTATCGAGGCATCTAGTTTTTATTGGGAGATGTTGGCAGAAGAAGAAAACCTGACCTTCAGTAGGAAAACTGGCAATCCTTGTCAATTAAGATTGGAGTGGAGTGCACCTTGCCAGCAGTGAGACTCAAACTAGCAACTTTAGTGTTTACAGACCACATAATCAATAGTAGATGACCAAATACCTTAACCACTTGACCACTGAGGCCCATCCTTTATAATAATGAATGACTTAATAATGAACATCTGGTTATTGATAAAATTCTATGCTACAGAAGTCTTTCAAAATTCATTAGAAGTCTGGAACAGAAATAAAATTTATATGATTCTGTCATCTTTCCATGTCCAGGGTTCAGAGTCCATGTCATCATGAGAGTCAACATGGACTAGGAAAACCTGACATCAGAGGACATGATTATGTAAGATCAACCTCCCATTTATCAAGTTTTATGTTTGTTTGTTTTAATAATGTTTAATACCACTTTCATTTATTTGAAAGTTATATCATGGCATCCAGTTCTTATTGGAGGAGGAAGTGAAACTCGAACCAGCAAACCAGCAAACCATGTGATCAATAGTACAGGTATATGAATCGTCTTAACCATGCAACCATCGAGGTCCATCTACATTGATGGAAAACAACTACAATGAGCATTAAATTCTTTTATTGTACAAATACTACATCACATTCAATAAATAAATGCCAATTTTATGTACAGTTAAAATTAGAAAAACATTTCACGATTTTGTTGTCCACAAACTGAATTCTACCTGTTAATAATAAAAAGTGATATTCAACAACAAAAAAGATGCCATAGTTCTTCTAAAGTAAATATTTGAATCATTTGATGTATGGCTATATTCAGGAACATTATTTTAAAGCACTAAAATAAGGGTATTAAATACAAAAGAACTAATTAGCAAAATTACTTTGGGTTTTTTAAAGACCTCTTCGCTGTTTTATCGTCTCCAATAAAAAAAATAATAAATGAGGACATAGTGTATTAGTTTTGTGATAATACACCATGGCAAAGTGTATTAGTTTTGTGATAATACACCATGGCAAAGTGATGAGACAATTTAATGGGAATCCAATTTCTAGCAAAACATTGCAAGGATAGTATGCTTTAGTTTAGTTTTAGGTTTAGTCAATGTGACATCAGTGACATCAATATAACATCCCTAGTTACACTTGGATACTGAAGTATATTTTTTATATCGAGCTTGAAGCTTGATATGAACAACAACATAGTAGCCACTATGTGTGAGAATTGGCAGGAATGTAGTGTTAACTACATGTAACTTTTCATACTAATGATCACCTTTATACTACACTAATCTTTAAAACAATTCAGCTATTTTACATCCTTTACTACAAAATTGTTTTATATTGTTACCAAACAGATCTGTCAGTATCTTTATGTTTGGTGTATATATTGGTCCATTGCTGTATCTATCAATGGAGCCAAGATATACTGTACAGATAAATTAGAATTTAAATAATGTAAACAAAACACAACATTAAAATTTGTTTCTAGGAAAAATAATCATTATTTTCAATTCTGAATAAGCTCATATTTACGTTGGTACACATTCATAAAATGATAAAATGCAAGTCATTTCAATTGGTCCAATCATAATAACAACAGTCAACAGGATGACATTATTTATCAACATTCATGATAAAAGCCATGTGGCGGCATATGTCCATGTGCTAAGTCCATTCTAATGTTCCAACGAAGTGATTTTCTTTGTTTATCTGTTGGTACTACATATTTATTGGGAACAAACACTCTTTGTGGTTTCTGAAAAAAAATCTTTCTTTTTACTCCAATGTCAAATATAATATTTGGCAATAACTGTATACATATCTCCACTGTAGGTAAAACTGTTTGTTTGAAATTAAACATTTATTTCAGCAACTTTTTCAGTACCTGGTAAAAACCCCAAAACCTTTGCCAATGTGCATAAAAATGATAGGCTTCACACTGACATATATTAGATGTTTGTTTTGAATATACTAGAGAATACTGAAATTGGTTTTTAACAGTACGAATTGCAAAATAAAATTTGACAGCCATCTAAATTCAAATTTAAAATTGAGTTTTTTCTGGATCCCTTATTTAGAGCAAAATAAGTCAAAAGTGATGGGGTATATCATTTTAAAGATAGCAAGTGCAAAGTGCTTACTTTCTCTATAACTTGGTCTTGTGACAACATCTGTTCTCGTACATTCCACCGTAAATTTTTATGAGTTTTCTCCCCTGGAGCCCTTTGCTGTGACCAAGACTGTCTGAACTGTTGGTATCTTGCCACAGGATCAGATTTTCTAACAACTTTTGTGTGATCTGGTGCTCTGAGGATAACTGATGCAGGTCTAGGATCATCTGGGGCAAGTCTATAGGGAGGCTGGAATATAAAATAGACATTAAATATATCAAAAGTAATGTCACAGGTTTGATACCAATGCATATATGACAAAGAAATCATTAATCCTTCTCCAATGTGATGGGAGCTGAAATATTTCTTGCTGGATGCAAATCAATCAATGTGATGGGGTTACAGAAAAAGAAATATGTTTTTTTTTTGTTCAGGCTGGTCAATGAATTGCTCAGGGTTTTCTATTCCTTGATTTGTAGAAATATTTTAATTGTAAGCTGTATATCTAGCCATTAAAGTAATAGAAATACATAGAGTAAATAACCATTAGAAATGAAAGGTAAAGTTACCTCACTTCTAGCAGATGTGCATCTGCCATCCTGTCCAATACCTAGTTCCTTCAGTCTGTCATGGATATCTGCTAAACTACCTAAAATATTTGGTATAATATAAATGTAGGTGAAGCCTAAATGCGTACATAACACATTTTTATGGTTCATGACGTTACTTCTATGCACCTTAACAATGCCTCTGCGGATTAAAGTTGTGGTGTGATGTCTTTCTCTAATATGTTGACATCACATTAATGTCAATGTCAAACACAGAACAGCAGAGATTGCAAATAATTTCGAAAGTTTTGTTTTCATTTTTTTTTACACTTTATTTTCATTAATGTGGAATTGATTTTTGTAAGTGTCATTAATTAATTTTTGTGCTCTTCTTCAATATTTTCTGCAAACAGCCTGCTGCTATCTGAAATATGGATCATGTGACTTATTTTACACAAGCATTAATGCAGGGATTTTTTTTTAGGATTTTGAAGTCTTTAGTCACTTTAGCGGATGTGCTGTATAAGCATCTGGACAGAAGCATGCATTCATTGTACTGGTGAAACATAATTGTTCAGTATAAACAACTATTTTCTTTCAATTGCAGTGTATAAATTTGTTTAAAAAAATGATTATAACAAAATTTTTATAAAGTTTCAAAGAATTTTAATTTTAAAACATTTAAAAAGCATTTGTTTATCAATCTGTTGCAAGTTGTCATTAAGGGCCTCTTCGTTTTTTAAGTGGTAACCATTGGGTAATTAGACGTATCTCGGATGTAAACAAATGGGGCGCCATCCATTTGAAACAAGCTAAACATACAAAAAACTAGTTAAATACGCGAAATATATGCAATTTTTATTTGCATTACATATTGAATCGAAAGGTGTAAGTCTGTGCGCATCAGTACGATCTACAACACTTTTGTTTGCGTATATTGACCAGAAGCACCACTAAATCATGTTAATCGGATTATATGTAAAAGCATCAATTGACACCTGCTGTTTAAACTATCCAGGTGAAATAATTTAAATTTCCTGTTAATTGGCTTTGGGGTCAGAAATATGTCGTTTTACACTTTTACACTAGAATGAATTTGTAACGAAAATATTTAGTACTTGTTGGAAATCAGGTGACGAAATTGATTTAGGAATCCATCATCAATTTTCAAATGATTTCATCAATGACGAAAGTGGCGAGCGCTAAAACATTCACTGTTAACGTACACAGCTCACATCTGTGATGCTCTCTATTTTTTCTTAATATGTAGGTGAAGTTGTCTCTAATTAGGAATATCAAAATCTCTTATGTTGATTTAACTACTACATTATACACTTTCTTAGATTTGTATTTTAATTAAAAAAGCCTAACACATGCTGAATCCACAGCTATATATTTGAAACAACAAATCTGAGATATAATGCAATGCATGTCTCTATGTGAATAAATGTACCTGCTTCACTTTCTGTGACCGATTCATCAATAACTTTTGAACCATCTCTCTTTTTCCTAAATTACAATATCAGAGCATCAGATAAGAAATTTAAAAAATCTTGAAATATTGATTTACATATATAGTCTTGTTTTCTTTCTAAACATTATACTGATCATATAGATTCTTCAAATTTTTTAAGAGTTCAATAAATATGCAGTATATAATTGGAAATCAAATTTTGATTCTACAAACCTTAGGAAGCTGTTTTACAAATAGGAAGACAACAATGACAAGTTATTTTTTTTTAAATATTTCTTCCTGAATAAAATATCACTTCTCCTCTATATCATATAAAAAACAAGTATTTTTTAAATTATTTACCTAAGAACTTTTCTTTTGACCAATCGCCTTTCAGAATCTGTTTCTGACACATCATCCCTGATTTGTATCTGTGATGTATCTGTAGTGCTATCATACAAAGAGAAGTTTCCTTGAGGAGGATCAAGGGAATAAGGCTTCTTAAAAGTTGGAACACTACTGTCAGCATATCTATTTTCTTTTCCAAAGTGTGATGTTCCCTGTTAAAACATACAGTGCATTGATAACTCATATAATTCAATGGTAAAAAAAATAAATGTTGAGGAATCTTTATCAATTTGCTTTATTTTCAAGAGAATTTGTCTATTAAATCAGGCAGAATGTTGCATTTACAATATGGGAAAACAATTGTTTGCAAGATATTATAAAATACATAAGTTATGCCTTTGGAGTACTTGATACAAATGCAGCAAGTAACTGGACAAAGGTAGGAAATATTTATTGATCCATGAAAAATCTCAATAAAAGAAGCATTTCTTAGACATAAGAAAAATTGCAACATGCAACTTAGACACCTTCTTGTGCATAATGAGCTTAAAGATTGACATAAACATAGTAAATCCAAGTTTTATTGGTACACAATTAAAAACATAGACAAATTCCGATTGCATACATCCCGAGTAACATTTAAAAAAAACCTGAAAATCTGTAAAACTGCAGGTTAAGTGATCTGAAAAAAAAACACTATCCTTTATAGTAAAATAACCAAAACTTTTTCTTTAAGTTATCAGAAGGAATAGAAATCTTCTTTAATTTAAAGCATCATATTCATGAATAAAAAATGTGCTGTTAATACTAGTGGGTTACACATACTTACCCTGTATTCCATGAACCCTGGACCATGATGTGAACTTTGAGTTTCTTCTAAAGGATATCGTCTTCTTGTAGGAATACCTAGTCAATAGAGAACAATTTAATTGAAAACTCTATACGATAAAATAACTTGACAGGGTCAAAAATACATGTATTATAAATTCTGCATTACAGATCCAAACATATCAAAGTTATCAATTCTTAGCAAACAAAATTAATGTATGAAACCCTGTAATTGTATACATGTCCATTGTACCACAGCAATAAGGTAAATATTTCATGGGTTTTAGGAATAGAACATAAACTTTATTATTTAGGAAATGAAATATGTTACTAATATTTATAGATTTTATTAATGACTTTTTTCAATGAGATGTATTTCTCATCCATATTTTATTGAATGAAGGGTAACAGTCCTGAGATGAGATTATGAGAAATTAAATCAAGTTTTATAAAATATAAATTATTTGTTTATCACTGTTTGATAACATTGTGTAGATTATACTGTGTTTATTCGAAGACATCTTGATAGCGAGGTAAGATGGGCCCATCTCACACTAGTAGAGTGAGTTTGGATAATAACTCAATTAAAGATCAAAGGAAAATACTGCAAAATAACAATATTTAAAATCTCACTTGCAAACTGACAAAAAGGTAATCTTTATGCAGCTATCAAATATCTTCTACTCACACTTACGAAATAGTAGTGAAAAAAATATATAATTACTTGCTAATATTTTAAGAATATTATACTCTAAAATAGATATACTTTCACCTTTTCATTGATACATTTAAGAGAAGAAATGCAGAAATTTACTAGCAAAACATTAAATGAACCAGATGAAGCAATAAAAACAATCTCCTTAAAATTAATCTGGTATGCTACTAGTATATATCACCTATAAAAATACCTACAACTATTTTTGTATATCATACCTGCTATGGACCCTGTAGTGTCCTGAACATGTGAAGACATACTAGTATTTTGGGATGATATCTTGCTACGCTCATGACTTATGAGAGATCTTAAATCTACAAAAAAATTAGTGTACAACAAATAAAAAAATTCAATAATTGTTTGCTTGAATATTGTTTAATGTCACTTTCAGCAATGTTTCAGGTATATTATGGTGTCCAGTTTTTTTTGGAGGAGGAACCTGAGTACCCAGAGAAATCCCTGACCTTTTGTGGGAAAACTGGCAAATGTTTGTCAATTAAGACTGTAGTAGAGTGCACCCTGCCTCAGTGAAACAAACCTGCAACCTAAGTGTTGACAGAACAAGTGATCACTAGTAGACGAACAACCTTAACCACTTGTCCACCGAGGACCTGAATAATTAGTTAGGGTAGTGATATTATAGTAAGAATGGTTATTTCAATACTTTTCTATTACAATACATGTATCTGATAAAATTTAAATACAAACCATTTTTGAACTCTTCAAATCTATGTTGTGGGACATTTCCATATCCTAATTTTGATAGTTCATCCCGTATTTCATCATCTGTGAAGTCAATGTCACTTTCTCCATTCATTTTCTTTGCAAAAAATGTATCTAAAATATATATCAATACATATTTTAATTATGTTAATTTACTTTACACACAAGAAATGTATTAAGATTCTTTCTTCTATTAAGCAATTTTTCTAGATTTTAGAAGGTACATTGTATTTTGTAATTTGTTTATTGGTAAACTGTAAATTCTGTGAAATTTGTTTCAAAACAAGTAAATTAAAGAAACAAAAATTTAAGAAATACAAATGTCATACATGTACAATATGCCAAAGAAAAGAAAAATGTATACCTTTGGGTTTATTTACATATTACGGAGTACATGTAAGGGGTTCCCAGTAATGTACATGTAGCAAACTTTATTGTAACAAACACTAATATTAACATAGGCACAGCCTAAATGCGAGCATTGCATATTTTATGGTTCATGACGTTACTTCAGAGCACCCTAAGAGGTTCCTCTGCATTCCTTTTGTGACGTTATGTCTTTAATGTGTTGGTGATGTCACAAAAAATGTATAAAATAGAGTTTTTGAGATTGCAAAAAATATGTCAGACATTTTTGTTGTTATTTCAAAAATAAACACTTTAATTTTATTGATTTAAAATTTATTTCTATCTACTTTTAAATTTTTTTTTTTGTGCTCAACCACAGTATTTTCTTCTGACAGCTCAGCTACCATCCGAAAAGGGTTTGTCCATATGGATCACATGACCTTACTTACACACATGCATGTAACCAATAAACGGTTTAGCTCAGACTGTATATACACCCCCTGAAACGTAAAACGTTCCCATTTTTGCGTTCGTATTTCGTTTTCCGTTCGTTCGTATATCGTTTTCCGTTCGTCCATCCGTACGTCCGTTCGTTCGTTCGTTCGTTCGTCCGCATGCGCAAAACAAGTAAATAAAACTCGTTCGTTCGTTCGTCCGCATGCGCAGTACAAGTAAAAATAAAGGTTCATTCGTTCGTCAGCATTCGCAAAAGAAAATATTTTACACTTTGTTAGTCTGATAGAAAATACTACATTCTGTTATTAAATTAAAATAACCTGAACATTAAAATGTCAAATAAATTATATTTATTTTAAAACTATAAATTCATTAAAACCATGAACATGTTTAAAATTAAATATACACATAAACAATTTGAAATACTTTCTTCGTCTACTTTGTTATATGTAAATCTACAATATTCAGGTTGTACAAATAAATATGATTTATATGAACACTCTCCAAATTTTATAAACATATAGGAAATTTTTCTATTTTAGTACCTAAAACCTTTTAAAAATGTATGTTTTATCCTAAAGTCTCTGAACATCCCTACATTGTCTTCATTTGATACAAAAACTGAATAGCTGTTTACACAGCAAACTTAATAAAACTGAATAATCTTGCATAAAATCTTAATTTGATGGCACAATATTTGTTTGGATATACAGACATTTCATTTCCTAGGTTTTAAATTGCATATGTAATGTCTCACGACTGATTTAGCATCTCTTAGTTAGGTCAAAGAAGTTAATTATAGTGTGCTATGGTTTAATATTGCATCTTGTAATGTCTCAGGAGTGATTTTGTATGTGAAATATGGTTTTTAATTGTATCGCAAAGGTCTCGGGAGTGATTTTATATGTTTAATATAGTTTTATATTGTATAGCTAGGGTCTCAGGAGTGATTTTTAATGTAAAATATGGTTTTTAATTGTATTGCTAGGGTCTCAGGAGTGATTTTGTATGTGAAATATTGGTTTTAATTGTATTGCAAAGGTCTCAGGAGTGATTTTGCATGTAAAATATGGTTTTTAATTGTATTGCTAGGGTCTCAGGAGTGATTTTATATATGTAATATGGTTTTTAATTGTATCGCAAAGGTTTGAGGAGTGATTTTATATGTGTAATATGGTTTTTAATTGTAGCGCAAAGGTCTCAGGAGTGATTTTATATGTGAAATATGGTTTTTAATTGTATTGCAAAAGTCTCAGGAGTGATTTTGCATGTGAAATATGGTTTTTAATTGTATCACAAAGGTCTGAGGAGTGATTTTATATGTGTAATATTGTTTTTAATTGTATCACAAAGGACTCAGGAGTGATTTTGTATGTGAAATATTGGTTTTAACTGTATCACAAAGGTCTCAGGAGTGATTTTGCACGTGAAATATGGTTTTTAATTGTATTGCTATGGTCTTAGGAGTGATTTTATATATGTAATATGGTTTTTAATTGTATCGCAAAGGTCTCAAGAGTGATTTTATATGTGTAATATGGTTTTTAATTGTATCGCAAAGGTCTCAGGAGTGATTTTGTATGTGAAATATTGGTTTTAACTGTATCACAAAGGTCTCAGGAGTGATTTTGCATGTGAAATATGGTTTTTAATTGTATTGCTAGGGTTTCAGGAGTGATTTTATATATGTAATATGGTTTTTAATTGTATCGCAAAGGTTTGAGGAGTGATTTTATATGTGTAATATGGTTTTTAATTGTATCGCAAAGGTCTCAGGAGTGATTTTGTATGTGAAATATTGGTTTTAACTGTATCACAAAGGTCTCAAGAGTGATTTTATATGTGTAATATGGTTTTTAATTGTATCGCAAAGGTCTCAGGAGTGATTTTGTATGTGAAATATTGGTTTTAACTGTATCACAAAGGTCTCAGGAGTGATTTTGCATGTGAAATATGGTTTTTAATTGTATTGCTAGGGTTTCAGGAGTGATTTTATATATGTAATATGGTTTTTAATTGTATCACAAAGGTTTGAGGAGTGATTCTATATGTGTAATATGGTTTTTAATTGTATCGCAAAGGTCTCAGGAGTGATTTTGTATGTGAAATATTGGTTTTAACTGTATCACAAAGGTCTCAGGAGTGATTTTGTATGTGAAATATTGGTTTTAATTGTATTGCAAAGGTCTCAGGAGTGATTTTGCATGTAAAATATGGTTTTTAATTGTATTGCTAGGGTCTCAGGAGTGATTTTATATATGTAATATGGTTTTTAATTGTATCGCAAAGGTTTGAGGAGTGATTTTATATGTGTAATATGGTTTTTAATTGTAGCGCAAAGGTCTCAGGAGTGATTTTATATGTGAAATATGGTTTTTAATTGTATTGCAAAAGTCTCAGGAGTGATTTTGCATGTGAAATATGGTTTTTAATTGTATCACAAAGGTCTGAGGAGTGATTTTATATGTGTAATATTGTTTTTAATTGTATCACAAAGTACTCAGGAGTGATTTTGTATGTGAAATATTGGTTTTAACTGTATCACAAAGGTCTCAGGAGTGATTTTGCACGTGAAATATGGTTTTTAATTGTATTGCTAGGGTCTTAGGAGTGATTTTATATATGTAATATGGTTTTTAATTGTATCGCAAAGGTCTCAAGAGTGATTTTATATGTGTAATATGGTTTTTAATTGTATCGCAAAGGTCTCATTAGTGATTTTGTATGTGAAATATTGGTTTTAACTGTATCACAAAGGTCTCAGGAGTGATTTTGCATGTGAAATATGGTTTTTAATTGTATTGCTAGGGTTTCAGGAGTGATTTTATATATGTAATATGGTTTTTAATTGTATCGCAAAGGTTTGAGGAGTGATTTTATATGTGTAATATGGTTTTTAATTGTATCGCAAAGGTCTCAGGAGTGATTTTGTATGTGAAATATTGGTTTTAACTGTATCACAAAGGTCTCAAGAGTGATTTTATATGTGTAATATGGTTTTTAATTGTATCGCAAAGGTCTCAGGAGTGATTTTGTATGTGAAATATTGGTTTTAACTGTATCACAAAGGTCTCAGGAGTGATTTTGCATGTGAAATATGGTTTTTAATTGTATTGCTAGGGTTTCAGGAGTGATTTTATATATGTAATATGGTTTTTAATTGTATCGCAAAGGTCTCAAGAGTGATTTTATATGTGTAATATGGTTTTTAATTGTATCGCAAAGGTCTCAGGAGTGATTTTGTATGTGAAATATTGGTTTTAACTGTATCACAAAGGTCTCAGGAGTGATTTTGCATGTGAAATATGGTTTTTAATTGTATTGCTAGGGTCTTGGGAGTGATTTTATATATGTAATATAGTTTTTAATTGTATCGCAAAGGTCTCAAGAGTGATTTTATATGTGTAATATGGTTTTGAATTGTATCACAAAGGTCTCAGGAGTGATTTTATATGTGAAATATGGTTTTTAATTGTTTCGCAAAGGTCTCAGGGGTGATTTTATATGTGTAATATGGTTTTTAATTGTATCGCAAAGGTCTCAGGAGTGCTTTTATAGGTGAAATATGGTTTTTAATTGTATCGCAAAGGTCTCAGGGGTGATTTTATATGAGAAATATAGTTTTTAATTGTATTTCTAGTGTCTCAGGAGTGATTTTGTACGTGAAATATGGTTTTAAATTGTATTGCTAGGGTCTCAGGACTGATTTTATATGTATAATATGGTTTTTAATTGTATTGCTAAGGTCTCAGGAGTGATTTTGTATGTGAAATATGGTTTTTAATTGTATTGCTAAGGTCTCAGTAGTGAAATTGTATGTGTAATATGGTTTTTAACTGCATAGCTAAGGTCTCAGGATTGATTTTATATTTGTATTATGGTTTTTGATTGCATTTCTTATGTATCAGGAGTGATTTTATATATTTCATTTTGTTTTTAATTGTATCTCGAAGGTCTCAGTAGTTTTTTTTATGTTAAATATGGTTTTTAATATTCTTGCAAATGTCTCGGGAGTGATATTACAAATGTGATTTTAAATGTGTTATTTGAAAACCACCTTGATGAACATTTTCCAATAGAGAATTTTTGTAATAAATTACCCCTTAATTTATGAAACTATAAGGTTTAACAAATATATAACACATAATAAATATACAGTTGGTTAGTACATTTCATTATATGCAATAAAGATTAATTATAAAAGCTTCCTCGGGAATGTGTAATAATTACTGTTATTGTAATCAAATAAAATGGACGACTAAGCTCGTTTCTTTTTACACTGTGATAAAAAATATGTATAGGTCCATTATTAAAACATTTCCATGTTTAGCCCTAATTACAAACATGAATATTTAATAAAAATACTCAACCCCACAAATTTTCTCGTATGCTTGTTATGTTGTCACGTTTTTTATGTGTGTATTACCTGTTTGAGCTGTCACAAATCATTTAAATGATGATTTAATGAAAATAAAGTATAATTATTTTATTATTTATTCCTTTTCAATTTTTTATTTGTTTACTAGAAACCAGCTTGATTCTCAAGATTTTATTTAAAATGACCGAACGTTTCTTGATTTTTACAAAGCACGATAGGCGTCTCCATTCGTTTTCCGACATACGAACGATTGAAGCGTATAGCTTGTCTCTGATTGGTTAATTTTTAAATGGTTCGTCTGGACGATAAGAGCGTTCGTTCGTTCTTCGTCCGTTCGTATGTCGTTTTTGGTTCGTCCGTTTAACGTTCGTACGGGAACGTTTTACGTTTCAGGGGGTGTATATACCAATTTGTCAAATTTTGTCATCTATTCTTCTTTATTTAAAAAAAAACTAGGAATATACTGGTAGAAACACAGAAGATTAAAGCACATTTGTTAACATATTTTGTGTACGTGATCAGTACATGTATCAAAAAGTATGGTATGGTGGGCACGTGAAACATAATTATGTATTGGGAAAACATCCGTTTTAGGTCAAAATTTACTGTAATCCCTATAGCTATCAAAATATTAAAAAAACCGCTGCATTTCAAATATCTGAATATTTTGTGGAAATAATTGTTGATTTCAACATGTTCAAAATAAAATTTTGTAGATCT
The DNA here is from genome assembly GCA_944474755.1 of Limnoperna fortunei. Lineage (NCBI taxonomy): Eukaryota > Metazoa > Mollusca > Bivalvia > Mytilida > Modiolidae > Limnoperna > Limnoperna fortunei. The sequence continues at coordinate 38,410,020 of OX104113.1, forward strand.
ACAAAAGGAATAAAGCTTGACAATATGAGGTAATTAAGCAGTTTTAATTAGTCAGGAAAAAAACTCCACCAAAACATTATATTTGTACTCCTATTTAATATATACTAAGTATATTTTATAAGCATATTTGTAGAAAAGCAACCACCAATTGATCAATGTTCTTTAGTAGAAAAAAAGGTATCGGGTCAGTTCACACCTGAGTCCATTGAATTGGGATAGTGGATCCGTTTGCACAACAGTCTTTATTATAAACATGTATTACAGTTTGTACATACAAAGTTATGTTTCATGATAAAAAAATGGAGTAAATGGCTTCAGCTAATTAATAATGCAGTGTTCAATCTAGAATTTGGCCTAAGAGTAAGGGGTCATGATGGCCCTAATAACTTACCATGGGGGGCCAGAATTTAGAGCTAGGGGTCAATAAAACCAATTTCCAATGGGAATAAAATATGAAGAAATATGCTTCATCTTGAAGCATGAACAACACCTTATAAAAAAATCGGTAACATATTGTCTACGTGATTTAGACGCTTGCTAAATTGTAATTGTACATGATAAAAAGCATACTTAGGACCGAGAATACAGTTAAATTTCAGGTATATTTTAAAGGGACTTTTTCAAAGCTGTTGACTATAATGGAATTTCTCAAAGGAATGAAAAATTATGTTGCGCCAGTAATGACCCAGGTTTTTTAAGCGCGTCAATTCAACAAAAAATGATTGAACTCTGATAATGTAATCATAGCTCATAGCTAGCATCGCAGATGCGAGCTATAAGGTTACATGCGTGTGTGTAAAAAAAGTCACGTGATCCATATGAACAAATCCATTTCAGATGGTAGCTGAGCCATCAGAAGAAAATATTGTAGACGAACAAAAAATATATAATATAAAAGTAGACAAAAATAATTTTGACATCAATAAAAATTAAAGTGTTCATTTTTTAAATTACTTCAAAAATGCTAGACAAATTTTTTTCAATCTGAAACGCAACATTTGAAATTGAGTTTTGTGACGTCACCAACACATTAGATAAGAAGTTACGTCATCAATGGAATGTAGAGGCACTGTTAGGGGCTCTGAAGTAACGACATGAACAATGTGCTATGCTCGCATTTAGGCTGCGCCTACATTCATATTAAATTACTTATCAATTTGTGTTTTGATCGTTATTAAAAAGATTTTAATGATTAAAAATCATTAGCTTGGAAGGAGACATTTATAAAGCAATTAGTTTTAGTGTAATAATTAATATAAATAACCTGCATTGGTGTAAGCCTTTTGAGAAAAAATATCTTTTTTATTTAATTTATAAACATCTTATATAAATATATATACAGTACTAAAAATAGAACGAATGGACTCTGAGCGAAGAGGTAATACATGTAGGGTGAACATGTTTTAGGGCGAACTGACCCGGATTCAGAAAAAAAACCAATTTGCAGAATGGTCCAGCAGTATTTTTGCATTACAAATTGACTACACTTAATATTATTGTATCTTCTTACCAAATCTTTGTTTACTTGTGTATATACTGTGGGAACTCAAACTAAGTCATATTCGTGAAGTCTTGTCTTGATACATGCTAATTCGATGATGTGAACATGTATCAACTTGTTCGAATGCATTCGCATTTTAATATTTGTATAAACTTGAACCGTTTTATTTTATTTTTATATTAACTGTTACCAACCATATATTATCGAGTGTAGAACCAACTATTTCAAGTTATGAAAATTGTAATGCCACATTGAGAGATGAATAATATATATTTTTTCAATTCTGTTAGCTTAAATCTTGCCATCCATTTGTAAACATTACTTCAGTGTTACAAGCGGCTTAACAAAATTTTTCTTTCTTTTTTTTTTATCGACTCAACTGGTATAATTTATAATTAACAAATACACTTAAAATATTTCTTTCTACTAAGGAATGTATAGATCGAATTGTGACTGTTTGCTTTAGGATTTTCATTTAGTTTAATGGTATAAGTGGCATATTTTACATGGGAGACAACCACAGCACACACAAATCAAGCCTAAATTTCATGATTTGTGTGTTATATGCTAACGTTGTATCGTAAGTAGTAAATAAATCGTGTTTGTGTTATTTTAAAAGAGAAATATTATATTTACGCTTGGCCTGAATTATTTTAGATAATTACTTTTGTTCTCATATTTTAAAGTGGAAATGAAGCTAGACAGAAAAGTATGACCTTGGCTTGATGGAACGATTCGTCCCATTCACGATTCACCCCATAACGCAAAATATGTTTCATTATAATTAACAAATTCAAAAGGCAATAAAATTGAGGTATTCAGGTGATCTAATTAGCCAATTAAACAGTGGCACATGTCATTGACAACTTTGTTAATTGAATTATGATTAACAGACTTTGAAGACAGATATGATTTTTACTTTTTTTAATACTGAAAGTTTCATTGCTGACCAAGTCTTAAGTTATTTAAAATCTAATAAGAAATTTACAAAAAAAAAAAATTAATGAATTTATATAGTGATGTCAGAATACCAGGGCTTTCAAAAGTAGGCGGTAGGCGGCGAAATTCCGCCGCCTACTCTCACCAAAAGCGCCGGCTACTTTAATGTCCAGAAAAGTAATAAAAGTTACAAAAAAATATGTGTCGTAATTCTCCTTATCTTAATTTATCGATGACGGTAAATATCATTAGCATTGAGGAAGTAAAACATGATGTTTATTTACGCTAAATTTAGATGAGAGATTTACCGGTCGCTGATTGGTCGTCTATAATTAGGGTTGATTACTCGGAAGGTTTCATCAGATATGGACGTTTATAAAACGAAAAGACTTTGAGGTGTTCCGAAAAATTAATAAAACACGAGATGTTTGCATGAAACGATCAAATACAACCCTGTTTGGTTTTAGTTTTAAGAAAACCCGAAGAGATCACACTGGTATGTTTAAAAGCAACAGAAACATTGAATACGAAGTTTATTTTTATGTTACCAGTTACCAAATCTGTAAAAACCGCCTTTATCAGGCGAACCACTTCCACAACAGATGGGTCGGTCCTAATCCTTATAAGCTGACTTGCGTCGACTAATATGTGCACTTAAGAAAATCTCCAAGTAACAAACGGATATAAGATGTAATAAATTAAATAGAATAACAGTTGACACTTGTTACTTTTTTGTCTTTTTTTATAAAGCCCGGCCCACGTGGCCCAAAATATAATTTCAGCGAGACAGAAAATGTACTACAAAGTAAAAATATGAAACTCTCTGTATTGTGTAAAATGTGAGAAAAAGATGTCCATCTGAAGGACTTGTCTTTCATGTCAACTTGGTTGAAAAGGGGGATGCACCCCCAAATTATATCTATTTGGTACACTGTATCTGCCCAAATTGAAAAAAAAAAATAATAATTTGCATTGAATTTGCTGCTTGCTCTATTGCAAAAACGTGAAAACTGCTGACAGTCAACTTTTATTTTATAAATGCTAATACATGTCTATAACATCACAATAGAACAGAACATGAAAAAAAATGTTTTGATAAACATGATAAAGAAAAGAAACCAAACAATTTTGAATTAATACACTTTAATACAACTTAATTCTCAAAATGTTGTCTACTTGTCTCAAAACATCAAGCACTGAAAGAAAAAGCAACAATGAACATGTCAAAATTTGAAATCATAATAAATTGAATATACAACCTAAACTTGGCATCTCATTTGTTGATATGAGACATACAAATTTCTAAGAAGTTAGGCAAAAAGTTAAAAATTTTAAGTAAAAAAGGGTCATTTGAAAAACTAAAGTTTAGTTCCAGGAGACTGCCAGAATGCAGGATTTTGCGTTATTTACCCCAGCGCTTCTGGGGGCCCCCAGACCCCCGGCCGAAATAGGCCCCGAGCAAGCTCGGCGCAACGGCCGGCAACGTGTGGTTGTCTAATTTTTCTTTTGGAGACAATTACTCTAAAATTGGTTGAAAGCCCTGGAATACACAAGACTTACATGTAATCATCAATAAGGTTTTCTGTCCCATAATCTTATTATACAACATTTAAGTTTATAAATGATTATGGTAAACAAATGTAAAATAAAGAATATAAAAAAATTAATAAATAAGACTTACAAGAGCTACATCTTCTGTGTGTCCAAGAATTGCATAACCCAAATCACAAAGCCTGGACAGTAAAGGCATGGTGTTCCACTCAAACTGGTCTGGGGCAGACTACACATTCAGAAGACATGATGTAGAATAAAGTGATTTTTTTAGCCACACATTTTTCGTGTATATATTTTTTAAAATTTAACGATTACATTTGATTGGTTTTTCCTATCAGATCTATCATAAGACATTATTTTTTTACCCCTACCTCCCAAGCTGAAGTCACAATCATGTGTGTCTTTGATATTGTTTCTGTATTAAGACTTCAAAATGGACAGCGAGTAAAAAATTAAATTGTAAAATATACAAATGTATGGTTTAAGAGTAAACATTCAGATAAGCATTTAACTCCTAGATGTTTAATTGTATAATGACATTTAAAAGGCAATTAATTGCATTTATATCTCCTTGAACTTTAATTAAAACTAAAACCTTGTGCTTTCAAAAGATAAAAAAGTAATAATTATATGCCCAAGCTGCTAATGAAACTAATAAGACAAAATTATTATACTATACACAATGCACAATTCTCAAATTATTTTTAATAATATTTGTCATAACTTTTATATATAAATGTGTATATTAAATAACACATTTGAACAAATTATACATGTTTGTATTTTGTTTTGTATTGTAAGCTTCTTAAATTTCAATAACTTATTGTTTATTGCTATACAAAACTTAAATTTATTCTAAAATATACTTTTTTTAAAATGTTGGGACCAATTCTCCAAAAGTGGGACCAATAGGCAAAGACTTGGGACAAATTGGCTGGGACCAACTGACCAGACACAAGAGTTATGAATTCCCTCTATGCATGAAATGCGATAGATAATGTATGTGAGGCATGCACAAGTACATACATTACAAGTTTACCTATTTTTGTGACAATAAATCTACAGAATATATAAATTTTAACTTACCCTAATGCTAAAACTAAGTTAACTGATTTACATGAATGTTTATGAAACAGATATTTTAATTAGGTTGCATAATCCAATTAACCATAATCATCAAGCCATGCTTAATTTTTACTCACCAAAAATGAACTATTGTTAAATTTCTAGCCATGAGGGATTTGTAATTTTGAGTGTGACAGTGATAAGAATACTGCCTGTGACTGTTGTAACTTGTGGTACCACGAAAAATGTTAAAAGTTTAAATAGGTTTAATCTTTTTTTTTCGAGCATAACCTCACTTTCTGTATACATACTGATTATGTTCACTGTAACTTATTTGGCAGGTTTGAACAGATTAGACAAGAACGAGAATTCCAGTCAATCAGCAAAATTGGAACTTATTTTTATGCGGTTTTTGCCTTAAAATATTTCAGTTTCTAGATTTTTTAAATCCTTCTCTCATGTTCACTGACAGCATAGAGACCACTGTTTTGGGAAACAATTAAGATTTTTGGCCAGTGGAGACAACAGGCAGTGGATTTAAGTACACCCTGTCTGCAGTGAGAATTGAACCTGAACATGAACAATAGTAGACGAACTACATTAACCACTCCGCCACAGAGGCCCCACTAAAGTTTGAGCTGATATTTAGTATGTGAATCAACCATCATAAGTTACAGATTTACAAAAACTTTGTTCTGTTCCAATGATTTTTTATGAAATTATTGCCCTTGGACAGAAAATTTATTTGCTGGTAGGGGACTTGGTATCAAGCAATACTATCGATAATTGGTAATAATAGACATTAGTTACAATGTATATTGTAGATATAGAACTATTATTTAGTTCTTATTAGTTCTATATTGTCTGCTTCTTAATACAAGAAAGTTGTAATCTTTCTTGCAATTATAGGCTCATGTTGAGCTGGAAAGACATGTCAGCTGAAGGAGACATAGTGGAGAATATTTGTTAATAAATTAAGATGATTTGATTTGAAAATTGCATTTTGGTTCTGCAGTACTGGTATATGGATCAGACTAAATAGAAAATAAGATTGATTAACATGCACAGCTTATCAAATTAGATGTTATGACATGTAATCTTAATTAGTTGTAATAATTATTACAGAAGTTTATGGAAGTTAGGATAACCACACAGGATAAAGTAAGAAGATTGATAAGACGAAACTTTCTCAGTGTGTTTTTCCCCTCAATAGTTGGAGTTCTCATCTACAGTGACTATTCAAGGACACAGAAGTTTAAAAAGGCTAAGCTTGCAAGTAAAAATGATTGATATGAATAAAATGGATGTAAAGAAAATGTACGAGTTTAGAACGGTAAGACATTATTAAAGAACATAAACACAAGTCTGTAGTCATGTATGCATATAAATACATATATATCCTATAGGTCATGCGTAGGTAAGAGTTAGCATTCCCAACAAAATTGATGGGATCATTAGGAGGGTTCCAATTGCATCCCTTGGTGACAGGTCATAATAAGGAAAGTCTGACTACAGACCATAGTGGGTAATGTATTTGAGAATGCCACGCTGCTTGCAAAATAAAGACCCTTTTTGTAGATGTTGATGATGCATGTAGCTGCTACAAACGGATAAATGTTCCACCCCTAACCCATTTTTTTCCCGTGGATTTTAAACTTTTGCCCTTTGTTCCATCTATCCCTGTTCAACTTTTGTTTGTTAACTTGACCTCTTTCTGAATATAGCTAAAATATTGCTTGCTGGATGTAAAGCAAGCATCCAATCAACTCAATAACATTGAAACACCGATCAGTGAATAAAAATTATTATGCTTTAATTCTTTTAAGACAGTCAGTAGGATATATTCATTAAAAATTACATGTCGGAAACTGCCTCTGTAATTAATATGGTTTACTTAGGTTTCCAATTTTCCATCCTGTAGTATATCCTTTAGAAATATCATACTGACCAATTAATGTAGGAGGTCATGGCTGTGATTCACAGTTAGCCAGAAGCCAGTGGTATTTTTTGCTTTGCCTAAGATAAATAGACAGAGCTTGGAACGGTAGGCTTGTAGATATGTCAGAGTTTATTAGGGGAACAATTGTTGGAATATTGAGTTACTTTAAAAAAAATTGTTTTAATTAAATTATTCATAAAAATATCTGTTATAAACTTCATGTTCTTACTATAAACAAGCTGGAAAATTGCCCGTTTTATTATTTAAAAATATGCAACAATTATTCCATCATTTAGCAGAGAAGAGGAATTATGCTATTTTGTGGACCAGAACAACTAACCTGCGGAATTTGCGTATTAGTACATTTTGCTATTCAGTGCAATTTACATATTAGTGGCATTTTTTTAAACTAATGGATTAATAGAATAAATTAATGTTTCTTTTTGGTGTTGATTAGTAAATCAAGACAGGTAACTCGCAAGTCTGTTATACTTCCCTCAGTCTCGGAGCAGGGTTGTCCACGACCTTTGTTTGAGGTGATGGTCTGCAACCTTTCGTCTACTTACAACGCCTTTGAAATTCTACACCATCCTTGGTTTCTATGATTGTGCCTAAAAGTGTTAATGGTGTTACATGCAAGTGTGTTTCAACAACTTGAATTGTAAAATACACATGTACTGTAAAATACATTGTACAATTGTGTTCACTATTTGGATTGGACTACTCTAAATATTTGATCTTAGTGACCTTGTGGAGTCAGCAGGATTTGTTTTACAAACTTTGCCAAATATGAAGAACTTAATTGTATTAGAAATTGATTATTTTTTTTTAGTGGAGAAGATCTGTGATGCTGCATCCAAAGTTTTGGTATGTATATGCTTGGGGAGGCGCAGTATCTGCAGCTTACTTCTTCGGAGTTTGGTATACTGAACAACTAGACAACAATGTAATGAATAAATACAAAAACAAGAGTAAATTGTTCGGTGGCCGCATCATATACCCAGAAGAAAATTGGTGAAAAGGGAAACTTAAAGACTGGTTGATTGAATTTTTTGTATTTGCTTAAATTACTGACAATAAATTGGGAAATTCAGCATTTTGTTTCATTTAGTTTAATGGAGTTATTAGAATTATTCACTTTTATTGTGCAGATTAGTACATTTTGATTTTCAGTGAAATTTAAATTACAGTAAAAGTATTCTACTTGACTTTAAAGTAGAATTTGTAGACAATACAATGTAATATTTCATATTGTGTTAGTAAAATTTCCCAGTTCGTTATTCATTCACAACAAACGATAATACTGTAGCTTGCATATAACGAGTTATATGTCTTAGTTTATTTTCCTGCTCTAGAAAATTTTTAAAAAGACAGGATAGATTTGGTACAGGTTTACAGGTACTTATTGATGAGTAGAAGTATGACTTTACCTATATTAATCTTAAAAATAATAATGAAAGTTGTGTGGTGGCGAAATATAGATAATACAATACAATAATAAAGGTCAGGTAAGCCACAGTAAAAAGGTAAAATCATTTTGATTTCACCTTTTTACTGTGGCTTATATTAATCTTTAGGTTATCTCCCATTATATTCCCATAGTTTTTTTTTGTTCAAGAGTTTGACCAGATAACTAAAGCTAAGATTTACTTCAAACTTAGTGTATAGATGTCTGGTGATAAGTTGAAGTAAATTGCACAACAATCCTGACCCTACCTATCTCCCCGAATTTAATTTTCTAATCTGGAAAATAACTTGAAACCTACTTGATATATGTTAAACAATAGATTTGGTATATATAGTATCTGGTGATGAGTTAAGTGTCCTGAACAAGAACCCTTTCTTCACTAAATTATATGCATTTCTTTTTTCAATTTTTTCATTAGTATATTAAATAAGCTACCCTTTTAATATCATACTTAAAGGAGCATCCATCAGTTCCACTGATAACTTGCAGTAAGAAGTAGGAGTCCAGTTATGAATTTTTTTTTACTTTTTGGACAAAACTATACAGATTGATTTTCGTTTCATTTGGATGTGTATTTGAAGCTCCACTACACATTAAAGCCAGTGGAATAAAATTTGATTTGAATTAGTACCCTTTCAAAATAATAAATATTCATATATACTATTTATGATCGGCTGAAATTATAACAACTTCTTTTCTGAAAGTACATGTCTAAATTTGTTGTGAATAAATACAAGAGGTTATTTTGCCCTGATCTTATTGAAAACATGACAACCATCGGCAGTCATGATTTCAAATTGGCTGAATTTGAAAAATCTTTAAAGTACAAGTTTTAATGTTTGTAACTTAGTACAAATAATGTATGTGTGGTCCTCTACAAAGAGCAGACTAAAACACGAGTCACTATTGTTTCTGGGATTTTTTTGTGGTTTTGTCTTTACGCACATGTTTTATTTTAGTGTAACAAATCTTCTACTCTGAAACCACAAGTCTAAAAGCACACATGGCATGTGAAGTTCTCAACAAAGATTCTTCATTTTGTCTTGATCCAACTTGAAACAAGTCAACACTAAGGCAATTTATATTTCTGGAACAAATTCTTTTCTGATTATACAAGAAATGTTAACAAAAATAAAAATATTTTTTCCAGCATGAACAATTTTTGTGTTATGGACATCGATTAGTTAATTCAGCTAAAACTAAAATTAGCCCCCCCCCCCCCTCTTTTAGACCCACTACTGATGAATAAATATATATGAGCACGCCATAGGCATTCATATTGGAGTTGCACTTACTTCCCCTGAAGCTACATACATTCTTGTCTTTTTTGTATTTCACTAACTAGATTTTAAGTAAAATGTATTGCAATCAGTAGATTAATTTGCTTAAAGGTTTTTTTTAGCATAATGGGTGGTCCACCACCTGGCAAAATGAACCTCACTACAAATTGGTGGTTTGGGGGGGGGGCATGATATTGATGAACTTGGTGGTCCCTGTTGAGAGGTAGGCAGGTCCTACTTAACCATATGTGAAATCTAGTACAGTTTAGTTTTAATAAGTGTTTTAGTCAAGCTTGAAAATTGTCGTAATTAGTTTAAGATAAAATGCAGGGATGTACAAATGATCATGGTCCATTGGAAGCAGATGCATGAAACTGACACAGTACTATGTGAAATGCATACATGTTAAACATATTTTATTCGTTTCTTTTACGCCACTTTCCGCACTTTTCGACTAAATCATGGTGTCAAGCTTTTTTTATGACAATCCTTTTGCTTTTGGTGATGCCTCCACTGATGTTTCCCCATCTTGAATTGTGCAATAAATGAAGGGTGACCACATCAATTTTTTAACAGCCAGTTTAATAAAGTAGTCAACAATGTATTTTATTAAATAATTTTTTTACCTTTTTCTGATTGGTCTAGAACTAGAAGACACTTTCTCGATTGTACCTCAAAGTTCACCTTGCGTGCAGTGAGTTGATCGACCTAGTGTTATTAATTATTAAGTTATTAACTATTCCTTAGTCGTACTCGAGGAATAAATTTTATAAAGACCCAAATATTATGACTGGCAGTACCATAGCATTTCGATTGATTGATTGATTGAATGTTTACTTTACGGCAAGTGAACAATATTTCAGCTGTATTCGATATTCAGGAGAAGAATTTACACAAAAATCAACGGGGAAAGGTAAAGACCAACGGGAACAAAATTTTGACTGCCACCGAAAAAGCAAGGAACATTGGATAGGGACAGAGAATTGCAGCCTTTTGTATCGGCTACAATCAGCCTACTCTTTTTCGAAATCTTTAAAAAGGGTCTTTATTATTCAAGGAGCATGGTATTTCCAAACACGTCACCCACTTAGGTCCGCGACTAAAATATCTATATTATGACATGAAGTCCTAACGAGGGGGCCTCTTCTAAACGCACCATGAGGATGCGCTATGCAGCTTTTGTGTAATAACCATCCTATTATGGCGCCATTTAACTTAATTGAATTTGAAAGCCTCAATGTTGATCCGTTAGAATAATATCACAAAACCAAACACTAATAGTTTTAAAAAGTCATCTAACAATACGGTAATAAAATATTTGAAAAATTGAAAAACGCATGTTTATTGCTGAATTTTACTAAGGAAACAAATTTCTACTATAAAATACACTAATAGAGTAAAAACCATATATGGAAATGCCAAAATGGTGTTACAAAACTTTCCATGGCCTCAAGTCGAGCGGTTTTAATCTCGGATCTGAACATGGGATCATACAGTTGTCATCAACATCTCTGTAAAAGACGAATCAATATGATTATACATATATTCATTTGTTAAGTTTTACAACATACAATCGTTATTCTCAGCTCCATAAAACATTTGGACTGCATGAGTGTTGCCAACACAAATAATGTGTTACAAACATTGATATTTCTTTCTATTTGTGACAAAAACGCCACGCATCATTTGTAGATCTTGACGACTCGCTATTTATTGATGGCACTAGTTTATGCAGTAATATGTAAGACAAACCTTTAACAGTTACATATATAATGATTGCCACGAGTTAAAACAAGTTTCAAATAAAAAAAAACAATCTCTCGCACTCCATGTCGGTCGTCTACCAATTTTTAGACAACGAAGGTTTAAACAAACGCAGACCCAAATCTAAATCTAATTACGGTATTGTTGGCAACTAGACCATTCGTTTTTTGATTACCAGTTTTCATGCGTTATCTCAATCTAATTAAAATTAAATCGTTCACTTGCTACCCCTTGTTTGCTATGGTCACTCCTTTGTACACAGCGACCATAGAAAAAAGGGGGAGCAATTGAAAGATTTAATTTAAATTAGATTGACGTTATCTAGGCTGCCGTTAGGAAACGAACGTCACAGTGAACGATAACTTCTGTAAAGTGAATCGAATAATTCTGCTTCAATCGATTTATAAATATAATGGTCTTCTTCGACAGAAAATGAATAACCATTATCACCCTTTGTGGTTAAAAAATTTACCATACATACAATACTCAGTATTTAAAAATAACTTACGTTGATCCGGGGCAGTTTTCGGAATTTTCCAACAGTAAAGCTTTTGGTTGGACAGTAGCCAAACCAAAATGTCGACATAAAAGACTTGATAGTGTGACTTGCTTTATGGCATTTACTTTGCCTGAAAATAAAACAAAAACACTTTTAAAAGAAATTTTCCTGGCGTTATAATGAGTAATTTTCTAATAATATAAATGCATAATAAGAAACTTTAAATAAAATTTACTTTTATGGATAGGTTCATCGATTTCTAAATGTACAAACCTTGATTTCTGTAACATATGTTTGATGACCAAATGCACATGACAAGTAGAATGTTCTCTATACATACCTGTCGAAAATCCTGTAATTCCGGGGTTTTCATACCAGTAAGCATCACCCTTCTTGATCGCCTCAAACTGTTTTCCAATTAAACAAGCAAATGTTGGACCAACTTCCCCTTCTACAACTAGGTTTTCCGTTATTCCTCCAACATAGAGATCAATATCATCAACAGAGCTAAAATACAAAAGAATATCATAGACAACAGCAGATCAGCAAACAGGGCAAGAAACCCACCTAGACCAACTCATGTGCGTCATAAATGTAAGCGATTCTTATGCATAACGTACACAATCACATGAAAAGAGAACAGTAGAGAAGTGTCTAGCCAAATTAATTGTGCTGAAAGCTAACTATATCATCAAGGATCACCATAAGTTAATAGAATTCTACATTTTATGCCAAAATCACATTGTCGGTTTTAATGTCGAATACTTACTTATACATCGATTTAAGAAGTTCTGCATTTTCACTAGAATGATCCTTTAATCCATCAATTCCGGTCCCGAAGTTTTTAGCCTCTGATAAACCACAGAATTTTCTATATTTGTTGTATGGAGGTAATCCGTGATCTCGACCTCTCTGTACATTTCTGGCAGGAAGATCTGAGTTGCCGAACAAATGGTTACGAATTCCGTCTTCAAACATCCTAAAATTAAAAGTTTAATATCTCAATCTAATTAAAGTTAAATCTTTCACTTGCTCTCCCCTTAATTTTATTGTCGTTACGTGTAGATTGAAGTAACATTATTATTTGATCATCTGATTTACATTTGAAAATGATTATCTAATAAAATAGCCCCGTGCGGGATCCGGGTGGCTAAAAGAATAGACCGCAGTCGCGCTAGCTTGTCGTAAAAGGCGACTAAATAGCGCCCAGTACCCTGACCGGCGTGTCAGGTCGGTTGGCCTAAAGACCGACTGGGATGTGTGCCCCAGGTGGTTGAATGGGGTACCCCTGGCAAGCTGGGGTTGTCGGGCCATAATACGGAAAACCTGACCGCAAACCATATTAGTGCACCGTGTTGGGAAAATGCCACGTTCCTCGCACGTTAAAGAACGCTGCTGTAGTATTCGCTATGAGTAGGGATTTCGATCCCGCTACAGGAGGCTAAATTGCCCGACCCTATCCATCCTCCCATTTGCCAGTGGCAATCTAAAATCCGTTACCCCTATTTTTCCTTGCGTCCCATCCCATTTTCATTCATCATCATTTCATGTTCATTTTATCATCCATTTCATGTTCATCGCCTGAATATAGCTGAAATATTGCTGCTCGGGCGTTAAACACCATCAATCAATCAATCAATCTAATAAAATACAACTGAATAATGGGGGGGGGGGCGTCTTTCTATTCAATATATCCACAATAAAATATATATGTGTATTTATTAATGATCTGAATACAAACGCTAACACTGAGATAACCAAATGAAAATGACAGACGTACCTGTCGGATGCCATGGCTGGTTTATAACTAGCCCATCTAACGAGGTCAGCCAAGCGTGCACCGTTATTTTGTTCAATAATGTGTGGGTTCAGTTGTTGGCTCGCCAAGCTGAAATCAACCTGATTCTTGTATGTTGCATCCAAGTATGACTGAGTAGGCATAATTAGTGTATGTCCGTATCTCAATGCAGCGGCGGCAAAGGCGTTCCTGATAGAAGGGTCCACGTTAGGATTGTATGTGTTTACGTTACCAGTTGCTGCTGACGTTATGTTGTACTTGCTGACTGCATCGTCCCCAATAACTAATGGTAGCCATTCATTATACGATATGTGTTGAATGATGGCACCCATAATTTTACGGGTTTCCTTGAAAATCTTATCCTTGCTCCATTGTAGATTTATTTTAGCCAATTCACGTGCGATTCTGTTGTGTTCCCTAACCAACATAATATGCATTGATCCAAGAGTAGGGATGACATTGACACGCTCGTCACCTACAATATATGTAACCCTGTTACTCATCACTGAAAATCTCTTGTCAATTATATATTTTATACATATGTGTTATATTAGCTAATCGGGACATTTTTAAAAGTTTCTTCATAGAAGATACATATGATTTAAGAAAAAATATATGAAACAGTCATGAGTTTAGAAAATTTAGACACGAATTATATACAAATTGTTTACATGTACCAACATATTACTGACGCTTTGGATTCAAAATTATTTAAATATTTGTACTAATTTAAGCGATTTGTTAAGAAACAAACCGGCTTTTTGGCAGTAGTCATTAACAAGGTCATCGGTGATTGTGCATGGGCTGTCTCCTGCAGGCAACAAATTTCCTGGTTCTTTTGTTTTCATCAGATCTGTAACAAAAGATATACACCTTTTATAGAATTCAGACATTTTACGCAGGCATTAAGAATATATATCCCAACACTGTTTGAATTAGATTTTTAACACTGTCAAATTTTTGCTTACCCTCAGCGGGATTCAAACTCACCGTTGTGACACTATGGCCAATTCGCCTGCACTATGCCCAGCGGTCTAGACCCCTCGGCCAAATCCGCTATATAAAAATATAGCTTCATTAACCGGGGTAAAACGTAGACATAGACATAGTACATGTGTACTAGCGTGTGACGATGGAATTTTCGTAACCAATACGTATATATATATATATATATATATATATATATATATATATATATATATATATATAACTTTCCTGCAATTAAAACTTGAAGTAATCTAAAAGCATAATACATTTTTTTACCGGTTTTCGGTTTTACTTTAACCAGATCTTGATCTTGCTTATATTTGTACTACAAAGGAGAAACGATGTCTAATAAGTTAATTAATAATTTAATTAAGAATATGTTTTCTTACGAGGATTTGTTGGATCCCTGAGAACAGCCAACTCCTCTTCAGAACTTCCATACAGCATACCTCCATCAATAAAGGCTGTAAGTTCGTTGATTTGCTCTCGTTTATCTGAAAGTGTAAACAAAATTCTGTTTTAAGATGTTAACAATAGTGCAGCATTGTAGGTCTTGTGGATGTAATTGTTCTAGTTAAACCAAACAAATATTTTCTAATAACAATAGCATACCTGAACAAATAAAGCAAAACAAATGCTTACCGGAAAGACAACTTGCTGGCGCAGCTGCTGAGCGGACAAATGTAAGACAACCTGAAAAAGTGTTATCACCTGCAGGTACTGCTATCGGGTAGCATATAGGACTGAAATATAAACAACATTGGTTTTACATATGCGCGTACGTGTACCAAATTGAATGCTTAAAATAACTGTTTCACGTGATGAAAGATATTCAATGTTTTGGTATTTTGATAACAAAAGCTCTACAGCATCAAATTTGTTTGGATTTTAATACTTATTGTTTGGTTTGAGCGCCAATGACGAGTAATGGTTGGTCTTGATTATCATGGTTATGACGTAGTTTGTATTGTATTCGAGTTTTTTTAAACCGAAACCGCATCAGTAAATACGACCATGAATAAGTGTTTGTGTAAATTAAAATAAACCATCGTTAATATTACTTCAATAATAAAAAATGTTCCTTTTTTTAAATTTAGCAGTTATGTTTGTTTTGTATACACAATGGTACTCACTTGTCCGCATTTGCTGCATCACAGCAGTCCAAATCGCCTATAAATAAAAAATGTATATAAATTAGAACTTTAACACATTTTAAGAATCAAAAATAGTGATCCTTTGTAAAATAATAGCTTTATTGAATTTCAGGCGCTATTGATATATTTTAATTTATAGGTAATACACAATCGTATTGAAGTACATGTAGTAAATTATCTACTCTGGCAAATATGTAAATAAAACAACAATTAATCGAATAGTTTAAAGTTTAAGGAGTGAAATTTGTTTTCATATGTTTATTGTAGTTTTAAAGTTTACCACACAAATTAATAAATGAGAACATAAAAAACAGATTTCCTTACAACACATTTATTTTTAACTGTTCAAGTAAAAACCTAATTACAACATGTACAACAAACAAGAATATCCTAACAGAAAACTTGGTAAAGCTTGATACGAGTTCTTATTTATTTAATGTTGTTTCCCCATGGTACACTCTATTGATGTATTGTAATTTATAGGTTATACAATTTCTTATTCATGTAATGTGAAAGGCGATACCTTAAAAATGTATAATGTCTACGCCCTGGGAAAGTTAAAGCAAACATAATTAATCGAATAGTGTTGATTTACACAAGTAAAATATGTTTTCATATAATGTTTATGGTAAATGGCAGATTTCTAATTAATGCCTTGACAGTTACAAATGAGTAAGAACAAAGAATTGTAGATATTATTCAATAATCAATAAGTCAAGGAAAACATTTTTAAACAAAAAAGGGGACACAACTGACACAAAACACCAACAAACTAAAATCTTAGTGACACGAACTCCACTGAAAACGGGGGGGGGGGGGGGGTGGGGGCGCACCGGACGAATAACCAACTACTGCTCCACGCATGGCACCCATCAGGTTAAAATCCGCTAGTTTGTCATATCTGGGTAGGAGAGGGGAGGACATAATATAGTAATGAGGGGAACTGGTTACGACAAACGGAACAAATGAATGGTAATTTGTAACACAAATATTTCGTGAATGTAAACTAAGTCAAGATGGCGACAAGACAACCTCTTTCAAGAAAATCTTGATACAGGAAATACATATCTGATCAATTGGAAAACGTATACTCTATATGTACCACATGTAGAGATTGTGTTGAAATGTATACTCCATAAATGAAAAGATTTTATTACGACACGTTCATTTTAGCTGTCTTAGTACACTTTAATTAAATCACACTATACAACTTAACAGAAAACTTGCGGTAACAAGTTATTATTAATATTTATAATTTTCTGTCAATTTACCTGCTGTAGGTGTTTTGACAATATCATGGTCTATAAGCTGTCCCCAAGCCATTACGAGTCCGGTGTATTCTTCGTTTGAAACGTGGCTCGTAGTTTTGAAGACTTTGTTACTAAGAGCTCTTGCTGAAGGTAAGTTTGTAGAGTCTCTAGGCTTGTCACCTAGGGCTGTAAATAAAAACACGAATCTGTAGAAATAACACGTTTTATGTTGTTGGTTTTAACTGAATGTTATCAAATTTGTGATGTCCTCGAAATTTTCGAATTTTAAAAACATATCATATTATAGGTCTATTGAATTGTGTATGTTGTCATACGTACAATAAACAGGTCCCAAGAATCGCCTTTGTGGAGTAAATGACTTTCCCCAATCTGGTTTTTGTAGGTTATTACACGAGCCATCCATTGTTCTATACTCTGATGGACCACAGTTGATGGGCGGTGGTGGTGGACACATAAGTTCAGAAAATGCAGAACTGATCACTGGGTCTTGCATCAACTGTTCTGCTGTTAATCCAGTTCTAAAAAGAATAAAATCACGATTGACGAATGAATGAAGCAGCATTCTCGTCAAGACAAGAATTATTGAGGTTCCAAAAATTCTAATTTGAGACATAAAAAGCTAATTACTTGTATCTTAAAATAAGGTGTTTATTTAACGAATAACGGAAGCGTATTAGGGGCACATTTTATTTTTACATACTAATAATGTTGGAATTTCCAAGATTAAAGTTAACATTAAAAAATACAAAAATAAAATGTGCACTTAATACGCTTCGTAACGAATGCACTCTGATGTTAACTTTTCAAGTTTAAGTAAATAAATATTTAATTACTATTATAATTATACGTTACTTTTCCATCAAATGTTTTGTTGCTTCGATCCTCTTAATGGCATCAGCTTCCAGACTATTTGAATGTTCTGATTTTAAAGGAATTCCATCTCTGGGTCTTCCACCTATATTATCGAAAACTAATATTATATATTGCGGACCTTTTCATTCAAATGTAATATAACTAAGATGTTATGTTTATAGTACTTTGTACTACTGAAGGATCCATACGGCCATTTCAATCATTTTAAAACCTTGCAACAATACTCCGTATCATTACGTTCGCGGTTTTCAGTCTGATATCTTGCCATTTTTCCTACTTTCTGAAAATTGTTATAGTAACATGGACATCACAATATAAACATTTTGCACATTTTGAACACCTAAAATAGTATTTATTGATATATAGCCAATAGTTAACACTATAGATATTATAGCTTTTTGTGACTTGGGTGTAAATGCATTATTTGGATGTCATCAGATACAAAATATATAAACTACGCTCAATTGTGAAATTTCTACAACCAATTATTGCTTGTTTTGTTTGTTTGAATGGTGTTTTAACGCCACTTTCAGCAATTTTTCAGCTATTTCATGGCGTCCAGTTTTTATTGGGGGAGGAAGCCGGAGTACCCGGAGAGAACCCCCGACCTGCAGTAGGAAAACTGGCAATCCTTGTCAATTAAGATTGGAGTCGAGTACACCCTGCCTGCAGTGGGAATCGAACCCGCAATCTCAGTATTGACAGACCACGTGATCAATAAACCAATTAAAAAAATGCATTAAAATTAACGAACTTGTTACTTGCCTCCGTCAATTGGATTTCTTAAACGAAATTCTTCTAGCTTCTTCTGTCCAAATACAGCAGCCTCCACGACATTTTCAATTTTAGCTGCATCGCTTAAATCCTGTGCAATCGCTACACACAAAATTGAAGTCAAAATAAGGAGGCCTTCCTTTTTCATGTTACTATTTTACCTTAGGAAACAAGAATTAAATATTATTTCTGAATTCTTCTTTTTAAATACCTAGGTTTAAGCTACAACATCAACATGTAAACCACTCTTAACACGCTAAAACTGGTTTAAAGTTTAAAAATTTCATTTGAAGAAATAACATATTGAATACGATACGAGTTAAACCAACAACCAAGGTCATGTTTGTAGTTTGTTTGTTTGAATGTTGTTTTGAAGCTACTTTCAGCAATTTTTCAGCTATATCATGGCGTCCAGTTTTTATTGGGAAAAACCCCGACCTTCGGTATGAAAGCTGGAAATTCTTGTTAGTTAAAATTGGAGTCGAGTGCACCCTGCTGCAGTTAGACTCGAACCCGCGATCTCAGTGTTGACAGACCACGTGATAAATAGCAGATGAACTCGGCCACCGAGGCCCCTCATGTCTGTAGTATACACACATTTTAAATAGAGTGCATAAATTAAAATAAAATACATTAATCAAGGACGGGAAAATATCACCAAACTACCACCAATAAATGCCTAATAGATGTAAGTGGAGGATTAAAGCGGGTATAGCATTCCCGACCCCCTCCCTGTTTTGTTGCACCCTAATTATACCAGCATATGTAGAATGTATAACAATAACATACAACCAAAAATCAACACAGCAATATTGAACCAACAGAAACGATCCTTATTTCATACAACATCGTTAATAAATACAACCTAAGAATAATAGCAAAGAAACCGACCAAACGACAAGAGTCGAAAGTCAATGGGAGATTACAAATCCAGATTACGACATACATATACGATCCGAAACAACAATGAAACACAAAACAAGAATTGAGTAAGGCGAACCTAATAAGCATAATAGATGCACTGAAATTCTATAGTGTAAAGTTGTACCTGCCTCCTAAATCTCATAAAAGGCGTATTGACACTGCGTTAAATGCTCGAGAAGAAAAATAAATACTGCAAAGTAAATTAAATAAAAAAGGTTGTGATTTTATACAGATAAAAATAAGCCAGTAATACTACACATAAACATATTATATAATAAAAAGTGATTACTACACATTACAAGAATTTGTAAAATAGAGAAAAAACACAATAGAACAAAAAAGACTGACCTGCCTGTTGTACAAATAAGATTTGCAAGCTAGGGCTTTTTAATTAACAGTTATTTATATATGAATGGTCATCCTTGGTCGAGTGGATTAACAGCTCCGGGAAAATTATACAGATGAGATGATAGCCAAAATGTACTCGTAGTTGATCACCCATGTCAGTCACGATACTATTCAATTAAATCCTATTTGCCATATAATATTGCTTACGTGACGTGAAACTGTTGACCGTGTCGAAACATGTTTATCTTTTCGGTCAAAAGATGGGTCATGATTTAAAAAAGAGTTGATTAAAATATTCGTTGCTGTTGAGTATAAGAAAACAGATTTATCTTCAACTATTAAACATATTAACGTGATTTGCAATAGCATCTTCATAGGGAAAACATTTAATATTTATATCGCGGCTTACATTTAAATCATTGCTGTGAACTTTGGAGAAAACCAGTGAAATGCTGAAGAAAAACGATATCTGAAGCATTCTCAGACAAATTGTTTTTATCATGAAACTTAAAGAAATGAAGAAACCCGCAGTGTCAGGTGGGGAGTCTACTGGTTTCCTGACACTAGTTTGATTCTGTATGTCACAAAAGGCGACCACAACACTCAAAAGAATTGTCAAAATTTTCGATTTGTAATAAAAGAAATATTTTAGTTCAAAATGCACCAAAATATACTTTAGCTTTAGACTATGCACTAAATACACTATATTTAAGCAACATAACATTTCTATAATATGTGATAGCGGGGAAAACATTCTACATTCTATGTTTTAGTATTTATATTTGTTTCATTAATATTTTGCATTTAATTATTTCTTATATTTGACAACCAAATATTTATTTCAAATATATTATGCAGATTACATTCTTTATTTATTTAAGTCTCGTCTCTACAATGTAAACGATTCCAATATGTATGTATTTACATATCTAAAAGAAGAGCCGCTATTAAAAGAGTTATGACAGATTGCGTATTTTGCTGCCATATATTTTTATTTTTAACGGACTTATCTATACCTATGTCTGCTCTACGCGCGAGAAAAACTTTTAAGGTATTGTGTTTATTGTTCAAACCAACAAATCTGTTTTTATATTTGTTTTCACATTTTCAACCAGAATTAATTTGTTTATAGAGAATATAAGTGTTATCAATTCTTATGCCGAGTGACATTAATCCATTTTTCAATTATCGTCTTTTGTTAATCTAATTGTATAGGTTTTTGTCCGGTAAATTGTTATTTTCCTTTTCACCGATATATAAGGTGACGCAAGTTTTTCTCAATTGTACAAATATGTACTATGACAATCCGAGACAGACTTTCAAACTCACAACGCCATACAAGACAAATTTGATATTAATAAATTCCACTCTGAAAATTTACGGTGTCTCTATAACCGTTTGGCAGAACTAATAATTTTACCTTTGTATTAAATCCGACAAATTATAAAAATTAAAATTGAATTATTACGACAGTAAAATTCGGCCTACCAGTTTGTGTATGTTAGTTCCGCCTGCGTTTTGGCTTCCATGCAGGTGACTATTTGTCATTTACCTTCTGTCTTTCCGTTATCTTGTTTTAAAATAGAACTTGTTGCAGTCGATCATTCTCTTATTTTGTTATAACAACAGCTTTGTTACATCTTGGTAGAGAACAAGGCCATTGTTACAAATACATGTTACTTTGATTTATACTTTACCGCAAAAAGTCGCACAAAATTACATATTTACAGACGTTTATATTAAAATGATAATAAATATTTAATGAATTCATTTCGCAAAATCTAATTGAATGAATTATTGTCTTAGTTCATATTGTTTTCTCAAACGTCTATATTACACAATATCACAAAATTTTGATACGTTAAAATGGCACTTTCAATCAATAACGTCCAAGTCCATCAATATCTGCATGGAGCTGATCAGACGATTTATGAATGCAATATAGAAATACCAGCCTATACACTCTGAAACACTAGCAAAATTCATCTGCGGTTTTGGATCTCTACATTTGACTGTCTTTAAAATTCGTCCTTATAATGTTCAATAGGGTTCAGATATGGACTCAAAGACAGCTAATCCATAACATTGACATTATTATATTGTTGGGGATTTCTTGATGCGTTTGCTGTATGTTTTTTGCACGTGTTTATCATGCTGAAATGTCATGCTTGACGACGTTAATCACAATGAGATTTGTCTGGTGATTAGCGGAAATGCCTCCCAAAACCTTAACGTTTCCGCAGCCCCGAACTTCTGAACATATGGATCAGCGCTAGCGTAACGTCCACCTCAAAGCCCCCAAACACGTATTCGCCCGTCACTGTGTCTCAAATGAAAACGCGATTCATCGGACCACAACACAGATGCGCCGCTGAGGGGAGAGCATGTTTCCTCGGCAAGGTCGTATTGCTCTGAGTCCATTTTGGCGTAGTCGACGTCTAACTTTATTGGATCCTTCCGTGCGTTCCATTCGTCTAACGAGACGTGTACGGCGGTTCGAAATCGATCATGTAAATGCTGGATGCGAATGTAACGGTCTTTTTGAGGGGTCGTTGCTCGTTGTCTTCCTGGACGTGGCATGGCCTTCACTGGATATGGCTACATGCCAAAACGAAAATTTCGTGCGTTTGGACGGGGTAACTGTAGGAGAGAAAGTTTTTAAAAAAATCTGTGGACCATTAATGTATCGATAATTATTGATTTTAAATCGCATCCACCTTTGCCCATAGGCGAAGCAAGCGGTACGGTTCCGACCGTACCACTTTAAATTGTTGGCACGGAAAACCGTACCAGTTTGTTAATTAAAATAAAAAAATCATGGCCGTAGCATCCATTGAGGCAAGTGAGTCAGTTGCCTCATAAAAATTTGACCAAGTATGGTTTTGATATACAGGAAAATGTTGTAAAAAAAATAAAAATAAAATAAAGAAATCGTGTCTTTTACTTTCTACAAAACTGTATATCGCTATAGCTAATACGAACGTCGAAACCTTTGTTACTATTTACTGATTTTCACTGTCCAGTATCAGCAGTCGTTCCAATAATTATTATAAAGGCCATGACGTCGAACGTAAACAAAAAAAAGCAGGCAGCATGGATCTTTTGTTAAAAACTGGAAGCTGCAGAATTAGGTTTTGCCTCACTAAAAATTGGACCCTAGCTACGGCCATGAAAATGATAAAATGTCATTACATATACGACTTACTTTTTGAGAAACGTTCAACATAAATCTTTTTTTTTAAATAACTTTCAATATAAAACAGCAACCGTTACGATGTCGAATGCAATTCGGTGACAAATAGTAGCACACGGGAACCCCTATCTATATTTAAACATTCACTGTAAACGGGTTGTCGACCCTTAAACGACCGTACCACTATTTTTCTGCGTGCTACGCATATGCCTTTGCAAATTTATTAAACTTTTACACACACCAAGTATTCCAAAAAAATAAAGCGTTCCGTTTTCGTTGGCACTCAGTATATTTAGTGCTTGCGTGCAAGTGATAGTTTACATTTTGATCTGAATGATATTTGGGGTGTCCAAAGCAAAACATGGACTTTGCCATTCTCTGACATGGAGAACAAATCTCTTATCCATTAACTATACACCTAAAACACTGAATGCAATTTAATGAAACGTTTACATAAACATTGTAACATATTGATTGTGCACATGTTATTTTAGGGGTGCAATAACACTATGTGACAGTAGTTTGTCTACTATTGATCACGGTCTATTATCATTGAGATTGCGGGTTCGATTCTCACTGCGGGCAGGGTGTACTCGACTCCAATCCTAATTGACAAAGACTGTCAGTTTTCCTATCGCATGTCCGAGGTTTCTTCGGGTACTCCGGCTTCCTCCCCTTATAAAAGCTGGACGCCATAATATAGCTGAAAATTGCTGAAAATGACGTTAAACATCATTCAAACAAAGCAAAAAACACTATGTGACACTGATAATTAACATCGACTACGTCTCGGGTAATATATTTACTTCGTGTGATATTATGGCGTAACACCCTCCACTACAGTATGTGTATAATACTTACATAAAGACCGACTTGCACTAATAAAAACGTAACGTAAATTGGCAAAATCAAAGAAAATACAAATAACAACATTCATTTTCTGTGTATGGGGCATACACAGATTTTTTCTTCACATCAAAAATTTTAAAAAAATCAGAAAGATTTATTGGTACTTTAAGTTTTCAAATGGTTTAATAAATACTACACTTAAAAATTGATTGGTCAGAAGAAAACGCAATATAAATATTTTGGGGTAAAGGGCCGGTCAACTGCTTCATTATACCATGCCATTTTTTAACGATTTTACTCCTCGTGTCTAAAAGGCGTAAACTAGTGACTAAAATTCGCCCACACAAACCATTAAAATGAGTAATATCACACGTGTGCGTGTTACCCCCAGGATCTCTTGTCACGATTGCTCATGTTCTGCGCTGCTTTCAGGGCGGTTTAAAGCTATAACAACTTCAAAATAAAACTCCAAGGACTTTTTAAAAATGTCCTAGTAAATGAACTTTTCGCTAGAATAAAAATTAAGATTGTAACGGGTTATTACACAGGAGTATTTACACAAATTGAATTTTATTTTCATTTCGCTTTAAATCCTTTTATATGGTATGTGCACAAAAAGTGTAAAATACATTGAGGACCTCCATTAAAAATGATTCTGTATTTACGTGTTATGTTTGATGAATTTTTTTTTAAACGAAGCTTAGTTTAAAAATGTTTACTTTATTAAACTTTTTTTTCATAGATTAAAAAATAATTGGTAAATTTAATTTATTTTGATATAAAGATAACTTTTATTTTATTCAAGTGTCACGTCGCAATCATAAATATCATACATTTACAATCATGCATAATAACATTAAAAACATAGGTACCAAAGCTTTTATATATTAAATGACCAGTTGGGTAAAGTGCATATGAAATTGTCATGCAATTAATTTAGGAGATCGAGACCAATACATGAAACACCGGGCATATACAGAAAGGCAGGGCAAGTACAGCAAAACATGCCCAATGCAGAAAAACCAGGCCAGTACAGGAAAGTCACTTTCCGTAATATACATGTACATATTCGTAAAAAAAATTAAACGCACTCGAGACCAACATATTTGGTTGACGGATGATACCAGGGGTATAAACATGTTATTCTGTATGTTCGTTATAGCAATACGACCTATGACCCCATATTACACTACATAAAAACAGAAAAGGTTCCAGTAAAGATGTATATAGTTTATCTAAAGACACTCAGCCTGCTGATATGGTATAGAAATAAACAAGACATGCTGATTTTAAAAGTTCTTCACCTCTTTAATTGTCAGTATTTTAATCGGACAGTGTCTACATTATATTAGTAGATATTCGATCTTATTTTAGTACATGAAGTACCTTGAACACCCTGAGGCGAAGCGAAATAATGTACATGGTGATAATTGTTAAAATCTTCACATCTATGGAATCAATTTACCCCAGGTTAAAGTCCAAAATAACATATCGTTTATGAAATTTGTCAACACAATCGTTGACGTCAATGAAACGCTTTTTGTATTTTCCTTGAATTTTGAGAAAAATTCGCAATTTGCAAAATGCAAGGTAAGATTTCTGTCGGAACAGTTCAGTCTAGAACGCTTTCGATTTTTTTATTTATGTAGACATTGACCAATTTAATTTTGGCAGCGAATGTCATTACCGGACACGTCTAGTTCCATTAATAAAACCTCTCATTTCATGTTTATTTTCAACATTTTTTATCGGATATTGATATTTTATGTTTTAGTGAAATTAGAGCTCACATCTCAAATAATAATAAAAAAAATGTTAAAGACAGATGAAAATGATAAATATAAACGTGAAATTGGAGGTTTTATGTTATAGAACTACGGACACGTCGTAGATCTGGGCAATTGCATATTACATTACAATTTGCTTTTTGTTTACTAGTGTTTTCCCCCAAGATTTCATTCTTAATGAAAAAAAAAGAAAAAACAAAACAAACAAACGCTTACCTCCTAACATAAGTGCCGAGTGCTGCTGCCAAGTATTATGTGAGGATATGGTGTCTTATTAATCCGATTAATTTTAAATTAAGAATAGGATATAATAATACAATGGATAATCAGGATTTAAATGTAGAAATAAAAATGCTTACAGATTTATAACATGTCCGTGTAAACTACACTTCAGTGCAACTTAATTTACCGTAGTGCCTGCGTCCTCTGTTCCTTTATTACTGCTGATGGACACAAAACTCTACTCTATACGCAGAAAGACTGCATAAGTAACCATCAGTAAATGAGTTATTAATCCATTTTACGCTTTTCATGAAACACAATAATACACAATAAAACGTTTTTACCTGATGTTTTTAACTGATCAGATTTGGTATTGGACTGAACGAGTTAGTTTTCGAGTCGAATGAGAATAATATAATCATGCTAGATTAATACTTAAGTCCGTGCAAATTCTGCGCTGCGCTGTTTAGCGGTCGAGGAGCTCAAAGCTCCAAGGGTGTTTTCTAACTTGAACTCGACTGTGTTACTCATTGCAAATAAAAATAAAACTTGTTTAATATGTAGTTATAAATTCATAATTTATACACAATGAGCCAACATGTTTAATGAGTGCAGTGTAAATTGCACGAGAAAGACCCTTTTGTAGCTATAGGCATGTTGTTGCTGTACAAAACAATAGTCTCAATATATTGGGTCGTTTGATCCATCCTATTTCACGCGTTAGTTTATTGTTCTTTAACTTGTTATTGTCCTTAATATAGCTGAAAAACTAATAAATGTTGATGATATTTTGAGTAAAAAAAAACCTTGATCAATTTTTGATTGCACCTGCAATTGATCACGTACCTGTCAACTTTTATTGCGGACAAGGTGTGCTCGACTCCCATGATGGATAATTTTACCGCCGAATGTCTGGGTGCTCCAGCTTTTCCAAAAAAACAAACAAACAAACAAACTAACTAAACTGAACACTTGATGTGTCTAAAAAAAGACAAAATTGGCGTTAAACTCCTTTCAAACAAACAAACAATATTTTTCGTTTATATTCAGCGTTGGACGGCAGAGGATTCTCGGACTACAATTGTTCGTACGGGATGTTGGATCGTTACGGTAGATAACGATACTGTACAGACTAAAATAATAATATATTCGTTTAAAAAGATGTACAACAACATCTAGATACATAATTAAAGCGAAAACAAAGTTTTACACTTTAAAAAAATTGCACAAATATTTTGACTGAACAACAGGCTTCGTCAGTGTTTTTACAACGAATGACAATAACAGGTAAAAAGTTTTTACCTGTTATTGTCAATCAGCAAAATTAAACAGTTCACGGGGGGACACGCCCACGTTTACCGAAAATGCTGTGAACGTATTCATACGCTATTCCTTAAAATCCTTGTTAATTGCATTGCTTAGTTTATGTTCTCGTCTCTGTTTCCTTTATTTGTCTTATATTTATTTTATTTATAAGGAATGTCTCTATTTTTCATATTTTCATTGTGTTGTAAAAACAATTCGTCATTCCTTGAGTACGGTTGCTTCTTTAGAACCTCCAAACAAATTTTAATACGTGATTACAAATTTTTAATTCGTTATAACGAGTCCCTGAATACGTGATCAGGAATTTATATTCGCTATAACTAATTCCAACGATGTTTTATTCGAGATCACGGATTTTAATTCGCTATAACGAATTTTGGAATTCGTGATCTCGGATTTTTAATTCGTTATTACGTATTCTATAATCATGATAACGGAATTGAATTAGTTTTTACTAAAATATATTACACGATTATTACTTTTAGCTCAGCTAGTATGAAATGTTAGTGGGACCAGACAGTTCTATCGAACGTAAGTATGATTTTAGGGTCCCTTTTTTCATCTAAGTCAGGTTAGTCTATAACAATTAAAATCGTGATCACGAATTCTGGATTTCGTTTTAATAAATTAAAAATCCGTGATATAGAATTCCTAAACTCGTTAACGAATTTAAAATCTGTTATCACGAATAAGGAATCCGTTATAACGAATTATAACAACAATTTTTATAGTTTCTAAAGAACTTTCCGTACTTAAATAAAAGATTTATATTTGCATAAATTGTTTTTATATTTGCATAAATTGTTTTGAATACTTCTAAGAATGATTACGTTACACCTTTTTAATATAAAATATCTTAATATACTGCATAATATAGACAAATCAAATTTTCATCACGAAGCGCTACCGAGCCTCATTGAAGATGCGCTTCGGTCAACGCTTTCATACGTCAATGAAACATTCAATTCTTAATTGAATCTGGCTTTAGCTGGTATGATTTATGGTTTTGCCTGAGGATATTATGTATGGGCTCAGACTGTTTAGTTTTTACGTTATTAGTTTAAAATCTATATCAAAACAAACTATTAGTGCATAGTAAAGTGCTTTCGGCCAATCCTAATTTTGTAGTTCTTATTTATTAAGAAAATCCACCATGGAATGGCCCCTAGCTGTATCCTCGGATACAGACAACTTTCAGAAAAAATTATAATAATTTCAATTAAAATATTTTCTCATAAATAAAAACACATTGTGTTTCACAGAATTTGGCAGTATTATAACAGTACCGTCAGAGCCAGTATTAAAATCGCCGGCTCTTTCAATATTTACTTCCTTTATTAAAGGTTCAATTCTGTTTTTGGTTTTGAAGGCTGCCGAGTGCTTTTGTTGTACAAAAAAGTGTTCACATATTTTAAATAGTATAACAAACATATAACAATTTATTAAAAGTAACTTATAGATTACGATTTGTTCGAATATTAATGAGAGGCACTCAGAAAGTACTCGTAGTTGTTCAACCATGTCGGTAACAATGTTATGAAATTAAACTGTATGCTTCTTATTTATACCTGATTATGTAAACATCAACATCTGACAAAACACTTTCCTTTAAATATTTCAGCCAAAACATGGGTCACGTTTGTTTCTTTGATGTTGTAACGCCACTTTCAGCAATTTTTCAGCTATATCATGGCGTCCAGTTTTTATTGGGGCGAATGCAAGAGAAAACCCCCGACTTGCGGCACGAAAACTAGCAATCCTTTTCAATTAAGATTGGAGTGACAGATCACGTTAGAAGATGTATTATTATCGAGAAACAATATTATGATATTTCCTATAATCCTTGTGTTAAGTGGCCTATTGTTTATTTAAGTTGATTACTTGTTGATAACATGTATCGGTTTATTTTTTTTTCAGCTATATCACGACGAAAGTGACAGATAGAAACACATATTAAATGAACAAGATCTTTATAAACTAATCCAATAATGATATGTTTTCCAACGTTTTTGACAATTTTCGGGGGATAAATGAAATGCTTACTCCTCTGTAGCATCAGGGTGAACTAACTTTTTTAGACTTACTTTTGGCTTTTGTTGGTGGAGTCGCGTGTCTTTGTTTAATTTCCTGATTTTGTCACTGTTGTATTGTTTTAATTCGCGTTGACAAATTATTTGTTTTCTGTTTGAAAAAAAAACATGTGGACAGCAAAGGATTTCCAGAATAATACATACCGTTCAAAATATAGGAGATATCATACTTTCACCAGCTTCGGCATGCAGTGTTCTATACTCCGGGCAATACTTATTAGTATTCTTTTTTATCTGTAGAAAACACTTCTTATGTATAACATATATCGAATATCAAAACTTTTTTTACTATACTACAACTATGCGGACAAATAATATGATATATTATCATGTGAGGGACAATTCGATTATCTGCAATATATTACGGTGTGTTTATTTATGTCATATATTCTTTGAATGTACGCATATTTTTCACGCAAATACGACATTAACTATACATAATGTAAAAAAAATTTCTTTTAAGTTAAAAGCTATACACTTCATGCCCGATCTTGTCTACTTTTGACAAAGTAAAAAACATGTGTACTTTAATTAATCTTTTACTATTATCGTGCCTTTAAAGTTCGCCCACTTTATCGTGATATTCGAAAAATTCCTTTCTCTATATTATTTACCAATCACCTGCGTCACGATCATTCGTCACGGTTTTCATTTAAGAAAAATAGTCAATATTTTAATATAAGGTCAGAAGATGGGTTACTGTTGAAGATGTTATTATTAATCAATGAAAAATGTTTTCTGCTATTATTATAGTAATAATAATTTGCGCGATGATATCCATGGTAGTTTAAAATTCAATATTATTTTTTAGCTTAAGCAAATACTTTACAAAAATTTACATGATTTCCTTTGTGTACAAGCAAACAAAACTACATAATATATATTTCAATTGTCACGGCGATTGTGAGTTTTCCAGGTAACACTGTTACTGTTACAATGTTTACCTTTTGTGATTTGTGCACAAAGGATCACTGTAGGATTTATTGTATTCAATAAGCAGTGCACTTATAATTAAAAATAATGTGGTAGGATGCAAACACAAAAGTCGCCCAAAACCTCCATGGATAGTATTGCGTTCTACTCTGGACATAAAAGCGTACTTTCACATCAAATTTCATTAAAATCATACAACATTTAAAATTTTACGCGTTTTTGCCGGCCATTTTGAAATGCGCGGTTCCATTCTGAACACTTAAATCTACCTCACACCAAATTGTGTTGCAATCGGAGCACGTTAAATTTCAAGATCCGAGATCGTTGAAAATTATACACGTTTTTTGCCGCTATTCTGAATCGCGACGCCGGAATAATATTTTAAAGGTAGCGTTTCGCTTGAGATACTTGAATCTACCTCCATATAAAATTTCGTTGAAATCAGACTAACGGAAAATTCTTGCCATTTTTGGGTGAGTGCAGTCAACTGGCGGCCATTTTAAAATGGCGGCCATTATCAAAACTTCAGTTTTTGACTGCACCCCTCAATATGTCGATCTACAACTGAGCCAAGTTTCATTTGATTAAATTAATGCGTCTCTAATAAATTGGCCGGACAAGTTCATTATCTAGAAAAAGGAGAAACCGGAATAATGTTAATAAGAAACGGTGCAAAAACATTAAGTCGACGAAACTTCGTTTTTGGCGACTTAATATGTGTCTTATGATATCCGGGAGATTTACCTATAGCCAACAGGACATAAGATTGAATGATATAATGTAGATTACACTGGTTGCTTTGCCCTAGAGTGTGCATCTAGTATCTTGATTTTAGTTTTTGAGTATTATACTTAAATATGAAACACAATTGTATAAATTTTAGTTTGAAATGCAGGTTTTTACTCTCAGTCGTTTAAAACTTATGTTAATTTTGGTATTGGACAATAAGTTGTACATATATTATACTTAAGTAAGATTGAATATATGTCTGCTTTACGTCCAGTATTTCAGCTATATTTAGGACGAGAACAAGTTATCAAACAATAAATCAATGCTGGAAAAAATTTGAAATGCTACTGGATAATTATGGAGCGGAGAATTAGCTTTTTATAGCGGCTACAACGGGTCTAATCTTATCGTGCAAGGACCGTGTCACTCTCTAAACACGTTACCCACTGATGGGCGTGGTCAGGCTTTCCGTATTATGATCTTACAACCTTTATTGAATTTAAATGAATGACATAGGTGTTAGTGAGTACACGTGATTTTATTTTGTCATTCTCAAGACGGACGTTGGGGTTGGGGGTGTAGGATTACAATACAGAAAGCCGGAACACAGAACCTAGTGCATAACGTGTTTGGATGTTGCGACGCTCCTTAAAAGATATAGACTTCATATGTTGATTTCAACATAGAGTAGGCTTTCCCTCCCGACCCAATACTCCAAACTTTTTCAGTAGTTTTCTGTTCCCATAGGTCAATTTCTTTTCCTTGCTTGTTACCTTTTTTCGTCTTGATAATTGAAAGATTGCTTACTGGACGTTAATAAAACATCTCACGACGTATACTTTTATATATATCAATTCAAAACAGGACTGTCATGCGTCTTCACACAGAAAGACAACTTCTATTTCACTTCATAACAAAATATTACCTGTAAATCGTACTTACTCGAAAATCAGACTTAATTTACCCCCAACGGGAAATGTTTGGAAAACAAATTGTTAAAATAACACTCGCGAAAATTACCACCTTAACAGTACCTCTTCCGCCAACACTTTAAGGGACACGTTCATTTAGATATTTCAACAGCCGTCTTTAATCCACAATGCATCACCGTAGGTGCAATTTCACACCGATCAAACGACTTATATCATTTTGGTGAGAAGATGTATGACACGATGAAAAAAGATATAAACAAGTTAGAAGCGATGAAAACGTAGTTAAGTTTTTCATTTTTTTTATGTTTTAAATATACTGTAGCGAATAAAATATATTAAACACGATTTAGCATAGATTTGTCATTAGATATAGTCAGTTCTTTAAGCTCTTGCTTTTATTTTTGTCCAACTTATCTTATAAAATAAACGAAAAAATGCAGATATAGTTATTAAAATGCTAAAATGACCTTTTACGATATAATTTTATTTCAAATCGGCCGTTTAAATATAAAGAATATTCCTTTGGCTTTCGCTTGATGCCAAAAATGTATCTTTAACATAATGCATTAACAATATTAATTTGATTTTAATTGCACTGTCAAAGAAATTATTACGATACAATGTAAATCAGTTCAATGATATGATTAAAACAAGAAATGTGACTTTGTATAAGCTATTCAATTCTGCTAACCGATTGAATAAGTATGCACTTTAAGAGTTCGTAACGTAATAATATATGTAATTTTTTATTTTCTTGTCAATATCAAGCATGAAGAGGAGGATGGGGAAAATTAATTTTGATTACTGTGCATAAAATATGAAATGAACAAATTGCGACACACAATAACATTTGCAGAAAAGCTTTCAAACTATCTTTGTGCTTGTATGCAACTCTTATTTTATTATCTATACCAAACGAAGAAAAATGGTAGACATATTGTTTTTGTCTGGTAATTTACATCATCTTCTTTTTTCTTTTCCTCTCATTTAAGACTGATATTTTCATCAAAATTTATTTGACACTGCAAATAGCATACTAATACACGTTTAGGATATGTAAGATAGCTTTATCTAGTGTTACATAACACTTTTCTTTTTTAGGAGGTTTATATTGGGTTTTTGGTAAAAGAGGCTAAAGAAGGTCGACATATTGTTGTGTGTTCGTCCGTGTAGCCATTACAAATCTTGTGCGGGATATAACTTTTTTTATGTAGGCTTTTTGATATTTGGAATGTGGGTAGATTATAACTTATCGATGTTTCGCATGCCATAGGTGTTGATATTTAATTTAAAATTTGACCCCCAAGGTCACATCATTGCCTTTTGAGTGACTGCTTCGTGTCCGGGATATTTAACTTCGAAATTTGACCCCCCCACCCAGAATAACATCAATGCCTTTTTAGTCATTGCTTCGCGCCCGGTATAACTTTTAAAATAATTGTTTGACCATTTGTTTGCTTGTATGAATGGTTTTTAATACCTTTCAGCAATTTATCAGCAGTATGATGTCTTTAATGGGAGTGGAAGCATGAGTACCCAGAGAAGACCCCGACCTTCGCTGAAATAGGCTAAGCTTTTCATATATGCCATGTGGGTAGATAATTACTAGACAATGGGTCTCCTATCATCGTTGCAGACCTTAGACTTTGAACTTTGACAAGTCGATTCGCATTTTGTTTTGATTGACAAATAAGTACCAGGGTTTTAAATCGTATACAATCCATTAGTATAACCATAATATGGAATATCCAACCAGTACGATAAACGAAACACGAGAAACGTTTGACGAAATTGTTCAATACGTATAAGCTGCAGGGTCGACAGTGAGATTTGTGCAGAATTTACTGCCTATTAGTACGAATCGCCAAATATCGAACCGTTCGAATTTCCAGAAGGGGTTAAATGTTAAACTAAAATCATTGTAATGCACATCGGCCAACAAGAAGTATGGTTCTGTCGGATAACAGCCTATAACGTACTATTCGTTTGCACAAATCACCATATCAATCATCAAACTATTTTGATTGACGAAAACCCAAAAGAGTGACAAAATAAATGTCGACGTTCGTACTTTCTGCAAAACTGAATTTTTATGTCGCCGTCTAAAGGCGAAGGCGGCCTTCGCGTTTGGGGCGTTAACATAAAAATAAAGACAATATTATATGACATCGTTAAAGGCAGTGTGTTTTGATTTGTGTTTGTTTGATTGTTTATCATTATTTATTATTCATTTATTAGAATTAACAATGAAAGAAAACGGGTAATTAAACCATAAATATCAATAATTGTAATAAAACAGTGTACATTTGTGTAAGTATTCTATAACCAGTTTGGTAGATTCTTTTCTGTGTATCTTTAGGTGTCAACAGGGGTAATACGCGATAAAAATTGTGTATAATGCGGTCAATGAAGGTAAATCTCGCGGTCTGTTTGAATGATATAATATTTTCCTTAGTAACTACATGTCTTACACGTTTTCCTTTTCTGTTTTTATGTAAAAGATTACTGTGGAATTCTCAAAATATTTGCAACAGATAATGTTGAAATTATTAGACATAGGCAGTATTCGTGTTACAGTTATATATGATGTATTAATTCTTGAGATTTAACTCTCATTTTTACGCTAATTTACCTTAAATTTCTCGCTCTTCGTCTTTATTATAAATTGAAGCTGGACTAGTATTATAGGTTCCTGATTGTAGGCAGCACATTTGATAATGTTTGCCTAAATTCATACCTTATAATTTGTTAAAAAAAGTTTGACATCAATATAATGACCTACCAAATAGATGGATCCGTTGTATACTATTTAATGTAGACATATAGTAGGAAATATTTGTACAAGTAGGAAATATTTGTACGAAATCTTGGTCGTATGTGTTATTTGTTGATAGGTGAGAACTCATATGTAGAGCGTTATCGACATATACCACTGATTTCCGCTTAACCCCTGTTCTGGTATGAATGAGCGCATTTACTCTATGTTTAATTCCTCACTGACTATGGTTTTAAGATGAATTACAAAGCTGCTCCGCTGCTTGTTACCTTTTTCCATGTCTAGTGATAAGTGTCAAAAATGTATACATCATAGTCGTATTGTATTAACAATTGTAGACTTTTTGTATAATATTCAATGATATACAGACATTAGTTGTAAAATGTTATTGAAATGCCCCATGTGGAAGTATAAAACTAATCACTTAAGAAATACGTGGCTGTTTTCAATCGTGTCAAGGACGTTTTATTCATCGTGTCATTATAAAAAGATGAGCTGATTTTTTCCGTATCATTTTTTAGTAAATGCGTAAAGAAAAAAAATTCAAACTCCTAATAAATTGCAATTGAAAGAATAATTTTGGGGTCAGAAAAAACGTTGGATATATGTCCTTTTGAACAAAAACACTTGATACAGAAATATATTGTGCAGAAGCGTAAATTTTGCATTTATTTGTTCTAATTTGTGATGCCAGAACCTTTGGAACCTATTTTCAGATAACAAATGAAAACATTAGTTAAAACGATTGAATATGTTAATGGACAAATGCATGCCAAATAATGTTTTACTACACTATATTTGATACAGTGAGTTTGAAACGTAGCGATTTGGAAAAAGTCATCTGTATACGTATAGGTCTTAACTTGTTTATATCTTTTTTCATCATGTCATACTTCTTCTCACCAAAATGATCCAAGTCGGTTGATCGGTGTGAATTTAAATTTTCGAAGCTCAATTGTCTTTTTTGAACCATAGACCCATTTAAAAAAAACTCATGGACCCAATGTTCGTTAAATGGTCCTGTACAAAGTTGATATTTTTGCTACTAGGAAGTAAAAAACGGCCGCCACCGGGAGAATATGGGCTCATTTGAACTGCGCGTGGTTGGATGCTTGTCAACGTCGATATCAAACTGGTGAAACATATAGTCAAAGAGATTTTGAATAAATGAAACAAACAAGGGCGATAAGTGGTTTTCACTCCCGTAAACATGAGTTATAAATGTCAGCCTGTACGCTCCATAAAGCAGTCAAAATTACAAATGCTAAGTAAAGTACTACTATCGTTTTAAAGAAAGTTGTCTTCGGAAAAGACGCCCCAATGAAAAGTATCGTATTTTTTAAAACGCTGTTTCAGATGGTAAGATTGATGGAAGGGATGATTCAAATCCCTCATTCAGTATTTTATCTAGTGATCAAAGGTTCAATTGTTGTTTCGAAGGCTGCTGGGTGCTGCTAATAATGTCTTGTGGCTCATGTAAAGGATTTTTATAAGCATCGATTGCTCTCAAATAAAGACCGCTCTTGGACTTCATCGCCATATTCGACATGTTATTCAGTTGTACGTAACATATATTCCTAATTGCACATATTATGAAAGGATTTAATTAGCAAATATTTATCTTTTTTAAAATAATAACTTCTATATAAAATTTTCAATCAAGTAATAATCAATGGTAATTAAAACTAATCTTATCTACTTTAGTTTACAAGAAAACTATAATTTCTTCCTATTGAAAAAGATCAAGACGTAGTAGAGAACTATTCATACTGAAACTTTCCTGTGAATCGATGCATGTACTGAAACATCAGTAAACAGTACTAGTTGTTTTTGAAGAAACAAAAGATACACTTTACAATAAAGAAACCTATTTGAACAACGTCTTACAACCATGACAACTACTTACAGTAACTTTTATGGAAAACCACAATAAAAACTACTTTTTCATCAAAACAACGCAAGAGTGTAACATCTTAAGTTAAAGTGTCGCAGATGCAAGTACCGTAAATGGCTCCATGGGTACCCGGCCGATCTCCACAAATCTAGCCCACGCTGCACTATATACAAATACATCTGTTAACAACTTTCAGACTAAATGTTTAATTATAATTCTAATGAAATTGTTTACGATTAGTGAAAATCACATCGGCCGACTTATTTTAATTTTATCGTCAGAACTATCGTTAACATCTCATTTTCAGTATTTTGTCTTTTTCTTGTTTTTTTTGTAGCCAGAAGAGAGCTGTTATGTTGTCTTGTGGCTTGTATACACAAAAGTATCGATAGCATTTACTAAAAAACCGCTCCTTGACGTTTAGACCGTATCAAGCATCATTTACAGCTGCATTTTTATGTAATTTTATCTAAATGGTTTAGAAGTAGATTTGAAATTTCATTTTAATAGATCTGAATTATTAGAAGTAGATTTTGAAATTTCATTTTAATAGGTCTGGAATATTTCCTTTAGTTTCTGTTGTAAACAACAGTGTTAACACATTGAATAGGTTTACTTTAAATATAAAACTTTACACAAATGTATGTATACTTTTTAAAGATTATTTTAAAATTAATTTATTTAAGTATTAATCAGTGTTGCACACTTCAAATGATCTCAACAACATCACAATAAGCTAAGGTTTGACAGGAAATATGACAATCCATTTCTACATAAAAAGAAAGTGTTCAATCATGTACTTGTATTTGATCATCCATGTCGATAACAAAGTCGTGAAATCAAATTATTTATAATTTACTTTTAAAACATCAACCTTGACTAAGCATTTATCCAGTGTCTATAGCAATGTTATTGAATCAATTCGTACTTGACTTCTATTTTTATAACCGATTAACCTAAACATCAACTGTGACCAAGAATATTGTGGCCAGAAAATGTGTCACTATTTTTGTAATCACATAAAAGCAAATATTATAACAGTTTGTCCACTTTGTACATGTAGTTTATGTAAGTTGATTACTTTGAATGGAATTGATTTTACGAATCTGTTTTCTATTTTTCAACTATTTTACGACGATAGTGGCAGAGAGAAAAACATGAAAAAAGAAGAAAATCTATAAACTATTCCAAGGTTACTTTTTAATATGTCATTAAAAATAAATGGATTTTTTTTCAGCTATTACAACAATTTGTGTAATGACATCCATGGAAGTTTTGAGTTCAATATTAGAGGTATTGATGTATATTTGTTCTGTAATATTTTCGCCTAGATATCTCGGAAACAAGTTAGGTTGGAACTATTAGCAATCTGCAGAAACGAGCGCACACATTATCAGAACAATTCGGCAATATATAATTCACCGATTTTATAATGTAATAAGCGGAATATGTCCTAGTATATGAACGTTATTAGCTGCGGGACAAATCATATTTTATAAGGACCATTTTTATTCTAACAAGAAATTCT
This sequence comes from Limnoperna fortunei, assembly GCA_944474755.1. Taxonomy (NCBI): domain Eukaryota; kingdom Metazoa; phylum Mollusca; class Bivalvia; order Mytilida; family Modiolidae; genus Limnoperna; species Limnoperna fortunei. Next base: position 38,448,417 of record OX104113.1, read on the forward strand.
CTGTAACTGAAATTATGAGAATGGTTTACTTTTAATTGTCAACATATTTGTCATGCTTAGTGAAAAATTTTCAACGATTAAATGAGTACCTGCTGTGCTCCCCTTCTTGCTGACTTGTTTCCGTATAAATCCTTAACAAATACCATCCCGCTAGCAGAGCTGTCGGGATATTTATTTCTAGGGATGAATATATGGTGCGATATGCCAACACCTATTGGATATTTCTATAATATAAATCTATAGTTAGTAAACTATTATATTCGTCTAATGGAAAATAAGTTATCGGAGTAAAAAGTGGTCCAAAGTCAAACAATATAATGTTGTTAAGAACTTTTATGCACGTTGCTTGAGATAAAATGCTATTCCGGTTGTTTTTACCATATTATCTATAATTGTTTTCAAGTTATAAACCCCAAAACCGATTAACCGAAACACACCAAATCTATATTTTTCTTTATTTTAAACATCCTTCATAACGAATTCTTTACAGCTCAAATGTCAGAATATTTTAAAGGCCAATCTCTACATATAGGATCTTACATTGGTACGATTGAATTATTGAATTTCTCCAATCGAGATAGTTAAATTTCCATAATTTAACAATCGAGATTGGAGAAATCCGATAATTCAAGAGTACTAATGTAAGATTCTGTTTCTCTAATTTTAAAAAGTATTAAATTTGCAAAATGAAGTACAATTTCTCCTAACCTCAATTTTACGTTCATGACTTAAATATGCAGTAAATGTAAGGTGTTTTTGTTTATGACGTCATGAGTTCTTATTATGACTTTATTATTTTAAACCAATCAACTGCTGAGAACAATAAATTCAATAGTGACGATAACAATATTTTCCACACCGGTCAAGAGTTTGAAATATTGCGTCAAAATTAGAAATTAGAGAAACATAATTTTATATTTTATTTTCATTAACCACATCAGTTGCATCCAAAAATTTTGAACACCTCGACTGCACAACCTTTCAATTCGTGTATAATCATGGAAGACAAAACACATAATTACAGGAAACGAAAGATCGTAGAAAATAAACACCATATAACTTATTGCGTTAGGAACACCATGAGACGAAAACCACTAAATAGGAGAGATAACAAGTTAGGCTGCCAATGGGTAATTTTTTGCATATAAATTTAAAAAAAGTTTAGAAAAAGGACAAAAGGTAAGCTCTCTCTCTCTCTCTCTCTCAAGTTCACGTTCCGCTATTAATCCCGCGCTTTCATTGAATAAAACTTACCATTCATTTTTAACCTTCGGAGGCACGCTTGAAGCAGGAGTTGCTTACCCTTACAGATAACCTTGACTCACCTCCAGTGTTTAGTGGGGTTCGTGTTACTCAGTGTTTCGTTCTTTTGTTGTGTGTTTGGTCGTTTTTCCCACTGTTGTTTAACCATTGTTGACAAATTCGTTTATTAATCTGCGATACTTTTTTCTTCTATATTAAGTGTTGATGTATTGTGGAGAGGGTTTTATGCGTGAAAAATGAAAACTGCTTACCGCGTATGGTTCAGCTTATGCTCCTTTTGTAGATCAAGAAGGGTACTTTTTGAAATCAATAATTATTTCTTCGAGATATTCAGCGTTTTTAAATATGTCATTTTTAAGGGCGATTTTTCATAGTAAAATTTGACCTCAATTTTTTTTCTTTGATTGAAAATGTGTTCCTTTGACTCCAACACTATTCTGTACTTTCTTCTGTTGATTCTGGACATAATCTTTGCTTAAACAGATCTAAATTTTAAATTGTAATTTTAATATTGTGTTGATTGAATTATCAATATTCATCCATTGTACTTTGCACGAGGTTATGTTGGAGCTCTGAAACCAAGCCGTCTTGTTTCCTTGTCGTGATTTTCCGAATTCGAATGCTTAGTAGGTGGAGTGCTTATTTTATGATCTTTATGATTTTAGATTTATTGATTTTTATTCAAAGTTGTTTGAAACAAACATTACATTAAGCTGCTAGTGAAATAGCATAGTTGTTCACAAAAGGTCCAGAAAGAAAAAAAATTAATATATTGACTGCCGGTTAACGTCTCAAAATGGGGTTACACTTTCCATGGTGTCAAGTCGATCGGTTCAAAATCTGAGCATAGGACCATACAGTTGTCTTCAGGGTCCCTATAAAAGATGAAATAGATCAGTATAAATTTATTTGTTTTGTATAGCAACATTTAGTTGCCATTATGAATAATTTGACTACGAAACATCTGTCACAAATGACCGTTGATTTGTTCCGTTTGTCGTCACCTCTTTCCTTCCCATCTTACGGGATTATGACTAATTATCGTAAATTTTGACTTGAATAACTCAACCCCATCCAGTGCACCTGGATTAATATCCCGGTTTTTAGTGGGATTTGCGTTACTCATTGTTTTTTTGTGTTGTTCAGTACTATGTGGTATTAGTAGTTTGGTGGACATGTGTAGTATGACTGTAAGTTAGACATCATAACTGTTCACGTTAATTTAAATGCGAATAGGTGCATGACATTCTAAAAACGAGCAAAGTGCCTCATTTTGACAATCATTCACTACGGACATACTCATCTTTATGTCATAAAACGACAGACTGCATCGTGCATGTGTCGCAGTGACTTATTTAGTGACAGACAGTAAAAACATTTCAATGACCAGCAAGGTTTCATGTCTTGAAATAAATTGAGCGCCGCACCAGGACATCATCGGTTATCGTGTGCAAGAACGAAGACATTAGCAAAACTTAACAAGACTTACATTAGAAAGGGTTACATTTGACACAACAGTAAATTCGTTTAGTTTGCTATGAGAAGGCGTTTAGATGCTAGCTAAAACTTTCTTTCAGAACTGATACAAAAGTGCATTGTTGAATGTTTATCGTCAACGGAATATGACAGACATAGACCAGTTGGTCGACTCATACTGTTATCTTTGTTTGAATGAAATGTTGAATGCAATTTGATAATGTTAATGCTTATTATCAATATGCATTTGGCAATCATTTTATTAAGTATTAATAATTGCACTTAGCTGTTTTAATGAAAAGGCAACTCTCCATAATTTGCAAATTTATTCATTACAAAAATAGAGTGTTGTAACTTCTAGGTGTGTTAAGTGTAATAACAGCCATTATGTCTAAATGATCAGTTTGGTAAACGATGAGTTGTAAAGATACCAACCGTATATATAAGGTGTGTGATAGAAATTTTTAAGCAAGTTTTAAGGATAATCGTAACCTTTTGTATAAAATATCATTTCAATGACAACAGTTCTATACTAAAGAGCAGATCCCCTCTCAAAGTTCCGACTTCTTCCTCGCAAAGATACTCTTGAAGAACTAAGTAAAAGACGACAAGTAAAAACAACCGCGCTACTTTTCAAAATCACAAACAGTTGTTCTACGGATTATTGATAAGATTTTTTTAGTTTTTCCTTACTATCAATTATTTTTTTAAATGACACTGTTAATTATACATATCTTAAAAATGCTTGATTATAATAAAAAACTGTTAGGAATGTAACATGTATGTCAGTATTTTAACAAAGATATTCGGATAACTTACGTTGATCCAGGACACATTCCGGGAACTTCGATCTCAAAAGGATTAGGCTGTATAGTATCTAATCCAAAATGTTCACATAAGAGACCTGATAGTACAACTTTCTTTATGGCAGTAAGTTTGGCTTTAAAACAAATAGAAAAATTACGAATAAAATGATTTTGGCATAGTTACCATTTTCTACACTTATAAATTATAAAATCATAATCGTATATAATAAATGTTTTTACGTTAGCTAGATATTATATGTTATTCCTGTCTTAGGGTATATTGTATGTTATGCGGGATCTTCAAAGGAAATATGAACCCGTATCCGTTGTGATGCCTTAATAACAATTATATTCGTTTGAAGTCTTTTTATACTAATAATTACGAGCATATCAATTATAAGTTTGGCATTTATCATAATTAAAGATTTAGTTTTGACCAACAAAATTGACCAACCCACACATTAAAGCTGAAGAATACTGTTTCATGAATTGTTTTTGACTGGTCAATACATACTTTTATAAATACTTTCATGTGTATATGTGTATTATATGAAATGAAAACAGAAAGTGTTGGTGTTGTAATACATATATGGGATTTGTACATATACTATTTTAAAACAAACGATATTTATACTGAACATCAAATAAATAACAGTACATTTTTTACCTAACAATAGCTCAATTACACGTTTTTTAATGTAGGTTGTCCATTTTCTCTAATTAACTGACTTTAAGCCTTTATGGGTAGAAAGTGTCGAGGTAAAGTTTTTGTAGCTCAGATTTCAATTTCTTTTTATATGTTAAGACTGACATCGATCTCGCTGAATTCATCTGAACGATTAATAATGATGGAGCTGCTTAATGGAACGGTATTCATAGAAGGCATTATGCACGATAGTTAGATACTGCAGGTAGTGCAGGAACCTAATTGCCAACCTTTAATTGCGCCTAAGATTACGTCTCCCATTTGTTGTTTTTCGTGAGTTGACACGAGTTGGTAGACGGCACAAGATGATATGTATGTGTTACCTGTGAACGGCATACTTTGAGCCATAGAAAAGTTTCTGTGGCACGGATAGAATGATTAGTTCAAGTGTTGATTAGACCAAATTGTTGGCCAAATTTTGGCACACATTTTAAGAGGGTATATCAGCCTATCGGTTTTCTTTGAAACCATCAAACATCGCGGATATTGCCAAAGATGATCACCAGCTGGGTTTAGTTTACTGTTGTAGGTTTCGAAATTAGCTACCGGACAATACTGGGAACATATTTCATCTGCAGGCATATGCCCAGATATTGTTCCATGTCAGACAACCTGTCATTTTTTGTTAACCTTTTTCATTACATATTTTCGTCCCGTATCAGCGTACGTTTTAACTACAAACGTGTAATCGAATCCATGTTTTCATTTGCACGACGACAGAAATATAAACAAATATTCATCTGAACACGATTAGCCAAAGTTTCTGGGAGTTCTAAGATCAAGGTAAATGCTACTGTAAAGTTTTCTTAGGTCGCTTTATACAACCTATGGAAAATTATCTATGTCCGTTTTTCCAGAAGCTTTGATTTCAGCATCGCTGTTTGAAACATTCAAAAATGCGTTCCCATTGATAATGTCATATTTTGAAAATGTGATGGACTTTTGAAGTATCTGTTAAGAGCATCACGAGTGTTCCAGAATGTTGTAGCTTTGCACAATTCCACTGTTTTTGGGCGTGTGTCCATGTATAAATGAGCCAGTGTTTCTGCTAACCTTTATACGCCGAAGGTTTCAAAGTTATTTTCCATACTTTTTTCGTAAAATATGCCGTCAGCAAATTAGCTACAGAATTGTTTGCTTTAGTAGTATTCTTTTGTACCACTTTTTGGAGTTTGGCAATTATTTCGTCCTTAGTACATGTATGCGATGCAAAACGTTTCATGTTTGACACTTGGTAGCATACGATGAAAACTCTAACCCGAGCTATCAGTGATAGTTTAGTAGTTTGTTTTATGGTTTACTTGTCTTTGGTGATTTTAAAATTTTAAAAAGTCATATTTTATTTATATTACTTAAACATCGTTCTGTTCAGACGTTTTTACGATGTGCGTAAATACAGCAATCAAAACGGAACGAAGTCGGCCATGATGAATAATTTTCCCAGTCTCTGGACGAGATAAAAACACTTTATGTACACAGCTGTAGACGTATACATGATGTATACGGTTTGTTAGCCAATCAAAATCAATGGTTTTTATGTGAGCTATAATATAATCTAATTTAATGACATTTAACAATGATAATATACATCTACTAAGCTAAGATGATTCCGTTAAATACCTGGAGAAAATCCTGTTATTCCAGGTCTTTCATACCAGAAAGCATCACCCGTTTTGATTGCTTCAAACTGTTTTCCAATTAAACAAGCAAATGTCGGACCAACTTCGCCTTCTTCAACTAGATTCTCTGTTATCCCCCCAACATATAGATCAATATCATCAACAGATCTAAAATACATAAATATAGTTTTTTAAATAAAAATGCAAGCACAGCAAGTCAAGCAACAATTCAGTAAACAGTTTGTGAAACTATACAACTACGCGTGAATGCATTTTTAGGAGAGTAAATAAATTAACTATGACATATGGGATTGACGTAAATATATGGGTTTTGATACTGCCTCTTTTAGTATCAAATATATATTATAAAAATACATTTTTTTCTAATGCAAAGGCGACAAAATGTGATCTAAATTTAAGTTATGTACTTACTGGTACATCGATTGGAGAATTGCTGCGTTATCTATGGAATGATCTATTAATCCATTAGGTCCTGTCCCAAAGTGTTGAGCCTCGGTTAAACCACAAAAGTTTCTGAATTTGTTGTATGGAGGTAATCCGTGATCTCTACCTCTCTGTATACTTCTGGAAGGAAGATCCGAATTGCCGAACAAATGGTTACGGATTCCGTCTTCAAATAACCTGAAATTAAAACGCAAGGATTGGAAAAGGTGATGTACATTTGAAACTGTTTACCTACTATTATACATAGAGATATTGCTATCAAATACCTCACCAATAAAATTAAATGTTTAACATGTAATGCTCTGAGTATTAACACTAACACTGAGATCCACCTCAAGATAATGCAAGAATGCAAGTCTTACCTGTCGGATGCCATTGCTGGTTTAAAACTGGCCCATCTTATGAGGTCATCCAAGCGTGCACCGTTATTTTGTTCAATAATGTGTGGGTTCAGTTGTTGGCTCGCCAAGCTGAAATCTTCCTGATTCATATATGTTTTATCTAAGTAGGACTGAGTAGGCATAATTATTGAATGTCCGTATCTGAATGCAGCAGCTGCAAAAGAGTTTCTTATTGAAGGATCCACCTTCCGGTCATATGTGTTTACGTAACCAGTAGGTGCTGGTTTTATGTTGTACAAACTGACTGCCTCATCCCCAATTACTAGTGGTAGATATTCGTTGTACGTTATATGCTGGATTATAGCACCCATAATTTTCCGGGTTTCTTGAAAAACCTTCTCCTGGTTCCATGTTGGATTCATTTCAGTCAGTTGACGTGCGATTCTGTTGTGTTCTCTGACTACCAAAATATGCAACGCTCCAAGAGTAGGGATGACATTGACACGCTCATCACCTATATAAAGACACAAGACCCTGTTGAAAGCAAGATATTGTAGCGATATGTTTCAATTTAACGTGCATGTATTAGTGAACAATTCGACATGTATTCAAAACCTTTCCCATTGTAGATACACGTAATGTAAAGACCAACGCTGTGATCTGATCGTATGAAGTCTTTTTTTATTTTACGTAGATATCAGTTATATGAATTTATTTACATATATATTAAGAATTCGGGACTAATAAGAATATGTGTAGTAATTTACGCAGATGTCTTTATTCAGAAACAAACCTGCTTGTTGGCAGTAGTCGTTGTCAGGGTCAACAGATATTGTACATTCACTATTCCCGGCTGGCAACAAGTTTCCTGGCTCTTTTGTTTTCATAAGGTCTGCAAGACAAACTTACAGAAATAAGAATGTTTGCTATCTGTAGAGACATTACAATATTAAATTCTGATGGTTCTCGTAAAATCCATCCATATCAGTATATATTTGACATTTATTGACATAATTATGTAGGATAAACTATTTTCTTGGTTTCAGGTTACAATAAACATATAGAATATTCATTTCTTACGAGTATCTGTGTCGTCTCTGAGTATTGCTAACTCCGCATCAGAACTACCATATAGCATACTTCCATCAATGAAAGATGTAAGTTCGTTGATTTGCTCCCTTTGACCTAAAACAAGTATAAAAACACATGTAGATTTGCCAAAATCTCTACCATGGCTGTGATTATAAGCAATAAAGTTTAAAGACTTTGTGCTGTATAGAATGTTATGAAGAAGCATTGTTCTTAATTCCGAACAAGTACAAGCTGACTCGTATTACAATTTCATACAAAAATTCATTATGGCGAATATTACTAAGTTAACACAATTACTTACTGGAAATACAATCATCTGATGGCGCTGCTGCTGAACGGACGAATGTAAGACATTTATCAAATGTGTCATCGCCTTCCGGTACTTCTATGGGGAAGCATATTGGACTAAAAAATATAAAAATCTATATTATACATATGAGTATTAGGTTGTAGCTTAACTGAAAGTAACTGAATATACATAAAGGAATAATCGTTGTTCACATAAATAAGTCAATCACAAATGGTAAAAATAAATTGAATTTAGTCATCAAACAATCTGTCAACTGTATATGATTCTCATAAACAATACAATAATGGAGTTATTTAATGGTGTAAAGATTTAATAAAGAATACTTATTCTTATTAGTTCTTTGTTTTTTATAAGTTCAAAACGGTACTTACTTTTCAGCATTTGGTTCTTCGCAACAGTCCAGATCACCTATTAAGATGATTAATATTTATTTAAAGAAGTGAAGAAATACCAAAGGGTCAATACACCTTGATGTGAACACTAATGCAAACATTTTGAGAAAATGAGAGGGAACTCTGGTGCTTTCAAGGAGTAAGGAGTCCGGGCTGGTTGAAACATACCCGTAGTGTAGCTGACAGTTAATCCAGTGTAATTCAAGTCATTACCCGACTTCTGACAATCACGCCACAAAATCCATTGTTTCTTTTACTATCTAAAGTTTCATTGCGAATGTTAAAATGAAGGTAATACCAATATACTGAACAACTCTCAAACTGTGAAAACAGACAATCGACAAATCAAGCTCCGAGAAACCGGCAACTCTAGAACCACCAATCAAAAATTTAGTAACTAAAGTCATGGTCCTGACTTGGTAAAGGCATTTCAAAAGAAATAGTGGGTTAATTTAAATGTCTGTTAACTTAAGTTAAATGTTTTAGTAGTTGTTGATTGTACATGACTTATTCGTATCTGGCGTTATTTTCTTCTTGACCCTTCTTTCAAATGCCCAAACCAAACACAGCTACCTGGTACATTTCTTATGGCCTGTGAACCACGGAATGCAATTCTTTGACTTTACATTGTTCACAAGATTGCTACACACAGGTGCTTCACCAGACAGGGAAAGCAACAGAAATAGCATAAAATATTTGATATCAAACACTTCATTTATTTAGTTTAAACTTGTTGCAGTTATTAAGATTTCTATCTTCATTTACCTGCTGTAGGGGTAAAGACAATATCATGATCTATAAACTGTCCCCAAGCCATTACAAGTCCTGTGTACTCTTCGTTTGGAACGTTCTCCGTAGCTTTGAAGACGTTGTTACTCAGAGCTCTTGGTGAAGGCAGATCTGTGGAGGTTCTAGGTTGATCTCCGTTTGCTGTTTACAAATAAACCCCCAGAAGATTGTTAATAAAAAATATTTTTATTATTGTTTTATCAATTGAATCTTATAAAACAAAAAAAATATCTGAAAATTGCAATTTTCAACAATATATGTTTTATATCTGTCTCGTATGATACTTACAATAAACGGGACTTAAAAATCGCCTCTGTGGAGTAAATGATTTTCCCCAGTCCGGGTTTTGTAGATTATTACACGATCCATCCATTGTTCTATACTCTGACGGATTACATCTTATTGTATGTGGCTTACACATATGTAGCGCAAATGCTTCAGAAATCATTGCATCTGCTCTCAATGCTTCTTCTGTCAAGCCAGTTCTAAAATGTAAACAAGAAACAATATAAAGAAGACGAGCTTTGTATAAAAGCAATAAAACCATGTCTATTGATGTTTAAATAATGCTTTATGGTGCAAATATGCAGCATTATTCACAGATTTTATATGCACATTTAGGTAAATATCAAGTTTATGCCGAATTATTGGTCAGATAGTAATATAAATAATATTGAAGAAGAATTGAATTTAATGTAACAAAAATAAATGATCAATTTACATTACATTTCAGTCAAACGTTTTGTTGCTTCAATTCTGGCGATGGCCTCGGCTTCTAGATCATTTGAAAAACCAGATTTAACTGGAATTCCAAATTTTAGTCTTCTACCTAAATAACAAAAGAACGAAAGGTTTTTGAGAACCAACATCGCTCATCTTACACCCAAATGACAAAAAAACAATACTTTTTTGTTTCTTGAATTTTCGATTAACACAAAAACGAAATGCTGTTTGTTTGTTTGTTTGATGGTGTTTAATGCCGGAGTACCCGGAGAAAACAAATGAAACGCTGAAGAAACCCTAATTTATTGTCCTTCCGTGTGTATTGTCTCATATACTTAAATCCTTAATGTTTCAATTTATTTAAACTTTTCAGTCGCATAACTTTATTTCTTTACATTAAGACAATAAGATGAAATAAATTTCTATTTTGCAATTTTTATTATGACTCAAGACCAAATTAGCATTATATTGGTCGATCTATTACCACCAAAAGACAAAAGTATAGACGACAATACTTAAAGACAATGGCTTACCGGAGATTTGATTTAAAAGAATTGAAAATTATTGGTTTGTTTATTAATCTACGAAAAATATAATAAGGTAATTCTCATTTTATTGTGTAACATTGCTCTCAAGATCAAAAAGTTTAGAATCAGAAAAGGTGAGGATCATTTAAAAAAACGGTGGTTTCTCCTTTTAGAAAATATAAAGTTATAAGTGAAATTTGTATAAAATTTAAAGAACTCATTCCAGCTGTTACCTTTAATTGATCAAAAATACATTTACAATAGTATTGAGTTCGTTGAATAAAATGACACGCCTTAAAATTGAAATTGGAACCAACGTAAGCCTTATTGTTTTACTGCGGGCGTAAAATCGTACAAAAATTATTACATAACATTGGTAAAATTTATTATAAATAACAGTCAAAGCGATCCGTTTTTTATAGTTAGATCCTGCAATACAATTTCAAAGAAAAACTATTTGCTTTAAAAATCCAAGTAAACATTAGTTACATACATAACAAGAAAAATGTTCAAAGACGCGCTTTGTATTGTTGTGTCAATATTCGTAACAATGCAGTTTACTTTATGAGAAAACCATGAAAAAATGGTACTTTTGTACTGGAACAACTTTTAAAATTGACAAGTGTATTGTGTGTTTGAAAGATATCTATATAAAAAGTCAAAAACTAACTCTGTCGATACCTCCTTCTGTAGCATTTCTCGAGAATCACGGTAAATATATTGGCATAAATCTTATTTAAATGCACAGTACAGTTTATTTCGAACAGTCTGAATGGTGATTTATTAAAAATCTAAGAAAATTGGCATCCTCTTAAGGGCCTTAAATAAATATATATATATATAAACAATATCAAGTAGACCCCTTTTCAAAGAACTATATTATCTAAACGTATCTGGGAGTCTGTTTTTTGTGCCATGATCAGTATATCTAAGACAACATATATATGCTTTTAATCTTCTAGCTTAGTTGTTCGGTCTGTATTCTTTGCTATTTTTCTTAGCAAATAACTATTTGCTGTTTCTTTTTGATGCATAAATATGGTAAAATTATAATCATTATTTTTCTTATACGAAAAAAAATAGCAAACAATAATTTTTGTATCCGTAATTTTCAAATTTACATATTTACTTTAGGCTTCCTGTTTGAAACCCTTTTCTAAATATTACTGTGACTAACAACTTTTTCTGTGCTCTCTATTATGTTTACATAGGATAAAAATGACCTGACTTTAATAGACACTTCGAGGAAAACATTAGGTGAAAGTATGGAGAAACCATGATGACCATTGCCATTTTATTCTGAATAATTGAAATGTTTTCAATTTTAGGGTGTACAAAGTTTGCTAACACTTATATTTTACACTTCAAAACCTCGAAAGCGCGTCTCAATTGTCTATATTGTCAACCTATAATACATCTCTGTCCTTGAAGAGGAGTTTACTGATGTCATTTAGGTGAGTTGCCAGTGATGTCACAAGACAAAAGGATACATTTGGGCTCACCGATTTAGAGTAAACACGTTTAGCCGTTTCGGAAATCGTGCACGTTTTGGCGTGTAACAGTTGTGCACGCAGTTCAGCGAAGGTAGACAATATAGACAACGAAAGTTTCTTGGTTACGTGACAATTGCTATAATTTTTTTGTTAAGCAAATATTTCTTTAAAAAAGTGGTCTATAGATTATCTTATTATAACAACAGTACATATTTTATATTTGTCCATTTGTGCTTAACAATGTTACGTTTAGGTTGAAAAAAAAGAAAATCTTACTTTTATATGACACTTAAAGTAGAATTTTCTGTTTCGAAAACTAGAAACAGTGCGAATTTATTTATTTGTTTTTTGAACAACTTTTTATGCATATATAAATTTGCATGGTTTTCTCGTACACAGGGTTGTAAATATAATATGTAAACACATTCCATATTTTTGTAACTATACATGGTAAAACCAACTATAAAAATACAGCTACATGTGTCAAAATTACCATCATTAACTGGATTTTGCATACGAAATTCTTTAAGTTTCTTCCATCCGAATTCTACAGCCTCCATAACAGCTTTGTATTTGACTGCTGTTGAATCATTCACCTTACATTCTGTCTCTACACACATTAAAATTGCAGTCAAAATAAAAACATATCTTGGATTCATGTTTAATAGTTTGCCTAAAAATAAACAAAAAAGTTTAAAATTATCGTCCATTTATTGTAAACTATTAAAGTGGTGGTTTTCTTAAGCCTTAACATTTACTTATTTTGCCACGTTACATATTAAACATTATACATTTTGGTTGTATAAATATTAATTACACAATTATCACACATACAATAAATAAGTAATATTAGCTTATTGACATAACATTAAGCGAAATAGAAAGAGACCTACAACGATCAGAAGCACAATTTTAGAATGAACTGCAGAGCCATGTTTAAAAAGAAACAACACTGCAAGTAACAATCGTCCGCAAAACAATAAAAACATGATCCATATGAACACGGTTGATATCTGGTGATCAGAAGTCTCAGCGTATTCGTCACCATCTGTCAGACAGATGCCCTAACAATTGACGAGTTCATGGTGGTGACCATAACATTTATATAGGTTTATATTGGGACGGCCTTAATCTTACTTTCAGGTAGGCTTGCTTTATTAGCTTTATCAGCCTATTTCTAAAATAATAAATGGCGAGGCTGAGAAAATGGTTAAATGCCATGAATAACGTATATGTTGTCAATACAACAATACAACATGTATAATGCAATCCACCACGTGATTGATTTCTAAACATAAACAGGTTTATAAGTAACATGTTTTATGCCTTGTAAAACCCTTTATTTCTTGCATTATTTAAATTGTCCACATTGTTGTTTAAAGCTTCTTAACGTATGTGTGTTTCTAAATACAAGTTTTTGTCTGTTTCGAAAATTTAATGGAGTTTATGGTAGACTCGTAGGAAGAACCTGGCGTAAGGGAGTTAAAGCCGAACTTGATCAAGACGTCTGCCTTGGAGTGCTAAAGCCAGTACCGATTTGTTAATCCATTGCATAGTGCCACATTATGAACGCATGTGAACGAAGAATGTTAAACCCTGTAGAACGATTGACTTATAGGCCATAAATGCACAGGCCGCACGTGAAACTCATCACAACCAGCCGCTTTTTCAACAAGCCTGTTCGTTTCAAACGGTAAGAAGAAGAGGGTGTTTGATGTAGGGAACATAACCATTGGTGTCCCATAGGTGAAAAGGGCCGCCGTTTGAAAATGTTAATAAGCCTCTTAAGACGGTACAGATACTCCATTGAGAAGAGCTTTTTTAGTGGTTGGACCTTTGTGGCAGAAATGCAATAACCTTGAACCCCAAGAGTTTGGCTTTTTGCTGAAGATACGACCTACACAGTGCTGATGGTGTGATCCTTTACACGAATGTATCTTTGTACCCCTATCATTTCAGCAAGAAATCCGCGAATCGTTAAATTCAGCACACCAGGGTGCATCATCAATGACAGCAGGGTGTGATTAGTCTGTGCTGAGGCCAGGCATTACAGCTGCTACCAGCAATATGTGTGAACATTGCCAACACTGCAATCATATTGCCTCCTCCAACCCCAGTCCACCCCAACATCAGTGTTTGATCGAACTTATCCTTTCCATTGCGTCTGCACAGACTACTTCCATTACAAAGGATACGACTACCTTCTAGTAAGAGACAGATTTTCGAACTGGTCGATAGTTGAACGTGCACATGAGGGCGCAGATGGCCTTTAAGAATGTCTCCGTCATACTTTTATAACATTTGGTATACCCGATGTGCTAGCGTCCGATGGTGGACCAGAGTTCACTGCCACCCCTACAAGAAAGTTCTTTAATGACTGTTGAGTATATCATTGCTTATCATCAGTTTGCTTTCCGCCTTACAATAACCTTTTAGAAGTGGGCTTAAAGCAATCAAGCGCCTCATTATGAATAACACGAACCAGACGGAAGTCTAGACGCGGTCTCTTTCCGCGTGCCATTTTGAAGTACAGGAATACACGGGATAAGGACACAAAGTGTACCCGGTCATGTGTGTCTGCATACGCATTTCTTCCGGAAATTATCAACCACAGGCTACTTGACACGACGCACCATGTAAATAATTCTTGTTTTTGAAGACAGTATACAGTTTAAATAAAAGTGGTTTTTTTTTAATTTTTGCACCTAATACACTTTGGACTAAATTTATTTAAATATGTAGCTATTACCTTTTTTTGTCAAGATGGTCTTTGCATAACAACAGTTGTTTCTCTGAGGAAAATTTGTCATCTGTCTAAAAGCGGAGGCATTACGGTTTAAATTTATTTAGTCAGTTTCTAAATAAAGGTCAATGCTTTTGTAATAATAACAATTATTATAAAAAAAGTATAATAATCACTTGCTTCCCTTAAGTCTCTTCATGCAATACAGGCATATCTTTTCATTTTTTATATCAAAATTAATCACTGTAAGATTTTAAAGGTTTGTCCACTATAAGTCTCTACAAGAAACAATACACTTCTAACGAACAACTTCTTATTATTATTTTTTCAACACTTTCATAAGGCGAAGTTCGGTTTTCTGATTACAGACTACAAACAAAATAACATGGAACAATAAAAACTAGAACAAAGCTATACAAAGTTCAGAATTGACAATGGTAGTAATCGGTTATATTGCGCCTGAATCCGACTACTTCAAAAATCTTCTACCTCCTTAACTACAATCATTTCTGCTCTGCACGCCCTTCATCTAGGATGGCTTCCTTAGCTACCGATATCCTTACTGACTGATTCTCCTTCATTTCACAGTATATAGGGTCCAATTTTACTGTGCGAGTTGACAAGTATATAAATTGAAAGTAGTTACAACTAACAAATCTTTCCTCAAGGTACTTAAGATAACCAACAAAATTTGTCTAAAACCCTCACATAGGCGTAGCAAGCGGTGCGGTACGGTTCGGACAGTACAACTTGAAATTTATGGTACGGTAAACCGTACCAGTATTTTTGTAAATTGAAATAAAACATGATCAATAGAATTTCATTACATATTCTCTTTCATTTGAGAAACGTTCAACATCAATCTAATTTTGTTAAGTGACTTTCAATATATAAAACAGGAACTGTCACAATCTCGAGCGCTTTTTTGTACGTGACAAATAACTGCACATGGAAAACTCCTATCTTTATTTAAACTTCAGGGTAAACGGGTTGTCGACCCTTAACCGACCGTACCACTAGTTTAACCGACCGTATCACTTTTGTTCTACTGCACATGGAAAATATATAAGAAAAGCAGATTGTAACTTATTCAGAATAATATAAAATAAATATTAAACCAGACCACTTTTAGGAAAATTAAAAGGCCTGTTGTGCTACATACCATTTTATGGAACTCGTCATTTCGTGCCAAAAATAATAGGATTAAAATGTAGGTCAAATAAAACGAGAAAATGTGCAGTTAACAAATATATTTCATGCAAAAATCCAACTGCAAAAAAATTTACTTAACAAATTCATCATCAAAATGATCTTCTACATATAGAAACGGAAGCATCTATATTCTTCACCTAATACTGTCACTGTACATACCTTGACGTATTTTTGCGATTTAAGCCGTATATCAAAATGCTGCTCGTCTAAGTTTATATATTTTATCTATTAATCATTTTCATATTTTTAAATTCATTTTCAAATAATTTTTTAGGCTTGTCTAATGGTGTAGTTGATATCTGTTGCGTTCGCTTTTTAATATTTTATCAAATGTGGTTAATAAAAAAAAAGAAAAATTATTAGAATACAAGTGTGACAGAGGACAAATTAATACCAGTTTTTATCTCGTGATTTAGGTAGTTTTATAGGTAGATAAGTTTAAATTTGAAGTATATTACCCACACAATTCTGCGTTGACATTTGTCTTGATTTTATCTAAAACTCGATTTTATCTTAACTGTTAATTTGTTTTAAATAAACCTCTAGCAATAATATATTAGTTGTTTAGGGTTTTAACAATTATAGTTTTATTTTGTGTGAAAGATGTAGTACCCAATAAATATTACGGTATCTTTGTCCATAAAGATTTGAGACAATCATACAGTAAGGTTTGAATCCGCAACCTTAGTGTAAACACACGCGGTATCAGATGTAGGTAACCATTCGACACACAGAGACCTCTGTGACAAGTGTTATACACGTACATGTTAAGGAACTAAAGAACTAAGCCCAACTATGACACCGGTGGAAATGCCATGACAACAGACATGGAAATCAAACAGAATATTAAATCAACAGTAAAACTTACTCACAAACTGGTAGAGATCTGATCGGCAAAACATAAGTTGTCATCGTGTGCTTCATTAAAATACACAATTTCTCTTGTCGGGTGTTTTCAGTTTGAACGGCTGGCTCCGACATATGCATTTAAATTCAGGCAGACATATTTTACCTTGGGTTTTCAAAGAAAATATAATACAAAATAAGTAAAATTGAATAACATAAAGTTGAGAAAACATACAAGTAGCAATAAAACATAATTATGGAACACACACGATAATAGCAGATTTGAACAAATACATGAAAGATTGTCTCTAAATAATGTAAACGTGCACGGATCAAAAACTATAGATTTACAGATATTTTCCTCAACAAACATTTTATATCGGTAATAGTGTCCACAATGGCCAATAATTTAAGTCATCTATAGTGGTAAAGTGCCTGTCACGACTGATGTTGTTGGTTCGGGCCAATAGATGTGCTCATAGGGTAAACGCAACCTCAATCTTATCTCTCAAGGATTGTCTCTTTTCTACCAAAGGTCGGCGATTTTCATGGATATTTATTCTTTTTCATCAAATAAAAGACATAACTCATAATAGCTCAAAAATTGCTATTGCGATAAACTCTATTCAAAAAGCAAACCAAAGCCATAGTCTTTTATTACGAATATAAAAAACAGTTAAAAAGCATTATAGTTAACACAACACACAAACTACACAGAAAGAGTTTGACCAGTGTTGCAGAGCCTTTCGTATCAAACTTCCAAAACATATAAAATATAGACATATAAAAAATGATCCAATTGTGACCAATAATATTGTTTTATTTAAATTACTTGTCAGGTTACAATTTTAAGTAACGTTTACTCCCAGTATTTAAGAGTAATATCCTACTTGTTGGGGTTGTACATATATTCACCAGCTTAAAAATTCAATTTTTTTACAAATTTAGTCTACAAATCTATAAAGATAGAAATCTAAGAATATTAATTATTATCAGTTAAATGTAAATCAAATATCAGGTTAAAGTTTAAAGTAAATTTTTACTCCCTGGTAAAAGAATATTATTACACTTATTGGAGAAATAAGCAAATTCGCGTCTGCTGTAATGTTGTTATTTTTTAGTTTATTCTATAAATCCATAAAAATACAAATCTATACAACATATTGCAAAAAACCTGACCTTAATGTATATAATCGACAGACTCAAACTAAATAACTTTATATAAAACAAAGGTTTTTCTGTACTTATTTCATAAAAGTTATATGACCATGCAATGCTAGTACTGATCTTAACCGAAATCAAATAACTTTATATAAAACACAGGTTTTTCTTTACTTGTTACAATGAAGTTGTGAAAACATGGTCACAAAAAATAATGTTTCAGTCTATTATCATTGCAGAGGACAATGCCTCGAAAAGATAGATTAAAGAAGAACCATTATGTAATTGTTGCACATCCATGGCAGCCACGTGTTGAATACAGATAGAATGATTGCAAAAACAAAATAAAACTGAAGCGGAAAAAATCAAATTGACTTAAGAAACTTTTCACATTCTTCACAACAAAATGTAGTATCTAGTGTTCATAAAGATTGATTTATTATAGGTTTGTGCACGTTTAGTTTTGCTAAAATAAAATTTTAAGCTATTTTATTTATATTCTTATAATAATGTTGATAGTTTGTGTTGTAAACTCTTTTAACACAAGTTATATCATGAAAAATGTCTGATTAATATTAGAAGTGCTCGTTTCAAAGTGGTTTTCAGCAAATTTTCAGCTAAATCATGATCATGGGCGTTAAGTTTTTTTACGAAGAAAAATTGAAGTACACTTTACAATTTTTAGTTATATTATGGACATCATTTAAAAATTTTATCAAGAAAAAATTGAATTATTCTTGTCGGTTATACGTCTAGTGCTTTTTCCTCAGTCTTCATCTTTCATTTAATAAATGTATGCCTTTTTGATTATTCTTTGATTTTTTTAATTACTTGTTTAATACTTAACCTTTTTTATTACGAAAATCCAAAAGAAATAATTTTCCCACAATGACCAATTCCATATTTCATACTATGATACTTTTATGTACACGTCATCAATGTCATAAATCCTTTACTTTTATTACTGGAATTTGTATGTCAGCTATTCTTGTTTCTATAAAGGTTTTAAATACTTTTCCCGCTTAAACAGCAAACGGATTTTGAACAGACAACAATCGCATGCTCCTAGCTTACTATTTAGTTCAAATTTAGGTCAAACTTTTTGCCCTATCCAAATAAAGAAAAACACCGCATTTCTAAACGCTTTCAATTGCATATTTTGGATCTACAAGAAGAGCTTAAGGGGGACAATACTCGGTAAGCAGTTTACTTTAACCTTGTTCGATGGTGCAATATTGTTCATTTACGCAAGCTTCACCTTCGAAATATAAATGTATATTCGAACCGGAAGTCTGATAACGGTTTTAAGAATATTTAGTCAGGATCCCAGATTATTATTGACCTTTACCAAAGTACGCCTACTTATAGTATAGGTTTATTTTCATTAAAGAACTAATAAAATGTAATAAAAAGAATAAAGATACCGGTGTTATATGCACGTTTCGTTTTTTCAAGATCCATCAGTGGCAAATTATATATAAAAAAAGGATGATGCAGACCATTTCTTATAAATATTTTAAAACATACCAAATAATATCATGTAAGGACTGATGCAACTTTGACCAAAACTAATATTTTATTAAAATTTCATTTTCAGGTTAAACTTCTAATATAACACGTGTAATAAAATCATTCAAGAGAAGCTTAAATATTTATTTTTTTTACAAATTTATTCTACAAATCAACGAACACAGAATATAAAGAAATAATTACACCAAACATAATTTACAAGAAAAAACACAATAACTTTGTAGAAAACAAGGTTTTATGTACTTGTAAACTTTTAAATGTAAAAACATATAAATAAAAATTATTATGGAAATGCCTCAAAAGTGCAAAGAAAGTTATAGGACAATCATTACTTAAGAAATGCTCATACATGGCAAGCATATGTTACAATGTGTTGCATGCAGATAAGAATTATTGGTAAAAGGTCCTTTAATTGACTAAGACTGAACTTTTAACATTATTCAAACAAACAAAAAGATATCTCCCGTTCAAGTTTTGTTTATCATTTAAAGTTGTGGGTAAGAGAAGCAGCCAATTTTCCCGTTTTTATTGCATCAAATTGATATGCATGTTTCTTCAAAATATTTCTGATGAACACAAAAGCTGGTGCACATTAACAGTTCATAATAAAGGATTTTTACATGTTGTTATATTTCTAATTTCCAGGTATGCATTATTAAGGAATAAAAGATGTCACCCGTATCATTCACTTTTAAACAAAATTACTACAGTACGACCCCTCTGTACTTTTCTTACTATAGATCACAAGATCTGTTTCACTTGATTCAAGACCATGTTTATTTTACGTGCATAAAAATTTGCTTTCAAATATGTATGGTACTACTTTCAAGATTATTATTTTTAATAGTTCTATTTATTGTCGTTTAATAAACTCATATTTAAACACTTTAAAGATATCAAAATGCTTAGACCTTTTATTTGATAAATGAATTGCTTTATGAATTACAAAATATTCATTTTTAGCCGATATTTTATAGAAAAAAATAAATCTCCTTAATTTTATAGCCAAACATGTTTGAATATTAGCAAATGATCCCTTAAACCAAATTTTTACTGTAGCAATTATCTGATTTTAAAGGACATCTTAATGTGTTTACAGCTAGGAAAATAAGGTTGATATGCTTCATGCTGAAAGCACAAAATACATGATCAGGGTTGTAAGTAATGTTTTCCGCATGTAAAAATGTAATTTAGCCGTTTCCAGCGCCCCATTGTATAATTAATTTTCTTCTACAAACTTGAAAAGTAAAGTATAATGTGCATTTTCGTTTAACAAAATGCTACTGAACATCCTAACAGCTGATAAGATACACTATGTATATGTACCCATTTTGATAAATATGAAAAAAGTTATGCAAATTACCTTCTAAGAGGTTTTTCTGGTTCATTTCATACATGTTTTATTTTACTTTCTTTAGATACTTTTAAATGTCTTCAGGCTTTGCTTTGCGTGAAGTTTACATGAAGTAAACACATCCTTATAAAATGTTTTTTTTTAAACTTCGATCATGAACAATGTCCCAATTGGTCTTTAATGCAATGATACCTTTTTAAAATGTTTAGATTTCCTTTCTTTATTCTCTTCTTTACCGTATATTAACTTAAGTATCTAATATTTTATTTATACATTAAACTTTCTTTTTTTTAGATATTGCATTTCTTTTTTTCTCTCGGTCACCTTTTTTAGTAATCAAACTTCTACAGTACTTGCACCCGTAAACGCAACACTTTGACTGATTGATAACTGATTGCTGACGGATTTTGGAACGCTGACGGATCGCTGACTGATTGATGATGACTACATCCGTCCAAAATTATGAATCCGTCATTACCTTGGTAACCGTCAGCGATCAGTGCGATCAGTCCAATCAGTGCGATCCAGAATCCGTCATTTAATTATATGCATAAATCGGTTAAGTTATTGACGGATTCGTACAAATTAATAATTTAAAGATAAAACGGATTCTGCGTCATTTGTATATATACTATATGCATTTAGTATACCTTTTTTATAATAAAATAAAAACATGCGTTTAAAAGAATTGTTAATACAATGTCTCGTCATAAATGAATAAATAAACATATTTAACGAAAAATTTTATTCTTTATATTATATAATTAAGCACATTTCTTTAAAGAAGGACATATCTGCGAACCGAGTCCTGTAAACCTTAAAAAACTTCTATTTAGGCACATCAGTAACGAAGAGGTAAATGTTTTTTTTCGTAATCTATTATTGATTCTCTTTTTTTATTCCCGCGACTTGTGATTTCGGCCTCTTTTATTTTTTGAGACCTGTTACATGTATATTTTTTGTCATATATTAAGCCGACCCGAATCCCCCAATCAGTAACATATTTATTTCACATTTAGGAAAGAACGTGGCCTCTTTTTGACATTATTATTAGTTACTTAAATGTATGCCTGCGTGTTTTTATTTAGTCTACAACATTTTAAATACAATTATAATACTGTTGTGTATAAAAATTGTTCAACTGTTAAACAATCATTGTCAATCAAAACGCATTGTTTACTAAACAAAAAGTTGTATTGTAAAATATTCTGCGATTCTTGTCGCAAGTTTTATTGGACAGGCAATAAAATTTGTTTAAAAAAGTATACATACAATTACGCTGGATTGTTCCATTTCTTTCATGGCGTCCATTTTTTATTTTGGGGTGAGGTGGGAGAAAGCCGGAGTACAGGTAAAAACCATCAGTTTTTGTCAATTAAAGTGGAGTCGGGGGCACCCTATCTGCAGTCGTTCGAAAATCCGCGACCTGTTGACAGGCACGTGACAACTAGTAGATGACTAACCAATCAGCCACCTAGGCCCCAATAACGCCGGGAGAATTGTCTGCGAATTCTGAAGCGAAAATATGTGTTACAGATAGACACGTGTTTCAGTACGAAATAGTAATTTTTTAAACAATACGTTATAAATTGTTCAGGTCTTAACATTGTCATTACATTGTCATATCGATGAAACAGAACCATTTCAAAACTTGTCCTTTAAAAGAGTGTCATTCAATTAAAATAATAACTTATTGTATTGATTGATTGTTTGCTTTTCTTTCAGCGAGAGTATTTCAGCTTTATTCATGACGAGAATAAGTTAAATATAAATCATTTAGATTTGTTTGCTTGTTTAAATATTGTTTAATCCACTTTCAGCAATTTTTCAGCCATAAAATGGCGTCCAGTTTTTATTTGAAGAGGAAGCCGGAGTACCCGGATAAAACACCCGTCCTCCAGTAGGAAAACTGGCTCCCTTTCAATTAAGTCGAGTGCACCCTGCCTGCAGTGAGATTCGAACCCGAAACCTCAGTGTTGACAGACCACGTGATCAATAGTTGATGAACTAACATCACTACTCGGCTCCTTCAATCAATTAGAGAAAGATGGACAAAAGGGCAAATTTGAAAAATACGGAGTATGGGTTGGGGAGTAAGATTTACTTTTTTTCATGCAAGGAGCGTGACACTCTCTAAACATGTCACTATGGTTCGTGGCAATTTTAATATGACCTGAACCACCCCCCCCCCCCCCAAAAAAAAAAAAATTAAAAAAAAGGAGAACATCCCATGTCCGCCAGCTGAGGACGCGATGGGCAGCTCTGTTAAACCTATCAACTAATTTCAAGTACTTCCGAATTTAAAGGAAACCATTTATACTTATATATCATTAACTGTGGAATGACTTTAACAGACATCGTAAAATAAACAAATTGCGACGGCCAAAATGCGAAAGCAGAATTGATTTTCGTATTACGCTTACATGTTCGCATTTTTAACTCATAAGCTTCGATATACAAACGTGGTTAGTAGTTAAATCTGTATTTGAGAAGTTATTCTCTGTAAATTCATGTGACACAATGAGATAGTGAATAAAATATATAAATAGATGTTGTCGCTTTTGTCGTAAATCGTATTCAGTATTATACACCGGAATTTTAGTAGCTTATTCTTTATTTGTTTGTTTGCTTTTTTTAAATGGTGTTTTTATTGGGGGAGGAAGCTGGAGTACCCGGAGAAAACCCCCGACCTGCGGTAGGAAAACTGGCAATTCTTGTCAATTAAGATTGGAATCGAGTACACCCTGCCTGCAGTGAGAATCGAACCCGCAATCTCTGTGTTGACAGACCACGTGATCAATAGTAGACGAACTACCTTGACCACTCGGCCAACGAGGCCCCTTATTCTTTATTTGAGATTTAATTCTCTGTAAATTCATGTGACACAATGAGATATATAGTGAATAAAATATATAAATAGATGTTTTCGCTTTTGTCGTGAATCTTATTCAGTATTATACAGCGGAATTTTTAGGAACTGTGGCACATAAGTTAATTCTTTATTTAATTCTGTGTAAATTCATGTGACACTATGGGGTAGTTAATAAAATATATAACTAGATGTTTTCGCTTTTGTCGTAAATCTTATTCAGTATTATACACCGGAATTCATAGGAACTATGGCAAAGAAAAAAACCTGATCAAACCACGACAAATGATATTTTTAAGCGTTTACAATAAAAAAAACCACGACCTCGGAGGTTAAGGTAGCAGTAACCTATTATTGATCACCAAGTTGTCTGTTTGATCCTGACAGCGAGATGGTGTGCTCGACACATCCCTATAAATTTCGTTGGGTACTCCAGCTCTTCCCAATAAACACTCGACGTCATATTATATAAACGAATATAATTTTTGAAAAATAGTGTTAAACAAACCTCAAACATATATATAATGCTAACGCGAAAAGGCGAAGTGAAAAAATGTTACGATTTCGCCTTCACGTTTTTCGTGTTTCTCGCTTTTTCCGCTTAAAAATTTTTTTCGAAGACAAATACGAGATCTACGCCTTATCATGCGAGGTCAAATATTTTTTGAATTTATTGTGTGTGTGGTTTTTTTTCATATCTTTTTTTAATTATTTTTTTAATAAAATAACACTATGTGATGTTTATATGCCGTCAAAGATGCATTAGTGATAGATTTTTTTCGGCCGGGGGGGGGGGGGGGAGGATTTCCATTTATCATTTATAACTTTAAATCTTTAAATTAGACGTTTTCCACTTTCAAAATACGGACGTGTGCCTTGGCACCCGAGATGCTTTTTTAAAGTCATTGTGTATGTGTGCGTTTTTAATTTTACTTTGTTTTAATTATTTTGTTAATAAAATTACACTATGTAATGTTTATATTTCGTCACAGATGCATTAGTAATAGATTGGGGGAATTTCCTTTTTTTTTATTAATAACTTTAGACCAGTTTTTGCCTTATTATTAGATAAAACGATCCATCAATGAGTACATAACAGTTGACATTTTTATACTTCTAATATTTGCGAGTGAAACGAATTTTCACATTTCGAAATATTAATTTTACTAACCGGAAGTTGAATGGACGGATTGGAGCGATCAGTCCAAATCAATCCGTCAGATCAGTCAAATCGTTCCAAATCCGTCAATTGACGGATGGACGGATTGGGAACGATCTGACGGATTGGGAACGATTTGACTGATCTGACTGATTGATAACTGATTGGTGACGGATTTTGGAACGCTGACGGATTGATAAAAGTGTTGCGTCTTCAATCTCAAGTACTGTATCTTGAAAAGTCCCATATTATTATTAGGTCTGATTGTTAAAGACATCCTAATGTTTTACAGCTAGTAAAACAAATATTGATATGTTTCAAACTGAAGGCACAAAATACGTTATCGGGTTGTTAGTTATGTTCTCCGCATTTAAAAATGTAATTTAACAGTTTCCAGCGCCCCGTTGTACAATTAATTGTCTTCTACAAACATGAAAAATAAAGTATAACGTGCATTTTCGTTTGAAAGATGCTTTTGAACGGTCCTCAAATATTTTCCCATTAAACAAATCTTATAAGGATACAGTATGTTTTTTCTCTATTATGTCTTGAATGTGTTTAATATTAAATCCTATTTTTGATGTACCTATTTTGATAAACATGAATAATTGTATGCAAATATGACTTTATTTACATTGTTAGAGGTTGTTCGGTTCATTTGTACATGTTTTATTTCACTTTCTTTGGATACTTTACATGTCTTCCGACTTTGCTTTGAATGAAGTTTACAAGAAGTATATTGTTATAAAATGGGTTTTTTTTACTTTGATCATGAACAATGTGCCATCTTATTCTTTTATGCAGTGAAACCTTTTTCAGTTTTCTAAATTTATCTTCTTAATTCTTTTTTCTTTCCCCTGATTAGATTTGAACACTTTTTAATTATTGTTTTCCTCCGTATAGAATGCCTTATTTCTTGTATCAAGTATTTAGATAAGTATCCACTATTTTATTCATACATTTACCTTTATCATTTTAGACACTGTATTTGTTTTTTTCTCTGGCCCGTTTTTTAATAATGTAACTTCTATCTTGAAAAGTCCCACATTATAATTAGATCTTTTCTTTCTAGTTTCTTTTACTTTTTCAATCAACCTAATAAATAATTGTACTTATATGTCTCTTATTCCAAAATAATATTGGTTCCTTAAAATTTCCCTTTCAGCATTCGTTTATTTCTTCTAACGTGCGTCATTATCTCTTTGTTCGAATTAGTCTAAAATATATGCATGTATTGATTAAAGTTAAAATATTTGATCATATTTCAATTTTCAGTAAGAGAAAATTGCCATCATTATTTGCATAAAAATCAATTAGGTTATGATTTAGCTCTTTCTTCAGAAAAAGTGAGACTAATTGTGAATTTTTCTTTCCAAAACTATGGTAAAACGTTAAGTTTACTTTTAGTCAGTAACACAAATATTTGTTCTTACGTATTGCACTTTAATATTTACGTGCAGTTCATAAGTATTTTTATTTTCCTAAAAAATGTACTAATCTGTTATTACTGGATTTTTAGTCTTAATATTGTTCGGCTATTCTGAACCACATTCATGCTTTAATTGATTTTTGACACGCATCTGCAACGTGTAACAAAAATGATGTGTGAAGTTAAAAGTTTCGTATTATAGTGATTTTTAAGGAATTTGATATCCATGTGTAGTTCATAAGTATTTTTATTTTCGAAAAATGTACTAATTTATTACAAAATATTTGTTTCTTTTAGATATTTTTCGTCCTGATGAAACCAGATTCGTGCATTATTTGATTTTTGGATATGCATATGCAACGTGTAACAAAAATGACTTTTTGCAGTTTCGTTTAGAAATGATTTTTAAGAACTTGATGATCATCTTCTTAAATGAACTCATTGTGTTGCATATACGATGCCTATACGATTTCGTAATTTGCACGATAAACAATGATGTAATAAAAAGTATGGTTTCTCATCAAAATCAGCATCATGTAACTTCTATAACTTCTATATTGTATCGTAACTAAAATGTCTCCCTTATCAGACGAAAATTGTTTAAGAAAGGAAGGGGGCGTTTTATGGTTAACTGCTGTATTCAAGTATTTTCAAGAAGAAAAAAAACTGTAATACATGAATTGCTGAAGATCTTAATTTATTATTCGTGAGCCCCAGAAACAGTTGTATCTACAAGTAGTGGGTACCGATACACGGAAGCATCAAAAGCATTAATTTTAATAAACGTTTTTGTATAGCTTCGTTAAACCTTTTTTTATATGCAAAAAAGGTATTAAGATAATTATTTTATATCCTCTACTTCGCCGTGTCAGCCAGGTGCATAGCAAATACATCGGATACTCGCACCAGCGAATGTGGTGCAGGAATAACTATTTACAGAAAAAAGAACAATTTACTGGTTGTAGTTTAAAATAAAAGGTATAAGTTACACTCTAATGGTGATGGAATGGAACCTGGTATTGAAGCAGTTAATACATGTAGTTGAAGCGTTGACTACTTAGATGGTAAATAGTTCAAGATATGAAACGATTCACGTTAGAAGGACTTTTCAAAAATTAATGTTTTAATATAATGTACTAGCAAGCTGATGCAGCCTCTGTGTGAGACTGTTGGCACCAGGATTTGCGATGGAATTGTCATCAACAGGTGAACAATTCTATACTTGATTATGGCTTTAGACTGGGCTCTTTGCTCTTGCACGGAGCTGGTGCAGCATGCGAGCTGGTCTTCGTTGGGCCATCCCCAGCTTGTTGATGTTTTCCACTGTATGGAGACTCAAGACTACTGATGCATATTCTGTCAGTGGTCGCACAAGTGTCGTATAACAGGGAGACTTGGTTGTTAGATTACGCCGCTGGAAGACTATGGCGATGTTCACCTTTATCGTCAGCATGTTGGTGAACATCGCCAGATATATATGGATGGTTATTCTGCTGAATCAACAACATCCAGTGTGTTCTATGCTTGACGTAGGGGTTGTGGATGATTTTTCTATAATTTGGAATTTCTTTGGGTGAATTTCATGATCCAGTCTCTTCCCCACTTCTGCAGTTGGACAAGGTCTTTCTGTAGCATTCTAATATCTTTTTCGAGCTTGTTTCTCCTGTTTTTTGCGCAGTTGTCTACAAAAAAACGGACTGATAACCCATCAGCAGCTGTATCAGGCAAATCATTTATGTTAAAGATAAATAACAAAGGCTCCTAGAACGCTAGCCTGGGGTACAGCTGATTGAACCGAAGCTGTGGCGTAATGTTTTCTATTTATACCCGCCGTGCTCGTCCTTCTAAAATGTTCTGTATCCATTGATGTGTTCTATACCTTATGCTATACAGATGAATGTATAGTAAGCGCTTGTAGGGTACCATGTATAGGGCTTTAGAAAAGTTGAGCAGTATAAAGTAAGTCTGACCTACATCATCGATGTTTCTCGTTGGACTTCTTTATTTCTGAGAGAATCCTGTTGAGGTTTGCTTTGATGGTGCATTTTGGTTTAGAAGCTTTAGTAATTCGATCTTTATGAGATTCTACATCTCTTCAAAATGGTTGGCATTGGTTAATTGATATCAGAATCTGTCTATGTTTTTAGCAACCCTTCATTTCCTCCTACATTTATTATTTTCCACAAAACGATTTTCCTGAATATATGTTTACTCTTCTTTACAGACGCACTAATGATGATATAGACCATTATAATCTCCAACGCCGGGGCTGGTAGCCTAGAAGGCACTTGTCAACAAGTGATGGTCGATTTATAAAGAAGAGTTCGAGAGTTGCGCTGTGGCCAGTTAGAAAATTCACAGTTTGTTTAAGTTCGCTGTGTTGTATGAAGTCAAGTAATCTTTGGCTAATAGCCTGGACTGCTGAAATTTCCTTTATTAACTGGCTTGTCCAATGTATGTCTGGTAGGTTGTTGTCACCACCAATCCACAACAATGACTGTTTGTGTTTTGCTACGATGTTCTCATGTGTAGTGCACATGCCATCAATATATTCTGACCTGGGTGATATTAATTAAGCACCTATAAAGAGTTTTTTCTTTTCACCATTATAATTGAGACGTATAGTTATTCGATTCTGCTGTCAATATTTAACTGATCACTTACTAAATCGGCTTTTACTGTGATTATACTCCACCAAAATCATCTTTCCGATCTTTAAGCATTCAATATATATTGGTGGAAAAAATCATAGGTGGGTAAGGAATTGTTTAGCCATGTTTCTGTGTCAATTAATATGCTTAGGTTGTAACTGTCAATGTTATTAAAATTCTTATCCCTAAATTTATTTTAGAGATAAGAATTTTATTTCAAGAGTGAGTTCCTGTCTCTTTACATTTCGGTTGTTTTGGGCTTGGTAAGGAATAAGCTTCCGGTGATCCTATAGAATCTTCACTAGCAAAGCCACTAAACGATGGATGGCATACTCATACGTTCTGCATGATACCACATGTTGCAGTCATAAGAAACAACGTCTTTCTGTTTCCAAGTTACTGCTTTATACAAATTTGGGAGGGTATTTCGGAGCTCTATGGCCATGATTTACGTCTTCGTCAGTTGTATGTGTGAGAATAAAAATACCGATGGAAATAAATGTGTAAAGTCAACAAAGTTTTATGTTTGGGTATGTGCGAACCTATAAAACTGTTATTTCTTGACATACTGCTAATCGATGTTTTCAAAAATTGCGAGATCTACATATGAACAGGTAATAGCACAATCTGAAGATACCCCAGCAGCAGTTCTTACTTCTGCCAAAATTATAACCAGGAAGTGTATAAAAAGCGCAATCTGTTTCTTTATATTAGTATCATAAGTTATCAACCAAGATGATAAAATCAAACATTTTGTAGAATTTGACAAGAATGGGTAAAATGGGCGAATCAGAACAGTAAATAGGTTTTATCTAGTCCGTTATTAAAATAGGTGTGGACAATTTAGGCATATTGAATCTAGGAAATGAGAGGGTTGACGTTTATGTTCCAGCTGAATGTGGACGTCTACTTTGCACCGGACATGCGCATCTTTAGCTTAGTAGAATGTACTTGTTCACAATAAATGCGATAGCAAAAAATTGTAGACAAAAATTCAATCCATCTGCTACCAGTGTGCACTGAATAATCATACATAAACAAATGTTGATATATATATATTTTATCATTAGGAAGTTGTTGTTTTACACCAATAACTTCAAGATTTGTTTTATTGATTGATGTTTAACGTCCAGCAAGCAATATTTCAGCTATTTTCTGGACGTTCAAGATTTAAAAAATAAATTTTATATTTACTGACATTTCATGTATTTGCTGTATTCACAGATATTCTGGCATGGTCATCGTTAATAGAAAAGCATATTCCTAATCTAGAACATTCGAAATAAAGGGGTTTTATTTCGGAAAATTTAGCTACATTGTTACATTACAATAAAGGGTACAGTTCAGAAAGCTTTCTTTATACAAAAAAATCATGACCTACCTGGAGACGATATATAGTCCATGATTGTATATCACAAAACGTTATAATCAATTAATTTGTGGTCAGAAGCCATAAATGCAAGATAACTAGTCTTTAACATTCTAAAAATGTGTTTCTTTGAATTTACTTTACTCTTAAAATCAACAATGTTTCGTCTAAGTTATTGAATATTGACGTAAGATTAAAAAAATATAAAAGTATATTTAAATCCATTTTTTGTAGGAAACATGTACTAAGTGCAATGTGTTTCATAGTATTACAGAGTATTTTCTGAGCATTCGGAAGTCTTTTAGTCGTTTATAGACAATCATTGGGGCATTTTTCTTTTGTCTTTAATAGATATAGTAATCATGAATAAAAAATGTCCGACTGAAAATTATTATTACAACAGTTATACTCAATTAACGTCTCAATTATTTAAGAAGCACATTTGGCCCAATGCAAATTATTGGTTAGCATACGGTAGTGGGCATTTCCTACAAATGTAATACTGATATGCATAATTTTACTTCTTTGATAACAAAATAATGCATCAAAAATCTATTACTGATAAAATTATACGACAAATTAAAAAAAACAACTTGACATTGGATCTTCTTTGTTTTTCATCGATAATCTCATTTTAATTATTACAGTTAAAAGTATCTCAATTTGCTCCCCAAACTGCTATAGAGCAAACTTATTTAATTTGGTTCACAAATTGGAATTTTGTGAACGCAGTTACACTTACCTGATATCCTTATACATTATGGATAATCGTTTCGGTTTTAGGTCACACCTCGCCAAACACTTAACTGATTCAGATTCAAACACCACACTGAATCAGACTAAGTATCCTTTCCCCAGTTATCCTCGGCGAAACCTGACGGTCTCATTTGAGAATTACTGAAGGGTGGGCTGGGTAATATATCAGGTAAGTGTAACTGCGTTCACAAAACTAAAATTTTTGAACCAAATTAAATAATTTTATATTATTTGTTACACTTACCTGATATCCTTATACATTATGGATATCCCCGATTCCAAAGCAATCTTCTATTTAGGGTTTGACAGTAATTCTTCTTTCCAAAGTAACTGTCGTTCATTTTAAACATTTTATATACAAATCCAACATGAATGTATTATAAACATGAATTTCAATGAAAATGATGAAGATGTCTTTCCAAACATGAATGTAGTATAAACATGAACTTCAATGAAAACGATGAAGATCTCTTTCCAAACATGAATGAAATATAAACATGATCACTGTTATGTGGTTATGATGAAAAAGATGAATTATAAACAATACTGTACACATTCAATCTTTTTTTTTAAATCATATATTTCCTTAAAATAAACGCATCAACGAGATAAAACGTGAGGTTCCAAATTTCGTAGATTTAATTTGGTAAAAGTCGATTCCCTGCTCCAATCTGCAGATTCCATAATATTTTTCATGGAAGCGCCTTTGTATAAGGCCCATGAAGGTCCAATTGCCCTAGTGGAATGTGCACCTACTTTCGTTTTCTCATTGTACGCCATCTGTATAGTATTTACAATCCAAGATGCAATGGTCTGACATGTAACAGGTTAATGTGGATTACAAATAGCTAGAAAAATTCTACTATCTTGTCTAACAACACCGCGAAAACTATCGGTTTTCTTTAAATAATATGTTAAAGCTCTTTGGGGGTCTAAAAGTTTATGTTCAAAAGATGGAACAAAAATTTTCATCCCACAATGTCCAGGTCTATCCTGTTTTGATAGTCCTTCTCTAATGAAGAAAATTCCTCTCTTTAAGACGGAAATATTTCCTTCTCCAAGTCTTAGGTCTTGCAAGTCACTACAGCGTCTGAAAGTAGTAATTGCTATGAAAAATATTGTTTTATAAGTAATCAATTTTAAATCAGCCTTTTTCATAGGTTCAAAGGGTTCTTTTTTAACATGTCTAGAACCTTATCCAAGTCCCATTCTGGCAAGAGCTTAACTTTGGGTGGTCTTGAATTAAATACCCCTTTTAAAAGGCGAATTATATAGGGATGTTGTCCCACTGGTATTTTCTCTACAGGAGGTAAAACAATAGACAACATGGAACGATAACCTGCAATTGTTCTGTATTGAAGACCACTAGTATACAGATTTGTTAAGAAATCTGCTACTTCTGTCAGGGAGGCAGAATAGGGATCGATTTCCCTCTCACTACATCAGCCATTGAACTTTCTAAATTTTCCGGAATAATCTCTTTGTGTCCCTGATCGCCAAGAGGCCGACAGAAGTTTTCTAGTTTCTTTAGAAAACCCTCTCTTTCTGAAAATACGGTTGATAGAGGCCATACAACCAGATTGAATATTTCCAGATTTGGATGATAAATCCTTGTCCCTGACTGATGTAGGAGATTTTTTAGATTTGGAATCTGTCTTGGAAAATCTGTTATTAGATTTAGAAGTTCTGGATGCCACGGTCTTCTTGGCCAATGTGGGGCTACTAGAAGAATTTGACACCTGTATCGCTGCATGTGTACCAGAATTTTCGGTATCAGACATATTGGTGGATATGCATATCCTATCAGATTGTTCCAATGAATTGACAGAGCGTCTATTGCATATGCTTCTGGGTGGGGAAACCAAGAACAACATATTTGAAGTTTTTTGTTTTGTGCTGACGCAAATAGGTCTATCATTGGTTTTTCCATTTTGGCAAAAATCTGCTGAGTCAGAGTCTCTTGAAATGACCACTCTGTGTGGCGAAGTTTTGCTCTGCTCCAGAGATCTGCCAATATGTTGGCTTTCCCTGCAATGTGGGCTGCTTTTGTTTGAATTTTGTTGGAAATTAATAGTTCCATAAGTGTTGTATTGTTTTCAATACTGCCTCCATTTCTAAGAGATTGATGTGTGTTGCTTTTTGTGTTTCCGACCAAGTCCCTTGGACTGTCTGAGATCCCATATGACCCCCCATCCAATCGATGTGGAAGCATCGGTCGTTATGGTCACTTGGGTCTCCCAGGGAAGTAAAGATCTGCCCTGCATAATGTTTGCTAAATCTGACCACCATAGGAGATAAGATTTCAGATGTTTTGTAATGGGAACCATCTTTTCCAATTTCATTGACGCTGGTCGCCAAAAATGTAACACATGAATTTGAATTGGTCTCATGTGGAGTCTTGCTAAGGGAATTAACTCTATACAAGATGCCATTATACCCAGAAGATGAAGAAAATCTCTGGCTGATGTTTGATTCAAGTTGGTTATCTTTTTCACTGTGTCTAACAACTTCACAACTCTCTCTTGTGTTGGAGTTACTAGACCTAAGTCTAGGTGAAACAATGCCCATATATAAGCTATTTTCTGTGTTGGAGTTAGAGCAGATTTTGTTAGGTTTATAATGAAACTTAAATTGACAAGGAGGTTGAGCACTGTCTCTCGATCGTTGATTAACATGCATCGATTTTGATTTATCAGTAACCAATCGTACAGATAAACAATTAGACGTATTTTCAGTGTTCGCAGGTAAGCTGCAACAACTGACACTACCTTGGTAAACACTCTTGGAGCCGAGGTTGGACCGAACGGTAGTGCAGTGAACTGCAGACAAGGTGTACCCTTTACACAAAATCGTAGATACTGTCGATGTTTTAGGAATATTGGAATATGCATGTATGCGTCTTTGAGATCGAGATATACTGCCCAATCTCCCTGCTTTACTAAATTAAACACTGTTGTTAATGAATCCATTTTGAAGTGTTGTTTCCGAAGGTACCTGCTGAGTGGTTTCAAGTTTATCACTGGTCTCATGTCCCCTGTTTTCTTTGGGACAAGGAAAAATGTACTGTAGAAACCGTTCTGAATTTCTTTCTCTGGGACAGATTCTACAGCTCCTTTTCCAATAAGTTCTTGAACTTCTTTTTGTAAAATATTTTAATATTTTGCAAGAACATTTGTTATCTTTATTCCCGTTCTGGGAGGAAAACTCTGAAATTCCAGTTTGTATCCTTCTTGTATTATAGATAAAACCCATTTGTGTTTGGTTATCTTTTGCCATTGATTTAGAAAAAATCTTAATCGACCTCCTACAGGTACTCTCGGAAACAACATTTTTGTGGCTACATTGCTTACCTTGTAGTCATTTTTTCTGTTGTCCCTTATTTGCACCAAAGGAACGAAAATTAGCAGTCCCTGTAGTCACTTTAGGCTCTCTATCTTTTATCACATTTGCTCTTGGAGTGTTTCTAGCTATACTAGGTTTACTGTAAGAGTTATTGATAGTATTCATATTTTCTACTTTCTGTATTTTGGAATAATTATTTGCATTAAAAGTTGAATTCCCTGCTTTCCTTTTACTTGAAACAGGTTTAGGAGCTGGTATATTAAGTTCAGGTAACAACTTTTGAATTTGTTCATTTTTGTCAACTCGGTCTTTTAAAGTTTGTTCTAAATTGGAACCAAAAAACACCAGAGTTTGATAAAGGTAGTGATAAAATAGAATCTTTCAGTTCTTTTATACCACCCAGACCTGTGTCTTGCAAAACTACCTTATGCTTAACCAAATGATGGAAAGAACCAGATCTAGCAACTTGGTCTAAAGTTTTAGTAGTCATAGCAAAAATGTCACGTGTCAACTGAACACATTTATCTATGTTGACCTCATAATTGGATAAAGTTTCTAACAATGTACCTAGTGCTTGTTGTGTATATGCCGTAGTAATAATACCCATACGAGATGAGATTTGACCTTGATAGGCTAATTTCTCTACACTTTTCATGCACGGAGAAAACAGGCATTTTTTCTTGTTATTAAAGGCTTTCGACCCATGTCTTTTACTAACAAATCAGACACAACAGAATCTAGGGTAGGAACCTCAAGGTGTTCTAGCGTACTGTCATGTACTGGAAAACTAGCCTTGTATTCCTTATTATATGCTGACATTCTCTCTGGATGTTTACATCTCCATGAACCAGATTAGATGTCAATTTGACTGTTGTCCAAAATCAAACCAACAGAATTACTATCTGATTTTGTCTTGGCATCTTCACCAAACAGATTTTGTAATTTATTGTTTTCATTTTTGTCAGTATTATCTGAACCAGTACTTTTCACATACTTGCTAAACCTAGCTGATTTCTTACATGTTCTACTCTTTGCTCGAGTTCCTCCATTTCATCTTTTCTTTTAGAACGCCGACTGGAAGTTCTTGTTGACGACTTTTTTGAATTTTGTTCACCGTCGGCCATTTTTCCACTAACTGCCGTCGTTCCCGACTTTAAACTCGTTGCGGTAGAATGAGTTAATTCTCTATCCTCCTCGCTATCGGAGTTATTAATTATGGCTTCAGCCATTACAGTTCGTATTCAAATACGAAAGAAATTTATCAAACTTTGATAAAAAAATGACGATAATAACACGTGACCGTTCAGTGTTTCGCCGAAACAATAACTGGGGAAAGGATACTTAGTCTGATTCAGTGTGGTGTTTGAATCTGAATCAGTTAAGTGTTTGGCAAGGTGTGACCTAAAACCGAAACGATTATCCATAATGTATAAGGATATCAGGTAAGTGTAACAAATAATATAAAATTGCAAAATTGAACTGTAGCAAAACTAAACGGTTAACGATTAAATAATGGGTTTCGACTGACTAAGGATTGGTTTTGACCATGAAAAACTCAACAACTGGACTAATTTAAACCAGACTTTGAATTTTTGATAGTCCTTCATTAAATAACACATTATCTTTTCAGAATTCACGTAACACACTGAATTGACTGCTAAATGCATCAATGAACCTATGATCGCCTCTATTTCTTTTTCTGACGAATTTCTATACCGGCCGACTAATTGATTAAAATAATATTTCCTTGGGATTAAAGTCTTGTGCATTAAAAAGTGATGCCACAATTATGTCGTTATCGACGTCAATAACAAACATCGACAAGAAAGAACATTTAAAACAGTTCCTCAAAGTTTTTGACGACACATTACGTATTGATCAATGTAATAAAAAAGAATTATAACTGCAAAGTCGCGAATATGGCAAACACATTCAGTTTCAACTCGTGTACGGAAAAAGTATTTTAAGAATTTGCGTATGAAATATCAAACATTAAGTAAATAAAAATATAATGAAGTAATCGACGAGGAAAATCATTAAAAAAGAGATAACTATTTAACAGATTCTCTTTCAGTTTATCGTGGATTACAATACTTCTACACTCTCGATAGTTAAGTACGATCATGAAAACAATACTTTATTATTTTTTTACTGCTTTTTCTTAAGTGTTCGTTGAATGGAATGACATTAAAGTACCTGTCATAATCATTTCGTGTATGCCCTGATTTTTGTGTCTGTATTTGAATGTGGATTTTTCTCAAGAACAGTCAGTAATTTGGCTTTCAGTTCATTGAGTTGGAAATACTGCAATACTTATTTGTAGTTAAACACTAGATATTATAAGAGATTATATTGATACTTTTGTCCTTGAAACAAGGTTTGATTGATTGGTTGAACTCGACTACTTGTGCTTAATTTATAAGCTGCATTATTTTTATTAGATTAGAATCAGAAAATAATATCCATTGTACACAATGCTGACAGTTCTACTTAATATAGAATAATAGTTACTTTAGTCACACTAATGTAACTCCTTTTTATAGACAAAAAAGGAGCTACATTATTGTAGCTATAGTTACTTCTGACTGACAATATGATGTGAAATATCTAGACAAAACGATGTTAATTATCCTAATAGCCACTGTTAATATAATTAATGTATTTTAATGATTTATCAGTTACAATGCGAAAAACAGATAATTAATGTCAATACAATGAAGTCATAAATGACCATTGATTTGTTCCGTTTTTCGTAACCACTTTCACTTTTTCTTACGGAATTATGACTAATTACCGTGAATTGTTTACTCAATTATTCGAAGAGGTCAAGCTTTCAGCACTAGTTATTTGCTCTTCCGGAGCAAATGGCTCATCCCCGTTTTAAAGTGGGATTTGCGTTACTCATTGTTTGGTTTTTTATTTATTAGCCTGTTTTGTTGTTGTTCACTCTTTTGTAAAACAATGGTTTTGTCTGACCTTGACTGATCGTTTCATTTATACTACTCGGTAGCTTCAATACTTTTTCTTACAATTAGTTTATCTTCGAATGTAAAATCATGCACATAAGTATACAGTTATATAGTTTCTTTCAGTTATTTTTTCAGATTTAGAAAACCTGTTCATCTAAAGTTAACATTAAAAACCGCTTACAAATCAAATCTCGAAAGAGAGAGCGTTTAAAAAACAATTTACGATTTGAATATACACGTCTGGTTCTTTGTAACCGTCCATACACTATCGATAATTTAACTGATTAATAGACTACAAACCTGATGTCAAGATAGGTTCAAACAGATATTTTCTATTGACAAACACATACATACAGGCGCATGGGGAAATCATTGCAACAAAAAATATACAATTAAATAAGAATAATATTATAAATTTTTCATGCAAGTTTAATTCTTAAGGAATTAGTAAAACAGTACTTTATATTTATCTGTGAACATGTGTCTGCTTTATCGTGTCGTCAATTTTATTTGTAGGCTTTGATATTTAAGCTTTTATACGTCGTTCTTTAGGCTCTATGTAACTGGTTTGTCTGAATCGTGTTTTATAACATTGACGAAATGGGTCCGCCCCAGTTGTCAAATGATGTTCGATGCAAAAGTTTTTTATTAAGAAAAAATGGAATTTCCCTCGGATAAATTGCTCGTCGTTGGGACCGTCACCATTCAATCGTTAATAAGCATCAAACGACAAATTATGTAAAGGATCTTCCAAGATCTGGAAAACCTCAAGTAACATCCTATTGTGAAGATAGGGCTCACGCAAAATCCGTTAGTGTCGTCACTTTTTGTTTGCGGAAGAATTCATGTTTAGTCAACGTCATCAATACATACAACTATGACGTCAAAAATCAGTCACGTGCTGAAATAGCAAGTTAGGTTATACGAAATGGACAATGTTGCCCAACTATTGAGTATCAAGGGAAATTAAAATATTTTTTGGCAAAACTTGTGACATCATCAAAAACATTACCGTTTGATCAGGGCTGCCTGTGAAACGTCGATTTTTTATCAACATGCAAATCCCAGTGCTCTTATTTGGTACAATAATTGTATTTTAGCTGCATTTTTATAATAAAGTTTTCTCGCTTATCTGCAAATTTGTTCATTTAAGAAAATATTATAATTATATTGAATTTTATATTTCAGTCCAATTGATATTAAATAGCTGTATTATTTCTTTGACTAATTGACTATTTCTGCTTAAATGTGATATGGTTATCTACTTCGACACATTAGCTCGAGTCTGTACTGTATTTCTATTTCTAGTAGTTTCTTTGGTATGTTAACTCTGTTCGGTTCAGTATTTCCTATTATCTATTGGTTGGCATAGTCATATGTGCAGTATTTGTATTGGTATCAGGGAATTAGTAGTGCAGAATTTGAATGTTCTTGGTCGGATGTGGAAATTTCGAAATAAAAGCTTTTCAAAAAACTAAAGACTTTCCTAAAACAAACATATTTTTTGAAAAATACTTCTGGATGAATTATTTATTCTAACCAGTTCAGTTACTAACATATCTGTTATCTGTAATTCCTCTATAACATTCTTTTAGTATGAATCTGAGAAAAGTGTGGTTTTTGATTGAAACAGAGTAAGAGTTTATAATTGATAAATGTTTTACTTTTAAATAGATATTTACAATGGGTTCAGATACAAAATGATTTATAATGCCAATTTTAATATGTATTTAAATAATGGTAAACCCAGTTATTTTTGGTTGATGATCTCAGAGACATATAATTGAACTATATAATTTAATATTGTTCATTTCTTATCATTATATAAATCATACTTCATTTTATTTATAAGGGTTTTGTTTATTTTTTTTACAGATTAAGTCCGATTACCAGAATTAAAATTCTTGTCTGACTCATGTATTATATACATAGTAAGATCAGTGTTTCTATGTTTTCATTTAATTGTATTGTCTTATTATTGTTTTTGTGTCCTAGTCCAGTGTATTTACATGATGTGTAACTGTTTAATTATAAATACTTATGTACTGAATCACACCGATTTATACTTCGTAAGTTACAACCAATGAAACAATCATTTTGTAAAGAGTTTACTTCTATTAGAGTTAATATTTCGATTGATTTTCATCCGATAGAAAAGAACTAAATAAATTTGTTTTATTTTAACATATGTCTATTGTTGTTATTCGTACACTTGTCTTGTAATTGTATTATTATTTGAGTACTTTTAGGGTTTATAACGAATTTGATAATGAATCATCCTGAACCTTTGATTTGTTTGCTCTACTGGCCCGGCTACACAATCTAGATCATAAATCACTCAAAGTTCCGACTTGTGAATGAAAGCTGCAAAACTAAACCTTGCCTAACCTTTTATATGGTAAAGTACGAAACTTGCGAATATCCTGTTTAAACAGTCACTTCAAAAATCAGTCAGCATGGATAGTAAAGGGGTTAGGGCTGGTAAAATTGAAAAATGGTCCTAAAATTAAACAAAAATTAAAAAATATCAACTTTTGTTGTTTTTCATATAGCCTTGAAAAAATAACGTTTACTGCTAAATTGCGCGCGCTGATTACGTCACAATACATGCTCTTATACTGCATTACAAATTAAATTTCAGAAAAGTACGGTATTTGTGTTAAATGTTTACAGTTTTTTATAACCTCCGCAAGTTTGCACAAACTTTTAAAGTTTAATTAAAAATAAAAGAGAAACGTGATTTTTGTCGTGCAAAACTGCGGAGGATGTATATTTTAAGAAAAATAAATGTTGCTTGTGCTCCATCCTTGGCGGATTTTGTAAATGAACTCAGTGTCAATATCAAATTTATCAATAGATAGATATTGACACTGAGGACGCCAAAAAGTTGGTCGAAAATTTTTTCATGTTTATTAATATAATTATTAAATAGTAAAAACATCTCTATATTTGTATCGTTGCATAATTCGCTAGACTTATATATTATTTTTTGTTCATGCTGTATCGTCATGTTGGCGATCCGATACTTAGAAAGTGTACTGGTTGGTAGCTTCTTTAAGACTTATATATATAAACAAGTCATAACATATTGATCTTAAACTTTTTCACTCTGATCGAACAAGAAGCTCATATATAGACATCGACCGACCAACGAATGACCTTAGTCATTGACTGTCAATATAAATAAATAGCGTAAACAAGTCATAACATATTGATCTTAAAATTTCTCACTCCAGCTGAATCCAAAACTTTTACATAGTTGCTTCTCAGTCCGCCACCCGGAATAAAGTTGATTAACTTCTAGCTATAGTAATGTAGCCAATTCACTTCCTTCGTTAAGTCGGGCATGCAGTGAAAAGTAGTGAGCAGAGAAAATTTCGATTGACTGATCGATTATTTGCTTTACGTCAACCGAACAATATTTTAATTATATTCAGGACATGAATTTACTCAAAAATCAACGGGGAAAGGTGAAGACCAACAGGAACAAAATTTTGACTGCCACTAAAAAAGCAATGAACATTAGATAGGTACATAAAATTGCAGCGTTTTGGATCGGCTTCAATCAGCCTACCCATTTTCAAAGTGTTCATAAGGCGTATTAATTATTTATTATTATTTATTATTTCCAAACACGTCACCCACTTAGGTCCGCGACTAGGATTTCTATATTGTGACCTTAAGTCCATAATGAGATGGCCTCTTCTAAACGCACCATTAGGATGCGCTGTGCAGCTTTGTGTGTCTAGCACTATTAACAATCCCCTAATCGCGCCAGATAACTAGATTGAATTTCAAAAACTCAGTGTTGATCCGTTTGAATAATTACACAAAACCAAACAGTTTTAACAAGTCATCTAGCAATACGGTAAGATTGTTTGTTTGTTTGTTTGTTTGAATGGTGTTTTAACGCCACTTTCAGCCATTTTTCATCTATATCATGGCGTCCAGTTTTTATTGGGGGAGGAAGCCGGATTACCCGGGCAGAACACCGGACCTGCGGCAGGAAAACTGGCAATCCTTATCAATAAAAATTGGAGTCGAGTACATCCTGCCTGCAGTGAGAATCGAACCCGTAATCTCAGTGTAGACAGACCACGTGATCAAAAGTAGGCGAACTACCTTATCCACTCGGCCACCGAAGTTTCAATACGGTAATACAAATATTTGAAAAATAAAAAACGCATGTTTATTGCAGAATTTTACTTTTAAAATTAATTTCTCCTATTAAATACACTAATAGAGTAAAAACCATATATGAAAAAGCGAAAATAGTGATACAAAACTTTCCATGGCCTCAAGTCGAGCGGTCTTAATCTCGGAACTCAACACGGAATCAAACAGTTGTCAACAGCATCTCTGTAAAAGACGAAACAATATGCTTATACATTAATTCATTGTAAAGTTTTGCAATGTTCTAGCCCGAATATTGTCTCCTGAACATTTATCAGCGTAACCTTCACCTCGACGCCTCGTCAGTGTGTTTCAAGTGAAAGCCCACACGGACCACAACACATATGCTCATTGTCTGTGTGCCCATCGTTGACGCGCTCATGTCAATGCAAGTCGGTTTCGACGTCGCTGAAGGAGAGTGCGCATGTTTTCTCGGAAAAGTTGTCTTGCTCCGAGGCCATTTTGGTGTAGTCGACGTCTAACTGCATTCGATCAAATTGGCCTTACGTGCTTTCCAATCGTATCAGGTGACGTCTGTACGGCGGTTCGGAATCGATCTCCTGAATGCTGGTGGCGAATGAAACGGCCTTTTTGAGGGGTCGTTGTTTGTTGTCTTCCTGGGCGTGGACTGCTCTTCACTGGTCCCGTCTGCTGATGTTGTTGGGCTAAACGAGTAATTGTCGACGGTGAACAATGCATGCGACGAACAGTTTCACGTCGACACATTCCTCCTTGGATCATGCCCAAAACCTCATTTCGCAAGTTGACAGTAATAGCTATAACACTTTGTGCAACTCCTGCTATGGGGTGATATCGAGGACCTTGCAGTTTGTAAACAAATTTAAAGACTTGAATGGAAAATGGTCATTATAAATGTTTCCTACCTGCAACGCTGGCTTTTGTTTAGCCGCTGTGATTTGACAACGAAATCTGCTATACTCCTAAACTGCTTACTGTTCTATGGTGTTGACTGTAGTCATGATTGCGGAAGGTCACTCTAAGTATTTCACTTTATATATCATAAATTGAAGGTCAGTGCTGTACACAATAGTGCTATGTGATGAATTATTGTGTGAAATCGTTAATTTGAAACGACATAGTAGAATTAGACCGCTTAAAAATCAAGTTTTTTCCAAATGATGTTGGTTTACTGGGAGATCCTGCTCCAGTAGTTGGCACCCAATCTTATTAATTCCACACCTTCCTTTCAGCTTTTTCTATTTTCTTGTATAGAAGAATGACACAAATATAAAAAGATTTGGGTAAGTAAACAGAATTAAACGAGATTACTCAATAGGTTCTGAATTGTAGCTTTCTTATGTTATTTTTTAAAGGTTTTGAATATAAATTATAGTCAATGTTGAATTTGAAATTATAAATGTGGGTAACTTTAACACATGTAAAATTGCTACAAGGACAAACAAGGCTCCATCCAAATTGATATGTATTGAAATGCCCAGCAATCTAGATTTAACTAAATCATAAAATGTAAAATTTATTAGTATGAACTTTTCAAGCAGGCTGAGGAATATTTTTTCTCGTGCTGAATACTCATAGCTAAATTTGATTTTTTTGGCATTATACCGTGTACATAAATTGTTTTTGTCAATCAATTTCATATAGATTTGTAAATCAGGCAGTTCGTTAAGAACTAAAATTAAAAATGTTTTAATTTACTTATGTTTTTCAAAGTAATAAACAACTAATTCTAATTCTTATCAGTTTGATTTGTTTATACCAGACATATATTTTTGTCATATTATTTATGAGTGACTGCTTAAAGCCTCGCATGAAGTACTTTAGCTAAATTTGTACAATACAGTTGATGAGAAAAATGGTTGGACTGATAGACAGACAATTTTGACTACAACATGAAAAGTATTGAGCGATGGGTAGGGATGTGAAATTTAAGCCATATCTACTTTGTACTTGTATTTTTTCTTTTCTTTTTTTTAACTGGGAGAAATTAAGCTTTCTATTACATGTAACTTTTATGGATTCAATCTAACTTGAAACATGTTGACAAACATTTTCCTAAGAAACATACAAACATAAATTCTGAAATTCATGTACAAACAAGTGCCATGTACAAGTATACGAAAAGGATTCTAATTATGGATATCAATATAAATAAAAAGACATGTATGTTCTAGTATATAATAAGTATATCCCAAACCCCTGAAGTACTATATTTTAACGGTTAACATGTTAAATTGATTTCTTTTCTTATATTATGAACATTTATTTTTAAATTAAACAGCAATCACTGACAGTTATTCGAAGTTTAGTTGTTCATCCTTAAGGCTTAGCAACTATATACAGACACAACTGTAAAAGCAATATTAACATAAAAACAACATTGTAACATTATACACATACATGGAATTTTTTTATGTTAAAAAGTTAAAAAGTTTTGTTTTAACAGCAATTATTTTTATAATGGAACAATATTTAATCAATGCATACTATAGCATCTTGGATAGTAACAAACGTCTGTGAAAAAATATCATCAATAACATGTTAATGTTTACAAAGAACTGCAAAAAAATAAGTACCAGTAATGAGACAGAGGATGAAATGTCATTTACAATGATGGCCGGATCTCTCACTGCATGCATTTCACTATATGTTATTGATTTTGATGAAAATTTCAAGAATTCATGTTTTTATTTCAGCATGCAGAAAGATCATGAGAATGCCTCTGAACATATAAACTGGATGCAGACATTTTAAACCAATATGTATTATAATTAGTTTGAAGTTTTAATTTAAAATTAAATTACTATGTTTAGTTTGTTTTTTTTTGTTTGAATGGTGTTTTAACGCCACTTTCATCAATTTTTAAGCTATATCATGGCGTCCAGTTTTTATTAGGGGAGGAAGCCGGATTACCCGGAGAAAACCTCCGATCTGCGGTAGAAAAACTGGCAATCCTTGTCAATTAAGACTGGGGTCGACTACACCCTGCCCGCAGTAAGAATCGAACCCGCAATCTCAGTGTTGACAGACCACGTGATCAATAGTGGACGAACTACCTTAACCACTCGGCCACCGAGGCCCCACTATTTTTAGTAAAAAATTCTTAAATCCCTGACATTGTCTTACATTGGCTTATATTTTCTTTAGAAAATGTGGATAAACAATATAAGACATTTAGTAATTTGTTGTGTTTAGAGTTTCTAAACCTTATTGTAGT
This sequence comes from Limnoperna fortunei, assembly GCA_944474755.1. Classification (NCBI taxonomy): domain Eukaryota; kingdom Metazoa; phylum Mollusca; class Bivalvia; order Mytilida; family Modiolidae; genus Limnoperna; species Limnoperna fortunei. Next base: position 38,493,178 of record OX104113.1, read on the forward strand.
ACAACCATGATTCAAATTTGTTTTCTTCAAATATAGAGTTAAATTAGAGTTTGGCAGATATTTTACAATTATCTTTCTTTAGCTCAGCTTAAGGCCATCAGTTGGCATCCGTTTTGGGTCTATTGTCTGCTCATTCTGTTTACATTTATTCTTTAGAACCAACGGGCAAAACACTGGCAATGCTGAAGAAATGTTAACCCTTCTTAGACTTGCAATTAAACTACCTTTAGTCAGGTAAGAGTTATAATACTTCAGTATTTAAACTTATTTGAAAAGGGGTAGTTTGTCTAAAGTTGAAAAAGCATCAGAATCTGAAGTTGCCATATTTTATCACAAATTTTGGAATTCATACAGTTTTTATTTTTGATATTTAAATAAAGGTTAGAGCAAGAGCCTTATCAATGAAGCACAAGTTGTATCACAATGTTTTGAATTATTTAAGTTGCATCTGTGCTCAGTGGCCAATTAGGTAGTTACCCATCTGACTATGATTACCTTAATGTCAACACTGGGATTGTCAGTTGTGAGTTCAAGCCTGACTTTGGGCATGGTATGCTTATTTCTAGCTTTTATCAACAAGGATTGCGAGTTATGTTGCAGAAGTTGGATGTTGTCACCAGTTTTCCTGAATCCCAGATGCCATGATATAGCTGGAAAATTGCTGAAGGTGACATTAAACAACATTCAGGTAAACAAACGAGTACATGTATTTATATTTTAAATGCATTGCAAAGATCTGGTGTGTTGTAGTGAGTATTTCTTTTTTTTCAGTGATCATTCATATGCAAACAGACCAATTGAAGGCAATGAATATGCAGTAAATATTTTTGGGGAGGATGGTTTTAATGCGGAAGAAGAGGATTGAAAAAATGATCAAGAAAATATGTTGTCGAAATTCTCAACATTAATACCATCAGTGAATGCTTCTAGTTATTACAATTTGACATCCATATTGAAGACCGATCAGTCATTGAATTAACAGAAACAGATTTTTTGAAGTGATTTAAGAAATTAGTAAGAAATTAATTACATTTTCTTATGTTATTTGTTGTTGTTAATGTAAAGTTGATGTGACATAATCAATATCTGATAGGTGATGTTAATTACTCTGATTAAAATGTGTATATTATGTATATGTATTAAGCTGACCCTTTTAGAATTACATTTAGGTAGGTTTTTTACAATGATTTTCACACTCCAGCAATACACTTGAGGACATATTTGTTGTTATACCCGAGCTCAGAAGAAGAAGTTGAATATTGTTTTATCCTTTTCTGACCTTTCACCCGTTCTTAACAAAAATTTTCTAAGCAGTTTTCTAAGCAATTTTTTAACTTTTTAACGAACCGTTCAATTTGTACACATAGTTGATTCATGCAAAATTTTTGGGAAAGCGGGGGATTAGCTCATAGTCCATACTTGTTTTAGTGTTAAAATGCTTGGCTTTAAATAGCAGGAGACTGTAGTTTTTAGTCATTTTATTTGTCCAGACTTACTGCAAATGATAATAAATGTGTGCATGACAGATACTTCCAACATAAGTACAAGACAGATAGCGAGTATTGTTGTAACATATGCACTATTGATGTTTGCAAGGCACAACAAGAACATTGGACTTAGAGATGTTTAACTTTGATGGCAGTGAAAGGGAATGCCAATGATGAATTAATAACATGTACATTTTTTAATTTGTGTTTTTGCTAATTTTTTAATTTAGAGAAACGGAATTTTACATTAGTACCCTTATTATTAGAGTTCTCCAATCTTGAAAATACACTTCTAATATTGTAATATCCTTTATGAACTTGGTTCCTCACTGCATGTGGAAAAAATACCCCACAAAATTGTATACCTTGAAATCTATATATTAGTATTTTATTGGGATTTTATAATTTTGGTAATCATGTTATTAATGTAGATACAAGTTGAACAAGAGGACAACTTGAAATCATATTGTTATATCAAATGCTCTGGTATCTTATTACATGAGATAAAATGATCTATGCATGCTCATAAACAAATGTGTATTTCGTCTAATGTATAGCTACTCTCAAGAAATGTAATGCTTTAAATTCTGAAATCTGTTTTTTTTGTAAAATTTCAGAAAGTTTTATGTTTTTAGAAAATATTGATTGGAAATGCAAAAGAATATTAAGATATATATTTTTCAACAGTTTCTCAGACTGAATAGAATGTCATTGGCTCTTTCCTGTTCAGGCAAGATACACCTTCTTGACCAGGCAGCAGATTCAACAAAAACATTTGCTCATTTAGTCTTTAAAAAAGAATCCAAGACTAAAAATTACTTGTGATAACCTTGATATTTAATTTGTCACAAACCAACAGAGACAAGATAATGGAAACAAAGACGTACATTGGTTTGCATCCAACGTTACCACAGCCCGACTTGACTATTCTAATTTGTCACCTAATGCACCAAAAGTAAGTTTGCATATAAGAAAATAGCATGCTTTACAAGTTTATTGCTGATAATGGAATGTTTCATAAATTATTGTAATGCATTGAATAATTATAAAAAAACAACGTTAGACATTTTTAAATATTCTTTCATTTTATTTTAATATATCTTAATAAAAGAATAATTTGTGTCTAAACTTAAATAGAATAACTAAGTACAAATAAATAACTGGCTAAAGATAGACAGAATATATCAAGTTCTGTAAACATAAGAAAATGAGAGTTCTCCACCATTGTTTTGTTTGATGCCAAACTGTGTTATTTTGATACGTTCAGTTATCTGCATGTTTAATTAATCTTTTGTAGTACAGCAGCATTCATAGTTGAAGATATCAGTTCAAGTCTGACCAAAGGCATTGATATCTGGAGATATTCTGTCCTGGTCATGATTTCTGTATCATTAATGTATGATTTGGTGTTTATTAATGTAAACTTCCTTATCATACTTATCTCTTTAATTAAATCAAATTAAAACCAAGTACAAATAAAGCACAAATAAGAATAAAACGGTTTAAATACCTGTAATATGAAGGTTCTCTTCTGTGAGGTGTAATTCTTTTTTTATTATTATGTAGCTATGGCTCATGAGAACCTACAAATTGTATGTCAATTAGCAGTTTCAAGACAAAGGGCATTTAATCTGCTTCAGTAAGCTCGAAGTTAAAGACACCAATACTACACTTAAGTCGACCTAAGATAATTTTCAGTAGAATTAGAATTGGGAAAACTACAAACTCAACTTTTGGAAAATTACGATGACTTTAACTGTCTTGTTTTGATGGGAAACATTACACCAACATTTCAGTGCCACCAGCATATGATGTGTATAAATTTAATAGCTTATGTGTTTATATTATTGCATTTTTGTTTTCAAGTTACAAATAAGGCAATTAGACATATCCGGGGTAGTCCAACAGGAAGGAATGAAAATGGTTACAACAAATAAAACAAATAAATGGTCATTTGTGACACACATATTCAATGGTCTAAAAAGTATATCCCACCATTAGTAAAAGGAATAGACTAACTGATAAATAAGTCAAATTAATGTGGCAATTATGTAACATAATGTATGCATTAACATAAGGTATTTGAAATACTGGTAAATAATAATTTCCATAATTCTGAGCAATTTTAAAAGCTTTTCATCATATTCAATAAGTTATACCATTAACCTTTATTCTAGGTACAGTGAATACGTGATAAGGAAGCAGGATGATTTTGGATTACCAGTTTTTTCAAAAACGAATCCAAAAATGAAGATTGCATAGACACAATGGACCAGTATGAATAACAACTAATTGAGATATTTACAGAAACCAATGGTTAATAATTTTATATTGCTATTTAATGTTTCATAATATAGCATGGGTTACAAAGAAAGCAGAAGGCATCAATGTTGCTAAAACTATATTTACTATGTTATTGATCTTTAGTGTAATTTAAATGCCAAAAAATCTAATTGCTAGATTTGGCAATTAAGGATATATGTGCATTATATACATCTCTTTTTAAAAACAAAGCCTGGAACTATCCTTTTCTTTTTTGAAATTTTCTGAATGCAAGTGTCATAGAGCACTGATTTGTTAAAAATACAAAACAGCTAAACGAAAGCTACTTTAACATGTTTTAGCCTGTTTTGTTTAGCATTGTTAAAAATTTTTAATAGAACAAAATTATAAACACAAATGTTGAACATTAAAATTCTTTGCATTGGATTTGTATTATGACAGGAAACTGGAAGTATTGAATGGACTAAAAGTTGTTTTAGGATTTGACCAGTTGCCACGGGAGAGACGAAAGAACGTAAAAAGTATAAGGCATATGACCATTACATCTGAAGCTCGATTTGATCCCATTGTTTGCGAACTTTGGCATGTCAAACAAGATATTTTGGCTGTTAGAAGAGACTCGGGCATGCATTTTATATAATATTGATAAAATCTCCTATCTAAGATGCATAGATTATATATTTATACAAATAAATATTTGTATAAATATACACAAAAATGGATTAAACACAATTAAGACATACTTATGAAGACCTGACAGAATAAACAGTTTCCTCCATTGTTAAATGAAATTCCATGCCAACACACCCGTTTAAATATTGATAAAATACTGTTTTGTCAATGCAAATTAAATTTTATTTCAAAGAACCACACATTTGTTGTGCTGCAATTTTCTGTTCGCCAACTGGCCGTTAACAAGTTACCACCATACAAACATTACAAGCGAGAAAATATTTGATTATTTTCACGACTTTGTTTAAATGTACTGTTTAGTGTGCACAAAGAATGGCTATTTCAAGAAAACATTCAAAACATTTCTACTTGATAATTTTAGGTGAAGAATATGGATCAGAAGATGCAGTCCTCAATTACTTTGTAAATCTCACAACATGGGCACTGCTGATTCTAAGGTGAAGAATATGGAACAGAAGATGCAGTCCTCAATTACTATGTAAATCTTACATGGGGAAAGAGTCATCCTAAACGCTAAAGAGAGCACTCCTCAATTTTTGCCACTCCAAACTAAGCAATTATTTTACTGAAATGATGAACTTGATATACTTAACAGAATTTAGGCTCTCGACTGAGATGAAGATAAGGGTATTAGAGGGTTTTTTCAGAAACACAAAAGGTGGCGCTGGACACATTAACTAAGGAAGCTGATTTGATGCAAGAACACAGTGTTAGGAATAAAAAGGATTTAATTAGAAGCTTAGGTATGCTTAAATTAAACAATAAAGACCGCTAACAGGAAAAATAAATATTATATCGTGGTTATATTCAGAAGAGACCAATAAGCATGTAGAACAAAAAACATATGCAACTACCCATGCATTTAAAAAATAACTTTCAACACAAAATCTTACTTACAAAAAACAAAGAGTTGAAAATAATAAATAAATATGTAGAACTGTACCTGATGATCCAGTACAAAAAATATTGCATATATATATATAATATAGCATGTTGCATTTCTCTATATTTCCTTTAATTTTTTAAAGGAGCTAATAAAACAGAAAGAAGTTCGACCATTTGATTATGTAAAAGGTAGAAAATTTGAAACATTTGCAAACATTTATAAAAACCCCAACACTATTGTACATCGAAATGATTTGATTGACGGTATAAAGAAAAAGGTTTTCAGACTTTATTTAAATTGATCATCCATTTTATATTTTGTATTTTGTCAATCAATACTGAAGACTGTGATATTTGTTGCCATTTATGACTTTTCTATTTTTTGTAGTTTTAACTGTGATATTTGTTGACAAAATTGTTTCCATTTATGACTTTTCTATTATTTGTAGTTGTGACTTTGATATTTGTTGACCAAATTGTTTCCATTTATGACTTTTCTATTGTTTGTAGTTTTGACCGTGATATTTGTTAACCAAATTGTTTCCTTTTTTGACCTTTCCAATGTTTGTAGTTTGGACTAAACTTATTTGTAAACCAAATTGTTTCAATTGATGATTTTTCCCCATTGTTTGTTGTTTGAACTCTGTTATATTTTTACCGAATCATTTTCAATCAACATGTTTCATATATATGTTTTACAGTGGGTCAGGTTTATGATTACTCCTTGGGCTTGTTTGCTCAAATCCTTTTGTGTAAGAACATATCAAAATAGTTTCTAAGAGCCTGTGATGTTGTTTTATTACATCATCTCATAAATGTATTACATCTTAATACATTTTTGCGGTCTTTTAAATTGTTGGACTGTGTTATTCATTGACAAAATCTTTGTCTCAGTATATTACTGTTGTATTTTATGTTTATTGTGTATGGATGTAATTGTACAAAAATGTTTTGATTTATAATTGCCTGTTTTGCAATATCAGTATTCATGTCTTTTACACTGGCAGCTATGTCCTTTTTACAAAAGTACAGCACAGCCTCTGCTGGTTGGCCAGACCGTCCTGCACAGCCAAATTCCTGCACACAATCTGCAAGATTCTTAGGAGGTCTTGCATGGATTACTCTATCAACAGATGGAGAATTAAAACCCATCCATACCACTGAAGTGCAAAAAGTCTTATTCTAGGATTTGACTTTCTTCAATCGATGAGAATGGTATTTTTCACTTCAGTGTTCTATACACTACATATTATCCCATACATACATTGGTCTAATGTTGGGTTGCCAAAAATGTATCTGCTATATGCACTTGCACTGCCTAAGTGTTGTAACGGCATATACAGCAAGTTACTAGGAATTTGTAACCATCTTTCAACAGTTGATCACATAGTGGCTGATATATTTTTCGTAACTTTCGTACACATCCATAGAGGATACTTTATGGAATATGCTGAGAAAAATATTTTCTCTGTCAGGGCTGCATTTAATTTTAATGGTATCACTCATCCCATTGCATTTAAAGTGACTTTCTCTTGATCCATGGTGATAGTTGCACTAAAAGCTTATCTTGGAACATAAGGGAAAAGGTAGGAAGATCCTTCAGATGTCTGAAGGCATTTCTAAAAGATGTTCCCCTGTAATGAACAAACAAATGTCCATCTGTCAGGCATTTTCAGCAATATATATATATATATATATATATATATATATATATATATATATTTTAAAAACCAAAAATAAATTCTTTGAAACATATGGACGATTCTCATTTGATAAGGCAAATATTTCACAAGAGCCTGAAAGTTGCAATGCAATTCATCACTTAAAATTTCAAAAACTAAATTGAACATAGTAATGTTGAGTGAAATTAATTCATGATGTGAACAAGTAAATCTAATTAAGCAGACAGAATTAAGTAGGCTATATATAGGTTATGTTTACTGTTACATGTGCTTAGACTTATAAATAAATATAACTTGACTTCACTTGAACAAGTTACACTGTACAGGTACAGATTTGTGTCTTATCTATTTTCATACAACATACATTTGAAGTAACATTTTAAAAAACAGCAACAAAAAATATAATGAACTAAACAAGATTAAATTGTTTGCATATAATATTTTTAAGGACTTCAAATTTTAATTTTTAACCATTAATTAATGACAAAACATATGAAGTGCCAAAAATAAAAACAACATAATTAACTAACGTCATACACGTGATTGTTATATTAAGTATAGAACATTTATGAAATAATTATTAAGACTGTGGTTAATCCTTTTTTACAACAGTGTGACCGTTATTTCGCATTATTTTATCCCAGGCGTCAGTGAATTATTTTTATTCAATAATACAAATACAGTTCTTTTATGATATTATATATATCTATATATCTTTATTTCTCATACAGCCAACAGTACATTGGTACAGAGAAAAAACAAAACAACAAAACAACTAACAACAACATCACATATCACACACTGACTATGTACACTATATACATAAAAGGGTTCAAAGTTTTTAGCCAGGAGGCATAGTAAGGCTGTTATTTATACATTTTATAAATTTGCATAGTTTTCTTAGCAGCGTTTGTTTAGTTGATGACATTAGTTTTGAAAATTGAACTGTATTGTGATTACGAATAAACTGTTTTGGAATAAATTGTCGTCTTTTATCTAATAAGGCAGTACATTCAAAAATATAATGATATTCATCCCCTAATTTTGAGCAGTTACACAAATTACAGTAACGCATTTCTCTGCCTAAATTTTGCCATCTTCCAGTTTCTATTGGTAAATAGTGGTTCGTTGTTCTATACTTACATAATGCAATTGCATCTTTAGTACTAAGGATATTAAAATATTTTTCAAATAAGAATTCTGTTTTGAAAATTCTATAGTTTAGAGCTTTCGGAGAGTTGTTCAATAACGAAAACCAATGCTGCACAAATTGGTCCAACAATCGCTGCTTTACTAGTGATTTTAAAAATTCAACACTGTGAAAACTTTCAGAATCCCATATTTGTGTAAATCCACATTCATTAAAGGTATTTTGAATGAATTTTAGCCATTTAAAATTTCCATTCCCATCATTTTTCAAGTCAAGCTTTCTGGATAGGATATATAAAATATTTGACAGTTTTGATTGTTTTCCAGTATTTAACCTTCCCCAAAAAGTGATGCATCTAACTTTTATATCTATATTTATTGGATATCTGCCTAACTCTCCATATACCATATAATTCGGTGTAGTAGATTTTAAATTTAGCAACGTTTTGCAGAATTTCAAGTGTGTTCTTTCTAAAATTTCAATGTTTCCAAAGCCCCACACCTCACAACCATAGAGTAATATTGGTTTTATTAACTTGTCAAATAACTCCAGTTGCAGTTTAACAGATAGTTTATACATTCTTCCTAGTTTAAGCACCCCGAACATTGCTCTAATAGCTTTATCTGCTTGATTCTTCTTAGTGGGATCAAAATTAAATGTTTTAGTAAAAACAGTGCCAAGACAGATAAAACTATTAACTAATTCAATTTCATCGTTGTTATAGTAAAAGGTGATATCAGGAGGGACTTTTCCCAAACCAAATACCATAGCTTTTGTTTTATTCACGTTAACTTTTAATTTCCAGTGTTCACAGTACTCTTGAAATGCATTTAGTTGAAATTGCAAGTCTACAGCAGATTCAGCCAGTAGGACAGTGTCGTCGGCATATAACAATATAAATAGCTTTAAATAAATGTCCATGTCATGTTCAATATCATGTTCTACACTTGTTAAACCATTTACATTTTGTGATATTAAGAAGTCTTCTAAATCGTTTAAGAACAATGAGAATAGAAAAAGGGAGAGATTTTCCCCTTGACGAACTCCTATTTCACAATTAAAATAATCGGAAACATGGTTATTATGAGCAATGCATGATTTAATATTAGAGTACATATTAAAAATTACATTATACATTTTACCATTTATATTGTGCAATAGAAGTTTGTAATAAAGACCTTCTCGCCACACCTTATCAAAAGCTTTTTCAAAATCTATAAAAACACAGTACATCTTTTTCTTTTTTTGTTTAAGAATTTGGAAAAGTGTAAATATTGAAAAAATATTATCAAGCGTGGAGTAGCCTTGTCTAAATCCGCTCTGGTTTTCTTTGATAATTTGAAAGTCTTCCGAAAAATCGTTTAGCCTGGCGTTTAGGACTGCTGTAAAAAGCTTTCCTAAACAACTAACAATAGTGATTGGTCTATAGTTTTGGGGATCAGTAATGTTGCCTTTATTCTTATAGATCGGTTTTATAATTCCTCTCAGCCAGCTTTCAGGTAGTTTTCCTGTGTCGAATATCAAGTTAAATAAATGTTCGTAAATTTCAATAAAGCGTTCAATGTAGATTTTATATATTCATTTATGATATTATCGTCGCCTGCCGCTTTATTGTTTTTAAGATTTTGGATACATCTCAAAATTTCTTCTGCAGTGATATGTCCATTTATGTGTTCATTTGAATCACTAGGATTAACATTCACATAAACAGATTGTTGCTCATTTGTATCTAAAGCGTTTAAATTTTTGAAAAATTCAAATAAAATATTAATATCTACAGTTGGTTGCGATTTTTTCTTGTTCCTATTCAAAATTTTCCAGAAATCTTTTGGATTATTTTTGGAAGAAAGTTCTATTTCATTTAAAAGTGTGGCGCAAAAGTTTCTATATTTATCATTCATTACCTTTTTGTAGTATTTTTCTGCTTTTTTCATTAAATCTCGATTTTGAACTGTGTTATTTGTTTTAAAAAGACGTTTTTTTGTTCGATACTGCTGTCTAGCACTTTTGCATTCTCTATCAAGCCATGGTTTTTCATTTGCGTTCTTAATTTTTAAGTGATTACTAATATTTGGTTTATAAGTGCCAAATGTTTGGCTGGCAGATTTTAGGAAGACTAATCCTATTTCATTTAAAAGTAGGTCTATATCATCGTTTTGTACATTTTCAATATTATCTATATAGTTTAACAGTTTGTGTTTAATGACATTCAAATTATCGTCATTAATCGCATTTTGAAATTCTTGACTTTTTGCTGTATTCCAAGGTCGAGGTTTTTCCTCCTTATCATTACAATTATCAACAGATTGTGTAATTTGTGTAAAGTCGACAGAAAATACTAAAAGGATTGGTGCGTGTACATCAGAAAAAAGCTTACTTGTCTCGAGTATGCTGAAGTCTAAAAGTAAGTATAAAAGGAACCGGCTACATATACAGTAATCAACCACACTTACATTTTTGCAAGTAAATTTACCAATATTTTTGTCATCACCGACTCGCCCGTTTACAATAAACATACTATTCCCTTTGCAAAAATTTAAAAGTAAATTGCCAAATCTGTTCTTAACTTTATCCATGTTTTTTCTTTCTATCGGTATATTAAGGCTTGTAAGTATAGCAGTATGATTATCAACATATTCAACAAAGTCGTTATTACCATGTTTATTATCTTCTAGTTCAACAAAATCGTTCTCTTCTGATGTTCGAGAATTAAAATCTCCAATCAGACAAATATACTTTGATTTTTGTGAAAAGGTCAAAAATTCCTGTTCGATTTCACTAAATGCATCATCAGATGAATATCTAGTATGTTCAGGAGGTATGTACACGACACCAAAGAATACAACTTGATCAGTTTTGAAAAGCTGCTCGTTACATTTAAACCATAAAATATATTTACTATTTGTTTCTACAACCTCTATGTAATCTTTTAAACAATCTTTGTATCCAACTACAATGCCACCCGATCTCTTAGTCGAAATTCTTTTTCGATTTTTCATTTTAAAAGTGTATCCAGGTAGTTCAATTATATCTAGATAATCTGTCTTAGTTTCCATAAAACAGACTATCTCGTGACGGTTAACAAGTTCTTTAAATTCTGAATATTGCATTCTGGTTTTAAGACCACAACAATTAATACACAATAATTGTACTTTCTTTATCACAGATTGGTTTACAAAATGGAAATCATTCGAATTTTGAAACACTTCTGAATTAATTGTTGGGAGGATGTCAGCGACATTGTAATTAGAAACATAAAAATTAACATAAAACTCAAAATAATTCTCTTCCCATTTTACGCACTCTTCATAGTCAGAAGATAAACCATTATACAATGACATATTAGTTTTACTAATTACAGACTCAGCTGAGTCGCTATTTGGGTAAACATTTATGTTACATATATTTGTGGCTTTATCAATGGTCAGTTTTACTTCGTTGTTGTCCGTCTGTTCGTTTGGGGCTATAATATTTAACAAAGTTTTTAATAACTCACAGTTAACGTTTAACGGTTCTTCAGAGTAATAATTAATATGGTTGTAACTTGTAATTTGTTCTTCATACCACAGATCAAATTCTATAGCTAAGAAGTGACTGCTGACAACACCACATATACATGAACATGACAAACAATCATTACAAACTTCAGACTCAAAATCAAACCCATCATTACATAATTCAAACTCATCACCAAACACAGTTTCAGGTTTTTGCGAATTAAAACAGTTATAACAAACATCATTTTTTATTTCTATACAATGCCCACCATGGCAATTCTAGTAAGGACTCGATGCTTTCGGTGGAGAGGAGTCCGATTGTCTCGGTCTCTTGTAAGGCCTTTAAGTTTCTTTCGGAGTTTTTAGAATGCGATCTCTATAGCTAGGTTTGCCGACTGATACTGGTTCCGTCGTTTCAGGAATGTACTGTGAGCCATTTATATACAATCTGTCGCGTGCAAGTACTACATTTTTACCACTCCGTTTAGCCTCTTTGAAAGATGGGTATAATTTTTTGCGCCTATCTTCTACTGACCTGGGGAACTGTTCGTGGATACCCCATGGGGTATCTTTTAACCACGTTGCTTGTTCTAGCATGTGTCTCAATTCCTTATGGTAATTAATCTTGCTACTATTGGTCGTATTTTACCAGATGTCCTCTTTCCAAATCGATGCACATTTCCGAATTCTACTCTATAGTCTATGCCTAGTTGCTCCTCCAGAAACAATCGCAGTTTCGCCTCGACGTCTTCGTTGAACTGCTCAGCAAGATTTGTAAAAATCAAATTGTTTTTCATGGACCGACATTGCAGGTCCTCTATAGATTCTTTAATCTCGTCTAGGTTTGTGTTCTGTGTGATGATTTGGTTTTTCGCTACTTGTTTCTCTAATACAGAGATACGTTTCTGTAGGTCTATAAAAGACGTGTTCTGATTTAACATTGGTACTTTGTCTTCTAAATGCCTAATTCTTGATTCGTTATTTATAATGTTTCTAGTATTACGTTTTATCTGTTTATCCGCATTGTCGAACAGACCACTTACTCCTTGACAACTATTTTCGCATTCGTTGACTTTTTTATTTATTTCGGAAATATCGTTCTCTAGTTTCCGAACATGACCTGATACGCCAAGTATATTGGAATTTAACTGCTCTATTCGTTTTCCCATGTTGGTATCAAGCTTTGTCATAAAAGTCTCTATATTTGTGACAATTTTCAGGATCATATCTAAGGCTACGGCTGTATTAAGAGTACTGTCCTTGCCTGCCTCTTTAATCTTTTGACTATCCGCAATCAGCTTAGAAGTTTCGCTAAGTGACATTATGTTAAATAGATGTTGTTGGCAATAAAGTTGGGTCGATAGCTCAACAGGTCAAAAGGTCAAATTACTACGGAGTCCAAAGTCCAAATCGTAATGAACATTTGTGAACGATTTTAAGAGACGTATTTCTTGACGCTTCTTGCAATGTCGGCCAGGTCTCAATGAACTACGAATAACAAAAGCGGATCCAAGGGAAAAAATTTCAAAAACTGTAAATAATTTCTTTTCACCTTATACGCTTTAGATAAAACAAAAAGTATATAATATATAAGCAATATTCACATTTGCGAATTTATTTACGTCCAAACACTACATGTTACTCCTTTATCGCATAGAATTTACTCGGACAAAAATAATACACGTACATCTTGGTATATTTACGTGTTGTGCTGTTATTAAAGTACCTATAGAAAACAATATTTCTGTCACAAACTGGCTGTGCCGTCAATTTAACACAATATATTGCAACAGGTAATTATAGCGCGTGTCGCTATTTTTATAATTAATACGACATACACAATAGCTTTCCGGTGAAGTTACATTTTTGTCATTGGAACAGCCGTTCAAAACATGCCCTCCTCATAATTTGTTTTATCACAGTTGTTATCTCATAGCTTTTAAAGCACGTCATTTTAGAATTTATTATAAAATTAATTAAAGAAATCCTGCATCCCTATCTTCTATACAATTATGATGAGTAGTTTATGTGTTAAAGCACATACAATTATTTCCTTGCATATATTTTGAGAAATTTTTTATTTCAATGTGTCATAACTACTACAACAAATATCCAATCATACATTCCTGTCCATAACTAAATATAGTGTTCCTCATTCCTGCCTAGTTTCATTAGTTTCAGGAGACGTGCTTACAAGTTGTTTCATACATATATTTTAAGAACAGATGGAGGAATTTTTTTATTCTGTAGATGCATAGTTATAATTACACAGACAAGTAATGAGATTTAGGAAATAATTGTATTGTATGTAAAGATTTGCCAGCATCAATTGATGATTTGATGGTCGGAAATATCCGTTTACTGGCTCTCCGAACATCAAATCTCCAGTTGATGCAGGAAAATCTTCAAATACATTACTGTTATTACTGTTATATAGTTTTTTATAGTGTAGCATTAGAATGAAAATATTAACTGTTTAAAATGGGAATTTTTTTACCGGAAATAACGTCTGTGCTTGCGTTAACTATTGACTGCATCAATTGTTGAATTGATGCCATAAATTTTAAAGTTGTCCAATCAGAATTGATGCTCAATAATTGCCCCCCAACAGTTGCCCCTAGGACAATAGCCCCCCGTCTGTCAACCATGAATTAAATTTTATTTGAAATTAATGACTTTTTAGAGGAAATTATGTGAGCAAATTTCTAACAAGCTAAATACAAGCTAAACATTCTTAGGATTGGTTATCATTCAACAACTAACCAAAACAAACAACGACATTGAAGGGTGACATCGTGATTTCCAGTCATTGATTAGTTCTCATCATCCAAATATCTGGATCTTACTTGGAAAACTGAAACGTCAACAGTCATTAAACTTTAAGGACTTAGTGCTCAAGTGACATTAGTGCTGAACAAATATATTTGAATGATTGTTGTCTCTGTAAAATTTTTGTTTGTTTTACTTCTTTGTGTCATTAATAAAAACAAATTTTCATCTATGTTATTCTTTTATTTTTAAAAACATGACAAATATATGGGGCAATAGTCCAATGGGGGCAATTGTCATAGGGAGCAATTGTCCAGGGGGCAATTGTCCGGGTGAAATTGTCCGGGGGGGGGGGCAGTTGTCCTGCTAAAATCCAACTTTAGAAGTTATTTATGAAACATGATATACTGCAAAAAAAGATGACAATAAATCATACTTGCTTTGAGTGTTTATGAGCGTACAGGTAGACTAATGTAAACATAACATTAAAATCAAAATAAAAGTCACATTCAGCTTAACAAATATGTTTGTTTGTTTGTTTAAATGTTGTTTAATGGTACTTCCAAAAAATGTTCCGCTATATAATTTCGTCCAGTTGTTATTCGGGGAGGAAGCCGGAGTACAAAAAGAAAACCCCGGACTTAAGGAAGGACAGCTGGCAGTCCTTGTCAATTAACATTGGAGTCAAGTGCACCCTGCCCGCAATGAGACTCCAACCTGCAAGATAAGGTTGCCCTGTGCAATGGAATGCAAATGAACACTGCAATCTAAAAATCCATTTGCTCCTCTGCATCAGGAAAGTCGGAAGCCTTTAAAACCCTGCCCTATAAAAACAGTATTGCTGTGAGCTTCTACTACTTGATGATACCCTTGCTTTATTACTTAATATGGCATGATCATACAAAGATATTGACAAAATGTAAGTATTGTATCATTTATAATTGCCAAGAAATGTGACAAAAGCGGTCACAGACAATATGGTCACCCATGCACTCAGACTGAAAACAATATACCACCAATTCACTATAAATAAAAGGAAGAGTATAAAAACAAGTGATGAAAGCTTGCATTGTATTTAAAAAAATAAATACAATGTTTCTAAAATGAACCATTCTGCCACTATTGAATAAAAATTCACCAAAGTGTGAAATTGACAGGCTGCTGAACAAGTGTCTTAATAAAAAGGGATTGTTTTACAATTTGTTGGAAGGTTTCAGTATGTATCAAATAATGCAGGGCTTTATTACATAAAAAACAGCACAATGAATGCTTAAACAATTACACATGTTCCTATGTCTGGAAAACGGGAAAAAATTCCTTGAAGAGATGCACAACTTCAATAAGCGGAGAATCCTTCTGTGAGGTTTAAGAGATCTGGTTTGAAAAATGTAGGAGTTCATTACAGGTACATAGGAACTATCTACTGCATATGTCCTAAAAAAAAGTCGGTAAAATTAGGAAATCAATTCCTTGAACGATTCAATAAAATTAGTTGCATACCTTGTATGTGCAATCTTTCTGTAAAGTTTCAGTGATCTGTATTGAAAACTGAGCAGCAGAGTCTTTAACAAAACAGATTCTCCTTTTTCCCCGCTCGCACGCCCAAGTTCAACATGCAATAAACCGGGGTAGCTTCAACGCCAATAAAAAAGGGAAAAAAACATCAAATATTTTATGTTACCTGGGACTAGTATAACTAATTGGTTTATAGCTTCATGTAACTTCACTTATAAATATTTCTATTGAAACTGGATTTTCTCCAGATATGTTAAAGCAGGCACAAGTCAATCTTTTGTTTAAGAAAAGTAGCCCTCTGGATAAGTATAATTATAGGCCTGTTAGTGTTTTATCTATATTTTCAAATGTGTATGAAATTTTTTTAAAAACTCAAATCAATGAGTATTTCGGTGCTATATTTCATTTTCATCCATACTTAAGTGCTTTTCGTAAAGGCCATGATTGTCAGACCACACTACTTAAACTACTACAGTATTGGCGAGCAGCACTAGATTAAAATTAGTAAATTGCTGTAATATGTACATCTATGATGACTTGTCCAGCTCATACGAAGAACTTTTGGAACTCTTCCAAGATTCCCTCTATGCATATAAGACACCAAATAACTATGGCAGTGGAAATTTTTACATTACTAAATAGTTTAGCTCCTTTTTGTCAACAAGATCTTGTTGTTTTAAAATCTCACAAATATACTTTCAGATATAATAATGTTTTAGAATTACCACAAATTAAAACCAGCACACACGGTAAGAAAATCTTTCGCTTTGCTGCGACCACTCTCTGGAATAGCCTTCCAGACCATTTCAGGACTGAAAATAGCTTTCCTCAAGTTAAAACCCCAATTCAGTCATTGAATGGTTCTGAATGCCGCTGCGCTGCATGTAAATAGCTTATATTTGTGAATTCTCTTTCAATAATTTAAAGTATGTAGGTGTCTATGTTAGGAAACTGTGTAATATATACATAGTGCTGGCAATTTTCATACTTAGTGCTATATTGGAACTATGAAATTACTTTATACTCTATACATGCATAACACCTGTAACATCATATTATTAATATGATATAATGGTATCATGTGTGGGAAAATTCGATTATCTGCAACATATTAATTAAAAAATACATTATGTCTTATATACATAATTGTATGTTAATTTATAACATATATTCTTTGAATGTAGGCATATTTTACACAGAAATAAGACATTAACTTTATATTATGTAAAAGAAATGTTCCTTTTAAGTTTAAAGCCATATACCGCAAACCCGATCTCGTCTACTTTTGACAAAGTAAAACACGTGTGTACTTTAATTAATCTTTTAAAGATATTAATAAAAGTAGATTTTCCCAAATAGTATTGTTTAATCAATGTTTGCTTGTATACAATTTTAACTATTATCGGGCCTTTGAAGTTCGACCACTAAAACGTGATATTCGAAAAATTCCTTTCTCTGTTATTTACCAATCACCTGCGTCACGATAATTAGTCACTGTTTTCATTTAAGAAATATAGTCAATATTTTAATATTAGGTCAAAAGATGGGTTACTTTTGAATATGTTGTTATTAATCAATGAAATATGTTTTCAGCTATTATAATAGTTTGCGCGATGATATTCATAGTAGTTTAAAGTTTAATATTTTTTTAGCTTTAGCCACTACTTTACAAATTTGACATAATTTCCTTTGTGTAGAAGCGAACAAAACTTTAGAATATATATTTCATTTGTCACGGTAATTGTGAGTTTTCCAGATCACACAAAAACACGATTTTTGTTATTGTTACAAAGTTTACCTTATGTGATCTGTGCTCAAAAGACCACTATAGGATTTATTGTATTCACTAAGCAGTGTAACATAAAATGAGTGATGAAAAGAGTGGTCATCATCCCGGTATTCCGAGTAAAAAATAAGAAAATACCGAATTCCTGGTCATAAAATGACACTTCTCCGAATTCCCAAGAAATTCTGAATATAACATGACATAAAAAATTGTCCATGTGTTGTCAATATTGCCAATACTAAGACATACGTCAACCTGAAGTTGCTCTATACTAATTTGACATAATTTGTATACTATTTTATTGTTAGCCGTAACTTTAAATCCATATTTTACTTACTTTTTTGGAATCGTAAACTGTGATAATATGATATTCCCTGGTTTTTGGATTCCCTGCGTAGAATTGTAAGTTTTTGACATTTATATAGCGAATTTCCGCCGAACAATTTTTTTCGTTCCCGGATCTTGCTTCCGTTTTAATCCTGAATTGATCTTCAGAAAAATGCACAATCCTGGCGTCCCGAAAAAAGGTCCTCCCAACCCCTTAATACTAGCGTCTTACAATATCCGGGAGATTTGCCTTTAGCCAACAGGACATAAGATTTAATAGGATATTCTGGATCACTTTGGTTGTTTTACCCTTGCGTGTGCATCTATTATTTTGATTTGAGTTTTTGAGATTTACACTTAAATATGAAACATTATTTTTTTTAACTTTAATTTGAAATACAAGTTTTCATTCCAAGTCGTTTATACCTTATGTTAACTCTGGTATTGGACAATAAGTTGAACATACATTATATTTCAGTTAGATTGAATATGTGTTTGCTTTACGTCCAGTATTTCAGCTATAAATTCAGGACGAAAAAAGTAAACAAACAATTATTCAATGCGGGAGAGATGGACCAAAGGGCAAAATTTGGAATGCTGCTGATAAACTATGGGCGGAATTTAGATTTTTTTGGCAACTAGCAACTAAAACGGGATATTTTTATCGTTCAAGGAACGTAGCACTCTTCAAACATACCCACTGATGTCCGTAGTCAGGCTTTTCGTATTCGGTTTAATTGCTGTTCGTTACTTTTTTTTCGTCTTCATAGCTGAATGATAGCTTACTGGACGTTAATAAAACATCTCACGACGGATACTTTTATATATGATCAATTCCAAACAGAGATGTCATGTGTCTTCCAAACAAAATCTTAACGGTTAATCGTATGTACTGGAAAATCGAGAAAAATAAAATCTTCGAGACATCGGAGCGCAACCCCCCCCCCCCCTGGTAACGTTTACAGTATCTCTTCCGCCAACACTTTGAATGAGACGTTCATTTAGATATTTCAATAGCATTCTTTAATCCACAATGTATCGCCGTTGGTGCAGTTTAAAAAATGTTCGCAGCTCAATTTTCTTCTTTGAACCATCGAGTTATTTAAAAAAAAAATTTTTCTTACATGGTTCTGTGTAAAGTTAATATTTTTGCAAATAGGAAGTAAATAATGGCCGCCTCCGGGAAAATATGGACTCATTTGACTGCGAGTGTTACGATGCTTGTCAACGTCGATATCAAACCGGTAAAACATATAGTTGCAGAGATATTTAATAAATGAAACAAACAAGGGCGATCAGTGGTTTTCACTACCAAAAATATTGCAAATGCTTAGTAAAGTACAAACTATCGTATTAATTTAATTTGTTTTCGGACGACCTAATGAAAAGTATCAGTATTTCATGTGGTGATCAAAGGCTGCTGTTGTCTTGTAGCTCATGTGACCTGTGGCTCATGTAAAGGATTTTTTATAAGCATCGATTACACTCAAACAATGACCGCTATTCAACTTCATCGCCATATCCGGCATGTTATTCAGTTGAAAGTCACATATTTTTTCTTAACTGCACATATTATGAAAGGATTTAATCAGCAAACATTTTAAAAAAATTTAATAATAACTTCTATATAAATCTTTTAATCGAGTAATAATCAATGGTAATTAAAACTGATCTTATCTACTCTAGTTTATAAGAAAACTAAAATGTCTGCCTAGTGAAAACGATCAAGACGTAATAGAGAACTATTCATACTGAAACTTTCCAATATCCCAAGGCATGTACCGAATCATCAGTGAACAGTACTAATTGTTTTTTAAGAAACAAACGATAAACTTTAAAATAAAGAAACCTATTTGAACAACCATGGTCGCATTTTTCTGATATCATACAACTTCTTTACAGTAACTTTTTCTGTAAAACCACAATAGAAAACTACTTTTTCATAAAAACCAACGCAAGAGTTGAACATCTTTAGTAAAAGTGTTGCAGATGCAAGTACCTTAAATGGCTCAATGCCATTGGTACATTACCCATCTCCACAAATCTAGCCTACATACAAATACATCTGTTAACAACTTTCAGACAAAATGTTTAATTAAAATTCTGATGAAAATTGTTTACGATTAGTAAAAATCACATAGGCCGAGTTATTATAATTTTATCGTCAGAACTATCATTAACATCCCATTTTCAGTATTTTGTCTTTTTCTTGTTTTTGTAGCCAGAAGAGAGCTGCTATGTTGTATTGTGGCTTTTATACACAAAAGTATCGATAGCGTTTACAAGCTTTAGACCGGTCCTTGACGTCTAGACAGTACCCAGAACCATTTACACTTGAAATTTTATGTAATTTTATCTAACTGGTTTAGAAGTAGATTTTGAAATTTCATTTTTATAGATCTGTTGCAAACAACAGTGTTTACACATTTTGAATAGGTTTACTTAACATAACACTTTACACAAATGTTTGTATACTTTTTAAGACTTTTTAAAAATTAATTTATTTAAGTATTAATCAGTGTTGCAAACTTCAAATGATCTTAAGAAAAAATGACAATCCCTTTTTACATAAACAGATTTTTTGTCAGTAAGATTACATATACACAGAAAGTGCACATGTACTTGTATTTGATCATCCATGTAGATAACAAAGTCGTGAAATCAAATTATTTATAATTGACTTTTAAAAACATCAACCTTGACTAAACATTTATCCGCTGTCTATAGCAATGTTATTGAATCAATTAGTATTTGACTTCTATTTTTATAACCGATTAACCTAAACATCAACCGTGACCAAGAATATTGTGGCCAGAAGATGTGTCAGTATTTTGTTAATCACATAGAAGCAAATATTAGAACAGTTTGTCCACTATATTCTTTATGTAAGTTGATTATTCCAAATGGAATTGATTTTACAAATCTGTTTATCTAATTTCGAACTATATTATGACGATAGTGGCAGAGAGAAAAACATAAAAAAAAAGAAAAAAATCTGTAAACTA
The DNA here is from genome assembly GCA_944474755.1 of Limnoperna fortunei. Classification (NCBI taxonomy): domain Eukaryota; kingdom Metazoa; phylum Mollusca; class Bivalvia; order Mytilida; family Modiolidae; genus Limnoperna; species Limnoperna fortunei. The sequence goes on from OX104113.1 coordinate 38,514,257, forward strand.
TTCCAAGATGGTTACCTTTTAATATGTCATTAAATACAAATGGGATTTTTGTTTCAGCTATTACAATAATTTTTGTAATAACATCCATTGTAGTTTTGAGTTCAATATTAGATGCATTAATGTATGTTTGTTCAGTAATATTTTCACCTAGATATCTCGGAAACAAATTAGGAGGGAACTTCTTGCATTCTGCAAAAATGGTCACACATTATCAGAACAATTCTGCAATATAAAATCCACCGATTTTATAATGTAATAAGCGGATAGTGTTCTCGTACCTGTTGCTGCAATGAAAGGGGATGCGGGATCTTTTATGTTTAGTTTTAGGCATTTTTACACACTTTTTGACTTTTTAAATAAATCAACCGTTAACTCGTTTTCAATCATTAGCTGTTATCTGTTTTACCTGTTATAATGAAAAAAAAACTTTATCTTAAAAGTCAGAAATTTGTTTCAAAATTTTTCTCTCATCTTTGAATTCATTTTACCACCCCTTTTTGTTTTAAATATCTTAATTGAGTCTCCCTACGAAAGGAGGAAAATATGTAAGATCATAAAATAGTAGTCCAAGAATCCTCTGCCGAGGAACGTACTTTAGACTGATGAGAGCGTGCCCATCATAAGACAGTTAACGGACTTAATGTCCCAAACTATATACCAGATAGGTTAATACCTCAGTGTTCAGTCTTAAAATAAGTATTATTTCCTAAAATCTCTAAATGTCGAATTGTAGAGTTATTCTATGAAAACGTACTGTAACAGAAGAAAATTAAATTAACGCCTTTTTTCCTTTTTTGTACACTCATCTTTATAATAGATAGCGGAATAGTTACATGTCTGAAGCTAATAAAGTTATTTTTTTACGATTTTAGTTGTTTAAACTACGGAAAAATAAATTCTTTAAGATATACATGTAAAATCGAAGAAAAATAAAAATAAATAAATAAATTCGGAATAAAGTCATGAGTCATAGAAATAAACCAGACATTTTGTATGTTAAATCTTCCGACGAGGCAAAGACGGATATAATCCCAAACTTAAGAAAAAATTTAACCTCTAATAACTCTAATTAAAAAATAAGACCATAAAATTGTATTAAAATTGTAATTATTATGTTTATGATGATTCTTGGTTAAATTATAAACTGAATTAATTGCATAGAATGCATTTTTTTAAAATTTATATACTGTTACAATTTATTTTATGGCAAGAGGCTACTTTTCTCAAAATTAGACTAAATTTGAAAAGAAAAGCTCCTGTTTGAATTATAGAGTCGGGTGTCAAAAGATATATATATAACTTTATTTCCTCTATTACAGAGATTTTACAAATTACAAAAATATATTTCTTATTAAATGAAAAGCAAGAAAAACAATGAACAAAAATTTAAAGTAAAAGGTCAAATGTCGGTAAGTATAAACTGTCGACTGTATTAGCGGTAGAGTTGATACAAGGCACCACTTCAATGAAGACTAAAATGACTACATATTGATGCGGTGTGATACACACAATATTTAGAGAAAAAGATTAGTTCATCATCATCCAGGTGGTAGGAAGTATCGCATGAAAGAACGGTTGCTGTGGAGAAGTCAATAGGGTTGAAATTTCTGTATTGTATAATAGAGGAATAAGGAATATAATCCTTGGAAAAGCAAGCTACCCGGTAGATTATTTTAAAGATAAATATAACTATTACCCATGAAATATCAGCTGCCTTAAATCTATACATTGTACAAAAAGAGGAATCAGAAAGATGACCCATGAAATTAAGATACCTGAAATTTCTGTATTGTATGATAGAGGAATAAGAATTAAAATCGTTGAAAAAAGCAAGCTTACCCTGTAGATTATATAATCACGGTGTATAAAACTATTACCCGTGAAATATCAGCTGCCTTAAATCTATACTTTGTACAAAAGAGGAATCAGAAAAATAACCCTTGAAAATAAGATACCTTATATCTCTGTATTGTATGATGGGAACAAGAACTATAATCCTTGAAAAAAGCAACCTTATCCTGTATTTTATATTAAACATGGAACTATTACCCATGAAACATCAGCTACCTTAGATCTATACATTGTACAAAAGAGGAATCAGAAAGATGACCCATGAAAATAAGATACCTGAAAATTATGTAATGTATGATAGAGGAATAAGAACTAAAATCGTTAAATCTTAAGAAAATAAAAGATACCTCATATGTTTAAAGTATTTTCTAGTTTTAAGTATAATGGCAAGATAAGAATTAGTAGGTAACACTGACAACAATAAATATTATTACTGAATTTTAATTTGAAATGTTACTGCATTCAAAACCAATAACTGTTTATTAATTAGCACTTGTCTTAAATAATTTAAAGATAAAGACAAATTATCTTACCAGCATTATATTTGGTATTTTTGTTATCACTGTTTTAAATATAATATTTTGTCAAGGTTACATACTACAAAACTTGAAGATCATAGAAAATTACTTATTTATGCAAACAGAGTTTATTTCTATACTAGATTTCTTTTTTCTTCAGCACTATCTGGGATTTATACTCGTTTTGGCTTTGATGACATCTGACCGGTTCACATTTTCCCTAAAGTTACTTTGTATGTCACGGATTTGTTTGAAAATATTTGTAGTAGGGTTGTCCCCTTTGTTTAAAGTAAAATATTTTTAACCACGTCATTTATCACTGGGAATTCTTCATTTACCCAATATCCTGTTAAATGACCTTGCACCAAGTCCTGATTTAGATTTTCCTGAGTAAAAAATGTTATGACTACTTGTTTCTTTTTCTCTTGAGCCGATTTAATATGAACAACAGATTTGTCTAATTTTTCGTTGGGGGAGGGGAGGTCTTCCCTTGAAACGGCGATTTTTCATCATTGACGATAATAACCGTTTTGCCTTAAAATTCAGACCATTTCACAATAAAAAGGGTAATCGCCCAGTTTTACAAAGTATCTCCTCAATAATACTTTTCTCTATATTAATATACTGTCGCGGTGGCCGAGTGGTTAAGGTAATTCGTCTACTATTGATCACGTGGTCTATAAACACTGAGATTGCGGGTTCGATTCTCACTGCGGGCAGGGTGCAGTCGACCCCAATCTTATTGACAAGGATTGCCAGTTTTCCTACCGCAGGTCGGGGTTCTATCCGGGTATTCCGGCTTCCTCTTCCAATAAAAACTGGACGTCATTCCATGCGTGGTAGTGGTGAATTCGGACTTATGAAGATATGTGACCCCTGTTTGTTTGATTTGTGGATTGTCTTTTTGGAGTTTCTTTTGTTCGGTATTTTGTTATTCCCTTCATTTTTTTCTGATTAACTACAAAGAACACAGTCACAGTAAAATAGATATATTGCATTTGATTTCAAAACTAAAGTGAACACTACACACAAACCAATCGGAGAAGAGACCATCATGAACATATACAGTTTTGCAAGAACAATAAAATTACTAAATACAGTTACCTTAGATATATGGTATACAATATTAATCTAATGATACATGGTAGGCATTAATAATGCAATGACATGACCTCGTATTTGTTTGTTTGTTTGGTTTGAATGGTGTTTAACGCTTGCACTTTCATCAATTTAACAGCTACATTGTATATCAAGGCGTCCAGTTTTTGTATGCAAAATGCCACTTAGTGTACATCGTCATACTATACGGAAACTTTATATATTTTCACAATTGATTATTTCATTATAATTATTGAATACATACCCAGTATACTTTTATATGGTACTATCTGTTGTGTATTGGATTACGCAATATTGTAAATTTGACTATGCTTTATCCAATTAAATAATTTGAATTTGATATTAACTTTTAACGTTTGCGGCGGATCTAAAAATTATCCTTTGAAGGCAAATTTCCATCCTGCATCCAATATAATGATCGCATCAATATATATGCCATATTTTTTAAAATGATTAGAAGAAAGGGGGCTGGGGGAAAGATACTAAAATGATCAAAAGTTATCTATTGTTAGGTTAAGATTGGGGAAAACTATAAATTAATTAGAACCTATACCATCTTTTTACAGAAAATGCTGATAAATTATGTGCAGAAACGAATACAAATGTTTATAAAATGTTTGTTTTCGAGGAAAATCATCTCCATCTTTTCTTCGAATTGCTTTTAACTAGCACCTAAAACAACTTTGTAAGAGAAACAACGAAATTTAAGCTTACATAACTATTATAAGTCAGGGTGAGTTTTTCGTACGCCGACATCAGCCTAAATAGCTTGTCGGTTAAATTTATTCACAGGAATTTTACTACATATAAAAAGGGGCGAAATATGAAATATGGCCAAAAACATGAAAAAAAAAATGTCGGAACACAGCAATCACTTTGTTTGTGACATTGTTTCTCTTGTTTCCTGGAAATGTCACCCCCCCCTTTTACAAACTGTACGGGGCTTATTCATGTTGTTCAATTTTAGTGATTCTACTCTGTTTCACTTTGATGTAATAAGTAAGTCCATATTTGAATCCATAGTTTTCAAATGGACTACTCGGTTTAACATACCGGTACATGTATGAAATATAATGGTACTTTATCTTTATTATAATTTCTTAACGTGGCCAATTCTATCTACGAGAAGTTCACGATTTCACTGGACTCTAGGTACCTCTCTTACGACTCATAGTTCTAGATATAGTTCTGGCAAATTATCCAACAGTGATGAAATCTGAAAGCGGTCATATACAATATCTTAAAGAGGGTCAAGATTTTATCTGAATGTTTTCTGCATTCGAAAGCCCAGAAGGCTCATTCGATATTCGAAATTCGAGATTCAAGATTCGAAACTCGAAATTCGAGATTCGAAATTCGAAATTCGAGATTCGAGATTCGAAACTCGAGATTCGAGATTCGAAACTCGAGATTCGAGATTTGAAATTCGAAATTCGAGATTCGAAATTCGAAATTCAATATAGCTATAACCAATCAGATTGTGTGTAACATAATCGTCTACCAATCAGAATAGTTCTTATATAAACGTAGCCACGTGCTATTATGTTTATTTGGTGTTTTAACCGTCGACATATTTGTCAAAGAATGACTTGTTCAACATGGCTTTGTTACAAAAATAAATTTTTAAGCAGTATTTGTTATTTTATCAAATTAATTCAGTTCACAATAACATCTCGATTTTACAAATCAAGAAACAAGAATGTACATGTAAAACGGAATTCAACAAAACTTGGTGTGTAGGAAGTACACCATATGTAATTGTGCATTTTGGTCCTCAAATTTTGAGTGGGGCTATCAGGGGTGGATCCAGAGGGGGCCCCTTTCTTTTGACGGAAAAATTTGGTTGGATATATAGGAAATCATTTAAGCATGACCAAAGTGGGTCCCCCTTTGCCAGTCAGTGCCCCCTCCCCACCTTTTCGAAACTTCTGGATCCGCCACTGGCTTATTTTGGCCCTTTCAACTTAGAAATGTGCTGAAAATACCCATTAATTATCTTGTCAGCACAAATCCTCTGAAACTACTCAGTACTATACAAAATTTAATGAAACTTGGTATGTAACTAGTACACCATATATGTAGTTATGCATATTATCAGTTATTTATATGGTGGTTATGGCTCTTTGAACTTTTGAAAATTTTTGTAATCCTCAATAATCATGGTTTTCGCTTTAACTCAATTAAAACTTCGTAACCAAATTTTATGTAGTTTCGATATAACCTAGGAATTCTGATTGGTAGAGATTATGTCAGACGCAATCTGATTGGCTAAAATTACATTGAATTTCGAATTTCGAATCTCGATTTTCGAATTTCGAATCTCGAATTTCGAATTTCGAATCTCGAATATATAAGAACTATTCTGATTGGTAGACGATTATGTCACACGCAATCTGATTGATAATAACTATATTGAATTTCGAATTTCGAATTTCGAATCTCGAATTTTGAATTTCGATTCTCGAATTTCGAATGAGCCTTCTGGGCTTTCGGTCAATTTTATTTGTTTACTGTTATAAACATGTAGATAAATTCTTACACATCTAGTGAAGCTACCTCTAGAGGATACTTTGCCTTCATTAATAGATTTAATTAAGTTACATTTGTTTTAGTGTTCAATATATAATCATACTAATATATGTCCAAGTTAATCTGTCTACCTGCCGTCCTAATTTGAATAGAGCAACAATTGATCTAACATATTAAAACTGACACATTAAAGTAATCAAAAGTGAAATAATTTATTTTTTGTTCTAATTCGTTCGTACTCAACCGAACATAGAGTATTTATTAAAAAAAAACAAACACATGTTTATAGGAACAGCTCGCCAGCATATGTGCAGCAACTATCGCCAGCATACATTTATTAAATAACTTCAATATTGTGTATTATATGTATAAATAACTGTAAATGTAAAGTTCCATCACAAATTATAAAAGTGACGGCTGCCGAGGCAATGCTGTACAGTACATTCTAAAAATAGAAAATAAACGATGTTAACATCATATAAACATTAAATTTACATTGTCCATTACTTTTAGTAACGATAGTATTTCAATATTAAACTAGACAAAGTCGATCTAGCGATCGCTGATACCCCCGCTTTTGTGAAAATTTCTAACGTTTTTCGTGGACTGCGACCTTGAAATTTGATGGATTTCCCCCAAAATCAAAAGGCTTTTTACCAACCTGATATATAACAATATCCCAAAGTTTCATTCAAATCGGATGCAAACTTTTTGAGTTATTGTCCGGAAACAACTTTTATGTTAAAATTTCTAACGTTTTTCGTGGATTGTGACCTTGAAATTTGACGGATTTCCCCCAAAATCGATATGCTTTTTACCAACCTGATATATGACAATATCCCAAAGTTTCATTCAAATCAGATGTAAACTTTTTGAGTTATCATCCGGAAACCAAATGTGGACGGACGAACGGACGGACGGACGGACAGACGGAAGGACGGACGGACGGACGGACGGACGGACATGAGGACCACTATATACCCCCGACTCTGTCGAGCGGGGGTATAAAAATATATATTTAATGAAAAACTTTATAGAGCTAAGCTGCACAGAAAACGAACTTCGAATGACTATAAACTCATTCTAGCTTTAAAACGAAATCTTTTCGCGCTGAAAATGCCTTAACATACCCGTGCTATTTCCATAATAATAACAAAATCTCTGCATTTCGACCAATCAATGCATTCCTAAATATATAAGAACCTGTTTATTAGTAAATAAACAACGAAGGTGAGTTTGTTTATAAACAAACACGTGTTTGCTCACCTGTAATAAATACATTTATTCATATATACTTAGGAACAATTATTGTTAAGGATAAATTTTAAGTGGAAATCAACTACATGTTTTAATGCCATTCTTAAACGGAGACATTGCATGTACAAAATTACGTCCTGAATATAGCTGAAATATTGCTTGCTGGACATTAAAAATCAATCAATCAATCAATCAATCAATCAATCAATCAATCAATCAATCAATCAATCAATCAATCAATCAATCAATCAATCATGTAGAAAATGTACATGTAGTTTGATTAAGTTCAACACACTTCATTGGTAGAAGGGGTTTGATATAAATATGTTCACCTACAAAAAAGATGTGTTTTCTTGCTATATTTTACGACATGCATTTTTAGAACTAGATCAAGAATATTGATGTGATTAATATCAGTATTGTTATTATTAAGGTTTACTTTTTCCAATATGACTCTAGCTTTCCGAATTCCTTCTCACTTTTGTTATTTTTGCTCTTTTTGTTTCTCATTTCTCCAAAAAAAGCAGTGGAAAAAGTAAAAAATATTTCATTTTTAAAGTTTCGAGATAAATTGTTATCGGAAAAGATTCTTCAGAATTGGCCAGTGAGACCGAAGAAGTATTCCAAATCTCCAAAATACTGATCCCAAATATATTTTATTTTTATATCAAACATAGCGAAAATGTCAAACACCAAACGCACTGTACATTTTCTTATACTTAGCCCAGATCAAACTTTTAGCAAATATATTTATCCAATACAGATCGGATGTGGCCTCGTTGGACAAGTGGTTAATTAGTTCGTCTACTATTGATCACCGGGTCTGTTAACACCCTTTTTACTTAAACAACTGAACATTGTTAATATTTCAAACATTGCTACATTTTAGTCACAACAGAGTCAAGGTTATGACCCACGCTGCTCTATGAACAAAACAATCAGTTTTGCTGATGCATCGCTTCAAAAATAAGTACAGAGGCCATGAGAGGAAGAATTCTAATTAGATTGGACAAAATCATAAGAAGATTGAATTTATTTGTTTAACAGGGATTTTCTCCGGGTACTCCGGCTTCCTCTCCCAACATAAACTTGGAACCATGATATAGCTGAAACATTGCTGAAAGTGGCGTTAAACCCTAATCAAACAAACAAACAATCTTTGTTCAAACTATACATTTCAGTAGGGCGTCTTCCAGATTGTCCCACTTTTGATAATTATAGGCGCTGTCGCTCGGGATAAAATAATACGACATAAATGGTAACCCCGTTGTAAAACAATGATAAACCACAGCCTGCGTGAATTATTTCTTAATTCTAATATGACGTGCTTTAAAGGCTGTGAGACCACAACAGTGGTAAAAAAAAGATTTATCTATGAGCAACACGCGCTGAGAAGGACATGTTTTAAATGGCTGTTCCAATTACAAAACTGTAACTCCCACCAGAAAGCTATTGCATATGACGTATAACTCTTATAAATAGCCACAAGCGCTATAATTATCCGTTGCAATATATTGTGCGTTACATTGACGGAACAGCCAGTTTATTGCGGAAATGATGTTTTCTATATTTACGAAAATATTATACATGTACTCTAATTGTCTTATTAGAATAGAAATAATTCACTGAAGCTGTGATTTATCATTTATTTCTTAATTATATCATTCATTTATTTCTTAATTATATGTTCACTTGGCTCCCCCTTTTGCTATTTTCACGACGACAATAGCAAAAGGGGGGTCAAGTGAAAATATGATTTTAATTAGATTGGAATCAAACTTTTTAAAAATGGAAGTGGCATTTTTTTGTGTATGTTTATCATAAAATGTGTATCAAAAAACCTAAACGGAGAAACACGGAAACTGCCGGAAATTTCCGAAGTGTAACATTTTCGCGAACAGGTCTATATCAATTATTTTTGTGAATATGATGGACCTAGGATACTAACAATGCATTCTTGGATACTGCCTCTGATTTGTATTTTATAGACAAATGATTCCGGGTACAAGACAAATTTTAATTCTTTTCCTGCTTACTGACAATGTTTACATCAACTATCTAACCACGTTTGATGCATCTAGAGAAGCTTAGTATAATGCATGCTTCAATTCCAGCCTCTGACCTATATTTTGCGGTTGTCTGATTTGACTACCGTATCTTAACTTATAATGAAGTGATGTAAATAATAACAATACATTTTGCCATTTAACATTAAAAAACAGTACGTATTTGTCCACAAAGAAAAATAAAGCTTGAGATGGCTAGTTTTTTTGGAAAGCTAATACTTGTCTTATTATATACCTGACAACGTTCTTTCCTCTAACGGAGATGCGCTGTAGCTCGGACACTGGGAACCATCACAGTATAGCCACAGGGAGAACAGTTTACCAATATCGATAAATAATAATAAAATAATAATAAATTTTCTCTTTAAGATCATGTTAATGGCAAAATTTAACTGGTAAAGACGGATTTGGATGACTAAAATAATAATCTGGATTGCAAAAGTCCGATGCAAAACACATGTTTAGATACGTAAATTTTCATTTTTTCCCGTTGATGTATGACAATCTTATCATCTGACAAGATATGGGGAGAGGGTTACAATGACAGTGCAACTGGACAATAAAAACTGGACGCCAAATTGCTGAAATTGGCGTTAAACACAAACAAACAAACATCAATATATTTACGCACTTGATTTATTTAATAGCAAAGACTTTGTTGATAATAAGGTTTTGGTTGTTGTAATGGGGTTTCACGCCCCTTGCAGAAATTGTATTGCTATATCATAGCGTCCAGTTTTTGTTAAGGGAGGAAGCCGGAGTTCCCGGTTAAAAAATCGACGTTTAAGAGGCAAATCCTTGTCAATTATAAGGTTCGACCATACCATGTCATAATACTTTAAGCAAGAACGCGAACCTAAGTGTTGATGTTTGTTTGTTTGTTTGAATGGTGTTTTACGCCATTTTCAGCTCAGCTATATCATGGCGTCCAGTTTTTATTGGGGAAGAAGCCGGAGTAGAGAAAACCCCCGACCTGCGATAGTAAAACTGGCACTCCTTGTCAATTCATGATACCGATTTTATTTTTACTATCCAATCAGAACGCTCAGTTATAATAAGCCGATGTGTAAACAAAGCTTCCGCCATCTTTGTCCTACAAGCAAACTATTTGTACAGTTGTGGGAAGGGCATAATTTTCAATTGTTTCAAGAATATGGTTCTTAGTTGTGAATGGGGTATATGTAATTCCGATGAAAGGTACCCAGATCGAATGCAAGGATACATATTTATACCATTTCCAAAGATAAAAAGAGATTTAGAGAAATGTCTACGCTTCAAAATGTGTGGAAGTCCCAATGATCAGCTCAATATTAACAGAATAAATCAACATAAAGCAGCTGCAATCCTTGTAGAGATATAAGCAACCCTACTTTGTGAGAACAAATGCCCGCTTAGTCTTAATAAGAATAAATGATTACGTGATGGTGTGCACGTCTTCAATTTCAAATAGATTATATTAAAATTTTAAGTCCGTTTAACTTAGTGAATCTACCCTGATTCAATTATGATATACAAGAAATGTGACAGGAACAGTGGCTCTTCTTTATGTGTTCCCGTGTAACAACTATTGGATTTATATACACACACATATATATATATATATATATATATATAATTATATAATGTACTTAATTAATTGTTTATGAACATTACTTACATAACGTTACATGTATTTCTGATTTGTGTTCTTGTTTTCGGCTTTGAAATTTGCCGATTTCGGGCAGTACTTTAAACACACAGAAAAACAAAATTCTGTAGTAAACATCATGTTTTTTATTATAGTGATACATCATTATCCAATTAGTTAGCGGTTATCGATTTTTCTGTAGATGTGTAGGAATTACTCTCTGCGTATGTAAATACGCGTGCACACACACAGCCAGTTAAGACAGATTACATTTATAAACCTTTACTGCAATTTCGGAATAAAAAACATACCCAGCTTTACATGTGCAATAGGATTCATAAAGTTTCGGTTCAGGTCCAATTTCAATACGAAGACTGTGAGGCGATTAACTTTTTCTCATAGATCGCCACCATCTTGCATCAACGGCAACGCGGACGGTACAATTTATTTCAGATATTCTGTTATCGTGAATATAACGCTGGGTGAAATAATTCAACCCTTTTTCTAAAACCTTTTAAAACTACTTACTGATAGGTACGAAATATCTATATTTTGGGGAATTTATTCAAGACAATCGGTAGTAATATTGGCATCGCGATGATGCTGAGACATTATTTTGAAAGAAGCTTGTGGCGCATAGAAAAAATAAATAAGGAGACAGGGCCTATCTTCTTATCTCGGAGCCTAAGTGATTACAGGCACAAAAAGGAGATGATAAATAATTCCTAGTTTTAGAGTTACAGCGCTATCACTTTGTGGCCATTAGTATTAAATTAACATACACATCTGTCACGAAATATAAGAGTTGGTTACGCCACAGCGGCAATAAATTCTTTAATTATCTTTTCACACTATGTAAAAGTTTTATGAGTTATTTAAGGTTTAAAAAAAGAAAAGATTTTGTAATAACACATTTAACTCAAGGTTGCGTAATGTATACGATGGTGACTTACATCGTATATAGAATTTTTAAACAAAAAATATTCTTATACTTAATTATATTTTTACTGTACCTCCACTTTGAAAAAAAGTCCATTTACTACCAAAATGTTTATAAAACAAAAGGAAGACATAAACATTACAGTGACATAAAACGAATAATATGTATTTGGTTTTTTTTGTCTTTTAGAACTTATTCTCCTATTGTTTATTTCCTCAATTGTCTTCACATGGAAAGAGAATAACAACTAATTATAACATCTGTTAACGTGAACACACATCTGTTATCATTGCATGAAACATGTTTTATTGGTTTATTTAATGACATATATACATTAAATGTAATCAAGTGACGTAAATGGAGCACTTTTATTTGCCTAATTAGTCACCGCGGTTAACCTCAGCTTTAGATGAAAATAGGGGCATTGGTATATTTAGATAATTTACAACTACTCAAATACAAATATATTATTTAATGAAAAGAGCAACATTTTCATAATAAAAAGAGACCCTTTCGGGCTGCAATCCATATTACCGTACTCCACCCCAACCCTTTCGTGAAAATATCGTATTTTTGCATTGGTTTTTGTGGTATTCTAACTTGGTAAAAGGGTGATAATCCAAACACGTTATAATTGGGTAGCAGATTTTCATAACGATCTTCCGGAACACATCGATGTCTTACCGAATAAGTATTCCGAACATTAAAAAGCAGCTTAGTCTCGATCACCCAGATGCATATATAATAGCGTCTGGGATCACCTTATTTTAATTTCGCTACCAATAGGTGGAGACAAACAATGATTCTATTTTTAGGGCCTTATTTTTAAACCAGGAAAACCATGCAAACATATCTATACTTATAATATGACGTCACAGTAAAATTCACTCTTGAATATGCATAACAATAATATTTGTTTAATTAATTGATAAAGTATTATTTTATAAAAATATTCAAATTTACACTTTGGTACAATTTGTTGTAAACTTCTTGATATGAACGGAAGTATTTTTTAAGACAATAAAAATATCATCCAATCAAAAATTACGCCCAGTTTTGGGCGTAATGATAACGAGTTTAATATAGAGCTGAATCCAGACGCACAAATGTAATTAAACGTCTGGATGATCGAGACTAAAAGCAGTTCGATTGTCATGGTAGCAAAATTTAATACGACACCGGCTATCTTCACGCTAGTAGCGCATTTTCCTTCGTTTTATCAGACGTACAATTTATAATATGTTAAAATATATTCCTCATATAATGTAAGACTAACTATTAAATCCATGGAATGTAATAAAACACAATATATACCTCATCAAAATAGCATAATAAAAGACTGCTTCTACAAAATAAAACACACAACGTATATTTTTTTATTATAAATTTTAACTAATTTAATTTAAACTTCCGTTTAATATTTAGATTTTTTGAGTAAATTGTTTTTTTCAAATTTGCTAGAGGATTTGTTCATAGAAACTGCTGAGTTAATTTCTTTTTGCTGCTAAAACACACGTATATTGACTGTCGGAAATGTCAAAAATAGGGTTAAACATTCTATTGTGTAAAGTCAATCGGTCTAAAATCTAAACATGGGACCAAACAGTTGTCTTCGACGTCTTTATAACAGATGAAATTATTGTAAATTTTAAAACGCAAACGTTACAAAAGCATTTTATTAAAGCTTTAAAAATATCGACTTCAAGAGTGACAGTATATCATAAGTGCGCGTCAGTGCGAGTTATTAAAAGATATTCCCCCTTTATGTTGTCGGTTTTAAAATCGAAAGTAACTATTATTCTGTTTATCTTTAATTCATTTTAGTATTTGTTTCGTTTTAATACAAATTTTATTTTAGGGATTATTTTTTCTCCCGTAAACACGATTATAGCGACTTTAACGAATAGTGCATGACGTATCATTCTCATTCAAACGATTGGACAAACGAGAGGAAAGTTAATCACTCCGTGCGTTACATACGTTATGTGTTGATCGATAATTTCAAATATCTTATTAACAACGAGGGATTCAAACATCCGTCAACAAGATCAGAAGACATCTTAAAAAAAAATCATTTTTTTGCAATTTTCGCTTAAAAAGCATAACATTAAAAAAAATGTTTAGAAAAAACGACAAAAGGTAAGCCCTCTCTCTCAATTTCAAGTTCCGCTGTAGATGCCGCGCTTTCATTGAATAATAATTACCGTTTATTTTAACCTCAGGAGCCAGACGTTTAGCAGGAGTTGCTTACATAACAGACAACATAGAATCACCTCCAGTGTTTGTGGGGTTCCTGTTACTCAGTGTTAAATTCTTGTGTTGTGTGTCTGTTTGTTTTGTTGTTTCCTCTGTTGTTTAACCATTGTTGACATATTGGTTTATTAATCTGCGATATTATTTTTTTCTGATTGTTTTATCTTTAAGTATAACATTATGCATATATACAATTATATCTTTTCTTTCGATGAACTTTTCCAAATTATAGGTACCTGCCGGTCTAAATTTAGCATAGTTAAAAATATCAAAAGGGACAGCGTTTTAAAAACAATCAGATTCACATTTAATAAATACTAGCGCTGCCGTATCTAACTTAATTTGGGATTTATCTATTTTCTTTCAATACAAACAGTGTAGTGCAGATATTAGTATTAACCTCTAGGAAAAGAAAAATCCTTCTTGATTTAAATCCTCTCTAATATACAGAAGAAGGTATTATTACAATGCAGATTTCGGTTAAAGTGCGCTATTGAACTAACCCACTTGTTTCCTAATTTACGCGCTGTAGAAGCTTGTTTTTATTTTGCATAAGCGTTGAATTTCGCTATTACAAATGATATAATATCGTTGAAACATTCACTATATGGTGACTTTTTGGGGAAGAGCAAGGCAGCTGTCAATCACTAGTACCTCACACATTAACTGGCACGTTCTTTTTTTCAAAAGCATGTATTGATTAGAAATATGTTTGACGTTCACTGGAATTATGTGTTTTTAAACAGACATCTGTTTGTACGTTTTGGTTTTTATGCTTTGTATGTCACTACTTCAAAGTTATTAAACAAACGATCGAAATTATGAACGCACACTATACCCATCCATGCTGTCGAAATAAACTGTTATTAAAACTGCAGGTTTATAAGATCTACTAATAATTTAAGTTTATTAAATCATTTATTAGACATGTTGAGATTCGTAACTTGTACCGGTACTGATACGTGAAACGTGTAATTTTTCCTTCTACGTCATCAGGACTGGTGTATCACGAGACTATTTGAGACGTACAAGTTTGTCACAAACGTCTAGAAAGCTGTTTACAAGTATGTCTAGCGCGTGTTGTTTTCTTTAAATAAAGCAGCTCTATTACTAAAGTTGAGTGCTATAGTGGTTAATATACTGCGTCATTTTTATTCAACCGTCTATTTTTTATGTCTTTGTAAAACCGGACGAAATGTATTTTTCTTACTCTCAAAGCTGAAAAATAAAAGTGAGTACCATTTCTTCAGATTTGGCACTAATATAAAAGTCATAATGTATGCTTTATAGAAACGACGGACCAATATATTTAAGTCAAGTTGTGTTTGTTGTCACTTTTAATTTTAATTTGGCGCCTTATATAGAAATAAACGTACAAGTGGAAGGAAATCTCAACACAAATAACTACAAGTAAACCCGTTTACGTTTACTTCTAGCTACGCGTACCACTACAAGGACAAGTTTCTGATCTCAACCTATCTACTATCAATAGGCATTATTACATTATTCTGTACTTTCTCCTGTTTATTCTGGACATAATCTGTGCTCAAATATCTAAATTTTTAGTAGTTATTTTTAATATTGTTTTAAAGTGAATTTTTCATATTTATCATTTGTACTTTGCACGAGGTTCTGTTGAAGTACTAAAACCAAGGCGTCTTGATTCCCTGTCGGGATTTCCCGGAATCGAATGCTTAGTACATGTAGGTGTAGTGCTTTATTTATGATCAACTACTGAATCCATGAAACATAATTAAATGTGTTGTAAAAGTGATCATTAGAGTATAATACAATGTGCAAAATATAAACAATATTTTTTTTTAATTTACAATATATAACTGCTAATACCTTTAAATTTTTAGATTTTTGATTTTATTCAAATTTGTTTGTAACAAACATTACATGAAGCTGCTAGTGGAATAGCATAGTTGTTCACAAAAGGTTCAGAAACACAAATTTTGAATATATTGACTGCCGGTTAACGTCACAAAATGAGGTTACACTTTCCATGGTGTCAAGTCGAGCGGTTTAAAATCTGAGCATGGTACCATACAGTTGTCTTCAGGGTCCCTATAAAAAATGAAATAGATCTGTATAAATTTCAGTTGTAATGTATGGTTACATTTAGTCGCCATTATGAATAAGTTGACTATTACGAAATATCTGTTACAAATGACTGTGGATTTCCCTCCGTTCTTACAGGATTATGACTAATTACCGTAAATTTTGCCATGAGTAACTCACCCCTTCTGTGCACCTGGATTAATCCCGGTTTTTAGTGGGATTTGCGTTACTCTTGTTTGTTTATTTGTGTTGTTCAGTAATACACGGTGTTATCGAGTAGTTTTGTGGACATGTTTCATATGACTGTAAGCTAGACATCATAACTGTTCACGGTAATTTGAATGCGGAAAGGTGCACGACATTCTTAGAACGAGCTATGTGAATAATTTTGACAAATTATCTACTACAGACAGACCCATCTTTGTGGAATACAAAGCCAGACTGTGCCGCAGCGACTTATTTAGTTACAATGCAGTAAAAACATTGCAATGACCAGCAAGGTTTCATGTCAAATTGAGAGCATCAGGACATCATCGGTTGTCGTGTACATTAGCAAAACTAAACACGCCTTACATTAGATTGGGAACATTGACATAACAGTAAATTCGTTTGGTTTGTTATTAGAAGGCGTTTAGATGCTTTCTAAAACTTTCTTACAGAAGCTGATATAAAAGTGCAGAAGTTTCTAGCATTTTTGACAGTTTATCGTCAACGGAATATGAATGACATAGACCAGTTGTTCGACTCAAACTGTTATCTTTGTTTGAATGAAATTTTGTTGAATTTAATTTGATTATGTTAATCCTTATTATCAATATGCATATAGGAATCATTTTATTTAGTACTAATAATTGCACTTAGCTGTTTTTATAAAAAGGCAACTCTCCATAATCTGCAAAGTTATTCATTACACACTTTTGTTGTAACTTTTTTCTAGGTTTGTATCACTTAAGTGTAATAACAGCCATTATGTCTAAACGATGAGTTGTAAAGATACCAACCGTATATAAAGGGTGTGTGATAAAAACTTTTAAGCATTTTTTAAGGATCATCGTAACCTTTTGCATAAAATACCATTTCAAAGACAACAGTTTTATACAATAAATACTACTATAGAGCAAATCTCCCTCTCAAAGTTCCGACTTCTTGTTCACAGAGATACCCTTGAAGAACTATGTACAAGACAAGTAAAAATAAACCCACACTGCCTTTCAAAATTACAAACAGATGTTCTATGGATTATTGATAAGAATTTTTTAGTTTTTCTCTAGGATCAATTATATTTTTTTAAATGACACTGTTAATTATATATATATATCTTCTAAATTCTTCATTATAATAAATTACTGTTAGGAATGTAACATGTTTGTCGGGATGTCAGTATTTAAACAAAGATATTCGAATAACTTACGTTGATCCAGGACAATTTCCCGGAACCTCTATCTCAAACGGATTTGGCTGTATAGTATCTAAGTTAAAATGTTCACATAAGAGACCAGATAGTACAACTTTCTTTATGGCAGCAAGTTTGGCTACAAAACAAATAGAAAAAATTACGAATAAAATGATTTTGGCATAGTTACCATTTTTCTACACTTATAAATTATAAAATCCTAATTGTAAATAATAAATGTTTTAACATTAGCTAAATATTATATGTTATTTAGGTATCGGTCTTAGTGTATATTGTATGTTATTCGGGATCTTCAAAGGAAATATGAACCCGTATCCGTTGTGATGCCTTAATAACAATTATATTCTGTTGAAGTCTTTTCACTAATAATCACGAGCATATCAATTATAAGTTTAAGTTAAGCATTTATCATAATTAAGGATTATGTTTTGACCAAGAAAATTGACCAACCACACATTAAAGCTGAAGAATACTGTTTCATGAATTGATGTTGACTGGTTAATACTTACTTTTACAAATATTTTCATATTTATATGTGTATTTTATGAAATAAAAACAGAAAGTGTTGTAGTTGTAATACATATATGGGATTTGTACATACACTATGTTAAAACAATATAATTTAAGCCTTATGATTAAATTAATTTATCAAAGTGATGGTGCGTTATGGTGCCCGTTTTGTTTTATTTGAATTCTTTTGGTCATTAGATAAACTCCGATTACATCTTTCCTGGATTTTGATTGGTTCCCGCCAATTTGTTTCATATCGAGCCTCTTTTCAACAAGATTCTGTAGGGAACGGACGCAAAAAATTGTTGGTCCAGCTTACTCAACAAGATCTGAAGGGAACGACGCAAAAAATTGTTGGTCCAGCTTATTGGTGGAAAAATATACAACATCATTGTCAGGGAGTTAATTTATCGTCAGATTACGGTTACAATCATATGCTTTACACTGAATAATTGATTAATTGCCACGAACGCCGTCGTGTTTGTGCCAAAGGTTGGAATAAACCGGTCAAACTTGTACAAATTTACCAGACAAAAAAAAAAAAAAAAAAAAAAAAAAAAAAAAAAAAAAAAAAAAAATTTGTCTGCTTTAGTATGTAAAACATGACACCTCATGACAAGGTGCGGACGTACATAATGCATTGCACATGCACATACATTTAACATTGCCCATGCCAACATTTCTTCTGATATTTTGCTATATGATACATATATGAACAATAACAATCTGCATATCCATAGACTGAATGAATGATTAAATTATGAGGGGTTCTAATGCCTGTTGAATTGAAAGAAAAAAAAAAAAAAAAAAAAAAAAAAAAAATCGGTCACAGCATACCAATTTGAAAATATAAAATAAAAGAAAGTACTATGGGTAAAGACTTGTTCGCGTCTTGACATATGCGCGCCGCCTACCGATAACAAGTTCGGGTAACTCTAGTTTAAATGTAAGACTGCAGTTGCCATTTCAAGCGATATATAAATGTCACACACTACCTTTCATTAAACAATTAATTGGCACCTATCTGGGAGGCAATATCTAATTAATTATAAGTAGATAATAATATATAACATGCTACCTATTTCACCTGTTATTAATTTGTTTATTTAGCTTTTATCAAATAAACATTGTTGTGTATTTTGCTTTATTAAAGTCAAAGGTTCATGAATTTATAAGAAAGTGAAAATTATACCAGCCGTTTATACAAATATTTTTTAACAAAATTAGTGTGAAAGCAAAACATATTTGATAATATAAATATTTAATAAAATGTTTTGGACTTTATTTAAATCTCGTCTAACAGACTGAGAAACTTAGGCTCTATCCAATCTTTTGAATAAATAGAGTAATATAATTTAGCAAATTGTTTAACTGGTAATTTTTAGATGTCAACTCAACTGAGAAGATCCACACGAAAGAGGGTAGCTTCGGCGAGGCAGGCTTCCATACAAAGCAAAGTTCGAGCCAGTTCATCCTTGCCACAGTCACCAAGATCCATACCGACACCATCTAGAAGGAATGCATCTAGCATTGGAGATAGCGGGGTAGTGCAAATGCCACAAATTCCTGTACATTTGCCCAATTCAGATGTTGCTACAACAGGGCTTACAATTTTATCGGCAGCAACTGGGTCCACGATGACACACAATGATCCAGGGCAAAGTACATCAGGTAATATAAGTACAGTAGCGGGCAATTTGCCAATAGGAACCAATGTTGTTACCACTTCAAATAATACATGTATTTATGATACTTGTATGCCCCATTATATTCAAAGTGTTAACTCTGAGCTAGCATTCAATGTGCCACAAAATATTCAAGAAAAGATTAAAAGAAGCGAATATATAGATATAGCCTTGCTGTTATCCAATTATCCACAGCAAAATGCTCAAAAGCTTGTTTTTAAAGATGGACAAATTACAGTTCAGTCCTCACAAAACCAAAAAATTACTACTATTGAGCAGTGGACAACTGCGTTCATTTCATTTATAAGTATTTATTGTACAGCTCATCCAAACAAACTTCAAGAATTACTAAAATACATGTCTGACATAAGGCTCGGTGCCCTAAGAAGTACCAATTGGAAATCTTACGACGAGCAATTTAGATTAAGGAAAGAACGAGACCCCACTACTTCATGGTCAAGCATTGATGTCGAACTTTGGTTACTATTTATTTCAGGAAATACAAATGCAACTAGCAATCCTGGCATTCAAAATTCATACAAAAGATTAAAATGTTATTCATTTAACTATGAGGGTCATTGCACAAAAGTGCCTTGTCAATATAGACATGCATGTATTTATTGCAACTTTGGGCATTCCTTACTTTATTGTCCTAAAAGACAAGGACAAGCTGGGCCTTTGGGAAGCAATCGAGCTCAAAACCCCTTGCGTCATTTTAGTAATCAAAGTCATATGACCAATAATGTTGCTAACAATAATATTCCTCCATTCAGCCAGCACAATTACAGATCAAGAGCTCCAGGCAAAGCTGTGGGACCTAGGGCATACTTCAATCAGCTCCAATAAAGTAAATGAATGGTTGTCATCTTATCCAGATAGGGAAGCTGCTGTATTATTACAAAATGGGTTTAATTTTGGTTTTCGTTTGCAATACACTGGTCCTAGAAAGCACATTATGTCAAAAAATTTAGTTTCTGCTACTGAACTCAAGGAAGAGACATGGAAAAAAATTAGAAGCGAGATCAATTTGGGTAGAATTTTAGGACCTTTTGAAAAACTTCCAATTCCTACATTGCGTATTTCTCCAATTGGTTTAGTTCCAAAAACAGATGGAGGCTATCGCCTAATTTTTCATTTATCACACCCTGAAGGCAATAGTGTCAACGCCCACATTGACGAAGGGCTGTGTACCGTAAATTATTCGTCTCTTGATTCCATTTTGGAAAAAATATATAACCTGGGAAAAGGCGCCCTGTTGGCAAGGATGGACATAAGATCAGCTTTCCGACTTCTAATACTACATCCAGGGGATTTTGAACTTATGGGGTTTCATTTTGACAATTTCTTTTTTATCGATAAATGTTTGCCAATGGGATGTAGTATATCACCTAAACTTTTCGAGACATTCTCTACTTTTCTTCAGTGGGTTGTTGAAGTGAAATCTGGTCAAAAGTCTATTGACCACTACCTGGATGATTTTATATTTATGGGGGCTTCAAACACTGGAACATGTTTGTTACTGATGTCAATTTTTCAGTCAACATGCGACGAACTAGGTGTGCCAATTGCACCAGACAAAACGATTGGTCCTACCACTTTATTACTATTTTTAGGCTATTTGATTGACACAGTACGATTAATGGTTCTCATCCCTCAAGATAAAATTGAAAAGTTAAGTAATCTTTTAATGTCCTTGTCAAAGCGACAAAAAATTACTCTAAAGGAACTTCAGTCAGTGACAGGCTTAATGTCTTTCTGTGCCAAAGCAATCCCAGCAGCAAGAGCCTTTATTAGGAGATTTTTTGATTTGATGTGCAATGCAAAGAAGCCTTATCACAAAATAAGGCTTAATTTAGAGGTTCAGGCAGACATTCAGATGTGGTTGACATTCTTAGAAAACTTTAATGGACATTGTTTTTTCCCTGAAAGAATTTGGTATGATAATGAAAATCTGCAATTATTCACAGATAGTAGTGGGAATCCAGAGTTAGGATGTGGGGCTTATTTACAGGGTTCATGGGTTCAGTTTAGATGGCCAATCGCATGGAAAGGCTCCCAAATACTCAAAGATATGTCCTTACTGGAGTTTATTCCTGTTGTTTTGGCAATGTTCCTATGGGGAAAAAAACTAGAGAACAAAAAAATCATATTCAATATTGACAATATTGCATTAGTTAGTATAATAAATAAGAGAACTTCTAAAGATAAAGTGATTATGAAACTAATGAGACCTTTTGTGCTAATTACTATGTTAAATAACATTCAATTTAAGGGATCCTTTATTAATGGTTTTCAGAACTGCATAGCAGACAGCCTCAGTCGGTTTCAAATGGACCGTTTCCGCGCCTTATCTCCCAATGCCGATCATACACCAGCATTCATTCCACAACCTTTCATGAAACTCATTTTGGACCTATAATAGATGGTTTGATTAAGAATTCTATGGCGCCAAGTACTCGAAAAACATACGAGAGAGGTTTAAATGCCTTTAAAGAATTTCGTTCCAAATTTGGAATTCCTGAGGTTTGGCCAGTGCCTTTAAAAGATATATGTCAGTTCATAGCCTACTCATTTGAGGGAAATATGTCACAAGCAACTTTAAAATGCTACTTGGCTGGAATAAGTTTTGCCTGCAAATTCAATGAATTTCCAGATCCAACTCAAAAGTTTATTGTTAAAAAACTCGTTGAGGGTTTTGGTAGATCACAATATAAGGCTCCTGATGCTAGATTACCCATTACATATGAAATATTAGTATCTCTGATACAAGTGCTACCGTTTGTTTGCAATTCGAGCTATGAAACCCTGCTTTTCCAAACATCTTTTTCAGTGGCTTATCATGGTCTTTTGAGAATAGGAGAAATTGCGGTCAGTAATGGGCAAATGAATCATATTATTAAAATTGCAGATGTTTCAATGATTAATAATCTTTGCAAGCTCAAGGTCCCCTCCTCTAAAACTGATCAATTTGGTAAAGGTTGGGAAATTTTGCTCCAGTCAAATGAAGATAGAAACAGTTGTCCAGTTGTTTTATTAAACAAATATATGGGTGCAAGGCCACTAGTACCTGGTCCCCTGTTTTGTCACTTTAGTGGTAGCCCGTTAACTAGATATCAATTTGTCAGTGTGCTTAAAAAATCCCTAGCCAGAGTTGGTATTAATTTCAAATTGTACAGTTCACATTCATTCCGGATAGGTAGAGCAACTTCCCTATCTTTGAATGGGGTCCCAGATCATTTAATTATGGAAATGGGGCGTTGGAAATCCGGTGCATATAAAAATTATATAAGACCATAGAAAGGAAGAAAAGGGGGGTGGCATTAAATCATCACTAGTGTTTCCCACGGTGGTGCTTATATTGACATGCTTTTTGTTTTTCTTTAGATCTTTCAATGGAAAGAAATCATACTTCAGTTTGGATTGTTGGGTCTTCGTTGATCAAGAATGCCTTCGCAGTAGCTAGGCAACGTCCTGGTGGGGTGAACCTTGGCCTATCAAACACGTCCATTTGGTGGTTAGGACAAAGTGGCATGCGTTCGAGCCATTTGGTAGGAAAATTACTTAGAATGCTACAATATGAAGACCCTCCACAGTTTTTAATTATTCATGTTGGGACAAATGATATCGGTCATATGAAGTTGGCAGAATTGAGGAACTATATGAAGAATGTCTTGACCACAATTTTAGACATTTTGCCAAACACTGCTTTGATTTGGTCACAAATGCTCCCACGGCAAAAGTGGCGTTATTCCCTAAATACTAGGGCTTTAGAGCGGGGAAGGTATAGGGTAAACAATGCTATAGCCTCCTATCTTTTGAGAAAAGGGGGACTTTATATTAAGTACCCAGAAATAACAACATCATGTAATTTATTCACCGATGATGGCGTTCATTTGACAGCCACTGGCAATCATATTTTCCTTAACAGAATTCAGGGTGGCCTGTATGAATTTATTTACAATAGAGAGAAAAATGGGCCAGTCTTTCCACTTTCAATTTGACATTTACTATACATGTTCAACTATTAAACTGGTTTTAATCAGATCTTGTATTTTATAACTAAACATTTTATTTTCGTATGATGTCACAAGATAGACATTATTATGACAACATGGTACTGTATTTTCATTCTGTGTATATATAGGTACATACTTTGAAATTTAAATGTGGAATAGGTACCAATTTGTGTGGATAAGTGGTACAGGAATTATTGTTGGGGTTTTTGGTCACAGCTATGCAGCGATCCCCCATGTTCATGGCGGTTGACAGACAAAATCGTTTATTTTGCCTGCCAAGTTGGCATATTCGCTGCATCTTTTGGTCAAGTTAAGGTTTTTGGTCCATCACTTGTGTTCCCACAGTGATGCTAATTTGATTGCATTTAAATTTTGTTACACTCTGTCCATCGTTGGTTGCCATAATCAGCAATCTGCCGGCATCCATTCATCTAACTGCGATATACGGACAGTTCATCTAAATACGCAATCTGCGTTTGTTGTATAATTGTGAATCTATATATTATATTAATATTAAATGCTGTGACCAATAATCGCCAAAATCATATAGTTTTGTTTTTATTTATTAATGTCGGCAATGCATAAGAATCTTGGATAATATAATTTAAGCCTTATGATTAAATTAATTTATCAAAGTGATGGTGCGTTATGGTGCCCGTTTTGTTTTATTTGAATTCTTTTGGTCATTAGATAAACTCCGATTACATCTTTCCTGGATTTTGATTGGTTCCCGCCAATTTGTTTCATATCGAGCCTCTTTTCAACAAGATTCTGTAGGGAACGGACGCAAAAAACCCACCCTCCCTGCCCTAAATAACTTTCTTCTATGCTGTAGGTTTTAATAGAACCTCAGCTCTAGTGTTCGCTTATTGCTGAAAATATAAAACATTTTACATGTTAAAGTTATTTTATAAACAAGATACTGCTTTGGGTTGTTGTTTGCTTTCCTTTTTAGGTGAAGTCGCATAAATTGCGGCATTTTCAGTTGCAGCATGGTATTAAAAGATGGTGCACATCACACTGATTGGGACATAGCTTCAGTTACAGCATGGTACTAAAAAGATTGCTAGAAGAATCACCTGCTGGAATTAATTGACTTTAAATTGGCATATTCGCTGCATCTTTTGGTCAAGTTAAGGTTTTTGGTCCATCACTTGTGTTCCCACAGTGATGCTAATTTGATTGCATTTAAATTTTGTTACACTCTGTCCATCGTTGGTTGCCATAATCAGCAATCTGCCGGCATCCATTCATCTAACTGCGATATACGGACAGTTCATCTAAATACGCAATCTGCGTTTGTTGTATAATTGTGAATCTATATATTATATTAATATTAAATGCTGTGACCAATAATCGCCAAAATCATATAGTTTTGTTTTTATTTATTAATGTCGGCAATGCATAAGAATCTTGGATAAACGATATTTATACTGAACATCAAATAAATTACAGTACATTTTCTAGCTAACAATAGCTCAATTACAAGTTTATTAATGTAGGTTGTCCATTTTCTATAATTAACTGACTTTAAGCCTTTATGGGTAGAAAGTGTCAAGGTAAAGTTTTTGTAGCTCAGAATTCAATTTCTTTTTATATGTTAAGATTGACGTCGATGTCGTTGAATTCCTAAGTATGCGATTCAAAACGTTTCATGTTTGACACTTGGTAGCATACGATGAAAACTCTTACCCGTGCTATCAGTGATAGTTAAGTAGTTTGTTTTATGATTTACTTGTATTAGATGATTTAAAAATTGTAAAAAGTCATATTTTATTTACATTACTTAAACATCGTTCTGTTTAGAGCTTTTTACGATGTGCGTAAATACTGCAATCATGAACGAAGTCTGCCATGATGAATAATTTTCCCAGTATCCGGACGAGATAAAACACGTTATGTACACAGCTATAGACTTCTACATAGCCTGATGTATACGGCTTGTTAGCCAACAAAATCAAAGGTTTTTATGTGAGCTATAATCTAATCTAATTTAATGACATTTAACAATGATAATATACATCTACTAAGTTAACTTAAGATGATTTAGTTAAATACCTGGAGAAAATCCTGTTATTCCAGGTCTTTCATACCAGAAAGCATCACCCGTTTTGATTGCTTCAAACTGTTTTCCAATTAAACAAGCAAATGTCGGACCAACTTCGCCTTCTTCAACTAGATTTTCTGTTATCCCCCCAACATATAGATCAATATCATCAACAGATCTAAAATACGTAAATATCGTTTTTTTTAAAATAAAAATGCAAGTACAGCAAGGCAAGAAACAATTCAGTAAACAGTTAGTGAAACTATAAAACTACGCGTGAATGCATTTTTAGGAGAGTAAATAAAAATAACTATGACATATGGGATTGACGTAAACATATGGATTTTGATACTGCCTCTTTAAGTATTAAATATACATTATAAAAATACATTTTACTAATGCGAAGGCGACAAAATGTGATCTGAATTTAAGTTATGTACTTACTGGTACATCGATTGGAGAATTGCTGCGTTTTCTATGGAATGATCTATTAATCCATTAGGTCCTGTCCCAAAGTGTTGAGCCACGGTTAAACCACAAAAGTTTCTAAATTGGTTGTATGGAGGTAATCCGTGATCTCGACCTCTCTGTATACTTCTGGAAGGAAGATCCGAATTGCCGAACAAATGGTTACGGATTCCGTCTTCGAAAAACCTAAAATTAAAACGCAGGCATTTAATAGCTGATTATCATTTGAAACTGTTTACCTGCTATTATACATAGAGATATTGCTATCAAATATCTCACCAATAAAATTAAATGTTTGACATGTAATGCTTTGAGTATTAACACTAACACTGAGATACATCTCAAGATAATGCAAGACTTACCGGTCGGATGCCATTGCTGGTTTAAAACTGGCCCATCTTATGAGGTCATCCAAGCGTTCACCGTTATTTTGTTCAATAATGTGTGGGTTCAGTTGTTGGCTCGCCAAGCTGAAATCTTCCTGAATCATATATGTTGCATCTAAGTAGGACTGAGTAGGCATAATTATTGAATGTCCGTATCTGAATGCAGCAGCTGCAAAAGCATTTCTTATTGAAGGATCCACCTTTCGGTCATATGTGTTTACGTAACCAGTAGGTGCTGGTTTTATGTTGTACAAACTGACTGCCTCATCCCCAATAACTAGTGGTAGATATTCGTTGTACGTTATATGTTGGATTATAGCACCCATGATTTTACGGGTTTCTTGAAAAACCTTCTCCTGGTTCCATGTTGGATTCATTTCTTTCAGTTTACGGGCGATTCTGTTGTGTTCTCTGACTACCAAAATATGCAACGCTCCAAGAGTAGGGATGACATTGACACGCTCATCACCTATATAAAGACCCAAAACCCTGTTGAAAGCAAGATATTGTAGCGATGTTTCCATTTACTGTACATGTATTAGTGAACAATGCGAGATCATTCAAAAACCCTTTTCCATGTAGATACAAGTTATGTTAAGACCAACGGTGTGATCTGATCGTATGAAATCTTTTTTATATTATGAAGGTATCAGTTTTATATTAATTTATTTACATATATTAAGAATTCTAGATTATAAATAATATGTGTAGTAATTTACGCAATTGTCTTCATTTAGACACAAACCTGCTTGTTGGCAGTAGTCGTCCTGGTCAATAGTTATTGTACATTCACTATTCCCGGCTGGCAATAAGTTTCCTGGCTCTTTTGTTTTCATAAGGTCTGAAAGACAAACTTGCAGAAATAAGAATGTTTGCTATATCTAAAGACTATACAATATTAAATTCTCATGGTATACGTAAATTCAATCCATATAAGTATATTTTTTGACATTTATTGATATATTTAGGAAAAACTGTTTTCTTGGTTTCAGGTTAAAATAAACATATAGAATATTAATTTCTTACGAGTATTTGTGTCGTCTCTGAGTATAGCTAACTCCGCATCAGAAGTACCATATAACATACTTCCATCAATGAATGATGTAAGTTCGTTGATTTGCTCCCTTTGACCTAAAACAAGTATAAAAACACGAGTAGTTTTGCCAAACTCTCGACTATAGCAGTGATTATAAGCAATAAAGTGTAAAGACTTATCATTTGCGCTGTATAGAATGTTATATAGACGTATTGTTTCTTAATTCCGAACAAGTACAAGCTGACTCGTTATATAATTTCGTACAAAACTTCATTTTGGCGAATATTACTAAGTTAACACAATTACTTACTGGAAATACACTCATCAGTTGGTGCTGCTGCTGAACGGACGAATGTAAGACAGTTAACAAATGTGTCATCGCCTGCCGGTACATCAATGGGAAAGCAAATTGGACTAGAATATAAAAAGAACTATATTATACAAATGGGTAGTAGGTTGGAGCTTAAAGTAACTTAATATACATAAAGAAAAATCGTTGTTCACATAAACTATTAAATAAAAAAATTGTGACATCAAATTTTTGTTCACTGTATATGATTCTCATAAACAATACAATACTGGAGTTATTTATTGGTGTAAAGATTTAGTTAAGAATACTTATTTTCATTAGTTTTTTTGTTTTTATAACAGCAAAACGGTACTTACTTTGCAGCATTTGCTCCATAGCAACAATCCAGATCACCTATTAAGATGATTAATATTTATTTAAAGAAGTGAAGAAATACCAAAGTGGCAATACACCTTGATGTCAACACTAATGCAAAAACTTTAGAAAACGAGAGGGAACTCGGGTGCTATCAAGGAGTATGGAGTCAGGGCTTGTTGAAACATATCCGTAGTGTAGCTGGCAGTTAAACCAGAGTAAGTCAAGTCATTGCCCGACTTCTGACAATCACGCCTCTAAATCCCTTGTCTCTTTTACTATCAAAAGCTACATTGCGATGTAAAAATGAAGGTAATACGAAAACACCGATCAAACTGTCAAAACAACCAACATATCAAACTCCGACAAACCGGCAATTCCATAACCATCAATCAAAAATATAGTAACAGCAATGGTCCTGACTTGGTACAGGCATTTCAAAAGAAATTGTGGGTTCATTTAAATGTCTGTTAACTTAAGTTAAATGTTTTTAGAAGCTGTTGCTTGTACATGACCTATTCATATTGGCGTTAATTTTTTCGCTACCCTTCTTTAAAATGCCCAAATTAAACACGGCTATCTGGTACATTTGTTATAGCCTGTGAACCAAGGAATGCAGTACATTGACTTTACATTGTTTACATGATTGCTTCACACAAGTGCTTCAAAAATGCTACGCTTATTGCATTATATGACACTTTTGCACACTTTCAAAAATAGTATGCTCACTGTAACCGCTACGAAATACTAAATTAGTCATCCCTACACAAAATTCTTTTTCTTGTTGCAGTAAAAGTTTGTTCTCATAGGGTCATTCTTATTCCCTGTTGATTTGTTGTCTGTTAATTTTTTCTTTGTATAAATAAAGTTTCCCGCCGGACGTAGGAAACACCAAGTCAATATACCCTTAATCAGTAGATTAAGACCTAAAGCGAAAACACTTCATTTTATGTAGTTTTAAACTTGTTGCAGTTAATAGGATTTCTATCTTCATTTACCTGCTGTAGGGGTAAAGATAATATCATGATCTATAAACTGTCCCCAAGCCATTACAAGTCCTGTGTACTCTTCGTTTGGAACGTTTGCCGTAGCATTGAAGACAATGTTACTCAGAGCTCTTGGAGAGGGCAGATCTGGGGAGTTTCTAGGTTGATCGCCGTTTGCTGTTACGAAAAAAACAGAAAATTGTTTATAAAAATAATTTTATGATTATTTTATCAATTTAATCTAATAAAACAAAAATAAAATATCCGAGAATTGCCAATTTCAACAATATATGTTTTATATATGTCTCGTATGATACTTACAATAAACAGGACTTAAAAATCTCCTCTGTGGAGTAAATGATTTTCCCCAGTCTGGGTTTTGTAGGTTATTACACGATCCATCCATTGTTCTATAATGTGACGGATTACACTTTATTGTAGTTTGTGGCTTACACATATGTAGCGCAAATGCTTTAGAAATCACTGCATCTGCTCTCAATGCTTCTTCTGTCAAGCCAGTTCTAAAAAGTAAACAAGAAACAAGATCAAGAAAATGAACTTTGTGTTAAAGCAATAAAACGTGTCTCTTGATGTTTTAATAATCCTTTATCGTGCAAATATGCCGCTTTATTCACACATTTGAAATGCACATTTAGGTAAATATCAAGTTTATGCCGAACTATCGATCGGATATTAATAATATTGAAGGAGAATTTAATTTTTAATTAATGTAACAGACATAAAGGAATAATATACATTACATTTCAATCAAACGTTTTGTTGCTTCAATTCTGGCGATGGCCTTGGCTTCCAAATCATTTGAAAAACCTGATTTAACTGGAATTCCATGTTTTAGTCTTCTACCTGAATAACAAAAGAATGAAAGGTTTTGGAGAATCAACATCGCTCATCTTATGACCAAAAAACAATAATTGTTTGTTTCTTGAATTTGCAATTAGCACCAAAAAGAAACGTTGTAGATAACCTCTAATTTATTATCCTTCTGTGTGTACTGTATCATATACTTAAATCCTTAATGTTTTAATTTAATTATTTGAACTTTTTAGTTGCATAAGTATTTTTTTTTACATCACGACAATCAGATTAAATAATTCTCTACTTTTGCAATTTTTATTATGCCTCAAGACAAAAATAGCATTAAATTGGCCTATCTGTAAACACCAAAAGACAAAAGTGTAGACGACAATACTTAATGGCAATGGATTACCCGAGATTTGAGTGAAAAGAATTGAATATTATTGGTTGGTTTATTAACATAGGAAAAATATAATAAGGTAATTTTCATTTTAATGTGTAACATTGCAATCAATATCAAAGAATTTAGAACCAAAAAAGGTCAATATCATTTAAAAACCCGTTGGTTTCTAATTTTAGAAAATATAAAGTTATAAGTTAAAGTTGTACAAAATTAAAAGAACTCAAAGCTGTTACCTTTAATTGATGACATATACATATACAACAGTATTGAGTTCGTTGAATAAAAGGACACGCCATAAAAATTGCAATTAGAACCAACGTAAACTTTGTTTTTTAAGTATACTGCGGGCGAAAAATCGTACAAACATTATTCCATAACATTGGTAAAATTAGGTAAAATTTAGGATAAATAACAGTCATAGCGATGCGTTTTTTCTATAGTTAGATCCTGCAATACAATTTTAAAAAAAACTTTATATAAATAAGGTACGGAAGCCACATTTATTTATTTTTATTTTTTAATTTGTTGACTTTAATCTTGGAATTTCACCTTTATTCTTGGAAATATCAACTTTATTCTTGGAAATAACACCTTATTTTCTTGGAATTATCAACATTAATCTTGGAAATTCGAACGTTATTCTTGGAATTATCAACTTTAATCTTGGAAATTCCAACTTTATTCTTGGAATTATCAACTTTATTCTTGGAATTATCAACTTTAATCTTGGAAATTTGAACTTAAATCTTGGCATTATCGACTTTAATCTTGGAAATTCTAACTTTATTCTTGGAATTATCAACTTTAATCTTAGAAATTCCAACTTTATTCTTGGAATTATCGACTTTAATTTTGAAAATTCCAATTTTAAAATTAGTAATCAATTAAAGTTTCTAAGTTCCTCCTTAAACCTATCAAAATGAAAAAAACAGTTATACAAATATTATCGAATTTCATTAATATTTCATGACTTTTGGTTTTTTTTAAGATAAATAAAAAATTATAATATGAGCGAAGAACAGTTTTCTGATACTTTATTTGAGAAAATATGAATAGTTGGTATGGTAACACCATAGAAAAGGTGACACCGCAGACTAAAAAGGTTACACCAACAAAAAACAGAGAAGATTATTATTTTTTTATTCCAGAAATAAAGTTGGAATTACCGAGATTAAACTTAGAATTTCCAACATTAAAGTTGATTATTCCAAGAATAAAGTTGGAATTTCCAATATTAAAGTCGACAAATTAAAAAAAAATGTGGCCCTAATACTCTCCGTATTGCTTCTAGAATCCAAGGAGTCATTGTTTACATGCATATTAAGAAAAACGTTTCAACACGCTTTCTCATGTCGTCATAAAAAATTCTGATGTATTGTTGTGTCAATATTCGTTGCAATGCAGTTGAGTTTATGAGAAAACCATGCACAAATGGTACTTTTGAACTGGAAAAACTTTTAAAATTGACAAATGTGTTGTGTGTTTGAAAGATATATATATATATAAAGTCAAGAACCCCCTCAATACCTTTTTCTGTAGCATTTCTCGAGAAAATCGGTACATATATTGCCATAAATCTTATTTAAATGCACAGTGCAGTTTATTTCAAACAGTCTGAATGGTGATTTCTAAGAAAATGTGCATTCTCTTAACAATTTCAAGTAGAAACCCTTTTCAAAGAGCAATATTCTCTTGTTTCTTTTTGATGCATAAAGATGGTAAAATGTGGGACAGAATTTTTACTGATTTCCATGTTTATTTCGAATAAAAAATAATTATTAAAAATTAGCAAGCTATAATTTTATTCACAAATAACTTAAAAATAACATTAATCAGCAGCATTTTCCACTAAAAAATCTTAAATGTTCAAGCTAAAAAAAGTTTAATTAATCAAGTGTATAAAATTCAAGACCTTTCAAGAGTTATACAAAAAATACATTCTATATAGATTTTATTTTCTTATCATAATCAATATTTTTTATAAGAAAAGAAAACAAACAATAATTTTTGTATCCGTAATTTTCAAATTTACATATTTACTTTAGGCTTCCTGTTCAATCCCTTTTTTAAATATTACTATGACTAACACCTTTATATGTGCTCTCTATTAACGTTTACATAGGATACAAATGATATGAATTAAATAAACAAGTATAAGAAAAACATTAGGTGAATGTATGGAGAAACAATGATGAGTCATTTAATTCTGAATATTTTTATTGTTCTCAATTTTGAAGTGTAATATGTACGCTAACACTTATCTTTTACACAAAACCTCGAAAACACGTCTCAATTGTCTATTTTGTCAACCTTTTAATACATCTCTGTCATTAAAGAGGAGTTTACTGACGTCATTAAGGTGAATTGCCAGCGATGACACAAGACAAAAGGATACATTTGGGCTCACCGGTTTAAAGTAAACACGTTCTGCTGTTGCGGAAATCGTGCACGTTTTGGCGTGGGACAGTTTTGCACACAGTTCAGTGAAGGTTAACAACATAGACAACAAAAGGTTCTTGGTTAGGTGATTTTACTTTCTTAAGCAAGTATTTTTAAAAAAGGTGGTCTATAGATTATGTTCATATGGTATGACAACAGTATATATTTAATATTTGTCCATTTTTGCTTCAAAATATTTATGTTTAGGTTGAAAATCAGAAAGTCTTACTTTTATATGAGACTAAAAGTAGAATTTTCTGTTTCGAAAACTAGAAACAGTGCGAATTTATTATTTTTTTTTTAAAACAATTTTTAATGCATATATATTTGCGTGGTTTTTTCGTACACAGGTTTTTAAATATAATATGTAAACACATTCCATATTTTTGTTATTATACATGGTAAAAAAATTATAAAAATACAACTAAATGTGACAAAATTACCATCATTAATTGGATTTTGTCTACGAAATTCTTCAAGTTTCTTCAATCCGAATTCTACAGCCTCCATAACAGCTGCGTTTTTTGCTGCTGTTGAATCATTCACCTTACATTCTGTCTCTACACACATTAAAATTGCAGTCAAAATAAAAACATATCTTGGATTCATGTTTAATAGTTTGCCTAAAAAGAAACAAAAAAGTTAAGCATTAATGTCCATTTATCGAAAACTATTAACGTGGGGGTTTCTTAAGCCTTAACATTTACCTAATTGAGCACTTGACATTTTAAACATTACACATTTTGGTTGTTTAAATATTAAATACACAATTATCACACCTACAATAAGTAAGTAATATTAGCTTATTGACGTAACGTAAAGCAAATTAGAAAGATAGCTAAAGCGATCAGAAGCACACATTTTAGAATGAACTGCAGAGCCATGTTTAAAAAGAAACTTGACAACACTACAAGTATCAAACGTCCACAAAACAATAAAAACAATAAAAACTTGATCCCTATGAACACAGGATTGATATCTGGTGATCGGAAGACTCCGCGTATTCGTCACCATCTGTCAGACAGATGCCCTAACAACTGACGAGTTCATGATGGTGACCATAACATTTATATCTGTTTATATAGTGACGGCCTTAATCTAACTTTCAGGTAGGCTTGCTTTATCAGCCTATTTTTAAAATAATAAATGGAGAGGCTGAGAAGATGGTTAAATACCATGTGTATCGTATATGTTGTCAATTCAACAATACTACATGCATAATGCAATCCGCCACGTGATCTGGAGGCGAGACAAATGTATGGGAATCCGGCGGCGGCGGCGGCGGCGTAAACACTTGACATCTTGCTTCATAACTTTGTAAGCCCAAGCCCTAGGTCCATCAAATTTGGTCCAGAGGTAGCTTATGATGAGTACTTGCCAGTCAGTCACCTGTCACCTGACCTTGACCTCAATTTCACGGTCCAGTGACTACGTTAAAGTTTTTGGGTTACGACAGTTCCTCTGTAACTATGCATGGTAGGATGACAATATTTGGTGTATAGGTTGCTGATGACTAGTACATGACTGTCTGGTAGGTGTCACCTGACCTTGACCTCAATTTCACGGTCCAGCGACTACGTTAAAGTTTTTGGGTTACGACAGTTCCTCTGTAACTACGCATGGTAGGATGACAATATTTGGTGTATAGGTTGCTGATGACTAGTACATGACTGTCTGGTAGGTGTCACCTGACCTTGACCTCAATTTCACGGTCCAGCGACTACGTTAAAGTTTTGGGGTTACGACAGTTCCTCTGTAACTACGCATGGTAGGATGACAAGATTTGGTGTATAGGTTGCTGATGACTAGTACATGACTGTCTGGTAGGTGTCACCTGACCTTGACCTCAATTTCACGGTCCAGCGACTACGTTAAAGTTTTGGGGTTACGACAGTTCCTCTGTAACTATGCATGGTAGGATGACAATATTAGGTGTATAGGTTGCTGATGACTAGTACATGACTGTCTGGTAGGTGTCACCTGACCTTGACCTCAATTTCACGGTCCAGCGACTACGTTAAAGTTTTGGGGTTATGACAGTTCCTCTGTAACTACGCATGGTAGGATGACAATATTTGGTGTATAGGTTGCTGATGACTAGTACATGACTGTCTGGTAGGTGTCACCTGACCTTGACCTCAATTTCACGGTCCGGCGACTGCGTTAAAGTTTTTGGGTTATGATAGTTCCTCTGTAACTACGCATGGTAGGATGACAATATTTGGTATATAGGTTGCTGATGAATAGTACATGACTGTCTGGTAGGTTCCACCTGACCTTGACCTCAATTTCAAGGTCCAGTGACTATGTTAAAGTTTTTGGGTTACGGTTGTTCCCCTGTAACTATGCAGGGTATGGTGACAATATTTTGTATACAGGCCGCTGCTGATATTTAATGCTATTTACGTAATGCTTATGACGAAATTTATTTTTGTTACTGATGCGGAATGCAGGCGAGACGTTTTTCTGTGTCCACACTTGTTGGCAATTTTACATCGATATGCATTTAATTTTTTATTGGGGGGCAGTAGTGGGAGTACTGACCTCCACGAATAAAAACTGGAACCACAATAAAGCTGAAAAATTGCTAAATGTGGCATTAAACCCCATTCCAACAAAAAACTCAAATACATTATTAGTGTTATATTGTTTGCTTGTTTGAGGATATATACCATTTTTTGCAATTTTACATCGATATGCATTTAATTTTTTATTGGGGGGCAGTAGTGGGAGTACTGACCACCATAACTTGGACAGGAAAACTGACAACCAACATCATTTATTGTTGGAGTAGATCACTCCTTGCCCTAAGTAATGCTTAAACTCACAATTCAGGTATTGACATTCTGTAAATTCAGTTGAATATAAGATTAACTTAGCACATTATTGTTGATCAATGATGCAGAAATTTGATCCTATGTGATTGTGTATCATCTCATTTGAGATTTATAGGACAGTACTGTGAGGGTTCATAGCACCTGACCCACAGCTCTGCCCAGTGCATCCCCATGTGGCAAATATGGGATGGTCTGTCGTTTGCGGACTGTCAGGTCATAATACAGAAATCCTGACCGTAGACCCCAGTGGTTAAGGTGTTTGGAGAGTGCTACGCTCCTTGCTTGATATATGTCAAAGTAGGCTAGTTGTAGCCGCTATAAAAGCCTAAATTTTTCACCCCTACCCATACCACATATTTTTGCAGTGACATTCAAAATTTTTGTACTTTGGTCCATTTTCCAAATTGATTTATTGTTTGTGAATTTGTTCTTGTCATTAACACAATTGAAATACTGCTTGGTTAAAGTAAAGCTTACATCTAATCAATCAATCATTTGAGATTTAGCAGAGACTTAAAAATTTAGATTTTGAAAATGTCAAAATTAATGCACAAAAATCATCCAACTTAACATCAAACATACAGTATATTTAGAAAACATCTATATAGTAGTGAATGATATGTATGATATGTTGCTCACTACAAAGAAATAAATATAAAGTTATGCATTACTTTTTAACTATACTTGTAAATGTAATTTTTTTATAGCTGTTTATATACACCGGGCCAATGTAAAGGAAGAAAATGGTCAGAAGATAATAAAACACAAAGAAAACCCTGGTCATCTAGGTTTGACCTATGAACTGTGTGCTGGAATTATAGACAAGGATTCCAGTTTAGAACAAATAGCTCTGGCAGAAGTTTTAGAAGAATGTGGTTACAATGTTCCACTTGATAAATTAGAGAGAATCTGCTCTTGTAGGTCAGAAAATTTCCTTTGTATACTTTTTTAATACATGTTCTACATATTAAATATATTATATATTGCTTGTAAAACAATTACAAGAATAAATACAACCCATTGTTCCAGCTAGGAATTGAAAATAAAGAGAGGCACGTGAGCTAGACACTTGAAGCATAGTGCTTTTGTGTGCACTTGAGCTGTTGTTACTTTCTATATTAGTGTTATGTTTGTTTTATTGGACAGGGACCATCACAAAGTATTAGTGTTGTGTTTTATTGGACAGGGACCGTCACAAAGTATTAGTGTTGTGTTTGTTTTATTGGACAGGGACCATCACAAAGTATTAGTGTTGTGTTTTATTTTATTGGACAGGGACCTTCACAAAGTATTAGTGTTGTGTTTGTTTTATTGGACAGGGACCATCACAAAGTATTAGTGTTGTGTTTTATTTTATTGGACAGGAACCTTCACAAAGTATTAGTGTTGTGTTTTATTTTATTGGACAGGGACCTTCACAAAGTATTAGTGTTGTGTTTTATTTTATTGGACAGGGACCTTCACAAAGTATTAGTGTTGTGTTTTATTTTATTGGACAGGAACCTTCACAAAGTATTAGTCTTGTGTTTTATTTTATTGGACAGGGACCTTCATAAAGTATCAGTGTTGTGTTTTATTTTATTGGACAGGGACCTTCACAAAGTATTAGTGTTGTGTTTTATTTTATTGGACAGGGACCTTCACAAAGTATTAGTGTTGTGTTTTATTTTATTGGAAAAGACCTTCATATAAAAATAAATTCCTTTAAGGTCAGCACTAACTTATATAAAGAGTTCTACCCAAAAGAGTTTGGGCAGCAACATGGTTCACTTTTTCAATCGTTTGTATCATTATCTAATTATCATAGTTCTAAAGCACATACTTTTATATAACTGAACTTCTTTTATGAATTGTTAATCTGATGACATGTGATATATTCAATACTATAATATTATTTTTTGTGGCTATTTACCATACAAGGCCGGCCTAAAAATGTGACAATCTGCTATAGTGTACATCAACACAACATAGTGTTAAAACATGAAAACTGCTTTGCAGAAGTCTAACTAATTGTAATGTCAGACACACTTGAATTATTATGAATTAATAAATTTGATACATCTCATTTCATAGAGACTAATATGTAGTACACATTTTCAATAAAGACAGTAATGAATTATACATTCATTTATAGGGGCCTCGGTGGCAGAGTGGTCAAGGTAGTTCGTCTACTATTGATCATGTGGTATGTCAACACTGAGATTGCGGGTTCGATTCTCACTGCAGGCAGGGTGTACTCGACTCCAATCTTAATTGACAAGGATTGCCAGTTTTCCTACCGCAGGTCGGGGGTTCTCTCCGGGTACTCCGGCTTCCTCCCCCAATAAAAACTGGACGCCATGAAATAGCTGAAAAATTGCTGAAAGTGGCGTTAAAACACCATTCAAACAAACAAACAAATCAAAACATGAACACAATTCTAAGTGACTTGTTTCATGCCTTATAAAAAGGCTATATTTCTTGCATTATTTGAATTGTCCACTTTATTATTTAGAGCTTCTTAAGATATGCATGTTTCTAAAAATAAAGTTTTTGTCTGTTGAAAACAATGTTAATTTGTCTAGTTTTGACAAAAAAATAAAATAACAAAAACGGAAAGCCAAGATGAATTATGCTTTGCATTCATTATCGTTGAAAAATCCCTAGAGCACCTTTAAACGTGCAAACACTAACAATTCCCCCCTCATGGAGACACCGCCAATGAAACTTATGCTAGACTCGTACGAAGAACCTACTGGCGTGAGGGAGTTAAAGCCGAACTTGATCAAGATATCTGCCTTGGAGTGTTAAAGCCAGTACCGATTTGGGAATCCGTTGCATAGCGCCATATTATAACCGTATGTGAAAGAAGAATGTTAAACTCCGTAGAACGACTAATTCCCAGGCCATAAAAGGACATGTGAAACTCATCACACAAAGCCGTTTTTTAGCCGGCACGTTCCATTTCAAACCGTCTGTTTGTTGCAGAGAACGATAACCACTGGTTTCCCATAAGTGAAGATGGCCATTGTCTGAAAATTTTAATAAGCCTCTTGAGACGGTATGGATACAAAACAGCACCTAAGGGTTATATCGCTTTGGACAACGGTTAGACGAGAAGATATGATGAACTGGTTGCTGAACAAAACCAAATGTGTTGACAAATTTCTGTTATGGTCAGACTTCATTATGACCCAAAGAGATTTGCATTTTTCAGAAGATATGACTTACACACTGCTGATGAAGTGATCATTTACAGGAATCGTATCCTTGTGCCCTACCACTTCAGCAAGAGATCCGCGAATCGTTGAATTCTGCATACCAGGGTGCATCATCAATGACAGCAAGATGAGATTAATCTGTGCTGTGACCAGGCATAACCGATTCTATCAGTGATGTGTGAACATTGCCAGCACTGCAATCATATTGCCCCCTCCAACTACAACATCACTGTTTGATCCAGCTTATTCTTCCCATTGCGTCTGCGCAAAATACTGCCACTACCTTCTAGTAGCAGACAGATATTCGAACTTAATAAAGGTAATTGTTTTGTAATAATACACTTATTATATAATAAGTATAATAATTACTTGATTTCCTTAAGTCTCCTCTTTTTATGTTTTTTAATCAAAATTGATGACTGTCAGATTTAAGGTTTCATTTTTTCCACTAAGTCTCTACAAGAAATAAAACAGTTCTGTCGAACAATTTTTTGTTTTTATCCGCACGTTCTTATAGCGAAGTTTGGTTTTTCTTATTACAGACAAAATAAAACACGGTACAGAATCGTAAATTGTAGAAATCGGAAGTAATGTGCATGAATCTGACAGAAGATTACTTTAAAAAATTGTTAACCCCTTAACCGCAATTATTTCTGCTATGCACGCCCTTCATCTAAGATGGCTACGGTTACTACCGATATCCTAACAGACTAATTCTCCTTCATTTCACAGCAAACTATAGGGTTCGAAATAAGTTGATAAACATATAAATTGGCTGTAATTACAACTAACGAATCTTACGATAGTATTTAAGATACTGAAACAAAAAATTGTCTAAAACCCTCTCAAATATAAAAGAAAAGCAGACCGTTACTTATTCAGAAGACAATAAGATAAAAGTTAAACGAGACCATTCATTAGGAAAATTAAAATGCCTATTGTGCTTCATACAATTTATGGAACCCGCCATTTTTAGGTCAAATAAAACGATAAAATGTGCAGGTAACAAACATTTTAATATAAATGTCAAGGAAGATGTTTAAAATAATTTCATGCAAAAATCCAACTGCAGAAAAATAAACTTAACAAATTCATCATGAAAATTATCTTCTGCATATAGAAAAGGAAACAACAAAATTCCTCACCTAATAGTGTAACTGTACATACCTTTACGTATTATTGTAAATTAAAGCCGTATATCAAAATGCTGCTGGTCTAAGTTTATTTATATTATATCTCTTAATCATTTTTTTATACATTTAAAAATATTTTTAGGCTTGACTAATGATGTAGTTGATATATGTTGCCTTCGCCTTTTACATTTTTTATCAAATGTGCTTAAAACAAATAGAAAAATTATTAGAATTCAAGTGTGACAGAGTACAAATTCATACCAGTTTTTATCTTGTGATTTAAGTAGTTTTGTAGGTAGATACGGTCTAGATTGAAGTATATTAACCTTACAATTCTGCGTTGAATTTTGTCTTGATTTTATCTAAAACACGCCTGTTACATGTTTTGAATAAACCTCTAGCAATAATATATTATTTGTTTGTTTAGGGTTTAAGCTATTATAAAGTCTAGTTTTATTTTGGGAGCAAGATGTAGTACCCTATGAATATCCCGGTAAGAAAACGGGCAATTCTTGTCAATAAAGATATGAGACAATCATACAGTAAGGTTCGAACCCGCAACCTTAGTCTTAACACGCATGGTCTCAGAAGTGTGTAACTCGGTTATGGTGGCTTCAATAGCCAATAGTTTAAACCATTTATAGTGGTAAACTGCCCATCAACACTGATGATGTGGGTTCGGGTCATGAGATGTGCTCATTTATGACAGGAAAAATTCAACCTTAATCTTAACTCTCAAGTTTTGTCTCTTTTCTACCTAAGGTCGGCGATTTTCACGGATAAATAGTCTTTTCTGAAATAAAAACTTGACGCTTGTAGCTCACAAATTGCTATGTCGTTAAACTCCATTCAAAAAGCAAACCAAAGCTAAAGACTGTGATTACGACTATAAAAAAACAGTTAAAAAGCATAATAGTTAACACAACACACAAACTCCACAGAAGGAGTTCAACCAGTATTGCACAGCCTTTCTTATCAAAATTCAAAAACATATAAAAGATAGATATATAAGGACTGATCCAATTTTGAACAACAATAATGTTTTATTAAAAATTAACTGTCAGGTTAAAAATTTTAAGTGAACGTTTACTCCCACTGTTTAAGAGTAATATAATATGTATTGGGAGTGTACATAAATTCACCAGCTCAAATATTTAAAACTTAGTCTTCAAATCTATTAAGATAGAAATCTAAGAATATTATTTATTATCAGTTAGATGTAAATTAGATATCAGGTTTAATTTTTAAGTAAATGTTTACTTCAACGTTAAAAGAAAACTATTACACTTATTGGAGAAAAAAGCGAATTCGCGGCAGATGTAATGTATAGTTTTTGTATAAATTTATTTTTGTACAAAAACAACGTATCATTCTTTTTACAGAGGACATTGCCTCGAAAGGACAGGGTGAAGGCGAACCATTATGTTCTTGTTCACATCCATAGCCTTGTATGCAGATAGAATGCTGTCAAACACAAAATAAAACTGAAGCAGAAAAAAGATCAAATTGACTAAGAAACTTTTCACATTCTTC
This sequence comes from Limnoperna fortunei, assembly GCA_944474755.1. NCBI lineage: Eukaryota > Metazoa > Mollusca > Bivalvia > Mytilida > Modiolidae > Limnoperna > Limnoperna fortunei. The sequence goes on from OX104113.1 coordinate 38,556,054, forward strand.
ACAACAAAATGTAATATCATACGTTCATGAAACGTTCTCAATTATAGGTTAATGCGTGTTTAGTTTTGCTAAAATATAATTTTAATGAATTTTGTTTATATATAAAATAAAATAATTTATTTGAAATTGGCCGCATGCATGTTGTAATAAGAGGAGTGTCTAAGTCACGGTTGAGATAAGCGCAGCCTCGGTATCAAGCACGTGTGGAGAAATCATTATGGCTTTAGATCAAGACTCATTGACATATAGATAATTGATTTATATATATAATCAAAGTGTTAATAATTTTTTTCAATTTGATCGGTAAAGATGCCAAGTGTTAAACGAAAAATTGGTGTCAATAAAACAACAAAAAAGAAGACACGGTCGGGAGAAACACAAGTCATCCCGTGGATGCTGTGGAACTAATTGTTGATGATGAAGAGATTGAGTTTGAACAGTGACGTTAACATTAATGTAACTCAACACAATATACCAGGAGAAAATTCTTCAGTTGTAGAAGTAAAAAATGTGGTTCTTTTCGTTGCAGCACCAACGCAAACGGTAGAAACATCGGAGAAGAGGAAGACTTTAACGGCACTAGTGCAAACGGAAAAATCGACGGAGAAGAGGACAGCTGTGGTGTCAGAAGTTGTTTCATCACAACAAGATAGAGAGGAACTTGCAACACAGAGCATTGGGACAAACTTTATAGTTACAGTTCTTACAACGATACAAGGAGTTAGCTAAGGTAATATGAGTAATGCATGTATTCATGTTGAAAACGGTTTATGGGGTATACCTGCTACGCGAACAAATAGCTTGTTAAATAACACCAATACTTTGGCCACCAATAACGGCTTGTCAATTGGTACACAATTATACGGTACAAATAACACATGTGCAGATGCCCCAAATGTATGTGTAATCGCGGAAGATGAATGTCCCTTCGCATTTAAAAGATAAGATATGGGAAAATGAATACATAAGTTTGGCGCTCTTACTCAAAGGTGGTACTGAATTAACTGACTATTGTTACGGTGGATCAGTCTATACGGATCCAGGTACGGGTCAGTTACAAACAAAACCGTCAATTTCAAAAGAAAAAAAATTAAATAATTGAACTATTTACTGATGCTTTCATGATATTTATTTAAAGAAATTTCCATTGGACGCCATTCCAACGTTTCAGTATATCAAGCATTGCGCACGGCAGCCTATACCATCCCGGGAAATGGGTAGATCAGTTATGATGAGCAATTTCGGAAAAGCTATGAACCCAAATACATCTTGGGGGAACTAAAATCTGCATTATGGCTAACAACTGTTGGAGCAGGATCATATAATGATCAAAATAATGCCAATAATTTAACACCTCAACAACCACAACAGCAAAAGATTAACTTGCCAGTCTTTGTTTATAACGGAGGTCGTTGTAACTGGAGAGATTGCAAGTACTTGAATGTTTGTGCTCTATGCAAGCTCAGTTCTCATATAGAACAAAACTGCGATTATTTTCAACAGCCTGGGACTTTCCGTAGCGAAATGTAACCTATTCGTCCCACTTTGAACGCTCAGACACATATTTTGCGTCACTTTGTTCTGCAGCTGCAACTTGTTTGATGAGGCAAAAAATATGGTTCAAACGTTAAGACAAATTTTTTGCTCGCCAAAAGCGATTTCAAAATGCTTTCGTTTTGCTTATTGTCACACCAGGCGACTTTGATTTATTAGGGTTTAAGTTAGAATGCCAGTATTATTTTAGGAAAACTTTTCGAATGGAAAGAAAAATAGCATGTGCAGTTTTTGAAAAATTACTACATATTGGGAAACTAGAAATGTTTCAGGGTCAGATTATATAATTCATTTTTTAGATGATTTTTTCATTGCGGGAACACCAAATATTCTTGAATGTCAAATGAGGCTTAATTGAATTTTATAAAGTTCGTGATGAGTTATGTGTGCCTATAGCAAAAGAAAAAACTGAGGGCCCGGAAATGATTTTAACGTTTTTAGGTTTAGAAATTGATATACAGAACAAATGCATGAAGGCATCCCGCAAGATAATATAAACGAAGTTAGTGTAAAGATAAACCAATTCCACACAGTTAATAAATCTACGCTAGGAGACGTACAATCACTAATTCTGTCATAAAAAGAGTAAATCAGAAAAAGATTCAAGATTTCCTGTAACCTTAGATATCTTAATCAAATTCCTCCAAGTATTAAATAAGGTGTGGCTTGCACTTTATGAAACGGTTTTAGATAAAGCAGCATTTTGCTTATCTTTTTTTGTTTATTAAGAATAAGTTTATAATGTAGATTTCCAATGAAAACGCTTAACAATGAGGATATATGCATCAAGCATAATAAATTATATGTGAGAATTAGGTTTTCAAAGAACGATCAATATGGTTAGGGTGTAACACTAATCATTGATCCCATTATGAACCATGAAATTTGACCGGTGCAAGCGGTTATATGTTACAAACGGTTGCGAAATGAAAGGACGCCACATTTCTTCTGTCATGTCTCTCACGATAAAATACAAATTTAAGGGAGGTGGAAAACGTAACAAGTGGTGCAGAGATATATAAGAATGACTAATTAAATATTTTACAGATGTATGGATTGTTGGGTCATCCATAATACACTGGGCTAAGTAAGTGTTCAGTTCTTTCCACGGAATGTCAATTGCTAAAGTTATAAATAAAATGAGTTTATATTGATGTCAATAAATGTTGTGGCAGACAAAAATGTTAAGACCCGTTTGTTTGGCGCTTCACTATAAACATATAATTAAATTAAACTCGTTACGTTATCTTGCCATTGTTTTCTGTCCTGAAAGATAGATTATGTGTAACTTGCTAATGTGCTCAAAATAAACTGAAATGTATTGTTGTGGTTTACGAGCTATAGTGCCCGTGTTATTGACCTGTAGCGGTTGGTTTATGAGCTAAAGTGTCCGTGTTTCTGGCCTATAGCGGTTGGTTTATGAGCTATAGTGTCCGTGTTATTGGCCTATAGCGGTTGGTGCGGTTGGTGTAGGTGGTATCACAGTTTATTAAGCTGGCCTTGTGGTTAATTCAGCCAGGTTGTTTTATTCGTTCACTTGGTAATAGTGGCCTTGGTTTTATTCCAGGCAGTGTAAAAGGTTGTATTTTGTATTAAGTGTTTAATAAAGGTGCTGCGGCCAATTACTTCCAATCACGTTGTGTAATATGTTACATTATTTTGGTGGAATATTTTACATGAGAAAATATCTTTAAATAATCTTTTTTTATAGTTTGTGTTTGTAAATGTTTAACACAAGTTATATCATAAAAAATGTCTGATTAACATTTGAAGCGCTCGTTTCAAAGTGGTTTTCAGCAAATTTTCAGTTATATTATGGACATCATATTAAAATTTTATCTAGAAATAATTGAATTATTCTGATTGGTTACGTGCCTTGTGTTTTTTTCCGCAATCTTCATCATTCACTTCATAAATGCTATTTTGTTTATACTTAGATTTTTTTTATTAGATTTTTTTATTATTCAATACTGAGCCTTTTTATTACGAAAATCCAAAAGAAATAATTTTCCCATAATGACTATTACCATATTTCATACTAAGATACTTTTATTTACACGTCATAAATGACATAAATCATCCTTGAGTTTTATCACTGGAATTTTACATTACTATGTCAGTCATGTTTGTTTCTAAAAGAGTTTAAAATACATTTCCCGCTTGAACAGCAAACGGTTTTGACCAGACAGCAATCTTATGCTCCTAGCTTACTATTTAGTGCTAATTTAGGTCAAATTTATTAAAATAAAAAAAACGCCGCATTTCAAAACGCATTCAATTTGCCTACTGTTGTATCTACAAAAAGACCATACTCGGTAAGCAGTTTACATTAACCTAGTCCCTTGGTGCAATATTTTTCATTTACGCAAGCTTCACTTTCAATATATCAATGTATATTCGAACCGAAAGTCCGATAACGGTATTGCGAATATTTAATCAGTATACCAGACAAATATTGACCTTTGGCAAAGAACGCCTACTTACATTTTAGGTTTATTTTATTAAAGAGCTAATAAAATGTAATAAAATGCCATCAAAGATACCAGTGTTATACGCACGTTTTGTCTTTTCAAGACTCATAAGTGGCGAATTATATCTAAAAAATAAGGATGTTGCTGAGACTTTCCTATCAAAATTTCAAAACATACTAAATAAAGACATGTAAGGACTGATGCAACTTTGAAGAACAATAATGTTTAATTGAAATTACCTTTCAGGTTAAAATTCTATATAAACGTTTACTCCCATTGTTTAGGACTAATAAAAGACGTGTAATTAAAACAATCACCAGAAGCTTAAATGTTTTTTTTGTCTTAAAAATTTATTCTACAAATAAACAAAAACGATATATCAAAGAACTAATAAGACAAACATAATTTACAAGAAAAACACAATAACTTTATAGAAAACACGATTTTATGTACTTGTAACCTTACAAATGTAAAAAAACATATGCAAAAATTAGTGTGGTTAATGCCTCGAAAGGAAAATCATTACTTAATTTATGCTCCTATATACAAGAAAAACACAATAACTTTGTAGAAAACACAGGTTTTATGTATTTGTAACCTTTTAAATGTAAAAACATATGCATAAAAATTATTGTGGAAAATGTCTCGAAAGGACAAGTTGAAGGACAATCATTTACTTAATTAATGCTGATCTATAGCAGACATATGTTACCACGTGTTGCATGCAGATAAGAATGCTTGGTAAAGAATCCTTTAATTGACTAAGACTGAACTTTTGCATTCTTTAAAATTGTGGGTAAGAGAAGAAGCCCACATTTCCTTTTTGTATCAAATTGATATGCATATTTCTTCAAATTATGTTTGATGAACACAAAATCTTGTCACATTAACAGTTCATAATAAAGGATGTTTACATGTTGTTATGATTCCAGATTCCAGGTATGCATAATTTGGGAATAAAAGATGATACCCGTATCACTCACTTTTAAACAAAATTACTATATTACGCTTTCCAATATGCATTGTACTACTTTTTAGATTGTCATTTTTATAGTTCTACTTATTGTCGTTTGATAAACTCATATTTAATAACTTTGAAGATATCAAAATTCTAAGGGCTTTTATTTGATAAATGATAAGCTTTGTGAATTACAAAATATTCATTTTGTGGTGATATTTTATAGAAAATATTTAATCTCCTAAATTTTAAAGCCCAAAATATTTAAACATTAGCAAATGATCCCGTAAATCCATTTTTTTTGTAGCAATTATCTGACTTTAAGGACATCTAAATGTGTTTACAGCTAGGAAAATAAAGTTGATATATTTCAAACTGAAAGCACAAAATACAAGATCAGGGTTGTTAGTAATGTTCTCCGTATTTAAAAATGTAATTTAACAGTTTCCAGTTCCCGCCCCGTTGTACAATTAATTGTCTTCTAAAATCTTAAAATTAGTATAACGTGCATTTTCATTTGAAAGATGTTTCTTTGTTTGATGGTGTTTAACGCAACTTTCAGCAGTTTTTCAGCTATATCATGGCGTCCAGTTTTTATTGGGGGAGGAAGCCGGAGTACCGGGAGAAAACCCCCGATCTGCGGTAGGAAATTTATTGGGGGAGGAAGCCGGAGTACCGGGAAAAAACCCCCGATCTGCGGTAGGAAAACTGGCAATCCTTGTCAATTAAGATTGGAGTCGAGTACACCCTGCCTGTAGGGAGAATCGAACCCACAATCTCAGTGTTGACAGACCATGTGGTCAATAATAGACGAACTACCTTGACCACTCGGCCACCGAGGCCCCCATTTGAAAGATGCTACTGAACGGTCTTCAAATATTTTTTCACTAAACAAATATTATAATGATACACTATGATTTTCTCTATGATGTCTTGAATGTGTTTAATATTAAATCCTATTTTTGATGTACCCATTTTGATAAACATGAATAATTTTATGCAAATATGACTTTATTGGCCTTCTAAGAGGTTTTTCTGGTTCATTTAGTGCCTGTTTTACTTCACTTTCTTTGGATAATTTTACATGTCTTCAGTTTTTGCTTTGAATGAAGTTTACATGAAGTATACACATTCTTATAAAACAAATTTTACTTTGATCATGAACAATGTGCCACCTACAAATAATAGTTAGGGCCCCACCACTTTGTGGCGGAAGTCCTATATTGATCAGTCTGTCCAGGCGCTAGTGCGTGTGTCAGAAACTCATCGTGTCCGAGCTATAACTTGTTTATCTTTTGAGATAGGCTTTGGATATTTGGTATGTGGGAAGATAAAATCAAGGTCACATTATTGCTTTCTAAAAACAAATTCATATCCGGATTGTAACTTTTTATCGTTTGAGGTAGGCTTTTGATATTTGGTATTTGGGTAGATAATACAAGGCCATGTGTCGCAAACCATGGTCGATGACCTTTGACCTTGAACTTTGACATGAAAATCGGAGGGGCCCACAGAGATGGATAAATCTCACTAATAATTTTTGTAACAAGGGTGGATCTTGGTAATTGGAACAGTCAAAATAAACCTTTTCCTATGTAGGCGCGAAATGTAAAATTTCTATATTTGTTTATATCAGAATCGAAATAATTCATGGCTGCCACAATTTTATGAATTATTTAATTATGGGTAGACACTATATTCATATTTTACCACTCGCTTACGCTTTTGGCAAAGTATTTTTCAATAAACTGTCTACCCAAATTTAAATAATCCATAAAAATGGGACAGCCATGAATTATTTCTTAAACAAAAAGTTAAACCGTATAGTTAAATTTGGAGAACAATGGCTCAAATCTATGTTCTTCATTGTATTATTCTAAAACATAGGAATTCGTTACAGCTCATATGTCAATATATTTTGAAGATCAATCTCTACATATTATTTTTTGTTTCTTTTCATTCACCACATCAGTTACATCCATCAAAATTTTTAAACCCCTTGACTGTGACTGAACAACATATCAATGCGTATATAATCATGAAACACAAAATACATAATCATATGTTCGATCTCTTCTTATTATCTCTTAATGATATCTAATTGTTTTCGGGTAAATTAAGTAAAAAGGTAAAAACCATACTCTACAATATAGTTCATGTTGTAAGTGATAAAATGGCTAATTTAATATTAAAGAAAATATTTCAATTACAGTTTTTCGTATTTGTTAAATCCTTCAAGCTTTAAAATACATTTTTTTTGTCCTGATCTAATAAGAAAAAGTAAGATGTACATAATTGCATATTAATGCGCGCTTTACCAGTGTCTATCTCGGTAGTAAAAATAGATCGTTTCAATTTTTATTTTTGGGTTATTTTACTATCTATAGGGTAAGCCTAGTATTTTTATTAATGCATTCTATTCTTGACATAATAAAATGTATATACATGCGTTTCTATTATTAATTAGTTATTTAATTTGATAAGAAAAAGGCATTTACAAATTTGTTATGTAATATTACGTAATGTATTTAATCGCTTCAAATGTATTTCTTGGATTATTTCGTGATTTAGTTTTACATGATAAAATGTATATTTTTCGTTTGTTTTTTTATTAGTTACTTAGATAATTTTACAATAAAAGTGCATTTTTAGATTTTCTTAAACGCGCTTGTGACCACTCATGCAGAAAACTTTTTTTTTTTGAATTAGTTAATAATTTATAAGGTAGAAAATAGAACCTTTACGCAGAAAATTAGTCATCTTAAACATTAAATTTAATTTCCCTGGGTTTTGTTAATTGACTGGTTCGAAATCCTAAACTTTCGTGAACGATTCGTGTGTGGTAGTGGTTAATTTAGGGAGGGGCAGAGTCATTTCTGTGATGTAATTGTATATTAGATGTGCCTTGTTTATTTGCTGATTGATTATTTATTACCTGACACTGACTTTTGATGAAAGGTAAAAATGAAAGACCAATTATACTCGCATAATAAGCCGCTAAAATGGCTAAATTAGATTATGATTTTGATATATATTGTATATAGCCTGTTGTTTTGTTTGTTTATTTGTTACTTTCTCTGTACCAATTGTATTATTGGCTTTGTGAGAATAAACTATATATATACAAAATTAGATTGGCATGTTATTTAAAATAATTGATGTCTGAATCAGTGAAAAATGTGGTAGAAATTAGTAAGCAAAAGAAATTTCTCAATAATAATAAAAAGCACGAAAGATATAGATTTTTTTATTTAATTCAAGATTTAAAAATTTTGATGTTAAGATAATTTAATGAAGCAAGTTATATATATAATAATACAACAGAAAAAAAAATCAGTTACGTTCGAATAAAGGTCATCCACAGTTTATATTGTTGAAAATAATTGTAGAAGTTAATAATCTCTTCAATTGTTTTGCAAAATAAGACTCTTTTTCTAATTGTTGTTTTTATATTTTAAATTCTGAAAATTTTATACAGTTCTTAGCAATGTTTATGCACATGAATGCTAGTTTGACGTTTGAAATACATTACATTGCAAATCTTTTGAAACAATTTTAATCACAGTAAAATTAAATCAATAGAAATTGTAAATTGTCGTATGTTTTCTTTGCTTTTCCGAGGACGCGATAACTGCCGATAACTGCCGATCTTACATTCACATTTTCCCAGAAAGAAGCACTTGACAATGGTCAATTTATTTTTATTGGTAAACATTTTCCTTCCAAAACTTTGCTTCTTTTATTACAGTACTCTTCTCAAAGTTGAGATATTATAATCAAGATGGTTATTTCTTGCCTTTCGCAATCGTCTATGTTTGCATCCCTTTACATATGATGACATTTTTAATAAAACAAATTAAAATCTTTTTAAAACCAAATGGGATACACCTTTAACACAATCTAATTAAAATTAAATCTTTCACTTGCTCCCACCCTTTTTGTTTTAGGTCGTAAGATCTAACAACATCGCATTACAGGTCACGTCAGGGGTCACAATTTGTAATTTTGATCGTCCAATCAAATTTTAGTTCGAGTTGAGTGATTCGACCAATCAAATACTGGTTTGTATATCACACTAGGCTTTAGTGTCAAAATGGCGATGTCCGATGCATTTTTGCAGTCTGAAAAGTTTTACAAATTATTTTAGTACTCGAGAACTCAAAGAATGATGTTGGATTGTTTAGAGAAAGAAATGGTTGCGTTGCCGTTCTTCCTAAAGCGTTAGGGAAATTCTTTCCACTTCAAGATGTATCATTTACATTCCAATGAAGAAAAAAGATGAACAAATCGTCATCGCGCTATTTGAGAGATGTTGGTCTGCTTTTGATATAGCTTGTGGAGAATCAAGTAAACAGAAGTTCAAAACTGAACGGCAGTATAGAAAGGTTAGTACGTAAATTATATACGAAAATATGAACTTTTTTCACAATAAGGAGCGAATTTTTTAACAAGAAAAGGGGGGGGGGAGATAACATACGATGAACATACAACATGGTATCAGTAAAATAGTACTAGTATATAAAACATGTAACTAACGTGGTTAGGAGATTGATAGGGGGAATTAATATTAAACATTTGACAAAAAACTATCAATAAACTACTAGTAGACATGAATTATTCATCATATTTCCTATTGCTCCAGTTTGAATTGACATTCATGGCTTGTAAGTGTCAGAAAAATTTAAGGTACATTGATCACCACTAATGAAACGCCATCTCATTTGTAAAACAAAGTTGTGGATTTTTTTTTCTAAAAATTATTTGTCCAAAAAAGGTGTGTGAAAATCAATGCTACAAATAAAATAGTTATATAGTTATACAAGTCACTTAATACATGTATAAATTAACATTATCAACAATTTCATTTCAGATTTCTGAAAATATTACAATATCAAAGACAGATTTATAGATATCAGATGTGCAGCACTGAGTCTAGCTGGTGACCCCGTATGGAGAAGCAATTTTCAAAAGTTTTAAGTTTCTGTTCAAATTAGATGAGTTTCACACATGATGCCAACTTGGTAAGTGGAATGTTTAAATCTTGTTTTTTTTTCAATCTACTAGTACAATGTATCTTGTAAATAAAAGTTTCAACTTGTACAGATCTTCATAAAGTGGATTGTTATTTATAAGTAACCTCACCACATAGATGCATTCTTATATTCTGTACGAAAGTAATTAAAATGCAATATTAATAATCAAGAATTGAAAAGAGTGCAGTGACATGCAGTTTAAAAAATTTGCATTTAAAATTTATTCACAATACTAAATATGGTTTACATTTATGATGTGACCATTGTTTAGATAAATACATGTACCTTGATTTATAACAGCATAAGGATAGCTTGTAAAATTGGTTCTTTGGCTACATGTATGATTAAAGGTGCTAATCAATTTGTAACTTTGAATTAAAATTATTGAACCATTTCCTGTAAAGATATGCAGTTGACTGAATAATAGGGAATAAACTTGATACACATAAAGAATTTCTTCTTTACCGAATGTTATAGAAAATTTAAGTTCTTATTTTCTTCCAAGCGACTGCTCTGATTTTCTCATGTTTTCAATTGTTTAAGGAAGAAGATGATCATCACTGGCTTTTCTGTTCTGGTCCAAAGTGCCACATGTACTACACACAAATACTCACAAAAGAGTTAAAACAGATGAAAGAAAGTCATGACTTATACACTTTTACACTGTAGATGGATAACAGTACCTTAAAGAATGCTATTTTTTCAAAATCTATCATCTATTGCACTTCAAAGGGATATACATGTTTTATACATGTACAATGGACAGGAAGAAATTGGAATTCTTCAGTTGCTTTTATTTTATATTAAAATTATCATCTGCATCAACTGACTTAGAAATTAAAAAATATTCTGAAAACAAAAACTGTTGTATGATAGTTTTTTGACAAACAATTTTATAAATGCAATGTACATCTGAACTAAAGACCTTGGAATAAAATAAAAGTGGAATACCTGCTGAATGTAGTTGCAAATAATGCAACATATGTTTCATCTGATTCTAATGTCGGTATGGAGTCTGATCATGATAAACAAGAGTACAACTAGTCTGGCTATAAAGATGAAGAAAACAAATCTTCAGTATTACTTGATGATAAAATACATTTAATTGTATGTACCTTTATGATTATCAACTGCCATACCAAATTTTCTTGTAGAAATTAGTTTGTGTATTTGAATGGTATTTAATGCCACTTTCAGCAATTTGTCAGTTATATAGTCACATCCAGTTTAATTGGTGGAGCAATCTTAAGTACCATGATGAAAACCATGACCTTTTGTAAATTGTGATTAGATTTGAGCACACCCATAATAAGACTCGAACCTGCAACCCCACTGTTAACAGTCATGTAACAAATGGGATTTAACGTCAGTTTCAACAAATTTTCAATTATATCGTTTTCAAGTTTTTTATTGTCTTGCCTGTGGGGACTGGAGTCAAAACATAGGAATCTGGCGACTATATAAACACTATATATTTTTTATCTGTGTAAGCTTATGATAGGTACTACATTAAAGTTATTGGATTAGGTCAGTTCCTAAGTAACCATGACAATAATTGGTATAAAAACAAGAAAACTAGAAATACTTGTCAGTAAGATTGGAGTTGAGCACACCCTCCCATCGGTGAAACTCAAACCCAGAACCTCAGTAGTGACAAGCACTTGATCAAAAGTAAAATTACTATGTTAATCACTTAAAGGGCTCTGTAATCAAGAGAAGACCAAGACCCCTAAAGATAAGAAATGCACATATTAAAGATACTCCAAACCAGTAGGAAGAATTGCACTTGTGTATACTACATTGTACTTTACCAATTGAAAGTAATGTTTCTGTCAAGTCTGGCTCTAATTACATACACCTGAATACAAATTGAAAATGAGAAAATGTGTATCGATGACATTTAAGTCTGGATTAACACATATTGGTTAACACACTCATTTTTCTTCTCTAATTTCACTCTAGCTAGAAAATATTTGGCAAAACACTATAAAGATTTGCCGGTGAAGAGATATCATTATGTTGTAACTGTGTACTAAGTATCATAAAGATGTGACATCATCTTCCTAACAATGCTTCAGTGCAAAGGTAAACCTGAGGTTGGGTGGACGAAAAAACGAGCCAAAAATCTGTACATCTATGTGCCCAACAGGTGTACATGATAAAATGCCAATAATGTAGACTAATACTGGATGCACTGAAGCCAGAGACTGTGGCATTTGACTACTATTGTGGAAACTAAACTAGTATAGGCATATATTTAACATTCATTTGACATATTGCACATTTTAGTAATGTACATGTTGTACATGAATATTACAACTTTAGTTTACCTTAAACACTGTTAAAGGCGAATTAAGAATCCTTCCACCTGTGCCTGCTTTTTAAGGTAGTCATTCTGGATTGGTCTTTTGGCCTATAATTCATTTTGTGTACATTTGTAACAAGAAATATAAAAACTTGAATCTACAATTGATTATGTGGTTGACGACTACCTTAATCCACAAGTCAGCAGAAGGTTTGAGGTTTTCTGTTGGGTACTTTGGTTCCTAATAAAACTGAAGGTCATGAATTTGATGAAAGTAGAAAAACAAAAATTCAAATTGGAAAACATACCCTACCATGATTTTGAAATAAAATCACATCTGGAACACTAATTTTTTCAAATGGGAAAATTAAAAAGGATATGCCGAAAGTTTAACTGTAGGAAGTGTGTGAGCTACATGGTTCAGTGGAAGAAATTTCAGTAACTGACCATGCTGAAGCAATTTCAAATATGAACACAAAGTTTAGGTAAGGTGTTATGTTTATTGTCACAATTGTAAATAAGCAATTAAAAATGAATAATGTCTAGAGTGATCTCTAAGTCAATAAATGGGTTCCTTTAGTTTATGATGGTGTAACATTACACAAAGTAACAAGTCATATACAGGCACTGCCAAACAGATTTGGCTCAAGCAATCATAGCATTTTAATGACCATCTTGGTTTTCTTGTCACTAAGTCCTTTCCACTTCCTTTGTATTTTTTAAAGAAATCTTCATGTCTGCGTGAAATTTACTGTTCCTGGTTAAAATAATACGTATTTATCCAAGTTTAAACTATAATGCAGGCCGATATAAACCGCATGATCCAAAAGCCTTTTTAGTTTTTTCCATCAATACCTTCGTTGGTGACAGTTTAAATTTAAATTGGAGGCTGTCAATTAGTTTTGTAACTGGGGACATCTTCCTTCATTTTTAATAATGCAAAGCATTTCAGCCCGATTCCAGTGTGTAAAAATGCTTCCGTTCGATTTCAAGTTTCACCTGGTCCTGGGTACGGCTGGTGAAATGGGCTGGTGTAGCTTCGATTTGCACGAATGAAACTCCACAAATAAAAACCACATTGTGATTTAAATCGTATGTACAACTTTCGATACGTTGTTTATTCAGTAGATTCCATATTTGTAAGAAAATTTGCTTCAATTTGGTTTGTTTACATCTCCGGTAACAATCCTGTTGACGTATTGTAATACATTTGATACACTTTGGCGTCGAATGGAAAATCCCGATTTGCCGATGTTCCGAATGTATACCCTAAGATTGGCCAAGCTAGATTTTGATTGGCCAACAAAAATTCTATGCATATGACCCCTGACGTGACCTGTAATGGGATGTTGTTAGATCTACACGCAACGACCATAGCAAAAAGGGGGGAGCAAGTGAAGATTGAATTTTAATTAGATTGCCTATAACATCTCTGGATATGGTTCAACCCATATCTTTTCTTGTTAGAGGAAGCAAAAGATCGTGGAAAGTAAACACCTTGTAACTAATTGCGTTAGGAACCAACATCGTTAGACAAAAACCACTTATATGAGATAAAAAAATTATACTGTCATTGAGTGCTTTTTAATTTATGCAAATGCAAGAAAGAAGTTGTCGATATATTTCAAAATCGCGCTAAAAAGAAATAGGTCATTGATACTAACTTTAGTGGAAAAAACTCAAAGAGACTCAAAAAACCTTTTGATATTATTTAATCTCGTTCTAACCAGTTATATAATAACGTTAAAACCTTTAATTCCCATCGCATTAGCCTTAGGATAAAAAAGAGGGGAGTTCAGTAGGTCATTAACCTATATCATGAATAATTGATAACAACTCCCCTCTTATTTTGCCCTAAGCCCATGGCGGTTGAAAGGGGTGAGAAGTCCCAGCAGGAGAAGAGATTTTAACTTATCGGTCATTTATCACTTAATTAAGACCCGGATAACCCGAACATCAGAAGTTGGCCCAAGTAGTCACGATATTATTATGGACCTATCGAAATCCCCTCTTAATTTACTCTAGGGCTATGGCGATTGAAAGGGGTGTTTAGTCCTATCTCATGAATAAATGTCATCATATCAGCATTTTTCACTTGCTTTGTATTGCTAGGGTCTCAGGAAGGATTTTATATATGTTATATGGTTTTAATTGTATCGCAAAGGCCACAGGAGTGATTTTGCATGTGAAATATGGTTTTTAATTGTATTGCTAGAATCTCAGGAGTGATTTTATATATGTAATATGGGTTTTATTTGTATCGCAAAGGTCTCAGGAGTGATTTTGCATGTGAAATATGGTTTTAATTTTATTGCTAGGGTCTCAGGAGTGATTTTATATAATATGGTTTTAATTGTATCGCACAGGTCTGAGGAGTGATTTTATATGTGTAATGTGGTTTTTAATTGTATCGAAAAGGTCTCAGGAGTGTTTTTTTATGTGTAATATGGTTTTTAATTGTATTGCTAGGGTCTCAGGAGTGATTTTCTATGTGTAATATGGTTTTTAATTGTATTGCTAAGGTCTCAGGAGTGATTTTCTATGTGTTATATGGTTTCAATTGTATTGCTAAGATCTCAGGAGTGATTTGATATGTGAAATATGGTTTTTAATTGTATTGCCAAGGTCTCAGTAGTGAAATTGTATGTGTTATATAGTTTTTTACTGCATAGCAAAGGTCTCAGGATTGATTTTATATTTGTATTATTGGTTTTCGATTGCATTTCTGATGTATTAGGAGTAATTTTATATGTTGAAAACCTTGATGAACATTTTACAACAGAGAATTTTTATAATAAATTACCCCTAAATTTATGAAACTATACGGTTTAACATAATATATATATACAGTTGGATTAGTACATTATATGCAATAAAGATTAATTATAAAAGCTTCCTCGGGAATGTGTAATAATTACTGTAATCAAAATAAAATGGACGATTAACTCGTTTCTTTTACACTCTGATAAAACATATGTATAGGTCCAATATTAAAACATTTCCATGTTTGGCCCAAATCCCGAACGTGAATATTTAATAAAAATACTCAACCCCACACATTTGCTCGTATGCTTGTTATGTTGTCAAGTTTTTTGTGTTTGTATTACCTGTTTGGACTGTCACAAATCATTTAAATGATGATTAAATGAAAATAAAGTATAATTATTTTATTATCTTTTCAATTTTTTATTTGCTTACTATAAACCAGCTTGATTCTCAAGATTTTATTTAAAATGAGCGAACGTTTCATGATTTTTACAAAGCACGATATAGGCGTCTCCATTTGTTTTCCCTCAAACGAACAATTGAAGCGTATAGCTTATCTCTGATTGGTTAATTTTTAAGTGGTTCGTCTGGAAGAGCGTTCGTTCGTTCTTGGTCCGTTCGTATGTCGTTTTTGGTTCGTCTATTTAACGTTGGTACGGGAACGTTTTACGTTTCAGGAGGTTTTATTCAGACACGGATAAAGTTTGCCCAAGGCTTCAAGATATAGGAACGCGATTTGTTCTTATCGTCATCTTTCACTAATTCGGTCCCGGATAACTCAAACAATCAATTATGTCACAAACATTTACCAGATAGGTTAATGGTCACTGTTCAGTCTTAAATTTATTATTATTTCCTAAAATCCCTAAATGTTGAATTGTAGGGTTATTCTATGAAAACGTACTATAATAGAAGTAAATTGAATTTTTTCTTTCATTTACATTCATCTTTACAATACTAGTAGATATCGGAATAGTTGCATGTATGACGCTAATAGAGTTAATTTTTTACGATTTTAGTTGTTTAACCTATGGGAAAATAACTTCGTTAAGATATACATGTAAAAATGGAACAAAATAAAAATAAATAAAAAAAAGAGTCATGAGTCATAAAAATAAACCAGCCATTTTGTAAGTAAAATCTTCGGACGAGGCAAACACGGATATAACCCCTGACTTAAAAAAAATTATTTTTATGATGATTCTTTTGAAATTATAAACTTAATTAATTGCACAGGATGCATTGTTTTATTTTGAAAGTGTGACAATTTTTATTATGAGAATAGGCACTACTTGTCTAAAAAGAAGACTAAATTTGAAATGAAAAGGTTCCGTTTGAAATACAGAGTCAGGTGCCAAAAGAGAGATGACTCAAGTTTATATTAAATTACTCTTCATGCATTACTTAAACTCTCCCAAATGAATATAATCATTGACGGATAGCGTTATTTACACATAGCGGTATTGACGGGTCGTATTGCCGGCTAGCTTCATTCTAGTAGCGTTTTTTCCTTCATTTTATCAGACGTACAATTTATAATCGGTTAAAATACATTCCTAATATAATATAAGACCAACTATTAAATCCATGAAATAGATATGCCTGATCAAAAGAGTATAATACAAGACTTGTTATACAAAATAAAACGCAGAAAATATTTTTTAAATGTAAACTAATTTAATCTAAACTTGATTTTAATACTAAGATTTATAGAGTAAAGTATTTTTTTCAACAAATTTGTTTGCAATGCATTAGATAAAGCTGCTCGAGGAGTTGTTAATAGAAATTGCAGAGTTAATTTCTTTTTGCTGCTGAAACACGCGTATATTGGATGTCGGAAATGTCAAAAATAGGATTTAATATTAAATATGTAAAGTCAATCGGTCTAAAATCTTAACATGGGACCAAACAGTTGTCTTCGATGTCTTTAAAACAGATGAAATTATTGTAAATTTTAAAACAAAAGATTATTGATTAAAGCTTAAAAAATATCGACTTCAAGAATGACAGTATCCTAGGTGCAAGTCAGTTTGAGTTATTAAGATATTCCACTTTTATGTTGTCGGTTTCAACATCGAAAGTAACTATTTTTCTGTTTATATTTAATTCAATTTCAGTATCTGTTTCGTTTTAATACAAATTTATTTTGGGGAATATCTTGCTGCTGTAAACACGATGTATTGCGACTATTATGAATGGCACATGACGTATCATTCTCATTCAAGCGATTGGACAGACGAGAAGAAAGTTAATCATTCTGCGCGTTACGTAAGTTATGTGTTGATCGATATTTTTGCAATTTTCGCTTCAAAATGGTAACAATTGTTTAATATTTTTTAAAAAACGGACAAAAGGTAAGCCCTCTCTCTCAATTTCACAATCCACTATTAATGCCGCGCTTTCATTGCTCTTGCCTGCTTGGAGCAGGATTTGCTTACCCTTACAGATAACCTTTACTCACCTCCAGTGTTTAGTGGGGTTCCTGTTACTCAGTGTTTGGTTCTTTTGTTGTGTGTCTGTTTGTTTTGTTGTTTCCGCTGTTGTTGAACCCATTATTTACATATTGGTTTATTAATATGCATACTTTTTTCTTCAAATTGGATTATCTTTAAATATAAAAGTATGCAAATATACAATTATATATTTTCAATTTATGAAGTTATCTATGAACTTGCTCCATTACAGGAAGCCGTTGGTCTACATTTAGCATAAAAAACTGATTTAAATATTGAAAGGGACAGCGTTTTAAAGAAAAAATCGGATTCACGTTTGAAAAAAACAATCACTGCTCTATCTAACTTAATTTTGGATTTATCTTTTTTCTTTCTATACAAACCGTGTAGTGCAGATATCAGTATTACCTTCTAGGAAGAGATTAATTCTTCTTGATTAAAATCCTCTCTAATATACGGAAAAGGGTATTATTACAATGCCAGTTTTGGTAATAGTATCGTGCTTTTAACTAACCAACTAGATTCCTAATTCATACGCTGCACAATATTTTGAGGTATTTTTTACAATTATCGTTGAATTTCGCTATACAGATGATATCATTATCGTTTAAATATTCACCCAATAATGACTTTTTGGGAAGAGAAAGAAAGCTGTCAATCACTAGTTCCTAACACATATACTAGCACCTTCATTTTTTGAACACCTGGTTACAAAAATAAGTGTTTTTTCTTTGATTGGAAATCTTTTTGACTTTCACTGGAACTATTTTTATTTAAACAGACATCTGTTTGTACGTTTTGGTTTTTTGGCCTTCGTTTGTCACTACTTAAACGTGGTTAAACAAACGATCCGAAAATTAGGAACACACACTATGCCCATCTATGCTGTCGAAATAAACTTTTATTAAAAACTGCAGTTTTATTAGATCTAGTAATTATTTCAGTTTATTAAATAACTTTTTGACAATATGTGTATAAACGTGAAAATGTGTTTTTTTCAATTGAACACTATTCTGTATTTTATTTTGTTGATTCTGGACATAAACTGTTCTTAAACAGATCTAAATTTTAATAAGTATTTTTTAATATTGTTTGGAAGTGAATTGTTCATATTCATCCATTGTACTTTGCACAAGGTTATGTACAGTTTGAATCTTAGAAGCACTGAAAACAAGCCGTCTTGATTCCATGTCGTGATTTCCCGAAGTTAAATGTTTCGTAGGTGGAGTGCTTTATTTATGATCAATTACTGATCCATGAAATGTAATTAAACGTGTTGTAAAAGTGATAAACAATATTTTTATTACAATATATAACTGCTAATACCTTTAAATAATTTAGATTTATTTATTTGATTCAAATTTGTTTGAAACAACATTACATGAAGCTGCTAGTGGAATAGCATAGTTGTTCACAAAAGGTCGAGAAACACAAATTTTGAATATGACTGCCGGTTAACGTCACAAAATGGGGTTACACTCTCCATGGTGTCAAGTTGATCGGTTCAAAATCAGAGCATGGGACCATACAGTTGTCTTCAGGGTCCCTATAAAAGATGAAATAGATCTTTATAAATTTATAAATTTCAGTTGTTGCGTATGGCAACATTTAGTCGCCATTATGACTTAGTTGACTATTACGAAATATCTGTCACAAATGACCGTTGATTTGTTCCGTTTCCCATCCCTTCTTACGGGATTATGACTAATTACCGTAAATTTTGACCTCAGTTACTCACCCCTCCGGTGCACCTGGATTAATTCCCGTGTTTTAAGTGGAATTTGAGTTTACTCATTGTTTTTTATTGTGTTGTTCAGTACTACTTGGTATTATGGAGTAGTTTGGTGGAAATGTAACATATGACTGTAAGGTAGACATCATAACTGTTCGCGTTAATTTGAATGCAGAAAGGTGCATGAAATTCTTAAAACGAGCAAATTGCCCCATTTTGACAATCATCTCCTACGGACAGACCCATCTTTATGGAATACAACGCCAGACTGCATCGTGCATGTGTCTCAGCGACTTATTAAGTGACAAGGCGGTAAATGAGCAGCAAGGTTTCATGTCTTAAATCAAATTGAGCGCACGATGACATCTTCGGTTGTCTTGTGCAGGAATGAAGACATTAGCAAAACTAAACAAGCCTTAAATTATAAACGGCAACTTTTGACATAAAAGCAAATTTGTTTAGTTTGGTATGAGGGGGCGTTTAGATGCTATCAACCGTGTAAACGTAAGTTAAACCTTTCTTACAGAAGCTGATACTAAAGTGCAGACGTTTCTAGCATTTTTGACTGTTTATCGTCAACGGAATATGAATGACATAGACCAGTTGTTCGACTTAAACCGTTATGTCTGTTTGAATAAAATTTTGTTGAATTTAATTTGATTTAATTTGATTTTGTTAATGCGTATTACCAATATGCATTTGGCAATCATTTTATTTAGTACTACTTGACAAGGATTGCCAGTTCTCCTACCGCAGGTCGGGGGTTCTCTCCGGGTACACCGGCTTCCTCCCCCAATAACAACTGGACGCCATGAAATGGCTGAACAATTGCTGAAAGTGACGTTAAAACACCATTCAAACAAACAAACAAATATTTAGTACTACTAATTGCATTGAGCTGTTTTTAAGAAAAGCGACCCTCCATAATCTGCGAATTTATTTATCGCAAAACTAGAGTGTTGTAACTTTTTTCTAAGTGTGTATCAGTTAATTGTAATTACAGCCATCATGTCCAAAAGATCAGTTTGTACGGAACGGTAAGTTGTAGAAATACCAACCATATATATAGAGTGTGTGATTTTTTAAGCAAGTTTTAAGGATCATCGTAACCTTTGCATAAAATACCATTTTATGCAAACAGTTTTATACTATCTATACTACTATAGAGCAGACCCCCTCTCAAAGTTCCAACTTTCTGTTCACAAAGATACCCTTGAAGGACTATGTACAAGACGACAAGTAAATACAAACCCGCACTGCTTTTCAAAATAATAAACAGTTGTTCTATGGATTATTGATAAGATTTTTGAGTTATTCTCTATAACCAATTATTTATATTTTATTTATATAAATTATTTAAACCATTTATATTTCTAATTGACACTGTTTATTATACATAGCTTCTAAATGCTTGATTATAATAAATAACTGTTAGGAATGTACCATGTATGTCAGTATGTCAGTATTTTAACAAAGATATTCGGATAACTTACGTGGATCCAGGACAATTTTCAGGAACCTCTATCTCAAACGGATTCGGCTGTATACTATCTAATTTAAAATGTTCACATAAGAGACCCAACAGTACAACTTTTTTTATGGCAGCAAGTTTGGCTACAAAACAAATAGAAAAATTACGAATAAAATGATTTTGGCATAGTTACCATTTTTCTACACTTATAAATTATAAAATCCTAATCATATATAAATACTAAATGTTTTAACGTTATCTTAATATTATATGTTAATCCGGTTTTAGGGTATATTGTATGTTATACGAGATCTTCACATGAAATTTGAACCGTATCCCTTGAAGCCCGAATAACAATTATATTCTGTTGAAGTCTTCTTGTACTAATAATCACGAGCTTATCAATTTTGTACATATACTATGTTAAAACAAACGATATTTATACTGAACATCAAATAAATAACAATACAGTTACATTTTCTTGTGTCATTAACAATAGCTAAATTTCACGTTTTTTAATGTAGATTATCCATATTCTATAAATAACTAACTTTAAGCCTTAATGGGGGGAAAGTGTTACGGTAAAAGTTTTTGTAGCTCAGACTTCAATTTCTGTTTATATATTGGAGCATGTACTGTTTTTGATTGATGTGCAGATGTGACAGTTTATGGAAGGGAACCGAAATAAGAAAACAAGTCATTATATTATATTAATGATGGAGCTGCTTAATGAAACGGTATTCATAGAAGGCAATATGCACGATGATTAGATACTGCAGGTAATGCAGTTACTTGTTTGCCAATCTTTTATTGCGCCTCAAATTACGTCTCCCATTTGTTGTTTGTTGTTGGGTTGGTAGACAGCACAAGATGATATGGATTTGTTACCTGTGACCGGCATAATCTGAGTCATAGAAAAGTGTCTGCTTATAAATGTAGCGCCTGTGGCACGAATAGAATGATTAGTTGCAAGTGTTATATAGACAAATATGTTTGCCAATTTTTTGCATATTTGCCTATCGGTTGTCTTTGAAATGAGCAAACATCGGTAGAAATATAGCTGTCTTCCGGATATAGTCAAAGATGATCACAGTCTGGGTTTAGTTTACTGATGTAGGTTTCAAAATTAGCTTTGCCCAGATATTGTTCCATGTCAGACACCCTGTCATTTTCTGTTAGTTAACATTTTTCATTACAAATTTACGTCCCGTATCAGCGTACGTTTTAACCTGCTAGCCTTCTTGCGCTTAAGGTTACAAAGTTTATTTTCCATACTTTCTTTGTAAAATATGCCCTCAACAAATTACCTGCAGAATTGTTTGCTTTTGTAGTGTTATTTGGTACCACGTTTTGGCGTTTGGCAATTATTTCTGTATCGGTATAAGTTACAAAATGTTTCATGTTTTACTTTTGTTAGCAGACGATAAAACCTCTTACTCGAGCTTTCAGTGATAGTTTAGTAGTTTGTTTTATAATTAGCTTGTATTTGGTGATTTCAAAATTAAAAAAAATCATATTTTATTTACATCACTTAAACATTGTTCTGATCATGACATTTTTACGATGTGTGTAAATGCTTTCGAATCGGAACGAAGTCGGCCATTATGTATAATTTCCCACGGGCTCCAGACGGGATAAAAACACCTTATGTATACGGCTGTAGACGTATACATAGTCTGATGTACACTTGTTGTTCGTAGTCAATCAAAATCCAAGGTTTTTATTCGATCAATTATATAATTTAAATTAATGACATTTAACAATGAAATATATTTCTACTAAAATAAAATGCTTTGGTTAAATACCTTGTGAAAATCCTGTTATTCCAGGTTTTTCATACAGAAAGCATCACCCTTTTTGATCGCCTCAAACTGTTTTCCAATTAAACAAGCAAATGTCGGACCAACTTCGCCTTCTTCAACTAGATTCTCTGTTATCCCCCAACATATAGATAAATATCATCAACAGATCAAAAATACATAAATATCGTTTTTTAAATACAAATGTAAGCACAGCAATCAACAATTCATTAACAGTTAGTGAAACTATAAAACTACTCGTGAATGCATTTTTTTGGAGATTAAGATTTATCGTGAATGATACCTAAATGGGTAAGCTTGAGATGTGTACACAAACGGATGTCTAGTGTAAATAAATTTACTAGGACATATGGGATGGACGTAAATATATATTGATACTGCCTCTTTTAGTATTAAAAAATACATTATTAAAATACATTTTTCTAATGATCTGAATTTAAGTTCTGTACTCACTGGTACATCGATTTGAGAATTTCTGCGTTTTCTTTTGAATGATCTATTAATTCATTGGGTTCCGTCCCAAAGTGTTTAGCTTCTGTTAAACCACAAAAGTTTCTAAATTTGTTGTATGGAGGTAATCCATGATCTCGACCCCTCTGTATACTTATGGCAGGAAGATCCGAATTGCCAAACAAATAGTTACGGATTCCGTCTTCAAAAAAACTAAAATTAAAACGCAAGTATTTGATTAGCTGATTTACATCTGAAGCTGTTGACCTACTATAGATACTACTAAAATTGTAGATTCCTTTTTTAAGCGCTCATCACAAAACACAGAGAAATAGCGCAGTATTAACCCATATAAGGTTGCGTTCATTAAATGTTGCATATGCAAAATATTTAATTTTTATATCGATAATTGCTTTAAATAATTAGCAATTAACGATTAATTACGTCCGCAAATTTGTAACTGATGCGGTCCTCCTTTACATTTAAAAATGTATTTCCGAGGCAAGGAAAACCCGTGAGGGACAACAAACGTACGCCTACCCAACTGGCAACTATATAATTAGAAGGCATTTATTACGAGATATATTAGTAATCAATGAGAAAAGCCTAACTTTAATACTGATCACAGTGAAAACAAAATTTGTATGACCCACCAGACATGTCTGGAGAAAATCCCTTCGATTCCAATCGTTTTCTTGAAGTGAGCCGGCTGAATTTTAAAAAAAGAATGAACTGTTCTCTTGATTCAGGTGACGGAAGTCTATAGCTGTATTTCGTACTTCAATATGTATATGGTTACATGTAGTTGATGTTGCATATTAAAAATATTTAATGTTGATATCGATAAAGTTGATTATTAAATTATTTCTCTGTGTTCTGTGATGGTCGCTTAAAAAAGGGGTCTATAATTTTTGTAGTATAGATGATAAACATTTTGGTTAATATCTGAGAGACAACGACCCCAAATTTATGCAAAGCAACTCATCCCTGTCATATTAACCTACAGTTGTGTTTATTAC
Source organism: Limnoperna fortunei (assembly GCA_944474755.1). Classification (NCBI taxonomy): domain Eukaryota; kingdom Metazoa; phylum Mollusca; class Bivalvia; order Mytilida; family Modiolidae; genus Limnoperna; species Limnoperna fortunei. Next base: position 38,580,086 of record OX104113.1, read on the forward strand.
ATTATTATCATAAAAGTAACCACCACCATCTTTCTAGTTATACATAGGGATATTGCTATCAAATACCTCACCATAAGATTTAAAATTTAAACATGTAATTCTCTGAGTCTAAGCATTAACACTGAGATACACCTCAAGATAATGCAAGACTTGCCTGTCGGATGCCATTGCTGGTTTAAAACTGGCCCATCTTATGAGGTCATTCAAGCGAACGCCGTTATTTTGTTCAATAATGTGTGGGTTCAGTTGTTTGCTCGTCAAGCTGAAATCTTCCTGAATCATATATATATTGGATCTAAGTAGGACTGAGTAGGCATAATTATTGAATGTTCGTATCTGAATGCAGCAGCTGCAAAAGCGTTTCTTATTGAAGGATCCACTCTATGGTCATATGTGTTTACGTAACCAGTAGGTGCTGGTTTTATGTTGTACAAACTGACTGCGTCATCCCCAATTACTAGTGTTAGATATTCGTTGTACGTTATATGTTGGATTATAGCACCCATAATTTTCCGGGTTTCTTGAAAAACCTTCTCCTGGTTCCATTGGGGATTGATTTCAGTCAGTTAACGGGCGATTCTGTTGTGTTCTCTGACTTCCAAAATATGCAACGCTCAAAGAGTAGGGATGACATTGACACGCTCATCACCTATTATAAAGACATAAGACCCTGTTGGAAGCAAGATATTGTAGCGATATGTTTCAATTTAATGTACATGAGTTAGTGACCAATGCGAAATTTATTTAAAACCTTTTTCCATGAAGATACAAGTTATGTAAAGAGCAACGCCGTGATGTGATCGTATGAAGTCTTTGTTTACATTACGAAGGTATCAGTTATATGAAGTTATTAACATATATTAAGAGTTATTAAGAATATGTTTAATTTACGAAGATGTCTTTATTTAGACACACACCTGCTTGTTGGCACTAGTCGTTGAAAGGGTACATTCACTTTTTCCGGCCGGCAACAAGTTTCCTGGCTCTTTTGTTTTCATAAAATCTGAATACAATATTAAATTCTGATGGTAGGCATAAAATTAATCCATATAAGTATGTATTTGACATTTATTGACATATTAAGTAAAACTGTTTTCTTGGTTTCAGGTTACAATCAGGTTACAATAAACATATAGAATATGCATTTCTTACGAGTATCCGTTTCATTTCTGAGTATAGCCAACTCCGCATCAGAACTACCATATAACATACTTCCATCAATGAAAGATGTAAGTTCGTTGATTTCCTCCCTTTTACCTAAAACGAGTATAAAACACATGTAGTTTTGCCAAACTCTCGACAATAGCAGTGTTTTTAAGCAATATAGTTTAAAGACTTATCATTTGTGCTGTATAGAATGTTATGTAGACGTATTGTTTCTTAATTCCGAACAAGTACAAGCTGACTAGTATTACATTCAAAACTTCATTATGGCGGATATTACTAAGTTAACAAAATTACTTACTGGAAATACAATCATCCGATGGTGCTGCTGTTGAACGGACAAATTTAAGACATTCATAAAATGTGGCATCGCCTTCCGGTACTTCTATGGGGAAGCAAACTGGACTAAAAGATAAAAAACTATGTTATACATATGAGTTGTAGGTTGTAGCTTAACTCATAGTTACTGAATATACATAAAGAAATAATAATTCACATAAACAAGTCATTCAAAAATTGTTAAAATAAATTGAGTTTAGTCAATCAAACAATCTGTCAATTTTATTGACTGTATATGATTCTCATAAACAATACAATAATGGCGTTATTTAATGGTGTAAAGATTTAATTCAGAATACTTATTCCTACAGTTCTTTGTTTTTATAACACCAAAACGGTACTTACTTTTCAGCATTTGCTTCTTCACAACAGTCCAAATCACCTATTAATATGATTAATATTTATTTAAAGAAGTGAAGAAATACCAAAGATGCAATAATAAACCTTGATGTCAACACTAATGCAAAAACTTTCAAAAAGGGGGAATCGGGTGCAATGAAGTAGTAAGGAGTTCAGGCTTGTTGGAACATACCTGTGTAGCTGGAGGTTAATAAAGGGTAAGTCACGTCATTGTCCGACTTCAGGAAATCACGCCTAAAATTCCCTTGTCTCCTTTACTATCTAAAGTGTTAAGGTTCCAAAAAGTATGCAAATAGCACAACCAGCAGCAATTCTACCTTACGAGTTTTGCAAGCACACACTGTGGTTATATATAATATACTCCCTAAAAAGCCCTGTATCATTTTACATCCATTCTATCTATGAATTTTCCCCCAAAAATTTGAATCATTGAGAATGTTAAAATGAAGGTAATACCAAAATACCGAACACAGATGAAACTATCAAAACACAAACTACTTATCAAAGTCCGAGAAACCGACAACTCCAGAACCATTAACCAGTTGGTTCAGGCATTTCAAAAGAAATGGTGGGTTAATTTTAAAGTCTGTAAATTAAAGTTAATTGTTTTATAGTAACTGTTGATTGTACGTGACCTTTTCGTATCAGCATGTCTTTTTACCATTTCAGCTGGCGTTAAATTTTAATCGATTCTCCTTTTAAATGCCTAAACTAAACACAGCTGTCTGGTATATTTTTTATGGCCTGTGAACCACGGAATGCATCCCACTCACTTTACATTGTTCACAAGATTGCTACACACGGATGCTTAACCAAACATTGAAAGCAACAGAAACAACATAAAATATTTTTTATTAGCGTGGACTATACTGGAGGGGTTCCCTGAGCTGGAACCAGTGAGCTCTTTAGCACGTTCTGAAATGGCGGATAGGGGAGGACTCGTGGGGTTGGCAGGTTATATAATACAAAAAGTCTGACATCGAACCAAAGTGGTTTAACTGCTTCCAAAATGCTACGCTTATTGCATGAAATGACACTTTTGAAGATTTTAAAAAGTAGTATGCTCACTGTTAGCAACAATAATGTAGCTCCTTTTTTTATGGACGGAGCTACAAAGCGGTCCCATTACTCGTAATGGAGCAGCCCGAGAGTGATTCACACCCGGAGGTTTTATGCATATCATAAGCAATTAAACTGTTTCCCTGGTTTGCTACATACCTTTTTTTATGTATTTGCAGTTTAACTGATATTTCAACAACACCGTATTCGTTAGTTTTATCACTTTATTCGTATTCATGGCATTGTTGACAAAATATGAATTCCGGAAGTGCATAATTTTGATAATATCGGAATCGATTTGGTAAAAAATTTAATTCCGGATGATTTCAGCTGTATTCATTTGCATTATGATTATGTCCCCTTATTACAAATTTTACCGATACGATTCCGAAATTCTACACTACACAATTTTAATTATGTCAACAATGCCACGATTACGAAAAAGTGTTAAAATTATTTAATTAGACATTGTAGACATATCAGATGAACGGCGGAGGAAAGAAAACATATATATTGAATAAAGACAGAGGTTAAATAGTGGAAAACATGTGTAAATCCCAAGTGTTTTTGCTTCATTACGAGTAATGGGACCTCTTTGTAGCTCCGTCCATAAAAAAGGAGCTACAATATTGTAGCTAGCTCACTGTAGCCGCTACAATATACTGAATTCTTTTCCCTACACAAAACTTTTTCCTGATGCAGTAAAAATTGTGTTCCTATTGGGCCATTCTCATTTCCTGTTGATTTGTTGTGCGTTAACTTCTTCTAGTACAAATAATGTTGAACTGGACTAATGAAACACCCAATCAATATACACTTAATCAGTAGCTAATAAAATATCTTATTTTTGTATTGTGATATCATGTCAAAATATATGAGGTACATGGATACAGAGCATACAAGTTTAGCTTTGGTGTCAGCTTAATTGCTTAGCTGGTATTCAATGAGAGATGAGATCTTCGAAGAATTCACAATAACCATGGTAACACATTGTTAATAAATTATAAAAGATCTAAAGCGAAAACACTTTATTTTATGTAGTTTTAATCTTGTTGCTGTCATTAAGATTTATTTATATCTTCATTTACCTGCTGTGATGGTAAAGACAATATCATGATCTATAAACTGTCCCCAAGCCATTACAAGTCCTGTGTACTCTTCGTTTGGAACGTTTTCCGTAGCTTTGAAGACATTGTTACTCAAAGCTCTTGGTGAAGGCAGATTTGTGGAAGTTCTAGGTTAATCTCCCTTTGCTGGATAAAAAAAACAAAATAATTTTATGATTGTTTTGTCAATTTAATCTTATAAAACAACAATAAAATATCCAATTTCAACAATATATGTTTTATATCTGTCTCTTATGATACTGACAATAAACAGGACTTAGAAATCTCCTCTGTGCAGTAAATGATTTTCCCCAGTCTGGGTTTTGTAGGCTGTTACACGATCCATCCATTGTTCTATACTCTGACGGATAACATGTTATTGTAGATTGTGGCTTACACATATGTAGTGCAAATGCTTTTGAAATCACGGCATCTTCCCTTAATGCTTCTTCTGTCAAGCCAGTTCTAAAAAAAGTAAACAAGAAACAAGATAAAAATGAGCTGTGTGTTAAAGCAATAAAACGGTGCGGTGCTCTTGATGTTTTAATAAATTATGAATGTTTATCGTGCAATATATGCCTCTTTATTCACAAATTTTAGATGCACATGTAGGTAAATATCAAGTTTATGCCGAATTATCAATCAGATATTAATAATATTGAAGGAGAATTTAATTTTTAATTAATGTAACAAACATAAAGGAATAATATACATTACATTTCAATCAAACGTTTTGTTGCTTCAATTCTTACGATGGCCTTGGCTTCCAAATCATTTGAAAACCTGTTTTAACTGGAATTCCATATTTTAGTCTTCTACCTAAATAACAAAAGAACGAAAGGGTTTGGAGAATCAACATCGCTCATATTATGACCAAAAAAAAATAATTGTTTGTTTCTTGAATTTGCAAATAGCAACAAAAAGAAACGTTGTAAAAAACCTCTAATTTATCATCCTTCCGTGTGTACTGTCTCAAATACTTAAATCCTTACTGTTTCAATTTATTTAAACTTTTCTGTCGCATAAGTAGATTTCTTTACATTAGGTCAATCAGAAAAAATAATTCTATATTTTTGCTATTTTTATTATGACTCAAGACACAATTAGCATTAAATTGAGCTATCTATTAACACCAAAGGTGTGGACGACAAAACGTGATGGCACTGGCTTACCCGAGATTTAAGTTAAAAGAATTGGTAATTATTTGTTTGTTTATTAATCTAGGAAAAATATAATAAGATAATTCTCATTTTAATGTGTAACATTGCTATCAAGATCCAGGAATTTAAGACCGGAAAAGGTCAAGATCATTTAAAAACCCGAAGGTTTCTATAGAAAATATAAAGTTATAAGTGAAATTTGTACAATTGAAAGAACTAAATAAAGCTGTTACTCTTTATTGATAACAGGATACATTACAACAGCATTGAATTCGTTTAGTGAATGACACGCCATAAATTGAAATTAGAACCAACGTAAACTTAGTTTTTTGACTACTGTAAACCAATAAAATTTCGCGTGATATAAACTTTCGCGGATTTCGCGAGGACGTAACAAACGCGAAAGTTTATATCCGCGAAAAGGTTTTGGAAAATGAATGATAGGGAATGGTGGCACTACTAACGTCTAATACCAAATTTATGTGAAAAACCTTATTTAGAATTACTAAACTAGGATTTCACAATTACAACTTCCGGTTGATGAAACGGTTCTTTCTTATGTTTTAATCGAAATCTGATTATTTTTCTTTTTACGAGTCCTGTTATCGACATCTGTATTGCACTTAAAAGGACGAATTAATTATTTAATTATGTCAGGTGTCAAAAGATCAAACGACTTATTAGCCGTTATGAAAACAACAATCATCCCGGTAAATAACACCTATGTTCACATGCAGGCAAGACAAGGCCAAAAAGGGAAAACGGTTCACTAAAATTGTCGACTTCAAAATTATTCTATTCAATGTGTTGATAATATAAACACAATTTAGATCATTTGTTTTTATTTCCGTTTTCACAAATTAAATAGATTCAGTAAACTAAACTAAACTACATGTACTTGAGTTCATGTTCACGTGAATCAGTCAGCAATACAAATCGATCGAAAAATTATAAAACCGAAGACAACAGAACGACAACTTGAATATTTATTATTTCTGTTGTGCCCATTTGCTATACAAGGATTAGTAGATCCGTGAATATTTATTTTAAATGATATCAATTTCGCGAAAGTTTGAATACGCGAATCAGTTCATTTAATACAAACCGCGAAAGTTTACTTCTGCGAATATTAATTGGTTTACAGTATACTGGGGCTGTAAAATCAAACATAAATAATTATTCCATAACATTGGTAAAATTAGTAAAATTTAGGATAAATAACAGTCAATGCGATTCGTTTTTCTACAGTTAGATCCTGCAATACAATTTCAAAGAAAAACTTGATTTAGATAAGGAGTACATATTTGCTTCTTAACTCCAAGTAGACAATGTTTACATACAAGAAAAAAGTTCAAACACGCTTTCTCATGTCTGTTTCTACTAGATCAACATACAATCGTTTTCTCATAAAAAAATCAGATGGATTGTTATGTCAATATTCGTAACAATGAAGTTGAGTTTACGAGACGACCTTGTGTTTGAAAGTTAACTATACAAAAAAATAAACCCATTCAATACCTATTTGTGTAGCATATTCTCGACAAACACAGTTCGTATATTGGCAAAATCCTTACTCAAACACACAGAACATTGTATTGCAAGCAGTCTGAATGGTGATTTCTTAAAAGTCTAAGAAAATTTCCATCCTGGCAAGGGCTTGAAATATAAAAAGAAATATATAAAGTAGACCCCCTTTCAAAGACTTATATTCTCTAAACCTATCTGGGTGTCTGCTTCTTTGCTTGTTTGTGTTTTATTTTTGTTTTGATTAGTCTATCTAAGACAACATTATCATGCTTTTAATTTTCTAGCTTAGTTGTTCGGTCGGTATTCTTCGCTATTTTTCTTAGCAAATAACTATTCGCTGCACTTTGATGCATAAAGATGGTAAAATGTGAGGCAAAACATTGACTCGTTCCATGTTTATTTCGAATAAAGAATACTTATTCAAAATAAACAAGATGTAATTTTATTCATAAATAATTTTAAAATAACAGAAATCAGACGTATTTACCCCTAACAAATCTTAAAAGTTCAAGTTAAAAAAGTTTAATTAATCAGGTGTCTAAAATTCAAGACCTTCTAAGAGTTATACCAAAAATACAATCTATATAGATTTTATTTGCTTTTCATAATCAAATATTTTTCTTTTACGAAAAAAAATAAACAAACAATATTTGTTTAAATCCGTAATTTTTAAATTTACATGTTTACTTGAGGCTTCCTGTTTGAAACCACTCTTCTGCGTGTTAATATGACTAACACTTTTATCTGAGCTCTCTATTATGTTTACATAGGATACAAATGACATGACATAAAAACAAGTAGAAGGAAAACATATTTGTCCATTTTTGCTTCAAAATTGTTACCTTTTGGTTAAAAAATCAGAATTTTTCTTCTATATCAGACTAATAGTAGAATTTTCTGTTTCGAAAACTAGAAACAGTGCAAATTTATAAATGTATCTTTAAAGTATACATAATTATTTTATAGTTTTCAAAGTGTCACCTGGACCACTTTGCACGGTTTTCTCGTATACAGGTTTTTAAATATAATATAAAAACATTCCAAATTTTGGTTAATTTACATGGTAAAACAATGATAATTAAACAGTCATTTTTTCAGAGAACAAATGTGAGGTCTTTCCCTTCACCTGCGACCTTTGTCTTTACATGTTGCTAAAGACACTTGACGCTTTTGTTTACGATAATGTTACTGTTAGTTACGATAAATATGTAGGCTACAGAATAGAGAGGAAGGCTTGTAGCTCATGACTTTACGGTCAGTTGCTATGATGTACAAATAAATGGTCCCAAGTCAGAAAATGTCTGGTTGCTTTGGACAAAATGTCACTTCCGGTCATACAATATGATATTTGAATTCAATAAGAGATCCCAAATCAGTTTCCCATGTATTGTCTGCTTCAATTTTGTACGGTTAAAGTGTTATTTTATAAAAAGTGTTTATGGTGTCTGTCATGTTGAAAATGGCTGCCCATAACCATTCGACTTTAGTCTTAAATTGAAGGGCTTGACATATTGGTCACAAAAACCTTATATGTTTACTATATAATCTGTAACGGTGTAAAAGTTATTGACAAATAACGCAATTACGATATGTTTTGGCCGCCATTTTGAAACCACCAAACCGAATCACGTACTTCTTGGGATAAAATTGTAGGTCTATTAATTCTCTTTAAAATGAACCATATGTTTCATACATCATCTGTAATGTGAAAAAAAGCTATAAACAAAAACCCATTTCAAAAATTAGAAACATTTTTTTGTACATTTCGAGATGACGAACATTTTTCCCTTGAATTGTCTGCTTCAATTTTGTACGGTTTACGTGTTGTTCTATAACAACTTTTTACAGTGTCGGCCATTTTGAAAATGGCTGCTCGTAACCATTCGACTTTTGTCTTTCATCAAAGGGCTTGTTATGACGGTAAAAACATGCGTTTACTATATATTATCCCTGACGGTTTAAAAGTTACAAGCCAAAACTGATTAGCCGAAACGTGTCAAGGGCCATAACTTGAAAACGGTTTGTCGCACAGTTTTTGACCCTTTAGTTCAAAAGTAGATCTCAATGAGAGGAACATTTGTCTAATATATTGCCTGCTTCAATTTTGTATGGTTTTTGAGTTATAGTGAAAACAAAATGTAAATGGCGGCCATTTTGAAAATGGTGGACCGAACAAAATATGGATCCCGGATATGTAATAAGAACCCTCATATCTACTTGGAAACCAAGTTTTGTGGAAATAAAAAAAAAACTTTGAAGTTCTTCAAAAACGCGTAACCAGGAAGTGGATCGAATTTTTTTTCATGAAAAATCATGGCCATGAGTCAGACAACATTTTCCCTACTTTAGATTTTTGATATCTCTAATGGTTTCTGAGTTTATCTGAGCAAACGGATTAGGGGTTTTGGGGTAGAAAAAAATAGATCGGTTTCCCAGGGTGACTCAGCTCGAGCCAAGGTAGTGTCGGTTAAGTGTGCCAAGTTTCAAATCAATACGTCAAGACACTTTTTTGACATCTGTGGCAGAAAAAAAAAATGATAAGAAATACAAGAAGGTTTTTTCACTGTAATGGGAAAGACCTCAATAATAATCATAAGAAATACAAGAAGGTCTTTCCACTGTAGTGGGAAAGACCTTAAAAATACAACTACATGTGACAAAATTACCATTATAAACTGGATTATGTCTACGAAAAGTTTCTTCCCTCCGAACTCTACAGCCTCCATGACAGCTTCGAATTGGGCTGCTGTTGAATCATTTACTTTACAATCTGTCTCTACAAACATTAAAATTGCAGTCAAAATAAAAACATATCTTGGATTCATCTTAATAGTTATCCTAAATATAAACAAAAAAGTTAAACATTATTGTCCATTTATCGTAAACTATAAAAGTGTTGGTTTTCTTAAGCCTAAACATTTACTTATTTGGACACTTTATATATTAAACATTACACATTTTGATTGTTTAAATATGAATTACACAATTATTGCACCTACAATAAATAAGTAATATTAGCTTATTGACTTAACATAAACAAATTAGAAAGATACCTAAAGCGATCAGAAGCACACACTTACGAATGAGCTGCAGGGCCATGTTTAAAAAGAAACTTGACAACAATACAAGTAACAAAACGTCCATAAAACAATAAAAACATGATCCCTATGAACACAGGATTGATATCCGGTGATCGGAAGTCTCAACGTATTTGTCACCATCTGTCAGACAGATGTCCTAACAATTGACGAGTTCATGATGTTGACCAAATCATTTATATAGGCATGTATAGAACATAAAGGGACGGCCTTAATTTAACTTTCAGGTAGGCTTGCTTAATTAACCTATTTCTAAAATAATAAATGGTGAGGCTGAGAAGATGGTTAAATACGATGTGTATCGTTTATGTTGTCAATACAACAATACTAAATGAATAATATACGCCACGTGATTAATTTCAAATCATGAACAAGTTTTTAAATTACTTGTTTAATGACTTGTAAAAAGGCTTTATTTCTTGCATTATTTCAATTGTCCACTTTATTATTTAGAGCATCTTAAGCTATGCGTGTTCTAAAATAAGTTTTGGCTGTTTTGAAAACAATGTTATTTTGACTGGTTTTGGTCCCAAAAAAAACCAAAAAAACGGGAATGCCAAAAGGAATTATACTTTCCATTCATTATCGTTAAAAAATCCATTGAGCACATTTAAACATGCGAACACTAACATTCCCTCTTATGGAGACCCTGCCAATGAAGCTTTTATTAGACTCGTACGAAGAACCTAGTTGCGTAAGGGAGTTAAAACCGAACTTGATCAAGATGTCTGCTTTGGAGTATTAAAGCCAGTACCGATTTGGGAACCCATTTCATAGTGTCACATTACGGTCGTATGTGGAAGAAAAAAATGTTAAACCTCGTAGAACGATTGATTTCCAGGTCATAAATGCACAGGCCACATGTGAAACTCATCACACCCAGCCGGTTTTTCAGCAGGCCCGTTCCGTTTCAAACGGTAAGAAGAAGAGGGTGTTTGATGCAGGAACGATAACCTACTGGTGTCCCATAAGTGAAGAAGGCCGCCGTCTGGAAATGTTAATACACCTCTTTAGACGGTATGGATACAAAGCAGAACCTAAGGGTTACATTGCTTTTCACGACGGTGAAAGATGAACTGGTTGCTGAACAAGACCAAGTGTGTTGACACATTTCTGTTATGGTCCGACTTCATTGTGGCAGAAATGCAATAACCTTGAACATAAAGATATTTGCTTTTTGCTGAAGATACGACCTACACAATGCTGAGTGCCTTGATACTTTACAGGAATCGTATCCTTGTGCCCCTATCACTTCAACAAGAGGTCCACGAATCGTTGAATTCAGCACACCAGTGTTCAGCATCAATGATCGCAAGAGCCGATTAGTATGTGCTGTGGCCAGTCATTACCGCTGCTTTATGTGATGTGTGCACATTGCCAGCACTGCAATCATATTGCCCCCTCCAACCCCAGCATTACTGTTTGATCCAACTTATTCTTTCCATTGCATATGCCCTGACTACTTCCGTCATGGATACGACTACTTTTAGTAGACAGATATTCGAACTGGTCGATAGTTTAACGTTCACATGAAAGATAGCCTATTAGATTATCTCTGGGATACTTTTATTACATTGCGTATACCTGATGAGCTAGCGCCCGATGGTGGCCCACTGCCACTCCTACTAGAAAGTTCCTAAATGTCTGTGGAGTACATCATTGATTATCATCAGTTGGCTTTCCGCCTAGTAATTACCTTTCAGAAGTTGGGCTATAGACAATTAAGCGTACCATAATGAATAACACGAAACCAGACGGAAGTCTAGACACGGGCTCTTTCTGGAGTGCCATTTTGCAGTACACGGGATAAGGAAACAAAGTTGTATCCCGTCATACGGGACTTTACATCTATTTCGGCCAGAAATTATCAACCACGGACTACTTGGCAAGACACACTATATAAAAAATTATTCTTGTTTTGGAAGATCGTATACAATTTAAATAAAACTTTTTCAATTATTTGCACCTAATATACTATGGACTAAATTCATTTGAATGTGTAGCTACTATTTTATTTTATTTTAATTTTTCAAGATGGTCCTTGCATTACAACAGTAGTTTCTCTGAAGAAAATGTGTCAACAGACTAAAAAGCGCAGGCATTCCGGTTTGAATAATAGTATGTTCCTAAGTAAAGGTCATTGGTTTTGTAATTATAACCCTTTTTATATAATAAGTATAATAATCACTTGCTTCCCTCAAGTCTCCTCATGCATATGTGTACCTTTCTATTTTTTATATCAAAATTAATAACTGTAAGATTTAGAGGTTTTATTTTGTCGTCTGTAATTCTCTACAAGAAACTATACACAATTATACACTATCGAACAATTTTTTATATTTTTTCCACACGTTCATATAGCGAAGTTCGGTTTTTCTTATTACAGACAAAAAACATGGTACAATAGAAAAAGAACAAAGCTATAAAAAGTTCAGAAATAAAAATTGAAGTAATCGGAAGTAATGGGCATGAATCTGACAAAAGATTACTTTAAAAAAAAATGATCTCCTTAACCGCAATTATTTCTGCTATGCAAGCCATTCATCTATGATTGCTACCGTAATTACCGATATCCTGACTGACTGATTCTCCTTCATTTCACATATATATATTCTTTATTCTCCAAAACCAATTAAGGTACAGAGACACAAAATTATACAAAAATACAGAAATACAAAATATAACAGAACTACGATGTACAGTTTACAATCAACATTGTGTTTCAATTTGTGGAAGGTACAGAATTCAAATATATAGTGGACATGTAAATATAGATTATAGTATAAAAAAATAAAATAAATAAAAATAATAATAATAAGGGCATAAAGAGAAGCGTTAGGTTACCCTGGAGGATCTAACCTTTGATTTATGATACGAATAAATTTACATAAATTGTAGAGATCGGGTGGGTGTTGGTTGTTCATCAATTCCCTGAACTTCATGGTGTTTGGCCTATTGTATAGCTTAGGTTTTATGTATAATTTGCGTTCTTCTCGAAGTGATGTGCATGTTAGTAAATAATGATATTCGTCTCCAACTTCTTGGGATTGACATAGAGTGCATTTTCTGTTTTCTCTAGAGATATTTTGCCACCTTCCGCGTTCAATAGGCAATCTATGATTCATAGTCCTGAATCTACAAAGTGTAATATAGTTTTTATCATTCACAATATTGAAGTAGTTTTCGATTTTAGGTTCGTCCTTGTATATTCTGTAATTAAGGGCTTTAGGAGAATCTTGCACATACGATCGCCATTGTTGCGTGAATTGGTCAGTAAGGGTTCGTTTAATTGAGCCACACAACCATGAAATACAAGGGAATCGCTGGTCAATCCACACCTGAGACTTGCCACACTCGTCTAAGATCGATTTAATAAATCTAATCCAAGGAATATTATCATAACAGGTTAAAGATAGGCGGAATAAAATAGCAGGTAGTTTGTTCTCTTTGCCATTAACAAGTTTAGCCCAGTATTTTACTACTCTAAGTTTTATGTTAATATCAAGGGGATATCTTCCTAGTTCACCGTAGATCATAAAATCAGGTGTAGACTTTTTAGCATTAATCAATAATTTACAATATTTAAGATGAACCCGTTCGATAACTGAATTATTTCCGTAACCCCAAATTTCACAACCGTATAGTAGGATTGGTTGAATGACCTTATCAAATAAATCTAAAAGACATTCTAAAGATAAATTATGGGATCTCCCTTTACGTAAAATATTATACATTGCGTGAGTGGCCTTCTCTGCATTGTATTTTTTAGCTTTAGAGAAACTTCCAGATCTAGAAAATTTAACTCCTAAATATGTAAATTCGCTTACAATGTCGACATCTTTACCATCATATTGAAATCGAATGTTATTTCTCAATCTACCTTTAGAAAAAACAACAATTTTGCTTTTTTCTACATTGACCTTAAGCTTCCAAACTGTGCAATATCTTTTGAGTGTATCAAGTTGTTTTTGTAAATCTTTTTCTGATTCTGCCAGTAAAGCAGTATCGTCAGCATATAGTATAAGGAAGAGTTTAACAAATTTGTCAAGTTCATTTTCTAGTTCTTCAGAGATACTTTTTATGCCGATAACACCATTTTCGTGCATAAAATTTTCCAGGTCGTTCACATATAATGAAAAAAGGACAGGAGAAAGATTGTCTGACACCTATGTTGCAAGGGAAATAATCGGAGTATTCAGAACCATTGAAAATACGGGACTTAATATTATTATACATGTTAACAATAATATTGTGCATTTTCCCAATTATGGACGAGCGTAGTAATTTTGCCCATAGGCCTGGACGCCAGACGGTGTCGAAGGCTTTGGCAAAGTCAATAAATGCACAGTACATTTTTTTCTTTTTTCGATTTAGTAATTCATATAATAAATGAAGTGTAAAGATGCTGTCAGTAGTAGAGTATCCACATCTGAATCCAAACTGATTCTCGTTCAAAGTTTCTGAATTTTCTAACTAGTCGTTTAAACGTGAATTCAGGATGGAGGTGAATAATTTACCCATGCAGCTAAGTATTGTAATTGGTCTGTAATTTTTCGGATCGCTAATCTCCCCCATGTTTTTATAAAACGGGATTATGTTTCCAATTGACCATATTTCTGGTACAATACCCGGGTCAAAAATTAAGTTAAAAAGTTTGATATAAACTGGCATAAGTATATGACATGTATTCTTAATATATTCATTAATAATTTGATCGTCACCAGCAGATTTTCCGTTTTTTAAATTTTTAATACATTTTAAAATTTCTTGTTCAGAGATCTCATCATTGATGGTGTCATTGAGAACATTTTGTTCATTATGTTCCGCGGGTAAATTAAACACTTCGTTTTCGCTACCGCTGTTCAATTCTTTGAAAAAACTATGTAAAGTGTTTATAGAAATTTCACTATTCCTTTTGGCCCGCTTTGTTTTTAGTATATTCCAGTACTCTTTGCTGTTACTACTTCTGAGGCATTTTAATTTGTTTCTCATTTTACGTCGGTGCTCATTTATAGCCTTATTTATTTATTTCTTGTAATCCGCTTCTTTTAATTTTAAATTGTTTGCAGTGTCTATAGATTTTTTATTCCTATGACGACTTTTGGCTACACGTAAAGCCTTTCGTTTTTCCCAGCACTCTGCATTAAACCACGGTTTACTTTCATTCGATATTCAGCTCGATATTCTGTTTTAATTCGTCCTTTTTTTCATCGTCATATTTTCTTATTCTCCTAGTGCCGCCACTGGAACTGTGACTACTTGTTGTATTCGTGTCATTAGTTGCAGGTGCAGCTCTAAGCAACAAGGAAATAGGGCAGTGAACATCGGAGTACAGTGATGAGAAATCTTCAATATACACAGTATCAATAAAAGGTAATAGACTAACAGTACATATACAATAATCAACAACACTAGATTGTCTACAGGTAAAGTTACCACTTTTGTCTCCACAGCAAACTATACGATTCGATTTTACTGTGCGAATTGACAAACATATAAATTGGCCGTACTTACAATTAACAAATCTTAAGATAGTACTTACGATAACTGCATCAAAACTAAAACTGTCTCAAATATAAAAGAAAAGCAGATCGGTACTTATTCAGAAGACTATAAAATAAAAGTTAAACCAGACCATTTATAAGGAAAATTAAAATGCCTATGGTGCTACGTACAATTTTATGGAACCCGTCATTTCGTGCCAACAATAATCGAATGCAAAATGTAGGTCAAATAAAATATCATTTTTGTTTCATACATTTTAAAATATTTTTAGGCTTGTCAAATTATGTGGTTGACATCTGCTGTCTTCGCTTTTTACATATTTCATCAAATGTGATTAAAAAAATAGAAAAATTATTAGAATACAAGTGTGACAGAGGACGAATTCATACCAGTTTTTAGCTAGTGATTTACGTAGTTTTGTAGGTACATACGTCCTAATTTGAAGTATATTATCCATACAATTCTGCGTTGTCATTAACTTTATCTCAAACTCTCCTGTTAAGTTTTTGAATAAACCTGTAGCACTAATATATTGTTTGTTTTTGGGGGGTTTTAGCTATTATAGAGTTTAGTTTTATTTTGGGAGGAAGATGTAGTACCCCATGAATATCCCGGCAGGAAAACGGGAAATTCTTGTCCATAAAGGTATGAGACAATCATACAGTAAGGTTCGAGCACGCAACCTTAGTGTAAACACGCACGGTATCAGAAGTAGGTAACTCGGTTTTTGTGGCCTCAATAGCCAATAGTTTAAACCATTTATAGTGGTAATGTGCCTGTCAAAACTGATGTTGTGGGCTCAGGTCACGAGATGTGCTCATTTATAATAATGTAAACTTAACCTCAATTTTAACTCTCAAAGCCCCAAATAAAAAACTGGACTCATAATAGCTCACAAATTGCTATGTCGGTAAACATTCAAAAAGCAAGCCAAAACCAAAGACTGTGATCACGAATATATAATAAGTTAAAAAAAGCATAACACAACACACAATCCCCACAGAAGGAGTTAGACCAGTGTTGCACAGCCTTTCTTATCAAATTCCAAAACATACAAAACATAGACATGTAACAGTTATCCAATTTTGCCCAACACTGATGTTTTATTACAATTAAATGTCGGGTTAAAATTTTAAGTACACGTTTACTTCCACTGTTTTATAGTAAAATAATACGTGTTGGGGTTGTACATTAATTTATCAGCTTAAATATTCATTTTTAGTACAAATTTAGTCTACAACTCTATAAAGATAGAAAACTAAGAATACTAATTATTATCAGTTGAATTTAAATTTAATATCAGGTTAAAGATTTAAGTAAATGTTTACTCTACTCCAACGTTAAAAGAAAAAATATTACACTTATTGGAGAAATAAGCAAACTCGCAGCACCAGGAATGTTTATTTTGTTATAAATTTATTCTATAAATCCATAAAAATACAAATCTACAAAAGAAACTGCCCAAAACCTGACCTAAATACATATAATCGACAGACTCAAACTAAATAACTTAAATTAAAACACAGGTTTTTCTGTACTTGTAACATAAAAGTTGTAAAACCATGTGCACAAAAATAATCTATCATTATATTATCATTACAGAGGACAATGCCTCAAAAGGACATTGTGCAGGAGAACCATTATGTACTTGTTTTACATCCATGACAGGCAGGGCATGTATGCAGATTGAATGCTTGCAAAAATAAAATAGAACTGAAGCAGGAAAAAATCCAAATCGACTAACAAACTTTTCAGATTCTTCACAACAAAATGTAATATCTTGTTCATGAAGAGTTCATTAGGTCTGTGCACGTTTAGTTTTGCTAAAATATAGTTTCAATCTTTCTTATTTATATTCTTATTATAATGTTAATAGTTTGTGCTTGTAAATTTTTAACAAAAGTTATATCATGAAAAATGCTATTTACATTTGAAGTGCTCGTTTCAAAGTGGTTTTCAGCAAATTTGCAGCAAAAACATGATCATGAGCGTCACGTTTTTTACATAGAAAATTGGAGTAATTGGATACAATTTTCCGTTACATTATGGACATCATTTAAAAATTTTATCTAGATAAAATTGATTTATTCTTGTTGGTTATGCGCCTAGTGCTTTTTCCTAAGTTTTTATCCTTCACTTCATAAATATATGCTGTTTGTTTTTTTTTACTTTAATTTTTTTATTTTATTCTTTTATTATTCATTACTGAGCCTAATTATTATGAAAATCTAAAAGAAATAACTTTCCCACGATGAACTTTTCCATATCTCATAATATGATACTTTTATTGACCCGTCATAAATGTCATAAATCGTGTTGTCTTTTGTTACTGGAATTTTACATTTCTATGTCAGACATTTTTGGTTCTAAAAGGGTTGAAAATACTTTTCCTGCTTGAACAGCAAACGGTTTGCCTCGAGGGTTTTGACCAGACAGCAATCGCATGCTCTTAGCTTACTACTTAGTGATAATTCAGGTCAAATTTTCGTCCTATCAAAATAAATAAAACCGCCACATTTCAAAACGCTTTCAATTTGCATACTTTCTGATCTACTAAAAGAGCATAAGCGCGACCATACTCGGTACGCAGTATACATTAACCTGGTTTCTTGGTGCAACATTTTTCATTTACGCATGCTTCACTTTCAAAATATAAATGTATATTCTAACCGGAAGTCCGATAACGGTATTGAAAATATTTAGTCAGGATCCCAGACTATTATTGAACTTTGCCAAAGAACTACTTACAGTATAAGTTTATTTTCATTAAAAAACTAATGAAGTTTGAATAAAAAGCCATCAAAGATACCAGTGTTATACGCACTTTTTATCTTTTCATGACAACAAGAAAAGACATGGGTTACACCTATATCAAGAAATGTTCGATTTATATGTTATAGGTGTATCCGATTTGGATTACAAGTTTTTTTTTTAATTTGTTTTATTTAAAATTTTATTATATTCTATAAAGGGTTACAAATATGATCAAATATTGACGATTGTAGATAAAAAAAATATTTATCTTTATTTAAAAATATCTCAACTTGAGAAGTTATCGCGTCCTTCCGTCGGGCATCCTCTGAATATCAAAGTAAAATTCCGACGAATGACAATTTCATTAGATTTAATTTACAATAATTTTAATTGTTTTAAAAGATGTGCAATTAAATGTATTCAAATGTCAAACAAACTTTCAATTGCGTTAACATTGTTAAGAACTTAATAATATTTTCAGACTTTAAAATAAACAAAAATAATTTTGAAGAAGAGTCTCATTTTTGCCAGAAATATGTAATTATATGTATATGATTTTGCAAAACAATGTATAAGTATAAGATTATTATTTTCTACAATTATTTGAATTTATTTAAACTGTTGATAACCTTTATTCGAATGTAACTGAATTGTTTTTCTATTGTATTATTATTTACATTTTTCAAAATTTACGTTTATTTAGTTTAATTCTATAAGTATCTAAATATAATTTTCTTCTTTAAAATATCAAAATTGTTTAATCTTGAATTAAATAAAAATCCATATCTTTTGTGTTTTTTTATTATAAAGAAATGTCTGACATTTTGCACTGATTCAGAAATTTTTTTTTCAAAAATGTCTGTTTTAAAATCAAGTTTTCGTATAAAAATCATAATCTAAATTAGCATTTTCGCGGCTTATGTGAGTCTAAATGGTCTTTCACTTTTACCTTTTATTAAAGTTCAGTGTCATAAATAAGCCATTAGCAAATAAACAAGCCACATCTAATATACAATTACATCACAAAAGTATCTCTTAACCCCCCCAGCAAACCACACACACACACACACAAACACACAAACAAACACTCACCTATCGTTCTCAG
The DNA here is from genome assembly GCA_944474755.1 of Limnoperna fortunei. Lineage (NCBI taxonomy): Eukaryota > Metazoa > Mollusca > Bivalvia > Mytilida > Modiolidae > Limnoperna > Limnoperna fortunei. Next base: position 38,599,263 of record OX104113.1, read on the forward strand.
CCAATCTCGTGCGCGATAGTTTGGGATTTTTAAATCGTCAATAATCAAACCCCATGGAAATTTATATTAAATGTTCAAGATTGATCAATCTTCTACATAAAGGTTCCATTTTCTACCCCATAATAATGAAATAATTGAGAAATAATACTGAAAAGTATCAACAAAGGCTTTCTGGATATGTCGTCACAAGCGCGTTAAAATACGTCTTCTTCGTTGGGCTGATGATGATGCACGAGTGGAACGTCATGCATTGAAAATTATCGACCAAGTCAAATTTATAATCATCTACATTTTCATGTAAAGATACAAATGCAAAACAATATGATCTATCAATCGTGAAATAATCCAAACAAAACAAAATATATATGATAAAATTGACCCGAACAAGTCTTTCTGACATCTAAAAATGCCTTTTTTATTTTAAAGTTATCTAACTAATTAATAAAAGAAACACAAATATATACATTTTATTATGTAAAGATAAGAATGCATTAAAAAATAACAAGAATACCCTATAAATCATGAAATAATCCATGAAATCAAATTGAAGTGATCAATTCTTTCTGATCCTATCTAACATTAGAGGTCAAGAGCGCATTAACATACAATTTTGAACATCTTTACTACTCCTTATTAGATCATAACAAAAAATGTATTTTAAAGCTTGAAGGATTTAACAAATGCGGAAAACTGTAAATGAAATATTTTCTTTTATATTTAATTCGCCATTTTATCACTTATTGCATGAACTATATTGTAGAGAGTATGGTTGTTTACCTGGAAAGCGATAGATGGTTAATCATAGCCGTAAACAATTATATATTATTAAGAGATAATAAGAAGAGATCGAACTTAAAAAAAATTAGAATGTTGCAGAGCCTTTCTTATCACAATTTCAAAACATACCAAATAAAGACATGCAAGGAATGATGCAACTTTGAATAAAAATAATGTTTTATTAAAATTACTTTCAGGTTAAAATTCTATATAAACGTTTACTCCCATTGTTTAAGAGTAATATAACACGTGCAATACAAATATTCACTAGCAGGTTAAATGTTTATTTTTGTTTACAAATTTATTCTACAAATATACAAAAACGAAATATAAAAGAATTAATTATACCAAACCTAATTTAAAAGAAAAACACAATAACTGTGTGGAAAACACAGGTTTTATGTACATGTACTTGTAACATTAAACTGTAAAAACATATGCATAAAAATTATTGTGGGAAGTGCCTCGAAATGACAAGTTGAAGGACAATCATTACTTAATTAATGTTCATATATGGTAGATATATTGACACGTGTTGCATGCAACTAAAAGATTGGTAAAATTCTTTAATTGACTATGACTGCACTTTTAACATTCTTTAAACAAAAAAGATTTCTCCTGTTCAAGTTTGATTTAAAATTGTGGGTAAGAGAAGCAGCCCATTTTCCCGTTTTCAATTAGTATCAAATTGATTAAATATATCAACAAAATATTTTTGATAGACTCAAAAGCTTGTGTACATTAACAGTTCATAATAAAGGATTTTTATGTTGTTATAATTCCAATTTCCAGGTATGAATAATACGGGAATAAAAGCTGTCACCCGTATCACTTTTAAATAACATTACTACAGTATGATTCCTCTGTGCTTTTCTTACCAGTCTCTGTTTTACCTGGTATAATATCACGTTTATTTTACATGCATAAAAATTTGCTTTCCAATATGTATTGTACTACTTTCAAGATTATCATTTTGTATATAGTTTTATTTATTGTCGTTTAATAAACTCATGAAGATATCAAAATTCTTAGACCTTTGATTTGATAAATGATAAGCTTTGTGTTCTACAAAAACAATAATTTTTAGGCGATATTTTATAGGAAAAATTTAATCTCTTTAATTTTATAGCCACAAAAATGTTTTAATATTAGCAATTATCTGATTTTTAAAGACATCTTAATGTTACAGCTAGGAAAACAAAGTTGATATGTTGCAGGGTTGTTAGTAACGTTCTCTGCAGGTAAATGCAAACAGTTTCCAGCGCCCCATTGTACAATTAATTTTCTTCTACAAACTTGGAAAATAAAGTATAATGTGCATTTTGGTTTGAAAGATGCTAATGAACGGTCTTCAAATCTAATGAGGATAAACTATGTGTTTCTCTATGATGTCTTGACTTTGTTTAATATTTAATCCTATACATCTATTTTGATGTACACATTTTGATAAAGATGAATAATTTTTTTGCAAATATGATTTTATTTACCTTCTAAGAGGTTTTTCAGGTTCAATTAGTACATGTTTCATTTCACTTTCTTTAAATACTTTTAAATGTCTTTAGACTTTGCTTTGCGTGAAGTTTTCATCAAGTATACACATTCTTATAAAATGATTTTTTTCAAACTTTGATCATGAACAAGGAGCCACCTTGGTCTTTCAGTCTTTCATGCAGTGATACATTTTTAGCTGTCTAGATTTCTTTTCTTTATTATCTTCTTTAGCCTGATCGAATTTGTGCACTTTTTAGCAAGTATTAACTAAAATATCTTCAAATTGTTTTCTACATTCAGTTTTAATTGTATTCCTTTTTTCCCTGGTCCCTTTTCAGTAATCTAACTTCTATTTTTAAATATCCCACATCATATTTATTAGATATGATTTTAAAAGACATTTGAAAGTTTATAGCTAGGAAAACAAAGTTGATATGTTTCAACCTAAACGTACTAAATACACTATCAGGGTTGTTAGTAATGTTCTCCGCATGTAAAAATGAAATTATACAGTTTTTCAGCACCCCATTGTACGGTGTATTTTCTTCTACAACGGTGAAAAATAAAGGATAACGTGCATTTTCGTTTGAAAGATGCTACTGAACGGTCCTCATATCTTATAAGGATACACTAAGGATTTCTCTATGATGTCCTGACTTTGTTTAATATTAAATCCTATATATCTATTTTGATGTACCAATTTCGAAATATCTGAATAATTTGTTCATGCAAATATTACTGTATTTACTTTTTAAAAGGTTTTTCTGGTTTAGTACCTGTTTTATTTCACCTGTTTAGATACGTTTACATGTCTTCAGACTTTGCTTTGAATGAAGTTTACATTAATATACACATTCTTATAAAATGATTTTTTTTAAACATTGATCATGAACAATTAGCCACCTTGGTATTTCATACAGTGATACCTTTTTAGTTGTCAATATTTATCTTCTTAATTTTCTTCTTTACCCTGATCGGATTTTAGCACTTTTTATTTTTTTCTTCCGTACAGAGTGTTTTGTGTTTTAGCCAGTATTAACTTAAGTATCTACTATTGTGTTGATACATTTAATTTTATCTTTTTAGACAGTCTTTCTTTTTCTCTGGCTCCTTTTTAATAATCTAACGTCTGTCTTCAAAAGTCCCACATTATAATTAGATTTTTTCCTTTCTAGTTTCTTTTACATTTTTCAATCAACCGAATAAATACTTGTACTTATATGTCTCTTCATCCAAAATAATGTTGGTTCATTAAAATTTCTCCTTCGTTTTATTGCTTGCATATAGGTCAAATTTTAAGTAAATGGCTAAATTATCCTAATCTTTCATTAGAGCGAATCTTATTACAATATAAGATACTTTTTTCATCATGCGTGTTAATTGTTTAGTCCTTTTATTTGTCCCAAGGATATTCCTCAGGGTTAGAAGATCTCCATTCCCTAAAATTTTTGTCATAGTACAAGGCTGCTTCATCCCCCATACTCTTTGCAATTTTCTGAATGATATCCCCATATTTCATTAAAGCTGGGGTATCTTTGGGATCTTTCTCTGTATAAATCCCAACAAAAACAAGAAAAGCTTGGACCCATTGGTTAACATTTCTTATCTCAAAACCTTGTTTTGATGTAGATTTCATCACACAATCACCATTTGGTTGCTCCTGAATTTCAAAACTTCGTTTACCTTTATCTTTTATACCTAACAAAGTGCACATGTCCACATATTCATTTGCCCAAATTTTACCTTTTGTCTTGGCATCAATACCCATCCTAATGGCCTGCTGATGCTTTTACATTTATGGGTATCAGTAACATCGTCACTGTTCGTTTCATTTCTCTCATTGCTCACATTAGATGCAATTGACTGTTGGGTTTGAAAATTTGGGTTAATCATCCCCATCTCCCTTAAAGAAGATACAACTCCTTGTGTAACAGCTGGTACCAACACTGGTATTAATGCGGCCACAAGTTCATCATTGGTTTGTCTATTAAAAATATTACTTCTAGGAGTTGGTTCTTCCACCTGTACCTCATTATGCCTATCATCAATAGTCGAGCTAGCTTTAGCCGTCCGTTCGCCTTCGTTTTCTTGGAGGCTGTTTGGAGCTCATGACTGTAATAAAATGAAGCAAAAATGCTGCAATGTGTGAATAATATATCTTTATTGTGTAATAAAATTATTACTCCATTAAATAAATCAATAAAAATATTGACTATCTATCTAAATCACTTGGTAATAAAATTATTACCGCAAGGAGGGTTATAACGGGTATATAATTATACCTAACCTCATATATGTATAGTTAAACTAGCAATAAAATTATTGCTTAAATAAAAATCTACTTCAACGATAAACATGACAATAAAATTACTGACCTCTGGTTTGCCACAAACGAAAGTATTGCTCTTCTTATAATGACAGCAAAAGAATTTTTGCTCAATTGTAATGATATCATTATAAATATCTCTGTGTTGTAACCACAGCTATAGAATTATTGCTTATTATGTCATTGCAGCAATAGAATTATTGCTTAATATGTACCTACAGCAATAGAATTATTGCTTTTTATGTACCTACAGCAATAGAATTATTGCTTATTCTGTAACTACAGCAATAATAATTATTGTTAACCATGTTAACTATGTAACTACAGCAATAGAATTATTGCATATAATATAACTACGGCAATAGAATTATTGCTTATAATTTAACTACAGCAATATAATTAGTGTTAACTATTTAACTACGGCAATAGAATTATTGCTTATAATTTAACTACAGCAATATAATTAATGTTAACTATTTAACTACAGCAATAGAATTATTGCTTACAATGTCACTACAGCAATAGAATTATTGCTTACTAAGTAATGACAGCAATAGGATTACTGCTTACTAAGTAATGACAGCAATAGAATTATTGCTTACCAAGTAATGACAGCAATAGAATTATTGCTTACCAAATAATGACAGCAATAGAATTATTGCTTACTAAGTAATGACAGCAATAGAATTATTGCTTACCAAGTAATGACAGCAATAGAATTATTGCTTACTAAGTAATGACAGCAATAGAATTATTGCTTACTAAGTAATGACAGCAATAGAATTATTGCTTACTATGTAATGACAGCAATAGAATTATTGCTTACTATGTAATGACAGCAATAGAATTATTGCTTACTATGAATGACAGCAATAGAATTATTGCTTATTATGAAGTGACAGCAATAGAATTATTGCTTACTATGAATGACAGCAATAGAATTATTGCTTATTATGAAGTGACAGCAATAGGATTATTGCCTACCAATAATGACGACAAATGAGTAGTAAACCTACTGCTCCATGTAACTTATAAGAATACTTACTCAAAGTTTAATATAAAATAATGGGTTCTAACACATGTACAATGTAATGTAATCACTGCATGTGTAGACTCTCTTGAAAATTCTGAAAAATAAAGCTAATGTAATAAAATCGTGCATTTTTAAATGTGTGAACACATACATTACAAAAATACTAAGTATACTAAAACTTAAAATACAGAGTTACTCAACAGGAAGAAAAGTAAAAGTTCTTACAATCAAAATTTTCTACATTAATGGTTGTAATAACTAAAACATTAAAAACAATGAAAGAAATATATGTTTATACAGGTCTACAAATAAACAAAAGATTCGTACTCTGAGATGTACAGCTGCTCCCTTCATTGCGTTGTAGTATTTAAGATACCCCAGTTCATTCATATGTACACCATCACATAAAACTGGATCTTGTGATTGTTTCAAACCATTAAATTTTCAATAAATAATGTTCATTAAGCCTCTTTTTATTATTTCACTTTTTAACAGCTTATTAGCCTTAATTACCAACTGATTGTAAGTGACCACTGGACAATGCCTTGTTGACATGCGTTGAATGAGTTGAAATATGTACACTCGTTTTAATTTAAATCGACTCGCAAATACTGAAGCAATAGATAAAAGTTTAAAGATAAGTTCTTCTACATTCTGATCATTTGCATCATTAATGTCCAAATCGTTCCCTCCTATGTGTAAAAACAATGCATTAAAATTTCCATTCAGTAACAAGGTTTCCAATTTGTTGATGTCATCCGTATTATCCACACGGCCTCCGCTAATGCCATAAATATATGAACTTAAGGGTTGCACAAGATTAAAAATGTTTCGACTATTCAGGTCTCTATCACGAGTGTAGAAAAGAAATCTTTTAACATGAGAACTTCCAAAAATAAGCAATGACATATCATGCTTTTACAATGTCAATTCATTAGACACTTACTGTAAATACCAAGAAGCTAAGTCCTACAGTACTTGCACCCGTAAACGCAACACTTTGACTGATTGATAACTGATTGCTGACGGATTTTGGAACGCTGACGGATCGCTGACTGATTGATGATGACTACATCCGTCCAAAATTATGAATCCGTCATTACCTTGGTAACCGTCAGCGATCAGTGCGATCAGTCCAATCAGTGCGATCCAGAATCCGTCATTTAATTATATGCATAAATCGGTTAGTTTATTGACGGATTCGTATAAATTAATAATTTAAAGATAAAACGGATTCTGCGTCATTTGTATATAATATATGCATTTACTTATACCATTTTTATAATAAAATAAAAACATGCGTTTAAAAGAATTGTTAATACAATGTCTCGTTCTAAATGAATAAATAAACATATTTAAAGAAAATTTTTTTCTTTATATTATATAATTAAGCACATTTCTTTAAAGCAGGACATATCTTCGAACCGATTCCTGTAAACCTTCAAAAAACGTCTATTTAAGGCACATCAGTAGCGACGAGGTAAATGTTTTTTTAGTAATATATAATTGATTCTCTTTTTTTATTCCCGCGACTCGTGATTTCGGCCTATTTTATTTTTGCGACCTGTTACATTTTTATTTTTTATATTTATATATTAAGCCGACCCGACTCCCCCAATCAGTTACAGATTTATTTCACATTTAGGAAAGAACGTGGCCTCTTTTTGACATCATTATTAGTTACTTAAATGTATGCCTGCGTGTTTTTTATTAGTCTACAACATTTTAAATACAATTATAAAACTGTTGTGTATAACAATTGTTGAACTGTTAAACAATCATTGTCTATCAAAACGCATTGTTTACTGAACAAAAAGTTGTGTTGTAAAATATACAGCGATTCTTGTCGCAAGTTTATTGGACAGGCAATACAAGTTGTTTAAAAAAGTATACATACAATTACGCTGCATTGTTCCATTTGTTTCATGGCGTCCATTTTTTATTAAGTGGGGTGGGAGAAAGCCGGAGTACAGGTTAAAACCGACAGTCTGTTGTCAATTTAAGTGGAGTCGGGCGCACCCTATCTGCAGTCGTTCGAAAATCCGCAACCTGTTGACAGGCATGTGAGAACTAATCAGCCGCCTAGCCCCCAATAACGCCGGCGATAACTGTCTGCGAATACTAAAGTGTTTCAGTACGAAATAGTAATTTTTTGTACAAAACGTCATTAATTCTTTAGGTCTTAACATTGTCATTACAGTGTCATATCGATGAAAAAGAATGTTTTCAATACTTGCCATTTAAAAGAGTGTCATTCAATTTAAACAATAACTTATTGTATTGATTGATTGTTTGCTTTTCTTTCAGCGAGAGTATTTCAGATTTATTCATGACGAGAATAAGTTAAAAATAAATCAATTAGATTTGTTTGCTTGTTTAAATATTGTTTAATCCACTTTCAGCAATTTTTCATCTATATCATGGCGTCCAGTTTTTATTTGAGGAGGAAGCCGGAGTACCCGGATAAAAACCCCACTTTGAATTCCACTTAAAAAATATGGGGTATGGGTTGGGGCGTAAGATTTACTTTTTTTTCGTGCAAGTTTCGTGACACTCTCTTAACATGTCACTATAGTTCGCGGCAATTTTAATATGACCTGAATCACGCCCCCCCCCCCCCAAAAAAAAAAAAAAAAAAAAAAAAACGAGAGGACATCCCATGTCCGCCAGCGCTGGACAGCCCTTTTAAATCTAGTAACTATTTAAGTACTTCTGAATTTAAATGGAACTATTTATACTTGTATATCATTAATTGTGGAATGACTTTAACAGACATCGTAAAATAAACAAACTGCGACGGCTAAAATGCGAAAGCAGAATTGATTTTCGTAATACGCTTACATGTTCGCATATTTAACTCATAAGCTTCGATATACAAACGCGGTTAGTAGTTAAATCTTTATTTGAGATTTAATTCTTTGTAAATTCATGTGACACAATGAGATAGTGAATAAAATATATAAATAGATGTTTTCGCTTTTGTCGTAAATCTTATTCAGTATTATACAGCGAAATTCTTAGGACCTGTGTCACATAAGTTTTTTCTTTATTTAAATCTGTGTAAATTCACGTGACAATATGGGGTAGTTAATAAAATATATAAATAGATGTTTTCGCTTTTTTCTTAAATCTCATTCAGTATTATACACCGGAATTTATAGAGGGGTGGTAAAGAAAAAAACTGATCAAACCACGACAAATGATCTTTTTAAGCGTTTACAATAAAAAAAAACCTCGACCTCGGAGGTTAAGGTAGCAGTACCTATTATTGATCACCAAGTTGTCTGTTCGATCCTTACAGCGAGATGGTGTGCTCGACTCATCCCTATAAGTTTGCAAAGAGCACCAGTTTTCCTGTCAAAGTTTTGCTGCTTCGTTGGGTACTCCAGCTCTTCCCAATAAACACTCGACGTCATATTATATTAACTAATATAATTTTTTGAAAATAGTGTTAAACAAACTTCAAACATACATACAAAGCTAACTCGCAAAGGCGAAGTGAAAAATGTTACGATTTCGCCTTCACGTTTTTCGTGTTTCTCGCTTTTTCCGCTTTAAAATTTTTCGAAGACAAATACGAGATGTACGCCTTGGCATGCGAGGTCAAATATTATTTTGAATTTATTGTGTGTGTGGTTTTTTTTTTCCTAATTTTTTTTAATTATTTTTTTAATTAAATGACACTATGTGATGTTTATATTTCGTCAAAGATGCATTAGTGATAGATTTTTTTCGGGCGGGGGGGGGGGGAATTTCCATTTACCATTTATAACTTTAGACTAGACGTTTTCCGCTCTCAAAATACGGACGTGCGCCTTGGCGCGCGAGATGCTTTTTTAAAGTCATTGTGTGTGTGCGTTTTAAAATTTACTTTGTTTTTTAATTATTTTGTTACTAAAATTACACTATGTAATGTTTATATTTCGTCACAGATGAATTAGTAAAATTCCATTTTTTTTATTTATAACTTTAGACCAGTTTTAGCCTTATTATTAGGTAAAACGATCCATCAATGAGGACATAACAGTTGACATTTTTATACTTTTAATATTTGCGAGTGAAACGAATTTTCACATTTCGAAATATTAATTTTACTAACCGGAAGTTGAATGGACGGATTGGAGCGATCAGTTCAAATCAATCCGTCAGATCAGTCAAATCGTTCCAAATCCGTCAATTGACGGATGGACGGATTGGGAATGATCTGACGGATTGGAAACGATTTGACTGATTGATAACTGATTGGTGACGGATTTTGGAACGCTGACGGATCGCTGACGGATTGATAAAAGTGTTGCGTTTTCAATCTCAAGTACTGTAACTCCTGCGAAAGTGACCGAGTGCGGGAATGTCCGTAAGTTTACAAAGTTTCGTCTCCGCCGTTCACATCATTCTATCGAACTTAAATCAAAGTGTTCTAAAATTAAATGCTATTGTCACACACAATATAACTCACTCGATCGTTAATAAAAATGAAATAGATTCCTGATTACAAAAGAAAATTTTTGCATCCAAAATGGCGGAATTGAGAAAGTGACGCTGACCACCCAAATTGGCTGTTCCCTCAATTAGGCACTGGCTATTACTTTGTATAAGGTGGCTGTTCCAATAATTAGCATTAGTTATTAAATAAATTCAACCATTGCTATTCTGATTAAAACTTAGGCTGGAATGTGCATAAAATTTTTTATACATATAAAATTCATTTATTTTCCTAATAAAATGTACTAATCTGTTACAATCTATTATTACTGGGTTTTTTAATTTTTAAGATTGTTCTGCCATTCCGAACCATATTCACGCATTAATTGATTTTTGACACGCATCTGCAACGTGAAACAAAAATGATTTTTTGAAGTAAAACGTTTCGTTCTATAATGATTTTTAAGGAATTTGATATCTATGTGTAGTTCATAAGTGTTTTTTTTATTTTTTAAAAAAGATGTACTAATTTACTACAAAATATTTGTTTCTTTTAATTTCTTAATATAGTTCTTCATGATGGAACCAGATTCATGCATTAATTGATTTTCGGATATGCATATGCAACGTGTAACAAAAATGATTTTACAAGTTACGTTAAGAAATGATTTTTAAGGAATTTTATGATCATCGTCTTAAAGAATTCATTGTGTTGCCTACACGATGACATAATTTGCATGATAAACAATGATGTAATTAAAAGTATGATTTCTCATCAAAATCAGCATCATATAACTTCTATAACTTCTATATTGCATCGTAACTAAAATGTCTCCCTCATCAGACGCAATCCTTTTTTAACAAGGGAAGGGGGCGGTTTATGATGAACTGCTGTATTCAAATATTTTCAAGAAAAAAATCTATTTTACTGGAATTCTTCAAGTTTGACTCACGCTATTCAAAAGTTGGGAATGAAACTAACGACTTACCTTTAAGACACATTTATCATCTATAGTAATGATTATTAATATATAATCACATAGGCAAAATTGCTATTGTATATCAGCACTTTACTATTAAACATTTGCATTCCATTTCAAAGTTGTTTTTGTAAATCTACGGAATTTTTTTTACTTATTTTATTATATTATATATTTTGTTGAAATTTGAATTTTAACAATAATGAGAATGTTAAAGATATAAAAAAATGCAATTTTTCAGACCCAAAAACGAGTTATTTTCCGGCTTGTTAGAACCTTTATAATTTGATTAAGTTATATGCTTCACACACTTTTTCTGTAAACTTGTTGGTTATATATTGTAAAATTCCAGTGTGTTTTTAATAAACTTTTGTCACAAGGGTTTCTTACTCAAAATACTTTTGCGATCTCGATTATAACTTTAATTTGTTCATTTTAGTTTAACCCTTCTGTGCCAATATCTCCAGATACTCAAGGCTTTCTAAGAAATCCAGAATTGTCAGACAAGATCCACTGTGTAGTGTTTGTCCTAGATGGCAACACTGTTGACGTGATTCCAGAGAAAGTAATAGAGAGAATGAAGAATTTACAAAGTCTAATGAACCAAAGAGGTTTGTCGAATTTCAAAATGTTTATTAAAAACCTTGCAATTCTAACTCCCAGTTCTACTTTATAACATTTTTTCTGGTTCTTACTCTTTGACCGAGATCTAATGTCTCTGAAGAGGGGACAAATCTCAGCATATAAAAGACAGTACAACAAATCACCAAACATTACGAAAAAATAACAATGGTTGAAATTGGTTTGCACATAAAAAAATTGCAAATTAAATACAATATACTACAATTACGTCAAACAATTCTCGTTCAAATAGTTTAACAATAAAATCTAATTAACGTGTTTAAAGAAGTAGCATTTTGAATCTATGGGTTTTTTTTTAAATTTAGGAATACCTCAGGTTGTTTTGCTAACGAAGGTAGACAAAATCTGTCAGACAACTGGTGCAGATTTGTCACAAGTGTTCTACAGCCCTACTGTACAAGAGACTGTTGACCGAGTCTCACAAATTATGGGTCTTCCAAGATCACATGTGCTTCCGATCAAGACCTACGAGTCCGAAATGGAGCTCAATGAATATGTGAGCATATTGACCCTGATGATTTTACAGCAAATGTTTCACTTTGCAGACGACTATATGTACAACTTTTGGGATCAGCTGGAGGAAGGAAAACTGCAACAATTGAATACCGTAAATTGGGTAATTTTGGCGTCGGGATATTTTGGCGTTTTTCTCTCAAAAGCCATGTGTTTTATTTTGGTTTGTTTAATTTTTGTGTTTTTATCAACTGATGTGTTAAATTTTGGCACTTTCAATTCGCAGTAGTGAGCAATGTTATTATATGTGTTTAATATGTAATTGGTAAATAATTTGATTAGATTGCGCGTATCCACTTCCAGCAATGACGCCTTAAATAAATTTTATTAGAGTAAGTAATTACCACACATATCATATAAAACAAATGTTCATTAAATTCCTTTCTGTCAGTAATTAACGATCACAGATGTAAATATTAATCCCTTTATTGTATTCCAGCATTACATTTTGATGACGATAAAGGTGTTATTTTTATTTAGGATAGATAACAGAGTCTAATTAGTAAATGATAAGCCGGACATAATTATGTATGTATAGAATCAGTGTATGAATAGAAATTCATTCATTGGGTTTTCTTAATAATTTTATAAGAAAATAAGGAAATGTGTATTTAAATGTATACTTGTAATTCCCGGTATTTTAAGCCATAGACTTTACGATATTGTCTAACCGGGCGCTATTTTGGCATGAAAAAATTTTGGTGCATGCTTAATTTAGGTGTGTTTGATTTTGGCTCTTTCACCGAAAGCGCCAAATAAGCCAAAATAAAACTACAACCAAAATAACCCGATTTACGGCATTCGGGAATAACTTGTTAGTCCTTATGACATAACTATTTGGTTGTTTAAAAAGCAGAAAAATAGCCACAATGTGTTCTCAAAACATGTGTTCATGACATTTTTATTTCATATAAAACTTTCTATTCCGCTTTTAACGAATTATATATTTGCCAAAATCGCGTATGATTGTAGCTGTTGCACTATCATGTATCTGAGTTGCAAATCACATGATGTTGGATTCCACATCGGCTTTTATCAAACATAAACCTACTATGCTATTAAATATGAGAGCTTAATTTGTGCATTATTAAATTCTAGGTTTCAGCCTTTGACATGTGTGTTAACAATCTCTGAAGCATGTCTGTCATTTGGCAATGTTTGTTCCAGGTCAACCAATCGTTATAGCTTATACAATTTACTTATTTGCAAGAAGAACTCAAAGACGAGGTTTCCCCTTAAATAATCTGGAAAAAACTGCATATACTTCAATACTTAGTTTTCGTTAGCATTGTTTATTATTAAATGACTGGTATTTATCTTGATTTTGATTTGCCAAGTGTAACCTGAGAAGTATTATGCAGAAGGTGTGTTAACCTCAAAGTAGAAAAAATGGACTGATATAAAAGTTTTGACTTTTGAGTAGCTAAAAATAGGATACTTATTACTTTTCAGTTAAAAATAGAATTGAATAATGGTGAAACAAGCATTAATTTGACTGGTTGAAATAAAAACATCAGCCAATAAAAATCATTCTTTTAAAACATTATGTTTGTTGACATTGCTTCAAAATGGCTGATGAGCGGCAGCAGACAATGTTTGCAACTGTCAATGACCAAGAACCTTTCTTCCAATTTTTATAATTGCTCGAATATTAAAATAAATTTTAATTGGAAAAGGTGCATTTATTTTATTTTAAAATGGAATAGTTTACTGTTGTTATTGTTGAAATAAATTATTATTTTTATCATTTTTTATTCGAGTCTTCCAGTGTAAACGATAAAAAAGTCATATAATAAAACATTCATTGATTTTTATATTGATTAATACCTGGTTTTATCAACCCTCAAAAATAATATCCACACTCGCCGTTGGCTCGGTGGATATAATTTTTCAGGTTGATAAAACCAGGTATTAACCTATATCAAAGTCAATAAATGTATAATGTTAGTTTTGAGTCCGCTTTTTTGCATTATATCAATAGGTTTTCAATTTTACACTTTAAAATATAATAAAAAAGGAAAATAATAAAAAGCGTTTGTCCAGATACATATTAAAAAAGCAGTATTAAGCCAATTGGCGATTGCTTAAGTGAGTTTTGTTAGTAGATATCTTCTCGGTAAGATCAGCCTATATATGGAGGATTCAAGAATTGGGCTTCCCCGCTGCTTGTTTTAGCTAAAATGCAATGTGAACAATTGATCATTGTGTTTCTTTTACAGCAGAATTCTTATCCGTTAAATTATATAGTTTCAACAGAACAGATTAGTGCCAAACGCCGAATCCTTCCAAGTCACGGGTTCTGAGTCCGCGTTCGTCGCATCACCATGATGAACCGAACGCGGACTCAGAACCCCCGACTTGGGAGGATGCAAAAGGTGATAAACTGAGATGTACTCTACTGTGTCTATTTATCTTTTATTAACTTCTCAAGAGGGAACTGTTTTCCTATAATGCTGTCTGGGGATAATTCTTGCAAATTCGACCATAAAACAACGCGGAAAATCTGGTATAGTTCCCGTCGCTATGTCTAGTCTCCCGATGGTAAGATCATAACTTTTAATACTTTTAAAAATAGTAACAGCAAATTATTAAATGAACATGTTGATTTTGGTTAAGCTTCACTATATGATTTACGACGGTGATCATTCACGCATGTTCATCAATACTTAATTTACTTTTATGAAAAGCTGATTTCAACGTCTAATAACAGTTTGATTAACTTAACAAAATAACGTCACAAATAAAGCTAGTTTTAATTGTTAGAAGGATAGAAACAGGTGTTAGTCTGGTAAAGTTTGTACAAACAATTGACATGGAAATCATTATATTTTTGCTTATTTTATTTCAAAAATAGTTTTACATCAAATAAACCACATTTCAAACAGTTGCAGTTGAAGTTGGTTCTTTTTAATATTTTGCAGTCTTGTCGAACGATCTATCAGTCACTTTACTTTCTGAAACAAATTTCAAAACAAACAGGTGGTACGACATTTCGTCATCAATATATATATTTGAGGGACATAAATTTGAAACAAAACGCCAAAAATATCGAAAATGTAAAATGCAACATGTATAATGACTGTTTTATTCTATTACGTTGTGTTTAACCAGAGATTAGAAAATATTACGAGACATAAATCAGGGATGTTAGATGTCAAAAGTTAAAGGTAGCGTAATGTTATGGCGTAACAAATATAAACTTTCAGCCTGAGTTTTTGCTTCTTAACAACGGCAAGCCATCAACCGAGATGGTCGCCTTTACTAAATATAAACAATTCTTTATTCAATTGGTTCTGCTTCATTTCCCAGAAAGCAATACCCACCAAGTTTAAATTCTAGGCCCATGAACTTGTTTTTGTGATTTGTTTTGCCGACTCATTCGTACCACAACAAAATTTAAAACCCTAATGCAAAGACTTCAATATAGCCACTATTACTTCACTCTTATTTAAATAATATAACATATTTAGCAAAACATGAATAGTTCTTTGTATGTTTGTTTGAATGTTTCAGCAATTTTTAAGTATAAAATGGCGACCATTAGTGGGGAGGAAGCCGGAGTACCTAGAGAAAACCTCCGGGTTATTAGAATTATTCACTGTTATTGTGCAGATTAGTACATTTTGATTTTCAGTGAAATTTCGATAACAGTAAAAGTATTCTACTTGCATTTTAAGTAGAATTTGTAGACAATACAATGTATTATTTCATATTGTGTTACTTTACGGCAAGTGAACAATATTTTAGCTGTATTCACTATTCAGGACAAGAATTTACACAAAAAACAACGGCGGAAGGTAACAGAAATAGCAAAGAACATTGGATCAGACAGAGAATTGCAGCCTTTTGTATCGACTGCAATCGGCCTACTCTTTTTTGAAATCTTTAAAAATGGTCTTTATTATTCAAGGAGCGTGGTATTTCCAAACATGTCACCCACTTGGGTACGCGACTTGAATTTCTATATTGTGACCTGAAGTCCTAACGAGGGAGCCTCTTCTAAACCCACCATGAGGATGCGCAGTGCAGCTTTAGTGTACTAACCATCCTATAATGGCGCCATTTAACTAGATTGAATTTGAAAGCCTCAATGTTGATCCGTTGGAATAATAACACAAAACCAAACATAAATAGTTTTAACAAGTCATCTAACAATACGGTAATAAAAATATTTGAAAAATAGAAAAACGCAAGTTTATTGCTGAATTTTACTAATGAAACAAATTTCTACTATAAAATACACTAATAGAGTAAAAATGGGTGGTTACTCGGACATGAGGTCGTCACAAATTTTCGATGAATAATTTGTAGAGTTTGATGTTAAGTAAAATGTTAAAGTTATAATCCAAAACATGTGTGTACCCTATTTTTAGTATCAGTGGTCGTTTTCGTCAATACATTGTTGTATATCAGACACAATTAAAAACTAGACACGTTAAGAATCATTAAGGCGACATAAGGTATGAATTGTTTTAGTGGTTTCCAAAGACATGATTTTAAAAAGGACGATAACGGACCGCTTAAAATGGATGCCGACAGATTTCGGACACCTATATATTGATGGCACTAGTTCATGCAGTAATATGTAAGACAAACCTTTAACAGTTACATATATAGTGATTGCCACGTAGTTAAAACAAGTTTCAAATAAAAACAACAATCTCTCGCGCTCCATGTCGGTCGTCTACCAATTTTTAGACAACGAAGGTTTAAACAAACGCAGACCCAAATCTCAATCTAATTATTGTTGGCAACTAGACCATTCGTTTTTTGATTACCAGTTTTCATGCGTTATCTCAATCTAATTAAAATTAAATCGTTTACTTGCTACATGTACCCCTTTTTTGCTATGATCACTCCTTTGTACACAGCAACCATAGCAAAAAGGGGAAACAATTAAAAGATTTAATTTAAATTAGATTGACGTTATCTATAGACTACCGTTAGGAACGAACGTCACAGTGAACGATAACTTCTGTAAAGTGAATCGAATAATTCTGCTTCAATCTGTTTACACATATAACGGCCTTCAACTATTGATAATGAATAATCATAACCACCCTTAGTGGTTATCAAATTAACCAAACATACAATACTCCGTATTTAAAAATAACTTACGTTGATCCGGGGCAGTTATCGGAATTTTCCAACAGTAAAGCTTTTAGTTGGACAATAGCCAAACCAAAATGTCGACATAGAAGACTTGATAGTGTGACTTGTTTTATGGCAGTAACTTTGCCTGAAAATAAAACAAAAACACTTTGTAAAGAAATTCTCCTTGCATTATAATGAGTATTTTTCGAATAATATAAATGCATAATAAGAAACTTTAAATAAAATTTACTTTTACGGATAGGTTGATCGATTTCTAAATGTGCATCTAACATTTGTACAAACCTTGATTTCCGTAACATTTGTTTGATGACCAAATGCACATGATAAGTAGAATGTTCTCTATACATACCTGTCGAAAATCCTGTAATTCCAGGGTTTTCATACCAGTAAGCATCACCCTTCTTGATCGCCTCAAACTGTTTTCCTATTAAACAAGCAATGGTTGGACCAACTTCCCCTTCTACAACTAGGTTTTCCGTTATTCCTCAAACATAGAGATCAATATCATCAACAGAGCTAAAATACAAAAGATAACATAGACAACAGCAGATGAGCAAACAGGGCAAGAAAGCCACCTAGACCAACCCAGGTGCGTCATAAATGTAAGCCGATTCTTATGCATAACGTACACAATCACATGAAAAGAGAACAGTAGAGAAGTGTCTAGCCAAATTAATTGTGCTGAAAGCTATATCATCAAGGATCATCATAAGTTAATAGAAATCTACATTTTATGCCAAAATCACATTGTCGGTTTTAATATATATAATACTTACTTATACATCAATTTAAGAAGTTCTGCGTTTTCACTAGAATGATCCTTTAATCCATCAAGTCCGGTCCCGAAGTTTTTAGCCTCTGATAAACCACAGAATTTTATATATTTGTTGTATGGAGGTAATCCGTGATCTCGACCTCTCTGTACATTTCTGGCAGGAAGATCTGAGTTGCCGAACAAATGGTTACGAATTCCGTCTTCAAACATCCTAAAATTAAAATCCAAGTTTAATACCTCAATCTAATTAAAGTTAAATCTTTCACTTGCTCTCCCCTTAATTTTATTGTCGTTACGTGTAGATTGAAGTAACATTATAATTTGATCACCTGATTTACATTTGAAAATGATTATCTAATAAAATACAACCTGAATATTGGGGGGGGGGCTCGAAGGCCGAGTGGTGTCAACACTGAGGTTGTGGTTTTGAGTCGCACTGTGGACAGGGTGTCGTCGACTCCAATCTTAATTGACAAGGATTGCCAGTTTTCTTACCGAATGTCGGTGGTTTTCTCCTGGTACTACGGCTTCCTCCCCGAATAAAAACTGGACGCAACAATATAGCTGAAAATTTTCTAAAAGTGGCTTTAACAATTTTCTAACAAACAAAACAAACAAACAACGGAATATTTTCGTCCAATACCTCCGCATTAAAATATAATGTTTTATTAAGTAATGATCTGAATACAAACGCTAAAACTGAGATAACCAAATTAAAATGCCAGACTTACATGTCGGATGCCATGGCTGGTTTATAACTAGCCCTTCTAACGAAGTCAGCCACTTGTCCACCGTTATTTTGTTCAATAATATGTGGGTTTAGTTGTTGGCTCGCCAAGCTGAAATCTGCCTGATTCTTGTATGTGCATCCATGTATGACTGAGTAGGCATAATTAGTGTATGTCCGTATCTCAATGCAGCGGCTGCAAAGGCGTTCCTGATTGAAGGGTCCACGTTAGGATTGTAAGTGTTTACGTTACCAGTTGCTGCTGACGTTATGTTGTACTTGCTGACTGCATCATCCCCAATAACTAATGGTAGCCATTCATTATACGATATGTGTTGAATGATGGCACCCATAATTTTACGGGTTTCCTTGAAAATCTTATCCTTGCTCCATTTTAGATTTATTTTAGCCAATTCACGTGCGATTCTGTTGTGTTCCCTAATCAACATAATATGCATTGATCCAATAGTAGGGATGACATTGACACGCTCGTCACCTACAACATATGTAACCCTGTTACTCGTCACTGAAAATTTCTTGTCAATTTTATATTTAATAAATATATATTATATTAGCAAATCGGGACATTTTTAAAAGTTTCTTCATAGAAGATACATATGATGTAAGAAAAAATATATGAAAGAGTCATGAGTTTATAAAATTTAGACACGAATTATATACACATTGTACCAGCATATTACTGACGCTTTGGATTCAAAATTATTTAAATATTTGTACTAATTTAAGCGATTTGTTAAGAAACAAACCAGCTTTTTGGCAGTAGTCATTGACGAGGTCATCGGTGATTGTGCATGGGCTGTCTCCTGCAGGCAACAAATTTCCTGGTTCTTTTGTTTTCATCAGATCTGTAACAAAAGATATACACCTTTTATAGAATTCAGACATTTTACGCAGGCATTAAGAATATATATTAAACTTTCCTGCAATTAAAATTTGAAGTAATCTAAAAGCATTTTAAATTTTATTACCATATTTCGGTTTTACTTTAACCAGACCTTGCTCTTGCTTTTATTTGTACTACAAAGAAGAAACGATGTCTAATAAGTTAATTAATCATTTAATTAAGAATATGTTTCCTTACGAGGATTTGTTTGATCCCTGAGAACAGCCAACTCCTCTTCAGAACTTCCATACAGCATACCTCCGTCAATAAAGGCTGTAAGTTCGTTGATTTGTTCTCGTTTATCTGAAAGTATCAAAAATTCAGTTTTTAGATGTTAACAACTGTTCAGCAATTGTTCTAGTTAAACCAAACAAATATTTTCTAATAACAATAGCATACCTGAACAAATAAAGCAAAACAAATGCTTACCGGAAAGACAACTTGCTGGCGCAGCTGCTGAGCGGACAAATGTAAGACAATCTGAAAAAGTGTTATCATATGCGGGTACTGATATCGGGTAGCATATAGGACTGAAATATAAACAACATTGGTTTTACATATGTGTGTACGTGTACCAAATTGAATGCTAAAAATAACTGTTTCACGTGAGGATAGCTATTCAATGTTTTGATACTTTGAATATAAAAGCTCTACAACATCAAATTTGTTTGGATCTTAATTCTTATTGTTTGGTTTGAGCGCCAATGATGAATAAAGGTTGGCCTTGGTTATCATGGTTATGACGTAGTTTGTATTGTATTTGAGTTTTTTAAACCGAAACCGCATCAGTAAATACGACCATGAATAAGTGTTTGTGTAAATCAAAATAAACCATCGTTACTATTTCTTCAATAATAAATGTTCCCTTTTTTAATTTAGCAGTTATGTTTGTTTTGTATACGCAATGGTACTCACTTGTCAGCATTTGCTGCATCACAGCAGTCCAAATCGCCTATAAATAAAAAATGTATATAATTCGAACTTTTACACATTTTTAGAATAAAAAATAGCGATCCTTTGTAAAATAATAGCTTTATTGAATTTCACGCGCTATTGATATATTTTAATTTATAGGTAATACACAATCGTATTGAAGTACATGTAGTAAATTATCTACTCTGGCAAATATGTAAATAAAACAACAATTAATCGAATAGTTTAAAGTTTAAGGAGTGAAATTTGTTTTCATATGTTTATTGTAGTTTTAACGTTTACCACACAAATTAATAAATGAGAACATAAAAAACAGATTTCCTTACAAAACATTTATTTTTAAGTGTTCAAGTAAAAACCGCCCCGTGCGGGATCCGGGTGGCTAAAAGAATAGACCGCAGTCGCGCTACCTTGTCGTAAAAGGCGACTAAATAGCGCCCAGTACCCTGACCGGCGTGTCAGGTCGGTTTGCCTAAAGACCGACTGGGATGTGTGCCCCAGGTGGTTGAATGGGGTACCCCTGGCAAGCTGGGGTTGTCAGGCCATAATACGGAAAACCTGACCGCAAACCATATTAGTGCACCGTGTTGGGAAAAATGCCACGTTCCTCGCACGTTAAAGAACGCTGCTGTAGTATTCGCTATGAGTAGGGATTTCGATCCCGCTACAGGAGGCTAAATTGCCCGATCCTATCCATCCTACCATTTGCCAGTGGCAATCTAAAATCCGTTACCCCTATTTTTCCTTGTGTCCCATCCCATTTTCATTCATCATCATTTCATGTTCATTTTATCATCCATTTCATGTTCATCGCCTGAATATAGCTGAAATATTGCTGCTCGGGCGTTAAACACCATTAATCAATCAATCAATCAATCAAGTAAAAACCTGATTACAACAAACAAGAATATCCTAACAGAAAACTTGGTAAAGCTTGATACGAGTTCTTATTTATTTAATGTTGTTTCCCCATGGTACACTCTATTGATATATTTTAATTTATATGTTATACAATTTCTTATTCATGAAATGTGAAAGGCGATACCTTAAAATATATAATGTCTACGACCTGGGAAAGTTACAGCAAACATAATTAATCGAATAGTGTTGATTTACACAAGTAAAATATGTTTTCATATAATGTTTATGGTAAATGGCAGATTTCTAGCAATCTAATTAAAATTAAATCTTTCACTTGCTCCCCCCTTTTTGTTATAGGTCGCTGCGTTGTACGCAGCGACCATAGCAAAAAGGGGGGAGCAAGTGAAAGATTTAATTTTAATTAGATTGGATTTCTAGTTAATGCCTTGACAGTTACAAATGAGTATGAACAAAGAATTGTAGATATTATTCAATAATCAATAAGTCAAGGAAAACATTTTTAAACAAAAAAGGGGACACAACTGACACAAAACACAAACAAACTATAATCGTAGTGACACGAACTCCACTGAAAACCGGGGGGGGGCGCACCGGACGAATAACCAACTACTGCTCCACGCATGGCACCCATCAGGTTAAAATCCGCTAGTTTGTCATATCTGGGTAGGAGAGGGGAGGACATAGTATAGTAATGAGGGGAACTGGTTACGACAAACGGAACAAATGAATGGTAATTTGTAACACAAATATTTCGTGAATGTAAACTAAGTCAAGATGGCGACAAGACAACCTCTTTCAAGAAAATCTTGATACAGGAAATACATATCTGATCAATTGCAAAACATATACTCTATATGTACCACATGTAGAGATTGTGTTGAAATGTATACTCCATAAATGAAAAGATTTTATTACGACACGTTCATTTTAGCTGTCTAAGTACACTTTAATTACATCACACTATACAACTTAACTTGCGGTAACAAGTTATTATTAATCTTTATAATTTTCTGTCAATTTACCTGCTGTAGGTGTTTTGACAATATCATGGTCTATAAGCTGTCCCCAAGCCATTACGAGTCCGGTGTATTCTTCGTTTGAAATGTGGCTCGTAGTTTTGAAGACTTTGTTACTAAGAGCTCTTGCTGAAGGTAAGTTTGTAGAGTCTCTAGGCTTGTCACCTAGGGCTGTAAATAAAAACACGAATCTGTAGAAATAACACGTTTTATGTTGTTGGTTTTAACTGAATGTTATCAAATTTGTGATGTCCTCGAAATTTTCTAATTTTAAAAACATATCATATTATAGGTCTATTGAATTGTGTATGTTGTCATACGTACAATAAACAGGTCCTAAGAATCGCCTTTGTGGAGTAAATGACTTTCCCCAATCTGGTTTTTGTAGGTTATTACACGAGCCATCCATTGTTCTATACTCTGATGGACCACAGTTGATGGGCGGTGGTGGTGGACACATAAGTTCAGAAAATGCAGAACTGATCACTGGGTCTTGCATCAACTATTCTGCTGTTAATCCAGTTCTAAAAAGAATAAAATCACGAATGAATGAAGCAGCATTCTCGTCAAGACAAGAATTATTGAGGTTCCAAAAAAATCTAATTTGAGACATAAAAAGCTAATTACTTGTATCTTAAAATAAGGTGTTTATTTAACGAATAACGGAAGCGTATTAGGGGCACATTTTATTTTTACATACTAATAATGTTGGAATTTCCAAGATTAAAGTTGACATTAAAAAATACAAAAATAAAATGTGCACTTAATACGCTTCCGTAACGAATGCACTCTGATGTTAACTTTTCAAGTTTAAGTAAATAAATATTTAATTACTATTATAATTATACGTTACTTTTCCATCAAATGTTTTGTTGCTTCGATCCTCTTAATGGCATCAGCTTCCAGACTATTTGAATGTTCTGATTTTAAAGGAATTCTATCTCTGGGTCTTCCACCTATATTATCGAAAACTAATATTATATATTGCGGACCTTTTCATTCAAATGTAATATAACTAAGATGTTATGTTTATAGTACTTTGTACTACTGAAGGATCCATACGGCCATTTCAATCATTTTAAAACCTTGCAACAATACTCCGTATCATTACGTTCGCGGTTTTCAGTCTGATATTTTGTCTTTTTTCGTACTTTCTGAAAATTGTTATAGTAACATGGACATCACAATATAAACATTTTGCACATTTTGAACACCTAAAATAGTATTTATTGATATGTAGCCAATAGTTAACACTATAGATATTATAGCTTTTTGTGACTTGGGATGTAAATGCATTATTTGGATGTCATCAGATACAAAATATATAAACTACGCTCAATTGTGAAATTTCTACAACCAATTATTGCTTGTTTTGTTTGTTTGAATGGTGTTTTAACGCCACTTTCAGCAATTTTTCAGCTATTTCATGGCGTCCAGTTTTTATTGGGGGAGGAAGCCGGATTACCCGGAGAGAACCCCCGACCTGCGGTAGGAAAACTGGCAATCCTTGTCAATTAAGATTGGAGTCGAGTACACCCTGCCTGCAGTGGGAATCGAACCCGCAATCTCAGTATTGACAGACCACGTGATCAATAAACCAATTCAAAAATGCATTAAAATTAACGAACTTGTTACTTGCCTCCGTCAATTGGATTTCTTAAACGAAATTCTTCTAGCTTCTTCTGTCCAAATACAGCAGCCTCCATGACATTTTTAATTTTAGCTTCATCGCTTAAATCCTGTGCAATCGCTACACACAAAATTGAAGTCAAAATAAAGAGGCCTTCCTTTTTCATGTTACTGTTTTACCTTAGGAAACAAGAATTAAATATTATTTCTGAATTCTTCTTTTTAAATACCTAGGTTTAAGCTACAACATCAACATGTAAACCACTCTTAACTCGCTAAAACTGGTTTAAAGTTTAAAAATTTCATTTGAAGAAATAACATATTGAATACGATACGAGTTAAACCAACAACCAAGGTCATGTTTGTAGTTTGTTTGTTTGAATGTTGTTTTGAAGCTACTTTCAGTAATTTTTCAGCTATATCATGGCGTCCAGTTTTTATTGGGAAAGGAAGCCGGAGTACCCGGGAAAAACCCCGACCTTCGGTATGAAAGCTGGAAATTCTTGTTAGTTAAAATTGGAGTCGAGTGCACCCTGCTGCAGTTAGACTCGAACCCGCGATCTCAGTGTTGACAGACCACGTGATAAATAGCAGATGAACTCGGCCACCGAGGCCCCTCATGTCTGTAGTATACACACATTTTAAATAGAGTGCATAAATTAAAATAAAATACATTAATCAAGGACGGGAAAATATCACCAAACTACCACCAATAAATGCATATGTAAGTGGAGGATTAAAGCGGGTATAGCATTCCCGACCCCCTCCCTGTTTTGTTGCACCCTAATTATACCAGCATATGTAGAATGTATAACAATAACATAAAACCAAAAATCAACACAGCAATATTGAATCAACAGAAAAGATCCTTATTTCATACAACATCGTTAATAAATACAACCTAAGAATAATAGCAAAGAAACCGACCAAACGGCAAGAGTCGAAAGTCAATGGGAGATTACAAATCCAGATTACGACATACATATACAATCCGAAACAACAATGAAACACAAAACAAGAATTGAGTAAGGCGAACCTAATAAGCATAATAGATGCACTGAAATTCTATAGTGTAAAGTTGTACCTGCCTCCTAAATCTCATAAAAGGCGTATTGACACTGCGTTAAATGCTCGAGAAGAAAAATAAATACTGCAAAGTAAATTAAATAAAAAAGGTTGTGATATTATACAGGTAAAAATAAGCCAGTAATACTACACATAAACATATTATATAATAAAAAGTGATTACTACACATTACAAGAATTTGTAAAATAGAGAAAAAAAAATAAAACAAAAAAGACTGACCAGCCTGTTGTACAAATAAGATTTGCAAGCTAGGGCTTTCTAATTAACAGTTATTTATATATGAATGGTCATCCTTGGTCGAGTGGATTAACAGCTCCGGGAAAATTATACAGATGAGATGATAGCCAAAATGTACTCGTAGTTGATCACCCATGTCAGTCACGATACTATTCAATTAAATCCTATTTGCCATATACTATTGCTTACGTGACGTGAAACTGTTGACCGTGTCGAAACATGTTTATCTTTTCGGTCAAAAGATGGGTCATGATTTAAAAAAGAGTTGATTAAAATATTCGTTGCTGTTGAGCATAAGAAAACAGATTTATCTTCAACTATTAAACAAATTAACGTGATTTGCAATAGCATCTTCATAGGGAAAACATTTAATATTTATATCGCGGCTTACATTTAAATCATTGCTGTGAACTTTGGAGAAAACCAGTGAAATGCTGAAGAAAAACGATATCTGAAGCATTCTCAGACAAATTGTTTTTATCATGAAACTTAAAGAAATGAAGAAACCCGCAGTGTCAGGTGGGGAGTCTACTGGTTTCCTGACACTAGTTTGATTCTGTATGTCACAAAAGGCGACCACAACACTCAAAAGAATTGTCAAAATTTTCGATTTGTAATAAAAGAAATATTTTAGTTCAAAATGCACCAAAATATACTTTAGCTTTAGACTATGCACTAAATACACTATATTTAAGCAACATAACATTTCTATAATATGTGATAGCGGGGAAAACATTCTACATTCTATGTTTTAGTATTTATATTTGTTTCATTAATATTTTGCATTTAATTATTTCTTATATTTGACAACCAAATATTTATTTCAAATATATTATGCAGATTATATTCTTTATTTATTTAAGTCTTGTCTCTACAATGTAAACGATTCTAATATGTATGTATTTACATATCTAAAAGAAGAGCCGCTATTAAAAGAGTTATGATAGATTGCGTATTTTGCTACCATATATTTTTATTTTTTAACGGACTTATCCATACCTAGGTCTGCTCTACGCGCGAGAAAAACTTTTAAGGTATTGTGTTTATTGTTCAAACCAACTAATCTGTTTTTATATTTGTTTTCACATTTTCAACCAGAAAAACTTTGTTTATAGAGAAAATAAGTTTTACCAATTCTAATCCCGAGTGACATTAATCCATTTTTCAATTATCGCCTTTCGTTAATCTAATTGTATAAGTTTTTGTCCTGCAAATTGTTATTTTCCTTTCACAGGTATATACGGTGACGCAAGTTTTTCTCAATTGTACTAATATGTACTTTGATAATCCGAGACAGAATTTCAAACTGGCAACGCCATACAAGACAAATTTGATATTAATAAATTCCACTCTGAAAAGTTACTGTGTCTCTCTACCAGTTTGTTATACCAGGAGCTTGCCGGTTACATTTTAATAGAGAACAAGGCCGTTGTTACAAATACATGTTACATACAAATACATGTTACATTGATTTATACTTAACCGCAAAAATTACAGATTTACAGACGTTTATATTACAAGATATTGCATGTTTAATGAATTCATTTCGCAAAAATCTAATTGAATAAATTATTGTCTTAGGTCATATCGTTTTCTTAAACGTCTGAATTACACAATATCACAATATTTTTATGAGTTAATGGCACTTTCAATCAATAACGTGCAAGTCCACCAATAGCTGCATGGAGCTGATCAGACGATTTATGAATGCAATATATACAATCTGAAACACTAACAAAAAAATCATCTGCAGTTGTGCAACTGTCTTTGAACTTCGTCCAATTAATGTTCAATAGGTTTCAGAACTGGACTTAAAAACGGTCAATCCATAACACTGACATTATTCTGTTGTTGGGGATTTATCGATGCTTTTGCTGTATGCGCACGTGCTTTACCATGCTGAAATGTCATGCTTGACGACGTTTGAAATGTGGCATGCTATGGGATCTCTAGACTTGGTCGATGTGTCGGGCAGCTGTTTTTTGCTGGGTCAGGGTTCTGTAAGATAACTGGGAAAGTTTTACGTTTAATCCGATTCTATCCAATACCATGATGTTTTTACCACCCCAAGCGTCCCCTTCCAGGATACAACTGTCTTCAAAATGTCCTCCACGCCTTCACAAAACTCTTGTTCTGCCATATGCTGTAGATATGCAGTAACTATACTGATTGCCAATGAAAACGCAACACTAAAATTTACATAAATACAATTTTATATATAAAGAACATCAATATAAACAACTGGTATATTTTTAAGGTTCTGAATAATAGCAACAAATCGACGAAAGTGTTTAAAATTAATGTTTATTCTTTTCTGTTCAAAAAATCACTTAAGTACTCGCAGTCATTTCGGTGAATTTCCCATAGTCAATAACGAATGTGTCCACTATTTGCTTACAACGCCTGCGCGACTTCTCCGTGGCATTGATCAGATTCGAGTCAGGATGTAACGCTGGCCATGTAAGGGTGCGTACATTGTTTGCGTTAAGGAAGGCACCTTTTACGCAAGCGGAATGAGCGCGAGCATTGTCTTTCAGAAAAACGTCAACATCCAGATGTCCACGGAGAAACAGTGGATAACAGGAGACCGTAACAACTCATCAATGTAGCGTTGTGCCGTCAAATTTCCATTAATCGTAATGAGATTTGTCTGGTGATTATAGGAAAAGCCTCCTAAAACCATAACGCTTCCGCACACCCTAACAGTCTGTCTCCTGAACACATGGATCAGGGTAACGAACCTCGACGCCTCCAAACACGTGTTCGTCCGTCAATGTGTCTCAAGTGAAAACGCGATTCATCGTACCACAACACGGATGCCCATTGTCTGTGTGCCCATTGCTCATGTCCATGCAAGTCGGTTTCGACGCCACTGAGGACTGAGCATGTTTCTTCGGAAAGGTCGTCTTGCTCCGAGTCCATTTTAGCGTAGTCGACGTCTAACTCTATTGGATCCAATTGGCCTTCCGTGCGTTCCAATCGTATCACGTGACGTCTGTCTGTACGGCGGTTCGGAATCGATCTCGTAAATGCTGGAGCACCGTCGGAAACCCACGTCTGGGTCGCGTTCTCTCTTTGCTACCACTTACCGACCGTGGGCACACTTGTAGATATTTTCTCGTTTTCATGAATATTTAAAGTCCTATTTTGATTAATCGCTTGTACTTCCGGCAAAGCGTGACTACTAATCAAAAAAGACATAACATAGTTTCTGTAAATAAATGTTTTATCCAATAAATATCGTTCTTAATGGCTAATAAAATTTAATGAATATTCATGAAAACGAGAAAATATCTACAAGTGTGCCCACGGTCAGTAAGTGGAAGCAAAGCGAGAACGTGACCGGACGTAGGGTTCCGACGATGATGCAGGAGGCGAATGTAACGGTCTTATTGAGGGGTAGTTGCTCATTGTCTTCCTGTGCGTGACCTGCCCTTTACTGAAAACGTCTGCTGATGTCGTTGGTCTAACGAGTAATTGCTGACGGTGAACAAGTCATGGGAGGAACGATTTCACGTCGACATATCCCTCCTTGGATCATGCCCAAAACCTCATGTCTCTGGTTGTCGGAAAGACTTGGCATTATCACATTTGTATAGACTAAAACTTGAAAACGTAAGATGGGATTTTTGTAGCCGTAAGTTAAGGTTCACAAATGGACCCGTTTTGAGGTTTTGCGTTTGTGCGTTTGTACGGGGTTACTGTAGAAGAGAAAGTTGTAAAAAATAAGTGGACCATTAATGTATCGATAATTATTGATTTTAAAACACATCTACCTTTGCCCATAGGCGTAGCAAGCTGTACGGCCGGTACGGTTCCGACCGTACCACTTTAAATTGCTGGCACGAAAAACCGTACCAGTTTGCCTTTCATTACATATAATCTTTAATTCGTGAGACGTTCAACATAAATCATTTTTTAAAAACTTTCAATATAAAACAGCAACCGTTACGATCTAGAGTGCAACTCGGTGACAAATGGAAACCCGTATCTTTATTTAAACATTTACTGTAAACGGGTTGTCGAACCTAAAATGACCGTACCACTATTTTTCTGCGTGCTACGCCTATATATGCCTTTGCCAATTTATAAAACTTTTACACACATCAAAAATATGCCAAAAATAAAGTGTTTCGTTTTTGTTGGCACTCAGTATAGTGCTTGCGTGCAAGTGAAAGTTGACATATGGGGATACACAGATTTGTTCTTCGCTTAAAAAATGAAAAAAAAATTAGAGAGATTTATTGGTACTTTAAGGTTTCAAAGGGGTTAATAAATACTACACTTAAAACTTGATTGGTAAGAAGAAAACGCTATATAAATATTTTGGGGTGAAAGACCGGTCAACTGCTGCATTATGCCATTCCATGAACTATTTTTAACGATTTTACTCCTCGTGTCCAAAAGGCGTAAACTAGTGACTAAAATTCGCCCACACAAACCATTAAAATGAGTAAAATTACACGTGTGCGTGTTACCCCAGGATCTCTTGTCACGATTGCTCATGTTCTGCGCTGCTTTCAGGGCCGTTTAAAACCATAACAACTTAAAAATAAAACTCCAATGACTTTTTTTAAATGTCCTAGCAAATGAACTTTTCCGCTAGAATAAAAATTAAGATTGTCACGGGTTATTACACAGGAGTATTTACACAAATTTAATTATATTTTCGTTTCGCTTTAAATCCTTTTATATGGTATGTGAAATGCATTGAGGACCTCCATTAAAAAGGATTCTATATTTACGTGTTATGCTTAAAGAATTATTTTAAACAATAAAGCTCAGTTTTAAAATGTGTACTTTATTAAACTGGTTTTTTTCATAGGTTAAAACATAATGGGTAAATTTAATTTATTTTAAGATAAAGAATATGTTTGTTTGTTTGATGGTGTTTAACGCCACTTTCAGCAATTTTTCAGCTATATCATGGCGTCCAGTTTTTATTGGGGAGGAAGCCGGAGTACCCGGAGAAAACCCCCGACCTGTGGTGGAAAAACTGGCAATACTTTTCAATTAAGATTGGAGTCGAGTACACCCTGCCTGAAGGGGAGAATCGAACCCGCAATCTCAGTGTAGACAGACCACGTGATCAATAGTAGACGAACTACCTCGACCACTCGGCCACCGAGGCCCCTATAAAGAATACTTTTATACATTTACAATCATGCATACTAAAACATAAGTACTAAGCTTTTATTAATTAACCAGTTGTGGAAAGCGCATATGAAATGGTCATGCAATTAAGTTAAGAGATCAAGGCCAATACAGGAAAGACCGGGCATATACAGAAAGGCGGGGCCAGTACAGCAAAACATTCCCAATGCAGAAAAAACAAGGCCAGTACAGGAATGTCACTATCCGTAATATACATGTACATACGCATATAAAAAATTAATCGCACTTGAGACCAACATCGGTTGATGGATGATACCAGGTGTATAAACATGGAAATTTTAATGTGTTATTCTGTATGTCCGTTATAGCACATACGACCTATGACCCAATATTACACTACATAAAAACAGGAAAGGTTTCAGTAAAGATGTATATAGTTTATAATAAACTCTAAGGTCATGTAGCCTGCTGATATGGTATACAAAAAACACCATACTTGCTGATTTTTAAAGTTCTTTCATCTCTTTGTTAGTATTTTAATCGGACAGTGTCTACATTATATTAGTAGATATTCGATCTGATTTTAGTACATGAAGTACCTTGAACACCTTGAGGCGAAGCGAAATAATGTACATGGTGATAATTGTTTTAAAATCTTCACATCTATGGAAACAATTTACCCCAGGTTAAAGTCCAAAATAACATATCGTTTATGAAATTTGTCAAAACAATCGTTGATGTCAATGAAACGCTTTCTGTATTTTCCTTGAATTTTGAGAAAAAATCGCAATTTGCAAAGTGCAAGGTAAAATTTCAGTCTAGAACGCTTCTGATTTTTATTATTTATGTAGACATTACAAAAATTTAATTTTAGCAACTAATGTCATTACCGTCGTAAATGGTGTTACGTAGAGTGTGGGCGATTACATATTACATCACAATTTGCTTTTTGTTTACTAGTGTCCCCCCCAAAGATTTCATTCTTAATGTAAACAACAAAACAAAAACGAAACAAACAAACGCTTACCTCCTAACATAAGTGCCGAGTGCTGCTGCCTAGTATTATGGGAGGATATGGTGTCTTATTAATCCGTTGTATTTGTTAATTAAGAATACAGTTAGGTGCATTCCAAACATAACATAAAGTTAACTTAAAACAGTCCAAATCTCTGGTCAAAATCTCTGCTTTTGAGAAAAAAAATCTCTGCTTTTTGACCAAAAACCAGTCAATTTGACCGCTTTGACAGGACAAAATTTTGTCCAAATCTCTGCTTTAAATATTGTCAAATTCTCTGCTTTTGTCAAGTGGACAAAAAAGGTCCAAATCTCTGCTTTTGTCAAATTGACAAAAACGGTCAAAATCTCTGCTTTCAAATGTCACGTGACAAAAATGTCCAGTGGACAAAAATTGTCAAAATCTCTGCTTTTCAATTGTCACGTGACCAAAATGTCCAGTGGACAAAAATTGTCAAAATCTCTGCTTTTCAATAGTCACGTGACAAAAATGTCCAGTGGACAAAATCTCTGCTTTTCAATTTTTAAGTCACAAAATGTCCCTTTGTACAAAAAGTTAAAATATATGCTTATTTAATCATTTCGTTACAAATTGTCACGATCACCAAAAATTAGTTAACGAAATCTACGGCAGTCTATTTTAAAAAAAACGATTTCTTTCCCGTCCGCGTTTCGGTAAATGTATAGCAAGCCGTTGTGGTTACATATTAAGACAGTCACTGTAGCGCTCCATAAATTTCTATTATTATTATGTTATTGTTATTATGATTAAACAATCATATTTTTTGTGTAGTTGAATAAAAATATAAAAGTATAAATCCTAACCTGTAATATTTATATTTAATAATAATACTGTTACAACTCACCTGTATGTCGGTATCATTAAATCTATTATTAATATTTACATTTCACTTTTAATTTCACACTAAATAATATTAATTAGTTTTCAAATCTTGGCTGCCTACATCTTAGGATATGTGTTTTAACCTCAAATCCACAATTTAAAACAAATCACCCATAAAATCCCAAATTAAAACTTCTTCTTCATATCAAATCACTCCTGAGAAAATAGAAATATAAAATAACAACCATATTAGATACATTATATCACTCCAGAAACTTTTGCGATGCAATTAAAAAACATATTTCTCATACAAAATCACTCCAAATACTTAAGCGATGCAATTGAAAACCCTATTTCACATATCAAATCATTCCTGATCCCATAGCAATGCAATTAAGAACCATATTTCACATATGAAATTAATCCTGAGACATTTATAATGCAAATATAAACTATATTTAACATATAAAATCAATCAGGAGACTATAGCAATGCAATTTAAACCATATTCCACATATAAAGTTACTCTGGAGACCTTAGCCATGTGATTAAAAAGAATATTTTAGATATAAAATCGCTAAAGAAACTAAAGCTATGCAATTAAAAATTATATTTCACATATAAAGTTACTCTAAAGACCTTAGACATGCAATTAAAAACCATATTTTGCATATAAATTCAATCCTGAAACCTTGGCAATACCATTAAAACAAAATATTCAACATATAAAATCAATCCTGACACCAAAGTGATCATGGTGATGGAATTAAAAAACCATATTTCACATATAAAATCAATCCTGAAACTTTTAAAATACAATTAATATCTATATTCAACATATAAAATCTCTAATGATACTGAAGCAATGTAATCAAAAACCATATTTCACATATAAAATCACTCTGGAGACCTAAGTGATGCAATTAAAAACAATATTTAACATACAAAATCACTAATGACACTGAAGCAATGAAATTAAAAACTCTATTTCACATATAAAGTCACTCTGGAGACCTTAGCCATGCAATTCCAAACCATATTTTACATATAAAATAAATCCTGAGACAATATAGATGGAATTAAAACCATATTCTGCATATAAATTAATCGTGAAACCTTGGCAATACAATTAAAGAATATATTTAACAAATAAAATCACTAGAAAGACTTTAGCAGTGTAATCAAAAATCATATGTCACAAATAAAACCACTCTGGAGACCTAAGTGATGCAATTAAAATCCATATTTAACATATAAAATCAATCTCAAGAATTTAGCAATGCAACTAGAAACCATATTTCACATATAAAATCAATCCTGAAGCCTTGGTTATGCCATAAAAAACAATATCTCACATATAGAATCACTCTGGAGACCTAAGAGATGCAATTAAAATCCATATTTAACATATAAAATCAATCTCGACACTTTACAAATGCAACTAGAAACCATATTTCACATATAAAATCATTCCTGAAGCCTTGGTAATGCCATAAAAAACAATATGTCACATATAAAATCACTCTGGAGACATAAGAGATGCAATTAAAATCCATATTTAACATATAAAACCAATCTTGAGACTTAATCAGTGCAGATAGAAACCATATTTCACATATAAAATCATTCATGTAGCCTTGGTTATGCCATAAAAAACAATATCTCACTTTGGAGACATAAGTCATGCAATTAAAATCCATATTTAACATATAAAATCAATCTCGACATTTTACAAATGCAACTAGAAACCATATTTCACATATAAAATCACTCTGGAGACCTAAGAGATGCAATTAAAATCCATATTCAACATATAAAATCAATCTTGACACTTTACCTATGCAACTAGAAACCATTTTTCACATATAAAATCATTCCTGAAGCCTTGGTAATGCCATAAAAAGCAATATGTCACATATAAAATCCCTCTGGAGACATAAGAGATGCAATTAAAATCCATATTTAACATATTAAAACAATCACTACACTTTAGAAGTGCAAGTAGAAACCATATTTCACATATAAAATCATTCCTGTAGCCTTGGTTATACCACAAAAAACAATATCTCAGATATAAAATCACTCTGGAGACCTAAGCTATGCAATTAAAATCCATATTTAACATATAAAATTAATCTCGAGACTTTAGCAATGCAACTAGAAACCATATTTCATATATCAAATCATTCCTGAAGCCTTGGTAATGCCATAAAAACAATATCTCACATATAAAATCACTCTGGAGACATAAGTGATGCATTTAAAAACCATATTTCACATATAAAATCATTCCTGTGACCATAGTGATGGGAAAAAAAACTATATTTTACATATAATATCAATCCTGAGACCTGAGCTATAAAAGTAAAAACCAAACTTTTATGTATAAAATCACTCTGGGGATATTAGTGATGGAATTAAAACCATATTTTACATATAAAATTATTCCTAATACCCAAAAGATGCAACCAAAATGTGGGTTTAAATATTGTAAATTTAAGATACTTTACATTATTGTTTAATTGTTCTGTACTTTAGTGGTTAAAATACAGAACTCTCATAGATTTTTAACCTTTTTTTTATTATTATCACACATTTTGGATATTGAATGTACTTTCAATTGGATACATGTCGACTTAATTTATATTTTGAATGATTGCTAAGTTCAAGAGTTGTAATTTATATTATGATATCGAAGAATTACTTGAATGATAGATATTTATATAACAAAGATATGTCTCACTTTATTTGACTATACATTAATATTTAATTACAGTCCCTGCAACGTATAAGTTAACGATTTTATCGTTCGTACATCGTGCGTTTATCGTTCGTACAACGTCCGTACATCGTTCGTACATCGTGCGTATATCGTTCGTATATGGTACCGTATAACGTATAGTATATCGTGCATCGTTTTCACTAGCGTGCATCGTATGGTGGATCGTTTGTTCTATCGTTTATCGTATGGTTTTCCGTTTATGTTAGCGTATATCGTATGGTTTATCGTACATCGTATGGTTTATCGTTTGCGTTATCATTCGCCATATTGTTGTTCTGTCAAATTAGCGTACATTGTATAATGCTTGGGTAATTTTGATTTTACATGTACATCGTTATTTACGTTTAGTTAACTGCAACATCCAATAACATATTTCTGCTATAAGGATAATAACTGTGCATAAATAGTTTTTAAATAACTTTGAATCATTGATGTAAAAAGTTTATTGCATTAAACAGGATCTGAATTTTCTGTTTACATAATATAAACTGCAATTGAGTTGTCATAAATAAATAAATAAATAAATAAATAAATAAATAAATAAATAAATAAATAAATAAATAAATAAATAAATAAATAAATAAATAAATAAATAAATATTCTTTAAGTCAATCCGATTAATCGAAGCATACAACAAAGTTTTATTTAAAGTCAATATGGTTTATAAAATAAGAACACCAGCTATCTCATGAGCTGTTTAACCTGGGACTAGTATAACTAGTTGATTTATAGGTTCCTGGTTTAACGACATTGTCCTAGGGTACCTGACCATGTATGTGTAGTTTATATATGCACTTAAATGATATACGTAATAAACAGGTACACTGAACAGGCGACATGATACCGATTTTTTAACTTAAATAAATTCATTGATGAATTATAAATAAAATATTGATAGTAGATGCTATAGATAGCAGTAACCGTTACACTTGTGTACAATAGCTACAGTAATGTATCTCCGCCGACATAAAACAACGTTCAAAGGAGTTAATTAATGCAGCTTTTGTGCGTAATTGCATGTATGAGACCCTACTATTTCAAAATGATTTTATTCTTTTTTTTAATATTTTTTCTATATTTAATTTTATGCTGTCTTATGGATGAGTATTTGTACATATATGTAGGAACCTGGTTTTGCATACGCATGTAACAAGGAGGACTAGTATCTTATGTTTGTTAAAATATAAGGATTTTTCATAAATACCTATGTTAGTTTGTAATTAAACGAAAACTTGATGAATTTGTTCGAACTTTGAATATGACCACTTGCGTAGAATTGATTTAAAATTATAACATTAATCCACAATATTTACTCGTATGTCTAATAACATTCTATCAAAACGATGAAATATAAATACCGACAATGAAGAGTTTTTTCTTTGTCTTCCCTAACAAGTAGTTTACGAGATATCTAAAATAAATACACGTATCTCCACCTTTCCATCAACGAAATATGATGTCGGCCGTATGGCATCGTTACTTCGAAATAAGTACTTATCAAAAGATAATCAAGTTGTTATATAAATTACACTGTAATAAAATCACTTCAAAGGGACACGTTATCCTCTATTACCTGTGTTGATTGCAATTAACATATTAACAATTAACGTATCTTACTTGTGCAACTTTGCACCCTAGGTAGCTACACGTAAATGACACGTATACATTAAATAAATAACACCTTTTATACATAGCAACAATCATTACAATAAAATTACGTTTTCGAATTTTCAACTAACTTTATAGTGCATGACGAATCACGCGTCTCGTGCTTATTTTTAAAATTAATTAAAAAAACGTATGTTTGGAACAAAAAATGCATCTATGGTCTTGTATTATTAAAGTGCTGTGAAGAAATATTCAAATACTGTGCAACTAAAAACTAACTAAAATAAAAAGTGTTCTCGACTTCATCCCTCTTTCCTTGCCGAAAAGTTAAGGGCTTCCACCAGGTTCTCGCTATTCCTTCTCCATTAAAAATTCGAGCCCCCCCCCCCCCCCCATGCTGAAAAGTGCTGAAAGTGGCTTATAACTTCAAACAAGAAATCAAATTATTTTTCAGGTAATCAAAAACCGAAACTCATGGTAAACTTTAGTGCAAATATTTTGAGCTTTAAAGTGTATTAACAACGCATTAAACAGTTAAAAGACATTGTGGCGATTGGAATTGTTTGGAAATACGTCTTGGGTTTTGTTGATTCAGAGCTAATTACAATCTTTACAATTGTTTTGTCTCAATTAAATCGCAGTACATTACTGTTATTTTTTTAAGGTTGATTGATTAGCTCAGATGTTATCTAACTGAATTCTCTATGTTATAAATGCATACGTATTGTGTCGTGTGTGACATTGTACGGTGAAAACAAATGGTGCACTCGATTTGAATTCATGTTTGTAAGGTACTTGTCCAGGGTCGGTGATTCTCTCTTTCGTCCTATGTAAAGATTTAAAGTGTTCGATTATTAAGCTAGTTTGGTATACTTTCGACAATAAAGAAGAATTAACCTTCACAACGCTACATACAGTTTTACGATATTAACATCCGGCTTCCTCCCCCAATAAAAACTGGACGCCATGATATAGCTGAAAAATTGCTGAAATTGGCGTTAAACACCATCAAACAAACAAAAAAACAACGATATTTACAACAGGGACGAAAAACGTCTTGTTTAAAGACACTTCTTTTAAATTCATAACTGCAAATGGATGAATTACATTAAAAAGTATGAATCTGAATCGTTGTCTTGGATGATTGCGCAAAATTACCTCTCATAAAATATACAAATCTGTCATTCTTTACGATTGGTAAACAACCAGTAGATGTAGATTAGAAAAC
Organism: Limnoperna fortunei; assembly: GCA_944474755.1. NCBI lineage: Eukaryota > Metazoa > Mollusca > Bivalvia > Mytilida > Modiolidae > Limnoperna > Limnoperna fortunei. Next base: position 38,637,343 of record OX104113.1, read on the forward strand.
AAAAATATTTCTATCTAAAACAAAGAATATGAAGTGACAACAATTTTATAGTTTAACACTTAGTACTACTGTACAAAAAACGCGTCTGTGAATATAGTTAACCATCTTTTTAAATTTTAGAAAGAGGTGCCAGTAATATTAATGAATAAAAATATAGTTTAAAGAATAAACAATTGTAGCTGAATATATGATTATTTGATTGATTGATTGATGGATTGCTTGATAATGAATATTTGAATTAACATATAAACAAAGTACATATTTAATGATAGGGATATAAGATTTATGTTGAATCAATTTACCCTCAGAACAAAAGGAAATTTTCATGTACACATACGGCAACAGAATAAGTTTAATAATATTTTTTTAAACCGCAGCAATGTTACAATATTTAAATGACTAGCGCATTTAGTAAGGTAGGAACTTGACGAAAGGTACATGTATAGGAGTTACTGCTTTTAAAACATATAGACAGAATTGTTTAGCTTTGTCGGCTTTTTCAATCGAATGAATGTAAACGCTTTTATTAAGAAATGTAGATAAGGTTTAAGTTATTTTTTTTAAATTTATTTAAAACAGAGGTCAAAGTAATGTTATTAATCAACGAAGTTCCATAACAAAATACATAGCGTTATCAGGGATCACCACAGCTCAAAATCCAAGGGTGGTGCAAGTCGGACAATGATCCATTTCCTTACTCATAATTTTAGAGTGACATTTATTTATTCATAATAGTGTTATCAGTCTTTGTTTTTGTTTTCCCACTTGTGTTTTTGCTACCAGTCACAATATACATGTATTTTTGTATTTAAAACTTCATTGTTTTTAGGAATAAAGTCAAACTTTAGTATGGAGCTCAAAATTCAAGGGTGGAGGAAACAAATTCAAGAGTGGAGGAGCACCGCCCTTAAATAGCCTGTGGTGAACCCTGCGTTATATATGGATGCTAAATTGTACGCACATGATTGTGCTCCGTTATCAATTACGTACCTTTTAAATTACTATGTATCTAGTAAAACTAGTAAATGAGTGACACCTTGCCTTCAATACTGTAGAAAATACTGAAAAATACACCATTTATACCAAGAACAATCATTCAACCCTGCAATGACGACATGAGAAACGATGCACCATACGATAAACCATGCGATAAACGAAACGTTGCACGATACGATATACCATACGATAGACGAAACGATCCATTAAAACGATAAACGCCGTCTCACCGTTTCTATCGTATATGGTATCGTATATCGTTTCGTGCATCGTGCGTACATCGTTCGTATATCGTGCGTACATCGTCCGTATATCGTCCGTTCATCGTTCGTACATCGTTCGTGCATCGTGCGTTTTGTTAACTTATACGTTCCAGGGACTGTAAAGGAAACAACGGCGCAATAAGGAATATGTTTCCGAGCCGTAAGATTTATAACATTTGATATCCTACAGAAACACGTAAATGACAAACAAAACTTAAATTCTTTCATTAACTATAATTTTGTATTTTATCGATTGTTTTTTTTGGTAGTAGGATTTTAATAAACGACAAAGGATTTGATTTTCATTACCCTCTCCCATCACTGCCCATGGGAGACGGTATACATAACGTCCGGTACAACCAGTCGGTCTGTCGTAAAAAAAATTGTCAAAAAACATTAAAAAGGTAAAAGTCAAGATTGTTTTAAAGTGCAGTCGAAAGGTTAGCATGTCGACATAAATGTCCAAAATAAAAAATATCCAGTGGACAAAATTGTCACGTGACAAAACTGTCAAAAAATGTGAATATCAAAGATGGCGACCGGCGCAGTGGGCTTGCAAGTATGTCTCTTAACTTTTGGAATATTTCTCAGAATATACCCTGTGGCACCACATCATAGACTTATGACTGAAACAAAACCAGAAAACCTTGGTTTCTATGCATGTCTAGGTGATCCATGTGAAGGAAAATATGAACTTGCCATTGTAAACTTAGCCCCTAGCGTTTCCAAAGTAAACAAAGCCGGTGAAACACCCGCCAGTTACAAGAGATCCTGTAACACAATTGATCATGTATTCCTGCCAATTTTATTACTGATATCGGGCGATATTTCAGCAAATCCAGGCCCAATAAAGTATCCTTGTGGGACCTGCTCAAAACCAGTTCGAAAAAACCAACGGGCAATCCAATGCGAAGGCCAAACATGTGAATCATGGTTCCACACAAAATGTATAAATATGAGCACAAAAGAGTATGATTATCTATCAAATTCAAGTGATAGTTGGTTTTGTGTAAATTGTTTACTACCACAATTCTCAGATTCTTTCTTTGAAGAAGATAGTATGGTAAACACACCGAACGCAACTGACGTGAGTGATCTCCCTTGCTCTATATCCGGTGTCAACAAAAATGAACATCTCGACGTTTTTGATGATCTTTACAAGGTGAGGAAAGCTAACCCTACAAACTTTCTATGTGGCTACCTAAACATAAACAGTTTGCGATACAAATACGAACATGTTCATGATATTTTACGGCGAAATCTGGTCGACATTCTCTTTTTATCAGAAACAAAAATTGACGATACTTTCCCAGATGCAAACTTTGTAGTTGACAACTTTTCTATGTACCGTGCAGATCGAACACAGCATGGTGGTGGTGTTCTTGCATACATCAGATCTGATCTACCGGGGGAGCGAGTGAAAACTTCTGAATTCAGCTTAATAGAATCGATTAGCTTTGAGGTAACCATCAGTGATGAAAAGTGGTTAGTCAGTGGTGTCTATAAACCACCTGACATGTCAGACAGATCATTCAGTGATGATTTCACAAAGACAGCTGACAGAATAGTAGCGAAATACGATCGGTATATGTTTATTGGTGACTTAAATTTTAATATGTTTGATACCAACAAAAGTAATACCCTTAAAATAATATAACTAAACCAACTTGTTTTCCCAAAAACTCTAAACCAACATTGCTAGATGTTATCCTTACTAGTAGTAACAACAAGTGCAAAAAAGTATGTAACTTTGGAACAGGAGTAAGTGATGTCCACAATTTTATTGGTGCTCAATTTGATTGCAAAGTGCCTGAAGTGAAATCGAAGACAAGATTGTGTAGAAGTTTTAAAAATTTTAACTCTGAAGATTTTTTATCTGATTTACAAAATCAAAATTTCAATTTAGATGAAGATTCAACTGATGTAAATAAGTGTTATAACCATTTTCAAAACTGTTTTACTGATGTAATAAATAAACATGCCCCTTTTAAAGAACGAAAAATTTTATCTAAGCAAATCCCTTATATGAATAAAGAACTTAAGAGTGCTATATATAAGAAAAAAATGTTATATAATAAATTTCAAAAGATAAATAATAGTAGAAATTGGGAAGCATATAAAAAACAGAGGAATCTTGTAACTAAACTTAAAAAAAGATCTATAAATACATATTTTTTAGAAAGATGTACTGGGGGACCAAAATCGAAAGATTTCTGGCCCACTGTTAAACCTTTTTTGACAAACAAAGGATGTTTTACCCATAAGGAAACAATATTATGTGAAGAAAATAAATTAATTACTAAACAAGATCAAGTTTGTGAAATTTTTAATGATTATTTTGTTAATGTTGCAAAAAATATTGGAACCTCATGTTTACCAGTAAATGATAACCACCCAAGTATTCAGGCTATAAAATCTAATCACCCTGAATTGGATAAACAAAATTTCTCGTTTTCACATATAGATGATGACTTTGTTCGTAAACAGATAAATAAAATTAATATCAGAAAGGCCACTGGAAATGATGGAATATCTCCTAAACTTTTACATTTGGCAAAACCAGTTATCTCAAAACCTTTGACTAAATTAGTAAATCTGTCTTTATCATTATCTACTTTTCCAGACTGCCTTAAGGAAGCTCAGGTGGCACCCATACATAAAAAAAATAGTGTTTTAGAGAAAGGCAATTACAGGCCAGTAAGTGTCCTTCCAGCAATTTCTAAAATTTTTGAAAACGCAATTCAATTTCAGTTAACTGCCTACTTTGACAGCATCTTCAATCCGTTTTTGGCCGCTTTCCGAGCAAACTTTGGTTGTCAGTCCACCCTTTTGAGAGTGATTGAAGATTGGAAAACTTCTTTAGATAAAAACCACTACCTAGCTGCCATCTTAATGGACCTATCTAAGGCCTTTGATTGCCTTCCTCACGACCTATTATTATTAAAACTTAAGTCTTATGGTATGTCAGAATCTGCCTTAAATATGTTAAAATGTTACTTAAGTAATAGGAAACAGTGTGTTAAAGTAGGACAAGATATTAGCTCTATGTTAGATATATTTAAAGGAGTGCACCAAGGTTCCATCCTCGGGCCTATATTATTTAATATCTTTATAAATGATATATTTTTCTTTGTTCACCATTGTAATTTGTATAATTATGCAGATGACAACACACTATCAAAGTCTGATCAATCATTAGATACTGTAGTTAGATCTTTGCAGGAGGATAGTAAATCTTTAATAACATGGTTTTCCAACAATAAAATGCAGGCTAATCCTGAAAAATTTCAGGCAATTGCCATTGGAAATAAAACCCATGATGCAAATGTTGTTTTTAATCTTGAAAATGTTATAATTAATTGTGATGATGAGGTTAAACTGCTGGGTGTCACCTTAGACTTCAAATTAAATTTTCATTCTCACATAACTAACATTTGTAAAAAGGCTGCAAGGCAATTGAACGTCCTAAAGCGGATAGGAAATCATTTGAACCGGCTTGGAAAATTAACTATCTACCACTCTTTCATTATGTCTAATTTCAGTTACTGTCCGCTTACCTGGCATTTCTGCTCCGAACAAAACACACGCAAAATTGAAAAAATTCAGGAAAGAGCTTTACGGTTTGTGTATAATGATTCAGTGAGCCCCTATGATGACCTTTTAGAACGATCAAATTTGCCCTCTCTAAAAACAAGACGAATGAGAACAATTGCCTTGGAGACCTTTAAAATCATAAATAAAAAAAGTCCGATATTTTTACAAGATTTGATTGTTTTAAAAAATAATTCTTATAACTTTAGGTATTCAAATACAGCAGATCTTCCAAGACCCAGAACTACTAGGTATGGGAAGAACTCGTTCAGGTATGAGGCTGCCAGACTGTGGAATGCACTGCCAAATGAGGCACGAATAATGACCTCCTTTGAACATTTCAAAAATTATATTGCCAGCTGGTGTGGGGGGCAAAAATGTGTTTGTACAGCATGTAAATCACAGTCTGTGTGACTTTATACCAGCACGAGTTCTTTCATGAAAACTTTGCTCCATAGATTATTAGTTGTTTACTTATTTGGTTATTCTGCTAGTCTTGCTTAATTCTTAGTTTTATTACAGTGCTTTATATGCTTTTTATTTTGTGCTGTGTTTGTGCTTGGCTTTTAAATTAATCTATTTAAATATATGTTTTAGAGCATGTATTTTTATGCTGCTTATGCTTATCATGCTTTTATGTACTGTGTATGCTTTCCTTTATTTGTGATCTGCTTTGGTGCTTTATTCTGGTTGTTGGAAATATACGTTTATAATATATGTTCCGATGCTACACGCTTTTAGTTTAGTGCTTTGTATGTTATTTTATGCTCAGCTCTCTAAAATGAATTATATTCTTAATATATGTTTTTAAAATGCATGTATTGTTACATGAATCTATGCTACCTGCTTTTAGTTTTAGTGCTCCTACGCATGTTTTTAAATTTATGCTCAGCTGTCTTAAATGAATCTTTTCCTAGTATATGTTTTAAATTGCATGTATTGTTCTGCTATCCATCTGTAATACCACCCTGACTGTTTTATATACTTTGTATGAATGTACCTTAATATGTATGTTAACCTTGTGCTGTCATGTTATGTTTTGTGATTTGTTTTGTTGGAAAATATTAAGTCGGTCAAAGAGCTCACAAGAGCTCATGTTATATGGTTGTTACTATGTATATATTATCCGACTCTAAATAAAGTTTACTTACTTACTTAAATTTACTGTCACAAAAATGTCCTGTTGACAAACTTGTCACGTGACAAAATTGTCAAGAGAAAAAAAATTGTCCAGAGGACAGAAATTGTCAAAAGAAAAAAAGTCCAGTGGACAAAAATTGTCAAAAGAACAAAAATGTCCAGTGGACAGAAATTGTCAACAAATTGTCAAATGGACAGAAATATATTGTTTAAAAAAATTGTCAAAAGAACAGCACAAGTTAACTTGGGTTGTCAAAATCTCTGCTCAAACCAGTCAAATTCTCTGCTCGAAGTTAACTTAAAGCAGTCAGAATCTCTGCTTTTCAAGTTAACTAGCATGTTATGTTAGGACTGCACCCAACTGTAGGATATAATAATACAATGGATAATCAGGATTAAAAGTTAGAAATACAAATGCTTACAGATTTATAACATGTCTGTGTAAACTATACTTCAGTGCAACTTAATTTACCTTAGTGCGTGCGTCCTGTGTTTCTTTTTACTGCTGATGGACATAAACTATACGCACAAAGATCTGCATAATTAACCATCATTATTCCATTTTACGCTTTTCATGAAACACAAAAATACAAGTTTTACCTGTTGTTTTAACTGACCAGACTTGGTATTGGACTGAACGAGTAAGTTTTCGAGTTGAATGAGAACAAAATAGTCATGGTGGATCAATACTGTAGTCCGTGCAAATTCTGCGCTACTCTGTTTAGCGGGCAAAGAGCTCAAAATACCGTGTGTGTTTTCTATTTTGAACCAGACTTTGTAACTCATTGCAAATATCAATATGCTTTGTTTAGTATGTATTTATATATTAATCATTTTTACACAAAATATAAATTAATTTTTCATGCCTACGGACCGTAGTGGGCATGTTTAAAAAGTGCTGGGTAAATTGCACGATAAAGACCCTTTTATAGCTTTCTTAAAATAGTATAGGCATATTGTTCACACTGATAAACCGACTTATATTATTTTGGTGAGAAGTAGTATGACACGATGAAAAAAGATATAAACAAGTTAGAAGCGATGAAAACGTGGGTCAGTTTTACCAAATTTTTTTTCATGTTTTTAATTTACTGTAGCGAATAAAATATATTTAAAACACGATTTAGCAATAGAATACATTCAGTCTTTTAATTTTGTTAATAAATAACAACACATTGTGTTTCACAGAATTTGGGCAGTTATTATAAGCGTACCATCAGAACTATGAATAAGGTCCCCGGTTATTTAAGTATTCCTCCATTTATCAAAGGTTCAATGTGTTTCTAGTTTTGAAGGCTGCCGATGTCTTCTGTTGTACCAAAAAGTGTTCACATATTTTGAATTGTTTAACAAACATATAACAATTTATTAACAATAAGTTATAGATGATTTGTTCGAATACTAATCAGAGGCACTCAGAAAGTACTCGTAGCTGTTCAGCCATGTCGATAAAAATTTTTTCCCCCAGCTATATCACGACGAAAGTGGCAGGTAGAGAAACATATAACATGAACAAGATTTTTATAGACTAATCCAAGAATCATATGCTGTCCAACGTTTTGAAAATTTTTCGGGGATAAAGGAACTGCTTACTTCACTGTAGCATCAGAGTGAACTCACGTGTTTTTTAACTTATTTTTGGCTTTTGTTGGTGGAGTCACTTGTCTTGTTTAATTCCTGATTTTGTCACTGTTGTATTGTTTTGATTCGTGTTGACAAATAATGCGTTTTTCTTTTGAAAAAAAAACTGTGGACAGTAGTGGATTCACGGAGTAATACATATCGTTCAAAATATCCTAGGAGATAGGATTCTTTCACCAGATTCGGCGTACAGTGTCCTATACATCGGGCAATACTTATTAGTATTTATATATGAATTGTTTTTTTATATCTGTAAAAATACGTTTTAGGTATAACATATATCGAATATCGAAACTTTTTTACTATAATACAACTCTGCGGGCAACAATTATACAATAGTTGAATATATAGATGGCATTGTCATGATATCTTGACTGTACAAGGGAATGCGGTCTTGCCTGAAACATTGATAATACCCTAGCCGAGGCTAAGGGAATTATCAATGTTGAAGGCAATACCACTGTCTCGAGTGCTGTCAAGTATCATGACAATGCCCTCTATATAGGCAACTGTTATATATATATATATTGCATTGAAGAATTAAAAACAGTTTGTGTTGCTGGTGTTTGGTTTTTAAATTAAGTTTTGCATGTTTTTGTAGCTCAATATTTATTTAATCTACAAGTATATTTAAAAAATAAAAATAAAATATGTTTGGTATGAACGATTTTTTATGAGTGAATCATTCATTTAGTCTCTTTTGAGGACAAATGCTAAGTTTAACTCTAAATTACTGGACAGGGCATTGCCACGACGTGGGCGTTATCACGGCGTGATAATGCCCTTGTGTCAAATTACTGCAGATTAATTAATACCAGCTGACCTTGTTTTATCCAATTTAAACAAACATAATTTTACTGATATGAAATAATATGATATAATGGTATCATGTGTGGGTAAATTTAATTATTTGCAATATATTAATTAAAAATACATTATTCCTCGAACTTAATACATATCGGTATGTTAATTTATGCCATATGTTTTTGAATATAAGAATATTTTACACATAAATAAGACATTAACTATATATTATGTACATGTTTTCCTTTTAAGTTAAAAGCCATACACTTCATGTCCGATCTCGTCTACTTTTGACAAAGTAAGATACGTGTGTACTTTAATTAATTTTTTACAGTTATAAAAAGTAGTAGATTTTTCCAAAAAGTATTGTTTACTTAAGGTTTGCTTGTATGAATTTTTTACTATTATCGTGCCTTTAAAACTCGCCCACTGAAACGTGATATTCAAAAAATTCCTTTCTCTATGTTATTTAACAATCACCTGCGTCACGATCATTCGTCACGGTTTTCATTTAAGAAAAATAGTCAATATTTTAATATTAGGTCAGAAGATGGGTTACTTTTGAAGATGTTATTATTAATCAATGGAATTTGTTTTCAGCTATTATAATAGTTTGCACGATAATATCCATGGTAGTCCAAAGTTCGATATTTTTTTAGCTTTAGCAACTACTTTGCAAATTTTACATTATTTCCTTTGTGTACATGCATACTATAAACTACAGAATATATAAGTCTTTTGTCACGGCGATTGTGAGTTTTCCAGATCACACAATAACATGATTTTTGTTACTGTTACAATATTTACCTTATGTTATCTGTGCTTTAAGAACCACTATAGGATTTATTGTATTCAATAAGCAGTGTTTGTATAATGAGGGAGAGGAGGAGGGGTCATCATCCCGAATTCCAGATTAAAAAATTAGAAAATCCCGAATCGCCGGTCATAAAATGACACTTTTGCGAATTCCCGAAAAATTCAAAATGTTAATCATTAAAAACTGGTCCATATGTTGTCAATATTGCCAATACTGAGAAGTACGTCAACGTGAAGTTGCTCAATACTAATTTGACATAATATTCATGCTATTTTATTATTAGCTGTGACTTCAAGTCCATATTTTAATTTCTTTACTGTACATGGAAACTGTGATAATATGACATTCCCTGATCTTCGGAATCCCTTTGTAGCAGTGTAAGGTTTGACATTTAGTAAACAAAAAAAAATCCCGGTAAATTTATATCCCAACTTCCCGGCGAACAAATGTGCTCTTTCCCGGATTTCGCTTCCGTTTTAATCCCGAATTCATATTAAAAAAAATGCCCAACACCGGCGTCCCGAAAAACGTCCTCCCGACCCTCTATAATACTAGCGTCTTACAATATCCGGGAGATTTGCCTATGGCCAACAGGATATACGATTTAATGGGATAATCTGTATAACATCTAGTACCTTGATTTGAGTTTTTGAGTTTTTACATTTTAATATGAAAGACAATTTTATGAATTTTGGATTGAAATACAAGTTTTCATTCCCAGTCGTTTGTACCTTAATTATGTTAACTCTGGTATTGGAAAATAAGTTGTACATACATTATATTTCAGTTAGATTGAATATATGTTTGCTTTACGTCCAGTATTTCAGCTATATTCAGGACGAGAACAAGTTAACAAACAACAAATCAATGCGGGAAAGATGGACCAAAGGGCAAATTTTGTGAAATGCTACTGGAAAAGTATGGGGCGGAAAATTAGCTTTTTATAGCGGCTAACGAGTCTACTCTAAAAGCAACTAAACAAATGGATATTTATCGTGCAAGTATCGTGGCACTCTCTAAACACGTTACCCACCAATGTCCGTGGTCAGGCTTTCCGTAGTATGACCTGACAACCTTTATTTTTTCAGTAGTGTTTCTGTTCCCATAGGTCAATTTCTTTTCCCCGTTTAATTGCTGTGTGTTACCTTTTTTTCCGTCTTGATAGCTGAAAGATTGCTCACTGGACGTCAATAACAACTCTATGACATCCTTCAAACGCCTTGAGAACATTTCATAGAGCAGTGACGTCACAATTAGAATTCCGACGTCATAGAACACTCAACTGAAAAAATAAGATTAATATTTTTGTTAAAAAGATACGTATATTCAACCAAATGACGGGCATATATGTTTATGTCAATTGTTTTTGCTTTAACATACTGTTTTAAGATATATCTTAATAGTTTAAAAAATGTATATATATATATATATATACAATATTAGTACATTGTCAGAAAATATACAGTTTTTTTTTGTACGAGCCTTAGAAACAGGTAGAAATGCGAGGCTCTGCCGAGCATTTCTTACCTGTTTTGCGGCGAATACAAATAAACTTTATATTTTCTGACAATGTACGAATATTGTTTTTTATTCTGCAACCAGAAAATACATTGAATACTAAATGGAAAACATGAAAAAAGTGCAATTCGAGCCGATTTTTTACCTTGAAATTTTCGGCGCGTATTCGAGTGATAGTATGACCCACACATTTTGCACATCAAGAATTGATAATCGTAGATTTATTATTATTCACATCATTCATTTGAAAACAAAGTTGTTCATTTCACTCATCACGTCAATTTCAGTATTCATAACTGAAGAAATTATTTATTGTATAGTTAGCAAAGGCTTATACATGTATTTTACACATTACTCTTAATCTACTTGTTTAAATGATTATTCTTACATTCCTATCTTTTACCTCTGACGTGTTACATATATTGTTCTTGTTATCTGTGTAAATAAAACATGGAAACGTACAACGACTTCGATTCTATGATGAACAGATACAGCTATACTATAGTTTCCCCGAAAGACATTTAGTAACGACGGGATAACAAACAACCCGGTCATACGTGGTGGAATCGAACCCGTTTTCCCAGTAGTGTACCTCCAAGTGGAGAAATGGACAACTAACATTTACTAGATAAGCTAAAATTTTTGTTTTCCGTCTCGCCTACTTCTACGACAAGTGCTAATATGAGAAGGCGCAAGAAGAGGAGAATGTCTCCGTTCGCAGCAATAACGTGCAATTATTAACAATGCAATAGGTTAAATATATGGTAAAACCAAGTTCAACGTCAAAAAAAAGATGGATTTAACCAAATTTGCACCACAAAAATTCAAAGGAGATTTTACAGAAAACGCTAACAGATGGTTAAAAACATTTGAACACTTTGCTACTTTGTGTCAATGGGATGATCAAACATTTTGCATCGCATTTCCCCTATTCTTAGAAGAACATCATCAGATTTGGGTTTTCCAGCTTGCAACAGAAATAGCAAAGCAAAAACTACTTTTGAAAAACGAATTTCTTATAAAATACAAACAGTCCTATGGACAAAACTTTCAAAAAGGGAGATATTTCGACTACTTGCGTCAAAACGAAACAGAAACCGCGTCCGAATATATCAATCGACTTCACGCAATTTCCTATAACCTACATATCAACGACGAAATGAAAATGGCTAAATTAAGAATACGATGTAAACCGGAACTCGTACATTTATGTTGAAACGAACCAGAAAACCTAGCGGAAACAGAGGAAAGTCTTCGATCGGCAGAAGTGATCCATTCGTTTTTGGACAAGAGAAATAAAGAAGAAATGCGAAAGGTGGAAGAAATCATGCACACGAAAATGCAACCGATTTTGGACAAAATGCAAGACAAACTTTCTGAGTTAGAAAAACATTAAAAGAACAAGAAAGATCGCGTCCGTAGAGCATAATAGGTTATTTCATACGTTTTGGGGAAAGACCGGTTGATCTTTCACGAGTGATAGAAATTTTATGTCTTTTCGCGAGTGGAGCGCAGCGGAACGAGCCAAAAGACATAAAAATTTCTATCACGATTGAAAGTTCACACGGACTTTCCCAAAAACGTATGAAAGTACCTATTTCTTCCGTAAACCAACAACTTTCACATCGCTATAACCTATAGACGCTCCATTGTTTTAGACTCCATGGTCTCTGACGTCCAATCAGAACGCCGGAAATAATGAACGTCACAGAAGAACGTTGTTATGCTTCCATAACAACGTTCTTGTTTCTGGCGTTTTGATTGGATGACGCAGCAAGTACAGATGTGTGCGCGTGAGCTCATCTGTGCTGGGTCATCTGTATCAGAAATCGGCAATTTACAGAAGAAAATGTCATCTTCAACTCAAACAGAGACGCAATTTATCGACTTTAATCCATCTACCTCAATCTGCGAAATAACGACAACACCAAAGGAAAAATTAATTAAAGACCAGACGAAAGACACAGACTTCAAAGACATAAGAGAGTACTTGATTACGCGGGAGTTGCAAGAAAATACGAAACATGCAAGGAAAATTACAATTGAGGTCCAAGATTACATAATTGAAGACGACGTACTTTTCCACTTATTCTATCCTAAAGCAAAGGACATCGGTCAGACAGAATAGTGAAACGACTAGCCGTACCACGTACACTACGAGACGAAATTTTTAAGTCATATCACGATCAACTGCTAGGAGGTCATCATGGGATAGAACAAACATACCATACAATTCATCTCAAATATTATTGGCCAGGTCTTTACAGTGATTTATCACAATATGTTAGATCGTGTATAATGCCAAAAAGCGAAACCGCAAGTTCATAACAAGCCAACACCGCTTAACCATTACCAGTCCTGGAAGTCTTCAGTCGAATCCACATGGATATTATTGGACCTCTTAAAAGGAGTTCAGAAGGACATACCCATGTGTTACTCATTGTTTGTTCCTTTTCAAAATTTGTTAAAATTTTCCCGCTGAAAACTACATGCGCAAAAGAAATTGCAAGAATATTCTACAACGAATTTTCTGCAGATTTTCAGCTCCTGACTCGATACTTACAGACCGTGGACAAAACTCCTTTCTAAAGTGATAAAAAAAGTGTGCAAAATTTTTGAAATTAAAAAGATGACAACCAGTAGCTACCATCCTCAAACCAACAGCAACGAAACAATAAAACTGTTATAGAAAAACTACGAATGTTCATCCACGATGACCAATCAGACTGGCACGAATACTTACCAAGTATAGCCTTCTCAATGAACACGTCTGTTTGCACAGAATCAACACAGTACAGCCCATATTACATATTATTCTGCAGGGAGTGTAGAACGCCAATAGACACTGTTTTAACTGAACCCACAAATGTTGGAAATGATGCGAAGCAGTACATTGACAGTCTGCACAAACAACTTAATTATACCTGAGACATGGCACGTCAAAACATAACACAAGAACGCGGAAATACAAATTTCAACACGATAAGAACGCAAAAGACCCAGAATTCAAAGTTGGTGATAACGTTTGGCTAGACAAAAAGAAAGTAGCCATTGGACTTTCGCCTAAACTTGTTACAAATGGGATTGACCATACTACATTACGGAAGATCGTGGCAACCAAACGTACACACTTCGAAGATGTTCCGATAATGCTCAAGTAAAGGTTCCGCAAAAAGCAAATAGACCAAAACCTTTTCATGATCCGCAAGACAGACCAACTAACAACGTCAACGATGGAACAGACGACGAATCGGACAACGATGAGGGGAAATCTCAGAGTACAAGTTCTGATAATGAAACGCACACACAAAATCAAAATTCAGATCACGAAACTGTTTCAAACTATACAGCTAATATAACAAATCCAACAATCGATCAAGACGACGACACATTATTCATTGTAGAAAAAATATTAAAAACGAAAGTCGACAACGGCAAAAGAAAATATTTAATAAAATGGTTAGGCTATGGTCATAAAGATAATTCCTGGGAACCAGAAGAAAACATACCACCAGAACTACAACAAGAATACCACACACGCATAACACAACAACGAAATAAAAATAAGCAAAAACGCAAATAATAATTTAGGGATTACAGAACATTTTATAAAGTTTGTCTACCTTAATAAAATACACAGTCAATTTGTATACATCACATGTATACTCCTATTAAATAGCAAACAAACATATTTCGCTAGGAAACACGTCTGCACATACTTCAAATACGCCTACAATTTTTTCTTTTAAAACACATTAAATTGTTTAATTGCACAATGTCGTAAATTTGGTTGTTTGTTTGTTTGATGGTGTTTAACGCCACTTTCAGCAATTTTTCAGCTATATCATGGCGTCCAGTTTTTATTGGGGGAGGAAGCCGGTGTACCCGGAGAAAACCCCCGACCTGCGGTAGGAAAACTGGCAATCCTTGTCAATTAAGATTGGAGTCGAGTACACCCTGCCTGCAGTGAGAATCGAACCCGCAATCTCAGTGTTGACAGACCACGTGATCAATAGTAGACGAACTACCTTGACCACTCGGCCACCGAGGCCCCTCGTAAATTTGGACCCAGTGTTTTTCACAGTTGGAAAGGTCGTAACTTAGGACAAGCAAACTTTTTCTTGCAGTTTAAGCCGTACATATTTTTCACATTATTTCCATTTTACACAAAAAACAACAACAGCAACAACAACGGAAGTTTTATAAATGCTATTTCAGTACAGTCAGTACCCGCTAATAACTTTTCGGGAAAGATATTTGCTACTTCGAGAATAAGGTTTGGATTCGTACCCCAAACTTTAATCGACAGACTTCTTTAATTTAGGAGTGACGAACCTAGATTAAAGAAAATTTTAAAAATTACGAAATTAAGTAATATACAAGTTAATTTCACTAAACCATTGTTAACCTTTTTGGCTTCCAATTATTATTACAATAAGCACATGTTTTTTAGTTTAAGACCCTTAGTACATGTTTTCCTTTTTCAAATATTTTTATTGTGTTCTTGTTTCTTTGCAATGAGAGCTTTTGCGCCTATTACTAAGACCAGTTAAGATTTTTTATGACCATGTACCGTATAATTTTGTAGTTGAATATTTTTACATGTACGCC
This sequence comes from Limnoperna fortunei, assembly GCA_944474755.1. Classification (NCBI taxonomy): domain Eukaryota; kingdom Metazoa; phylum Mollusca; class Bivalvia; order Mytilida; family Modiolidae; genus Limnoperna; species Limnoperna fortunei. The sequence continues at coordinate 38,652,724 of OX104113.1, forward strand.
TTTTCAAACAAAGGTTGATCAACACGTAATCTCTTATAACAAGGGAAGATATGGTTGAACCATATCGGGGAAACTCAATTAAAGTAAATGGAGGATTAAAACAGGAACCCATTTTGTATTGTAATATGAGAGATTATTACAATACAAATACAAATATAAATATAAATAATTTTATTGGCTCAAACTCATCATCCTCCCAAGTCAGTGGTTCTGAGTCCGCGTTCGCTCCATCATCATGATGATGGAGCGAACGCGGACTCAGAACCCCTGACTTGGGAGGATGAAATTAGTAGGGAAAAGACATTTCTCAATAATAAAAAGACACAAAAGATATAGATTTTTATTTAATTCAAGATTTAAAAAATTTTGATGTTAAGATATTTTAACGAAGCAAGTTATATATATAATAATACAACAGAAAAAAAATTCAGTTACGTTCGAATAAAGGTCATCAACAGTTTATATTGTTGAAAATAATTGTAGAAGTAAATAATCTCATCAATTGTTTTGCAAAATAAGACTTCTTCGAATTGTTTTTATTATTTTAAATTCTGAAAATTTTATAAAGTTCTTAGCAATGTTTATGCACATGAATGCTAGTTTGACGTTTAAAATACATTTAATTGCAAATCTTTTGAAACAATTTTAATTACAGTAAAATTAAATCAATAAAAATTGTAACTTGTCGGTATGTTTTCTTTGATTTTAAGAAATATAATATTGACGTTTTTGATGTATTGCAAGAACATATTGAATTGTCTTCAGAATTAGGTACTGTATCCGTAATTGGTGATTTAAATGGTAGAGTAGGCAGTGCACCAGACTTTATAGATAATGACATTTTGAATGCAAATTTACAAGACAGTATTTCTTTTCTTAACTATTCGTCTGACGAACTTCATATGATCAGACAGTCTGAAGATTTAAAACAGCCCAATAGTTTTGGCAAACGTATAATAGAACTGTGCAAAAATACTGGTTTGCGTATATGTAATGGAAGGTTTGGGCATGACAGTAGTAAATATACTTTTTCAAATAAAAACGGAAGCAGCGTTATTGATTACTTACTTATGAAAAATGATGATGTTCATTGTTTAATTAAATCTTTTATTGTGTTACCGTTTAATATTTTTTCATGTCATGCACCATTGTTGCTTGAATTAAATATTAAGGATAATATAGATAATACCAAATGTAATTGTATAAATAACGCGAGTGCTCGTTTTATGTGGTGTGAAGGGTTTAAAGATGAGGTGATGGAAGAAATGACGACAAAAGCACATAAATTCGATGAGATAATAACGTTCTTAACGGAAAATGAAGATTTCGTTGAAGAAGGAGTAAACAAATTGACAAATTTGATAAATGATATTTTCGAACGGTATACTAAAACGGAAGTTAAATTTACGGAATACTGTGAATATTGCGAGGGCAAGCATAAACGTTGTAATCAAAAAGATAAGCCGTGGATTACTGATGATTGTAAAACTTTGTATAGACAATATAAAAGTGAACTAGATGCCTTTAACAGAAATCGTACAAACGAAAATAGAATAAAACTGAACATTTCAAGACAAAAATACAAACGCACGGAAAACAAGCTTAAAAGACAATACAAGAACCAGCAGGGTGACATGTTAAAACGTTTAAAGAAGACAAACCCGAAGAAGTTTTACCGGAAGTTCAAAAAGCCAAGAAGTGACGTGAAACATAATATCTCCTTGGATGATTTTCAAGAACATTTTAAAAGTCTGATAAATATAGATACGAACTCGAACATTGTGAATGATAATTCTACATTAGACATGGTATTCGAAGTATTAGATGAACCCTTTACTATTTCTGAAATTGAACGTGGGATCACGAACCTAAAAAGAGATAAATCTGTTGTTAGCGATAATATTCTGAATGAATACTTAATTACTGGTAAAACGGTATTATTACCACTGTTATGCAAACTTTTTAATAATATCTTAAATACAGGAAATTTCCCAGAATTATGGGTGAGATGTTTGATTATTCCTATTTTCAAAGGCGATATAAATGATCCGAAAAATTACAGAGGGATCTCCCTGGTTTCTCACTTAGGAAAATTGTTCACAGCCTTAATTAATAATAGACTCGTAATATGGAGTGAAGAAAACAAAATACTGTCAGACGCCCAGTTTGGTTTTAGGCCTGGATTTGGAACAACTGATGCGATCTTTGCCCTCCACTCACTTGTAACAAACACGCTTGCCAAAGGTAAACGTTTGTATTGTTGTTTTATAGACTACTCTAAAGCCTTTGATAGTGTTCCACATTGTAAATTATGGCGAAAGCTTATTAAAAATGGGGTAACTGGTAAATTACTTAAAGTCATTCAATCTATGTATAGCCAATTAAAATCATGTGTAAAGAGTAAAGGTAAATGTTCAGAATTTTTTAAATGTAACTCCGGTCTTATGCAGGGAGAATCCCTGTCTCCATTTTTCTATTCATTGTATGTCAATGACATGGAATCAGAACTGTCAAACTCATCATCCTCCCAAGTCAGTGGTTCTGAGTCCGCGTTCGCTCCATCATCATGATGATGGAGAGAACGCGGACTCAGAACCCCTGACTTGGGAGGATGAAATTAGTAGGGAAAAGACATTTCTCAATAATAAAAAGACACAAAAGATATAGATTTTTATTTAATTCAAGATTTAAAAAATTTTGATGTTAAGATATTTTAACGAAGCAAGTTATATATATAATAATACAACAGAAAAAAAATTCAGTTACGTTCGAATAAAGGTCATCAACAGTTTATATTGTTGAAAATAATTGTAGAAGTTAATAATCTCATCAATTGTTTTGCAAAATAAGACTTCTTCGAATTGTTTTTATTATTTTAAATTCTGAAAATTTTATAAAGTTCTTAGCAATGTTTATGCACATGAATGCTAGTTTGACGTTTAAAATACATTTAATTGCAAATCTTTTGAAACAATTTTAATTACAGTAAAATTAAATCAATAAAAATTGTAACTTGTCGGTATGTTTTCTTTGATTTTAAGAAATATAATATTGATGTTTTTGATGTATTGCAAGAGCATATTGAATTGTTTTCAGAATAAGGTACTGTATCCGTAATTGGTGATTTAAATGGTAGAGTAGGCAGTGCACCAGACTTTATAGATAATGACATTTTGAATGCAAATTTACAAGACAGTATTTCTTTTCTTAACTATTCGTCTGACGAACTTCATATGATCAGACAGTCTGAAGATTTAAAACAGCCCAATAGTTTTGGCAAACGTATAAAAGAACTGTGCAAAAATACTGGTTTGCGTATATGTAATGGAAGGTTTGGGCATGACAGTAGTAAATATACTTTTTCAAATAAAAACGGAAGCAGCGTTATTGATTACTTACTTATGAAAAATGATGATGTTCATTGTTTAATTAAATCTTTTATTGTGTTACCGTTTAATATTTTTTCATGTCATGCACCATTGTTGCTTGAATTAAATATTAAGGATAATATAGATAATACCAAATGTAATTGTATAAATAACGCGAGTGCTCGTTTTATGTGGTGTGAAGGGTTTAAAGATGAGGTGATGGAAGAAATGACGACAAAAGCACATAAATTCGATGAGATAATAACGTTCTTAACGGAAAATGAAGATTTCGTTGAAGAAGGAGTAAACCAATTGACAAATTTGATAAATGATATTTTCAAACGGTATACTAAAACGGAAGTTAAATTTACGGAATACTGTGAATATTGCGAGGGCAAGCATAAACGTTGTAATCAAAAAGATAAGCCGTGGATTACTGATGATTGTAAAACTTTGTATAGACAATATAAAAGTGAACTAGATGCCTTTAACAGAAATCGTACAAACGAAAATAGAATAAAACTGAACATTTCAAGACAAAAATACAAACGCACGGAAAACAAGCTTAAAAGACAATACAAGAACCAGCAGGGTGACATGTTAAAACGTTTAAAGAAGACAAACCCGAAGAAGTTTTACCGGAAGTTCAAAAAGCCAAGAAGTGACGTGAAACATAATATCTCCTTGGATGATTTTCAAGAACATTTTAAAAGTCTGATAAATATAGATACGAACTCGAACATTGTGAATGATAATTCTACATTAGACATGGTATTCGAAGTATTAGATGAACCCTTTACTATTTCTGAAATTGAACGTGGGATCACGAACCTAAAAAGAGATAAATCTGTTGTTAGCGATAATATTCTGAATGAATACTTAATTACTGGTAAAACGGTATTATTACCACTGTTATGCAAACTTTTTAATAATATCTTAAATACAGGAAATTTCCCAGAATTATGGGTGAGATGTTTGATTATTCCTATTTTCAAAGGCGATATAAATGATCCGAAAAATTACAGAGGGATCTCCCTGGTTTCTCACTTAGGAAAATTGTTCACAGCCTTAATTAATAATAGACTCGTAATATGGAGTGAAGAAAACAAAATACTGTCAGACGGCCAGTTTGGTTTTAGGCCTGGATTTGGAACAACTGATGCGATCTTTGCCCTCCACTCACTTGTAACAAACACGCTTGCCAAAGGTAAACGTTTGTATTGTTGTTTTATAGACTACTCTAAAGCCTTTGATAGTGTTCCACATTGTAAATTATGGCGAAAGCTTATTAAAAATGGGGTAACTGGTAAATTACTTAAAGTCATTCAATCTATGTATAGCCAATTAAAATCATGTGTAAAGAGTAAAGGTAAATGTTCAGAATTTTTTAAATGTAACTCCGGTCTTATGCAGGGAGAATCCCTGTCTCCATTTTTCTATTCATTGTATGTCAATGACATGGAATCAGAACTGTTAAACAATGGGTGTATTCCATATGAACTTAGAATGTTGAACCTTTACTTACTTATGTATGCAGATGACACTGTGTTATTAAGTGAAAATATAAATGACTTACAAACAATGATAAATACTGTTAATTCTTGTTCAGAAGATTATAATTTACATATTAATTTATCTAAAACAAAAATTGTAGTTTTTAGAAAACGAGGTGGAATGAAGGACAATGAAAAGTGGTTTTTAAATGGAAATGAAATTGAAGTTGCTGATAGTTTTGTGTATTTAGGTGTGCTTTTGAATTATAACGGTACTTTTGCCAAGACTCAGCAAAAATTAGCTGAGCAAGGTAGGAAAGCTTTATTTAGCTTGTTTAGTAAAATTACAGACGATTATTATAACCACGAGACACTTTTGTCATTATTTGATACCTATGTTACTTGTATATTGAATTATAGTTGTGAAGTGTGGGGATTTCATAAATCCTTGGATATTGAAAAAGTACATTTATATTTTCTTAAACGTATATTGAAAGTTAAACAATGCACTGTTAATAATATGGTATATTGTGAATTAGGAAGGATGCCATTGTATATTGACCGCTATTGCAGAATTATTAAATATTGGTTGAAATTACTGAGTTCTGAAAACTGTGTGTTGAAAAATTGTTATGAAGATTTATACTTTAAAAGCTGTGTAAAACCTAATGACAAGTCTAATTGGTGTAATAATGTACGAGATATATTGTTTAAACATGGTTTTAACTATGTATGGTATAATCAGTATGTTGATAATTATGATTCATTTCTGTTTGATCTAAAACAACGAATGATCTCTAGTTTTTTAAGTGAAGTTAACACATTTATTGAATCTTCACCTAAATGTCAAATGTACAAACTGGTGTATAGTACTCATAGCTTGCAGTTTTACCTTGATAGACCTATTAATTATATTTACAAACCTTTTATATGCAAATATAGAATATGTGCGCATAACCTGAATACAGAAACTGGTCGATTTTATGATATACCTAGAAATGAGCGTTTTTGTACGATGTGTAACCTAAACGTATGCGAAGATGAATATCATTTTATATTGGAATGTACAAAATATAGTGATTTGAGAAGAAAATACATTAAATCTTACTATTGGAGAAATCCTTCAGTTTATAAACTTGTGCAATTAATGTCTGTACGAAACATAAAGGAGTTAAATAATTTTGGTAAATTTTTGTTCCTGGCAGAAAAATGTCGAAAAGAGTAGTTTCATATTTCTGTCACACTCCATATATATAGTTTGTATTATTGTATATGTATATTATCATATTACCACATGCTAGTTGTCCATATTGGCGCTAATTCCAATGTTTAATTATTGCAATTCTATAAGCTGTATTGCTTTTGAATAAATAAACTTACTTACTTTCCGAGGACGCGATAGCTGCCGATCTTACATTCACATTTTCCCCCACAGAACCACTTGACTATGGTCAATGTATTTTTATTGGTAAACATATATCACTGTATGGAAAGTGTCACGGTAACGGTTGTTTGGTATTATTTCCGGTTTTGGTGGATGTGAAGACAACACAACATGTAAGTCAAGTGTACGTGTTTGGTAACCAAATAATTTTGAACAAAACCAAACACGTACACTTGTTACAGACCCCGGTGGGCTTAAAACGGCCCATTGGCCAATAATATTAAGATATATGCAAGGTAAGTGTTAATTTATGATGCCAATGAATATAATAAAAAAGGGCAATATATGGAAATGAAATCATGTCGATATTATTGTGAAAAATTGACGTTGAAGTCGAAAAGTTATGCGGAACGATGTAAACAAGTTGCATTGTTTTTGTCATTTATTGAAAAGCCTGTTGGTATGCTATGTTGGAAATAGCTCTGTATCTGACACAAATTATGTCCTTAATAAAACCTTGCTAACTGACATTCATCAAGGTTGCAAGTTTTTAAGAAAATAGCATTTAAAGTGACCTACATGTTGTGTTGTCTTCACATCCACCAAAACCGGAAATAATACCAAACAACCGTTACCGTGACACTTTCCATACAGTGTATATATGTCCTTCGAAAACTTTGCTTTTTTTATTACAATACTCTTCTCAAAGTTGAGATATTATAATCAAGATGATTATTTCTTGCCTTTCACAATCGTCTATATTTTCATCCCTTTACAGCATATGATAAAATTTTAAATAAAACAAATGAAAAAAAAACTATTAAACCAAATGGGATACACCTATAACATATAAATCGAACATCTCTGGATATGGGTTTAACGCATATCTTTTCTTGTTATATAATTAAATTCAGATGAGAGCAGATTTAATGTGCATTTATGATAATAGTACGAAATAGTACGAAATGTTTATTTGTTCAACACATTTACAACACGTGATTTACAATAAATGGTTATGACACATAATCACGTGCACATAATGTAATTAATACAACAATAAGCCAGCTTGATCGCGTACGAATATATGAACAGAATCATATTTTTATTCAAATGCAAAGAACAAAATTATTACATTTTGCACTACAAAACATACTGTTTTTCACCTGAAAAATAGTCAAAACAATATTACAGATAGAAAGTACTTACTTCGGTAAATGCAAAAATCGAACTATATAATCGCGCAAAGCTCAGTAAACCGTACCTGAAATTAGTTATAACGCCACGTGTGATACAATGCAATGATTTGAGTTATGAAAATCACTCGTTTAATCAGATGCGTTATGTGGCACTCGTGATCATTTTTTGGATATTCACTCCGCCCAATTAATTATCCTATAATTATCGTTAGAAGCATGGACAAGGGTAACAGGAGTGACATCATTATTTACAAATAAAGCTTTCCTTTATTCGTAGGGTCGTATTTGTATAGTTGAAGCGGTAGTTGCAAAATAAATTACTATTGAAAGCGTCCTCTTAGAGCCGCTTCGAAATTTTCAAACGTTTGTTAGACATATTAGAATCGAAATAGATTATTGCGAGCGGGCTCTATGCGAATTAAACATGATCAGACCTTATATTTGTCAAAAAAACATCTCACGACGGATATTTTTTATATGTATATGATCAATTCCAGTTATGTGTCTTCACACATAAAGATAACTTCTATTTCACTTGCGAACAAAATATTTCCGGTAAATCGTACGTTCTAGAAAATCTAGAAAAAAAATCTAAGAGACATTGGACCGCGAAATTTACTCTCACGGGTATGTTTGGCCAACAAATAGCGAAAATAACACCCCGCTAAATTTACAATGTTTACAGTACCTCTTAAAGCCAATACTTTAAGGGAGACGTTCTTTTAGATATTTCAACTGCAGTCTTTAATCCACAATGTATCGCGTAGGTGCAGTTTTACATTTTCGCAGCTCAATTTTCTTCTTTGAACCATCGAGCCATTAAAGAAAAACTCCTGGACCCAATGTTCGTTAAATGGTCCTCTGCAAAGTTGATATTTTTGCCAATAGAAATTAAATAATGGCCACCACCGGGCGAATATGGGCTCATTTGAACTGCGCGTGGTTTAGATGCTTGGTCAACGTCGATATCAAACTGGTAAAACATATAGCTACAGAGATTTGAATAAATGTGACAAACAACGGGCGATAAGTGGTTTTCACTCCCGAAAACATTAGTTATATCTGTCAGCCTGTACTCTCCATAAAGCAGTCAAAATTGCAAATGCATAGTAAAGTACAAACTATCGTTTAAAAAAGTTTAAAACGACGACCCAATGAAAAGTATCGTATTTTAGAAAACGCTTTTTCAGTTGGTAAGAACTATGATTCCAATCCCTCATTCAGTATTTCATCTAGTGATCAATATTCAATTCTGGTTTCGAAGGCTGCTGGGTGATGGGTCTTGTGGCTCATGTAAAGGATTCTTATAAACATCGATTGCATTCAAATAATTGCCGCTCTTCGACTTCATCGCCATATCTAGCATGTTATTCAGTTGCAGGTCACATATTTTTTTATTACTGCGGCACATATTATAAAGGATTTAATTAGCAAACATTTATCATTTTTTAAATGATAACTTCTATATGCATTTTTGATCAAGAAATACTCAATAGTAATTAAAATTGATCTTATCTACTTTAGTTTATAAGAAAACTATGATTTCTTCTTACTGAAAAAGATCAAGACGTAGTCGAGAACTATTCATACTGAAACCTTCCAATGACCCAAGGCATGTACTGAAACATCTGTGAACAGTGCTTATTGTTTTTGAAGAAACAAAAGATACACTTTATAATAAAGAAACCTATTTGAGAAACCATGGTTGCATATTTTATATCATACAACTACTTAAAGTAACTTTTCTGTAAAACCACGATAGAAAACAACTTTTTCATCAAAACAACGCAAGAGTGGAACATCACGGTTACAACAGCCAAATATCTCGGACTAACACTCACAAGTAAACTTCTGTGGGACCAACACATAAACAATATCTGTAGCAAAGCAAGCAAGACCTTAGGCTTTCTTAGAAGAAACCTGAAAATCCCATCAATCAGAATCTAGGAACAAGCATATCAAACGCTGGTAAGACCACTACTGGAATATGCTAGCACAGTATGGGACCCCTACACAAAGACCAACATTGACAAAAATCAGGCTGTACAACGGAGCGCAGCCAGATACGTCCTCAGTAACTTCCACAATAGGTCTAGTGTAACCAACATGCTGCACCGACTAAAATGGAAAACCCTGGCTAGGAAGAGAAAAGATGCCAGACTTATGCTGCTTTATGAAGTCGACAGGGAGCTTGTCGCCATCAGCAAGCAGAATCGACTTGTTCGACCACTTCGATCTACAAGGAAAGCCCACGGTCGAACTTTTCAACTGCAGTCATGCAGGATTAACACTAGGAAAATGTCATTTTTTCCTCGGACTGTGAGGGACTAGAATCTACTCCCCCAGACATTGTTGAGCTGGACACACCTGAAGCCTTTAAAGCCAGAGTTGTGTCCCTAGACTAAGTCAACTAGTTAGACAATTGTATATATAGTTTTAGCTAATTTTAATCTAATACACAGTGATCTTATACATGTACCATCTCCGATCTTCAAAATTGCATGCGTAGTCCATAAGCCACTGCAGAATCTTCAAAATAATGAAGGAGGCAGTTACATGGCAGAAGCAGAAGCAGAAGCTTTAGTAAAGTTTCGCAGATGCAAGTACCGTAAATGGATCCATGGGTACCCCGCCCATCTCTACAAATCTAGCATATGCTGTACTCCATACAAATTCATCTGTTAACAACTTTCAGACAACATGTTTAATTATAATTCTGATGAAAATTGTTTATGATTAGTAATCACATCGGCCGATTTATTAAAATGTTATCGTCAGAACTATCATTAACATCAAATTTTCAATATTTTGTCTTTTTCTTGTTTTTGCAGCCAGAAGAGAGCTGGTATGTTGTCTTGTGGCTTTTATACACAAAAGTATCGATAGCGTTTACTTGACCGTTACTTGACGTTTAGACCGTACCCAGCATAATTTACAGCTGCATTTTTATGTAGGTTGATCTAAATGGTTTATAAGTTGATTTTGAAATTTCATTTTAATAGATCTGGATCATTACCTTTAGTTTCTGCTCTAAACGACAGTGTTTACACATTTTGAATAGGTTTACTTAACATATAACAATGTACACAAATGTATGTATTCGTTTTAAAGATTATTTTAAAATTATTTTTTTAAGTATTAATCAGTGTTACAATAACCTAAGGTTTGACAAGAAAAATGACAATCCATTTCAACAAAAAAAGATAGTCACTTTTCAATAAGATTACATATACACAGAAAGAGTACACGTATTTCATCATCCTTGTCGATAACAAAGTCGTGAAATCAAATTATTTATAATTGACTTTTAAAAACATCAACCTTGACTAAACATTTATCCAGTGTCTATAGCAATCTTCTTGAATCAATTCGTATTTGACTTCAATTTTTATAACCGATTAATCTAAACTTCAACCGTGACTAAGAAATTTCTTGCCAGACGATGTGTCACTATTTTTTTAATCACATAAAAGCAAATATAACAGTTTGTCCAATATGTAGTTTATGTAAGTTGATTACTTTGAATGGAATACGCCGTTTTCAAGATAGGTAGTTAGATGTATCTTATCACGTGATTTGTGGTATCACGTGATTTTATTTAGGGCACTACCTTTACGCACCGACTTTTAACATCGTGTGAACGGCATAAACGGAATAAAACTTGACTACCTTTCCATAAATTTATTTTAAGTGTTGGCTATGCACCCTGGCACAACACAGCAAGGGTTTCGTTTTGCATTCTCTTTCTTACGTCGTCCTATTTCGTAACAAACGTTGCCGTTGTAAACTAAAAGTGCCCTAAATTTTTTATGACGTCACGTGATCAACAATACAATTTCCACCTCCTTTAACGAGAGCGATTATATCTTGAAAACGACGTATTGATTTTACGAATCTGTTTATCTAATTTTCAACTATATTTCGACGATAGTGGCATCCTCCCAAGTCAGGGGTTCGGAGACCGCGTTCGCTCCACCATCGATGGAGCGAACGCGGACTCAGAACCCCTGACTTGGGAGGATGCGATAGTGGCAGAGAGAAAAACATGAAAAAGAACAAAATCTATAAACTATTCCAAGAAGTTTACCTTTTAATATGTCATTAAAAATACACGGATTTTTTTTTCAGCTATTACAATATTTTGTGTAATAACATCCATGATAGTTTTGAGTTAAATATTAGAGTAATTAATATATGTTTGTTCAGTAATATTTACTCCTAGATATCTTTGAAACAAGTTTGGAGGGAACTTCTTGCAATCTGCTAAAACGGTCACAGATAATCAGATCAATTTTGCAATATAAAATCCACCGATTTTATAATGTAGTAAGCTTATAGTGTTCTCGTACCTGTAGCTGCAAGGAAAGGGGATGCGGGATCTTTTCTGTTGAGTTTTGGGCATTTTTACACACTTTTTGACTTTTTAAAAAAATCAACTGTTAACTCGTTTTCAATCATCAGCGGTTATCTGTTTAACTGTTATAATGGAAAAAAATCCTGTATCTTAATAGTCAGAAATTTGTTTCAATTTTTTTCTCTTATCTTTAATTCATTTTATGACCCCTTTTTTGTTTTAAATATCTTAATTGAGTCTCCCTATGAAAGGAGGAAAATACGTAAGATCATTAAATAGAAGTCCAGGAATACTCTGCCGACCGACGTTTTTTTAGACTGATGAGAGCGTGACCATCACATGACATTTAACGGGCGATAACTAGTTTTCACACCTGAAAGCATCAGTTATATTTGTCAGTCTGTACGCCCCAAAAGGCAGTCAAAAATACAAATGCGCATTAAAGAACAAACTATCACTTAAGAAAAGTTGTTCTCGGAAACAACGACCCCAGAACAAGTATCGTATATTTGAAAACAGTTCTTTTACCAACAGCAACATTCTTTCCATTTCTGGAAACTAATTTACTCCTGGATAAACGAAAACACAACATACTCGTTAAAGAACAAGACAGAAAATGCCTACCCTTTTCGAGTTCATATCTTTTGTATAACGAAACTTGTCATTTGTGTTTCAAGTGTTTCTAGACGTCATTTTGCTTATAAAACCAACTTGAATTGATATTATTTGGTTATGAAAAATATTTGGAAATCGTTGAAGAGTTTGATAAAAGGAAGTGTTTTGCTAAATTTAGAGTAAGTAATCATCAACTTAAAGTTGAACTTTAAATATACTTGACCTCTGACCTCATTATATCTTAATATGTGATAAATGTGACCTAATAAAAGGTTGAAAACGAAGTTCCTTATTTCTCAGAGTGTCCTAAATTTAATAGAAATTTAATTTTTAAATATTATTAAAAAAGTATAAGATTAACTTTGAAAACCTTTCTGCATCTGACAAAATTTCCTGCTGTTTTAGTTGTGAAAATTCTGAAATTGTTGACCAGTTAGTTGATTCTGCAGGAATGTAACTTAACTTAAGCTATATGTTTTATATAAGGTTCATTAAAAGCTATGATACCCCAATTTTCTCATTTACTATGATTATTATTTGTTTGCCATTGAATTTTTATTATTTTTATTTATGTACTGTACTAATCATTGTGCTGTGTTTGCCCCTCGAGGACCCATTATTGGCTAATAAACTTGTATTCTTGTATTCTATTGTAAAATTATAACAAACATAAAAACTGCTTCGCAAGAATAGCAAACCTGGATAACAAATAGGTTTTAGGACGGGACAAATCGTATTTTATAAAGGACAATTTTATTCTAACAAGACATTCTCTGTATCTGAAATCATCAGAATGGTTTAATTTTAATTGTCATATTTGTCACGTTAAGTGTAGGGTTTTTCAACGATTAAAATGAGTACCAGCTGTGCTCGTCTTCCAGCTGACTTGTTTCCGATATAAACCCTCAAAAAATATCCCGCGAGCAGAACTCTCGGGGTGATATTTATTTCTAGGGGTGAATATGGGGTGCGATATGGCAACACCCATTTGATATTCTCTATAATAACTATTATATTCGTTTCTGAAGTATATCTTAAGCATTTTCCATGTGATAATAATAATATTGTATTGTCATTAAGGTAATATTAACGTTAGAAAAAGTGTTCAATAATTCCCTATGTGATGGTAATATAATCTTGAATCATATAGACTTACAAGTCTTTTTTGTTTATAGCACCTTCAAATATTATTAAACAGTTGTGTCGTTGAGTCTGAATCCATTACGCCGAACAAAATTTATCTTGTGGCAAATATGTCCCACCCTTTAACATAATATAAAAATGTAAATACCCATCGGAAACATGAACAACTTCTCCGAAAAAAATAACTAAGACAATATGATGACATTTGTTCTCAGAAATGTAAAAGTATTTCCCGTTATGGTATGAAGTCAGAAAATATATGGATGTTGTTATGAACTTTGTGTCTGTTGTTAAGCACAAAATGTCACTTCCAGTAATGAAAATTAGTTATTTGAGTAAAATGTGATCCAATGTCAACAATATATTGTTGTTAAGAACTTTTATGCACATTACGGTTGTTAAACAAAATGAAATTTAACCTTGAGCTCAAATTGAAGCTCTTTTCCTGCAGATCACTTTAAACCAATGTTTTTACCATATTATCCATAACTGTTTTCGAGTTATAAGCCCCAAAACCGATTGACCGAAACACATCAAAAGCCATTACTCGAAAACAGTTTTCGGTTCCAGTACACTAAATGAAGGCCTCGATGAGACTAGTTTTTTCCCAATAGTGTCTGCTTCTTTCATTTTTAGAGATATAGCTTTGATAAGTCCCAACTTGAATGTTAACCTTTCACCGAATGAAATAGGTGTTACTTAGAAATTATGGTGGAGGCCCCAAGTCTCTAGATCAAACGTGTTTCGAGTTTCGAGAAAATAAAATATACAAAATGCTACAATTCGGTTTTTTCTTAATTTATCTGCTAACAAAGGTTTACAACATTTGGGCAATTAACTCCGTTTCTTAAAATATATCGGTTTCACAGAGTGAGTCTGGTCCTCGGCCAGTATGACCCATTAATGGTACAAAGTATATAAAGAAATATTTTTGTAAACAACGGCGAAAAAATCATCATCATCATCATCATCATCATCATCATCATCATCATCATCATCATCATCATCATCATCATCATCATCATCATCATCATCATCATCATCATCATCATCATCATCATCATCATCATCATCATCATCATCATCATCATCATCATAAGGTCTTAATAACTGTGACATGACACGCTAATCTGTGGGACAGTGACTTGATTGTTTGCATTTCACAAATCGTCCTTAGATTTTGCTACGTTTTGTTTTCAAGGGACCATGACATTCAATGGCATTCGGACAAACCGCGATACCTTTCCCGCCTCCACCACCAACGAATTTACTGTATTAAAATGAAAACACAACCGAATTTTAAAATGCTGATTAACTGTAGAAAATTTGCACCATTTTGCATCTACAACAAGAGTATTAGCTTGACCAAATGCGATAAGCAGTATTTGTCACGCAAACACAGCAACACAGACACGGTGACTGATGTAACGAAACATTCATTTTTGTCGTTCTTTGTTCTGATTTGTTTAATTATATTGTTAATGTTAATAAATATGTTAGTTTTTAAAAAATATATATTTGTTTTTTACCAGGTTTTACACGGGAAAAATAATAATTAGGGTCCCACCACTTTGTCGCGCACGTCCTATAATGATCAGTCTGTCCAGGCGTCCGTTCGTCCGTCTGAAGATAATCGTTTCCGAGCTGTAACATGTATATCTTTTGAGATAGGCTTTTGATATTTGGTATGTGGGAATCTAATATCATGGCAATGTGTCGCATACCATGGTTGATGACCTTTGACATCGAATTTTGACCTCAAGGTTACATTATTGCTTTCTGAACAACAAATACATGTCAGGGCTGTAACTTTTTTATCTTTTGAGGTAGACTTTTGATATTTGTTATATGGGTAGATAATATCAAGGCCATGTGTCGCATACGCTGGTTGATGACCTTTGACCTTGAACTAGGACCTCAAGGTCACATTATTGCTTTCTGAATGACAAAGGTCGGAAGGCCCACAGAGATGGATACCATCTCACTAATAATTTTTGCAACAAGGGAGGATCTCGGAAATTTTAACAGTCAAAATAAACTTATACCTATGTAGGCGCGAAATGTAAAATTTTTATATTTTTTTATATCAGAATCGAAATAATTCATGGCTGCCACAATTTTATGGATTATTTAAATATGGGTAGGCATTATATTCAAGAAATTCTACCACTGGCTAACGCTCGTGGCGAAGTATTCCTGAACATAATGTCTACCCATATTTAAATAGTCCATAGAATTTGGACAGCCATGAATTATTTCTTAAACAAAAAGTCAAACCGTATAGTAAAATATGGAGATCAATGGTTCAAATTAATATTCTTCTTTGTATTATTTGAAAACATTCTACATTTACGAATTCGTAACAGCTCAAATGTCAAAATATTTTAAAGGTCAATCTCTACATATTATTTTATAATTTATTTTCATTCACAACATCAGTTGCATTCACCAAAAATTTTAAACCTCTTGGCTGTGATTGCACAACCTATCAATTCGTATATAATCATGAAACACAAAATACAGAGGAAACGAAAGATCGTGGAAAGTTAACACCTTGTAACTAATTGCGTTAGGAACCAACATCGCGAGAAAAAAACCACTAAATAAGAGATAAAATTTATACTCTCATTGGGTGCTTTTTAATTTATACAAACGCGAGAAAGAAGTTGTCGATATAATTTCAAAATCGCTCTAAAAAGAATATACTAAATGTTACACACCGCTGCGCTAGGTGTTTTGCTTGCATTTTTTATTATTCCATATTGTACCTTTGTAGTGTTAAAATCCAATTTAAAACATTTCTACACGATAACACATCCATATTTTATATATGCCTTTGTTGTTGACAAGTTCCAAATCGTCCTTGACATTTGCTACGGGAATTTTACATAGGAAGTCAGCCATTTGAGTTTCCACAGGGACCTCGCGTTGTTTTCAAAAAGATCGTCTGCTTTCGTAACGTTCAGTGGTATTCGGAAAAACCGCGAGGATTTTCCCGCCTTAACTGCAGACGATATTACCCGAATGATTTCGAACAGACGACAATGGACTCTTCCAAACAAACACTTCCGTTGTAATTTAGGTCAAACTTTACTATAGAAAATTGCTCTATCACATTGAAAAATACGCCGCATTTAAAAACGCTAAATAACTGTGGAAAATAAAGTGATAAATTCAATTTACACATTTTGTGATCTACAAAATGAGCGTAAGCTGGACCATACGCGGTAAGTAGTTTTCATTTGTCACGCAAAAAAATACGTCAACATTTAGTATAGGTCATTGATACTAACTATAGTGGAAAAAACTCAAAGAGACTAAAAAATCTTTTGATATTATTTAATCTCGTTCTAACCAGTTATATAATAGCGTTAAAACCTTGAATTCTCATCGCCATAGCCTTAGGTTAAAATAAGATGGGAATAGGTCATTAACCTTTATCATTAATAATTGATAACAAAGGGGTGCGAAGTTCCAGCAGGAGAAGCGATTTTACCTTATCGGTCATTTATCACTTAATTCAGACCCGGATAACTCGAACATCGGAGGGGCCTTGGTGGCCGAGTGGTCAAGGTAGTTCGTCTACTATTGATCACGTGGTCTGTCAACACTGAGATTGCGGGTTCGATTCTCACTGCAGGCAGGTTGTACTCTACTCCAGTCTTAATTAACAAGGATTGCCAGTTTTCCTACCGCAGGTCGGGGGTTCTCTCCGGGTACTCCGGCTTCATCCCGCAATAAAAACTTGACGCCATGAAACAGCTGAAAAATTGCTGAAAGTTAAAACACCATTGAAACAAAAAAAAACGAACATCGGAAGTTTGCCCAACTATTAACGATTTAGCTTATGTACCTATCGAACTCCCCTCTTAATTTAATCTAGGGCTATGGCGATTGAAAGGGGTGTTTAGTCCTAGCTAATGAATGAATGTCAGCATTTTTCACTTAATTCAGACACGGATAAAGTTTGCCCAAGTATTCAAGATATAGGAACACGATTTGTTAATATCGTCATCTTCATCTTTCACTAATTCGTTCTCGGATAACTCAAACAACCAATTATGTCCCAACTATTATGTACCAGATAGGTTAATGCTCACTGTTCAGTCTTAAAATTAGTAATATTTCCTAAAATCCCGAAATGTCGAATTGTAGAGTTATTCTATTTAAACGTACTGTAACAGAAGTAAATTTAATTAACGCCTTTTTTTCTTTCTTTTACACTCATCTTTATAATAGATAGCGGAATAGTTACAGGTCTGAAGCTAATAAAAGTAATTTTTTTATAATTTTAGTTGTTTAAACTATGGAAAAATCAATTCATTAAGATATACATTTAAAATGGAACAAAAATAATAAAAATAAAATAAAAATAAAATTGTATTAAAATTATATAATTTTTATGATGATTCGTGTTAAATTATAAACTTTATTAATTGAATAGGATGCATTTTCTAATTTTTATGTTGTGACAATTTATTTTATTAGACTAAATTTGAAAAGAAAAGGTCCCGTTTGAATTATAGAGTCAGGTGTCAAGGGAGAGATGACTCAAGTTTACTTTTGATGCATTACTCGAACTCGCCCGGATGAACATTATCGTTGACGGATATCGTTATTGACGGCTCGTATTGGAGGCTAGCTTCACCCTAGTAGCGCTTTTTCCTTCTTTTTATCGGTAATTTGTACATTTTCCCTTTGATGTGTACCGGTGATAAAGTCAGTAACAACGTACTGGAACGACAACACAATTAATGACCTTTGCAACTCGTTGTCCACGAATGTAGTTCCCCATTAAATAGTGTATTTCTTTGTAATTTTTTTTCTTTGGCTTTTTTCTTGTTTTGGTTCTACTTTTGGGGCTTATTGGAAAGAAGGATCTTTGAAAAAAAAGTTAAAATTAAACATTTGATGAAATATAATGGATAAGGAATAATTTGGTCTAGTGGAAGGATTGCAAATTTCCTGTTTTCAGAGTGTCTCGGACTTCATCCCTGAAGATAGGGATGCTTCCAGAGCTTTAAAAAGAGTTAACATTGATCAATTTTTCTAAATTTTGGATATAGTTTGTAAGTGGTATGGTACTTTCAGACTACCAAATGGCATTCCAGGGGAATCGGTGGAATTTTTTTAAATTGACTTTATGTTAATATAAACAAAGAGGGAAAAAGAGGTCTTCAACAATTGTGTTTTCGTTCCTAGGAGCCAGAATGAGGTGAGTAAAAAAAGTTAGATTTTTCACTCTACATTGGCACTAAAGGCAAAATTTTTGTTAAGTTCAATGAAAAACAATATAAATTCAAGAAATGTATGAAAATTAAACAGTTTTATTGTTTTTTAGGGTCTTTTTTAAAATTTGGTTCAAAATTATTACTTTTCTATATGATTTTCTATTAAGGGTCTCCTATTGGCCACCCCTCTTTTTGTTGACATAATAAATACCCATTTCCATGGTAAAACAAGTTGTAGGATTTAAAAATGGAGGTGTTTTTAAAAAATATAGCCATAAAATTGAGAAAAACTGTGCTATTGGGCTTTAAGGAGATGGCTTAATTGGCAAGGAGCTTGAACATCCAATCCAATGGCAATTATGGAGCTTTAAATTGTTAACTGCCAGAAGCCAGGGGGTGGAGACAGATGCACATGCGTGCACGGATTGGCATACAGGATACAGCAGGGGATACTTCATTTTTTTTTAATGCTGATGATTTGCAACTGTGTGAATGTCGGCCATCTTGTGTTGGCCTCTGGGCTTCAACAACAGTAGATTAGGCCACCCTGCACCTTTGCGGTCTTGTAAAATTGCTTGAAAAATGGCAAAAAACAACATTGGTAGTCTATTCTGGTTACATTTAAATGATAGAGTTTTTTTTTCTTTGTTTTTCTGAAAAGGGGGGGGGGATGGTAGAGACTTTTGAATTATGTTTACTGTGAAAAAGGAGCAGGTTGACCTATAATTATTTTCATCTGTATACATGTGTTTGTTTATTGCATTTTAAAAATGAAACAACAATATAGATTCTTTTTGGAAAATCTGGTTGGCCCTTAAAAGGGCCTTTTTTCAATAATAAGCAGGATCTCTGTGTAGTTTCTACTTGCAGAAGTCACTGTTGTGTACAGTTCAGATCTAGCTGTCCTTTCTTGAACTCTGGATTCTTACTGTGCAGATCTTTTGTCTTGTGTTCTTGAAGTCTGACAACACTTTACTGGAGTGGTCTTCTTTTTCTGTATTTAGCTATTTGTAGGTATTTAGTGCTATCTTCACATAGCTAACATTTCTCTGTAATACTTGTCTGTAGACTGTAGAGTAGTGTATGAAGCATGTACACTCATACATTCATTGTCAACTAATCTCAAGGTGCCAGGTACACTCTTCTCTTCTTGTTCTGTTATCAAGTTGCTGGATTTACCATCTGAGGAGTGAAATGTGAGATGGTATTGATTAGAACCTGCTGTCATCTCTGTCATTCCATGTACATCTAGACTGTGTTCATGAACCTCCAGTCTTGACTTGAGTCCATGTGATTGAATGAGGTGTTGGCTTCTTCATCGTGAGCTTTAGATGTATAATCATTTCTTCTGAACAATTCATTAGCCTTCCTGTATTTACCAGCATGAAGAACTTTCCTTTTCTGCGGTCAGACAGTCTTTCATGATAGGATTGTAACCAGTGGTAAACATCTTCAATACTTAGCTTGCTGGTGTATAGTGTAGCCCTACAGCATAAACACAAAAATGATGACAGGACCACAGAACTGCAGGTTTGTTACAACTTATTTTTCTATTTAATTTCAAATTAAAAATGTTTCATTATTTTACCCGTTCAAATCCAAATATATTCATTCATTTTTCAAGCTAGATTTATGATTTTTAGGTTTTTAATAATTCTTATCTTAAATTTAGCACTACATCCAAAGACTTGGGGGTTAAAGTCGCATGTTAACATTAAAATGTTTATTTCTGTGAAATTTATCTTCAATTTACAATTAATTAAGCAATAGAAATATTAATTAATGAGTTATTTGCAATTTCTTTGAAATTTACAACCTGTTAAGTTTTATTGCTCTCCCCTTGACCTGAGGCAAGTGTAAGGTATGTGTATTGAATATTTTTTGCCACCTTTTTGGTGCATCTCAGGTATGTAAAAAGTTTTTTTTTTTAAATAGAATGTTTTTGGCCTTTTTTTCTCTAAAAGTTGAATTTTTAAAGCCAATCTTTATATTTTAAATAGAATTTTGAATGTTTTTGTTCATTTATTTTCTGAATTATTTCAAATATTTAAATTTCTTTAACATTTTAGATAGTTAAAAGTCAAAATTGCCAAAAAAAACCGATTGACTTAATTACATGTAGCTTTCTACTTTCTGACACATTTTACTTTTTGTAGATATCTTAAAAAGCAAGAAAGTTACAGCCATTTTAGTGAGAGGGGTACAGTTGGAAAATTTGGTTATAATGAAGAGAAAATGGGGCTATTTTTCAGGCTTACGGTAGGTGCAATTGAATCCAAATATCTCCAAAACTATTGGTCAGACTGACATAAAATTTGGAAGAATGACTTGTATTATATCAAACAAGGCATAGGGTAAGTTTTATTAAAATCTAGCAATTTTCAGCTTATATTTAGGAACGACAACACAATTAACGACCTTTGCAACTCGTTGTCCACGAATGTAGTTCCCCATTAAATAGTGTATTTCTTTGTAATTTTTTTTCTTTGGCTTTTTTCTTGTTTTGGTTCTACTTTTGGGGCTAATTGGAAAGAAGGATCTTTGAAAAAAAAGTTAAAATTAAACATTTGATGAAATATAATGGATAAGGAATAATTTAGTCTAGTGGAAGGATTGCAAATTTCCTGTTTTCAGAGTGTCTCGGACTTCATCCCTGAAGATAGGGATGCTTCCAGAGCTTTAAAAAGAGTTAACATTGATCAATTTTTCTAAATTTTGGATATAGTTTGTAAGTGGTATGGTACTTTCAGACTACCAAATGGCATTCCAGGGGAATCGGTGGAATTTTTTTAAATTGACTTTATGTTAATATAAACAAAGAGGGAAAAAGAGGTCTTCAACAATTGTGTTTTCGTTCCTACTGGCATTTATCACCGAATTTATCGGGTCAGTAGACTGCGGAGGAATCTAACTATGATTACGTAACAATAACTGACAGAATGTTCAAAAATAAACAAACGTGATTTCAAGCAAGATAAAATAAAAAAAACAATCTATCCCCCCCCCAAAAAAAAAAAGAAAAGAAAACGAACACAACGCGACCACCAGAGCTCCGTTTTTGCAGCTACCTTCCGTTAACAATAATTCAGTTTAAATAATCCGAACAAAAGTCTTCAAATTGCACAAACATTAACAGCAAGTGACAATCCCGAATTCCTGTTCATTCACCACAAGAACTTGCGAATGACCTCGCCATTTTTGCGGGTTAATCCGACAAATCACAAAACTGTAATAGGATTATTAAGGCAGGAAAATTCGGCATACACAAGAACCTACAACTCATCGCATGTATGCATTAGAATTACAATTGGAATTTATAAATAAATGATGACGATGTGTAAATCGTATCTCCCCTGGCCACTGCAAAGTACTGAAAATTAAAAATAACACAACACCAAACAGTTACCAGAAATGATAACGATATAAAATACAAAATATAGAAAACATTGAAAGGGGAAACTGACACTCAATTGGAATATCGGTCAGAAAAGTTGGGTATTGGCAACATAAATTTGAAATACGGTTCGTCAAAGAGCAAAATATTAAAAACACAAAATGTGACACCCCATTTAAAAGATTCTCATTCACAAACCATTACATAAACGATGAAAAAAGACTTGCCTTACAGGAGGATCAATGAAAAAACACGTCCATTCATAACGCCACATTCCGATTGAATGACGTTGACGCTAAATGACGTAGCAAACCGTTTTCCACAGATCACTTCGACCAAAAAAGTAGTTCATTAAAAATATGGCCTAAATTGACAAAACATACTCTTTTTGAAAATTACCGATAAAAGGAATATGTATCAGATGTACAATTTATAATCGGTTAAAATATATTCTTCATATAAGGCCAACTATTAAATCCATTAAATGTAAAAAAACACAATATATACCTGATCAAAAGAGTATAATACAAGACTGCTTATACAAAATAAAACACATAATGTATTTTTTTTTAATTTTAAATTTTAACTAATTTATTCTAAACTTCCGTTTAATATTTAGATTTATTGAGTATATTGTTTTTTTCAAATTAGTTTGAAACGCATTAGATAAAGCTGCTAGAGGAGTTGTTCATAGAAATCGGAAAGTTAATTTTTGCCGCTGAAACACGTATATTTACTGCCGGGAATGTAAAAATAAGGGAAAACTCTTCGTTGTGTAAAGTAAATCGGTAATTCATTTTCAATATTTGTTTCGTTTTAATACAAATTTATTTTAGGGATTATTCTTTTCTCTCGTATACGAGATGTATAGCGGCTATAAGGAATGGTGCATGACGTATCATTTTCATTCAAGCGATTGGACATACGAAATGATGGTTTGATTGTTTTGTTTTGGTTCTTAATGCCACTTTCAACAATTTTTCAGCTGTATCATGGCGTCCATTTTTTAGGGGGGAGGAAGCCTGAGTTCCCGGAGAAAACCCCCGACATGAGGTAGGAAAAGTGGCAATCCTTGTCAATTAAGGTCGGATTCGAGTACATCCTTCGCGCAGAGAGACTCGAACCCACAATCTCAGTGTTCATTGACTACGTGACCAATAGTAGACGAACTACCTTAACCACTCGGCCACCGAGGCCCCCTAGACGAAAGGAATGTTAATCACTCGCACGTTACGTACGTTATGTGTTGATCGATTTTTTCAGCGAGGTATTCAAACATATCCGTCAACAAGATTAAAAAAACAAGAGTACATCTTACCAATAAAAAAAATCACGTAGGGTATTTTTGCAATTTTCGTTTCAAAAGCATACAAACTTTTTAAAAAATTGTTACAAAAAAGTTAAGCCCTCTCTCTCTCTCTCTCTCTCTCTCTCTCTCTCTCTCTCTCAATTTCACGTTCCGCTATAGATGCCGCGCTTTCATTGAATTATACATGTAGTTACTGTTAATTGTAGCCTCCGGGGCCAAATGTGGAGCAGGAGTTGCTTACCCTTACGGACAACCTGGACTCACCCCCCCCCCCAGTGTTTAGTGGGGTTCCTTTACTGAGTGTTTGCTTCTTGCGTTCATTTGTCGGTTTGTTTTGTTGTTGTTCCCTTTGTTGTTTAACCATTGTTGACCTATTGGTTTATTAATCTGCGATACTTTTCTGATTGGTTTATCTTTAAATATAACATTATGCATATATACAATTATATATTTTCTTTCGATGAACTTTTCCAAATTACAGGAGACCGTTGGTCTAAATTAAGCATATAAAACCAGTTAAAAAAATATCGAAAGGGACAGCGTTTTAAAAACAATCAGATTCAAATTTAATAAATACAAGCACTGCTGTATCTAACTCAATTGGGGATTTATCTATTTCATTTCTATACAAACCGTGTAGTGCAGATACCAGTATTAACCTCTAGCAAGAGAAAAATCCGTCTTGATTTAAATCCTCTCTAATATACAGAAGAATTTATTACAATGCAGGTTACGGTAAAAGTGCGCACTAATTCTGCTATTGAACTACCCCACTTGTTTCCTAATTCATACGCTGCAGAAGCTTATTTTTATTTTGCATAAGCGTTGAATTTCTCTATACAAATGATATCATATCGTTGAAGCATTCACCTTATGGCGACTTTTTGGGGAAGAACAAGGCAGCTGTGAATCACTAGTTCCTCACACATATACTGGCACGTTCGTTTTTTCTATACCTGGTATTGATTGGAAATATTTTTGACTTTCACTGGAATTATTTTTATTTAAACAGACATCCGTTTGTACGTTTTGGTTTTGTGCTTTGTATGTCGCACTTAAAAGTAATTAAACAACCGATCGAAATTAGAAACGCACACTATACCCATCCATGCTGTCGAAATAAACTGTAATTATTAAAACGGCACTTTTATTAGATCTACTAACAATTTAAGTTTATTAAATAATTTATTAGACAGGTTGAGATTTGTAACTTGTACCGGTACTGATACGTGAAACGTGTGATTTTTCCTTCTACGTCATCAGGACTGGTGTGTCACGTGATTATTTGAGACTTACAATTCTAGACAGCTGTTTACAAGTAGGTCTAGCGCGTGTAGTTTTCTTTAAATAAAGCAGCTTTATTACTAATGCTGAGTGCTTGATTGATTAACTTTAGAATATGCTGCGTCATTTTTATTCAAACGTTTATTTTTTATGTCTTTGTAAAACTCGTGTAGCTACGCGTACCACTACAAGTACAAGTTTCTAATCCCAACCTCTCTACTGTCAATATGTATTATTTCACTCCAACACTATTCTGTACTTTCTTCTGTTGATTCTTGACATAATCTGTGCTCAAATATCTTATTTTTAATTAGTTATTTATAATATTGTTTAAAAGTGAATTATTCATATTCATCCATTGTACTTTGCACGAGGTAATGTAGATGCACTAAAACCAAGCCGTCTTGATTCCCCATCGTGATTTCCCGAAGTTGAATGCTTAGTAGGTGGAGTGCTCGACTGAATCCATGAAACATAATTTAACGTGTTGTAAAAGTGATCACGATAGTATAATACAATGTTCAAAATATAAACAATATTTTTTTAATTTACAATATTTAACTGCTAATATCTTTAAATATATTAAGCTTTATTGATTTTTTCAAATTTGTTTGAAACAAACATTACATAAAGCTGCTAGTGGAATAGCATAGTTGTTCACAAAAGGTCCAGAAGTACTAAAACCAAGGCGTCTTGATTCCCTGTCGTGATTTCCCGGAATCGAATGCTTAGTACATGTAGGTGTAGTGCTTTATTTATGATCAACTACTGAATCCATGAAACATAATTAAATGTGTTGTAAAAGTGATCATTAGAGTATAATACAATGTGCAAAATATAAACAATATTTTTTTTTAATTTACAATATATAACTGCTAATACCTTTAAATTTTTAGATTTTTGATTTTATTCAAATTTGTTTGTAACAAACATTACATGAAGCTGCTAGTGGAATAGCATAGTTGTTCACAAAAGGTTCAGAAACACAAATTTTGAATATATTGACTGCCGGATAACGTCACAAAATAAGGTTACACTTGCCATGCTGTCAAGTCGAGCGGTTTAAAATCTGAGCATGGGACCATACAGTTGTCTTCATGGTCCCTATAAAAGATGAAATATAATTTCACTTTTTTTTATGGCAACATTTAGTCGCCATTATGACTTAGTTGACTATTACGAAATTTCTGTCACAAATGACCGTTGATTTGTTCAGTTTCTCGTAACCACTTTCCCTTCCTTCTAACGGGATTATGACTAATTACCGTAAATTTTGACCTGAGTAACTCACCCCCCCAACCGGTGCACCCGGAATAATCCCCCGGTTTTTAGTGGGATTTGTGCTACTCATTGTTTGGTGTTTTATGTTGTTCAGTACTACCCGATATTATCGAGTAGTTTGGTGGACATGTGTCGTATGACTATAAGCTAGACATAGTAACTGTTCGCGGTAATTTGAATGCGAAAAGGTGAATGAAATTCTCAAAATGAGCTAAGTGCCTCATTTTGACAATCATTCACTACGGACAGACCCAGCTTTATGGAATACAACGCCTGACTGCATCATGAATGTGTCGCAGCGACTTATTTAGTGACAAGGCGGTAAAAACATTGAAAGACTAGCAAGGTTTCATGTCTTGAATCAAATTGAGCGCATCAGGACATCATCGGTTGCCGTGTAGAAGAAGGAAGACATTAGCAAAACTTAACACGCCTTACATTAGAAAGGGCCACATTTGACATAACAGTAAATTCGTTTAGTTTGGTATGAGAAGGCGTTTAGATGCTATCTCAAACATTCTTACATAAGCTGATACAAAAGTGCAAACGTTTCTACCATTTTTGACTGTTTATCGTCAACGGCATATGAATGACCTAGACCAGTTGTTTGACTCAAACTGTTATCATTGTTTGAATGAAATGTTGTTGATTTTAATTTGATTATGTTAATGCTTATTATCAATATTCATTTGGCAATGATTTTATTTAGTACTTATAATTGCTGTTTTCATGAAAAAGCGACTCTCCATAATCTGCAAATTTATTCATTACAAAAATAGAGTGTTGTAACTTTTTTCTATGTGTGTATCAATTAAGTGTAATAAAAGCCATTATGTCTAAAAGATCAGTTTGGTAAACGATGAGTTGTAAAGATACCAACCGTATATATAGGGTGTGTAATAGACATTTTTAAGCAAGTTTTAAGGATCATCGTAACCTTTTGCATAAAATACGATTTCAATGACAACAGTTGTATACCATCTATACTACTATAGAGCAGACCCCCCTCTCAAATTTCGGACGTTTTGTTCACAAAGATTCCCTTAAAGAACTATGTATAAGATGACAAGTAAAAACAAACCCGCAATGCTTTTCAAAATCACAAACAGTTGTTCTATGGATTATTGATAAGATTTTTTTAGTTATTTTCTAGAACGAATTATTTTTTAAAATGACACTGTTTATTATACATATCTTCTAAATGTTTGATTATAATAAATTACTATTAGGAATGTAACATGTATGTCAAGATGTCAGTATTTTAACAAAGATATTCGGATAACTTACGATGATCCAGGACACATTCCGGGAACTTCGATCTCAAAAGGATTCGGCTGTATAGTTGCTAAGTTAAAATGTTCACATAAGAGACCTGATAGTACAACTTTCTTAATGGCAGCAAGTTTGGCTACAAAACAAATAGAAAAATTACAAATAAAATGATTTTGGCATAGTACACTTATAAATCATAAAATCCTAATCGTAGATACTAAATATTTTAACGTTAACTAAATATTATTCCGGTCTTAGGGTATATTGTATGTTATTCGGGATCTTCACAGGAAATATGAACCCATATCCCCTGTGAATCCCGAATAACAATTATATTTTGTTGAAGTCTATTTTTACTAGTAATCACGAGCTTATCAATTATAAGTTGGCATTTATCATAATTGAAGATTTAGTTGTAACCAACACAATTGACCAACCCACACATTAAAGCGGAATAATACTGCGCCTGACCTGTTTCATGAATTATTTTTGACTGGTCAATACATACTCTTACAAATACTTTCATGTGCATATGTGTATTATATGAAATGAAAACAGAAAAGGCTGGTGTTGTAATACATATATGGGATTTGTACAAATACTGTGTTAAAACAAACGATATTTAAACTGAACATCACATAAATAACAGTACATTTTCTAGCTGACAATAGCTAAATTACACGTTTTTTTAATGTAGGTTGTCCAATTTCTATAAATAACTGACTTTAAGCCTTTATGGGTAGAAAGTATCAAGGAAAACGTTTTTGTAGCTCAGAATTCAATTTCTTTTTATGTGATAAGGTTGACGTCGATGTCGCTGAATTCATCTGAACGATTATTAATGATGGAGCTGCTTAATGAAACGGTATCCATAGAAGGCATTATGCACGATGGTTAGATACTGCAGGTAGTGCAGGTACTTGTTTTGCCAACCTTTAATTGATTACGTCTCCCATGTGTTGTTTTTCGTGGGTTGACACGCGTTGGTAGAGGGCACAAGATGATACGGATTTTAACCGGCAAATTTCAGCCATAGAAAAGTTTCTGCCTCTGATTGTAGCGCCTGTGGCACGGATGGAACGATAAGTTCAAGTATTAGACCAAATTTTAGACCAAGTTTGGTAATCGAATCCATGTTTTCATTGGCACGACGACAGAAATTTTAACGAATATTCAAATGAACACGATTATCCAAACTTGTTGGGAGTTCTAGGATCAAGGTAAATGCTATTGTAAAGTTTTGTTAGGTTACTTTGTACAATCTCTGGAAAATTATCTATGTCCCCTCTTCCAGAATCTTTGATTTCAGCATCGCTGTTTGAAACATTCTTTAGCCTCAAAAAATGCGTTCCCATTGATAATGTCATATTTTTACGATGTGGTGGACTTTTGAAGTTTATGGCATCACGTGTGTTCAAGAATGTTGCAGTTTGTACAATTCCCCTGTTTTTGTGCGTATGTCCATGTAAAAATGAGACAGTGTTTTTGCTAACCTTTCTGCGGTAAGGTTTCAAAGTTATTTTCCATACTTTTTTTCGTAAAATATGCCGTCAGCAAATGAGCTGCAGAATTGTTTGCTTTTTTAGTGTTCTTTGGTACCACTTTTTGACGTTGGGCAATTATTTCCTCCTCAGTATACGATGCAAAACGTTTCGTGTTTGACTTTTGGTAGCATAACTCTTACCCGAGCTATCAGTGGTAGTTAAGTATTTTTTTTTTAATGATTTACTTGTCTTTGGTGATTTCAAAATTGAAAAAAATCACATTTTATTTCCATCACTTTACATTGTTCTGTTCAGACGTTTTTACGATGTGCGTAAATATTGCAATCGAAACGGAACGAAGTCGGCCATGATGAATAATTTTCCCAGTCTCCAGACGAGATAAAAACACCTTATGTACATAGCTGTAGACGTATACATAGCCTGATGTATACGGCTTGTTAGCCAATCAAAATCAAAGGTTTTTATGTAAGCTATAATATAACCAAATTTAATGACATTTAACAATGATAATATACATCAACTAAGCTAAGACGCTTCCGTTAAATACCTGGGGAAAATCCTGTTATTCCAGGGTTTTCATACCAGAAAGCATCACCCGTTTTGATAGCTTCAAACTGTTTTCCAATTAAACAAGCAAATGTCGGACCAACTTCGCCTTCTACAACTAGATTCTCTGTTATTCCCCCAACATATAGATCTATATCATCAACAGATCTAAAATACATGAATATCGTTTTTTAAATACAAATGCAAGCACAGCAAGGCAAGCAACAATTCAGTAAACAGTGAAACTATAAAACTTCGCGTGAATGCTTTTTTTTATTAAGCGTTTGTCGTGAATTATACCTAAATGGGTAATCTTGAGATGTTTACACAAACGGATGTCTAGTGTAAATAAATTAACTATGACATATGGGATAGCCGTAAATGTATGGGTTTTGATATTGCCTCTTTTAGTATTAAACATTCATTATAAAAATACATTTTTCTAATGCAAAAGCGACAAAATGTGATCTGAATTTAAGTTATGTACTAACTGGTACATTGATTTGAGAATTTCTGCGTTATCTATGGAATGGTCTATTAATCCATTAGGTCCTGTCCCAAAGTGTTTAGCCTCGGTTAAACCACAAAAGTTTCTAAATTGGTTGTATGGAGGTAATCCGTGATCTCGACCTCTCTGTATACTTCTGGCAGGAAGATCCGAATTGCCGAACAAATGGTTACGGATTCCGTCTTCAAAAAACCTAAAATTAAAACGCAAGCATTTGAATATCAAATACCTCACCAATAAAATTAAATGTTTAACATGTAATGCTCTGAGTATTAACACTTACACTGAAATACATCTCAAGATAATGCAAGACTCACCGGTCGGATGCCATTGCTGGTTTAAAACTGGCCCATCTTATGAGGTCATCCAAGCGTGCACCGTTATTTTGTTCTATAATGTGTGGGTTCAGTAGTTGGCTCGCCAAGCTGAAATCTTCCTGAATCATATATGTTGTGTCTAAGTAGGACTGAGTAGGCATAATTATTGAATGTCCGTATCTGAATGCAGCAGCTGCAAAAGCGTTTCTTATTGAAGGATCCACGTTCCGGTCATATGTATTAAAGTAGCCAGAAGGTGCTGGTTTTATGTTGTACAAACTGACTGCGTCATCCCCAATTACTAGTGGTAGATATTCGTTGTACGTTATATGTTGGATTATAGCGCCCATAATTTTACGGGTTTCTTGAAAAACCTTCTCCTGGTTCCATTTTGGATTCATTTCAGTCAGTTTACGGGCGATTCTGTTGTGTTCTCTGACTAACAAAATATGCAACGCTCCAAGAGTAGGGATGACATTAACACGCTCATCACCTATATAAAGACACAAGTACCTGTTGAAAGCAAGATATTGTAGCGATATGTTTCAATTTAATGTACATGTATTAGTGAACAATGCGACATTTATTCAAACCTTTTTTTCATGTAGATACAAGTTATGTAAAGACCATTGGTGTGATCTGATCGTATGAAGTCTTTGTTTATATTACGAAGGTATCAGATATATGAATTTATTTACATATATTAAGAATTCGGGACTAATAAGAATATGTGTAGTAATTTACGCAGATGTCTTTATTTAGCCACAAACCTGCTTGTTGGCAGTAGTCGTTGACAGGGTCAACAGATATTGTACATTCACTATTCCCGGCCGGCAACAAGTTTCCTGGCTCTTTTGTTTTCATAAGGTCTGAAAGACAAACTTACAGAAATAAGAATTTTTGCTATATCTAAAGTCTATACAATATTAAATTATGATGGTACTCGTAAAATCCATCCATATAAGTATATATGTTGACATATACATGTATTTAGGAAAACCTGTTTTCTTGGTTTCAGGTTATAATAAATATATAGAATATTAATTTCTTACGAGTATCTGTGTCGTCTCTGAGTATAGCTAGCTGCGCATCAGAAGTACCATATAACATACTTCCATCAATGAAAGATGTAAGTTCGTTGATTTGCTCCCTGTGACCTAAAACAAGTATAAAAACACATGTAGTTTTGCCAAACTATCGACCATAGCAGTGATTATAAGCAATAAAGTTTAAAAACTTATCATTTGCACTGTATAGAATGTTATGTAGACGTATTGTTTCTTAATTTCGAACAAGTCTAAGCTGACTCTTATTACAAATTTCATACCAAATTTATTATTATTACACAATCACTTACTGGAAATACAATCAGCTGAAGGTGCTGCTGCTGAACGGACGAATGAAAGACAGTTATTAAATGTGTCATCGCCTTCCGGTACTTCTATGGGGAAGCAAATTGGACTAAAAGAAAAAAAAATAATATTATACATATGGGTAGAAGGTTGGAGCTTCATTGAAAGTAACTGAATATACATAAAAAAATCGTTGTTCACATCAACCAGTAAATTAAAAATGGTGACAACAAATTGAATTTAGTGATCAAACAATCTGTCAGTTTTGTTGACTGTATATGGCACCCATAAACAATACAATTATGGAGCTATTTAATGATATAAAGATTTAATTAACAATACTTATTCTTATTAGTTCTTTGTTTTTATAACACCAAAACGGTACTTACTTTGCAGCATTTGCTCCGCAACAGTCCAGATCACCTATTAAGATGATTAATATTTATTTAAAGAAGTAAAGAAATACAATAGGGTCAACACATCTTGATGTCAATACTAATGCAAAAACTTTGAGAAAACGAGAGGGAACTCGGGTGCTATCAAGAAGTAAGGAGTCGGGCTTGTTGAAACATACCCGTAGTGTAGCTGGCAGTTAATCCAGAGTAAGTCAAGTCATTGCCCGACTTCTGACAATCACGCCTCAATATACCTTGTCTCTTTTACTAGTTTCATAGCGAATGTTAAAATGAAGGTAATACCAAAATACCGCACACCGATCAAACTGTCAAAACAGACAATCCACAAATAAAACTCCGAGAAACCGGCAACTCACGAACCACCAACCAAAAATTTATTAACTTATTTTTTATTATAACTTAATTTATTAACCAGCAATGGTCAGCTATGTGGTACATTTTTTATGGCCTGTGAACCACGGAATGCAGTCCATTGACTTTACATTGTTTACAAGATTGCTACACACAGGTGCTTCACCGGACAGTGAAAGCAACAGAAATGGCATAAAATATTTGTTTTCAGCGTGGACTATACTGGAAAGATTCCCTGAGCTGGAACCACTGAGCTCTTTAGCGCGTCCTCAAGTGCTCAAGTGGCGGATATGGAGGGACTCGTCCGTCTGGCAGGTTATATAATACGAAAAGTCCGACATCGAAACAAAGTGTTTTGCCTACTTCAATAATCCTACGTTTTTTGCATAATAAGACCCTTTTGCATTCATCCCTTTTTCCTGATGAAGTAAAATTTTGTTCCCATAGGGCCATACTTTTTCCCCGTTGATTTGTTGTGCGTTAAATTCTTCTTTTACAAATAAAGTTGAACAAATTCTTGCTGGACGTAGGAAACACAAAGTCAATATACACTTAATCAGTAGCTAATGAAATACCTACTTATTTTTTAATGTGATATCATGTACAAAGATATGAGGTACGTGGATACAGACCATACACGTTTAGCTTTGATGTTAGTTTTGATGCTTAGTATTCAATGAGAAATGAGATCGTCTAAGAATTCACAATAACCATGGTAACACATTTTTAAAAGTATAAAAGACCAAAAGCGAAAACACTTCATTTAATGTAGTTTTAAACTTGTTGCAGTTATTAAGATTTCTATCTTCATTTACCTGCTGTAGGGGTAAAGACAATATCATGATCTATAAACTGTCCCCAAGCCATTACAAGTCCTGTGTACTCTTCGTTTGGAACGTTTTCCGTAGCTTTGAAGACAATGTTACTCAGAGCTCTTGGTGAAGGCAGATCTGGGGAGTTTCTAGGTTGATCTCCGTTTGCTATTTAAAAAACAAACCCAGAAAATTGTTCATAAAAATAATTGTATGATTGTTTTATCAATTTAATCTTATAAAACAAAAAAAGGTATCTGAGAATTGCCAGTTTGAACAATATATGTTTTATATCTGACTCGTATGATACTTACAATAAACAGGACTTAAAAATCGCCTCTGTGGAGTAAATGATTTTCCCCAGTCTGGGTTTTGTAGGTTATTACACGATCCATCCAGCGTTCTATACTGTGACCGAAAACATTTTATTGTAGTTTGTGGCTTACACATATGTAGCGCGAATGCTTTAGAAATCACTGCATCTGCCCTCAATGCTTCGTCTGTCAATCCAGTTCTAAAACGTAAACAAGAAACAAGATCAAGAAAATGAGCTTTGTGTTAAAGCAATAAAACGGTGTCTCTTGATGTTTTAATTATGCTTTGTCCTGCAAATATGCCGCTTTATTCACCCATTTTAAATGCACATTTAGGTAAAGATCAAGTTTATGCCGAATAATCGGTAAGATATTTATAATATTGAAGAAAAATTGAATTTAATGTAACAAAAATAAATGATTAATATACATTACATTTCAGTCAAACGTTTTGTTGCTTCAATTCTGGCGATGGCATTGGCTTCTAGATCATGTGAAAAACCAGATTTAACTGGTATTCCAAATTTGAGTCTTCTACCTAAATAACAAAAGAACGAAAGGTTTCGGAGAACAAATATAGCTCATCTTATAACCAAATGACAAAAAACCCAATAATTGCTCGTTTCTTGAATTTGCGATTAGCACCAAAAAAGAAACGTTGTAGATAACATGTAGTTTATTATCATTCCGTGAGTACTGTCTCATATTCTTAAATCCTTAATATTTTAATTTATTTAAACTTTTCAGTTTCATAAGTAGATTTCTTTACATTAAGACAAACAGATGAAATAATTCTCTACTTTTGCAATTTGTATTATGACTGAAGACAAAATTACCATTAAATTGGTCTACACCAAAAGACAAAAGTGTAGACGACAATACTTAATGGCAATGGCTTTGAGTTAAAAGAAGTGATAATAATTGGTTTGTTTATTAATCAAGGAAAAATATAAAAAGGTAATTCTCTATCAAAGAATTTAGAACCAGAAAAGGTCAAGATCATTTAAAAACCCGATGGTTTCTACTTTTAGAAAATATAAAGTTACAAGTGAAAGTTGTACAAAATTGTAAGAACTCATTAAAGTTGTTACCTTTAGTTGATCACAGAATACATTTACAACAGTATTGAGTTCGTTGAATAAAAGGGCACGCCATAAAATTGAAATTAGAACCAACGTAAACTTTGTTTTCTAAGTAAACTGCGGGCGTAAAATCGTACAAACATTATTCCATAACATTGGCAAAATTGGGTAAAATATAGGATAAATAACAGTCATAGCGATGCGTTTTACTATAGTAAGATCCTGCAACTCAATTTCAAAAAAAAAATTTATAAATAAGGAGTACATATTAGCGTGTGACCGTTCTGCACACAAAAGGTTCTTGGTTATGTGACAATAGCTATGATTTTACTGTGTTAAGCAAATATCTCTTTTAAAAGGTGGTCTATAGAGTATGTTTATATTATATGACAACTGAACATTTGTCCAGTTTTGCTTCAAAATTGTTACGTTTAGGTTGAAAATCAGAAAATCTTACTTTTAAAGGAGACTAAAAGTAGAAATTTCTGTTTCGAAAACTGGAAACAGTGCGAATGTTTTTTATTGTTTTTTTAAACAACTTTGTATGCATATATCTTTATATGGTTTTCTCGCATACAGGTTTTTTAATATAATATGTAAACACATTCCATATTTTTCTTTACTATACATGGTAAAACAATTATTAAAATACAACTACATGTGACAAAATTACCATCATTAATTGGATTTTGTCTACGAAATTCCTCAAGTTTCTTCCATCCGAATTCTACAGCCTCCATGACCGCTTCGTATTTGGCTGCTGGTGAATCATTCGCGTTACATTCTGTCTCTACACACATCAAAATTGCAGTCAAAATAAAAACATATCTTGGATTCATGTTTTATAGTTTGCCTAAAAATAAACAAAAAATTTAAGATATTATTGTCCATTTATCGTAAACTATTAAAGTGATGGTTTTCTTAAGCCTTAATTAACATTTACTTATTTGGCCACTTTACATATTTAACGTTACACATTTTGGTTGTCTAAATATTAATTACACAACTATCGCACCTACAATCAATAAGTAATGTTAGCTTATTGACGTAACAAAAAGCAAATTAGAAAGATACCTAAAGCGATGAGAAGCACACATTTTAGAATGAACTGCAGAACCATTTTTAAAAAGAAACTTGACAACACTACAAGTAACAAACGTCCAGCAAACAATAAAAACATGATCCATATGAACACAGGATTGATATCTGGTGATCGGAAGTCTCAGCGTATTCGTCACCATCTGTCAGACAGATGCCCAAACAACTGACGAGTTCATGATGGTGACCATAACATTTATATAGGTTTATATAGCGACGGTCTTAATTCAACTTTCATGTAGGCTTGCTTTATTAGCCTATTTCTAAAAAAATTAATGCTGAGGCTCAGAAGATGGTTAAATACCATGTATAACGCTATGTTGTCAATACAACAATACTACATGTATAATGCAATCCGCCACGTGATCTATTTCAAAACATGAACAAGTTTCTAAGTAACTTGTTTTATGCCTTGTAAAAAGGCCTTTTTTCTTGCATTAGTTGGATTGTGCACTTTATTCTTTAAAGCTTCTTAAGATATACGTGTTTCTAAAATTAAAGTTTTTGTCTGTTTTGAAAGCAATATTAATTTGTCTAGTTTTGACAAAAAAAAAATAACAAAACAACGGGAAAGCCAAGTGAAATGATGCTTTGCATTCATTATCGTTGAACAATCGCTTGAGCACCTTTAAACGTGCAAACACTAACCATTCCCCCTTATGGAGACACCGCCAATGAAGCTTATGGTAGACTCGAACGAAGAACCTACTGGCATGAGGGATTTAAAGCCGAACTTGATCAAGATATCTGCCTTGGAGTGTTAAAGCCAGTACCGATTTGGACATCCGTTGCATAGTGCCACATTATGGCCGTATGTGAAAGAAGAATTTAAAACCCGGTATAAAGACTAACTTCCGAGCCATAAATGCACAGGCCACATGTGAAACTCATCACACCCAGCGCTTTTTCAGCAGGCCCGTTCCGTTTCAAACGGCATTAAAAAGATGGTGTTTGATGCAGAGAACGATAACCACTGGTGTCCCATAAATGAAGAGGGCCGCCGTCTGAAAATGTTAATAAGCCTCTTGAGACGGTATAGATACAAAACATCACTCAAGGGTTATATCGCTTTGGACGACGGTTAGACGAAAAGGTATGATGAACTGGTTGCTGCACAAAACCGAATGAGTTGACGAATTTCTGTTATGGTCAGACTTCATTGTGGCTGAAATGCAATAACCTTGAACCCAAAGAGATTTACCTTTTGCTGAAGATACGACCTACACACTACTGATGAAGTGATCCTTTACATGAATCGTATTTCTAGCACTGCAATCATATTGCCCCCTCCAACCCTTGTTTGATTCAACTTATTCTTTCAATTGCGTCTACGCAGCTGCGCAGACTACTTACATTACAAAGGATACGGCTACCTTCTAGTCTTCTAGTAGGAGATAGATATTAGAACTTGTCGATAGTTGAACGTGCACATAAAGACGCAGATGGCCTATTAGATTATCTCTGGCATACATTTATTACATTTGGTATACCTGATTAGCTAGCGTCCGATGGTGGCCCACTGCTACTCCTACTAGAAAGCTCTTACATGAGTGGGGAGTACATGATTGCTTATCAACAGTAGGCTTTCCGCCTAGTAATTCCCTATCAGAAGTAGGGCTTACGACAATCAAGCGTCTCAGTAATCAATAACACGAAACTAGAGGGAAGTTTAGACACAGGCTCTTTCCGGTGCACCATTTTTCAGTACATGAATACACGGGATAAGGACGCAAATTTGTACCTCATGTGTGTTTGCGGGCGCCGTGTTCGGGATTCAAACCCATTTCGCCCGGAAATTATGAACCACAGGCTACTTGGCACGACACACTAAATAAATAATTATTCTTGCTTTGGAAGACCGTATACAATGTTAATAAAAGTTTTTTTAGCTATTTGCACCTAATACACTATGGGCTACATTTACTCAAATGTGTAGATATTAATTTCTTTTTTCTTTTTCAAGATGTTCTATGCATTACAACAGTTGTTTCTCTGAGGAATAATTGTCATCTGACTAAAAGCGCAGGCATTCCGGTTTGAATAATAGTCTATACAAGAAATAATTACATTTCTATCGAACAATCAATTGTTCTCATTTCTTAGAGAGGGGTCAACTAACCAGTATGGATTTATTCCGGACATTGTAAACATTTTGTGCTTTTACCAACTAAATGACTATCTTACTCAGTTTATAACCGAGGGACAATTCCCGTCGAAAGTAAAGTGGAAATCGATTGTTAACAGTGCTGTAAATGATGTTCAGGCTGACCAGTGGAGAGACAGAATATCTCGCGATAGTGACTTTAGTCGGTTCAAGAACATCCATAATTCAGTGTCCATTGCGAACTTCTGGAAGCATGAATCACCATATAGAGACATTAGAAATGCGTTTTTCATCACGAAACTTATAACCAAAATAAAACATTCATCTGGACAGTCAATGTACTGTATACAATCGTGTCTTTAATGACGTATACTTAGATGCCTGTTGTGAATGGTCGTGCACTGAAGACCTCCGTGATGTCTGCTGTAATTTGATACTGGAATACATCGAGTTACAATTGTACTGTGAATTGGATTTATATGATAACGAACTACTGAATCAAATTTTGTTAGGTCGAAGACCAACATTAGGTTTTGCTGACGATGACGAATATAGTTACTTTGCTAAGCTATGTCATACACATGTTGTCCAATGTATAGCTCATTACTGCCGTTCAACGCCGTTCAACAAGTTCCGTCAATGAAACATGAGATGTCACTGGCATATATGTTTTCATTATTATAATATTTCCAACTTTTGTACTAATGTTTGATATACTGTAAATATTTTTTTTCGTGGTTGTTGTAATATATAATATTATATTTCAATATGTGTGTATACTTATTATTATTTTTTTATTCATTGTATCTTGTTATGGTCCATTAGGGTCACTCTTAGTTTATTAAAAATTTCAGTTATTGCAGTGCCATGCGTACGTAGATGCCAATTAAGGGGTAAGTTGGGTTTGCATCTTGTGTCGATTCTGTGCCCATTCATTCTTTTGCTGAACCTTTGCACAGACTGATCAACATACTAGTGATTGCATATACCACACTGTTACAGGTTTATGATGTTCTCACTTTTGCAATTTAAATTGTTTGCCATTTGATGTGCTGGTGAAGTATTGGGTGTGTTGTATGTGATCACATGT
This sequence comes from Limnoperna fortunei, assembly GCA_944474755.1. NCBI lineage: Eukaryota > Metazoa > Mollusca > Bivalvia > Mytilida > Modiolidae > Limnoperna > Limnoperna fortunei. Next base: position 38,691,543 of record OX104113.1, read on the forward strand.
CATACAACGACCGTCACCACAGATGCACCATTGCCTCGATAGGCGGCTACGTGACGACATTTCTGCTCTCACTAACTGATGTTTTAAACTTTTGGATTTTCTTAAGGCCTTTACAGGAGGTTCTCGTCTAAGTTTATATATTTTATCTATTTATCATTTTGATAATTTGTCTAATTCTAATAGTGTTGGGTTTAATTTGTAGACGTATATTTAAATATTTGATAATAACCCTGTATTTCTGATGATTCAGAAATCCGCTGGATAGATATATTATATAGTTGTCACAATACTTAGACGTTTGTATATAATTAACTTACGGTGACAGTATGACAAGTAACTTCGTCATCCTGTATAATATATACAAAATTGCTGAATTAGATTACTGTCAGATTAATACGTATTGGTTACGACAATTTCATCGTCACACGCTAGTACACATGTACTATGTCTATGTCTACGATTCACCCCGGTCAATGAAGCTATATTTTAGCATATAGCGGATTTGGCCGAGGCGTCTACACCGCTGGACATAGTGCAGGCGATTTGGTGCCACAGTGTCACAACGGTGTGAGTTCGAATCCCGCTGAGGGAAAGCAAAAATTTGACAGTGTAAAAATCTAATTCTAAAAGTGTTGGGTTTAATATGTAGACGTATATATATAAATATTTGATATTAACCCTGTATTTCTGATGATTCAGAAATTCGCTGAATAGATATATTATATGGTTGTCACAATACTTAGACGTTTGTATATAATTAACTTACTGTGACTGTATGACAAGTAACTTTGTCATCCTATCTAATATATACAAAATTGATGAATTAGATTACTGTCAGATTAATACGTATTGGTTACGAAAATTCCATTGTCATACGCTAGTACACATGTACTATGTCTATGTCTAAGATTCACCCCGGTCAATGAAGCTATATTTTAGTATATAGCGGATTTGGCCGAGGGTGCTAGACCGCTGGACATAGTGCAGGCGATTTGGTGCCACAGTGTCACAACTGTGTGAGTTCGAATCCCACTGAGGGAAAGCAAAAATTTGTAGATATATATATTAAATGTTATTACGGTCTTAGACAGGGTATATAATGTCACATTCACGGCTTAGGATTTATATTCCCTGAGCCGAAGGCGAATGGAATATACGTCCTTACCCGTGAATGTGACATTATCTACCCTAAGACCGGAATAACTATTATATTACAGCTCACATCTTAAATTAGAAATATTTAACGGGAAAACAAATATTTAGGAAAGAACTATGTAGCGTAATTTCTTTTAGAAACTTTTTCAAGTTATCCGCATTTCTATGGAAAATATACGTTTTAAGTGAACGCATAATATTTAAAAAATGCATTTTTATCAATATTTTTTATACAACAACATTACACTCGGGAATTGGTCAAATATCGTTATTATTGATAAATTCAAACTATATTCAATACATATTGTAGCTTTTGGCACCCCAGCACTACTTTTATGACGCTTCGAAGCCCATTCGGGATTTATAACCAATTTTGAAAGTTATTTAAAAATAAGCTATATTTCTGTTGCAAACCAAATTAATAAAAATAAGAAAACATTATTATATATTAACAAACAGCGAAAATTTATGTTTTTTAAATGTAAATCGTTCCCGGAAGTATCAAGGTAAAAGTTTGCGAAGCACCAAATTCAATATCGGCGGAGCATGTATTGGTATTAATTGATGTGTGGATGTGGACGTTGATAAGTGAATTAAAATAGGAAAACTTGCAATTGACGGTAATGTCACTTTGATGCCATTAAAATGAATATCATTGGATTTTGGACGATGGAAATCAATGAATGTCAACGGATTTTGACGACGTCTTGACTGAGAATGCATGATGATGCAGTGCAGGTACATGTTTATTAACTTTTAGTGCGCTTGAGAACACGTTTCTCGTTTGTTGTTTTGTGCATTGACACACTTTTATAGAGTACACAACAAAATCATACAGGATTTGTGACCTACAGACATTATTGAGCCAGAACCCCCCTTTCCGTGCCTTCTATCGCTGATATTTGAGTAGTTTTGTTTCTTAATTTACTTCCCTTCTGTTATTTAAACAAAAATATTACATATCAGTTTAGTTACGTCGTTTAAAACATGTTTTCGGGTTAGACATTGGTGCACGTTGTCAGTTTTTCATTAGAAGCGGTACGAAGGCGGTCATGAGGATTTTGTTTTCTCAGGGGCACCATACGGGATAACAATATGCCTTATGTATACTGCTGTAGACGTATACATAGCCTGATATATACGGCTTGCTAACCAATCATAATGCAAGGTTTTCATGTGAACTGTTATATATATATATATATATATATATATATATATATATATATATATATATATATATATATATATATATATATATATATATATATATATATATATATATATATATATATATATATATATGTAGTAAAACAAGATAAAGTCCACAAGACGGCATTACGTTAATACGAATATAGTATAAAATCACATGTAAAAAAATGTATATTGTATCCTATATTTATATATAAATATTAATATTAATATTAATATAGAGTTCGTGGCTACGTTTATACAAGAACTATTCTGATTGGTAGAGATTATGCCACACGCAATCTGATTGGTTAAAACTATATTGAATTTCGAATTTCGATTCTGGAATTGAATGAGCCTTCTGGGTTTTCGTATGAATTTGACAAAAACTACTTTAAAAATCTTCTTCCTCCTTAACACAATTATTTCTGCTATGCACGCCCTTTATCTAGAATGGCTACCGTAAGTACCGATATCCTAATTGACAGATTTTCCTTCATTTCACAGCAAACTGTATGGTCCGATTTTACTGTGCGAGTTGACAAACATGTAAACTTACAACTAAAAAATCTTTCGTCAAGGTACTTAAGGTAAATGCAACAAAATTTGTCTAAAACCCTCTCAAATATAAAACAAAAGCAGAAGACTAAAAATAAATGTTAAACTAGACCACTTATAAGAAAAATTAAAATGCCTATTGTGCCACATACAATTTTATGGAACTCGTCCTTCCGTGCCAACAATAATCGTATGCAAAATGTATGTCAAATATAACAAGAAAATGTGCAGGTAACAATATATTAATAAATTAATATAAATGTGAAAGAAGATGTTTAAAATAATTTCATGAAAATATGCAGAAAAGTTAACAAAATTCATCATGAAAGTTATCTTCTGCATATAGAAAAGGAAACATCAAAATTCTTCACCTAATAGTGTCACTGTACATACCTTGACGTATTATTGTGAATTTAAGCCGTATATCAAATGCTGCTTATCTTAGTTTATATATTTTATCTATTTATCATTTTTATAATTAGTTTTTTGTCTAATGATGGTAGTTGATATCTGTTGCCGTTGCTTTTTACATTTTTTATCAAATGTGCCTGATAAAAAATACAAAAATTATTAGAATACAAGTGTGACAGAGGACAAATTCCTTTCCAGTTTTTATCTAGTGATTTAGGTACATTTGTATTTAGAAAAGTCCTAATTTGAAGTATATTAACCATACAATTCTGCGTTGACATTTGTCTTGACTTTATCTAAAACTCACCTGCTAATTGTTTTGAATTTACCTCTAACACTAATATATTATTTGTTTGTTTAAGGTTTTAGCTATTATAGAGTTTATATAGAGTATTATAGAGTATTTAAGTTTAATTTTGGGAGGAAGATGTAGAAATTTCCGACAGGAAAACGGGCATTTCTTGTCCATAAAGATGTGAGACAATCATACAGTAAGGTTCTAACTCGCAAACTTAGTGTAAACACGCACGATATTAGAAGTAGGTAACTTCCTAACCATTCGCCACACAGAGACCGTTTGACCGAGTGTGACAAGTGTAATACACATGCATGTTAAGGAACTAAAGAACTGCAACTATGACACTGATGGAAATGCAGTGACGACAGACAAGTAAATCAGACAGAATATTAAATCAATGGTCGAATTAACTTTTCAGATTAGTAGAGCGAGCTATGATCGACACAACATGAATTGTCATCGTGTGCTTCATTAAAATCAAACAATTTCTCATGTCGGGTTTTTTCACTTTGGAAGGCGGGCTCCTACATATGCATTTAACTTCAGTCAAGACAAATTTTACCATGAGTTTTCAAAGAAAACAAGTAATATTGGATAACATGAAACTAACAAATACATACAAGTAGCATTTAACAATAGATATAATTGGGGAACACACCTGATAATAGCAGATATGAACAAATATAGGAAAGATTGTCTGTAAATAGTGTAAACGTGCACGGATAGACGATAGATGTACAGATAATATTTTCCTCAACAAAAATTTAAAATCTGTTATAGTGGCCTCAATAGCCTATAGTTTAAGTCATCTATAGTGGTAAATTGCCTGTCAACATCGATGATGTAGGTTCGGGTCACGAAATGTGCTTATATATGATAGGGTAAACTCAACCTCAATCTTAACTCTCAAGGATTGTCTCTTTTCTACCGAAGGTGGGCGATCTTCATAGATAATTAGTCTTTCTCTCCAAATAAAAAACTGGACGCATAGTAGCTCAAAAATTGCTATGGCGGTAAACTCTATTCAAAAGCAAGCCAAAGCCAAATACTGTGATTACGAATATAAAAAAAACCAGTAAAAAGCATAATAGTTAACACAGTACACAAACTCCACGGGAGTAAGGCCAGTGTTGCAAGGCCTTTCTTATCAAAATTCCATAACAAAACATACAAAATATAGACATATAAGAAATGATTCAATTTTGACCAACAATAATGCTATTAGAATTAGCTGTCAGGTTTATAACTTTTAAGTAAACGTTTACTCCCACTGTTTAAGAGTAATATTATTCGTGTTGGGGTTGTACATAAATTCACCAGCTTAAATATTCAATTTCTTTACAAATTTAGTCTACAAATCTATAACGATATAAATCTAAGAATATAAATTATTATCATTTAAATTTGAAGTAAATATCAGGTTTAAGTTTTAAATAAATGGTAACTCCAACGGTATTATTAAACTTATTGGTGAAATGAGCAAATTTGCGACAGATGTATTGCTATTTTTTATAAATTTATTCTATAAATCCATAAAAATTCAAGTCTTTAAAACAACTAGCACAAAACCTGACCTAAACGCATGAAATCGACAGACTCGTTCTCAATAACTTTATATAAAACACGGGTTTTCTGTACTTGTTACATAACAGTTATAAAAACGTGTGCACAAAAATAATTTTATTCTATCATCATTACAGAGAGAAATGCCGCGAAAGGACAGGGTGAAGGAGAAATATGTACTTGTTGCATATCAATTACAGTCACGTGTTTAATTCAGATAGAATGCTTGCAAAAACAAAATAAAACGGAAGCAGAAAACAATTCAAATTGACTAAGACATTTTTCACATTCTTCACAACAAAATATAATATCTTTCGTTCATAATGAGTTCTCAATTATAGGTTTGTAAACGTTTAGGTTTGCTAAAAAATAATTTTAAGCTATCTTATTTACATTCTTATAATAATGTTGATAGTTTGTGTTTGTAAGATATATCATGAAAATGTCTAATTAACATTTGAAGTGCTCGTTTAAAATTGGTTTTTAGCAAATTTTTAGCTAAATCATGATCGTAGGCGTCAAGTTTTTTACGGAGAAAATTGGAGTACACTATACAATTTTCAGTTATATTATGGACATCATTTAAAAACTTTATCCAGATAAAATTGAATTATTCTTGTTGCTTATACGTCTTGTGCTTTTTCCTCAGTCTTAATCTTTCATTTCATAAATGTATGCTTTTTGTTTATTCTTTGATTTTTTTTACTATTCAAAACTTTTTTATTACGAAAATCCAAAAGAAAAAATTTTCTCACTATGACATTTTCCATATTTATAGGATAATTAATTGGGCGGAGTGAATATCCAAAATATGATCACGAGTGCCGCATAACGCATCTGATTAAACGAGTGCGCGGAACTTGTTCCGCGCACGAGTTTAATCTGATGTTTTATGCGGCACGAGTGATCATATTTTGGATATTCACGATGCCCAATTGATTATCCTATTTATTATATTGATAAAAATTGTTTTCGTAAAAGTTTAATGCTTAATCTTAAATTTTATGAACGGCGGGTGAATATCTGTATAGTACAAAACCAACTGCAAATTTTGGCGGGAAAGTACTCGAGAGTGAAAATAAACGATAAGTTTCACATATGATTTACCGTGATTTCTGTCACTCGGAAAATTCGATATTTCATCTCTATATAATAATTCATAATATAATACTTTTATTTACACGTCGTAAATTTCATAAATCGTCCTTGACTTTTGTTACTGCAATTTTACATTTGTATGGCAGCCATTTTTGTTTCTAAAAAGTTTTAAATATCACGCCGCGTAAACAGCAAACATTATTGTCTCGGAGGGGTTTGAACAGACAACAAACGAATGTTCCTAGCTTACTATTTAGTTCTAAATTAGGTCGAAATTTTCGCCTTATCAAAATAAAAAACCGCCGCATTTCAAAACGCTTTCAATTGGCATTTTTTGGATCTACATAAAAAGTATCAGTGCGACAATACTCGGTAAGCAGATTACATTAACCCTTGGTGCAACATTTTTCATTTACACAAGATCTCAGAATATTATTGGCATTTGCCAAAGCAAGCCTACTTATAGTGTAGGTTTATTTTCATTGAGTGTTATACGCGCGTTTCGTCTTTTCAAGACCCATCAGTGGCGAATTCTATCTTAAAAAATGAGTATGTTGTAGCGCCTTTCTTATCAAAATTTCAAAACATACCAAAAAAAGACATGTAAGGACTGATGCAACTTTGAACAACAATAATGTTTTATTAAAATTACCTTTCATGTTGAAATTCTATATAAACGTTTACTCTCATTGTTTAAGAGTAATATAATACGTATAATACAAATATTCACCAGCAGCTTAAATGTTTATTTTTTCTTACAAATTTATTCTACAAATCTATAAAAAATGAAATATATAAGAAAATAATTACACCAAACATAATTTACAAAAAAAGCGCTATAACTTTGTAGAAAACACTGTTTTTATGTACTTGTAACATTTAAATTAAAAAACATACGCATAAAAATTATTGTATTAGTGAATTTTACCACACTAGTAAATGCCTCGAAAGGACAAGTTAAACGAGAATCATTTCTTAATTAATCTGTCAGCCACGTTTTGACATGTGTTGCATACAGATAAGAATGCTTGGTAAAGATCTTTTAATTGATTTGTTTGTTTGAATGGTGTTTTAAGGCCACTTTCAGCAATTTTTCAGCTATATCGTGGCGTCCAGTTTAAATTGGGGGAGGAAGCCGGAGTACCAATTAAGATTGGAGTCGAGTACACCCTGCCTGCAGTGAGAATCGAACTCGCTTTCTCAGTGTTGACAGACCACGTGATCAATAGTAGACGAACTACCTCAACCACTCGGCCACAGAGGCCCCTCCTTTAATTGACTAAGACTGAACGTTTTACATTCTTCAAACAAAAAAAGATATCTCCTGTTCAAGTTTGGTTTATTCTTTAAAGTTGTGTATAAGAGAAGCATCCCATTGTTTTTCCTTTTTTGTATCAAATTGATATGCATATTTTTTGCAAAATATTTTGGTGAACATAAAAGCTGGTGAACATAAACAGTTCATAATAATGGCTTTTTACATGTTGTTATTATTCCATTTTCCAGGTATGCATAATTTGGGAATAAAAACTTTCACATTTATCACTCACTCATAAATAACATTACTGCAGTACGATCCCTCTATGTTTTTCATACCATTGATCACAATCTCTGTTTAACATGGTTAAACAGCATGTTTATTTTACATCCATAAAATTTGCTTTTCAATATGTATTGTACTACTTTCAAGATCAGCATTTGTCTAAAGTTCCATTTATTGTCTTTAAATATACTAGTATTCATATTTAAAACTATGAAGATATCCAAATTCTTAGACCTTTGATTTGATAAATGATAAGCTTTGTGTATTACAAAAATATTCACTTTAGGCGATATTGTATAGAAAAAAATAAATCTCCTTAATTTTATATCCAAAAATGTTTTAAAATTAGCAAATGATCCCTTAACCCAAATTTTTCTTGTCGCAATTATCTGATTTTTAAAGACATCTTAATGTTTACAAATAGGAAAACAAAGTTGAAATGTTTCAAATGAAGCACCAAATACATGATCATGGTTGCTTATCGTGTAAAAGTGTAATTTAACAATCAATGTTTTCTATAAACTTGAAAAAATAAAGTAAAACGTGCTAAATGAGTCGGACAAGTTCATGATCTAGAAAAAGGAGAAACCGGAATAATGATAATACAAAACGGTGCAAACACAATAATTAAGTCGACGAAAATTCGTTTTGGGCGACTTAATAATAGTGTCTTATAATATCCGGGAGATTTGCTTATAGCCAACAGGACATAAGATGGGATAATCTGGATTACACTGGTTGTTTTGCCCTAGCGTGTACATCTAGTATCTTGATTTTATTTTTTGAGTTTTATACTTAAATATGAAACATAATTTTATAAATTCTAGTTTGAAATACAGGTTTTCACTCTCAGTCGTTTAAACCTTATGTTAATTTTGGTATTGGACAATAAGTTGTACATATATTATACTTCAGTAAGATTGAATATATGTTTGCTTTACTTCCAGTATTTCAGCTATATTCAGCACGAGAACAAGTTTCAAACAATAAATCAATGCGGGAAAGATGGACCAAAAGGCAAAATTTGGAATGCTACTGGAAAATTATGGCTTTTTATAGCGGCTATGACGGTTCTATTCTTATTTTTATCCTGTAAGGTCCGTGACACTCTCCAAACACGTTACCCACTTATGTCCGTGGTCAGGCTTTCCGTATTATGACTTGACAACCTTTATTGAAGTTAAATGAATGACATAAACGTTAGTGTGTACACATGATTTTATTTTATATTATTCTCAAGACGGACGTTGGATTTAGGGGTGTAGGATTACAATGAAGAAAGCTATTAAGACGAAAAAGGTAACAAACAGGGAAAAGAAATTGACCTATGGGAACAGAAAAACTACTGAAAAAGTTTGGATTATTGGGTAGGGAGGAAAAACCTACTCTATGTTGAAATCAACAATTAAAGTCTATATCCTTTAATGACGATTAAGACGAAAAAGGTAACAAACAGGGAAAAGAAATTGACCTATGGGAACAGCAAAACTACTGAAAAAGTTTGGATTATTGGGTAGGGAGGAAAAACCTACTCTATGTTGAAATCAACAATTAAAGTCTATATCCTTTAATGAACGTGGCAACCTCCTAACATGTTATGCACTAGGGTCTGTGTTCCGGCTTTCTCAATTGTAATCCTGTCCTGTTTTGAATTGATATATATAAAACGTATCCGTCGTGAGATGTTTTATTAACGTAAAACATCTCAAGACGGATACTTGTATATATATCAATTCAAAACAGGACTGTCATGTTCTTCACACAGAAAGACAACTTATATTTCACTTCCGACAAAATACTACCTGTACATCGTACGTACTAGAAAATCGAGAAAAGCAAATCTAGAAGACATCAGACCACGAATTTACCCCACACGGGAAATATTTCGTCAACAAATAGCGAAAATAACACCCGTGAAAATTACCACGTTTACAGTACCTCTTCCGACAACACTTTAAGGGAGACGTTCATTTAGAGATTTTAACAGCAGTCTCTAATCCACAATGTATCGCCGAACCTGCAATTTAAATTTTCGCACCTCATTTTTCTTTTTTGAACCATAGATCCATTTAAAAAACTCAGGGACCCAATGTTCATTAAATGGTCCTCTGCAAAATTGATATTTTTGCCAATAGGAAGTAAAAATGGCCGCCAAATGAAGAATATGGGCTCATTTGAACTGCGCGTGGATAGATGCTTGTCAACGTCGATATCAAACTGGTGAAACATATAGTTATAGAGATTTTGAATAAATGAAACAAATAAGGGCGATAAGTAGTTTTCACTAGTTTTCGGAAAAGACGATCCAATGAAAACTATCATATTTTTGAACACGCGGTTTCAGATGGTAAGAGCTATCAATCAAATCCCTCACTAAGTATTTCATCTAGTTATCAAAGGTTCAATTCTTGTTTCAAAGGCTGCTGGGTGCTGCTAATGTTGTCTTGTGGCTCATGTAAAGGATTTTTATAAGCATCGATTGCACTCAAATAATGACCGCTCTTCGACTTCATCGCCATATCGGGCATATTATTCAGTTGTACTTCACATATTTTTTCCTAACTGCACATAGTATGAAAGGATTTAATTAGCAAACATTTTATCTTTTTTTAAATAATAACTTCTATATACAATTTTTAATCAAGTAATAATCAATGGTAATTAAAACTTATCTCATCTACTTTTAGTTAATAAGAAAACTATGATTACTTCCTAGTGAAGAAGATCAAAACGTAGTCGGGAACTATTCATACTGAAACCTTCCAATAACCTAAGGCATGTCCTGAAACATCAAGGAACAGTACTACTTGTTTTTGAAGAAACAAAAGATATACTTTACTGTAAAGGAACCTATCTGAACAACCTTGGTCGCACATTTTATGATATCATACAACTACTTAAATACTTAAAGTAACTTTTCTGTAGAACCACAATAGAAAATTACATTTTCATCAAAACAACGCAAGAGTGGAACATCTTAAGTAAAGTGTCGCAGATTAAAGTACCGTAAATGGCTCAATGGGTACCCCGTCCATCTCCACAAATATAGCCTACGCTGTACTACATACAAATACATCTGTTAACAACTTTCAGACAAAATGTTTAATTATAATTCTAATGAAAGTCGTTTACGATTAGTAAAAATCACATCGGCCGAGTTATTATAATTTTATCGTCAGAAATATCATTAACATCCCATTTTCAGAATTTTCAGCATTTTCTTCTTTTTATAGCCAGAAAAGAGCTGCTATGTTGTTTAGTGGCTTTTATACACAAAAGTATCAATAGCATTTACTAGACCTCTCCTTGACGTTTAGACCGTAGCCAGCATCATTTACATTTGCATTTTTATGTACTTTTATCTAAATGGTTTAGAAGTTGATTTTGAAGTTTCATTTTAATAGACCTTTAGATTATTACCTTTAGTTTCTGCTCTAAACGACAGTGTTTACACATTTTGAATAGGTTGACTTAACATTTAACAATTTACACAAATGTATGTATACTTTTTTAAGTTAGGGAACAGCAGCAACAGTCTTTCTATTTCTGGAAACTAATTTACCCCTGGATAAAAGAAAACACGACATACTCGTTAATGAACAAGACAGAAAATGCCTACCCTTTTCGAGTTCATATGTTTTGTATAACGAAACTTGTCTTTGTGTTTCAAGTGATTCTAGACATCATTTTGGATATAAAACCAACTTGAATTGATATTATTTGGTTATGAAAAATATTTGGACATCATTGAAGAGTTTGATAAAAAGAAAGTGTTTTGCTAAATTTAGTGTAAGTAATCATCAACTTAAAGTTTAACTCGGTAGATATACTTAACCTCTGACCCCATTAGATCTTAATATGCGATAAATGTGACATGAAAAAGGTTAAAGACCAAGTTCCTCATTTCCTTATTTCTCAGAGTGTCCTAAATTTGATATTTAATTTTCAACATTCTTAAAAGTATTACATTAACTTTGAAAACCTTCCTGCATCTGACAAAATTTTCTGGTGTTTTATTTGTGAAAATTCTGAAATTTTTTACCAGTTAGTTGATTCTGCAGGAATGTAACATAACTTAAGCTATGTTTTATATAAGGTTCATTAAAAGCTAAGATGCCCCAATTTTTTATTCACTATAATTAATGTTTGTTTGCCATTATATTTTGTTATCTCTGTTATTTATGTACTGTACTAATCAAACATGTTGTGCTGTATTTGCCCCTCGAGGACCCATAAACTTGTATTCTTGTATTCTAATGAAAAGTATAAGATAAACATTAAAAACTGCTTCGCAATAAAGAATAGCAGACCTGGATAACAAATAGGTTTTAGGACGGGACACATCATATTTTATAAAGGACCATTTTTATTCTAACAAGACATTCTCTGTAACTGAAATCATCAGAATGGTTTAATTTTAATTGTCATATTTGTCACGTTAAGTGTAGGGTTTTTCAACGATTAAAATGAGTAACAGCTGTGCTCGTCTTCCAGCTGACTTTTTCCCGATATAAACCCTCAAAAAATATCATCCCGCGAGCAGAACTCTAGGTGTGAATATGGGGTGCGATATGGCAACACCCATTTGATATTCTCTATAATAACTATTATATTCGTCTCTGAAGTATATCTTAAGCATTTTCAATGTAATAATAATAATATTGTATTATCATTAAGGTAATATTAACTTTAGAAAAAGTGTTTAATAATTCCTTATGTGATGATAATATTATCTTGAATCATATAGACGTACAAGTCTTTTTTTTATAGCACCTTCAAATATTATTGAACAGTTGTGCCGTTGGTCTGAATCCATTACGCTGAACAAAATTTATCTTGTGACAAATATGGCCCATCCTTTAACATGATATAATAATGCAAAAACCCATCGGAAACATGAACAACTTCTCCGAAAAAAATAACTAAGACAACATGGTGACATTTGTTCGCAGAAATATGAAAGTATTTCCCGTAATGGTAAGAAGTCAGAAAATATATGGATGTTATGAACTTTGTGTCTGTTGTTAATCACAAAATGTCGCTTACAGTAATGAAAATTAGTTATTTGAGTAAAATGTGGTCCAAGGTCAACAATTTATTGTTGTTATATATTGTTGTTAAGAACTTGTATGCACGTTACGGTTAATTGTTAAATAAAATGACCTTTAACCTTGAGCTCAAATTGAAGCTATTTTCCTGCTGATCACTTTAAACCGATGTTTTTACCATATTATCCCTAACCGTTTTCAAGTTAAAAGCCCCAAAACCAATTAACCGAAACACATCAAAAGTCATTACTCGAAAACAATTTTCGGTACCAATACACTAAATGAAGGCCTCGATGAGACTAGTATTTTCCCAATATTGTATGCTTCTATCATTTCTTTTGTTTTAGACATATAGTTTTAAGAAGTCCAAACTTGAGTGTTGACCTTTCGTCAAATGAAATATGTGTTACTTCGGAATAATGGTGGAGGCCCCAAGTCTTTAGGTCAAACGGGTGTGAGTTTCGAGAAAATAAAATATGCAAAATGCTACACTTCGGTTTTTTAATTTATCTGCTAACAATCATCGTCATCACTGTAACATAACACGCTAATCTGTGGAAAAGTGACTTTATTGTTTGCATTTCACAAATCGTCCTTAGATTTTGCTACGTTGTGTTTTCAAGGGACCATGACGTTCAATGCATTCGGACAAACCGCGATACTTTTCCCGCCTCGATCACAAACGACTTTATTGAATTAAAATGAAAACAAAACCGAATTTCAAAATGCTGATTAACTGTGGAAAATTTGCACCATTATGGATCTATAACAGGAGCATTAGCTCGACATAATGCGATAAGCAGTAGTTAACACGCAAACAAAGCCACACAGACGCGGTGACTGACGAAGCATTCATTTTTGTCATTCTTTGTTCTGATTTGATTAATTATATTGTTTATGTTAATAAATATGTTAGTTTGTTTTTAATATATATTTCTTTTTTATCAAGTTTTACACGAGTAAAATAATAATTAGAGCCCCACTACTTTGTGGCGGACATCCTATAGTGATCAGTCTGTCCAGGCGTCTGTGCGTCCGTCCGAAGCTTATCGTGTCCGAGTTGTAACTGTTTATCTTTTGAGATAGGCTGTTGATATTTGGTAAGTGGAAAGATAATATCAAGGCGATGTGTCGCATATCATGGTTGATGAATTAACCTTTAAATTTCACATCAAGGTTCTCATTATTGCCTTCTGAACCACAAATTCATGTCCAGGCTGTAACTTTTTTATCTTGAGGTAGGCTTTTTATATTCGGTATTTGTGTAAATAATATCAAGGCTTTGTGTCGCATACCATGGTTGATGAACGTTGACCTTTATCTATGACCTCAAGATCACCTTATTGCTTTCTGAACAACAATTTCATGTTTGGGCTGTAAACTTTTTTTCATCTTTTGAGGTATGCTTTTGATACTTGGTATTTATGTAGATAATATCAAGGCAATGTGTCGCATACGGTAGTTGATGATCTTTGACCTTGAACTTTGACCTGAAGATCAGAGGGACCACAGAGATGGATACCATCTCCCTAATAACAACAAGGGAGGATCTCGGAAATTTTAAGTCAAAATAAACTTTTACCTATGTAGGCGCGATACCTTAAATTTCTATATTTTCATATCAGAATCAATATAATTCTTAGCTGCCATAATTTTAAGGATAATTTAAATATGGGTAGACATTATATTCATGCTATGTTACCACTCGCTAACGCTCGTGGCAAAGTATTCCTGAATATAATGTTTACACATATTTAAATAGTCCATTGAATTGGGACAGCCATGAATTATTTCTTAAACAAAAAGTTAGACCGTATATAGTAAACTTTACCGTGTCTTTCCGATTGGTGTTTACCTAACAAAAGAGAAAACAGCTACATCAAATTTACATAGGAAGTCAGCCATTTTTTTCTAAAGGGGTCTAATGTTGGTTACAAACGTTCGTCTGCTTTCGTAACGTACAATGGTATTCGGACAAACCGCGAGACTTTTCCCGCCTCAACTGCAGACGACATTACCTGAAGGATTTCGAATAGACAACAATGGAATTTTCCTAACGTAGACTTCCGTTCAAAACAAGGTCAAAATTTAGTATGGGAAATCGCTGTATCAAAATGAAAATTCAGCCGCATTTCAGAACGTCGATTAACTGTGGAAAATAATTGTTGATTTCCAAAAGTGTAATATGAGATCTACAAAAGGATCATAAGCTCGACCAAACGCGGTAGCAGTTTTCCATTTTGTCAGGCAAACACCCATCGGAAAGACACAGTAAAGTTTACTATAGTAAAATTTGGAGAAAAATGGTTCAAATCTATATTCTTCTTTGTATTATTTGAAACATCCTACATTAACGAATTCGTTATAGCTCAAATGTCAAAATATTTTAAAGGTCAACCTCTACATATTATTTTATTTTCATTCACCACATCAGTTGCATCCACCAAAAATTTATTACCCCTTGAATGTGACTGCACAACGTATCAATTCGTATATAATCATGAAACACAAAATGAGGAAACGAAAGATCGTGGAAAGTAAACACCTTGTAACTAATTTCGTTAGGAACCAACATCGCGAGACAAAATCCACTAAATAAGTGATACAAAATGTATACTCTCATTGGGTGCTTTTTAATTTACGCAAACGCGAGAAAGAAGTTGTCGATATATTTTCAAAATCGTGCCAAAAGAATAGGTCATTGATACTAACTATAGTGGAAAAAACTCAAAGAGACTAAAAATATCTTTTGATATTATTTAATCTCGTTCTAAGCAGTTAATAATAACGTTAAAACCTTGAATTCTCATCGCTATAGCCTTAGAGTAAAATAAGAGGGGAGTTAGTATGTCATTAACCTATATCATGAATAATTGATAACAAAGGGGTGCGAAGTTTCAGCAGGAGAAGCGATTTTACCTGATCGGTCATTTATCACTTAATTCAGACCCGAATAACTCGGACATCAAAAATTGGCCCAAGTATTCACGATATAGATTATGGACCTACCGCACTCCACTCTTAATTTACTGTAGAGCTATGGCGATTGAAAGGGGTGTTAAGTCCTGTGTCTGCAACATATGCCAAGATTTTAAACATTTCTATCCAAGGAATGCCAACATGCAGAGATACAATAGATGTTTTGATAGTAATTAAACTTTTAATTATAGGTAAATAACAGGCAAAATTATTGTATGAGTCCCCAATTTTTTTAAAATTTCAATTACATAAAGTGAACACTTTTCACTAGAAATTTGTATTAATACTGTTGATTCTAAAGGATTTTATCAGTTGTATCAATACTATGAACACCATTCTAATTAAACTACAGATATATCATAACCAAGGCAATGACAGAGTTCAGCTAAATGTTCATAAAGGTATACAGACTATTCAAAATCGCTGCAGAGAAGAGACTACCCCAATTCCCACTATTTACTATTTACACACAAAAAGAGCAAGTACGTACGAATCGAACAGAGACTGGGTGAATTGAAACAGCGGCTACACGATGGACAAGTTTCAGTAGAATAATTTGCTAATGCTGCATCCTTCTTGTTGCATCTTGGTTAGGATACTGACATTTCAATTTATATTGTGTCTGCTATTTATAAAATTAAAAAAAAACTATGTATAAATATACTGTTTTTATCTAATCTTTATTTAAGCTAGCAAACATTTGCAAGACAAAAATATTAACATAAAAATTATTATTATTATTATAATTATTATTAAACAAAACAGAACAAAACCCTAAAACTGGATTTTATCTATATACACCTGTAAAAGTAATTAACGAATTGTTTATAGAAGGGATTAAAATGTTTATACAACAATTCAATGTATGCCAACATTTTTTTTCTTATACCTTGTTAAACCAGAATTAAAAATGTTGGCATAGGTTGCATGCACCGTTAAGTCCTAGCTCATGAATAAATGTCATCATCCTGAGAAAGTTTTTGAGTTCAAATTTAAATTTATTGATATTCAGTTGTACTATGTTTTGGAGTTGTACATTAATAGTTTTCAAACTGAGACTAAAATTTTATTAATTTCATTAAATGCGATCTGTATTCTATTAAGTTTAATAGTCAAATAAACAGTCTTTACTAAAAAACCTCACTAAAGTACAAAGTGGCATAAAAAGAAACAAAATTACATGTATATCTTGCTTTGGTATGAAATTGCAAAAATTGGCCAACTTCCCATTACTGCTCATTTTTAAGGAATTTTCGCATTTTTCACTTAATTCAGACCGAATAAAGTTTGCCCAAGTATTCAAGATATAGGAACGCGATTTGTTCATATCGTCATCTTCATCTTTCACTAATTCGTTCTCGGATAACTCAAACAACCAATTATGTCCCAACTATTATGTACCAGATAGGTTAATGCTCACTGTTCAGTCTTAAAATTAGTATTATTTCCTAAAATCCCGAAATGTCGAATTGTAGAGTTATTCTATGAAAACGTACTGTAACAGAAGTAAATTTAATTAACGCCTTTTTTCTTTCTTGTACACTCACCTTTATAATAGATAGCGGAATAGTTACATGTCTAAAGCTAATAAAGTTAATTTTGTACAATTTTAGTTGTTTAAACTATGGAAAATATATTCATTAAGATATACATGTAAAATGGAACACAAATAAAAATAAATAAATTCGGATTAGAGTCATGAGTCATAGAAATAAAGCAGCCATTTTGTATGTAAAATCTTCCGACGAGGCAAACATGGATATAATCCCAAACTTAAGAAAAAAATTTACACCTCTAATAACTCTATTTTAAGTAAAAAGATAATAAAATTGTATGAAAATTGTAATATTTTTTTGTATTTATTCTTGTTAAATTATAAACTTAATTAATTACATATGATGCATTTTTTAATTTTTATGTTGGGACAATTATATTATGACAATAACGTCTTTTTCTCAAAATTAGACTAAATTTGAAAAGAAAAGGTCCCGTTTGAATTATAGAGTCAGGTGTCAAAAGAGAGATGACTCAAGTTGATATTAAATTACTTTTCATGCATTACTCGAACTCGCCCGAATGAACATTAATTATCGTTGACGGATTGCGTTATTGACGGCTCGTATTGGCGGCTAGCTTCACACTAGCAGCGCTTTTTCCTTCTTTTTTTCAGACGTACAATTTATAATCGGTTAAAATATATTCCTCATATAATACGAGACCAACTATTAAATCCATGAAATGTAATAAAACACAATACATACCAGATCAAAAGAGCATAATACAAGACTGATTATACAAAATAAAACACAGAATGTATTTTTTTTATTTTAAATTTTAACTAATTTAATCAAAACTTCCGGTTAATATTATGATTGATTGAGTAAATTGGTTTTTTTTATCAAATTTGTTTGAGAAAGCTGCTAGAGGCGTTTTTCAGAGAAATTGCAGAGTTAATTTCTTTTTGCTGCTAAAACACTAGTATATTGACAGTCGGAAATGTCAAAAATAGGGTTAAACTTTCTATTGTGTAACTTCAATCGGTCTAAATCTAAACATGATACCAAACAGTCGTCTTCGATGTCTTTATAACAGATGAAATTATTGAAAATTTTAAAACACAAACGTTACAAAAGATTATTATTTAAGCTTTAAAAATATCGACTTCAAGAGAGACAGTATATATCTTAGGTGCGTGTCAGTGGAGTTATTAAGATATTCTACTTTTATGTTGTCGGTTTCAACATCGAAAGTAACTATTATTTTTTTTATCTTTAATTCAATTTCAGTATTTGTTTCGTTTGAATACAAATTTATTTTAGGGATTATTTTTTCTCCTGTAAACACGATGTATACTGACAATAACGAATGGTGCATTACGTATCGTCCTAATTTAAGCGATTGGACAGACGAGAGGAAAGTTAATCACTACGCGTATTACATACGTTATGTGTTGATCGATATTTTCAAATATTTTATTAACAACGAGGGATTCAAACATAGATTAAGAAACAAGATTAGAAGACATCTTTAAAAAAATCACTTTTTTGCAATTTTCGCTTCAAAAGCATAAAAAGCATAAAATTAAAAAAAAATTGTGTAGAAAAAAGGACAAAAGGTAAGCCTTCTCTCTCTTTCGCGTTCCGCTAAAGATGCCGCGCTTTCATTGAATTATAATTACTGTTAATTGTAGCCTCCGGGGCCAGATGTGAAGCAGGAGTTGCTCACCCCTACCGACAACCTAGACTCACCCCAGTGTTTAGTGGGCTTCCTGTTACTCAGTGTTTAATTCTTGCGTTCATTTGTCGGTTTGTTTTGTTGTTGTTCCCTCTGTTGTTTAACCATTGTTGACTTATTTGTTTATTAATCTGCGATTTTTCTTATAGGTTTATCTTTAAATATAACATTATGCATATATACAATTATATATTTTCTTTCGATGAACTTTTCCAAATTACATGAACCCGTTGGTCTAAATTTAGCATAAAAATCAATATCGAAAGGGACAGCGTTTTAAAAACTATCAGAGTCACATTTAATAAATACAAGCACTGCTGTAACTATCTCAATTTGGGATTTATCTATTTCCTTTCTATACAAACCGTGTAGTGCAGATACCAGTATTAACCTCTCGGAAGAGAAAAATCCTTCTCGATTTAAATCCTCTCTTATATACAGAAGAAGGTTTTATTACAATGCAGGTTTCGGTAAAAGTGCGCATTAATTGTGCTATTGAACTAACCCACTTGTTTCCTAATTCATACGCTGCAGAAGCTTGTTTTTATTTTGCATAAGCGTTGAATTTCGCTATGCAAATGATATCATATCGTTGAAACATTCACCTTATGGTGACTTTTTGGGGAAGAGCAAGGCAGCTGTGAATTACTAGTACCCCACACATATACTGGCACATTCATTTTTTTCAATACATGGTATTGATTGGAAATATTTGTGACTTTCACTGGAATTATTTTTATTTAAACAGACATCTGTTTGTACGTTTTGGTTTTTTGTGCTTTGAAGTGTCCCCACTTGTAAGCTATTAAACAAACGATCGAAATTAGGAACGCACACTATACCCATCCATGCTGTCGAAACAAACTGTTATTAAAAATGCAGTTTTATTAGATCTACTAATAATTTAAGTTCATTAAATAATTTATTAGACAGGTTGAGATTCGTAACTTGTACCGGTACTGATACTTGAAACGTGTGATTTTTCATTCTACGTCATCAGGACTGGTTGATGTAGGACCACCAAATACCGGGAACCAGTCCAGAGGTTGTACGTAAAATTAGTACTATTCAACAGACAGGTTCATTCTTGCCTCATATAGAATTTGAACCGCATATGATACCAGAGAAACATGAGGATAAAGTTTTATTGGTTTTAAATGAACATAAAAATGTTGAGAGTCAATTAAAGACAAGCACTATTTTTGGACTGAAATAGAAAGTGAAAGTAGATTTTTAGACCACGTGGACTTCAGGTTGAGAATTCGTTCTTATATGCAATGAAACATATTGTGAAATTTTGACAGAATGTTCAGCCGATGCATTTTTATAGAGGACAGAAGTGTCACTTAATTTGAAACAAAGGTAAATTTTCTAGCTTAAGTCAAAATTATCAAATTTTAATATAACCGAAGAGTAAAACAAAACAATGGCGGTCCTACACCTGGTGTTTGAGACGTACAAGTTTGTTACAAACTTCTAGAAAGCTGTTCACAAGTAGGGCTAGCGCGTGTAGTTTTTTAAAATAGAGCAGCTTTATTACTAATGTTGAGTGCTATATTGATTAACTTAAGAATATGCTGCGTCATTTTTATTCAAACGTTTATTTTTTATGTCTTTGTAAAACTCATGTAGCTACGCGTACCACTACAAGTACAAGTTTCTGAACTCAACCTCTCTACCATCAATAGGTGTAATTTCACTCCAACACTATTCTGTACTTTCTTCTGCTGATTCTGGACAAAATCCGTGCCCAAATATCTAAATTTTAATAAGTTATTTTTTTTATATTGTTTTAAAGTGAATTATTCACATTCATTCATTGTACTTTGCACGAGGTCATGTAGAAGCACTTAAGACAAGCCGTCTTTATTCCCTGTTGTGATTTCCCGAAGTCAAAGGCTTCATAGGTGTAGTGCTTTATTTATGATCTATTACTGACCCATGAAACATAATTAAACGTGTTGTAAAAGTGATCATTAGATTATAATACAATGTACACAATTTAAACAATATTTTTTTTAATTTACAATATATAACTGCTAATACCTTTTTAAATACGTTACATTAAGCTGCTAGTGGAATAGCATAGTTGTTCACAAAAAGTCCAGAAACACAAATTTTGAATATATTGACTGCCGGTTAACGTAACAAAATAAGTTTACACTTTCCATGGTGTCAAGTCGAGCGGTTTAAAATCTGAGCATGGGACCATATAGTTGTCTTCATGGTCCCTATAAAAGATGAAATATAGTTTCAGTTGTTTTGTATGGCAACATTTAGTCGCCATTATGAATTAGTTGACTATTACTAAATATCTGTCTCAAATGACCTTTGATTTGTTCCGTTTGTCGTAACCACTTTCCCTTCCTTCTTACGGAATTATGACTAATTACGTAAATTTTGACCTGAGTAACTCACCCCTCCGGTGCATCTGGATTAATCCCTCTGTTTTAGTGGGATTTGCGTAACTCATTGTTTGTTTTTTGTGTTGTTCAGTACTATTCGGTATTATCAAGTAGTTTGGTGGGCATATGTCGCATCACTGTAAGCTAGACATCATAACTGTTCGCGGTAATTTGAATGCGAAAAAGTGAGTGACATTCTCACAATGACCTAAGTGCCACATTTTGACAATCTTTCACTACGGACAGACCCATCTTTATAGAATACAACGCCTGACTGCATCGTGCATGTGTCGTACCAACTTATTTAGTGACAATGCGGTAAAAACATTGCAATGACCAGCAAGGTTTCATGTCTTGAATCAAATAGAACGCATCAGGACATCATCGGTTGTTGTGTAGAAGAACGAAGACATTAGCAAACCGTACACGCCTTACATTAGAAAGGGCCACATTTGACATAACAGTAAATTCGTTTAGTTTGGTATGAAAAGGCATTTAGATGCTATCTCAAACATTCTTACAGAAGCTGATACAAAAGTACAGACGTTTCTAGAATTTTTGACTGTTTATCGTCAACGGCATATGAATGACCTAGACCAGTTGTTCGACAAAAACTGCTATCTTTGTTTGAATTAAACTTTGTTGAATTTAATTTGATTATGTTAATGCTTCTTATCAATATGCACTTGGCAATGATTTTATTTAGTACTAATAATTGCTGTTTTTCATGAAAAAGGCGACTCTCCATAATCTGCAAATTTATTCATTACAAAAATAGAGTGTTGTAATTTTTTTCTATGTGTGTATCAATTAAGTGTAATAACAGCCATTATGTCTAAAAGATCAGTTTGGTAAACGATGAGTTGTAAAGATACCAACCGTATATATAGGGTGTGTGATGGAAATTTTTAAGCAAGTTTTATGTTTGCATAAATTACAATTTCAATGACAACAGTTGTATACCATCTATGCTACTATAGAGCAGACCACCCCCCTCAAATTTCCGACGTTTTGTTCACAATGATACCCTTAAAGAACTATGTACAAGATGACAAGTAAAAACAAAACCGCATTGCTTTTCAAAATCACAAACAGTTGTTCTGTGGATTATTGATAAGATTTTTTTTTAGTTATTCTCTAGAACGAATTATTTTTTTAAATGACACTGTTTATTATACATATCTTCTAAATGTTTGATTATAATAAATTACTGTTAGGAATTTAACATGTATGTCAAGATGTCAGTATTTTAACAAAGATATTCGGATAACTTACGTTGATCCAGGACACATTCCGGGAACTTCGATCTCAAAAGGATTCGGCTGTATAGTTGCTAAGTTAAAATGTTCACATAAGATACCTGATAGTACAACTTTCTTAATGGCAGCAAGTTTGGCTACAAAACAAGTAGAAAAATTACAAATAAAATGATTTTGGCATAGTACACTTATAAATCATAAAATACTAATCGCAGATACTTAATATTTTAAAGTTATCTAAATATTATTCCGGTCTTAGGGTATATTGTATGTTATTCGGGATCTTCACAGGAAATATGAACCCGTATCCCCTGTGAATCCCGAATAACAATTATATTCTGTTAAAGTCTTTTATTACTAGTAATCACGAGCTTATCAATTATAAGTTTGGCATTTATCATAATTGAAGATTTAGTTGTAACCAACAAAATTGACCAACCCACACATTAAAGCGGAATAATACTGCACCTGACCTGTTTCATGAATTATTTTCGACTGGTCAATACATACTTTTACAAATACTTTCATGTGCATATGTGTATTAAGATGAAATGAAAACAGAAAAGGTTTGTGTTGTAATACATATATGGGATTTGTACATATACTGTGTTAAAACAAACGATATTTATACGGAACATCACATAAATAACAGTATATTTTCTAGCTGACAATAGCTAAATTACACGTTTTTTCAATGTAGGTTGTCCATTTCCTATAAATAACTGACTTTAAGCCTTTATGGGTAGAAAGTATCAAGAAAAAAGTTTTTGTAGCTCAGAATTCAATTCCTTTTTATATGATAAGGTTGACGTCGATGTCGCTGAATTCATCTGAACGATTATTAATGATGGAGCTGCTTAATGAAACGGTATCCATAGAAGGCATTATGCACGATGGTTAGATACTGCAGGTACTTGTTTTGCCAACCTTTAATTGATTACATCTCCCATGTGTTGTTTTTCGTGGGTTAACACGCGATGGTAGAGGGCACAAGATGATACGGATTTGTTACTTGTGACCGGCATAATTTCAGCCATAGAAAACTTTCTGCCTCGGATTGTAGCGCCTGTGGCACGAATGGAATGATTAGTTCAAGTGTTAGTTAGACCAAATTTTAGACCAAGTTTGGTAATCGAATCCATGTTTTAATTGGCACGACGACAGAAATTTTAAAGAATATTCAAATGAACACGATTATCCAAACTTGTTGGGAGTTCTAGGATCAAGGTAAATGCTATTGTAAAGTTTTGTTAGGTTACTTTGTACAATCTCTGGAAAATTATCTATGCCACTTCTTCCAGAATCTTTGATTTCAGCATCGCTGTTTGAAACATTCGTTAGCCTCCAAAACTGCGTTCCCATTGATAATGTCATATTTTTAAGATGTGGTGGACTTTTGAAATATCTATTTATGGCATCACATGTGTTCAAGAATGTTGCAGCTTTGTACAATTCCCCTGTTTTTGTGCGTATGTCCATGTAAAAATGAGACAGTGTTTTTGTTAACCTTTCTGCGGTAAGGTTTCAAAGTTATTTTCCATACTTTTTTCGTAAAATATGCCGTCAGCAAATTAGCTGCAGAATTGTTTGCTTTTGTAGTGTTCTTTGGTACCACTTTTTGACGTTTGGCATTTATTTCTTCCTCAGTATGCGATGCAAAACGTTTCATGTTTGACTTTTGGTAGCATAACTCTTCCCGAGCTATCAGTGGTAGTTAAGTTTTTTTTATTATGATTTACTTGTCTTTGGTGATTTCAAAATTTTTAAAAATCATATTTTATTTACATCACTTAACAATGTTCTGTTCAGACGTTTTTATGATGTGCGTAAAAATTGCAATCGAAACGGAACGAAGTCGGCCATGATGAATAATTTTCCCAGTCTCCAGACGAGATAAAAACACCTTATGTACACAGCTGTAGACGCATACATAGCCTTATGTATACGGCTTCTTAGCCAATCAAAATCAAAGGTTTTTGTGAGCTCTAATATAATCTTATTTAATGACATTTAACAATGATAATATACATCTACTAAGCTAAGATGCTTCCGTTAAATACCTGGGGAAAAGCCTGTTATTCCAGGTCTTTCATACCAGAAAGCATCCACCGTTTTGATTGCTTCAAACTGTTTTCCAATTAAACAAGCAAATGTAGGTCCAACTTCGCCTTCTTCAACTAGATTCTCTGTTATCCCCACAACATATAGATCAATATCATCAACAGATCTAAAATACATGAATGTCGTTTTTTAAATAAAAATGCAAGCACAGCAAGGCAGGAAACAATTCGGTTAACAGTTAGTGAAACTTTACAATTACGCGTGAATGCATTTTTAGAAGATTAAGCGTTTGTCGTGAATGATACCTAAATGGGTAAGCTTGAAATGTGTTCACAAACAGATGTCTAGTGTAAATAAATTATTACAAATGGGATAGCCGTAAATGTATGGATTTTGATACTGTATTAAATATAATTTATAAAAAAATATATTTGTCTAATGCAAAAGCGACAAATTGTGATCTGAATTTAAGCTATGTACTTACTGGTACATCGATTCGAGAATTTGTGCGTTTCTATGGAATGATCTATTAATCCATTGGGTCCTGTCCCAAAGTGTGTAGCCTCGGTTAAACCACAAAAGTTTCTAAATTTGTTGTATGGAGGTAATCCGTGATCTCGACCTCTCTGTATACTTACGGAAGGAAGATCTGAATTGCCGAACAAACGATTACGGATTCCGTCTTCAAAAAACCTAAAATTAAAACCCAAGCATTTGAATAGCTGATTTACATTTGAAACTGTTTACCTACACACATTGCTATCAAATACCTCACCAATAAAATTAAATGTTTAACATGTAATGCTCTGAGTATTAACACTAACACTGAGATACACCTCAAGATAATGCAAGACTTACCGGTCGGATGCCATTGCTGGTTTAAAACTGGCCCATCTTATGAGGTCATCCAAGCGTTCACCGTTATTTTGTTCTATAATGTGTGGGTTCAGTAGTTGGCTCGCCAAGCTGAAATCTTCCTGAATCATATATGTTGCATCTAAGTAGGACTGAGTAGGCATAATTATTGAATGTCCGTATCTGAATGCAGCAGCTGCAAAAGCGTTTCTTATTGAAGGATCCACATTCCGGTCATATGTGTTCACGTGACCAGTAGGTGCTGGTTTTATGTTGTACAAACTGACTTCGTCATCCCCAATTACTAGTGGTAGATATTCGTTGTAAGTTATATGTTGGATTATAGCACCCATAATTTACGGGTTTCTTGAAAAACCTTCTCCTGGGCCCATTTTGGATTTATTTCAGTCAGTTGACGGGCTATTCTGTTGTGTTCTCTGACTACCAAAATATGCAACGCTCCAAGAGTAGGGAGTACATTGACACGCTCATCACCTATATAAAGACACAAGACCCTGTTGAAAGCAAGATATTGTAGCGATATGTTTCAATTAAATATACATGTATTAGTGAAGAAGGCGACATTTATTCAAAATCTTTTCCATGGAGATACAAGTTATGTAAAGACCAATCGTGTGATCTGATCATATGAAGTCTTTGTTTATATTACGAAGGTATCAGTTATATGAATTTATTAACATATATTAAGAATTCGGGACTATTAATAATATCTGTAGTAATTTACGCAGATGTATTTATTTAGACACAAACCCACATGTTGGCAGTAGTCGTTGACAGGGTCAACAGATATTGTACATTCACTATTCCCGGCCGGCAACAAGTTTCCTGGCTCTTTTGTTTTCATAAGGTCTGAAAGACAAACTTACAGAAATAAGAATTTTTGCTATATCTAAAGACTATACAATATTAAATTATGATGGTACTCGTAAAATTCATCCATATAAGAATTCGGGACTATTAATAATATCTGTAGTAATTTACGCAGATGTATTTATTTAGACACAAACCCACATGTTGGCAGTAGTCGTTGACAGGGTCAACAGATATTGTACATTCACTATTCCCGGCCGGCAACAAGTTTCCTGGCTCTTTTGTTTTCATAAGGTCTGAAAGACAAACTTACAGAAATAAGAATTTTTGCTATATCTAAAGACTATACAATATTAAATTATGATGGTACTCGTAAAATTCATCCATATAAGTATATATGTTGACATTTATTGATATATTTAGGAAAACTGTTTTTCTGGTTTCAGGTTACAATAAACATATGGAATATTAATTTCTTACGAGTATCTGTGTCATTTCTGAGTATAGCTAACTCCGCATCAGAACTACCATATAACATACTTCCATCAATGAAAAATGTAAGATCGTTGATTTGCTACCTTTGGCCTAAAATAAATAGTATAAAACACATGTAGTTTTGCCAAACTCTCGACCATAGCATTGATTATAAACAATAAAGTTTAAGGACTTATCATTTGCACTGTAAAGAATGTTATGTAGACGTATATTTTTTCTTAATTCCGAACAAGTACAAGCTTACTAGTATTACAATTTCATACGAAACTTCATTATGGCGAATAAGTCAACACAATTACTTACTGGAAATACAATCATCTGATGGTGCTGCTGCTGAACGGACAAATGAAAGACAGTTATTTAATGTGTCATCGCCTTTTGGTACTTCTATGGGGAAGCATATTGGACTAAAAAATATAAAAAACAATATAATACATATGGGTAGTAGGTTGTAGCTTAACTGAAAGTAAATGAATATACATAAAGAAAAAATCGTTGTTCTGAACATAAACTAGTCAATCAAAAATGGTGCAAAAAAAAAATTGAATTTAGTCATCAAACAATCTGTCAATTTTGTTGACTGTATATGATCTCGTAAACAATATAATAATGGAGTTATTTAATGATGCAAAGATTTAATTAAGAATACTTATTCTTATTAGTTCTTTGTTTTTTATAACACAAAAACGGTACTTACTTTTCAGCATTTAATGCTTCGCAACAGTCCAGATCACCTATTAAGATGATTAATATTTATTTAAAGAAGTGTAGAAACACAAAAAGGGTCAATACACCTTAATGTCAACACTATTGCAAATCTTTGAGAAAACGAGAGGGAACTCGGGTGCTATCAAGGAGTAAGGAGTCCGGGCTTGTTGAAACATACCCGTATTGTAGCTGGCAGTTAATCTAGAGTAAGTCAAGGCATTGCTCGACTTCTGACAATCACGCCTCAAAATCCTTTGTCTCTTTTACTATCAAAAGTTTCATTGTGAATGTTAAAATGAAGGTAATACCAACATACCAAACACCGATCAAACTGTCAAAACAGAAAATCAACAAATCAAACTCCGAGAAGCCGGCAACTCCAGAACAATCAACCAAAAATATAGTAACTACAGCAATGGTCCTGACTTGGTACAGGCATTTCAAAAGAAATGGTGGGTTAATTTAAATGTCTGGTCAGTTAAATATTTTTAGTAGCTGTTGATTGTAAATGACCTATTCGTATCTGGCGTTAACTTTTTCTCGACCCTACTTTAAAATGCCCAAACTAAACACAGCAATCTCGTACATTTTTATGGCCTGTGAAACACGGAATGCAGTCCATTGACTTTACATTGTTTACAAGATTGCTACACACAGGTGCTTCAACGGACAGTGAAAGCAACAGAAATAGCATAAAATATTTGTTTTCAGCCTGCACTATACTGGAAGGGTTGCCTGAGCTGGAACCACTGAGCTCTTCAGAGCGTCCTCAAGTGGCGGATAGGGAAGGACTTTTACGGTTGGCATGTCATATAATACGAAAAGACATTGCACCAAAGTGGGTTGTTTGCTTAAAAAATGCTACGCTTATTGCATGATATGACACTTTTGTAGATTTTCAAACGTAGTATGCTCACTGTAACCGCTACAAAATACTAAATTATTAAATTATTCATCCCTACACAAAACTCTTTTTCCTGTTGCAGTAAAAATTTGTTCCCATAGGGCCATTCTTATTCCCCGTTGATTTGTTGTGTGTTAAATTCTTCTTGTACAAATAAAGTTGAACTATTTCTCGCTGGACGTAGTAAACACATAGTCAAAATACACTTAATCAGTAGCTAATGAAATACCTACTTTTTTGTAATTTTATATCTGTAAAAATATATGAGGTACATAGATACAGAACATACACTTTTAGCTTTGATATCAGCTCAATTGCTTAGTATTGAATGAGAGATGAGATCTTCTAAGAATTCATAATAACCATGGTAACATATTGTTAACAAAGTTTAAAAGACCGAAAGCGAAAACACTTCGTTTTATGTAGTTTTAAACTTGTTGCAGTTATTAAGATTTTTATCTTCATTTACCTGCTGTAGGGGTAAAGATAATATCATGATCTATAAACTGTCCCCAAGCCATTACAAGTCCTGTGTACTCTTCGTTTGGAACGTTTGCCGTAGCATTGAAGACAATGTTACTCAGAGCTCTTATTGAAGGCAGATCTGAGGAGTTTCTAGGTTGATCTCCGTTTGCTGTTTACAAAAAAACCCAGACAACTGTTAATAAAAATAATTTGATGACTGTTTTATCATTTAAATCTTATAAAACAAAAATAAAGTATCTGAGAATTGCCAGTTTGAACAAGATATGTTTTATATCTCTCTCGTACGATACTTACAATTAACAGGACATAAAAATCGCCTCTGTGGAGTAAATGATTTTCCCCAGTCTGGGTTTTGTTGGTTGTTACAGGATCCATCCATTGTTCTATAGCGTGACCGATTACATTTTATTTTAGTTTGTTGCTTACACATATGTAGCGCAAATGCTTTAGAAATCACTGCATCTGCCCTCAATGCTTCTTCTGGCAAACCAGTTCTAAAGAGTAAACAAGAAAGAAGATCAAGAAAATGAGCTTTATGTTAAATCAATAAACGGTGTCTGTTGATGTTTTAATAATGCTTTATCGTGCAAATATGCCGCTTTTTTCACACATTTTAAATCCACATTTAGATAAATATCAATTTTATGCCGAATTATCGGTCAGATATTTATACTATTGAAGAAGAATTGAATTTAGTGTAACAAAAATAATGATCAATATACATTACATTTCAGTCAAACGTTTTGTTGCTTCAATTCTGGCGATGGCCTTGGTCTCTAGATCATTTGAAAAACCGGATTTAAGTGTAATTCCAAATTTGAGTCTTCTACCTAAATAACAAAAGAACGAAAGGTTTTGGAGAACCAACATCGATCATCTTATAATCAAATGACCAAAAATTGTTTGTTTCTTGAATTTGCGATTAGCACCAAAAAAAGAAAAATTGTAGATAACCTCTAGTTTTGTTATCCTTCCTTGTGTACTTAAATCGTTAATGTTTTAATTTATTTAAACTTTTCGGTCGCATAAGTAGATTTCTTTACATTAAGACAATCAGATGAAATAATTCTCTACTTTTGCAATTTTTATTATGACTCGAGACAAAATTACCATTAAATTGGTCTACCTGTAAACACCAAAAGACAAAAGTGTAAACGACAATACTAAGTGGCAATAGATTTGAGTTAAAAGAATTGAAAATTATTGGTGTGTTTATTAATCTAGGAAAAATATAAAAAGGTAATTCTCATTTTAATGTGTAATATTGCTCTCATTATCAAAGAATTTAGAACCAGAAATGGTCAAGATCATTTAAAAACCCGGTGGTTTCTACTTTTAGAAAATATAAAGTTATAAGTGAAAGTTGTACAAAATTGAAAGAACTCATTAAAGTTGTTGATCACAGAATACATTTACAACAGTATTGAGTTCAATGAATAAACGGACACCCATAAATTTGGAATTATAACCAAGGTGAACTTTGTTTTTTAAGTATACTGCGGGCGTAAAATCGTACAAAAAATATTCCGTAACATTGGTAAAATTGGGTAAAATTTAGGATAAATAACAGTCATAGCGATGCGTTTTTTCTATAGTTAGATCCTGCAATACAATTTCAAAGAAAAACTTTATATAAATAAGGAGTACATACTTTCTTCTAAAATCCAAGTAAACATTGTTTACATACATATTAAGAAGAAAGTTCAAACACGCTTTCTCGTGTCTTTTTTCTACTAGATCAAAACACAAATGTTTTCTCATAAAAATTTTGGATGTATTGCTGTGTCAATATTCGTAACAATGCAGTTGAGTTTATGAGAAAACCATGCAAAATGGTACTTTTGAAATAGAACCACTTTTAAATTGACAAATATGTTGTGTCTTTGAAAGATATCTATCTAAAAAGTCAAAAACCACCTCAATACCTTTCTCTGTAGCATTTCTCGAGAAACACGG
This sequence comes from Limnoperna fortunei, assembly GCA_944474755.1. Classification (NCBI taxonomy): domain Eukaryota; kingdom Metazoa; phylum Mollusca; class Bivalvia; order Mytilida; family Modiolidae; genus Limnoperna; species Limnoperna fortunei. The sequence continues at coordinate 38,722,578 of OX104113.1, forward strand.
TACATATATTGGCATAAATCTTATTTAAATGCACAGTACAGTTTATTTCAAACAGACGAAATTGTGATTAATTAAAAATCTAAGAAAATTGGCATCCTCTTAAGGGCTTAAAATATAAAATGTCAAGTAGACCCCTTTTCAAAGAACTATATTCTCTAAACGTATCTGTGTGTCTGTTTTTTTTGGTGCCATGATCAGTCTATTTAAGACAACATTAATATGCTTGTAATCTTCTAGCTTAGTTGTTCGGTCGGTATTCTTTGCTATTTTTCTGAGCAAATAGCTATTCGCTGTTTCTTTTTGATGCATAAAAATGGTAAAATTTTGACTCATTTCCATGTTTATTTCGAATAAAAAATAATTATTCAAAATAAGCAAGCTGTAATTCATACATAACTTAAAATTAACAAAAAGCAGCAGCATTTTCCCCTAAAAAATCTTAAATGTTCAAGCTAAAAAGTTTAATTAATCAGGTGTATAAAATTCAAGACCTTTCAAGAGTTATACAAAAAATACATGCTATATAGATCTTATTTTCTTTTCATACTCAATATTTTTCGTGTACAAAAAATAAGCAAACATTAATTTTTGTATCCGTAATTTTCAAATTTACATATTTACTTTAGACTTCCTGTTTTACCTCTTTTCTAAATATTACTGTGACTAGCACCTTTATCGGTGCTCTCTATTATGTTTACATAGGATACAAATGACATGAATTAAATACACAAGTAGAAGGAAAACAGTAGAAGAATGTATAGAGAACCCATAATGAGAATTGTCATTTTATTCTGAATATTTTTAATGTTTTCAGTTTTGGAGTGTACTAAGTACGCTAACACTTATCTTTTACACTTCAAAACCTCGAAACGCGTCTCAATTGTCTATATTGTCAACCTTATATTACATATCTGTCCTTAAAGAGGAGTTTACTGACGTCACGTCATTGAGGAGTTGCCAGCGATGTCACAAGACAAAAGGATACATTAGGGCTCACCGGTTTAAAGTAGACACATTCTGTCATTGCGAAATCGTGCACGTTTTGGCGTGTGACTGTCCTGCACACAGTTCAGAAAAGGTTGACAATATAGACAACAAAAGGTTCTTGGTTCGGTGACAATTGCAATGATTTTACTTTGTTCAGCAAATATTTGTTAAAAGGTGGTCTATAGAGTATGTTCATATTGTATGACAACAGAACATATTTTATATTTATCCATTTTTGCTTCAAAAATGTTACGTTTAGGTTGAAAACCGGAAAATCTTACTTTTAAATGAGACTAAAAGTAGAATTTTCTGTTTCGAAAACTAGAAACAGTGCGAATTTATTTATTGTTTTTTTTAAAAAACTTTTTATGCATATATCTTTGCATGGCTTTCTCGTACACAGGTTTTTAAATATAATATGTAAACACATTCCATATTCTTGTTACTATACATGGTAAAACAATTATAAGAATACAACATGTGACAAAATTACCATCATTAACTGGGTTTTGTCTACGAAATTCTTCAAGTTTCTTCCATCCGAATTCTACAGCCTCCATGACAGCTTCGTATTTGGCTGCTTTTGAATCATTCGCCTTACATTCTGTCTCTACTAACATTAAAATTGCAGTCAAAATAAAAACATAACTTAGATTCATGTTTTTAGTTTGCCTAAAAATAAACAAAAATGTTAAATATTATTGTCCATTTATCGTAAACTATTAAAGTGGTGGTTTCTTAAGCCTTAACATTTACTTTTTTTGACACTTTAAATATTTAACATTACACGTTTTGGTTGTTTAAATATTAATTACACAATTATCGCACCTACAATAAATACATGTAGGTAATATTAGCTTATTGACGTAACAATAAGCAAATTAGAAAGATACCTAAAGCGATCAGAAGCACACATTTTAGAATGAACTGCAGAGTCATGTTTAAAAAAAAACTTGACAACTCTACATGTAACAAACGTCCACAAAACAATAAAAACATGATTCATATGACCACACGATTGATATCTGGTGGTCGGAAGTCTCAGCGTATTCGTCGCCATCTGTCAGACAGATGCCCTAACAACTGACGAGTTCATGATGGTGACCATAACATTTATATAGGCTTATATAAGGACGGCCTTAATACAACTTTCAGGTAGGCTTGCTTTATTAGCCTATTTCTAAAATAATAAATGGTGAGGCTGAAAAAGATGGTTAAATGCCATGTATAACGTTATGTTGTCAATACAACAATACTACATGTATAATGCAATCCTCCACGTGATCTATTTCAAAACATGAACAAGTTTCTAAGTAACTTGTTTTATGCCTTGTAAAAAGACTTTATTTCTTGCATTATTTGGTTTGTCCACTTTATGTTTTAGAGCTTCGAACTTAAGATAAACGTGTTTCTAAAAATAAAGTTTTGTCTGTTTTGAAAACTAAGTTTATTGGTCTAGTTTTGACAAAAAAATAACAAAAACGGGAAAGCCAAGTGGAATTATGCTTTGCATTCAATACCGTTGAAAAATCACTAGAGCACTTTTAAACGTGCAAACACTAACCCCCTTATGGCGACACCGCAAATGAAGCTTATGGTAGACTCGTACGAAGAACCTACTGGCGTGAGGGAGTTAAAGCCGAACGTGATCAAGATATCTGCCTTGGAATGTTAAAGCCAGTACCGATGTGGGAATCCGTTGCATAGTGCCGAATTATGGCCGTATATGAAAGAAGAATGATAAAGCCCGTAGAAAGACTGACTTCAAGGCCATACATGCACAGGCCAAATGTAAAAATTCATCACACCCAGCCGCTTTTTCAGCAGGCTCGTTCCGTGTCAAACGGCATGAAAAAGAGGGTGTTTGATGCAGAGAACGGTAACCACTGGTGTCCCGTAAGAGGACCGCCTTCTGAAAATGTTAATAAGCTCCTTGAGATGGTATAGATACAAAACAGCACCTAAGGGTTATATCGCTTTGGTCGACGCTTAGACGAGAAGGTATAAACTGGTTGCTAACCAAAACCAAATGTGTTGACGAATTTCTGTTATGGTCAAACTTCATCGTGTCAGAAATGCAATAAACTTGAACCCAAAGAGATTTGCTTTTGCTGAAGATACGACCTACACACTGCTGATGAAGTGATCCTTTACAGGAATCGTATCCTTGTGCCCTATCACTTCAGCAAGAGGTCAGCGAAACGTTAAATTCAGCATACCAACGGGCATCATTAATGACAACAAGATGTGATTAGTCTGTGCTGTGACCAGGCATTACCGCTGCTATCAGTGATGTATGAGCATTGCCAGCACTGCAGTCATATTACCCCCTCCAACCCCAACATCACTGTTTGATTCAACGTATTCTTTCCATTACGTCTGCGCAGCTGCGCAGACTACTTCCATAGAAAGGATACGACTACCTTCTAGTAGTAGAGGAATATCCTTTGTATTATATGTTAATTCCATGTTTATCATTGTTTCAGATCTCCATCATTTCTGATGTCGATTAAAGATATATAGAAAACAGTATTATACTCATTTATGATGGAGATATTTCGTACTACATCTGAGATCACTTTCAACTTGAACATTTCGAACATCTAAATCGTATCAAAGACAATATTATCACTCATCATGCCTGTAGTTCAGTGTCCGGTACCAGATTGCGAATATGAAACACCCGACTTGGAAGCCGTTGTTGTGGCAGCTCTCATCACGACTCATGCAACAATTCACTCTGCAGTCGCCGGGAACGTACATGTAGTAGCAGCTAAAGTTGAAAAAGTCAAACGCGCATCCGTCTCATCTGCAGGTTCAACAGAAGACAGGACTTACTTTCTTTCAAGATGGAAATATTACGTTCAAGCTACAAAAGTTCAAGGCAAGGACCTCGTTATCCAGCTACTCGAGTGCTGCGATGAACCTTTACGTCGAGAACTCACAAGATCTTCAAGTGGCTCACTGGTTAACAAATCCGAAGATGACGTGTTACCAGCTATGCGTACACTCGCTGTAAGAGAAGAAAATACGATGGTTGCTCGTGTTACTCTCCATGGAAAGGCTCAGGACCGCGATGAGACAGTTCGATCGTTTGGTGCAAGACTTCGAGGTCAAGCCAGCATTTGTAAATTCACAATCGCATGTCCAGGATGTCAGCAAGATGTAGACTATACAGAAGCTATGTTACGTGACGTACTTACACGTGGACTTAATGATCCGGATATCCAGCTAGACCTGTTGGGAGATAAAAATCAGGATATGACACTGGAGCAAGTATTCAAATTTGTTGAAGCTAAGGAAGCTGGCAAACGCTCAGCATCTCGTCTTTTCGATTCTCAGGGAGTAGAAGCCTCCTTTAGTACGTATCGAAAAAAGAAACAAGCTAACACGATTAAGGAAGTAAAGAAGTCTGATAATAAATTCGAGTTGTGCAGTTACTGTGGAAAAAAGGGTCATGGCAAAAGTGCACCACTAAAAATCAGGAAAAAGGAATGTTCGGCTTATGGACAGCGTTGCAACAACTGTGACCGTGAAAACTACTTTGAGTCTGTTTGTCGTCAAAAGAATAAAGTTAAAGTAAATGAGGAAACAGAAAGTGCAGTGTTTGAATCACTATGTGCCGCAACTGTCTCAAAGCAAGGAGTTAAGTCAATTCACCTTGATCACCACCTTTATTCTCAAATGTCTGACACATGGATCAAACGCCCTTCGCACCCACAGCCCTTCATCAACATAGCCATTAAAGTTGTAGAAGATGATTACAATCAGTTGGGGTTTAGCAGTGTAGATTCCCCACAAAGACCGGTCGTTATTCCTGCTATGGCAGACACAGGTTGTCAAAGTTGTTTGGCTGGAATCAAAGTTCTTCGCAAACTTGGGCTAAAACAAAGCGACCTGATCCCAGTGAACATGAAAATGCATGCTGCTAACAATAAAGGAATTGTACTTCTAGGAGCAGTCATCGCACGATTATCTGGAAAGAACCGTGAAAACAGAGAAGTCGAAACTAGACAAATCATTTACATTACTGACAGTTCAGACAAATTATATCTCAGCAAGGAAGCTTGCATAGCACTAGGGATGATCTCCGAAAATTTTCCTACAATTGGAGAAGTCACTGGAAGCATATGGGACACGGTTGATCCTCAAATAGAGGCGAAAGGTGATGAATTGCACGCAGAGCTGCAATGTGACTGTCCAGTTCGACAAGCCCCGCCACCAATGCCTGACAAGCTTCCCTACCCAGCAACTGAGAAAAATGTTTCAAAACTTAGACAATTTCTCCTAGACCACTACAAGTCTAGTACATTCAATACATGTGAACACCAACTTCTCCCTTTAATGGAAGGTCCACCACTAACACCCATGATTGATCCCTATGCTACACCAATTGCATATCATACACCGGTCCCAGTTCCGCTACATTGGCAGGATGCAGTCAAAGCTGGGTTAGACCAGGATGTTAGATTAGGTGTTATAGAACCAGTTCCCATAGGCGAACCAGTTACATGGTGCCACCGTATGGTTGTTTGCGCAAAGAAAAACGGAAAACCTAGAAGGACTGTTGATTTTCAAGCACTAAACGCCCATGTGATAAGAGAGACTCATCATACGCAATCTCCGTTCCATCAGGCAAGGTCCGTTCCACATGGCAAGAAAAAGTCAGTATTTGATGCCTGGAACGGCTATCACAGCGTACCAATCAGACCGGAAGATCGACACCTTACTACCTTCATTACGCCTTGGGGTCGTTACAGATATAGGACTGCTCCTCAGGGATACATTGCGTCAGGTGATGGTTATACGAGAAGGTTTGATGAAATCGCTGCTGATGTGCCTAACAAAACTAAATGCATTGATGATACACTTCTATGGGCTGATGACATTGAGGAAAGCTTTTTTCAGGCATGTAAGTGGCTAGAACTTTGTGGTAGGCACGGCATAACATTGAATCCAGAGAAATTTACTTTCGCTCAAGACACAGTCGAATTTGCTGGATTTGAAATAAAAAACGATAATGTCCGTCCATGCAAACGATACCTCGACGCACTCCTAGATTTTCCAACTCCGAAAAACATCACGGACATTAGGTCATGGTTTGGGCTCGTTAATCAGGTTTCATACGCCTTCAGCATGGCTGAACGATTACAGCCATTCCGTCAGTTGATAAAACCAGGCACTCCATTTCGTTGGGATAGTCAGTTAGAAAATCTCTTTCAAGATACAAAGACTGTCATTGTCAGTGAGATAGAGGAAGGGGTGCGGATCTTCGATTAATCAAAACCAACATGTCTAGCAACCGACTGGTCAAAAACAGGTATAGGATTCTGGCTTTTCCAAAAACACTGCAAATGTGAGAAGTTAATACCTTTCTGCTGCCATGAAGGTTGGAAGATTACTCTTGTTGGAAGCCGATTTACTCACGGTGCAGAATCCAGATATGCCCCTGTCGAAGGTGAGGCATTAGCCGTCGCTGATGCATTAGAAAAGGCACGATATTTCGTACTGGGATGTGAAGAACTTATTATTGCCGTTGACCACAAGCCTCTGCTAAAGATATTTGGCGACAGGTCCTTAGATCAGCTATCAAATACAAGGCTAAGAAACCTTAAAGAAAAGACTTTGCGTTATAAGTTCAAGATGGTCCATGTACCTGGAGCTAAACACCGTGCCGCTGATGCGATTTCACGGAAACCAACTGAAAACCCAGAGCGATTCACACTCACTGACGATATTGCTCTAATCAATGAAGAAGTTGAGATATCGGAGTATGATGTTCGTCATAACTTCTTATCGTCAATCATGATCAAAGACAAATCTGATGAATCTATTGATTTATCAATTCAGCTAACTGCTTTATCAGCCATTTCAAACCTCGATCTGAAGTCTATGACATGGGATACTGTGCGTATCGCAACTAACAGTGATGAAGAGATGGTTAGCTTAGTTGAAATAATCGAGAACGGAATGCCAGAATTTCGCCATGAGTTACCCATAACTTTACGTGAGTACTTCCAATTCAGGGATGACTTGTACACAGTTGATGGTGTTATCATGTTTAAGGATAGAATCGTTATTCCACCCTCTTTACGCAAAACTGTATTGACTATACTCCACTCTGCACACCAAGGCATATCATCAATGATGTCGAGGGCTGAATCATCAGTATTTTGGACAGGTATAACTCCGGATATCGCCAATTTAAGAAACACCTGTAGCCAATGTAACAGAATGGCACCCTCTCAACCAAGTGCACCTCCTACACCGCCACTTTAAAGGCACAAAATGGAGCACAAGGTTTAATCGAGTGCTTAAGGAGGACATTCGTAACCTATGGAATCGCTGATGAGCTATCTTCAGATGGTGGTCCAGAATTCACAGCATCTAAGACTCGACAATTTCTAAAGACATGGGGAGTTAATCATCGTCTCTCATCCGTTGCCTTTCCACATAGCAATTGTCGGGCTGAAGTAGGTGTAAAAACAGTCAAACGACTTATTACCGATAACACTGGACCAAATGGAGAACTAGACACGGATGCACTACAGAGAGCTATATTACAATATCGTAACACCCCAGTTGAGACACAAAGTTATCGCCAGCAATGTGCTTGTTTGGACGTCCTATTCGAGACTTCATTCCTATACTCCCAGGCCGCTATAAACCACATGATACCTGGAGTGACACTCTATCGAAACGCGAGGATGCTCTACGACACAGACATATGAAAGTAGCTGAGAAGTTATCCGAACACACGAAACAACTACAGCCCTTAGTAGTTGGAGATAATGTCCGCATACAGAATCAAGTTGGCCCAAATCCATTAAAATGGGATAAGACAGGACAGGTCATTGAGGTCCGCCAATTTGACCAATATGTGATACGTGTTGATGGATCAAATCGTGTTACACTACGCAACAGGAAATTCTTACGAAAATATGAACCCATGAATCATCATCCAGACAAGATCACTATAGATAATGACCTCAAACTACTTGCAACTCAAAGGAGTGAGATAATTCCACAAGAACAGCCTCCAGTGGCTAAAACATATCATGCACCAAGAGAAACTAGACATTTCCCGATTGTAAAACATGCACCTTCAGATGTTCCATCCCACCAATTGGAACATATTAACTTGGAGGGTCCATCCATTCAGATTCATGTACCTCCTCCATCCCATAAGCAACATCATTTGAAAGACACGCCAATAGCCACCCCAGCTAGCCAAACTGATCCGCCTAGAGACTGTCCGAAATTACCGTTGCGCACTATGACATCACCGAAGGCAGTGACCCCGCAAGGAACTGTACATGAAGAAACTACTTTGCCTCCTAGAACTTCAAACCGTCAGAGGAGAGAACCAACTTGGTTAAAAGATTACGAACATTAAATAATTGTTGATCTATATCCGAAATTTGAATAATATTAACTTGTTTGGTTTAAACAATATCACTAACACTGCATAGGAAGTCAGTCATATAAATATCAAGAATAGACATTCAATGACTTGAGGGAGGATAGAGGAATATCCTTTGTATTATATGTTAATTCCATGTTTATCATTGTGTCAGATCTCCATCATTTCTGATGTCGATTAAAGATATATAGAAAACAGTATTATACTCATTTAAGTAGCAGACAGATATTCGAACTGGTCGATAGTTGAACGTGACATTCCGTCTGTTTCTTAATAAAGATCATTGTTTTTGTAATAATAACACATATTATATAATAAGTATAATAATCACTTGCTTTCCTGAAGTATCCTCATGCAGTACATTTGTAACTTTTAATTTTTTTATATCAAAATTAATGACTGTCAGATTTAAAGGTTTTATTTTGTCCACTGTAAGTCTCTACAAGAAATAATACACTTCTATCGAACAATTTTTAAAAGATTACTTTAAAAGATTTTTAGCCCTTTAACCGCAATTATTTCTGCTATGTGACGCCCTTCATCTATGGCTGCGTAACTACTGATATCTTAACTGACAGATTCTCTTTTATTTCACAGCAAACTAAAGGGTTCGAAATTACTGTGCGAGTTGACAAACATATAAATTGGCTGTACTTACAACTAAAAAATCTTACAATAGTACTTGAGATAACTGAAAAAATTTTGTCTAAAACCCTCTCAAATATAAAAGAAAAGCCGACTGTTACTTATTCAGAAAAATATAAAATAAAAGTTAAACCAGACCATTTATTAGTAAAATTAAAATGCCTATTGTGCCACATACAATTTATGGAACCCGTCATTCCAAAAATTATTAGATTACAAGTGTGACCGAGTGCCAGTTCATATCAGTTTTTATCTCGTGATTTAAGTAATTTTGTATGTAGATACGTTCTAATTTGAAGTACATGTATATTAACCATACAATTCTGCGTTGACATTTGTCTTGATTTTTATCTAAACTTACCTGTTACGTGTTTTGAATAAACTTCTAGCACTAACATATTATTTGTTTGTTTAGGGTTTACATAGCTATTATAAAGTCTAGTTTTATTTTGGGAGGAAGATGTAGTACCCCATGAATATCCCGGCAAGAAAACGGGCAATTCTTGTCCATAAAGATATGAGACAATCATACAGTAAGGTTCGAACCTGCAACCTTATTGAAAACACGCATGGTATCAGAAGTGTGTAATAGCCAATAGTTTAAATCATCTATGGTGGTATAGTGCCTGTCAACACTGATAATGTTTGATCGGGTCACGAGATGTGCTCATTTATGATAGGGTAAACTTATCCTCAATCTTAACTCTCAAGTTTTGTCTCTTTTCTACCAAAGGTCGCTATTTTCACGGAAAAATAGTCTTTCTCCCCAAATAAAAACTGGACGCATATAGCTCACAAATTGCTATGTCGGTAAACTCCATTCAAAAAGCAAACCAAAGCCAAAGACTATGATTACGAATATAAAACAACAGTTAAAAAACATAATTAACACAACACACAAACTCCACAGAATGAGTTAGACCAGTGTTGCGCAGCCTTTCTTATGAAAATTCCAAAACATACAAAATATAGACATATACGAAATGATCCAATTTTTACCAACAATAATGTTTTAATAAAATTAACTGTCAGGTTAAAATTTTAAGCAAACTATTTAAGCCCACTATTTAAGAGTAAAATAATACGTGTTGGGGTTGTACATGAATTCACCAGCTTAAATATTCATTTTTCACATTTAGTCTACAAAGATAGAAATGTAAGAATATTATTTATTATCAGTAAAATATAAATTAGATATCAGGTTTAAGTTTTAAGTTAATGTTTACTTCAACGTTGAAAGAATAACATTACACTTGTTTGAGAAATAAGCAAACTCGCTGCAGATGTAATGTCTATTTTTTGTTTATAAATTTATTCTTGCACAAAAATTTATCGGTACAGAGGACAATGCCTCGAAAGGACATGGTGAAGGTGAACCATTATGTACTTGTTCACATCCATTGCCTTGTATACAGATAGAATGCTTGCAAAAGCAAACAAAAACTGAAGCAGAAAAAATCCAAATTGACTAAGAAACTTTACAAAATGTAATATCTTGCGTTCATGAAAAGTTCTCAATTATAGGTTTGTGCTCGTTTAGTTTTGCTAAAATATAATTTTAATGCATTTTGTTTATAATTAAAACAAAATAATTTATTTGGAATTGGCCGCATGCATGTTGTAATAAGAGGAGTGTCTAAGTCTCTGTTGAGTATAGTACAGCATCGGTATCAAGCACGTGTGGAGAAATCATTATAGCTTTAGATCAAGATATGTAAACAAGAATTCATTGATATACAGATAATTGATTTATATAAATAATTGAAGTAATAATAGTTGTTTCAATTTGATCGGTTAAGATGCCAAGTGTTAAACGGAAAATTGGTGTCAATAAAACAACGGAAAGGTCATTACATGGATGCAGTGGAACCTAGTGTTGAGGATGGAGAGATTGAGAGTTTGAACAGTGACATTAACATTAATGTACCTCAACGCAATATACAAGAAGAAAATTCTTCAGTTGTAGAAGTACAAAATTTGGTTCCTTTCGTCTCAGGACCAACGCAAATGGTAGTAACATCAGAGAAGACGACGACTTTAGTGGCACCATTGCAAACGGAAAGAAAAGACGCAGAAGAGGACAGCTGTGTTGTCAGAAGTTGTTTCATCACAACAAGATAGAGAAGAACAGTAACAAAGATCATTGGGACGAACTTTATAAGTACAGTTATTACAACGATAGAAGGAGTTAGCTCAGGTAATATGAGTAATGCATGTATTCCCGTTGAAAACTGCTTATGGGGTATGCCTGCTACTTGAACAAATAGCTTGTTAAATAACACCAATACCTTGGGCAACAATAACGGCTTTTCATTTGGTACACAACTACAGGGTACAAATAACATATGTGCAGATGCCCCAAATGTGTGTTATCGCGGAAGATGAATATCCCTTCGCAATTAAAAGATAAGATGTAGAAAACTGAATACATTAATTTGGAACTCTTACTCAAAGGTAGTACTGAATTAACTGACTATTGTTACGGTGGATAAGTCTATACGGATCCAGGTACGGGTCAGTTACAAACAAAACCGTCAATTTCAAAAGAAAAAAATTTAAATATTGAACAATTTGCTGATGCTTTCGTGATATTAATGAGTATTTATTTTTAAAAATTTCAAGTGGACACCATTCCAATGTTGCAGTATATCAACGCATTGCCTGCCCATGGCAGCCTATACAATCCCAGGAAATGGGTAGATAAGTTATGATGAGCAATCCGGAAAAGCTATGAACCCAAATACATCTTGGGGGGTGACTAAAATCTGCATTATGGCTAACAACTGTTGGAGCATGATCAAATAATGATCAGAATAATGCCAATAATTTAACACCTCAACAACCACAACAACAAAAGATTAACTTACCATTCTTTGTTCATAACGCAGGTCGTTGAAACTGGAGACATTGCAAGTACTTGCATGTTTGTGCTCTAGGCAAACTGCGATTATTTTCAACAGCCTCCTGGGACTTCCCGTAGCGAAATGCAACCTGTTCGTCCCACTTTGAACGCTCAGACAAATAATTTTCGTCCCCAAAGACACAATTACCCACAAAGACCTCAACAACCAAATTATGTCCCTACGTCGTACACCGGTAAACGTTCTTCAGTTAAAAGAGTTATTGTTGAACTATCCGAATATGGAATATGCAATAATACTTTTAGATGGATTTTCTTTGCATTATACAGGCCCTAGATTACCAGTTGAAGCTAACAATTTACATTCAGTAAATGCACATTTAGAAATTGTAAAAGAAAAAATAGCCAAAAAGTAGCAATGAGCCGAATGGCAGGTCCATTTAAAACTAGACCTGTTTCTACTCTCCGGGTATCTCCGTTGGGAATTATCACTAAAAACCAAATAGGAGAGAATCGAATTATTTTTCATTTATCATATCTGGAAGACAATTAAGAAAATGACTTCATTGATCAATCACTCTGTTCTGTCAGCTACACCTCGTTTGATGAGGCAAAAATATGGTTCAAAAGCTAGGACAACATTCTTTACTCGCCAAAAGCGATATCAAAATGCTTTCGATTTGCTTATTGTCAAACCAGGCGACTTTGATTTATTAGGGTTTAAGTTAGAAGACCAGTATTATTTTAGCAAAACTCTTCTAGTGGGATGGAAAATATCATGTGCAGTTTTTGAAAAAAAATTGCTTCCTTTTCGGAATGAGTAACTAGAAATGTATCAGGTGTCAAATTATATAATTCATTATTTAGATGATTTTCTCTTTCCGGGAAAACAAAATAGTCTTGAATGTCAAATGATGCTAGATAAATTTAATAAAGTTCGTGGTGAGTTATGTGTGCCTATAGCAACAGAAAAAAACTGAGGGTCCTGTAATTGTTTTAACATTTTTAGGTTTAGAAATTGATATACAGAACAAATGCATGTACGCATACGCAAGATAAGACAAACAAAGTGATTGTAAAGATAAACCAATTGCTGGCAGCTAATAAATCTACACTAATATACGTACAATCACTAATTGGGTCACTTGACTTTTGATGTAGGGCAATCAGAAAAGGTCGCCCCTGCATTAGAAGAGTTATTAATGCAACAGCTAAGATAAGAACACCTCATCATAAAATGAGGATTACACGGGGAATGAAAGCTAATCTGAAAGTTTGGCTTGATTTCTTCATGTACTGTAATGGTATTTCTGTTTTTACAACAAACTTTGAGTGTCAAATGCTGATATACAGCTTTTTAGCGATAGCTCTAGGAAACAAGGAAATGTGTTTTGTCTTTATTTTAATAGTAAATGGGTATAGGTGGCCGGCGGATTGGTGGTTGAATGAGACTTTACAAGACATCACGTTTTTAGAGTTGTTTCCTAATATAGTAGCTTTGCTAATTTGAGGTCAGCTTTGCCGAACAAAACGATAATTTTAGGTCAGAAAACAAAGTGGTGGTACAAATATTACATACATGAGCGACAACTTCAGAGCGAGTCATGCGTTTGGTCAGACGTTTCATTCCTAACATTAGATTGTAATATTTAAATCTGAGCACTGTGGTCATGATGAACTGTTGACTGGCAAATTATCGCGAATGAAAGTTTTCATATATGAGGGCATAGCAAAAAACACTCAGGAGGCTTACAACAAGGGGTTGTATGCATTTCAAGAATTTATACGCCAATACAATTTGCCAGAGGTGTGGCCAGTACCATTGAATCAGATTATTTGGTACATAGCTTTCATCACATGAAAGGATCGGCCTTTTCAACAATTATTAATTACTTGTCAACTATATCATATTTCATAAGATACCTTACCTTGAAAATCTCTCAAAGCAATTTATTGTGAAAATATGCCAAAGGGAAATAAAAAGAGTAAATCACAAAAAGATTCAATATTTCCTGTAACCTTAGATATCCTAATGAAATTCCCTCAAGTTTTAAATAAGGGTGCTTGCAATTTACGAGACAGTTTTAGATAAAGCAGCATTTTGCTTATCGTGTTTTGGTTTATTAAGAATAAGTGAACTTGTTTATAATTTAGATTTTCCAATGAGAACGCTTGGCAATGAGGATATATACATCAAGGATAATAAATTATATGTGAGAATTAGGTTTCCGAAGAACGATCAATATGGTAAGGGTGTAACACTAATCATTGATCCCATTACAAACCATGAAATTTGTCCGGTGCAAGCGGTTATATCGTACAAACGGTTGCGAACTGAAAGGACGCCACATGTCTTCTGTCATGTCGACAAATCGCCTTTGACCAAATATCAATTCAGTGCAGTATTAAACAAGGTAATATCCTGTATTAGATTACCTGTAAAGTATTACAAGTCTCATAGTCTAAGAATAGGTGGCGAAACAACACTAGCAATGAATGGTGTCTCTCACGATAAAATACAAATGTCAGGGAGGTGGAAAACGTCACAAGTGTTGCAGAGATATATAAGAATGACTAATTAAATATTTTACAGATATATGGAGTGTCGGGTCATCCAAAATACACTGGGCTAAGTAAGTGTGCAGTTCTTTCCACAGAATGTCAATTGCTAAAGTTGTAAATAAAATGAGTTACAAATGATGTCAATAAATCTTGTGGCAGACAAAAGTGTTAAGACACGTTTGTTTGGTGCTTCACTATAAATATATTATTAAATTAAACCCGTTAAAACGTTATCTTGCCATGGTTTTCTGTCCTTGAAGATAGATTTTGTATAACTTGCTAATGTGCTCAAAATAAACTGAAATGCATTGTTGTGGTTTATGAGCTTTAGTGCCCTTGTTATTGGACTATAGCGGTTGGTTTATGAGCTATAGTGTCCGTGTTACTGGCCTATAGCGGTTGGTGTCGGTGGTATCAAAGTGTATCAAGCTGGCCATGTGGTTAATCTAGGCATGTGTTTTTTCGTTCATTTTGGTAATAGTGGTCTTGGTTTTATTACCGGCAGAGTAAAATGTTGCATTTGGTATAAAGTGTTTAATAAAGATGCTGCAGCCAATTAATTCCGATCACTTTGTGTATTATTTTACATTATTTTGCTGGAATATTTTGCATGAAAAAATATCTTTAAATAATCTTTTTTTAATTCTTAAAATAATGTTGATGGTTTGTGTTTGTAAATTTTTAACACAAGTTATATTATAAAAAATGTCTGATTAACATTTGAAGTGCTAGTTTCAAAGTGGTTTTCAGCTGATTTTCAGCTAAATCATGATCATGGGCGTCAAGTTTTTTACGTACATAATTAGAGTACTCTATAAGATTTTCAGTAACATTATAGACATCATTTTAAAATTTTATTTTGAATTATTAGAGTAATATAATACGTATAATAAAAACATTCACCCGAAGCTCAAATGTTTATTTTTTAAAACAAATTTATTCTACAAATAAACAAAAACGAAATATAAAAGAATTAATTGCACAGAACATAATTTACAAGAAAAACACAATAATTTTATAGAAAACACAGGTTTAATGTACTTGTAACCTTTTAAATGTAAAAACATATGCAAAAAATTATTGGGAAATGTCTCGAAAGGACAAGATGAAGGAAAATCATTGCTTAATTAATTCTCATATATACAAGAAAAACGTATTAACTTCGAAGAAAACATAGGTTTTATGTACTTGTAACCTTTTAAATGTAAAAACATACGCATAAAAATTATTGTGGCAAATGTCTCGAAAGGACAAGTTGAAGGAGAATCAATTCTTAATTAATGCTGATCTATAGCAGACATATGTTACCGCGTGTTGCATGCAGATAAGAATGCTTGGTAAAGATCCTTTAATTGACCAAGACTGAACTTGATACAGTCTTCAAACAAACAAAAAGATATATCCTGTTCAAGTTTGGTTTATCCTTTAAAGTTGTGAGTAATCGAAGAAGCCGTTTTTCGTTTTTTGTATCAAACTGATATCCAGGTATGCATAATTTGGGAATAAAAGATGTCACCCGTATCACTCACTTTTAAACAAAATTACTACAGTACGATCCCTCTGTGCTTTTCTTACCATAGATCACAATCTCTGTTTAACTTGGTTAAAGACCATGTTTATTTTACATGCATAAAAATTTACTTCCAATATGTATTATCATTTTTATAGTTCTATTTATTGTCGTTAAATAAACTCATATTTAAAACCTTGAAAATATTAAAATTCTTAGACCTTTTATTTGATAAATGATAAGCTTTGTGAATGACAAAATATTCATTTTTATGCGATATTTTATAGAAAAAATTAAATCTCCTTAATTTTATAGCCATAAATATTTTAATATTAGCAAATGATCCCTTAAACCCAATTTTTCTTGTGGTATTTATCTGATTTTTAAGGACATCTAAATGTATTTACAGCTAGGAAAATAAAGTTGATATGTTTCATGCTGAAAGCACAAAATGCATGATCAGGGTTGTTAGTAATGTTCACCGCATGTAAAAATGTAATTTAATAGTTTCCAGTGCCCCATTGTACAATTAATTTTCTTCTACAAACTCGCAAAATAAAGTATAATGTGCATTTTCGTTTGAAAGATGCTGTGTTTCTCTGTGATGTCTTGAATTTGTTTAATTTCTGTGTTTATGTACCCATTTAATAAATATGAAAAAGTTTATGCAAATATGATTTTTTACCTTCTACGAGGTTTTTCTGGCTCATTTAGTACATGTTTTATTTTTCTTTCTTAAGATACTTTTAAATGTCCTCAGACTTTGCTTTGCATGAAGTTTACATGAAGTATACTCATTCTTATAAAATGTTTTTTAAACTTTAATCATGAACAATGTCCCACCTTGGTCTTTCATGCAATGATACCTATTTAGTTGTCTAGATTTCTTTATTTTCTTCTTTACCCTGATCGGATTTAAGCACTTTTAGCTAGTATTAACTTATGTATCTTATATTTTATTTATACATGTAACTTTATTTTTTCTCTGTCCCCTTTTTTAGTAATCAAACTTCTGTAATAGACCGGGTTTCATGCTTTAAACAACAACACAAGGTTCTTTTATTTTCCAGTTTTATTATGCATCTCTGAAATAACAATAACAACTTTTAAACTAGATGCAATGATTAAGTATAATAAAGTAAATGTATTTAACAATGATATAAGGTGACTTGACTTGGGGAGTTTTTTACGTCCTACACCGACAACTTAATGCCCTTGGTCGGACGGCTGATACAAGGTGTTACAATATTACCAATTATAGTTTGATGTATTAAATCATCAGTCGGTATAGAATTACAACATAATTTACTAAAACTTCATAATATGAAACAAGTTAACAAAACACATAGCTGTTTATACACTGTGTAAGCTTTTACTAACGTATTATTGTAAAGAACTTGAAACATTTCAGACTTTTTGAAGTCTAGAAATTATTTGAATAAAAATACAAGTTCAAGGGAAATAACTCCTTACTTTATTACATAGGTAAATATATAAGGATGCAATACGATGCACGGTTTTGTGCAATAAAATATTATCAACAGAGGTCATGGTCTTGTTTTGTCAAATAAAAACATGTGTGACATTTTTGCATAGATCCAATTGTACTGGAAATGTTGTACATATATTTAATTTGTGTCCTGCATTTTCAGTTTCATGGTAATTTGATAAGATTTTTATAAAATCATTGATAAAAATCAGCTGTTTCATGTGAGAAAATCGGACAAATCATTAGTATTTACCTTCATTTGAAAAATTCTGACACTGTAACGCCTAACAGAAGAGCAATATGACATATATATTATTTGTTTATTTAGATCAATTTCCATGCAGAAAAACACTGGCAAAATACTTGTCATCCACCTCGATTTCACACAATTTTGTTGACAAGGAACATGCTATTTTAATGCATCAGAGAGAGCTAAAGCTAGGAGTCCAATGGTCTTATAGGCAGTCTCTGGGTCTTCCTACTATAACAAGGATGACAACCAAATATTATATATATTTCTTTTCTATAAACATGACACTTTCTACAGACACTTCAAAAATTTATTGCATTTCATTTATTATAGATGTGAGTAAACTGCAACTGGACCGTACTACTATATTAAGGAATTTCACAGGGGGACATTCGAAACTAAACTACAAAACCGTATACTGCTACCTTTAAGTTTAAAAATGTCATTTTTATTTGCAACTTTGTTTCTTTTGCCAATACATGATTAAATTCTGACTAAAAATTACTTAAACTTAACCTTGTATTTGCTTTGGTTGAAAAGATATAATGTTTTTAGAACATGTACCTTACTGCAAGTTTTCGGATTTAAATTCATGCAAGATTTCATTGACATAAAAAAGCACAAAACTTTTTTCTAATAAACAGTATGGCAAAAATAAAATTATATATTTGTGCGCTTACAACCAAGCTTGGTTTACAAAGTCGAAAGAGTTGAGAGAAATGCAAAATTATGGTTACTTGTCATTACACGGCAAAAAAATTTAAGCATATTAGGCTTTTTATATGAAAATATAAAAATTAGGGTTTTAGAGAACAAAAATAGGGTGGTAAAAGCTAAAAAAAAGAAACCGCATGAAATGATCAATTGGAATTTGAAACAAATACCACTTGTGGAGCGAGACACTTTACTGGTAATGGATTTTATTTCTGTTTATAAATCTATCAAATCCTACAAACAAAATATACACAAATAAATACTCTTTCTAAGCGTGTTCAAGTACACATCATAATAGAAATATTTATACATAAACAAGATAAAAATATAAGAACGACGCAATTATGAATTGCGTAATTACGATCACATTGTACTTCTTAAATTATAATTTCGCCACATATTTATTGCATTTATACTATCGCTGTTACTTTATAACTAACAATACTTTTGGACTAATATATAAATGTGTAAAAACTGTACTTCTCATATCGGTTTAAAATATCGATCTTACTATTCGCATGACTATTCGATCACACAGGTGAGCAAATGCTCAAGAAATTGTTATCTTACTGAAACTGTGCAAAATTATTAAAGAAGAAAATATTAGAAAGAAATAAACTTACAGTCAAAGTCAAGTTGTCATTATAACTATACAAAATGTTGACGAGAAATATAATGCTTCCTTCTACATCAATATGTCCGATCTATCTGACAAATTTTACAAAAACTAGTCACAAAACGCACCAATAGCTCAACTAGCCAATAGAAGTATTTTAATAATCCCCCCCCCCTATTTTTATGTAAATTTGTAATGCGCAATACAAGTAAAAATACTCGTATTGTAGATTTTTCCAGAACAATACTGTTCATTGGGGATAATTTTCAAAATAAATAAACTCGTCAACTTCTAGTGCAATTATAAATACTTTATTGAATCAAATATTAAATAATTCATGTATTTCTAAAATTCTAATACAATACAAAATAAATACCTTGCTACACTTCTATCTTGAAAAGTCCCATATTATTATTAGATCTGATTTTTAAAGACATCTTAATCTTTACAGCTAGGAAACCAAAGTTGATATGTTTCAACCTGAAGGCACAAAATACATGATCAGGGTTGTTAGTAATGTTCTCCCAATTTAAAAATGAAATTTAACAGTTTCCAGCGCCCCGTTGTACAATTAATTGTCTTCTACAAACTTGAAAAATAAAGTATAACGTGCATTTTACTTTGAAAGATGCTACTGAACGGTCCTCGAATATTTTCCCATTAAGCAAATCTTATGAGGAAACACTATTTTTTTCGCTATGATGTTTTAAATGTTTTTAATATTAAATCCTATTTTTGATGTACCCACTTTGATAACATGAATTATTTTATGCAAATATGACTTTATTTACCTTCTAAGAGGTTTTTCTGGTTCATTTAGTACCCGTTTTATTTCACTTTCTTTGGATACTTTTACGTCTTCAGACTTTGCTTTGAATGAAGTTTACATGAAGTATACACATTCTCACACGTTGTTTTTACTATGATCATGAACAATGTGCCACCTATAGCTAAAAATAATAATAAATGGCCCACCACTTTGTGTCGGATGTCCTATAGTGATCATTCTGTCCAGGCGTCCGTCCGAAGCTAATTGTGTTCGAGCTGTAACATGTTTATCTTTTGAGATTGACTTTTGATGTTATGTATGTGGGAAGATAATATCAAGGTCACATTATTGCTTTCTGAACAACAAATTCATGGTCGGGCTGTAACTTTTTTATCATTTAAGGAATGCTTTTGATATTTGGTATTTGGGTAGATAATATTAAAGCCATGTGTTGTATGCCATGGTTGAACCTTGACCTCAAGGTCACATTATTGCTTTCTGAATGACAAATTCATTTCCGGTCTGTAACTTTTTTATCTTTCGATGTAGGCTTTTTATATTTGGTACTTTGGTAGATAATATCAAGGTAATGTGGCGCATATCTTGGTTGATGAACTTTGACCTTGCACTTTGACCTGAAGGTCGGAGGGGCCATCAGAGATGCATACCATCTCACTAATAATTTTTGTATCAAGGGAGGATCTCGGAAATTGGAACAGTCATAATAAGCCTTTACCTATGTAGGCGCGAAATGAATCGAAATAATTAATGCCCGCCACAATTTTATGGACTATTTAAATATGAGTAGACTGTTTGTGAGTTAACGTCACAAAATTGGGTTACACTTTCCATGGTGTCTAGTCGATCGGTTAAAAATCAGAGCATGGGACCATACACTTATCTTCAGG
This sequence comes from Limnoperna fortunei, assembly GCA_944474755.1. Lineage (NCBI taxonomy): Eukaryota > Metazoa > Mollusca > Bivalvia > Mytilida > Modiolidae > Limnoperna > Limnoperna fortunei. The sequence continues at coordinate 38,743,311 of OX104113.1, forward strand.
GTCCCTATAAAAGATGAAATAGATCTTTATAAATTTGTTTTGTATGGCAACATTTGGTCCCAATTATTCTTATACAAAATAAAACAGAATGTATTTTTTTTTTAAATTTACAATATTTAACTCCCTTCTACTATTTAGATTTATTGAGTAAATTGTTTTTCAAATTAGTTTGAAATGCATTAGATAAAGCTGCTAGAGGAGTTGTTCATAGAAATTGGAGAGTTAATTTTTTTTGCTGCTGAAACACGTATATTTACTGCCGGGAATGTAAAAATAAGGGAAAACTCTTCATTGTGTAAAGTAAATCGGTATAAAATCTGAGCATGGGACCATGATTAAAGCTTAAAAAATATCGACATTAAGAGTGACAGTGTGAGTTAAGATATTCTATCTATATGTTGTCCGTTTCAACAACGAAAGCAGCTATTATTCTGTTAATCGGTAATTCATTTTCAATATTTGTTTCGTTTTAATACAAATTTATTTTAGGGATTATTCTTTTCTCTCGTATACGAGATGTATAGCGGCTATAAGGAATGGTGCATGACGTATCATTTTCATTCAAGCGATTGGACATACGAAATGATGGTTTGGTTGTTTTGGTTCTTAACGCCACTTTCAACAATTTTTCAGCTGTATCATGGCTTCCATTTTTTAGGGGGGGGGGGAAGCCTGATTACCCGGAGAAAACCCCCGACATGAGGTAGGAAAACTTGCAATCCTTGTCAATTAAGGTCGGATTCGAGTACATCCTTCCCGCAGCGAGACTCGAACCCACAATCTCAGTGCTCATAGACTACGTGATCAATAGTAGACGAACTACCTTAACCAATCGGCCCCGAGGCCCCCCTAGACGAAAGGAATGTTAATCACCGTCCGCGCGTTACGTACGTTATGTGTTGATCGATATTTTCAGCGAGATATTCAAACATATCCGTCAACAAGATTAAAAAACAAGAGTACATCTTACCAATAAAAAAATCACCTAGGGTATTTTTGAAATTTTCGTTTCAAAAGCATACAAACTTTTTAAAAAATTGTTACAAAAAAGTTAAGCCCTCTCTCTCAATTTCGTGTTCTGCTATAGATTCCGCGCTTTCATTGAATTTTAATTACTGTTAATTGTAACTTCCGGGGCCAGATGTGAAGCAGGAGTTGCTTACCCTTACGGACAACCTGGCTTGCTTTCCATTATCCGGTACGTACCGTCTGGGTCGGTTCGGGGTAATAGAACGCCCAAGGGCAGACGATTTGTTTCAAAATGGCTGCCCTGAAATCGGTATTGCCCATACTATTTGATCATATTATGGACATGGATTTTATAAATGAATTTCATAATATATTCATGGATGGAGAAGATGGAGATGAGCATTTATAAGGTCTCAGAGTTGCGCGAGTCCGGATAGGAGGTACATGTAACTTTGAGGAAACCGTCCCTTTGTATTCGGGTAAATCGAAAGTGTAAACAAGTACTATCTTTAAAAAAGATAACCGACGCAGTAAAGATATAAATTGAGTTATGCATTAAACTACGAATCGTAATTATTGTCCTACAAATTCCCCGTTTCAATAGACCAGAAATGTTTGATGGAAAGTACTGACGGATAATTATTACTACGTGAAAGAAATCATGAACCTATAAATTAACATATGTCCCAGGTGAAACGAGTTGGAAATTATTAATTTATACATGTGTTCGCCCCCCTTTAAATTTACGTGTTTTCAATATTAACAGATTTACCAAGCATACAGTTAACTCAAAATTGATACATGTAATTTACATACAACTACTTTGTTGTACATGTAAGAACGTGTATTGCTATTATGTATTGAAACCCACTGCCTAAGATATAGAAATGAAGTTTTTCTGCGATCACCAAAAGCAGTTATCCAATTAGGTCAACAAATTGAATATAAGAATTGTTTAATAAAATGTTTATAGTTTTAAAATTTACTGATTAAGCAAAGTATGCTTTACAATTAGATTTTGTTTGTTTGAATGGTGTTTTAACGCCACTTTCAGCAATTTTTCAGCTATTTCATGGCGTCCAGTTTTTATTGGGGGAGGAAGCCGGAGTACCCGGAGAGAACCCCCGACCTGCGGTAGGAAAACTGGCAATCCTTGTCAATTAAGATTGGAGTCGAGTACACCCTGCCTGCAGTGAGAATCGAACCCACAATCTCAGTGTTGACAGACCACGTGATCAATAGTAGACGAACTACCTTGACCACTCGGCCACCGAGGCCCCCCTTTACAATTAGAGCCACAACTCTTCATCTATGTGTGTACTACGACGGACGCCCAAGAACAATAATAACACATTTGATTTACTATCAACATGAATATAAAATGATTGTTAATTTGTATTTTTTAAAGAAATTAATTAAAATTTCTTCTTTTCGTTTCTTTTACACTATATAAAATCCCGGAAAATAATGGGGTGTTAATATGCGTTTTAAATATTTTTGTAAAAGTCGTTTAATATAAAATTTTACAAATTGCAGCTCATCGCTATCGTTCTTAATACTTAAATTGCACTATGAAATAATTTTATAAACAAACAAACAAACAGACGGCAAAATCTAATAATAATAGTACACAATTTGAAAGGAGAATTGCCAATTTACCATCCGAACCCCTGTCCCATTCATTACCCTGTTTCGATCCCCCGTCCAAATTGGTTTTTGACTAATCAAGAAACAGAATTAGGATCACGTTACTTGCTTTTCGAGAGGTGAAGTGTCATGAGGTCAAAGGGTAAAAAGTGAATATAATACCGACTGCGTCGGAAAAAACCAGTGGAATAGTGTAACAAGAAATGACCCCCCCATATCCAGAGATGTTCGATTTATATGTTATTGGTGTATCCGATTTAGTTTTAATAGTTTTTTCAACTTGTTTTATTTAAAATTAAATAATATGCTGTAAAAGGTTAGAAATATAGACGATTTTGCAAGGCAAGAAATAATCATCTTGATTATAATATCTTAACTTTGAGAAGAGTATTGTAATAAAAAAAAGCAATCTGTAGGAAAGACAAATGTTTACCGTACAATAACAATACATTGATCTTTTCGAAATCACATAATCACGTGGGTATCGTAACGACTCGCCCCACTCTCGAGTCGCCCCATCACGAGTCGCCCCATATTAATAACGAGTTGCCCCACATTTAATAAGGAGTCGCCCCACTCAATAACGACTCGCCCCACAAATGTAAAATATATAATATAAGTTTATAAATTTAATATTTTAAAATATATGTAATTAAATTTATAGTATAAATTTTTAAATTTGCATATATTGCTAAAACTTTTTTTTAATTGGCGGTGGATCTCTTGAGATTAAAGTGAACTCGTGTTCACTTCTTAAATTAATTGTGATAATTATAATTGAATATTTGCTTGTTTCCAATCGCGATTAACTTTGATGGGATTATGAAAAGTTAACCGACGTACTATAATGAAGTAATTAATTGTCTTTAATGTCAACTTGTCTGAGATTGGCATATGCTGTACAGATACTGGTTTTTTTAACAAGATTATCGTAGCATGTACCTTCACTTTCAAAACGGTGTTAAACCTAATATTTATTACGAAAATGTTACCATAATAAAGTTTTTAACAATAACAAAAACGTAGTTTTGTAGAAGTCTTGTATGAGAGGGCGGACAGGGTAGTGGGAGACAGGGAGAGAAGGGGAGGGAGAAAGGAGAAAGGATGAGAAAGAAAGGAAAAAATAAAAACGATGGAGGCAGTACTAGTACAAATTATTCTTTAATTCGTACCTGAAATCATTTGATAAGTGTCAATTTATTGATTTTAATGAAAAAAGACTAAAATTATATACATAAAAATCCAGTAAAAAGATATTTCGCATCCAAATGATCAGAATTTTTACTGCTAGTATGCAGTAAGTTTTTTCGTAAAAGTGTATGTCTGTCCCCTTTACATATCAACTACAGTGGTTGTTTTTATGGTCTCTTGTTAACGGTCTCGGTGTAGTTTGAATCAGCAAGCACGTTAGAAATTTTTTAACAACAAGACAACCTTGTATTTTTTTATTTTTAGAAAACTGTTTTCAATAGTATGTAAGATTAACAGTATTCTACACAGTTTACAGGCAGCATTTAATAGTTTTTACATTTAGAGTACAATTTCGATTAATTAAAACACCTAGCAGTACAATATACCCAAATTTAAAAATTTATACTATCAATGCATTTATTTATATTATAAAGTATTAAATATATAAATTTCTATTATACATTTTATATTTTACATATGTGGGGCGAGTCGTTATTGAGTGGGGCGACTCGTTATTAAATGTGGGGCGACTTGTTATTAATATGGGGCGACTCGTGATGGGGCGACTCGAGAGTGGGGCGAGTCGTTATATATCACGTGGTTCTGTGGGGAAAAAAGGGGGCGGTAAAATCGACAGTTATCGCGTACTTCCGTCGGGAATCCTCGGAAGATCAAAGAAAAATACCGACAAGGTACAATTTCAATTGATTTAATTTTATAGTAATTAAAATTGTTTTTCCAAAAATTTGCAATTAAAATGTATTCAAATGTCAAACTAACGCTCATGTGCATAAACATTGCTAAGAACTTAATAATATTTTCAGAGTGTAAAATAAAAAAAAATATATAGAAGAGTCTTATTTTTGTCAGAGACATGTAATTATATGCCTCTGTTTTTGCAAAGCAATTTATGAGATTATTAACTTTTAGAATTATTTTCAACTATTACAACTATTGATGACCTTTATTGGAATGTAACTGAATTGTTTTTCTATTGTATTTTTATATACATTTTTCAAAATGTCATTTAACTTTTAGTTTTTCTATTGTATTATTATTTTTCAAAATTTTATATAGCTTTTTGTAATTTCTGTTTGTTTAAAGGACTTCATATACGATCTTAGAGGTAGGTTTAATATAAATCTATAAGACTTAAATATAACTGCTTCTTTAAAATAGTTCTCCATAAAAAATGTAAATCTTGAATTAAATAAAAATGCAAACCTTTTGTGTTTTTTTTTTCTTATTATAAAGAAATTTATTTTCCCTACCAATGTCTATGACATTTTTCAGAAAATCAAATTTCTTTAAATAACATGCCTGTTTTCAAATCTTATTTTCGTATAAAAATCATAATCTAAATTAGCATTTTCGTGGCTAATTATGTGAGTCTAAATGGTCTTCCATTTATACATTTCATTAAAGTTCAGTGTCATAAATAAGCAATTAGGAAATAAACGAGGCACATCTAATTTACAATTACACAGAAATATCTCTTACCCCTCACTCCCCACCACCCACACATACACACGCCTCGTTCTCGGCCAATCTCGTGCGAGAGTTTCGGATTTCAAAATCGTAAATAATCAAAACCAAGGGAAATTAAATTTAATGTTCAAGATTGATGAATTTCTACAAAATGTACATACAGGTTTCATTTTCTACCCTAATTATGAAATAATTCAGAAATAATACTGACAAGTATCGATCATGCATTACGTAATACTACAAAATTTTAAAATGCATTATTTTTATCAAATCATCTGATGAATTCCCATAAAAACAAATACATTCACATTCTATTATGTGAAGATTAGAAAATGCATAAAAACTACAAGGCTTTAGTACCCTAGAAATTCTGACAAAACAAAAGAAATAAAATTGAAAATTATCGATAAAGTCAAATTTATAATCATCTACATTTTTATGTAAAGATATGAATGCAAAAAAGATATGAAGCTTGCTCTATTAACTAATTAATAAAAGAAACACCGATATATACATTTTATTTGGTAAAGATAAGAATGCATTAAAAAAAATACTAAGCATACCCTATAAATCGTGAAATAATCCAAGAAATATCTAGCGAGGTCAAAAGCGGATTAATATACAATTTTGTTCATCTTTACTACTCCTTTATTAGATTAGGACAGAAAATGTATTTTAAAGCTAAGAGGATTTAACAAATACGAAAAACTGTAATTGAAATATTTTCTTTAGCATTAAATTGGTCATTTTATCACTTACAACATGAACTATATTGTAGAGTATGGTTTTTAACCTTTTTGCTCAATTTACCCGAAAACAATTACATATCATTAAGAGATAATTAGAGGGGATCGAACCTATGAAAACCCCTATATCTATTGTGTAAACCCCTTAGAAATGATAGATATTACAATATATAATGATAATAATGCAATATTTGTGAAAAAAAAATTATGCTAAGCGCACAGAATCGATTTTTGTAACCGCACGATACGTCCTATACGAGGTCAAATAGCTAGGGGAGAGCACTCTAATTTGTTGCGCACTAAAAGTATTACATGTACTGTAAGTAGGAATTATATTGAAACTGTTAATACTGACAAATGATTTAATGTGTGAAATTAAAATAATGTCTATAATTTTATAATGATTTTTTTTAAATAGATATGTATTTCATTCAAAGCTTTGCATTCTTTGTATTACATGTAATTATATGTGTTGTTATTAAAAGATTTTAAATATGTCATCCATTTTATTAGCTCATATAAGACAAAATTAGTTACAATTACAATGAATTGATTAATTGACCTTTCAGCCATCAACACAATTGTAATTTTAATTATATATCAGTAAGAGCACATGCCAAGTCAAGGCTATGAACATGTGGGGAGGGTAAGGGGATTTTATATATTTATTCATTTAAGTCGTGTTGTTTTATAACTGAGTCATAACTATAGGAGTAATACTTTTTTCTAGAAAAGTTATTATTATTATTATTATTGGCTATTACAATTAGTTAAATTTTAATTTTTCAAATTTAAAACTATTATGACATTCTGAACAAGGCTTGGGACATCTGTTGTAGTCAGCGTAACAATTAGTCAAATTTTATTTTTCAAATTTAAAACTACTAAGATACCTGCACACATCTCGCGTTAATTATCGCTATCCGCAAACTTACTTAGTGTCTTGTCCTTGAAAAAAGAGAAATGAATACATTGAACGAAACATTGAAATATCACTCAGAATCTAAATCGCAATTCTTTGTCTTCTTAATAGTCGTCGACTGTTCGTTGATTTTCCTCTTTAGTTGACCTTTATTCCTTCCAAGGTTTAATGAAGTCATAAGTCCATCTGTTGAAGTAAGGTCTTTTGGTCTGACGGCGAGTGGTTACGGAATCTTCTTAAAAAAACGTTCTCTTTTCAACGGTCTTGGTAATCCACAGCGATTTCGACACCTGAAACTGTTTAGGGCTATCCGGTATAGTCGGTACTGTCGGTACTGTCCAATTGAAATCAATGATCTTAGTAAATCCTTATATATTTTGTGTCCACAATATCTCTTGTAACCTTTTCTAAATTCAATTACGTTTGTGACCTCCTTGTAAGATAAAGACCCCTTTTGTAGATTTCGAAAAAGAGTAGGCTCATTGTAGCCGCTACAAAAGGATAAATTTTCCGCCCCTACCCAAAACTCCATAATTTTCCAGTGGCAGTCCAAAATTGTATTCCTCCCTGTGACCCATCACACCCCAATTTTCCGTTGATTTATTGTTTGTTACCGTGTTCGTGTTCCCGTCCTGAATATAGCTGAAATACTGCTTGCTGGATGTAAAGCAGACGTCCAATCAACCAATCAAATCAATGCTTGATCATTTACATTCGTTATTTTTAATGTTTTTTAAATGTTTCTCTTGAAAAAGTACAGAGGTACATTTGTATATGTTCAAATTAAAAAAAAATTAAAAAACAGAAAGTCGCTTTATACGATGAAAACGCAGAGAATCTATTTTAATACATTTATTTTTTGTAACAATAACATGAATGGTTGTATGAGGACATACATAACGAAGGAAATATTAATAATTACCACTGTATATAAAACTATATTCTAACAATAAAATATAACGACCATATCAATTGATTTGTCGGCACGTGCCAGAAGTTTGGCTACTATGTGTTAATTGACAAGGCATATAACAAGTGTAATCAACATTAACAATTAAATATCTACGAATTTTTGCTGCAGCGAGGGTTACTTTATTAAAATTTATTTAAGTATTCAGTACTGAGTAAAGTTATTTCATCTTGTATTTTGCTAATTAAAATGAAACCGTCTAAATCAAGGCTTAATCTACAAAATAACCGTTAAAAACGAAATTTTACTGGGTATTTAACAAACTACTTCTCTGACAAAACATTTTTTCTAAAACCATTAATAAAACATAACTTTTGATTGTCGGCAGTTTGGGAATCAGCTAACTGGAATCAGCAATCTGGTATGATACCACTCTACCACAAGCAAGCAGACCTTGCAGCTGAAATCCAAGACGGCGAAAGCAATAGGCAAGATAATTTGGACAAGTCAGTCTAGGGAAGACGTAATGCCAACAATTATGGCAGAAATCTTACAGATAAAATATGTCCAGTGCCAACAGTTTAGATACACTCTACAACAGCTCGGGCTACAGATGCCATAACGTAATCGACGAGTTCTGGGTCAATGGACATAGTTGTAATGGACAGAATGAATTTTGTTACGTTTTGTTATATTTGTTACTTTTTTCAAGACGAATATATGTATAAAGTGTGTTTTGTTCTAGTATGTATTATCTCCAGATTTTTCTATTGTTCCTTATTTAGATCATCACAGACCATTTTTATTTCATAACACAGTATACATAGAGATCACAACAAAGGCAACAGGTAGTTAAATTTTATGGTCTCTGTTTGCCTATATTCATAAACAAAAAATTACAAATCTTTCAATCTACATAGACTGAATTTTATGAAAGTTGTTTGATAATAAGAAATATGTCTCTGCAGTCTTCTGATTTGTCTTTTCATGATAATAGGAAGTTTCTTATTGAAATTGACGAAACTTTGTTAAGTTATCCATTCTGAAAAAAATTTAAAAAAAAACAAAAGTAAACAAAAAAACAAACTTACTGTATTAATCATCTCATATTAAATGTAGTCCGAGACAGGGACAGTCTATTCTAATTATAGTATAGACTGTTTTTGACGTAATATAGAGCGTATGGTGCGGTAACAAAAATCGATTCTGTGGGATAAAGCGTAATTATTTGTTCACAAATATTGGATTATTATCATAATATATGGTAATATCTATCATTTATGAGGGGGTTTCACAACAAATATTGGGGTTTTTACACTATTCCACGGGGTTTTTACACTTTTCGGGTTTTTTTACACTTTCAATGTACCTTTTGCATTCAATTGATGAATTCAGATCGCATTTCAGGATGTCCCGTGGTACCATGGAACATTTGGCATTGACTGTTGGTACCACGGGGTGCATCCCTGAAATTCATGAACATGGAAGACAGCCAATTCATGTTCATAAGCAACTACTAATTTACATTTGGTAATTTTATATCAAGTTATTTATGCATAATGTTGCATATAATTTAATAGGGACTTCTGACTGGTTGGTCCCTTAAATTTTAAAATAAAATCATAATCATAATGAAATATTATTAATAAAGCCAAATTGGGATGTCCTGGAATATAACAAAAAATGCTGGTTAGGATGAAAATAACAATGGTATGAGTGGCCGTTCATGTCACAATAAGGATACTTCTATAATTATACTTTTTCTATAATTATACTTCTCATTTCTATCATTATACTTTCTAGAAGTATAACGATACTTTATGCTAATATAATTATACTTCATCAAAGTATCATTATATTTACGTGAAATATCATTATATTTAGTTATGTCTGAGTGTTTCAAAAATGTATCAGTTTACTTCCTACTTATATAGTTAAACTTGCTAAAGTATAATGATACTTTTTAAAAGTATAATGATACTTTTCAAAAATATAATTATACTTTTCAAAAGTAGAATGATATTTTTCAAAAGTATAATGATACTTTTCAAAAGTATAACGATACATGTTAAAATAACGATATATGTGCATATGACTGTATTTTCTCAAACTTTACATACATACATTAGTTTAGAGACGATTTGGAATAGAGAACGTAAGGGATATCTTTTTTTAAATTATCGTTAGCCAATCACGGGGTATTTTACAACAGACATGTTCGCACCATTTACATAACAACAATGCCAGATCGAGTCACCAAGATGGAGGCAGCACATTTTGCACAGGAATAATTTTTCAACATTTTGTACATTCACACGCATATAGTTAATTCACAAGTTTAAAATTTGGTGAACTCATCGATTAGTGTCACTGTACATATATTTTACGCACCGTTTTTTAATATGTTTTACTCAATTTAACATTTTTCTGCGACTTGTGTTCGTTTGACACCCGCTTTGAATTATAAATATAGATTTGATCCTGAATTGACTATCGTCCCAATTTATTACTTAAATATATATCATTGTCAGATCAGATCGATATTAAAATAAACTGAATTTGTGACCAATATGGCGGACCTGTAAATACTCGTGAGAAATTTGGCGGGAAAACAGTCAACCCCTTATAATCCTTTAACCTGCTTAATCACTATCATATACTGCCTATACTTTTACCATAATTCATAATGAGTGTAACCAAGCTTACTAAATATATCTCAGAGCACCAAGCCATCCAAATACCACAGACATCCCAAAAACTGTTCATACCAGTAATCTTCTCTGATAGTAAGGGAGACTACCTTAAAGCCCAGGTAACCTCGACGGTCCAAAACAACATTGTGTGGTGGTGCCAGAAAGGCAAGACTACAAAAGACGCCATCGCCTGGTTGGAGCAAAACCTCAGCACCAAGCTTCGACTATTGGGCAGCAACATCCACCTATACTTTTGACACGGTACGTGGGACAACACCACAAAAGAGAAGGGCAACACCATCTCCCTTCTCCCAGAAGACCAGAAAAGTGAGACTATTAGATGTTATAAAAGAGCTTTTGATTTGATTGCCAGCCATCCAAACTGTAAAATAAGTTTCATCACTACGCCTATCTACTCGATCTGGAGGTGGAACCAAACAGTTGCTAGTAGGCAAATCAAAAAGCAGCAATCTGAGAAAGACCTGTCTGTGTACCAAGAGCAAGACAAACAGCTTCTTAACAGGATTTTAAATCTCAACACGCTCACAAAAGATCTGAACAGAGATCTATACAGAAATCCAAAAACTAAAAAAGGGCCACGCAACACCACCATTAAAACCGCTTTCAATTTATACAAGGGTGGCATACACCCCGACTTCCACCTAGCGAGGGCATGGCTTAGAAAACTATAATACCAAATATACGAGGATTGCTGGTCTCACTTACTTTCCGGAAAACCTTTATACAATACTTTATGTTTTAAATTTTTTACTCTGCCATGGTTTTATCCTTTTAGCCTCCTTGGTTTTTAGTCCTTTAGAATTCGAGCCAATTTTTATGAATCGAATATAGAATATACTTGTGGTTACAACCTGCAAACCAAATCGAGATTAGATTTTAGATTTTAACTCTTATTTTTAAACTACCCACTAGATATTTTACTATTTTAAACACTAAAGCATCAACTTTAATTTGTCCCGCATCGTCCAGGGTTGGAGTGTAATCTACCACTCTGTACCATATCCCATCTCTGCTGAGTTAGAGTGGAATTCACCACTCTGTATAAATTATAAATTATATACCTAGTACTATACGTAAATTTAATTGCATTCCTCTTGGGTTAGAGTGGAACGCACCACTCTGTACCAATTCAAATTCTAATTTATAGTTTAGCACCTTTATCTTAAACACCCAGAGTTGGAGTGGAACTCTCCACTCTGTACCAAGTCATACGCAGCGTTAAAAGTCAAAAATTTACAGATCCTTATTAAGGGTCAGATTGGAATTCACCACTCTATACTACTCAATATGAACTAGTCAGTATCAGGGCAACTTACCAACTTAATTCTTCCATACAGTACATTAATTTACTATACCTTACAACACGCTGTGTTTGAGTGGATTTCTCCACTCTGTACCAACTCATAGGTAGCTAAAGTGACATTAAAATCCACTGTTCTAGATCAACATTAAGGGTTAGAGTGGAACTCACCACTCCGTATCATATCAGTCAGTATATTTAGCATTTGGGCCGGAGTTATCTATACCAACTCACTCTGATAATCATGGGCCCCCAACAGGAATGATTACCACACAGATCTTTACCCCAAGCAAAGTAAATACCTCAGTTAAGGGTTACATGTTCAATGAGAGAAAAGCGCTGGAAAAACTGTCTGATGCCACTGCAAGAACATCCGACCTACAGATTGAATACAAGCATGGAAACATCATACTGTCTCTTACACCGGAGGCCTACCTGCACTTTACTCGGATCATGACAGAGCTATACAAATCATATGACACCATTCATGTTGAATTCTATCCAACAGCAGACCAAAAAGGCAAAGTTGTATCCGTCTCAATGGCAATATTAGATAACCTAACCAATATGCAACAATATAGAATAAATCTATACAACACTCAATGTAGAATAGAAGTAAACGGAGCCAACCATCATACTTTCTTCGATATCCTACACCAAATAATGGAGAAAATAGATAAAATCAAGGGATATGCAGGAATAAATGCTAAAATTAGGGCAGAATGTGATAAGCTAATACTACAATATGAAAACAGGGATTAACATCCACAACAAGCGAAGAAAAGGCACCATGTATCAAATGTAAGAGAAATCTTCAATCAAGAGGACTCAAGTGTGAGAAGTGTGGGTTATGGGTTCATTACCACTGTGAAAAGTTAACCAAGGCACAAATAGAAATAGTGGAGGACAAGGAAAACAAAACACCATACATTTGTGTGCCTGTAATAATAACCCCACCACAATCTTAGAAAACTATGCTCCAAAACGAACCATGCCTATTACTTCCAACTCTATGCAGGCTATCGCTAATAAAATGAAAACCCATGCAACTAGTCTATTAGAAGAAGAATCCAATAATAGTAAAGCTGATAAAACGTTACCCTTACCATCTATATTGAACTCTCTATGTCAAGTCAATCAGACTCATAACTTCAAATCAAAGCAACCTTCTACTACAGTTGTACCAACCACACCCATCCTAGCTTTAAATCCAAATGTACAAATGCCAGTATCACAGCCAGATCCTGTTAGTATAAATAGTACCTCATCTACACTCATCTGCTCATCAAACTCACTTTCTTCAACTCACACCAACAGCAAATCCTATACAAAGACCTAGTCAAACAAGTGACAAGGATATAAGGCAAAGAGAAGCAAAACTAAAGAAAATGGAGGAGGATATCAAGATAGAAAAGGCTGCCTTAAATGACGTAATGAAAGATCAATCACGACTTAAGGCTTATGCCATGAATATGGAATCAAAAATTAAAGAGCTAGAAAATACGAACAAGATACTACGAATGAAACTAGTTGAGAACGCTCACACAGAAGTAAAGACACAACACTCTACTATACATGCTGAAATTACCAGTATAAGTAATCAACTGCCAAATATACGACCAAGCATGTTCAACACAACCCACTCGAGTAATCAGGCGTGCACCAGTGGTTTACAACAACATCTTCACACTTTGGAGCATAATATGCTGAACGATCGAATCACTCATATTGAAAACACCCGTCTGCTGTATAGACAGATTTACGATATAGAGATACAATCCATCCAGAAACGTCTGCATTCCCTTGAGGTTGCATTTCAAAATCAATCAAAGGCGCACATCTATCCAGCCCCATATCAAGTAGTACAACCATTACAACTTCAACCAGTTAAACCTCCACATTATATTCATAATTGATTTGTTACTCCTGTACAGTACTCAAATGTATACAGTGGCCCAATTACTATTCAGCCATTCATCAGTATCATACTTCCAATGCACCATAGACCGCAACCACCTATATATCACAAGGATACGAATATGCGAGAAAATTATCACCCAATTACCCCACAAGTCAATAGCCAAGACTCCAATACAAGCTCAGGAGAGACAGTTGATAGTCAAACAGCTGTAAATTCAGGTATACACCTACCTCCTGACAACATGGAATGAATGGAAATAGAAATTGAACAGGGCTACAGTTTATCGCTGGAATCACAAATGGACCACAATCAATAAGGAAAGACTGAGTCTCAAATTGATATTGAACACCACAATACTGAATCACCAGAATCGCATAAGGAACATGAGTAGGTTCAACAAACCTGCACTAACCTAGACCCTCCAACTTTAAACAAACTACCAGTCTCGATAGATCAAGCTACAGCCACGAGACTTTATTTTGTAGGGATGAGCCAATCAACTCTAGGAGTGATAGCCACCTCAAATCTATTGCGTATTACTACTTTTAACTGTAAAAATGTATAGTATATAATACCAGCCCTTGTATCAAAGATATTTTAGATCTTAGCGATTTTATTTGCCTGCAAGAACATTGGCTGTTCAGTTTTGAGAAGGCTAATTTTATAAACATGTTTCATAACACATTCTGCTGAATCAAATCAGTCGATGATGATAACCCCATTCCATCGGTACAAAAACCCAGAGGCTATGGGCGGGGGATGGCCATATTGTGGAAGAACGAGCTGAATCATCTTGTAGAACAACTAGAAGACGGGTCAGAAAGAATAGTTTGTCTCAAATTAGATATCAAACACAAACCTATCATATTGATCTGTGTTTATATGCCAATTAGATGCACAAAAACAGCAAATGATGAATTTAAAGATTGTCTCGACCAAGTGTTTGAAATCATTAATAAGTATGCAGACAGATGTACTCCTGTCTTGTGTGGTGACTTCAACTGCGACTACTTAACATCAGCACCAGGAAGCTCTACACGCGCACTTGGCTAGAAAACTTCACACACAATCTAGATTTGCAATTTCATCCCACACCTTTGACCTTCATACATCCCAATGGCAATTAATCTTCAACAATTGATAATATCCTTTTCAATCAAGATATAATGTCCATCGCACTGAATACTGTCAGACTCGATATGTTACCCAACAATACATCAGACCCTTATCCTCTCATGATTGAACTAGAGATCACATATGGAGCTAAAAATATACATACTGAAGAGCAACAAGTCCAAAAAAAAAGTTAGATGGGATAAAATTGATTTAGAGCAATACCAAAATGCGCTCGGCCAGGAACTCATAAAAAACCTCCTAGACCAAGACATAGACACCCTTAAATTAGAAAAGCTGATGGAAATCATTTTGGAAGTACAGGAACAGGTGGCTCCCAAAACAAACAAATCAAAACAAAATAACCAGCATATCTGGAACGAAGAAATCGATTCAGCCCTGAAAGAAAATAAAAGAGCACTGAACAACTGGAAATTAGAGGGTAAACCATCCACTGGAAATACAATGCAAATTCGAAATATCAAAAAGAAAAACCTTAGGAAAGTTAGACGCCAAGAGATAGCCAGGCAAAGGATTATGAATGCAAAAGAAAGGGATGCTAAAACATTCCACAGATTAGTAAACACACAACGTAAGGTACACAAGTTTGCCCTGTCTGAATTGCTAGTGGAAGACCAAATATACAACACAAATGAACAGATACTTAGAGGTTGGAACCATCACTTCAAACAGCTAGCTACTCCAGATCCCAACAATAAACAATACAAACCAAGATTGGGACAACTCAGAGACTTTGATGCAGGTGTGATTGAAGATATATGTAAAAGACGGTGTACTCCTATGCAGTTCACCACAACTGAAGTACAAAATGCAATACAACAACTAAACACTAACAAATCACCTGATATATATGGTATCACTGCAGAACACGTGAGTTATGGAGGGTCGCTGCTCACTCTCACTATCACCAAATTAATAAAGGCATGTGCTCTAAAGGCAAAATTCCAGATTGCATGAAACATGGCATGTTCACTCCAATATTTAAGAAAAAATGATCTGCAAATGAAGCGAAAAACTACCGGGATATTACAGTACTTCCAGTAATTGGAAAGATCTTGGAAATCCTACTCAGAAATTTGATCAGGGAGATTATTGAAATCGTTCAAAATAGGTTACAACGAGGATTTACCCCTGCAGTATCACCCCTATACTGTGCATTAATACTACCAGAAGCCATAAATGATTCGCTCGACAAAAAATCTCCAGTTTATGTCGCCTTATTGGACGCCAAATCCGCTTTTGATGTGGTAAACCATAACAGTCTTTGCAGGAAACTATTTATATCAGGTGTAGGTGGCACCATGTGGCTACTGATAAATGTGCTCAACAGAAATCCCTTTACCTCCATCAAATGGGAAGGTCTTGTCTCGGAACAATTCATGATACAACAGGGAGTACAGACCTCTACAAAATCTACATAAATAAAGTACTCAACCAACTTGAAGATAGCGGACAAGGCTCAACAATTGGATCAATCTTCTGTGGTGCCCCAACATGTGCTGACGATGTAGCTTTAATAGCTAATAATCCAGTCGATCTACAGACCATGATAACAACTGTAGAAAACTATAGTACTTCAGAGAAATATAAGCTAAAACCCACCAAAAGCATGATTCTTTCAAGTACCAAAAAAGCGACGACCTATTCATTTTTACTATCAGCAACCAACCAATGAACAACCCTGACACCGCTGTTCATCACAGTTAATTTAAGAAAACCATTTCAATCCATATTGAAGAAAATATCTCGAAAGCCAGAAGAACCATGTATATTCTTATGGAAGCAGGCCTACACGGAAAGAACGGGCTAAATCCAATCACCTGTGTAAAGGAGGGAATTCCTTACAGAACAGAACAGAGCAGATGGCAGCCAGCAATTCCACAGATAAAGAGCGATTTCTGTCAAGAGTTCAGAACACTATGGACTATTGTGTGCGTATTCTCACTTCAGATACCGTTAATTCTGATGTAGCATCTAATATATTAACAAGGTGAGCATTTATCTGTCATGTTCCGGACTGAAAGGGTGGAAGCCCCTCCCCTAAAAGGCAAAATATATGTATCTCCACACACTCGAATTCCATCCTTACTCGAATTTCGGGGATTTTCCTTCATTCAGCAATGTAAACAATGAACCCAAGTCTAAATTACTTAAAAAATATCGTGAATTTATTGCTCTAACCAAATGACTCAAAAATAATAAAATACAGTGCGTTTCAACGAAATTCATCTTCCGGTAAGGAGTTAACTCAGTGTTTAGTGTAAATGCTCCTGTCGTACATCTTACAATATCCGGCTATGTACAATAAAATTGCAGTATATGCACAAATAAAAACAGAGCTGATTAAGGTGGATGAGAGACGACACACTGATGTCAGCCAGGTTGTGTCGAAATTGGTCCACTGTAGGTGCTGCTCGAATCTCTGGTGGAATTCACTTCCAACTCTGCATCATGTTTGATATTTGGTATGTAGCTTCATCCTGTGGTATTGTATGTTGTCGAGTGATTTTATTATAACTCATCTACAACTTGTCAGGTCAGGATCCAAGATAGGTAAATTGCAGCAAAGGATCCACCCAACTCAGTCAGATCTATACAGAAAAATAATTGGTTAGTCTAATAATAGGTCCTATAGGATACGTTTAACATGCTATAAATGCATCATTATAATTTTAACAAGTATCAATATACTTTTGAGAAGTATCGTTATACTTCTAAAAAGTATCATTATACTTTATAGAAGTATCGTTATACTTTTCAAAAGTATCATTATACTTTTGAGAAGTATCATTATACTTTTGAGAAGTATCATTATACTTTTGAGAAGTATCATTATACTTTTGAGAAGTATCATTATACTGTTGAAAAGTATCATTATACTTTTGAAAAGTATCATTAAACTTTTAAAAAGTATCATTTTACTTTTAAAAAGTATCATTATACTTTAACAAGTTTAACTATAAAGTAGGAAGTAAACTGATACATTTTTGAAACACTCAGACATAACTAAATATAATGATATTTCAAGTAAATATAATGATACTTTGATGAAGTTTAATTTTATATTGGCATAAAGTATCATTATACTTCCAGAAAGTATAATGATAGAAATGAGAAGTATAATTATAGAAAAAGTATAATTATAGAAGTATCCTTATTGTGACATGAACGGCCACTCATACAATGGTACTTATTTGGTACAGGCATTCATTGGGTTGAATCAGGGACAAAGCCCCCATCAGACCTTATGACATTAAAAAAACACTACACTGTAAGTGTTAACTGTAAGACACATAGTTAGGATAGTAAATACAACAATGATATAAATTTGACATACATTGAAATGGATCAATTGCAACCAAGCAATTTTCAACATATTTTAATTTCAAACTGAAAAAACAAAACAGATGCTGTATGATAATCAATATTATTTGTAATTGAAGTACCAATGATTGAATGTGACAACTGACTTAGTACAAGCATTTCAATAGAAATGGTGGGTTGAACCTGGTTTTATTGCACCAAACCTCCCTCTTGATAAAGTGTCATAGAAAGGCATGGAAGTTTTAAAATTTGCACACAATTACATTTACATGTATGTCTTGTCCACATCTCATTATCTTACAGGTATATTTATGTGACCAGTATGAACAAGAATGCTACACAGCCTTTGTCCCCTGCTGCTGCATTCAAGTTGAAAATTTACTATCAATTTATAATAAAGTTTCATTATTCATGTAGAATGCATTCAATTAAACTCCTGAAAAAATAATCGAATCAAAATGACATTGGTATGAACAACTACATATGGTAACAATCTTGCATGTACAACATTTCAGTAAAATCCATTCAGGGTTTCAGAAGAGTTGCGTCCACAAAGTTTTACTATAGCCTACAATGCATTAAGTTGATCAAGTCCCATAACCCTAAAAAATGTGTCAAATCAAAATGGTGTTCCATATGATCAACTATATAGATGATGATGATGATGATGATGAATAATGGTACAAAATTTTAGCAAAATTCATTGAGCTGTCTTAGAGAAGTTGCGCTACAAAAGTGCGATGGACGGACAAACTAAAAATTATAATACAGTTTGTGATGATTTTTTACATTTTAAACTTTTAGAGTTATCTCTCTTTGGTTGGTTTGAAAAGTATACTCATTTCATTTCCGATATTGATTTTTCTTATTGTTGTATGGTATGTTTCCTGTAGCATGGCTTTGTGAAAATTGCAGTCATTGTGCAAAGAAAACCGTTGATAACCCTTGCCCTTCGGTAAATAACAATGTAAGTTGTTCTTAGAATCATTTTTATGCTGTAATCTTCGAATTTAGAATGAATCTCAAGATAATAAGTACATTTACCTTAAGTCGCGATAAACTTGGGTACTCCTCGTGTATATGTAATTATGTTCAGTATAAAATTGTGTCGTCTCATTTGTCATCACAGTATTATGTATTTTAGAGTTATTTTTACTACTCTGACAATTTTTACTTTACTAGTCATTCGCAGCAACAAGCTAGTCAACCCCCCTTTTTGTATCTTTTTTATATTATTAGATTTGTTGTTTGTAGTTGTGAAAATTTGTAATGTGAACCATAGTTTGTAGTTTTTTATTTGTTTGTAGCTTTTCACCAATGGTATATATGTGTTGCATCAACTGATCCGTCAGCTTCTGACGCCAATGAATATTTGAATAAAATGGTCAACATATTATATTAGTATTGGTTTAAATTTCTGTACCCAGACAGAACAGTGAAAAGATTGATCACCATGGCAACGGGTGGAGACGAAACAACAAAAAAGAGATTTCGAGAATTCACTGAAAGGGGACAAGAGATGTATGAAGAACACGTCCACAAATATAGTCAGAAACTATCCAGCATAACAGCTGAGATCAACCACTATATTGAGGTGGTAAAATCCCAAGAAGTTAGTACATATGACATAGATCAAAGCAAAAGAATTTTAGCAGAACTCGTGAAAAATTATACAGAATTACCAGATAATTTCATGAGCTACCTTACTCGAGCAAACACAAGGGAAAGTCTACGTGAACTCTCCTCACACCAGTTAATTAGAAATATGACAATACACAAAGCAGATGTAGCACTCAAATATGCAGACTCAAAACTGGCTGCTTCGCCAGAAATAAACGGACACAATGAAATTAATTTACAGAACATGTCTAGTAGACAGTAAGAGACATTTAATGTCACAACTAATGTTAAAACAATAACATAAAAACCCTGTGACAAAGCGTCGTCAGTTAATGAAAAAAAAATTACAGAATTCTGGAAGTGTTAAAAGTAATTCAAGCTCAGAGAGACAGAGAGCCAAGATGGAGGCAGCTAAAATGCGTCTAGAATTTTTGAAACATAAAACCGACTTGCAAATTCAACAGGCAGAGTTTGAAGCCAACACTACACTTGAGAAAGCTCGTTTTGAATCCAAAAGAACATCCTTATTAGCAGAACGAGAGGTCGCAGTGGCCGAAGCGGAGTTACAAGCTATGGAAGCTGCTAGTGAAGAGTGTGACAGAGGTAGTGATGCATCATCATTCAGGCAGCGAGCAGCAGCATATTAAATATCAAAAGCCTATGATTAATACTTGCTGAGAAATCTGTTCAGTAAATTGTAATCACGGATGGACCCGTTAAAAACAATATACCCTTCGCAACTTCCTTGCGTGGGGTATGAAAAGTTATTTTCTTTGTGATTTGACATTTAATATAAAAAAAAGTTTTCCATAAAAAATGACTGTAATTCTGTCAGGTCTAAACCAATGGCCTGCCGGTCCCAAGCCCGGATAAAAGAAGAGGGAAGTCATTTCAGTAAACATTTAACTTGGTAAAGACATATATATAAAAAATGTCTGTTTCTTCTGTAGTATTTTAATCAATTTCTATAAAATTGTATCAGACATGTTACCTTAATTCATTTAATTTAGATTTTAAAAGTACATCTATGGTAGGAGGCAAAAAGACATAAAAAAACCTAAGACTGCAATAATGAAAGTGAAAAGAAATCCTCTTATTACTTGAAATATTTGTATCAATTTTACAAATTTAACAAATTGTCATAAATGACTTTAATTCTGCCAGGTTTCGATAACCTGCCAGTACCAAGCCTGGATAAAAGAAGAGGGAAGTCATTCTTGCATATTCAATTTTCGAATTTCCAAAGAAAGATTATTATTATAACCTCTTGTACATTTATATAATAGGAGTACAATGACAATCAGTGAAAAAATGGATGGTTGAAAATAAAATAGTAAATGCAATTTCAGAAAAACAACAAGAAATAAAAAGAAAATTTGAAAGTTTGAGAGGATTGAATGGTGTGATTGGGGCAATAGATGGGACACATGTTTTTATTAGAAAACCTGAGGATCATTCACAGAGCTACCTTAAACTAAAAAGTTCTACTCAATATTAATACAGGTATTGCTGTAAAATAGGAAACATTATTTTCTGAAATTTATTAACAGAATGAAATGAAACTTATTTGTTGGACTTCATTGAAGATTTTTGACCCCCTACATGTAAAAGAAAGAAAAGGAATGTGTCATTCATTTGGAAGTGGTTGTCTGCCAGTTCTGAATTTCCTATCATGCCGGATAAAATTTTATACCCCTATTGAAAAGGTAGACAAAGTTAGTCATGTTATATAAATTATGCAGGAAAAAAAATCATTCATATTTAGTGGATATTCGGACTGTTACAGAATTAATTGTGGCGTGTCGGGAGTCTTTTCTATTACATATGTGATTGGTGTTTGAGAAAAAGTTGAGAAATAGAGAAACTATAAAAAGTCAATTATTATTTGATGGGTGGTGGGATAAAAAAGGTGCCTTTCGACACTCCCCCATAATAAAGTTAATTCTGGAAACAGCTCTTATTATTCAAAATTTTTGTGAGGCTGTCTGTGATGCAGATTTTACAGATGTTTTTGCTGGCTGGCCAGGATCAGTTCATGATGCCCATGTTTATAGAAATTCCCCAGTAGAAGCCAATATAAATGAGCTCCCTATTGATAGCCATGTTCTTGGAGATACCTATTGTCAAAGTAACTTATAACAATAATGCTTAAATTTTCAAATTAAAATTGAATTTAGTACTAAGGTCAAATTGAATAATTTGTTCATACACACTTTTCCTAATTTTTTCTCTGTTTAATGCAGTCTATTATGATCATTGTCATAGAAAGACAGAAAAGGAGTTTTTAAACAAACCAAATCTCATTCATAAATCTGTGATATTTTACACATTATACAGGATTTTATATGTTTTGTAGTGGATTAATCACTCTATACAGAGATACAGGAAGACTAAGGCCAACATTTTTGTATTTTATGTTTTACGGGAGCGCCGACTCTAATTTCTGGCGAAATGAAATAAAAATAAAAGAAGCAAAATTTTCTTTTATTTTTCTGCTCTCTGCCGAATTGATGAATTCCCTCCCTTGCAAAATAAAATTACCCAGAGAACTATTCTGTGCGAAGTGGTTTGTTGCCCTTCTGGGACCTGAAGTCGCCTGAAAAGCGAAGTCGCCCAGTTATTTCCCTAAAGTCGCCCGATGGTTCACAGTAGATACTTGCATATGATCTGGTCCAAATAATTCACCCAGAATACCAATTTATCAATAAATGTGTAATTCCAATAAAAACAGCAAACAATATGCGTATTTAACATTTTTTCTAAGGATTTACGTCTTTCAACTGGATTCCGCGCCATTTGTTTATTTACCGGATGTGACTAATTACCGGAAGTGAACAACGACGAAAAGTAACGTTCAACGGCCCATAATGAAAATCGTAATTTGTTTGATAAAAAAACACGTTTAATTGGTTGCAAATGTCAGTTCTTTCAAAGTGTATTGTATTTTACCAATTTTCTTTGATAAACATATGAGCTGCACTTGAAAGAATACAGATGTATAGTAATTATTGACATAATGAAAAGTTCTGTAGATTGGTCTCCCATGAAGCAATTTTGATCAGCACAACTTGTCCAAGTGGAAGTGTGCTGAACAGAAGAATTATTTCTGGGTTTAATGTTATGTTAGTTTATCTATTTTCTTTGAATTATTTTGCTCAGATAAACATGACATGTTCTTAACAAATTGTTAGAAATATTATGATGTATACAAGAAAAAAATAATTTAGATTTATTCTTTGATATATGATATAAAATGAATATTTTAACAATGGATGTTTATACTAACTGAACTTGTCAATAATATTTTTGATCATAGCAATAAATTTTCTCAAAAATAAGTTTTCAGAAAAATAAAAATATGCTGGCCGATTTTCAATTTTATTTTTATTTTTTTTTTGTCGACTCTAACAAAAAGTGGATTTTATTTTTATTTTTATTTCGACCCCCCCCCCCCCCCCGACTCAATTTTTTTGAAAAAAATCCCGTAAAACAAACAATAAAAAAATGTTGGCCTCACATCACAGGAGATCAAATTTAACAAAGTCCATTAAAGCACCAGGAACAAGGTTCAATGTGCCTTTGGTCTGCTTAAGGGAAAGTGGCGAAGACTAAAATTCATTGACATGACTGATATTCAAGCTATCACTGAAATTTCGTTCAGCACTTGTGTTTTACACAATTTTATTCTAAAGGTTGAAGGGGCTAAAGAAATTTATGATGAGGATGGTGATGATGATGCTATTGTTGCAATTGAGATTAACAATGATGTACCAGCTCCACTAGCATCACAGAAAAGGGACATGTTGAAAATGTCTGTTCAATAGTCATGCTCTTCATGGGATAATTACCAGATAACTTGGTCACTTTTGGAGTAATTACTTGAATACCACTGTCAGTTACTGTTAGCTATTTCATTAACAGTTATCTCCCTTTTTAAAGTTAACTCAAAAGTTGAATAACTTAAAAACCTCGTATATAAGAATGTAAATCGAGTTGAATGTAAATTTTATGAAAATCATATGCTACCTATTACTACAAAAGCCCTGTATAGATGAGCAAAGCATTTGAAATGGAATTTTGTGATGTCACCAACACATTAGATTAGACGTCACGTCATCAATAAAACGTAGAGGCACTGTTAGGGGGCTCTGAAGTAACGACATGACCAATGCGCGATGCTCACATTTAGGCTGCGCCTGCATTCATATTATATGTATATATAATTTGATTAATAATTATAGTCTTTTGACTTTCTTATTATTTTATTTTAACATCATATTTGATGTTGTTGTGCACCATTTTAGAAGTTTATTTATTTTTAATTACATACAAGGGCCTGAATTTTCATGTTTTTCTTCCACATGCATTGGGATTGGCACTGGAACCTCCTCCTCCTCAGTTATGGCATTGTCTTCTTCTTCTGTTAATACATTAATTCCATTCTTTCTTAAAGAGGAGGAACTGCTATTAATAATCTCTGCTAGTTTATGGTGATCTTAAATATAAATAATTAAATAAATATCTTTTAAATATATTTCCTAATCACAGGGCCCTGTACTTTATGTAGAACATATAAGAATCTTTTACAAATAAAAAAACAAAAATACATATTGGATAATGTAACAAGGGATGAAAATTTGAAAAAAATGACAATATTCCAGGGAAAAGGATATAGTGCCAAATGGTTGCTCCGATACTGGGATGTTCACTTTCAGTTTTAACAACACTATCATGATTATGACTATCTACAGTACAAACTTACTCTCTTTGAATTGTTGAAACAATTCAACAGTTGCCACAAAGGAGTAGCCCATATATTTAAATAACTTTGAAGTAATGTTAATAGTTGTAATCTGCAGACGACAGAAAATCACAAAATGTAAAAAGCTCGCGCAATTTCGTACCTCGAATGTGAAAGAAAAGCTTTTTCCCCTCATCTTTGATTTCATTTGAACAAAGATGTGCAAGTGATAGACAAAGGCATTGCTTTTACTTTGGTAACTTAAAAATAATCCATCTTCCTCTTACGCCGATATCCATTCATAAAATAGTCAACATGTCTTCATCTTCCAGTTCCAGATTGAATTTTATCCATTGATATACCATAAACATAACCATACACGTCTTAAAATTTCACTCATTCATTCCTTTGAAAGATTTTCACAATGTCAAAGGTTGTTCTTCTTTTGATTTTCGTCCAAAGCTTAAAATTCATTTCCACATCACATTTTCCGCGCTTGTATTCGCCATCTTGGATCAAAGTTGGTACAAAAAAATTGACGAATCAGACGTTCCGATAGGTACGGCGCGTTCTATTTCAGTATTTGAAAGCACCTCTAGACTCACCACCAGTGTTTAGTGGGGTTCCTGTAACTCAGCGATGGTTCTTGTGTGGTCTGTTTGTTTTGTTGTTCCCTCCGTTGCTATATTGGTTTACTTTTTTCTTCTTATTGGTTTATCTTTTCATATAAAATTAGGCAAATATACAATTATCTATTTTCTTTCAATGAACATTTTCACATTACAGGAACCTGCTGGTCTAAATTTAGCTTAAAAACAGATTAAAAAGGACAGCGTTTCAAAAACAACCGGTTCACGTTTGAAAAGACAATCACTGCTCTATCTAACTCAATTTGGGATTTATCTATTTTCTGTCTATACCAACCGTGTAGTGCGATAACAGTATTAACCTCTAGGAAGAGATAATCCTTCTTGATTAAAATCCTGTCTAATATATATAAAAAAGTATTATTATCATGCAGATTTTTGGTAATAGTGCGCACAAATTGTGCTTTTGAACTAACCCACTTGTTTCTTAATTCTACAGAATTTGTTGAAGTTTTTATTTTGCATACTAAGTAATCGTTGAATTTCGCTATACAAATGATATCATATCGTTGAAATATTCACCTTAGGGTGACTTTTTGGTGGAAAGCAACAGTCAATCATTAGTACATTACACATATACTGGCAGGTTCATTTTTTTCAACACTTGGTAACACGAATAAGTTTATTTTCTTTGATTGGGAATATTTTTAACTTTCACTGGAACTATTTGTATTTAAACAGACATCTATTTGTACGTTTTTGGTTTTTTTGTGCTTCGTATGCCAATCTAAAAAGTTATTGTACAAACGACCCAAAATAAGGAACGCACACCATGTCCATCTATGCTGCCGAAATAAACTGTTCAAGTATTGTCAATAGGTTATATACTTGAAAATGCGTTCTTTCACTCGAACACCATTCAGAACTTTCTTTTGTTGATTCTGAACATAAACTGTGCCCAAACATATCTAAACTTTAATAAGTAATTTTTAATATTGTTTTGAAATGAATTATTCATCCACTTTATATGTACTTTTACGAAGTCATGTACAGTTTGAATCGAAGAAGCACTGACACCAAGTCGTCTTGATTCCCTGTCATGATTTACCGAAGTCGAATGCTTCATAGGTGGAGTGCTTTATTTATGATCAATTACTGACCCATGAAACATAATTAAACGTGTTGTAAAAGTGTTCATTATAGCATAATACAAGTACAAAATTTAAACAATATTTTTTTAATTTACAATATATAACTGCTAATACCTTTTAAAATAATTTAGATTTATTGACTTTATTCTAATTTGTTTGAAACAAACATAACATGAAGTTGCTAGTGGAATAGCATAGTTGTTCACAAAAGGTCCAGAAAGACAAATTTTGAATATATTGACTGCCGGTTAACGTCACACAATGGGGTTACACTTTCCATGGTGTCAAGTCGATCGTTTCAAAATCAGAGCATGGGACCATACAGTTGTCTTCAGGGTCCCTATAAAAGATAAAACAGATCTTAATAAATTTCAGTTGTTTTATATGGCAACATTTAGTCGCCATTATGACTTAGTTGACTATTACGAAATATCTGTCTCAAATGACCGCTGATTTGTTCCGTTTGTCGTAACCACTTTCCCTTCCTTCTAACGGGATTATGACTATTTACAGTAAATTTTGACTTGAGTAACTCACCCCTCCGGTGCACCTGGATAAATCCCCCTTTTTTCAGTAGGATTTGCGTTACTTGTGTTATTTAGTGACAAGGCGGTGGAAACATTACAATGACCAGCAAAGTTTCATGTCTTGAATCAAATTGAGCGCAGGAGACATCATCTGTTGTCGTGTACAGAAATAAATACATTAGCAAAACTAAACAAGCCTTACATTATAAAGGGCAACATTTCACATAACAACAAATTCGTTTAGTTTGGTATGAGGAGGCGTTTAGATGCTATCAATACTGTGAACGTAACTTAAAACTTTCCTACAAAAGCTGATACTAAAGTGTAGACGTTTCTAGGATTTTTGACTGTTTATCGTCAATAAAATATGAATGACATAGACCAGTTGTTCGACTCATACTGTTATCTTTGTTTGAATGACATTTTGTTGAACTTAATTTGCTTTAATTTGATTTTGTTAATGTTTATTACCAATATTCATTTGGCAATCATTTTATTTAGTACTACTAATTGCATTTAGCTGTTTTCAAGAAAAGCGACTCTCCATAATCTGCAAATTTATTCATTGCAAAATATTGCAGTAACTTTTTCTAAGTGTGTATCAGTTAAGTGTAATTACAACCATCATGTCTAAAGGATCAGTTTGGTAAACCATGAGTTGTACAGATACCAATCATATGTATAGAGATTTTAGACATTTTTAAGCAAGTTTTAAGGATCATCATAACATTTGCACAAAATAACATTTCAATGACAACAGTTTGATATCATCTATACTACTATAGAGTAGATCCTCCTCTCAAATTTCCGACTTTTTGTTCACAAAGATACCCTTAAAGAATTATGTTAAAGACGACAAGTAAAAAACAAACCCGCACTGCTTTTCAAAATCACAAACAGTTGTTCTACGGATTATTGATAAGATATTTTTAGTTATTTTCTAGGACAAATTATTTTTTTAAATGACACTGTTTATTATACATATCTTCTAAATGTTTGATTATAATATATTACTGTTATTAATATTACATGTATGACAGTATGTCAATATTTTAACAAAGATATTCGGATAACTTACGTTGATCCAGGACACATTCCGGGAACTTCGATCTCAAAAGGATTCGGCTGTATAGTTGCCAATTTAAAATGTTCACATAAGAGATCTGATAGTACAACTTTCTTTATGGCAGCAAGTTTGGCTACAAAACAAATAGAAAAATTACGACAAAAATGATTTTGGATTTTTACACTTATACATTATAAAATCCTAATCGTAAATACTAAATATTTTAACATTATCTAAATATTATATGCTATTCCGGTCTTAGGGTATGTTGTATGTTGTTCGGGATCTTCACAGGAAAAATGAACCCGTATCCCCTGTTAAGCCCGGATAACAATTATATTCTGTTGAAGTCTTTTTGTACTAATAATCACGAGCTTTTTAATTTTAAGTTTGACATTTATCAAAATTGAAGATTAAGTTGTGACCAACAAAATTGACCAACCCACAAATTAAAATTGAAGAATACTGCACCTGACCTGTTTCATGAAACAGAAAAGGTTGGTGTTGTAATACATATATGTGATTTGTACATATACTATGTTAAACCAAACTATATTTATACTGAACATCAAATAAATAACCATATATTTTCTTGTGTCATTAACAATAGCTAAATTACACGTTTTTGAATGTAGGTTGTCCATATTCTATAAATAACAGACTTTAAGACTTTATAGAAAGTTTCAAGGTAAACGTTTTTGTAGCTCAGAATTCAATTTCTGTTTATATGGTAAGATTGGTGATGTGCGAAGTGACAATTGATGGGAGGGGACCGAAATAAGAAAAAAGTCATTGACGTCGATGTCGCTGAATTCATCTGAACGATTATTAATGATGGAGCTGCTCAATGAAACGGTATCCATAGAAGGCATTATGCACGGTGGTTATATACTGCAGGTAGTGCAGGTACTTGTTTGCCAACCTTTAATTGCGCCTGAGATTACGTCTCCCATTTGTTGTTTTTCGTGGGTTGACACGCGTTTGGTAGACACCACAAGACGATACGGATTTGTTACCTGTTACCGGCAAAATTTCAGCCATAGACAAGTTCCTACCTGGGATTGTAGCGCCTGTGTCACGGATGGAATGATTGGTTCAAGTGTTAGTGAGACCAAATTGTTCGCCAAGTTTTGGCATACATTTGAAAAGGATATATCTGGCTATCGGTTTCCTTTGAAACCAGCAAACATCTGTTGACATATAGCTGTCTTGCGAATATTGCCAATATTTCATCTGCAGGCATATGCCTGATATTATTCCATGTCAGACACCCTGTCCTGTTTTGTAAGTTAACCATTTTCATAACATATTTATGTCCCGTAAGTTTTTACTACAAACGTGTATTTGGTAATCGAATCCGTGTTTTCATTGGCACGACGACAGAAAAATAAACGAATATTCATCTGAACATGATAAACCAAATTTGTTGGGAGTTCTAGGATCAAGGTAAATGCTATTGTAAAATTTTGTTAGGTCGCTTTGTACAATCTCTGGAAAATAATCTATAGCCTGATGTATACGGCTTGTTAGCCAGTCAAAATCAAAGGTTTTTATGTGAGATATTAAATAATTAATTTAATTACATTTAACATTGATAATATACATCTACTAAGCTAAGATGCTTCTGTTAAATACCTTGGGAAAATCCTGTTATTCCAGGGTTTTCATACCAGAAAGCAATACCCGTTTTGATTGCTTCAAACTGTTTTCCAATTAAACAAGCAAATGTCGGACCAACTGCGCCTTCTTCAACTAGATTCTCTGTTATTCCACCAACATATAGATCAATATCCTCAACAGATCTAAAAACATGAATATCGTTTTTTAAATAAAAATGCAAGCACAGCAAGCAACAATTCAGTGAACATTTAGTGGAACTATAAAACTACGCGTGAATGCATTTTTTGGAGATTAAGCGTTTGTCGTGAATGATACCTAAATGGGTAAGCTTGAAAATGTGTACACAAACGGATGTCTAGTGTAAATAATTAACCATGACATATGGGATAGCCGTAAATGTATGGGTATTGATACCACATCTTTTATTAATACAATTAAATATACATTATGTTAATACATTATTCAAATGCGAAGGCGACAAAATGTTATCTGATTTTAAGTTATGTACTTACTGGTACATCGATTTGAGAATTTATGCGTTTTCATTGGAATGATCTATTAATCCATTGGGTTCTGTCCCAAAGTGTTTAGCCTCCGTTAAACCACAAAAGTTTCTAAATTTAATGTATGGAGATAATCCGTGATCTCGACCTCTCTGTATACTTCTGGCAGGAAGATCCGAATTTCCAAACAAATGGTTACGAATTCCGTCTTCAAACAAACTAAAATTAAAACGCAAATATTCGAATAGCAAATTTACATTTGACACGGTTAACCTACTATTATACATAGAGATATTGCTATCAAATACATTAGCAATCAAATTAAATGTTTAACATTTAAAGCTCTGAGTATAAACACTAACACTGAGATACACCTCAAGATAATGCAAGACTTACCTGTCGGATGCCATTGCTGGTTTAAAACTGGCCCATCTTACGAGGTCATCCAAGCGTGCACCGTTATTTTGTTCTATAATGTGTGGGTTCAGTAGTTGGCTCGCCATGCTAAAATCTTCCTGAATCATATATGTTGCATCTAAGTAGGACTGAGTAGGCATAATTATTGAATGTCCGTATCTGAATGCAGCAGCTGCAAAAGCGTTTCTTATTGAAGGATCCACCTTCCGGTCATATGTGTTTACGTAACCAGTAGGTGCTGGTTTTATGTTGTACAAACTGACTGCGTCATCCCCGATTACTAGTGGTAGATATTCGTTGTACGTTATGTGTTGGATTATAGCACCCATAATTTTACGGGTTTCTTGAAAAACCTTCTCCTTGTTCCATTTGGAATTCATTTGAGTCAGTTGACGGGCGATTCTGTTGTGCTCTCTGACTAACAAAATATGCAAGGCTCCAAGAGTAGAGATGACATTGACACGCTCATCACCTATATAAAGACATAAGACCCTGTTGAAAGCAAGATATTGTAGCGATTTCTTTCATTTTAATGTACATGTATTAGTGAACAATGTGACATTTATTCAAAACCTTTTTCCGCGAAGATACTAGTAATGTAAAGACCAACGCCGGGATCTGATCGTATGAAGTCTTTTTTTATATTACAAAGGTATCAGTTATATGAATTTATTTACATGTATTAAGAATTATTAAGAATATGTGTAGTAATTTACGCAGATGTCTTTATTTAGCCACAAACCTGCTTGTTGGCAGTAGTCGTTGTCAGGGTCAACAGATATTTTGCATTCACTTTTTCCGGCCGGCAATAAGTTTCCTGGCTCTTTTGTTTTCATAAGGTCTGAAAGACAAACTTATAGAAATAAGAATTTTTGCTATATGTAAAGACTGTACAATATTATATTATGATAGTAGGCGTAAACTCCATAAATAAAAGTATATATTTGACATTTTTTGACATATTTTGGAAAAACTGTTTTCTTGGTTTCAGGTTACAATAAACATAGAATATTCATTTCTTACGAGTATTTGTGTCGTCTCTAAGTATAGCTACTCCGCATCAGAACTGCCATTTAACATGCTTCCATCAATAAATGATGCAAGTTCGTTGATTTGCTCCCCTTTACCTAAAACAATTATAAAACACATGTAGTTTTGCCAAACTCTCGACCAAAGCAGTGATTATAAGCACTAAAGTTTAAACACTCATCACCTATGCTGTAAAGAATGTTATGTAGGGTATTGTTTCTTAATTTCGAACAAAATTAGCTGACTCGTATTACAATTTCATTCAAAACTTCGTTTTGGCGATTATTACACAATTCACACAATTTCACACAATTACTTACTGGAAATACAATCATCTGATGGTGCTGCTGCTGAACGGACGAATGTAAGACATTCATGAAATGTATCACCGCCTTCAGGTACTTCTATGGGGAAACAAATTGGGCTAAAATATAAAAAAACTAGTATACATATGGTAGCAAGTTATAGCTAAACTGTAAGCAATTGAATATACATGTACATCATTTTGCTCATATAAATTGGTCAATCAAAAATTGGTGAAAATAAATTGAATTTAGTTAATCAAACAATCAGTCATTTTTTACTGTAGATGATTTTCATTAACAATACAATAATGGATAACGTTATTTAATGGTGGAAAAGAATTACATTAAGAGTATTTATTACTATCAGTTCTTTGTTTTTTTTATAAAATCAAAACTGAACTTACTTTTCATCATTTGCTTCTTCGCAGCAGTCCAAATCCCTATTAAAATGACTAATATATTTAAAGAAGTAAAGAAATACCAAAGAGAAATAAACTGTGATGTCAACACTAATAAAAAAACCTCTGCAAAAACGAGAGCTGTAGAAGAGAGAGGAGTCCCCGCTTGTTACAACATACTCGTCGTGTAGCTGGCAGTTAATCCAGGGTAAGTAAAGTCATGTAAATAAGTTGCCCGATTTCTGAAAATCACGCCTTAAAATCTTTTGTCTCTTTTACTTTCAAAGATTTAAGGTTCTAAAATTATGCAAATAGCACTACCTTGATCGTCTGACTAATGAATTAGACATTGGTTTTATCAGCAGCCATACTACTTTACGAGTTCTGCAAACACACACTGTGGTCATAGGTTATATATAATACATCCCCCACATCTTACATCCAACATTTCTTTATATGAATTTTCCCCAAAAATTTGTATCATTGAGAATGGTTTAGTTTAGAGGTCTGTTAACTAAAGTTAAATATTTGATAGTAGCTGTTGATTGTACTTGACATGTTGTTATCGTCATGTCTTTCTACCTTTTCATGTGGCGTTAATTTTTTTCCACCCTACTGTAATACACCAAAACTAAACACAGCTGTCTGGAATACCTTTTATGGCCTGTGAACCACGGAAAGCATTCCAGTGACTTAACATTGTTCACATGGGCATGACTTCAATTTCCAAGATCATCACACACAGGTGCTTCACATACAGTGAAAGCAGCAGAAACATCATCAAATATTTGTAATCAGCATGGACTTTACTGGAAGGGCTCCTGAGGTGGAACTAATGAACTGTCCAACGCATCCTCAAGTGGTGGATATGGGATGACTCGTTGGCAGACGTCAGTTTATATAATACGAGAAGTCTGATATCGAACCAAAGTGGTTACCTGCTTCAATAATGCTACACTTCTTGAATGATAAGATTCTTATGCAGATTTTGAAAAGTAGTAGGCTCACTGTAGCCGCTACAAAATGCTAAATAGTTCATCCCTACACAAAACATAATTTTTCCTGTTTCCGTAAACATTTTGTTCCTATTGGGCCATTCTTATTCCCCGTTGATTTATTGTGCGTTAACTTTTTCTTGTACAAATAAACTGAACTATTTCTCGCTGTAAGTTTAGGAAACATCCAGTCAATATACACTTCATTTTATGTTGTTTTAAACTTGTTGCAATTAATAAGATTTCTATCTTTATGTACCTGATGTAGGGGTAAAGACAATATCATGATCTATAAACTGTCCCCATGCCATTACAAGTCCGGTATACTCTTCGTTTCGAACGTTTTTCGTAACTTTGAAGACAATGTTACTCAGAGCTCTTGGTGAAGGCAGACCTGCAGAGGTTCTATGTTGATCTCCCTTTGCTGGTTACAAAAAACCGAAGATCGTTAATAAAAAATAACTGCAGGATTGTGTTATCAATTTAATCTTACAAAACAAAACTAAAATATCTGAAAATCGCCAGTTTGAACAAAATATGTTTTATATCTCTCTCGTATGATACTTACAATAAACAGGACTTAAAAATCGCCTCTGTCTGGGTTTTATTGGTTGTTACACGATCCATCCATGGTTCTATACTCTGAACGATTACATATAATTGTAGTGTTTGGCTTACACATGTGTAGTGCAAATGCTTTAGAAATCACTGTGTCGTCCCTCAATGCTTTTTCTGTCAAACCGGTTCTGAATAGTAAACAAGAAATAATATCAAGAAAATGGGCTTTTCATGAATGCAATAGAACGGTGTTTTGTCTAAATCCGGTGTCCCTTGACTTTTGGCTCTTGTTGTTCGGTCGGTTTTCTTTGCTATTTTTCTTTATCGTGCAAATATGTCGCTTTATTCAAACATTTTAGTGGCACATTTAGGTAAAAAGTAAGTTTATGCCGAATTATCGGTCAGATGTAAATTATGTTGAAGGAGAATTTAATTTTCAAATATAATAAAAAATAAAATGATCAATATACATTACATTTCAGTCAAGCGTTTTGTTGCTTCAATTCTGGCGATGGCATGGTCTTCTAAATTAATTGAAAAACCTGATTTAACTGGAATTCCATGTTGAAGTCTTTTTCCTAAATAATAAAATAACAAAAAGTCTCGGAGAACCAATATCGATCATCTTTTAACCAAATGACCAAAAAAAAACAATAATTGTTTGTTTTTTGAATTGCAATTAGCACGAAATATGAAACTTTGTAGATAACCTTTGACTTATTATCCTTTCGTGTGTACTCCTCTTATACTTCTTTAAATTAAGCCAATCAGAAAAAAATATTCTTAATTTTTGCATTATTTTTAGTCAAGACAAAATTAGCACTGAATTGGTCTATCTATTAACACAAAAAGAAAAAAGTGTGAACGACAAATGGTGATGGCAATGGCTTACTCGACGTTTGAGTTTAAAAAATCAATAGTTATTTATTTGTTTATTAATCTAGGAAAAAATATATTAAAGTAATTCTTTATTCTCATTGTAATGTGTAACATTGTTTTCAAGATCAGCAAATTTGAGGCCTGAAAAGGTTACTTAAAAACCCGATGCTTTCTACTTAAGTTATAAGTGAATGTTATACAATTTAAAGATCCCAATAAAGCTGTTGTCTTTAATTGATCACATTTATAAAAGCATAGAATTCGCTGAATGAAAGGGCATTACATAAAGTTGCATTCAGGGAGATTGTTCACGAATATGCAATCCAATAAAATAAAAATCACTTGTCAAAATAAATTCGCTAGACACCTCTTTCAACTTGCCCAACTGTTTTAAATCCATAATACCCTTAATTTCTTGATCCTTTTTTATCGGCTAATCAATCCAAATTCTATTTCTGTTTTGTCCGATCGTCTATTGATTGTTTTCTACCATTATGATATGAGTACCGACTTTTAGCATTGGTACACACAGAGTTAGTTCCCTATAATCACGGGATGCCATTTGTTAACAAAATACAATTATTTTCTGGACAGTGTTTATATCGTGTTACCTATGTCAGCAGTTTCATTTAGTATAGAAACTAATGCGTATTGTGTGGTATCATGTCGCTATTATGAGGAACATATTTATTGATTCATCTATGTTAATATTTTCAGACTTCGTTCATTGTTGTTCTTAATAAAGAGTCGCATAATTGACAACCGAGTTATATGAAGGTAGTATTGACACCTTACAATGCCACCAGTCCGTTGCCCAATCCCCTACTGTGCATACGAAGCCGATGACCTGGATGCCGCCTTCGTCGCAGCACTTATCTAAGCTCATTGATTCATGCACAGGGACCATTCGCTAAAATAAAGAGGTTCAATTGGTCAACTATTTCATTTACTGGTTCAAGCGCGTATTTGGGCATATTTCCAGCCTCAATTGAATGAATATGTAGATGCAACAAAATTGGGGAAAAAGACAAAGTTATTCAACCGATAGAATAAAAGTGATTAGCCCCTAAGGTATCCCCCTCACACGTTCATCGGGGGATTCACTGTCTGACACACCTTTTGATGAAGTACCGGGAGCCATTAAAATGCTGGCTTTCCGTGAGAAAAATATCACGACTGATGTGAATAAACCTTACAATATACTAATGTTCTTACAAATCGACTTTACTAGCCAAAAATCCAGTTAGATTTACTAAGTACACTAGATCAGAACAAAACCATTGAACAGGCGTTCAAGTATGTGGAAGGAAAGAAAGCTGGTCGACGATTGGCTTCAAGCTTGTTAGACTCAAACAACGCCGCAGCCACACGGTGCACCTACCAAAGACCTAAGAATGAGGATGCTGTGTCTTGAAAACATCGCGAAACAGCGACTCGAAACACTGAAACCATGTAGTTAATGTGGTAAAACAACGCATGGTTGAAGTGTCCCGTGTCCCGTGAGACGGTCAGTCTGCTCTGCATATGTTTATGTATGTTCTTTGTACAACCGAAATCATCACATGGAGAGTGTGTGTCGCAGTCAGGACAAACAAAAAATGGTCAAAAAGCAATAACAATACAACGAATGGGTCAACTGTGTTTGCTACGTCATGTTCATTTGACAATACCTTAAATGCATATGATAGCTCCGGCACATAAAGTGTTGTATACATCCAACAGCATCTCCACCATTTATTGATGCTAATGCTACATGTAAGGTCTATTGTGATGATAAGGCAGACGCTCCCTTTCTGCCACCATTCCGGCCATGGCAGACACAGGTTGCTTGAGCTTACTTGCTGTCGTGGGACTCTTATAATCGTCTTAGCCTGGGTGAAGCAGACTTTATACCAATGACAATTTTGGTAACGGGGAGGCATCCAGATACTGGGCGCAAAGGTTCTCCGCTTCGTGCGACCTCCGACACGGGCGCACAGATGGAAACAAGACAAATATATAGTATACATTTCCGATGCAACAGATAATTTGTTCCTCAGCAGGAAGGCCTGTCTGGCGCTAGGTCTCATAAACAAAACATTTCCTTAAGTTAGTACGCGATTAAACAGTGCATCAACACCCAAAACGCCAATTACCCCCTTTTCCTCTAACAGCAATGTAATTTTTTGCATCTTCTGAAAATCTATCTCGTCTAAAAGACTTCCTTATAGACAAGATAGACAAGTACGATTTATTACAAACTAATTAAAATTAAATTAAATTATTGGTCGCTGCGACCATAGCAAAAAGGGGGTACAAGTGAAAGATTTAATTTTAATTAGATTATGTCTACTATAAACGTCGTCTACGTGTTGTAAACAGTTTGTTTAAAGACTGAAAACGTAATCGAGTTCATTGCAAGGTATAAAGTAAATATCAAATTATGACCATTCAACTAGCTTTGAAAAAAACTCTTGTGAGATTTTCAAACGACAAATAAAAAACCACAGCAAGCACATGTTTCGATTTTTACGATCATCTCATAAATATGAATTAGGCGATTTACCGGAAAAGGTCACACACGATGTAAACTCGGGTGTGTCACATGTTTCCTAACTATACATAGTGTTAAACATTGTTTTTTTTTTGTTAAAAAAATATTTTGATGTTACCGAGAATCGCAAAATATATGCTTAGATGGATGGATTTACCAAACGGCATCGTTTGTCGCGAGCACCTTTAAACGAGCGAACACTAACCATTGCCCTTTGTGGAGACACTGCCAATAAAGCTTTTGGTAGACTCTTACGACGAACCTATTTCCCACCACACCCCATTATCTTTCAGTTATGGTCCGACTTCATTAAGTAGAGCTTTTTTCAGTGGTTGGACTTTTGTGGCAAAAAACAATAACCTTAAACCAAAAGAGATTTGTTTTTTTTGCTGAAGGTACAACTTACACACTGCTGATGAGGTGATCCTTTACAAGAATCGCATCATTGTACCCTATAACTTCAGCAAGCCTAAGAGTTCCGAGAATCGCTGAATTCGGCACACCAGGGTGCAGCATCAATGACAGCAAGAGCCGATTAGTATGTGCTGTGGCCAGGCATTACCGCTGCTATCAGCAAGATGTTTGAACATTGCCAACACTGCAATCATATTGCCCCCTCCAAACCAGTCATCCCTTAACATGACTGTTTGATCCAACTTATCCTTTCCATTGCGTATGCGCAGACTGTTTCCATTACAAAGGATGCGACTACCTTCTACCTTTCCAAATATTCGAACTAGTCGATAGTTTAAAGTGCACATGAAGGCGCAGATGGCCTATTAGATTGTCTCCAGCATACGTTTATTACATTTGGTGTACTTGATAAGCTAGCGTCCGATAGTGGCCCAGAGTTTACTGTCACCCCTACTAGAAAGTTCTAATATGACTGTGGAGTACAGTATTGCTTATCATCAGTTGGCTTTCCGACTAGTAATTACCTTTCAGAAGTAGGGCTGAAGACAATCAAGCGTCTCATAATGAATAACACGAAACCAAACGGAAGTCTAGACACGGGCTCTTTCCGGCGTGCCATTTGCATTACAGGAATACACTGGATATGGACACAAAGTTGTACCCCGTCAGCTGTGTGTGCGGGCGTCCTATTCGAGACTACATACCAATTTCACCCAGAAATTATCAACCACAAGCTACTTGGCACGACATACTATATAAATAATAATTCTTTTTTCGAAGACCGTATACAATTTAAATAAAAGTTTTTTCAATAATTTGCACCTAATACAGTATGGACTTAGTTTATTTAAATGTGTAGCTATTAATTTCCTTTTTTCAAGATGGTCTTTGCATTACAATTGTTGTTTCTCTGAAGAAAAATTGTCATCTGACTTAAAGCGCAGGAATTCCGGTTTGAATAATAGTCTGTTTCTAAATAAAGGTCAATGATTTTGTAATAATAACAATTATTATATAACAAGTATAATAGTCACTTGCTTCCCTTAAGTCTCCTCATTCATTACAGGCATATGTGTGCCATTTTATTTTTTTTAATTAATTTTTTTTTATATCAAAATTAATGACTGTCAGATTTAAAGGTTTCATTTTGTCTACTGTAAGTCTCGACAAGAAATAATTTTTTTTCTACACGTTCATATTAGTTCGGTTCTCTTTATTACAGAAAAAATAACATGGTGGAATAAAAACCAAACACAAACCTATACAAAGTTCAGAATTAAATGGCATTAATCGGATGTATTGTGCCTGAATCTGACTAAAGATTACTTTAAAAATATTCTACCGACTACAACTATAATTATTTCTGCTATGCACGCCCTTCATCTAGGATAACTACCGTAACTATCGATATCCTAACTGACTGATTCCCTTTAATTTCACACCAAACTATATGGGCCGATTTTACTGTGCGAGTTGACAAACATATAACTTGGTCGTACTTACAACAAAAAAATCTTTCGTCAAGGTACTTAAGATAACTGCAACAAAATTGGTCTAAAACCCTCTCAAATATAAAACAAAAAGCAGAAGACTATAAAATAAAGGTTAAACCAGACCACTTATAAGGAAAATTCAAAAACATATTGTGCCACATACAATTTTATCGAACCCGTAATTCCGTGCCGACGATAATCTTATGCAAAATGTATATGAAATTAAACAAGAAAATGTGCAGGTAACAATAAATAAATATAATGGCAAGGAAGATGTTTAACATAATTTCATGCAAAAATGCAGAAAAGTAAACAAAATTCATCATGAAAATTATCTTCTGCATATAGAAAAGGAAACATCAATATTCTTCACCTAATAGTGTCACTGTACATACCTTGACGTATTATTGTGAATTTACGCCGTATATCAAAATGGTGCTCGTCTAATCATTTTTATAATTTGTTTTTATACATTTTCAAATAATTTTTTATGCTTGTCTAATGATGTAGTTGATATCTGTTGCCGTTGCTTTTTACATATTTTATCAAATGTGCTTGATAAAAAATAGAAAAATTATTAGAATACAAGTGTGACAGAAGAAAAATTCATTCCAGTTTTTATCTAGTGATTTAGGTAGTTTTGTAGGTAGAAAAGTTCTTATTTCAAGTATATTAACCATACAATTCTGCGTTGACATTTGTCTTGCCTTTATCTAAAACTCGCATGTTAACTGTTTTGAATAAACCTCTAGCACTTATATATTATTTCTTTGTTTAAGGTTTTAGCTATTATAGTGTTAAGTTTTTTTTGGGGGGAGGAAGATGTAGAATATTCCAGCGGAAAACGGGCAATTCTTGTCCATAAAGATATGAGAAAATCATACAGTAAGGTTCGAACTCTCAACCTTAGTGTAAACACGGAGGGTATCAGAAGTACACAACACGAATTGTCATCGTGTGCTTCATTAAAATCAAACAATTTCTCATGTCGGGTGTTTTCAATTTGGACGTCTGGCTCCGACATATATATGCATTTAACTTCAGTCAAGACATATTTTACCATGAGTTTTCAAAGAAAACATGTAATATTGGATACAAATACATACAAGTAGCATTTAACAATAGATATAACTGAGGAACACATCTGATAATAGCCGATATGAACAAATACAGGAAAGATTGTCTCTAAATAGTGTAAACGTGCACGGATTAAAAACGATAGATGTACAGATAATATTTTCTACAACAAAAATAGTGGCCTCAATAGCCAATAGTTTAGGTCATCTATAGTTGTAAACACTCTCCGGCACAGAGAACATAACTGGTTCCCAGATATAACCTCTGCCACACGTCATTCCCCATTTACTGCGGGACTACATTTGTCGTCTGCTTGTAACGTTTGTAAAGAAAAAATGATGTTTGTAAAATAATACACGAGATCTTTTTAATTTTTATATAGTCTATTTATACATTTTTGATACAGTTTTGCATTACAATTACTGCATTTGTATTCGAAGCTTATCTGTCTTGAGAGATATGTCTCACAATGTCAACCAATGGTATGGCAGAGGTGATTGTGGTTGACGTAGGATACCCAGAATCCTTTGCGTGGAGATTGAGTTGTAAAGTGCCTGTCAACATCGATGATGTGGGTTCGGGTCACAAGATGTGCTTATGTATGAAAGGGTAAACTCAACCTCAATCTTAACTCTCAAGGATTTCTCTTTTCTACCGAAGGTCGGCGATCTTCATGGATAATTAGTCTTTCTCTCCAAATAAAAAACTGGACGCATAATAGCTAAAAAATTGCTATGACGGTAAACTCTATTCAAAAGCAAGCCAAAGCCAAATACTGTGATTACAAATATAAAAAAAACAAATACAAAAGCATTATAGTTAACACAACACACAAACTCCACAGAAGGAGTTAGGTCAGTGTAAAACCACGTGGGAAAAAATTGTATTTCCATCTTTTTGCCTGCTACTATCATGTTTAATCATAGTTATTAATAACAAGCTCTTTAATTATTTTACCATCAAAATAAATAAAATAAAATAAAATTGCGCTATTTACTTGGATCCTCTACAAAACCACGTGGTCTTGGGGAAAAAATTGTATTTTCATAGTGTTCACGTAGCAGGCTTGAATGATATATAGCTAAACAAAATTGTCTTCACCAACGTCTAAATTATTTAGTAAATAGTAAATAACGTTAGTTTATTTAAAAATACTGACACAATTTTGTATTTTTTATATTTTTAATTGTATTGAGCACTGCCATTCCCACAACCTCAAGACGAAGCAAGCGGAAGTCAACGAGTGCTTACGCTACCCCAACGGATGCGCTAGATGTTCCGGAAACTACAGACCCCCTTTCCGTAGCCGGACCAAGTAGTAGTAACAGACTGTATACAGCAAAAAATCGACACCAGTGTCGGTTACCACGAGAACAGTCGGAAAGCATTTTTCATAATGGCTTCCAATTTCTTGACAAGGTCACGTGATTTTCGATTTGAAAATTTGACGTTTTTATTTCACGATAGGTTAGCTTGCAAAACGGACTCGTACGCATATAAAAATTGTGGTATTGGCATATTCTGACAATATTTTGATCCCCGGATATCTGATTTTCATATTTTGTAAATCAAATATGACATACTGTGTAAAATTTTGAAGAATTTCACTGAAAAATGACGGCGAAGAAATGGCGGAAGTGAAATTCGTCGATTTAAAATATTGCACCACAAATCGAAACGATGTGGAAGCGCCTAGATAATGAAAAGAATAATAGAATTAACCATACGCTACATTTTGCACCCATCAGTTGATTTTTAGCAGTTCTAATACGCAATTGTGTCAGATTGTTCGCTCAAAAGTTTGCGTTTTTAAAGTGGGATAATTCGAAATGACGGATTGGAAACGATTTTTTAATCGAAAATACATATTTTTTTTTCATTCTGTCGTGTTTTACTCTCCATTTAGCTTTATTTACAGAAATTTTAAGTAACTTAATTAAATTTTGAAATAAAAATTATTTATAACTGTTTACTGACACCTTTAAAATTGAATGTATGAGGCTTTGGTTGGAATTATTTTTAAATTTAAAAAAAATTGGAATAGTTAGTAAATTTATTTCACATTAAACTGGCTTATATAAAAGGGTTAGCTATACATGCATGGCTAAATTCTAATAAGGTGGGTTAGTTTTTCAAAATAGAAAAAAATTGTCTATATTTAAAAGTGATCATAGATTCCTTCAATTCACTGTTTGTAATATAAATAGACAAGAAATGGATAGGCTTGTTAACAACAAAATTACTATGATTCATCATGTATAAGTTAGACTTTCCACGTGTCCCTTTGATTTTTATATATTATTTTGCTGTTGGAGAATTACATTTTTATTATCAAGGTTTGTATAAAAGTGGATAGCATAGAAATTGTTGAAAATAAAATCTTTTTACTATAAAAAATCAAAGGGACTTGTGGCAAGTCTATAGGTCATTATATATTTGTTGATGAACTAACTTATTCTTATATTATAGTTATTTTTTGTACCTCAATAAAAATATATTTCATCATACATGTCAACTAGAACCAGAAACATACAAATCAATTAGCTATACTAGTCCCAGTTAGAACCAAAGGCAAGTGGCAGAATGTAAAAAGGTTTTTTTTATTTATAAACAAGTACACAAAATGTAGAAATAAATCATGTCACACTTTGTTAAAGAAAAGTTTAATCAAATATTAATTTGATAAGGCCCCTTACAATATCATTTTTATCTGCAAAAAACATTACATAGAGTGTTTAATTAATGAGTTAGGCATTGATAGTTCACTAGGCAATCCTACTTACACATTCACTGCGCTTTCAAAAGAGGAGATTATTGAAAATCACAAATCGGTATTGGTATCCTTTGATCTCAAAGTCAGAGTCGAAGATTGTGATCTCCCTTTATTGTATTGGATTCCTAAACTTCACAAAAATCCATACAAACAGCGTTTCATAGCAGGATCG
Organism: Limnoperna fortunei; assembly: GCA_944474755.1. Classification (NCBI taxonomy): domain Eukaryota; kingdom Metazoa; phylum Mollusca; class Bivalvia; order Mytilida; family Modiolidae; genus Limnoperna; species Limnoperna fortunei. The sequence goes on from OX104113.1 coordinate 38,786,435, forward strand.
TCTAAGTGTACTACCAAAACAATATCGCAACTCCTGACCCCTATTTTAACACCAGTAAAAACGGGACTTCAAAAATACAGTGACATTTGCTACTCCAGAAGTGGAATAAATGAAATGTGGATATTAAAAAATTCAAAAGACCTGATAGACATCTTGAGGTCTGGATCTCTTTCCCATTGTAACAGCATTAAAACATTTGATTTTTCGACACTCTATACGGCCATCCCTCATACGCAGCTTAAAACCAGGCTAAAAGATCTTATAAAACGCTGCTTTTTCAAGAAAAACGGAAAGAGACGATATAAATACCTGGTAATTGGTCATGACAGATCTTACTTCGTCATCAATGACTCCAAAGCTAATACTAAATATACTGAAGACCAAATCTGTCACATGTTAGATTTTCTAATTGACAACATATTCGTCATGTTTGGAGGACATGTTTTTCAACAGACTGTTGGTATTCCAATGGGTACTAATTGTGCTCCTCTCCTCGCCGACCTGTTTTTGTACTCCTATGAGGCTCAGTTCCTAGAAGGCCTACTGAAGAAGAAAGAAAAGACTCTGGCCCAGACCTTTAATTTCACATTCCGTTATATTGATGATGTTTTGTCCCTCAACAATGCTAAATTTGGTGACTATTTACATTCAATTTACCCTAGCGAGCTTGAAATTAAAGACACCACCAATACACTAAGGTCAGCCTCTTACTTAGACTTACTTCTAGAAATAGACTCAGGAAAACTACAAACTAGGCTATACGACAAGCGTGATGACGTCAACTTCCCAATTGTCAACTTCCCGTTCATCGACAGCAACATTCCAGCAGCTCCAGCGTATGGTGTGTACATTTCACAACTTATACGTTATTCTAGATCCTGCGATCGTTATTCAGATTTTGTAGACCGATCACTGCTGTTAACTGCTAAACTACTCAAACAAGGGTTTGTTGTACCTATGTTGATGTTATCTCTCCAGAAGTTCTATGGTCGGCACCACGACTTAATTGATCGTTACGGGAAATCAGTGTCTCAAATACGATCTGACATTTTCGCTGAGTCATAGGTAGCGTTTCCTATTCCTGGATTTGACTTTTCCCTAGACAAGACAATGAGTAACTCGACGGGTGTCTAATTAGAGGCAGGCACTGCTTACTCGTTCGGAGCACCTTGGTGGTTTTTATTGGGTTCGGGTTACTCTCTTTCTGTTTTTTATGTTTTTTATTTTTGTGTTGTGTTTGTCTATATCCGGAGATGTAACTGTCCCTTGGTTTTTGGCTCTTGTTGTTCGGTGGGTTTCCTTGCTACTTTTTAAAATAAAACAGAAATTATGGATAACTAATTTAACAAAATGTAGTAAAATGTAAAAGTTCATTACTTACAAGTATAAAATACTCACTTAGGATGAGTAATATTTATTGGGTGTTATAAAATCTTGTATTTCAATTAGAACTGAAGCACAAATCTGCATTGCACTTCTAAAGTTTTTAATTACATATGTTTCTAACTAGACAACAGTTTTTCAGAACATTGTGTTGTTCTTTTTAGAAATTTTTTGTTTATAAGAATTTTATTTCAGCTGCAAGCAACAGAAAATATATTGCAAATATGCACCTACTTCAAAATTGTTATTAACATCAGGCCATAATTACAATTGTCTCTGTTATCATCATATCAGATCAGTGTGTAAGTTGACAAATCTTCAAATAATTTTATATTGCACAAAATTCTGACATTTTCCTCATGTTATAGTGATATGTATGTAGTAGATTGTTATGTTCCTTTGTAAGGCAGTACTGTACTATAAATACTACAGTCTAGAATTTTATGTCACTATAATTCATAATTTTATCTAAAAGTTTCCGGCGTAAAATTAGCAATTATCACAAACCTTGGACAGCTCTGATCTCCTTGTAAGTTGTATAACAACGGCTTTGCAGTCCGTCAAATTTACAACTGGTTTGGGTCAAATTTTACTTTTTTCATGAATAGAATAATAATATAAATAAATAATTTAACAAAATCAGATCCCTTTATCATAGTATAGGTGGCTATTTTGACTACTAATGGGCAAAAATACTACAAATAACGAGAATTGTTCAAGCTACCATGTGCTTTTGGGGACCCCCGAAATGAATGACGACTGCGCAGTAACGACAATAAGAAGCTGTTTCTTACCTTTATCGTCGGTTCTTCATATCATCTAGTTTAAAAGTAACCAGTAATAATGAATATTCAGTACCTAATACGCAATTGTGTCAGATTATTCCGAGCTTTAAAATTGTAAACAGTAGTCACCGCCATCTTCCGGTCATTACGCACAAAGTTAACCTCGATTTTTATGTATTTAATTTGCATTAAAGCATATCATAACATAACAAATACAGCTAAAATAGTTTTAAAATTATATTTCACATGATTTTATATTTTTCTTTCCAATATTTATTATAATTTCATGCATTTTCCGCAAGGTCATGAAAACTATGGAAAAAAACATTTGACAAGACAAGACAAGACAATTTTATGAAACCAATCATGGTGCCCAATATTGAGCTAATCAATCAAAATATATAATCATCATAAAGAAAACATGATGTTTTGCGCCATCTAGCGGCCGTTAAATTTTTATTATCTCCACTTGTTTCTCTGTCAAGAAAATCGCGGTTTTAACGGTCAAATCAGGGAAATGCTTTCCGACTGAGAAGTGCTCATGATGAAACGATGCAGAATGAGACGGAGTGCCAGCCCAACAAAGCAGCAGGTATAAATATTTGTCCACCAAACACGCAACATACATGCACATTTCCTCAACCTGTTCACGTTCAAAATGCACAAGGTAACAATAACATTGCCAGTAATGTTCATGTCCTACAAATTGAACGGGTGCCAAGCATTCATGCACAGTTAGGTTTAAATGTTTCACAAGTGGTGAAAAGCAGAATCACTAACGGAGAATACGTTGATTTAGATAATATCCTCCACTCAAATAGACACCCATCGCTTAAGGGGAAAACACCATCGTTATGATAGATGGGGTCTTAACAACCAAAGATTGATTGATTGATTGGATGTTTGCTATATTCAGGACGGGAACAAGTTAACAAACAACACATCAATTGAAAAAATGGTGGAATGGGACACAGGGAACAAAATTTTGACTGCCACTGGAAAATTACGGAGTATTGGGTAGGGTTGGAGAATTTAGCCTTTTGTAGCGGCTACAATGAGCCTACTCTTTTTCAAAATCAACAAAAGGGATCTTTATCGTGCAAGGAGCGTGGCACTCTCCAAACACGTTACCCAGTATGGTCCGCGGCCAGGCTTTCCGTATTATGACCTGACAACCCCAACGAGAGGGTCTCCCCTATCCGCCACCCGGGGACGCGCTAGGCTGCTATTTGGGTCGAGCAATGGTAACCGCCCCAATATGGTCCAAGAACAACCAAAGAAAAATCGAAACAAGTGGTTAACACTATTGAGAAATGGACAAATTCTTATCTAGTCGTTACTAGCATATATATTAGTGCTCACCCAGAAAAATACAAGGTCTTTTAAAATATATGCACACAGTACGTTTGGGTACATCACGCATGCGTGGTCAAGGTTAGAAAGAATATGACCACCAGTTCAGGTTAAAAATGGCATTTGATCCAAGCAAATCGTAGGACACTGTCGATAGTGAGTTGTGGTTAATGTACATGACTAGTGATTGTAGCAATACATTAAATGTTCTGGCAGAATAAAAACGTACTGGGCAAATTAGTACCTTCAAAAAATGCTATAATTTCAATTATAAAGGATCATGCGACCGTAATCCATGTATTTACCAACACTTGTGATTTAAATGCTCAATGCCGAATCATCCTTGTTTATCATGTCCCCTAAATTCAAATCAGCCCCAGCTTGCGGTTCGCCTCTTCTGTCCTAGAATACCTGGCCAATATTTTTCCAATGCACTCCAAAGACCCACAAGGTATGGCCAACCAAGAACTGGTCAAAGCTTTCAAGCACCCTTCTTGCAATTAGGAAATTCTCCAATCAAAATTGAACCATTCATTAAAGAACGAGACATATCCACTAGAATGTTGCAGAGGTATTAAAGGAGGGGTTTTTGCATGGTTTTCGTTTAAAATATACTAGTCCTAGAGAGCATAGGGAAAGTCAAAATCTCAAATCTGCATATGAACACAAAGCAGAATTGATTAATAAAGTTAAAAAAGAAATAGAATTAGGTCGCATAGCGGGTCCTTTCGATTCCTTGTCATTGCCAAACCTGCAGGTATCACCAGTAGGCATTGTTCCAAAGTCTGATGGGCTATCCTGGAGGCTTATTACACACTTGTCTTACCCCCAATTTTTGGAATTAATGATCATATTGATCCGGAATTTTGCTCTGTTCGTTACACATCATTTGACAGGGTTGTGGATATAAGTTCATTAGGAAAACATGCAATTGGCAATTGTAGAAATAAAAAATGCCTGTCGTATTTTAAAGGTCCATCCTGAGATTTTGAGCTGCTTGGCTTTAAAATTGATAATAAATATTATGAAGACAAAAATTTACCAATGGGCTGGTTAATATCCTGTAACTTGTTTGAAAACTTCTCTACATTTCTGCACTGGCTTGTCGAGAAAAAAATCTGGCTTGAATACCTTAGATCACTATCTAGATGATTTTATTTTTGCTGGTAAATCGGGTTCAAATCACTGTAAACGTTTAAGGGACTGTTTTGTGGATTCCTGTGATAATTTGAGAGTTCCATTACCACAAGAAAAGTCTATAGGGCCAACTACTCTTCTAAAGTTTTTAGGCCTAATTATTGACACTGACGAAATGCATATGCTTATTAAAATTCTCGATGAGAAAGTAGTCGCGTTAACTAAATTGTTAGAGGGTTATGTAAACAAAAACAAAATTAAACTGAGAGAACTGCAGTCTTTAGTGGGGTCGCTAATTTTTTTCTCACAAGCTGTGCTAGGGCCTTTAATAGGCGCTTTTATGACTTGACTGTAAAAGCAAAACTTCCCCACCATTCTATAAGGCTTACACCAGAAGTTAAAGCTGACCTGGTTGAGGGTTCTTAAATTATTCAATGGAATGTCTTTCTTGCCAGAAAGTCAGTGGTCAGACAATGCAGTTTTGCATTTGTACACGGACAGTTCTCAGATTGCAGGGGGGGTGCATTTTATTCCAAAAAATGGGTGTGCATATCTTGGCCAAAATCGTGGCAGGACAATGAAATTATCAGAGACATTACTTTCCTAGAGTTTATATCTGTAATACTTGCTTGAGAACTATGGGGGAATCTCTTGAGGAACAAAAAGATAAAATTGCATATTGACAATTTAGGACTGGTTGAAATTTTGAACAGCCAATCCTCGAGATCAAAAAGAATTATGCATCTTATGCGAATATTTGTTTTTCACATTTTAAATCGTAATATTATATTTCGTGCATGTAACATTACAGGTGTTTTAAATGATATAAGTGATGCAATCTCTCGACAGGATTGGTCCAGATTCGGACGGTTAGCACCAGATGCCAACTCAGAACCAGATCAAATTCCCAAACAGTTTCAAGATCTGATTTACAACATGAAGCTGACAGATTGATAGAATATTCTTTTGCTTTAAATTCACATAACTCGCACATTACTGGCTTGTCAGCATTCGAAATTTTTGTAAAGTTAATCAACACGGTTTGCACCTGGCCACCCGAAACTGATGACATTGTTCAATGTATTGCTTTTCTATTGTTAAAAAAGTGTCATTTAATACAGCCAAATCATACATTTCAGCGATAAGTGATAAATGCAAAATTTTGAATCTTTGCATACTACTCGGCAGTTTATTGTAAAGAAATGTCTCGAGGTCATGCGAAGGGCGAAGTCCATAGCGACACTAGGCTCCCAATAACGGACAATATATTATTACAAATTGTTTCAAAATTGCCAGGCATATCCTTTAACATAATATATATATATATAAGTTGTTTAAAGCAGCTTTTGTAGCAGCATTTTGGGGGCTATTTAGAGTTGGCGAAATCACACTTGCGAAGAGCAGACATGTAAGCCAGATAATTTCATACAAAGATTTAAACTTTGAGGTTTTCAAAAACGGACCAGACTGGGAAAGGTGATCAAAGTTATATTAAGAAAAACCAAAGGTTTAATTTGCCCTGTTACAAGCTTGCAGGAATATTTGGAATCCAGGCCAAAAATCTCTGGTCCATTATTTTGTCATTTTAATGGGAGTCCAATTACTAGATATCAATTCTCGGCTTTGTTAAATAAGTCCTTGTCAAGAGCTGGTTTAAACTTTTAAAGGTTTACATCTTACTCCTTCCGCATAGGTGGAGCTAGTTACATGGCAAGGGAAGGCCACAATGAAGAAATAATGGCTAAGGGCCGTTGGAAATCCTTGTCATACAAGGGATATATAAGTTAATGTAATGTCTTTGTAGGTCCTGCATCAGTATGGATTCTGGGATCATCCATTGTTAAAAAGGGGTTTCTTCACTCCAGAGGTAGAAAGGGAGGTCCTAATCTTGTAATTGACAATAACGAAGTTGAAATACTTTGGCAAGGCTATAGTGGGTTAACACTTGCTCAAGTGACAGATAAGTTGTTAACTTTATTTAAAATATGTGACGACCCAAACACGATAGTGATACATTGTGGGGGCAATGATATTGGACAATTACAATTGTATACAGCAAGGGATCTAGTAAAACGCATTTTGAATTTTTTAAGAAAAAAATTTCCCACAACACGTCTTTTATGGTCACAAATACTTCCCAGAAATAACCGGCGGGTTTCAAGCAACTCGAAAGCAATGAATAGGGCCAGGCAGAGGCTAAACAACTATGCAGCAACCGAGATTATCAGGTATGGTGGCTATTATATTAAATACCCAAATATAAAAGCAATTAATTAGACCTTGTGGGCCAGTGACCAAGTTCACCTCTCAGATTCGGGCAATGAAATATTCCTTGAAACTCTCAAGGTTTCTATAGTAACATTTTTTACAACAAAGGAAAGTATTTTTCCTTAACGTTTTTAGTGTAAGTTTACAATTTTTGTAGGTTTTGTATATAAGGCTAGACTCTGCTGAATACAGTCAAGGTGACGCTTCCCTTGCCATGTAGCGGAGGTCATAATCATTGAAAATATGCTTATGACCTTCGGGTCATTGCGCGTCACCTTGAATCTTGACAACTGGTCACCCAGGGTCAAGTGAAATTTTGACGTTAACTTGTTTATTCACTGGATTTAATGTGAAATGGTACAATTGTAAATAAATTCATTATTTTATCACTATGACCGTATAAATTTGCTTAAATGAACGTTGTGATGCTAATATTGAAGCTAGATTTGCAGGAGAATCAACTATTTTGGGTTAAGTTGGAAATGAGAAATTTCAAGATCAATATGTTATGACTTGTTTACGTCATTTATTTATATTGACATTCAATGACTAAGGCCATTCGTTGGTCAGTCTTTGTCTAAAGTTTTGACAAGAAACACCGTCATTTGTATCGTTGCATAATCTTCTAGACTTGTATATTATTTTTTGTTTATGCTGTATCGTCATGTTTGTCGATCCGATACTTAATAAGCTTGCTGGTTGGTAGACTCTTTAGACTTTAATACAATATTTTGAACTACCTGTATTGTGTTTTTACACGATCCCAGTGGACTTATATTATTCCATCACCTAAAGAAAAAATACTTTAAGCATTTAGAGTTAAACGCCACTGATGAGTCTTAAGTAGACGAAACGCGCGTCTGGCGTAATGAATTTGTCACCTTGGTAATTTTGATTACATCTTGTTGGAATATTGAGCAAAGCAAAGTAACAGCACGGCACGTCCGCGGCTGGCGGACTTGTGAAGCAACTATTTTGGGTTAAGTTGGAAATGAGAAATTTCAAGATCAATATGTTATGACTTGTTTACGTCATTTATTTATATTGACATTCAATGACTAAGGCCATTCGTTGGTCAGTCTTTGTCTAAAGTTTTGACAAGAAACACCGTCATTTGTATCGTTGCATAATCTTCTAGACTTGTATATTATTTTTTGTTTATGCTGTATCGTCATGTTTGTCGATCCGATACTTAATAAGCTTGCTGGTTGGTAGACTCTTTAGACTTTAATACAATATTTTGAACTACCTGTATTGTGTTTTTACACGATCCCAGTGGACTTATATTATTCCATCACCTAAAGAAAAAATACTTTAAGCATTTAGAGTTAAACGCCACTGATGAGTCTTAAGTAGACGAAACGCGCGTCTGGCGTTATGAATTTGTCACCTTGGTAATTTTGATTACATCTTGTTGGAATATTTGAGCAAAGCAAAGTAACAGCACGGCACGTCCGCGGCTGGCGGACTTGTGAAGCAACTATTTTGGGTTAAGTTGGAAATGAGCAATTTCAAGATCAATATGTTATGACTTGTTTACGTCATTTATTTATATTGACATTCAATGACTAAGGCCATTCGTTGGTCAGTCTTTGTCTAACGTTTTGACAAGAAACACCGTCATTTGTATCGTTGCATAATCTTCTAGACTTGTATATTATTTTTTGTTTATGCTGTATCGTCATGTTTGTCGATCCGATACTTAATAAGCTTGCTGGTTGGTAGACTCTTTAGACTTTAATACAATATTTTGAACTACCTGTATTGTGTTTTTACACGATCCCAGTGGACTTATATTATTCCATCACCTAAAGAAAAAATACTTTAAGCATTTAGAGTTAAACGCCACTGATGAGTCTTAAGTAGACGAAACGCGCGTCTGGCGTAATGAATTTGTCACCTTGGTAATTTTGATTACATCTTGTTGGAATATTTGAGCAAAGCAAAGTAACAGCACGGCACGTCCGCGGCTGGCGGACTTGTGAAGCAACTATTTTGGGTTAAGTTGGAAATGAGAAATTTCAAGATCAATATGTTATGACTTGTTTACGTCATTTATTTATATTGACATTCAATGACTAAGGCCATTCGTTGGTCAGTCTTTGTCTAAAGTTTTGACAAGAAACACCGTTATTTGTATCGTTGCATAATCTTCTAGACTTGTATATTATTTTTTGTTTATGCTGTATCGTCATGTTTGTCGATCCGATACTTAATAAGCTTGCTGGTTGGTAGACTCTTTAGACTTTAATACAATATTTTGAACTACCTGTATTGTGTTTTTACACGATCCCAATGGACTTATATTATTCCATCACCTAAAGAAAAAATACTTTAAGCATTTAGAGTTAAACGCCACTGATGAGTCTTAAGTAGACGAAACGCGCGTCTGGCGTTATGAATTTGTCACCTTGGTAATTTTGATTACATCTTGTTGGAATATTTGAGCAAAGCAAAGTAACAGCACGGCACGTCCGCTGCTGGCGGACTTGTGAAACAACTATTTTGGGTTAAGTTGGAAATGAGAAATTTCAAGATCAATATGTTATGACTTGTTTACGTCATTTATTTATATTGACATTCAATGACTAAGGCCATTCGTTGGTCAGTCTTTGTCTAAAGTTTTGACAAGAAACACCGTTATTTGTATCGTTGCATAATCTTCTAGACTTGTATATTATTTTTTGTTTATGCTGTATCGTCATGTTTGTCGATCCGATACTTAATAAGCTTGCTGGTTGGTAGACTCTTTAGACTTTAATACAATATTTTGAACTACCTGTATTGTGTTTTTACACGATCCCAGTGGACTTGTATTATTCCATCACCTAAAGAAAAAATACTTTAAGCATTTAGAGTTAAACGCCACTGATGAGTCTTAAGTAGACGAAACGCGCGTCTGGCGTAATGAATTTGTCACCTTGGTAATTTTGATTACATCTTGTTGGAATATTTGAGCAAAGCAAAGTAACAGCACGGCACGTCCGCGGCTGGCGGACTTGTGAAGCAACTATTTTGGGTTAAGTTGGAAATGAGAAATTTCAAGATCAATATGTTATGACTTGTTTACGTCATTTATTTATATTGACATTCAATGACTAAGGCCATTCGTTGGTCAGTCTTTGTCTAAAGTTTTGACAAGAAACACCGTTATTTGTATCGTTGCATAATCTTCTAGACTTGTATATTATTTTTTGTTTATGCTGTATCGTCATGTTTGTCGATCCGATACTTAATAAGCTTGCTGGTTGGTAGACTCTTTAGACTTTAATACAATATTTTGAACTACCTGTATTGTGTTTTTACACGATCCCAGTGGACTTGTATTATTCCATCACCTAAAGAAAAAATACTTTAAGCATTTAGAGTTAAACGCCACTGATGAGTCTTAAGTAGACGAAACGCGCGTCTGGCGTAATGAATTTGTCACCTTGGTAATTTTGATTACATCTTGTTGGAATATTTAACAAAGCAAAGTAACAGCACGGCACGTCCGCGGCTGGCGGACTTGTGAAGCAACTATTTTGGGTTAAGTTGGAAATGAGAAATTTCAAGATCAATATGTTATGACTTGTTTACGTCATTTATTTATATTGACATTCAATGACTAAGGCCATTCGTTGGTCAGTCTTTGTCTAAAGTTTTGACAAGAAACACCGTCATTTGTATCGTTGCATAATCTTCTAGACTTGTATATTATTTTTTGTTTATGCTGTATCTTCATGTTTGTCGATCCGATACTTAATAAGCTTGCTGGTTGGTAGACTCTTTAGACTTTAATACAATATTTTGAACTACCTGTATTGTGTTTTTACACGATCCCAGTGGACTTATAATATTCCATCACCTAAAGAAGAAATACTTTAAGCATTTAGAGTTAAACGCCACTGATGAGTCTTAAGTAGACGAAACGCGCGTCTGGCGTAATGAATTTGTCACCTTGGTAATTTTGATTACATCTTGTTGGAATATTTGAGCAAAGCAAAGTAACAGCACGGCACGTCCGCGGCTGGCGGACTTGTGAAGCAACTATTTTGGGTTAAGTTGGAAATGAGAAATTTCAAGATCAATATGTTATGACTTGTTTACGTCATTTATTTATATTGACATTCAATGACTAAGGCCATTCGTTGGTCAGTCTTTGTCTAAATTTTTGACAAGAAACACCGTCATTTGTATCGTTGCATAATCTTCTAGACTTGTATATTATTTTTTGTTTATGCTGTATCGTCATGTTTGTCGATCCGATACTTAATAAGCTTGCTGGTTGGTAGACTCTAGACTTTAATACAATATCTTGAACTACCTGTATTGTATTTTTACACCATCCCAGTGGACTTATATTATTCCATCACCTAAAGAAAAAATACTTTAAGCATTTAGAGTTAAACGCCACTGATGAGTCTTAAGTAGACGAAACGCGCGTCTGGCGTAATGAATTTGTCACCTTGGTAATTTTGATTACATCTTGTTGGAATATTTGAGCAAAGCAAAGTAACAGCACGGCACGTCCGCGGCTGGCGGACTTGTGAAGCAACTATTTTGGGTTAAGTTGGAAATGAGAAATTTCAAGATCAATATGTTATGACTTGTTTACGTCATTTATTTATATTGACATTCAATGACTAAGGCCATTCGTTGGTCAGTCTTTGTCTAAAGTTTTGACAAGAAACACCGTCATTTGTATCGTTGCATAATCTTCTAGACTTGAAATATAAATATTTGATATTAACCCTGTATTTCTGATGTTTCAGAAATCGCTGGATAAATATATTATATGGTTGTCACAATACTTAGACGTTTGTATATAATTTACTTACTGTGGCTGCATGACAAGTAACTTTGTCATCCTATATAATATATACAAAAATGCTGAATTAGATTACTGTCAGATTAATACGTATTGGTTACAAAAATTCCATCGTCACACGCTAGTACAAATGTACTATGTCTAAGATTCACCCCGATTAATGAAGCTATATTTTTATATATAGGGGATTTGGCCGAGGGGTCTAGACCGCTGGACATAGTGCAGGCGAATTGATGCCACAGTGTCACAACGGTGTGAGTTCGAATCCCGCTGAGGAAGAGCAAAAATTTGACAGTGTTAAAAATCTAATTCAAACAGTGTTGGGCTTAATTTGTAGACGTATATATAAATATTTGATTACATGCTAGGTGGGACGGCTCAAAAATCAAATCTGTGTGTACAGATGATTTTAGGAGTGGAAATTACAACGACATTGTTTGGTTAATTCATTAGACACTTATAAATATCATTTATCTTAACTATGTATCTTTAGTGCATTTCTAAAGATCCAATGTTGAAATACAATCAGATGTTGGGCATATATAAATAGACAATTATAAATAGAAATTCAAAACAACTATATGCACGCATCTGTATAATTGCTTACAGATCTATTCTGATTGTATGAAAATAGTTGTAATTAAAGTTCAAGTCGCACAAAAACATTGTGTATGTAAATGACATGTTCAACCAAAAGTAACACTAGGCCAGTGAAACTCCGTTTTTTAGCGGACGGATCTGGTCTAGAGATTACACCTCTGTCTTTACATGCTTGTCGCAGTCGCCATAGATGTTATAAACTGACACGAGTTTGATTCCCGAGGTGGGACGGCTCAAAAATCAAATCTGTGTGTACAGATGATTTTCAGAGTGGACATTACAACGACATGCATTGTTTGGTTAATTCATTAGACACTTATATATATATATATATATATATATATATATATATATATATATATATACAGTAATTTTTATATAATATTTTGAACTAACTGTATTGTGTATTTACACGATCCCAGTGGACTTGTATTATTCCATCGCCAAATGAAAAAAATACTTAAGCTTTTAGAGTTAAACGCCACTGATGAGTCTTGAGTAGACGAAACGCGTGTCTGCCGTAAGAAATTTGTCACCTTGGAATTTTGATTATATCTTGTTGGAATATTTGAGCAAAGCCAAGTAACAGCATGGCACGTCCGCGGGTGGCGGACTGTGAAACAACTATTTTGGGTTAAGTTGGATTGAGAAAGTTTAAGATCAATATGTTATGACTAGTTTACGTCATTTATTTATATTGACATTCAATGACTAAGGCCATTCGTTGGTCAGTCTTTGTCTAAATTTTTGACAAGAAACACCGTCATTTGTATCGTTGCATAATCTTGTAGACTTGTATATAAAGCGGGTTCCGATGTTTAGCAACAGAGACATATAATTACATTTTAACAATTAGCAGTTCCAAAATTATCTGCATGCATGCACATGATGAATGCCTCCTTCCTACCAAAAGTTGCGAGTGAGTGATCTAACTTTGATATAACATGCACATTTGACCCATCTTTTCTTTTCCTAAAAATGTCAAACAACATTTAAATACTGGCCACATATAACATGGTAACAAATGAGTAAGGATGTAAATACATACATGTAGTTGCTACATGTATGTGTATGCGATCATCACTACCCTGGATCTTCCCAGAACTCGAGCCCTTAAGCATATAATAAAAAGAATACTTCACAGTCTTGTAGCTCCTACGAGTATTTTGGATATATACTTATAATACACTACGCACGTGAATGTATACACGTTTATAATAATATCCTACATACTGTTAATACCTGCGTTTCTGATTTGATGATTGACGTCACGTGGTGACCCCATATGTTCTGTACATAGTTAGTAGGCAAGAGTCAGCGTTTTTGGCTACATTGTAACACAAAAAAATAAAAGGATTTGCTTGAATTTCGATGTTTTAAAATTGTCGGTAGGTTACACAATCAGTTGCTTATAATTTAGATTATCTGATCATATCCTCGAATTAAGAATGGGATTTAAATGTAGGCTCCTCGGGAACTCGGTATGTGTAACTACTGTAACCAATTAAAATTGACGATGAAGCTCATTTCGTTTTACACTTTGAATACAAATAAAAATTATAGAGGCCCTTTATTTACACATTTCAATGTTTTAGCCAAAAATCACGACCTTGAATGTTTAATATAAAATAGTAAACAACATAACTTTTTGGCAAATTCTTATGTGCCTTACTTGCTTAAACGAACGTTTTGAAGCAAATATTGAAACTCCATTTGCAGGAGTTATGTGCCTTATAATTACTGTACATATATGTGTGCGTACTTTGATGAAAATTACCTGGGCAGTGCGTTTTATTGGATTAAAACTCCATGTGCAGGAGTTATGTGCCTTGTACATGCTTTGCTGGGGCTGCAGCGTACAAGAATTTGTTGGCAGCCCTATTTATGGATTTCATCAACGGCCGAGTCCAACAGTGCCAATACCGTACCTTTATTTTGTTTCCTTTTATTAAGACTTAATAAAAATAAACTTAAAAAATTGTTGTTATTTACATTAAATTAAGTAAATAGTCAAGTTGTCAGACAGCAAAGTAGAAGGGATATATTATAAATGTATGTACCTACAGTATCAAGCCGTAAAATCTAGTCCGTCTGGTCATAGATGTACACAATTTTAAAACTAATATATTATTTCTATAGCTGTCCAGGCAGGTTATTTGTCCCGTTGTTGTTTGTTGTTGGAGTTTCTCTGATAAAAGAAATGATCCAATCCAATTTTGACCAACAATAATGCTATTAAAATTAGCTGTCAGGTTTCAATTTTAAGTAAAAGTATTACTCCCACTGTTTAAGAGTAGTATAGTACGTGTTGGAGTTGTACATGAATTCACCAGCTTAAATATTCATTTTTTTACAAATTTATTCTACAAATTTATAAAGATAGAAATCTAAGAATATTAATTATTATCAGTTAAATGTAAATTAAATATATGGTTACAGTTTAAATTAAATTGTAACTCCAACGGTATTATTACACTTATTGGAGAAATAAGCAAATTTGCGACAGCTGTTTATTTTTTTATAAATGTATTCTATAAATCCATAGAAATAAAAATCTTTAAAACAAATTGCACAAAACCTGACCTAAATGCATGTAATCGACATACTCGAACTAAATAACTTTTTATAAAACATATGTTTTTCTGTACTTGTTACATAAAAGTTGTAAAAACATGTGCACAAAATAATTTTTCATTCTATTATCATTACAGAGGGAAATGCCGCGTAAGGACTGGATGAAGGAGAAACATTATGTACTTGTGTGCACATCCATTACAGTCACGTGTTTAATTCAGATAGAATGCTTGCAAAAAACAAAATAAAACGGAAGCAGAAAACAATTCAAATTGACTAAGAAATTTTTCACATTCTTCACAACAAAATGTAATATCTTTTGTTCATAATGAGTTGTCAATTATAGGTTTGTGTACGTTTAGTTTTGCTAAAAAATAATTTTAAGCTATCTTATTTATATTCTTATAATAATAGTTTGTGTTTGTAAATTTTTAACACAAGATATATCAATAAAATGTCTAATTAACATTTGAAGTGCTCGTTACAAAGTGGTTTTTAGCAAATTTGTAGCTAAACCATGATCATGGGCGTCAAGTTTTTTACGGTGAAAATTGGAGTACACTACACAATTTTCAGTTATATTATGAACATCATTTAAAATCTTTATCCAGATAAAATTGAATTATTCTTGTTGGTTATACGTATAGTGCTTTTTCCTCAGTCTTTATCTTTCATTTCATAAATGTATGCTTTTTTGTATATTCTTTGATTTTTTTACTGTTCAATATTTTTTTATTGCGAAAATCCAAAAGAAAAAATTTTCTCACGATAACCTTTTCCATATTTCATTATATAATACTTTTATTTACACGTCATAAATTTCATAAATCGTCCTTGACTTTTGTTTCTGCAATTTTACATTTGTATGTCAGCCATTTTTGTTTCTAAAAAGTTTTAATTACCACGCGTAAACAGCAAACGTTATTGCCTCAGAGGGGTTTGAACAGACAACAATCGCATGTTCCTAGCTTACTATTTAGTTCTAAATTAGGTTGAAATTTTCGCCTTATCAAAATAAAAAAAACCGCCGCATTTTAAAACGCTTTCAATTGGCATCTTTTTGGATCTACCTAAACAGTATTAGTGCGACATTACTCGGTAAGCAGATTACATTAACCCTTGGTGCAACATTTTTCATTTACGCAAGATCTCAGAATATTATTGACATTTGCCAAAGTACGCCTACTTATAGTATAGGTTTATTTTCATTAAAGAATTAATAAAATGTAATAAAATGCCATCAAAGATACGAGTGTTATACGCGCGTTTCATCTTTTCAAGACCCATCAGTGGCGAATTCTATCTTAAGAAATGAGTATGTTGTAGCGCCTTTCTTATCAAAATTTCAAAACATACCAAAAAAAAAGACATGTAAGGACTGATGCAACTTTGATCAACAATAATGTTTTATTAAAATTACCTTTCATGTTGAAATTCTATATAAACGTTACTGTCATTATTTAAGAGTAATATAATACGTATAATACAAATATTCACCAGCAGCTTAAATGTTTTTTCCTTACAAATTTATTCTACTAATCTATAAAAAATGAAATATATAAGAAAATAATTACACCAAACATAATTTACAAGAAAAACGCTATAACTTTGTAGAAAACACTGTTTTTATGTACTTGTAACATTTAAATTTAAAAACATATGCATAAAAATTATTGTATTAGTGAATTATACCACACTAGGAAATGCTTCGAAAGGACAAGTTAAATGAATCATTTCTTAATTAATCTTTGTCAGCCACGTGTTGACATGTGTTGCATACAGATAAGAATGCTTGGTAAAAGATCCTTTAATTGACTAAGACTGAACGTTTTACATTCTTCAAACAAAGAAGATATCTTCTGCTCACGTTTGGTTTATTCTTTAAAGTTGTGGATAAGAGAAGCAGCCCATTTTTTCCCTTTTTGTATCAAATTGATATGCATATTTCTTCAAAAGTTTTTGGTAAACATAAACAGTTCATAATAATGGATTTTTACATGTTGTTATTATTCCAATTTCCAGGTATGCATAATTTGGGAATAAAAGCTGTCACCCGTATCACTCACCCATAAATAACATTACTGCAGTACGATCCCTCTATGCTTTTCATACCATAGATCACAGTCTCTGTTTGACCTGGTTAAACAGCATGTTTATTTTGCATAAAATTTGCTTTTCAATATGTATTGTACTACTTTCAAGATCACCATTTGTATATAGTTCCATTTATTGTCTTTAAATATACTCATATTTAAAACTTTGAAGATATCCAAATTCTTAGACCTTTGATTTATTAAATAATAAGCTTTGTGTATGACAAAAATATTCATTTTAGGCGATATTGTATAGAAAAAATTAAATCTCCTTAATTTTATATCCAAAAATGTTTTAAAATTAGCAATGATTCCTTAAACCAAATTTTTCTTGTCGCAATTATCTCATTTTTAAAGACATCTTAATGTTTACAATTAGGAAAACAAAGTTGATATGTTTCAAAATGAAGGCACAAAATACATGATCTTGGTTGTAAGTAATGTTCTCCGCATGTAATTTAACAGTTTCCAGCGCCTCATTGTACAATGTTTTTTACAAACTTGAAAAAATAAAGTAAAACGTGCATTTTCGTTTGAAAGATGATCCTCAAATCTTATAAAGATACACTCTATGTTTCTGTATGATGTCTTGAATTTGTTTAATATTAAATCCTATATATTTATTTTGATGTAGACATATTGATTAACATGAATAATTTTATGTAAATATGACTTTATTAACCTTCTAAGAGGTTGTTCTCGTTCATTTAGTACATGCTTTATTTCACTTTCTTTAGATACTTTTACACGACTTTGAATGAAGTATACATGAAATATACACGTTCTTATAAAATGATCTTTTTTTAACTTTGATCATGAAAAATGTACCACCTTGGTCTTTCATGCAGTGATACCTTTTTTTAGTTGTCTAGATTTATCTTCTTAATTCTTTTCTTTAAAATGATCGGATTTTAGCACTTTTTAATTTTTTTCCCTACAGAATGCTTTATATTTTAGCTAGTATTACCCTAAATATCTACTATTTTATTTATACATTTAACTTTATCTTTTTAGACATTGTATTTTTTTTCTCTGGCCCCTTTTTAATAATCTTACTTCTATCTTGAAAAGTCCCACGTTATAATTAGATTTTTTCTTTTCTAGTTTCTTGTACTTATATGTCTCTTCGTCCAAAATAATGTTGGTTTATTAAAATTTATCTTTCGTTTTATTTCTTGCATATAGGTCAAATGTTAATTAAATAGCCAAATTATCCTAATATTTTATTATAGTAGCTTTTATTACAATACTTTTTACTTTTTGTCTGATACTAATTTTATCAGAAAGATTTTTTCTGCTAGAAAAATTTATAATACTTTTTTATCATCCGTGTTATATATTTAGTACTTTTATTCTCCATATATCTTTTAACTTTAATGTTTTAATTTTGTTGTCAAGCTATTACTTTTCTTTTTTTTTATCTTTTTTCTTTCTTATTGCTTTAAGCTTTCGTTTAATTTTTTCTAATGTGCGTCTTTATCTCTTTGTCCGAATTAGTCGAAAATATATGCATGTATTGATTAAAGTTAAAATACTTGATCCTATTTCAATTTTAAGTAGGAGAAAATTGACATCATTATTTCATAAAAATCAATAAGTTTATGATTTAGTTCTGTCTTCAGAAAAAAGTGAGACTAATTGTGAATTTTTCTTTCCAAAACTATGGTAAAACTTACCGTTAAATTTACTTTTAGCCAGTTACAAAAATTGTCTTTCTTACATATTTCCCTTAAACCAAAAGTACTAATCTGTTACAATCTTTTATTACTGGTTTTTGTATTCTTAATCTTGTTCGGCCATACGGAACCATATTCATGCATTAATTGATTTTTGACACGCATCTGCAACGTGTAACAAAAAGGATTTCGTGAAATTAAATCTGTAGTTCATAAGTATTTTATTTTTCTAAAAAATGTACTAATCTATTACAAAATATTTGTTTCTTTTGGATTCTTATTATAGTTCGTCCTGATGGAACCAGATTCATGCATTAATTGATTTTTGTATATACATATGCAACGTGTAACAAAAATGATTTTACAAGTTACAATTTTAGTTTAGAAATGATTTTTAAGGAATTTGGTGATCACCGTCTTAAATGAATTCATTGTGTTGCCAATACGATGCCTAAACGATGACGTAATTTGCATGATAAACAATGATGTAATTAAAAATATGGTTTCTCATCAAAATTAGCATCATATAACTTCTATATTGCACCATAACTAAAATGTCTCCTTCATCAGACGCAACCCGTTTTTAAGAAGGGAAGGGGGCGTTTTATGTTGTATTCAAGTATTTTCAATAAGAAAAAACTGTAATTTGACTGGAATTTATCAAGTTTGACTCACACTATTCAAAAGTATAGAATGAAACAACCGACTTACCTTTTAGAGATATTTATCATAAATAGTAATTATTATTAATATCTAATCACATAGGAAAAATAGCTGTTGTATATCGGCATTTATTATTAAACATTTACATTCCGTTTCACCGTTGTTTTCGTAAATCTACTGAATATTTTTTATATTTATTTTATGATATATCTTTAGTTGAAATTTCAATTATTACAATAATGAGAATGTCAAAATATGAAAATGCAATTTGTCCAAAGGTTATAAAAATATTTCACCATTGCTTCTTGAAAACAGTTAATATAATTTAATGAATGAATACATTTGTTTCATTGCATTAAAACTTGCATTAAAAATGAACATTTGCACATTACACAATTTTTATGTTTTATGTTTTTGAAGATTGTCTGTATGATATAACTATTTCCTTTTAATTAAACAAAATAGCAGTAAAATATTTAAGGACACTTTTAGTTTAAAATGGCCATAAACTCGTGCACATGTGATGTGAGAAACTAACTAGTATACTTTCCTTAAAAAATGGACACAGTGTTATACAATACACATGAATTGTTGAAAATCTTAACTTTTTTTCGGGAGCCTCAGAAACAGTTGTACCTGCATGTAGTGGGTAACGATACATGGAAGTATGAAAAGCATGAATTTTAATACACGTTTTTGGTATAGCTTCGTTAAACGAGTTCTTTACTTACAAAAACATGTTTTAATATAATTATTTTATTTCCTCTACTTTATCTGTGTCAGGTACATAACATCGGATACTCGTGCCGGTGCATGTAGTACAAGGATAGCTATGTACAGATGAGAATTAAAGGATTATTTACTGGTTGCATTTTAAAATGAAAGGTATAAGCTACACTACACTAATTGTGGTGGACTGGAGCCTGGTCTTGAAGCAGTCAATAGTTGAAGCGTTGACTACTCAGATGGTAGAGTTCCAGATCTGAATGATTCACTTAAGAAGGTCTTTAAAAAAAATAGTGTTCTAATATAAGGTACTAGTAAGCTGATGCTGCCTCTGTGTGAGACCGTTGGCATCAGGATCTGTGCTGGAATTGCCATCACAGGTGAACAATTATATACTTGATTATAGCATTAGCCTGGGTTCTGCGCTGTTGCAAGGAGCTGGTGCAGCATGCGAGCTGGTCTTCGTTGGGTCATCCCAAGCTTGTTGATGTTGTCCACTGTATGGGAACCCAAAACCCAAGACTACTGATGCATATTCTGTCAGTGTTCGCACCAGTGTCGTATAACAGGGTGACTTGGCTGGTTAGATTACGCCGCAGAGAGACTATGGCGATGTATGCCGTTCTCGTCACCTGTTGATATGTCGGTCCATTTCAGATTTTTGTGGATGGTTACCCTTACGTATTCAGCTGACTCAACAACATTCAGTGTGTTCTATGGGTGACGTAGGGGTGGTTAATGATTTTTGTTTAGTTGTAATGTTGATAATTTTGGCATTTCCTTGGGTGAATTCCATGAGCCAGTCACTTCCCCACTTCAGCAGTTGGACAAGGTCTTTCTGTAGCATTCTAATATCTTCTTCGGGCTTGATTCTCCTGTTTTATGCACAGTTGCTTGTCTACAAATAAACGGACTGATGAACCATCAGCTACTGTATCTGGCAAATCATTTATGTACAAGAGAAATAACAGGGAGTCTAGAACGCTAGCCT
Organism: Limnoperna fortunei; assembly: GCA_944474755.1. Lineage (NCBI taxonomy): Eukaryota > Metazoa > Mollusca > Bivalvia > Mytilida > Modiolidae > Limnoperna > Limnoperna fortunei. Next base: position 38,807,494 of record OX104113.1, read on the forward strand.
GGGGTACAGCCGATTGAACCGGAGCTGTGGAGCACGTGAACGTCCTTCTAAAAAGTTCTGCAACCACTGATGTGTTCTATTCCTTATGCTATACTAATGAATCTTGTATAGTCAGAGCCTGTAGGGTACCATGTATAAGGCTTTGAAAAGTTTAGTCGTATAAGGTAAGTCTGACCTGTTCCTCATTTTACCTCTTTATTTACCTATGGCTGAGAGAATCTTGTTGCGGCTTCATTTGATGGTACATGTGGTTTTGCAGCATTAGTAATTCAATCTTGATGAGGAGGCTCCACATCTCTTCAACTTGGTTGGCTTTGTTAATTGATCGCAAACTCTGTCAAAGTTCTGAGCAACCCTTTATAAATTCCTCTACATTTACCTTCTTTCACAAAAAAAGATTTTTCTGAATATATGTATACTCTTCTTTGCAGATGCACTAATGATGATATAGCCCATGTTATGATCTCCAAAGCCGGGGCTGGTAGGCAAGAAGGCACTTGTAAACAATCGATGGTCGATTTGTAAAATTTATCAAGAAGAGTTCGCGTGTTGCGCTTTGGCGAGTCGGAAATTTCATAGTTTGTAAAAGTCCGCGGTGTTGTATGCAGTCGAGTAATCTTTGGCTAATAGCTTCGACTACTGAAATTTCCCTTTATTAACAGACTTGTCCAATTGATGTCTGATAGGTTGTTGTCACCACCAATCCTCAACAATGCCTGTTTGTCTCTTGCTACGATGTTTTCCAGTGCAGTGCACATGCCATCAATATATTCTGAGCTAGGTGATCTGTATAAAGAACATACAATGTGCGTTTTCCTTTCGCCATTTCGGAGCTCTATGGCCATGATTTACGTCAGATGTATGTGTGAGAATAAAAATACCCATGTAAAGAAATGTGTAAAGTCAACAAAGTTTGATGTTTGGGTATATGCACACCTATAAAACTGTTATTTCTTGACATATTTCGAATCCTTGTTTTCAACAAGTGTTTGATCTACACATGGACAGGTAATAGCACAATCTGAAGATACCCTAGCAGCGGTTCTTACTACTCGCAAAATTATAACCAGAAAGTGTATAAAAAGCGCCATCTGTTTTTTATATTAGCAACATAAGTTATCAACCAAAATGATAAAATAAAACATTTTGTAGAATATGACAAGAATGGGTAAAATGGACCAATCAGTACAGTAAATAGGTTTCATCTATTCTGTTATTGAAGTATGTGAAGATAATTTATGCATATTAAATCTAGGAAATGAGATGGTTGACTTTTATGTTCCAGATGAATCTGAACGTCTACTTTGCACCAGACATGCCAAAGATGATTCTCTTAAGCGTATTAGATACAAGGCATATAGAATGTATATATAATTCGCAATAAATACGATGGCAAAAAAATTTAATCAATCTGCTACCAGCGTGCACTGAAAATAATCATACATGAACAAATGTTGATAATATTTTATCATTAGGAAGTTGAAGTGTTACACCAATACCTTCAAGATTTGCAAAATAAATTTTATATTTACTGACATTTCATGTATTTGCTGTATTCACACATATTCCGGCATGGCCATAATCGTTAATAGAATAGTATATTCTAAATCTAGAACATTTAAAACAAAGGGTTTTTTGTCGGAAAATTTATTTTACATTGTTACATAACAATTAATTAAGACGTCAAGGGTACAGTTTAGAAAGCTTTTTTATTTAAAAAAATCACGACCTAACTGGAGACGATATATTGTCGGTGATTGTTTATCACAAAATGTTAAAGTCAATGAATTTGTGGTCAGAAGCCATGAATGCAAGATAAATTGTTTTTAATATTCTAAGAATGTATTTGTTTGAAATTTACTGTAATTTTGTTCTTAAAATCAACAATGTTTCGTCTAATTTATTGATAGAATATTGACATAAAATTAAAAAAATAGAAAAGTATATAAAAATGAAGAATGTTACAGATGTGAATCCATTATTTGTAGGAACATATACTAAGTGCAGCTGGTTATACTTTAAGTCGCTCATCTCTCCGATTCTGGAGGGAATGTTATCCGATTATCGATGATGTTGAGATTTCCGGTAATAACGAGACCCGGGGAACTATAATGGAATGGGGAATTTTGTCAAAAACAGTCCGTAGATTTTAGTTTACTGAGTTGGAAATCCTGCAATACTTATTTGTAATTAAACACTATAGATGAAATAGTAATATAGGTATAAGAGATGATATGGATACTATGGTTTTATTGATTGATTGATTAGATGTTTGCTTTACGTCCAGTCAACAGTATTGCAGCTATATTTAGGACGAGAACAAATTAACAAGCAATAAATCAACCGAAAAGGTATGAGATGGGACACAAGGAACAAAATTTTGACTGCCACTGTAAATATATGGTGTATTGGGTAGGGTAGGAGAATTTAGCCTTTTGTAGCGGCTACAACGAGCCTACTCTTTTTGAAAACTGCAAAAGGAGTCTTTATCGTGCAAGGAGCTTGGCACTCTCCAAACACGTTACCCACTACGGTACGCGGCCAGACTTTCCGTATTATTACTTGACAATCGCCTATCGAAAGGGTCTCCCATATCGCCACCAGGGGACGCTGCTCTATGGGTAGAGCACTAGGAACCCTCTCAGTATGGTCCCAGCCTCGAAAAAAGGAGGATTTGTTCTAAAACAGGCTTCTTGTGTAAAATCACCTATGGAATGTATTTTTCATTTGCAACTGTGACTTTATCATTTGTGAGTTTTAGCGATCACATATTAAACCATGAATTTCGTTACTTTTTTAAATGTTTACCTACTACGATTTGTGCATGAAATAACGGTATGACATTTATGATTTTCAGCATGCATTGTACTTAATTTATAGCGTCTTAAAATATCCCTAATATTTGCGAATTGCCAACAAATTTTAATAAGATTTCATGGGATACTCTTGATTACAATGCATGATTTACCCTAATGATACTCATCTAGTATCTTGGTTTATGCTTGTCAGTTTTACACTTTTGAAAGAAACACAATTTAATGAATAGTCGCTGAAAGAAACCAGAGGAATTTTCCCCGAACCGAGCCTGGCTTCCCGGCTTTGTTCCCCAGGACGGCTCTGGCACACAGGGATTCACAGATTCTTGCATTGCGCCCTCGTTCCCCGGGAGGGCAACGTTCAACTTTGTCTCTTGAGTCTGTGAAAGTCACATTTTCTTTGTCCAACACCGGTAGGCAATGTCTCACATACCCCCGAACCGAGACTGGTTTTTCCGGCTTTGTTCCCCAAGATTTCTCTACTAATCTAACCAGAACTCTTTCGGTTGTCACATTCCAGATCGGCTGTAAAGGACAAATTTGCGAAATTCCATATGGGAGCGCAGTATATTCGCACTACGAATATAATTTTAGACTTAACTATTTGAAAAGTAGAACTGTTCATTAATTTACTTTATGTTATTAAAAGATTCAATTCGTAACAAACTGTTCGGCGTTTTAAAAATTCCTGTCTAAAGTATAAAAGAGGTCGAGATCTCGAATTGCGTCCATACAAACAATGTAAACAATTCTGTGGTTTACCGGAGAAAAAACTTCAGAACAGGATCTGATGTATTAAAGAAATTTTTTAAGAAATATATTATCTTTCGAAGGTTCAGTTTAAATCTTTCACAGCTAAATCTGCTTGGTCAAAAGGTTTTCAAAATGGCGCTGGAGAAAATTAGAAAGAGGACACTAACTATAAATAATTAATTAAACTCAAATGGTCTCTTTTAGTATTATTGGTATCTCTGAAATAATAAAGATCTTTAAAGATTCTTTTAATATCGTTCTTTACAGTTTTCATAAACCTTTACAATTCCCCACTCGTTCATATCAAACTAAGTTTAAGATTTATTGTTTCTATACAAAAAGTGTAGAGCAGATACCAGTATTTACTTTTACGATTATTATTGGATACAACTATTCCTGACTTGCGGTAAATGATACATATCCATTGTCATCAACAAAGCAACTCACATACTTCATTAAAGGAAGCGGGAGGTTTGGAATGCCATTAAACCTGGTTTTACCAACCATTTCTTATGGATAAAAAGTAAACTCAGAGACCCTTCATTCAATCACTAAAATGTATACCAATTGCTTGACATTATATGAAAAATTTAATAAAATTTCATTGGACAGATTTTTAGTAATCTTTTATTTCAGTGCTTTTTATTCTCTTCTCTGTATAATCTATTAGAAAATTTAAAATTTCAGTGCTCAACTCCTCGGAAATAAGCTCTGAAACTCTTATTTTTATTTTGAATTATGATTACTTGTATAACAAACTAACTATAGGGCAAATTTAAAGAAAATTCATTGACAAATTATTTTCAGTGAAAGTGTCCTGCATCCCCTTAAATAAATGTGCGAATACGCGACTGACTTTCAAATAAAACAAAAATATGTTTTCTTCAATTCTTTTTGTCAATGCTGAGTAGCTATAACTCTTAAATTGTTATGTTCCCCATGCGATATTTTTAATTTTCGTAGATAAGTATCAATGGAGGTCGATCCGTTGGGGGATTTCATATCTTGTTATCTACATTATCAAACACATGTATGTACTTTTCAGAACGGGGTCCAAGACAACCAGCGGATCCATTACACCATTAACAATATGGAAACGTGAGATGAACGTTTTCGTATCGCTAGTCTTTGTAAATATGCCTGGAACCTTACATGCACAAGTCTAAAATCATTGGCGTTTATAGTGATCTATAGCACAACGATCAACCGACTAATATAATTTTGGTGAGAAGTAGTATGACGCGATGAAAAAGATATAAACAAGTTAGAAGCGATGAAAACGTAGGTAATTTTTTCCATATTTTAATGTTTTTAATTTACGGTAGCGAATAAAAAATATAAAAACACGATTTAGCATAGATTTGGCAATAGATTTATTCAGTTCTTTAATCTCTTGCTTTTGTTTTTGTCCAACTTATCTTATAAAATAAACGAAAAAGTGCAGATATAGTTATTAAAATGCTACAATGACCTTTTATCATAGTAATTTTATTTCGAATCGGCCGTTTATATATACAGAATGTTCCTTAAGCTTTCGTTTGGTGCCAAAAATGTATCTTTAACATAATGCATTAACAATATTATTTGATTTTAATTGCACGGTCAGAGGAATGAAGGATACGATATAAATCAGTTCAATGATACGACTTAAACAAGAAATATGACTTTATATAAGCTATTAAATTCTGCTAACCGATTGAATAAGTATGCACTTTAAGAGTTCGTAACATAATAATATATATATTTTTTTTTATTTTCTTGTCAATATAAAGCATGAAGAGGAGGATGGTGAAAATTAATTTTGATTCCTGTGCATAAAATATACAATGAACAAATTGCGACACGCAATAACATTTGCAGAAAAGCTTGCAAACTATTCTTTCTACAAGTATGCAACTCTTATTTATTATGTATACCAAACGTCGATAAATGGAAGACATATTGTTTTTGTCTGGTAATTGACTTCATCTTCTTTTTTTTCTTTTCTTCTCCTTTAAGGCTGATATTTTCCGCCAAATGTGTTTGACACTACAAATCGCATACTTATAAACGTTTAGGATATGCAAGATAGCTTTATCTAGTGTTACATTCCACTTTTCATTTGTGAGGAGGTTTATATTGGGTTTTTGGTAAAAGAGACAAAAGAAGTTCGACACATTGTTGTCTGTCAGTCCGTGCATTCATAACAAATCGTGTCCGGGATGTAACTTTTTATCCTTTAGGTAGGTTTTTTGACATTTGGCATATGGGAAGATTATAACTAATCGATGTGTCGCATGCCATGGGTGTTGACTGGTTTGTGTCCGGGATATTTAATTTTGAAATTTGACCCCCCCCCCCCCCAAGATCACATCAATGCCTTTTAAGTCATTGGTTCGCGCCCGGGTTATAACTTTTAAAATAATTGTTTAATGCCACTTTCAGCAATTTTTTTAGCTGTATAATGGAGTCCAGTTTTTATTGGGAGTGGAAACCTGAGTACCCAGAGAAAACCCCGACCTTTGCTGAAATAGGCTAAGCTTTTCATATTTGCCATGTGGGTAGATAGTTACTAGACAATGGGTCTCGTCGAAAACCCAAAAGAGTGACAACATTACGTCGACGTTCGTACCTTTTGCAAAACTGAATTCCAAAGGCGAAGGTTGCCTTGACATAAAATAAAAATAAAGACAATATTATATGACATCGTTAAAAGCTGGTGTATTTGTGTGTGTGTGTTTTTTTTTTATTTGATTGTTTATTATTATTTATTATTTATGTATTAGAATTAACAATGAAATAAAACGGGTGATCAAATCATGAATATAAATAATTTTGTAATAAAACGGTGTACATTTGTGTAAGTATTCTCTTACCTGATTCGTAGATTCTTTTCTGTGTATCTTCAGTTGTCTACAGGTGTAATACGCGATGAAAATTGTGTATAATTCGGTCAATTAAGGTCTGTTTGAATGATATAATATTATCCTTAGTAACTACATGTCTTACACGTTTTCCTTTTCTGTTTTTATATGAAAGATAACTGTGGAATTCTCAAAAATATTTGCAACCGATAATGTTAAAAAGTGTAAGGAAGTATCCGTGTTACACTTAAATATGATGTATTAATTCTTGACATTTAACTCTCATTTGTACGCTAATTGAAATTTAATTTTTCGCTCTTTTTTATTATAAATTGTAAGCAGCACATTTGATAATGTTTTCGTAAAATTAATACCTTATAATTTGTAATAAAAGTTTGACATCAATATATTGACCTACCAAGTAGATGGTTCCGTTTTATACTATTCAATGTCGACATAGTAGGAAATATTTGTGAAAATCGTGTTGGTTATGTTGTTATTTGTTGGTTATGTAATTATAACTGGAGATCTCAACGTTGATCTCATTAGAGAACGTAACCATAAGCTTAATCAACACGTATAACCTGACAAATACAATTACTGACCCTACTAGACTTACTGATAATCGCCAATCCCTATTAGATTCTATTCTTGTCAGTGATGACTGTTGTCTGTGACTCCCATACAATACAAGTCGACAGACAATACAGCGATCACGAAGCTACTATTATCTATTTAAAAGTATCGTTACGAATACACAACTTGTATAGGAGATTAGTATGGAATTACCGGCAGGCCGATTTTCAGAAGTGTAACGAACTGATAGATATGTTCGACTGGGATATAATTATCAATTCAAGAAACACTGGATAGTAATTGCAGAAACTTTACTGAAACTTTTTTGGGTATCATACAAGAATGTGCCCCTAGAAAAGAGGTCACAATTCCACCCAATGATAAAATATGGTTTAATTCTGAACTTCGTAGAGAAATAAGGAAGCGGAACAGATTCCATAAAAAAGCCACTAAAACAAGAAATGATTTTGATAAAAATAAATATAAAAAGCGAAGAAATCACGTTAATAATATGAAAAAGTATTACAAAGAACAGTTAAATCTTTTTGAATGCAAACAACTTTTTAGAAGATTGGACAATACCAATATTGTTGATAGGTTCGAACTCATTTGTTGAGCGACATATATAACACAGATTTCCTCTTAAGCCCTGCTCTGAAATTGTCTCAATGAGAGCATTAACTCTATGTACAATAACTTTAAGATGAATTAAAAGCTGCTCCGCTGCTTGTTACCTTTTTCCATGTCTAGTGATTTGTGTCAAGAATTTATACATCATATTCCTATTGCATTAACAATTTTTTTATAATATTCAATGATATTATAGGATTAAACACCATTTTCAATGGATTTATCAGCATATCAACAAGACCAACTCACCCACAAACAAATGTTTGTGAGTGAGTTGGTCTTGTTGATATACCGATAAATCCATTGCAAACGGTGTTTAATCCTTATAATTCTTTAAAATTGCATTAAGAAATTAATTTATCTGAGGTGTTTCTCAACCAAATATTTCTTGTGTATTTAGTAGCGGGATCGAATGAATGTATGAATATTTTGTTTATTTTTACGTACGATAATATTCCATAAACCATTTTCTGATTTTAATAAACACAACTATAAGTTTTACATCAATCTATAAACTTCTTTTCTGTATCGAACACAGCGAAGTTTTAAATTTAACAAATCATTAATGATAATTCATCAAACAAATAATTTGTAAGTTGATCGCTACTTTCGATATTGAAACTGCCATCTTTATTGTTTACGTTGGTTACGCTAAAAATAGTTCGGTCAACGTCGTTTATCCAAAAATAAATCAAGTCAACTTTGATACAGTGAGATTTTAACGTAGCGATTTGGAAAAAGTCATCTGTATACGTATAGGTTGTCTACTTATGTTAATTCTGTTATCTAGTGACGTACAACAAAATCCGGGCCCCGATGATGAAGGCAACTGTCGATTGTTCACTTAAATGCTCGAAGTATGCGCTACAAAACTGACTATAATGAAAGTATATGCAACGAAGCAGATATTTTATATGTTTGACAGAAACTCATTTAGATGATAATGTAAAGAACGATGATATATTCATTGAGGGATATTCCGTGAATCCCTTTAGAAAAGACCGCAACAGTTCTGGATGTGGGGTCATGGTTAATGTCAGCACTTTAGTACAGACTACGCATCGACAGGATTTAGATTTCGAAGGCGATGTCCTTTAGATTGAAATTGAATTCTATAAACAGAAAATTTGGCTGTGCGTAGTCTACCGGCATCCGAATGAAACTTCTCAATTTTGGGATAAATTTCAACAGTCCATTGAACTGGCTTTACACTCTTCTTCGAATGTAATTATAACTGGAGATCTCAACGTTGATCTCATTAGAGAACGTAACCATAAGCTTAATGAACACGTATAACCTGACAAATACAATTACTGACCCTACTAGACTTACTGATAATCGCCAATCCCTATTAGATCCTATTCTTGTCAGTGATGACTGTTGTCTGTGACTCCCATACAATACAAGTCGACAGACAATACAGCGATCACGAAGCTACTATTATCTATTTAAAAGTATCGTTACGAATACACAACTTGTATAGGAGATTAGTATGGAATTACCGGCAGGCCGATTTTCAGAAGTGTAACGAACTGATAGATATGTTCGACTGGGATATAATTATCAATTCAAGAAACACTGGATAGTAATTGCAGAAACTTTACTGAAACTTTTTTGGGTATCATACAAGAATGTGTCCCTAGAAAAGAGGTCACAATTCGACCCAATGATACAATATGGTTTAATTCTGAACTTCGTAGAGAAATAAGGAAGCGGAACAGATTCCATAAAAAAAGCCACTAAAACAAGAAATGATTTTGATAAAAATAAATATAAAAAGCGAAGAAATCACGTTAATAATATGAAAAAGTATTACAAAGAACAGTTAAATCTTTTTGAATGCAAACAACTTTTTAGAAGATTGGACAATACCAATTTTGGTCATTGATTAAACGACTAACTAAAGGGACTGGGGAATCTGCTTATATAAACCAACTCAAAAATGACAACGGCGATATAGTATGCGATAACTAGGAGAAAGTTTGCCTTCTTAACATTTTTGCTCGGTGTCGAAACTCAATGACTCAAATGTTCCTACTCCCGATTTTGAATCGCGAACTAACACTATCTTTGTTGTAACTCCTAATGAAGTCCGTGACGTTCTTCAATTATTAAAACTAGGTAAAGCGCCTGGACCCTACTGTATCAGTCACCATATGTTAACAAACACAATGAACACTATTTGCGTTCCGTTATCAAAACTTGTTAATCTGTCCCTGTCTACAAACCAATTTCCAGAACTTTGGAAAACCGCATCCGTTATGTCACTTTTTAAAGAGGGATATAGACATGAAGTCTCTAACTACGGACCTATTTCTCGTATTTCATCTGTCGGCAAAGTTTTCTAGCGAATTGGTTTCAGGCGTGTGTTTAATCATTTTATTTCTAATAGTTTGTTGTATAAATACCAGTCAGGTTTTATTCCAGGTCATTCCACCGTTCACCAGCTAATAGAAATTTATTATACTCTAATCACTACTCTTGAAAAAAAAATTACTTCTTTCATCTTCTGTGATGTATCCAAAGCGTTCGACTGTGTTTGGCGTACTGGTTTTTTTAAACAGATCTTAAAATGTTTTATAGCAAATTCAAAATCCCTCTAAAGCAGACAAACACAGGAGTGCCCCAGGGCTTTGTCCTAGGTCCTAGAAAATATCAGTCCTACGAAAATTAAAATATGTTCTTTGTAGATAGTATTTATCTTTAATTTATCTCACATTTATTCGTCCCTATATGGAATATGCCTCTGAGGTTTGGGACGGGTGTGGTCTCGGTGTTATTAACAACCTTGAAAAACTACAGCTTGAAGCTAGTAGTATAGTTACAGGTTTACCGATGTTTGCTAGTAGGGAGTCGATATATTTTGAAACAGGTTGGGAACTTTTAGAGGACAGGAGGCGTTACAAACGTCTCAATATGTTTTACTCAATTAATAACCACCTGTGCCCACACTACTTGACAATGTGTGATTTTATGCCACCCATGACGAATCAGGTTTCAACACACAACCTGCGCAACAGTGATGATTATGTTATACCTCAATTTAGATTTAACAGAACAGAAAATTCCTTTTTTCTATGCAACAGCTAAAGATTGGAATCAATTAAACATAGAAACAAGAAATGCTAGAAATATAAAAATTTTAAAAGATAACAATACGACAATTAACAAAACCACCCGACTACTTTTATTCCGGAGAAAGGAACATAAACATAATTCATACCAGGCTCAGATGTATGTGTAGTTAATAAAATGCGGATTTATTTCGTATAAACGTTGTCCGTTCTCCGTTCTGTAGTTACGGTCATCCATATGAAGATTGCATTCACTATCTTATGGGATGCACTTTGTAAAATGTACAAAGAAATGTTCTGTTTGCACAATTAGGCGGTTTTAACATAACGATTGAAATTTTATAGGCTTGTGACGGGAGACTTTCATCTCACCAAAACACGTATATATTCACTTGTGTTCAAAACTACATAAAACGAACAAACGCTTTAAGTGTTATTACTTGAACACCCCCCCCCCCCTTTTGGAAGCCAGATCCCCATGTGATTGTTTTTGACTCTCAATTGCATTATCTGTATATTCATTGTATTTGTTTTTGGTCATTTGGCATTTCATTATAAACATTCATTGTTAGGGAGAGGACCTCCATAATGTTGTTATAACTTATGTCCAGTCCCTTTGCTTGTATTTGAGCACATAAATATGTTTAAACTAAATCATTTTAATCACCTGTCAATTTGTAAATAAAGTCAGCACGGATTTTTGCAACCAAACAAAAACAATCATAAATTAAATAGGCTTTCCACATAAGGGCATTAAACAGAACCAACATGTACCAGAGTTAAAAGACCTTTAAATTTTACCCATAAACATTATTCGTTCTTTGATGAAATTATAAAATTTAAAGGAAAAACTATTTTAATAACTATCAAAATAGAAAAGGTCAAATTGTAGGACACTATGACCTTGTCCTCAACCCATTTTGTGTTCAAATTAAATCCATTTCGCAATGTAAATATATCAAAGAAAAAATATTCGTATATCTTTTAAAATAAAAAAGGTCATAAATTAGAACATTCAAGGACTAAATTGACCTTGACCTTTTACCATTTGATTTTTGCATATATTATTTATCCAAAGTAAACATTTATCACAAATAACCACTTCACATACAAAGAAAGTGCAAAATTGCATAATTGAAAAAAAATAACTTAACTTTTACCTCTTAACTTGTGACCTTGACCTTCATGAAGGTCAACAATCAAAAACACAGAAGATCCGAGGTCAAAATATGTTATCGTCACTGAGATAACGCTATTTACAATATATTTAATTGATTTAAGGGAGATAAATCTTTCAAAAGTAAAATCATTTATAGTGACCTTTCAAGACCTTAATATGATCTACATTTTGGTAACACATTTATTTCTTTAGCTCTTATGGTTCAGGAGGAGAATCGCACACACCACAATGTCAAAATTTAGAATGTGACCTTGACCTTTGACCTTGTGACATTTTTCAAGGTCAAGGTCAATGATGACCAACTATGAAATCTCAAGTCTCTATCACTTCTGGTTCATGAGTTACCAAACTACACTATCAACTTCCAGTAAAGAAAGGGAAATAACTCCTATAAGGAGGTGAAAATTTGTTTACGCGATACGTTACAAAGTATCGTAATCCATCACAGAACATGTTGGTATAAATTTCATTGCGACATCTTTTACGGTTTCATAGTTAATCTGCAAACAAGCTTTTTGTGGCAGGGGAAATTACTCCGTAAAGAAAAAGTGTTCGGCGTGTCAGGGTTAACTGCAAAAGCGAATGTCTAATACATCCATAGTACAAAATGTCTTTGCGACATGTCACGAAACAAAATTTATAATGGGAAAAGAAAACTTAAGAATAAGAAACAGACTAATAACAGTAAGTCTCTCCACTCAGAAAATGGAAAGCCTTAAGTAGATGAGAATTAGAATATAACATCCATTCTAATGCAATTCATGATGTAACGTCAATTCTGATTGGACAACGTGAATAATTTCATGGCATCAATTCCACGATTGATGCCGACAGAAGTTAACGCTAGCGCAGACGTTATTTGCGGTAAATAAAAAATTCCCATTTTAATAAGTTAATTTTTTTTTCATTGCCGTATCATTAGAATGGAGATAACCGTAATATATTTAAAGATTTGCAGGCATTGGTGATTTGATGGTCGGAAATATCCGTTTACTGGCTCAAATCACCAAGTGATCCCGTCAAATCTTCAAATACAATACAGTTATTTCGTTATTGAATAAAATGGTTACAGTTCCACTTGTATAGAATAATAGTTTCTACTGACCAACTGACAAAATGGTGTAAAATATCTAAACAAGACGATTTTAATTATCCTAATGGTCACTGTTAACATAATTAATGTCTTCTAATGATTTATCAGTTACAATACGAAAAAAAAGTTGTCACAAATTGTTCCGTTTGTCGTTGCCACTTTCCGCCTTCTTACGGAATTAAGACTAATTACTGTGTATTTTTTGTCCTCAATTATACGAGGGGGGTCAAACGTGCAGCACTCGTTACTTACCCTTCCGAGCAAATGGACTCATTCCCGTTTTTTTAGTGAGATTTGTGTTAATCGTTGTTTGGTTTGTTGTGTTGTTAGACTGTTTTGTTGTTGTCCCCCTTTTTTGTTTAACAATGGGTTTGGCTGACATTGACTTATCGTTTCATTAATAATACTCAGTAGCTTCGATACTTTTTCTTACAATTAGTTTATCTTCGAATATAAAATTATACACACAAGTATACAGTTATATAGTTTCTTTCAATCAACTTTTCACATTTAGAAAACCTGTTAATCTAAAGTCACATTAAAAACTGCTTAGAAATCAAATCTCGAAAGCAAAGGCGTTTCAAATACATTCACGGTTTGAACATAAACGTCAGGTTCTTTTAAAGTCCATACAATATCCCCGATTTAACTGATCAATAGATTTCAAACCTATAAATCCCAAATAGATTCAAACAGATAGTTTCTATTGACAGACACATACATATAAAGCATTTGCAACACAACATATACAATTATATAAAGAATAATATTTAGAATTTTTCATGCAAGTTCAATTCTTAAGGAATCAGTACAACAGTACTTTATATTTTTCTGTGAACATTTGTCTGCTTTATAGTGTCGTCAATTTTACTGATAGGCGTTGAAATTTTAGTTGTTATACGTGTCGTTTTTTAGGTTTTAACATCGACGAAATGGGTCCGCCCCAACTGTCCAATGATGTTTTATGGAAAATTGTTGGGATGAGAGATGAAGGAATGTCCTAAGACAAATTGCTCATCGTGTGGGTCGTCGCCGTTCAATCGTAAGTAAACATCAAACGACAAATTATGTTAAAGAACTGCCAAGATCTGGAATACCCGCCAAGTAACATATTCTACTGTCAAGATTGGTTCAGGCAAAACCCATTGTTAACAGCAATGTGTTGAAAAAACAAGGGTTGGCAAATTCTGTGCGTTCATCAAAAACATTACGGAACAAAACTGTGGATTACCGTTCGCAAAAGACTGTCTGTAAAGCTTCGATTTTTATCAATATGCAATTCCCAGTTCTCTTATTTAGTACAGAATTTTAGCTGTATTTTTTTTATAAAGTTCTCTCGCTTATCTGCAGATTTACTGATTTTCTAGATGTATAACAGTTAAGTGTCACAAGTTTAGCTTTTCTAAAAAGCTAACCGTCTCTTAGCTGCATTACAAATTTTAAGGATTTATTAAAGTATCTGTTTTTTGTAATTTATATGTAGGATAGGTAAACAATGTACATGTACCTTTTAAGGACATTGTTCACGAGAAACTATTATCCAGTGGTGCTTGAGAGATGTCGTCACTTCACACGTGCTTTTTAAAAAATAATTAGGCAAAAGTCTCCCTAAACAAATGTTTAAAATGAGCGGTAAAAATATGTTTTGTTAAATTTGCATCAATATCATAACGAAAATAAAGATACAGAACATATAATTTTTTCATACCCCAAACAGCTTTAAAAAGTAGGGAGATTTCGGTACAATGTTTACCTTTTAATTGTTCACTGACCAATCGTTGAACGAAATAGAAGTCAACATGTGGAACTTAACATTACTACACTAAAATATTGATTAACGAAAAAAAGATATAGAACATATAATTGTTTTCCAAAACAGCTTTATAAAGTAGGGAGATTTTGGTACAATGTTTGCCTTATAATTGTTCACTGACCAATGCATTGAATGAAATAGAAGTCAATTTGTGGAACGTAACATTACTACACTAAAATACTGATTACAACCCCGATTCAGCCTAAGAATATATCGAAATTTCAGTACACATACAAATGCAATCCTGACGTAAACCAATGAAATGACAAAAATATTTATAGAATAAGTAAACCACCCAATCAAGTAACAGAGAGTCATTTACTCCGAAGACTGATCGTCATTTGACTATGTATACCGTCTCCCATGGGAGACGGTAATTACAGTCACTGCAAGTCAGTCTATTAAACGGAATTGTGGGCAAAAATACCAACCTTAAAGATAGTGTGTATGAAAGAGATTGGCAAGTTTAAAGTATCATTTTCACATGTTGCCTAAAATACCATTAGAATTACAACAGTTTTATATCACCTAGACCATAAATCATTTAAAGTTCCAACTTTTGAAGAAATGCAGCGACTGATCCTTGACTTTTTCCGACGCAGTCGGTATGATATTCACTTTTTACCCTTTGACCTCGTGACACATCACCTCTCGAAAAAAGGTAGTCACGTGATCGTAATTCTGTTTCTTGATTAGTACAAAACCAATTGGACGGGGGTTCGGAACAGGGTGGTAAAGTGGACAGGGGTTCGGAAGAGGGTAGTAAATTTGCCATTCACCTTTCAAATTTTGTACTATTATTATTAGATTTCGCCGTCTGTTTGTTTATAAATTTATTTTATAATGCAATTTAAGTAGCAAGAACGATAGAGATTAGCTGCAGTTTGTAAAATTTTTTATCAATCAACTTGTACAAAAATTTTATGGAGTGTAGAAAAGACGAAGAGAAGAAATTTTATTAATTTCTTTATTAAATACAGATTAAAAATCATTTTATATACATGTTGATATTAAATCAAATGTATTATTATTGTTCTTGGGCGTCCGTCGTAGTACACACATAGAGAGTTGTGGCTCTAATTGTAAAACAGGCTGGGTGTACTCGTCTTAATTGACAAGGATTGCCAGTTTTCCCACCGCAGGTCAGGGGTTTTCCCCGGGTACTCCGGCTTCCCCCCCCCCCCCAATAAAAACTGGAAGCCATAATATAGCTGAAAAAAATGCTGAAATTGGCGCTAAAACACCATCAAACAAACAAAACATCTCATTGTAAAGTATACTTTGCTTATTCAGTAAATTTGAAGCAATAAACATTTTCTTAAAAAATTTCTAATATTCTATTTGTTTACATTATTGTATAACTGCTTTAGTGCTCGCAGAAAAACTTCATTTCTATATCTTAGGCAGTGGGTTGCAATACATAATAGCAATAAACGTTCTGGAATACATTAATAAAATAGCAAACTGTAATGAATATTGATGCAGGAAAGTAAATATTTGCTTATGAAATTTATTTTTTAAAAATGGGTGCTGTTTTGAAATTTTAAAATGTTAACTAACTTGTTTTCGAATTAATATATACGCTAAATCTCAAGAACTTACAACTCCGAGATGTACATAGAAAGGTTGGTATATTTTTTATTTACCATTTTCATCTTCAACTTCTGAAATAGCTACCTCTATGATTTTTAAAGCCATTAATGCATATCTTCTTTCTTTGCGTCCGTCGTCATTCACGTGCAGACAGGATGTGATCTAACTTCAGTCTCTTTTTGATAATACCCTATTGTTTAATAACGTGTTTAAAAAGTCCATGATTAAATCATCAATGTAACAACCTTCTTATATTATAGCCTTATTTTGATTGGATACAGTTCGCATCGCGTTAATTATTTACCTCCCCACCCACACTAATGGAAGAAAATGTTAATGTTTCTTGTCTCTTTGTTTCGTTTGATAATTTTAAAAAAAAGTTTTTTCTTATTGTTTGTTCAGTTTCCGTACTACCTTAAATACATCTCTAAGAGTTAAATGCGTCGACTATCTTTTTTAAAGATAGTACTTGTTTTAATGGTGAAGTCCGAAACCTGCGAATATCCTGTTTAATCAGTCACTTAAACAATCAGTCTGCAAAGATAGTAAATTTGTTCTGTTTCTATTGTATTCTGGTTTTTATATGTTCAAAAAACACACTGGTAAAAACTATGTACAAGATGACAAGTAAAACCAAATTCGTTCTGCTTTTAAATATCCCAAGCCGTTGTTCTATGGATTATTGATCAGAATTGACAACACCAGTTGTATCAGAGTTTTAAAACTGTACCTTAAAAAGAATATTATTGAATTTCTTTGAATGAAATAATAGATTGTTAAGTGACATGAAAATCGGCAAAAGTTGGGGAAAAATGAACAATCTTTGAATTTAAAACATAGTACATTCGAACTTCAGTAGCTCGAACTCGGATCGCTCGAACACCCTGGATTTCTCGAGCACAAATAAAAGTACGGAACTTTTCCCCTATATAATCAATGTTAAAATTGCTTCGTTTTCTCGAACACCGATTTCTCGAAAACTCGAACTAAATTAGAAGTCCCGATAGTAAAAATCCATTGAAAAAAGCCATGAATATCTCGAACTAAAATTATTGACGGCATGGATGATTCGTCATAAAAGGTTTGAAGATCGAAGCCATTAAACCTTAAGACGAAATATTAATGAATTTCGTTGAATGAAATAATAGATTGTTAAGTGACATGAAAATCGGCAAAAGTTGAAAAAAAAATTGAACAATCTTAGAATTTAAAACGTAGTACATGTATTTCTTCATTCAGAGTTACGTGAGTGATGATTGTTTTAATTTCAAAGTGTCACAATACGCATAAGCATTACCAGTCAATCTGAATAACGTTTTTAAATTTGTAATTATATTTGACTCTATATAACCCGCAAGAAATAGTTTTTTTTTTTAAAATATGTATATATGTTATGTTCCAAGTGTACTTTTCTGACTGATACAATATTTTCTACTTTTTTACTGCATGTTTTGTAAAATATTTTGTTTAATTCCACAGAGAATTTAGTTGTGGTAACTAACACATAATATTCGTCTCATTGAACCATGAGACAGAATAACCTGAGCATCAGCACGATATCACCTACCTGGTAACCTAATAGACTGGTTCATGCCGTTTAACTCATGGAATAAATAATAAATTGTTAAGGGACATGTACATTAAACCATATCTTTGTGTTTTGTAAATATAACTAAAGTGAATAGACTAAAAGTCCACCGAAAATCAGCAAAATTTGAAGAAAAAAATATGTACACATAAACCTATACAAATAGCCAAGTACAAATTGAGAAAATCGTATCAAATGTGCAAAATCTATCGAACACCTGATTTTTTTTTGTTCATGCATTTATAGAGATCCGAAAGATTTTACATAAGAAAAATCCATGCGAGACTAAGGTTTTAATTATAGAATATTATTGAAATGGGTATTTAAACCCTGCCCGCAGTGAGACTCAAATCCGCAACTTCAGTATATTGACAGACCACGTGATCAACAGTAGACGAACTACCTTAACCACTTGCCACCAAGGCCCCCGGTACCGTAACTACTTATATTCTTACTAACTGCTACCGTAACTTCTTATATTCGCACTAACTGCTACCGTAACTACTTAAATTCTTACTCACTGACTGATTCTGCTTAACTCACAGCAAATTGAAAGCGTAAAAGGTGCAATAGACATTTAGAATGATAAAAAATAACAAACTTTTCTCGAGAATGTTTCAAATCGTATGATACAAAACAATCTGCTTAAAAACCCTATAATGAAAGATATGAAAAACAGATTGTGACCTATTGAGGCTATAAAGTAAAAGTTGAACCAGGCCAGTTTTGTTGGGAAATTTAAATGCCAGTCATGCCACGCACACTTTTATGAAATTTGCCATGTCAACAATAATCAGATTCAAAATGTGCGTCTTCAAATAAATCGAGAAAATAACATACTAGAAAAGTAATGTCAGTCAGGAGGTTTATACAATTTTCATGCTTAAATCAAGCTTACAGAAGTTTATCTTCATGTATACATCACGTCTTTTTATTTTTTATAATTGGTATATAAAAGTCATTGAGGTGCAGTTGGCATCGGTTTCCGCCTTCGCTTTTAGATTAACATATGTTTGGCTTTTATAATTTTTAATTAGACCTGCATTCCAAATAGGACTATTTTTTTACAAATGTAAATATGGGCAGGCAGAATATATTTTGTAGTAATTTTTACATTATAAACATGACTAAACACACAATTTGGATTTTTTCTTAGATTAGTATTTTGGCTATACTAAGGACGAATAAATTAAGTGATGAAATTATAAAAGATGAATTGGCAGGAAAGTTTGAACGTCATTAGAAAAGTATAGAGAATTAGGATTTTCCTAACATGTCACAGACATAGCTTGCTCCAGATTCAAAATTTCGTAAATCGGAAAAAGTTATCTTACACTCTATCGACAGAAAATAGCAAAAGAGTTCACGTGTATCACCTTGCGATTTTCGGGAAGTGCTGCTGATTGTCGATAATAATCACGTCGATAATACGTTTTTTGTAATTTCAGGGGGAATATTGCTGACGTTAGTATGAAAAAAGTTAAATTACTAATTGATATATTATGTTTTTTAAGAAAATATACAGTGAAATTGAATATAGAAACATCACTTTTCACTTGGCATTCTTTATATCTGCCCAATATTTACATTATGAATGTATTTCATCGATATCCTGGATTTCTATTGGTTCAAACCGTCACAGATGACGTAGAATCAGTCTTTGCATTTCTCAATGAAACCAGTAGCCACGAAGAGCACGTGCGGCAACAGTAAACAAACAACGCTTAGTAATTTAAATCAACAAAATATATTTTACACGCTTTAAATCAGGACCTCGGCATTTTTTGAATGAAATAACATGTAAATATAAGAACTGAAGTTTCACTGACGTATAAAAGGTTTGACCGAAGCACATTTTCATCATAAAACCACCGCGCTTCATTGAAAATGTGAATCGGTCAACTCTTTCATACGTCAATGAAACTTCAAAGAATGCATTCAATTCTTAAATAAAAAAACGGGTTTTCTATAAATTCTTAGAGCCATTCAATTTTTGGACAATGCTATTTTTAGCGACACCAAGCTTCTACATTGTTCAATGAATTCGACAATAATGTCTCAAACTTTTTCTGTCACTTACAACAAACAACAGGGAAAATAAGCATACAACGAGATAAAATTGAGAAAATGGGTGTAGATAATCCGTAATCATTGCCATGCAAATTTGAGTTATCCTGATACAAATTTAAATTAGTCAACAAGTCTGTAAATTTCTTTATATTTTCTATGAAATTGTTTGAAAAACATCACTGAAAGTTACATCTTGTATTTCTAATTCAGATATATTATATTTCAAAAAAATTATTGGCAGAGCAAGTGCCTGTCAGATATTGGCTCACCGTTTGGTTTTTTAAGGTAGAAAAATTTGCTGAAATATACTAACTCAAAAATGAAAAGCAACATCGGATAATTTTTTTCAAATCATTTTTTTTGGCGGACTATTTGTCCGTTTGATGGTGATATTTGATGTTGTGTATATATTTCAATATTTATAGGTTATTTACCTATAAATGTTGAAATATATACACAACATCATAATGACACCATAAAGATTTCCAGGGGAAAGCATACAAGTTCACCACCCGTGAACGACTATGGTCGAAATCTGGAACACACTATGAATTACGCATTGCTAAAAACAGGGCCGACTTTGACGTGCCAATTTTTGGTATTTTTTAGTCGGTATAAAACCCTGCTATTTCTTTTCTTGTCTCCATTAGTCAAATAAAATTCTGATATGGTGACGCTATGCCAAGGTTGGATGTTGCTACCCGGAATATCGCAATCTGTCGCATCGAGGCCGGGGAATCACAGAATGTTGTTGCCAGAACGTACAGTGTTCATCGTAGCACAATTTCACGCCTCTGGAGACACTACCAGCAGCTTGGTACTACGACAGACCGACTACGTTCAGGGCGTCCGCTTGTTGCAACTCGGGCGCAGGATCGTTACATTAGATTATTACATCTACGGAACAGGATTATTGCTGCAACAGAAACGGCTGTAAACGTCCCTGGGTTGCGGGGTATATAACCACAGATAGTACGCAATCGGTTACGCTCTCATGGATAGCGGGCAAGAAGACCTTACGTCAGAGCAACACTGAGACGCCAACACCGCCGAGCAAGGGTTAGATGGTGAACTACCGTTCGTGTATGGAATTTACAGAACTGGAGAAGAGTAAATAATAATAATAATAATAATAATAATATTTATTCAGGCAAAATCAAGTACACAATATATAGCATGATAAGAATACACATTACATGCTACAAGTATCAATCAATATATAATAATGTAACCTGATTGCCTGGGATAAACCCATTAAAGCTAAAAGCTCATTTCCAATGGGGTCCCTTTATCAAAAAGTCACAAAATATATATCAAAATTAGTATTGTTAAAAAACATTTTGTTAACAATAAAAATAAAGATATATTAAAAAGCTGTCAGATTTAAGATAAGTAATCAATAGAACAAAAAATCGCTATTTTCATAGTTTCTAGCTTCATCCTTTAAATGTTGCTTGACAGCTTGTTTATAAGAATATTTCTGGTCTAAAACTTTAATTTCTCCAAGTAGATTGTTCCAGTCATGGATCGCATTAAATAAAAATGTATTCTTGCTACAAATGTTTGAATTTGGAACACAAAAATTTAAGTTTGATGATCCTCTGGTGTTGTTAAAATTAGGAAAGAAACCGGATGACATGTAATCTGGAGCAATTCCATTAAAAATATTATACACATGGTTGAGTCTCAGCTGTTTAACTCTGTTTTCGATAGATAACATGTTAACTTGATCTAAAATATCATTGTTTATACTAGCTCTTGGACCCAGATTAAGAATGAACCTCACAACTTTATTTTGAAGTACTTGCAATTTATTTGCTGCCCCTTTCCTAATACTAGTATACCAAGATGAAGAGGAATAGTCAAAATAGCATTGTATAAGAGCAGTTGTGAGAGTCCTTCTTGATCCGGTGTTCAGGCACTTTGCATTTCTATATAAAAACTTAAGTCTAGAATTTACTTTTTGTATAATATTAGATACAATATATTCACAGTTATGATATTTATCTATAGATACACCTAAATATTTGACACAGTCAGTGGATTTTATGACATGATTATAACAAGTTACATAGAACTCAGATATACATTTAAGTTTTCTTGGTGGACCAAAAAGCATACATTCCGTCTTTCCAAGGTGTAGTGAAAGTTTATTATCAATAAGCCAATCGGAACAACTTTCTAATACAGAGCCTAATTTTTCAGATATAATCTTTGGATCCTTATGACAGAATAAAATTGCACTATCATCTGCATATAAAATTAGTTTACATTCTTTATCAATACTAATTGGCATATCATTTACATAAGTTAAAAACAGCATATGTCCCAAAATACTACCTTGGGGAACTCCACATGTTACATTCATAGGTTCTGACAAAGTATTGTTTACAGACAAAAATTGTACTCTATCTGATAAGTATGACTTAAACCAGTCTATCGACTCAACACCCATTATTTTTAATTTATTACATTATATACTATGCACAACAGTGTCAAATGCTTTCTGTAGGTCTAACATGATCATACCTGTAAACATACCATTTGCATTATTAGTTCTTAAATAATCCAACAAATGTATGAGACATGTATCAGTAGAATATTTTTGTCTAAAACCTGATTGTAAGTTATACAACATATTATTTTCATGCAAAAAATCAGCTAGTTGATTATAGACACTTCTTTCTAATATCTTAGAAACTATACTTAGAATGCTAACAGGTCTATAATTTCCAACTTCAAGCGGACTATTCTTCTTATAAAGAGGTTTGACTCGAGCATATTTCATACTAAGCGGAACAACTCCAGATAAAATTGACTGATTAATAATAAAGGTAATAGGTATTTTTAATATAGGAGCACCATCTTTTACAAAACGAGCTGGAATTTCATCTAATCCAGTACTTTTGGTAGCATTAAGAGAATTTAACTCTTTGTATACAAAATCTTCCGTTACAGGTTGTAATATAAATGTCTTCTTATTAGGATTTCTCTTATTGTAAAAATCTAAAAATAGTTGAGATGTTACAGAGTATAAACCTTTTGCTTTAGCAAGCTTTTTAACTAATTCCGACGCTACAGTTGTAAAGAAATTGTTGATATTATACAATTATAGCCTTTAAATGAGGTCGATATGAAAAAATATCGACATGAGATCATATCGACCGACAACGAAGTTGGAGGTCGATATGTTGTCTCATGTTGATATTTTTCATATCGACCGTAATTAAAGGCTACAATTGTTATATTATTAATTGATAGTTTTATGCACATCTGTATATACTGGTATCCTGGCTTTGCCGGTTCTCGATAGCTTAAGATATTATGGGATAAAACTTTGTTCTTATTTAATAGATATTATTTATGTATTTACCCATTTGTTTCATAGATAAACAACTACACACCTGCAAAAAATTACAAGGAAGCGTCCGGTTATTGCCAAGATCTTCTAATTATTCGGACGACCTAATTTTTGACATATTGTATACTACGTCACCAGTTCTCGATAATGTATGCATAACAAGTTTAGCTTTTCTAAAAAGCTAACCGTCTCTTAGCTGCATTACAAATTTTATGGATTTATTAAAGTATCTGTTTTTTTGTAATTTATATGTACGATAGGTAAACAATGTACATGTACCTTGTACACAGTGACCTTGTAAAGACATTGTTTAAGCTAAACTATTATCCATTGGTGCTTGAGAGATTTAAATGCCTGTCGTCTCTTCACACGAGCTTTTTAAAAAATAATTAAACAAAAGTTGACTCCCTAAACAAATGTTCAAAAAGAGCGGTAAAAATATGTTTTGTTAAATTTGCATCAATATCAGAACGAAAATATTTAGATAAAGAACATATCATTTTTTCCTAACCCAAACAGCTTTAAAAAGTAGGGAGATTTTGGTACAATGTTTACCTTTTAATTGTTCACTGACCAATGCATTGAATGAAATAGAAGTCAATATGTGGAACGTAACATTACTACACTAAAATACTGATTAACGAAAATAAAGATATAGAACATATAATTTTTTCCAAAACATCTTTATAAAGTAGGGAGATTTTGGTGTTTACCTTGTAATTGTTCACTGACCAATGCATTGAATGAAATAGAAGTCAATAAGTGGAACGTTACATTACTACACTAAAATACTGATTACAACCCCGATTCAACCTAAGAATATATCGAAATTTCAGTACACATACTAGTTCAATCCTGACGTAAACCAATGAAATGACTAAAATATTTATAGATTTAGTAAACCACCCAATCAAGTATCAGAGAGTCATTTACTTCGAAGACTGATCGTCATTTGACTATGTATACCGTCTCCCATGGGAGACGGTAATTAGCTACGCTGGGCTATTCTGACAATAAAATGCCATAAAATGTCATTAAAAATGTTATTCATATAAAATTTGTTTAAATTGGAGCATTGGTTTAAAAGATAGGACCCGTCTATTGTACCATAAGTTGAAGAAATTTTTGGGATTACGGAAAGGTATCGAAATAGTACTCTGTATTTGGGAGAATTTTAAACATCTATAAACGCGGAACCAGTTTATTTTTTCATTGCCGAGGAGCAAAGTGGTGTCCTAAAGGAAAATTGCCGACAAACAGAAGACATGTGCGAATCCTCGTTTTATGACAAAATGAATTTTTGCATGACTGTCGAGAATAGGTTACTATCGAGAACAGGTTAAGGCACGATATTGTAAAGGAATTTAGTTCAATGTTTCTTTTGATTAGTTTACTGTTTTTATGGTTTGTCTAGTGTATGAAAATTTCATATTTATTTCAATATAAGCAGAAATTATGAAAACTTTCAATTCAAAAGATATATTAATGCAATAAACAAGCAACATATTAAACTATTTGAAAATTTTCAGAATGTATATACTTTCCTAACTTTCAAACCGGAAATAGACACAAGTTAATTTTTATATAGTTTAAAGGGGAATTCCAAAAAGTTAAAAATAGCCGTGCAATATCATGTTTTCTAAATATAACCGTGCAACATCACTTTTCTATCAGCCGTTTTCAAAGAACCTTTCAAAATACAGCCTGTCATGTGACAGGGTTTACACAAATCAAATTTATCCAAAAAATATCAATTAATAATATAGTTTGCTATGGTTTTAGAATCATGACACAATTCATTGTTCACATTCAGAACAATGCTTGCTTCCTGAGCTTAGGCTTTATAACCAAGCAGAACAATGCTTGCTTCCTGAGCTTAGACTTTATAACCAAGCAGAACAATGCTTGCTTCCTGAGCTTAGGCTTTATAACCAAGCAGAACAATGCTTGCTTCCTGAGCTTTGGCTTTATAACCAAGACAATGTTTGCTTCCTGAGCTTTGGCTTTATAACAAAGATCTCTTAGTTGTTTCCATAACTTTTTAGGGTCATTTTTATTTTCTTCGATCTTATCTGAAAAAAAGTTTGACTTTGCTAGTTTAATCTCTCTTTGAACTTTATTTCTTTTATTGCAAAACTTTTAAACATATTCAGGATTATTTGTCTTTTTATAATTAGATAACAATTCATCTCTTTCTTTGATAAGACTTAAAATTTCATTTGACATACACGGCTCTGTCCTATGTTTAACTCTAACTTCCATTAAAGGAGCAACTTGTAAATAATTCCCTAAAACAGTTCCAATTTTCATCAACTGTCTTTTCATATTGATTACACTTGGTCCAGTCAACATTATTTAACTCGTCATAAAAAGTAACCTGGTCATAATTTTTTAAAGACCGTATTTTGATATTTGTATGTTTACCCACTGACAATTTTTTTTTTACTTTTCTACTACAATAGATGATGTTGTGATCACTTAAACCAGAACAGACTGTGCCAGAGTCTACTATATTTTCTGATTTGTTACATAAAATAAGATCAATAATTGAAGAAGAGTTTTCAGCTTTTCTTGTCGGCTCGGTTATGAGTAGCTACAATAATGTAGCTCCTTATTTTTTATATATATATTTTTTTATATATATATATATTTTTTTTATATATTTTTTTTTATTGCAATTCATTGCAATAAAAGTACTAAAAGTGCTGTCAGTAGGAATTATCTTGAAAATGGTAATACAGAATAATGATTTATTTTTGTTTTCATTTAATTTTTAATTTCAGAGTGGACATTTCAACAAAGTTTTATCAATTTAAAAAAAGAAAAACTGGTTATTATCACAAAAAGACAAAATAGAAGACTGCAGAGACATGTTTCTTATTATCAAACAACTTTATTCTTTACTCACATATTTTGTCTTTATATTGCAGTACTTTCTTAGTTGTCTATGTCATGAAAAGGTTCTTTGTTTTATTTTGAACCAGCCTTGTGCAGGATTTCGTAGTAGTTTAACTTAAAAAAAAAACAAAAAAACTATACCTTGGTCTACTTCTTTGCAATATTATAAGCAATACCAAGCTAATAATAATAATAATAATAATAATAATAATAATAATAATAATAATAATAATTTGTAATTTTCTAGAAATAAATTATAACTCATATAGTTATATGATTTAGGGCGGTTACAAAAATCGATTCTGTGGGATAAACATGATAAAGCGTAATTATTTTTTCACATATATTGGTTATATTATCATAATATGTGGTAATATCTATCATTTCTGAGTTGTTTTCACCACAGATATGGTTGTTTTTACACTATTCCACGTTGTTTTTACACTTTTCGGGTTGTTTTTACACTTTCGATGTACCCCAATCGAACATGTGCAGGGCTGTCAAGTTTTGATGAGCTGCTCGCGTGAGATTTGCCTAAAAATTGAAAGATCAAAGGAAAAAATAAAAACATCAAAGAAATTCGCTGCCAAATTGTGGACTAGATGCGTGAGTTCGCGTGAGACTTGACAGGCCTGCATGTGGGATTCTAGTGGGATGAACAGTCTGGATCGGCGCGTGCCGCCCAACGACAACCCCCGCCGCGAAATCTGCAACAATTAGAGCAGGAACTTCAGTATGATGGCAAAGGATACCGCGTTTTCGTAACAGTTTTCTCAGCAACTACTTATCACAACCACTTGAAATTTTATTCGACCTTACCATGTGGTCCTGTATTTCGAGTACCGATTTCACGATTTCAGGTCTGTCGCATATCTACTTCCTGTTTACCGACTAAGCCAATTCAACGATGTGAATAGAGAGGGTATACTGAGTGAGCAGTGGCTCACAGGTTCCTTGTTTTGATTTTAAATATCTAGTACAAGTCATTATAAAAGTATCTTATTATTATTTAAATTAATTGCTTCTTTAAATGAAGTTTTAACACTGTTTTCATTGACAGGAAAACTAAAATTTTGAGATATATACTAAAGAAAGTATTTTATTAAAAAGATCCTAACTGATTTATAGGTTCCTGTGTAAAAGAATAACATGAAATAGGAATGAAACAATCATAGAACAGCTTTATTGTTTTGTTTTGTTTTTCAGCTATATAATGGCATTTAGTTTTTATTGAGGTAAATGCTGGAGTACCAGGAGAAAACCCAACCTTCGTTAGAAAAACTGGCAATCCTTGTCAATTAAGATTGCAGTTGAGCGCACCCTGGGATAAAATAAATACTGAAAATGACTATTTTACATCAAGACAATTTTCAAAAAGCAATTAAAACTAGTGCTGACTGTGTTAGGGTTGCCCAACACAAAATGTCTCCCAAACTAACACATATTTGAGGTTGCCTTATGCTATTCTATATATATATATATATATATATATATATATATATATATATATATATACCAAGTTTCGTGCGAATAACTTTTTCAAATTTTTCAAATTTTTGTTGGTGGCCATTTTGAAAATGGTGGCCATATTGAAATTTTTTTTACCAAGTTTTGTGCAAATCGGTTAACTTTTTCAAATTTTTCCAATTTTCGGTGGTGGCCATATTGAAATTTTTTTTTTACACCAATCAAGTCCAATCATGCTATTCTATATACTTTTTCACATTTTCCCAATTTTCGGTGACGGCCATTTTGAAAATGCCTGCCATATTGAAAATTTTTTTTTCACCTATCAAGTCCACTCTGATTCTGTCAAAATAAGTCAAAATTTCGTCGAAATCCGTTCAGTAGTTCCCGAGATAATTTTTAGACACCCTAATGTGATGGTGGCCATTTTGAAATTTCCGAATAGCTTGTGCACACCTCCAATAACCTATCTACCATAATACAAAGTTTTGTACAAATTGGTTGAGGCGCTTCTGAGAAAAGTACTGGGACACGTTCACGAGGCAGAGAAAGAAGAAAAAAAATATATGAAACAGAGTAAAAACAATATGTCTCCAAACTTCGTTTGGGAGACATAATAATAATAATAAGAAACAGAGTAAAAACAATATGTCTCTAAACTTCGTTTGGGAGACATAAAAATGCAGCTGGTAAATATCAGTGTATTATCAAGTAGAAGCTTTACTAGTTTGATTCTTTGCAGTTAATCAGTAGGAGCTAACTATAAACAAAACTGTCGCCAATTTGGACAACAAATAGTGATCCATATGTGCTTACTCAAATATGCAGGCAACACAAGAACAAAATGATATACTACAAAACACTTTAATGCAAGTATAAAACCTAAAAATCTCTGTTCAAAATCTAATAAAACAGTTAATTCAATTTCAAAGTTGTAAAAGTATTTTTCCCTATAATTACAAATTTAACTTTTAACAATAATTTTAATATAAAATTTGGCATCTATAGGGCAAAAATTTGGCAATTTATAAAAGCAAAGATGGTTACATCAATGATACCAATAACTAGAGGCTCCCAGGAGCCTGTATCGCTCACCTGAACCTGAAACCAAACAACCCTTTTTTATCCAGCTTTTCTTTGCTATAAGGAATTCCCCAACACTTCTGCAAAAGTCATACATTTTGACCTTTTAAGGGAAATAATTCCTATAAGGAGGAGATTTTGATGCTTAGAGGGAGAAGGGAGGTTCACTTCAAATTTGATGTACCTGTTATACTTTTTTAACTATCAGTCGAAAACTCTCTTGACTCCCCCCCCTCCCCCATTTTCTATTTTAAGCCAACGTAGCTTTGTAGGTAGTCAGGTGTCATGATTTGCACAATTTTGGTAGAGCACATCCTAAAGATGATGTTTCAAAGCAGTCCTTAAATGGGTTAAAGAGAAGAAGATTTTTAAAATCAAGTAAAATTGATTAAAAAAATGTTCAAGGAGAATAATTCCTAAACAGTTCATCAGACAATCTTGACCCTAAGTCATTTTTGTAGCCTTCATAGAGCAGAACAATTAAGCAATGCTAACTTTTTCTCTAGTTCTAATTATTTTCAAGATTTTGAGGCAAAAATGTCAAAAATAATCAATTTCGACAATTAAAGGGCAATAACTCCTATAAGGGGTTGTCATACAACTTTGACCCAATGGATTGTTTTGTAGAGCTTTTGATGCTGAAGAAGGAAGGTCGCTTTGGTTTTCTTGTATCTGTTATACTTTTTGAACTATAAGCCAAAAACTGTATTTTGACCCCCCTGTTCTATTTTTAGCCATGGTGGCCATGTTGGTTGGTCTGAGGCAAAATGATTTGTGCAAACTTGGCAGAGGACATTTTACTGATGATGTGTGCAAAGTTTCAAAGCAATCCCTTCAGTGGTTTTGGAGGAGAAGATTTTTAAAGAAAAGTTAACGACGACGGACGACAAGCGATGGCAATAGCTCACATGACCCTTCGGGTCAGGTGAGCTAAAAATACCAGCAAACCTTTTTTGATAATGAGATTTACTCAATTTGCAAATGTAAACCCCAAAATTAAACAAAAATTATTTCTGTTCAACGTTATCCTTAATAGAAAATAGTCAATTCAAGACAGATGGACCAATTTGCAAAAAATTGGAATGCCACTGGAAATATATATCAGCTTCAACTAGCTTACAACAGGTTTAAAAAGAAAGTTTAAGACATTTGCTACCACATGCATTTTTCTAAATGTGTGACCCCATGTGGAACAATACATTGTTTAATATATAATCTTTTACCATCCTGATATTTAAAAAATATTGTTGATGCCTCAATTTGCATTAGAATTAAGAAATGTCTCAAAACACAATGTTCAAAAAACAAATATATAAATATTTACTTCTCTGGGCAATAGAAAACCAACCACAGATGGTGTTTTGCCTGCAAATTATTGTTTAAAAGGAATTCTTTTTCATGTGAAAAGAAACTATAGAATGAAAGTCATAAAACTTTATTATTTAAATAAATTTCTATTAAATTTGTGTGTACTTTTGACATCTGCAGTATTAAGCAAAGTTCACATTTTGTTAACTACACACTCAAAGATTCCAGTTTAACACTATTTTGATGAAAATGTTCAAAATAAAACAAAGAACCTTTTCAAATAGTCTTTGCAAATACAGTCATGTATATAATAAATTTATGTTAAATGAAAAGCAGACATTGTTATAGGTGAGTATAATTAACAAATCCATTATTTATAGCAAGTAAAGACTGTAGTGAGACTCAACCTGCAACCTAATTGTTGACAGGCACAAGATCAATAGTAGATGACTAACTATCTTAACCACTCAGCCATCTAGGCCCCTCAAAATATATTGTAGTTTTACTTAGTGAACAATACAAAATGTACATGACATAGACAACTAAGAAAGTACTGCAATATAAAGACAAAATATGTGAGTAAAGAATAAAGTAAAGAACTTTAGTTGTGAGATTTTTCATTTCTTTTTAAAGGTACGAAATTAAGCTGATGTCAATGAAAACTGAAACAGTGACTGTCCATTCAAGAATTTTCTATTATAAGCAATGACATGATAATTCATATAATACTGGTACTAGTACATGTTTATAATTTTTTTCAACATACTATAGTTTGTGCTGATATTATAAAATATATTTTTTTATTTTTAGCATTTTGCCGGTGGAAGGGACAGGATATTGGAAATAATTTTTCGAAAAAATATCTTCCAGGCATTGTCCATACTATGCTTGCTCCTAAAAGTCTCGGTCCTTTTAGATGGATTGAAATGTAATTTTTTTGTATGAAAAACCAATGCAAAATGAGCTGTCAAACTTTTAAAATTAAAAATTAGCATGCTATTAAATGGAGTTTTTATGAACATGTTCTTTGTGTGAAAAATGTAATGCTTCAGATAAAGCACTATTAATAACTATACTTAACAAACATATAATAACTTTTTCACATTAAACGTAGCACTAATATAAAGGACGGAAAATTCAGATCTAAGGAAATACGCAATTTGTGCTTAATAAAACGAATAAAAATTCAAAAAATGAACATAGTAAAAAAATCACTAACAAAAATATAAATAACACCCTTGTAAAAAGGTCTGCAACAATCTCCTACCAAACAATAAATAAATCTAAAACTACATCACAGAACTACCTAAAATGTAGTATGTTTTTAGACCTAGGCCTTACGTCATAGTCTAGACCTCTAATTTCTAAAACTTTCAACTTTGCTTTAAAAAGCCGGTCTTTAAGTTCATGTCTTTTAACTAATTCCTGTGTATATAAACTGTCATAAGTTTCTGGTTCGCTATATTTAGACAATAGTTCAGATACACGATCTCGCTGGCGTAGATTTTCCTTGCCATACATATCAAAGGAAACTTTTTTCTTTGGTGTGTCAGGATCACGTTTTCCTTTGGAGAGACATGAGGAAACAGGATTGTCTATGGATAAATCTGCAACTATAGGTATATGATATTATTAGCATTAGTAGTATGTACATCAAGGTGGTATTTGGAATTTAAATTGGTATAATGAAGTTTCATCAAAATTCATGAAGAAATTAAAGCACTATCCAGGCAACAACATTGAATATACATGTACATGAAAGTTTACTAACTCCCCCTCACAAAAATATGGTCCCCCAACGAAATTCCATGAAAATCAATCCAATTAAAGCATATACTATAAGTAACTATTTCCCAAAGTTTCAAGAAAATCCATGAAGAAATGAAAGTGCTATCCAGGCGACAACATTGAATATACATGTACATGAAAGTTGGCCGCCAAGTCCCCCTCCCAAAAATAGGATCCCCCTTGCACAATTTCCCTGAAAATCAATTCTATCCAAGAACCTACTATAAGTAATAATTTTCCAAAGTTTCATAAAATCCATGAAGAAATGAAGCGCTATCTATTCAATAACATTGAATATACATGAACATGAAAGTTGTCTAAGTCCACCTCCCAAAAAATTATGGTCCCCATGATGAAATTGCCTGAAAATCAATCCCACACAAGCACCTACTATAAGTAGCAATTTCCCAAAGTTTCAAGAAAATCCATGCAGAAATAAAAGCACTATCCAGGCGACAACATTGAAAATACATGTACATGAAAATTGACTAAGTACTCCTCCGAAAAATATGGTCCCCCTCCCAAAAATATGGTCCCAATTTCCCTAAAAGGCAACCCCTGCAAGCACCTGATAAGTTTTGTTTGTTTCTTTGATGGTGTTTAATGCCACTTTCAGCAATTTTTCAGCTATATCATGGTGTCCCGTTTTTATTGGGGGAAGAAGCCAGAGTACCCGGAAAACCCCTGACCTGCAGTAGGAAAACTAACAATCCTTGTGAATTAGGATTACAGTCCAGTACACCCTGCCTGCAGTGAGAGTCGAACCCGCAATCTCAGTGTTGACAGACCATGTGATCAATAGTAGACGAACTACCTTGACCACTCAGCCACCGAGGCCCCGCCTACTATAAGTAAAATTAATTACCCAAAGTTTCATGAAAATCCCCGAAGAAATGAAAGCGCTATACAGGCGACAACATTTAATATACATGTACAAAAAAGTTGACTGATTCCCCCTCTCAAAAATATGGTCGACAACATTGAATATACATGTACAAAAAAGTTGACCAAGTCCACCTGCCAAAAATATGGTCCCTTATGACAAATTTCCCTGAAAATCAACACCTTCCTAGCACCTATTTCAAGTAACAATTTCCCAAAAGTTTCATTAAAATCAATTAAGAAACGAGAGTGCTATCCAGGCAACAACAGCATGACACACAGACGGACAGGTCAAAAACATTATACCCCCGTTTTTTTGTTGTTGCGTGGGGTATACTAAGACATTATTTGTGTGAATCTTGCATTTATAGCACTATAAAATGATAAAATATGGAGCCTGAATTTTTCTAATTAGATTACCATGTCTTAAAATACCTAACATTCTAATCAATGCTTTAATGAAGTAGACTCAGAAATGTATTGGATAACTAAAAATCCTTGTTCAATATCTATTATAGCACTATATCATGGCATATAGAACATTAATAACTTAAGTAAGATTACAGAAAATGAAAGATCCAAACCAAAGAATTACAACAGAAGTAAATCATTCATTGAACAGGCACAAATACTTAATAAATGTAAGACATGAAAACAGTCTATGTTAATATTTAAACAAGTGGTGACTGTTAGTACGCTCACAAAGTGATACCCCTCACTTCGCTTTTAAATCCAATTATCTCCCCTAAATGATATCCGAGGTTAATAAAAATCCTTCATGCACATCTACATATAATATACTTCCTTTATGCTAAGTTTCTTTATATTTCATCAAGCGGTTACAAGGGATGTGGACAGACAGACAGGGTGATTCCTATATACCCCCAAACAAGTTTGCAGGTGGTAAAATAACAAGTTTTAGATACCTCCCTTGACAATGGCAGATAAATTTCTTTGTAGTTTGTTGTCATTGCATATACAGCTAAATATTGAGTAAGATAAATGAATACAAATGGCGATCTTTTACCTTTTTATAATTCTAATATGATTTGCATATTTAGAAATATGTTTATTTGATTGGTCTAGATTACTTCCGGTTGAGGTTTTTAACGAAATTTATTTTTTGATAAATGAATTTGACCGAACTATTTTTAGCATAACCAATGTAAACAAAGATGGGGGCATTCAATATGGATGGCGATGACAAATTATTTGTATTATAAATTGACGTTAATGATTTATTGAATTTAAAACTGTTCTTGTGTTCGATAAAGAAAATAAAATTATAGATTTAATTTAAAACTAGATGTAGTTATTACAATCAAAAGAGGGTTTATGAATAACATTTGGTACGTAAAAATCAACAAAATATTCATACGTAAGGTCGACGATCCCTTGCTACCAAAAAAAAAAAGAAACATGGAATTGAGAATACCTTAATAGGAAAAGTTATTTCCCAATTCAATTTTAAAGAATTATAAGGATTTAACACCATTTTTAATGGATTTATCTGTATATCAACAAGACCAACTGACTCACAAACATATCATAAAAGTCCTTCGGACCCTCTTGTTGATATACCGATAAATCCATGAAAAACAGTGTTCAATTCTATAATGCGTCATCAGTAGTCAGTAGTTTTGGATGTTTGTCAGCAGTATATATGTTTCAATTAAAACTGCACTATATTTAGTCATACATTTAGCAGTATTTTAATAACTGTGCAAAATATTGCTTGATTTATCGTCTTAGAAATTATTGGTCATTTTAGGCACGTCATATTAGAATGGTCATTAACCCATTCCAAACCTCAACATATCATGATCACTATCAGCATGATCGATTTCAATTGAATTTCTCTTTTATCCAAGCCCCGACTGATTGAGATTGAAAAATGTTATCATTTTTATATGGAATGAATTTTTTTTTAACTCATCAAAAATCTTTATTTAAGTTTCAATGCACAAATTGTAGACCGTATATTGACACTGAAATCTATAGAAACTGCTGTGAAATCTTACAAGTAAACACCACTGCAAATGAGACTCAAAAACAGGATTTTCAATTTTTATTTTAACTATACTAATTTTTAATCAAAAGCAGAAATATCATTAAAAAAAAATAATACTACAAAGTTGCAATCAACAATCCATCTATCTATACCTTTTATTCATCATAAAAGAAGAATTTTTTTTGTAGTTAGAAAACATCTGTGAAATCAAACTTTTGAAGAAATCCTTAAGCATTTGTTATCAGAATTCAACATATAAATACTCAACATTGTTTGTTTGATTAAACATAGTTTCGGTAATTAAGTTTTATTACATTTTAGAAATTTGTAGAATTAGATCTAGCATCTTACCCAACACTACAAGTGTGATATGTGATAAATGCAATAAATGTTATATACTATGTTAATATTGCACACACTGAACACATATGGCATACACATGAAAATATTGCACTAGTAATGATGCACACTGATGATTAATGATGCAGACAGATACATGTACAAACAGAATTTATATACAAAACAAACTAAAAGAGATACAAAAAAAAAATAAATAAAGCATTGAGCAGTTGTGAAGAACACTAATACATAACCATTATTTGTCATATTTACACCCCCACATGTTTTTGGTTTTAAGGTATCCGGACCACAATGTGATCATCACTGGTGTCCCTGATGGCCATTGTCTTTCAATGGTGCAGACCTCTGTAATCTTCGGCAAACATCAGAAATACTATTTGAGTAACTAACTTTTTTGCTCAAAACTGTTGACTTCAAATAAAACAATATATTTAATCTGTATCATTAACTAGCAATAGATTAATTTTATAAAGCTGTATTTCTTGCTCGAAAAATTTAATTAAACGGTGACTTCAATTATGAGTCGGATACCTTAAACCAAAATATTTATGTGCTACTGTAATACATTGTTTCAGGTATATAAACTTGGATTTTTTGACAGTTGGTATTGTGCTTCCCTTAAGAATTGTGTATAATATGACAAATATGTTATAACAAGAAAACACAGAAGAAACAAAAAGCCAAACATGTACAGCCATTATACCATGCACATTACTTAACAAAAGCTTTTCAAGGAAACAACAATCATGGTCACAATCAACTAGGTATTGCATTCTCACCTTAATGGTATTTTTTCCTTGAAAAGCCGTGTCTTTTTATTGAAGATTTTCATAGCATTAATGCAGCAAGGTTATATGATGCGTAGAAAGAACAAACAATTCTTTGAAACAATGAGAAAATAAGGCTGAGCAATCCATTTAATTCACTGGGTTTCTCATTTTCTTTGCAAAATGACAAAATATGTATTTATATTACTCCTCATAAATACTTGTGGCAATTTCAGAAATAAATAGGTGGTTTATTAGGCACAGTAATGGCATTAAAGGAAGAGTGAAAAATTGGTCATGTTATTAGAACAATAGCTCATCAATCAATTGAAATTATTTCTGGAATTGCCATTATCATAATTTCAAGAATTTATCACAATCACAGAGAACAAGACAATGAATAGTTGATGACATGATATAAAAATTTACTAAAAAAAAGTCTGTAAAAGGCAATACACAGAAAATTAGGTATAGTTATTGCACCCAGGTAAATGGCAACAGAATATATATAAAGACTTCTTAAAGTAAAGTATTGCTCTTTACTTCCTAATACACATAAAAAAGAATTTTCATATATTTTTGACAAAGCATATAAATTCATGATTTTAAAGATTTGATAAGAGGATCTTAAAGGATTGCCATTTACCTTTTTTTAACAAACATAAAACATATGTATTTTTGAAAAAGCCAGTTAAAGTAAAAGAAATACCATTACCATGTTAAAATATTGAATAAATTTAGATATCATTATTATTCTATAAAATGCATATGTCCATTGTAAACTTCAAGCAAGCACATATAGCACAAAATTAGTAAAGCATGTGAATAAAGCAACACTAAGCGACAAGCAAGCAATACACAAGCAGGTGACAGTACATTACTACAAGAACTCTGTATCCTGTCGGTTGTAATCTATCCTTTCCAGTGGTGATCGAAATGGTGAGTTTTGTCTATAGAGAAAAGGGGGTACTCTAAGTAATGGAACAATAGGGGATAATGGTGTCCGGGGTATTGAATCCCTACCTGCGTCCCCTGAAGAATGAATATCCACACTACTCTTTCTTTTATATTCTTTCATTAGCTGGTCTAATCTACAAGACAAATTAAATTTTCAAATAAATATTCACTCAAGCAATAATATTTCTCTAATTTTTAATCTAATCTCTGTGTTCTTTGCTATAACATAACAAATTTTAAATTGAAAACTTAAAAAAATCTTTCAAAGACAGAAATGGATGGATTTCGTTAAACGGGAAGTAGGTGAGCAGCAGACCTGAAATTGAATCCCACGTTATGGGAGGCCATGCTGATGCTGCATACCAAATTTCAAGAGAATGATATTAGTAGTTGCTGAGAAAACTGTTACAGAATTTTTTCCCCGTCTGCTTGACATTCACCATATTATAACAGGGATTTTCACTCTGTGAAATCCGGCTAAAAATTAACACGGACAAGTTTCAACTTACTTTCTAAGTTTTTCTTCTACCTCTCTTTCCTTTCTTGCAATTTCCTTTTCTCTACCTAAAGTACACAATGAGTAGCATAAAAACAATTTTTTAAACAATTTTTTGGACAGAATACAGGCTTAGTTTACAACATTTATATAAGGGTTACTGAAATAAAACATTATGGATTTTTTAAATTGCTCTGTCAATTGCTTCCAGTTGTACCAAGTTCTATTAACTGAACTAAAAAAAAATTGTATAAGGTAATTTTTTAAAATGTTGCATTACTAGGATACTATAATTTGAAAATAGGTTACAGTCCAAAAGTGAATTATAATGTGTGTCTAATGTTCTGCATATTCCAAATTAAGCTGGACAGCGAGTTAATTTGAAATACCAGAAACAAGCATGTATTGTGTGCAGTCTTTTACTTTTAATCTTAGTTGGAATGGAAGGATGTAAATTATACGTAAATACCGACTTGGTAGAGTTTGTTCTCAACCTGTTGATTGTTGTCACTGGTGGTCGCCTTTTTGTTGATTTGTTATATGCAGTATTTTACTTCAATTCTAACAAGATTTTATAAATTCAATATGTATACTTTGTATGGATATTATTTATCTAAAATTATTTTTAATAATATGATATTCATTATATACGAATAAAATTTTTAACAGCTACGAAAATGGCAGATATTTAACCTGTTGATAGGCCCAGGTGGACTCGGAAGCCTTCAACTCTAAACTTTTTGTGAAAACTTGTACATGCATATAAGAATTTTTCTGCAGTTTTCTGGTCCAAGAAAGGGGTGTGGACAATACATAAATGTGGAAAATACACTGCTTTTTACGGTATGTAGAACTTTATTGTTGATGCCAAGACTCTTACTTTCAAGTTCCTTTTCTTTAGCTTCTACTCGTTGTTCTCTAGTTTTAAGATCATCAGAAGCTTGTGAAGATTCTGAGTCTCTACTTCCTACTGAAAGCTGTTTTTCTAGTAATTGTTGCCTTTTTTGAACTCTTGGGTCACGTAAAATATCCTCTATGCTTGGTCTTCGTAAAACCTGATGAAATCGAAATTTTTTTTTTATTTCTGAAACCAAGATTTCTTAAGTACATCTACATGTACTAGTTAAATAAAAGGGATATATCAAGAAAAAACAATAACCAAATGAAGATGCAAAAAATAATGAAATATACCAAGATAAAAAAATTGAACTTTAATGATAGAAAGAATAGTGAATATATATTAGATGCAAAAAAAATCCTTAACTGTGTCTCTTACTGTATGCCTCTGATAATCTTCATTTATAAAATTTTTAAAAGACTTGATAAACAATAAGATTGGAAATGTGCTATGCAAAAACCTATTATTAATCAATAATTTATCAATAAAAGCAAATCTTTCTCAAGTATAATGCATCCATATACCTCAACCCTTAGTAATTTGGCAATAACTTCATTTAGATCACTGGAATATCTTATTGGTATTCTGTTGAACTCTCCCTGACAAATCTTTTTATTGAGTTCCGACTGGTTGCTGGCAGTGAATGGTGGATGTAAGGAGCATAGTTCATACAACATACAACCCATGGACCATATGTCAGACTTCTCATTATATGACAAGTTATTCACAAGTTCCTGTAAACAGATGGACCAAAATTTATACACATGATATATGAACTATAGGACAAGTATATTTCAGTGATATTTAGCTTGCTGTTATTATATATCTTGTTTTTTTTATCAGTTGTATATGTATATGTTATGTATACATTTTTCTTTGTTGGATTCCCAAGTCAATGAGTTCTTGGGCAGAGCCAGATAAAAATGCATTTTTGGTGTACATGTAATCCATTATTTTCGCAATGTTTGTCCGTATTTAATGTTATGTGTGTGAAATCTTTTATTAGCTTGGTTTCAAAACATTTGATACATGTAATTTGAAAAAAAAAGACAAAAGGTATTATTTTGTACAAACATCCATGTAGTCTTAGTACAATGAATCTTACAAAATCATGATTACAGACTTACAGGTGACATATAATATGGAGTTCCTACATAGGTCTTAGCAAAACTTGTTTCATGATGCAATACTCTGGCAAGGCCAAAATCTCCCAACTTTACATTTTTGTCTATATCTAAGAAAATATTGGCAGGCTTCAAATCTCGATGTAGCACTGCTTTCCCATTTTTCCTTCTGTGACATTCTTGAAGGGCTAGTGTCATCTGGATCAACATTTTCCACACAAACTGTTCATCCATATATATTCTAGAAAATATAGAAAGATAATACTAATATATCTGAACTGTGTTCTCTATCTGGTTCTGCTTCTTTGTTTGAATGGTGTTTAATGCCATGTTCAGTAATTTTTCAGTATAATGGCATCCAGTTTTTATGGATGGAAGGAAGCCAGAGTACTTGGAGAAAAAACTGGACCTTTGGTAGGAAAACTGAAAATCCTTGTCAATAAGGATTAAAGGCGAGCACACCATGTCTACAGTGAGTCTTGAACCTGCAGCGTCAGTGTTGACAAACCTTGTGATCAATAGTAGACTAACTACCTTCACCAGTAGGCCTCTGAAGGCCTACCATCTGGTTGAGTTAAGAGTTATTTATAGTACATGTACCACAAAAAAATAGTCATTATGTTTTAAAAACATGTCATATGTACAAAACCCTAGCATGTTCATACAATTAGTAAACAATCTGTGTGTATTAGCAGATGGACACATGCATAAAAACCTATGTAATATAAAACATGTGGAACTTTTTTTGTTTTTATAAAATTATACAATTTTGTAGAATCATAATATTTTTGCTCACCCTTCCTTGCGACATTTTGTAATAAGTGTTGCCAAGTCTCCCCCATCACAGAACTCCATAATGATGTAGATGGTCATATTACCACGGTCAATTATTCTATCATAGTATCTAACAATATGTTTATGTTTAAGCTCCCGTAACAAGTTGACCTCTGACACCAACATCTGTTTCTCCGACTCTGTCATTGATCCATAGTCCATTTCTTTCCATGCAAATATCTAGGAAAAACAATAGGTAAACATGTATTGAATTATTCTGCCATTTTAACTAATTTGGACAAACTGCAGATAGTTGTTTAGTTCACCGTTTGTTTATTGTAAGTTTTAAGACTAATTTATGTAATGGTACATATTAAATATACATGTAACATTGTTTCCAAATCAAAAGTTTTAAAGTAAATTATAAAAAATATGGAGTATACTTCATTTCATACGAAAAGTGTGAAATATTGTATCATAGCAAGAAAAAGCCATGTGTTGTTTGCACTGACATAGCACACTCATATGGTTAGTTCTCCTATTTAGCATTCTGAAGTGTGAACATACACAATTTGTGCTATTTTTTAACTACTCTTATACCTTTATGACGACATTAAGATTCTGACAAAGGTAGAAAAGCATATTCATCATGTTCACTTACATATTATAGACATATTTGAAAAATTTTGACAAGAGAGATAACAGGCTTAACTATTTGAATTCACAGGTACATGTATAACCATTTGAATTCACAGAACATCTCAATCCTTAACATATGTTGAAAATAAAATTTGATGGATCAGACATACCTTTCCATCCTTCTTTCTTTTGACTTTTTTACAAGTACCATAAGATCCTGAGCCAATTACAGACAAAGGTTCAAAGTCGTCCAGGGTGCTGTGAGGCATCTTATGGCTGAAACAAGATAACATCTGTGTTCTATTATCCATTAAAATAAACTATCTTAATCAGGTGTTTAAAAAAAATCCCAAAATCTGGGGTTGTTCTGTAAAAAATTAAAGCTTCTAACCATAAGTCCAAACCTACAGACCATTTTCATAATCTTTTAAATGTCAAATTATTGTTTGATTTAATTTGATTACTTTAACATGTGTGGTGATCACAATACTAGTATGTATTTCCAGTATTGTAAAATATTGAATTTCATTTGTACTATTAAAATCTTTAAAAAAAAAAAATGTATTCTTTCAACTATTTTTTTTAACTGTTTCATTTCTTTTTAAAAATATACATAGAAGAACGACACTGATGTCTCAACATAAATTTTATTATCATTTTTATCTATATTTTAGCTGAAAATAAGGTGCATATTGTGACTGTTATTATTGATAAGAATTTCATCATTGCAAGGAAAATAAGGAAAAAAGAACACGAAATTAACTGGACATTATAAAAAATTTGCTTTGGAAAAAATACTTGAATAAAATTGATAGTATCAGTAGTATGCAATACCCAATTTGACCATTCAATGAAATCCATTAGTTCTAATACACTCCAGAGATATTTC
Organism: Limnoperna fortunei; assembly: GCA_944474755.1. Taxonomy (NCBI): domain Eukaryota; kingdom Metazoa; phylum Mollusca; class Bivalvia; order Mytilida; family Modiolidae; genus Limnoperna; species Limnoperna fortunei. The sequence continues at coordinate 38,849,225 of OX104113.1, forward strand.
ATTACAGCTGTTTTATTCCATATGTTTGGTATATTTTTACAAATTCAGACAAAATAATTAAAAATCAGAATATTTGATACTGGGAAATTTCACAATCATTTTAAAACTGAGGTAAAAATGACATTTGAATACAGTACATGTATACTTACCTAAAACACAGACAGCAAAATTAAATGTACAAGTACAATCCAATAAGTAGTAAAATAACTTCTGAGTGAATACAGCAATGAATACACCATGTTATATGTTGTCATAAATCATTTTGTCATATGCAGTTCTTCCAAACAATTTAGTCAAGAATTTTATATCAGAAAAAATACATTTTTCTTTTATAAGGCAAGCTGTTCTGTCCAGTTACTCATCCAAATATTTCCTTGTTCTCTTACTTTATATAATAAAATGTCCAAGCCAGAAATTATATCTTATTGTGTAACCTTGAGGCTACAAAGTAGATCTTGATAATGGTTGACCCTGTGTCAATTTTGATTACATAATTTATCTATTAGATAATCACTGTAATAACTGTAAGGGATTAATTCTGGTCATTTTGGCCTAATTAACATCAAAGGACATTTGACAAACAATGGTGAGACACAAATATTTACAGTTTAACAGTTAAAGCAAATAAAATAATTCACAGCAAATAGAATAGTCTGAGAGTCAAAACCCAAACAAAACAACATGTTGGTCTTTAAATGGCACACAACTTTACCAATAATAATTAATAAATAAAAGGTAAAAAAAATGATCAGATGTCTAAATGACAGGGAAAAATTCTGATTTTGAGTTATATGTCCAGCATTCACCTGATTACTGATAGCAATGAAAATGTACAACTTTTTAAAGTTTTTGTTCTGGCAAAAATTATGTTTGTTCATACATAAACTGCAATGAACCAATAAAACAATACAATCAGATTTTAAAAAATAAGATATAATTAGTCTGATTAAAATTTTACATTTTACAGTTTTCTCATGAAAGTTAAGCAAACTTTGTTATCCATATCTGGCTGCTGAGACCATACTGTGAGGTTTAACAGTGCTTGACCCACAGAGCTATGCAGCACTTCCCCAGCTGGCAGATAGTGGATGCCTTGTCAAGTCACCTCCAGCATAGAAGCAATAATTAGACTTCAAGAAACATGCATTAATTAACTGTTTTATTAATCTTTTTTCAAACTTGCTGTCATATCTATAGCAACGATCAGCCATGATTGATGTCTGCAAATATGAATTGGCTTTGTACTTGATGAGATAAGTTCCTACTCTCATGTTAGAAAACAGTTAACTGTTTTAACCCTGCTAATATTTGTGAAAATTTTTTTTTAAGTTTGTTAAAAATTCAGAATATGAATATTGTATATAAGTTAATAATGGCTAACTATTTACTTGCATTATTCAAAAGTTGCTTTAACACATACATGTACATGTTTATTTTATATATAAAAATCAAACAACTTATTTACACAAGTCTAATATCCAGATTAAATCATCACATGAATCAATAAAATTCAAGTGACAATGGTAAAATAAATAAATAAATAAAGACACACATAGATAAATTTTTTTCTACATTATGTTTTAGTTTTGTCACTATTGACTCAAAAATAAAGACAAAAAAAATTAAGTAAATGTAGATTTTCTTTTGACTAATCAAAAATTTTTGGATAAGATTAGTTCTTAACAAATGCTTAATGGAAAACAATATTATAAACTAGTGATAAGGGGTTAATTGGGCATCACAATTTAAATTTTAGATACTGTCTACACAAATATTGAATCTTGAGCTGGTACCTGGAATACATACACAATATACTTGCATAAACTAACTAATCAATCATTAAATATTTAATCTAGTTTCTACAGTATTTGTGACAAGACTGAAGATTCATTTCAAATTCTGGAAATCTATTCTTTAGCTCACAAGAATACAAGTAATGTTCTTTTCGAACAGACAGAGAGGGAGGAGTACCATTATCATATCATGTGTTTCTAGATAGGTTGTTCATTAGAATATAACTTAACTCTGATCGTATATAAATACAACTCAGAAAGTGCAAGAAGACAAATAGGACCATATATTTTTAATTATATTTTGTTGAAAAATGTGAGATAAATATGTTATAGTGAAATTTGTTAATAGTTTATTTTGAAGGTGTCGTTAAATAAAATATGAAATATGTTATTCAATGATTAATAGTTATCAAAATCGTAATTAAAAATGTTTCAAGTAGTGATTCCATACTAATTAAATGAACTGATAATAATAATCCAAATTCTAATTTAAAATGTTAAAAGTAATTGTTAAAAGCCAATTAAATGAACTGAGAAATTGTTCAAAATTTATTAAATTAAATGCCACTTAATGATTTCAGGCAGATGCAATTCTTCAGAAGGTGTCAGAAAAATAATAAACACATCAAAGTTATTATCATCTATTTTTTAGCTTGTGTAAGCTTTAAGTAGCCATATATACAATGTACCTTGATTTTGCGCATGTAAATCCATGCTAATCAGTGCCTACAATGTCTTCAGTGTGCATAGTGTTGTTATCGTTAGACCTCGTCGGGAGACTACATGTTGCACACAGTGTGAATGTCTCCAACACATAATATGCAAGACTGGTTTCACCCGTGAACAATACTCACAGACAATTAAAGACAGTATGCCATTGCAATTTTCCTGCTCTATTTGTAAACAACCTCCAGTAGCAGAAAGTACCAAACTCCCAGATCCTACACTACCATACTCGGAAGACATACAGATTCACAATGTAACTTACCGAAGCTAACAGATTCATTGCCTATTGATTCAACTATTCCATATGCAGAGACAACTATACCCAATGACTCCTCCTTTGACATTACCAACCGACAGGACGTTACCCTTCCAGAGCAGCTGATTGAGGAGTCGATAACAGATGACGACATAGACATGATCCACACAGTAGAGGCGACTGTTACATTCCAGGTAGTAGACTTAGGGACACAGAGATCCACTTTCGCTTTCCACGACGTCAGAATTAGTCATCAACAGAATGGAGATGTGGAGTATGCAACAAGAATGTGACCTGCCCGGTAACTGTGATCCATAAAGGAGACCATTTACTGTCAACAAGACACATCTGCATTCCTCACTTTCAGGAATTCTTACTGCAGTCAAAATACAGAAAGAGAAAACTAGACAAGATTTTTTTTAACCAGCTCCAAAACATCATTGACTGACTTCTCAGGACATGTAGACAGAAGAGAACCATATGCTGGGAGACTGACATACACAAACCTGACAATGCAACAGAGCTCCATAGAAACTAAGACCAGCAGAACCATAGACATGAACTTCACACTAGACGAAGATTTCATCAACACAATGACAGACAACAACTTTCTTCAGACAAGAAGTCACAGTCAAAAGATCATCGACATCCAATATTTAGTACCCACATCCAACTAGAAATTCTACGTAAAGCAAAGTCATTGTATATTGACAGTACATTTAAAGTTGTCAAGAACCATTCTACTAACTCCTACCATTACATGCATTTGTTAAAGCCAGTGATTCCATAAAGCAGCTACCATTAGTATTCTTTGTAATGGCTGGCAATAACAAGAAAAATTACAAGAAGGTAGGACAATCCTTGATATTTTACTTGTTAACCCTGAGGAAAAGGCTATTGTAGCAGACTTTGAAAGTGGTCTGTGGCACACTATCCAGACTATCCTTCCTGAAATAGACATTCAAGGCTGTGCCTTCCACCCAGGACAGGCGATATGGCGAAACGTCCAAGACGTTGGACTACACGGTATATATATTACAAATTAAAAAAAAAACAATTCTTATGTACTTTTATCAATATTAAATAAAATTCATTATTCAATAATATATAAAACATTTTGTATAAAAATAATGTGACTGAAAAATTTGAATAAAAAAGGATATTCACTAAAAATAAAATGGTTATTCACCGCGGGAAAATGCATGCGATTGTCATTTATAGAATCCCAGTTATTCCCTTTTTAAAATAACAATCGCATGCATTTTCCCGCGGTGAATAACCATTTTGTTTTTAGTGAATATCCTTTTTTATTGAATAAAACAATAACTGTCTTTTGATTCGGTAAATGTGTGGAGTTATTGACTTTTGAAAAAACTCTTTGTTATTCACCTCGCCCGCTGGGCTCGTTGAATAACAGTTTTTTCAAAAGGCAATAACTCCACACATTTACCTCATCAAAAGACAGTAATTGTATAATATTCACGGATTAGTATAATTACATTCAGCAGAGTATTTAGCTTAAAATAGAATGCAATTTATATAACCTGATGCATGATACCTTCTCTATTTCAGACTGCTTATAGTCAGAGAGTTGACATCTATAAACTACTCCATCTGTTTTTCGCCCTTCCGTTCCTTCTGTCAGCTGACATACCCGCCACCTTCAATAGACTTAACAACAGAGCAACCACTGAACAGCTGTAAACCATCATGACTTACATGCAATCTACTTGGCTCCAGATCATTTTTCATCAACTTATGGAGTGTGTACAACCATAGCATTGGTACAAATATTGTGTGTCAAAGGATGGCACCAAAGACTCAACAAACAGGCAAAGAAAGCCAACCTGCCATTTTACGTCCTTCTTCATTTTTTGTGGAAAGAAGCAAAGGCTTTACCTTCCAAAGAAAAAGGTCAAGAGAGAGTTGGGAAAGTTGTTTCATCTAGTATGGGAACAATACATGAGCAAAGAAATCACTGTTAGTAGACGGTTAAAAAGTGTGTGGGTATTTATGGACCAGTGTAATGTTTGTTTAAGGGGCATGCTTTAACAATTCACACAAATGTAATAATTGTACCTTAATTTAATTTAAGCATAAATACTTAGTGCTTAATGAGTTTAATGTTATTTTGAGATTTTCATTATTGAATGTTATACATTTTATTTATTGTGCAGTGCTGATGAAATTAGTAAAAACCTGTTAAAAAGAAAAAATTAAAATATTTCAGTTATTTGGTTTTTTTTTCATATATGTCCAGAAATGTGTCCTAAATTCGACTATAACATATAGTTACTTGGTAACATTTACTCTTTATATTTATTTTAAGTAATTAGAGTTACCTTTGTACTTTTTTTTGTTAAAAGTTCTGGGTGCCGTTTCATAAAGCGATCGCTAATTAACGTGCTCGTTATCCCATGCAATTTAAATGGGATAACGTGCACGTTAAGCTAACTATAGCTTTATGAAACGGCACCCTGGAAATACCTTCTACTTTGTAAATATTCTATAGCTATAATATTTTGTTCAATGTTACCATTGTAACCCTATGTAACCATCTCTTAGTCAAGGTTACAAATGCTCAGGTGTTGAATTTATGACACATTTCTGGACATATCTAGCTTATTTATAAAATTGTTCCAAGGGCCGAGTTGTCTCGAATTTATTAAACTGGCCACAATTACTTGAACGTAGGCTTCGAACACGATTAATTATGATGTATAAAATCACACATCAACTTGTTGCAATACCAACTTGCACAATTCTCATTCCATCAGACTCACAATCTAGACGGCACCACTCACTACATTTCAGACACATACACACATCCAAAGACTGGTACAGATATTCCTTCTTCCCTCATACCATTACTCAATGGAACCTCCTACCAGTTACAATCATACAATCCTCTTCTGTCGATATCTTCAGAGAACAGCTAACACCAGCTGTCCTCTCCACCCTCCACTAAGTTATATTCATCTCATGTACATAGTTTTTAAGCACCTACGCTTGTTCATTGCACTTCCTTATCTTTAATTAACAAATTTTCAGTTATCATTTTTTGTTGTAAATAGGCCACGTATGCACCAGTAATTAATCATCTCTAAGATGGAACACTGGAAACCGTAAAGAAGAAGTCTCATTAGAGGGGTGGAGTTGTCTGAAGACAAGTAGACAGGCCGAGTTGTCTTAGAAGACAGTCCAAGTTGTGCTGCATCAGTTCATTACTGTATTTAATGTGATTAATACCTGGGCTTACAGTGTGCATGCATTTTTTCGTGAACTCAACTTACTGTTTTACGGATTGTCTAGAATAGCGATTATGATCAGCAATCTCAATATCAAACTTAAATTCCCTTGCAATTTTGTCATCTTTTTCGTTCGAAAAGTTACTTATATGTTCTTTATCATCCATAACTGAACAAATAATAGCTGTTTAGTATAATAAAATTTACATAAAATTCTCCGTCAACAAAACTCGATTACATGTTGACAGATGAATGTAAACATGGCCAGAACGAACAAGTCAAGACATGCAAAAATATAAAATTTGAAATTCAAAGCTGTGCAAGCTAAGTCGCAGATTTGGTTCAGCGTCATTTAAGTCTTAAAGCAATTAACCTGTATGGTGTTTAATAGTGTTGAATCATCAGGAGATAGCCTCAAAAATCTTGTTTAACAATTGCCAACTTCCGTGTTCGAATTTCGCGCAATATGTAAACGTTCTTCCAATTAGTGTGTTCTTCATTTGTTAAAGTCAAATTGATTGGACAGATATGAATTTTGAGGTCAAAAGCTAAATACTCATGTGACTTTCAAAATGGTGGACTACACTCAATCAACAACAGTTGAACAAAATTGTGTCGTAACTTATAAAAACATACAATATTTTGAAATCGTTAAAATGTTAGAATTATTGCGTAAATGATGACAACAGTGAACGATTTGAATTTTCCTGTTGGTCATGAAAGATCTCATTCAGTTAAGCTTTTATTTAAATTTTTCTGTAACAACCTCTATCTTGGACAGTGGGAGTTGGCACGTTCTTGTCTCAGTAGACTTAAAGAAGAGACAAACGGCTTAACTACTGATATCAGAAATGTTTTGGGTGATGTCGTTAAATATCCATTCAACAGAAGGTAATTAATAACAGAGACATAATAACATGACTTTGTAAATAGATTATAGCAATAATAACTTCATGTTATACTGTGGTTAGTAAGTCGCATGTCTCCCAAGAGTGTAGGATAAAGTCCCCCGGAACAAAATCCCTTCCATGTTATTTAGCATAGATGGACAAAATCCCCCTCGTTAAATTTACAAGGCGGACAAAATTTCCCCTGTCCATCTTTTCATGCTGCATAATCACAGATAAACCCCCTTCTCACTCTTCGACTCTATAACCCCTTGACAGGTCTGATAAAAAGATGTTATCATATATGAATGTAATACTACGATTTCAATTTTATTAGTGGGGTACAAATTTTTATCATTTGGGTAAGGACAAACCAGGAAATTAAGAATTTAATTAATAATAACCTTATATGACAATTTATAATGATGGTAAACTAATTTGTGAAACTAGCAGCTATGGGACAGTTGTTTGCATGCATAATGATGCCTGATTTTCAAAGGATAGGGTTTTATCATCCTTTGTTTTTGATTGACATCAAGAAAATTTTTGCGTTATGACACTAAAAAGGAAATGACATGGACATGATAGATTAAAAAAATACTGTGTATTCACAACAGTAATGGAAACTGTTCCTTTTCATTTTAAGTGTTGATTTAACATGATTATTAAAATCCTTACAAATTAAAATCTTAATTTAAATAATGATCAATTATGCAATCTGTTTACACCTCTTATGCTGATTTCCATCTTTAAATACAACTAATTATATTGTTAAGTTTATTGTCAAACAAACAAACTTAAACTTTGCTCCAGGGAATTTTCAACAATTGTCCTGTCAGTTGTTTATTTAGGTTAGTTATAATAAAATGACATGTTTCTTAATTATGTATACAGTTACAAATTAGCATTTTTTATCTTTCTCACTTCATGTTCTTTTAAAAACAAAACTGTCATTTAGAAATGTACAGAGTCACACTGTATGTGAATAAGTTTCCATTATGTTTTATATTTTATTTTCAGATCCGACAACCACAAATTTAAGGAATACTTTTTTCCTTCAACCAATAAAATTTACACCAAGAAAATAAATGAACAAAATTCGGAACACCAAAGAAAATTGTCAAAACAACAATCCACTAATCAAAGTCTGATAAACTGGCAAACAAGAACTGCATATTTCATATATCTGCCTCACACCAGCCTCTGTGGCAGTGTGGTTTCATATTTGGCAAGAAATTAGTCCAGATGATATTTAATAACCAGTTATATTATACTAATAATTAAACTACTACACTAAACAGATACAACAGATTAAAAAAATCCTAACTTTTTTAAATGGTTACATAGCCGCTCATAAAGGATGCAGTTAAACCTTAAGTAGTTATTTAGTTTTTTTAAACAGTGTGTCAACACTAAGATTGTAAGAGCCTTAAAGTGACATCAGCAGGTTGTGCTAACACTCCAATCTTTAGTTCTTAATTCTTGTCTATTTTCCTGTGAAAGGTCAGAAGTTTTTACCATGTATTCCCTCAATAAATACTAGATGCCATGATATAGCTGAAAAAATGCAGCATTTAAACAGGCACACAGTTTCTCATACAAGCATGTGGGAATTTACATCCTATTGTTACATATGAATAATATTCCGTTGGAAGAAATACATACATAAACCTCCCAAAAATTATGGCTTCCTCCCCCATACAAAAAAACTGGATGCCATGATATAGCTGATAAATTGATGAAAGTGGTGTTAAAAAATCATCCAAACAAACAAACACTGCATCAATGAATCAAGTTGACTTTACTTGTAAGAAAGCTTATGCAATTTTGTCTGGTTTATATACTTGATTTCGGAGCATTCTAGGGACATTAATAACTGTAGATATGGATATCATCTTGCCCAGTACATTGAATTTTCAATGTTATTTTCTCTAACTGTTAATGTTATTGTCATCATCAAGCAAAATCGTTAACTTTTTATATTCTCATAAAAAAGAAATTGCTTGTTATAATCATTTACTTTTTTATGTAAAAAATTAAACAATTCAGTCAGTTTATTATTTGACTTTTCTGTTAGTAAACAATAAAAAACCAATGTCATTAACATAGTTTAAAAAGTTTACATTACAGTTCATACAGTTCATACAGTAGGTACTAATTTCATTTGGATTGCTTGTTATTTAGTTTAATAGAGATGACAAAATTAATCTCGGTTGCTATTTATCCCATATAATAGCCAATATTTTTGGCCTGGGTATTTTCTCCCTATGTGATGTTACATGTGGATCACAATAAAAAGATCATGGGGATTAAGGAAGTGTTTATCAAGTGAAGATCTTATTAACATTTTGATTTTGTACATGTAGATAGTATAAGAAAACCAATAAAACCATATCTCTAACTTTCTGACAAATAAGTTATAAAATGTACACACATACACACAAAAATAAAAAATATTTATCTTTAAACAAACAATTATACACTGGTGTTAAACCGATAATCGTAATTGCAATTACCATTATCCCAAGATGTTGGAGGATCAAACAGGTAAAATTGTTTTTCTCCTGTATCTTTTTTCATAAACGATGGCGTCAGACCCCACCCAGCTGCCAATTAGATCTCTATATTTATTTACCTGTTTGCAAAACTGTGGTAAGGTACACGGTCTAAGTCCCGAGATATTTGGATTCGAAAATTTTTAAATGATCATCGTAATTGTTATATTTTTATTTTGGATGACAATCGTAATTTTAAAATAGGATAATCGTAGTTTAGAATGACGAATTTTGAATTACTGCTGATTTCATACCCAGTTAATTGATTTTCATTATATACATCTTCCAAAAATCATATCGCTGTTTCCGATTTGTGTTTGGTTTTTTTTTTTGGTTTGTTTTTGTTTGTTAGTTTTTTTTTGGGGAGGGGGGGGAGTATTGGCTGATGAACTAGTTTTGAATTATCTACTTTTGACCGATTATAGAAATGGATCAGCAGGAAATACAGAAACCTTGGAAGTGTTAAGCATTATTATTAATTTCAGAAGAGCATTTTGGTCGTCTTCATTCTATCTTACATGTTAAAAAATAAATACATGTAAATACGAAAATCGTTAAATGGCCTTAAATTAGCATACAAGTATGTCCTTTTTGAATTTTAATATGTCTCCATAATAAATTTGTTGTAATTTGTGTTTTGAATTTCAATCAAAATCTTAAGATATCTTAATTAAATATTATACAAGATTGGACTTTTTCATTTTTTATTGGCTGTATTGATAGTGTGTGCAATCATTTAGGTCACAAATCCAAGAAATTCACAGGATGAGAAATTCATGGCATAATAAAATGTTTTACAAATAATTTCATCACATTTAACATGTTTAATAGGACATTTCCTTGAATAGTTTAGAGGGTAACAAATATTTGTTGCATTTATGACTTTTAAAATCGGCCCATTTTTTTTACCAAGAATACAGTAGACATTGATGCACTACTAAGTAAGAAGATGCATGTTTCGTGTACGTAGTTTCATGGAAAAACAGAATCATAATGCTAATTGGAAATTAAATTATGATTTCTTATATTCTTTTTATTTTATATAATAAACATATATGCATATACAAGAAACCTTATATCCTCATCCACGGTCGTTTAAATGATTTCTTCTTGTGTACGACAAATTCTTGAAGTCCGATGAAATTGATTTTTTATATTTGTTGCATGAATTTTGTTCTATGGTTTTTTTTTGGTTTGTTTGTTTTTGTTTTTCTCCTTCATTTATATTTATATATAACAAACAATTAGCAAAATTATATATATATATATATATATATATATATATTTCAAATTTTTATTACATTTGAAGTAGGTTAATGTTTGCAGCCGAGCTTGTAGTAAAAGGACAATGAAACGTTTTTAAAATATAATCATGCAATCTTTACATGTTTGCAGCTTTCTATTTTTCAAAACCACTTTTTACTAAAATTTATACAACTATTACATGTAGTTATGTCTCATCCAAATACTTTGTAAATAACTTAACTAGTATGTTTATATGTTCTACAGGCAAAAACACAACTTTAACTCCATTTACTTTTACTTTTTCTATACAAATGGACGATATCCAGATTATGACCAAAAACTAACATAATATTCCTTAGAAAATTTGTGATTCATTGATGTAAAGTAAAGGATATGTCAAGGACCTCGTTTTAAAGATACAGTTGCGTAAACATTTCCTATACGTAAAAATTGCAATAGAATCTAACTAAAATTGACGTTGCGTTTCACAACGTCCAGAAGGATTTTTCAGCGTACAGGTAAATTTTTATCATAACGTCGTTTTTAACGTATATCCCACCTTAATTAATACCACATGAAAAGGTAAGCATATTGATATCATAGGCTTTTTAATCCTGTATGAACCTTGCAAATGTTTTAATGGGAACATACATCATGTACTTATTGTATGTACTCGGAGGTTGTATGACACTAAAACATAAACTTTTTTGTAAAATGTTAACAAGACAATTACTATTTTTATAAGACAATTACTATTATCATATATGATTTTAAATTCGCAATTACGATTATCTAATATAACAATTACAATGATCATTTAAACATTTTCGAATCCAAATATCTCGGGACTAAGACCGTGTACCTTACCACAGTTTTGCAAACAGGTAAATAATATAGAGATCTAATTGGCGGCTGGGTGGGGTCTGAAGCCATCGTTTATGAAAAAAGATACAGGAGAAAAACAATTTTACCTGTTTGATCCTCCGACATCTTGGGATAATGGTAATTGTAATTACGATTATCGGTTTAACACCAGTGATTATAGAAATATATTAAATTGTACTAGATTTTTTTGGTTAAGAAACTATTTTAATATTGGGCTGATGTTAGTGTTACAACAAACTTATTTTTATAATTACTATCATTTGACAGACTATTAATAGCGAACACAGCAACAACAGGCAGCGAAGCTGTCTGTGAAGAGTGGTGAGCTCTACGGCAATTACGTGTCACGTGATCACAATGAAATCATGTGATCAAAATCTGCTTAATGCTGATATTGAATTTTTTTTCCGTCCGGAAGTCGATATCGTCAAAAAACTGTAACAAAGTGAATGAAGAAGGGCACTAAAATTAATATTAAACATGTTAAAGAATGATTTAAAAATAAAGTTGACATCGATAAAATATAAATGTTATATTTAAAAAAAACAACAAAAATTTCATACTATTTTTTTGCAATCTCTAAATCGATCTTTAAAAACTGACAATCATATAACATTTCATGTGACGTCACCATTTCAAAGAAAGACATCACGTGACCACTGGAATGTAGAGGCACTTTTTAGGGTGTTCAGAAGTAACGTCAATTATGAAATGCACATTTTATATTAATAATAAATGACTATATTGTCTGTGCTCGCATTTTGGCACTCCATATTATATTAGTTAAATAGTTATAACGCTTATGTTTCTTGAAGAACGGTAAAAAACCCAAATCTTATGATCAACTGGTAATAATTTTATGGGGGGCCTCGGTGGCCGAGTGGTCAAGGTAGTTCGTTTACTATTGATCACGTGGTCTGTCAACACTGAGATTGCGGGTTCGATTCTCACTGCAGGCAGGGTGTACTCGACTCCAATCTTAATTGACAAGGATTGCCAGTTTTCCTACCGCAGGTCGGGGGTTCTCTCCGGGTACTCCGGCTTCCTCCCCCAATAAAAACTGGACTCCATGAAATAGCTGAAAAATTGCTGAAAGTGGCGTTAAAACACCATTCAAACAAACAAACAATAATTTTATGCAAAAATATTACACTAAAAATGCTGTTTAAGTAATCTTTTTTTGTTCTTTCATTGTATGTTTCAAAGCTCAAGAAACACCTGTTAATTTTTTAGACTTGCAGTAGTACTAGAGTACTAGGCAGAAAAAATAGTTCATTGTTAAAAATTCACTGAAGATCATGACAAATTAAATAAGAAGATGTTGCACAATGGCTATGTCTTGCAAGATTAAAATTAAAATAAAAAAAGTGAAAACTTATTGTATGATAAAACTCCTATCACCCACTTTAACTCTTATTGTTTTTATATAAGTGGTATTATATGTTTGTGTCAGACTTCCTTGTACTTTGTACTAACTTCTTGGTATTTGTTGACTAGGCTGTAAGGCCATATACTCTTATGTGTGTTTTGTACTTATGTCTTGATCATGTTTGGTATATTTAAGAAATGTTGCATCCTACAATAAGGTCACTGTGACCTTCACCAAAATAAGTGATGTAAAGCATTCAGTTCAAGCAGTTAGTTTTGTCATATGCAGGAACTCAAAAAAATCTTGTCTACATTACTGTATATAGGGGAAAGAAATTTTGTCTATAAATATTGGATAAATTGAATGAGAACTATTTCCCATCTTCAGATCTTGAATCTTAAGTGTGGAGCTAATAAATATTTTCTTGTTTCATGTTTGCTTAAATTGGAAAACTCTCTAGTCTGTAACTTAAATGCTAAAACTGCTGATTTAATCCTAAATAATTTTGTTTACTTTAATACTGAGATTTAAATAAAAAATCATGACGTTTGTTTTGATGTTTTTGGAATTGTATCAATGGTTGCACTGTTTATGGTGCATGTGAATAATTATCAAAAAATTACCATTTGTCTCCTTAAAAAGGATTGTAAACTTTAACTTTTGGTTTATTTTTTTTTCAGCAGGAGTCATGGTGTTGTTGGATCTAGCCACCATTTGTCATAGCTAAATTTGATTTTTTTGTTGTATCAGCATTAGTGTTAGTGATGTTGGATCTAGTCACCATTTGTCATGGCTAACTTTAGTTTATTGGTTGTTGCAGCTTTAGTCATAGTGATGTTGGATCTAGTCACCATTTGTCATGGCTAACTTTGGTTTATTGTTTGTTTCAGCATAAGTCATGGTGATGTTGGATCTTGCCACCATTTGTCATGGCCAACTTTGGTTTATTGGTTGTTTCAGCTTTAGTCATAGTGATGTTGGATCTAGCCAACATTTGTCATGGCCAACTTTGGTTTATTGGTTGTTTCAGCTTTAGTCATAGTGATGTTGGATCTAGTCACCATTTGTCATGGCTAACTTTGGTTTATTGTTTGTTTCAGCATTAGTCATGGTGATGTTGGATCTAGCCACCATTTGTCATGGCTGTGTTTGCAGGAATTTAAACAATTGTTAGAAGACAATGAGAAAGTAAGTTATACATTTGTATATTATCTATTTTTTAATTTAGATCAATTTTATTCTTAATGCATGTACATATCTAGTTTATATATCTGTTTTTTTTTTTCATTTAGAAAATCTTCTATAAGGGTACCAGTTGTCTAAACTAAACTCTTTGGGTATATAATTAATTTCAATTTAAACAGGAAAATAATGGTTTTATACACACAGTATTAACACAGTTTTAAGTGTTCAAAGAATAATTGTTGATTTGAGACAAATGGAAAAAAGTACTAATGAAATAACCTTGTATCTTGGAGTATACAAACTACGTGTATGTATTGTTTAATTTGATATCAGTTGATACATCTGTAAAGTTTACCAGATTATGTTTAATGATGCTGTTGCCCTGTACTACAAAATAAGTATTGCTAAAAAATCTAGCAAAGTGGAATTAAAACCATCAAACCCATTTATAAGCTTTTTTTAATGTCAGTGTATCCAATTGATAATCAGCATTATGAACAAAATTGTATTTTAATTATAATTATAAGAATATTTAGTTCTGGTTACAAGGTAAAAATGTTTGACCAAAGTGTGACTGTTTGAAGTACTGATTAATAGGGCTTAAATAACTTTTAATCTAATGCAAGTCTAAATAATCGACAAGATATACTGGTAAGAAGGCTTGCTTTCAGTGTATTGTTTGCGAGATCAAGTAGATACAAAGAAAAATAGTATATCTGACTAGACATAGTGTTAACCTAAATATCATATACTAAACAATCTTTAAAAGTTAATATACTAAGCAGCATCATGAATTTATTGTGAGTACCTCGATAACCAATACATGTACTGACTAAAAACGCTCTTATATGAAATACTCCATCCATTTAAATGCCAAATACTCCTGCCATATAATGGTATAATAGCACAAAAACAAGTGAACTGTTTTTAAAGAATAATTAGAAACAATATTACCTTGACCAACCCCAAAATCAAAATGCATAAATCCATTCCAACATTTTTGTCTATCGACCAAATGGCATTAAACAATATTTTGCTGCCTACTCATCAAATAGAAAATTCTAATTTAAAGTAAAATAAAGTAATTCAGTAATATTCTCTGATGATACAAGTATAAGATGAGGCTAGTAAAAACAATAAACTTTTTAATTGTATCTGGTTTCATCATATTATAAAATAAAGTTACAATATGTATATTTTAGGAGGATAAAGAACATGCTTTGTTGGAAAAAAATTGTGAGTTTCGACTCCTACTTGTTGAAGCTTGTGGAGAAACATCAGAACATATCATCAAAGTAAGTCTGATTGATAGCAGTAGTTAAAATAGTGCAAGTTTTACTTGTCTCATCCATTCTTAAAAACAGCTCTTAATACCAAAGTCAAAATAATTGATAAAATGAATAATATTTTTTACAATAAAGAAAGGAATTTAATTCTTTTATCGTGTATGTCATCAGTAATTAATTAAATCATGAAAAAATCCTTTCTTGTAAATAGCAATGTTTATGTTCATTATTACCACCTTAGCTATGATCTTACCAATAACTGGTTAAGGACCTAGGTGGCAGAGTGTTTAAGGTAGTTCATCTACTATTAATCACGTGGTCTGTCAACACTGAGATTGTGGGTTCAAGTGTAACTGCGCCAGGTTTTCTCAGCTAATCTTAATTGACAAGGATTGCCAGTTTTCCTACCGATTGTCAGGTGTTCTCAGCTAATCTTTATTGACACGGATTGCCAGTTTTCCTACCGATTGTCAGGTGTTCTCAGCTAATCTTAATTGACAAGGATTGCCAGTTTTTCTACCGATTGTCAGGTGTTCTCAGCTAATCTTAATAGACAAGGATTGCCAGTTTTCCTACCGATTGTCAGGTGTTATCTGGGTACTCCGAATAAAAACTGGACACCACGATTTACATGTAGCTGAAAAATTACTGAAAGTGGCACTAAACACCATTCAATCAAGTAAAACATATCTGGTTACAACTTTAACAAAACTGCATACATATCATGCATTGAGTGGAAGAATTGTGGTTGAAATGACACAAATATTTAGTTTGACATTAACATAATTTATGAAGGTCCTTTTCACAATAACGATATTTCATTAATGTCGGTGAATGTCCCAGGATGTCAATACACAGATAAAATCATGTTATTCTTCTTGGCTTATTTTTGTCTTTGGTTTATGGACAATACATGTATATAATCATCATAATTTGCACATAGTAAATGTTATAACTTTAATTCAACAGCTCAGCATTGCAATTTGTACATTTATTTAAAAGTGATTTTTATCACACCTGCGACGATAGTCGCTGGAGGCGAGACATATGTATGGGAATCATGCGGTAGCATAAACACTTGGACATCTTGCTTCATATCTTTGTAAGCCTAAGCCATAGGTCCATCAAATGTGGTTCCAGTGGTAGCGTATGATTGGTACTTGCCAGTCATTCACCTGTCACCTGACCTCAATTTCACGGTCCGGCAACTACGTTAAAGTTTTTTGGTTATGGCAATTCCTCTGTAACCACACATGGTAGAATGACAATATTTGGTATATAGGTTGCTGATGAATAGTACATGACTGTCTGGTAGGTGTCACCTGACCTTGACCTCAATTTCATGGTCCAGCGACTATGTTAAAGTTTTTGGGTTACGGCAGTTCTTCTGTAACCATGCATGGTAGGATGACAATATATGGTATATAGGTTGCTGATGAATAATACATGACTGTCTGGTAGGTGTCACCTGACCTTGACCTCAGTTTCACAGTCCAGCGACTACGTTCCTCTGTAACTATGCATGGTAGGGTGACAATATTTGGTATATGGGTTCCTGGTAAAGAGTACATGACTGTCTGGTAGGTGTCTTCTGGCCTTGACCTCAATTTCATGGTCCAGCGACTACATTAAAGTTTTTGTATTAGGTCAGTTCCTCTGTAACTATACATGGTAGGGTGACAATATTTGTATACAGGTTGCTGCTGAAGAGTACATGACTGGCTGGCAGGTGTCTTCTGACCTTCACCGTAATATCATGGTCCAGAGACTATGTTAAAGTTTTTGGATTAGGGCAGTTTCTTTGTAACCATGCATGGTAGGATGACAGTATTTGGTATATAGGTTGCTAATGATTAGTACATGAGTGTCTCATAGGTTTCAACTGACCATGACCTCAATTTCACAGTTCAGTGACTAAGTTAAAGTTTTTGGATTAGGCCTGTTTCTCTGTAACCATGCATTGTGTATTTTAAATGATAACAATTTAATTCTATTTACGTAATGCTTATGACATAATTTTTTGTTCATTACTGATGCAGAATGCAGGCGAGACATTTTTTTGTGTCCACACTTGTTATATAACCCTACATAATTTTTGTATGCTTAATAACATACTGTACATTATTTTTACAGGACTTGTATCTTTATCAGAAGGCTGTGTCTCAGACATTTTTTGAGGAAGAGTTACCTGGTCAACCATATTCACTTACAACAGATTTATTAAATTTTCTCCAAGAAACACTTCTAGAAAATCCTCCACTTGGTCATTCTATCATTCAGGCTATATATGCATGTTCAAAACATTCTCAGTACAAGAAAAATAATGAAAATCTACAGGGATTATATATTAAGTCAATAAATAGTTTGCTAGATAAAACTACAAATTCACATTTACATCTAGAAGAAACAAAAGATAGAATTGAAAAAGTGTTCAAATTACTTTCTTTATATAATCCTGAAGAATACCAAAACTACCTCTCAATAAGAGAGCTTTTTGCTAGATTTTATGAACTTTCTGTAGTTCATAACCCCGTAATTGACCGAAATAAAGTTTTATCAGTGATAATTGGTAGAGAAACTACTTATTTAGTTGAAGAATTCTGCAAGGTTGAATATGACCTTGAGACAAAGTATCTGTTGTCAACTGCTGGATGTCCTGGTGATGAACTTTCAGAAGAACAAAAATGTCTGCTGGGTTTAGTTAAACAAAAAGACAGGAAAAAACAGATGAGAATTTTATTTCTGATGTGTATAAAGAAGCAGCAACACTTTTTAAAGCTAGTTACAGTAAGTTCATACATAGGAGATTTTATAAGTTAACCTTAAATCTTAATTTGGTTAATTGTGTTTTGTTTGAATGAAAGTTTATGCTGCATGCATCTCCAGCTATAACGTGGCATCAAGTTTTAACTGTGGTGTAACCACCTTCATGTGGCAGGAAAATTGTTCTTGTCAAATAAACTTTGTAGATGAGCTGATGAACGTGAAAAAGTGAAAATAAGATACCTGTGAGAAAAAAACTACTTAAACTGTATGTGGTGTTTATGTCTACCTCTCAAACAATTAAAAACAAAATGCTCCTTCTAAAGTAGTCAGTTATGTATATGGATTACATTAACAAATTTTATTCAGGAGACATCAGTTGCTTTGATCAAGATGGGGCAGTTTGAACTTTTAAAGATGCTCCTGGAACCAGAAGAATTCCAGCCTCTTAAACCACTACTTCTTCTTCATGGCTGGTCATACTGCCATTCTTGTCAAACTGCTAAACAGCTGCTGGACATTTTATGGAGTGAGGAGGTAATAATTGCTCTGTTGTCAAACTTAATTTTTGGTTTAATTGATTTTAAGACAGTTAATATTATGTTTGGCTTTTGTCCATCTAGCCTCTTTAAATTGTAACATTTTTCTCTGAAATAATTCAATAACATTGTTAATTTATAGTGCTAAATGTCTTTTGTTTATTCTTTTATTTAAAAAATGGTTAAAAAAGAGAAAAAATTCTTTTTATTTATTAGTGTCAGACAAGGCCTTGAACATTTGTATTCCTGAAACTTAATGCACCATTGCCTGTTTATTGACATAAAATTAATGATCAACTTAATTTTCTGAAATAATTTCAATATGGACAATAGACATTGGAACTACATGTATATTCTGATTTATCTTTGACAATAAGAATCTTTCTTTGCTCTGCTGCAGTTTGTTTGTTTGTATATGTAATAATAGCGAGTACAGCTTGCAGGTGAAGAGCGATGAGCTCTTCGGCAATTACGTGTCACGTGGTCAAAATGAAATCACGTGATCAAAATCTGCTTAATGCTGATATTGATTTTTTTTTTCGCCCTGAAGTTGATATCGTCAAAAAACTGTAACAAAGTGAATGAAGAAGGGCTAAAATTAATTTCAAAGAATGACTTAAAAATAAAGTTGACATCTATAAAGAAAAATCATAAGACATTTTATGTGACGTTACCATTACAAAGAAAGACATCATATGATCACTGGAATGTAGTCGAGGCACTTTTAAGGTATTTGGAAGTAACGTCAATTATGAAAGCGCATTATATATAAATAATAAAGGACTATATTGTCTGTGCTCACATTTTGGCCATGATTACTCCATATTAAATATTATTGAAGGAAGTAACTCTTGATGACAATTTATTTATTTTTTACAGTCAACCTGTTTTCACCCAGCCTTGGAGATTGGATGTAGTAAATTAGCATACCAGATAGACCTTATACAGTGGTGTCTAGATAAGACCAAGTATTTAATTTAATGCTTTTTTGTGTTGCCTGCATACCATGGTCAACACATAATGCTAATCATCACCTTTTATCCCTGTAAAAAAATTGAAAAACTAAATGGCATATCAATGCTCCCTAATGAAAATACTGTACAAGTTTTTGCCTTGAATTTCTTTGAAATGAAGACTAATCTATGTTCATATGTATTGCAACTTACAAAATTTGTTCAATTATCCAGGGTTCCAACTCGACATTGAAAACAGGAATAGAACAAGAATTTTGTTTTTCTTTTCCGTCAGAAAAAGTAAGAGAAATGCATAAACATTGTGAAAAATTAGGAAATTGTTTTACATTTAAAAGTAATCCTGACTGCACATTTACCTACCCATTTATATTTTAAGGTTTTGCTCACCCATTGTTATACCCCCCGCAAACTTGTTTGGGGCGGGGGGGGGGGTATATAGGAATCTGTCTGTCCATCCATCTGTCCACATTCCTTGTAAGCACAACTCCTCCTACACCGCTTGATGAAATTTCATGAAACTTATCATATAGGAAGTACATTATATGTAGATGTGCAGAAGGATTTTTATTGACCTCGGATGTCAATAACATTATTTTGAAGTAATATTTTGTTTTATTAGTGAAACTGACGATGTTGCACCATTTCAAAAGGGGCCTTGAAAATGATTAATAAGACCTTGAAAAGTCTTTTAGAAGTCCTTAAAATTGGAAAAAAAACTTTATGGGAACCTTTATTATCCTACCACATGTATATCCAGCTGGTTTTAGGTGGATTCCCATTACAATCAAAAGATTCAAATAATTATAGCATAGAGATATAGATTTTCATATATAAATAAATCAATATGAGAAAAAAAAACCGTTTAAAAAAATTACATAATGGTTTTTGACAACAAACAATATATACAAACATATCCTTGAAATAATTACATATTTTTTGTGTCCTCTGTGGCCAAGTGGTTAAGATAGTTAGTTATATACTATTGATCACATGGTCTGTCAACACCGATGTTGTAAGTTTTAGCCTTAATTGTCAACATTGTATGCTGGACTTAATGGCAACCTTAATTGACAAGAATAGTTCTCCTGCCAAAGGGTTATGGTTTTCACTGGGTACTCAAGCTTCCTTCCTCAATGATAACTGAATGCCATGATATAGCTGAAAAATTGTAGTGTTAAACAATAAAAAAACAATAACTATACATTTATTCATTTATTTGTTGTCTAGAATAACTTGTGTAATGTGGATGAAGATTTCTTATGTGGCTAATTCACATATAATTGCAGACCACTAGTGTCAGAAGTAGCATTGACCAACCAGCATCAGAGAGCAGCAGACATGTTTTCTGGGTTAGAAAGCCATTCTGTTTTATATGTTCTTCATCAGTCGACAAGAGTTGCTTCCCTTAACCAGCAAGAGGTGCTAGAAATACTTAAGAAAAGTCCACTTCAAAATGACAAAGGTAACAATAAAATTGTATCACTCTAACATAAAACATAATTAATTATGTAGCAAATGTACAGCATTAACCCACCCAAAGTCATCTATATCCAATAATCCAATCAACAATTGAAAACAATTCTTATATTTTAAATTCAATATTTTAAAATCAGTAACGTCATATTTTGTTTTCATAGCAATGCTTAATTAAGTAAACATCCAAATACATGTGTTGCATTTATATGAAAAAGGAATACATGCACTTAAATCACACCCAAGAGGGCAAGCTGTATTGGTACTGTATCAGGAATTAATTTATGGTATATTTTAGATGGCAGTAACAGAGAGAAAACAAGAGTAAAGGCAGTTACCTTTGAAGAGGTAAAAAAGGAAACCTCTGGTGAACAAAAAGAAACCCTAAATGAGCAGTCTAGTCAGTCATTAGATATAACAATAGAACGATGGAGAGATATCTCTATATATAGTGGGTATTGTGCAGTGCGAAATGTGATGGATGCTATTTATTTTTGTATAGACTATTCCAATAACAATCTTATGAACCCAGTCCATGTAAAAGATTACCGTAGTTTAAGTGTACTTTCAAATTCTGATAGCAGTATTGACAATGTACTTTTAAAACCTAATGATGAAAAAAAATTAAATTTTCAAGATATCTATACCAAAAATGTAACAGAAAAATTAGTATCAACCCGTGATTACTTGTCTAAACTTCAACCTCTTACTTACCGGGTAGAAATCCTACAAGACATATTTTCTCTGTTATTTGTCAGTCATGACTGTATTCAAGAAACTGCATTTTATGAAGATTTAGGAAGTGAAGATGAAAATAGTGAAGGGGAAAGTAGAAAAAGTTCAGATAATTTAGGGAATAGTATCCATTCTGAAGATGGGTTGACATCACCAGAGGCCAACTCCCCTGTAGTGAATGATGTTAGTGATTATACTACTGATAATACAAATAATGGTTTAAAAGTCGTAAGTTCATATGACGAACCTTTTGAAGACAGCAAGAAAAATGACAAGATGAAGAAATCAACCGAAAGACATGGTAGCTTCACAGAAATAAGTTCTCTTCTTCAGAAAGTTGACAAATCTAAAAATGAAACTTCTAATAAATCTACAGATAAACTTCATATAAATAAAACAACGGACACGCAGACAGACGTTATAACGGAGTATAACAGTACATACAGTACGGAAAGTTCGCATGGATTGTACTCGGCAGGGTTTCTAAATAATGAATATCTAGTCAGAGATATTTTGGACATGCTTAAGGATGCTTTATTAGATTTAGATTCTGCTCTTTTCCAAGTTAGAGGATCAAGTCCTGAGAAAAACAATGCACAAGGAAAGACAATCCCAAAACATCCCTGTACTGTGATTACTGCAGCATTGGAGGAGCCTCTTATGAACATAGTTCAATGTAGTGTTACAAAGGAAACATTGCAGTCAAAAATAACCTTGTTAAGACGATATATAAGTGAAGCTAACTGGAAATTTCAGTTAGTTTGTCATGAAAAAATACCCAAACAGCCAGGAGAAGTGCTACTTGAGCCAATAATAGTTTCCATGGAAGCACACGAAGAAGAGATTTGTGTGGACTTGCTTAGACAAAAAGAGAGAAAAAGGAGAGTATCTCAAAGTGGTAAAAGATGTAAGTTTGTAATTAACTGAAATAGAAAAGTCAGTTTGATTGAAAATGTTTAAGTTCACCTGACCTAAAAGTTGAATTAAGATATAGTCTCTACTTTCCTCAGAAACTGCAGGACCAGTTTCATTCAAACTTGGATGATCCTTCAAAGGTCTCATTCCAAAACTATATCTGGGTAGTTCCACCCTCCAACCAAGATGGCTTCTGTGAAAAGAAGTAGACAGTTGGCTGATTCCAGCTCATTTTTAACCAAAACCAGGTCAAATTCAACTACTTTGTTCATAAAAAAGTGAAGCTCTTTAATACATACATGTACAGGGTTTTTTAATAAATACTTTTGTCTATAAAGCAGAATGTACATTGTATAAAAGGCAAATCTTGACAAAAACAATTAAAATCTAAAAAAACGAGGTGCCTTACAAAAATTTTATCTACTTGCCCCATTTCAAAGTTTTCTTATTAGCTGGACAATGTTGATCATAGTGCATGGTCAAAACAATCAAACATACACATAGCTTGTCTTTTTATCAGGCAGACAGTTAAAAAAACACATTTTATGTAACTGTTAAATGTCTCAATACATTTATGTATAACTTTTTTGTGTGAACTATGGAATGTGTGTTCTACATGTATAACATTCTTTGACCTTTCAGCACCTAGTAGATCTAGCCCAGTTACACTTTTGGAAAGTGAATCACATGACAGTGGTAATGACAGCAGACGTGTTAAAAGGTCAAGGTCAAGAAGTAGAAGTCGTAGTATATGCAGAGGAAAGTTTCCACCTGGAATTATTTCCCTTATGCTTTCTTCTCCTGATACATTGTTGACAATGTGTATACAAAGAAGTAATTATAACCAGGCATCACAAGTGACAAAGGTTAGCTTGGTGCTGTACATATAGTTACCATTTGATAAATTAACGAATAATAATTTAATTGATTAAATCTTTTTGATGCACCCAAACATATTATGTGTAATTGACTGGAGGAATTTACCGTAATTAGGGTCTTATTTTCCGCGGTCTTTTTCTTTTAATTTTAGTTGGAAAGGAATGGTGTGGATTATACATAAATACAGACGCGATAGAGTTTTTTCACCCCGTTGGTTGTTGTCAATGGCAGTTTTCATTTTGTTGTAGTGTCATATGCAGTCTTTTCGTACTAGTCTAACATTATTTTTTTACAAACTTCCATATGTTTTGATATTAATTTTTACTTAAATTATTTTTAGTAATATTATATTAATTATATAGGACGAATAAAAATTAAAACAGATACAAAAATATTAGATGTGTAACCTGTATTGTGTAAAATGCAAATGTTGTGGTTATGTAACCTCAAGTGTTTGAAGATGGATGTTTTGATTGCAATCATTCAGGGATTAAAATAAAACGTGTAGTCTTTTTGTTTTCTTTGTTTTGATTGATGAATCAATGTTGACAAATTGTTTTGGTTTCAAAATGTGTGATTATCTGTTTTAACAACAGTCAAAATAGACGGTACGAGAATGCTCTATTATTTATTTAATTTATTTCAATCACTAGAAATTAATAAAAGTATAAACATAAATGATATTTAAAAAGAGAATAAATTACATATTAAAGTAAAACTTGTTAAGAAGCGCTGCCAACTCGGACTTGGATGTCTTTATCTTGAGACGTTTTGTGAAAACTTGTACGTGAATATAAGAATTTTTCTGCAATTTTCTGGTCCAAGATAGGGGTGCCGACAACAACGTTTTACGGTAGTTCACTTTTAAAAAACTTTCAGATTTCATGAATGTAAAACAATGTACAATTTTTGTCAATAAATTTCTGTAAATATGACTGATATTGGGATTAAAGTACAGTCATTATTACAGATTCTAACACTTAAGTTAAAGCTGAAATATATATTTTAAAACAAAGTTGCTTACTTTAACATATGCACAAAGTAATTGGTGTATAGCAAAGCAGTTGCACTTGATTCAGACTCTGGAACCATACTATAAGGGTTCACAGTGCTCGACCCACAGGTTGCAGATAGGGAATGCCCTCTCATCCGGGGGTTGTCTGGTTATAATAAAGAAAGCATGACTGTAGACCACAGTGCATTACGTGTTTGAAGAGTGCCATCTCCTATTGTAGATAAGAGTAGGCTCATTGAAGCTGCTACAAAAGGCAGAATTTTCTTCCCTACCCATACTCCCTAGTTTTCCAGTTGCATTCAAAATTTTTGCTCTTTGGTCCATCCTTTTTAGCTCATAGGGTCCCATGAGCTAAAAAGGATGGACCAAAGGGTCATGTTAGCAATTGTTATCACTTTGTGTTCGGCGGCGTCGGCGTCGTGGTCAGCGTCTGTAAACTTTTTATGTTTTAATCTTCTTCTCTGAAACAACTTGGCCACTTGAAACCAAGCTTGGCCATAATGTTCATTGAATGCACCTTTACAAAGTTTGTGTTTTTTATTTGGAATGGAAAACCAATATGGCCACCACCGCAAGACTTAGTTTAACATAGGACCCTATGGGAAAAAGTTTTAAAAGGCTTCTTCTCTGAAACCGGTTAACCAATGGAAACAAAACTTTCTAGCAATATTGTTTGGATGGTCCTCTATAAAGTTCATGGTTTTTTATCTCAATCGGAAATTCAAAATGGCCACCACCACAGGACTTGGTTTAACATTGGACCCTATGGGAAAAATGTTAAAAAGGCTTCTTCTCTGAAACCAATTAACCAAAACAAAACTTACTACCATTATTATTTTAGATGGTCCTTTATAAAGTTTGTGTTTTTAATGCCAATTGGAAAATCAAAATGGCCACCACAGCATTACATAGATTAACAGTGGAGCCTATGAGAAAAAGTTTTTAAAAGTTCCTTCTCTGAAACTGATTAACCAATGGAAACAAAAACTTACTGACAATATTGTTTGGATGGTCTTCTTTGAAGTTTGTTTTTTATTGCCAATTGGAAATTCAAAATGGCCACCACGGCAGGACTTAGTTTAACATAGGACCCTATGGGCAAATTAAAAAAAAAATCTTCTCTATAAAACCAGTTAATCAAAGGAAACAAAACTTTCTAGCAATTTTGTTTGGATGGTCCTATTTAAAGTTTATTGAAAATCACAGGACTTAGTTTAACATCAGCGAAATGCCATCTTCATTGCCTATTAAATCAGGTGAGTGATACAGGCTCTTAAGAGCCTCTGGTTTAATTGATGTATTGTTTGTTAACTTGTTCTCATCCTGAATATAGCTAAAATACTGCTCGCTAGAGGAAAAGAAAACGTCCAATCAATCATCCAATCAATTTACTCAGACTTAAAGAAAACTGCTGCTTTGATCCCAGTAAATTGCAGTTGTCTGCTGTATTGCAGCAGCAATGTTAAGTGTGGCATTGTGGAAAAACATGAAAACAGTGCACTTCTAGCTATATCTGTCCTGAAATGTTTGGCACATATTTTAGAGATAGCCTGATGTCACAAACAAATATCATATTTGGCAACATGTCGCAAACCAGAACAGAATACTTAATACTATTAGAAGGGAAGACAGGGGTACAGGGAAACTTTATTTGGTAGTGAAGAAACTTTAGTCGGTACTGAAGCAAACTATTTTTTGGCTACCTGTTCAATACTTAATGCATTTCATATATTTAAGGTTTAAATTTTTGAAGATTATTTAACGACAGTTCAGTCAACACCGCAACCCTGGTAGATTTATATGTGTATTTCTCTTGGATTTCTTTTTTTAGTGTATGCTAGTATTATTTTTAGTTGAATATATATATTTTAGATGTTGAAGCTTGAAAACAGCTTGGAAGTAGTTGAAGTTAAATTTTCACAGTCATATTCTTCTGCTGTAAAGAAACTGCACAGTCTTAATTTAGGAACACAGAAATCTGTAACCATGCCAACCAAACCAGGTCAAAAACTAAGCATGAAAGCATTGGGATCTGTGGCTGCTGCTGGAGTTGCTACTGTCTCTGTATCAAGTGTTGCAGACGAACTTTTATCACTTCCAAAATTACCGATAATTCCTCATCCAAAATGTCAGGTTGCACATATGTCAACATTTAACAAATGTTTTAATCAAGAGAATTGTTCTGCTATGATTTTGTTTGACCTTCTGTGTACAGGATGTAGGTCATGGGAAATGTGTAATAACATGATTGATGCTATTAAAGCCAGAAAAACAACTAATAGTTCAGAAGGCAAAAAAAGTGGAAAAGCCAATCCAGAAAAAAGTGATAAAATATCTAAGAGACTGAAAGATATTTGGGATATTTGTGATAAGTTTGAAACCCTACTCCAAATGGGTGATGATTTAGAAGGAAACCAAGGACAAATTGGCGTTAAAGAAGTCTTATCTTCATTTTACAAACATAGCATTCAGGCACTTCTTAAAATAGCCACAGTTCCATTGTATCCAGAAGATTGTATGTTGTATGCCAAACTCCTGTCAGATTTTAAAGTTTATATTGACAAGGTTGAACATGCATTTCAATTTTATGGTAAACTGCCAGTTGAAGGTTTTATTCCCAAAAGACAGAATTCCAGTCCAAAGACCAGTCCATATTCAAGTCCATCATCTAAGTCTAGTCCAAAGGCTTCGCCAACAAAATCAGGGGATGGAAACCAGTCTGAAAAACCGGTCATTAATAAAGCAATGAAGAATCTTATTGCTGTTCTGAAAAATGAAATTCCACCAGGGGGACTAATTCAACTGTTTACAAGGTAATTGCTATATATGAGTTTACTTAGTTTGCTTTAAAGAGTTTGTTTATAAAATGCACTTGTTGAACCCTCCTTTCTAACGCTTAAAAATATCTTTTTTATTTCTTAATGGAATTCATGCAAATCTGACATATATATGACCCACTAGTATACATATTGTGATGATGTTTTACAATTTTGGTAATGTTTTTTTTTTTCTACAGGGATATTTTATATTTTAATTCAGTCATCCTGATAAAAGGCATCCTTATTTATTATTGGGCACTTACAGATAATGGTGTGGAGAAAGTCCTCCTCTACTGTTTACATTAAACTAAACTATCTTTAATGTCCATGGCATGTGTAATGCTAACCTTTAATGTTCATCTTGTACTTAGCAACCTTTTTTCAAAAAAAAAAAGGAAATGAAACATTGCAAACAAGTATTACAAGATTTGTTTGTTTTTATTCCAGTTTAGCTTTTATTTTTTTATGTATTTTTATTTAAGATGAGTCCTTGTTTATAAATTGATTTAAAATTTTATATTAAGAATTATAGTTGCCAACTACATGTTCATGTAGATGTATGGTTGCATACTTAAAATTCATCACTTCAATTTCGTTCATTTTACTTCATTCAGCAATGTAAACAATGAATCCAAAGCATAGTGTACTGTTAAAATATGTTGCATTTGTTTCTTTAAACCAATGATTTCTCTATAACAATATACAGGTGTTTTAATTAAATTACCATCTATTAAAGGGATACATTTTTGAAACATGTTCATCTCCAAAATTCTAATGTACTGCCATATAAAGCTTAACTTTGATATCTGGTACACTGCATATGTTCTTCATGGTTTTATTGTCATGACTGTTTGCTTGGTTATGTCCTATATCACAGCTAGGGTATCCACAGGTTACTTATACATTTTATTGTTTATAGAAAAAAAAGAATAATGTTCAAAAATGCAGTTCTCATTATCAGTCTTTGTTCTCATAATTGCTTTTATGTTTTTGGCTTAAACATAGAAATGTATTAGTAAGCATTGTATGTCCCTTATTTATAAGAGACATCTAAGTTACCACAGGATGTCAATTTAATTTTATTTAAACACACTATTAAATTGAACAAATACAGTGCTATGTAATATAAACACAATATCAGCACTTTGTCCTGAAATGCACATACATGTATATGCAACAATCCACCAGTAAAATGTGCATATTTATTCTGCTAGAAAGAGCTTAGCACTATAGGTTTACATATATATAAACTTTATGTTTATGAAATTTTGTTTTATGAAGATGACTTCACATCTTCATGAAACTTGGTACACAGTTACAACATGATGAAATCTCTTTAATGGCAGAAATTTGTAGGGCCATGCCAAATATTTCATGCTTGAGTGAATGTATAAAATCTGGGCTATGTACGAGAGGGACATCAGTGTCACTGAGACACATTTTCTTGTTACTGGTATTCATTTATTTTAAATTCATGATGTATTTGAAATAATTATGACATAAGGATCCCATTTCAGTGAAAATATACATAGCATGTAATGTTTTTTTTAATCACTATAAGTAACCAGTCCAGAGAGAATGTGATGAACAAAGACTACCTACAGAATTTATATGATCATTTAAAAAGTCTGGCAATAGTATTAGCAGAAAGTGAAGCTGCATCCAAAGGTATAAAACTTTGTTCATTTTGTAATTACTTAAGTTTTTAACAGTTATTGGATTCGTTATGTAATACATAGAGAATAATACATGGCCTTTTCCATGTTTGCCCTGGTATTATTTTGAGACCCTAATATTAACCTGAAACAAGGCAGAAATGAAAAAGACCATGTTTTATTCTTTTTTCAAATACTTCAGAAGAAAATGTAAACAGATGACAATAGAAATACCTGAAGTGCTTTATCATGAGAGGTTTAATATAAGTACACTGTCACAAGAGGACCAATATGGATATTGGCCCAGGTCACCTATTACTGATATTTGCCCTGGTTGGGAAAATATGGCGATCTAACTTCTGGTCATATTACATATGCAAAATATGTCATATTTATAAAAAGTTTATGATAAATAACTTATCAACTACAGTTCAGTCTTCTGAAGACAATGTCAAACTGGACTTATACCACTGTACCAATAAGACTATGAGGTACTTGATGGCATCTCCAAAATAAATATACTTTAGGGCATAGAACAACAGTGATATATTTTGTGGTACAACCAACAGATTTTTAACATTTTTAAAGGACATTTTTAGATAGAAATACATTTTATGCCCAGCTCTTAAACAACTGCATTATGATCCATATCCTTAATTTATCCCGGCAATGCAGTCAGTCTTTCAGATTAGACTAATAACCATAATAGTTTCTTCCGTATACTTGATTTAATTTTTTTTTATTACAGAAAATTTAATTATTCCCAAGAACTATTTTAAAATGTTAGAAGAAGGACCAATATCTACTTTAGGGAGATTAATGTTTGCCAAGAAAATGCCTCCATCTAAGTATGTATAAATGTTATAACTTATGTATTAAGTACCATAAAAAGCTGTGAATAGTCTGCATTTATGTATTGTCTGCACATAAATTGTTCTTGGACCAGAAAATGTTTACAAATTCTTATATGCCTGTACAATCCGCACATACAAGTTTTCACAAAACATCTCAAGATGAAGACAACAGAGTCAGACTTGGCCTAGCTTTTTAAACAGTTTTTACTGTAATATGTAATTTATTATCTCTTGAAATATCATTTAATTTTATAATTTTAATTATTTCTTGTGATTTTAATAAATAAAATAAAAAATAGTGCATTGTTATTATATCGTCTATTTTGATCGTTGTTAAAACAAATACTCACAAATTTCGAAACCAAGCCAATTTGTAACTTTGATTTATCAACGAAAGCAAAGAAAACAAAATAGATCACACATTTTATTTTAATCCCTCAAAGATTGCATTCAAAACATCCATTTTCAACAACATGAGGTTACATAACGACTCTATTTGCATTTTACGCAAAACAGGTTAAACGTCCGCTATTTTTGTATCCGTTTAAATTTTTATTCATTCTATATAATTAATATCTTATTATTAAAAATAATTTTAGTAAAAATTCATATCCATACAAAGTATACATATGGAAGTATATTAAACAATCTTTGTATAATAGTACAAAAATACCATGTATAACACAACAACAAAATAGTGACCGCCAGTGACAACAATCAACGAGTCGAAAAAACTCTACCGAGTTCGTGTTTACATATAATACTCACCCTTCCTTTCCAACTATGATTAAAAGAAAAAGACTCGGACAATACATGCCTTTTTACCATATTTCTTACAGTATGGAATAAAAATTATCAAAATGTATACAGAAATATAATACAATATCTTTCACATGCACTTTTAATCCTGTGCTCTCTTGTAACAGAAAAAAATGCAATTGTTTTACTGAATAAGTTGAATGTTGAATAAATAAACAGTATATGTAAGTAAACTTAGATGTGTTTGAAATAAGAAATAAAACAAAAACATTGTTTATATGACAAAGACATAATTTTGGAAAGGGATTCTCTTATTGTAGAAATTTGTAGAAATAATTATTTGAATAATTTTCTTGAATTGTTTAAGTTTACTGATTTAGAAATGTGCATGATGTTACATGTATACTGCAAATAAACATTTAAGGTATTGACACGTTTATATTAATTTTAGGCTGGAAAAAATGGCTAAGAAGCTAAGTCTGAATCTGAACCATATTATAGTACATAGCTGTTGTCCAAAGATTCCTAGTAAACAACTTCCTGCTCTAACGTCAGGATTTAACATAACCAGTATGTTTAGTTGCTCTATTGTGTAGTTTTATATAGTACTTAATATGTAATTGGCATATCCTTTAAGAGTGCAACACTATGTTCAGTATTACCTGTATTTCTGAATTCAATCCAAAGCAGAGCCTCGGTGGCATAGTGGTTAAGGTAATTTGTCTACTATTGATCACATGGTCTGCCAACACTGAGATTGTAGGTTGAGTCTCACTGCAGTCAGGGTGCGCTCGACTCCAATCTTAATTGACAATCAATGCCAGTTTTCCTACCAAAGCTCCGGCTTTTTCCCCAATAAAAACTGGATGCCATGATATATTTAAAAATTGTTGAAAATGGTGTTAAACAATCATTCCAAAGCATATCTGTTCTGTTCAATACTTCATAACATTACACTAATCATGGCTGTTTCCATGTTTTTCATATGGCTTCAATGTTGCATTACTCCATCATGTAAGTGCTTGTTGTGCAAACATTGGATTTTCACAGAATAATTTGTCCTTTTGTTTAAGTAATTAGCAGGACTGTCAATTTTAAAATGAGTTTATAAAATGAATATGATGTATAAAATAAAATGCTTGAGATTTATAAATTGTCTGCTTTAGGGCATTCACTTATCCTCTGTGTTTTAAAGCATGAAAGCTGTTTGCTCATTTATCCCCAATTTAAGATCTTTACAAACTTCTAACAAGCCAACTGTCAATATATTATTAAATCTTTAATATTTTGTGACACATAATGGGTTCCTTATAAAAACCTATGAAAAGTCAAAAGAGACCCACAGATTTTTCAATTGCTTATTTATAAAAAATTTGTACATTTGACTGTCATTATTGTTTGCTTATTTTGTTTCTTTATCACTTTCTTACAAAATTCCATATAAATTACTAGTATAATGACTGCCTGAAAACAAAATTTTTTTGTAAACTTATGAGCCAACATTATTTAGTTTCCAATATTCAAATACAAAGTACATAAAGTATTATATACCAGTAGCCACAAGTAAAAACAAAGCCTAAAGAACAGGTTGTGATATTAAGTCTGTATGTATTGTAGACATGACATTGAAAGGATCACATATAATTATGAACCAACCAGCCTCCTCTCAGCCGAGTTCAACAAGTAATCCAGAGACACTTGTCGGTGAAATTATGACAAAACTTCTGTTTCTGATGAAAGGTTTGAATTAGTTACTTAGTAGTATTGATAAGAAATTTGTATTGAACACCTGTTGGAATAGAGACTGTAGGTAACAATTTTATACTGTCAACTGCTTAATCATGTAATCATTTTAATTCTGGCTTTGTTTTACATTTGTCATCATCATCTGTCAATTATGTACTGTGCATTGGGATATTTTGGCTCTTTTGTTTTCAAAGGCATATGTTTTATTTCAGTGTATTGTGTAACTTTGGTGCTTTGTCAGATTTGCTGTGTTTAGTAAAGGCACTCTGACTGTGTGATATGGGAATATATATATGTTAAATGTATCATAATATAAAGTATTTTATATTTTTTCTATTTTGAAGCATTTTCCTATGATCTTTATGTACCGTATTATCCCATCTCATTCTACTAGCGTGAGATAGGCCCATAGCTGTCAAGACAAGTTAATGTTACAAAACATTGATAAACAGGTTATTTACTTTTTTAAAAATTTGTACATTTCCTCTTCATCTGATCTCATCTCAGGGCAGATAACCTTCGATTCAATAGAAAGGAGAAACTACATCTTGTTTCAACCAATACAAATAATCTATAATTATCTTTGTCCTTGGCCTTTTACTTCAGTTGAGATCATTTCAGTGGAAACATTACCAGGTGCACTAATAGGATTGTTTATACCATCTTTTCTAGGTTAATGTGTCATAAAAAATGCATCTACTGGTAAAATGAAAGTATTCCGGTTAATTCTGCTTCTTTATTTTCAGTGTAGTTTACTGCTCTTTGATGTTAACTTTTTCTTTTTATTACCCAAGCTTATCTCAATTCCACTCAGATTGCTTCATGATTACTGGCAGGTGACAAGTGTTAAGACAGTTTCTAGATGCCCAAAATTGATGTGTAATGTGAAAGCTTTGCAATTGTATACTTGGGTATACTTGTTTCTAGATCCCCAATACCGAATAAAAGTAAAATTTTGGTGATTGCTTTATTTTGGTGAGTGTAATTTAAATTCATTGTAAGTGCTAAATAAACCCCCCCCCCCCCCCCAAAATAACTACAACCATAATAACCCAATGCTTACATGTATTAATTATGAAATACAGAATTAACACATATCTGAACTATTAATGTTTTAACTTATGTAAAGCATTCATTAGCATTATTTATTACATATTTTCCATTTTGCTGTTAATTCCTGGCTTGTTATTTATAATGAAATTGAATGTTTGTCAAGACATATTACTTTTTTTACAGAAACTGCTAAACAAAGTAATGCAAGAGCAATGTTTGATATTTCAAGTGCTAAAATAGTAGTAAAGACCACAGAATTTGCTGACATCATAACTTCTACACAAAAGTTGCAGACGTCAGATTTGCAGAATCTGAAAACAGTAGAGGAAAAGTTGGCCTTCTTTGGAAACTTACAAAATTTGATGTTTATTCATATGTGTTTGTTCTTGGTAGAGGAGGCATTAACAAACAAGGTGTGTAGTCAAAATTTTGTTGTTTGTTCATATGTATACATGTATTTTGTTTTCTAATATGATTTGCCTAAAACTTAGAGTTCATATATGTGGTAAAAAGAGTATATTCTTATAATCAACTTCATAATATAATCAACTTCATAAACAATCAAGACTCATTATGGGAACGTCATAGCAAGATTTTTCACGTATTTTAACCTGTATGTCCTTAATGGCCAACAAGTCCTTAAACTCATGGATATGTTGTTGTTAATATAAGTTATATATGTTCATATCCGTAGATATGGAGATTTTAACACCTGAAGTGCCCCAAGTACGCTCTGAGGGGAACCCGAAGGGTGTAGAGGGGTGCTGAAGGTGTTCAAATCTCCATATCTACGGATAAGAATGTGTATAACGAATTTATCCCCGGTATTAGTTTGAAATGATGCATTTTTAGGTACTTTGTCAACTCAATGTCGGACGTTAAAGTGACGTTTTCGTCATTATCAAAGGAAGTTTGATTGAAATTTGATAAATTAGGCTTTTTTATAAGATGTAGGGTACTACCTTTGGTAGAACCCTACAGTTCCCGAAAAAGAACATTTTTTTGTTGGATTAAAACAGATGTTTAAGAAATAAATTTTGGCGCTGAATGTCTTGCAGAGACGTCATAATAGTGTGACGTCGTTGTTTGTCAAACTCCATATCTTTTGTTTCTTTTTCTGTTAAAAATAAAGCACATTTGGAACTTTTGTGAAAGATTTGATCATCCTATATATGACACAAACCGATTACCATTTATAATATAAATGCATCTTAAGTACTTTTGTGCAACTAATGCTTAGCAACTCCCGGGTATATGACCAATCAAATTCCAGGAATAATACCGATATGGGGATAAAAGTTAATATATTTGTCCTATTATTATCAAAATAATTTATTGAGGCCATGTATTAATATATACTGATTTTACCACCTTTATGACCACATTTTACAAAATATTTGGCATAAAGGGCCAACCTGTTGTAAAATCAGTAAATATTCATGCCCCAATGAAGTATTTTTTAACTAATTGTACATTAGTCTAGCATTTTTTGCTTGTTTCACATTGAGTATAAATATAATATATATATTTTGTGACAATGTATGAATATTGATTTATCCTGTAACAATAAAATACTGGTATATTTAACACCTAAAACAAGCATGAAAAAAAAGCAATTCTTCTTGATTTCTTCTTAGACAATATTGAAGCATTATCTATCAATTATATGACACCATATACAAATATTGTACTCAACAAACATGTACTGAACCAGAACAGAATACTTACTAGGACAATGGTACCAGGAGATTATTTAGACACACTGAATTAGGTTCTTTGTCAAAAATTAATATTTTCCAATCAGCTTATATTTTACTACATGTACTAGTATATCTAATATTTATCTCAACAGGAAGATGATGCTGATACAGAAATTTTAATTACAAGTTTTACAGAGTTAGAAGTCATTGACCAGTTGCTTCATCTTAATATGTTTAGTTATCAAGTTGGACAGATGGGAATTATTAGGTAGTTACTGCTTAGAAAAGTCATAACATTTTTTAATGTTTGATTGATGCTTGATCTAAAGTTATAGCATGTGAAATTGTTAGATTTTTGAAAACATGTGATTGATTCAGAAAGACCCATTGGTTTACAATGTCAGTAATTATTGTTATGAAAATATGGATCTTTTGGTGAATAGAAATATTTATTTTGCAACTAACATTAACATAGCCTTTGATACATACTTCTTTACCTTATGGTATGAGTGTTTGTACCATATTAATATTAATGGTAGACAGTGTGACACTCTAGTCAATCTGGACAATACGAGGGTTTAGTACATACACTTATATCATTGTATAAGTGATCCTTCTTGTTTTTCATTTGTTCTTATATTGTTTTTTATACATTTGTCTTTGTTTAATGTGAACCTTTTGTGTAACAGTTTTATTTCCACCTTTACATTTTTTGGCCGGGTGCAACCTGGGTTATAGTATGGTTAAGTTGGGTGTTGAGTGAAAATATAGTATCTAA
This sequence comes from Limnoperna fortunei, assembly GCA_944474755.1. Taxonomy (NCBI): domain Eukaryota; kingdom Metazoa; phylum Mollusca; class Bivalvia; order Mytilida; family Modiolidae; genus Limnoperna; species Limnoperna fortunei. The sequence continues at coordinate 38,885,317 of OX104113.1, forward strand.
TAAAAGATTGCAAATGTATGAAGTTGTGCACCCACTATATTAGAATTGTTTGAGGATTTTTTTCCAAAATTTTCCAGACTTTGGAATTTAGTTATTATTCAGAACATTTGCGGATGACAGTACATATTTCATGTAATCAAATCCTCCTACAGTTTTTAATCCAGATCTCTGAAACTTCACAGGAAGATTGCACATGTATTGAAGTTATGCATTGCTATTATGCAATTATTCAGGGATTTTTTTTCCCAATTCTCTAAAGTTGGGAACTTATCATTAATCAGCAAATTTGACCAAAGTGGGTATATATTTTTTGTAGTCAAATCCTCCTTTAGCTTTCAGCCCAGACCCATGAAGCTTCACAAGACGATTGAACACATATTGAATTTGTGCACCTGCCATTATGGGATTGTTCTAGTAATTTTTTCCCATTTTTCCAGACTTGGGAACTAAGCCATTTTTCAGAACAGGGTACCTATTTTGTGAAATCATTTCCTCATACAGCTTTCAACCCATATCCTTAAACTTCATAGATATATTGCAAACCTGTTGAAATTGTTCAAGAAATGTTTTCTTATTTTTCTAGCTATAGGTATTTAGTCCTTTTATAGCAGATTTTAACATTATGGTTCTGTTTTTGTGTAATCAATTCCTCCTACATTTTTTGCCCAAAACAACAAATTGTAAACCAGCCAACAAATTGTAATATATTCCCCATCTATAAAGACACTTTCTTTGCAACCTGGCCATTTCAGACTTTTGTGACTTTTTTGTAGTTCCATTATAGTAGTTTCTTTTATGTTTCTTTTATATAATTCCTTCATACATTTTCTCCATGCTTCCTTTACAGCATTATGTTATGTTTTTTCTGTACTTTCTGAATATCAGTTTTGATCCATTCTTCCTGCATATGAGTATTTTGTTGAAATTTCTGTATTAGCTGTTTTGTTTACATTTTCGTTCTACATAAGTATTAAGCCCAGCGTTTCCGTTAACGCAAATGTGTGCGTATTTTACGCATAAAAACATTTTTGACCCCCAAAAATATTACCCAGAGGGTCATCATGACGCAGTAAATTATGTACCAAAAATGTTTTAATACTCGTCTGATCCGACAGCGTATGTTATTTACCGTAGGCATACTTTTTGGAAAATGTATAAGCTGGTATCCTTTGTGTTGCCGTATAAGGGAAACGATTATTTTCAACGGTAACCAGTTCGTTACTTCCGGGAGTCCTCGGACATTATCTTCAACTCTGACAGTTTTGTATACGCTTCCTAACTTTGATTACATTTTATTTGATTAAGGCAACACTTTAAACAAATAAACAGTCAACCGGCGATGATAAAATTGATAAGTTTATTCCAAAATGAGCAAGACGAGAATGATTGTTTTTGAAGTAGGATCGAAGTAATGCGACCACGTGATCAAACACTATCAAGTGTAAACTTTTGCAATCGTCTGTTCCAAAATCTTTCAAATCGTCTTTAGAACGACATTGGTTTACTTATGATCATATACATGACAAATATATATTATCCTTTTTGCATTCAGATATTTATTAAAGTTTCAACAGTTGTATTTATTTTCAAGTGTTCAATAGCTCTAACCTCTACACTACAGACCTTGTCTACTTTTCTTAACGAAACTAAACAGATAAAAATAAATAAGCTTTCATCTTATCTGTGCTGTGTTTCCTGAGTAGTCACACTAAATAATTGCCTTCTTTTAATTCTGGTTATATACACATGTATGATACTATCGAATTCTTTTTTCATAAACAATTATTGAAATCAATTGTATTAGGATATTGTCATGAAACAAAACATTTTTTTCATACACCAGATATGCGTGTATTATTTCAGAGGTATAAATAATTCATGCAGAAATTATATTACAATCTCTCTAAATGTAATTTTAGGCTGTGGTATATATTGTTTACTCTAGTTTGCAATATTGTTCAATACAAGTTTTTTATCATCAAAACTGAATAATAAATATGACCCTTGAAAATTGTATTTGACTCCCTAAACTCAGCTGCAGAGGGTCATCTTGACCCCCAGATTTGAAAAGTTTCAAAAACACTGAAGCCCATACTTATGTACTGTCTATACAGCTGTATTGTTTCTCTGCTTCTTGCATAACAGTATTGTTTATAAAACTTCATGTATAGTAATATTCTGTACTGTCTATATTGTTGTTTTGTTTCAATACTTCCAGCATTACAGTGTTTTTCCCATACTTCATGTTTAGTAGCTACCGCAGGTCGGGGGTTTTCTCCGGGTACTCCGGCTTCCTCCCCCAATAAAAAACTGGACGCCATGATATAGCTGAAAAATTGCTGAAAGTGGTGTTAAACACCATCAAACAAAAAAAAAAACATGTTTAGTAGTATTCTCCTGTCTATAAAGCTGTTTTGATTCTTTTCTTCCTGTATTCCAGTATTTATCCCATAATTTCTGTATAACTGTTTTGTTTCTATATTCCCTTTACATGAGTATTGTTTTATTGTCCTGAATATATCAGAAATATTGCTTGCTTGACATTAAGCAAATATTTTATTAATCAGGAGTACATGTCTTTATTTATAGTAGTATTTACCTGTATTTTCTGTATAGCTGTTTGTTTTGATACTCCCTTTATTGCAGTAATTGACATTTGTCTGGTATTTTTTTTTCTCTTTTTTCAGTTTGTTTGATTTGAAGTATTTGATCAACAGAAATGGTTTGTTGCAGCCATCTGAATGGAACAAGATGTTTGAAAATAGAATTTCTGGTAGGCAATTATAGAAGAACTTAAATATGTCTTTAGGGATTTGGAAATTTGTATCACTGATTGATGAAAAAACCCTTCTCTTAGATAAAGCAGTTGCAATAGAAATTTGTGTTTAATTTTGATGATGCGACACGTTGTAATTAATATTTTGGATTTTCCATTAAACATTTGTTGTACCTTAGGATGCATTTTCAAATTGGACTAGCCACCCTCAGAAGCAGTGCCTTCCTGGTGTGTCTGTTATGAGATAATGGAAAACACCTGATCAAAATCCCATTCTCATTGCAGGATTATGTTCTATTCTGATAATTGTAGATTTAATGCTAGCCATTCTATTTATTTATTTACAGAACTAGACAAAGATGATCCTTGGAGTATGTATGTACCCCCACCAGACCCCAGACTATTGTTTGTTACTACTAATTGTACATCTATATCACCAGCTATCCAGGTAAGTTTGACAGGTACTAACTGTGCATCTGTTTCACCAACTTTCCAGGTAAGTTTGACAGGTACTAAATGTACATGTTTTTCACCAGCTATCCAGGCAGCAGTTGTCCTGCAAAATTTGCATACATGGTATAGTAAAAACTTGTCCAGCTAATTAATTTATTATTTATTAATTAACTTGTTATAATAACATAAATTTAAAATAATTTAGTTTCAAAAGATAAATATAAACATTTGCAAATTATTTATACACATCTTAAGTTACACCAATGCCATAATGAACCATAGTATGTTTTTTGACTGTAGGTGTTGACACCAAAGTTACTGAAGTCTCAGCTACAGATGGCCATGAATGACTACTTAGACTGTGGAGTATCTGTCAATGTGGATGACAAAACAGTAATCCTATTCTGTTTGCTTAGTTATTGATTTGTAACTTGTACTTTATATGGCAAAATTTGCTGATATTGTTTTTAAACCAGTTCCAAACTTGATTTGTATAATATGGTAATCATTTTTGGAAGCTGTGATATTTTAGGGGGTCTATATAGTTGATCTATAGACCATATTATATTAAAACACAATTTAGTCATAGTTTTTAGATTATCTGGCCAAAGTTCTGACATGAGGTATTAAAGTTGTATAGCATGTCATTATCTAACTTCAGCATCTAGCATACAACAGTGGATTCCTCTTAATTGCATAACCAACTTGTCAGAGAAAAATATGCACTTAACTGAAATATGCAATAAGCAGAAATGATTTTTTTAAACGTAATATATGAAGATTTCACTTTAATTGTCTAATTAAAAGCAGTGTTGATCCATAAAACCATTAAGGTGACATGTATATTATCATAATTCTTGTTACAACAATTATAATATAAAAGAAGGTTGTCAAAACATGCTTTTTAATCATTCTAATGGTAGACACTGTAATTACCTCGGTAGGAAAATGCCAGTTTTTGAAATGAATATGTCCATTTCTTGATAATTTTATGAAATTAAAAGGAATTTTTTAATTTCTTTATATTTCTCATGCAATAACAGAAATGTTTTTAATTGAGAGTATAGGAAATGGTTTGGTGTTTTAAAGTCTTATGCAATTAAGAGAAATATGCAATTAACAGGTGTGCTATTAAGTGGCATCAGGTGTTCTTAATTTTAGTATTCTTCTCTAATGCCCCTGAGCTGACAATAAAAAAATGGATGGGCATTGCATTGATAGCACTATTTTAAAATCCTGTCTGATGTCCACACCCTTCATCCAAGATGAAAACAGAATTGGGTATAAAGGCACCATTTTTGGCAAATAACTGCTGTGCCAATTGGAACCAGACTTGACATAGCTAATCCTAAGGAAAATTATATCTTATTGTCATATGTAGTTACCAAAATAACTGTCCTTACTAAAACACAAAGGAGGAATTACTGACAGTTATTGTTTTATGACTTTCAGGTAACTATCCCACAGTTGTTAATGTGGTACAAGCAGGACTTTAGTCACCAGCAAATGGGAGAAATCACTGCAGAAAATGAGGGCATCATACACATTATTGCAGGTCACATGACAGGGGAAAAGCAGATGTCACTGCAAGAGCTGCTGCAACTCGATAGAGTTCATTCATATTCTGGAGAAAATATTGGTATTGATATTTTGCCACTGTATCATAAATTGATTGCATGCTGTATAGTAGGTAACAGGCGTGAGTTTCTTATTATAATTTGGAAAATTAAATGACCAAAGAAATTCAAAAACATTTACTTCTGTCAATTTGTAAATGAAAAATGTATTTCCTTATGTAAAATTTGGAGAAATACAGTTTATTCTACAATATTTTAATGCATTACTTTGTCGTGCAAAAATATCAAAATTTTACACCATAAAAAAATTGACCTATTTACAGTATGTATATCTGTATACATTTGATATTGTATTCTAAGGTTAAGCTTAAATTACAATATTCCTTCATAAGAGATAAGTTTTACTAACATAAATATTAGAGAAATAAGCAAAATACTCAGATCTTACGTAGTTTTCCAGTACACTAATTTTCTTTAAAAATTAAAATTCCTTTAATTTCTAATTGATACAAATTTAGATATTTAAGTAAATAGTGATATAATAACATTTTCAGATGAGTTTGGGAGAAAGGAACTTCCATTTGAAGTTCGTGTTCAATCTGCTAAGGGAGAATTCCTTGTTGCATTTGACAATTCACATTTAAAGCAAAATCAACTCAACAGTAGAGGACATAAAAGAATAACATCACTTCCTAAAAATATGGACTTTTCTTTGAGTAAGTCCATGTCCATGACAAGCAGCACATCAAGCTTCAGCAAATATTGTCCCAAGTATTCTCTTACTCCAGTAACATTAGAGTACGTAAAATCGGAATGCCCTCTAGTAGCCACGTTAGTCAGTCTAGTATGTGAAGATGAACTAGATGAATTAGAAGACCAGTTTGCTGAGGATCATTTTGCTAATGAAGAAGAAAGGAGAAAAAGGACATTATCTGAGATCAGTCTGGTGGATATTAGAAGCTATCGATACCAAAAACTGACAGACAGCTATCCCACTTTAAAGCAGCATCTATTGAATTATATAATTCCAATAGCAGGAACTCAGAATGAGAAAATCATTCAAAGCAAGGATCCAGTTTTAAAATTTATTATCAGTTCAATATCAGATAAACTGAAAGCATGTATGTTGACTCTTCATAATAGTCTACCATTTCAAGATGTTGTAAAATATATATTAAATTCTTTGATTGTTAAATTCAAATGGTTGGAAATTCTTCATATTTTACAAAGTTTTCCTTCAACAATTCTTCAAAATGAGCCAAAATATACTTCCTTGATGGACTTGTCACTAGGAAATGTTATTTATGACATACTATCACGGTCAGTATCTCCTAATAGGATTGAATCAGATGAGATTTTAAAGTCATTTAAACATTTTTGTGATCCGACAAAAGCTTGTCATATACTGTTATCTGTATATAGAAAACTTCCACTAGACACTGTTCAAGATTTGTTTTTGTTGTGTTACAATCAAGACATTAGCGTGTCTATGAAAGAAGCTATAAGTGTCAAACTAAGGGAGATAAGCCTGTATTCAAGGGTGAGTTTATTGTATCTTTTAAGCTTTCATCCATAAGCAACCGAGCAATTAATCAATCAAACCCTAAGCTTCATTCATATGTAACAATTCAAATATCAAAGTGGCATCAACAGCTAAAATAAAAAAAATCTATATACAGATAAAACATAACAACGTAAATACATTTCTAATGCAAACCTGTTGAACTAGCTTTTTGTGATTTTATTTTTAAATAAATGAAAAGGGTGTTTAGCAAGCTTTAGTACTAATTATTAAATTATTTGTACAGGAATTTGTTTTTTTTTTTAATTTAGAAATTAATTTATAATAAGTGATGTGAACTTATGAAGCTTTCAAAACCAAGTTATAAATACAAGTACAGAAATTGATTTATTATGTGCTTATAAATCATTTGCATTTGATTTGCTTGCTTGAATGATGTTTTTTGCCATTTTCAGCAATTTTTCAACTGTACCATGGTGTTCAGTTCTATATTGTAGAAGCCATAATATCCTTTCTGGTGAGAAACAACAATGAGTTGCCTCTTAAGTTAACGTAATACATATTGCAGTACTGTTATTAAGAGAAATCACTGGCAATACATGTATATTGTTTGCTGAAATTGACACAAATGACCATAACCACTTACAATGAAATCACTGGTAGTACATGTATATTGTGGCTAAAATTGACACAACTGACCATCACCCCTTTACAATGAAATCATTGGTAATACATGTATATTGTGGCTAAAATTGACACAACTGACCATCACCCCTTTACAATGAAATCATTGGTAATACATGTATATTGTGGCTTAAATTGACACAAATGACCATCATTTTCAATGCAAGATCCACATAACTAATTCAATTAAATCCTACTATTGGATATGGTAATGTTTTGTGCAAGTTTCACTCCATAGATCTTATCTAAATATGTTTTTATAAACAATAAGAAGAAACCTAACACATAGGTCTTGTCATTCATTTTACTTTAAAGCATACTTGAATTAAAAACATGTTGCATGGATACTAGCATGAATAAAAAAAATATACACATATGCTTTGTAAAAAATCTTTTTGACGTGTTAAAAATATTTTTAGATAACAGAATGTGCAAAAACAGTACAAATAAAGTTATCAATGAAAACAGACTTTCTTCATCCCGAAGACAGAGGAGACTTCTATAGTATGTTAGAAAGATTTACAGATTGGAGAAATGTGATGACAGTTATCTCCCCTGACGAAGTTCTTACTGTAATGTTGAAAGCTAGAGACTATGAAACTGCCAAACAGTGGTGTCAGTTAAAGGAGTTAACAAGAGACCAGTATATGGTAACTTCACAATTTTTTTTGTATGATACATACAAAGCCCTGTATTTAGAATAGTAACCACTCTATCTTATATAATTCCCTTTTATTTATGGCTGTTCCATTTAACCTAACAATTGTACCCATGGAAGTAGCTTTGAAAAATGGTTACCACCAATTGGAGCTTTGTACTTATTCTGCTGTATTTTTATTTTTTTTAAATTGCTTAGGCTATGGAATTGATTTAATACATTGATTTTTATATTGTTTTGTCTTTTGTGGTTTTAAACATTTAGTTTTCTTCATTTGGGAATGAAAATAATTGATAACGAGAAATAATCATAAAAGAAATCTTATCAAACAGCCTGAAATAATTCCATGAACGTAATGTTGTTTCATAATAATGATGTTTTTTTGTCAACAATTTGTAAATGATGAACAAAAACCAGACTTCGAGAAATATTTGGTAAATTGGAGAATTATCTATTTTTATAAACCTGTCAAAGATGGGTTGTATTATGGGAACACCCACGGTGGGCGGCCACAGCAATGTCTGCTCTCTAACTCAAACAGTTGTTGTCCAATCTCCATGAAACTTGGGAAAAATGTATATGGGCATAATAGCTGGGATAAGTTCAAAAACCAGCCAAATCACTTCAGCCACTTTAGAGTTATGGCCCTTTATTTATAAAACAATGGCAAATTTGCCTTTTCCACTATCTAACTCAAACAGTTTTTGTCCAACCTTCATGAAACTTGTGGAAAATGTTTATGGGCATTATATCTCCACCAAGATTGATAACCAGCCAAATTGCTCCAGCCACTTAAGTATTATGGCCCTTTATTTATAAAAAAAATGGCAAATATTCGACGGGCGTATTTTGTTTCATATAATAAACTTGTTATTTTTAGTTAATTTGAATCAAATTGTTTTAGTATTAATTATATACTTACAATATTTAATACATATTTAATGTTGCATTAGTGTCTTAGACTCATAATATTACAATATTTAAATGGGAAAACAACATTTATGCATTGAGAAGAATAAGATGAATCATACTTTTCTTCAAATATTTAAAGGTTTGGATTTTTATATGTCTGCATCCATTTTTCTTTTTTTATTAATATTATTAATTGATAATTTTCCTGTATTTCTAATTTGTCCAAATATTTTTTATTTGACAAATTAAAATACAGCAAAATTATCAATAAAATAATATAAAAAATACAATATATCAACGTCGGACTACGTCTTGGGTCGATATACATCTCCCAGTTGATATAAACTAATATTATTAATATTAGATATTTTCTTTATTTTGACTTGTCTAACGATACCACATGGTCATTTTGTATTTCTTTGGGCACATATAATATACCTAAAAATTGAGTTAAATAGGTGTATCACATGACAAATTTATCCAATCAAAATATTAGTTTATTTTGTTTATTAGGTTCGATTTTGGTAAACTGTTTGTAGAAAAAGGGGTCTGTTGTATTTTGTGATGTGGAATACTTGTCATAGAACAATTATACGTTTATTATGTATGTAGACTCATAATCATATAACATTTAAAAAATCTGTCAAACAAATGGTGTGCACACAAAATATGAAATATTGTTCAACAATCATGACAAAAGGTTTTATTAATTATATAACAATTATAGCTTAAGATTCGGTCAATACGAGAATATATTGAACAACAATGAATATTGAGAAAAAGGCTGTCTTTGTATAATATTACTTGAATAGAATTGTGTGCTTTGATTGGCCTGAAAGCTACTATCCGGTCATTTTTAACCTCAAAAGTACTAAAATTATAGTTATATTTGCATAGTTCTGCTGCACATGTGGTCAAGCATAATCCAATATTGGCTTATTTTCATCATTCATGTAAGATGTAAGTGTTTGTAATACAAAAGTCTTTGTCCTGTGCATCGTTCTCTTGCACAAATGGTCAAGTGGAATACAATATTGACTTGTTTTCATGTACATGTTTATAACACAAAAAACTCATCAACAACAATGGACTTGTCTGCAACTTATAAATTTGGTATGATAGAAGAGGTTTTATTTGTTTTATTCATGTAATAAATGGTTGCTGACTTTGATATGCCATTGCTATGCCGATTATTCAAATTTTAATGGATATTCAACTCAAATAGTGGCTCAGTAAATATTACATTTTCTCTGGTTGAGAAATCAGTAATCAAATAATATGGTGTGTGGTATTATAATTCTTATTAGCTAAGCCAGTCATATGATTTACAGAATATTCTGTGTATTTTTACAGTCAAAGGCATTCTAGATGCCTTGTGTCTGTTAAAAAAATATTGATGCTATGTTTCTATGATTACTTAATCCATTGGTTGAATGGTTCAGGTAGTTTGTCTACTATTAATCATGAGGTCTGTCAACACTGATGTTGCAGGTTGAAGTCTCACTGTGAGCAGGGTGTACTGAACTCCATCTTAATTGACAAGGATTGCAAGTTTTCCTCCTGAAGGTAAAGGGTTTTCTCTGGCTACCTAACGTAAGAAAACGCAGAGAAACCTGTTTCCTGCCAAAATTAAAATATTTTTTTACCTCTATAAAATAAGCACTGTATCTTGTGTATCATTATTTTAAATTCCTTAGATAGCAATCATTTCAAAACCTTGTTTTAAAACTTACAAGTCAGCATTGAAGTATGTATTTATTTTATTACAGAATGTTGTTGAACGGCAGTTGTTAAATTTGTTGAATGGAAAAACAGTTGATACTACTAAAGCATTTTTGGTATGTTTTCTCAATATGTATTTAATTTTGACATCAAGGGGGACCTTGTGTGGATACTACTAAAGCATTTTTGGTATGTTCGTCTAATATTAAATATTAACTTGGTAGGCCTTTTACTGCCTAAGATTAAGCTGATAACTAAACTATTTACGTAATGCTTATGACGAAATTTATTTTCGTTACTGATGCGGAATGCAGGCAAGACGTTTTTCTGTGTCCACACTTAGTGTCGCTTACTGCTGCTTCTTCCCACATTTAAAGCTATTTAGGCTAATATTGCTGGAAGTGGAGTAAAAACACATTCATACATACATACATATTGACACCATACAATTTAGTTGCCAATATTTTTTTTTAATCTGTACAATTGACATGGGAGAAAGAACAGATTGATAGTTGAACTTAAACAAAATTACTGGAAAGTTTTTTTCAAAATATTGTTGATATCCAATGGTCTTTTTATTAAGGGGCAATCCAAATTTTATTAAATAAGTTCAGATAAGTGATTTTTTTAAATTGTACTTTATTTATTTAAACATTAGATGTGCTGTTATTTTTCAAATTGTACTTTATTTTTTACAAGCTATCCGGCCCCTGGAGCAAATATTATTTTTACATTTAATTACTTTTTCATATTACTTTATTTTTTATTTGTTTTTTTCATGAAGATTAGATTTATATTGGTCGATTCAGGTCTTACATTTTTTATGATAGCTCTGATATTTTCTGTCGATTTAGGTCCTAAAATGATTCATAGTATTTTATTTCTATATCTGTTTACTGTGTCTCGATGTCATTATACAGAATAATTTTTTTTTCACATTTTGTTTTTGCAAAATAACATACGTAACTAAATATCTTGTGATTTCAGATCCTGGAAGATTTAAAGGAAAAAGACAGCAGCATGTGTTTTGATATATGTAACAAACTTTTGGATTTACTGAGTCATCAGAGAGAAGTTCTCTTTGTTGTTAGTTATATGTTAAAACAACTGGATATACCGGAAAATCAACAGGATGAATTCAAAATCATTAAAATTGGTTCAAAGGTAAATTAAGCAATGATGAAAGACCTCGTTAAAAATAGTATCTTGCCAAATTGTTTATTGTAACTTTTTTTAGTTCTTGTTTAATTCCCAATCCTGTTTTTTCCAATTTTGTTTAAGGTATATGAGTTTAACTTAAACCATCTTGGTTTTACAAACTGTTTCAGCAACTATTTACCACTGTGATTGATTGATTGATTGATCGATTGATTGATTGATTGATTGATTGATTGATTGATTGATTGATTGATTGATTGATTGATTGATTGATTGATTGATTGATTGATTGATTGATTGATTGATTGATTGATTGATTGATTGATTGATTGATTGATTGATTGATTGATTGATTGATTGATTGATTGATTGATTGATTGATTGATTGATTGATTGATTGATTGATTGATTGATTGATTGATTGATTGATTGATTGATTGATTGATTGATTGATTGATTGATTGATTGATTGATTGATTGATTGATTGATTGATTGATTGATTGATTGATTGATTGATTGATTGATTGATTGATTGATTGATTGATTGATTGATTGATTGATTGATTGATTGATTGATTGATTGATTGATTGATTGATTGATTGATTGATTGATTGATTGATTGATTGATTGATTGATTGATTGATTGATTGATTGATTGATTGATTGATTGATTGATTGATTGATTGATTGATTGATTGATTGATTGATTGATTGATTGATTGATTGATTGATTGATTGATTGATTGATTGATTGATTGATTGATTGATTGATTGATTGATTGATTGATTGATAACATCACAGTGTTTACTGTAACTGCTTTGAATCTTAATAAATGTTAATTGTTAAATTGCATGTGCCACCTTGTAATTTGAATACAGTTCTGAAACTGAGTGTCTTTACTACTGGTAATTATTGTTAAACATTCTCCATTCAGCTCCCAATGACATTTTTGCAATTCATGGATTTACATATACAAAGAACTTTTATTTCTTCTGTAAATGGCTGATTTCTGGTACAGATGGTCCAGTATATATGATCTCTCGCACATTCATCTGTACTCAGTTCATCACCCAATCAAAATGCATGAAACAAGGTAGTTGTTATGGTAAAATAACAATGTTCTTGTTTCAAGTGTTATGATTGGATATCAGAGAAAATGGAGTCTTAAACAACAAGAAGTCTATGGGATATCAGGATGTGAAAGTTGTTGGTTTACGGAAGAAATACTTTCATCTGTTTTTGGACAAGCTAGTGTAATCTTCCACTCTTGATAAAAAAAAAAAATTTTTCGCACGTTTCCCTGCGCTCCACTCACAAAAGGACATAAAATGTACAATATATCACGTATGGAAGATCACATGGTTTTTCCAAAAACATTTGTAAGAACATATTATACTTACCTTCTTAATATAGGTCTGTTCGACATCTGTAATTTGGTAAACTAAAGCGTAAACATAGGACGATATGAAACAATACAAATTTACATTTGAGTGGTATTAAACTAAAGTCAACATGTATTTACTTTGAATAAATGAAACAATTCTGTCTGAGAGTTAAAAGATTAAATTTTCAATATTTATTTTAGAAAAAAATTATAAATCTTCCCACCCACAAAACCTTTGATGTTGTGTTTTAGGCTATTCTGTGTCTCCCACAAACCCTTCAAGGTGAATACAGTCATCTAGTGAAGTCACCACATTTGATGTTGGAGCAACTTCTGATGAATATGAAGGTAATTTTTGCAACAATCCTTTTCAAGGGCTATTCAATCCTATTCAAGGGCCTAAATGGCCGAGTGGTTAAGGTTGTTCATCTACTATTGATCACATGGTCTGTCAACACTGAGGTTGGGGTTCCAGTCTCACTGCTGGCAGGTGTGCCCTTGACTCTAATCATAATTGACAAGGATTGCCAGTTTTCTCACTGAAGTTCAGAGGTTTTTTCTGGGTACTCTGGCTTACCTCCCCTAATAAAAAACTGGATGCCATGATATAGCTGAAAAATTGCTGTAAGTGGCATTTAACACCATTCAAACAAAGAAACAAACAGGGCTTAATATGATTCATTATATTTTTACCAATCGGCAATTTGCTTGCAAATCCAAGCTGAAAACGTGAAAAATTTGTTAAGTAGATAATATCACATACACTTCTATAATTTTGTCAATGAATTTTCTTCAAACTGGTAATACATAGTTTTCATATAAGAATTCCTAATTCAAATTAAAAAAATATGGTTTGAACAGAGTAAATTGTACAAAGAACAGAATAAAAGAGCATAATAATAAAATAAACAAATTACAGTTTAAAGACATTTTCAGAAATATTATAATTATATTAAGCAATAGGTATACATTTTAGTGAGACAAAGAAAAACAATGGGGGTTTTTGGGTATAATTTTAGTCTATTTACCCTGGTAATGGTGTCAAACTTATACTCGTTTTATACCTGATTCTGTCCTCTAGCAGCTCTCATAAAGTTGTCTTAATCAACAAACTTGGATTAAACACTAGTAGAAGTGTCACCATATAAGAGATTTGACTCATCAAGCAAATAATATCTTGAGAATTCCCTGTCTTACATTTTGACCTTTGTTGAACTACATGTATGTATGACAGAATCAGTAACAGCATTTTAGACATGTAAATATATATAAATTCTGTCGGTTTTTTTGCAGATAGATCTGGCTGGACAGGCTTTTTTAAAGATAAAAGATGAACTGGAATCCATTCAGAACCCTGTTGTGCATTTTAACAAAGATTTCTTCAACAAACTTGTAGCAACATATGCAAAGAAAGCTTTAGACTTTACTGTAGAAATCGTACCCATTTTAGGTAAACAAAATTTCAGTGATTATGTAACCTATTTTTATTTGTTTATAAATGCACATGTCCTTTCATTTAATGGGGGCCTCAGTGGCTGTAGGTAGTTAGCATTGTACTATTTATCACTGGCATGTCAACTCACTCGTTGTGGGTTCAAGTCCAATTTTGAGCAGGGTATGCTCTTCTCTAACCCCAATTGACAGGTATTGCCAGTTTTTCCATTGAAGGTCAGAGATTTCGCAGAGTCCTTTGGATTCCACACTCAATAAAAAGTGGGTGCCACATTATAGCTGAAAGTAGTGTAAAACATAATTCAACAAACAAATGCAGGTACCTATGTCAAATTAGGAAATATTTGTGTTGTATTTGACAACTTGAATTTGTCAGTCACTAATTTAACAAGTTTTGACTTGTCAATTATTGATTTGACAATTTGACTTAGTAAGTGATGTGACAAGTTGACTTAGTCAGTGAATTGACAGGTCAGTCAGTAATTCAACAAATTGACATATCTTTTTCTCTTCCTGTTCAGCTATGTTTATAATTTTTGTCCAATGTTGATAAGTTAATAATGAATGATGTATAAATATTTCAGAATTAAGGAGTAAGTATTCTGGGCCTTTCTTGTTGCCATAGTTACTTTCTATGGGCAGAATATAATTTCATATTTCTGTATCTGTATCAATGCTTTTGCTCAAATAAAGGTCTTCTGAGCTGTAAATTATCTTTTTCGCTAATTTCAGTTTCTGTAAATATTATAAGTTAACACAAAGTCTGCAAGCAGGCTAAAAAGTTCTCCTTTCAACCCTTTATGTCTTTAGCCTTGATTGGTAATGTATTGGATATATAAATCAGCTCAATAGAGTGATCTTCAGCTCTTTTTCCTTGTTCGAGTTGACCTCTGAACTTACAGCTTTTCGCTAAATATGTTAAATTTAATATAAATTAATCTGTTTTGTGAAATGTATTTCTTCAAAAACATGGTTGACATTAATAACCAGTTTCAGTTACACATACTATTATAAACTGTCAGAGGGGGATATTGCACAATCCATTCAGTTTATATTTAAAACAAATATTCAGTCTTTTATTAGATTTTTATATCATATGACTTTTATAAATAAATATGACTTGTATTTTAAAACAGGTATTAGTTAATTAGGCAAGTTAGATTGAAAATATCGTTGTAAATACACTATATCTACTTTAAAATAAAAATTACTCAGTGTGAATGTATACCAATATTACCAGACTGCTTGGATTTACACATTGTTACTGATTTTTATTAATATCTTGATTCACACATCTTTGGTGTAAGAAGGCCTAAAAAAGACATTATTGATGGTCATTTTTAGTATGCTACAAAGATTTTGAATAAATTTGAATACAAAACATACATGTACTGTACCTACAGTTTGTTTTTGCACAACTGTAAATATTTCAATAACCTATGTTACAAAATGTCAATGTAAACGTAGCTGTGTAACTGAACTAGGCCGTAAATAGTGGTACATAGTATGTTCTATAAATTTAAACTCTAGCTCGCCTGTAATAGAAACCAGACACTGTGATATAGCTAAAGAACAATTCTTGAAGAACATGATTATCAGTTTTGATTAACAGTGCTGAAATTATAAATAAATATGTCTAAAATTACCGAGTTAAGCTGACACAGACACCATCTGCCATTTTTTCTGACAATGTGAAATTAGATAATACTCAATCTGAACCCCTCTCTGCCATTTTCTGTCAAAGGTTACTAAAATGATGTCTGAGGTATGTGGTCTCCACTGTAAACTATTTTCAATCATTATCAATGAAACAATACAAGGTCTATTACCTCATTTGTCACATTTTGGTTCATTCATTAATTGGCTTGTTTGTTTTCAGTGATGTTTCTTGATGGTTTAGTCATTGTTGCTAAAGATATGTCAACATGTATACAAATACTTTTGTAGGAACGGACTCCTATAGTGTCAGCAATTTTAAGTTTAAACAATAATTACAATGATGCATCAGATGTTTAGTTGTGCTAAGGTATTATCTGTACAGTTGAATAATTGAAGGTGTCCCATTTTAGCTGTAACATTCTCTTGCTGTGTAAACATGTTAACATTATCACAGTTTAACCGATTTTGGTCCATATTTAAACCACTTACTTCCAAGGTCACTCTCTGATGTTAGGTGAAAACAGCTGAGAATGGTCCAGTTATTCATTAATGGTATGATGTTTGAAAAATTTCTTCCATTATTTATTTTTTAAAACCATAACATTTAGAAATATTCACCTTGAACTTATTTTTAGTGCGCTTTTTAAATTTCTTTCCAATACAATTCAATAGAAATTTTCTATTTTCTATGCTAAATCCATTTAAAATTAATTTGGAAACCATTATTTTTTTTACTTTAAATTATGAATGGCAAGTTAGTAGAAAATACATCAACAAATTTATTTTAATGTATGTACCCTGAGCCTACTTAAATGAAGTATCTTTGACTTTCCTTTATTTGTAGAAAAAGACAGAAGTCACTCCCAGATGTCTAATGCATCTTCAGAAAATACAGATTTATCAAATACACCAACAAAAAAAGCTGGTTTCACAGAGTCACTCAAAGTTCATAGGAGGAGTGTGGATATAACAGGTAAACTTTGTGGCTTTTCAAGGTCAAACAGAGGTTATTGTTGTATCAGATAAATACCTAAGAAGTAAGATCACTCGTAGCATTAAAGAATAGTACTAACGTTTCATTTAAATGCCATGCAGTTAGTTTTTGTCAGCATCATTAAATCATACTGTATTTTGGAAGTCAGTACTTGTTAACTTGAAATGTTAGGTATCCTCATTCTTTAAGTGTAACTTTTAAAAAATATATATCAACTTTTGTGTAAAAATAGTACCCTTAATATTTTTTACAAAAGTTGCAATTAATCTCGAAGATGTAATCATAAGCACCACATTAAAAATAAGTACCCCTATTTTTAAGCTTCACCGAGACCATCCATCAGTGGACCATCAGGAACTCCTAATGGCAAGTTACTGTCTGCAAAGAAGCTGAAAGGTGACATTAATAAATTTGTGATGCCATCAGAACCTCCTCCTCCAGACAAGTGGCAACCAGATAATTCTACAGATACTTGTATGGTGTGTAAAGTAGAAAGATTTAGTATGGTAGGTACAAACTATCATATAAAAACAATGTTTGTTGTTGGCAAAAGCAACATGGACATACATTGAATCTTAAACCTTTCAGTACACATAACAGGCCAGCCTGTATCTGATCATATTTGTGAATCAGAATTATTCCTCTGATTATCATGTTATAAGTGGCGCATAGTTTTATCCACAGCGTTCTCTAGTTGGAATCACTTTGTTACAAAAATCAGAATATACTTATAGGTGACAAAAAGCAGAAAATGCTTATAGGTGACAAACAAATAGTAAATCAATAAGGAAAGATAAAAACATGGCCAGAAACTGACAAAGACAGCTATACTAAGTGTTGACGTATCATGGAGAGGGTTGTTTGCGTGAAAAATGAAAACTGCTTGCCGCATATGGTTCAGCTTATGCTCCTTTTGTAGATCAAGAAGGCTACTTTTTGAAATCTATAATTATTTCCTCGAGATATTCAGCGTTTTGAAATATGGCAGTTTTTAAATTTTGAAAGGGCGATTTTCCATACTAAAATTTGACCTTAATTAGAACGGAAGTGTACTTTAGGAACAAAAGATTGTTGTCTACTTGAAATCCTTCAGGTGATGTCATCTGCAGTTAAGGCGGTAAAAGTCTCACGGTTTGTCTGAATAAGATTGAATGTTACGAAAGCAGACAAACATTTGTAAACATCGTAAGGTCCCTTTAGAAACAGAAATGGGTGACTTATTATGTAAAATTCCTGTAGCAAAAGTCAAGGACGATTTGTAACAACTTAACACCAGAGGCATATTATAAAACATGGACAGGTTATCATATCTACGTTTTTTCTACAGAATTTTCGTAATTGCAAGCAAACAAATTTTTCCAAGGGGGGTTGGCATTTTGTATAGTAAACACATGACCAGAAACTGACAAAGACAGTTGAGTAAAACAAACATTTAAAACATGTCCAGAAAACTGACAAAGACAGCTGGGTAAAACAAACGTAAAAACATGGCCAGAAAACTGACAAAGATGGCTTGGTAAAACAAACATTTAAAACATTTCCAGAAAACTGACAAAGACAACTGGGTAAAACAAAAGTAAAAACATGGCCAGAAAACTGACAAAGATGGCTTGGTAAAACAAACATTTAAAACATTTCCAGAAAACTGACAAAGACAACTGGGTAAAACAAACGTAAAAACATGGCCAGAAAACTGACAAAGATGGCTTGGTAAAACAAACATTTAAAACATTTCCAGAAAACTGACAAAGACAACTGGGTAAAACAAACGTAAAAGCATGACCAGAAAACTGACAAAGACAGCTGGGTAAAACAAACATAAAAAAAACATGGCCAGAAAAGTGACAAAGACAGCTGGGTAAAACAAACATAAAAAAACATGGCCAGAAAAGTGACAAAGACAGCTGGTTAAAACAAACATAAAAACATAACCAGGAAACTGACAAAGACAGCTGGGTGAAACAAAAACATGAAAACATGGCCAGAAAACTGACAAAGACAGCTGGGTAAAACAAACATAAAAACATGGCCAGAAAACTGACAAAGACAGCTGGGTAAAACAAACATACAAACATGGCCAGAAAACTGACAAAGACAGCTGGGTGAAACAAACATAAAAACATGGCCAGAAAACTGACAAAGACAGCTGGGTGAAACAAAAACATGAAAACATGGACAGAAAACTGACAAAGACAGCTGGGTAAAACAAACATATAAAAACATGGCCAGAAAAGTGACAAAGACAGCTGGGTAAAATAAACATAAAAAACATGGCCAGAAAAGTTACAAAGAAAGCTGGGTAAAACAAACATATAGAAACATGGCCAGAAAAGTTACAAAGACAGCTGGGTAAAACAAACATATAAAAACATGACCAGAAAAGTTACAAAGACAGCTGGGTAAAACAAACATAAAAAACATGGCCAGAAAAGTTACAAAGACAGCTGGGTAAAACAAACATAAAAAACATGGCCAGAAAAGTTACAAAGACAGCTGGGTAAAACAAACATAAAAAACATGGCCAGAAAAGTGACAAAGACAAACAGCAGCTGGGTAAATCAAACATAAAACTAAAGTTGTGTAACAGGAATCCCAATAATAACTGGAAGGTATCTTAGATTAAGAAGTTCATGCTCAACATGTGGCGCTAAGTATGCTATCCTAAGTAATTGTATGAGTGCTGTAAGTTAATTGTTAAATATTTAAAGGAATGAATGGAATGATATTATGACATTGTTAACAAATCCTGACGCAATTGTGAGACGCACAATTCAGCCTTGCAACTTTAAAAAATGTTAGTTCATTGTATACTATTGATTATGTGTAGGTTTCTTAGATGAGGTACATGTTTTGCTATTTTAAAGAGTGAGCCAATAGCTTTTGTGAAGTAACTTTATACTATATAACTGCTGGAGTATACCATGGAATGTTAGTACATGGATTTAGTGCTGCAGATATATTTATAGAAATCTTCCTTCATTTATAGTTTCAAGAGCAAATGTTAATTAAAAATGAAACATATTGATTACTACTTTTGTTAATCTATTTCTCAATTGGTAAAAGTGTTGTTGTCAATCCTTTAATTAGTTCTACTTTTACTATGACGACCCTGCATACCTAAAGGTATCCACTTCTTAGGAGCGTTAACTGTAGATCAACTTACACAGTGTTGGTTCACCTTTTTCTCTGTATTTCTCAATTGGTTAAAGTTCAGATATATGCAATGTGTCTGTAATATCAAGTACCATAGTTTACATGAGGTAGTTCCTATAGCATCTGCTGCAGAGTCTAACAGTAGTTCTATATTATTTATTGTATAGTTTAACAGAAGACATCATTGTCGCAGATGTGGTAGAGTTGTATGTGGTACATGTTCCTCTAAGAAGTCAACAGTCAACAATGTCAGTGTTAGAACATGTGATGACTGTTATCAACAAATATTTGGAGACAGGTAGTAATATCATAATAAACATCAAGTGGTTTTTTTAGCATGTGGAAAATTGAGCATTTTTGGGTAAAAAACGGTGTGAGTTTATTTTTGCTTACTGTAATTTTCACTGTCCCTAATCAGAAAGAATAACTCTATTGATTTTCCTAATATTTCATGTGTTTTTGTTTGTGTTCCAAATTTTACTGCAAATATAGTGAAAATTAAAAAATGTACAAAAAACCCACTTTTATGGTATATTGGAGATCAAATACCAAAATAGCATTCTTTTTGGGTGTTTTAAGCCACTATTGCATTATTTTCACTTGGTTGGAATAAGCTAAATTCCCATTCATAATTTTCCATTATATCTTCGCCAGCTGTTATCCAACCTTGCCATATAAGGTAATAAAAGACATTGGTATCCTGGTTTTTTTACTTTTTCTTATTAGAATGCACTTAGTTGATAAGAATTAATCGAATAAGAAAGTGTAACCAGTTGTTGCTGCCATTGGTTCTGATAATCACTTATGGCTGGAATCGCATAATGAAGCTATAATGATGTGAAAGAATTGAACAAACATTTAGTACGCTGAAAATAGCATAACATTTTAGGATATTTCCAGTTAACAGTTTAAGATATCAAATTTTGTTGCATTTTTTTTGTATAGGGTCAGTTATTTTGCACAATCTTAAAACAATACATGTTTGTATAAATTGTTGAGCTGTGTGATTTTTCACCTACACAAGTTTTAGAATAAAAATAAATTAACTTTCAAAGTGTACTTTATGCTTAGATGTATTACTGCTACTGAGAATCATATTCACGGACAGTTCTTTCAGTTGAAATCATAGCACAATCCACCCTTAAATCAAGCAGTTATTCTTTGTTCCAGATTTTGAGCTATTGTTATCACTTTGCTTTCGTTGGCGTCATTGTCATCGGTCATGTCATCCTTGTCGGCATCTGTAAACTATTTACATTTTAATATTCTTCTTGCCAATTCAAACCAAACTTGGCCATTATGTTCATTGGATGGACCTTTACCAACTTGGTGTTTTTTATTTGGATTGAAAAATTATGTGGCCACCACTGCAGGACTTAGTTTAACAAAGGACCCTGTGGGTAAAAAGATGACAAAAGGCTTCTTCTCTGAAACCTGTAAACCAATCAAAACAAAACTTACTAGCAATATTGTTTGGAAGGTCCTTTATTAACCTGTTCCCATGCTGTAATATTTTTCACTCTCAAATATAACCCCAGGTCACCAGCAGTTTACTATCCAGTTTGATTGGTTGTTTGAAAAACCATGTTTCAACTTTTCACACGTTTCGTTCCGTCTGAAATTTCAAATGTCAGAATACAATTTAAATATAAAGTAGCTACCTGCTTCTTGTCTTCCAGCTTTAGAGTTCAACTGACCAATCCCTGTAGAGTAATTTCCACATTCGAGACATAACCTATAAAAGCATTCTTTTGATAAACTGTATTTTTATTTAAATTAGATTACTTGATGCCAGACATCACATCCTAACATTATGCTTTGTATCCGAATTACATCAGTTACAGTTAAAACTGACATTAATTTTGAGGCACTCCAAATGTTGCAAACCAGTCCAAAAAAATTTTGACCCGATTCGTGGCTGGTGACCTGACTGTATATTCAAATTAGAAGTCTGCTTTGGATATGAATGTTTAGTTGGGATTCCAGAAATTCAAAATACCACAACCGACTTAGTTAAACATAGGACCTATGAGAACAAGATTTAAAAGGCTTCTTCTCTGAAACCGGTTAACCAATGGAAACAAAACTTACTAGCAATATTGTTTGGATAGTCCTCTTTAAAGTTTGTGTTTAATATGCCAATCAGAAAATCAAAATGGCTACCACTGAAGGAATTAGTTTAAAATAGGACCCTTTGGGAAAAAGTTTTAAAAAGGCTTCTTTTTCTGAAACCAGTTAACCAATGTAAATAAAACTTACTACCTGTGTTAGCACTACCTCAAAATTTCCATTAGCCAATGTGGCTAATACATCCAAATTTTACTTAGCCACATTTGAAATTTGTTAGCCACAACATTTCAGCAAAATTTGTGTGTGCAAAATATGGAAGCTGTAAATTTAAATGACTTGTATAGAAAAGGGGGAATATGTGATGAGCAACACTAAAATTTGGGATTAATTCCATTCATAGGTCACAACCAGGTCTTTTACAACTGTTCTTCATTTGAAGAATTTAGATTTAGTGCTGAGGTTCAACTTTTAAATGAAAACATTTAACCAGATGATAATAGTCAATAGAGTAAACTTTATTAAACAAGTCAAGAAATAATAACTGTGCAAATCCAATCATTACAAAAGTCATGGAATGCTTAAAAATGTCATATCATCACCTTGTACATCTGTGGAGTGGAATCAAATAAAATAGATTTTGTTTCTTTTCGTCAGCGTTAGGTAAGAACGAAAGCATTGAAAGCTGGCGTTTCGCCATGCTTGACAAAATTAAACTGGAATTAAGATCAATTACTGCAATGGGAACCAGTTCGGTATTGAGTAAAATCGAAAACAAATTCGGACAAGGGTAATGTTTTTACGGAATAGACAATTACGCATTGAAATTTCCCGGATATATATCGTTACCGCTCCGAACTTTATCTCAAAGATTTATTTTAGATTTCGACAGTCAACATTTTACTTTCGCTTTCACTTCGCCAACGTGGCGAACGAGAATGAAGAACACTTCGCCACATTAAAGTTTAATTCTCATTGGCGACTGTGGCGACCTATTAGCGCTAACACAGACTACTAACATTGTTTGGATGGTCCTCTTTGAAGTTTTTGTTGTTTAACAAGTAATTTGAAAAATCAAAATGGCCGCCACAGAAGGACATAGATTTACATTGGACCCTATGGGAAAAAGTTTATAAAGTCTTCATTTCTGAAACAGTTTTACAAAAGGAAACAAAATTTACTGGCAATATTGTTTGGATGGTCTTTTTTAAAGTTTATGTTTTTTATTGCCAATTAGAAATTTAAAATGGCCACCACTGCAGGACTTAGTGTAACATAGGAGCTTATGGAAAAATTTTGTTTTTAAATCTACGCTGAAACCGGTTAACCAATGGAAACAAAACTTACTAGAAATATTGTTTGGATGATCCTCTTTAAAGTTTATTGAAAATTACAGAACTTAGTTTAACATCAAGGAAATGCAATCTTCATTGCCTATAAAATCAGGTGAGCAATACAGGCTCTTAAAAGCCTCTGGTTTAATCTTGTTGTCCAATTGGTTTTCTTACAGTTTTCTTTATAACCCTTGACAATTATTGTGCATTGTTAGTGGTAAATTTGACATTGTTAAATTTAATCAAATCTGTATTGTTTGAATCATATCTTTAAGAAAACAAAGTATAATTGAGGAGGAAATGTACAAAAGCAGGGGAGATCAGCCATCTGATTCCAGCTTATCCAGAACATTAGGTCCAACATCTGTTTTGCCTGTGATACAAGAAGATCTGAGCATGGCTGATGCCATACATCATACACAGATACTATGGAAACTAGAAACAGATGATGAGCAAACTAACCAATTTACTAGAGAAGATTTTTATTATGAACAGGTAATTCTTTGAGGAATGCTGGGTTTTCACAGGGTACTGTGACTTTCTGTACTAACAAAAATTGTATGCATAAATTTCTGAAACTGGGGTTGAATCCCATTCAAGCAAACAAACAAAATGTATTCATTGTTTGGTGTTTAGTTAACTTTTCATACTTTTAGAAATGGAAATTTATTCTAGAACAAGAACTTATGAAGTTTTCGACATTCACACATTTTCTAATATTAGTACAGTTAAATATTAACAGGATTTATTTTGCACATGGCACATGTTTTTTTTCAGAATAAAAAAAAATTGTTTTACAGAAATTGTTTTGTTATGTTGGGTTTTTTAGTTAAAAAAATAAGTGTTAATGTATATTAAATTTTTTTCACATCTTCAAAATATACTCTCTAAACTTTGTTAGCTTAACATTTCAGGTTGTTTGATAAGTCTGTCTGTGTTTGTGTATACATCAGGGCACTATTATAAAATCTGATTTGTAACTTTTATACATGTGTATTAGGGTTATATTGTTTATCTACGCATGGATTTAACTTGCTTTACAGGCTCCTAGCACCTCCTTATGTCTGTCTATTCTGGGTCTACATGAGGATACAAAGATGAGTGGTCAGTTGATGTTACAGATGTGTGATGACCTGTCTGTACATCTTAAGCCTATAGCTCCAGGTGTCCCCAACCCAGAAGTTGATTATAGTCTGCTTTTAAGGTTTGTAGGAGTTTTCGTAAGTACTTTAAACCTATAGCCCCCTTTGTTGTTGTTTTCATAAATATGTTTTTTTTACCACCTGCAACCTATAGCTCATGTCATCCCCGACTCAAACTAAAAAGGTTTGTAGAAGTTTTGATCTTTACCTGATACCTATAGCTCATGCATCCCTTACCCAACTTATATTAGTCTACAAGTATGATTTGTAGACTTCTATTACATACTACCTGAAACTTACATTTCCTGGCATCCTGGCATCCCTACTCCAATGTTAATTATAGTCTTCTGCTTTTGTTTATATAATAGTTTTCATTATTGTTGTTTTATACAATTATGAGTGCAAAAAGTTAATTTTAATTATTTTTTTTTAGAGTTTAATAGACATTTGCAGAAACATTTAAAGGTCTTCATGACTCTTCAGTGCCAGTTTAGTTCATTGGATGAGGTTTCTTTATTCTTTATTCATAGTGTCTTTATATGTTATCTTTGTTAGGTACAAGTAGCCATTTCGTTGAAGATGATTGTGTTTGTATTCATTTGATATTTATACTGTAACTGTTATATTAAAGCATTTTCTATTTTCAGTATGATGAAGACCCTGCTGTTTCATGCTAAGATTAAGTTTACTAAAAGTACAAAAGGAGCAGAAGGTATTGCAAAATGTGATGTTTACCAGAGTCGTATTGACCTGCTTTCTGTTCTGGTGTCAGACAATTTTAGCGATCTGCCTTCCTTACAAGAACTAACTAAACCTGAGATTGTTATGTAAGTTCAAAAAAAGTTTAGAAAAATATATTGTGGTTCAACTTAAAGGCTTTACAAGTTAAACTAAGGTTGATAGGCTATAAAATATAGTAATCAAATTCAATTTCCTGGTAGCATACAAAACAAGTGTGGTCAATTTTTCCAGTAGGAATAACTGGAAAGTGGCAGTATGGTTTAGGTAGTTAGCTGTCTAATATTGATCATCTGTTTCAGGGTTTCTAAATGGATACTCCGACTTCCTCCCCAGTGAAAATATGGATGCCATGAAGGCTGAAGAAGTGCTGAAAGTGGCATACAACCACAGCCAACAATTTATCTTTTGAAAAATTGTATAAAATGTTAAATTATTTGATAAAATAAATTATTAGTGAAAATTCAAAGTGAAAAAATGTTATGATCAATAAATATATGTCTTGAGAAGACAGGAGTCGATTACATAAAAAGTTGTAAGTGTAAAATCAATCATAAGTGTTGGAAGATGAAAGGAAAATCCATTGTGATGCCAGCACTTACGATGACTTTTTGTGAAAAACACTGCAGGTTTTTACTGCCAAAATTAGGATTTTGTGGATCCATCTCCTTTAGTGGAATTTTGACTTTCATTTTCAATCAATCAATCTTTTTTTCCACAGGAGATTAAGAGACTCATTGATAATGGATGAACGACTACATTTGGCTGTGGAGGTTTCTACAAAATGCGGTTTAGATCCATCGGGTGTGTGGGCAGCATGGGGTATGAATTGTTTACAGTCCGGAGATTTGGCTGCTGCTAGGGAAAAATTCAGCAGATGTTTAAAGGTACAAAATACAATGTCAAACATGAATTTTAAGCAACCATCACATCTTACCAAAAATTATTGACGTACTTTCAAGACATGTGGTCTATCACAAATTTTACCATGTATAATTATTCATTTTTCAAGTGTTTTCAAGAGATGTGGTAATTCTAAGTGGAGGTCTTTTAATTTTTAAGTGTAGGCATGATATTTATAGCAACAAATGTATCATAAATACACTTATATATATGTTATCTTTCTTCTCAAATTAAATTAACAAAAGTCACTATGTATATTGATATACATTGCTAAGCCTTACATAACAAGGTATATATAGACCAAATACTTACTTCTGAAAACTTGTACTATACAATCAGGGACATTATATACTAATGGGTCATGTCACTTCTTGTTAAATCTATATAATAGTCAGATATTTCTGTGCAACGGCTGAAATTTATCGTATCCGTTCCGATCCGTTTCCATAGCCCACATGTACATTCCAAAACATCATCATCCTTGGTGCGATTCAAACCAACCTTTTTTTTTAAATTTACATATAATCCTGTGCAGTGTGCTAAACAGTAGATTTTAGTTGGTTTTTTTTGTGTGCATAAATTTAAGAGAAACTAATGATATCTTCCTACAATTAAATTTTAATTTCTACTTTATTTTCTTTCTGTTTTACTGTTATAATGTAAAATGAATTGTAATCAATGTTTTTATTGACAGTGCTGCTCTTTTGGTCACCATGAATGTCAAATTAAGTTATTATACTTATTCTTCATTTATATACATCACTTACCATCAGGAGTGCTAGCTTTAGTGTCCTAACTTTTTTGCCTAGGAGGTCAGTGACATATCCCATTAGTATATAATGTCCGATATATAATATATATAATATATAATAATATAAACAATATAATAATAAATGTATAATATAATGATACAATGTATTAAAATAAGAAGAGCAATACACAAGTGTTTGTCTAAATTATTAAAATTAACACATAAAGAGAATACAAAAAACTTTATAATAGTCCTTTCAGGGGTTAGATGTTTAAAAAATTATTTCAGCCTCCAGTAGACAGAAATGTAATCCAGTCACAGCCTTCAATGATAATAGCTGATATCATTCATTGTCTTGAGACAATGCCATCTAGTGGTCAAGGGGAGGTAAGAATAGTTTATTGAAGCAATGCAAATAATTATTATTTGTTTTAAAATGTGACATTCTGTTGAACAAAACATTTTTTCTATGTATGCTGCAATAAACTTCAGATGTCAGTAAGACAGTTTTTATTTATATATTTTATAATACAGAAAATAAATTGAAAATATATACAGATGTATTTAATCTGAAAAATGTAAATCTATGTACCGGTATATATAAATATAGGGGTTAGAAATAAAAACTTGTCAGTTCACATTATTATACCCCCAAAAACTTGTTTGGGGGGTATATAGGAAACACCTGTCTGTCTGTCTGTCTGCCTGTCCACATCCCTTGTAAGTGCTTCTCCTCCTAAACCGCTTGACAGTTTTTGATGAAACTTTACATGAAGGAAGTACATCATATGTAGATGTGCATTAAGAATTTTGGTCGCTGTCCGATATTATTCGGGGGAAATAATTGGGCTTAGACTTTTTAAATATAGTATTAAGTGTGAGACCTCATAAGTGCAACTCCTCCTAAATGTTTTGACAGATTTTGATGAAACTTTACATGAAGGAAGTACATCATATGTAGATGTGCATGAAGAATTTTCGTTGCTGCCAGATATTATTCAGGGGAGATAATTGAACTTGAAGCAAAGGGGTATCCCTTTGTGAGCGTGCTCACAGTCCACACTTGTTTCAATAAGATTATTCCACTTTTTATTACATATTAATTTTCTTTATACAAACTTTTTTTAGCTGCAGTTGTTAATGGCCAGTTCAGGACCAATGATTAATCGTCTTTTGAGTGCATCTATGGTAAGTTTCCAGAGAAAGGACACATATATACCATAAAAGTAGAAATTTAAGTAAGGTAAATATTTTATTACCTATTTAATGTTTGCCCTTTTGACCCCCAATGTTTATATTTTGAATGAGATATAACAAGTGGCTCTCACAAGGCGACATGGGCTGTATTGAATCAACATGACCTAGTTTGAAAAAAGATCTAATTTGATTCCTTCATTTCTTAAATTTGACAACCAGGTCAAGTTTAGTTTTGAAAGAATTCAGTTATTTCCATGTCAAAAAAAAGTCTCAGTTTCTTAGATAGGCCTCAGTACCATTTGTGCTGTGTTTGGTTTTGACTCACCCTGCTGTATCATGGAGTTTTTATTAAGTTTTTGCCAAATATAACCTAACTACATTTTACAAAATATCATTAATACTGATAAAACTTGTGAATAACACAGTATAAAACCTGCTGGTACCCTTGTCCTCACTTATTAAAATAATTAGTTTCTGTTCTGGTTTACGACATGTTGTCATATATGATATTTGATTGTGACATCAAGCTGTAGTAAGAATAGGTGCCAAAAAAGTCAAGTCAGAAAATTGGCTTAAAGTACACTTTTTCATGTTTTTCATTAGTAGAAGTGTGAAAACAACACTTCCTAGGATGCTTAAGCTTACATTTTGTAGTGGTCGACTAGTTTCAGCAGGACTTAAGCATCCTACGAAGTGTTGTAGTCACTCTTCTACTAGTTATACTATGACGACCTTGCATACCTACAGGTATCCACTTCAGTGTTGGTTAACCTATATAGCTCTTCATGTTTTTCATTAGTATAAATTGTATTTAAAGGATGCAGGATAAAAACCATTTTTGTACGTTGACAGAAAATATAAAACTTATTTTACTTGCCACTAAACAGGTCAGAAATGCTTGGAAAAGCCTTGCATTTTTACTTGTTTCTTAGTCTGATATAAATAAATTTTATATTTTCTGTCAATGTTCAATATTGTACCGGCAAATCCAAGTTTGTTTTAAATTGCCCATTTGTTTTCTAGAAAAACCTGATTTAATTTTAAATGAAACCTTTCAGGAGACTAAAGTTTAAATATGAGCTGTTTTGGACGTAGATTCTAGTTTTTGCCTGGATTTTAATTTATATGATATGAATAGATCTTATAACTTTTTTATTAAAAGCAAGGGGTTTATTAGTTCGTGGCCATCCTTTTCTGATATCCCCTTTTTACACCCCCCCCCCCCCTTTCGAAAATCCTGTATCCGCCCCTGTAAGTGCTAGCTGCTTTATGTTCTTTTACATAAATTTCTTGCTCCACCTTTTTAACAAGTCAGTTGCCTGCATGAATAGCAATTGTCTACTGTAAATGAAATGTGGTTTGATAGTTTAGTGTTTGAAGAAAAGTTGTGGAGGAAATATTGCTTCCAATTTCTTGGTTGGAAACAAGAAAATGCAAAAAATAAGCAAATTGAACACTCATTTAGCATTTCAAATTCAACAATCTGATTGTTGCCAGAAATGCAATCCAAAGGTGTATATAGATAATTTGTATAATATGTATTCTTATGAAATGTTTCACAATTATCTGCTTTTATTAATTTTAAGTGTTAAAATTGTCTTTAACCTACATATAAAATAGAAGTGTACTTTCATTTCAGAACTTTACAGAGGAGACTGCTACAGACTCAGTTCCCTTCCAGGAATGTCTATATTACCTCAAATCATATGCTTCATTTAACATCATTATAGACTTCTATAGAAAAAATGGATACTGGATGAAAGCTGTGCAGTATATAATAGACCATGTAAGTTATTAAAATAACACTTGATAAAGTTAGATGGCCGTATGTGGCTGGTTAATGTCAGCTCTGAAACGCTCTTGTTTGGAAAAATATAGATTATACAGATTTTTATATAAAAGCAAAGCTAATATAATGCAGTGGGAGTTATTTTAATACAGTAGTCCCCCTCTTGAAAGACCACCCTATTTGCAACTGGAAAGTGGTCTTACAAAAGGGGTGGTCTCTCAAATGGAATTAGCTATGATTAGATTGTAATTACGTGTACATGTATTGTTATTATAATCAGCAACTTGTTTTTAGCTCACCTGACCCAAAGGGTCATGTGAGCTATTGCCATCACTTGCCGTCCGTCGTCGTCCGTCGTCGTCGTCGTCGTCGTCGTTAACTTTTCTTCAAAAATCTTCTCCTCCAAAACCACTGAAGGGATTGCTTTCAAACTTTGCACACATCATCAGTAAAATGTCCTCTACCAAGTTTGTTCAAATCATGGCCTCAGACCAACCAACATGGCCGCCATGGCTAAAAATAGAACAGGGGGGTCAAAATACAGTTTTTTGCTTATAGTTCAAAAAGTATAACAGATATAGGAAAACCGAACAGACCGTCCTTCTTCAGCATCTAAAGCTCTACAAAACACTCCATTGGGTCAAAGTTGTTTGATGACTCCTTGTAGGAGTTATTGCCCTTTAATTGTCAAAATTGATGATTTTTGCCATTTTTGCCTCAAAATCTTGAAAATTATTAGAACTAGAGAAAAAGTTAGCATTGCTTAATTGTTCTGCTCTATGAGGGCTACAAAAATGACTTAAGGGTCAAGATTGTCTGATTAACCGTTTAAGAGTTATTCCCCTTGAGCTGTTTTTTTTTAATTTGATTGAATTGATTTTTTAAAATATTCTCCTCTGAAACAACTGAAAGTACTGCTTTGAAACTTTGTACACATCATCCGTCCAATGTCCTCAACCAAGTTTGCACCAACCATGGCTGCAGATTAACCAACATGGCCACCATTGCTAAAAATAGGACGGTGGGGGGGGGGGGGTAAAATACAGTTTTTGGCTTATATTTAAAAAAGTGTAACAGATTCAGGAAAACCGAAGAGACATGCCTTCATCTGCATCAAAAGCTCTACAAAACACTCCATTGGGTTGAAGTTGTATGATGACTCCTTATAGGAGTTATTGCCCTTTAATTGTCGAAATTGATTATTTTTGACATTTTTGCCTCAAAATCTTGAAAATTATTAGAACTAGAGAAAAAGTTAGCATTGCTTAATTGTTCTGCTCTATGAGGGCTACAAAAATGACTTTAGGGTCAAGATTGTCTGATGAACCGTTTAGGAATTATTCTCCTTGAAAAATTGTTTAATCAATTTTACTAGATTTTAAAAAATCTTCTCCTCTTTAACCAATGAAAGGACTGCTTTGAAACATTGCACACATCATCTTTAGGACGTCCTCTACCACCTGACTACCTATATAGCTACGTTGGCTTTAAATAGAAAAAATGAAAAAGGGGGGGGGGGTGGGTCGAGAGAGTTTTCGACTGATAGTTAAAAAAGTACAACAGGTACAGCAAATTTGAAGTGAACTTCCCTTCTCCCTCTAAGCATCAAAAGCTCCTCCTTATAGGAGTTATTTCCCTTAAAAGGTCGAAATTAATGATTTTTGCAGAAGTGTTGGGCAATGCCTTATAGCAAAGAAAAGCTGGATAAAAAAGGGTTGTTTGGTTTCAGGTTCAGGTGAGCGATACAGGCTCCTGGGAGCCTCTAGTTATCATGTTGTGTCCAGGATGATATCTTTGTAACTAATTTTTTCCACATTTCACAAAATATATATATGATATTATGTGTATTTACATTTGTTTTCTTTGTAGGGACATGTGTTATCATACTTAAGATTTATCTGTCCGCTGATTATCAATAAAGTTTCATTTATATTGGTCTTAATAAAACTGTTTTTCTTTCCCAATATCGTGCATACAATGTGTAGTTCTAACCCACTTTGTGTCATGTCACAGTGTAACCTTCATTCAGACCATTCTATGATTCAGAATATTCTTGAGACACATGCTTTTAAAATGATTAATTTGCGTACAAATCTCGAAATTCACTGCACAAAGCTAACTAAATTATTAATTGCAAATTTTATCTGCCTAATTGAATTTTTAATTCTCAGCAAACACATTTTCAAAATGATAAACGTGTAATAAATATAAACAGTTCGGACTCTACTAAATCTAAAAATAGCTCGGTATGTAAATTATCTCAACCCTATTTTTAATCTATATTTGGCCGATTAACGCTTTCTTTCACTTGATCAAAATTAAATTATAAAAATAATTTATGGAAATCCAACACATTTCTTTACTGAAAAGACATAAAGACAGTTCATGTAACATTATTAGGTCACGAGGCCAAGATTATAATCAAAATGGCATCGTCCAAATTTTGTTTACTATCGTATGCAAATGATGTACACGTCACGTGAAGATATTGGGACATAAACATTTTTTAATTCAATACTCGATATAAAAACCACAAATAAACTACCATCACACATTCTTTTGTAATTTTATTAATACCAATAATAAACAATAGGTATTTTATTCAAAATCTTTCATTAGTCTGGGATCATGACTAAATATTCTGAATACCGTAAATGGACTTCCGGTTCGAATATACATATATATTTGAAAGTGAAGCTTGCGTAAATGAAAATATTGCACCAGGGGACCAGGTTAAATCTTTCATCTGGTAAAAATCAATGATGCATTTCCGGTCGATTTCCCGAACTTGAAGTCGACCTTCCGGTGTCATTTCTAGTAAACATAAACGATAATGTGGTCATGGTTTTTTATAGCTACAGGAGGTCGCTGGTCGCGTTAAAGGGGTGGTCCTCTAAAAGAGGTAAATTTGTACAGAAATGAGTTAATGCAAGAGGAAAGTGGTCTGGACAAAGGGGTGGTCGTTCAAACGAGGGGTCGCTCGAGAGGGGGACTACTGTAGTTTTGTATCTGTAGAAAATAAAACTTGAATGTGACTGTGTTTATGTTGTTAAATACCCTCACAGGAAAAGTATCTAAATGATTTATATTGTGATAGCTCTTTGTTAAAGCAATAAAGCAGATAGAATTAGTTGACTATATAAATTTATGCAATAAACATTCAGTGACATTATATCATCTCATATTAGCCTAGGTCCTCAATAATCATACTGTCTAGGTAGTTAGTCACACTTTTGATCATTTTCCTAAATCCAATCATAATGGAAGGTCAGGGGTTCTTACCCGATAATCTTATGTTCCAGCACCATGATACATCTAAACTATTGCTAAAAGTTTAAAAAAAATAAAATACTAACCCAACAAAACCAACCCCTTGTAAGACACAGAAAAAGACTGAATGCCTGATGTATGCATTTTAATGTCATATTTTGTGTAATTCAAACATTATGGATTTTTTTAGATTTTGATTCTTCTGTTTTAACTAATTTTAATGCCTGAAATGATTTACTGTAATTTGTGTGACATAAACCACCTGTATATTTTGAAACCATGAAACCTTTCCAGTGTAACTTTTTCTATGACTGAAAAATCAAATACAGTTTTGAATCATTTAAGTATTTGTTTCTAGAGATGTTCCAGTGAAGTATTTGTAGAAGCTTTATTAGTGCCCTCCATTAGCTCTGGGGAGTGGGGTAAATTGGTGGATCAAATGGTGTTGACTGACCCCACCCTAGAGAAATGGAACCAGTACCTGAAATCTACCTGTAAATACCTGGTAAAACAGAAATTACATCATATCTTGTATGAATTCCAGTTGATAATGAAGGTATGACAGTAATTGTTTTTTCAAGAATGTATTGATTGTTTAAAAAAAAATGTTGAATTGTTTTATTAGTTTTTCTTATCAACTCTATGATTTAAAAAGTTGTTGTGACTAATATTCTAAGAATGAAGTTAATTTTACAGGTTTTATATCTATGACTGCTTTAAAAATTACTTGATTGCCAAGGTGAAAAAATATTTATGCAACCCTCAACTTTTTTCATTAAAAAAAAATTACTTTTTTCTGAAACTGTACGTGCTACTATTAATCAAGTTTGTACTTTCCAGTAATGTTTGTATCATAATTTGTTTTGTGCTTAAATATTCCATCAAAAATGAATTCATAACAACATTAAAACTATGATTTAATCATATTTATGTTCACAGCAAATTTATATTATATTTAAAGGATTTCATTAGGGCTGCTATGACCTGTGTTACCTGTTTTTACCTGAGGGATGCCCAGAGTTACCTTGACCTTGCAGACAGAATATCTTTCCTATACAAAGCACACCAACACTTACAGTCCTACATGGATCCATCACAGTGGGGGAGTGTCAGCCGACCTATATCTAACTTACCTAACACGGGATCATGGGAAAAGCCTTCTACAGAATCAGTTAGACTTAATCAAGATGAGGAGGAACTGGGGAAGTAAGTAATGGGTTTGAGAGGTGAAGGTCATGTATATAGTTATACAGTCCAATTTAAAAAGAGGCAGCAAGGATAATAGCATTTGTAGTTGATATTTGTTCCAAAAATAATAATATAACAAACATACATGTAATTCTTAGCTACCTCAGGGGTAGTTGCATCCATTTAAAGAATTTTTAAATTTAAAAGTGATAGATGGGAAAAAACCTACAAGAAAAATGTTTACACCTTATGAAATATTTTGTCTGGACAGTGAGGAAGAGCAGAATGTACACTCAGCATTGTTTATTTTCTGGCATTCTTTATTTAAGGGTTTCAATCTAATGAATGAATTTTTTTAAAAAGACATTTAAAATGTAACATTCTTTAAATATTGTGAACATAAGTTATAAAATGTGAACAAAAGTGAAAAATAGTTGTGTTTGTACTAGATGAAATTTCAGTTTGGATTCCATTATTTCTTTCAAGAATTAAATTCTTTTTTGACAATACATTCAGTAACAGTAATTGTCTTTCTTTCCTTTAAACTTTAATGACACAAAATTCAAAATTTCAATTAAAAAAGAAAAAAAAGGAATATTTACATTAACCTAGATCTAGTTAACACTGGATATTAAAAAAAAATTAATTTTTAAAGTATAATTTTTATTTATTTGTACATTTTGCTGTCACCTGTTTACTGCTAAACTGTACAACAACGAGCAGTCTGTTGTGGTAAACTATTATTTTAGTCAGGGAAAGCAACAGATAAAACACACCAGAACACCACTATACGTAACACCACTATACGTATTTTAAATTATTGTATAAAACAATGCATTTTCAGACATCTGAAGATGATTGCCATACAGATAGAAGTTACCAAGTTTTTACACCATTGTCTGAAGAACACAGAGTCCAATGCCACAGCTATAGCCACCTTGCACATTGCTAATTCTAAGTCACCACAGCTACCCTCAATGTTTGGTACTAATAAAGTTAGGACAGATCTTGTAAATATGGTATGTGCTGCCCTCTTGTCAACTGTTATTTTTCATTTATCTGTTGTGTTTTGTAGTGATCAGATAGGTATGAAAATTTGTAGAAAAAACAGGTTTTTTAAGGAGTATTTTTGTCCTTTTATAAAACATTAAACACTGGGTTCTGGTTTCCTGTTTAAGGGTTTTAATTGGTTATGTTTGGGAGGATTGCTTGCAGTGCAAAGCACAGTTATATTATGGTGGTTTATTTTGTATAAATTACTACTACAGTTTTGATTGATTGATTAATGGTGTTTAATGCCCGAGCAGCAATATTTCAGCTATATTCAGGCGATGAACATGAAATGGATGATAAAATGAACATGAAATGATGATGAATGAAAATGGGATGGGACACAAGGAAAAATAGGGGTAACGGATTTTAGATTGCCACTGGCAAATGGGAGGATGGATAGGGTCGGGCAATTTAGCCTCCTGTAGCGGGATCGAAATCCCTACTCATAGTGAATACTACAGCAGCGTTCTTTAACGTGCGAGGAACGTGGCATTTTTCCCAACACGGTGCACTAATATGGTTTGCAGTCAGGTTTTCCGTATTATGGCCTGACAACCCCAGCTTGCCAGGGTTGCCCCATTCAACCACCTGGGGCACACATCCCAGTCGGTCTTTAGTCAAACCGACCTGACACGCCGGTCAGGGTACTGGGCGCTATTTAGTCGCCTTTTACGACAAGCTAGTGTGACTGCGGTCTATTCTTTTAGCCACCCGGATCCTGCACGGGGCACTACAGTTTTGAACCCGATATCTGAAACTTCACAGAATACATATAAAAGTTGTGCACCTGCTATAATGGAATTGTACAAGAAATTTTCCCCTTTTTTTATACGCCCGCTCTCTAACTCAAACAGTTGTTGTTCAATCTTCATGAAACTTGGGGAAAATGTTTATGGGCATAATATTTTGACCAAGATTGATAACCAGCTAATTTGCTTCAGCCATTTAAGAGTTATGGACATTTATTTTTTATGGAAAGAATGGCAAATTTTCGACGGGTGTATTTTGTGACACTATGGCACTTGTCCAGACTATGGAAATTAGTGATTTGTCTGGAAATTTTTGTGAACATCATATCTTTTTGTGTAATCAACTCCTTCTAAATTTTTTTTAAATGTCAGACCCCAAACTTTTCCAACATTATTGTAAACCATTCCCTATTTATTAAGTCCTTTTCATACCTTTGTGGTTTTTTATGTGTGTCAGATTTGTATCCTTTTTTTGTTGTTGTCATTTCAAATCATTAATTGTATTGTACATTGACACAAAAATTTCTTTTTAAAATTTCATTACAAATAAATATCAAAAGAGACAAGCGACAAAATATATAAAATATATGATAAATTTAAAAAGTTTTTAGATACAAACCTTGCCCAAAACAAAACCAATTAAATAAGAGGAGATTATTTTCTGTCATGTTTTCAATCATCTATATCTCAAAAATAAAAGAGGGGCCTCGGTGGCCGAGTGGTCAAGGTAGTTCGTTTACTATTGATCACGTGGTCTGTCAACACTGAGATTGCGGGTTCGATTCTCACTGCAGGCAGGGTGTACTCGACTCCAATCTTAATTGACAAGGATTGCCAGTTTTCCTACCGCAGGTCGGGGGTTCTCTCCGGGTACTCCGGCTTCCTCCCCCTATAAAAACTGGACGCCATGATATAGCTGAAAAATTGCTGAAAGTGGCGTTAAAACACCATTCAAACAAACAAACAAAAATAAAAGTGTTTATTATTATTTGTTACTTATTTTGTTCTTATATATAATTCCATATAACAATCATTTGAAAACCTTTTTTTGTAACCTTTGACAATAAAATAAACAGAAGCACTAAAGAGAAATTATCATTGCTTATAATGGATGCTTTTTGTTGAATTACATGAAAATACCCAACATGAAAAGCTTATTGTTTTAACAGATTCTGCTAAGTGGTAATGATATACCTGCTGCTTTTGAACTTGGATTCAGAATTATTAAGGTAAGTCCAGATTTTTAGTTAAAATTATAAAATAACAATTATGTTACCACTTGAGGTATTTGTGGGGTTAGGGTTTCAAGCTACTGACAAATTGTATCATAAAGAGCAGTCTGTTGTGGTAAACTATTACTTTCTTTGAATATTTAATAAAAACAGAGGCTACAGTACACTGGTTATGACTATCAGATGTGGAAAGCTACCAGAAATTCTGATTCTGAAGTTTTGTCGACAGAAAATGTTCAATAAAGTAACTGGTTAGGCTATCCTAAATATAGTTGTTTTATATTAGAGAAGAGAGTATATGAAGGGTATAGACATTAGGAATAAATATGTCTCATGACAAACAACTTGCTAGTCCCAGTCTAGTTCTTTTGTATATGTAGGAATAACAAAACAAATGTCTTGTCATCTTATTTTTTATATAATGCTGGTTTAAAAATGCATTGCTAAAAGGGATAGAGCAAATGTATTGTTTGAATTCAGTAAAAATTCATAGTTTTAAAGTCCTGATTTCCCCCATTTTAAATTGATACAAATCTGTGTTGTTTATAAATTATACCCCCAAACCACATATTTTATCAGATTGTCCTGTCAGGTCTACACTTTAGTTTGAATAATACAGTTGAATGTGTTTGAAAAGACTAAATGGAAAAGTGGTCTTATAACAGGTGGTCATTTAATAACAGGTCAATTAAGATGAAATTTACTAACAAAGGATTTAAAATAATGGTCACATGACAAGGGCTTTGTTCTATACAGGCTAACTCTTGATCAAGTTTGACCATATTCTTTTATCTATTAGGAATGTAAACTAGGAGGTCAGGCTATCTATACACATGCTGCTAGACAGATGGCCAAACACCAGAGATATGACCACATCAGACAGTTACTGGAATGTTTGGGGAAGGCAGGTCTAGGGGAAGATGACATGATTGATGAGATTATAGGAGCCTGTATACTGGTGGTCTCTGATAACCCTAATGAGGTACCTAAAATATGCCAAGTAAAATTTAAGTGTACTCAAAGGTAATAGTTTTAGGTAATTTTATGACGAGTTATATTTCTGAAATTAACTTTTAATTTCCTTAAAATATTAATTTCACTTTAAAAATGTAACTTGGCAGACATTTATAATAAAGTACACATATAACTTCCAATAGTATAAAGGCTTTAATTTGTATGTTGTTTTAGTATTGAGCAGGGAAATCTTTATACCAGAACCTCACGAGTTTCTCATGAAAAGGAAAGTTTGAATAAAACTTTAACTCTTTTTCTTTTAGGCTAAGGAAGCTGAGAATTTAATAAAACTTCTAAGGAAAGATTCAAATAAGGTAATATTACATAGAACACGTGTGTGCATGGTGTTATTTCAGGAGATAAGGTTACATTTCTTACAAATCAGAATTTTTTAGAGCCGTATGTGATACCAAACAAGTTTGTGCAATGGTTGTCAGAGCAGAAGTTGTATGTCTGTATTTCCAATATTGTCATATATTATATTATGTAACTAATTGGTGCCAGACAACCATTATTGATATTGGATAATAACAAACATAAAACTGAATTAATTATCATATATGTATTACATGTTTCAATCTGTAAATCAGTTCTATAGAAGTTCTGTGTACTGTAAAACCTGTTTTAGTGACCCCCTCCATAAATTATGACTTCCTGTGTTATGCTACCGTTATTCCTCTCCAGGATTTACCTTTATATAATGACTCCCTGTCTTACACTACTAACAATCCTGTTTCCTGTTTGTTTTGACCGAGAAAACCTCTCAAAAATGACTTTCCCAACTGTTAAAGTCATTAAACAATAAATAAACCCTGTCTGACGAAAAGAAGATTCAAAGACCACTGCGAATTATCATGCTTCTTCGAAACGTAAAACTATAGTTTGAAGCGATAAAAAATGTTTCTATCATCTTAGGAGCAACGTTCAGATTGACCTTTAAATGCATTTGAATTGCCGTCGATTTTGTTGCCATTCGGGTAGGCAATGGTACCGGCAATGTTTCTCAAAACACCATGTTTATTTGTATGTTCATGCCATTTTGTTTTTACAAAGGGGAATAATCAATACCAAACCAGTGTACACTGGTTCTAAACAGACTTACACTTTCTACATAGAACGCATTGTTTAAACAAGGAAACCAGTAAAACCGGTACAAAGAAAAATACAACAACTGAATGGGGGAATAAAGTTGACCTGCGTTAACAAACACTCATAATTTTTGTATATTTTGTTCTTTCGCTATAACATAAAATAGACATCATATTGTACTTTTTACTTAATAAAACAAACAATACGGTCTATAATTCACTCTTACACAATCTGACAACATGACTATGTTGACTGGTCTGCAAACATCATGACCTCCATGTAAAGACCCCCTGTCTTATGTGACCTTTTTTACAATTTTCCTTCAAAGGTCGCTTAAGACAGGTTTGATGGTATATCCAATATGGAGTAACATATTAAATTCTCCATAGTGACCAAATTACATTTATTTTATGCTTTGATGAGAATTTCAGCCAATCAGTGTATTGTTTATCCTGAAAGCCATATTGATTGAACCCACAACAAGTTGATATGTGGCTAAGAAATAGGATTTAAATTTGAAAAGTTCACATACTAGTATGCAGATAATGATCACGAAGTCATGGACAGTGGCAGTAGAGTATAGAATCATTGCTACACACACCACAAACTCTTCATTTACATGGATTTAAGTCTTGTTATCACCATAGTTTTATCTGGTAACTGAATTCTGGTATAAAGTAGTTCTAGATAGTACTGTCATATGGTAGTTATTGTGTTTTATACTGAAATTATAACAAATAATGCAATATTTTAATATTTGTATCATTATTTCTTAGATCAATGCCTATATTCTGTGTGGTAAACTGAGATCAGCATACCTGATGGCTGTGAAGGCAGAGAGGGTGGAGGATGTACAGAGGATAGCAGGGGCGGCTCAGAGAATGGGACAGACAGCTGTCAAAAATATCTGTAATAAATGGCTTGAACAAAAGAATAAATCCTAAGATTTTAACAGTTTTTTGCTTTCTTCTCTTGATGACCACCATCTTTTGGAAGACCAAAATGACATTGTTCTTGTTACGCATTATCACCTCATTTGGAAGTCCACTTGTTTTAAAATACTACTAAATATTCCATTTTTATCTTGCAATATCTTATTAGTATTTTAGTGATCTTGCAAGGTATAATATCAAGGAATTATCATAACAAACATTTGTTCTTGTCAAATACTGTGAACAAATTCAGCTATCAGACAATTTTAATAAAACTGAGATATGTGTAATAGAGGTACAATTATATTAAAATGAATATATATATTATATCATAGAATTATATCATAAACATTACATTGCATGCAATATAATAATTCGGACATACTGGTACAAAGAACTTGCCATGTTTTAGTATATAATAGAATAATAATACATGATTGTATATTTTAAATGTATGTAATAAAGTTTTTGTTGTTTATCTTACAATATCATGTACAGTTGTATGGGATAATATTTTAAAATGTTAATAAAGTTTTAGTACAAATTATTGTCATTAAATGACAACAATTGGGCTTTCAGGATTAGGAATAATTTAGTTCTCTTTTATTAATGCTCATTTAAGTTATTTTATTATTATAGAAGTGTTCTGCATTGTTTGTTGTAGTTTATAACAGTTACATACTGCATATGGAGGAATTTTGGTCAACATTTCATTTATCTACTGTTCTATTGTTTGGAATAAAGTTAGTTTGCTTTACATATTTTATTATTTGTTTTAAAATAAAATTACATTTTGTCATTGTTTTGATTTCATGTCTAATTATTTGTAACAAAGATACAAGTTAATCTCTATAGTAAACGCTATCGTGTCAGTCCGACTGGTTTTTGCTTGACAAAATGGAAAACTGCTACCACGTTTGGTTGAGTTTATGGTCCTTTTGTAGATCTCATATTACTCTTTTTGAAATCAACAATTATTTTCCACAGTTAAACGGCGTTTTGAAATGTGGCAAAATTTTCATTTTGATAGGAAGTCAGCCATTTTTGTTTCTAAAGGGGTCTAATGTTGTTTACAAACGTTCGTCTGCTTTCGTAACGTACAATGGTATTCCGACAAACAGCCAGACTTTTACTGCCTCAACTGCAGACGACATTACCCGAAGGATTTTGAATAGACAACAATGGAATTTTCCTAATGTACACTTCTGTTCAAAACAAGGTCAAAATTTAGTATAAAAAATCACAGTATCAAAATGAAACTTCAGCCGCATTTCAGAACGACGATTAACTGTGGAAAATAATTGTTTATATCAAAAAGTGTAATCTGAGATTTACAAAAGGGTCATAAACTCAACCAAATGCGGTCGCAGTTTTTCATTTCGTGAGGCAAACACCTGTTGGAAAGACACAGTCAAGTTTACTATAGATAAATTTTTCAGTACTTTTGACATTACAGAAGGTATTGTAATTGTCTGCCACCTCTCAACTGAAGTATTTGTAAAAAGTTATCAGTATCAGTTCATTTAGACTAAACAGGAAACTGCTTAATTTTCATCTGTCGTAAAAGAACATGACAAGAGTTGGCATGGACACTAAGTTGTAATGTGATTGGTTTATATTTTACATGTTTTGTAAATATGGAGTAATTAGTATTTACCACTAAATAAGCCAGCTTTAATTTTTGTGAAAACTTTAAATTTTTTTTTAAAACATGTTTTTTTTATAAAAACCTTTACAAATGTTATGGTACCAGATAAAACCCTTATTCACAGCAACAGGACAGAATCAGAAGAAAGACGACATCACTACCAGAACATGCACATTAGAATTTTGTGTTAAGGTTAAGCAAAGAGGAACTGCCAATAAAATGAACTAACAACGGATCCTATAGAATTATTGTCCACTGCCTCTTGTTAGCACTGTCATGCCCTACATTACTTGTCAGATTTTTATTAAATTTAATTTAAATGTTTATATCAATGATATCTTGGACAGATTTGAAAATCAGCACAGATTAATCATTTTGGTAGGAGCTCTTGCAAATGCATTTTACCTACAAAATTATTTGGTAAGAGTTTTTACACATACGTTTTTGTCAGATTTGTATAAAATTAATATGAATCGTATTTATGAACAAAATCTGTCAAGTTATAAAATCAGTACAAATTGATAATTTTTTTCTATATCCCTAAGAACTCCATTTTACAAAAATTTGCCTTATAAGCACTTTTATTAGTTCATTTATTTATAGATTTTTATGAAATTTCAATCAAATGTTTACATCAACAATATCCGACAAGTTCAAAAGAATGGAAAATTGATTATTTACATGTCTTGACCTGTTCTTATATTGTATTAATGACATACATGAAAATGTGTTTATTTGTACAAATTACTTTAAAATGTAAACTTCAGTAAACTACTGATAATATCCTATATTTATGCCATTCATATTTGTCAGACATTAGAAATTATCTAATGCTATCCCACAGTCACTCTTTACATGCATAAGGTTATTTAATTAGATAATGGTTTGATGACAATATAATTACTTGTTCAGATTCATTTTCTCACAACATACATTTAAATTAAGATTTATAATTATGTACACTTACTGTATGATGTTACTTTCAATTGAAATAATTGGTGCTGTATAGATTAGAAGTTATTGTTAATTTTGTTAAATAAAATATCAATAGGTTATTTTGTTTTTCTTTTTATGATATTTATTATATAACTAAAATGATTTGAAGTTGTCTACTTAAG
Source organism: Limnoperna fortunei (assembly GCA_944474755.1). NCBI lineage: Eukaryota > Metazoa > Mollusca > Bivalvia > Mytilida > Modiolidae > Limnoperna > Limnoperna fortunei. Next base: position 38,928,638 of record OX104113.1, read on the forward strand.
TTTTCTATTTTTCTGATAGTCTCAGATTTTTTTATAAGTGAATTGTCTGTGTCTGCAATTAAGTGTTGATTTTAATGTTTGTTAGGTTGGAAAATGGACAGGTCGCATTAATTTAGCTTTGCTTTTGGTCATACAATAAAAAATCAATATTCAGTTTGTAAATAAATATACTTATATAGTACATTTTACCATTTGTATTCAAATTCCAGTAAATCAATGGCAATGTATTGAGGAACTTCTATATATATGTAGCAGGTTTAATTACGTTTAAAGTGAGTACATTTCAGAATGGTGGAAAATTCACATTTCAAACATATCATATTAGTAGTTCTATATTGAATTATATTTGTTATAATGTGGTTTAAATCAAAGTTCCAACAATAAATGTATATTTTGATGTATTGTCAAGTAAATTACAAAAAGTTTGCAAACACTACTTCTTGTCTCCTGTGCTACTTAAGATTTGTTTGATGAATCTGAGTGTCTTATTTGTGTCAATCTTCTGCACTTGGGTTTGAAATAATTTTATCCATGCACGCATCATCATATGCATCAGTGTCATAAAATGAAAACGTTTACATTTTAATCTTCTAATCAAATATCATATTGGACCAAATGATACAAAACTTGGTCGCAGTATTCATTGAGTGGTCCTTGACAAAGCTGGTTTTTTATTCTGATCGGAAAACCAAAAAGGCCACCACAGCACAATTTAGTTCAATAAAAACCATAAGGGAGAATGTTTAAAAAGTTTCTAATCGTAAACCAGTGAACCTATTTAAATAAAATTTATCAAAAAATTATTTGGATGGTGCTCTTTAAAGTTCGTGTTTTATATGCCAATTGAAAATTCAAAAATTGCCTCCACCAGACAAATGTCTTCAACCGCTTTACACGCGTCGTGTCGAATTAACAGTTCACCAAGCTTTGAATGTACATTTATATTTTGGCGATCGAATAGGCGTTTAGTTTCATGAAGTGGAAGAAATGTTACATATAAGACATCCTGGTATTGTGCAGACGCCATGTTTGTTAACCACACTTTTACGGACCTTTACACTTAGTATGCACAGTATGTCAGAACAAGTCGAAAACGGAGCCGTTACACCCTTGGGAAAGGTCAAGATTGACGTGTGATTTTCATATTGATTTCGCACGATCTTTTATGAACACTACATTTTTGAATTGTAGAAGCATAAGTAATTAACAGTATTTACAATTAAGTTTCTTCCCGTCAAACAATTGAAACTCTGAAGGAATTGTTTTCCGGAAAAGAAATTCCGAAGTGTATCGTGCGTGATAACGGTCCACAATTTGCATCTGATAAATATCTAACATTTCTTGGTTCAGATGGTATTAAACATTTATGTACCGACGATTCATACAAACAATGAAGCAATGTCATCACAGCCGATTTCGATTGCTGTTAAGTTAGCCAATTTTCTTATAACGTACCGAAATTCACCACATAGCACAACAAACGAGACACCTGCAAAACTGTTTTTGGGACGCAACATCCGAACTCGTCTGGATCTGTAAAAACCGGACATTATAAATGTTTAAAAAAACAATAGACGAAATCATTTGTCAATTTAAGCAAACGAGAAATTTCATTAGTGGAAATACATTAAATGTAGATAATTATAGAGAAGAATGAAGAAGAAAACTGGAAAAACTGGCGCAATAATAAACAGATCGGTCGGTCCGTTAACTTATGACATTAAGGATTACTGACTACTGATGGTGAAATTTGGACACGCCATGCAGATCATATTCGAAGTATCTTTGTATAACCCGAAATTCCACAACCGTGCACTGTGTCGAATTAAAATTCGAAAACACGCTGACGTAGCTTTATTTGAGGGTCGTTACCCCGAGCGACAAGGAATACAAAACGTTTAATTGCCCTTTTGCTATATTCTGTGAATGTTTAAATTATGTTTTGTTCCTCAACAATGCTAAATTTTGTGACTATTTGCAATTAATTTACTCTAGCGAGCTTGCCAGTAGAGACAATACCAATACACTAAGGTCCGCCTCGTACTTAGTAGACTCAGGAAAACTACAAACTAGACTATCCGTTCATCGGCATCAATATTCCAGAAACTTACACGTTATTCTAGATCCTGCGATCGGTATTACAATTTTATAGACCGATCACTGCTGTTGACCACTAAACCATTCAAACAAGGGTTTGTTATACCTAGGTTGATGTTATCTCTCCAGAAGTTCTATGGTCGTCACCAAGATTTGATTTATCGTTATGGGAATTCAATCTCCAAATATGACCGGACATTTTAGCTGAGTCATTGGTAGTGTTTCCTATTCCTGGATTTCACTTTTTCTGGACATTACAATGAGTAACGACGGGTTTCTAATTAAAGGGAGACACTGCTTACTCGTCCGGAGCCCCTGAGACCCATAGTATTATTGGGGTCTTGTTACTCCCTGTTTTGTGTTTTTGGTTTTTATTTTGCGCTTTATATGTTTGTCTATATCCGGATTTGTAACTGTCCCTTGACTTTTGGCTCTTCTTGTTTAGTTGGGTTTCTTTGCTATTTTTCTTTCATTAACCAACAAGTAGTGTTGTTCCATTAGCCTGTGAATACATCACACTTTCAAACATACTTTATAATTAAGAATCCTAGCGATGAGAGGAAACATTTAATGGAACATCCCTTTAAAAGGAATGAACATAACATCAACTGCTATTATCTTGTAGTCCGGAATTATAGAAATATGTTTCCAGCTTCAAACTAGCTGCAAAGTAACATATTTATGCCAGGACGATCCCACAATATAATGATTTGCTGAAAAACTGCCGAATTCACCGATTTCAAAACCGAGACAACATATCTGCTACAAGATATTGCCTAGCAGTGAACAGTTTTGATACTGTTGTAAAACAGAAGAATCTCTTTGTAGATGAGAAACAGAGTGAGTTCTGCTCTGTTTCTGAAAAAAGCCACTACAGTTTAATTGTAGCTAGCGACAAATACTAATACTACATTTATTCTTGAAATTGTCCAAGGTCCCGTAAGACTAACCAAATCTCTAACACATTGATGTATGATCCTTCAAGTCAAAAGGAAACCACAGAAATGAAAGTGACCTGCTTTCCAGAAAGGAATTTAACCAGGAGAGGTGATTGTGTCGGAGTCAGATTTAGAGTGTTTCTATGGGTAGACTTGTAAAATGATCTCCCCTCTGAAACCACCAGGAAAGATAAGGAAGATTTGAAACCAGCATATGAATGAGAGTCTCCCAATCCTAAAATTTTGGCTGCCAAAAATCCATAAGTTACTATAGCATTGGTCAAATGTTGAGGCGACCTAAAGCAATATCCATAAGTGATATAAGAAAGCCCACTAATTGAAGGTATCGACAAGCAGGAATTACAATGCCTATCAAAATTTGGTGTAGCTTCAGAATTGTCTCTAATAAAAGACTAGACTCTAATCTGTATGGTACCTCTCCCAGACAGAAATGAAATCTTTACTATGGAAAATCTCGGACGTCTCCAAAGAATTCATAAAACCCAACTTCAAAAGAAGATGAATTACAAAATAGGTGTGGTCCTGTAGAAGAGAAAATGCCGATTCTTCACCAGAGAGTCGTCTTGGAATAAATACAACTCGACTGAGTGTGGAGACACTAGTATATAGATCAACGGTACTAGAGAGGGCAAAAGGCGTTGCTTTGAAAGCCAAAATATCGCTTGCCAACTACAACTTGAGATACTGTCTAATTTTGAAAGCTATTTGATGTAAAATAAGCATCCGCTAGTTCCAAAGAAAGTAGGGAAAATAGCCGACCCGACTGAATTCTTAGTCTTCATCTTGAAATGGTGGACCACCATAAGCTGATGAAAAACTGAAAGGTCTAGAACAGGTCAGTCAATTTTTTTCGTTCCTTTGGGTAATAAAAAACAGACAAAACTAGAAACCTAGACTGACCGGTGGGACAACCTCCCCCAACACACCTTTTAAAGAATACTCCCGCCTCGTCTTGCAACAGTTGATTCTTCAACGAATCTCTTGCTTTGGATAGATAAAGTGAGATTGTAGTCACAGTTCCCTCCGTAGTGTATGATATTACTAGTAATTAGTGGCCACTTAGAACGAAAGTGGGACAGCCTGCCGTCCACTAAAATTATATGAGGAGGAATCGAAAAAGAAACCTCTTCAATTAGAGTAGTTCTGACGAAGGAAGAAACACAGCATCTCTGCTGTCTCTTCCCATTCACAGCTAAAAAACTGTAAATGAGTTGCCTCTAACCATCAGAAAACTGAACATCTACTTTCACTGTTATGAGAATCTTATTAATATCCGCGTGTAATTTTTCCAAGGGAAATCCGAACAGTTTCTCCACGAAAAAAGTTGCAAACACATATTTCTGCAATACCTCAGAGACAACTTGGACCGCCTACGTTTGAGACTAATAGTATCTATCACCAATAGTTAGGAGAAACAAGGAAATACCAAACCAAAAAGATAAAAAAATATCTTGTCAATCCCGAGGCTCCGTCGCGAGATTGGCATAGAAGATATCTTTGCCCTCGGGTTTGAGATTTTCATGATTCGACTTTGATACTTTTCCCACGAGTATTCCATATTTTAAGTCATTTCTTCAGTATGTTTGGTAGCCAGTGTGAATATAATATATAAGCTATCTCGCCCATTGATACACAGAAATCTCAACAGGAAGTCGCGATATTTTTCTATATTTCTATATTTTGCGTGAGAAAACTACTGAAACCACTCTGACGATCTATGGAATAAAAATATCAAATGAAGTCAAACTGCTTTTGTGTAAATATAAACTATTCGACATATTCCCCAATTAGCAGCTCTCGAAGGATGACGTCCACTCGGTTAGTGTTGTCAAACGAGGAGTCGTTGGTTTGGGTAGTTGGAGTTTGGAATTGTCGAACCGCCGGAATGGGATGTTCTCTTTGATTTTGTCAGTTACATTTGTATGTTGTTTCCGGTTACGGTAGTGTATCTGGATGTCTTCTTGTACGATTAAGAAGAGAAAACGAAAACGACAATGAAATACCTCTTTTATTACATCTCGGTATTGTTTACCAGTGAAACCAGTTTTGCGTTTTTGATGTTGTGACGGTCAAACGGGTAATGAACACTGTATGCACAGAACAGAGGAACGTTCGTTCGGATAATCTCGACAATTTCCGAATGTTTTACAACGTGACTATTTAAAGATTTTTTATACAATTAGAACCTGTTGCTATTGATTTTATAACTGTTTCCAGTTCACGAGCTTGATCAATATTTAAAGTATTCGTTTTTAAAGTGGATATAAACAAAGGGTAATCAAAGTATATGAGCTGTGTGTATTTTTTAGGTCAATTTATCCGGATTGGTTAAAAAATATCCGTGATCTATTAACACCCATACATGTATTTTTATGAGCACATAATAATGATGCAAAACATGTTTCAAGCAGTGGATTAATGTTGTGCTTTACTAAATTTAATTTGAGTAAAAATTATAATTCAAGGTATGTATTAAATTTAGTTCAATACAGAAATATGTTAACATAATTAGTTGTATGAAAATATCCCAAAACATGATTACCACTTGAACATAAGATATAGATCTTGTTATACTTATTTAGCGAAGTAAAAGTCCCCAACATCGATTGATATTTATTGACATTAAAAGAATTAAATGATCAATGGAACTAGTATAATTGTTTATTCGTAGGCTACTTTATAAGTTCCTGGTTCGACGAACCGTAAAAAAATATTAAGGTTATGGTCACTCATGAATCAGGTGGGAAGAGGCAATTATTATCTCCTTTCATTTTAGAATTTGAAGTTCCGGGTCTCAAGTTATCTACGATCGTCTACACCACAAAGGAAAGAATAACAATGGAGTGCTTTATAAAATTTATTTTGAGTAAAATTTGTGTATCGAATTATAGTTCTATACAGAAATATAATAGAATAAGATATATTAAAATTAGTGAAATTAATAAACCCAACATTGATTAACACTTTATAGGATATAGATCTTGCCGGCCTGATTTAGAATTAAAGTCCCCCCCCCCTTTTCGATTGATTTTTATTGGAATAAGAATTAAATGATCAATGAAGAAATATAGGATTTTACATTGGTATCAGTGGATTATCGGATTTCTCCAATCGGGATAGTTAAATTATGGAATTTTAAGTCCAAACAATGGCGAGATTGGAGAAATTCGATAATCCAAGAGTACTAATGTAAGATTCTGTTTTTCTAATTTTACAAAGTAGTCATATGCGAAACGAAGTACAAATAATTCTCCCAACCCCAATGTTACGTTCATAACGTGCATACGCGGTAAATGGAAGGTGTTTTGTATATGACGTCATGAGTTCTTATTGTGACGTTATTATTTTTACCCAATCAACTGCTGAGAACAACAAATTAACTAGAGAACTATAATTTCCACACCGGTCAAGCGGTTGAAATATTACTTCAAACTTAGAGAATAAATGATACATTATAAACTTTGTAATACAGGGTATTATCATGCAGTTTTCGACTGCAGCAGTATTATAAAATCTGTTCTCCATACATATTATTAAACTATCATTAATAATAGCGCTTAAAGTTTACTCTTTCTGAGTACCTCATTTTGTTAATTGTCTTTTTTATTAACTTTCCTTCTGAACACTTGAATAATGAATAATGTCCGTGCACATTTTCTTTTCATAATATCATACAAACCTGTACTTGAAGAAAATAAATATGGTAAAAACAAGAAAGTCGTACTTTAAAAAATGAATAGTCCAATGTATTATGCACTGAGAAATGTATTGTTTTCTATACAGTCTATAATTCAAATAACTAGAAATGCCTTCAGGTTAAAATTGATTAAACAAAATGCTAAAATCTGCTTTTTATACCAAATGATAGGCAAATAATAAACCCGTTTTAAAAAATAACGACGTTGGTTGTATAATTTGCTTTTATGCCTTTAATAGTCTTTTTTACTCAATGTAAACACTGTACTCTGTGGTTAAGTATTACACGTTAACACTGTACTGTTTAATTCCTTATGTTGACAGTCACATAAAATTCAGAGAAGACTAGGAGGAGCAACACGTGTTTTGTTTGGGTACAAATATAATTGAAAACTATGTATGTGAAACCAGATTTGTGTCCACATTGTAAATATTATTCCCACACAACAAGTTTGAGAAGCAAATCGCTGAAATAACTACCAGCAAAAATAATCGCATTTACCTAATGTAGTACATACTAACTTATTCAATAAAATAAATGACTGTACGCCAATATGACAAGTGGTGAACAAATATCTGTTGAACAGCAGTTATTACTCTACATATATGCATAAATATATCTATATGTATATACATTTTTAGATATTATGGAATTTGAATCAACGAGATATGCAGACTGGCGATCTTCCACTTGCTATTGAGGCGTTGGGATATGACAAGGAAACTATTGACATTAATATGCATATTGGATATTGTCGTAATATTTTACGAGATTCATTTCATAGAATAAGTTTTAAAGATGTAGACGGCGTTGGAAGCAGATATGAGGGTTTAGAATCTGGCATTAGTGTTACAGAAGCAAGTAAATTACCCGATACAGATTTGGTGTTAAATTTAACCGATTTTGACGTACAACCTTGGAACGGATCAGATGTGATTCATAAGATAAACGCCGAAAAAGATCTTAAAATTATACCATGCCCAAACTTTCCAGGATATGTTAAGTTAAAACTACTTAAACCTATTCCGGGATTCGGCAATTTCCTACATAATTATACCTTTGATGAAGAAATTTGCTCTCCTGAGATACAAAGAGAACCAGAATTAAGAACGGCGAAAAGAACAAAGAATGGTCCCGCATCTTCAAACTACAACGACGTTGGACATAACATCGTGTTGAAAACCGACATTGTTACTTGTGTAGCATATAAAACATGGCCATGTGAAGCAAACAAATGGATTAGCAGAAATAAACCAAACAGTTGGCCTTCTAAAGAGTTAATACAAACCATAAAGTCTAGAGGATTTAACCTGGCACCAGTTGGACATTACGATAGCATTGACAAGGCATTTCAGTGGAGAATTGGAATTCGTGGAGAAATGGAATTAGTAAGGAACTTAAATGAAACACAAACACTTTGCCATATTGCTTTAAGACTGATTTTAAAAGACCATATACAACTGATCCAGAAGGACGTCTTGTCGTCATATCATATGAAAAACGTCATATTTTGGTGTGCTGAGCAGGAATCTTGTCAATGGACAAAGGAGAACTTTGAGATCTGTCTAGAAACATGCATTAATAGACTGATACATTTTTTAACCTCTGGTCATTTCCCACATTATTTTATAGAGGACCGAAATCTGATCAACTCAAAGACTACTTTGGAATTAAAAAAACGGATTGTTTTAGCTCTTACTAAGTATAAATGTAATATTTTAGCGATTTTGTCCCTTAATTCTTTTGATCAGCTGAATAAATTGACTAATTTAAAGACGACATTGTTACAATGTAAAAAGCAAAATAACGTCATTGAAACATGTGTAGCATTTTATAAACAGGCATTCGCACAGTTTTCTGTGGAACCAAATAAGCTGTGGGAGACGTACGTGGGACATAACAATGAGATTAACTTGCAAAATGCAAAAGATATACTATCTACTTTAGAGAATACAAAAAGGCACATTTTTTCATGTCATGTTGCGTATGCTAGAAATATGCTTGGATTGTTGTATTATTCCAGATACCATGAAACACATTGCGAAAAAGATAACTTGAAAGCTAGGGAATTACTTATAAGTTCTTTAACATTTGAACATGTTTCGCTAAAATTCCGCGTTGCTACGTTTTACTTTATGGAAAATGAATTCGGCAAATGTTTGGGCGTATGTAGTGCTTTTTTAAGCACCGCTAAAAAACATGGATCGACGCGCGAAAAAGTAGAGGACTTTGTAGTGAATATGAGAAAAATTCTGATGTTGTTAAACAGTTGCACAAATGTCACTAAGCTGGCTGCATTAAAAGAAAAGATTTTAGAAATCTTCTACGAAAATTGTAAATATGAAAGACAACAAAAATACGAAACGCTTTTACCGCAATTAATGGACTGTCGTGATATATCATATGACGTAGTATTATGGATTTTCAAAAATCTGGCAAATTTATTGTTTCATAATGTAAGTTTCAACGTTCCCTATTTAGCATCAGAAAAATGGGCAGTACCAGAAGTTTTCCAACACGAACTTCTTTCCGTTAGAGAGTGTCATCCCGAAAGTGATGTGTATGGGATTTATATAGATCCAATGTTAAACTGTCTGGTGTTATCATTTTTGTGCTTTAATGAAACAAAGAATTTTACACAAGCTGATATGATGTTGACAAAAATGGACAATTATATTGACGAATATTCGAAATTAACGAATGGTGGAAAGAAAGTTCCTGCAGAACTTCCACAATCACTTCCATTCTATAGCGTGTACAACATTGTTGCTTACTGCTGTGTCAAATCTAGGCGTTATAAGCAAGCTTTAAATTATATACTGAAGTCTTATAAACTCTATCGGAGAAGAAACAACGCAGCTTATGGCTATATAAAATGTATTTGCGCCGTTCTCAACAGTATTTACGTGAACTAATACAACATATATGTACCGTATACAATTTTCTTAATTTGACCATATGACAAGTAATTTTGTCATCCTATAGAATATATATATACATGTTAGTACACAAGTACCATGTCTATCTCTAGATTCACCTCGGTTTATGTGTTCTAATCCCGCTAACCGCTAACAAAAAATTGACAGTATTGATTATTTTTTGATAATTGATAATCTCTGCTTATAATGTTTAAAAATCTGCATATTTTTTTGTCAAATTCACAAAAAGGTCCAGATTTCTGCTTTCAATTTCCATGTGATAAAAAATTAAACAAAAACTATCAAAATCTCTGCTTTAAATTGTGGCACATTACAATACTGTCAATTTGAGGAAATTGTCTATATTTCCATTATTAATTGTCGCATGAAATGTTAAAATCTATGCTTCCATACTTCACAGTATTGATTACTTCGCCGAAATGTCCAGAGGTCAACAGTGAACAAACGGACAGTTGATGTCTAGATAATATTTAAATTAATACAGTGTCAAGAAATGAGCGTACAGTCTTACGTTTGGTCTGATATTCCTCATTGCAAAATACTGCCCTCATAAATAAGATCTACATTTATCATGTGACAGTTACAAATCCGGATATAGACAACATACACAACGCAACGCAAAAACAGAAAGAGAGTAACCCGAACCCAATAAAAATCACGGGTGCACTCGGGTGCTCCGGACGAGTAAGCAGTGCCTGCTTCTAATTAGACACCTGTCTAGTTACTCAGTGTCAATCCAGGAATAGGAAACACTACCTATGACTCAGTGAAAATGTCCGATCGTATTTGAGAGATTGATTTTCCAAAATGATCAATTCAGTCATGGTGACGACCATAGAACTTCTGGAGATATAACATCAACCTAGGTACAACAAACCCCTGTTTGAGTAGTTTCGTAGTTAACAGCAGTGATCAAAATTTTCTGTCCATGCACACTTCAATTCATATATATAAGTTCAAATATCCTACCAAACATAAACAATGTAGATTAAAGATACAACATGTCCTTTTATCTCCGTTGTCTGGTCTGCAAACAGGCTTAAGTCGCACTATATTTAGTTTAAAGAATAATTAAAAAATCAAAATCCTTTTGCCATGTAACCATACATTGTGTTTTCAAAAATTCTACCAACTATAAACGTGAAGCTTCAAAGCTCTACGATTAGATAGCCGGACATGTACTCATCAATATCATGTATCCTATAACTAAGTCTTACGATCGCCAACTTAATAATTTTATGAAAATCCAAATCATTTGGCCCTGAACGCCTTCATTATGAATACAAATATTCTGTGAAATATAAATTTTGTAGCAGCTCTAAAACACAAGGAGACGTTAGATGGACAAGCCGATCCGGACAGATGGACGGAAGGTTAAATTTATACGCCTCCCGACTTTTCCTCACGGAAATTTCAGTAACCAAATCGGCTTGATTTATTTCGATTAAACGGGAATACTTTAATTACGTTCATAGAAGACATAGTGCATATCAGGGGCGTAGCAGTGTACAGAATTATGATCGACTTAAAGGGGCAGCGAAGCTACCCCCGCCCCCCCCCCCCCTACATTGTAAGAAGTGATTTTACGGTAGAAGACCTGGCATAATGACGAAAAATCCTGCATTCTGGCCATATCCTTGCAATAAAACTGACCACGATGTGTAGATTTTCAGTTCAGAAACATCCGTCATGTCACTGGTTAGGCGGGGGGTCATTTGAGTCTTACAGAACACTATTTTCTTTACATAAAAACATTGCCACTAACATATAAACTTTTAATTTTTGTTCTAGTTGCGGGGTATACTTTCATCTACTTCTTTAAAATTTAGATAAATATCGAATAAATTTGAATGTAAAGTATGATTCCCACAAGTTGAACTGATTTTAGAAGATTAAAATAGGTTTTATTTAGGAGCAGATATATCCGAACTTGCAAACTATTGACACAAGTTACTGTAAAAAATTGATTTAATTTTTGCCGTGTGATCTAAAGTGAAAATTAACGTGAAAAACTAACGCGATTTCAGGATATGCCTTTGACAACTTAACAACAACAACGATATTGACATTTTTGCAGTTAAGTATCGCTTTGTATTTAAAAATATCAGTTTAAAATTCAATTTTGAAATATCATTCAATAGTGCATTCTACTGATGCAATAAATTATATTAAAAAAATTTCAATAATCTTTTGAAAGAAACTTAATTTTCTGCTGCAATAATTCAATGTGATGCTTTTAGTTACACGACAACACTACATGCTTTTCGCATTACGATATCTTTTTCTCTTCGAACGGGTGATTATTTAAAGTTTGTTAACAACTAATTTTTAATTATTGCAAATAATTTGGAGCTGTTAAAACTAATGGTGTAACGCACTTAATTCGTTTTAAAATATCACACAAATAGGTGGCGCGGAATTCATTTTAGAAAAAAAGCAACTGTATTACTCATGTTGCCTTGTAAACAACAGATCCGTAACCCGTGCGTGCATCCTTAAGTATGATGTTTTTTTCAAGATTTGGTGCGTTCCTGACAAAACAACAACCCAAAACACCATTTATATTTTATCATATATTTATATTTTAACTTCAATCCGACGAATGTGGCGAGTCAAAGATATTTAGATGCTTACTGAAAGGACCACATCATAATGTATCAAGATACATGTGTACTTTGATTTTCAAACACTGGAACGTTTGACATCTCAAAACCGACCACCTTTTTAAGATGTCTAAAACACATAACACATGCACCAGACAATAACAAATGACTATGTGTATAGTAGAGTTTTTATAAGCGTGAAAATAGATATTATACTGATAAGTGAGTTGTTTATACCTTTTGATTTAGGTAAATAGATTGTGTAAAGAAGACGATTATTTCTTAGTATCACTTAGACTTGAAGTGCGAGGGGAACTATTGCCATTGCTTTTCTTCCCTCGACGTTGTCAGCGTCGTGTATAAAATTATGCTCTCTAAAGTCATTGCGATGATTGAGTCAAATCTTTATTTGTCATAATGCTCTTTGAATTTTTCTCGGTTTATGCTTTGCTGCTACTCCAAGATTGCCCCCACCGAAGAATTTAGATTAACATTAATCCAGGATATTTTTCAAAATCCATCTAAGAACCTACAAGGTTGATTTTTAATAAACTAGATTGTACATGCATGTTCTTTTTGCAGATCGGAAATCCAAAATGGCTGCCATCGCTCAACTTAGTTTTATATTAGATCAAATGATTGAAGGACTTCTAACAAACATGTTAATCTGTTGAATCCAACATACTATCTATATTCACTGCACTGTCTCTTTACATTTTAGCCCCTCGGAGATTGAAGATGTTATCAACTGTTCAACGCTGTTCGGTGGCCGAGTGGATTAGGAGATTAGTCATCTACTATATATAACTAGCGTGTCAAAACTGACTGCGCGAGTTTGAGTCTGACTTTGGGTAGGGTTTGCTTGACTCCAACTTAATTGACAAGAATTTCAGTTTTCATTCCAAATGTCGGGTGTTTACAATGGGTACTTCGGCTTAATCCCGACTTCACATAGATAAAAATAATGGCTAAAACTGGCATTAAATCCAAAATTCAAACACACAAATACGATTAAATTTCCTCAATAAACTTATTTAAACAATTAAATCCTTTTTACAACGATTAAAAAGGCTTCGTCTCTCACATCCCTGGACCAGTTAAAACCAAAATATTTATTGCACTGTCCCCGATAAAGGCAAGGTTTGTATGTCGATCACGCATTTACAATGGCGACTCTTCAGAACTTGGATTAACATGACATAAAAATGTTAACTGAATTCACTTCTGAAACTATATGGCTAAATTAAGCAATATTTTAATTTATTTTTATTACATGGTATATAAAGTTACGTTTGTATCTGAAGGCTAAGATGATTGCCAGCGCTTTTGGAACCTATGGAAAAGTTAATTAAAAGGCTTTTTCTCTTAAACCTTTAAACCAGCTATGAAACTAATTTTACCAGCATATTCATTCTTTGACAAAACACGTTTACATTAAATTTGAGGGCAACAGTTACGTCTATTCGATACACGTGGTCATATAAAGTGAAGTAGAATTAGGCTTGCAGTATTCATACTTGACATTTCCATGCAACCCTTACAATTAGTGGTCGTAATTGGGGATGTAGGAATTTCCACGAACAAATTCTAGCTGTATTTTCACCTGATTGTTTGATGTTGCAGTACATCGTGTACTTAAATAAATTGTTCAGAAACTGAGAAAAACTCTATAATTGTTAAATTAATAGCCTCTGGTTACGTATGTAAAGGTATACCTTAAATTATACTGTTTTTTTTAGAATTTACATCACCTACGGTCTTGCTTTCTTTTAGAATTTTAATTCCCCTCGATCGCAGTGGTACGCAATGTAGTCTATTATTAAGGAGTATCGCACACAGTAATCTGTTATGTTTGTTTGTTTGTTTGTTTGTTTGTGTTTGTTTGTTTGTTTGTTTGTTTGAATAATGTTTAATGTCACTTTCAGCTATATCATAGCTTCCAGTTTTAATTGGGGAGGAAGCCGAAGTTCCAGGAGAAAACCCCAACTTATCAAGATGACCGCGGTTAATAAAAATAGAAGACAAAATGGTAAATATTTGCTCCAATGTTCAGCAAATCATGTAAACATTTCACTGTTGTCTCACCACGAAGAGGAGTACTTTAACATGATGACAGCTGTTTTCTGAAATGGATACCTTTCCGAAATATCAATAGGGCGTATTTTGATAAATAATTCAATGAAGAATCTTTATTGGAACACAAACTGCATTACATTAGTACTTGGCAGGTCCCTTTAAAAATCCCCAATGGTTCTGCCTTCTATCCATCTATAAAGATAGCCACAAATTTAGATAAACAGTCACAAAGGACTGGTAATTGATCAAGGTTATCATTTGAGTTGTATTTACAGATTATAACATTTGACATAATGGTTTATAACAAATACAACACGACATTTATGTCATAACACTGAACACTTAAGTCGCTCAGCCCACTGCAGCCTACACAACTGATGAGCAATTTTCATAAAAATTTTCCATGTGCCCTTTTTATTCATTCTGATGCCCACGAGCAAGCAGTCGAGTTTAGCTGAAATGCCATCATTTTCTCTCGAACTCTCTTTGCCTTTATCCCCTTGAAATTACAGGATAAAATCTTGAGAAATGTCCATCTAAAGTCAACATTACACGAGGCATACAGGAAAGGGTTGATTGTACTGTTGAGGTAGCATAACCAGTAACCTACAAATATCAAAATTGTAACTCTAACGCAAATATTCAAAGAAAAGATTAATGGAATAACAAAACGCAAATTATTTTTCAAAGATTTGAAATCTTTTATTAATCATCCACTATAGAATCAAACTGATATCATACTCATACACTCCGTGAACGGGCTTGATGTTAACAAATTTTCATTTTATTTACTTTAAAAAAAATATCCGCACTCGATAACAAAATGATCAACATTAAACTAAAATAAAATTTTGATTGTAAAATACGGCACAGTCAAGCCTTATCAAAGATGAGCAAACATATAATCTTTCTGATTTAATCAGACTCATCCCTTTGGTACACGATATTTTCTACTATGATAATGATTACACACTCTTTGTGCACAAACGTGATTATTTTTAAACGACATTTTATTAAATTAATTTAGAGAAGCATAAATATGTCAATATGACTTCCAAAAAACTAGGGTAAAACCACATGTACATACAAGTACATATGTAATTCACATGAATGTGCAAAAAAACCGATAAAACAATGCAGCAGTTTTAGATTGTCGTGTACTGTTTATGGTATAGCAACAATTTGGTAAACAATTATGTAGAATATGATATAGTATGTGTTCTTCTTTGCTGTTAACATGGTTAAGATGGCAAGTATAAATATCAGATCATTACACTTACACTATTACTCGCTTATGGACGATTTTATATTGTGACTTAGCCTTGGAGTGTAAAGGGTTCAAAGAAAGAGAAAGAATACTTAAGCTTATGGCGTATGTTTTGTCCATTTTACGTTTGATTGAAGGGTGTCGCCAGGATACATTTGCATATGAAACAACTTCCCATTTATGACTGTAGTCATGTCCGATTTGTTTCTTGTGAGATGGTTAAGACTGTATATTTTTCAGGTTGGGATTTTTTCTTAACTGTATTTGAATCTAGAACATACTGGAGAGCATCATAGTCACTTTGGGAGCCTATTGTTGATATATTACGCTATCATCTGCAAACAGTCAGAGTAATCATCGTAAGGTGCTCTGGCAATTCATTGATATACCCCACTACATAGAACTCAGCATTGAGGTTCACCCGAGAAGACTGAGACTGTATTTGATAATATTCCACCAATAACAACAGTCTGGATACAGTGCAGAAGCAAGTTGTTACCCATTTGTCATTTTTGATTTCGTACATTTATTACTTAAATTAAAATTAGTCTGAATGTGAAGTGTGTAATGTTGTCAATTGCTTTGGCAAAGTCCATGAAAATAGGGCTAGTTACTATAAGAATGTTACTGTTATTGTTTGAAGCAAGTTCTTGTATGAATGAGATTCGTTGAGTTTCACTGGATCTAGGTTATCTTAAGTCATGCTGTCAAATAAAATGGTTTTTCATTTCAAAGTTGGGAATTACAAATACAAATTAGTGAGATTGAACGGCAATTTTCAAGTCTTTATTTCTGCCCCTTTATTGAACATGGGTGCCACTTATAATATTGTGATATGTATAAAATTTATACTCACCAAATTGGTAGACTCCACTCGGAACGCATTCTTGACAGAAGGTAGATATTATTACATTAACCTGATATGGCATCCACGTTATAATAAACGCAAGGAGAATGGCGCTTAAAGTCTTTGCAGCTTTGTCGTTTTCCCTTTCTGCTTTTGTTTTGGAATCCGACGTCGTTTTACTTACACTATGATGTCCAGACATGCTACGGTCTGCTTGACATTGATCAGCAGTGTCAGAAACCTTTTTCGGTAAAACTCGCCCTGTGCTAACAGTATTTAAAAAACTGCCATTGTCTGCATAAATTGATTTAAACTTTTTGTGTTTTTGTGTAATACGGTATACTCTTTGGTATAAACCAATCATAATAGCAATTGGTAACCAAAATGCAAGGGTGTGGGTGATAATGGTCAAATATTCATTAGAATATAAAAACTGGATGTAACAGTCAGTTTCAGGGACAGTACGACCACCTTCTATGTAGGGCATGGC
The DNA here is from genome assembly GCA_944474755.1 of Limnoperna fortunei. NCBI lineage: Eukaryota > Metazoa > Mollusca > Bivalvia > Mytilida > Modiolidae > Limnoperna > Limnoperna fortunei. The sequence continues at coordinate 38,945,613 of OX104113.1, forward strand.
AAAAATCAACGGAGGCCACAATAAGATAGAAATTATCAACGATGCCATTATCATTTTCAAAACTCTTCCTGAAGTCCTATTTGCTCTGTACGTTAACGGCCTTTTCGCTGAAAGAAATCTATCCAGGCATATTAGTACTAAGTGTAAACCTGATGCATTGGTCATAGTGTAGTCCATTGATAGCCATAGATCACAAAGCAGGGCACCAAATGGCCAGTGTCCAACAAGTAAATACATGGTATATAATGGCATAGATACTAATCCAATAGAAAAGTCTACAATCGACAGACTTGCCAGGAAGTAGTTATTTAAATTCCTCAGTTTCTTATTTACTGCAAATGCAGTTATCACTAGGAAGTTTCCTGCCATTGTAACAAATGCAACGGTTCCTGCAGAAAGAGCTATTAAGATAATTTCGTGTAAATAAAATCGTTTAGAATCTGTTTCATAGTCGGTTTTGATGGAAGTATTCGCTAAAATTTCGTCGGTAAAGACACTAATATTGCTTTGGAGTTCCTCTCGGCCTGTGCTATTTGTTGTCATTTCCGTCTGTTACTTCATCAGTATTCTAGTTTTGTAGGAATATACATCAGCAAAAAGTAAGAACTTTGTTCGTTGGTGGTGTTGGTTCGAATAAAATCAATATGAATAGACAACCTTCGAGCAAATTAACCGAAACATTTAAAGTTATTAAGGCATTTTTATTAGGACTGCGTCAGTCGGTCACACAAGCTGCTCAACCTAATCTTGTATTGTCCCGCCAATTAAGACAATTATCGCCAGATTAAAATTTAATGCACACAAAAAATTACTATCGGAATTAATGTTATGTTCAACGCTGAAATGTTAAAACATAGTATAGTTATGTTAGTATAGCCTCGAAAAAAATGTAATTGAAATTCAAGCTTTTCTGATTATAAGTGCTATTATTATACTTCATGCAAAAGTTCTGTCTTTTTATTGGACAGTAACCATGTGTTAATTTCTACTGATTCTCGTTTTAGCCCCGCCCATTATAGCAACGGGTGTTTATTCCTCGTGATTTCCTCCCAACGGGTGATATAAAAAAAAATTAACACCCGCTTAGAACGGAGATTGCCAAACTGGAAAATTATCACCCGCTCCAGCCGAAGTTTACGAGTAATATAAAAAAATTATCAGACAGAAAATTGCCAATCAGGAAAATGATCAGCCGCATCAACTGAAATTTATATACAGGTCGCGTGTCTTTCCGCGCAAACATGTAAAAAAAACACAACAAATACAGGAAAATGGGCAATTATTTGGAAACCAACTAGCAGACTAACAAGCATTTTCCATTAAAAATATGATTCAGTACAGTATCTATGTGGTAGTTTACATTTATTCATTAGATAATTGGCATTCAGTATAATTAAAATCATTCTGCCTTTGAACTCAGGTGTTAGGGTAGATTATCACATGAAGAAAAAAATTATCACGACTGCGTCTCGGGTGATAATTTTTTCTTCATGTGATAATCTACTCCAACACCCTCGTTCAAAGGCAGCATGATTATATAACATATATATATATATATATATATATATATATATATATATATATATATATATATATATATGAGACTCAGATCACATGCTGTGATTAAATGGTTGCGCCAATTAATTATTCTCAGCTCATGTTGCCCTAGGTGACAATTGTCGTATTTCATATTAAAATTAATTTCTCTGATAAAACTAAATTTCTATAACGGAAATCCCATGGGCTAGATTTTCTAGATATTTACAATGATTGATTTATGGCTGAACGTTCAGTCAGCAGCATTTCAGCTATATTCAGTTAGAGAACAAGTTAACATACAATAAAACAACTGGGAAAAGGGGTAGTGCAATTGGAATAAAATTGTGACTGACACTTGAAAAGCATTGGACAGGGGTGGAAACTTGCAGCTGCTACAATGAGCCTGCTCTTTTTGTAATCTACAAAAGGGGTCTTAGTGCAAGGAGCGTGGTACTCTCCAAACCCGTCACCCACTCACCCACTACGGTCCGCGGCAAGGCTTTCCGTAATATGAAATAACAATACCCCCACCCCACCCCAAGAGAGAACCGCCCCAATTCGCCACCTGGTAAAATGTTAATTCGTTATCGAATACGAATTCTATATTTGTCATCAACAAAGTTACACAGTAGATTCGCTTGCATTAGAAACAAATTATATACACATTAGTGGATCAATGTCTATTATTGACTGCTTGAAAGGGTTTACCATTTATAACAGATGTTCCTTTCAATATTGTTACTTTCAACTTTTTCATAATTATTTTCCAGTAAAATGAAGTTTAAATTACAATTAGTCGTATTATGAACAGATACATCAAATATTTAAATACTTTGATGTTGTTGAAAGACAAGAAGACACTTTAGATTTAGCCAGAGTGTCGCAGCTCTTTAAAAACCTTTTTTTAGATTCATAAGAACGTCTACATATATATAATGTGGAAAACGTTTCTCTAAGAATTGTTAACATGTTGTGTTTTACATTTATACCTCTGTAATATTTCTCCGTTGTTTTGCTTTTTTTGTCTTTGTAGCAACTAGTACCTGTAAAACTGCCACCTTGTACCAATTTGTTGTCTCTTGTTTATCACTTCATTAAAATTAACAAAAATATAATCAATCGAGTATTTATTTAGCATGATTTCTCGCATTTATTTATAGTTGCAAATGTTTTGCAAATTTGAATTCAATCCAACTTTACTAATTGTACTATGATACAATGTGATTATTTTCTCATTGTATTGATATATTAAGAAGATCTTAAGTAATTCTAGAGTTATCATACGGCCATGTCAATTCTCATCCACTTTCAGATATTGTGGTCTTGTAGGTAGGGTAACAATAAACTCGATAAATTCTATAGAACGTCATATTGAACAAAACTATTTTAAAGTTTTTATAACTTAGAGACTGATGTGGCAGTTAGCAACCATGCACAGTTATGAAGTGGATAATCTAAGCAATTTAATCTTATGGGATTAAAAAAAATAGCGAGGAAACCGAATGAACAACGGAAGCAGAAAGTCAAGGGACGATTTCAATTCTGGACTTAGTACAACATATACAACACAAAACAAAAACTAAAAACACAAAAATAGAAACTGAGTTACCCGAACATAATAAAAACCAAAGGTGAACTCTAATTCTCCGGACGAGTATGTAGTGTCTGCCTTTAATTAGACACCAGTCAAGTTAATATTTATCATTTATAGGAAAAAGTCCGACTTAGGAATAGGAAAGACTACCTATAGACAGCGTAAATGTCTGATCGTATTTGAGAGATGGATTTCCCATTATTAAGTCAGTCACGGTGATGGCCATAGAATATCAACCTAGGTACAAAAAAACCTCTGTTTGAGTAGCATAATAGTCAATAGCAGTGACCGGTTTAGAAACTAGGAATACCGATTTCAAGATGTCTCATAACTATTTGTGAAATATACACACCATACGTCAGAACTACTAACATGTTGCTATAGATGAACTGGAAGTTTACAATGTGAAGCGTGAAGTCGTCATGTTTCATGGAGTCTAGTTTGTAGTTTTCCAGAGCCTATTTCAAGAAGGTATAAGTAAGAGGCTAAGCTAGGTGTTATGGTGCTGTCAAATTCGCTAGGGTGGATTAAATGCAGAGTCAGCATATTTAGCATTGTTCAAAGACAATGCATTATCGTTATAGCGGAATCCGAAATTTAAGGTCAGGCCCAATATTTTCCTTTCTTTTTCAGCAGTCCTTTTAGGAACCTCATAAAATTACAAAAGCAGGTCAGCAAAAAGAGGAGCACAATAAGTACTCATTAGAAATTCAACTGTCGGTTAGAAAACGTTTCCTCCAAACATCACAAATATGTTGTCAATTAGAGACAGGTGTTATTTCACGTCCATGTATTATATGATTTAGAGTAATTGACGACAAAGTGTTAACGAGGAACAAAACAAGTACTAGTTACCATATGGAAAATGTTTGGTAATGTGCATATATAATTATGGGAGGCGGCTAAATTTCTTAATTTAAACATAAACATATTTTATTGTATAAATAGACATATCATTGAACATACAGTTAATACAATACAAGGATTCGGAAACAAGCTAAGAAGCTTTTACAAATCCGTCTCCAGTTATGAAATTACATATTTAACAAAATTCAAGATACATGCTCTGACAGGTTTGATAAATTATAATAATGAAGAATAGAGAGGAAAGAAAAAATTAATTAATATATTTGATAGGAAAAGGAAAACAAGAAGGGGTTGATGAAATGCTTTTAGGTGTTTAATGTCTATGCATCTACAAAACGTTTATTTTTTAGAATATAGGATTGCACTTTTAAAAAAACTTCAGTATTCTGTTCCAATGTAAGAGCATCTGACCCATGCAGAAATAGGTTTAAGTCGATTTGTACTTGAAAATTCAAAGAAAAAATAGTCCTTCGACGAAGATCGGAATATTTATGACAGTAAAGTAGGAAATGTTTGTTTGACGCTATCTGTCCGCATGTACAATTTGGACTGTCAACCAGATTGCGCCTGAATAGATGCTCATTCAGACAGCTGCTATTCGTCCGCATTCTGGCATGCAAGATTTGACTTATCCTACTACCTGCATTATAAAATAATGGGCGTTTTTTTTCATTTTGAGCTCCGATACGTGACTTGAATATGTTTAGCGATCCCGAATTCCGGATATCTATCGGCAGGTCATTCCACAATTTAATAGTTGACGGCAGAAAATAATTTGAATATAAAGACGTCCTAGTCCGAATATCAGTAATATTGTTAGACTGGCGTGTGAAATGCCGATGAAAGTTAGACCTGATATTTGGTATTAAATTACTCAAGTACTTAAGTGTATTCCCGTTCATCATTTTGTATAGCATAACAAGTTTGTGTTTCTTTCTGCGATCAAAAAGTTTGTCCTATCCCGTTTCTTCGTATAATTTTTCGAGCGATGTAAATTTTGTGCCACCCGTTACGATTCGCATCGCTTCTATGTAAACGCTTTCGACTGTATTAACTAATGTTTGAATCCCGTTGTCCCAAACGACGTCACTATATTCTAAAATTGGTCTGATATATGAAAAATACATTTTTTCTAAGGTAAATCGATCTAAGACTAAGCGTACACATCATAAGATATTGACCCCTAAAAATGCCTTTTAAAAAATGTAATCGATATGTTAATGCCATGAGCCATCATCCGAAAAGTAGATGCCCAAGTGTTAATGACTAGATACTTCCTGAAGATAAATATTGTTCATCCGTAATAGAGGGTGTACTTGTCGAGTAGTTTTACGCGATACAAGTATCGTTTCGGTCTTCTGGGGATTAAACCTTACGAGCCACTGCGAAGCCCAGCGGTGAATTTTGTCGATATCACTTTTCAAAATATTCGCCGCGTTATCTGGGGTGTCAACAATGACATAAAGACTAGTGTCGTCGGCAAATAATTTTATACACGCGTTTATATCGTCGACGATATCGTTAATACAAATTAGAAAAAGAAGAGGACCGAGTATTGATCCTTATGGAACACCGGCACTTACCGGCTTAAGGTCAGAGAAACAGCCGTTAAGTGCGACACGTTGGACTCGCCCCGATAGATAACTGTCAAACCAACTCAGAAGTAGTCCCGTTATACCATATTTTTTCAGCTTAAATAATAGACCTCTGTGCCAAACTCGATCGAAGGCCTTGGAAATGTCACAGAACACTACTCGTATTTCTTTGCCATCGTCAAATGCCCTACCGAACAAGTTTGAGATGTGTCACTTGTGATGACTGATGAGTAGTTGTTACCTTATTATCTAATAGAAAATTGTGGACATGTTTATAGATACAGCGTTCCATGCACTTTGAAATAATACTGAGCAGTGAAATCGGACGATAATTTTTAACTTCACTAGTGTTCCCATTTTTAAAGACAGGCGTTACATTTGCTTCCTTCCATGTAGTAGGGTAGACCGATTTTGTGGGCTATAAGTTAAAGAGTCTACATAGCGGTGTTTTAAGTTGTGAGCTGGCCACTTTAAAAAGTCTAGCATTGATAAGATCTGGACCAGATGCCTTATTGATATTTAGATTCTTTAGGACGTCCTTGAAATCAGATTCATTTATTACGATATTTGATATTTCATTTACGACTAATGGGGGATTTGGAAGATGAGCATTCGAGTCGTCTATTTCAGTTTGAGTAACAAAATAATTATTAAACTCGTTTGCTTTCGCAGTCTCATTAGTTATAAGATTGCCATCTTTTATTAATGGCGGTACTCCTCATTGCCGGTTTTTCATACCTGAAATTCGGTTGCATATATGCCACCATGATTGATTTGACGGGTTACTCTGTTTTAATTTATTAACAAGTTGATCTCGATAGCTAAGTTGGGCTTTTCTTATTTCTTTTCACACTAAAATGTGTGAGACTTACCTCCCCTGTGACAATGTTTTTGTCATCTTTTGAGAACTTTACTGCAGTGAATATCATACTACGTGTTTGTCGAAATTTTGCCCAATCAGACTCTTTATTTGTACGACGCGCTTTCGAATGGAGTCGCCTCTTTTTTCTAATGATTTTTCTAATATCATTCGTCAGCCATCTCGGGTCTGCCTTGCGAATCATTAGCATTTTATTAGGAATGGATTTTTCGGCCGCACCTAAGATGACATCCGTAAATTCAGAAACTATCTTATTAATGTAGTCAGAAGAAAATATTCGTTGCCAGTCAATTTCTGATAAAAGTCGTCTATAATGGTCATAGTCTCCTCTGTCATAAAGCCATATTTTACTTCTAACTGAATTAAGAATTGGTTTGGGAAATTTAAATATACCAAACACAGGACAATGATATCTTATCTGATCCAACAAAGGAGGTCCTGAGCTAGTATAAGATACAAAATCAATACAACTGGTAACAATTAAATCTATAACTGACGATGAATTTTCAGTAAAATTTGTCGGATCATTTATAATTTGCTCTAGGCTATAAGATGTACAAATACGTTTCATTTTTGAGTTCACATTTGCTTGATTGTCATTAAAATCACCCGTAAATATAATAATAATCACATGAGACATCGTTTATTACGGACTCTACAGAACCTTCAACTTTACTCCAAACCTCGTTATTGCTATGAGGTGGAATATAAAAAGTACCATACAAAACCATTTGTTACTTGTTTTTAACCGAACCCAAATAGCTTCTATATCGGTAGATTCTAAGTCAGAGCGCCTAATGGCATTAATATTTTCCTTGACATAAACGATGACTCCTCCCCCTTTTTGGTCCACACCCCTATCTTTCCGAAACGGTTTTAGCAGTTTATTAGCTCTGTAGAGTCATCCATATCCGAGGATTTCAACCATGTTTCAGTAAAAGACAAAATATCGAAATCGTTAGATTCAGCTATGATAAGGTCTAATTTTGGTAGTAAACTCTGTACATTTAAATGAAGGAAGGATATAGAATTAGAAAACATCTCGTAAATATTCGAAAATTCGGGTGGGCAATTAGAACTTCTTGTATCATTAGGATCAATATTAATTAAAGCATGGTTGGTATCCATGGGGCAGGGGTTGAATTCCAAACCCGATATGAGCAATAATATTTCAATGATTGACAACAAGGTGACAATCATTAAAATGTAGTCAACATTATTTTGGGGAACAATGTGACTCATTTCTATTGGAACACATTTCTCAAAGTCAAAAAACATAATAATACTATTACAGGCAAGGGATCTGACTGATAAAATAATAAACAGTATATACAAAAAACATTAAACAGTGATAACGTTCGTGCTCTATTGTGATTTAGAGAAACATTGAATAGGTCCACTCTCACTCTGTACTGCTCAATACCGATACCCATTATCAAGTCACACCCGGGGTATGATAAAAGTACACATAATGAGAGTGGGCAAAACACATTAGAACCTGATGGATATATTTGTGATCATTATTCAGTGCATATCCATAAACATACATGGAAATATCTAAGACATAGAGCATTTCATCAAGGTAAAGGAATAGGACACATAAACAGTTGGAAATTGGAGGAAAAATAAAAATATGTAACAAGTTATTTACAAGAGTGCACATTGTTATTATAGTATGCAATTACATTTGTAGGAATTTATGTGAGATATATAAGTCACACACAATAATTAATTCTCTCCATAGTGATTTTATCAACTATCTAATTACTTTTAAACAATTTGTGTTTTTCGATCGACTTAAACATTTTTGTTTTGCAGTGAAGATTTTTAAATGCTCGGACGCGTCACCTGAGTGAACATTTTACTCTACTGACTAGCTTAACGATTTGCTTGAGTGAACAATTTTACCATAAAGTAAGATGAAGAAAGGAAAAAAAAATGAAGCTTTCAAAAGATTTTCAGTTTTCTTTGCTAAAACTTTTCAAAATAATCATTAAAATAATTAATAATAAAACAAAGAGAGAGAGAAAAAAATTGCAACAACCAAGCATGAGAATATATATAACAGGCACGTTAAGACATTAAGTAGAGTTAGGTAGTTAGGTAGTTTTACCGTAGAAAAGTTTGTCAAGTTGGCCACGAAAAATGCCAATAGTAACTTTAATAAAGTTCACCGATTAAAGATGGCAGTACCGTTGGTACGCTGAATGTTCGCAGAAGTAGTACCGTCGTCTAGTTCACTAACGTCTCGTGTTTGGAACAGGGGGTTCATGGTTCGAGGAAACCGTTCATTGACGTAGTTTTTCAGAGCCGACTCGGCATTTGTAACACTTATCTTGTCAGCATTGTCTTTAATAAATATCTTGCCATCAACAGTCCAAGTCTGTTTGATGTATTGATTGTTTGTTAACTGATGAGCCTTTTAGGCCAGGAGACTTTAGTTTTTGTGAGGTCCTCGTTAATGAGAACTCGACTATATTTCTCACTTTTTTACTAGCTTTAAGGATCCTCTTTTTGGTCATTGGACCCTTAAGGCGCACAATAATTTGTCGAGGAGGCAATGGCCTATTGAACTTATCCTTTCTAGCAGGATTGCCCACACGATGAGAACGGAGAATGTCTAACTCCTGGTATCCGCTGTCAATGCTTTTAACGATATCCACTACGATATCAGTGGTGTTTTCTGTTTTGTTTTCGACAAAGCCGCTAACCCTCATTAGTTCCCTTCGCCCGTATTGCTCAAGACTATCAATATCGTCTTTTAATTTTAATATTTTCAGCTGTGAGACGATCTATATGGTGTTCACAGGACTGAAGAGCATATCTAAGAGCCTTTTCAACTTCTTGTTTTATTGTGTTTGCAATAGATGCTTGAATGTTCTCGTGAATAATATTTTTGAGTTATTATACTATATTATGATCACTTCATGTAAGAGGCAAATGGAGCTATGTTTGCTCTAAAAACACCACAAGTTTGTTGAAATTGCATTTATTTAAAAATGCAGACAAACAGATAAAAATTATATACAGAACACAATAATGGTATAAAGGTTATAACAATGCATAAACAACAGATTATAAATCTCATAAAAACTGTTACAATAAGATTATATAAAATACTGTAAATACTGGACGGTAAATTTGTGATTAGAGCAAAGTTGGGGCCTAGAACACGCCAACTTCATCAAAACTAAGAACACGCCAACTTCATAAAAACTAATATAAAATGACCAGATAAAATACTACAATACAGGCTAAATTTGGGATTAGAAACCAAATATAATTATAGCTTAGCTTTAAAAAAAAAGTATTCCTACTTGGTGGATGAAGGGGTGGAGGTGGGATTGAAAAAATGTCCTGCTGCAAATATTTTCTACCAGTTTGTTGACAAGCTGATCCGAAAGAAACTTGATTGGTTAGAAATAAGTATGATGTAGACAAAAGTATAAAATAATGAAACTATCCCGAGTACAACGCCAAATGTTTAATTACCAATTTGTGAGTGATCATAAACTATTTTATGTTCCATAAATACATTTATGATCACTTCATGTAAGAGGCAAATGGAGCTATGTTTGCTCTAAAACACCACAAGTTTGTTGAAATTGCATTTATTTAAAAATGCAGACAAACAGATAAAAATTATATACAGAACACAATAATGGTATAAAGGTTATAACAATTCATAAACATCAGATTATAAATCTCATAAAAACTGTTACAATAAGATTATATAAAATACTGTAAATACTGGACGGTAAATTTGTGATTAGAGCAAAGTTGGGGCCTAGAACACGCCACAAAGCGATTGAATTCCCACAAAATGTGAATCTACCTGTGAAACCATTTTGGAGGGAAAGCAATCGATGCCCCAACCATTATTTGCCTCCCCAAAATTGACCATTATATTAGATTTAAAAGGAAACAAACTAATAATAATAAAATACAAAATACAAAATTTAAAATATCTGCTGCTATTCAACTTGATAATATAATTAAGAATACATATATAGAGAATCAGAGTTATTTCAAGAATGTCTGGGAGACTACAGTCCAAACTGTTACACTTCCAAGGTTTGATGTAAGAACATGAAAATCAGTTTCCATTGAGGCATTGATGTTCCACTGAATTAAGAAACAAGGAATATTTTCAAATCCATCAAAACTGTGATGCTTAAATTCTAATTAGCTTTACCGACTTAACATCAGTCTCATCCAAAAGTTACAAAAACCTGTAATCCGACTGTTTAATGTAATCGTAGAATCCAGCAGAAACAAATAGTTATTTAGTCTATGAGTATGTAAAATGTCCTGTTTATCCAAATCAAGTTTGTTTTGTTTCAATTATTAGATTATAATATTCTCAAGAATTATTAACCGTATGTTACACGCACCAAATGGATGAACTGAAAAGCAGGTCGTTATAAATCCAGGTACAATTCTAAAAATCCTTCACATCGAACGCTTTAGAGTTCAATATTCAACCTTCTAATGTAATGCTACAGGTTTTTGCCAGTCTATCTACGTTTTGTTGTAACACTAAGTTGTAACAATCATTCATATATACAGTTTCTACAAGGATGACAGCTCCTACCAAACAGTTTTCAGTATCAGCATCATGTTATTACACACTGTTCATTGCAATGTCAATGAGAAAGATGTTAGTTCATAAGTTGTATTACGCCGAAGACTATCATCAACGTGACGAACTCACAGTCATCATCTATACTTGACATGATGAAACACACAACATAATCAAACAACACAAATAACAATAACAATAAAAGAACAGATGTAACAGCAGATATTTTCCTTAAAAAAATGAAACAGTTTACTGTGAACTACACTTATGAAGTAATTCAAACATGTTAATCATCAAAACCTAAAAAGGAACATGAAAACAAATGCCGCATAAAGATTATTTGGCTTTGTACAGAGCACGGTAAATACTCAACATAAACAATATAAAGCAACACATAGTCTTTATACACAAAAATCTTTAGAGTATCTGCCTCAGACAGAATACAAATGCGACTCCTTAAACATGAGTATTCTCCACACAAAAAGCACACGCAACTCGTTAGGGAAACAAAACATGTTAATTATCAAAACACTAAGTACATTAAAAAGCTTCTTCAGACAGTAGTTGGACACTGAAATCTTAATGTTTCATCTGCCTCAGACAGTAAAAAACATTAACAATTCATACCAGGAAGCATGTCAATTCGAAAATAGCGAAGATAAGAATCCTAATGCCAACGACCCATCTCTTTTATTCTACTTTCCGAAATACCTAGCATATGTGCATGTGTGGCTGCACCAATCCTAAAGCTGTGCGATTTGTATAATTTTGTATCATAGTTGGAAAAATGTAATGCTGCTTCTAGAACTGAACAAAATTCTGTACGTTTAATAGGAATTAAATCTCTATAGCAAAATAAAGGGCCTGAATTTTTACCCCTGACAGCTAAATACTGAATTAGGTGTTTAACCGGACAAGTTCCAATATCATCTTGACTAAAAATTTGAAGTGACACTGGATGTTTGGTTGCGTTGTGTTTGAAATTGACCATTCTTAGAATAAAAAACTGCTGTTGATTTTTGTCTTTAAGTAGAGTTACATCCTCAATGGTAAGTAAATTAGGGTTGCTTTTGGAACGAACTGTAATTTCTCCAATTCGCAAAAAGGCATGAAAAGCCATTAAGAACATGGTGGCTATTAATTTTTGTTGATAAAAGGAAGAACAAACACAAGGTAAAGCAGCAACCAAGTGTTTCAAAATCTCTAGTGTAATAGGTTTTCTCAAATCAGGGCCTGCCGATAAGCGCCGAGCACCACACAAACTCTTTTTAACTAAAAAAATGAGAAGTATAATCAGAGATGCCTTTTAGCTGAAACAAGTAGGAAAGGCCCCCAATATATGATGTTATCGTATTTGGAGATCTGCCTTCCTTATAAAGAAAAGAAATAAACATAATGACAGTTTCTAATGAACAATTTTCGAATGACTTATTTGGGTAGAATTTAGATAAAAAATCATTAAAAACTTTCATTACATTGCCATAAAACGATTTAGTTGTTGGTGCAATAGCGGAATCTAATAACAAAGTAGCAGTTTTAGCTAGAGTTTCAAGAGGTTGTCTGGAACTATTGTCGGGTTTTTGTCCATATTGGGTGCTATTTCCTGAAACTGACAAATATGAAAACGAGAAAGCAGATCAGGTAAAATATTATAGTTACCCGGAATATGTTCAGCTCGCATTAAAATGTTTTTAGCATGCAAGCTACCACAAGCCTACGAATCAACAACATGACGTCTGATTCTTTAGAAGACTGCTTGTTTATGACACATACCACAGCCTGGTTGTCTGAATGGAAAATAATGCACGAATTTTGAAATAAATGTCCCCATAGCTCCACAGCTAAGACAATGGGATATAATTCCTTGAAAGTTATAGTTGTATCTATCATTTCCTCCGACCATTCTCCATAGAACCAGTGGGTTTTGTAAATTGCACCAAAGCCACAAGACCCAGCAGCATCAGTAAAAAGATGTAGTTTTGTAGAAGAATGCCAAATTTGATCCAAAAATAATATTTTCCCATTGAAATTCTTAATAAACATAAACCAAGCCGCCAAATCTGCTCTACTGTCTTTTGTAAGTCTGATATAATGATGAGGTTTAGTTAATCCCTTGGTCAGGTCAATAAGTCGTCTCAGAAAGGCACGTCCTGGTAGGATAATACAGCATGCAAAATTCAAAAGTCCAATTACAGACTGAAGTTCTCGAAGGGTAATTTTTTTCTTTAATTTGATTGAAGCAAGCGTGTTATGTATTTTCTCAATCTTATCTGTGGGTAAACGAGCCTCCATTTGAACTGTATCTAATTCAATTCCCAAAAATACCAAACATTTGCTTGCATGTTCAGTTTTCTCATGTTTGATAGGAATTCCTAAGATTTCACAAAGTTTCAAAAGCAACTGAAGACTCTTTTCACAAATTTCCTCGGTTAATCCTAAAATCAAAAAATCATCTAAAATATGGACGATGTTTTCTATATAACATTTGTTTTCGGCAATCCAATGGATAGCGGTCGAGAATTTTTCAAATATTGCACAAGAACTAGCACAACCCATCGGTAAACATCTATCGTAATAAAATTTTCCTTCCCACTGGATTCCTTACAGCTCATGATCATTTGGATGTACGGGTACAATGCGATATGCACTGTCAATGTCAGTCTTAGTTAAAAAAACAATTCCTTCCTAATTTTAGAATTAATGTTATAGCATCATCAACAGTTGCATATGACACTGTTTTGAGAAAATCGGGTATGTGGTCATTAATTGAATGTGAATCCGGATATGATAAGTGCTGAATTAGCCTAAATTGTCCAGGATCTTTCTTTGGAACTACTCCAATCGGTGAAATTTGTAAGTTTTTAAACGGAGGATCTGCAAAGGGACCTTTTATTCTACCTAAAGACACCTCTTTTCCCAATTTCTTACGAACAACTTCGGGATTTTCTTTTGTGGAAACTAAGTTTTTGGAAAATCTTGGTGACCTTGGATCTTGATAGCCTAGGGAAAACCAAATTGAAAACCTTTTACCAAATAACTAGAAAGCACTGGATCATATCCTTCCAACAGGAGATTTAATGTTTTAAAACTCACGGGAGTTACTATTAGGTCATTAACACGTCCTGCATTTTCATTACTTCTTTTCCGAGGGTTTGCTAGTCTGATTTGATGGTCCTGGCTTACTATCCCCTCCATTTTTGAAGCATTTAGACATCGAATGATTTCCCCTGCAATGGGCACATTTGTGCTGAAATTTACAGGGATTGGCTCTACAGTAGCCATCTTTGTTGAAATTCCAGCACAGACCTTTTGGAAGTTGAGCATATTGTCGGTTTCCTCCTTGAAATTGATTTCGTCCGCGAAAGGGACGAAAAGAATTGTTGGTAGGTCGAAAGGCCATAATAAAAAACTCCATATTCAAATTATCCCAAGCAACCCCCCTAATTTGACGGTCCATTCGCACTTTTTGGTCATATTGTAGCCAATCATTTAACGGTACTTGAGAGTTTGCCAGAATGCGAACAATCTCTGCATGTTTTATTAAATGGGGAACGGAGTCAGGGTACTTTACACTATAAATAGCAATAAAACGCATAAAAGCGCTGGTCCACTGTTCAATGTCCCGAATTTGGAACTTTGGTTTGTTTTGAACAAGTGATAGCATGGAGTCTGCACCTATCTGAAATTGCAAACCTTGTTTTGTGGAACCTGGAGAGCAGTTTTGAGGGAGAAGCAAAGCCAGGTCGATATACTTGTCCTGCCAAATTTTATTTTGTAGTGTTAGATCCACCATTGCTGAAATGGGGGTTGACAGGGAGGAGGTGGACGAAGTTTCGGACATTAGAATGTCATCATCGGAAACTGTTACCACCTCCTCTCTGTCTTCCTGAGCAGTATTATTTATATTACCTAAACTTGAACTTGAAACAGTAGCTGTGGGTTTGGATTTGCCTTCTTTTTTCTCTTTAGACAAAGCCTCTAACACATTCCTTGTTATAGTTTGAATTAGTTCTGCATTCAGATCCCCTTGATCCGCATTTGTTGTCCCCTGTCGACTCTTGTTTTTACCTTTCCGAGACTCCCCTGGCTTTGTTTTTGGCATAGTTCTGAAATTAGATTGATTTACTTAAACGTTAACCAATATAATTAACGAATTTAACAATAGATGGCAACCATCTGCCAACAATAAAACTATGATGTAACTTAGTCTCCGCACCTATGACGCGTATATGAAGAAAAATTGTCAATGTGCGATTCAATGTAATCAATCAAGATATATGTACAATATTGATTACTGTAATCAACTTGTATCAAAAGCTGTGTCATATGCTCAACTATTAGAGCATCTGGAATCAATGTAATTTACGGCTCAACCTTTAGAGTCACAAAAGCTTTAGATGTTTTAAAGCTTATACAAATCACTCAACACTCAACCATTAGAGCGCCTCTAGTATAAAAATATCATGCTCAACCATTAGAGCTAAATATATGGCAAGTCGAAATTGCTCGACCGTTACCGTGCACTGTTAGAGCTAATATAGTACTGTACCAACTAGACTGCTCAATTATTTGAGCATAATATGTATATACTGCTCAACGTTGAGAGCATGTATAGAAATATTTGCTATTTACAACTGTAATGCTCAACCTTTAAAGCACGCATATATTTGAAATGCTCAACCTTTAGAGCATTTGTATAACAAGAATGCTCAACCTTTAGAGCATTTGTTTAACAAGATTGCTCAACCTTTAGAACATTTGTATACAAAAATGCTCAACCTTTAGAGCACATATTAGTAACCAATAATAACAACCAGGGATTTTTTTTAAATAAGGCCCATTATAAATGCAAACTACTTGAAAAACTAATAATGTTTTTCTTTCATTATTTCACTATATTTACCAACGCAGCTCGTAAACTACGAAAATACTTTAAATAACCAAATTCAATATTTAAATGTACTCCATCCACACAGTACACTGTCTTCTTACTATTTTCCGACCAGAAACCTGAATGCCTCCAAAATCTTACATTTTCCATATTTTCATTGGCAAAGTACTTATATAAATACGAATTTAACTCATCACACCTTTGGTTAAAC
The DNA here is from genome assembly GCA_944474755.1 of Limnoperna fortunei. Classification (NCBI taxonomy): domain Eukaryota; kingdom Metazoa; phylum Mollusca; class Bivalvia; order Mytilida; family Modiolidae; genus Limnoperna; species Limnoperna fortunei. The sequence continues at coordinate 38,961,772 of OX104113.1, forward strand.
CATTCGGAATCTACATAGTATTTAATTTTCTTTTTTGGGGGGATGCGATGAAGTATTTGGCATATCACCACATTTTCTATATTATATTTATAACGAAGGAGCATAGCTATCTCAATTATGCCTCTAGCGACACTCATAACAGAATTGTCCCGTTTAGAAAGATCGTTAGAACCAATCTGCAAAACTATTACTTGCGGATTTTTGCGAACAATGAACTCAAAGCCGTATGTTTTGATATGATGCAAATGCCCCCCTGGGTACCCCCAGTACAAAACTTCCTCAGTTTGGGAGCTCAAACCCATATTTAGATCTACCGATGGATGAGTATGAAGCTTGTTAAAAGCCACAAGACGTTTAATAAATGAGTGACCCATTATAACGATCTTCTTAGGCATAGTTTAATTTGTTTACGTATATCTGATAGAAAACAGAGAGCAGAAATAGGTCAACCGCGCGTGTGGAATTTTACAGCAGTATGAACCTACTTAATTATAAATAACACACGTGCCGAAACACATTAATCAGAAAAAACTGATAAAACAACAGATATAAAACATCGTAATATAAACCAAACCATAACCTCGGATAAAAATTAAAGTAAATTGAAAAAATGTCCTGCTGCAAATATTTTCTACCAGTTTGTTGACAAGCTGATCCGAAAGAAACTTGATTGGTTAGAAATAAGTATGATGTAGACAAAAGTATAAAATAATGAAACTATCCCGAGTACAACGCCAAATGTTTAATTACCAATTTGTGAGTGATCATAAACTATTTTATGTTCCATAAATACATTTTTGTAAATCAGATTGTTGTTGGGCAAACGTAGTTGAAGTAGGTGAACTAAAAGGTTGTTGGTATATGTTCGGTGGGGGCAGGTAGGCTTGTGGTCTAGCATGCACGTCCATCTGAGGACTGTCATATGACGTAGATGTAGTGCCTGGAGATGCCATTGTACAGAATTTTTTGACGTTATATTGGCCTTCAGGTGGCGATGTAAGATAGCTGAATTTACGTACTCTATTATCAGGAGTAAGAACTGACATGGGTTATAGTAGGTGACAAAGTTTTTTGTTTATGTTCAATTGTTCAGTTTGTTTACGTTCTAAATAATGACAGTGGCTGAACGGTACTCACACAATATAATGTTTATGTCCAGTTTACCTTTTTTTACAGTGTCCATGGTTGAGCGGTACTCACGCAGCTAACAATTTCATATTAAACAATCATACACAGTTTGTTTTCACTCATAAAGATGAATAAAAAAGTTCCACCACATATTTAATTTTCCGTAAGAATCATTGTGATGATTTATATTACACAAAAACAGTTTTTAAAAAGTCATTTTAGTTAAGTTCTTGACGAGGGAAAAATCCATGACTTTACACCCAGAGCATGCGCACATCGCCTCCCATCTGCACATTACCAAACATTTTCCATATGGTAACTAGTACTTGTTTTGTTCCTCGTTTACACTTTGTCGTCAATTACTCTAAATCATATAATACATGGACGTAAAATAACACCTGTATATAATTGACAACATATTTGTGATTTTTGGAGGAAACGTTTTCTAATCGACTGTACAATAATGTAAATGTCACATTGGATTGATTTGTTATTGTTAACTTAACTTACTGGTTATTTTAATTTGTATCATTGTTGTCATGATTAATTAACGACCTTATTTTTAATCCAAAAAAATATAGGGGTTAAAGAAATCACAGAATGTAAAGTGAATTTCTAATGAGTACTTATTGTGCTCCTCTTTTTGCTGACCTGCTTTTTGTAATTTTATGAGGTTCCTAAAAGGACTGCTGAAAAAGAAAGGAAAAGATTGGGCCTGACTTTAAATTTCAGATTCCGCTATATTGATAATGTATTTTCTTTGAACAATGCTAAATATGCTGACTCTGCATTTAATCCACCCTAGCTAATTTGACAGCACAATAGCACCTAGCTCAGCCTCTTACTTATACCTTCTTGAAATAGGCTCTGGAAAACTACAAACTAGACTCCATGACCAACATGACGACTTCACGCTTCAAATTGTAAACTTCCAGTTCATCTATAGCAACATTTCAGTAGTTCTGACGTATGGTGTGTATATTTCACAAATAATAGTTACGACACATCTTGAAATCGGTATTCCGAGTTTCTAAACCGGTCACTGCTATTGACTATTATGCTACTCAAACAGTGGTTTTGTTGTACCTAGGTTGATATTCTATGGCCATCACCGTGACTGACTTAATAATGGGAAATCCATCTCTCAAATACGATCAGACATTTACGCTGTCTATAGGTAGTCTTTCCTATTCCTAAGTCGGACTTTTTCCTATACATGATAAATATTAACCTGCCTGGTGTCTAATTAGACGCAGACACTACATACTCGTCCGGAGAATTAGAGTACACCTTTGTTTTTTATTATGTTCGGGTAACTCAGTTTCTATTTTTGTGTTTTTAGTTTTTGTTTTGTGTTGTATATGTTGTACTAAGTCCAGAATTGAAATCGTCCCTTAACTTTCTGCTTCCATTGTTCATTCGGTTTCCTTGCTATTTTTTTTAATCCCATAAGATTAAATTGCTTAGATTATCCACTTCAACACTGTGCATAGTTGCTAACTGCCACATCAGTCTCTAAGTTAAAAAATTTAAAATAGTTTTGTTCAATATGACGTTCTATAGAATTGTTACCCTACCTACAAGACCACAATATCTGAAAGTTGATGAGAAATGACATAGCCGTATGATAATTCTAGAATGACTTAAGATCTTCTTACTATATCAGTACAATGAGAAAATAATCACATTGTATCATAGTAGAATTAGTAAAGTTGGATTGAATTCAAATTTGCAAAACATTTGCAACTATAAATAAATGCGAGAAATCAGCCTAAATAAATACTTTTGATTATATTTTTGTTAATTTTAATGAAGAGACAACAAATTGGTACAAGGTGGCAATTTTACAGGTACTAGTTGCTACAAAGAGAAAAAACAAGCAAAACAACGGAGATATAATACAAATGTATAAATGTCACAACATGTTAACAATTCTCAGAGAAACGTTTTCCACATTATATATATGTAGACGTTCTTTATATATTTAATTTATGAAACTACAAAAAGGTCTGTTAAAAGAGCTTCCACATTCTGGCTAAAGCTAAAGTGTCTTCTTGTCATAATACGACTAATTGTAATTTAAACTTCATTTTACTGGAAAATAATTAAGAAAAAGTTGAAAGTAACAATATTGAATGGAACATCTGTTATAAATGGTAAACCCTTTCAAGCAGTCAATAATAGACATTAATCCACTAATGTGTATATAATTTGTTTCTAACGCAAGCGAATCTACTAAAACACAAACGCTAGTATGTTCTTGTTTGTGACAATTTCTGTTAAAATAATTAAACAAATAATAGAAATAATTAGGTAATCAATAGACAATAAGCATTGTTGAACTTTTTGTAATACTATATTATTTTAAGTTTATTAACAGACAACATTTATCATAATTTTAGTTTGGTGTACTGTGATATCACCTTTTATACCCAGATTCCTTTTTTATCCAATTTACTTAAGCTATACATATTCAAATTTGTTTCGAATTACTTAGTTTTACATGTAATAACAAACATTAATTTTGTTAATTTAACTGTCACATTTTGTCTTTCTTTAACGCACTGAAATAAATAAAACAAACCTTTTTGGAGAAGTGACATTTGAAGGTGACCAATGAGGTAGTGGGATTTGGTCAAATATTTATTTTGCCAAATTTTCATCCTCATTGTATTACAAAACCAGGAAAGTAACTTTTGAATAACTCGACGACTGTCTAATCAGAAGTATGAATGGGTACTCGTCTATGGCAGCTCAGTGCACCCATGTTTTTAATTGGCTTTAACTTGGAACGGCACATGCTTTACACTAAACGGCTCTACAAATTTTGGACATTCATACAATATGAATGAAGAAAATTACAATTCAATTGCTAATGGACATTTACAGATTAAGGATCTTGAGGTCTACTTGGTAGAAGGTAAATAAGATACAAACATACACCATCTGAAATTACTTTTCGGTTTGGTTAACGCTCATTTGTATTTTGTTTTTGTAAGTAATGTTGTTTCATAATATGTGTGGATCAAGCTATTTATTAGCATCACTAGAATATCCGTTTTATCGCCCAATCGTGAGAATATATTTGAAAGCACTTATATCTGTTTTGAAAACAAGTTGTGATATTAGCTAACGATTTATTTTTATCATTTTGAGTGAGGGACAAAAACATAAATCGCCAGGAACCTATTTATCTCAGTCAACAATGACGATGACTAAAATGATCGAGGCGAAGTGACCAATTGCAACAGTAAATCGACCTTTAAATAAATGAACGTGAGAAAATTGACAGCGATCATCCTGACCAAAGGACAAACAATACATTCAGCGTATATCTATCTGAAAATAGGTTCTTACAAAATTTTGTTGGTTTGTACCAGTCATGATGAATCTGTACAAAATCGTGTACTTTAATTGGAGCCTATCTGCGTTCTAACAGTTAGATACATAGCCAGTCAACTTAGCTAGCAAACTGTCTGGTAATACAGAGGTCTCGTGTTCTAGCTCTGGTAGTGTCATATATGCTGTTTCATGCTCTACCGTAACATACTTATTAGAAGTAATGTTGTCTTTTTTTAAGTAATTTTTTGGTCGCATTCAAGAAGAAAAAATAGTTAAGGTCTCTTTCAAATTATATTTATTGCTATCTCTTATTTTGTAACGTCCTGAAACAGACTTTCAGCCATTGCTATTGTCAAAAAACAACAATACCCCTTAATTATTTCCTTGTGGGAATAATTCTTATGTGGCTCTGTACGATTGTGTGGTGTGCACACAGTTTAGTACCTTCACGTACATAGCATCTGACAAACAGTCACGAATTAAGATGCAACGTCCTGAATATAGCCGAAATATTGCTTGCTTAATATAAAACAACAAGCAACAAATCACTCACTCACTCAATCAATCAATTTAGATGTCAAAGATTCTTTAATTAATAATGCCTCTAAGATTACTTCCTTGGGTTCATCGTAGTGTTTATGACTTGGCAGAATGTTCGCAAAGCTTCATATGACCGCTGATAATAACTGTAGATATTTCTTTTCAGAAGAAGAACGCACTAAAACACAGCTCAAGGAACCATGAAGAAAAACTCCGAGTGGAATGCAAAGGTTTTTTGGGAAAATAAATTGTCAAAACTAGTGTAGATATTTTATCGCTACAAATGTGTTATTCAACACAAAACAGTTTTATTGTAAAACAAATTCTCGTTTGAAGAAGTCATTTTTAACAATACAACTCCAGAACAAAACTTGTCTGGCAAAGTTATCAAACTGTATATGAAACCATTTAGACGAAACGCGCGTCTGGCGTAGTTACTTCTATTAACCTTAGTATCTTTGATGACATTTTATTTAAAACCAATTTAAAAAGGAAATTGAATTGTACTCAAACAATTAAGATAAATTGACCAAATAACTACATGCATGTGAGTAAATTTCAAAGAAAACAGTTACTAATTTATGAAATAAATAACAAACCTGTCACTTTGGAACTCGCCTATGGCCAGTGGCCGTTTTTTATTAGAAATTAGTGCATGATTGACAACGGATTAGATCAAATCATCTTGAACGTTGTTCTAAAATTTAACAAAATCTGTTTGATGAACCAATATAATATGTCCTTCGGTTCAATGTTGCGTTCCCCGAACGGCTAAACGACCAAAATTAACATATATAATTTTACTTATGCAAGGCGATTAACAGGGTGTCTTCCCGATTGTCCTACGTTCGATAATTATAATTAAAAAAAACTTGACAAAGTGATGGACAATCGTGAATTGTAAATGTTGAACAATCTGGAAGTGTTTTTATAATGTGTTTTTATCGTTGTCGATATTTTTTTAAAATTTATATATACTAACGCGTAAACATAACAGTTAGTACATAATATATCTTACACAAAAAATACTGTTAAATCTTAGCTAATAGACATTATGTAAGCGTAATAGGTAGGCAGTTGTGTCGGCATACTGTCTCCGGAGCCGTTATTAAAATTTATGTAGTTGGTTTTGTGTTCAGCCTACTGTATCGTTCTTTTGATGGTCGTGTCTCTCAAGTAGTGTATTAAATAAGCGTAACAGCTGGATCTTCTTGGAGGGTGAATAGCAATATGTATATTTTGAGATGTGAAACTTTCGCCATATTCTTTATACTGTTGTTTATGCTTTCCATGTGGTTGGTAATTCTTGAGCCCTCTGTTTCGTAGTGATTCCAAAGTTGTTGGTTTTTTACTCTGAATGTTGTAATCTGTGAGTGTGATGGCATCTACTTTTGTCTCTGCTTGGGCAATATCTTTCAATGCTTGAATATGTCTTAAACAGCATACTGGCTATAAGTGGAAAAGAACTGCTGCTCTAAGAATTAGTCAGTATACTGTTCACAAACATTTTTGCGGAGTACTAACTTTCGATATTTTTGCGTTTACTAAAATCCACAAAAAAGTACCTTTGAAAGTGCAAAAATCCGGGAAAATAAGAACCCGCAAATCGGTCAACATAGCGGTTCCGTGAACTTAGTACTGCTTTTTAAATTGTTGAGTAGGTTTAAGCGTTTTTGACAAGTTAAAGATTGTGGGACAATCAAAACTAGTGGCTTGGATATTAACCACTAAGGCAGATAAACTCATTATTTTACTTTTCACATTTTTCAGTAAATCTGAATGGAATAGGCCTAATGCATGCAATTTTTATGAGTATATTTTTATATTTTTAAAATACTAATGTAATTTCACCCGGAAATGCTTTTAATCGAAAAGTTGAATTCGTTTTTAAATGAAAAACCAACAGAAAGCATTAAGAAATATGACGACTATCAGCATTTTGGAAACAAAATTCCTAATTACAAACATAATGGAATCAGTGTCAATCCTTAACATAATATATACGTTACAACAAGGTAAATTTTTAATAGGAGTGGCTTTATATGAGTATTTTTTGTAATGCTTTTCTCAGATAATTTTTCAATACATATACACAAATACACATCAACATTCGAAGTGCGTATAATAAACACATAAATGAAGGTAATAACAAAATACCGAACACAGAGGAAAATGTCCACACACAAAAAACCACAAATAAAGTCCGAGAAAACGGAAAACTCCAGAACCAACAACCAAAAATACAGTAATGGTTCTGATTTGGTACAGGCATTTCTAAAGAAATGGTAGGTTAAACCAGGTTTTATGGCATGCCAAACTTCCCACTTTCATTACTGTAGTATGTGAGTTGGTTTTTTAATTAAAATGGATTGGTATCATATATCACTATTCAGTAATAGGTATATCCAATAATCATCGTATCACATAATACAACCATGAATGTCTTTTAAGTGGTCGTAATTAGAAGAATTTCTATTTTACTTGACGTATCGAGAATTATAGTAATCCTCCGAGACTGACTATTCTTCGAAACTATAAACTATAAAATTCATTAGTTTTAAGTACCATTCGTTTTTCAACAACATTTTAAGATTAACTTTCATTGCAAGTAAAGTTTTTGTGCAAACTTTACAATGAATAATGCACGTTTGCTTTTTTGTACAACTTTAGTTATGCTCTTAAAGTAACATTTATCATGTTATAAACCTAAAATGATGAAATAATATATTATCATAGAGCCACCCCGTCAATAAAGTAATATACATGCTGTTATACCTATTATATAAAACTTAGGTAATTCTTAAACCAGATGATAATTTGAAAACGCGTCAACAGATTTTATTTAATTTTTGCGCAGCTATTAAATACCATAAAGTGAAGATCAAGTTCGATTTTCAGCACAATCCAATTCGTAGTTTTCGAATTAGGCCAATTCAAGTTTTTTTTGGTCAACAGTTTGTGGTTTCCAGATGATAACTTGAGATCGTGTCAATAGATTTTTTTTTTAAATTGGCACAGCTGTTAAGTACTATATAATAAACATCAGGTTGAATTTTCAGCACAATCCCATATGTAGTTTTTGAGTTGTGCCAATTTGAAGTAATTTTTATAGGTCCAGGGTCAAAGTAAAAATTGTCTTCTGAGTTGGACTGTTATCATGCTCAGCTCTTCCTATAGGCTGATATGTAATTCAGAAAAATGTGTTCATAATATTAAAAACAATGCAACGTGGCGGGTATTATTTAACGTCCCATTTAATGGCTTATTTTTTTTACGGGAAAGGACAAAAATAGTAAAACAAAGGTTATTAGTCGAAAATATATAACGATATGTTGAATGAACATTAAATGGTTTTCACATGACTACTACGTTACATTTGATATGGTTTCTTTGTAAATGGACTTTGATGGTAAAATCTCATCTTGTATTTCCATTTAATTGATTTAATTTCAGTTGAAATACTTCTATTATTTAACCATTTGTCCACATGGAATGTCTTTAGGAAACTTAAACCGGACAATTTTAATAACTGGTGTTTGGTACAAACATGTGTTTATATTAACAATATTAAAATTTTCATTGTTTCAGTCTGCTCATAGTGTGCTTGTTAGTTAAAGAATTATTTAAAGTATCGTAATTTTAAATTTGGTTATTTCGTACTAATTTTCTTTTCATTAATTTCCGTCTGACAAAGACTATGTTATACGTAACGTAGGAATCTAAATGCTTCTTAAATTTCCTAATCTTTAAAACCTTTTTACTCCAAAACCGTAACTTTGCTGATGATCAAATTTAAAATCTTTATTTTGCTGGATTTAGTATTTTGAAAACAGTTACGACATAAAATATATGAGGTGGTAATATTTTCTGAACTTTTTTCAGTCATATTGCATGGTTTACTGCGATTTTAGTTATATACTTGATTTAATAGAAATAGTATATAAAACCGTGCTATACTTAAAAAAATAACTGTGTATTAAACATTTATATTACCGTTTCATTAAATCAGGTAAACTGTATCTTACCTGCGACTTTGTGAATAGGCTTTAAAGGCCTTTCATATTGTTTCTGGCTACTAGCCTTTCCGATAATAAAGCCTGTTAAATATAAATATACAGTTGCGTCACATTTTGAACATAACAGTATAGAAGTAATTTGTAGAAGGATAACTGTTTTTTTATATAAGCTTATAACATCAATCTGTACTTTTTTACTGCGTCAAAATGAATTTTAGCAGTGACGCGAAGACCTTAAAACAAAAAGTTGTAATAGTAAAATCTTAAATGGACATTGACAATAATCTCGATTTAAATGCAACGAATTTAAAGGGCTTAAATTTATTCGTTCAAAATTATCATCTGTTCAAACAAATTGCGATACACTCGTAGCCTATTGTTTTTATACTGTATGGCAAATACAGAAAGGCCCAATTAGTAAGCATTACTTAAATGATTTATTTTTAATAAACTTGCGTTAATTAAATGATATTCTAGCTATAAATCAACCTATTTTCCATTTATTTACCGCAGACGTATATCCCAAAAAAAACAAGTAACACTTGCCTTTTTTAATTTTCATTTTACGTTAAAAGGAAACATCAAAACAAAATTAATGATAACATAGTTCCTATAACTATTCTTTCTCCTTTAGATGATGATGTACGACCTGCCATAAAATGTAACACAGTCCATTGGTAGGATAAGCCTGTTATTTTATCATTCTTAATGAACAAAACAAAGTTCTAACTGAAAAATTATATCACTGAATTAAGAAACTTTAAATTTTTATTACGTTTATCAGATACAAACACTTATTAGCTAAAAACAATACGACACAAAAACTGCTTAGTCTTAACTGATTTTTATCCGATATTTACGATAATATTATTCCCTAGGCTTAAAACGTTCAGCATCGTTATTCAAGCTAACTAAATACTCGCGTTTAAAAAAGAAAACAAATATGATGTTTTTCGTGAAGTCTATTAGTATGTTTTAGTCCTATACCGGCATCGCCGAAGGGCACTATAGGTTTTCAATCCGTTTGTCAGTTCATCACACACATATGCATCTTTTTAAACACGCTTGGAGATATTAAACTGGTATAAGTGTCAATCATCATGAGTTACAGCTCAAGTTTAATTTACAAGGTATACTACTTCCACCTACTTCTGCTTCCCTGGTTTTCCTACTTTTTGTCTTTCTATCTCCCCCATTCCCCTGTCTTCATCCCCTTCCTCCTTTTTCCCTCGACTTTGCTTCTCTTCGCACCTCATCCATCGTACCTTGCATAGCGGTAAATCATCGTACCTGTTTTGTAGTTGCTTAACGGCCTAAAAGAGGAGATAGAGGGATACAAACCTCTTAAAGATTTAAAAGTCCCACAAGCGCGTCTTCTGTTGATTGGACAGGTTGAAGCGGGAAAGTCTAGTTTCTTTAATACCATCAGCTCAATTTTCAGAGGTAACGTGTCCAATCAAGCTTGTACTGGAAATGCAGAGCATAGCTTGACAAAAATAGTAAGTAGATTTTTTTAAAACGATTTTCACAAAACAACAAAAAATTGCTTAAAAAATCTCTATTATTATAATATTAAATGTAAATTTAATTTTGAATAACATCTGTAAGAAAACCTTTCCGTGGATTATTTAATATAAAAGGTCAGTATATAAACTACATCTTTTATATCTTTTTCCATGTTAACAGTATAGAATGTACAAAGTAAGGAATGGAACCTCCGGACAGGAAATGAATTTTAGACTTCATGATACCAGAGGACTGGAAACTGACCACGGAATAGATACTGATGAAATTGGTTTTCTACTGGATGGGCACATTTCAGACAGATACCAGGTGAGGTCAGGACGTCACAAGTGTCACTGAACAGTTATTTGCTTTACATGCTGTGTATCTATTTCCTGACAAATACAGACAGTAGTGTTATGAAACACGTTATGTGGGTCGTGTTTAATGCAGTGATATTTTAATGTTGCACTTTTGGTTTTTTGCTGATATTGGTCCATTTTTTAATACTTTGTTTGTCCAACACTGATATTATTCTATCCCTATTATTAATGTATTCGCTTAACAACTATTATTTTTTCATCTTGAATTTATGATCATGAATTCAAATAATGGATACCGCTATCTTATGATAGCTGGCCATAATCATATATTATGGATACAATACATCTTCCACAAATGGCAGATTTCAAATACCGATGACCCAGTGCTGATGGGACCACGCGAACTCATCTGTACTCGTTGTGTCATCTAATCAAAACATATTTTGCTATCCTGAATCCAAATTTCATCTACGTGAAAGCAACATACTCTGCCTATGGAAAACATACGATGATGATGTAGGCTTGTGAAAAAAGATCAACGGTTTCAAAATAGTGACGAAACACACATAGGGAAGTCTTAATGTTGTAGAATGAAAATCTATATGTATGCAGACCACTCACACTCCTGGTTTCTTGCACAAATTACGGATGTAAACGTAACAACAGGATATAAGCTGTCAGAGAATAATTTGTTTTCGTTTATCACACTGTTTAAAACCGGCATTTTTCTTGTTTTTGAATATAATTTGCTTTCGTAGGACTATATCAATAAAGTTTGTGATGTCTTTCGCCGCTGACCAACACATATGGCCGTCATGGTCAAAAGTAGAACATAAGAGTAAAATGGAAATAATTATTAATTATCTTTAAACTTTTTATAAATAAAAAGAAAAGCGATTTTTCTCACAGTGGAAAGACCGTCTTGTATTTCTTATGATGATTTTTATTATTTTAAGGTCTTTCCCACTAAAGTGGAAAGACCTTCTTGTATTTCTTATAATTATCTTTTTTTCTTCTTCCGTCGTTTGCCAAAGAGTGTCTCGACATATTATTTCGATACTTGTTACCATTAATCGGTCGTGTCCGGAGATGACATGGCTCACGCTTTTAAGCCGATCTATTTTTAGTAACAGAGTTATCTGTTCAAACCCGAAAACCCTTGTAACTCAGAAACCGTAACCGATACTCAGAATCTGAAGAGTACAAAATGTAGTCTGACATGCACATGTTTTTTTTCTCAATCGACTTCTTGTTTATGCGTTTTTGACTCGAAAAGTGTCACAACTCTTAAAAAAATTTTTCTCGAAAACCGTAAGTCCTTGAGACTTGGGACCACCACCATTGATCCTACGTGACATATATTACATTTTAAAATGTTAAGGTCATGGCTCACGCTTTTATGCCGATTTATTTTTAGTAACAGAATTATCTGTCCGAATTCGAAAACCCTTGTTAGCAGATAAACTCAGAAACCGTAATCGATTCTCAAAATCTGAAGAATACTAAATGTCGGCAGACCTATAGCCTATAGCATGCGAAATATTTGTTTTCAATCGACTTCCTATTTACGCGTTTTTTGACTCGAAAAGTGTCGCAACTCTTAAATTTTTTTTCCCGAAAACCGTGAGTACTAGAGACTTGGGACCACCACCATTGATCCTAAGTGACATATATTACATTTTAAAATGTTAAGGTCAAAGGTCAAAAGTCAAGGTCAAAGGTCACCATTGGTCTTGTTAGCACCATTTCTCAAAAACTATAAAAGATAGAAGCAGACAATAAATGGTAAAAATGCTCCTCTTAATTATCGGGACCTTCATTTGGTACATTTGACCCGAAGCTATGCGATGAACCGTTTTCTGAGATACAACCCCTGACTCATTTCGGTTAATCGGTTTTTTGCTTACAACTTGAAAACCGTTATAGATAATACAGTATACATATAGGTTTAAAGTGATCAGTAGAAAAAGAGCTTCAATTTGAGCAAAAGTCAAGGGTCATAGGTCAAAGGTCATACCATTGCAACAAGGTAATTGTTATAAAAAGACCTTAGCAACCATATATTTTTAGAATCAGAATAATGTACTTTACTGAAATATATCATTTCATGACTGAATTTGGCATTTTTTCCTTAGCAACGGGGATAAAATTTTTTGCTGAGCAAGACACAAAATCCCATAGTATCACATATATTTTCTGACTTTAGAGGGACAGTGGGAAAGACCTTCTCATTTCTTCTTAGAACAAATGGCGGTTTAATTTTGTTTTTGTCTTCTTCCGCGGAGGTTTGCCAAAAAGTGTCCCGACATATATTTCCGATACTTGTTACCATTAATTGGTCATATAAGCTTTTAAGCCGATTTATTTTTAGTAACAGATTATCTGTCAGAACACGAAAACGCTTGTTAGAAGATAAACCCAGAAACCATAACCGATTCTCAAAATCTGAAGAGTACAAAATGTCGACAGACCTATAGCCTTGATTTAGCATGCAAAATATTTGTTTTCAATCGACTTCCTGTTTACGCGTTTTTTTACTCGAAAAGTGTCGCAACTCTTAAAAAATTTGTTTCTCGAAAACGGTAAGTCCTAGAGACTTGGGACCACCACCACATATATAACTTTTAAAAATGTTAAGGTCAAAGGTCAAACGTCAATGTCAAAGGTCACTATTGGTATTATTAGCATTCTATTTCAGAAATCATAAAAGATAGAAGCAGACAATAAATGGGAAAAATACTCCTCTTACCGAAACCTTCAGTAAGTATATTGGCCGGAAGCTGTGCGACGAACCGTTTTCGAGTAACATCCCTTGACTTATTTCGGTTAATCGGTTTTTTTTTGTGCTTAGCAACAGACACAAAAGCCCATAGCATCACATGTATTTTCTTTCTTTAGAAAGACAGTGGGAAAGACCTTCTCATTTGTTCTCAGAACAAAGGGCAGTTTAATATCTTCTTACCATTCATTTAGACCAAAATAATTATATGACTTCTAATTTATTTTATAACTTAACCATATTTCAAATGTGTTTTGGACTATGATTTTGAAAAGTACATTTGATAGAAACTGTGAACAGACGAAATCTTTAAATAAGTCATGTTACTAAAAATGTCAACTGACTCTTTATATGAGATGTTCCCCTCTAATGACTACTTTTTAAAAAACCAACAAAATAACCGTTTATTGCATTAAATTTGGCTGTTGACAATAACTTAAAATAGCATACGCGAAATACCCAGAAGTATTATTGCCAGTGTAAGCAGGTATTACAATGGCAAATATACAATTTGCCCAAGACTTTTATGTGACATTACTTTTTAGTAACATTGGAATTTTGTTGATAGCACCACATTTCTGATTGCATAAGCATATTGAATTTTATTTGAAAATTTTGAAAGTATTTTATTATTTTGTATCTGTTTAAATTGAAAAGCCGATAATTGTGTTTTTGATCGATTTGTGATAAATATTACAATATTGACAAAAAATGACATTTTATCTTTGCCAAATGAAAAAGATTTTCATGGGTTGGTAAAATAAAACTTAATAATTCCATTCGTATAATAAAATAATGTTTTGACACACTTTTGTGAATGAACAGAAGGACGTTTTTAACAAAGGTCTTGCTTTCATTGAATTCGTTCCGCCATTTTGCAATTCCTATGTTTCTGTTTTCTTTTCTTTTACAAATGGGTATATATGATTGAATTTGTCAGTTGCTTAGAATTATACTCAACAATGACAGTTGTGTTTACCTTAACGAACGTTAAACAAGATTCTTCACTGGTTAGCTGTTTTAGTCAATCTGCTTGGATTGGTCTTTTGGTAGTGGATAATTCTAAAATCCAATTGCTTTAATATTAATTTTAGTTCGTATTTTATTTTCGCAGATTCGTCTTTTTCATCACTCAGGTAATTTATAGTAATGATTATTATATACCCAATTAATTTGTTTGATAAAGTGGTTGGTTTTTATATTTTTTGTTTTTGGAACCCTATATTTTTCCTTACGAATTGCACTATAATTAAGAGTTTTCTCATTATTTTGGGGTTTTCCCTTAACGCAAACCTGCTTTCTAATAAATCTAAATGGAATTCGGGAAGCGATTGCTCATTAACCAAATCCTATCCATTTCGATATTCATTTTGCGGAAAAGTTAATCAATCCCAAATTTATTTTATAAAAGGTTAAGAATAACTGCCAATTACCATTTTTAGACTCTATTAATCCATTTGATTTTAAGCATATCTGCATACGATTCAACATCAATCTTTGTTGTATTTTTGATTCTAACATCCGTGATGGTTAGCGCTGCTGGTGGAGTTTTAATTCCCCGAGGTTAGCCCGTTCCGGCATCAACACTTTTGTGTTGAAGAACACATTGAAGCTATGAAATTGTCCGCGTAAATTCAAAATTGTCAAAACACTAATGTTCTTCCTCCCCCAGGCTTAGGTTGATCATACATGTAGTCATATTTTGGTTTTATTGTTCCATGCTCTTTACTTTCCTAATTTAATCGTCCACATTCTTTGTGATCATTTTCTACATACAACCCAAGAACTTAAACTGAATTTTTTTTAAATTGATATCACCTACTTTGTCTCTAACGGCTTTAACTTCCCAATCCAAATACCATCTGTTTGATTTCTACTTAAATTAAGTGCCGAATATGTGTCAAACATTTCAATAATACTTAAAGCATGTTTTATTTCTCCTGTTAATTTAAGAAATAACGTTGTGTCATCTGCTAGGTGATATATTTGATTTTATGGAACCAGGTTGCTGTCATCCCTTCAGTTCTTTGGCCACAAAGCAGTTGCTCATTACGGAAAATCTCCTATTTTTTCTAAACCATATGTCAGTTTCTTATTACTGAAAATGACTTTTTTAATGGACATGACCAGTAGTTACTCGAGTGGTGTCTAATAATTTGCAGTAACTTCTTACTCGTCCAGAGCACCTACTCGTCATTATTTTTGTCAGGTTCGGGTAACATAATTCTGGTTTTGTTGTTGTTTTTCGTTTCTTCTTTCTTTCGTGTTTCTTTAACTCTATCCGAAATATGTCACTGCATTATTTCGTTTAACAAAAGGGTAAATCGGTAACCCGAGTCTACACACAACGATTAATTCAATATTTCAAAACATTATCTGAATCTGTAAAAATTTTTTACATTAATATTGTAAGAATCTTTTCCATGTAACGTACAATATAATTTGATTCATGTCAAGGATTACAATTCGGATCTTATAAGTCTTCGCTCTCAAAAATATGCAAAGTAAACAGAAATAAAAGCTGGAACAAATCATTTCCCCCCCCCCATAATTTCATTTGGATGATCTATGCGTGTATTTAATATTTTATTACCGCCTGCTATTTTATGCTTGTTAAAATCTGTACATAAATCTATATATTTCATTTCGTTACTTGAACTTTCTCTAACTATTCTTGAAACTGTAATTCATTTTTTTTTGCAGTCAGATACAACATATTCGTCATGTTTGGAGGAAATGTTTTTCAACAGACTGTTGGTATTCCAATGGGTACTAATTGTTCTCCTCTCCTCGCCGACCTGTTTTTATACTCTTATGAGGCTGAGTTCCTAGAAGCCTGCTGATGAAGAAAGAAAAGACACTGACCCAGACCTTTAATTTAACAATCCGCTATATTGATGATGTTTTGTCCCTCAACAATGCTAAATTTGGTGACTATTTACATTCAATTTACCCTAGTGAGCTTTAAATTAAAGACACCACCAATACACTAAGGTCAGCTTCTTACTTAGACCTACTTCTAGAAATAGACCAGGAAAACTACAAACCAGACTCTACGACAAACGTGATGACTTCAACTTTCCAATTGTCAACTTCCCGTTCATCGACAGCAACATTCAACACGCAGCTCCACGCGTTTGGTGTGTACATTTCACAACTTATACGTTATTCTAGATCCTGCGATCGGTATTCCCATTTTCTAGACCGATCACTGCTGTTGACTGCTAAACTACTCAAACAAGGGTTTTTTGTACCTAGATTGTTGTTATCTCTCCAGAAGTTCTATGGTCGTCACCATGACTTAATTGATCGTTATGGGAAATCAGTGCCTCAAATACGATCTGACATTTTCGGTGAGTCATAGGTAGTGTTTCCTATAAGTGGATTTGACTTTTCCCTAGACATGACAATTAGTAACTCGACGGGTGTCCAATTAGAAGTAGGCACTGCTTACTCGTCCGGAGCACCTGAGTGCACCCTTGGTTTTTATTGGGTTCGCGTTACTCTCTTTCAGTTTTTTGTGTTTTTGGTTTTTGTGTTGTGTTTGCCTATATCCGGATTTGTAACTGTCCCTTGACTTCTGGCTCTTGTTGTTCTGTAGGTTTTCTTGGAATACACATAGCATAATATGAAATATTGTAAAAGCATGTTATCGGAGCGGGTACAAATCATTAATAATACTTATGTGCACGTAACACACTTATCATTTTAATTAGTTTTGTCCACGGTAGTCTAAGGATTTCGTTGTAAAACAGGATCTAGTCTAGGATAAATATTTATGATAATATTGTTACTAGTATATGAGATAAATAAGAAACTCGTCCGTTTGGAACTTATTTCTATTCGCAAGATGTATATAGCCTTAGCCAGATTTGGTATACCGTTTTGACATTTTGATGATAA
The DNA here is from genome assembly GCA_944474755.1 of Limnoperna fortunei. Taxonomy (NCBI): domain Eukaryota; kingdom Metazoa; phylum Mollusca; class Bivalvia; order Mytilida; family Modiolidae; genus Limnoperna; species Limnoperna fortunei. The sequence continues at coordinate 38,979,306 of OX104113.1, forward strand.
AAGCCCTTCAACATCTTAATCATTTAGATTTAATTTTTTTGGATTTGAGCGCCACTAATTAATCGTAATTAGACTAAACTCTCGTCTGGCGTAGTAAATTCTATGACTGTTATCTTTGATGACATTTTATTTTAAGGGTTTTTATCGACTGACATATTTTAAACGTGTTGCCTGAAAATACATTACCAGAGTATTTTAATAAAACTCTTGTGCATGTAATTTCGTTGAAACGCTCTGCAATTTATTATTGAGGAGTCATTTGTTTAGAGCAATAAATGCAAAATATTATAACAGTATTTTAGCCTAGGGTTCATCGTTAACATTGCTGAATGAAGGAAAATAGACGAAATTCGAGTGGCCATATTAAGCATTTCCATTACTGTACACGTACAGAATAATGTTTGATAGAGGCAAATTTCCATACCAAAAACACAATATAATCGTGACAGAAAAAACTTGGTGAAAGGGAGAGAATTCAAACATTTATTATTTTGAAGTAGCAGATTTTATAGCATATTTTCGGAACACCTTGTTGCTTTACCGAATGTGTATTCCAAAAGATAATAAAGTAACAATAATAATACGACACCGGCCTATACATATTCAGCTAGTTTGTAAAACTAAAGTGTGGTTTTCTTCTGGGTGCATCGTATGGTTTATCGTTTTTCAATCATATATCGTAACGCTTTTCCGTGTGCACTTGCGTAGATTGTATGGTTTATTTCATTATAGATCTTTTCGTACAACGTTTTACAAATGAAATTTAACATTAAAAACTACTTTTTAAATATCACAGGGTTAGAATAATAAATTTAAGCAATCGTTAGTGTAAAAGGTTTTGTATATTAATCATTGAAAATTATTAATTGATAGTGAATGAATATATACATTTTTATAATTGATTAAAACGTTAGCGCACATTATTATAATTGAAACAGCTTAACATGTTATAAAGTGCACACAGCAAGACATCAGGTAGGCTGAATTTTAGAACCGTAATAACCCGATTTTAGTTGTATTATTTGTCTGATTAATTAATTATTCGTTGAAGACAGCTGAGATTGTGTTCACCTTTGACCTAAATGGATAAGGATTGTCATTTCTGCTGAAGGTCCCACGGTTTCAAGGGATTCCCTGTTTCATCCCCCCAAAAATGTAAGACATGATAAAAACGCAAATTTGCTTGCTGAAAGTAAAGAAATAACATAATCAAATAACATAATCATTGTTTCAACAAATCAAAAACCTCAACGCATAAACAAACGGCTGCAGTGAAAAAATAGAAATAATTGTATAAACAACGTGTAAAACTTGTTTAAACGTAAATTTGGTATACAAGTCATTAGTAGGTAATTACAATCCTTACATAGTTTAATTTTCTAATTAAATTATGCCAATTGGTTATTAATTCTTGAAGAAGTTTACTGTAATTTTCTTGATTATTATGTTTCCAGTTTGACTTGATACTGTAAAATTTAAATTACACCGTAACAATTAAGTGATTGACTGAGGAGGAGGGGGTGGAGAAGTACAAAACTTTACCCTTAAATCCATAACTGTAAATGTATTTATTACATTATAATCTATCCTTGCTCTGGGTTATCGCGACAAAAACACCGAATGATGTCGCTCAAAGTTTAATACACCTGTTCTCTGATAAGTTATGCAGGAATACCTGTAACCTAATTAACAACACGTCATTTTTATGCCCCCGCGACGACATGTCGGGGGCATTAAGTTTTACTCATGTCCGTCCGTCAGTCTGTCCGTACGTACGTACAAATTTCCGTCAAGCTTTTCTCAGAAACCGTACATGAAATTAATTTGGAATTTGGCAGGGTGGTTCAGTATTATAAGTTGTACATCCTAAGCGACTTTCAGACCTGTCGGACAACTACTTTCTGTTTGCGACTGGGCCGAATGAAAATGTGTTAACATGAGTATGAAAATTTCCGTCAAGCTTTTCTCAGAAACCGTACATGAGAACAATTTGAAATTTGGCAGGGTGGTTGAGTATCACAATTTGTACGTCCTAAGCGACTTTCAGACCTGTCGGACAACTACTTCCTGTTTGCGACTGGGCCGATATGAAAATGTGTTAACACGAGTATGAAAATTTCCGTCAAACTTTTCTCAGAAACCGTACACGAGAACAATTTGAAATTTGGCAGGGTGGTTCAGTATCACAAGTTGTACGTCCTAAGTGACTTTCAGACCTGTCGGACAGTAAAAAAGACATACCTAATAGCTGGGGCATCTGTGTCCCATGGACACATTCTTCAATTTTTTTAAATCGGAAGCGATCCGTGGTCACGTACAATTTCTTGATGTACGCTACATTACCAGACCCATTTTAACAACAGTGGACACAGATAAGAAAATAAATGTGATTTACCCCTAGTATTTTTTAAAACTAATTGAAATATATAACAGACAAAATTATAACAAATAAAAGTCAAAATTTAATGTACATAGACGCACATAGAATTGTAGAACAGGAGCACGTTAATATGTCTCAAATATGGTTTTTATTTTCTGTAGAGTGATCAGTAAGCTCATAATTAATTCAGTTCTATATCAGCATTTAAAATATGATTACATTTTCATGGTTTTTATTTTCTGTAGATTGATCAGTAAGCTCATAATTAATTCAGTTTGATATCAGCATTTAAAATATGATTACATTTTCAGAGTACAATTTACTAATAAAGTTTGTTTTGCTCAATTCCTGAATATTTTCATAAAATTACTTTAAAATGAAAAGCGTTAAAAAATAATAAAGATAATTACGAGTCGTTGTGACAGTCGCATTTTGTCTGATACAACGGAGAAAATGTCAGTGGCAGACATTTTTTGACTAATACAAAGGAAACACCGTTGTAAACGACGCTGTAACATACAAATTCTCGAAAGCAGCATTGAGGTAAATCGTATCTTGGCATATCAACCTCAAGCACACCCGTTGTTAGTTAATTATAAGTCGATTCCCGTTAAAGTGTCTATTCAATCTTATAATATCCGTGAGCGAAGGTACTGATTCTATCTTTCAAACTGTACCGTTTGTCGTCCATCCTGGTTGAAAAACTGGTTAGGGTGGCTTTTCATCAGCTTGTGTTTCACCAGCTTTGTTTCTTTTCGATGCAACGCTTACAATAATCAAATGTGACGTCCCGCAAGATGACGTTCGTTGACATACCCATCATCTCTTGGTGACCTGATTATCTAGCCCGTATGTTTATATCTTGACTCTCAAGCACACAAAGTCGTTCACCTTCCCAAGGCAGTCTAAACACCCCTTAGTTTTTATTGTTCACAACGCTTGCAATCCCTGATGGATGCACATTGGACAGTGGGCTAGTTCAAGGTGTCGATCTTGTTCTGCACGGGAGGAGCAATGTCCTGCTGAACGTCCTGCTTCCGTATCTAATATGCCAAGCTGCCACTATCGGTGAATATGAGTCCGATCGTTGTTGCCGTAGATTTACATTCTGAAGTTTTATTTGAAGTAGTACATCAGCATTTTCAAGAGTTTTAACTTTCAGCATGTTCTTTATTATTTGGAGCAATTGTAGTCTTAGTATTAGCTTACAGACCTTGGTGACCACGTTTGCAGGGGCCAGTGGGTAAACGTTATATTCGTTCTAAGCTTCTGTAGATACGCAAAGTCACAGTCGACCATATACCTATACTTGAGATCATCATGGCATGTTGGGACATAAGTCTCCGGTTTCACTCGCTCAAAACCAGCGCAGGATGAGGCTCCTATATGATCCATCCGCAGAGATGGTTAGCGTCGAGGTAGGTCAGTGTAATACCAAATAGAATCTACCTTGTAGATAATGCATCTCTCAAAGTCAACATGATATCTTCCAGTCCCAACACGTCGAATGCTAGCTTTATGTGGCCGTCGCGCAGGGTCTTGCACTGGAAGTACAATGGCATCAAGGTTATTAGTGTTTAATACTTTCTGAGCGAGAGCAAAGCCGTCGTGGGTGATGTGATTTGCGAACGCATGACCTTCTTCGTGTTATACAACTTCGCAATGTCAGCCATCCTTAGCTGCATCCGCTCCCTTGTAGAGTACCGACTGTTTGTAGTCCCCATGCGCATACTGGATGTAGTATGAAAACACCAAAGGAGTGTAATGCTGATAACGTTTTAAAAAGACCTTAGATAGTGTGAAATCTAGACTCTCGTGGAGCAGTTGTAATTGTTAAAACTTACAGTCGATCCTTTTGAAAGGACCGGTTTTTTCTAGCTGCAATACTCGAGTATATATATCAAAGATGTCCTGTCTAGAGAAATGAGATACAGCATAAGAAGACCCCATGATCGTGCCCTGATACTAGTGACCCTATATTAACACACATGATAACATCTTCTGATTTTACTATGAAATTCAGTAACGAAATGTGGAGAGACTTAATACATTCTCATTCAGCATCTCACTACACCACTAATCTGATGACGAACTTACAGTACATTCATGGATTTGTGACTGATGTTTCTTTTCTAAAACACATACATTATTCACTTAACAGATTTATATTCATTGATACATTTAACTTAACTAATCAATTCATATTTCAGATACAGGATACGTTTATTCACCGTGTTTTAATTTCTTTGTGTGGGTTTACCTTTATTTAATTCCCAAATCTATTTCACTGCCAACTGAATTTGTAAATATCTTTTCATTTTAACCGTATTGTTTTATGTAGACGTTTATCCGCCTATGCAGAAAAAAATTTGATGAGTTTGATGTCTCCTTGTACAGTGCGCTTTCTACTACCTTAATCGTATACTTTGAAAGCTGAGTTGGCCTTATAACACACATATAACTAACTAACTAACAAATAACGTTTTAAGAGGATGTATTTTTCAGAAAATAGATATGACATTAGTAATAAGATTATAAGATGGTGGTAAGAATAATAATTTCTTTCATCATAAACTCATAATTTCATCGATTTACTAATAGTGTTTATTTACGGGAAAAAAAGGATTTAGTTCTGATAAAAGTATTTTTTAAACAGTTATTTCCAAAAAGACAACATTAACTCAGAGACCTCTATTTTCTTGTTTTCATCGATAAAATGTCTACCAATTGCTTTCCATAATAATAAAAACTTACATTGAACAACATTTTGTAAATCTATTTTGTTAGTGCTATATTAAAATTCTCTTTCCCTAATCTATTAGAAAATTTGAAATTTCAGTGCTCAACACTCGCAAATAAGCTCTGAAACCACTATTTTTCATTTTAATTATGATTATTTGCAAAAAATGTTTAAAGAAAAATAATTTTAAATTATTTTCAGTGAACTCCCATTGTCATTAAGGTCAATTGCGCCAATTACGCCATAAGACGACATCTATTGTGACTCTATTCTTCATGTATCCTTACAGTTTGCACAGCTTTTTGCGGTTTAAATGTTTAATGCACATATTTTTAAACTTAAAGCTTTGTAATTCCTGAAACACATTTTCCAACAACACAGTAGGTCAAGGTGATTTTTTGAAATTTTTATTAAAACAAGGGTGTGGGCGCTATTAGACGTCATAAAACTACTTAAGGTAAATTGTCTATAATAAGTACATTTTGGCTTCTAAATATTAACGACTATTTAAGGGTTTAAGGTTTCCTGAGCAATCGATGTATAAAGTAAAAAATGACATTTAACACATCGAAACTCAAGAAAGACCGAATGCGCTAGTAAATCATATTTTAATCAACACTATTTCTACGAATTTACTTACATTAATTTGAATGAATATTGATCTGGATATGGTCACCTAGACTGAAAGGTTCATGCGCATTTTTGTCTGCGTCGTCGTCTGCACGTACATTTCTAATCCAGACACCCACATTGTACATCCATGCTCTATAACCTAGAGGACTGCTTTACTATAATAGGCATTTTACAAAATTGTAATCGTATTTGGTTATATTAACAGATTATCCTTACACTTAATACATGATATGTTCCATGTTGTCAACTTAATGTTTCTTTTGATTTTTTGTAATAATGTATCCAACTTATGTTTTTTAGCATTCTTCTCTCAACAGTTACTAAAATTGGAAATTGGGTCGCTTCTGAATTGCATGCATTCGTGTTTTAGACTGAATAAATCGGTAAGCATTCTTACCTTTAGTTGGGGATGTTAAGGTCCAAATATCACACGGAGAAAAAATTTCTGTAGTCAACAAGCACTGTACTGTAGGTCTTGTGTGATAATAATTCGCTTAACTTAAATTCTTGCATACCGGATTATTGATTCAGGATGAACAATTTTTTTTGGTAAGACATACAGTTAGGTGCAGTCCTAACATAACATAAAGTTAACTTAAACCAGTCCAAATCTCTGGTCAAAATCTCTGCTTTTGAGAAAAAAAATCTCTGCTTTTTGACCAAAAACCAGTCAATTTGACCGCTTTGACAGGACAAAATTTTGTCCAAATCTCTGCTTTAAATATTGTCAAATTCTCTGCTTTTGTCAAGTGGACAAAAACGGTCCAAATCTCTGCTTTTGTCAAATTGACAAAAACGGTCAAAATCTCTGCTTTCAAATGTCACGTGACAAAAATGTCCAGTGGACAAAAATTGTCAAAATCTCTGCTTTTCAATTGTCACGTTGTCGCGTGAGATCTGCAAGTCCCGTGAAAATTGCAAGTTCCGCTTCCGGTATCCGGTAAAACTTGCAACTCTCACGTTGGGCATCGTGAGAGTTACAAGGTTGTGAGAAACGCAAGTCTGCTATAAAATGCAACTGTGCACATTTTAGTAAAAATAAAACAAGTCATTATTTCATTACATAAATAAAAGAACATTTGTATGTAAAGGAATAAATAGTTAAACGTAGTTTTAGGAATTACTTTGGCGTAACAAAATTTGATGTTGTGTAAAGTAAAAGTAAAAATAGCAATATAATAATGTCTATATAAATTACGCTTTTCGTTTCTGTAAGTAGTTAATTGTATAATGCATAGTAAAATATTGATATACTTATAATGTAAACACTATATATCAACCATCTTGCATTTACGAGATTTGACGCACTGTTGTGATATATCGCACAAAGATTTTTCCTCCTTATATGAATTCTCTAACCCTTTTTATTGCAAGTTGATTTTGTACCATGTTAACTTTTGAACCAGCTGTGATAGAGACGTAAAGTTGTAATGGTCATCATTGACATTTACCTTTGAAAAAGGTCACAAGGTAAAGGTCAAAGTTAAATGTTGAAATAATTATTTAGGTTTATCTAAATTTAAATAAAGTACTTTTACATCCATGCGAATTTTAAGTCTGGTAAACCGAGGCAGTGATTGCCTATAGTGAACTGCTGAAATATTGTAAGTTGACCCAAGTGTTTAAATAAGTAGTTTTACAGCCACGAGATACGTAAGTCGGGTCAAACCGAGGCCATGACTGACTAAGTAGTAGGCAACTGAAATATTATAGGTTGACTATAAATGTTTAAAAAAAAGTACTTTTATACAGCCATGATAATGACAAGTCATGTCAAACCAAAGCACTGATTGCCTATAACGGTCTACTGAATTGCAAGTAAGTGTGCATGCATGAGAATTGCACTTGATTAAAGTCAAATCGAGGCATATATGGATTAAAGATGCTGGTCATTTACATTTCATGTTGTTTAAAATATTCATTTTAGTTGAAATACAATTTTTTCTCAAGTTTAATATCATATAATATAACAATTTTATCCTTTGATTAAATAATATGATCACATAAATTACATTTATGATCATATAATATCCACGGGATGTTAATAGTTTACGATTAATAACTTTACTTAAAAATTATCTTTTTGAAATAAAAAGTATAAATTGGCCATATAATAAACATATTCAATTTTCTTATCATTATTCTGTGTTGACAGAACTTAGATCATTTATTTACCCCCTTCTCTAATATACCTATAAAACCGGAAATTTTGAATAGAAAGGAGTCAAACTTGCGTTTCTCACGGCGGAAGTGACTTTTAAACAAAATATATTTTGCACATGCGTGCTTGCAATTTTCACGGGACTTGCATATCTCACGCGACAACGTGACCAAAATGTCCAGTGGACAAAAATTGTCAAAATCTCTGCTTTTCAGTAGTCACGTGACAAAAATGTCCAGTGGACAAAATCTCTGCTTTTCAATTTTCAAGTCACAAAATGTCCCTTTGTACAAACAGTCAAAATATATGCTTTATTTAATCATTTCGTTGAAAATTGTCAATTAGACGATCACCAAAAATTAGTTAACGAAATCTAAGGCAGTCTATTTTAAAGAACGCGATTTCTTTCCCGTCCGCGTTTCGGTAAATGTATAGCAAGCCGTTGTTGTTACATATTTACACTGTAGCTCTCCCTCCATTTCTATTATTATTATGTTATTGTTATTATGATTGAGCAATCATATTTTTTGTGTAGTTGAATAAAAATATGAAAGTATAAATCCTAACCTGAAATATTTTTATTTAATAATAAATACTGTTACAACTCACCTGTATGTCGGTATCATTAAATCTATTAATATTCACTTTTAATTTCACACTAAATAATATTAATTAGTTTTCAAATCTTGGCTGCCTACATCTTAGGATATGCGTTTTAACCTCAAATCCACAATTTAAAACAAATCACCCATAAAATCCCAAATTAAAACCTCTTCTTCATATCAAATCACTCCTGAGAAAATAGAAATATAAAATTACAACCATATTAAATACATTATATCACTCCAGAAACTTTTGCGATGCAATTAAAAAACATATTTCTCATACAAAATCACTCCAAATACTTAAACGATGCAATTGAAAACCCTATTTCACATATCAAATCAATCCTGATCCCATAGCAATGCAATTAAGAACCATATTTCACGTATGAAATTAATCCTGAGACATTTATAATGCAAATATAAACTATATTTAACATATAAAATCAATCAGGGTACTATAGCAATGCAATTTAAACCATATTCCACATATAAAGCTACTCTGGAGACCTTAGCCATGTGATTAAAAAGAATATTTTAGATATAAAATCACTAAAGAAACTAAAGCTATGAAATTAAAAACTATATTTCACATATAAAGTTACTCTAAAGACCTTAGCCATGCAATTAAAAACCATATTTTGCATATAAATTCAATCCTGAAACCTTGGCAATACCATTAAAACAAATATTCAACATATAAAATCAATCCTGACACCATAGTGATCATGGTGATGGAATTAAAAAACCATATTTCACATTTAAAATCAATCCTGAAACTTTTAAAATACAATTAATATCTATATTCACATATAAAATCTCTAATGATACTGAAGCAATGTAATCAAAAACCATATTTCACATATAAAATCACTCTGGAGACCTAAGTGATGCAATTAAAAACCATATTTAACATACAAAATCACTAATGACACTGAAGCAATGAAATTAAAAACTCTATTTCACATATAAAGTCACTCTGGAGACCTTAGCCATGCAATTCCAAACCATATTTTACATATAAAATCAATCCTGAGACAATATAGATGGAATTAAAACCATATTCTGCATATAAATCAATCGAGAAACCTTGACAATACAATTAAACAATATATTTAACAAATAAAATCACTAGAAAGACTTTAGCAGTGTAATCAAAAATTATATGTCACAAATAAAATCACTCTGGAGACCTAAGTGATGCAATTAAAATCCATATTTAACATATAAAATCAATCTCGAGACTTTAGCAATGCAACTAGAAACCATATTTCACATATAAAATCAATCCTGAAGCCTTGGTTATGCCATAAAAATCAATATCTCACATATAGAATCACTCTGGAGACCTAAGAGATGCAATTAAAATCCATATTTAACATATAAAATCAATCTCGACACTTTACAAATGCAACTAGAAACCATATTTCACATATAAAATCACTCTGGAGAACTAAGAGATGCAATTAAAATCCATATTTAACATATAAAATCAATCTCGACACTTTACCAATGCAACTAGAAACCATTTTTCACATATAAAATCATTCCTGAAGCCTTGGTTATGCCATAATAAACAATATCTCACATATAAAATCACCCTGGAGACATAAGAGATGCAATTAAAATCCATATTTAGCATATAAAATCAATCTCTAGACTTTAGCAGTGCAAGTAGAAACCATATTTCACATATAAAATCATTCCTGAAGCCTTGGTAATGCCATATAAAGCAATATCTCTGATATAAAATCACTCTGGAGACCTAAGCTATGCAATTAAAATCCATATTTAACATATAAAATCAATCTCGAGACTTTAGCAATGCAACTAGAAACCATATTTCATATATAAAATCATTCCTGAAGCCTTGGTAATGCCATAAAAACAATATCTCACATATAAAATCACTCTGGAGACATAAGCGATGCAATTCAAAACCATATTTCACATATAAAATCATTCCTGTGACCATAGTGATGGTAAAAAAAACTATATTTTACATATAATATCAATCCTGAGACCTGAGCTATACAAGTAAAAACCATACTTTTATGTATAAAATAACTCTGGGGATATTAGTGATGGAATTAAAACCATATTTTACATATAAAATTATTCCTAATACCCAAAAGATGCAACCAAAATGTGGGTTTAACCATTGTAAATATAAGATATTTTACATTATTGTTGAATTGTTGTGTACTTTAATAAGATTTAGTTGTTAAAATACAGAACTCTCATAGATTTTTAACCTTTTTTATTATTACATGTATCACACATTTTGGATATTGAATGTACTTTCAATTGGATACATGTAGACTTAATTTATATTTTGAATGATTGCTAAGATCAAGAGTTGTAATTTATATTATGATATCGAAGAATTGCTTGAATGATAGATATTTATATAACAAAGATATGTCTCACTATATTGGACTATACAGTCGTTAATATTTAATTAAAGGAAACAACGGCGCAATAAGTTATATGTTTCCGAGCCGTAAGATTTAAAACATTTGATATCCTACAGAAACACGTAAATAACAAACAAAACTTCAATTCTTTCATTAACTATAATTTTGTATTTTATCGAATGTTTTTTTTTGGTAGTAGGATTTTAATAAACGACAAAGGATTTGATTTTCATCTTTCGTATACCTTTCATTCCGACAAAGCCAGATAAAATAAATGGACGTACGGTACAACCAGTCGGTCTTTCGTAAAAAAAATTGTCAAAAAACATTAAAAGGTAAAAGTTAAAAGTGTTTTAAAGTGCAGTCGAAAGGTTAGCAAGTTGACAAAGTGGACATAAATTTCCAAAATAAAAAATGTCCAGTGGACAAAGTTGTCACGTGACAAAATTGTCACAAAAAATGTCCTGTTGACAAACCTGTCACGTGACAAAATTGTCAAGAGAAAAAAAATTGTCCAGAGGACAGAAATTGTCAAAAGAAAAAAGTCCAGTGGACAAAAATTGTCAAAAGAACAAAAATGTCCAGTGGACAGAAATTGTCAACAAATTGTCAAATGGACAGAAATATATTGAAAAAAAAATTGTCAAAAGAACAGCCCAAGTTAACTTGGGTTGTCAAAATCTCTGCTCAAACCAGTCAAATTCTCTGCTCGAAGTTAACTTAAAGCAGTCAGAATCTCTGCTTTTCAAGTTAACTAGCATGTTATGTTAGGACTGCACCCAACTGTATATAGCAATTTTAATTTGACACAGAAAAACTTTGGCCTGAAACTGAAATAGGAGAGAAATTATTCATTATTTTTAATAAATATAATTCTAATCTTAATAATAATAAAAAAATTGATGTTTTATAGACTTTTTACTACGGTGAAAATTTGAAAAAATGGCGATAGCATTTCCAAGAAAGTTCAACAACAAATGACCACATGGATTGGGGGCAAGAAAAAGTATACGTTACTTTTTAAAGCATCACGAGATACATGTGCTGCCACGGTATTTCATAGCAAATGTAATAATGTAGGGCCAACTCTGACGATCCTCAATAACACGCAGAACTCAGTATATGGTGGATACACAGCCATCAACTGGAGGAGTACTGGTGGTTATATTGTTGATCCAAAGGCTTTTCTTTTTAGACTCTACCAGAATGGAACATGGAAACCTGTACAGATGACAGTGAATAACAATGGGTTGAATGCTATATATGATACACCCACGTGTGGACCGACTCTCGGAGGAGATCACGATCTATATACTTTCCAGCAAACGATAACTTGGAACGGTACATGCTTTCCACTAAACGGCTATACAAAATTTGGTACTTCATATAACATGAATGGTGAAAATTACGATTCAGTAGCTGATGGACATTTACAGGTCAAGGATATTGAAGTCTATGCGGTACAATGTAAATAATTAAAACATATACCATCTGAGATGATTTTTGGTTTGATAAGCACTCTTTTAGAAAGTAATACATTTTTGAATAGTTCTGCTAAAACCAGTTGATTTTTCGTTTTATCACATATCATGAGAATATACAGGAAATATAATTTATAACGGCTTTGGGAAACACGTTATGAAGGTATATTATTAACTTACGCTTGATCGATTTCGATTCGCCTATACCGTGTTTGGGATCGAAACATTAGAATACATCGACATGATTTGGTTCTTGTTTCTTCTAAATCAACAATAAAAATCATAACATGGTAGAATTAAACCATCTGACAAACCATCTGTATTTTATTGTTAGTGGGGCAGGAATAAGACCTCTCGTCTTATTAGTTTCTATTGCCGTCAATGATGGTGGACGACAGATTGACAACAATATTGGTATTAGCTTTTGATATTGGCTTACGCTTTGCTGCAGCAACGTTTTCCAGATTTCTTTTCGTTTGTAGTTGGTTTAACGGTGGCTTAACGGGAATGATACCATCTCTCGAACATTTTTTGTTTTGTTTTGATTCTAAGTTCGTTGTTTCTATAGACCTTATTTCATCAAGTCGTCTTTGTTAACTTCTTATATTCCATAGATGTCAAAATACGTTTAGAACTATCTATCAAATTTGCTATTTTTTGTTCCAGTATTTCATGCTGGTGGACGCATAAGACTCATAGAGCAATCGAATAAAATTCGGAATCCGAAATTTTTTAGATTGAGCACGAGTTGTTTGTGGTGACAATTTAATATGTAACCCTATCTGTATAATGTCGTTCGAGATTAGGAGAGAAACGTACAAGCCAGTGTCAGAACTGGTCACTTTATTCCCTTAACGGCAGAAGTATAAAAAAAACTAACAAGAAATAACGTCACCTCCTGAATTACAAATCTGGAATCAAACACACACATACATACGCACAAACATACACAACACAAAACAAAAAACAGCCAGAAAGTAAGTAATCCGAACTAAAACAACATGGTTGCACTTCGTACCTTTCTAAAACAATCTGGAGAATTGGGTAAGTGGATAAGGCCTTTTCTTATAAATATCTATATATAAATATGTTGTCCAAATATGTTTTTATATGTTTTTATCGTTAGGAAAACACCCTATATCAGTCACATGTGCTTTGCTGAGCTTAGCTATGATTTTAAATCGCTCTTTTCAGTTTAATCCTTCGTTGCCAATATCTCCAGATATGCAAGGATTTTAAACAAAAGTCCACAATTATCAGACAAGATTCATTGTGAAGTATTTGTCCTAGATGGTAGCACTGCTGATGTAATACCAGAGAAAGTGATATAAAGAATGAAGAAATTACAAAGTCGAATGAATCAAAGAGGTTTGTGAATGTTTAAAGTTGTTTTTTGAATGCATTGCAAATATTTTTTCTCATACTGTTTAGCTTTCATAACTATTTCTCAAACATGACAGTTCTTGTGATTTGACCATGGGATAATGGCTTAGGGTGTTTATTATTGTGAATAGCGGAACTATCATTAATACAGTATTGTACCGTTGGAAGTATAAGTATTTTAATAAAACACTTCAAACTGTTCTAGTTTAAAAAAAAAGCTTCACACAGAAATCAAATTAGTTGTTTTTAAGTTGCATTACTTTGATTCTTTGTTGTTTGGAATTTTTATTTCTAGGAATACCACAGGTTGTTTTGCTAACAAAGATTGACAAAATCTGCCAGGAGACAGGTCAGATTCGTCACAGGTGTTCTACAGTCGTACGGTACAACAGGCCATTGACCGAGTTTCGCAAGTGATGGCTCTTCCGAGATCACACGTCCTTCCAATGAAGAATTATGAGTCTGAGATGGAATTTAATGATCATGTGAGCATATTGACCCTGATGACCTTGCAGCAAATGTTGCATTTTGCAGACGATTACATGTACAACTATTTGGATCAAGTAGAGGAAGGACTACTGCAAAAATTAAATATAAAGGAATAACTTTTAAAGTTCCATTTATAAATGTTTTGTAATTAAAAAAACATATTTTTATGGAACACCACCCTTTTTACCACTCTTGTCAAAGAATCAAGAGACAATAGTCCTTGTTTGATTCTAACAGATCACTGTTTAAGGGTGCATATCATTTGATTTGTAGAACCGGCTCTGCTTCGCTATACAAAACCAACGATTGTATACTATTTGATAACTGCTTAATTTGTGAAAGGACCATACTGGTAAGGTTTCCAATACTCGATTAAGTTCTGTCGAGCCCATTACCATGTGGCCGATACAGAATGCTCTCTTGCTGGAGGTTGTTTTTTTGACAAAATAAACACCTGTTTGTAAATTTCGAAAAAAGTTTTAGTAAGCTTTCTGTTACTACCAAATACGCCATACTTTTTCGGTCGAAGACAAAATTTTTCCCGTTGACTCATCTCTTTTTCCGATTGCTTAATTGCATGTTGACTTGTTCTGGTCCTGAAAATGTACAGCTAAAATACAGCTCGCTGGAAGTTAGGTAAATAAGTAATCATTCACCTTAATTTGTGTCTTATTTAATTATAGTTTCTCACTCTTTACAAGCATGTTTCATAGGCATGTTTGTATTTTGGAAATATTCCACTTATTATTGATTTAATAAATTGTAGTCGTTTTAATCTATTTTCTTGGAAGAAACTCTAAATACTCATACTGCTCAGTCGCAATCAAAATTTTGCTCCAGTTGACCCATCCTATTTTCCCTCCCTGATTTATTTTATTTTCGTACTTAATATAGCTAAAATACTGTTTGCTGGACGTGAAGCATGCACTCAGTCAATTAACTTTATTATTGTATTATTTTATTATAATGTTTTCCTCTTTAAAATCATGTGTTTAAGAAAGATATGTAATTTGGAAACTTTCTTCGTAACTATTATCCGTTTGATACACTTTTCTCGTTTAAATCCATTTTCCTAGTGGGCAGTCCGGAAACATTTATTTCTATGGAAGTCTGGAAACAATAAATTTATTTTCCAATAAATCTTTTCTTTAGCTGGCTTTTGAACATTGTTAACTTCCTGGCAATTTATTAATTGAGAAACCAATGTTTGTAAGCACTTTATGCAAAATAAAGGGCAAATGGCTACAATAAAAAAATCTGTATATGCATTACAATAGAATAAGGCATTGTTGCTTTCCTCTTGCTTTGTTGAGTACCTGTATAAAGCAAGAAGCCATATGCATCCCCTTGCTCAGTTCATAGTCCTCCACAGTTATGAAAAGAGTTTCAAAAAAGGAAACGCCTCCCCCAAGCGTTTTTTTATCTACCTCAATTCTTTCGCAAAATGTTTCCATGTTTTTATCACAAGTACTTGGGGTCAGGATAATTTTTATGAAATAATATGCTAACAAATGAATTTGACATGTATCATTGCGAAATATTGCCTTCGTAAAAATAATAAATTTCTCTTAATTATACTACAACATCCAAGTTCTAAAAAATAGCACAAGTTTTATTTACCCCTACATGTTCTTAAAAAGGTAACCGTTCCGAGTGTCCAGTCAGGGATGAATCATCTTCGTTTAATGTTCATTTGGAAACTACCACGTTATATCGTATTTAATTCAAAGTCGGCGTTTTCTTCTATTCAAGCTAACCAGATCTATTCAACTCGGGACGGAAGTCATTTCAAACATTCAGTAAAAACAAGACCTCTAGATATTGCTGAAAATTGCCTTAAGTGGCGTTAAACACCATTCAAACGAACAAAACAACGCTCTGAAATACATTGCGAAACAGCATTAAATTATTTCACACTTGTTTGTACTACTATCACAAAAAAAATAAATATTGATAACTTATTTGATTGATTTTTTTTTCAAATAAAAAAAGTTTGATCTAACGATCACTGATACCCCCGCCTAAATTAAATTTTTTTGCTGTTAAAATTTTAAGGTTTTTTTGTAAACTGGTGAACTTGGTCTCTATTGGAATTCAGCTTATAGCTATGTAATAATATTCTAAAGTTTTATTGAAACCAAATGCAAACTTTTTTAGTTATTGTATGGAAACATCTTTTTTTGATAAAATTCATAACATTTTTGGAAACTGTGACTTTGAAATTAGAAATTTGATGAATTTCCCCAAACATCGAATGGCTTCTTACTCACCTAATATGCAACTATATCACAAATTTTCAATTGACATCAAATGCAAACTTTTCAAGTTAATGTCCGGAAGCAACTTTTTGTAAAAATGTGTAACGTTTTTTGTCCACTGTGACCTTGACCTTTGACGGAATTCCTCCAGAATCAATAGGCTTCTTACCCACCTGATATGTAACAATATCCCAAAGTTTTATAGCAAGCGTTTTGAAATATCATACAGAAACCAAATGTGGACGGACGAGTGGATGGACGGACGGACGGACATGAATACCATTATATACCCCGACTCTGTCGAGCGGGGTATAAAAATTAAGTGCGACACGCTCATCTTGCGGTCGTATTAATTTTGGTGTATTGGTTTAGACAAGTCGCCGCGAGCGAATCAATTCGCCATTCATACAATCCTTGTAAATAAATATCGAACTTCTTTATTGTTTTGTTTATTAAATTGTTGCATTTTTTTTTACTTGACAGTGAGTTTAAAAAAGAGGAAAATGTTCTACAATAAAAATCAATCAATCCATCAATC
The DNA here is from genome assembly GCA_944474755.1 of Limnoperna fortunei. Taxonomy (NCBI): domain Eukaryota; kingdom Metazoa; phylum Mollusca; class Bivalvia; order Mytilida; family Modiolidae; genus Limnoperna; species Limnoperna fortunei. Next base: position 38,996,388 of record OX104113.1, read on the forward strand.
TATAAATAAAAGCAAAGAATCGCGCGAAACTAACCCTTTAACACCCCAGTAGCTGGATATATTTTAATTGCTACTGTGCTGAGCAAGATGATAAAGCCACGTGAATTTAAACCCTTTTAAATGGGGGTGAGGTGAAATATGGCCAAATACCAATTTGACTACATAGGACATAGAACACTCGCACTAGTATTGTTTTTTCTTAGTGAGAAGCTAAATATTGATCTCATTATTTGTAAAAATTACTAAACGTAAATTTAAAATGCTATTAAAAAGGAGAATTAGACAAAAAAATTTAAAATACTGGGAGCACCTAAAACTACATATGATGAAGATCGTGGTACATTTAATACCTATTTTGATTACTAATCAGCCTTTGGATATGAATGTTTTTTCACCAAGATAATCAATACATTTCAGCCATTTTATGACAGTTTTTCTTTTAAGTTATGGCTGCCGTCTTGTGAGCTTGACGTTCAGAAAACCAATACCAAGTTATTTTGTGACAATTTTTGCTAGTATTTTTAGTTAAGATTTGGATGCATTTTTTGCTCAATATAAAAAGTATCACCCATGTAAACATGATATAAATATAGTGTACAATATTGTATAGATATCATTGTCATATTAAATGTTAAGCAAATAGCTATGGTATTCATTACACTCCCAAATAATGAAAGATATCATCTGTATCAGAGATATATGATATGTATAATTCAATGTATAAACACTTTAAAGAGATAACAGATGAAACTAGGACACACTGTATGAATTAAAACAATAATGAACAGACAAAAGAATCCACACAAACGCCGATAAACCAGGTGCTCTCGTAGTGTAAGCATTTCCGCAATATTAATGATTGGTGTTAAGTGTCAATTTTGGAACATTTGAAGCAAAAACTATTGAAGGTAATATTGTCTCATAAATCTTTTTTTACTACTAGCTTGTACATTTACTGGCCATGAGGTTTTTGTTTGTTTAAGAAAGATATTCCTGCAAGTTTAAGTTAAGTAGGAGTTTAAATAATCAAATATCATCTAAGTAAATAATCGGAAATAATCGGCAAATCATTTTCTCATTTACATTGTGTCATCTACCTGCAATTTTGACATCGAATACCTTGTAAATGTGATTGATAATGTCCAGGTGAGAACAGTTCTCCAATGTTTTCCACTGATGCTGATGATCTCATCTCCGATTTCCAAATCAGAATTGTTGGCAGGGGAGCCTGGGAAAATAACAGAACATATATATTGGCAGACAAGCACTTTTTAATGACAGCTGATTTAATGACAGAATTTTAACAAACATCTATCCAGGGCAAAAACAACACTGTACTATCCCGAATTTATCAATATTCTATTTTCAGGATTAAAAATTAATACAAATTCATTCATATTTATAATTTTGCAAATTACATTAATCAAATGCTCAGATGATTTACTGAGTAATGTAATAATTCTATCATAACATGAAATAATACCAAAAAATTAATAATTGTGCTAAAAAGTAACTTTCTATAAACAAGATTTGCTATACCCCAAATAGAAAGTATTTACGAGATATATTACAGTCGTGTCTATTGGTTAGTCAGTCTTCAGACGAAATTAGGGCTATTGTTGATCTGATTTTGATTTAACTTTACAGGACGTGTATTTATACCAAGCCTAGTTGCACATAATGACCTGTAAGGCCTAAATGAATTCTGACGCTTGTTATATATATTAAGGTGGATTTTAATTTTAACCTTACATGACTGGTCAGTACCAAGCCTATTTTCCTTCAGTTGGATTTTAATTTTAACGTTACACGACTAGTCAGTAGCAAGACTAGTAACCTTCTGTTGGATTTTGATTTTAACCTTACATGACACGTCAGTACTATGCCTACTTACCTTTGGTTGGATTTTAATTTTAACCTTGCATGACTGATCGATACAAGGCCTAGTTACCTTTGGTTGGATTTTAATTTTAACCTTACATGACTGGTCAGTAGCATGCCTACTTACCTTTGGTTGGATTTTAATTTTAACCTTTCATGACTTGTCAGTACCAAGCCAAGATGCCTTTGGGTGGATTTTTATTTTAACCTTCCATGAATGGTCGATACCAAGCCTAGTTACCTTTGGTTGGATTTTAATTTTAACCTTACATGACTGGTCAGCACCAAACCTAGTTGCAACTATCGTTACCACATTATGACATGCTTGATTTTACATGAGTTTATGCCCTTTATTTTATTTATTGCATTTTTGTGTTTCTTAGTACTTCGCAGCTAATTTGCATCAAATTTAGATTTAACTTCATATTACTGGTAGTACCAAGTTTAGTCACATCAGAGACAAACAATGACATGTTGGAGTTCACATGAGTAATGGTCCTTTATTATATTTAATGAATGAATTTTTCTGCGCTTTTGCCTGATTACCTTTTGTCGGATTTAGATTCACGTAAAAGGTAAGTACCAAGAGTACTTACACATATTGTTGTCACATCCCTACTGACTTGATTTTCATTGAGTTCTTGTTATATTTATTGAATTTACTTTGCCAATGCTATTTCTCTGTTACCTTTGGTCAGTTTTTTATTTAAAATCATTGCTTAAAGTATCAAAAATCGTTGGCATGTCATGACCATGTTAATTTTACATGAGTTATGGCTCCTTCATATTTAAGCAGTATTTGGGGGTATATAACATAATCCAGAATTAACTTACATAATATAATCCAGAATTAACTTACATTAAAAAAGTAAAAAAAGTAATTTGCTTGGTTTCCACATAGACAGTAAAATGCAAAGATAGTGATATTATATAATTATAACAGTCAAAACTCAAAAAAATTGTTTTGCAATTCATTCAATAATTAATTTATACCAATATTGTTCCAGAATCCCAATTTATACCACTCAATAATTGTGTTGAGACTTTAAGCGTAATGAGATTTATCCCTTCAAATGATGTCATGTGTGGCATTGTAAAATAATTACTTGCGTTTTCATGAGAAACTTTTTTAAATGACGCGTTTTTTAAGAACTGTAAAAGTCTGAATATAAGTTTATCATCATGTCCACTGTCTGAATGAAAAGAAAAAGTCCTATAGTAATTATTTACTAAAAATGTTTCCCAAAGTTATCGGAAACATGTCGTTATTTAGGAGTGTTGCACACCAGTCTGTTATTAAGGATTGTTACACACCTTCGTTATTTAGAAGTGCTAGTGCTACGCACATTAGTCTGTTATTTAAGAGTGGTACACAGTTATTTTGGAGTATTACACACCATATGTAGTCTGTAATTTACGAATCTTCGACACCTTGGAAATCTTACACACCAAAGTTAGTTATTAAGGATAATAGTGTTTTCCACCGTAGTCCGTTATTTCAGAATGTTACATACCTAAGTCTGTAGTGTAGGAGTGTTACACACAATATTGCTACAAGATGTTCTCTTGTATCCTAGAGTGGTAATATTTTACAGAGATTTTACAAGGTCAAGGGAACTTGCCCATGATAACTGCCCCACCCCCTCGAAAATTTCCCCGTACAATTACCACCATAGGACACTTGCCCCCTACTATCTATTTGTCGTGTTTTAAGTTAACTCATGCTGCCTTGCATTTTGTTTGTCATTTTGATTTAAAAAAAAATACAGATTATTTTTTTATATCAATAACATACAGCATGAAAGCAGTCATAACAAAACGTAACTAGGATAATATATCAGTTTATTACATGTACTATGTTGAAAGCACTGATTACAGTGTATAGATTGTTCAGCACTAATGTCACCTAAGCATCAAAGTCGTAGGCAATAAATTGGTAAATTAACTATGATTATCTGTAATCAAGTAATCAAGTTCAAATAAAGTTTACTTAATGGTAATTTGTAGCACACTTTACAAGGTGTAGATGGCTTTAGCTGGATTTGGTATATCATTTTCGAATTTGATGAGAATAGATCTACAGCATCATAATTAATTTATGTAACCGTAAAATCCAGGGTAAAGTAATAATAACAATGAAAGAATTCAACATATTTAATTTGATATAAATTTTCCAAGAAAATTACATCTCTAATTTTTTTTTTTTTGGGGGGGGGGCTCAATGACAATTATCAGAAAGCAGTTGTCGGGGTGGGGTCCCATATTACAACGATAATCTAGTGCTCTGATGGTAAATACCATAAAAAATAACAAATATCAAAACAATCAAAGCAGTTATTTATTATGAATAATATATTAATATACATGTTAGGTATAGACATTAGCTGCCGTCCGTCTGTGTCGTACACTTGTATAAAAATCTTCCTTCTAATCTCCTTCAGCCAGCTGAATTATATCTGGTGACCACGCTTTTAACTTAACAGTTCAAGTTGTTGTTAGGAATAGAACACAGAGATGAGTTTCTGTAATTGCTTGATATCTACAGCCAGTTGGAATCAAATTTAAATTGATTAGTCAACATTTATTTATGATCATTAAAAATGTTTATGAATTTCTTAATATTTTAAGGCTACCGCATACATGACCAACTTCTTGTCTTACGTACAAGTTACTTCGACAGCCTGCTGACATCAAAGAGAATCTTAGGCGGTGTACTTGAGCAACTCTACTCCAGAGCTTTATACTGTCGCCTGTAGCCAGGTTAATCAGGATTTAACAATTAAAAACCTAATGGACTAATGGACTTGCAATTGATAAAGGTCATAAACTGTACACTTAAGTCGCTTAGCACACTGCAGCCCACTTAAAACAAGGTGAACAATTTTTTTTTTCCACGTGTCTTTTTGTGGTTAAATCTGATGCACACGAACAATTAGTTGCGTTTAGTTGAATTGCCTTCATCTTCTGTTGAATTCTCTTTGCCTTTATCCCCTTGAAATTACAAGATAGAATCTTGAGAAATGTCCATCTAAAGTCAACATTGCACAAGGCATACAGGAAAGGGTTGATTGTGCTGTTGAGGTAGCATAACCAGTAACCTACAAATATCAAAATTGTGACTCTCACGTAAATATTCAAAGAAAAGATTAATGGAATAACAAAACGCAAATTATTTTTCAAAGATTTGAAATCTTTTATTAATCAACCACTATAGAATCAAACTGATATCATACTCATTCACTCCGTGAACAGGCTTGATGTTGACAAATTTTCATTTCAATTCCTTTAAAAAAATATCAGCACTCGATAACAAAATGATTAACATTAAACGAAAAATGTTTTCACATCATATCGGAATAAAATAATAAAAATTTTATTTTTAGATATACGACACAGTCAGGCCTTATCAAAGATTAGCAAAAATATAATCTTTCAGATTTAATCAGACTTCTCCCTTTGGTACACAACATTTTCTATTTTGATAATGATTACACACTCTTTGTGTGCAAGCGTGATAATTTTGAATAATGTGAAGTGTGCAATGTTGTCAATGGCTTTGGCAAAGTCCATGACAATAGGGCTAGTTACTATAGAATGTTACTGTTATTGTTTGAAGCAAGTTCTTGTATGAATGAGATCCGTTGAGTTTCACAAGATCTAGATTATCTTAAGTCATGCTGTCAAATAAAATGGTTTTTCATTTCAAAGTTGTGAATTACAAATACAAGTTAGTGAGATTGAACGGCAATTTTCAGGTTTTTATTTCTCCCCCTTTATTGAACATGGGTGCCACTTATAATATTGTGATATGTATAAATTTTATACTCACCAAAGTGATAGACTCCACTCGGAACACATTCTTGACAGAAGGTAGATATTATTACATTAACATGATATGGCATCCACGTCATAATAAACGCAAGGGAATGGCGCTTAAAGTCTTTGCAGCTTTGTCGTTCTCCCTTTCTGCTTTTGTTTAGGAATCCGACGTCGTTTTACTTACACTATAATGTCCAGACATGTTACGGTCTGTTTGACATTGATCAGCAGTGCCAGAAACCTTTTTCGGTAAAACTCGCCCTGTGCTAACAATATTTAAAAAACTCTCATTGTCTGCATAAATTGCTTTAAACTTTTTGTGTTTTTGTGTAATACGGTATACTCTTTGGTATAAACCAATCATAATAGCAATCGGTAACCAAAATGCAAGAGTGTGGGTGATAATGGTCAAGTATTCATTAGAATATAAAAACTGGATGTAACAGTCAGTTTCTGGGACAGAACGACCACCTTCTATATAGGGCATGGCAAAAATCAACGGAGGCCATAATAAGAAAGAAATTATCCACGATGCAATTATCATTTTCAAAACTCTTCCTGAAGTCCTATTTGCTCTGTACGTTAACGGCCTTTTCGTTGAAAGATATCTATCCAATCATATCAGTACTAAGTGTAAAGCTGATGCATTGGTCATAGTGAAGTCCATTGATAGCCATAGCTCACAAGGCAGGTCACCAAATGGCCAGTGTTAAACGAGTATATACACGGTATAGAATGGCATAGATACTAATCCAATGGAACAGTCTGCAATCGAAAGACTTGCTAGTAAATAGTTATTCAAATTCCTAAGTTTCTTATTTACTGCAAATGCAGTTATAACTAGCAAGTTTCCTGTCATTGTAACAAATGCAACGGTTACTGTAGAAAGAAGAGCTATTAAGATAATTTCTTGTAAATAAAATCGTTTATAGCCTGTTTCATAGTCGGTTTTGATGGAAGTATTCACTGAAATTTCGCTAGTACAGACACTAATATTGTTTTGAAGTTCCTCTAGGCTTGTGCTATTTGTCCTCATTTCGATATTTTCGTTTATCGATATTCTAGTTTTGTATGAATATACGACAGAAAAAAAGAGCTTTGTTTGTTAGTGGTGTTGGTTAGAATAAAATCTGTGTGAAATAGACAACCTTCGACTGAATTAACGGAAACTTTTAATGTTGTTAAGGCATTTTAATGAGGACTGCGCCAGTCGCTCACATAATCTTGTATGGTCCCACCGAATAAGCAAATTATCAATAGATGAAATTTAAATCTACACAAAAATAAGGTATCGCAATTATTCAAAATCCATGCTTTTCCTGATTGTAACTGCTATAACTTCTAAATATATGAAACTTCAATCTTAAAATTCTATTACATGAGTACTTTTTGTATATATTCAAGGCTCAGATCACATGCTGTAATTAAATGGTTTACCCCAAAGGAGACAAGAATTGATTATTCTAAGCTCATGTATCCCTAGGTGACAATTAATGTCTTATTTCTGATAAAACTCCATTTCTATTTCTAAAATCTCACGAGACAGATTTTCTATTATGACATAATCTGTGAACCTTAGCGGACATAATATTGAAAAAAAACCCCAAAAACCAGGAAAAATTGTTATAGAGATGAAAAAATGATACAAATCGCAGACCTACCTAGCTTAACACAAAAATAACAACAAAGATACAAACAAATAGCAGTAATACGTTTTCACTTAAGAGATACACACTAACCACATACGATTACAATGATTGATTTATTGAATTTTTGTATGAGGTATTAAGGAATGGTTGATGTCATAATCTTAAAGAATAAATATTGGTGAGTACGAAGAACACCCACATGTTGGCAGTTGAAAGTCTGCCGAGTAAACTTAAGAACAAAGCTAGGGGATAGGACCTAGTTTGAAAAAAAGATCTAATTTGATTCCTTCATTTCTTAAATTTGGCAACCAGGTCAAATTTAGTTTTGAAAGAATTCAGTTATTTCCATGTCAAAAAGTCCTTATTTATCAGCATCTTAGATAGGCCTCAGTACCATTTGTGCTGTGTTTGGTTTTGACTTATCCTGCTGTATCATGGAGTTTTTATTAAGTTTTTGCCAAATATAACCTTACTACATTTGAAAAAATATCATCAATACTGATGAAACTTGCGAATAACACAGTATAAAGTCTGCTGGTACCCTTGTCCTCACTTATTAAAATAATTAGTTTCTGTTCTGGTTTACGACATGTTGTCATATATGATATTTGATTGTGACATCAAGCTGTTGTAAGAATACGTGCCAAAAATGTCAAGTCAGAAATTGGCTAAAAGTACACTTTTTCATGTTTTTCATTAGAAGAAGAGTGACAACAACACTTCCTAAGATGCTTAAGCTTACAATTTGTATTGGTTGACTAGTTTTGGCAGTTACCTGTTGTCATCAGGACTTAAGCATCCTACGAAGTGTTGTTGTCACTCTTCCACTAGTTATACTACGACGACCCTGCATACCTTCAGGTATCCACTTCTTAGGAGCATTACTTACAGATCTATCGAAACAGTGTTGGTTCACCTATATCGCTCTTCATGTTTTTCATTAGTATAAATTGTATTTAAAGGATGCAGGATAAAAACCATATTTTTACGTTGACAGAAAATATAAAACTTATTTTACTTGCCACGAAACAGATGAGAAATGCTTGGAAAAGCCTAGCATTTTTACTTGTTTCTTAGTCTGATATAATTAAATTTTATATTTTCTTACACTGTTCAATATTGTACCGGCAAATCCAAGCTTGTTTAAAATTGCCCATTTGTTTTCTAGAAAAACCTGATTTAATTTAAAATGAAACCTTTCAGGAGACTTAAGTTTAAATATGAGCTGTTTTGGACGTAGATTCTAGTTTTTGCCTGGATTTTAATTTATACGATATGAATAGATCTTATAACTTTTTTATTAAAAGCAAGCGGTTTATTAGTTAAGTGTTTGAAGAAGAGTTGTGGAGGAAATATTGCTTCCAATTTCTTGGTTGGAAACAAGAAAATGCAAAAAAGCAAATTGAACACTCATTGTTGCCAGAAATGCAATTCAAAGGTGTATACAGATCATAGGTATAATATGTATTCTTACGAAATGTTTCACAATTATCTGCTCTTATTTATTTTAAGTCTTACAATTGTCTTTAACCTACATATTAAATAAAAGTGTACATTCATTTCAGAACTTTACAGAAGAGACTGCTACAGACTCAGTTCCATTCCACGAATGTCTATATTACCTCAAATCATATGCTTCATTTAACATCAGTATAGACTTCTATAGAAAAAATGGATACTGGATGAAAGCTGTGCAGTATATAATAGACCATGTAAGTTACCAAAATAACACTTGATAAAGTTAGATGGCGGTATATGGCTGGTTAATGTCAGCTCTGAAACGCTCTTGTTTGGAAAAATATAGATTATACAGATTTTTATATAAAAACAAAGCTAATATAATGCAGTGTGAGTTATTTTAATAGTTTTGTATCTAGAAAATAAAACTTGGATGTGACTGTATTTATGTTGTTAAATACTCTCACAGGAAAAGTATATAAATGATTTATATTGTGATAGCTCTTTGTTAAAGCAAATAAGCAGATAGAATTAGTTGACTATATAAATTTATGCAATAAACATTCATCTCATATTAGCCTAGGTCCTCAGTAATCATACTGTCAAGGTAGTTAGTCACACTTTTGATCATTTTCCTAAATCCAATCTTAATGGAAGGTCAGGGGTTCTTACCCGATAATCTTATGTTCTAGCACCATGATACATCTAAACTATTGCTAAAAGTTTAAAAAAAATAAAATACTAACCCAACAAAACCAACCCCTTGTAAGACACAGAAAAAGGCTGAATACCTGATGTATGCATTTTAATGTCATATTTTGTGTAATTCAAACATTATGGATTTTTTTAGATTTTGATTCTTCTGTTTTAACTAATTTTAATGCCTGAAATGATTTACTGTAATTTGTGTGACATAAACCACCTGTATATTTTAAAACTATGAAACCTTTCCAGTGTAACTTTTTCTACGACTGGAAAATCAAATACATTTTTGAATCATTTAAGTATCTGTTTCTAGAGATGTTCCAGTGAAGTATTTGTAGAGGCTTTATTAGTGCCCTCAACTAGCTCTGGGGAGTGGAGTAAATTGGTGGATCAAATGGTGTTGACTGACACCACCCTAGAGAAATGAAACCAGTACCTGAAATCTACCTGTAAATACCTGGTAAAACAGAAATTACATCATATCTTGTATGAATTTCAGTTGATAATGAAGGTATGACAGTAATTGTTTTTTCAAGAATGTATTGATTGTTTTAAAAAAAATGTTGAATTGTTTTATTAATTTTTCTTATCAACTCTATGATTTAAAATGTTGTTGTGACTTATATTCTAAGAATGAAGTTAATTTTACAGGTTTTATATCTATGACTGCTTAAAGAATTGCTTGATTGCCAAGGTGAAAAAATATTTATACAACCCTCGTCGACCTTTTTCAGTAAAAAATAATTACTTTTTTTCTAAAACTGTACGTGCTACTATTAATCAAGATAGTACTTTCCAGTAATGTTTGAATCATAATTTATTTTGTGCATAAATATTCCATCAAAAATGAATTCATAACAACATAAAACTATGATTTAATCAAATTTATGTTCATAGCAAATTATATTATATTTTAAGGATTTCATAAGGGCTGCTATGACCTGTGTTACCTGTTTTTACCTGAGGGATGCTCAGAGTTACCTTGACCTTGCAGACAGGATATCTTTCCTGTACAAAGCACACCAACACTTACAGTCCTACATGGATCCATCACAGTGGGGGAGTGTCAGTCGACCTATATCTAACTTTTCTAACACGGGATCATGGGAAAAGCCTTCTACAGAATCGGTTAGACTTAATCAAGATGAGGAGGAACTGGGGAAGTAAGTAATTAGGTTTGAGAGGTGAAGGTCATATATATAGTTATACAGTATATAGCTGTATATAGAGTCCAATTTAAAAAAGAGGTAGCAAGGATAATAGGATTTGTAGTTGATATTGGTTCTAGCAAAATCTGATATAAAATACCAATGTAACATAAAGGGTAGTTGCAGCCATTTAAAGAATTTTGAAATTTAAAAGTGATAGATGGGAAAAAAACCTACACGAAAAATGTTTACAACTTATAAAATATTTTGTCTGAACAGTGAGGAAGATCAGAATGTACACTCACCATTGTTTATTTTCTGGCTTTTTTTATTTAAGGGTTTCAATCTAATGAATGAATATTTTTAAAAAAGATATTTAAAATGTAACATTCTTTAAATATTGTGAACATAAGTTATAAAATGTGAACAAAAGTGAAAAATAGTTGTGTTTGTACAAGATGAAATTTCGGTTTGGATTATTAATTTCTTTCAAGAATTAAATTCTTTTTTGACAATACATTCAGTAATAGTAATTGTCTTTCTTTCCTTCAAACTTTATGACACAAAATTCAAAATTTCAATTAAAAAAGAAAAAAAAGTAATATTTACATTAACCTAGATCTAGTTAACACTGGATATTAAAAAAAAATAAATAGTTTTAAAGTATAATTTTTATTTATTTGTACATTTTGCTGTCACCTGTTTACTGCTAAACTGTAGAACAACGAGCAGTCTGTTGTGGCAAACTATTATTTTAGTCAGGAAAACAACAGATAAAACACACCAGAACACCACTACACGTATTTTAAATTATTGTATAAAACAATGCATTTTCAGACATCTGAAGATGATTGCCATACAGATAGAAGTTACCAAGTTTTACACCATTGTCTGAAGAACACAGAGTCTAATGCCACAGCTACAGCCACCTTGCACAATTCTAATTCTAAGTCACCACAGCTACCCTCAATGTTTGGTACTAATAAAGTTAGGACAGATCTTGTAAATATGGTATGTGCTGCCCTCTTGTCAACTTTTATTTTTCATTTATCTTTTTTGTTTTTGTAGTGATCAGATAGGTATGAAAATTTGTAGAAAAAACAGGTTTTTAAGGAGTATTTTTGAATCACTGTCCTTTTATAAAACATTAAACACTGGGTTCTGGTTTCCTGTTTAAGGGTTTTAATTGGTTATGTTTGGGGGGATTGCTTGCAGTGCACAGCAGAGTTATATTATGGTGGTGCAAATAACTCCTACAGTTTTGAACCCAGATATCTGAAACTTCACAGAATACATATAAAAGTTGTGCACCTGCTATAATGGAATTGTACAAGAAATTTTCCCCTTGTTTATACACCCGCTCTCTAACTCAAACAGTTGTTGTTCAATCTTCATGAAACTTGGGGAAAATGTTTATGGGCATAATATCTTGACCAAGATTGATAACCAGCTAATTTGCTTCAGCCATTTAAGAGTTATGGCCCTTTATTTTTTCTGGAAAGAATGGCAAATTTTCGACGGATGTATTTTGTGACACTATGGCACTTGTCCAGACTATGGAAATTAGTGATTGTCTGGAAATTTTTGGGAACATCATATCTTTGTGTGTAATCAACTCCTTCTAAATTTTTATTTAAATGTCAGATTCCAAACTTTTCCAACAACATTGTAAACCATTCCCTATTTATTAAGTCCTTTTCATACCTTTGTTGTTTTTTATGTTTGTCTGATTTGTATACTCCTTTTGTTGTTGTCAAATCATTTCAAATCATTAATTGTATTGTACATTGACACAAAAATTTCTTTTTAAAATTTCATTACAAATATCAAAAGAGACAAGCGACAAAATATATAAAAAATATGATAAATTTAAAAAGTTTTAGATGCAAACCTTGCCCAAAACAAAACCAATTAAATAAGAGGAGATTATTTTCTGTCAAGTTTTCAATCATTTATATCTCAAAAATAAAAGCGTTTATTATTATTTGTTACTTATTTTGTTCTTGTATATAATTCCATATAACAATCATTTAAAAACCTTTCTTTAACCTTTGACAATAAAATAAACATAGAAGCACTAAAGAGAAATTATCATTGCTTATAAAGGATGCTTTTTGTTGAATTACATGAAAATAGTTAAATATTAAATGGTAAAACACACTGGTAGCATGTGTGGTACGAGCAGTATACTAAGGACTACTGGTTTGTAAATACACTATAGTCTATAATCTTGTTGGGCTTACATGAAAGTATTTGTGCCATAGATAACAGAGACTAATATCTCAAATATAACATATTATTTATTTTCAGTATAATAAAAATCATAATAAATTCCCCCAGAGCGTAAAAACGTAACAGGGATCCTCCGTACGGACAAGTGTGGGCATGGGAAATATGCTAATGTTATAGTAAAACGTAGTAAAAATAACAGGTCAGGTCAAGAAGAGGTAAACAATATATAACAGGAGAACGTACTCAGGTAAACCTGGTAGCGGTTTTAGAAACGATTGCGGGTGTAACGCTCTGGTTTGCAAATCAGGGTCCAAAAATATACTAATCCCTGCGGTGAGCCACACTCTTATTGAGCAGAGGATGGTACGAGCTTTTATAGTATTTGCCCACGGCCCACTGTTTCTATGGAAAATGTGGGTCAAATTAGAATACTTGATTGGTTCCGCCCACAAGTTCAGAGGTCACAATAATCAATATCCGGACCACACGAGCTGTTGACGTAAACATCGGGTCATGGCGGAATACATGAAATGGGAAATACATGATGAGGGAAAAGGGAGATTTGGGCTTAACAGAGCCTATCCTTAACATAAAATGGACCCAGTTACAATATATCAATCCTACAATAATGCAATCAAAAGGTAAGACTGTGGGAAAAGCGGGATATTAGGAGGACTAAAGCTGTGAGGGGATGGGGGACCCCCCTTTGGTCAAACAATGAGAGACTAACTTCAACCTAACAATTCCCATAAAATATAATAACAATATTTACAAACAATATAAAGTATCACGAGCGCGATACCTGAAATAGAAACTAACATATAATGTTCATCAGCTCAGCAACCGCACGTAAATTGTCACTAGGCACCGGCCCACGATGGCGCGATAAAAATAGCATTGAAAACGAAAGTAAAATGTGCGATAGTGACTAGATAGAAATAATAGCCTATCTCAAATATAGTTGTTTTATATAAGAGTATATGAAGGGTATAGACATTAGGAATAAATATGTCTCATGACGAACAACTTGCTAGTCCCAGTCTAGTTCTTTTGTATATGTTGGAATAACAAAACAAATGTGTTGTCATCTTATTTTTTTTATATAATGCCAGTTTAAAAATGCATTGCTAAAAGACGTAGAGCAAATGTATTGTTTAAGTTCAGTAAAAATACATAGTTCAAAAGTCCTGATTTCCCCATTTTAAATTTATACAAAATTGTGTTGTTTATAAATTATACCCCCAAACCTTTATCGATTTCCTGTCAGGTCCACATTATAGTTTGAACAATACAGTTGAATATGTTTGAAAAGACTACATGAAAAAGTGGTCTTATAACAACATGTGGTCGTTTAATAACAGGTCAATTAAGATGAAATTTACTAACAAAGGATTTAAAATAATGGTCACATGACAATGGCTTTGTTCAATACAGGCTAACTCTTGATCAGGTTTGACCATATTCTTTTATCTATTAGGAATGTAAACTAGGAGGTCAGGCTATCTATACACATGCTGCTAGACAGATGGCCAAACACCAGAGATATGACCACATCAGACAGTTACTGGAATGTTTGGGGAAGGCAGGTCTAGGGGAGGATGACATGATTGATGAGATTATAGGAGCCTGTATACTGGTGGTCTCTGATAACCCTAATGAGGTACCTAAAATATGCCAAGTAAAATTTAAGTGTACTCAAAGGTAATAGTTTTAGGCAATTTTATGAGTAATATTTCTGAAATTAACTTTTAATTTCCTTAAAATATTAATTTCACTTTAAAAATTTAACTTGGCAGACATCTTACTTCATTTATAATAATTATAATAAAGTACACATATATTACTTCCAATAGTATAAAGGCTTTAATTTGTATGTTGTTAAAGTATTGAGCAGGGAAATATTTATACCAGAACCTCGCACGAGTTTTTCATAAAAAGGAAAGTTTAGAATAAAACTTTAACTCTTTTTCTTTTAGGCTAAGGAAGCTGAGAATTTAATAAAACTTCTAAGGAAAGATTCAAATAAGGTAATATTACATATGTGTGCATGGTGTTATTTCACGAGATAAGGTTACATTTCTTACAAATCAGAATTTTTTAGAGCCATATGTGATACCAAACAAGTTTGTTCAATGGTTGTCAGAGAAGAAGTTGTATGTCTGTATTTCCAATATTGTCATATGTTATAGTATGTAACTAATTGGTGCCAGGCAACCATTATTGATATTGGATAATAACAAACATAAAACTGAATTAAGGATCATATATGTATTACATGTTTCAATCTGTAAATCAGTTCTATAGAAGTTCTGTGTACAGTAAAACCTGTTTTAGTGACCCCCTCCATATAAGGACATCCTGTGTTATGCTACCGTATTTATTCCTCTCCAGGATTTACCTTTATATAACGACTCCCTGTCTTACACTACTAACGACCCTGTTTCCTGTCTGTTTTGACCGAGAAAACCTGTCTAAAACGACTTTCGCAACTGTTAAAGTCATTAAACAATATATAAACCCTGTCTGACGAAAAGAAGACGTTCTGATTGCCCTTTAAATGCATTTGAATTGTCGTTGATTTTGTTGCCATTTAGGTAGGCAATGGTACTGGCAATGTTTCTCATAACGCCATGTTTAATGTATGTTCATGCCATTTTGTTTTTACATATGGGAATAATCAAACCCAAACCAGTGTACGCTGGTTCTAAACCGACTTACACTTTCTACATAGATCGCATTGTTAAAACAAGGAAACCAGTAAAACCTGTACAAATAAAAATACAACTGAATGGGGGAATAAAGTTGACTGGCGTTAACAAACACTCATAATTTTTGTAGATTTGGTACTTTCGCTATAACATAAAATAGACATCATATCGTACTTTTTACTTAATAAAACAAACAATACAGTCTGCAATTCACTCTTTCACAATCTGACAACATGACTGTTGACAAACATCATGACCTCTGTATAAAGACCCCCTGTCTTATGTGACCTTTTTTACAATTTCCCTTCAATAGTCGCTTAAGACAGGTTTGACTGTATATCCAATATTGAGTAACATATTGAATTTTCCATAGTGACCAAATTACATTTATTTTATGCTTTGATGAGAATTTCAGCCAATCAGTGTGTTGTTTATCCTGACACACATTTTAGGTTCTGATTGAACCCACAACAAGTTGATATGTGGCTAAGAAAAAGGATTAAAATATGAAAAGTTCACATACTGGTATGCAGATAATGAGCACGAAGTCATGGACAGTAGCAGTAGAGTATAGAATCATTGCTACCCACACCACAAACTCTTCATTTGCATGGATTTAAGTCTTGTTATCACCATAGTCTTATCTGGTAACTGAATTCTGGTGTAAAGTAGTCCTAGATAGTACTGTCATATGGTAGTTATTGTGTTTTATACTAAAATTATAATTGATAATGCAATATTTTAATATTTGTATCATTATTTGTTAGATCAATGCCTATATTCTGTGTGGTAAACTAAGATCAGCATACCTGATGGCTGTGAAGGCAGAGAGGGTGGAGGATGTACAGAGGATAGCATGGGCGGCTCAGGGAATGGGACAGACAGCTGTCAAAAATATCTGTAATAAATAGCTTGAACAAAAGAATAAATCCTAAGATTTTTAACAGATTTTTGCTTTCTTCTCTTGATGACCACCATTTTGAATAGACACTTCTGTTCAAAATAAGGTCAATATTTAGTATGGAAAATCGCAGTAGCAAAATGAAAGTTCAGCCGCATTTCAGAATGACGATTAACTGTGGAAAATAATTGTTTATATCAAAAAGTGTAATCTGAGATTTACAAAAGGGTCATAAACTCAACCAAACGCGGTAGCAGTTTTCCATTTTGTGAGGTAAAAGACACAGTAAAGTTTACTATAGATAGATTTTACAGTAATTTTAACATTACAGAAGGTACTGTAATTGTCTGCCACCTCTCAACTGAAGTATTTGTAAAAAGTTATCAGTATCAGTTCATTTAGACTAAACAGGAAACTGCTTACATGTTTTGTAAATATGGAATAATTAGTATTTACCACTAAATAAGCCAGCTTTAATTTTTGTAAAAACTTTAATTTTTTTTTTTAAACATCAAATGTTTTTTTATTAAACCTTTATAAATGTTATGGTACCAGATAAAACCCTTATTCACAGCAACAGGACGGAATCAGAAGAAAAACGACATCATTACCAGAACATGCACATTAGAATTTCGTGTTAAGGTTAAGCAAAGGGGAACTGCAATAAAATGAACTTACAACGGATCCTATAGAATTATTGTCCACTGCCTCTTGTTAGCACTGTCATGCCCTACATTACTTGTCAGATTTTTATTAAATTTAATTTAAATGTTTATATCAATGATATCTTGGACAAATTTGAAAATCAGCACAGATCAATCATTTTGGTAGGAGCTCTTGCAAATGCATTTTACCTACAAAATTACTGGGTAAGAGTTTTTACGCATTTGTTTTTGTCAGATTTGTATAAAATTAAAATGAATTGTATTTATTAACAAAATCTGTCAAGTTATAAAATCAGTACAAATTGATAATTTTTTTCTATATCCCTTAGAACTCCATTTTACAAAAATTGGCCTTATAAGCACTTTTATTTGTTCATTTATTTATAGATTTTTATGAAATTTCAATCAAATGTTTACATCAACAATATCCGACAAGTTCAAAAGAATGGAAAATTGATTATTTACATGTCTTTACCTGTTCTTATATTGACATACATGAAAATGTGTTTATTTGTACAAATTACTTTAAAATGTAAACTTCAGTAAACTACTGGTACTATCTTATATTTATGCCATTCAATGATATAAAAAATTTTCATATTTGTCAGACATTAGAAATTACCTAAGGCTATCCCACAGTCACTCTTTACATGCATAAGGTTATTTAATTAGATATAGGTTTGATGACAATATAATTACTTGTTCAGATTCATTTTCTCACAACATACATTTAAATTAAGATTTGTAATTATGTACACTTACTGTATGATGTTACTTTCAATTTAAATAATTGGTGCTGTATAGATTAGAAGTTATTGTTAATTTTGTTAAATAAAATATCAATAGGTTATTTTGTTTTTTTCTTTTGATGATATTTATTATAACCAAAACGTATTTGAAGCTATCTACTTAAGTTTTCTATTTTTCTGATAGTCTCAGATTTTTTTATAAGTGAATTGTCTGTGTCTGCAATTAAGTGTTGATTTTAATGTTTGTTAAGTTTGAAAATGGACAATTCGCATTAATTTAGCTTTGCTTTTGGTTATACAATAAAAAAATCAATATTCAGTTTGTAAATAACTATACTTATATAGTACATTTTACCATTTGTATTCAACTGCCAGTAAATTAATGGCAATGTATTGAGGAACTTCTATATATATGTAGCTGGTTTAATTATGTTTAAAGTGAGTACATTTCAGAATGGTGGAAAATTCACATTTCAAACATATCATATTAGTAGTTCTATATTGAATTATGTTTGTTATAATGTGGTTTAAATCAAAGTTCCAACAATAAATGTATATTTTGTTGTATTGTCACGTAAATAACAAAAAGTTTGCAAAACACTACTTCTTGTCTCCTGTGCTACTTAAGATTAGCCCAATGCGGCGTTTGTTTGATGAATCTGAGTGTCTTATTTGTGTCAATCTTCTGCACTTGGGTTTGAAATAATTTTATCCATGCACGCATCATCATATGCATCAGTGTCATAAAATGAAAACCTTAACATTTTAATCTTCTATTAATCAAATATCACTGGACCAAATTAAACAAAACTTGGTCAAAGTATTCATTGAGTGGTCCTTGACAAAGCTTGTTTATTATTCTGATCGGAAAACCAAAATGGCCACCACAGCACTATTTAGTTCAATGAAAATCATAAGGGAGAATGTTTAAAACGTTTCTTATCGTAAACCAGTGAACCTATTTAAATAAAATTTATCAAAAAATTATTTGGATGGTGCTATATAAAGTTCGTGTTTTATATGCCAATTGAAAATTCAAAAATGGCCTCCACCAGACAAATGTCTTTAACTGCTTTACACGCGTCGTGTCGAATAAACAGTTCACCAAGCTTTGGATGTACAGTTATATTTTGGCGAATAGGAGTTTAGTTTAATGAAGTGGAAGAAATGTTACATATAAGACATCCTGGTATTGTGAAGACGCCATGTTTGTTGACCAGGAATTGATGTTGACATTTACACTTAGCGTATCATTGCACAGTATGTCAGAACAAGTCGAAAACTGAGCCGTTACACCCTTGGAAAAGGTCAAGCTTGACGTGTGAAGTCTCATATTGATTTCGCAGGATCTTTTATGAACACTACATTTTAGTGATAGTAGATGCATAAGTAATTTACAGTATTTACAATTAAGTCGACTTCTTCCCGACAAACAATTGAAACTTTGAAGGAATTGTTTTACGGAAATGCAGTTCCGAAGTATATCGTGCGTGATAACGGTCCACAATTTGTATCTGATAAATATCTAACCTTTCTACGTTGAGATGGTATGAAACATTTATGCACCGGACGATTCATACAAACAATTAAGCAATGTCATCACAGCCGATTTCGATTACTGTTGTTAGCCAATTTTCTTATAACGTACCGAAATTCACCACATAGCACAACTTTTAAATTTTGATCAACGACAAAGTATGTAAAAGTTGACCGTGTCGAGCAAAAACTCATCAAACTTAACAGATTTCTCCTAATTAAAGTGTTTACACAGGTAAAATTGTTTGGTATCGTCTAATTAAATAACGATCTGGGTTATAATTAACGTTATATATGAAATGGATTTTGTGCAGTGCCTTTATCCTACCATAATGTATATGGCGTTTCCCCACTCGAACCAACCGGGAGGATATATATATATATATATATATATTTTAAATTTTTTATAATAAATAGTTATGTTTTTATGTTTCCCCACTCGAACCAACCGGGAGGATATATATATATATATTTTAAATTTTTTATAATAAATAGTTATGTTTTTAATTTTTTACACACAAAATTATTTTATAAATGTAGGAACTGTTAACTTTTCTATTTGTCTTTAGAATACCAGTTGGCTAAAATTTATGGAAAAGACAAAAAGAAGTTAAACATTAGAATTCCAGACGTACAGAGGCAGGAAAACAACCTTGATTGTGGTTTATTTGCAATTGCTAACGCAGTGGAATTCTGTTTAAATGGATTTAAGGGGGGTACACATATAAAATTTGATCAAAAGTACACGAGGGAACATTTAATTTGTTGTTTAGAAAAGGGACATTTTAATCAATTTCCGAAAAATTTAGTTGGCTTTGCTCCCAAAAGAATTTTGGCTAATACACACACGATCGTTATGTCTTTTAAAGGTGGGCTCCCTGATACAATAGAAAATATGATAGGTTGTGAAGGGAAAAATGCTAAGGGGAAAATCTGTGATGTCTGGAAGCATACAAGTTGTGCTAAATCTGAAATGATAGGCAAAACCTGGCTATGTCAAAAACATAGACCCAATGGCTAAGTATTTCAAATAGAAAAGTTAACAGTTAAATATAAATTTAAAAAAAAATCACTCGACACGCAGTGCTACCTCCCAGTTGGTTCGAGTGGGAAAACGCCATATACATTATGGTAGGCTAAAGGCACTGCACAAAATCCATTTCATATATAACGTTAATTATAACCCAGAAGTTTGATGAGTTGTTGCTCGACAAGGATCGCTTCCGGTCAACTTTTACATACTTTGTCGTTCATCAAAATTTACAGTTTATATATCATTTGTAGCAAATGCTAAGGGGAACACGAGGCCCTATTCAAATTTTGTCCGGGTTATAAGGTCTTTGAGAAATTATAGTTCAAAGTTGAAAATTCGAACTTTTACTTTTCCGACCAGACATGCTTCCGGCGAACTTTTCTATACTTTCCTTTCAATTATTTCTTATAAACTATACATCATTTTGAAGCTAAATGAATGACCTGGTCCAAACACTAACAGTTTTTTGACCGGGGTGAAGCATTTTGGAGAAATCTTGGTTTTAATGTGAAAATTTGACGTAGTGACACTCGCACAAATTTCACTTCCGGTCAACTTTTAGGTACTTTATTAATGTTTATTAGCAATAAACTATATATCTTCATAAAGATCCATTAAATATCTTCCAGAGGCATTTTTAATTTTTATTCTATGTCAACCCGTTAAAAAGTTATGAACACAAATATATGTGTTTTTATACTTCCGGCTTTTCCACTTCCGCGTTTTAGACCAACCCCAACAAACGAGACACCGGCAAAATTGTTTTTGGAACGTAACATCCGAACTCGCCTGGATCTGTTGTGTTAATAAAAACAATTGACGAAATCATTTGTCAATTCAAGCGAAACGAGAAATTTCATTAGTGGACAGACATTACATGTAGATAATCATAGAGAAGAAAACTGGAAAAACTGGCGCAATAATAAACAGATCGGTCGGTCCGTTAACTTATGACATTAAGGAGTACTGACTACTGATGGTGCAATTTGGACACGCCATGCAGATCATCTTCGAAGTACCTTTGTATAACCCGAAATTCCACAACCGTTCACTGTGTCGAATGAACAATACGAAAAAACACTGACGTAGTTTTATTTGAGGGACGTTACCCCGAGCGACAAGGAATACAAAACGTTTAATTGCCCTTTTTGATATATTATGTGAATGTTTCAATGATGTTTTGTTCCTCAACAATGCTAAATTTGGTGACTATTTGCATTTAATTTACTCTAGCGAGCTTGACATTAAAGACAATACCAATACACTATGGTCAGCCTCGTACTTAGACTTAATAGACTCAGGAAAACTAAAAATTAGACTACCCGTTTATCGACATAAATATTCCAGAAACCATTTAACCAACAAGTAGTGTTGTTCCATTAGCCTGTGAATACATCACACTTTCAAACATACTTTATTGGTTAAGAATCCTAGGGATGAGAGGAAACATTTAATTGAACATCCCTTTAAAAGGAATGAACTTAACATCCAATGCTATTACCTTGTCCGGAATTATAGAAACATGGTTCAAGTTTCAAACTGGTTGCAAGCAGATTTATGCCAGGACAATCCCACAATATAATGATCTGCTGAAAAACTGCCGAGTGCAATTCTTTTTTCGTATTTACCTGATTTCAAAACCGAGACAACATATCTACTTCAAGATTCTGTCTAACAGTGAACAGTTTTGATACTGTTGTAAAACAGAAGAATCTCTTTGTAGATGAGAAACAGAGTGAGTTCTGCTCTGTTTCTGAAAAATAGCCATCACATTTGAATTGTCTGTAGCTAGCGACAGATAAAAACACTACATTTATTCTTGAAAGTGTCCAAGGACCAGTAAGACTAACCAAATCTCTAACACATTGATGTATGATCCTTCAAGTCAAGAGGAAACCACAGACATGAAAGTTATCTGCTTTCCAGAAAGGAATCCAACCAGGGGAGGTGATTGTGTCGGAGTCAGATTCAGAGTGTTTCTAGGGTTAGACATGTAAAATGATCTCCCCTCTGAAACCACCAAGATAAGGAAGATTTGAAGGCAGCATATGAATGAGAGCCTCCCAATCCTAAAATTTTGGCTGCGAAAACTCCAAGAGTTACCATAGAATTGGTTAAATGTTGAGGCGACCTAAAGCAATGGCCATAAGTGATATCAGAAGGCCCACTAATTGAAGGTATCGACAAGCAGGGACTTACAATGCTTAACAAAATTTGGCGTAGCTTCAGAATTTTCTCTAATAAAAAACTAGACTCTAATCTGTATGGTACCTCTCCCAGACAAAAATGCAATCTTTACTATGGAAAATCTCGGACTTCTCCAAAGAAATCATAAAACCCAACTTTAAAAGAAGATGAATCACAAAAAGGTGTGGGCCTTTAGAAGAGAAAAGACTGATTCTTCTCCAGAGAGTCGTCTAAGAATAAATACAAATCGACTGAGTGTGGAGACACTAGTATAAAGATCAACGGTACTAGAGGGCAAAAGGCGTTGCTTTGAAAGCGAAAATATTGCCTGCCAACACCAATTTGAGGTACCGTCGAATTTTGAAAGCTATTTGATGTAAAATACGCATCCGTTAAGTCCAAAAAAAGTAGTCCACATCCTTGGGAGAATAGCCGACCCGATTGAATTGTTGGTCTTCATCTTGAAATGGTGGACCACCATTAGCTGATTTAAAACTGAAAGGTCTAGAACAGGTCGGTCAATTTTTTTTATGTAATAAAAAACCAGACAAAAATAGAAACCTGGACTGACCGGGGGAACAACCTCCCTTAACACACCTTTTAAAGCATACTCCCACCTCGTCTTGCAACAGTTGATTCTTGAACGAATCTCTTGCCTTGGATAGATTAAGGGAAAAAAGACATTTCTGAAATTGTAGTCGCAGTCCCCTCCGTAGTAGTATCTAAGTAGTAGTAAGTTGATATTACTAGTAATTAGTGGCCACTTAGGACGAAAGTGGGACAGCCTGCCCTCCACTGAAATTCTATGAAGAGGAATCGGAAAAGAAACCTCTTCAATTTGAGTAGATCTGACGAAGGAAGAAACACATCATCTCTGCTGTCTCTTCCCATTCACAGCTAAGGGCAGTAAAATATCTAGGAAAAAGAGGTACTGAACCCTGGGGATTGGCAGAGGACTGTAAATGAGAGGTAGACACTTACCTCTTACCATCAGAAAACTGAACATCTACTTTCACTGTTATGAGAATCTTAATTTCCGCATGTAGTTTTTCCAAGGGAAATCCGAACAGTTTCTCCTCGATAAAAGTTGCAAACACATATTCCTGCAATACCTCAGAGACAACTTGGACCGCATACGTTTGAGACAAATAGTATCTATCACAAATAGTTACGAGAGACAAGGAAATATCAAACCATATAGAAAAAAAATCTTTTCAATCCCGAGGCTCTGTCACGAGATTGGCAAAGAAGATATCTTTGCCTGCGGGTTTGAGATTTTCATGAATAGACTTTGATACTTTTCTCACGAGTATTCCGGATTTTTTAGTCATTTCTTCAGTATGTTTGGTAGCCAGTGTGCATATATAACTGCGACGTCATAATAAGCTATCTCGCTTATTAATACAGAGAAATCTCAACAGGAAGTCGCAATATTTTTCTATATTTTGCGTGAGAAAACTACTGAAACAGCTCGGCCAGCTACCGAGACCACTCTGACGATCTATGGAATTAAAATATGCAACTTTCTTTCAACAAGACAAATGAAGTCAAACTGCTTTTGTGTTATTAACTATTCGACATATTCCCCAATTAGCAGCTATCGAAGGATGACGTCCTCTCGGTTAGTGTTGTCAAAGGAGGAGTCGTTGGTTTGGGTAGTTGTCTTTGAGTATGGAATTGTTGAACCGCCGGAGTGGGATGTTCTGTCTGATTCTGTCACAGTTACATTTGTGTGTTGTTTCCGATTACGGTAGTGTATGATCTGGATGTCTTGTACGATTAAGAAGAGAAAACGAAAATGGCAATGAAATACCTCTTTTATTGCCTGTTGATATTGTTCACCGGTGAAACCAGTTTTGCGTTTTTGATGTTGGAGACGGTCAAACGGGTAAGGAACACTGTATGCACAAAACAGAGGAACTTTCGTTCGGATAATCTCGACAATTTCCGAATGTTTAACAACATGACTATTTATAGATTTTTATACAATTAGAACCCGTTGCCGTTAATTGTGTTACTGTTTCCGGTTCACGAGCTTGATCAATAGTTAAAGTATATCTTTTACTTAAGAATTTAGGAAGTTCCGTTTTTAAAGTGGATATAAACAAGGGTAATTAAATTATCTGAGCAATGTGTTAACTCGAGACATTGTATATGTTTTTTGTGAGCACATAATAATGATGCAAAAAATGTTTCAACCAGTGGATCAATGTTGTGCTTTACAAAATTTAATTTTGAGTAAAAATTATAATTCAAGGTATGTATTAAATTTAGTTCTACACAGAAATATGTGAAATTAATTAGTTGTATGAAAATAAAATTATATTAATATCACAAAACATGATTAACACTTTAACATAAGATATAGATCTTGTTAGCCTTATTTAGAGATTTAAAGTCTCCAGCATCGACTGATATTTATTGACATTAAAAGAATTAAATGATCAATGGGACTAGTATAATTGTTTATTTGTAGGCTGCTTTATAAGTTCCTGGTTCGACGAACCGTAGAAAATTATTAAGGTTATGGTCACTCATGAATCAATTGGGAAGGGGCAATTATTATCTCCTTTCACTTTAGAGTTTGAAGTTCCGGGTCTCAAGTTATCTACGATCGTCAACACCACAAAGGAAAGGATAACAATGGTGTGCTTTATACAAATTTAATTTGATTAAAATTTGTGTATCGAATTATAGTTCTATACAGAAATATAATAGAATTAGATTTATTAAAATTAGGTAAGTTAATACACCGAACATTGATTTACACTTCATAGGATATAGATCTTGCCAGTCTTATTTAGAATTAAAGTCCCCGCCTTCGATTGATTTTTATTCGCACAAGAATTAAATGATCAATGAAGAATAAATGATACATTATAAACTTTGTAATACAGGGTATGTATCATGCAGTTTATCTCTACCGTTCTTCGACTGCAGTATTATAAATTCTGTTGTCCATACATGTTATAAAATTTAATCTATCATTAATAATATCGCTTAAAGTTTACCCTTTCTGAGTATCTCATTTTGTTAATTGTCTTTCCTCCTGGACACTTGAAGCTAATGATAAGAAATAATATCCGTGCACATTTTCTATCATACAAACCTGTACTTGAAGAAAATGAACATGGTAAAAACAAGAAATTCGTACTTTTAAAAATTAATAGTCCAATGTATGATGCGCTAACAAATGAATTGTTTTCTGATCAGTCTTTAATTCAAATAACTTGAAATGCCTTCAGGTTTAAATTGATTAAACAAGATGTTTAAATCTGCTTTTTATACCAAATGATAGGCAAATAATAAACTCATTTGAAATAATAACGACGTTGGTTGTGTAATTTGTTTTTACGCCTTTAATAATCTTTTTTTGCGCTCATACTCCGTGTAAACACTGTACTCTGTGGCTAAGTATTTCACGTTAACACTGTACTGTTTAATGCCTTATGTTGACAGTCACATACAATTCAGAGAAGACTAGGAGGAGCAATTATCACTTAAGTTTTTATCTTATAACATTTGCTATCAGCTTTTTTTTGTACTGTTTATCATAGCTATGGGCTAAAATTATGAAAAATCAAGGTATAATTGCACTAATTGACAAAATGATGGAATATCTATGAAAAATATAAGATAAAAACCCAAACAAATACAAAATGATAAATGCAACTCACTATGAACAATCTTAATTTGAACAATTTTCAACAAACATAAATATTTAATATAAATTGGAAGTACTTTTTCTTTTATTTTTATTGAAAATTGTTCCAAGAAAGATTTTTCATCGTTAGTTTCATTATCATTTTGCAAATGTTCGAATTTGTATCATTTTTTTACATAAAATTTCATAATTTTGATAACAACATCATTTTTTTTAAATTAGTGTTAAACTGAACAATTAAACCTGGACTTTTTGTAATTTTAGCATATTGCTATGATAAATAGTACAGAATAAAATCGATTACCAATGTTTTAAGATAATTGCTCTCCAAGTCTTCTCTTAATTGTATGTGATTGTCCACATCAGGCAACAGAAAAAGTGCTAACATGAAATACTTAGCCATATATTATAGTGTTTACATAGTATGTACTCGGATTTTTATACAATATTTAGAAACGCAACGCTCATCTTTTCTCTTCTGTTTTGTTTGGGTACAAATATAATTGATAACTATTGAATATTGAATATTATTCCCACACAACAAGTTTGAGAAGCAAATCGCTGAAAAAAATAATCGCATTTACATAATGTAGTACTTACTAATTTATTCAATAAAATAAATGACTGTACGCCAGACATATGACAAGTGGTGAACAAATATCTGTTGAACAGCAGTTATTACTCTACATATATGCATATAAATTTTTAGATTTAACGGAATTTGAATCAACGAGATATGCAGACTGGCGATCTTCCACTTGCTATTGAGGCGTTGGGATATGACAAGGAAACTATTGACATTAATATGCATATTGAATATTATCGTAATACTTTACGAGATTCATTTTATAGAATAAGTTAAAGATGTAGACGGCGTTGGAAGCAGATATGAGGGTTTAGAAACTGGCATTAGTGTTACAGAAGCAAGTAAATTACCCGATACAGATTTTGTGTTAAATTTAACCTATTTTGACGTAAAACTTTGGAACGGGTCAGATGTGACTCATAAGATAAACGCCGAAAAAGATATTAAAATTATACCATGCCCAAACTTTCCAGTATATGTTAAGTTAAAACTACTTAAACCTATTCCGGGACTCGGCAATTTCCTCCATAATTATATCTGTGATGAAAAAATTAGCTCTCCTGAGATAACAAAGTGAACCAGAATTAAGAACGGCGAAAAGAACAAAGAATGGCCCCGCATCTTCAAACTACAACGACCTTGGACATAACGTGGTGTTGAAAACCGACATTGTTACTTGTGTAGCATATCAATCATGGCCATGTGAAGCAAACAAATTAATTAGCAGAAATAAACCAAACAGTTGGCCATCTAAAGAGTTAATACGAACCATAAAGTCTAGAGGATTTAACCTGGTTCCAGTTTGACATTACGATAGCAATGACAAGGCATTTTAGTGGAGAATTGGAATTCGTGGAGAAATGGAATTAGTAAGGAACTTAAATGAAACACAAACACTTTGCCATATTGCTTTAAGACTGATTTTAAAAGACCATATACAACTGATCCAGAAGGACGTCTTGTCGTCATATCATATGAAAAACGTCATATCTTGGCGTGCTGAGCAGGAATCTTGTCAATGGACAAAGAACAACTTTGAGATTTGTCTAAAAACGTGTATTAACAGACTGATACATTTTTTAACCTCTGATCATTTCCCACATTATTTTATAGAGGACCGAAATCTGATCAACTCGAAGACTACTTTGGAATTAAAAGAACGGATTGTTTTAGCTCTTACTAAGTTATAAATGTAATATTTTAGCGATTTTGTCGCTTAATTCTTTTGATAGGCTGAATAAATTGACTAATTTAAAGACGACATTGTTACAATGTAAAAAGCAAAATAACATCATTGAAACATGTTTTGGATTTTATAAACAGGCATTCGCACAGTTTTCTGTGGAACCAAATAAGCTGTGGGAGACGTACGTGGGACATAACATTGAGATTAACTTGCAAAATGCAAAAGATATACTATCTACTTTAGAGAATACAAAAAGGCACATCTTTTCCTGTCATGTTGCGTATGCTAGAAATATGCTCGGATTGTTGTATTATTCAAGATACCACGAAACACATTGCGAAAAAGATAACTTGAAAGCTAGGGAATTACTTATAAGTTCTTTAACATCTGAACATGTTTCGCTAAAATTCCGTGTTGCTACCTTTTACTTTATGGAAAATGAATTCGACAAATGTTTGGGCGTATGTAATGCTTTTTTTAAGCACCGCTAAAAAACATGGATCGACGCGCGGAAAGGTAGATGACTTTGTAGTGAATATGGCAGAAATTCTGGTGTTGTTAAACAGTTGCACAAATGTCACTAAGCTGGCTGCATTAAAAGAAAAGATTTTAGAAATCTTCTACGAAAATTGTAAATATGAAAGACAACAAAAAGCCGAAACGCTTTTATCGCAATTAATGGACTGTTATGATACATCAAATAACTTAGTATTATTGATTTTCAAAAATCTTGCAAATTTAGTGTTTCATAATACGAGTTTCAACGTTCCTTATTTCGCATCAGAAAAATGGGCTGTTCCAGAAGTTTTTCAACACGAAATTTTTTCCGTTAAAAAGTGCCATCCAGAAAGTGATGTATATGGGATTTATATAGATCCAATGTTAAATTGTCTTGTGTTATCATTTTTGTGCTTTAATGAAACAAAGAATTTTACACTAGCGGATAAAATGTTGACAAAATGGCCAATTGTATTGACATATATTCGAAATGAACAAAGAGTGGGGAGAAAGTTCCTGCGAAACTTCCACATTTACTTCCGTTCTATATAGTGTACAACATTGTTGCTTACTGCTGTGTCAAATCTAGACGTTATAAACAAGCTTTAAATTATATACTGAAGTCTTATAAACTCTATCAGAGAGAAAAAACGCAGCTTATGGCTATATAAAATGTATTTGCGTCGTTCCCACGTCTTTACGTTAACTAATATGTACCGTATATACTTTTCTTAATGTGACTGTATGACAAGTAATTGTGTCATCCTATAGAATATATTTAAATATGTTGAGTTAGATTACTGTTATATTACATATTAATACTTATTCGTTGCTACGCACACGCTAGTACACGAGTACCATGTCTATCTCTAGATTCACAACGGTTTATGTGTTCTAATCCCGCTAACGATTGACAAAAAATTGAGAGTATTAAAATCTAATTATTAAAATTGCAAAATTAAATTAAACTCAAATGAATCGCAAAAATGCGACTTAATGTTATATCAGATTTGTGCTTCTAAACTGTTGGGTGCAATCTTATTACCTTTTGGTAAAGGTCCAGATTTCTGCTTTCAATTTCCATGTGATAAATAATGTTAATTAATCAAAAACGATCAACATCTCTGCTTTTAATTGCCAACATTACAATACTGTCAATTTGAGGAAAATTGTCAAAATTTCTACTATTAATGTCGCATGAAAATGATAAAATCTCTGCTTCTATACTTCACAGTATTGATTACTTCGCCGAAATGTACAGAGGTCAACAGTTAACAAACAAACACTTGGTGTCTAGATAATATTTAAATTAATACAGTGTCAAGAAATGAGAGTACAGTCTTACGTTTGGTCTGATATTCCTCATGGCAAAATACTGCCCTCATAAATAAGATCTACACACATTACATACATAAGTGTAGGTTCAGCTACTTTTACACGTCGAGACAGTTGTGTACATTCGTATCACAACGAGACGCGATGATGGAGTGAACATGGAATCAGAACCCTTGACTTCGGAGAAAAATAGCAAAGAAACCCGACCGAACAACAAGAGCCAAAAGTCAAGTGACAGTTACAAATCCGAATATAGACAACATACACAACGCAACACAAAAACAGAAAGAGAGTAACCCGAACCCAATAAAAATCATGGGTGCACTCAGGTGCTCCGGACGAGTAAGCAGTGCCTGCTTCTAATTAGACACCCGCCTAGTTACTCATTGTCATGTCTAGGAAAAAGTCAATCCAGGAATAGGAAACACTACCTATGACTCAGTGAAAATATCTGATCGTATTTGAGAGATTGATTTTCCATAACGATCAATTAAGTCATGATGACGACCATAGAACTTCTGGAGAGATAACATCAACCTAGGTACAAAAAACCCTTTTTGAGTCGTTTAGTAGTTAACAGCAGTTATCAAAATCCTTTGGCCATGCACACCTCCAGTATAAGTTCAAATATCGTAAGGTGGACACGCCGATCCGTACAGACGGACGGAAAGTTAAATAGATGACTTCCCAACTTTTCCTCACGGAAATTTCAGTGACCAAATCGGCTTGATTTATTTCGATTAAACAGGAATACTTTAATTACGTTCATAGAAGACATAGTGCATGTCAGGGGCGTAGCAGTGTACACAATTATGATCGACTTAAAGGGGCAGCGAAGCTACCCTCCCTAACTTGTAAGAAGTGATTTTACGGTAGAGGGCCTGGCATAATGACGCAAAATCCTGCATTCTGGCCATATCCTTGCAATAAAACTGTTTACGATGTGTAGATTTTCAGTTCAGACTTTTGCAACATCCGTCATGTCACTGGTCAGGCGGGGGCATCATTTGTGTCTTACAGAACACTATTTTCTTTACAAAAAAAACATTGCCACTAATATATAAACCTTTAATTTGTGTTCTTGTTGCGGGGTATACTTTCATCTACTTCTTTTAAATTTAGATAAATATCGAATAAATTTGAACGTAAAGCATGATTCGCAAGTTAAACAGATTTTGGAAGCTTAAAATAGGTTTTATTTAGGAGCAGATATATGCAAACTTGCGAACTATTGACACAAGTTACTGTAAAAAAATTCATTAAATTTTAGCCGTGTGATCTAAAGAATTAACGTGAAAAACAATTTAACTCGATTTCAGGATATGCCTTTAACAACTTAACAACAACAACGATATTGACATTTTTGCAGTTAAGTATCGCTTTGTATTTAAAAATATCAGTTAAAAATTCTATTTTGAAATATCATTTAATAGTGCATACCACTGATGCAATAAATTATATAAAAATTTCAATAATCTTTTGAAAGAATTTTCTGCTGCAATAATTAACTGTGATGCTTTTAGTTACACAACAAAACTACGCGATTTTCACATTAATATTAATTACAGGCTGCCTGTAACCATTCGACTTTGGTCTTAAACGAAGACCAAAGAGATAATATAGTAAACATATGGGTTTTTTTGACCGTCATATCAAGCCCTTCGATTTAAGACCAAAGTCGAATGGTTACAGGCATCCATTTTCAAAATGGCCGACACCGTAAACAGTTTTTATAAAATAACACGTAAACGTACAAAATTGAAGCAAACATTACAAGCGAAAAATGTTCGTCACATCGAAATGTACAAAAAATGTTTCGGTACGAAAGCGTAAAACTTGTCGTTTTTGAACTATTGCCCTTGATTCGTATTTTGAAAATAGTTTTTTGTTTATAACTTCTTAAACGTTAGAGATGATGAATGAAACATTGGCTCATTTGAAAGATTTAAAAGACCTACAATTTTATCCCAAGAAGTACATGATTCGGTTGAGTGTTTTCAAAATGGCGGCCTAAAACATATCGTAAACTGCGTTATTTGTCAATGAGTTTTAAACCGTTACACATAATATAGTAAACATATAAGATTTTTGTGACCGATATGTCAAGCCCTTCGATTTAAGACCAAAGTCGAATGGTTATGGGCAGCCATTTTCAAAATGGCCGACACCGTAAACAGTTTTAATAAAATTACACTTTAACCGTACAAAATTAAAGCGGACAACACATGGGAAACTGAATCGGGATCACTAACTGAATTCAAATATCATATTTTATGACCGAAAGTGACATTTTGTCCATAGCAAGCGACTAAAAGTCCTTAGCAACCATATATTTTCTGACTTGGGACCACTTGCTTTGTGCACCAAAACCATAGCAACTGACCGTAAAGTCATTAGCAACAATATACCTAGACATAACACTAACAAAATGCAGGGAAAGACCTAACATTTGTTCTATGAACAATTGGTTTTAATTATTATTATTATTATTTCGGTTTTCATTTTTTCTAGACCATGCACTAGTCTGACACATTTCTCAGTGACGCCTTAATAGAATCAAATGAAACTTGGCACATTTGTAGATCGACATATGGAGGGTGCAGTCAAAAATCAGAGTTTTGATAATTGCCGCCATTTCAAAATGGCCGCCTTTTGACGACACCCACCCAAAAATGGTAAAAGTTTTCCCGTGGTAATTTCGTTTGAAGGTAGATTTAAGTATTTCGAGTGAAACGCTACCTTTGAAATTTATTTCCGACGTCGCGTTTCAAAATGGCGGCAAAAAACGTGATAATTTTCAACGTTAACCGATCTCGATGAAATTTAATGTGCTCCGATTGCAAACAAACTTTGGTGTGGAGGTAGATTTAAGTATCCCGAGTGGAAATCCACATTCGGAATTTTTTTTTCGACCGTGCGTTTCAAAATGGCCGCCATAAACACGTCAAATTTTAAACGTTGTCCTATTTTAATGAAATTTGATGTGTAGGTACATTTTAATGTCCTGAGTGGAATGCAATACTATCCATGGGGATTTTCGGCGACTTCTTTGTTGGCATCCCAACACATTATTTTTAATTTATTTTTATTAAATGTTATTTAAAGTTTCGTTTGTATCTGAAGTCTTAGATGGCTGCCAGCGCTCTTGGAACCTATGGGGAAGTTATTTAAAAGGCTTCTTCTCTGAAACCTTTAAACCAGCTATGAAACTAATTTTTTTACCAGTAATATTCATTCTATGACAAAACAAGTTTACATTGAATATGAGGGCAACAGTTAGGTCCTTTCGATACACGTGGTCATATAAATGAAGTAGAATTAGGCTTTCAGTATTCATACTTGACAATTCCATGCAAACCCTACAATAAGTGGTCGTATTTGGGGATGTTTGAATTTCCAAGAACAAATTCTAGCTTTTTTTTCACCTGAACATTTTATGTTGCAGTACATTGTGCACTAAAATAAATTGTTCAGAAACTGGGAACAACACTGTAATTGTTTAATTAATAGCCTCTTGTTACGTATGTACAGGTATACCTTAAATTACTACTGTTTTTTTAGAATATACATCACCTGCGATATCGCCTTCGTTTAGAATTTTAATTCGCCCGCGATATAGTCTATTATTAAGGAGTATCACACGCCAGTTTTAATTGGGGAGGAGGCCGAAGTTCCCGGAGAAAACCCCACTTATCAAGATGATTGCCGTTAATAAAAATAGACAAAATGGTAAATTTTTGCTTCAATGTTCAGCAAATCATGTAAACATTTAACTGTTGTCTCACCACGAAGAGGAGTACTTTAACATGATGACAGCTGTTTTCTGAAATGGATAGCTTTGCGAAATGTCAATAGGGCGTATTTTGACAAAACTTCAATGAAGAACCTTCATTGGAACAAAAACTGCATTACATTAGTACTTGGCGGGTCCCTTTAAAAATCTCCAATGGCTCTGCTTTCTGTCCATCTATAGAAGATAGCCACAGATTTAGCTAAACAGTCACTAAGGACTGGTAATTGATCAAGGTTATCATTTGAGTTGTATTTACAGATTATTATATTTTGACATTATGGTTTATAATAAATAAATATAATGTCATAACACCGAACACTTAAGTCGCTCAGCACACTGCAGCCTACACAACTGATGAGCAATTTTCATAAAAATTTTCCATGTGCCCTTTTTATTCATTCTGATGCCCACGAGCAAGCAGTTGAGTTTAGCTGAAATGCCATCATTTTCTCTCGAACTCTCTTTGCCTTTATCCCCTTGAAATTACAGGATACAATCTTGAGAAATGTCCATCTAAAGTCAACATTACACGAGGCATACAGGAAAGGGTTGATTGTACTGTTGAGGTAGCATAACCAGTAACCTACAAATATCAAAATTGTAACTTTCACGTAAATATTCAAAGAAAAGATTAGTGGAATAACAAAACGCAAATTATTTTTCAAAGATTTGAAATCTTTTATTAATCATCCACTATAGAATCAAACTGATATCATACTCATTCACTCCGTGAACGGGCTTGATGTTAACAAATTTTCATTTTATTTACTTTAAAAAAAATATCCGCACTCGATAACAAAATGATAAACATTAAACTAAAATAAAATTTTGATTGTAAAATACGGCACAGTCAAGCCTTATCAAAGATGAGCAAACATATAATCTTTCTGATTTAATCAGACTCATCCCTTTGGTACACGATATTTTCTACTATGATAATGATTACACACTCTTTGTGCGCAAACGTAATTATTTTTAAACATTTTATTAAATTAATTTAGAGAAGCATAAATATGTCAATATGACTTCCAAAAAACTAGGGTAAAACCACATGTACATACAAGTACATATGTAATTCACATGAATGTGCAAAAAAACCGCTAAAACAATGCAGCAGTTTTAGATTGTCGTGTACTGTTTATGGTATAGCAACAATTTGGTAAACAATTATGTAGAATATGATATAGTATGTGTTCTTCTTTGCTGTTAACATGGTTAAGATGGCAAGTATAAATATCAGATCATTACACTTACACTATTACTCGCTTATGGACGATTTTATATTGTGACTTAGCCTTGGAGTGTAAAGGGTTCCAAGAAAGAGAAAGAATACTTAAGCCTATGGCGTATGTTTTGTCCATTTTACGTTTGATTGAAGGGTGTCGCCAGGATACATTTGCATATGAAACAACTTCCCATTTATGACTGTAGTCATGTCCGATTTGTTTCTTGTGAGATGGTTAAGACTGTATATTTTTCAGGTTGGGATTTTTTCTTAACTGTATTTGAATCTAGAACATACTGGAGAGCATCATAGTCACTTTGGGAGCCTATTGTTGATATATTACGCTATCATCTGCAAACAGTCAGAGTAATCATCGTAAGGTGCTCTGGCAATTCATTGATATACCCCACTACATAGAACTCAGCATTGAGGTTCACCCGAGAAGACTGAGACTGTATTTAATAATATTCCACCAATACCAACAGTCTGGATACAGTGCAGAAGCAAGTTGTTACCCATTTGTCATTTTTGATTTCGTACATTTATTACTTAAATTAAAATTAGTCTGAATGTGAAGTGTGTAACGTTGTCAATGGCTTTGGCAAAGTCCATGAAAAAAGGGCTAGTTACTATAAGAATGTTACTGTTATTGTTTGAAGCAAGTTCTTGTATGAATGAGATTCGTTGAGTTTCACAAGATCTAGATTATCTTAAGTCATGCTGTCAAATAAAATGGTTTTCCATTTCAAAGTTGGGAATTACAAATACAAGTTAGTGAGATTGAACGGCAATTTTCAAGTCTTTATTTCTGCCCCTTTATTGAACATGGGTGCCACTTATAATATTGTGATATGTATAAAATTTATACTCACCAAATTGGTAGACTCCACTCGGAACACATTCTTGACAGAAGGCAGCTATTATTACATTAACCTGATATGGCATCCACGTTATAATAAACGCAAGGAGAATGGCGCTTAAAGTCTTTGCAGCTTTGTCGTTTTCCCTTTCTGCTTTTGTTTTGGAATCCGACGTCGTTTCACTTATACTATGATGTCCAGACATGCTACGGTCTGTTTGACATTGATCAGCAGAAACCTTTTTCGGTAAAACTCGCCCTGTGCTAACAGTATTTAAAAAACTGCCATTGTCTGCATAAATTGATTTAAACTTTTTGTGTTTTTGTGTAATACGGTATACTCTTTGGTATAAACCAATCATAATAGCAATTGGTAACCAAAATGCAAGGGTGGGGGTGATAATGGTCAAATATTCATTAGAATATAAAAACTGGATGTAACAGTCAGTTTCAGGGACAGTACGACCACCTTCTATATAGGGCATGGCAAAAATCAACGGAGGCCACAATAAGATAGAAATTATCCACGATGCCATTATCATTTTCAAAACTCTTCCTGAAGTCCTATTTGCTCTGTACGTTAACGGCCTTTTCGCTGAAAGAAATCTATCCAGGCATATTAGTACTAAGTGTAAACCTGATGCATTGCTCATAGTGTAGTCCATTGATAGCCATAGATCACAAGGCAGGGCACCAAATGGCCAGTGTCCAACGAGTAAATACATGGTATATAATGGCACAGATACTAATCCAATAGAAAAGTCTACAATCGACAGACTTGCCAGGAAGTAGTTATTTAAATTCCTCAGTTTCTTATTTACTGCAAATGCAGTTATCACTAGGAAGTTTCCTGCCATTGTAACAAATGCAACGGTTCCTGCAGAAAGAGCTATTAAGATAATTTCGTGTAAATAAAATCGTTTAGAATCTGTTTCATAGTCGGTTTTGATGGAAGTATTCGCTAAAATTTCGTCGGTAAAGACACTAATATTTCTTTGGAGTTCCTCTCGGCCTGTGCTATTTGTTGTCATTTCCGTCTGTTACTTCATCAGTATTCTAGTTTTGTAGGAATATACATCAGCAAAAAGTAAGAACTTTGTTCGTTGGTGGTGTTGGTTCGAATAAAATCAATATGAATAGACAACCTTCGAGCAAATTAACCGAAACATTTAAAGTTATTAAGGCATTTTTATTAGGACTGCGTCAGTCGGTCACACAAGCTGCTCAACCTAATCCTGTATTGTCCCGCCAATTAAGACAATTATCGCCAGATTAAAATTTAATGCACACAAAAAATTAGCTATCGGAATAAATGTTATGTTCAACGCTGACACGTTAAAACATAGTATAGTTATGTTAGTATAGCACAGAAAAAAATGTAATTGAAATTCAAGCGTTTCTGATTATAAGTGCTATTATTATACTTCATGCAAAAGTTCTGTCTTTTTATTGAACAGTAACAATGTGTTAATTTCTACTGATTCTCGTTTTAGCCCCGCCCATTATAGCAACGGGTGTTTATTCCTCGTGATTTCCTCCCAACGGGTGATATAAAAAAAAAATTAACACCCGCTTAGAACGGAGATTGCCAAACTGGAAAATTATCACCCGGTCCAGCCGAAGTTTACGAGTAATATAAAAAAATTATCAGAAAGAAAATTGCCAATCAGGAAAATGATCAGCCGCATCAACTGAAATTTATATACGGGTCGCGTGTCTTTCCGCGCAAACATGTAAAAAAACACAACAAATACAGGAAAATGGGCAATTATATTATTTGGAAAAACAACTAGCAGACTAACAAGCATTTTCCATTAAAAATATGATTCAGTACAGTATCTATGTGGTAGTTTACATTTATTCATTAGATAATTGGCATTCAGTATAATAAAAATCATTCTGCCTTTGAACTCAGGTGTTAGGATAGATTATCACATGAAGAAAAAAATTATCACGACTGCGTCTCGGGTGATAATTTTTTCTTCATGTGATAATCTCCCCTAACACCCTCGTTCAAACGCAGCATGATTATATTACATATATATATATATATATATATATATATATATATATATATATATATATATATATATATATATATATATATATATATTTGAGACTAAGATCACATGCTGTGATTAAATAGTTGCGCCAATTAATTATTCTCAGCTCATGTTGCCCTAGGTGACAATTGTCGTATTTCATATTAAAATTAATTTCTCTGATAAAACTATATTTCTATAACGGAAATCCCACGGGCTAGATTTTCTATCGTGACGTAATCTGTAAAATCTTTGCAGACATAACATTGACAACCACCAAACAAGCTTAAGGGATCATTGTGAAAGAGACATTGCATCGGAAAATAACACAAATCGCAGAGCAACCTAGCTAATAACAATAAAGATCAAAACAAATAGCAGTACTACGTTTTCACTGAGTATTTACTGCAGAGATAAAAACAAACCACATCCAGATATTTACAATGATTGATTTATGGCTGAACGTTCAGTCAGCAGCATTTCAGCTATATTCAGTTAGAGAACAAGTTAACATACAATAAAACAACTGGGAAAAGGGGTAGTGCAATTGGAATAAAATTGTGACTGACACTTGAAAAGCATTGGACAGGGGTGGAAACTTGCAGCTGCTACAATGAGCCTGCTCTTTTTGTAATCTACAAAAGGGGTCTTAGTGCAAGGAGCGTGGTAATCTCCAAACCCGTCACCCACTCACCCACTACGGTCCGCGACAAGGCTTTCCGTAATATGAAATAACAATACCCCCACCCCACCCCAAGAGAGAACCGCCCCAATTCGCCACCTGGTAAAATCGAATACGAATTCTATATTTGTCATTAACAAAGTTACACAGTAGATTCGCTTGCATTAGAAACAAATTATATACACATTAGTGGACCAATGTCTATTATTGACTGCTTGAAAGGGTTTACCATTTATAACAGATGATCCTTTCAATATTGTTACTTTCAACTTTTTCATAATTATTTTCCAGTAAAATTAAGTTTTAATTACAATTAGTCGTATTATGAACAGATACATCAAATATTTAAATACTTTGATGTTGTTGAAAGACAAGAAGACACTTTAGATTTAGCCAGAGTGTAGTAGCTCTTTAAAAACCTTTTTTTAGATTCATAAGAACGTCTACATATATATAATGTGGAAAACGTTTCTCTAAGAATTGTTAACATGTTGTGTTTTACATGTATACCTCTGTAATATTTCTCCGTTGTTTTGCTTTTTTTGTCTTTGTAGCAACTAGTACCTGTAAAACTGCCACCTTGTACCAATTTGTTGTCTCTTGTTAATCACTTCATTAAGATTAAAAAAAATATAATCAATCGAATATTTATTTAGCATGATTTCTCGCATTTATTTATAGTTGCAAATGTTTTGCAAATTTGAATTCAATCCAACTTTGCTAATTGTACTATGATACAATGTGATTATTTTCTCATTGTATTGATATATTAAGAAGATCTTAAGTAATTCTAGAGTTATCATACGGCCATGTCAATTCTCATCCACTTTCAGATATTGTGGTCTTGTAGGTAGGGTAACAATAAACTCGATAAATTCTATAGAACGTCATATTGAACAAAACTATTTTAAAGTTTTTATAACTTAGAGACTGATGTGGCAGTTAGCAACTATGCACAGTTATGAAGTGGATAATCTAAGCAATTTAATCTTATGGGATTAAAAAAATAGCGAGGAAACCGAATGAACAACGGAAGCAGAAAGTCAAGGGACGATTTCAATTTTGGACTTAGTACAACATATACAACACAAAACAAAAACTAAAAACACAAAAATAGAAACTGAGTTACCCGAACATAATAAAAACCAAAGGTGAACTCTAATTCTCCGGACGAGTATGTAGTGTCTGCCTTTAATTAGACACCAGTCAAGTTAATATTTATCATTTATAGGAAAAAGTCCGACTAAGGAATAGGAAAGACTACCTATAGACAGCGTAAATGTCTGATCGTATTTGAGAGATGGATTTCCCATTATTAAGTCAGTCACGGTGATGGCCATAGAATATCAACCTAGGTACAAAAAAACCTCTGTTTGAGTAGCATAATAGTCAATAGCAGTGACCGGTTTAGAAACTAGGAATACCGATTTCAAGATGTCTCATAACTATTTGTGAAATATACACACCATACGTCAGAACTACTAACATGTTGCTATAGATGAACTGGAAGTTTACAATGTGAAGCGTGAAGTCGTCATGTTTCATGGAGTCTAGTTTGTAGTTTTCCAGAGCCTATTTCAAGAAGGTATAAGTAAGAGGCTAAGCTAGGTGTTATGGTGCTGTCAAATTCGCTAGGGTGGATTAAATGCAGAGTCAGCATATTTAGCATTGTTCAAAGACAATGCATTATCGTTATAGCGGAATCCGAAATTTAAGGTCAGGCCCAATATTTTCCTTTCTTTTTCAGCAGTCCTTTTAGGAACCTCATAAAATTACAAAAGCAGGTCAGCAAAAAGAGGAGCACAATAAGTACTCATTAGAAATTCAACTGTCGGTTAGAAAACGTTTCCTCCAAACATCACAAATATGTTGTCAATTAGAGACAGGTGTTATTTCACGTCCATGTATTATATGATTTAGAGTAATTGACGACAAAGTGTTAACGAGGAACAAAACAAGTACTAGTTACCATATGGAAAATGTTTGGTAATGTGCATATATAATTATGGGAGGCGGCTAAATTTCTTAATTTAAACATAAACATATTTTATTGTATAAATAGACATATCATTGAACATACAGTTAATACAATACAAGGATTCGGAAACAAGCTAAGAAGCTTTTACAAATCCGTCTCCAGTTATGAAATTACATATTTAACAAAATTCAAGATACATGCTCTGACAGGTTTGATAAATTATAATAATGAAGAATAGAGAGGAAAGAAAAAATTAATTAATATATTTGATAGGAAAAGGAAAACAAGAAGGGGTTGATGAAATGCTTTTAGGTGTTTAATGTCTATGCATCTACAAAACGTTTATTTTTTAGAATATAGGATTGCACTTTTAAAAAAACTTCAGTATTCTGTTCCAATGTAAGAGCATCTGACCCATGCAGAAATAGGTTTAAGTCGATTTGTACTTGAAAATTCAAAGAAAAAATAGTCCTTCGACGAAGATCGGAATATTTATGACAGTAAAGTAGGAAATGTTTGTTTGACGCTATCTGTCCGCATGTACAATTTGGACTGTCAACCAGATTGCGCCTGAATAGATGCTCATTCAGACAGCTGCTATTCGTCCGCATTCTGGCATGCAAGATTTGACTTATCCTACTACCTGCATTATAAAATAATGGGCGTTTTTTTTCATTTTGAGCTCCGATACGTGACTTGAATATGTTTAGCGATCCCGAATTCCGGATATCTATCGGCAGGTCATTCCACAATTTAATAGTTGACGGCAGAAAAGAATTTGAATATAAAGACGTCCTAGTCCGAATATCAGTAATATTGTTAGACTGGCGTGTGAAATGCCGATGAAAGTTAGACCTGATATTTGGTATTAAATTACTCAAGTACTTAAGTGTATTCCCGTTCATCATTTTGTATAGCATAACAAGTTTGTGTTTCTTTCTGCGATCAAAAAGTTTGTCCTATCCCGTTTCTTCGTATAATTTTTCTAGCGATGTAAATTTTGTGCCACCCGTTACGATTCGCATCGCTTCTATGTAAACGCTTTCGACTGTATTAACTAATGTTTGAATCCCGTTGTCCCAAACGACGTCACTATATTCTAAAATTGGTCTGATATATGAAAAATACATTTTTTCTAAGGTAAATCGATCTAAGACTAAGCGTACACATCATAAGATATTGACCCCTAAAAATGCCTTTTAAAAAATGTAATCGATATGTTAATGCCATGAGCCATCATCCGAAAAGTAGATGCCCAAGTGTTAATGACTAGATACTTCCTGAAGATAAATATTGTTCATCCGTAATAGAGGGTGTACTTGTCGAGTAGTTTTACGCGATACAAGTATCGTTTCGGTCTTCTGGGGATTAAACCTTACGAGCCACTGCGAAGCCCAGCGGTGAATTTTGTCGATATCACTTTTCAAAATATTCGCCGCGTTATCTGGGGTGTCAACAATGACATAAAGACTAGTGTCGTCGGCAAATAATTTTATACACGCGTTTATATCGTCGACGATATCGTTAATACAAATTAGAAAAAGAAGAGGACCGAGTATTGATCCTTATGGAACACCGGCACTTACCGGCTTAAGGTCAGAGAAACAGCCGTTAAGTGCGACACGTTGGACTCGCCCCGATAGATAACTGTCAAACCAACTCAGAAGTAGTCCCGTTATACCATATTTTTTCAGCTTAAATAATAGACCTCTGTGCCAAACTCGATCGAAGGCCTTGGAAATGTCACAGAACACTACTCGTATTTCTTTGCCATCGTCAAATGCCCTACCGAACAAGTTTGAGATGTCAATCAATTGATTGATTGCTGGGTCACTTGTGATGACTGATGAGTAGTTGTTACCTTATTATCTAATAGAAAATTGTGGACATGTTTATAGATACAGCGTTCCATGCACTTTGAAATAATACTGAGCAGTGAAATCGGACGATAATTTTTAACTTCACTAGTGTTCCCATTTTTAAAGACAGGCGTTACATTTGCTTCCTTCCATGTAGTAGGGTAGACCGATTTTGTGGGCTATAAGTTAAAGAGTCTACATAGCGGTGTTTTAAGTTGTGAGCTGGCCACTTTAAAAAGTCTAGCATTGATAAGATCTGGACCAGATGCCTTATTGATATTTAGATTCTTTAGGACGTCCTTGAAATCAGATTCATTTATTACGATATTTGATATTTCATTTACGACTAATGGGGGATTTGGAAGATGAGCATTCGAGTCGTCTATTTCAGTTTGAGTAACAAAATAATTATTAAACTCGTTTGCTTTCGCAGTCTCATTAGTTATAAGATTGCCATCTTTTATTAATGGCGGTACTCCTCATTGCCGGTTTTTCATACCTGAAATTCGGTTGCATATATGCCACCATGATTGATTTGACGGGTTACTCTGTTTTAATTTATTAACAAGTTGATCTCGATAGCTAAGTTGGGCTTTTCTTATTTCTTTTCACACTAAAATGTGTGAGACTTACCTCCCCTGTGACAATGTTTTTGTCATCTTTTGAGAACTTTACTGCAGTGAATATCATACTACGTGTTTGTCGAAATTTTGCCCAATCAGACTCTTTATTTGTACGACGCGCTTTCGAATGGAGTCGCCTCTTTTTTCTAATGATTTTTCTAATATCATTCGTCAGCCATCTCGGGTCTGCCTTGCGAATCATTAGCATTTTATTAGGAATGGATTTTTCGGCCGCACCTAAGATGACATCCGTAAATTCAGAAACTATCTTATTAATGTAGTCAGAAGAAAATATTCGTTGCCAGTCAATTTCTGATAAAAGTCGTCTATAATGGTCATAGTCTCCTCTGTCATAAAGCCATATTTTACTTCTAACTGAATTAAGAATTGGTTTGGGAAATTTAAATATACCAAACACAGGACAATGATATCTTATCTGATCCAACAAAGGAGGTCCTGAGCTAGTATAAGATACAAAATCAATACAACTGGTAACAATTAAATCTATAACTGACGATGAATTTTCAGTAAAATTTGTCGGATCATTTATAATTTGCTCTAGGCTATAAGATGTACAAATACGTTTCATTTTTGAGTTCACATTTGCTTGATTGTCATTAAAATCACCCGTAAATATAATAATAATCACATGAGACATCGTTTATTACGGACTCTACAGAACCTTCAACTTTACTCCAAACCTCGTTATTGCTATGAGGTGGAATATAAAAAGTACCATACAAAACCATTTGTTACTTGTTTTTAACCGAACCCAAACAGCTTCTATATCGGTAGATTCTAAGTCAGAGCGCCTAATGGCATTAATATTTTCCTTGACATAAACGATGACTCCTCCCCCTTTTTGGTCCACACCCCTATCTTTCCGAAACGGTTTTAGCAGTTTATTAGCTCTGTAGAGTCATCCATATCCGAGGATTTCAACCATGTTTCAGTAAAAGACAAAATATCGAAATCGTTAGATTCAGCTATGATAAGGTCTAATTTTGGTAGTAAACTCTGTACATTTAAATGAAGGAAGGATATAGAATTAGAAAACATCTCGTAAATATTCGAAAATTCGGGTGGGCAATTAGAACTTCTTGTATCATTAGGATCAATATTAATTAAAGCATGGTTGGTATCCATGGGGCAGGGGTTGAATTCCAAACCCGATATGAGCAATAATATTTCAATGATTGACAACAAGGTGACAATCATTAAAATGTAGTCAACATTATTTTGGGGAACAATGTGACTCATTTCACTTGGAACACATTTCTCAAAGTCAAAAAACATAATAATACTATTACAGGCAAGGGATCTGACTGATAAAATAATAAACAGTATATACAAAAAACATTAAAAACAGTGATAACGTTCGTGCTCTATTGTGATT
Organism: Limnoperna fortunei; assembly: GCA_944474755.1. NCBI lineage: Eukaryota > Metazoa > Mollusca > Bivalvia > Mytilida > Modiolidae > Limnoperna > Limnoperna fortunei. Next base: position 39,040,785 of record OX104113.1, read on the forward strand.
TAGAGAAACATTGAATAGGTCCACTCTCACTCTGTACTGCTCAATACCGATACCCATTATCAAGTCACACCCGGGGTATGATAAAAGTACACATAATGAGAGTGGGCAAAACACATTAGAACCTGATGGATATATTTGTGATCATTATTCGGTGCATATCCATAAACATACATGGAAATATCTAAGACATAGAGCATTTCATCAAGGTAAAGGAATAGGACACATAAACAGTTGGAAATTGAAGGAAAAATAAAAATATGTAACAAGTTATTTACAAGAGTGCAGATTGTTATTATAGTATGCAATTACATTTGTAGGAATTTATGTGAGATATATAAGTCACACACAATAATTAATTCTCTCCATAGTGATTTTATCAACTATCTAATTACTTTTAAACAATTTGTGTTTTTCGATCGACTTAAACATTTTTGTTTTGCAGTGAAGATTTTTAAATGCTCGGACGCGTCACCTGAGTGAACATTTTACTCTACTGACTAGCTTAACGATTTGCTTGAGTGAACAATTTTACCATAAAGTAAGATGAAGAAAGGAAAAAAAATGAAGCTTTCAAAAGATTTTCAGTTTTCTTTGCTAAAACTTTTCAAAATAATCATTAAAATAATTAATAATAAAACAAAGAGAGAGAGAGAAAAAAATTGCAACAACCAAGCATGAGAATATATATAACAGGCACGTTAAGACATATTAAGTAGAGTTAGGTAGTTAGGTAGTTTTACCGTAGAAAAGTTTGTCAAGTTGGCCACGAAAAATTCCAATAGTCACTTTAATAAAGATTAAAGATGGCAGTACCGTTGGTACGCTGAATGTTCGCAGAAGTAGTACCGTCGTCTAGTTCACTAACGTCTCGTGTTTGGAACAGGAGGTTCATGGCTCGAGGAAACCGTTCATTGACGTAGTTTTTCAGAGCCGACTCGGTATTTGTAACACTTATCTTGTCAGCATTGTCTTTAATAAATATCTTGCCATCAACAGTCCAAGTCTGTTTGATGTATTGATTGTTTTTTAACTGATGAGCCTTTTAGGCCAGGAGACTTCTAGTTTTTGTGAGGTCCTCGTTAATGAGAACTCGACTATATTTCTCACTTTTTTACTAGCTTTAAGGATCCTCTTTTTGGTCATTGGACCCTTAAGGCGCACAATAATTTGTCGAGGAGGCAATGGCCTATTGAACTTATCCTTTCTAGCAGGATTGCCCACACGATGAGAACGGAGAATGTCTAACTCCTGGTATCCGCTGTCAATGCTTTTAACGATATCCACTACGATATCAGTGGTGTTTTCTGTTTTGTTTTCGACAAAGCCGCTAACCCTCATTAGTTCCCTTCGCCCGTATTGCTCAAGACTATCAATATCGTCTTTTAATTTTAATATTTTCAGCTGTGAGACGATCTATATGGTGTTCACAGGACTGAAGAGCATATCTAAGAGCCTTTTCAACTTCTTGTTTTATTGTGTTTGCAATAGATGCTTGAATGTTCTCGTGAATAATATTTTTGAGTTATTATACTATATTATGATCACTTCATGTAAGAGGCAAATGGAGCTATGTTTGCTCTAAAAACACCACAAGTTTGTTGAAATTGCATTTATTTAAAAATGCAGACAAACAGATAAAAATTATATACAGAACACAATAATGGTATAAAGGTTATAACAATGCATAAACAACAGATTATAAATCTCATAAAAACTGTAACAATAAGATTATATAAAATACTGTAAATACTGGACGGTAAATTTGTGATTAGAGCAAAGTTGGGGCCTAGAACACGCCAACTTCATCAAAACTAAGAACACGCCAACTTCATAAAAACTAATATAAAATGACCAGATAAAATACTACAATACAGGCTAAATTTGGGATTAGAAACCAAATATAATTATAGCTTAGCTTAAAAAAAAAAGTATTCCTACTTGGTGGATGAAGGGGTGGAGGTGGGATTGAAAAAATGTCCTGCTGCAAATATTTTCTACCAGTTTGTTGACAAGCTGATCCGAAAGAAACTTGATTGGTTAGAAATAAGTATGATGTAGACAAAAGTATAAAATAATGAAACTATCCCGAGTACAACGCCAAATGTTTAATTACCAATTTGTGAGTGATCATAAACTATTTTATGTTCCATAAATACATATATGATCACTTCATGTAAGAGGCAAATGGAGCTATGTTTGCTCTAAAAACACCACAAGTTTGTTGAAATTGCATTTATTTAAAAATGCAGACAAACAGATAAAAATTATATACAGAACACAATAATGGTATAAAGGTTATAACAATGCATAAACAACAGATTATAAATCTCATAAAAACTGTTACAATAAGATTATATAAAATACTGTAAATACTGGACGGTAAATTTGTGATTAGAGCAAAGTTGGGGCCTAGAACACGCCACAAAGCGATTGAATTCCCACAAAATGTGAATCTACCTGTGAAACCATTTTGGAGGGAAAGCAATCGATGCCCCAACCAACATTTGCCTCCCCAAAATTGACCATTATATTAGATTTAAAAGGAAACAAACTAATAATAATAAAATACAAAATACAAAATTTAAAATATCTGCTGCTATTCAACTTGATAATATAATTAAGAATACATATATAGAGAATCAGAGTTATTTCAAGAATGTCTGGGAGACTACAGTCCAAACTGTTACACTTCCAAGGTTTGATGTAAGAACATGAAAATCAGTTTCCATTGAGGCATTGATGTTCCACTGAATTAAGAAACAAGGAATATTTTTAAATCCATCAAAACTGTGATGCTTAAATTCTAATTAGCTTTACCGACTTAACATCAGTCTCATCCAAAAGTTACAAAAACCTGTAATCCGACTGTTTAATGTAATCGTAGAATCCAGCAGAAACAAATAGTTATTTAGTCTATGAGTATGTAAAATGTCCTGTTTATCCAAATCAAGTTTGTTTTGTTTCAATTATTAGATTATAATATTCTCAAGAATTATTAACCGTATGTTACACGCACCAAATGGATGAACTGAAAAGCAGGTCGTTATAAATCCAGGTACAATTATAAAAATCCTTCACATCGATAACGCTTTAGAGTTCAATATTCAACCTCCTAATGTAACGCTACAGGTTTTTGCCAGTCTATCTACGTTTTGTGATCAACACTAAGTTGTAACAATCATTCATATATACAGTTTCTACAAGGATGACAGCTCCTACCAAACAGTTTTCAGTATCAGCATCATGTTATTACACACTGTTCATTGCAATGTCAATGAGAAAGATGTTAGTTCATAAGTTGTATTACGCCGAAGACTATCATCAACGTGACGAACTCACAGTCATCATCTATACTTGACATGATGAAACACACAACATAATCAAACAACACAAATAACAATAACAATAAAAGAACAGATGTAACAGCAGATATTTTCCTTAAAAAAAAATGAAACAGTTTACTGTGAACTACACTTATGAAGTAATTCAAACATGTTAATCATCAAAACCTAAAAAGGAACATGAAAACAAATGCCGCATAAAGATTATTTGGCTTTGTACAGAGCACGGTAAATACTCAACATAAACAATATAAAGCAACACATAGTCTTTATACACAAAAATCTTTATAGTATCTGCCTCAGACAGAATACAAATGCGACACCTTAAACATGAGTATTCTCCACACAAAAAGCACACGCAACTCGTTAGGGAAACAAAACATGTTAATTATCAAAACACTAAGTACATTAAAAAGCTTCTTCAGACAGTAGTTGGACACTGAAATCTTAATGTTTCATCTGCCTCAGACAGTAAAAAACATTAACAATTCATACCAGGAAGCATGTCAATTCGAACATAGCGAAGATAAGAATCCAAATGCCAACGACCCATCTCTTTTATTCTACTTTCCGAAATACCTAGCATATGTGCATGTGTGGCTGCACCAATCCTAAAGCTGTGCGATTTGTATAATTTTGTATCATAGTTGGAAAAATGTAATGCTGCTTCTAGAACTGAACAAAATTCTGTACGTTTAATAGGAATTAAATCTCTATAGCAAAATAAAGGGCCTGAATTTTTACCCCTGACAGCTAAATACTGAATTAGGTGTTTAACCGGACAAGTTCCAATATCATCTTGACTAAAAATTTGAAGTGACACTGGATGTTTGGTTGCGTTGTGTTTGAAATTGACCATTCTTAGAATAAAAAACTGCTGTTGATTTTTGTCTTTAAGTAGAGTTACATCCTCAATGGTAAGTAAATTAGGGTTGCTTTTGGAACGAACTGTAATTTCTCCAATTCGCAAAAAGGCATGAAAAGCCATTAAGAACATGGTAGCCATTAATTTTTGTTGATAAAAGGAAGAACAAACACAAGGTAAAGCAGCAACCAAGTGTTTCAAAATCTCTAGTGTAATAGGTTTTCTCAAATCAGGGCCTGCCGATAAGCGCCGAGCACCACACAAACTCTTTTTAACTAAAAAATGAGAAGTATAATCAGAGATGCCTTTTAGCTGAAACAAGTAGGAAAGGCCCCCAATATATGATGTTATCGTATTTGGAGATCTGCCTTCCTTATAAAGAAAAGAAATAAACATAATGACAGTTTCTAATGAACAATTTTCGAATGACTTATTTGGGTAGAATTTAGATAAAAAATCATTAAAAACTTTCATTACATTGCCATAAAACGATTTAGTTGTTGGTGCAATAGCAGAATCTAATAACAAAGTAGCAGTTTTAGCTAGAGTTTCAAGAGGTTGTCTGGAACTATTGTCGGGTTTTTGTCCATATTGGGTGCTATTTCCTGAAACTGACGAATCTGAAAACGAGAAAGCAGATCAGGTAAAATATTATAGTTACCCGGAATATGTTCAGCTCGCATTAAAATGTTTTTTAGCATGCAAGCTACCACAAGCCTACGAATCAACAACATGACGTCTGATTCTTTAGAAGACTGCTTGTTTATGACACATACCACAGCCTGGTTGTCTGAATGGAAAATAATGCACGAATTTTGAAATAAATGTCCCCATAGCTCCACAGCTAAGACAATGGGATATAATTCCTTGAAAGTTATAGTTGTATCTATCATTTCCTCCGACCATTCTCCATAGAACCAGTGGGTTTTGTAAATTGCACCAAAGCCACAAGACCCAGCAGCATCAGTAAAAAGATGTAGTTTTGTAGAAGAATGCCAAATTTGATCCAAAAATAATATTTTCCCATTGAAATTCTTAATAAACATAAACCAAGCCGCCAAATCTGCTCTACTGTCTTTTGTAAGTCTGATATAATGATGAGGTTTAGTTAATCCCTTGGTCAGGTCAATAAGTCGTCTCAGAAAGGCACGTCCTGGTAGGATAATACAGCATGCAAAATTCAAAAGTCCAATTACAGACTGAAGTTCTCGAAGGGTAATTTTTTTCTTTAATTTGATTGAAGCAAGCGTGTTATGTATTTTCTCAATCTTATCTGTGGGTAAACGAGCCTCCATTTGAACTGTATCTAATTCAATTCCCAAAAATACCAAACATTTGCTTGCATGTTCAGTTTTCTCATGTTTGATAGGAATTCCTAAGATTTCACAAAGTTTCAAAAACAACTGAAGACTCTTTTCACAAATTTCCTCGGTTAATCCTAAAATCAAAAAATCATCTAAAATATGGACGATGTTTTCTATATAACATTTGTTTTCGGCAATCCAATGGATAGCGGTCGAGAATTTTTCAAATATTGCACAAGAACTAGCACAACCCATAGGTAAACATCTATCGTAATAAAATTTTCCTTCCCACTGGATTCCTAACAGCTCATGATCATTTGGATGTACGGGTACAATGCGATATGCACTGTCAATGTCAGTCTTAGTTAAAAAACAATTCCTTCCTAATTTTAGAATTAATGTTATAGCATCATCAACAGTTGCATATGACACTGTTTTGAGAAAATCGGGTATGTGGTCATTAATTGAATGTGAATCCGGATATGATAAGTGCTGAATTAGCCTAAATTGTCCAGGATCTTTCTTTGGAACTACTCCAATCGGTGAAATTTGTAAGTTTTTAAACGGAGGATCTGCAAAGGGACCTTTTATTCTACCTAAAGACACCTCTTTTCCCAATTTCTTACGAACAAATTCGGGATTTTCTTTTGTGGAAACTAAGTTTTTGGAAAATCTTGGTGACCATGGACCTTGATAGCCTAGGGAAAAACCAAATTGAAAACCTTTTACCAAATAACTAGAAAGCACTGGATCATATCCTTCCAACAGGAGATTTAATGTTTTAAAACTCACGGGAGTTACTATTAGGTCATTAACACGTCCTGCATTTTCATTACTTCTTTTCTGAGGGTTTGCTAGTCTGATTTGATGGTCCTGGCTTACTATCCCCTCCATTTTTGAAGCATTTAGACATCGAATGATTTCCCCTGCAATGGGCACATTTGTGCTGAAATTTACAGGGATTGGCTCTACAGTAGCCATCTTTGTTGAAATTCCAGCACAGACCTTTTGGAAGTTGAGCATATTGTCGGTTTCCTCCTTGAAATTGATTTCGTCCGCGAAAGGGACGAAAAGAATTGTTGGTAGGTCGAAAGGCCATAATAAAAAACTCCATATTCAAATTATCCCAAGCAACCCCCCTAATTTGACGGTCCATTCGCACTTTTTGGTCATATTGTAGCCAATCATTTAACGGTACTTGAGAGTTTGCCAGAATGCGAACAATCTCTGCATGTTTTATTAAATGGGGAACGGAGTCAGGGTACTTTACACTATAAATAGCAATAAAACGCATAAAAGCGCTGGTCCACTGTTCAATGTCCCGAATTTGGAACTTTGGTTTGTTTTGAACAAGTGATAGCATGGAGTCTGCACCTATCTGAAATTGCAAACCTTGTTTTTTGGAACCTGGAGAGCAGTTTTGAGGGAGAAGCAAAGCCAGGTCGATATACTTGTCCTGCCAAATTTTATTTTGTAGTGTTAGATCCACCATTGCTGAAATGGGGGTTGACAGGGAGGAGGTGGACGAAGTTGCGGACATTAGAATGTCATCATCGGAAACTGTTACCACCTCCTCTCTGTCTTCCTGAGCAGTATTATTTATATTACCTAAACTTGAACTTGAAACAGTAGCTGTGGGTTTGGATTTGCCTTCTTTTTTCTCTTTAGACAAAGCCTCTAACACATTCCTTGTTATAGTTTGAATTAGTTCTGCATTCAGATCCCCTTGATCCGCATTTGTTGTCCCCTGTCGACTCTTGTTTTTACCTTTCCGAGACTCCCCTGGCTTTGTTTTTGGCATAGTTCTGAAATTAGATTGATTTACTTAAACGTTAACCAATATAATTAACGAATTTAACAATAGATGGCAACCATCTGCCAACAATAAAACTATGATGTAACTTAGTCTCCGCACCTATGACGCGTATATGAAGAAAAATTGTCAATGTGCGATTCAATGTAATCAATCAAGATATATGTACAATATTGATTACTGTAATCAACTTGTATCAAAAGCTGTGTCATATGCTCAACTATTAGAGCATCTGGAATCAATGTAATTTACGGCTCAACCTTTAGAGTCACAAAAGCTTTAGATGTTTTAAAGCTTATACAAATCACTCAACACTCAACCATTAGAGCGCCTCTAGTATAAAAATATCATGCTCAACCATTAGAGCTAAATATATGGCAAGTCGAAATTGCTCGACCGTTACCGTGCACTGTTAGAGCTAATATAGTACTGTACCAACTAGACTGCTCAATTATTTGAGCATAATATGTATATACTGCTCAACGTTGAGAGCATGTATAGAAATATTTGCTATTTACAACTGTAATGCTCAACCTTTAGAGCACGCATATATTTGAAATGCTCAACCTTTAGAGCATTTGTATAACAAGAATGCTCAACCTTTAGAGCATTTGTTTAACAAGATTGCTCAACCTTTAGAACATTTGTATACAAAAATGCTCAACCTTTAGAGCACATATTAGTAACCAATAATAACAACCAGGAATTTATTTTAAATAAGGCCCATTATAAATGCAAACTACTTGAAAAACTAATAATGTTTTTCTTTCATTATTTCAATATAGTTACCAACGCAGCTCGTAAACTACGAAAATACTTTAAATAACCAAATTCAATATTTAAATGTACTCCATCCACACAGTACACTGTCTTCTTACTATTTTCCGACCAGAAACCTGAATGCCTCCAAAATCTTACATTTTCCATATTTTCATTGGCAAAGTACTTATATAAATACGAATTTAACTCATCACACCTTTGGTTAAACCATTCGGAATCTACATAGTATTTAATTTTCTTTTTTGGGGGGATGCGATGAAGTATTTGGCATATCACCACCTTTTCTATATTATATTTATAACGAAGGAGCATAGCTATCTCAATTATGCCTCTAGCGACACTCATAACAGAATTGTCCCGTTTAGAAAGATCGTTAGAACCAATCTGCAAAACTATTACTTGCGGATTTTTGCGAACAATGAACTCAAAGCCGTATGTTTTGATATGATGCAAATGCCCCCCTGGGTACCCCCAGTACAAAACTTCCTCAGTTTGGGAGCTCAAACCCATATTTAGATCTACCGATGGATGAGTATGAAGCTTGTTAAAAGCCACAAGACGTTTAATAAATGAGTGACCCATTATAACGATCTTCTTAGGCATAGTTTAATTTGTTTACGTATATCTGATAGAAAACAGAGAGCAGAAATAGGTCAACCGCGCGTGTGGAATTTTACAGCAGTATGAACCTACTTAATTATAAATAACACACGTGCCGAAACACATTAATCAGAAAAAACTGATAAAACAACAGATATAAAACATCGTAATATAAACCAAACCATAACCTCGGATAAAAATTAAAGTAAATTGAAAAAATGTCCTGCTGCAAATATTTTCTACCAGTTTGTTGACAAGCTGATCCGAAAGAAACTTGATTGGTTAGAAATAAGTATGATGTAGACAAAAGTATAAAATAATGAAACTATCCCGAGTACAACGCCAAATGTTTAATTACCAATTTGTGAGTGATCATAAACTATTTTATGTTCCATATATACATTTTTGTAAATCAGATTGTTGTTGGGCAAACGTAGTTGAAGTAGGTGAAGTAAAAGGTTGTTGGTAGATGTTCGGTGAGGGCAGGTAGGCTTGTGGTCTAGCATGCACGTCCATCTGAGGACTGTCATATGACGTAGATGTAGTGCCTGGAGATGCCATTGTACAGAATTTTTTGACGTTATATTGGCTTTCAGGTGGCGATGTAAGATAGCTGAATTTACGTACTCTATTATCAGGAGTAAGAACTGACATGGGTTATAGTAGGTGACAAAGTTTTTTGTTTATGTTCAATTGTTCAGTTTGTTTACGTTCTAAATAATGACAGTGGCTGAACGGTACTCACACAATATAATGTTTATGTCCAGTTTACCTTTTTTTACAGTGTCCATGGTTGAGCGGTACTCACGCAGCTAACAATTTCATATTAAAAAATCATACACAGTTTGTTTTCACTCATAAAGATGAATAAAAAAGTTCCACCACTTATTTATTTTTCCGTAAGAATCATTGTGATGATTTATATTACACAAAAACAGTTTTTAAAAAGTCATTTTAGTTAAGTTCTTGACGAGGGAAAAATCCATGACTTTACACCCAGAGCATGCGCACATCGCCTCCCATACGTGTATCTGCACATTACCAAACATTTTCCATATGGTAACTAGTACTTGTTTTGTTCCTCGTTTACACTTTGTCGTCAATTACTCTAAATCATATAATACATGGACGTAAAATAACACCTGTATATAATTGACAACATATTTGTGATTTTTGGAGGAAACGTTTTCTAATCGACTGTACAATAATGTAAATGTCACATTGGATTGATTTGTTATTGTTAACTTAACTTACTGGTTATTTTAATTTGTATCATTGTTGTCATGATTAATTAACGACCTTATTTTTAATCCAAAAAATATAGGGGTTAAAGAAATCACAGAATGTAAAGTGAATTTCTAATGAGTACTTATTGTGCTCCTCTTTTTGCTGACCTGCTTTTTGTAATTTTATGAGGTTCCTAAAAGGACTGCTGAAAAAGAAAGGAAAAGATTGGGCCTGACTTTAAATTTCAGATTCCGCTATATTGATAATGTATTTTCTTTGAACAATGCTAAATATGCTGACTCTGCATTTAATCCACCCTAGCGAATTTGACAGCACAATAGCACCTAGCTCAGCCTCTTACTTATACCTTCTTGAAATAGGCTCTGGAAAACTACAAACTAGACTCCATGACCAACATGACGACTTCACGCTTCAAATTGTAAACTTCCAGCAACATTTCAGTAGTTCTGACGTATGGTGTGTATATTTCACAAATAATAGTTATGAGACATCTTGAAATCGGTATTCCGAGTTTCTAAACCGGTCACTGCTATTGACTATTATGCTACTCAAACAGTGGTTTTGTTGTACCTAGGTTGATATTCTATGGCCATCACCGTGACTGACTTAATAATGGGAAATCCATCTCTCAAATACGATCAGACATTTACGCTGTCTATAGGTAGTCTTTCCTATTCCTAAGTCGGACTTTTTCCTATACATGGCAATTATTAACTTGACTGGTGTCTAATTAGACGCAGACACTACATACTCGTCCGGAGAATTAGAGTACACCTTTGTTTTTTATTATGTTCGGGTAACTCAGTTTCTATTTTTATTTTTATGTTTTTAGTTTTTTGTTTTGTGTTGTATATGTTGTACTAAGTCCAGAATTGAAATCGTCCCTTAACTTTCTGCTTCCATTGTTCATTCGGTTTCCTTGGTATTTTTTGAATCCTATAAGATTAAATTGCTTAGATTATCCACTTCATAACTGTGCATAGTTGCTAACTGCCACATCAGTCTCTAAGTTATAAAAACTTAAAAATAGTTTTGTTCAATATGACGTTCTATAGAATTGTTACCCTACCTACAAGACCACAATATCTGAAAGTGGATGAGAAATGACATGGCCGTATGATAATTCTAGAATTACTTAAGATCTTCTTACTATATCAGTACAATGAGAAAATAATCACATTGTATCATAGCAGAATTAGTAAAGTTGGATTGAATTCAAATTTGCAAAACATTTGCAACTATAAATAAATGCGAGAGATCAGCCTAAATAAATACTCTTGATTATATTTTTCTTAATTTTAATGACGAGACAACAAATTGGTACAAGGTGGCAATTTTACAGGTACTAGTTGCTACAAAGACAAAAAACAAGCAAAACAACGGAGAAATATTACAAATGTATAAATGTCACAACATGTTAACAATTCTTAGAGAAACGTTTTCCACATTATATATATGTAGACGTTCTTTATATATTTAATTTATGAAACTACAAAAAGATTTGTTAAAAGAGCTACCACATTCTGGCTAAAGCTAAAGTGTCTTCTTGTCTTTCAACAACACCTTTGATGTATCTGTTCATAATACGACTAATTGTAATTTAAACTTCATTTTACTGGAAAAGAATTATGAAAAAGTTGAAAGTAACAATATTGAATGGAACATCTGTTATAAATGGTAAACCCTTTCAAGCAGTCAATAATAGACATTAATCCACTTATGTGTATATAATTTGTTTCTAATGCAAGCGAATCTACTAAAACACAAACGCTAGTATGGTCTTGTTTGTGACAATTTCTAAGGTCAGAGAAACATCCGTTAAGTGCGACAAGTTGGACTCGCCCAGATAGATAACTGTCAAACCAACTCAGAAGGAGTCCCGTTATACCATATTTTTTTAGCTTAAATAATAGACCTCTGTGCCAAACTCGATCGAAGGCCTTGGAAATGTCACAGAACACTACTCGTATTTCTTTGCCATCGTCAAAGGCCCTACCGAACGAGTTTGAGATGTCAATCAATTGATTGATTGCTGGGTCACCTTGTGTGAACCCAGACTGATGAGTAGTTATTACCTTATTATCTAATAGAAAGTTGTGGACATGTTTATAGATACAGCGTTCCATGCACTTTGAAATAATACTGAGCAGTGAAATCGGACGATAATTTTTAACTTCACTAGTGTTCCCATTTTTAAAGACAGGCGTTACATTTGCTTCGTTCCATGTAGTAGGGTAGAACGATTTTGTGGGCGATAAGTTAAAGAGTCTACATAGCGGTGTTTTAAGTTGTGAGCTGGCCAGTTTAAAAAGTCTAGCATTGATAAGATCTGGACCAGATGCCTTATTGATATTTAGATTCTTTAGAACGTCCTTGAAATCAGATTCATTTGTTACGATATTTGATATTTCATTTACGACTAATGGGGGATTTGGAAGATGAGCATTCGAGTCGTCTATTTCAGTTTGAGTAACAAAATAATTATTAAACTCGTTTGCTTTCGCAGTCTCATTAGTTATAAGATTGCCATCTTTTATTAATGGCGGTACTCCTCATTGCCGTTTTTTCATACCTGAAATTCGGTTGCATATATGCCACCATGATTGATTTAACGGGTTACTCTGTTTTAATTTATTAACAAGTTGATCTCAATAGCTAAGTTGGGCTTTTCTTATTTCTTATCACACTAAAATGTGTGAGACTTACCTCCCCTGTGACAATATTTTTGCCATCTTTTGAGAACTTTAGTACAGTGAATATCATACTACGTGTTTGTCGAAATTTTGCCCAATCAGACTTTATTTGTACGACGCGCTTTCGAATGGAGTCGCCTCTTTTTTCTAATGATTTTTCTAATATCATTCGTCAGCCATCTCGGGTCTGCCTTGCGAATCATTAGCATTTTATTAGGAATGGATTTTTCGGCCGCACCTAAGATGACATCTGTAAATTCAGAAACTATCTTATTAATGTAGTCAGAAGAAAATATTCGTTGCCAGTCAATTTCTGATAAAAGTCGTCTATAATGGTCATAGTCTCCTCTGTCATAAAGATATTTTACTTCTAACTGAATTAAGAATTGGTTTGGGAAATTTAAATATACCAATCACAGGACAATGATATCTTATCTGATCCAACAAAGGAGGTCCTACGCTAGTATAAGGTACAAAATCAATACAACTGGTAACAATTAAATCTATAACTGACGATGAATTTTCAGTAAAATTTGTCGGATCATTTATCATTTGCTCTAGGCTATAAGACGTACAAATACGTTTCATTTTTGAGTTCACATTTGCTTGATTGTCATTAAAATCACCCGTAAATATAACATAATCACATGAGACATCATTTATTGCGGACTTCAACTTTACTCCAAACCTCGTTATTGCTATGAGGTGGAATATAAAAAGTACCATACAAAACCTTTTTGTTACTTATTTTTAACCGAACCCAAACAGCTTCTATATCGGTAGATTCTAAGTCAGAGCGCCTAATGGCAGTAATATTTTCCTTGACATAAACGATGACTCCTACCCCTTTTTGGTCCACACCCCTATCTTTCCGAAACGGTTTTAGTAGTTTATTAGCTCTGTAGAGTCATCCATATCCGAGGATTTAAACCATGTTTCAGTAAAAGACAAAATATCGAAATCGTTAGATTCAGCTATGATAAAGTCTAATTTTGGTAGTAAACTCTGTACATTTAAATGAAGGAAGGATATAGAATTAGAAAAAGCTCGTAAATATGCGAAAATTCGGGTGGGCAATTAGAACTTCTTGTATCATTAGGATCAATATTAATTAAAGCATAGTTGGTATCCATGGGGCCGGGGTTGAATTCCAATCCCGATATGAGCAATAATATTTCAATGATTGACAACAAGGTGACAATCATTAAAATGTAGTCAACATTATTTTGGGGAACAATGTGACTCATTTCACTTGGAACACATTTCTCAAAGTCAAAAAACATAATAATACTATAACAGGCAGGGGATCTGACTGATAAAATAATAAACAGTATATACAAAAAACATTAAACAGTGATAACGTTCGTGCTCTATTGTGATTTAGAGAAACATTGAATAGGTCCACTCTCACTCTGTACTGCTCAATACCGATACCCATTATCAAGTCACACCCGGGGTGTGATAAAAGTACACATAATGAGAGTGGGCAAAACACATTAGAACCTGATTACTTTTTAAACAATTTGTGTTTTTCGATCGACTTAAACATTTTTGTTTTGCAGTGAAGATTTTTAAATGCTCGGACGCGTCACCTGAGTGAACGTTTTACTCTACTGACTAGCTTAAGGATTTGCTTTTCAAAATAATCATTAAAATAATTAATAATAAAACAAAGAGAGAGAGAAAAAAAAATTGCAACAACCAAGCATGAGAATATATATAACACGATATGTGTTATCAGGGGCCTCGGTGGTCGAGTGGTCAAGATAGTTCGTTTACTATTGATCACGTGGTCTGTCAACACTGAGATTGCGGGTTCGATTCTCACTGCAGGCAGGGTGTATTCGACTCCAATCTTAATTGACAAGGATTGCCAGTTTTCCTACCGCAGGTCGGGGTTCTCTCCGGGTACTCCGGCTTCCTCCCCCAATAAAAACTGGACGCCATGAAATAGCTGAAAAATTGCGGAAAGTGGCGTTAAACACCATTAAAAAAAGATATGTGTTATCAGGCACGTTAAGACATTAAGTAGAGTTAGGTAGTTAGGTAGTTTTACCGTAGAAAGGTTTGTCATGTTGGCCACGAAAAATTCCAATAGTCACTTTAATAAAGTTCATCGGAAAGGTTACTACCGATTCAAGATGGCAGTACCGTTGGTACGCTGAATGTTCGCAAAAGTAGCACCGTCGTCTTGTTCACTAACGTCCCGTTTGGGAACAGGAGGTTCATGGCTCAAGGAAACTGTTCATTGGCGTAGTTTTTCAGAGCCGACTCGGTATTTGTAACATTTATCTTGTCAGCATTGTCTTTAATAAATATCTTGCCATCAACAGTCCAAGTCTATATTTCTCACTTTTTTACAAGCTTTAAGAATCCTCTTTTTGGTCATTGGATCCTTAAGGCGCACAATAATTTGTAGAGGAGGCAATGGCCTATTGAACTTATCCTTTCTAGCAGGATTGCCCACACGATGAGAACGGAGAATGTCCCTGGTATCCGCTGTCAATGCTTTTAACGATATCCACTACGATATCAGTTGTGTTTTCTGTTTTGTTTTCGGCAATGCCGCTAACCCTCATTAGTTCCTTTTGCCCGTATTGCTCAAGACAATCAATATCGTCTTTTAATTTTAATATTTTCAGCTGTGAGGCGATCTATATGGTGTTCATAGGACTGAAGAGCATATCTAAGAGCCTTTTCAACTTCTTGTTTTATTCTGTTTGCAATAGATGCTTGAATGTCCTCGTGAATAATATTTTTGAGTTATTGGACTATATTTTGTAAATCAGATTGTTGTAGGGCAAACGTAGTTGGAGTAGGTGAACTAAAAGGTTGTTGGTAGATGTTCGGTGGGGGCAGGTAGGCTTGTGGTCTAGCATGCATGTCCATCTGAGGACTGTCATATGACGTAGATGTAGTGCCTGGAGATGTCATTGTACAGATTTTTTTGACGTTATATTGGCTTTCAGGTGGCGATGTAAGATAGCTGAATTTACGTACTCTATTATCAGGAGTAAGGACTGACATGGGTTATAGTAGGTGACAAAGTTTTTTGTTTATGTTCATTTGTTCAGTTTGTTTACGTTCTAAATAATGACAGTGGCTGAACGGTACTCACACAATATAATGTTTATGTCCAGTTTACCTTTTTATACAGTGTCCATGGCTGAGCGGTACTCACGCAGCTAACAATTTCATATTAAACAATCAAACACAGTTTGTTTTCACTCATAAAGATGAATTAGATAGTTCCACCACATATTTAATTTTCCGTAAGAATCATTGTGATGATTTATATTACACAAAAACAGTTTTTAAAAAGTCATTTTAGTTAAGTTCTTCACGAGAGAAAAATCCATGACTTTACACCCAGAGCATGCGCACATCGCCTCCCATACGTGTATCTGCACATTTTTCAATAGGTAACTAGTACTTGTCTTGTTCTTTGTTTACAATTTGTCGTCAGTTACTCTTAATCATATAATACATGGACGTAAAATAACACCTGTCTCTAATTGACAACATATTTGTGATGTTTGGAGGAAACGTTTTCTAATCGACTGTTGAATTTCTAATGAGTACTTATTGTGCTCCTCTTTTTGCTGACCTGCTTTTGTAATTTTATGAGGTTCCTAAAAGGACTGCTGAAAAAGAAAGGAAAAGATTGGGCCTGACTTTAAATTTCAGATTCCGCTATATTGATAATGTATTTTCTTTGAACAATGCTAAATATGCTGACTCTGCATTTAATCCACCCTAGCGAATTTGACAGCACCATAGCACATAGCTCAGCCTCTTACTTATACCTTCTTGAAATAGGCTCTGGAAAACTACAAACTAGACTCCATGACCAACATGACGACTTCACGCTTCAAATTGTAACCTTCCAGTTCACCTATAGCAACATTTCAGCAACATCACCGTGACTGACTTAATAATGGGAAATCCATCTCTCAAATACGATCAGACATTTACGCTGTCTATAGGTAGTCTTTCCTATTCCTAAGTCGGACTTTTTCCTATACATGACAATTATTAACCTGCCTGGTGTCTAATTAGACGCAGACACTACATACTCGTCCGGAGAATTAGAGTTCACCTTTGGTTTTTATTATGTTCGGGTAACTCAGTTTCTATTTTTATTTTTATGTTTTTAGTTTTTTGTTTTGTGTTGTATATGTTGTACTCAGTCCAGAATTGAAATCGTCCCTTGACTTTCTGCTTCCATTGTTCATTCGGTTTCCTTGGTATTTTTTTAATCCCATAAGATTAAATTGCTTAGATTATCCACTTCATAACTGTGCATAGTTGCTAACTGCCACATCAGTCTCTAAGTTAAAAAATTTAAAATAGTTTTGTTCAATATGACGTTCTATAGAATTGTTACCCTACCTACAAGACCACAATATCTGAAAGTGGATGAGAAATGACATAGCCGTATGATAATTCTAGAATTACTTAAGATCTTCTTACTATATCAGTACAATGAGAAAATAATCACATTGTATCATAGTAGAATTAGTAAAGTTGGATTGAATTCAAATTTGCAAAACATTTGCAACTATAAATAAATGCGAGAAATCAGCCTAAATAAATACTTTTGATTATATTTTTGTTAATTTTAATGAAGAGACAACAAATTGGTACAAGGTGGCAATTTTACAGGTACTAGTTGCTACAAAGACAAAAAACAAGCAAAACAACGGAGAAATAATACAAATGTATAAATGTCACAACATGTTAACAATTCTTAGAGAAACGTTTTCCACATTATATATATGTAGACGTTCTTTATATATTTAATTTATGAAACTACAAAAAGGTTTGTTAAAAGAGCTACCACATTCTGGCTAAAGCTAAAGTGTCTTCTTGTCATAATACGACTAATTGTAATTTAAACTTCATTTTACTGGACAATAATTAAGAAAAAGTTGAAAGTAACAATATTGAATGGAACATCTGTTATAAATGGTAAACCCTTTCAAGCAGTCAATAATAGACATTAATCCACTAATGTGTATATAATTTGTTTCTAATGCAAGGGAATCTACTAAAACACAAACGCTAGTATGGTCTTGTTTGTGACAATTTCTGTTAAAATAATTAAACAAATAATAGAAATAATTAGGTAATCAATAGACAATAAGCATTGTTGAACTTTTTGTAATACTATATTATTTTAAGTTTATTAACAGACAACATTTATCATAATTTTAGTTTGGTGTACTGTGATGATATCACCTTTTATACCCAGATTCCTTTTTTATCCAATTTACTTAAGCTATACATATTCAAATTTGTTTCGAATTACTTAGTTTTACATGTAATAACAAACATTAATTTTGTTAATTTAACTGTCACATTTTGTCTTTCTTTAAAGCACTGAAATAAATAAAACAAACATTTTGGAGAAGTGACATTTGAAGGTGACCAATGAGGTAGTGAGATTTGGTCAAATATTTATTGTATTCATTGTATTACAAAACCAGGAAAGTAACTTTTGAATAACTCGACGACTGTCTAATCAGAAGTATGAATGGGTACTCGTCTATGGCAGCTCAGTGCACCCATGTTTACTCTTTTTTTCTTTAGTTGTTCTTTATTGTTTTTTTTCTTTTCTGTCTTGTATCTGTCTAAGGTTCTCAAATAGGATGATTTTTTCACTGCCCAATGGTTTACAATTTTGACTGATTTTCTTATATTGCATTTGTTCCGATTGTCGTAATCACTTTCCATTCATCATATGGGATTATAACTTCTCCCGGATATGACTTATTTAACCTGATTGATACAACAGATGCCACTCGTGGAGCAGGAGTTGATTACCCTTAAAGAAACAGTCCCGCTTGTTAGTAGGGGTTGTGTTACTCAATTTTTGGTTTTATCTTGTGTGTCTGTTTTTTTTGTTGCACCATAGTTTTGTCTGTCTTTGACTTGTAGTTTCCTGAATACTCCTCTGTATCTTTAATTTTTTTCCTTGTAACGTATTGTTGAAAATTTTCCACAAAACAAATGTTTTTTTTCCATTTCTTCAGTGACAGAACGAATGAATTTAGCACTACGTTAAAAGGTAATTTTGAGACGGGAGGTAAGTAAATAATTTCTTTAAAGGTCGGCGTCTTAGCTTATACTTTTAGTTCATTTAAGCGTAAAATTGCATTCATAATGTTATGTAGATTGTATGGATAATTTGATTATTGCTAAGTTTAAACCTCATTCAAGTAAGCGTTTTTATAAACAAAATGGAACTATTTACTCCTCTTGAGCTGGAAACAACTCTTCTGCCCTAGAGTGCGAAGATCTCTCAAAAACTTAAAACATTATAATTAGTAGACAATTTTTTTCTACGACACTAAATCGAACCACTTTTTCAGTATATTACTATTAATGTTTTAATTGTAACCATATAACAGACATCAATTTCCACCTCAGCCCACCCCTACTGTTTATAGCATATTGGAATAATGTCATAATTCTTCGTCGAATACTTACATTGTGAATCATTTAATAAATCTTGTGAGTTAAACATTCGATTTAAAAAAACATATATATGGCTTTGAAATTCAAAAACATTTTTTCTTGATTTTTTGGGGCTATGAATGACATAGATTGATATTTGGCACTGAAGAAGGCAATCAGTTGGTCGAAAATTTTGTCGTATTTATTAATATATTTATTTATAATAGAATATCTCTATTTGTATCGTTGCATAATCATATCGTCATGTTGGCGATCCGATACTTATATATAACAAAATATACAAAATATATCTTAAACTTGAGTATTCCTGTAATTAGGTATTAAGTAATGAAATAGATTAATTAGTTAGATAGCACGGTTTTAAATAACTGTGTTTGTAAAATGTACAATTTGAACACTTATAACATAACTACAATCATGAATGCTTTTAAATATACAAAATACGGTAATTATACTTCATGTATCACAGCTCCGACTCTGATTTTAGAATATGTTGACTCTTGTACGTGTAGCCTGTACTGTTATCTTTTAATCTGATATCAATTCAATTAATCAACTTTGAGTTGAATAAATTAGCAAAAGGTAAGTGTTTATTGTTTATAATGGTAGTCTAGAAAGTATTTTTCTTTCCATCGTGTGCAGCTTATGTATGCAAATTTCTTTTTAATGCTCTAGTACACTGTAATAGCATTAAATGTAGATACTATGCAAAAGCACTAAATGTCATGACCACAAGTGCAAAGTCTCAGATTGCTGATGATTCACTCCAAAAAACTATTGATATACATTAAATTAGAGAGACTGAGTTAGAAAACTAAGATAATCAAAAATTATTTACAACATCGTTTAAACTAAAACGAAAACAATTTTGAGTCCTTGTGAAGTACTTTCTTTTATGATACTTATTCTTAAATATTTTTAAAATATTAAAACTGGTATCTTCTTTACATTTTGACGTCAATATCATTTATACATTCTGATAAATATAATTTATACCATACTAACATTTGTCATCAATTTTATATCAAAACACAAAGTTATCTATTGATAACACATGGTCTTCATAACACTGTTTACTTAATACAATTCGGACGTTATCAAATAGGTTTTTTTAACAAACTTGCATTTCAAAAATAAATGTTAATAATTTTCTGCTTGATGACGTGTCACACGCGAGTATGTACTATGTGTATCTTTACGATTCACCTCGGTTAATGCATATTTAAGCAACAACTCTTATTTGACACAGCAACAATTTCATTTGAAACTAAATTATCTGTACATCATCAGAAAAATTATAATAAAATTTTTATTCAACGAATCTTCAGACTAGTCTTTGGTGATTATCAAATGAGAGAAATGGATTCAAAGTTTTTAATAAAGACTTTTTTGTTACTGTGAGACATGTTTTCTGATCTTAAACTGTTGTAATTTAGCCATAATCAAAACTGACCGTCATTTTAAACTTTTTTGTACGGTTAAAAATTAGGAAAAGAAAAATGGCGGTAGTGTTTTCAAAAGAAGATCAACAACAAATGACTACAAGGATTGGTGGCAGGAAGAAATATACTTTACTTTTTAAAGCACCCCGAGATACCTGTGCTGCCGCGAAATTTCATAGTAAATATAATAATATGGGGCCAACACTGACCATCCTGTATAACACGCACAACTCTGTTTATGGCGAATACACAGCAGTCAGCTGGAGGAGTAGCGATAGTTATATCGCTGATACAAAGGCTTTTCTCTTTAGACTCTACCAGAATGGAATATGGAAACCAGTACAGATGACAGTCAATAACAACGTGCAGAATGCTATAGATGATAATGCCGCGTACGCACCGACATTCGGAGGTCACGATCTATATAATTTCTAGCAGACGATAACTTGGAACGGTACATGCTTTACACTAAACGGCTCTACAAATTTTGGACATTCATACAATATGAATGAAGAAAATTACAATTCAATTGCTACTGGACATTTACAGATTAAGGATCTTGAGGTCTACTTGGTAGAAGGTAAATAAGATACAAACATACACCATCTGAAATTACTTTTCGGTTTGGTTAACGCTCATTTGTATTTTGTTTTTGTAAGTAATGTTGTTTCATAATATGTGTGGATCAAGCTATTTATTAGCATCACTAGAATATCCGTTTTATCGCCCAATCGTGAGAATATATTTGAAATCACTTATATCTGTTTTGAAAACAAGTTGTGATATTAGCTAACGATTTATTTTGATCATTTTGAGTGAGGGACAAAAACATAAATCGCCAGGAACCTATTTATCTCAGTCAACAATGACGATGACTAAAATGATCGAGGCGAATTGACCAATTGCAACAGTAAATCGACCTTTAAATAAATGAACGTGAGAAAATTGACAGCGATCATCCTGACCAAACGACAAACAATACATTCAGCGTATGTCTATCTGAAAATAGGTTCTTACGAAATGTTGTTGGTTTGTACCAGTCATGATGAATCTGTACAAAATCGTGTACTTTAATTGGAGCCTATCTGCGTTCTAACAGTTAGATACATAGCCAGTCAACTTAGCTAGCAAACTGTCTGGTAATACAGAAGTCTCGTGTTCTAGCTCTGGTAGTGTCACATATGTTGTTTCATGCTGTACCGTAACATACTTATTAGAAGTAATGTTGTCTTTTTTTAAGTAATTTTTTGGTCGCATTCAAGAAGAAAAAATAGTTAAGGTCTCTTTCAAATTATATTTATTGCTATCTCTTATTTTGTAACGTCCTGAAACAGACATTCAGCCATTGCTATTGTCAAAAATCAACAATACCCCTTAATTATTTCCTTGTGGGAATAATTCTTAAGTGGCTCTGTACGATTGTGTGGTGTGCACACAGTTTTGTACCT
Source organism: Limnoperna fortunei (assembly GCA_944474755.1). Lineage (NCBI taxonomy): Eukaryota > Metazoa > Mollusca > Bivalvia > Mytilida > Modiolidae > Limnoperna > Limnoperna fortunei. The sequence continues at coordinate 39,062,799 of OX104113.1, forward strand.
TCACGTACATAGCATCTGACAAACAGTCACGAATTAAGATGCAACGTCCTGAATATAGCCGAAATATTGCTTGCTTAATATAAAACAACAAGCAACAAATCACTCACTCACTCAATCAATCAATTTAGATGTCAAAGATTCTTTAATTAATAATGCCTCTAAGATTACTTCCTTGGGTTCATCGTGTTTATGACTTGGCAGAATGTTCGCAAAGCTTCAAATGACCGCTGATAATAACTGTAGATATTTCTTTTCAGAAGAAGAACGCACTGAAACACAGCTCAAGGAACCATGGAGAAAAACTCCGAGTGGAATGCAACGGTTTGTTGGGAAAATAAATTGTCAAAACTAGTGTAGATATTTTATCGCTACAAATGTGTTATTTAACACAAAACAGTTTTATTGTAAAACAAATTCTCGTTTGAAGAAGTCATTTTTAACAATACAACACCAGAACAAAACTTGTCTGGCAAAGTTATCAAACTGTATATGAAACAATTAAGACGAAACGCGCGTCTGGCGTAGTTACTTCTATTAACCTTAGTATCTTTGATGACATTTTATTTAAAACCAATTTAAAAAGGAAATTGAATTGTACTCAAACAATTAAGATAAATTGACCAAATAACTACATGCATGTGAGTAAATTTCAAAGAAAACAGTTACTAATGTATGAAATAAATAACAAACCTGTCACTTTGGAACTCGCCTATGGCCAGTGGTCGTTTTTTATTAGAAATTAGTGCATGATTGACACCGGATTAGATCAAATCATCTTGAACGTTGTTCTAAAATTTAACAAAATCTGTTTGATAAACCAATATAATGTGTCCTTCGGTTCAATGTTGCGTTCCCCGAACGGCTAAACGACCAAAATTAACATATATAATTTTACTTATGCAAGGCGATTAACAGGGTGTCTTCCCGATTGTCCTACGTTCGATAATTATAATTAAAAAAAACTTGACAAAGTGATGGACAATCGTGAATTGTAAATGTTGAACAATCTGGAAGTGTTTTTATAATGTGTTTTTATCGTTGTCGATATTTTTGTAAAATTTATATATACTAACGCGTAAACCTAACAGTTAGTACATAATATATCTAACACAAAAAATACTGTTAAATCTTAGCTAATAGACATTATGTAAGCGTAATAGGTAGGCAGTTGTGTCGGCATACTGTCTCCGGAGCCGTTATTTAAATTTCTGTAGTTGGTTGTGTGTTCAGCCTACTGTATCGTTCTTTTGATGGTCGTGGCTCTCAAGTAGTGTATTAAATAAGCGTAACAGCCGGATCTTCTTGGAGGGTGAATAGCAATATGTATATTTTGAGATGTGAAACTTTCGCCATATTCTTTATAATGTTGTTTATGCTTTCCATGTGGTTGGTAATTCTTGAGCCCTCTGTTTCGTAGTGATTCCAAAGTTGTTGGTTTTTTACCATGAATGTTGTAATCTGTGAGTGTGATGGCATCTAATTTTGTCTCTGCTTGGGCAATATCTTTCAATGCTTGAATATGTCTTAAACAGCATACTGGCTATAAGTGGAAAAGAACTGCTGCTCTAAGAATTAGTCAGTATACTGTTCACAAAAATTTTTGCGGAGTACTACCTTTCGATATTTTTGCGTTTACTAAAATCCACAAAAAAGTACCTTTGAAAGTGCAAAAATCCGGGAAAATAAGAACCCGCAAATCGGTCAACATAGCGGTTCCGTGAACTTAGTACTGCTTTTTAAATTGTTGAGTAGGTTTAAGCGTTTTGACAAGTTAAAGATTGTGGGACAATCAAAACTAGTGGCTTGGGACTCTTGGATATTAACCACTAAGGCAGATAAACTCATTATTTTACTTTTCACATTTTTCAGTAAATCTGAATGGAATAGGCCTAATGCATGCAATTTTTATGAGTATATTTTTATATTTTTAAAATACTAATGTAATTTCACCCGGAAATGCTTTTAATCGAAAAGTTGAATTCGTTTTTAAATGAAAAACCAACAGAAAGCATTAAGAAATATGATGACTATCAGCATTTTGGATTTAAGGATAGTAATCGCATTGTGACATACATGAAACAGTGTTTGGTACTAAATATTTATGACTTTAGTTGTGGCATGCATTCTCTTTTCCAAACGTGTCTCTCTTTTGACAAAAAATTGTTATAAGTTCATGATATCAGACGTTAATTGTTTTCAAACGTGCATACATACTAATTTGTTTTGCACTTTTCCTTGGTTTAAAACTGTTTTATTTCTTTTGGTGAGAGTTCCAATCACAGACAACATGCAATTTTCATGTGTCAATAATTACAATTTCGATTTTAGGGCACATTTTATTTTCAAAAAGGTATTTAAACTGCTATATTAAACTGTTGGATTCGGTAATATTAATGCTGAACTTCAATTATAAGCATCGAAGTTAGAATTTGAAACAAAATTCCTAATTACAAACATAATGGAATCAGTGTCAATCCTTAACATAATATATACGTTACCACAAGGTAAATTTTTAATAGGAGTGGCTTTATATGAGTATTTTTTGTAATGCTTTTCTCAGATAATTTTTCAATACATATACACAAATACACATCAACATTCGAAGTGCGTATAATAAACACATAAATGAAGGTAATAACAAAATACCGAACACAGAGGAAAATGTCCACACACAAAAAACCACAAATCAAGTCCGAGAAAACGGAAAACTCCAGAACCAACAACCAAAAATACAGTAATGGTTCTGATTTGGTACAGGCATTTCTAAAGAAATGGTAGGTTAAACCAGGTTTTATGACATGCCAAACTTCCCACTTTCATTACTGTAGTATGTGAGTTGGTTTTTTAATTAAAATGGATTGGTATCATATATCACTATTCAGTAATAGGTATATCCAATAATCATCGTATCACATAATACAACCATGAATGTCTTTTAAGTGGTCGTAATTAGAAGAATTTCTATTTTACTCGACGTATCGAGAATTATAGTAATCCTCCGAGACTGACTATTCTTCGAAACTATAAACTATAAAATTCATTAGTTTTAAGTACCATTCTTTTTTCAACAACATTTTAAGATTAACTTTCATTGCAAGTAAAGTTTTTGTGCAAACTTTACAATGAATAATGCACGTTTGCATTTTGTACAACTTTAGTTATGCTCTTAAAGTAACATTTATCATGTTATAAACCTAAAATGATGAAATAATATATTATCATAGAGCCACCTCGTCAATAAAGTAATATACATGCTGTTATACCTATTATATAAAACTTAAGTAAATCTTAAACCAGATGATAATTTGAAAACGCGTCAACAGATTTTATTTAATCTTTGCGCAGCTATTAAATACCATAAAATGAAGATCAAGTTCGATTTTCAGCACAATCCAATTTGTAGTTTTCGAATTAGGTCAATTCAAGTTTTTTTTTGGTCAACATTTTGTGGTTTCCGGATGATAACTTGAAAACGCGTCAACAGATTTTATTTAATCTTTGCGCAGCTATTAAATACCATAAAGTGAAGATCAAGTTCGATTTTCAGCACAATCCAATTCGTAGTTTTCGAATTAGGCCAATTCAAGTTTTTTTTGGTCAACAGTTTGTGGTTTCCAGATGATAACTTGAGATCGTGTCAACAGATTTTTTTTAAAATTGGCACAGCTGTTAAGTACTATATAATAAACATCAGGTTTAATTTTCAGCACAATTCCATATGTAGTTTTTGAGTTGTGCCAATTTGAAGTAATTTTTATATCTCCAGGGTCAAAGTAAAAATTGTCTTCTGAGTTGGACTGTTATCATGCTCAGCTCTTCCTATAGGCTGATACATGTGTATGTAATTCAGAAAAATGTGTTTATAAATATTAAAAACAATGCAACGTGGCGGGTATTATTTAACGTCCCATTTAATGGCTTATTTTTTTTATGCGCGTTACGAAAAAGGACAAAAATAGTAAAACAAAGGTTATTAGTCGAAAATATATAACGATATGTTGAATGAACATTTAATGGTTTTCACATGACTACTACGTTACATTTGATATGGTTTCTTTGTAAATGGACTTTGAAGGTAAAATCTCATCTTGTATTTCCATTTAATTGATTTAATTTCAGTTGAAATACTTCTATTATTTAACCATTTGTCCACATGGAATGTCTTTAGGAAACTTAAACCGGACAATTTTAATAACTGGTGTTTGGTACAAACATGTGTTTATATTAACAATATTAAATTTTCATTGTTTCAGTCTGCTCATAGTGTGCTTGTTAGTTAAAGAATTATTTAAAGTATCGTAATTTTAAATTTTGTTATTTCGTACTAATTTTCTTTTCATTAATTTGACAAAGACTATGTTATACGTAACGTAGGAATCTAAATGCTTCTTAAATTTCCTAATCTTTAAAGCCTTTTTACTCCAAAACCGTAACTTTGCTGATGATCAAATTTAAAATCTTTATTTTGCTGGATTTAGCATTTTGAAAACAGTTACGACATAAAATATATGAGGTGGTAATACTTTCTTGATTTTTTTCAGTCATATTGCTTGGTTTACTACGATTTTAGTTATATATATGATTTAATAGAAATAGTATGTAGAACAGTGCTATACTTAAAAAATAACTGTGTATTAAACATTTATATTACCGCTTCATTAAATCAGGTAAACTGAATAGGCTTTAAAGGCCTTGCATATTGTTTCTGGCTACTAGCCGTTCCGATAATAAAGCCTGTTAAATATAAATATACAGTTGCGTCACATTTTGAACATAACAGTATAGAAGTAATTTGTACAAGGATAACTTTTTTTTATATAAGCTTATAACATCAATCTGTACTTTTTTACTGCGTCAAAATGAATTTTAGCAGTGACGCGAAGACCCTAAAACAAAATGTTGTAATAGTAAAATCTTAAATGGACATTGACAATAATCTCGATTTTGATTCAACGACTTTAAAGGGCTTAAATTTATTCGTTCAAAAATATCATCTGTTCAAACAAATTGCGCTACACTCGTAGCCGATTGTTTTTATACTGTATGGCAAATACAGAAAGGCCCAATTAGTAAGCATTACTTAAATGATTTCTTTTTAACAAACTTTCGTTAATTAAATGATATTCTAGATATAAATCAACCTATTTTCCATTTATTTGCCGCAGACGTATATCCCCCAAAACAAGTAACACTTGCCTTTTTTAATTTTCATTTTACGTTAAAAGAAAAGATCAAAGCAAAGTTAATGATAACTTAGTTCCTATAACTATTCTTTCTCCTTTAGATGATGATGTACGACCTGACATAAAATGTAACACAGTCCATTGATAGGATAAGCATGTTATTTTATCATTCTTAATGAAGAAAACAAAGTTCTAACTGAAAAATTATGACACCGAATTGAGAAACTTTAAATTTGTATTACGTTTATCAGATACAAACACTTATTAGCTAAATACAATACGACACAAAAACAGCTTAGTCTTAAATGATTTTTATCCGATATTTACGATAATATTATACCCTAGGCTTAAAACGATCAGCATCTTTATTCAAGCTAACTTAATACTCGCGTTAAAAAAAGAAAACAAATATGATGTTTTTCATGAAGTCTATTAGTATGTTTTTAGTCCTATACTGGCTTCGCCTAAGGGCACTTTAGGTTTTCAATCCGTTTGTAAGTTCATCACACACATATGCATGTTTTTAAACACGCTTGGAGATATTAAACTGGTATGAGTGTCAACCATTATGAGTTACAGCTCAAGTTTAAATTTACAAGGTAAACTAGTTCCACCTATTTCTGCTTCCCTGGTTTTCCTACTTTTTGTCTTTCTATCTCCCCCATTCCCCTGTCTTCATCCCCTTCCTCCTTTTTCCTTCGACTTTGCTTCTCTCCGCACCTCATCCATCGTCCCCTGCATATCTTTGACCTGAAATAAATCATCGTACCTTTTTTGTAGTTGCTTAACGGCCTAAAAGAGAAGATAGAGGGATACAAACCTCTTAAATATTTAAAAGTCCCACAAGCTCGTCTTCTGTTGATTGGACAGGTTGGAGCGGGAAAGTCTAGTGTCTTTAATACCATCAGCTCAATTTTCAGAGGTTACGTGTCCAATCAAGCTTGTACTGGAAATGCAGAGCATAGCTTGACAAAAATAGTAAGTAGATTTTTTTAAAACGATTTTTACAAAACAACAAAAAATGGCATAAAACATCTCTATTATTATAATATTAAATGTAAGTTTAATTTTAAATAACAAACCTTTCCGTGGATTATTTAATATAAAAGGTCAGTATATAAACTACATCTTTTATATCTTTTTTTCCATGAGGACTGGAAGCTGACCAAGGAATAGATACTGATGAAATTGGTTTTCTACTGGATGGGCACATTCCAGACAGATACCAGGTGAGGTCAGGAAGTCACAAGTGTCACTGAACAACTACTTGCTTTACATGCTGTGTATCTATTTCTTGACAAATACAGACAGTAGTGTTATAAAACACGTTATGTGGGTCGTGTTTAATGCAGTGATATTTTATGTTGCACTCTTGGTTTTTTGCTGATATTGGTCCATTTGTTAATACTTTGTTTGTCCAACACTGGTATTATTTGATCCTTATCATTAATGTATCCGCTTACCTACTATTATTTTCATATCTTGAATTTATGATCATGAATTCAAATCATGGATACCGCTATCTTATGATAGCTGGCCATAATCATATATTATGGATACAATTATTGTGGCCTTGGCCGAGTTTCAATATATATATATATATATCCACAGGTAACTTCGGACCTGTTGTTAAACCTACCAAACAATTATGTTATATTTCTGGAATTCGTCTCAAACTGCTTCTTCTGCCACTTCTACCACTTCCCGCTACCTCGTCTATCGGAACCCCTCTTCCTTTTCGATGATGTCTCTCATCCCTAAAAAGCTCGTCCCAATGTAAAACTCGTCCCAAGATCGCCACACCCTTCCCCCTTTTCCACCAAAGGAAGAGGACATTTTCTAAAACTGGCACTGGTTGGTGGAGGATGAATCAAATATGTACATTGATCAGCAGATTGGTTAAACATCAATATAAACTAACAAAATCAACCTCTTTGCTGTTGCCTCTTAGGTCAGCTTCAATTTCTTCAACAAGAACATATTTACATTTTATACTGTACATCTGTCGACTCTACGAAGAGAACTTTACTGTCCGAAGACAGTAAAGGCGTTGATGGATGTCTGACGACACACATCTTATAAACTCTGTCGTCTTCTTTCAGCAACTAGCTTCAGGACTTCACCTATGTACACCGGGCTGTTAATACTGATCCCTGAAGGTGAAATGTATGGAGAGTCGGTCTCCACCAGGAGTCGGTTTATTGGCACCGCTTTCAAAGCAGCAATCTGAGGACTCTTGAAGGTTGAAGCCAAAAAAGTGAATCCAAAGTATGTGTTGGGGAACTGTGAAAGCCATGCATTTAGAATTTCAATAGAACCGCTAAAACAATGAAGAATAAAAGTGTGTTGATTTGGAAAGTTATAGGTAAACAGTTTCAGTGCTAACAAATAAAGAATGGAGCCAAACTTGTCTTGAGGATGAGATCTGATGTGGAGGATGAGTGGTTTGTTGACAGCTTTTAAAACTGGAGCAATTGATTCCAGGAAAAGTATTTGATCCTGCCAGTGTTTCTCTTCCACCGTTCTGTCCAGTCCTATTTCTCCGACGACAGCAACTTTTGATGACGTAATCAAAGATTTAAAATTTTGAAACTGTTGTAGGGTTAGGTTGGGGACCTTCTTGGGATGGACCCCAATCGCCACCTTCCACTTATCTTCAATGGGCACTGCACTGGGGAAAGCCTCTGGGTCACAAAAGATGAGCGTACCTCCAATTAAATTCACCGGAACAGTTGGTGGTCTTTCCATGGTCTCATCTGTCCATGCCTCCATGGTCAAGGAGAGATTTCCCAATAGCCACTTACTGGATCGATCTAGATGAAAATGTGTATCATAGGCGTCCAGGACTTCAATGGTACGGAGAGGCTGATCTTCTGATGGCGGCTTTTCCTCCATTGTTGGCGTTCTACGATGACTACCAATGATGTCAAGAGTGTTACCTCTTAACACAAGTGTATAGTTGTTGGAGCCAATCACCACCTTCCGTACATCTGGCTCAGTGTCCTCTGGTACTGCCATCTCCTCTTCCTCAGGCTTTCCACAAATATCCAAGGTTATCACCCCGCTGGTGTCTTCCTGCCTGGTCTCATCCCACTCAGATGATATTGGTTTCGGGTTCAAGATTGATCGCACAACAAGTGTCTTCTCATCACGTCTAGTTGGCTTTTCAAAGTTCTCTCTATTGGATATAAAATCCAATCCAAAGTCCATATAGCAGGCTACTTCATCCGTCTTCAACTGTTTCAGCAAGGCAACTTGGTACCTCCAGTGTATAAAAGCACTTATATGGTTTGGTGGAAACAGTGTGTATCTGTTGTAAGCCGGTTGTCTACCCTTCATGGTGGTGGTCAGACTCCTCATTTGTTCAATCTGCCTACCAAGCAGCACTGCCTTCCGTGGAATTAAGGTGTGATAATGTTCATAGCACCACTGGAACAGTTCTGTTAATGACTTCAACCCAACAATCTTCAAGGCAAGAAACTCCAACACCTCTAACCTGATCTTGTTCAGAGCTTCATACTTATCCTGTCTAATGGTAGGGTTAGGGTTGTCCCACATGACCCTTGGCAGATGCATGCGATTTACATGGTTCCGCAATTTCTGTGTCCGCCAATCACAACCAAATATGGGACAGGTGGCCTTTTGATCTTCTTTTGGCTCTGGTGTGTCCTCCTCATCTTCCTTTGATGGCATCCTGATCATATCCCTGATAACCACCTTTCTTTCACTCTCGAACTCTGTTCTCGATCTTTTCCAGCCTCTCTTTTCTTCTTTCTCCTCCTCATTAGTGTCCTCATCCTTCTTTGGTTGTCCCACCCATGGTGGAGTTGCCACTCTTGGTGTAACAACCACCTCCTTCTCCCTGACTTCTTCCCCTGACACTGTTGGTAAACCCTCTGGTACATCTGAAGGGGGGATTATGGTGTTGTTGTTCCTATCACCTCGCCTTCTCTCAATTTCTTCAGCCTTCCTTCTATTTTCGATGATATTCCAGTAGTCCATAGCTCCGTCCTGAAACAGAAAAAAGTTGTTTTACTATGATGAAAGTTATACCCGTAATGGGTATAACCCATGGTTTTGACATCGGGGGCAATGGTACTCCGTGATGTTCTTGGCTTGCTGTTCGGAGATCCCAACACAATGTCCGTGCATCCAATCCCCACAACAGTCACATCCAATCATGAATAACCCATCATCTGGTTGTCTACATATACAATATGGCGTTTCCTCCTTTGAGACTACTGTCAAGTCTTTTCCGTCCTTAAGTTGTTGTTTGGCTACGCTTAACTATGTTGGGATATGCCGATCATGGCAATGCTTCACACGATCATGATTGGTTATTACCATCACACTGTCAAACCTCACGCTGTAAAGGTATGACGACAACTTCTTAATCACAATCCCTGGACCTTTCCACGTTTCCAAGTTTCTTGGTCCTTCCCTTGATCTGGGCCGTATCTAAAACATATACCAAATCGCCGATTTGGTACTCTTGCTGTCTTGCTCTCACGTCATAATCTCTTTTCATTGTTTCCTGTAAAGTTTTCAAGGTCTTTCTTGCGACTTCATGCGATTCTTGAAGTTGTTTTCGAAGATTAGTTACATACTGATCCTCATTCTCAAAAACCTCCTGTTTCGCTGGCTTGAAGATGAGTTCTGAAGGCAAATTTATCTCCAGTCCCAACATCATCTGGTTTGGTGTAATCCCAGTGTTTTGTTCACTGAACTTTGAAGTGCACCAGCTAGTTTTGGAAGGTACTCATCCCAGTCTGTCTGAGAGTCTGAAACAAAGCATCGCACTGCATCCATTAGGGTTTGATGGTATCTCTTCACTTGGCCGTTTGTTGAAGGCCTGTAAGGAGTAGTTCTTGTCTTGTGAATGTGGAGCAATTCACAAATGGCTTGAATAATGTGCTCTCGAAATTTTTCCCTTGATCTGTATGAACTGTGAATGGACACCCAAAACGTGAAAAGAATTCATTCACTGCTGCCTTAGCCGTTATCTGTGCCATCTGAGAGGGTTAAGGAATCACTTCGCACCACTTGGTGAACTGATTCACCATTACAAGGATACAGGTTTCCTCTTGGCGTCTCTGGCAATGGCCCCAGGAAATCGAGATGTACCCTTTCCATTGTCGCTCCAACGTGGTATTTTGTCATTGGTGCCTTTGTCTTGACTGTAGTCTTTTTTGCTTATTGCATTTGTTGCACGACTTTACAAATTCTTTTATATCAGCATGCATTCTGTACCAGTAGTATCTGTTTCTGATACGGTCTTTCGTTCTCTGGATACCTTGATGACCAGCACATACAAGATCGTCATTCAAGCTGATGACCTCACTCTTGAACTTCCGGGGTACCACCAACCTTCGAACACCATACTTGGACACATAGTGCAAGACACCTTCTTCACTCAAATAAAAGAACTCTTTATTAACAAGAAATTTCTTTGCGGCTGGACTGCTAATAGCAATTTCACTCTGAGATGGGTTCAGTGTTGTTCTTACAAAAATACAAAATCAATGACAGGTCGTCGTCTGTTTCCTGAGCTTTTTTCATGTCTTCTGTTGAATACTGTGGTAACCAGCCTACATCTTCTTCTATGGTATAACAATCCTTTTCTTGAAGGACCTTGCTTTTGCCAGGTTGTGTTTTCTGTTGCTTTGGTTTGTCTATCTTAGCTGTTTCCTGTCTGGTGATCATGATCTTTACCTCTTTACCCCCTAAAATCTCTAGATAATGGTCTTATTGTTCTAACTGATCCTCATTCCTTTGATTTTCCACTCCACAGCCAAAAAGGCTTCTGGATCATATACTGGTGGCCTACTTGGATCAAGCCGTACCATCCCACTTTTGGTCTCCACGTCCTCGGGTTGTTCTTGGATGGTTTACCGCTCTTGGTTTCCAGATGTTTTTTCCAAAGTGATGAACCTACACTCTGTGTGCTGAACCCAACAGATACCCCGTATGTCCCGAAAAAAGATTCAGTCGTGGCCCAAGCATCAGAAGTTCAAGAAGTTCCCCTATACGATGGCAAGTTAGGCGTAAATGGAGTTAAGTTGGAACAGGACCACAGTAATTTCCAAGAAAAAATAAACAGCATGGTTAAAGAGGCCGAAGGTCAACTAACATCTGATAGGCTTGAACGGCTCAAAGACTGATAAAGGCAAATGCGGAGTTATTCTCCCAGAATGACATGGATATTGGAGATTTCAAGGAGGTAGAGCATGCTATCAACACCGGTAATGCAGAACCTATCAGACAGAGGCTCCGACGAACCCCAAATAGTCTTATGGTTTATTGTGGAGTTCAGCACTGGTGCATTACAGGCCTGGTTAAATTTCCGTGGATTTGTGTCTACTTTGTTGAGTTGGCGATATACAATGAACGGTGATTCTCCTTGTGTCAATGTCATCTCGTGAGATGGAAACAAAGGTAAGCCTGGACTGAGCTGTGTAAATTGGTTGTCCTACTGTGGAGGGATAGGGGTTGAAACAGTTGGCAGCACTATGTTAGGTTGAGCTAGCCAAAACACTCCTGGGGGCATACCGGTTTGACTGTTGGTTGGGTTATGGCTTGGTTGACTTACCCCATATCTACCGGAATAAAGCATGTTGACACTTGGTTGAAACTTAGTCTGTGAGTATGTCACTGGAAACACTGCTTGTGGTGCCATGACTCGTGGGCTATTTGTGGTTGATGGAATTCCAACTGGCTGGAGTTGTGTCTGCAAATATAGACTGTCTGTTGGCTGTGGGTTTCTGGGTTGATAGTTGTCATAGTGTTCCTGGCTTGTTGAAAAATCAATCAATGGCAAAACTTTTTCCATTTTAATGTGTGGTATTGCTGCCAAACGCTCCCTAGTGATTTCACCTGTTTTCCGCAGCTCCCATATTCGGAAGGCTGTTGCCTTGCCCATCATACTTTTTGGCAAATTAAATATGAATGTCTCTGATGTTTACTTTATAAAAAAGTGTGATTTTGTGAGACAAATGTCAATTTGTTACCTATTTATGGGTGGTTGTCTCAAGAGGGGTTTATTTCTAGATCTTAGTGCATTTTCTAGCTTATTTCTGCTGTCAGTTTTTCTTAACAGTGTGTTTGTTTTTTATCTCAAGATTTCCAATATTTTTTTACTTTCTTGAAGTAAATCTACTATTTTCTACAAATTCTACTACAAGTGTGTGCACATTTCTACATGTGACGTCAACCAAATATAATCAGACACATTGTTTTCAAAGTTTTCCACAACAAGGTCTGCTCGCAGCGCCACTTATTGTGGCCTTGGCCGAGTTTCAATATATATTTATATATATCCACAGGTAACTTCGGGCCTGTTGTTAAACCTACCAAACCATTATGTTATATTTCTGGAATTCGTCTCAAACTGCTTCTTCTGCCACTCCTACCACTTCCCGCTACTCGGAACCCCTCTTCCTTCTCGGTGATGTCTCTCATCCCTAAAAAGCTCGTCCCAAGGTAAAACTCGTCCCAAGATCGCCACACAATATATCTTCCACAAATGGCAGATTTCAAATACCGATGACCCAGTGCTGATGGGCCCACGCGAACTCATCTGTACTCGTTGTGTCATCTAATCAAAACATATTTTGCTATCCTGAATCCAAATTTCATCAACAACATACTCTGCTTATGGAAAACATACGATGATGATGTAGGCTTGTGAAAAAAGATCAACGGTTTCAAAATAGTGACGAAACACACATAGGGAAGTCCTAATATTGTAGAATGAAAATCTATATGTACTCATACCACTCACACTCCTGGTTTCTTGCACAAATAACGGATGTAAACGTAACAACAGGAAAAGCTGTGAAAAGCTGCATATAAACTGTCAGAGAATAATTTGTTTTCGTTCGACTTCTTCTCTCACACTGTTTAAAACCGGGATTTTTCTTTTTTTTAATATAATTTGCTTTCGTAGGACTATATAAATAAATTTTGTGATGTTTTTCGCCGCTGACCAACAAATATGGCCGTCATGGTCAAAAGTAAAACATAAGAGTAAATGGAAGTAATTATCAATTATCTTTAAACTTTTTATAAATAAAGAGAAAAAAAAGCAATTTTTCTCACAGTGGAAAGACCATGTATTTCTTATGATGATTTTTATTATTATTAAGGTCTTTCCCACTACAGTTTAAAGACCTTCTTGTATTTCTTATAATGATTTTTTTTCTTCTTCCGTCGTTTGCCAAAGAGTGTCTCGACATATTATTTCGATACTTGGTACCATTAATAGGTCGTATCCGGAGATGACATGGCTCACGCCTTTAAGCCGATCTATTGTTAGTAACATAGTTATCTGTCCAAACCCGAAAACCCTTGTAACTCACAAACCGTAACCGATAATCAAAATCTGAAGAGTACAAAATGTAGTCTGACATGCAAATGTTTTTTTTCTCAATCGACTTCTTGTTTATGCGTTTTTGACTCGAAAAGTGTCGCAACGCTAAACATTTTTTTTTCTCGAAAACCGTAAGTCTTTGGACCACCACCATTGATCCTAAGTGATATATATTACATTTTAAAATGTTAAGGTCATGGCTCACGATTTTATGCCGAATTTTTTTAGTAACAGAATTATCTGTCCGAACTCGAAAACCCTTGTTAGCAGATAAACTCAGAAAACGTAACCGATTCTCAAAATCAGAAGAATACTAAATGTCGGCAGACCTATAGCCTATAGCATGCAAAATATTTGTTTTCAATCAACTTCCTATTTACGCGTTTTTTTACTCTAAAAGTGTCGCAACTTTTTTCTCGAAAACCATAAGTCCTAGAGACTTGGGACCACCACCATTGATCCTTAGTGACATATATTACATTTTAAAATGTTAAGGTCAAAGGTCAAAAGTCAAGGTCAAAGGTCACCATTGGTCTTGTTAGCACCATATCTCAAAAACTATAAAAGATAGAAGCAGACAATAAATGGTAAAAATGCTCCTATTAATTATCGAGACATTCATTTGGTACATTTGACCCGAAGCTATGCGATGAACCGTTTTCTGAGATACAGCCCCTGACTCATTTCGGTTAATCGGTTTTTTTTGGCTTACAACTTGAAAACCGTTAGAGATAATACAGTATACATGTAGGTTTAAAGTGATCAGTAGAAAAAGAGCTTCAATTTGAGCAAAAGTCAAAGGTCATAGGTCAAAGGTCATACAAGGTAATTGTTATAAAAAGACGTTAGCAAACATATATTTTTAGAATCAGAATAATGTACTTTACTGAAATATATCATTTCATGACCGAAAGTGGCATTTTGTCCTTAGCAACGGGAATAAAAGTCCTTAGCAGCCTTATATTTGTTTTGCTCGGGACCACTTTCTTTACTCAAATAACTCATTTTTATGACTGGAAGTGACATTTTGTGCTGAGCAAGACACAAAATCCCATAGCATCACATATATTTTCTGACTTTAGAGGGACAGTGGGAAAGACCTTTTCATTTGTTCTTAGAACAAATGGCGGTTTAATTTTTTTTGTCTTCTTCCGAGGAGGTTTGCCAAAAAGTGTCTCGACATATCATTCCGACACTTGTTACCATTAATCGGTCATATACGGAGATGGCATGGCTCACGCTTTCAAGCCGATTTATATTTAGTAACAGAGTTATCTGTCAGAACACGAAAACGCTTGTTAGAAGATAAACTCAGAAACCATAATCGATTCTTAAAATCTGAAGAGTACAAAATGTCGACAGACCTATAGCCTTGATTGAGCATGCAAAATATTTGTTTTCAATCGACTTCCTGTTTACGCGTTTTTTTACTCGAAAAGTGTCGCAACTCTTAAAAAATTTGTTTCTTGAAAACGGTAAGTCCTAGAAACTTGGGACCACCACCACATATATTACATTTAAAAATGTTAAAGTCAAAGGTTAAAAGTCAATATCAAAGGTCACTACTGGTATTATTAGCATTATAGTTCAGAAACCATAAAAGATAGAAGCAGACAATAAATGGGAAAAATACTCCTCTTACCGAAACCTTCAGTAGGTATATTGGCCGGAAGCTGTGCGATGAACCGTTTTCGAGTTACATCCCCTGACTCATTTTGGTTAATCGGTTTTTTGCTTACAACTTGAAAACCGTTAGGGATAATATAGTCAACATATAGGTTTAAAGTGATCAGCTTAGCAACAGACACAAAAGCCCATAGCATCAAATGTATTTTCTTTCTTTAGAAGGACAGTGGGAAAGACCTTCTCATTTGTTCTCCGAACAATGGCAGTTTAATATCTTCTTACCATTCATTTAGACCACAATTATTAGATGACTTCTAATTTATTTTATAACTTAACATTTTTCAAATGTGTTTTGGACTATGATTTTGAAAAATACATTTGATAGAAACTGTGAACAGACGAAACCTTTAAATAAGTCATGTCACTAAAAATGTCAACTGACTCTTTATATGAGATGTTCCCCTTTCAAAATTTTCAAATAAAATTCAATATTTGAAAATTTTGAAAGTATTTTATTATTTTTTATCCTTTTAAATTGAAACGCCGATAATTGTGTTTTTGATCGATTTGTGATAAATAGATGTTGATAATCATCAACACTTACAATATTTTCAAAAAATGACATTTTATCTTTGCCGGATGAAAAAGATTTTCGTGGGTTGGTAAAATAAAACTTAATAATTCCATTCGTATAATAAAATGTTGTTCTGACTTACTTTTGTGAATGAACAGAAGGACGTTTTTAACAAAGGTCTTGCTTTCTTTGAATTCTTTCCGCCATTTTGCAATTCCTATGTTTCTGTTTTCTTTTGTTTTACAAATGGGTAAATATGATTGAATTTGTCAGTTGTTTAGAATTATACTCAACAATGACAGTTTTGTTTACCTTAACGAACGTTAAACAAGATTCTTCACTGGTTAGCTGTTTTAGCCAATCTGCTTGGATTGGTCTTTTGGTAGTGGATAATTCTGAAATCCAATTGCTTTACTATTAATTTTAGTTCGTATTTTATTTTCGCAGATTCGTCTTTTTCATCACTCAGGTCATTTATAGTAATAATTATTATATACCCAATTAATTTGTTTGATAAAGTGGTTGGTTTTAATATTTTTGGTTTTGGTACACTATATTTTTCCTTACGAATTGCACTATAATTAAGAGTTTTCTTATTATTTTGGGGTTTTCCCTTCACGCAAACATGCTTTCTAATAAATCTAAATGGAATTCGGGAAGCGATTGCTCATTAACCAAATCCTATCCAGTTCGATATTCATTTCAAGTTAATCAATCCCAAATTTATTTTATAAAAGGTTAAGAATAACTGCCCAATTACCATTTTTAGACTCTATTAATCCATTTGATTTTAAGCATATCTGCATACGATTTAACATCAATCTTTGTTGTATTTTTGATTTCTAACCTCCTCTCCGGCATCAACACTTTTGTGTCGAAGAACACATTGAAGCTATGATTTTGTCCGCGTAAATTTCAAAATTGTCAAAACACTAATGTTCTTCCTCCCCCAGGCTTAGGTTGATCATAGTCATATTTTGGTTTTATTGTTCCATGCTCTTTACTTTCCCAATTTAATCGTTCACATTCTTTGTGATCATTTTCTACATACAAGCCAAGAACTTAAAATAATTTTTTTTAAATTGATATCACCCACTTTGTCTCTAACGGCTTTAACTTTCCAATCCAAATACCCTCTGTTTGATTTCTACTTAACTTTAGTGCCGAATATGTGTCAAACATTTCAATAATACATAAAGCATGTTTTATTTCTCCTGTTAATTTAAGAAATAACGTTGTGTCATCTGCTAGGTGATATATTTTAGGTGATGTTTTTTCCCGTGGAATTGTAATTGAATACTTTTAATGTTACTTTCGTTTCTTAATTTCGTTGCCATTATTTCAACTGCTAAAAAAATGGAAAAATATTAATACCCCTGTCAATTTTCTCTATCCAAATAAAAAAACAGCTGATATCCAACCATTATTTACTATAAGTCTATTTTGATTTTGCCGTACACATTTTTGATCCAGGCTAAGAAAGATTTGTTACAACCAGTGTTCTAAAGTCTGATGCATAAAGTCCCATTATAAAGTTTCATACATGCTTTTGAAAAGTCTATCAAATGTATCGTACCTTCCATATTAAGCTTGTCAGCATAATCAATTATATCTTGAATTAGAGGAAGATTAAAGCCACTAATAAATCTATTTTTATGTTCGTACTCTTTATGTTTTTTTAAATAATAAATACAGATTTTTATAAAAGTCTCTCTCTAAACGTATCTGTTTCTAATCAGCTTAGTTTCTAAGACTATTTTTTTTCCTTTTTGGGTTATCGCTCTTAATTTACATTATTGAATAAAATGTCAAAGATACCAAGGGTAACAAAAATTTTCTTCGCCAGACGCGCGTTTCGTCTAATCAAGACTCATCAGTGGCGCTCAAACCCAAACAATATGTAAAAATCCAAATGATAGAGATGTTGAAGAGCTTTTATCACCAAAATACCAAAACGTTATATCAAATCCGGCTAAGGCTATCTACACCTGGAAATAGAAAAAACCTTAGAATTAAAATATTTTGTGAAATTTCTAGTCAGGAAATTTAGACAATGACTATCACTGTTAGAATCAATGACTTTCATGTTAGGACCGAAGTGTGACTACTGGGCTGGTGATACCCTCGGGGACTAACAGTCCACCAGCAGAGGCATCGACCCAGTGGTTGCAAATAAAATGTCGTCAAAGATACCAAGGTTAACACAAATTTTCTTCGCCAGACGCGCGTTTCGTCTAATACTATATTGTTTTATTTCCTTTTGAGCGTGTCCCAAATTAATCTTACATCGCATTTATTATCGTATATTGTATATTATTTTCTCATATTTTTTATTTTTGCTATCAGAGACATTTATTTTTCTGTCAGACTTGAATTATTGATTTGCCAGTATCATAGACCCTTTCTTTTAGCAGTAATTGTTTAGATATTTAACGAAACGGCTTGATGATCTGTACTTTTTATACATCATGGTCGAATATCGCATGACTCTACATTGGGTAAGAGATCATTGTATATTAAAAATCTATGTATTCTACTTGCTTGTAGAGGATTGCTTCGTCTCAATATAAATAGGCTTTTGCTAGTTTTCAAATGTCGGCAGACCTTCAAAAATATGAAATGAGCTTTTGTGTTACATTTTGTCTTGTGAATACTATTTGACAAAATATTATGAGTAATTTGCACTTATGCAAGTAAAAAGATTTGTTCGTGAAAAAGTTCTTATAATTTTGCTTTAAGCTTAATCTCATGATTGTCATTCGTAAACATTTCCTTGCACCCCATTACATGTTGGAACCGACAAGGAAAACATTTTTCCGATTTTTTTCTTGTTTTGGCTTTTATCTTAAAAGTCATAGTTAACGAATTAAACGTGTAAACAGCGACGCCGATATGCAACACAAAAGATACACAGAATGAAATTGATCGAAATTGTCAATCGACACCAGAAAAGATTTATGGCCCTTTTTTATTTAATTTTATTGTTTTTATTTTTAATAACCATAATAGATAGAACAAAACTGTAAACAGCTTTAAAGATAAGCAAGGCAAGATTAAGAAATTTAACGTACATTATCGAAATTTTCAATTGGCTCTTATTAGGAGGTTCTTCACTTAAATGACATTGTTTGCTAATATTCACGTTTTATGCTATTGTCTTGCAACTATAGAAAAGCTGTACATGTAAACAGCACATTAACCAATAAAACCCTTTATATAAGTCAAACACAATATTTCATCCCCATCCTGTGATGGAGAAAGCAATAAGTTGTTTGGCTTACATGTGAACAACTACATGCTCATGGGCCTCTGATTATTTTCTGGTGATACATGTCAGTCACCAGTGAAATTGTTTCTGGGTCAAATTAAATTTACTAAAACTTTTAATTCTTTATTTCAGTTTAATCCTTCTGATGCAATATCTCCCGATTCGCAAGGATTTCTGAAGAACCCGCAAGTGTCAGAAAAGATCCACTGTGTAGTGTTTGTCCTAGATGGCAGCACTGTCGACGTAATACCAAATAAAGTAATAGAGAGGATGAAAAATTTACAAAGTCGGATGAACCAAAGAGGTTTGGAAATGTTTATATTCTGGTTTTTAGTCTGAAACATTGCAATTTTTGTTCCTAATAATGTGTACGTTTTTAACAGTTGATTTTCTCATTCAATATGACGGTTCTTGCAGTTTGATCAATATCTAATGGTTTTACTTCTTTTATCTGCGAAGAGCTCAAATTTCAATACAGCATAATACAATTCGATTCTTTAGTATTAAGTTCATGCAAATAGTTTTAAAGGGGAAAAAATAACTTTTTAGAACTTGCAGCACTTTGATTCTTTTCATTTGAGGAATACCACAGGTTGTTTTGCTAACGAAGATTGACAAATTATGTACAATAAGCAATACAGATCTGTCACGAGTGTTCTACAGTCCTACCGTACAAGATACTGTGGAACGAGTCTCACAAATGATGGGTCTTCCGATGAAGAATTATGAGTCCGAGTTGGAATTCAATGATTATGTGAGCATATTGACCCTGATGGCCTTACAGCAAATGTTGCATTGTGTAAACGACTACATGTACAACAATTTGGATCAAGTAGAAGAAGCAAAACTGCAAGAATTAAATATTAAGAAATAACATTTTAATCTAAAGGACAGAACTATTTTGTATAGGTCCATAGAATATGTGTACAAGACACCATACAAAAAACGACTGCATACTATGGATTAACGCTAAATTTGGCATTATTTATTTCGAATTGCTATCTTTGTACCATATTTGGCAACTAAATCTGCAATTTCAAAATGCTTGTTGCAAGTCATCCAATCATAACGGTCTATAGAATTTATTTGTTTACGTCAACCTTCTTGATAGGAACTCAGAGACGCTTGTAATTACTGCAACTGTTTGCAAACAAACAACGCACACCTCTTTTTCTTCTTTGTCAATGTCTGTTGTGAATTAGCATGCTATTACATTATATTAATAAATATATTAATTTTTTATACCACTTTATACATCGTAAAGGATTAGTGGCTTCAGTTACGAATAACATAATAAAAAAGAAACAAATACACAATACATATACACTCGAGTCCGGTAATTCCGCCCGTCCGGTAAATCCGCCCGCTTTCAGTTACGTTATTTTCCGTATCTACTGTAAACTTCGTCTGCAACGTGTTGTCAACAGTGCGCTAAAAGACTGAAAATCTTCTAATTTCATTGCAAGGTATTAGGTAAATATAAAATTATGATCATACAGCTAGTATTGAAGAAAAAATTACCCCCTGTTGCAAGAAATATTCCAAACGACAAATAAAACCGCGCAGGAAGCTAATGTTTCGATTTTTAGGATCATATCATTAATATGCATGAACGGATTTACCGGACAAGGTCGCACACGATGTAAGCACAGGTAAGTCACATGTTTCCTTAATTTGCATGTTGTTTAGCAATGATTTTCGTTAAAAAAGTTAACAGGCATACAGTTCAATATATATTTTAAATATTTATTTTAAAATATCATAAAAATAATTTTGATTTTACTGCAAATGGCAAAATTTATGCTAAGGTGGGCGGATTTACCGGACGGCATCGTACTTATTAAACAAGATACAGGTAACGAGGATTTCTTTAGAGTTGATGTGTATCGGGTGGAGAGTTCAATGTTCATCGAACAGGTACGGAAGTGTTGCGAAGATAAAAAGCCCCTCCTACGTGTTTTAGCTAACCTTCTTCGTTCTCTGTTGACTTTAATCTTCTTCTCTAAGACCATTTTCACAAATGTGAACCAAATATAAACTGTAGTTTAAAGTCGAGTAACATATATATCGGCTATTTATAAAACATGAATACATTTGGCGATTTGACCGAATTATGATGCAATTAAGTTTATTTCGACAAAAATATCAATTACAATTCCGCTTAGAAAATAACGGGTCAATTTAAACCAAATTTGTTATGTATGATCCTACAAGGTGGCTGTCGGTGGCTGGGTGGTTAAGGTAGTCTGTTATTGATCGCGTGCGTCAACAATTAGGTTGCGGATTCTAGTCTCAGTGTGGGCAGATGGTCTCGTCTCCAATCATAATTGACAAGGATAGCCAGTTTTCCTACCGAAGGTCTGGGGTTATCTCTGGCTTACTCCCCAATAAAAACTGGACGCCATGATATAGCTAACAAAATTGCTGAAAGTGGCGTTAGCACCATTAAAACAAGCAATCCTACAAGGTAGCCTAAAATCTCCGTAGAGAATTTACATCTGCCGCTTTCTATACTTCGTAACACTACGCTAAATATAGAAGTATAATAACAACTCATCCGGCAGTAGTTTGAATATTATTTTACCGCCAAGACTGAAGAATATTATAGTAAAATTGCAACAAGTCAACAATTTGTGTTTAAGACGTCTCGTTGTGAAATAATTATATTACAGACGATTGAATATATTTTTACCTCTAAGTCAAAAATCTACAAAAGATTGACATTGTAACCTTTTAGTATTTTACATCTTTCGGTGATTGGTTGGATTTTCCTCAGTTTGGCTTCTGGTTGGATAAAAGAAAAACAACTATTGTCGACTTTCATAAGGTCAATCTTCACAATACTGAATAATGAATTAGTAAATGATATTATTCAAAATGTTGTCTGATAAATTAAGTATAGTATAATGTATATAAAAAGGAATAAACAATATAGGAAAATGTTTATGATATGTCCTAATAAATTGAATAATTGTATAATGTTATAATGCATTTATTGTTTAATTATATATTTTTCTGGGTAAACAACTCACTTTCTGAAGCGAAAAAAAAACGACAGAAATTGGCTCGTAACGACCACGGCCAGTTAATATGGTTAAAACGACCAACTAGGAAGGAAAGCAATAATGGATATTTTCAAAATAATTGAAACATCCAATTCATTTAACCTGAACTGAATATATTGTACCAGCGATTCTTTCCATGGTATGTTAGTTGGATGAATGTATTATTAACTCTGAAATCCTATTCCGAAGACCTATCACATTAACCTTATTGTTAGGACATGTTGTGGGATGGACAGCTTCCAAGGTTACCCACGTCACTGGTTCATATCGTCCCGTCATTTTCATATAAGCAATACAATTCAGTTTAATTTTGTACGTTTTCATATCAAAAATAAATTATATTGATCTGCTGCTGGGCTGTTTAAAGTTGACTTGAAACTTGAGGAAACGCTTTTCTTTTGTCTGCGAAAATTAAAAATAAAATTGCAAAACATCAACAAATTTTTGCTTCATGTAGGAGATATCAATTTATACATCAGCATACAAATTTATGGATACATCAATATTTTGTCATTATGCCTTGGTGTAAACTCCTTTTGCTCGTAACGTATGTTGACGTCAATTAGCTATCACATATAGCATAGCAATATTCCATCATCAGCTCCTGTGTATGTTGAGTACATTTCACAACTCATATGACATCCTGTAGCACGCTATATTTTCCTATTTTCTAGCCGGACGCTGCTGAAGAAAAAGTTACTCGATTAACGATTTTATGGAACCAGGTTGCTGTCATCCCTTCAGTTCTTTGGCCACAAAGCAGTTGCTCGTTACTGAAAATCTCCTATTTTTTCTAAACCATATGTCAGTTTCTTATTACTGAAAATGACTTTTTTTATGGACATGACCAGTAGTAACTCGAGTGGTGTCTAATAATTTGCAGGAACTTCTTACTCGTCCAGAGCACCTAATCGTCATTATGTTTGTCAGGTTCGGGTAACATAATTCTGGTTTTGTTGTTGTTTTTGGTTTCTTCTTTCTTTCGTGTTTCTTTGCCTCTATCCGAAATATGTTACTGCATTATTTCGTTTAACAAAAGGGTAAATCGGTAAGAGTCTACACGATTACTTGAATACTTCAAAACATTATCTGAATCTGTAAAAAAAAATTTACATTAATATTGTAAGAATCTTTTCCATGTAACGTACAATATAATTTGATTCATGTCAAGGATTACAATTCGGATCTTATAAGTCTTCGCTCTCAAAAATGTGCAAAGTAAACAGAAATAAAAGCTGGAACAGATCATTTCCCCCCAGAATTTCATTTGGATGGTCTATGCGTGTATTTAATATTTTATTACCGCCTGCTATTTTATGTCTGTTAAAATCTGTACATAACTCTATATATTTCATTTCGTTACTAGAACTTTCTCTAACTATTCTTGAAACTGTAATTCATTTTTTGCAGTCAGATACAATATATTCGTCATGTTTGGAGGACATGTTTTTCAACAGACTATTGGTATTCCAATGGGTACTAATTGTGCTCCTCTCCTCGCCGATCTGTTTTTATACTCTTATGAGGCTGAGTTCCTAGAAGCCTGCTGAAGAAGAAAGAAAAGACACTGGCCCAGACCTTTAATTTAACATTCCGCTATATTGATGATGTTTTGTCCCTCAACAATGCTAAATTTGGCGACTATTTACATTCAATTTACCCTAGTGAGCTTTAAATTAAAGACACCACCAATACACTAAGGTCAGCCTCTTCCTTTGACCTACTTCTAGAAATAGACTCAGGAAAACTACAAACTAGACTCTACGACAAACGTGATGACTTCAACTTTCCAATTGTCAACTTCCCGTTCATCGACAGCAACATCCCAGCAGCTCCACGCGTTTGGTGTGTACATTTCACAACTTATACGTTATTCTAGATCCTGCGATCGATTTTCTAGACCGATCACTGCTGTTGACTGCTAAACTACTCAAACAAGGGTTTGTTGTACCTAGATTGATGTTATCTCTCCAGAAGTTCTATGGTCGTCACCATGACTTAATTGATCGTTATGGGAAATCAGTGCCTCAAATACGATCTGACATTTTCCGGGAGTCATAGGTAGTGTTTCCTATAAGTGGATTAGACTTTTCCCTAGATATGACAATAAGTAACTCGACGGGTGTCCAATTAGAAGCAGGCACTGCTTACTCGTCCGGAGCACCTGAGTGCACCCTTGGTTTTTATTGGGGTCGGGTTACTCTCTTTCTGTTTTTTGTGTTTTTGGTTTTTGTGTTGTGTTTGCCTAGATCCGGATTTGTAACTGTCCCTTGACTTCTGGCTCTTGTTGTTCTGTAGGTTTTCTTTGAATACACATAGCATAATATGAAATATTGTAAAAACATGTCATCGGAGCGGGTACAAATCATTAATAATACTTATGTGCACGTAACACACTCATCATTTTAATTAGTTTTGTCCACGGTAGTCTTAGGATTTCGTTGTAAAACAGGATCTAGTCTAGGATAAATATTTAAGATAATATTGTTACTAGTATATGAGAAAAATAAGAAACTCGTCCGTTTGGAACTTATTTCTATTCGGATAAACACCTTGTTGCTTTACCGATTATGTATTCCAAAAGATAATAAAGTAACAATAATCACACGACACCGGCCTATACATATTCAGCTAGTTTATTAAACCAAAGTGTGGTTTTCTTCTGGGTGCATCGTATAGTTTATCGTTTTTCAATCATATATCGTAACGCTTGCGTACATTGTATGGTTTATTTCATTATAGATCTTTTCGTACAACGTTTTACAAATGAAATTTAACATTAAAAACTACTTTTAAAATATCACAGGGTTAGAATAATATATTTAAGCAATCGTTAGTGTAAAAGGTTTTGTACATTAATCTTTAAACAATATTAATTGATTGTGAATGAATATATACATTTGTATAATTGATTAAAACGTTATTGCACATTATTATAATTGAAACAGCTTAACATGTTATAAAGTGCACAGAGCAAGACATCAGGTAGGCTGAATTTTAGAACCGTAATAACCCGATTTTAGTTTTGTTATTTGTCTGATTAATTAATTATTCGTTCAAGACAGCTGAGATTGTGTTCACCATTGACCTAAATGGACAAGGATTGTCATTTCTGCTGAAGGTCCCACGGTTTCAAGGGCTTCCCTGTTTCATCCTCAAAAAAATGTAAAACATGAAAAAAACCCAAATTTGCTTGCTGAAAGTAAAGAAATAACATAATCAAATAACATAATCATTGTTTCAACAAATCGATAACCTCAACGCATAAACGGCTGCAGTGAATAAATAGAAATAATTGTATAAACAACGTGTAAAACTTGTTTAAACGTAAATTTGGTATACAAAGTCATTAGTAGGTAATTACAATCCTTACATAGTTTAATTTTCTAATTAAATTATGCCAATGGCATAGTAATTCTTGAAGAAGTTTACTGTAATTTTCTTGATTGTTATGTTTCCAGTTTGACTTGATACTGTAAGATTAAAATTACACCGTTACAACTAATTGATTGTCTGCAGAATGTTCCTAACTTTCTGAGGAGGAGGGTTTGGAGAAGTACAAAACTTTACCCTTAAATCCATAACTGTAAATGTATTTATTACATTATAATCTATCCTTGCTCTGGGTTATCGCGACAAAAACACCGAATGATGTCGCTCAAAGTTTAATACACCTGCTCTCTGATAAGTTATGCAGGAATACCTGTAACCGAATAAACAACGCGTTTTTTTAAATCGGAAGCGTTCCGTGGTTACGTACAATTTCTTGATGTACACTACATTACCAGACCCATTTTAACAAAGAAAAAAAATATGATTTACCCCTAGTAATTTTTTATACTAATTGAATTATATAACAGACAAAATTATAACAAATAAAAAGTCAAAATTTAATGTATTGTAACGTGTAACTGAGCGGGAATGTTGATTTAATGTGTTATACATTAATAATCTCTATTAAAATTTGGATTTATTAAAACAAAGGCCGAAAGTTCGTTCCAGAATATGTCTAGGATTCAATTATATATTATCAATTACGGTAAGAACTAATAATTTCTAAATATCACAACTATAAAAGACAGGACTAAATTAGCAATTTAATACGAAACACAATGATAAAGCGTCATACAATGTAAAAGCAATCCAACTTATCCAATGAATACAACATTAACGAACTAAAATATGTACAAGGCTCCTTGCGAATATAAAATCAAACAACAGGTACAAAACGTATATACAACTTGGTTCATAATATACAATATGAAAAGGATATAAAAACGTAGCGGGTTTGGAACAGTACAGCTTGTACAGGACAGACTGTCTCCCGTACGTAACAGCTTGCACCGTTATATATTTGAACAGACTTGCTTTATTGACCTGGACAGTCTGCACTGTTTCTTTGAGGGACAGATTGAACTGCACCTTTGGTACTAAAACAGCTTGTAAACAGAACAACCTGTCTGCTCTGTTAGCTCGTTAGACGCAACTCACCAGCTTAAACAGCGATCTTCAGTGTCTGGCTAACAAATGCAATCGAACCTGAGAGCATTTCTCTCGCTTATATAGGACGGACGAGTCCACCTAGTCATGCGACTAGGGGTGTTCAAACGACATCTTCCCATTCCTAACACAGTAGAACAATATAAAACACCCATTATAAATGGACTGACCTAAAAATTTACAAACGTTCACCTGACCTTCCAAAACAGATCTATTTTTAAACAAATGGAGATAACTATTATTTAAATGAAAACCAAAACCATCACATAGCCCACACCTCAAAGAATATGCGTCCCACATATAAATAAATGAACAACCAGTAACTTTGGTCAACTTTGATTTGTTCCCAAGTCTAACACTTTAAACAGTCTCCTTCTACTCTACAGTAGTAATCCTCTTATTCCCTTCCCTGTATTTGGTCTCTGTCATCACTTTTCTAGTGTACAAAAGAGGATCTGTCTGTACCTCTGTTGACACGGTCTCTATAGAAGCACGCTTCTTACCGGTAGGACATGACTCAGTCATAGTACACTCTCTCTTTAGTGTGCCAGTACTACTACCTGCAGTTTCCTCTGGACTTGCAACTGGCTCAAGCTTCTCTTTAACCGATTTCCTTACTCCTGGGAGTCTCGGTGCCGTCTTTTGCCTAAATGTCCTCCCTAAGGCTATTATGTCACTACTTTTCTCACATAATACCTGTCTGACATTGGTTTCTATCATCTTGTCATCTTTGTCAATACCTTGGCTCTCTTCATCGCCAGGTACCGATTCATCCTTCTTATCCACAGATGAATCTATAATTACATCTCCAGGATACTGGTCCTCCCACTCGTCATCCGAAGAAATTCTCCCTATCGGAGACGATAACCTCGAACTTTTAACGCTTTCATCATCTGACAACGCTTCTTCTTTGGAATACTGAGACTTGACGTGTCTTTCCAGATTTTTCTGCTTATCTGTGTTGCAGTAACAACCCTTTTCTGAGCAAAATATTCTTGAGTTGACACATTCTGTAATGTGTTCGTCCCTCTCACTCTTCGTCTTAAAAGAGGTTGGACAGAACCCACACTTCCACATCATCTCTTCTAGTTTTCTAGGAGTTGTCTTTGTCTTGCCCATTCTGAAAATTAAAAAAAATAAACAATGTGTTACTACACAAAACCTAATTGACTATTTACACGTAAATTCTAACGTCAAAAACTAAAAACACGGAATAAATACCTAATAAAATACATAATCAGACCAATAGGCCGGACGCCCACATTTTCGCCGTCCATCTAACCTTCTACTATTAACTGAATCACCAAAAGAGACCAGGTTCTGTTTCGATCCCTGTGGTTCTATTTCTACTCCCTGACTGACTGAAGCGCCTTCTAACTCACCACTAAATTCAACTTCAGTTTCATCTTCGCCTTCTCCTTGTAATACTTGAGCCCTAACTTGTTTCATCCTATCCACGTGGATCACCTGCGGAGCACCCTTTGGTCCGCAATCTACCTTATAAGTTAAATCTCCAAACCTATCAAGAACTTTGTATGGCCCTCTCCAGAAGCTAGTTAGCTTCCCTGAAAGTCCAACTTTTCTAACAGGAAAATATACATATACGTTATCACCTTTCTGAAACTTTTGATAAGACAACCTAAGATCATGGTATCTTTTCTCTTTACGCATTTCCCCAGGAGCTTTGCTTCTAACGTATGAATGAGCTTCCTCAAGTTTCTCCTTAAGCTCCCATGCCCATTGATGTTGAGGAATTTGCTTCAATGGTCTAGGCATTTCATACATTATATCCAACGGCGTTGATACTTCTCTACCCAGCATCAACTGGTTCGGGGTCTGTACAGTTGTTCATGTTCTGCCGCCCGGTACGCCATCATGACAAAAGGAATATAAGTGTCCCAGTTCTTCTGGTGCTCATCAACAAACATACCCAGCATATTGACCAAAGTCTTATTAAACCGCTCTACCATGCCATCCGATTGAGGATGATATGGAGTTGTTCTTGTTTTCTTTATATTGAGCATTTTACACACTTCCTGAAAAAGAAGACTTTCATACTGACGACCCTGGTCAGAATGAATAATTGAGGGAACACCAAATCTAGTAACAGCTTCTTCAACAATCAACTTAGCTACAGTAGCAGCAGTCAAATCGGGCATAGGAAAGCTTTCTGTCCATTTGGTAAAATAATCCGACACTACCAATATGTACCGATTTCCTTGTTCCGTAACTGGGAGTTTGCCAAGGATATCTGTTGACAACCTTTCCATTGGCCATCCAGTTTCTACTATTCCCATTGGCGCCCGCTTCGTTTTTGTTGCTGTCTTCTTACAAGCACACTTGTCACACCCTGCAATGTAAGACCTAACATCGCTTTGCAAACCAGGCCAGTAGTAACCTTGTGGTATTTTGCTCAATGTTTTACTTACTCGTAGGTGTCCCGACGATTTATCATAATGACTAAATTGTAACACCTTTCTTCTTTCCGATACACTGCAACCTGACCAAACCTTTCTCTACGTCCTCGAACCTTCTGTACAAAAGACCATCTCTTAACTCTAAACAATCAAACTGGTTCCAAAGAGATCTCAAGAAAAACCATTTACCAGCTATTTCAGAGAAATACGGCTTCTTACCTTCCCTAACCCAAACCAGAACAACTTTCAAATCCTTATCCTTCTTCTGAACCTCCGACATAACTGTCGTTTCCAGCTCGTTATCTTTCTTTTCCGGCTCATCCTTGAGAGCCTTGGATCTGGTCACAACTCTAAACTTTGCATTTTGAGTTTCTCATACATGGTTAGTACCACATTGCTTGCATTGTATCCTACTCATTGCATCCGTATTACGATGCTGGCTACCTGGTCTATTTAGTATTTCATAGTCATATCACTCAGCTGTTCAATCAACCTTGCAACTTGTCCCTCTGGGTTCTTGAAATTCAACATCCACCTAAGTGAACTATGATCTGTCCGAATCTTAAAACGTTTACCATACAAATACGGCTTGAAATACTTCACGAAATACACGACTGACAACATCTCTTTTCGTGTTACACAGTATTTCCTTGGACAATGCTCAACTCGCATACGCGACAACGTGTTCTTTGCCGTCATCACTCTTTTGTGACAGCACCGCTCCAATGGCACTGTTACTCGCGTCCTTGTCTAATATGAACTCACGACTAAAATCAGGGTGAGACAAAATAGGAGCACTTGTCAATTTCGATTTCAGTGTATCAAAAGCAGACTGATGATCACTATTCCACGCGAACTGTTTACCTTTCTCGGTAAGTGTATGTAAACACCTAGCTATAGACGCGAAGTTTTGAATGAGCGAAAGCAACTACATAAACCAAGAAATGAGCGAACTTCCGTTGCACTACCGGGTATTGGCCAAGATTTAACAACCTCTATTTTATCTGGATCTGTGGCAATGCCGTCACGTGACACAATATGTCCCAGAAACTTCACCGAACAGGGTGCACTTCTTGGCCTTTAGCTTCAGCCCTGCAGACTTTAGTCTATTGAACACCGGTCTTAAATTGGTCAACATGTCGTCTTGAGTTTTACCCATGACAATGATGTCATCAAGATACACCAGACAGATTTCCCACTGTAACACAGCCAATGCCGTTTCCATCAGTCTTTCAAACGTTTGAGCGGCGCAACATAAACCAAACGGTATAACTTTGAATTGATAAAGACCTTTACGTGTTGCAAACGCTGTCTTCGGTTTGGCATCGTCTGTCAACTCTACCTGCCAGTAGCCCGATGCACAATCTAAAGTACTAAACCAACTTTTACCTGTCAGATGATTGAGTGACTCATCTATTCTAGGAAGAGGGTACACATCTTCGTTAACAGTAACACTATTCAACTTCCGGTAGTCGATGCAAAAACGATGAGACCCATCTTTCTTCTTGACAAGGACTATCCCTGCAGCCCAAGGACTGCTCGATGGTTCAATAAAATCACACTCCAACATTTTGTCCAAATTGTCTTCTACTACCTTATTCATATGATAGGGAATGCGTCTAGGAGGCTCTTTGTGTGGTTTTGCATTTCCCGTATTTATGTCGTGCTTAACAAGTTTTGTCCTACCTAGATCTGCCTCGGAACAGCAAACAACCTTTCATATTCTTGTAAAAGTTTCCTTACCTTTTCCTTTTCTTGCTTTGAGAGAGTATTTGACACTCTGTCTAACAGATTTTGCAAATAAGGTCTTAAGGTTTTCTAACCTTTTACTGTGGCCTTATCACTAATATTTTCCGACACTTCGCTTACATCACTTAACTGTCCAATTGTTGTACTACAGTAAACTGTCTTAGCTTCTTGCTTTACATTCATAAACCTGACTGGTACAGTGTAATTACCGTGAACTACGCTTCTTGCTGTCAAGATTTCATTACGATCTTTCCCATCATATGCCTCTACTAAAACATCCCGAGGAGGAACAGGCCGATCCGACTCAACACAAACTTTACCTTGTACAATCATTTCTGATCTAGGTGGTATTACAATTGTTTCTGTTGTCACAATTCTATAACATCCAAACGCACCTGCAAATCTTAGGGATCGCTTAAATCCGTTCACACAGAAAATACCCTTTGAAACATCAATGCTACAATGGTTCTTTCTCATAAAATCCAACCCCAAATTCCCATCGACATCAAGATTTGTCACTACTGCTTCTGACTGAAATATGTTTGAACCAAACTCAAGACAAAACGAACCTTTACCTTGCAAATCAAGATATTCTCCGTTCACAGATTTTATCTTGGTGGAAACAGTACTTAGCTTTGGCTTATCCCCCAATTTCTCATATAACTTAGAAGAAACTAAAGTTAACGTAGCGCCAGTGTCCACAATGAATGCTGACGGCTGACCTTGAACCACCAAACTGACATACATACCAGATTCTTCCGAAGCAGTCACTACAGCACAAGTCTTGCTACCTCTAGCCCCTTTATTACCTATTGTTTTCACGGACCCATCTAAGGTATTCTTATTCTTACTATCCTTGTCATGCTTACCCCTCGAGTCCCTTTTTGTGGTCGGGCATTCTTTTGCAAAGAGACCTTTACCGCCACATTTATAACACTTAAACTCTCTGTTTTTATCACTTCTACCCTGTGCTTGATTATCGTTTCTCTTGTATGCCTCACTTTTATTACCAGACGACAACTTTTCCATCAGACTTGACATAGAACGCATAGTGGCCTCAAGCGATTGCATTCGGCTCTCAAAATCATTTACCTTAGGACTCTTGTCCTCACCTTCATGTTCTTGATCAACCTGAAAAACATACCCCTTACTTTCTCATGTTTTTCTCTCAGCCTTATTAAAGCCTCTAGCTCCACGGCTAATTTAACAGCATCATTTAAAGATGATGGCCTCGACTGTTTAATCCGTAGG
The DNA here is from genome assembly GCA_944474755.1 of Limnoperna fortunei. Lineage (NCBI taxonomy): Eukaryota > Metazoa > Mollusca > Bivalvia > Mytilida > Modiolidae > Limnoperna > Limnoperna fortunei. Next base: position 39,094,800 of record OX104113.1, read on the forward strand.
CGCATTTCCGAATCAGCTAGCGCGTCGATAAATTGCTCTATAGCAAGTGTTTTGCGAAGATCCGGTGGAGCGGTTGGGTATGCTAAATTTGCAAGCCTCCGAACAGCTTGACCCAACTCGGGCAACGTTTCATTAGCCTTTTGGAAACGTCCCGTTACTCTATAAAGATCAGTTTGACTGGACGGGGAAAATCTCTCCTCTAAAACACTAACTAATTCTGCAAAATTGTGTCGCTTCTCTTTGGGAAGGTCCCCAGAACACCTTGTGCTTTCCCACTTAATGACACAGCTAAATATTACCCTTTCTGATTTTCGTTCCAGTCGTTAACCATCGCGCACATTTCAAAATGGGATAAATAATCTATCCAGGGCGTCCCCCCATTAAACTTGTTTGGTTTTATTTTAACCCTATTTGAATTTTGAACAGACCCTCTACTGACAGTACTGTGCGAGCTTTCATTTTTAAGCTTTATATCAGGTTTATTCCCCGTCCACCCATCCGACTCACTTAACAGGATTTGATCCAATTTATCAGGGCACTGCTTAAAAGCTTCCCTTTCATCTGGGAACATTTCATCAAAACGCACTGACTTGCGTTTATCTTTATCAGAGGAATTTGGTCTGATTGTATCGCGCTTTGGTGGTACTTTGGGTGTGGATGTGGCGATCCGCTCACACGAGCTTATCTCTTTGTATAAAATTGTTTCTTGTAACCACGCGTTGTCCGTTCGATTTGCTTTTCAATTTCTAAAATCAACTCGTCAATCCGCGATGACATTATATAGCGACTAATTCAACAATTGAAAGGAATAAATTATCTCAACAAATCAAAATTGACGACCTGTCAAATTAAATTAATCCGAATCATTCAACCTGAACGTTCTGGTACTTTTACTTTTTAAATACAAATGTAAATACTGGCCACGACGATCTACAATAATCAACAATATATCTCGAATCCCACCGCTGCCACCAAATTTGTAACGTGTAACTGAGCGGGGAGGTTGATTTAATGTGTTATACATTAATAATCTCTATTACAATTTGGATTTATTAAAACAAAGGCCGAAAGTTCGTTCCAGAATATGTCTAGGATACAATTATGTATTATCAATTACGGTAAGAACTAATAATTTCTAAATATCACAACTATAAAAGACAGGACTAAATTGGCAATTTAATACGAAACACAATGATAAAGCGTCATACAATGTAAAAGCAATCTAACTTATCCAATGAATACAACATTAACGAACTAAAATATGTACAAGACTCCTTGCGAATATAAAATCAAACAACAGGTACAAAACGTATATACAACTTGGTCTATAATATACAATATGAAAAGGATATTACAACGTGGCGGGTTTGGAACAGTACAGCTTGTACAGGACAGACTGTCTCCCGTACGTAACAGCTTGCACCGTTATATATTTGAACAGCCTGCTTTATTGACCTGGACAGTCTGCACTGTTTCTTTGAGGGACAGATTAAACTGCACCTTTGGTACTAAAACAGCTTGTAAACAGAACAACATGTCTGCTCTGTTAGCTCGTTAGACGCAACTCACCAGCTTAAACAGCGATCTTCAGTGTCTGGCTAACAAATGCAATCGAACCTAAGAGCAGAATTTCTCTCGCTTATATAGGACGGACGAGTCCACCTAGTCATGCGACTAGGGGTGTTCAAACGACATCTTCCCATTCCTAACACAGTAGAACAATATAAAGCACCCCTTATAAATGGACTGACCTAAAAACTTACAAACGTTCACCTGACCTTCCAAAACAGATCTATTTTTGAACAAAGGGAGATAACTATTATTTAAATGAAAACCAAAACCATCACAGTATATAGACGCAAATAGAAATGTAGAACAGGAGCACGTTAATATGTCTCAAATATTGTTTTTATTTTCTGTAGAGTGATCAGTAAGCTCATAATTAATACAGTTTGATATCAGCATTTAAAATATGATTACATTTTCAGAGTACAATTTACTAATAAAGTTTTTTTGCTCAATTCCCTAATATTTTCATAAAATTACTTTAAAATGAAAAGCGTTAAAAAAATAATAAAGATAATTACGAGTCGTTGTGACAGTCGCATTTTGTCTGATACAACGGAGAAAATGTCAGAGTCAGACATTTTTTGACTAATACAACGGAAACACCGGTGTAAACGCCGCTGTAACATACAAATTTCGACTGAGTCAATGGAAAAAATTACTGTGACTGACACTTTTTGACTGATACAACTGGACATGCCGCTGTAAAAGACAATTTAGACGGAAAATGTCAGTGATAAAATATGTCCGTGACAGACATAAAATGACTGTCACATTAAACATAATTGTTTAACAAATCGTTTGCAGTCTATTACAGACATTTGTTTGTCATTTCAAGTCAATCTCAGTAATTGAATACTTCATCGGGGGAGGGGGCGAGTGGTTAAAGTAGTTAGTCTACGTTGGTCTACTATTGACCAATTGGTCTGAAAATTTTATGAAAGTGGCGTTAAACATATTTAAACAAACAAACAAACAATCAATAATTCATCCGGTGGGAGAGTCTGTAAGAGCTGAAGTACGCATATGTCAAGCCATTGGTGAATCAGCACATTCAGTGCGTATAGGAAGATTACAATCACGATTCAATATTCGCAGACGTCGGACGGGTGTCTCGAGATCTACGTTTGATTAAAATTTATTGAGAAAGACTATGTCATGCGCCTGTGTTCTAATAATCATTATCTGACTCATCGCACCATGGATTTCTACGGTCAAGCTCTGCTGTGCTGTCATAAACTTCAGACTACTCTTTGTCTATATATATTTTACTCTTGTGTGAACTGTTTCGTGTCGACAAATCTCAAGTGCACATACAAGATTCCTTTGGAGTAAAAAAAACACTTCTTCAATATCATATTCGTCATCACTATGTCTAATGGTATATCCTAATATTCCGTATTAACAGTGTCCGTCCTTTCAGTATATATGATCAAACCTTATTTACTCCCGATCCATCTGAAAGCAGCATTGAGGTAACTCGTTGCTTGGCATATCAACCTCAAGCACAACTGTTGTTAGTTAATTATAAGTCGATTCCCGTTAAGGTGTCTATTCAATCTTATAATATACGTGAGCGAAGGTACTGATTCTATCTTCTAAACTGTACCGTTTGTCGTCCTTCGCAGTAAGCGCAACTAAATTATCTCCTGGTTGAAAAACTGGTTAGGGTGGCTTTTCATCAGCTTATGTATCATCAGCTTTGTTTCTTTTCGATGCAACGCTTACACTAATCAAAGGTGACGTCCCGCAAGATGACGTTCGTTGACATACCCATCACCTCTTGGTGACCTGATCATCTAGCCTGTGTGTTTATATCTTGACTCTCAAGCACACAAAGTCGTTCACCTTCCCGAGGCAGTCTAAACACCCCTTTAAGTTTTTATTGTTCACAACGGTCGCAATCCCTGATGGATGCACATTGGACAATGGGCTAGTTCAAGGTATTGATCTTGTTCTGCACGGGAGGAGCAATGTTCTGCTGAACGGCCTGCGTCCGTATCTAATATGCCAAGCTGCCACTATCGGTGAATATGAGTCCGATCGTTGTTGCCGTAGATTTACATTCTGAAGTTTTATTTGAAGTAGTACATCAGCATTTTCAAGAGTTTTAACTTTCAGCATGTACTTTATTATTTGGAGCAAGTGTAGTCTTAGTATTAGCTTACAGACCTTGGTGATCACGTTTGCTGGGGCCAGTGGGTAATCGTTATATTCGTTCTAAGCTTCTGTAGATGCGCCAAGTCACAGTCGACCATATACCTTTACTTGCGATCGTCATGGCATGTTGGGACATAAGTCTCCGGTTTCACTCGCTCAAAACCAGCGCAGGATGAGGCTCTTATATGATCCACCCGTAGAGATGGTTAGCGTCGAGGTAGGTCAGAGAGATCAAAGCCACTTCTTAAACTGGTTGACTAAACATAAGTACCATGTCCGGGTCACACAATAGCTAAAACCTGACCCCTTTTTGTTTTGAGTGGTGTGTCGTAGGCTAGTTCTAGCACGTTGTAATACCAAATAAAATCTACCTTGTAGATAATGCATCTCTCAAAGTCGCTATGATATCTTCCAGTCCCAACACGTCGAATACTAGCTTGATGTGGCCGTCGCGCAGGGTCTTGCACTGGAAGTACAATGGCATCAAAGATACCAAGGTTATTAGTGTTTAATACTTTCTGAGCGAGAACAAAGCCGTCGTGGGTAATGTGATTTGCGAAGATTGCAGAATTTCTGTTTGAATGGGAGCTAAGTCGTATGGTAAAAAACCCTAACGCGTCAGTAACGTATATTGGTTTTAAAAAAGCTCTGTCTTCCCTGTCCTAAACTGGTCCCTAATTAGGTTATGGTGTCTATGAATCAATTATCTGATTTCCCACCTTTTCAAAGGTGATGTTCTCCCGTGCGATAGTAGTGGTAGCGAACATTGTTCCCTCGTAGTACCCGACAGCAGATGCGACAGTCATTGCTGAAAAACGCTCATTCTCTTCATAAGCTATCACCATGACCTTCTTCATGTTATACAACTTCGCGATGTCAGCCATCCTTATCTGCATCCGCTCCCTTATAGAGTACCGACTGTTTGTAGTCCCCATGCGCATACTGGATGTAGTATGAAAACACCGAAGGAGTGTGATGCTGATAACGTTTTAAAAAGACCTTAGATAGTGTGAAATCTTGACTCTCGTGGAGCAGTTGTAATTGTTAAAACTTACAGTCGATCCTTTTGAAAGGACCGGTTTTTTCTAGCTGCAATACTCGATTTGTATATATCAAAGATGTCCTGTCTGGAGAAATGAGATACAGCATAAGAAGACCCCATGATCATGCCCTGATACTAGTGACCCTATATTAACACACATAATAACATCTTCTTATTTTACAATGAAATTCAGTAACAAAATGTGGAGAGACTTAATACATTCTCATTCAGCATCCCACTACACCACTAATCTGATGAAGAACTTACAGTACATTCATGGATTTGTGACTGATGTTTCTTTTCTAAAACACATACAAGATTCACTTAACAGATTTATATTCATTGATACATTTAACTTAACTAATCAATTCATATTTCAAATACAGGATATGTTAATTCACTGTGTTTTAATTTCTTTGTGTGGGTTTACCTTTATTTAATTCCCAAATCTATTTCACTGCCAACTGAATTTGTAAATATCTTTTCATTTTAAACCGTATTGTATTTTCTAGACGTCTATCCGCCTATGCAGAAAAAAAATTGATGATCATATTGATGTCTCCTTGGCCAGTGCGCTTTCTACTACCTTAATCGTATCCTTTGAAAGCTGAGTTGGCCTTAAAACACACATATAACTAACTAACTAACACATAACGTTTTAAGAGGATGTATTTTTCAGAAAATAGATATGACCTCAGTGGTAAGATTATAAAACGGTGGTAAGAATATTAATTTCTTTCATCATAAACTCATAATTTCAGCGATTTATTAAAATAGTGTTTATTTACGGAAAAAAAGGATTTAATTCTGATAAAAAATTTTATAGTATTTTTAAACAGTTATTTCCAAATAGACAACATTAACTCAGATACCTCTATTTTCTTGTTTTCATCGTTAAAATGTCTACCAATTGCTTTCCATAGTAATAAAAACTTACATTGAACAACATTTTGTAAATCTATTTTGTTAGTGCTATATTAAAATTCTCTTTCCCGAATCTATTAGAAAATTTGAAATTTCAGTGCTCAACCCTCGCAAATAAGCTCTGAAACCACTATTTTTATTTTTATTATGATTATTTGCAAAAAATGTTTAAAGAAAATTAATTATAAATTATTTTCAGTGAACTCCCATTGTCATTAAGGTCAATTACGCCAATTACGCCATAAGACGACATCTATTGTGACACTATTCTTCATGTATCCTTACAGTTTGCACAGCTTTTTGCGGTTTAAATGTTTAATGCACATATTTTTCAACTTAAAGCTTTGTAATTCCTGAAACACATTTTCCAACAACGCAGTAGGTCAAGGTGATTTTTTGAAATTTTTATTAAAACAATGGTGTGGGCGCTATTAGACGTCATAAAACTACTTAAGGTAAATTCTCTATAATGAGTACATTTTGGTTTCTAACTATTAACGACTATTTAAGGGTTTAAGGTTCGCTGAGCAATCGATGTATAAAGTAAAAAATGACATTTAACACATCGAAACTCAAGAGAGACCGAATGCGCTATTCAATCATATTTTAATCAACAGTATTTCTACGAATATACTTACATAAATTTGAATGAATATTGATCTGGATATAGTCACCTAGACTGAAAGGTTCATGCGCATTTTTGTCTGCGTCGTCGTCTGCACGTAAATTTCTAATCCAGACACCCACATTGTACATCCATGCTCTATAACCTAGAGGACTGCTTTACTAAAATATGAATTTTGCAAAATTGTAATCGTATTTGGTTATATTAACAGATTATCCTTACACTTAATACATGCATGATATGTTCCATGTTGTCAACTTGATGTTTCTTTTGATTTTTTGTAATAATGTATCCAACTTATGTTTTTTAGCATTCTTCTCTCGACAGTTACTAAAATTGGAAATTGGGTCGCTTCTGAATTGCATGCATTCGTGTTTAAGTCTGAATAAATCGTTAAACATTCTTACCTTTAGTTGGAGATGTTAAGGTCCAAATATCACACGGAGAAAAGATTTTCTGTAGTCAACAAGCACTGTACTGTAGGTCTCGTGTGATAATAGTTTGCTTAACTTAAATTCTTGCATACCGGATTATTGATTCTGGATAAACAAATTTTTTTTGTAAGAAATATATAACAATTTTAATTTGACACAGAAAAACTTTGGCCTGAAACTGAAATAAGAGAGAAATTATTCATTATTTTTATTAAATATAATTCTAATCTTAACAATAATAAAACAAAATTGATGTTTTAAAGACTTTTTACTACGGTTAAAATTTGGAAAAAATGGCGGTAGCATTTTCCAATAAAGATCAACAACAAATGACCACATGGATTGGGGGCAAGAAAAAGTATTCGTTACTTTTTAAAGCATCACGAGATACATGTGCTGCCACGGTATTTAATTGCAAATGCAATAATGTGGGGCCAACTCTGACGATCCTCTATAACACACAGAACTCAGTATATGGTGGATACACAGCCGTCAACTGGAGGAGTAGCGGTGGTTATATTGTTGATCCAAAGGCTTTTCTTTTTAGACTCTACCAGAATGGAACATGGAAACCTGTACAGATGACAGTAAATAACAATGGGTTGAATGCTATATATGAAAGAGCCACGTGTGGACCGACTTTCGGAGGAGATCACGATCTATATACTTTCCAGCAAACGATAACTTGGAACGGTACATGCTTTCCACTAGACGGCTATACAAAATGTGGTACTTCATATAACATGAATGGTGAAAATTACGATTTAATAGCTGATGGACATTTACAGGTCAAGGATATTGAAGTCTATGCGGTACACGGTAAAAAATTAAAACATATACCATCTGAGATGATTTTTGGTTTGATTAGCACTCTTTTAGAAAGTAATACATTTTTTAATAGTTCTGCTAAAACCAGTCGATTTTTCGTTTTATCACATATCATGAGAATATACAGGAAATATAATTTATAACGGCTTTGGGAAACACGTTATGAAGGTATATTATTAACTAACGTCTGATCGATTTCGATTCGCCTATACCGTGTTTGGGATCGAAACATTAGAATACATCGACATGATCTGGTTCTTGTTTCTTCTAAGTCAACAATAAAAATCATAACATGGTAGAATTAAACCATCTGACAAACCATCTGTATTTTATTGTTAGTGGGGCAGAAATTAAGACCTCTCGACTCTTTAGTTTCTATTGCCGTCAATGATGTTGACGACAGATTGACAATATTGGTATTAGCTTTTGATATTGGCTTACGCTTTCTGCAGCGACGTTTTCCAGATTTATTTTCGTTTTTAGTTGGTTTAACGGTGGCTTAACGGGAATAATACCATCTCTCGAACATTTTTTGCTTTGTTTTGATTCTAAGTTCGTTGTTTCTATAGACCTTATTTCAAGTCGTCTTTGTTAACTTCTTATATTCCATAGATGTCAACATACGTTTAGAACTATCTATCAAATTTGCTATTTTTTGTTCCAGTATTTCATATTGGTGGACGCATAAGACTCATAGAGCAATCGAATAAAATTCGGAATCCGAAATCTTTTAGATTGAGCACGAGTTGTTTGTGGTGACAATTTAATATGTAACCTTATCTGTATAATGTCGTTCGAGATTAGGAGAGAAACGTACAAGCCAGTGTCAGAACTGGTCACTTCATTCCCTTAACGGCCGAAGTATAAAAAAAACCAACAAGAAATAACGTCACCTCCTGAATTACAAATCTGGAATCAAATACACACATACATACGCACAAACATACACAACGCAAAACAAAAAACAACCAGAAAGTAAGTAATCCGAACTAAAACAACATGGTTGCACTTCGTACCTTTCTAAAACAATCTGGAGAATTGGGTAAGTGGATAAGACCTTTTCTAATAAATAACTATATAAAAATATGCTGTCCAAATATGTTTTTATATGTTTTTATCGTTAGGAAAACACCCTATATCAGTCAGATGTGCTTTGCTGAGCTTAGCTATGATTTTAAATCGATTTTTTCAGTTTACTCCTTCGTTGCCAATATCTCCAGATATGCAAGGATTTTTTTTAAAAGTCCACAATTATCAGACAAGATTCATTGTGTAATATTTGTCCTAGATGGTAGCACTGTTGATGTAATACCAGAGAACGTGATAGAAAGAATGAAGAATTTACAAAGTCGAATGAATCAAAGAGGTTTGTGAATGTTTAAAGTTGTATTTTGAATGCATTGCAAATATTGTTTCTCATACTGTTTAGCTTTCATAACTATTTCTCAGACATGACAGTTCTTGTGATTTGAGCAAAGGGATAATGGCTTAAGATGTTTAGTATTGTGAATAGCGGAACTATCATTACTACAGTATTGTACCGTTGGAGGTATAAGTATTCGTCACAGGTGTTCTACAGTCCTACGGTACAACAGGCTATTGACCGAGTTTCGCATGTGATGCCTCTTCCGAGATCACACGTCCTTCCAATGAAGAATTATGAGTCTGAGATGTAATTTAATGATCATGTGAGCATATTGACCCTGATGACCTTACAGCAAATGTTGCATTTTGCAGACGATTACATGTACAACTATTTGGATCAAGTAGAGGAAGGACTACTGCAAAAATTAAATATAAAGGAATAACTTTTAAAAATCCATTTATAAATGTTTTGTAATTAAAAAAAAACATATTTTTATGGAACACCACCCTTTTTACCACTCTTGTCAAAGAATCAAGAGACAATAGTACTTGTTTGATTCTAAAAGATCACTGTTTGGGGGTGCATATCATTTGATTTCGTAGAACCGGCTCTGCTTCGCTATACAAAACCAACGATTGTATACTATTTGATAAATGCTTAATTTGTGAAAGGACCATACTGGTAAGGTTTCCAATACTCGATTAAGTTCTGTCGAGCCCATTCCCAGGTGGCTGATACAGAATGCTCTCTTGCTGGAGGTCGTTTTTTTCACAATAAAACACCTGTTTGTATATTTCGAAAAAAGTTTTAGTAAACTTTCTGTTACTACCAAATACGCCATACTTTTTCGGTCGAAGACAAAATTTTTCCCGTTGACTCATCTCTTTTTCCGATTGCTTAATTGCATGTTGACTTGTTCTCGTCCTGAAAATGTACAGCTAAAATACAGCTCGCTGGAAGTTAGGTAAATAATTAATCATTCACCATATTTTGTGTCTTATTTAGTTATAGTTTCTTACTCTTTACAAGCATGTTTCATAGGCATGTTTGTATTTTGGAAATATTCCACTTATTATTGATTTAATAAATTGTAGTCGTTTTCATCTATTTTCTTGGAAGAAACTCTAAATACTTATACTTCTCAGTCGCAATCAAAATTTTGCTCCGGTTGACCCATCCTATTTTCCCTCCCTGATTTATTTTATTTTCGTACTTAATATAGCTAAAATACTGTTTGCTGGACGTGAAACATGCACTCAGTCAATTAACTTTATTATTGTATTATTTTATTATAATGTTTTCCTCTTTAAAATCATGTGTTTAAGAAAGATATGTAATTTGGAAACTTTCTTCGTAACTATTATCCGTTTGATACACTTTTCTCGTTTAAATCCATTTTCCTAGTGGGAAGTCCGGAAACATTTATTTCTATGAAAGTCTGGAAACAATAAATTTATTTTCCAATAAATCTTTTCTTTAGCTGGCTTTTGAACATTGTTAACTTCCTGGCAATTTATTGATTGAGAAACCAATGTTTGTAAGCACTTTATGCAAAATAAAGGGCAAATGGCTACAATAAAAAAATATATAAAAATCTGTATATGCATTACAATAGAATAAGGCATTGTTGCTTTCCTCTTGCTTTGTTGAGTACCTGTATAAAGCAAGAAGCCATATGCATCCCCTTGCTCAGTTCATAGTCCTCCACAGTTATGAAAAGAGTTTCAAAAAAGGAAACGCCTCCCCCAAGCGTTTTTTTATCTACCTCAATTCTTTCGCAAAATGTTTCCATGTTATTATCACAAGTACTTGGGGTCAGGATAATTTTTATGAAATAATATGCTAACAAATGAATTTGACATGTATCATTGCGAAATATTGCCTTCGTAAAAATAATAAATTTCTCCTAATTATACTACAACATCCAAGTTCTAAAAAATAGCACAAGTTTTATTTACCCCTACATGTTCTTAAAAAGGTAACCGTTCCGAGTGTCCAGTCAGGGATGAATCATCTTCGTTTAATGTTCATTTGGAAACTACCACGTTATATCGTATTTAATTCAAAGTCGGCGTTTTCTTCTATTCAAGCTAACCAGATCTATTCAACTCGGGACGGAAGTCATTTCAAACATTCAGTAAAAACAAGACCTCTAGATATTGCTGAAAATTGCCTTAAGTGGCGTTAAACACCATTCAAAAGAACAAAACAACGCTCTGAAATACATTGCGAAACAGCATTAAGTTATTTCACACTTGTTTGTACTACTATCACAAAAAAAATAAATATTGATAACTTATTTGATTGATTTTTTATTTTCAAATAAAAAAAGTTTGATCTAACGATCACTGATACCCCCGCCTAAATTAATTTTTTTTGCTGTTAAAATTTTAAGGTTTTTTTGTAAACTGGTGAACTTGGTCTCTACTGGAATTCAGCTTATAGCTACCTGATATGTAATAATATTCTAAAGTTTTATTGAAACCAAATACAAACTTTTTGAGTTATTGTATGGAAACATCTTTTTTTGATAAAATTCATAACATTTTTGGAAACTGTGACTTTGAAATTTGAAATTTGATGAATTTCCCCAAACATCGAATGGCTTCTTACTCACCTAATATGCAACTATATCACAAATTTTCAATTGACATCAAATGCAAACTTTTCAAGTTAATGTCCGGAAGCAACTTTTTGTAAAAATGTGTAACGTTTTTTGTCCACTGTGACCTTGACCTTTGACGGAATTCCTCCAGAATCAATAGGCTTCTTACCCACCTGATATGTAACAATATCCCAAAGTTTTATAGCAAGCGTTTTGAAATATCATACAGAAACCAAATGTGGACGGACGAGTGGATGGACGGACGGACGGAAATGAATACCACTATATACCCCGACTCTGTCGAGCGGGGTATAAAAAATAAGTGCGACACGCTCATCTTGCGGTCGTATTAATTTTGGTGTATTGGTTTAGACAAGTCGCCGCGAGCGAATCAATTCGCCATTCATACAATCCTTGTAAATAAATATTCGAACTTCTTTATTGTTTTGTTTATTAAATTGTTGCATTTTCCTTTACTTGACAGTGAGTTTAAAAAAGAGGAAAATGTTCTACAATAAAAATCAATCAATCCATCAATCTATAAATAAAAGCAAAGAATCGCGCGAAACTAACCCTTTAACACCCCAGTACCTGGATATATTTTAATTGCTACTGTGCTGAGCAAGATGATAAAGCCACGTGAATTTAAACCCTTTTAAATGGGGGTGAGGTGAAATATGGCCAAATACCAATTTGACTACATAGGACATAGAACACTCGCACTAGTATTGTTTTTTCTTAGTGAGAAGCTAAATATTTATCTCATTATTTGTAAAAATTACTAAACGTAAATTTAAAATGCTATTAAAAAGGAGAATTAGACAAAGAAAAATTAAAATACTGGGAGCACCTAAAACTACATATGATGAAGATCGTGGTACATTTAATACTTATTTTGATTACTAATCAGCCTTTGGATATGAATGTTTTTTCACCAAGATAATCAATACATTTCAGCCATTTTATGACAGTTTTTCTTTTAAGTTATGGCTGCCGTCTTGTGAGCTTGACGTTCAGAAAACCAATACCAAGTTATTTTGTGACAATTTTTGCTAGTATTTTTAGTTAAGATTTGGATGCATTTTTTGCTCAATATAAAAAGTATCACCCATGTAAACATGATATAAATATAGTGTACAATATTGTATAGATATCATTGTCATATTAAATGTTAAGCAAATAGCTATGGTATTCATTACACTCCCAAATAATGAAAGATATCATCTGTATCAGAGATATATGAAATGTATAATTCAATGTATAAACACTTTAAAGAGATAACAGATGAAACTAGGACACACTGTATGAATTAAAACAATAATGAACAGACAAAAGAATCCACACAAACTCCGATAAACCAGGTGCTCTCGTAGTGTAAGCATTTCCGCAATATTAATGATTGGTGTTAAGTCAATTTTGGAACATTTGAAGCAAAAACTATTGAAGGTAATATTGTCTCATAAATCTTTTTTTACTACTATCTTGTACATTTACTGGCCATGAGGTTTTTGTTTGTTTAAGAAAGATATTCCTGCAAGTTTAAGTTAAGTAGGAGTTTAAATAATCAAATATCATCTAAGTAAGATTGATCTCTCTAAACTAATTTTAGATCATAACTGTGGAAATAATCGGCAAATCATTTTCTCATTTACATTGTGTCATCTACCTGCAATTTTGACATCAAATACCTTGTAAATGTGATTGATAATGTCCAGGTGAGAACAGTTCTCCAATGTTTTTCCACTGATGCTGATGATCTCATCTCCGATTTCCAAATCAGAATTGTTGGCAGGGGAGCCTGGGAAAATAACAGAACATATATATTGGCAGACAAGCACTTTTTAATGACAGCTGATTTAATGACAGAATTTTAACAAACATCTATCCAGGGCAAAAACAACACTGTACTATCCCGAACTTATCAATATTCTATTTTCAGGATTAAAAATTAATACAAATTCATTCATATTTATAATTTTGCAAATTACATTAATCAAATGCTCAGATGATTACTGAGTAATGTAATAATTCTATCATAACATGAAATAATACCAAAAAATTAATAATTGTGCTAAAAAGTGACTTTCTATAAACAAGATTTGCTATACCCCAAATAGAAAGTATTTACGAGATATATTACAGTCGTGTCTATTGGTTAGTCAGTCTTCAGACGAAATTAGGGCTATTGTTGATCTGATTTTGATTTAACTTTACAGGACGTGTATTTATACCAAGCCTAGTTGCACATAATGACCTGTAAGGCCTAAATGAATTCTGACGCTTGTTATATATATTAAGGTGGATTTTAATTTTAACCTTACATGACTGGTCAGTACCAAGCCTATTTTCCTTCAGTTGGATTTTAATTTTAACGTTACACGACTAGTCAGTAGCAAGACTAGTAACCTTCTGTTGGATTTTGATTTTAACCTTACATGACACGTCAGTACCATGCCTACTTACCTTTGGTTGGACTTTAATTTTAACCTTGCATGACTGATCGATACAAGGCCTAGTTAACTTTGGTTGGATTTTAATGTTAACCTTACATGACTGGTCAGTACCAAGCCTAGTTACCTTTGGTTGGATTTTAATTTTAACCTTTCATGACTTGTCAGTACCATGCCTACTTACCTTTGGTTGGATTTTAATTTTAACCTTTCATGACTTGTCAGTACCAAGCCAAGATGCCTTTGGGTGGATTTTTATTTTAACCTTCCATGAATGGTCGATACCAAGCCTAGTTACCTTTGGTTGGATTTTAATTTTAACCTTACATGACTGGTCAGCACCAAACCTAGTTGCAACTATCGTTACCACATTATGACATGCTTGATTTTACATGAGTTTATGCCCTTTATTTTATTTATTGCATTTTTGTGTTTCTTAGTACTTCGCAGCTAATTTGCATCAAATTTAGATTTAACTTCATATTACTGGTAGTACCAAGTTTAGTTGCTCATATCAGAGACAAACAATGACATGTTGGAGTTCACATGAGTAATGGTCCTTTATTATATTTAATGAATGAATTTTTCTGCGCTTTTGCCTGATTACCTTTTGTCGGATTTAGATTCACGTAAAAGGTAAGTACCAAGAGTACTTACACATATTGTTGTCACATCCCTACTGACTTGATTTTCATTGAGTTCTTGTTATATTTATTGAATTTACTTTGCCAATGCTATTTCTCTGTTACCTTTGGTCAGTTTTTTATTTAAAATCATTGCTTAAAGTATCAAAAATCGTTGGCATGTCATGACCATGTTAATTTTACATGAGTTATGGCTCCTTCATATTTAAGCAGTATCTGGGGGTATTCATCATCTTCAATGAAAGCTCTTATGTTGATATAACATAATCCAGAATTAACTTACATAATATAATCCAGAATTAACTTACATTAAAAAAGTAAAAAAAGTAATTTGCTTGGTTTCCACATAGACAGTAAAATGCAAAGATAGTGATATTATATAATTATAGCAGTCAAAACTCAAAAAATTTGTTTTGCAATTCATTCAATAATTAATTTATACCAATATTGTTCCAGAATCCCAATTTATACCACTCAATAATTGTGTTGAGACTTTAAGCGTAATGAGATTTATCCCTTCAAATGATGTGATGTGTGGCATTGTAAAATAATTACTTGCGTTTTCATGAGAAACTTTTTTAAATGACGCGTTTTTTAAGAACTGTAAAAGTCTGAATATTAGTTTATCATCATGTCCACTGTCTGAATGAAAAGAAAAAGTCCTATAGTAATTATTTACTAAAAATGTTTCCCAAAGTTATCGGAAACATGTCGTTATTTAGGAGTGTTGCACACCATATGTAGTCTGTAATTTACGAATCTTCTACACCTTAGAAATCTTACACACCAAAGTTAGTTATTAAGGATAATAGTGTTTTCCACCGTAGTCCGTTATTTCAGAATGTTACATACCAAAGTCTGTAGTGTAGGAGTGTTACACACAATATTGCTACAAGATGTTCTCTTGTATCCTAGAGTGGTAATATTTTACAGAGATTTTACAAGGTCAAGGGAACTTGCCCATGATAACTGCCCACCTCCTCGAAAATTTCCCCGTACAATTGCCACCATACGACACTTGCCCCCTACTATCTATTTGTCGTGTTTTAAGTTAACTCATGCTGCCTTGCATTTTGTTTGTCATTTTGATTTTTAAAAAAATAGAGATTATTTTTTTATATCAATAACATACAGCATGAAAGCAGTCATAACAAAACGTAACTAGGATAATATATCAGTTTATTACATGTACTATGTTGAAAGCACTGATTACAGTGTATAGATTGTTCAGAACTTATGTCACCTAAGCATCAAAGTCGTAGGCAATAAATTGGTTTATTATTTTTCTGTATAATTATCGATTATCTATTGGATTAAAGGAAATCACGTGATATTCTATTTTTAGTCGTACAGCATGCTGTAAAATTTTTTTAGACTTGACCTATGACCTATCGTCTGTAAACAGTTGTTTTCAAAATGGCGACGTCTAGGTTCGCTACCGTAGAGGGCGAGGAATTTAACTCACTTTTTGAGAATGAAGATGCATTAAATACAAAGCGGACTACTATGACAGCGGTAAAATTGTTCAGGGAATATTTAACTTCCAAAAATTTGTCAGCGGAATTTGAATCTTTCTCCTCGGACGAGTTGGATGCGAGACTTGCAAGCGTTGAAATGCGTAGCAAAGATGGCCAATTGTACAAAAAATCCACAATGGCATCTTACAGAAGTGGTCTTCAGCGGTATCTTCGAAACAAGAGGAATGATGAAATTGACATTAAAAGCAAAACTGTATTTAATAAGTCATCAAAAGCATTTAAGTGTATGGGAAAAGAATTGAAACGGCAAGGCAAGGCGGCAGTGGACCACCACCCTCCTATCAGCGATGGCGATCTGTCAACGTTATATGACTTTCTACTTCAAGACAACCTGGAAGATGCCCAATTACTACAATATAAGGTAATAAATAAATTTTATTTTGCCCTTGGACATTTATTTTAAAAAATACAACAAATGTATTGTCAGATCATATATTTTCGTCCGTCATATTATATATGAATTCGTGCTTGACATTTCATGTGCATTTAGTTCATTTTCTACATTTATTTAATTTACATGTAAAAGAATTTTATCAAACTAAATTTTAATATGATTTGTTTCATTTTATATTTACAGGTATTTATTGATCTCATGTTGCATTTCGGGAGGAGAGGTAGAGAGAATCTGGCAAATTTAACAAGGTCAGATTTTGCTGTTAGGCGAGATGATGAGGGATGCTTGTATGTGTACCAGACCAAAGATGAGCAGACCAAAAACCACCAAGAAGATTCAGAGAAATCATCTGATGGCAGGATGTATGAGAAAAAAGGTAAAATTGATTAACTGTGACCTTTCTTTAAAATGGGTAGAACAAAATTACCTGAAAATGGAAAAATCTATAGAAAATCAACAAATTCAGATAACAGAACAGGTGATAAACTACCACAGCACTGGCCATCTCAATGGTTAGGACATGGTTCAGCCATTTCTATAGAAAAGATGACATAAACCTTGTATTACGACACGGTCGGACAAAATAATTCATTTAATTTGAAGTTTTTAAAAATTACAACATTATTCACATAAACCATTTTCACATATATTTTTTTAACGTAGACAAATATTGAAATAAACTTCAACCAAAGATTCTCTGAAGCATCTTAAACATTGTTGAACACACATCAGGCTAAAGTTTTTTGTGTTATTTTGTTGTATTTGATTTTTTTATATTGTACCTATAAAATCTTTTTATGCCAAAAAAGAGTGCTACTAGATTTGATGCCTAATTACATTTGTACTGTTTTTGTCGGTTATAATACTTATATTAATGACTGCCACAACTCAACTTTCTGTTGACCAAAAACAGAAATAAGCCTATCAAATGTCATGAATTTCATGCCCAAATGGTGTGATATTTTTTATTGAACTATCGTAAAAATAGGTAATATTTAATAACAATTTTTTTTTTCAGCAACATTGGAATGCCCAGTTAGGTCATTTGTGAAATATCTGCGCCGACTAAATCCGAACTGCAATAAGCTTTTCCAAAAAGTGAGGAAGGAACCAGTAGATAGAGTCTATTACGATAACGTTCCTCTAGGACACAATAGACTATGATCTTTTATGCCAGAACTTAGCAAAGCTGCAAAGTTAAGTCAGATGTATACAAATCATTCACTACGCACCACAACAGTCCATGTTCTTGACAGCGCTCAGATCCCTAGTCGCCATATTATGACGGTCACTGGTCATAAAGCAGAAACTTCACTCAAAACTTACTCTGGAAAAACAGATGAATCAACCAAACGTCGTATGTCAGAAATTATCAACAAAAAACTGGAAACAAAGTCAAAAAATGTGCTTGTCAAAAAATCAACAAATGTTATTGAACAACTTTTGGAGGAAAATGACAGTCATGGTATTCAATTAACACAACTGACCAGTAGCCAAACTGAAACATTTTTCAGAGATATTTCAAGTGATAAATTACCAGTTAATGAAAACACCGATACAGATGACAAAGAGAACTTTCTAAATGATTTCATGTTTAACGATCAAGAAAACAGTGTTGAAAATCCGTTTAGTTTGCAATTGATAAACACTACAAAACCGACTTCTACTGACATATCAAAAGCTACATCTACTTTTTCCACCAATACATGTAGCTCATCACTTTCAAGTGAACCAAGAAACCTGCCTATGCCAGTGTTCAACAACTGCTCTAATATAACCGTTAATTTCATGCTGCCATTTCCAAAACAGTAAAAACTTTCATTAAGTTCACAAATGTTATTTGATTGAATTTTGTTGTTATGTTTTCATTATATAAAATTTGCTCTAAACAACTTTATTTACTTGCAGTGCCCATTGGGGGAAAAATAATAAAGCAATTGTAGCATGTTGCTTTCGGTCGATACGAAATTTTATCGCACTGACCAAGAACAATATCGACCGCGGACTTCGTCCTTGGTCGATATTGTTCTTGGTCAGTGCGATAAAATTTCGTATCGACCTCAACACCATGCTATAATTGTATAAAATTAACTATGATTATCTGTAATCAAGTAATCAAGTTAAAATAAAGTTTACTTAATGGTAATTTGTAGCACACTTTACAAGGTGTAGATGGCTTTAGCTGGATTTGGTATATCATTTTCGAATTTGATGAGAAAAGATCTACAGCATCATAATTAATTTATGTAACCGTAAAATCCAGGGTAAAGTAATAATAACAATGAAAGAATTCAACATATTTAATTTGATATAAATTTATCCAAGAAAATTACATCTCTATTTTTTTTTTGGGGGGGGGCGCAATGACAATTATCAGAAGGCAGTTGTCGGGGTGGGGTCCCATTTTACAACAATAATCTATTGCTCTGATGGTAAATACCATAAAAAATAACAAATATCAAAACAATCAAAGCAGTTATTTATTATGAATAATATATTAATATACATGTTAGGTATAGACATTAGCTGCCGTCCGTCTGTGTCGTACACTTGTATAAAAATCTTCCTTCTAATCTCCTTCAGCCAGCTGAATTATATCTGGTGACCACGCTTTTAACTTAACAGTACAAGTTGCTGTTAGGAATAGAACACAGAGATGAGTTTCTGTATTTGCTTGATATCTACAGCCAGTTGGAATCAAATTTAAATTGATTAGTCAACATTTATTTATGATCATTAAAAATGTTTATGAATTTCTTAATATTTTAAGGCTACCGCATACATGACCAACTTCTTGTCTTACGTACAAGTTACTTCGACAGCCTGCTGACATCAAAGAGAATCTTAGGCGGTGTACTTGAGCACCTCTACTCCAGAGCTTTATTCTGTCGCCTGTAGCCAGGTTAATCAGGATTTAAAAATTAAAAACCTAATGGACTAATGGACTTGCAATTGATAAAGGTCATAAACTGAACACTTAAGTCGCTAAGCACACTGCAGCCCACATAAAACAAGGTGAACAATTTTCTTTTTTTTTCCACGTGTCTTTTTGTGGTTAAATCTGATGCACACGAACAATTAGTTGCGTTTAGTTGAATTGCCTTCATCTTCTGTTGAATTCTCTTTGCCTTTATCCCCTTGAAATTACAAGATAGAATCTTGAGAAATGTCCATCTAAAGTCAACATTGCACAAGGCATACAGGAAAGGGTTGATTGTACTGTTGAGGTAGCATAACCAGTAACCTACAAATATCAAAATTGTGACTCTCACGTAAATATTCAAAGAAAAGATTAATGGAAGAACAAAAAGCAAATTATATTTCAAAGATATGAAATCTTTTATTAATCAACCACTATAGAATCAAACTGATATCATACTCATTCACTCCGTGAACAGGCTTGATGTTAACAAATTTTAATTTCAATTACTTTAAAAAAATATCAGCACTCGATAACAAAATGATTAACATTAAACGAAAAATGTTTTCGCATCATATGGGAATAAAATAATAAAAATTTTATTTTTAGATATACGACACAGTCAGGCCTTATCAAAGATTAGCAAAAATATAATCTTTCAGATTTAATCAGACTTCTCCCTTTGGTACACAACATTTTCTATTTTGATAATGATTACACACTCTTTGTGTGCAAGCGTGATAATTTTGAATAATGTGAAGTGTGCAATGTTGTCAATGGCTTTGGCAATGTCCATGACAATAGGGCTAGTTACTATAGAATGTTACTGTTATTGTTTGAAGCAAGTTCTTGTATGAATGAGATCCGTTGTGTTTCACAAGATCTAGATTATCTTAAGTCATGCTGTCAAATAAAATGGTTTTTCATTTCAAAGTTGTGAATTACAAATACAAGTTAGTGAGATTGAACGGCAATTTTCAGGTTTTTATTTCTCCCCCTTTATTGAACATGGGTGCCACTTATAATATTGTGATATGTATAAATTTTATACTCACCAAAGTGATAGACTCCACTCGGAACACATTCTTGACAGAAGGTAGATATTATTACATTAACATGATATGGCATCCACGTTATAATAAACGCAAGGGAATGGCGCTTAAAGTCTTTGCAGCTTTGTCGTTCTCCCTTTCTGCTTTTGTTTAGGAATCCGACGTCGTTTTACTTACACTATAATGTCCAGACATGTTACGGTCTGTTTGACATTGATCAGCAGTGCCAGAAACCTTTTTCGGTAAAACTCGCCCTGTGCTAACAGTATTTAAAAAACTCCCATTGTCTGCATAAATTGCTTTAAACTTTTTGTGTTTTTGTGTAATACGGTATACTCTTTGGTATAAACCAATCATAATAGCAATCGGTAACCAAAATGCAAGAGTGTGGGTGATAATGGTCAAGTATTCATTAGAATATAAAAACTGGATGTAACAGTCAGTTTCTGGGACAGAACGACCACCTTCTATATAGGGCATGGCAAAAATCAATGGAGGCCATAATAAGATAGAAATTATCCACGATGCCATTATCATTTTCAAAACTCTTCCTGAAGTCCTATTTGCTCTGTACGTTAACGGCCTTTTCGTTGAAAGATATCTATCCAAGCATATCAGTACTAAGTGTAAAGCTGATGCATTGGTCATAGTGAAGTCCATTGATAGCCATAGCTCACAAGGCAGGTCACCAAATGGCCAGTGTTAAACGAGTATATACACGGTATAGAATGGCATAGATACTAATCCAATGGAACAGTCTGCAATCGAAAGACTTGCTAGTAAATAGTTATTCAAATTCCTAAGTTTCTTATTTACTGCAAATGCAGTTATAACTAGCAAGTTTCCTGTCATTGTAACAAATGCAACGGTTACTGTAGAAAGAAGAGCTATTAAGATAATTTCTTGTAAATAAAATCGTTTATAGCCTGTTTCATAGTCGGTTTTGATGGAAGTATTCACTGAAATTTCGCTAGTACAGACACTAATATTGTTTTGAAGTTCCTCTAGGCTTGTGCTATTTGTCCTCATTTCGATATTTTCGTTCATCGATATTCTAGTTTTGTATGAATATACGACAGAAAAAAAGAGCTTTGTTTGTTAGTGGTGTTGGTTAGAATAAAATCTGTGTGAAATAGACAACCTTCGACTGAATTAACGGAAACTTTTAATGTTGTTAAGGCATTTTAATGAGGACTGCGCCAGTCGCTCACATAAGTCGCATAATCTTGTATGGTCCCACCGAATAAGCAAATTATCACTAGATGAAATTTAAATCTACACAAAAATAAGGTATCGCAATTATTCAAAATCCAAGCTTTTCCTGATTGTAACTGCTATAACTTCTAAATATATCAAACTTCAATCTTAAAATTCTATTACAAGAGTACTTTATGTATATATTCAAGGCTCAGATCACATGCTGTAATTAAATGGTTTACCCCAAAGGAGACAAGAATTGATTATTCTAAGCTCATGTATCCCTAGGTGACAATTAATGTCTTATTTCTGATAAAACTCCATTTCTATTTCTAAAATCTCACGAGACAGATTTTCTATTATGACATAATCTGTGAACCTTAGCGGACATAATATTGACAAACACCATCAAACAAGGAAAAATTGTTATAGAGATGAAAAAATGATACAAATCGCAGACCTACCTAGCTTAACACAAAAATAACAACAAAGATACAAACAAATAGCAGTACTACGTTTTCACTTAGTAGTTACTTAAGAGATACACACTAACCACATACGATTACAATGATTGATTTATTGAATTTTTGTATGAGGTATTAAGGAATGGTTGATGTCATAATCTTAAAGAATAAATATTGGTGAGTACGAAGAACACCCACATGTTGGCAGTTGAAAGTCTGCCGAGTAAACTTAAGAACAAAGCTAGGGGATAGGACCTAGTTTGAAAAAAAGATCTAATTTGATTCCTTCATTTCTTAAATTTAGCAACCAGGTCAAGTTTAGTTTTGAAAGAATTCAGTTATTTCCATGTCAAAAAATCCTTATTTATCAGCATCTTAGATAGGCCTCAGTACCATTTGTGCTGTGTTTGGTTTTGACTTATCCTGCTGTATCATGGAGTTTTTATTAAGTTTTTGCCAAATATAACCTAACTACATTTTAAAAAATATCATCAATACTGATAAAACTTGCGAATAACACAGTATAAAGTCTGCTGGTACCCTTGTCCTCACTTATTAAAATAATTAGTTTCTGTTCTGGTTTACGACATGTTGTCATATATGATATTTGATTGTGACATCAAGCTGTTGTAAGAATACGTGCCAAAAATATCAAGTCAGAAATTGGCTAAAAGTACACTTTTTCATGTTTTTCATTAGAAGAAGAGTGACAACAACACTTCGTAGGATGCTTAAGCTTACAATTTGTATTGGTTGACTAGTTTTGGCAGTTACCTGTTGTCATCAGGACTTAAGCATCCTACGAAGTGTTGTTGTCACTCTTCCACTAGTTATACTACGACGACCCTGCATACCTTCAGGTATCCACTTCTTAGGAGCATTACTTACAGATCTATCGAAACAGTGTTGGTTCACCTATATCGCTCTTCATGTTTTTCGTTAGTATAAATTGTATTTAAAGGATGCAGGATAAAAACCATATTTTTACGTTGACAGAAAATATAAAACTTATTTTACTTGCCACGAAACAGATGAGAAATGCTTGGAAAAGCCAAGCATTTTTACTTGTTTCTTAGTCTGATATAATTAAATTTTATATTTTCTTACAATGTTCAATATTGTAACGGCAAATCCTTGTTTGTTTTAAATTGCCCATTTGTTTTCTAGAAAAACCTGATTTAATTTAAAATGAAACCTTTCAGGAGACTTAAGTTTAAATATGAGCTGTTTTGGAGATAGATTCTAGTTTTTGCCTGGATTTTAATTTATACGATATGAATAGATCTTATAACTTTTTTATTAAAAGCAAGCGGTTTATTAGTTTAGTGTTTGAAGAAGAGTTGTGGAGAAAATATTGCTTCCAATTTCTTGGTTGGAAACAAGAAAATGCAAAAAAGCAAATTGAACACTCATTTAGCATTCGAAATTCAACAATCTGATTGTTGCCAGAAATGCAATCCAAAGGTGATCATAGGTATAATATGTATTCTTATGAAATGTTTCACAATTATCTGCTCTTATTTATTTTAAGTGTTACAATTGTCTTTAACCTACATATTAAATAGAAGTGTACATTCATTTCAGAACTTTACAGAAGAGACTGCTACAGACTCAGTTCCCTTCCAGGAATGTCTATATTACCTCAAATCATATGCTTCATTTAACATCATTATAGACTTCTATAGAAAAAATGGATACTGGATGAAAGCTGTGCAGTATATAATAGACCATGTAAGTTATCAAAATAACACTTGATAAAGTTAGATGGCGGTATATGGCTGGTTAATGTCAGCTCTGAAACGCTCTTGTTTGGAAAAATATAGATTATACAGATTTTTATATAAAAACAAAGCTAATATAATGCAGTGGGAGTTATTTTAATAGTTTTGTATCTAGAAAATAAAACTTGGATGTGACTGTATTTATGTTGTTAAATACTCTCACAGGAAAAGTATATAAATGATTTATATTGTGATAGCTCTTTGTTAAAGCAATAAAGCAGATAGAATTAGATGACTATATAAATTTATGCAATAAACATTCAGTGACACACTTTTGATCATTTTCCTAAATCCAATCATAATGGAAGGTCAGGGGTTCTTACCCGATAATCTTATGTTCTAGCACAATGATACATCTAAACTATTGCTAAAAGTTTAAAAAAATAAAATACTAACCCAACAAAACCAACCCCTTGTAAGACACAGAAAAAGGCTGAATACCTGATGTATGCATTTTAATGTCATATTTTGTGTAATTCAAACATTATGGATTTTTTTAGATTTTGATTCTTCTGTTTTAACTAATTTTAATGCCTGAAATGATTTACTGTAATTTGTGTGACATAAACCACCTGTATATTTTAAAACTATGAAACCTTTCCAGTGTAACTTTTTCTACGACTGGAAAATCAAATACATTTTTGAATCATTTAAGTATCTGTTTCTAGAGATGTTCCAGTGAAGTATTTGTAGAGGCTTTATTAGTGCCCTCAATTAGCTCTGGGGAGTGGGGTAAATTGGTGGATCAAATGGTGTTGACTGACCCCACCCTAGAGAAATGAAACCAGTACCTGAAATCTACCTGTAAATACCTGGTAAAACAGAAATTACATCATATCTTGTATGAATTTCAGTTGATAATGAAGGTATGACAGTAATTGTTTTTTCAAGAATGTATTGATTGTTTTAAAAAAAATGTTGAATTGTTTTATTAATTTTTCTTATCAACTCTATGATTTAAAAAGTTGTTGTGACTTATATTCTAAGAATGAAGTTAATTTTACAGGTTTTATATATATGACTGCTTAAAGAATTGCTTGATTGCCAAGGTGAAAAAATATTTATACAACCCTCGACCTTTTTCAGTAAAAAATAATTACTTTTTTTCTAAAACTGTACGTGCTACTATAAATCAAGATAGTACTTTCCAGTAATGTTTGAATCATAATTTATTTTGTGCATAAATATTCCATCAAAAATGAATTCATAACAACATAAAACTATGATTTAATCAAATTTATGTTCATAGCAAATTATATTATATTTTAAGGATTTCATAAGGGCTGCTATGACCTGTGTTACCTGTTTATACCTGAGGGATGCTCAGAGTTACCTTGACCTTGCAGACAGGATATCTTTCCTGTACAAAGCACACCAACACTTACAGTCCTACATGGATCCATCACAGTGGGGGAGTGTCAGTCGACCTATATCTAACTTGGGAAAAGCCTTCTACAGAATCGGTTAGACTTAATCAAGATGAGGAGGAACTGGGGAAGTAAGTAATTAGGTTTGAGAGGTGAAGGTCATATATATAGTTATACAGTATATAGCTGTATATAGAGTCCAATTTAAAAAGAGGTAGCAAGGATAATAGGATTTGTAGTTGATATTGGTTCTAGCAAAATCTGATATAAAATACCAATGTAACATAAAGGGTAGTTGCAGCCATTTAAAGAATTTTGAAATTTAAAAGTGATAGATGGGAAAAAAACCTACACGAAAAATGTTTACAACTTATAAAATATTTTGTCTGAACAGTGAGGAAGATCAGAATGTACACTCACCATTGTTTATTTTCTGGCTTTTTTTATTTAAGGGTTTCAATCTAATGAATGAATATTTTTAAAAAAGATATTTAAAATGTAACATTCTTTAAATATTGTGAACATAAGTTATAAAATGTGAACAAAAGTGAAAAATAGTTGTGTTTGTACAAGATGAAATTTCGGTTTGGATTCCATAATTTCTTTCAAGAATTAAATTCTTTTTTGACAATACATTCAGTAATAGTAATTGTCTTTCTTTCCTTTAAACTTTATGACACAAAATTCAAAATTTCAATTAAAAAAGAAAAAAAAGTAATATTTACATTAACCTAGATCTAGTTAACACTGGATATTAAAAAAATTAATAGTTTTAAAGTATAATTTTTATTTATTTGTACATTTTGCTGTCACCTGTTTACTGCTAAACTGTAGAACAACGAGCAATCTGTTGTGGTAAACTATTATTTTAGTCAGGAAAACAACAGATAAAACACACCAGAACACCACTATACGTATTTTAAATTATTGTATAAAACAATGCATTTTCAGACATCTGAAGATGATTGCCATACAGATAGAAGTTACCAAGTTTTTACACCATTGTCTGAAGAACACAGAGTCTAATGCCACAGCTATAGCCACCTTGCACATTGCTAATTCTAAGTCACCACAGCTACCCTCAATGTTTGGTACTGATAAAGTTAGGACAGATCTTGTAAATATGGTATGTGCTGCCCTCTTGTCAACTTTTATTTTTCATTTATCTTTTTTGTTTTGTAGTGATCAGATAGGTATGAAAATTTGTAGAAAAAACAGGTTTTTAAGGAGTATTTTTGAATCACTGTCCTTTTATAAAACATTAAACACTGGGTTCTGGTTTCCTGTTTAAGGGTTTTAATTGGTTATGTTTGGGGGGATTGCTTGCAGTGCACAGCAGAGTTATATTATGGTGGTTTATTTTGTGCAAATAACTCCTACAGTTTTGAACCAAGATATCTGAAACTTCACAGAATACATATAAAAGTTGTGCACCTGCTATAATGGAATTGTACAAGAAATTTTCCCCTTGTTTATACACCCGCTCTCTAACTCAAACAGTTGTTGTTCAATCTTCATGAAACTTGGGGAAAATGTTTATGGGCATAATATCTTGACCAAGATTGATAACCAGCTAATTTGCTTCAGCCATTTAAGAGTTATGGCCCTTTATTTTTTCTGGAAAGAATGGCAAATTTTCGACGGATGTATTTTGTGACACTATGGCACTTGTCCAGACTATTGAAATTAGTGATTGTCTGGAAATTTTTGGGAACATCATATCTTTTTGTGTAATCAACTCCTTCTAAATTTTTATTTAAATGTCAGATTCCAAACTTTTCCAACAACATTGTAAACCATTCCCTATTTATTAAGTCCTTTTCATACCTTTGTGGTTTTTTATGTTTGTCAGATTTTTATACTCCTTTTGTTGTTGTCATTTCAAATCATTAATTGTATTGTACATTGACACAAAAATTTCTTTTTAAAATTTCATTACAAATATCAAAAGAGCCAAGCGACAAAATATATAAAAAATATGATAAATTTAAAAAGTTTTAGATACAAACCTTGCCCAAAACAAAACCAATTAAATAAGAGGAGATTATTTTCTGTCAAGTTTTCAATCATTTATATCTCAAAAATAAAAGCATTTATTATTATTTGTTACTTATTTTGTTCTTGTATATAATTCCATATAACAATCATTTAAAAACCTTTCTTTAACCTATGACAATAAAATAAACATAGAAGCACTAAAGAGAAATTATCATTGCTTATAAAAGGATGCTTTTTGTTGAATTACATGAAAATACACAACATGAAAAGCTTATTGTTTTAACAGATTCTGCTAAGTGGTAATGATATACCGGCTGCTTTTGAACTTGGATTCAGAATTATTAAGGTTAGTCTAGATTTTTAGTTAAAATTATAAAATAAAAATTATGTTACATCTTGAGGTATTTGTGGGGTTAGGGTTTCAAGGTACTGACAAATTGTACTGTTACCCCGGGTGTGAGTGTATGTGGTGAAACTCTATACCCTGGTAACGGGTTAGTTAAATATTAAATGGTAAAACACACTGGTAGCATGTGTGGTACGAGCAGTATACTAAGGACTACTGGTTTGTAAATACACTATAGTCTATAATCTTGTTGGGCTTACATGAAAGTATTTGTGCCATAGATAACAGAGACTAATATCTCAAATATAACATATTATTTATTTTAAGTATAATAAAAATCATAATAAATTCCCCCAGAGCGTAAAAACGTAACAGGGATCCTCCCTATGGACAAGTGTGGGCATGGGAAATATGCTAATGTTATAGTAAAACGTAGTAAAAATAACAGGTCAGGTCAAGAAGAGGTAAACAATATATAACAGGAGAAGGTACTCAGGTAAACCTGGTAGCGGTTTTAGAAACGATTGCGGGTGTAACGCTCTGGTTTGCAAATCAGGGTCCAAAAATATACTATTCCCTGCGGTGAGCCACAATCTTATTGAGCAGAGGATGGTACGAGCTTTTATAGTATTTGCCCACGGCCCACTGTTTCTATGGAAAATGTGGGTCAAATTAGAATACTTGATTGGTTCCGCCCACAAGTTCAGAGGTTACAATAATCAATATCCGGACCACATGAGCTGTTGACGTAAACATGGCGGAATACATGAAATGGGAAATACATGATGAGGGAAAAGGGAGATTTGGGCTTAACAGAGCCTATCCTTAACATAAAATGGACCCAGTTACAATATATCAATCCTACAATAATGCAATCAAAAGGTAAGATTGTGGGACAAGCGGGATATTAGGAGGACTAAAGCTGTGAAGGGATGGAGGACCCCCCTTTGCTCAAACAATGAGAGACTAACTTCATCCTAACAATTCCCATAAAATATAATAACAATATTTACAAACAATATAAAGTATCACGAGCGCGATACCTGAAATAGAAACTAACATATAATGTTCATCAGCTCAGCAACCGCACGTAGATTGTCACTTGGCACCGGCCCACGATGGCGCGATAAAAATAGCATTGAAAACGAAAGTAAAATGTGCGATAGTGACTAGATAGAAATACATTTACACAATACAATCCTATACACTTAGCACCTAGCTGTAACAGTACCATAAAGAGCAGTCTGTTGTGGTAAACTATTATTTTCTTTGAATGTTTAATAAAAACAGAGGCTACAGTACACTGGTTATGACTATTAGATGTGGAAAGCTACCAGAAATTCTGATTCTGAAATTTTGTTGACAGAAAATGTTCAACATAGTAACTGGTTAGCCTATCCCAAATATAGTTGTTTTATATAAGAGTATATGAAGGGTCAGTTTAGACATTAGGAATAAATATGTCTCATGACGAACAACTTGCTAGTCCCAGTCTAGTTCTTTTGTATATGTTGGAATAACAAAACAAATGTGTTGTCATCTTATTTTTTTTATATAATGCCAGTTTAAAAATGCATTGCTAAAAGACGTAGAGCAAATGTATTGTTTAAGTTCAGTAAGAATACATAGTTCAAAAGTCCTGATTTCCCCCATTTTAAATTTATACGAAATTGTGTTGTTTATAAATTATACCCCCAAACCTTTATCAATTTCCTGTCAGGTCCACATTTTAGTTTGAACAATCCAGTTGAATATGTTTGAAAAGACTACATGAAAAGTGGTCTTATAACAACATGTGGTCGTTTAATAACAGGTCAATTAAGATGAAATTTACTAACAAAGGATTTAAAATAATGGTCACATGACAATGGCTTTGTTCAATACAGGCTAACTCTTGATCAGGTTTGACCATATTCTTTTATCTATTAGGAATGTAAACTAGGAGGTCAGGCTATCTATACACATGCTGCTAGACAGATGGCCAAAGACCAGAGATATGACCACATCAGACAGTTACTGGAATGTTTGGGGAAGGCAGGTCTAGGGGAGGATGACATGATTGATGAGATTATAGGAGCCTTTATAATGGTGGTCTCTGATAACCCTAATGAGGTACCTAAAATATGCCAAGTAAAATTTAAGTGTACTCAAAGGTAATAGTTTTAGGCAATTTTATGAGTTATATTTCTGAAATTAACTTTTAATTTCCTTAAAATATTAATTTCACTTTTAAAATGTAACTTGGCAGACATCTTACTTCATTTATAATAAAGTACACATATATTACTTCCAATAGTATAAAGGCTTTAATTTGTATGTTGTTAAAGTATTGAGCAGGGAAATCTTTATACCAGAACCTCACACGAGTTTTTCATGAAAAGGAAAGTTTAGAATAAAACTTTAACTCTTTTTCTTTTAGGCTTAGGAAGCTGAGAATTTAATAAAACTTCTAAGGAAAGATTCAAATAAGGTAATATTACATATGTGTGCATGGTGTTATTTCACGATATAAGGTTACATTTCTTACAAATCAGAATTTTTTAGAGCCATATGTGATACCAAACAAGTTTGTTCAATGGTTGTCAGAGCAGAAGTTGTATGTCTGTATTTCCAATATTGTGATATGTTATAGTATGTAACTAATTGGTGCCAGGCAACCATTATTGATATTGGATAATAACAAACATAAAACTGAATTAAGGATCATATATGTATTACATGTTTCAATCTGTAAATCAGTTCTATAGAAGTTCTGTGTACTGTAAAACCTGTTTTAGTGACCCCCTCCATAAATTATGACTTCCTGTGTTATGCTACCGTTATTCCTCTCCAGGATTTACCTTTATATAATGACTCCCTGTCTTACACTACTAACGACCCTGTTTCCTGTCTGTTTTGACCGAGAAAACCTTTCTAAAACGACTTTCGCAACTGTTAAAGTCATTAAACAATATATAAACCCTGTCTGACGAAAAGAAGACGTTCTGATTGCCCTTTAAATGCATTTGAATTGTCGTTGATTTTGTTGCCATTTAGGTAGGCAATGGTACTGGCAATGTTTCTCATAACGCCATGTTTAATGTATGTTCATGCCTTTTTGTTTTTACATAGGGGAATAATCAAACCCAAACCAGTGTACGCTGGTTCTAAACCGACTTACACTTTCTACATAGAGCGCATTGTTAAAACAAGGAAACCAGTAAAACCTGTACAAATAAAAATACAACAACTGAATGGGGGAATAAAGCTGATGGCGTTAACAAACACTCATAATTTTTGTAGATTTTGTACTTTCGCTATAACATAAAATAGACATCATATCGTACTTTTTACTTAATAAAACAAACAATACAGTCTGCAATTCACTCTTTCACAATCTGACAACATGACTGTTGACTGGTCTGCAAACATCATGACCTCTGTATAAAGACCCCCTGTCTTATGTGACCTTTTTTACAATTTCCCTTCAATAGTCGCTTAAGACAGGTTTGACTGTATATCCAATATTGAGTAACATATTGAATTTTCCATAGTGACCAAATTACATTTATTTTATGCTTTGATGAGAATTTCAGCCAATCAGTGTGTTGTTTATCCTGACACACATTTTAGGTTCTGATTGAACCCACAACAAGTTGATATGTGGCTAAGAAATAGGATTAAAATATGAAAAGTTCACATACTGGTATGCAGATAATGAGCACGAAGTCATGGACAGTAGCAGTAGAGTATAGAATCATTGCTACCCACGCCACAAACTCTTCATTTGCATGGATTGTCTTGTTATCACCATAGTCTTATCTGGTAACTGAATTCTGGTGTAAAGTAGTCCTAGATAGTACTGTCATATGGTAGTTATTGTGTTTTATACTAAAATTATAATTAATAATGCAATATTATAATATTTGTATCATTATTTGTTAGATCAATGCCTATATTCTGTGTGGTAAACTAAGATCAGCATACCTGATGGCTGTGAAGGCAGAGAGTGTGGATACAGAGGATAGCAGGGGCGGCTCAGGGAATAGAACAGACAGCTGTCAAAAATATCTGTAATAAATAGCTTGAACAAAAGAATAAATCCTAAGATTTTTAACAGATTTTTGCTTTCTTCTCTTAATGACGACCATCTTTTGGAAGACCAAAATGACATTGTTCTTGTTACGCATTATCATCACCAAATATAGCTCATTTGAAAGTCCACTTGTTTTAAAATACTACTCTATATTCCATTTTTATCTTGCAATATCTTATTAGTATTTAAGTGATCTTGCAAGGTATAATATCAAGGAATTATCATAACAAGCATTTGTTCTTGTAAAATACTGTGAACAAATTCAGCTATCAGACAATTTTAATAAAACAGAGATATGTGTAATAGAGGTACAATTGTATTAAAATGACAATATATATTATATCATAGCATTATATCATAAGCATTACATTGCATGCAATATAATATTTCTATCAATCGGACATACTGGTACAAAGAACTTGCCATGTTTTAGTATATAACAGAATAATAATACATGATTGTATATTTTAAATGTATGTAATAAAGTTTTTGTTGTTTATCTTACAATATCATGTACAGTTGTATGATAATATTTTAAAATGTTAATAAAGTTTTAGTACAAATGATTGTGATGATGTTACAGTGTCATTAAATGACAACAATTGGGCTTTCAGGATTAGGAATAATTTAGTTCTCTTTTTATTAATGCTCATTTAAGTTATTTTATTATTATAGAAGTGTTCTGCACTGTTTATTGTAGTTTATAACAGTTACATACTGCATAACTGCATAAGGAGGAATTTTGGTCAACATTTCGTTTATCTGAAGTCTAATGTTCTCTTGTTTGGAATAAAGTTAGTTTGCTTTACATATTTTATTATTTGTTTTAAAATAAAACTACATTTTGTCATTGTTTTGATTTCATGTCTAATTTTTTGTAACAAAGATACAATTTAATCTCTATAATAAACGTTACCGTGTCAGTCAGACTGGTGTTTGCCTGACAAAATGGAAAACTGCTACCAGGTTTGGTCGAGTTTATGGTCCTTTTGTAGATCTCATATTACTCTTTTTGAAATCAACAATTATTTTCCACAGTTAGACGGCGTTTTGAAATGCGGCTAAATTTTCATTTTGATAGGAAGTCAGCCATTTTTGTTTCTAAAGGGGTCTAATGTTGCTTACAAATGTTCGTCTGCTTTCATAACGTACAATGGTATTCGGACAAACAGCGAGACTTTTACCGCCTCAACTGCAGACAACATTACCCGAAGGATTTTGAATAGACAACAATGGAATTTTCCTAACGTACACTTCTGTTCAAAATAAGGTCAATATTTAGTATGGAAAATCGCAGTAGCAAAATGAAAGTTCAGCCGCATTTCAGAATGACGATTAACTGTGGAAAATAATTGTTTATATCAAAAAGTGTAATCTGAGATTTACAAAAGGGTCATAAACTCAACCAAACGCGGTAGCAGTTTTCCATTTTGTGAGGCAAAAGACACAGTAAAGTTTACTATAGATAGATTTTACAGTAATTTTAACATTACAGAAGGTACTGTAATTGTCTGCCACCTCTCAACTGAAGTATTTGTAAAAAGTTATCAGTATCAGTTCATTTAGACTAAACAGGAAACTGCTTAATTTTCATCTGTCGTAAAAGAACATGACAAGAGTTGGCATGGACACTAAGTTGTAATGTGATTGGTTTATATTTTACATGTTTTGTAAATATGGAGTAATTAGTATTTACCACTAAATAAGCCAGCTTTAATTTTTGTGAAAACTTTAATTTTTTTTTTAAAACATCATATGTTTTTTTATTAAACCTTTATAAATGTTATGGTACCAGATAAAACCCTTATTCACAGCAACAGGACGGAATCAGAAGAAAAACGACATCATTACCAGAACATGCACATTAGAATTTCGTGTTAAGGTTAAGCAAAGAGGAACTCCAATAAAATGAACTAACAACGGATCCTATAGAATTATTGTCCACTTCCTCTTTTTAGCCTTGTCATGCCCTACATTACTTGTCAGATTTTTATTAAATTTAATTTAAATGTTTATATCAATGATATCTTGGACAAATTTGAAAATCAGCACAGATCAATCATTTTGGTAGGAGCTCTTGCAAATGCATTTTACCTACAAAATTACTTGGTAAGAGTTTTTACGCATTTGTTTTTGTCAGATTTGTATAAAATTAAAATGAATTGTATTTATTAACAAAATCTGTCGAGTTATAAAATCAGTACAAATTGATAATTTTTTTCTATATCCCTTAGAACTCCATTTTACAAAAATTGGCCTTATAAGCACTTTTATTTGTTCATTTATTTATAGATTTTTATGAAATTTCAATCAAATGTTTACATCAACAATATCCGACAAGTTCAAAAGAATGGAAAATTGATTATTTACATGTCTTTACCTGTTCTTATATTGTATTAATGACATACATGAAAATTTGTTTATTTGTACAAATGACTTTAAAATGTAAACTTCAGTAAACTACTGGTACTATCTTATATTTATGCCTTTCAATGATATAAAAAAGTTTCATATTTGTCAGATATTAAAAATTACCTAAGGCTATCCCACATGCATAAGGCTATTTAATTAGATAATGGTTTGATGACAATATAATTACTTGTTCAGATTCATTTTCTCACAACATACATTTAAATTAAGATTTATAATTATGTACACTTACTGTATGATGTTACTTTCAATTTAAATAATTGGTGCTGTATAGATTAGAAGTTATTGTTAATTTTGTTAAATAAAATATCAATAGGTTATTTTGTTTTTCTTTTTATGTAATTATTATAACTGAAACGTATTTGAAGCTATCTACTTAAGTTTTCTATTTTTCTGATAGTATCAAATTTTTTTATAAGTGAATTGTCTGTGTCTGCAATTAAGTGTTGATTTTAATGTTTGTTAAGTTTGAAAAGGGACAAGTCACATTAATTTAGCTTTGCTTTTGGTCATACAATAAAAAATCAATATTCAGTTTGTAAATAAATATACTTATATAGTACATTTTACCATTTGTATTCAACTGCCAGTAAATCAATGGCAATGTATTGAGGAACTTCTATATATATGTAGCTGGTTTAGTTACGTTTAAAGTGAGAACATTTCTGAATGGTGGAAAATTCACATTTCAAACATATCATATTAGTAGTTCCATATTGAATTATGTTTGTTATAATGTGGTTTAAATCAAAGTTCCAACAATAAATGTATATTTTGTTGTATTGTCACCTAGTTTAAAAATAAGACATGTCCATTTATCTCCGATGTCTGGTCTGCAAACAGGCTTAAGTCACACTATATTTAGTTTAAAGAATAATTAAAAAATCAAAATCCTTTATTCCATGTAACTTATAATTCTACCAGCTATAAACGTGAAGCTTCAAAGCTCTGCGATTATATAGCCAGACATGTACTCCTCTATATCATGTACTCGTATCCTATAACTAAGTCTAACGATGACAACGATTGCCAACTTAATAATTTTATGAAAATCCAAATCATTTGGCCATGCACACCTTCATTATGAATACAAATATTCTGTGAAATATAGGAGACGTTAGATGGACAAGCCGATCCGGACGGACGGACGGACGGAAGGTTAAATTTATATGGCTCCCGACTTTCCCTCACGGAAATTTCAGTAACCAAATCGGCTTGATTTATTTCGATTAAACAGGAATACTTTAATTACGTTCATAGAAGACGTAGCAGTGTACACAATTATGATCGACTTAAAGGGGCAGCGAAGCTAACCCCCCACCCCCTACCTTGTAAGAAGTGATTTTACGGTAGAAGGCCAGGCATAATGACGAAAATTCTGCATTCTGGCCATATCCTTGCATTAAAACTGACCACGATGTGTAGATTTTCAGTCCAGACTTTTGCAACATCCGTCATGTCACTGGTTAGGCGGGGTGTCATTTGATTCTTACATAACACTATTTTCTTTACAAAAAAACATTGCCAATAACATATAAACTTTTAATTTTTGTTCTAGTTGAAGGGTATACTTTCATCTACCTCTTTAAAATTTAGAAAAATATCGAATAAATTTGAATGTAAAGTATGATTCCCACAAGTTGAACTGATTTTAGAAGATTAAAATAGTTTTTATTTAGGAGCAGATATATCCGAACTTGCGAACTATTGACACAAGTTACTGTAAAAAAAATCATTTAATTTTTGCCGTGTGATCTAAAGTGAAAATTAACGTGAAAAACTGTAACGCGATTTCAGGATATGCCTTTGACAACTTAACAACAACAACGATATTGACATTTTTGCAGTTAAGTATCGCTTTGTATTTAAAAATATCAGTTTAAAATTCAATTTTGAAATATCATTCAATAGTGCATTCTACTGATGCAATAAATTATATTAAAAAAATTTCAATAATCTTTTGAAAGAAACTTAATTTTCTGCTGCAATAATTCAATGTGATGCACGACAACACTACATGCTTTTCGCATTACGATATCTATTTCTCTTCGAACGGGTTTATGATTATTTAAAGTTTGTTAACAATCAATTTTTAATTATGGCAAATAATTTGGAGCCGTTAAAACTAATGGTGTTAGGTTATGTTCCAAACAAACGCACTTAATTCGTTTTAAAATATCACACAAATAGGTGGCGCGGAATTCATTTTAGAAAAAAAGCAAGTGTATTACTCATGTTGCCTTGTAAACAACAGATCCGTAACATGTCATTGCGATGATTGAGTCAAATCTTTATTTGTCATAATGCTCTTTCAATTTTTCTCGGTTTATGCTTTGCTGCTACTCCAAGATTGCCCCCACCGAAGAATTTAGATTTTTAATAAACCATATTGTACATGCATGTTCTTTTTGCAGATCGGAAATCCAAAATGGCTGCCATCGCACAACTTAGTTTTACATTAGATCAAATGATTGAAGGACTTCTAACAAACATGTTAATCTGTTGAATCCAACATACTATCTATATTCACTGCACTGTCTCTTTACATTTTAGCCCCTCGGAGATTGAAGATGTTATCAACTGTTCAACGCTGTTCGGTGGCCGAGTGGATTAGGAGATTAGTCATCTACTATATATAACTAGCGTGTCAAAACTGACTTCGCGAGTTTGAGTCTGACTTTGGGTAGGGTTTGCTTGACTCCAACTTAATTGACAAGGATTGTCAGTTTTCATTCCAAAGGTCGGGTGTTTACAATGGGTACTTCGGCTTAATCCCGACTTCACATAGATAAAAATAATGGCTAAAATTGGCATTAAATCCAAAATTCAAACACACAAATACAATTAAATTTCCTCTATAAACTTATTTAAACAATTAAATCCTTTTTACAACGATTAAAAAGGCTTCGTCTCTCACATCCCTGGACCAGTTAAAACCAAAATATTTATTGCACTGTCCCCGATAAAGGCAAGGTTTGTATGTCGATCACGCATCTACAATGGCGACTCTTCAGAACTTGGATTAACATGACATAAAAATGTTAAATGAATTCACTTTTGAAACTACATGGCTAAATTAAGCAATATTTTAATTTATTTTTATTACATGGTATATAAAGTTACGTTTGTATCTGAAGGCTAAGATGATTGCCAGCGGTTTTGGAACCTATGGAAAAGTTAATTAAAAGGCTTTTTCTCTTAAACCTTTAAACCAGCTATGAAACTAATTTTACCAGCATATTCATTCTTTGACAAAACACGTTTACATTACATATGAGGGCAACAGCTACGTCTATTCGATACATGTGGTCATATAAAATGAAGAAGAATTAGGCTTGCAATATTCATACTTGACATTTCCCTGCAACCCCTACAATTAGTGGTCGTAATTGGGGATGTAGGAATTTCCACGAACAAATTCTAGCTGTATTTTCAACTGATTGTTTGATGTTGCAGTACATCGTGTACTTAAATAAATTGTTCAGAAACTGAGAAATTGTTTAATTAATAGCCTCTGGTTACGTATGTAAAGGTATACCTTAAAGTACTACTGTTTTTTTTAGAATTTACATCACCTACGGTCTTGCTTTCTTTTAGAATTTTAATTCCCCCTCGATCGAAGTGGTACGCAATGTAGTCTATTATTAAGGAGTATCACACACAGTAATCTGTTATGTTTGTTTGTTTGTTTGTTTGAATAATGTTTAATGTCACTTTCAGCTATATCATAGCTTCCAGTTTTAATTGGGGAGGAAGCCGAAGTTCCAGGAGAAAACCCCGACTTATCAAGATGACCGCGGTTAATAAAAATAGAAGACAAAATGGTAAATATTTGCTCCAATGTTCAGCAAATCATGTAAACATTTCACTGTTGTCTCACCACGAAGAGGAGTACTTTAACATGATGACAGCTGTTTTCTGAAATGGATACCTTTGCGAAATATCAATAGGGCGTATTTTGATAAATAATTCAATGAAGAATCTTTATTGGAACACAAACTGCATTACATTAGTACTTGGTAGGTCCCTTTAAAAATCTCCAATGGCTCTGCCTTCTATCCATCTATCGAAGATAGCCACAGATTTAGATAAACAGTCACTAAGTACTGGTAATCGATCAAGGTTATCATTTGAGTTGTATTTACAGATTATAACATTTGACATAATGGTTTATAACAAATACAACACGACATTTATGTCATAACACTGAACTCGCTCAGCACACTGCAGCCTACACATCTGGTGAGCAATTTTCATAAAAGTTTTCCATGTGCCCATTTTATTCATTCTGATGCCCACGAGCAAGCAGTCGAGTTTAGCTGAAATGCCATCATTTTCTGTCGAACCGTCTTTGCCTTTATCCCCTTGAAATTACAAGATAGAATCTTGAGAAATGTCCATCTAAAGTCAACATTACACAAGGCATACAGGAAAGGGTTGATTGTACTGTTGAGGTAGCATAACCAGTAACCTACAAATATCAAAATTGTAACCTACACGTAAATGTTCAAAGAATAGATAAGTGAAAGAACAAAAAGCTAATTATATTTCAAAGATTTGAAATCTTTTTCTAAACATCCACTATGGAATCCCAAATAGATATCATACTCATTGACTCCGTGAACAG
Organism: Limnoperna fortunei; assembly: GCA_944474755.1. Classification (NCBI taxonomy): domain Eukaryota; kingdom Metazoa; phylum Mollusca; class Bivalvia; order Mytilida; family Modiolidae; genus Limnoperna; species Limnoperna fortunei. The sequence goes on from OX104113.1 coordinate 39,133,633, forward strand.
GGTTGATGTAGCCAAATTCCAATTACTGTAAAAAAATGATATGCACTCATCAACAATTAAGAAAAATGAACAATAAACGGAAAATTGTGTCGACGGCATCAGAATAAAACAATTAAAAATTGTGATGAACTTTGATTGTTAGATATAAGACAGTAAGGCGATTATCAAAGAATCATACTTCTTCTTTTGGTACACGTCATTTTCTACTATAATAATGATTACTCTTTGTTTGTGAAAACGCGTGATTATATATTATATTTTATAGACATTTTATTAAATTAATTCGAAATAATATAATGATATTTATATGATTTACAAATAACCAAGTTAAAACCATAGCAAGTACATGAGTAATTGCGGTCCCACCACTTAGTGTCGGACGCCCGATAGTTATCAGTTTGTCCGTGCGTCCGCTGTGCCATCCAGACGTCTTTCTGTCTATCCGAAACTAATCGTGTCCGGGCTATAACTTTGTATGAGGTAGGCGTTTGATATTTGGTTATGTGGGTAGACAATATCAAGTCGATGTGTCGCATACCATGGTTGATGACCTTTGAACGTGAACTTTTACCTCAAGGTCAGCGGGGCCTACAGAGATGGATACCATCTACCTGATATATAGTTTACATAAATGTGCAAAAAAGTTTCATTGGATTATAGTGTCATGTATAGCAACTATTTGGTGAACAATATTTTTATGACATGATTTAGTCTGTGTTCTTTCGTTGTAGTGATGTCAAATATAGATAAGTGATCCTATATGTCTTATTATGGCAGCTCGCATGAAGAAAATTTTGATTTTTGTGGCTTTGTTTTAGTGTGCAAGAGTATGCAATAAGTAAGAATACTTGAGCGTAGGGCATATAACTGATATGTATGCATGTTTTTGTTTTAATTTTATGATTTGGTCTTTAAGTTTCTTTTTCAAAACCCTAGGTATTTTTCTTGTTTTTGTTTGCTACAAAGTTTTGTCCATTTAGTTTTGATTAAAGGGTGACACCAAGATGTTTTTGCAGATGAGACAACTTCCAATTTATAATTGTTGTCATGTTTAATTAGTCTCCTCTTGCGAAATGGTTACGACTGTACATTGTAAATTGTGTGAAATGATATCAGCCATTTGCTTTCTTACCTGGCAGTTCATCTAGGACAGACTTGATAGCATCATAGGCACTTTGGGGGCCTATAGTTAAATATGGGGTTATCATCTGCAAACTGAGGATAAAGGGCTCTGGCAAGTCATTGGTATATGCCAGGAATAACGCAGGTCCCAAGACTGTGCCTTGCGGTACCCCTCTTACCCAAGTGAATGAGGTCGTATTTGATGATATTGCATTAATAACAACTGTCTGGGTACAACAAAAATGCAGAGTTGAAACCGTTTGATTTCGTACATTTATTATTGTAATTTACAAAGTACGCTGCGGCGACGTTGCCAAAGTCCACGATAAAAGGGTTAGTTAGCATGTTACTGTTTGAAACAAGTTCTTGTATGAATGCGATCTTTTAAGTTTCCTATGATTTATATCTTAAGTCTTGCTGTATATCATATAGTTTGTTTTTTTCAAAGTGGTGAATTATCTGTTTTATAATAATGTTATCCGTGAGTAAACAACATAAACAAGTTAGTGAGATTGAACGGTGATATTCGGGTTTTCATTGAAAACGGGTGTCACGTCTAACGCTGTGATATGTATAAAATTTATACTCACCAAAGTGGTAGACTCCACTAGGAACACATTCTTGACAGAAGGCAGCTATTATTACATTAACGTGATATGGCATCCAAGTTATAATAAACGCAAGGAGAATGGCGCTTAAAGTCTTTGCAGCTTTGTCGTTCTCCTTTTCTGCTTTTGTTTTGGAATCCGACGTCGTTTTACTCACACTATGATGTCCAGACATGCTATGGTCTGTTTGACATTGATCAGCAGATTCAGAAACCTTTTTCGATAAAACTCGCCCTGTGCTAACAGTACTTAAAGAACTGCCCTTGTTTGCATAAATTGCTTTAAATCTTACGTGTTTTTGTGTAGTATGGTATACTCTTTGATACAAACCAATCATAATAGCAACTGGTAACCAAAAAGCAAGAATGTGGGTGATAATGGTCAAATATTCATTAGAATATAAAAACTGAATGTAACAGTCATTTTCTGGGACAGTACGACCACCTTCTATATAGGGCATGGCAAAAATCAACGGAGGCCATAATAAAATAGAAATTATCCACGATGCAATAATCATTTTCAAAACTCTTCCTGAAGTCCTATTTGCTCTGTACGTTAACGGCCTTTTCACTGAAAGAAATCTATCAAGGCAAATTAGTACTAAGTGTAAAGCTGATGCATTGCTCATAGTGTAGTCCATTGATAGCCATAGGTCACAAGGTAGGGCACCAAATGGCCAGTGTCCAACGAGTATATACACGGTATAGAATGGCATAGATACTAATCCAATAGAAAAGTCTGCAATCGACAGACTTGCCAGGAAGTAGTTATTTAAATTCCTCAGTTTCTTGTTTACTGCAAATGCAGTTATCACTAGCAAGTTTCCTGTCATTGTAACAAATGCAACGGTTCCTGCAGAAAGAGCTATTAAGATAATTTCGTGTAAATAAAATCGTTTAGAACCTGTTTCATTGTCGGTTTTGATGGAAGTATTCGCTAAAATTTCGTCGGTAAAGACACTAATATTGTTTAGGAGTTCCTCTAGGCCGGTGCTATTTGTTGTCATTTCCGTCTGTTAGTTCATCTGTTATTCTAGTTTTGTAGGAATATACTAAGAGTTTTGTTCGTTGGTGATATTGGTTCGAATAAAATCCTTATGAAATGGACAACCTTCGGGCAAATTAACCTAAACATTTTACATTGTTACGGCACTTTAATGAGGACTGCGTAAGTCGGTCACATAAGCCGCTCAACATTATCTTGTATTGTCCCGCTAATGAAGGCAATTATCGCCAGATGAAAATATAATCCACACAAAAAATTAGCTATCGCAATTAATGCTATGTTTAACGCTGACACGTTAAAACACAGTACAGTTATGTTGGTATAGCCTCGAAAATAATATAATTGAAATTCAAGCGTTTTCTGATTATAAGTGCTATAACTTCTCTATTTATATCAAACTTCAATCATTAAATTCGATTAAAAGAGTAGTTTTTATTTCTAGATATATACAAGACTCAGATTGCATGCTGTGATTAAACGGTTTACGCCAAAGGAGACTCGAATTAATTATTCTCAGCTCATATAGCCATAGGTGACAATTGATGCCTTATTTCAGATTAAATTAATTTCACTGATAAAACTAAATTTCTATTACGGAAATCCCATGGGGCATATTTTCTATCGTGACGTAATCTGTAAAATCTTTGCAGACGTAACATTTACAGCCACCGAGCAAGGGGTCATTGTGAAAGAGACAATACATCAGAAAATAACACAAACAGCAGAGCAACCTAGCTAATAACAATAAAGATTAAAACAAATAGCAGTACTACGTTTTCACTGAGTAGTAACTGCAGATATAAAAAAAAACACATCCGTATATTTACAATGATTGATTTATGGCTGAACGTTCAGTCAAAAGCATTTCATCTATATTCAGTTAGGATCAGTTAGAGAACAAGTTAACATACAATAAAAAAAACTGGGAAAAGGGGTGGGGCAATTGGAAAAAAGTGTGACTGACACTGAAAAGTATTGGATAGGGGCGGAAACTTGAGTCTTTTGTAGCTTCTACAATGAGCCTGCTCTTTTCGTAATCTACAAAAGCGGTCTTGATAGTGCAGGGAGCGTGGCCCTCTCCAAACCCGTCACCTACTGCGGTCCGCGGCAAGGCTTTCCGTATTATGAAGTAATAACCCTTCGCTCACCCCACCCCACGAGAGAGTCGCCTACTGGTGAAATGTGAATTCGTTGTCGAATACGAATTCTATATTTGTCATCAACAAAGCTACACACGAATATATGCATCCTAATATAATAGTGTTAACCCTGTGAAAGAGCGTTGTTTATATTATTCTAACAAGTTAATGACAACTTTTCATGTGTTAAATGTTGTAGGAAAAAAGTCATGGCAAACAGCCATGAATAACAAGTCACGGACGGGCAAAACGTCACAGGAAAAATTCACATTAGCTACAGGATTAAACGCTTACTATAGGACTAAACGCTTATTTTCGGTAATTCATCGATGTATGAACAAGGTCGACTCATATTTGTGAGTGAGTCGACCTTGTTCATATTTCGATGAATTTCCGAAAATAAGCGTTTAATCCTATAGTAAAACCCAAATGTCGGGAAAGACCTTTAAGTATACTCTGCAATAGAACGCTGACTTGAAGTTAGTTGTTCCTCTAGGATCTTTATTTTCTCGTGGCTTACCTTAACTTTTTTTCTCGTTGGTTGTGGATCGGCCTCTAACAGTGGACATTTAACGGTGCGATTGTAGGTTATTCCTCAAATAAAAATTTGAGGAAGCAAGCTAGCTAGAATAATTGTATGTTTTATTATTGAATTTTCTGCATGTCCTTTACAGTTTATGGTACAGATTGTTGATATATTTCATTTAGTTGTTCAATTAATAACTTGTTGATGAAATATAAAGGCATCAAATATTATATTTTCTGTTGAACATACCTTTTAGTTGTTGTTAGGGTTTTTCACGATGTAGCTTAAAGATGATTGCCAACTTTACTTTCGCTTAATAAAGGTTGAGATTTTTCACGATGTAGATAAAAGATTGTTGTCAGATTGGAGAGTGAAGTAGATGGGGAAGTGAGTCAGAATTGTCCATCAGTTCGATGTTTCCGTTCTAGAATTATTCTTTGAGTACAACAACTTCTCAACTGAAATTGTGTTCATATTTCATCTTTTTTTTAACAATATGAATTAGTTTACATGTTTATAACAGGTATGGTAAAAATAAATCACATCCTTCAACGGGCCTGTTAATCCCCATTTCTTAATTAGATGTTTATTTTGCGAGTAGACGTTTTGGGAACAAACCATTTAACAGAACTCAATTACCAACTTATAATTGGTGCTATTTCCTTTGTAGTAATTGATTAATTTGTTTGTAAATAACTTGAATTAGACAAACATTCCAGTGTAAAGTCGCCATTATCTCGGGTCTATACAGTTGATGTCGACCGAATACCACTGCAACATACATACATGTATTACAGGCTTCATATGAAAATAACATTTTAATATAAATCAACAATATAGCTGCAGTCTAATAATTCATGTTACAAAAGTACAGAGCCTTTATCAGGATACATATGACATAGTGAAAAATCATGTCATCACAGCAGGTTGTAATGTAGTTTTGCTACTAAAAACAAATTCCGGGTGAATATTTTAAAATTTCTCCACGAGACAATTTACGTGTGATATAATCATTTTAACTACAAATTAATAATCTTATTAACAGTGTTGCTGCGCTTTACATATATTTCATTTCCGGTACATCTAATCGTTCATCTATGCGCGATACGTTCTAGGAAAGAAAGTCACAGGAAAAACAGTAACAAGAAAAAAGTCAAATGAAATAAAGTCACAGTTAATAAGTAGCCTGGGTCACATATGTTGTCATAATATGAAAAAAATATGTTTATTTAATACTTGTTTATTACTTTACCTGTGACTTTCTTCCCGTTTACAGCGCTGTATACGACTGATTTATTTCTGGTTTAATAGTCTGATGTCGGGTTTTTATCTTTTTTAATATTGTAAAAAATTTAAGTAATCAAATAATAAATAATAACTATACCTTCCTCTGCAGTATTCACAGTTTTTCAGTTGGTCTGATTTTCGAGTCATGTACCAGGTTTCTGTCTGCGTATCAAACTTTGAAGGGTTTGGATTCAATGAAATTGTTAAAAGAGATTATGCTTAAAACATGCTCGGTCGAACATTCCAGTGTATATAAGTGGTGAGCATTAGCTTGAAGTTCGAATGCTTATCCCTTTTAGCTACTATCATACAAGTGAACTCATTTTGGAGAGGCGGTTTTTTGCGTGACAAATAAAAATTGCTTACCGCGTATGGTTCACCTTAAGCTCCTTTTGTAGAGTAGAGCAAGAAGGGTACTTTTTGAAATCAATAACATGATATGCAGCGTTTTGAAATATAGCGGTTTTTATATTTATATCGGGCGATTTTTCATACTAAAATTTGACCTTAATTAGCAGAAAGAGTACTTGAGGAACATTCGATTGTCGAGTTAAAGCGAGAAAGTCTCGCGGTTTGTCCGAATACCATTGACGTCACGAAAGCAGACGAACATGTCCCTTTAGAAACAAATATGGCTGACTTATTATGTAAAATATTCTCGTAGCAAAGATCGATTTGTAACAAGTAAACAACAGAGGCATAGTTTAAAAATATGAACTTCGTAGCAAAAGCCAAGGTCGATTTGTAACAAGTATACAACAGAGGCATAGTATAAAATATGAACAGGTTATCGTTTTTTCTAATGGATATTCGTAAGAAAATGATAAAATATGGAATATTATAGGATTAAACACTGGGTTTTAGGAAATTATCAATTTTTAAACTGCGTCGACTCACTCACAAACTAAATAAAGCCCTTCTACCTGACTATACGCTAGGAGGACGACATCTTGTTTACATTGGATACTGAAAGTAGTCCGCTCAGAGGAAATATCGATATATAAATAATCTGAGATGACGCCATTTAAGTGTTTTTATCCAATCAAAGCACTTAATATTTATACAATAGTTGCTTATATAGAGGGCATTGTCATGATATCTTGACTACACAAAGGACAGTGGTATTGCCTGAAACATTGATAATGCCCGAGCCACAGGCGAGGGTATTATCGATGTTTAAGGCAATACCACTGTCCCGAGTGCTGTCAAGTATCATGACAATGCCAGCTATATAAGCAACTATTATATTTATTTTATTGAAGAATTAAGAAACCACGTGTTTAAGACTGTATTATGTGTTTGTAGCGGCTTGCTGTATGATTTTAATGTTTGGCCTCATGATATATCATTGTTTGGCATTTTTAGGCAATACACAGTTAGTTTTCTAAACTTTATGACATTTTTTTTCCTCATTTGGGTTGTACATGTACATATATTTTTTTTTATAAATTAAAAATAAACAGTTTATGTTGATTGTTACTTGAGAGGGCATTACCACGACGTGATAATGCCCTCACGTCAAATTACTGCAAATTAATTAATACCAGCTGACCTTGTATTATCCAATTATAACAAACACAATTGTGTACTTAGTATTTTACTTATATCATTTTTATGTGTATTATTCTATAGGTTAAAGCGGTAACTAGAATCCTAAAACATCGACTACTACAATGTTGTAGACAGTATCTGTATCCTGTGCTCAAAATATCAAAATAAGATTTACATTCCAAGCAGGTCTTGTAAGTCTTCACTCTAAAAAATATATGCAAATTTAATTTAAAATGGGAGAAAAAAATGTCCACTGTATTTCATTTCTATGTGTACGTGTTATATTGCCACCTGATATTCCATGTTTGTTAAAATATGTCAAAATTTAATACAAAAGTGCACACCCTTTATCTGGATACACAAGCCATTATCTACAAATAGTATAAAAGCACGTTAGCACATCGGGACCCTGTTTCGCTAAGCAATCCTAATTCCTCGGAAGTCTGACGGTTGATATGTGAAACTGGGTGCTTTACAACGAAAGCGGATTAGTGAACATTATCAATTTTCTGTGGGACATTAAAATTTAATTACAAATTAGTAAAAAATCGAACGATAGTGCTGCTGTAGAGGTGTATGTTTACTTTCATTTGATGAAGTCTTAAAGTTCATCTATGCACAAAATTATATTTCTGAAATTAATTAAATATATATTTTTGTGAATAGTTATATGTCCCACTTTCCAGTTGTCGTAGCTTAGTCAGTCGGATCTAAGAATAGTGGGGTCCATTGGAAACATGATGATAAGGCCCCAATTTATGAAATCATGATAATAATACTACAGGCTTGAAGGTTTTAAATGTTAATAAAACTATATAGCTGGTACTTCTTAACTTATCTACAGATATCATGTGGCGTGTACCTAAAACTGGCAAAAGATTGTGACCCTTAACCACGGTGGCATCACAATGCACTTACCGGGACCACCCTCGGATTAAATCCATAGGAGCGGGCCCTATTTGGGTGCATTGATCCAGTTGGCCTTAAGGCGGCCCTGGCTGCTTGATATTCCAAATTACTACTTAGTAAAGATGGGTTGACAATGGTGAAGCTTAAATTTTTAAAATGCTACTGAGTAACGTTGAGTTTCATGTATAAAACAACAATTCATGATGCACAGATGGTCATTTAGTGATGACCACAATTCCGACGTTTTAAAAACATGACTCATTTGAAGGGGATAAATTCGATACAGTGGTTATACTTAGATTGTAGAGGAAACTAGTCCGAGAATCCTCGCTTTATCGACATTAATGGCAGTGTGTGACATCAAAGTATAAAACATAGTTAGACGACAGAGTATCCTCGGACTTAAAGGTAGCAAGATTAAATTTGTTTGGAAAAACTGAAATTGCAGAGGATTTAAAGAGAACTGCGTATTCTCTCGTAAATCAATGGCTCAGATTTGTGCGTACTTGATGCATGCTCTGTGCGTATATTTCTTGTAAGAACAAGCTTGAGGAATGCTTGTACCCTTGCTTATTGCAACGGAATCAATTTTGTATGGTTATCTACTTTTTAATTGTAATGGGTTGCTTTCTTCCGAACCGTTCAAAGGAATGTGAAAACTGGTGTGATGTATAGCTTTCTGTAAAATGTTGTTTTGTTACATTACTAAGAAGGCAAGGAGATAAGTGAGATGAATTAGCCGAAGGATAAGTTTTGGATTACTTAATTTATCAAGACAATGGCAAATTAATTACATTGATTGTATCATAGTATAATCAATTAAGATTTATTGAATTCAAAATGGACAAAACCGTAATTAAATTCGGACAATCTTTCTTTCTTTATTCTCATAAAGCCAACACTTGTTGGTACAGAGAAGGTGTAACATAAAAAACAAATAATATAGAGACTATTTACAATATATACAGAACAAAAAACAAACACAGAGAATCACTGCATGGGCGGAAGTGAGACAAGATCAGCCAGGAGTTCCAATGCTTCTGTTTATATGTTTAATGAAGTTACACAGTTTATATAGTGTTCTTTGCTTTCTGGTCGACATCAATTGAGAGAACTTTAAAACATTTGGTTTAGTTTGAAAGTATTTTGGTAGGAACTGTTTTCGTTTTTCAAGCAGAGAGGAACACTCAAGGACGTAATGGTATTCATCCCCTAATTTCTGGCAGTTACACAAAGGACAATACCTATTTACTCTTTCTATGTTCATCCATCTACCAGTTTCTATTGGCAGATGATGATTTGCTGTTCTAAATCTACAAAGTGTTGTAGCTGCAGAATGGGAAAGACGACTTAAATATTCCTCAAATTCAAAGTTCTTTTTAAATAATTTATAGTTAATTGCTTTTGTTGATTCATTTAGACACGCATGCCATTTCTGAATAAAGTGATCAATGAGACGTTGCTTTACAATACTTTTAATCCATTCGTGATTATTAACTGTTTCAATTCCCCATAAATACGATAGGCCGCAAACATTCAACGTTGATTTAATAAAATTAACCCAGTAAAATAAATTCCTTTCTTCATTTAGTTTTCTAGACAGTTTGTATAAAATATATGCAAATTTCGTCTCTTTACCGATTAGTAAACGTACCCAAAATGAAATCATCCTAACTTTAATATCAATGTCAATTGAATGTCTACCGAGTCCTCCATAGACCATATAGTTTGGAGTTGATGGTTTTAGATTTAATAGAAGTTTACAGAATTTAAGATGTACCCTTTCAAGAATGTCAATTTTTCCAAATCCCCAAATTTCACATCCGTACAAAAGTATAGGCTTGACCAGTCTATCAAAAAGATCGAGTTGTATTTTAAATGATAGTTTATAAGCTCTTCCAAATTTCAGGACTTCGTACATTGCTATCAACGCCTTGTCTGCTTGACTTTTTTTGTAAGATCAAAGTTACATGTTTATGATAATGTTACTCCTAAATAATTAAACTGATTCACTATTTCAATTTCTTCGTTCTTATACTTAAATGTAAAATTTTGCTGTCTTACGCACCCAAATATCATTATTTTTGTTTTATCAACATTAACCTTCATTTTCCAAGCATCGCAGTATTCACCAAAAGCATTTAATTGACATTGCAGATCTTCTGGCGTTTCGGCTAACAGGGCGGTGTCGTCCGCGTACAGAACTATAAAAATTTTCAGAAAGATTTCTAACTCGTTTTCTAGTGTGTTAGATATACTGGTGAGGCCTACTATATTTTTCTGCTGCATAAAATCTTCTAAATCATTAAGGAAAAGCGAGAATAGAAAAGGGGATAAGTTTTCACCTTGTCTTACTCCGGTTTCACAGTTGAAATAATCTGACACACAATTATTATATGAAATACATGATTTTATATTAGAGTACATGTTAAAAATTATATTATACATTTTACCATTTATTTGGTTCAATATAAGCTTATAGAATAGACCGTCTCTCCACACTCTATCAAACGCCTTTTCAAAATCAATAAAGGCACAGTATAACTTTTTCTTTTTTGATTTAAGTATTTGAAACAGTGTAAACATTGAAAAATATTGTCTAGGGTAGAGTAATTTTGTCTGAAACCGCATTGATTTTCTTTGATAATTGAAAACTCTTCTGAGTATTCAATGAGTCGAACATTTAGGACAGCAGTAAATAATTTACCTAGACAGCTGACTATGGTAATTGGTCTATAATTTTTGGGGTCATTTTCTTTACCTTTATTCTTATATATTGGTTTAATGATCCCAGTTAACCAGCTTTTTGGCAAGATACCTGTATTGAAAATAGTATTGAACAGTTTTTCATATGTGGATGAAACGGTCCGCTGTACTCTTTATATATTCGTTTATAACGCCGTCTTCGCCACATGCTTTTTCGTTCTTTAAATTTTTGATACAACAAAGGATTTCATCAGAAGTGATATAATTATTTATATTTTCATTTATATTAATCTGTATAGGAATGCCAGGTGCTGTTGACTCTTGTTCGTCAGTGTTATCCGAGTTAAGTTTTTGAAAAAAATCATGTAAAACATCAATATCTATGTTTGGTTGCTTCTTTCTTTGATTTCCTTTTAGAACTTTCCAAAAGTGTTTTGGATCGTTTTGATATTAATTATGTAATTCATTTGCAAGTTTGTCGGTAAAAGATTTGTACTTGCTATCCAATAGTTTTTTGTATTTACTTTCTTCTTCAATCATAGCGTCGTAATTTTGGCTTGATTTATGATTTTTATACTTTCTCTTTGTTTTTCTAAAATTTCTACGAGCAATCTTACATTCACCGTCAAACCAAGGCTTTTGATTTTCCGGTACTTTTTTACTTGTATTATTTTTCGTTTTGACATTTTTATGTATACCAAAAGTTCCAAATGATTTCTTTGCGGATTCAATAAAAATCATACCCAGATCCTCCACTATAGTATCAATATCATGACTGCCATTTTCTAATGTTTGCTCTTGCAGACGATCGAGTTTCTGGATTAAGTTATCTATCTTATTTTCATCAATATTTTCTTGGAATTCTTTTTGTTTTTCAATTTTCCATGGCTTTGCTTTAGAACTAAGTTTAGTATAAGGGGTAAAGCATTGATTTTGGTTTTCATCTTTCTTAGCACAATCACATTCAATTGAAAGTATTAAACGAATCGGTGAATGAACATCAGAGAAAAGCTTGCTCGTTTCAAGGATATCGAAATCTAGGAATAATTTCAAAACTTCGGGGCTACTTATGCAATAGTCAACAACACTGGCATTTCTACATGTGAATTTACCTTTCATACAATCGTTACCCAGTCTACCATTTACAATAAACATACTGTTACCCTTACAAAAATTCAGCAACAAATTCCCGAATCGGTTTTTTGTTTTATCCATATTATACCTTAAAAGAGGCATTTTAGGTCACTTAAAAGTTGAGAATAATTGTCTATAAATTCTGAGAGGTTGCTTTCAATATGTCTATTCTCTTCGGTATCGACAAAGTCGGGTTCTGTCGATGTTCTTGAATTAAAATCCACTACGAGGCATATATATCTGGATTTGGAAGAAAAGGATAAAAATTCCTGTTCAAGTTCATTAAATGAGTCTAAAGACGAGTATCTTGTATGTTCAGGTGGAATGTAGACAACCCCAAAATATACGGGTTCGTCAGTTTTAAAGAGATGCTCATTGCATTTGAACCATAAGACATATTTGCTGTCAGTATCTATAAATTGTATGTTATTCTCTAGCGATTCTCGATACCCTACTACAATACCACCAGAACGTTTCTTTGCAATTTTTGTTCTATTTTTCATTTTAAATTTGAAGCCAGGAATGTTTATCTGATCTAAGTTGTCTGTTTTTGTTTCAACCAAACATACAATGTCATAGCCCTCCAGGAGGCTTATAAATTCCGGATAATTTGACCGTGTTTTTATTCCGCAACAATTAAGACATAGAACTTTTAGACAACCTTTACTGTCTATTTTTAATTCTCTTTCAATCATATCTTGACTCTCATTTGACCACGCCGATATATTTAAAATTTCACCGAAAGCTGCATCTTTTCCGGCTTCATTTAAGTGACCTAAAAGCACTTCAGTATTACATGTACAATTAACAGTATTACATAAAGGTGCATGTGAGTGGAATTGCAAATCTCTATTTTTTTCATGTATCAAAATATTACTATTATAATAATATTTGATTAAATATTCAAAATACCAGTTTTCGGTTTCAATAGCTAAACAGTGATCACTGACATGTATTTCGTGACTATGCCTACTTTCTTTGCAACTACCCTCAGAACAAAGGATATCTAAATTATCATATTTATATATATCGTCACTGTCATATAAAACATATTTACAATTTAAGCTGGTGCTGTTAAAAGTTACATTTTTCAAATTAAGAGCTCCCGGGCTGACCTAATGGGGGATTTCAGGGATAAGTTGTCCATGTAGGGAAGAGTCTGATAGATGCTGTCGTTTATATGGTCTTTCGTGTTGCTTAGGTGTTTTAATGAGGGTGTCACGGTACCCAAATAGTTTGTTTGCATTGTCAGTAGGAGTTGCGTGTGCAGAATACACTTGACCGTTTATGAAAAGCTTGTCCCGGACGAGAATAGCGTTTTTCCCTTGTCTCTTTGCAGACTTTATGATTGGGTAAAGCTTTTTTCGATTGTCCTCGACAGCCTTCGGAAACTGTTCATGAATACCGTATGGTGTGTCTTTCAACCACTTAGCTCTCTCTAGAACTAGACGCAAATCCTTGTGGTATAGAAACCTTGCAACAATCGGTCGGGGATACTTTGGGTTTTTTTGCCAAATCTATGAACGTTTCCAAATTCTATTTGATGCTCAATACCCAGTTGTTCGTAGATGAATGTTTGTAACTTCCGTTCAACATCTTCTGTTGGTTGTTCTACAAGGTTTGTGAATATTAAATTGTTTTTCATCGAACGGCATTGTAAATCTAATATCGTTTCTTCGAGTTTCCTAAGTGTTTCATGGTTAGCATCTACTCCAGCTTTATTTACATATCTGGCTTGTTTTTCAATTGCACTTATTCGTTTCGCCAGGTTTTCAATGTCTATCTGTGCTTGGCTCTCATTTTCTTTAATTTTACCATTTTGGTGGGCAATGTTTCGCGAGTTCGTTTGTATCTGGTTTTTAAGCTGGTCGAAAAGATTGCTGACTCCCTCACAACTAGATTCGCACTCGGTTACTCTTTGTGTCAGATCCGCAAATCGGGGTCAAGAAATATTCATTCGATTATAATTGTGGTAAGTTTAATAAAATAAACAATGACGCAAGAGGTAAAAAATGTTAAACAGCGAAATAGTATTTGCATTAGTTGGTGTACATAAAGCAAACAAAACATCGGAGAAATAATGCAAAAATATGTTAGACAACTGTTTATCAATTCCGGAGAAACTCCTTCAATCTATGTAGACTTTCTTTTGAAAAATTGTGACATACAGTAGTATGTATTGATCATGGGAGGCACCTATAACTGACTAGTGCTCTAAGACACTAACTAACAGACTAGAGTAACGCAAGCAGTCGGTTTGACCTCCCATAAAACTTTAAACCGCAATTTCTTTCGAAATGCTTAATTAAGTCAGATTAGATATTTGCTTTACGAGCAGTATTTCCACACTATCCACTTGAGTGGGCATTTATGTTCAGTAAGATAGTTTTTTATATGGGGTTTCGCTACAGTTTTCAGCTATCAAGGTTCAAGTCGAGCACACCTTGCCCGCATTTAGACTCGAACCCACATCGTTATTGTTGACTGGCTGACACGCTATCAATAGTAGATGAACTACCACTAGGTCACCAAGGCCTCCTGATTTTTTAAAGAAGATAATGCTTGAAGTTGTGAAAACAACAAAGTAACATTTGATGTGAAGGTTAAGTCACATCTGTCATTTTAAAAGAAAGTTATTTAATTTTCTTCTCAGTTTTGTAAATCGGTAGGCTGAGGAGCGCCCAAATGCTGCCCAAAGATAAAAAAACATCACGAAAAATATTCACGCGTGATATTTCAAACAATATTAATTACAGAAATGATAGAAAACATCAAATGAATAGATGGAATAAAACATTATATCAAAAAACCTTCGCATTCTATTATTTTAATATTTAATAGATCATTCCGCGTACACCATTGATATACGGCCGTTAATGCTAAATGATATCTTTTAAATTAATTGAATATGTATCTATTTAGATGTAATAAATTAAATATCTGATAATTGAATAAAAAAATACAATTAAAAAATTATATTTATATTTCAGTACGATTTCATTTACAGAGAATGAAGCAGCAACCTAAATCAAGATTATGTACAAAGTTATTTTCCATATGGGGTACTATTAGATAAATATTTCGAAAGGAAAAGTTAATTTAAATTAAGACACATGTAAATGTTTAATAGCTGGTTCGTTTGCATCGGTATTATTAAACATATTGGTTCGCATTTCTTTTTGACTGCAAAATGAGGGTCAAAAGTATTTTTTTCAAATTTCCACGAGGTATCATACTATTCAAGATTCAATTTGTAAATTAAAGTGCGTTAAAATTCCTCTAATGTATATTTTCGTACCAAAATGTCAATTTCTTTCCATTTACATACCTATCTTTATTCTCACACAGCCAATATTACATTGGTACAGAGAAAGACAAAGCAAATAAAACGAAACAAAACATGTACAGTATTTACACTATATACACAATCAGAAAGATTATGGCAGATCAAAAGGAAAGCCAGGAGCACTGACCTTGTCATTTATTAGCTTAACGAATTTTACTCATTTTCGTAACAGCGACGGACTGTTGTTATACATAAATTCAGAAAATTTAAAAGTACTAAGTCTCTTTGTATAGTAGTTATCGGAGTGTAGGACAAAATCCCCCCCCCCGGACATAATCCCTCCCGTGTAATTTAGCATAGGCGGACAAAATCCCCCTCGTTAAATTTACAAGGCGGACAAAATCCCCCCTGTAAAATTTTCAAGGCGGACAAAATCCCTCCCGAATATGATTTTTTAAAATGCTTGTTTTTTAAATGTTCACACCGTACCGTCTCGTACATGTATAGATAAACCTTAAAAAATGACCTTATATTTTACTTAAAAATACCCCAGATTTTTAATTAATTAACAATAATAATTGTTTGTCTCATTTGCAGTGCTTAATTGGTGGCTTGTTAATTAATATGTTTATGTTCAAACGAATATCGCTTACTAGAGCAAAACATTCTCTATATCTTATAGAAAATTGAAACGGGTATGGCTTTTACTAATAAGTTAAAATTTAGTGAAATAATGGTATAATTTAGTTCAATAACTTGAATTGTTTTTTCGGTAAGTAATAATGAAAGGAATCAAATTGCGCGGTACCTTTATTAACACATGTCGTACAACACAAACCAAATCGACTCGATGCGTTTCAGTGAAAAAAAAATAAAAACAATGTTTTAATCTTTATCTCAATCATCATTTCAAGTACCAAGTAAAAAACTATAAAACACGATGCCCAATACTTATCGATATTACCATAATCCGATTCGGGAGGGATTTTGTCCGCCTTGAAAAATTTTCAGGGGGATTTTGTCCGCCTTGTAAATTTAATGAGGGGGATTTTGTCCGCCTATGCTAAAATACACGGAAGGGATTTTGTCCGGGGGGGGGGGGGGATTTTGTCCGTCCCCCTAGTTATCGATATTAGTTCTTCGCTGAATTTGTAAAAGATGACATTCAAGAATGAAATGGTATTCATCGCCTAGTTTATTACAGAAATTACAAATGCGGTTTTCTCTTTCAACATTTCCCCATTTTCTCGATTAGATGGGTAAACAAAGATTTGTTCTTCGAAATCTACAGAGACTAATAGCGTCAGCTTTGCTTAGTAAGTTAAAATAATTTACAAATTCAAATTTATTCTTAAATAATTTATAGTTTAGTGCTTTTGGAGATTTATTTAATGAAGCATTTCAGTTTTGGATGAATTGATCCAGTCAGTCGCTGTTTTAAAATAGCTTTGAGGTATTCTACATTTGGGAAAAGTTCACTTTCCCATATATTTGGAAAACCACAATCATTCATTATTTGTTTGACATAACACAACCACTTTAGACCATCATTTATGTCAAATATTGATCTAGAAAGGCGATACAATATATTTGAATATTTACTCTGTTTTCCTACAATTATTCTACCCCAGAATGAGATAACTCGTACTTTTATATCAATATCTAAGGGATATCTACCAGGTTCTCCATATACCAAATAAGTTGGTGTGGTAGATTTGGGATTTAAAAGTATTTCACAAAATTTTAACTGAATTCTCTCTAGAACATCATTCCTCCCGAACCCCCAAATTTCACAACCATACAACAAAATAGGTTCTACCATTTTGTCGAATAAGTCTAGATGGATTTGTACATATAATTTGTGAATTCTACCTAATTTCAGTACTTCATACATTGGTCTAAGCGCTTTTATATGCAAGATGTTTTTTAGTAATATTGAAGTTTGGTGTTTTTGTTAGGTTAATGCCCAAATAGTTAAATTCGTTAATTATTTCTATTTCGTTCGTTTTGGAGAAAAAATTTAAATTTTTTGTAATTTTCCCCAAGCCGAAGACCATGACTTTTGTTTTGTCAATATTTACTTTCATTTTCCATTTGTCATTAAAATTCTCCAAAGGCATTAATTTGTAACTGTAGACTTTCAGCAGACTCCGACATTAGAGCGGTATCGTCATCGTATAGTAACAGAAATAGTTTAAGATATTGGCCAAGTTCAGTTTCAATATTTTCATTTACAGCTGTAACACCATTTACCTCTTTTGAAACATTAATTCTTCCAAGTCATTTAGAAAAATTGAAAAAGAAAAGGGGAGAGATTTAACCCTTGTCTTACACCCATTTCACAAACGAAGAAATCAGTTATCTGTTTATTGTATGATATACAAGATTTAATATTAGAATACAAAATAAAAATAACTGTACATTTTCCCATCTATTTGATTAAGTTATAGCTTATAGAATAATCCATCACGCCAAACTCTGTCAAACGCCTTTTCCAAATCTATAAAGGCACAATAAAGTTTTTAAAATTTGGAATAGTGTACAAATCGAAAAAATGTTTTCAAGTGTGGAATAAAATTGTCGAAATCCACTTTGATTTTCTTTAATAATTTGACAGTGCTCTGAAAATTCGTTCAGTCTTGTGTTTAGTACGGCTGTGAATAATTTACCCAAACAACTGACAATAGTTATTGGTCTATAGTTCTTTGGATTGCTAGAGTCCCCCTTATTTTTGTAAATAGGCTTAATTATTCCTATCAACCAGCTATTTTGGCAGTAGAACCCCTATAATCATGATGTCAGTGCAAATTCTCAAAGCGAACTTAAAAAAACAAAGGTAGGGGGTAGGAATTGTTTACTTTTGCGTTAGACTCCTTCGCTCACCTCGTTCGCGACAATACTTTTTTTCTTTTTCTGGTCACATTTCGACCCAAATGATATAGGGTCAAATTCCTGTGAGTGGACATATTAAAAGTTTAATGTTAGTTGAGCAAGCGTATTAGAAGAAGTCAATAGTCGGTAACAATGTCACATTTTAAACACCAAACTGAATAACATACTGAGGTAAATTACAACATCATGTGGGTTCAATATTTTCAAGCGGGCAAATTCCAGATAGTACTACTTCTCAGAATAAACTGACTCATCAGATGTTAAAAATACATGTACTTTTTTATTTTGCATAACGACTCCGTCTAACTATTGGTACTAAATTCGGAATGTTCAATGGTACTAATAATATTAGAACTGGTTTAACATAACTGAAACCACTTATTTAATCAATATTTGAAAAGGTGCGAGATTGTGAGCTTTAAAGCGTAAAAGTTTTATTAGGTTTTGAAACGGTAAGCTCAAGTAAGACCAGTTGTTCTATAATACATGTAGCAAAAAATTTTAACAGTTTGATTAAGTACCACAACACATAATGTACAAGTCAGATTCTATCTATATTCTAGAATTTTGTCCCAAAATCACAAGATTTATTAAAAGCGAACGCTGTGATCAATAGTCAATGCTGACTATGATAATGACTCGTAAACACGAATCAAAGATTAATAATTCATAGTTAGCTGGTTAGCAATCTTGCTATTGTTTTTAGACTCAAATTCAAATTTATGAATGGTAAGCATAGATAAAACTGTAAATATATTGAATGTTGGCTAGCTATGAATGATTAACTCGAATAAAAGTGTATCAATAATTAACATCGATTGGTTTTTAGAATATAGGATGCAGGCTTTCTATGAATTAGATAAAATATTTTATTGCTAAATATTAACAATAAATTTAACCAAGTTCCATCTTCTTGATGGTAAAGGTCCTCAACCCTGTTTCAAAATAAAGTGATCTACTGCTAGAGAATTTGGGTAACCCAGTAATAATTCGACATGCTTAGTGTTGAGTTTGTTCCATTCTATTAATATCTTTATTGTTACTATTCGACAATTTACATGCATAATCTAGATGAGGTACAATAATCGTAAAAAATTAATCATTTAAACAGATTTCCATTGTCTTGTTAACGTGCCAGTTAACAAAGATTGATTAAAAATAATTTGTAACGGTTTACAGGTTGTACTGCGCGCATGTCAAAATATTGAGACTTATTCTGCCGTAACCATGTTACTTCTTTTATTTCCTTTTTTTCAAATATGGGATATCAGTTCTACATTCAAAGTCAGGAGACCATAAACAGATATTTGCTGAGCAGTTTTGGCAGAAAACTGGCCAAATAGTTTACTAAATTTAGTATAACTAACTAACAGAATCAAAACTTGTTTGGAAACAAACCTTATTCTAAAGTAAAATAGACCTATCGCCATTCTATAAACCACTATGTCAAAAACTATAACATATATTTGTTTTAGGTGATAGGTTGAGATAGAAATCTGTAAATAAAATATATGCATTACCACATCAAGACAAAAGAATGTTTACAAATGAAACCTAATAAAAGCATAGGCTTGATAGCTATATACAGTATAAAACAAAATGTAAACCATTTTTTTCTCACTTTTTGAAAGCGTAAAACTAAGTACACCGAATATTACTAATGAAGCTTCTTTGGTTATACATGCTTAAAACATCCAGTTAGAAGGATTTTAATCCACTCCATTTAACATAAATGATGTTGAATCAATAATCGAGGACGATTCTTTCATCGATACACTGTAAGGTTTGCTGACGTTATTTATAATAGTAACAAACTTTTTTTAAAGCTAGAAACGACCATTTATATACCAAAAATTGACTGTTGTATGTTTAATGTCAATCAGTAATTTCAGGCTTGTTTGATTGTGTTATCATCTATTTCCCCTTTTGCAATATTGTCAGCAGAAACGCTGAATCGTCTAGGTTCAATTTGTTTTTCGGTTTGCTTTCTGTTTCCAGGCAGATCATCTAGGCTTGCTAGTAAGACCTCTTTTTGTGGACTAGTTGTCGGTCTTTATTTTAGTGTTGGTCTATGTTTCATGTGATACATTGTTTATATGTGTGTCTGCCATTGTTAGGATATTCCTTCAGTCTGGAATGTATTTAACCACGTGTTGACTACGGAAACACTAGTTTTCCATCAGGATATGGTTTATTTAGGTACCTGCAGAACTTATATGTCCATCATTGGTATGAATCATTTGTCTTGTATTATGTTTACGCGTTTTTTGGTATGGTTAAATATTAGGAAAAGAAAAATGGCTGTAAAATTTTCCAAGAAAGATCAACAACAGATGACTACATGGATTGGTGGCAGTAAGAAGTATACGTTACTTTTAAAAGCATCCCTTGATACATGTGCTGCCACAGTATTTCATAACAAATGTGACAATATGAGGCAAACTCTTTCGATCCTCTATAACACGCAGAACTCAGTATATGATGGATACACAACCGTCAACTGGAGGAGTAGCGGTGGTTATATCGTTGATCCAAAGGCTTTTCTATTTAGACTATACCAGAATGGAACATGGAAACCAGTATAGATGACAGTGAATAACAATGGGCAGAATGCTATATATGATAAAGCCTCGTATGGACCGACCTTCGGAGGAGGACATGATCTACGTACATTTAAACAAACAGTAACTTGGAACGGTACATGCTTCCCATTAAATGGCAATACAGCGTTTCGTAATTCTTACGATGCAAATGGAGAAAATGACAAATCAATTACTAACAGACATTTAGAGATCAAGGATCTTGAGGTCTATTTAGTCGAAGGTAATCAAATAACAACATACACTATTTAATATTACTAAGGCACACTGGTATTTAAACGGCACATCGTTGTTACCACTTTTGTATATTGAAAAATGTCTTCTTCTTTTGTAAATTGCCGATTTCAGGATCAGATGATGGAGTACAGATGAGCTCATGCGCACTTATCGTTACTCGTTGCGTTATCCAATCCAAGCGCATGAAACAAGAGCGTTGTAACGTTCTTGTTTTAGGAGTTCTGATTAGATGTCGGATTTTAATCAATGGTAAGTCAATAGGATATTGCGATATGAAAGTTGTTGGGTTACGGAATAAATAGGTACTTTCATAAGCTTTGGGGAAAGCTCGCTTGATAGAAATTTGTTTTCACACTATCTTTTCCCAAAACGTATGTAAGAACATATTTATCTTTTATTCTATTTATTTTTTTACAAAAAGTAACATTCAGAAACTCAGAAGTTCACTGTCATTACGAACATTTTAAAAGCTAAGTGACCCTATAAATTTTTTCTCAAGTAATGATTTTTAAAGTGCGACGTTTTGGCATAAATGTTGGTAAAATATTCATTGATTACAAAAAAGTCATTACAAATTAGAAAAACTAAACTTAAATTTTTAAATCTTAAATGATACTGTACACCAGCTGTCACCTACTGTGGACGGTTGTAATATGGCATGCTCATACAAATCTGCTGACAAAATTTGATTACTGTATCAATTCCCATTGCACTAACACATAAACGGACTATTACACATTAACGCACAGACCGAAAACAGTATACCCGCTTACCCTATCGGAGCTGAGTGTAATTGTTTCGTTTAAACATTAAATAGAGAATACAACTCTTGACACAAATCTATTAAATTATTTTATGTAAAAAAGACACAACTATATCATAATGACCAAAATGCCAATTTTACTACTAGATGGTTCCCGTAACGATTTCGTGCTTATTGGAACCTCTCCCTATATAGATTCCGACTTCTAATTTTCCATTTTAATATCGATGCTTTTATATCTGTCTTCAAGCTTACAGAAATTTCTCATAAGTATCGATATTTCAGGTATTTATAAATAGCACTCCAGCTAAGAATCATGCAAAATAAGCCAAAAGTGATTCATTAGTGTTTACAGATATCTTCTTAAAATTAAGACAGCTGCATTATATTTGATTGGATGGTTTAATAAAGAATGGCTCATCAGCACATGTTCCTCCGCTTACCGTTATCTATATTTTTGACAAAGTGCTATATTAAACAATTCTTCATTTAAATGAATAAAATAATATGATTAGAAGTCCTAAGACTTTATTACATATTTAAAATGCTTCCATTATTTTTACCGTATATGCAGTTAATTGTTTGTTTTATAAGGGTTTAGCGACATTTTCAGCAATTGTTTAGTTAGAAAATTGCGTTCTGTTTTAATTAGGTAGAAATGCGAAATACCCTGGAAACGACAGGAAGCTAATTTGGTTATAAGCGAACTCGCAATCTCAGTGATGACACTGCAGTTATCAATAGTAGATGAATATCTTTACCACTCGGCCACAGAGAACCCCACATGATGTAAATATTATATATTATACATGTATACAGTATTGCTTGATTTATTACTTCGCCGTCTATATTGAACTACATAGAAATAAAAACAGAACATGATTATGTAATAATTTCAGCCATAAGTCATTTTTAGCATATAGTAAAATCGTAGATACAATTGTTCGTCAGCGTTTAAAATGTGACGTTTAATTTGGTATAATTTTTCATAATTATTCGCTGGCTTGAGTCTTGCGTCTCCCTTGCTAAGGATGATGGTTTTTATTTGCGTATTTTTATTTGTCAATTTTTCCTTAGTTTGTTTTGACATGAAAAACGGTGTAAAGTTTCCAGCCGAACTTGACACCGAGTAAAATTGGTCTAAGCAATATATATATATAAAGTCATAACGCATATTTCTTTTCCATAGATAAACCAACGCTCGATGTACCTTGGAGAAAAACTCATGCGTGGGACGCTAAGGTATGTATGAAAATATATTTATTATTTAAGTTTTAATAATACAAATAAAAATAATTTTTGTAAATTTGTTGACTCTTCTTACTCATAAACTTAACATATTTATATTACTGATAAATTCCATAATCTCAAAATGTTACTGGGACATTTATGTATTCAATATTATTATCGCCGCCCAGGAGGGCGGCGATATATTTGTATTCACTTTCGTTGCTAACGATGGATAAAGGAGAAAATATTTCGAAGTACACTTAGTTACCATAAATGAACAGAATTTTGCTACAAGAATGTCAATCATTTAACTTGAGTGAAAAATCAAGATAATATATTAGGATCGCCTGCAAATATCAAAGTTTCATGTAATAATAAGTTTTGTTGGTATTCTATTTACGGAAGTTAATAATGCTGGGGGACTCAGTTTATCCTGGTACTTTGTCTTTCGGTGATAGCTCTATCGACGAGCGTAGCTTTAAAAATCGGAAACCAGAATAAAAGGCTATTTTGTGTATCCAATTCCGGAGTACGCTGACATTTGTAACAATCAATAAATAAGTGTTATGTCAATAATTTAATTGAACCACGTGAATATTAGTTTTAATTTAAGTATATTTATGATTCAATATATGACAAAAGATTACATGTGCGCAAATTTATAAATCACCAATTCAAACTAGCCACAACCTCACGACTTAGCTTTAAATAGAACTTTATAGGGAAAAAGTTCAAATGCCTTCTTTTTGAAATTTCAATGCTTTCTAAGCGAATATTCATTAGATATTCCATAGAAAGTGTGTGTTTTAGTTCGATTGAAAATCTGAGATGCCTGCTACGCAAGCTTTCATGTTAAAAAAAACAACATAGATATAAACGTGCTTTTACAATGCGTCCCGTAAAATTATTATCAAATCTTTTTGACAAAATCGTGCTGAATGCAAAATACATCGGCGGCGAACTGATGCTTTGCATCAAAAGTTTTCTTGTTATAATTGTATTCACTTTCGTTGCTAACGATGGATAATGGAGAAAATATTTCTAAGTACACTTAGTTACCATAAATGAACCGAAATTTGCTACAAGAATGTCAATCATTTAACTTGACTGATAAAACAAGATGATAGCTAAGTTTCGACTGCAAAAATGCTTGGGTAGTATCAAAGTTTCATGTAATAATAAATTGTGTTGGTATTCTATTTACGGAAGTTAATAATAGAGGGAGACCATTTTTATCCTGGTACTGTATAATTCGGTGATAGTTCTATCGAAGAGCGTAGGTTTGAAAAATCGGAAACCAGAATAAAAGGCAATTTTGTTTATACGATTCCGGAGTATGCCGCATTTGTAAGATTCAATATATAAATGTTATGTCAATAATTTAATTGAACAACTTAAATATTAGTTTTAATTCAAGTATATTTGTGATTTAAGATATGACAAAAGATTACATGTGCGCAAATTTAGAAATCGGCAATTCAAATTAGCCACAACAGAAGGACTTAGCTTTACATAGAACCTTATGGGGGGAAAAGTTAAAATGCCTTCTGTTAAGAAATTGCAATTCTTTCTAAGCGAATGTTCATTAGATAGTCCTTATAAATTGTGTATTTATTTCGACTGAAAATCGGAGATGTCTGCTACACAAGCTTTTATATTATATAAAAACAACTTGACTGTGATTATTTATTCTTCTGGTCCTCTACACGTACAATTTTTTAATTCTATCTAAAAATTGAGACTATTTTCTCTAATTGCCATATTGTCGAGATGATATGTATTTTGCATTTAAGCAAATGCAAACAGATAGAAAAACACATATTTAAGGTTCGAAACGTTTGATTATACATAATACAGCCTCTAAGAAAAACACACTATTGGGTCTAATGTATATGCTGTTAATGTATCATTTGAACAAAATATTAACTTAAAGCTTTGACACATAACAATATAATTGCAAAGAACATAAAAATAATCTCTGTAACGTAGGTATAAACATGCTTTAAAATGCATCCCGTAATTTTTTTCAAATCATTTTGCCAAACGCGTGCAGAATGCAGAACAAATCGGCGGCGAACTGATGCTTTGCATCAAAAGTTTTCTTGTCGGTATTCATACATGACCTAATTACTAACCACAGTATATTTCAAATGCACAAGAACGTAATAACAAATCATTATTAAATGATTAGAATTTTGAATAACATTTTATTACTATAACAAGAAGACTCGTGAAAATTATTATTATTTGCATTTGATATGTAATATTGAAATATTTCAATTTTAGGATTGTTTGATTGTTAAGTTATTGGTACATGAATTGTGTAATCGTTTTAAATTATTTTGTTTTAATTGTTAGTTCAACAACCCTACGTCCATCGGATCTTGATTGATCCGCTTTGTCTTGAATAAATATCTTCCTAGTTTTGTAGTTATTAAACGACCTAAAAGAGAAGATCGAGAGATACAAACCGCTTAAAGAATTAAAAATCCCACAGGCCCATCTGATGATGAACACCATCAACTCAATTTTCAGAGGCTACGTAACCAGTCAGCCTTGTGCTGGAAATGCAGAACATAGCTTGACAACAGTAGTAAGTGTGTCATATTCGCGGCTTCATTTTAGGTTCTATGGTGATATTGACCCACCTTTTATTACCTTTGGAAATAAGTCTCGTCAAACAGTTATATTAGTTTAGCACTGTCATATATATCATGTTTAATGCCTGACATCCTTGGCGTTGATGTCAGTGAATGATAAGTACAATATTAAAAAAAATTTTGTTTACTTGATGACGGTCATTTTTCTGCAACTTAGGTCTGTGTTAATGAATGCAATTACATGTAATATCAAATAATTGAAGTACTGTTTTTTTATTATTGCCTCGGCAACAATATATAAACATTTGTTCTTCAAATGAAAGAAAACAAAATACTGCTTTTTTAAGGTCTTTCCCATTTCATGGAACGACCTTGTTATAGTTCTTCTGATTATTATTTTTTCCGTTATTTTGAGAGTTTGCGACATATTATTTCAAAACTTTGGATCATGATCTGAAACCACATTCTATGTTGCCCATTGATTTATGCAAGTCGAATACTTTTCATTACTGAGCTATCTCATCAAAACACCGTTAACCTTATTAAAACTATAACTCAGAAACCTCGAAATTAAAAAAAAAACGCAACCAGGTGACTAGCAACAGAAACAGATTTTTTTTAAAAGAGTAAGTATCCAGAACTCAATAAAAACTGCGCACCTAGTTTGTACTTAAGACAATCTTCAGATTTTGGATAGGGTCCATATCTAAAAGCTCTTGATGATGCACAAGATAAAAAATAAAAATAATATGTTGGGATAACGAAAATACATTTTTGTCAGTTATTACAAAACTATTTCAGTCAAACGTGAAACTGTTTCTGCTCATTTAGTTATAACTTTATTAATTATTTATTTCAGTTTAATCCTTCGCTGCCAATATCTCCAGATACTCAAGGATTTCTACATAGCCCGCAATTATCAGACACAATCCACTGTGTAGTGTTTGTCCTAGATGGCAGCACTGTCGAAGTAATACTAGAGAAGGTGATAGATAGAGAGAATGAAGAATTTACAAAGTCGAATGAACCAAAGAGGTATGTGAATGTTCCTAGAGGGATTTTTGTAAACAATTATTGATCTTCACATTGTTTAGCATTAGAAAATTTTCTCTGATATTGTAGTTCTTGTGAGTGGACCAAGTTTTGTGGTTTCGTACATAAAGAGCTGAGCTATCAACAATTCTCGTTAGAAACAAGATCAATTATTCGAAGTTGCAGTACTTTGATTCCTTGCTTGCTTGTTTTAATTATTTTTTTTTATTTTTAGGAATACCACAGGTTGTTTTGCTAACGAAAATCGACAAAATCTGCCAGATGACCGGTGCAGATTTGTCACAAGTGTTCAACAGTCCTTTGGTGCAAGAGACTGTGGACCGAGTCTCACAAGTGATGGGTCTTCCAAGATCACATGTACTTCCGGTCAAGAATTATGAGTCCGAGATGGAACTCAATGATCATGTGAGCATATTGACCCTTATAACCTTACAGCAAATGTTGCATTTTGCATGACTACATGTACAACTATTGGGATCAGCTGGAGGAAGGAAAAATGCAACAATTGAATATTCAGGAATAAATAATCCGATTAAAGTCACTGATATTTTTGCTGATATTCTGTTTTAGTTTCTTTATTTAAAAAGCAAAACAAATAACGTTTTTCTGAGAACTTGTGTTTACTGGACATTTGTATTTTATATAACTATTTTGACATCACCTGGCCTTTTTTGATTCTAACCTATCACTGTTTGAATTACACATCACTTGATTTTAATGTAAACATTATAATATAGATAAATGCATAGTTCACAATACATGTATTTATAATACAAGTTGGGATTAGAAAACAAGTGCTACAAGCACTTGTATAAATTCTTCTCCCAGTATAAAAGAAAATGCATAGTAGAATGCATGACGTACAGTGACATAATCACAATTTCATATTAAAGTTATTTTCACAACATTAGTGTTTCTACTACTATGGTTGACATTTTACTCTGATACAATATAAGAAACTTTAGAGCAAGATCAACATACAAAAAATTAAATTTTAAACCCTCATGTGTTAAAAACTTTTTGATTTGATGATTTATTTTTGAACAATTAAGAAGTTTTGTGTATTTTCAGCATCAGAGAGGTTTGGGTCACCATATAGAAAGTTTCTAATATTTAGGTAACATGAAAAGTTTGGAAACAGTATGTTTCATAGTCTAATAAACAATGGACATGAGAGCAGGAAATGTTCAGAATTTTTTATTTGTTTGCATTTACCCCACCATTCCCTTATATTTGCTGAGTTAGACTTAAGCTTATCAACTAATTTGTTACAATAACGTTCATTTTGACTTCTAATAATATTAATAGTTTAATTCCTTGCTCTCCTAAATTCTGCCGAATGTTCTGGATAATTCGATCTTTTTGCCTTTTTTATGCAATCGGTTTCGTTTCCGAATTGATTTGTGGATAGAATTATTCATGCCGGTTAAATTTTTTTTATTTTGAATACCCATCTCTGCTTCAATATAAAAAAACCGACTTTATAGTGTTTTATGAATTCTTAATGTGTATATTATTCTACTCTATTCTCCTTTAACAGCATGTGAAAACCAAGTCTTAAACATGTCTGTAATTTTGAAATGTGTTTTCCAGGAAAACCAATTATCCATTTTACAGACATTTTTACTTGATAGTAACCAAGAGAAGTTTTGTTATCTCAGAACAACATGGAAAAACCGACTTCCACACCGATATATCTGTCCTTAAAATGTCTTTCTACGCATTAGTAATAAATAAGGCAATGTTGTTTTACTTCATAGTTGATGCGTATCAGGTTGCTAAGAGACAAGTCATCTCTTTGTCGAGTTCTTGGTTTTCAAAAGTTAAGGCAGAGCTGCAATTAAAAAACCCTCGGCGTTTTAAGTTCACCTCCGTCTTTACATGTTTTTCTTTATGCAACAATTTGACCAATTTGAACCAAAGTTGGATAATAATCAAATGCAAATTAGTTTAGCATGTTTTCTTGTTTTTTTTTAATAAAGATACTTTTGCCTAATATGCAAGCGAGGATTATTTTCAAGAAATCATCAATAAATCTTTCCAAAAATGACGGGGCGAACTTAAAAAAATTTGATATGCATCATCATTTGAAAATCGCTTACAATCTAAGGAACAGAACTTATACATGCCCCTTTGCATACCCTGTTCCACTACGCTAATAACGTTGGCATTATTTTACTCGTATGTGGTGCACCACCCCGCCAAAGTGAATTGTGTACAAAAATCAAAACTGGAATAAATCTCTTTGAAGTGATGATTAGTTACTAATCCCGTCAAGTTGTAAAAATACCTTACGTAAAAAGTCTTATTATGAAATAATTAAGTTCTGTATTGTTACTATAGGTTTCAGCAGGTTTTGCTTGAAAGAAGATGGGATTCAAAATATTTAGTGTTATATACATATTATTGCGTTATAGGAGCCCATTTCATGAAAGAATCTTATTTACGACAACTTCAAATTATAAGTGGATACAAGGTTTCTTAATATTCTTTTTTTTTGAATGCCGGTCCCTTAATTTAGTGTTGGTTGTTCGTTTACCATTGCTATTCATTAGTTATGCATTAAAGTCTTTTGATTTAAATTTTAGTTACTTGTTCGTTTGCTAACGATGTTCGTTAGTTATGCATTTTTTTTTAATATTTAAATTAATAGTTCATTTACTATAGAAGTTAATTACTTACAGTATGTATTGAAGTCTTTGGATTTTATTTTAAGTTATTTGTACGTTAACCATCAATGTTCAGAGATCCATTGAATCCTTTTTTTAGTTTGTTAGCTATAGATTAAAGACTGTTATTCGACTTTAAATTGCTCGTTTTACATCGATGTTGATAAGTTTTGCTTTAGAGACTGTTTATTTACTTTTTATGTTGTTTGCATAACATTGATGTACCTTGGGTAAGCACTGGATTTAATTCGAAGATGTTAATACTTATAAGTTTATAATAAAAACCTATTGATTTGATTTTAAGTGGTTGTTTGCATCACATATGACGCCATTCTCGTCAGAACTTCATAACAGACACGTTCTGTCACACTGATCATAAAAGTATTTAAAAAAAAGGAATAAAACATAAAATAAACGCATTGATACTGAAAATATGTAGGGATAATCACAACCACAAAGTTTTAGTTTACAAACAGAGATTTAAAAACACAGAGAAATAAACGAAAAAAAATATTAATAGGCACCGCAATTCTTAAATGGAATGGAACAAAATGAAAAAATGCTTTTTACATTTTATTTCTGAATATTATTTATGAAATTTACATATAAAGTGAAATATAATTTGTTAGATAAGAATTGTTTTTAATTACAAAATTGCACGTAAGGCGATAAAGAATACACTAAAATCAGTTAATTGAAACGAGTCTAAAATTTAAAAAGGTAATAACCACGAATACTCCAATATTTCTAAACCATAACTGAATGTGTAACTTAAGGCTTTACAATATAATTGCATGAATCGTCCCCCATGTAGCTGCCAAAGTGCAAAAAAAGGTGATTCGTGTTATAAAAAGTCCAAAAGAGTGTAACATTCTTATCGAGCCTACTTCTTATCACAGGTTTAAAAAAAGCAACCAGCCGGTTTTTTATTGTAGAATATCTATTAACCTGTTTATCGAGCTCTGCACATAGTACAAATGACCTGTAATCAGTTCAGAATCATGACAAGACTCGATTACAAATACATATTATACGATATCTAATAGAAATACTTTAACGTTTTGGTAACATTCGTCATAGTAAGAACACAAATTAGGTAATAGTGACTTCAAAACAATTATATAACTATATAATACGACGGCTTGTTTTTGTCTTTATTTAGAAACGTGTTCGGTGGTGCATTTCCGTTTTTTTTCTAGTAAGCACAAGCGAGAAAGGAATGCTTGTACCCTCTTTTATTCTAACGAAATTTAATTGGTTCAATTATCCAGTTCTTAATTGTGTAGGGTTGCTATCTGCCTCAGCAGTCTCTAAGTTTTAAAAAGATACGGATTTGTGCAAAATGGCTTGCTGTAGAATGCATTTAGTATTATTGTCCCATTACCTAGAAACAACCATTATCTAAAAGCACATAAGTGAGATGAAGAGGCTGTAAGATAATTCTGGAATTACTTAAGATCTTCTCACTGATAAAGGTAATTGGAAATAAATTGCATTGATTGTATCGCAGTAGAATAAATTAGGTTGGTCTTATTTAAAAATTGGACACGTTTGATTTTCGGTTATTTTCTGTCAATTTTAATGAAGTCAACACAGTATACAAGAAATGGAACTGTGTAGATATTATACAATTAGAGGAAGGTAATGAGGTTGATCCATTATTTTGTCGCTCCATATTGTTTTACTTTAGATACTGAATGAAAAACTCAGGATAAAAAAGACAACCATGGAAACTGGTGGAAATACTTGAATCACAATGAATAAAAATACTGTAGAACTAAAATTGGCTTCTAAACATTTGATATTAGTAAAACAAAGTTTACAAAAGTTCTGTTACAAGAACTAGGATATTGTTGCTAAGAATATCTTTGACGTTACTGCCATGTTGGAACATCATCAAACATGTAAATATAGGTTTTGTTTGTTTGTTTGATGGTGTTTAACGCCAATTTCAGCAATTTTTCAGCTATATCATGGCGTCCAGTTTTTATTGGGGGAGGAAGCCGGAGTACCCGGAGAAAACCCCCGACCTGCGGTAGGAAAACTGGCAATCCTTGTCAATTAAGATTGGAGTTGAGTACACCCTGCCTGAAGTGAGAATCGAACCCGCAATCTCAGTGTTGACAGACCACGTGATCAATAGTAGACGAACTACATTGACCACTCGGCCACCGAGGCCCCCTGTAAATATAGGTAATATGACAGTTAATCTTTTGTTGACATTGAAATTTGGTATTGAAATAGTTCATACAAATCAGTTAATATAATTATACTATTTTATTACTTTTCACATACATCTTTCTTCAGGACAACTGTTATTTGGCGCCATGACATATTATTAGGTATACACATAACTATTTTTCAACCAGCTTACTCTATTTATAAAAATGCTAAACTTTCGAATGACGGTGTAATATTGCGGTAAATTAAACTGTCGCATTTTGGCTTTCCTTAAAAACTCTGAACTCGTTTAATATGCAGAAATGCCTTTACTAGTGAATAATAAGAATACTATACAGGAATTTTGTGATTTATGTTTTTAACTGGATATTTATGGGAAACACGGAAGAAAAAGAGAGCGGAGCTTCTGTTCACAGAGTTTTATAATTCACAAATTTGTTCAAGAGAAAATATGTTAAAATGTGTCATAAGAAATGGTATCAGAAACATTGACTTAGTGCTGTCCCTTTTGAGCTGGTTGAAAAAAAATTGGCCATCCATTTAATATTCCCTATATATTCTGGGTTTTTTGTAAATAAAAAAATCCAGGATAATCTCCACCGCAGGACTTGTGAATCAAACTCGCATAGTAGTGTCGCGTAATAGATTTTATTTAAAGTTGTTCTCACAATAATGCTTTACTTTTATCCTTTTGTTTGACAATAAAACTCTCATTGGTCAAGTAAACGTATTTGAAGATCGCTTGACCTCAGGATTTCTGCTTGGCTTTGTAACAGTATCAAAACATTTAGGCATTTGATAATACCTTTCTTTATATAACGGTTAAACATAAGGTCTTTCCCATTTGCTGTTAAGAACTTCATACGCTCCTTTAAATTATATTTTTCTCGCTACATTTCAAAACAAACTTGGCATGTACGCAACATATTATGTGGGTGTTTCGAGATAGTTATCAGTCAAATTAAGTATATTTAGAATCTGGTGTTATTGGTTTTAACATCAGTGTTCAGTAGTTTAAAGTTTGTTATTGATTGTAATTTTTGATAGTTCAATGAAGTAAACACTAGCAAAAAAAGATAGCACGTAAGTAGACAGTCGACGATTCACACTATAGCAAATAAAAAACCAAAGCAGCAGAGAAATTATGCAAATGTACACGAAACACTACATATTTACACTTCTCTGAGGCTTTTTCCAAATTACGTAGATGTTCTTCAGATAAACTGTGACTATGATACTGTATCTAAATAAATAATAGGCTTCCATCCCGTGCCCGCCTGAACAAATATTTGACTTTAAAAATGTATGCTATATTCTAGGTAAAATAATGTGTATTTTGTTTTGCAATAAAATGAAAAAATGTAACATGTTATGTCCTAATCATTTATATGACTATGAATAATTTTGGTTTTTATCCCATTTTATGATCGTTAGTCAATAATTTTCTTTTTTCCTGCCACTCTTCAAACATGTGGAAAAACTATGAGACATATCATGTTGATGTGTCGCTATAAGTATTAGAAAGATACAGTTTATTATAATGCATTACACTAATATTCGTTGCTAGGGATGGATCAAGGGGAAAATATTTAAAAGTATACTTTGTTACTATTACATTTTGTCAATTATTCAAGCTGAGTGAATTATTAAGACAATATATATCGTTGGAATGCAAAAATGCTTGGGTGATATCCAAATTTTTTGCAATGATAAATATTTTAGTACTCTCTTTACGGAAGTTCATAATAGAGGAATACCATATTTGTCCTGATACTTTGTCTTCGGTGATAGCGCTAACGATGAGATTAGCTTTGAAAAATAAAAAAAAACCAGAAAAAGACTATTGCGTATGTATAATTTCGAAAGAAAATCGATAACAAGAGTTAAACGGATATTTGATATATACAATTCCGGAGTATGCCGTCTGTTGTACAATGCAACAAATAAATGTTATGTCAAAAATGTATTTCATTGAACCACATGAACATTAGTTTTTAACTCAAGTATATTTATGATTTGATACATGACAAAAGATTACATTTCCGCAAATTTAGAAATCGTTAATTCAAACTAATCCCAGCTGCAGGACTGGAGAAAAAGTTCAAATGCCTTCCTTTTAGAAATTGCAATTCTGATTCTAGGCGGATGTTTTTTAGACAGTCCTTACGATCTAAAATCCGAGATGCACACAGGCCTTTATGTTATGTATGCTTGTCTAGACCTCTACACAACCAATTTACAAAGCAAAATACAATTTTGCATGTATTGTTTTATATCAGATTATATGTTTTGTAAAGCTACCTTGAAGCCCAGATGATTTGTATTTTGAACTGATTGTTTTTGCTTGTTTGAATGCTTTATAACTCCACTTTCCGCAATTTTTTATTTTTTTTTGGGGGGGGGGGGGGTACAGAATCCCCACAGTACGCGTAGGAAAAGTTTTGTATTGAAGCATATACAAATAGAAAAAATCATATTCGAGGTTTGGCTTTTTATTGTGATACAGCCTCAAAACCAAGCGTGTTAAGTGCAGCAAATGACACTATTAGGTCTTAAATACATACTGTTCGTGTATGATTTGAACAAAAGCTGCTTTGACTTATTACAACATTATATATTATATAATTGCACAGAACATAAAATATCTTAATTGACAAGGATTGCTAATTTTGCTATTGAAGGTCGGGGTCTTCTCTGGGTACTCCGGCTTCCTCTCCCAATAAAAACTGCATGACATGAATGGCATGATATAGCTGAAAAATTGCTGAAAGTGGTGTTAAACAACATTTAAACAAACAAACATAAAATAACCTCTGTAACATAGATATTTATAAAACGTTTTAAATGGGTCCGTAAAATTATTACCATAAAGACAAACAATAATTCGGCGGCGAAAGTTTTCTTGTGTTTTTATTATTGATACTTTTGCACTTCCCGCAATATATTTTCTGCGAACTCATAACGCCATTTCCATGTTTTGTGTGAGAATATGATATGAAATAGCAGTAGCAGTAATTCTTGCATTTCGTTATAAACTCTTCTGGTTACTTTATAACTTTAGTATCAATCTTGACCTTCAATAACCGGAAATACTAATTTTAGAAATATTCAATACAAAGTTCTCCTACGTTTTCGACCATATATTTAATATACTACAATGTACAGGATAATTATTCGCGCATTTTAAATCGCTTATTCTGTACTAGAACAAGCTTCTTAAAGATTGTACTAAATTGTCGTCTATCATGTATAACAAAAAAAAATTCTATGTACTCTACACATCCAGATAGGTTCATGTGGATATCATTTACTAAATGTATCCTGGATGATGTCGGTCTGGGTTTTATCTGGAATGATCACATTCCAGTTAATAGAACATTGCTTAAAAATCTTGTTTTCCAACGACTTAAGGATTAGTTTTTTTCAATCATGGTTTTCCAATGCTTACATATTATAAAAAAAGAATTTAAGTTAGAACCATATTTGATTCGGCTTAGCAAGTGCGATATTTACCAAATTGGATCCCAAGAGAACAGAGAGTATGTCATCTCTGCAGGCAAGGAATTGGCGATGAATTCTATTATAATTTTATATGTCAAAATGCAACAATATTAGATATTAATATTAATATTAGAAAACGTTCCTCATTAATTATATTAACACCCCCCCCCCCAAATAAAAACACACAAATTAATAGGTCTTCTGGTTAATTGTCATACTGAACTGTATTTGTGATCTTTGGAGGAAACGTTGTCCAACAGACTTTTGAAATTCCATTTGAGTACTTATTGTACTACTCTTGTTCCCGATCTGTTCTTGTAATTTTAATGAAGTTCCTAGAAGCCTGCTGAAAAAAGAAAAAAAGACATTGGGTCAAACCTTTAATTTCAGTTCCTCTATATTAATAATGTCTTCTTTCAACAATGCTTAATATGGTAACTCTGCATTTATTCCACCCTAGCGAGTTTGAAAATAAAGACAGTACCATTACACTTAGCTCCGCCTCTTACTTCTTGAAATAGGCTGTGGATAACTACAAAAACTACACTCCATGACCAGCATGACGACTTCAAATTTCCAATTGTCACCTTCTGTTTCATCAATAGCAACATTTCTGCAGCTCTGGCTATGGTGTGCATATTTCACAACTGATAGTTATTTGAGATCTTGGAATCGGTATTCCGATTTTCTAAACTGCCCACTGCTGTTGACTACTATGCAACTCATACCATGGTTAGTTGTACATAAGTTGATGTTATCTCTCCAGAAGTTCAATGGCCATCACCATGATTTATGACCATTACTCGAATACGATCAGACATTTTTGGTGTCATTGTTGGTCTTTCCTTTTTCTGGATCAGACTTATTCCTTGACATGACAATTACAATTATTAACGTCTGATGTCTAATAACAGGCAGACGCTACATACTCGTCCGGGAAATTAGAGTACTCGCATGGTTTTTATTAGGTTCGTGTAACTTGTTACGTGTACATATTTGACTAAATCCAGATATCGTATCTTGACTTTTCTTAGCTTTTGTTGTTTGGTCTGTTTCCTTGCAATATTTTTTTATTCCAAAAAGATTCTATTGGTTAGATTATCCAATTAACTTTGCATGGTGGCTAACTGCCACAGCATTCTCTAATTTAAAAAATAAAAACAGGAAAATAGTTTTGTGCAATGTGACATTCTATAAAAATTGCCTAATGCATTGTATGTTTCCCTACATACAAGACAACATTATCATTATAGTTGATGATATGACGTAGCCGTATGATAATTCTACTTTGAAATCGTTTATAAAAAAACAATACAATGGGAAATTAATCTCATTGATTGTTTAATAGTAGAATGAGTAAAGTTTGATTGAATTTTACAGATACTAGTTATTACAAAGACAAAAAAACAAGGAATACAACAGAGAAAAATTAAACATGTTTGTTAAACACAATATGTTAACAATTCTGGAGAAACTCTGCAAATTATGCAGACGTTTTTTTATATATTTAATTTATGAAACTCTAAAAGCACTGAAATAAATGAAACCACATCTTTTGGTTGAAGTTACCTTTGAAGTTAAGCATTTAGGCACTGAGATTTGATAAATTTGTATTCAGGCCTGATTTTTGTCCGCATTATATGTACAAATCCATTAAAGAAACTTTTGAGTTAAGTCACTAAATCGAACCGACAAGAAGTCGGAAACCCCCCTTTTTAATTATGGAATTTATATTGTGTTTAGTTTTTATTTAAATATTGAACATAAACTTTTATACAAATAAACTCTTATATTTGTTTTTTTTACTTTATTTGTAGATTTGTTTACACTGACTTGACATTGATTATTTTTGACATGGTTAGTTATTTGTTGTGATATCTGTACACTTTGACAGCTTCAAAGGCTATTGGATTTACGGGCGATTGAGTTGGGTGAATCTTTTTCGTTTGGTCACATTTCTTTTGGCGGTGTTTTCTTATTGTCCTAATACTTCATTACTACTGGAAAGACGAATATTTTGGCTACCTGCATACTCTGTTTGACTGGTTTCATTTATTTCCAAACTTTCTTACTTACATTGAGAAAAAGACTACAATGGTTGAGGTATTCCTAGCTCGGCTTATTCATTGCTTCATAAATAAAATATCCAGAACTCTAGAAAGGAATTGTTATTCATTCATGCCATATAGTGCGTTTTTGTTACTGTTTTAATCGTAAGAATTGTAACCATATAACAGACCTCCAACCTCTCCTTATGGGTTTTTAGAATATTTGGAATAATGTCATGTCTTAGTCAAATAAGTTATACATTCAGTTTAATACATATCTTTTCATAGCCATATACATAGTTATATTAGTTTAATTACAATAACCCAAACCAAGTTCTTTTTACCAAAATATAATTCATTTCTTCTGTTAACAATGTATCCACGTTTACATCTTAAACTTGAGTATACATGTAATTAGTTACTTAGAAATCATAGAGATAACCTAGGTTGGAAACACGATATTTTAATAACTGTGTTTGTAAAATTGTAATTTGAATACATAAACTACAGTCATGATTTCTGATAAATGTACAAAATGCGGAAATTAATCTTTATGTAGCCCAGCTCCGACTCTTCTACTTGTATCGCTATCTTAATCTGATATCAATTCAATTAATTACTTTTGAGGTAAATAAAACGCGAAAGGTAAGTGTTTATTGTTTAAAATGATAGTCTAGAAATTATGTAGCTTTATTTATGCAAATTACTTTGGAATATGCTCCAGTACACAGTAACAGCATTAAAAGTACATAATATGCCTAGGCACTAAATTAATTAATGTAATGACTATAAGAGCAAAAATTCCCGATTGCTGATGATTCACTCATTTAAATTAGAGAATCAGAGTTAGAAAATTAATTAAACCTTACATTATATCCATTAAAATGATTTTGTCCTTACTTATGAAGTGCTTTCTTTTATGTCTTTTATGTTATTTATTCTTACATATTTAAAAAAAACATTTAAGCTGGTATCTTCTTTACTATTTGACAAAAATATAGATTGTGCACATAAGATAATTTATACGATACTTACATTTGTTATCAATTTTATATCAAAACACAAAGTTATCTATTGATAACACATGGTGTTCATAACCCTGTTTACTTAATACAATTCTGACGTTATCACATATGTTTTTAACAAACTTATATTTTAAAAATGTTAATAATTTTCTTTCTGATTGATGACTTAAATGACGCTTTGCTTTATGAAATTTTCTTTTACTATTTCAGCATTCTAAACATTGCACCATAAAACGGAGTAATTTATACCTAAACCTTTTCAATATATTGGGTTTTAAAACTATATATATAATACGTCCACAAATTAAGCCCAACAATGTCAGAATTAGATTTTTAATACTGTCAAATTTTTGCTTTCGCTCAGTGGGATTCGCACCGTTGTGGCACTCTGGCACTCATTCGCCTAGACCCCTCCGCCAAATCCGCTATATCTGAAATATAACCATATAATATATCAATCCAGCATCAGAAATAGTGTTAACACCAAATATTAATATACGTCTACAAATTAAACCCAACACTGTTAGAATTAGATTTTAAATACAAATTCACAAATCGGCTGGATAGATATATTATATGGTTGTTACAATACTAAGGCGTTTGTATAGAATGGACTTACTGTGACTGTATGATAAGTAACTTGTCGTGCTATATAATATATACAAAAATGCTGAATTAAATTTCTGTAATATTAATATGCATTGGTTATGAAAATTTCATCGTCATACGCTCGTACAAATGAACTATGCTTGTCAATGACGCTATATTTTAGATATAAGGGATTTGGCCGAGGGGTCTAGACCGCTGGACATAATGCAAGGGAATGGGTGCCACAGTGTCACAACTGTGTTAGTAAGAATCCCTCTGAGGATAATTAAAAAAAACTGACAGTATTAAAATATAGTTCTAACAGTGTTGGGCTTACTTTGTAGACGTATATAAATATTTGGTGTTTACTCTGTATTTCTGATGCTTCTGTAATCCGCTCGATAGATATATTTCAACACAGATTCCCATATAAGAGTACATCTGGTTTTAATGGTTTATCTTTATTAATTTATAACAATTACATTTGTTTCGTAGCAAATGTATTGAAGGCTACTACTTTTTCCATATAAAGAGTGAACAAATTCTCTAGCTTGGTGGAAACTCTTGTTTTTACTGACTTTTCTGTTTTAATTACATTTTCAATCCTTGTAATAAGACATAAGTTAATTTATTGTATTCAGAGAACCTAATTTTGACAATTTGTCCGTGCTATTTTGATTAATGATGCCACTTGCATCTATAATGAACATATAATTCATAAATGTAATTCCAACCTTTCCCCCAACTATTATACACTAAACTGTTTCTGTTTAGCTTTTTAGTGTATTATATAAAAACAATTCTGGTAGTTCATAGCTTTACATTCTGGATATTTGTAATATCCGACATATTTAAATGAAAAACTAAGTTTCCACCATATTTACCAAAACAAAAATTAGAAATAGTTTTCAAAATTGCTGATTATGTTTCCTTGCCCATTAAATGTTTTTCCAATATAATAATTAATGCATTGATATATTGTCCGATGTCATTTTAAGCCCACATTGTAGATAATCCAATCGCTAAGTGTCTATTTTAATCTTTTTATTCCTATAATTCCTGATTTCTTGTGATAAATGGTCATTGACTTTATATCCCAAATAAATTTTGCGGGAAAGCTTTTAAGCGGCTTTCATAGGACGACTGCAGGATAATTAAAAAAAATATATATGTTATTGTATACTTTTTTTTATTTCTCAACTGTTTTCCGACTTTAAAAAGCTGTTATTTAGCAATCATTAAATTTTGGGATATTATTATGGACTTCTTTCGTATGATTCGAAATTAGGAAAAAAATGGCGATAGAATTTTCCAAGAAAGATCAACAACAAATGACTACATGGATTGGTGGGAGAAAGAAGTATACGTTACTTTATAAAGCAACCCGTGATACATGTGCCGCCACAACATTTCATAGCAAATGTAATAATATAGGGCCGACTCTGACGATCCTCTACAACACTAATAACTCGGTATATGGTGGATACACATCAATCAGCTGGAAGAGTAGCGGTAATTATATCGTTGATCCAAAGGCTTTTCTCTTTAGACTCTACCAGAATGGAACATGGAAACCAGTACAGATGACAGTTAATAACAACGGACAGAATGCTATATATGATAATGCCGCGTACGGACCGACCTTCGGAGGTTACGATCTATGTACCTTCCAGCAGACGATAACTTGGAACGGTACATGCTTCCCACTAAACGGTTCTACAAATTTTGGCGCTTAATACATAATGAATGGGGAAAATTACAGTTCAATTGCCAATGGACATCTTCAAGTCAAGGATATTGAGGTCTATTTGGTAGAAGGTAAACAAATAACACATATACAATATCTAACATAATTTTTCGATTTGGTGAGCACCCATTTATTTAGTAAGGGTGTTTTTCTTATAATAATAATGCTAAAACCAGTCAAATCACCGTTTTATCACATATCATAAGATTATACACAAAATTCTTTATATCTGATTTGAAAACACGCGATGGAGTTATATTATTAACCAACTTCTATTCGAACGATTTCTTCGGCTTTTTCGTGTGAGAGACATAAGACATAAGAATAAATATCAACGATTAAATAATAACATGATATCATCGAACTATACCTATCGCGCCAACAATAGATAGCCAATGTACACGAAAATAAGAAAAAAACGCACAATTGTAAATTGGTTTATAACGGATTTGATCAATCTTTACCCAGTTCGTGTTCGAACTATAAGAAAAGATGTTCTAAAAAGTGATTCATATTACAATTAAATGTGACCTGTCTGGCTATTAGATGCATCAATATTTTTTAGTTTAGATACATGTACAACTGACATAGGAATATGGTTAGTTAAAACGAAAAATTTGAAAAAAAATTATTATTTGTCTGAATTAGAATTTAGTCATTGTTGCTATTTAAAATCTAGAATTATTTATCGATTTGTTTAGATAACTGATGCCATTACCTTTGTCGCGACTTCGGTGGATAGTATATTTGATTAGCAAACCTTTGATTATTTATTAAGCTGGTTTCCAGCCAACGTTGATACTTAGGTAAATGGTCTACGAAAAAAAAATAGCAACAAAGCAAAATTATAAATTTAAAGGTTTCAATCTGAATAAATGCGTACGAGAAGAAAAATATGCTATCCAGCAAACCCATTAATGTGTTTTATTTTATAACAGTTCTAAAAGTGAATCAGATAGTACATGGAGTATAGACAATGTCAAAATTATATTTACTGCTATCGCTAAGTACGCATTATATATTATATAGCTATTGTCACTTTGTTTTCGATGGCCTGGGGGTTTTCAAAGTGTACTATAGCTTGCTTATCCAATAAATTTGGACGCCATGATATATGTAAAAATCTTTAAAAAATTAAAACATTAAAAGCAAACAAACAATTCATAAATATAATGTCTCAGTCCCTTAGTATACTGTGTAAAGTCTCCAGAGTATGCTGTAATAAAGTTAATCTACTCTTACATCTGCAACTAACAGCTTTAAAATTTTCTATCAATCTTTTTAAAACCTATTATGCCTTTCAACAGTGATTGGGGTAATGTTGAAAATGCCAGTGCACCTAGTAATTTTGTTATAATTGTTTGGATTCAAAATAAGTTCAAAATCCCAACAATATCACTTTTCATTACAGAAATAATTTCCGTATGGTCCTGCACCCATATGACACAAAATTGTGTATTAAGATTCCAACTACCCTTTAATTTAGATTGCTAAAAATAGCCATACAAATTCATTCTCGTTTCACCTCATTTGGGTTCATCGTTCTGTTTTTTACTCGGACAGCAGACCTTTGCTTGAAGTCATACAGTCGGGGATATTTTCAAAAATGTTTCTTTCTCACAGATAAACCAACTGATCAACCGCTTGATAAACCATGGAGAAAACCTCCTGAATGGGACACAAATGTTTGTTGTAAAATTAAACATAAACTGTTTTAACTGTATTTGTCTTCAGAGATATCTCAGTAAGTTTCGTTTTAGCACTTTGCTAGAAATGAATTCCGGGTCTTGGTGGACGCGCGGTGAAGGTCGTCAACAACTCTTGGTCACGTGCGTGCCACCACTGATGCTGCGGGGTTTGGCATCCAACACATCAAAAGATTAAAGCTGTGATATTGCTGAAACATTGCTGAGAGCTGAGTTAAATCACATTCAAACCGATAAACAAACAAACAAATTCGTTAAAAATATAGTGTTCAGTATAATTTAAATTAATTTAATATGTGTGTCTTTCATTTGAAAAAATTAAAAAACTAGCTGCGTCCGATGTTGAATGTACAATTTGCTATATTTTAAAGGTGATTTGTAACTGATTTATTCAACATTGTTATGTCGTATTACTATCACAAAATAAGTTTGGCTGGTGGTGCGTAATTGAAAACAGTGTAACGAATATTTGCGCACCCCAAATCTAAGATTGACATCGACAACTTCAAATAAAATACATTCTAATGCAATGATTTTTAGCTCAAAGGTCATACGTGAAACGACAAAGTGAACTTAATTTTGACTGCCACGTAAAAACTATTAAAGTTGAATACAATTGGAGTTTTATTTTTTCAAAATCTGCAATCTGTGTTGCAAGAAGCGAGCCAAACTCCAAGCGTACTACCCATAATGGTCTATGGACAGGCTGTTTGTAATTTTAACCAAGACCCCCCCTCCCCGATACCGTCAAGGAGGTGGCTTCCATATCAGCCATCTTGGTTGCACAAGCAGCTCTGTGTGTCAAAACAGAGTTTGATTCAAGATATCTTTATCTAGTGATAATGAAATGTGCCACGTATGCGCAGATTATTTATAATGTTAAACTATTTTAACACTGTTTTGCTTAAAAGAAAATACATACCACTACCTCATTTTTATTTAATACGTTAATTGAATTAGAACAGTATATCAAAATTTGAAATTTGGTTGATATTCTATTTGTACTATAGACAATTTAAGGTTCCGAATGTCTGGAATAAATAATCTTGCTTGTTTTACAGTTATTGAAGGACCTAAAAGAGAAGATAGAGAAATATCAACCTGTGAAAGAATTGAAAGTCCCACAGGCTCGTCTTATAATGATTGGACAAGTTGGATCGGGGAAGTCTAGTTTTGTTAACACAATCGACTCAATTTTCAGAGGCTACATAACAAGTCAGGCTTCTGCTGGAATTGCAGAACATAGCTTTACGACAGTAGTAAGTAGACATTGACAAAAGAATTTTTATGAGAAAAACCTGTGAATGTGTATAACACCTTAATGAGAACATCTTAGACGATTTATATTAAAGGTATGGTCTTGTAAGGTGTTTTCGATGGCTGGTTTATTTTTAGTTCTGCCTGTCACGTGCATTACTACTTCCGTGTTTATATATAGAACCAAACCCTAAACCGGAGTTTAAGGGGAGGCTGAGCTTGTTTTGCTGGTAGTAATAAACTCAAGTTAAGCAGAGTGTCATTTATTCACAGGTGGCGAATAATATATGAACAAGCAAATAAATAATTTGTTGCGATATAAATGACAATAATTAAGAAACATAAGCAAAGGTGGGGGTTCAAAAATATGCCAAGAAACATATTACAATAAATATAACGTACAAAAAGTAATAAAATGGTATTAACCAATGTAGTTAATGCGTATATGATGTCACAATTCCCATTCAAACAGCGATCATGTTCGGATTATTAAAATAAAAATATTAAAATAACAACAACACTATGAGCAAAAAAACCACTATAATAGGCGACCTTGTCTTTATTTATGATTAGTATTTGTGATAAGCAAATCCAATTTATATATAAATTAGGTCGATTGTGCGAAGGAGGGGCCATTATGGTCCTCCCTATCCGGGCTATGTGA
The DNA here is from genome assembly GCA_944474755.1 of Limnoperna fortunei. NCBI lineage: Eukaryota > Metazoa > Mollusca > Bivalvia > Mytilida > Modiolidae > Limnoperna > Limnoperna fortunei. The sequence continues at coordinate 39,177,667 of OX104113.1, forward strand.
AATATTAAATCAATATCAGTTTTCACTACTCGATCCGCACTAAAACCCAAAACCCTAACGCTTATGGATAAAGGGAAAGCGATAAACTACCAAGAAAGTATTCATTAATATCTACAAAAAATTCCAAGGCTGGTAAGAGGGTGGGTTTTTTCTTAAACTTTTCATAATAAGATTGAAAAATCAAAACATGAACATTACACTTTGATTGTAATTGGCAGAATGATCGCATACAATCACACAAGCTGTTATTTAATTAACTGACTGATTATGCAATGACCAACTATGCCTTGACTGCAGGTGCCTGACCAGTCTACCCGAATTACATAAAACAAAGATAATTACAATAAAGATTACATAATACAAACTTGTGTCTTGACTGCAGGTGGACACATTACATAACATACTGATAACATAATTTTAGACAACTGCTACATTATATAATACAATGAAAACTACACACGCATAGTTTAGTTTAAACATATTTTATTTGCTCAAATATGCAAATAGGATAAGACACAAGTTAATCAAACTTATGAAGTCTTCTCCAAATATACAGTATGTTACAAAAATATATTGATGGAGCAGCATACATAGTAATACAATTCAAATTATATTATGTTTGTTAGAAATAAACCTTAAGGGATAAAATAAAACATTTGACAAATATTAAAGAAAAAAAGGAATAGAGAGAAAATAGAGGATAGATGATAGATGATAGATGTGATGATGAGTGTGATTTAAAAACATTGTGAAAAGAATCAAACAATCGGGAACCTTTCTGACCCTTTAATATACTCAAAGACGTGCTTAAAAACTAGTTCGTTCTGCTCATTAGTCAAAAGCGAATTACCAAATGTAAGACGTTCTAAATTTACTGGACAATAGATTGGCAGCCACTGAAGGTTTTGAAATAATCTATTCCTAATGTTAGCATACTTCGAACATTCCAAGAAGTAATGATTTGAATCTTCACGATCAGATCCACATCGACAAGATGGATCAGATAAAATATTTACCCTGTATAGGTCATAATTCAATGTTGATGCTGAACATCTTAATTGGGTTAGGACAATATTAAGTTTTCGATGACCATATTCATAGTGTTTTGGAACTCTTCTATGTGGGTTCAAGTTTTTTAATTCAGATTTAAATTTAAATATAGAGTCAACATTACGGAGTGATAGATCTTAACGGTTCCACTGTCGAATAGTTGAAGGTATGAACGATTCATCAGTCAGGGAAAGTCTACAGAAGGGAGTCATAATATTGTTACCATTGCGCAAGGGATAAACTGCCGTGCTTTGTATTGTAGGAGGAATTAAGTTACACAGATATGCTGGTGCCGAGTTGTGCTGTATATTATAGAACATTTGTAACTTCCTGCGTTTCCTGCGCTCATCCAAAGACTCCCACCCAATTTCAGTATAAATATTAATTGCATTAGTAAATATTGGTAGGCCTGTGACTATTCGAGCAGCCTCGAGTTGTAATTGTTCAAGTTTATTGCAGTAGCCCACCCCCATGTTGTCCCAAACTTCACAGGCATATTCAAAAAGTGGTCTTATGAAGACTAAATATAGTTTTTCTAAGTTTTTCCGAGTAATTTTATATTTAAGTTTCCTACACACGCATAACATAATAGATTTGTAACAAACATTTTAGGAAATTGCTACGAAAACTTTTTTATTTAGTAATAAATACATTTTTATCACATGTCATTTTCCGTCATTTCTTACACCCTTCACGCTTTTTGCGCTTCACGGATTTCATCAGTTCTCATTTTCATAACTCAAATCATTGCATTGTATCACACGTATCGTTATAACTAATTTCAGGTACGGTTTACTGAGCTATTGCGCGATAATATAGTTCAATGTTTGCATTTACCGAAGTAAGTACTTTCTATCTGTAATTTTGTTTTGATTATTTTTCAGGTGAAAAACAGTATGTTTTGTATTTCGAAATGTAATTCTTTTGTTATTTGCATTTGAATTAAAATCTAATTCTGTTCATATATTCTTACGAGATCAAGCTGGCTAGGTGAATGATCATATTGTTGTATTCATTACATTATGTGCACGTGATTATGTGTCATAACCATTTATTGTATATGTGTTGAACAAATAAATATTTCGTACTATTATTATAAATGCACATTAAATCTGCTCTCATCTGAATTTTATTATATATTTAACGCATTGTAAATATGTCCAACAATAATAAATTTCTTGCTACTGTTTTAATGGTGTATTAAACAATTTGTACATCTTTGCAAAATAAAAATAACACATAAATCAATGTATTAAGAATTTCGAATATTTTTAAAACAAACGATAACCAGTCCTTTAGCTCAATTGGGATTGCAGATTTAACAAACGGTACAAATGTCATGAATGTTAATAATTTGGGACAAAGATTGCACATCGACTTGATGAGGGAAGTATTCACGAAGTATTACGAATCTGTAATTCCTGTCGAACATTTAAATGATGAAAACGTTTCTACTTTAGCATTGTCTTATTATTGGATTTATGCACTTTTTAATTTTCCAGTTATTTTGTTGTTGTCGCATCATATAGAAATAAAATTATTTAATTAAATTTTTTTAATACAGGTGTCAATTTCCTGTATCTTTCTTTTACTTTAAATATAATTCAAATGTCCAAAAATGTTAACTAAGTCCACTATAAGGCTGCATATGTCAAAAGCAATTGACTTTCCATATTGGGCCTCAAACGTACAGGTTCAACTAGTCCGAGAATCCTCTGCTGTCCAACGCTTTTATTATAAAAATAATAAAAGCGTTGGACGGCAGAGGATTCTCGGACTAAGGTTCAACAAGTTGCGGTCGTATCATGCTGCGCTCGGCGAAGCTTTTTATTCTTTACTGTTATTGTTGGTTATAGTATTAATTACACAATTTCTATTTTCATTATAGGACATTTATCAGATATAACAATACAAACTGACTTCTTGTTTTAATCCTCCAATTACTTTAATTGAGTTTCCCCGATATGGTTACAACCATATCTTTTCTTGTTAATAATTCTAAACTTAAATTTAAATTGTCGTCTGCACTTCTATGTAGCCATTTCCATGTTTTGCTAAAGCGTCATCAGGTTACATTAAGACTTACCATTGGGAATATGAGCAATCTAATTAATATTAAATCTTTCACTTGTTCCCCCCTTTTTGCTATGGTCGCTGCGTGTAACGCAGTTACCAATAACAAAAAGGGGGGAGCAAGTGAAAGATTTAGTTTTAATCAGATTGGAATATGAGGGTCTATAGTGGAGGTATTTTTATTAAAAATATATCCCAAGAGAAGTTTATCACAGTTCAAATGGTCATTAAGTTATTTCAATTTAAGAGACTCTTAAAGGTATTTTTGTGCAATTTGCCTGGTTGACTGCATGTATTTGTGATTTGTAAAAGATACGACACTATTGTTATTTCAGTTAAGTAAAATTCAATGCAGATCTTTCTCTCATGTTCCAATAATGATGTTTTTCACATTATAAAGCCTCAAATTGTTGTCATCCCCTTAGTCATCGAAAACACCTTGACCTTATGTTTTTTTCTGACACGCTATTAACACCATGGTACATCAAGCGTGTATGGTGCAATAAATGGTAGAGGAATCGCTTAAAACTTGACATGACCATAGGTAATTATTGATTTTAGTATAAAAGAATAATTTTGTTTGTTATGTATCAATGCAACAAAAATTTGACCAAAATATACGAATCAGCCCATCATGCGTATAAACATATTTTTTAGATCCGTTACAACTGATCTAATTAACAAGACGATTTAAAACTAAAAATTCTATTCACTAAATCTATAATCTAAATTCTACATAAAAAAGGCAACTACATTGTATATCATATTTCTACATAGAAACAAAACTCAATAAATCTCTCCCTTTCCTCAGACTGCACGTGCATTTTAAGTTAAGCATTTCATGAATATTCATATCTGACCACAACAGAAAAGGAGGAGTGTCATCATATGTTCGATCTCTTCTTATTATCTCTTAATGATATATAATTGTTTTCGGGTAAATTGGGCGAAAAGGTAAAAACCATACTCTACAAGTATTCAAGTATTCAAGTGATAAAATGGCTAATTTAATGCTAAAGAAAATATTTCAATTACAGTTTTTCGTATATGTTAAATCCTCCTAGCTTTAAAATACATTTTTCTGTCCTAATCTAATAAGGAGTAGTAAAGATGAACAAAATTGTATATTAATGCGCTTTTGACCTCGCTAGATAGGATCATCGATTCAATTTTATTTCTTGGATTATTTCACGATTTATAGGGTATGCTTAGTATTTTTTTTAATGCATTCTTATCTTTACAAAATAAAATGTATATATCGGTGTTTCTTTTATTAATTTGTTAAGATAATTTGATAATAAAAAGATTTTGTTACGTTATATTACGTAATGTATATGTTAGAAAGACTTGTTCAGTTCAATTTTATCATTATATTTTTTTTTGTGGATTATTTCATGCTTGATAGAGCAAGCTTCATATCTTTTTTGCATTCGTATCTTTACATAAAAATGTAGATGATTATAAATTTGACTTCATCGATAATTTTTGATTTAATTTCTTTTGTTATGTCAGAATTTTTAGGGTACTTAAGCCTTGTAGTTTTTATGCAGTTTCTAATCTTCACATAATAGAATGTGAATGTATTTGTTTTTATGGGAATTCATATGATGATTTGATAAAAATAATGCATTTTAAAATTTTTTAGTATTACGTAATGCATGATCGATAATTTTCAGTATTATTTCTGGATTATTTCAACAGGCATGTTATTTAAAGAAATTTGATTTTCTGAATGAGTGAAAAATGTCATAGACATTGGTAGGGAAAATAAATTTCTTTATAATAAGAAAAAATACACAAAAGGTTTGCATTTTTATATAATTCAAGATTTAGTTTTTTTATGTAGAACTATTTTAAAGAAGCAGTTATATTTAGATACTTATAGAATTATATTAAACCTACCTCTAAGATCGTATATGAAGTCCTTTAAACAAACAGAAATTAAAAAAAGCTATATGAAACTTTTGAAAAATAATAATACAATAGAAAAACTAAAAGCTAAATGAAATATTGAAAAATGTATATAAAAATACAATAGAAAAACAATTCAGTTACATTCCAATAAAGGTCATCAACAGTTGTAATATTTGAAAATAATTCTAGAAGTTAATAATCTCATAAATTGTTTTGCAAAAACAGAGGCATATAATTACATGTCTCTGGCAAAAATAAGACTCTTCTATATATATATATATTTTTTTACAGCCTGAAAATATTATTAAGTTCTTAGCAATGTTGATGCACATGAACGTTAGTTTGACGTTTGAATACATTTTAACTGCAAATTTTTTGAAGAAAAAATTTTAATTACTGTAAAATTAAATCAATTGAAATTGTAACTTGTCGGTATTTTTCTTTGATCTTCCGAGGATGCCCGACGGAAGTACGCGATAATTGTCGATCTTACCGCCCCCTTTTTTTCCCCACAGAACAACGTGATTATGTGATTTCGAAAAGGTCCATGTATTGTTATTGTACGGTAAACATTTGTTTTTCCTACACATTGCTTTTTTATTACAATACTCTTTGTCTAAGTTGAGATATTATAATCAAGATGATTATTTCTTGCCTTGCACAATCGTCTATATGTGTAACCTTTTACAGCATATGATGAAATTTGAAATAAAACAGGTTGAACAAAAACTCGGATACACCTATAACATATAAATCGAACATCTCTGGATATGGGTGTAACCCATATCATTTCTTGTTTACAAATGAATCAATTAATTACTTGCCAATATACAGCTGCTCTGATTCCACTAACCCGTATCAATATCATAATTATGACAATATATATCGGACATCTGTAAGATATCTTTTAGTGTATATAAGTATTTCAGTTGAGTATAATATTAATAATATTTTTCTAATATCTGCATGATACCTTTAATTAGATTAATTAATTTAATTTTAAAGGTAAACATATAAAATGCATATAAGCATAATTTTATCCTTTTTGAAACAGTATCGAATGTATCAAGTAAGAAATGAAGTTACCAGTAAGCAAATGAATTTTAGACTCCACGATACAAGAGGACTGGAAGCTGATCAGGGAATAGATACCCATGAAATGTGTTACTTACTTGATGGACACGTTCCAGACAGACACCAGGTGAGTACAGAGAAGGAATAAGATTATTTCACATTTTGAGTAGGTCAAAATTGAACGATTGCTTGCTTTACATTTCGTGTAGCAATTTTGACAAATAATGACAGTTGCTTATTTTTAGACATGTTATGTTTAGTGCAATGATCCACACTTGGTTTTTTTGCTTATATTGTCCATTTTCTCTTGTTTTGTTTTGTTCAACAATAGAAAAAATTAGTGACGCATGTTAGTTATATTTATCAAATTATATTTTTATTTTTTTGGGGGGCCTCGGTGGCCAAGTGGTTGAGGTAGTTCGTCTACTATTGATCACGTACGTGGGTCGACTTCAATCTTTATTGACAAGAATTACCAGTTTTCGTACGGAAGTTCGGGGGTTTTCTCCGGATATTCCGACTTCCTCCCCCAATAAAAACTGGACGCCATGAAATAGCTGAAAAAGTTGCGTTAAAAACTATTCAATTCAATTTTAAAGGCTGGTTCTGATGTATTGCTGTCAATGACGAGTTATCAACAATTTACTCAATCAAATAAGACTGCAAAGCATGTAGATGAGTAGTTCATGTATGTTGTATCAGTTCCTTTCACGTTGAAATTTCATTTAATCTGCAAGATAGGAAGGCATTAATAAATGCTAAGAATATAAAGGTTCTGACGTACTGTTTACTCTGATGTCTTCGCACTATGACAGTATCAGTTTACAATTAAAGCATTTTTGAGCACATCGATTTTTTTTCGCATTATCTTCATTTCTATGAATATTACAACCACACTGTTTAGTTAAGAAATACAATGATATATAACTGATTTACGGTTTCAAATTTTGACCTAATAGGGAGAAATACTACTGTTAAAATCACGAAGTAGCTGGCGGGTCTTACGATTTCACTGTATGAATATTTATTTTATAAAGTTATCCTTTGATTTGGTATTTTAAAAGCAGCTTTAAACGTTTGTCTCAAACATTCTGGCTTTAAGTAGCGATTTTATATACTTCTATTTGGTTGAATCTTATAGTTTATTGATGCAATTCTCAAATTTGTCAACTTCAATACATGTTTTCAAATGTAAAATAGTGTCACGGTGGCTGAGTGGTTGAGATAATGTTACGTACTATTGATTACGCTCTTGTAAACATTTGAAGTTGCGGTTTTAATCTTTACTCGGGCAGTGTGGGCTCGACTCAGCCTTAATGGTGCTTTTTGCCGGATACTTTGTTTTCCTTGCCCCATAAAATCTTAACGCCACGATATAGGTGAAAATTTGCTGAAAACGGCATTAAACCTAATTTCCATATTAATGGGCGAATGCGCGATTGGAGACAACGAGGCACTGCTTACAACCAGAACAACATCCTAGGCACTACAGCGTTAGGCGGTGGTGGTGTTACAGTGTGGGGAGGCTTTTCATACGACTGTAAACTGAATCTGTATGTGGTTGCTGGGACAACGACTGGGCAGAAATATCGAAATGACATCATTAAGGATATTATTGTTCCACATTTTAACAATCATGCTCTTGGTAACAGACCCATTTTATGGATGACAACGCAAGACATCACTGAGCTGCAATTGTACGTGATGTTAAAAGGGAAGTTATTGAGCATCTTCTATGGCCATCCATGTCACCCGATATGAATTCAGTTGAACATTTGTGGGATATCATTGGCCGTTAAATCAATAACAGAGCACCTGCTTGTCAAAATGTCCAAAAACTACGTGTTGCCATTCAAAATGAATGTAAGAATTCACCACATGCTACACTTTGTCGTTTAGTCAACAGCATGACGAAGATAGTTAATGAACTGTACCGGAAGCGTGGTGATTACACGACTTAATTAGTACTTATGCGTTTAACACATTTCAAAGTGACTTTTCTTTCCCTGAACGTTGACCTGTGAAGATGAGTATTGAAGTATGCAATCAAACTTATTTTTTGACTAATGAAAGTTATGTTTTTTATATCTTTGCTTTGAACATTTTTTCATCAAACAATAAGTAAAGCGACTGTAAACATGCTGTTTGTATGTTTTATTTGTCATTAATGTTCAATTAATTGTCATTTCTTTAAAAAAATATTTAAAAAATATTAAATCTTAAATGAATCCCTGGAAAATAATAGGGTGTTGCTTAACTTATGGCGAGGTGCATATATTGCAACATCATAGGTGCTTCTGATTTTGTAGTCGAGTTCTAGGGTTTACAAATGCCTTTTTGGAAGGGAGTCAGAAGCATATTTTCGTGTACTAGTACATGAAATATAAATAGTAGTTGTAATGTTATCTCCCGATAAATTTCTTTATGATGATTTTCAAATGCATTTAAGTTCGGTTTCATTATTTTACCGTTCAAATTCTACTTGTCCAATTTTAATCTAACAATTTTCAAGCAAACACTGATAGCCAAACAGTCATAAGTACAAATGTGTGCATACATGTCAATTTTGTTTATAAAATTACATAAGGTTGAACTTGTATATCAAACAGCTATATTTGAGAAGAGCATGTAGACAGTTTTTTTTATCAATTAAGGTCACACAAAATAAATTTCTTGTTCAACAGACCCGACCGCACATGTTTAATCGAAATCGAAAAAATAATATTAAAAAAAAATTTCCGCTCCCCGCTCCCGGAAAGTCATCCGGAATTTTTTTTATTTTACTCTTTGAAATCGTAATCTTGTGAACGCTTAATGTAACTGCCGTTTTATTGCATCACAAACAAAAATATTGATGTATTTTGACAAAGGAAAAGAAACAATCATACCGTTTTAGTAGTGTGGATATTTGTGATAAAGGAGGCATGGTTGTCCAAAACACGGCGATTTATTTTAGTGGTGGTGCATTGGCATAGCTTTTTCAAAGATGTGTCAAAATCAAACATTTCGACCTTAGCCGTTAGCGCCGACATAATAAACGTAAAACGAGGATACAGAAACATTTATATAAAAAATGTGAAATAAAAGTTCGTGAGTAATATTTGTATTTATAGTAGATAGGATGTTGGAGCGGGATTGCTAGATGGATGACCAAAAAACTTAATTCGACTGACACTTTGAAACTTTTGGTTGCAACAGCATGGTGAACTTTTAGCCTCAGTATACATAATGAAGCACATTGGATTTCTGTTTATCTCCACCAAGATAAAAAAAAACGACCACAGAAACTACAATGCTTACTAAATTTGTTGACATTGTTGCAAGGGTTGTGATATGTCCAAAAACAAGAAAATGAAATGACTGGTTATGGTTGTTCAGTGTTATTTGTGGAAAAGTTAAAGTAATTTTTATTTAGAGTCTGCATATAACTGTTTGAACTGGTTGTTGTCTTATTGTCATTTTATATATATATCTCTGTTTTCTAATGGCTTGCATGGGAATTTTTTCACTCAAATATTGGACATTTGACACCATGTATCTATAATTTTGGATTGTCTTTAGTTGTTCGATCAAAAGGGAAAGTCTCACTAAATGGGAATATTACAGCAAACACAATGAATGGGATATAACTTATTTTATGACATTTTAAAATTCATTCCTCTAGAAATCTCCATCAATAAATGATGTACAGTGTAGCCAGTTGTGCATTTAAAATAAGGTCTAAAAATATATTTTTGCAAATGAAGATGAAACATGCATTCTTTTGCTTCCAGTTGTCTCTAATGCTTTGAAAGTCATATATGTAATATGTTGTATATGACCTACAATACTGAATTGTTTAAAAGGTGTAATTGATTGTACATAGTTTGAATAATGAACCCATAATTACAAAATATAATTCATTTATTCATTTACATGCTTTGGTAAACTTCAGGTAATCATAGTATGCCAAATTTTGAAAGAAAATAACAATGAAACTGAATTTTATAAATATATACATTGATGAAAGTACATTTTCTTATTTAAAAAAAAATAAAAATAAAAAAAAGTTATCGCTCGCCTCAAATTTTTCTGTTCGCCTATGATTTTTTGAAAATCCAAATAATAATATTAAAATTATTATTTCGCTCGCTCGCCCCGTTTTAAAATGACAAAAATCCGAAGAACAAGAAATTAAATTGGTGTGGCCTAATATCTCCACCTTCAATTAAGAGAGACGTAATAACTGTGATAGACAAACAATGTATGTGCCTGAAGATATTTGAAAGTATTTTACACTTTTTGGCTAATAGTAGCAGTCGGTTTTTCTCTGGTTGTATTAGAATAGGGATGTATATGAATACCAAAACAAAAAAATATACGGCATATAAAGAAAGAAATACAAACAACAAACAAATTTTAACAATACCTGAACATAAAAGAAATAAATTCTTTCTATTTAAAGAAGACTGGTAAAGATTAATCACTGTAGAACCCAATTTGATATCCGCTCGGATTGTCGACATCATTTTCTTATTAGCAATATATAACAAAAAAGACAAGGTCTGAAGACCCGAAATAGACTAGATATCAATATGACTACACCTTTTTTAAAATAAACAAATTAAAAGTTATTAGCCTCCAAAATCTCCGAAGTAAATATTTAATTGATGTTGCCAGCGTAAAATTGTAAGAAATCATTTGAATTATTTTTGCACGATTAATAAGACTAATACTTATCTGTTACACAGTTGAGATCGTGACTACGTAAATGTTATCGGCGCCATCGATTGTGAGTTGTTTGTTTGTTATAGGGTATTTGTCATACGAATACATATACTTGACAAAAACCTGGTTCTATTTAAGGTTGTTAGTACCTGAATAAAAAGCCTTGAAAATTTGGTTTAGGTCAACACTTTTTCTGGTAGCCTATAGGTGACATATGCCAAAAGTAATTAAATATATAAATACTACGTTCGAATAAAATTTCAATTTTAGTGGGGTTTTTTTATTTTTTTTTTATTTTCCAATGATACACAACTATTCTTCTATAACTTAAAGTTATTCGATTCCAGTTCAATCCATCTATGCCAATATCTCCAGATACGCAGCGATTTGTAAGAAATCCAGAATTAGCGGACAAGATCCACTGTGTAGCGTTTGTTCTAGATGGCAGCACTGTTGACAAAATACCAGAAAAAATAATAGAGAGAATGAAGAATTTACAAATACAGATTAACGAAAGAGGTTTATTAAAGTTTATACTCTGTTCAATTTAAAAAAATGCAAATCGTGTTTCTCATATGTGTAGTTGTAAAATGTAAACAAAACAGTTTCTACAATAGGACAGTTCTTGTGATTTGCGAAAAACAATGTAAAAAGCAAATAACAATGATTTGAATTGTGTTGCATGTAAATAGTTCAAATATTGCAATACAATACAATTAGAATCAATTAGAATCATTAAGACTTCAAACAATTCTCGTTAAAATATCTTTATAAAGAAATCAAATTATCTTTTTTTAAGTTGCAGTCCTATGATTTTGTACTTTCTTTGGTTTATTTTTAGGAATACCTCAGGTTGTTTTGCTCACGAAGATCGACCAAATCTGTCAGATGACCGGTGATGATTTGTCACAAGTGTTCTACAGTCCTACTGTACAAGAGACAGTGGACAGAGTCTCGAAAGTGATAGGTCTTCCGAGATCACATATCTTTCCAATAAAGAATTACGAGTCCGAGATGGAACCCAATAATGATGTGAGCATATTGACACTGCTTACCTTACAGAGAATGCTGGATTTTGCAAACGACTACATGAACAGCTATTTAAATCAACCAAAATATAAGGGCCCAAAGTTATGAAATAAACTACGACAGACGCGCGTTTCCTCCAATCAAGACTTATCAGGGGCGATCAAACCGAAAAAATACTAAAAATCCAAAATCAGAACTTTTATTACCAAAATTCCAAAAATGTTAGACAAAATCCGTCTAAGGCATCTACACCATGCGATTAGAAAAGTCTTAGAATTCATATCATTTTGAGAATAACATATTAGTCCAATTGACAATTGTTTTCTTATTTAAAAGAACAACAACAACACTGTCTTCGCAACATGTGTATTCTAAATATTTTCACACTTTGGTCCATCTTTTCAATTAGTTTAATGGCCAAAAATCACGTAACTTGTCCTTGTTTTGTTTTCTAACAGATCGCTGTTTAAAATTCACACCATTCGGCTTTGCTTCCACATACAAAAACAACTTTATTCTATTCAAAGAGCTTATTTGTTTGTATTATTAAATTCTAGTATCTTCCTTTGCAACAGCATATGTGAATATCAACTGTAAAGCATATTTGTAAATGAAAATATATATGTCACCAATTATCCGTATTACAGGTTTAGATTTTGCGTGTTTACATAATTGATCTTGATATGAACTCAGAGACCTTTCTAATCTTTACAATACTCTGTAAAGAAATAATAACTGGTATTTGAATTTTGTAAACTTTAAGTCATGTTTTTTAAAATTATATAATCAATGTTTATTAGCACTTATACCTTATGAATGACCAGTAGCTACAATGACAATGAAAAAGTCTTGATACGCACTATATAAGATTAAGGTAATGTATTCTGATAATAGAGCTTGACGTGACGCGCATGATTGCATCAGTATGCAAGTATTTCAGGTGCAAAGCGAGGCATAAATATTATCACTCACTTCCAAAACCGTCTTATCATTTTTTAAAGCTTGTTTGGGCAACAACAAACACCAGGGCTTGGGTTTTCCATAATGTAACAAAACATGGGTAGATGAATGATACCCTCATGAGCCTCAGGCTCTATTATCAGAATGAGACTCACATTGCACATATTATTACGATATCTTTTGATTAGAGTAGATTCTATTACACGACACTTTCTGCAGAGGGTATCATTATGCACTAAAAAATGAACTAAACAATAAATGCAAAGACATTCTATCATAAGATATATAGACATATTGTAATTAAAATAAATATTACACCGGAAACGTCTATACGCCGTTTCCAAGATATGTAGTTAGTTTTATCTTATCACTTGATTTATGTTATCACGTGATTTTATTTTATTTATCACGTCACTTTTCTCCACGCACCGTCATTTAGCGTCCCCTTTCCATAAATTTATGTTCAGTGGGGTCTTTGCACCCCGGCACAAGACGGCAGAGGTTTCGTTTTTGCATCGTCTTTCTTAAGCCGCCCCATTTAGTTTTAAATGTTGCCGCTTTCAAATAAAAGTGCCCTAAATTTTTGATTCACGTGATCGAAACTCCAATTTTCACCTCCTTTATCCATCGTTGCCAACAATTTTGGTACTGTTTAATTGTTGCTGGCCTCCAGGAAGAGAGTATGATTTAGAGTCTTGATAAGCCTTTATTTTGCTATGAGGTCCTGATACATTGCAAGCGACAAAGGAAATTATTCTTGATGAAGGGTGGGCAACTCCGGAGTGAGGCTCTTCAATAAGTCCTTGTGACCTGGAAACCTGGTAGGATAAGACATCAAAGCTGGAAATAACAATGAAAACAAATTCCGAGTTTTTCAAACTGGTAATATCAATATTGCCCTCACTAAATTATCATTATATATTTTATTCAAAACTTTCTAATTATGGTAAAAGAAGATAAAATATAAGGTTTCTTATTAAGTTGATAATAAAGAAAAGGTATCTGTACGTATTGCGTCAAGATCAAAACTCCATGAGACAAATTATTCAAGTTTGTCTAGATTCAAACATATCTATAGCTGATAAGAAATCATGTTTACATTTTCTCTGGAAAATACTCGCTTTAAGTTTCAATTCACAAGAATATGAAAACCGTTTTGACAGAAAATCAGCATTAACATTAAACTTGCCAGGTATATATTGGGCTGAAATAAATATTTTTCTATCTAAACACCCATTTCATATTTTTATGAATAATTCATCCGTCACTTTGAAAGTCTTGCCTCCAATATTGTAAATGTAGGTTACAGCTGAGGAATTGGCACTTTTAATACTTATATTGCATGACCTATAATTTGCAAAGATTTAGGAGCATAAAAATTGCCAATAATTCGAACATATTTATGTTATTTTGTACTTTTCTTTTGTCTAACATACATTGTTTCACTTTCATTCAAAATGAGTTCCCATGCTTTAGGTGTGACATCTGTTTCAACCCAAAACTTAACAGAATTTTGCCTTATAAGCTTTGATTTAAATGTCGGACATTCTTCAGGCACCATCTTTTTTCTTTTAAGGTCTATTTGGAAAAAGAAAAGTAGATATCAAAAATTTTTATGTTTTATTTTGTCTCTTTCCAGACTTCTGCTATGTAAAGGTCCATTTAATACAGCGTTGAATACATGAACAACCAATCCAATCTGGAATGCAAATTTGCAAATTGTCACCAGTTTTTGCTGTAAAATAATGTTGTCAAATTTCTCCGTGTTTGACAACTTTTAATTCTACAGAATCAGATATCAATCCGGAGTACAAAATTCTGCTTCGTATGAACCGTTTATATAATAACAACTTCTAATGCCATTAGTCTGAATAGACCAAAGACTGGTTTCAAAACCTTTGTAAAGACTGGGGCAGATTCAATACCAAAGGGAAACACTATGAAACTATTCAAATTGTTTCTCTAGAAAAAGATACGTATTTTCTAAATTCTTGATGTATCGAAATACTGAAATATTCATCCTTCATATCAATAGAGAACATCAAATCGTTTTTTGAATCAGATTTAAAGCATAAGACAAATTTTCTTGCTTGAAATGTTTGTACTACATAAATTGATTTAGCTGTTTTATATTAATAACAGTGTCAGGCTATTGTCCTTTTTTAGTATAAGAAATAAATTAGATATGAAATGTTCTAGTATATATGAAATTTCTCTATAGCCCTTTCTCAAAAAATGTTTCACTTCATGTTATATGAGGTCACTTTTATTTTCAGTAAAAAAATCGAATTTGGAATTTTGATTAGAATGATTGTTCCGTAAATTTAATTCTATAACAACATCTAGAATCCACTTATAAGCGGTTATTTTCTTCCAATAATCTATATTCAGTGGTATTCGGTCCTCGACCTCTTCATCTTGGCATTTTTGGATTACCTCTGCCCCTCCAGGTTGGGAATCTGCTGCCCTGCATGACTTGGATTTATGCCAACATTAGTTCAGAGCCAGGATGATCCATAAAAATGTTTCATAATCAAACAAATAAAACTTTTTAAAATCATATCGTACCCCTTGCAATTAAGTTCATATGTGCGAAAAAGCTAAAACAGATTTTACCCCGGAAAGCAGTTGAAATGAAAAACTACAATATTGCGGCAAAATTGACCGAAAATTTTAGTTGTAATAATCTCATCTGAATTACACTGACAAAATGTCTAACCTCCCTCTAATCGTTTTAGGCTCAATTTTCCAGCCTCTAATAAATATCCTCCCAAATATCAAACATTGTCAATCAATAATGTTAATTTTAAATTTTTCTATTTTCAGTACTTCAACATCCAATCAGATGCCTCCGTGTATTTTCTTCTGCATACTATCTTGGGGTAAAAAATTTCTCGGTGTCACGTAAACAAATAATTAGGCTATTGCAACCTACATGCAACACTGAAAGTGTCAGATTGAGTTTTAAATTTTATGGTATCATCCTTAGGCAATATCCAAATGTTGCCCAAAATAAAATGAATATATCTTCAAGGGTTGTTTTTTCTTTTGAATTTTCTTTAGGCCATCCTCTATCAAAATTTTTCATCACGTTTTTCGACAAAAATGTGTTGCTGCCTGGTTATATTCGAGTTATTGTTCTTTTTTCGGTCGTTACTTGTATATTTGGTACACGGGTCAATTCTGGAAATGTTGATTTTTATTCAACATTTTTTCCCGAATAAAAATCTTAAGGCTGAAAACGAATTTCTCGTAGAATCTGCGAAAAACTACATTTTTGAAACAGATTAGTTAGCTATGATTATACTTAGTCAGTCATATTTTATGTACGTATGCCAGAAGCAGTCCCATTAAAGCCAACTGCATTCAAGGTTAACAAAGGCGATGCCATTCATGGATTCAACATACCAAAACGCTTAAAACCCCAAAAGAGGTCAAATTTAAAAAGTCGCCTAAGAGGCTTTATCCTAGCATAACATATGTGTTTTTGATGTCAAACGCTGCATTTGAATGTATAAAACAATTTTCACAAAAATGTCATCAGCAAAAATAAAAGACCGCACAAACTCGTCTTTGTAGCTCACCATAGTTTTCAAATGAATAAATACGTATATTTTAGAAACAGACTATAATTTTTCAACAAATCTTTGTTAATAAACAATTTATACATAATTTGACATTCTGCGATGAATAAGAATTTTAAAATTAAAAAATTGATCAAGAAATCAAGTACTCTGGGAAAAATCTCCGTTTCATATAGGTTACAAAAGTGCATATAGGCATATAATATGGTTGGCAATACGTAAAGTATTGTTACCCTACCTATAAACCCCCATTATCTGAAAGCATATAAGAGAGACGAAGAAGCCGTTAGAAAATTGTGTAATTACTTTAGATCTTCTTATTTGATCAAGATAATGGGAAATAAATTGCATTGATTGTATCTTAGTAGAATCAATTAAGACGGACTCATTTCAAAATTTGACAGACATTTAACAACATATATGATTAAATTCGACGATTGTAGACAAAAAATATTCATTTGACTTTCGGTTATATTCTCTAAATTTAATAAAGTCTGTATAGTAGAAAAGAAATGAAACTGTGTAGATACGATACAATTATAAAATCGTGAGGCTGCTCCATTATTTTGTCGCGCCATATTGTATACCTTAAATGATTCTTAGATACTGAATGAAAAAGTCTGAGGTAAGGTAAACAACCAGGAGAAACTGGTGGAAATATTTGAATTCAAACAACTATTTTGGGACTGTACAGGTTTGAAATAATATTGTAGAATGCTAAAGGAACTTTGATAATTTGTTATATGGAACATACTAATTGAAATAACAATAAAAATAATACATGTAGAACTGAAATTGACTTCTGTACTTTTACTACAAGTACTATTTTTAAAAAGTCTACATAAAGGTCTGTTATAAGAGCTATGATATTGTTGCTACGAATACCGTAGACGTGACTGCCATATTGAAACATTATCAAACATGTAAATATACGTACTATGACCATTTTGTTCACTGACAAAACAATAATAAGCAAACAGGTGAAAATAATGTTGAAGAATATCTCGGATCAATGTTAAAGCATTTCAAGCAATTGTTTATTTCAAGATGATATTTTTCAACTTCGTTCTTTCAACTAAGCAAAGTTGATTTGACTATTTGAACTGGAAAAATTAAAAAATAAAACAAGTTCAATCGCAGATATTTTTAATGGCCATTTGCATATGTTGCACGCTAAATTATGTCTGATAAAGCAGGAGCAGTTTTAGTCCTAGAAATAATACAAACAACACCAAAGCTAGCGCGGATACGCACTTTAGTCATGAGCTGCACGATATGCAGCAGTGTAATATTGTTGTATTAAGCTTTCGCATTTTGGTTTTCGTTAAAAACACCGAACTCGTCTAAATGCAGAATAATTCAAAAATGTGTCGTACAAGAAATGGTATCATTACCATTTACTTAGTGCTGTCCCTTTAAGATGTTTAAATAAAAAAAATCATCACATGCATTTAATATTCCCTATATATTCTTTCTTTTCTAATACAAAATCCAAGATAATCACCACCGCAGGGCTTTTTAAAACTATTTTTAAACTCGCATAATAGTCTGTTGATATTTAGAATCTGGTGTTATTCGTTTAACATCAGTGTTCACTAGTTATGTATTTAAAGCGTTTGAATAATTTGAGTTTTGGATAGTTCAATGAAGTAAACTCTGGCAAAGATAGTACATAGATAGACATTCG
Organism: Limnoperna fortunei; assembly: GCA_944474755.1. Lineage (NCBI taxonomy): Eukaryota > Metazoa > Mollusca > Bivalvia > Mytilida > Modiolidae > Limnoperna > Limnoperna fortunei. The sequence continues at coordinate 39,195,745 of OX104113.1, forward strand.
ACAGTTTACACGTAATACTTGTTATACAGCAAATAAATAAAAAAACAAAAAAGAGAGCAGAAAAATAATGCAAATGTATGCGAAACACTACATATTTATACTTTTCTGAAGCTTATGTAGATGTTCTTCAGATAAACTGTGACATAGGATACTGTACCTAAATAAATAACAGGCTACCATCATGTTGGTGTGTCGCGATAAGTATATTAGACAGATAAAGTTTATTGTGATGCATTACACTATGTGAGCTATTTGCTTCGTCAATTTATGAGCACAAACTAAATCGTTCAAAATATGTACTTTGGTGAATAATGATTGCTGCAATAAATATATATAAATTATTTATGGTCAATCCCCTTTCCAACAAAAAAACTCAGAATGAAAACAAATCTTTAATAAAGTATACGAAACAATTGAAATCGTACTGTAGTTATCGAACCTTTTTATACCTGGCACTTCTAATTTTGAAAACTTGCAAAATGAACAATTATATATTGAATTTTATTTCTGAATACATTTTCATGAAATAAAAATGAAATATTTTAGTTTATTATATTGTCATCAATGAAATACTGCGATTTTCCAGTGAAATAAATTCCGGTAAAACACAAAATAAATTCCGGTAAAACACAAAATAATATTCAGTCTTTCAATTCCCGTATGGTGCAGTCACAATGAATGTCCTTAGCGGCGTCACTAGCTAACATTGACGCGCAAGAACATTGAAAGCAAAGTTCCCCTACGTTTTCTACGACATGTGTAATATTCTTCAATGTACAGGATCATTCATTTAGCATCGTAAATATTGAAAATATGATCACTCGTGCCGAAACGCAGTTCCATTCACTTGCTTCAATTGATGCGTAATGCGGAATTAAAGAGTTAAAAACATTGCGATTACTTCTATATGTCTGGACGGTATCTTCGTTTGAACAATCACAATAAGATTTAATATGATGGTAGAATCTAATCCCATGTAACAACAGATAATTTCATTTTAAGTTTTAAAGATTGTAATTGAGTATAACATTAAAATACACATATTAAAAATAGATAAAAACGAAAAGAATTTCACTTTGAGGTAAATGTACATGCAATCGAATGGCCATAGCTATATATGATAAATAATTATAATGTTGACATGGATTTTGCCATTTTAAAATTATTGTTCTAATGTATTTCTGTTAAAAGTAAATGTCACAGTATATTAAACAGTGAGCCGGGTTAACTGCATGCAGTAATGCAATAATGAGCATGCATTTAATTTAGACCTTTAATTTAGTTAATGTTGCAAAGATTGTAATTGAGTATTACATTCCAATACAGATCGTATAAGACTTCTCTTTTGATAATACACATATTAAAAATAGATAAACACGAAAACAAATTAATTTGGTGGTAAATGTGGATGTAATCGAATCGCCATAACTTTCTACGATAACTAAAATTCCTTTTTTGAGATAAACGTATTTCGGTTGAAAGTAATTGTCTGAGTATATTATACAGTCATAGAATGCTGTCAAAGGAACAATTATCTAGTTGATTTAATAATAAATGCCTCTTGGGTGTCGATCTTTGTAAAATACGTGCGTAAAATGTTGATAATTGCGTCCACGGAAGTATTTGTATTGCTTTGTGAAACAGTGTCTGGTCTATAGCACAATTATACAACTAAAACGAAAACTATCCTATTTGAATATTTATATCGTTTCTGACTTTTTAAAGAATGAATGTACCATTTTAATTCCAACAACTATCACGTTTATCCTGCTCTGGAGATACATGTTTTTTCCACTTTATAATATCAAATCACGTTATTAACTGATATTCAGTTCAGTATTATGAAAATAGGTTTTTGATAACTTTGCATGCATATACAAATTATGAGGTACCTAATAGTTTTGGACAGGTATTGCATATACCAGTAAATGCTTAAGTGAATAGTTTTACTTCGGCTATTCAAAAACTTTGTTTTTACTAAAAAATCGACGGGTAGCAGTAGTTTAAATTTACATTATAATGTTTTCTTCAGTTTTTGTTTTTAAGAGTACTACATGTGAAATCTCTCGTGTTTTTTTCTGCTTGAGAAATGCCTATCGTGTGGATTCGGGGTATTTTTCTAGTAAGCACAAGCTTTAGGTTGGAATCCTCGCTTGTTTTGTTCCTCGTTTACACTTTGTCATCAACTGTATCTAATTGACAACATATTTGTGATGTTTGGAGGAAACGTTTTCTAACCGACTGTTGAAATTCCAATGAGTAAATATTATGCTCCTCTTTTTGCTGACCTATTTTTGTAATTTTATGAGGTTCCTAAAAAGACTGCTGAAAAAGAAAATAAAAGACATTGTGCCTGACCTCACATTTCAGATTCTGCTATATTGATAATGAATTGTCTTTGGGCAATGCTAAATATACTGACTCTGCATTTAATCCACCCTAGCAAATTTGACACCATAACACCTAGCTCGGCCTCTTACTTATTCCTTCTTGAAGTAGGCTCTGGAAAACTACAAACTAGACTCCATGACCAACATGACGACTTCACACTTCAAATTTTCAACTACCGGTTCATCGATAGCAACATTTCAGTAGTTCTGACGTATGGTGTGTATATTTCACAACTAATAGTTATGAGACGTCCTGAAATCGGTATTTCGAGTTTCTACCCTGTCACTGCTATTGACTATTATGCTACTCAAATAGTGGTTTTGTTGTACCTAGTTGATATTCTATGGCCATAACCGGGACTGAATTAATAATGGAAACCTAACTCTCAAACGACGATCAGACATTTTTACGCTGTCATAGGTAGTCTTTCCTATTTCAAAGACGAACTTTTCCTTGTACATGACAAATATTGACTTGACTGGTGTCTAATTAGAGGCAGAGGCTTCATACGCATCTGGAGAATAAGAGTACACCTATGGTTTTTATTCTGATCGGGTAACGCAGTTTCTATTTTTTGCGTTTTTAGTTTTTGTTTTGTGTTGTATATGTTGTCCCTTGACTTTCTGCTTCCGTTGTTCAGTCGGGTTCCTTTTTTTTTATTCCCATAAGAATAAATTGATTAGATTATCCACTTCATAACTGTGCATGGTAGCTAACTGCCATATCAGCCTATGTTATAAAAACTGGAAAATAGTTTTGTTCAATATGACGTTCTAAAGAATTTTATAAGACCCCAATATCTGAAAGTGGATGAGAAAGGACATGACCGTATGATAATTCTAGAATTATTGAAGATCATCTTAATATCTTAATACAATGGGAAAATAATCACATTGTATCATGGTAGAATTAGTAAAGTTGGATTGAATTCAAATTTGCAAAACATTTGCAACTATAAATAAATGCGAGAAATCAGACTGAATAAATGCTCGATTGATTATATATTTGGTAACTTTAATGACGTGATAAACAAGAGGAAACAAATTGTTTCAAGGCGGCAATTTACAAGTGCTAGTTGCTACAAAGACAAAATACAATCAAAACAACGGAGAAATATTACAAATGTATGAATGTAAAACACAACATGTTAACATTTCTTAGAAAACTTTTCCCACATTCTATGTATTTAGACGTTCTTTATATATTTAATTTATGAAATTAAACAAGGATTTGTTAAAGGAGCTACGACATTCTGGCTAAAGCTAGGAAGTGTCTTCTTGTCTTTCTACAGCATCGCAGTATTTAAACATTTGATGTATCTGTTCATGATACAACTAATTATAATTTATACTTCATTTTACTGGAAAATAATTATGAAAAAGGTGAAAGTAACAACATTGAAAGGAACTCCCATCTGTTATAAATGGTAAACCCTTTCAAGCAGTCTATAATAGGCATGTGTCCACTAATGTGTATAAAGTTTGTTTCTAATGCAAGCTAAGCTACTAAACGCAAACGCTAGAATGGTCTAAGATCTCTCAAAAAATAAAAACATCATAATCAGAAGACGATTTTCTTCTACAACACTAAATCAAACTACTACCAGTTTCTATTTTTTGCGTTTTTAGTTTTTGTTTTGTGTTGTATATGTTGTCCCTTGACTTTCTGCTACCTTTTCTGTATATTACTATTAATGTTGAAATAGTACCCATATAACAGACCTCAATTACCTTCTCAACCCCTACCTACTGTTGATAGCATATTGGAATAATGTCATAATTCTTCGTCGAATACTTACATTGTAAATCATTTAATAAATCTTGTAAGTTAAACATTCGATTTAAAAATACTTTTTAAATTCAAAGCCATTTGTATAGAGAACTATGAATGACAAAGATTAATATTGACACTACAGAAGGCCATCACAGATGGTCGAAAATTTTAGTCATATTTATAAATATATTTATTTATTTATAATAGAAGCGTCTCTATTTGTATCGTTGCATAATCCGCTAGACGTATATATGGTTTTGTTTTTTATGTTCAATAGTCATGTTGGAGATCCGATACTTAGTAAGTGTGCTGGTTGGTAGCTTCCTTTAGACTTTATATGGATCACAATAACCCAATCCAAGTTTATGCTAACAAAATATACAAAATATATCCACGTTTACAGCTTAAACTTGATTATTCCTGTAATTAGGTACTTAGTAATTAGAGAGATTACTTAGTTAGGTAACACGGCTTTTTTAATAACTGTGTTTGTAACATGTGCAATTTGAACATTTATAATTACAATCACGAATGCTTTAAATTTACGAAATACGGTAATTATACTTTCTGTATCCCAGCTCCGACTCTTATTTTAGATTATGTTGACTCTTGAACTTGTAGTCTGTACTGTTATCTTTTAATCTGATATCAATTAATTTATTCAACTTGAATAAAAAAGCAACAGGTAAGTGTTTATTGTTTATAATGGTAGTTTAGAAAGTATTTTTCTTTCCATCATTTGCAGCTTATGCATGCACATTTCTTTGTAGTGCTCTAGTATACTGCAATAGCATTAAAAGTACATACTTTGGAAAAGCACTAAATGTCATGACCACAAGTGCAAAGACTCCAGATTGCTGATGATTCACTGAAAAAAAACCATTCATATACATTAAATAAGAGAGTCAGACTTAGAAAATTAAGTAAATCAAAATTAATTCTTGCATCGTTTGAATTAAAACTAAAACAATTTTGAGTCCTTGTAAAGTACTTTGTTTTATGGTACTTATTTTTAAATATTTTGAAAATATTAATGCTGGTATTTGCTTTACATTTTGACGTCGATGTCATTTATACATTCTGAACATAAAATATATGTAATTTATACAATACTAACATTTGTCATCAATTTTATATCAAAACACTAAGTTATGTATTGATAACAAGTGGTCATTATAACCCTGTTTACTTAATACATTTGGGACGTTATCAATAGGTTTTTAACAAACTTACATTTCAAGAGAAATGTTAATAATGTTCTGCTTGATGACGTGAAAGACGCTCTATGAATAATGTTCCAATATTTAAGCATTCTTAAAATTGCACAATATATATAAGAATAATTTATACATAAACATCTGTAATTTTTGCTTTAAAAACAATATATATAAGGGTCTAAAGCCCCGGAAATAATGCTGACAAATGGGTGCCGCAGCGTCACAACAGTGTGATATCGAATCCCGCTGAGGGTAAGCAAAAAATAGACAGTATTTAAATCAAATACTAACAGTGTTGGGCTTAATTTGTAGACGTATATAAATATTTGGTGCTAACCCTGTATTTCTGATGTTTCAGAAATCCTCTCTATAGATATATTATATGGTTGTCACAATACGTTTGTATATAATTTACTTACTGTGACTGTATGACAAGTAACTTTGTCATCTTATATAATAGAAAAAATGCTAATTAGATTACTGTCAGATTAATACGTATTTATTACGAACAATTCTATCGTCACACGCGAGTACATATGTACTATGTGTATCGTTACGATTCATCTCGGTTAATGAAGCTATATATTTAAGCAACTCAGAGTTGACATTGCAACAATTTCATTTGAAACTAAAATATCTGTACATGATCAGAAAATAATAATAAAATTCTTAGTCAACGAATATTCCAACTAATCTTTGATGATTATCAAATGAGAGAAATGAATTCAAAGTTTTTATTAAAGACTTTTGTGTTACTGTAAGACATGTTTTCTGAATTTAAACTGTTGTAATTTATAAAAACATAAAAACTGAGCCGTCATTATAAACTTCTTTTGTACGGTTACAAATTAGGAAAAGAAAAATGGCGGCATTGTTTTCAAAAGAAGATCAACAACAAATGAGTACATGGATCGGCGGCAAGAAGAAATATACTTTACTTTATAAAGCATCCCGAGATACCTGTGCTGCTGCGACATTTCATAGTAAATGTAATAATATGGGGCCAACTCTGACCATCCTGTATAACACGCACAACTCTGTGTATGGCGGATACACAGCAGTCAGCTGGAGGAGTAGCGATAGTTATATCGCTGATACAAAGGCTTTTCTCTTTAGACTCTACCAGAATGGAATATGGAAACCAGTACAGATGACAGTCAAAAACAACGGGCAGAATGCTATATATGATAATGCTGCGTACGGACCAACCTTCGGAGGTCACGATCTATATACCTTCCAGCAGACGATAGCTTGGAACGGTAATGCTTTCCACTAAACGGCTCTACAAATTTTGGATATTCGTACATTATGAATGAGGAAACTTACAATTCAATTGCCAATGGACATTTACAGATTAAGGATCTTGAGGTCTACTTGGTAGAAGGTAAATAAGATACAAACATACACCATATTTTTTGTAAGTAATGTTGTTTCATAATATTGGTGGATAAAGCTATATAATAGCATCACTAGAATTTCCGTTTTATCGTCCAATCGTTAGAATATATGAGAAATCTCTTATCTGTTTTAAAAAGAAGTGGCGATAGTATGATATTAGCTAACTTGTATTCAAATGTTCAAACAATTTATTTTGTTAATTGCGCATGAGAGACAAAAACCTAAATCGCCACGAACTTATTAATCTGATTCAACAATGACGCTGACTAAAATGATCGAGCAGAAGTGACTAATTGCAACAGTAAATCGACCATTAAATAAATTAAAATAGCAAATGAAGGTGGGAAAATTGATAGCGGCCATTCAGCGTATATCTATCTGAAAATAGGTTCTTACGACATTTTGGTTGGTTTATATAAGTTAAGGTGAATCTGTACAAGATCGTGTACAAAATGGAATTATGTAAATGAGTATTTACTTAGCTAGCAAACTGTCTGGTAACAAACAGGTCTCGTGTTCTAGCTCTGGCAGTGTCACTGATGTTGTTTTCTGCTGTATCGTAACATAATTATTAGAAGAAATGCTGTCCTTTTTGAAGTAATTTTGTTTTGTTTCAAGAAGAAAAATAGTTAAGGTCACTTTAAAATATACTTATTGCTATCTCTTATTTTGTATCTCCGGTAAAAGACTTTCAACCATGTACGGTTGTGTGGTCTGAACACAGTTAAGTACATTCACGTACATAGCATCTGACAAACAGTCGCAAATTTAGATGTCACGTCCTGAAAATAGCCAAAATATTGCTTGCTGGATATAAAACAACAACCAATCAATCAATAATAACTCAATCACTAAATCAATCAATCAATCAATTTAGATGTCAAAGTTTCTTTAACTAATAATTTCTCTCTGACTACTTCCTTGGGTTCATCGTAGTGTTTATGACGAGCAGAATGTTGCAAAGCTTCATATGACCGCTTATAATAATAGTAAAAATTTCTTTCCAGAAGAAGAACACACTGAAACACTGCTCAAGGAACCATGGAGAAAACCTCCCGAGTGGAATGCAAAGGTTTGTTGCGAAAATAATTTGTCAAAACTAATGTAAATCTTTTATCGCTAAAAATGTTATTCAACACAAAACAGTTTTGTTGTAAAACAATTCTCTTGTTTGAAGAAGTCATGTTTAACTATACAACATTAGAACAAAAACCGGTTAGGCGAAAGTTACTAAACTGTATAGGAAACACGTTACATATGTAAGACGAAGCGCGCGTCTGACGTAGTTAATTCTATTAACCTTAGTATCTTTGATGAAATTTTATTTAAAACCAGTTTAAAAACGAAATTGAATTTTACTAAACAAATAAGGATAAACTGACCAAATAACTACATGTGAATAAATTTCAAAGAAAACAATTACTTATGTATAAAATAAATAACAAACCTGTCACTTTGGAACTCGCTTATGGCCAGTGGCAGTTTTTTTTATTATAAATTAGTGCATGATTGACAACGATTTAGATCAATCATCTTGAACGTTGTTTTAAAATTACATTTTTTTTTATAAATCAATATTACACGTCCTTTGGTTCAATGTTGTGTTCCCCGAACGGCTAAACGACCAAAATTAACATGTATAATTCCAACTATGCAAGGCGATTAACAGTGTATTTTCCCGATGGTCCGATTTTCGATAATTATAATTAAAAAAACTTGACAAAGTGATGGACAATCGGCAATTGTAAATGTTGAAGAATCTGGAAGTGTTTTTATAAATTGTTTTTATTGTTGTTAGAGCAATGGTTTGATTTGTAGTTAAGAAAAATATATATAAATTAAAGAGATTTTTTAAAATTTACTATTTAAATAACTATATCCAACCCAAAAATTACAGTTAAATCTTCTGTTAAAATTTCTGTAGTGTGTGTAATAAGCGTAGTCTTAAGCAACCGGATCTTCTTTGAGTGTGAATAGCAATGTGTATATTTTAAGACTTTCGCCATATTCTTTATACTGTTGTTTATGCCTTCCAGGTGTTTGGTAGTTCTTGAGCAGTCTGTTTCGAAGAGATTCCAGTTGTTTGTTTTTACCCTGATTGTTGTAATCTGCGAATGTGATGGCATCTACTGTTGTCTCTGCTTGGGCAATGTATTTCAAAGCTTGAATATGTCTTAAACAGCATTCTGGGGTTTAGTGGGAAGAATTGCTCCTCAGAATTAGTCAGTGTACTGTAATTTTTTCGCGGAGTACTAACTTTCGATATTTTTGCGGTTTAATAAAATCCTCGAAAAATTGTACGCTCGAAAGTGAAAAAAGCCGGGAAAATAAGAACCCGCGAATCGGTCAACATAGCGGTTGACATCAACTGGTTCGTAGATTGGCAGCCAATGACGGTGTTCGAATAATCTATTTCTGGTATTAGCATATTTCGAACGTTCAAAGAAGAAATTATTTGAGTCTTCGCGGTCGGATCCACAGCGACAAGATGGATCAGATATAATATTTACCTTGTATAGGTCATAGTTCAATATTGATGCTGGACATCTTAATTGGTTAGAACAATGTTAAGTTTTCGATGACTATATTCATAGTGCTTTGGACCTCTTCTTTGTAAGTTCAAGTTCTTTGATTCAAATTCAAACTTAAAAGTAGAATTAACATTACCGATTGATATATCTAAACGATTCCACTGTCGTATAGTTGATGGTATGAAGGATTGTTCAGTGTGGGATAGTCTACAGAAGGGAGTCATAATATTTTTACCATTAGGCAAGGGATAAACTGTCGTGCTTTGTAGTGTAGGTGTGATTCAGTTACAGAAAGTAGTGCTGTATAATATAGAATATTTGTAACTTCGTGCGTTTTTTGCGCTCATCCAAAGACTCCCATCGAATTTCAGTATAAATGTTTATTGCATTGGTAAAAATTCGGGCAGCCTCAATCTGTAATTGTTCAAGTTTATTGCAGTACCCCACCTCATGTTATAATAAATTTCACAGGCATATTCAAAAAGTGATCTTATAAAGACTAAATATAATTTATCAAATTTTTTCGAGTTAGTTTATATTGCACGTTCAGGTGCTTTGAGAAAATACATATAATATTATCAATGTATGTATGTCACTTAGCATCACTGCTGAATGTAACACCTAGATGTTTATGGAGTTTAGTAACTGGTATATAATCTATTTTGTTTATATTAACAATATAAAAATTTTGCTTATAGCGTGCTTGTTAGTTAAAGAATTGTAAAAGAAAAGTATCGTAATTTTAAATTTGGTTATTTGGTTCTAATTTTCTTTTTATTAATTTATGTCTGACAAAAGACTATGTTATACGTAACGTGCTTCTACCTTAAAATTTACTAATCTTTAAAGCATTTTTACTCCGAAACGTAACTTTGCTGCTGATCAAATTTAAATTCTTTATTTATCAGGATTAAGCTAACATTTTGAAAACAGTTACGAAATTAAATATATGAGGTTGTAATATTTTCTGGATTTTTTTCACTCATAGTGCATAGTCTACTGCGATTGTAGTTAAATATATGATTAAATAGAAATAGAATGGAAAACAGACTATAAAAAAATAACAGATTTCATTAAATCAGGTAAACTATATCTGACCTGCGACTTTGTGAGGAGGCAGGCTTTAAAGGCCTTTCATATTGTTTCTGGCTACTAGCATTTCCAGGAATAAAGCCTTTTTAATATAAATATACAGTTGCGTCCCATTTTAACATAACAGTATAGAAGTAATGTGTTGAAGGATAACTGTATTTTGTATATTAGCTTATAACATCTGTACTTTTTTACTGCGTCAAAATGCATTTTAGCAGTGACGCGAACACCTTAAAACAAAAAAGTTGTAATAGTGAAATCTAAAATTGACATTGACAATAATCTCGGTTTTAATGCAACGACTTTAAATGGCTTAAGTTTATTCGTTCAAAAATATCATCTATTCAAACAAATTGCGCTACTCTCATAGCCCATTGGTTTCTATACAATAACGAATTAAATGCCCAATTATAAGCATGACTTAATTGATTTTTTTCACAAACTGTCGTTATTTAAATGACATTCTGGATAAAAATCAACTTATTTTCTATTTATTTGCCACACACGTATACCCAACTGAACAAGTAGCACTTGCCTATTTTAATTTTCATTTATAGATGAAAGAAAAAATCAAAGCAAAATTAATTATAACATAGTTCCTATAACTAAATTTCCTTCTTTAGATGATGATGTACGACCTGCCATAACATGTATCACAGTTCACCTGGTTTTTTTTACCATTCTTGCTGGTTTTAAGAAAAAAAACAATGTTCTAACTGAAAAACTATTGCACCGAATTGAGAAACTATAAATATTAATTACGTTTATCAGATACAAACTCTTATTAGCTGAATACAATACGACACAAAACCTACTCAGTCTTAAAGGAATTTTATCCAATTTATGGTTATAGGTTATATGGTTATAGGGAATTATTATTCCCTAGGCTAAAACATTCGGCATCGTTAGTCAAGCTAACTAAATACTCGCGTTAAAAAAAAACAAATATGATGTTTATCGTGAAGATCTATTAGTATGGTTTTAGTACTATACCGACATAGCCGAAGGGCACTAGGTTTTCACCCCCGTCTGTCAGTTTGTCACACACGTTTTTCTACACGCTTTGAGATTTGAACTGGTTTGAGTGTCAACTATCATGAGTTACATCTCAAGTTTTAATTTACAAGATATACATCTATCTTTCTATCTCCCACATTCCTCTGTCTTCATCCCTTTCCTCCTTTTCCCCTCCACTTTGCTTCTCTACGTTCCTCATCCATCGTCCCTGCATAGCCGTCGGCTTCAAATGAATCATCGTACCTGTTTTCCAGTTGCTGAACGACCTAACAGAGAAGATAGAGGGATACAAACCTCTCAAAGATTTAAAAGTCACACAAGCTCGTCTTCTGTTGATTGGACAGGTTGGGGCGGGAAAGTCTAGTTTCTTTAATACCATAAGCTCAATTTTTAGAGGTTACGTGTCCAGTCAAGCTTGTACTGGAAATGCTGAGCATAGCTTGACAAAAATAGTAAGTAGATTTTTTAAAACGATTTTCACAAAAGAACAAAATATCGCATAAAACATCTCTATTATTATGATATTATATGTAACTTTAATTGTGAATAACATCTGTAAGAAACCTTTCCGTGGCTTATATAATATAAAAGATCAGTAAATACACTTCTTTATTTATCTTTTATATCTTTTTTCATTTGTTAACAGTATAGAATGTACCAAGTAAGGAATGGAACAACCGGACAGGAAATGAATTTTAGACTTCATGATACCAGAGGACTGGAAACTGACCACGGAATAGATACTGATGAAATTGGTTTTTTACTGGATGGGCACATTCCAGACAGATACCAGGTGAGGTCAAGAAGTCACTGAGGTAACTAACAATTACTTGCTTTACATAATGTGTTTCCATTTCCGTACAAATACAGACAGTAGTGTTGTAAAACAGTTTTGCAGGTCGTGTTTAATGCAGTTATATTTTATGTTGCACTCTTGGTTGTTTCCTGATATTGGTCAATTTTTTAATACTTTGTTTGTCCAACACTGATATTTTTTTACCACTATTAGTAAGGTATCCGTTTACTTACTATTATTTTCTTATCTTGAATTTATGATCATGAATCAAAATCATGGATATCGCTATCGTATAATAGCTGGCCATACTCTTATATTATGGATACAAAATATCTTCCATAAATGGCAGATTTCCAATACCGATAACCCAGTGTTGATGGGCCCTTGCGAACTCATCTGTAATCGTTGTGTCATTCAATAAAAAAACGACGTTCTTGTTTCGGGCGTTCTGATTTGATGTCGGAAATTCAAAAATGAAGAGTCTATAGAATATCGCCATGTGAAAGTTTTTTAACAAAAATAATAGGTACTTAAATGCGTTTTTGCGATCCACTCGCAAAAAGACATAAAATTTGCATCACTCGTGGAAGATCACCCGATCTTTACCAACTTATGTAAGGACCTATTAGTATATCGGCTTTTTAAATAGTTTATGCACAATATAGGATCCTTACTCATAATGTATGATTCTTGCACACAATACTGTAATAAGAGATTATGAATAAATTTATTCGCATAGACCATATAATTATAATTTTCAGACGTCTGCTATCCTGAATATAAATTTTATCTACGTGATAGCAACATATTTTGCCTATGGACACCATACGATGATGATGTAGGCTTGTAAAAATGATAAATAATTTTTAAATAATAACGAAACATACAAAGGGAAGTCCTAATATTGTAGAAAATCCATATATACACAGACCACTCCCACTCCTGGTTTCTTGCACAAATAACGGATGTAAACGTAACAACAGGAAAAACTGTGAAAAAGCTGCATTTAAGCTGTCAGAGTATAATTAGTTTTGTTCGACTAATTCTCTCACACTGTATAAAACCAGGATTTTTCTTGTTTTTTTTTAATATTATTTGCGGTCGTATGACTATTTCAATACAGTTTGTGATGTTTTTCGCCACTGACCAACAAATATGGCCGTCATGGTAAGAAGTATAACATAAGAGTCAAATGGAAGTAATTATCAATTATCTTTAAGCCTTCTACAAATAAAGGGAGAAGCGATTTTTTTCAAAATGTTAACTAAGGTCTTTCCAACAGCTGTAAAAAGAGCTTTTATTTCTTATGAGAATTTTTTTCCTTATTCCGCGGAAGTTTGCCAAAAGTGTCTCGACATATCATTTCGATACTTAGTAACCTTACTCGGCTTTATCCGGAGATAACATGGTTCCCGCTTTTAAGCGAAATGTTTTCGCTCGACTTCATATTTACTGGTTTTTGACCCGAAAACTGTCGCAACACCTAAATTTTTTTTCTCGAAAACTCGTGTCCTAGAGACTAGAGACCACCACCATGAACCGTGACATATATCACATTTTAAAATGTGAAGGTCAAAAGTCAAAAGTCAAGATCAAAAGTCACCATCGGTCTTGTTAGCACTATATCTCATAAACCATAAATGATAGAAGCATACCTTCATTTCGTACATTGTGCGATGAACCGTTTTCGAGTTACATCCTCTGACTCATTTTAGTTAATCGGTTTCCTGCTTTCAACTTGAAAAACGTTAGAGATAATATTGTAACATATAGGTTTAAAGTGATCAGTAGGAAATGAGCTTTAATTTGGACCAAAAGTCAAAGGTCATAGGTCAAGGTCATACCATAGCAACAATGTAAGTATTATGAAAAGTCCTCAGTAGCCACATATTTTTAGAATCAGAATGATGATCTTTACTGAAATATGTCATTTCATGACCGGAAGTGACATTTTGTCCCAGCAATGGACATAACCATATATTTTTTTCACTAAACCACTTTCTTTACTCAATTAACCCAATTGTAAATGTTGAAGAATCTGGAAGTGTTTTTATAAATTGTTTTTATTGTTGTTAGAGCAATGGTTTGATTTGTAGTTAAGAAAAATATATATAAATTAAAGAGATTTTTTAAAATTTACTATTTAAATAACTATATCCAACCCAAAAATTACAGTTAAATCTTCTGTTAAAATTTCTGTAGTGTGTGTAATAAGCGTAGTCTTAAGCAACCGGATCTTCTTTGAGTGTGAATAGCAATGTGTATATTTTAAGACTTTCGCCATATTCTTTATACTGTTGTTTATGCCTTCCAGGTGTTTGGTAGTTCTTGAGCAGTCTGTTTCGAAGAGATTCCAGTTGTTTGTTTTTACCCTGATTGTTGTAATCTGCGAATGTGATGGCATCTACTGTTGTCTCTGCTTGGGCAATGTATTTCAAAGCTTGAATATGTCTTAAACAGCATTCTGGGGTTTAGTGGGAAGAATTGCTCCTCAGAATTAGTCAGTGTACTGTAATTTTTTCGCGGAGTACTAACTTTCGATATTTTTGCGGTTTAATAAAATCCTCGAAAAATTGTACGCTCGAAAGTGAAAAAAGCCGGGAAAATAAGAACCCGCGAATCGGTCAACATAGCGGTTGACATCAACTGGTTCGTAGATTGGCAGCCAATGACGGTGTTCGAATAATCTATTTCTGGTATTAGCATATTTCGAACGTTCAAAGAAGAAATTATTTGAGTCTTCGCGGTCGGATCCACAGCGACAAGATGGATCAGATATAATATTTACCTTGTATAGGTCATAGTTCAATATTGATGCTGGACATCTTAATTGGTTAGAACAATGTTAAGTTTTCGATGACTATATTCATAGTGCTTTGGACCTCTTCTTTGTAAGTTCAAGTTCTTTGATTCAAATTCAAACTTAAAAGTAGAATTAACATTACCGATTGATATATCTAAACGATTCCACTGTCGTATAGTTGATGGTATGAAGGATTGTTCAGTGTGGGATAGTCTACAGAAGGGAGTCATAATATTTTTACCATTAGGCAAGGGATAAACTGTCGTGCTTTGTAGTGTAGGTGTGATTCAGTTACAGAAAGTAGTGCTGTATAATATAGAATATTTGTAACTTCGTGCGTTTTTTGCGCTCATCCAAAGACTCCCATCGAATTTCAGTATAAATGTTTATTGCATTGGTAAAAATTCGGGCAGCCTCAATCTGTAATTGTTCAAGTTTATTGCAGTACCCCACCTCATGTTATAATAAATTTCACAGGCATATTCAAAAAGTGATCTTATAAAGACTAAATATAATTTATCAAATTTTTTCGAGTTAGTTTATATTGCACGTTCAGGTGCTTTGAGAAAATACATATAATATTATCAATGTATGTATGTCACTTAGCATCACTGCTGAATGTAACACCTAGATGTTTATGGAGTTTAGTAACTGGTATATAATCTATTTTGTTTATATTAACAATATAAAAATTTTGCTTATAGCGTGCTTGTTAGTTAAAGAATTGTAAAAGAAAAGTATCGTAATTTTAAATTTGGTTATTTGGTTCTAATTTTCTTTTTATTAATTTATGTCTGACAAAAGACTATGTTATACGTAACGTGCTTCTACCTTAAAATTTACTAATCTTTAAAGCATTTTTACTCCGAAACGTAACTTTGCTGCTGATCAAATTTAAATTCTTTATTTATCAGGATTAAGCTAACATTTTGAAAACAGTTACGAAATTAAATATATGAGGTTGTAATATTTTCTGGATTTTTTTCACTCATAGTGCATAGTCTACTGCGATTGTAGTTAAATATATGATTAAATAGAAATAGAATGGAAAACAGACTATAAAAAAATAACAGATTTCATTAAATCAGGTAAACTATATCTGACCTGCGACTTTGTGAGGAGGCAGGCTTTAAAGGCCTTTCATATTGTTTCTGGCTACTAGCATTTCCAGGAATAAAGCCTTTTTAATATAAATATACAGTTGCGTCCCATTTTAACATAACAGTATAGAAGTAATGTGTTGAAGGATAACTGTATTTTGTATATTAGCTTATAACATCTGTACTTTTTTACTGCGTCAAAATGCATTTTAGCAGTGACGCGAACACCTTAAAACAAAAAAGTTGTAATAGTGAAATCTAAAATTGACATTGACAATAATCTCGGTTTTAATGCAACGACTTTAAATGGCTTAAGTTTATTCGTTCAAAAATATCATCTATTCAAACAAATTGCGCTACTCTCATAGCCCATTGGTTTCTATACAATAACGAATTAAATGCCCAATTATAAGCATGACTTAATTGATTTTTTTCACAAACTGTCGTTATTTAAATGACATTCTGGATAAAAATCAACTTATTTTCTATTTATTTGCCACACACGTATACCCAACTGAACAAGTAGCACTTGCCTATTTTAATTTTCATTTATAGATGAAAGAAAAAATCAAAGCAAAATTAATTATAACATAGTTCCTATAACTAAATTTCCTTCTTTAGATGATGATGTACGACCTGCCATAACATGTATCACAGTTCACCTGGTTTTTTTTACCATTCTTGCTGGTTTTAAGAAAAAAAACAATGTTCTAACTGAAAAACTATTGCACCGAATTGAGAAACTATAAATATTAATTACGTTTATCAGATACAAACTCTTATTAGCTGAATACAATACGACACAAAACCTACTCAGTCTTAAAGGAATTTTATCCAATTTATGGTTATATTATTCCCTAGGCTAAAACATTCGGCATCGTTAGTCAAGCTAACTAAATACTCGCGTTAAAAAAAAACAAATATGATGTTTATCGTGAAGATCTATTAGTATGGTTTTAGTACTATACCGACATAGCCGAAGGGCACTAGGTTTTCACCCCCGTCTGTCAGTTTGTCACACACGTTTTTCTACACGCTTTGAGATTTGAACTGGTTTGAGTGTCAACTATCATGAGTTACATCTCAAGTTTTAATTTACAAGATATACATCTATCTTTCTATCTCCCACATTCCTCTGTCTTCATCCCTTTCCTCCTTTTCCCCTCCACTTTGCTTCTCTACGTTCCTCATCCATCGTCCCTGCATAGCCGTCGGCTTCAAATGAATCATCGTACCTGTTTTCCAGTTGCTGAACGACCTAACAGAGAAGATAGAGGGATACAAACCTCTCAAAGATTTAAAAGTCACACAAGCTCGTCTTCTGTTGATTGGACAGGTTGGGGCGGGAAAGTCTAGTTTCTTTAATACCATAAGCTCAATTTTTAGAGGTTACGTGTCCAGTCAAGCTTGTACTGGAAATGCTGAGCATAGCTTGACAAAAATAGTAAGTAGATTTTTTAAAACGATTTTCACAAAAGAACAAAATATCGCATAAAACATCTCTATTATTATGATATTATATGTAACTTTAATTGTGAATAACATCTGTAAGAAACCTTTCCGTGGCTTATATAATATAAAAGATCAGTAAATACACTTCTTTATTTATCTTTTATATCTTTTTTCATTTGTTAACAGTATAGAATGTACCAAGTAAGGAATGGAACAACCGGACAGGAAATGAATTTTAGACTTCATGATACCAGAGGACTGGAAGCTGACCACGGAATAGATACTGATGAAATTGGTTTTTTACTGGATGGGCACATTCCAGACAGATACCAGGTGAGGTCAAGAAGTCACTGAGGTAACTAACAATTACTTGCTTTACATAATGTGTTTCCATTTCCGTACAAATACAGACAGTAGTGTTGTAAAACAGTTTTGCAGGTCGTGTTTAATGCAGTTATATTTTATGTTGCACTCTTGGTTGTTTCCTGATATTGGTCAATTTTTTAATACTTTGTTTGTCCAACACTGATATTTTTTTACCACTATTAGTAAGGTATCCGTTTACTTACTATTATTTTCTTATCTTGAATTTATGATCATGAATCAAAATCATGGATATCGCTATCGTATAATAGCTGGCCATACTCTTATATTATGGATACAAAATATCTTCCATAAATGGCAGATTTCCAATACCGATAACCCAGTGTTGATGGGCCCTTGCGAACTCATCTGTAATCGTTGTGTCATTCAATAAAAAAACGACGTTCTTGTTTCGGGCGTTCTGATTTGATGTCGGAAATTCAAAAATGAAGAGTCTATAGAATATCGCCATGTGAAAGTTTTTTAACAAAAATAATAGGTACTTAAATGCGTTTTTGCGATCCACTCGCAAAAGACATAAAATTTGCATCACTCGTGGAAGATCACCCGATCTTTACCAACTTATGTAAGGACCTATTAGTATATCGGCTTTTTAAATAGTTTATGCACAATATAGGATCCTTACTCATAATGTATGATTCTTGCACACAATACTGTAATAAGAGATTATGAATAAATTTATTCGCATAGACCATATAATTATAATTTTCAGACGTCTGCTATCCTGAATATAAATTTTATCTACGTGATAGCAACATATTTTGCCTATGGACACCATACGATGATGATGTAGGCTTGTAAAAATGATAAATAATTTTTAAATAATAACGAAACATACAAAGGGAAGTCCTAATATTGTAGAAAATCCATATATACACAGACCACTCCCACTCCTGGTTTCTTGCACAAATAACGGATGTAAACGTAACAACAGGAAAAACTGTGAAAAAGCTGCATTTAAGCTGTCAGAGTATAATTAGTTTTGTTCGACTAATTCTCTCACACTGTATAAAACCAGGATTTTTCTTGTTTTTTTTTAATATTATTTGCGGTCGTATGACTATTTCAATACAGTTTGTGATGTTTTTCGCCACTGACCAACAAATATGGCCGTCATGGTAAGAAGTATAACATAAGAGTCAAATGGAAGTAATTATCAATTATCTTTAAGCCTTCTACAAATAAAGGGAGAAGCGATTTTTTTCAAAATGTTAACTAAGGTCTTTCCAACAGCTGTAAAAAGAGCTTTTATTTCTTATGAGAATTTTTTTCCTTATTCCGCGGAAGTTTGCCAAAAGTGTCTCGACATATCATTTCGATACTTAGTAACCTTACTCGGCTTTATCCGGAGATAACATGGTTCCCGCTTTTAAGCGAAATGTTTTCGCTCGACTTCATATTTACTGGTTTTTGACCCGAAAACTGTCGCAACACCTAAATTTTTTTTCTCGAAAACTCGTGTCCTAGAGACTAGAGACCACCACCATGAACCGTGACATATATCACATTTTAAAATGTGAAGGTCAAAAGTCAAAAGTCAAGATCAAAAGTCACCATCGGTCTTGTTAGCACTATATCTCATAAACCATAAATGATAGAAGCATACCTTCATTTCGTACATTGTGCGATGAACCGTTTTCGAGTTACATCCTCTGACTCATTTTAGTTAATCGGTTTCCTGCTTTCAACTTGAAAAACGTTAGAGATAATATTGTAACATATAGGTTTAAAGTGATCAGTAGGAAATGAGCTTTAATTTGGACCAAAAGTCAAAGGTCATAGGTCAAGGTCATACCATAGCAACAATGTAAGTATTATGAAAAGTCCTCAGTAGCCACATATTTTTAGAATCAGAATGATGATCTTTACTGAAATATGTCATTTCATGACCGGAAGTGACATTTTGTCCCAGCAATGGACATAACCATATATTTTTTTCACTAAACCACTTTCTTTACTCAATTAACCCATTTCTATCGCTGAAAGTGACATTTTGCGCTTGCTTAGCAACAGACTCAAAAGCCAATAGCATCACATATATTTTCTGACTTAAGAGGGACAGTGGGAAAGCCCTTCCCATTTGTTATCAGAATACATGACAGTTTAATGTCTTCTTACCATTCATTTAGACCAAAATTTTTAGATGACTTCTAATTCATTTTATAACTTCACTATTTTTCGAATGTGTGTTTCTTACTATGATTTTGAAAAGTATTTGATAGAAACTGTGAACATACCCAACCTTTAAATAAGTCATATTACTAAAAATGTCAATTGACTCTTTATATGAGATGTTCCCGTCTAAGGACTTCTTATTAAAAAACCAACAAATAACCTTTATTGCTTTAAATATGGCTGTTGACAATAACTTCAAATATCATACTCGAAGTACCCATTAATATTAGTGCCGGTGTAAGCAGGTATTACAATGGAACATACTGCATATTTGGTATTATAAATATACAATTTGCCCAAGACTTTTATGTGACATTACCTTTTAGTAACATTTGAATTTTGTTGAGAGCACTACATGTCTGATTTGGGTTCTTTAGAGATCTAAATAACTTAAGCATATTGAATTATATTTGAAAATTTGAAAGTATGTATATTCCAGTATTATTTATCATGTCTTTTATATCCAAAAAGTAAGTGTTTTTGATCGATTTTTGTGGAAAACCTATATGATACAAACATGTATGTGTTTGATCCCAAAATGTTTTACCGCGTTACAACTGAAAGAAAAATGATCATCAACACTTAGAATATTTACTAACATTGACATTTTACCTTTTCCATATGAGAAAGGTTTTCTCGGGTTGGTAAAATAAAACTTGTTGTTCTGACTTATACTCTTGTGAATGAACAGAATGATCTTTTTAACAACGGTCTTGCTATCATTGAATTTTTTCTGCCATTTATCAAATCGTAAGTTTCTGTTTTCATTTGCTTTACATAATGGTTACATATGATTGAATTTGTCAGTTGTTAAGGACTATACTCAACAATGACAGTTTTGTTTACCTTTACGAACCTTAACAAAGATTCTTCACTGCTTAGCTGTTTTAGCCAATCTGCTTGGATTGCTTTGCTGTTTAAGTTTAGTTCGTATTTACTTTTCACAGATTCGTCTTTTTTCATCACCCAGGTCAATTATCGTAATAATTATAAACCCAATTAATTTGTTTAATAAATTGGTTTGTTTTTTAATTTGTTGTTTTGATACCCTATAGTTTACCTTACGAGCTGCAATATAACAGGTTTTTCATTATGTTTGGGTTTTCCCTTAAAGAAAATCTGCTTTCTAATAAATCTAAAAAGAATTCGGGGGAGATTGCTCCTAAACCAAATCATATCCAGTTCGAATTTCTCAATTCCCAAATTTCTTTTATAAGAGTTTAAAAACAACTCCCCTATTACCATTTCTAGACTCTAATAATACATTTGATTTTAAGCATATCTGAATACAATTTAACATCAATCAGTCTCCCTCTTCATAGTCCGCCTCTATGGTTGTTTTTTTTTACTTTGTTAGGTTTTTTGTCCCATCTAAACGCAAATAATATTTTTTTCTAATAATTTTACATTCTCATTTTCGAAGCCGTAGCGTTTAATATGTAACTGAACATGAGGAATTATAAGAGCTTTTTAAATTAATATTTTCGCTAAAATTGTTTTTTCTATTTTACTTTCTCAATTTAATCGTTCACTATCTTTGTGATGATTTTCTACATACAACTCAAAAACTAATATCATCTACTTTGTCTCTAACGAGTTTAACTATCCAATTAAAATGTGCTGTACACATTTTTGATCGAGACTAAGAAAGATTTGTTACAACCAATGTTCTAACGTCGGATACATAAAGTCCCATTATAAAGTGTCACATGCTTTTAAAAAGTTATCAATTGTATCGTACCTTCCATATTAAGCTTGTCAGCATAATCAATTATAGTTTGAATTAGAGGAAGATCTAAGCTAGGCCAAATTTTACTGCCGTTATAATTCGAAGTTAATATTGTGATTTGTCGGATTAACGGCAGAATTTAGTTCTATTCCTCATAATGTAGCGAATAAAAAATTCTACATTCGGTCTTTTAACACAAAATTCAAAAATAACGGGAAACGATCTTTATTGAAGAAATTTCCTTTGTCTTCTTTGAAGATGCACGTGGAAAATGCTGTGTTGTTCATTTTTCCGTATATGGATAATGTGACCTAATTTTAGTATAATATGCTGATTTGCATACTGTACAACCAATCCGTAGAAAGAATAAAGTAATTTACATATATTTTCCCAAAGATGCAACGCTCCGTTTATTTTCTGGTTTCTCAATGTTTTTCGTGAAGGAAACGTAATTAAACAGAGACACGAATGTCAATTAATACACAACGCACAGCGGGTTATTAAAAACTTCAACAACTATCATCACGTATCAATAATGATCGATCATAATCACGAAACCGATAAAAAAAATCGTGACTCTTTTGAAAGATATCAAGATTGACCACGGCGGTTAATAAATTCAACTTCTTTTTGACATCAAAGTGCCGGGAGTGATTCATTCCACTCTGCTACATCACGAGTAATGGGAGGAGTAATGGCTTGATGATCTGTACTTTTTATACATGCTGGTCGAATATCTGATGACTCTACATTGGGCAATAGATCATTGTATATAAAAAGTTATGAATTCTACTTGCTTCTGCGGGATTGCTTCGTCTCAATGTAAATAGGATTTTGTTAGTTCTAAAATGTCGCCAGTACTCCACAATATGAAATGATGAGCTTTTGTGTTACATTCTGTCTTGGCAATAATATTTGACAAAATATTGTGAGTAATTTGAACTTATGCAAGTGAAAAGATCTGTTAATGAAAAGCTCTTATAATTTTGCTTTCAGCTCAATCTCATGATTGTCATTCATAAACATATTTCCTTGCAACACATTACATTACACTTTGGAACCGACAAGGAAAACAGTAGTTTTTCCAAAGTGCTAGTTTATACTAAAATTAAAAAACATACAATCGAATAACTGACCGTGGTAAACAAACTTTACTGTTTCTAGTCTGATTAGATTTAAACATTTTTTGTTTGTTTTATACTTCTGTACTCTTTTTAATCCATTTGATAGGTTTTGGGTAAGCTGCATTTAGGATTAAGTTTGGTTTTCATTTCCTCTATCTAGTGGAGTTGGATGTTTCCTTTAGTTTTGCCTTGATTTCTCATTGTTAGTGGAGTCACAAAGCTTGTTAGATCGTTTGTTTTTTCATTGTCTTTGTTTTCCTGGTTTTGCCTTGTCATTGTTGTAGATTTCTCTTTCTATGAAACTGTGTCAAACTTTTCATTTTGAAATCCAATTTGAGCCTTTTTGACAAATTTGGGACTCTCTCTGCAAATTCTACAAACCCAGTAATTTTCATAGCTACATGCATATCCCTAGTTTGTCAGTTAGTCAATTCGCAGCCTCTCTTTGTTGAGACTTAGTACTTCTAATCCCAATGAACGATATTGCTCGCTTGATCTGTCCGTCATCTGTGGACAGTGGGGCATTTTTACTCTTACATCTTATATCAGGTTTTCGTTTGTATATATGGTTGTGTAATATAAACAGTAATAGATTTGCGCTGTCTGATGATGTCATTTTATCATTTGCATTGTCTAAATAGATTCGCCAGCATTTTGGAATTCTCTCATTTCACTTATGTTTTGTAGGGTACAAGTTGGTCTATTGATTTATAGAGTTCCTATAATAATACCAAGGACATTTTTCTCGGGTTCTAAAGCTTTCTGTAAATGACTTTCTATAAAAGTGCGCCATTTTTGGTGAAATCAAGTTTCTCGATAAGAAGTTGTTTTCTCTTTCTCCTTTTGATTTTTTTCAATACAGTTCGTTTTCTTTTCTCTACATCTGCCAGTTCTTGAGCCATTTTGAGTTTTTTGTTCGAATTTTACCCAAAGTATCAGAGAGTCTTCACCGTCAACCTTGGCAAGGAGTGATAGACTTTTGCGTGGTTAGTTTTTATCTATACTTGAGAGGAAAACTTGAAGCTAATAAAATGATTAACACGACGAGATCTACATGTTAGGCTACATTTGCAGTACGACTCCACTGTTTATAAGAGTTATTGTCCTATTTTTCGATTTTTTTTCTTGTTTTGGCTTTTATTCTATGTGTCATAGTTAACGAATTAAACGTGTAAACACAGGTGCCGATATGCAACAGGAAAGATACACAAAATCAAATTGATCGAAATTGTCAATCGAAACAAGAAAAGATTTATGGCCTTTTATTTTATTTTATTGCTTTTATTTTTTAAAACCATAATTGAAAGACTGAAACTGTAAACAGCTTTAAAGATTTTAAAGATCAGCAAGGCAAGATTTAGAAAATTTGACTCTTATTAGAAGGTACTGCCCTTAAATGACATTTTTTCACATTTTACGCTATTGCCTTGCAACTTTAAAAAACACTGTACACGTAAACAGCACAATAACCCAAAAAGCCTTAATATAAGCCAAACACAATATTTCATCTATATCCCAATACAGTGATGTAGAAAGCATGAAGTTGTTTGGCTAACATGCGAGCAACTACAAGCTCAAGGGGCTCTGACTATTTTCTGGTGATACATGTCAATCACAAGTGAAATTGTTTCTGGCTCAAATTACATTTACTAAAACTTTTAATTGTTCGTTTTAGTTTAATCCTTCTGAGGCAATATCTCCGGATTCGCAAGGATTTCTAAAGAACCCGCAATTATCAGACAAGATCCACTGTGTAGTGTTTGTTCTAGATGGCAGCACTGTCGACGTAATACCAAATAAAGTAATAGAGAGAATGAAGAATTTACAAAGTCGGATGAACCAAAGAGGTTTGGAAATGTTCATATTCTGGTGTTTAGTCTGAAACATTGCACTTTTTGTTCTTAATAATGTGTACGTTTTTAACAGTTGATTTTCTCATTAAATATGACGGTTCTTGAGGTTTGATCAAGATCTAATTATTTCACTTCTTTTATCTGCAAAGAGCTCAAATTTAAATACAGCATAATACTATTCGATTCTTTAGTATTCAGTCATCACAATTTAAACAACGTGCATGCAAATAGTTTTAAAGGGCAAAAAAATAACTTTTTGGAACTTGCAGCACTTTGATTCTTTGATTTTTTTTTCATTTCAGGAATACCACAGGTTGTTTTGCTAACGAAGATTGACAAATTATGTACGATAACAAATACAGATCTGTCACGAGTGTTCTACAGTCCTACCATACAAGATACTGTGGAACGAGTCTCACAAATGATGGGTCTTCCAAGAAAAAATATACTTCCGATCAAGAATTATGAGTCCGAGTTGGAACTAAATGATTATGTAAGCATATTAACCCTGATGGCCTTACAGCAAATGTTGCATTGTGTAGACGACTACATGTACAACAATTTGGATCAAGTAGAAGAAGCAAAACTGCAACAATTAAATATTAAAAAATAACATTTTAATCTGAAGGACAGAGCTATTTTGTATATGTCCCTAGAATATGTGTACAAGACAACATACAGGAAACGACTGCATACTATGGATTAACGCGATATTTGTGCATTATTTATTCGAATTTCTACATTTTTAACATATTTGGCAACGAAATCTGCGATTTTAAAAAATGCTTGTTGCAAGTCATCCAATCATAACGGTCTATGGAATTTATTTGTTTCCATCAACCTTCTTGATAGGAACTTATTTGTCAATGTCTGTTGTGAATTAGCATGCTATAACATTATATTAATAAATATATTAATTTTTAATACCACTTTACGCATAGTAAAGGATCAGTGGCTTCAGTTACGAATAACATAATAAATAAGGAAAAAAATACACAATAAATATACTTCTTAAACAAGATACAGGTAATGATGATTTCTTTAGAGTTGATAGGTATCGGGTGGAGAGTTCAATGTTCATCGAACAGGTACGAAGAGTTACGAATATAAAAAGGCCCTCCTACGTGTTTTAGCTAACTGCTGTCGTTCTCTGTCGACTTTAATCTTCTCCTCTCAGACCATTTTCACCAATTTGAACAAAATATAAATCGTAGTCTAATGTCGAGTAACATATATAGCGGCTATTTATAAAACATGAATACAATTGGCGATTTTACCGAATCATGATGTAAATAAGTTTATTTTGACCAAAAATATCAATTACAATTCCTCTTAGAAAATGACGGGCTAATCATTACCAAATTTGTTATGTATGATCCTACAAGGTGGGTGTCGGTGGCTGGGTGGTTAAGGTGGTTAGTCTGTTATTAATCGCGTGCGTCAAGAATTAGGTTGCGGGTTCTAGTCTCAGTGTGGGCAGATGGCTCTCGTCTCTAATCTTAATTGACAAGGATAGCCAGTTTTCCTACCAAAGGTCTTGTGGTATCTATAGCTTCCTCCCAAATAAAAACTGGACGACATGATATAGCTAACAAAATTGATGAAAGTGGCGTTAGCACCATTACAACAAGCAATCCTACAGGGTCGCCTTAAATCTCCGTAAATAATTTACATCTGCCGCGTTCTATAGTTCGTAACACTACGCTAAATATAGAAGTAGTTTGAATAGTATTTTACTACCAAGACTGAAGAATGTTTAAGTAACATTGCAAAAAGTCAACAATTTGTGTTTAAGACGTCTCGTTGTGAATTAATTATATCACAGACGATTTTCACCTCTAAGACGAAAGATTGGTATTGTAAAATTTTAGTATTCGGTGATTAGTTGAAATTTCCTCAGTTTGGTTTCTGGTTGGATAAAAGAAAAAACAATTATTGTCGAGTTTTAAAAGGTCAATCTTCACAATACTGAATAATGAATTAGTAAATGCTATTATTCAATATTATGTCTGATTGATTGATTGATTGATTAATGGTGTTTAACGCCCGAGCAGCAATATTTCAGCTATATTCAGGCGATGAACATGAAATGGATGATAAAATGAACATGAAATGATGAACGGGGTATACGGATTTTAGATTGCCACTTGCAAATGTGAGGATGGATAGGGTCGGGCAATTTAGCCTCCTGTAGCGGGATCAAAATACCTACTCATAGCGAATACTACAGCAGCGTTCTTTAACGTGCGAGGAACGTGGCATTTTTCCCAACACGGTGCACTAATATGGTTTGCGGTCAGCTTTTCCGTGTTATGGCCTGACAACCCCAGCTTGCCAGGGGTACCCCATTCAACCACCTGGGGCACACATCCCAGTCTGTCTTTAGGCAAACCGACCTGACACGCCGGTTAGGGTACTGGGCGCTATTAAGTCGCCTTTTACGACAAGCTAGTGCGACTGCGGTCTATTCTTTTAGCCACCCGGATCCCGCACGGGGCAATATTATGTCTGATAAATAAAGTATAGTATAATGTATATAATAAAGAATAAACAATATAGGACAGGGAAAAGTCAAATCCAGGAATAGGAAACGGCGAAAATGTCAGATCGTATTTGAGACACTGATTTCCCATAAGATCAATTCAGTCGTGGTGCCGACCAACTTCTGGAGAGATAACATCAATTTAGGAACAACAAACCCTTGTTTGAGTATTTTAGCAGTCAACAGAAGTGTTCGGTCTAGAAAATCGCAATAACAATCGCAGTATCTAGAATAACATATTAGTTGTAAAATGTACACACCATACGCTGAAGCTGCTGGAATGTTGTTGTGAATGAAAGTTGACAATTGGAAAGTTGAAGTCATCACGCTTGTCGAAGAGTCTAGTTTGTAGTTTTTCTGAGTCTACTTCTAGAAGTAGGTCTAAGTAAGAGGCTGACCTTAGTGTATTAGTGGTGTCTTTAATTTCAATCTCGCTAGGGTAAATTGAATGTAAATAGTCACAAAATTTAGCATTGTTGAGGGACAAAACATCATCAATATAGCGGAATGTTAAATTAAAGGTCTGGGCCAGAGTCTTTTCTTTCTTTTTCAGTAGGCCTTCTAGGAACTCAGCCTCATAAGAGTACAAAAACAGGTCGGCAAGGAGAGGAGCACAATTAGTACCAATAGGAATACCAGTCTGTTGAAAAACAAGTCCTCCAAACATCACGAATATGTTGTCAATCAGAAAATCTAACATTTGACAGATTTTATCTTCAGTATATTTAGTATTAGATTTGGATTCATTGATGACAAAGAAATTCTGTCATGACTAATCACCAGGTATTGACATTGTCTCTTTTGTTTTTCTTGAAAAAGCAGCGTTTTATAAGAGTTTTAAGCCTGGTTTTAAGCTGCGTAAGAAGGATCGCCGTATTAGTGTCGAAAAATCTAATGTTTTAATGCTGTTACAAAGGAAAGAGATCTAGACCTAAAGATTTCTATCGGGACTTTTTAATATTTTAATATCTACATTTCATTTATACCACTTCGTGAGTAGAAAGTGTCACTGTATTTTTGAAGTCCCGTTTTTGTTGTTAAAATAATGGTCAGGAGTTGCGATATTGTTTTGAAAAAGAATATGGAATTCTTTCGTTTTTTTAAATATAGGGTTTTATTACTTTTTCGCTGTAAAAAATGCACCAAAAAGGAAAGTCTTATGTTTTGTACGAGGCGACCCCAACGTTATCAAACTTCTTTATTCGCATAGTAATGCTAAATATTGCGAAATATATTGATTGCAACAATAATTTGTTTACAGATCACTTTATGAATCGACTTGCTTTATCTTATAAAACGGCAAAACTTATATCATTATGCATTAGTTAATTGACACATAAATAAACGTTATTTATCCAATTTATTCGGAAACACCATCATGATATGTTGCCTACTTTTTCAAACAGCTAGGTTGTAAAAAGCGTCCGAAAAAATAATTAGCAAACGAAACGCATGCTCCTAATTTGCTATAATACTGAAAAGACCAAAATAATTAATGCTTATACAAACGATAGAAAAAAATAATTACGTTTAATGTTTGTATGCAACACTTTTGTTGTGGCCTTTAAAATATAGTAGACACGGGACGGTTTAGCCAAAAGGCACCATATTACACTATAAAAAAGCTATATAGTGTCAATATGTCATCGTGCATATTAAACAAATTCAGTGCTTTAACAAAATAAACCAAAATGTGACAGCAACAAAAATATAAATGTGGTAAATACGCACAATCTGTCACAAGCAAGAGCATACAATCGTTGCGTTTTAGCACAATTGGTTGCCTTAAATCCAATCATGCATTCTTTTTACCATTTACATTTTGTTGTTCTTTGAAACGATATAAATGTTCACGTGAGATGGCTTTAGTTTTAGTAATTATCGGTAAATCCATTTTAAGGTTAGCTTGTTTAAACAGCAACGAAATTTCACAAGATTACCTGTTAATTATTTAACTGAACTAAAAATCTAATTCATCTTTCTAGTGATTTTTTAAAACTTAACTTTCAGACACTGCTTTAGACAACTTTTGACGAATAATATTTGTTTACAACTTGACGTGATAAGTAACAATAATCAATTGTCACTCAATAAACTTCATTAAGAAAAATCAACAAACTAATCAAATGAATGATTTAACCAGACCGATCTGCGAGGTTGTTCACCAAATACGAGGTACTACAGACCGATCTGCGAGGTTGTTCACCAAATACGAGGTACTACTGACCGATCTGCGAGGTTGTTCACCAAATACGAGGTACTACTGACCGATCTGCGAGGTTGTTCACTAAATACGAGGTACTACAGACCGATCTGCGAGGTTGTTCACCAAATACGAGGTACTACTGACCGATCTGCGAGGTTGTTCACTAAATACGAGGTACTACAGACCGATCTGCGAGGTTGTTCACCAAAGACGAGGTACTACAGACCGATCTGCGAGGTTGTTCACCAAATACGAGGTACTACAGACCGATCTGCGAGGTTGTTCACCAAATACGAGGTACTACAGACCGATCTGCAAGGTTGTTCACCAAATACGAGGTACTATTATGCTCTGTTTTACTGAATTGGATCATAGTTTCAAATATTTGTTGCATTTCAAACAAACCC
This sequence comes from Limnoperna fortunei, assembly GCA_944474755.1. Classification (NCBI taxonomy): domain Eukaryota; kingdom Metazoa; phylum Mollusca; class Bivalvia; order Mytilida; family Modiolidae; genus Limnoperna; species Limnoperna fortunei. The sequence continues at coordinate 39,225,735 of OX104113.1, forward strand.
AACTTAATTGATTGTACTGTACTTAATTTCCCCTTTAAGTCATTAGAGGCTTATCCAAAGGCCAATAATTCCTTATCTTATTTAAAAAAAAGTAACCTTTCAGGCAATGAAACAAAATACTTAATGAACTTACTAAAGTGACATTATACAAAACTGTTCTCTCCATTTCAAAACTTGAGGGTAACTAACTACAGACTGTTTTTGCATATATCAACTAAATTCACTACTAGATAATCAAACCATGAATAAGCTCTTATACTATTAGATAAAATGGCAAGCATTCAAACTTCAAATTATTTCTCACCGGTAATATACACGGATCGTTAGACAGAGCATGTTTCCGGTATATTCTCTTTTAACAATATTACAATATAGATTTCATTGAATCCAAATCCCATAAAAAGTTTGCTACGCAAAGAGAATGACACGATGATCAGACCAGTTGAAAAACTGCAAACACTTGAGAGGAATAAGTTAAAATGTTATTTAATATTTGATTATTTAAAAGATTTTACAATATTCAAAGAGAAAAAACCCGAAAGTCACACTAAAAGACCAGATCAACTCCAAAACTAATCACTGTTTTTATGAAAGTATTATTATATTGATGAGCCACGGGAATTTGACCCATATCATTGGAGAAAACGGGAAAAAATTTCGAGAACGAAGGAGGCTAACGCAAAAATAAAGAATTTCTATCCCTTATCCTTGTTCTTAAGTTTAATCGGCAGACTTTCAACTGCCAACATGTGGGTGTTCTACGTTCTCACCAATATTTATTCTTTAATCATTCTAATAAATATACCTCATACAAAAATTCAATAAATCAATCATTGTAATCGTATGTGGTTGGTTTGTACCTCTTAAGTAACTACTCAGTGAAAACGCAGTTCTGCTATTTGTTTGTATATTTGTTGTTATTTTTGTGTTAAGCTAGGTAGGTCTGCGATTTGTATCATTTTTTCATCTCTATAACAATGTTATCTTGTTTGATGGTGTTTGTTCAAAGATTATGTCATAATAGAAAATCTGTCTCATGAGATTTTAGAAATTGAAATGGAGTTTTATCCGAAGAATTAATATTTATCTGAAATAAGACATTAATTGTCACCTAGGGCTACATGAGCTGAGAATAATCAATCTTGTCTCATTTAGGCACAGCATGTGATCTTAACCTTGAAATAGAACTCTTGTAATCGAATTGTGAGATTGAAGTTTGATACATTTAGAAGTAACAACAGTTACAACCAGGAAAAAATTGGATTTTGAATAATTGAGATACCTTATTTTTGTGTAGATTAAAATTTCATCTAGTGATAATTTGCCTATTTGGTGGGACCATACAAGATATTGCGACCTATGTGAGCGACTGGTGCTGTCCTCATTAAAATGTCTTAACAACATTAAAAGTTTCGGTTAATTCAATCAATGGTTGTCTATTTCACACAGATTTTGTTCTAACCAACACCACAAACGAACAAAGCTCTTTTTTGCTGTCATATTTTCATACAAAACTAGAATATCAAAGAACGAAAATATCGACATGAGGACAAATTGAACTAGCCTAGAGGAACTTTTAAAATATATTAGTGTCTGTACTAGCGAAATATGTCAATTTGTCATTCACATCATTGACGGCAATAGAAACTAACCTGCTGTTGAGAGGTCTTCATTTCTGCCCCACTAACAATAAAATACATTAAGTTGAACTTGAAAACGACCTCAACAAGTTTGCAAAGGGACTAAGGATTAAGAAACACTTTAAATCGATGAATCAGAGAACAATGAAGAGTAATCATCCAAACCTAGATTTAAGAAAAAAGAACCTGGTTTCCTAATCCAAGCAAAAATTCCACTCTTGAGTCTTTCATCGACCAAGTACGTACGCGATAAGAATAGCCAAAAACTACAACCCTTCCTTTTACAACTTGTCAAAAGAAGAAAAAAATGAAAAAGATGAAAGTATCATCAAACCAGCGGACAAAGGGAGTGTAGTAGTAGAAAAAGAAAAAATCTGATAACATTAGAAAAGGCGAAAGAGAACTTATTGACGAAAGATTCTATAAAAACATCGGATAAATTTACAAACAACATCAGTAAGACTCATGCGCAAAAAGGGTCACATTGATACAGACAGTCTGGAATATCTGCAACCGGAAAATTCTACACATGGTCAGTTTTATTTTCTGATAAATAACTATATTTATATAAAAATATGTTGTCCAAAATTTTTTTCGTGTTTCTATTGTTAGGAAAACACCCTGTATCAGTCACATGTGCTTTGCTGAGCTGAGCTATGATTGGAAATTGCTCATTTCAGTTCAATCCTTCGTTGACAATATCTCCAGATATGCAAGGCTTTTTAAAAAGTCCACAATTATCAGACAAGATTTATTGCGTAGTATTTGTCGTAGATGATAGCACTGTTGACTTAATACCAGAGAAAGTGATAGAAAGAATGAAGAATTTAGAAAGTCGAAAAGTAGAAAGAGGTTTGTTAATGTTTAAAGTTGTATTTTAAATACATTGCAAATATTGTTTCTCATACTGTTTAACTTTCATAACTATTTCTCAGACATGACAGTTCTTGTGATTTGACCAAGAGATAATGACTTACGATGTTAAGTATTGTGAATAGGGGAACTATCATTACTACAGATATTGTACCATTGGAAGTATACGTATTTTAATAAAACACTTCAAACAGTTCTAGTTAAAAAGAGCTTCACACAGAAATCAAATTAGTTGTTTTTAAGTTGCATTACTTTGATTCTTTGTTGTTTTTTTATTTTTTTTCTAGAAATACCATATGTTTTTTGGCTTACAAAGATTGACAAAATCTGTCAGGAGACAGGCGCAGATTTGTCACAGGTGTTCTACAGTCCTACGGTACAAGAGGCTGCTGACCGAGTTTCGCAAGTGATGGATCTTCCGAGATCACACGTCCTTCCAATGAAGAATTATGAGTCTAAGATGGAACTTAATGATCATGTGAGCATATTGACCCTGATGACCTTGCAGCAAATGTTGCATTTTGCAGACGACTACATGTACAACTATTTGAATAAAATAGAGGAAGGAATTCTGCAAAAATTAAATATAAAGGAATAACTTATAAAGTTCCATTTATAAATGTTTTGTAATAAAAACAAAATACTTACAGCACTTTGAACGCAGAGCATGTGTATTTAAGATATTTTTATGCAACACCAACCTTTTTACCACTCTTTTCAGATAATCAAGAAAACACCTGTTTGCATAATTCGAACGAAAGTTTTAGTAAATTGTATGTTACTACCAAATAAGCTATACTTTTTCGGTCGAAGTCAAAATTTTCCCGCTGACTCATCTCTTTTTCGGATTGCTTGATTGTATGTTGACTTGTTCTCGTCCTGAAAATGTACAGCTAAAATACAACTCGCTGAAAGTTAGGTAAATAATAAATCCTTCACCTTATTTTGTGTCTTATTAAATTATAGTTTCTTACTCTTTACAAGCATGTTTCATTGGCATGTTTGTATTTTGGAAATATTCCACTTATTATTGATTTAATAAATTGTAGTCGTTTTTATCTATTTTCTTAGAAGAAACTCTAAATACTTATACTTCTCAGTCGCAATCAAAATTTTGCTTCAGTTGACCCATCCTATTTTCCCTCCTTGATTTATTTAATTTTTGTACTTAATATAGCTAAAATACTGTTTGCTGAACGTGAAGCATGCACTCAGTCAATTAACTTTATTATTGTATTATTTTATTATAATGTTTTGTTTTTTACAATCATGTGTTTAAAAAAGATATGTAATTTAGAAACTTTCTACGTAATTATTATCCGTTTGATACATTTTTCGCTTAAATCCATTTTCCTACTGGGAACTCCAGAAACATTTATTTCTATGAAAGTCTGGAAACAATAAATTTATGTTCCAATTAAACTTTTCTTTAGCTGGCTCTTTGATTATTGTTTACTTCCTTGTAATTTATTACAATGTAATTGAGAACCCAATGTTTGTAAGCATTTTATGCAAAACAAAGGGCCAATGGCTACAATAAAAAAAAATTTTTAATCTGTATATGCATTACAATAGATAAAGGCATTGTTGCTTTCCTCTTGCTTTTGTGAGTACCTATAAAAAGCAAGAAGCCATAGGCATCCCTTTTGCTCAGTTCATTGTCCTCCACAGTTATGAAATAAGTTTCAAAAAAGGAAACGCCTCCCCATGCGTTTTTTGTCTACCTCAATTCTTCCGTAAAATGTGTCCATGTTATTATCACAAGTACTTGGGGTCACGATAATTTTTATAAAATAATATGCTAACAAATGAGTTTGACATGTATCATTGCGAAATATTGCCTTCGTAAAAATTATAAATTTCTCTTAACTATATTACAACATCCAAGTTCTAAAAAATAGCACAATGTTTATTTACCCCTACATGTTCTTCAAAAGGTAAACCGTTCCGAGTGTCCAGTCAGGGATGAATTATCTTCGTTTATTGTTCATTTGGAAACTACCATGTTACATCGTATTTAATTCAAAGTCGGCGTTTTCTTCTATTCAAGCTAACCAGATCCATTCAACTCGGGACGGAAGTCATTTCAAACATTCAATAAAAACTGGACCCTTAGACATTGTTGAAAATTCAAACGAACAAAACAACGCCCAGAAATTAATTACGAAACTACATTAAATTATTTCACACTTGTTTGTACCAATATTACAAAAAAAATAAATATTAATAACTTATTTGATTGAAATTTTATTTTCAAAATAAAAGTTTGATCTAACGATCACTGATACCCCCGCCTAAGTTAATATTTTTGATGTTTAAATTTTAACGTTTTTTTTATAAACTTGTGAACTTGGTCTCCACTGGAATTCAGCTTATAGCTACCTGATAGTATTAATATTCTAAAGTTTTATTGAAACCAAATGCAATTTTTTTTTAGTAATTTTATGGAAACGGCCTTTTTTATTCAAATTCAAAACATTTTTGGAAACTGTGACATTTGATGAATTTTCCCAAACATCGATAGGCTTCTTACTCACCTAATAAGTAGACTATATCACAAATTTTCAACTGACATCAAATGCAAACTTTTAAAGTTAATGTCCGGAAGCAACTTTTTGCAAAAATTTGTAACGTTTTTTGTCCAGTGTGACCTTGACCTTTGACGGAATTCCTCCAGAATCAATAGGCTTTTCACACACCTGATATGTAACAATATCCCAAAGTTTTATAGAAATCGGTTACAAGCGTTTTGAAATATCATCTAGAAACCAAATTTGGACGGACGAGTTGATGGACGGACAGACGGACATGAATACCACTATATACCCCGACTCTGTCGAGCGGGGCTATAAGATATTAGTGCGACACTCTCATCTTACGGTCGTAATAATTTTAGTGTATTGGTTTAGACATGTCGCCGAGAGCGAATCAATTCGTCCTTCAAACAATCCTTGTAAATAAATCTTCGAACTTCGTTATTGTTTTGTTATTAAATTGTTGCATTTTCCTTTACTTGACAGTGAGTTTAAAAAAGGAAAATGTTCAACAATAAAAATCCATTTATCCATCAAGCAATAAATAAAAGCAAAGAATTGCGCGAAACAAACCCTTTAACACCCCAGGAGCTGGATACATTTTAATTGCTACAGTGCTGAGCAAGATGATAAAACCACGTGAATTTAAACCCTTTAAAATGGGGGGAGGTGAAATATGGACAAAAACCAATTTTAGTACATATGACATTGAACACTCGCACTGGTATTGTTTTTTCTTAGTAAGAAGCTAAATTTTAATCTCACTATTTGTCAAAATTACTAAACGTAAATTTAAAATGCTATTGAAAAAGAGCATTAAACAAAAAAAATTGAAATACTGGGAGCACCTGAAACTACATATGATGAAGATCGTGGTACATTTAATACTTATTTTGATTACTAATCAGCCTTTGGATATGAATGTTATTTCACCAAGATAATCAATACATTTCAGCCATTTTATGACAGTTTTTCCTTTAAGTTAAAGCTGCCGTCTTGTGAGCTTGACTTTCAGAAAACCAATAGCAAAGTTATTTTGTGACAATTTTCGCTAGTATTTTTAGTTAAGATTTTTAATTGATTCTTTGGATGCATTTTTTGCTCAATATAAAAAGTATCACCCTTGTCATAATGTAAACATGATATAAATATAGTGTACAATATTGCATAGATATCATTGTCATATTCAATGTTAAGCAAAAAGCTATGGTATTCATTACACTCCCAAATAATGGAAGATATCATCTGTTTCATAGATATATACAATGTATAATTCAATGTATAAACACTTTAAAGAGATAACAGATGAAACTTAAACTTAATTTGCTGCATATCAAATAACAAATAAAGCAATATTTCAGACTAGGACACACTGTATGAATTAAAACAATAATGAACAGACAAAATAATCCACACAAAGCTTTTCCTGCAATTTTAATGATGGGTGTTAAGTCAATTATGGAATATTGGAAGCAAAAAAAGAGTTAATATTGTCATAATTTTTTTTTGACACTGGTACATTTACTGGCCATGTGGTTTTATTTGTTTAAGAAAGATATTCCTGCAAGTTTAAGTTAAGTAGCAGCTTAAATAATCAAATATCATCAAACTAAGATTGATCTTTCCAAAATAATTTTAGATCATAACTGTGGAAATAATCTTCAAAATCATTTTCTCGTTTACATTGTGTCATCTACCTGCAATTTTGACAACAATTACCTTGTAAATGGTGTCCAGGTGAGAACAGTTCTCCAAGTGTTTTCCACTGATGCCGATAATCTCATCTCCGATTTCCCAATCAGAATTGTTGGACGGGGAGCCTGGGGAAATAACAGAACATATACAGTGGCAGACAATCACTTTTTATTGACAGCTGATTTAATGACAGAATTTTTACAAACATCTATCCAGGGCAAAAACAACACTGTACTATCAGAACCTATCAATATTCTATTTTCAGGATTAAAAATTAATACAAATTCATTCATATTAATAATTTTGCAAATGAAATTAATCAAATGCTCAGATGCATACTGAGTAATGTAATACTTCTATCATAACATGAAATAATAACAAAACATTAATATTTGTGCCAAAAAATAAACAAGATTTGTTATACCCCAAATAGAAAGTATTTACGAGATATATTACAGTTGTGTCTATTGGTTAGTCAGTCTTCAGACGAAATTAGGGCTATTGTTGATCTGATTTTGATTTTGATTTAACTCTACAGGACCTGTATTCATACCAGTTGCACATAATGACCTTTTAGGCCTAAATGAATTCTGGCGCCTGTTATATATATATATATTAAGTTAGATTTTGATTTAAACCTTACATGACTGGTCGAGACCATGCCTACTTACCTTTGGTTGGATTTTGATTTTAACCTTACATGACTGGTCAGTCCCAAGCCTAGTTACCTTTGGTTGGATTTTAATTTCAACCTTACTAGACTGGTCAGTACCATGCCTACTTACCTTTGGTTGGATTTTAATTTTAACCTTACATGACTGGTCAGTACCAAGCCTAGTTACCTTTGGTTGGATTTTGATGTTAACCTTACATGACTTGTTAGTACCAAGACTAGTTACCTTTGGTTGCATTTTAATTTTAGCCTTACATGACTGGTCAGTACCAAGGCGAGTTACCTTTTGTTGGATTTTAATTTCAACCTTACATGACTGGTCAGTCCCAAGCCTAGTTTCCTTTGGTTGGATTTTAATTTTAACCTTACATGACTGGTCAGTATCAAGCCTAGTTCCTTTCGTTAGATTTTAATTTCAACCTTACATGACTGGTCAGCACCATGCCTACTTACCTTTGGTCGGATTTCGGTTTCAATCTTACATGACTGGTCAGTACCAAGCCTAGTTACCTTTTGTTGGATTTTAATTTTAACCTTACAAGACTGGTCAGTTCCAAGCCTAGTTTCCTTTGGTTGGATTTTAATTTTAACCTTACATGACTGGTCGATACCAAGCCTAGTTACCTTTGGTTGGATTTTGATGTTAACCTTACATGACTGGTCGATAACAAGCCAAGTTACCTTTGGTTGGTCAGTATCAAGCCTTGTTCCTTTCGTTAGATTTTAATTTCAACCTTACATGACTGGTCGATACCAAGCCTAGTTTCCTTTTGTTGGATTTTAATTTTAACCTTACATGACTGGTCGATACCAAGCCTACTTACCTTTGGTTGGATTTTGATGTTAACCTTACATGACTGGTCAGTACCAAGCCTAGTTACCTTTGGTTGGATTTTAATGTAAGCCTTGCATGACTAATCAGTACGTATACCAAGCCTAGTTGCCTTTTGTTCGATTTTGATGTTAACCTTACATGACTGGTCGATACCAAGCCTAGTTACCTTTGGTTGGATTTTGATGTTAACCTTACATGACTGGTCGATACCAAGCCAAGTTACCTTTGGTTGGATTTTGATGCTAACCTTACATGACTGGTCAGTACCAAGCCAAGTTGTCTTTGGTTGGATTTTGATTTTAACCTTACATGACTGGTCAGTACCAAGCCTAGTTACCTTTGGTTGGATTTTAATTTCAACCTTACATGACTTGTCGATACCAAGCCTAGTTACCTTTGATTGGATTTTAATTTCAACCTTACATGACTGGTCAGTCCCAAGCCTAGTTACCTTTGGTTGGATTTTAATTTCAACCTTACATGACTGGTCAGTCCCAAGCCTAGTTACCTTTGGTTGGATTTTAATTTCAACCTTACATGACTGGTCAGTACCAAGCCTAGTTACCTTTGGTTGGATTTTAATGTAAGCCTTGCATGACTAATCAGTACGTATACCAAGCCTAGTTGCCTTTTGTTCGATTTTGATGTTAACCTTACATGACTGGTCAGTCCCAAGCCTAGTTCCCTTTGGTTGGATTTTGATTTTAACCTTACATGACTGGTCAGTCCCAAGCCTAGTTACCTTTAGTTGGATTTTAATTTCAACCTTACATGACTGGTCAGTACCCTGCCTACTTACCTTTGGTTGGATTTTGATTTTAACCTTACATGACTGGTCAGTCCCAAGCCTAGTTACCTTTAGTTGGATTTTAATTTCAACCTTACATGACTGGTCAGTCCCAAGCCTAGTTACCTTTGGTTGGATTTTAATTTCAACCTTACATGACTTGTCAGTACCATGCCTAGTTACCTTTGGTTGGATTTTAATTTTAGCCTTGCATGACTGGTCAGTACCGAGCCAAGTTGCCTTTGGTTGGATTTTTTTTATTTGTTTTTATAGTCAGGCTTTTTACAATACCTCCCTACAACCATCACCTGACAAAGATGTTAGGAGGTTTCATAATGTTCATAATATTTATTATTGACTATATTTTTTATAATTATTTTCTAAAAAGGAAAATAAGTTCATACAGATTAAAAACTCACACACACTCATTTATAAACTCATATATACATACACATTAAAATACTGTTTAAAAAAATATGCACTGTTTTATAACAAAAAAATTTTATAACTTACTGACTATTTATATATACCTACAAAATATTGTTGTGAAAGAAAAGAAAAAGACAAACTGACAATAACTTAATTAGGAAATATGATACCCATAGGGGCCCAAAAGTTTTCAAATGCCAATATATTGTTATTTTTAATAGCAATATATCTCTCATATGATTGATATTGTATGATTTTGTTTTTTAAACCAATAACATTTGGTAAGGATTCTTTAAACTTACATTTATATATATAATTTTTAGCAATCAAAATAATTAAATTGATAAATAAAGTGTAGGTTTTCCTTCCGAGCAAAACTTTTTCAATATTGTAATCAAAGTTTATATCATAATCTTTTATTTTCTTTAAAAATTCTACCCAAAACCTGTTAACAATATTACAATCATAAAAAATATGTTCCAATAGATCTTCCTCATTTTTGCAGAAGGAACACTGATCAGTGTTCTTTAACTTGATTTTAAACAAAAATGAATTAGTAGGCAAAACTCTATGTAATAACTTGAATTGAAAGTTTTTTAGATGTGTATCTGTACAACATTTTTTTAATATAACAAAAGAATTTTCCCAGTCGATATTTTCCGCATGAAGTTTTTCCTCCCATTTTAAAATTTTTGCAACAGGACGAATAAATATTGTACTTATCAGACCTGTGTACACAAATTTCACCTTTTTGGTTGCTAGAATCTTATCTAAAAACTCGTCAGCAGGAGAAAAGCTTACAGTATTTATATCAGTACAATTTTCTTTGACAAAGTTCTTGATATGTTTAGGTATATTTGATATCAAACTATGGTAAATCAGAAAATTATTTGTATTTGTTTTCTCCCTGAATTGCGTGAAGTTGTAAAAAGACTTGCTTGGTAAGTTAACAATGTCTTTTAAAAACATTATATTATTTTCTTTCCATTTTAAACACAGTGCAGAATTGGATACAGACACAAATTTAAAATATCAAGTGACAAAATGTTCTGTATGCATAGTTTGATGTCAGGTTTAGCTACTGATAAGTTATAAAATAAATCTCTCCAAAAAATGTTTTTAATACAGTTTGAAACTTCATATAATTTTTCCTTTTGCAGATTAAAAAACGAGATGTTGCATTTCACATGAGTTATGGTCCTTAAGTATATTTAATGAATGAACTTTCTGAGCTTTTGTCTGATTACCTTTTGTCGGATTTAGATTCACGTAAAAGGTAAGTACCAAGAGTACTTACACATATTGTTGTCACATCCCTACTGACTTGATTTTAATTGAGTTCTTGTCAATGCTATTTCTATGCTACCTTTGGTCAATTTTTTATTTAAAATCATTGCTTAAGTATCAAAAATCGTTGGCATGTCAGGACCATGTTAATTTTACATGAGTTATGGCTCTTTGTCATACTTAAGCAGTACCTGTGGGTTTTCATCATCTTCAATAAAAGCTCTTAAGTTGATATAACATAATCCAGAATTAACTTAAATTAATAAAGTTAAAAAAAAGTAATTTGCTCGGTATCCACATAGACAATAAAATGCAAAGATAGTCATATTACACATGTATATAATTATATCAGTCAAATATCAAAAAAAATTGTTTTGTAATTCATTCATTAATTAATTTATACCAATTTCGCTCCAGGATCCCAATTTATACCACTCAATAATTGTGTTCAGGCTTTTAGCGTAATGAGAGTTATCCCTTCAAATGATTTAATGTGTGGCATTTTAAAATAATTACATTTTCATGAGAAACTTTTTTAAATGATACGTTTTGTAAGAACTGTAAAAGTCTGAATATTACTTTGTCAACTGTCTGAATGAAAAGATAAAATCCCATGTTAATTATTGACTAATTATGTCTCCTTAAGTTTTCGAAAACATGTCGTGACATAGGAGTGTTGCACACCAGTCTGTTATTAAGGAATGTTACATACCTTCGTTATTTAGAAGTGCTAGTGCTACGCAAATTAGTCTGTTATTTAAAAGTGGTACACAGTTATTTTGGAGTATTACACACCATATGTAGTCTGTAATTCACGAATCTTCTACACCTTGGGAGTGTTACACATCAAAGTTAGTTATTAAGGATAGAAGTGTTTTCCACCGTAGACCACTATAACAGAATGTAACATACCTAGGCCTGTAGTGTAGGAGGGTTGCATACAATATTGCCCCATGATAAATGCCCCATCCCCTCGAAAATTTCCCCGTACAATTGCCACCATAGGACACTTGCCACTCCTACTATTCATTATGTTTTAAATTTACTCATGCGACCTTGTATTTTGTTTGGCATTTTGATTATTTTTTTTATATCAATAACATACAGCATAAAAACAGTCATAACAAAAAGTTGCTAGGATAATATTACAGCTTATTACATGTACAATGTTGAAAGCACTGATTACAGTGTATAGATTGTTCAGCACTTATGTCATCAAAGTCATAGGCAATAAATTGGTATATTAATTATGATTATATGTAATCGAGTAATCAAGTTCAAATAACGTTTACTTAATGGTAGTTTCTAGCATACTTTACAAGGTGTAGATGGCTTTAGCTGGATTTGGTATATCATTTTTGAATTTGATGAGAAAAGATCTACAGTATCAAAATTAATTTAAGTAACCGTAAAATCCATTGTAAAGTAATAATAACAATGAAAGAATTAAACATATTTCATTTGATATAAATTTATCCAAGAAAATTGAATCTCTAAACGTTGTGTTTTGTTTTTTTTTTTTTTTTTTTTTTTTTTTTGGTGGGGGGATGGCGCAATTACAATTATCAGAAGGCAGTTGTCGGGATGGGGTCCCATTTTATAGAACGATAATCTATTGCTCTGATGGTAAATTCCACAAAAAAGTAACAAATATCAAAACAATGAAGCAGTTATTTATTATGAATAATATAATAATATACAGTCGAACTTCGATGGCTCGAACTCGAAGGGGCCGACAAAAATAGTTCGAGGAATCGGGAGTTCGAGAAACCGGGACTTGAGATGTTCGAAAATGATTCATATGCGAACCGGAATCGATATCAGTTTATATATTTCAGTTAATTTCCTGTGTCACATTGGATTAACAAAATTGTGTTTCTTCAATGCATTTCATATATTAATATTATTTTTAAGAACGTATTTTTGTTTTTATTAAAATAAAAATGTTTACTGTTATATTTCTTGTTTAATTTTGTGCACGAGGATTGATAAGTATTATTGCATTACGTTATTGTGTCAATGACCTCGATTCGGATTTGATAGCAATTTATTAGCGCATATTTTAATTAATTAAAACCTATTTTAACAAATTTGCCTACAAAGGCTTACTTAAATACAAATTGATGGCATTAGGTTAATTATTAGGGATTATATCATAAAAGATCAAGCTTGGCATTTTACAGGTATGGCTTCGATCTTTACACCTTTTACGACTAATTAATCATCCAAGCCGTCAATAATTTTAGTTCGAGTTATTAATGGTTTTTCAATGGAATTTTAGTATTGGGACTGCTGATTTAGTTCGAGTTTTCGAGAAATCTGTGTTCGAGAAATCGAAGCTATTTTAACACTGATTTTATAGGGGAAAGTTCCGTACTTTGATATGTGTTCGAGAAATCCCGGGTGTTCGAGCGATCCGAGTTCGAGCTACTGAAGTTCGACTGTACATGTTTTGGTATAGACATCAGCTGCCCTCCGTCTGTGTCGTGCATTTGTATAAAAATCTTCCTTCTAATCTCTTTCAGCCAGCTAAATTGTATTTGGTGACCAATCCTTTTAACTTAACAGTTAAGGTTGTTAGTATGGATAGAACACAGAGATAAGTTTCTTTAATTGTCAAATATCTTGCTTAATATCTACACCCAGTTGGAATCAAATTTAAATTGATAAGTCAACCTTTATTTATGATCATTACAATTTTCTATGAATTTCTTAAATATTTTCAGGCAACCGCATAAATGACCAACTTCTGGTCTTACGTACAAGTTACTTCGACAGCCTGCTGACATCAAAAAGAATCTTAGGCGGTCTAATTGAGCAACTCTACTCCAGAACTTTATACTGTCGCCTATTTACGGAATTCGTTAACAAAAAAAATCATCCAATTGGAACCAAAACTAGATTGCATGTGTCTTTGGCTGGTCCCTTTAAAAACTATCCAAATGCTCTCCCGTCTTTCCAGAGAGCCACATATTTAGCCATACAGTAACCAGGTTATTCAGGATTTAACAGTTAAGAACCTAATGAACTAATGAACTTTTATTTGATAAAGATCATATTCTGAACACTTTAGTCGCTTAGTACACTGCATCCCACACATCTCACATAAAAGAAGGTGAACAATTTTCTTTTTTTTCACGTGTCTTTTTGTGGTTTAATCTGATGCACATGAACAATTAGTTGCGTTAAGTTGAATTGCTTTCATCATCTTTTAAATTCTCTTTGCCTTTATCTTCTTGAAATTACAAGATAGAATCTTGAGAAATGTCCATCTAAAGTCAACATTGCACAAGGCATACAGGAAAGGGTTGATTGTACTGTTGAGGTAGCATAACCAGTAACCTATAAATATCAAAATTGTAACTCACACGTAAATATTCAAAGAAAAGATAAGTTGAATAACAAAACGCAAATTATTTTTCAAAGATTTGAATCTTTTATTAATCATCCACTATAGAATCAAATTGATATCACACTCATACACTCCGTGAACAGGCTTGATGTTAACATTTCAATTACTTTGAAAAAAATATCAGCACTCGATAACAAAATGTTTAACATTAAACTAAAAATGTTTTTACATATGAGAATAAAATAATAAAATTTTAATTGTAAAATACGACACAGTCAGGCCTTATCAAAGATGAGCAAACATATAATCTTTCCGATTTAATCAGACTCATACCTTGTTACACGATATTTTCTACTATGATAATGATTACACACTCTTTGTGCGCAAGCGTGATTATTTTTAAAAGACATTTTATTAAATTAATTTTGAGAAGCATAAATATGTCTATATGACTTCCAAAAAACTAGGGTAAAACCACAGTACATACAAGTACATATGTAATTCACACGAATGTGCAAAAAACCGCTAAAACAATGCAGCAGTTTTGGATTGTCGTGTACTGTTTATGGTATAGCAACTATTTGGTAAACAATTATTTAGAATATGATATGTGTTCTTCTTTGCTGTTAAAATGGCAAGTATAGATATCAGATAATTACACTGACACTATTACTCGCTTATGGACGATTTTATATTGTGGCTTTGCCTTGGAGTGTAAAGGGGTCAAAGAAAGAGTAAGAATACTTAAGCGTATGGCATATGTTTTGTCCATTTTACGTTTGATTGAAGGGTGTCGCCAGGATACATTTGCATATGAAACAACTTCCCATTTATGACTGTAGTCATGTCCGATTTGTTTCTTGTGAGATGGTTAAGACTGTATATATTTCAGGTTGGGATTTTTTTTTCTTAACTGTATTTGAATCTAGGACATACTGGAGAGCATCATAGTCACTTTAGGAGCCTATTGTTGATATATTACGCTATCATCTGAAAACAATCAGAGTAAACATCGTAAGGTGCTCTGGAAAGTCATTGATATATCCCACTACCTAGAACTCTGCATTGAGGTAC
Organism: Limnoperna fortunei; assembly: GCA_944474755.1. NCBI lineage: Eukaryota > Metazoa > Mollusca > Bivalvia > Mytilida > Modiolidae > Limnoperna > Limnoperna fortunei. The sequence goes on from OX104113.1 coordinate 39,240,914, forward strand.
ACCCGAGAAGACTGAGACTGTATGTTATAATATTCCACCAATAACAACAGTCTGGATACAGTGCAGAAGCAAGTTGTTAGCCATTTGTCATGTAAGTACATTTATTACTTAAATTAAAATTAGTCTGAATGTGAAGTGTGTAATGTTGTCAATTGCTTTGGCAAAGTCCATGAAAATAGAGCTAGTTACTATGAGAATGTTACTGTTATTGTTTGAAGCAAGTTCTTGTATGAATGAGATCCGTTGAGTTTCACAAGATCTAGGTTATCTTAAGTCATGCTGTAAAATAAAATGGCTTTTCATTTCAAAGTTGGGAATTACAAATACAAGTTAGTGAGATTGAACGGCAATTTTCAAGTCTTTATTTCTGCCCCTTTATTGAACATGGGTGCCACTTATAATATTGTGATATGTATAAAATTTATACTCACCAAATTGGTAGACTCCACTCGGAACACATTCTTGACAGAAGGTAGATATTATTACATTAACATGATATGGCATCCAAGTTATAATAAACGCAAGGAGAATGGCGCTTAAAGTCTTTGCAGCTTTGTCGTTTTCCCTTTCTGCTTTTGTTTTGGAATCCGACGTCGTTTTACTTACACTATGATGTCCAGACATGCTACGGTCTGCATGACATTGATCAGCAGTGTCAGAAACCTTTTTCGGTAAAACTCGCCCTGTGCTAACAGTATTTAAAAAACTGCCATTGTCTGCATAAATTGATTTAAACTTTTTGTGTTTTTGTGTAATACGGTATACTCTTTGGTATAAACCAATCATAATAGCAATTGGTAACCAAAATGCAAGGGTGTGGGTGATAATGGTCAAATACTCATTAGAATATAAAAACTGGATGTAACAGTCAGTTTCAGGGACAGTACGACCACCTTCTATGTAGGGCATGGCAAAAATCAACGGAGGCCACAATAAGATAGAAATTATCCACGATGCCATTATCATTTTCAAAACTCTTCCTGAAGTCCTATTTGCTCTGTACGTTAACGGCCTTTTCGCTGAAAGAAATCTATCCAGGCATATTAGTACTAAGTGTAAAGCTGATGCGTTGGTCATAGTGTAGTCCATTGATAGCCATAGATCACAAGGCAGGGCACCAAATGGCCAGTGTCCAATGAGTAAATACACGGTATAGAATGGCATAGATACTAATCCAATAGAAAAGTCTGCAATCGACAGACTTGCCAAGAAGTAGTTATTTAAATTCCTAAGTTTCTTATTTACTGCAAATGCAGTTATAACGAGCAAGTTTCCTGTCATTGTAACAAATGCAACGGTTACTGCAGAAAGAGATATTAAGATAATTTCGTGTAAATAAAAACGTTTAGAGCCTGTTTCATAGTCGGTTTTGAAGGAAGTATTCACTGAAATTTCGCTAGTACAGACACTAATATTGTTTTGAAGTTCCTCTAGGCTTGTGCAATTTGTCCTCATTTTGATATTTTCGTTCATCGATATTCTAGTTTTTTATGAATATACGACACCAAAAAAGAGAGCTTTGTTCGTTAGTGGTTGTGGTTAGAATAAAATATGTGTTAAATAGACAACCGTTGACTGAATTAACCGAAACGTTTAATGTTGTTAAGACATTTTAATAAGGACAGCGCCAGTCGCTCACATAAGTCGCATAATCTTGTATGGTCGCACAAAATAAGCAAATTATCACTAGATGAAATTTTAATCTTCACAAAAAAGGTATCTCAATTATTCAAAATCCAATCTTTTCCTGATTGTAACTGCTATAACTTCTAAATATATCACACTTCAATCTTAAAATTTGATCACAAGAGTACTTTATATATATTCAAGGCTCAGATCACATGCTGTGATTAAATGGTTTACCCCAAAGGAGACAAGAATTGATTATTCTCAGCTCATGTAGCCCTAGGAGACAATTAATGTATTATTTCAGATAAATAGTAATTTTTCTGATAAAACTCCATTTCAATTTCTAAAATCTCACGAGACAGATTTTATATTATGACATAATCTGTGAACCTTAGCTGACTTAATATTGACAAACACCATCAAACTATGAAAAATTGTTATAGAGATGCAAAACGACACAAATCACAGAACTACCTACCTTCACACAAAAATAACAACAAAGATACAAACAAATAGCAGTACTACGTTTTCACTGAGTAGTTACTTAAGAGGTACAAACCAACCACATACGATTACAATGATTGATTTATTGAATTTATGTATGAGGTATTTATGGAATGATTTATGTAATAATCTTAAAGAATAAATATTGGTGAGAACGTAGAACACCCACAGGTTGCCAGATGAAAGTCTGCCTAGTAAACGTAATAACAAAGCTAGGGGATATGAATTCTTTATTTTTGGGTTAACTCCTTCGCTCACTGCGTTCTCGACAATATTTTTACCCGTTTTCTCTAATGATATGGGTCAAATTCCCGTGGCTCATCAATATAATAGTACTTTGATAAAAACAGTGATTTATTTTGGAGACGATCTGGTCTTTTAGGGTGACTTTCGGGTTTTTCTTTTTGAATATTGTAAAATCTTTTAAATAATCAAATATTGAATAACATTTTAACTTATTCCTCTCAAGTGTTCGCAGTTTTTCAGCTGGTCTGATCATTGAGTCATATACGTAGTTTTCTCTTTGCGTAGCAAACTTTGAATGGGATTTGGATTCAATAAAATCCATATTGTAATATTGTTAAAAGAGAATATACTTGAACCATGCTCTGTCGAACAATCCGTGTATATTTCCGGTGAGAAATAATTTTATCTAATAGTGTAGGAGCTTATTCATGGTTTGAATATCTAGTAGTGAATTGAGTTGGTATATGCGAAAACAGTCTGTAGTTAGTTACCATCAGGTTTTGAAATGGAGAGAACAGTTTTGTATAATGTGACTTTAGTAGAATTCATTAAGTATTTTGTTTCATTACCTGAAAGGTTACTTTCTTTTAAATAAGATAAGGAATAACTGGCCTTAGATAATTACTTAATTACTTAAAGAGGTAATTGAATACAGTACAATCAATTAAGTTGGGTTTGTTTGAAATGCAATAAATATTTGAAACTCCGATCCAATTCAGTAAAACAGAGCATAATAGTACCTCGTATTTAGTGAACAACCTCGCAGATCAGTCTGTAGTACCTCGTATTGGGTGAACAACCTCGCAGATCGGTCTGTAGTACCTCGTATTTGGTAAACAACCTCGCAGATCGGTCTGTAGTACCTCGTTTTTGGTGAACAACCTCGCCAATCGGTCTGTAGTACCTCGTATTTAGTGAATAACCTCGCAGATCGGTCTGTACTACCTCGTATTTGGTGAACAACCTCGCTGATCGGTCTGTAGTACCTCGTATTTGGTGAACAACCTCGCAGATCGGTCTGTAGTACCTCGTATTTGGTGAACAACCTCGCAGATCGGTCAGTAGTACCTCGTATTTGGTGAACAACCTCGCAGATCGGTCTGTAGTACCTCGTATTTGGTGAACAACCTCGCAGATCGGTCTGGTTTAATCATTCATTTGATTAGTTTGTTGATTTTTTTTAATGAAGTTTATTGAGTGACAATTGATTATTGTTACTTATCACGTCAAGTTGTAAACAAATATTCGTCAAAAGTTGTCTAAAGCAGTGTCTGATAGTTTAGTTTTTAAAAAATCACTAGAAAGATGAATTAGATTTTTAGTTCAGTTAAATAATTAACAGGTATTCCTATGAAATTTCGTTGCTGTTTAAACAAGCTAACCTTAAAATGGATTTACCGATAATTACTAAAACTAAAGCCATCTCACGTGAACATTTATATCGTTACAAAGAACAACAAAATGTAAATGGTAAAAAGAATGCATGATTGGATTTAAGGCAACCAATTGTGCTAAAACGCAACGATTGTATGCTCTTGCTTGTGACAGATTGTGCGTATTTACCACATGTATAATTTTGTTGCTGTCACATTTTGGTTTATTTTGTAAAAGCACTGAATTCGTTTAATATGCAGAATGACCTATTAAGTTACACTATATCACTTTTTTATAGTGTAATATGGTGCCTTTTGGCTACAACCGTCCCGTGTATGTTTACTATATTCTAAAGGTGTTACATAACATTATTCTTCCGTAAATGGCCGACTTCTGGTACAGACGACCCGGTACAGATGAGCGCACGTGCACACATCTGTACTAGCTGCGTCATCCAATCAAAACGCCAGAAACAAGAACGTTGTTATGGAAGCATAACAACGTTCTTCTATGACGTTCTTATTTCCGGCGTTCTGACTGGACGTCAGAGACAATGGAGTCTAAAACAATGGAGAGTCTATATGTTATAGCGATGTGAAAGTTGTTGGTTTACGGAAGAAATAGGTACTTTCATACGTTTTGGGGAAAGTCCATGTGAACTTTCACTCTTGATAGAAATTTTTATGTCTGTCGGCTCGTTCCGCTGCGCTTTACTCGCAAAAAGACATAAAATTTCTATCACTCGTGAAAGATCAACCGGTCTTTCCCAAAAACGCATGAAAGAACCTATTAAACTTAAATATTTTTTCTATCGTTTGTATAAGCATTAACTATTTCGGTCCTTTCAATTTTATAACAAATTAGAAACATGCGTTTCGTATGCTAATTAATTTTTTCCGACACTTTTTACAACCCAGCTGTGTGACAAAGTATGCAACATATCATGATGGTGTTTCCGAATAAGTTGGATAGATAACGTTTATTTATGTGTCAATTAACTAATGCATAATGATATAAAATTTGCCATTTTATAAGCACAAGATAAAGCGAGTCGATTTATAAAGTGATCGGTAAACAAATTATTGTTGCCATAAATATATTTTGCAATATTTAGCATTTCTATGCGAATAAAGAAGTTTGAAAACGTTGGGTCGCCTCATGCAAAACATATGACTTCCCTTTTTGATGCCATTTTTACAGCGGAAAGTTAATACTATATGTTATTCGGGATCTTCACAGGGGATACGGGTTCATATTCCCTGTCTGTGTTTTATATTCCCTGAGCCGGAGGCGAAGGGAATATAGAATACAGACAGGGAATATGAACCCGTATCCCCTGTGAAGCCCGAATAACAATTATATTCTGTTGAAGTCTTCTTCTACTAATATTCTAGAGTATATAATTAGATTAGACATTTCTCATGCTTTAGTTTGGACCACCCGACTATCGGAGAACCTACCATTCAACACATTTAAGCTTCCAAAGAAACTTTTTATTGCATTTTAAATTTTATAACCTTTATTTTTTTACGACTTTTTATTCCCAGCTAAACTTTTAATGATAAATTTCACTTTCGAAGTGCGATGCAAATGCCTTTGTTTGCCATTTTGAAGACTTCAAGTTATCGGTTATCTCCCTTGTTAATTTCAAGACAAATCGCAGACGGAGATGAAAGATTCCGTAAAATGCATGTATTTAAAATCGATATTTGATATCTTTATATTATGTTTAACTATTTATATTATGTAAAACAAATAAATTATTCAATGAATAGACGCCATTTTGAAACTGATTTCAATATCCTCGGGGTTTCACAGGGAATACGGTATGATATTCCCGTCTTGATTAACCAATCAAATTGTAGGGATTCACTAGATACATTACTTCAACAGAATATAACCCTATATTTAGTAAAACGAAAGAATTCCATATTCTTTAACAAAATACTATCGCAACTCCTGACCACTATTTTAACAACAGGAAAAACGGGACTTTAAAAATCCAGTGACACTTTCTACTCCAGAAGTGGAATAAATGAAATGTGGTTATTAAAAAAATCAAAAAACCTGATAGACATCTTGAGGTCTGGATCTCTTTCCCATTGTAACAGCATTAAAAGATTTGATTTTTCGACACTCTATACGGCCATCCCTCATACGCAGCTCAAAACCAGGCTTAAAGATCTTATAAAACGCTGCTTTTTCAAGAAAAACGGAAAGAAACGATATAATTATCTGGTAATAAGTCATGACAGAACTTACTTCGTCATCAATGACTCCAAATCTAATACTAAATATACTGAAGACCAAATCTGTCACATGTTAGATTTTCTAATTGACAATATATTCGTCATGTATGGAGGACAAGTTTTTCAACAGACTATTGGTATTCCAATTGGTACTAATTGTGCTCCTCTCCTCGCCGACCTGTTTTTTACTCTTATAAAGCTGAGTTCCTAGGAGGCCTACTGAAGACGAAAGAAAAGACTCTGGTCCAGACCTTTAATTTTAGATTCCGCTATATTGATGATGTTTTGTCCCTCAGCAATGCTAAATTTGGTGACTATTAACATTCAATTTACCCTAGCGAGCTTGAAATTAAAGACAACCACCAATACACTTAGGTTAGCCTTTTACTTAGATCTACTTCTAGAAATAGACTCAGGAAAATTACAAACAAGACTCTACGACAAGCGTGATGACTTCAACTTTCCAATTGTCAACTTCCCGTTCATCGACAGCAATATTCCAGCAGCTCCAGCGTATGGTGTGTACATTTCACAATTAATACGTTATTCTAGATCCTGCGTTTGTTTTTCCGATTTTCTAGATTTTCACTTCTGTTGACTGCTAAACTACTCAAAGAAGGGTTTGTTGTGCCTAGGTTGATGTTATCTCCCCAGAAGTTCTATGGTCGGCACCACGACTTAATTGATCGTTATGGGAAATCAGTGTCTCAAATATGATCTGACATTTTCGCTGAGTCATTGGTAGTGTTTCCTATTCCTTGGTTTGACTCTTCCCTAGACAAGATAATAAGTAACTCGACGGGTGTCTAATTAGAGGCAGGCACTGATTACTCGTCCGGGGAACCTGAGTGCACCCATGATTTTTATTGGGTTCGGGTTCCTCTCTTTCTGTGTTGTATGTGTTTTTGTTTTTTGTGTTGTGTTTGTCTATATCCGGATTTGTAATTGTCCTTGGCTTTTGGCTCTTGTTGTTCGGTCGGTTTTCTTTGCTATTTTCTTAATAAACTTTCTATTTAGTTTTGATGGTATATGTTAATGCTCTACTTTTAACTTAATAAGACAAAACATCGTAACGAGCGATTAGTACAGTTTTATAAACAATCCATGAAGACTGATTGTTTGTTTGTTTGTTTGATTGGTGTTTTGACGCCACTTTCAGCAAATTTTCAGCTATTTCATGGCGCCCAGTTTTTATTGGGGGAGGAAGCCGGAGTACCCGGAGAGAACCCCCGACCTGCGATAGGAAAACTGGCAATCGAGTAGACCGTGCCTGCAGTGAGTATCGAACCGCAATCTCCGTGTTGACAGACCACGGGATCAATAGTAAACGAACTACCTTGACTACTCGGCCACCGAGGCCCCGTCTCCATGAAGACTGAAGATAGAACTACATTTTAAATAAAGGTGCTGCAGTTGGCATGTATTCCTCCTACCCCAGCTATTTGTCTAAAAATGAACCCAGTGAGTTTGATATTTTAATTTTCAATATCGAATATCAAATACATTAAAAACTTTATACTCCTATTTTCGAAATAAGCTTCTCAACTCCGTAATTGTGCAAAACGAACAATAATGAATTAAATTTTTTTTCTGAATATAACTTAACGACATGAGTGAAAACATTTTATATTAAATAAGAATTTTTGAAGTAAACAACAAATGAATTCTTCAACTCCGAACATTTATGGTTATAAAGAACTTATAATACTAAAAATCGCATGGTGTCATTTAACACAAATTGTCAACATTTACCAGAAAATCTCAGCAAACTGTTTTTGTCAAACGTGTATCTTCATTCACTAGACAATTTATAACATATTCGTATCTCCGCAGTATTATCCTTATAATTACCCATACTTCAACTCATAAAGTGTATATATAGATGGTTGTTATTGCTGAAGGTCCAGCAGGTAATATTTCAGATCGAGAACAACTGTTAACAAACAATAAATTAACTGACAACTGCAAAATATACTTTATACTTGCCACTAAAAAAAATAAGCCTACAAAATAAGACACATTTAATAACCTGACTTGTGTTACATATGTTTGTTTTTATTGAAATACTTAAAAAAGGTATAAAAATCTATGTGAAGTATATATTGATATTTTACTAAAATCACTGCGAATTTTATTTCTGCCTTGTTTCTGACAATTGTAAATTTCCATGTAAATTCTTGTAACACCTTTGCTGTATATTTCATCGGTGTTAGATTGTTTTTAACATTTAGAATAGGTGTTGGAATAAATTCCATAAAATAATTCCAAGGTTATGATAATAACTACTTGTTTTTGTCTCGTCAAGAACCATCAGTGGTGCTTAAAGCAAAAATGTATAAAGGCTAAAATCATACGAGATCTAAGAACTTATATCCTCAGCATTATAAAAGTTATGCAAATCCGGCAAGATAATCTATAATTTCGGAGTAAAGAACGCAAAAATTATAAGGCAGCAAATTTAAACAAGGTGTAAATCAGTGAATGGCGATCATGTTTTTGTCATCAGCGAAGTATTAGAACTTAGGTAGTGAACCTCGCGGAACTCAAATTCCACCAGCCGAGAAGAGGAATAAATAATAAAATGTTGAACAATTACCTTATACAGTTATCAAATCTTCTATTAAAAAATGTAATGCACTTAGATAACATGATTACAAATACTTCTCAACCTTGGTGTATAATACAGTCGTTTAAAGATCTAAATGATCCTGGTCTCCATTCGTAGAATTGACTCTTAAATGAAGGTGATAACAAAATACCGAATACCAATGAAACTGTCAAAAAAGGCAATCCACAAATCAAAGTCCGAGAAACTGGTAAACTCTATTCTGTTAAGTTGTTTTCTCATGAATATTAGTAAATACTATTTGCTGGACATGAAGTAAGCATTAAATCAATTAACATTATTATTGCATTTTTTAAATTCTAGTTTTTTCCTCTTTACAAGTATGAGTTAAAGAAAGGTCTTTAATTTATAAATGTTCTACGTAACTCTAATTCTTTGATTTTACTCGTTTACAAATCATTTTCTTGGTAGAAACTCGGGAAACGTTTACTCTACAACATCTAGCTTCGAAACGATTAATGTATATTTCAATAAATTTTACGGTTATCTGGCTCTTTGTACATGGTAAACCAATGTTTGTTAACATTTAATGCAAAATAATAGGCCAATGGCTATAATTAAAAATATAAATAACAAAAGTATGCATTAAAAATAATTAAGGCAATATTGCTTTCCTTTTGCTGGGTATCGGTATAAAACGAGAAGCCATATTTATCAACTTGCTCAATCATAGTCCTCTGAAGTTATATAAGTTTGAAAAAAGGAAACGCCTCCCCAAGCGTTTTTAGCCCTTCTTAGTCCTTTCGTAAACTGTTGCCATGTTATTGTTACTGGCACTTGGGGTCAGGCTAATTTTTTGAGGGAATAAAAAGTTCATAAATGAGTTTAAATTATGTATTGACTCGTTAAGGGAAAAGTCTGACATATCTCATTGCGAAATATTGCCCTCAAATAAAAAATAACTTTTTCTTTATGATACTACAACATCCAAGTTCTAAAAATAGCACAAGTTTTATTTACTTGAATATTTCCTAAAGAAGCCAACCATTTCGAGTTTCCAGTCAGGGATAAACTCCGTTTAATTCTCTTTTTATAACTACCATATTACATCGTATTTTATTCAAAATCGTCGTTTTCTTCTATTCAAGCAAAACACATCCATTCGACTGCATGGGGACGGAAGTCACTTCAAATATTCAATAAAAATGGACGCCTTTGGACGCCTTGATATTGCTGAAAATTGCAAGCAAGAAGTAGCTTTAAACGCTATTCAAACGAACAAAACAACGCTCCGAAATAAATAGCGAAACAACATCACATTATTTCAGATTTGCTTGAAGTACAGTCACAAAATAAATAAATATTGATAAATTATTGTTATTTGATTGAACATTTTTTATTTTCAAATAAAACAAAAATTATGCCTTGATATTGCTGAAAATTGCAAGAAGTAGTGTTAAACACTATTCAAACGAACAAAACAACGCTCCGATATAAATAGCGAAACAACATCACATTATTTCAGACTTGCTTAAAGTACAGTCACAAAATAAATAAATATTGATAAATTATTGTTATTTGCTTGACCAATTTTTTAATTTTCAAATAAAACAAAAATTACGGTGACACGCTGACCTTATGACTGTATTAATTTTGGTATATTGGTTTCAACAAGTCGCCGCGTACTTGTCCAATCGCCATTCATTGAGATCCTTGTAAAAAGTGTTCAAACTTCATTGTTTTATTATTAAATTGTTTTAATTTTCTTTTACTTAGCTTATATTCATATTTATAAATTACTATTTTTTTAATACTTTTTAAAAATAAATTTTAGGTGTTTACATCTATTAACATAAACACATAAAATGTATTTTACAACCCGATTCAACCGGGGTTGAAATAAGACCAAAACCAAGTTGAGTACGTAGCAAATCTGGTTTAACAACAAGTGTGTGGGGTCAAATTCCCGATGCAGCCATTTCGTAATGAACTTCCTGCTTGTGTCGAGATATGTTAATGAGGTATGTTCCCATAACGTCTACTTGCAAAATAACATCTACTTGAGATTAGGAGGTCCATTGCAGGTTTTTTAACTATTAATTAACCTGTACAATATTGTGTGTTTGGTTTGCTTGAATCGCCACTTTAACGCCACTTTCAGCAATTTTTCAGCTATTTCATGGCGTCCAGTTTTTGTTAGGGGAGAAAGCCGGAGTACCCGGAGAAAACCCAACCTAAGTGAAGTAGACAGAAATCTTATTCGACATGCACAGACTGTTAGAATGTCTTATTCGACATGCACAGACTGTTAGAATGTCTTAGTCGACATGCACAGACTGTTAGAATGTCTTAGTCGACATGCACAGACTGTTAGAATGTCTTAGTCGACATGCACAGACTGTTAGAATGTCTTAGTCGACCTGCACAGACTGTTAGAATGTCTTAGTCGACATGCACAGACTGTTAGAATGTCTTAGTCGACCTGCACAGACTGTTAGAATGTCTTAGTCGACATGCACAGACTGTTAGAATGTCTTAGTCGACATGCACAGACTGTTAGAATGTCTTAGTCGACCTGCACAGACTGTTAGAATGTCTTAGTCGACATGCACAGACTGTTAGAATGTCTTAGTCGACCTGCACAGACTGTTAGAATGTCTTAGTCGACATGCACAGACTGTTAGAATGTCTTAGTCGACATGCACAGACTGTTAGAATGTCTTAGTCGACATGCACAGACTGTTAGAATGTCGTAGTCGACATGCACAGACTGTTAGAATGTCGTAGTCGACATGCACAGACTGTTAGAATGTCTTAGTCGACATGCACAGACTGTTAGAATGTCTTAGTCGACATGCACAGACTGTTAGAATGTCTTAGTCGACATGCACAGACTGTTAGAATATCTTAGTCGACATGCACAGACTGTTAGGATGTCTTGACTCTTTAGATGTAACCTTCAAATTCAAGATTAAACGCTTTTTGGTTTCACTATAATACAAAATTATGTGTTACTACTAATTTTATAGTCTATATTCAATACTCAACCTGGACCCCTCTCTATTTCTAGATTATGAACATTTTTATAGACAAATCATGACTTGATAAGCAAAATTCTTGATCAAGACTTATTTTAAGATTGGTATATAAGAATAGCTTATTTGTTTCGTGATAACTATTAATCTTATTTTCTATAGTAGTTATATATTTTTCTTAATCAATAACATTTAATGGGTTAACAACTTTTCCATTCTTTTGTCATCGGATCTTTGCTCTATGGTGGGCCAGATAGCCGTCCATGAAGGATATTTCCGAGTTATATGTCAAGATTGGACATACTAATTTATCAAATAGGATTTTGAAACGTTTATATGGAGGTTAAGTTTAATTGAACCAAAAAACTTATAGTCATATACGTTCTGTATAAACAATTTTTGTAAGAAATGAAAGGTTTAGTCATTTAATACTTTTATGCTGGATTTACATACTTCATTTTTTAATATAAGTTTCCAATTATTACAGAAAACAATAAGATTATTCATACTATCTTCCAGACCATCTTTAGTCTCTAATAGTAATACCAGGTCACCTGCAAATAATAGTGACTCCACACTTGAGTCTACCAATTTGTTGCCACTGAACTTCACTGGTTGTGATATGTTCTAAATCATTTATAAATATATTAAAGAGATTGGAACTAGTAGAATCCCCTTGCCGCACTCCTCTGAATGATTTAAATAAAGGAGAATAAGTGTTATTAAATTTTAATGCCATTTCTGTTCTAGAATACTTGTTTTTATCCCTTGAAATAGTAATTTTCCAACCACACTTATAGCTAGCTTAAAAACATTTCTCCACACCGAGTCAAAAAAAGCCTTTCTAAAATCTACAAAACATATGTAAAGTTTTTTTTTTTTGTGTATATAATTATTTATAACAAATCTGAGAATAAATAAGCTATCAGAAATTCTATGGTTTACCTGAAACCAAATTGTATAATTGAATATTTTTCTTTCATTATAGAAATAAGTCTCTTATTGAGAATAGCACTAAATATTTTTGACATATAAGAGTTTCTCAATACTCTCCCGTTGTTCATCATCGTTATCTTAGATTTGCCTGAAAATTTCCCAAAACTCTAAAGGATTATTTTCTAGGAAATTTGAAAGTTATTCAAATAGTTTTAATTAATATGACTAGGTTTTTTTGTTTGTTTGTTCTGTGGCTTCATCGACTGGATTTGATCTTTTGAGAAACAGTTTCTTTCATAGTTTATAATATTGTTGTTGCATTAGTGCTGTAAAATTAATAAAACATTTATTGATATTTGTCTTATGTTTCAAAATAAAAAATTAAGCAGTTATACATAAAAATCAGAAGTTATACATTCAAAACAACTTTATTTACCTGTACCTAACCAACATTGAATTAAAAGTTAATGAGCTGCTGATTTTACATTGTAATCCTTTGTTTGCACACGTTTTCTACCTACTTGAACTTTTACCTTTTATTACCTGAATTTTAAAAAAGTAGGAATAAGAGGAATGAACCGATTTATTCAGGTTTTTCATGTTGCTTTAAAATTGTCACTTCAACTTAAACAACAATCAATTAAGACAAGGGATTAAGAGGCGTTTAAAGGGAGATGTTAAGGAGTATCCAACACATAATATTTAATACCGATTTTAGATCAAATTAGTTTTATTATTATTATTATTATTGTTGTTGTTGTTGTTGTTGCTGATGTTGTGATTTCTTTTAATTTTAAAACATTTTATGCATAGCAATACTATAGTATAGCTAGCACTTGCAGAATCCTTTCAATGCATTAACAAAAACATTCATGTCGAAGCTCCATGCAAAAGTTTACGACAATTTGTCTGCGCATTCCAGGACTGAGATATTTCTGCTTTTATATTGTCCGTTGTCAATGTTTATCTATTTCTTTTGCTGTAGTCTGGTGCCATCTGAATCTGGTTTGCCTCTGTATTTTTCTGTGACTTTTTCGAATTTCTATTAGCTGAAAAATGTTGTGGTCAGCGTGTAATCGTTCTATGGATGTTGTATTACATGTAACTATTCATTCATTCATTCATATCTTTATTTCCTCTTAGTAGAGATTCTATGAATATTCATAAAAAATACAAAAGTAACACTAAAATTAAGAATACTATACAATGTTCGCTCAATTATTGACACAAAAGGAAATTTTTTATTAAATACACCTTGCCATAAGTTAAGCAACGCCCTATCATTTTCCAGGGATTTATTTAAAATTTTATACATTTTAATATTTTTTAAGAAATTACAATGTATTAAACATTAATGACAAATGAAACATACAAACAACATGTTAACAGTCGCTTTACTTATTGTTTGATGAAAAAATGTTCAAAACAAAGATATCAAAAAACAGTGCATATATATAACTTTCATGAGTCAGAAAATAAGTTTGATTGCATACTTCAATTTCATGAACTTATAGTAAACACATCCTCACAGGTCAACGTTCAGGGAAAGAAAAGTCACTTTGAAATGTGTTACACGCAAATATACTCAGTAAGTCGTGTAACCAACCGGTACAGTTTATTAACTCTCCTTCTCATGCTGTTGACTAAACGACAAAGTGTAGCATGTGGTAAATTTTGCCATTCATTTTGAATGGCAACACGTAGTTCTTGAACATTCTGACAAGCAGGTGCTCTGTTATTCATTTGACGTCCAATGATATGACACAAATGTTCCATTGGATTAATTTCGGGTGACATAGATGGCCATGAAAGTTGCTCAATAGCTTACCTTTCGATAACATCACGTACAATTGCAGCTTGGTAAGGTCTTGCGAAGTCATCCATAAAGATGGGTCTGTTACCAAGTGTATGATTGTCAAAATGTGGCACAATAATAGCGCTAAAGACTTCATTTCAATATTTCTGCCTTGTCATTGTCCCATCAACCACATACAGATTCAGTTTACAGTCGTATGAAAAGCCTCCCCACAGTGTCACACCACCACCGCCACACGCTGTACTAGTGCTTAGGATGTTGGTCTGGTTGTAAGTGATGTCTCGTTGTCTCCAAACGCGCATGCCCCTATCAATATGACGAAGAAAGAATCTGCTTTCTTCGGTCCAATGTAAACGTGCTTACGTGATGTCTCTGCGTCACCAATGTACGTTTCAAGGGACGACGAGCTCTCAACCTTGCATTGTTTAGGTGCCTGTTCACTGTTCGAACGTCGACTCTGGTTGCGATATTCCAATCGTCATGAAGATATCTTGCAGTGGCAAATGGAAGGCGTTTGCTACACGAACGAGTGCTCTATCCTCCCGTTCAGATGACCTAGGACGTTCCTAGATAGTTCCATCATCTCGATGACTTTACAGTAGCCGGGATTCAATAATAAAGTGAATACTAAAGTGTTGTGCTATCTGACGCAAGCTCTGTCCACTATTACGCATTCCAACGATCTGCCATTTCTCAGCTTCACTTAATTTCCTTTTAGGCATTGTAAAAATTTAAAGATGAAGTCGGCAAAGACCAGGAGATGAACACTAAATCGTTCAGGAAAACAAGGCTTTTAGGTGTGCTCGACTACCGTATGACAAACTGGTCTTGCTAGTTAAAGATTTACCTTATTAGTTAATTAAAGTTACTTTCCCGTGCTCGAATGATGGCTTTAGTACATAAATAACACAACGTTAATATTCTTTCAGATTTTTGAAATTATACACAGAAATTGTAGGTGTTGCTTTAACTTATTGCGAGGTGTATATATAGGTACTTAAAGTTTTGTAATTGGACCATCGCAAGCATCAACACATCTTAAAGCTCTGTTATATTTGGCGATGCCCTGTATGACATCTGAATTGCAATGTTTATGAAATTAACACAAGTTTTATATAGATGTCGCGGTTTCCTTACTGAGTAGGACTCGAAATAATATCTCTTCATCATAGTTATTAAGTTCTACAAATAAAGCAAGGCAGTTGTTTTCTTAGGAATGGTGCTAGTTTTTATCGAATTATGAAGATGTATAAACCTAGAGAAGTCACTATCCCTATGCATACGTCTTTTCCTATCTCGTGTATGTTGTTGGTTTATTACATTGTCAACTATCGTTTTCCATGTAGATTTGCTTGACAATTTTTTTGTCGATACATGTATATGCAGTAATGTGATACATACCAACTATACTCTGACAAATGTCCGACCATGTTGTAACATTTAGCTCTAGAATATGTTTAATGATAAAGTGTTGGAATCTTTGTAGTGCTGTCTCTTCCGAAACTTTCATTGAACTCCACATCTCACATCCATATAGAGCAGTGGGATGTTACGACTGTTTTGTATAATTTAATTAGTACCTCTGGACTTGTATTCTTTGATGCAACACCTTTCAGTGCGAAATATGCGTTTTAGGCTTTTCTACACACATTTGGTATCCATTCAGCAGCTTGAAAATGCGCATGTATTTTAATACCAAGATGTGTATATTTTTCTGCAGTTGGAATACGTTCCTTTCCTATGCACCACGGATAGTTAATGTTACAGTTTTTGGTATTTGGAGAAAAATTGTAAAATTCATGATTTGTTTGCATTAAATTGGATATTTTTTTTGCATAATGAAAACATATATCAAGAATCTTCTGTAAATGAGCAGGTGATGTGCTTATGCATGCAATGTGATCTGCAAGTGACGGGACACTGCTTGGTATATTCAAAATACCAATATTTATACTTTCATTCTCAATCAGACAAATTCGTTCGTTAATAAATACAAGGTATAGTAGACCTGACAAAACACACCCTTACTCAGAAACGTTACTGAGTCGTCTGCAGTAGATAAATTGATAATATCATGCACTATTTCAGCTGTAAGGGTGTTATTCTCTGACACTGATTTATTCATGAAGGGATCGCCATTTTTTCCCTCATTTGCCAAGTTTTGTTTCTTCTCAAAGTAAGTATCTCTAAATTCAACACATTTGAGACCCTGAAAATTAATAGATCCTGTGTGATAGAACGTTATTGTATTAGTACAATTTTTGGTGGTTCCCACATCACAGCGTACTTTTATAACTGATTTGTCTTTTTAAAAGTTGTTTTGTCTTCGCCAAAGTGTTGACAGATTGCACTTATTCGTGTTTCAATACTTTTTGGCAATACAGAAAATGTTACGTCGTTTATTTTTTTATCGAATTGGGGGTGACCTTTTGGGTTTTCTAAATCGTTTTTGTTGTTATTAAAGTCATTATCATTAAACAAATCATCGCGTAGTCATCACATTTTTTGGGATGCTAAAATTCTCTTGCCGTAGCAATTTCACCGTTTTATGAGTTCAAATAACAGAATTTATATGCACCAACAAATGCTTATGGATGAGAACGATTCCTTTGTTTGTTTTTCTAACGTTTTAAAACGTGCACCGTCTTCGAGAAAGAGTGGACGGTAAGGAAAGAAGCATCATACCGAATTTTGTACACTACAAGATCATGAGAAAGTAAAATATCAAACCACAGAGAAACTGAAAAACCAATCTCAATGTAGCGTCTTTGAATAATACCAAAAAGAGTTCAACGATCGTAGAAAAGTACTCATTCCCAAGTTAAAAGTATTCCGAAGACAAAAAGGAAGGCTTAACTGGTTTACGATAAACTTGTAGTTGACCGTGAAATTTACAACCCTACACCCCGTGGAGATCACCATTGATTACTTGGACTTAACGGTGGACAATAGTACATCAGATACTGAAAATATCGGGCAAAGTGACGTAACAAATGAAAGTCTTAAAAGTTTGTAGAATTAAATCTTAGAAAATATCAAAGAAAAATGACCGAACAAAATAGCCAAAGTCAAGGGACAGTTACAAATCTGGATATAGACAAACGCAACACAAAAAACAAAAAGAGTAACCCGAACCTGATAAAAACATGGATGCACTCAGGTGGTCTGAACGAGTAAGCAGTGCCTGCTCCTAATTAGACACCCGTCGAGTAACTTATTTTCATGTATAGAAAAAAGTCAAATTCATGAATAGGAAACTACCTATGACCCAGCGACACTGATTTCCCATAACGATCAATTAAGTCATGGTGACGACCATATAACTTCTGGAGAGATAACATCAACCTAGGTACAACAAACCATTGTTTGAGTAGTTTAGCAGTCAAGAGCAGTGATCGGAAAATCAGAATACCGATCGCAGGATCTAGAATAACATGTATGTTGTAAAATGTAATCACGCTGGAGCTGCTGGAATGTTGCTTTGGATGAAAGGAAGTTGACAATTGGAAAGTTGAAGTCATCCTGTTTGTCGTATAGTCTAGTTTGTAGTTTTTCTGAGTCTATTTCTAGAAGAAGGTCTAAGTAAGAGTCTGAAATTAATGTATGGTGGTGTCTTTAATTTCAAGCTCGCTAATGTCAATTGGATGTAAATAGTCACCAAATTTTGCATGATTGAGGGACAAAACATCATCAATATAGCGGAATTTAAAATTAAAGGTCTGGGTCAGTGTCTTTTCTTTCTTCTTCAGTAGGCCTTCTAGGAACTCAGCCTAATAAGAGTACAGAAACAGGTCGGCGAAGAGAGGAGCACAGTTAGTACCCATTTGAATACCAACATGTCCTCAAAACATGACGAATATGTTGTCAATCAGAAAATCTAACATATTATAGATTTGGTCTTCAGTATATTTAGTAGTAGATTTAGAGTCATTGATGACGAACTAAGTTATGTCATCACTCATTACCAAGCATTTATATCGTCTCTTTCCTTTTTTCTTGAAAAAGAATCGTTTTATAAGATCTTTAAGCCTGGTGTTAAGCTGCGTATGAGAGATAGTCGTATAGTGTGCCGACACATCAAATGTTTTATTGCTGTTACAATGATAGGGAGATCCAGAACTCAAGATGTCTATCAAGTCTTTTGAACTTTTTAATATCCACGTTTTATTTATTTCATTCCTGGAGTAGAAAGCGTCACTATATTTTTGAAGTCCCGTTTTTACTGTTAAAATAATGGTCAGCAGTTGCGATAGTGTTTTGGTAGAACACTAAGACGATCCTGCTATTAAAGAGAAACTTCGCGAAAAAATAAAAATTTGATATGTTATTCTTCAAATAAAAAGAAATATAATTGCCTTTTGATGTTTTATTGTATTCCTTATCGTTACGCTTCCAGAATGGATTAAAGGTGGTAAAATTTTGTGTATGGGGGCCGCCATATTGACGTTATTTTATCACGTGACTGCGTTTGTGACGTGATAAATGTAATTATCCAGTAAATATGATAAATTATCCAGTTTAAAAATATTTTTTTCTGCCTTGGCTCTTTGAAGAAGATATAAACTGTGGCGATGACTAATGACCGGCTGACAACATAAGATTACCAAATACGTCTTAATGTTCTTTGTTGTAATAAAAGTATTTTTAGACACAAATTTTAACCTGTCGTTATTTAACTCAGATATAATTTACCTAAATAATAATTGTAATAAAGGATTTATTTATATGATTATTTTTATATATAAAATAAAATTCCGTGGATAATTTTCTCGTCTTGAAAGGCAGTTGTACCTAGACGTGAAAATGTTACAGGTAAATCATTACTCGTTTATGAAGGGTAATTAACAGAATTAGCAGGTAAACAAACAGGATGTTTATTGCAATTATTACTAGATCATTTGACGTCGACCTTGAAGTATGAATATTCGGACTTTTTCAAAAGCTTACCAGATTAAAGATTAATCATGTAATTCGAAATTAGAAAGGCACACTCCATCCTGCCAAGACAGGTATTATTTGAATACACCGAAGTGTCAGAACACAGGATGTATATAGGATTTCGAATACCTTTAGGTGCCAAGTCAGAGGAAACGTAAAACTTACACGTTAACTCAAATATCCACAACATGCACAATAAATGTTACCAGTAATAATAATTATAATAATAACAATAATAATAATTATAAATGTACTAAACGTGAAGTGAAATTTTGATGCGCGAAAACCAGAGTATTTACAAATATTTCATTCAATGATCGTTATTTCTTAAATTTCGCAAATATTTTGTATAAAAATGTTTCGATCAATAAGTTGCTTAATCTTATTAAGTTGAAAATAATGATACGAATAATTTTCAATTTAATTAATATTTATGGACTTTTTTCCTATCAAAACTGTGACTTTTCCTGTGACTTTCTTTCCGTTTACCGTTGTTGCTGCTGTGGAAATAGTTTTAAGTAGAAGTCTTTAAATTGGTTAACTACTTGTTACACAAGTCGGTTTTTTTGCTTATCTATAGATCGGGAATACGAAACGTAATCTTTCCACAACCTTGTCTTATAGTACAACCTTCTGTTATTGACCGTTTCGCTTTATTATCATACGACGACTTTTAAGGTACTTGTCTAGTATCGCCATCTAGTGACGAGATGGTGACAAGAGGGAGGACCTCCATAAGTGCATTGTTTACACGGTAAATTCCATGCAGAAACTTAACCACTGAAAATATAATAAAACATAAAGAGGCAAATGTGTTTCTTTTTAGTTGAAGAATAACATATCAAATTTTCATTTTTTCGCGAAGTTTCCCTTTTAAACGCTGTTTGTAAGGATTTTGGTAAAGTTTTGAAATATAATACAATAAGGCGTGATCAAATTCTTCGACTTTGATTTTGAGACCAAAGAATACCAATATCGATTTGTGATTTTCAATAATCTCCTCTTTTGAAAGCGCAGTGAATGTGTAAGTCGGATTGCCATGTGGACTATCCATGCCTAACTCATTAACTAAACACTCTTTGTAATGTTTCTGCAGATAAAAATAATGTTGTTAGGGGCCTTATCTGTTGGCGCAATTTAAAGTTATAATTTCAGTTGATGGATTAAGGTTCATGGCACTTTGGCCCTTTGGAAAAAATATTGCGGAGTCTTTCATTGTCAACAATATCAAGATCTCCAGTTATCACATGACCTGATGGATTATATATGAATAGGGAATTGTGACAAGAGCAGTCGGCGGGTTTGACTTTGCACTCATTGATCAAATGATCCTGCAAAACACGTTTGTAATTGAAAATTCTGGGTGCAATGGGGGTAGTATAGGTATAAGATATAATAGGAACGGATTTGTTTTTTTAAATATGGTGGAATTTTGGAAGTAACAGACTTGTGATGCAAGATATTACCAAGATTGATAGCATCTATGCCTTTGTTAGCAAAAAGTATAGAAAGAAAAAACGAGGCTCTACTTCATCTTTGTGTGTGTTAAACTATTGAATCCAGATTTTGTAGAACTTATTAAAAAAATATGATATACTTGTATTTGTTTAATCAAAATTAGACATGTTAGATATAGTAGAAATTCCAGATTATTATTCTTATTTTTTCAAAATGTAGAGAAAACTGTGACAAAAGATCTGGAGGTATAACTATTTTGTTCAAGTCTCTTTCATCAAAATATATCCGTTTTCTTAAATCGGATTCTGAATTTGTCCAATGGATTGAAATTACAAAAACATTTTAGGCTGTATTTATATTCCCTTTGAGAACTCAAAATACACTGATGATGCATTTAAAGAAATAGAAAATGAAATGCTACACTTTTCAAAAGACCATGAAAACATTGCCCTAGTTGGCGATTTTAACGCAAGATGAGGAACAAATAATGAATTTATAGAAATTGATGATAGTATTTTTTAAATCCTCCATATAAATGATGATGTTGACTTTGTAAATGATTTCGAAGCATTTAAGATTAATCTTGAAAATAATGGTATTCATATTGTCAGACATTCTAAAGAAAAACTCGTGTCAATAATTTTGGGTTAAGATTAGTTGATCTATGTAAAAGATGTTCTGTTTTTATAGCAAATGGTAAATGCACAATGATAAAGGCATTGGTAAGACGACATGTAAGGGTACAAGTTTAGTAGATTATTTAATTCTATCACCAAATGTATTTAATATTGTCACGGAGTTGAAATTGTTGAATATGATCCTATGTTTTCAGATGCACATTGCAGACTACACTTCTCCCTACAAACAAATAAAGTAAATATTCACGAGAATATCCAACTAATTGCACATAATACTCACATTAAATGGAAAACGGACAAATCACAGGAATTCACGCGTATGTTACTAGATCCAAACAATACATTGCTACATGAAATTGACACCTTGCTAGATAATATTGACACCAGAAACGTCACACACGAGCAAATCGATAAACTAGTCATTGATCTTGGTAATGTACTTTTAGATGCGGCTCAATAAGCTTTCGGAAAGAGCACAAATAAACAAAAACAAAACAATGAAAAAGAATGGTTTAATCGGGAATGAAAACAAAAGCGATCCGAATTTCATGCAGCTAGGAAAGCTATAATGGGTTAAAGTCAGACAGAACCAAAAGTGCTTAAAACACAAAAGCGCAATAATATAGACTTTCCATGAAGAAAAATTGTAATATATATAGAAATAAATGTGCACAGAAACTACCATCACTGTCAAGAACTAATACGAAATAATTCTGGAGAACATTAAAATGTTTTCTCACACAAAATAATATAACCCAACTATATCCATTACAAATTTTTTTTAGTATTTTAAAATGTTGGATAATACTGATGATACTGATTGTAAATGAATTATGTGATAACCCTATATATGATGAATTGTTAAATGGTGAAATTACTGATCGAGAGGTTGAACAAGCCATCAAACAACTGAAAAATAACAAAGCACCTGGTATTGACAATATTTTTAATGAGTATATGAAATTTTTAAGTCCACATTTGATAAAGATGTACGGTAAATTATTTAACATTGTTTTAGATAGTGGTATTATTCCAGAGAGCTTGACCAGTGGGGTGATTCATCCTGTTAACAAAAAGTAATGGCGATTAACGTAATCCCGATAACTTTCGGGCAGTACTCTAATTAGTTGTCTGGCGAAGTTATTTACCTCCATTGTGAACCTTCGATTAAATGTATTCTTTAATGATATTGAAGAATAATTTAATCAGCTCAATGGACTTCCACTTGAGACTATCAAAGCTAAATTTGAGAATGAACTGCATGTATATTAAAGTATTTTTGTTATCCTTTATATAGATGATACAGTTTTATTATCAGAATCAATGAATGGCATGCAATAATTACTTAATCTATTTCTATCATATTTTGAGACTTGGAAGCTTCATGTAAATATAAACAAATCAAAAGTTATGAGAAAAGTAGCCAACAACAAAAATTTATTTTTGCTAGGTTAACAATTCGAAATTGTTGACGAATGTTCATACCTTGGAGTTATTTTGAAATACAATGAAAGTTTATTTGAACAGAAGAAGCTTATAGAACAGTCACAAAAATCTTTATACAGTATGTACAAATTAGTTCAAAATTAAAGCATCTCTATTGATATACAGCTTAAAATGTTCGACGCAATGGTTGAACCAATTCTGTTTTACGGGTCAGAAATATGGGGCTATGAAAATCTAAAAATCATCGAACAAATTTTATTGAAGTTTTGTAAACGTATTTTAAAGGTTAGAAATAGCACTCTAAACATTTTGTGTATGGGGAACTAAGAAGATTTTTCCTTTGAGTATCAGAGTAAAAATTAGAGTGCTTTCCTTTTGGACCAAGCTTGTTAATAGTGGGTCAAAATTGAGCGGAATCTTGTTTAGATTGATGCACTCCCTGAAATACATGGTGCATACAGTTTTCAATGGATACAATTAATCAAAGAATGTTTAGATGATCTTGGACTAAGTTATATTTTTATTAACCAGGTTCCAATTCTCAATATGCAAATGGTAAAACAGATTCTTCAAAATCAATTTAGTCAATCTTGGCTAAGCACTATTTCCACATCTTATCGGTGACAGTTTTTCTCCGTTTTTAAACATTCATTTTGTATTGAAAATTATTTGATCAGATTACCCGAATCGTACAGAATTTTGATAACACAACTGATAACAACTAGTTTTAGATTGCCTATCGAAACTGGAAGATGGTTTAATATACCACGATATGACCGTAGATGCAGTTTATGTACAAAATGGAATTGGTGACGAGTTTCATGTTTTATTTGTATGTAAAAATTCTGAAATTGTTGCGTTAAGAAAGAAATATGTTCATTCTTATTACTGAAGACAATCCATGTATTAAAAATGGAAGGAATATTTTTGTACTGTAATATTGAAATTTACAAGCGACTTGCTGTATTCATAAGGAAAATTATAAACTTTCTATAGATTTAACACAATATGTACTACTTAAAATACTGGATACATATTCTTTCCTCATGCTACACATGCAAATTGTGTCTGAGTGTTTTCATTTAAACTTGTCAAACTTGTCTAACTGTTTCACCTGAATGCACATGTCTGTTTAAACTTAAAAGTAATTTGATATATCACTTACGAATTTTCAACCAACAAATAAGGTCAAGGTGTTTTATGAAATTTTTATTAAACAAAGGCTGCGGGACGTTCTTAGTTGTCCTAAGCTACTTTAAGGTAAGATGTATATAGTGAGTTCCTTTTGGCCGCTAACTATTAAAGACTATTTAAGTGTTAAAGGTCAGCTGGGCAATCGAAGTAGAATAATGTTGCATACAAGAAATGATATGGGTTACACCCATATCCAGAGATGTTCGATTATTTATGTTATAGAGCCTTATATGTGTAAACGATTTCCTATTGTTTTTTATTTAAAATTTCATCATATGCTGTAAAGGGTTACAAATATAGACATTTGTGGAATGCAAGAAATAATCATCTTGATTATAATATCTCAACTTTAAGAAGAGCATTGTAATAACAAGAAAAGATATGGGTAACACCCACATCCAGAGATGTTATAGGTGTATCCGATTTGGTTTAATAGGTTTTTTTTTCAATTTGTATGATTTAAAATTACATCATGTGTTGTAAAGGGTTTCACGTATAGACGATTGTGGAAGGCAAGAAATAATCATCTATAATATAATATAATATTATATTATATTATATTATATTATATTATATTATATTATATTATATTATATTATATTATATTATATTATATTATATTATATTATATTATATTATATTATATTATATTATATTATATTATATTATATTATATTATATTATATTATATTATATTATATTATATTATATTATGCAAAACAATTTATTAGATTATTAACTTCTATAATGATTTTCAACTATATAAACTGTTGATGACCTTTATTCGAATGTAACTGAATTGTTTTCTATTGTACATTTTTCAAAATTTCATTTAGCTTTTTAATTTGTGTTAGTTTAAACGACTTCATATACCTTCCTAAAGGTATGTTCAATCTCAGTCTATAAGTATCTAAATATAACTTGCTTCTTTTTACATCAAAATTTTTAATCTTGAATTAAATAAAAATCCATATCTTTTGTGTTTTTTATTATAAAGAAATTTATGTTTCCTACAAATTTCTAATGGTCTTCATTTTGACCTGTCTTCAAAGTTCAGTGTTAGGTAATAAAAAATGCAATTGGCAAATAAAAAATATCTCTTATCTTTTCCCCGCCCCCCCCCCCAAACCACACACACACACACACAATATCGAAATGGTCAATAAACAAAACCCAGGAAAATTAAAATTTAATATTCAAGATTGACAAATTTTCTACATAAAGGTTTCATTTTATACCCTATAAATATGAAATAATGCAGATATTTTACTGAAAATTATCCATCAAGGCTTTCTGGATGGGTGATCACAAGCGCGTTAAAAATACTTCTACATCGTTGGGCTGATGCTGAAGCACAAGAGGAAAGTCATGCATTACGTAATACTAAACAATTTTAAAATGCATCGTTATTATCGAATCATCTTATGAATTCATATGACTATTATGTGAAGATTATAAACTGCATAAAACATACAAAGCTTAAGTACCCTAAAATTGTGACATAACCCAAGAAATAAACGTGAAAACTATGGATCTATAATCATCTTCATTTTTAATGTAAAGATACGAATGCAAAAAAGATATGAAGCTTGCCATATAAATCATGAAATAATCCAAACAAAATAAAAAATATATATATTTGAACCGAACAAACCTGTCGAGTCTTTCTAACCAGGAACCTATAAATCAACCAGTTCTAACATATACATTACGTAATATAACGTAACAAAATCTAAGAATGATTTTTTTTCATCAAATTATCTAACTAATTAATAAAAGAAACACAAATATATACATATTAATATGTGAAGATAATAATGCATTCAAAAAATACGAAGCATACCCTATAAATCATGAACTATTCTAATTCAAGAAATAAAATTGAAGTTATCAATTCTTTTTTATCCTATCTAGCGAGGATATGAGGTCAAGAGCGCATTAATATAAAATTTTGTACAACTTTACTATTCTTTATTAGATCAGGACAAAGAATGTATTTTAAAGCTTGAAGGATTAAACAAATACGAAAAACTGCAAATGAAATATTTTCTTTCATTTTTAATTAGCCATTATATCACTTACAACATGAACTATATGGAAGGGTGTGATTTTTTACCTGAAAAGAGATAAATGGTCAATCGTAGCTGAAAACAATTATATATCATTAAGAGATAATAAGATGAGATCGAACATATGCAAACTGCACAACAGGCAGAGGGCACAATTCTATCATATTTGAAACTGGCAAATTTCAACAAAAACAACATTTTTGCGAATAAACTTACATAAATTGGAATGAATATTTATCTGGATATAGTCACATGGACGGAAAGGTTCATGCACAGTTTTATCTGCGTCGTCGTCTGCACGTAAATTTCTAAACCAAATACCAACAATGTACAGCCATGCTCTGAAACCTCAAACACTGACATATTACACAATCGTAATCGTATTTTGTTATATTCATAGAATATCATTACACTTAAGGCATACTTTTATGATATGCCATATTTTGTCAACATGAGGTTTCTCCTCATTTTTTGGTAATAATTCGTCCAACTGATTTTTTTTTTGGCAGCTCTTCCCTCCACAGTTACAAAATTTGCTTATAACTTGCATACATTTAAGTTTGTTTAAACTGGATCGATCGGAAAGCATTCAGTATTATACCTTAAGTTGGTCGTACTAAGGTCCAAATATCACACTGGGAACAATAATGTTTTCTGTAGTCATCAATCCATCCTCCCATTTGCCAGTGGCAATCTAAAATCCGTTACCCATATTTTTCCTTGTGTCCCATCCCATTTTCATTCATCATAATTTCATGTTCATTTTATCGTCCATTTCATGTTCATCGCCTGAATATAGCTGAAATAATGCTGCTCGGGCGTTAAATACCTTTAATCAATCAATCAAACATTATAAAGTAGATCTTGTGTAATAAATGTTCGCCTAACTGAAAGTCTGGTATATCGGATTGATTCAGGATTTAACATATATAAGAACAATTAAGAAAGTTTATAAGAAATATAAAACAATTTAAATTTAACACAGAAAAGAGCCCCTCAGAAATCATTTGGCTTGAAAATCAAGTAACAGAGAAATTACTCATTCTTATCTTTTAGAGATGTAATTTAACAATAATAAAATTTTGGGATGTTTTATATATTTCTTAGAACGGTTAAAATTTGGAAAAGATGGCTGTAGAATTATCCAAGACAGATCACGCAGGTAGGTTAAGGCTGTATTATGACTTATTTTGACGATCACAATGCAGTCTTCCAGCAACCATGGTCACGGTGTTTTGATTGGTCGATTGTTTTAGGTTTGGAGAAAATGACAACTTTCTCCCAAAGTTGTTATTATATTAAATTATACATTGTTTTTTTTCTCAGGGTTCAGGTTAAATAACAAAAACTTGAAAGTTTTCTATTTAATCTGATTTCGCCGACTTGTTGAATTTTATTTATGAGAAAACCACACAAACTACTGTATTCTCCGGTAACGTCAACTTTCAACAGATTCTTTGTCTTCATTTAATACCTCGCTATCGTTCGGTATAAAATATTTACACATACAAGGTCTGACCATGTTATAATTCGCATAGAGCCCGCTCGCAATTATCTATTTCTTATGTAAACTCAGCTGAGAAATGTAAACATTAAACGTCATAAAAAGAATAACGTGATCATACGTTTGGTCTACTTGAACTTATCTATATTACAAAATAGTTAGTCTAGAGAACACCCGAACGTCACATTTCAACGCTTTCGCAGTTGAAATCCGAAGGCGGCTTAGGCTAATGTGGATATTGTCGTCAGGGTACCAGAATAGTCGATCATCTTTTTTTAACCAATATACACTTTAAGAAGATTCCCCACTATTTACCTAAAACTAATTACATAAAACCAAGGCCGAAATGTTTTATTTAAGTATGGCCGAACTATACTAAGGACAAAAAAAGTATGAACGAAGTGGTACTAGGGCCGAAACGTCCCAAAAGCATATGAAGAAATCAGCAAATTTACATTTTCATTAAGGACTAACTTTCTGACTAGAGTAATGTTTGTATTTATACATTTGTAAAATAATGTAGTAGGACTATCACTTAAAGGGAGGTCTGATCTTGTGAAGTCCAAATATTTATTTCCACGTTGAAAAGCTAAAAATTAAATTTGACACGTGCAATAAGGACTGAAAAGGGAATAGTATATCTGGACATGTGTGTCATATTTTTTCTTACATTTTATTCCATTATACATATGAGATGTTGATGAATACCATAAACAGGTAAGGGATTCAAACATTATTTAGTACAAAGTTAAACTGAATATTAGAAACTATGTGAAAGCAGGCACAAAAGAACTCGACGTCTATCTACAAAACGAAGTAAATGTTACAATAATATAGTAGAATGCCTCACCCACTTTCTGTTTTGTGTCAACTATAAGGCAAACTATAATAGCAAGCATCGTGAGCTATACGGGTACATGCATGCGTTTAAAAAAAGTCACGTGATCCATATGAACAAACCCATTTCAGATGGTAGCTGAGCTTTCAGAAGAAAATATTGTAGACGAGCACTAAAATTAATTTTAAAGTAGACACAAATAATTTTGACATCGATAAACTTTAACTGTTTAATTTTTAAATGCACAACAAAAATGTCAGACAAATTTTTTGCAATCTCAATTACGTTGTATTTATTTTTACATTTTGTTCGACGTCAACAACACATCCCGTCACAATAGACTGCAGAGGCGCTGTTAGAGTGCTCTGAAGTAACGTCATGAACCATAAAATATGCGATGCTCGCATTAAGGCTGTGCCTATATTCATAGTAATAAAGCCAATTTATGAATCTTTTGACCAGAATATTTTTTGTTTGATATTTGTCAATAGATAAAAAAATTAGCAGTATCTTATGTTTATCTTATATTTAAACAGGGAGACAGTCTGTAATGTCCCTGAAAACAAAAAAATCACGCGCTACGCAGTGGTAATGTATTGGTGAACGCTATATACGCATGGTCATATAAACATATAACAACTTTATAAAATGATGGTTTAACATAACATTTAAAATTGGGCAAAATGATAAGTTATCGGTGAGTTTTGAAAGTGTTCGATTTCAAATATTGCACCGTATTTGGAATGATCGTTTTTATTATCTCCCTTTATTTCCACGATCAATGGAACGTGAATATAAACATCAAAAATACTTTTCGTTGAACTGCATAATTAAATGTTAAAAGTTCAGGCACAGTAATTTGAACCCTTGGCATTTGGGGCGAAATATGGCCAGAAAACGAGACAAAAATTATTGTCGCGAGCGAATAGAGCGAAGGAGTGTAACACAAAAATAGAAAATTCCTACCACCTACCTTTGTTGTACAGTTCACTTTGGAAATGTTTACTGACAACATGATTGTGTGTGTTCCATGTACTCACGGACATTCATTCTTCAAAATTACGACAGCAATTCTTTTAATAGTTCCATATTTTTGCTACCGCGAAACTTTTTCTTTCTTTTTTCTTTCGACATTAAAATTCTAATAGTCCCATGATATTATCGATGTTTCTACCTTAAAAATTGTCAAGATTTAAGTTAAAAGGGATATTTCAAATTTTCTGAACAGGTTATACTCTATAGCAGGGCTTGTGTCTCTTTACACCATTCATAAACTTTTTCACGATATTGACCAGACCATGTTATATAACATGTTATATAGCATAATCGGATCAGAAATTTAAAATATTCCATAAATAAATCATCCCGTTAATAATTATTCTCAGTTTGTAAATATCAATTTAGATTTACAAGATCGCATATTAGTTGTAAATATATTTGCCTCTTTAGGAAGTTACAAGTTGTTGACAAAAAGTATATGGTTAGTTTAAAAAGGTTCTTTAACCCTTGTACATCGTCCATATTTAAATTTCGATTTATCTAATGTTATTACATTTTCCCGATCACCTGACTTGAGCTTGCAACATTTGGAGAAGCAATAAGCTAGCGAACAAACCGAGGTATTAAATTGCCTTCAGGCCTAGTTATTTTTTATGAAATGGTTTCCTAATGCTTTTGTCAAAAACATCAAGAACCCTTTATTATTCTAAAATGGTCATGTACCACTTAATGAAAAACAGTCGTATATTTAATTATCAATGTCCCTTTAATATATTGCTGCAACTAGAAATGTAAATTATTCTAATTTTACTTCATATTGATTTCTCCTATATGACCTATATTGTTTATGACCAGGACAGTACTTCTGCAAACTTTTACGTGATGTCATAATGCATGTAATCATAATGCATTTGACAACATTTTATTTTGCAGATAAATCAACTGATGAACCGCTAGATAAACCCTGGAGAAAAACTCCTGAGTGGGATGCAAAGGTATGTGGTGAAAATATTAGAAATTGGTAAAACCTTGTTTCATACTTGTTGGCTTTAAATTCATTCCTTTTCCTGTGCTCAACCCAGTTTTTATTTTTATTTTATCCGTTTGATGACTTCACTATAAACCAACTGAATTTAGACCTTAAAAATATGTGCGATTTAATTTACCAAACTAAATGAAAAAAAATTCGAAACACACTAAAAACTAGAAAACTGTGAGCAATGCTCTTTAAGTGATACCCCCGCTTCACAATTTTTTAGAACATCACAAATATTAATCTGATCAATATGTTACATATTAGGTGCACAATAGGACTATGTAACAAAGATTCTATGAAAGTTTCATCAAATTCACAGTGGTGTAGGTGGAGTTGCGGATTAGAGACGGGTACCCCCTTATGTCTGGACAAAGGTTATTATAGAAACATCGATTTGCTAAACCTTGAGTTTTATATAAAACATTGCTGAGATTTGAAATTATATGACATTCACAAGATAACTTGTTTAGGGATTACTATTTTGGTTTTTTGCAGTTATTAATTGGTTCTCTAACCGTCTCAGATTAAGTTGTGTTTGTTTTTTTCTATCTGAGCGATTTTTCATATATATCATGGCGTCTCGTTTTTATTTGGAAAGGCAGCCTGGCTCCAATTATGATTGACGTAGAGTATACCCTGTCTGCAGTGCGACTCGTCACCGTAATCTCAGTGTTGACAGTCCACATGACGGAGCCCCACCCCCCCCCCCCCCCGATTAAGTTGTGGTAGCAGTGCGAAAGCTATAATAGTTAAACGAATAATAACTTGCAAGAATAAAATCTTAAATTGATGACGACAACCTAAATACAATTTGGTTATCTCCACTCTCATACAGCGATTGAGGACTTAATGAACAGATCAGTACATTGAATGCATCAGCAATACTAAAAATGTATAGATTGCCTATATGAATTGTACCAGTAATATACAGATGTAATTTCAACAGTGGTTTAGCGAAAACACACGGAATTACGTTTAATTTATGCAATTTAATATATGCATTTAGTTAGAACAATCTAACACAAATTTCAAATACGACAATAACTCTCTTTGTTTGATATTTCATGTGTAATATTAGAGTATTTTAAGTTCAAAATTCAATGATGGTCTGCAGATTGTTTAATTTTAAATTTGTTACATGATCCATAAATCTTTTTGCAGTTTTTGTTTAAATTATTGTTCTACAAAAGGATATATCATAACGAATAATCAACTTGGTCTCAAATACATAATCATGTTTGTTTTGCAGTTATTGAAAGACCTAAAAGAAAAGGTAAAGAGATACAAACCTCTCAAAGAATTGAAAGTCCCACAGGCCCGTCTTCTGATGATTGGACAAGTTGGGGCAGGAAAGTCTAGCTTCTTTAACACCATCAACTCAATCTTCAGAGGATACATAACCAGTCAGGCTTGTGCTGGAAATGCAGAACATAGCCTAACAACAGTAGTAAGTAGACAAGTTGGAACAAAACCTGTATGTATAACACCTTTATAAGATATTGCATGTTAGATTTAATGTTAATATAAAGGTTATGAATATAAAAAATTCATATTTCTTTTAATTTAATTAACATATGTATGTTTAATATTAAAAGCATCTATAAGATACCATTTTTAAGATAAATATGTATAAGATAAACGTAAAATTACTTGTATCCTTTTTATACAGTATCGAATGTACCAAGTAAGGAATGGAGTTTCCGGTAAGCAAATGAATTTCAGACTTCACGATACCAGAGGACTCGAAGCTGACCAAGGAATAGATACTCATGAAATATGTTATTTACTGGATGGGCACGTTGCTGATAGACATCAAGTGAGTACGTAGAAGATAAAGATAAAGTGTCAAAATTGAACAATGGTTTGCTAAACATTTCATGTAGCTGTTTCCTGGAGAATACGAAGAGTAGTGTGCTACGAAACACGTTATGTGTGTCGTGTTCCGTGTAATGATATTTCATGCTGCACTCTAAGTTTTGTTCAAATATTGGACCTTTTTATGTCCCGCCAACGAAAGTTGGGGATTAAGTTTTGCTTTCTGTTCGTTCGTAAGTTCGTCAGTCTCCAGATTTATCCTTGCGTTAAGAAGTGTCTGCCTTTAATAAGTCATTCGTCGCATTACTTACTGTTATGTAAAAGATATTAAAAGAGGGGGCAAGATCTTTTCTGTTGAAGTGTTTTGGCCATTATTACCGGTGTGTTAACTGTATTTTTAAAATAAGCAACTGTTAACTGTTTTTCAACCATTAGCTGTCTTCTGTTTTCTTGAAAATTGACATTGTTGTTAACTGTTATAATGAAAATAAATACCTGGTTTGCTATAAATAGTACTGCCCTTTGATGAGATTCTGCTGTTATCTTTTTTTTTTATTTTTGAACTCAATGTTTTCTTGTTTTTGTGTAAATTATCTGTTATCATTATTTTAAATTTTTGTTATCTGTTTTGGGGAAAAATAAAAATGTGTTAACCTGTTAATAGACCCCAACCCCCCCCCTTTTTAAAATCAAGGAAGAGAAAAACTATATGTACTTGACCACATCCTCACAAGACATGGTTTCTGTGTCCACATGTGTCCACGAAACCCTGACAAACTTAGCTAGGAAATTACCGGGCTCGAAGATTTTCGCATGACGTCAATCCTTCAAAATATCAACTAATGAAATTGCTTGAAAGAAGCAAGTGTTTGGCAGAAGTAATTCTTACTCATTCTTGAGTGTGAAGAAAACGTAACGCAACTAATAAATAACGCGGTTACATAAAACTACTAACACTACTGTACAAGGGTCAGTACTGGGACCTCTTTTATTTTTGATTTTTATTAATGATATTGCAGATGAAATGGTTGGACTTGGAAGACTTTTTGCTGATGACACCTCTATTGGTCATATTGCAACTGACCATCAAAGCCTTAATATTATGATTACTAAAGATCTCGAGTATCTAGATCAGTGGTCTAAAAAATGGTCAATCAAGTTTAACCCTAACAAAACTGATATCATGCTTTTTAGTACGAGAAATGCACACTTAAATTTGTCTTTTGACTTTGGAACAACGTCTTTAGCCCCTGTTGCCACACATAAACATTTAGGTGTTACTTTTAGTAGTGATTGCAAATGGACTAAACATATCGATAATCTGGTACAGAAAGCATCGAAACAGCTAACTGTCTTACGAAAACTAAAATTTAAACTAAAAAGGGAATATCTTGAAAAAATATATTTCACTTTCATTAGACCGATCTTAGAATATGCATCTGAAGTTTGGGACAACTGTGGGCAGGTTAATTCAGAAAGACTAGAAAGAATTCAAATTGAGGCTGCACGTATAATAACAGGTTTACCATGCTACGCTAGTATTACATCTATTTACAATGAAACGGGATGGGAAAAATTAAGTGTAAGAAGGGAATTTAAAAAAATATTGCTTTTTTATAAAACTGTTCATAACCAGGCTCCTGATTATCTCTATGATTTAGTCCCACCTGCTACATTTGAAACAAGTAATTACAACCTGCGAAGTAAATCGAATATTAGTATACCATTTAATCGCTTATCAATTTATCAAGAGTCTTTTTTTCCATCGTCGATTAAATTATGGAACGCATTGGACTTAAAAATCAGAGAACTTCCTACGTTTACTTCCTTTAAATCAAAATTACAACATTTATATTTCAGATGCAAAAAACCTCCAATATATTTTGCTTACGGTGATAGATTGTATAATGTATTACATGCGAGATTGCGCAATAACTGCAGTGCACTTAATGCTGACTTAAATAAAGCAAATTTAATACCAAATTCAGAATGTATATGTGGTTTCTATAATGAGAATGCTGAACATTATTTACTACATTGTCATAGATTTCATACTCAGAGAACTCGTATGTATAATGAAATAAAACGGATAACTATGGAAGTTGCTCCGATTAATGTTAAACTGTTATTATACGGAAATGAAGCTACAACTATTGATAAAAACTGTGCAATATTTTTGTCAGTTCAGAAATTTATTAAAGATACTGAACGGTTCACTTTTCGACAACAACAGTAATGTCTAAAAGTAAATGTCAATAATAAGTCGTATGTATTTTAAGAAGAAATAGTGTTTGGTTGTACAACGCTTCGTATGATCATTGATGATGAGTCACGACTCAATGGATTTCAAATAAATAACTACTAAATAATAAAGTAAATATACTTACATTATAGGTAAATAAATATAAAAATCCTTTTGTTATATTGATAATTATCACAGACATATTCACGTCAATACTTTACGGTGTATTCGTAAAACATCATATACAAAGGTCTGTTCGATTCGTTCTTTTCCTGCATACGAAATCCATTGAATCATCTCTTTAGTATTTTTCTTGTTTTATAATTCTATTTGTAATAATATTATTATCTTTTCAAAATTCACGTCTTCATATATAAAATATATATTGTTGTAATTCTATAATGTATGATGTCAATCATTGTGTGTATATATGTATGTTTCTGGAAAAGACAGTACTAAGTTGTGAAACTTGTGTCTGATCCATTTGTTTTTCAACAATAAAATATGTTTAACTTACTGTACAAAATACACTGATTTTCATATGGTCTATGCAACGCATCCGTTTGTTTTATTTACAATCGACATCGGGATATCTCCTAACCAAGTCGTGAATGAAAGCAAGCTTTTGATTGGCAACATTAAGGTATGATAGTGACTTCTAGCCCGGGAATTTCCTACCTAAGTTTGTCAGGGTTTGGACACATATGTGGACACAGAAACCCTGACTTGTGAGGATGACTTGACCCAAAAACGAGTT
The DNA here is from genome assembly GCA_944474755.1 of Limnoperna fortunei. Taxonomy (NCBI): domain Eukaryota; kingdom Metazoa; phylum Mollusca; class Bivalvia; order Mytilida; family Modiolidae; genus Limnoperna; species Limnoperna fortunei. The sequence continues at coordinate 39,276,203 of OX104113.1, forward strand.
ATTTTCCGGCTTGTTAGAACCTTTATAATTTGATTAAGTTATATGCTTCAAACACTTTTTCTGTAAACTTGTTGGTTACATATACATAAATACATTAATATATAAATGCTATGTTGAACTAGAATGTAAAATTCCAGTGTGTTTTTAATAAACTTTTGTCACAAGGGTTTCTTACTCAAAATACTTTTGCGATCTCGATTATAACTTTAATTTGTTCATTTTAGTTTAACCCTTCTGTGCCAATATCTCCAGATACTCAAGGCTTTCTAAGAAATCCAGAATTGTCAGACAAGATCCACTGTGTAGTGTTTGTCCTAGATGGCAGCACTGTTGACGTGATTCCAGGGAAAGTAATAGAGAGAATGAAGAATTTACAAAGTCTAATGAACCAAAGAGGTTTGTCGAATTTCAAAATGTTTATTAAAAACATTGCAATTCTAACTCCCTGTTCTACTTTATAACATTTTCTCTGGTTCTTACTCTTTGACCGAGATCTAATGTCTCTGAAGAGGAGACAAATCTCACAGCATATAAAAGACAGTACAACAAATCAACAAACATTACGAAAAAAATAACAATGGTTGGAATTGGTTTGCACATTAAAAAATTGCAAATTAAATACAATATACTACAATTACGTCAAAAAATTCTCGTTCAAATAGTTTAACAATAAAATCTAATTAACGTGTTTAAAGAAGTAGAACTTTGAATCTATGTTGTTATTTTTTTAATTTAGGAATACCTCAGGTTGTTTTGCTAACGAAGGTAGACAAAATCTGTCAGACAACTGGTGCAGATTTGTCACAAGTGTTCTACAGCCCTACTGTACAAGAGACTGTGGACCGAGTCTCACAAATTATGGGTCTTCCAAGATCACATGTGCTTCCGATCAAGAACTACGAGTCCGAAATGGAGCTCAATGAACATGTGAGCATATTGACCCTGATGACCTTAGAGCAAATGTTTCACTTTGCAGACGACTACATGTACAACTTTTTGGATCAGCTGGAGGAAGGAAAACTGCAACAATTGAATTTCGTAAATTGGATAATTTTGGCGTCGGGATATTTTGGCGTTTTTCTCTCAAAAGCCATGTGTTTTATTTTGGTGTGTTTAATTTTTGTGTTTTTTCCAACTGATGTGTTAAATTTCGGCACTTTCAATTCGCAGTAGTGAGCAATGTTACTATATGTGTTTAATATGTAATTGGTAAATAATTTGATTAGATTGCGCGTATCCACTTCCAGCAATGACGCCTTAATTAAATTTTATTAGAGTAAGTAATTACCACACATATCATATAAAACAAATGTTCATTAAATTCCTTTCTTTCAGTAATTAACGATAACAGATGTAAATAATAATCCCTTTATTGTATTCCAGCATTACATTTTGATGACGATAAAGGTGTTATTTTTATTTATAGGATAGATAACAGAGTTTAATTAGTAAATGATAAGCCGGACATAATTATGTATGTATAGAATCAGTGTATGAATAGAAATTCATACATTGGGTTTTCTTAATAATTTTATAAGAAAATATGGAAATGTGTATTTAAATGTATACTTGTAATTCCCGGTATTTTAAGCCATAGACTTTACGGTATTGTCTAACCGGGCGCTATTTTGGCATGAAAAAATTTTGGTGCCAAATAAGCCAAAATGAAACTACAACCAAAATAACCCGATTTACGGAATTTGGTTGTTTAAAAAGCAGAAAAATAGCCACAATGTGTTCTCAAAACATGTGTTCATGACATTTTTATTTCATATTAAACTTTCTATTCCGCTTTTAACGAATTATATATTTGCCAAAATCGCGTATGATTGTAGCTGTTGCACTATGATGTATTTGAGTTGCAAATCACATGATGTTGGATTCCACATCGGCTTTTATCAAACATAAACCTACTATGCTATTAAATATGAGAACTTCATTTGTGCATTATTAAATTCTAGGTCCCACCCTTTGACCATGTGTGTTAACAATCTCTGAAGCATGTCTGTCATTTGGCAATGTTTGTTCCAGGTCAACCAATCGTTATAGCTTATACAATTTACTTATTTGCAAGAAGAACTCAAAGACGCGGTTTCCCCGTAAATAATCTGGAAAAAACTGCATATACTTCAATAATTTGTTTTCTTTAGCATTGTTTATTATTAAATGACTAGTATTTATCTTGATTTTGATTGGCCAAGGATAGCATGAGAAGTATTATGCAGAAGGTGTGTTAACCTCAAAGTAGAAAAAATGGACTGATATAAAAGTTTTGACTTTTGAGTAGCTAAAAATAGGATATTTATTACTTTTCAGTTAAAAATAGAATTGAATAATGGTGAAACAAGCATTGATTTGACTGGTTGAAATAAAAACATCAGCCAATAAAAATCAGTCTTTTAAAACATTCTGTTTGTTGACATTGCTTCAAAATGGCTGATGAGCAGCAGCAGACAATGTTTGCAACTGTCAATGACCAAGAACCTTTCTGCCAATTTTTATAATTGCTCGAATATTAAAATAAATTTTAATTGGAAAAGGTGAATTTCTTTTGTTTTAAAATGGAATAGTTCACTGTTGTTATTGTTGAAATAAATTATTATTTTTATCATTTTTTATTCGAGTCTTCCAGTGTAAACGATAAAAAAGTCATATAATAAAACATTCATTGACTTTTATATCGGTTAATACCTGGTTTTATCAACCCTAAAAAATAATATCCACACCCCCCCCCCCCCCGTTCGCTCGGTGGATATAATTTTTTCAGGTTGATAAAACCAGGTATTAACCTATATCAAAGTCAATAAATGTATAATGTTAGTTTTGAGTCCGCTTTTTTGCATTATATCAATAGGTTTTCAATTTTACACTGATACACGATGAACGGCAAATAAATGCACTTTAAAATATAATAAAAAAAGGAAAATAATAAAAAGCGTTTGTCCAGATATATATTACAAAAGCAGTATTAAGCCAATTGCTTAAGTGAGTTTTGTTAATAGATATCTGCTCGGTAAGATCAGCCTATATATGGAGAATTCAAGAATTGAGCTTCCCCGCTGATTGTTTTAGCTGAAATGCAATGTGAACAATTGATTATTTGTGTTTCTTTTACAGCAGAATTCTTATCCGTTAAATTATATAGTTTCAATAGAACAGATTAGTGCCAAACGCTGCATCCTTCCAAGTCACGGGTTCTGAGTCCGCGTTCGTCGCATCACCATGATGAAGCGAACGCGGACTCAGAACCCCTGACTTGGGAGGATGCAAAAGGTGATAAACTGAGATGTTCTCTACTGTGTCTATTTATCTTTTATTAACTTCTCAAGAGGGAACTGTTTTCCTATAATGCTGTCTGGGGATAATTCTTGCAAATTCGACCATAAAACAACGCGGAAAATATGGTATAGTTCCCGTCGCTATGTCTAGTCTCCCGATGGTAAGATCATAACATTTAATACTTTTAAAAATAGTCAAAGCAAATTATTAAATGAAAAATGTTGATTTTGGTTAAGCTTCACTAAATGATTTACGATGGTGATCATTCAAGCATGTTCATCAATACTTAATTTACTTTTATGAAAAGCTGACTTCAACGTCTAATAACAGTTTGATTAACTTAACAAAATAACGTCACAAATAAAGCTAGTTTTAATTGTTAGAAGGATAGAAACAGGTGTTAGTCTGGTAAAGTTTGTACAAACAATTGACATGGAAATCATGATATTTTTGCTTATTTTATTTCAAAAATAGTTTTACATCAAATAAACCACATTTCAAACAGAATTATTCACATGCAGTTGAAGTTGGTTCTTTTTAATATTTTGCAGTCTTGTCGAACGATCTATCAGTCACTTTACTTTCTGAAACAAATTTCAAAACAAACAGGTGGTACGACATTTCGTCATTAATATATATATTTGAGGGACATAAATTTAAAACAAAACACCAAAAATATCGAAAATGTAAAATGCAACATGTATAATGACTGTTTCATTCTAATACGTTGTGTTTAACCAGAGATTAGAAAATATTACAAGACATAAATCAGGGGTGTTAGATGTCATAAGTTAAAGGTAGCGTATTGTTATGGCATAACAAATATAAACTTTCAGCATGAGTTTTTGCTTCTTAACAACAGCAAGCCATCAACCGAGATGGTCGCCTTTACTAAATATAAACAATTCTTTATTCAATTAGTTCTGCTTCATTTCATCGAAAGCAATACCCACCAAGTTTAAATTCTAGGCCCATGAACTTGTTTTTGTGATTTGTTTTGCCGACTCATTCGTACCACAACAAAATTTAAAACCCTAATGCACAGACATCAATATAGCCACTATTACTTCACTCTTATTTAAATAATATAACATATTTAGCAAGACATGAATAGTTCTTTGTACGTTTGTTTGAATGTTTCAGCAATTTTTAAGTATAAAATGGCGACCATTAGTGGGGATTAAGCCGGAGTACCTAGAGAAAACCTCCGGGTTATTAGAATTATTCACTGTTATTGTGCAGATTAGTACATTTTGATTTGGGTTTCAGTGAAATTTAAATAACAGTAAAAGTATTCTACTTGCATTTTAAGTAGAATTTGTAGACAATACAATGTATTATTTCATATTGTGTTAGTGAAATTTCCTAATTTAGTATTGATTCACAACAAACGATAATACTGTAGCTTGCATATAACGAGTTATATGTCTTAGTTTATTTTCCTGCTCTAGAAAATTTTTAAAAAGACAGGATAGATTTACTTTGGTACAGGTTTACAGGTGCATATTGATGAGTAGAAGTATGACTTTACCTATATTAATCTTAAAAATAATAATGAAAGTTGTGTGGTGGCAAAATATAGATAATACAATACAATAATAAAGGTCAGGTAAGCCACATTAAAAAGGTAAAATCATTTTGATTTTACCTTTTTACTGTGGCTTATATTAATCTTTAGGTTATCTCCCATAGTTTTTTTGTTCAAGAGTTTGACTAGAAAACTAAAGCTTGGATTTACTTCAAACTTAGTGTATAGATGTCTAGTGATAAGTCGAAGTAAATTGCACAACAATCATGCCTCTACCTATCTCCCCGAATTTAATTTTCTAATCTGGAAAATAACTTGAAAACTACTTGATACATGTTAAACAATAGACTTGGTATATATAGTATCTGGTGATGAGTTAAGTGTCCTGAACAAAAAACCCTTTCTTCACTACATTACATGCATTTCTTTTTTCAATTTTTTCATTAGTATATTAAATAAGCTACCCTTTTAATACCATACTTAAAGGAGCATCCATCAGTTCCACTGATAACTTGCAGTAAGAAGTAGGAGTCCAGTTATGAATTTATTTTTACTTTTTGGACAAAACTATACATTGATTGATTTTCGTTTCATTCGGATGTGTATTTGAAGCTCCACTACACATTAAAGTCAGTGGAATAAAATTTGATTTGAATTAGTACCCTTTCAAAATAATAAATATTCATATATACTATTTATGATCGGCTGAAATTATAACAACTTCTTTTCTGAAAGTACATGTCTAAATTTGTGGTGAATAAATACGAGAGGTTATTTTGCCCTGATGTTATTGGAAACATGACAACCATCGGCAGTCATGATTTCTAATTGGCTGAAATTGAAAATCTTTGAAGTACAAGTTTTAATGTTTGTAACTTAGTACAAATAATGTATGTGTGGTCCTCTACAAAGAGCAGACTAAAACACGTGTCACTATTGTTTCTGGGATTTTTGTGGTTTTGTCTTTACGCACATGTTTTATTTTAGTGTAACAAATCTTCGACTCTGAAACCACGAGTCTAAAAGCACACATGGCATGTGAGGTTCTCAACAAAGATTCTTCATTTTGTCTTGATCCAACTTGAAACAAGTCCACACTAAGGCAATTTATATTTCTGAACAAATTCTTTCTGATTATACAAGAAATGTTAACAAAAATATATAAAAAGTTTTCCAGCATGACCAATTTTTGTGTTATGGACATCGATTAATCAATTCAGCTAAAACTAAAATTAGCCCCCCCCCCCTCTTTTGGACCCACTACTGATGAATAAATATATATGAGCACGCCATAGGCATTCATATTCGAGTTGCACTTTCTTACTTACCCTGAAGCTACATACATTCTTGTTTTTTTTGTATTTTACAACTAACTAGATTTTAAGTAAAGTGTATTGCAATCAGTAGATTAATTTGCATAAAGGTTTTTTTAGCATAATGGGTGGTCCACCACCTGGCAAAATGAACCTCACAATAAATTGGTGGGGGGTCAAGATATTGATGAACTTGGCGGTCCCTGTCGAGAGGTAGGCAGGTCCTACTTAACCGTATGTGAAATCTTGTACTGTTTAGTTTTAATTAGTATTTTAGTCAAGCTTGAAAATTGTCATTATTGGTTACAGATAAAATGCAGGGATGTGCAAATGATCATGGTCCATTGGAAGCAGATGCATGAAACTGACAAAGTACTATGTGAAATGCATACATGTTAAACATATTTTATTCGTTTATTTTTACGCCACTTTCCGCACTTTTCGGCTAAATCACTCTGTCAAGCTTTTTTGATGACAATCCTTTTGCTTTTGGTGATGCCTCCACTGATGTTTCCCCATCTTGAATTGTGCAATAAATGAAAAGGGGGACATCGCCAATTTTTTAACAGCCAGTTGAATAAAATAGCCAACAATGTATTTTATTAAATAATTTTTTTTTACCTTTTTCTGATTGGTCTAGAACTAGAAGGCACTTTCTCGATGTACCGCAAAGTTCACCTCGCGTGCAGTGAGTTGACCTAGTGTTATTAATTATTCAGTTATTAACTATTCCTTAGTCGTAGTCGCGGAATGAATTGTTAAAAACCCAAATATTATGACTGGCAGTACCATAGCATTTCGATTGATTGATTGAATGTTTACTTTACGGCAAATGAACAATATTTTAGCTGTATTCACTATTCAGGACAAGAATTAACACAAAAATCAACGGCGAAAGGTAACAGAAAAAGCAAAGAACATTGGATAGGGACAGAGAATTGCAGCCTTTTGTATCGGCTGCAATCGGCCTACTCTTTTTCGAAATCTTTAAAAATGGTCTTTATTATTCAAGGAGCGTGGTATTTCCAAACACGTCATCCACTTAGGTACGCGACTTGAATTTCTATATTGTGACCTGAAGTCCTAACGAGGGGGCCTCTTCTAAACGCACTATGAAGATGCGCTATGCAGCTTTTGTGTACTAACCATCCTTTAATGGCGCCATTTAACTTAATTGAATTTGAAAGCCTCAATGTTGATCCGTTAGAATAATAACACAAAACCAAACACAAATAGTTTTAACAAGTGATATAACCATACGGTAATAAAAATATTTGAAAAATAGAAAAACGTATGTTTGTTGCTGAATTTTACTAATGAAACAAATTTCTACTATAAAATACACTAATAGAGTAAAAACCATAATGATGTTACAAAACTTTCCATGGCCTCAAGTTAAGCGGTCTTAATCTAAGATCTGAACATGGGATTATACATCTCTGTAAAAGACGAATCAATATGATTATACATATATATTTTTCTTAGTTTTACAACATACAATCGTTATTCTCAGCTCCATAAAACATTTGTACTGCATGAGTGTTGCCAACACAAATAACGTGTTACAAACATTGATATTTGTTTCCATTTGTTATGCAAAAAGCCACGCATGATTTGTAGATCTTGACGACTCGCTAATCATTTAAGCAATTTGCAATTTCTCTAACATCGGTTACGGATTCAAGTAGGCGATATAAAAACAGAATCCTGTCAAAAATCGTTATCAATGGGTGATTATTCGGACATGAGGTCGTCACACATTTTCGATGAATAATTTGTAGAGTTTGATGTTAAGTAAAATGTTCAAGTTATAGTCCAAAACATGTGTTTACCCTATTTTTAGTATCAGTGGTCGTTTTCGTCAATACATTGTTGTATATCAAAGTCTCATACACAATTATAAACTAGACACGTTAAGAATCATTAAGGCGACATAAGGTATGAATTGTTTTAGTGGTTTCCAAAGACATGATTTTAAAAAAGGACGATAACGGACCGCTTAAGATGGATGCCGACAGATTTCGGACACCTATATATTGATGGCACTAGTTCATGCAGTAATATGTAAGACAAACCTTTAACAGTTACATATATAGTGATTGCCACGTAGTTAAAACAAGTTTCAAATAAAAACAACAATCTCTCGCACTCCATGTCGGTCGTCAACCAATTTTTAGACAACGAAGGTTTAAACAAACGCAGACCCAAATCTCAATCTAATTATTGTTGGCAACTAGACCATTCGTTTTTTGATTACCAGTTTTCATGCGTTATCTCAATCTAATTAAAATTAAATCGTTCACTTGCTACCCCTTTTTTGCTATGATCACTCCTTTGTACACAGCGACCATAGCAAAAAGGGGGAGCAATTGAAAGATTTAATTTAAATTAGATTGACGTTATCTATAGGCTGCCGTTAGGAACGAACGTCACAGTGAACGATAACTTCTGTAAAGTGAATCGAATATTTCTGCTTCAATCTGTTTACACATATAACGGCCTTCTACTACTGATAATGAATAATCATAACCACCCTTAGTGATTATCAAATAAACCATACATACAATACTCCGTATTTAAAAATAACTTACGTTGATCCGGGGCAGTTTTCGAAATTTCCAACAGTAAAGCTTTTAGTTGGACAATAGCCAAACCAAAATGTCGACATAAAAGACTTGTTTTATGGCATTAACTTTGCCTGAAAATAAAACAAAAAACACTTTTAAAAGAAATTCTCATGGCGTTATAATAAGTATTTTTCGAATAATATAAATGCATAATAAGAAACTTTAAATAAAAGTGTCTAGCCAAATTAATTGTGCTGAAAGCTAACTATATCATCAAGGATCACCATAAGTTAATAAAAATCTACATTTTATGCCAAAATCACATTGTCGTTTTAATGTCGAATACTTACTTATACATCGATTTAAGAAGTTCTGCGTTTTCACTAGAATGATCCTTTAATCCATCAATTCCGGTCTCGAAGTTTTTAGCCTCTGATAAACCACAGAATTTTCTATATTTGTTGTATGGAGGTAATCCGTGATCTCGACCTCTCTGTACATTTCTGGCAGGAAGATCTGAGTTGCCGAACAAATGGTTACGAATTCGTCTTCAAACATCCTAAAATTAAAATCCAAGTTTAATCTCAATCTAATTAAAGTTAAATCTTTCACTTGCTCTCTCCTTAATTTTATTGTCGTTACGTGTAGATTGAAGTAACATTATTACTTGATCACCTGATTTACATTTGAAAATGATTATCTAATAAAATACAACCTGAATATTGGGGGGGGGGCTCGATGGCCGAGTGGTGTCAACACTGAGGTTGTGGTTTTGAGTCGCACTCTGGACAGGGTGTCGTCGACTCCAATCTTAATTGACAAGGATTGCCAGTTTTCTTACCGAATGTCGGTGGTTTTCTCCTGGTACTACGGCTTCCTCCCCGAATAAAAACTGGACGCCACAATATAGCTGAAAATTTTCTAAAAGTGGCTTTAACAATTTTCAAACAAACAAACAAACAAACAACGGAATATTTTCGTCCAATACCTTCGCATTAAAATATATAATGTTTTATTAAGTAATGATCTGAATACAAACGCTAAAACTGAGATAACCAAATTAAAATGGAAGACTTACCTGTCGGATGCCATGGCTGGTTTATAACTAGCCCATCTAACGAGGTCAGCCAGGCGTCCACCGTTATTTTGTTCAATAATATGTGGGTTTAGTTGTTGGCTCGCCAAGCTGAAATCTACCTGATTCTTGTATGTTGCATCCAAGTATGACTGAGTAGGCAGCGGCTGCAAAGGCGTTCCTGATTGAAGGGTCCACGTTAGGATTGTATGTGTTTACGTTACCAGTTGCTGCTGACGTTATGCTGTACTTGCTGACTGCATCATCCCCAATAACTAAGTGAAGCCATTCATTATACGATATGTGTTGAATGATGGCACCCATAATTTTACGTGTTTCCTTGAAAATCTTATCATTGCGATTCGGTTGTGTTCCCTAACCAACATAATATGCATTGATCCAAGAGTAGGGATGACATTGACACGCTCGTCACCTACAACATATGTAACCCTGTTACTCCTCACTGAAAATTTCTTGTCAATTTTATATTTAATAAATATATATTATATTAGCAAATCGGGACATTTTTAAAAGTTTCTTCATAGAAGATACATATGATGTAAGAAAAAATATATTAAACAGTCATGAGTTTAGAAAATTTAGACACGAATTATATACAAATTGTTTACATGTACCAACATATTACTGACGCTTTGGATTCAAAATTATTTAAAAATTTGTACTAATTTAAGCGATTTGTTAAGAAACAAACCGGCTTTTCGGCCGTAGTCATTGACAAGGTCATCGGTGATTGTGCATGGGCTGTCTCCTGCAGGCAACAAATTTCCTGGTTCTTTTGTTTTGATCAGATCTGTAACAAAAGATATACACCTTTTATAGAATTCAGACATTTTACGCAGGCATTAAGAATATATATATAAACTTTCCTGCAATTAAAATTTGAAGTAATCTAAAAGCATTATACATTTTATTACCGGTTTTCGGTTTTACTTTAACCAGATCTTGATCTTGCTTATATTAGTACTACAAAGGAGAAACGATGTCTAATAAGTTAATTAATCATTTAATTAAGAATATGTTTCCTTACGAGGATTTGTTTGATCCCTGAGAACAGCCAAATCCTCTGCAGAACTTCCATACAGCATACCTCCGTCAATAAAGGCTGTAAGTTCGTTGATTTGCTCACGTTTATCTAAAAGTGTACACAAAATTCTGTTTTTAAGACGTTAACAACAGTGCAGCATTGTAGGTCTTGTGGACATAATTGTTCTAGTTAAACCAAACAAATATTTTCTAATAACAATAGCATACCTGAACAAATAAAGCAAAACAAATGCTTACCGGAAAGACAACTTGCTGGCGCAGCTGCTGAGCGGACAAATGTAAGACAACCTGAAAAGGTGTTATCACCAGCAGGTACTGCTATCGGGTAGTATATAGGACTGAAATATAAACAACATTGGTTTTACATATGCGTGTGCGTGTACCAAATTGAATGCTTAAAATAACTGTTTCACGTGATGAAAAATATTCAATGTTTAGGTATTTTGATAACAAAAGCTCTACAGCATCAAATTTGTTTGGATTTTAATACTTATTGTTTGGTTTGAGCGCCAATGACGAGTAATGGTTGGCCTTAGTTATCATGGTTATGACGTAGTTTGTATTGTATTCGAGTTTTTTTAAACCGAAACCGCATCAGTAAATACGACCATGAATAAGTGTGTGTGTAAATTAAAATAAACCATCGTTAATATTACTTCAATAATAAAAAATGTTCCTTTTTTTAAATTTAGCAGTTATGTTTGTTTTGTATACGCAATGGTACTCACTTGTCCGCATTTGCTGCATCACAGCAGTCCAAATCGCCTATAAATAAAAAATGTATATAAATTTGAACTTTAACACATTTTTAGAATCAAAAATAGTGATCCTTTGTAAAATAATAGCTTTATTGAATTTCACGCGCTGTTGATATGTTTAAATTTATAGGTAATACACAATCGTATTTAAGAACATGTAGTAAATTGTCTACACTATGGCAAATACTTAAATAAAACAATAATTAATCGAATAGTTTAAAGTTTAACTAGTTAAATTTGTTTTCATATGTTCATTGTAGCTTTGACGTTTACCACACAAATTAATAAATGAGAACAAAAAACAGATTTCCTTACAAAACATTTATTTTTAACTGTCTAAGTAAAAACCTGATTACAACAAACAAGAATATCCTAACAGAAAACTTGGTAAAGCTTGATACGAGTTCTTATTTATTTAATGTTGTTTCCCCATGGTACGCTCTATTGATATATTTTAATTTATATGTTATACAATTTCTTATTCATGAAATGCGAAAGGCGATACCTTAAAAATATATATTGTCTACGACCTGGGAAAGTTACAGCAAACATAATTAATGGAATAGTGTTGATTTACACAAGTAAAATATGTTTTCATATATAATGTTTATGGTAAATAGTAGATTTCTAGTTCATGCCTTGACGTCTTCAAAACAGTTACAAATCTGTAAGAACAAAGAATTGTAATTATTATTCATTAATCAATATGTCAAGGATAGACAAAAACATTTTTAAACAAAAAAGGGGACACAGCTGACACAAAACACAAACCAAAATCTTACTGACACGAACTCCACTGAAAACCGAGGGGGCACCGGACGAATAACCAACTACTGCTCCACGCATGGCACCATCAGGTTAAAAGGGGAGGGGAATATAGTAAGAAGGGGGACTGGTTACGACAAACGGAACAAATGAATGGTAATTTGAAACACAGATATTTCGTGATTGAAAACAAAGTCAAGATGGCGACAAGACAACCGCTTTCAAGAAAATCTTGATAGTCATATCTGATCAATTGGGAAACGTATACTCCATATGTAGAGATTGTGTTAAGATGTATACTCCATAAATGAAAAGATTTTATTACGACACATTCATTTTAACTGTCTATAAGTACACTTTAATTACATCACACTATAACAACTTAACAGAAAACTTGCGGTAACAAGTTATTATTGATCTTTATAATTTTCTGTCAATTTACCTGCTGTAGGCGTTTTGACAATATCATGGTCTATAAGCTTTCCCCAAGCCATTACGAGTCCGGTGTATTCTTCGTTTGGAACGTGGCTCGTAGTTTTGAAGACTTTGTTACTAAGAGCTCTTGCTGAAGGTAAGTTTGTAGAGTCTCTAGGCTTGTCACCCAGGGCTGTAAATACAAACACGAATCTGAAGAAATAACACGTTTTATGTTGTTGGTTTTAACTGAATATTATCAAATTTGTGATGTCCTCGAAATTTTCGAATGTTAAAAACATATCATATTATAGGCCTCTTGAATTGTGTATGTTGTCATACTTACAATAAACAGGTCATAAGAATCGCCTTTGTGGAGTAAATGACTTTCCCCAATCTGGTTTTTGTAGGTTATTACAGGAGCCATCCATTGTTCTATACTCTGATGGACCACAGTTGATGGGCGGTGGTGGTGGACACATAAGTTCTGAAAATGCAGAACTGATCACTGGGTCTTGCATCAACTGTTCTGCTGTTAATCCAGTTCTAAAAAGAATAAAATCACGATTGACGAATGAAGGAAGCAGCATTCTCGTCAAGGCAAGAATTATTGAGGTTCCAAAAAATTAAAATTTGAGACATGAAAAGCCAATTACTTGTATCTTAAAATAAGGTGTTTATTTATACGGAAGCGTATTTGGGACACATTTTATTGTTACATACTAATAATGTTGGAATTTCCAAGATTAAAGTTGACAAATTAAAAAATATAAAAATAAAATGTGCCCTTAATACGCTTCCGTAACGAATACACTCTGATGTTAACTTTTCAAGTTTATGTAAATAAATATTTAATTATTATTATAATTATACATTACTTTCCATCAAATGTTTTGTTGCTTCGATCCTCACAATGACATCAGCTTCCAGACTATTTGAATGTTCTGATTTTAAAGGAATTCCATCTCTGGGTCTTCCACAAAACTAATATTATATATTTCGAACCTTTTCATTCAAATGTAATATAACTAAGCTGTTATGTTCACAGTACCTTGTACTACTGAACGATCCATACGGCCATTCCAATCATTTTTAAAACCTTGCAACAATACTCCGTATCATAACGTTGGTGGTTTTCAGTTTGATATTCTGCCATTTTTCCTACTTTCTAAAAATTGTTACAGTAACATCGACATGACTACATAAACATTTTGCGCATTTTGAACACCTAAAATAGTATTTATTGATACGTAGAGAGCCAATAGTTAACACTATAGATATTATAGCTTTTTTGTGACTTGGGTATACATGCATTATTTGGATGTCATCAGATACAAAATATATAAACTACGCTAAACAGTGAAATTTCTACAACCAATTAAAAATACATTATAATTAACGAACGTGTTACTTGCCTCCGTCAATCGGATTTCTTAAACGAAATTCTTCTAGCTTCTTCTGTCCAAATACAGCAGCCTCCACGACATTTTCAATTTTAGCTGCGTCGCTTAAATCCTGTGCAATCGCTACACACAAAAAATTGAAGTCAAAATAAGGAGGCCTTCCTTTTTCATGTTACTGTTTTACCTTAGGAAACAAGAATTAAATATTATTTCTGAATTCTTCTTTTTAAATACCTAGGGTTAAGCTACAAAATCAACATGTAACCACTCTTAACACGCTTAAACTGGTTTAAAGTTTAAAAAATTCATTTGAAGAAATAACATATTGGATAAGATACGAGTTAAACCAACAACCAAGGTCATGTTTGTAGTTTGTTTGTGTGTTTGAAAGTTGTTTTGAAGCTACTTTCAGCAATTTTTCAGCTATATTATGGCGTTCAGTTTTTATTAGGAGAGGAAGCCGGAGTACCCGGGAAAAACCCCGACCTTCGGCAGGAAAGCTGGAAATCCTTGTTAGGTAAAATTGCAGTCGAGTGCACCTGCCACAGTTACTCGAACCCGCGATCTCAGTGTTGACAGACCACGTGATCAATAGTAGACGAACTACCTTAACCACTCGGCCACCGAGGCACCTCATGTCTGTAGTAGACACACATTTAATTAGAGTGCAAAAATTAAAATAAAATACATTAATCAAGGACGGGAAAATATCACCAAACTACCACCAATAAATGCCTATGTAAGTGGATTATTAAAGCGGGTATAGCATTCCCAACACCCTCCCTGTTTTGTTGCACCCTAATTATAGCAACATATGTAGAATATATAACAATAACATAAGAAGTGTGGACGCAGAGAAACGTCTCGCCTGCATTCCGCATTAGTAACGAAAATAGATTTCGTCATAAGCATTACGTAAATAGCATTAAATATCAGCAGCGGCCTGTATAGCAAATATTGTCACCATACCATGCATAGTTACAGAGGAAATGTCCTAATACAAAAATGTTAACGTAGTCGCTGGACAGTGAAATTGAGGTTAAGGTCAGGTGACACCTACCAGACAGTCATGTACTAGTCATCAGCAACCTATATACCAAATATTGTCATCCTACCATGCATGGTTACAGGGGAACAGCCATAACCCAAAAACTTTAACGTACTCACTGGACCGTGAAATTGAGGTCAAGGTCAGGTGACACCTACCAGACAGTCATGTACTAGTCATCAGCAACCTATATACCAAATAGTGTCATCCTACCATGCGTAGTTAGAGGAACTGTCGTAACCCAAAAACTTTAACGTAGTCACTGGACAGTGAAATTGAGGTCAAGGTCAGGTGGCACCTACCAGACAGTCATGTACTAGTCATCAGCAACCTATATACCAAATAGTGTCATCCTACCATGCATAGTGAAAGAGGAACTGCCGTAACCCAAAAACTTTAAAGTAGTCGCTGGACCGTGAAATTGAGGTCAAGGTCAGGTAATTGACTGGCAAGTACTCATCATAAGCTACCTCTGTTCCAAATTTGATGGACCTAGGGATTGGGCTTACAAATATATGAAGCAACATGTCAAGTGTTTACGCCACCTCCGCCGCCGCCGGATTCCCATACATATGTCTCGCCTCCAGCGACTTTCGTCGCAGGCGAGACACAAACCAAAAACCCAACACAAGAATATTGAACCAACAGAAACGATCCTTATTTCACATAACATCGTTAACAAATACAACCTAAGAATAATAGCAAAAATACTGACCAAACAACAAGAGTCGAAAGTCAATGGGAGATTACAAATCCAGATTACGCCAAACATATACAATCCGAAACAACAATGAAACACAAAACAAGAATTGAGTAAGGCGAACCTAATAAACATCATGGATGCACTGACATTATATAGTGTAAAGTTGTACCGGCCTCCTAAATCTCATAAATGGCGTATTTACACTGTGTTAATAGCTCGAAAAGAAAAATAAATACTGCAAAGTAAATTAAATAAAAAAGGTTGTAATTTTAAAAATAGGTAATAATACATATAAACATATTATATAATAAAGAGTGATTACTACACATAACAAGAATTTGTAAAATAGAGAAAAAAAACACAATAAAACAAAAAAGACTGACCTGCCTGTAGTACAAATAAGATTTGCAAGCTAGGGCTTTTTAATTAACAGTTATTTATATATGGATGGTCATGCTTGGTCGAGTGGATTAACAGCTCCGGGAAAATTATACAGATGAGATGATAACCAAAAAGTACTCGTAGTTGATCACCCATGTCAGTCACGATACTATTCAATTAAGTCATATTTGCCATATACTATTGCTTACGTGACCTGAAACTGTTGACCGTGTCGAAACATTTTTATCTTTTCGGTCAAAAGATGGGTCATGATTTAAAAAAGAGTTGATTAAAACGCAGACATTCTGAAGAAAAAACTCGTGTCAATAATTTTGGGTTAAGATTAGTTGATCTATGTAAAAGATGTTCTGTTTTTATAGCAAATTGTAAATACAAAATGATAAAGGCATTGGTAAGACGACATGTAAGGGTGCAAGTTTAGTAGATTATTTAATTCTATCACCAAATGTATTTAATATTGTCACGGAGTTTGAAATTGTTGAATATGATCCTATGTTTTCAGATGCACATTGCAGACCACACTTCTCCCTACAAACAAATAAAGTAAATATTCACGAGAGTATCCAACTAAATGCACAAAATACTTACATTAAATGGAAAACGGACAAATCACAGGAATTCACACGTATGTTACTAGATCCAAACAATACATTACTACATGAAATTGACACCTTGCTAGATAATATTGACACCAGAAACGTCACACACGAGCAAATCGATAAACTAGTTATTGATCTTGGTAATGTACTTTTAGATGCGGCTCAATAAGCTTTCGGAAAGAGCACAAATAAACAAAAACAAAACAATGAAAAAGAATGGTTTAATCGGGAATGAAAACAAAAGCGATCCGAATTTCATGCAGCTAGGAAAGCTATAATGGGTTAAAGTCAGACAGTAACAAAACTGCTTAAAACACAAAAGCGCAATTATATAGACTTTCCATGAAGAAAAATTGTAATATATATATAGAAATAAATGTGCACAGGAACTACCATCACTGTCAAGAACAAATACGAAATAATTCTGGAGAACATTAAAATGTTTTCTCACACAAAATAATATAACCCAAATTTATCCATTACAAAATTTTTTTAGTATTTTAAAATGTTGGATAATACTGATGATACTGATTGTAAATGAATTATGTGATAACACTATATATGATGTATTGTTAAATGGTGAAATTACTGATCGAGAGGTTGAACAAGCCATCAAACAACAGAAAATAACAGCACCTGGTATTGACAATATTTTTAATGAGTATATGAAATTTTCAAGTCCACATTTGATAAAGATGTACAGTTAATTATTTAACATTGTTTTAGATAGTGGTATTATTCCAGAGAGCTTGACCAGTGGGGTGTTTCATCCTGTTTACAAAAAGGGGCGATAAACTTGATCCCGATAACTTTTTGGCAGTACTCTAATTAGTTGTCTGGCGAAGTTATTTACCTCCATTGTGAACCTTCGATTAAATGTATTCTTAAATGATATTGAAGAATAATATAATCAGCTCATTGGACTTCCACTTGAGATTATCAAAGCTAAATTTTAGCATGAACTACATGTATATTATAGTATTTTTGTTATCCTTTATGCAGATGATACTGTCTTAATATCAGAATCAATTAATGGCATGCAATAATTACTTAATCTATTTCTATCATATTTTGACACTTGAAAGCTTCAAGTAAATATAAACAAATCAAAAGTTATGAGAAAAGTAGCCAACAACAAAAATTTATTTTTGCTAGGTTAACAATTAGAAATTGTTGACGAATGTTCATACCTTGGAGTTATTTTAAAATACAATGGAAGTTTTTTTAAACGAGAAGAAGCTTATAGAACAGTCACAAAAATCTGTATACAGTATGTACAAATTAGTTCAAAATTAAAGCATCTCTATTGATATACAGCTTAAAATGTTCGACGCAATGGTTGAACCAATTCTGTTTTACGGGTCAGAAATATGGGGCTATGAAAATCTAAAAATCATCGAACAAATTTTATTGAAGTTTTGTAAACGCATTTTAAAGGTTAGAAATAGCACTCTAAACATTTTGTGTATGGGGAACTTGGAATATTTTTCCTTTGAGTATCAGAGTAAAAATTAGAGTGCTTTCCTTTTGGACCAAGCTTGTTAAAAGTGGGTCAAAATTGAGCGAAATCTTGTTTAGATTGATGCACTCCCTGAAATGCACGGTGCATACAGTTTTCAATGGATACAATTTATCAAAGAATGTTAAGATGATCTACGACTAAGTTATATTTTTATTAACCAGGTTCCAATTCTCAATATGCAAATGGTAAAACAGATTCTTAAATATCAATTTAGTCAATCTTTGCTTAGCACTATTTCCACATCTTATCGGGGACAGTTTTTCTCCGTTTTTAAACATTCATTTGGTATTGAAAATCATTTGATCAGATAACCCGAGTCGTACAGAATTTTGATAACAAAACTGAGAACATCTAGTTTTAGATTGCCTATCGAAACTGGAAGATGGTTTAATTTACCACGATATGACCGTAGATGCAGTTTATGTACAAAATGAAATTGGTGACGAGTTGCATGTTTTATTTGTATGTAAAAATTCTGAAATTGTTGCGTTAAGAAAGAAATATGTTCCTTCTTATTATTTAAGACAATCCATGTATTAAAAATGGAAGGAATATTGTTGTACTGTAATATTGAAATTTACAAGCGACTTGCTGTATTCATAAGGAAAATTATAAACTTTTTATAGATTTAACACAATATGTACTACTTCAAATACTGGATACATATATGTATCTAATTTGTATTTCTTTTCTCATGCTACACATTGAAATTGTGTCAGAGTGTTTTCAAACTTGTCTAACTGTTTCACCTGAATGCACATGTCTGTTTAAACTTAAAAGTAATTTGATATATCACTTACGAATTTTCCATGAACAAATAAGGTCAAGGTGTTTCATGAAATTTTTGTTAAACAAAGGCTGTGGGACGTTCTTAGTCTTAAGCTATGTCAAGGTAAGATTTATATAATGAGTTTATTTTGGCTGCTAACTATTAAAGACTATTTAAGTGTTTAAAGTCTGCTGAGCAATCGAAGTAGAATAACGTTGCATACAAGAAATGATATGGGTTACATCCATATCCAGAGATGTTCGATTTTTTATGTTATATAGCCTTATATGTGTATACGATTTCCTGTTGGTTTTTTATTTAAAATTTCATCATATGCTGTAAAGGGTTACAAATATAGACATTTGTGGAATTCAAGAAATAATCATCTTGATTATAATATCTTAACTTTGAGAAGAGTATTGTAATAACAAGAAAAGATATGTGTTACACCCATATCCAGAGATGTTCAATTTATATGTTATAGGTGTATCAAATTTGGTTTAATAGGGCTTTTTTCAATGTGTGTGATTTAAATTTTCATCATGTTTGTAAAGGGTTAAACATATAGACTATTGTGGAAGGCAAGAAATAATCATCTTGATTATACTATCTCAACTTTGAGAAGAGTACTGTAATTAAAAAAGGCTAAGTGTTGGAAAGACTAATGTTTACCGTACAATAACAATACAATAACCTTTTCGAAATCACATAGTCACGTGGTTCTGTGTGGAAAAAAGGGGTCAGGGTAAGATCGGCATTTATCGCTTCTTTCCGTCGGGCATCCTCGGAAGATCAAAGATAAATACCGACAAGTTACAATTTCTTTTGTATTTGTTTAATTTTACAGTAATTTCTATTGTTTCAAAAGATTTGCAATTTAATGTACTCCAAACATTAAACTAACATAAAAATTCATGAGCATAAACATCGCTAATATAACATAATTTTATTTTCATAATTTAAAATAAACAAAATGAAATTAGAAGAAGAGTCTTTTTTAAGCCGGACATGTAATTATATGATTCTGTTTTTGCAAAACAATTTCCGAGATTATTAACTTCTATAATTATTTTAAACTTTAGAAACTGTTGATGACCTTTATTCGAATGTAACTGAATTGTTTTCTATTGTACATTTTTTCAAAATTTCATTTAGCTTTTTTAATTTGTGTTAGTTTAAAGGACTTCAAATACGGTCCTAAAGGTATGTTTAATCTCATTCTATAAGTATCTAAATATAACTTGCTTCTTTAAAATAGTTTTACATCAACATTTTAAATCTTGAATAAAAAAAATCCATATCTTTTGTGTTTTTATTATAAAGAAATTTATTTTCCCTACAAATTTCTGTGACATTTTTTACTGATTCAGACACCAATTTTTGAGATAACGTGCCTTTTTTAAAATCTAATTTTTGTATATAAATCATAATCTAAATTAGCATTTTCGCATCTTATTATGTGAGTCTAATTGGTCTTTCATTTCTACCTCTCATCAAAGTTCTTCTAGGTAATAAATAAGCAATTAGCAAATAAACAATATCTCTTACCTCTCCCCCAAACCACACACACGCACAAAATCGAAATCGTCAATGAACAAAACCCAGGGAAAATAAAATTTAATATTCAAGATTGACAAAGTTTCTACATAAAGGTTCCATTTTATACCCTATAAATTATGAAATAATGAAGATATTTTACTGAAAATTATCGATCAAAGCTTTCTGGATGAGTGATCACAAGCGCGTTAAAAATACTTCATCGTTGGTCTGATGATGAAGCTCGAGGGGAACGTCATGCATTACGTAATACTAAACAAATTTTAAAATGCATTATTACTATCAAATCATTTTATGAATTCCTATAAAAACAAATACATTCACATTCTAGTATGTGAAGATTAGAAACTGCATAAAAAATACAAAGCTTAAATACCCTAAAAATTGTGACATAACCACCAAAAAATAAAAGTGAAAATTATCGATCTAGTCAAATTTAAAATCATCTACATTTTTAATGTAAAGATACGAATGCAAAAAAAGAGATATGAAGTTTGCCATATAAATCATGAAATAATCCAAACAAAATAATATATATATGTATATATAATTGAACTGAACAAGTCTGTCGAGTCTTTTTAACCAGGACCCTTTAAATCAACTAGTTATGCTAGTCCCAGTTCTAACATAAACACTACGCAATATAACGAAACGAAATCGAAGAATGCCTTTTTTCATCAAATTATCTAATTAATTATTAAAAGAAACACAAATATATACATTTTATTATGTGAAGATAAGAATTCATTAAAAAAAAATACGAAGCATACCCTATAAATCATGAACTAATTCAAGATATAAAATTTAAGTGATCAATTCTTTCTGATCCTATCTAGGTCAAGAGCGCATTAATATACAATTTTGTACATCTTTACTACTCCTTATTAGATCAGGACAAACAATGTATTTTAGCTTGAAGGATTAAACAAATATGAAAAACTGTAAATGAAATATGTTCTTTCATTTTTAATTAGCTATAATATCACTTACAACATGAACTATATTGAGTGGTGTGATTTTTTACACGAAAAGCGATAAATGGTCAATCGTAGCTGCAAACAATTATATATCATTTAGAGATAATAAGATGAGATCGAACATATGAAAACTGCACAACAGGCAGAGGGCGCTATTCTATCATATTTTAAACTGGCGAATTTCAACAAAAACACCATTTTTGCGAATAAACTTACATAAATTGGAATGAATATTTATCTGGATATGGTCACATGGACTAAAAGGTTCATGCACAGTTTTTTCTGCGTCGTCGTCTGCACGTAAATTTCTAAACCAAATACCAACATTGTACAGCCATTCTCTGAAACCTAGAACACTGACATATTTTGTTATATTCAAAGCATATCATTACACTTAAGGCATACTTGCATGATGTGCTACATTTTGCCAACCTGAAGTTTCTTCATATTTTTTTATAATTCCTCCAAGTGATTTTTTGGTAGCTCTGCCTTCCACAGTTACAAAATTTGCTAATAACTTGCATACATTTAAGTTTGTTTCAATTGGATCAACCGGAACGCATTCAGTATTATACATTAAACTGGAAACAATCATGTTTTCTGTAGTCATCAAACATTATAAAGTAGATATGTGATAAAAGTTCGCTTAACTAAAAGTCTTGTATATCGGATTGATTCAGGATTCTTTTAGAGATGTAATTTAACAATAATAAAATTTTTGGATGTTTTATATATTTCTTAGAACGGTTACAAATTTGGAAAAGAAGGATTTTCCAGTAGAATTGACCAAGAAAGATCACGCAGGTAGGTAAAGGCTGTATTATGACTTATTTTAACGATCGCAATGCAATTTACCAGCAACCATGGTCACGGTGTTTTGATTGGTCGATTGTTTTAGGTTGGAGAAAATGACAACTTTCTCGAAAAGTTGTTATTATATTAAACTATGCATTGTTTTTTTTTATTCTCTGGGGTCAGGTTAAACAACAAAAACTTGAAAGTTTTCTATTTAATCTAATTTCGCCGACTTGTTGAATTTTATTTATGTAAAAACCACATAAACTACTGTATCCTCCGGTAACGTTAACGTTCAACAGATTCTTCAAGCATGCGCATTAGAATATGGTCAGACCTTATATTTGTCTTCATTTAATAACTCGCTATCGCTCGGTATATGACATTGACACATATAAGGTCTGACTTTGTTTTAATTCGCATAGAGCCCGCTTGCAATAATGTAAACTCAGCCGAGAAATGTAAACATTAAACGTCATAAAAAGAATAACGTCATAATACGTTTGATCTACTTGAACTTATCTATATTACCAAATAGTTAGTCTAGAGAACACCCGAACGTCGAATTTCAACGCTTTCGCCGTTGAAATCCGAAGGCGGCTTAGGCTAAAGTGGATATCGTCGTCGGGTACTAGAATAGTCGATCAACTTTTTTAACCAATATACACTTTAAGAAGATTCTCAACTATTTTATATAAAACTAATTACATAAAACCAAGGCCGAAACGTTTTATTCAAGTTGGCCGAACTATACTATGTACGAAAAAAGTACGGACAAAGTGGTACTAGGGCCGAAACGTCCCAAAAGCATATGAAAAGACTATCAAATTTACTTTTTCATTAAGGACAACTTTCCGACCAAAAGTATTGTTTGTATTTATTTATTTATTTATATGTATCATTTAAGGGGGGGGGAGGGGTGACGTGTCTAATTTTGTGAAGTCCAACTATTTATTTCCACGTTGAAAAACTAAAAATTAAATTTGACACATGCAATAAGTGCATATGAGATGTTGATGAATACCATAAACAGTAAGTGATTCCAAACACCATTTAGTACAAAGAAACTGAATATTAGAACCAATGACAGTGGAAGCAGGCACAAAAAACTCGACGCCAATTTACAAAACGAAGTGAATGTTACAATAATATAGTAGAATGCCCTCCTCCCCACTTTCTGTTTTGTGTCAACTATAAGGCAACTATAATAGCAAGCATAGTGAGCTATACGGTTACATGCATGTGTTTAAAAAAAGTCACGTGATACATATGAACAAACCCATTTCAGATGGTAGCTGAGCTGTCAGAAGAAAATATTTTAGACGAGCACTAAAATTAATTTTAAAGTAGACACAAATAATTTTGACATCATAAAATCTAACTGTTTAATATTTAAATGCACAATCAATGTTCAATACTGTCAGACAAATTTTTTGCAATCTCAATTACGTTGTATTTATTTTTTCCTTTTTTGACGTCACCAACACGTCCCATCACAATAGAATGCAGAGGCGCTGTTAAGAGTGCTCTGAAGTAACGCCATGAAACATAAAATATACGATGCTCGCATTTAGGCTGTGCCTATATGCATATTATAGGCTGTGCCTATAATCATATTGGGGCCTCGTTGGCCGAGTGGTCAAGGTAGTTCGTCTACTATTGAGCACGTGGTCTGTCAACACTGAGATTGCGGGTTCGATTCTCACTGCATGCAGGGTGTACTCGACTCCAATCTTAATTGACAAGGATTGCCAGTTTTCCTACTGCAGGTCGGGAGTTTTCTCTGGGTACTCCGGCTTCCTCCCCCAATAAAAACTGGACGCCATGATATAGCTGAAAAATTGCTGAAAGTGGCGTTAAACACCATCAAACAAACAATATATTCATATTAATAAAGCCAATTCATTAATGTTTTGACCAGAGTATTTTTTGTCTGATATTTGTCATAAATAGATAATTTGTTTGCAGTATCTTCTGTTTATCTTATATTTAAACATGGAGACAATCTGTTACTGTCCCTGAAAAAAATATCAAGCGCTACGCGGTGGTAATGGAGTGGTGAACGCTACATAGGCGTGGTCACATAAACATATAACAACTTTATAATATGATGGTTTAACATAACATTGAAATTGGGCGAAATTATAAGTTATCGGTGAGTTTTGAAAGTGTTCGATTTCAAATATTGCGACGTATTTGGATGATCGTTTTTATTATCTCCCTGTATTTCTACGATCACTGGAGCGTGAATGTAAACATCAAAAAATACTTTTCGTCATCATTAAATGTCAAAAGTTCAGGCACAGGAATTTGAACCCTTAGCATTTGGGGCGAAATATGGCCAGAAAACGAGAAAAAAATTATTGTCGCGAACGAAGTCAGCGAAGGAGTGTAAAAATAAAAAATTCCTACCACCTACCTTTGTTGTACAGTTCACTTTGGAAATGTTCACTGCCAACATGATTGTGTTTGTTCCATGTACTCACGGACATTCATTCTTCAAGATTATGACAGCAATTCTTTTAATAGATCCATATTTTTGCTACCGCGAAACTTTTTCTTTTTTCTTACGCCATTAAAATTCTAATAGTCCCATGACATTATCGATGTTTATACCGTAAAAATTGTCAAAATTTACTATTTCAGTTAAAAGGGATATTTCAAATTTTCTGAACAGGTTAAACTCTATAACAGGGCTTGTGTCTCTTTACACCATTCATAAACTTCTTCACGTTATTTTTAAGTAAACAGATCCAGACCATGTTATATAGCATAATCCGAAATTTAAAATATTCCTTAAATAAATCACCCCGTTAATAATTATTCTCAGTTTGTAAATATCATTTTAGATTTATAAGATCGCGTATTAGTTGTTAATATATTTGCCTCTTTAGGAAGTTACAAGTTTTTTTGCAGATACAAGTTGTTGACAAAAGAGTATATGGTTAGTTCAAAGTTTAACTCTTGTACATTGTCCTATTTAAAATTTCGATTTATCTAATGTTATTACCTTTTCCCGATCACCTGACTCGAGCTTGCAACATTTGGAGAAGCAATAATCTAGCGAACAAACCGAGGTATTAAATTGCCTTCAGGCCTTGTTATTTTTTATGAAATGGTTTCCTAATGCTTGTGTCAAAAACATCAAGAACCCTTTATTATTTTCTAAATTGGTCATGTTCCACTTTATGAAAAATAGTCGTATATTTAGTTACCAATGTCCCTTCAATATATTGCTGCAACTAGAAATGTAAATTATTCTAATTTTACTTCATATTGATTTCTCCAATATGACCTATATTGTTTATGTCCAGGACATGTAATCATAATGCATTTGACAACATTTTATTTTGCAGATAAATCAACTGATGAACCGCTAGATAAACCATGGAGAAAAACTCCTGAGTGGGATGCAAAGGTATGTGGTGAAAATATTAGAAATTGGCAAAACCTTGTTTCATACTTGTTGGCTATAAATTCATTCCCTTTCCTGTGGTCCACAGAGTTTTTTAATTTACCAAACTAAATGAAAAAAACACTTCGAAACAAACTGAAAACTAGAAAACTGTGAGCAATGCTCAGTAATTGATACCCCCGCTTCCCAATTTTTTAAAACATCACAAATATTATTCTGATCAATATGTTACATATCAGGTGCACAATAGGACTATGTAACAAAGATTCTATGAAAGTTTCATCAAATTCACAGTGGTGTAGGTGGAGTTGTGGATAAGAGACGGGTACCCCCTTATGTCTGGACAAAGTCCTTTGGGAAACCCCAAAAATCATTCCGATCAAAATGTAAAATATCATGTGCACAATGGGACTATATGACAAAGATTATGTGAAAGTTTGATCAAATTTTATTCATTGGTGGAGGTGAAGTTGCGGATAAGAGAAAGTGTAACAGACGACGAACGGACACCTCATCACTATACACCCCCTAGCGGGTGTATAATAAAGTACAATTTGCTCAAACAAATAAGAATACAAAATTTCTAAGAAAATAGTGTTACTAGTACAAGTATATGAAAAACACATGTCAGTTTGGAACTCTTTTATAGCAATTGGCCGTTCTGAAAAAATAATTGCAATCGCTTAACACAATACACGCTAGAAACTGGTTTAGTTTGTTCATTCGTTGCTTAAATTTGTTATTATAAGAAACATCGATTTGCTAAACCTTGAGTTTTATATAAAAACATTGCGAAGATTTAAAAGTATATGACAATTCACAAGACACTTGTTTAGGGATTACTATTTTGTTTTTTTGCCAATATTAATTGGTTCTCTAACCGTCTCGGATTAAGTTGTGTTAGTTTTTTTTCTATGGTGTTTATGGCCGCTCTGAGCGATTTTTCATATATATCATGGCGTCCTGTTTTATTTGGGAAGGACGCCTGGCTCCAATTAAGATTGACCGAGCCCCCGCCCCCTCCCCCGGATTAAGTTGTGGTAGCAGTGCGAAAGCTTTAATAGTTAAACTAATAATAACTTGTAAGAATAAAATCTTAAATTGATGACGACAACCTAAATACAATTCGGTTATCTCCACTCTCATACAGCGATTAAGGACTTAATGAACAGATCAGTACATTGAATGCATCAGCAATACTAAAAATGTATAGATTGCCTATATGAATTGTACCAGTAATATACAGATGTAATTTCAACAGTGGTTTAGCGAAAACACACGGAATTACGTTTAATTTATGCAATTTAATATATGCATTTAGATTGAACAATCTAACACAAATTTCAAATACGACAATAACTCTCTTTGTTTGATATTTCATGTGTAATGTTAGAGTATTTTAAGTTCAAAATTCAATGATGGTCTTCAGATTGTTTAATTTTAAATTTGTTACATGATCCATAAATCTTTTTGCAGTTTTTGTTTAAATTATTGTTCTACAAAAGGATATATCATAACGAATAATCAACTTGGTCTCAAATACATAATCATGTTTCTTTTGCAGTTATTGAACGACCTAAAAGAAAAGGTAGAGAGATACAAACCTCTCAAAGAATTGAAAGTCCCACAGGCCCGTCTTCTGATGATTGGACAAGTTGGAGCAGGAAAGTCTAGCTTCTTTAACACAATCAACTCAATCTTCAGAGGATACATAACCAGTCAGGCTTGTGCTGGAAATGCAGAACATAGCCTAACAACAGTAGTAAGTAGACAAGTTGGAACAAAACCTGTATGTATAACACCTTTATTACTTGTTAGATTTAATGTTAATATAAAGGTTATGTATGTAAAAATATTTAGATTTCTTTTAATTTAATTAACATATGTAAGTTTAATATTAAATGCATCTGTAAGATACCATTTTTAAGATAAATATATATATAATATAAATGTATCCTTTTTATACAGTATCGAATGTACCAAGTAAGGAATATGTATAACACCTTTAAGATATTACTTGTTATATTTAATGTTATTATAAAGGTTGTGTATATAAAAAATACAGATTTCTTTTAATTTAATTAATATATGTAAGTTTAATATTAAAAGCATCTGTAAGATACCATTTTTAAGATAAATATATATATAAGATAAACGTAAAATTACTTATATCCTTTATATAAAGTATCGAATGTACCAAGTAAGGAATGGAGTTTCCGGTAAACAAATGAATTTCAGACTTCACGATACCAGAGGACTGGAAGCTGACCAAGGAATAGATACTCATGAAATATGTTATTTACTGGATGGGCACGTTGCTGATAGACATCAGGTGAGTACGTAGAAGATAAGGATAAAGTGTCACCGTTGAACAATGGTTTGCTAAACATTTCATGTAGCTGTTTCCTGGCGAATACAAAAAGTAGTGTGCTAAGAAACACGTAATGTGTGTCGTGTTTCGTGTAATGATATTTCATGCTGCACTCTAGGTTTTGTTCAAATATTGGACCTTTGTATGTCCCGCCAACGAAAGTTGGGGATTGAGTTTTGTTCAAAAGTCTCCAGGTTTATCCTTGCGTTAAAACCTTTTTTATTAAGATGACTTCTTGGAACTCGGTATACAGTTACAACATGATTAGATGTCTTCCGATGATTACATGATGAGTATTTCTTTATATGCTGTGGTATTCCTATCTAGATATTTAGAAGTCCCTCTTCCAAAACACTGATTGCTACATTTGACTAAGTAGTGTAAAAACAAAATGTAGTTAGAAACAAGATTAAAGAAATTACCTCGCTGGTTAAATCTGCATGTATTTAATAATTGAGGGTAAGGCTCATCTCATATATAGCCACTCCTACACAGACAAAGTATGAAGCGAATAGCTAAGTGTATATGTAGACAATCGTTCTTGGGATATTGTTGGAGACAAATAATGTGCTAGTTTATGGGGTATTTATAGCAGAGATACTCTTGGTTAACTCACTGGCTTCCTCTTCTCTCTTGTGTGTTACCTAACACTCATTTGACCATCCCTAACACGACGGGTTACACTAGTCAAGCAGATTATGTTCACCCTTCCGGAACACTATATTTTTTCTTTGCTATTTTTCTTTCACCAGGGCTTTTTTTAAAGATTATTTGTTTATGTGTGCGTTGAGCGTTCGTTTTTTTAGCCACGGCTTTTTATTTTTCGTAGTTGGATTTTATTATTTTGATATCGCCTTGTTATCCTTTGATTTACTTTATGTTATATTCTTCTATTTACTGATGAACCTTTATCTATCTCAGTAGTAAAGACGAGAAACCAGCTAGCAAGGAAAGGAACTTGACTCCCAAGTCATTTTGCTTTGTACAATAGATCAACTTAAGCTAAATAAAAATCCGAATTCAGACAACACACATGATAGAAAACAGAAATAAAAAAAATCCATGGATGCACTCAGGTTCTCCAGACGAGTAAGAAGTGCCTGCTTTAAATAAGTCACTCGTCGCATTACTTACTATTATGTAAAAGGAAAATTGAAAGAGGGGGCAAGATCTTTTCTATTAAAGTGTTTTGGCCATTATTACAGGTGTGTTAACTGGTTTTTTTAAATAAGCAACTGTTAACTGTTTTTCAGCCATTAGCTGTTATCTGTTTTCTTGAAAATTGACATTGTTGTTAACTGTTAGAATGAAAAAAATACCTTGTTTGCTATTAATAGTACTGCCCTTTGTTGAGATTCTGCTGTATTATGTTTTTTCGATTTTGAACTCAATGTTTTCTTGTTTTCTGATGTAAATTGATGTTATCTTCTCATTATTTTAAATTTACTGTTATCTGTTTGGTAAAAATAAAATTTGTTTACCTGTTAATAGATCCCCTTCTTTTTAAATTAAGGAAGAGAAAAACTATATATACTTGACCCAAAAACGAGTTATTTTCCGGCTTTTTAGAACCTTTATAATTTGATTAAGTTATATACTTCAAACACTTTTTCTGTAAGCCTTTTGGTTACATATCCATAAATACATTAATATATAAATGGTATATTGAACTAAAATGTAAAATTCAAGTGTGTTTGTTAATAAACTTTTGGCACAAGGGTTATTTACTCAAAATACATTTGCGATCTCTATTATAACTTTAATTTCTTCATTTTAGTTTAACCCTGCTGTGCCAATATCTCCAGATACTCAAGGCTTTCTAAAAAATCCAGAATTGTCAGACAAGATCCACTGTGTAGTGTTTGTCCTAGATGGCAGCACTGTTGACGTGATACCAGAAAAAGTAATAGAGAGAATGAAGAATTTACAAAGTCGAATGAACCAAAGAGGTTTGTCAAATTTCAAAAATGTTTATTAAAAATCTTGCAATTCTAACTCCTTGTATTACTTTATAACATTTTCTCCGGTTCTTATTTTTTGACCGAGATCTAATGTCTCTGAAGAGGA
The DNA here is from genome assembly GCA_944474755.1 of Limnoperna fortunei. Lineage (NCBI taxonomy): Eukaryota > Metazoa > Mollusca > Bivalvia > Mytilida > Modiolidae > Limnoperna > Limnoperna fortunei. Next base: position 39,306,595 of record OX104113.1, read on the forward strand.
GATAAATCTCACAACATATAAAAGACAGTACAACAAATTACCAAACATTACGAAAAAAATAACAATGGTTGGAATCGGTTTGTATATTAAGAAATAGCAAATTAAATATACAATACTACAATAACGTCAAACAATTCTCGTTCAAATAGTTTAACAATGAAATCTAATTAACGTGTTTGAAATAGCAGCACTTTGAATCTATGGTGGTTTTTTAATTTAGGAATACCTCAGGTTGTTTTGCTAACGAAGGTGGACAAAATCTGTCAGACGACTGGTACAGATTTGTCACAAGTGTTCTACAGCCCTACTGTACAAGAGGCAGTGGACCGAGTCTCACAAGTTATGGGTCTTCCAAGATCACATGTGCTTCCAGTCAAGAACTACGAGTCCGAAATGGAGCTCAATGAACATGTGAGCATATTGACCCTGATGACCTTACTGCAAATGTTGCATTTTGCAGACGACTACATGTACAACTATTTGGATCAGCTGGAGGAAGGAAAACTGCAACAATTAAATATTCGGGAATAACTTGTTAGTCCTCATGACAGAACTATTTGGTTGTTTAAAAAGCATGAAAATCGCCACAATGTGTTCTCAAAACATGTGTTCATGACATTTTTATTTCATATAAAACTTTCTATTTCGCTTTTAACGAATTATATATTTGCCAAAATCGCGTATGATTGTAGCTGTTGCACTATCATGTATCTGAGTTGCAAATCACATGATGTTGGATTCCACCTCGGCTTTTATCAAACATAAACCTACTATGCTATTAAATATGAGAGCTTAATTTGTGTATTATTAAATTCTAGGTTTCACTTTTTTACCATGTGTGTTTACAATCTCTGAAGCATGTCTGTAATTTGGTTATGTTTGTTCCAGGTCAACCAATCGTTATAGCTTATACAATTTACTTATTTGCACAAAGAATTCAAAGACGATGTTTCCCCTTAAATAGTCCGGAAATAAACTGCATATACTTCAATAATTTGTTTCCGTTGGCATTGTTTAATGTTAGTTTTGAGTCCGCTTTTTTGCATTATATCAATCGGTTTTCAGTTTTTATTTACACTTATACTCGATGAACGGCATAAAGCTGCAATTTAAAATGTAGTAAAAAAGAAAAATAATAAAAAGCGTATGTCAAGATACATATAACAATAGCAGAATTAAGCTAATTGCTTAAGTGAGTTTTGTTAATAGATATCTGCTCGGTAAGATCAGCCTATATATGGAGGATTCAAGAATTGAGCATCCCCGCGGCTTGTTTTAGCTGAAATGCAAGTGAACAATTGATCATTTTGTTTCTTTTACAGCAGAATTCTGATCCGTTAAATTGTATAGTTTAAACAGAACAGATTAGTGCCAAGCGCTGAATCCTTCCAAGTCAGGGGTTCTGAGTCCGCGTTCGCCCCATCATCATGATGAAAATGTGATAAACTGAGTAATTCTCTACTGTTACTTCAAACAAATGATAGCCGCGGGTTGAGGTGAACACGTTTTTTCTTCCTAAAATTAAAATTTGTTTACGGGAATGATACAGCTTACACATGTATACGACTGTTTCTTTTTATAAATTCTGCCTATTGTCATGATATCATGTTGCTATTCCACTGTCCAGTTTTCTATTATCAAAATGGGTAAAGAGTCCCTAAATTATAGTATGAATAATTTTGGAAACCTAACATGATAAGAATAAAGCTAGTATGGTTTCCAACTTTAATAATACTTCTCCAATAAATCTGTCTTTCTTGTTTGAGTGTGAATTCTAGTATTTATAAATTTTCCAACTTCTCCATGAGATTTTCAGATACAGCATTCCATCAGGTACAGTATAAAACTCATATTTTTTATCTGGTATATTCAAACAAATTTGGAAATATATGTGTTCATGTTGTTAACAGCAATTTCTACCTATGTGAGATATCAGGCTTTTTCTTCATATTAAAAAATCAAATGTTTTATAAAAACACTTTTAGATATGGCTTTCTTTTTCAATCAAGTTTAAACAAAAGCCACTAGCAATCTATAAAATTATTCGTTTACATCTTTATATTTTGTTACATGTTACGTTACCTATGTTAAACTGATTACTCTCAAGTGTTGAGAAATTGCATAAATGGTTTTTTTTTAAACACAAATTTCTAACCAAAAAATTTTTTTGTATCTTAAAAAAAAATAATTCTTGTCATGTATATATCATGAATACTGTTTAAGATTATTTTTAAAAACCATAGAACTGCAAACATCATTCTAACTGGTTTGTTAACATCGTCGTCCATTGCCTATTAAACAGGTATGTCGACAACATTAATCATTTCCACCAGACCCCCCTCCTTTAGACACTCTCATTGCATCTGTTACTTCAGCGCTCCAGTGGTTCCAAAACCACTTCTGAAAATATAGAATTGGATGGTAAATGAAAGACGTTTGTTTTGTTTTTGCAGAAAATAAAGGTGTAAAAAATATTTTTACTTAGTTTTATTTGTGTACTAAAAATTGTGCTTTTGCAGAGCCTAAACTGACAGGGTGGTCAAGACTAATTAATTATTAATCAACAAATTAGCTCAGACTTACCATACTGGTTTTATATAAGAACTCAAATATTAAAAATTATAGTTTCCAACCTTTTTTTTTGGAGGGGTTGACTTAGAATTTATAATTTTCTAATGGATATCATTATACATATAATGAAACAGCACAATAACAATTAATTAGCAGAACTCTGATTCGTGAAATTTAAAAAAAAATAATGTTATTTTAATGATATAAATACATGTACAAGAACATTCCCGAGAAAACAACATAAAACTACATAAACGAAGATCGTAACATAAACAACACTTAAATGAAATTAACAACTCAATTTGTTTGGGATTCTTTTGTGAAGTGACAACGTTTTAATAGGACTCGCAAATAGTTTCTCCACTACCTAGAGAGGAGTCAAACCTTAAGATGAGATTTGTAATCGATGCGATCAAAGGCTTTTGCAGCTCCATTCATCTTCCAAGCGTCTACGCAGTCGTAGAGGTGAATAATCTGTCGGCTAAGTTTATGATAGGGTAAAAAAATCTAAAACCGTATTTTATGACAAGAACCATATGTTTATGAATTTTTTGCTAATTTTCAGTGTTCATCATCAATCTTACTACAGCGCTTTATCTCAAATTGCTCCATCAGTCCGTCGATATCGGAATTAAAGAATACATCTCCGCTACAATGTATATTCTAGTAGATGGAAACACGATTGATTTCCATTTGTAATCTCTACTGGCCTGTTATTTCCCTAAAACTAAGGCATTTGTATGTTTTATGATCTCATTTTACCTATCAAGATCCTCCTGCTCAAATGACGCGTCGTTTCATCACCATAACCGGGCGTTTGGTAGTGTTTGAGAGAACGCGCATTAGTGTTTGAGTGAACGCCTTCAAAGTTTTATCGAATACGTCGGCTCGGCTTGAACGGATGCCTGATAGTGATGTATGCTTAATGGCATGCGTGCTATGTGTGCGTATAATACTGACTCGTCCTCATTTTTCTTAATGATCTTTTTTACCGAAGGACTGTAGTATTTTAACCGATTGTTTTTCCTTTGAGCGCATGGAGAAATTCTAGCAGGACTGCGATTCTTGGGATTTTCAGGCCAACGTATATTTCTACCCTGCGTATTAAAAACATCACGTCGAGCAATGCGTCGATTATTTTGGCTCCACATTAAGAGCAGCGAACTGTCTGTTCCTCCAAACGTTGTCACTAGTGTTTAAAAATACAATCTTCTCATAATGCCTATCAACTGCAGATTTCAAGGTGCGAGTTACAAAAAAGGAAAGCTAAATATGAAAAGAAATACAAGACTCGTTAGAGCGTTTTCTAAGTGCTCGATACTTAGGCGCAAACTGGTCGCCTTAGAACAGACTTGAACAGCAAAGAGATTCGGGTGTCAATATTTACCCGAACTTACCCAAACTATACACAAACACATAAAAATAACATTTTTGGAAGATTTATCCTGTTTAAACGTTTTAAGTATTCTATTCTATTAGAAAATATTATTTAATTAAAGTTAACATGAACATCTGAAGCCTATTATGATCGGAAAACATTTATTACCAAAATATGCCCAAGCACTGGTTTAAATGACATTTTTTGGCAGTTTTATCCTGTATAAATGTTGTTACAACAATAGTCCGCAAATTATGACATAAGTATTGCAAAAAACTCCATGTTGTGAATTACTAGTACGTTACAGGTAATCCCGCCTCGATCAAAGTACATGTGTATAGAATAGTGAGCGACATCATTCGGTGTATTTGCGATAACCCAAATCAAGAATTTTATAATGTAATAAAATACTTTTACATTTATGGGTTGTGGGAATGACGTGTAATAAAAAGTCCCGAGAAGATCTTGAACAAATAACAGGCCCACTTTATCGATTCGAAAGCGCCGTACGCTATAATTGTACAAAGTTTAACATTTATTTGGGAATTAAACTTAAAATCGTTTGATCTCTACGAGCAGCAGTAAGTATAGTATTTATGTATAGTTTATAGTCTATAGAAATATTATAGTGTTTAGCATTTTCTGTGTCTTCGTATAGCGACAATTTTTTGCTACACAGTTTTAAAAATTCATATAAAAAATTCTCAAGAAAAGACTTTTTCACAAGTGTTGTACGATTGTAATATGTTATTGTAGTATGAGCGATTTCCAAATTCCGTGTTACAGTCGCTGGAATTTTTATCATTTGTACATTGTACATCGTTTAATATCGTTCGTGCATCGCTCGTACATCGTGCGTTTATCGTTTGTATATGGTTTAATGTAAATCGTTTTCGTATCGTATAACTTTTATTACTAAACAAGTGTGGACTCATCCTCACAAGTCAGGGTTTCTATGTACACTGTAAGTGTTCATGTGGACACAGAAACCCTGACTTGTGAGGATGGTGTGGACTATGAGCACGCTCACAAAAGGATACCCCCCGCTTCGTTTCAAGTCTAATTATCTCCCCTGAATAATATCCGACAGCGACGATTTTTTTTTCATGCACATCTAGATATGATGTACTTCCTTCATGTAAAGTATCATCAAAATCTGTCAAACGGTTTAGGAGGAGTTGCGCTTACGGGGTCTCGCACTGAATACTATATTTAAAACGTCTAAGTCGCATTATCTCCCCTGAATAATATCCGACAGCGACGAAAATTCTTCATGCACATCTACATATGATGTACTTCATTCATGTAAAGTTTCATCAAAAACTGTCAAGCGGGTAAGGAGGAGAAGCGCTTACACGGATGTTGACAGACGGACAGACAGAAAGACAGGGTGATTCCTATATACCCCCCAAACAAGTTTGCAGGGGTATAATAATACATAAAAATCGGCATGATCAATATCTTGATTACTTAATTATATAATATAAAAAGGCTTTGTGTGGTGAAATTGATAGTTTGCTGGCGAGAATCAAGCTTAAGAAAGGAGGACTAGAATGATTATGAACCATATACGATGAATAGTATTTACTGTTCGTTCATGTAACTGGTTACCCAGGATCGGAGAGAAACTGCTATATGCTCAATGTATGTATAATTATGTACAACTGTATATCACAATGGCAGACCATTTGAGGCTGACCACCTAACTACCGGTAATAACCTTCTAACAAGATAACACTCAAGTGGCGTACAACTATGTATTGCAATATTATCACTGCTATTGAACACCCTCTCACTTTGTTCTTTAATATTAATTTTAGTTTATTTGTATACATGTACAAAAAATGACGAATATTGTTATTCCATCCAGAAAGAAACAGCTTTATTCAATATGTACATTTATATTCATATTCATTCTCCAAGACGAGGGTTAAGAGTCCGCGTTCGCTCCATTATCAAGCGATGATGGAGCGAATGCGGACTCAGCACCCCTGACGTTGGGAGGATAATTAAATTCTGAATCCTGTTTCATTCAAATTTAATTTTCTCATGTTTGGGCGTTTTGGGCTTCATCTGAAATACATAACTTAATATGATGCCGCTATAACATTGATATTTTGCCAATCAGATGATTTTTAAATGAAATCGCTATGCTAATACATATATAGTTTATTACATTATCGGTTTTTATAACATTGCTACATAGCTACCTGTAATAAATACACTTCAAATATTGAATTAACAAAATTGCCAATCAGTCTCTACTTTATCTGGATACACATCGCAAACGCTTATTGGAAAATTAAAACAAATTTGTACATAGTGTATTACTGTGCACACGATCTTTTGACTATCTTTAAAAAGATTTAGTATTAATATATTAAATTTAACATAAGATGATCGAATAAAATTTATATGACATGTATTTATTTATTATTCAATAGTAAAAGTGTGGTAATAAAATCGCATAAATACTGTATTTAAACTATCTGCAATGATAACAAGAAATGATGTTCGATTTATATGTTATAGGTGTATCGATTTGGTTTTAATCGTTTTTTTCAACTTGTTTTATTTAAAATTTCATCATATGCTGTAAAAGGTTACAAATATAGACAATTGTGCAAGGCAAGAAATAATCATCTTGATTATATTATCTCAACTTTGAGAAGAGTATTGTAGTCAAAAAAGCAATGTGTAGGAAAGACATAATCACGTGGTTCTGTGGGGAAAAAAAGGTGGCGGTAAGATCGACAGTTATCCCGTATTTCCGTCGGGCATCCTCGGAAGATCAAAGAAAAATACCGACAAGTTACAATTTCAATTGATTTAATTTTACAGTAATTAAAAATTGTTTTTCAAAAAATTTGCAATCAAAATGTATTCAAACGTCAAACTAACGTTCATTTGCATAAACATTGCTAAGAACTTAATAATATTTTCAGACTGTAAAATGAAAAAAAATATATAGAAGAGTCTTATTTTTGCCAGAGACATGTAATTATATGCCTATGTTTTTGCAAAACAATTTATGAGATTATTAACTTCTAGAATTATTTTCAACTATTACAACTGTTGATGACCTTTATTGGAATGTAACTGAATTGTTTTTCTATTGTATTTTTATATACATTTTTCAAAATTTCATTTAGCTTTTAGTTTTTCTATTGTATTATTATTTTTCAAAATTTCATATAGCTTTTTAAATTTCTGTTTGTTTAAAGGACTTCATATACGATCTTAGAGGTAGGTTTAATATAATTCTATAAGTATCTAAATATAACTGCTTCTTTAAAATAGTTCTACATAAAAAAATTTTAAATCTTGAATTAAATAAAAATTCAAACCTTTTGTGTTTTTTTCTTATTATAAAGAAATTTATTTTCCCTACCAATGTCTATGACATTTTTCACTAATTGAGAAAATCAAATTTCTTTAAATAACATGCCTGTTTTAAAATCTTATTTTCGTATAAAAATCATAATCTAAATTAGCATTTTCGTGGCTAATTATGTGAGTCTAAATGGTCTTCCATTTGTACCTTTTATTAAAGTTCAGTGTCATAAATAAGCAATTAGCAAATAAACAAGTCACATCTAATTTACAATTTACAATTACATCACAGAATTATCTCTTACCCCTCACCCCCCCCCCCCCCCACCATGCACACACACACACACACGCCTCGTTCTCGGCCAATCTCGTGCGAGAGAGTTTCGGATTTCGAAATCGTAAATAATCAAAATTTAAAGTTCAAGATTGATGAATTTCTACATAAAGGTTTCATTTTCTACCCTAATTATGAAATAATCCAGAAATATTTCTGAAAATTATCGATCATGCATTACGTAATACTACAAAACTTTAAAATGCATTATTTGTATCAAATCATCTTATGAATTCCCATAAAAACAAATACATTCACATTCTATTATGTGAAGATTAGAAACTGCATAAAAACTACAAGGCTTAAGTACCCTAGAAATTCTGACATAACAAAAGAAATAAAATTGAAAATCATCGATAAAGTCAAATTTATAATCATCTACATTTTTATGTAAAGATACGAATGCAAAAAAGATATGAAGCTTGCTCTATCAAGCATGAAATAATCCAAACAAAAAAATATAATGATAAAATTGAACTGAACAAGTCTTTCTAACATATACATCACGTAATATAACGTAACAAAATCTAAAAATGTCTTTTTATTATCAAATTATCTAACTAATTAATAAAAGAAACACCGATATATACATTTTATTTTGTAAAGATAAGAATGCATTAAAAAAAATACTAAGCATACCCTATAAATCGTGAAATAATCCAAGAAAATAAAATTGAATCGATGATCCTATCTAGCGAGGTCAAAAGCGCATTAATAAACAATTTTGTTCATCTTTACTACTCCTTATTAGATTAGGACAGAAAAATGTATTTTTAAGCTAGGAGAATTTAACAAATACGAAAAACTGTAATTGAAATGTTTTCTTTAGCATTAAATTAGCCATTTTATCACTTACAACATGAACTATATTGTCGAGTATGGTTTTTACCTTTTTGCTCAATTTACCCGAAAACAATTATATATCATTAAGAGATAATAAGAAGAGATCGAACATATGAAAACGTTATTGGACCTTATTCCCGAAACAGTTGGATTCACAAGACCTGCGAATTCGATGCAGACATCGGGTAGGCTGAATTTTACCGCCATAATAACCCGATTTTAGATGTGTTATTTGTCGGATTAACCTCGCCAAAAATGTACAGGGTACGAATATTCGTTCTATACATCCGAGATTGTGTTCGACTTTGACATTAATGGACGATGATTGCCAGACGGACAAACAAAGAACCTCCGACGATGATTGCCATTACTGCTTGAGGTTGCAGGGTTTCACCGGGTTCTCTTGTTTCATCCAAATGAGATATGATAAAAACGAAAATTTTCTGGAAATTATACCAATTGGTTAGTAATTCTCGAAGGGGCTTCAGTGGCCGAGTGGTTAAGGTAGTTCGTCTACTATTGATCACGTGTTCTGTCAACACTGAGATTGCGGGTTCGATTCTCACTGCAGGCAGGGTGTACTCGACTCCAAACTTAATTGACAAGGAAAGACCTATATAGAATCGCCGTATGAGGCAGACGTGTTTTTTGTGGCTCCCGGATTATTTGATTTATTTTGTGTTCCGAAATCAGGATTTGCTTGGAACTTTCACATGATGAACATTAATGTATTATGAATGTTTCTGAGGTTTTATATTTTAACAATTTGCGTTTTAAAATGTGATAATTTGTGAGGTAAATATTGACAATTATATCCAAGAATTGAAATTAGCTTGTATTGAAAATCAGTCACCTGTTCAATGCAGGTATGATCGTGATTACCTATTGAATATGGGAACATCTGTTCAGCACAATAATAGGAGATTATATAAACTTGATCGGAATGGATTGGAATTAGCCTGTATTGAGAATCAGTCACCTGTTCAATGCAGGTATGATCGTGACTACCTATTGAATAGATATAGTTAACATGTACCTTGCGCATGTGCGTGAATGGACGCAACGAATTTTTGATCGAGAGGAATTGTAATATGAAATGACTTTTAAACAGTGTCTAGGATATTTTGTTTGTGTTAAAATGTGTGAAAATGCCTCATAAACGGAAAAAACCGAAGAATTGCAACAAAACGAACAAAAGGAACTTTTCTACTGACAGTTCAAGTTCGGAACAGCAACAAAAACAGAAACAAAACCCCGCCATTGTGTCAACAGATCAGGTATTATCGGACACTATTAGTGAAGCTCTAAACTGTATATATAACGATAAGAGTTCACCTTTAAATAATAACAACATGAGCTCTATCCCTACTTATCAATACACTAGCTCTCCACTGCAAACCAGTGCTCCTATTTCTTTCCAACCGTATCCACAGTTTACATGCCCCCCACCCCCGCCACCCGGTATAGAACCCTTATTAAGGGAGATGAATGAACGGTTAAAAGGCGTTGAAAGTAAACTGACTAAACTTGACAATATCGAAATTAGATTAAATAGCATGGATACAAAATTCAAAACGATCGACAGTGAATTGGTCACTTGCAAAAACAGGATCAAAACGCTCGAAGAGAGCGCTCAGTTTTTGTCAGACATTCATGATGAACACAAATCATTGAAGGTGAGATTAGATAAAATAACAAAATCTATCGAGTCAACCAAAGTCGTTAACCAAGATGTAAAACATTTTCAGGATAGACTTGTTGACGTTGAAATAAATGCACTTAGAAACAATTTGCTATTTTTTGGCATTCAAGAAAAGCCCGATAACGTTACCGAGAACGCAGAGGGTGATAAGGGGGCGGTAGGTGGTAAAGACGAAACGGCACGAGGAGCTAGCAACGCAAAACATTATGACCGAAACGAGAATTGTGTCGAAACCGTTCTTAACTTTTGTGAACAAATTTTGAAGATAGAAAATGCCAAATCCAGACTAAATATTGAACTCGCGTACCGTTTAGGTAAGAAGAGGACGGATGCACATAAAGCACGACCGTTAGTGGTAAGATTCGTTAATTCGACGGAGCGAGATATGGTTAAAAATGTATCATCCAGATTAAAAGGTTCGAATTATGGAATAAGCCCCCACTTCCCTCAAGAGGTACTCGAGAGACGGAAACAACTGCTACCAATAATGTTTCAGAAACGAAAAGAAAAGAAGAAAGCGTTTTTAGTCGACGATAAGCTTTACGTAGAAGGCAAACTCTGGGAAGGTTAGGAAACTGCGGAGGATGATTCTTTTAAAAGTTCCATTACTTTGCTAAAAATCTGTTCGTGGAATATTTCGAAGGGCTTAGTGAGAAAACTAAAAGAAAAGGAGTTTATTAATTTAATAAGTGAATACGATGTAATTTGTTTAAATGAATGTTGGGTCAAGTGTCCGAGTGAATTCGAGCTATATGGATATGAAAAGAAGCATGTATCTAGAGTAAAATGTAATGGAGGCGGCGTTGTTGTGTTTTACAAGAAATGGTTAAATAAATATTTAGAAATTACTGAATGTTGTGCTGATTGTATGATTTGGATGAGAATTGATAAAAATCTTATGCATGACGGCAAATACTTGTATTTGTGTGCAGTATATGTGCCGCCAGACAAAAATGTATTTTACAGAAAATACGAAATTGATATTTTTGAGGTATTGTTGCAGAAAATTGAGAACTATTCACAACTTGGCAATATTGGGATAATTGGTGATCTCAATGGTAGAGTGGGCACTGCCCCAGATTGTATTGTCAGAGACCTAATGAACCATGAACTCGCTAATCGTATTGACGACTTTGTTGAGTATGTAAACGATGAGCCTTTGAGTGAGCGGATAACAGAAGACAAAAAAACTCCTAATTATTTTGGCAGACGAATATTGAATTTATGTATAACTTCAGGTTTGAGAATTTGTAACGGTAGATTTGGTATAGATAGTAGTAAATACACTTTTCAAAACAAGAAGGGTTGTAGTATTATAGACTATTTTTTGTTTTCATGCAATTCGTATAATATTATTGATAAATTTAGAATTGGTGATTTTACAACTTTTTCGTGTCACGCTCCAATAATAGTTGATCTCAAATTAAAAGGTTTAGTAACCAAATGTATATGTACATGTAAAACCGTTCAATATGATTCGATACAGTGGAATGAAGAGTATAAGAATGCAATTAGAGACGATTTATTGGCAAATACACATAAATTTGAAGAATTACTCCTGAATATGACACACGCCGCTAGTGATGTCGATGAATTAGTAAATAACGTGAATAAGCTTTTAACCGACACGTTCGGAAAATACACCAAGGTAAACGTAAAGCGTACTTCAATATGTGACAATTGCATTACACGGAGCAATTATAGCAAAAAAATCGACAAGCCATGGATAACGGACGAGTGCAAAGCTTTGTACAACAGTTATAAGTGTGCCCTAAGAAAATTCAATAAACAACATACAGAGGAAAATAGACTAAAATTAAACTTAGAAAAACAGAAATATAAGACGATGGAGAATAGGCTTAAGCGACGCTATAAAAACAAACAAGGAAATATGTTACGATCGATGCAGAAAACGAACCCTAAACGTTTTTATCGAAAGTTTCGAAAACGAAACAAGAACATTAATAGTAAATTATCAATCAAGGAATTTGCCGAACATTTCAAAATATTGATGGCTTCAGACGAATCGGATGTCAATAATGAAAAGGACACTCTTGTAGATACCTGTGCTTATGAGGACCTAGAAAAAGACTTTACAGTTCCAGAAATAGAACGTTGCATAAGAACTTTGAAAAAGAACAAATCGCCAGGAATTGACAATATACTAAATGAATATATAATGGAAAGTAAAACTTTACTATTACCGGTACTGTGCAAGTTGTTTAATATCATACTTGAAACTGGATATTATCCAGAACTATGGGTACAGAGTATAATTGTACCATTGTTCAAAAAGGGTGATTTTAACGAACCAGGGAATTACCGTGGAATTTCTCTTTTGTCGCATGTAGGGAAACTGTTTACTTCTATTATTAACTCTAGAATGACAAAGTGGAGTGACGAAAATAGTATTTTATCTGATTCACAATTCGGATTCAGGCCCGGATACGGTACTCATGATGCTATCTATGCTCTTCATTCCATTGTTTCAAAATCACTAAGAAATAACAAACGCCTTTATTGTTGTTTCATAGATTATAAGAAGGCATTCGATAGTGTCAATCATTCAAAACTTTGGTTAAGGTTGATTAAATCTGGCATTAATGGAAAATTATTGTCGGTATTAAAGTCTATGTATGCAAAACTGAAAGCTTGTATTAAGCATGAAGGTACCTTTTCGAATTTTTTTACTTGCAATATTGGTCTTTTGCAGGGAGAATCTTTATCGCCCTTTTTATATGCACTGTATGTTAACGATATAGAAATTGAATTGATTAATCAAGGTTGCATACCTTATGAGTTACAATTACTTAATATATATCTTTTCATGTACGCTGATGATACTGTAATTTTTAGTGAAAACATAAACGACTTGCAGCATATGATTGATGTAATAAATAACTGTTCAAATGAACGCAATTTGTATATAAATATAGAGAAAACTAAGATTGTTGTCTTTAGACAAAGAGGTATTGTTAGGTCTGATGAAAAATGGTATATCAATGGAGAAGCAATAGAATTATGCGACGAATTTGTTTATTTAGGGGTACTGATTAGGTACAATGGTAATTTCAATGAAAACCAAAAGATGTTATCGAATCAAGGTAGAAAAGCACTATTTAGCTTATTCAATAAGATACAAGACGATTGTTTTAATACTGAAACCCTGTTATCGTTATTTGATACGTAAAACCTATATTAAATTATGGTAGTGAAGTTTGGAGTTTTCATAAAGCATTGGATATAGAAAGCCTTCATCTGTACTTTTTGAAAAGAATCTTGAGAGTGAAGAAAAGCACTGTAAATTATATGGTGTATTTTGAGCTTGGAAAAACCCCATTGTATATTGACAGATATTGTAAACTGTTGAAATATTGGGTAAAGATATTGAATACTGACAACTGTATACTAAGTAGTTGCTATAGGGAAATGTTAGAAGCTTGTTTTATTAAGCCACATTGTAAGATGAATTGGTGTTGTCAGATTAGAGACATATTATGCAAATATGGTTTCAATTATATCTGGTTGGCTCAAAATGTTGAAAATGTAAATTTATTTTTGAGCGAATTTAGGAGACGAGTAACTGACGAATTCATTACCGAAGCTTTATCATTTTTTGAAGCCTCACCTAAATGTCAATTGTACAGATATATATATGAAAACTTTAGTTTACAGTATTACTTATTTAGACCTGTGAATTATAGATATAAACCTGTAATTACTAAATATCGAATACATGCTCACAGTTTAAGTATCGAAACTGGACGTTACTGCAATATAGATAGACACGCCAGGATATGTACATTTTGTGACTGTAACTCTATAGAAGATGAATATCATTTTATTTTGGAATGTACAAAATATAAAAGTATTAGACTCCAATATATAAAACCGTACTATTATAGAAACCCCTCGATGTTTAAGCTAATTCAATTACTATCTGTGAATAATATAAAGGAATTAAACAACCTTGGTAAATATTTGTTGTTAGCTGAAAATATACGTAATTCATAGATGTATATGTTTATCATACTCCGCACATTATATTATATTATACATGTATTACACTGTTTTTATTATAATTATGTTAATCAAATTATGTAAATATATACAATGTACAATGTTTCTGCAATTGTATATCCTATAAGCTGTATTGCTTTTGGAATAAAGAATATATATATATTTGGAAAATGTGTTCGGCACAATAGGGGATTATACAAACTTGATCAGAATGTGTACTATATTATAAATACACTACAAATTGCTCGTCCTGGGAAACGACAAAGAGGCAAACGTGGGGGCATACAGAAAGTTAGGTCAAAGCCAAACGGTGCAAATATACAAAATTTGATATATCCAAAACGAAGTAATGTACTCAGCCAATTGCATGAACAAGTAACATGCATAACCCTTAATTGCCGTTCTGTGGTTAACAAAGACACTACTGTCGGTCAGTACTTACGGGAGGAAAAAGTCGATTTTGCATTACTAACTGAAACCTGGTTTTCTGACGATAAACAACACCAGTTTGAAACATCCGATCTTAACCAATTTGGCTACAAATTAACCGTGGCAAACAGACAGAAAAGACTAGGAGGTGGTATCGCGATTGTTCATAGAAATACTATTAACGTTAGAAAAATTGAAAGTGGTACAACACAATGTTTTGAATTTAGTATTTGGAAACTGGTTCTTAAAAACATTACTCTACATGTCATCGGTGTCTACAGACCCCCTTCATTATCAACAGCCAGTCAGTTTGTGATTGACTTTTTCAACTTTATGGAACAAACTTTACCAAATCTTTCAAATCTATTGGTAATGGGCGATTTCAATCTGCATATACATGATGACAATAGCGCTATCAGTGATTTTAGAAACTCGCTACATGCTATGGGTCTAGAACAGCATGTCGGTGGACACAGTCTAGATCTTGTAATCGCGGAAACTATTAATGGCGTTAAAGTGCATTCATGTAAACCTGGCCCTTACATATCGGACCACTGTGTTGTGAAAACTATTCTCAACATTAAGAAAGAGAGTGTCATAAGCAAAACAATTACCTTTCGGAATTTTCAAGATATTGATCAGCTGCAATTTTAAAACGACTTAAAAAGTATTTCATTAGAAAACGATGTTAATATCAATGATTACGTGGACCAGTTTGAATATGAAATCCAAAGGGTGTTAGACCACCATGCGCCGCTAAAGGAAAAAACTAAAATTTGTAGACCTCCCAAACCATGGTTTAGTGAGTCAATATTACTTTTGAAACGTCAAACGCGCAAAAATGAAAGTATGTGGCGAAAATACAGAACAAAGGAACATTTTGAAGCATTGAAAACATCCCGAAATAAATATTCATATGCAATAAATAAAGAAAAAAAGGATGTTATCACTAACAAAGTGTTATCTGCTAAAGGAAATTAAAAAAAACTATACAATTTAGTTACTGAACTAACCGGAACTAAAACTGAAAATCCATTTCCACAAGGCGAACCGAATAGCACTCTAGCAGAAAATTTTGCTGATTTTTTCATGGAGAAAATTGATAAAATTCGTTCTCTGATTAATCTGTAACCTAATTAACAATGTATCATTCTTAAAAATTGGTAGTGTTCCGTGGACACGTACATTACCAGATCCATTTTAACTATAGATCTTCCTATAAGGGCCAACTTCAACAAATTAAAGGAAATTATGCAGATAAGAAAACAAACATTGACTTTACTTTTTAAACATTATAAATGAAATATATACCCTAAAAAATTATAACATTTAAAATGTCAGATTTTAAAATGTCTAGATACGAACTGAATAAAACATTAAGAGTTTTCGACATGCGATGTAATTATATTTTTGGTAAAAAATTATAGTGTCTGCAGAAAATATTGTAGAAATGTAGAAAATATGAACGTTGTTATGTCTAAAATATGGTTCTTATTTTAATTACAGGGATCAGTGAGCTAATACTAAATTGTGTTTAGTATCGACCTTTTAAAATATGATTACATTTTATGCTGTCTTTATATACGAGGGTTTTTTTGAAAACATTTACCGCGACTTTGGGTCGATTTACGCTGAATAAACCGCGAAGCGGTTTATGTTGCAGCGTAAATCGATCCAAAGTCGTTTATATCCAATAATCTAACCAGCAATTGGAAACAAACCTTATATTTTAAATTCTATAGTAAAAATGGAGTAACAAGAACAATATTTTACAAGTAATCAAATAATATTTGCAATTCACAATTTTAGTGTCGTCACTTGTTGTTTGCGGAAGAATTCATGTATAGCCAACGTCATCAATACATCTTATTATGACGTCACAATCAGTCACGTGCTGAAAAGGCAAGTTAGGTTATACGAAATAACCAACTTTGCTCATGTATTGAGTATTTAAACGAAATTAAAATATATACATATAAACACATGTCTGTAACATTACTACCGGTATTTGTAATCGTAAAGTGAGCATACGTACAATTAACAAAAAGATATTTTTTTGTGTTTAATTCCGAACATTTTCATAAAAATAATAATCTATCGGCGTGAAAAAAAAATAATTACGAGTGTTAGCTTCAACTTTGCGACCACGTTTTCAGGGGCCAGTGGGTAGTGGCTATGTTCGTTATGAAGCTCCTGTAGATACGCTAGGTCACAGTCTACTATATACCTATACTTAAGATCGACATGGCATGTTGGGACATCAGTCTCCGATTTCACTCATTTAAAGCTATCGTAGGATATGAGACTCGTATATGATCCGCCCGTAGATGTGGTTAGCTTTGAGGTAGGCCATGGCGATCATAGTCACTCCTAGAAGTGGTTGCTTAAACATAAGTACCATGTCGGAGTTGAACAAAAGCTAAAATATTACCTCTTTTGTTTTGTTGTGTTGTAGGTTAGTTCTAGCGCGTTGTAACACCAAACTGGAATGTACCTAGTAGATAATGCATCCCTCAAATTTTACATATCTTTCATTCGCAATACGTGTGGATACGAGCAAGATTTTGTGGTAGTCTTGCACTGGAAATAAAATGTTATCAAAGATAACAAGTTTATTGTTGAATATTTTCTAATCATGCTAAGCGTGAGCATAGCCGTCGTCGCATATGTGATCTGCGAAAGTTGCATTCTTTGCGTTTGAATGCCATAAATAACATAACACGCCAGTAACTAATAGTGGTCTTCCAAGTCTTGAACTGGTTCTCGATTATGTTTTTGCCACGGGGTCCATGAAGCAAAACGAGTCGATGAACATTATTTCCCGATTCCCAACTGTGCGAAGTTTATGTTGTTATGCAATATTTACTCGTGCGATGGTTTTGGTAGCAAACATTGGCCTCTCGTAGTGCCCTACCGCAGATACGACAGTCATTGCTGAATAACGCTCTTTCTCTTCATAGGTATGTCCTTCTTCTGGGACAACTTCGCGATGTCATCGATCCTTAGCTGCATCCATGTCCTCTAGTGTTTGTAGTCCTCATGGGCATACTAGACGTAGAAGAATAACACCGATAACGCTCCAAGTGTAACGCTCCTAATAGTCCTTATAGATTAGTTGGTTCCCAGGTTTCGATATCCTGATAAAGCATCAAAAATACTCGTATATTGTGTAAACTGCTCTCGTGACACGGTTGTAATTGGGAAATCTTACAGTCGATCCTTTCGAAAGGAACTCGATCTGTTTATTCTGGCTGCAGTAGTCGTATATCAAAGATGACCCCATGATCGTGCTCTGATTATTGATTGATTGATTGGGATCGTGCTCTGATAATTGTGACTCTTAATTTACACTGACACATAGCAAGATCTTATCAGTAACGAAATGTGGAGAGACTTAATCCAATCTCATTCAGCGTCTCACTAGAAGACTAATTTGATGACGAACTTGCAGTACAATTATTGTTGTGTGCCACTGATTTTGCTTTTCCAACACATAATAGATTCACTTAACTTATTTGTATTCATTTATACAGGTAACTTTTATCAATTTATATGTGTTTTAATTTCTTTGTGTGGGTTTACCTTTATCTAATTCCCAAATCTATTTTTACTCCATCTTACAGTTGTAAGATATGTAATTACTTTTAAACTAAAACTAACGGTTTTAAGAAAATTCATCGACAAATTATTTTCAGTGTAAGTGTTCTGGACCCCCATAGTCATTAAGGTCAATCAAGCCATAACTTTAGGCGACATCTGTTGTTACACTATTCTACTCTACTACAACAGGCATTTTACACATTCACAGATCATTATACTTGAGGAATGCAATCATGATATGCTCAATGTTGTCAATTTAACGATTCTTCTAATTATTATTTTGGTAGCTCTGCCCTCCACAGTTTCTAAAATTGGGTCGCTATTGAATTGCGTGCATTCAAGTTTGTTCAAATCGGTAAATATTCAGTACTTTACCGGTAGTTGGTCGTATGTATTCTGTAGTCAACAAACATTATACAGTACTGAAATTCTTGCATATCGTACTTTTGATTCAGGATTAAACAAAAAAACGAACCATTTAAAAAATTAAAATAATATAAAGTATTTATTTGACAGAAAATATTTGGCTTGACAATGAAGTTATAAGAAATTATTCATTCTTTCACATAAACATAATTCTAACTTTCTTGAGCTGTAATTAACAAAAATATAATTTTTGGATGTATTCTTTTTAGTACATTTAAAATTAGAAAAATGGCAGTAGAATTTTCCAAGAAAGATCAACAACAAATGTCTACATGGATTGGTGGCAGGAAAAAGTATACGTTACTTTTCAAAGCATCCCGAGATACCTGTGCTGCCACAACATTTCACAGCAAATGTAATAATGTAGGGCCGACTCTGACTATCCTCTATAACACGCACAACTCGGTATATGGTGGATACACAGCAGTCAACTGGCGCAACAGCAATACATATATCGTTGATCCAAAGGCTTTTCTCTTTAGACTCTACCAGAATGGAACATGGAAACCAGTACAGATGACAGTCAATAACAACGGGCAGAATGCTATATATGATAATGCCGCGTATGGACCGACCTTCGGAGGTCACGATCTATATACCTTCCAGCAGACTGTAGCTTGGAACGGTACATGCTTCCCACTGAACGGTTCTACAAATTTTGGTGCTTCATACATAATGAATGGAGAAAACTACAATTCGATTGCCAATGGACATTTACAGGTCAAGGATATTGAGGTCTATTTGGTAGAAGGTAAATAGCGTACATACAACATGTGACATTTACATATAGGCACACTGTTAATAAAAGAGTAAATAAAAAGAAAATCAGAAATAAACACAGTTAATTGACAACGTCCATTACAAAATGATAGCGGTGAACTTAAACAATCGTCAATAAAAATCGTTAATAATTATTCTCATTTTGTTTATATCGGCGTGTATTTACAGGATCGCACCCGCCTAAGCGAACACAATATGTATGGCGGAGTTTATTTTACGGGACTGCGTTCCCAAGACCCTGCAGTGCGGGCATCTTACAAAATATCCTGGAACGCAGACGATGTAGATAAAAGTTGTTGACAAACGAGTATGGTTAGTTTCGAAGGAAATAGTCAAACCATCTTGAACAAAAATTATTTATCTAATTAAAACATTAACCCGTGCACAGCAAAAGACAACGAGGTATCACTTATTTGAAAATTGCAGTCAGGCTTTCATATTTTTTTTTACAAAAATGTGTTCTAAATCCTTTGGCAAAAGCAACAGAAACGCTTTATTATTTTCTTGCAGGAATGATTCTTAAATGGTCATGTAACACTTTATTAAAAAAGTCGTATATGAAGATGCCAATGACCTTTTAATTTAATTTATATTGCAGAGTTGGAAATTATTCTTTTTACTCATATGGGTTCATCCTATTGTTTATGTGTGCAAGTCATAATGCATTGTCGAAATTTTGTTTCATAGATAAACCAACTGATGCACCGCTAGATGAACCTTGGAGAAAAACTCCTGAGTGGGACGCAAAGGTTTGTTGTCAAAAAGATAAATGGATAAATATTTATTTTACATCGTCAGTGATATCGCTGTAAGTTTTGATTATCAACACTTGTTGGCTATAAATGAACGCAAAATGATATTCATAAATACAATTATATGTCAATTCACAAGGAAAGTTTTGGTTACAGTACACAAACGATAACAGTAAAACGAATATTTGCAAATATTTATATCTTAATTTTATATATTAAATTGATGACAAAAACTTAAAATACGGTTATCTCTGCTTTAAAACGATTTTATAATGGATAAAATTGTATTATTCCATGAATAGCATTTTGCGTGTTTTGTTTTGTCTAAAAACAACGTTCGAGTATCGATCGATCGCAACAGTACTAACATTACATAAAAATACGGAAATTGTTGTCTGTTGCACGATTCCGCTACATAGTAGTCAAGCGGATTCAAATATTGACCTAGTTTTGATCAGTTCAAGGCTGTTTTTATGAAAGTTATTTTAGTGGTCATTAAATAATATGTAATTATAAAACACTGTTTAAAAATGTAAGAATAAAATTATTGATTTATTTATACTCTTTTCAATATTTGAAATGTGATGAAACTGGAATTTCAAGATAACCAGCAAATCAATATCAAAATTCAATATTTACAGAAAATATTAAGGGTAACCAGTATTACAATAATTACACAGTGTAAGCATCCCTCTGTGTTTCTGATGAAGGAAGATGGTGATTTTATTCATATAATAAAATTACAGACTTTGATATACGTCGCTATCAGGATTTCTCAAAAATGTATATATTCACCTGGACTAAGGCTCGGTGAATATTACATTTTTTCTCACTGATAAATCCTGATAGCGACCTATATCAAAGTCATTAATTGTAGAATGATTTTATTTTAAGCAGTAAGATGTTTCAGTACGCTATTGATTATATTAAATGTACAAAGGTTATGGTGTATTGAATACACACAATGTATCAGTATATTTAATGTATCAGGAATACTGAAAACATACAGTGTACCAGCAGTATTAAAATTACTTAAAATTGTATATATGAAATGTACCAATAATATAAACAGATAATTATAATTTTATTTTAACACTGTTTTAGTCAAACAGAAATATAGAATAGAATTACCTTTAAATCTGGCAGTTTAATATTTGCATTGAGTTTTGAACAGTCACACATAAATTTCAGATAGGACGATGATTCTTTTTGATAGATATTTGGTTGTAGTATTAGAATATTTGAAGTTACAGATTAAATTATCCTCTGCAGATTGTTTGATCTTGATGTTGGTACGTTTTACGCTTTTTGTTTTTATTTATTGTCATACAATAAGACATCAGAACGAATAATCGACTGGGTCTGGAATAAATCATCTTTCTTGTTTTTCAGTTATTGAACGACCTAAAAGAGAAGGTAGAGAGATACAAACCTCTCAAAGAATTGAAAGTCCCACAGGCCCGTCTTCTGATGATAGGACAAGTTGGGGCTGGAAAATCTAGTTTCTTTAACACTATCAACTCAATATTCAGAGGATACATTACCAGTCAGGCTTGTGCTGGAAATGCAGAACATAGCTTGACAACAGTAGTAAGTAGACAAGTATAACAACTTTTTATATTACTTATTAGATTTAATGTCAATATAAAGATTATGTATATAAATAATTTAAGATTTCTTTTAATTTAATTTACATATGTAAGTTTAATATTAAAAGCATTTGTAGGATACCATATTAAAGATAAAGGTAAAATTACTTGTATCCTATACAGTATCGAATGTACCAAGTGAGGAATGGAGTTTCCGGTAAGCAAATGAATTTCAGACTTCACGATACCAGAGGACTGGAAGCTGACCAAGGAATAGATACCCATGAAATATGTTATTTACTGGATGGGCACGTTGCTGATAGACATCAGGTGAGTACGTAGAATATAAAGATAAAGTGTCAAAATTGAATAATCTCATTTATTTATTTTTTTTTACAAAATTAACCAGATTGTTTGTGATGAGTATTTCCTGTTACGCTGTGGTATTCCTATCTAGATATTCAGAAATACATTTATATGTAGCATTCATAGTGTTATATGGAGAGGTTTAAATAAGTTGTGATAAATTGTATCCGATCCAGTGTTATAACTTTATGACAATAAATATGTTTAAATTAAATTAATTCAGAAATCACTCTCCCAAAACACTTACAGCTATACATTTAACTAAGTAGTGTAAAAACAATATACAATCAGATACAAGATTTAAGAAATTACCTCAGCTGTGGTTAAATCTACATGTATTTACTAATTGAGGATAAGGCTCGTCTCAATTATAGCCACTCCTATACACACCAAGAATGAAGCAAATAAGCAAGTATATATGTAGCCAATTGTTCTTTGGATATTGTTAGAGACAAGTAATGGGCTATAGTTTACGGGGTATTTATAGCAGAGATACTCTTGGTTAACTCACTGGTTTCCTATCTGGGCCCAGCGCCATAAAAATTTTCTTTGCTGAGAATTTTTTTATTCTCAATTTCTTCCAATCAAATCTTTCCTTTTCCCTTGTTGTCATGGTAATTGAGTAAATTCTCATGCTGAGCAAAATATTTTTACTCAGAAAGGTTTTATGGCGCCCAGGCCTGGTGTATTACCTAACACTCATTTGACCATCCCTAACCCAACAGGTGACACTAGTCAAGCAGATTTTGCTCGCCCTTCCGAAACACTATATTTCATCCATTTTAAGACTTCAGATTATTTGTTTGATGTGTGCATTGAGTTTGGCCCAATAGACCAACTTAAGCCAATTACAAATCCGAATTCAGACAAACCCACGATAAAACATAAATAAAATAAAATCACGGGTGAACTCAGGTTCTATGAAGTAGTAAGCAGTGCCTGCTTTTAATTAGTCGCATTACTTAATGTTATGTAGAAGGAACATTAAAATCAAGGCAGAAAAAAAACTACATACAATGTCAGTACAGTTGTAACACGATTTTAAAATTGGATTTAGTTATATGCTTCAAACACTTTTTTCTGATAGCTTGTTGGTGACATATCCATACATAAATTAATATATTAATGCTAAAGTTAAAAATTCGATTGTTTTTTTAACTCCCGTGATACACAACTTTCGTCACAAGAGCTTTTTTCCTAACTCGGTTATAATTTTAATTTATTCATTTTAGTTTAATCCTTCTGCGCCAATATCTCCAGATACTCAAGGCTTTCTAAGAAATCCAGAATTATCAGACAAGATCCACTGTGTAGTGTTTGTCCTAGATGGCAGCACTGTTGACGTAATACCAGAGAAAGTAATAGAGAGAATGAAGAATTTACAAAGTCGAATGAACCAAAGAGGTTGGTCGAATTTCAAAATGTTTATTAAAAATCTTGCAATTATAACTCCTTGCACTACTTTATAACGTTTTCTCCGATATGATGGTTCTTATTCTTTGACCGAGATCTAATCTCTATGAAGAGGAGATAAATCTCACAACATATAATAGATAGCACAACAAATCACCAAACATCACGAAAACATTAACAATGGTTGGAATCGGTTTGCATATTAAGAAATAGCAAATTAAATACAATATACTACAATTACGTAAAACTATTCTCGTTCAAATAGCTTTACAGAGAAATCTTATTAAAATGTTTGAAGTAGTAACACTTTGATTCTGTGGGGTTTTTTTAATGTAGGAATACCTCAGGTTGTTTTACTAACAAAGATTGACAAAATCTGTCAGACGACCGGTGCAGATTTGTCACAAGTGTTCTACAGTCCTATTGTACAAGAGACTGTGGACCGAGTCTCACAAGTGATGGGTCTTCCAAGATCACACGTACTTCCGGTCAAGAATTACGAGTCCGAGATGGAACTCAATGATCATGTGAGCATTTTGACCCTGATGACCTTACAGCAAATGTTGCACTTTGCAGACGACTACATGTACAACTATTTGGATCAGCTGGAGGAAGGAAAATTGCAACAATTAAATATTCGGGAATAACTTGTTAGTCCCAATGACAAAACTATTTTGTTGTTCAAAAAGCAGAAAAATCAAAACAATTTGTCCTCAAAACATGTGTTCATGATTTTATTATTTAATATCGAACTTTCTATCCCTCTTTTAACGAATTATTTGCCCAAATCGTATTGAATACCATCAGATGTTGCACTATCATGTAATTGAGTTGCGAATCGCATGATGTTGAATTCCACTTCGGCTTTATCATACATTAACCTACTATGCTATTAAATATGAGAGCCTAAATTGTGTATTATTACATTCTAGTTTCCATTTCTAGTTATCAATCGGTTAATCAATTTTCATTAACACTTATAACGGCTCATGGCGACAATTTAAAAAAAGGGAAAATAATAAAAAGGCTATGTCCAGATTGGTATCAGGAAAGCAGTATTAAGCAATGTCGGCTAACGTAAACTTTGTTAATAGATATCTGCTCGATAAGCTCAGTCTATATAGAAAGAATTAAAGAATTAAGCTTCTCACTCCGTTTTTTAGCTGAAATGCAAGATAAGCTATTTTGTGTCGTTTACAGTAGAATTCTTATCCGTTACATTGTATGGTTTCAGTAGATCAGATAACTGTCAAAAGCTGATAAACTGAGATGTTCTCTACTGTTACTTTTTATCTATTGTTAACTGCTCAAGAGGAAACTGTTTTCCCATAGTGCTGTCTAGTAAGAATAGTGCAGGAGCTGGCAGGAGTTCCCGATGGTGAAGTCCACCATATATTTAGTACGTAACACAATATTGAAGCCATATCTGGAATATATCAGAATCCTAAATTATACTATAGCAGTTCCCACCAGACCAGCGCTGGCTATGTTTCTCAGACGACCAAACACAATTAAAAGGGCGATAATTCTTGCTGATTCGACCATAAAACAACTGTTAAATATCAACCTTTAGTATAGTACCCGCGGAAAATCTTGTATAGTTGCCGTCTATATGTATAGTTTCCCGATGCTAAGTTCAATACTTTTAACAATGGTGACAACAAATTATCCAATAAAAAAACGTTGATTTAGATGTGATATGTAATAAATTTTGTTTGTGGCTGAGCTTCACTAAATGATTTACGTCGGTGGTCATTAAAGCATGTTCATCAATACTAAATTTACTTTTATGAAAACCTAATTTCTGAGTGTATTTACGTCATAAACAAAGTAAGTATCGTTAGATTGATAAAAACTGGTGTTCACCTGGTACAACAAATTAAGACCTAATGAAAATCATTCCATTTTTGCAAATTATTTTTACGTCACATAAACCACATTTCAAATAGAATTATTCAGATGCAGTTGAAGTTGGAACCATTATTTCTTTTAAGCATTATGCAGTCTTGCCAAATAAAACAAGGAAAGTAAATGTCATGGTGTAAGCAACAAACGATCTACCAGTCACGGTACTTTCTGAAACAAATTTTATTGTCTTTAATTATTAAAAAAAGTGTGATAGACTTCACAAGCCACATTGAGCGTAGTGTTGCCGCGTAACAAATATAAACTTTCTGCCAGAGCTTGTGTCCCAACATTATTCGACAACCCTTCGATCGAAATGGTCCCCTACACTAAACATAGCCGATTATAGACTAATTCGTACCATAACCAAATTTAAGACCTTACACGGATATCAAAATTGCCGCTGCATATTACTTCAGTCTTTTTTAAATAATTATAAACATTTTTAGCAAAACCTGAATATTTGTTTGTTTTAATGATAATAGCGCCACTTTCAGCAATTATTCAGCTATATCAGGGCGTTCCGTTTTTTTGTTTTTTTTTGTGTTTTTTGTTTTTTTGGAGGAGGTGGGCGAGTGGAAGTCAGAGAAAATCCCCAAACCTTCGGTAGGAAAACTAGCAACCTGTGTGAATTAAGATTGGAGTCAAGTACACCTATGCCGAATTTTACTGCCGTTATAATCCGATATTTTGTGACTTGCCAATAAAAAAAGCCGGAGGGTACGATTTGTTCTCGAGTACACCCTTCCCGCAGTGAGAACCCGCAACCTCAGTGTTGACAGACCACGTGATCAATAGTAGATTACCTCGCGTGGATTAACTATCTTAACCACTTGGCCACCGAGGCCCAACTGAATATTGAATTTGAGCCTTAAGAAAATTCTTTTTCACGTTTTGAATTTGTTTTCTTAAGCGCTTATATCACATTCTACTGCAAACAAATGATAGCCTACTAAATTAAAATTATCTTACGGCATCTTTATACTAGTAAGTATAGACTGTCCCTGCTTCCGGGAATGACATAGCTTATGTAAATCAAATGTACATAATTATGATTTCGTACATATTTAGGACGGTGTGTTCACTTTTTTTCTCCAACATTTGATATTTTAGGTAAAAGTATGTTGGAGAAGCGCGAATAGGTAGACAAACTTAATTAATTTTACCTACAGTAAGAATCTTTTGTAAGCAGTGAGGACAGATTATAGAATATCATGTATATTTAATTGAATTACAGCACTACGTAAAAAGATATTTTAAGTTCTGATTTAAATATTTGTTGTTCCCATTTTGCTGTAAAGACATAGTCGGAATTTCTGTTTTGCACAATGCTGAAATAACTTGTGCTTATACTGAAAAGCGGATAGGATTTTGTTTATTGTTTATATAAATCAATCTTACCTTGAAATTAATATTACCTTTAATTGTTTAAACGGACGTACTAGTACTCCTTAGCTCTTCCATTTCATAGAACAAGTCAACACGAAAACAAGTTGACACTAATTCGATTGATGTTACTTCCCCCCCCCCCCCCCGATGATTCCGATTGCTTTCTGCATCTACGAAGATTTTAAAATGAAATAAAATATTCTAAAATGCTTACAGTACGAGATTTTGATGTTTGCGTACTGGTCCTCGGGCAGCTCAAGCCTCCTTCTTAACGGGTTTGATATCGAAAATAAAATAATGTTACTACTACCGTTGGTAATTATTAGCAGCGTATTGTACAAAGAACGATACAAAACATGTGCATTGGTGCTGCTATATTTGGATTGCTTCTATGTGTAGTACAAATACTGCATGTGCAGAGTAAATAAATGCCCACATTTACGTAAATATTTCGAAATTATGAAATACCGTTTCGAGATGTTGTTAGCTGTTAAATGAACAATGTTTTACTTATAGGTTATCAATCTTCACAGCTGTATTGATCGCACTTTGATTTATTGGATGTTTGCCTATCATTCAGGAGCAATAACTTAGCCATATTAGGGCCAGAACAAGTTAACAAATTAGAACAAAACCAACAGGGAAAGGGAAAGACCTACAGAAATAAGATTTATTTATGTCACTTGAAAAGTATAGAGAATTGGTAGGAATTGAGAATGCAGCATTTTTACAATGTCTACAATAGCCTTCTAAATGAAGGGTATTTATGGTGCAAGGAGCCAAACCCTCCAAACATGTCACCCACTACGGTCCTCGGTTTGGATTTCGTATTATGGACTAATGCCGATCAATTAGATCGCCTCTCATCATGTTGGCCACCTGGGGACGTTCTGGGTGACACTGAGAATTTTCCAGTAGGGTCCCAGTGATTATCTGTAACCATGTGTTTCATTAAAAAACAATTTTTTCGATAATTGCTCAAGTCTTTAATCAAGGCAGGTCCCTGATCAAGGTAATCTGACATTTTATCAATAGATGTAACTGTATCTTTTTATAATACTGCCTATTGTCGTGATATCATGTTGCAAATTCCACTGTCCACCTCTCATATGAACACAATAAGAGATTTTCAGATACTGCATTACATCAGGTACAGTATTAATCTAATTTGAAAACATGTTTTTTTCATCTGGTTGATACAAACACATTTTGAAATATTTGTGTTCATATCTATTGCCTTTGTGAGATATCAAGCTATCATAAAAAAATCAAATAATTTATAAACCACTTTTTACACCTGGCTTTCTTTTAACCTAAGGTTAAACAAAAACCGCTAACAATCTATTACATCTTTATACTTTGTTACATGTTTTCTCTTTTAAACTCATTACTCTCAAATTTTGAGAAATGATATCTATAATGTTTTCTTTAAATACAAAGTTATAACAAAAAATGTTTTTGTATCTTAAATAAAAACTAATACATGCATATATCATGAATAATGTTTAAGTTTATTTTGAAAAAACCATAGAACTGCAAACATCATTCCAACTGGTTTGTTAACATCGTCATCCATTACAAATTTCATTGCCTCGGAGACAGGTATATCAACAACATCAATCATCTCTCCCTCCTCCACCAGACCCCCTCCTTTAGACACTCTCATTGCATCTGTTACTTCAGCAAAATATAAGGTCATCAGGGCTCCAGAGGTGCCTACACCACTTCTGAAAATATGGACATGGATGGTAAATGTATGAAGATTGTTTGTATTGTTTTGCAGAGTCTAAAAGTGTTTAAAAAAAATACTTGAACTTGCAGTTTTATTTGTGTACTTAGAACTGACAAGGTGGTCTAGAACCATTATTAATTAATCAATAAATTTGCTCAAACCTGCCATATTGTTAAGTTTTTATACGAATTCCAGATTTTAATTTAAAAATTATGGTTTCCAAGATTTTTGTTGAGGGTACAGCTTAGAAATTATAATTTTGTTATTGATAGTATGAGACATACATGTATAATAAAAATGCACAATAACAATTAATGAAAAAAAATTTGTTACATGAAATTTAAAATTTTTTTTTTAATAATGTCATTTTAATGTTATATAAAAAAATTGTAATATAAGAAAAGAAAAAGAATGAATCACAGATTAATTTCTGTCTGTTGGTAATAATTCACTGAAAGGGAAATAACTCATAGGAGTCAACTGACAATTCATTTATAGATTCTTGCTGGACATGTTTGCTGTTTATCCTTTATAGTTTTTCCACTGTTATTAATTCTGATGTGCATCAGGATAAAATATTTAAGTTTTTGTATGTTCTTTCAAGTACTGATTTAACCAAAAACAGCTCAACAAACATTATTTATATACTTTTAGCGGTATAAATGAATGAATACAATATAAATGAATGTATGTGTTTGTTTGTTTGAATGGTGTTTTAACGCCACTTTCAGCAATTTTTCAGCTATTTCATGGCGTCCAGTTTTTATTGGGGGAGGAAGCCAGAGTACCCGGAGAGAACCCCCGACCTGCGGTAGGAAAACTGGCAATCCTTGTCAATTAAGATTGGAGTCGAGTACACCCTGCCTGCAGTGAGAATCGAACCCGCAATCTCAATGTTGACAGACCACGTGATCAATAGTAGACGAACTACCTTGACCACTCGGCCACCGAGGCCCCTATAAATGAATGTATAATTCATCACTGTCTTTATTGAAAATGTGTACTACATATTAGTCTCTATGAAATGAGATGTATCAAATTTATTAATTCATAATAATTCAAGTGTGTCTGACATTACAATTAGTTAGACTTCTGCAAAGCAGTTTTCATGTCTTAACACTATGTTGTGTTGATGTACACTATAGCAGATTGTCACATTTTTAGGCCGGCCTTGTATGGTAAATAGCCACAAAAAATAATATTATAGTATTGAATATATCACATGTCATCAGATTAACAATTCATAAAAGAAGTTCAGTTATATAAAAGTATGTGCTTTAGAACTATGATAATTAGATAATGATACAAACGATTGAAAAAGTGAACCATGTTGCTGCCCAAACTCTTTTGGGTATAACTCTTTATATAAGTTAGTGCTGACCTTAAAGGAATTTATTTTTATATGAAGGTCTTTTCCAATAAAATAAAACACAACACTAATACTTTGTGAAGGTCCCTGTCCAATAAAATAAAACACAACACTAATACTTTGTGAAGGTCCCTGTCCAATAAAATAAAACACAACACTGATACTTTATGAAGGTCCATGTCCAATAAAATAAAACACAAGACTAATACTTTGTGAAGGTTCCTGTCCAATAAAATAAAACACAACACTAATACTTTGTGATGGTCCCTGTCCAATAAAACAAACACAACACTAATACTTTGTGAAGGTCCCTGTCCAATAAAATAAAACACAACACTAATACTTTGTGATGGTCCCTGTCCAATAAAACAAACACAACACTAATACTTTGTGATGGTCCCTGTCCAATAAAACAAACACAACACTAATACTTTGTGACGGTCCCTGTCCAATAAAACACAACACTAATACTTTGTGATGGTCCCTGTCCAATAAAACAAACATAACACTAATATAGAAAGTAACAACAGCTCAAGTGCACACAAAAGCACTATGCTTCAAGTGTCTAGCTCACGTGCCTCTCTTTATTTTCAATTCCTAGCTGGAACAATGGGTTGTATTTATTCTTGTAATTGTTTTACAAGCAATATATAATATATTTAATATGTAGAACATAATATTAAAAAAGTATACAAAGGAAATTTTCTGACCTACAAGAGCAGATTCTCTCTAATTTATCAAGTGGAACATTGTAACCACATTCTTCTAAAACTTCTGCCTGAGCTATTTGTTCTAAACTGGAATCCTTGTCTATAATTCCAGCACACAGTTCATAGGTCAAACCTAGATGACCAGGGTTTTCTTTGTGTTTTATTATCTTCTGACCATTTTCTTCCTTTACATTGGCCCGGTGTATATAAACAGCTATAAAAAAATTACATGTACAAGTATAGTTAAAAAGTAATGCATAACTTTATATTTATTTCTTTGTAGTGAGCAACATATCATACATATCATTCACTACTATATAGATGTTTTCTAAATATACTGTATGTTTGATGTTAAGTTGGATGATTTTTGTGCATTAATTTTGACATTTTCAAAATCTAAATTTTTAAGTCTCTGCTAAATCTCAAATGATTGATTGATTAGATGTTAGCTTTACTTTAACCAAGCAGTATTTCAATTGTGTTAATGACAAGAACAAATTCACAAACAATAAATCAATTTGGAAAATGGACCAAAGTACAAAAATTTTGAATGTCACTGCAAAAATATGTGGTATGGGTAGGGGTGAAAAATTTAGGCTTTTATAGCGGCTACAACTAGCCTACTTTGACATATATCAAGCAAGGAGCGTAGCACTCTCCAAACACCTTAACCACTGGGGTCTACGGTCAGGATTTCTGTATTATGACCTGACAGTCCACAAACGACAGACCATCCCATATTTGCCACATGGGGATGCACTGGGCAGAGCTGTGGGTCAGGTGCTATGAACCCTCACAGTACTGTCCTATAAATCTCAAATGAGATGATACACAATCACATAGGATCAAATTTCTGCATCATTGATCAACAATAATGTGCTAAGTTAATCTTATATTCAACTGAATTTACAGAATGTCAATACCTGAATTGTGAGTTTAAGCATTACTTAGGGCAAGGAGTGATCTACTCCAACAATAAATGATGTTGGTTGTCAGTTTTCCTGTCCAAGTTATGGTGGTCAGTACTCCCACTACTGCCCCCCAATAAAAAATTAAATGCATATCGATGTAAAATTGCAAAAAATGGTATATATCCTCAAACAAGCAAACAATATAACACTAATAATGTATTTGAGTTTTTTGTTTGAATGGGGTTTAATGCCACATTTAGCAATTTTTCAGCTTTATTGTGGTTCCAGTTTTTATTCGTGGAGGTCAGTACTCCCACTACTGCCCCCCAATAAAAAATTAAATGCATATCGATGTAAAATTGCCAAAAATGGCATATATCCTCAAACAAGCAAACAATATAACACTAATAATGTATTTGAGTTTTTTGTTGGAATGGGGTTTAATGCCACATTTAGCAATTTTTCAGCTTTATTGTGGTTCCAGTTTTTATTCGTGGAGGAAGCCGGAGTACATGACTTTGCAAAACTATTAACTGTAGAATATATTTGTTATATATTTTTAATAGAAATGAATATAGGATGTAGGATAAAATATCTGTTTTTGAATGGAATGAATAACTGCACTAGTAACATGCCTGGTCTAAACTGTTTAACAAACACTAAGACATGTCTCGTTACATTGTAGATCAGGACAACAACACTGAAATAAAAACAAAACATTTTCACTTACAAATACACAAAACTAGATATAATTAGTTAATGGACAAAGGTTTAGTCATTGTTGGACCTGTTAAATTAATGACGAATAATTTGAAGGAAAAATCATCAATAGTAAATACCTGTCCCATTTAGGATCAGAATAAAGGTTCTGCCATAGTTAACACCCTTATTCACTAAATCGATTTCATAGTATTGACATACAAAAAAATGTACATGTATAACTCATTTAATAACACCAAATAAGGCTATCAAAAGCCTGTTTTTTTTACACCAGATTAATAAGTCTGCCTGCGGCAACAGGAGCCTGCTCATCCTTATTAATTACACCATCAAAAGCTATCAAGAGTCTGAATTGCTCACCTTAGTAAATTAAGCAATGAAAATCATATTTTCTCATCTCTTCAGCTTCTTGTGATGTTTGCCATGTTCAGTTTTTTAATTGACATGAGAGACAAACTTTGAACAGTATCATTCAATGAATATTGAGTTTGGTTTTGATTGATTCCACAGTTAAATACAAGAAATCACTATAATTTCCAATAGTCTCTGTTAACTAAGTCCTGTATTGAATTTGTGTTTGTCATAACAAACATAAACATTGTAGAGGATCATCTAATAAGCACTGTGACCAAATTTGTTTTTATTGGCCCAAAAATTTCAGATTGAAAGAATAAATTTTACAGAAAAGATTGAAAACAATAATAGGTCATGCATCCTATCTGATTACACATTCACTCCATCATTGAACGCGGACAGTCTCAAAATGTACTGCCTTTAGGATTTTGGACTTGAGGTGCTTGAATAAAATGTAGTAAATACCTGTAATAATGAAAACTGTTTAAAAATGACACAAATATATGGTTTGTTTGTTTGATGGTGTTTAACGCCACTTTCAGCAATTTTTCAGCTATATCATGGCGTCCAGTTTTTATTGGGGGAGGAAGCTGGAGTACCCATGGAAAACCCCTGACCTGCAGTAGGCAATCCTTGTCAATTAAGATTGGAGTCGAGTACACCCTGCCTGCAGTGAGAATCAAACCCACAATCTCAGTGTTGACAGACCATGTGATCAATAGTAGACGAACTACCTTAACCACTTTGCCACTGAGGCCCTAGTGTAATGGTAAGTGTACTGATACAACACAATGAATATAATACATTCACATCCATCAATTTGTCAAATTTAAAAGTATTTTAATCTTAGTTTACATTATGCACCATGATATGTTGTATTGCAAATTATATAGTAGTTTAACTATTATAGTGTTAATTGGTTTCATTCTAAATGTTAATCAACATACATGTACATGTATGTTGATTTGTTAATGATAGGTTGGAAAAATAACATAGTCAGCAAATATATACAATGTATATTCTGCACTCACATTGACCAGATAATTTCATAACAAGCCAACTTATGGCTAATTTATTGAGACAGATAATTAGGATACAACGCAAGTCTATAATTACAGTGGTAAGTACATCTGATGCTAATTAATACAATTATAAAAAATAAACAATTCTCCCTACCTATCATGAACAGTCAAAGCATCCCATATCTTGTCAATACCATTCTAAATTAATAGAAGAACATAAAGTCAACAAGATTTGAGATGATATGTGTAATGTTTAAACCATTGCATTGCAAAACAAAAGCAAATTTTTGCACACAAAACATGACATGTTTCAGAAAAGGGTAACAGACCAACCATTTTCTTATTAGAGAACGTTGACTGGGATTTATAATTTGCACAGAAAAATCTTCATCTCCGGTTCAGGCCATGATTTTTTTTAAATTTATACCAGGTATATGAAGAGAATAAGTAAAATAAGTAAATGGTTGGTGCCTTGGCATGGTAGGAATCCTTGTCATATCAACCACAACAACATTGTAATTATTATCATAACATGAAACTCTGTTACCGTATTTTCAATTAAAAAATATTGAAAAGAAATATCTACACAAATGGAAAAAATTTTATTATTCAATAATCACAGGCATAATTCATTTGTTTTAAAGATTTAAAGCCAGATATTTCTACTTTAACTCCATAATTTACAATTTACTTTGTTAAAAATTTTACTTTTAAGAGATCATCAATTATTTGACTTTTTTGGTTGCCACCAATAAAAAGACATGTAGGTGCTAAAGATGAAGTAACAATATGTATAATTCATTTGTAACAGAATTACATACTGATTTATAATTACTTTAAGGTGAAACTTACTCATCATGTTCCCAAATAAAATCTACCATCTTCTCTTTTGTGGTGTTCTAACAGAAGTGAAATATTAGTTACTTTACTAGTTAAAAGTTGAACAGGCAGGAATTGATGATACAACTTAAAAGTCAATGTTTACAAGCTCATAGATCATTATATATAATCCTATGTTTTTCAGTTCATACCAATATACATGTTGCAAACTAAATCTTTCACTTGCTCCCCCTTTTTGTTCCCCCATGCTATCCCAAAACATTAACACTGTTGTTTTAGCAATTAGTTGAATATCAATTAATGTGAAAACACACTCATTCTCAATTAAAAAATAATGAATCTAAATGAAAGCAAAAGGCAAGAGAAAAAGTGTTGCATGGTGTGTATATGTCTGTGATTTTGTGTTTTTATCTCCCCATAAAATCATTTAATAAAACTGGATAATTTATCATTAATACTTAATTTTTTTCTAATAAACTAGACTAAAAGATTATGATATTGAAATAAAGATTTTGAATAGTTTTTGTATTCTTTGTCTATGTCAATTTAATTTTCATCTAATTAACCTCACTAGTAGATATTACTATAGCCATAGGCAACAGGTGAGTTTGAATATTAGAACCGGCTGTGTGCCGGCACACAGCCGGAATGCCAACATTTTGAAAGATCAAAGAACATTGTAGGCTCTCATTAGTGAGGATTAAGGGGTCCCCCATACAGGGTATTAATTAACTGTAAAGGTAAAATTGTGTAATATTGTACTATAATGTAATAAATTATATTGAGTGATATTATTTGTATATCTTCATTGTGAATTTAAAAATTTAACAAAATTATACATTTTTAAAACAGATTTTAAGAAATATTTGGTATACAAATACTATAGATAATAAATAGATATTTGTATATTTTCAAAGAATATATTTTTAATACTTTTTGATCATTTTATTTTATCATTATAAATACATTCATTTATAGCAAAATAAATAAATTTTGCGAGAATACTGACAACGCGGATTATACAATGTGCAAAACGGAAATTTTGTTATCCCTCAATGGAGAAAATATTTTTGTAGTTAATCCTTAAATAAAACGAACAGGTAATAATAAGGAACACGAAATTTTCATTAAAGCTGTGACACGGTATCCCCATAGTCCATGAGTCATTGCTGTTTGCAGTAGGCGGAAAAATCTTCCTTAAGTTCGTTCGCTCTTCCCTGATAGTACGGCATATACAACTGGACACATAGTACCTTCAAGCTGAATGTGGATGCTGTATATCAGGTTCTGGTTGAAAAGTAATGGGCATGTGTAGAAGATCCCATTAGAAGATGCAGACTGAAGCAGCAAGATGAGTCAGGTTATCTGTCGATGCGCAGGCTAAGATGCGTTGTCCTTGTGTGGTTTCGTCGAATAGTAGGAATCGGTCTCAAGTTGTAGTCTGTGTCCACTTGCCATCAAGCTGGATGTCTGTAATAGTGGTGGGTAACTTGGGTGTCTGCCTGCTCTGTACAATATTGAGTTTGCAGATTTGAATGTCGGTATCTTCTCAACAACTTCTCTCGAATCGTCGACCACATGTCTTGCTTTGACTAAACTTCTTGGTAGATAGCTGGTAGTGGTCTTAG
The DNA here is from genome assembly GCA_944474755.1 of Limnoperna fortunei. Lineage (NCBI taxonomy): Eukaryota > Metazoa > Mollusca > Bivalvia > Mytilida > Modiolidae > Limnoperna > Limnoperna fortunei. Next base: position 39,342,711 of record OX104113.1, read on the forward strand.
TTCTTCATGGAATTAGGTCGATATCAGTTGCATGATGTCTTCGGCTACAATTTTTGCTTTGTCTGCAGAGAGACTGTGTTGGTGCTGCAAGTTCTTTCACCACGGTTAGTTTTTACCCGGAAAAGATAACAATTGAAGGCTATTGTTGCCTCCTAAAGTGTAAACAGTAATCAATTATGAATTAAGCAGCTTGGTATACTTACTTACTATACTTATAATTATAGTAATTAATACATTATATTATAATCAATTTGTTAATTTTCACATTTTTAACAAAATTAAGTGTGATGCTTAAAATATTAATTGATAAAATAATAATAATAAGTTCTAAATACATGTAATTTAAAAATTTTAAAAATTCACCATTTTCTGTAAAAAAGATATTTTACCTATGATTATACCTACACCCCTTGTTGTACCCCTTTGTAACCACTAAAACAACAAAACTCAATTATGTGATTTTAAAAATGTTGGCATTCCGGGAACACCCCATTAGAACAAGGATGTCACTGACCAGTAAGCTTGTGTAATCAAGTTATAAAAAATCTGGGGTTCTACTGACTGGTGTCTTCCACCTACTCCCACTTTTTAAAAATCACTAGTCCTCCTATTCCCACATGCAAATAACAATAGATGTTTTGACAACTAAATTGTTTTCATAGCAATTAGGATTAATTAAATTTTACCTGAGATTTACCTGTATTTTTTACAAAATTTGTTATGAATTAAGATTAAATAAGATTTAAAATTTTTTTTTAGATATTTGCAGATGAGTACTGTAAGCTTCGAAATAATGAGTGAAAACTGTTCACTTTGCTCGAAATAGAACAAATGAACTTTCAACAAATAAGTTGTATTAATTTTCACTGACTTCTTCCAAGCTAAAAAACATGATTTGCAAGCGAATAAGTCGTATATAGTGGTCAACAGGAAACCTTAAGCTATATAAACTCCAAGCTAAGTTTTAGTATATATTCTGGCACATTTAAAATCAGGTCATCAACAATGGCTTTTGCACTATTACCAGTAAAGTTTATTACAAATATACTTTGGGGAACCAGAACCTTTTCCACAATGTTTTCAAGTCCCGGCAAAAACAGAGGGGGTAAAAGAGGGTGGAAATGCTCCACTGCAGACTGTCCTGCCACAATTAACACCTTAAACAACATACCAACTTAGGTTTCAGCAAACCACAATCACTGCAGTTGAATTAAGGTAGACGAGGTAATCCAGAGAATAAAAGTTTGATGTACAGATGAACTTACTCCTATTCCCTCTATTTACAAAGAGAAATTAGTGAAACAAAGAAATGTTGACTGCGACAATGACACTCAACAGCTTGTAGAAAATAGCCATCAATGACATGACCATGATCCAGTATGTAGTTTGTGGTAACTAAGCGACCGGTCCAAAAGAGAAAGTATGTTGAGATCAACCACACAAAGGAAAACCTAAAGATTAGACACTGTAACCAGGAGATCACAACGGTACAGTTTGGTGATGCTTCATCTCTCATTTTACACATCGATTTAATTCATAGACTTTTCCATAGTAAATTGTGCTACATGTATTTATGTTTCAAACACTTAATGTGTAGCGACATTTATAATTTGACTGCTACATCTATTTTGTGCTCTTTTATTGTGTATATTAATTTTCTTGACTTTATTGTTGCATAAGTGCTGTGAAATAAAATATTAACTGATGTCTTTCGTAATAAATCGTAAAGAAGTTATACACAAAATTCAAAATTCATATAAAATAACTTTATTTACCTATATCTAACCAACATTTAATTTAAAGTTAATGAGCTGATGTTTTTTCAGAATCATGCTTTGTTTATACAAGTTTTCCACCTACTCCCACTTGAAATTTTACCTTTTCTTACCTGAATTTTAAAAAGTGGGAATAGGAGGAATGAACCTCTACTGCATATAAGCATCAGGTAAATAGGGAAATAAACATCAGTTGATTAATTAAGGATCTTGTTTACACAGCCGGGGCTTTTTATAACATCATCACTCAGATATTGACACCTGTCATTCACCTGAAGTGTAAAAATTTATCAAAGACATTTTGTCCATTTCAAAGACTTTCAAAAGAACAAACTTTAGTGCTTGAAATGGACACTAGGTGGGGTTTTTAAATTGGAAAGTTGACAATTGTAAAAAAAAATATTTATTATTTATAATGATACATATATCTACATGTTTAAAGAAAATACAATCTATCAATTAAAATACTTTTTTTTTATTGAAAATATTTTTTTTATCTGGTGGCTTAATTTTATTTTCTTGTAGGTTTATTGATAACGGTCGATAATAAGTGAGGCTGCTGCAGTGGCCAATTTCCAAAAGTAAAGAAACTGTTTATTCTAATAAAAAGTATCTTGGTTACTAAAAATGGATCTATTGAAGTAATTGATGTCATAAGTGTGTGACATTAGAATTTACTAGACTGGACCTAATGTAAACTAGACCACGTACGATAAGGCCATTCAGAAATTAGGAGTGAATATTTGGTTTTATGGAATAGTTCAGACTTTATCAGGAAATCCCACCGCGAGAGAAGTTTGAACACGAAAGTAGACCGCCGAACTAGAAATTAGCTAGCAGTCAGCACAAATCCTTGTTTAATTATACTAAATCAGGCTTATTTATTAACAACGATTTATTACTTGTGTATTTTTTATTTCATCCAGTTTTTCAGTTTGCAATCATATTTTTCACTATTTACATAATTGCATCATGTAATGTCAATATACAACAAAACACAGACAATGAAGTGTGTTTTTTATATATTATAATATATATTATCATTTGAATTTAAAAAATCTACTCGCTGCTGTTCTATTGCATTTAATTATTAAATGATAAGAAAATGAAAATTGTACATTTATTTGATTGTCTGTTTCTGCTTTTAAGATATACCAAATTCGGGAGATAATTATGTGTTGTAACATTGTAACAGTAAACAAACAATCTTCAATTAAATAAAAAAACAAACCAACATTTTAACTTCTTAAAAGTGAAAAACGAATTATAAAGACAACGTCATACGGATCCGTAGTAAAGTCATTGAAAAAGATTTTTTATTTTCTCTAAAATAATTGCTGATCATTATCAGCACGACCAGTCGGACCAGCTACTGGGCATGTATACTAGACCAGAGCCTAAATTAACTGAAAAAGTGTGGTTGGTCGTGCCGTAATGTGGAATCTGGTTATAATCTTGAAGAATAAATGTCCGTGGGTACGACTACGTAGTACACCCACAAGCATGGTATGCAGCTTACACTTTCCAGAATAAACTAATCCACAAACTGTTAATAAAGAATATGTCGTACAGAATGTGTTCTAAAAAAGGGTAAACGTGATTTCGACAGTACTTGGACTTGTCGGCCATACTTTTTTTCGTCCATAGTAAATCTCATCAACAGTAGACATCGCCCCAAACATTTTGTCCATTCCATTTCGGCCATACTATTTATGTTGGTATATTGTTGATTTATTCAGTATGTACAGGAATTAAAATGAAGTTATCTTTTAATATTTCAAAGATGATTCGTTTTTTTGTGGTAAAATAATCAAAGTAAATGCCGTTTCTGGTGATAATAATCAGTTTAATCCCGGAGATTAATAACGTATTTTACAAGTCCTGGGTTTATATATGGTCTTTTTATTGATGTATGTAATTGCAAAGGTTATTTCTACCAATTTGAATATTGAATATTACAAATAACAAACAAGGCTTTATTATTTTATTTCAAAAATAAGCAGTAACAAATAAGATTATAACAGAGCATTATACACATTAAACCGCTTTAACGTCATGCAATCATATATTAAATATATTTATTTTAGACATGGTACTATAATTATTTAGTATATACTAGTACACTCGAATTTCGGCGATGAAAGTGTGTCGGTTTAACAAACGTTAACTTCGTTGAAACGCACTATATTTTATTATTTAGGAGTCAGTTGGTTAGAGCAATAAATGCACGATATATTTTGAAAGTAATTTAACCTTGGGTTCATTGTTTACATTGCTGAATGAAGGGAAATCGCCGAAATTCGAGTATGGACGAAATTCGAGTGTGTGACCATACACCGTCTCATACAAAACCTTTCATTTAAATATTCAATTGAATACATGTATTTTCATGATTTTAATTTGACCTAATCAAATCAGTGAAGTATTTACTATCTACAGTTTATAAGTACAGTCAATTCAAACTGGGACTAGTATAACTTTATAGGTTCCTGATTCAATGGCCGATATGTCCTATTACAATATGGCCGATCTGAACTAGGGTCGAGTTGTCTATGGACGAAGTGTCCATGGCCGAAGTCATATGAATTCTAGACGATCCGTCCCCAAACCAATCCGTCCCCTAGTCGATCCGTCCCAGGTCGATTCGTCCCCAGTAAAGCAAAGGTAGGTAAAATATTTAAAAAAAACATTCATAAGTAGTATTTCTAAGTATGGTAAATATGGTATTACACTGGAATTCACTATTTTGAATGCCGAGTATGCGTGCGAATTTTGTGACCATGATACAGATAATGGTTGCTAAAGTCTTCTGAAGAATATTATAAAGACTTTTTTCATTATATGGACATGTAATTGTAGAACCAAAGGTAGGTAAAATAAATAAATTTGATTGATTAATGGTGTTTAACGCCCGAGCAGCAATATTTCAGCTATATTCAGGCGATAAAAGCAGCTAGGTATAAATATATAGGAAAGTCGTATTTTTAATTATGCCGATTATGCATGCGAATATGTTTATATGATTTAGGATGATTTGCGATATTTTTTCTTTATTTTTACGTATTGTTACTTCTTCAACTACAGTATGGTTTTATGTGTACCATATCAGCTTGGATGCAGAGTAAATCATACAAAGCATAGCCTACAGTTGTTATGCAAACAATTTAAAAATAATCAAAGGGTAATTACGCCTCACAGTGTTATGCCTATGTGAACTGATCAGAACTGTTATCATCATTTAATTAATTAAAAACACTATATTTTGTTTATTTAAATAAACAATTAAACTAATTTTAAATCAACACTTTTTCACTATTTACACTTAAAAACAGTTAAAATAAAATTAAATGTAGTCAGGGTTCTCGTTAAGACGCGTATACGCGTCCTGGACGCGTCAAAGTTGTGTAGGACGCGCCATTTCTAGATTCCGTGCATCCTCGGGACGCATCGCAGTCAAATCATTTGCGTCCTAAAATCAACAGCACGTCATTTACCTAAAGCATACCAATGACACTTTTACAACCGGATGTAATTCTATTTTTAGCTGTGATGCACAGCAGGTGAAATATATTTGATCTCTGACAGTGACCGATGACCGATAATAAGTGGCTGAATTAACAAAATCTAAACAATCTTAACATGATTTAAATAATTTTTTAAGAAATTTATTATGTATTTAAAAAAAACTTGATAACTACTTAGTGCTATGAAATTTATGTATTATACAATTAGTCAAATTTTTTAAACTGAGGTGTTGCCTCTTATCACACTGAACCCATATTTTCTCCCAGATGAAGCCATGCAGACCTCAAATAACCAACAGAAATAAATGGTGTTAATTCATAATTCCCTTCCATAAACATGATAAAATGATACTAAAATCTTGGGAAACATGTAGATTAAGCTGTCATGTAGTAATGCATGGGTTTCAACAGGGATTTTAGTATCAAATAAACATGAAGATGTTCATAATGTTACAAAACAAAACTTAACTTAAAACAAAACTTAATGTATTACCCATGGTTACGTCATGCAGTACCGGTAGTTTGGTTCGAGTCAACTTTATGGACTCACCAAGACAGATTGGGACTCATCATTCCAAAAAGTGATGAGTCCCAGGACTCACCATAAAAAAATCCTAGTGAGAACCCTGGTAGTAATATACTTATAAATTTTTTATTGGGGACGGATCGACTAGGGGACGGATGGTCTGGGGCCGGATCGACCTGGGGACGGAACGACCTGCTACCAAGTCATATTATGGACGAGGTGTCCCTAAAGCATTTCGACGATTTATATTTTAAAAGTAAGACTAAAATACTTCGAATGTAATACCTGTTGATAAGTTAGTCTGAGGGGTTTTATATACTTTGATTCTACACAGTCCGAAATTGTGACATCCGATATTTTGTCCATAACGGGATGAAATACTTTCACTTCAACAAGCTACTTTCAATTTTCCTGCGAGTTACTGTGTCTATCCTGGTCTCCAGAGTGTTTATAATATTTGATTTATGTGTGTATTGACAAAGCGTTTTGTTGACCTAGTTTCGTTGTAACGATATCCTGTCAAAATAATGGGAAAATGGCGTTGAAATTACCGTTACAAACACCAGAATTTTGCCAAAACACCTTAATAAAGGTTGGTTATCATTAAATAAAAATCTTTGGTGTACAAAAGATGAAGAAAATACCAAGATAAAGTCATCGCAATACGGATTTTGTATTGTGCGTAGTGCATGTGGTAGCCATACTGTTGCACTATTGGATATATATTTCAGTTTAGTAAAAAAAGTTTCAACTAGTCAATATGTTTTTATAATTAAAAGGTAAAAAGCGGAATTTTTTCTGTCAGTATGTCAGTCAAATTTGATGGAATGATGGCGAGACTGATGTATGCCATAACATTAATCTAGGCCCCAAATTCTTATTATAATTTATAGATAATATGTCTCATGCAGTCTTGGACAGGAAAAAATTCCTTAAATACACTTTATTTACATTCAAAATGTTATATGTTACAAATCCAAATAATGTATAATGTAGAATATCTTAAATTCATGGATGTTTTGATACAACATGAAACAGACAGTGACAATGATTTGTTTAACATTGAACAAAACTTTTGATGGTACTTTGGATAATAAAATAATAACATAATAAAAATTAGCGTTTTGCCACACTTACAAACCATTTAAGTTACTGTAAGTAAATCTGTTTAAATACTTTTAATGAGAATTATACATTGTCGAAAATTTACAGTGATGTCATTTTTGATGATTTTAGTTCTACTTAGAAATCTTTATTTATAATTTAGTCAACTTTGTACTAAGGACAAACATTTATTTTAAATGAACAGTTTTGTGATATTTGATTCTTGTTTTATCGTAATGTTGAATATTTATGGAAGTGTGTCATATAAGTAGGCTGATTAGTTAATCAAACTTTTTTGTTGTGGATTATCTTTGATACTGTATCCTCAATTATACTGCTCAAAATAAACATGATAAACCAATATAAAATTAAAAATGCAAATGCCAACACTAAGTTAAAAAAAACAGGACGCTTTCACGACATTTAATGCAACTTCTAAAAAAAAGTCACTTCTCCCTAGAATTTTGATGTTCATGTACTGTAGCAAGAACCTTGCAGTATTTACATTAATTATTATCAGAACTGTGTAGCAGTGTGCTGTTAGTGTAGAGTACTTATGCATGAAAATAAACTTTTAGTTATTTTTCTGACAATGTAGGAATATTGTATACATGTATGTCTTGTCACCAGGATTTGTAATAAAATCAATAATAGATGTTTGATTTCCTTAGTTCTATTTTTTGATTTTGTTAACAATGGTACATTTGTATAATTACAAATAAAATGGGAATAAACTTTAAGATTAACATAAGGTAATTTCTGTTTTACAATGAACCATCTTTATTAAATTTTTGGATGGATTTCACAGAGTGAAAATCCAGGTTCTAGTATGGTGAATGTTGGGTGGGCAGACGGGGATAAAATTTTCGTAACGGTTTTCTCGGCTTCTACCAGGGATCCTCGCAACGCGTCTAGATGCGTATTGTACGCATCTTTTCAGTTCTGGACGCGCCTTTTCAACATCTAACGCGTCCCAGTACACTTCCGTGTCAGTTGTCAGACGATTACGAATTTCCGTCATGTCAATTCCGTCTCCGATGCGTGATTACGTATCCTTACAAATGGCGATCGATATTTACCTGTCGTCCGATTCTCAGCAGGTGGCAATCACTCGGGCGGCAAATATGCTTTAATTAGAATGTTTATTAAACAAAAAGCGTGCAGTGTTGATGTACACTCTTTATGGTTAAAATTCAGCGTTGATAATACACTCGTTTCAAGTTTTAATACTCATTCGAACCTTGCATTGCGTTGCACTCCTTACGATTTTTTAAAGTAAGAATTCTTGACCGGTAAAAAGATATCTTCAATATGAACATCAATAAGTTATCTTATAAACTTTTAATTTTTGTATATATCAAAAAGATAATCTGCTATAGACTAGGATCTGAAAAGGGGTGGGGGGAATGAGTAATGAGTTGTTTGGAAGAAATATTAATGTCAGCATCTGTTTCAAGGTAAGACAAAAGTCTCTCTCTAATGGGCAAACATCAGCAATCATACTCCAAAAGACTTCCAAACTCAGCTACTACTAATATAAAAATGCATTGGATAAACATTCTGCAAGCCATATTATATCTTTTTATAAAAAGACATTTATACTGGCTAATGGGTCGGTCATAAAAGAAAACGAATGTATGCAAGCACTTAGCTGGACTCCTCTGCGATATGTGGTACTCATGAAAATTTTTTGGGACTCACCACTTTCAAAAGTGATGAGTCCAGGACTCACCATAAAAAAATCCTACAAGTATCACTGCTCTACTAAAGGGTGTGATTTCAAATTTAGTGCACAGCTTTAGCATGATGAGTTGTACTGTGCATGCCCTTTCCAGGTCAGTCAGTTATCTACTTCCTGTTTTCCGAGCCGACTTAGACTGTTTCACGGGTCAAAATAGGAAAAATTTTCGTAACAGTTTTCTCAGCAACTATTGGGACCATACTGGGAGTGTTCCCAGTGCTCAACCCACGGAGCAGCCCAGCGCGTCCCCGTTTGGCAGATAGGGGAGACCTCTCCTTGGGGGGTTGTCAGGTCATAATACTGAAAGCCTGACTGCGGACCGTAGTGGTAACGTGTTTGGAGAGTGCCACGCTGTTCTCGATAAAGACCCCCTTTGTAGATTTAGAAAAAGAGTAGGCTCATTGTAACCGCTACAAAAGGCTAAATTTTCCGCCCCTACCCAAAATGTCATACTTTTCCAGTGGCAGTCAAAATTGTATTCCCTGTTACCCATCCCACCCCCATTTTCCGTTGATTTATTGTTTGTTAACTTGTTCCCGTCCTGAATATAGCTTAAATACTGCTAGCTGGAAGTTAACAGACATCCAGTCAATCAATCTCAGCAACTACTAATCATATTCTCTTGACATTTGTATGCAGCATCAGCATGGCCTCCCATAACGTGGGATTCTATTTCAGGTCTGTGGCTCACCTACTTCCTGTTAAACGAAATTCAGCCATTTCTGTCTTTGATCAAATTTTATTAAATATCTTGGCGAAAAAACAAGATATACCTTGGCATATACAATTTATATGCAAATCTTCAATTAACAGCCCAAGATTCTGTCTCTACATCCTCACAAGTCAGGTTTGCTGTGTCCACAAAACCCTGACAAACTTAGCTAGGAAATTCCCGGACGAAAAGATTTTCATATGCCATCATAAATATCACAATAACAACAAACTACTAACACTAGCAGTGATTTAGCTAGCGCTCGCCACTTTCACAATTGGTGAATCCTTTTTAGAAATGACGAAAATATTTTGAACGTAATTCGCCACTTCCATTTTCAAACTTCGAAATTTTCATCGTCAAAATCAGCGCAGGTAAATCCAAATATCTGACCTAAGGTACATGTTTATGACCCAAGGCAATCAAAGTAATTATGTAAGAGATAGGCCACCTGATATTATTTGATAATTAATCACTTAATTACTGTGTACATACCGTCACAAGCGATCGAGCATAACCAGTTGGATGACAACTCGGGCGATCTTATTGTGGTCCCACGTCACGTTGTTGACCATTAAACGAGAAGCTGAAGTCGCTCTGTCATTAAGAAAAATGTCTTATGTCTCCTTTTAATTTTATTCCCATTCTCGTCAGAATCGTCATATTTTTGTCACAGCCTCTGTTTATCATGTTACACGCCATTTGTTAACTCTGGTTCCGACGTGATTTTACTTTGTACATAAAGCGTAGGATAAAATACTACTGGTAACCAGTCAGAGACACACACAAAAAAATAATACCGATAAGTTTTCGGAGCGGATATGAATTTGGTGCAGGAGATTGCAAAATACGATGCCAATTAAAAACGACTATTCCAAAAATTTAAATATAAACAAAAATGAATATTTTGGCAAACACTGTTAGTTAAAGTTTTTTATTTAAATCTGTTTAAATATATGTTCTATGGCAATATTACATTGAATATATAATATATGTTATAAAATGGTGCCAGAAAATATTAAATACTGATTGATGTTTATCGCATTAATTAATTAATTAATTAATTAATGATCTTGCATACATTTAGACATATAAAAAAAATATACACACATATTAGATCTTAAAATTAGTCGCACGCAAAAGTGACTAATGCTTAAAAAATCCTAGCTAAAACCCTGCACTAGTGTGCAATAATGGCTGATTTTTATGTGGTCTATGCAACACATCCATTTGTTTATTTGCATACGACATCGGAATATCCCCAAACCAAGTCGTGTATGAAAGCAAGTTTTTGATTGGCTACATGCAGTTATGATGTAGCCAATCAAAATAGTGACTTCTAGCCAGGGAATTTCCTAGCTAAGTTTGTCAGTGTTATGTGAACACAGAAACCCTGACTTGTGAAGATGCTGTCTCTATGGAACAAAAAAAAACTTCAGATAGTAAATGAAAACAAAAATTGTGAAATATTTGCACCATTGAGAATGTAAGAATTCTGTGCAATAATAATAGAGCATCGAAGAATCTTATCATATTTCCTCTATATCTTTCTCATTATTTCCAACATACATGTACCCTAAAAAGATTGTATAAAAAAGATAATACATGTCAAGTAATAATTTGTAAAAAAAAATAAAATTTTGTAATTGACAGTTTGATAAATCATTTTTTCCTTTGGTATGTAGTGTTTTTAGACTGTTGTTTGTTGGTTTTCTATGCTTGCGCACTAGGTATCCAACACAGTCCACAAAAGTTGATTCTCCACATATATAAATAATTATCAATTTTTGACAAAAAGCACAGAAAATGTAATTCAGTATGAATTCTAAGATCTTTGCTGAGGTTCAGTTTTCAGTCATTATAGAAGGAAAGTTTTTACAGCCATCAACATAATTTGGATTATTTCAGTCAGATCTTGTTATGTATTTGTAGGAGTGGTTCAAACAATGCAAATCAGGAAATCTTCTTTCGACTCTGCAGAAACATTGGAAAACTTTTGTTCTAGTGGTTTATGCTAACAACTATGACACTAGCAAAGAAGACAGGTTGGCAGAGAAGTTTCTCATGCGGCCTATGGAGTTTTTCCTGTGCAATGGAGACCCTGATGATGTGTTGAAAACTTTAAAAGAGAAGGACCAGCCTTCTCAGCTTTGTGGCAGAGTGTTTAAAAAGGGGGAACCTACTTATTCATGCAGGTACACGTTGTATTTAGTTGTAATGTCATATTTTGAGAAATGTTCAGAATTAAATGCATGTATGCCTGTCAAGTCTGTTGTACATGTAAATATACAATTTTTGTTTCAAAACCATATTCACGTGCAGATTGCATTTCAAAGTTAATAATGTAAAATACAGTATAGTGGATTGCCAAATTTTTTAATATGTTGTAAACAACAGAATAAATCTGACTGTTGTATATTAACAGTGCATTAATTTGGCTTTATAGTCAGCATAGAACAACTTTTCTAGTACTTATTTTCAGGGATTGTGCCAATGACCCTACTTGTGTTTTGTGCATTGACTGCTTCCAAAAAAGTGCCCACAAGAAACATAGATATAGGGTAAGTGGGTGTTGACAGGATATAGTATATTTTCTTTTTAGAAAAGATATTATTTCCTAGGAATATTTTGAAGTCATGACTGTTTTTACTAGTTAAAGAGCAAGAATTTAATTACCGTACATACTTGCACATAAGTCGGGAAATTGGGAGTTAAAATTTGTTTTAAGAGAAGGGTTCAGACTTTTAAGTGAGTCATACCACAAGAGGAAAGAATTCCAGTGGAAGTTTGAAGGCCATACACACATCGCCAACTATAAAGACCAAAATAGACAGATACATAATTAATTATGCTAAATAAGTATATTTAAGACATTAATAAAGATTGTTTTTACTTGTGTATTGTTTATTTTGTCCAGTTTCCATATTTCCATTCGTATTTACCACTGTTTATACAAGTATCGATTTATTTGTATGTATTGCATAATACATCCGGTGATGTCATAATACAACTAAAAACGGAAAATCAAGATAAACTAACTAATACATACATGTATATGCTACAGAATTCATTTTTTCATCAATTATTATATTAATTTTCAAACCTAATTCCTTTATTTTTTTGATTTTAGCTTTCATTTATTTTATTAACTATTAAATAATTACGATAATGAATATTTGTATATTTACTTGTGTTTGCCTTTTAATGGTTTTTAGTCATAGCAAATTCAGGGAGATAATTATGTTTACATTTTCAAAACATGTGTACACTAGTGTAAACAAACCACTTGGGATAAATGACAAGCGATATTTAACACATAAAACAAGAGAAACAAATAATAAACAAGAAGTCTTACTGATACAATGATTTTTATTCACAAATTTGGAATATTTATTTGATTCTTACCTCATGTCAATACATGTCTGTCTTCCGAGTGACTTATACAAGGGTAAACAGCAAAATACCAGATTTTAAGGCCCAAAAAGACCCCCTGACTTTTAAGCGAGCATCTACGGCAGTTAAGGAATATTTTTAAATCAGGATTTTGAAATATGCCTTATTATATAATTTTAACCATAATATTTGAAAATTTAAATGGTAAAAACGGTGTTGAATTCATAGAACTATTTTAACAGTGTAAGAATACTAGTAGGTTGTATTACCAACACATGTTGTTTCTTATACTAGTAACCTGGGTTGCTCCTTTTAAATTAGCCAATTAGATTTCAGCTTAAAAAACAAGTTACCGGTAATAAGTTGTTATTTTGTTATAATAAAAAGATATGGCATTTAGATATTTTTTGTAAATGTGTAAACAAATTCAAGACTTGAATCATGAAGGACACATAAATACAAACAATGAGTTAAAATTTCTTTCTTGTTGGTGTGTTTGTTGCCATTTTCTTCTGCATGTAAGTCATGCATATGGTGACCAGATTTAATTTTTAGAGGATTTCATAGTCGCAATAAGCTTAAACCATCTGGCTAGATTACACAATGAATTTTATAGTATTACAGGTGGTGCATAACTTTATTGTAGATGAGTACATCGGGAGGTGGAGGGTACTGTGATTGTGGAGACGTAGAGGCTTGGAAGGCTCATCCTAATTGTGAATTACACAATACAGATTCTAAACTTTTACCTGATCAGGTTTGTTTATTACAAGTATTTTTTAGTGAATTGTTGAGGGACCGATAGAAGTTTATCTTACTAAAAAAGCTAGAAAAGAGGTTTTATAAGTTTAATTTCAACAATTTTAATGAATTTTTTGAAATTGTATAATTACATTTATATCAAGTTATGTTCTTATTCGTTCCTCAAGCACTCATAAAGTATTGATCAATAATAACACAACACGTGTTTAAAATTGGAACAGCTCGCCAGTTACGCAGCTAACGATCGGAACAGCTCGCCAGTTACGCAGCTAACGATCGGAACAGCTCGCCAGTTACGCAGCTATCCATTTTATTAAATAGTAAAAAATAAACATAATGTCCACAAAATAACACTGCTCTTGCCGCTGCAATCATATATATTTCTACAACGACAAAAACGTCATATTAATATCATATAACAATGAAAACAATTTATATAAGTTTAAATATATATCTATATCTATAAATACAATAAATTTATATATTTCTAAAATAACTGATAGGGTGGGGGTTGGGAAGCGGTCTAGCTGCACTGAAAACCGAGCATCGAATGGCATACGAAAAGAATTTTGTAAACCAAGAAATATCTTCCCACTAAACTTGTGCTACCTACACATGCATCTTTTAACCTTATTATCATAATAATAAGAATACAGGTCTACTAGTTATAAGCATGTATACAGGTAAGGTAAACACATGTGACCGTACATGGAAAATAAACACAAACACGTGTTTTAGCTAAATTTAGATAAATAAATTTAACCAACAATGTTATATATAATAATCACACAATTTGAGTACATTTATATTCAATAAACATTCATTTAGCCAAGTCATGGCAAGAATGACTGTTGCTTTAATGGATTTCTATGCAACAGTTTAGGGCTTTTGATGGTCAAAATATAGGCTGACAAGGAAAAGTGGGTATATAAAACAGGGAGAAGTTCCATTATTTGTCATGTAAGATTGCCTGGTTTGTTTGTTTTGTGTTCTGCTATGTGCATATTTATTTACACAGTAATAAGTTTTCATTTGTAATGAAAAAACCTCCAACAAAACAATCTGACTTGTAGTTTAGTCAGTACTTTCATAATGCTGTTTGGATCACATTTTTATTATTTGATTTTATCTTGTGATGCTACTCAAGTGTATAAATGGAATGTTTATAAAAAAATGGGTTAAAGATCTCTCTATCAATTTTTATCTGTAAAATTTAAATTGTAACAGTTTTTAAAATTTCATATTGTAGAATCCTATTGAAGTGTTACCAGAGGATCTAACAGATAGAGCTAGTGCCCTGTTCATGGCCACTCTACACTATGTTGTACAGATGTTGACCTGGGAACAGTGTGATTGTTTACCATCAGATATCCAACCAGAAGGAGAATTAGATGATACTTACATCACCATGTTGTTTAATGATGAAGTTCATACATATGAACAGGTAACTAAGAATTTTGTATGAAAATGAAATTAAACAGTTTCCAATGCTTTATAGTTTGTTTCCAAATCTTAGTTTAGACTTTTCTGGTCAAACTACCTGCTACACATATAAATGTTGTACAATAATATTTAAAGAGTAATGGTACCATAGAGATGTTAGGTACTCGCTATTCTGGAACAGGTAAAACACATTGATTTCTTCAGAATTCACCTAAATTACATTAATTTTTTTATTGTAAATAATATTTATTGATAATCATCTCCATCTGTTACTTTAACTTGCTGGAATCATACATATTCCAACTAGACACGATCATGACATTAGTCTTGTCAGCATAATTTTGGTAATGTGAACTGATTCATAAGAATGTTTCTTGCACAAACATGTTATGTTTAAGTTGTTTAAAAGTATTATTCATATACAAAAATCAAACTAATGCCTAAAATAAAATAATCACAATTGTATTCTATATGTATACATTATGTACAACAGGTGATTAGTACGCTACAAAGAGCTGTAGACTGTACACAAGAACAAGCTGTAGAGTACGCTACCATTGTGGACAGGGAGGTATGTATTTTTTAATGAATACAGAGGACTCCAGGATATTGGATAAATAATGTAACTTTATCAGCAAAAATAGATATCAGATAGTAGAAAAATTTGGACAGTTGGATAGAAAATTGTACATTTGTCATCAAATATACTACTATCAGCAAATCTGATACTCCGGGAAATGGAATATATTTTTATCTGACATTTTGTGCAACCAATTACCCTACTGTAAATTTTATCAACATTTGGCGAAGTTTCAAATTTGTTACTTCAGATTTATAATATTTTTCACCAAAATTGTTGTTTAAAATCAAAACAAGTGAAACACTTGTAAACGCTTGTTTGTCATTCATGACTACTGATCAGTGAGAAGTTCTCAACTCATAAATCATTTCATCAAATAATACTCATGTCAACAACAGTTTCCTAACATATAAGAAAACTGACATATTCTTATTAATGGGTAAAAAATGACCACAAGAATGTTGTTCTTTCAAATAAAATTAATAAATTGGAGAGAACTGCATGCTGACCAATATGCATAAAATATTAATTTATTATGAAAGCAATTACTGTAATAAAATTGTCTCTTTCAGGGAAGAAGTTCAGTAAGAGATGGTACATTTTCTTTCTGTGAAAAGGCCAGGCATATCATTGAGGTGAAAATATTAAATTTTAATATTAAAAAAATTATATCATTACTTTGCCTGTATATACAATTCTTTTTCTTGTTTTTATGAGCAGAATACATCTTATCAATAATTATTTCTAAGTACAGACTAAGTGGCCGAGTGGTTTAGGGAGTTAGTCAATTATTGATCACATGGTCTATCAACACTGAGATTGTGGGTTCGAGTATTTAAATTTCCTTAAATAACTGATGTGTGTCCATGACAATCGGCTAAAAATTTTAACAAGTAAAAACATCAATTGGGAGGGTTTAGGTGCAGTCAGGAGGGCTAAGTCAAACAAACAACTTGTTAAAATCTGGCCTTAAAAAAGCAAAAGCAGTTAGTTTCAAAAAGAGACGCTTGTATGATAGGATAATACTGCACATAAAGATGAAAGGAAAATACTGAGATGAAAAGATAATTAAAAAAAAATTTACAGGAGTTAACATTATTGTAGCTATATGTTTTTATGAACTTATGTTATTGTAGCCCAGGTGACTACCAAGTTGCAGTTTTTGATGTTAAAATTTAAGTATTTGTGCAACATTTGTAAATGTAAAGAATCTTGTTAGACTGTAGCCAAATACAAGTTTAGAAAACAATGAATTTAATAATATGACTATATGAAGTATGATGTTCATGGTTTCAGCATTCTACATCCAGACATGGTAGTAAGCCTTTAAAGGTTCAGATTATGCATACTATTGTGGTAGCTCATCAGAAGTTTGCACTCAGGATGGTGACTTGGCTTCAGAATATCATAGGAAAATCAGGTTTGTCAGTTCTTTATTGATTTCAGTTTATGTCTCAAATTTTTAACAAGTAAGACCATCAATTCTTTCCTCTTTACATCATGAATTTCTGCTTTTACAAATGACTTTGTAATTAGCGCCCTGCCACTAAGTGGCAGACACCTTATAGTGATCAGATGGTCCTTCTGTGGGTCCATCTGAAACTAATTATGTCTAGGCTATAAGTTTTTTCTCTTTTGAGGTAGGCTGGGACCATACTGGGAGGGTTCCCAGTGCTCGACCCACAGAGCAGCCCAGCGCGTCCCCAGGTGGCTGATAGGGGAGACCCTCTCATGGGGGGTTGTCAGGTCATAATACGGAAAGCCTGACCGCGGACCATAGTGGGTAACGTGTTTGCAGAGTGCCACCCTCCTTTACGATGAAGACCCCTTTTGTATATTTCGAAAAAGAGTAGGCTCATTGTAACCTTGTAACCGCTACAAAAGCCTAAATTCTCCGCCCCTACCCAAAACTCCTTACTTTTCCAGTGGCAGTCAAAATTGTATTCCCTGTTACCCATCCCAACCCCATTTTCTGTTGATTTATTGTTTGTTAACTTGTTCCCGTCCTTAATATAGCTGAAATACTGCTCGCTGGACATAAAGCAGACATCCAATCAATCAATCAATCTTTTGAGGTAGGCTTTTAATATTTCTGTATGTGGGTAGGACGATACTTCTCCTACCATGGTTGATGACCTTTGACCTCAAGGTCACATTACTGCTTTCTGAATGACAAATTCTTGTGTATGGGCTGTAACTTTTATCTCATTTAAGATAGGCTTTTGATATTTGGCATGTTGGTAGATCATTTCAGGGCCATGTGTCACTTACCATGTCTGTTGACCTTTGGTCTTGAACTTTGACCTGAAGGTTGCATTATTGTTTTCTGTACTGGCATATGTTCCATTAGAATTTTGTGTAATTTTTTTTACAATATTTTCGTTGCAATTACATTGTTATGGCAGGTTTTGGATTTTTACCTTTTTTTATCATTTTGATTCGCTGCCTTTTTTGTCTGTGCCGCTTGTTATGGTTACAAATCGTCTGTCATGTCAAGTGCTTCATTATTCAAATTATTGACCTTGTACCCTTTTAACTAACTTTAAATCTTTAAAAAAAAAACTAGTACATGTATGAATGTGACATAAATATTCATTAGACAAGTGCATGAAAATACAATGTGTTGCAACATGAAAACTATATAACTGAAAATATTCTCAAATTATGGGAAAAAAACTATTTTATTGACACTAGTCAGTAACAGTAGGAATCTATGTAATTGTTGTGTTTTTTCTTCACTGTTTTGAACAATTGACACCTGCTGGGTCTGTTTTCTCATTATATGCTTTTGCTAATTAACATGCTTTTACTGTCTTTCAGATGGGTTAAGAAGATTGTTTTGTATGCTAAGTACTCAGCCATATGAGGATGGAAAGTCATTAACTGAAAAATTAATTCTGTCAGACACACAGATGTGGAAAGGTGAGATTAAATAGTATCACATGGAAAATAAAAATGGATGTGTTGCATAGACCATGTAAAAATCAGTGTATTTTGTACAGTAGTTTTATTGTTTGTTATTACCGCTATATTTATCAGTTGTGTTATGTTTCTTCACACTCATGAATGAGTATGAATGACTACTACCAAACACTTGCTTCTTTCAAGCAATTTCATTGGTTGACATTTTGAAGGATTGACGTCATACAAAAATCTTCTAGCCCGGGAATTTCCTAGCTAAGTTTGTCAGGGTTTCGTGGACACATTTGAACACAGAAACCCTGACTTTTGAGGAAGACCTTCCAAAAAAAAACTGAAGAGAAAACAGAAAGAGCAAACAACACTTTTGTTTTGTAAATAAATATAACAAATAAATAAAATGCTATAGTATTCTATTTTATTTATAAATTGATCAAGCAGTCATAACATGCATTGGACAAGCATAATTTTTTGATTTGGAACATTTTTATTTAAGGAATATTTCTGAACAGATTATACGATATAACATGGTTTGGGTCTGTTTACACCTAATAAACCATGATAAACTGTGAAGCAGTTTATTAATGGTGTAAACAAACCCAAGACAGGTTATAGAATATAACCGGTTCAGAAATTTGAAATATTCCTTGTAATTAAATCTTAACAATTTTAAAGGTAAAAACGTCGATGACGTCAAGGAACTACATGTATTTGAATTTTAATGGCGTAAGAATAGCTCATATTTCAGCATACAAAACAAATTAAATTATAATATAATAAACTAAACTTATTTTTTTCAAAGACATTTATTTCATAGACAAAAGAGGATAAGAAGTATGTTTTTCTTATTTTAATAAATAAAAAACATTTATGACAGATATCATTTTGTCAGTTCAGATTGAAGGCTCAATGTTTTGTTTTTTGTTTTTTAGTTCACCTTGATCTTTTGTCATCTTTGGAATCTTAAGCTCCTCATCTTTTCCTTTAAAACAAAGGGTCATTCAGAACAAAGTTGCCTCTTATATGGTAGTTTCAAATGTTTTCTCATTTCATTGCCATGTTTTCTTGCTTATGATTGACTGAAATTTAAAAAATCTCATATAATACTGCAAGCTACATAGGTGGTTAAGATCTTGAGGCATTTATTATACAGTCAAATTTGCCACTTCATATAACAACTCCATGTGTTATACAATATCTTTTCTTCCCAAGCATTTTCCCATTCATTTTACTGTCATATAATTTTTATTATTTGTACTATTAATGATCATGATGATTGAAAGTTAGGTAAACAAAAAATCATGCTAAAGATATGATTAATGTTTGTTGTTTACAGCTGCCAGAATGATGATTCATCAGCTGATGATGTCTGGGTAAGCCGATTAATAAGTACATCTATAAGAGATATATTTTGGTGTTTACTGTCAAAGTTTTAAAAAAAAATTGTGGTTAAATCCAGCACTTCTCATTTATTTAAGCCATACAAAATGTATATAATGTTGTTGTACTTAATAAAAAATTGCTGGTCATCATTGGTTCAATGTTTGTAACTTTATGGATTTTTTCTTAAATACTTATTTTTGTTGCTTGTTTTTTATGTGTTAAATAGACTAGTGTCTAGGTGTAGTTAAGGTGGTAAAATTGTTTATTGCTAGTACTTCTACTGATGACAAGATATTCACAGGATGGTGGACCCTCCATCACCCATCCATCCTTATCCCTAGTAAAACTCCAAAAGTGATACAAATTGAACATATAATAAAACATAAATAATAAAGGAAAAATTGCTTCATTTTCTATATTAATCAGTATTTCAAATTTTCATTTTTTATGTGACCAATTTTACTTTTATTGTTAGGGGAGTTAAAAATCTTTACAAACAATTAAAATTGTGATTTCTAGACAACTAGAAACAGCCTTGTACAATCTTCTGAGAATTCAGAAAAGTCTTTCAGAATAACTATACACAGATCAGATTTAATGTGACCAATGTCACTTTTGTTATTAAAAGTTATGGCTAATTTGCTGATGGCGAGATCAGGGGCATCTGTGTCCCATGCACACTTTCTTTGTTTGTTTTGTGAAGTTTCCTTTCAGCAAAAACTAATCCAAGGAATATTATATGTTAATTTTTTAAAAGATTGATTTGTTGTAACCTCAATAATTGTTTAATTCTGGTTCAAATAATATCAGTAAAACTCTTTGTAAGCTTTTTTTTAGTCTGTGAATTCAAACCATACCTGGACAAAGCATTTAACAGGGGTAATGTTTGTTTTACAGTGTATTAATGGATCAGGAATGTAAGAAACAATTTTCTGTGATATTTACCAAGGTAAGCTTTTACATAATTAGAAATGATGTTTAAATGAGCAGTATAACATAACATTGGGTGAGAAAAATAATTACTATCAGCTATTTTATAAATATGTTTATGCGAGATAGTTTACTCTAAAATAGGTATGCTTACTGACAGTAGAATATAAATCTTGAATAGGTATATACAAATACTAACTCTCCTTTTATTGCATGAAAACCTATGGTGTAACTAGAACAGTTATTGGTCATTGTTTCAGTTAAGTAATCTTTACAGACTTTACTGAGACATACATGTAGTTAACCAGTTAAACATAAATATAGATTCTATTTTTATCAAATTAAAATGCTTTAAATTAACTTTCTAATACAGGAGTGATGCATTAACAGAAATAATGATATTTTTGCCTACTTTTAGCATTATCCAGAACTGATTAAAGACTATGCTAATGATGATCATGATTTTGATGTCTCTGTTGCATCATTGTCGGTACAAATTTATACAGTATCCAGCCTGGTATGTTTATCCTCTGGATGACAACAGGACTGGTCTCTGGATACAGTTTTCTGGTTAGATTGGGTCCAGTTCTCTGTAGTGCCAATTCATTTCTAAATTGATAAGATATCCTTAACATTTTTTTTCATATTTTTGATTCAGTTTTTAGCCTAGTTGTGATAAAATTATACTATTATGCAATTGTTTAACTAAAAGGTTACAAGCTACAGTGTGGGGAGATGATTGAACTTAAAGTTTTCAGACATTATTTTTAAATTTAAGTTATCCATTGTCCTTAGAGTTTTAAAACTAACTTTAAACTAACTAACTTTAAAACATGAAAACGAAAATGAAGTTCTGATTAAAGAGCACAGACATTTCTCTTAATTTACTGCAAAATTGAGTTTTTATTAGCTTTTGTATGTTGACTTCTATACATAATACTGAAATGAAAAATAGTTTTAGATAGAAGATACAAGATAAGTCAAGTTGGAGTTTGATATTTGCAACATGTGTTGTATAAGAGTTATACCCCCTTAATTAAGCCCAAAATTCAGTGTTTGTTAGTTTCTGAGCATTAAGGTATCCGACCCATAATTGACCACGTGATCATATTTGGTGTCCCGGATGTCCATGGTTTGTCAATGGAGCAGACTTCGGTAATGTTCGGCAAACATCGGAAATACTATTTGAGCAACTAACTTTTTTCCTCAAAACTGTTAACAAAGTAAAACAATATATTTTATTTGTATCATTAATTAGTGATATATTGATTAAATGAAGCTGCATTTCTTGGTCTAAAAATAAAATTAAACGGTGACTTCAATTATGGGTCGGATACCTTAACTGAGTTCTACATGTACATTTAATAAATGAAATATTAATGCTGTCTTTGTTGGAAAAAATATGGCAGTGTTTGAAGTTTATTTATCATACATTTCTGATATGTCCCTTAATTATATGCAAATAGTTGTTATTTGTTTACAAGTTGGGGAAGTTTAAAAAAAATTTCAATTCTCTTAAAAATGCAAGCATAAAATTTTGAATATAATATAAATTAAATATTCCCTAATTTTTTGGTCATTTAAGTTAATTTTCATTAAGCTAGCAAAGATTTACATGCATATAAACACATGGCTACCATAAACACTATTTAAGTTTACAATTTCCATATTATAACTGTTAGACCTATTTAAAACAATAATGTCTCTTTGCAGATGTTTTTTGCAATAAAAATTTTATTGAAAGTGACAAAATAGTTTGTTTTTGTCCCTAATATGGTGCTTATTTATCAGAAAGATATATCCTTTTTCATTGGAAAGATGTCATTGAGTGAAAATTAGGAAGGTAATAAAAGATGATTCATGTAGTTAAATTTGGCATCTGCTTGTCCTTTGTAGAGTAGCAATAATTTACTTTAAAAAAATGTCTGTCTTTAAAATTGAAACAAAGATTTCAAATAACTTCCAAATTAATTTTGGTATGCAAAAAACGTTATAACAGTTTCTAAGAGTTAAAATAATTGCCATCATATATACATGTACATGTAGTTTATATATACCATTGTTGTATCTAACCAGAAAACATATCCAGAAACCATTTCTTGTTTTAAATAGAAATTTATTGTTGACTATCTGTTTTGTAGCATTATGAAGCAATAACCCGGGACTTCGTACTGGACGACCACTATCGCCCAGTATCTGTTACATCTCTGTCCGTTCAAATTTTTACTGTACCATCGGTGGTAGGTTTTATTTTGTATTTTTATATTTTATTTGTTGATGCATTTTGGCTGTGTTTTTTTTTCTGTTTGTCCGAAAATGTTTCAGTTAGTTTGTAAAACAAATGTTAAAAAGAAAATACAAACAATACATTGAAGCATGCAAAATTTGACTAGATTTGTCTGCTGCTGTGTTCTGCACGAGTACCTGAATGAATGTTGCATGACATTACAAACGTACTAGATGCCATAATTTGTTTGGAAGAAACATTCATAGGAAAAGATAAGATGTTACTGGTTACAATACTGTCATTTCAGCTATGCTTGTATGTTGTATACACTTGCTTGAAAATGTCATTCAACATTTTAATATTAAAATTTTGAATTTTAGAATTGTTTTTTGTATGCAAAGTTGGTGGTAATAGATAACTTAATTTATAGTCTTTTTGCAGTGCATGTATATTTGTATTTTGACATATTTAGTAAATAAACAAACCAAAATGAAAGTTGATTGGCCAAAAAGTGGTCAAAACAACTTGCCATAGATTGAAATGGAGAACTGGATAATGAAAAACTAAGGTCACTTTCAATGAAGTACAGATACTCATGGGCTGTCTCTGTATATATGTTTGTTTGATGTTTCATGCCATGTTTTCAGCTATATTATGGCATTTCAGTTTTTATGGGAGAAAAACACAGTAGAAAAGAATGTATTTTGATTTGATTACAATTTTTTTTTTTGGTTTGACATTAAGCCTTAACTAAGTTACCTGTTGATTGCCTTTAAAACCTCTTTCTGTGATTTTGAAGTAATAGTCTAACTACTTGACCAGTGTGGATAATCTAGTTCTCATCAGTAGTGAAATTGTGGTTCTCATCTGTTGATTGGCTCAAAATAATAATGTCATAAACAACAATAATGACTTCATTAACAAACAACTCCCATTTACCCCGTATTCAAGTCCTGACCATAAAATTGGGTGGGGAGAATTAGTATTTCATTTCACAGATTTACCACTTTTTAAAATTAGAGAAACAGAATCTTAGGGCTATTCCAGAAAAAAATATACCCTGGTGGCAGGATGCTGTCAATAAAATAATGTGTAGGTGGGGGGTAAAATTGCATATTGAAATTTGTTTGGTGGGGTGTAAAAAAAAAATAAAATAATAATAATTTGATATAGGAAAAATGTAGGTGGGGGTTAAATTTTAATTGAAATCTATTAGTGGTACCCCTTAATTTCAAGTGCATTCTGCCCTCATGAGACATTTTTTTCTGGAATAGCCCTTACATAAGAAGTCTTGGATTATTTGATTTCTCCAATCTGGATAGTTAAATTATGCTCAATTAAAGAAATCTGATAATCCACTTGTACCAATGTGAGATCCTATATTTTCTTCATAATTTAACACTTGTTATTTTCTTTTTTTAGGCTAGATTTCTGGTTACAGATTATGATTTGTTAGATGTTATTATATCTACATTTCTGAAGTTTTGTGAGGAAAAGAAAAACAGTGAGTATTTTTTTCTCAAAAACTTTCTAAACATATTTATGTATTGAAAAGATAATAAAATTCCTATGATTGATAAAACAAAACAAATAATACTTATGAACTGAAGATCAACATGGACTTGTTATCAGTTATTACCAGTTCATGTAAAAACTTTTGGTGTGCTGTAATGAGGTTATATGTTATATTCGTTTTATTCTGTTGGAGTGAACAGTGGCTATTGTGGATGAACTTTGTATTATCTGCATTTTAAACTGACAATTAATGTTTTTGTACCTGTTTGTATCAGGTATATCTCTTTAACTGATGAACTTTAACCTCTATTCCCTGTAAAGATCTGTATAATCATTAAATAATTAATTTTTCATTTTCAAATGGTGTGTTCTGTCTGTGTTCATACATTCCACATGGTGTTGTTTATCATGATGTTTCTTCTGTCTGTGTGTCCATCCATCCCACATGGTACTGTAGAAATTTCTTGTCAGGGTGTCCATCCATCCCACAGGGTAGGGTAGATATTTCTTTGTTAGTGTGTCCATCGATCCCACATGGTAGGGTAGATATTTCTGTGTTGATAAGTCCCATTCATTCCACACAATGGGGTATTTGTTAGTGTTTACATTCATGCCACATGAAGGGGTAGATATATTTAGGTCATTGCTTCCGTCTGTCCCTCATGATGACATAGATGTGTCATATATTCACTCATGGCCATTTAAAATATCAATATGTTTTCAAAACACATTCCTAGTAAATATTGTACATTTTAGATTGTATTTGTTTCACCATTTGTTTACCTACAGTTAATTTGATATATGGTAAGATATACCATAACTTTTTCTTTGTTAAAGATGATGGAAAGCTGTCCTTTGAAAGAAATGAGAGGAGCACTGCCTTTAAAAGAGCTTGTTATGTGTTATATGATGTCAAGTAAGTACATATTTTATTATTTTATGTATAAGCTAAAACATAAAATACCAGCTATGAAGCAGCTATTGTAGAGTGAGCATAGGTCAACAGGCCAACTAAAGTCATATTATATAAAATGAAAGATATTGAAAACTATATCGATAAAAAAATAATTGATTTATTGTGCTTTTATCAGCTAAAATCAGTTCTTTTCAAAGGAGTTGGTTACTCAGATCAAATTATTGTGTTGTGATTTGACCATTACTGTTATGCTTAAAAATAGTCATAAGGAAATGTGATGTTGCAATATTGTGTAAAAGAAACGTGGGAAAAGGGTCTATGTGCATAGTTGTCAGCATATTCAATAACCAAACTTACAATTATAGACTTCATACATTCACTCATCCTCACAAGTCAGGGTTTCTGTGTCCACATGTGTCCACAAACCCCTGACAAACTTAGCTAGGAAATTCCTGGGCTAGAAGTCACTATTTTGATTGGCTACATCATACCTTAATGTAGCCAATCAAATGCTCGCTTTCATTCACGACTTGGTTAGGGGATATCCCGATATCGATTGTAAATAAACCAAACGGATGTGCTGCGTAGACCATGTGAAAATCAGTGTATTTTGTACAGTAGTGTTAATAGTTTGTTATTAATGCGTTATTATTTAGTTGCGTTACGTTTTCTTCACACTCCAGAATGAGTAAGAATGACTACTGCCAAACACTTGCTTCTTTCAAGCAATTTCATTAGTCAATATTTTCAAGGATTGACGTCATATGAAAATCTTCTAGACCGGGAATTTCATAGCTAAGTTTGTCAGGGTCTCGTGGACACAGAAACCCTGACTTGCGAGGATGACATTCACTGTTTATAAATTGTTTCATTTACAAATTTCTTCTACTGATTTCAATATATAAATCAAACAGGTTACTGATGTGAAATTCGGTAAATGTTATGTACATGTTTTACATTCATTTTAATAGTTGTGTGATATATTTTTTTTTTTGGTCAAAAAACGTATATAAATGTAGGTAAATTTAATCAAATAACAGTCTTTTGTTTTTCTATTTCAAAGTTATTATCAGGATAAAAAAAGAACATAAAATGGATGACATGAAATTTTATTTTTCTTCATTGCATCATCAAACTTCAGTTAAGAGTTCTTAAATTCTATTCACAGATATGCACTGATTTGTAAACCAACACAGGAGGAATGGAATGACAAGTTAAGAGAAAGTTTTCTGAAAGGATTGAAATCATTTTTAAAGTTGCAGAAAATGATACAGGTAGTTTATTATTGTTTTATACTTACATTTGGGCAGAGGTTAATTATTACAGTAGGACAGCAAAGGCCCCGATTTGACAGATAAAGGTCAATTTAACGCCGTAAAAGTTACCCGTATGTAAACCAAAAATTTCTTAACAGCGCCACCTATAAAAATTGTTTAGGTCAGGAGAAATTGGCGAGGTTAAGTTTTTCTTAAATTAAATCGTTAAATTAAATGTAACAATTTATACGTAATACAGGAATCGATCAAGGGTATATTTTGATGCATGACTGTATGTATGCGACACAGATGTAATCAACAGATTGCGTAAGATCTATGATACAATATCGTCATTTTTTTACGTAAACATGGCGCGGGCCGTGTGTTTACAAATTTATTCAAAAGTAAAAGCTGACACAATTTTATTCCCGGCCCTTTTTATGTATTTTTACAACTGTTTATTCTTTATTAACCAATAGTTTTTCTCGTAATACCAGTCGAAATGTGTCACCATCTCTCGTAAAAAGCCACGAGGTTGTTTACCAACATGACCAAAACACGTGCGAGTTTTCAAATGTTGACGAACACATATCATGTTTAATCCACGAAACTGTCGTTTTGAAGAAGAAATGTTTGTTTAAATTTGACATTAAGCATGACTCGTTAAAAGTCTAGTATATAACGAATTCCCAAGAATTATTTTGTGCCAAGACACTGTGCAATTTGACAGGAATTGAGGAAAGCTCCATGTGCCTTCGTGTTTGTTGTGAATTTGTACACACAGCGTAAGTAAGTCGTATAATAGTTTCAAATATGCTGTCTGTTGATAATTTAATGTTGATATATTTTTTGGCATTTAATAACGTATATTACACGTATAGAGTGATAGCCTCCTACCCCCCCCCCCCCCCCCTTTTCACACACACACAACCACCCACACTTTTAAGAGGGTGTACCTTTAAGGAATGAAAAATTAATATATTTATAATGTCATAATGTTCATATTGAATTCCAACAATCACACAGTTAAATGATGCCTATAAAATTCTATAACCAAGTTCCATGTCATGTACTGTGGCCTCCACAACTTCTAGTTGAATTAAGATTTTTTCAGCTGGCCCATACATGTAGGTTACTTTTTACAACCGATGAAGTTAAATAACATACTGCTTGCACCAAAATAACTAGTTAATATTTCTGACATTTATTGCTGTCATTATTTTGCAACTTATTGCTGTTTAAAACAAGTGGGGGGTCTTTATTATTTATAACTGAAACTGTTTTACATGTATATATGCATTTTGACTACCATATTAAGTCAAATGCAGCATTATGCAGTTTAAAACAAAGAATTTATTTAATTTTAGAATTGGAATTGCTTAAATTTATTTATATGGAGAAATTTATATACATGTTGAGTATTTTATAATTAGGCTTTGCTATTTTATGTCTGAAAAAAGTAAGCTTGGGAGATTAAATCTCGAGCAGTAATTAATTTTTTTGAACTGCATTGTGATAGTATAAATTCCATTTTTTACAAACATTATCGAGTTAGCTATTAGGTACAAAATTTATCTAATGATGGTTTCTGCACTTGGTATAGATTTGCGTCTATGATACTCATTGAATGTAAAGCTGATATTGAATGGCATAATTAACATTTCTTGACAAACCAATTAGTAAACTTAAGCATCCTTTCCAAAAAAATTAGACTTTAAATAAACTCTTAAATCAAACTGGTATTTTTTAATATTATTTTATAGTTTACAAAAAAGGGATATTAAAATTTATGGAAACTTATCTCCAGCAAGAAGTAAGATTTAAAAAACTGGCAGCTATTAACATAATTTTAAAATCTGTGATCATCCCTTAACAAAAGAAAAAGGGAAATAAAATGTGAATTAAGTTCTGTGTAACTGTATTAAAGGAACATTTTAAAAATAAATTTATAAAAATAATAGTGTCAGTAGATCTATTTTATAGACAGAGATATAATATTAAATCCTAAAAGTGAGTCGTTGGCCCTAGCATGTGAGTTTATAAAGCCAGCTAAATCACAGGCATTTGGGGTCAGTATAATTTGTTTCTATGGAATAAAATGCCAGTAAATGAGTTTTATAACATGTATTCACTCTTTGGATAAGTTAATATCAGTCTGACATGTCTCATTGCAATATATTGCCCTCAGAAAAATGATAAATTTCACATTGTAGAATAGACTTATTATGAGAAATTCATGCAAAGAGAAAAAAATTTATAAACAGGCAGCTAAATAACGCAATTTCGTACTAGTAACTATCTTCTGTTAATTAAAACTGGATGTAATAAGAAAATACCAAGACAAAAAAGTCTCTGTAAATTATGAAATGTCTTAAAAGATGAATATAACTCTTCCTTAATTGTTCATGTTATAACTTAAGTTTTTTTTTATAAAATTAAGATGGTCAGAAACTTTTGGATTACTAAAATTTGTATTATTTTGTATTTCTGTTATTTCCATTTTTTTTAAATATAATTTTGTATTTTACTGGACCCATAGTTGTTATTATGCCTGAATAAATTAATATATATTTAATGTTTTGCAAATAATATGTTTAAATCTTTTATAGCATCAGTTTTATGTAGTTTATGGAGTTTTTTCACTATTTATACTGACTGAAATAAGTGTCGTGTAATTGAATCAAAAAAAAAAAAGAAAGAAACATTGTTTCCATTTTACTTATGGGTCACTAATGGTCACTGTATCTTGCATTGTGTCTACTAAGTCAATCTTAGTGGCCTTTAAAACTCTTGCTAGGAAAATTTGCGACATTGAGAATTTTAAGGGTAGCATATCGACTGATGTGTTAAGCTAGGACAAGGAGTTCAGCTTTCCTTGTCTGTACAAACCCTACAAGCTAAAAGTGTAGGGTCTTTAATGCTACAACAAAAAGGCATTTTTTGTCCTTTATTTTTACATTGTTTTCCAATGGCAGACAAGAGTATTTGTCTACATGGTTTCCTGAATTGAAGGTTTAAAAATTTGTTCAGCTTGAATATATACATGTATATATTGAACAATCATGTTGATTTGGGATTTCTATAATATATTTTAATGATTGTTATGATTATACCACACTTTTTTTCTCTAATGCACACACAGCTCCAAAAATTTACCATTACATTGCAAATGTATTTCAGCCTCCCCCCTTTTTGTAGAAAAAGCTGACACAAATTTGTTCAAAGAGGCTTTGAGACCCACAAATTACACAAAATACATAATACTATTATATATAATATATTTAATAAGTACTGATATGTTATCTATTCTACTTTGGCAGACAGATGCTAAATATTTTTCGAAGCGTACATCGAGTTGCTTCCAAAACCCCCCTTTTCGGCATTTTGTCACCGAAAAAGCTGACACAAATTTGTTCGGGGGGGGGGTTTGAAAGCTGAAAATTGGACCGAAGACGTAATATTATAATTGATTTAATAATTTATATGTCACGATTTGTCACCATTACTATTTATATTTTTAATTTAGAGTTTTCTGTCCGGCGAGTGCCGAGTTCAGATCAAAACATGCCACTTCAAAGGGCATTTTAACCTGGTAAATTAAAACTATACAGTACAAAATTTCTATAAATGACAGGTAAATGTCTTAGGACTTAGCTGTATTTGATTTTATTGATGTATGTTACGACAGTGCTACGTACGATAACGAAAACTGAGACACTATCACGCTTACAAAAAACCGACAAAAAGTTGACCTTTAGTCACGTGACTGAAGTCGTTAAAAATCGGCCATTACAGGCGTTTGCTTTCCTACTGATTAGTTTAATATACAATTAGTATTATAAATTTGAAAGACATATTTGTCTTGTTTATTACAGCTGTAAGAACTAAAACATGTACTTATTCCCTGTTTTAATACAAATACCAAAACAAGAAATTACAAACATTTTTTGCAGAAATTGCCTGTAAATAAATTTGTTTTAGTGTGAATATGCCTTGATGTCACTTTCAGCTATTTTTCAGCTGTATCATGGCATCCAGTTTCTATTTGGGGAGGAAGCTATTGAGAACCACCTACCTTTTGTAATGGAAACTTTGTCTATAATTAAAAATTATTAGCAGTACACTGTATTTTGAAAATTTTATATATTGGCTGCAGGAAGTAAACTGCAACATAATTTAAATCAACACTGGAGGAAAATTGATTTTTCTACTACTAATTATTTAACTATTAACATAACTAATAATGTGGAATAGTTATATTTAGTGTTATTGTAAGAAACAATCTATCACATAACCAAGAAAATATACCTAAACAATTCTACATTGATCTTTGTTACAAAGTTGGTCCTGCCATCTTAATATTCTTGCTTTTTGCTTCAGACATCTAGATGTGGCATAATGAAAATTTTAAATCACTAATAATTTATGACATATCTGTAACTAACTATTGTATGGCATTCATAAGATTACAAAATATCTTCATACATCATAAATTATAGGGAATGGATGCTGTGATAAGACAAGTTGGTGTACATCTTGAGTATGAACCAGAATGGGAGGGTGCCTTCAACTTACAGCTCAAACAGGATGAAGTAATCACAGAGTTCATAGAATGGTGTGGATCTGATGTAAGCAGGTTTATTTCTAAATACTCTTTAAACTTGTTAGTGGCTTTTCTGTCATCATGATAAAACTTATAAATTTTTTCATTCGTTCATTCATGTATCTCAGATTATGTGATCGTTGCATCAATATTAAATGAATAAGTAATGTTCTGATTTCAGAGAAAAGTTCTGATAGCAGCTTTTAAACTGACATTAGAATTTTTATTGAAATGTAAAGACAAACCAGCTACAATGAAAAAGGAAGATAAAACAGGTTTGTTGTCATTACTGTATTGTACCAATATTAATTTAGATATAATAATACCTGTCTCTGGAATCATGGATTCTGGGGAAGGAAATTCTGGATGGAATGGAATGTTTATGCTGGCATTGGATTATATTATTTTAAAAATCTAGATTTTTAAAATGTTTTAACACTAGACTATTTTCACTTTGCAATTTGAAGTAGGGTGCAGTGCTATGAGTTCTTCATACAGTTTTAGAACTTATTCCTTCAGTTGTACAGAAAGATGGGAAACATATTGAAGTTATGCATCTGCAGTTATGTTATTATACCCCTCTTCTAAGAAGAGGGGTATACTGTACTTCCATCTGCAATATAACTACCGTAGATGGTCGCTTAAAAGTCGGTCCGCATATAAGTCGGGGGTCTTTTTGGGCCTAAAAAATCTGGTATTTTGCTGTTGACCCTCGTATAAGTCGGTCGGAAGACAGACGTGTTGACATGACTGAGGTCAGAATCATATAAAAATTCCAAATTTGTGAATAAAAATCATTATATCAGTAAGACTTCTTGTTTATTATTTGTTTCTCGTGTTTTATGAGTTAAATATTGCTTGTCATTTATCCTAAGTGGTTTGTTTACACTAGTGTACATGTGTTTTGAAAATGTAAACGTAGTTATCTCTCTGAATTTGCTATGACTAAAAACCATAAAAAAGACAAACACAAGTAAATATACAAATATTTTCGTAATATAGTTAAAGCAGAGTTTTTAAAATAAATGAAAGCTAAAATAAAAAATATAAAGGAATATGGTTTGTAAATTAAAATAATAATTGATGAAAAAACGAATCCTGCAGCATATATGTATCAGTTAGTTTATCTTGATTTTCGGTTTTCAGTTGTATCATGACATCACCGGATGTATTATGCAATACATACAAATAAATCGATACTTGTGTAAACAGTGGTAAATACGAATGGAAATATGGAAACTGGATAAAATAAACAATACACAAGTAAAAACAATCTTTATTAATGTCTTAAATATACTTTATTTAGTATAACTAATCACGTATCTGTCTATTTTCGTCGTTATAGTTGGCTATCTATGTACGGCCTTCAAACTTCAACCGGAATTCATTCCTTTTGTGGTATGACTCGCTTAAAAGTCGGAACCCTTCTCTAAAACCAAATTTTAACTCCCAATTTCCCGACTAATGTGCGAGTATGTAGGGTAACTCAGCAACTACTTATCACAACCACTTGAAATTTTATATTTGACCTTACCATGTGGTCCTTTATTGCAAGTACCGATTTTCACATCTGTTGCATATCTATTTCCTGTTTACCGACTTCGTCAATTTAATTATGTGAGTTGGGGGGGGGGGGGGGGGTAATTCTTGAAGAAATTTTTTCCTTTTTTAAGACTTAGGAACTTTATCATTTTTCAGTAAATGTGCCAGTACTGTAGTTGTGTTATCAAACTCTTACAGTTTTCAAAACAGATCCCTTAAATTGCACAGAAAGATTTCAAACATATTGTAGTTGTGCAAGTGCTATTATATAATTGTTCCAGAATTTTTATATATTTTTCAATAATTTTATAGACAACAATCTGACTCCATTTTTTTTGCACAAACCCCAAACTTTACTCAGATTAATTGTAAACCATTCCCCATTTATTAATATACTCAGTGCAACCTGACCATTTTTGACTTTTGTCATTTTTTTTTACTTCAATTAAAAAGAGGTAGTGCTATCACATCAGAAAAACTTCTCCTAAACTATTTAAACAACTGTACTAAACACACACAAAATGTTTTGTTATAAACTGTGCACTAGCTTTTTATGTCCCACCAACTAAAGGCGGGGGACATGTAGATTTTCAGTAAGTTGTATCATTTGTTTTTTTGTTTAAATGGGGATTATCGTCACTTTCAGCAATTTTTCAGCTTTATCATGGTGTCCAGTTTTTCATGGTGGAGGAAATAATAGTACCCAGTGAAACCACCAACCTTTCCATAGAAGAGCTGGCAATCCTTGCCAAGACAAATTTCTTGTTTATTTTGAGCTGATAGATTTCAATGGAAAACAGTTGGTGGGACAGACAGACGGATGAACAAACCAACAGAAAAGCTATTTGTCCCCCAACTTTTGTTTACATAAAAAGTTTATTTTTATTATTTCACCAAAAAGTTTGTTTTGGTTGAAACTCACATTCACATTTTGTCAAAAACTTTAAGATTGCATTAAACTCTTTAATAGTAACTTATGATATGCACCAGCAGTTTAATTTTGCTCAATATACATTTTGTCTTAGACTGGTGCAGGATCTACTTCAGCAGTATCTAGAATATGAATAATGATAAATTTAAATTAATTTACTAGTTAAAATGAAGAATGGGTCAGTAGTTTGTCTGCCACATAGAGCAGTGGGTGTGGCATTGTGGGTAGTTTGTCTGCCACATAGAGCAATGGGTGTGGCATCGTCTAAACACGTGACCACAGTTTCCTAAAGTTAAAAAACAAACAAATTATGTACATCAGTGGGATATCAGAAAGGAAAATTTGACAAATTACCTTCCTGTTATATTTTTGTATTAGTAAATAACAGAACAATTCAAAGAGTTTTTATAATGTATATTTTCACTCCATCTTGGTTTATATCATGTCTCTTTTATTTATCTATGTTTATTTTTAGTTTGTGGACATAAGACAAAATGTTTAAAGTATGACGTTTCTACTCAGCCTGTGTCTATCCATTTACCTTTATCTAGAATTTTAGCAGGTAATGATGTGTTTTATTGTAGAGTTTGAAAAAAATATGTGCTGGGCTTGCAAAGGACTTTTTATCAAATAGAAAAATCTATTGGGGTTTCAGAAATAATTATAACGGAGTAATTGTTTGTTGTTATTGGGTGTTGAAAAAAAAAGCCTCCAAACCCCCATTTTCTTGGAATAGCCCTAAATTGTTTTTATACTTCTTTTTAAAAGGGTTAAAGTTTTTGTAATGTAATTATTGATAAACAATTGGTATACAATTATTGTTATAAATTTACCTTTATTTTACCACAAGGAGAAAATATGATGTGGGAATAAAATAGTTAACAGTTGAACAGTTCTTGGAATTTTATTATTTCCATTGAGAATTTACAGTCATGTGAAAATTGAAACTTGATGATTCTTATCAAAGACTTTGTTTTTAGGTTTATTTTTACATTTTGGAAAGCATGGATTTGCATGGAATAGCCCTGAACTGCATATTGAGGTAAGAGATTATTATGTAGAGAAGGACATACAGCTACCTCATTATAAGGTATTTTCCCTTTTTTGCTAGCTCATTATATATGTAAATGAGACTCATATTCACCTTGGTAGAAAATTTTAGAATTGCTGTGTTGCAGTATTTTTTTAAATATCAAAATTCAGCCACGACTCGAAAGCTTCCATCTTGGTTGTTGTATATAAAGTAAATGAATTTTAAAACCTTGAAATTTGTTTTACATATTTGAAGTTTTTTCTCAAATTGAGGCATGTTCAAATTTTAGTGCATAGATTTTCAGTTAATATAAATGAATTTATATGTGGATTTCAAACCTTTATTTATCGAGTTTTATTTATGATGGAAAATTATAAATTTTAAAAAATCTTTTCATAATAATCGGTTAGAAAGAATTTACATTTTTCAATTTAAAATATCTATTTGAGCTGGGTAGCCAACAACATTCACTGCATTTAGCGGTATGAAGTTGTCTACTTACTTTTAGGGCTGAATATTCCACAAAATAGACAAAAGATTCCAAACTGTATTTATAAGTTTGTCCCAAAGAATTTTTTATGACTTTTAATAGGGGATAGTCAAGGGATAATTCATTATAAACATTAGTACTTAAAGCTAAAAATTAAATTAAAAAATTAGAATAGAAACCTGACCAAAGTGTGAATGTGTGATTAGTTTTATTCTGGATTAGACATTTTTTCAGCTGTCATTAAATGAGTCTATGTGGTTGAGGTAAATAGGGGGGAGGGGGGACTTTTCCTCCCACAATGCCATGATATAGCTGAAAAATTGAAAGCGGCATTAAACACCATTCAAACAAATGAGCAATAAATCAACTGATATGGCTGAAAAATATATGCTATTTAGATTGCTATTGTTATCTCTTTTGTCATTTTGTCATCATCTATAAAATTAACATTTCAAGCTTCTCTGAAACCACATGGCCAGTTTGAAGCCAAACTGGGTTACAATTTACATTGGTTGGTTTTTATCACAATTTATTAAGTTTTGTATATTGGTTTAGAAATTCAAAATGGCCATTTCAGGTTTTAACATAGGAACATATAGGAAAATGTTGGAATGCCTTCTTCACAGAAACTTTGAAGTTGACTGAAGCCATACAAATTAAATTAGATAATGCTCTGTTTTTTTGTTTTGATCCATAATCCAATATGGCTGACACCTCTGGACTTATTTAACATAGAAACATTTAAAAAGGCATCATGAAACCACTGAATCAATTGAAACAATATTTATCAACAATAATCACTGGAAGGTTTTTAATCTAACCAGAAATTCAAAATGACTTCCACATGAAGACAGTTTAATATAGTACACCCTGTAAAAAATGTTCTAATGTATTTTTCTTAGAATCTGCGAAGCTGGTGTGAATCTATACTTATATGAATGTTTATTGGATGGCCCTATTTTTGTTCTATTGAAAATCTAAAATGTCTGCTTCCACAAGAGAAGACTTAGTTTAACATAGAAGCAAGTGGAAAATATGTTTAGAAGGCTTCTTACCTGAAATCATTAGGTTGAAACCAAATACCAATGTTCATTGCATGATTCTCTGTGAACTTAGTGTTTTCTATACCAAAAGGACATTGAAAATGGCAGGCAATTAACATTAGGGAAATGGCTACTTTAATACATATATAAATCATGTGTATGATACAGGCTGTTGAGATTATAATGTTTATACACTATTTTGTATCTTGTGAAATTCATCATTTATAGTACAGGAAAAAATAACTTTTACTACAGAAACTGGATATGGCTGAAATAATAGAGCCTCCATTAAGAGTACAGGTAATGGTAGCCCAGACACAGGCTGGAATGTGGAGGAGGAATGGGTACTCTCTGCTCAACCAGGTAACTATCATAAATTGAAGATATAACATCCATAGAGAGTACAGGTATGGTAGCCCAAACACTGACAGGAATGTGGAGGAGGTATACGTAACTTTACTTAACAAAGTCACTATCGTGAATTGAACGTAAAATTAAGAGTACAACTAAAGGTAATCCAGAGACTGGCTGGAATGTGAGGAATTGGTCAGAATTCGAAAAAATGGGGACAAGATGAAAGGCATTTGATACTACCCATTCACCTACTTCTTGTAAGATAGAAATAATGATTCCAAAATTTAAAACAACAAAGTTAATCTACTTGCTGTTTTCATCTTTGATAGTCATACTTGATATTATTGCTATTATGCAGTATTTTCCTTGGATTTTTATTCTATCTCAGACTACTAGCTTGGGATGGGCCCATATCACCTCTCTTTCAAGATGTTGTTAAGTAAACAACATGATGTTACAAAACAGTGATCAACAGATTATTTTAGCTTTTATTTTTAGACTCGATGCATTTTCTAGTCCATATCTCATCTCAGGGCAGGCAGCTTTCGATAAGATAGGAAGGAGAAAATGGATTGTTTCAAAAAATGTAAACATTCCATAATTCTAGCATAATAAGATTATTTATACCAACTAAATTGTCAGAAAAATTCAAAGTTTAGTTTTACTTAAATATGTTTTACTTAAAATATTTTTTATCAGTATATCTTTGCCCATTACACTGAGTACATTCATCTTTGAGGTGGCAAATAAATAAGCAGAATACCTGTTGTTGTAGAAAAAAGGAAAAGAAATCAAATACATGTATACTAATTCAGATGTAACCCTAGTTTGGTACTTATATGATGAACAGTTTGAAGAAATAATATATGATGAACAGTTTGAAGAAATAATTATTCGTTGATGCATTTTTAACCATTTTTCAGATATTTTTCTACCAAAATGTGAAATGCAGAAAAGAAATGTATGATAAAGATATCTGTATGCTACAGGTAGGTATAGCAACAACAAGTCATTCATAAATTCTAAAGTAGGGGACCTCAGTGACCAAGTGGTTAAGGTACTATTGATTACTTGGCTTCTCAACACTGCAACAGAGTGTGCTGACCTCAAACCGTAATTTTACAAGGATTGATACTTTTTCCTGCCAATGTTAACGGTGGGGTGGGGGGTGGGGGTCGGGGGGTCCGCATGTAATCTGGCTTCATCAATTAGTAAATACCTTAGTGCCATAATATTCCTGAAAATGGCTTTGAAGACTATTCAAACAAAAACTCCAACAAAAATCAATTTGAAGGATAAATTTTGGGTTGTTAACCTATGAAAAGTATCAACTTTAAAGACATTTTTCATACCCTGCCACACATGGACTTTGTACTATGTTATGCCATTCTTCATATGAGATGGATTTTTTGCCATGAACTTTGTTCACTTCTACCAATTGAATTTTGTAATTGGAAATAGTGTGCTGGCATGTAATCATTCAGGTTTGATTTGGTTACCAAGCTATGTATGAGTTAATGAAATAATGAGTTGATTTATATGTTCTTGCTTTAAAAAAAAACCAAAAAAAAAATCAAACAAAAAAACCTTTTTGTTCTATGTAGTGTTGATGTCTATTTGTTGTTATTGTTGACAAACTGAGCTCCAGTTTAAGTTTGGCCACCAAGCCTTTTCTATCAATATTAAAATAATCATAATAATTTATGGAGGGCTACACAGGATGCAACTAATCTGAACTGACATTACCATATTAAGTGGTATATTAATATGATATGGATTATATGGAGTTACAGCCTCTGGAAAATTATATCACAAAACGGTTTCAACAGCTACACTATTCTGTCCTTTGTTTCAGAGATTGTGATCACCATTCAGTGTATACCAAAGATGGTCTTATAGAAATATGTACGGCATGATAATAGTTTTCTGTAAAATAAGGGTTAATTAAAAAAAACTCTAGATGTCGCCCATTTTTTTCCTTTTTCAAAATCAGATGTTTATACCACATTTTGACATAATTATCTATGATTTATAATCCTTATGCTTGATAAGTGATAGTTTTTATTATTTAAACATTATTGTACAACCAACAATGAATGATCTGTACATGAATGAGCACATGTTAATTATGAAATTTGTGAGAATCAACTGTGGTTTATTGCAATTTTTATCACTCAAATATCTTTATAAGATATGACTATTTGTAATAATAAAAATGTTCTTGTCCAGTTCATTTGGACATACATGTAGATTTTAAAACTTCTGTAAACAGTGGAAAAGTACTGAGTTGTCTATGAGACTTTTTGATGTTGTATTATGGCCGTAGTGTTGGGGAATCGGAAAATTTTCATAATCGATTATCGGAAATAATCGAAAAGACATAATCGATTAATAATCGGAAAATCTTTTTTAGTGTATCAATTAACATTTTAAAAAATCCAAAATATTCCCAAACCCTGGATTTGGTTTTTCCAGGGTATGAATAAATTTGTCTAGTCTTGTAGTTGTTGTTATTTGGGTCATGATCGACCGCTTCGACCTTGTCCTCCATTTTACTATACCCGGAAACGGATCGGACAGGTTAATTACAGAACAAAACCGGACAGAATTGAATTTCCGTATTTCGATCGGCGATGTCTGCGACATCCGATTTTTATTTTGAACATCGATTAGTAAGATCGGCGGGTGAAAAACGACAGTTTATCGATTGTAGGCGATAATCGTTCCATCACTAATTATGGGATGTTATTATAACACATGGGAGATATGGAGATACATGTACATTGAAAGAATGAAGGATTGGGTTTGTTATAATACATTTCAGTAAGATGCCATTTGTGTATTTTTCAGATTGGAGCTAGCATAATGGACAACAATGAGTTTCTGATACATCTGCTGAATAAGTATAATTTGTTATCTTGGGTAAAGTAAGTGTAATTTATATAAGTCGAGAGAATGTGTTAAACAGATTTGTTTCCTACAAGTCTTTTTTCAATAAATCCTGATTCCTGGAGCACTAATTTCTTTGAGAAATTCCCACTTGTGTAAAGATTCATATGATAAGAAATTTGTAGAAATGACCAATAATAACTCCAACCTAAAAACAAAGTTAATTAGCATCTGTGTGAAACAGTTAACTCCAGTACAAAGAATGCAAATAGTGGAAGCCATATGTATATCTAATAGTGAATATTATTATAAACTATAAAATTGCACAACATGCAAAAATTTCTTTCAAATGAATTTATTTCAGCAATAACCATACAAAGTAAAAAAAAATTCATAAGCAAATCTTTAAAAAAAAAACACTATCAAATGGTATGGAACAGAAAGATATCCTCAAATGTCTTCATTGACTTGAACTACTGTTACCTTTAATAATTTTTTATCACTCTTTTGAGTTTGAGTTATCATAGTTATACTGTAATCATTCTGACAGCTGTGTTTTGTGCAGTTAAAAAGATTAGTACAGTACAATACAGACATTAGTATATACCTTGAGAACTAATTATTTGTATGTCATATCTGAAAAAAATAGTACAAAATGTTTTGAACAGCACTTTTATACACTTTTTAAGTGCCAACGTTTAATTTACAAATAATTTTATTAGGATTTTTTTTTTAATACACGATAGATACAAACTGATCTTCTACAATAGGAAATACCTATTTAGAAGTAAATTATACCTGTAAATAGTTATGACATTTTAGGGGAAAAAAATGTCAACTCTTTTACATGAAATTTTGAGGGGGAAAAACCATACAGAATTAAAAAGTGCCACTTACTGGACCTTAATATGTACATAAAAATTTCATTAAAATTGTAAAGAAAACCTTGCTTTCTATTTTTCTAGTTTAAAAACATACATTGTATATTTAGAAGTGCACTTTGATTTATAACAACTTTTCTCAGTTATTCATTGGACATATCAGTGTTTATCTGTAATATGTTGATCACTGAATACTATTTGAGT
The DNA here is from genome assembly GCA_944474755.1 of Limnoperna fortunei. NCBI lineage: Eukaryota > Metazoa > Mollusca > Bivalvia > Mytilida > Modiolidae > Limnoperna > Limnoperna fortunei. The sequence continues at coordinate 39,383,387 of OX104113.1, forward strand.
GATCTTGCAAACCTTATTGTTTGTTGTTTTCACAGACAAGAGTATGACACACCTACTGGGCAGGACGATATGGTGAGACAGACTGTTACCTTAGCAGAGGAATTTCTTAAACTTCTTATTTCAGTTGTCAGTGAGTATATACTATCATCTTGCATTTATATATAATTTTAGAAGTATCAATTTTATCTTTGCAAATAATTTTTTTTTAAATTGAAAAAAAATCTGATCTTTTGAATTTTGCTAATAAAAAACAATTTTAAGTGTTCAAGGTGATTTCTTAATCTCTTTTCAAAGGCGAACGATATGTTCTTGGTGTAGGAAGAATTCAAGAACAAGATATTATTAAAAGGGAGATAATCCATCAACTGTGTATTGCACCTATGTCTAATAGTGAACTTGCTAAAGGATTGCCTGAAAATGTGAGTGTTTTATGTGAAAATGTGTACCTTCTCAAGTATTATTGATGCTTTAGCATGCTTCATACTTTGAAACATTGCAGAATAGTACAAAATTCTATCTGAATGAACAATTTCAAAATTTTTCAAGTATAGAAAAAAGAATTATAAGATTATATACATTAATTTTACAAACAACAACTTTTTGGCAATTTTGGTTTGTTAATTATACTACAATAAAAAATACAGTTTCTTCTGCTAACAAGTTTGAGTTAAGGGGTAATAAATTTGTATAAAATTTAATTTATCTAAAGGGGTTATAAATTTGTATAAAATTTAATTTATCTAAATTGCTATATATATACGTTGCCTTTTACTTGTAATAATTTTCTTTTCCATGAAAAAGCTGAATGTCAACAACATACACTTTATACTTGTAAATTAAACTCTTTATCAAAGGTTTTGGTTATGAAACAATGCGAAACAAACTCTTTATCAAGGGATTTGCTTTTGAAACAATAGGAAACAAACTCTTTATCAAGGGTTTTGCTTATGAAACAATGCGAAACAAACTCTTTATCAAGGGATTTGCTTATGAAACAATACGAAAAAAACTCTTTATCAAAGGTTTTGCTTATGAAACAATTTGAAACAAACTCTTTATCAAAGGTTTTGCTTATGAAACAATACGAAACAAACTCTTTATCAAAGGTTTTGGTTATGAAACAATACGAAACAAATTTTTTATCAAAGGTTTTGCTTATGACACAATACGAAACAAACTCTATCAAAGGTTTTGGTTATGAAACAATACAAAACAAACTATCAAAGGTTTTTGTTATGAAACAATACGAAACAAACTCTTTATCAAAGGTTTTGCTTATGAAACAATACGAAACAAACTCTTTATCAAAGGTTTTGGTTATGAAACAATATGAAACAAACTCTTTATCAAGGGTTTTGCTTATGAAACAATACGAAACAAACTCTATCAAAGGTTTTGGTTATGAAACAATACGAAACTAACTCTTTATCAAAAGGTTTTGCTTATGAAACAATATGAAACAAGCTCTTTATCAAGGGTTTTGGTTATGAAACAATACGAAACAAACTCTTTATCAAAGGTTTTGCTTATGAAACAATACGAAACAAACTCTTTATCAAAGGTTTTGCTCATGAAACAATACGAAACAAACTTTTTATCAAAGGTTTTGCTTATGAAACAATACGAAACAAACTCTTTATCAAAGGTTTTGCTTATGAAACAATACGAAACAGACTCTTTATCAAAGGTTTTGCTTATGAAACAATACGAAACAAACTCTTTATCAGGGGTTTTGCTTATGAAACAATGCGAAACAAACTCTTTATCAAGGGTTTTGCTTATGAAACAATGCGAAACAAACTCTTTATCAAGGGATTTGCTTATGAAACAATACGAAACAAACTCTTTATCAAAGGTTTTGCTTATGAAACAATATGAAACAAACTCTTTATCAAAGGTTTTGCTTATGACACAATACGAAACAGACTTTATCAAAGGATTTGGTTATGAAACAATACGAAACAAACTCTTTATCAAAGGTTTTGCTTATGAAACAATACGAAACAAACTCTTTATCAAGGGTTTTGCTTATGAAACAATACGAAACAAACTCTTTATCAAGGGTTTTGCTTATGAAACAATGCGAAACAAACTCTTTATCAAGGGATTTGCTTATGAAACAATACGAAAAAAACTCTTTATCAAAGGTTTTGCTTATGCAACAATATGAAACAAACTCTTTATCAAAGGTTTTGCTTATGACACAATACGAAACAGACTCTTTATCAAAGGTTTTGCTTATGACACAATACGAAACAAACTCTTTATCAAAGGTTTTGCTTATGACACAATACGATACAAACTCTTTATCAAAAGGTTTTGCTTATGAAACAATATGAAACAAACTCTTTATCAAGGGTTTTGGTTATGAAACAATACGAAACAAACTCTTTATCAAAGGTTTTGCTTATGAAACAATACGAAACAAACTCTTTATCAAAGGTTTTGCTCATGAAACAATACTAAACAAACTTTTTATGAAAGGTTTTGCTTATGAAACAATACGAAACAAACTCTTTATCAAAGGTTTTGCTTATGAAACAATACGAAACAAACTCTTTATCAAAGATTTTGCTTATGACACAATACGAAACAAACTCTTTATCAAAGGTTTTGCTTATGAAACAATAGGAAACAAACTCTTTATCAAAGATTTTGCTTATGAAACAATAGGAAACAAACTCTTTATCAAAGGTTTTGCTTATGAAACAATATGAAACAAACTCTTTATCAATTGTTTTGCTTATGAAACAATACGAAACAAACTCTTTATCAAGGGTTTTGCTTATGAAACAATGCGAAACAAACTCTTTATCAAGGGATTTGCTTATGAAACAATACGAAAAAAACTCTTTATCAAAGGTTTTGCTTATGCAACAATATGAAACAAACTCTTTATCAAAGGTTTTGCTTATGACACAATACGAAACAGACTCTTTATCAAAGGTTTTGCTTATGACACAATACGAAACAGACTTTATCAAAGGATTTGGTTATGAAACAATACGAAACAAACTCTTTATCAAAGGTTTTGCTTATGAAACAATACGAAACAAACTCTTTATCAAGGGTTTTGCTTATGAAACAATACGAAACAAACTCTTTATCAAGGGTTTTGCTTATGAAACAATGCGAAACAAACTCTTTATCAAGGGATTTGCTTATGAAACAATACGAAAAAAACTCTTTATCAAAGGTTTTGCTTATGCAACAATATGAAACAAACTCTTTATCAAAGGTTTTGCTTATGACACAATACGAAACAGACTCTTTATCAAAGGTTTTGCTTATGACACAATACGAAACAAACTCTTTATCAAAGGTTTTGCTTATGACACAATACGATACAAACTCTTTATCAAAAGGTTTTGCTTATGAAACAATATGAAACAAACTCTTTATCAAGGGTTTTGGTTATGAAACAATACGAAACAAACTCTTTATCAAAGGTTTTGCTTATGAAACAATACGAAACAAACTCTTTATCAAAGGTTTTGCTCATGAAACAATACTAAACAAACTTTTTATGAAAGGTTTTGCTTATGAAACAATAGGAAACAAACTCTTTATCAAAGATTTTGCTTATGAAACAATAGGAAACAAACTCTTTATCAAAGGTTTTGCTTATGAAACAATATGAAACAAACTCTTTATCAATTGTTTTGCTTATGAAACAATACGAAACAAACTCTTTATCAAGGGTTTTGCTTATGAAACAATGCGAAACAAACTCTTTATCAAGGGATTTGCTTATGAAACAATACGAAAAAAACTCTTTATCAAAGGTTTTGCTTATGCAACAATATGAAACAAACTCTTTATCAAAGGTTTTGCTTATGACACAATACGAAACAGACTCTTTATCAAAGGTTTTGCTTATGACACAATACGAAACAAACTCTTTATCAAAGGTTTTGCTTATGACACAATACGATACAAACTCTTTATCAAAAGGTTTTGCTTATGAAACAATATGAAACAAACTCTTTATCAAGGGTTTTGGTTATGAAACAATACGAAACAAACTCTTTATCAAAGGTTTTGCTTATGAAACAATACGAAACAAACTCTTTATCAAAGGTTTTGCTCATGAAACAATACGAAACAAACTTTTTATCAAAGGTTTTGCTTATGAAACAATACGAAACAAACTCTATCAAAGGTTTTTGGTTATGAAACAATACGAAACAAATTTTTTATCAAAGGTTTTGCTTATGAAACAATACGAAACAAACTCTTTATCAAAGGTTTTGCTTATGAAACAATACGAAACAGACTCTTTATCAAAGGTTTTGCTTATGAAACAATATGAAACAAACTCTTTATCAAAAATTTTGGGTATGAAACAATACTTTTTATCAAAGGTTTTGATTATGAAACAAACTCTTTATCAAAGGTTTGGGTTATGAACAAACTCTTTATCAAAGGTTTTGATTATGAAACAATTGTTTTCAACACAGTATACAGTGTTTCTTATAGTACATTGCACAGAATTAACATAATGTACATGGAACATGAATTTACTGATGAATTATTTATGCATGCATTATCGATTTGTGTGTGATTTTCAGAGTAATCATGAAACAGGGATTGAGGAGGTTATAAATGATATTGCAGTGTTCAAGTAAGTGTACCAATATAGTCTATATCGCATATCTTTATTTTGTCCAATATTGTGGTATTTATCTCATGATATGTGCATTCATTCAAACTATTTTTTGTATTTCTATACATTAGAATAAATATATTGTAAAACTGAATATTTAATAATGTTAAGGATTGTTTTCTTCATATATGATAAAATTAAAGTAATGCATTCATGCGCAGCAAGGAAAATTACAATTCCTACTTTATTCTATGTAGATTAACTTTTGATTCCGGTTTCATTTGTTACCTTTGAACTGAATCTTCTCTTTCAGAAAACCTGGTACAACTATAGGTGGAAAAGGAATATTTGAGCTGAAACCAGAATTTTACAGCAATTATAATCCATACTTCCATCATTATAGTCGATCTGAACAATCTAAGGTATTTTACTGATAAATGTATTATAAAATTGCTATTTATAAAAAAGGGTTTTTCCAGGAAAAAATATCTGTAGGGGTCTGAAGACTAAGTGTAATTGGTGTACTATCAGAATTTTAAAATCTATTTAATATATTTTTTATACAGAGATATATATTTTTTCACCACCTAGACAAAAACCCTAAAGGTCTAATTAGTTTAGAAGAGGTCAGCTTTGCTTCTTCAATTACAAACAACTAGTTATCTATTTACAGTGTTCTTCTCATAGTAGATTTGAATTTTTTGGTCTTCTTTAAATGTGAACACATGGTAGTTATTGATAAAATGCAGGTCATTCTTGTTGTATTTTCTGCGTAATGCTATTTTGCAGTACTTTCCTTTGATCTTTATGTGCGGTATTATTCAATCTTACTCTACTAATGTGAGATGAGCCCATCTCACCTCACCTGGGATGATATAAGAATGACAAAATCTTGTATAATAAAACGTTAAGAATAAATATAGATAATACCAGCAATATGGAATGATAATCTTAGTATTTCACTTTTCAAACAGTCTGAAGAAGCACAGATGAAGAGGAAGAAAGATGCCAATGAAGACCAAGGTATGCTCGAGTTCAAATTGTTTTACCAACTGACATCTGTGAAAATTGTTATAGTATACAGTTAAAGCCTTGCAAACATCTGTGTTGAAACTGAGACCATTATTTAAGGATTAACTACAAAAATATTTTCTCCATCGAGGGATAACAAAATTTCCATTTTGCACATTGTATAATAAGCTACATGGATTATGTTAAATGTGCACCACGGAAAATTATGTTATCCCTGGATAGAGAAAATATTTTTTGTAGTTTATACTTATAAATAAATTAAATAATAGAAAATACTCAACAATTTTGTTTTTGTAACTGGACATTTTAAAAAAAAGAGATCAACACAAAAACTGTTAGTTTCCCGTGGAGTAATATATGACATCAAACGGTGCATGTCTCCATGACAATCAAATTTGTTTTCCATCCTCTGATAGAAAATATTTTCCAGCCAATCAAAAGTCAGTATTCTCGCAAAATTTATTTATTTAATGATAAATGGATTGAGTGACATGGGAATTTTATATCAATTGTAAGTGTGGAAAACAGTTTAACCATATCAAACACAATAAACACAGAATTGCATCCAATTAAATAAATTATAAGAACACACCTTTTGTTTTTTAATACAAATCTTAAAATACTGGTTGGACTCATTTTTCAGATGGTTTGTAAATCTGTAATAATTATTTGTCTATAGTTAAAATATACATAATTTTAATACTTGATACTTATGTTGAGAATATCATATCTTTTCCCAGCATTGCCTCCCCCAGTTCCTCCAAGAGTAGAGCCATTATTTCAACCTTTAGTTAGTTTGTTACAATGTGATATTATGGTACACATCATGCATCTTGTTCTACAAAGGACTATCGCTGTGAGGTCAAGGTCATGGTCAGAAGCTCAGGTTGATAGGGTAGGTAATGATAATAACAGTTACAGTTTGGCTTAATTTATACACACGACTTTGTAAAATAATTTTCCAAATAATATGTATTGTTTTGCTATTTAAGTCTGTAAAGACTGGTTACTTTCAACTTGCCATCATGGCTTCAGTTGGATATTAGAATCATTCTCTCTTTTCCACTTTCAGTTTTAATATACAGCATATATTTCTATTTATATCTAATGTTTTAATATTTGGATATTATTATTGCTTATGTCATAATAATTTAATTTGCTTTGTAAGCTGAAATCTGATTGGTTAATTCAAATAGAGCAACCCATATTAAAAGCTGTAACTTGCATGACCTTTGACCTATTAATACCCCTTTAAAATTCAAATAGTTCCATGACGTCATCAACGTTTTTACCATAAAAGTTGTTAAAATTTATAGTTAAAATTAAATTATAAGGAATATTTCAAATTTCTTAACAGGTTATACGATATAATATAGTTGGGGTCTGTTTACACCACTCGTAAACCGCTTCACAGTTTATTAGGCGTAAACAGACCCAAACCATATTATATCGTATAACCTGTTCAGAAATTTGAAGTATTCCTTAAATAAACAACTTTAAATAATCAAGTTTATATATACATATGACATTATATTTGGCATACATTTATTACAATGAAACTTGAATTAGCTTGTTTTTTTTAAGGTTTTACATTTAGTTGGACTTGCCCTACATGAACAGAGACGAGCTATTATGGAGGGTAACCATAATTTTGACTTCTTATCCAGGGCATTAAAAGGTTTGTTTCTGTATTCCAATCCTAAATTTTATTAAAAAGGTTTTTTAAACTAATGATCAGAAAAATAAAAATAAATGTTAAAAAAGAAAATTTAGCAAAATAGATGTTTTCTTGTATAACTATAATGTTGTGTCATACCTAATTAATGTATTATATGATATGTAGAGTTGCCCCAGTTGTATTGATAATCTAATAGACACGAAATTTAAATAATATGCTTTGTGTTTATATTAAATAACTTATTTTTATTAATTGCAGATGATATGAATATATTGACTTTGTTAGAGGCATTAGTTGCAGATCACCGTAATGTTTCCCATGACTGTACCAAAGACCTACTTACTTGGGTTGTAAAGGTATGTACAATCCAGGCACATTCGTTATAACAATGTTTTGTTCTTAACGGTAGCTTATAGCTTCCAAAGTTTTAAAGTTAAGAATATAGCCAGAATAAAAAATATATAATTAAATCTGATAAGGAGTTTACCAGAAATGTTTGTTTGTGAAGGAGTTTACCAGAAATGTTTGTTTGTGATGGGCAGAAGGCACATCTTACAACATTTGATAATTGGTAATTGATTTTGAAATTATAACTGACAAAATTAGGGCATTATAATTTAAAAGTATATGAATGGTGGGTACAAATAAGAGGTACCACCAACCCCCTCCTTAGATTACACACATGGTCTTCAGGCCACTTTATTCTATGACTTCAAAGTACCCTATCAAAGGGTCATTTTATTTGTACACACAACAATACAATTGTTATATGTAACAAAATGATGTCATAACAAAACTTTAAGATACTAATATGCAGAATGACTATTCCACTGTGATCATATTTAATTATTTTTTGTTAATATTATATACCGTAGAATTTTTTTTTCATGTTGATTCAGTTTTCGCTATATTCGAGGTAAAAGTTGCGAAAATAAAAACGTGCAAAATATTGAGACAAATGATAGAGTTATTTATGATTACGGATCGCGAAAATAACATTACGTCAAAATAAACTCACACGGTTGATCAACAAAAACACGGAATTTTCACCACGCAAAAAAAAAACCCACTTATACAGTATAGCACATAAATAGATAACCAGCTATTTTAACTATTTCTAGTTGTGATATTCTTAATGAGAGTACCTTGCAGTTACATGGGTTTTTTTTCAGCAATTTATTGAGGTCAGACAAATGACAAATTCTACAGTTAATGTGAACTCTATAGATCAGTTGTCAGCCAGCACTAGACATGAAATAGAGTCAGCCAAGAAAGAAAAGGCTCAAATAGCTGCAAAACGACGAGAAAAAATAATGGCAAAAATGTCTAAAATGCAGAAGAATTTTATCAAGGACAATGCTGATCTATTTGAAAGTACTGATGCAGAATTAACGAAATCTTCCTCAGACATGGATGTCAGGTATTTGTTTGTTGTGACTGAAAATTTGGTGAGCTGTTGTCATCACTTGTTATCTGTCATTTGTCCATCTATCCTTTAACTAGATTTATCTGAAACTATAATTCCAAATGCTGTAAATGTACTTATTTTTGCAGTACATTAAAAGCAGCAAAAAACAGTCCCCCTAACGTGCACAAATTAAATGATTTCTAATGGAACTAATTTTAAAACCACAAAAGTATTGGACAACACATGATTTATGAAAATAATTACCCAGAAAAATAAATGCATTTACAGTATTGTGGGGTTTTTTTGGGGGACAAATAGTGTCTGTGAGGTCCTGTACAAATATTTTTTATTTCATCTTGTTGGGCCTCAGTTGCAGAATGATCAAGGTAGATACTGTTGATCACAATGTGTCAGCACTAGGTTTGTTAGTTCCAGCCTGACTTTAGGCAAGGTATGCTGAACTCCAATAATAACTAACAAAATATGCCAGTTTTCTTGCGGAAGGTTAGTGGTTCTTAAATAGACTGTTACCTTTTATAGAATGGTAGGTTCTTTACAAAAGTCTTTATTAAATGACATTTCGTTAAAATTTTACAAATCTTACTTTGCAGGAGGATTTTGGCATGAATGATTTTTCCCTACTTTTTGAAGAAGAAATGTCAAACAAAGGCTCCTATTAGAAATCCTATTTTTCGATTGGTAAAACAGTCTTTTCGTCTGAAATTATGTATATAATGAATGGAAGATATGTATTGAATATAAGGTTACTATTACTATGAATAGACCAAAATTAGTTCTAGAAGACGTTTCCAGATTATACCTTTAGAACCTTAAATGGAAGTCAAATAAAGTTTATTTGAATAATCATGTGTATTTAGAGAAATTTGTGATCAATACATCAAAGTGAGAGCTACTCAAATAAGTTAACAAAAGGTGGTTTTTCAGTTATACATGTACCTCCAGTACCCTACAAGTGAAAGGCAGCAAACTTAAAAAGAAGCTTGGGTTTTGTGAGGTTGCAGACTAATTGTGTTGTTGTAATATTTCAGTGCACCTGACAGTAGATTTCCTGTAGCATTAGGTAGACATCAGACCTCTGTAGGGTATGTAGGTGTTCAACATGTTACATGTATTCTGTGCCAAGAAGAACAAGATGTTCGACACAATACCAGAGCCATGGTCTTAGCTGCCTATGTTCAGAGGTATAACTTTACCTGCTGTTTATGTAGTCAAGTTTTATTGTTATGAGTAATAAGCTTCCATAATAATATTTTCACGTTAAAAAGGTGGTTTCATAATATTAGCGCTTATAAAATGGTATCCTATTGATGCATTATCTAATGTGCTTATGACAATTAATGACCTACAGATTTGTTCTAAATTTACAATCTGCAACTCCCAACTATAATCTTTATTATGGAATTGTTCACATTTTTGGCCAGGTTGCACAAAGTGCAAAACAGGTTATAATACGGTGAAGTTGTGCTGGTGGGTGGGTGTCAAGTCCACCTACAGTTTTAAACCCAGATCTCTGAAGTTTCACAGAAAGATTGCACATGTACTAAAGTTGTGCACCTTCTATTATGGAATTGTTCCAGGATTTTTTTCCTAATTTCCAGACTTGGGAACCGAGTCATTTGTCACCAAATTTTACCAAAGTGGGTACATATTTAGTGCAATCAACACCTCTTTCAGATTTCAACCCAGATCCCCGAATTTTCATAGGAAGATTGCAGGCATTGAAGTATGCACCTGCTATCATGGAATTGTTTGAGGATTTTTTTCCCAGACTTGGGAACTTTTTCATATTTCAGAAAAATTTTCTGTATAGGGTATCTATTTTGTAATATAAAATCCTCTTACAGCTTTCAACGCATAGTCTTGAAACCTTAAGAAAGATTGCACACATATTGAAGTTGTGCACCTGATCTGAAACTAAAGACATTTTTTAGCACATTTTATACATGATGGTCCTGTTTTTGTGTACTTTGTACACTACATTTTTTCACACAGACCTGAAATCTTCCAACAAATTGTAAACCATTCCCCCATTTATTAAGGCACTTGTTTTGCATCCTGGCCATTTCAGATTTTTGTCATTTTTTCAGATCCACAGTGCTATCCCAGAACAGAAGTAAAGTGTTGTTAAATGGTGAGAAACATGATCCCACTTTCATGTCATCAGATCTCAACACAGGTGTACATACCAACTCATGTGGTCATGTGATGCATGCTGACTGCTGGCAGAGGTAAAAACTGTATTATTATTAAAGTATTGAATTAGTTACTATGATATACAGAACAATTAATTTAAAATCCTGCTAATTAAATAATCTAATTAGAATTAAAGCTGCTCACAAAGAGCAGTAAGCTCAACAGCATTATATATGTTGTGATCCAAATTGGCCTAATGCTTATACTCAATATTTATTTTTTGTCTATAAGTCAGGAGGTGAATTTTAATAGAAACGTTCTCAAAATATAAGAAATATATTATTGCAAGAAAAATAATATTGTTTTAACACAAATTTGCTTATAAGTTGTTTGCATTCTTATATATATTTACAAAATAAAAGCTCGTTACTACCCCTTGTATGACATTCATGTGATATCACCCACTTTTGAAAAAGATGTGATGGGACCAGTAGATCCTGGAGCACTATCAGGCTTTTAGGAAGTATCCTCATGAATCATAAAATGTGAAGTGCTTTTATTTAGGCTGCACCTATATTTATATTATAGTAATCCTGATAAGAAACATTTTTTAAGTTTCTGCTACTTTAGTTACAATAGTCAATACATTACAACATTACTTCATATGATATATTTTAAGGTTTTTTGATGCCTTGCTGGCTAAGGAGAGACGAGGACGTCCATTTCGATTTCGCCCTAGTTTAAGTTACAATGTAGACAACATGGAGTTCCTCTGTCCCCTGTGTGAATGTATAAGCAATACTGTGATACCTATTGTTCCTGCTCTGTGTAGTCTTTCAAAAGAAAGGTAGGTCACCATTTGAAATAACATATAATGCACACAGATGACTGGGAGAATAAATTGTGTTCTTGCATGTGAACCAGATTATTGTCAATGCACATTACTAGTCAAATTTATAGTGTTCTATGGTGTGGACCAGATTATTGTCAACACAACTCATTCATTATATTAATATTGTTTTAGGGTGGAAACAGTATTGTCTGTCAGCACTGGGGTTGTAAGTTAGTTCCAGACTTTATATGAGGTGTATGCAACTTAATTGATGGGTATCCAGTTGTCAAGAGGTTCTCACTGGATTTTCTGGCTTTCTCCTCCAGATAAAATTGGATGACATAGCATGCTGAAAAATTGCTGAATTGCATAAAACAGATACTTGAACATCAAGCAAATGATTTACATATTTAAAACATGCATTGTGGCACTTATAAAAAATGTGCTAAGATGTTTCAATATGTGATATAAGTCAATATTTACATTTTTAGACAGGCACATAATTGTATTGAAACATGCATTGTAGTACTTTTTGCCTTATTATGTAAGTGTCAGAAACTTTTTCTTTCAGACCTTTTCATTTTGTAGAATGTTTGCATTACCCTATCATAATAATACAATGTTGACCAAGGTTTTAGAGCTAGTTAACTTTCATTAAATATATACAATATTTGTTTACAGTGATCAGAAGAATATCTATTTAAGTTTTAATGATTGGATTGATGGATTACAGAAGACTGTACAGAACAGTATGGAAAAAGCAAAGGAAAATGAGGATGCAGGTATGCTAGTGTTATGGAATTTACTGTGAATAATTTCTGTAGAAAGTTAAGTAGTATGTGAATTAATGAGCACAATGGTAGTAGCATATGTACCAATCCAATGTGTCTGTAGGGTACCACAGATGGATTGGTCTGGAGGGTACCACAGATGGATTGCAAATAAGAAGTTAAATGTAAAGTTTTTTGGTGAAGTAATAATGTATTGAAAACATGTTGGGCATTAAAAAGTAGATCGGAGGGTAGGATAGAAGTTTTAAAATAGTCTCACAACCATGATACTTATTTGTAGTTTGTTTAACTAGTGGGCTTTTTTAGCAATGGTTACCAACAATTCCTGTCATAAAATAAAAAATTCCTTGGTCAAATGGAATAGCCAACATCATCCATTAGCTTTAACTATGATGCAGTATAAAAGTCAATTAATGTCTAGAAAATTATTCTGTTTTATGTAAAATTAAAAATATATAAATTCTTGTTATAGTTATTGTAATGACTGCTAAATCTCAAAAGTTTTTACCTGGTACTCAGACTTCCTCTCCAAAATGAATGCTGGACATCATGATATATCTGATAAATTACTTATAGTACAGGTTTATGTTAATTCATCACTGTTTCAGATGATTCCTTGTTATTTAAACCTTGTCCATTACCAACTGTAACCAAGATGTTAGCAGAGAGTGTTGCAAGAAATTTCCAGTCTCTGTGGGATTATGTTAGTGATGATTCTAGGTAATTAATACATCAGTTATGAGTGTTTTGATTTCCAGTTGTATTAACACAGGTCAACTTTATTCCCCATTCAGTTGTTGTATTTTTCTTTGTGCCGGTTTTACTGGTTTCCTTGTGTTTTAACAATACGCTCTATGCAGAAAGTGCAAGTTGGTTGTAGAACCAGTGTACACAGGTTCGTATTGATTATTGTCCTTTGTAAAACAAAATGGCGTGAACATAAAATAAACAAGACATTTTGAGAAACATCACAATTTCCAACATGAATGGCAACAAAATCGAATTACGACACTGAAAAATGGGTCATTGACACTGACAACTATTCAAATTTACACGGCAATCTGAACTTTGCTGCTTAGCTGTTTAAAACATCTTTTATCACTTCAAAGTTAAGTTTAATGTTTCGAAGAAGCTTGATAATTGAAATCAATTGACAATTGTCTTTTCTTCAGACAGGTTTTAATTATTGTTTAATGACTTTATAGAGTCGATAGTCATTTTAGACAGGTCAAAACAAATGGAAAACACTGTCTTTGGTCGCCAAAGACAGGGAGTTGTTATATAAAGGTACAATTAATGGGAAAATGCTTGGGAGGAATAAAAACGGTTGCATAACACAGGAAGTTGTTATATAAAGAAGGTTGCTAAGACAGGTTTGACTGTACATTTATTATGACAAGAAGACTTGCAGCCTGATAAAATTTAACTGTTTTCTTGTCTTTTTTCTTAAAATACAATAATATTGAGTAGATTTTTGTGTTTGTGAATGTTTTTATTTCCATCACTGTGAAATGTTTTATTTCTATAGAAAAATGTTGACACTCATGTAAACTCTAAGAAATTGATAGCATGGTTTGTTACTTCAATATTCATGCTGATCAGACTGTCATATATATAAAAATTCATAAATTTAAGCACCTGTCTCATATTAACAAACTTGGTTACTGTATATAAAATAGTTTTAGTAATCACTGTATATCAAGTAGTTTTAAAATGTATAGCCCACAGAGGTATTGGTTTTTTATTAACATATTTGAGTATTCTGTTTTGGATTAGTTTGATAGCTTTAATTAGTTAAGGTATTCTATACCAGTATATTTTCCTCTTTACAATGAATTTGATTTAACATGTATTTCAGTGATCATTTTTCTGATAGTATGAAGGACATGATAAAGAAATTTGCTTCTGATACATACTCTGTAAGTATCTGTAGATATATTTTGCAGATTTGTTTGTGGTGAATGCTATTCATTATGTGAAAATGCTTCAGTATCAACGTACAGTTAAAGTGACTTAAATATAAAGTAGTCCGAAGTTCAAGTTATAAGAGAGTGATGGTTTTAAAGAAAAGCTGAATTTGTTCAAATTAAGCAAAATTGCCGTAGTTTAGTGTCTAAAGCACTCTGTTCCTACTTCGTTTTGCTTTAATCTGTACAATAAAAGTTTGGTATGGTTTTTGTTCTTTTGAAGGGTGGGGATTGTTAGATTTTTTGGGTTTCCATGTTTCTAAATAGAAAAATACTGCATAAATAGACAGATAATATTGCATACTTAGTGACTTGGTATTAGGAGAATAGTAAGTTTGTTTTTCCAGATGTGCAACTACTGCTCCGCGGCAAAGCCAACAGCAATAGTTGTAGCTGAAGGAAAAATAAACTTACTATTCCCGAATATCCAGTCTGTAAGTGTTTTATTGTACAGAAAGGACAACAGACACAAAATATTGGCAATGATTGCTACCACATTAAAATTAAATGTAACAGAAAGGTAGTTTCAAGGCTTAATATATAAACAATTTAAAAGTTTAAAAAGGCACAACAATGATACAAAAATTAACTGGTCAATAGTTCTGAAAACTATTGAGTGGCCAAACAAAAAATGATCTTACCAGTCAATAGTTCGTTGCCAGGCGATAGTTCAGAAAATTGTTTACTACATGTAGCCAAATAGAAAATGGTTAAATAGCAAATTTATTGTAGATTTCACTTCAATGTAATTTATATACTGAGATATAATAAACAGTTATAGTCTTTTGTAGAGGTCAATATCAAATGCCAAAAGCAGTATTATTCACCAATAAATTGAGTTATAAAATGAGTGTACTGTGGTTTCATTTTTATTCGTGGGGTATTAATTTTCGTCGTTTTCGTGGGTGGGGACAAACCACGAAATTAAGAATTCAACGAATAATGATCTCTAGACACTCAATAATGACGGTAAAATGGCACGAGAAACTGCCACGGGACGGTTGATTACATGGATAATGTCGACTGATGTTCATGGTACATTGTTATATTGAGATGTGTTTGATAGAGGTGACAATTTTTCACTATGAACGACTTTAGTGTGTTTATGACACTAAACAGAAATGAAATTGATAAAAAAAACATTGTTGTATTTTTAATTGCGTAATCCAGTCAGTTATGAAAGTACTTCCTGTTGTGCCTTTTCTTTGTAAAGTGTTGATGTATACACAAATATTAAAATAATTTTCTCAAATAATAATGAATAGAGCAATCGACTGACACCTGTTATACTGATTTTCGTCTTTAAAAGCCAATTATTATAGTATCAAGTTTATTGTCAAACAAACAAACTTAATCTTTGCCCCAGGGAATTTACGACGAATTTACAATGAACTGTTTATTTAGATTGGTTTTAATACTATGAAATTTTTATTAATTAATATGTTAATTATGTTTATGGTTACAAAACACAATCTGTTTAAACTTTATAACTCACGTTATTTTAAAAACAAAACAGTCGGTAAGCCGTTTTCAAGATAGGTAGTTTACTATCACGTGATGTATGTATCGTGTGATTTTATTTAGGGCACTGTACTCGACGCACCCTTTTTAAAATCGTATAAATGGCATTAAACTGTATAAAACTCGACCCCCTTCTGTAGATTTATGTTTATTGTGCTTTCAACCACGGCACAACAAAGCACATGTTTCGTTTTATATTGTCTTTATTAAGCCGCCCTATTACGTTGTAATAAGCCGCATTCCCCTCTGTAAAGTTTCATGAAATCACGTGATCATCATTACAAGTTTCACATCCCGAGAGCGATTATATCTTGAAAATGGCATATTAGAAATGTACAGACTATGTGAATAACGAAAATGTATAAGCAATTCCCTCGTGTTGCATTTTTTATTTCCCGGTGCCACGAACCACGAATTAAAGAATCAAGAAATGTCTTTTTTCCCCCAACCACGAAAATTGATACCCACGAAAATAAATGAAACCACAGTAATTAAAAGATGTTATTGAATTCACCTGTCACACTGTTAACTGAAAGCATCAATATTGACAAATAAAACACAAGTGTGGTAATTGAACATTTTAGTTATCTTGTTAATTTGACTTATAATTAGAAATTAAGAAGTTTAAACACATTTACAGTTGCAGTTGTAATGTTGTTGGCCGTAATCAGTTAGTTCAGGGAAATAACTCAATATCAGAAGTACGATAATCCCCAAAATCAAGACATTTGGTCCAGATCTCCATACAGCTGTTACCAGTCTGACATCATTTTCATTGGAAATTGACCGACAGTGCAAAGAGTACTGCATAGACCAATACTTCACAAGTTGTCATTGCTTCAAAAGATGTTTTAATTTAAAGACTCAAAAAATAGTGAACAATCACCCAAAGCTTTTAATTTATAATAAATTTCGGGGTTTTTTTTAAGAAAATACCATTGTATCTGTTAAAAAGAAAAGTACATTTTTATCATTCAAAATGCTTTGACATAAGTTGACCTAATTTTCAGTTTGGTTTGGGAGTTGAACCAGATGAGACAAATCCAAGAGTTCCGCTCATGGCATGGAATACATGTGCCTTCACTATACAGTCTGTTGGTAAGTAAACATTTGTTGTAATTACGAGATTTGATTGATAAATTTATTGCAAATTATTTTAGTCAGCAATTTTTATTGGTTGTTTATAAGCTACATGTATAAGACAGTTTCTGTTTCTTGTAATTCTTAGATTTGGACAAAAAGTGTTAGAAGTTGATTGTAAGTGCATAGTGTAGAATCAGTTTTTGTCTAATGCTATGTTTCAGAGCAAACATTACAACAAGAACAGAAACCTTTGTTTGGCTCCCTGTCGTCTAGACAGTCAGATTGTTTGGCCTCTCTTGTTAGGTTTGCCGCTGTGTGTGGTCAGGTGATGAACTCAGATCTGGTCAAACAACATTGTCTGAAAGCACTCTCTTGTAAGTAATTAGATGAGAAGGAACTTTGTTTGTTTTTAACTGTATGTGACCCTGCAATTCAGAGACTTCTTCATTTTAATAATATCATTGAATTAATAAATCTTATAGCTGGATGTAAGAAATTCTCAGCTTTAAATAATAATGACATATTGTATTGGATGCTTAAAGGTATAGATAAAAAAAAAATATTCTCCAGAATGAATACAATTTTAAAAGCAATTACATGAAGAAAAAATTTCTCTACACAAAATTTTACTGCCTTAATAATTTGTTTTTAGTATTTAGTTTTGTGATTTGTTGGAATAATGGAAGAATAAAGTCCCATTACTCATAATGTAGAAAAAAATTCTAACGTTCATCTATTTTTACAAAATTTTAACGTGATAAACATCTCTTTTACATTATTTAAGCTTCAGACATTAAGAAAATATCTAGAAACGTTCTGTATTGAAAGTAATTTTTGTTTTGTCTCTTCGAAAATGCTTTAAGTTGCCACCATGATAATACAAGTCGTTGGTCTTTTTTCCATATAAGGATAACTGTGATCTAATAGTAGTAAAATCAGGCTAATAAGCATACTACAACACATTCCATGATAAGAATTACCATATATAAAATGTAATGTACATATACAACACCTTCCTGATGCAACACACCATTTGGGGTTCTTAATGTTTTTCAGGTAATAAATGTATTTAAACAGACACAAATGTCAATTCAGACATAACACACAGCAGGTGCTAAAAAACAGCAATAATTATCATTATGTTTCAATAATGATTGATTTTAAATACAAAAACCAATAAAAAAAAGTGACTGTCGAATTGTTTCAAGACTGTTCATTGCTGATTATATATACCCATACAACTGCTTTTTGACATCAAAGTGCAGGACGTGATTCACTCCTGCTCTGCTTCATTATTAGTAATGGCACTAAATGCATATCATCGTGCACAAAAAACGAGGGTACAATTATTCGTTATAAAATTTGAAATGTAACTTTTCTATTGTAGTTTTGATAATGGATTCACCTCAGTCTGTCGAGAGTATGTGTTTACTAGATATTGACCTTTTCCACTACTTGACTCTGTTGACAATGACCTTACCCTCACTTCATGTTGAAGGTCAGAGGTCACCAATATCAATCATTCCTACAGGAGGAATTAACAACCACCATGCTTTGGAACTTGTTTTTACAGCTCATTTGGTGCAGATTATGTTAGTCTGTGATACGTTTTCTCCTTGTAAGTTCTTTTTCTTTCATATACATTAGTATTTTGTTGTCAGAATTGATTTTATGTTGGAACACATATAAGCCTATATCTTCATTACACACAAACATTTATTTAAGCTGCCATCACCAGTTGTAAATAACACTTACTGAAAAACATCACACAATTAAAAAAAAAGTACAGTGAACACTGGTTACAACTAATTCGATTTAATGGAATATTTGACATCAAACTGGATTTCAATGGTAATAAACATGTCCACGTATGGTTTATGCTCGAGATAAACACATATTTGGTATACGACTCCGACTGCCCATGTTAGTATCAAATATACCAAAGCAACCATAAAATAATTGGTTATAACGACAAATTATCAAGATTTACCTGTGAAAGATTATCTTTGTCCAGCAAATTGATTTTTCTAGCGTAATTAACCTTGTGTAACAATTCTGTTACAATTCCATTACAAAACTAATCGATGATAGGGATATGGCTTCATTAAAAAGGTGTCAAAGGCTATTTAGTATTTAAATCTTCAAATATTTCATTAAATTATTGGCTTTAACAAGTGTGTTAAGATTGAAGAGGCACATCAGAAGCAGGATAATTACAAAAATCGGTCTAATGTAAATAATCATAATTTACAATTTACATATATATTTTTTTTGTTTAAAAAAAAGAAAAAAGGTTTTTAATTAAATATCAGCAAGAAAACAAGCATTTTATTTATTTTTTGTTATTAAGGTTGAGTATTGAGCAGACTTGAATGATTTTCAATAGGTGCAAATAAAAAAGGGAGATAATTAAAGTACAAAAAATGCAAATTCATTATAACAGCAAATTCAGTTTAATGTCAATGCTAACATTGTTGTTGTAAAGAGGGTTGACTGTAATTAACAATTTAGTGAAGTAACATAATTTCTTTGCACGAACTGTGACCCACATTTAACAAAGTCCTTGTATAAACCACAGTTTGATGCGAGTTGTTAGAATTTATAGTTTTGTGAAAAACTAATAAGAAAACCAACTTTAGGTTAAGGGCACGTGTAAGCGTTGTAGTTGGCATTTACTTGTTACTTAAACCTTGTTGAATATTCTTGTCAGGTGCAATGGAAATTGAAAGTGATGATGATGCAGAGAAATTACTGAAAACATACAATAATATCAGGCAGTTGGCTGGGTAAGATACCTATAGTACCTGTTGTAGTTTAAATATTAATGAAATGATATTACTGGTAATTGTTATTTAATTATTGACCTATTGTAGAATTTTGTTTATAGAGCATACATCAATTTGAATTTCTTAATTGCCTAGCATTTATGGCTATGCTTGAAATTGCCTCCTGTTTATGGCAGTGCTCTAAATTGCCTAGTGTTTATGGCAGTGCTCTAAATTGCCTAGTGTTTATGGCAGTGCTCTAAATTGCCTAGTGTTTATGGCAGTGCTCTAAATTGCCTACTGTTTATGGCAGTGCTCTAAATTGCCTAGTGTTTATGGCAGTGCTCTAAATTGCCTACTGTTTATGGTAGTGCTCTAAATTGCCTAGTGTTGATGGCAGTGCTCTAAATTGCCTAGTGTTTATGGTAGTGCTCTAAATTGCCTACTGTTTATGTCAGTGCTCTAAATTGCCTACTGTTTATGGTAGTGCTCCAGCTAGGATTGAAAATATAGGGGTACGTAAGAAGGGGGCTTTTACATGTATTGGGTATTTTGTAATGACTCTTTCCTATTACATGTACAAACCACTTACTGATACATAAAAATATTTTAGCCCCTTGTTTTTTCCTTAAAGACAATTGGATATAATATAAGATTAATAATAAGTCTAAAAATTAAATTACAATAAAACAGTGCTAACAATGAATGGCTCCGTAGTCAAAGAAATTCTTGACAGACATTTATCTTATTTGCTCATCAAGAAATATTTCTTGATAACATATGTTATACAAATCAGTTTGGATTTATTTTCCAAGTACAGTGGAATCTGCTTAATTGCAAAGCTTATTTGTCAGGGGAGATTTTGGTATTGTGGCTTTTGAGAGTAAATAAAAGGGGTATAGAACTATATAAACTGGAAGTAAACTTTGTTGACCTAAACCTGAAGAAAAACTTTGCCGACTTCATGCTTACCTCTACATACAGGTCATAAATACTTCAAACATGTTTAGTTTCTTTAAAAATTAAATAAAGAGCTGATATAAAATTAAAAAGCTTTTATATTGCTATTCTCGAACCATTTGTTTGCACTTTTCTTGGGAATTTATGGAATTGTTTACATACAAGTGTCTGTTTTTTAAATATGTTAATAACAAGGAATGTAAAAATTTGCAATTTTTTAAAATTAATTTTCTTAGATATGATAAAAAGCTATTTAACATTTATTATAATAGAATTAAATCTTAAATTTAGATTCAAATCTTAAACAAACAACCTTATCACAACTTGTATGCA
This sequence comes from Limnoperna fortunei, assembly GCA_944474755.1. NCBI lineage: Eukaryota > Metazoa > Mollusca > Bivalvia > Mytilida > Modiolidae > Limnoperna > Limnoperna fortunei. Next base: position 39,404,517 of record OX104113.1, read on the forward strand.
GATCAATTTTCTAAAAATAGTCAAGACTATGTTTACCTGTGCAAATGTAGGTCACACATCAAATGAACCAAAAAAATTTTACTTTATCATTATTTAATAAATATTAGTCATAAACATAATTAATTCTAATTTTCAAGTATGTAATGGATTCTTTTCCTTTTGTGCACATTATTTTAATCTAAAAATAGACAGGATTTGAAGGTCAGGCATAAATTTCAAAATGGCAAAGCCGCACAAAGAGTTACCTTGTGAGAATACGAAATAAAGGTACATGAAACATTATTAAGATTACAATGATTAAAAAGAACAACAAAATGTAGACTTTTATAAAATTTTATTTTATAAAACTAACTAAATATTAAAACGTATGTTCCCAGTACACTGTAATTATTACTGACATGGAAGATCGCTTTTCAAAGTACATTCAACATGTGTGTACACATTAATATCTGTTTGCAGGTAAAAACTAAAAAATTGTTTGTATATCTTGCTGCTTGGCAGGATTACTTACGGTCGTTTTTGTGGCAAATAGTCTAGGATTTTCTTTGCTACAAACCAAATTTTGCTATAAGTTACTTTGCTGTTAGCAGGTTCATAGAAAATTGTTTTGATGGCAAATGGTTCAGTGTTTTAAAACATTTTATAAATAAACAAATTTTGCAATTAAGTGGACTAAACTGTATATGAATAACTTCTACTGGTACCCAGCATGTATAATAAGACATATAAATACCTGTCACGCACATAGCAGGATAAAAACAATACATGAACATGTTCTTTGGTTTTGAAAAATCATTGTTTGACCATAAATCATTAAAGATTGCTTAGCTATAGCCAATTACTATGCACGTCCTCATGACTGTGGATAAAATTGTACTGTATGATAAATTGATTGTTATGTAACACCAAACACCTGTTATCAGCGCATCCGGTCAAGTATTGATTTGAATGACGAGGTTTTTAGTCTTTTGTTTGACAGGTAATAAAACACCTGCAAGTAAATACTCTCACCTATAAATAACATTTGCTTATGTACAGAATTCTTTGCAGCTAATTAAACAAACTTAGGTTAAAATGCCATAGCCACGTAATAAGTATAACAATGTAATTTACTAAGTCCATTTTTTGATTCATAAATTGATAACTGTTGATTCTTTTCCTTTTAATAACTGTTGAGAATTTGTTTTACTTTCTTCATAGTTTTTGCTTTTTTGTCTCGCCTGCGACGAAAGTCGCTGGAGACGAGACATATGTTTGGGAATCGGCGGCGGCGGCGTAAACACTTGACATCTTGCTTATTATCTTTGTAAGCCCAAGCCCTAGGTCCATCAATTTTGGTCCAGACGTAGCTTATGATGAGTACTTGCCAGTCAGTCACCTGTCACCTGACCTTGACCTCAATTTCACGGTCCAGCGACTACGTTAAAGTTTTTGGGTTACGACAGTTCCTCTGTAACTACGCATGGTAGGATGACAATATTTGGTGTATAGGTTGCTGATGACTAGTACATGACTGTCTGGTAGGTGTCACCTGACCTTGACCTCAATTTCACGGTCCAGCGACTACGTTAAAGTTTTTGGGTTACGACAGTTCCTCTGTAACTAAGCATGGTAGGATGACAATATTTGGTGTATAGGTTGCTGATGACTAGTACATGACTGTCTGGTAGGTGTCACCTGACCTTGACCTCAATTTCACGGTCCAGCGACTACGTTAAAGTTTTTGGGTTACGACAGTTCCTCTGTAACTACACATGGTAGGATGACAATATTTGGTGTATAGTTTGCTGATGACTAGTATATGACTGTCTGGTAGGTGTCACCTGACCTTGACCTCAATTTCATGGTCCAGCGACTACGTTAAAGTTTTTTGGGTTACGATAGTTCCTCTGTAACTATGCATGGTAGAATGACAATATTTGGTATATAGGTTGCTGATGAATAGTACATGACTGTCTGGTAGGTACCACCTGACCTTGACATCAATTTCACGGTCCAGTGACTACGTTAAAGTTTTTGGGTTATGGCTGTTCCCCTGTAACTATGCAGGGTATGGTGACAATATTTTGTATACAGGCCGCTGCTGATATTTAATGCTATTTATGTAATGCTTATGACGAAATTTATTTTCGTTACTGATGCGGAATGCAGGCGAGACGTTTTTCTGTGTCCACACTTGTCTGCTTTAATTAAAATAAGCCACTCAATACAATGTTTTTATACAGCACAAGCTAAAACAAAAAATATATGTATGAAGTAAGCATCTTTATTAAGTTCTCAGTATGGACGGTAAAAAGAAAAAAAGCTTTTAGATCTTGATACCAAACAAATCAAGTCAAATTCACCCTACTTTGAACAAGCAGACTATAAACAATGTGCAAAAAGGGGAACTTTTACATGGAATTTTTCTTAACAGAATAGGCTTAATGAAATGCAGATGATGCTCCCTTAAAATTTGTTATAAATAAATGCTACTGTTTTTCTTTTTAACAGCATAACTTTAGAGACAAGTCCTCAACCATGGCAGGTTACCAGGATGATCAGAGAAGCCTGTCTGCCTTTCCTACGATGTGCTGCTATACTGTATCATCATATAACCAGCATCCCTGTACCAAGTGTTCTACAAGGTAATCCTTGGTAACATTTCATGAATGGTTACTTTTAGTTGAATTACAAAGTTTTTAATAAATTACATACATGTTTGTTAATTGTTGATATCATTAACCTATAAATGCTTTGCACCTTTATACCTGTAATCTTTCAGACTTTGGTTTTTGTCTCGCCTGCGACGAAAGTCGCTGGAGGCAAGACATATGTATGGGAATCCGGCGGCGGCGGCGGCGGCGTAAACACTTGACATCTTGCTTCATATCTTTGTGAGCCCAAGCCCTAGGTCCATCAAATTTGGTCCAGAGGTAGCTTATGATGAGTACTTGCCAGTCAGTCACCTGTCACCTGACCTTGACCTCAATTTCACGGTCCAGCGACTACGTTAAAGTTTTTGGGTTACGACAGTTCCTCTGTAACTACGCATGGTAGGATGACAATATTTGGTGTATAGGTTGCTGATGACTAGTACATGACTGTCTGGTAGGTGTCACCTGACCTTGACCTCAATTTCACGGTCCAGCGACTACGTTAAAGTTTTTGGGTTACGACAGTTCCTCTGTAACTACGCATGATAGGATGACAATATTTGGTGTATAGGTTGCTGATGACTAGTACATGACTGTCTGGTAGGTGTCACCTGACCTTGACCTCAATTTCACGGTCCAGCGACTACGTTAAAGTTTTTGGGTTACGACAGTTCCTCTGTAACTACGCATGGTAGGATGACAATATTTGGTGTATAGGTTGCTGATGACTAGTACATGACTGTCTGGTAGGTGTCACCTGACCTTGACCTCAATTTCACGGTCCAGCGACTACGTTAAAGTTTTTGGGTTACGACAGTTCCTCTGTAACTACGCATGGTAGGATGACAATATTTGGTGTATAGGTTGCTGATGACTAGTACATGACTGTCTGGTAGGTGTCACCTGACCTTGACCTCAATTTCACGGTCCAGCGACTACGTTAAAGATTTTGGGTTACGACAGTTCCTCTGTAACTACACATGGTAGGATGACAATATTTGGTGTGTAGGTTGCTGATGACTAGTACATGACTGTCTGATAGGTGTCACCTGACCTTGACCTCAATTTCACGGTCCAGCGACTACGTTAAAGTTTTTGGGTTATGATAATTCCTCTGTAACTACGCATGGTAGGATGACAATATTTGGTATATAGGTTGCTGATGAATAGTACATGACTGTCTGGTAGGTTCCACCTGACCTTGACCTCAATTTCACGGTCCAGCGACTATGTTAAAGTTTTTGGGTTACGGCTGTTCCCCTGTAACTATGCAGGGTATGGTGACAATATTTTGTATACAGGCCGCTGCTGATATTTAATGCTATTTACGTAATGCTTATGACGAAATTTATTTTCGTTACTGATGCGGAATGCAGGCGAGACGTTTTTCTGTGTCCACACTTGTGGTAGAGAATAATAGTTTATATGATGTAATATTATTTTATAATTTGTATTTTTAAATTACTTGTGAAGAATTTTTTTCATACCCTGCTTTAAAGAAGAAGGGGTATTAGTATACTTTTTTACCCTTGTCCAACCATCCATCCATAACAAAAATTTCCGTTGCAGTTTTCTATGCAACTATAGCATGTACAAGCCTGATATTTTGTATATTGCTTTATCCTATGGTGCCATATGGTGTATAGCGATTTCATGAACCTTGATCATCTACTTCCTGTTTCCCGAATACTAAGATTTTTATACACATACTAAACAACTATACCTTGCAGAAGCCTGATATTTAGCATGTTGCTTAATCCTATAGTCCCATATGGTGTTAACCTGGGTCATCTACTTCCTGTTTACTGAATACTTAGATTTTTACACAAAGTTGACATATGTAAATTTTCATCCCAATTTTCCATGCAACTATAGGCTGCAGAAGACTAATATTTTGCGTATTGCTTTATTCTATAGTACCATATGGTGTACAGCGATTTTATGCTCTTTGGTCATCTACTTCCTGTATACCAAATACTTAGATTTTTACACATAGTTGCCATACATGCAAAATTTTGGGGAAAGGGGGGGGGGGGTATCACTAGTGAGCATTAGCTCATTCCACACTTGTTTTATTAAATATACATGTAAATTAAACAGTTTCTTCTTGGAAACCATTTTGTGATTTTGAGCATTGATGGTCTTTCTTTAATCCCTTTTGCAAATTTTGTCAAGCATTCCCATAGTTACCCGATTCAACAACAAGATTGGCATGAGTATTAAATTGGACACTGCTATTTAGAAGAAAACAGATAAAACCTACAAATGTTTTATCTAAAGCCCATAATATTTCTAGTGTTTGTCGATGCAGAACTAAATATGACAAACTATTCAATAAAAATTTTAATTAGAATTTGAAGATGATACAGTGAACCCTCGTTACAACGACATTCAATTTAACGGAATATTCCACATCCGACAGGATTTCTGTGGGAACAAATGTGTCCACATGTGGTTTATGCTCAATACAATGGAATATTCGGTTTCCGACTCCAACTGGGTATGTCGGTAACAAATATACCAAAACAAGCATAAAATGATTCGTTATAACGACAAATTGCAGCATTTTTTTTCATTTTGATAAGGTGATTTTCCATTATAAATTTTGACCTAAATTAGAACAAAAGTGCAGCATATGTTTTTCCGAATATCATTGTGCTTCATGAAAGAGGACAAATGTTTGTAAACAATATAAGATCCCTTTTCAAAAAAAAAAACAAAAATTATCGACTTACTGTGGAAAATCGCCATTTCAAAATCACCAAACCGCTGAATATTTTGAGGAAATAATTGTTGATTTCAAAATATAATTTTTTAGATGTACAAAGCATAAGCTCGACTGGTAAACAGTTTTTATTTGTCAGGCAAAAAACATCCACCAAAACAACCCGACTATTGACTCATTGAGTATTGATTTTTATAATGGTTGATTGCACAGTTGAACCCTGTCGCTATTGTGTAATTAACCTTGTGTGACATTTCCATTACAAAACAAATCGATGACAGGGACATGTCTTCAATAAAAAGGTGTCAAATGCTATTTTATATTCATTATTACTTAAAATTAATTCATTATAACAGCAAATTCAGTTTAACGTCAATGCTGGCAGGAAACTAACATGGTCGTTGTAAAGAGGGTTGACTGTATTGCTTGCCATTAAGTTCTAATAAATATTCCAAAAAATAGTATTCTTATTTCTTAAATATTTGCAGAACCAGAATGTGAACAGTTTGAACCATTGTGTAAATATCTGGCCATTTCCCCAAATCTGTCCAGTTTGTTTGAGACACAAGGTGACATAATTCAGACACTAGTCATGAGGTATTTATAAATTTCTTACAGATTAAAACATAGTTTTCAGTTATCCAAGACACATAATAATGTAGATGTGTTGATAACATCCATATCAATGCCTAATACCAATCGAAAAATAAATGAGTTTGTAACATCCATATAAATGCCCCATATCAATTGGAAAATAATACTTTTTTTTAAGACAGATTTCAATGGCGACTGGTAATGTGAACACATTATAATTGTAAAATTTTCAAAACATTCAAATTTCATTTTCTTCAGGTAATGTAAACACGTAAAAATATTTCCAATATATCATGTCTTTTAGTATTTATGATGGGAGGAATGTAGTACCCAGTGAAACCCCTCCCTTTAGTAGGAAAATTTAGATTTGAGCAGGTGATAATACTTTTTTGTTGTATTACTTTATTGTTTTGCATTAGAATTATAAAAAACTTAAGAATATCAGACAAAACATCTTTGGGCTGAAATTAGAAAGGAAATAAGAAAACAAACCATAGGATTCACAAAATTGAACATATTTCTGAAGAAATGTTTATGTCTACCATACCATATATATGGTTTGTTTATACTTATTAGCCACTCTATTGTACGAAAAAACTTCTTTCGTAGGTTAAAAAAAGAGACTCATTTTAGCCACTACAAAATGCGAAATTCTCCTCACCTACCCAATACGTCATACTTTTTCTGTGGCAGTCAAAATTTTGTTCTTGATGTCCCAACAAGTTTTCTCTTTATTGTTGATTTATTGTTTGTTAACTTGATCTCGTCCTGATTATAGCTGAAATATTGCTTGCTGGACATTAAGTAAATATTTCATCAATCGCCATCAGTCAATTCGTACTTATTTTTATGCATGTTTTTTTTCAGATGGTGCAGCAATAGTTTAATGAAGGACAGGTTTTCAGCCAGTAGTGATAAAGTCATTTCATATCCTCTTCCTATCAATAAACTGGTTCCCTTACCAGATGATTACAGTGAACTTATCAACAGAGATTCCACATTTACGTAAGTCAACTATATAATCAGAAACCTCTCATTTACTGATAAGAACGATTGTAAACACTTTTGATACAAGTGGTCTTGTAATACATACAGTGAACCCTCGTTACAACGACATTCGATTTAACGGAATATTCAACATCCGACAGGATTTCAGTGGGAACAAACGTATCCACGTGTTGTTTATGCTTGATACAACGACATATTCGGTTTCCGACTCCGACTGCGTCTGTCGGTAACAAATATACCAAAGCTAGCATAAAATAATTCGTTACAACGACAAATTATCAAGATTTACCTGTAAAAGATTATCTTTGTCCAGAGAATTTATTATTTTAACGGTTAATTGCACATGTGAACACCTGTTGCTATTGCGTAATTAACCTTGCGTGACATTTCCGTTACAAAACTAATCGATGATAGGGATATGGCTTCATTAAAAAGGTGTCAAAGGCTATTTAATATTTAAATCTTCAAATATTTCAGAAAATTATTGACTTAATTACAAGTGAGTTAAGATTGAAGCGGCACATCAGAAATAGGATAATTACCGAAAATCGGTCTAATGTAAATAATCATAACTTACAATTATTTTTGTTAAATAAAAAAGAAAAAAAGGTTTTAATTAAATATCGGCAAGAAAACAAGCATTTTTTTTTTTTTTTTTTGTTATTAAGCTTGGATATTGAGCAGACTTGAACAATTTACAATAGACGCAAATAAAAAAGGGAGATAATCAAAGTACAAAAATACACAAATTCATTATAACAGCAAATTCAGTTTAACGTCAATAATGGCCGGAAACTAACATGGTCGTTGTAAAGAGGGTTGACTGTACTATTGTATATTTGTATTTTAAATTTCTTGTGTAGATTAAGTTATTAAATTAAAATATACATGTATTAAAAATGTGTCAATATTGAGAGCCATTCTTGTAAGTATTTAATTTTTCTTTAGATGTCCTAAATCTAATGGAGATGATACCAGAGCCCCTACTATGTGTTTAGTTTGTGGACAGATGTTATGTTCACAAAGCTACTGTTGTCAGACGGAACTGGATGGTGCCAAAGTTGGAGCTGCCACTGAACACTCATATAAATGTGGAGCTGGTGTAGGAATATTTTTAAGGTTAGTTTAATATCATTGAGAATTATTATACTGTAGAATCTGCTTAATTGCAAAGAAGCCTATATGTCGAAGGAAATTGTGTTATTTACTGGCTTTTGCAATTGAACGAAAATGGGTAATCAGACTAGATCAACCTGAGTAGAACTCAGCTGACTTCATTATTATGAACAAACATTTACCTCTATGTACAGGTGATACATTCTTCAGGCGGGGACTCGGTGACCGAGCGGTTAAGGTAATTCGTCTATTATTGATCACATGGTCTGTCAACACTGAGATTGCTGGTTGATTCTCACTGCAAGAAGTGTGTACTCAACTCCAATATTGATTGACACGGATTGCCAGTTTTCCCACCGAAGGTCTGGTTTTCTCCTGGTACTTTGGCTTCCTCCCCCAATAAAAACTGGATGCCATGATATAGCTGAAAAATTGCTGAAAGTGGCTTTAATAATATTTAAACAAACAAATAACAAAACATTCTTCAGGCTCCTCCTCCAATTATGTTTAAGTTCTTTAAAATTTAAATAAAAAGACAGTATTAAATAAAAAAAGCTTTTATGTTGTTATTCTCTCAGCATTTGTTTGCTTTGTTCATTGGAAATTTATTGAATTGTTTACATACACAAGAGATCTATTTAAGAAATAGATTATTGCGAGCAGGCTCTATGCGAATTAGAACATGGTCAGACCTTATATTTGTCAATATTTTCTACCAAGCAATAGTGAGGTATAAAATGAAGACAAATATAAGGTCTGACCATGTTCCAATTGGCATAGAGCACAATTAAAATAATCTATTTCGATTCTAATATGTCTATCTAATGTTTTAAAATTTCGAAGCGGCTCTAAAAGGACGCTTTCAATGGTAACCTTGTTTGAAACTAAAAAGATATCTCGCGAAACAGCATGTTAAAGCAAAAAATATTGACATAAACATATATTTATTGAATATACGTTCCTTTTTAGCAAAAAATATTGAGAAATCTTAACAAAATTGCATTGTTCCAGTAATTGAGCGCATATGACGTCAGAATTCTAATTTTGACGTCATACCATGCTCTATGCTTATTAGAACCCTAATGCATATGAAGGACGTCATATTAGAATTTTAAATAAGTAAAATATGGTGATTGTAAAACAAAATTGGCAGTATTAAAAACAAATTTTCTTTGATATGATTAGAAACTATTTAAAATTTATTATTATAAGTAAATTCTAATCTTCAGAAGAACTTGATTATTTATCACAACTTTTGTGCTAATCCATTTTAATCTAAAAATAGGTTGTAAACAACACTATTTTTACCTCTGCATATGTGTGTCGAACATCAAGCCTAAAAAAGTGTCTGATCATCATCTAAAAAACGTGATAAATAAATTCAAATTTTCAAGCAGATAGTTGTTTTTTTCCAACTTCTGTGCAGATTATTTTCATCTTAAAATAATGCATAGATTTCAAAATGGTGTACATTGTTACCTTGGAAAAGTAAGAAATAAAGGTACACATAGTGGTTTTAAAGGTTAAAATGATTTAAAACAACAAAACTGTGTACGCTTTATATTGTTTTCTTCAAAAAAACAAACTTAATAATATTAAAACTTGTTGTCCCTGTAATTGTTACTACCATGGAAGATCTTTCTCCAAAGTATGATAAACACATGTGATTTATTTGCAAAATACAATAGCAAAACAAAAATAGGTTCCATGTCTTACTGCTTTGCTATTATCAGGATGACTTAAGGTTGTTTTATTGGCATATGGTCAGGGATTTTCTTTACAACAAACCAAATTTTGCTATTTTCTCCTTTGCTAGTACATTATTGTGATGGCAAATGGTTTGATGTTTTGAATATTTTGCAAATAAACAAATTTTGCTTTTAAGCAGATTGCAATAAGCTGTAATTTCTTTGGTGCAACATAAATATTTATAATATTTAGGACAGGTTTAGCAATATTGAATACTATTTGTCAGTTACATTAGCTGTCTATTTTTAATGTTTACAGTTTGTATGATATAGGTAGAATTCCATCTTCCCTAGCCAAGGGTTATGATCTGATACTCTTAGCTAGCCAAGATGGTAGAATTCAGGATGTTTTATTTTGTATGACATATATTCATGTATTCCAGAAAATTACATTGTATTAAGAACTTGTTGAACAAATATTTTGTTTCTTGCTAATAAGTGAATGTTTATTTTGTAGGGTACGCGAGTGTCAGATTTTGTTGTTAACTGGGAAAACCAAAGGCTGTTTTGTTCCTCCTCCTTATTTGGACAGTTACGGAGAAACAGATCAAGGTCTTAGGTAAACTTATTTTGGCATCCTTTTATTGTTAGTTAGGATGAAAACAAAATTCAGTGAAACTTTATTACAAATAAAAAATTATAACAGTAAAAACTAATAACACGGGTATCATTACTGCATGTATCATTGAGAATACACATTGGCATTGATATGTCAATGTCATCCTCAAAACAGCACCACGTGGTGTTCGTGTACAAAATATTAATATATTGGATGATTTTTGTTTCCTTATTTTTTTTTAGACTTTTGTTTTAGTTCAACACGAAATTGCTTAGTCAAACAACTATTTGTGCATTGTTTGTATTTTGACACATTTTTTTTCTAACCAGGGCTCGCGTTGGAGGGCGACTCGGGCGAAGAAGTCGCTTTATAGTGGTCCCATTTCGCCCTCGATCATCTTCCAAAGCGAAGTGAAGTCGCCCTATCATTCTGTAGGATCGTACAATGTGGCCTCTAAAATTTTATTCCCATTTTGGTCAGAATTGTCGTATTTTTGATACCGAGTCATGTTTATTATGTTATGCGCCACAAAGTCAACTGGTACCCGTATAACTTTTATTAGATATATAAAGCGTAGGTTAAAAATACAACCGAAAACCAGTTCAGAGCAAAAAAACATCACATTTTCCGGAGTGGATATGAATTTGGTACCGGAGACTGCAAATGTACTACGCTGATATGTATTAAATGCGTATTGCAATGACAGAAACGTAGTAAAAAAGTATTTTGGCTGTTACTTTAAACAAATATAAGTTAAATATGTTTAAATACTTTTAATGGTGAATTTTACCATTTTACATAATATATTATGTGTCACAATGATGTAATTTTCTACTTCTAGTTCTGATAGTACTTCATTATAATTTAATCAAATTGTGTAACAAATGACAAAGAAACATTTATTTTAATGAACAGTTTTGTGACAGTTGATTCTTTTTTATTGTTATGTTTAATACATTTATTTATGAAAATGTGTGAAATAAGTATACTGAATAGTTAATCAAATCTTTAATACTTTATCCTCAATAAATAAAACTGCTAAAAAAACATATAACAATAAAAATGCAAATGCCAACACTTATTTTAAAAAAGCAACGAAAACAGGACGCTTTCACGACACATAATGTCCACCCACTTCTACCTGTTCTATCCTCACTTTTCCCTGTCAGCCACCCAAAAGAAAAGTGACTTCTCCCTACAATTTTGACCCAGCATGAGCCCTGCTAACACTAAGAATTTTTTTGACTCCATTACATTGATCTCTGATTTTTATTTTTCCAGACGAGGAAATCCTCTGCACCTCTGCACAGACAGCTACAGAAACCTCCAGAAGTTATGGTTTAGTCACAGTTTGCCAGAAACCATTGCTCATAGTCTAGAGACAAACACAAACTTACTGACATTTGACTGGCAACATCTTTGATGTTATCTGCCGATAGCAAATTTTCATTTAACACTGTTTTATGCACTGTGATGTTTTAAGTCAGGAAACTTTATAATTACAATGGGAACCGTTTGAAAATTTTGTCACATGATATTGGTCAGTTTAATGTTCTGTTAAACTTGTAGAACAAAAATAATTTCCGACTAAAACTTATCTTGTAAAAATATAAGTTCTTAAGTAATACAAAGTTTATGTTATAACTTTTAAGTATGTTACAAAAAAAGTTATTTAACATCGGTCTATTGTGAAGTACCTTGTCTATTAATTCTATGACACAATACACATAATACTAAATAATGACATGCATATCTGACTAGTATATACTGTAATGTGATATCATAAATCTTTAATACCCATAATATGTATGATACAGATCCTTTAGAGGAATTTTTTATTTGTGAAGTGTATGGATTGAAATAGTAAACCCATTTTCCAGTTTATGTAAATTAAAGGTGATTCTCAGGTGTATACAAAACATTGTAATTCTTGTTTTGAAGCTTTAGTTTACCATAATGGATTGTTTATTTGGCCTCTTCAGGTATTTGTTTATGTGGAGCTTATGATTAAGTTATATTCAGGTTTGTTAAGAGGAATGATAATGGTATTTTACAAGGGTTTAAACATTTGTTTAATATTTTCAATATTTTTTCTTTACAAGCAATATTAATATTTTTGTAAAGTTCTGGCTACTATGAATTTTTGTTATAGGATGTTATTACTTGCACATTTATGTTCTTAAAGAATATTTCATGAAAAGGAAAATAAATATTAAAAGTGTCAGGATTATATTGGTTTTATAAATATACAGCTATTTATTTGTTGTTGACATCAAGATCAAATAAAATTGTAATACACTGAGCCTTTTATTTATTACATGCAACTAATATTTCTGTGAGGATGACAAGTTAAGTTTTGAGGTGATCACTTCATAATTGTATGCTTTTAAGTCCTGCATCATAAGCATGTAGAAATTTAAACAATTTTGATATCACCTTTTTTTATTTATAAAGAAGATGTTATTTTATGGAAATAACAATTCTATATATAATATGTATTTCTTGTGTCTTACTATGAAAAAAAAGACTTAATTACAAACAATATTTATTGGAACTTGACATAGTACACAGTTCCTATTTATTACTTACATATTCCATATAAGGCTATCTAAGAGATTTCATTTCCAGGTTTTTATCAAAGAAAATCTATAAATCTGTGCTTATGCTGTTTTTGTTATTTATTTTGGTTTGTAATTCTGTATGAATATGTGCCTGTTAATGATTTCTTGTCATCAATAAAGTATGAATAAGTTATTTAGCTTGTTTTAATTAAATTTTAACTAATTATTCCCCCGCAAACTTGTTTGGGGGGTATATAGGAATCACCCTGTCTGTCCGGCTGTCCACATCCCTTGTAAGCGCAACTCCTCCTAACCGGCTTGATGAAATTTAATATAACTTAGAATAAAGGAAGTACATTATATGTAGATGTGCTTGGAGGATTTTTATTGACTTTGGATATCATTAAGGGGAGATAATTGGAAAGCGAAACAAGGGGTATCCCTTTTTGGGTGTGCTCACAGTCCACACTTGTTTGAGGATGTATCTGGTTTATTAAAAATTTTTGGTTTTCTCAAAATATGGTCCTTATTGCTATTCATGATTAAACCAACTAGGAAAATATGTATTTGTTGGACTGAGACCTACAGTTACCTACTGTATTTCCATGATATCACGACTCTAAAATGATATGCAAATGTATACAAAATTTTGCATAGATTATAATACATTATTATTGACTGTTGATGGGATGTAGCTTAAAATTATGATGTTAGCCCAATTTGATTTTTATGCTGAAGTTACTGTTGTATGATTTATGATTTGCATGTTCCAATTGATTTTGAACAGAACTTTTTATCATCTACAGTCAGAAGTCAAGTAGTCTCGATTCAAATTTTGTCATTTATAAAACTTTTGACTGGTAAGCCAAAGGAGATTGGTTTCCTTTTTGTACCACCAAGTCTAAACAAGATAAATACACCAAGTATATATATTATATTTTTGATTTTTATTTAATGAATTGGCTCAGAATTGGAGTTTATCAAGGTCCAACTTGCAGGGACCTGTGCCCCTTGGACCCCAGTCTTATTCAATGTTATAACCTTTTAACTTCCTCATCTTATACTATGCCATTAATAGATATGTAGTGAAAATATAGATAAGAATATTCTTTCTCGGTAAGCCTTGAAGTTGCACTGGTGCTGACATAAATGTCATTTTTGGAAAGGTTGCGTAGCAAACTTTCCCTTTGCTAACGCTCAGATACATAGAAACTACTGCGACCGGCGTGTAATAAAACCTTACGCTCGTAAAATAAAGGTCACATTGGAGGAATCTATCAATTACATGAATCTGTGCACCACATTTATCTTGATCAACTTTACTATACATGTCCTTTCGTATTATGTCTCATTTAGTGTATAACTGATAACTAATATTACGATTTTAACTAAAATTCCATGTTCATCCGCGAGAGACAGACTCATTACACTTTTTGGTGTTGGAAATCAACGCGATATTTGACAATCCTCGCGATAGCTGTTCACTGAACCAACAAATGTAGTACTGACAGTGACATCAGTCTAATAATATTGACAACGTTATTATGATTGAACATGTTGAAGTGACTTAATGATTATTTTGTGCAATCGTGTGGTCATACAGTTTTGAATTCAATTTTTTATGTGTTAAATTAAATGAAAATCAACCCAAAAGTGTGTGCTTTGTCGATGTACAGATTTGCAGAGCGGTGCCATCTATAAAAATTTTTAAGGTTGGGAGAATGGCATGTAGAAGTTTCGTAAATAAAATACAAGTAGTTAAATTAAATATAACAATTTCTAACTACTAAAAATATATTGGAAAAGATATTTTGGTGTTTGTGACACAAGAATAGTAAATGGATAATTCGACATCGGTGATCAATTGCACTCACCATGTATCTACATTATTCCATTGCAAAAGCTGACACAATTTGTATCCGGTCCTTTTGATTAATTTTTATAATTGACCATTAATATTGCTTGTTACACGAGTCGAAATTGGTCACCACCCATCGTAACAAGCCAAAAAACATGCCAATTTTCCATGTTTGTTTACCTCACGAAATTGCCATCGTTTCAGACGATGTTGCATTTTTATGCTTTAAGTATCTAATTAAACGAAAGTCAAAACGATATATTTTTCTTTATTTTATGTGTTCCTTAAAACAAAGGAAGATGTGATCAAGTCAGTGTGTTTAAGCAGAAGTTTTTTGAGTGACAAATAAAACCTTTTAGCGGGTATGTTCCTTATGTAGATCCAAAAAGGTGCAAATTGAAATCAGCAATTATTTTTTAACATTTGTTCAGCGTTTGAAATGCTGTTTTTTATTAAACCACCCCCCCCCCCCCCTGCAACTCCTCCTAAACCGTAAGTACATCATGAAGAATTTTCGGTGCTGTCGGATATTATTCAGGTGAGATAATTGAACTTGAAGCGAAGCTTGGGTATCCCTTTGTGAGGGTGCTCACAGTCCACACTTGTTTCATTTGATAGAGCGATTTTCCATGGTAAATTTTGACCAAAATTAGAACAGGTGTAACTTGGAGCAAGCGATTATTGTCCATTTGAAATCCTTCGGGTAATGTCGATTGCGGTTTAGGCGCAAATACCATAGAACGTCACGAAAGCTGGTGATCTTTTGTAAACATCTTAAGACACTTGTTGAAAACAAAAAGTGTCACATTGCGTAGCAAAAGTCTAGTACACTGTACATGTAAACAACAAGCATATAGTATGGAATGTGTACAGTGGAAATTTTTTTATTGGATTTTTGTAATAAAAAGTTACAATATCACAAATTGAATATTAATTTTTAAAAATGCAAGCAGGAAAGCACTCCATGTGATTGTGTCTTTTAGTATAAGCTATAAACACACTGTTTAAATTTAAAACAAACTTGTTGACATACATTCTGATTATAAAGATATATGTTGCCTCATACAGTCGTACAATTTTTTTTTTTTTTCGTTTGTTTGTTTGAATGGTGTTTTAACGCCACTTTCAACAATTTTTCAGCTATTTCATAGCGTCGAGTTTTTATTGGGGGAGGAAGCCGGAGTACCCAGAGAGAACCCCTGACCTGCGGTAGGAAAACTGGGGATTTATAAAAGTTGATTTACATGCGCTTTTGAATAATACTGGGTCAATCTTGTTATAGTGTGTGGGACTCGATATAACAAAATTGACACAGTATCATTCGAAAGCAAATGATAATTGATTTGCACAGATCCCCATGTTGTAATTATTTAATGCCACTTTCAGCAATTTTTCAACTATATTTGGGCGTCCTGTTTTTATTGGAGGAGACAGCCAGATTGTAGGACTCTTTTATATTGTCAATCAAGATTGAAGTTGAGCACACACTGGCAGCAGTAAGATTCAAACAAGTGCTGACAGGCATTCGATCAATAGTAGATCAATACTACCTTAACCACTCGGCAACTGAAGCCCTGGAGTATTACAGAAATAAATTATTTTAGTTTTGAATATTTTAGAAGCTTATGCCATCACTTACATTTATAGGGAGACATTTACCCTGGGACATGTACATGTATTTGATGCAAGTTATATTCCAACCATACAACAGGTGCAATTTTTGTCTGAAATGGGCAGCAGCAATTTTGTCTTATTTATTAATATATTTATAAAATTTATTATAGAAACATCTTCAATTGTCTTGTGGCACTAAATGGATTTTGATGAACTCTTTGTCACATAGTGCTATTGTACACCTGATATTTTATATTGGATGATATTTAGGATTTCCCATAGCAAACATTGACTTGCCATTCTTTGATGTAAGGGATACCTGCTAGTATCTCTTATCCACAACTACTTGCACCACTGAGTGGGATTTGATGAAACTTTTGCAGAATCCTTTGTGGTGGAATTGTGCACCTGATATTTTAAGTTTGAGCAAAACAATTTTTGGAGTTTCCAACAGCAAAGCCCTGGACATTGCCATTCAAGACATAGAGGAGCTGGGGCTATCAATTATGAGGATTACAAAGTTTTTTCTGGTCTTTTTAATTATCTAATATTTTTACCCGATTTATTTTACATTGGTTTGTTTTATTGCCTGTCAAACATGAGGCAGCAATCTCATTTCATACTTGCAAAGCAACCTTTCCTTCGGTGCAGTCTGCACTTTGATTCTTTGTGATGCTGTTTAAATTTACTGCCCTGAAATTTTGAAAATGATTCAACTTCTATTGTTTATCTATTAGTCACAAGGGACATGTCTACTGTGGCCATTTGTCAAACGATCCCACTGTTGATGAAGGACATGTCAACTATGAATAACTATTAAAATATGGTGCCACTGTGTACATGTCTACTGTGGCCATTCTTAAAAATGCCGCCACTTGGTGGAAGGAAAACTGTGGCCATTTTTCAAAATGCTGCCACTGTGGATGAAGGATATTTCTACTATGAATTATTATTCAATATGGTGCCACTGTGGCCATGTGGATGGAAAACATGTCTACTGAGGCCATTTTTTCAATATGCTGCCACTGTGTACATGTCTATTGCAGCCATTCTTCAGAAATCCCACTGTGGATGAAGGACATGTGTATGAAATATTATTCAATATTGTGCCACTGTGAATAGGGGACATTTTTTCTTTAGAACAATCTTTAATGTGCTGCAACTGTGAAGTTATAACATGTCTACTGTAGGCTAATCTTCATTGTGCTGTCAATGTCATAGACTGACTTGTCTTCAGTGCAAGTTTCTTCATTGTGTTTCCCTTTTGAAGAGATCTTAAAATGTGGTGGCCCTGTGGTGGAATGACATTGGAAGATTCTTTGATGCATGTTTACTGGTGAACAGATCTTAAAGTCTGCTGGCATGTTGATGGAATGATTGCGTTTTGTAGCAGAATATTTGCTCTTTTTACTGGTAAATGAATCTTTAGATGTGCTTGCATTGTGGTCATATCAATGGTATGGTTCAAGTGTTGGGTCAGATATTTGAAATCATGCATAAAAAAGTCTATCTTTCCAAAATTGCTGAAATTGCTCACTTGAGGAACAGACTTTATGGTGTTTGTTTCAGAATGCTTGTCTGGAATTCTGGAAACCATGTGTTGGATCTTAATTGGGTGAAGCCAAAGACCAAAATTCATGCTGCTTTTTTAAACATGCAACATTCTTGAAACCAGGATAATGTATCAAAGGAGAGGATGTGTGAAAACTCCACATGAAGGTGTTGGAGCAAGGACTAGTCTGCTTAAAACCAGTTGGTTGACAATAAGATGTGGGAGTAAATACTAGTCTCCTTGAAAGTAGGAAAATGTATCAAACTGGGGAGACAATGCAACATTAACGTGTGGAAGGAAGTACTAGACTCCTTGAAAGCAGAAAATACAAGTGGGGTGACAAAGCAACATCAAAGTGCTGAATCAAGGATCAGTCTGCTTGAAACCAGTAAAATGTATCTGAGAAGGGTGACAATGTAACATTAAGGTGCTGATTCAAGGATCAGTCTGATTGGAAACAGTATAATGAATCTGAGTAGGGTGACAATGTAACATTAAGGTGCTGAATCAAGGATCAGTCTGCTTGGAACCAGTATCATGTATCTGAGTAGGGTGACAATGTAACATTAAGGTGCTGAAACAAGGATCAGTCTGCTTGGAACCAGTATAATGTATCTGAGTAGGGTGACAATGTAACATTAAGGTGCTGAATCAAGGATCAGTCTGCTTGGAACCAGTATAATGTATCTGAGTAGGGTGACAATGTAACATTAAGGTGCTGAAACAAGGATCAGTCTGCTTGGAACCAGTATAATGTATCTGAGTAGGGTGACAATGTAACATTAAGGTGCTGAAACAAGGATCAGTCTGCTTGGAACCAGTATAATGTATCTGAGTAGGGTGACAATGTAACATTAAGGTGCTGAATCAAGGATCAGTCTGCTTGGAACCAGTATAATGTATCTGAGTAGGGTGACAATGTAACATTAAGGTGCTGAAACAAGGATCAGTCTGCTTGGAACCAGTATAATGCATCTGAGTAGGGTGACAATGTAACATTAAGGTGCTGAAACAAGGATCAGTCTGCTTGGAACCAGTATAATGTATCTGAGTAGGGTGACAATGTAACATTAAGGTGCTGAAACAATGATCAGTCTGCTTGGAACCAGTATAATGTATCTGAGTAGGGTGACAATGTAACATTAAGGTGCTGAAACAAGGATCAGTCTGCTTGGAACCAGTATAATGTATCTGAGTAGGGTGAAAATGTAACATTAAGGTGCTGAATCAAGGATCCCTCTGCTTGGAACCAGTATAATGTATCTGAGTAGGGTGACAATGTAACATTAAGGTGTTGAATCAAGGATCTCTCTGCTTGGAACCAGTATAATGTTTCAGAGTATGGTGACAATGTTACATTAAGGTGCTGAAACAAGGATCAGTCTGCTTGGAACCAGTATAATGTATCTGAGTAGGGTGACAATGTAACATTAAGGTGCTGAAACAAGGATCAGTCTGCTTGGAACCAGTATAATGTATCTGAGTAGGGTGAAAATGTAACATTAAGGTGCTGAATCAAGGATCCCTCTGCTTGGAACCAGTATAATGTATCTGAGTAGGGTGACAATGTAACATTAAGGTGTTGAATCAAGGATCTCTCTGCTTGGAACCAGTATAATGTTTCAGAGTATGGTGACAATGTTACATTAAGGTGTTGGCACAAGAACTGGTCTGCTTTACACCAGGATAATGTGTCTGAATTTGTGTGGCTTGTTTAAAAATTAATCATTGCTTAAAGATTAAGGTGGCCATTTAAACATTTTCTTAAATACTGAATTTACCTTAATGTACCTTACTTTGAGTAGCAAACTGATTTTCTAACAGTACTACATGTATCTTGCTCAAAATATAAAAAAACATACGAATGCACAAAAGTTGATAGTTAGTTTCATTTGTCAGATGGTTAGAAACAGATGCAAGTCTGAAAAGTTTTGTATAAAAATGAAAACAATAGAAATCCCTAATTTTTTATTCAATTCACTTCAAAAATATTTTATATCACATGAACCTAATTGTTATGATAAAATTTTATGCAAATCAAAAGTGAAACTTTTTGTCTTTCAAACTCTACTTCTGACTAAGGCATCAATTGATTGGGTATATCAAGATTAGATAGCAGTATAAATCTATTCCAGTGTGTTGTTATAGTATAGACAGAAATATTACTTGTTATCATAATTGCCATCGCCCAACTATCATTAAACTACATACATGCATTTACCCCGATTCAGTATCCTAGTCCCTTTAAAGTGACAATATACATCTGAATAGATTACAGAATGTATTTATTCATGAAACAATTTCCATGTCAACTATATTAAGAAAAAACGCACACAACTTCAGTCTTGATGGTATAATTTTCTTTATCTGTAAACAATATAAAAAAACATTTCACATGTGGCAAACTTTATACAGTTTCTAATGAATGCCTGATGATAATGCAACAAATGACATTCTTTGATGTTGTACATTCAATAAAGTTCACCAAAAGTGAGCACATAAAGTAGTTGGTAAGGGACCATAAAAAATTGTAGCTTTCAACCGAGTACATTGACTGCATTGATAAATTAATTATACTGTCTTTCCTAATCAAAATGATGTTGATAAGTCTAGATCTATTGCTCTGATCTTAGATGGCCAATCCCAACATCACACTGTACAGTAATTTAAACTTCATGGGTCAACTGTAAGTTGCTTAGTAAGCTACAGATAGACCAGGGAGTACATGTCCCTGAATTTTGTCAAACATAAATGTCAATCTACCTAACTGTTTTAAGACTTTCTTCTATACATTGACATTGGCTGCAACTTACAACTAAATGTTGACAATGACACATACAGTAGTAATCCTTTTACTTTTAACCCAAGAAGGTGGGTATTACTGAATTGGAACCTGACATAATGACAGTTTTGTTTAGGACAAATTAATTTAAATGAAGACTTAATCTAATCCTCTAAATAATTAAATAATCCCAGTAAAATTTCAGAAATATTAAATCTAATAAAAACATGCATTTAATTTTCCCTTTTTAAGTAGTATTCTAATATTGAAGGTTAAAGGGTATAACTTTAATATTTTTGTAACTGTCAAATTGCCATTGTTTTAACTTCAAGACACATATATAAATAGGACATCTAATGGCACATTTATATGTTTCACAATCACTTTATATCATCTCAAGTTATTTATTTTCAACAAAATAATAAACAAAAGTCTATGGAGAGTTGAAATTATGCCGTTATAATCCGAAGTTAATTTTGTGATTTGTCGGATTAACGTAATTTAGTCCTATTGCTCGTAGTGTAGCAAATATATACTACTTTCTGTCTATTTATAAAAAATTTGAACATAATATTCATTTTCTTTACATTATTAAAAGCTTCAGACATTGCGAACATAACGGAAAACGATCTTTATTGAAGAAATTTACTTTTTTTGCCTTTGAAGATGCTTGTGGAAAATATTATGTTGATCATTTTTCCATATATGGATAATGTGACCTAATTTTAGTATAATCGTGCTAATTTGCATACTGGAACTACCAATCCATAGTAAGAATCCTGTAATTTACATATACTTTCCCCAAGATGCAACACGCCATTCAGTTTCGGATTTCTCAATGTTTTTCCTGTAAAAACCTAATTAAACAGAGACAAGAATGTAAATTAATACACTACACACAG
The DNA here is from genome assembly GCA_944474755.1 of Limnoperna fortunei. Classification (NCBI taxonomy): domain Eukaryota; kingdom Metazoa; phylum Mollusca; class Bivalvia; order Mytilida; family Modiolidae; genus Limnoperna; species Limnoperna fortunei. The sequence continues at coordinate 39,426,172 of OX104113.1, forward strand.
CAGGTTATTAAAAACTTCAATAACCTCGCCAAAAAAAATGTGAGGGTATGATTATTCGTTCTTACTCATTGTAATACGATTTCTGAAACCTATTTCTCTTATGGCTAATTTTGTCTTTGTAGTGCAGAAATGGGGCATCGACATTGAAACATGGAGTAATATGGAAGATATAATACCAGGAAATAACAGTACAACAAAGCGTATCATTAAAAAAGAGAACACATATGGAATGAAAACATTTTTTAAATTCAAAATAACATAATAAATGACATTGTTTGTGTATACATGAAACATAAAAAAAAAATTTTCATACACAGATTTTCTCCATGAAAGTGTTGTCACAATGTATTTTTTGTCAGTGACTGACATCAAAATGTATTTTTTATATCTCTTGTTACATCATTGCCCATTGTACACAACTTTTTCTAAGTCGCACGATAGAGAATAAATGATACCCTGCCACATTTCATTGCTTATAATATCCATTGACACATTTTACTGAATAGTAAATTTGCCTTAGGGAACAGCTGAGCATGATAACAGTCCACCTCAGAAGACAATTTTTACATTGATCTTGGACCTATAAATATAAATTTAAATTGGCCTAACTCAAAACTAAAATGGAGTTGTGCAGAAAATGCAACTTGATCTTCATTTTATAGTATTTAACAGCTGTGCAAAGTTTATACAAAATCAGTTTTTTCGGGTAATTTTTTGAAAACTGTTTTAATAGGCCTTACTCAAAAACTACAAATGGAATTGTGCTGAAAATTGAACTTTATCTTCATTTTATAGTACATAACAGCTGCATTTAACAAAGTTTAAACAAAATTAGTGTACACTTATTTAAGTTATCATCTGGAAACCACTGGGTCACGGACATATGAATGAAGATTGATATCCAAATGGAGGGTATCACATAATACCCTGCCCCTCAGTGTGGCGAGTATAAAAATTGATTGATTGATTTTAAATGTCCAACACTCAATATTTCAGCTGTATCAGTACATCTTAACTTCTGACTGTTGGCACACATACAGGTTCTTCCCATGAATGGCAATAATACTTTCATGACTGTATAATGCTTGGCAGAGCGAGTACAGTGAATGTACCACTGCACCCACATATTCAATTTCAGGAAGCATACAGCAGGCATACTGTATCTCACACAATCATTTCCTGACAGAATCTAACAGTAATAGAGGAGCCAGTATTCTGTCTTGATTTGTTTCCGAGATGTATCCTTCCATGATCATTTCGTCTAGAATCATATACACTCGATCCATATTCATTATAATCTATCAATAGGTCAAGGAGTAGAAAGATATTAAAATGTGAAAAGCATCAGTAGACTAAAATACATAAATTATGTAATCATTCTTTTTTGTTTGTATCTAATGTATTTAATAGCGCTTTCAGCAATGTTTCAGCTATATCTTGTCATCCAGCTTTCATTAAGGGAGAAAACTAGAGTACTTGGGTAAACTCTAGGACCTTTGACAGTAAAACTGACAATTCATGCTAATTATTTAGGTTGGACAGACAAACACTGCCTACAGTAAGGCTCAAACGGGCATCCTCAGTGTTGACCGACACATGATCAATTGTAGATGACTAACCACCTTCACCAATAGGGGTCACTGAGGCCCCAATTCACTAATGAAAGATGAGTCATACCAATTATTTAAAGTAGATAAGAAAAAAAAAATTCTTAAAAAATGGAACATGCCAATGTATAAAGCCATTCATATTATAGCTTGTGCATATATTTCTGAACAAGGCTATCTTTATCAATTTTACAGAAATCTGTGAAGGAGAGTCAGTGCTTATGGGCAATCAAGATTAATCTTTCAATAGCTTGATGTATGGTTGGAACATAACAAGCTAGACAAGTTTTAAACCAAGCACAGAACAACTAGCATTAGTTTGTTTACTTAGAATAAGAATGTATTCAAATCACGTGACATACCATCTATGCTAGTCAAATGTTCTCTTCTTAATTAATTGTCTCTTACATAGCTGATTTTGTTATCACACACATATCAACTCATTTTAGTGTATTTTACCAATGCTAGGTTTAGAACTGTTCAATGTTGGATTTTTATTTTTGCTTCTTAATTCCCCGTACCATTTTACACTAGAAAAGTTCATATAAACTTTTAATAGCTAATTTGTTAATAATGCTGCTTTATACTATTATATTACACATAACCAAGAAAATCCACTAGGTGGCAGTGCATAGAAATTATAAACTTTTGGCTGAATATAACAAAAATGAAGAGTCATTTAGTCAATATTCAATCAAGCAAAAGTGAAGAGGAGTGGAGCAGATCATAAACAATTAAAAAGGTATACTTGCTAAGTAATGGAAAACTGACAATTCGAACATTTCATGTCTAAAAATCAAAGGATACATCTGCTTCAGACTGAAATAAAAATTTGTAAAGAATTTTATAATAGCATATTATAGTACATTATGTAAATACAGCATGTATCATTAATGATTTCACCTTTGTTTTTAATGTGGTTCATTTTTTCTAATTTTGCTAAGAGTTTATTCTGATGCTTTCTCAGTATTGACATTAAAACAGATACAAATGAACAGTCCAACAAAGGTACATTTACATGAAATCATACGTTTTATGATACAGTTTACATGGTCTGGATTCTGGTTTCCTGTCAATGAAACTCGTTACAAGTACATGTATAGGCACTGAATAATTGCAAAAGTAGTGAAAATGTTTACACATAAATTCAAACACAGATGATATACCAAAAACTAGATATAATATACACTGATGATTATACCAAAGTTACCTACAACTTTGTTAAAATATTTCATCATAGTTTCAACCAGATTCTGTAACAACTCCATGACTGACAGTTCATTCTGAAAAAAAAATTTACAGCTTATAATAGATGATCAAAGGGAGACAATTCTTAACATACTGAACATAGAAGCCCATGTATATCATTTAAATATATCATAACCACAAAGAAAATAGAATTTGCTGTGTTTGTAATATTATATGATATTGCAGTAGTTATGGTTTCTTGCATCTAAAAATTTTATCTTCAACACCTAAGCATTTATTTTTTGTATTTTGAAACATTTCACATGAGATACTTTTTATCAGGTGTATTATGAACTGTATAAAAATTTAAGTGCAAATATGGCCATTCATCATTTAACACCCATGAAACACTATTCAAAACAGGTTTCTTGCTGAACTTTTGGGTAATTTGGAAAACCATAATATTGGTAGTATGGCTAGCTGTATGAAACTTAAATGTTGATCATTTGTAGCTAGAAGGTTGAAGAACACATACAACATAAATATAATGGTATTGTTTGGTTATTAAGTAATTAAAATTAAACAAAGTTTAATATTTTAAGTTTGTGTTCCCCACTTCACATAAATGTCAGGGAAATATTTACTGTAAATGATGATTTTTTTTTAGTAGTAAGGGATGCAGGTATAAGCAAACTAACCAAATGTTGCTGATTGCTATGCTAAAAAACAAAGTTTGAAATACTATCCACTTTTCTGATATTAGCAGACTTGGTAACATTTTCTAGCAGACACCTATATTTACGACCTATTATACAGGTGTTAAAAATGGACAGGTGGCATTCTTTCTGTAGCAATGAACTCTGAGATATCACAGGAAGGGAATATACTCATAATAAACCCTGCCAGTTAAACCAATTACAATTTTCATCAAAACTTTATGAATGTTTTTTCATATATCTTATTGTTTATGGTTTAACAGCATCTGTGTCAGATAATAATTCAACTATCTGAAAACATGACCTTTTTGCTATGCCTGGCTTTGACCTTCATTAATGTGTGTTTCTATTCTACTTCTATTTTTGGACAGGAACCAATAAATTAAAGTTTAACTTTAGTGGTTACAGATTTAAAAAGATAACCTTTTTTTTTGGCTTCTCATATACTAGTAGCTATGTATTCTTATAGGGGACGATGATGAAGTTGTGCTCGCCTTGCCCGTCAGGCTCAAAACAACTCTCAACCTCAGTGTTGACTTGCCAGTAATCAACAGTAAAAGGGTGACTACTTAGACCATTTGGCCACTGAGGTCACCAATGAAACCATGAGTTTAAACTTGAGGCAATTTGTCTCACACAGTGATTTAGCTAGCGCTCGCCACTTTCGCAATTGGCGAATCCTTTTTAGAAATGACGAAAATATTTTGAACGTAATTCGCCACTTCCATTTTCAAACTTCGAAACTTCGAAATTTTCATCGTCAAAATCGGCGCAGGTAAATCCATATATCTGACCTAAGGTACATGTTTATGACCCAAGGCAATCAAAGTAATTATGTAAGAGATAGGCCACCTGATATTATTTGATAATTAATCACTTAATTACTGTGTACACACCACTCTCACAAGACACTTACTTCTTAAACCACATAATTTGCTAATTCACAGAAACATGATTCTAGTTTTGCATATAATCTGAAATTAAAATTTAATTCCTTACTTTAAATAAGTTTCTTTTTTTATAAAGGAAAGGTATTGAAGGGTAAACATTTATATTTTTACCAATGAAATTGCAGCAAAACAGAAATGAGAAAATGAAAACAGAAGCATATATATATTAAAATCAATATTAATAAAGTTAGTACATTATTAGAGTAATAACCTCATCATTTGTAATTCCAGCTGTAAACACCAAGTTTCCATAGCAACGATATACTACGGTATGATCTTTATGTTCTATTATTCCTTCCTGTTAAATACAAATACAGAACTGTGAAAAAATTGACTGGTCATGTATTCATAAAAAGCTGAAAGACAATACAAAGATCTTGATAGATGATCTATGCTCAAATATAACAGCAGTGGCTACAGTAGTTTATATAAATACAAATGGATCTACATGTAAATTAAGTCTTTGCAATAAAAATGTGCAAAATGAAAACCATCAATTAAATCTGATCTATAATGCTACAGCCTTGAACAGTAATATATTGTTTATGTCAACTACTATTTATGAAATTTAAGGAAAGAGTCCATTGGAACTTTATTTTAGCAAAAAAAGTGTAGCCTAAACTATTGCACTTTAAAAAATACTTCCTGGACAAAATACAAAACAATTACAGGTCAATGTCCGTTTCCTTGTATTACAATAAGATTAAGGAAAAAATTACAAAGCCATATGATCATCTCAATAACCAAATTCAGATAATTGATAAATGTGGTCTGTGTCTAATGTATACATGCAAGTTAATTTTCTTATAATAAACCAAACAATTATAAAATTTAACTGTGAAACTAAACTGCTTTACTAAAATAATCACTTTCTAAAAGAATATTAAACAATAATATCCTTGTATTACAACATTAGACTTGTTGAATAAGGAAAACAAAATTACAAAACCATATTTTTACTATCTTAAAAACCGAACTCAGATAATTGATAAATATAGCCAGTCAGTGTCATGCACTTTCATACAAGTTTATTTTTTTATGATAAACCATAAAAGTATGAAAATTCAACTGTTAAAAATTTGAATTGTGATTTTATAACAATTTTTATATTTTGTCAGCCAGATTATGGGTTGCAAGTTTTTCTTAAATTCAGCTGAATTCATTTTAAAATGCAACAAGTCTTATGATTTTTGTATTTGAATTACTTCACTTTATCAAAATCTAAGTAGTCTCCTGCAAGTGAGGAGTTAAACATGTATGCAGCATTTCTATGTAAATAAATACATTTGTCATTTTGTAGAATAAACGTGACAAAAATTGAAAACATAACCATAAAGCCCTTTATTGGAAGTTATAGAATTTAAGACCCATGATTTTTTATTACAAAAATACCACCAGTAACCAATTATAAATACCAACATTATTTATCTAATGGACCATACTGGAAGAATATGAAAAGAATTAGTCAAGATGATCAGATTGTACACCACAAAGAAAACTGCAGACGAACTGATGATGCCATTAACAGAGCAATAGTGTAAAACATCAAAAAAATTATAAACAGAAGCAGTATGAGTACTGCTGTAGAAAGACTCAACCCAGAATGAACGAAATGAACTGTCATGTCAAATCCAATATATATGTACTCAGAGAAAAATTAACCTTTAAAGATACAGTGACGCTATATACCTGTTTAGAATGAGCCAAGCACATTCTGGATACTTCATTCTGCGTGGTCATCCGAAGCGAGTCTTCTGGACTGTTATAAAATCTCACAATTCTTGGTTTTCCAGATTTGTTGAAAATGTATATATATTTGATCATTTTGTAACCTTATATAAAATAAAGTAAATGCAAAGCATAAAATATATGGAAAACAACATTATTTTATTGAGAACAAATATTCTGACCGAAATGGCTATGGCATGAATGTAAATTAGTGAAATAACGTTCATTGTTAGTTTGATAAAACAAAATGAAAGGGATCAACAGTTTAATTAATTAATGAGACAAATTAAAATCTGAAAAGTTACAGGTAATAATTTTAAAAAATATATGTTATAGTTTAAATGTTGATCGAGTTTTTTCAAGGCTATATTTCAAAGTTTGATAATATACAAAAATTATTTATTTAAGAAAGCAAAAAAACATAAAGACTTTTAAAATGTAAGTTTTAATCCTTTTGTCCACCTTTGCAAAATAAAGGGTTTCTGTCCACCTTGAAAATATAACATGAATGAATTTGTCTGCTTTTGGAAATATAGGGGTAATATTGTCTACCTATGCTAACTGCATGGAAGAGATTTTGTTCATTCCCCAAACCAAAGCTTAATGCTTGTGTTTTAATTTTATGTAAATGTAGCCTGTCACACAATCTCTTAATTTTAGAGCCTGTTGCTATTTTATGTTCCTATGTACACCCTTGTGGCCAATATAACTATCTTGAGAATTTTTTTTGTTTTTTTTTAAACACATGGGTTGATTTTACCTTATAATATTGGTGTTTATATATACATGTACCCAATTATAACTTACATCTTTTTTAAGGCAACTTTCAGCCAATTGATAGTTTGAAAAATCATGGAAGTACTAAAACAAATCCATCAATCTGTTTACCTGCAGTATATAGTGTTTTTGTGTCAGCAATAAAATGTTTTTGAGATTTATTTTGTTACATTTAACATATTAATTAAAAGGAAACTTCACAGAAAGAAAGAAAATTTGATGTTTATAAATTAAGACATGTCATAATTAACAATATGTCACAACAATATCAATTCGCCGTGTCTCCGTGAAAAAAAAACATGTTTTAATCTTGATCTCATTCATCATTTTAATACCACCTAAAAACTATCAAACAAGATGTACAATACTCATCAATATTATCATAATCAGATTTCGGAGGTATTTTGTCTGCCTTAAAAATTTTACAGGGGGGGGGAGGGATTTTGTCCGTCCCCAGATTTTGAAACGCGGAGTGTATCGTGTGCCATCATGAAATGTTTGCCCCAAAGTAAAAAAAAATTGCACTACGGCAGGTAACTAGATTGAAAATTGCAAACTTAATCATCCTATGAGGTGTTTTTGTCATTCTTCTACTAGTTATACATGTACTGTACAAAACACGATAGGAAGAAAATGTATATATTGCCATTTGTCACTACAAGAATACTAATCTTCAGTGGTTGCTACAGGATAAATCACAATATATTAGTTACCAACCATCAGGGAAAGAGGAAACTATAGTTCACATTGTTTGGGACTGTGAATTGGTTCAAACTTTGGTTAAAACTTGACTTTAAAAAATCATATACTAAGACCTATTTGGTAACTGATGAAATGGCAAAAGGCAATGCATATAATATTACCTTATAAAAAATATATACCACAAGATGTCTTAAAAAAGAACTATCTTTGAGTCTTGTTACACAATTTGTAATTCCAATGTTGTAAGACATGCACATACGATTTCGAAAAAAGATAGCTGCAATAAAAAAAACAGTGCTTGGATAATTCCACTGGATTTTGAGTGATTCTGAAGATCTTTTCCTTCTCATTTAATTTGTAAGATGTTCACCAGCATTAATTTATGATTCAGCATTTAGGCATAATAACTCTTGCCTACAACAATTTCAGCAATCTTACTGTTCCCCCACTCCCTCCTTAACCTCTTGACTTAAGAGTTATCAAGCAAAAATGAGAACACCAACTCAACGTCATATCCTATTCTGACATTTTAAGCCTGTTTTACTCAATCATGGATATATGCAAATTGACATATTCGTACTTAAACCTAACTTCTATCCTTCTTATATATAAAAATAAAAAAACTGTCTTTCATAAAATTGCATGTGTTAAATATGAACATAAGTACTATATATGTATGAGACTTGCAATGGAAAAAAAAACATTCAACTTGAGCATGAGTGTCTACCTGACTCGAACCTTAAATGACAAGGATTTGCTTCCTCTAAAAAACCAGACGACTGGATCTGTTAGCAGTGTCATAATACTTTTTAATCCCTTATATCTTAATAATGACATGTACTGGACTTTTATCGTGCTTGAGTAACGGTAGTCACTTATGTGGATTAGCTGCAAAAACACAGCTCTGATGGTCGCTCTTCTTACAGACTAACAGCAGCCTCCCAATACCAAATGCAACTACAAACTTATTTCTACTTGTCTGTGTTTTTTCTCAATGATTTTTGTTGCAGTTTTTATGTTTAATAAATAGTGTTTCATGTTTGCTTTTCACTACTCCTTAAGGATAAACTGTTTTTCTTCAAGTTAAAGTTACCCTTTGGTGCCTCTACTGTTGCAGGTGTCAAAAATGGGGGGGGGGGTTCAAATCATGTTACTTTTCTTCTACTATAATTGGGGTTGTTTGTATATATTTTTTATACAGTTTATGCAAAATATTTCCTCTTTTAATTGTCGTGTTGCTTTGATTTAACTCTGCTTGAGAATGTTTCTTTTCACTTACTAAGAGTCTTTTGTTTTCTTTTCTTGTGGAGGGTGGGGTAATGGACTTACAGATTCATCGCTGTGATTTCAGGCAATACATGATGGGCTCCGAATAGTGTTTACGTCACTGATAGCTGAAGCGCCCTCTGTCATAATAAAAAATGAAGAAAATGGCGAACCTCTGAAAATGATGATGATTAACGATAGCGAAGGACCACAAAACGGTGGGCAGTTAGGCCCAGTAGCTGGAGCAATTGGCATGATGACTAAGCAGCAAGAAGAATCAATACAAAGGCCATCATATTCAATGCCAGGCATTTTGCACTTTTTGCAAACAGAATGGTCCCGTTTCGAAATGGAACGATCTCAATGGGAAGTTGAACGTGCAGAACTTCAAGTGAGAAAGTTTTTATGTTGTGTATGCATATGAGAAGCGAAGGCATTAATGTCCCTAACTGAAAAATTATGGCTTTGCAATATATTCACGTTAGATCTTTCTAATATGCCTGTTAAAATTTGACGTTTCCCTTGACGCCATTTGCAAATATTCAATATGGCGGCTAGATTTGACATTTGATTCATCCTTATTATTAATTTCTTGTTATTGAACATGCATTAAATACCATTTCATCAGGTTGACAATGAATATTATATATAAGATGCTAGTGCCATAATTGTATGTTGTAATTCTTCAAAACATTGTGTAAGCTAAAGATAACTTTCCTCCCCAACATCTTTGTTTTGGTGTACTTGATTATTTTATGAATGTTCTCTAACCCCAAAATTTTGGACAACATTTTGAATGGTGAATATGACGTCCTTGAGCAACATAGACCATGGTTTATAATTATCTTGTTGCCCTTCTAATTTCTATTTTTTTTATCTTAAAGTGTACTGGTCAGATAGTAGGAATACAAGTCAGATCGGCACTTGGTCAAAACGGCACCTGGTTAAATCGGCACTTGGTATTGTCAATTCGGCACTCAGTATGGTTAATTCGGCACCTGATATAGTCAATTTGGCACCTATGTTTTTTTCTGAATTTATTATAATATGTTAAGTTAAAAACAAAAACGATTGAAAGATAACAATTTTATTTCATTAAAAATCTAGCACATATAAACGCAACAAGCACTATAAAATCAAAGAACAGTTCATAATGATAAAGTAATATATTAAATGATGGTGTTGTTCTTGTATTGCTGCCACAAACTGAAAATCATTTGCTGAACCTGACGGGTCTGTTTTCTTTGATGGCATCTTAATTTTCCTTCTTCAACAAGTAGTAGCTGTAAGGGAATATCTTCTGCTTCTGCAAACAGTTCACCAATCAGGTGATAAAATGGAACTGGTCCTCTGGTGGCTTTCTGTGCATTTAACCTGTTGAGCCACCCTTCCACGTCATTATTTGTTCGAATAGATGTCATGAAAACACACCAGTCTTCACCTTGTACCTTTAAATATAATCCACCTGGAACAGCTTTCACACTGCAGAGCTTCCTGTCTTGGACGAACTATTTGACTGCACTTGATGCAACTGTCGCCTGACATCGTGGGAATGATAGTTGGAATGATAGTATCTCATTTATATATTTTTTTCCCATTTTTCTCACTTATTAAACAGCTTAGGCTTGGGCCTTCTTAATCTTAATTTCAAAATCATTTAGTTAACAATCATGAAACACTTTTAGAGTCCTTATTACAACAACAAACCATATAATTTGTCAAACAAAAAATGAATTTGTTACTTTTTCAAAGGAATTTAACCGTCTATTCATCGATGTTATTTTAACTGTAATATATACATTATCAAACTTGATTACAGTTGTAAATTTCAAAGAATCCCCCAATCAACATCAATAATTTGTAATTATTTTATTTAAAATTATAATTTTCAACATGTCATGTATTAAAATTCATTAAAATTTGCATTTTAAACAATTTCATTGTAATAAGTATAAATCATTTAACAGGTGCCGAAATCCAATGCCGATTTGACTATACATTGGTGCCGAATTAACTACTTTCCGGTGCCGATTTGACTCTTTTTTAAGGTGCCGATCTGACTTAGTGCCGATTTGACTTGCACCCGATAGTAGTTATCGTCGATTACATGATGTTTCATCCCATAACCAAAACTGACTATACCAAAAAAATAGAAATAAATTAATTAATGTGTTATAATATGTTTTTTAGTTTCTCTTTAAAACGGGCTTCATTTGAATTTGTTTCTTGGTAAATTGATGTGATCTCATCAGTGTAATTGTTATCTTAATTGGTTATTAACGCATCATAACCTAATTAAAATTATAATTGGTTTATAACAGTTCAATCAGATTATCCTAATTGTATATTGCCATAGTAAGTCTATAAATTATAAAAAAAACCATCAATGTAGTGAAGAGAATTTTTTAATTTTTTTAATGACATTTCTGTCAATGACAGTATACATAACCAGTTATTTTGTTGCCTTTTTTTTTATTTTAAAACAGCCCCCCCCCCCCCCCCCCTTTTAATTAGGAAAATTTATTGATGTTTTTCTTGAAATTGTAAAAAAGAAATGGTTTTACACTTAGGCCATAATTAAAAATATGTTTGTTTGCACTAACGCGAGCGACCGGGAAAAAACCAGCCGACCCGGAAGTTTTTTATTAGCCCAAAAAACGAAAGTTATTTTCTGGAATTTTCCCGTTGTCGTTTCCGTCATTGTTCCATCTTTACAATTATCGACATATTTCCGGTTTGTAAATTCTGCAAAATCATGGAAAACATCGACACATTTTCATATACCGGTATGATGCAAAAAAAAAAAAGTTTACCTACCTGCCTACCCAACCTGAAAACAATGGGTAGGGTAAGTCCAAACTGAAATATTTTTAAGTGTGGCCTTATAAAAAATGAAAACAACAGTAAGCAGTCAATATAATTACTAAATATATCTTTTGTTAGATATATTTATTCGACTTATCTGAGACGTTCAAACATCAAATGACTGCTGAAACTCTGTTTTGTTTGACTAGAATAATTAAAGAAGTACATGTTAAACTAGTTAAAAACTACAACACTATACTATAAACAAAGTATGTATGTTAACATATTTAAAATTTAAAAAATGCCAAAAGATTGGAACCAAATTGAACGATGTCGCCCTCCAACAGAAGCCATGAATTATATCGACATCACCTGTTCTTATGGTTTTCTTTAGGGATTTTTGTCATAAATTGGTAAATATTTAGACAAAATTTGGAAAATTTGCTCCAGGGGATAAAGCCAAAATTTGGGGGGCAAATTCAAGGTAACAAAATCACTGATAACAACCGTCATCAGGGTTTATATTAATAAGACAACAATAAAATAAATTTAAAAAAACAGTCAGTTACTCAGTAACCATGCATGGTAGGATAACAATATTTGTTATACATGTTGCTGACAGTCTTGTAGGTGTCACCTGACCTTGACCTAAAAAGGCTCAATTGCCCTATCCAATGATTTCATTATTCCCCCGCAAACTTGTTTGGGGGTATATAGGAACCAGCCTGTCTATCCGTCTGTCCACATCCCTTGTAAGCGCTTCTCCTTCTAAACCGCTTGACAGATTTTGATGAAACTTTACATGAAGAAAGTACATCATATGTAGATGTGCATGAAGAATTTTCGTCGCTGTTGGATATTATTTAGGGGAGATAATTGGACTTATACTTTTTAAATATAGTATTCAGTGCCAGACCTCGTAAGCGCAACTCGTCCTAAAACCGTTTGACAGATTTTGATGAAACTTTACATGAAAGAAGTACATCATATGAAGATGTGCATGAAGAATTTTCGGCGCTCTCGGATAATTGGACTTGAAGCAAAGCAAGGGGTATCCCTTTGTGAGCGTGCTCACAGTCCACACTTGTTTATATTAGATTATATTAACTCATTTTATCATTAACTGCATGGTAAATGAAAGGTACATGACAGTCAAGAAGGTGTCACCTGACTTGAACCTCAATTTCACGGTCCAGTGTCTACATTTAAGTTCATGGATGACATTACCAAAGTATTTGGGACTGCCAGGCGGCCCCCATTCAACAAGGGTTAAAAAAAACCAATAACAGAAATTGTTAATTGAAAATCAGGAATTTGTTTTGTTACCTTGTCAGTTTTTTTAACGGATGTTCTAAGGAAATTATATTTCCCTTCAGGGCTCTCGTTGGAGGGCGACTCAGGCGAAGAAGTCACTTTATCGTGGTCCCACTTCGCCCTTGATCATCTTCCAAAGCCAAGTGAAGCCGCCCTGTCATTTTGTAGAATCGCCTAATGGGGCCTTTAAAATTTTATTCCCATTTTGGTAAGAATCATCATATTTTTGATACCGTGTCATGTTTATTTATTTATGCGCCACAAATCAACTGGTTCCCGTTTAATTTGTATTAAGTATATAAAGCGTAGGTTTAAAATACGACCGAAAACCAGTTCAGTGCAAAAAACATTAAATTTTCCGGAGCGGATATGAATTTGGTATCAGAGATTGCAAATGTACTACATGTACGTTGATAGGTATGAAATGAGTATTGCAATGACAGAAACTTGGTAAAAAAGTATTTTAGCAGTTACTTTAAACAAATTTAAGTGAAATATTTAACAATAATTTTAATAGTGATTTTTACCATTTTACATAATATAATGTGTCACAATGATGTAATTTTCTACTACTAGTTCTTAGTACTTCATTATAATTCAATTAATTTGTGTACTAATGACAAAGAAACATTTATTTTAATGAACAGTTTTGTAACAGTTTATTCTTTTTTTATTGTAATGTTTAAATACATGTATTTATGAAAATGTGTGAAATAAGTATACTGAATAGTTAATCAAATCTTTGATACTTTATCCTCAATTAATTAAACTGCTTAAAAAAAACATATAACAATAAGAATGCAAATGCCAACACTAATTTTAAAAAAACAAAGAAAACAAGACGCTTTCGCGACATATAATGCAACTTCTCCCTGTTGTCCACCCACCTCTTCCTGTCTACCACCCAAAAGAGAAGTGACTTCTCCCTATAATTTTGACCCAGAGTGAGCCCTGCCCTTTTGTACCCCTTGGTTAATTTGTATCATAGTTGAGAAATTGTCTTCAAGTCGGATGTAGTCAAGTTTTGTGCTTTGTGATTTGAATTATATCATACATATTTTTGCTTTTTGAAAAAAATTAGGTGAATTAAAAATAAAACTAATACATGTATGTGTTTTCAATTCGATTTTTTGTTTAGATTTATTATGTCTGAGACTGAAATTTGTTGGGTTGAAATGGAAATTTTGAAACTTTATGGAATTAGTCCATCTATGCCTATCAGACTTATTAAGTTGTAAAGTAATATTATTGCCAAGTTGTTCTTTTGTCAGACTTGTAAATCCATGATGATCTTAACAATGCAACTGAGAAGTTATAAATATTAGTGGCATGAAATAAGTAAAACACAAGGATAACCTCAAGTTTTAACTTATAATAATGCAAAATGATATTTTATCAATTCCCAAGTAATTTTTTAACATCTGATGCTGAATGCAGGGGAGACATTTTTCTGTGTTCACACCTGTTCTATTTCAGTTGAAGAATTAAGAAATCAATCTGACTAGTTTATGACTAAAACGGTAACTGACAACAATCGATCAATCTCATTATCAACTGATCACCACTGTTGAGATTAAAAACTATTTAAGGTGTTAATTATCAAAAGCTACTGTCCACAGGATTAATCTCTGTAACAAATATAACATTAACAGGCAACTGAAGAATTAAATATGGGCATACAATTTTTTTTTAAATGTAAGCTAAAAGTAAACAGAGCATTTAAGGACAATTGACTTTAACATAATTTTTTATTAACTATCAAATCATTGCAGTCTTACAAGCTGATAAATTTTGAGTGATTATTTAGCATTGATAGTACAATTTATAGTTGTGACACTCAAACACTTGGTATAGAATGCCACACGCTCTGGGCATACCATATGTAGAAATAGCATTTTTTTATTCTGGTCTTCATTTCTAGGCATCTTAACTTAGAATGCTGAAAAATCATTACCTGTAGTGTACAATTAATTAATATTCTTTACTTATTTTTGTCCTTTAATTGCACTGCCTGCTGAATTTTTAGTTATGAATAGATCATATGCTGCTAAATATTTTGTTTGAAAACAAAGAGAATTTAAAATAGATTTTGCAAATATCAAATTCTTGACAGCCTTTCATCGGATGAAATTGAATGAACACTTTCCAGTAGTTCCAGATTGTTTGCAACAGGGATGGCAGGATAATATGTCATTACATTTAGCTACATTGAACAAGTGTTATATTTGTTCTGTAAGTATAGATGGGAAGTCTAAATTCAGATTATAATCAATAAAATAAATTTCAGTGTTTGCTGGATTGTTTAGTTTTAGTTCTTTGTTTGAAATGGTACAAAAATAACCAAGAAAGATACAGTACATGCATGTTAAAATCTGCTTCACATGTCCCTTAAGTAATACATGTAAGTTGCTATCTCAAATGTCCTACATGCTTACATTGTATATTTTACAGTAATATATAAATTATTGCATTTTTTTTAAAAGTTAATAATGTTGGCCTGCAACAGTTTACTAATCACTGCTGATTGCATTATGTTTGTTTGTTTAAATGGTGTTTAATGCCACTTTCAGCAATGTTTAAGCTTTATCGTGACATCAAGTATTTATTTGGGTAGGAAGCTAGAGAAAACACCGGACATCAGTAGTACGATTGCATTATGCTTCTCATTCCATCACCAGTAGGTTTATTAACTAATACTAGAAAATCAGAGGCTCGTGGATTTTCACCTCATATTTGGAGCAGCTGAGGTATTTATTTTGCTTGGGACTCATGCCAAAGCTAAAAAATAGAAAGCTGGTATATGCTTTGATGTTTTAAAATCTTAGTTAAAAAAATTAGCTCTTTGTCAATAAAAAAGAAAATCTGAAAACACCCAAGTTTTCTTAAACCTTTGCGTAAAATATATAATTATATTTACCCCTGATTTTAGCATAGGGGTTAATACTAGTAACAGTTTTGTAGCGTCTATATCTTCTAGATGTATGGTAGGATAAGTTTTTCTTTCATTTTACACCTTTAAAGAGATAAATCAAATAAATATTTTTTTAAATTGAGTTGAACCACAAAACATTTTCCAAGATCAATAAACAATTATTCCTTTTTGTTTTGTTTTTTTGGTGTATTATAATATTGGTATTTAAAAAGATGACATCTGTCGGATGAGTACATAAAACATTCATGTCTCTTGGAACCCCTTTAAGGAAATATCAATAGAGGCATTCTTGAGTTAATGTGACATGGAAAAATTGCCTAATATGTGAAGTTTTAAGTCCCATAATCTGACCTAGACAAAATATAAAAAACTTAAATTTTGACAATTTAAGTCCCAAAACTGTATGGCGACAAAAATATACACGTTTAAAAAATAAATTGGAGTTGACTCAATGCTACTATACCTATAGATTAAGAAGCCACAATATAAAGACATTATTGCAACATAATCTCCTACAAGCATGACCTAATCAAACAGTGAAAATCATCTCTCCTGTCAGTCCTGACCACCAAAAAAATCACTGGGTCTGATAATTTTGTTCTATGTGATGGCACTGATGATCAGCAAAAAAGTGACTCATCATAGGTTCACTTTGTTAATTTTTTCCTTGGTCTTCAGATGCATCTTTAAGGACAGTTCTAGTACTGGTTTCCAATTTTGTATACCCCCGCTTGAAAAGCAGGGGTCATATAGTGATCATGCCGTCTGTCCGTCCTTCCTTCCGTCCGTCCGTCCGTCCGTTACACTTTCTCTTATTTGCAACTCCTCCTACACCACTAAATGGAATTTGATGAAACTTACACAGAATCTCTGTCACATAGTGCCATTGTGCAGGAGATATTTAACATTTTGATTGGAATGATATTTGGGGCTTCCCATAGAAAAACATGGACTTTGTCATTGACCTAATGGGGGTCCCTATCTCTTATGTGCAACTCCTCCTACACCACTGAATGGAATTTAATGAAACTTGCACAGACTCCTTGTCACATAGTGCCATTGTGCAGGAGATATTAAACATTTTGATCGGAATGATATTTGGGGTTTCCGATAGAAAAACATGGACTTTGTCATTGACCTAAGGGGTCCTCATCTCTTATTTGCAACTCTTCCTACACCACTGAATGGAATTTGTTGACACTTACACAGAATCCTTATCACATAGTACCATTATGCAGGAGATATTTATCATTTTGATCGGAATTATATTTGGGGTTTGCCATAGAAAAACATGGACTGTCATTGACATAAGGGGATACCCATCTCTTATGTGCAACTCCTCCTACACCACTGAATGGAATTTGATGAAACTTACACAGAATCCATGTCACATAGTGCCATTGTGCAGGAGATATTTAACATTTTGATTGGGATGACATTTGGGGTTTCTCATAGAAAAACATGGAATTTGTCATGGACATAAGAGGATACCCATCTTTTATTTGCAACTCCTCTAACACCACTGAATGGAATTTGTTGAAACTTACACAGAATCTTGGTCACATATTACCATTGTGCACCAGATATTAAACATTTTGATCAGAATATTATTGGAGGTTTCCCATAAAAAAAACATGGACTTTGTCATTGACATAAGGGATGCCATTCTTTGGGGGATGGGGGAGGGTTACATGTTTTATCTGCAACTCCGCCTTCATGTTTAACTAGATAAAGTTCAAGTTCATAATAAGGAACACCTGAATTGTGAGCGGTGGGTATCAATGGTGAGCATTGGTCACAGGTTTCTTTACTGTAGTTATATATAAAAACAAAACAAATTTATATGGAAGTAGTGACAATGTGGTCGATAAGGTTTATAGCTGCTTCTGCCCATCTTTACTAAGAAGGACCTTATCTACTGTGATGATGAAATGGATAGTGACATTGAATTAAATTTTCATTATGAACAAACAGAAAAGGCAAATTGGTCTTGCATCATTTAGTTTGCCTGTGAGAGTTATTGGTTATTAATAAACATGTTTTTTCTTTAATTTGCTTAAATTTTTTGTCATGATTTAAAATAAAATTATAGAATTGTGAAGGTCCAGCAAAAATTTGTAAAATTGGCTGAAATGCTAGTTTTGCCAGTCCCATGACTGACAGGCCAAAAATTAGTTTTTGCTGACTGATGAAAGTAATGTAAAAGTTCAGTCAAACAAACATTCTTGTTTATTTTTCTGAAATATAAATCTGCTCTTGAACCTTCTATTTGATTATTCTTAGTTTTAACAAATGAGAAATTTAACCTATTTTTCCTTTGAGTACAATATTTTTGACAATGTACAGATATTGTTTGTGTGTTGGTCATAAGTTATATCGATTGTAATGCAGATTATGTATGACAAATGTTTTTTTATGCTAGCAGTAGCAGTGTTGTTATTGTTAGAATCATGAAGTAATTATTAAAGAATTACTTGGATTTGACAATTCTGGATAAATAAGAAAACATTGGCAAAGAAAATTGTGATATTCTTGTTAAAAGGTTCACTACTGGTGACCTTTTGGTAAGAAAATGTGTATTACATTTGTTATAAATTGATGTAATAATGCTCATTTGTAATTTGTTGTACTGATTTGTATTTTCAGGCAAGAATTGCATTTTTACAAGGTGAAAGAAAGGGTCAAGAAAACTTAAAACAAGACTTGGTGAGAAGAATAAAAATGTTGGAGTTTGCTTTAAAACAAGAAAGGTAAATTTGGATATTTTCAGTTATGTTTCAAATCAAATAAATGTCCAGTTTGCTAAAGTACCAGTAAGCAGCTGAGTAATGACCAAATCATAAAATCTAGTGTTCTCCAAAGAGCAACCTAAACCACAAAACATGATACTATCAAATAAATCAACAGTATGGGTTTGATTTAAAAAAAATGAGTGAGAGTTGTGATTGTGGACTGCTTAACATTGAAAAGTTTAGGCAGTAAAGGATCATAGCACATCCAGTACAAAAGTTGACTACACAGCATTTATTTGGATTCCTGATGTTATATCTGGGTATAGCAAGGTAACTAAATTAAGAGATGGGCTTTAATTTTTAGTTTTGATAATTAAATGGACCATTTCATCACTGTGTTTCAGTGTTTACACATCTTTTATACAGGTTTCAATACAGACCTACAACTGTACAAACTATGTTACACACATTATTTAAAAAACACTTGTAAAGTTGTGGTAATTTCATATTCTTTTATTTAATGCCTTTATTTTGCTTTAGATCAAAATATCACAAATTAAAGTATGGAACAGAAATCAATCAAGATGACTTGAAAGCTCCAGCTTTGGAAAAGAAAGATGGTAAATTAGCATACTTAATTTTGAAAAAAAAAGCAATCTGTAGAACAAAAGCATAGATGGTATTTATTTTTTTGTAGTCAATTAATTTTTGCAATAATATAAAATTTGATATTAATTATGCAACATTTTTAGCTTTTATAATAAAAGGATCAATTTTTTTTTAATAAGTAGAAAACGTATACAAAGTGGGGGAAAGGGTCCAGTTTGTGTCTTGCCTGCGACGACAGTCGCTGGAAGCGAGATGTGTATGGGATTCCAGCCACGGGGCGTCAACAAGTAGGAGTAATTACAGTATTAAGCTTACAGTGCTATAGCATTTTTTTTTTTTTTTTTTGGCTTTCTCAAGTGCTCTATAGATAAAGCCAGATGTTTAACTGCTCTAAACTTGAAATTTTAAACAAAGTGATACTTTTTTTAGATGAACCTGTAGAAAATGAAGTAGCAACACAAAACAGTAATGTATCATGGAGACAAGGACGACATTTGTTAAGACAGTAAGTAATTAGTTTTATTTTTATGACATTGTCTAGTTTTGGCTAGAAACCAATTTTGATTTAAACAAATAGTATAAATTGATATATTCACATCACATGTGATTTATAACATGTGCTTAACAAACACAGTATTTTTTTTTTACTTCAGAAAAATAAGGAGGATATTAACCAGGTTTTCAACAAAAGAAAAAAGGTTTTTAAATTGGGGTATTGCGGGAGGGCGGCGTCAAACAGAGGGTATCCGGTCAATAACTTCAGTTTGGATAAACATATCTTGATGAAACTTTAGATATAGCAAGCTTGCGTAAAGATCTAGCTTGAAATTTGGTTTAGGGCCTGATGGGTCAAGGGTCACTGTTACTAAAAATAGAAAAACAGTTTCCGCCTTAAGTTTGGATAAACCAATCATGCTTACAATTTGGATATAGCAAGCCTGCATTAAGACCTAGCTTGGAATTGGATTTGGGGCCAATCAGATAAAGGTCAAGGTCACTTGCTTCAAATAGAAAAACCGTCTCTGTTTAATAACTTAAGTTTGGATAAAAAAATCTTGCTTAAACTTTGGATATAGCAAGCTTTGATGAAGACCTAGCTTGGGATTGGAATTGGGGCCAGTCGGATCAAAGTCAAGGTCACTGTTACTAAAAATAGAAATAGTTTCAGGTTGATAACTTCAGTTCGGATAAACTCATCGTGCTGAAATTTCAGATATAGCAAGCTTACAGTAAGACCTAGCTTATGATTTTGAGCCATTCGAATCAAGGGTACTAAAAATAGAAAAACAGTTTCCGCTTAGTCTACTACTGAAATTAATAGTTGAAAACCTGTTTTTGGGGAATGGCCACATTTCTGGTTTGTGTAGTTCATGGTTACAATCAGCCATCATTTCATAATGTCAAATAAGAGCATAGTGTAGTCGAATATTTTTGTCTTAATGATGTAAGGTGATAAAATAGAAGCACATTGTAAAACATGCGTTCAAAGAGCAATTGCTGTAATAAGATCACCAACACTGACCACCACACAAATATTTTTATTTATCTGCAGTGTTTATGCAAAAGTAAAATTTATTTTAAAAAAACCATGTCTACAACCTGCTTCGTGTTCACATAATGCACAACTCATATTTAATTAATTGGTGAATCATTTGAATGGTTTTATTTACAGATATTTACAAGAAATTGGCTACACAGATACTATTATAGATGTAAGATCAGCAAGAGTCAGGTCTTTACTTGGACTACAGGCACACAATACAGAAAATGAAGGAGAAGGTGCACAGCCTGCTTTGGTTAATGGAGAACTCTCTCCTGCAAAACGAAATGCTGACCAAAGCAAAGCAAGGTATTACTTTGAAATTAGGCCTTTAACCATAACATGTAAATGATAAGCAGATATTTTTTATTATTGTTTTTGAGCTTAATAATTGTACTTTTATATGGCATGAAACTTTAAACGTATGCTTCTTTGATTATATAAACTGCTCAATCCACTTTTGGGCCTAATGGAGAAAGATGATTTTTTCAGAAGAAGCTATTGATTAAGGCAGTAATTTTTGTGAAATGTTTGTTAATACAGAGTAAATAGTTCAGCTTAAAAACCTGAATGATCTTTTCTGAATTTTAGACTGTCATCTGCAGTTCTCTCTTTGCATTACATATACATATATAAGTAAATCCTTTCATCATATTATTCTACCAAATATAAATGTGAGATATTGTCATCAGTTGGCCTCCGTTGTTCCATGTCTGACAATAACTTCAAATTGTTGTTTTCTTCTTTGACTTCTGACACTATTAGCATGAATGGTAACTGAACTATCCTTTTTTGCAATTTTATGATAAGTAGTCCCAATGTTACTAAAACAGAAACATTCTGAAATTGTCTGAAGCACTACATTTTATGGCAAAAAGTAAGGTTTAAATTGTAGCCTAAGAGAAATTATTGAACATAAACTGAGGAATAGACATATAAAGCTATTTTTACCAAAATTAAGTTTCAGATCTTTCAGGTTCTACATAAAAAAGATTGCCACCAACCTGTAAAATATTAAACAATTGGACCCTATTGGAAATGAAAAATACATTTCTTTATGATGTATATATATTGAATCAAAATTATACTTGTATGATGAAAAGATGACCACCACTATTGATTAAATGCTAGTAAAGTGGAAGGAAATAACTTGAAAAAGATTCACCGATTGAATTGGAAAAATATTTTTGATAATTAAAATGGTTGCCAAAAATTAATTTTTTTTAATTGTTAGTTTTCAGTTTCTTTTTTTTTTAAATATGTCCTTGTGAGTGTTTACAAGCTCTTGGTAGCCAATAGTATTCTTTCTAAAATGTAAGCATGTTCAGTCTTTGACTCGAGCTTATACAGACAAATGTCATTAAAAAAACCTTTTAGGTAATTTCAAAGAAGTAAGGAATTATGCATTCAAAAACAATCTTTATCATGGACATTTGCATGCTGGAATGAACTTCTCTTGTGCTTTCTTAGACCTGCTGGTAAAAAAGTCCCTGCATCCTTAGTGGATGATATATTTATGGAAAGTGAAAAGTCTGTTCTTGCCACACTTGACTTCCTGGACAATGAAGGCATTGATGACGATGAGGATGATGATGAAGATAAGTAAGTATTCATTTTCAAAGAAAAAAGTAATTGTCTTTTCTTCATCAATGCGGAAACCATGTTTTAATGTGAATTATTCTACTTAAACAGGCTGTTCTAGGCAAAAATTTTTTGTCTTATACTTGAGTCACATAGAATCTTTTGCTTTATATATGATCCAGCTGATGGGAACTGGGTCACAAGTATCTTTAACTTGTTAAACTGTAAATATTCATTTGTAGCCGAGTCTTTTTGATGTATAATCTCTGGATCAAAGACTGAAAAGGATTCTATAACCGTTGTTAAGTTGCTAATGCTGTTGTTGAAAATTGGTGTGTACACCTGGTCATCGAGTCTATCTTTCACTATACTTTACTCCATCTCTTCCAGGTCTTTGAAGTAGCTGGCAATGTCTTCAATGTTGTCTCTTGGGTGGTCAAGTAGTTTGCTCAGTACCATCTGAGTGGATAATCTGATGTGTCTATTTTACTGAAGTCAACTGATGTCTTTTGAGAGAGTTTCTAAAGCCTTGTAAGGTGTGGCAGTGTGTCCGGTTACATTGCAGTTGAACCCAGCTGCTGTTGCATCTGTCATTTCAAGTGCTTCTTTCTCTAGACTGACAATGATTGTCAATAATGCTGTGTGGTATTGTCTAACTGCTTCAACAATGTTCAAGCGAGACAGCCATCTGATGTCACATATGTTCTTCAGTTGTACAACTGGGTCTCCCAATATATCCTGAATTTCTTTAAAACTATGCATTCTTACGTCCAAGTTTTGGTAAAAGAACATTTTGTCTCATTATGTCTTTGAACTTCTTCAGGTTTGGTGGGGACTCACTGGCTTGACCTGATGCAAGGGCTTACCTGTGGGCTATACACTGGATCTTCACCCTCTGGATTTAAGGCCTTCAACTAGGTGGCTACCCCTTATTTCTTCTCTACCATTGCTGCTGCTCCATCAGAACCAAAACCAATGAGTCTGGAAGTGTACAACTGGTGGGATGTCAAGTTGGTGTTAAGAATTGTCACAATAGTACTAGTTTTCCATCTGGCAGATAAATCAGTTGAAGGAATCAAGTCCTAAGTTCCATGTTGGGTATAAAGTATCTAACTTTAAGTTAGAGCTTTTTGATAACTGCTATGTTTGTTGTTTCATCAATAAGTAGTGAGAAGTAAGGACTGTTGCCTATATCATCTGTTATAAGTTGTTGATCTCGTTCTTGAAGCATATCCTGCATTGGGCATTGACTTGGGCAGTTGACAATGTCAGCTTTTTTAAGTTTGTTTAGATAGTCACAGCCCATAGTTTTGGCAAGTTCAAGCGAAGATAAATAGATGAGTGGTAGATGTTTGATCTCTTCTTTTGCCAACCAATAAATACATCTAAAAGCACCCACAAGTACAACACTGAGAGAGCGAGTCCTGTATGTCCTGCCCTTTACCTGCCAATATTGACTGTGCTTCTAGTTTTGCTGCTTCTTTATGAGTTTGGGATTTCTGATGTCAGCTTAGGCTCTCTTTTACTAGTGTGTTGCAGGGTTTCTGTAGCCAGGTGTCAGATCCACGTTTAGGTCTTTTGTTGAATTTGATGCAGTATCCACAGTGCATACCAGTCATGTGAAATTAACAGCCATGAAAATTATTTTTCATGCTGGGTGACATAAGACATAGAAACTGGTTTTTTTTAAGTGGCGATGTATTATGTTATACCCTTCGTTTCGTTCGGTGTCTGTCCGTCCATCCCCCGAAGGTTTCCAGATGATAACTTGGAAGCGCATCAATGGATTTGAATGATATTTTGCACAGCTATTTAGAACAATATAATAAAGGTCAAGTTCAATTTTCAGGATGATCCCAAAAATATTTAATTATAGTTTTGCCACTTTAAAAATTTTACAATGCTGAAATTTAATGGCCTAAGAAAGATAACTCATTTCTCTCTGTCATATATAATATATATATAAATATATTGTTCCCAACTGGGTCAAAATATGGCGTTTACAGCATTGTTGCTCAGAAACTGAATTTATTTTATTAGTTTTATTATATAATCATAGCGTGCGGATCACAATAACAAACGTTTAAATATATTTTTATTTATAACTTTAATGACAAATATGCTGGCGGGGTATCATTTAATGTCCCATTAGATGCCCTATTTTTACTACTGATTCTGCAGGAGTACCTTGAAGTTGCAATGTTGGCACTGGTCTTTTTATTTAGCAGAAGTGAATCACAGGCTAGGTTAATTTCATTGGATGCAAACTCTAGTTTGCCTTAGTGCTGAAATCACAGTTTGGTTTTGTCATCATTTGGCAAGCATGTATGTTTCTTGCAAAATTTTTTGCCTTTACAAAGCTGGTTTAGCAATCATGCAACTGCAAGTTTTGTTTTGTTTATGTTGTTCATTTCTTCGGGCTTGGATCACTTTGTCAGCTTGGGGTGGTGAAACCTAAATAGTAATCACCCACTATTGCAGTTAACACCAATTTAATTACATTTATTAGCTCTAATAATTACAAATGATAACAGTTGAAATAATTGCAAATATTTTTTTTTGCATTGTTATCATAAGTGGCCAATTGTTGTGAAATAATGAGTGGAAACTTGAAATGTTAAAATGTTGGTCATCTGACCTGTACAGTTATCAACACCTATTTAATAACATATTACTATCTCTGATTGCAAATAACAATACAGATCCTTAGAAAGAGGTTATGTTGGTAACTTTCATCATTGTAATACATGTAGTGACAGATTGTAATGAACAAATAATGCTCTGAATTTTCTTAATGTGTAAAAATTAAAGCATCTCGGTAGTGATAGCATCGCCTCCATTTGGATTGCATCTCAGGGAAAAAAATGGGTAGCATATTGGTACCAAGATGCTAAAAATGGCCTGGTGATGTCAAGTTTTTGTAAAATTGGTTTTGACAGCTTGCAAGGTTTGTAGTTGTACAAATAGGCCAAATAAAATTGTAACATGAATGATGAGTGACAGAAGTATAAATGTACACTTCTGATAATGTATTTTCATGTCTGTTGACAGCGATGAAGAGGACATTATGGCAGCAGATGAGAAACGTGAAGTGCGAAGAATTGTGAAACGCTCTAATGCAAGTGTAAGTATCCATTCTTGGAAAGGGGCCTCGGTGGCCGAGTGGTCAAGGTAGTTCGTCTACTATTGATCACGTGGTCTGTCAACACTGAGATTGCACGTTCGATTCTCACTGCAGGCAGGGTGTACTCGAATCCAATCTTAATTGACAAGGATTGCCAGTTTTCCTACCGAAGGTCGGGGGTTTTCTCCGGGTACTCCGGCTTCCTCCCCCAATAAAAACTGGAGACCATGATATAGCTGAAATTGGCGTTAAAACACCATCAAACAAACAAACAAACAATCCATTCTTGGAATTATGGTGAGATTATCTGCTTTATGATGTTGGTTCTAATGTTATATAAACAGCACACCAGATTAATATTTATTAAAAAGTAAAATTGTTTACACAAATTCTACCCTAAATTACTTTTATGAATTAATATTAAAGGATATTTGTCTCTGTTAAAAGCAGATGTCTAATGGTTGTATTTCTGCCGTGAAGAAATGTTATGGCCCTTCAGATGCTAAATTGTGCTGTTACAATTGTTATAGTGCTTACTTTTCTTCATAAACAAAAATTTCAATTTACAGATCTTGACACAATGGATAACACTTTTGAGAAAGAAAATGATCTATTTTTCTTTCCTAAAATTTCTGCTGCAGAAAATGAAAAATTTTAACTAATCCAAACAAAATTTATAGTATACATTGGATGGTCCTCTATAAAGCTTTTGGTTTCTTGTCAATCGTTAAAACACCATTCAAACAAAGAAACAAGAAATTCAAAATGTCCACCATCTCAAGACTTGGTTTAATATACGACCATATGGCAATAGTTTAAATAGGCTTCTTAGCTGAAACCAGTTAACCAATCGAGATAAAACTTGTCACAAATATTCATTGGGTGGTTTTCTATAAAGTTTGTTTTTTTATAACCAATCTAAAAGTCTAATGGCCACTATCGCAAGACTTAGTTTAACATAGAACTGTTAAAAGTTTTAAAGGGCTGCTTTCTTAAACCAGTTAACCAATCAGAACAAATCTTATTACCAGTATACATTGGATGGCCCTTTATTAATTTATTAATTAATTTATTAATTTTTATCAGAAATTCAAAATGGCAACCAAAGCAGGACTTAGTTTAACATAGGACCCTGTGATCAAAAAGTTTTGAAAGACATCTTCTCTGAAACCGGTTAACCAATGGAAACAAAACTTTCTAGCAATATCGTTTGAATGGTCCTCTTCAGTTTTGTTTCTTATGTCTATCCAAATTCAAAATGGCCACTACTGCAGGACCTTGGCCTTTATGAAAAAAAGATTAAAAAGGCATCTTCTCTGAAAAGGGTTAACCCATTGAAACGAAAATTATTACCAATATTCATTAGGTGGTCCTCTTCGGAGTTTATGCCAAAATGGAAATTCAAAATTGCATACAATTTTAGTTAGGCCACACAAAATTAATTTTAATGTTCTCAGGCCAAATTTTTCAAAAATAGATGAGGGAGGGAGGCTTTTTTTTAATCATTTTATTGGTCTAAAATCAGACGAGGGAGGCATTTTTTTATTCGTTATCTTGCACAAAATTTAACTGGTAAAGATCTCAATCGATACAGCAAAGTATTTCTGTTTTAAACATTCATATTTGTATATGAAATGTATTTAAAGGTTATTACATAAAAAACCCCTTTAAATTGTTGTTTATGCAACCTGGGTTATAGTATAGTGAAATTGAGGAGGGGGCAGGGATCGTCGCAATGCATATAGATGCGTATTGAACACGTCTTTGCAGCAACTAATGCATACTAGTACAGTTATTGGATGTTTATGAATTTCAGTCGTGTCAATTTCGTCTCCAATGCATGATAACATATACAAATGGTGATCGAAATTAACCTGTTTCGTCAGATTTTCTACAGGTAACAATTATTCGGGCAGCAAATATGCTTTAATTAGGTTATTTATTAGACAATAAATACATTAAATATGAAATAAATTAGAGTAAAATTAACCTTTAATTTGATACATTTTAATTAGATTATCCGACTGATATACACTAGATTTAGGATCTGAAAGACTTTACTGTGTCTGTGGTCTGGTTCAACCTTTCTGTTGAAATTGATTGTATAATGTTCTAAATTACAAATAATTCGTTCTAATTTAATTTAAGAGATTATGCTTGGGTATAAAATTAGAAAAAAAAATTGATTATTTTATAAAGAAAACAATGATAACTTGTTGGGTGGAAAATTCGTTTTGAATGTCAGCATCTGCATTATTTTGACATTCATTTCCAAGATGAGCCAGACAAGACACGAATCTCTCTTTAGTGGGGAAACATCAGCATGTTTCAAGTAATGATTGCAGTTCAATCATACTCCAGAAGACTGATAAAAATCATGACCACTAGAACAGCATAAAACTTATGCGCCATATTGAATATTTGATAAAATGACATGAATGATTATGGGTCTGTCATCGAAGAAATTGGTTGTATGCAACAACTTAGCTTAACTGCAATATGTGGCACTCATGAAAATTGTTTGGGATTTGCCTTTTCAAAAATGATGAGTCCAGGATTCACCATAAAAAATCCTACAAAGTATCACTGAAAGGGTACATATTTTGTGTAATCAACACTTCCTACAGCTTTTAACCTATATCCCTAACACTTTCCAGAAGCAGATTGCACATATTATATTTGTGACCTGCTATTATGGTGTCGTTTTATGAGATGTTTCTATATTTGGGAACATCAAATCCTACAGCTTTAAACCCAGATCCCTGAAACATCACAGAAAGATTGCACACGTATTGGTTGTGCACCTGCTATTATAGGATGTGTTTTCCCCATTTTTCCAGGATTGGGAACGTCGTAATTTTTCAATGAGGGTACCAAATTTGTGTAATCAACTTCTCCAGCTCGCTACCCTGATCCCTGAAACTGCACCAAAAGAGTGCACACATAATAAAGTTGTGCACCTGATCTTATTTAAGGAATGTTTTCCCATGACATGTCCACAAGAACTTCTTTCAGCAAATTTTATAGATGGTACCGTTTTTGTGCTATCAACTCTTCCTTTTTGACACAAAACTGTAAACGACTCTCCTTTTAATAAGGCACTTGTTTTGCAACGCCGCCATATAAGACAAACGATTTTTTTTTTGTTTATTTTTCTCAGCTATCTCAATAATCGTGAACACGAACGATTCCGTAACCCTCCTTTACTATCAAACGCTTGTATGCACTATGTATTCTTTCGGAAGTTATCATTACAGTAAGCAAAGATGTCCGATCTTTCCGAATGCAGTGGCGGGAAATTAAGAAGCGGATCGGACCGGATAATTTTTTTTAACGGAAACGGCACCGCATTTCCGGATTTTTATTTTATTGAAAACCCGATAAAATCGTCAATGCGGCGGGGTGAAAACGGATGCGCGCGGGCCTGAGAACCGTAAATCTAATTTTATATGGCCTTAATAGTCTATAAGAAAGGTTTAGTGGTATGGAACACTTCAATAGTGTTACACTTTACCTTAATTGACAAGGATTGCCAGTTTTCCCACCGCAGGTTGGGGGTTCTCTCTGGGAACCACGACTTCCTCCCCCAATAAAAACTGAACGCCATTGATATAGCTGAAAAATTGCTGAAATTACCAGTGTCAACCTTCTGCAGTGTAATAATAAGTTATTTTTATAACTAATTATATTATTCAAAGGTTGTGGATGGTATTATGACTGGTGATGAAGAAACAGAAGAAGCTTTGAGAGAATTTGATTTTCTTGTAGCTGAGAATGAAGATGGTGCTGGAGAAACTCGAAGTCATGGTGATGGTCCAGAATGGGGTGAGTTAGCTTTTGCTTTTGTTTATTCCTGATTTGTTAAGTCTTGTAATTTATAGACTAGTTCTGTTGTGTTCAGATCTAGACAGAGTTTGAGAACAGTTGTAATATAACCAGTAAAGCTTATTTATTTAATGATTGGGGGGTAGGGGGCATGTAAGCACCCTGTATGCAGATTAATTTTATCAACACTTTAATTCCATGTATCAAAGTCTAATTAAAAATAATGAATAACATAACAACTGTCTAGTGTGATTTATTAAAATTTTTATCTGTGAATTTAAATTGCATTTTTAGTTGTTTATATTTACAATAGCTTGAATGCGGAAATCAAATGTGTACAATATATATCTTTTGGCATGTAACAAACATTACTGTTTTTATCACATCTGGTGAATGGCTTCATCTATACTAAATTGTGAAATAATGAATATTCTCTAGTTATTAATTTTTTTCTTTTTAGAACTTTACCCAGTTAAATAAAATGAGAGATTAAACAAAAATACTATGTTCTGCGTTAACTGGTTCTGTTTATGCTTTTCTCAGATTCTAGATCGTTTTGAAGTTCTAACTTACGTTTGATTTTGTGATTAATAAAATCATTTTCCTTCTATTCCCTTTTGTTTATCAAATTATTTCTTCTAAAACAACTTTTAGAGACATTGTTTGTTAGGGCCCCGCCACTTTGGACGCCCTAAAGTGATCAGTCTGTCTGTCGGTCCGAACTTATAGTGTCCTGGCTGTAACTAATGCCACCGACATGTCGGGGGAGGGGGGGGGGGCCTTAAGTTTTACTCGTGTCTGTCTGCGTACGTCCATACGAATTTCTGTCAAAGCTTTTCTCAGAAACCATACATGAAATTTGGCAGGGTTTTTCAGTATCACAAGTTGTACATCCTAAGCGGCTTTTGATATTTGGAATGTGGGTAGATAATATCTAGGCGATGTGTCGCATACCGTCGTTGTTGACCTTTGACCTTTAACAATGATCTTAAGGTCACATTATTGATGTGTGAATGACAAATTCATGTCTGGGCTGTAACTTTTTTATCTTTTGAGGCATGCTTTTGTTTTTTGGAATGTGGGTAGATAATATAAAGGTGATGTGTCACATTCTGTGGTTGATGACCTTTGACCTTGACCTCAAGGTCAGCAGGGCCCACAGATGGATACCATCTCACTGATATCTAGTTATTGATTGATATTGAAGGACATTTCCAGGTAGAGTTGACCGGTGGTTCAGTTAAATTATAGACCTTGTGAATTGTGTATGTCCTAGACATTTTCATAGACATGCAGAAGCATGCAAGTTGATTTTTGGATGGTAAATGGTTCCCACAGTTCTAATACTACATCCAAGATTAATTCTATTACTGTAAACCAACTTGTGATGTATGAATACTTGACTGACCTGTCACATTTATCATTTTGAAAAACGTCTTACCTTATTTTTTTTGACATATTTGTTTATTAATTAAACTTACTACAGCACTGCTTGATCTGGAAACAAATTGTCCAATCAGTATTCAAATAGCTTTTTTTTAATAAGTGTTTTGATAATAACTAGATGACAGGGAATAAAGGAAAATGATAATATTGTTTGAAGTGACAAAACAAACACATGGCAAGCTTTATAAAATTGGAACAACAGAAATAAAAATAAAGTAAAGCCAAGAATTTAAATTAGAAAACCCCCACCCTTCTTGCACATCACAGCAGCCCTCAAAGTACCTTTTAATATTTGGTAGCCAGCAAAAATATTTTGGTAGCCAAAAGGAAAGAGTTTGTTAACAAGGATTGTTTCTTGCTATACTCGCAAAATTTTTGGGGTATCTTTTTAAAATGGAGTGAAATGACAGTTTAGACGAACAAGAAAAATATCTGATAGACGCTTAATTTGCATTAAAAATCTCGCTTCTTTCAAATGCTTAAGTGACAAATAACTAAATTCTAGAAGAAAGTCCGTTTGGAAACGACTTTTTAGTGATTTTTAGTCGCCAAAACGTCAATTTAGTCACCCAGGCGACCATTTTACTAGACTAAATTGAGGGCTGCACATCAAGTGATATTTAATATATGTGTATTACACAGAAAAGAAAGATGATGAATGGAAAGTTGATCAACAACATATATCAAAACTTAAAGAACAGTATGAGAAAGAGAGAAAAGGAAAAAAAGCAAGTAAGTGTCCTACAAGTTGGACAGACAAATGGTCAATTACTGTCAAATTAAAGCTTTATCCAGTAAGCATGTTGAAAGTAGCTATTGAAAAATGCCTCTCGTAAATTGCCTGGGAATTTTTTAAACATTTTGTGTAGTTTTGTTGAAAGGCTTTGGGTGTCATTGAAGTTTATTTAATCTTTTATTTTATTTTTTATTTTTTGTGGTTTTGACATAAAACATGTTATAATTAATTAATTTGTGTCACCAGTGTTGTTTACTTGTGCATGACTGTATGAGTGTTTTTTTGTGTGGCATTTCATCAGAAAACCTTACTAAACTCACCAGAGTAAGTTTTGTCACTAAGAGGCTTTTACTTTTTTTACTATGACATTTAACCAACCATAAACTTCTTTATCTTTTCCCCAGTTCATAAATTATGTGATACACTAACATGCATTGTATCTTCAAAAAACAAAAATTTTGTATTTGGTTGTGAATAAAATGCAAGCTAATAAAGTAGTAGAATTAGTTTGGAAGCATGACTATTGGCTGCTTGTAATGTTTCAGACCATTGAGATTGTAACCTTATGTTGACATTGCACTAAGTCTCGAGTTCAGCTTGATTATTTCGTTGTCTCTGATCCAATTCAAAATTTGTTGTTGACTTTGGACTGTGTAAACTCTATTCTGTTCTGCATAGGGATCTTTTTAAAAAATTGTTTAAGAAAAGCATGGCAAATTTAATTTATACAGAATCTCGGGACAAAGAAATTCATTAAAAGTTGATTTTATAAGTATTCCCATATGAAAAAATCTTTAACTTTTCTTCTAAATTTGGACAAATGTTGATGAAATTTATGTAAGTTTTTACAAAAGCTTGGCACTTTTTGCTGCTTTATGCATGGTGCAAAAATATTTACCATACATGCTAGGTAAAAGTCTCTCTGCATATAGTTATTTAAGAGGGAACGTCTCTCTCAAAAAATTTAATATGTTATGCTTTAAATAAGAAGAAACACTTATTGCTTCGAGATGTTTTTTTTTTTATTTTCAACATTGAATTTACTGTGCAAATAAATGCACTTATAGAGGTCCGCTGTCTTGTCACTATCTGGTCCCTAGATGGCGATACAGGACATCACTTGACATAAATATATATTTTTTATTATACCCCTGCTCGACAGAGTCGGGGGTATATAGTGGTCCTCATGTCTGTCCGTTCGTCCGTCCACATTTGGTTTCCAGATGATAATTCAAAAAGTTAACATCCAATTTGAATGAAACTGTTGGATATTGTTATAAATCAGGTTGGTAAGAAGCCTATCGATTTTGGGGGAAATCCGTCAAATTTCAAGGTCGCAGTCCACGAAAAACGTTAGGAATTTTAACAAAAACTTGGTTTCCAGATGATAATTCGGAAAGTTTACATCCCATTTGAATGAAACTTTGAGATATTGTTATATATCAGGTGGGTAAGAAGCCTAATGATTTTGGGGGAAATCTGTCAAATTTCAAGGTCGCAGTCCACGAAAAACGTTAGGAATTTTAACAAAAACTTGGTTTCCGGATGATAATTAAAAAGTTTACATCAGATTTAAATGAAACTTTGGGATATTGTTATATATCAGGTTAGTAAGAAGCCTATCGATTTTGGGTGAAATCCGTCAAATTTCAAGGTTGCAGTCCATGAAAAATGTTAGCAATTTTAACACAATTGTGTTTTCGGACAAAAGCTCAAACAGTTTACATCCGATTTTAATGAAACTTTGGGATTTTGTTATTTATCATGTTGGTAAAAAACCTTTTAATTTGGTGAGAAATCCGTCAAATTTCAAGGTCCCAGTCCATGAAAAATGTTAGAAATTTTTACAAAAAAGTTGTTTCCAGACAATAACTCAAAAAGTTTGCATCTGATTTGAATGAAACTTTTGGATATTATTATATATTATGTTGGTAAGAAGCCTATCGCTGTTGGGGGAAATCTGTCAAATTTAAGTCACATTCCATGAAAAATGTTAGAAATTTTTACAAAAGCAG
Source organism: Limnoperna fortunei (assembly GCA_944474755.1). Lineage (NCBI taxonomy): Eukaryota > Metazoa > Mollusca > Bivalvia > Mytilida > Modiolidae > Limnoperna > Limnoperna fortunei. Next base: position 39,459,765 of record OX104113.1, read on the forward strand.
GGGTATCAGTGATCACTAGATCAAACTTTGTCTAGTTTACAATTATGTTTCTTAGGTAAATTCTATTTGATATAAGTTAAAAAAATAAAGACAGGTTTAAAATTGTGTCTATAAGTAATTTTATTAATACATAGATCATTACAACATTAAGACATATTTGGTTATCTTATGTTGTCAGCTGGTCATAAGTAATTGCCCAATTTTTTTATATTTTTCAAAGAGCAATTCAAATATAGTATTTTTAAACTGGATTATTTATCATTTTTACTGGATAAAGCAGGCTCTTACATCACAACCTGCAATCACTTGAAAAATACTGTCATTATGGTGGCCCCGTATACACAATTTTACAACCTTTTATCCACTTGAGAAGTGTAACATTAGAGGATATAATAAAACATTAAAAGGCAAATATGTATCTTTTCATTTGAAGAATAACATCTTTCCCTTGAATGGTGCTGCCAATTTAAGAAATCTAAAACTGGTATTCTTAAATATTTTTAAACTTCATACAGCAGAAAACTTGGTACCATGAAGCAGTTGTCAATGTCCAGTCGTTATGAATTAATTTAAAAATTTGATATATTGGGGTTGCTGCTCAACTGTAATTTTTGTTTCGCCTGCGACTATTGTCGCTGGAGGCAAGACATATATGGGAATCTGGCTTCGGTGGTGGTGTCAACAATTGGACATCTTGCTTCATATCTTTGTAAGCCCAGCCCTAGGTCCATCAAATTTGGCCCAGTGGCAGCTTATGATAAGTACTTGTCTGTCACCTGTCACCTTACCTTGACCTCAATTTCACGGTCCAGCGACTATGTTAAAGTTTTTGTGTTATGGCAGTGCCTCTGTAACCATGCAAGGTAAAATAACAATATTTGGTATAAAGGTTGCTGATGAATAGTACACGACTGTCTGGTAGGTGTCACCTGACCTTGACCTCAATTTCACAGTCCAGTGACTACGTTTAAGTTTTTGTATTAGGGCAGTTCCTCTAACTGCATGGTAGGATAACAATATTTGGTATACAGATTGCTGGTGGACTTTCTGACTGTATGGCAGGTGTCACCTGACCTTGACCTCAATTTCACAGTCCATCAACTATGTTAAAGTTTTTGGATTAGGGCACTTCCTCTGTAACCATTCATGGTAGGATGACAGTATTTGGTATATAGATGTTTAGTACATGAGTGTCTCGTTTCAACTGACCATGACCTCAATTTCCCAGTCCAGTGTTTAATTTAATATTTTTGGATTAGGTTCGTTTCTGTTACCATGCATTGTATATTTTAAATGATACCAATTTAATGCTATTTGCATTATGCTTATGATGTAATTTTTTTTCGTTTCTGATGCGGAATGCAGGCGAGACATTTTTCTGTGTCCACACTTGTTGTATTAAGGTAGTTCCATTCTATTGGTTGCTGATTAATAGTACATGACTGTCTGGTTTGATGCACCTGACCTTGGACTCAATTTAACTGTCCAGCCACTATGTTTAATCCTATTTAAGTATACATGTATTTATCTTGTACAATAAGCTCTTTAACTGGTAAAAGATAAGTGAAGCATAATGGCATGGATGTAATGATGTTTATGAATACTCTTAAGCCTGTTGTAAAATATGACATGAAAAATGCTTTGCATGCAGGTATTATACCTGTTTAGCTGGGTGGTTTTTAGTTTGAAACAGAAAAATTCAGATTTTAAAGCCCTTTTGAAGAGCTAAATAATGTTTAAAAAGTAAAATTCATTTTTGACATTTTGTGATTTCACCTTTTTGGCATTTTGCCATTTGTAAATCTAAAAATAAAATAAAAGGAAGAATGTACGAAATCCACATCCCTCAATTGAAAAACTGGAGAGAGTGGAAAAAAAACATGTATATTAATTATTGTAGGGAAAACTCGCATCAGTATAAATCTTTAATGTTTAAGTAAAAACTCGTTAAAAATTTGGTACAATTTAAAGCATGATTTAAACACAGGAAATTAAGTGTATTGAAATTATTGAGTAGAAAACTTTTTAAATCTTACAAGAGTCGATTAGAAACAGGAAAAGATGTATATGTAAAGGCCTTATGATACAATAACTTGACAGGAAGTTTGGTTAAAATTGTTTTCCTATAAAGAAGATGTAGATTACATTCCTTGCTGTAAACATGGATGAATTACAAATCATGGAGAGTGATTTTGATGCTTGTGCCTGTATCACCTTTAGAAGACGTTCAGGTTTCACTTTTTTATATCTTTAACATTTTGTTAAATTACTAAATTATGATTATCCTGTATCAATGAACAATTTCCGACCTGGGGCATTTTATAAATATTTGTTAACTGTTGTAAGGATGGACAATTGTGTACTATACCAGCATTATTTATGTTCTAACTTTATTTGTAAACTCCTAAAAAATGATATCAGTACTGTAAACCAAATAATTTTATTCAATCGACTGATTGGTGGATATACATTTCGAAAAATTTACTTAATTGTAAATAAATATTTCTTTTCATTCATGATCATGTACTTTTCCCCATACCTATTTTTGATATAAACTTTTGTGTTTGTTACCTTTTGAGAAAACCCAGAAAGTTTATATGGCATGAAATTTTATTGTTTGACAGTAAATTTAGAAAGAGAAAAGAGATTATACCAGTACATTTTTTATACTCTTAGTGCTTCTGATATTGAACCTTGAATTTTTTTATTTATTTTTTTTTTTATTGTGAACTTAAATAAAAAATAAACACAAAAATAAGAAGACCTTGACATTTTTCTGCTCTTTGTAACCAACATCTGTTTGGTATATGTCTAAGTTGACTAATCTCATGTGTTGACAGGACCCAAAAGATCAGCGTTACAAGCCATGCTTGCTAACCTGGGCAATGAAGAAAATATGCATGCTGGAGCAGCATCGTCTGGACAATCTCGTTCTTCGTTGTCGTCTGCTTCCTCGGGAAATAGCATGCCCGATATAGATGAATTGGGTATGCAAATTAATTGGTTCTAGTCAAATCTTCAACAGAGCTCTGAAGTCTGGATGTTTATAAATCATCTTCAGGCTTGTTATAAATCAGAGTTTATGTTGAACTGCAGGGACTTTCCTGAGTTTTTTTAAGAGTATCTAATTTTTACCAAAAGCAAAAGCAAAAGTTTTAGTTATTACAAACATGGATCACGTGATTTATTTGTGTTTGAATTTTATAACAATCCTGTGATGTTATTAAAATGATTTTGTTCAAGTGTTTATTACAGGTTATTCTTTTCACAATTTATTTGCACTGCATTTTTTTTAGCTAGTTACCATAGCAACTGCTTAACACCCCATAGGAAAGTCCCTGGTCTTGTATAGACATTGTTATGCAGATTACTAATCCTTCCCAATTAACATTGTAAATGTTTAGTGTTGTATCACACCCCCTGGCTTGATGTTCTATTGTTTGTAGTCTATTGATGAGTAAACATAAGATGTTCCACAACTGGGTAGGTAAAATGGATGGAATTCATGTAGGGTTGGCATAGACTTCAACATTTCATTCATTTGTTAAAAAAAAGAAGTTATGGTCATAATATTGTTACAGTAACATCATTATTATGTTAAGTAGAAGACAATATCAAAGTTAATAAATTTTATTTGTTTCTTGTAATAAAATTGCCAACAATTATTTTCTTGAACTATTTGTCGATTTTTTAATGCAAAAAAAATATTACATTATGCCAAGAAATAGTATTGTTGTCCATATTCTCTTAGTCTTAAAAAAATCTTAAGTAAATAAATAAAATAAAAATAGCTAGACTTTGCCAACTTAAAAATTTTACACAATATTTCAAAGTTGTGAAAAGCCCTAAAATAACTCAACACTTAATGTGTACACCATCCAGCATTAGTTAAAAGAGGTGACTTCCTTTATTATTAATATACAGTTCATATATTTATACAATGTTAATTACATTTAATTTTGATAATATTGCAAGACTGATATGATCATAACTTGCCTAGCCATCAGTAAAACTTGACTTTTGATATGTGTGGGTGTAAACATTTGTAGGAGGAAGATAATGTTACAGAGTTCAGTTGTCTGACATACATTTTGTTAACAGAGTTCAGTTGTCTGACATACATTTTGTTAACGTATTGTATTACATTTGTAGGCATTCAGGGAGGAGGATCTATGCCATTTTCAGCACCAGGGAATCAGAGGCAGATGATAAATGCTGACGATGATGCTCTTGAAGCTGCTCTAGGATTGGGGGAATTAGCTGGACTAACTCCTCAGGATGATTCTGACCCTGTTAATAATAATTATGATGTAAGATCCAAAAGAATTGTTTGCTTTTTTGCTAGTTTTCCATAAGATGTAAGACTGAAGGAATGGCACTGTTTCAGAAAACATAGCACCTCATATTTAGATTGCACAGAACAGATTGATACACATAATTTTTTATGATTTTACCATCAACTCTTTTACTATTATCAGTATTGAAGCTACTATTGACTTTCAGCTTTCCAAATAGGGTTAAATGGTTAAATCATCTATTATTACTTTTTCACATTCTGTACTCTTGAGTATTTTGGTGTTCCTTAGATGTTTAACCTTGTTCTGGACCAAGGGATATTTGCTTAAGTTCTTTGATAGGAATATCCTTGTCAAAAGCAATAAGACCTGGATTATTTCCGTGAAGAAATATTTAATAAATGATCCTCTACATATTTTATGGCTGTGTTAGTTTGAACAGGGTTTAAAAACAAATTTGTGCTTGAGAATTTTGGACAAACAATCATCAATGAAGATAATGATACTTTAAAATTGAATAATGGACGAGAAATTTTTTGTGTTTTTTATAGAATTTATCACCAAAAGAACCTTACAGAAAAACATGGAATGCCAAGTACACATTAAGAAGGTAAACTTGATTGTGCCTACAGGGAATTTTCCAGTATTTTGAGGGCTTTAGTCACTTTTGCGGTCGTGACATATAATTGTATAAAGAAGTATATTCTTTCAATTGCATCTTACATATTTTTTAACTAACTTGAAAGCTTTTGTTTATGAATTGGTTTCGTTAAGGGCCTTGTAATCTACTTTTTCTAATTGGTCACTGTCAGTAATTAAACATATCTCAGCATAAAATTTGCTTTCCTTTTGATTAAAGAAAAGAAAATGTTGAAACATTAATAAAAAAAAAATAGCATAGCATAGATCTTGGGATATTTGGGATATTTTGTTTAACATGAAGAATTATTTCAGCCACTTTGATGGTGTAAGAGCCTTGGCTTTCCATCCTGTAGAACCAGTTTTATTAACTGCCTCGGAAGACCACACGTTAAAATTGTGGAATTTACAAAAGACTGTTCCTGCAAAAAAGTATGTATCTAGATAAAGACAAAGCATACTGTTATAAGATTTTGTTCACAGCAAGTCTGCAAGTAGAAAAAGATGCAGTAGCATTACATACTAACCACATTCAGAGTGGTTTTATAATTCAGGATCTGCCTAGCACATCCCCAGATGCCATCTTTAGGAAAGAGTTTAGGTATATTTTTTGGAAAGCCTGTCCATAGACAATAGTTGCTGACATATTTGGAGAGAAATGTGTTGCTTGCACTTTCGAGTAAGGCCAACGCATCTTTTTAGTTTTGGTCAACAGTTTTTGGTTTCTAGATGATAACTGGATAACATGCTAATAGATTTTGTTTTAAACTGCTGTTAAGTACTATAGAATGGTAATCAGGTTCAATTATCAGCCCAATCTAATTTGTAGTTTTTTACTAAAAAGGGAAGTTTTCAAAAGATAATTTCAAGACAGATTATTAAAATTTTGCACAGCTGTTAATTGTTATAAAATGAAGATCAAGTTGAATTTGCAGAACAATCCCAATTGAAGTTTTAGACTTGTGCCAATATAAAATTATTTTTGTATGTCAGATATCAAGGTAAAAATTGTCTTCTGAGATGGGACTTGTCATCAAAATGTGTTGATACCTATTAAAAGCAATGCAACGTTTCAGGGTGTCATTATATATTATAGCTCACATAAAAAGTACATTATAATTGACTAGTAAGCTGTAAACATAAGGCTATGTATACATCTACAGCCTTGACCTTGTGCTGTATAGAAATGTATGTTAACCCACAAAAACAACAAACAAGACATGTGATCTCAAGGGCAATAAAAGATAACCAACATTACTGCACTAACTGCATTGTCATCCCTCATTCTTCAGTCCAGACTTTGTTTCATGAGAAAGCTCCACAATCTGGCATTGATATTCATTCTGATGACTTAAAAGTGGCATTAACATAAACTGCTTGATTTCTTATTTTAATACACACAAGTAAATGGTAACCTCCATACATTCAATTAAAACCAATACGAGCTCCAATTTTTCCATCGTTCACCATCAACAGAAATTGAATCTGGAGCTTCACAAGCTTTTAACTTCAACATTGAGGCTATAGTTGGGTTATTTATTGAATAATATGCAATTTACATTAAGAAAAGATCATTTTTCCCTGTTATTTGATGTATCTGAAAAATTCTTATTTTCATAACAAGAATTTATTACATGAATAGAAATTTGCGTGTTTTCGATTGGTCTCAAAACAACTTTCATAGCATGAGAAATCTCAACAGTATTAAAATTACAAAAAATGTTGGTACACTGCACGATAGTAGTCAAACGGAATCCGATATCAACCTCGTGTTTATGTTTTAGCCAATCAGAATAGCCATCTTATAAATTCATTTGTCCAATCAAATGGATTGTACACAACTCATTGACGTTCGCAACACATACATCGCTCATATCTACAACAAATGGGAGAAACAGCGGCTCTGCAGTATATTGTTTCATGTATACTCTTCCCAATATTATATCCCCACTCGTAAGAGAGGTGGCTATATTGCAATCACCTTGTCTGTCTGTCCGTCCGGTACAAACTTTCGTGATAGATTTCTCTGCTTGTACTTAAGGGATTGATTTCAATTTTGGTGCACACCTTTGCCATGATGAGTTGTACCGTGCCTCCCCTTTCCAGGTCTATATTGTGTTTACACCGACTGTGTAAAGAAAAAATTGAAAATGAAAGTCATGCATTTTACTTAGATCAGATCAATTATAAAGATGTGTTCTTGCTCATGCTACAGAATTGTTTATTTCAGAGCTGCATCACTTGATGTAGAACCTGTATATACATTTAGAGCTCATATAGGGCCAGTATTGTGTCTAGCCATTAATGCAACAGGGGAACAGTGTTACAGTGGTGGAATAGACTCTTCCATTAAATGTTGGAATATACCCAACTCCAATATAGATCCTTATGATTCATTTGGTATGTGGACTAAAAAGTGCAGAATTTCTTTTATTTTTAATTATATGAATTGGAAAAATGAATAGTTTTTGTTTTCCTAATGTTTGATTAATAAATCTATAAGGTACAAAATATCAGGTTCTTAAATTTATCTCTGCAAAAATTCTTAATACACTACAGCCAGAATGATTACAACAGGTTTATGAGTTCATGATTGGCACATATTGTAGAAAGCGGCAATTCCTGATGGACTGAAGTTCATTGTTTACAGACACTTCAGTTATAATGTCACCCTATTGATCCGCCAATTCTTCTACAAGTCTGTGAACATAGCATAATTATCATGGAATGACTGTGTTATATACTTAGTGTAGACAGTGTATTGTTAATGTTATTAAACTACTTATTTTTGTATCAACTTTGTCCAAGTCATCAGTAGAACATGTTCAAGGATACACCATTAACTATTGTCAAGGATTACTCCTGCTTCCTACCCCAATACAAACTGGAAGCCAGGATAAAGCTGAAAAATTGCCGACAGTGCGTTACAACATTATTCAAACAAACATTCAATAAAATAACAAACATAAATTTTGTGTTTCAGATCCAAGTGTACTACAAGAAACATTAGTTGGTCATACAGATGCAGTATGGGGTTTGTCAATTCATAGTTCTAAAACACAGCTTCTATCTAATTCATCTGATGGAACTGTCAGATTATGGAGTCCTGGAGCCAAATCACCATTACTTAATACATTTACAGCAGACACAGGTAAGATCATCGGTACAATCCAAAGATCAGTATTCTAACCATAAGCAGTCTTTACTTTTGTTCTTCTTTGATGCTTGATTTCTTAACTAGGCTGTGGTCAGTTACATCGATTTGGCCAATGATTGATTCTATTGAAGTTGCTGTTTGAGTGAATGTAACACTGTTTAGATATGTCACCCCCTTTTCTTTATTATAATCTAACAATCGCCTAACAAGAGGCAACACCCTAACCACTACCAAGAGTGCACTCTGCTGCACTGTGGGTTGAGTACAGGGAACCCTTCCACTATGGTCACAGAGAAAATGTTAGAGAAGAGAATTATTGGAAAATGTAATTTTGAAAAAAAAAAAGAAAATGGCTTTATTTTCTGTTTTAAAAAATAATCCAAAGTAGGGTTGACCATGCATGCAAAGAGAGGCTGTATCATGAGTTAATATAGTAGTAAATCTAAAACAACAAACCTTCATAGCCATCTCATTTGTCATTAAGTTTTAGTGGTAAATGATTACTAAATATTCCACCTAGATTTGAAAATTTTTCCTGTTTCAAATAATTTCTTTCTTTTTTTTTTATTTTAGCAATAATTTAGCTAGATAAAATCTCTTTTTACAAGGATAATGATATAACATATCCAGGTGGCACTGTTACTACAGACATATCTTGACCCTCTAATAATTACTTGTTTTTTTTGCTAAACTGTAGGAAACTATTGATATATTTTTAATTTATGCCAGGAATCAAGCAGATATCTAAATTTGTGGAGAAATTTTGTGAAATGTCAAATATAACTCATTTCCATTGAATGTTTTTAAGAGACAGGTAAATATTGTGTACTGTTCTAAAAATGATATTTCAGATGATGGTGTACCAACATCAGTAGACTTTGTGCGTTGTGATCCTAGCCAGATGGTAGCTTCTTATTCATCTTCTAATACATACATTTACGACTTAGAAACAGGGGAGCAAATTCTCTGTTTAGAAACTAAAATCAATATAGGTATGTTACTGTCATGGTAGACAACTGTTTGTTATATGTGCACCATTAGTGATCTGATTAATATATATGCTATCATTGAATGTTTAGATCCAAGTCTAGTGCTGTTTCCTACAAAAATCTTGAGGTGAACACATTTACGGAAGAATAACTAGCCCAGTAAACAATTACTTTTCCAACCAAAACTAAACCAGGACTCATGGTGGGTTAGAATTATAGGGAAAAGTCACTTCTCTTTTTGTAGCTGCAGGACTCTCACTAGATTAGAATTATCAGGAGAAGTGGATGGACTACATGGAGAAGTTGCATTTAATGTCGCAAATAGTGTCATGTTTTGTATTTTTCATTATGTGTGGTGTGTGCATTTTTATTTTTATATGGCTTATTTTAAGTTATTGAGGATAAAGTATTGATGAAAGACCAGAACAGTTTGATCAACTAATCTGTCGACTTAAGTCCCACATTTCCATAAATATTCAACATTACAATGAAAAAGAGTCAACTGCAACCAAATTGTTCAATAAATTAAAAGTTACTTTGTTATAAGTTGATTGAATTATAAATGAAGCAGAACTACATGTAGGATTAGTAAATGGCATCATTGGGAAACGCAATATTATGTATTTATTTAAAAAGCACAATTATAAGAGTTTAAACAGATTGAAATAAAAATGTGAAAGAAACACCAAAATACTAATTCTATTATGTTAAAATCTTTGCAATTCTCATTTCAACACTAGCAGCAGTGACATATTTTCAATCTCCAGCACCAAGTTTATATCTGGTCCGGAAAATTTTCATATTTTCTTTTGCTTAAACTAGTATCTGGTCATAATTCTACCATAAGCTTAATGTACAGTTATTTTTACATAATGTTGGATGGTAACCAGCTTTGATTATTCCCCATTGTTAACAGTGTGTAAATATAAAAATGATGCAGTGACAAAATTACAAATTACCAAATTTCTTACCAAAATGGAAATAAAATTAAAAGGTGACAAAAGCTAGCCTTTAATATATCCATACTGATTAATGGATTGGATTCAAATTAATCATTTTACTGTAACTATTGATTTTCTAACATCACAATTGATTATATCATCTTAATTTACTGGTATTTTTTTTACCTGAGTCTTTTATCTTTTCAACACTAGAGCAAAAATCTTTTTATTTTGATAGCTTTTTACTAGAGTAAGTTGTATTTCAGATGCATCTACTAGTAATCAAATAAACAGAATTATAACACATCCAACACTTCCAGTCACAATAACAGCACATGAAGACCGACACATTAGATTTTTTGACAATAATACAGGTATGTATTTTTGTTTTATCAATAATTATTGCGCAAAAAGTCTGCAATAAATTGGATATATTTTTAAGTTTGGCAAGGCAAGTTTTTTGTTAATTGTTTGAATTGTGTTTAATGCCACTTTCAGCAACTTTTTAACTATATTATGGCTTCTAGTTTTAATTTGGTGAAGAAGTGTAATTACTAGGAAAAAACCTTGGACCTTCGGTAGAAAAACTGACAATCGTCAATTTAGATTGGAGTAAAGTACACCCTGCCTGAGACTTGAACTTGCAACCTGAGAGTTGACAGGCAGTAGACTAATTACCTTAACCACTCTGCAACTCATTCCCCTTAAAGCATTTTTGTAATAGATTCATTGCTAATATTGTATTTTCATTTTTTTTCCCACTTCATATGGAAGATACAAACTAAATGCTTTTATAAGATGACAATATTATGATGTTGCTAGTTTGTATGCATATGATGTGGAAAAATTATTATTGATTTTTTGTATATGCATATATATATATTGTTAAAACAATGTTAACTTTACAGGGAAAATGATCCATTCAATGGTGGCCCATTTAGATGCAGTGACTAGCTTAGCAATAGATCCAAATGGATTATATTTATTGTCGGGAAGTAAGTAGATGTATTATTATCTTGTGTTGTACTAAGTAGCAAGTTTTTTGTAGAATATAGTAAAGATCAAAATTAAAATATAGAACTTACATTTGATGAGCCACTAGTAGACAATTTACATAAACCTCTGTTAAAATATTGTTATCTCTTTATCATTTAATTTATTTGTACCATATTTAATATTCAATTCACCCTGAAGTGTTTGTTGTTTTTTAATGCTTGTTTTGCAGTTGATGATTACAACTGTAATACAAATTCTATTTCCACTTTGTTGTTTAAAATAGTATGAAGCATAGTTTCTTCAGTGACAAGTGTGTTCAAATCAGCCTATGTCTATGAATTTGGAATAGGTGTCCCACTTTCAGTTGTGCAGTGGTTACTTCTTATGAAGACCAGATTTGACAATTCGTCAAACAACCAAAAATAATAAAAAGCCCAATACATCTACATGGCCGTACGTAATTCATGTATATATTACACCCATATGTTTTGCTTCTCTCTTTGTAACATCTTATCATATTTCATAAATTTTTTTTTTATCTTCAGGTCATGATTGTTCTATTCGATTATGGAACTTGGACAGTAAAACTTGTGTACAAGAAATAACAGCACATAGGAAAAAATTTGACGAATCAATATTTGACGTTGCTTTTCATCCATCAAAGCCTTACATTGCAAGTGCAGGAGCTGATGCATTAGCTAAAGTGTTTGTATGACCAGGGAAGAACTATTAGGAACTAACAAATTGACTATCCAAACAAACAGTGGGACACCGTGACCCTTAAAACTGTTTGTGCAGGGAACATTGACCTGCTGTGTTCAGTTAGAAAGCATGGAACACACGACTCGTATGCCAGGAGAATTCATTTGATAAATATTCATGAGAATTGTAAAGATTTTTGTATTTAAACATTGTTTTGTGTAGTGTACAAAAGACGTTTAACAAATTAGATTTTTAAAAACAATTACCAAGACTGTATTCATGGATACAGTGTTAATTACAAGTGATAAACACAGTTAGTGCTATTTAATACATTTTTTGTACTCCATAATATAAGTTACAAAGAACACATGCAAACCTTACAGACACAAATTATTGTTGGGGATACTCTTAAATATCCGTCCACACACAAAATCATACAAAGAGTTTTAGACCAAATTTTTTTTAAATCTGGCACTAAGATAATATGACCTGACAGTTGTTTTACAATATTAACAGGGTGTACAGTTCACTGTAATAGGTTAAGATTTATCCAATTGTATCAATAGTCAATAATTGCTGACAAGATACACAAGCATTATTGTCCTTTTATATTGCAAACAGTATATATTCCAGTACCATAATATTACAAAGGTAACTATGTATCAGTCAGTGTTTATACTTGTCAACTCGGCAGATCTTTGGTTTATGATTTTACTAGATTATGTTCAGCATATCAGAGATTAAATTATTATTTATTCATCCCTTTTTTTGCATTTAACTCTCACTCTATTATTTAGACTCTCCATAGATACTCATTTCACAATACACATCAGTATATATTTCATGCATTAAAGTTATGCCATAATGCATATAACAGTATGTATAACATGAATGGTATATGAATCTGGAGGAATATATGGAATATAGTGTCTACCTCTAATGACAACATGTTTGAATATTAACAATGATTAAAGTCTAATTAATGGTTGATCTGTATGTAATCATAAATATGTTTCATTTTACTATTCAAGTGCAAACATTTTGGGGATATTGTTTATCTTTTTTATATAATTATCCCATGGTTAAAATAAATCAAGGTAGTGCTTTTTGGAAACTTTCAGACATGTTAGCAAAAGATACACCACATAAAGATATGACAAGATTCTAATCAGGAGTTGTATTTGTTACAACCCTATCCAGTTAAAGATATAGTTATTGTGCTATTAAGAAATGACCATTAATATACAGTCTACATTTAAGCATTTACTACTAATATCAATTTGTATCAAAATATTTGAGGTAGTTTAACAATGCGTTTCTGTATCTTTTATAATCATATATACAGTATTAAATATATCGGAAGCATGTGCTTAAAATAGTACTGAAAACAGTATTATACAATTAAGTGACTAATAACAAATACAAGAATTATTTTGTCAAACTATCTGACCTTTAAGTCTGCATTGCATATATTACTGGGAGCTGATGGCTAATACAATCAATTTAAAACTGCACAGTTTTAGACTGCCATTATACCACTAAAACTTCTTTTTGGCCTTTAGTTATTTCATAGAAAAGAAGTTTAAAAAGGTTTATTACAAAAATAACAACTGGTATGCTTATGTTACATCAATAATTTTGTGGTTAGAAATCGAAAATTGTACCAAAGTATTGTTGATTTGAATTTACTGTCATCTAGCTGAAGGCAAATTTAACATTTTATTATATTAATAAATTTACTAGCTAGTTATAGTTGAATGAACAATTAAAAGGTATTACATGAAACCTAATTCTATTTCATGAGAAGAATATTTAATTTCCTAGAATTTTCTAGATATATTTGTATAATACCAGTTAAACAGTCCATTTGTAATAAATTTATACTCTGAATTCTAGACGGGTATTACAATGCTAGATTAAGTGAAGACAAATTGTTGATTTCTAATGATTTTATGAAATCCCATTGCAAGATAAAGTGTACTGTGATATAATTATGCTTGATTGATGCTGCATCCTCGTGCAAGGGAAAATTTGAATGAAAGCTTGTCAAGAGGCTATTGCATAATAAAGGATGTTTTTCTTATTTTATACTTTACCCGTTTTCTTTATTTTACGGTACATGTAGTGATCATGAAATGATAAGAAGAAACGTTGCATTACATTGAACCAAAGATTCTGTCATTTCTTGTACTGTCTTCCTTAAAAATATTGTAAACTTTGAATACTGTAGTAACTGACTTAGAGCAGAAAATAAATGTTTCTGGCATTATAGATTTGTAGATACATGTATGGTCATTGTACATGTATGCAAGATCTAGTCAAAACAAATAATAAACAATCGAATTGCATACACCATGGAATTCTTAGAGTAGATATTTTAAACTAGACATGGCTCTTAGAAAGATCTGATGATGGTGTTTTTTATAGGTTCTTAATTTTAAAATTAAAGCAGACATTGTATTGGCCTATCGCATTATATGACTGTTTCTAAATGGCTATTCTCAATTCTCAACATGATTTTTATGGCTTTTTGTTAAAAAAAGAATTGTAACTGTAAATATGCCAACAATAAATTAATTCTACAATAGTTTTTTTATTACTTATTGCTAAACAATACCATTGACAGTAACTCTTTTATTCTTGAACAGCAACATGAAATACATGTTTATTGAAAATTGATGAAATAGAACATTCATAAGTATATTTTGATGCATAATTAAGCAGAGACACGGGGTAAGAAACACCTTATTGTAAACAAGAACATCATACTAAATATTGTTGGAATAGAGCATAATGGTACCAGGAAAGTTATTCAGAAACTACCTGAATAAAGCAGACCTTTATTACAGTACATCTAATGCTTACAGGATAATGACTTATTTGTATTTACAGCAAGTTATATTATCTTTCCAGTATGATGAAATAAATGTTCAAATGTTTCAACTATAAACAAATATCAATTGAAAATTTTGATTTTACTGACAAAAGATGAATTAACACTTATTATATTTTAAGTTCTTGCCATATATGGCATTAAGAATTTTTTTTTTAAATTGGTTAATGTTGACTCCAAACTAAATTTTAAGTTAGTTTATAATTAAAGGAGTTATTGCACTTAACTAAAATTTTTGAAGAAATGTTTAATTTTTGCACAGTAACTTAAAAGCTATAACAACTAGACAGAAACTGTAAATTTTTAAAAATTTAAATATAGCTGAACTCATTTGGGTTCCAGGTGACAGATTACAGGCTCCTGGGAGCTTCTAGTTTGGATTAGGTCAGCTCCTCTAACCGTGCATTGTATATTTTAAATAATGACCATTTATTTGCTATGTACATCTTGCTCCTGAAGTACTTTTAGCATTACAAGTGCTGAATGCAGGCGAGACATTTTCAGTGTCCACGCTTGTTCTTCTACAATCTGAAATTCACGATGTCCATTAGTCCGAATTTTACTTCCGTTATAATCCGAAGTTAGCTTTGTGATTTGTCGGATTAAAAAAAAAGCGAGTGTACGATTATTCGTTCTAGTTGTCCATCATCACCATCTGTAAAATGCGCCAAATGTCTGTTTAAAAACGTGAATACTAATGGAAACCAAAATAAAACCAGAAATATTTAATTCCCCTTTTACAGTTTTTTGCCAATCAGAAATTCTAGTGTTAACAGATTTATAAGATTAACAATCAAATGCTGTGTTTTTAAATGTTATTTATATTTTAGATAGAAACGGGCGTTTCTACAAATAATCACGATTAATAATTCATTTATTGTTTAATTCATACCAAATAACAAAAATGTTCATAATAAATATTTTCAACAATTATTCACAATTTAGGAAGGAATTAAAAGCTCCACACCCTTTAATATTAGGACGAAAAAGCACACAATTAGAGTGCAGTTTACTGTCCTACGCTTCAATAAGAAGTATGGCAACCATAAGCCTATATTACTCCGCATGCTACAGATAAATCTCCTACAGAAGATTTGATGCAGTCTTGACGATCATTAATGCAGCAGTAAGACGGTTTGTTGGAGGTACCGGAAGCGAAGAAACGGCTTTCTATGGCTTGTCGCAGGCATGATCTATGTTATTCATGTCTGCCGCAATACATAGCTATTCCATTTGATCGATTATTTCATTTTCCAGAAACGCAGTGACAACACCGGCTCTGTTAAGACAAGCGTTATGGTCTATTAAAATTCAGTCATTGTCAATAGTACCGGCATAAGTACTAACAATTGCGTCCAATATCTCATCTCTGCATCTGATAGATGTCCTACGATAACATGTAAGTCAATATTGCGGCTACACTGATTCCAGCTTAAATCATCAGAGAACCAGCTTCAAAACGGTTGCGTTCAAGACTTAACACAACAGTCCGCATAACGTTTACCTGTGCAGTCTAGTGACGCACATTAATTCGAGCTCACTGTAGTCGAGGTGCATTCTTACGATTAATTTGGGACGACAAAGGATTCTCGGACTATGGCTGAACGGAAGTCGGAAGTAAGCCTAACAGCACTTTGAAACCATTCCCGCTTTGCCTATATCAAAGACACGGTAAAGTCTGGCCGTGGTTGACATCGGACAACCTGATTTTGGTCTCCCACCAATGTCTCAATTCAGTGTGTTGTAACTGAATTAATAATCCTTTAATGAAACTTTGGGAGACAGTAAAGTGTACGGCAACAGTTCTTTGAATTTTACCAGACTGTGGAATACCAAGATTCGTTATTTTAAATGTTTTCAGGAAATAAAAAGCAAAATGTGTACAGATGTCGTTCATTAGCAGTGTTGTCAACTCCAAGTGTTCCCTGGATCACTTTGGTTTTGGCCTCGTGTCAGTATTCATGAATGTTATTTACACGAACATGCTGGAAATACCATCATGTTAAAAACATACAAGAAAGTACGTAGACAACAATTGGTCAAAAATACAATCGCAATAATTTTTGCAAATCTTCGAACGTCTAGAACGTTTTTTGTCCAGTATATATTTCAAACGTGGAGTTTGACACCTCTGCTAAACTGATGTACGTGGTTATTTTGCTGTTTACGGTTATTTTCTGCGTCAATGCTTCATCGGTATTTTTAATGATTTGCCTTGATAAAGGTCAGAATCTGCATGCTTTCATGACAAATTGTTATAGATTATTTTTGTTGTGTTTGAAATTTTTAATTAGATCGTTCTTGCAAAAGAATAAAATCTGCGTAAATATCTTCAAAGATCATTTTAACGGAGAGCAGTAGTCGGTATGTTAGTGATCTCTTTGGATAAAATCAAGGCCATTAAAGTTATCAAGCTTATATCAAGATCTATCAATTTCTATCGTGTTTTTGCAAAATTACAAAATAATTATATCATGACCAAAAGTTAAAATTATAATTAAGACATCCGTTGATGGATGTTATATCTAATGTTTATATTATGTGTTCCCGCATTCAATCTATATTGTCAAACATGTGCCAAACAACTTACTTTTTATACCGAATGCTTGCTAAGAAACACAAACATTATTTTCTTTTATTTCGTTTGATAAGTTTTACAGTTGGTCGCATTGTTAATACCATACTCACTATTTTATATTCTTTAGTTTAATCATCTGCATTTTTTTATAAGAGCCTCTATATTTTAAACTGGTTTTTTTTAAATTTCAATTTCTGTTCCTATACAATATTTAGAAAATACAACCCCACGTCATTTACCGAGTTTTAATTCCTATGTGATTGTATATTTTGCATGTATTTTTGTATCGTTGTGTTAATGTAAAGTGCTTAAGTATTTTTCTATAATATTTGCTTAATAAGAATAATAAATATAATAACAATAATAATAATAATTATTATTATTCTCAAGACCACCTACTTCTTACCTTTTAAATTCATTCAACACACATCAACTAATATTAAGTGTGTTTTAATTGGATCTTTGCGTAGTCAGCACTGGACAGAACGGTCATGATTTTTTAAAATGTCTCAGTGACAAAAAAAATATTGACAATTATAAATAAATCTCTTTGTCTTAATGACGGGATAAACAGATGTTGATTAAATTTGGAATTGATGAACAAAGAACCTTACAACTGTGAAGGAGTGGAGGTAACAAAACACCACCTCTGGGTAAGACAGACAGATTTTTCAGCAAATAATTTGTGTTAAACCATTTATGACGAGTAGTGTATATGTTTTAGATAAAAAGGAATGTTTTGTAATAATTATGTTTGTTTTTTTTTTGTTTGGTGGTGTTTAACGCCACTTTCAGCAATTTTTCAGCTATATCATGGCGTCCAGTTTTTATTGGAGGAGGAAGCCGGAGTACTCGGAGAAAATCCCCGACCTGCGTAATAATTCTGATCTTTCAAAACAAAACAATATTGATATCTGTGGGAGATGTTCTTCAACGGTGACTTCTATATTACGAATAACCTGGTATATTATGCAGCAATTAAATTGCATCAGATATGGACGTTTTTTGTTATGTCTTTTTTTCACAAAATTTGACAAATGATTCTCGAAAATTTGACAAATAAATCCATTCTTTTTGTATACAAATGTAGTGTATTTTGTTTCTGTAGTGTTGTGCAATATTTGCAAGTAGAGACTATGCAAGAAAAAGGAAGCGAAGATACCGAGGAGTATTTATTGAGGAATAAGTAAGATCCGGCAAAATGATGGTTCAACAAAACCCGAAACGACAACAAAACAAACAGTTACATAACACACACACACACAACATGGACCCTTCTAAAACCGGTGGTGATGCCAAGCAACTCCCGATCCACACGTGGCACCTGTCGTGTTAGTCAAGTAAAAATCATGTCATTAGTCCTATCTGGTAGCTGTCATAAGGAAAAGTGAACAAATCAATTGTCATTTCTGACAATGGTATTCCGTAATTTTCAACCAAGTCCTGATGACGACCGTCAACGTTTTTTTAAAATTCAATCATGCCATCGTAAACCCCTGGTTAATATAGGAATCAATCAGAAGATGTATACTTCAACTTAAAAAAACCGTAGACGTATAATTAATGGATTCATAGCTCAGATTTTAACATCCGGGATCAAAAATGTATTTCATCTTGTTCTCTGAAGCTATTGATCTTTTAATAATTATAACTAACATCAAAAATAGTAATGCTAATAAATAACAGTAGCTTGGATGGGAATTTACCAACAACACAATAATAAAGATACACATACTTTTACATTAAAGAAAAATAGCCAAATTGCTTCGATTTTGCTTCACCAAGAGAATGGTAAACCTAGATACAAATATCTGATCTTAGGTTGGGACAAATCATATTTATAAAATTACCCTCTGATTCTAACAAATCGTTGTCTGTTAATTTAAAAATAATTGACTGATTGATAATGTATATTTTAATGCTTGATGGACGTATTGTTTTACAGTGCAATAGGTACCAACTGTATTCCTCTTCATGTCGACTTCTTCCTTTATACGTACGAGGTTGATTTTATTTAAGATCCTCTTAAAAACAATGACAAAAGGTTACCTCTTTCCTTCAAATTTAGGGTCCGCTATATAGATGACGTGTTTTTATCGAATATTCTAAAATTCGGTGACAATTTTTATTGCATTTTCCTTGTCTATTTCGAATGCTCCTCGGTATCTTCTATTTTTTGTTACTCTTTTTCAGCTTTAGAATTATTATCTATGCACATTTTTAAACGTATTTCATGCTGATAATAATGATTGTATGCGACGAGTGATTAAGTTGTCTCTACAGAACTAATGTAAAACTTAACACAGTAAACAAAGAAAACATACAAATTAAACTGAAAACAGAAAATGTTGTACGCAGTGCATTAACTAATACTAGTAGCAATTAGATACACAATAGAGGAAAGATACAGGTAACAAACAGAAATAAAGAAAATCACCCACAACAACCAGAGAAAAACCAGCTTCTCCGGAAGAGTTTATTTACTTTATTATCAAAAAACTAGTCGTGCTTATCTTTTCATATACAAAATTAAATTAATGTAAGAATACAACTATTGTACGCTCTAAACTGTTTCTAAGAAGCTGTTTTTACTGTCTGTGTTATCTATAATTTTCAAATCTCCATGACATATCTCTAATTTCTGGACATTCACCAGTAAGGCTGTATATCGACCTCTATTCTCTATACCATAATTTATTTACCATTAACGTGCACGGAAATATATTTCTTTTGGTGTTTCTGAAAGTCTAAGATAAGAATTCTTTTTAAGTCTGAAACTGATTATGATGAAAATTAAGACTTAAACTAATCCTCTTATTTTAATTCAACAGTGTGATTCACGGGTGTGTCCTCCTTATTAAAATATGTTTGTCATTAATTTAGTTCATTTGTCAACATGGGTTGCACTGTAGCAGTTGTGAAAAGAACTCAACCAAACTGTAACGAAAGCATAAGAAGATTCAGCGTGAAGCGTGGTATACTATCCAATGTACACGCGGATACACTAATCAAACTCGATTTGAACGAAAGAGAAATATTTCAGCTTCAGCAGTCATGGAAAGGCATATCTAGACGAATGGAGTATACGGGAATTAACATGTTTATAAGGTAAACATCAAACGATTTATTTTATGCTTAAGACAGTCCCTAATTGTAAGCAGTTTGTTCAACTGAAACTGATAGCTTTTAATGAAGTTTTAATTTTTTTTTTAATTGTGGAATATAAAATTGAATGTTTCATATACAGATTTAAGCACAATTTGGTCAGTACCATTGAAGCATAACGATATTGAAATAATCGTTCACATTTTAGCAAATTCGTGCTTATTTTATATTTATATGCTTAATCAGGATAAAAAGTAGTAGACTTATTTGTTTTAGGATTTTCGAAACCCACGAAGAAATGAAAAAGTTCTTTTTCATGATTGAAAAATGTCACACCATTTCTGAAATAAGAGAATCTAAAGGATTGGCAAAACATGTTTTAATGGTGATGCATACTCTGAATGAAACAATATACAATTTAAACAATATGAGTTACGTGTCGGAATTGTTGCATGAAATTGGGAAAAAGCACAGGAAGTATTCAGACTACTCGCGGGAATTTTTCTTGGTAAGTTATACTGTTGAATTAGAAATAAACATTTTACATATGCATTTTCGTGATGATACGGGATTCAGAAATGAATTAAATTTACATATAGTTAAAATGATTTGTTATCTAGAATAAATCAGTTTAGACACAACGCAAATTGTAAGTTTTATCAATGAAATTTATTTTTCATTTTTTGTTCTTTTTGTCGTGACGTAGGATGAAAAACACAATGAAAAACTAGAGCAAGTGAGAATTTCAGTTTTACTTGATGTTTTACAATAATTCAGTTTTTTTACATGACAATTAACCATTCCTTTTATATTGAGGATCGCGTGTTGAAATTAATAAGATATCATTGTATTTGTGAGAAGTCTATATTTTTAAACAGAATTGGGAGCATATATACTGACACACATTTAGTTATAATAAACTTTCTATGCGGATATTCCTATTAAAATGTAACCAAATAGGTTGTCTTTACATTTCAGACCTCTGTACTTTTTACCAAAGATGGTTGGCTTCAGGTAGGAGTATATGGAGCCACGTATATGCATGCGATCGTTATGCATGACAACATACAAATATATAAGCATTGATTCGTTTTATGTATGTAAAACAGAGTAATCTATTGTTGTTTCTATTACATATACATGTACAATAGCTAAATTATATCTAGTCGAATGCCATCGCGATACCTTTGTTTTGCATTTATTTTGAGAGCTCTACGGTATCAGTCTGCGTCTGTCATCTGACCTCAAGATGTAAACCTTGTATCAAGAATCAATGTTTAACAAAAGAGTGTAAATGTAGTGGATGGACGTTAATAATACAGCGGATTTCGTGAAACCATAAATTAATGATCGAGTTATTTTTCTGATTTCCTGGAAATTTGAAATATTGTTTTTTGAAGAACAAATCTATACACGATACTATACTTTGGAATATTCTTACGCATTAAGGGGGTTCGAGAAACTTACACGGAAAATAGTTTGTCATTTGATTTTCTTTTTAACCTGCCATATAGTAATTTTGTACACAAGTAATCAAAATTCAAAATAAAAAATAGGGTTTCAGAGCTCATTTTTGAAGAATTGAGCACTGAAATTTCAATTTTTTAAATAGATTATTCAGAGAAGAGAATAAAAAAGCACTAAAATAACAGATTAAAAAAAATCTACGGTATCTTTACAAAATCCAAAATAGGATGCTATTTTATTATTTGAATATTTGATTTCGTAAAAAAAATCCATATATACCATATTGCAAATTTGGTAGTTTTATTTATCCTGTTTTGAAATCCTAATTTTGAGGGGATAACAGAAAACGCGAAATTTATTTAAATTGAATTATTCAATTCAAACATGACCCTTAGGTCTCGTGATTTAAGGCAGTACAGGTTTGGAAACACCTGGAATAATTTAGCACAGCTGAACAAGATTGGACACCATGCGTCTGGCATAGTATTCTGAATTTCCTAGAATAAGATCAGAAACAAACGGAACAATATTTTATTTGCATAAACTATTGAAATTATTATAATATCCTCTTTTTCAGACTATCACTGAACCTTTCTTACTGGCAGTGAAGGAAACACTCGGTGATCGATTTACACCACATATGGAAACAGTGTACCGCAAACTCATACTGTTTATTATTGACAATTTATATCAAGGATTCGGAGAGTCTGCTGCTGACAAAACGAAACCAATCGCAGGGTGAATGGTTTAACTTATGTGTCACTAGACTAACATTTTAACTGTTAAGTTTGTAGATACTTTACAAATTGTTTTTTACAATTTAAGATTGAGTCATATGTAATACATTTGTATACATATATTATTAGACGCAGCAGTTTTTTAATCACTCACGGCTAAACGTTTTAGTGTCCTATAATATCACATTAATTTATATTGTTAATGTGTGACATTGCTATCAGTTATAAGTGTTGTTTACAGATTATTTACACTTAACTAATGTAGGTTAGACTAATATGTCCTACTGGTTCAACACAATTTTGGGAGATTGTCAAAAGGTGGAATATTACTACACCATGATTTAGTTCGTCTTAGCTAGACCTGTGGCGGTCGACAATGATCAGAATACCAGATCCATTACATTCATTGGTCCATCAAATTAGATGTGGGTTATCGACGATGAGAGAACCTGTATTGGATGTTATTTCTGTACTGTATTTCCTATCTGTCACACTACATAATATCTAGTTCAACAAAGGCATTGTGTTAGCACCAAGTCAGAACCGTAACATTTTGGGACCAATCGACCGGTATCCTCAAATTTGTACCACCAAGCTTGAATGATATTGTCTAGCCACCATTAAGACAACAGAAAAAGGTTATGTTTTCTTTTTAACCGGCGTGTCTTTATCAGGTGTGAAATTTTGAATTATCATATCTGACCGCATTTTAACCAGGTGATTAAAAACTAGGGCTTCCAGAGACATGTAATCGAATACTGTAGCACAAATAACTTCGAGCTGTCTTAAAAGTTTGCAATTTACAGTTTCAGTCTTTTTTAGCTTTTAACTTAATGGGAATAAAACAAAATATTTTTTCAAAAATTTCTGTTTACGGCAATTCCCATCAGACAATTTCTGAAAAGTTAATGATTTGTTCAGGTTAATTGATTTTACAGTTTTACTCTAGAGTTTATAGACTTTAATTATAGCACAAAAACATATTATTTTTTCCGAATTCGTCATATGGGCAACAACTCCTATAAAGAGTAATTTGAAAATTGTGGACTAAGTAATTGTTTGCAGGCCTTGCCTTGTTGATCATTTATGCAATTAACAGTTTCACTCGATCTTCTCAATTGTTTTTAAAAGACTATAATTCCTACAAAAAGGAGTCATCGGACAATGCAGATTATTTTTACTATGTATAGCTTTACTATAGGTATTACAGTTTTTAATTTCTAAGGCAAAAACTGGTAATTTTGTCTTTAATTAAAGTGCAATAACATCTATAAGGAGTCATCTGACAATTTCAGACCAATACCGTATACGAAATATACTAATCAACTCCGCAGTCTCTTTGTCTAAACATATACGGTATTTTAAACGTCTTGTTATCAATTTGTGACCTCTTCTTACTGTAACTCCCATCGCAACTAATTAAACAAGTTCAATGTTATTTGTTTCGATGATCATTATAATTAACTTTATTTGTCAAAACCACCTGGTAGGCGGAATACCTTAAATGAAACTAAGAGAAGAGATACTTTTAATTAACTTTGTTTTCTTCATATTTAAAATAAAGATTAACACTTCATATAGCTTCAAAAAATGTTGACTCGCGCTAAATGTTATATCTTTTCAACATTCAACACTAAACATTTGTAACCATTGTTTGACTATATATGTGTAAACATTGCTTTTCTTTAATTGTTTCCCTACTTATGTGTAGCCATTGTTTACTACATATGTGTAGCCATTGTTTTACTAAATATGTGTAAACATTGTCTCACTAAATATGTCTAAACATGGTTTTTATTGCGTAAGTGTTTATTGCTTTACTAACATAAATGTGTAACCATTGTTTCATTGCATACGTGTAACAATTGTTTTACTACATTTGTGAAATCATAGTTTCGCTGCATATGTGTAACCATTGTTTTACTACATATGTGTAACCATTACTACATTTTTATAACCATGTTTTACTATATTTCTGTAACATTTTTTACTACATTTGTGTAACTATTGTGTTACTGCATACTTGTTACACTTGTTTTACCACATATGTGTAGCCATTGTGTTAATACATGTGTTACCTTTATTTCACTGCATATGTGTAATAATTTCTCTACTACAATGTGTATCCATAGTTTAACTGCATATGTGTAACTAGTTTTTTACATATGTGTTAACATTTATTTTCCGCAGTTGCGTGTCACCATTGTTTCCGTACAAGTGTGTTACCAGCTTACTCTGAGCTATCTACAAGAAGATGAACATCTCTTACACACCCCTTCCCCAATAGCCCCAAAACCTAATTGTGGGGTTCATAAATTTCACTGTATTGCACAACAACTTACGTCGACGTACTTCACAATACCTCGAACAACCTTGTAGAGGAGGAAGGTTATAAAGTTCAATGTATAACACAACAACACTGCATCCTCATATACGTCATATATACAAACTTCACATCTTGTATATCTGTGATCCATCATAAATTCGAGACGATGACAAACATACTTTCTAAAGAAATGAAAAAAAGCAAGTTATAAAAATAAGTAAAAACATCTTTTTTTTTTATTTATTTAAGGATTAACTACAAAAAATATTTTCTCCATCGAGGGATTACAAAATTTCTATTTTGCACATTGTATAATCCGCGTAACAAATTCCAACAATAGAATAAACGCAACAATTTTAATTTTGTAACTGGACATTTTTGGAAAAAATGGATCAACACAAAAACTGTTAGTTTCCCGTGGAGTAATATATGACGCCAAATGGCGCGTGTCTCCATGACAATCAAATTTGTTTTCCATCCTCTAATAGAAAATATTTTCCAGCCAATGAAAATTCAGTATTCTCGCAAAATTTATTTATTTAAAGTTTAAAGTTATCAATGGTATCCTTCTTAAACAAAGTTCCTTCAATTCTTTCATATTTTCACACACATTTTTGAAGTTTAAGTATTTTTAAATGTTTATATCATAAAGTATATCACTGATGTTCTTTTCCCACTTGAATTCCGTAATCTTTTTCCAATTTATCAACTTTAGTCAACCTTAAAAAGATATAAGATAAACCGTTAGTTAAAATGATATCTTCAACATATTATAATTAAGAATGAATATCGATAGGAACATACTGTTTTCTATCAAACAACTCATCTTCCATTTTTTCCAAAATATTTCCAAAAACAGAAAAACCAAATATAGGTTCACTGGCATTGTCTTCAATACTGCCAGCCTCCATAAAAGTAGCAACTTAACATCAAGTATTGTTCATCTCGGTTAATAATGCTTTAGTTTCTAAATATTATATTAGATTAACACGATTTATTATATGTTCTGGATGCATTTGTTAACCAAACCAATTTTTTGACACAATTATTTCGTGTTATTTGTTATGAATATATATGTTTTAAAGTTTTCCTTGATAAATAAGTATATTACTAATACATCATGATGCCTTTTACTGCATGTATCGTTTCAATGAAGTTTCCTCATTTGTACCATCTTTCCATTTCTATCTTTTTTATATGAAATACATCACTATTTCCTTCTTTTTTCTTACATTTTAATTTAAACTAAAAAGCAAAAACATATAAATAAAAATACATCATCAGTTGTTTCATTTCAAGACAAACGTCACCCATTATAGTAAGGACAGTACAACATCTATAGTTTTTGACAGTTAATCTGTCTGTATTTATGATACTACTTTTCCATCTGGTTACAGAAAAGATGTTTGTGAGCAGTTTTGAAGTCATGCATAATTATGTGATATAGCTCTAATTCTGTAAATGGTATTTTATGAATCCACATTTTTCTTTCAGTCCTGTTATTGTTCTAAAGTTTTTTGTGCAAAACCACTCATTGCACACATTTCTTCCTGAAAAAATTACTTTTGACTTTGTTATAAGGGTAATGTTTTTTATGATGCTTTCCCCTACTAATATTTTTAAAATCATCTTTTTTATTATCAATATTTAATAAATAACATCTGCTGGTTATAGTAATTTTCATTTCTTTGCACAAAAGAAGTATGTTTGTATTTTTAAATTATGATGGATCACAGAAATACATGAAGTTTGTATGACGTATGCGATTGCAGTTTTGTTGTGTATTACATTCAACTTTATAATATGCACCACATTGTGCAATACATGGGGATGTAGGAGATGCTCATCTACTGATACACGTTCACTAGCCATCATCATAGACAACGGTGGATAATATATGATATGTGACCCTGCATCGTAAGGGAATCTGTGGACGAGTGGTTAAGATAGCCATCTACTATAGATTACGTGTTAATAAACACAGAGGTTAAGAGTTTGTGATTATCACTCGATCGCTTTCTTTCCCAATAAACACTGAAATATTGCCGAAAGTGACGTTAAACCCGTATTTAAAAAACCAAACAATATATAGTAAGTCTTTATTTAAGATTGAGGATACAATTTTACCTTCGCGTTCCATGCTGCTCAACTGTTGGTTATTCTATTTTTTAAAATAATTTGTCCATAGACTAACATAGACTGGAATAGAGACTACGTGGGTAATATAAGTTTGCTAATAGCAGTTTTGCCTGTAAGTTTCTATAAAACTGTATAGCATAAATGCACGAAAATAACATATAAACGTAAAACATAACAAGGCAAATACAAATTATTCAACAATGCAGTGTGTTTCTATGAAAATATAGTAATAATATATTTTAATGGGTTTATTGGTTCTGCCGCACAGATAGACTTTCCAATTAATTTAACTAAATAGAACCGACCCTGAAATTGACCTCTAAACAAAATTAGTGATGTGCCTTTACAAATTAACCAATTTAAAAGAAAAACTATGAAGGAATAAATTAAAATAAGGACGGTCAAACACTGACGTTCTTTACATTCAAATTTAATCTATTTCACAATCTAAAGGAATGAAAGATAAAAATCCAATAATGTCGAATAAGAAAGTTAATGAAAAAGGGTGTTAAGAGATAGAAATGACCATGAACACCGACCTCTTTATCTTTTAATATATTGTGCACGAAAGCTTGGCATTTGATAAGATTACCAATTTCATATACATGGAAAATAAAAATTTGAATAATAGTAATTGACCTTGACCTCTGAACTTGTTATCTTGACCATGATGAAGGTCAACAATGAGCAGCAGTAAAGTTTCCACCTGTTATAGTTATTGAGATATACATACTAATTTAATGGGTCGATCAAGAGGAGCTAACTCTTATAAAAATGGAATAAATATGACAATGATATTTCGGTCGCGGTTTGATCTAGTATGAGTAATTCTGCACAAAACACAATGGCAAACATTAGGATGTCACCTTTGACCGTATAACCCTTATACGATCAAGGCCAATAAAAGAAGAAAAACTCATATAAGGATGTGAAAAATCCTTACTGCAATATGTAAGAATGCGCCCCAATCCCTTAAAATGTGCAACAATCTTCAAATCGACTTCTATGAGGGTTTAAAAGTTGTTCTGTCCTCAAGCTTTCTGTGACAAGGAAGATAATTAAGTAAAGTTAGGTGTTACAGAATAACTGCATAAGCGTACTTTCTTTTACATCGATGATACAAAATGTATTTACGACATGTTATGAATACAATTTATAATTCGAAAGGATTGATTGATTGATTGATTAATGGTGTTTAACGCCCGAGCAGCAATATTTCAGCTATATTCAGGCGATGAACATGAAATGGATGATAAAATGAACATAAAATGATGATGAATGAAAATGGGAAGGGACACGAGGAAAAATAGGGGTAACGGATTTTAGATTACCACTGGCAAAGGGGAGGATGGATATGGTCGGGCAATTTAGCCTCCTGTAGCGGGATCGAAATCCCTACTCATAGCGAATACTACAGCAGCGTTCTTTAACGTGCGAGGAACGTGGCATTTTTCCCAACACGGTGCACTAATATGGTCTGCGGTCAGGTTTTCCGTATTATGGCCTGACAACCCCAGCTTGCCAGGGGTACCCCATTCAACCACCTGGGGCACACATCCCAGTCGGTCTTTAGGCAAACCGACCTGACACGCCGGTCAGGGTACTGGGCGCTATTTAGTCGCTTTTTACGACAAGCTAGCGAGACTGCGGTCTATTCTTTTAGCCACCCGGATCCCGCACGGGGCTAATTCGAAAGGAAAAACTTGGCGAAAAAAAAAGTAAAAAGACACAGACAATGATTCGAAAGGAAAAACTTGGCGAAAAAAAAGTAAAAAGACACAGACAATGACCGATAACTCTGAGGTTGAAAGCCTTAATTATAGGTAAAATGTTGATTTCAACAGGACAGTGACAAATCCAGAGTCAGAAAATCCACAGACATACGACAAAAGAAACAAAAAGCAAAAACAAAGATAGGGCTAATTGTTCAAGAACAATTAGAAAGGTCTTTCCCCGATACCTGTAAGAAATTTATTTTTCTTCATGTCTTGTTGTGAACTTGACTACATAGGTTACTGGACCATTTTTTAGGTGAAATAGACTATTTCTGTGGTCCTGAGTAAAAAAATGCATGGTTGTCAAGGACTTTTGTGGCCGTTGCTAAGGACAAAATGCCACTTCCGGTTGTACAATGACATATTTCAGTAGCGTACATCATCCTGATTTAAACAATATATGGTTGCTAAGAACTTTTTTTAATGGTTACCTTGTTGCTATGGTATGACCTTGACCCATGACCTTTGAAATTGGGCTCAAATTGAAGACCTTTACTTGGTGATCATATTAAACCTATATGTTTACTATTTTATCCCGTTTTCAAGTTGTATGCAAAAAACTGATTAACCCAAATGAGTCAAGGGCTCGAACTCGAAAACGGTTCATCGCACAGTTTCGGACCAAATGTAACAAATGAAGGCCTTGATGAGAGGAGTATTTTTCCCTTTATTCTGCTATCTTTTATAGTTTTTGAATTGTAATGATAACAAGATTGGACGCCTAAGGTCGAAGTCACTTCCGAACTTTTACTTTTAGATTTTCTTTAAGGATATGTCACAGGACGACAAATGGTGAAGACCTTTCGTGATTTCGACTTACGGTTTGTGAGTATTTGTGATAAGCGGAGTCCATGAAACATTCAAGTGATACCGCTCGCAATCGCTAGTCAGAAATTTTTAGCCAAAATATGTCGTAAAGTTGTCCCAAAAGTTCCATAACATTTCTCACTTTTCAGTTTTCTTGTATCTGTTATAGTTCCAGAGATTACACGATATCAAGGTTTTCGATGTTTGGGCAGATAACTCCGTAAAGAAAAATATTTCGGTTTCACAGGGTGAATTCCTGAATAGACTATAAGTGCCCAAACTTGTCGCGAAAGACCAGAATGATATGTCGCGTAGTCTTTAAACTGTTTGGTTTTGAAGTTGGCGGTAAAAAAAGGAAAATAATCAGAACAAAAACAATAAGGTCTTCCCACTGGAAGTTGGAAAAACCTTAAAAAATTGTAACCCGAACACAAAAATTAAACATGGGAAGACACAGATGTTACCGACGTGTAAGCTGTAAATTCCTCTAATTAGACACCCGTAGAGTAACTGTCATGTCCGTGAAAAAACATTTTTTCTGGAGAAGGAAAATCTACCTATGACTCACATTTGAAGACAGATTTTCCATACGATCAACTTTAGTTGTGATGTCGGCCATAGCACTTCAGAAGAGATGCCATCAACTTATGTGCATTTAATCCTTGTTTGAATATAATATTATTTTTTTATATTGCATCACTGATGAAAATGTAAGTTTCGTTTTCACTAATCGATAATTTTAGTACTGTTACATAGAGAAAGAGACCGTGACATTAGGACCTAGATCTTTTTTAGTTTATTTTTAGTATCCACGTTTGATTTATGCCACTCACTAGTTGATTAACGAATATCACAGTATTTTTGAAGCAGGTCTTAAAATCATGACAGAAAACAACACATATCCAAGAAAAATTCTTATAAAAAACAACATGCAGTTGTGTAGAAATCTATAATTAGATCAGTTGTAGGCAGCAATAAGACAACAGTCAAATCGAAGGAATAAAGCTCCTAAAATGTGAAAAGAAAGTTTCAGATATTTGAATGTCTGGTCAGCAGCTGCAAATATTAATGATGTTTTACCAGATGTATAGTTGTTCCTGAAATATGAAAACTCACAGACTATTTATAGGATTTAATTTCTATTGTTCTGGTGTGTCTCACGTGCAGGGTTAGTACATTGAGATGTTCAGTTTGATCTTTTTAAAAATCTTAATTAAAACAAAGATTTATAAAATCTATACACAGCTAATATTACTTTTCTGCTTTACGTAATTAGTGTTTCTTCAAATATTAAAAAGTTATAAGAGGCTTGTCAGATTACATAGTTTGTTAACATAGTACACATACAAACCAAGATGTGATTTCCATTTCTTGTATTTGTTACTTAAAATAATCCATATAATCAGCGTTTTATAGCAGGATCGTCTAGATGTACCACCTAACCTAAAAACTCCCGACCACTATTTTAACAGCAAGAAAACAGGCTAAAAATTATACAGTAGTACTCGCTATTCAATCAAGTGTGTACATGAAATATGGAAAATAAAAAAGGTCTAATTGACGTATTCAGGTCTGGTTTTATTATGTATTAAACCGGTTTATTTTTCGACATTCTACGCCACAATCCTTAATATGCAGTTTAAAGCTAGGCTTAAAGATCTTATTAAACGCTGTTTGTTTAAGAACCGATGAGACTATATAAATATCTGGTCATTAGAATTTACTTCGTCATCAATGATTCTAAAAAATTCAATGAAGATAAAATCTGCCAAATGTTAGATTTTATAGTAATGTTAAAAGGACTGTTGGTATTCCAATGAGTTCTGATTGTGCTTTTCTCCTCGCCGATCTGTTTTTGCACTCTTATGATGCCGAGTTCTTGAAGGCCTGCTGGAGAACAAAAAGATAAAAGATATGCCTAGACTTTTAATTTCACATTTTGCTATATTTATAATGTCTTGTCTCTAAACAATGCTACATTCGATGACTATTTGTATTTTATCTAGCGAGCTTCAAATTAGAGACACCACCAATACATATATGTCAGCCTCCTATTTAGAATAGACTCTGGAACAGTACAAATTAGACTCTACTTCAAACTTCCAATTGTGAACTTTCCCTTTTTTCTTTGCAACTGAAACCAATAACAACACCTAAACATATTGCAGCTGATCTAGTATATTTATTAGTCAAAAACCGACACCACAAAAACAGACACAATGTACTTCTTAGCAATAACTATATGTACCACAATAAACATACAGTATTTAAGACTATTGTACCATAAAATCAAACAGTTGCTGCTAATCATACGACATGGTCGTATTTCCGAGGATGAATGTTAGGCTTCCTTACAGCGAGAGAGCAATTTTTTAGACTGGTCTAGGTCACTCAAAAAAGGTATTTTTGTTTATAGTTGATTGGTGTAGATGTCTGTAAAGAGGTTAAGAGATGTCTTACAATAATGTAAGTTTCTATTGATAAGTACTATTGATAACGTGAATGTGATCTTCTGATTTACTTATTACCCTTTAAACTTCGATTACTGGATAATGTTGTCAAGAGTGTCCCCATGTGTCGGATAGGAAATGCCTTGCCCCTTCAAAAGGGGAGGGGGAGCAGGTTTCGATACAGAATAAACCCACTGTATGTGACAGAGGGCTTCATGGGCAGTTAGTAAGTAAGTAGGTAATGTGACATACATGTATTTCGAAAGGGCTACTTGCACGAAAACAAGTTCGGCCCTTTCATAGATTTTCAAAAAGTGTTAGCTTAACTCCCCGTCGAAACTGTCCATATTTTTCTAGTGTCAGTCAATTTCGATATATCCTTTGTAAACTTGTTATTGTCATAAATAAAGCTTAATTACTGTTCGCTTGACGTAGAGCAAACTTTTAATCAATTTATCATTCAAAAAGAGTGTATAATTGTGTTAAGTGTATTTTTTTTGCAAAAATCGTTATACAAATGAACAGTTTATGTTTCAACGTGAATAAACATGTCGCTGCTACACACCGATCAACCGACTTATATCATTTTGGTGAGAAGAAGTATGACACGATGAAAAAAAAATATAAAAAAGTGAAGACCTATGCGTATACAGATGACTTTTTCCAAATCGCTACGTTTAAAACTCACTGTATCAAATATAGTATAGTAAAAAATTATTTTGCATATATTTGTCCATTAACATAGTCAATCGTTTTAACTAATGTTTTCAGTTGTTATCTGAAAAGATGTTTCTAAGGTACTGGCATCACAAATTTGAACAAATAAATGCAAAATTTACGCTTCTGCACAATATATTTCTGTATCAAGTGTTTTTGTTCAAAAGGACATATATCCAACTTTTTTTCTGACCCCAAAATTATTCTTCCAATTGCAATTTATTAGGAGTTTGAATCATTTTTCTTTACGCATTTACTGAAAAAATGATACGGAAAAAATCAGATCATCGTTTTATAATGACACGATGAATAAAAGTTCCTTGACACGATTGAAACAGCCACGTATTTCTTAAGTGATTAGTTTTATACTTCCACATAGGGCATTTAAATAACTTTTTACAACTAATGTCTGTATATCATTGGATATTATACAAAAAGTCTACAATTGTTAATACAATAGGACTATGATGTATAAATTCTTGACACAAATCACTAGATATGGAAAAAGTAACAAGCAGCGGAGCAGCTTTTTTAATTCATCTTAAAACCATAGTGAGGAATTAAACATAGAGTAAATGCTCTCATTGAGACAATCCCAGAGCAGGGCTAAAGCGGAAATCTGTGTTGTATGTCGATAACGTTCTACATATTAGTTCGAACCTATCAACAAATAACAACATAACGAACACGATTTTTTACAAATATTTCCTACTATGTCGACATTAAATAGTATTAAACGGAACCATCTACTTGGTAGGTCAATATATTGATGTCAAACTTTTATTACAAATTATAAGGTATGAATTTAGGCAAACATTATCAAATATGCTGCCTAGACGCAGAGCGAAAAATGTAAAAGTTAATTAGCGTACAAATGAGAGTTAAATCTCAAGAATTAATACATAATTTTTAACTGTAACACTGTACTTCTTATGTCTAATACTTTTTAACATTATCGGTTGCAAATATTTTGAGAATTCCACAGTTATCTTTTACATAAAAACAGAAAAGGAAAACGTGTAAGACATGTAGTTACTAAGGACAATATTATTTCATTCGAACAGACCGCGAGATTGACCTTAATTGACTGAATTATACACAATTTTCATCGCGTATTACACCTGTAGACACCCGAAGATACACAAAAAAGAATCTACGAATCTGGTAAGAGAATACTTACACAAATGTACACCGTTTTATTACAAAATTATATATACTTATGGTATAATCACCCGTTTTCTTTCATTGTTAATTCTAATAAATGAATAATAAATAATAATAAACAATCAAACAAAAAAAAAAAAACACCCCAGCTTTTAACGATGTCATATAATATTGTCTTTTATTTTATGTCAACGCCCCAAATGCGAAGGCCATGCACCTTCGCCTTTGGGCGGTGACATAAAAATTCAGTCTTGCAGAAGGTACGAACGTCGACATAATTTTGTCAATCTTGGGTTTTCTACGATACCCATTGTCTAGTAACTATCTACTCACATGGCAAATATGAAAAGCTTAAACTATTACATGTAACGAAGGTCGGGGTTTTCTCTGGGTACTCAGGCTTCCACTCCCAATAAAACTGGATTCCATCATACAGCTGAAAAATTGCTGAAAGTGGCATTAAGCACCATTCATACAAGCAAACAAACAGTCAAACAATTATTTTGAAAGTTATAATCCGCGAAGCAATGACTTAAAAGGCATTGATGTGATCTTGGGGGGGGGGGTCAAATTTCGAAGTTAAATATTTTAAATATTCCGGACACGAAGCAGTCACTCAAAAGGCAATGATGTGACCTTGGGGGTCAAATTTCAAATTAAATGTCAACACCTATGTCATGCGACACATCGATTAGTTATAATCTACCCAAATGCCAAATATCACAAAGCTTACCTAAAAAGGATAAAAACTTATATCCTGGACTCGATTTGATATGGATGCACGGACGGACAGACAACAATATGTCGACCTTCTTTTGTCTCTTTTACCAAAAACCCAATATAAACGTCCTAAAAAATGAAAAGTGGAATGTAACACTAAAGCTATCTTGCATATCCTAAACGTGTATTAGTATGGGATTTGCAGTGTCAAACAAATTTGGCTGAAAATATCAGCCTTAAAGGAGAAGAAAAGAAAAAAGAAGATGAAGTAAATTAGCAGACAAAAACAATATGTCTCCCATTTATCTTAGTTTGGTATACATAATAAAATAAGAATTGCATACAAATACAAAGTATAGTTTGAAAGCTTTTCTGCATATGGTATTGTGTATCGCAATTTGTTCATTGTATATTTTATGCACAATTATCAAAATTCATTTTCCCCATCCTCCTCTTCATGCTTCATATTGACAAGAAAATCAAAAATTTACATATATTATTACGTTACGAACTCTTAAAGTGAATACTTATTCAATTGGTTAGCAGAATTTCATAGCTTATACAAAGTCATATTTCTTGTTTTAGTCGTATCATTGAACTGATTTATATCGTATCGTACTTTCTCTGACTCTGCAATTAAAATCAAATTAATATTGCTAATGCATTATGTTAAAGATACATTTTTGGCACCAAACGAAATCTAAAGGATAATCTTAACATTTAAACGGCCGATTTGAAATAAAATTACATCATAACAGGCCATTTTAGCATTTTAATAACTATATCTGCATTTTTTCGTTTATTTTATAAGATAAGTTGGACAAAAATAAAAGCAAGAGCTTAAAGGACTGAATATATCTATTGCCAAATCTATGCTAAATCGTGTTTTTATATATTTTATTCGATACAGTAAATTTAAAACATAAAAAAATTTGAAAAACTTACCTACGTTTTCATCGCTTCTAACTTGTTTATATCTTTTTTCATCGTGTCATACATCTTCTCACCAAAATGATATAAGTCGGTTGATCGGTGTGTACTTTACGTGACACATCTCAACATACAGCAAACAAATAAAATGAATAAATATTTCGCCTCAATGACACATCGGAACAGTTAGTAAAGAAAAAGGGACATGATTTTAACCCCATTCCTTCAATCATTTAGACAATGTAATGTTGATGTTTAACTCAAGGAACATTATTGGTGACATTTTCAGAGATTGTTTAACCAATAGCATGGTGTCTTATTTCAGAGTAATTTCTTCTCCTGATAAATACATTAATATACAAAACATAAAATCTGTATCAGCTAGACCATTTTGGGGTCATAGCTATGAATGATTAATTTCTAATTTGTAATAATTGATGTGCACTTTTTTATCTTTAGATTTAAAATAATCATTTGTTTAATTTGTAATTTTGAGATGTTGAATATCTTGTAGCGAGAATGAAATAGCTTCTTGTGATGACATAATTCTTTATTTAAGGATTGGATTTTTAATCATTTCTGGATTTTTTGTTTACTGAAAAAGCTTTATTCATCTAGTGTTTCGTTTAGCTATAGATTTGGTCTCGGCTTTTGTCTTCAATATGGTAAAACAAATATCGATTTTTGTCGTAGACACTGTCAATGATATCTCTCTTTTTTGCTTCTGTGGGCGACAATTTTAACACTTTACTCTAACAATAAAAGAAGACTATCTGAAACAAGATGTTAAGGCTGATAGTTGACGTAACATGTTTTATATTTACTAGTAACTTAAGTAGATTTTATAACAAAATGTTTATTTACGTCAACAACGGATTATTGTTTTGTATGTATATTTATTTGAATATTCGGCAATTTCGTGGCCCAGCTTTTATTCGGGGAGGACGCCGGAGTACTCTGACAAAAACCCATGACCTTCGGTAGGAAAACTTGCAATCTCCGACAGTTAAGACGGAATCGAACATAAACTGCCCAATTGAGACTCGAACCCGCAACCTCATTGCAGACGGCACGTAATTAATAGAAACACTTGGCCACTTGCGCCGTTACAAACGGTGTACTTAGTTAACTTTGTATTATTCCTATCAAAGAATACATTGTTTTTTTAATTAACTTGGAAGATACAAATGGATGATAACTACAATTTATGTAAAGGAAAGCCTCGATGTGTTAAACAGAGAAGATGGTAATATTCAATCTAATTAAAGTTAAATCTTACTCGATTCCCCCTTTTTGCTACTGTGGTTTTATATATTTTCGTGGAAATCAATTTTCGTGGTTTGAGGAAAAAAGATATTTCGTGGATTCTCAAATTCGTGGATCACCGATCGAATAAAAAATAATAAAACATGACGCCTTTAGTTTTGGTATTCATTACACTGTAGCTCTTTACATTTCTAATTTACGGTTTTTGTAAAAAAAAACACGGAGTTAAAAAGATTAAACAGATGTTTTTTAGTAACCGCATAAATAATTAACAGAATTAATAAAAATGTCATTTTATTAAAACCAATTTGGATAAAAATTACAATTCAAAGTACAGATGTTATAAATTCCCTTGTGAATATAATTAGTGATATGGAAATCAGTATAAAGGGTGTAAACAGACTACTTTATTAGTTATACTGACTTAACAGTCTCAAAAATGCTCACTGGTAAGGTTATAAACATGTGTTAAAATTACCAAAAATGTTGCACACTTTTTACTTTAAAAAACGCGTTACCATTCAAATTATTTAGATCTGTTTTGTTCACATTTTGTTAATTTTGTGTTCAGTAATAAAAATTAAAGGGGAAAATCAGTACATAATACGAATTCCGCTTATAATTACACATAAAATAGCGATTAGTTATTTATTTTAACGAGATCTTTATACAGCAGCGAGAAATAATGTCTAACGATTAATGTAACCAAGTGTTATTTTTAGCATCATCAGCAGCGAGAAACACCTCCTAAAGATAACCCCAGGCAACATTCTTACAGCACGCCGATGAAATGTAGTGAAATGTGATATCAGTTAGCATTTAAGGAATACATCATCAATACAGTAAATAAACATAAATATTGAAACATGGATTTCTATACATTTTGTACGGCTCTTGTTTTACAGATTTATATAATTGTTTCTATTAAGGTAAGTCATTTTAATGTCCATTTGTTCTATTTATCTTCGGGTTATACCCAATCAAGTATGTTTATATATACAAGTCTTCGCCTTGTCATCACCAAGCACAATGAAGGAGAAGTCAGACATTCTTCTACCGTTTAATCGACAAATAATTGCAGTCAGATAGTTTAGGAAATAACTGGATTGAAACATTTTGCATACAAAATTGTTTTATAGAAAAAATACATTTATGAGTACAATAATTTTAACCATTTGTCTAGCAATCAATAAATACCTGAAAAATTCGAAATCATTATTGTATTTACATATTTATTTTATTGGTTTTATTGGCAAACACTTGTTCGTTGTAATGGAAAACGCGCAACACAATTTGCCACGCGATCTATAATCACATCTGCAGATAATGACATCAATAACTGTAATATGTTAATAGTACAAATTACTGCTGGGAAAGCTGTCAATCATACAGTACTTTCTCGTGTGTATTAGCTGCTACACACTTGATTCTTGAGTATACATGCGTGCTGGCTACATACCTGGTTGTTGTATAATAAAGAAGGCAATGCGAATCATCTGCTACATATAATATCATCAGAGAAGATGAAGCCAGCTTATCTTACCGTTAATTAACACATCTTCAAAGACAAGACAAGACAAGACAACGAATCAAAATCACAAATAAACATCAATGACTTGGAACATTAATATAAATATAGATAAAGCCGGGTCTAATCGATTCCAGATCCCAACATCCCTTTCATTGTTATAACGACATGCAGAAATCTATTGCACTATTACGACACAAAAAATAGAAAAAATACATTTTCCGGAAAAAGCGAGAAATAGAGGAGATAGCGAACATTGGAAGCTTGCGTCAATTTAATTCCAAATTGAAAAAGGGTATCTTATACTTGGTCAATTGTTTGTGAAACAAAATTCATACCCAATCTCAAATAAACTATATACTCAAAGTCCCCCTCTCATTTATGAATAAAACACACAACATGTAAATTATACTCAACGTCAAGCACCACTGGCAAGGTGTACTCGACTCCAATCTTACGTAATTGACAAGGATTGCCAGTTTTCCTACCGCAGGTTCGGGTACTTCCCCCAATAAAAACTGGACGCCATGATATATCTGAAAAATTGCTGAAAGTGGCGTTAAAATACCATTCAAACTAACAAAACAAGCACCACTCTGAAACCATGGCCAACAAATAGAACAAAACATTTACAAATACGACGCTTCCCCATTTCAGAAAAAACAACATTACCAAAACCCATAACGGTTCAGTCCAAATTATCTGACTTCTGCAAAAAGGTACTACATGTAGAAATTTTAAAGTTGGACAGTTAACAACAAAAGACTTAATTACATCTTTGGTTGTGTGACAGATACATAAAATGACTCAATTGGACATGGGCAATTTTAACTTTATACAATGAGTTAACCCTGCAATTGGGCATCAGTGGCCGAGTGGTTAAGGCAGTTCGTCTACAATTTGTCACGTAGTCTGTCAACAATGGGATTGCTGGTCTCACTGAGGGCAGGGTGCGCTCGACTCTTTAATCTTTGTCTGACAAGGATTGACAGTTTTCCTACCGAAGGTCGGGGGTTTTCTCTGGGTACTCCAGCTTCCTCCTCCCCCCGCCCCTTCTAACATATTGTCTAATTTTTAAGATTTTTATATCATTACTGAACTTTTTTTATTACAACATATCTTAGAAATAAATGTTTGTTGACAACTTATTAACAACGGTAAAAAATACAGATTTATAACAAGTTTTAATTATAAGGTAATGAAAAAACCTTACTTTTAAAATTGTTAAATCGTATTCATTGAAAAACAAGATAATTTTCTCCCTTTTTCTAAAATTTTTTTATATCAAAATATTTAACTTGAATGTCATTACCCTGGAATAAATTACACTGGTATTCACACCTAGTTTTCAAAAGTCGGAGAAATATGGAGACACTCCCAAAACAGTACTTAGGTTCTGACAACAGAAATGTATTTTATATTTTCAGGCTGAGCATCTGAACATAACGACACTGTTTGTAAGTATTATGTAAGCTGTTGATCAACACGATAATGTCCTTACTTTTTTTTTATACCAAAGAGAAGCCATATTTTCAGCTTTGAATATGCTTAAAATAAAGATAAGGACTTACCAGGAAGTTGTCTTTGTGACATTAAGGATTATATTCTGAACATTATAAATAAACGCAATAGATAATAAATCGAATTTCTCAAATCAATTTCATGTTACAATGATTTCAAATAAAGAATTATACATGGTAAGACTGGGTAGTAGAGGGGCTGCTACACAGCGCTTTTAAACTAGAACAAAAGGAGTGTAAATACAAATAGAGAGGAAACATCTATATCAAATGATATAAAACGAGTGAAATGACCATTCACATTCAGAGATTTTCCTAACTTTTTAGAAAACAATGATACTGTTTCTTACACGTAGTCTTATTCATGGATTGGCATGTGACATGTTCCAGACACATGTGCTATGTGAAAGCATGCATGTTGTTTGGCATAACTGTTTGTCCACCGCAACACAATGCGACATCTCTGCATAATTAATAGGTTCATTGACGAAAATTTCAATACTGTAAGGTTTTAATAAGACATTTTTTTAAGTATTTTTTACTGGGAGGGTTTCCACTGTTCGACACACAGAGCAGCCCAGCGCGTCCTCGGTTGGCGGATAGGGTAGACACTCTCGCTGGAGGGTTGTTAGGTCCTAATACGAAAGCCTGGCCCCAGTGAGTGACGTGTTTAAAGATTGCCACGTTCCTTGCACGTTAGATACCTTATAGATTTCGAAAAAAGGCGGCTAATTGTAACTGCTACAAAAGGCTTAACTTCTCCGCCCCTACTTAATACTCCATACTTTTGCGGGGGGTGGGGGGGTGTTGGCAAGATTTTTCTGTTAATGTGTTTTGGACAATTTTACAGGTATGTTAACTGTTTTTTGAAAATAAATCAACTGTTAAAATAAAAAAACCATGTTTGCTGTTAAAAGTATTGCCTTCGATGAGATTCTGCTGTTTTCTGTTTTCTCATGTATATTGCTGTAATCTTTTATCATTATTTTAAATTTACTGTTACCTGTCTTGGGAAAAATAAAAATTGTTAACCTGTTAATGGACCCCTCTATAGCCACCACTTTCCTTTTCCAGTGGCAGTTAAAATTGTGTTCCCAGTGTCCCATCCCACTCTTTTTTCGTTGATTTATTGTTTGTTAACTTATTCTCGTCCTGAATTTAGCTGAAATACTGCTCGCTGACGTAAAGCAAACATCCACTAAATCAATCAATCAATCAATAGAACCTTACTGCCGACAGGGTGTGCTGTACTCCAACCTTCATTGACAATTATTGCCAGTGTTTCTGCCGTCAACGGATACTCCGTCTTTCTTATCCAATAAAAATCATACGATATAGCATGACACTGTCGAAAACAGTGTTACAACCCATTAAAACGGGCCATCTGAAAACACACCAAACAGCGACTCGGTGTATAAGTTTGGTAAAAAAGAGCTTACCAGTGATAAAATCAGTATATATTTGTGCCCCAATGAATTATTTCTTGAATAATTTGAAAACTAGTGAGAAATCAGTTACGTTAATTTCCCCTATATCATATGTTCTATGAAAAATGAACACTTGCTTTCAGAGATGTCCCCAGCTTATATAATACATTGATACTGTAACTCACAACTAGCGTTATCCACGTGGGGACATGTACATAAAAGAAATGTATCTCGTTTAATCTGATGCTAAATTTAGACAAGATATGATGATGAGACAGATCCATCTGTGAATGTTAATTAGATATCTTAAAATATATACATTCAGACAGCATGACATGTATATTGTTTTGTATTAAGCTTAAAACGGTGTCTGTATTCGACAGTGGAAAATGTGTGGTATATTATGGAAACATTAGTTTTTTACTATAATATAAGCTCTATATATTTTCAGTTTGAACCATATCTTGTTAAAACATTTAATGAGAAAAGAGAACCTGTATACACTGGCTACATCAAAGACCTCCTAGACGAGTTATCTACTGATATTGGGTTTAATTATAGCCTATATGAACCTTCAGATGGCTTGTTTGGAACGAAAAACCCAGTGACCGGAAACTGGTCTGGAACTATTAACGAAATCATTTCAGGGGTATGAGTATTAAATAGTTCATTTAACGGATACACTTTAGAAGATTTTTTTATATATTTATAAAAACTAGGTTAACATCTTAATATTGTGTTTTATACGTTACGCTGTTGAAAATCTTAATATCAGATCTTAGATCGCACCTTCGAGTTGTGTATTCGATCTCAAGCAATACCATTGCAAGTAAAACTTGGTGACAAATGACTGTTTTTTTCATGTTAACTTTGAATATATCTGTTTTCTACATTCTAGAGAGCAGACATGGTTGCGGCACCATTAACTGTTACAGCAAAGCGTGACGAAGTTGTTACATTTGCTCACCCATTTCAAACTGTCAACATCGTCATAGTGTTGAAAAAACCGGATGACGTCAGATTACCCGTTGAACAGCGTATCAAGCAAGTGTGGGCACCGTTTGAATCTAGTGTATGGCTATTAGCTTTTGCAGCCTACCTGATAACTAGTTCCGCAATCTATATTATTTCTTACTATAACCCGTATGATTGGCGCAGGATGGCACACGACGGAGAGGCTACTATCAGGGAAGCAGAATCATTTACATGCTTGAATTCGTTTTGGTTTTCTATCAGCGCCATAACTCTGCAAGGTTTGTATAAATCGGGTTATTTTTGGTTGTAGTTTTATTGTGGTTTATTTGGCGCTTTTGGTTAAAGAGCCAAAATAAAACATGCACCAACATTTTACATGCCAAAATAGCGGACCGGTTACACATGTCATATCCTAACATAGATGGCTTAAAATACCGGTAATACACACGTCTGTGTAAAGGAAAATTGCAGGCATACATTTGTATGCTTTTTCTCTTATTTTGCTATAAAATTGTTAAGAAAACACAAAGTATGAATTTCTATTCATGCGTAAGGTATAAATTTCTATTCAGGCATAAGGTATGAATTTCTATTAATGCATACTCATATCCGGCTAGTTATTTAATTATTAGACTGTTATAAATTTCAATATTACAGTACAACAATAAGTCTTTCATTTTTTTAATATTGTTGATAATAAAAATAATACCTTCAAGATATACTGCTGGAACACAAAACGGACTGAAATTTAAATCCATGATCATTAATTACTGACATGTTGACAATAATGAACATTTGTTTTATATGATTTGTGTGGTAATTACTTAATCCAATAAAACTTAATTAACACATATTAGGCGTCATGGCTGGATCTATATATGCCGTCCCTGTAAATTATATACCTATATATAAAATATATATAACACATACAAATGAATGGCACGCCGTTCTCGTCAAAATATGATTCAAGATATCTTCACGAATTGCACACTCAAAATTTTAAAATACGCACTCAAAATTAAAATATGCACTAAAAATTGTACGAAAACACACTCAAAAGGTAGATTAAAATTACACACTCAAAATT
This sequence comes from Limnoperna fortunei, assembly GCA_944474755.1. Taxonomy (NCBI): domain Eukaryota; kingdom Metazoa; phylum Mollusca; class Bivalvia; order Mytilida; family Modiolidae; genus Limnoperna; species Limnoperna fortunei. The sequence continues at coordinate 39,503,095 of OX104113.1, forward strand.
TTAATTCATGAAACTAAAAACTGAAAATTACGCACTTAATTTTGAGAGCGTAATTTGAAGTTTTGAGTGTGTGATTTGTGATGTTACTTGGAATCATATTTTTGACGAGAACGGGGTGCCATACAAATGTATAATCATTTCTTGACCCTTATATAAGCACTAGTGCCATTTGAGGGCTAATATGTTGAAACATTAATATTTATTCCATGCATTTTGTACCCTAGAGGGTTGATGGCATATTATCATAAAATAAACATACAAGTAAAGGACACAGTATATAAACGTTTATAAATAATCAAGCAGATAATACATTCTTATGATAGTAGAGTCCACTTTTATTAGTTCTAAAGACTTCTTTTTTAATGTTGCAATCACATGCATAAGATCTTCGGAGGTTTAGTTTTTTAGTTTAATAATATGGGACATGTTGTTAATTTTTTGTGTTTAAAGACATATTTAGAACATGCACACACCGTACAACCGTTTTTCATCGCTACGATCATCTGCCGACTGATCCGATCATTGTTGTGTGTTGACACGGAACTTGGGTGGTCAGTCGGGTAAGAAATACTAATTATTACTACACATCTATGCATAATTATAAATTAACCCAAGCGTCAATTGTTCACATATATAATAAAGTTTTAATAAGAATTGCTATTTTGAATAAGGCATTGATTTTTTCTTGACATTTTACTTATTTTTCTCGAAAGTGTCGTAAGAAAATTAAACATTTTCAACTTCATCCCTCGTTTTCACAGAAAAAAGTGGTTATTGTATAAATATTGATCGGTAGATTAGTAGATAAATCTATCCCCTTCAAAATGGTATATGCAACAATACACAAATGTTAATATGTCACGCGTAACCCGCTCTTGCATCCAAGCATGTGCATTAAAAATGGTCCGATCATCAACCGTCATAATTTACTTGATGATACGATCAAAAGATGTTCTATGATACATTCAAAAGCTGTTTGCGATTATTTAAATATGGACATTTATTGTCTGTAACTCGAAAACTGCCTGCCATTAAAAGTTGACTCGGGAATAGTGTTTTAAGGATGTATTCCTCTGGTGTTTAAGTCTCGTTGAAATCTCGTGTAAATAATTTTCTCGAGAACAAGACTTATAATTGAAAACTTTTGATGGATTTACATTATATGATGATCTACCCAAGTTGTGACAAAAATTATGTACATACGATCTGTAGTTTTGGCTAAGGATGGTCACTCTTCATATTTCAGAATCACGCTCAAATTTCGGAAGTCCTTTATACTTTACCTTTAAATACTGAAGAAATTTTTTGCACACTGACCCCCAATTTTTTTTATTTAAATTGATAGTTTAGACCATAATAAGTAAATTTTTATGAAATTCTTGATACAATTTCATGATTTTTATGATTTTCAGACCAAACACGTCACAATGTTAAAGTAATGTAAAATATAGAGGAGTCTGTTTCCCGCCAAATTTTGACGTCATATATCTCATGAAACTAGCAAACGGACCTATGGTTTTCTGTTTGTCATTTGATAAAGTTGATGATTATCTATCATTTCTATTACAATTCATAAAATCTTTGATACAAAAAATTTCAGGAGTGACCATTCTTAAGCTAATAATTCCCAGGCCCTACATCGTTACCTAAAATAACGGAACTAAAAATAAAAACTGAGCTTGATTAACTTCCAATTTTTGTATGTGATTATTTGGAAATTGAGAAATATAAATATTTGCATTTATAAGCGACAAGAAATCTTATATAGTAATATCGTAATTTGCGGTCCTGGCAGCTGTTTAATCACAAAATTATACTTAAAATGTTTTAAATTACTTCTTTTCTAGATTCGGAAAAAACATTCTACAATTACAATTTGTATAAAAACATGTAGTTATAACATGTGATTGTATATAATTTGAACTAAAAATATACACATAAATAAAGTTAACGATCATGTGATATAGTAGCAACTGTTTTTGTATTTTTTTTAATTTTTTTTTTCAGAATATTACAGGAAATTGATACACAAGAAACCGTTGAGCCTTTTCATATTTTCCTACTTTCAAAGTGCTAATTACAGGGGCATATCGCGATTTTCGCCAATCACCAGAACTTTCCCCGAATTTCAAAAACTTTTGTATGCCAAAATTAAGACGAAGCAATAATTCTCGCAAATCTTTGATTCTCATTCCGACATCTTTTATTACAGATACCAACTTACTCCAGATAAGTTCTTTCCCTGTTAATGGTATATGTTGTGTGCACTGATCAAATTTTTCTACAATATGAAAAACTTCGGTTAATTTTTCTAACTCTGATTGAAGCCGATCTTTTCTTTCTTGAAGTGTTGGCCTAGTTTCAAACCCCCAACAATCTATGTCGCCCATTTTGTTACCCTTTCCTCTGGATATTTTCTTACCGTCGATTCCTAATTTAACAACCTTAGATTTTAGACTGTTGGAAATCGATTGGATAGTTTCTTCTATTATGCCTGGAAAAATTGGTGCTAGCTTATCTTGAGTAAGAGTTTGTACAGAAGGAACAGCAAAATTAATTTTTGACGCTGTTGGGGTACACTTGCCTTTACTCATTGATCCATCTAAAAGCTGACCTTGGTTTCGCGGACCAGACATGAATCTAATAAATTTTCCCCTGAAAAGTCTATATCCCAATTCCCAGAACTTCTTGGTTTCAGACCGAAAATATCTCATTTTTGAAGTGATAGGTTTATCAAACCAATTTACAAGATCAAGAAATAAAAGGTAACATATATTGTCCAACGGAAACTTGTTATCTTATACTAGAGTGCACCACTTTCTGTATATTTCAATCTGACCGTGTTCTTTCAATTTTCCAATAACTTCTGGTAGAATTGTAATTAAATATTCAAGATCTTGATCACTTTCAGAGTCCTCCTTATCATTACATTCTGTATTAATGTCCATGTTATCTAATAGGTCAGAGAGGGATTTTTTGCTGTTATATGTGAGTTCATTTTCTTTGACTTCGTTAGTTCTGATTGGAGTGTTTGTTTTCTTTTTCTTTGACCTTTCATAATTCAAAATGCTTATTCTATGATCGTCCGTAACTGTTAAAGTGGAGTCTGCAGGAACCAAGCCTTGGAATATTTTTGTTCGATATCCTATTTTACCACTTATTTCATTCAATTCTTTTTCTCTGTATTTTATTTCATATGTGTTGTGACAAGAACATAAATGTGTAATCAGTTCTGAATACATATCATAACCTTTTGTACAATAGTAGCAAATGTATTTATGGTGCTGATCCATGATAGAATGGCCATGTAAAAAGTAATCTGAAAATAAAGGAACGAACGAACGTATGAATGAATGAATAAATGAAACTTGCTCCAATTCTATACGTCAAAATAAAAGCTAAACTTTCAGCTAAGAGTATGTACTGACTTTTCATTCAGAATCATTTTTGTAGTGTGTTAGGTGTGTGATAATCTTATATTAAAATTAGTGATCGTGTGTAATAAGTGCAGGAGGTGATCGTATCATTTTTCAATTGTGATCATCTTTTGATCGGATCATTCGACGGTTGATGATCGGACCATTTTTAATGCACATGCTTGGATGCAAGAGCGGGTTACGCGTGACATATTAACATTTGTGTATTGTTGCATATACCATTTTGAAGGGGATAGATTTATCTACTAATCTACCGATCAATATTTATACAATAACCACTTTTTTCTGTGAAAACGAGGGATGAAGTTGAAAATGTTTAATTTTCTTACGACACTTTCGAGAAAAATAAGTAAAATGTCAAGAAAAATCAATGCCTTATTCAAAATAGCAATTCTTATTAAAACTTTATTATATATGTGAACAATTGACGCTTGGGTTAATTTATAATTATGCATAGATGTGTAGTAATAATTAGTATTTCTTACCCGACTGACCACCCAAGTTCCGTGTCAACACACAACAATGATCGGATCAGTCGGCAGATGATCGTAGCGATGAAAAACGGTTGTACGGTGTGATGCAAAGAAATAATTATATTAATCTTCTACTATATTTGAATAGTATTTTAGACATATTCTATTTTCTCTCTTATTATTTATTATAATTTCCTGCTCACTACCATCCTCACCAGTCAGGTTTTCTGTGTCCACATGTGTCCACGAAACCCTGACAGGCTAAAAGTCACTGTTTTGATTGGCTACATCATACCTTGATGTAGCCAATCAAAAGCTCGCTTTCATTCAGAACTTGGTTAGGGGATATCCCGATGCCGATTGTAAATAAACCAAACGTATTTGTTGCATAGACCATGTGAAAATCAGTGTATTTTGTTTAACAAGTTTATTTGAAAACACTCCGACACAATTTACATGTGTAGCATGAGGTAAGAAATACAAATTAGATACATATATGAGAACAGTCAATGACAGATTTACAGGTATACAGTATATGAAGTAGTACATATTGTGTTAACTCTATAAAAAGTTTATAATTTTCCTTATAAATACAGCAAGTCGCTTATAAATTTCAATATTACAGTACAACAATGTCTTTCATTTTTTTAATACATGGATTTCTTACATAATAAAAAGGAACATATGTGTCTCTTAAAGCAACAATATCAGGGATTGTACATAAAAAAAACCATGAAACTCGTCACCAATTCCATTTTTACATAAACTGCATCTACGGTCATGTGTTTAAATATTGAGTAAAACTGTCCCGAGAAGATGTGGAAATAGTGCTGAGCCAAGATTGAACAAATTGATCTTGAAGAATCTGTTTTACCATTTGCATTTTTAGAATTGGAAACTGGTGAATAAAGATATAACAATGGCCAATATAACTTGTACAATAGTGTTAATAGTTTGTTATTACCGCGTTATTTATTAGTTGCGTTACGTTTTCTTCCAACTCGAGAATGAGTAAGAATGTATACTGCCAGGGATAGTCTATACTAACCAATAAAACTAATTAATTTAAATGTTTTCTATTAAAACACAATTTAACTCCCATAATTTCGGACTATAAATGTTATAATGTGTAAATAGTTTACAATTGTGTATGGGAGCATCAATTAACTTTTCGTAGTCTTGTTGTTTTCTTCTGTAATAAATATATTTTAAACTTTATATTCAAAATATTGGTTAAAATGAACTCTATACATTACAGAACAAAAGCAGATGTTTTTCTTGGTTGAAAAAGGGTATATTGTTTTGTAGGTAGGTTACATAAAGCATTTGTTCCACTTTCGGCTACCGAGATGATATCTAACGTACAAGATACACTAATTAACTATTCACCATCCTCACAAGTCAGAGTTTCTGTGTCCTCCTGTGTCCGTGGACACATGTGGACACAGAAACCCTGACTTGTGAGGATGACTATTCACGAATCTAAGTGATAGTTCAGAACGTAATATTAAATGTTTTTCCTGTATCTAGTTCAATACCACCAACTCAAATATATATCAGAACTTCCATAAACAATATAAACCATGACACATAAATCATTGTCCGACTAATTTCTTCACACCCAAGCCTAGGTGCTCCCAGACTTTTGGACAATATTTCGTGATTCCTGTATATAATTTCGCCAGGTTAATTTCCTTTGGTGATAAAAGTTTTCTTACTTGTTTTACAGGCTATCTTAGAACACCAAGGTCCATGGGAGCTAGGTTGGTTGTAACGGCCTGGTGGTTGTTTGTAATAGTGTTTATTTCTTGTTATATAAGTAAACTCACAAGTTTGCTGCAAATGCGTCCAAATGAAAAGCAGATAGAGGGTTATATGAAAATCAATGGATTAGAGGACGTTGCTAAGCAAAATATACAATTTATGGTCATCAAGGAAGGTGCTGTTCAAGATTTTTTAAAACAAAATACAAAACAAGACTACATTAAAAGGCTCAAAGAAGAATTCGTTGACGGTGGTAGGGGTAGTTCTGTTACGACACCAGAAGAAGCCATGGAGAAATTAGAAAATTACCCAGCTGGCAAACGAGCATTTGTAACCGAATCAATGTTGGTTAGATTTAACACACAAAAGCAAGGTTGTAAATTTTATTATGTCAATGAAAACATGACAAAGCGTCAATATAGCTTTGCATTTACAAAAAACTCTCTAATGGCGCAGAAAGTAGGACAATATATTCTGAGATATCACCAAGAAGGGCTTTTACAGTCGTTGGAGAAAAAATGGTTTCCTGATAAATGTAAAGAATTTGTACTGGAAGGAACAGACGAAAAGTACAAGTTTCAAGAGTTTTATCCGTTAGATCCAGCCTCGTTTGCAGGTGTACTTATTGCCCTTGCCGTTGGGTTAGTTGTTGGTATTATTGTCTCTGTCATCGAATGCATTGTCTTCAAATGGGCAGAATCTGTAAGTAGAATAAATGTTGAGAGATTTGTTATATTTAATGGTGTAGCAAGATATAGCTAAATGGATCCGTGTATTTTTTTTAATCCGCTTAACAATGGTCAATAAAATGAATACTTAATCACTACTCTGGCTGTCAAAGATCGATTGTATTTTCCTGTGTTTCACTACATAACTCAACATGATACAATGCTGCATGTCAATTGACTCTTATTTTACGCGACATGTAAACGGAATGAAGTAAATAAAACTGGTCGTTATGGTATAGCTTAAAAGCCGATAAAGTGGCTCAATCAATAAACACGCAATTCAAACTAACTAGTTGTATAGTATAGGGAAATCACTCTCGGAATGAAAATCGGGACACATATGTTCTCAAGTCCCCTTTGTGGTTGTGTGATGAAATGATTGATTGATTGATTGATTGGGTGTCTGCTTTACGTCCAGCGAGCAGTATTTCAGCTATATTCAGGACGGGAACAAGTTAACAAACAATAAATCAACGGAAAATAGAGGTGGGAAGGGTCACAGGGAATACAATTTTGACTGCCGATGGAAAAGTATGGAGTTTTGGGTAGGGGCGGAAAATTTAGCCTTTTGTAGCGGCTACAATGAGCCTACTCTTTTTCGAAATCAACAAAAGGGGTCTTTATTGTGCAAGGAGCGTGGCACTTTCCAAACATGTACCCACTACGGTCCGCGGTAAGGTTTTCCGTATTATGACCTGACAACCCCCCAACGAGAGGGTCTCCCCTATCCGCCACCCGGGGACGCGATGAGCTGCTCTGTGGGTCGAGCACTGGGAACCCTCCCAGTATGGTCCCAGGTGCTGAAATGAATTTATACAAATATTTTAACTCGTTGTTAAAACACTCTCACCCTAATACAAGTAATAAAATCAAAACACAGCTTAATGGTAATTTTGAATACAATATTTTATTGCATATTTTAGATAAAAGCAAGCATTGTATAAATGCCAGTTTGTCTTAATTCGTAATGGATAGCTCTGTTAGAAGTCAGTGTGCAATAAATATTAATTTGTTGGAGCTACGATGTACCAAAGCAAACATTTACAGACTTTAACATGCGTTAGATTGAAGATAATGAGTATAACACCAATAACCTCTTTACAAAACACGGGAAAATTTCACAATCGATCCTATATTATTGCAAAAATACATAATATAATTCCTTTCAAACTTGGAATGATACAACACAATTGTAATTACCAGTTAACAATCTGGTAATCGTTTAATTTCAACTCTGTATAGATTTATTTTCTTTAGTTCATCATTTTATGTCTTAAAGATTTTCGGCTCGGTCCATATCAATATTTCCTGGCCTATAAAATCGACCCATGGGCACTTCGTGGTAATTCACCATTGTGTAATAATATCAAAGTGTATACTTATTCTGAAAATGTGCAAGGATTTTGTTTACAGTTCCTATATAACCTTTATGCAAGCTCGCCATATGAATTTGTTGGTCGTTTAAGGGTATCTGGCAAAATAATGATAACCAATATTTTGGTTTACCGTTTTTTTCATCTAGTTCGTGACCTCACACTGATTTTGACCGCAAACAACACGACGGTGTCATTAATATGTTCATCCTTCGGGAACAATTTGAAATAATCCCTTCTTCCAGAGTGGTTTGGTTTGTTTATCTGTTTGTTGTTTGTTTTGAGTGTTTGTTGCTTGTATTATTGCTAATTAGTTTTCCGTCCGCCGCGACTTCGTGATATAGTATTTGGGTTTAGTTCTTACGATAACGTGTCGTTATGTTATGATTTCATTTTCCTACAGGCTGAACATAACAGCGGAACCATGAAAACTAACACAGGCGAAAACACTGCATCTTCATCGTTACTGGAGAAAACAAACAGCAGACCAGACACACAGGTATAACAGCTAGAACGGAATGGTCCATCAACACTGAATTAAACAGTCCACAACGTGAAAAGTATGCCCGTTAAGGAAATAAAAGCGACCTATATTGTTCTGTGCAGTATACCTTGTTATAACAGTAACCACCTTTTTGTAATATTTTACCATGTGAAGCGATGTGTGGACTGTGACTACGAATGATTGTACTGTTATGCTGCAAGAAGAGATATGGTCAAGTGAGATTTCATCTTCTAAGGTCGTTTGTTTATAAATGTGAACCCTAAAACCATTGATATGAAAAGGTTGTACTTAAGATATATTGTATACCAACTAAATGATACATAGATGTTTAGTTTTTGAGTGTAAACTTCTTTCTGTTTGCATGCCAAAGTTGATGAAAGAAAGTTAACACATAATGCTTGCTTGTTTGATGTCAATTGTCATTGAGTGATTTTTAAATATAAAACAACGAGGGAAATAAAAAATATTCATATTGTACTTTTAGTGAATAGATAAGCTGTTTTTCCCAGACTAATAAAATCTCAGGAATAAACGTCATGCTTTGCATGTGGAATTTGTAAGTATTTTGAATAAAAAATATTTATTTCGCGTTTGATAGCACAGTTTGTAGTCAGGTGTTTATATTTATTTCGCGCTTGATAGCACAGTTTGTAGTCAGGTGTTTATTTGTTTATTGTGTTTATACGGTGTGAAATAGATTTAACTTTTGATACGTTAGACGTTTTAGAATATACCAAATATACAATCGTGCATATGTAATCATTCCGATTATTTCTTCTTTGTATTTCTGTGTATTCATTTTTTGATTTCATTCACCATAAAGTAGTAATGAATTCAATTTAGAATTTAATTCAAAACGAAGCTGTGGTTTTGCAAAATTGAATATGCGTGTAATGTCAAGTCTTTAATATAATGATAAACTTTATATGTTTGTATGTATCTATCAGTACTAATACTAACACTAAGCGGTAAATATCAACTGGTATTGTGTAATGTTGTGTACACATTGTGTAACATGTAAATGACTTTGATATGATAAAAAATAAAGGTTTCATTTACATTCTGTAATACAATAAAATACATCGTAATTGGGGTCAAGATAGAGGTAATAAAACATACACAATTTAAGAAAGATTAGCCAGTTTTGCTGTCATCTTTTATCATCCTATTAAATTCAATCTTAGTTTCTCATCTCATTTGAAGTGGCTTAAATATCGTACAAACCCGAATGGTTTCAAAGTAAACTGTCCTCAATTTTTATTAATTTTATTTTGAGATAGAACTGGTAAAACTTATTTCTAATGGGGTGAGATAGAACTGGTAAAACTTATTTAATATAAAATTACAGGGCATTAAATCCGATAAATGCTCCATGAACCATTTTACTGACATGTTTCGTTGTTTACTATCATTCAAAAGTTTAGAATTTGACATTAGACCCCATTTAGACTTCCTGTTGTAATCATTTGTGATGACCGCAGTTTAATTTCTGTACCATCTGGTACACCATAAATAAACTCGAATAAATATAAAGTGTTTTGATGCTTTTTATTACTAAAATTTGAGTTTTGGGGGTTACCCAGTTTTCGTTTTTTTAATATTGTTTGTTTTGGTTTCTGGTGTCTTGTGTGCAAATACGGACTTTGGACTCTGGTTTTTAACTTTTATTGACCGTTCAGTTCTCTTACATCTTATTTCGTCTACTGTAATTGAGAGAAAACTTTGTGAATTGTTTAGGTGTCAGTAAGTTACCTTTACACTTTTAAAGCCGACAAAAATGATTACAAATACGTAGGGAGTCTATAAAGATTTTTAGAAAATATACAAGAGTGGATAATTCAATTTTGTAAAATAATGATAGAACGAAACAGATAGGCCAGGAAAAATACAAAAAAGCGTCAACATTACTGATATTGACCCCTTATAGGAGTTATGTTCCTTTCTTGATTATCTTTTACCCGCTACTCCCTCACTCAAACAATACAATAAAATAACAATCTTCTTTGAAACATAAGGTCCAATTAGAACAAGATTTGGTATGCATGATTGATTAAAAGAAGGCACCTACTGATGTTTCTAAATATCCTTACCATTACCCATACCTGTTATATTTTAGGGTTGATCAGTGTCAAACTGCAAGAAAATTAATAATTTATTTAGTTTATTAACTTTGGAATTCCCAAAAAGGTTCTTGTTGGCTTATGCAAAATAGTGTAAGTGTTTTAATGGAGCTCGGTAGATTATTGATCACTGCAACCTTGTATACAGCTTATAACAATCTCATCTTATAATCACACTAGAATTCAGGTGTTTATGTCTTTTGTTTACGTTTGTTTTTTTTAAATATTTACAGAATTATGCGAACACTCGAATAAGTGGTGAATTTGATTGCCAGTGCAATTTTCATTTCACAAAGTACAGAAACTTTGTTGAATAGTATACCATTGACTAGTTTCAATAGAGAACTTGGTTGTACATCATCAAAGGCTTGATAAAAAGAATCGTTGTTCTCTTAACAGTTGGAACAAATAAACTAGAATTTACCTGTAATACAAAATATGATAGATGTAGGAGGTTTAGACCAGTAGTATATATTTTAAAGTTCGTCTTTTTACATTTCGTCAAAAATAGAATGCATAAAATGCATTTTAGTAATGTTGAAGTTTTTAAGTGTGTAAGTGTGTATTTTTGTGTTTAATAAAATGTCTTTAGCTGTAAGTCTTGTCGGATTTTTCTATACTGACTGCACGAAATTTACATTCGTTTCATGCCTCATTAGTGAATTAACCTATGTATACATATTTTTGCCCTTAATGGTAGTTATAAAACTTACATCAATTAATAGCACACCGCTTCCACTTACTTTATTTTGATTTATTTTCTTTGTATAAACGTCAGGATACACGACAAACAAATCCAAAACAAATGAGATCTCAGGTTAAATTATTTTTGAGAATTACAATCCCAATAAATGAACTAGCACAAACAAAACTGTGATATTAGTAAATAGTGATCAATTGCGATTCTTAGTTGCCCTTAGTTACTGTGCAACCCTATATTTTGTATATTAGACCATTTATTTATCACACGTCAAGAGTAAATGGATTAGAGGAATTCTTACACTGTTTTTAACAGTCACAGTACATTCGGGAATCCGTAGATTTGTCACTGTAACCAAAGAAGACATACAATAATTTTATTTGGCTTCAACCTCGAATTAAAAGTGATACATTAGCGTCTGCTATATAATTAAAAGTTACAGTATGATTATTTGTGACAGACAATTTATACTGAAAGTATTATTAGCCTGATTTTCAGATTAAGTTTTGGCAGTTATGCTTATATGTTTCTTCCCTCTCAATTAATATAAACAAATGTAAATGTTTAATTGTTCTTAGTATACAAATCTTGACTTAATATATCGTTACAAGTATACATTCAACAATATTCTATCCATTACTTACGACATATTTGGAGATGCAGGATAGTCACCACAACAGTGTTTGAATAACGACTCATGAAAAATTTGAAGCAAAAGAAATGAGATATTTTTGTATTCTTATGTTGCTTATATAAATAAGTATGCATCCTTCGTCGAAGATTTTTGGTTCCCGAGTTTGCCGGTGGTTTGAGCTATTGTTTGAGAAATCATATTTAAATAGACTTGTCTTTTCAATTCCGAAATTACCTTTCCCGTTGACACGACTAATAGAAGATACGTCGGGTCTCGTTAATTATGTGTTAAACTCTTACCCTTCTGGAGCATCTGGTTTTAACCTATGTTTTACGAGATGTTTGTTTTTTTTTTATAATTCAGTCATTGTTATTTGTTTGTCCTATGGACCGACTCATCGACTAATCTATGAGTAAACTTGCTGCTTTATGTCGTGGATTCAAACTCATTATACATTACACACTACAGTGCTACAAAGTGTTGTTGTCAACTTAATGCGGTATTATCAGCTGCACTGTTCTTGTTCACTATGTGTGTTATTTGTGTATTAGAAATGTTATTACATTTTATTACATTTTTATAGTAAATATGAAAATAGTGGTTCTCATTAATTTTTGTGTAAAATGATGCGTGGTCTAACATTATTACATTGTGTAATCTATTATATCCATATTTCAACCATCATTTATTTGGCGATACAGTACAATCGACTCGGTGGATAAGATAACTGTATTGATGCAATGTCGCAGATGTATTTGTCAAAGATTTGTCGATATTGTTTCAACAGAGAAATAATCAAGAAGTTTTTTTACAATCGCTTCAACACAATATCGCTATTGTTTCCAATTTCATTGGATAATACTTGGTGTTTTGCATCAAATTTGCACAAAAATTGATTCGCAGATTTCTGACTAAATGTTTCTTTCGCTCTAAAAAGCTTATTGATTATTTCTTGCAATGGCGTAAAGATTTCCGAAAAGCTTGTAATCAGCGTAGGAATATTTGTTGGGTTTGGAATTTTACGAGTTCCCAACGATTAGTTATCATACTTCCTGTAATCATGTACGTTGTTAGACCTGTTATAAACTATATGTATTTACAAACAAGTTAGAATGGTTATACACGGAGTAACTTTATATTGTGTTTAGAAAAACATCTTAAAATAAACTTTGAAATCAATAAATAGCCAATCATTTTATACCGCAGCTTTCACGTTGCACACTAGCACCTGTTTCTATCCATCTTATAACTGAAACTAGCTTTATTTGTAACAAAATAGCAAAGAAAACCGACCGAACAACAAGTGCCCAAAGCCAAGGGACAGTTTCAAATCTGGCTATAGACAAACACAACACAATAACCAAAAACATCAAACACAGAAAGAGTAACCCGAACCCAATAAAAACCATGGGTGCACTCAGGTGCTCCGGACGAGCAAGCAGTGTCTGCTTCTAATTAGACACCCGCCGAGTTACTCATTTTCATGTCTAGGGAATAGTCAAATCCAGGAATAGGAAACACTACCTATGACTCAGCAAAAATGTCAGATCGTATTTGAGACACTGATTTCCCATAACGATCAATTAAGTCATGATGACGACCATAGAACTTCTGGAGAGATAACATCAACCTAGGTACAACAAATCCTTGTTTGAGAACATCAGTGATCGGTCGAGCAAATCGGAATACCGATCGCAGCATCTAGAATAACGTATAAGTTGTGAAATGTATACACCTTACGCTGGAGCTGCTGGAATGTTGCTGTCGATGAACGGGAAGTTGACAATTGGAAAGTTGAAGTCATCACGTTTGTCATAGAGTTTAGTTTGTAGTTTTCCTGAGACTATTTCTATAAGTAGGTCTAAGTAAGAGGCTATCTTAGTGTATTGGTGGCGTCTTTAATTTCAAGCTGGCTAATGTTAATTGAATGTAAATAGTCACCAAATTTAGCATTGTTGAGGGACAAAACATCATCAATATAGCGGAATGTTAAATTAAAGGTCTGGGCCAGTGCCTTTTCTTTTTTCTTCAGTAGGCCTTCTAGGAACTCAGACTCATAACAAAAACAGGTCGGCGGGGAGAGAAGCACAATTAGTACCCATTGGAAAACCAACAATCTGTTAAAAACATATCCTCCAAATATGACGACTATGTTGTCAATCAGAAAATATAACATGTGACAGATTTGCTCTTCAGTATATTAAGTATTAGATTTAGAGTCATAGATGACGAAGTAACTTCATTTTATAAACTTAATAAAATACATATATACAATAAAACATATATAAGTCATTGTTTGCAATATTCTTTGCCTTTTATTAAAAAAATATCATAACATACATTCGTGTGAAATGTAGTAAGCATACAAGATTGGATCATGATTTCACAACCGTTATACAGACTATTTTCAAAAGAATAGAGCTGGACATAAGCCACCGCCCCCAGACAAAACGCTTTGAAACATAAGCCGTCATTTATAAATCCATATAACTTTTCATGTACAAGTAATATTAAGCTTCCTCATCAAATGAATAAGAAAGCTCAGATGAAAGAAGTATTAATTAGACACAATAAAGCACATTTGACACATTACAAGAAGTTTGTCGGTGTATATTGCATGCTAAACTCAAAATGAAGAAAGTCATCTTTTTTCACAGTTCAATCATTGTTTACTCTTACATTCAATTTATTTCAAATGAATCCAACATTTCATATAATGCTAGAATTAGTTCTATACTGTGAACATTTTTTTTTGTAATTTCAGTAACAAACAACAATGATGCTTTTGCAATAAACCGCCGTTTATAAATCAACATATATTCTATTCATGAAGAGATTAAATGATTTATTATTCTCGGTTGAATCATTATACAATCTTAGATTAAATTTATTTTAATTCAATCCAACAATTTGTTTAATGCTTAAATTTGTTCTTCCCGTCGATCTCTAGTTATAGACAAATATTAATTGTTGTTATCCATCAATTAACTTATGTTGTAATTTCAGTAACAAACATCAATGAAAGAGTTAAATAAAAAAAACCAACAAATTAAGGTAAATTTTAGAACAGAAAATATTTACTAAACAAACACTGAAGAGTCGGCAGGCTATATTGTCTTAGGGTCTAATCGGGCTTTTGTCCGTGTGTTTTTCCTATGGTCAAGGGGGGAGGGGCTAATCTTCTGCTCCCATGGAATAAATATGCTCTTGATGATGCAAATATGACAATCTGGAATGTTTTCTGTAATGCATGTTACTGATATATTTGTTTGCAACAATTAATACAACTTATATTCTTTCCTTTTTGGACTGACGGCCAGCCATGTTAAATTACTGTATTAATTGAATATGAATGGTTCATTTTAAGTGTGGCAACATAACGTTGCAACAGATACAAGTATCATTGTAAATGCATTCGATAATAGCCGAGTCGATCCACACGTTGTTACATCACTGAAAAATAAAACGTGCATTTCACTTTATTTCCATAAATTTATATAAATATTAATATTTTCCATTATTTCTGCTCAATAAATTTCAATATTTACTAATAAAGAATTTTTAAAAAGTTCACTAATTACTACTACTGTCAAACATTAAACTGTGGTTAAAAAGTAAGAGGATAAGACCCCGTTTACACTATGAAAAAAAATACATCGATCTTTTTTGAATCGATCTTAAAAAGACTGGTTTGCATTTACACACACTTGTGAACTAGCACGAAAGATCGATTGCAATCGATCTTTTTAAGTCCTATGCGTTTATACTGGCGTTAAATTTGACAACAAGAATCGGTTTAGCCGCCTATTTTTAATTAAATGTTCTATTAATAGAATGCACATGGGTACTTAATACATGCCACGAGTTTAATGTATGCAAACATTTTGCTAAAATGAAGGAGAGTGTATTTTCCAGTGCATCTTGCACATTATCGTCGCTCCACAGCTCTATTAATAAGGTTGTCTCCTCGTGTGATCACGATTCTCCTCTCTTTCCCTCCATTGTTTTGATGTTTTATATATTCACGTGTATTTTTACCGCCAAACATGCGCAGTACATACGCATTTCTATAAATATGTTATCAGACTATTAAAGTACGATTCGTGCGTTTACACTACAAGAAAAATCGAATAAAAAAAGAACGATCTTTTAAAGTCTAGGTCTAAAGCAGGACATTTTAAGTCCGGTTCTTTTTGAATCGATTCAAATAAAGATCGATCTTTATCGTTGACACTGACAAAAAGATCGATCTTTCCGTCTAGTGTAAACGGGGTCTAAAATTAATTAAGACAAGGGATTCGCTAACAGATTTTGCCTGGCAAGCATTTGATACAAAGTTACGCTTTAGATACATGTATATCTACTACAAAGACGTTTACGGTCAACACCAAATATTTGTAATGGTAGGTATTGATCTCTACCATCTTCAACTTGTCTTTCCATGTCTCGAGATCGAATAATCCCTATTGTAAAATACACAACGACTGTCGTCAATGATCAAAATGGTTACTCTAGCTCTAATTGATCGATTTCATTCCTGTATTTTGTTTGGGAATTTCGTGCTTTATTTTTTTTTTGCCTTATTCTTGCTTTTACCCTTAATTTGTACTGTGAACTCGTGTCTACTCTGTTTGTCTTTATATATCATTGTGCCTATTACACATGTTTCAGACAAGATTGTAATTTATCCAGCACATCACTTCTTAGATAAGAAGAAAATACGCGTAAAACATTACCGCACAATAGATTATTATTTAGTCATTGAAGCTTTGGTACCGTATTTATATGTATATTTTCTATGGATACCAAACAAAGAAAAGTTTTAATGTTTTCCTTTAAATTACGTGCCGGGAAGAAACCAAGTGAAGTCTATATTTATACTTACTTTAATGGGGGTATTAACTGCAAAATTTCTCCATTTTGTTTTGTAAGAATGTAAATTTCGCCTGAAAGTAGAAATTAAATTGAACATAGTATGGACATGACAATATATTTATTGATTCAATTCAACTTAATGGAACGTTGTAACTGCCTTCTGTGTATTTGTTTTTATATATGCAGAATATTTTTAATATATTCTCATAGTGTTTCTACATAGTCTTCATACATATATGCATACTTTTCTTTTAATATAGGCACATACATTTCTCTACAAAAAATACCATTCGTATGATAATTTACTATTTATAATTCAGTAATCATGAGAAATTTTGATAGTGAAAGCAAATAGCAGAGATACTTGTAAACACTTTTTAACACGAACAAATTACTTCAAATATTATCAGCTTGCTTTCAAATGCGAATTGGAATCTACAGGTATTTTATATTCAATAGATATGATGAAATTACGATTAGAATGAATCAAATATGTGAAACCTAAGAGATTGTTTGACATACACAAATTAACTTTTGACCAATTCGAACTGTGATTTGGAAGTAGGCTGACAATATCAAGAGTATTTATTTCCAAATTAATATGTATGTATGCATCTTGCAATCTCATCTGTGTCAACACAGTGAAAAATAAGTGTTCAAGATTGAAGATTCAATATTCTATTATAGTCTCACCGCTTGTATTACCTATAAAAATAAATAAACAAGTATGCATAAAATATACATACATTTAAGTTATTTAATTACAACAATGTAATAAAATACAAGTGCTATTTAAAAAAGAATTATGAGAGACTGTAAATTCCTTCTGATAAAAATGTTGTAGCAGGTTTTGGCAACATCATAAAAACACTGATCTGATTTAACATGATAAATGAACTTTTCATCATCAGATTTTCTAGACCGATCACTGCTGTTGACTGCTAAACTACTCAAACAAGGGTTTGTTGTACCTAGGTTGATGTTATCTCTTAAGACGTTCTATGGTCGGCACCACGACTTAATTGATCGTTACGGGAAATCAGTGTCTCAAATACGATCTGATATTTTCGCTGAGTCATAGGTAGTGTTTCCTATTCCTGGATTTGACTTTTCCCTAGACAAGACAATGAGTAACTCGACGGGTGTCTAATTAGAGGCAGGCACTGCTTACTCGTCCAGAGCACCTGAGTGCACCCGTGGTTTTTATTTGGTTAGGGTTACTCTCTTTCTGTGTTTTATGTTTTTGATTTTTGTGTTGTGTTTGTCTATATCCGGATTTGTAACTGTCCCTTGGTTTTTGGCTCTTGTTGTTCGGTCGGTTTTCTTTGCTACTTTCTGATAATACATTAGCATCTTGATTTTTTTTGTAAATATTCTAAAAAAAATCATTCCTTAAGTCTGCATATAGTGGACATGATAGTAAAACATGTTTTACATTTTCATTCCAATTTTTACAATTAAAACAAAATCTTTTTTCAACATATTTACTTTCATATCGCCCTGTTTTTATCGTAAGTGATGGGTGCTACACCACTCCTAAATTTGGCAAAGGCCTTCCTATATTTTTAATGTGTTTTACAAAACAAATATTTTTCTTTTCCGTAGAAATTTTTAAACAACTTATATGTACAAAGTTTTTTTTACCATTACCTGGACATAAAATTCTATTCTATTTGTTTTTAAATACTCTAAATTACAATAAGTTAGCATTTCCTTTACTCTTTTACACCAATTTTTCTTGTTTACATTTTCATTAATACTCCATTCAAAAACTTGACAATTAACTCTATCTCATTTTATAACACTAAATCCTTTCCACTGTCTAAATACAGATGTCCACTATTTAGCCCATATCCCCATTTATAGCATCATTAGGGGTATACTTGCCTACCCCATAAAGAATCTAATAGCTCTGTTCTGGAGAGCATCTATACAACAAAAATTGTTGGTACCCCATATAGCAGAGCCATAGCTTATTACCGGCCCGACGAGAGTATCAAAAGCTTTATAGAAAGTGGCATACTAGAAACCACCATTAGCCTTGCTTTGTACCAGCAGTAGGCTCAGTGCTCAGTTTGCTGATTTAGAAACTGTTATGGCCATTTTTAATTATAATCGAGGTATTGTCTTAGCAAAAGGCCTAAATATTGATAACTAGATACAATATCAATACATTCACCGTTTAATACACATGATCATTGTCGAAAAGTCCTATGATTACTGTGAACTATAATAAGTAAATTGTCATAGAATGAAAATTATTTTTTAGAAAAAGTAAGTGAATAAATAGACAAACACTTTTTAGAAAAAGTATGTGCATTTACAGAAACGCTATGTAGAAAATGTAGATGCATATATAGAATAACCAACATAGAAAAAGTCTGTGGTTTTGTGTATATAAAGAAAACAATGCGTATATATAGAAAAAGTATGTGCATATATTTAAGTCTGTACATATATAGATGAAAGGTACACATAAGGTCGTTACGGCGTTCAATACAACATAACTGCATAAAATTTATGCTTCCAGAGCTTTAAATGGAATGAGAGTTTCCATGTTCTTTTATTTAATCAGATTGGGATTGTACCACGCCGAATGGAACGGTGGAATTTGTAAAATATAGTTTGTGTAAAACAACAAATTGGAAAGTCAATTATTAGGTTCTGTCCCACTTGCGGTTGATTGATAACAATCAAACAATAACTTTCACAAAAACAGTTTCATCTGATGTTAGGTGAAAATACTCCAATTTTTTTAAACAAAATCATCTGACAAATTAAAATACTATTAAGTTTGAACAGAAGCCGAACTGACCACGCATAGCGAATATTAAGCCATAAAATAGCCTAATTTACTGAAAGATTCTACAGGTACATGTAGAACTTTTATAGAACCTATACGTTTCGTCACTTATACTGTTAAGTATATACATATTTTTTCTAACTCTGTAGAAAAAGAATTCTTTATTTATTTATCTTCGTCTTAAATAACGTTTTCAAATTGTATATGCATAAAATGATAATAAAACTTCTCCGCGGAGTATCCATTATCTTTCCCAAAACACATAAAGTATCGGTCATTTAATTCTCTGTGTTTTTTTACCTTTACTTTTCAAAATTTTCGTATAATATTATAATAAACGTAGATGTATTAAAATTACCTTCGATGTCTGTTGAAAATGACTGTAAATATAATCCTGGTTTGTCTCGACTATCACAAGGACACTTGTTCTTTTCACACATCGTCAAATTGCGTTTGCTGTTGGTTCCGTTAAATGGTGGTTCTAAACTGAACAGCTTACTGTCAAAGAATATATGTTGTATATTTTCACTTCTGCGTCATGTGAATGTCTCAAAGTTAACGTAGAAATGAATCATGATTAGGGATGGAATTTACATCGCATATTACAACATGTATAAATAAAATTAGCTGTTCTGTTGACTGTATTATGCTAGTGCAATATTACGAAGAATTAAAGGCTAGGTCATGTTACTGCATTTGATTCTAAATTAAGTTAACTATTTATATAGCAAATTGCGTTGTTACGTGATTTCTCAGACGTTAAGTATTTGTTGAAACCTATTACTTATCCAAATGCTATTTTTGTGAAGTTTCCAGAAAAAAATCTAAATTAAAAAAATACTGTATACATACAAACGCGAATATACACAAAAACAAATTCCTAATTCCAATGAAAACTGTTATGTCTTATGTCAACTTATACTCTAATGAAAATTTACTTTCAGTGAAATTAGTGCTTTGCATGCACTTTCATAATGCAAGTCAAATGTACAAATATCGCTAAAACACTTAAATCTGGACAAAAGAACGCTCATAGATTACTTAAGGAGCCGGTCATTTATACATTATTTTATTGAGGGAAAAAAGGTTACTACGAAAGAAATGTGTACTTGATAATGATAGGAAGAAAAAGAACAAAAAATGACCTTTTTAACAATCTTTGCGTGTTCTATTCTTATTTGACATACAAATAGTTTCTAAGTAAGAAACATGTCATATATAGCCTTAGAAAAAAGAACAAAAACTTCTTGGGCCACATATATCCATGTCTCGACAACATAACAGCTATACAATGCAAACAGTCTCATCTTATGTATTAATGGAATAGCAAAAGGCGTATCAAAATCTTTTATTAAACAGTCTATAGTGTTTTGCTTTCTATTAAATATGTAGATATTATTAGTGTTTGCAAAATAACATACCCACTGACATAATCGCCAAATATATAATATCCATTGAGGTTTTGGAAGGCTTTACCTCTGTAAACATACCCACCAATGACAGCATGTCCCATGTCACCATGTCGATACGAGTAAACTGGCAATTCGTTTGCTGTAAAACATAACGGCATATTTGAATCATGGTGAACACCACTAAACTTCATGGTCAAAACCAATTTAGTCAGAGAAAGAATGGTTCCACGAGTGGAAGTAATAAATCAACTTAATGGAAAACTCCTGCCATTGTCTTTTCTAGAGATGCAAAGAAAGATAAAGTGTCATATATTTTTATTGAGACGTATGTAAGCTGAAATGTGAACAACAACAAAGACTATTTTGAAAAGACTCTGAAATCAATTAATGCAATTGAAATATTTAAAAATTCTCAACAACTCAATCTTTGACATTATCATGCCACAAGATGGCCGAAAAAAAACGAAGTTCTGTCAAATCAATATACAAGGTGATCATCTAGTTAATCAGATCTCGACCTTTGTTGTCAAGGTCATGGTTAAAAAGCGACCAGCTGTAAGGATAATGTTTACCCTTATGACTTATGTATTGCAATGTCTGTGTTTTAACGGCTTTTTGCATTCATTTAAAGGGAGAGATCTTTCATGAGAACGTTTAGAAACATGCTTCATGCTTCGCTACAGGTCAATAGGTGAATTAGCCTTGAAATGACCCTTCTGATATGTTATCCCGACACTTAAGGTTTGCGAATTCTGAGTATTGATAATTTTTCAAGGAAGATATCCATAACAAGGATTAGGAATCGTCACATAAGTCCCATCACATTTATTCACTTTCCAGTTATTTAAGAATACAAGTTTTCGGTATTCAGGTTGTTCGCGTTGATTCCAAATAGTCTTTAATATCTATACAATACTTTTTCAGTTATACCAAAATATCAAATTATATCACTAGTCTTTGCTGGTCACATAATTTTAATGATATCTAAGTTCTTATGAAACCTATTCAGTAATACAGTATTCACTAAAGTGAATAAATAATCATGTATTATGATGTAAATATGTTAAATAGTATTTCTGGTAGCAAAGAAACAAAAAATACATAAAAATTATTGATTAATAAGATTTAATATTCTTATCTAAATCTATTTCTATGGAAAACGTCTACATCTTCATTAGCTTAAAACTAAAATAAAATAAACTAATGTTTGCAAATTTTTATGTTTAGAAAATTGTCAACGAATAAAAAAATATTATAATATTGGTTAATTCAATGTGGAATTTTCTACCATACAATGAAAACACAATACAATTACTTATTGTTTCGTTTTCCCTTGCCGTGACTACAGTGTTTCCTTCATATATATTCCAGCCATAGTTTTTGCCGGGTTGTATCCAGTTAATTTCTTCGAAAGTTTTATCACCGGTGTCTCCGCAGTACAAGTAGCCCGTCTCTATAAAGATTAAAATTCGTGAAGCTATTGATAAAATATGTGATATGCGATTACTTATCGTGTTAGACATAATGTGGCGGGCAACTTATTCTCTAAAATTTGCCGATCAGAATAGATCAGAATAGCTACAACTTTTCTTCATATGTTAAATGCAAATGAATCCAATCAAGTTGTTTTCTTATTCAAGAGTAATTGCTAACACAAAAGGCTATTTAACAATGGCTACGTTTCTGCCACTTTGAAGTAACCATTAACAAGTGTGCATATAAGTTTTTTTCTGTGTTTCGTTTATAGTTTTATCGTTGCCACGCTATGCCTTGGTTTTATCTCGACAATTAATAAACTTAACGCTAAAATATGATGGCGTCTTATGATCCCCCCACCTCTTATAGCTCATTCCTGTTAACATGTTCTAATCCCTGATTTTAATGTGATTCCCTGTCTTGTTTTAAATGTTTTATGTTGTGGCAGCGATGTAGTTAAAATTGTTTACTGACAGTTTAATCTAGCATCGAGCTTCTTTGTATTTCGGTGCTTTTAAACTTCAGAGGAATGTATTGTCGACGTCTGATAAACAGTTTTGAAAAGCAAAGGAGGTCAAAACTATATCAGGTACTATGTCGGGAATTTTGAAGTTCGATCTGGAGAGTTATATAGTCTAGGAATAGGGGGGTGTAAGGGGTAGGTGAGATTTATTAAAGATATTCTTTTCTGGCAAAAACAACAAAACAACATTTATGCTGGTATCTTATGTTGTTCTAATCACGCGATCCCTATAAGTATATATGTGATAATCATTATATATCAACATATTGTCAATATTTTAGCAGGGTACAATTAATTAGTCTCAATACCTTTATCTACGCTACACCGCCACATGTTTCTGGCACCAAAAGCATATATTTCAGGTCTTACAGACGTGTTTCCAACGAAAGGATTATTCCTAGGAACAGAATAAAACTGAAGATGGTCGCTGACTACATCAACATTGTCAACATCCAACCTTAGAATCTTCCCAAGTAAGCTCGTCCTAAATAAATTATATTAATTTAATACGTTTTGCATAGCACACAATTTGTTAACGTATGCAACCATAAGCAAAGTGCGCATCTACACAGATGTAAGCTTACTGACCGATCGTGACACAATTGTGATGTTTCTATCGACTTGCTTCTTTCTATAGAAACATCACAATTGGTCAAGGTAGATGAAAAAGGCGAGCCGATGCTTTTTAAAAGTAAGCCAATACTTTTTACACTTTGGATAAAGTTTTTTCCATCGCGAAGCTTATAACAAGTATGGCGATAGAAAAATGCAAGCCGATAGAAACATCACAATTGAGACTTGAACGGCCACTGATAGAGAACACAATTTGACTGCCACTGGAGAAGCATGGGTAAGGGTGCAACATTTAGCCTTTTGTAGCGGCTCCTGAATATAGCTGAAATACTGCTCGCTGGAAATAAATAAAATTGATATTGTTTTCTACATTAAAATCCGACACGAATATTCTAAAAAGTCTACTTAGGACTTGCTGTTTATGTTCTTATGTGAATATTTGTTTTTATATACAGTGTAAACACTCAAAATACCTAGACATTTTTGTCTCCTTACTGACCGTTATATTTTTAACAAAATAATTTATGTTGTCATGGAAATCGTTTATTCGGATTTTTTTTACGTCAAAGCAGGAAATTAAAGATAATGTATCTCCTTTGACATTTAATCTCCGCCGAGGTAACAAATTTAGTCAAAGAATATATGATAATATCCCGACAATAATAGTTAAGCTTCTCGCTTGGATCTTTTATTTTAAATTTCAACCACAAACGCCTTCCTCGACGTCAATGTTCATATGTGCTCGTGGATAGGACCCCCTTTTTGTATTCTCTGAAACCTTTCTATATAACACCAATCTACCCGCACATTGTCAGACATTTTTTGTGAAAACATATAATTTTAAAAAAAGCCTTTAAAGATCTCCCACAAAAGAACACAGACCCCCTCCAAAAAAATGGGGATGTCCTGTCCGCGAGTACCTGTGCAATAGACAGTACATATCTTACTTCCCCAAATTACACGGACTTCGCTGAAAGCGCGATTATTCGTTACTGGAATTTTGCTTCCAAGACAAGCTATACGGCCTTCATTTGTTGGTTGGTACATAGTTATTGTCACAATGTTCATCTCTATCATAATTCAGCCTAAATAGCCGGTTCCTCTTACCGTGCCAGATATAGTTTGTTAAAGGCTAGCATCTTTTAGTCATTTTTTGACATTTTATTCATTTTTCATATATAGAATGACATAAAACATTTAAACTATAAGGAAGAATAAGAAAGACATCCTTGTTGTCATTAAAAGACAAAGTGTATCATTTGATAAATAGTAACTGGCTGAAATACATCGTAACAGATAAACAATACAATAAGTATTACGCATTCATGCGAAATACCGCAGCGGATTTACAAGATGTATTTTTCCTAATTAAGGGATTAATAGTTTTATCAAGGAGGTCACAAGGCAAAAAAGTAATCAACTCATTTGTTCAAAACATCATTATTCATCGTATTTTGTATAACATCACCGCCATACAGATACCATTAAGACGGCATATCTGAATGTATTTACGTAAATGTAATACATGGAGGCAAACCTAAACCATTTGATATAGCCAAATCTAGAATTGCAGTTTGCACAATTTTATTTCAGCGTGTTTCTTCTAATTCTGTATATGGACTTCGTAGTAAAAGTACGTTATATGAATCGTTTTATTACATTGTGTGTTGAAGAACGCTTAAACAATCAGGCAAGGAGATGCCAAAAGCGGGATAGAAACACGCAAATCGATATGAAAATACAATCAAGGACAGAAAATACAAATTGCTGACTAACAAATCCATAAACTGTTGGAAACAAACAAAGAAACCCAAATCGTACAAGCTGAAATTACAAAATATATATACATGCATTCGCGTTAAAATAATTACAACTAAGTCATAGTTGGGATTCAGTTTTGTACATGTACAAGTTAGTTCGTGAGAATCACGGTGTAAATATTCTTTTACGATTCAATAGCTTATGTTTATACGACGGCTTATTCGTGCTAAACAACAAAAAGAACAAGAATATTTATTTCGTTTTTACGGTTTATTAAATCTTTTGTACGATTTACTATCCGTTTGTACGGATTATTAAATCGTTTGTACGGTTTATTAAATCGTTTGTACGGTTTATTAAATCGTTTATACGATTTATTAATCAGTTTGTATGGTTTACTAAATCGTTTGTATGCGATTTATTAAATAGTTTGTACGATTTACTAATCCGTTTGTACGTTTTATTAAATCGATTGTACGGTTTATTAAATCGTTTGTACAATTTATTAATTCGGTTGTACGGTTTATTAAATAGTGTGTACGGTTTATTAAATCATTTGTGCGGTTTATTGAATCGTTTGTACGATTTATTAATCAGTTTGTACGGTTTACTAAATCATTTGTACGCGATTTATTAAATAGTTTGTACGATTTATTAATCCGTTTGTACGTTTTATTAAATCGTTTGTACGGTTTACTAAATCGTTTGTACGGTTTACTAAATCGTTTGTACGCGATT
Source organism: Limnoperna fortunei (assembly GCA_944474755.1). Taxonomy (NCBI): domain Eukaryota; kingdom Metazoa; phylum Mollusca; class Bivalvia; order Mytilida; family Modiolidae; genus Limnoperna; species Limnoperna fortunei. The sequence continues at coordinate 39,528,990 of OX104113.1, forward strand.
TATTAAATAGTTTGTACGATTTATTAATCCGTTAGTACGTTTTATTAATCCGTTTGTACGGTTTATTAAATCGTTTGTACGATTTATTAATCAGTTTGTACGGTTCACTAAATCGTTTGTACGCGATTTATTAAATAGTTTGTACGATTTATTAATCCGTTTGTACGGTTTATTTAATCGTTTGTACGGTTTATTAAATCGTTTGTACGATTTATTAATCAGTTTGTACGGTTTACTAAATCGTTTGTACGCGATTTATTAAATAGTTTGTACGATTTATTAATCCGTTTGTACGTTTTATTAAATCGATTGTACGGTTTATTAAATCGTTTGTACAATTTATTAATTCGGTTGTACGGTTTATTAAATCGTGTGTACGGTTTATTAAATCGTTTGTACGGTTTATTAATTCATTTGTACGATTTATTAATCAGTTTGTATGGTTTACTAAATCGTTTGTACGCGATTTATTAAATAGTTTGTACGATTTATTAATCCGTTTGTACGTTTTATTAAATCGTTTGTACGGTTTATTAAATCGTTTGTATGATTTATTAATCCGTTTGTACGGTTTATTAAATCGTGTGTACGATTTATTAAATCGTTTGTACGATTTATTAATCAGTTTGTACGGTTTACTAAATCTTTTGTACGCGATTTATTAAATAGTTTGTACGATTCATTAATCCTTTTGTACGTTTTATTAAATCGTTTGTACGGATTTTAAAATCGTTTGTACAGTTTATTAAATTGTTTGTACAAACGGATTAGTAAATCGTACAAACGATTTAATTAACCGTACAAATGAATTTTTTTTCTTTTTGTTGTTTGGCACGAATAAGCCGTCGTATGTTGAAGTACAAACCTGCTTTGAGCATATGAAATGTTCCTTTCGTCCAAGGTCCCACCATCTCCGACTGACACATATAGGTACCCATCTTTACCGAATAAAACCTATTAAAAATTATATAATTGAAGGACATTAAACCACACGATGATACATTACATTTGTCCACACAGAGAACATCGTTTAAATGAATCTGTCGATTTACCATATTAGGTTCATAGTTTAGAAGGTCACCAAATCTAGAAAGCTTTATTGTTCAGAATTGATCTTGTTGCCAAACTTGAACTGTATATATGCAACAGATCTCTTCAGATAGAGCACCGACCAGAAGCTTGTACCTTATAGCGGGTTATTTTAGCAAATTTTGGCGTATTTTAGCGGCCAAACTGAAATCGCCAAAATTAAAACCGCTAAAATTCATGATTTTAAAAACTCCGGTAAAATCAGTATTGTAAATTTAATCAATAACAGGGTCATTTGTCAAATATTAGTATAACCTAAGATTGTGTTAATTAAAGGTTAGATTTAATAAAACTGTTCATTAATGTCCTATGTCTAATTTGGTCAATATCTGCGCAAAATGTCTTGAATTATTTTGACTAATCAACAAATCTATTCATCTGTTTTACCTGTGTCTAAAGATCAAAGGCCTGATTATGATCTAGTTGTCAAATTGAGACCTCGATTAACTGTCACTTAAACCGTTAAATAAACATGCGGATACTACATCAAACTACACAATTATTAAATCTGTCATAATTACGAAATTGGTATGCAACGTGATTTTACCTGTATATACAAAATTAAAATTATCAATTATAACTTATAGAAAATTAGAAGATTTGTAAAAAAAAATGTTAAAAACATTTGAAAACTAAACACTCGAACAGGATGAAATCGTTTTTATTTCAGGAGAATTTCTTCCTCCTCAGATTATTTATGGAGGAAAAACAGATGAATGCCATCCTGTATATAAATGTCCATCCGCAATAAAGTTTCTATCTTTGTACATGAAATATAGCCTGTTTCCTAACCTTCCTATGTAGTCCCCTTCATGTTTACTTACGTTCCAATTGAAAAATACACAAGCACCTGTTATCCATGATTGCTAGACCGCCAAATTTTTTCTATGGTTTTGCCAATTCGCCAAAATTAAATCCAACAAATTTTTTGCAATACATTTTGACCTAAAAACCGCCAAATTTTACACCCTCTAAAATAACCCGCTATACGGTATTAGAAAGCTTTGAAAAGAAAGAATCCCTTTTTCCTTTTTACACCTTTTTAATGTATAAGGAGAGCTTCCTTACTTTCCTTGCTCTATACTCTAAATGCAGTGTGTTACATATCATGCTGCGTTTTTTATTGTATTTATAAATAACAATACAGTTGTGTACATTGGTGCTGTTTAATAGTTGAATATAATACTGATTTTATGTATTTTGTGTTCATCTGCTGGAAAGCATTGTTATCTTCCGGGAATAATTTGTGCTGGTAGTGCTTTTCGTTTTTAATTGACATGTTTATGTTTAACTGGCAAAATTTACACGGCTCTGTTTCAATTAGTGGAATTTTAACATAGCATTTGATTGTTATGATATTAAACTCTTGTATTTAGCACTGAAATGAACTTTGTATAGACAGAACATTTAACTGTCAAATATCATAAATAAACTACATGTATATATCATTATGGTTTATAAACACTTCACTATATTCTCAAACATCTTCAAAGCTAAATACTTTTGTGGCAAATATCGTCTGCAAAGCTCATGCACTTTCTTTCCAGCTAACATGCGCGATGCATAAGCAAGCGGTCGTGTCCAACGCCCAGTGGATGGTGTTAAAGTGGAAAATTCAGGGGAACAGAAGATAGATGGATTAAGCAATGGAACTATTAACCCCGCCGTAGATTCGCAAAGCATTGGTCTGTGTGCAACAAAGTTATTGAAACATACAATGTATTGAAATAACAATGTGTCTACCAAAGTATGAAATAACACTACATCATTTATTTAAATAAGCTTTGTGCACACTTCTAACACGGGACCTCTGATTTTCGCACCCCAATCCTGATGGAGTTGGAGTTTATTTGTGTTTTGATAATCTAACCAAAGATGCCAACATTTTGGGAGTTTTATTCTGCACGTGGAGTGTTTATAATCCTTCACCCCTCCCGATGACGAATATTATGTATTTTTAATAGTGGTCATTGTTACAAACCAAGAATTAGTTAGCAATGCTTAAAACACGGAACTAAATTTTAACACTACATTGTATATATGTCTTCACTGTAGTACATTACCAATACAATACTTATAAGTTATGACCTGAGGCAGCAAAGTGTGTGATTTTTACTGTAATCACTGAAGCTGAATAACATAAAATGTGTGTCTTCTACATTATCGTTAAACCCATTCTAATAAAATTAATAACATTTACTATTCAAATTGCAGGTGATATAAAACTTGATAAAGACTAAATTTTTACAGACTGCTTACTTGTCCGCCATTTCTCTGGTAATGCTTCTGTTGGATGGCCAATAAAATTTCTTCTTTCAGTGAACCTTCTTTTGTATTTATCCTTGATACTACAGCATATTCATTTTTATCGATTTTCCGAATACTGTAAGTAAAAACTAAGTTGTTTGAGGAAAAATTTGGATGAAGAGCTAAACTTAATAATCCTCTCTCGTCGAATGGATTTGGAGTAATGTATACATCATTTGTTAAGTTCAGCAGCTGATTCAGCTCGTTTTTCCAGTCTTTTGAATAAATGTGTACGACACCAGACTGTTCTGCGACATAAAATTGACCATTCTGTGGATTTTGTTCTAAAAATACTGGACTTTCTATACCGTCCACGTGTTTCTTTAAACAGTAGCACTGATCAGATCCATAAACAATTTGTAACAACAGCAAAAGCACGATCGATACACCTAATAAACGTCTGTAAAAATCCATATTTGTTATTGTTTTTTACAATAAAATCTCCGTGATTTATGGTAAACACAAATTAAATGACAAGGACAAACTAAAAACTATATCCTTGTATACACTTTTCATTTTGACATGAGAAATACACACCTGTCCACTGATCCATACTGTGAAATAATAGCGTTCGTCTTATCGGTGATTAGTGCGTTATCGTTGAACTACTTTGGAGAAAATGTTTGCAGTCTCATATTGAACACCTTTATTTATATAATAATGAAAAACAATTTATAGAACCACGTGTATTATGTGTAACATATAAAATTTTGTGTAATATGTACTAACTAACTCTGATAAATGTGATTGGTTAACGTTCATGGACAGTTTCATTTACATACTAAACTATAATCACTTCGTTCTGCCATTGTGTTTCATTTTGAATTTTGATTAACTTATTTTGTTTTGTTGGTAGAACAAACAAATAGTCACGTTTCTTGTGATAGACATGTGTTTGATCATATTGTTGATCGTGCCCATATAAGCTGTATACAAGGCGGATACAACAATGTTCCAACGCAGGCCTTAAACGAGTATATCATTAATCGTCTGAATAAAAAATGCAAAAAGCTGCTCCGGCCTTTGCATTGATTCACACTGTTGTTACTAAATCGCAATACGTTTGGAGGAAGATTGTACTAGCTTTTCTGTGATCAAATTTTGGCCGTTCTTGTTCGACCAGCTTTTGTTTGAAGGTCAACGTTTCACAGAATTAACAAGCTACATCAGTGAAAATGGTAGTCGGGAAAAACTTGTCTCTTGCATATTTAATGTTGTATCAGTGCCTTTTCGGATTTAGATATTAAATAAACAATGTATACTTAATTGTTAATAACGACGCTTAAATAGTTAAAAAGATAAGATACAAATTAAAGTAATCACTGGGGCGCAATACAAAATGAGACTATAGCAGGGTAGGCGGGTCCAGACTTTTCGAAATTGTAGAGGGGACACTAGATTTTTTTGCTCTGCAGCGGGTTGGGGTCCACAATTATAGTAATATTATATTTCAATATCGCTGACATATGGGTAGTCGGTTAATGGGAATTTTTAAGGCATGTTACACATTTTTCCAGTGCAAATGCAATCGTTGATAGACAATCTCCAAGAATATTTTACAATTAAAATGATACTTAGTACAAGTGTCCCATAAAATATTATTTTTAGATCAGCTCCACACAGCCACAAGACTGTCACTTCGTTAATAAGTAAATATAAATCAATCAATCAATCAATCGTTTTAGTTGCTTCTTCGACAGTATTAGTTTTAATATATGTAAATATACATTTATATTATGGTCCCCACTTTAGAGTTACATGTTAGCCCACTCCTGCACATTTTACTGACCACGCCAAATAATCCTCTCTACTTCCGTTTCTTTGCAATAGGTACCCTTTTTAACGTTGACTAATTGAACAAGTTAACAAACAATAACAAATTTAAAAAATGGTGGGCCAATGGGCAGAAATTTTGACTCCAATTGGATATGTGTAAAGGTTGAAAGGAAAGGAGTATTTATCATTTGTAGAAAACACAATGAACAGTCTTTTTTAAATCTACTAAAGGGGTCTTTAAGGTGACTATAGATTGGTATTACTATACTCATTAACTACTATGGACCCCCTGCCAGGATTGGCATTACTATACTCATTAACTACTATGGACCCCCTGCCAGGATTGGCATTACTATATTATCTAACTACCATGGCCCCCTGCCAGGATTGGCATTACTATATTCTCTAACTACCATGGCCCCCTGCCAGGATTGGCATTACTATATTCTCTAACTACCATGGCCCCCCTGCCAGGATTGGCATTACTATATTCTCTAACTACCATGGCCCCCTGCAAGGATTGGCATTACTATATTATCTAACTACCATGACCCCCTGCCAGGATTGGCATTACTATATTCTCTAACTACTATGGACCCCCTGCCAGGATTGGCATTACTATATTCTCTAACTACTATGGACCCCCTGCCAGGATTGGCATTACTATATTATCTAACTACCATGACCCCCTGCCAGGATTGGCATTACTATATTCTCTAACTACTATGGACCCCCTGCCAGGATTGGCATTACTATATTCTCTAACTACCATGGCCCCCTGCCAGGATTGGCATTACTATATTCTCTAACTACCATGGCCCCCTGCCAGGATTGGCATTACTATATTCTCTAACTACTATGGACCCCCTGCCAGGATTGGCATTACTATATTCTCTAACTACCATGGCCCCCTGCCAGGATTGGCATTACTATATTCTCTAACTACCATGGCCCCCTGCCAGGATTGGCATTACTATATTCTCTAACTACCATGGCCCCCTGCCAGGATTGGCATTACTATATTCTCTAACTACCATGGCCCCCTGCAATGATTGGCATTACTATATTCTCTAACTACTATGGACCCCCTGCCAGGATTGGCATTACTATATTATCTAACTACCATGACCCCCTGCCAGGATTGGCATTACTATATTCTCTAACTACTATGGACCCCCTGCCAGGATTGGCATTACTATATTCTCTAACTACCATGGCCCCCTGCCAGGATTGGCATTACAATACACTTTAACTACTATGGACCCCTGCCAGGATTGGCATTACTATATTCTCTAACTACTATGGACCCCCTGCCAGGATTGGCATTACTATATTATCTAACTACCATGACCCCCTGCCAGGATTGGCATTACTATATTCTCTAACTACTATGGACCCCCTGCCAGGATTGGCATTACTATATTCTCTAACTACTATGGACCCCTGCCAGGATTGGCATTACTATATTATCTAACTACCATGGCCCCCTGCCAGGATTGGCATTACTATATTCACTAACTACTATGGACCCCCTGCCAGGATTGGCATTACTATATTCTCTAACTACCATGGCCCCCTGCCAGGATTGGCATTACTATATTCTCTAACTACTATGGACCCCTGCCAGGATTGGCATTACTATACTCTTTAACATTTATAGCACTTGAAATAATTTTTGCAAGTAAAAAAACACTCTATACAATCATAAATAGTTGAAAAGTTCCCCAAAAAATCGGGGAATGTATGATTGGTGCATTCTCCAGAAACAGTTTAAATATGGCAAAGAGGACCTTACATTTTAATCAATTATTTCTTGCAATGAAGATAAAAAATATGAAAAGCATAAAAGTTTATGTTTGATACCACTGGATGAAGTCCTCTGCTAGTGGACTGTTAGTCCCCTAAGGTATCACCAGCCTCGTAGTCACAGTGATTATGTAATTGTCTAAATTTACTGCACTGAAATTTTGAAAATAATTTAAATTCTAAGATTTTACTATATGACAAGGATTAGATGGCCTTAGCCAGATTTGACATGTTTTTGTTATTTTGATGATGAAAGCTCTACAACATCTTAATTATTTGAATTTTAGACTAGAGTAAAAACACCTGTGAGCAATGCTCACCATTGATACCCCCCGCTTCACAATTACTTTGAAAATTCAGGTGTTCTTAATTATGAAATTGAAACTTTATCTAGTTAAACATGAAGGCGAAATTGCAGATAATACATGTAACCCTCCCCAATCCCCCAAAGAATGGCATCCCCTATGTCAATGACAAAGTCCATGTTTTTCTATGGCAAACCTCCAATAATATTCTGATCAAAATGTTTAATATCCAATGCACAATGGCAATATGTGACCAAGATTCTGTGTAAGTTTCAACAAATTCCATTCAGTGGTGTAGGAGGAATTGCAAATAAAAGATGGGTATCCCATTATGTCCATTACAAACTCCATGTTTTTCTATGGGAAACCCCAAATATCATTCCGATCAAAATGTTAAATATCTCCTGCACAATGGCACTATGTGACATGGATTCTGTGTAAGTTTCAACAAATTTCATTCAGTGGTGTAGGAATGAGTTGCACATAAGAGATGGGTATCCCTTATGTCCATGACAAAGTCCATGTTTTTCTATGGGAAACCCCAAATATCATTCCAATGGAAATGTTATATATCTAGTGCACAATGGCAATATATGACAACATTCTGTGTAAGTTTCATCAAATTCCATTTAGTGGTGTAGGAGGAGTTGCACATAAGAAATGGGTATCCCCTTATGTCAATGACAGTCCGTGTTGTTCTATGGGAAACCCCAAATATCATTCCGATCAAAATAAAAAATATCTCCTGCACAATGGCACTATGTGACAAGGATTCTGTGTAAGTTTCAACAAATTCAATTCAGTGGTGTAGGAGGAGTTGCACATAAGACATGAGGACCCCCTTAGGTCAATGACAAAGTCCATGTTTTTCTATGGGAAACCCCAAATATCCATCCGATCAAAATGTTTAATATTTCCTGCACAATGGCACTATGTGACAAGGATTCTGTGTAAGTTTCATTAAATTCCATTCAGTGGTGTAGGAGGAGTTGCACATAAGAGATGAGGACCCCCTTAGGTCAAAGACAATGTCCATGTTTTTCTATGGGAAACCCCAAATATCGATCTGATCAAAATGTTTAATATCTCCTGCACAATGGCACTATGTGACAAGGATTCTGTGTAAGTTTCATCAAATTCCTTTCAGTGGTGTAGGAGGAGTTGCAAATAATAGAAAGTGTAACGGGCGGACGGACGGACGGACGGAAGGACGGACGGACACCATGAACACTATATACCCCCCGCTTTTCAAGCAGGGGGTATCATAATTTTTTAATTTGATTTGTTGATTAGATGAAATCATGTATGGCAGAGTAAATTTTATAACATTAACCTTGGTATCTTAGATGACATTTTACTGAAAACAACAAGATAAACTGTGAAAAACTATTATATGTTCCCTGATAGTATATGTAATACATAAGCAAAGTGGGATTCTAATAACAGTATGTGAACAAGAAAGAACTACTACAGACTCATATTAGTAACATGATAATTTTATTAGAAAATCACAATCAACCACTTAAACACGCAAGTTATCAGTAAAAAATATCACAACTGAAAACCAAAAACAATATTGTAAATAAAATATAAACAACTCCAAATGTATAAACACTCTCATAAAAAATAAGCAAATCAAATATATAAATAAAATTATGTCATGGTAAAAAACAAACAAAAATGATGATATTAATGTGTGCACACTTAATGAAAAGTCCAATCATAACATATGCTGAAGGCTTGTTCGTCTCTTTTCATGATAAAATGTTTTAAAAAACCTGGAATTAATATTCACTTCCACCAATCATTTGGCTCTGTTATAAAGGTTAAATCTGTTATTACTATATATGTCTGAAAGATCCTTCAATGAAGATTTGTTTTGTTTGAATGGTGTTTTAATGCCACTTTCAGCAATTTTTCAGCTAAATCGTGGCGTCCAGTTTTTATTGGGGGAGGAAGCCGGAGTACCCAGAGAGAACCCCCAACCTGCGGTACCTTCAATGAAGAAAAACTAATGAATTAACTAATGCAAATTGTAGGAGAACTGAGTTAAAAATGAAACACTATTCATTTTCATTGTACAGAATATCACAGATATGTATAATTGTCAGAATGCATTGTAAAAATGGCATTCTTCTTTGGCAGCATCTATAATCATGGTTATAACAAGTCCTTGGAATTTATAGTTTTGTGAACCAATTCTCTCCTCGTCCTTTGGCATTTTTTGGTTTGAACACTGGATCAATGGCTGTCTGTACCAAAGACCTGGCTAAATCTGGTAATAATTTCCTGTCAAGCAAAAAATGTGGATACAAACCTCTTCAGACAGATACTAGACATTTGTAAAAAAACATGTACCGTATTTAAGATTTTTTTTCATATACAACAACCTTGAACGCATACATGTACCTTGTATGAGATATTTTTAAAAATTATTGCAAACTGTGAACCTGGGTTCAGTCCAATAGTGCCAATAACATTTTATTTACATAGGACATGGGTACAACAAAAATGTACAATGGGACCTTCAGAAATCTGGAGTTGCCAGAGGGAATCTATCATATCAGCATGTACCCAGTAAATACATGTAGTAACATTTTATGTCTTGAGTGAATATTATTTTGTGATTTAAAAGATAGATAATGTAATATACCTCTGAGTAGACAAGACTGTTGATGCAAACCCCTTTGATCTCAGAGAACCCAAGTAAATGGAATGTACTTACTAAGTAGACTAGACTGTTGACATAAACCCCTTTGATCTCAGAGAACCCAAGTAAATGGATTATACTTAATGAGTAGATGAGACTGTTCACATAAACCCCTTTGATCTCAGAGAACCCAAGTAAATGGATTATCCTTAATGAGTAGATGAGATTGTTGACATAAACCCCTTTGATCTCAGAGAACCCAAGAACATGGCTTTTACTTAATGAGTAGATGAGATTGTTGACATAAACCCCTTTGATCTCAGAGAACCCAAGAACATGAATTATACTTAATGAGTAGATGAGATTGTTGACATAAACCCCTTTGATCTCAGAGAACCCAATAACATGGATATACTTACTGAGCACAAGCAGGAGCACCGTTTATTTCTATCAGATGAATTTGTAATCGATCATCAAGTAAAAAGTCAAATCCAAACAACTGGAAACTGGTATACCCTAAAAGGTTGGTATTTATTCTCTAAAATATACATGACAAACAAAGAGATTTCATTAAAAACTTTAAACTTCTAAAGATACATATATAATATAAACTGACAGACAAAAAAAAAATAATTGCAATTTTTACTAGATTTTTTGTTTGTTTGGTGTTTTAACGCCACTTTCAGCAATTTTCCAGCTATTTCATGGTGTCCAGTTTTTATTGGGGGAGGAAGCCGGAGTACCCGGAGAGAACCCCCGACCTGCGGTAGGAAAACTGGCAATCCTTGTCAATTAAGATTGAAGTCGACTACACCCTGCCTGCAGTGAGAATCGAACCCGCAATCTCAGTGTTGACAGACCACGTGATCAATAGTAGACGAACTACCTTGACCACTCGGCCACCGAGGCCCCCAATTTTTACTAGAAATTACATAATAAACCTAAGATGGATTTACAGTTCATAATGCAATAAAATTATTCAAATAGTTGATATGTGATATTTTGTGTTCTGAACACTATTTGCTTTGAGAAATATTCTGATTCAACATCAAATCAGAAATTTTTATAGCTATGATACATATGTTCTTTATTTAGTAAAATAAAGATTCTAACAACTGTTACTTATATTTCCTCGTTAACATTGATAAAACTTTCTGAAGTGGTAACATGTGTGGTCATTAATTATAGATAAGTGCATGTCCTTTTCATATGAAACATGTAAACAAACCAAGACAAACTTTGGTATCAGCCAAGACAAAATCCTGATATCAGCCAGATCATGGCATAAAACACAAGACAAGACCTTGATATTAGCCAGATGGCATAAAACCCAAGATGAAACCTTGATATCAGCCATATGATGGCATAAAACCCAAGACAAAACCTTGATATCAGCCAGATGGCAAAATATCCAAGACTAAAATTTGATATCAGCCAGATGGCATAAAACCCAATACAAAACCTTGATATTAGCCAGATATAATAAATCCCAAGATGAAACCTTGATATCAGCCAGATGGCATAAAACCCAATACAAAACCTTGATATCTGCCAGATGGCATAAAACCCAATACAAAACCTTGATATAAGCCAGATGGCATAAAACCCAAGACAAAACCTTGATATCACTTAGACAGCACAAAAACCCAAGACAAAACCTTGATATCAGCCAGATCATGGCATAAAATTCAAGACAAAACCTTGATAGAAGCCAGATGACAAAAAAAACGAAGACAAAATCCTGATATCAGCCAGATGGCATAAAACCCAAAACAAAACCTTGATATCAGCCAGATGGCAAAAAACCCAAGATGAAACCTTGATATCAGCCAGATGGCATAAAACCCAATACAAAACCTTGATATAAGCCAGATGGCATAAAACCCAAGACAAAACCTTGATATCACTTAGACAGCATAAAAACCCAAGACAAAACCTTGATATCAGCCAAATGATGGCATAAAACCCAATACAAAACCTTGATATCAGCCAGATGGCATAAAACCCAATACAAAATCTTGATATCAGCCTGATCTGGCTAATATCAATTATGGCATAAAACCCAAGACAAAACCTTGATATCAGCAAGACGGAATATCACCCAATACAAAAGCATGAAATCAGCCAGATCATGACATTAAACCCAAGATAAAATCCTGATATCAGCCAGATGGCATAAAACCCAGAACAAACCTTGATATCAGCCAGATGGCATAAAACCCAAGATGAAACCTTGATATCAGCCATATGATGGCATAAAACCCAATACAAAACCTTGATATCAGCCAGATGGCATAAAACCCAATACAAAATCTTGATATCAGCCTGATCTGGCTAATATCAATTATGGCATAAAACCCAAGACAAAACCTTGATATCAGCAAGACGGAATATCACCCAATACAAAAGCATGAAATCAGCCAGATCATGACATAAAACCCAAGATAAAATCTTGATAGCAGCCTGATGGCATAAAACCCACGACAAAATCCTGATATCAGGCAGATGGCATAAAACCCAAGACAAAACCTTGATATTAGCCAGATGGCATAAAACCCAAGAAAAAACCTTGATATCAGCCAGATAGCATTAAACCCAAGACAAAACGCTGACATCAGCCAGATAGGTCCCCTGGTATTTATCAGCAAACCAAGACAAAATCCTGATATCAGCCAGATGGCATAAAACAAAAGACAAAACCTTGATATCAGCCAGATGGCATAAAACTCAATTCAAAACCGTGATATCAGCCAGATGGCATAAAACCCAATACAAAACCATTATATCATCCAGATGGCATAAAACCCAAGACAAAACCTTGATATCAGCCAGATGACATAAAACCCAATTCAAAACCTTGATATCAGACAGATGGCATAAAACCCAAGACAAAACCTTGATATCAGCCAGATCATGGCGTAAAACACAAGACAAAACCTTGATATCAGCCAGATCATGCGATAAAATCCAAGACAAAACCTTGATATCAGCCAGATGGCATAAAACCCAAAACAAAATCCTGATATCAGCCAGATGGCATAATAACTAAACCAAAACTATCAGCCAGATATGTCCACGGGTCTTTATAAGCAAACCAAGACAAAATCCTGATATCAGCCAAATGGAATAAAACCCAAGACAAAACCTTGATATCGGCCAGATAGCATAAAACACAAGACAAAATCTTGATATCAGCCAGATGGCATAAAACCCAAGACAAAACCTTGATATAAGCCAGATAGCATAAAACCCAAGAAAAAACCTTGATATCAGCCAGATAGCATAAAACCCAAGACAAAACCTTGATATTAGCCAGATGGCATAAAACCCAAGAAAAAACCTTGATATCAGCCAGATAGCATTAAACCCAAGACAAAATGTTGATATCAGCCAGATAGGTCCACTGGTATTTATCAGCAAACCAAGACAAAATCCTGATATCAGCCAGATGGCATAAAACAAAAGACAAAACCTTGATATCAGCCAGATGGCATAAAACCCAATTCAAAACCGTAATATCAGCCAGATGGCATAAAACCCATTACAAAACCATTATATCAGCCAGATGGCAAAAAACCCAAGACAAAACCTTGATATCAGCCAGATGACATAAAACCCAATTCAAAACCTTGATATCAGACAGATGGCATAAAACCCAAGACAAAACCTTGATATCAGCCAGATGACATAAAACCCAATTCAAAACCTTGATATCAGCCAGATGGCATAAAACCCAAGACAAAACCTTGATATCAGCCAGATGACATAAAACCCAATTCAAAACCTTGATATCAGCCAGATGGCATAAAACCCAAGACAAAACCTTTATATCAGCCAGATCATGGCATAAAACACAAGACAAAACCTTGATATCAGTCAGATGGCATAAAACCCAAAACAAAATCCTGATATCAGCCAGATGGCATAATAACTAAACCAAAACCTTGATATCAGCCAGATATGTCCACTGGTCTTTATAAGCAAACCAAGACAAAATCCTGATATCAGCCAAATGGAATAAAACCCAAGACAAAACCTTAATATTGGCCAGATAGCATAAAACACAAGACAAAATCTTGATATCAGCCAGATGGCATAAAACCCAAGACAAAACCTTGATATCAGCCAGATGACATAAAACCCAATTCAAAACCTTGATATCAGCCAGATGGCATAAAACCCAAGACAAAACCTTGATATCAGCCAGATGACATAAAACCCAATTCAAAACCTTGATATCAGCCAGATGGCATAAAACCCAAGACAAAACCTTTATATCAGCCAGATCATGGCATAAAACACAAGACAAAACCTTGATATCAGTCAGATGGCATAAAACCCAAAACAAAATCCTGATATCAGCCAGATGGCATAATAACTAAACCAAAACCTTGATATCAGCCAGATATGTCCACTGGTCTTTATAAGCAAACCAAGACAAAATCCTGATATCAGCCAAATGGAATAAAACCCAAGACAAAACCTTGATATTGGCCAGATAGCATAAAACACAAGACAAAATCTTGATATCAGCCAGATGGCATAAAACCCAAGACAAAACCTTGATATCAGCCAGATGACATAAAACCCAATTCAAAACCTTGATATCAGCCAGATGGCATAAAACCCAAGACAAAACCTTGATATCAGCCAGATGACATAAAACCCAATTCAAAACCTTGATATCAGCCAGATGGCATAAAACCCAAGACAAAACCTTTATATCAGCCAGATCATGGCATAAAACACAAGACAAAACCTTGATATCAGTCAGATGGCATAAAACCCAAAACAAAATCCTGATATCAGCCAGATGGCATAATAACTAAACCAAAACCTTGATATCAGCCAGATATGTCCACTGGTCTTTATAAGCAAACCAAGACAAAATCCTGATATCAGCCAAATGGAATAAAACCCAAGACAAAACCTTGATTTGGCCAGATAGCATAAAACACAAGACAAAATCTTGATATCAGCCAGGTGGCATAAAACCCAAGACAAAACCTTGATATCAGCCAGATGGCATAAAACCCAAGACAAAATCCTGATATCAGCCAAATGGAATAAAACCCAAGACAAAACCTTGATATCGGCCAGATAGCATAAAACACAAGACAAAATCTTGGTATCAGCCAGGTGGCATAAAACCCAAGACAAAACCTTGATATCAGCCAGATGGCATAAAACCCAAGACAAAACCTGATATAAGCCAGGGCCCGGTTTCATAAAACATCTCAAATTTGAGGATTTCCTGAACTTACCCTCAACTCAAATATTGACCAATCAAATTGCTAGAAAATTTAAATTTGAGGAAAATCTCAATTTGAGAAGTTTTATGAAACTAGGGCCAAATAGCATAAAACCCAATACAAAACCTTGATATAAGCCAGATAACTTAAAACCTAAGAGAAAACCTTAATTTTAGCCAGATATGACCACTGGACTTTACAAGGAAACCAAGACAAAATCCTAATATCAGCCAGATAGCATTAGTCTTTATTGGGTTAATGATGATAATAATTCGGACATGAAAAAAAGACATATATAAACCTTGTTTATTATTTTTTTTAGTGAGAAATATTCATTCACAACAGAAAACTGAATAAAGATATTTTTACTTTTTAATATTTAAATTGTTCACTGATAATGAAATCTTGATAAATTTTTTATATGCAGATGGTTTCTAATTCACTATTATATATTTAATTATCTAAACCCTGTCCTCTATTCTCTCTTGTTTGACTTCCTTCCTGAATACTTATCAGATGCAAGTTTTGCTGTCTATTTCAGCTTTTATCATATATCTAAAATTGACAATACACTGTCTTATGAACCTAAAGTCTGATTAAACTTACATCTTTGATCAGTAACAGTACTTTCTTTATGATTTCTTTAAGTTGTGGAATGATAGCAGTCTCCATTCTAACACCAGTTTTACTTATTAAGTATCTACAACACAGAGATACATTAACAGTGAAAAATATATAAACATTACCTTGCTTATTTTAAAGGTATATATGATACTTAAGCTCTATAAGTTGCAATTATGACCTTGAGACTGAAAAAAATACCAATACCAACGATGTTTGGGGTTTAAAAAGTCATATAGATAAAAAAGTGCTAAAAAGTCATATAGATAAAAAAAAGTGCTAAAAAGTCATACAGATAAAAAAAGTGCTAGAATTGTGTAGTTGCCTAACAAATTATCTTATAGTTAAATACAATGACCTGTCAGGTATTTTCTACCTATTGCTCAATCAATTTCAAAAATAAATAACAGCTGTTTAGAAAAGCTCTTAATCAGAAAGAGCTGGACATTTAAATTGCAGCTATTCATGCATGACTCAGGTAACTTTACTGGAGAGATTGCCATAGGGTATAATGAGTTAGAAGTTTAAAAGTTACCCGAGTCACACATGAGTAGCTGCAATATAAATGTCCAAGCTATCATTGATGAAGAGCTTTAAAGAAAACAGATTGAAGCAGTTTTCTAAACAGCCGTTATCTACATTAAGAATTGGTTGACCAATAGGTAGAAAATACCTGACAGTTCATTGTATTTTGACTATAAATTACTCAAAATTTGTTATTACTTGCCCTTTACCTTTACCTAAAAAAATCATAATTGATAAATTATATCTAATAAGATTGATAATAAATACCAATCTTTGAATGTTTTATGTTTTTATCTATAATTTGCTGACTGTCAAATAAATATATTTCAAACTAAAAATAATTACATGTGTCTTATAAATTGCAGTAAAAATACAACAGCACATTTAAAGGTAATCATTTTATGAAGATCAGATAATTCAACTGGACTTGAGAATGCAGTTGATCAACATGAACAAGTAGTGCTAGCTTTGTTTTGGCAGAATAAATCATCTATACTTGTTGGCTTCAGACAGCTTAGTGGTTTAAGTCGATTTTAAACTTACTGTGACAATATGTTTAGGATGTTATTAATTTAATGCAATAAAGACAATTCCTTAAAAAGTTGTTTCTAAAAGGGTCAAATGGTTTCATCAAGATGCTTTTTTCACAAATTTTTTTATTAATTTTTAGTCATGATGATATAATATGTTATAATATTTGACTACAGTTATAATATGCAAATGTAATCATAATGTACTCTCTTGAAGTATGATTAAATGACCTGCCTGTTGAAGTCATCAAAAAATAACTCATTTCCACATTCATATTCACCAAAATTAGGAGACAGTTGTTTTTGTAAGTTATGATTGGTCAAATGACTTGTGACATCATCATAATTCTCAGGCTTGTAGCTCTCCGAGGCTGTTCTAAGGACTCCCTCTTTGAAGTAATAAATATTGTAATGACTGTCCAATAAAACCCAACATCTGTAATAAATAAAAATGTTTTGTTTTTTTTTTATTTTGTCAACAAAATTAGTAACTTTCATGTTCAAATGTGTTATTTTATTCATTCACTTTCTTAAAACTAGAAATAAGAAAAATTAATTATAACGGCTGTTTCTAAAGTAAATACATTAAAAATTTTCATATTTCTAGTTTTAATAAAGTAGATCCTTATAATGACTGTTTCACTTATTTTTATTTACTTTATTTGCTTTTGTTGGAAAAATCATGGAAAGGTTGTCCCAAGTCAAATTTATCCCAACAGCTTTATGGAAATATATAAAACCAATAATTTCAAATTTTAAAAATATATCCACAAAACAGGATAATATTGTTTTATTAGTAATAGACTAGATACACTGCATTATGATTTTTTTTCTCAGATTTTCCTTTAAAAAGCGTTCACTGTGATTTGATAATTTGTAATTACAAATAATCAAGACTTTTAATATCAGTTTAAAAATTTCATGTAACTGAAATCAGTACAAGCCAGGCAAACATAAAACTTTTTACAACTACAATAGCTCACATTAGAAGTAATAAATTACCAAAACAGAAGCTGTGAAGTAATAAATCAGTATTGAAGATTATATAAAAGCATCTTCTCTAAGTATATCATAAAACATATGATGGAAGAGACTGAAGAGGTGAAATGTGCTAAATGTTTACCACAGCATGAAAAAGCAGTAACACATAATAACATTTACTTGGTAACTAAAACTGGCATATTTTAAACAATATTAAAATATATTAAAATACAATATATTTTTTAAAATTGTGAATAAGTAAATTTTCTATTTTACTTTAATACACCTTATCAGCATCAACCATTAAAAACTGCTTTAGGTTTTATTGTTGCAGATTTGCAGATCTGTGCCTTGGACAAAAAGGTTTATATCAACAGTATGTTTGGTAACACAACTATGAAAAGTCATCCATCCTTGTTGTGAATGTTTCTTTTTTGTTTGTTTGAATGGTGTTTAATGTCATTTCCAGCAATTTTTCAGCTATATCATGGCATCCAGTTTTTTACTAGGGGAGGAAGCCAGAGTACCTGGAGAAAACCATGAACTTAGGTAGGAAAACTGGCAAACCTTGTCAAATAAGATTGGAGTCAAGTGCAGCTTACCCGCAGTGAGACTCAAACCTGCAATCTCGGTGTTGACAGACCACATGACTAATAGTAGACAAAAAACCTTAACCACTCGGCTACTGAGGCCCCTTTGTTGTGAAGGTCATGTTTAACAACATAAATGGGAAATTATACAGAAGTTATAATACATGATTCTGACTACACAATCAGGTGACGCTAATAGTACACAACCTTGGCAGACATCAGTTAGACAAGAACATGACACAATGGTAATAATTAAAAAAAGGTCTGATTTGTTCCCTGTTCTGCAGTAAATAATTGACCTTAATTTGAAATATTGCAGTGCTATAATTATAAATATTGTTTCAAATGAATATTAAAGTGTTTGCAGCCATTTGATTTTTGATTTTTAATTTTTTACACAGGAATAACTTTGTGTTACATTTACAACTATTTTAAGTAAACAAGAATGTACATTTAGTATTTGATTGTGATACTGTTTCTAATCAATTGACTGTTTTTTTTAACAAACAAAACAATTAAACTAAATATAACTATGGTGCATCCTAATGATGATTTTGTATACAATAGCTAGAGTTCTCATAGAAAAACCAAAATGCTGACCATGTAAATAAGCTGACAAACAATATTATACCTGATATCAAATTTTCTATTTCCTTCAAGTAAAAATGGATTTTCTATATATTTTTGGACAATAAAACCTTGTGTCTGTGTGTCTATGAAAGCTATCAGGTCTTCAACTTTATCTGATATTCTGATACCTTCACCTGAAAATATACAACAACATATGACATCAATACACAAAGCAAAATAAAAAATGCAGTTTTTTCATAGTGTGTTTTGATTTGCTTTGTACTTTTTAGTTTGTGACATGTCTCAATGAAATTTTGTGCCCTGCATCGGGGAAATGGCAATTTAACCATTCACCCTGTTAGACTGTCAACTTGTGATAGGGGCAAGGGGTGGGTCAGGGACTCACTAAAAACTAACTTGCTAAAGCACTGCTCAGTTGGCATTTAACAACCTTTCATTCATTACCTGGAACTAATAAGTACTCCATATTGCATTGGAAGGGTTGTTTTCCTCTCAAAACTTGAATTCATGAAAAGGTGACATATTTCAATAAAATTGTGTACCCTGCAAGGGGGAAACATGGCGATTTCACCATTCAATTCACCTTGTTAGACTGTCAACTTGCAAAAGGGTCTGGGGTTGGGCTTAAGAGGACTTCCTAAAAACTAACTTGCTAAAGCACTGCTCAGTTAATAATACAAGTGCTTATTTTTACCTTTGGCACCAGCAGCAGATTTGGCAATCCAGACAATTGGCTTTCCTTCTTGTTGAACCATAATTGCATCAGTCTCTATAAGATCTTTCCTGTCATCTGGTCTGGACACCTTTCTCATAATAGCTATACCTGACTCTCCCATTTTCGTTAAGTTTTCTGTTATGTTTTTTGGACAGATAATGAAAGAGACAGGAAGCCACTTAGGAAACACGGTAGATTTTGCTCTAAACTCTTCCTTGAAAACCCTTAGATAAGAATTAAAAAATTAAAAATAAAATTGTAAATGATCCATTTATAATTTATAAGAAAAGTAATTATTTTTTATTACTCCAAAAGAATTTGTGAACAATTAGATAATAAGTCACAAAGTTTCCTGTACACTAAAAGGAAAATAACAAAGTTTTCAAACATTCAGGGGGTTAGCCACAGTGTGACCTAGTGGTTAAGGTAGTCAGTCATCTACTATTTATCACGTGATAACACTGACATTGTGGGTTCTCATCTCAATGTGGGCTGAGTGTGATAGATTCCAATCCTAACTGACAAGAATTGCCAGCTTTCCTACAGAAGGCTATGTGTTTTTTATTCCCCCACCTCAAAAATAAAAACTAGATTCCATGATACAGCTAAAAAATTGATGAAAGTGGCATTAAACACAATAAAACAAACA
Organism: Limnoperna fortunei; assembly: GCA_944474755.1. NCBI lineage: Eukaryota > Metazoa > Mollusca > Bivalvia > Mytilida > Modiolidae > Limnoperna > Limnoperna fortunei. Next base: position 39,549,377 of record OX104113.1, read on the forward strand.
AAAAATCAAACAGTAAGGGGACTTTTGCTTTTTATATGCAATCTTGCAATCATATATTTAGGTCTTATGGGCTTTGGAGATTTTTTGTAAGTACCAATACAAATATCTTTAGAATACCTGATCATTGCAGTCTTTCGACATATAACATCTGAACCTCTGTAATAGTTTACCAACTGAAGCTGACCTGGTTCATGACCTGTATTAACAAGACATAAATTAAGATTTATTTCATACACAAATATTTAATTTTGAGTACTTAAAGAAATAGAAATCTATGCTTGAAATGCAACAACTTGTTTTGTTTGATGAAAGAAAACACCAACACCAAATAAACAAAATACCTTTACAAGATGCTCTTTAGAGCCTGTATCGCTCACCTGCCTTGCAAAAAAACTTTTTAAGAGTTGACTTTTCTTGCAAATTTTTATATCAAATGCTAAAGAGTTTATGTGAAGATGCTGTTTCTATGAATGTTGCCATGTTAAATTTCCAATCAGCAGCAATTTGTTGGACAGTTTCTGAGAAAAAGTCGTTTTATGTTTTTCTCATTGGTTACTATGTCTGGTGATGTTGCATACTGGAAGCAATCTTGTATTTTGGATCGAAACAAAAACTCAAATTTAGAAGAGGACCATCAAAGGTTCATTTCTACAATATCACAATTCCTTCTGCCAAGCGGTTTGTGAGGGAACAAATTTTGAAATTTCAGCCAATCAGAAAGCATTTGCTGCTTTGGCAGCCATGTTTAATTTCCTAAACAACTCACAAAAAACTCACAATAAAAAGATTACTATCCAAGATTCACTTCTGCATTATTTGGTATAATTGTGTGGAACAGTTTGGGAGAAGAAGCTGTTTGTATATGGATCAGCAAAAAAAACTGGAGGACCATCTAAGGTACATTTATGCAATATTTCAAATCAATTTGCCATGTGGTTTGTAAGAAGAAGATTTTTTAAATTTCAGCAAATCAGAACGTATTAATGGCCCTGGCAGCCATGTTTAATATTTGATCAGCACCAAAAACTCAAACTTTAAGAACAACCCAATAAACATTCCTGCCAAGTTTGGTTCCAATTGGCTGATGGTTCTGGAGAAGAAGACCGAAATATAAAAAGTTTATGGCCAATGACGAGGACGACGACAACAACTGATGCAAAGTAATGAGAATAGCTCACACTGAGCTAAAAATAACCATAAGACCAACATAAGGGAGAAAAATTATATTGGAAGACTGTTCCTTCAAAGTTTGGGTACATTTGCATTCATGAAATTTAATATAAACTATGAGAAGACTTGATTGTGAGTCAAGTTTTTAAAAGTTTCTTTTAAAGAGAGAAGTTTTATGAATGATGCTTCTAAATGTCATGAAACTGATGCTTCTAAATGTCATGAAACTTTGTAATTGTTTTGAACAACTTTAAACATGATGAACATTAGTGACACAAATGATAATAAAAAAGGGTTACTAATATTTCCTAATTCTAATATGACGTCCTTATAACATCAAACAATATAATACCGGATATATCCCCCACTCGCTATTGCTTGGTAAAAAATATTCTAATGTAAAGGCCCATCCCATGTGTAAACGAGTACAATATCTTACCCCTCATGAATTACTTCTTAATTCAATACTGACCTAATCTACCAAAAGGAAGTTTATTTCTCTCCCCAAACATGAGATTGAAGGATGCAGAGTTAGCTGGGAGTTTCCTCCAGTCGTCTGGACTGTTAGTTACAAGGAAATCAGCAACAGCTTTATAAACACTGCTCTGCATATCCCGCCTCACAAACCCATACATTCTGAAGTTAGGGAAAAGATATACTATGTATAAGAAATATAACAAATTTGAAGTACCTGTAAAAGGTCATAAATATAAACTGTCACTGCTGACACTTCCTACTGTAATCACATTATAATAATTTGTTTAAGTTTAAATCAGGATTCAATGATGGATTACCTTTTTTCTCTAGAAAGTCTATCACACACAGGTATGTAAAGTTAATGGGTCAGTAATAAAAAGAGGACACAACAGTCTGATTGCAAAATATATCCTGTTAAACAGGAAATACACATTCATGAAGACAGGCACATGTCATTGATGTTGGGAACTTGTTTCACTTTTACATTTACTTGTACTTTTAATAATAAAGTTCAACAGAAAAAAGATATTTGTGTTGTAATTATGTTTAGTAAACAGTCCTCATCTTATTTTAGTAGTTCAGAATATGTAAATATTGAATGCTGAAAATTCATACTTTGTCAGAACTTCCTGTTGGTCTAAAATGTGGAACTTTGACCTTTAACCTTTTTCTTTCACTGTCATAGTTTTCTTTTTCTCCAACTGAAAACAGAGTGAAATAAACACAAAAATAACTTATAAATGCCCAACACTACTAGGATAGTAGAAACATACATTGTGTAAACATTTAATCTTTCTTAAAATAATTTGTTTTGTTTTTTGTTTGAATATTGTTTAACGCCACTTTCAGCAATTTTTCAGCTTATCATGGCGGCCAGTTTTTATTGGGATAGGAAGCCTGAGTACCCGGAGAAAACCCCCAACCTTCTGTAGGAAAACTGGCAATCCTTGTCTTTCTAATTTTCCTATCCTCATTATTTGTTCTTTCTTTACAGGTGCATTGTAAGTTAATGTATTATTAAAATTGCTTAGATGAAACATATTCAGTGTACTTTTAGGATTTATGAAGATATCAAAGAAAAACAATTTCTATTGATGACTGTTACATCTTGTCTATAAATATGTTTTTCTAAATGTTGACAAACTTTTAGCTCAAATCTAAGCTGGAAAGAATTGCCGGTTTTCCTAATGAAGTTAGGGGGTTTTCTCTGGGAACTCTGGTCTCCTCCCACAATAAAAACTGGACCCTATATGGCTGAAAAATAACTCTTCTGATATTTTAATACTTTATTGGGACATTTACAGTATACTATGAATATTTCATATTTTCACATATTTGGTAGTAATATGAACATTTGTGCATATTTGATATGAACGGAAGTGAAAGACCGATATTAGCCCTCGTGTCTAATATCGATATTAGCCCCGTGGCTGATATTGGTTTGTAGCATTTGCTTTCATTTTGCACTTCCGCTCATATGTCAACATAGGAGACGAACTTTAACTTACAAAATGACAGATGACAGGTGTTGCTGTCACTGTGGCAAATAATTTCTACATTTGTTGATAGTATGAAAAATGAAAATACCAAACACAAAAAAAAAGAGTTTTTACTGAGTGACACATCTGTGATAAATATGTGCTTTCTTCTAAAACCTGTGATATTGAACTGTTTAAAGTGTTGTATATGTTTTTGTGTTTTATTACTTTTTTAAAAATATTAAACTGTTTATTTTTAAAATATTTTAAACACAGCCAAATGTCAGTTATGTCTTGTAATTTTACTGTAAGTTTCACACATATTTTTAAATGTAAAAAAGAAATTCACTTAACAGTTATAATATTTTTAAATATTTTATTTTAATTCAATAATTGAAAACTTCAATGTTTATCTTTACATTAAATTTATCTGTCCATGTTAGGATTTAAATATTGTAGTTGATTTATTCACAATTTTGAAAACCCAAACTTTCTTAAAAGAATTGCTGAGAACAGGGTGTGATTGGCAGGTGAGGTCGACAGTGATAGTTTTGTGTAGTAATTGTATAATAAAAATATCTTGTATAGTTTCAAACTACTTATATGGGATTTAACAAGGAACCTGTGACCTACTGCTCACTCAGTATACCCCGGCTAATCACATCATTGAATTGACTAAGTCTGTAAACTGGAAGTAGATATGTGACAGACCTGAAATCAGTACTCGCAATATAGGACCACATGGTAAGTCACATACATAATTTCAAGTGGTTGTGATAAGTAGTTGCTGAGAAAACTGTTACGAAATTTATGTTGCAGACCAGGACAGATGAACAGTGGTAAACCAGTACATCTCCCCCTCCTCCCCCCTTCTTTGAAGCAGGTGTATAATAAAGGATTAAATGAACAGCAGGGTAAGATCAGACACAAAAAAATGTTGGCTATATCCTGATTTAGGGGTAGAAATTCTTGATGATTTTTACTTGTTATAAATCGTTGACAGACCAAAGGTTCTCAACGAAAGAACATTTTAATTTTTTATCTTTTATAGTGAATATGAAAATCAGTTTTATACGTTATGGGGTATAATCAAGAATGAATATATACAAGTTTTAAAGGTATGGGATAAAATCAGGAACATATATAAGACATGGGGTAGAATCAAGAACATATTTAAGACAGTTTTAAAGGTCAAAGGGTCGGATCAGGAACATATACAAGACAGTGTTAAAGGTTACAAGGTAGAATCTGGAGCATAATAAGACAGTTTTTAAAGGTTATGAGATAGAATACATAAGTTTTTAAAGATTACAGGGTAGAATTTCAGGGTAGAATAAGGAAGATATATGACAGTAAATAGTAGAATGAAAAATTTATTTTAAATAAAAACATAATTCATGCTTTCATATAGTGTCTGAAGGAGCTTTTTTGGGGAATAATTTGGTTTAAAAAGGGGCTTCGTCTTTTGGGGGTGAACATGAAAAATATACCCCTGAATTTGGGAGAGCATTGAGACAAAGAAAAAAAGAGAGAAAAGTTGGGGCCAGAATATATACAAGACAGTATTGAAGGGCTACAGGGTAGATTTAGAAAATAATATAATAAATCATGCTTTAATATATTGTCTGAAATGATCCTCTTGGGGATAATTTAGGGGAAAAACAATCAATCAGTCTTTTTCAATTTTTTCAGGAAACAAAAAAAATGAGAATTCAGGTGAGAATTAGGACTACAAAAAAACATTGAAGAAATGTGGGGCCAATAATGCATTTGGAGGAGAATTGGGACTAGAACATATCTGAGCTTAAATGGCACACACAAATAATGATCAAGTATGTGGATATATACAATCATCTAGCTATCTTTATGGATCTCTATGCATGTATTTTTGTGTTAAGATGTCATTTGACTTATTGATTAAAGACAGAAAAGGCAGTGGAATAATAGAATATTTGCTTTTCTCCATCTTAAATGCAGATTAACCTATTCTTATATACATTTTATTTTGGACTTTTTCATCTATGTAAAAAAACGCTCTTTTTTTCCACAATGTTACCAAGCACATTTATTGAAATGTTCTCATTACTGATTGAATCGTGAAGTTGTAAGAAATATTACAGGTTGAATCAGGAAAAGTATGACAATGTTTAGGAATTATTAAGGGGTAAAACAAGTAGACATGTGTATAAGAGTCTCTTAAGAAATCTTATAGGGTTGATTCAGGAGAAAGAATACAAGTCTCTGTTAAGAAATCTTACTATTATACTAGAATCATGAACAATAATAATTTGGGATATGGCCAAAATGTTGAAAATGTAACTTTTTTATAATTACGAAAATAATATTTCAAGGCATGTTATAAAAGAGGAATAAACAATATTTCTCAGCGTTCGACATTAACGGTTGTCCGATTGCCCGGGGCAAGTGAAACGAAAGTTCGGACAAGTAAAAGTTGTGCTAAGCTTGTCCGATCGGGCAAGTGAAAAATGTGGCCTAATGTCGCAATTTAAATTTCTTCAATCGTGTTATTCATTTGCTTAAAATAAAACACATCAATTCCGATATCATTATTCCTCTATTTCTAAACAAAAAATTTCCATCATCTAATTTTAGAACGTCTATTGCGCGATTGGTCGATTCGAGATTAGATCATCCAATCATAAAAATTCTATGTTCGAGGTGCCTCTAGAGTCTACTATCTAACAGCTACGGATCATGCAATGACAACGTGACCGAATACAGCTATAATTAAACCAACCAATGAGCGATCTGTATCTATTTTAGGACTTCTGTTTTTGACAGGGATGTGTATTGCGGTACGTGATCAAAAGATCAAATTTGTTGAATGAAAACAGAAATAAAAAAACAACTGGATTGTGTTAACCTGCTATTTGCCTTTAATGTTTTGTGTGGAATAAAAATTGAAATGAAAGGTATTTGGTGTTATTATTCTTTTCCCGAATTATTAGATATTTTGCACTTTTGACACGTTGGTTGCAAAGCGTAAACAATAAATGTCCCCCCTCTTTTCTCTTGTCTTTTGTATGCGGCAATGCCATAACCATTTTAGTTTGGTGTCAGTCATGGCACACCAGCAACTTACGTTGGGAAAATTTTTTAGTGGGGTTCCTCAAAGTTTGTATAAGTACTATTCAGAAGTTTTTCACATTCCACATTTTTTTCGGACAAGCATGTTTTTGATTCGGACAAGTAAATTTGTTACTCAACTTGCCCGATGGGACAACTGCATGAAAAAGTTAATGTTGAACCCTGTTTCTTAATTATTAAAAAGATCAAGAATGATATTTTATTTCAACTAAAGATTAAATAATTTAAAATGAATATTCTCCAATTTTGACGTAATATTTCAACTGCTTGACCGGTGTGGAAAATATAGTTTTCGTCACTAGTGAATTTGTCTTTCTAAGCAGTTGATCAGTTTAAATAATAACGTCATAATAAGAACTCATGACGTCATAAACAAAACACATTCCATTTACCGTGTATTCAAGTCATGAACGTAAAATTGGGGTTGGGAGAATTTGTACTTCAATTTGCAAATTTACTACTTTTTAAAATTAGAGAAACTGAATCTTACATTAATACTCTTGGATTATCGGATTTCTTCAATCTTGATAGTTAAATTATGGAAATTTAAGTACTCGCCAAGGCTCTGACTTAAAATTCCATAATTTAACTATCTCGATTAGAGAAATCCAATAAGCCACTCGTACCAATGTAAGATCCTATATTTTAAGTGAACAAGTATAAATCGTGATATGGCTAAAATGTTTGAAAATGCAACTTTTTTATAATTACAAGGCATGTTAACATAATATACTGTAATATAAAAGAGGAATAAACAATATTTCTTTATAATTAAAAAGATCTGGAATGATATGGTGTTTTAATTAAAGACTAAAAAATTTAAAGTTAATATTTAAGTTGGTAATCTGAAGTAGTGAGTGGGTTAATGAGTGAGCACAAAACCTTTTCAAGGAATGCTCGTCTGTTTACTTTCACTTTGATAGACGTCTTTTATGTTTGAGGAATGTTTAGTCGCATAAAACAATCTCAATCGGAAAAATGTTTCAAGCTGTTGTAACTTTATATGTTAACACTGAGCTTTAATTTGACCATGCGAAAACAAAATTGTCGATGTGTGAATGTAAATAAGCCCCCATCTTCGGTTAAAGTTATTAATAACTGTACATTACCATGGAAGATATTATTTTAATGAGAAAGAAACGGGGCAAACCAAACAGAGGTGGCGGAAGGTCCAGTCGAGGACGTGGTAGAGGGAAGTCTGGTCGAGAGCATCAGAGTGGTAAAGATGACAAAAGCCGACAAAATGAAAGTAGGCGAAAAGACTATCCAAAGACTGGAAATTCATATGTTAGCAAAAATAAAAGGTAGCATAATACAAATTATCTCATTTAATTGTATTTTTTAAAATTTTGTATTCATATTGAAATATTATAAAATAAATAATGAAAAGCAGTGTTCTGCTAAGGGCTAGGCAGTGTCTTTGCATATTTCATGCTTAAAAATGACTACATCATGCCTAAAGTTTATTGAATTGCATAATTTTCAGCACAGGCAAGAAATGATTTTCTGGGGCAATGACAAGGGCTTAGAGGACCATGCTACTCTCGATTTCTGATAGTATAACTATTATTTTATATGTTCGCATGTCTTGACTGTGAATTAAAACTAAAGTAACCAGGAGCTACCACATTGGTATTCAAATTTCTGTGATACACTGCATGCCAGTATGCGTCCATTTCAGTTATCATATGAGTAAAATTTTTGTCTTGTGAATTCCTTCTTTTAAGTGATTGAGTATTCTTACAAAGAATGATGATTGTTTTACCTGTTTTTGTGTGATTCTCCACAGGTAACAATCACTCAGGTGGGAAATATGCTTTAATAAGGATGGTTATTAAACAATACACGTGTTAGTGTTAAGGATCACCCTTTATAGTTAAAATTCAACATCAGCAATACATACCTAAGAAGTCAAATTAGGAAATTTTATACACAGTTGGGCTGAAGGGGTCATTGTCGACCTGGGTACTATATCAGCGTACCCAGGGTACTTAAAATTTGAGAAATGGTACCCAGGGTACTGTCGCTTAACATAAACGTACCCAGACCAATATTGTTGAATCAAATCCATTATTTTTCAACAGTGGTCATAAACATGCACATAATCAAAACAAACTTAACTGTAAACTGTAACAAACCGTCATTCTTCTATTTATAATTGTGGACCAAATACAAGAAGGAAATGAACGTAATCTCGCGATACGTACCACACTGGGTACGTTTATGTTAAGCGACAGTACCCTGGGTACCATTTCTCAAATTTTAAGTACCCTGGGTACGCTGATATAGTACCTAGGTCGACAATGACCCCTTCAGCCACAGTTGGAAAGGTGACCATGTCTACCATTACTTCATTTTTAGTGAGAATTATTTGTACAAAATATAATTTAGTATGTATATTACATGTATATTAGTTATCTAAAATTAACTGATTTTAATTATTGTACTTTTTAATAAGATTATCTGACATACACTCGGATCTGAAATGTAATGGTTCAGTCATTGTTTTCAGTTTATATTTATTGCTTAATTTTGTTGCTTGTATAATTTCTAAATTAGAAACAATTAATTATAATTTATTTTTATGTGATACACGCAGGGCTCACCACACTGGGTGAAATGGTTTGTCGCCCTACTAGGACCTGAAGTCGCCCTAAGGTGCCTCAAAAGCGAAGTCGAAGTCGCCCTGTCATTTCCCTCAAGTCGCCGGATGGTTCACATAAGATACTTGTAAATCTGGTCCAAATACTTCACCCAGACTACCAATTTGTCAGTAAATGTGTAATTCCAATAAAAAACGGCAAACAAAATGCGTATTTAACATTTTTTCAAATGGTTTACGTCTTTCAAATGTATTGCGCGCCATTTGTTAATTTACCAGATGTGACTAATTACCAGAATTGCACAAGGAAGAAAAGTAATGTACAACGGCCCATAATGAAAAATCGTAATTTTTATTGATAAACAAAAACTTTTAATTGGTTTCAAACTTCAGTTCTTTCAAAGAGTAGTGTACTTTAACAATTTTCTTTGATAAGTATATGAGCTTCACTTGAAAGAATAAAGATGTACTAGTATAGTAATTATTGACATCATGATAAGTTCTGTAGATGGGTGTCCCATGAAGTAATATGGATCAGCACAACTTTGTCCAAGTGGAAGTGTGCTAAACAGAAGAATTATTTCTTGGTTTTATGTAATGTTTTTTTATTCTATCTATCTTCTTTGAAAATTCGCTCAGATAAACATGGCATGTTCATAACAAACTGTTAGGAATATTATGATACAAGAACTCATGAATGAAGTTTATGTCAACACATATACAAATATTTTTGTTGATCTATTTTTATTTGTGGATACCTTGTTCAGCTACAAGTACCAAAGTAGATAGAAAAAAGGGCCTAAATCAGGTATTTTTTTCATTGATTAATGATAAAGGTTATGTGCTGTTTGATATTGCATACCATGAATAATAATAAAAAAGAAAGAAAAAAAACTGAATCTAAGTGTGTTATGGTTTTAAAACACAAGAGAAATAATCCTGAAAATTTGATGTAAATAATGAAAAATGTAGGTACATGTAACTACTGCGAAATTAATTATTTGTACGGTCCCCCAGACTTCTCCCTAGTGTCTCCTGAAGTCTCCCTATCAGGGCCTGACTTCTTTCTGTTTGGCTGCCAGGGAGAAATCACTTCTCCCTACTTTTTTAGAGTGTGGTGACCCCTGGCTTGAGTATACAGTGAAAGTAGATTGGATCATTTTCTGAAGCAAACAAATAATGTGTGCTTAGCAAAAATAATTAATTGTTGGTAGTCAGTATTATTACAATATAAATGTCCACATCTGCATTACATGGACATGAAATACCAAGATGAGAAGTCTCCTTAATGTGGAAACACCAGTAGCATGTTTCAAGAATGTTTTTAATTCAATCATGCTCCAGAAGACTGACCAACTAAACCACTGCTAATAAAGAATAGCAAGAAATAAAACAAGCCATATTGTACCTTTTTATTAAAAGACATAGACTGGAGTTTTCACTGAACAAAATAACAGTATGCAAGTGCTTAGCCCGACTCATCTGCAAAGTCTGGAACTCATGAAGTTTTTTTAGGATTCATCATTTTCAAAAGTGATGAGTCCAGGGCACACCAGAAAAAATCCTACAAGTAGCCTTGTGTCAAGACATTACACTAATTTTATATGTGTATCTGTTTGCTGATAACTTTATTGAACCATATGTAGTTATTAAATATATAGTTAAGTTGTACTCAAATCCAATCAATTTGTTAATTACCCTTTTGCATTCCAATACATTACTATTCATATTATACATGTATATCAATATTTGTTCATTTCGTGAAAAATAAAATACTTGAAAGAATGTCATTGGACAGGTAAAAATGGGCAATATTTATGTTTGCTTTGGAATGTACTGTTTTTAAAATTATAGCAGTGTATTTTCAATACCAAAATAAACTATATAAGGAATTGTTAGTATTTGTTATATGTATCAGTGGCCATTGAAGAATATATGAGATAAATGTTCCCTATATTTCTTTGTTATTTGCATATATTTTTACTTTCTTTGCAAGTATAATTGTTGTATCTTTATACAAAAATATAATTATTTTGTATACCAGTAATTCTGAATATTTGACAGTTTTTGAAACATTCCAGAAATGGTCTGTTGCTTTATTATTAGAAAATAGTAATATAGCAGTAAGTGATGACAGTTTTATGGGATTTGTTTGATAGGGTTGTGGTATAACATCTTGTTAAGATGAAAATTTTGAATGTGAACTTTAATTACATTATCATCAAATATTTGAGTTATAAAACTGAAGTCAGGAGAATGTGACCCATTTCTGATATAGAGTCAATTAATTTGACAATGTGTAACATTGAAAGTTTACTGGTATGTTTTTCAAGTGTATTCTCAACAAAAATGTGATTTATTGTTGTATTCCTATAAAATGAGCTAGAGACTTCCCATGTACATTTAGTTCAGTTTTAAATTTACTTGACTATAAAAAATTCTCACTAACTTTTGTATGTTTATTATGTGACATAAGCCATGGAATAAAACTTGTAAAACTGTTCATCTTGAAGTCCCAGATTTTGAGTGTAACGCATCTGTTATGGACTGGATTCTTGTTGGACCCTCAGACTGAACATTGATCTTTGAGCAGCAGTTTAGTCTTTATGTCAAACAAAAAAGATGTTAACATCAAACACAGTCCACAACTGTATCATGTTTAATATTATGTTACAATCACAAATTGTTGTCCGGAAGCATTCATGCTTTTTCATATTTTGTATATTGTCAGCATGTCCTAAAGACATTAAATTATCAGTAGCATTCAGTTTTTGACTGAATATATAAATGTTTGTAAAATAAATGCTCCTAATAACAAGATTCAATATTCAGCTTATAAAGAACAAAATTCTCTTTTTGTATAATTCATGAATTGTAAGAGTTATGTCCCATTTGGGTTATTCAATTTCAAAGCCTTGTTTATTGCACCCACACATATTTGCTAGAAACAATGCATAATAACATGATAATCCCATTCAAATTATAAGAAAATACACATAAAAAAAGACAGCAAAATAAATAAGGGGAGATAATTGCTTGACATAACATTGGGGAATTTATACTAGTACACTTTTTAAAATATAGTACATGTATCAGGACATATAAAAGCTAAGATACTACACTTTATGCATTAAGGAGATTTTTGTTTTCTTTTCATAATTTAAGTTAAGTTTACAGTAATTATTTTCAGTCAGGATGAATGCAAAGAGGTCAAAGTACAGATGCAAAGATTACACATGAGTACTGAGAATCAGGACATGGTCAGAGACATGCTGAAAAATCTGCACGGAGAAGATCTTCAAGATGCATCACAAAGTGGCAGGTATGGTAATGAATTTTACCAATTATTTTGATGCAAATAATGTAATTTTTTTTTAAAACTACAAATACCTTATTTTATTTTTTGATTAGTTAATATTTATTAATTGATTTGATAATTATATATTCTATGTTAAATTACCAATAACTTGTTTATGTATAATAAAAAGCAGTTAACTTTCAAATAGATTTATGAATGTTCATGTATATAAGTGATGGGTATGTGTATTTCTATAATTGTATCGAAATTGGATACTGTCATGCATTTTGTATAATAAATAAATCTGTGTATATGTTCACTATTTTGACATAATTATTAAATTCATTTCAAAAGTTTCATTGTTTAACAATTTGTATGGTCTAATATGTTTCATTAGCAAAAATTATTTTTATTCAATTGATTGATTGATTGATTGGATGTCTGCTTTACCTCCAGCGAGCAGTATTTCAGCTATATTCAGGGCAGTATTTTTATTCAAGTGATATAGATGAAGATTATGATGGTGAAGAATTTGATGAGCTTGATGTACGCTCTGATGATCAGTACTGGATGACAGATAACACACTATATGTAGAAGATTCCATACCTAATGCTACAAAAGATCAGCCAGAACTATCTCTGTTGGATAACATAAGTCCTTATGCACTGAACAGATTATTGAGGTATAGTTTTAAGCTCACCTGGACCGAAGTTCCATGTAAGCGTTTGCTATAACTTGTCGTTTGTCATACAATTTTTAAAAAATTCTTCTCAGCTGAAACCACTGGGCCAATTTTTTTTTCAAACTTAACCACAATCATCCTTAAGGTTCCTAGTTTCGAATTTGTACCCAGGGTGTTGATTAATGGACAAAGACAGCCACTGTTACTAAAAATAGAACATGGGTGTCAATGCAAGTTTTTGTTCAATATCTCAAAAATTATAAAATCTGTAAAGAAAACCGTTAATTCAAATTGATCAGCACATTAAACTTTAATTTAAAGTATACAATAGTTGCCATTAGTGTGACGTTGTGTAATGGCTTCCTGCAGAAGTTTTTGCCCTTTAATGACTATTTTTGACAAAATTTTCAGTATTTACAATATACATTTAACTTGAAAACTATAATGACTAGAGTGAAACTGTAAAAGCAAAAATAATCAGCAATACAAGTCTTACAATTCACTTTATAGGTCTGAAATTGTCAGATGATTCATTATATGAGTTATTGCTCTTGAATGACAATTTTTTAATAAATTTTCCATTTTTGTCCTTAAAAACTATAACAGCTAAAGTGAAACTGTAAAACAGCAATACAAGCCCTAAAATTCAATTAATTGGTCTGAAATTGTAAGATGACTCATTATAGAGTTATTGCCCTTTAATGATGATTTTATGATTTTTTTAAATTTTGTCCTGTAACCTAAAAACTAGAACCTGTAGCTAGAGTGAAACTGTAAATTGGTCTGAAATTGTAAGATGACTCCTTATAGGAGTTATTGCCCTTGAATGACAATTTTTTATGAAATTTTCTGTATATGTCCAAATCAAAAAAGCATAACTGCTAGAGTAAAACTGTAAAATGCAAAAATAATCAGCAACGCAAGTTCTAAAATTCACTTTATTTTGTGAAATTGTCAGAGGACTTTTTATTGAAGTTATTGTCCTTTAATAAAAAATTTTTGGTGAAATTTGTAGTTTTTGCCCTGTAACAAAAATACCATGACAGCTAAATTTATACTGTAAATTGCACAAGTGATCAGCAAAACAAGGCCTACAAATCATTTACTTAGTCAAAAATTGTTAGACGACTTTTTATAGGTGTAATTGCCCTTTAATTACAAATTTGAACACAATAATAAGTTTTTCTGTTCTTAATTAAAGTCTATAACACCTAGAGTAAAACTAGAAATTACTAAATGAACCTAATCACAAGGCCTACAAATCATTTAATTTTCAGAAATTGTCTGATGGCACCTTATAGGAGTTACTGTACTTAACCAAATTTTTTAAAGAAATGTTTAGTTTTTTCCCTGTAACTTAAAAGCTATATAAACTATAGTGAAACTGTATATTGCAAAAAATTAAATATAGTTGGTTATTTGTGTTCCATATGAGCGATTACAGGCTCTGGGGAACCTCTAGTTTATGTTTGTGTACATTAAATAATATTTTTTTTGTTTGTATAGTGTTTAAAACCATTTTCTGCAATTTTTCAGCTATACCATGTAATCAGAGTAAGACCAAAATTAAAAAGGAAACTTTAAATGTTTGTACATACTGTTATATTCTATAGCAGGTAGAAGCCTTTTGGACAATTTTTATTTTGGATTTTGTCAAATGTAACTTGTTCAGGTTTTGGTGTGACTTAAATACTAGTATTGGTTGTTGGAGTTTAAACATCAATCAATAATATTAATAATGTATGAAATTGTTAAAATTGTTTGTTTTTTCCACACCACTCTCAGCAATTTTTCAGCTATATCGTGGCATCCAGTTTTTATTGGGAGAGGAAGCCGGAGTACCTGGAGAAAACCCTCGACCTTCACTAGGAAAACTGGCAATTCTTGTCAGTTAAGATAAAAATTGAGTACACTCTGCCCACAGTGAGACTCAAACCAGCAATCTCAGTGTTGACAGACCTTGTGATTAATAGTAGGTTAACTATCTTAACCACTCAGAGGCCTCTTTATAAAATAATAAAATCTTTAAGATGTAAATGCTTTAAAAGATAGTACTGCTAAAAAACTTTGCATAACTTCAAATAATGAACCAATACAAACAATCTAAATTTAAATTTGACACTAACTTTAAGTTATTTTGTCATCATATTTAATATCACGACTACTTTTTCAGGTACGGTTATGAAAGGCAGAGTTGTATAGAAGCTTTACAAATCAATGATGGAGATGTTGGTTCAGCCTATGAATATTTGTTTACACAGTGTTTCTTTAATGACCAAACCAATTTAGAAGATGGTGAAATTACTGCCAGAGAAAAAATATTAATTGAGAGTGGTGTAACTTTAGACGATGTTAAAGAACAAAGAAATGAGGAGATGACTGCCCTGCAATCTATTTATGAAGATAATTTCACAGAAAAAATACAGCATAGAGTTTGGACTCTGAAATTTGAATGTAAAATGTTAAGAGATTTAGTCTTTAAACCAGACAAGTCAGATAAATCTGAAGTGACCTCATTCAAATCTCAGGAAATATGCAAATTTCATTTAAAAGGTGCATGTAGATTTGGAAGTAGGTGTAAATATGCCCATGACATACCAAATAAAAACATCCAGGAAGTGGATGATAGACATTTAAAACAAGAAGTTGATACACATTTTGAACTCGATTTAAGATTTAATAAAAATAACATGTACCCTTGGGAACCCCCTATAATAGGATTTTCTGCCATAGATCCAAATTTCCCTCCCTATATTTCTTTAAATATAACAGAACACATGTATAAAGAGGCCAAAACACTGTCAGAATCCCAGTCACCTATTGTGTTCTCCTTAGTTAGTATGTTAGAAGATGAAGTTTTGTTGCGAGAACTTGTTGAAAAAATGCCATTAGAATCTAGTCTTCCGCCATTGTCAACTGCACCTTGGAAGCAAAGAGAACTTTCTGATCAGGAAATTCCAGTAGTAAAAGAGATCTGTGCCAGTAAAGATCCTGTAGATTCAGAAACTAATGGGGAAGAAACTGAAGCTATGATAAGGATGGTGGAATCAGACTTACAAGATGAAATAGATGTCAAAGTTGAGATTAAAAGGTCAACATCTAGAGATTCTGATGATACTAATACTCAGAATCCTGCTGAAGTCTTGAAGCAGAATAAAAAGCTAAAGGAGGATTTTGTTAGGAAACAGGTAATTTGAAACTCCCTACTCAGATTTATTTTCCAAAACTAATAAATATAAGGTCATGTTTTACATGTAAAAAGTTGTAATTCTTGGTAAATCATGACATATTAATATCACAACATTTTTGAGTTTTTGAATATTTATTCCCCTTAAAATTTCCTCTATAGACAGAGTGTTTGGGTTGATTAATATTGCAATTGTCGAACCATTTAAATCTGATTTTTTCTCTTGAAAAAGAGAAAGGTAAAACTATTAAATGAGAAACAAAACCTTTTAACAATGTACATGTAGATTTTTAATAACTATAATAAAACATTTGCTATTTTTAGAACATGTCTTCATACAAAACTATGAAGTCACAGAGGAAGAAATTACCAGTATGGGATAAACAGGATGAGATTCTTTCAGCAGTCAATGGTCACCAAGTCACTGTTATAAGTGGTATGACAGGGTATGTTTTAACACAAAATGTAAACTTTGACTGTAGCATAATAATGCGAAGTAAACGTAAATGTATCACAGATATATACATACATAAGTATGGAACTGCAGCCTGTATAATTTACGGTAGCTTTTGTTACGGGTAAGGAATTGAAGATTCAGACACCATTTTTGGTACGGATTAAATGGTTTGGTAATATTTTAATTAAATGCAATGTGGGCCTTTCACTCATTATAGATAATAATAATTGGTTCAGTTTGGACAGGTTTCATACGAAATAAAAACGGGGTATTTGTACTTTTCAAAGAAATATATTCCAAACTAGGTAAGTAAGTCAACATGTTGGTGTAGTTCTTAACAAGTGTTTTTTGTTCTTGCATACATTGTGTAGTAGGTTTATTGTTTTGTCATATTATGAAAAACTTGAAGCGATAAGCTGGTTTTCTGTCTTTAATCATCTTTAATATGAACTGTGTGCAATACATGTATTAGAACTGATGTATGTCACTGATGTTTTTTGTCAGGTGTGGTAAGACAACACAGGTACCTCAGTTCATATTGGATTCCTTTCTTAAAGGAAAAGGTTTACATATATGTAATATTCTCTGTACACAACCAAGAAGAATTTCAGCAATGTCTGTGGCAGAGAGAGTTGCTAATGAGAGGGCTGAAAAACTTGGTAAAAGTGTAGGATATCAAATCCGATTAGAGAAAGTCCAGGTAAATATTTGTTTCATATTTCCTGATGAGATCTGTTTCATTTTAAGCATCAGATTTATTTATGTTTTTGTATTTTGCATGAAAAGGTTAATATTATACTTAATTATTCAATTTATTACAATGTTTGCATAAATTGTGCATACTGTTATGTATTTAAAATACAGAGTGCATGTGTAAATTGTTGTAAAATTACTTTTAATTGTAAAAATAACTATTTTTTTGTATCACAATTTATTATTATTATAGCTTTCCCAAATTTGTTTGTTTGTTTGATGGTGTTTAACACCAATTTCAGCAATTTTTCAACTATATCATGGCATCCAGTTTTTATTGGGGGAGGAAGCCCGAGTACCCGGAGAAAACCCCGGACCTGCAGTAGGAAAACTGGCAATCCTTGTCAATTAAGATTGGAGTCGAGTACACCCTGCCTTCCCAAATTTGTATGTTTCCAATAGATAAAACAATCAAAATGACCAGTGTCCTGTGAAACTATATCTTTACTTCCAGTCTGGTATGACAAGGTTATTGTTTTGTACGACTGGTATAGTGCTGAGGAGGTTAGAAGGTGATCCTAAATTAGATGGTGTTACGCATATCATTATTGATGAAGTCCATGAGAGGTCACAAGAAAGGTAAATACTGTGTAATGGAGGGATATACTGGGGAAGAAAGGTACATGTTGTGTAAGAAATTTTTATACTGTATAAGAAAGGTACTTCTCTAATTCTATCTTTATATTCAAACCACTTGACCAAAGTGGAAAAAAATATTGTTCACTACTAATGAAGATGTGGTTCTCATTTGTTGATTTGTTTAACATCATTAAAAAACAACTTTCAATAATTGCCTTTTGATTGAACACATTTTACATACAAGATAAAATAGTCCTATAAAATATAACTATAAAATTTATCGTCACATACAAGAGAAAATAGTCTTATCAGTAACGATAAAACTTATAAAAAAATGATAAATCTGTATTAAATATTTATGCCCGTTATTAAAGTATATTAGTTTGATATGTTTATTGAAAATCTTGTTCTATAAAAGAAATATGTAACTAAATTTAGCATAGTTATTAGTCAAGACCATCAAATTGGGATTGGGAGAATTATGTCTCCCCTTCATGGAAGGAAAACATTTTGTTTTACCATGAGTTCATCTTATTCTTATTCTTTTTCTTATTCTAATTCTTCTTATTCTTCTCAGCGAAACTTGTCCAGGCCATAACTTTTTTGTCTTTTGACATAGGCCTTAGATATTTGGTATGGAGGTAAGTCACTACAATCTGATGTGTTGCATACCAGATTGGGTGACCTTTGACTTTAACCTCAAGGGCATTTTTGATGATATTTTGGACCATAGTCTTGTCCGGGCCATAACTTTTTTGTCTTTTGACATAGACCTTAGATATTTAGCATGTAGGTAGGTCACTACAAGCAGATGTGTCACATACCAACACTTTGTAGGTAGATAGAACATTGTTTTAGACCTCCAATGATTGCCAGGATTCATGGTGAAAAAAAATCGTATCCAACAATTGATGAAAGTATGAGTAATGATAGTTTTCTGTCACAATATTGTCTCTAACAATCCAGGATAAGCAGACCTTTTACACCCCCCCCTTTCCCCCTAAAAAAAAATCACCATTGTCATCTTAACAACATTGTAATTTTTTTATAGAAACACAATCACAACATAGTTCCAGATAAAAATTAATACAAAATTTTCATATGTCGGGGAGACATCAGTTTTAGTAATGTAAAACAATTCTAGTTTGCATTTGATTTCAGAAATTTGCTTACTTTTAATATTAGAGAAACAGAATCTTAAAGAAGTACATTTGGGTTATTGAATTTCTACAATTTCAATAGTAATATTATGGAATTTTAAATCCTTGGACTTGCAATTCTAAAATTTAACTTTCTCAATTAGAGAAATCCAATAATGCACTCGTACCAAGGTAAGATCCTATGTAATAAAGGTCTATATTGTGGATTTATTTAATTTCCTGGATGCCAGTTCCCTGCTTTGATATTTGACTGACACATGATTTCATAATTTTTTTATAGAAAAAGTATTGTTAATATATATTGTATCACTTTAACTAAGACAACCAGTAGTGCCATCTTTCATTCGTGTATTTTATTGAATTTTATAACAACATGCCTGTATTTCTTAAAGCACACTGAAATAAAAATCCATACTGCAGTGTGATTTTGTTTATTGCTGTATATAAACATCAAAATTGGCTACAAGGATTTAAAATCAAATAAGCTTTTTTCAAGAAATCTATGTTATCTTTATTTTTGTTAGTTATGGTAACAATTTGTTGTTGTTACATAAATTTTTTAACAAAGTGTTTCTAAATGCTGGACTTATTTTTTCAGTGATTTCCTGATAATGTACCTGAGGGATGTATTATACACAAGGCCAGATTTAAAGATTATACTGATGAGTGCTACATTAAATTCTGACCTGTTTTCTGCATACTTTAATGGCTGCCCTGTCATTGATATTCCTGGTAAGTGTAATCTATAACTCCATATCAAAGTACATGATAAATGCTTGAAACAGGGTTTAATATTCAGGCACCTTTAGCAGACAGGTTAACTTGATTGTTTTTTGGTTGATTGTCATTTATGCCACTTTCAGCCATTTTTCAGCTATAAAATCTAGCATTTATTGATAAGGAAGCTGGAGTAAAGGTAAATGATATAAAAAAATGATACGGACCACAATTGACCACGTAACCATAGCTGTTGTCCTCGATGTCCATTGATTGGAGCAGACCTCAGTGATGTTTGACAAACATCTGAAATACTATTTGAGTAACTAACTTTTTTAGTTCAAATCTGTTAACATTGACTCAAAGTAAAATAATATATTTTTTTTGTATCATTAATTAGCAATACATTGATTTATAAAAGGTGTATCTCTTGGTCAAAAATAAAATTAATCAGTAACTTCAATTATGTGTTGGATACCTTAATTTTTGTCTCGCCTGCGACGAAAGTCGCTGGAGGCGAGACATATGTATGGGAATCCGGCGGCGGCGGCGGCGGCGGCGGCGGCGGCGGCGGCGGCGGCGTAAACACTTGACATCTTGCTTCATATCTTTGTAAGCCCAAGCCCTAGGTCCATCAAATTTGGTCCAGAGGTAGCTTATGATGAGTACTTGCCAGTCAGTCACCTGTCACCTGACCTTGACCTCAATTTCACGGTCCAGTGACTACGTTAAAGTTTTTGGGTTACGACAGTTCCTCTGTAACTATGCATGGTAGGATGACAAAATTTGGTGTATAGGTTGCTGATGACTAGTACATGACTGTCTGGTAGGTGTCACCTGACCTTGACCTCAATTTCACGGTCCAGCGACTACGTTAAAGTTTTTGGGTTACGACAGTTCCTCTGTAACTACGCATGGTAGGATGACAATATTTGGTGTATAGGTTGCTGATGACTAGTACATGACTGTCTGGTAGGTGTCACCTGACCTTGACCTCAATTTCACGGTCCAGCGACTACGTTAAAGTTTTTGGGTTACGACAGTTCCTCTGTAACTACGCATGGTAGGATGACAATATTTGGTGTATAGGTTGCTGATGACTAGTACATGACTGTCTGGTAGGTGTCACCTGACCTTGACCTCAATTTCACGGTCCAGCGACTACGTTAAAGTTTTGGGGTTACGACAGTTCCTCTGTAACTACGCATGGTAGGATGACAATATTTGGTGTATAGGTTGCTGATGACTAGTACATGACTGTCTGGTCGGTGTCACCTGACCTTGACCTCAATTTCACGGTCCAGCGACTACGTTAAAGTTTTGGGGTTACGACAGTTCCTCTGTAACTATGCATGGTAGGATGACAATATTAGGTGTATAGGTTGCTGATGACTAGTACATGACTGTCTGGTAGGTGTCACCTGACCTTGACCTCAATTTCACGGTCCAGTGACTACGTTAAAGTTTTGGGGTTACGACAGTTCCTCTGTAACTACGCATGGTAGGATGACAATATTTGGTGTATAGGTTGCTGATTAATAGTACATGACTGTCTGGTAGGTTCCACCTGACCTTGACCTCAATTTCACGGTCCAGTGACTACGTTAAAGTTTTTGGGTTACGGCTGTTCCCCTGTAACTATGCAGGGTATGGTGACAATATTTTGTATACAGGCCGCTGCTGATATTTAATGCTATTTACGTAATGCTTATGACGAAATTTATTTTCGTTACTGATGCGGAATGCAGGCGAGACGTTTTTCTGTGTCCACACTTGTTACATTGTAGGTAAAACCTTCCCTGTAGACCAGTATTTCCTGGAGGATGTTTTAGACATGACCAGGTTTGTTTATTAAATCTTCACCACACAAGGTATGGATGAAACCATCCAACAATATGGCTATTAGATGGATCGGCATATTTGTTGAACATTGCCTACATTTTGCTAGTTGATTTCACATAATGAAGCTAGATTATTGTTAGCATACTGGGGTGACGACTAGAAATAGCACATCATCAAAACTAATTTTCGTAATAATTGGCTACTGTTTTATTATAGAGTCGGGGGTAGATAGTGGTCCTCATGTCCGTCCATCCGTCCGTCCGTCTGTCCGTCCATCCGTCCGTCCGTCCGTCCACATTTGGTTTCCGGATGATAATTCAAAAAGTTTACATCCGATTTAAATGAAACTTTGGGATATTGTCATATATCAGGTTGGTAAGAAGCCTATCGATTTTGGGGGAAATCCGTCAAATTTCAAGGTCACAGTCCACGAAAAACGTTAGAAATTTTAACATAAAAGTTGTTTCCGGACAATAACTCAAAAAGTTTGCATCTGATTTGAATGAAACTTTGGGATATTGTTATATATCAGGTTGGTAAAAAGCCTTTTGATTTTGGGGGAAATCCATCAAATTTCAAGGTCGCAGTCCACGAAAAACGTTATAAATTTTTACAAAAAAGTTGTTTCCGGATGATAACTCAAAAAGTTTGCATGTGATTTGAATGAAACTTTGGGATATTGTTATATATCAGGTTGGTAAGAAGCCTATCGATTTTGGGGGAAATCTGTCAAATTTCAAGGTCACAGTCCACGAAAAATGTTAGAAATTTTTACAAAAAGTTGTTTCTGGAAAATAACTCAAAAAGTTTTCATCCGATTTTAATGAAACTGTAAAATATTCTTATATATTTTGTTGGTAAGAAGCCTATTGATTTTGGTGGAAATCCATCCAATTTCAAGGTCACAATCCACGAAAAACGTTTGTCTAGTTTTATTAGAAAACATCAAAATGTTCAACACAAAATAGTCAAAATTTAATCATGTGACTTGTACAAGGGAGATAAACCAAACACAAGGATCCCAATCAAATTAATCCCAAAGACAGGTCAAACAATTCACCAAAAAATCATTAAAAATTATATGGCAGTATTGTACCAGTTAAAAAGACCAGTAACCCTGCCTCTATTCCACAACAACATGGTTACATATTTATTGACTCTTGATCCTGTGAATCTATTGTTTCAGATAGTTATAATACTGGTGGTATTAAATATTCGAGTATGCATTCAACATCCATTTAAATGAATGCATAATCAGAGTGGTGTCATATATATACTTATGTGAAAGAACTCTTGCAACATAATTCTTTTTGAGTGGTAATAAGATGGCCGACTGGATTTCCAAATTTTCTCACACATGAACCCTGATGGCAATCAAAACACCCATTCATTGACCCATCACATTACCATATGATTTTATATCCTTGATTTAACATAAATTTTTATTTGCTAACATGTTCTTATCCTTAATACAGTAGAAACAGTTTGTTAGACCACATGAATTTGACTCCATCTCATTTGCGGCAAAATAGGGTCACAGAAAATGAAAATAAATTATCCAGAAAATGCATGAATTATTAGTATTTCATGGGGTTGCTGCCCTTTAACGAAACGTGCTAGAAATGTAAACAATTACTCAAACTCAAATAAAAACAACTATTAATAAACGTTATTTAAATATTATTTTACTTAAACACAAAGTAAAGTTATAGTGTTTACTGTTTTAAAACATTAGGTGAAACAAAATTTCCGGATTATTTAATGTGAGGTTCAGACTTTGTGTTTTAATTATGTTTATTTACTAAAAGATAGCTGCAGTGGTGCTTGAAAAAAGTGAAAAAAACGGTGTTGTAGTCCAAGAAAGGATTTTCTGTTGCAAAATTATTGATCGATCAAAAGAAGCAATTCCATAATGTTGAAGAATAATTGTCCATGAGAACAGAGAACATCTGCAGGCATAGTGACAGTTAAAATTACCTGTTTTAGTAAGGGGGTCAGAATACATTTTTATGCCCCCGTGACGACATGTCGGGGGGCATTAAGTTTTACTCATGTCCATCCATCTGTCCGTACGTACGTACGTCCGAATGAATTTCCATCAAGTTTTTCTCAGAAACCTTACATGAGAACAATTTGAAATTTGGCAGGGTGGTTCAGTATCACAAGTTGTACGTCCTAAGTGACTTTCAGACCTGTCGGACAACTACTTCCTGTTTGGGACGTCATTTGTACATAAATACGTCCGTCCGTTTGTATGAATTTCCGTCAAGCTTTTCTCAGAAACCGTACATGAGAACAATTTGAAATTTGGCAGGTTGGTTCAGTATCACAAGTTGTACGTCCTAAGCAACTTTCAGACCTGTCAGACAACTACTTCCTGTTTGGGACTTCATTTAGCGGGGGCATCCGTGTCCCATGGACATTCTTCGATTTTTTGTGTGTTAGACTTCGTTCGTGACACATTTTTTGTGTGTCTGGCCGTATTTAGTCCCAAATGAGATCAAGTCAAATTATTGTTAACAACAATGTAGTTACTGGGTAGACATAAAACATCAATTAATTAATTGAATCAGAACATAAGAGCTACAATGTTACTGTTAAATATTAGTGTTTTCAGTAGACAACTTTACTGTTACAGATTTGTTATGGATGAGAAGTCCCCCTATGCCAGACCACTACAGAAATCTAATGCTACATTTAAATATAGTATGGTGTATGATGATGAGTTTGAATGTATAAACAACGACCCTTCTAAACCTGCTGCTGACCATGTAAAGGATGAAAATCTTAGTGTCAAACAACTAAAGATAAGATATGCAAGTAAGAAAAATTCTACAATTGATTTTTTTTTTGCAAACCCAAGGATGTAATCTAATTTTAAACTATTTTTTTTTTGCATCATTCTAATGAGGTTTATTTTAGTTGAACTACTGCCTGTAGGAAACAGCTGTAATTGTTTCCTGTATGCATGAATTTAGATTATTGCAGTAAGTACTGTATGGGGTGGAAAGTAACATAGTTTTTAGTGTTTATAGTGTTTATTCATGACTATTGTACTTGAGGTCATGGTTTTTTTGGGGGTTTTTTTTAATAAGAAGCAAGGCTTTACACTACACTACTTTAATCATGACTAAATGTTTAATAGAAAGGAAACTTTTCTTTTCAGTTGCATAGCTCTCATGATTTAAATTCTAGAATGAAAGTATAATACTGGGAGGGTTCCCAGTCCTCGACCCACAGAGCAGCCCAGCGCATTCCTTTGGTGGCGGAAAGGGGAGACCCTCTCATTAAGGGTTGTCAGGTCATTATATGGAAATCCTGGCAGCGGACCATAGTGGGTGACCTGTTTGGAGAGTGCCACGCTCCTTGCACGACAAAGACCCCTTTCGTAGATTTAAAAAAGAGTAGCTCATTGTAGCCGCTACAAAAGGCTTAATTCTCTGCCCTTACCCAATACTCCATACTTTTTCAGTGGCAGTCAAAATTTTGTTCCCTATGTCCCATCCCACCCCTTTTTCCGTTGATTTATTGTTTGTTAACTTGTTTTTGTCATGAATACAGCTGAAATACTGTGCGCTGGACATAAAACAAACACCCAATCAATTAATCAATCTAATATGATACATGCTTTTTGTTGTAGGTTACAGTAAATTAGTTTGTAAGACTTTGTCCTTGATGGATATGAGCAAGATAAACTTTGACCTTGTTGTGTCATTATTGGAGTTTATTGTGGAAGGAGAACATGAGGTAAATATGTAGGTCATGAAGATTATTCTTCTCAAATAGTTTTGTTTTCTTTTTATAGATTAAGTTTATTACTTCGAGGCCAAGGGAAGGGGGCTTTACCTCATATTAAACTAAGTTTTACAGTAGTGAGGCCAAGGGAAGAGGAATTACCTCATATCCTACCAAGTTACACAGTTACTGTAATAATATTCATTGTTATGTCCTTTTTTATTGGTCTACTGTTATTGTTCATGAACCAGGTTTTCAACGTAAAACCTGCTTATTAGATTTGGGTTTGGCAGGCTAACGGGTGCGTGTTTGGGCAGGTGGCTTCAAACCGAGGGATTCTGGTCACCAATTTCAGTTTCAATTATTCTGAAATGGGTGTAATATAAGGAATTTACACCAACCAATTTATTATTGTGGAGAAAATCAAAATATACTCAAATGTAGCACGAATGGACCGCCACAAAATGTACTTACTGCACTTATAGAATTTTGCTTTTAGTTCCCTCAAGGATCAATTTTAGTGTTTGTTCAAGGATTTACTGACATTCAGACATTACTGGATCTCCTCAATACAAGTCCTGTATTTAGTTACAGAAACCAAAAAAAGTAAGTTTGAACTGTAATGTAAATGTTTAATGAACATCAAATTTCTATTTAGAAGTGAACAGTGGCTTTTGCCATTTGTGTGTGTGTGTACATATTGAAATGTCTCATCCATGTGATAACATTGAATGCAATTAAAATTGAAGTCTATTCTTACTGAAAAGAGGTCTTTCATTGTTTACTTTTCAGTCAATATAGATGTTTTGTTCAAAGTAATTTGAATCTTTCTTTCTGTTCACCAATTATTACAAGTTTTTAATACCTTAGACATATTTTTGTATAAAACTTTTCTATAATCGAGTAATTTAAAGTGGTAAAAATATAATTAAGTGACATTACAAACATGTTGTAGTTTATTAGTCATCATTTAATTTTGATTAGGTATAAAATAGTTCCACTACATTCCTCCTTGTCAAGTGAAGAGCAGCAGATAGTTTTTACGTAAGTAGATAATGTATCTTTACAGATTTATTAATTCAATAACGATGAATGTTGTTGCATATCATAGAAAACACTTGGTCATTAATGTTAGTTTATTTGGGTTCTCTTGCTTCCTTAAGCATTGCATATGGTCTCTATCAAATACAGGTATTTGAAAACTTTAGCAAAAATCAATCCAACATATACAGGTTATATTTATTACCTTAAATGACCAGATATTCAGGAGAAAATTACATACATATGTTTTTATACCCCCCCCCCCCCCACACGAAGTGGCAAGGTATTATGTTATACCCTCAGTTTCGTTTGGTGTCTGTCCATCTGTCCGTCCCCCAAAGGTTTCCAGATGATAACTTGAAAATGCCTCAAGGGATTTGAATGATATTTTTCACAGCTGTTCAGTACAATATAAAATACAGGTCAAGTTCAATTTTCAGGATGATCCGAAAAATATGAAATTTTATGGTCTAAGAAAGATAACTCATTTCTTTCTGTCTCTATATACTAGTATATAGTGGATGTATAGTATATACAGTATAGTATATATACAAATATATTTAACTATTGATGAATATCTTGGCGGGGTATCATTTAATGTCCCATTAGATGCCCTATTTTTAATATTAATATTGATGAATAGGTTCAGTAGATTCTTACAATTGCTTTTTTGAAATGACCTTGTGATCTACCACAATAGATAAAAATTATATGTCTTTTCACAAATGGAGCACAGCCAAATGAGCAAAGAGACATTATAAAGCTTTATCAGAAGTGGAGGATCACACTGTCTTTCCCAAAAGTGCATGAAAGTACCTATTTCTTCCATAAACCAACAACTTTGACATAGCAATATCGTATAGACTCACCATTGTTTAAGACTCCATTATCTCTCACATATGATCAGAATGCCCTAAAAAAGAAGATGAAACGACAGTATAAGTATAACAACATTCTTATTCATGCATTCCGAGTGCATGACACAACAAATACAGATGCCTGCATGTGAGATTATCTGTACTGGGTCATCTGTACCAGAAACCGCCCATTTATGGAAGAATTTGGTTCCTCTTGTATACTGTTTCATTGGTATTCTTTCAGCTCAGTGACCCAGCACTCAAGGATCCCCATAGTAAATATTGCCCATCACAGAATTATACAATGTGATTAATGTAGCAGTATAAAATTTTTATTTTCTTTTGAAGTATAATGCCTTAACTATTTAATAAACTGAAAGTTGCTGAATATTGCAATATAATAATTTTTTAGAAAACCTCCTGAGGGAGTCACCAAGATCGTCATAGCAACTAATATTGCTGAAACATCAATTACCATTGATGACATTGTGTTTGTAATTGATGTTGGAAAAATGAAAGAGAAAAGGTAACGATCTGAACATTAGTTGCATGACTTGGAAACTGTTTACAATTAAGAGCATTTGGTTAAATTATAAAATGCAAGTTTGCAAGTTAATCTGTTTGATCCCTAGATTTTCTGCTCAGTGAAATCCTGGTGTCATTGAACCATAAATTTCCATCTATGACGTCAATGGTTTTTTTTAATATATATAAATATGACTGGAATATTTGAAAATGATATAGTGGTTACCTAGATTGTAATTCATGTTAAATAGAGTTATTTCTTTCCAGTTAAAATGTTAGCTATTTATTCCCTTTGCTATTGAACATACATGTAATTGTTCTTTAAATTACAGTCTAAAGATACTGAATTTATACATGTTTCTTTCAAAGTATGTTGATAACATTAAATACTTCGTTCTATTTCCTACATGTATAGAATTTAACAGTGCTAAAGTTCTTGTTTCTTTGATTTTAAGTGTATTTAAAAGATTTTTTAAAGCAAAATTCTATATCTCCTTTTGTAGATATGATCCCTGTAGAGGTATGGAAAGTTTAGATACTGCCTGGGTATCTAAGGCTAATGCATTACAAAGAAAGGGTAGAGCTGGGCGTGTAACCCATGGTGTCTGCTTCCACTTGTTTACAAGTCACAGATATCACAACCACCTTTTAGAACAGCCAGTCCCAGGTAATTAATCTAAAATTAAATGATTTTTGGCTGGATTTCACAGAGTGAAAATCCGGGTTATAGTATGGTGAATGTTGGGCGGGCGGACTGGGAAAAATTTTTGTAACAGTTTTCTCAGCAACTACTAATCACATTCTCTTGAAATTTGGTATGCAGCATCAGCATGACCTTCCAATAACGTGGGATTGGATTTCAGGTCTGTGACTCACCTTCTTCCTGTTAACCGACTTAGTTAGTTTTTAAAGAAATCGGCCATTTCTGTCTTTGATGGATTTTTTTCTTTCTTTATTCAATTACCCCAAAATCACTAATGCAATGCATGTATCAAATGCATAGTCTGCCCCTTTTCGTTTATTTTTCAAAAACTTTCGAGTGCATCAAGTTTGCATGGAGGGGCAGAGTGTAGGTATGCTAATATGCATAGTGATAGGGAAGAGTTTTGTTTGACCTCGGAAGGAGTAATGGGAAAAAAGTACCACTAGCTCTCATTTCCTTTTAGAAAGCCTACAGTACAAAAATTTAGTGAAAAGGCTGACACACTTCAAGATTTTTTTTTGCCATTTTTTTTTAAACATATAGCTCAACAGGTAATGGAAATGTAGATTATTTCTGAAAGTGGAAAATATGAAATCATTAAGTTGTCAACACGCTCTTTGGTCATTTCCTAATTATTCTTATGTCTTAAAGAAAAACATTAGGAATTTTTGAATAAAATATACAATAACTGCACTTGAAATAGATCAATATGAGGTTTTATGGAACAGGGTAGAATAACATTGAATGAGGTGAAGTCAAGGTCAGAATTGTTGTATCCTGCTAATTAAAACCTCATATTGATCATGTACAAATGTACTACTTGTTTTACATGTATTACTTAATATTGAGCCGTCAAATTGGAATAGGCAGGAACTTCTTTTTTTATTATACCCATAGTTTCATTGAAATTTGAAATAAAACTATTAAATCATTCTTAATTTTAATATCACAAGAAGAATCCAACAATATTTGGTAATTTAACTGTTATTTCTGATAAAAATGATAAGCAAAGGCCAATTCTTCTTAGTACCAAACCATATTGCACTCTCATGATTTGATTGGCTATTGAAAGTGCAATATGGTTTTTTATTGGGTAGAATGGGTTTGTTCTTGTTTTTTTTAAATATTGTTTAATGCAACTTTCAGCAATTGTTCAGGTATATCATGACATCCAGTTTAATTGGTGGAGGAAGCCAGAGTACCAGAAGAAAACTTCACCTTTGGTGGAGAAACTGGCAATTCTGGTCAACATTTTAGTCAAGCATACCCTGCTGCAGTGAGAGATGAACCCACAACCTCAGTGTTGACAGGCCACTTGATCATTTTTAGATGAAAAACTACCTTAACAACTTGGCCACCAACGCCCCAAGTAGAATAGGTGTTTTGTTAACCATATGATAGGAAATGGAATGTCAAATGTATTGGTTTGGACATAATTTGTAAAAAAAAAGTGGAAGGATTTTAAAAATATTTTCAACAATTCATTTTTTTACTCAGATGAAGTGACTGAATGCAAACTATTAAAAAAATCATTGTGTTTGAATTAAACAGATATCAAATGTTATTAATTTAGAAAATTTCTTTTCAGAAATACAAAGAGCACCATTGGAACAAATTGTCCTGAGGATAAAAATGTTAGATATATTCCATAAACAGTCTGCTAAGGTATTTATACATCCCACATCCTAAAAGCACTTTCTAGTTTGATTATCTTGATCCACATATATAAATGAAGAAGTATAAATAATAAATAATAAATGAAGGAAGACATTTTGTTTTAATCTGATTTTTTTCTCCTCGTCTTATTATTCTTCTCATACTTCTTGCACTTGTTTTCATTCTTCTGAGCAAAGTTGTCTGACCTGTAACTTTTTTGTCTTTTGACGTAGGTTTTAGATTGTGTACATGTGGATGTATCACCATAAAAGGGTGTGTCACATATCATGATTACTTTCATATCAACTTGGCCTATGACCTCAAGGTCAAATTTGTTAATTTTATATTGAAAGTTTGTCTGGCTTATTTTTTTGCATTTTGACCAAGGCTTACATATTGTACATGTGGATAATTACCATGAGACAGTGTGTATTGAATCATGATTTCTTTTATATGACCTTGACCTGTGACCTCTAGGTCAAATGTATGTACCATATTTAGGGTCGTATTGTCCGCGGTCTTTTTCTTTTAATCTAAGTTGGAAAGGAATGGTGCGGATTATACATAAATACAGACTCGATAGAGTGTGTTTCGTCCCGTTGAATGTTGTCAATGGCGGTCGCCATTTTGTTGTTGTCTCACCTGGGACGAAAGTCACTGGAGGCGAGACATCTTGCTTCATATATTTGTAAGCCCAAGCCCTAGGTCCATCAAATCTGGTACAGAGGTAGCTTATGATGAGTACTTGGCAGCCAGTCACCTGTCACCTGACCTTGACCTCAATTTCACGGTCCAGCGACTACGTTAAAGTTTTTGGGTTACGGCAGTTCCTATGTAACTACTCATGGTAGGATGACAATATTTGGTGTATAGGTTGCTGATGATTAGTACATGACTGTCTGGTAGGTGTCACCTGACCTTGACCTCAATTTCACGGTCCAGCGACTACGTTAAAGTTTTTGGGTTACGGCAGTTCCTCTGTTACCACGCATGGTAGGATGACAATATTTGGTATATAGGTTGCTGATGACTAGTACATGACTATCTGGTAGGTGTCACCTGACCTTGACCTCAATTTCACGGTCCAGCGACTACGTCAAAGTTTTGGGTTACGCCAGTTTCTCTGTAACTATGCATGGTAGGATGACAATATTTGGTAAATAGGTTGCTGATGAATAGTACATGACTGTCTGGTAGGTGCCACCTGACCTTGACCTCAATTTCACGGTCCAGCGACTACGTAAAAGTTTTTGGGTTACGGCTGTTCCCCTGTAACCATGTATGGTAGGATGACAATATTTGGTATATAGGTTGCTGATGAATAGTACATGACTGTCTGGTAGGTGTCACCTGACCTTGACCTCAACTTCACGGTCCAGTGACTACGTTAAAGTTTTTGTATTAGGACAGTTCCTCTGTTACTATGCATGGTAGGATGACAATATTTGGTATACATGTACAGGCCGATGCTGATATTTAATGCTATTTACGTAATGCTTATGACGAAATTTATTTTCGTTACTGATGTGGAATGCAGGCGAGACGTTTTTCTGTGTCCACACTTGTTGTGTTATATGCGGGATTTTTGTACTATTCTAACATGATTCTTTTACAAACTTTCATATAAATACGTTAAATTATTTTTAGTAATGTTATAATAATTATATAGGACGAATAAAAATTAAAACGGATACGAAAATAGCGGATGTGTAACCTGTATTGTATACAATGCAAATGGCGTCGTTATGTAACCTCAAATGTTTGAAGATCGATGTTTTGATTGCAATCATTAAGGGATTAAAATAAAACGTGTAATCTTTTTGTTTTCTTTATTTTCATTGATAAATGAAAGTTGACAAATTGTTTTGGTTTCGAAATGTGTGAGTATCCGTTTTAACAACGATCAAAATAGACGCTATGAGAATGCACTATTTTTTATTTAATTTATTACAATCACTAGAAATGAATAAAACTATAAACATAAATGATATTTTAAGAGAGAATAAATTACATATAACAGTAAGAAAGTTAAAAAGTGTGACCAAGTCAGACTCGATGTCTTCATCTTTAGACGTTTTTTGAAAATTTTTACCTGCGGATTGTACATGCATATACAAAATTTTCCCCAATTTTCTGGCCCAAGAAAGGGTTGCGCACAATACGTAAATGCGGACTATACACAACTTTTTACGGTAATTGTTATAGGAAAAACTTATCCAGCCTCTAACTTATTTTCTCTTCTGACCTCTGCCTTACTGTGTCATGCATTATGATAACCTTCATAAAAACTTGATCTTTGACATCAGGGTCAAATTTATGTAATTTTAATAATGAAAACTTGTCTGGTTTGTTACTGTTGCCCTAGACTGTACTTGGGGCCTTGGTGGCTGAGTTATTAAGGTAGTTTGTCATCTACTATTGATCAAGTGGCCTGTCAACACTGAGGTTGTTGGTTCATCTCTCACTGCAGCAGTGTGTGCTTGAGAAAAATGTTGACAAGAATTGCCAGTTTTCTTACCAAAGGTGGTGCTGAACAATTGATGAATGTTGTATTAAAAAATATTTAAAAAAAAACAGAAATTGAAAGCTCTTGAGTAACAATGAATTGACTGTTCCTGAAACATGCATTAAACAATAACTGTTTTATTAATACTGTCAGTGTGTTGTCTAATGGACACATTCTCAGTATAAATGTGATGGTGTTGTATCAGAAGCATTGATTTAAATATAATAATGATCTTTTTTGAAATATTGATTTGAAAATAAAAATAGTGTGTTGTTCTGCACAAATGACCAGACTGTCATGGAAGAACTGCCCATTGATATTGGGCTTGCAACAGTTCAAATCTTAAGTAGTGAAGCAGTTAATTGTTACTTCTAACTTTTAGAATAAAATTGTGAAAATTAGTTATAAATGCAGCATATGGAAATTTTATACTATATGTTAATGTATGTTTGTGTGCTTTGATGATTGAGTGCTGAAGAACTGTAACACGTCTATCAATGGTTAACTACTTAGACTTTATTTATCTGTTTACCATATTAAGTAAGATAATAAATTATGTGTACAGCCAACCCTCATTTTCTTGACTCCATCATACTTTTAAGTCCCAGCATTTGTTCATATCTACAATGAGAATTTTTGCACTGATGTCTTTCAAATATACGTCTGTACAATATTAACTCAACTGAATTCTGTCAAATTGAACTTTAGCCATATCTAATTTCAAACAGTCTTCATCCAACTAAACTTAGATTCCTGATTGGAAACCTTAATAGTCTGCTGTATGTTTTGTTACAGGAAGTCTTGGAACAGTTGTTAGAACCTCCAGAGGAGACATCTATTTTGGCTGCTACAAAACGTTTACAAGATCTTGGTGCACTGGATGAAAAAGATGTATGTTTCATTGCATTTTCATTGCAGTTAGTAAAATATAAATTTATCATTGACACTTAATATTGTTGTTAATATTGTTTTATGAAAAGATTTTATTTGTTTGTTTACATATATATGTTTATGGTGTATTCACAACAAAAATTCTTAGATTCTAGCATTCAACCTCATACAAAAAGCATGGAAAAGACAAAAGTTTTTTCTGACAGCACAAAATAGAAAAACCTCTAAATATAAACTGAATTATGCTTACAACACATATTATTACTTAAATTTAAAACCTTACAAAAGCTGCATTTGAATTGTAATTATTTCTAATTTTGTAATTTACAAAAAAAAATGTGTGGAAGTTAATTTGGATTATTTTATTAAACTTCAATGTACAACAAGTAACACCACAAAATTTTTGAATTCTCATACCTGTAGCATTTCAAAAAAAAATTAACTAACATACTGGCAGATCTTTAGAGATAACTCTACACCAAGTAATATAATGTCTTTTTTTTCAAATTTAGAATGACTCAGCATTCAGGGAATATACCTGAAAAGATAATTGGCTTTCTCATGATTGTAAATAATGCCACATGTGTTATTAACATACGAATGCTATATAGAACACATGCCCGTATATTGAAAGTGTATGGAGGTAACAACATAATTTTGCCATGTTTCTAGTGTTACCTTTGTAAATAGTGAATACATACATTTAAACATTTTGTAGGAGTTGACACCATTAGGTTATCACCTTGGTTCCTTACCTGTCGATGTAAGGTATGTATAAAGATAAAATCTTCAATCTTTGCCTGTCACTGTAAGTACCTATGTATTAGGATGCCATCTTAGAACCTTACCTGATCACGTAAGGCATGTACGAATTACCAAAAAGATAGCAATTTATGACATATACTCTGTAACTAACATGTTGAGTATACTATAGTAAAGGTATAGTTTATTTAGAGTTTAAAACAATTATACACAGTTCATACCTCTGTCGCCAGTATCTTGACAAAACATTCTTACTAGTTAAACAAATTTAGCTTTACAAATGATTTATGTTTAATTATTTAAGAGTTATTGAGTTCCACTCTTTTTACGTTTGGTAGATTTTGACAAAAGATTAGGCACATTGTAGTTGCTACATAAAGCTAAATTCTCTGACCCTATCCAACCCTCAATATTGTGTCTTTGGTAGTCACAGTTAAGTATATAAATTTTCCCATCCCATTTCACTAATTGATTTAGTCTGTGATTACTGTGTTTAGATCCTGAGTATAACTGAAATGCTGGACAGTTAGCAACCATTTAATTATTTAATGGCATAAATGCCAAAATGAATTTGAAAGAAATATAGGATCTTACATTGGTACGAGTGGATTATCGGATTTCTCCAATCGAGATAGTTAAATTATGGAATTTTAAGTCCGAGCCTTGGCTCGGACTTAAAATTCCATAATTTAACTATTGAGATTGGAGAAATCCGATAATCCAAGAGAACTAATGTAAGATTCTGTTTCTCTCATTTTAAAAAGAAGTAAATTTACGAAACGAAGTACAAATTCTCCCAACCACAACTTTACGTTCATGACGTGAATACGCGGTAATTTGAAGATGTTTTGTTTATGACGTCATGAGTTCTTATTGTGACGTTATTATTTTTAACCAATCAAATGGTGAGAACAACAAATTCACTAGTGATGAGAAATATTTTTTCCACACCTGTCAAGCGGTTGAAATATTACGTCAAAATTAGAGAAATATATAATTCACAACCAACAGGTCTCTGTGTGTAATTAGTAGACACTATTATTTCTATTTGGTTTCAATTACATATTTCAGTATTCAGATTTCATACCTGAGTTGCATGCTAATTATTTACAGTAGAAATACAGAAAGGGCAAAGAATGCAAGAAGTATACATTTTGTGTTTATTGTAGGATTGGAAAGTTGATGTTATTTGGTGCTATATTTAGATGTTTAGATCCTGCTTTAACGATTGCTGCATCGCTTAGTTTTAAATCTCCATTTGTAAGTACAGCATAATTACAATATATACAAGGCTTACTCCACTGGGGGAAGTGGGCAACAAAGCCAACTTTCTGGGACCTGAAGTCCCCATAAGGTGCCTTTAAAGCGAAATTCATCGCACCATCTTATTTTAGACACTCTCTGTCAAGTCATCCAGATAATTGACAGAAGATACTTGTATATCAGATTGAACTGATTTATTTCTCCTACTGATTAAATTTGTAATTCCTTGTATTTCTAATAAAAATAGCAAAGAATTTGTGTATTTAACTTTTACAAACGTTTTTAGGTCTTTCAAATATATCATGCGCTATTTGTTTATTTCTGGGATACATCTAATGACCGAAATTCAACAATGTGAAAAAATAGAGTACAACAGCCCTTAATGGAAAAATCGTAACCCTTTGATAAACAAACACCTTTACATTGGTCTCAAACTTAAAGTACTTCCAAAATATTGTCTGTGATAACAAGAAATTAATGACCTCAAATGGGTGTCCCATGAAGCTGTTTGGTTTCAGTACAGCTTTGGGTGTCCCATGAAGCTGTTTGGTTTCAGTACAGCTTTGGGTGTCCCATGAAGCTGTTTGGTTTCAGTACAGCTTTGGGTGTCCCATGAAGCTGTTTGGTTTCAGTACAGCTTTGGGTGTCCCATGAAGCTGTTTGGTTTCAGTACAGCTTTGGGTGTCCCATGAAGCTGTTTGGTTTCTGTACAGCTTTGTGCAAGTGGAAGTGTGCTGATCGAACAGAAGAATTATTTCTGGGTTTAATGTAATGTTATTCTATTTTTATTCTTTTGACATTTTCAAACAGATAAATATGACATGTTCATACAACTAGTTAGGAACTTTATGATGCACACTGAATGTATTATGTTTATGTCTACATCTATACAAATATTTTTTATTAAGTTTATCTTTATTTGTTATTTCCTTGTATTGCTACTAGAAAAAAAGAAGGCTTTTTTTCTATGATTTATGGTAAATGTATTTGCTGTTTGATGTTATTGCTTACCATAAATAGTAATAAAAACAAGGTTATGGTTTAAAAAGGGTTAAAAAATGGTTGGATATCATCCTGGAAAACCACCATTATTAACAATTCAATGTGCATGGAAGAAAAAAGTATGTAGCCACTAAGTAAAAGTATATTTATGTGGTCTCCTTGATTTCTTTCTGAAGTCTTCCTATCAGGGTCTCACTTCTCCCTGTTTGGTTGCCAGGGAGAAGTCACTTCTTCCTAATTTTTTAGAGTTTTTTGACCACTGAAATATATCATATTTTGGGGATTTCAGAATTTGTTGTTGTTGCTATACTCAAAATATTACCATGCCTCACATCTTGCTGCAAAGTCTTTTTATTTAAGGTATCTCCCTTTGGTAAGAAAGTAGAAGCTACACAAAAGAAACTGGAGTTTGCCACAGGAAACTCTGATCATTTAACAATGCTAAATGGTTATCAGGTAATTTCAGTCAACATTTAACATTTATCTCTGCTAAATGGTTATCAATTTTCAATTAATATTTAACAGAGCCAGCTAACAGTTATTAATTACAGAAACATGTAACGAAGCCATGCAGATTTGCAGAATTGTTGATATCCCCTGACATAAGCTATGGACCTTTTGTTATTATGTTTATCCATCATTCCTTTTGCAGCATATGTCTTTGGTTTCCCTTCATTCAATAAAAAAATATCTAAATAAAGTCTCCATATAGCTGGTTTTTCCTATCCTAATATTCAGTGTTACATTCCAGTTACAAGAGGTCTACTTATAATTTATCCTCTCTGTGTTTCTTCGCTGGCATTTGGGATATTGAACACATGATTTATTTTTAAATAATAAAGTAGACTATTCAGGTTGTTTGAGAATTTCAAAGTTTGAAAATTGACACTTAAATATTTTTCTAAATTAATCTTATTTCAAAAATGGTATGAACATAAGGCACAAATATTATGATTTAATTTATAAAATTATGTATTATTTAGGGTTGGTTAGATGCGAAAAAGAAAGGTCCCAGGGAGGCCTATTTGTTTTGTCAGGATAACTTTCTTTCACAGAAATCTCTTCAGGTATAGTATTTGTAATCTGAGTGTCTAATGAATAATATTTAAAAAGTAAACCTTGTTTGTACATACTGTTTTATCCTATAGCAGGTAGAAAGCTTTTTGGACCATTTTTAATTTGGATTTTGTCACTTGTAACTTGTTTAATGTTTTTGGTGTGACTTAAATATTTTTGCTTGAGTTTAAACATCAAATCAATCAATCAATCAATCAATCAATCAATCAATCAATCAATCAATCAATCAATCAATCAATCAATCAATCAATCAATCAATCAATCAATCAATCAATCAATCAATCAATCAATCAATGTGTATTCATTGATGTCATCAATAATGTATGAATTGTTTAGATTGTTGTTTGTTTGAAAGTATTTAATGCCACTGTCAGCAATTTTTCAGCTACATTATGGTGTCCAGATTTATTGGTTTGTTTGTTTGATGGTGTTTTAACGCAACTTTCAGCAATTTTTCAGCTATATCATGGCGTCCAGTTTTTATTGGGGGAGGAAGCCAGAGTACCCAGAGAAAACCCCAGACTTGCTGTAGCCAGATTTATTGGGGTAGAAAGTATAAATTCCTGGAGAAACACTAGACCTTTGGTAGGTCAATTAAGATTGAGTCGAGTACACAGTGAGATTGGAACCTACAACCTCAGTGTTGACAGACCATGTGATCAGCAGTAGATGAACTACCAAGCCCCCCCACATTGTTAAGACAACCTAGGCAAACTCTCATGTTCATATCGGATATCCTCTCTTTCAGGCAGGTTCAGTTTTTGATTAATCATGTTATGTAACAATAAAATGTGAAACTGACATGCATTTATGATGCAATTCATTTGGAAAATCGCATCAGAAACGTTGGCAACATAAATTTGAAATAATACCGTTCGTCAAAGAGCAAAATATTATTAAAAACACAAAATTTGACACCCCATATTATAATTAACTGTAAAATAAAAAATTCTCATTCACAAAGTATTACATAAATGATTTAAAATGACTTACCTTACAGAGGATCAATGAAAAAAAACGTCCATTCATTACGCCACTTTCCGGAAGAATGACGTTTACGCTAAAATAACCTAGCACACCATTTTTCACAGATCACTTCAACAAAAAAAAGTAGTTCCTTAAAAAATATGTCCTAAATTGACCAAAAATGCTCTTATTGAAAATTACCGATAAAAGGAATATAGGACATCATAGGCTCACCTGATATTTGCTGTGATAAAGTCTGTATCACAAACAAAATGTCCTATATTCCATATTTATCTAAAATCAAGTATGTATTTAGTCAAAATCTGAAAATATATCGATTGATACAACCTGTGTGATAAAAAACCTTGTATCATCTCTATATGTGATACAAGATGTACTTTTGTTGGAACTACTTCTTGACGTCACAATGAATGGTATAACCAATGATTCGTTGAATGACTTTCGTCCTATGAATGAAATATGACCTCATAATGCGTGTGACGTTAGGGGCTATATTTTATAAACAAATGCTTCGTTGAATGTTAAATTTTAAATTGTAAACATTCAGTTTTGTTCTGCTCTTTGTATACTTCTTAATTTTAGATAAACTTATTACATACATTTAAGTGTAGATATTTATGTACTGTATTTACTTTATTATTTTGATTCAGTTTTATCTCCAGTTGAAAGCTTCCTCAATTACATCTTTTTGTTTAACAGATGTTGGTCAGTTTAAAGCAGCAGTTTGTAGAACTACTTTCAGACATAGGTTTTGTTAAAGAAGGAATAACATACAGGGATGTAGAGAGAGCTGCCAGATATAGTTCAGATGGTGTCATAGAAATGACTGGAGTGGAGGTTTGATATTTTTTCTTACTCTCTGATGTAAACTGATCACAAGGAACATTCAACGAAAATTCACTTCATGTTGTTAATGACTACATGTGCTTATTCAATTAAAAGAGATCAAGTGAAATTTGTTAACACATTTCTTGTAAGCATGCAATGTAAACTTGTCATTCTTTATTAGAATCGTAACATCACTACTTAAACTTTTTATTAGATTT
The DNA here is from genome assembly GCA_944474755.1 of Limnoperna fortunei. Classification (NCBI taxonomy): domain Eukaryota; kingdom Metazoa; phylum Mollusca; class Bivalvia; order Mytilida; family Modiolidae; genus Limnoperna; species Limnoperna fortunei. The sequence goes on from OX104113.1 coordinate 39,588,939, forward strand.
GGATGGTCACTTAATCCTCTATCTTCACATAAGATGCAGACTAACTTTCTCCATGTTAGTTAGTCTTGCACCAGCCATGTTGCTTCCCTGTAGGTGTTCCTACTCTTGCTTTAACTTCTCATTTAAATCTGTTTTATTCATCACAATCAGTTGTCATTATTTTAGACAAGAAAATCTTGGAAACATCAAATACTCTAAAAAATTTTAATTTTCAGGCCAACAGTAATGTAACGAACCTGAAGTTAATATCAGCCATTTTAGTCGGAGCATTATATCCTAATGTTGTACAAGTGATGTCACCACATACCAAGTTTAATCAAAGTAGTACTGGTAAGTTACCATAGTGTTTTCTAAGTTATATTTATAGCACAGTCTTCATAGTTAGACAAATACACTTTTGAATGCAAAGCATGAGAAAGTGTATTTTTCTAACAAGGAATGCGGTGCTATAAATTACTTGTAACATGAATAAGCCCCTAGATTAATAATAGGTGATGAACAAGGAGGGTGGTGTTTATTATGGTGTGACTGATATTAGACCTATCAAATTAAAAGCTAATATTTGAAGTTTGTGCTATTGTTTTGCAGTGAAAATCTACATAAAATTTGACACAATTCAGGTGAAGTTTTTCTGTGCATCATTGGTTCTAATTGCAGTTGGTTATTGCATGGCCGTTTTTCCCTTGTGTTTAACAAGCACATGTGACCATTCATGCAATATTATTGAAGTATTTTATTAGAGCAACATTTGTTATTATACTGACATATATATTTTAATAAGACAATTAAGACAGTTGTTTGTCAAAAATTTTCTATGAAAGCAGACAACTTCCAGTTAGGGGTGGGACAATACAATTGTCGATCTGGTTAGCGGTGGGACAATACAATCAACTGGTCGACAATCTATTGCCTCATGTCTTATCAGAAATTTGTTCTGAAACAATTTTTTAACCTGCAAATTTTGTTTTCTCCTGCTTGCCCTTTTAAACAGATTTAACTGGCTTACAGAAAAAAATTATCAGTTTTATTTCAATATGTATTTGCAGTTTCGGTATAATAAAACAATCGTTGTCAAACACATTGTAAATAGAAAGAGGATCAAATGTTGCACGGATGTATAACTTTATTTGTAGTGATTTCAGTCAGATAACTATAGATGTAAATCAAAAGAAAAAATATTTCAAGTTAATCCAGTGTGGTGAAAAAAAAAGGGTCATGTGAGCTATTGTTATCACTTTGCGTTGGTCGGCATCGGCGTCGTTGTCGACGGCGTCTGTAAACTTTTTACATTTTAATCTTCTTCTCTGAAACCACTTGGCCAAATGAAACCAAACTTGGCCATAATGTTCATTGGATGGACCTTTACAAAGTTTTTGTTTTTTATTTGGATTGATAAACCAATATGGCAGCCACCGCAAGACTTAGTTTAACATAGGACCCTATTGGAAAAAAGTTTAAAAGGGCTTCTTCTCAGAAACCATTTAACCAATCAAAACAAAACTTACTAGCAATATTGTTTGGATGGTCCTCTATAAAGTTTGTGTTTTTTATGGCAATTGGAAATTCAAAATGGCTGCCACCGCAGGACTTAGTTTAACATAGGACCCTATGGGAAAAAGTTTTAAAAGGCTTCTTCTCTGAAACCGGTTAATCAATGGAAACAAAATCTTACTAGCAATATTGTTTGGATGGTCCTCTATAAAGTTTGTGTTTTTTATGGCAATTGGAGATTCAAAATGGCCGCCACCACAGGACTTAGTTTAACATTGGACTCTATGGGAAAAAGTTTAAAACGCTTCTTCTCTGAAACCGGTTAACTAATGGAAACAAAACTTACTAGCGATATTGTTTGGATGGTCCTCTTTAAAGTTTGTGTTTTTTATCCCAATAGGAAATTCAAAATGGCCACCAATGCAGGACTTTGTTTAACATAGGAACCTATGGGAAAAAAGTTAAAAAATGGCTTCTTCTCTGAAACCATTTAACCAATCAAATCAAAACTTACTAGCAATATTGTTTGGATGGTCCTTTATAAAGTTTATGTTTTTTCTGCCAATTGGAAAATCAAAATGGATGCGACCGCAGGACTTAGTTTAACATAGGACCCTATGGGGAAAAGTTAAAAAAGGCGTCTTCTATGAAACCGGATAACCAATGTAAACAAAACTTACTAGCAATATTGTTTGGATGGTCCTCTATAAAGTTTTTGTTTTTTATGACAATTGGAAATTCAAAATGGCCACCAACGCAGGATGTAGTTTAACATAGGACCCTATGGGGAAAAAGTTTAAATTTTTTAAAAGGCTTCTTCTCTGAAACTGGTTAACCAATCGAAACAAAACTTACTAGCAATATTGTTTGGATGGTCCTCTATAAAGTTCATGTTTTTTATCCCAACCAGAAATTCAAAATGGCCACCACCGCAGGACTTAGTTTAACATAGGTCCCTTCAGGAACAATTTTAAAAAGGCTTCTTCTATAAAACCGGTTAACCAATGGAAACAAAACTTACTAGCAATATTGTTTGGATGGTCCTCTTTGAAATTTATGTTTTTTATGCCAATAGGAAAATCAAAATTGCCACCACAGCATTACATAGATTAACTGTAGACCCTATGGGAAAAAGTTCTATTAGGTTTCTTTTCTGAAACTGATTAACCAATGGAAACAAAATTTACTGACAATATTGTTTGGATGGTCTTCTTTAAAGTTACGTTTTTTATTGCCAATAGGAAATTCAAAATGGCCACCACCACAGGACTTAGTTTAACATAGGACCCTATGGGCAAATAAAAAAGATCTTCAAGATCTTCTCTATACAACCGGTTAACCAATGGAAACAAAACTTTCTAGTAATATTGATTGGATTTATCCTATTTAAAGTTTATTGAATATTACAGGACTTACTTTAACATCAGGGAAATGCCATTCATTGCCTTTAAAATCAGGTGAGCGATACAGGCTCTTAAGAGCCTCTGGTTTAATTTTTTCTTTTCTGTACAAATCAAATATTAAACCAGAATACCCCATGACAATATAAATATTTTTCAGGTGCTGTTACAAAGTTTCCAAAACCAGAGGAGCTGAAGTTCAAAACAAAATCTGATGGTTTTGTGAGTGTCATTGATTTATCCATTACTTAATGTCAATATTACTGCATTTTCTGTAAAAAAAATATTGGTGTTGCTGATTTTATTATTTTATATTGATCTTTTTAGAAAACATTTTTAATTGAAGAAAAAATTCAATTTACTGTACTGGTAGATAATCTGCATTGGTGAATTTTTATTTAAACTTCCATGGACTTAAGTCAGATAATGATTTCTTACCTTGTTTTCTTGAAAAGATGCCTTTAGTTTTGATTTAATTTGTAACAGTTACATGTATCACATAAATTTCATTGTAATGGTGATAAGATGTTAGAACGAATAATCGTACCCTCTTTTTTTTTTTGGCTAGGGTACAAATTTAGTCCCATTACTCGTTATGTAGCAGAGTGGGAGTGAATCACCCTCGGCACTTTGATGTCCAAAAGTTGTTGCTTACATCATCAGCCATGGTTTTGGCAGTGTGATCATTTTTTTATTGGTTTCTTGTTTAAAATTGATCATTATTGATACATGATAATAATTATTGCCATTTTTAATAATCCGCTGTGCGATGTGTATTGATTGACATTCGTGTATCTGTTTAATTATGTTTACTACATGCAAAACATTGAGAACCCAGAAAAATTGTGTATTGCATCTTGTGAAAGTGTTGTATGTAAATTACTGGATTGTTACTACGGAATGGTTGTTACCAAATTAGCACAGTTTTACACAATTAATGTCAAATTATCAATACAGTAGTCCCCCTCTTGAAAGACCACCATATTTGCAACAGAAAAGTGGTCTAACAAAAGGGGTGGTCTCTCAAATGGAATAAGTTATGATTAGATTGTAATTATGTGTACATGTATTATTGTTATAATCACCAACTTGTTTTCTTTTTTAAGGTTTCAAGATGAGTTTTAAATTACATTTCTGTGTATTAAGATATCTTTTATGGAAAAATGATAACCATATCATTTTCCACTTTAATTTTCACAGACAAAACAAGAAATTTCTTCAATAAAGATCGTTTCCCGTTACTTTGGCAATGTCTGAAGCTTTAGTAACGTACAAGAGACATATATTGTGATGGAATTTTCTATAAATTGATCGAAGTTAGAATTTTTTATTTGCTACATTACGAGCAATAGGACTAAACTCTGCCGTTAATCTGACAAATCACAAAACTAACATAGGATTATAACGGCAGTCAAATACTGCCTAATGAAATGTAGGTCCAGGTACTGATACAATAACTTCACTTTATTGTAGGTACATGTTCATCCTTCATCTGTCAATTTCCAAGTAAGGTATTATGAGTGTCCATATCTAGTATACCATGAAATGGTCAAGACATCAAAGGTTTGTTCATTAATTGTAGAATACATGTAAATTCAATCAAACTCTTTCAAGATTATTTTTCCTTAACAGATTAAGTATTTTGTACATTTATGACTTGATCACTTAAACCTTTGCATCCCCAAGATGTTTAAAAAAATCAGTTTTAATTGTGTAGGTAACTTATAATAAGTGCTTAAAATATTGCCAAGAAAAGATGTAAAAACTAAGTTGTAGAACTATAAAGATCTTACCCTTTTCTATACATTAGTTATATTGGTAGTTGAACATAAATGAATATAGTGGTTTAGTTTAGGAGCGTCTCTTAGTGTAGATATACATTTACATTGTCATGGGCTGTACAATAATAGGTTTCTATTCATACTACAGTCTGTGCAGTGATTCTGTTTTCGAGTTTTTATCTGGATGTGTACTATGGCTTAGTACTATGGTTCATTGACTATACAATGGTTCTCTTGCCTTTTAGGGGTTTTAATCACAGCCTTTACAATGTTTTTTTGTCTGTTTTTAGGTTTTCATCAGGGATTGTACCATGGTTAGTGTATATCCACTGTTGTTATTTGGTGGAGGTGGAATAACAATGGATTTAGATAGAGGAAACTTCATTTTATCTGTGGATGATGGATGGATTAGATTTATAGCCAGCTCACATCAGGTAAAATAAAAATCTGTCTTGTAATCAACTGCATAATTTTATTATTCTATTTTATTGACTGTTCGAAAATGGCAACTGACGCACATCATCCTTATTTTTTAATTATTCTAATATCTTTGCAATAATTTCTCATACAATTCCATAATCTTCTGTTTTGTACATATCTTATCTTACACATTATATACTATAATTTGTATTTAATTGTATGCATGCTTCCAGAATGTTCTTTTGTAACATATTGTATATTTGGAGAAGACTTCATTAGTTTGTCTAACTTGTGTCTAATCTAATTTGCATATTCGAGCAAATAAAATATGTTTAAACTAAAAACTGAGGTTGCTGGTTGGGCAGTTTAATCTTAGTTGATGCAGATTGCCAGTTTTTCTACCCAATGTTAGGGGTTTTCTCTGGGTAATCCCGCTTCCTCCCCAAATAAAAGCTGAATACCATGATATAACTGAAAAATTGCTGAAAGTGGCATTAAGCACCATTTAAACAATGTTCTCATACCCTGTCTCATCTCAAGACTGGTGCCTTTCGATTAGTTAGAAACCAAATATTTACATGTAGTGCAATTAGTGAAAAGTCTTTATACTAAATGCATGTTACTGAGCTCTACCTTCTCTCATGGCATAGTAAAGTGTGTATGCATTACTCTGCTCTAATTTTCAGCATTCACTTAAAATACATATTCTATTATCATGGCTGTAACCTTCATAGTTGTGCTTGCTTCCTAACATGTAAACATTTATTTGTCTTTTGTTTGATTAAATTGCATTGCTCTTCTTTATTTTGCAGATTGCAGAACTTGTTCGGGAATTACGGACAGAATTAGACCAACTATTGTCAGACAAGATCAAGAATCCTCACATGGATCTGTGTTCATGTCCTAAAGGAAGTCGCATCATAGACACAATTGTTACTCTTATTTCAACTCAGTAATGTTTCCTACAATAGGACTGTGATAGAAAATTCTGAATGATTTTATGTCTTCTAATGTATTTCCTGTTTATGAAAGTATTTATTGTTAAAGAAGATTACTTGTGTGTTTCCAATCTGAGTTTGTATTAAAAATATTTGTACATAAATGGCCAGTTTGGTAATCCAGTCACAATAGTAAATAAAAAAATGTGTATTTATATCAGTGAATATGCAGTATTAAAACTATTGTTTTCTCATTATTATTACATGCTTAAATTTTTCTGACACAAGGGTACGAAAGGTACTTCACACACAATGTCCAAAAGAGTTATGAAAGACTGTTGTAAGTTATAGCAGTCCTATCCAAAATTAACATAAATACATAACTCTATCCTGTTTTCAGTAAAGCAATAGACTAGAATTTTAGCTTGCTGTCTTTTGTCACCCTAAAAATATTATTTCTGCATATTAATATTCTCATTCTGTGTTAATTTTCATATACAATTTGTTGTTTTTGGGTTAATTCAGAATGTGTAGGCTTAATTTCGTTAATGATTTCAATAATGTTACTGAAACAACTTTTGTTTAAAAGAGTGGTATCTGACCATTGTAAGATTTGTTTGAAGGTTCACTGGGTGCTCACCTAATGTAAAGATAATGTGTTTTTGTAGGAGTTATAGATTTTGTTTCAATTTTACATTGAAACTAATATATTTCTCAGTTTCCACGTTGGTCGCACTTGATGAATGCTCAATTCTGCCACCATCTTGATTTTGATAAATGTTAACTTTTATTATATTGTGATTTTGACCATTAAAAGTACTGAAATGATTTTAAATAAAATTTGAAATTACTGAGCAATGTATTATTATCCTGCCAAATTAAAATTTTGTTACTTTCTACAATAAATATTTTTGGACAAATTTTTTATGCATTGACATTAAACTATTTATACTCACATTTGCTTTATATTAGGGCTGTTCCATCATATTATACACAGTAGTGACAGCACTTATTAAAGAAGAATGACCAGCATTAAGTAGCCATTCTTTGTTGCATTTACACTTGGTAGGTGATGGATAACAATTGTTTTTTTGATTTCATCTATATTAAATTTAGTGATATTGACTTCTCCTAAAAAATTTACTGCTATTTCAAATTGAGTGACATAAAAATTCACCAGGTCAGCATTCTGCCAAAATTTCACACTATGTTTCATTGTGTATAAGATCGAACGCTCAACTGGAAGTTAATATGGTCTAAAAATCTACTTTCACTTTTATTTCAGTCTAAAAATAGTACATGTCCTTAATTGACTCTTAAAATTTTTATGTTCAATTAAAACCAAGAAAACTTTATCCTCAAGTTTCCTAGAATATTCAGCTTTCCAAAAATACCAAATTTATTCTGGTATCATGTGCAGTTCAAATTCTATATTGGGCAAAAGTGAACTGATCTGTTAAAAATTACTACTTTTATGTACAACCTCTAGACTGGTTCCCAGTGTTGAGTGGTCCAACACTTGGTAGTGGTAATGCATGCTATGTATGATTGATTGGAACAACCCTTATTGAAAACAGTATGTGTTGATATATCATATCATTTTGTGCAATATTGTACATGAAAAATAGACTAGTCTTTTTGCTCTGTGTTTTGATTTTGTTGGAATGGAAGCTTATATTATTTTGTTGTCTACAATTGAATGTAATTAGTGTTAAATTAAATAAAACAAAGAGTTTGGTTTTAGGAGAAAGGGTAAGAGTAGTTACCAAGAGAAAATACCTGGTGGGGTCAGAAGGTCACAGTTACATTTGTTTTATCTAGGTGGAGGGAGTAAAACACACTTCTGTGTGCAAGTGGTTATTAATTGTCACTGTCACTGGATTCTCCCCCCTCCCCAACCAATAGTCAGAGAATTTTCCTGTAGAGAGCCATTCAAGACATTTTCACACAGTAAAATTCATAAAAGTTTTGAAATTCATTTGTTTGGTTTTAATTTCTTTAAAAAATGACCTCTTTCTTATAGCTTTAAAGAAGTTTTTTTAATGTCAATTAAAAATTGTATAAACATTATTTTGCTACCAAATATGTTAAGGAAAAATACATGCAGTGATGCTTGTTTTTTTTTTTTTTTTGGAATACCAATGTTAACTTAAACATTAACACAACTTTTAATTTGACAAATAACAAATTCATTGAATTGTATAGCACCATAATGTGGTATATTGTTTGATTCGATGTTTGCTTTACGTCCAGCAACCAGCATAATGTAGTATACTGGTAATGTTCGTACGGTCTACAATACTTCTAAGAATAACTTAACTTTTTGTTTGAAGGTCTGGGGGTTTCTCCTGGTACTCTGGCTTCCTCCCCCAATAAAAACTTGGATGATATGATAAAGCTGAAAAATTGCTGAAAGTGGCATTAAACAATATTCCTACAAACAAAACTTTTTTGTTAGTAGAAAAATAGAATTTTCTTAATATAGTGATGGTTGGTATTTTTGTATACAGTCGAGTGGCATGTAAATCTGGCTGTCACAATAATTAACATGTACATTGGTTGAGAATACATTATTGTTACACATGTAGTAAGTCTTCCAATACTGTGATGTGTTCTGTTAGTTGTGGTTTTGTTAAAAGAAATACAAGGTATTTAACAATTTTCTTGAGTTGACTTAAATGCCAGAAATAAAGCTCCTGGCTATATTGATCAATATAGTTATTGCTAAATAAAATAGTTTTGAATATGTAACACAGTACCCATGTTTGATTAAGAGGCACACCCTTTATCACACACCTTTATCTCACCCCTATTGTGAAATTTCCTTTATGTTTGGAGCCTTTCGAATGGTTTTGTGTTTGCAGACAAATTTGGCAGCTTTCATGGCTATGCCAAGGAGTCTTAAAAGTCATCAAGGGGAGAAAATGATATATTCTGTTGAAGTAATGTATCTAGTGAATCCCTACAATTTGATTGGTTAATCAAGACAGGGATATCATACCGTATTCCCGGGGATATTGAAACCAGTTTCAAAATGGCGTCTATTCATTGAATAATTTATTTGTTTTATATAATATAAATAGTTAAACATAATATAAAGATATCAAATATCGATTTTAAATACATGCATTTTACGGAATCTATCATCTCTGTCTGCGATTTGTCTTGAAATTAACAAGGGAGATAACCGATAACTTGAAGTCTTCAAATGACAAACAAAGGCATTTGCATCGCACTTCGAAAGTGAAATTTATCATTAAAAGTTTAGCTGGGAATAAAAAGTCGTAAAAAAATAAAGGTTATAAAATTTAAAATGCCATAAAAAGTTTCGTTGGAAGCTTAAATGTGTTGAATGGTAGGTTCTCCGATAGTCGGGTGGTCCTGAAACAAAGCATGAGAAATGTCTAATTATATACTCTAGAATATTAGTACACGAAGACTTCAACAGAATATAATTGTTATTCGGGCTTCACAGGGGATACGGGTTCATATTCCCTGTGAAGATCCCGAATAACATATAGTATTTGTTAGCATAGGACATACTACAGCTAGAAGACTGCATTCAGGAAATTGACCTTGCAAAAAAAATCAGATTATGGCTTTAACATTTGGGATTCAGTTAACAGAATAAAACATTGTTAAAATACATTTATCAAAAAGCCTATCTTTATTCTGAATACATACAATCCATATGCATTATAACAGTATTATATACAGTCCTATAAAAATATATAATGTGTATAATACATGTCAAAATCTGTATCACATGCTGTATCACTTTTGACCAATGTAACTTTTAGCCCTCAGGCCTGTGGCCATCTGGCTCATATTAGTACCTCTTAATGATATGACATATGATATGGATTTTGCTAAGTATTATTCTATATATATCAGAGAAGATGTATTTACAGTATATCTGTAAATAACTTGGTTTGTACAATTACTGCTATAATGTAATAATACCACATTCAGTTGCGAACTTGTTCCACTAGAGTGAACCATTGTTGGTTGAACAATAGACTAAGAAATTTGTACTTGCTTCTTGCCAAATATGCAACATTAACTAGAGTAAGAACTGGTGACTAGTTGAGAATAATTTTAGACTTGCATAGATTTTGTTGGTATGAATAGGGGTTTATGCCTCACATCAATTTTACAGATATATCATGGCATCAGTTTCTATTGTAGTAGTAAGCAAATTTACCAAGGTGGAAACATCTGACCAACAAATATACATAAAGCATACATATCTTGATACAATTTACTCTATTTACAACAAATGCCATTTCACAACAGTGGAAAGGGTCTGTTTGTTTAATAACATAATATACTAAAATCCCACCAGATGATGACCATAGCTCCAGTAGAGCCATTCATATTTAAAAATTGTTTATTTGGTAGTTGGAGAGCTTCTTTGGTGTTGAGTAGTCACTGTTTTATCTGTCTATCTTCACAGTTCACACTCTGTCACAACTTTGGCTATTACATGCATTTGCATGCATGACTAATGATGCACACTTTAACTCTAATAAATAAATATTACATTATAACACTAGGTGAAAATTTTTTTTTTTAAATTACTGATCTGATTTCTGTGTGGAAGTTGTTTTTTTTCTGTAATTCTTGGTAAAACTATGCACATTTTATGCTGCTCTAGAATATAAGTACAAGTGACACATTCAAATTTCTGTTTTAAGCTGTCAACTGCTGAACAATAGTAGCCAGTTCCATTGTTCTATAGCGCATGGATAAAATGAAAATTTAAACGGGTCCTTATTACTTTGAATTTGCTCGTAAGTGTAAGTGTTTTTGTCTTGTTCTGCTTTCTGTGTAAATGGAACATCTCTGGGATGGATTGAAAGATTTTAGTGTATAATTTTATAGAATACCACTAGTCTTGTCTGCATGCATCTTATTTGTAGCAAAGACCACTGCAGATGCCCTTCCTTATATTTTTTGTTATGCTAACACCTTAGGTTACATTTAAAGATTACATTTACATTTGCAGGGGCCTCAGAGGCCAAGCGGTTATGGTAGTTTTTTTACTATTGATCACGTGGTCTGTCAACACTGAGATTGCGGGTTTGATTCTAACTGCAGGCAGGGTGTACTCGACTCCAATCTAAATTGACAAGGATTGCCATTTTTCCTACTGCAGGTTGGGGGATCTCTCCGGTACTCTGGCTTCCTCCCCCAATAAAAACTGACGCTATGATATAGCTGACAAATTGCTGAAAGTGGCGTTAAAACACCATTCAAACAAAAACAAATCAAATTTACATATGCAGGTAATGTTATCTATGTGGTAATTCCATGTAAGGTCTGATTGAATGGTTATGCCTAAATATGTTGTAGCTGTTTCGGTTTGTTTTACTTTCATCAAATTGTTTTGATCTTTCTTGCTAAATCTTAAATGTCTTTACATGTTTTTTTTCCAGTTTGGAATTGCTGTATAAAGTATTTTCAAAAATTCATTTTCAGTGAAAATGTAGACTCAGTGAATATGATGCCGTGATCTGCATTTCTATAGATGACATGGCCTCCAGTTTATTTATTGTGTTTGTTCCATTGATCTTATAAGGTCCAGTGTTATTTATCTCTTGCTGGTTTTGCTTTAATTTGTTTATAAACAATATATACATCTCCTGGACAGTTATGCTGGCTTTCCCCTTTGTGCTAGTTAGGTTTTAGGGTGAACAAGTGTGTAAAGGTAACCTGTAGTGCCAACCCTGAGAATTAATTTTCAAACATAAGCTATGTTCACCTCAGCCCAAAATACAACCAGAATGGTAAGAAGATTTTAAAAAGTTCAAAAACAAAAAATTTAAAAAGTCGTGTACAAACAATATTAATAATAAAATGATTATTTTAATCAGTTATTGTCTGTCTGCAAGAAACACAGTTACAAAGTGCATGATTTGTATACACAAAATGTTTAGAAAAAGATTCTTGAAAAATGATAATGCAGTAAGGATATCTTATCTTATCAGGTCTGCTGAGCACTGTCTACACATTTTTTTAATCAAATGGGGCTTATAAACACATTTTATAGATGCTGCTTCATAAATGTTGCTTGGGCAGCTATAACCCAACCCCCACCTAGATCTGCCTTTATAACTTTATATCCAAAAAAATAAGAGCTACTTTATATGTTCATCTCATTAAGGAAATAGCTGGGAAAAGTTGAAACTTGCTACCCGTATTTATTCATTACTCATAAATATATGATTATGTTTCAAATCCAGCAGATTATCTCCCTTGAGTCAAATTTTGCAAAATATTTACATGTCCAGTCCGCAATTGAACAAAATTTAATCTATTTTCACTTTCAATTTGTATAAATCTCACCACGTTGTGCACTATGGAACTTAGGCAATCTATTGAAGAATTTAACGGACTCCTATCACGTTTAAGTGGCAACAATCTTCTTGGTTTCCTTGGTTGGCTTAAAAACAACATAAGTGGTATTTTTTTTTATTTAAAACAGTTAGAAAGAAATTATCTTTGAACACTTATAGGCACCTGTACAAATCGATTTACATGCGATTTCAAATGATACTGGGTCGGACTTGTAATGGTGTGAGACCCAGTATCATTCGAAAGCGCATATAAATCGATATGTACAGGTCCATGTGGACCACTATAGGTCTCTGATTTGCCTAAAGAATAATACATTTAAGGTTTATTTACTAATATTAATATTTTATATTTTTATATCTTTCTTCTTGGATAATAAAACATTGAAGGTGAAAATTTATTAACAAACTGACTATCAGCAACACATTTGTTTGATCAAGCAATGAATTGTGTGTGCCTTTACCATTTTTGGCCCTGAAAAATGTCACGTCAATTGTTTTTATACCCACAGGACATCGCCAACCACATGCCACCACTCTACCAACTGATTGGGTTTTTGCATTAAAAACAATAAAGAAATGCTAACTACTGTTTCTGTGAAAAAATTCACTTTTACATGATTTATTTTATTAGATGGTCCAAACAAAAATTAAAACATATTTACCTTTACAGTCAACACCTCTTTATCCCCTTCTTCCAACAGTACATGTGTGTAGTAACTAGTGTGTAGTAACAGCATTAGGGCATTAGTTTCAGATTGGAAGGCACCATGCATAATTTGTCATTTCTTGTTATGAATTGTTCATAAATGATATATGTATTTAACAAAATGGAAAACAAAACACTCTAACAGTTTGTTTCTATATTTCTTTGTGCTGTTTGAGTAAAAGTTTAGCCTTTTGTATCCTGTTTGTAAACGAATGAGTCAAAAATGTCTATGTTGAAAGATCATATTATTTTTTTCAAGTAGTTTTACATACCAATCTTGTCCACTTCCTTGTACGTCCCATTGTTTATATTCTTTCCATTTTTAGCTGCTTGTTTATTGTAATGAAGTATTGTGATGTCATCTTCATTTGGTAATTTCTATTACCTTCTGTGACAAGTGTGGTTATTTCCTTTTATGTTTTGTCTTAATTCTTTTCTGTAGAATGTCTATTGCTTGCTGTATGTTTGTTATCATTTCTTCTTGTTTTCCAGTTCAGGGATGATTATTCTGGAGCATTTTGGTGATATAACAAAATTCTGAATCAAGATTTTTTACTGTTAAAATGTTTGCATTCTAAAAGCATCAAAGGTATTATGTTACCAAATTCTTTGAATGGTTTGTAGAGTTCTGTTTACAGGTTAGCTTAACGTTAAAGTCCTGGTATGCACTGAATTTTCCTCTTTCTGCTTATAAACATTAATCTTTTTGTTCTCTAGATGTTGGTGTTGGTGTAGAATTGACAAATCTGTTGTATGGATGTCTTGCCAGAATGACTGTGTCTAGTTTCGTTGGATTGTTGCTGTTACTAGTATCTGTTCGCATGGTGCATTATCAATAATTGGGCAAAGACTTGTTTCCATCGATCTCCACACATTTTTCAATATATATGCTCTATAAATTGGTTAGTTAAACCAGTATTGTAGATATTGAATTCAAGCAAATATTAAATCATTTTATGAACAACTTTGGAAGACCAGATACACTGACAAAGAATTGGTTTGTTTGAATGGGGTTTATTGGCAATTTCAGCAATTTTGGGGATGTTTTATTGTTTCCATTTTTTTTTTTGGGGGGGGGGGGGGGGGCAGAAGATGGAAAAAAAATGGTGAAAATATCCAATCTTTGACAGGAAAACTAACTGTTGGTGCACTTATTTAGCCTAGCTAAATCTGATAAATGTAATATTCATTATGATATCAATAGCTTAAATAGATGGAAATATATTTATACCCTGATCCCCATCTAGGAGAAGGGCATACTGTTTTCTGACTTTGTACATAGTGTTAATTCAACCATAACAAATTTTGTCACATCTTTCTTAGCAATGATAATTGATACAATGCTTAAAATTTGCTAACAGCTTTGTATGATCATGCCATATTGAAGGATTTATTTTCAGACCTCTTTAAAGTTATAGACACCCACTCTATAATATCAAGGAGCATTAATTCAAATTATTTTGTTTTGTTTTATAATAGATTTAGTGGACAAAGCAAGAGATGTCAGTGGGAATGAAAATGAAGTTATACTGGACAGTATTAGAGAGGATATTAGACAAGTTTTACCACAGAATGCATTGTCACCAACTGAAACCATTCTCACACCTACAGTTGGAAAAGTAAGTAAAATGTATCATCACTAACAGATTAAAAATTTTAGGATTATTTGCAAACAAACATTTCCAATTTCTAAAATGTGTATATATATAATACTCATCCTAAGCTACCACAGGACAAAATTTATGACAGTTTTTGTCTCGCATGGAGCAAAAGTCTACGGAGGCAAGACATAAATGGGTTTCTGGCAGGGGCATTAACACTTTACATTTTGTTGTATATGTTTGTAAGTTTAAGCCCTAGGTCCATAAAATTTGGTCTAATGGTAGCTTATGATGAGTACTTGCCAGTCAGTAACAGTCACTTGAACATGACCACAATTTCACAGTCCATCGACTTTTAAAGTTTTGGATTAGGGAGTTCCTCTGTAACCATACATAGCAGAATTACAATATTTGGTATATTGGTTGCTGATGATTAGTACCTGACCTCATTTTCATGATCCTGTAACTATGTTATCATTTTTGGATTAGGTCAGTTCTTCTGTAACCATGCATTGTAATATATATTAAATGATGACAATTTAATGCTTTTTACATGTTGCTCATAAAATAATTTTTTCATTACTGATGTGGATTGCAGTGGTTTGTTTATTTTTATGTTTGAAAAAATAAAGAGATTTAATTATTTTTTGCACACTTCTGTGTAATTGATGTTAACTGCCCAGCTTATTGTATATTTTATGTTTAATGATTTTTTAAAATTATGTCAGTTAACTGGGTTTTTTTTAAAATATGGATAGTTACATAAAACAAAAATTTTAGATTAAAGGCCAGATTTAGGATTGTTAGGGGCCATGCAATACACAAAATTTACAAATACCTACAGGTACTCATAACAAATTATAATTTTGTGAATCACTGCCAATTACAGTACTGTTTTGACAGTAACCCATATATAACAACACTACAATTTTGACAGTAACCCATGTATAACAACACTACAATTTTTAGAGTAACCCATATATAACAACACTACAGTTTTGACAGTAACCCATATATAACAACACTACAGATAACAACACTACAGTTTTGACAGTAACACATATTAAACAATACTACAGTTTTGACAGTAACCCATATATCACAACACTACAGTTTTGACAGTAACCCATATATCACAACACTAAAGTTTTGACAGTAACCCATATATCACAATACTACAGTTTTGACAGTAACCCATATATCACAACACTACAGTTTTGACAGTAACCCATATATCACAACACTACAGTTTTGACAGTAACCCATATATCACAACACTACAGTTTTGACAGTAACCCATATATCACAACACTACAGTTTTGACAGTAACCCATATATCACAACACTAAAGTTTTGACAGTAACTCGTATATAACAACACTACAGTTTTGACAGTAACCCATATTTGCCAACACTTACGATTTTCGGATTTATCCACCACCTACCAATTTGGAAAAATTTTCTATACTACAGTTTTTCCAATTTTATTACATAATATTTTTATAATAACCATTTATTTTCTGTTTTATATTTCAATAAACTTATAACTTTGTTCAAAGCCAACGTCCTACCTGATCAATAAGCCGAAAATATGCATAGGGAATAAAACAAACTATATTCAAACATCTGTTCTGTTTTAGCTCAATCTATCTTTTGTCCAGATTGCACCATTTTTCATCCCTTGAAATAAGAATTTTGTAGGTTTTAGGGGTGGTAGGCAACTACCCTACAGCCCTGTGTCTTTATAGGGTTGGCATGGTAACCTATATGCTTTGATATGTCAAGAGGTGGACAGGTGATAGATGGCACTGACAGATAATGTACTAAAGGTGTAGCTTTTTTCAGAACAGTGACTGTGACCCCTCCACAACTGTACATGTAGATGCATTCCTTTATGATGAGGAAAAAATAGATGAGTTAACTGATGAAGGGAAGATGAGCAGAAACTACTGTCGACAATGTGGTTCACATGATGTTAAACCTCTCAGTAAGACATTTTTAATTTAAATGGATTTATTTTGGACAATTTTTACCATAATAAAATCCAATGAAAATATTAAGGTTGTTCAATTTATTTTTGTTAATTTAAACAAATTCTTTCACTTCTTTAAAGACTATAACAGGTTGAAGCAATATACATAATATTTGTCTAGTAATATTTTTTTACCTAGAATGTTTTCCAGTTAGTTAAGAAAATGATCAAATTACAATATTACCTTTTAATTTCCTCTTTAATTATACCCCCTGCAAAATTGTTTGGGGGTATATAGGAATCCCCCTGTCTGTCTGTCCGTCCATCTGTCCATATCCCTTGTAATTGGACTTGAAAACGAAGCAGGAGGGGGTATCGCTTTGTGGGCTTGCTCACAGTCCACACTTGTTTCACCTGTATCTAGATTATTTTGAATAAATATAATAATAAATATGTTTTTGTTTTATCAAACTTAAACATGTGTTTTACTTGTGATATATCTGGTTTTTTTCCTGTAGCATTCATCACTCATTCAGCCTCAGTACCTCAGGTGAAGTACATTTTTCAATATCTCATGCCTGATTTAAGAGGAAAAACAGTACTAGATGTTGGGTCGCGTACAGGAGCAATGTTGTATGGGGTTAGTATAATGTGGGTGAGAAACTAATTGTTGAGATAAATTAAGATTTCACAACAAAAAACAGTTTTATTAGTTACTGTAGTTACACATTATTGTGATTTTTCAATCTTCTATAAGTATGTTTAAAAGGTAGAAATATACATAAATTATAATTGCATTACTGAATCATTCTGACAATATAAAAATGGTTTATAGAAAAGAATTATAGCAGGTACGAAAATTTCAATTGTATTGCTAGATTTGTGTTCCCATCAGAGAGCATTGGAATATCACATAGGTATTATTTAATAAAAATACCAATGAAACAAAGGCTAAAATGCATTAACATACCAATAAAACTTGATATGTTTAAGCATTAAAGGGGTTAAGTTCAGATTGTACATGTACCTACTTTTTATATTTCAGGGTTATTTATTCAGTACATCTGAGAAGATTATAGGTGTAGAGATAGATGTCAATTTTGTTCAGTTACAACAGAGAATAATAGAACAATATAATATGACAGACAGGATTTGTGTAAGCCACCATCTATATAGTGTTAACATAAAACACATACCATCTATATAGTGTTAACATATAACACATACCATCTATATAGTGTTAATATAAAACACATACCATCTATATAGTGTTAACATATAACACATACCATCTATATAGTGTTAACATATAACACATACCATCTATATAGTGTTAACATATAACACGTACCATCTATATAGTGTTAACATATAACACATACCATCTATATAGTGTTAACATAAAACACATACCATCTATATAGTGTTAACAAAAAAACACATACCATCTATATAGTGTTAACATGTAACACATACCATCTATATAGTGTTAACATATAACACATACCATCTATATAGTGTTAATATAAAACACATACCATCTATATAGTGTTAACATATAACACATACCATCTATATAGTGTTAACAAAAAAACACATACCATCTATATAGTGTTAACATGTAACACATACCATCTATATAGTGTTAATATAAAACACATACCATCTATATAGTGTTAACATAAAACACATACCATCTATATAGTGTTAACGTATAACACATACCATCTATATAGTGTTAACATATAACACATACCATCTATATAGTGTTAACATATAACACATACCATCTATATAGTGTTAACATATAACACATACCATCTATATAGTGTTAACATATAACACATACCATCTATATAGTGTTAACAAAAAAACACATACCATCTATATAGTGTTAACATGTAACACATACCATCTATATAGTGTTAACATAAAACACAAATCCTTTATAGATTGTGTAATCAGTTTTTATTCTTCCCCGATAAAAAATGGCCTCCACGAAATAGCTAAAAATATTGCTGAAAATGGTGTTAAACACTATTCAAACAAAACACATCAATAAATTTGTGTTTCTTTAGCATTGTATCGCTCCTGAAGGTTACTGAAGTTTAATGAATACCATAAATGAATATACAGTCAAACCTGTCTTAGTGACCCCCTTCATATTATGACTTCCTGTGTTATGGGGCCGTATTTATTCCTCCTCAGCATTTTCCCATTTATTTTACCTTTATAGAACGACTCCCTGTCATATGCGACTAACGACTGGGTTTTTTTTGTTCATTTTTATCAAGAAAACCTGTATAAAATGACCATCAAGACAGTTAAAGTCGTTAAACAATAAATAAACCTTTTCTGACGAAAAGAAGATTTGTAGACCATTGTCAATTTTCAAGCTTCTTCGAAACATAAAACTTAAGTGAGAAGCGATAAAAAAATTTTATCCTCTTACAAGCAAAGTTCAGATTGCCCTGTCAATATGAATAGTTGTCTTATTCATTAATTGATTAGATTGCCATCCCGGTTGGAACTGGTGATGCTTCTCACAACGTCGTGTTTATTACATGTGCACCCCATTTTGTTTTACAAAGGGTTATAATCAATACAAACCTGTGTATACTGGTTCTAAAGCTACCTGCACTTTCTCCATATATGATATTGTTAAAACACAAGGAAACCAGTAAAACCTGTACAACCAAAAATGCAACAACTGAATGAGGAATAAAGTTAATATATGTTAATATAATCGGAAATCAAAACACTCATAATTGTTGTATATTTTGGACTTTCGTTATAACATGAAATAAATGTCATATTTTACTTTTTACCTAATAATAATACAGCTACAATTAACTCTTTCACAGGCTGAAATAATGACTTTGCTGACTGGTATTCAAGCATCATGACCTGTGTATAAAGACCCCTTGTCTTATGTGACCTTTTTTACAATTTCCCTTTAAAGTTCGCTTAAGACAGGTTGGACTGTATTCTGACTTAAAATGAACCATCCTACATTATAACCTTTCAAAAATTTCATTAATGCAAATTATTCACTGTTGTTACTTTAACCTGGGATGAACATTACTATTGCTCATTTATGTACTTTCGAACTTGTGATCTTATATATATATAGTTTCATTGGCTTCTGTTCTTTGACTAATTGGTGCAATAATACATTTTAACAGTATTTGTAATTGGTTGGTTCTTTCAAGTGATGAATTTAAAGTCCTCTTAACATTCTTAAATGTTATGATCTCACAATTGTTTTTCAGATCGTACACAATGACATTATGGAGTGCAAAGATATAATTGAAAATGGTATGTATGAACTAGGATGCTGGTTGACAAGTTTATTGTCTGATAAGTTTATTCTTCTGGACATATGGATGATGTTCAGACTGAACAGATAAGTAGTACTTGACTATGTTATCACACTGTTCATAGATAACTGGTAATTTTATTTTAATGTTTACTTTGTAAGGAAACTGTGGTAAGTTGATAGAACCTATGAAGAATGTCAGATTTATTCCCCATTTTAGTATTTATTATTTTTTTCAGTTCATTTAAATGATTTTATTTGTAATATGTTTTACCTAATGTGAAGCTCATTGCATCTTGTTATTATTGAAAGAGAAAGATGTCCTCTGTGGAAACTGACTATTGCATGAAAACTGGTGATCATTGTTAATTAAGATTGCAGTCTGACACATTGTCCATACAATCCACAAACTGCTGTAAAAGAATCAAGGGCCAGTTAAGAAATAATTCACGGAGGCTGTGGGTTATCATTGTTTTACAACAGGATGACCATTTATGTCACATTATTTATAAAATAACAATATAAATGACAATCCTGTTGTAAAACAATGATAAAACACGGCATCAGGGAATTCTATTCTGATAAGACAATTATTGTACATTGTTCATAATGCACCTGTAGCCAACAGCATTTTTGACATAGACTGGCTGTTCTGCCAATTTAACGCACAATATATTGCAATTGATAATTATAGCATTTATCGCTATTTATATATGTAATATGTCATACACAATAGCTTTTTGGTGGGAGTTATGGTTTTGTAATTGGAACAGCCCTTCGAGACTCACCCTCCTTGTCGCGTGTTGCTGGTACATAAATAATTTTTTACCACAATTGTGGTCTCCAAAGCCATTGAAATTATAAATAAAAAACTGTTAAGATAAAGACATAATTGTATCAGGTGCAGCCTTGTATTTGGAAAATTCTCACGATAGACATACCCTTATAATCCATGAAGTTTTTATTGTACAAAAGTTCAAACTTTACTTATATTGTTTATTTCAGCTGATGTGATTGTTCTAAACAATGTCTTTGAATTTTTTATGCCAAAAGATGTCCAAGAAAGGTGAGAGGTTACCTGCTACAATATAACAGTTATACATTATATCTTTACAATTAATTTATATTTCTGTATCATGTCTGTATAAATAGAAAAGGTTTATTGCAATGCAAAAATGATTTCTATTGGTTAAGACCAGCTAAAACTCCTGACCTTCTGATATTGTTTGATTAAAACCAATATTGACTACCTTTTTCTATCATGTGGTTTTCAAGTGGCTTAAGGTTTAACTTTTGTTGTTTTTAGTTATAATTATGATAAACTTGAATAAAAAAGTTTTGTTTTACTCTCAACATTAAAAAGTAGAGACTATAATGATAAATTTGTTATTATAAGACAACATAACATGAATGCAATTACATTTTCAATATTGAGTTTTTGGCAAATGTCAATAAGACAACTAATAAACTTTTTGTCTAATTATTATATAATAAAACAATTAAAGTCTTTTGTACAAGTGGATATGAGTTTAAATAGACTAAAAAATTAATATTAACCTCCACCTTCGGCATACTCAAATATTAATTTTCAGTCTATTAAAACTTATATCGACCTCTACAAAAGACTATAATTGTATATAATCTGCCAGGGTACTAGTATTTATTTCTATTTTTCAACATTTGTACACCAACTGTTGGAACCTATCACCATTGTGCTAATCCCATTAGACCAACCAAACAATATATTTGCTTTATTCTGTATATATGTTAAATATAAACAAAAGTATCATAGAATGACCAGAAGTAACACTGGATATGCAAATCAAGTTGGGAGAAAACAAGGCCAAAATATAACAGATCGTTATTACAAATAGTATCAATTTTTCCTGTATATTGTTGTTCAAAAACCGTAACTGTACTTAGAATTCAATTGAAAAGAACAAGTAGTGTTATTGTTTCTACAATTGAATTGAAGTGAGATAACAATAGAAAAATAATCTTTTTTTTTTACTGTTGCAGAATTTGGAATTTTTTATTTCGCAGTATAAGGAAATCAGGAACACTATTAGTTACATTGCCTAGTGTAGAAGAATCTTTAATGCCACTTCAGGTAGAAAACTTAATATATAAATGAATGTGCTTGGTTTTTCAAATATCCATTCCATTACATGTATGTGTATTGCTTTTGAAATTTATATAACGTAATAAGGTTTTAACAAATGTGATTAAAAATAAAGGGCAAAAGAAGAAATGGAGTGATTATACAAGATTTGTTTACCAATTAATCAAATTTTGATCCAAGTCTCACCTGTAATAAAACAAGAAACAAAACCTTCTAAAATTTTACACAAGAATAATTGTAATAATCAGGTGATCGTTTCACTATAGATCATAAGTCGTAAACATAGACGTAAGTGCACTCTTAAGAGTTACGACTGTTTCACCAATAAATAAAAGTTAAGAGTTACGATAAAAGTTTAAATTTGATATGATTATGGTTTCCCAATTTCTCTCTATTTCTTTCAATAGATATAATATTCATTCAAAAAAGATACAATGCATAGCAACACACAGTTGTTCCCCTGTTAATAATTTACTGCATGTTCACGTCTGATCAATATTATGTCTGACACTAGCATTGCCACTCACCATAAACATAAATACACCTAATATGTATTTAATTGAATATTCAATTTATTTATTGTGTGATTCTATTGCTCTGTTGTTCTACCATGCTTCCTGTAACTGTTAGCATTTTTCTATTGACTAGTCGCGATTAACTAGTGGTTGCAGATAATGCTATCTCAGTTTGCTTCGACTGCTCAGCATATTATGCATATATAGCTTTGACTTTAAAAATTGTGTTACAGGTAGTAGACATCAAAAATAATATAAATCCTTGTTAATTGTACATTACATGGTTATGCTGCACCACATATGAGTCACGTGATATATATCTTGCGGAAATTGGTATATATAAAATTTATTTAAAAAAAAACCGTACGGCTATTTCTTTTCGCAACTTACTTCAGGTGTTAGTTAGTCTTCGCTATTTTGGCAAAGGTTCATTCTTTTCTATATGTGGCGATCTGGAATTTCAAAATCCAGTGTTTCCGTGCACGGAAGATGTGGCGACTTCTATTTTCAAAAGATTACATAATATTATATTTCAACGCAGGTTGATGAACTTTTACAAATAATGAAGGCTTCTTTTTAACATAGCTGGCTTCCCGAACGTAATTGGTGCTGTAGATGTAAATGGCTGGAATCAGTCTATGATGAGTTTATATTTAACAGCCCATTTATTTTTACTTGTAATGTTAGCGTGGGGGAGCCTTACCTCCAACGTTAGAGAGTTCCATTCTTAGTCGTAAGTCGCAACACTTAAGACTTACGTTTACGACTGCCTTGGTGAAACAGTCGTATACGTGCACGTAGGAAAATCGTAAGTGTAATCGTAGACTTACAATTTACGACAAGTTTAGTGAAACGGTCACCAGAATTCTTTTGTCATATCTTAACAGCCAATAGGTATGTTAAATTATGTATACTTATTGACTGGATATGAGGGAAATAGTAAGTTTATTTTTCCAGAGGTGCAACTATTGCCCCGAGTGAAGCCTAGGGCATTAGTTGTATTCGAGGGAAAATTTACTTTTCCCCCAAATAATCAGTAAGTGTTTTATTATACCTAAAGAAAAACAGACAAAAATGTGTTGGCACATTGCTAACAAATTGAAAATAAATTTACCAGTACCAGCAAGGTTTTAAAACTGAAAATAAAAAAAAAATTAACATTTTTTCTAAATAACAAACTTAACAATGATACAACAATTAAACAATTTTGCCAGTCAATTATTCGTTGCTGACCGATAGTTCTGAAAGTATTGACTGGCCAAACAAAAATTGGTTTTGCCTGTTAAATAGTTCATTGCCCTGCAATAGTAAAAACTATTAACTGGCTAAACAGATAATGATTAAAACAGCGAAATTATTGTAGATTTAAATTCTGTGTAATTTTATACCAAAGTATACTAATTAATGATATGCTATGATTTGACTACATATTAAATATATTTCTTTACAGACTGAAGTAGATTTAAGCATGTGGTTGAAAAAACTGGACACTTCAGCTACACTTCACTGTGCAAATCTCTTTTTATATGGTGATGAATTCCATGAAGAGTCAGATTTAGAAAATATTTTTGTTTATGATGTGAAATGAATATTGTCTGATGTCTTTACAACCTTCATATATGCTGTTGCTGGTTGAAAATGTTTTCTTTCATTTACCAATAAATTTAAAACATTCCTATAGATTTGTTTGTTATTCTATGAATTTTATGGGCGTTTTGTCCACTGAAAATGGAAATTATAGGAAAAATAGTATTTTTTGCACGTCTTGTCAGATTTGTATGAAATTTGCAGCAATGAAATATACGAGGTTAGATGTACAGTACACACACTTCGTGTATGGTACAGGTCAGGTATATGTACAAATTATATGGTATAAGTTTAGATGGCCACATAATTTTTGTATATTGCACTATTTTCCTTTAATCTGTATGTGAGGTTTTGATTAGCATGAGATGGTTCTATCTTACCTCCCTCTTTTGGAAACATAACATCAGAATGTTACAAAACAGAGATAAACAGATTATTTATGTTTTTTCAAGTGAAATTAATTTCCCGTCCCTATCTCATCTCAGGGGCTGGTGTCCTTTGATGAGTTAGTGATGAGAAATGCATTGTTTCAAAAACGAAAATAATCTATGAGTAAAGGATAGATATTCATGTATTGTTCAGGTAGATGTACACAAACTTTGTGTATGGTACATGATAGGTAAATATACAAACTGTGTGTATGGTACTACATGTAGGTAGATGACTTCAACTGTGTATTAGTATGAGGTAGAATTTCAGTGAAGCTATCTACACTATCTACAGGGGCCTCGGTGGCCAAGTGATTTTGGTAGTTAGTCTACCATTTATCAGGTGGTATGTCAACACTGAGGTTGCAGGTTCAAGTCTCACTGCAGGCAGGGTGTACTAGACACTTATCTTAATTGACAAGGTTTGCAAGTTTAATACCGAAGGTTATGAGTTTCCTGTTGGTACTCTGGCTTCCTCCCCCCAAAAAAACTGGAAGCCATATAGCTGAAAAATTGCTGAAAGTGGCTTTAAACAACATTCAAAGAAAATCCTCACTACTGGTACCTGCACTTACTGGAGATATTTGGAACAAAACTTTATTATGATAATATCTTGTTATAAATATTGATGAAATAGTGTTTTTATGCCCCACAACGACATGTCACAAGTTGTACGTCCTAAGCGACTTTCAAACCTGTCGGACAACTACTTCCTGTTTGGGACTGGGCTGATATGAAAATGTGTGAACATGAGTATAAAAAGTTACGTCAAGCTTTTCAAGTTTGGGACTTCATTAAGTGGGAGCATCTGTGTCCCATGGACACATTCTTCGATTTTTTTTATTGTACATTAACATTTTTATATATTCCAAGAAAAAAATTTAATGGGAACCCGAGGGCATGGGTATTATTATGCCATTCATTTAAATCCTTGTTAAAATGTTCATTCTTTTATTTATTAAATTGTTTCCCTTTTTCTTACTTGTCTTCATAAGAAATGACTACTTTTTTTTTATTGGGTTGTAAAATAAATTTTGGGGTGGAACGAATAATCGTACCCTCGATTTTTGTTGTTTGTTTTTTGTTTTTTTTTTTTGACGAGGGTAGGAATTTAGTCTCATGACTCGCAATGTAGTAGTAAGGAAATTAATCACTGCAGCATTAATTACAATAGGGCTCACAGATCAGATACTGAAACCAGGGAGATCTTGCGTTCATTTTATTTGAAACAGAAACACGATTGGTTGGCAAACTGATGCCAAGTATCATAATTATCCTTGCAGGTATTTAAAGGACTGACCCATATATTACTTGGTATATTTTAAATACTGAGGTTATATATTACTTGGTATATTTTAAATATTGAGGTTATATATTACTTGGTATAATTTTATTTATGTCAAGTTGAAATAATTTTCTAACCTTTAACTTGCAACAGCCATTTGTGACACACCCTGGAAGTATCATTAACTGTGTTTTCAATATAGTATGAATAAGGCAGTCAGACAAGGTGATTCCAATAGTCACCAAACTTCATCACACATATCAATGCTTAGTGAAATGGCAGTAACAACAGTGGCCATTTATCTATCGTTACAGGTTGAATAGAAATATTAAACATTTCTTCCAAATATACTTTTATTTTTTCATCCTTTTAAAGTTATATATAATAATATAATATAATAATATATGAACATGACATACATTGTATATCTAAAATGCATTATGCATTAAATTTAAATACACTAAATACAAACAAATAAGAGTACATATGAACAGTGAGTGGGGAATTTAAATATATGAATACTACAATACATTCTGCAAACATTAGGAACTTGTGTTATCAATTTCCTTCTGATGTATTTCAAGTTAAATCTCATTTATACCCAACTTCACTAAATCCTGGTAAGATTTTCATGAACAAAATTTAGCTCTAAATTTGCAGTTTTTAATCAAAAGTTTCAAATCACCATAAATTGTATGATCTTTAAAAACCAAATTTCATTTATGACTATTTATTTCTGTTTTAAATATATACAGAACTTAAACTATTTGACTTTTTAAATTTCCATAACTATTATGGTTTTAGTTGACTATTTGTAATTAAGAGAATGGAAGAGTGATTGTTTACATGAAGACATCATATAAACAAACTTTAAATATGACTGCAATTATGCATAAAATAAAATGTGTACCACCAGTTGTTTCACAACCCAAAATGATGAATTCTTGGTATACATTAAAGTGTGACAGATCTAAAGCAAAATATACATTAATGTTATACATCTACATATCAATCTTGTTTACCAAATTTTTTAATGTTTGTCATTTTCAGGGCTTCAGACCATAATTTCTTCTGCAGTTCTTCATCCTGGACTTTTTCAACATATTCTGTTATTGCACATTCTCTGGAAAGACACAAATGTATAAATGAAAATTTGTCCAAGTCACAGGATTATTTTTGCTTCAACTTTTCTTTAAGAAAAGAAACAAAAAAGCATATGGCGTTGAAGATTAATAACGGCATGTCCAAAGACCACATGCAATCCTACATAAAACCCTTATATACTGGAATCATATATTCCTACAATTATTTGACTTGCTTTTTTATTTGTTGGCCAGGTTGCAAGAAGTGCAAACCCATAGTTAGTATGGTGAAGGCAGGCAGGCAGGAAAATAGGTTATTTGTGTAATCAACTCCTCCTACAGTTTTCAACCCAGAACCAAAATCTATAAAACTTCACAGAAATGTTGCACATGAATTTAAGTTGTGTATTTGTAATTATGGAGTTATTTTCTAGTCATTTTTTCCAATTTTTTCATACTAGGGAACTTGGTCATTTTTCATAACATTAGCAGAAGACGGTATCTATTTTGTGTAATCAACTCCTCCTACAGTTTTCAACCCAGAACCAAGATCTATAAAACTTCACAGAAATGTTGCATATGAACTAAAGTTGTGTATCTGCAATTATGGAGTTATTCAACTAATTTTTTCCACATTTTCATGCTATGGAATATTTTTCAGAACATTTGCAGAAGACAGTACTCGTTTTGTGTAACCAACTCCTCCTACAGTTTTCAACCCAGATCTCTGAAACTTCACAGAAGGATTGCACATGTATTGAAGTTGTGCACCTGCTATTATGGAATAGTTCAAAGAATGTTCTCCCATATTTCTAGACAATGGAACTTAGTCATTCTACATTTATTACACAGACCCAAAACCTTCTTCCAGCAAATTGTAAACCATTCACCATTTATTAAGGCACTTGCTTTGCAACAGGGTCATTGCTGACTGTTATGATTTTTTTTTAATGGGATTTGAAAACACAATTAACAATTTTTCATCCCATCCAGTTTTTTTGGGGAAAAGCTAGTGTCCCTGGGCCTCATGCAAATCTATTTGGCTTGCCATCTACTTTATGAAATAGCCTTACAAAAATAGGAAAGATTTACTGAAAGCACACTCTATAGTAATATAATGGAAAGAAAAATGCCGTTAAATTTATATTTTTATCAAAATTGTAAAAGTAAAGTCTGGTCTTTAATGACACCTTTTATTTTAAAAATCAAAATAAAAAAACAATAAAAGATTTTTAGACACTAACTTGTATAAAAGTCCACTTGTTTTACCAGCTAGTTCTGACAGAGCAGCAAACAAAACAGTTTGGGAGCCATCTTCTGCTGTCTTCATAAGAAACCACAGTATAGGTGCAAATGAAAAGGCTATAAATGCATTCTGTTGAAATGGCATGTGTCTGTATATACTGGTTCTAGCAATACCTGGCAACACTTGATGTACTGTTACTTTGCCGTCTTCTACAATATAAAGATAATATGTAGTAATTAGTAAATATTATTTTTCATATTGTTAAACAGAAATTCTAGAAATTCATTAACAACAGAAACATATAATTTTGCACTTGGAAATTAAAAAACTGTTGTTGGTTTTTAGACTTTTTAAAACTAATTTTAAACAGTTTTGCACTGGAAAATATAGGCCACATGCACTTACACGAAATATTTTATTTTAGAGTATATATTTGACCAATTTCGGCGATTTTCCTTCAATCAGCAATGTAAACAATGAACCCAAGGATAAATTACTTTTAAAATTTCGTGTATTTATTGCTCTAACCAAATGAATTTTAAGAAGCAAAAATAAGGCCTTCCAGAACCCCCTCTTTGTTAATAACACACAGTTACAGAAACTTCTCCAAGATTGTATGCTGTAAAAATACTAAATCACAGAACACTCGTGTCATCTTCAAAAATATATTCAACTGCTACACTTCTGTCAAATCTTGTTTCATACAATCTATTCTGGAATTTATTTATTCTGGTATGTTATTGCTATGCAGTTACATTTAATTAGCATCATAAATACCAGTAAGCTGTTGCAAGGTGAATGATAAAATGACTAATCATGTTCTCCACCTTTTTTTGGCAAGAGTATAAATTAAGTCACATTACTCATAATGTAGCAGAGCATGAGTGAATCACTCACATCACTGTGATGTCAAAAAGCAGTCACATATATAATTTTTAGTTCTTCTACACAAAAAGGGAGATAAATATGATCCAGAAAATTACAGAGGCATCTCTATCAGCTCTTATATGGGAAAACGTTTTAATAACATCATATACAAACGCCTTCTTACGTATATAAATGAAAACAATTTAATTAGTAAAATTCAAATAGATTTCAAAGTGAAAAGCCATACAGCTGACCATATATTCACTATTAAAACTATAACAGATAGATATAAACAGAGTGGTAAAAAAGTCTTTGCAGCCTTCATTGATTTAAAAAAGGCATTTGACACAGTTTGGAGAGTAGGAGTATTCTATAAACTCTTAGATAAAGTCCCAATGAAGATTTTTAATATTATTGATTCAATGTATAAAAATACTTTATGTAAAGTTAAATTTTCAAATGGACTGAGTCATTATTTTTCATCTGAACGGGGAGTTAAACAGGGTGATGTTCTAAGCCCACTGCTGTTCAACAACTTCATAAATGATATAGTAAAGACTTGGATCAAGAAAATACAGACCCAATTACCATTGCAGATTCCAAAATAAACATACTTTTATATTGTTTTATTATCTCAAAGTAAAGAGGGACTACAAAAATCAGTTAACACTTTATATGAATTTTGTTCAACCTGGAAGTCAACATAAATAAATCAAAGATAATGGTATTCAATTCAAATTGTACTACTTATCAGAATCAATTTACTTATAACAATTGAAACCTTGAAACAGTAACACATTATTGTTACTTGGGTATGGTATTGAAATACAATGGAAACTTTAATTTGGTCATAAATACCTTAATGGAAAAAGCCAGAAAAGCATGCTTTAAAATTAAAAAGGTAATAGGTATCAATATTAATCCTTGTAAACTTTTGGAAAAACTATTTGATTCATTAGTTATTCCCATACTTCTATATGGAAGTGAAGTTTGGGTGTTGACTCCTCATTCAAAGACTCGGATGCATATGAAAAACTACACATCAAATTCATTAAAAAGATATTAGGAGTTCACTGTAAGGCAAGAAATGATGGTTGTTGTGCAGAATTAAACAGAAATCCATTAAAAAGTAAAATTTTATTTTCTATATTTAATTTTTTCAAGCATATTCTTGATGCTGATAACACCTTACTAAAATAAATTGATATTAATTTAAAAGAATTTAATCCTTGGGTAAAAAAGGTCAAAAAGATTCTAAATAATCTTGGTTTTTCATTCATGATAAATAACACATCCCTTTCTAAAAACAACCTCAGTCAAATTAAGCAACGTATTCAAGATCAATGTCTTCAGGATCAACACTCGAATATTTACAAAACAACAAAATTAGAATTTTTTCAAAGTATATACATGATGAGGACAAGACCTCCATATGTTGATATATTACAAAACAAAGAAGATCAAGCTGCTGTTTGTAAAATCAGAATAAGCGTTCATTCACTTTTTATTCAACAAGGAAGACATCTTAATATTCCAAAAAACAAAAGGTATTGTCCGATATGTAAATCAGGACAAATTGAAGATGAAAATCATTTTGTACTAAACTGGAAAGCTTTTAAAAATCAAATTGACACATTTAATACTAGTATACCAAATTTAATAGATAATAAAAAAGTAATTAATGCAAATAATAAAATTTCATTTTTATTTAATAGTAATTCATACAAAATCCTTAAATTAACCTCCTCGTTCATCATATATTGTATGAACATTAGAAAAAGCCTATTATGATAGATTATACTTCTTTTCTTGTTTTAATTTAATTTATGTGTCTTTATTTACAATATACAATTGTATGTCCAAATCTTTATATTTGTACACATTATATTGGGCCTTAAGAATCTAATATTGATGTGTTTGTGCCAATAAAAGTATTGTATTTGTATATAATCAGTCATGTACTGTACAATCTCGATTTAGTTGGAAAGTGCTACCAAATTTGATCAGTTTTGTTTTTAAGATCGCACATTGTTGATTTATGAAGAAAATTATTACCATTTTTCATTAGCTGCTGTTTGTCATGTCTTAATTGAAATTTGTTTCTCTTTTTAGTTATGTTTACTACTGGAAAAACATTGAGTAACTTGAATGGTGTGTTATATACTTATATTCCATATATGGTTATTCTTACTATGGAATGTTTCTTGTGGTATGCAAATTAACATGATTTTACTACAATTAGGTCACAATTATCCATACATGTTCAAACGACCAACGTCTCATTTTATAATGGCGGCACATACAGTATTTTCATAGATGAAAAAAAAAAGACTTTATACAGATTGTTTCCTGATATTTGGTAATGTCTGCAACGTAAAAATGATGTATATCATGTTTTAATTTTTTATTTGCTACATCGCGAGTAATGGGACTAAATTCTGCCATTAATCTGAAAAATCACAAAACTATTACAGCAGTAAAATTCTGCCTAAGTAATTGATTTTCATCTAAACCTTCTAGTGATATGTATGTTACAAAAAAATTCTCCTCCCACCATCAATCTTATCCATCACCTTTTTGAAGATCCATTTCCTTGAAAAATCTTTCATCTCAACTCTCAAGCAAGGTTTTATTGTACAAAACATTTGCAGTAAAACTTTAAGATTAAGAAGTTATATGTAAAACTTACGATCTAGTTCTTTAGCAAGTGATATACCAAACAATGCTAAAGCTAATTTACTCTGTCCAAAACCAAGTGAAGGAGTGTATTCTTTTTCTAAATTCATGTCATCCCATTTTATTTCTCCTAGTGCATAAGCTGGAGCTATAAGATTTACAATTCTAGATGGCTTAGATGACTTTAACATGTCAAGTAGAAGATGAATTAATAAAAATGGACCTATAAAGAATAGAAATTAGCATCAGTCATTTTTCAAAACAATTACAAAAATATACAAGTACATTTAATATAACAAATTTCAATCAATTACAGAAAGTTGATATTAAATACTAAAATTAATGATCATCTTGTTCATTTAAATTCATTTAAAACACCTTATTTACACCCATAGTAGCTTTCAAGTATTCCAGAAATTAAAAAAAAATATTTGTATACCTTGCCTATTGTAAAGAACATTTTAAAATTCCCTTTATATATTTTTTTAACAATTAGTAATCGTTGTTCTCAATGATAAACAGTTCGTGATTTTCTTTTAAAATGATAAGCTTAAATCACACATATTGGGCCATGTTACATAATTTCCTGTTTGATTGCTAACCAACACTGAGGTCAAAATAACTGTTGCAAAATGGTAACAAATGATATAATTTATTAGATGGTCTTACTTACTAAGAAAATTAATTTGTAATTGTGATTCAAAGCCATCTTCAGTTATTTCCCTTGGACACATCATTACACCAGCATTATTGATCAAATAATGTAGTTCTGTTTCCTCTGTAAAAAATATGCACAAGTTGTTTTTCTTAGTTCCATGTAATAAATTGATATGCAATTTGATTTATTTTTTCTTAATTTAACTAAAAAAAAATCGAAGAATGTGTCCATGGGACACAGATGCCCCCGCTAAAAGAAGTCCCAAACAGGAAGTAGTTGTCCGATAGGTCTGAAAGTTGCTTAGGACATACAACTTGTGATACTGAACCACCCTGCCAAATTTTTAAATTGTTCTCATGTACGGTTTCTGAGAAAAGCTTGACGGAAATTCGTTCGGATGTACTTACAGACAGACAGACCGACGGACATGAGTAAAACTTAATGCCCCCCGACATGTCGTCACGGGGGCATAAAAGCCAAACCAATTTATCAGCATAAATCTACACTGATCTTAACGAGAATATTTATCTTGCAACTACTGTGATATTGAATAAATATAAAGCTGGAAAAACCAACCTATTTTGTGTTATTACAGAATAATTCCAATATATTTTAATACATTACTGTTCAAAGATTGCAAAAATGTTCTCTGAATTCAGGTTGTATATTTCAGAAAATAAACAACATGACCTAAAGGATCATGAAAGTTATTTTCATCACTTGGCAACTATCTGCAACAGAAGCAGCCATAAACTGTTCAATCTTCTCTGAAACCAGTTAGCTAACTGTACCCTAACATGGCAGGAATGTTTATGGGACAATACCTAACACAGTTACAATTTTTGATGCTGAGCAAATAATCAAAATGGCTGCCTTGGCCATTATTAAATGTGTTGAGATGAGCTGAAATAAATCTTCTTAAAAACTGCTTTGTCGATTGATGTACTTCAATAGTACACTTTTATAGTCAAAATACAATGACCTGTCAGGTACTTTCTACCTATTGCTCAATCAATTCCAAAAATAGATAACTGCTGTTTAGAAAACTGCTTCAATCTGTTTTCTTTAAAGCTCTTAATAAGAAAGAGCTGGACATTTAAATTGCAGCTATTCATGCATGACTCAGGTAATTTCTAATTTCTAATCTGGAAGACAGCCATAGAGTATAATGTAGATGGAACACCTTAGAAGTTTAAAAGTTACCTGAGTCACGCATGAGTAGCTGCAATTTAAATGTCCAGCTCTTTCATATTAAGAGCTTTAAAGAAAACAGATTGAAGCAGTTTTCTAAACAGCTGTTATCTATTTTTGGAATTGATTGAGCAATAGGTAGAAAGTACCTGACAGGTCATTGTATTTTGACTATAAATGTTAGTTTTGTTGCCAATCTTCAAGTCAGAAATGGCCACCACAGTAGAACATAGCTTAGCAAAAATACAAACAGCTTATAATAAAAAACCCTCAACACATTTGAATTAAATCATTAAGAAATGCAGCAAGGAACAGTAGTTCAATTTTTCAGTTCATGCTTCCAATCGAAAAATCGACATGGGCCAGTTGGTAAATGCATTTATGATGGACTGAGATTAATATGATCTTCATCTGACAAACAACTCAGAAGATTAAAATGTGATCTGGTAGAAACATACCTGCTATTAATTTTGAGATTTAATTGATAACTTTAAATGGCCACCACTAAGGAACATACTTCAACATTGCACACTATGGGAATTTAAACAAAAACTTTCTTTTCAGAACCCATCTTATACATTTGAATCAAATGATGCAGAAATTATCCCAAAGCAGTGTTCCACTATTTTTAATTGGAACTCAAGACAACATAGCTGATTTTTTTTCAAAATAATTGCTTGGCAGATTGAAATATTATATAACAGAAATGTATCCAAGATAGTCTTCTATGAATTTTTCTAATTTTTGGTATCGATTCTAAATCAGAGATGTACCACCACCATACAAACATAGGGCTATATGGGAAATACATACAGCTTTTTTTCAGATTAATCATGCAAAATGATGCCAGACCAGTTTGTTACTTTGTCCGACTTTTCAGTGCCGATTAGAAACTGAACTACCATATAGGAAATTTTGGTACAAATATTCTCTGATGCCACTTTATTTCAAGGAAAGTTCATGTCTTTTACAAAGTTTGATTGACAGGTGACCATTATCAGCTCTTAAGAGCCTCTGGTTCTGTTTGCTTATACTTACCTAATAAACTTCTTTATGTTGAGCCACAATTATTTCTTTACAGTTTTGCATCATTACTAACAATTTTTTATAGTTATTTTCTACATGAACTTACTTTTCTTAAAGGCTTCTACAAATTCTTTCACAGATTTAAAAGATCTCAGATCACAAGGTATGAAGAAAATCTTGTCATTTTTTGTTCGTTTTCTCAATCTCTCCACACAGGCTTCACCGTCGTCTTTGTTTTTACCACAGACATAGACTTTAGCTCCTAAAATAACATAATAACTGTTTTTCATTCAATAAATGACTTTTTTATAAAGTCATTGCAATATCTTAAATTTGGTTGTTATTTTAAATGGAACAGTATTGGAATACTAGTACATGTACCAAAATACAAGTCATTGCTATGTTCAGAGCGATTTGTTTTACTTACCTAACTATATTTGGTTTTATAACATTTTTCACTTGTTCCATATTCTGAATATTTCCTTTCAGGTTTTTTTTAAATGTTTTCTTTCTCATCACTGGTCAGTTATAACATTAAAACTTGATGTTAATGGTAGATGACAGACACTGGCCAGAAAGTGATGGCAATAGCTCATCCTGACTGTCAGGTGACCTTCTAGACAAAACATTTTGTGCTGTATGTGAAATAACCAAAACATTACAGTAGTCTTTTAGTCCTGAATGTCCAATCTAATTAAAATTAAATCTTTCATTTGTTTTCCCCTTTTTGCTAAGACCGATGCAGCAACATAGCAAAAAGGGGGATTAAGTGAAATATTTAATTTTAATTAGATTGCAGCAACGTCATTAAACGATCTAAACTACCCACCTCTTTTAGCCATGTCAATTGCAGTCCATTTCCCAATACCATCTGTCCCACCAGTAATTATAGCTACTTTTCCAGTTAATTTAATATTTGTCATACAGCGTGCACCTCTCATATACTGCCTGCAACAAAATGTAAACTCTTTGAGAAAATAAACAAAGGTCAACTAAATATTTTATATTTTATATATTTCAAATATTTTACTGCTATGTTATTTACCTTAACTTGCTTGACAACAGAACATCCAAATAGCTGTCTAATTTGAAAAAAAAGTTTATTAACTTGCCTGACAACAGAACATCCAAATAGCTGTCTAATTTGAAAAAAAAAGTTTATTAACTTGCTTGACAACAGTACATCCAAATAGCTGTCTAATTTGAAAAAAAAGTTTATTAACTTGCTTGACAACAGAACATCCAAATAGCTGTCTAATTTGAAAAAAAAAGTTTATTAACTTGCTTGACAAAAGAACATCCAAATAGCCGTCTAATTTGAAAAAAAAGTTTATTAACTTGCTTGACAACAGAACATCCAAATAGCTGTCTAATTTAAAAAAAAAAAAGTTTATTAACTTTCTGGGCAACAGAACAGCCAAATAGCTGTCTAATTTAAACTAGAGACTTCCAGGAACCTGTAATCGCTCACCTTGAAAACAAATGACTTCAACTACATTTAAATTTTTGCAATTTACAGTTGAAGTCTAGTTGTTATAGCTACTTTTATTAGGTTACTGGGCAAAAACTACACATTTCTTCAAAAATTTTGGTCAAGTACAATAACTCCTATAAGGTGCCATTAGACAATTTCTGAGAACTAAATGATTTGTAGTCCTTGTCCTTTAGGGTAATTAAGTAATTTACAGTTTTACTCTGGTGTTATAAGACAAATATATAACATACAAACTGATCATTTGTCAAAATTCATAATTAAAGGGCAATAACTCCTATAAAAAAATTGCAATTTTGGACTAAGCAATGATATGTACATGTAGGCCTTGCTTTGCTGATCATTTGTGCAATTTACAGTTTCAATCTGGCTGTTATGGCATTTTAAGTAACAGAGCAAAAACTAAAAATTCTACCAAACATTTTAATTAAAGGGCAATAGTCATCTGATAATTTCAGACCATTAAAGTGAATTCTATAACTTGTATTGCTAATCATTTTTACAATTTACATTTTCACTCTAGCCGTTATAGTTTTTAAATTACAAGTAAAAATGGAAAATTTCATAAACAATTGACAATTAAGGGCAATAACTCATATAAAGAGTCATCTGACAATTTCATACCCTTTAAGGGATTGAAGGGCTTGTATTGCTGATTATTTTTGAGAGAATATATATGAGTTTACTCGAATTTGTGGCGATGAAAACATAGCTTTAACAGGCGGTAATTTGGTTGAAACACCTGTATTTTATTACTGAGGCAACATTTGTTTAAAGAAATAAATGCATGATATTTTAACAGTAATTTCAACTTGAATGCATTGTTTACATTGCTAAATACAAGAAAACCATTGAATTTGGAGACCATAAACAATTTCGTAATTCCTAACTCTCACAGAAAGATTCGCCAAGAATGAGAGGTGGGGGTAAGAGATATTTCTGAGAATAAATTTTATATTAGATGTGCCTTGTTTATTTGTTAATTGCTTACTTAACCCGACACTGAAGGTCGATGAAAGGTAAAAATGAAAGACCAATAAAAGACTGAAATAATACGCCTTGAAAATGTTAATTTAGATAATGATTTTTATACAAAAATTAGATTTAAAAACACCTATGTTATTTAAAATGTCTAAATCAGTTAAAAATGCAATAGAAATACTGGTAGTAAGGAAAATGATTTTCTTTATAATAAAAGAAAGTCACAAAAGATATAGATTTTTATTTAAATCAAGATTTTAAAATTGTGATGTAAAAATATTTAAAAATGCAAGTTAGTTAAAGACCTACAGAATGAGATTACATATGGCTACACACATTAAAAAGGCTAAATGAATTTTTGCAAAATGTATTTATAACAATACCATAAAAATCTTTATTTACATAAGAATAAATGTCATCAACAGTTTATATAGTTTTAAAAAAAAAATTTATTTTAAATTCTGAAAATATTATTTAAGTTTTTAATAACATTATGTCATAAATGTTAGTTTGACACTTGGAATACATTTAATTGCAAATCTTTTGAAACAAGTGTAATTACTGTAAAAATAATTTAATGAAAATTGCAATTTGTCATTGGGACTAATACAATAATTAAAATTAAATCTTTCACTTGCTACCCCCTTTTTGCTATGGTCGCTGCAGCGACCATAGCAAAAAGGGGGGAGCAAGTGAAAGATTTAATTTTAATTAGATTGGGCCTAATACAACTAACTACATATCAAATTTATTTCCTTTAAACATAAAGGTACATTTAAAGACTGTCAAAATGAAAGCTTTAACATTTCTGTCACCTGATCGGTAATGTTACATCTTGCGGCGAGGTTTCTTGTCTTGCATTTTGTTGGTCAGGATATAAGGTATAACTGAATAATCGAGAGAGTGTCCATGTATTGTCAACAAAAAATTTACACTATTTCGTAATTCGAACACAGCATTCTTTGTTGTTTATGTTAAAAACTAAATTCCAGTAATACTAAGCCATAAAATTGGAAACAGCAAGTTCCTTTAGCTGTGGTCAGAGGTGACATTTTTTATATCAATGCCCTCTCAAATGATAATTTCGCAGTGTTTTAAAAACGAAAGTTAAGTTGTAACATGGAATCTTCAGGCCTGATCTGTTAAGTTTGTCAGTCCACTGTGAAATTATTTTTACATGTTCTTGTAGCATGGATGATTGTGACACTACAATCTTTAATGCTATCTCGCATCATGTGACTTTGATGATTTTTATGCTGGTATGTCTTCTTTTCTAGTTTCAAAATTATGTAGCCAGAAATACAGTATAAAATGGCCTGGTCAAAATAAATCATTGCACTGTCAAGCATTGTAGATTTCCTTTTCTACAATTTAGCATGGTTACTAAAAGGATTTATAACAGAGAGTCTTGTAAGCAGAGAAAAATAATTTAGTACATGTAGACACAAACAATCAAACTGAATATTTTCCAAATCTGATGTCACAAAAGAAGCTAGCTTACCTCCGAATAAGCTCACTTTATGTCACTCCATAGAATGACATTTCTTTGAAACACCTTAATGTGTATTGTAATGAGTCTCAAAGTCAATTTGCTTGAATATGTAACAAAAATACAATGATATCTCTCTTGCTATAGCTGTACACTTCTGCTGATTGGACAAAAAGTACTGTGTAACAGCAAGTATGCCTGGGCCATGTTTGGATCTGCTGTTATTTCTAAAAGGACTGCTTAATATGCTTTCCAAAGCTTGCTTGTAAGAATCATTAAAAAGGCTCTGGAATTCATCATCTGTTATGCTGAAGCCATGTTTCACCTTTTTTGTGGTCAGAAATTGATATACTGATAATTCTAATTTCCATGTTTTGTTCTGATATGACCCCTAAATCCAGCTATACGTCATGTAGATTTATAATATATATGATAATAACTTTATTGCAAAATTACACCTAGAAGGGTCAAGGCAATATTAACATAAACACAACTTGAAAAACATAATACAGAATGCAATTGAGTCAACATATGACATATTGTAAAGATAATAGGTATACATGTATCAAATGTAGTTGGGGTAATGGAACTAAGCATTCACTGACATGGACCGGTTTCTTAACTCTAATGACTGTTGTCTAAAGTCGCATAAATATGACTTGTCACACTCTTGTTGTTGTTTCTTGCTAAGATTTGTGTCAAACTCTTCTTCTGAATACTCATCAGTATTAGTTTCTGTGAATGTTTCAAGTACATGTACATGTATAGCATCTAAATCAATATTATCATACCAAGAGAGGAATTTCTGTTATACATTTTTTAAGAAATGTGAAATGGAGGTACAAGACTCAATTTATAGGTGCAGCTTGTTAATTGTTGTAACAAACAATATTTCACAAGAAACAATCATAGGAAAAAAATGGAGTGTTTTACAAAATAATAATACCATTCTTGATTATTCATAATAAAATCTCTATTAAACTTGTGATTTGTAATAAGCATAAAAAAAAAACCTGTATACACAATCAAACAGTGGTTCTTGGTATCAGCACTTACAAATTACTTTTGTTTTAATACACCTATTAATTATTTTCTCTTGATCTAGGAAACTTGGATTAAAAATGTGGCCATTTTTAACAAATTTATTTAAATTAGTAATTACCTTTATTAAATTGTAATTAATATATTGTAATTCCTTCATACAAACATACGTTCAAAATTTGAATAAATACTTATTATCATTATTTTTTTAAACAATGCATTCTCTTTTAATTTGGTGGCCACCTGTTGTACTTGTTATGTAATCAGAGGTGTGATGAACAAATGGTTCAATATAAACATGACCTCTTGTTACACATTGTATATGTGTCGGAGTGTTTTCTAATAAATCTTGAAAAATCTTGAAACAATGTACTTGTCTCACAGTAAATACCTAGGTAGCCAATACCTGTGTCATCATATTTGTTCAATTGGTGGAACAAGAAAACCATACAAGGCGGCTTTGATTGTAACTCCCTTGGACTAGTATAATTTATATAAACTTATGGTTCTTTTTGTTTTGTTTTGTTTTTTAATTTTTTTACTGAATAAATACATCAATTTATTGATATATAAACATATAGCCAGTTACCGAAGTCTTAAATAGACAGCATTAATCCCGACTGGCGTGTTACGAAAGCTGTAAATCAAATCAGTGTTGACATTTGTTCACTAATTAGAGTAGTGGCACAACATAGAAATGTATATGATATTGTTAGATTTCAGTGCCGTTGATTTACAGGTTCCTGTTTGTTGGTATTTTGTTGTTCTTTGATTTTCTGATGATGCACGTCAAAAAGACAAGATAACTGCCAATCTTATCTTAACCCCCTCCCAAACCATGTGACAAAAGGATTTCGAAAGGTCGAGTTGAAATTTGTGTTTATTTCATCTTGTTCATTATTATAAATGAATAAATGACACTAAAAGTAATTTTGATTATAAAACTTTACTTTTAACAGGAAAATAAAGTTACAAGAAAAAATAAAACTCCAGGAATATTAGATACTAATGTATTTTCCTGTCATTTATTGTCATTAATGAAATCATGTTTAACTCTCACCCCCCCCCCCCCCCTTTTTTTTTATACAAACCTAAAAGCATAGGAAAATCCAATTGTGACTGCTATAATGATAGGCCACCAGGATTCATAAATAGCATTTGGATCTGGCATGTTGGCAAATGGATTCTCTTTAGGCATTATGAACAAATGATGTTTTACAAGCAACTCTGTCTTGTCTTTTTCAAGTCCTCGAATGTGGCGTGTACTGGATTTCTATTGACAGATACTCGTACCCTTTACTATTTGGTACCAGATCAATTTAAAGGGGGAGATAATTTATTTTTTTCAGTGTAGAACAAGACGGGTCATTCGTATAGGAACATATAAATTAGTTATACTAGTCCCAGTTCGTATGCAACATATTTAATCATTTGTATTTAACTCAGAATCTCAGAATATAACTTCAATATGTTATTTTCACTTGACTTCAGAAAATTTTGAAGAAATCGTTAATGAAAACAAGTTTGAATAGTTTTGAATTATTGAAGGGCACTGCATGGCCAGCAACTAAAAGTCTAAAGTGTGGGGAACGACATGCATATTCAATTCAATTGTATTTATTAATCACTAAAAGGCAAATAACAATACTTGCATAACATACGTTCTGGTGAGCTTAAAAAACCTACATTATACATAAACAAACAGATGCAAGTCATACATAAAAGAACAAGTATTGAAGTAGTAAAATAGCATGTTCTCAGATACACAAGATACATATAAACTAGCCAAGCAACATTATAAGCAAAAAAAACATTATAAAATGATTGCCACGCATACTTAAAAGGTAAAACGTGCAACAATTACTGAGTACCATGGGCCAAACTTGATATAAGAACAACAAAAATGACATAACAAACCACCCTCTCCCATTTAAATTTATTAATGACATTTTTAATTGAATTAGACCTGTATACCTCCATTCAGATAATTCAAAAGTTCATTCTATAGTTTGTCTCCCTTAGTGGCGACCATGCCTTATTTGTATTAACTTAAATTTTGCTTAACAGCTATAATTGTATATCTAAAAGAATAATAACTCTGTTTAGTGGTTATTATTATTATTTATTAACTGTAAGATATACTTTTTCAGTTAGTGTGTTGAAAAAAGCAAAGATAAAAAGTCCCAATCAACAGACGAAAATACACATGTATCTTACTGGGTAAATGGTAATAAATAGGAAATTTGTTGAAACTTAAAGATAAAAGGGAGACTAACACAAGCCCATGTAAATTCCAATGTACATGTATTACATCTAGAAAGGCAAATAGGTGAAATTGGAGGAAATGAAAATTACGAAAGTACATCTGGTGTTATCTTTAATTGGAGCAGGTGGAGGAACATTTCTTCTTTATAGGTATGTAAATAAATTTAAAATACAGTTGAAAAAATACCATATTTTTGCTAAATATATGTAAAAGTAGAATGTGTGTTGTTTTGATAACAAGGTGTTTATATCTAATTGTCATGTGAAAGAAATGTCGACATACTATCACATGAGTATTTAATTTATTAAATTTTCATTCATTAAACTTGCTATTACTGGCATTACCGATATACTGAATATTTTACTACCACATGTTGAGTTCAGTTTGGTAGAAATATGAGATATTGTAAATGATTTTTCAATTTTTGCATTTGCATTACAGTTGTTTCTATGCCACTTTTTATATGAAATTATCAACTTGTACAATATCTTGCATATCACAGTCACCATATACATGTAGTACACTTGACCAAAGATATTGTAGACAGCAAGAGTTAGCAGTTCTGACTGCATTCCCTTGTTTTCCTGATTTATAATAAAACTAGTTGGTGTTATATTGCTGAACATTTGCTGAAGCAAATATGAAACATGTTTAGTGTATTCTAAAAATATCTTGTTAGAAAACTGATTTAGGTGTAGGACCATCATTGTTTGTGGCCTCTGGCTATATTAAATGTGATGATTTTGACTTTTCCTAAACAATTTATCTTCATTTCAAATAGAGCAAGACTTTTGTCTCATAAAAATATGAATTGGGTCAGGATTTTGTCAAAATTTCATCCTAACTTTTATTGCATACAAGAATGAATGCTAGACTGGAAGTTCATATTGTCTAAAAATCTACTTTCACTTTCTGT
Organism: Limnoperna fortunei; assembly: GCA_944474755.1. Classification (NCBI taxonomy): domain Eukaryota; kingdom Metazoa; phylum Mollusca; class Bivalvia; order Mytilida; family Modiolidae; genus Limnoperna; species Limnoperna fortunei. The sequence goes on from OX104113.1 coordinate 39,631,793, forward strand.
TTCAGTCCAAAAATAGTGCATGTTCTTAATTGACTTTCAACATATTCATGTTCAATTATCACCAATAAAACTTTATACTCAAGATTCCTGAAATATTCAGCTTTCCAAAAATAGCAAATATTTTTTGGTATCATGTACGGTTCAAATTTAATAATAGGCAACTGTGTACTGATATGCTGAATAGCACTACTGTAAGGTACAATATCTGGACTAGTTCCTGGTATTTGGTGGTCCTACACCTTTATAAATTTGTTATCAATTGAAGTTTAGTTTGTTTGTGTTCTTAATTTTAAATGAATTCCTAAAACACTTATACATTTAACAGAGATTTTGTTGGTGGAAGACAATATACAGGAAAAGAACTTTGTTTAGGAAAAACAGTTATTATAACTGGAGCCAATACTGGAATTGGTAAAGAAACTGCAAAGGTGCTTGGTCTAAGAGGTGGGTATCATTGATTGGTATATTGGTAAGGAATTCTCTGAATGATCAAGATACAAAATCATCAGTATATAATACATACAAAGTAACTATATTTAATATCTAAACATAAATAAGGCTGTGTTTGAAGGGACAAATACAAAAGAATGTAATTGTTAGCAATAAGATTAAATTGGTCCACAACTGAGAAAGAATTACTATCTGGCTGAATTCCCAAAGATGTAAAACAGCTATAAGCTAATTAAACAGTACAAGTTATTTCTAGATAAAGTGAAAGCACAGTAAAGATGGTATTTGAATATATGGAAAGTAGGTTGATGATTTCATCCGATTTCTTTGTCTATGCAGATGTTGATCTTTGGTACTAATTTTATAGAAAATGAAAATGCCGATGTTATGTCCTGGTTGAGGACTCCTTAATAAAACAAACCACTCTTAAACAACTTTTTGTTAATTAAAATATACAAGTATGAATTATATGTTTTTGAGTTTTGTTATTGGTGGTTATAATTATGATAACCTTAACAGAAATTACTGTATAGGGTATTATTTAAAAATAAAGGATTTAAAGGTTAATATGTTAATGAGACAACATAACATAAATGCAATCACATAAATATTTATTTCATGGCAAATGTCAATGAGACAACTCTGATTATTTGGAGTCGTCGATATTAATTTTTTTTTTAAATATCTATAACAGACTATAATTGTATAATATGTACATTTTTGTATTTTATATCATTTGTCAACAAAGAATTATGTAACGTAAATCAGGTTGTTTGGCGTCTGGATATTTTGGCGTTTTTCTCTCAAAACCATATGGTTTTTTTGGGGGGTGTTTAATTTTGGTGTTTCATCCAACTGATATGTTAAATTTTTGCACCTCCAATAGTTGATCTCTTTAAATCACACCAGTAAGCAAGGTTATTTTATATGTTTTCTATATTATATATTGCTATATAATTCACGGGGATGGCATCTATCCATTTAGAGATTAAGCAATGACTTCTAAAATGTGTTAATTAAATTTTATTAGATTAAGTAATTTACACAAATATCATGTAAAATAAATGTTTATTAATATCCTTCTGTCAATATTTAAGGACCACAGATTTAAATTTAATTCTTTTGGCATTTCAGCAGTATTTCTTATTAAATTTGAATGACAGTGTTATTTTTATTATCAATAACAGTCTAATTAGTAAATGATAAGCCAGACATAATTATTTTTGAATTAAAATTCATAAAAAAACAGGCTTTAAAGTGATTTTCAATACTCACAAATTCTGTGATAGATGGTACTTGAATATTTGACTTTGGTATCTTTGATGGCTTTATTGTTAAATTAATGTCATTTTTTTGAAGACTGCAAATGAGAAATCTTCCTTTTTTGGATTTACTTAGGGGTCATCCATAATTGTCAACATTTTTCACAAGTTTGCAAAGAGCACTCTTTTTGAAAACCCCCTCCCTCCCTCCAAAAGAGTACGTCAACATTTTTTGCAAGTCTGCACATCCACATTACCGAAGTTTAAGAACGTACGGAAAAAATGTTGAGATTGAAACCCCTCCCCCCTATAGTGCTCTTTGCAAACTCGTGAAAAATGTTGACAATTATGGATGACCCCTTATATGTTTTCTATTATGCTGCTTCCATTTTAAGGGGGAAGAGTTATATTGGCCTGTCGAGACATGAAGAAATGTGAAGAAACAAGAAAAGAACTTGTAGAAGAGACAGTTAATAAACAAATAATTTGTAAAGAACTAGATCTTGCCTCAATGGAGTCAATAAAAAAGTTTGCAGATGATATAAACAAAAGTTAGTAGGTTTTATAGTAAGTGTGACATTTACAATATGTAATAGTCTAGATATAATCATTACCAGTACTATTGGTCTAGATATAATTATTACCAGTACTATTGTTTCCTCTGGTTAAACTGGTCACTACAATGTTAAGAAAAAAGTGTCACTAGAATCAACTTACATAAATATTTTTATAGGTTATTTACGTTCTTTGAAACGAGATGCGTTTTCTGGTCCATATCTCATCGAAGGGCGACAGCCCTGAGATGAGATGACGAGAAAATACATCGAGTTTAATAAAACGTAAATAAACTGTTTATCGCTGTTTTGTAACATTATGACGTCACAGTGTTTACTTAACGACGTCTTGACAGTGAACTGAGATGGGCCCATCTCATGCTAGTAGAGCGAGATGGAATAATATCACACACAAAGATCAAAGGAAAATACTGCAAAATAGCGATAATCATGTGTATCTATAATTTTCAACAAAATCTTTTTGTATACACTGGTAAAAATATTCAGTCTATGTTATACATTTGGTTTTTAATAAGTAGTTGTTGTATTTTTAATACTCTGTTCTTTTCATTTTCTAAGTTTTCCATTACCAGTTGTCATGTTTTGGAAACTCTGTATTCTCCATTTTGTTAAGGTTTTCTATTAACAATTGTCATGTTTTGAAAGTGATACTTGTGAATACACATTATACTTCATTTTCTGAGGTTTAACACCACAAATGGAAACAATATATGATCAATAGGTTACAGATTGTGAATACCAGAGCACAAACAGCTTGGAGGGCATACACAACATTTTTGCTACAAATTATTTCCTATAGCTCAAAGTAAAGAGCTGCTATTCGGTATTAAAGTGAGAAGTGAATTAACCATTGATTGGGTCCACAAACTGCTATTATTCTGTCACAGGATTTTTCTTAAACATGAAAGTTCATTAATTGTCATGTCATTTTACCCTAGTAAAATAAACCTGGTTTCTCTAACACAGATTTCGCCAAAACTTGAACTTATGTAAAGACCATATGATATGACCATCAATAACTCAAACTCGAAAAAATTAATTGCCGTCAGTGTGAAACATATATTATTTAGTACATATTTAAATGCGAATGAAGGAAGTCATTCATCTTGCACTTAATGACAGGTCAGTCTTTTACTAAAAAATAACTGGTAGTAATTATCTGATGATAAGTGTCAATTGACATTGTTTTTTAAATTTAAAGTAATTACTGTAAGACATGGATTATGAGATTATGAAAATAAAACATTCCACTAAGAAATTGTAAGACTTTGAATTTTGTTGACACTTGGGGTTAAATTGAAACAAAAGACAATTGCACAAGCAGGAAAAAAAATTTTTGAAACAAAACAAAAATACTTGAAAGAGATTCATTAGAAAATCTCAATATAAACAATACCATGGTATGATAAAATCCAGAAATTTGTACTACTTCAGTGGCTTGAACTATCAATAGCTTGATCATGAACTGCTTGTAAAAAATTGATATTGAATATCTGTGTATGTCTAATAAATAATTGCAGTTTTGTTTGGAATACATATGATTAATATAAATTGTGTTTATATTTGCTTTTCAGCTGAAAAATATTTAGATATCTTAATAAATAATGCTGGGATTATGAGATGTCCAAAGATGGTAACAAAAGATGGTTTTGAAATGCAGTTGGGTGTAAATCATTTAGGTGAGAAATTGTAGCAAAAAATATTGTATATGGCTTAAGGCTTGCATCAATTGGTTTAATACCAGTTTGCTGATTCCCAATTTGCCAATTCTCAGATTGCCAAATCCAGTTTGCCGATTTCCTAATATCCGACCAATTAAGAACAGAATTAAGGTGCATATTAATGATTGTAGATTTATGTACTCATTCATCGTAATATTGATGGGTAAGATGTAAAATGTAATTTACACACGACAACTGCAATAAAGGGGAGGGAGGGGGTTACCCACTAAAAGTATTGGTGGTTAATTTACATAATTTTTCTAAGCATCCATAATTGTTGGTAAAATTCAGTGACTTAAATTAACTTGATTTTTCTCAATTGAAAACGATCCGCTTATCATATTGATTTAAAACAAATAACGTCCTAAGCTGATAATTTATAATGTAGAAAGTTCAGTAACAAATTAAAAATTAAATTCTTTTTATGTAAATTTACTGAAATTATGTAATTAATTAATATAATTAATTTACAAAATGTTCCTAAACACACATAATTCTCGATAAAATTTATACAATTTGTTGATTGTTCTTAATTGGTTGAATAATAAGGAATTGGTAAAGTGGATGCAGCAACACTGAGAATCAGCTAACTGGAATGCTACCCATCAATTAATTGATTTTTTTAAAATGGTCAAAAACTATTTGTTGTTATTTGTCAAAATATTATGTAAAATAGTAAGTGACAGGTCTTCTTTAGTATAAATCATGTGTTTAGTCAAAATAGCAGGATACATTGCTTTCACAATAAGCATGCAGCAAATTATGGTAGTAAGTCCTAAAGTTGAATTACAGGAGCTAAAAAAGGTATTTAAAATACAATTTATTGAGTTCTTAGAACACCTGTTAGTCTATATATACGAGACATTTACCGTAAAACGGTGCTTATAGTCCGCATTTACGTATTGTCCGCACCCCTTTCTTGGACCAGAAAATTGCGGAAAAATTCTTATATGCATGTACAATCCGCACGTACAAGTTTTTACAAAACACGTCAAGATGAAGACGTCCAAGTCCGATTTGGGCCCGATTTTTAAAAAGTTTTTACTGTAATATGTCATTTATTCTCTTCTAAAATATCACTAATGCTTATAGTTTTATTGTCTCGCCTGCGACGAAAGTCGCTGGATTGGAGGCGAGACATATGTATGGGAATCCGGCGGCGGCGGCGTAAACACTTGACATCTTGCTTCATATATTTGTAAGCCCAAGACCTAGGTCCATCAAATTTGGTACAGAGGTAGCTTATGATGAGTACTTGCCAGTCAGTCACTTGTAACCTGACCTTGACCTCAATTTCACTGTCCAGCGCCTACGTTAAAGTTTTTGGGTTACGGCAGTTCCTCCGTAACTACGCATAGTAGGATGACAATATTTGGTGTATAGGTTGCTGATGACTAGTATATGACTGTCTGGTAGGTGTCACCTGACCTTGACCTCAATTTTACGGTCCAGCGACTACGTTAAAGTTTTTGGGTTACGACAGTTCCTCGGTAACCACGCATGGTAGGATGACAATATTTGGTATATAGGTTGCTGATGACTAGTACATGACTGTCTGGTAGGTGTCACCTGACCTTGACCTCAATTTCACGGTCCAGTGACTATGTTAAAGTTTTGTGGTTACGGCAGTTCCTCTGTAACTACGCATGGTAGGATGACAATATTTGGTATATAGGTTGCTGATGACTAGTACATGACTGTCTGGTATGTGTCACCTGACCTTGACCTCAATTTCACGGTCCAGCGACTACGTTAAAGTTTTTGTATTAGGACAGTTCCTCTGTATCTATGCATGGTATGGTGACAATATTTATACAGGCTGCTGCTGATAACTAATGCTATTTACGTAATGCTTATGAAGAAATGTATTTTCGTTACTGATGCGGAATGCAGGCGAGACATTTTTCTGTGTCCACACTTGTTTATTTCTTACGACTGTAATAAATGAAATTAAAAATAGGGCATTGTCATATCGTCTATTTTGATCATTGTTAAAACGAATACTCACACATTTCGAAACCAAACTGATTTGCCAACTTTCATTTATCAACGTAAACAAAGAAAAGAAAAAAGATAAACCTTTTATTTCAATCCCTCAAAGATTGCAATCAAAACATCGATCTTCTGCAACGTACTGGTAACCTGTTGGCACTAATCTTATGACCAAGGAAGAAAATCCTCTAGATCAACATTCTTTTTATAAGTGCCATAGTAAATAACTGGGCCATTAGTTGGAAATTTGATTTTTAATTTGCATTTGACTTTATTTAGACCCAGAAAAATTAATTGTGCGGTAGAATGAAGTTTTATGGCACAAAACCCTTGATGTGAACAGTCTTATGTTCTCTCAAACAAATTTTGCAACACAAAATCAGCAGCTGTTAATGTTAACTCCCTATTAACTAAGTTGCACTCTATATATTGAACCCAGTTTAAACAACAAACCTTTCAAGAAATGATCATTGTATGAAATTTTTTTCTTGCAGGTCATTTCCTCCTCACAAATATATTGTTGGATAAATTAAAGAAATCAGCACCAAGTAGGATAATTAATGTGACTTCTCAATCTTACAGTGTGGGAAAAATTAATTTTGATGACTTAAACAGTGACATAAAATATGATCCTGTGGATGCTTATAACCAGAGTAAATTAGCTAATGTTTTATTCACAAAGGAACTTGCCAAAAGACTAGAAGGTAATAATTCTTTGAATGTGGTTACGCTTTAATTCTTTGATGGTAAATGGTTTTATTGTCTCGCCTGCGACGAAAGTCGCTGGAGGCGAGACATATGTATGGGAATCCGGCGGCGGCGGCGGCGGCGGCGGCGGCGTAAACACTTGACATCTTGCTTCATATCTTTGTAAGCCCAAGCCCTAGGTCCATCAAATTTGGTCCAGAGGTAGCTTATGATGAGTACTTGCCAGTCAGTCACCTGTCACCTGACCTTGACCTCAATTTCACGGTCCAGCGACTACGTTAAAGTTTTAGGGTTACGACAGTTCCTCTGTAACTACGCATGGTAGGATGACAATATTTGGTGTATAGGTTGCTGATGACTAGTACATGACTGTCTGGTAGGTGTCACCTGACCTTGACCTCAATTTCACGGTCCAGCGACTACGTTAAAGTTTTTGGGTTACGACAGTTCCTCTGTAACTACGCATGGTAGGATGACAATATTTGGTGTATAGGTTGCTGATGACTAGTACATGACTGTCTGGTAGGTGTCACCTGACCTTGACCTCAATTTCACGGTCCAGCGACTACGTTAAAGTTTTAGGGTTACGACAGTTCCTCTGTAACTACGCATGGTAGGATGACAATATTTGGTGTATAGGTTGCTGATGACTAGTACATGACTGTCTGGTAGGTGTCACCTGACCTTGACCTCAATTTCACGGTCCAGCGACTACGTTAAAGTTTTTGGGTTACGACAGTTCCTCTGTAATTACGCATGGTAGGATGACAATATTTGGTGAATAGGTTGCTGATGACTAGTACATGACTGTCTGGTAGGTGTCACCTGACCTTGACCTCAATTTCACGGTCCAGCGACTACGTTAAAGTTTTTGGGTTACGACAGTTCCTCTGTAACTACGCATGGTAGGATGACAATATTTGGTGAATAGGTTGCTGATGACTAGTACATGACTGTCTGGTAGGTGTCACCTGACCTTGACCTCAATTTCACGGTCCAGCGACTACGTTAAAGTTTTTGGGTTACGACAGTTCCTCTGTAACTACACATGGTAGGATGACAATATTTGGTGTATAGGTTGCTGATGACTAGTACATGACTGTCTGGTAGGTGTCACCTGACCTTGACCTCAATTTCACGGTCCAGCGACTACGTTAAAGTTTTTGGGTTACGACAGTTCCTCTGTAACTACGCATGGTAGGATGACAATATTTGGTATATAGGTTGCTGATGAATAGTACATGACTGTCTGGTAGGTTCCACCTGACCTTGACCTCAATTTCACGGTCCAGCAACTACGTTAAAGTTTTTGGGTTACGGCTGTAACTATGCAGGGTATGGTGACAATATTTTGTATACAGGCCGCTGCTGATATAAAATGCTATTTACGTAATGCTTATGACGAAATTTATTTTCGTTACTGATGCGGAATACAGGCGAGACGTTTTTCTGTGTCCACACTTGTCTGTATCAGTCTGGCTTTGTTAATTTTTTTGTTAGTTGTTTTATATTCATGTATTATGGCTTTTTCCACAACTTTGATTTTTGATAAATGTTTGCTTATGTACATGCAGCTCGGATGTGTAATATCAAGAATCCTGTAAAACACTATGATTAGAAAGATTGCCTTTTACTATCTAATGCAATAAAAACTGATATTGGGATAGCAATAGAACATCATCTTAAACATTTCTTAAAGTAAAATCAAACAATCACAGTAACTTTTATGTTTTTAATGTCTTAAATGCCATCCTCACAAGCCAGGGTTTCTGTGTCCACATGTTTTCACGAAACCCCTGACAAACTTAGCTAGGAAATTCCTGGGCTAGAAGTCACTATTTTAATTGGCTACATCATACCTGCATGTAGCTAATCAAAAATCGCTTTCATTCATGACTTTGTTAGGGGATATCCCGATGTGGGTTGTAATAAACCAAACGGATGTGATGCAAAGACCACGTAAAAATTAGTGTATTTTGTACAGTAGTGTTAATAGTTTGTTTTTACTGTGTTATTTAATAGTTGCGTTACGTTTTCTTCCCATTTGGTTGATATTTTGAAGGTTTGACGTCATATGAAAATCTCCTAGCCCTGGAATTTCCTAGCTAAGTTTGTCAGGGTTTCGTGGAAATATATGGACACAGAAACCCTGACTTGTGAGGATTCTTAAATGCAGGACTTGAAAGGACAATTCAAAATAAATTTAAATTGCTATGGCATTTAAAAAGCATGGAGGCTGGAAGTGAATTTAGCTAAAAAATTGTACATGAAAGTCATGCTGAAACATTATGAAGTACTTAATTGTGACATATTTGTTGTAGGGACTGGTGTAACAGTGAACTGTTTACATCCTGGTTATGTAAAGACAGAACTTTCACGTTATATGCCAGCATACAAGTCTGTCTCGGGTTATTTATTGCATCCAATTTTTTCATTAATTACTAAAGACTCAAGACAGGGAGCACAAACAACATCATACTGTGCACTTTCAAAGGATCTAGAAAAAGTAACAGGAAAATATTTTAGGTAAGTAGGCTTCTTTACATGTATTACCATAGAAACCACTAGTGTCAAAGTTAATGGTTTTTTTTTTACAAACTGAAAAATAAGGGTTAGTAAGATTTTTCAAATTTTGCACCATTCCATAATAACAAACAATATTGCACCTAACAAATTATACCCCCCCCCCCCTGCAAACTTGTTTGGGGGTATACAGGAACCATCCTGTCTGTCTGTCCATCTGTTATATTGTGTGCCTAGGTCAGATGCTTGAGCTAAATATCTGCACAGTACATCGTACAGCATGTGAAAAAACAAAAACAATGTAGTGAAAACAAAAAATTAGCAGAAAAATAATTACCGAAAAATAATAGAAAAGATTTCCACTTGTAAAGTGAAAAGCCTTAAAAAGTTACAACGACTAAACTTGGCCTAAATAATCTTTATGGATTTATCTTTTTGAAATTTTAGCCAAATATTCAATTTCTCACTAACTTATGAGCTTATAAACAATACTTAATTCAAATTGCACATTTTTCATCCCCCATCAGACTGCATTACTTTCAACTCAGTACAGCAACAGGTAAGCAATTAGAGACTTCCAAAAACATCTAGTTTACATTTCTTCAACATCATCATTAAATTAACAAGTATCTAATTAAAAATCTGCTAAGAGTCTTAGAGCCTCAGGTATTTTCGTTAAAATTTTTTTGTGTTTACCCATATTTTATTTTCCAAAAGAGACATTTTCTCCAATAACGAGTGTTTTGGGTTTTATTTTAGTGACAGTACAAATTAGGCTTCATAATATTCAACATTGTATTTAATGTTTTGTTTATATATATAAAACAGAAAAAACCCAGAGGTTTTCACTTGGTGCAAACAAACATGTAGGCTGTTGTAAACAAAATAGATCTCTAGAAAAGTTGGTTATTTATACAGGTCAGCAACTACAATAAATTTTCAACTTGTTAGAAAATTCACACATATGAATAACACAAGCAAATAGGGAGAATACTTCACAGTTTATTTAATAGCAGATAATATGTATGAATATTGAAAAACACCTATTACAATGAGAGTCCATTACATGACCTCTTTGTAGCTCTGCTAAAATGATATATTGTCACAGGAGCTACATTATTGGGGCTAGCATTTAATATAATGGTATATTGTCACAGGAGCTACATTATTAGGGCTATCTTTTAATATAATGGTATGTTGTCACAGGAGCTACATTATTGGGGCTAGCTTTTAATATAATGGTATATTGTCACAGGAGCTACATTATTTGGGCTAGCTTTTAATATAGTGGTATATTTTCACAGGAGCTACATTATTGGGGCTAGCTTTTAATATAATGGTATATTGCCACAGGAGCTACATTATTGGGGCTAGCTTTTAATATAATGGTATATTGTCACAGGAGCTACATTATTGGGGCTAGCTTTTAATATAATCACATATTGTCACAGGAGCTACATTTTTGGGGCTAGCTTTTAATATAATGATATATTGTCACAGGAGCTACATTATTGTTTGCTAGCTCTTTATATAAGATTATATAGATACTGATACTGATACCTGAATAAAAAAATTAAGATTTTTGAAATGTTACTTTTAGTGATTGCCAGGAAAAAGAAATATCAGAAGCTGGAAAAGACGAAAAGGCTGCACACAGGTTGTGGTTAATCAGTGAAAAATGGACAAGAATAAGTTAACAAAATAAGGAATGATTATTTAGCCTATGTATCATGGATGATATGCAATGACATAGTTTTATGTTATGGTACAGTAATTTTAAATGAAAGATTGCTATATTGAGTACAATAAATATTATTTAGATTCTAGACAGATCATTTCATGTGAAGTTACCAGGAGTTTGTGTTATTTTGTTTATTCGGAATTAACTGCTGTATACTTCTGGTTTTTGCACTGTAATGTAGAGGTAAATAGTATGCACAATTCGTATAATAACTGAAGACATGATTGCTAAATCATCATTAGTCTTCAACAATTCTTCTTTATATCTATTTTTGACAAATAACAGTCTTTGTGTTGGACTACAGAGGATTCTCAGACTATCATGTGTGGTGATTTACAAAGATTCCTCATTAAGTCATGGCTGAGCATAAAACATGTGCAGTCCATGCTTCTAATTGTTTAAAATCAAAATAAATGTATCATCTAAAGGTTAGGTCAAATGGATTCTAACTTAACAGTAATGTTTTAATGTTCAGTATGTCCTTTCAGTTCCCCAATTAATGCTGCACTTGTAAACATGGTCATGATGAAGAGTATTACTTTTCTATTGGCTGATTTTTTTTTTTTAAATGCTACTTTCAGCATTTCTCAGCTATATCTTGGCATCCAGTTTTTATTGGAGGAGGAAGCCAGAGTACCAGGAGAAAACCCCCTACCTTCAGTAGGAAAACTGGCAATCCTGGTCAATTAAGATTAGAGTCGAGTGCACCCTGTTTGCAGTGAGACTTGAAACTCTAACCAGCAACCACAGTATTGACAGACCATGTGATCAATAGTAGACAAACTTCCTTAACCTTTTATAATCTTCTCTTAAAATACATGACTAAATAGGGTGTTTTTTTAGTAAAGAGCAACTGAAAATTTCCTAATTTCATTGGAGTCTGACATTTAAGCTTGCCAGCATGAATAATTTTTGTTTTATGGACATCCAGGAGCCAGTAGTTCATTTAATTTAAGGTTAAAATTTAATCCTTGGTTAAAATGATTTAACTTTTGTTACATAACAAAGGGATCCTGTTGCCTATCTTTATTTTACCACTTATTACATTTAGGTTTTATATTTCCCATAATCTTCAGTTCCTATCACATCCTTCCATCAATTGCAGACGATCCCACCTCAGACAAAAAAGGGTGAAAAACTTAATTTTAGCAAGAAATTAGAGCTGGCTATACAAAGCCAATTGGAGAGTGAATATGATATTTGAAACTCTAAGCGAACAATTATCGTAACAAACAAACAAAAATCCCAGATTTGGCAAATAGTTGATATAAGACGACTTCAATAGGTGCTGCAGTCTGAACAGCCAAAGAGGTAAGATAAATGTTTAAGAACATCATCAGCCGAGTTGAAACTTAAATAGCTGATGCAAGTATGTTTAATAAAATTTTAAAATTATTTCCAGATGTATTCCGATGTGTCTGGCATATCATCCATTCAATTCCTTAGAACAAACTTAAAAAGAAAGCTCGTTGTCTGTTTGTTTACATTCCTAAAAATATGACCTTCACCTATCTTCCATGTTCCAAAGTGATTCAATAATCGTGTTGTAGTAACACTCAACTCTTTGACATGCATCTGCTGTAAAATAAACTGTCATAAATACTTTTAAAAAATTGTACAAACTAACATGATGATAACAGTATTCATGAAAACAGACGCAGCACAGGTGCTTGTTTTTCAGTAGAAGGTAAGTTAAATCAGGGACAGTCTAGTATAGACTGTCGACTGTCCCTGGTTAAATATTACTGTTTTAACTAAGGTTTATATTTTACCACAGGATGAAAAACAAAATTATTAAAATTTAACCCTGGGTTATTAATTTTTACCTTTGGTACAATTTAACCACAAGGTGAACAACTGGATCCAGGTGAGTGATACAGGCTCTATAAATCTCTTGTTATTTTGTCATTGCGAGCAACACTACAAAAGAGGGAGCAACTGAAATATTAGTTTTAATTAGGATGGTTAAAATTGATAGCAATAGTTTGTCATATCAGTGACTAAACAAAATAACCAACTTTACCTGTTAAATGGATTTGGTGTAGAGTTATCCGTTTCTCCTGTACATTCCAAGAACATGAACCAAACATTCACTTTCATATTCTTTCTATGAACTTGTGATGCATGCTAGCTATTTATTTTGTCCAAATCTTTTTTTTATCAAAAAGCATTACTGCTTCAGGTGATATATTAGAGAAATATAAAACATCTGGCTGCATTGATCTTACATTCACCAATTTATTCACTTCTGTCAATCTGCATATTTTTAGCTCGCCAAATCTCCCAAACTACTGAAAGGATTGCTTTGAAACTTTGCACACATCATTAGTAGAATGTCCTCTACTAAGTTTGCACATATCATGGCCACAGTGGGATTAGTTTTTGGCTTGAATATAGCTGAAATATTGCTTGCTGGACGTTAAACAACAATCAATCAAAAACTATAACATATACAGGAAATCAGATGAGACTTCTTCTTCAGCATCAAAATCTCTTAATCAACTTATTTTGAGCCAAAGTTGTAGGATTTATTGCCCCTTAATCACCAATTTGATGATTTTTGACATTTTCCCTCAAAATCTTGAAAATAATTAGAACAAGAGAAGTTATCATTGCTAAATTGTTCAGCTCTATGAGAGCTACAAAAATGAGTTCAGGGGGTCAAGATTGTCTGATCACCTTTTTATTAGTTATTCCCCTTGAACTATTTTTAAATCAATTTTAATTGGGTTTTTTTTTATCTGAAAACTGCTTGAAACACTGCACACATCATCTTTAGCATGCCCTCTTCCAAATATGTACAAATCATGACGGCTTACCAACCAACATGGCTGCCTTGGCTAAAAATATAACAGGGGGTAAAGATATAGTTGTTGGCTTACAGTACAAAATGTTTAATGGATACGGAAAATCTGAAGTGAACCTCCTTCCTCAGCATCTGAAAGCTCTACTACACTCTCCATTGAGTGGAAGTTGTATGACGATGCCTTATAGGAGTTATTGCCCCTAAAACGTCAAAGTTGTCGATTTTTGTCATTTGTCCTCAATTTCTTGAAACCCGTAAGATCTGCAACAATAATTATTGATGCATATATGCTGAACACTCCTTATATGATTTTTCCCCTTAAAAAGTCAAAATTAATGATTTTTACAAGAAAAGTAAAGCTGGATAAAAAAGAATTGCATAGTCGTTTAATTGGTTTCAGGGTCAGGCGATGGATTCAGGCTCCTTTGAGCCTCTAGTTTGTATCTTGCCTGGAGCAAGATCCACGTCCATTGCCATTCTGATTTCATTCACTTCTTCAAAAATCACTAGAATCATACGGCCTAAAAGAGTAATTGACTATTTTCTTACTCTTTTGTATATGAGCTATTTCATTAAAAGTTAACAAAAGTTATTAGTCAAGATCATCAACAGGTCTGCATAAACATAACTGCTTTTCAACTTATACACTTTATTTGACATTTTTATTACTATACTTCCAACTCCTTTGTGATCCTTTGTGTTTTTGTCTATTATCTTTAAAACTTTAAGATAGAAAATATAAGCAGCAAATGAGATCTACCAATAGGTTTGAATGACCAAAATTGTTGATTGTTTTTTCTTGAAGGGGTTATTGTTTTTTAATAAATATACTTACAAATAAAAGAAATCAGATACCAATGTTATACTTTTACTGCAACAAAAGTGTTTTGTCCAATCAAGACTCGAGAAACAAAAAAGCACAAATGATCTACAAGATATACAAGTAAGCCTGACTTGTCCCCTTACTTTCTAGCAGTTGCGGACAGTAGTTTAAACCAGTAGCAAAATTACGAAATTGTTTAGTACTTAATATTATTTTAAAGATATATTATAGTGTAATCTGTACAGGAGTACTGGCTTCCTCGGTAAAACTAATAGGAGAGAGGTACAAGTCTTAATGGGATCTAGATCTGATGCAACCGTAATGTAAATAACTTGAATCCTTGGTTTCAGAAAAGTGTAACCCTTTGGAATTAAGATGTATGCAAACACAAATTCATATAACACATATTTTTAAAAATAAATTATTTAAAATAGTTTTTAAATGTCTCACATCAGAATCAAAGTAGAAAGAGTTAGTAATTGTGTTGCCCAAAAGTTAAAAAAACAACAAGAATTGAGGGAGAGTTCCCAGTTTTCAACCCAAGAGCTGCCCCCATTTAGGACATGTAGCGGATAGGAGGGACCCTCTCGTTGGGGATTGTCAGGTCATAATATGGAAAGCCTGGCCGCAGACCTCAGTGGGTAACGTGATCGGAGAGTGCCTTGACACTTAATTGCACGATAAATACATGTACATCTTTTGACTTTTGTCAGAGTTATAACATTTTGTAATTATATGTCTCTGCTTTTGTAGATTTAAAAAAAGGCAGTCTCATCGCAGCCGCTACAAAAGACTAAATGCTTCGTCCCTACCAAATACTCCATTCTTTAAGAGTGGTAGTCAAAATTTTGTCCCTCTTGGTTCATCCTATACTGTCGTCGATTTATTGTTTGTAAACTTGTTCTCGCCTTGAATATATACACCTGGAAAATAAGTTAAGCACCCCTAGTTTTTTCAAGTCATACAAATTCGAACACCGTTGGACTAATATCGGACTGCCATTCATTTTAAACTTATATAGCAAACAAAAATATGCATTGTTGGGCACAATAAAACATTATTTTAACCCAAAAAAACTCATTATTTTATTTACATATCATTTCATCAAAATATTGACGGTCTTTGCTCTTCATTATTCATTGTGGGGCCTCGGTGGCCGAGTGGTCAAGGTAGTGCGTCTACTATTGATCACGTGGTCTGTCAACACTGAGATTGCGGGTTCGATTCTCACTGCTGGCAGGGAGTACTCGACTCCAATCTTAATTGACAAGGATTGCCAGTTTTCCTACCGCAGGTCGGGGTTTTTCTCCGGGTACTCCGGCTTCCTCCCCCAATAAAACTAGACGCCATGATATAGCTGAAAATTGCTGAAAGTGGTGTTAAACACCATCAAACAAACAAACATTATTCATTGTCTAATACAAATAATATAACAATACTACTATGTACAAATAATATATATGGAACGCAATATTTCGCTCTACCAAAGAGCTTCATCAGGCATTGACTGAATCAAAAATTCAAATAATAGAAAATATTTTTGTTGTTCACTTTATACAAAAAATGTATACTGATGCTGAGGCTAGCGATGCTGAGGGATCTAAAATATTTTTGTTGTTCATATTACTGTTGGGTCATAAAAATTTTAGTATTCTGCCTGTGGATTACGTTCGTTCAATCCATCGAGTTCTAGCGTTATTAATTGATGTATCCAAAATGTTTCTCGAAGTCTTCTGGTTGATGTAGTCCACTTTGGGTTTTCGGGACCATGACATAGGTTTATATGGTGCACCAGACAGAAGCTGTTTTTTCAAGATTTCCCATAAATATATTGGCATAAGAGGGAGCCATTTTGGTTCCCATGCTAGTACCACTCACTTGGATGTAGTGTTCGTCATTAAAAACAAAATTGTTGTTCTCAAGGACGAGAGTGAGCAATTTAACAAGACATTCTGTTGGGGTATTTTTTTTCTTGTCTGGTGTTCCATACAGCTTCACGGCAAGCAATTCCTTCATTTTGTGGTATGTTTGTATACAAAGATGACACGTCCATAGTAGCAAGCAATGTGTTTTGAGGTAGAGGAGTTAGGGACTGCATTTTTTTCCAGATAATCTGTTGAATCTTGGATATGGGACGGAATGGCTTTTACAAATGGTCTTAGATGGTGATCGACAAATTCCGAAATCTTTTCCGTGGGGTGTCAATTAGCAGATACAATGAGTCTTCCAGGAATGCCTTATTTGTGTAGTCTGGGTAGAAGATAGAATCTACCCGCAGAGCAGTTTTCGGGCAATAAATATTCAAATGTGTCATTATCGATGTGACCTTCTTTATTCATTTTGGATAAGGTGGACTGTATTTCCTTTGTTATAGCAGGTGTAGGGTCAGATGCAAGCTTTTTGTAAAATGAGGTATTTGACAGTTGTTTGACACCCTCTTTAATGTAATCCTCCGTGTTCATAACAACCACAGCACTCCCTTTGTCGGCTGGTTTTATGGTTATTTTTGGTCCAGATTCTTCATAGCCACACTTTCATTTTTAGAGATGTTGCGTTTCCGTTTGTTAGTTACGCACGATTTCACATCTGCTTTAACTATGTTAATAAAAGCCTCCAGATTGTCATTTTTGCTTTTAGGTGGATTCCAGTTGCTTTTTTTCTTAAATTTGTGTATGGGCGTGTCAGCTTTGTAGTCATCTTCGTAATTGGTAATTTCGGCCTCCTGAAGGTGTTTCCTTTTCTCGACGATGAAAAAAAACTCTTTTATTCGTAGTCTCCGGGCAAAGTTTGCGAATTTTACTGCCGTTATAATGCGAAGTAATAAATCACTATAACTGTCTGTATTTAAGACAATGTCATGGAACTATCAGACAAAATGTTTCAAAGAAAATATTTTTATTTAGCAAATATGTGTCGGTTTTCAGAAAATTAGTAATTTTGATTAGAGGGCTGGTGATCTAATGTAGAAGGGGCGGGTAATGACAGCACAAAAATTGTCACTATTTGACTTTTTATCCGGCGATGCCCTCACGTTAGAGTGTCATGTCATTACAGATCTCGCGATAAGAAAAGCTAAATTCTCCGTCAAAATCAAACTGCATCTCAGCTAGTGATGGTCGATTTCCCCGTCCGTTGGTGCATATAATATCTTATTTGTACTTTTTAGTTTACAAGTGGATAGTATGATAAATCAGGGGCGTAGCTGCCTTTACGCAAATACGCAGTTGCGTACTTTCGGAAACAGTAACAAAAATTAAAAAGTGACAAAAATGTCTTCATGCAGCGTTAAATTTATACTTTTCAATTCAGATAATATAAACTACAATCCTATAACTCGTCTCCGCATTCATAAACACCATCAATCCGGAAATTGTACTCTTCCGACCGTATAAGTTTGCGTTTTACTTTTTTAAAAGTTTGCATTGCATAAAATTTAAAATGACCTCTTCGTAAAGGACTGAGTTTCTCGAATCGTCAACACCTTATCCAGACATATTGAAGCTCGACGGCGAGCATCATTCCATCACCGATGATGTCAAATATAAAGTGTTAACTTTGAAATGGGAAAACGTTCACCTATTCAATTTTCCAGCCAGGTATATATATATCGTATGCATGCCTTTGTATAATACATTGATTAGGCCTAGAATAGCCTCTGTATTGGAGCTGACTATTTGATTTTGTACAATAATTTATTATTATATTAATCATAACAAGGACAACGAAATGCAGAACCAGTTTCGATTTCCCTCGACAAGATGTGGGATGTAACCTCCGTGTCTTAGACACGACCTATTCTTATTATGTGACATTTTTTTAAATATCAGCCACTGTCTAAATAGAATTATACTAGCCATGATCTGCGATCTTTCTCTCATCCGATCGTCCGTCTGTATGTATACATGTACATCGTGTGGTTTTTTCGGAAGCAACTCGTGCATGGTACAGCCAGGGATTTCATCTCTTTTGTAGTTTTTCGCATTACATTTTTGTCCCGCCGCATTGCGGTGCCCGGGAACATAGAAATTCTGGGAGTGCATGCGTGATTGCGTCCATCCGTCAGGCGACCTCCACACTTTTCTGTTACATTTTTTTCTCAGAAACTATTAATCATGAGCTTCTAAAATTTGTATGCAGCCTCAAATAGGAGTCCCATATTTTATAATTGGTTTTCGGGTTTGTTGGACATCTACTTCCTGTTTATTTAACGACTTAGCCTTTTTCAACGGGGATCTACAATATGTTCTTGTGTTGATTGAATCCTTCATCTCTATGATTCGTGTTGTTTTAATTTTTTAGCGTTATAACCGAGTACATTTGATACGACACGACATGTCATAATCATATTTGAAGCCCAGTTAAGGTCTCTCAAAAAGTGGTTCAAAACTGTTCAAAATCGCTAAAATCCGGGAGCTTACGGGGGGCTTCGCCCCCCAGGTCCCCCACCTGGGCTTTGCCCTGGACCCACTGGGGGCCTTGAGCGGCCCCCAGACCCCTCGCCGTAATTTTGCGTACATCAAATTTAGGTCCAGCTACGCCCCTGTAAAATGTTGATAAGGATGTATATTCTCTAAAAAAATTAAAAGGGATGTGTGGCAAGTCTTATCTCATTCCGCTGGACAAATTCTTGCTTTTTTCTTCCTTTTTGATAAAATTATTAATATGCAAACTGTATTGAAATAAATATGTAAAAAAACATTAATTTAGCTGCAATTGGGCTAGCTATTTCTACCCATTGCCTCATGCAGTCAATCAAATATGAACGTATACTTAACAAAACTGAAAAGTAAAAAAAACAACTTATCTGAAGGAGTCGAAGAAATCTAGATCTTACGAACATATTTGGGGGGATGATGATGGAGATGTGAAAAAAAAAACAATATATAAACGCATATTATATGTCATCTCAGAGCTAGGGACTGATGCCGTCATCCGCGATTTGGCCTTTATTTGCCGTGACTCGTAATGTTGGCTTTTTATTCCCTTGAATCGTGATATATACTATCCCCAATCATTTGTTTCAGTTTTTAACCAACATAGACTGGCTTTAATATATCCTTCAAATTGCCTACATGGACCTGTAAAAATCGATTGCGCTGTCGAATGATACAGTGTCGATTTATTGAAGGGAGATGGCAAGATCTTTTCTGTTAATGTTTTTTGGGGCATTTTTACAGGTGTGTTAACAGTTTTTTGTCAATTAAGCAACTGTTAACTGTTTTTCAACTATTAGCTGTTATCTGTTTTCTTAAAAATTGACATTGTTGCTGTTAACTATTATAATGAAAATGTTTGCTGAGTATTGCCCTTCAGTGAGATTCTGTTGTTATCTATTTTTTTTAAGTCAGTTTTCTGTTTTCTCATGTGAATTGCTGTTCTGTTATCTTTATTTTAAATTTACTGTTATCTGTTTTGGGAAAAATAACAAAAATTGTTAACCTACTAATGGACCCCCCCCCCCCCTTTTGCAGTATTATTCGAACGCGCAAGTAAATCGATTTTTACAGGTAGCTTATTGTGACTGTCGCAGTCACTTAGTCTCATAACTTTTATTTTTTTACCAATATATCTATAGGTATGATGAGACACAAGTGCTCGTTATACTGTCCTACCACTTGTCTTGTATAATGATCAAAATTATATAATTGACTCCCCCTCCCCACGAAATAACATGGACAAGAAATTATACTGTCCTATAATGATCAAAATGCTCGTTATACTGTCCTACCACTTGTCTTGTATAATGATCAAAATTATATAATTGACTCCCCCTCCCCACGAAATAACATGGACAAGAAATTAGCCAATAAAAGTGGTAAAGAGCTAATTAATCTTTGTAAAGAAACAAGTCTAAGAATCCTTAATGGTCGTACAATTGGAGATATTCAAGGAAAATATACTTGTACAACCTACAATGGTAGTAGTGTTGTTGACTATACTCTTGTGTCTACAGACCTATTACATGGCATCTGTAGTTTTACAGTAAATGAACTAACAAATATATCTGATCATTGTTTAATTAACTGTTACCTACTAACTTGCTTTTATAATAAACTAGATAGAAGTGATCTGACCCCATTTCCAGGAAAATATATCTGGGACAATACAGCAATTGAAAATTATAAAGCAAACATTCAAAGCGAGCCAATAAAAACTAAACTTGAAGATTTTTTATATGATAATAACGAAAATATTGATCCAGCCTTAAAAAAACTCAATTCAGTACTACACGATGCAGCCACAATGTCTGCTAAATTCATTAAGGGAAAATTGCCCTCCAAAAAGAAAAAGACAAAAAAGAATGAATGGTTTTCTGAATCTTGTCATGATCTCAGAAACACAGTGAAAAGCTACCTCACTTTAGTGAACAAATACCCTAATAACACAAAATATAGAATAAAATACTACTCTTTTCTTTCTAGATACAGAAGAACTTGTAAAAAAGAAGAAAAAAGATTTAAAAATAAAATTTGTGACAAGATCTGTTCAAATATTGACAATGACCCAAAAACATTTTGGAACCTTGTTAATAAACTTAATAAATCAACTACAAATAACGAAGAAAATATTTCAAATAAAGAAGAGTTTATCCAATTCTTTGAAAAAATCAATAAACATTCTGATCATACCCCAGACAGCAAATTTCACATATCTATAAGAGCTCAATTAAACAAGTATATGGAAAATTTAGATAAAATAGAAGAGCACAACATGAATTTATATGATGAACCCATTAATAAAGAGGAAATTACTAAAGCTATTAAAACCCTAAAAAATGGAAAATCAACAGCCAGTGATCTAATTTCTAATGAAATGCTTAAATATGGAACAAATCAATTACTTGACCCGCTTCAAAAACTGTTTAATTTAATCTTCAAAAAAGGTCAATTCCCCAAACTATGGAATGAAAGTTATATATCATTAATACATAAAAAAGGTGATAAAGCTAATCCGTCAAATTATAGAGGAATTTCACTAACCTCAAATCTAGGAAAATTATTTAACAAGGTTTTATTAGCAAGAATCATAAAATTCACCGACAATAATAATCTCATTTATGAAAATCAAATCGGTTTCAAAGAAAAATCCAGGACCACAGATCACATTTTCACTGTCAAATCAATCATTGACACATACAAAACCAATAAAAAGAAAGTATTTGCTGCTTTCATTGATCTAAGGAAGGCTTTTGACACAGTCTGGCGTGAAGGTCTCTTTTACAAACTATCGGTAAACCATTTCCCAAAAAAGATTTTTAAAATAATACACTCAATGTATCAAGACCCTGTCTGTAGAATAAAATTCCAAAACAGTTTAAGCCGAAAATTTGTCTCAAAATGTGGAGTAAAACAAGGTGACGTACTTAGTCCCATACTATTTAATCTCTATGTTAATGATGTTGTTTCAAATTTGAATAATTGCCAAACAGACCCAATAACTATTGGAAACATCTCAATTAATTCTCTTCTTTATGCAGATGATATTATATTACTGTCAAGCACCGAAAAGGGTTTACAAACATCCCTTGATGCTTTGAATCAATTCTGCTCCTCTTGGAAGTTGGAGATAAATGAACAGAAGTCAAAAGTCATTATTTTTAATTCAAATGGCAAAACCCACTTACATTCATTCAGCATTAATAATACTTTTCTTGAAACTGTAAATTCATATTGTTATCTTGGTATAACTTTAAAACATACAGGTAACATAAATCTTACAACCAAATTATTAATGGAGAAGGGACGTAAAGCATGGTTTAAAATAAAGAAAACTATAGGACTTAATAATCCATGCAACTTATTAGAAAAACTATTTGACACATTAGTCGCCCCTATAACACTCTATGGGTGTGAAGTCTGGGGGCCATATTGCAATTTGATGGATACAGACACCTTTGAACATCTACATATAAAGTTTATTAAAGAAATACTTGGAGTTCATAGCAAGGCTACAAATGTTGCATGTCTAGCTGAACTCAACAGGTATCCCTTAAGAGAAAAGATAAAACTATCAACTCTAAAATTTCTTGACCACATTTCTAACTCTAAAAACAGTTTAGCCTATAAGATTTTCAATAACCTCCCTCCAAATAATCCATGGATAACAGCCACCAAAAAATGGGTCGGAGAATTAGGTTTCAGCTATGTCATAAATAATGAAACAATTATTTCAAAAAATATAAGAAACTTCAAACAAAGAATATATGACCAAGCCTTGCAAAATAGAAATAGTTGCTTGGCAAATTGTAATAAACTGTCTTTTTACAACCATATACATAAATTTAATAAAAGACCTTTCTATGTAGATATCTGTAAATTCAAATCAGACCGGTCTATTATCTGTAAATACAGAATAAGTGCTCATTCTCTGTCAATAGAAAGAGGACGATATAAAAATATTCCAAAAGGTGAAAGGATATGTAAAAAATGCAATGCATCCCAAATTGAAGATGAAATGCACTTTTTTATTCACTGTCCTTCTTATAGAACTTATAGAACAGAACTGATTCAAAAGGTCAATAGTACCTTGAAAAACTTTAAAGTTTTAAATGAAAATAATATAATTAATATTCTAAATAGCAACTCTAAAATAATACTAAAAGCAGTAATTGACTATATAAATAAATGTCAGGAATCTAGTTAATCCACCATACTATCATCCATTTTTTTTTTTTTTTTTTTTTTTATATATATATATAAATATTATTACAAGTATTACAAATTGTAACTAATGCCTGCGAATGCTTGACACTGTCGCCCCAAGTTTACACATATATCTGGTTATAGTCAGTAGTCTATGAGTTTATTATAATATTAGTTTAATATTCATATATATCTATGTACTATGTGTATTGTTTGTGTTATAACCATTTACTGTAAATGTGTTACAACAAATAAATATTTCGTATTTCGTATTTGTATAATATTACTGTAAACAACCTTTAAAGGTGACTGACCTGCATCATTCAGCGTGTGTTTGTTGTTGTTTGTTTTAATGATTTTTGTCTTCTTTTTAACATTTGACTATAATATCATATTTAATATCATATTATATTAATTTACTAATTGTTTATTTGAAAATCTTTAGCCCTATCGGGTTAATGTAAAGCATCAAAGCGAAATGGATTTTGTAGCACAAGGACGCTTTAATAACGTTGACCTTCGTTTTAATTATATGCGCATAGATTAGTCATTATTTTGACCAATCAAAATTGCCGTCATAGGTAACGTAGGTACAGCGGGGAAGGAAGAACTTCGAGGAAAGGCCATTAGGCTATACTAGTGCGAAGGATCTCATTATGTTTTATAAAGTTCGGTTAAAAATCGAAAGTGTTATAGGCAACGCAAATATCAATATTTTATTTGTTACAAGAACGTAAATTAATTTGTTGGTAAGTTGTTTTTTATTGTTTACTTTAGAACTTCATCATGATGCCTTTCTGTAGTTTAGTTAAATAAATGTCTGTCAATTGTGTTGACAGGCGCACTCTAAACGGATCGTTTAATATGTAAGATATAATATTCCATATGCTAAGGGAAATAAGTAACATCTTAAATGTAATGTACAAGTTTTATTGAAGACAAAACATGTCTTTGAAGGTGTCGTTTACTAAAAAGAAGATTAATTCAGAACGAGGCTGTGTTTCAAAATGGTGGAATTTTTTACCGAAATTTTTATCTTAGCTAGTAATGAAGAAGTTTTTCTTGAATAGTTAAGATGTTATACATATAAATAATTAATAAGTGCTATAAATGTCTATAAGAAATAAATACCATATCCCCTGCAACATGGTTTGATTGTGTTGTTGCACTTGGCAACACGGAGACTATAAATAGACTAAAATTTCTAGAAACTGTGTCATAAATTGATTGATGGAAATTCCCATTTATAAAATACCTTTTATTTGGAAATGAAAGTAGTTGTCTTTTTTCCAAGAACAGTTGTGCAGGGTTTAAAGCTTTTGAATATTCTTTACATTATGGGTTTACAAAGTGGGCTTTTCATGAGGAGTTTCTATTTTATGATACACATGTACTGGTTACAGAGTAGCTCTTGTCAGAAAGTCATTCTCGCCACACGATATTTTGACAGTTTTTGTGAAAAATTGATCATTTTAAAAGTGATCAACGTATGTTTCTTTGGATGGAAGATCGTGAAATCTATTACTTGAAGCCTTTGTCATTGATTTTAATGTAAAAAAATAACGACAGTCACCAGAATGGAGAGAATTGCACCTGTCATTTTAATGACAAGAACTACTCTTTGACTAGTACATTAATTTCCATCACTGACACAGACATATCAGGACAAACATTAGTAACTTGTATTAAGAAAAGTTTTACTTTTTCAGATATTCATAACAGAAATAAGTATGGGATTTAAAAGAAAGTTGGAAAATCCAGACGAAACAACAACCGTTGTCCAAGGACAGTCATTATTTGACATTTCCATGTTCAAGTTGCAGTCTAATCCGGTGAAACGAGTAGAACCTTCTTTACTTAGATCTGTACTCATCCTTAACACAATGAAAAACATTGAGGTAGCACTTCAAAAAGATGGCATTCAGACGACTAGAACAGATAGTTCTTTCTCATTAGATGATAATTCAGATATTTCCATGGACATTCTACCCGATATGCATTCTGTAAACAATGATGTAGTTCCAAGTGATATAGAATCATTACATATTAATTCTTCAAAGCAGACCACTAGTCCATTACCACCTATAGAAACTTTTGTAGAACTGTCAAATGTTTCATGTATAACACCATCAGCTTTGAGGCATTCACCTGAAGAGAAAACAAAGTGTGATAGAAATGACATTTTTTCACATCATCATTCATTTTTATCTACAACACCATTAAAAGTTGAAGACATGCTTTCAGATTTTGATTTCACACAGACAGATTTTGACATTTTTTCATCTCTTGCCTCAAGTATGAAATTGACACCATTAAGTGCTGAAGAAGTGATTCATTCGTTTCCTGCTCATCCTAGCATCCTTACAGAAAGTTATGCATCACTGTTCAATGCTTCGATGAACAGTACATGTAAAGGTGAAGTACTTCCAGAAGAACTTGAAAATATAATGCAAATTCTTGTAGGAACTTAATAGGTCATATCGTAATAGATCATTGTTGAACATGGTGCCGGTAATGGTTGTGATCTACATCCATGCCATTATGTGCAATTTCTGTCGTCATATGTATTTATTTGAAAAACTCGTAATGGTCAGTTGTACAAGATTTTCAAAGCATTATAAACTGTTGAGATTTTATATATATTGTTTTGATTTGTTGTGAAAAGACACATTGATGCTAAATTGTGCCTATGATTACAAATAAATGATTATGACATTCCAAACCTGTTAAAGTTTGTGAAATTTTATATAAAGATTGTATTTATTTGATACATACCTGTATGTATAAAAGTTAACACATGGTTTTGTAATGTTAGAAACTTGACTTGTGGTAGTGTTTGAACCTTGCCAAAGCCTTAGTGCTGTTGCCTTTATGTGCTACAATCAAACTTAACAGGTGCAATTTATCAGAAACGAATGACTTGCATTTTCATAAAAGTTGCTTTATATATCATTAAAAAATTGGCTGCTTCTGTAGCAATTTTAAGGATGTAAATGGTGGATTCTTACAGTTTAGATTGTTGATTATCCAAACTTGATCGAAAGTGAATATTTTGCTTTAATGTTTTATATGAATTATTTATGGTTTTTTTTTGCTTGTACATATATGTACAGTACAAGCTCATAGTATTGTTTACAGTTATAAAATTTGATTGGAACATAAATGTTGCCAATTGTTGATTCTCATCAGACTTTAAATTTTAAAAATAGACAAACAGTTGGGCAGCTTTGATCCTTAACTATAAAAATAATAAAAAAAATCAAACAAAAAATTCAATAAATATGCTTTTTCTTGATCACTGTCCTATGGTTTTCCATTTTTGTTGACTGATCAGTTTTCTTACTAGTACCTTATTCAATTTTCTTATATTCAATATTGTTTTGAGTTTGAATATAGAGGGCAAAGGAAAGGGGAAAGAGCTTGATAATCAACTTGAAAACCAGTGGAAATTACCAAAACAATATCACTTTCTATGTTTCTCTGCCATATATTGTATTCAATCTATTCTTCCAAGTCAGGGATTCCATATCCTTGAACATTTACTTCTTTCATGCAATATATTTTTATCCCTGGATTTGAAGCATTGGCAAGTAAATTTAAATCAGGAATTTGTACATTTGTTTATATGAACAATCCGTTAAAAAAAGTTAATATTCCCAAATAATTATTTTTTTTTGTCAAGAAATAATAGTAATTAGTTCATTTTTTCCAAAAAAGCTTAAGCAGTCTAAAATGTATGCTTTAAAAAAAATTTATTAAAAACAAATATGCCTTCAGAATCAATTTCATTTTTAGATGGAATTTGTGAGTGTTAACTTTGTTAAATTTAACCTTTTTTGCATGAAAGTTGTGAAATTGGTATAATTAAGCCTGTTTATTCTAGTTGATGCCCAGCTGACTATCAAACTTGTAGTACAGTCTTTATTTACCTTGTTACAAAATTATATCTGGCATCTATGTCTTTTAAGTTTAATTGTCAGTTTTACCTTTAAATTTTTATGTATTGTTTTAGATTATCTTTACAGTAAATAGAATGTGCACATGTGTATCAGTGCTTTTAACAAATTACATGCATCTCGTGTCACATTGAAATTACTTGATAAATTTCTATTTTTTACAAAATAAGATTTATAGGATTTTGTATAATAAACTTTCATTGCTTTAAAACTTCTTTTTAGTTACTGCAGGTAAATATGCTTTGAAAGAACAAACTTTAATTCATAGTGATACTTTCTATTTTTATTTTATACTTGTATCCATTAAAGACTAAAAGCAGCACTTTAACATGTTTTGTGTCGAAGAATTTGATGGTATTTTATTATCTTGCTGCATTTTGTCTGCTCATAGTCATATTGCCAAGAAAAGGCATACATTTTAATGAACTACTGTACATAATGATTTGTTTTTACCTAAACTATCAGGGTTTTTTATACCTATTTTAACAGACTTGTAATTTTACATAAATATTTATGCTGTTGTGCCAGGTATAATTTTTCATAACTCATTGCATGATCATTATTTATTTGATTCATGTTGACATTTTATCATGTTGGAGCCAAATCAAGAATATTGTATTCTTTTGATATATATGCAATTATTTATTGTTTCATTTGTATGATAAATACTTATTTATTTTTGTAAATTATGCATTTGTTAAGAATCAAAGATCCCAGTATGTTATAAAAGAGCTGGTGTTATTTCTTGTGGAAATAAATAGATGATACATGTATATGTATATGTCAAGGTTTGATTGATCTCAAAGAATCAAAGATAGAATTGTTTTCATCACTTGTTATAGCAATAAATGATGCGATTTTTATGCACATGAACAGAGTACTGAAAACCAGTTATGCAGTTAGACTTGTATTATTTCTGTACTTAACTAATGACTGTTTAATCCATTGAAACTCCCAACCCCTCGTTTGAATTTAACTGCTTCTTAATTTTTTGCTTAGTCACCACTTCAGAGGTATATTTGCAATATAATTTGAATCAATGCATTTATACAAAATTGTATTTATACTTCTGAGGTAATAAGGATGGTATGAATTGTGATGCCTTCCAAGGTTACTTAAAATGGATGGAACATTGTCAAAATGTTGAATTTAACTTCTATGCGTTGTTTTTTATCAGGAATATATAGTAAAAAAATAATATGCTGTTTTTAAGATTGTTATTTCATAAACTTTGTCTTAAAGACATTTTTTATTTTATTTTTTTTTATGGTTGAACCAGAGCATAATTATTTTTCTCAGTTAATTCATATATTTACACACACAAAACAGATGAATTGCAACATTTTTATAAGGATGATGTGTTACAATATAAGAAAGACTCCAGAACTCTAACATTTATACCACCTTTAGAAGGACTAAAAACCAACACTTATTGTTGGCCCTTTTTTAATAGTTGTTTTAGTCTTTTAATAGAGTGGAACAAGTATGACACTCTGACCAGGAATTTTTATCTATCTGCTGTGGTACAGCAACTATGATTTCATATTTTTTTAAAATACTTGACCATTGAGTAGGTGTTTGATGCAGAGAATTTTTCTGCAAGTTTGATATGGTCATAGAATGTTTGATAAACTTTTTAATATTTTATGTAAGGGAACACATAATTGTTAACTGTATATATGATTATCACATTTTCAAGATATGTCTTATAGTAAAAAAAAATATGTTTAACAAAAAACATTAACATGGCTCAATTTGCAAAAGTGGAGAGGGTGCAAGACCTTGTAACACTCTGGGCAGCTTTATGACTGGTGTCATGTGTGATATATCATTGTGATGTGATAAACATCAACAGCAATATTGTTGTATATATATGAAATAATTTAATGATTGTTTTGTTACTTGTACATATTCTAAATTCTATTTCTTTTTATACTTTGTACATACATTATATAATGATCTGAGAATTGTACATGTACATTATTATATATTGCAGATAATACTAGTCATATTACCAAAAAAACCAACCATTGACTAGTTGGAATTAAGTTGATTTCAGGATGAATGAGTTTTGCCTTTCAAGCCAAAGGGAGGGAAAGTGTAAAGCTATTGCTTTCTCTGTGTGTCTCTTTAATATTAATTGAACACATTTTAGATCTTTCGTTTGCCATTAAGATTGAACTCTCCTAGCTTTAGCCATCACTTAATGTCTGTCTTTCATCCACCTTAAACTACTAGGCCACATTGCAAGAATGATGCACTTTTAAAAGTTCCATTACATTTTCCTAAGTGCTAATAAATCATGACCCACCAATAACCCTTTAAAAAAAAAAATTTTAATAAAAACCTGACCTTCTGTTCTAATTGTTTCATAACGTGGCTGAAATGATGTATGCGAGGTCCTCTATGAATTCAAAAATTCTGAATTTTTAATTTTTATCATTGCCTTTTGAGGAATTCTGGTAACATTTTTTTCCTCTGAAACTATGAAGTCAACTTCAAAACATTGAACTGTTTAGATGTCCATTACAAATTATAATTTGTGCTGATTTGGGCTTTATACATGACGTTCACCAAGAATCCTAGTTTCTTTTTGGCTAAAGTTTAAATAATCTTGATAAACAAGGCCAAAGTGTAATGCACGGAAGAGTGCTGATTTCTTGTTAATTCACTTTAAAGATGGCTGCTATGAACAAATTTTTATAAATGTCTATTCACCAGGTGGCCGATACAAGCTGTCGAATGCCTTTAGTTTTTTATCACTTTTTAAATGTAGAGGCATAGTTGAACACAACATTGAAAGATTTCAGGTTGAATTTGTTGTTCAAGCACTTATT
Organism: Limnoperna fortunei; assembly: GCA_944474755.1. Taxonomy (NCBI): domain Eukaryota; kingdom Metazoa; phylum Mollusca; class Bivalvia; order Mytilida; family Modiolidae; genus Limnoperna; species Limnoperna fortunei. The sequence goes on from OX104113.1 coordinate 39,661,829, forward strand.
TTGTTTTGGATACATATGACTTGAACAGATTTGTCCTGTAATTTATTGGAACTGGTATAGTTTTATGAAATTGTCCAATATCATCTTATATGAGTTGTTGTACTTAATCAAAATTTTTGAATAAATGTTTAGTTTTTGCCCAGTAACTTAAAAGTCTAAAACTAAATTGCAAGTAGCAATTCATTAGTGTTCCAGGACAGGTGAGTTATTTCAGGAGTGTCTAGTTTTTAAATAAATTTATTGTTCAGATGTTTTAGATACTCATGCATATCACTTGTTTTTATTTAAAATTTGGCAAGCAACTTTTGTAGAAACAAAAAAAATGATTAAATCAAAGGCAAATTAGAACAGAGCTCATCTACTTCATTAGGCATGCTCCATAAGCCTTCATGTCATTACTGTATTATAAAAAAATATTTTTGCAAATGAAATGATAGTTTATATATGTTAATAAATATTTTATACTTGCATGTGTTCAGTGTGTTCATTTTAGCATGTATTTCCATATATTTGACAATTGATGAGAATAATGAGTGTAACATGTACAGAAAAACCGAAGAGACATTCCTTCTTCAGCATCAAAACTCTTCGTTGAGATGAAGTTGTAAAACGGCCCCTTGTATGAGTTATTGTCCCCTAATTGCAAAAATTAAGAATTATTTTTCCTAAAAATGTTGAAAATTATTAGAACTAGAGAAAAAGTTAACATTGCTCAATTTTTCAGCACTATGAGAGCTACAAGGTCAAGATTGTCTGATGAACCGTTTAGAAGTTATTCCCCTTGAACTTTTTTTAAATCAATTTAATTTCATTTAAAAACAAATCTCCTCTCAATTAAACCAATAAAAGGACTAATTTTAAGCAAGATTAAGAATTGGCATGTAACACTTGCAACAATACATATTCTTGAATTTTAATTTGAAATGTAATTCCATTCAAAATCAGAAACATTATTAATTAGTATACATACCCATTTCTTAAAAGGAGCGTGTCCAATCAGAGGCAAAAGCTTGCCAAAACAGAACCAACATCATATTCCACATACATATCCTTTTTGATAATACTGTCAGGTGATGTCCAACACCCAGGTCCAGCAGATGGGACCATGGACCATATGTAACAAACCAGTTGAAGATGAACAACCAGGTCTTCATTGTCATGAATGGGTGCATGAACGATGCGACGGTATAACCAAAAAGGACAATAGACATTTCCGAAAAATACGCCAATTGGTTTTTGTCTCGCCTTTTCGTCGTTGGACGCGAGACACATGTATGGGAACCCGGCGGCAGCGTAAACATTTCGTATGCCCAAGCCCTATGTCTATCTAATTAGGTCCAGAGGTAGCTTATGATGAGTACTTGCCAGTCAGTCACCTGACCTTGACCTCAATTTCACGATCCAACGACTACGTTAAAGTTTTTGTGTTACAGCAATTCCTCTGTAACGACGCATGGTAGGATGACAATTTTTGGTATATAGGTTGCTAATGACTAATACATGACTATCTGGTAGGTGCCACCTGACCTTGACCTCAATTTCACGGTCCAGCGACTATGTTAAAGTTTTGGGGTTACGGCTGTTCCTCTGTAACCACGCATGGTAGGATGACAATATTTGGTATATAGATTGCTGATGAATGGTACATGACCGTCTGGTAGGTTTCAGCTGACCTTGACCTCAATTTCACGGTCTAGCGACTACGTTAAAGTTTTTGTATTAGGACAGTTCCTAACTATGCATGGTATGGTGACAATATTTAATGCGCGACAAAAAGGAAGTAGATTTTCAAAAACTAATAGAATTGCTTATGAGATAACACCCAAAATCAACATACAAGGTAGTTACCCACTATATACTAGTATAGGCTCTTTCTAGACAGACTAACAATATATGGAGAAGCTCAGTGAAATAGACAAAATGATAACGAAAATGTAATATTAAGAGGAGATTTCAATCTCCCACATCATAGACTGGAAAACAACAACTGTAAAGGCCAACCCACAATATGGAAAAGCAATCAACGATAGAATGCTAGAAATAACCAACAACAATGACCTGACACAAATAGTCAATGAACCAACAAGAGGAAAGAATATACTAGATCTATTCTTAACCACCAACCCTAGTCTACTAGATAATAACGAAGTTCACCCAGTACGTATTAGTGACCATCGCATCGTCATAGTTGATGTCGATCTTAAAGCGAAAACCGTCAAATAGAAACCAAGGACACTCTTCCTGTACAAAAAAAAGCCAACACAACAGAACATAAAGTCTATATTGAAACTAAATGTCAGCAAGATCTGAAAACATACCAAACTACAACACAGAAGAAAATTGGATTTTCTTCAAGAACACTATTATTGACGCAATGAAAGAATATATTCCTATGAAAACAATTGGTACTAAGCAGTCTGTTCCCTGGATTAATACTCAGATCAATAGACTTATACGTCAGAAGCAACGTAGATACAACGAAGCAAAGAAACACAACACAGAAAAGAACTGGAAAAGGTATAGACACATACGAGACCTTGTGAAAAAGACAACGAATGAAGTACATGATAACTACATCCGACAAATATTAACTGATGACAATGAAGATAAAGGCCAACCTAAACTTGGAAATAAATTCTGGAAATATATCAAATCCAGAAAAAAGACTCAATGGGAATATCTCCTTTAAGGAATGACAAAGGAGAGGAAATCACAGACAGCACGGGCAAAGCAGCGATACTAAACCAGCAATATAATAGCGTATTTACGAAAGAAGACGTCAACAACATCCCTGATATGGGACCTAGCAATATTGCCAATATTGGACGTCTCATAATGACACCAGATGGTATAGACAAGCAACTCCAACAGCTGAATCCATCGAAAGCTAATGGACCCGATGAGACTACCAGCAAGTATACTTAAAGAAACACATACGGAAGTATCAGCATTCTAGGCTAAGATATATCAACAATCATACGATACTGGACAAGTACAAGCTGACTGGATACAAGCAAACATCTTGGTTATTTACAAGAAAGGGGACAGAAGCAAAGCCGTGAACTATAGACCAGTTTCGCTGACCTCCATTTGTTGTAAGATGATGGAACATGTAATCTACAGCCACATAATAATGGGACATACTATCCGATAATCAACATCGATTCAGAGCTAACCGATCGTGCGAAACACAGCCCGTGAACACTATAGAGGCGGTTGCAAGGGGACTTGGCAAACGAGGACAGACGGACATGCTTATACTAGACTTTTACAAGACCTTTGATACCGTGCCACACCAACGCCTGCTTTTCAAAAATATCACACTATGGTATCACAAATAACACGCTACATTAGGTATCAGCATGGCTTACCAAAAGACAACAAAGGGTATGCGTAGACGAGGAATGCACCAATAACAATCCACAAGGAACGGTCCTGTGCTCACTCTGCTTTTTGATCTACATTAATGACATGGGCAACTCAGTATCACAGAAAACAACTTTGAGACTGTTTGCAGAAGACTCACTCCTATATCGATCTATCAGCTCGGAGAACGATGGTGTACAGTTACAGAAATACCTTACAACCCTAACGCAGTGGGCAGATAAATGGCAAATGACATTCCACCCGGCCATATGCTACATACTATGAGCCACCAGAAAGAAAACACCAATAATAAATAGCTATGAAATGATGGGACATGTATTAACAACAGTACGTCCATACTCATACCTAGGAGTGGAGCTATCAGATAATGTAAGCTGGGAGCCACATACCAGTAAAGCAACATCCAAAGCATATAAAGTACTAGGCTTTCTGAGAAGAAACATCAGTAAGACATTAGGGAGAATGGCGTATCTCACTCTAGTTCGACCACATCTTGAGTACGCATCAGCAGTCTGGGACCCCTACAGACAACATCATGTAGACTCCATCGAAATGGTCCAGAGAAAAGCAGCTAGATTTGCGACGTCAAGGTATAGTCGAGAGCCAGGAACAGTCGCTAACATCATGAAAAAGCTAGGCTAGCCATCTTTAGAATCCAGGCGTAGAACCAACAGGCTTACTCTTTTCTAAAAAGCAAGACATGATAGTATAGCCATCACTATTCCATCACATATAAGAAAACCCTCTACATCAATACCACCCTGATGAATTCACAATAGAATAGATGTAGATGTAGTACTTTTCTTTAATAATTTGAAGATCGACAAAATATCCATATTCAATTTGGTATTGTTTTATTCCTAAACTGAGTTCTGTGCACAGTCACATTTACACCTGCCAGTTGTATTTAGTCATTAAAAAATGAATGTAAACCAGTATTAGGTTTTATTCTGCAAAACTTAGATGTCTGAACTTAGATCAAAATGCTGAATTATTCTTTCGAATTTCACATGGCTTGACTCCTTATTGACGCTGTTTATTTGATATTGGCATTTTTTTTTTTCGTTTTAGTTTCTTTAGTGAATTCTAGCCCAGTTGGGCTTCGTCAGTAATTAGACCAGACAACTAAGATAGGGTACATTCCTTTTCTGTCTATCTTCTCATTTGAGCTACGTCATTTATATTTAGTAGCATGTTTTACACACAATGCGGGTACATATGCAGGACCAAAGCATTTTGATTTTTATTAAATTTTAATAGAAGTAGAGATACTATGACTTCGTCAGTTTGTAGTTTTCAGGTCATATTGGGCTACATGTTTTTTTTTCCGGCTATCTTCTCCATCAGTTTGTAGTTTTCAGGTCATATTTGGCTACATGTTTTTTCCGGCTATCTTCTCCATCATTTTCAGAGATACAGAATTTATATTTAATAGCATGTTTATATACATAATGGAAGCATGCAGGGCCAAAGGATTTTGATTTTTAACAAATATTCTTCAATTAGGGGCCGGTCAGTATTTATTGGGGTGGTAGGTCCGGTGCAAAATGCATTAGAACATACTTTTTTATGCTGGCATAAATATGGGACTCTAAGTTTTGTTATTTTAAAGCACTGCTAGGACGACAAGTTTTTTCTTAACAATAGCATCAATGAATAAAAAAAAGTTTTCTGACATGTTTATTCATAACCAACATACATTGTACTGCAATCGCACAATTTGTTTAACAGACATAAATACTCCATTGTAACCAACCAAAAATTATTCACTAGATGAACACCAACTTTTTTTATAACACGTGTGATGTAGGACAACAACTTTTATGTATTTTACGGACATTTTTTAGTCCTGATAATTTGAAATGTACCGGTCCCAACACCCCAATTAATATTGACCTGTCCATTAGAGGTAGTCGGAGTTTGCAGGCCAGTTGTAGAATAAGCACTGCATTGAATAATACTACATTTTAAAATCGTTTTTTTTTTAATTTATATTAAATTTAGAGTGATCTAAGAGCTATACACACCAAGCAGGTAGAATAGGTAAATTCTTTTCATATAGGTCGAATTATAAGACGGACACTCCAAGAACAAAATATTGTACACATTTTTGGCGTGCAAGTTTGGTCCGAGAATTATCTGCTGTCCAACGCTATTTTAGACTTTCATGAGAGAGTGGATCCCATGGGCTCTCCCATCAAAGTCTATGTTCATGTGAAATTGTTACTATTAAATTTATTCACGAAAAACGAAACTTGAAACTATACACATTGATTGCACTGTCGATATTAGTTTCACAAACTTTAATAACTAGAATGAAGACGTATTGGAGTCTAATTAAAGTCGCATAGTCACTAGTTAATAGCCTCTCCTTAACTTATTTCATGCTGTCACACTGCTGCATTGTTTGTAAGAAGATCATCAAGTGTGTCGACAGGGAAATCGTTTGATGGAGTTCTAGCTGCAAGAGGCTTTAATATCTTTACATTTGTCCACAACTAACATATCGAGATTATTTCAAATGTAGTTCCACACAACCATGGTCGTAGTAAGACTAGTTACATTGTTACTTTATTTACTAAAAATGGACTTTTTATTGATTGCAGGGATGGACAGCAATTTTTTTGTCATAATCACGTGGACTCAGCCGCATGCTCGCGTATAGTCAAGCTACGCGTCTGACAACGACCCTCTGCTCTATTGGCATACAGCAGAGACTCATCCTCAATCGATATTTAGACAGGAAAAGCAGATTAATGCGATCTCAAGTCTTGCCCAGTCCCCATTATACATATATCCCCTGTAAAGTATCATGCAGACTTTTTGAACTAAAAACCTATTAAATCAGTGACGTTTCCAGTATCTCTCACAAGGAAATCCGATTTTTTCATATGATGGTTCCGCTTGGGAAACATTTTTTTTTATCTATGGCCAATAAACGCATTTTATAAATGCTGCATCGTAAACGACGGCTCGCCCAGCTCCACTCCTTCATCTGGATCCACCGCCAGAACATACCGTGACTTAAAGCAAACATAATCTATGGGTTTTTTTATTTGAAGACAGCAATGTTATAAGTTTTATCACATATCTTACCTTGTTTTACAAGACCCTCCCTGTAAAGGGACAAGCCTCTTCAACAATAGTTTCCGGAATTGTCTAGGACACGCAAAAAAAAAGGAAAAAAAGCGTTGGACGGCAGAGGATTCTCGGACTACCTGATACGATACGCACTCGATATTCATTTTAACCAGTTTAAGTCTCATAAACAACTGGAATAACTGTTCTTGCAGATGTCAATGAACACTATCTCTCCTCCTCGAAAAATGTCAGTGGACATACTTAAAGGCCGAGGTACTTACAGAAGATGCAGATCATGACATTGAACAATGCACGTTGAAGGAGGCTTACACAGGCGATCATTGGAAGTGCCGAAACTACTATCGGAAGAAGGCGAGGATCATACTTGTATGGAAACATTTGCTCCAGGATCCGGCCGAACATGGAAACTGATCGATGAATGTAGATCGACCCGACACAAGCGTGACCAAGAGGAAAGAGGTAGGGGTGGCCACAATAGAACGTTGTCGATAACTGGACTGAGGGGTGTAGAGATGTAGCAGATGTGAAAAACAGGACAGAAGCATAAACAGCTGCGGAAAGGAATAACGAGTACCCCTAATAGATCATGGCTTCGACAATGACATCGCCCTCGATCCTAGCAGACTTTAAAAGATTTTCACAAGCAAACAGCTTTATGAAAACCTCCAACATTTTTTTGTTCTTGTATCCCATCTACCTTAATTTTTAGATGTCATCTTGCTATTTATTACCATAAATCATTTCCTTGAATACAACCACTTTAGAAATGGTATACGAAATATAAATACTTGATAATTGATCGAGGGCCTTGTAAATATTTATAATGAGTTATAAAAAGATCATTTATGAGTATTGTTTTATATTTATATTTATAAATCATATTTAAATTATTACAAATGATTTTTTCATATTATTAGATAATTCATTCTTAATTGGAGAATATATTCCAAAATGGCTATTCGGTCATTTAGAAGCAGATACAAAAATATATGGAGTGTATGAAAAATTTAAATCAGTCAAAGCGTTTGGTGAGCCCGACGCGAGAATTGTTACATGCATTCCATATATCCGTATCCTCGCTGTAACTTACTATTTTACGAAATTACCCCGAAGATGTACTTGAATTCAAATAACTAATTAGTTCTGTCCTAAGAAAGCGGCAATTTTATCTTTGCTACGACACACAAATCTGGTGGCAACCTTGTTATGTATTTTGTCGCCCCATTACGTGCCGAATTCTATGAAAAAGGGAAACAAGTCACATGGAGAAAGGTTACAAGTCACGTGGAGACCGGATACACAAAAATTGGTTTGCAAATCACGTGATTTCACCGTGGCAAGATACAATTCATGTAATTTTTAAAAGCAGACTGTAGCCTATCAAACGGCATTATTTTTTAAAAACATAATCGGGATAGTAATTTTTCTGACATTCTGAACATCCAACTTTGTCACCCACCGGTTTTTCTTTGAATTATTTATTAAAGGAGTAGCTATGATAAAGCAAAAATAGCATTTACAGCTCCTCGAAAAAACAAGTTACAACTTTTGGCAACTCGTATTTTGGAAACAGGATTATCCACCTGATTTTATGTATTGTTGAACAGAATGAAGTTGCTATATATTTTTCTTTTAAAATGAAATCAGCACTTTAGCAGGTGAAGGTGAAGGTCAGTGATGTCAGGATGCGGGGTGTGAAAATGGCGGAGCTAAATTTCGAAGCTCCACTTGCAAAATTTGAGAATGAAGAACTTGCAGAATATAACGATTTTCAGGGTGTGAGTGAAACCAGCAGTCTGTTAAACAATATCTCAAGTGGATCTGAAAAGCATGAACATTCGGAAAACTTCGCGGAAACGGTATCTCAATCGTTGGAAGATTTGGTGAACACTTTTGACGAAAAAATAACTAAATGTTTCTGTAATTTCGAAGAGAAAGTGGAACACATCGCACCCGTTCAAGTTCGATCTCAAGAAGAGATAATGAACGATTGTCAGTAAGTATAGATTGAGAGGAGTTTATGGTGAATGCCATGTGAAATGATTCGTTTTGATATTACTGGTTTCAGGTCCATTTTCGTTCGCCATATACGATCATATACATTTTTATCATGCAACCTTAAATTTGCTTTACAATGAAGGTAGCAAAATATTTTTTCTTTATTTGGATAGTGCACGTGGTAGAATTCTAACTGGATAAAGTCTCCTGGTACCCCTGCCTTGCAGTAATGATATTTAGGATCTCTTATAATAATAATAATAATAAGCTTTATTTTACGTCGGCATGGTAAGACAACAAACAACACAAGCTCTAATGAGCTTTTGACCGACTAATTACATAATTCATACAGAAAACATACAGAGTCTACACAAGCACAATATCAAAAAGCAGCTGGCATAACATATGTAGCACACTATTAAAAGATACATAGCAATTAAAACAACACAATTAAAAAAACAAGGTTAACGAAATATATAAGCATTAAATTATGAGACCAGCAATCCAAAGTTGTAAAGCATAAAGTGAAAAGAAGCAATCAACACATAAAGCAAGAAACAAGCAAACAGCACAAGCACAATCAGGGATGTCATTAGTAGGCGGCAACAGGCAAATTTCAACCCCTATTCTCACTCAATTGCTGCCTACTTTTGGCAAAATTACATAATGTTCATACTAAGCTGATACCAAAATTGCCTGCTACTATTATCAATTTGCCTGTTACTCAAAAAGTTAATGACATCCCTGACAATAAAAGCACACAGCACAAAATTCATTTAAAAGCACTAGGTTTACCCAGGTTTTTATAACAATAAAATGATAACAGAGAGAACACACATATGAAATAAGAGTACGCTATGTATTGTAGCATAAAAACCTGAGATTATTAATTGTTGGTTTTTTGTTTTTTTTTTACCCACAAATTTGACATTGGCAATTTTTCCCATCCCAGGATTTTAAAATATTTTTAAACTGATTAAAATTTCCAATTTGTCTAAAATGCTCAGGTAATTCATTCCACAATGCAGCTGCCGAGTATCTAAAACTGTTCTTACCATATGTAGAAGTATTGACTCGAGGTATATCTACAATATTAGAATATCTAAAATTATATTTACAGTTTTTAAAAACTACCAGCACAGTCTTCACGAAATGCGTCGGTCCGACGGACAAAACCGATATAATAACGCTTGGACCGGTAAAAAATCGTGTTTCGTCGGTCTGAAAGTCCGACATTGTTATTATCAAAGTTCAAGTTGTCCTGATGGTTCATTCACAGAAATTACTTATATATCTGGTTGTACTGATTCACACAGACTTCCAACTTTTGAGTAAATATGTAAAACCAATAAAAATTGCAAAGATCCTGCGTATTTAACTCGTTTTTGAAACATTTTAGTTGGGCAAATGGATTACGCGCCATTTGTTTATTTCCGGGATACGTCTAATTACCAACAGCGAAAATGAGGAAAAAAGTAGACTACAACGGCCTTTAATGAAAAATCGTAACTGTTTGATAAACAAACACTTTAAAATGGGGTTGAAACTCAAAAGTTCATTAACAACATATTTTATGTTAATCATTGGCTTTGATAATATATAAAATATATACAAGTAAGCTGAAATTGAAGAATAAAGATAACTAGTTATCAATGACCACATGAGGATTTCTGTAGATGGGTGTCCCATTGAGCAGTTGCTTTCAGCTTTGTGAAGTATTGCTGTGTATAATAAATGTTATTTTATTTATATTCTTTAGACACATTTGTCCAGAAATACACAACGTGTTTATAACAGTTATGAATAGTATGATGTTTAGAATAACTTTTATGTATGATATAGGTCTGTATCTACATGCATATAAGGTAGCTAGTTAAATGTAAACAATGGCAACATCAGACAAATTTGGTCCGGCAAAAGCTGCTTCGGTCCAGCATTTTTGGGGAAGTTGGTGGACCGAATGTCCACCATTCTTTGGAAAGATTTCGTGAAGACTGCCAGCAGGGCTCACGCTGGGTCAAAATTATAGGGAGAAGTCACTTCTCTTTTGGGTGGTTGACAGGGAGAAGTTACATATGTCGCGAAAGCATCCTATTTTCTTTGTTTTTAAAAAAAAAATAAGAGTTGCAGTGATACTTGTAGGATTTTTTTATGGTGAGTCCTGGACTCATCACTTTTGAGAATGGTGAGTCCCAAAAAATTTTCACGAGTCCCACATATCACAGATGAGTCCAACTAAGTGCATGCATACACCCGTTTTCTTTGATGACCGACCCATTAAATGTCTTTTTATAAAAAGATATAATATGGCTTACTATAGTATGTTTATGTCATGCTATGTTATATTAGTAGTTAATGTAGTGGAGTTTTGCAGTCTTCTGGAGTATGATTGAACTGCATTCATTACTTGAAACATGCTGATGTTTGCCCATTAAAGAGAGACTTGTGTATTACAAGTTACCTGGCTCTTCTTAGAATTGAATTTCAGATGCTGACATTAATATTTCTTCCAAACAACTCATAACCCCTCCCCCCTTTTTCAGATCCTAGTCTATAGCAGATTATCTTCTTGATATATACAAAAATTAAAAGTTTATAAGATAACTAATCTAATGTTCATATTGAAGATATCTTTTACCGGTCAAGAATTCTTACTTTAAAAAAAGCGTAAGAATTGCAACTGCAAGGTTCCAACCGTGTATTGAAATTTGAAAACACGAGTGTATTATCAACGCTTAAATTTATCTGTAAAAACTGTCCATCAATACCGAACGTTTATTGTTTAATAAACATCTTAATTAAGGCAAATTTGCCGCCCGAGTGATTGCTACCTGCTGAGAATCAGACGAAACAGGTAAACATCGATCGCCATTTGTAAGAATATGTAATCACGCATCGGAGACGGAATTGACATGACGGAAATTCGTACGCGTCCGACAACTGACATGGACGCGTACTGGGACGCGTTAGATGTTGAAAAGGCGCGTCCAGAACTGAAAAGACGCGTACAATACGCACCTAGACGCGTTGCGAGGATCCCTGAGTTGGCATTTGTATTCTTATTGTTATATGTTTCTTTAGCAGTTTAATTTATTGAGGATAAAGTATCAAAGATTTGATTAACTATTCAGTATACTTATTTCACAAATTTTCATAAATACATGTATTAAACATAACAATAATAAAAGTATAAACTGTCACAAAATTGTTCATTAAAAAAATGTTTCTTTGTCATTGGTATACAAATTGATTGAATTATAATGAAGTACTATAAGAACTAGAAGTAGAAAATTACATCATTGTGATACATATTATATTATGTAAAATGGTAAAATTCACTATTAAAAGTATTTTAAAATATTTTTTACTTAAATTTGTTTAAAGTAACTGCCAAAATACTTTTTTACTACGTTTCTGTCATTGCAATACTCATTTCCTTCCTATCAGCATAGTACATTTGCAATCTCCGGTACCAAATTCATATCCGCTCCGGAAAGTTTAATATTTTTGCACTGAACTGGTTTTCGGTCGTATTTTAAACCTACGCTTCATATACTAAATACAAATTAAACGGGTACCAGTTGACTTTGTGGCGCGTAAACATAATAAACATGACGCGGTTTCAAAACTACGACGATTCTTACCAAAATGGGAATAAAATTTTAAAGGCGACATTAGGCGATTCTACAGAATGATAGGGCGACTTCACTTCGCTTTGGAAGATGATCGAGGGCGAAGTGGGACCACGATAAAGCGACTTCTTCGCCCGAGTCGCCCTCCAACGTGAGCCCTGTACCAGATCATGTAAGCATGGTGGTGACAACTTGTACAATATTTTAAAACATTCCAATGCCATATTTCTCATCCGCCTAATCTTGAGTGATGGTACCCTGGCTTTAATTAAAAGGTCATCATAAGACATACTGTAGTCATTATATATAAAACGTAAAGCCCTCTCTTGTATCTTTTCTAGCTTATCAGTGTTTTTCTTACTACAGAAATGCCAGGCAAGTGGGCAAAAATTAAAATTTGATAAAATAAAAGTATGAAAAATTGTGAGTTTATTAAGCTTAGGTAAATAACAGCCAATGCGCTTTAAAACACCTAGTTGCTGAGATGCTTTACGACAAATATTTTTAATATGACAGTCAAAGTTAAGTTTATAATCTATATCAACACCTAATAATTTTACAACTTCATCACAAGAGATATTTGCAGACTCAATATTGAAAAAAGGCTTTTTGTTGTAAGTTTTAGAGCCAACTGCGATTGCTTGAAATTTTTCTGGATTTGCCTGCATGCAATTTTGTTTAAACCAGTTTATTAATATTTTACTCTCATTTACCAGTACTGTAACCAAATTTTCAAAATTATCATCAGAATAAGACAGTGTGTTATCGTCTGCATAATTATATAAAACACCATGTTCAATAAAGTAGAAGATATCATTAATAAAAATATTAAATAACAAGGGTCCAAGAATGGATCCCTGAGGAACACCTTTCTGGATGTCAGCCCAATTGCTCAAAGCTCCCTGAAGTCTAATCTGTTGCTTACGACCAGATAAGTAATTTTGTAGTAATTTGACTGAATTTTGAGAAAGGCCATAGGCAGAAAGTTTACAAAGAAGAATATCATGTGGCAGGCAGTCGAAAGCTTTTGAAAGGTCCATAAGTATAGCTGCCACATATTTGTTACTGTCCAGTGCTGATTTCCAGTCTTCAAGGAGCCTGAGCAATGTAGTCTGACATCCATGACCTTTCCTGAAAGCACATAAATAGTGATGAAATAAATTATCAAAGAAGTCTGAGAGTTGTTCAGATATTACCATTTCAAAAACCTTAGATATTGTAGGTAGTATGCTGACTGGTCTGTAGTTTGCTTTGTCAAGAGGATCATTTTTTTTGTAAAGTGGAACTACTTGTGCTTCTTTTAGCCGAGATGGAAATACGCTATTATTTATGGTAAAGTTAACTAGTGTAGTTATGTGTTTGTTTAAAACTGGTGCACCTGCATGGAGGATCTTTGCTGATATTTTATCAACTCCAGTTGCTTTTTTGACATTTATCCTTTTGACCAGTTTATTTACAGTGTCATTGTTTGTGTGTGTAAACTCAAAAGGTGTGATAACTGTTAACGTTGTATGTTCATGGATTTTTTTAATGCTGGGATGTGAGCTTTCATTAAAAACCACTCCTTTACCAATGTCATTTGCAGTATTCACAAAAAAATTGTTAAAAATGTTGCATACTTCTGTTGTATCACTGATAATAGAATTTTTTTCTGATAAAACAATTTTTTGTTGACTAGAAGCAGATTTCTTAGAAAGAAAGGGTTTAATAGTGCTATAAAAGTGTTTAGATTTCTGACCTCCAGCACACCGTTCATGAAAGTATACATTTATTGACGTTCTCTTTAACTTGGTGACAAGATTTCTTTGTTTGCGATAAGCTTCCCAGTTTTTGCTAGTACTAATTTTTTCATATTTAGATCGAAGCATTTGCTTTTGGTAAATTGCTTTTCTTAATTCTCTATTCATATATGGTACAGAGTTTTTCCTAGGGTATCTAGATTTCATTGGGGCATGATTATCTATGACCTGTAAAATCTTACTTTCGAAATCATTGTATATTATGTCTATTTCATCCGTACTATCAGCAGAATCATGTAAAAAGTTTACCTTTTCTAGGCCTCTATTAAAATCACAGATGTCAAAATTCTTAAAACTTCTATATTGGGTTTTTACATTCTGATGTCTTGGTATATTTATTCCGGTCTTAGACAGGGTATATAATGTCACATTCACGGCTTAGGATTTATATTCCATGAGCCGAAGGCGAATGGAATATACGTCCTAAGCCGTGAATGTCATTTAAGGCACCTGGACTTGACTGACTGAAGAATGAGTCGGTAAATTTAAAATTGCTACACTGGCTGCAGATCCAAGGTTCGTCTGAATTACCAAGTTCTATATAATGTTGTGGAGAAATATTCGCACACTTGATGTGCCACCATAAGTTACATACTTCACAGTAGACTCCTCTATGACTGCAGGCCACTGCCCGGTAGCAGCCACCACAGGGGTGCTTAACAGGCCCTGGGTTAGGTGACACATCGCCACTGATAAGAATTATGATAATAAGCCTATGGCAGTGTTTAACTCAATTGGTATTGATAGAGGTTTTCGCCTACTATGTTTCAAATGATAGAAAACAGAGTAGTATATGTCAATATTAAGATCGTTCGCAAGCTTTACCTCGTAGAATGAAGTGTCGAGTGGTAGAGGATACGACGGGGTGATAAATTCACTTCGTAATACTTCAATATAATCGTCGGACGACCAGTGATAAGATGTGTACGATGTTAGCACTAAAATGTAAAAAGCATTTGGCAATCATTGTTATGTTTACACCGGAAGCTGCGTCTCGCGGTAGTAGTGGCGAGTAACTTTTCTCTTGCACAGGTAAATATAAAAGATTTCTTATTCCAGGAGATTTAACATACAGTTCTTGCACTACTAGAAGTTTCAATGTAGCAGACAGTTTTAAAGTGTGGTATTATCGGGTTAAAATAACACTTTGTAGAATTATATTATCAGCTGTTTAAAATTGCCTCCTGTTTCTTGCCCATGCGCAACCTGCAATCATAATTAATTTCTAAATCCCTTTAAAATAAACAGCATATGACACAAGTTAAGAAAAGAAGACAAATATCAAGACCATAAAATACCTCAAATCAGTTATTTAATTAAAACACTAATAAAACCATTAAAGTTAATTACATGATTGAAAATGAACAATACTGGTACAATACTAAAGTTAATTACATTGAAAATAAACAATACTGGAACAAAATTTTGTTCCAGTATTGTTAACAAAACTGGTATTCCAGTATTGTGATGGCCAAGTACAGGAGATCTGATATTTATACCACCATTCACCGTTGTTTAGTGAGGGTTTTCAGGGGCGTTTTTGTTGTGAAACCAGTTCCAGTTTTGATAAGGTTTCTGAAACCTTCCATTTATTTCCAAAACTGGTTTGAAACTAGTTTGAAACCAGAACCAGTTTTTTCAATTTATCATCATAAAACTGAAACTAGTTAATGGAACTTGCAAAACCACCTCTGGGTGCAGTTTCGGCGGTTTTAAAGATGATGCCAGTTGCAGACGTGCTTTTGCAATGTGAAGAATAAAAGGAAAAATTTGTAAATTTTGAGGAGTTTAATTATCATCATTGCTGTAAAATAATTGGTAATAAAATAATTTATTATAATAAAATAATTGGTGACACGAGCCTTCCTTTGTCGTATTTTTTAGCTCAACTGACCCGAAGGGTCATGTGAGCTATTGCCATCACTTGGCGTCTTCTCCTCTGAAACCACTGAAAGTACTGCTTTGAATCATCCGTCAAATGTCCTCAACCAAGTTTGATTAACCAACGTGGCCGCCATGGCTAAAAAAAGAACGAGGTGGGGGGGGGGGGGGTCAAAATACAATTTTTGGCTTATAGTTAAAAAAGTATAACAGATACAGGAAAACCGAAGAGACATGCCTTTATCGGCATCAAAAGCTATACGAAACACTCCATTGGGACAAAGTTGTATGATGACCCCTAATAGGAGCTATTGCCCTTTAATTGTCGAAATTGATTATTTTTGACATTTTTTCCTCAAAATCTTGAAAATTATTAGAACTAGAGAAAAAGTTAGCATTGCTTAATTGTTCTGCTCTATGGGGGCTACAAAAATCACTTATGGGTTAAGATTGTCTGATGAACCGTTTAAGAGTTATTCCCCTTGAACTGTTTTTTTTAATCAGTTTTAATTGATTTTTTAAAAATCTTCTCCTCTGAAACCACTGAAAGTACTGCTTTGAAACTTTGTACACATCATCCGTCAAATGTCCTCAACCAAGTTTGCACCAACCATGGCTGCAGATTAACCAACATGGCCACCATGGTTAAAAATAGAATGGAGGGGTGGGGGGTAAAATACAGTATTAGGCTTGTATTTAAAAAAGTGTAACAGATACGGGAAAACCGAAGAGACATGCCTTCATCTGCATCAAAAGCCCTACGAAACACTCCATTGGGTTGAAGTTGTATGAGGACTCCTTATAGAAGTTATTGCCCTTTAATTGTCAAAATTGATTATTTTTGACATTTTTGCCTCAAAATCTTGAAAATTATTAGAACTAGAGAAAAAGTTTGCATTGCTTAATTGTTCTGCTCTATGAGGGCTACAAAAATGACTTAGGGTCAAGATTGTCTGATGAACCGTTTAAGAATTTTTCTCCTTGAACATTTATTTAATCAATTTTACTTGATTTTAAAAATCTTCTCTTCTTTAACCCATTAAAGGACTGCTTTGAAACATTGCACACATCATCTTTAGGACGTCCTCTACCAAAATTGTGCAAATCATGACACCTGACTACCTACATAGCTATGTTGGCTTAAAATAGAAAATGGGGGGGGGGATGGGGGAGTGTCAAGAGAGTTTTCGACTGATAGTTAAAAAAGTATAACAGGACGTACAGCAAATTTGAAGTGAACCTCCCTTCTCCCTCTAAGCATCAAAAGCTCCTTCTTATAGGAATTATTTCCCTTAAAAGGTCAAAATTAATGACTTTTGCAGAAGTGTTGGGCAATTCCTTAAGGCAAAGAAAAGCTGGATAAAAAAGGGTTGTTTGGTTTCAGGTTCAGGTGAGCGATACAGGCTCCTGGGAGCCTCTAGTTTCTTGACCACTGTACTACTAATCATTGGAATTACAACCTAGCATTCCAACTTACATTTTATTATGGCACAAATGTGGACATTTTTACAGCAACCCTATCATTAATATTGTAACTTCTTGCTCCAGTCTAATGACTAATAGAGATGAACTGTGGTGCGAAATAATCAATATCGGCCCAATTGACTTCAGTGTTGCACTTCACAACATGAATGAAACAGAACTTACACTCAATCTGTTGTAAGTGATAGTGACATGTTTTTCCATTTAAACTCCTCCGATTCCGAAAAGTTTAGTGAAGTATGCATAATTTTCCTCTACAAACTATGTAAAACCTATGATGACTAAGCCAATTATCAGCGGCATCTTTATCTCCCGTCTTAACCTATTGATATGTGTACAAACAATAATACCAGTTATATTTATTTATTTATTTATTTATTTATTTATTTATTTATTTATCATCAAAAAATGTTTATTTTGAAATTATTTCTTTTCTTGAGATGTTCAGCCTTTTGAAAGGCAGCATTTTTTTTTTCATTTTGATATGGCAATTTTCTATTGTAAAATTTGACCTAAATAAGAACGGAAGTGTAGCCTAGGTGCAGTAAATTTTGCATGTTTAGAAACTGTTTAGGCTTCGTTGTTTGCGGTTGATGTGGCAAAAAAGACCACTGTTTGTCAGAATACCATTTTAGGTAAAGAAAGAAGACAAATGTTAGAAAACAACATTAGATTCTTTTAAAAATATAATTGATTCTCTTACAATGTAAAATCCCAGTGAGTAAAAAAGTCAAGCAGGGTCACCACACTTTTTAAAAGTTGTGAGAAGTGATTTATCTTTGGCCACAAAACACGAAGCAAGACCCTGATGGGGAGACACTTGGTTGAAGTCGGAAAGACCATACAAATACTTAATATCGCAGTCATTACATACTTTTTCCTTTTATTTACATTTAAGTTTTTATAATTGTGGATTTCCAGAATTATTTCACTTGGATTTAGATTTTTTTTTATTTTCATAATCATTCATGGTAAGCAACATCAAACAAAAAAACAAAACCTTTACCGTTAATCATTGACCCCTTCTGGGAGTGCTTGACCCACAGAGCAGCCACATGTATCCCAGGTGGTGGATAGAGATAGCCTCTCGACGGGTTGTCAGGTCATACATGTTTTTTATACTGCCCACTATATACTGTGGTCCTTGTATTTTTCAGAAATTCACCACCATACGCCATGGTGGTGTTCTGCAGTATATCGTGTTCTGTCCACTACACACGGTGTTGACCACGGTGGATTTTCAATTTCTTTTCATGCTTACACAATGAAAAAATTATTTAAAAAATTTAATTTAGAGATTTGTTTTTAAATATGCCTGTTTTAGCACATTTGTTTGAAAATGAAATTAAGCTGCGTTCTTGCTTATCTATTCAGAATACGAGAATACCTTAGTTTATTGTCACTGATTTAGGTTGACAAAAATTCCCTTAGTGTCTTAAAGGTTAGAACACCGCATTTTGTCCTTAAAATTATCAGAATATTTACATATCTGCTATTTTTATACCCCCCGCTTGAAAAGCGAGGGGTATATAGTGTTCATGGTGTCCGTCCGTCCTTCCGTCCGTCCGTTAGTTACACTTTCTATTATTTGCAACTCCTCCTACACCACTGAAAGGAATTTGATGAAATTTACACAGAATCTTTGTCTCATAGTGCCATTGTGCAGGAGATATTTAACATTTTGATCGGAATGATATTTGGGGTTTCCCATAGAAAAACATGGACTTTGTCATTGAGCTAAGGGGGTCCCTATCTCTTATGTGCAACTCCTCCTACACCACTGAATGGAATTTAATGAAACTTACACAGAATGCTTGTCACATAGTGCCATTGTGCAGGAGATATTAAACATTTTGATTGGATCAATATTTGGGGTTTCCCATAGAAAAACATGGACATTGTCATTGACCTAAGGGGTCCTCATCTCTTATGTGCAACTCCTCCTACACCACTGAATGGAATTTAAAGAAACTTACACAGCATCCTTGTCACATAGTGCCATTGTGCAGGAGATATTAAACATTTTGATCGGATCGATATTTGGGGTTTCCCATAGAAAAACATGGACATTGTCATTGACCTAAGGGGGTCCTCATGTCTTATGTGCAACTCCTCCTACACCACTGAATGGAATTTGTTGAAACTTACACAAAATCCTTGTCACATAGTGCCATTGTGCAGGAGATATTTATTATTTTGATCGCAATGATATTTGGGGTTTCCCATAGAACAACACGGACTGTCATTGACATAAGGGGATACCCATTTCTTATGTGCGACTCCTCCAACACCACTAAATGGAATTTGATGAAACTTACACAGAATGTTGTCACATATTGCCATTGTGCACTAGATATATAACATTTCGATTGGAATGATATTTGGGGTTTCCCATAGAAAAACATGGACTTTGTCATGGACATAAGGGATACCCATCTCTTATGTGCAACTCATTCCTACACCACTGAATGGAATTTGTTGAAACTTACACAGAATCCATGTCACATAGTGCCATTGTGCAGGAGATATTTAACATTTTGATCGGAATGATATTTGTGGTTTCCCATAGAAAAACATGGAGTTTGTAATGGACATAATGGGATACCCATCTTTTATTTACAATTCCTCCTACACCACTGAATGGAATTTGTTGAAACTTATACAGAATCTTGGTCACATATTGCCATTGTGCATTGGATATTAAACATTTTGATCAGAATATTATTGGAGGTTTGCCATAGAAAAACATGGACTTTGTCATTGACATAGGGGATGCCATTCTTTGGGGGTTGGGGAGGGTTACATGTATTATCTGCAATTTCGCCTTCACGTTTAACTAGATAAAGTTTCAATTTCATAATTAAAAACACCTGAATTTTCAAAGTAATTGTGAAGCGGGGGGTATCAATGGTGAGCATTGCTCACAGGTGTTTTTACTCTAGTATCGTCAAAATTTCCTTGTCAGCGTCTCTGATTAATGTTGCAACTGTGTGAACTTTTACCGGATGTAAATTGTGTCACACCTTAAATCGATTGATTACTACATTGTAAGTATTATCCAGTCATCATTTAAGATTACCTAAGAAGATGTCTTATCCAAGATAGTAGGCGTGGATATACCACAGTGGCTAATAGTGGAAAGGATTAACTTTCATAGTGGGTTAGTGTTTTTTATAAAAAAAACATGTTGTTCCCTCTGTAATACGTAAAGTCTGACTGCGGATTGTAGTGGGTAATGTGTTTGGAGAGTGCCACACTCCTTGCACAATTAAGAACCCTTTTGTAGATTTCAAAAAAGAGTAGGCTCATTGTAGTCAGTATAAAAGACTACCGTAATAGGTTCTTTCATACGTTTTTGGGAAAGACCGGTTGATCTTTCACAAGTGATAAAAATTTTATGTCTTTTCGCGAGTATAGCACAGCGGAACGAGCCAAAAGACATAAAAATTTCTATCACGAGTGAAAGTTCACACGGGCTTTACCAAAAATGCAAGAAAGTACCTATTTCTTCCGTAAACCAACAACTTTCACATTGATATATCCTATAGACTCTCCATTGTTTTATACTCCATTGTCTCTGACATCCAATCAGAACGCTGGAAACAAGAACGTCATAGAAGCAGTGATTGGGAAGGATTTTTTTATAATGGGACAATGGCCCCATCTTAGAACAATCCAAAGGGCCATTTTTTATATTATGGGGCCATTGACAGACTTTAAAGGGCCATTTTTTTAACATCAAACCAAAAATCTGAAAAATTTTAGGCTTAAAACAATCTTAAAACAACCACCCCTCCCCCCCAGCCACGTAAATTTCGTCTGTCGTGATGTCCGTTTCAGCCATCGTCAGTGAATGACAGTGTAAATCGTGTGTCAACAAGTTGTTCTAACTGTCTGAACTGCATTTTACCTGAAACAATAACAAATTGAAAACATTTCCGACGTCACTTTTTTGTGTATTCCATCGTCTGCTACGTGCCTCGTGTAATTATTTTACAGTGTGAAATTTCTCTGAAATAAATTTTAAAAGTCTTTTATTAATTGTCGGCTTGCTCCGTTGATAAAAATCCGTGCCGTGTCGTCCTGAAATAAACAATCACTGATCGTGCATCATGTCATATATATTCACTTCGATCACATTAAAGTTCGAGTGAATTTCTTAGTAAATTTCTATTTTTAAAATCAGTTCCAAGAATTTTATTTCTTTAATCCATTTGATTGGACGAGTATTTAAAGTCCTCTATTTTTAAAACGAGTTCCGAGAATTGTAGGCAATTACGATATTTGATTGGACGAGTATTTAAAGTAATCTATTTTTAGTATCGGGGAATTCAAATTTCTACGCTAAGTGTAGGTAGTCGCTTAAATTACTATCGTGCACTCGGGCCCTTCCCTGTTGTTCACCAATGGGCCATTTTAGTCACTGAAGCGCCAATTGCGCATGGCGCGTGGCCTTCCCAATCCCTGAGAAGAACGTTGTTATGCTTCCATAACAACGTTCTTGTTTCTGGCGTTTTGATTGGATGACGCAGCAAGTACAGATGTGTGCACATGAGCTCATCTGTACTGGGTCATCTGTACCAGAAATCAGCAATTTACGGAAGAATAAATTATCCACCCCTACCCAAAAACTCCTCACTTTTCAAGAGGCAGTGTAAATTGTGTTCCCTGTGTCCCATCCCCCCTTTTCGTTAATTGTTTGTTAACTTGTTCTCATCCTGAACATAACTGAAATACTGCTCGCTGGATGTAAAGCAACATTCATTCAATCATTGGCAAAAAAGCACCAGATATAGCAATTATTTTTCTATCTACTTTAGTACATGTACTTCTAGCCATACAAGATATTAACAAATAAACATAGATCAACTAAAAATATTTGTATAGATGTGTGCTTTTATTTACATGATGTTTATCTGGGCAAATATGTTCAAAGAATATAAATAGAACATTACATTAAACCCAGATATAATTCTTCTGTTCAGCACACTTCTACTTGCAGAAAGCTGCGCTGAAACCAAATTGCTTCACTGGACATCCGTCTACAGAAATTATCATATGTCAATAATGACTACATGTATATATTTGTATTCTTTCAATTGCAGCTCATATAATTACCCAAGAAAATTATTATAGTAAAGTACAATATACTTTGAAAGAACTTAAAGTTTGAACTTAATTTAATGTGTTTGTTTATCAAAGTTACAAATTTTCATTATGGGATGTTGTATTTTGTTTTTGCCCATTGTTCACACCGGTAATTAGTCATATCAGGGAAACAAACAAATGCGCATAATCCGTTTGAACTTAGAAATTTCTCAAAATATTCTTGTAAGAGCATCTCATCTGTAACTACTGATCAGAAATTTATGAAACTTGGTAGGAACATTGTTTGTAGGAGTTATTCCTTCTTTAAACTAAGAAATATTTTTAAAAATATAAATGAAACAACTCGTTTGCACTTACTTGTATACTAAGAAAATACTGATAACAATTTTATGAAATTTGTTAGATATGTAGAAGCATGGGAAATGTGAGCGTGCTCACTAAGGTTCTGTAATAAATGTGTATTAATGTTCCCTTTTAAATTTTTTTGCTAATATGTTGCAACACAACTTTAATTCATGATCACCTTTCTCGATTTAAATTTAAAAAGAGAAAAAATTTTATGCTGTTTCTAGCAAGTATCATACAAAGCATTTTAAACGATTTTTATCACTAGACACCTGAATATGGGCTTTAATATACTAGTACAGTTGAACCCTGTTATCTCCAACTTGTTTGACTCAATACTTCTGCTATGTCAATACATAATTATTAGATTTTTGGAAAGCACCCTTTTAAGCCTCCAACTGTATCTGCACTGACAACACTTTCACAGGTGTTCCAGTCCCACACCATTTTGATGAAAAAAGATTTTCTTTGTTACGATGTTACAGCCAGATTTATATAAACAATAGATTTTCTACAATGTTTGTTTGAATACTAGTATTTTCTCAAGTTTATTGCTTGTAATTGTTTTATAGGGTTAACAGTTGTACTCCACTGTACTGTAGTTTACTGATGCATCAATACTGAATACATGACGTGGTGGTGGACGGATTTTAATTTGTTCACTGTCCTAAATCAGTAGAAATAATTAAACCTATTTATTCCCTAACTTAAAACATAGCTTGTGACTTTCTTAATAAATTAGAACTATGCAATTAAGCCATCTGATTGGTCAACAGCACTTAATGCACTTGTGATCAATATCTGAGTCACTCATTCATTGATTTCAGTTAATACTGTAGTTAGTTGATTAGATACTTATTCTTGTAACTATTACAAGATGTCACTCTCAGGGGGAACACTTCAAGAAGTCTTTTTTTTTTCAAAATATTGTCAACTTTAATGACCTTTTTTTACTTCCGAAATAAATATGCAAATGACTGTTTTTAATCTATAATGAACACTTCACTTTAGTATTAATGGGATTGTTGTCTGTTTTACTTGTTTTTGTTTGGTCTTTTGGCAGATTTTAATATTTTGCATTGAAAAATTTAATATTTTTAGTACATGTAATTGCATTATTTACCATTCTTGTGCTTGTACAGAATGTACATGTTGCCAATATATTTTCTTGGATTATATATTGATTATTTCATTCTAAAACATTTTGTATGTCTCTAAGGGTTTATTAAAAGCAAAATATACTTAGTGGGGATTTTACAATTATTAAAGTAGCTCTATATACTGATATAACAGATATATGGGGGAGTCGATACATGTATATTGATTGTTCGAATGCTTTCATTTGTGTCCAGCAAACAGCATTTCAGCTATATTGAGGAGGAGAACACATTAATAAACAATAAAGCAAAGAGATGAGATGGATTGAAATTAAGTTACTGATAAATGTGTGGGGTTGAGCTGAAATGTGCAAGTATGCAAATGTCATGTTTCTTATCCTGATTTTTGTTATGGGTATAACATTTTTAAGAATTGAATGGATACATTGAATCTGAGTGCAATACATCATATGACATTTTTAATGATTAGAGCATCAAATTGACTCATAAAACCATAAAAAAAGATAGCCTTGCTATCCTACCCTCCACCAATTACACCCAAAGACTTTGACGAGACATTTTTTTACTATTCCTCTTTAATGAACTCTTGCCCATATGCATGTACTAGTATTATTGAACAGTTTTTCAGACATGGTTCACTCCAGTTATGTATTAAGAGTTAAATGTGGCCAAAAACACAGTTCAATACTAATGTATAATGGCATTGTTCTTGTTTAGGTAATATTGGTAAAGCTTGTTAAACAAATAAAACACAATTATAAATCTATGCTGTACATGCTGTACAGTAATACTGAGTAGAACTATTGATGCCATATAACAGGCAATTCTTCATTATTTTGTTGATTGTCCAATATAGCATTTATTAATCTGATATTGGATATGATTATTTTTTGTATCCACTAAAGTGCCATAAATATACTATAATCAATGTTCATTTGGATTTTCATCTAGAAATTTTTTTTCAGAATGTGGTGGACGATTACAGGAAATTACGGGAATATATTACCAATAGACTGGTCAAAATCGTATGTGAAACAGATGAAGGAAAAGGTTCTACATTTACAAGAAGGCAAAGTAAGTAATATAACAAAACATTTTTAATTAATTGGGATTGGTAGTACTTGCTCAGTTGTATATTCTGGTCTTTAATATACCCCCCGCAAACTAGTTTGGGGGGGGTATATAGGAATCACCCTGTCTGTCTGTCCGTCTGTCCACATCCCTTGTAAGCGCTTCTCCTCCTAAACCGCTTGACAGATTTTGATGAAACTTTACATGAAGGAAGTACATCATATGTAAATGTGCATGAAGAATTTTCGTCGCTGTGGGATATTATTCAGGGGAGATAATTGGACTTAGACTTTTTAAATATAGTATTTAGTGCAGGAACTCGTAAGCGCAACTCCTCCTAAACCGTTTGACAGATTTTGATGAAACTTTACATGAAGGAAGTACATCATATGTAGATGTGCATGAAGAATTTTCGTCGCTGTCAGATATTATTGAACTTGAAACGAAGTAGGGGGTATCCCTTTGTGAGTGTGCTCACAGTCCACACTTGTTGACTCAAGTTTAATTATGGAAAACTTTGAGTTGCAAATTGACTAAACACAAGATGGTCAGATATATCTAAAATTTTAACAGGAAGAATGCTGGTAATGTTACAGTAGCAGCCTTTCAGTGTAAACAAATGAGAACTGTGGCCAGCGTGCTCACTTATAAAAACTTATTGTGTGGATCCCCACACAATACATGATTACAGTGTACTGACTGTTTGATAAACCAAACAGTTAAAAATATTATACTTCCTGCAAAAATGCCATCTTTTTTATTGGACGGTGACCATGTATTAATTTCTACTGATTTTGATTTTAGCAACGGTGTTAATTCCTCATGCTTTTCTCCCAAAGGGGGGTATAAAAAAAATTATCACCCGCTCAGACAGAAAATTGCAGACCAGGACAATTTTCATTGACGTCATTTACTTTTTTTTCCATTTATGCACAACATGTCGAAGACACAGCAAATGCATGTACATGAAAATGGTCAAATATTATTTGGAAAAACAATTAGCAGACAAACTATTATTATACCCCCGCAAACTAGTTTGGGGGTTATATAGGAATCACCCTGTCTGTCTGTCCGTCTGTCCACATCCCTTGTAAGCGCTTCTCCTCCTAAACCGCTTGACAGATTTTGATGTAACTTGAAGGAATTACATCATATGTAGATGTGCATGAAGAATTTTCGCTGCTGTCGGATATTATTCAGGGGAGATAATTGGACTTGAAGCGAAGCTGGGGTATTCCTTTTGTGAGCACGCTCACACTCCACACTTGTTTTCCATTAAATATATATATCCAGTGCAGTATCTATATGGTTGTTCATGTTTCTTCTTTAGATAATAGGCATTCTGAATAATAGAATCATACTGCCCTTGAACTTGGGTGTTAGGTTAGATTATCACATAAAGAAAACAATTCCTTTCATATGATAATTGGTCGGATTTCATGGAGTGAAAATCCGGGTATTAAAATGGTGAATGTCTGGCAGGGGGCAGGCAGGGAAAATATTTTCGAAACATTTTTCTCAGCAACTACTAATTACAGTCACTTGAAATTTGGAATGCAGCATCAGCATGGCTTCCCATAACGCGGCATTCAATTTCAGGTCTGTTGCTCACCTATTTTCTGTTTAACGAAATCTGGCCATTTCTGTCTTTGATCATTTTTTTTTCTGCATATGATAATTTACCATAACACTCTCGTTCAAATGCAGTTTGATTATATTAAACTGATTACCAATATTGATGCATAATTATACACTAAATTGTTTTTTGGTTTTGTAAGCATTCTGGGTATATTATATGTTGTAATCCTGCTAATATATCGTAGACCACAATTTTTTGTAAGAAGAAAACAGAGAAATATTCTTTTTTTTTCAGACTAGTGAACCAATGAATTTAGACCTGTCAGATGATGAGGATATAGCACAGGCCTTTGACATGCACAATTTGATTGTATCTAGTTTGCAGCATGCAGATAATGATGATTATGTTGCTACAGCAGAAGAGGTCATTAGTGAGATTGAGTCTATGATGCAAGTAGGTCTCTATATAATACAATTACAATTAATTCCTCACTTTGTCAAGTTTGTTGCTTTACATGTGTAATTTATAATAGTGACGTTAACTTGCAGTTAAATGTTCAGTATGGGATTTGGGATATTATATACTGAACGGTAAACAACTGATTTATCAACCGGTGTTATCATTAGAAATTAAAAATGAGTATGCATGCATGCATCAGTTTTCATTTTTAAAACTGTTTCTTCTTAAAAAGGGCAGTTGTTTCTGAAGTGACTAGATTTTCTTGGTCTCGAGAGAAATGAGTCATACAACCTAACTTATACTGTATGTAAGATACCTGAAAGTATGTTGACTTAAAAAATTAGAATAGAAATATGCATTGAAAAGGCAACAATAAGACCAGCATATACTAAAAATTAAAAGATGCCTAGCCCCCTTCTTAGCCTTGCATATCTGACATGTCAAAATTTAAATAACTACTTACAGGACATTTGGGAATTGGTTAATTTAACTTAATATTATATTATTGTTATAAGCTTTAGTTTTAACAATAATGTTTCTGATGTCTTATTCAGGATGGACCTATTGATGGGGCAGATGAGACTGTAGATCCTACCACATTTGATGTTGTTCCCATAGAGCCTGACAAAGATCCTGTTCCCATACTCCCCTTTTATAAAGAAGCAGGTATGTACCAGTAGACTGTAGATCCTACCATATTTGATGTTGTTCCCATAGAGCCTGACAAAGATCCTGTTCCCATACTCCCCTTTTATAAAGAAGCAGGTATGTACCAGTACTTCAAAAATGCACAAATTACATATTATATTGATATTTTGGGCATATTTTGTTATGTGAAATCTTTTTTTGGAAGGAACTTACAGAATTTGGTTTTTCTAAGTACTGATAAATAACAGAAAATTTGGCAAAGGTAAATAGCTTCAAGTTTGAAGATAGGGAACACTATTAGACTGTATATTTTTTGCTATGTTATATATGAAATAGAATTCTGCCAATTTGACCAAAGCGACACTGAATAAGTTCCATCAATATCCTTTAAGTTAATATTGATAATTTAAAAAAAAACTTGATTGTCCAAATTGTTTCCTAAATGGTTGGCACTTTTATATTCTACATGACGAAATTAACATGCACTACACACACTTATCACAGTAAGTATGAAATCTATTAATTTCAAACCAGAAGTTTCATCTGGCGGGAAAAAAAGAAATTATTATTAAATACAATGTTATTATTTTTCAGATTTAAAAGAGATGTCATGTTCAGCTTTAAATGAAGTATTAACTGAGTATGAAATTGTGATCAAAGAACTGTCTGAAATTCTCATACGGGAACTGGCATTGAGGGATGAACTAGAATATGATAAAGAATTAAAAAATCAGTTTATATCCCTGCTGCTGACAATCCAGAAGAAGAGGAGGGATAATAATGTGGACAAAAAGAAAAAGAAAACAAAAAATGTCGGTGCTAACAATAACAGTAGTTCTGATAACCCAGTTAGTACAGTAAGTGTGGTTATATTGTATAACATTATATACAAGGAAACATATTCTCTGTAAATACCTAGAAGCTGATGGTTTTTGTGGACTTTTAATTTAACTGTAGAATATCAAAAAATTTTGTGTATTTGAATATAGATAACTTGTGTACAGTTGTACAATGCAGTGAGAAACAGGAAAAGTTACATTTTTTATTCTGGAGTAAACACAAAACTCAGTAATTAATATTATTTATTTTATCACAAATTTGTACTGCACAGAGTGAAAGAAATAAGGGCAAGTGTTTCTATCTTACTACAAATTTAACAATCCTTAGTTATGTCTCTCTAAAATAAACATGATTATCATGATCTATATGCTGGATCTAATAGGATTTTAATAAATCTGTCTGTTTTTGTCTGACAACAAATAAATGATTGTTTTTAAGATTAATTTTTTTTATAAATAAAGAAGTTTACAACACAAAGTTTATAATAAAATTTTATCAATTAAGGCAACAAATAGCAAATAACTTGAAGAATCGAGTAATAAAATACTGGTTTAGTGGTTAAGAACAGTCACACAAAAACTGTATGTATTGGGTCTAACTAGTTACCAACATACTCATTATATCCTAACAAGACAGGCAGAAAGGAATTACACTTACACATCACAAGATCTCACCTGTATATTACTGAATCAACCAATAAAAAAAACACATAATAGATAAGATGTGAATGTACATGACCAACAAATCTTTATCATTAGTATTTTTTTTAATTTGTTTGTAGTTTTTGACCACAGTTATACCATACCATTCATTTGGTGGACCACCAACATCTGAACAGTTACAAATTTACATTAAGAGTAAGTTACGTCTCATATAAACATGTGTATAAGAGATACTCAGCATTTTGTGCACTTGGAATTGTTACTCATAGATTTTTAATACCCTGAAGAAACAAACAGAAAGTTATGTTTTGTTTTATTTAGTTTTTACAGTATAAAATGAATTAAAAATTTAATAAGCTAAGGCCCTATTACTTGCAATGGAACTAGGATACCCTGGGATGCAAATATGGCCGCTCAGTGCATGCATTATCATGTTTTAAATGTCTCATAATTATCATTTATGTACTTTTAAGCAGTCAATACACATTTATATGGACCTTGTAGAATGACAGACCTTGAAGTCAGAGGTCAGTATCTTTCTACAAGGTTCATATAAATTGTATTGACAGAATTTAAAGTCCTCAATTGTTATATCACATATGGAAACTAATTATAAAATTACATCAACTTTTATATTGTCTGACTGTACAGCCGCGAAATTGTTTATAATCGATTGTATAAGGACATCAACCAGGACTGATTTTCCAGATCTATTTTTAGTAGTGTAGCGTAAATATACCTAAAAATAGAAATATGACATCAGTGTTTGTTAAAAATAAAAAAACATGTTTTGTTGTAAAAATACAAAGAATATCCTTTAAATCATGTGATTGGCTGAGCCAATCAGAATTATAATACAACCCACCATATGTCAAATAACATGATATTGCATGTACTGAACTGCCTGGTTTTATTACATTTTACAGTAAATATTCCTATTTTATATGTCTCTTTAATATATTGTTTATTTATATTATTATGCATGATAGCAAGTGCAAAAGAGATTTTGTTCTTGTACCAAAATTGCCAGCCATGCAGTTCCACTTGTAACAAAACATTAATTTTGCAATGTATAAACTATAGATAAGCGAGAAACACATTGTTTAAAGGGAATCCACAAAGTAGAAAATATTATAATTTCTGCTATTAAACTGCTGTCTCAAGTAAATAATTTTTCCTTTCTCCACCTTTCAGCAGACATTTCTATAAGCCTAATATTAAAACTTTATTGTTATCTGTAAACATTTATTACACAGAATTGATCAGCTTTAGTTAAACTTTGGTACTACACTATGGATCACCTCCAGTATTTAGGTATTTCTTTCCACCTCAGTGGTTCATCTTGATGTCGGCATGCTCATTCATGTGATGCAGTACCTTTTTCATGTACAATCCAAATCGTGTCATATTCATTGTCAAAATGCATTAACTGATTAGGTTAATGTTTGTTAACTTCTAAAATGAAAGTGCAAATATGTCTGAATATAACAGGTAATTAGATTGGCTACTAATAATATCTGTGTCCAATCGCAAGTATGTCTGGTAGTTTAAGACCTTTTCGACCAATTGCAGAAGTCGTGTTGTCCTTTTGCATTACATTCCACAAATATTTGTACCCTCCAAATCCAGTAGGCATGCTTTATGTCGGTTCATTATATAAGCACAAGACATGTGAATTAATATTCTTAGTGTGTTATCTTATTTTCTTTCAGTTCTGAAAGCCATTAATCAAGACAGTCCCACAGTACCTACACTGCTAACAGATTATATATTAAAAGGTAAGTACCGATTATTTTATCAACATTGTTGTGTCGACAGTATAGTCTGTTTTATATATTAGGTAAGCTCTGATGACTGGATCCACATTGTTGTGTCGAATAGTCTCTTTTATATTTATATATTGAAAGTTAAACACTGATTACTAGATCCACATTGTTGTGTCAACAGTATTGTCTGTTTTATATATTGAATGGTAAGCACTGATGACTGGATCCACATTGGTGTGTTGACAGTATAGTCAGTTTTATATGTTGAAAGTTAAACACTGATTACTAGATCCACACTGTTGTCTTGACAGTATAGTCTGTCTTATATATTGAAAGTTAAGCACTGATTAATAGATCCACAATGTTATGTTTACAGTAAAGTCTGTTTAATATATTGAAAGTTAAGCACTGATTACTATACTAAATGTTACACCCTCTTGCGACCAGTGTTTTGCTTGCATTGTTTTATTATTCCATATTGTACCTTTGTTGTGTTAAAATCCAATTTAAAACAATTCTACATGATAACACTTCCATATTTTATAGTATGCCGTTGTTGTTGACAAATCCCAAATCGTCCTTGACATTTCCTACGGGAATTTTACATAGGAAGTAAGCCATTTGAGTATCTAAAGGGACCTAGCGTTGTTTTTTAACACATCGTCTGCTTTCGTACCAGGGTATTGGGTATTTGGACAAACCACTTTTCCTGCCTTAACTGCAGACGATATTACCCGAAGGATTTTGAAGATACAACAATGGACTCTTCCAAACATACACTTCCGTTGTAATTTAGGTCAATCTTTACTATAGAAAATTGGTCTATCAAAATGAAAAATCCGCTGCATTTCAAAACGTTAAATAACTGTGTAAAATATTTGTTGAATTCAATTTGCAACTTTTTGGCTCTACAGAAGGAGCATAAGCTGGGACCTACAAGTAGTTAGCAGTTTCATTTGTCACGCAAAAACCAAAAATACATCAACATTTAGTATAGATCCACATTGGTGTTTGGACAGTAAAGTCTGTTATATATTGAATGGTAAGCACTGATTAATAGATCCCATTGGTGTGTTGACAGTATAATCAAATTAATTAAATTCAAAACAGCACATGTTCACAGATCCACATGTTTTTGTCTTACAGTATAGACTGTTATACATTTAATGGTAAGAGATCCAAACTTAGCAAAAAGATTTTTAAAAATCTGATTTGAAATGCAATCTTTTAAATTTACGTTCATATCCTTACAGTAAATGTTATTACTTTATTTCAGTTTTATGTCCAACATAAGAAAAAGTACTGACAACAAGATTTTCTATTATACAGCACAAGCAGACTATTTTGTTAATTTGTGCGAGTGTCTTAGCAGTGTATTTATTTGTATATTTTGAAGGCAGCGCTTGCTATATTATTATTAAATACACTGTGTGTATTGTAACAGGTATATATGTTCTTCCACCCTCCTTACATTGTTTGAAATAACTGAAAAAATGTGGTTCTTAGAAAAATTATTTCAAAAATTAGATGTTGATTAATTATTGCATCATTATTTTCAAAGACTAAAAATCATATGCTGCTGACTTGTACACATTTTGTACAATTACAGCATGGTGAGGAGGTCCATCCATAATTTTATTGCACCAACCAAGAATAAGAATATTGACCAAGGACAAAGTCCAAGGTCAGTATTCGTAATCTTGGTTGGTACGATACAGTCATGAATAGACTGAATCGTCATGTTACAATTGCTTCATTATTTTTCCTTTCAAATTTTATGAATGTTTAAATTTCCAAAATGATCAAAAACAGCAGAGTAATTTTTAGTGTGAGTAATTTCTTAAAAGTTTTACTGCTGTCATAGTTGTTCTTTTTAGTGCATCAATATTCTCCAAAATCCTGACAGGATCCTCTGTATTGTGATGCATCAATATTCCCCAAAATCTTGGCATAATCCTCTCCATCCTCTGGTGTGAACCACAGTTGCACCATATTGTTTACCCTATAAAATGTATTAAAAAGTCCAAAGACAAGGAAGACAAATGAGAGAAACTGAGAAACTGGCGGAAAATTTGAATGCAAATCTATTTATTTACAATATATATTGTAGGAAGCTAAAAAAAAATGGATAATTTGGTATGTGGTACATAATTATCCAAATGCAGAAGGCTAATTACACTGAAAAATAAAAATCTTTTTTATTAAAATTTAATGAGCTTTGTTTAATGGAAAATTACTATACTTTTTTTTTATAATTTTTTTAAAAGATCAAAAAATATATCTGCATCTTAACTTTAGAAAATAATATTCTTTAAGTTTTATGTGAACAGAAGATATCAACAGTTGTATGATTTTTAATGTGTAGATAAATTGTGTATGCTATGTGTGTTAATTTCTTGTGTATAAGTATTTTCTGTTATATAAATTTTAAAAAGATTTATTCATCTTGTGATTATATTTTGTTATGATTTATTATTATAAACATTTCCAAAGAATGATAAACTGTGATAATTCTAATACATATTTGTTACGTTTACACAAGTTTTAGCTATCTCATTGATTATACAAAAAAATTCTGTCCCACCAGTTGTAAAAAAAATTTCCTAAGCCTGCCCAGTTATAAAATACTTAATATTTAGTTAAGAATTTTAGTTATGTGATACATTTATTTACTAAGAAATATTTCTTTAAATAAAGGTTATAAATGTTAATTGAAAAAAAATCATTCTGTGATAATCACTTAATTTTGTCGCCTTAAACAAATTTGCATTATTTTAAGACTTTCGGACAATTAACTGGAGTCGATTTCACAAAAAATCGTAAGTGTAAAATTTATTGTAAGTGTCTGAAGATCAAAGGGAAATGCATTGTGACGTCAGCACTTACGATAGATTTTACACTTACGACTTTTTGTGAAAAGCACCCCTGGTTTGAAGGTATACTAGTCAGTTGCATCATTCATTTCTATGATTAACTATTATTGTTTGACAAGTCCCACCTATTTTAAAATCAAACAAAGTATTCTTTTATTTTTTTATTTAATACTCAATCATTCTTGTCACCTTACTAACAACTTGTTTTGTGTATGTATTATTTCTGTCCCACCTTCTAATATAAACTTAAATCAAACAAGATAACTTTTTATTTTAAATACTCGATCATTAGTTTATCTGTACCATTTTGTAATTGTATTTGTTTATTTGATTCTGAAAATATCTTTATAGTAACAAAATGTATTAAAAAAAATTTATAATCATTACATGTTCTGGTATTGACAAACAAGTTAGTATATATGGAAGATAATTTGATGAATGTTTAATAATTGGTCACTTCAGATGTTATAATAATTGTTTTCATTATTCAGTAGATGTTAGAATTGTAACATTACCATATTTTGTATAAATGCTTTGCATCATAGAAGTATTTCAGTGGCTTTTTGTGTGTATCAAACGCAACTTCCTAAGCTACACTTCCAACTGTCTTAACATTTTATTTTTAGATGCCATAAATATTAAATACAAAGATCCAAAAAATATTTGCCCATCTAGATCAGAAAATAGTAAATTACTGGCTTTCTTATCAAGAAAATTACATTTAATCAACAGTAGAAAAACCAGTATATTCATCGTCTTAATCAAGTGTTTTAGTAGCTGTAGTAAACAAATGTCTGTGTTGATAGTTATATAGCTGACTTGTAGATATTTTAGCTTTCTTTGTGATAATAGTTGTTTTGTACAGTATAAACTATCATGGTATGTCTAGTTGAACCCTAAACAATCCAGGAATATCTGGAGTAAATC
Source organism: Limnoperna fortunei (assembly GCA_944474755.1). Lineage (NCBI taxonomy): Eukaryota > Metazoa > Mollusca > Bivalvia > Mytilida > Modiolidae > Limnoperna > Limnoperna fortunei. The sequence goes on from OX104113.1 coordinate 39,696,507, forward strand.
TTGTCAGTGTTAATACTCCAGGAGTAACCATGGATGTGGATGTTCCCGTGTAGAGTAACCATGGATGTGGATGTTCCTGTGTAGAGTAACAATGGCTGTGGATGTTACTGTGTAGAGTAACCATGGATGTGGAAGTTCCTGTGTAGAGTAACAATGGCTGTGGATGTTACTGTGTAGAGTAACCATGGATGTGGATGTATTTTCTGTTTTTAATATATTCACCTGTTTATTCACAGCAGGCAAGAAATCATGTTGTCAAGTCATACTTATTGGTAAAATTGAGATTAGCCAGTAAAATAAAGTTTAGCTATATCCAGCTATTTGCCATGCCGATGAACAATTTTAAATAGTAAATACCTGTCTACACAAATATGTTTCTTCAAGAGGTGGTCAGTTTAGACATGTTTGACCTATTCATGATTACCCAATTTATTAGAGGTTTAACTTTAATGTGATTGTTGACATACTTGTGCCAGTAAAATAGAACCACAAGTGTTTAGCTTTATATATATGTATATATGGGCAGTGTGCAAAAAAAAGATCTACAGTATTGTTTGTTCTGTATGTCTTAATGAAGTGTTCATGTATATTACATTTGTATTTTTTATTTTAAGATATATATATATATATGATTAAAGCATAAATGTGTGTATTTTATTGTACCTATGCATGGAGTACATTTATTTTATTGCAACAAATACAGTGTTGTAATAATCTTTAGTTAAAACATTGTCAGGGTCACTGCCATTTAATCCCACAGATAATTTATTGTTATTGTTTTTTTCCTTCACTATGACACAGAATTTTATTTGTATGCTATGTACTTAATTTCTAAACATCTAAACAAACAGAAACATTCAGCTATGGATAAAGTTTAATTATCTCCCGTTTTCAGTAAACCTTACATGAAAATCCAAAATACATACTAATTATATTCTAAATATAGAACTGTTTTTTCCGTACACAATTTTTAGTATTATTATACGCGGGCGGGCGTCAACAATTGGTTTCCGGACCATAACTCAGAAAGTTGTGAACCGATTTTAATGAAACTTTCGGATATTGTTACATACCATAAGAGGAGGAACCCTATTGATTTTTGGGTAAATCCGTTCAAGGTCAAGGTCGTAGCGACAGAAAAAACGTTAGAAAATTTCTTGAATTAGTGGTTTCTGGACCATAACTAAAAAAGTTCTTAACAGATTTTAATAAAACTTTTGTATATTGTTACATACCATAAGAGGAGGAACCTTATTGATTTTGGGGTAAATCTGCTCAAGGTCAAGGTCACAGTGACAGAAAAACGTTAGAAAATTTCTTGAATTAGTGGTTTCCGGAGCATAACTCAAAAAGTTCTCAACCGATTTTAATGAAAGTTTTAGTTAATAAAATACGCCAACTCGGCTTTTGCACCCCTGTGCATATCGATTTTCATATATTTAATTGAACACCTTCAAGTGTGGTGAAAAAGAAAATGATTGAAATAATTCATGGTGTTAATTTAGTTATTCTGTGGTTGTGGTGCAGAAATTTAGAGGTTTTGGAGGTATCATAAGCCAAAGTTTATAAAAATATTTCTCATGTTTATTTGGAACTGTCATACCTGTATAAAAAATTGTTTACCATAAACTTTATTTACAGTTTCAAACAAAAACAATGTTTTACTGCAAGTTTTTAGAATATATTGAGTTTTGTATGCAAATTTATTTAGTGCAATAATACATATTAAGTTGGTGAAAACAGGTTGAATTTAAATGTAAGTAAACCATTTGATATTACAGATTGAACACTTCGATGTGTATTAAGATTTGAACAAAGTGTAACTAAGATGCTTAACTGGTAATTGGAATGTATGCTTCCATTACTGCTACCTCTAGAATAGTATCTGTTTTGAACACACATCTTGTATATGTTTTGTATCGTGCTTGATACCTTATTTGTAGAACACTTTTTTAAGTAACTTTCTGAGACCTGATGAATTAATTTGATCCACTTGAAAACAATTACAATAGATTACTGAAATATTCAGTTTTTTCAGTTAGCATGTTAATGAAGCTCCATTATAGATTTTGAAAAGTGCATAAAACTACTAAGTAATTCTGTTTATATTGTGTCCTTTTTGGAACACAGATGTACAAGTTTACAAAGCCATAAGATACAATGTAAAATGGAGCATTTTGCTGTACGCTTTTTATCTGTCATGGTATCTGAAGTTAGAAATCAAATTCTACTAACTATTTATATATCAATGTCTCGTGTTTTGTATCTTTTGTGATTTATTTACAGTTTTATTAAATTGCTGAACAGTTCAAGTCTGGCTCAGTTGCATATCAACCATAACTCTACTAAAGAGTCTTGATGACTCAGTTGCATTTCAACCATAACTCTACTGGAGTTATAGTCAAAATACAATGACCTGTCAGGTATTTTCTATCTTCCCCATCATAGGACATTGGGAAGGTAATGCCTACCTCTCCAGAGGACATTGGGAAGGTTATGCCTTCCTCTTCGTATCACATTGGTTCACACAGAAGTTAATGCCTACCTCTCCATAGGACATTGGTTAGGTGATGCCTTCCTCTCTGTAGGACATTGGGAAGGTAATGCCTACCTCTCTGTATCACATTGGTTCACACAGAAGGTGATACCTACCTCTTTGTAGGACATTGGGAAGGTTATGCCTTTCTCTTCATAAGACATTAGGAAGGAAATGCCTACCTCTCCTTAGGACATTGGGAAGGTAATGTCTACCTCTTCGTAGGACATTGAAGGTTATGCCTTCCTCTCCGTATCACATAGGTTCACTGAAGGACGAGGTTTTCTCCGGGTACTTTGGCTTCTACCAATAAAAACTGGATGCCATGATATATCTAAAAAATTGCTGAAAGTGATGTTAAACAACTTTCAAACAAACAAGCAAACATTGGTTCACACAGAAGGCAATACCTACCTCTCCGTAGCACATGGCTTCACACAGAAGTTAATGCCTACCTCTCCATAGGACATTGGTTAGGTGATGCCTTCCTCTCCATAGGACATTGGGAAGGTAATGCCTACCTCTCTGAATCACATTGGTTCACACAGAAAGTAATGCCTATCTCTCTGTATCACATAGGTTCACCTCCTTTTTATGTGAGATTAATATTGCTAATCTTTGCTTTTCTAATTTTTATTAAGTGATACAGTCTGTTTGGATAACTGAAAACACATCAACAGATTTTATCAAAACATTACACAGCTGTTGAGTACTTTAAAATGAACAAGTTCTCAAGGACTGTAACACTTGGCTAGTGAAGATAATTTTAAGATAACTAGAGGCTCCCAGGAGCCTGTAATCGCTCACCTGGAATCCAAATGACTTCAACTATATTTAAATTTTTAAAACAGTTTCAGTCTAGTTGTTATAGCTTTTAAGTTACTATGCAAAAACTAAACATTTCTTCAAAAATTTTAGTTAAATACATTAACTCCTATAAGGTGCCATCAGACAATTTCTGAAAATTAAATGGTTTGTAGGCATTGTCCTTTAGGGTAAGTTAGAAATTTACAGTTTTAACCTAGGTGTGTTATAGAATTTATAATTCAAAAACTGTTCATGTGTCCAAATTCATAATGAAAGGGCAATAACTCCTACAAAGAGTCATCTTGCAATTTTGGACTAAGCAATCATTTGTAGGGCTTCTATTGCTGATCATTTGTGCAATTTACAGTTTCAATCTAGCTGCTATAGTTTTCAAGTTACAGGACAAAAATGGAAAATTTCATAAAAAAATTGTCATTCAAGGGCAATAACCCCTATAAGGAGTCATCTGACAATTTCAGACCAATTACCGTAAGTGAATTGTAGGGCTTTATTGTTGATCATTTTTGCAGACGACGGACGACAAGTGATGGCAAAAGCTCACATGGACCTTCTGTCCAGGTGAGCTAAAAACTGTCTTCTGAGATGAACTGTTATCAAGCTAGCCTGCACACAGTTGTGTATTATGTTAGCCTCATGGTCTGTATACTTTTTTGTAAATTTCAGCTTTTTCACTATGGGGTCGTAGGACTTAGTTAATGAAAAAAGGGGGATATTTTTGTTTTCAGATGCTAACTCAAAAAGGCTCATCATTTTTCTTTAATTTTGGGGGGTATTGTTGATATCGATAGATTAATTTGTTAAATTTTGTAGATGTTTTATACATTTCTCCTGTTTTGTGAATATGTAGGAAGGTTAGATTTTGAAACCTTCAACTGGATTTGAGTGCCCCAAATTCACCTCAAGTGTTAACAATCAATAATAACACTTGCTGATAGATAAAAAGTTGACACAAATTATAATAAAAATCCTTCTATTTTGTCTCAGCAATCTGGCCATTTTGATAAATTATGCATCATCAGTGAAGATATAATAATGCATTTTAAAAGTGAGTAGCTTGTGTCCTAGCTACAATGTTGAAAAAAAAGAAGAAAAAGGAGCTACATTATTGTAGCTACTTGTGTCGTTATCTTCAGACAAGCATATCCTGCACTCCTGGCACAGCTGTTTTATCTTTATACCCCTCTCAACAGAGTCAGGGGTATATAGTGGTTCCCATTGAAATCTGGTATTTTCTGGAACAAAAATGCTGTAAGTCCTATGCATAAAGCCAAAGATTATGGGTGTTTGAACAAAAACACCGAACATACTCAACAACAAAAAAAGGACCGTTTCAGTTAAATCACAATGTTCATTTGATGGTCAAAAGTTTATGTTTTTATTCTGATTGGAAAACCAAAATGGCCACCACAGCAGGACTTAGTTTAACATAGTTAGCTATGGGGGAAAAAGGTAAAAAGCCCCTTCATCTTTGAATCAGTTAACCGATTCAAACAAAAATATTTATTGGAGAGTCCTCTATACAGTTTTTTTATGGCAATCAGAAATTCAAAATGTCCACCACCACAGGACTTAGTTTAACATAGGACCTTTCGAAAAATCTATTAAAAGGCAACTTATCTGATAGCAGTGAACCAATTGAAATAAAACTTATTCGACATATTGTTTGGCTGGTTCTCTGATTTTTTATGCGAATCGGATTCAAGATGGCCACCACAGCAGGACTTAGTTTAATATAGGCTTTATAGGGAAGAAGTTTTAAAAGCCTTCTCTGAAACAACATAACCAATTGAAACAAACTTATCATCAATATTCATTGGATGTTACTCTGTTAGGTTTGTGTTTTTGTATGCCAATCGAAAAATTCAAACAGGCCACCACCACAAACTAAGTTTAACATATGTGGGAAAATTTTAAAAAATAACTTCTAAGAAATCGCTTAACCACCTCAAACAAAACTGATCACCAAGTATTCATTTCATAGCCCTTTATATTTGCTTATTTGATAAACAAATATGTGATGGCTGCAATCATATGAATTAATTAAACATAGAAACCTATAGGATAATGTCTAATATTGCTTCCTTTCTAAGACCAGTCGAAACTAAAACAACAATACTCATTGGATGGCCTCACGAACAATATTGTTATTTATGCCAAGAAAACATTTGAAATTACATGACTTAGTTTAACATTAGAGAGATGCCATCTTTGTTGCCTATATAAATCAAGTGAGCGATACATGCTTTCGAGAGCCTCTTATTATTATTATCAGCATGGAGATGAACTGACATCAAGCTTGGTTAAATGGAAAGGAACTCCAAATAATACTTGGATATAAGCTGGTAGATAATAGCAATAAACAAAAATTTGTTTCTGCAGGTGCGGATCCAAGTACAGACGTACTCTCCCAATAAAAAAGAGAATGAATGAACTATTGAACTTGAAGAGAAGGGCAGGGAAAATTATGTGTTTCAGTTCCATGCATTGGGAGTCTAAATGTAGTGTTACATTTTTATGTGGCTAATCCATCAGCTTTTGTGGGGCTTTGTCCTCCTGGGCCCCCCTACCAGGATAGTGGACCCACTGACAGCCTTAATACCCTGCTGTTATTATTACACCCCAAATGAAAAATCTTGGATCCAACCCGGTTTTGGCGTTTCTGATGAGAACATTTACTTCACTTAACTAAGTTTGCTTGAAATTGGTCTTACCGTTTCTAGGTCTACACATTTATTACTATATACATAAGTACATGTTGAGGTCAAGCCAGTTTTTTTCTGAAACTAGAGGCTCCCAGGAGCCTGTATCGCTCACCTGAACCTGAAACCAAACAACTCTTTTTTTATCCAGTTTTTTTCAAAATTGCCCAACACTTCTGCAAAGGTCATTAATTTTGACCTTGTAATGGAAATAACTCATATAAGGAGGAGCTTTTGATGCTTAGAGGGAGAAGGGAGGTTCACTTCAAATTTGCTGTACCGGTTATACTTCTTTAACTATCAGTCGAAAACTCTCTTTACCCCCCCCCTTTTTCTATTTTAAGCCAACGTAGCTATGTAGGTAGTCAGCTGTCATGATTTGCACAATTTTGGTAGAGGACATGCTAAACCTTTACTGGTTAAAGAGGAGACTTTTTAAAATCAAGTAAAATTGATTTAAAAAATGTTCACGGGGAATAATTTCTAAACGGTTCATTAGACAATCTTGACCCTTAAGTCATTTTTGTAGCCCGCATAGAGCAGAACAATTAAGCAATGCTAACGTTTTCTCCACTTCTAATACTTTTCAAGATTTTGAGGCAAAAATGGCAAAAATCATCAATTTCGACAATTAAAGGGCAATAACTGCTACAAGGAGTCATTATACAACTTTAATCCAATGGAGTGCTTCCTAGAGCTTTTGATGCCGATGAAGGCATGTCTCTTCGGTTTTTTCCATATCTGTTACACCTTTTTTTAATATAAGCCAAAACTGTATTTTGACCCCCCCTCCGTTCCATTTTTAGCCACGGCGGCCATGTTGGTTAATCTGCGGTCATGGTTGGTGCTAACTTGGTTGAGAACATTTGACGGATGATGTGTACAAAGTTTCAAAGCACTACTTTCAGTGGTTTCAGAGGAGAAGATTTAAAAAAATCAATTAAAACTGATTAAAAAACATTTCAAGGGGAATAACTCTTAACCGGTGAATCAGACAATCTTGACCATACAGCCATTTTTATAGCTCTTATACAGCAGAACAGTTAAACAATGCTAACTTTGTCTAGTTCTAATAATTTTCAAGATTTTGAGGCAAAAATGGCAAAAATCATCAATTACGACAATTAAAGGGCAATAACTACTACAAGGAGTCATCATACAACTTTGACACAATAGAGTGTTTTGTAGAGCTTTAGAATAAGATGCTGAAGAAGGAAAGTCTATTTGGTTTTCCTGTATCTGTTATACTTTTTGAACTATACGCCAAGAACTGTATTTTGACCCCTGTTCTATTTTTAGCCATGGTGGCCATGTTGGTTGGTCTGAGGCCATGATTTGTGCATGATTTGTAGACGACATTTTACTTATGATGTGTGCAAAGTTTCAAAGCAATCTCTTCAGTGGTGTTGGAGGAGATTTTTATAGAAAAGTTAACGACGACGACGGACGATAAGTGACGGCAATAGCTGACATGACCCTTCGGGTCAAGTGAGCTAAAAAGGAAGCGAAATTTGCTATTTTAAGGATTCTGTTCATAGTAATGAGTATCTTTTTGCTTTCCCCAATAAAATGGGGTCAAGTTCAAATTCATATAAAACACAATTAAAATAAAATGAACAAAAACTAAAACTAAAACACTTAGTCTTGTGTAGGGAAAATACATTACTACCACAGAGAATTCTTATTTCTGATTAGTGTAAAGGTGATAGGTGTTCACTCCGTCCATCACACAATGTCTTTGGATTTTGTTCCTAAACAGTTGCAGATGTTGATCTGATATTTGGTATGCGTGTCAATCATGAGTTCAGTCCAATGATTGACAAAGTTATGGCCTTTGGACTTATAATTTGTTTTCAAAATATACCTTTTTTTCTAAGCGTTTATAGATATTGAGCTTGTACTTTGTACAAGTGTCAACTGATCAAACTTGAATGTTGTACCAGTCTGATTATTTTTGTCAAACTTATGGCCATTAGACTTGCCGATAGGAGACTTAACATTGCACTATCAACAGTTGTTTCTTCTAAATTTTGTTCTCCTTTGGGAAGCTTGTCTGGTCCAATTGTTTTGCCTTATAGCACACGTGGATGCATCACGTTCAGACTGTGTGTCAAGTATCACAATAACCTTCATGTGACCTTGATCGTACAGCTTACGGGCAAATTTGTGAAATTTTCATACAGAAAGCTTGTATGGTATTTATTGTTTTCTACTTAGACATTGGCCTTATTATTGAGCATATAGATGCATCAAGACAAGATGGTGTGTGACACATTGTAATGACCTTAACTGTTGGCCTCAACTTAATATTCATGTAATTTTTGTTATTGAAACCTTGTCCAGCCTCTAACCATTTTGTCTTTTTACATTGGCTTCAAAAATTGTACAAACGAGAGGTTGCGTCATGACCTTCATATTACCTTGACCTTTGGCCTCAAGATCAAATTTGTTAATTTTGTATTGTAAGCTCTGTATCATGTTTGTTTTGGCCTAGGATTTAGATTTTTGAAATGTAGGCAGGTCATCATAGGGCAATGTGTTACATTCCATGATTGATGACCTTGACCTTAACATTCAAGATCAATGTTTTTTTTCCTCGGCAACCACGAAGCCAATGCAATTGGATTGTAACTGTTAATGATCAGAAGGCTTTGTTATAGTATTTTGATTTTTGAAGTCTAGTTGTTGTAGCTTTAAATTTACTGGCCAAAAGCTAAACATTTCTTTAAAATTTTGATTAAACACATCAACTCCTATAAGGTGCCATCAGACAATTTCTGAAAAATTAAATGATTTGTAGGCCTTGTCCTTAAGTTTAATTTAGTAATTTACAGTGTTACACTCTAGATGTTATAAAGTTTAATTTAAAACACAATCAGAGGCTCTCTAGAGCCTATATCGCTCACCTGATTTTATAGGCAATGGAGATGACATTTACCTGATGTTAAATTAAAAGTCTGTCATTTTAAATTTGCTACTGGCATATCTTTGTTCAGACCAATCAATGAATGTTGCTGTTTGTTTTCAGCTGGTTCAATAGTTTAACTAAGTCCAGTGGTCTCGGCCATATCGGGACGCGCTGTGGGTCAAGCACGGGGAACCTTCCAAGTATGGTATTATTGCATTTAAGTTACAGAGCAACAACTACAAATGTCCCCAAAATTGTTATTTAAGGGCAAAAACTCCTATAAGGAGTCATGTGACAATTTTTAAACAGTACAATAATTTGTAGGCCTTGTCCTTATTAATTTAGCTATTTACAGTTTTACATTTGATATAATACAATTAATGACTGATTGTTTGTTTGTTTGTTTGTTTGAATATTGTTTAACGCCACTTCTCAGCAATTTTTCAGCTATATCGTGGCGTCCAGTTTTTATTGGGGGAGGAAGCCAGAGAAAACCCCGACTTTTGATATAGGTCGCTATCATGATGTATCAGCCAGAGAAAATGTAATACCGGTATTCACCGAGCTACTATCAGGATTAATCAGCCAGAGAAAATGTAATATTCACCGAGCCGCTAGGCGAGGTGAATATACATTTTCTCTGGCTGATAAATCCTGATAGCGACCGTGAGTCATTAATTGTTTTATTTAAGGATTGAACACTTGGTTTTAGGAAATTATCAATGTGTAAACTCCGGCGACTCACTCACAAAGGACTTTATGTATAGTCTCGATCATCCAGACGCTTAATTACTGGGCGTAATTTTTATTGGATGATATTTTTATTGTCTAAAAAATTAATTCCGTTCATATCAAGAAGTGTATAACAAATTGTACCAAAGTTTACATTTATAGAATATTACTTTATCAATTTTAAGTAAACAAATATTACTGTTATGCACAATCAACAGTGAATCTTAATGTGACGTCAAATCATAAGTATAGACATGTTAGCATGGTTTTCCTGGTTTAAAAATATGGCCCTAAAAAAATCATTGTCTCCACCTATTGGTAGCGAAATTACAACAAGGTGATCCCAGACGCTATTATATGCGTCTGGGTGATCGAGACTACTTTATGTCAGGTTTGGGAGGGAGTCGCTGGAGTTTACACATTGATAATTTCCTAAAACACAGTGTTTAATCCTTATATTCTCTGAAATCATCTTTGCGATTTTTAAAACATCAAAAACAGTTACCGAAACCCATCTAGACCTCAAAATGTACCAAGGCCGGAAAGCGTAGGAATATGCAAAACATAGTACAAAAGGAATCTAGGTTCTGTAGATATTGATTAAAAAAATAATAAAACGAAACCTTAAATTTTATTTATATTATATTTTATTTGAAATCTGAATCGATTTAATTAGAAATAATTGCGGCATACAAAACATTGTCCCCTCACCTTTAGGAGGACGCCATCTTGTATACCTTGGTTACTGAATAAGTTCGCTATGAGGAAATATCGATATATACATTTTCTGAGATGACGTAATTTAAGTGTTTTAACCAACTAGAGGCTCCCAGGAACCTGTAATCGCTCACCTGGAATCCAAATGACTTAAACTATATTAAAATTTTTGAAATTAACAGTTTCAGTCTAGTTGTTATAGCTTTTAAGTTACTGTGCAAAAACTAAACATTTCTTCAAAAAATTTGTTAAATACAATAACTCCTATAAGGTGCCATCGACAATTTCTGAAAATTAAATGGTTTTTAGGCATTGTCCTTTAGGGTACTTTAGAAATTTACAGTTTTACTCTACTAATAGGTGCGTTATAGACTAATTTATAATTAAAAAACTGTTCATTTGTCCAAATTCATAATGAAAGGGCAATAACTCCTATAAAGAGTCATCTTGCAATTTTGGACTAAGCAATCATTTGTAGGGCTTCTATTGCTGATCATTTATGCAATTTACAGTTTTAATCTAGCTACTATAGTTTTCAAGTTACAGGACAAAAATGGAAAATTTGATAACAAAATTGTCATTTAAATGCAATAACCCCTATAAGGAGTCATCTGACAATTTCAGACCTATTAAATGAATTGTAGGGCTTTTTTGCTGATCATTTTTGCAATTTATTATTTCACTCTAGCTGCTATGGTTTTTAAGTTACAGGACAAAAACGGAAAATTTCATAAAAAATTGCAATTTAAGGGCAATAACTCCTATAAGGAGTCATCTGACAATTTCAGACTTAATAGTAATTTGTAGGGCTTGTATTGCTGATCATTTTTGCTATTAACAGTTTCACTCTAGCTGTTACAATTTTTAAGTTACAGGACAAAAACGGAAAATTTCATAAAAAATTGTCATTTATGGGCAATAACTTATTTAAGGAGTTGTCTGACAATTTCAGACCAATCAAGAGAATTGTAGGGTCTTTATTGCTGATCATTTGTGCAATTTACAGTTTCAATCTAGCTGCTATAGTTTTCAAGTTACAGGACAAAAACGGAAAATTTCATAAAAAATTGCCATTTAAGGGCAATAACTCCTATAAGGAGTCTTCTGACAATTTCAGACTAATACAGTGAATTGTAGGGCTTGTATTGTTGATCATTTTTGCTATTTACAGTTTTACTCTAGCTTTTATAGTTTTAAAGTTACAGGAAAAAAAACGGAAAATTTCATAAAAAATTACCATTTAAGGGCAATAACTCATATAAGGAGTCATCTGACAATTTCAGACCAATCAAGTGAATTGTAGGGCTTTTATTGCTGATCATTTTTGCCATTTACAGTTTCACTCTACCTCGTATAGTTTTCAGGTTATATTGTAAATACCAAAAATTTTGTCAAAAATCGTCAAAAAAGGGCAATAACTCCTACAAGACGCCAATACACAACTTCGCACTAATAGCAACTATTGTAGACCTTAATGTGCTGATCAATTTAAAGTAACGGTTTTCTCTATAGCTATTATAGTTTTTTTATCAAAAACCTGTGTTGACCCTCATGTTCTATTTTTAGTAACAGCGGCCATATTTGTCTGTTGATCAACACCCTGGGTACAAACTTGAAACTAGGAACCCTAAGGATGATTGTGGCCAAGTTTGAAAAAAATTGTTCCAGTGGTTTCAGAGGAGAAGATTTTTGAAAAAGTTTACGACGGACGACAGACGACGGACGACAGACGACGGACGACGGACGCCAAGTGATACCAGGTGAGCTAATAAAAGCACTCAATATAAATCAATTACGGCAGAAATAGAATTATTACATGAATAAAACCACCATCTGCTTTTTGATATCAGTTTGCTGATAAACCTGAAATTCCAGTTTCAAATATTGAGAAGAGTATAAATGAATCAATATATCGCAGAGTCGACGTTTCTCTCATTTGTTGTTGACACACGATGTAATTGTGTACATTACAATTAACATAATCCATTTGATTGGACGAATGAATTTATTAAGACGGCTATTCTGATTGGCTAAAACATCAAAACCAGGTCGATATCGGATTCCGCTTGACTACTATGCAGCGGAATCGTGCAGCGTACAAAATTTTATGTAATTTTAGTACTGTTGCAATTTATCGCGCTCCGAAATTTAAACCAATCAAAAAATGACAAATTCTATTCATGTAATAATAGTTTTTAATGTTAAATGCAAAAATTGGTAATTTTGTCTAAAATCATCATTAAAGGGCAATAACTTGTAGGAATTGTATTGCTGTTATTTTTTAAATTCACAATTTCACTCTAGCTGCTTTAGTTTTTAAGTTACTGGACAAAAAACTGAAAATTTCATAAACAAGTCTGGACACAAAAATGTCACGCCCGCATTCTGCATCAGTAACGAAAAAATTATGTCATGAGCATCACGAAATTAACATTAAATTATCATTTAAATTATAACATGGATGGTTATCTGACCTAATCCAAAAACCTCAAGGTAGTTGAAATTGAGGTCAAGGTCAGGTTACATATACCAGTCATGTACTATTCACTGGTTGTTTTTGCAAACGGGGACTTGAGCGGACTGCAATGCACATGAAGTTTTCTTTTCAAATTCACTGTCCGTTTATCTGATTTTTTGTTTTCAGTTGTTTCAAGAGAACATTTTTGTATAGTTATGTTTCTTCTTTTTTCCTTTTTAGGGTTACAAAGTTAGTTTACTCTTTTTTCTACTCATCCGGACTGAAACGAAAAAAAAATGTCAAAACTTATCCTTGGTCGTCTCATGCACAAGCCCCTATAGTCATTGTTCATTGGCAAAAAAAATACCGATTTCGAGTCATGTCAAAAAATAAAAAAAAACTGTCATAAAATATGAAACAAACGCAAACTCGGTACACATGCACATGTTTAATTTTGAAAGGTGAAAAATAGATTATGTTAAAGTTACATATGGTATTTCAGCAATATATTTTAGGGGAACAGAAGTACGATAAACGGTATCATTTTAAGACTTTGTCGCTTGTAGTTTACGCAAGACCCTGTTTAGATGCAGAAGAGGACCTTTGCAAATTAATTTTTTATTCTGGTGGGTTTGGAACATAATATACACTGCAAATGTCATTGTACGATGAAAAAAAACAAGTTTGAAGAAAATCGGCATTAAATGCGAACTGTATCCTTGCTCGATTTCTGAAATGTACAGAGGTGTTTGCATAGAACGGAGCACATTTAAGAGGCCGACGATAGCGATAAGGTACCTGGAGTTTGGTGCCACCAAATCCACAAGCAAGTTTTCCTTGATATATTTGATATGTGGCAGTAAGTGTCAACTTGCCTTGAGGCGGATCGAAATACCGGTAAAAACTGAAAACGGTATCCTTGCTTGTGACGTGAAGTCCTGGCCGTGTACTAGTATATACCAATTTCGTCATCCTACCATGCATGGTTACAGAGGAGCTGCCCTAATCCAAAAACGCTGGACCGTGAAATTGAGGCCATGGTCAGGTGATGAGACTGCCAAGTACTAAGCTACCACTGGACGAAACGAATGGATTTAATGGGTTAAAGCTTAGAAAGATGTAAAGCAAAATGTCAAGTACCAACGGATTCACACATACATGTCTCACCTCTAGTGACTATCGTTGCAGGTGAGACAATGCTCAATAACTCCTATAAGGGATCGTAAGGAGTGGTCCAACAAGTGTTGTGTAGGTATTATCTTGCTGGTCACTTAAGCAATTTACAATAACAATCTAGCTCTTAGTTATACTGTATCAATTATAGAGATCGTGTCGACACACGTGTTACATTTTTAGTAATTGTGGCCATCTTTGTCCCTTGATCAATATCCTGGATACAAATTTAAAACCAGGTACCCTAGGACGATTGTAGCCAAGTTTGAAAAAAATTGGACCAGTGGTTTAATAGATATTTTAATTCAAAAGTTTACAATGCCATATGACATATATTTGTCTTCCTTTAAATCTATTTCTTTTATCACTTCTCAGTATTTGCTGCTTGTTACTCATAATGACTGTTTAAAAGTTTGGAATTCATGAAAAATTGTAACAAGTCAAACAACATTGTGCGAGGTCATCCATTATTTATGGCCAAATGTGCTTAAAGCAACTTGTACGATAGAAATACATATTTGACTTAATGCCGGCATGTCACTACTTTTTAATAACCATACTTTTGACTTTTCGGTAGTTAGGCTCAACTTAAAAAATATGCATAAAACATTATAGTCATTAAATAGACAGTTTGTTAAACTATGGTAAAATGCATTTGTTTAGTGCTTCAAGCAATATGTTTCTGTATGTTTTGGTATGTTTCTGTATGTTGTAGTGTAATATTAAAAAAAAAAAAAAAAGAAGTTTACTTGTAATTGTACTTATCCACCCACAAAACACTTGTTTTAATATACTTGACCGTTAGAAAACTAATCGATTTGTCTTGTACCTCTGGGCAATACATTAGAAATTGCGGTTGAGTTGATTGGATATGATCTAATCAATAAGATTTATAAAGAGACTAAGTCTGTGCAAATAAGTGTTATTGCCATACATTAAATAAAAAGTTGTAAAGTTTTTGATATCTCTGATTTTTGTCGATCATTTTAATCAACTACATGTATCTAGATCTATAGCTTTCCTTTTCTACTAGCAATACTGAGTACTGAATAATGTTGATTATTTCACCCGTTTATACATTTTTGTTTCAGCTTGTGCGGTATTAATACATTGTTTTGAACAGCTAATGTCAATTTTAGCCAACAAAAACTATGAACAAAATGAAACAAGAGTGGACTGTGAGCACGCTCACAAAGTGATACCCCCAGCCTTGCTTTCAAGTCCAATTATCTCCCTATAATGATATCCAAGGTCAATAAAAATCCTTCATGCATATCTCATATAATGTATTTCCTTAATGCTAAGTTTCATTAAATGTCATCAAGTGGTTTACAAACAGACACGGTGATTCCTATATACCCCCCTCCCCCCAAAACATGTATAAAAGTTAAACAGCAATTAAAATGAAAGTAATCATCAATTATTACTTTATTAATTAAATCATTAAATCATTAACTCAGTAAATAACCTTGTAATGCTAATTGAGAGGCATCTTAACAAAAAAATTGTTAATTATCTGATAAGATATATAATTTAGTGTTAATTTATTTATATTATGTTCACACAAAATAGGTGAATGCAATTTAAAGAAGGGGGTTTATTACATTTCAATCACTAACTTTAGACGGTGTCATTAATTCAATACTTGTCTGGAAGTGTGTTTATTGTTTACATAATTTGTTATATCGTTACAATTTTAACATTAAATCAGAGTTCTTCGTTACCGCCCCGATTTCTTTAAAATTTTTTTGTACATATCTGAAACTATAAGTATTATTTTGTAACTGGGACTGGGGATTCAATTTTACTTCGTTGTAACCCTGAT
The DNA here is from genome assembly GCA_944474755.1 of Limnoperna fortunei. Classification (NCBI taxonomy): domain Eukaryota; kingdom Metazoa; phylum Mollusca; class Bivalvia; order Mytilida; family Modiolidae; genus Limnoperna; species Limnoperna fortunei. The sequence goes on from OX104113.1 coordinate 39,712,383, forward strand.
TTCGTTACAAGGCTGTATGTTATAAGAAAACTCCACTGTATATAATGACTTTTCATACAAAACTGGAAAATAAAAGTAGCTGGGAAATATTATAGTTGGAATAACAATGCCCTTCTACATGTTACAGAACAAAATACTTTTAAGTATGACATTTATTTACACATGATCAAGACAGTTTTACAATACAAGTTATTTACAATGATAGTTCCCGACATCATTTTAAAAAATATATTCATAAAATGCTAAAACCAGCTTCATCTATCACTTATCCAAATTGTGTTCACAGTATAAATTATATCCATTGTTCTTTAATTCAGCAATTTTCAAATATCTAGTTATTGAAACTTCTGTCGAGATTACATAGGCATGTACCAGTGAACACAAAAATTTAATTCGGTCAGTTTAAAATAATGACTAGTAATTTGTTCAGTCCTTCTCGCCATTCTCTTCCGGTGACTTTGATCGTGACTTGGACTTTGACTGTTCTTTATGTTCCTTACTGGGACTTCTGGATTTACTTCTGCTTGCACTGTGACTTCTGCTTCTGGAACTTCCCTTGCTCCTACTGCGACTCCTACTTCTACTTTTTGATCTTGTTCGTCGTCCTCTAGACCTTGACCTTGACCTTGATCTGCTTCTGCTTGCAGATCTTGACCTGAAAAAGAGAAAAATTTGTTTAATTCAAATACATTTTAAATTATAAATTTTTATTTGACATAACAAGTGCATCAGTACACGTTGGGTGAAATGTCTTCAGCAACATCAGACCCGAAAGATAGTCATCATTTTTCACTTGTTAGAAATGTTCAGTAAAACACAATTAAATAGCTAATTTATTACAACAAGTGTGGACACAGAAAAACGTCTCGCCTGCATTCCGCATCAGTAACGAAAACAAATTTCGTCATAAGCATTACGTAAATAGCATTAAATATCAGCAGCGGCCTGTATACAAAATATTGTCACCATACCCTGCATAGTAACAGGGGAACAGCCGTAACCCAAAAACTTTAACGTAGTCGCTGGACCGTGAAATTGAGGTCAAGGTCAGGTGACACCTACCAGACAGTCATGTACTAGTCATCAGCAACCTATATACCAAATATTGTCATCCTACCATGCGTAGTTACAGAGGAACTGTCGTAACCCAAAAACTTTAACGTAGTCGCTGGACCGTGAAATTGAGGTCAAGGTCAGGTGAGACCTACCAGACAGTCATGTACTAGTCATCAGCAACCTATATACCAAATATTGTCATCCTACCATGCGTAGTTACAGAGGAACTGTCGTAACCCAAAAACTTGAACGTAGTCGCTGGACCGTGAAATTGAGGTCAAGGTCAGGTGACACCTACCAGACAGTCATGTACTAGTCATCAGCAACCTATACACCAAATATTGTCATCCTACCATGCGTAGTTACAGAGGAACTGTCGTAACCCAAAAACTTTAACGTAGTCGCTGGACCGTGAAATTGAGGTCAAGGTCAGGTGACAGGTGACTGACTGGCAAGTACTCATCATAAGCTACCTCTGGACCAAATTTGATGGACCTAGGGCTTGGGCTTACAAAGATATGAAGCAAAATGTCAAGTGTTTACGCCGCCGCCGCCGCCGGATTCCCATACATATGTCTCGCCTCCAGCGACTTTTGCGCAGGCGAGACAAAAATCTTTAACATTACTACATGCCGTTCAAATTATGGTAAAGAATTCAAATCAATTAGTCCTCCAAAATGAAATTATGGAAGACAATTTCAAACAATTTTATTTTAACTAAAACTGGAGAAAAAAATAAGCAACTCAGTTTGTAAAGACATATTGGGTTAACTAAATTGATAAGTAAACTTAACAAATGTTGACTGTGAGCAAGCTCACAAAGGGATAACCCCCGCTTCGCTTCAAGTCCAATTATCTCCCCTGAATAATATCCGACAGCGACGAAAATTCTTCATGCACGTATGATGTACTTCCTTCATGTAAAGTTTCATCGAAATCTGTCAAGCGGTTTAGGAGGAGAAGCGCTTACAAGGGATGTGGACAGACGGACAGACAGACAGGGTGATACCTCTATACCCCCCCAAACTAGTTATATATATAGTTATATAATTTATTCAATATTAAAAGTTACTATACCAATAATGATAATGGTAAAGATCTTACTCGTGCACTTTCAACAAACTTACTATATGGAACTTAAGCAACAATAAAAGTAAAATATTTTTTCAAGCAAAACAGTTGAAAAAGGAATTATATGTCTTGGCTATTAGTAAATGTTCCTTGATGCAAGTGCTTGTTACAGTTATTTTACTAGAAAAGAAAGGCTAAAATAATAGTGTACAAATTATAAAGAGACCCATTTTTTTCAGTATGACAAATTTCACTTTTTACTTCAGAATTGTTTAGAAACAAAATTTTAATTTCTAACATTAAACCATACATGTATAGTGCCAAATACACAGGCAACTTAATAATACAACTATGCTTCAAATTTGGTCAAGCAGGTTCCCAGCACTATTGTTTGTTTGAATGTTGTTTACAACTTTCAGCAATTTTTCAGCTATGTCATGGCATCCAGTTTTTATTGGGGTGGATGCCAGTGTACTTGGAGAAAAACCCGATCTTTGGTAGAAAAACAGGCAATTCTTGTCAATTTAGATTGTGGAGTGTAGCACACCTTGCCCGCTGTGAGGCTCGAATCCACAATCACAGTGTTGACAGACCACGTGATCAATAGTAGACAAACTACCTTAACCACTTGGCAAACAAGGCACCCCTCTCTTAAAACTAGACAAAGTTGATCTAGCGATCACTGATACCCCCGCTTTTGTAAAAATTTCTAACGTTTTTCGTGGACTGTGACCTTGAAATTTGACAGATTTCCCCCAAAAGCGATAGGCTTCTTACCAACATAATATATAATAATATCCAAAAGTTTCATTCAAATCGGATGCAAACTTTTGGAGTTATTGTCTGGAAACAACTTTTTTGTAAAAAAAAATTTCGTGGCCTGCGACCTTGAAAACTGATCGATTTCTCACCAAATTAAAAGGCTTTTTACCAACATGATATAACAAAATCCCAAAGTTTCATTAAAATCGGATGCAAACTTTTTGAGTTTTTGTCCGAAAACAACGTTTTTGTTAAAATTCCTAACGTTTTTTGTGGACTGCGACCTTGAAATTTGACAGATTTCCCCCAAAATCAATAGGCTTCTTACCAACCTGATATATAACAATATCCCCAAAGTTTCATTCAAATCGGATGTAAACTTTTTGAATTATCATCCGGAAACCAAATGTGGAAGGACGAACGGACAGACAGATATGAGGACCACTATATACCCCCAACTCTGTCGAGCGGGGGTATAAAAATTAAAATATATAATCTTATTAACAAATGAAGTCCAATTTATTATTGGTAACAGTCTTCATTAGGAATTGCAATGAAGAAATGAACACGAAAAACTGAGCAAGGCTCACTATCAATATTCCTTCTTACTTTGACAAGAATGACAAAGTCAATATTTTGATATTCATATCAAAATGTAAAATATCAGGTGCACAATGGCACTATGAAACAATGACTCTGTGATGAAGCTTTATTTTAATTCCATGCAACTGAGTTTTATATACGAGATGGGTTTGTATGAGCTGTCAAAGAATATTCTCTACCAATTACCACCTACCATCTCCTGCCTGTGTTAAGACCTACCTTCTCTTGCTACTTCTGCTACTACTCTTGGGCCTGTCCTCAACCAGTTTAATCTTTCTTCCATTGATTTCTGTGTTATCCAATTTATCCAAGGCTGCCTTCATGTCAGAATAAGTGGAAAATTCTACTACACTGGAATAATTAGAATTTACACATTACAAATAAGTAGTAACAAGTGACATGTAAGTTAGTTCAGTTCTTACTAAATACTCTATTTACCTTCCAATATAGATTTGATCAATAGCATATACAGGAAGGTCGTGTTCTCTTCTTTAATATTTTTGTAATCATATCAAGCAGTCTATTAAAAATGGAACATATGTCAACATTTTCATAATCGAGACATGCTAAAAGCAATAATTACAATCTTACCCTTCATTTTTGTGTTGTTTGTGGGCATCAGCATAAGTAACCTCTCCAGCTTGTCTCATGTAATCTTTCAGATCCTTTTTAATAAATATTAAATAAAACACTTATTAGATATTTAAAACAATTTGTTGTAAACCTTTTATTAAACCTTGTAAATTTACCAATACTTACCTTTTAGTAATTTACTTGGAAAACTTTTAGTAATGAAAATAATCTTAGCATTTCAGCAAGTCACACAGTTCCTGCGGATTTATGAAAAAAAAAATGCAACCACAAAACTTTCAAAAAGTTTCAAAACATATCTAAAATATAAGATAAGTGGAAACCTTTTATTAAAAAAATTCGATTTTTTTTTATAAACCCCAAAAGACTGGTTGATTTGAGCATGTGAACTGCACATGAATCCGTTATTATTTCTAGTCCATTTAACAAAGTCTAAATTCAAAGAATCTTCCTTAACATAATAGAATCAAATTAACTACTACCAAGATTTAATTTTTTTATTTGCAATCGATTTTTTTGACAAAGTAAAGAATTTTTAAACCTCTAAAGAAATTTTTTTTTTATACCTCCCTCTGAACCAAATGTATAAAGGGAACTATTTGAAGAAATGTTAAGGCTCAACATTCAAAATTCAAAAATTTTGAATACCTTTCACTTTTTCGTTTAAAGTTTTAACTGATTTACCTCTACAGATTATAAACCGACTTCGCCTGAGAGCCTATGTGAATGAACCCTTTCTATGGGGAGCGTCAGTAGCAGGACATCTAGTGTGTGCTTCCGTTTTTATCATCACTACTTTGCAGTTTCCTGCCTTCTTAAACCTGTGATGTTAGCTAGAACTACCCGAGCAGGAACTTCGGCTAGCCCTAGCAAACTGGAATGCATCTCAAATTTTGTTTTCCAAAGAATGACCATGCAAGTCATCTATCTTTTTAACACCACATCAGTGTAGGACCCTCGTCGTCTGAAGGATGAACATCAAGTTAGACCCCCTCGTCTCACAGCCAACGTCAATATTCAAGCAAGACCCAGTTTGAAACACATTGAAGTAGCCATTCCCTTGGCACTTCTGGGGAGTAAGCTGTGACCAGACCCTTCGTCCTTCATCATGCTTCTGCCACCTCACCTTTGAGGGCGCTTATGAGAGAAGACAATACGATTTTAGGTTTGATAAATGAATCAAATATGTCACAATTGAATATTCCTCAATTCTGTTATCCTTTTTAATTCATCTTTTTGAAAAGAGGTGCCAATTACATACTTACAGAAAACAAAACAAATATTTTGTATTAAAAAAAAAAAGGTTTTCATTCAATGAGGAATATACAAAACATGACACTACTTTGTTTGTGCATATGTTTAAAGATAGAACATAATTGTCAACAAAAAGAAAAGGCTACTTAAAAAAAAATCCATATACATACATGATTGGTCTTGTTTATTTTTAGTTTTAAAATTGTGTGGCGATTTATAAGTTAGCATACACGATAACCAGTAAATAAAAAGATGAAGGAGAGTGAAAGTATTGCTTTTTTATTTCTTACAAACAGCCACAATACAAACCTGCCAGCTAACTCGAGAAGACAAGTTTTCTACAATCAACCTGTATTCTGTTCTAGTAGGAGGTCCATATCTGAAACAAAATGTCACGCGTGTTAATAATCAAACTGGAACAGCTGCAAAACTCAACATCAAAGTCTGCAATACATATAACAGTGATAAACATACCAACAAAACAAGTGCAGATTTGAATCATTCTTGAAATATTTATTTTATTTTTGTAACATAAAGTGACCAATGTTGATGTTTTTCACCCCACTGGTATAACCATGTTTTAAACAAAAGAGTTTAACAATTACTATGCCCCTTTTTCTCAACACATGCATTGTTCTTGTTGAAAAATTACAGGAAAAGGTGACAAATATTTACAAAATTAAACTGTGCACTGTTCTTAAAATACAGAAAATTACCAAGACTATTTTAACATGTAAACAAAGGAGAGCTTAACGTGCATGTTTTAATACAAGGACCATCTTTTGTCAAATTTTGCCAAATCTTGCCCTTTGAGGAAAGACCAATTTAAATTCTAATAGGTAGGAGCATTACAATTAGAACAAGACCCCAAGACCAACTGTCAACACTCGCCCTATTCACAATGGTAGACAGTCAAATACAAGAATTAAATTTAATCTTTTAAATGATTTTAGACTAAAATATGATATTGTCAAATATTTTTTATATGGCCTTTACAGCCAATAATGAGTACTGGACGTTTATAATATTGGTTCTTTACAAAACTTGTGGAGTTTTGTTAAATATTTTACAAATTTAAATGGAGGCCTTAAATGGATGGCAAAGTACATCCTCAATTGATCACTTGAGGTTGCAGGTTCCAGCCTCACTGTGGGCAGAGTGCACTCGATTTGAATCTAGACTTACAATTTTTAATTTTCCTACTAAAGGTCAGAGGTTTTTGTCCGGGTACTCTGCCTTCCTGCCCCAGTAAAAACTGAATGCCGTGATATAGCTGAAAAAGGCCAAGTGGCTTTAAATGCCATTCAAACAGGATTTAAATCACTTTAATAACTAGGTAAAATGCACATAAAGTAAGCAAGAAGATTTTGACAAATTTATCTATTATCATTTTCTTAAATACCTCCCCTTTTGAATTCATGGCCCCTATTGTACTAACTTGACATCCTTAACCCATTTAGCAGTTTTTTAGAATGTAGCACAATAATACCTGAGAATATGATAATTTTTAAATATCAATATCATATTTGAACATTTTTTTTTCTCTTTAAACGAGAATGTGTTGTTTTTTAAACCCCTACACCCACGTATATTCTGAGCCCAGTTGCGCAGTGCTGGAATTATCAAACAAAACAATAAGGGCTACAACAAAAACGACCAAAGTAGGAGTTGTGGAGTCACTTTAATAAAAAAAAAAAACATTTTGAGGACTGGGTTTGTGCTTATGTGCATTTTCATAAGTCAATGGAGTTGTCAGTTAAAGCTTATAGCATGGTGTGAGTTTTCAAAAATGCCATCCCCCCAACCTGTGCAATTATTTCTGGAACAGTCTTCTGCAAAACACTGCCACACTGTTAAAATAAGTTACATCAATGGATGTATGGTTATAAACATAGCCCAAATAAAGAATCTTATTTGTACACTGGAATTTCAACAATATTATTGAAGGTAAATTCATGTCCCCTCATTGCCAGCTGTGCACAACAACAATTAAAAATGTACAATGACAACAAGCATTTTAACATTTCCCATAAGACTCTGAATCAAAATTCTTATGAAACAAGGCCCAGCAAAGTATTGAGAGTATTAAGCATTCTTTTCACTCCCAAAAATTCAATGACCAGTGCTGAAAGGTTCCCGCCTGTTAAGAAGCCAATAAGGTAGCCAAAAAAGGTGTAAAAAATGACAAGAATTAATAGTTACAAATTTGGTTTTTTTGTTTACTTGGCGGACAATATGTAATATATAATACTGTACCTTTCAGCACTGTTGTTCTTTCCGAAGCCCATTCTACTATAATTCAAAAGAAATCAAGTGTCAGCTAAATTAAACATTTTCATATTTCTTTTTGGCAATCAGTAGTAAAAGTTGTTCCTGCCAACATTTTCATATTCAATAATGTCATTTAAAATACAGCTGTAATTTCAAACTTTATATTGTCTCAGAGTCTAATGTTTCGTCTATTCTTCACTGCACAGATAAATTATTCCAGTAAAAATGTTGTTATCCAAAGTATCATGCTTAGTAGCATTTATATAAATCATGTTCAATTGAAAAAAAAGAAAGAAAAAACTTTATTAGGACAATTGTCAAGAAATCTATAGTATCTTAGATCCAAAAACTGAAAACTATTTTTCATCTATTGTTTTCTTTCTTTACAAAAGCACATCATTTCAAGTTACTCAAATTTTTTGCTCATTTTGATCACCATCAACAAATGCTTTGTAAACCCAACAAGTTTCATTTTCTTACCTTAAGGTATACCCCAATTAAAATCATCAAGAATGGTGTATCTGAATATAGGAAATTTTTATGCAATTCTTTTTTAATTTCAGACATTAGTTTGTTAAATCTCTTCATTCTTAAATCAAATATTCTTTTTATTTTACATGTGAAAATCTGCATTGTTTAAAAATAAACAACAAAGCATGAGTTGATGTTAAGATTGCCTAAAGATTTTTAATACAACAGATTTCCAGTTGTCATGCTGTTTAAGTTTCTCTTACTTATCTCTTCCTCCTCGTCGACTACGCGGTGGAGGATAATCCCTAAACCCCCTATCTCTACCACCATCACGTCTATCATCACCTCGGGGAGCTCCACGAGCATGCTCAACAATACATCTGAAACAATATAAATTTGAGAATACATATTGCCCTTACTTGCTCAGCCATGAGGGTCGCCTTGACGAGCTCCTATACCCATAATCACTTTCACGTGAATAGTTACTGTTCCTATTTCGCGAGGTGCCCCGAGCATGTTCTAAACTTACTCTGTAAAAGTCAAAAAAAATTATATTTCATAAATTATTCATTTTAAGAACCTATTAAAGATTAAATTGCCAAATTTCCATCTGAGGTAACCGTTTGGGAAAGAATCAAAATTTTGCAATTTTTTTTCTCAATGTGAAATCTAGTTAATATGGAAATGTTAAATAGTGAAGCCCTGTCAAGTCAAATATTAAGGTTAAATATTTTGTTTGGCACTTCATTAATATTAACATAACAATATGGTCTTATAAGTACAGATATTAAATATTAAAGACATGGGAGAAATCTTAACATACTTTTGAAAGCTCTTTTTAAAATTAATATGAAACATGTAACAGGCAATACAAGTTAAAACACTCAAATTTTACTTTACTCTTTAAATTGCATAAAAAAATATAAAAAAAACCCTCTAAATTTACATTCAGATGAATGTTAAAGTTCCCTTTTTATGCATTTGCTCCCATCTTGGTGATTGAATACAGTCACTATTGAGTTAACATAACAATTAACATTTACCTCATAGCTGATATGCCAATTGTGTTGCTTTTGCATAAAGGACTTAAAATTATATAATACAAAGGTTGTGTAATTGTAATAACTTGTTGCATTAGTTGTAACAAGCAGGTTATTCTATTTACGTTGCCTTCTTTTTAGAAAAGAATAAATTTTTGTATGGGCATATACTTCTACAGTGAAAAAATTGTGCGTAAAATATCATTGCACATTGCAATGCATGTGCTCATTCATACACAAGATATCTCATGCATCTTTATAACTGCAATACAGAAATTATTAACAACATTAGTTTTTGTTGTAAAACTCTTACATAAATTGCCTTAAATTTGTTGTAGGAATTTTCAGTTTATGCTTTAATAATATTACCAAAAATGTTTGCAAGTAATTGTGGACACCATCTATAGCTAACTTGAATAAAGTTGTATATACTTATAAAACATGTACTAGATTGTACCACCAGAAAGATACAAATTATATATAATGTACAAAATAAATAGTTTAGTTCTGATCCAGTATGTTGAACATATTCAATTTTAGAGAATTAAATTTTTATATCTATCTTGTACCTTTCTCCACACAAATCTTTTCCATTTAATTCATAAACTGCATCATCTGCATCTCTGTAATCATCAAATTCCTACAAAATATATTTTACAACTATAGCATATAATCATTATCTTAAAAACAGGTGTATTCAACTATGAAAAAAATGAACAAGCCATATAAAGTAAGCTTGTGTTACTTCTTTTCATTGCAGAGAACATCAACTTCCTTTCATTTGGACAACATGTCTACAAAAAACGCTTCTTTAACCACAACAGCAGCTCAAATATTGGGCTCAATTATAGCAACAGCATCAGAAACATGCAAGTATTTTGACACAAAAATATTGATAATACTATTTTAACATGTTGAAATAAGTGACATAAATCTCTTACCACAAATCCATAGCCATTTTTTAGCATAATATCTCTGATTTTTCCATAGCCTTTGAAAAATCTTTCCACATCTTTTTCACGTGCATGGTAAGACAATTTTCCAATATATACTCTTGTACTCATTTTGGTGTGTTATCTATTAAAAAAAATATATACATATTAGGACAAAATACAAACATTGGTGTGTTATTCAACTTGCCATAGTTGTTCATATATGGCCAGTCATTTTTTACATGTTCAAAGCCCAGTCTTTTAAGTATACACCTGGAAAAAAGTTCAGCACCCCCAAATTTTTTTTCTTCGTTTTTTGTAAATAAAGTTTAACTTTGATGATTTTGGGCAGTACTAATTCTTTAATGTATACTTAAAAGGATGTTAACATTCAGGTGTGAAATTTTAATTAAGCACAGTTTTCTGTCCACGTGAAGCTTACTCCCTTCACAACGTCCATAGCGCACAATTTTTTGTAAGGGCATATCTGGAGACCACTCTTCCCTGTCCTGCAATAAGTCCAGATCTCAACTCATTAAAGCATCTATGGGATCAACTGGGTAGGCGATTACAAGCTCTGGCACCTCCTTCACAGAACTTGCAAAATTCAGAAGCACAATTACACTGGGAATGGCAACAGAAAATGCTACAACAATTCAGACGCCTTACTGGCAGTATGAACGCGGGGTTGCAGCATTCATTCATGCTTTTATGGTGGATTTACCCGATATTGACCCCTCGACAGCTAGTTATCAATTTGGTGTTTATGATTGACTTTTCAAGTGTGATTGGACAATTAAATAACAGTTTGGAGCTTTCAGTGACAATACTTTTTAAAGACTGTGAAAGAGCAAAGACTCAATATTTTGATGAAATGATATGAAAGTTATTTTGGTTAAAATTATGTTTCATTGTGCCCAACAATGCACATTTTTGTTTGCTATACAATTTAAAAAAGCAATGTCAGTCCAAAGGTGTTCAGATATGTACGACTTGAAAAGAAAACTACAGGGGTCACCACACTCTAAAAAAGTAGGGAGAAGTGACTTCTCCCTGGCAGCCAAACAGGGAGAAGTCAGGCCCTGATAGGAAGACACTAGGGAGAAGTCAGGGAGACCGTACAAATAATTAAATTCGCAGTAGTTACATACATTTTTCATTCTTTACATCAATTTCCAGGATTATTTCTCTTGTGTTGTAAAACCATAACACACTTAGATTGTTTTTTTTCTTTCTTTTTCATCGTTATTCATGGTATGCATACAGCACATAACCTTTACAGAGGTTAAAAAATCCACTGGTCCGAGGTCCGGGACCTGTCGATTTGCATATCGGACCTGTGCATCATAGCAGAGACAGAGTCCTACGGACCAGTTAAAAAATATATTTTATTTTATTCAATTATGTTTTGTCGTTGCTTTCTGTATTTGTACGGGATCTGTAATATGCTTGATATAGACAAAGTAAGTCAGCTTAGAATCAAGCGCATCAAAGACCTGTTTTATCTATGTTTTTTTCTGCGTTTGGCAGTGATAAGAATTAATTATTGTTGATGTAAGCGTGTTGGAAACATCGATGAAAACATGACCCAGTCATTCGTGACCTCGAAGTCAAGTCAAATAATGCGGTTTCAAATGGTGACAAACTGAGTCAAGTCCGAAAATATCGAAAGATAAACAATATGACCAAAATAAACTGAAGGGAACGGATGACTTCATTGATGTATGAAGGGTTTCAGTAAAAATTAAAGTTGAATTGATGCTAGTTTTTAGCATTTTAAATGACATAAAATACAAGTTTTATATTGCATTTCTTTACAATTTCTTGATTATCTTTTTACCTAAGATATTTTAGATTAAAAATTTTAAACAAATAATCCATTTATTACCCTTGGGCCTGTTTCAATATGTTATGAAGAAATGGTTAGTAAAATATTTATTCCATTTCAGGCTTAAATTTATATGGCATTTTACCAGATGGTCATTTATTGAAACGAGTCAATTCTTTATATTTGATATCTTTTTATTTGAATCAAAATTTCATGAGCACATACTATGCAACTGGTATGATCTGTATTCAGAATCGCCTAAATGACATAATTAAAACAAGAATCGAATAGCCGGACCACTGGAAATTTTATCAGGACTAGTAAAATTATGTGGTCCGCAGGTCCTGGACCACTACAGCTAAGAAAATTTTTTTAACCCCTGCTTTATCATTAATCAAGGAAAAAAAACACCAGATATAGGGACTATTTTTCTATCTACTTTAGTACTTGTGGCCGTACAAGCAGTGCCTGAAATAGACAGTCGCCCACTCGCCAGTGGCGATTTAAACCTTGTCTGGGCGATTGAAAGGTGCTCAAAGTAGATGAAAAGCTGGCCCAAGGAAAAACGTCTGGGCGATTGAAAAAAAAATCGTCAACAAAATATTTTAATCGTCATTACACGCCGTGTCAATATTTATGGTACCCAAATGATCTGATAAAACGGCCACGCTGATTGGTTGAAGTTCCAAACTTCAACCAACGAAAATTCAGTTAATATAAATAATCAGAAGACCTCGGATTTTATCGTAACGATAACATTGAGTAATCGGGTTTTATCCTCATCGCTATATATTCCACGGTAAAGATGGCCACATCGTGGTCGTTTTTGAAGAGAACATCGACTGCCGATGAAAAGAAACCTCCAAAATATGCCAAGTAAGAACCGTACATATATTTGCATTGTGAATTTGAGCGTTCTGAGTGTCCACACCATTCAATGATGTGTACTCGGCGCCGTGTAGTGTACATGACATGAGTAACCAACCCTGTTCAGTAATTTTGTTTTTTGCCTTTATTCTGTACTCATTGCTTGTCAACAAAAAATTGGGCAAGTCATAATCATTTTGGGCCAGTGATTTCAAATTTCTACGCGCCCAAAAAATTTTTTTCGGGCCAGCCAAAGGCTGGCCCTCATTTCAGGCACTGACAAGGTATTCCCAAATAAAAATAGATCAACAAAAATATTTGTATATGTGTAGACATAAACTTCATTCATGAGTTCTTGTATCATAATATTTCTAACAGTTTGTTATGAACATGCCATGTTTATCTGATCAAATTTCCAAAGAAGATAGATAGAATAACATTACATTAAACCCAGAAATAATTCTTCTGTTCAGCACAGTTCCACTTGGACAAAGTTGTGCTGATCCAATTTGCTTCATGGGACACCCATCAACAGAACTTGTCATGTCAATAATTACTATACATGTTTATTTTTTCAAGTGGAACTCATATACTTATCAAAGAAAATTGTTAAAGTACAAAACTCTTTGAAAGAACTGAAGCTTGACACCAATGGAAAGTGTTTGTTTATAAAAAACCTTATGATTTTTCATTGCCGTTGTACATTACTTTTCTTCGTTGTTCTGACACCTCCGGTAATTAGTCATATCCGGTAAATAAACAAATGGTGCGTAATGCATTTGAAAGACGTAAATCGTTTGAAAATATGTTAAATACGCATATTGTTTGCCGTTTTATTATTGGAATTACACATTTACTGATGAATTGGTAGTGTGGGTGAAGTATTTGCACCTTATCTTATCTTATGTGAACCATCAGGCGACTTGAGGGAAATGACAGGGCGACTTCGACTTTGTCGCCCAATTCGCCCAGTGTGGTGAGCCCTGAACTATGGGGTGCTAATCTTTTTTCCAGGTGTATAGTAAGCCTGTAGCAATCGGTGGTCGTGCTAGGTTTTTAAATGTTGCATTAAAGTATACAAGCATATTGAATTTTTGCATGCATGAACATAAAGTCTGCATGAGGTAATTGTATGTTGTATGCAAAAGGCAACATTTTAACCTGGTTAAAGGTTGGACAATATTAATATCCTAATTCTACATCAAGCAAGATATTTTAAAACCAAAGAAAGTAACAAGAACGTAAAAATTTATCGAAAAGAAGAAATTTATTTCTGATTTTTTTATAATTACATGAGACAAATAATGATTTATTTCCTTTATCATTTATTATGTTTACATTTGTTTTTATATAAAGAAAATACAATCAACTTATACTTATATTTAAAAGGATTGCGGCTGCAAAATTATCAATAGATTAAATGAAGCGATGCCATAATGTTGAAGAATATTTGTCAGTGAGTAGGTAGAACACCTGCAGGCATGGTGACAGTTAAAAATTAATAGTATGAACAACTCGACAAGAGAAGATCGGAATATAAATTTTTCATTTAGACTCATTTACAATAACTTCATTCAAGACTTTTTTTCTTGATTTTTGACAAAATTTGGCCTCAAATGATATGTGGTCAAATATCCATGCTCAGGTCACAGGGACTTGTACACACAGATTTGCATGTGCTTTTTCGAATGATCCTGGGTTGGTTGTGTTATAGTTATAGCTTGTTTGTGGGAGAAGGGGAGAAACAGTCTACCCCCAACTTTCAAGTAGACTTGACTTTTTATTGTTGATAATGCTTGTTGATGCCTTTTGGAACTCACTCAACAGAAGTGTACTGTACAGGCCTCGCGAATTTTAATTTTTTCCGCGCATCCTGGTGGTCTCTGCAGCCTCTCCGCAGTCAACTCCAGTGCGACTTGCGATCGCGAATTGCCGGTGGAGAGCCGACGACTCCACCGTGTATTCGCGTTGTATCCACTCTGCAAACATTTGGGGATATATTGGCACATTCGGTAACTGTGCATATTATCGTATAAATGACGTGAATTTATCGCAAGTCTGATCTTTCACCTTTTAAAATATGTGACACTTTTGTGAACCTGTTTCAGATCAGTTTCATATGTTGTCCTGCAAAAACATAGAACAGAAAGATCGTGTAGAATACTATTTCTAACAATAGTTAGCAAAGTTGTGTTAAGATTATTTATTGTAAGTATGTTTGTATTAATTTATTAATCTTTCATCGTTTTATTTATATTTCAGGTTGTCTGTGAAGATTTATTACTTATCTATATTATCAATTCATGTAGCTAAAAAGCTAATTATCTTATTTATGCATTTGTTGTTCTTTCTTATGTAGAGGTCAACATAGGCTTAGAGGTGACGAATATGCGGTAAAAAGCTTACCAACTTCCATATATTTCTTCCCAATATATTTATCAATTAATAAAGTTAACAGTTGTTCACATTATCTGCAATGACGAAGTGACAACTTGGTTTATTTGTGTTACGTATTTCTAAAATATTCGGTAAAAAAGCATTTGCTGATAATTGTTGATATCGTCTGCTTGTCAATCAAAGTATTTACCGCTTTCACAATAGCTCGGTGAACTATTGATGCAGGAAGTCTCACAGTTTGTCAAATACCATTGTACGTCACAAAAGCAGACCATTGTTTGTAAACAACATTAGGCCACTTAAAAAACAAAAATTGCCGACTTCCTATGGAAAATTTATTCATATTGTCAGGCAATATACATCGGCACAGACAAGTAAACTTTTAGTATAACTAGAAACCCGTGTAGATAGGGACGGGTCAAGTAATCTTTATTTACATTTTTGAAAGTTGGCGGGTAAAGACTGTTTCTCTCCTCCCACACTACAACAAAGTCAACCCAGAATCATTTGAAACCTCATATAAATAAATTTGTATAGTAAGCGTTGACGTATTCTGACAAGGGATTTTTGCGTGAAAAATGAAAACTGCTTACCGTGTATGGTTCAGCTTATGCTCCTTTTGTAGATCAAGAAGGGTACTTTTTGAAATCAATTATTATTTCTTCAAGATATTCAGCGTTTTGATATATGGCAGTTTTTGAATTTTAAAAGGGCAATTTTCCATACAAAAATTTGGCCTCAATTAAAACCGTGTATTTTAAGAACAATCGATTGTTGTCTACTGGAAATCCTTGGGGTGATGTCGTCTGCAGTTAAGGTGGGAAAAGTTGTCCGAATACCATTGAATATCATAAAAGCAGACGAACATTTGTCAACATCATAAGGTCCCTTTAACAAAAATGGCTGACTTATTATGTAAAATTCCCAGAGCAAAAGTCAAGGACAATTTGAAACAACTAAACAATTAGGCATATTATAAAATATGGACAGGTTATCGTATCTACATTTTTTCTAATGAATTTTCGTAATAAAAAGGTAAAATATAGAATAAAAAAATGCAAGCAAAAAAAATTTTCCAAGGGGGTTTGGAATTTACTATACATGTCCTTGTGCTCCGACTAAAGGATAAAAAAATCACTGCCACATAACCGGTATCGGTTATTCGCCCCAAGTCGGTTCGCCCTGGATATGGGTCTGTTGGCCTTACCCCCCCCCCCCCCCCCCAAAGCTACCGGCTATTTGACTCAAAATCCTACATTTCTGCCATTTTTAGCTACCTTTATCATTCAATATTAGGTATTTTGAAAGTAATTTAGACTTGGGTTCATTGTTTATATAGCTGAATGAAGGAAAATCGCCGAAATTCGAGTATGGACGAAATTCGAATGTGTGACCATAATAGGGCGAACGAACCCGGAGTCCACATACCCAGATGCAGTTGAAAATAGTACCTCAATTTTCTCGGGAAAGTTAGGTATTAAAACCAAGAATCGGAATAATAAAGCTTAAAATTAAGTTTATATTTATTCAAGTACACAAGCGGCAGAAATGTGCCGGGTTGAATAACTGATGCATGTTTAAGCCAAAAAATAAAGTATTGTTTATTGAATTTTATAAGTAAGTTTTCGCAAAAATAATCTACGTCTTCTATAAATTCAATTGGAACATCTTAACAGTGCCTATCTACAGTTGCTTACTCAGTAATTTCTTCAGAAGCGCGTCACCATTTCATGCACTGTCCTACAGCTTTGGTCAAGGTTGGAAAGACTCTTTAGATTTTCAAGTTTGTAATTTCTGCCGGTTGTAAGCGTTGTTATTACTAAGATCGGATTAAAAAACGCTTGAACAGGGTCCTCATTAATTACATCACGGACTTTTTTCAATTATTTTCATTTTCTTTTACCAAATTATTGATTCGATTCTTCTTTAAGAAATATATACTTAAAAATATGTGAATATTAAAAACAAAATTTTAATAAAAAAGCCAGAGGACCTGAATATCAACACAAAGGATTATGGGTATCCTACCACAATAACCTCTGGGAACCAGATTTCTCTGTGCGTTAGAGTTGGTTAAAGTTGTTTAACGCCAATTTTACAAATTTTTCAGCTCTATCATGACGTCTGTTTCTTATTGGAGGAGCCGGGATACCTCGAGAAACTAAACGACCTTCGATACGAAAACGGAAAACTTGCAATCATTTTTAATTAAGATTGGACTCGAGTACACCCTGCTGAATACGGTGAATCTCAAACCCGCAATACGAATTACCTTTACCACTCCACCGAGGCCATTATGTGCCGGAGAGTAAGATGACATAAGTTGCAAAATATAAAAACAATCTTATATATAGACTTGTTTGTCACGGTATCTAGCACAGTAGGAAAAATAACAAGAAAAACGACCGAACAACAAGATCCTAAAGTCAAGGGACAGTTACAAATCCGGATATTGACAAACGCAACACAAAAACAAAAAACACAAAAAACAAATAGAGGAACCCGAACTCAATAAAAACCATGGGTGTACTCAGGTGCTCCGGACGAGTAAGCAGTCTGCCTCTAATTAGACACCCGTTGAGTTACTCATCACCATATCTAGGGAAAAGTTCAAATTTATATCACAAAGTATCATAAACTTGTCACATTTTCAGTAATTTCCCGTCTCGCACAATCTAATTAAAATTAAATCTTTCACTTGCTCTCCCCTTGGGCTATGGTCGCTGCTAATTACAACGAAGCGACCATAGCAAAAGGGGGGGGGGGTGCATGTGAAAGATTTAATTTTAATTAGATTGCGTCTCGCATAATCAAAAGCCAAACTGCGGAAACGAGTCGTACCTCAAGGATAACTGATAAATCGTGCTGTGTCTTGATTGGCTGCTAAGGAAGATCTGTATTTTATGGAAAAAGAAAAATAAAGCTTAGAGACTGCTAGCTTTTAGGAAAGCAAATACTTGTTTTATCAAATATTGGCTGAAAATCATCACGAAACTTCTTGGCAGGAAATGGTTACACGTCCGTTGGAGTGCATCAGTGGTTTTTATACCCCAGCTCGACAGAGTGCGGGGTAAATAGTTGTCCTCGTATCCGTCTGTACAAATTTGGTTTCCGGATGATAATTCAACAAGCTTGCATCCGATTTAAATGTTACTTTGGGACGTTGTTTCATATCAGGTTGATAAGAAGCCAGTCGGATTTTAGAGGAAATATGTCAATTTTCAAGGTCACAGCCCGGACAATAAGTCGAAAAATTGCATTGATATCAATGAAAGTAGGATATTATAACATATGTAGGTATAAGTAACCTATTGATGCTGGAGGAATTCCATCAAGGTCACCAGACGACAAAAAAAATATTTTTTTTACAAAAGAAGTTCTGGAATATTTAAAGCGGGGTAATCACTGATCGCTAGACCAACTATTTCTAGTTTAAATGGTTTAAATTGTGTTTGGCCTATTTTTACTGTTTTTTGTTTCTTCTTAAGTTATGTCGCGAAAATTAGTCTTGTTCAAGATGAGACGTAAAACTGGTGCCTCGTGTACAGTATTCCATCAACTGGCACGTAAAAGATCCCATTGGCAGTATTCGATAAGAGTAGGCGCACGCGCCGCTGCCATGGCACGACCCGTACTTGCTGCTAGCGTCTTGGTTCTCTAGCTGGATGCAGCTTGATAGATAAATCTACTTCCACTAAGTCTTTTTGGTTGCGGCATTTCTGCCCCCTTTTATCATTTCACTCATAATATTTATGGCCTATAAATCCCCCAAAATACAAATAAATATTAAAAAAAAAATTTATATAAAAGCCCCATTAGGCAATAAGTCCGTGCGAGACCGTTTTACGGTAGTCAAGGACGTAAAAAACCCCCATTAGTAAGTTAGTCCGGACTTGTGATAGCCCCGCGCAAAAAAAGCCTTGGACGGCAGAGGATTCTTGTGACTATAGACTTATGATGTTCCGTAACTATATAAGGAAGGTCTATAAACTTTAAACACCATCAACTTTTAGTTTCTCGTGTCCATATATTATAGAAACGTGAATCGGCATATGAAATGATATCATTGCTGAACTTTTTGTTTTTAGTTTCATCAACAGCTTTTTTAAAAGTCATGTAGAAACCATCAATGTTTTTTTCTTGAGCTTCATTTTGTATAACAATTTAGAAGGCGAATTCCTGCAGTGAGTTCTTATATATACGACTTTATCATAGGCGTAGCAGCCGGTTGGGCAGGTACGGCTTCCGCCGTACCAATAACTTTTGCAAGTACGGCATGCCGTACCAAAAAGTTTCAGATATAACAAATTGTTCATATTTTTCTACATCCTCCCAAGTCAGGGTCTGATGATGGAGCGAACGCGGACTCAGAACCCCTGACTTGGGAGGATGATTTTTCTATTTTTATTGGTGTCTTTTGACTCTAGCTCCTCTCATTTCAAATACATAGGCGTAGCGTGATACGGCAGGTACGGCTTCCGTCGTGCAAATATCAATTAAGCCGTACCAATATCAAATGTGATGCTACGCCTCTGTTTATTCAATTTACCTTTGAAATACAGTACAAGAATCGTTAACAATATATACAATAGGGTGTATTTCACAGCATCAGGATCATTTCATCAAATGAGGACTGAACTTTATAATAAATCCTTAAAGGCTTATCATAAATTAAGAAGTGACTGTTTTAGTTTAAGTCCAAGTCTTCGTACCTGTGTATATATTTTTGACCATAATTTAAAACCTATCTTGTTGTACATCCTCCCAAGTCAGGGGTTCTGAGTCCGCGTTCGCTCCGTGATGATGGAGCGAACGCGGACTCGGAACCCCTGACTTGGGAGGATGCTTGTTGTATAACTCAGAAATTTGAGGAAGTTATTGCGCTTCTAACTCAAAATTGCGAACATCCTTTGATTTAGATAAAACAATTCAATAACATACCATGTGAAAAATTACATCTCAAATTTTGTAAATGTATTTTGGGAGTAAATAAGAAAAGTGTAAATTTTGCTGTATTATCTGAACTTGGAGGGTTTCCTTTATATTATAATATCATAAAATCAATCATTAATTATTGCTATAAACTAAAAAAATCTCTCATCTGATTTGTCATTATTAAAAGATGCATATCTCTGTAGTAGAAATTTTGAGAATAGTAACAGATTTACCTAGTATACATTGGTGATAAAGCTATTAAATTACTTGGGTATCTATACGAGAGAATAACATTTATATGACTTATTGTTTTCGTATTAGCTGCCACTTTCAGCTATTTCTTCCGCTATTTCCTACGCATTGAATTGCTACATTAATGTTAAAACCTGGTGGAAGGGACAAACAGACTATCTAAACTACCGCAGCCAAAATGGTGGATGGGACAAACAGACTATCTAAACTACCGCAGCCAAAATGGTGGATGGGACAAACAGACTATCTAAACTACCGCAGCCAAAATGGTGGATGGGACAAACAGACTATCTAAACTACCGCAGCCAAAAATTTCTTATGACGTTACGTTCTAGTTACGTCAAGGAATAACTTATTGCCAATGGTTCTTCAACAACTTTATAGGAGTTTGCGGTAAATATAAAAGCTGCAAAGGATTTACAAACTTTTATTACACCATATTTGTTGCCCTGGTCATAAAATAATCGCTAAGGGTTGGTTCTGAATAGCTTCACTAAAAGTATATGATTTTTAAATATATATCTTTAAAGGGTCAGTGATTTTGCATTTATTATAGTTTCATTTACACCCAAAAATATTGTATTCGATACGTTATCATTCGGGTATTACGGCGTAAACCCATCCTCACAAGTCAGGGTTTCTGTGTCCACATTTTCGTAGACACATGTGGACACAAAAACCCTGACTTGTGAGGATGCCGTAAACCTAGCCCCAACACGTTTTGCAGACCAGTACGAACACCTGAGTGACGTAACGTTGACAGTACACGCCTTATTAGGATGGCACAGCATAGGTTAAATTTGATTACGTTAACACATCTATCACAAATGTTTATTAAGTAACCATAATTTAGTGATAATTGTATGTGTTTTTTATTATAAAATATAGTAATAGTTTTGGAGAAGAAAATAATGATTTCACAAAAAAAAAATTATCAGAAAAAACTATAGAAACTCCATTAATGACACGCATCGACCAATAACAAAAAGGGGGAGGAAGTGAAAGATTTAATTTGAATTAGATTGTATTAATGATAGAAATAAAAATATATATATAATAAATGGACAAAATTTTTTTGTCTATTATTAATAATGAGATAAAAGAACATAAAAGTGTTATTAATTTTAGGAGTTTGATAGATTGTAAATTTTTATATGCTGTTGATGATATACAACAGTCGTATTGAATAACAGGGTTATAGTTGATCATAGTTTGTGATATTCAAACTTCAATCTTATGAAACAATGTGTCTTTTAGCAAAACGTTCTAGTGCATTACTTTTGACAATGCCAACGATTTCACAACTAATAATATAGAACTTGAAATATTTGTTGAACATTTTGGTTTTTTTTTTAAATTTTTGTCGCAACACAAAAACTAGCTACTCCTCATCAGTGATAATTTATTATGGAGCGTGCCAGAACCCAGACTTAGGCACGGGGGGGGGGGTAACTTCCTATATAAAGGTATTCGTATATGTGCCAAAAATATGGGTAGGTTTTTTTGAAAATTTATATAAAAATGGGTATAGTTTTTAAAACAATCTTATATAAAAATGGGTATGCCTTTTAATCTTAATTAAAAAATAAATCTGGTCTCATATAAATATGGGTCATGTTTTTGTCCATTTTAATATAAATATGCCCCATATAATATAATAAAGTGGAATTTTAATAATGACATTGTGTTTTCTTCTTCACTATGTTATCATTTTGTGTATATAAATATGACCTTCTTTTAAGTTTACTGAATATAAATATGGGTTATTGAAATTTTATATAAATATGGGTTGTGAAAATTGCTCATTTTATATAAATATGGGTCATGAAAATTGGAAATTTTATATAAATATGGGTATTGAATTCAAAAATGGCACATCCCCACCCTAAAAATTACCAAGTTACCCCCCCCCCCCCCCCCCGTGGACTTAGGAGAATGATATCGCGTTTTCTGAACTTCAAAGTAATCATGCATTATTTGTAGAACAATTTGTATTTAATCGTTTCTTTTAATGGGTCCCACGCAATAAAAAGCGTTAGACTGCAGTGGATTCTTGGACTACATAAATGAACAGCTAATGTTGGAAAAAAGACACTAACAGAAACAATCTCGCCCCCCCCCCCCCCCCACCCTTTTTCCCCCAAAATGAAGAAAAGGCGCTATTTAATATTTCGGAACATCTCGAGTGGTATCAATAAAGCAATGCCATTAAAGATCACGTGTATTATTAGAGATGATTTCTATTGTGAACATAACAGTAGTCTTTTATTTGATAGGGTATCGAACAATAAAATTTATGAATATGTAATTTCTTTCTCTTTTATTTAGTTATTAAATCTGAAGCTAAGCTGTAAATATGAAAACATACAAATAATATCCATAATCATGGCGGAAGACCCCCAGCAAAGCAAGAGGAAAGTCAGTTAAAGTCGTGAACTCTGCAATGTTTGTTAGCCGTCAATCGGAACTGAAGAATGTTTTCCGCCATTTTGATTGTCTAGGTGCATTCATAACGGATAAATTCTCAGTAAAAAGATTAAACAAGACGGTAATGCTGATTGAAATGTAACCTTTTTATTGCTTGCACATAAAATCTTTTTCATTTCGCATGCCAATCGAATGGATTTAGCTGTAGCATATCGATGTTTTTGACACGATTTAACGAAGGAACAAAATCTTTATTTCAACTGTTAAGCGTACGCTTTCACTCTTTAGCATGTCTATCTTCACAGCCTTTTCCAAATGTTGCATCAGATCCCATGCATACACATGCAGTAAGTGGCCACTCGATGCACAACACAGTTCATTTAAAATAAATTGTGGGGAGTTGGGTATTCTGGTAGGTTTGGAATTTTCTTACAAGTATAAATTCAATCTAATTAAAATAAGCCTCTACCATAATGTCCAAACTTGGATGGGAACACACAAGAAGAGCCAGAATAAAGACCATCCTTAAGCTTCTATTTAAGATTGTTAACCACCTATAGTCAACATTCCACCTGACCAATTCCTGATCCCAACCGGTGCCATCACTCTAGGCCACAACATCACACCCATACCAGAACCATGCAGTATTCATTCTTTCCATCAGCAATAAAGATCTGGAACACCCTACCTCAGCAGCTGGCCAGCATGGACTCCCTTGGCCGTCAGGGTCTGGCCAACACCACTATCTCTGTTTAAATTGTCTCCAACCTGTTTTTAACTGTAAAATATGGAACATTTTAGCTGTATATAGTGGAAATGTTTTATATGGTCAGTTGACAACAGTGTGAATATACTCAAATCTGAGTCTGGCACTTACTGAAGATGATGATGATAAATTAAATCTTTCCCCTTCCCCCACCCCTTTTTGTTATGGTTGCTGCGTAGATTTAATTATAATTAGATTAGTATAAATTGTGTCATATAAATGCCTTTCATATGAGGTATAAGTTGAAAATGTGATACTATTTAAAATGTTATTACAAACATTTTAGTACAAGTGTCTAAAAGTAGTGAAGGTAGTTAGTCATCTACTATTGATCACATGTTCTGTAAAAACTGATTTGGTGGGTTCAAGTCTCTCTGAGGGATGAGTGTACTCAACTCCAATTATAATTGGCAAAGATTGCCAGTTTTTCTACAGAATATTAAGGGTTTCCTCCTGAAACTCCAGCTTTCTTCACCAATAACTGGGTGCCACAATATATCTGAAAAATTGGCCCTAAAATTGGTGTTAAACACCATTCAAACAAACATGTAATTTATTTGACAAGGATCTCTCTGTTCATGTTTAATCAAAAATGTCAAACATACAAGTTTGAACAAGATCATATCTGTCAACTCAGGGATGAAACTTAACAGTCGCCCAGTCGCCAATGCGAGTAGAATTTTTGTTGGGCGACCAAATGCCTGTGTCTAGATCGCCCAGTTGGCGAACGTAACAAGTGTAGTACGATGCACCGACCAACGAACGCTTTTACTTTTATTTTGCGTTTACATATTAAGTTTTGTCCCTTAAAAATGTTATTGGCAATATTTCGCGCGTGTAGGATATTTGGTGAAGTGGCGTAATTATAATCCAGATCGGGAATAGATAGAACAACTTAATAGACATTTGCGTCAGGAATGGTCTTGAAATATTTTACGTGACATTTTTTGTCAAAGGGGAATAATCAAAACTGCCTAAGCTGGTTCCCGCCTGACTTATCTTTGTCAATACCACCATGGAGTTAATACTGGCGGAAACCAGTACAAGCAAATAAATTACGAAAATCACCGGGAGTAAATATGATTTAGATTCCGGAGGTTTTAAATACGATGTTTCCTATTAACTGTCAAGATTAAAACACAATAATAATAATTAGTATTTTGGAAGTAACTTTTAGCATATTAATTAAATTACAATAACATATCACTTACAATTTTTTAAAGAATTTATAATAGCGCATTTTCCATTGAATATACATATTTTTGCAATGATGTCATTTTCTACTTCTTGTTCAACATAAAGAAAGACTAAATTTATTGTACATTTTAAATATAGAAAACAATCATTGTTTTGTTAAATGCAAAACAAGACAGACAACACATAAACTTAAATCCTACTCATTATCATAGCAAGTTTATAATTAAAATATCAATTATTTATGAAAAAACATAAAACAAATACAATAGTACTCTATAGATTGTAGCTATTTCAATCATACATTTGTCATGTTTGTGTGTGCATTGTTAGCATCTGTGGCAGTCTTTTCCGTCTTACAAATCTTAAATCTAGAATGAAAATGGGTGGACATTTTCCTGCATACTTAAAATGCAAATAAGTTAATTTGTTTTATAAATTCCTAATATTGAAGAATAAAGGTAGCTAAAAATGCCAGAAATGTAGGATTTTGAGTCAGCTTTGGGGGAGGTTCCTACATTCTGAGAGATAATCTTAATTTCTTGAAACCAAATACAAGCGTCCTTCAGACTCAAATATCTAATTATGTATGTAGTGATCCAAGGTAGGTAGTAACAATATCAAAACAAGACAATAACTTCTGAATTCATGTATATAAGCAAATTTGTACACATAATCATATAATTTATACTTAAAACACACTTGCGCTGAAAAAAGTTGGGCCCCTAACTATATTGTTGGGCTCCTTGATTTTTTCAGGCTAGGGGCCCAGCTGGCTACTGCAGGAAAAAAGTTAAGCTCTATCCCTGAAACTTTCACACTTTTAGGGGTGAGAGGCTTTTGTCCATCAAATCATGCTCTCATGCTGACCCTATAAAGACATACTCATTCCATATTTTGCAAATTTTGGACTTTTCTTCTAAAAATTTGATGTTTTCTGTATGATGAGTAGTATTTCATTTAAATTATTGTCTTGTTTAAATTATTCCACATCTCAGTTCAAAAACAGAGGAGAAAAGAAACGAAAGACAAAGTCATATTGAACATGATAAATGTCTAAAATTGTCCAACATGATAATTGCAAATGTTTTTTTTCTAATTCTGAGGCTTACCGGGAGCTTTGTGTCCACTACTGCCCACTCCAGGTTCATCAATACCCCTTGACACTTATACTGCTTTTGTGTGTGCTTGCTTCAAATTAACTGCAAATTTTTCTAATTTATTATTCCAGATTTCCTTTTTTTCCATTTCCCTCATTATTCTTAAATTTTTTCTGAATTCATGTAAGGAAAATTTATATGTTCTCTTTAGATTTATGCTTTCTTCCTTATTTAGTATTTAAGTAAAATATAATGTGTCAAATATTTCAGTGTTCATGTAATAAGCAAATATTATTGCAGAAAGGCTAAATTAAACAAACCTTCAACTACATGACATTACAAGTAACAAAAATGAGAACATTTTTTAATTTCAAATAGTTTTTTTTATACCAAAAACGAAGACCACAAATAAATACAGCCTAATTGTTTTGGTATCTATTTGATAACTTCAATTAGAAAATGTAGTCTGTTAACTATTCCCTACTTGCGGTAAACAAGATTTATCTCCCATTTGCAGAGTTATCTGTTCTTTAGAGCAGGTACTTTATATTACCTACTGTGGGTAAAAAGTAGTTTTTCTACAATATTTTTTTATTCACATATAGCAAAGCATCAGGTAAAATTTATTATGATATGCAAACTAATTCTGCAGTTTTTTTAGTTGTACTGGAAGAGTAAGTCCACAGACATTATTTAAAAAAAAATTAAAATGTGATTTTTCCCTATCTGTTGTTCAATACTAAATACCTGTTGTTATGAAAGACAACTCTTGCAATAAGAAAGTAACTCTTGTATTCCCAAAATAGGGAATTGGCGTTGTTTGTCTGATTAAGAAATAATTCATTGGGCACGAATATATATATGATTTTATCAGGGGTTAACCCTTTATGCTCAATATTTTATGACAGGTTTGTACTCAAAAGCGTTTTAGGCATGTCATATTAGAAAATTATTTAACTGTATTGTATGTTTCTCTCATGTCTTGTGTCATATGTTGTATTTGGAGAGTATATATAGCCTGTTATTTAATCCTTTTGATTTTGAATAAATAAAATCAGTTGAATTAAATCAACCAGTTAAATTGATTTATTTATTTTTTACAGCTCAGTTTTAGCTCACCTGATCCACAGGGTCAGTTATTTGTCATCACTTTGCGTCTGTCGTCACCATCTTCGTCTGTAAACTTTTTACATCTCAGTCTTTTTTTCTGAACCCATTGTTCCAATTCTTCTCTGAAACCAGTTAACCAATCTAAACAAAACATACTACCAATATTGTTTGGATGGTTCTCTATAAAGTTTTTTTTTTATGCCAATCAGATATTCAAAATGCCCACTACCGCAGGACTTAGTGTAACATAGGATCCTATAGAAAAAGGTTTAAAAAAGGCTTCTTCTCTGCAACCAGTTAACCAGTGGAAACAAAACTTACTAGCAATACTCTTTAAAGATTATATTAAGCATGTAGAATCCTAAAAAAACTGGATATTCCAAACAAAAATTGCTTCCAAAATTGATTTTCATTGTAGAGCATCATTATTTACACATGTACTTTTTTCATTGATCATGCCAAGAGCTTGCATTGAGATTTAATTTAAGGTGTTTTCTGAAAGTCGGAGAAGTTTGAATGGCTTCAGTTATGTTGAAATTTTTTATTCATGTATTTTTTGTTTTTAGAAATGTAAACAATGCTGCACCATAATACATCGTTAGAACACAACTATGGACAAAGTCTTGCTAAACCACTACATATACAACAAGTTGAGCAAGCCTTGAAGTTAGAACCTTTCCTGAGCTATGTTGAGCATATAATCAATAAGCCTGCTGTTAATAGGTAACTACTTTTTTATAGAAAATTTTTGTTTACAATTTGGATTTGATTTCAGCTGTTAAACTCGGATAAAAATTCAGAGGTCTGCATATTGACATGAAACAAGTGTATCAGTGTATGAAGTGCAGCGCTTAAACAAATTAAATGACTGAGAAATAAATAAAAGTTCTACTTTTTAAAGATACATTACTTGAAATTCATATATTAATTAACATTCTGTTAACAAAATATTATATGATAACGTTAGAAAAAACCAAGGTGTTATAAACCTCCATAACACTTTTATTTAGGTTACCATCTGCCAATCAGATACATCTATTTTCATTTACATTTTTAATCCCAACTATCAACAGCTCTTCCAAATTAGATTTAAACAAAAGACCTACCTTGTAATCAAATGCTTTTCCTATTCATGGGTAAACTCATCCATTTGAGCATATATGAAATCCGATCCTCTTTTGTTATTAAAGAAAATAAAATTTCAATAATATTTATGATAACTGTTTCTAATACATTGATGTTTCCCCAATTTTCATTTATTGAATAGTGATTGTCCTGACAATCATCTCTATAAAACTTGTTTTACATTTTGTCATCTAAAACATGTACTAATTTTATTTTTGAATGAACAGTGAGTATGAAAGTACAGACAGTGAATATGATGTTCTTCAACCTATGATAAAGGATGAAGAAGGAAGTAAAATATTAAATGGAGTTACAATTACAAAGGCTGGTGAGTGCAGTTTAATTGTAGATATTCTTTAACTTGGTAAACAGTATTATAAGAAGAAACCATAGTTCTAAAGTGGATCTCTTTGCACGTTGACCAGTGGCATGTAATTTCCCAGGGTCAATTGCAAGTCAGGAAAACACGCAAAATGTGTTTAAAATGTAGATTAATAAAACAGTTGTAAAAACATAATGAAAATATGGAATAAAAAAATAAAGATCTGAACTAAACAGAATTATTTATGTGAAGGTGAGTAATACTCAGGGATCCTCGCAACACGTCTAGATGCGTATTGTACTTTTGTATATTGTACGCCTTTTCAACATCTAACGTTTCCCAGTACGCATCCGTGTCAGTTGTTAGACGCGTACGAATTTCCGTCATGTCAATTCCGTCTCCGATGCGTGATTACATATCCTTACAAATGACGATCGATATTTACCTGTCGTCCGATTCTCAGCAGGTAGCAATCACTCGGGCGGCAAATATGCTTTAATTAAGATGTTTATTAAACAATAAACATGCAATGTTGATGGACACTCTTTATGGTTAAAGTTAAGTGTTGATAATACACTCGTTTTAAATTTTAATACACGTTCCGAACATTGCATTGCAGTTGCACTCCTTACGATTTTTTTTAAAGTAAGAATTCTTTACCGGTACAAAGATATCTTCAGTATGAACATTAATTAGTTATCTTATAAACTTTTAATTTTTGTATATATCAAAAAGATAATATGCTATAGACTAGGATCTGAAAAAAGGGGGGTGGGGGTGGATGAGTAATGAGTTGTTTGGAAGATATATTAATGTAAGCATCTGTATCAAGGTTAGACAAAAGTCTCTCTTTAATGGGCAAACATCAGCATGTTTCAAGTAATGAGTTCAATCATACTCCAAAAGACTTCCAAACTCAGCTACTACTTATTTAAAATAGCATTGGATAAACATTATGCAAGCAATATTATATCTTTATAAAAAGACATTTAATGGGACGGTCATCAAAGAAAACGGTTGTATGCAAGCACTTAGCTGGACTCATCTGCGATATGTGGGACTCATGAAAATTTTTTGGGACTCACCACTTTCAAAAGTGATGAGTCCAGGACTCACCATAAAAAAATCCTACAAGTATCACTGAATACTGATAAGTGTTTTTTTTCATTACAGTCATCAGTGCTTCTGTTAATTATGTGCTTTCATTTGCTTTTTTGTTCTTTCTTAAAAAGTATTGCATTTTTTTAGAAAGAAAAGCTGACAAAACACGATTGTACAACTTCAGCAGAGTGAAGAAATCAAGGAGATGGCTAAGGGTATGTTTTTAAGAATGTTCTTTTGTCTAAGTTGGATTATACAAAAGGGACTCTAAGTTTGCACTCCATCTGTCAGTCCGTACATCACACACTTGTTTTCTAGACTTACAGATATTAACAGAGCTCCAGATAAGCTGCGTATTTGCGTTATTACGCAATTAAATTTTCAGAAAACCCAATTATTTTTATTGCTTTGCGTTGCAAAACGCAATATCAAAGGTCTAAAACCCAATCAATTTTTAGAAACATGCTCAATTCACTCAATGAGTGCATAAAATTGTTCAGTGATTGCGTTAATTCATTCAAATAAATACACAAAGTTGCGTAATTACGATCCCATTATTTCACAACGTAACAACCGAGGTATTCCGAATGTAATGTCTATTTCATGCAGCATACGGTATTCCAGGTATGGAGATTTATTTCACAAGAAGAGATGCATGTTCCCTGTTAAATATAAATACTTTTCTTCCAAAATTTTATTTATGGTTAGAACCAGTCTAGTATTTTGTTGTTGGCACCATGAGAGGTCATTATCCTTTTGGATGGCTTGTGCAAAAGTAACAGAACGGGCGAGACATCAAAATTTTGTATTAAAAAAATCTTTCTTTCACGTAAAATTTCATATATGGGGCATTACACATATGATGCTAAATTACATAAAAATGGAGATAAAAGTATACGTGTCCACGGACTTTTTTCGGGGATTTTACCTTAAAGTTTAAGAATGGTTTTTCTACTTTCATTTCAATGTTGTGGTCACATTGTACCACATTAGACACTTTAGGAAGTGCTTCCACTGTAAAGACATTGACTGGAAAAAAATATATTCTTGTTCTACAGTAATGCCATACCTTTCAAAATATACAACTCTTAAGCAATAGCAGTTATAAGCAAAAGCAGAAACAAAAGAGAAAATTGGGACTATTTTTTCACCCTGCCATGTTTTGAATTCATTCCATGGAAATTCATTCCATGAATAGGATAATAACCCCATGATGAATAGAAGTGGAAGAAAAAGGGCTTCCCTGACATCCACCAAGCCAAACAATACTATATCTATATACAACTATCTTACAACTAACACTAACAACGTTGTCAAAAAACTGTTAGATGAAATGTTTAAGGCTAACAGCCCTGTCAAGGACAATTAATGAAATGTATTGAGAACTATTAATTAGCCTAAGAAATGTGTATGATCCAATGAATTACAGGTTATAGGTTAATAAAACTTGACATTCAGCAGTGCTAGCTTTGCCCTATAATCAATAAAAATTACAAAAACGGACTTTGACCCAATTTTTTATTGTTAATTATTCATAACTTTGTGACAGAGCTGATCTGTAATAATTTTATTGGAGTGCACATATAGATTAGAAATGCTGGCTGTCCATTAATTATGAATAGACCTGTGTGCTCTCATTTAACTATTGTCTATAAGTAATATTGACCTCCAGATAGTTTCCATTGTCAAAGGTACAATATTTTTGTTGTGTTATTTAAGATGTATGTCTTGGTCCAATGGAAGATCTATGCTCTCTGCACAATACATTCAAATGTTTCTGTAGTTGCTGCAAAACCACAAAAGGTTATCTACATGTATAAAACCATAGTGAAGTACATTTTTGTCAGCTTAAAAAAACCCAATTCAATAAATTTTAGATGGGTGAAAAACCCAATTAACTTATTTTGGAGTGGGTAAAAAAAATGATAAAAGTGATATATAAAAAAATACCCAATGAAATAAATTATATGATGGGTAAAAAACCCAATTAAGAAAATCTTATCTGGAGCTCTGTATTAAGTTATTAAGTTAAATCCAGTGTTAATGTAAAATCCAGGCCCATGATTTTCGACAAAACTATGGAATTGAAATAACAGTTTTCCAGATTTTTTATTCTTTGAATTTCAATGTTATAAATGCTTAATTGGACAAAAATATATTTATCGGTAGCCGACTAAAGTATTGACTGAACATTACTCTCTGAATGCTGGTGATGTTCTATCATGGGTAATTGCCATTATGTATCATTGTCATTGGTCATTAACTGAGAAAAATTTAACAGCATATTTTTTTATCAGCTTGGTATAGTTTGGTCGAGAGAAACCATTAAGCTATCTATCTATTAGATGTACCTAAGATTAACAAAGCATTCGTGTATAAAATCAACAGTATCTATTCTAAAAAAGTTTGTTTTTGTTAACATCAATTTTTCGCTGCTCTAGAACCATAGACAGTGGGTTCTTAATTTCATAAATCTCAAAATTCCAGAAAATAAATATTCGGTATAAATTTAACAGTAAAAATATAGAAACAAAAAGAGGAAAGTAATAAGAAAAAAGCTGTGAAATGGCCACCATGTGTGTTAATTACATCTGGATACAAAGTTATGAATAAGGGCCTGCCACTAAGTGGCAGTTGCCATATAGTAATCTGTCTGTCTGTCCATCTGTCAAACACTAATTGTGTCCTGGCTATAACTTTTTTATCTTTCGAAGAAGGCTTTTGATATTTAGCATGAGGTATATAATTTCAAGGCAATTTATTGCATACTATGGTTGATGACCTTTCATCTTTTACTTTGACCTTAAGGTTGGTGGGGCCCTCAGAGTTGTATTCTGTCTCACTGATATCTAGTTTTTTCAAGAATTAATGTAATGTAATTATATACTGGTAAAATTTGATTGTTTCTTGATTTTGATAATTAAATTTATTCCATGACCACTGCAAAACCTTGAAAGAGGCACTAGCCATCCAAATGATGTTAAAGGTCTATTAACTAGTAAAATGCTCGCATTTTCACTCAAAATAAAGTAATACTAATGAAAGACCTGTATGACAAAGAGATACATGCTAAGATCGCTCATTATGCAGTTGAAAATGATGCAGGCTGTACTGGTGGAAAACATTTCACCTCCAACGTGATACTATGTTTGTAGCATAAAAGACAACTGTGTAAAAATTTTAAAAGGGGCAAGTCATGGCATTTAACTAAATGTTGACAGTCATTAATTAATTAATAAACAGCAAATTTCAAGTGTTCGTTTAATAAAGTTGATGCCTAAACCCATTGTGCTTATAAACAACATGTTGATATGACATCAGAAAGTAAATATTGAACAATCTTTAATTTTATTTAAAAAGAAACTTGTAGAAATTATGTTGTACTCACTAGCTAAAAGGTGTACACTTCACCTAAAATAATAACTTGTGTACCATAAATGACTCAAACAAAATGTAATAAATAAACATTTCTTGTCATACACTTTAAAACATTCAACACATAGCCTGTATTATATTTAAAACACTCCTCAGTATTGTAAACAAATATTCTAGCATGTTAATGCACTGTTTCTCCTGTAAAAAAATATTATCATTTTAGAATTTTTTTTTTACTCTTATAAAGTTTTCATATACTTCTTACTTGTTAAGATCTAAAATTTATGGGATTGGCAGTACCGAAACAATTCTACAAAAAAACCACTTTCACAGTACTATTTCAGGTACCATAGCTCAGGTTGCTGAATTGCAACATTTCATAACAAAATCATTTAACTTTTATAATCTGGGAGAACCTATTTTTCTAAACCATTGTAATTGTACAACTGCTGCTACATAAACAAATTATGAAACTAGAAATTTAATCAGGTACAAGATCAAATTCAATTCATTGTTTAACAGTGAAGTCAACTTTTTTCAGCTACTTTCAGTTTTGAAAATAACAAAAATTTTATAATCAACTTTAGTGATTTCAATTATACATGATAAACTATGTCCAATTTTTTAGAACATCCTCCTCAGCGACAGTTCCTCTGATGAGGATGAAGAAAAACCTATAACCAATGAAGATTTACAAACCATGCTAAAAATTCACAAGTATCAACGGAAACATCAGATGATGTTTTATCAGGATAGTGAGGTAAGAACCACAGTGCCGAGGGGAATAGTTAGGGTGACTACTATTAAATTTTAAAAATATAATATAGCCTTTGTTTCTCAGCAAAAATTTGTCACATTTGAACTTTATTCTGATATGATGAACTGTAATAAAAATATATATAACCCCCTTACTACCATAAAATGGTGTGTATAGTCCGCATTTACGTATTATCCGCACCCCTTTCCAGGACCAGAAAATTGCAGAAAAATTCTTATATGCATGTACGATTCGCAGGTACAAGTTTTCAAAAACGTCTCAAGATGAAGACATACAAGTCCGACTTAGCACGCTTCTGAACAAGTTTTTACTTTAATATGTAATTTATTCTCTTTTTAAATATCATTTATGTTTATACTTTTATTAATTTTTAGTGATTGTAATAAATTTTATAAAAAATAGAGCATTCTCATATTGTCTATTTTGATCGTTGTTTAAACGGAAAATCACACATTTCGAAACCAAAACAATTTGTCAACTTTGATTCATCAACCAAAACAAAGAAAACAAAAAGATAACACTTTATTTTACTCATGAATGATTGCAATCAAAACATCGATCTTCAAACACTTGAGGTTACATAACAACGCCATTTGCATTTTTCGCAATACAGGTTACACATCTACTATTTTCGTATCTGTTTTAATTTTTATTCATCCTATATAATTAATATAATATTACTAAAAATAATTTAAGTTAAAATTGATGTCATAACAACATATACATATGGAAGTTTGTAAAAGAATAATGTTAGAATAGTACGAAAATACCGCATATGACACTACAACAAAATGGCCAGGCGACCGCAATTGACAACAATCAACGGGATTAAAAAAACTCGATTGAGTCTGTATTTATGTATAATCCGCACCATTCCTTTCCGACTAAAATTAAAAGAAAAAACCGCGGATAATATGACCCTAGTTACGGTATTCCCTTGTTAATTGTATTTTCAGTCTGTAGGTTGAGACCTTTTTACTTTAAATAAATGCATTGTCCATTCCTAATCTAGTGAGAAATGCACTAAAGACCTCATAGACCTATAGTCCAGAAAATACTAGAAAAACAAGTTATATGTAGTATTTGTTTGCTTGTTTGAATGGTGTTTCAATACCAGTTTCAGCAATTTTTCAGCTATATCATGTTGTCCAGTTTAACTGGCAATCCTTGTCAATTGCGATTGTAGTTGAGTACACCCTCCCCACAGTGAGACTAGAATCTGTAACCTCAGTGTTGACAGACACACTGAAAAAATCAATTCTATCCATGCAACTACTATTTAAGTCGAAGCTTATAGTAGGTGCTTGGATGGGATTGATTTTCAGGGAATTTCGTCAATGGAGACCATATTTTTGGGAGGGGGATTAGTCAACTTTCATGTACATGTATATTCAATCTTGTCGCCTAGATAGCGCTTTCATTTCTTCATGGATTTTCATGAAACTTCAATATACCAATTAAAATACAAAATATAACCTTGATCATGGGAACGTTTGGGGTATTGTGAGCACTAAAGTTCTTTAATTAAATAAAATGTTTCTTTTAAGCATCATCAACATCAATACTACAGTACTGGTCTGCTTTCTAACTATGACAAGTACTATGAACATCAAAAAAACTTTCTTGGGCCAAAGAAGAAATTGGCTAAGGAACAAAGGAAACAAGAAAAAAAACTCAAAGGTATTTTGTGACATTTAAGCTACATCTACACAAGGAAGCTGACCCTCATAAACAATTAAAAAATAAACAGAATGAAATAAAAGTATAAAATTATTGCACTTGAATGAGGTCAATATGGTTTTATGGAGAAGGTAGAATAATATTGAACATTTTGAATCTGACCTAGTTCAGTATTGTTCAACCTTGCTCCATAAACCTTATATTGATCTAGTTTAAGAGCAGAAATTGATTTATGAAGTCATGATATTGGAATAGACTGGAACCTTTTTGCTATAGCTTTAGTTTCATTGAAATTTGTTACAGATTTTATCAAATCAAGAATTAAGAATCCAACACAATTTTTTAATTTAACAGTTACTTTTGATAAACATAAGCAAAACACCCATTTCCCTCAATATAAAATCTGACTGCACTCTGGTGATTTGAATGGCTATCATATTTTCCAAATGAAAATATGAAAGCTAACCAAATTAAGACATTGCAATATGTTTGTTTTTTTACTGAGCTGAATAGATGTTTTGCTAATCAATATAATAGAAAATTGAATGTCATGTGTATTATTGCAATTTATTGCAATTTAATGTTATCAGTGCATTGACTAAATATTTTTACCATAACACATTAAAAAGCATTTTTGAGTACTGTTAGGAGGAAATGGTTGGTAACAAAGTTGTATTAAGGACAGAAACCAAGAATAACATATATTATTTAAAGAAGTTGCATTCAAGACAGAAACCAAAAATAACATATACCGGTACAATTTTATTCCATTTACTTTTAAACATTGTTGAAACCTTAGATGTGTGTCTTAAAACAAATATTTAACAAAAAATATCAAAATGCTATTTTTAATTGCATATTTTTTTGCAAAATTGTAACATTTGTATTTTATATTTAAACCCACATATTTTTTTCCAAATTCATCATACAACAAAATCATAAGAAAAGGAATATTTGTAACTTTTGTCTTACTTTATTTAGTTAAATTAAAGAAACTAAAGAAAGAAAGGATGTCACCAGATTCAAGCCAAGAGGATGTAAGTCATATAAAAACATCTTAAGAAAACATGATAAATTATTAAGATATATTGGATAGTATTATATTGACCAGAAATGGTCATGTTGATTGAGGTGTAATTGGGGTCTAAATTTTTCAAGCTAGTATCAGCACTATGCATTAATATCTCAAAACGTCTTTCTTTGTCTTTAAATAAACACAGAAATGTCATGGATGTTTAGTAAAATAGTTTTAATGATATATTTTTAATTCCAGGAAATAGATCCTTCAATTTTAGAAGCCATCCTAGCTCATCGACGTCAAGAAGCTAGAGGAGAGAAAAAGCTGTCTCCTGAACAGGCTGACATCAAAAGAAAGAAATTATGGATCACAATTGCTAAGAAAGAAATACCAAAGGTAGTTTTTATACAAGAAATACCAACTAAGTTGTAAAAATTTTCCTATAATTTTACTATGTATACATGTATTCAAAATATGTTCAGCCAAACCTTAGCCTAAATTTTGTGATTATTCATAGACTTAGCAATTACAGGGTACCAGAAACACCTGTATAACACTTTAAAATATTTTAATTTTCTGTACATATTTTATGTGAGCTAAAATTTGAAAAAAGCTTTGAAAATTGCAGGCACAGAAACAGAAAGCAGCTGCAAGAAAAGAAATCTTACAGACACTGAAAAAGGTAAGTTTAAATATCTTTGTTACATAAGAAGGGCAAATTTCCAAAGTGGTGTTATCAGTTGGATGGCAAATCAAATTGAGAAGTCAGATTGTGATCAAATTTAATGCAACTTAAAGGTGTACCTTGCAAATGCAGTACCCACAATCATTGTCTTCATAGGCACAACCATCATTGGTAATGTACATTTAATTATCCCCTCTTCGAAGAAGATTGGTATACTAGTATACCCCTGTCTGTCCGTCCTTCTGTGTGCAACAAAGCTTTTGAAAACAGTTTTCTCAGCTTGAAATTTTATATGACCTTACCATGGGGTTCTATATTGCAAGTACAAACTTAGGTCTGTCACATATCTACATCCTGTTTGCTAACTCAGTCAGTTTTCAACATTAGTGGTCAATGGCTGAACGTTTTTGTTACATTTTTCTTAGCAATTACTTATTACTACCACTTAAAATTTTATAAGTTACCTTACCATGTGTTCCTATATTGCGAGTACCGATTTTAGGTCTGTAGCATATCTACTTCCTGTTTACTGACAGTCAATTCAATAAAGTGAATAGTGGGGGTATACTGAGTGAGCAGTAGCTCACAGGTTACTAGTTTCATTATGTTACTCACCCCCTGCCTTGTACCATATGTTCAATTATACCAAAATATTTTTTGTTTTCATGAATGTTAAAGAGATCCAATTGACCAATTAGATTTCCTGTTACAAATGTCCAAATTGTTTTTAGAGGTTAACCATGTAACAGCATCAGTATCACCTGGATCTTTATAAGACTTCATTTGCCAAACAACCTACAGAAACAACATTCTTATTTAATAAAATATGTGCTGTGTTATGTGTAATTTTAATTAAAACCTTTGGTATTAATGAAACCATTGGGTATGGATTTAGGCAATAATGAAATTAGCAGTGGTAACAGACTGTAACACACAATACACATATAAAAAAAAGCCTTGTTAAGATTTGTTTAGGAAAAAATTGGTGTTGAACAGACTGTTAAATGCTATATTTATTACATTTTTTTTTGTGGGGTTTAACTGTCAACCAAGGGAACTGCAGAATAAAGGGCATTATAGTTGTAGTTAATTGAAATAAATATTTCTTACTACAGGTGTCGCAGCAATGTATGAGAGAGGTCAGAAAGGCTGCCATACAGTCACAGAAGACTATGAAAGAAACACAGTCTAGAGCCAAAAGGCTTACTAGAGAAATGGTCACATATTGGAAAAGATTTGAGAAAGTTGAGAAAGAACATAGGAAACGTGCAGAGAAAGAAGCATTAGAACAAAGGAAAATGGATTTGGAATTGAGAGAGGTAAAGCATCACAGGTTTTAAGTATTTTCTGCTAATGGAACAGCTTTAGGAAGGCATAGCAGCTGACTGGTCATCTAACCATGTTAGGTGAAGTGTTTACACTTACTTTAATGTGCAAACAATTTAAAATCTGTCTCTTGGCCAGGGATC
This sequence comes from Limnoperna fortunei, assembly GCA_944474755.1. Taxonomy (NCBI): domain Eukaryota; kingdom Metazoa; phylum Mollusca; class Bivalvia; order Mytilida; family Modiolidae; genus Limnoperna; species Limnoperna fortunei. Next base: position 39,750,863 of record OX104113.1, read on the forward strand.
CTGTGTCTAGATGGGTATATTACACATTTTCAGTTCTGGACGTACCTTTTCAACATCTAATATGTCCCAGTAATTGTCAGTTTCAGTTATTATACGTGTACAAATTTCAGTCTTGACAAATCTGTCTCCAGTTTGTGATTAACTATTCTTACACATAATGATCAATATTTTAACCATTTCATCTGATTCTCCACTCGTAACAATCACTTCGGTAGAAAATATGCTTTAATTCGGATTTCTAAAACAAATACACACATCATTTTAATAATCATACTTTTAAACTAGATTATCTGATATACACTCAGATCTGACTAGAAACAGTTCAATTGTCAGTTTAACCTTATGGTTCAATTTAGTTTATTGTATTGTAATTTTCTAAATTAGAAATAATTAATTTGAATTGAATTTATTTGTATGAGTTAGATGCTTGGGTATACAATGAGAATATATTGGATCATTTTCTGAAGAAAATAACTATTTGTTTGTTAGTCAGTAAAGTTATTATAATCTGCAAGAGTACCATGATTAGCAAGACAAGGCACAAGTCTGTTTCAAGTGACAATTGTAGTCAGTCATACTTACTCCTGAAGACCAACTATACCACTGCTAATAAAGAATAACAAGAAATAACAGATGCTATATAATATATTTTTTGACAGGATTGTTCATCAAACAATGTAATTGTATGCAAGGGCTTATCTGGACTTGTCTGCAATATTGCATGAATTTTTTTTTGTTACCCAACATTTTCAAAAGTGATGAGGCCATAAGAAAACCCCACAAGTGTCCCTGCTTGTCTTGTTACACTACAGAGTAGTTAAAAATTGTTAAAATTTGTATATCAGTCTTTGTTGTTTTTCAGGCAAGGCGACAACAAAGAAAGCTAAATTTCTTAATCACCCAAACAGAACTATATGCTCATTTTATGGCCAAGAAAATGACAGGTGAATCAGAGGAACGCCAGGATGAAATATTGCACCAACTTGATGAAACAAAGCCTCAGGGTCATGTGACAGTTAGTGGAGTTGTTTTGACTGATTCTGCATGTGATGATTATGGTAAAGTATTGTCTTATTTAATTATATATAGCTTTGAATTTCTGGGTACTCAAAATAAAATAAATTTTCCAAACCTATTCACTAATTTCTAGTGAAAAAATACAACACTACAATTTATTGTTTGCCTTAATTTTTATCTCATCTGGTGTGAGTGTCGTCCATGTTATTCTCATCATTTTATGTCTGTCATCATCTGTGACCATAATCTTTTTCGCCAAAACCACATGACCAATTGTAACAAAACTGGCAGGATCGTTTATTGGGTGGTTTTTAGCAAAGTTTGATGTGTTGGTGTTGTACAAATATTTGTATTTGCTGCATGGGCTGTAAACTGCATGTAGGCTGCCTACTCCAGTTTAAAAACAACTTGCTCCCTAAGCTTGGGAAGGGTACATCAACACAATTATTGTCAAACAAAACATTTGTTAATGCAGCTGTGATGTCAAACACAAGTAACTGCATGTATTATTAATTAATTCAGATGTTACAAGGGAGACATCTGTACAATTTAATATGTCAGCTACCATTTACGGTGTGTTAAGATTTGCTTATTTAGATTCTTGTTTTAGAATGTTAAGTAGTTGGGTTCAACTTTGCTACATTTGTGTATATAAATTAAATCTTTGAAACAGTGGTTACCAAAAAAATCGATTTTTCTTAAATTTATTTCTATAGCTTATACTAGTTCCTGGTTTCTCCGAAGGGGACTACCCTTTTAGGTGGCACTCCATCCATCAGTCCGTTTTCTTGATTTTTTTTCTTAAGGCTTGCAGTTTTAGATATAGATATGGATATAATGTTTGGTATTTGAGTTAACCACCATGAGTTACAGATCCAGTTTGAATTTTGTTCTAGTCTTATGATTTTCGAAGAAATGTGTTTTTTTATCATGTATATTTTGGAAATTCCTATGTATTTGTTTACCTGAAATATAAAAGAAAGCATAAACTTTCTAAACTTAGATTTTGTTTTTTGCAGATAGTGACCGTATGAAAGAGTTAGCACTAAGGAATGCTGAAGATGCCTACTTGAAGCATCAAGCCAAGGTAAATATATCAGTAGATGGTACAAAAGTACTGGTATAATGTTGCATAATAAAATGTGTATCCTTAATTGGTACTTGTGGTAAAATCCTGTATAAACTATGACTGGCAGATTTTATGACTCGTGAAATATATGATGGAAATAATCGGAAGGACTCAAAAGGCAAATTGGTGTAGAATTAAAGCCTTCAAGCCCCAACCCTTCCTTCCTCTTTCCTCTTGTTAAAATGTTTTACTGTATCTGCTTAAATTAAATCTGGTGGTTAGAATTAAGATGTGTATTATATAATTTTTCTATAATATTGACACAATATTACAGAAGGTAAAACTTAGTCTTTATATATTTATAATATAATATAATATTTAATCTAATTTAATGAGTTAAAATTATTGGTAAGCTTAGTTTAGGGTGATCATAATGCTTTGACAGAAAATTGTATGTATAAATTAATGCTTTCTCTTCTTTCCAGAATTCTACATTTAAGATGGAACCTGTATCTAACAGTAAGTTGAAACAGAAATAAATAAGTTTATTGTTATATTTTCACAAGGAATAAATATTTATATTTACTTTTTAAATTAAAGATATAAATGTGCAAAAATTGTTATTAAATACATGCATAAAAATCAAAATACAAAACACTTACGAGCTTATACTAATGGCTGTCTCAATTTAACATGTGGTGTGCTGGGAAGGCACTTCTTAGATAGAATGACTCATTGAGTTAATTGTGATTTTTCCATTTTCCAATCGTAGCAGAAAGTAATTAGCACAAGCCACATATAGTGTCAATTTCTCAGTGCCATCCAATAGTGTCTAATATGCTTTTCGGTAAGAAACCCCTTTTTCACTTATTAACAAATATTATACATATTGGAATGTTGATCTTTCAGTGGAATCTTCCTTTGCAAATCCTTCGATCAGTACAGATGCAGACAGACCCCAACCTAGTATATTTGAAGGCACATTAAAGCCTTACCAGTTAAAGGTAAAAGTTAAAGTATTTTAAAAATATATTTGTTAGGAAAGTTGTAAAATTTGGAAGTTTTTTAAATGTTTATTTATAAATTCTTATGTTCAAAGAAACAGTGGGTAAGTAATCATAGACAAAAAAACATCTTTAAATTACTTTATTCAGGAAAGCATATTTTCAAATTTACTGGGTGTATTTTTTAGTACAGTAGAACTTCTATAACTCGAACTCGCTCGGGTTGCCAAAAATAGTTCGAGCGATCGGTAATTCGAGCCACCGAAGTTGGTCAACTTCCGGAAATTTATCTGTTCCGTACCTTGACAGTTTTTGTTTTATGTCGCTCGTTAATTTCCTACACGCAGAATGATTGTTTTCGAAACTAACATTCGTTTTAAATGTATGTAGATGTTTATTTAATGAATTTTGATGCGAATAAAGTTATTTTAGTTGTTATAATTTGTGAAATTTGAAATTTCATCTTCAGTTATTATTCACTTCCGTTGATTGTGCAAAAAACAGTTTGTGCACGGTATATCTGCCATTGCAGTTAAATTAAGTAAATAATTTCCGTGCAGTTTTTTTTATAAATTATCTTAGCTTTAATTTAACAATTGGTATTTTAATATCAATTAAACCGCAAATGTTAACAAAAGTCGTAAATGATTTTTAATTCGAATGGTTTCCTTTTGATTTTATAATCCGCTTGGTACCGTTAATATCTTTAATTACAAAACAATAAACGCCTAATTTGCATGTTAAAACCAATCACCAGTCATGATATAATTATTATCTGCTATTTTGTTTAAATTGACATACCTGTACTGATTGTTATGGCTTCTGTTATCAACGTCCTTTGTACCGAAGTTAATTACTTCGCACCGAGTCTTATAATTTTAGTTCGAGTTATTGATGGTGACTTACATGAATTTACTATCAAAGGGACCTATAAACGAGTTCGAGTTTTCGAGAAATCGGTGTTCGAAAAACCGGGGTTTTTTGTACAAACATATATAGAAATGAATAACGGGACTTTAAAAACAGTTCGAGAAATCGGTGGTGTTCGAGCTACCGAAGTTTGACTGTATTTGAATTATTTAATATGATAAATCTTTTATTTGTTCAGCTGATACATTTAAAATTGTATAAATGATGTCTTATGTCAGTCCTATTTTCCTGCAGGGAATGAATTGGTTAGCCAACTTATATGATCAAGGAATTAATGGTATCCTGGCTGATGAAATGGGACTTGGGAAAACTGTACAGAGTATAGCATTTCTTGGTCATCTAGCTGAGGTTTGATGTTTTATCTATTTAAGAAAATTATTTTCATATTGGGGTTTCATTAGGGCTTTCAAAGGAAAAATATACCTGTCTAGGGTTGAGGTGGGGTGTCAGTACACCACAGACAGTTTGTAATACTACCACATAATTGTTACTGTTAGAGAAGTGCTTTCAACAATAATTCAAAATTAATACATTTGAACATTTCTTCCAAATTTAATAGAATAAACAAATAAATTTACTTCTCAAAGTTCCATGCTTATAATACATTAGACTATGAAATTGTTGTAAATTTTTTATTTTTCAATTTATTCGTTTTCTTTAAGTGCCAATGAATCTGTGAACTGTCTCATCATAACTCCAGCTTCTTAATTATTGTATACATTTATTTATTTTCATACAGGGTCAAGGAATCTGGGGACCATTTCTTATCATTGCTCCAGCCTCAACATTACATAACTGGCAACAGGAATGCTCCAGATTTTGTCCAAGATTTAAGGTTTGCATATTCAGAGCTGTTTTTCATACAGATTGAGACAATTTTATGTAAATCAACAAATTTGTTGTGTTACTGTTATTAACAAAAAGGATATTTTATAAAGACATAATTAAACATATTATTTGGTTACAATAATGTATGGAATATTTAGGGATAATGTATTCTTAATGTACACTTTATGAATTGATGTACATAATAGTGTTTAAGTAACGATGTGTATTATCTTTTTTGTTTTACATATTCATTTTTAATTTCATACTTTTGTTATACATGTATATTCATTACTTTATAGGTTGTGCCATATTGGGGAAATTCACAGGACAGAAGAATTTTACGTAAATTTTGGGATTCCCAGAATTTACACCAGGAAGAGGCATCATTCCATGTTGTGATTACAAGTTATCAGCTGGTCATTCAAGATGTCAAGTATTTCCAAAGGATAAAATGGCAGTATATGATATTAGATGAAGCTCAAGCTATTAAAAGTAGTAGTAGGTGTGTCCAGAATACTTGAGACATATTTGTAGAAGAATTAATAAAAATACTCTAACTTTCCTTAAATATAGACAATGTTAATTACAAACACATTAACAATAATTATACCCCCGCTTTGAAGAAGAGGGGTATACTGTATTACCCTTGTCCGTCCGTAACAAAAATTTTCGTCGCAGTTTTCTAAGCAACTATAGCATGTAGAAGCCTGATATTTTGTATATTGCTTTATTCTATAGTGCCAGATGGTGTTACAGTGATTTCATGCTTCTTGGTCATCTACTTCCTGTTTACCGAATACTTAGATTTTTACACATAATTGACATACCTGCAAAATTTCCATCCCAGTTTTATAAGCAACTACCGTAAAACGGTGCGTATAGTCCGCATTTACGTATTGTCCGCACCCCTTCCTTGGACTAGAAAATTGCGGAAAAATTCTTATATGCATGTACGATCCGCACGTACAAGTTTTCACAAAACGTCTCGATGAAGACATCCAAGTCCAACTTGGCCGCGCTTCTTAACAAGTTTTTACATTAATATGAAATTTATTCTCTTTTTAAATATCATTTATGTTTATACTTTTATTAATTTCAAGTGATTGTAGTAAATTAAATTAAAAATAGAGCATTCTCATATCGTCTATTTTGATCGTTGTTCAAACGGAAAATCACACATTTCGAAACCAAAACAATTTGTCAACTTTGATTCATCAACGAAACAATGAAAACAAAAAGATAACACGTTTTATTTTAATCCCTGAATGATTGCAATCAAAACATCGATCTTCAAACACATGAGGTTACATAACGACGCCATTTGCATTTTACGCAATACAGGTTACACATCTACTATTTTCGTATCTGTTTTAATTTTTATTCATCGTATAGAATTAATATAATATTACTAAAAATAAAATAATTTAAGTAAAAATTAATATCATAATAACGTATACATATGGCAGTTTGTAAAAGAATTATGTTAGAATAGTACGAAAATACCGCGTATGACACTACAACAAAATGGCGACCGCCATTGACAACAATCAACGGGACGAAAAAAAACCCGATCGAGTCTGTATTTATGTATAATCCGCACCATTCCTTTCCAACTAAAATTAAAAGAAAAAAACTGCGGACAATACGACCCTTATTACGGTATAGGTTGCAAAAGCCTGATATTTTGTATATTGCTTTATCCTATAGTACCATATGGTGTAAATCAATTTAATGCTCTTTTGTCATATACTTCCTGTTTACGGAATACTGAGATTTTTACATATAGTTGACATAATTTCAAAAATTTTTTTACAGCAGAGGTAACACTAGAGAGAATTAGCTCACAGTCCACACTTGTTCAAAAAAATAATTGACTGCTTGATTTATCATGTCATATTTTATCAAACTGAAAATATCTTGATTTGTTATACAATTATGAAAAATCTCAAAGGCACTAAAATAGTTGCTGTGGCACAAAATGTCAATTGTTATTTTATTTATTTATTTTTTTTTTAAATAATGATTTTAAAACTATTTTTTGCGACATTTTAACCTTCACTGCCGTCTTTATTAAAGGTATATACACCAATCAAGAATATGCCTTAAATAAAGATGGCAGTCAGTGGCGTAGCCACGAATTTTAAAGCTGTAAGCAGGGGGTTTGGGGGGGTGTCAGCCCCCCAGAAGCTGAACAGAATTTGGAAGTCGAAGGATGACTTTGGCCTTCTCCAGGCACTTTTACCCACACATTTCGCTATTGAAGTAATGATTAAAAATGCACAAAAACATGAATATCAGATAGTAAGTTATCACAGCCAGCTTTGATTTTTTTAGGTTTTTTTTTCTTTTTTTTCTTTTTTCTCTCTTTTTTTCTTTTTTTTTTTCATTTTTTATTTTTTTTTTTAATTTTTTTTTTATTTTTTAAAACTTTTTAAACAGTTATCTGAGAGTTATCTTCAAGACATTGGTGCAAACAGGGACCATTCATATAGGGTCCCCTGGCGAAAATACAACTGGGTATACTCAAGAAGTCTGAGTCTGAGTATATAAAAAAACTCCACTAGTGATAACACAAAGAAGATCGACGAGAAAGTCAGAACAACCCCAAATCTTGATCACTGACTTGAAACACAACCATTCAATCTACTTCAAACTGTAATAATCGACCAGCTTAATAAGGGAACAGAAGATGGATTTTGCGGTTACCATCTGATGCAAAAGTATTGATGGCTTCATCAAAATCTATTTGGATTTCTGGATGCACATGCATCAGTGACAAGCCATTCAACCTGTCCTCTACCATCGTCGACCGAAGATAGGTTTTAACACGTTTCAGTGCACTGAAGGACCGCTCCGCTGTTGCAGAAGTGACTGGCATGGACAGGAGAATCTTAACAGCTGTGTGAATGTTTGGATACAGCTCAGGATTAGCATGTTGGAGGGTTTCAATCAAAGATCTAGGCTTCTCATTGATATTATCCCACTTGCACCTCCATCTGACCAACTCCGTTCGAGATGTTGCTAATTTACCTTCTGACAAGTCCGCAGCAAATGGAGCAAAAACACTGGCTTCCATATCAGGAGTTAGCAAATTAAGTCTGGATGGAATCAGGTACTGGGCAAGGAACCTGTCTTTGGGAACTATGATCCTCTCTTCGATTTCATTGGCCATATGATCGAGCATGGGGTAGAATAGGGACCTTCTCCAGTACTGTTCAGGTGTGTCCGCTGGGGTATTGGTTCTATGTTGTTGTCTACCTGCCGTTCTAGGTTTAGAAGGTTGTACATCTTGTTTCCTGGCAAGCGTTAGGATTTCTGTATAAAGTTGTTGCCAAATATTGTCGTCCTGCCTGATTCTTCTGAAGCTTTCGACGACAGTTTTTGCCTCCGATGCAGACTCAACGAGGTCAAGAGTGGGTCGCTGTAGCAAGTTTGAAAGAGCTAAACTGTACTGCAAAACATGCTCTGCTACAATAAGAGCAACCATGAACCCAAAATCTTGAATAGCAAGTTTCAATTGTTTTGCATTTTTATCACCATCTGTCGCTAGGTCATCTAAGGTGTCAACAATGATGGAATGTGCTGACTTGAATGTGTTTAAAGCGTCGGCCCTACTAGACCATCTAGTCTCACACATACCCTTGATTTTTCGGCGACCATCAAGCACCTCTCTTTGTTCTGCATCAGCCTGTTCCAGCATTGTTTTAAACCTTCCTGTTCGCTTTGAAGAATAACTAAAAGCAAACGAAACATCCTTTACTATATCAACGGCATTTCGGATGATTGGGAGTTGACACGATTTGACCACAGCCAAATTCAAGCAGTGTGCATAGCAATGTACATAATGGGCTTCTGGGATTTCTGCTTGAATACGGGTTCTAACCCCAGAAAGTTTACCCGCCATATTAGCAGCCCCGTCATACCCCTGTCCCCTCATAGCCTGTGTGACTATTCCATACTCGTTGAGTTTTCCCATAATGGTTGCCGCAAGAGCTTCTCCGGTTGTAGAACTGGCTTCAGCAAATCCGACAAATCCCTCTTTTACTTTCAATACCCCATCTGTATCAGTATCGACATAACGCGACCTGCTCAATGGTTGACACGTCTGTGGTTTCGTCAGCAATGATACTGAAACAGTTAGCAGCATTGCACTCCTGGACAATACGTCGCTGTATTTGATCGCCACAAATACTGATCAGCTCATTTTGGATTTGGGGTGATAAATATCTGGCATTTGGGGGACTATTCTGTAGATGATCAGCTAAAATCTTATCAGTTTCAGCTCTAAATTTGATCAAAGCGATAAAATTACTCTTGTCTTCCGTATGACCACGGAGGGGAATATTCTGTTTTCCACACAGGTAGATAGTCTTCAAGATGCTCTTTAGAATATCCCGATTTCTCGAAATTTTATGCTGGAAAGAGGTACTCAGCATAGAAATGACATCTTCCTTTTTGCCCTCAGCGACGGCCACAAAATTTTCGCTTTTTTCCACACAATTTCCATGCCCAGATTGCTTCAAGTGACGTTTGATTAAAGTCCCCATGTTTGCCCAGTCATTCACAGGGTCACGAACAAATGCATGTTCATCACTGTTGAACAGCACACAATATAAACAATAAAGACCATCTTCAGATTGTGAATATCTGAGCCAAGGGAATTTCTCTAGCCATGATCTGGTAAATGCCCTATTTACCCCTCGAATCTTTCTAAGGGGAAAAACAAACGATGTCGGAACGAGCCAATTATTCTTTAATAAGAAAAGCTTTTGTTTGTCATCAACAGTTGTTTTATGCAATGCAATATCAAATGTTGTAGGCTGGGTAGATTTGGACTCCAATATGGGTGGGCTAACAGAAGCAGCATTGCTATCTGGATCAGCGATGCTCTGTTCAAGATGGGCAGACCCTGATTCAAATGTGGGCGGATTAATAGGTACAACATCGCTGCACTGAGCATCACCTTGAGCAAGACTGACGGACTCTGGTGATTTTTGTTTTTCTACGGGATGTTCATCAATACTTGTAGAGGGAGCCGCAGATGAGACATTTTGCGGTTTCGAAAAATATTTCGTCACTTTACTTTGTCCCTTGTCTATTTCGGAAGACTTACTCCTCTTCATTTTAATTGATCTGCTTGCTACTGATTTATGTAAACTTATTATTATTTTATGAAATGCTACGGTAGCACGAATAAATCGTGAATAATTCACTCAATGTGAATGATAGCCGGATTGCTTAATCAAACTGTTCAAGATTTATAAAGGACGCAGGTTAAAATCGTGACGTCATGAGTCAAGAAGTAAATTAAACGCAGTTACTTTTGGGGCACCAACAGGGTAACTCCTCATGTCGCATTTTAAAAGCTATATTTTCGGGGAGGTCGCAAGTCGTTTTTGGCATACAATGTAGGTCGATTTTTGATTAATCGTAATTCAAGATCAAACGAGATGTTGAACAGTATACACAAATAATGTAGTAATAACTATAATTATGTTAAATGTTTAACTTTGTGCGTCCATTGATTTGATCTTGAACTTCATATATTCATAAACCCAGAAAAATGCAAATACGAAAAAAAAAAAATTGCCAAAATTATTTGTAAGCACATGCTTACAGTGCTAATAAACAGCTACGCCACTGGCAGTGAGCATAGGAATGTCAACAAAATAATTAGTTTTTAGATATAAATTATCATATAGTTCTTAAGACCAATTATCCCTAAGCACCAAAAATAACTGGGACATGACATGTCTCAGATTTTGCTGATTTTAATTTCATAAGTTGCAATTGACCATTGGATCATAAAAATGATAACTGTTTGTTATGATTGACCACGGTTGCCATGGTAACTGAGGCGGTCATTTTTTTATCATTTCTCATACTGCGAAATAGCCTATATTCAATTCCCAATTTGTTATTCAAAAATCAATGCATATTCTATATAATGTTTTATTTGCTTAATTCAATACCTCATTGACAATATTCAAAACAGTTTCAAGACTAAACATAAATGTGTAGTCAGAACGAGGCTATCCAATATGTCAAGAAATCATGCATTTTTTCTGGAATTTTTCTACTAAAAAATTACCATTTTTGCCACTTTACTGACTCCATTTTCAGGAAATGCACCAATCACAAATACTCATCATGAATATAATTACATAAATTGATGATTAATATTCAAAACTTATAAAAATCTCAATGGGGTAACAAAAGATGTCTATAGAAAACACTGTCAAAGATGGTTACCATGGTAACTTGTGAAAAAAAGCCATTTTTGTATTGTTCAATATTTCCATGAAACTAACGTTTCTCTTAGGAATAAATTAAATCATCCTTAATTACTATTTTTAACAGACATCCTATAAACTTAAAATGACATTGAAATCATTTCAGGGTACAGTGTCTCAAGGTCAAGGTCAACTAAAAATTGAACTTTCAGATATGAAAATCTCAAAGCAAAATCAATTTTAAGTGACCTTGAGAACAACACAAGTGACCTTGAAAGTTTTCTAAGGTCATACTATGTTGAAAAGATCTTTTTAGGGAAATATGATGACAACAATTGTTATCTTGGCTCATATTAGAAGTATGGTCATACATGTATTTAAATATCGAAAAATTGCTGTTTTTGTTTTATTACCATGGTAACCAACTTTAACAGTGTTTTTTTAAAGACATTTTTCTTACCCCATTGAGATTTTTAAATTTTTGAATATTAATCATCAATCTATGTAATTATATTCATGATGATTATTTGTGATTGGTGCATTTTCTGAAAATGGAGCCAGAAAAGTGTCAAAAATGGTAATATTTGTTACCAAAAATTATAGAGAATAATGCACTATTTCTTTACATGTTCAATAGTCTCAGTCTGATCACACATATACTTAAAGTGTTGTAACTGTTTTGAATATTGTCAATGAGATATTGAATTAAGCAAATAAAGAAATTCTATTGAATATGAATCGATTTTCCCCTGAAAAATTGGGATTTGAATATTGCCCTTTTCACTGTATTTTAATCGGCCCAAAATGGCCGCCACCGTTACCATGGCAACCGAAGTCAAATCATAACAAACAATAATTATTTTGTGGTCCAATGGTCAATTTCAACTTATAAAATGAAAGTCAGCTAAATCTGAGACATGTCATGTCTCACCCTATATGGAAATCCTTTGATCCTTATGGAGAATTTTTTAAAAAATTGTGATTTAATATATGAGTTCACCTCTTTAATTTTATTTCAGTGTCCGATGGAAAATACTACTTGGTTTTAACTGTAGGAACAGATTGTTGTTGACTGGAACACCAATTCAGAACAGTATGGCTGAGGTAAATATATTGCCATGCAACTCTCTTGTGTTGTTAAAAATTATATTAAACATTTTCTGTTAATGTTCCACCAACAAAAGTTTGTGCACATTAGATTTTTTGGTCCATTTCACAGTTTTACCATTCTTTTGAAGCTTTTTTTATGAAGAAGACTTCACATCTTCATGAATCTTGGTACTCAGTTACAGCACAATAAGATCTCTTTAATGGCAAAATTTTGGTACTCTATGCCTAATATTGCATGCTTGAGTTTTACTTACAGAAAATGGGAGTGTTTACCAATATGTGCTAAGGACATCAGTGTCGAAGAGACACATTTTCTTATAATCTTGGTTTTTTCCAAAATACAAGTTACATCTTGGCTAAACTCATTTTTTCTTTTCAGTTGTGGGCCTTGTTACATTTTATAATGCCAACAATGTTTGATTCTCATGAAGAATTTACTGAATGGTTTTCAAAAGACATAGAAAGTCATGCAGAGAAGCAGTCTGGGATTGATGAAAGTGAGTACAGTATTATATATAATGCAAAGGTTAATATCCAATCAAACTGGGAAATCTGGAATATTTGAGGGATAAATATTTCCCATGAATTAAAAAATCCAACAAATAATGTAATTAGGAAATATAATAAGATAAACTCCCCTAAGATTTCTTTAAAACTGCAAAAATTTTATTCATCATTGTAAGTTGCAGTCGAACTAAAGTTACAGTTGTCAGAAAAGAAATGGCTTAATTAATGACTTGTAATTGATTACCTGCCAGCTGTTTATTTAGGCAGGGTGTACTTGACTCCAATCTTAATTAACATAGATTGCCAGTTTTCCTACTGCAGGTAGGGGTTTTCTCCTGGTACTCTGGCTTCCTCCCCCAATAAAAACTGGATGCCTTATAGAGCTGAAAAATTGCTGACAGTGGCGTTAAACCCCAAACAAACAGCTATTTATTACAAATTCTATTAGAATGTAAGGTTCTTACAATCAATATTTTTTTCTTAAAAGTTTAGTAAAATACTTAACACCCTATCACCTATAAAGTGCCGTCTAAGACGTTCTAGTCCATTTGTCCAGCACAGCTTTGATTACTTGCTCAAACAGAAACATTTTGTTTGCATGGGGATATTGGAGTGTGTTTCTTTCTAAAAAATATGTTTTCAAATAAAATTAAATGTTATGATTGATGAAATATTGTTATTTTCTAATTTTTTTTCTATAGACCAGTTAACCAGACTGAGAATGATACTTCAACCTTTCATGTTACGGAGAGTGAAAAAAGATGTTGAAAATGAATTGTCTGATAAGGTATATACATTCACCATACATGTTTTATTTTGGTGTTTTGGATGTGAGAGCATTAACTTCATTAAAAAATCCTGTACATTCATGTATATTTATATTGCATTTTTATTCAAAATATTTCATATTTAAATTGTGACTTGTTTAAATATTAGAGCTGTTTTCATAGTTTGTGATTTTTTTCCCCTCTGCTTGCAGATAGAGATTTTAGTATACTGTCCTCTTACAACCAGACAGAAGCTGTTATATCAAGGAATCAAAAACAAAATATCAATAGAGGATCTCCTTAGTAGTGCCTCATCCTCCTCATCGGCCCAAAATACTGCCAGCAGTCTGATGAATCTTGTAATGCAGTTCAGAAAGGTAATCCTTCTCATCTGCCCATAATCCCAAAATACTACCATTAGTCTGGTAAATCTTGTAATACAGTTCAGAAAGGTACACAATTATTTAAAGCTTCTGAATAGTGTGATTGCAAAAGAAACTGTATTCTCTATTTGATCTGGTAACCAGTTAACAGAGGAGTAATTTTGGATTATGTATTACATTTGCAGCAATAACTTAAGTTATTTGCCAGATACATACAAATATAAGACAGTTGGTTTTTAGTTGTGGCTTTTTCACTTGAGAAAGTGACTACCAAAAACCAGTTGCCTTATAGTTTGTTTATCCCTAATTTATAGCCAGCATGAAATCTTTCTGAAATCCATAAAATAGTTCAGACAAAATCAAAATCAATCTGTTAAATCAACAATTTTCAAGGGATTATTTTGTCAGAGTGATCTGGTAAAAAACATCATGCTTGCCAGGTAATGAACTGACTACTTGTATCAGGATTAGTATGCTATTATAAGCATTATAAATCAGCACATGTCAAAGAAAAATTATGCAAATTGGAGATAAAATTTAAAAAATATATATAATAAATACTGTTCTTGATTTACAACCTATAGCAACAGAAATTGTTTTATATTTGTTGTTAATTTTTAAAATCAATTGTTTTTTCCTCAAGGTTTGCAACCATTCAGAGTTGTTTGAAAGAAGAGAAGTGAAGTCTCCTTTCTTTATGCCGAGAGAGCCATATACAGTGCCAAAGCATGTTTACAGAAATTGTACGTTTTTTTTTTAAATTTTAACAACAAATGTTTTATTGTTTGATATATAAACTATATTCACTTTTTGTCTCGCCTGCGACGAAAGTCGCTGGAGGCGAGACATATGTATGGGATTCCGGCCGCGGCGGCGTAAACACTTGACATCTTGCTTCATATAAGTGTAAGCCCAAGCCCTAGGTCCATCAAATTTGGTCCAGAGGTAGCTTATGATGAGTACTTGCCAGTCAGTCACCTGTCACCTGACCTTGACCTCAATTTCACGGTCCAGCGACTACGTTAAAGTTTTTGGGTTACGACAGTTCCTCTGTAACTACGCATGGTAGGATGACAATATTTGGTGTATAGGTTGCTGATGACAAGTACATGACTGTCTGGTAGTTGTCACCTGACCTTGACCTCAATTTCACGGTCCAGTGACTACGTTAAAGTTTTTGGGTTACGACAGTTCCTCTGTAACCACGCATGGTAGGATGACAGTATTTGGTATATAGGTTGCTGATGAATAGTACATGACTGTCTGGTAGGTGCCACCTGACCTTGACCTCATTTTCACGGTCCAGCGACTACGTTAAAGTTTTTGGGTTACGACAGTTCCTCTGTAACCACGCATGGTAGGATGACAATATTTGGTATATAGGTTGCTAATGAATAGTACATGACTGTCTGGTAGTTGTCACCTGACCTTGACCTCAATTTCACAGTCCAGTGACTACGTTAAAGTTTTTGGGTTACGGCAGTTTCTCTGTTACCATGCATGGTAGGATGACAATATTTGGTATATAGGTTGCTGATGACTAGTACATAACTGTCTGGTAGGTGTCACCTGACCTTGACCTCTATTTCACGGTCCAGTGACTACGTTAAAGTTTTTGGGTTACGGCAGTTTCTCTGTAACTATGCATGGTAGGATGACAATATTTGGTATATAGGTTGCTGATGAATAGTACATGACTGTCTGGTAGGTGCCACCTGACCTTGACCTCAATTTCACGGTCCAGCGACTACGTTAAAGTTTTTGGGTTACGGCAGTTCCTCTGTAACCATGCATGGTAGGATTACAATATTTGGTATATAGGTTGCTGATGAATATTACATGACTGTCTGGTAGGTGTCACCTGACCTTGACCTCAATTTCACGGTCCAGTGACTACGTTAAAGTTTTTGTATAAGGACAGTTGCTCTGTAACTATGCATGGTATGGTGACAATATTTGGTATACAGGCCGCTGCTGATATTTAATGCTATTTACGTAATGCTTATGACAAAATTTATTGTCGCTACTGATGCGGAATGCAGGCGAGACGTTTTTCTGTGTCCACACTTGTTAAAATATGTAATAAGTATTGCAAAATTGGTTTAAAATAATTTTGATTTAAATAAACAGACACCTTGTTTTTCAGATTAATATTTTTCAATTGATATTATAGTAAAATACATGTCAAGTTTATTTGTATTGGGATATGGAATTCTGAGATCGTCTATATGTAGGATGCATTTCTGTATCAATAATTATGTGTCCAACACTTCGGGGGGGTGGGGGGAGTCATATGGGGGCTTTTTCTGGTTCATTTGTGAAATGCCTTTTCACCTGGATTGGGAAATTTTATCAACCTTTTATTTTCTATGAAAATCATCAAAAGCTTTTTGAAACCTCTATTAAAGATATGATTATATAAACAAAACAAGAAATAATTGGACACACTGCAGGGGTTAAAATAACATGATTTTGTCGTCTTATTGACAATATAGTAGTTTTACCACTCTAAGATGCAGCCTTTTGGGGCTTGGCCCTGGGTTTCAATACTACTATTAGCAGGAGTAGGAGTAAGACTGTTTAAAGTAAAGTAATATTGATTATAAGTAGGTTAGCACATACATATCTATAAACATAAGCTCTCAAGAGCTTTAAGGAAGAAGAACAAGTTGAATTTCCCATAGGGAATTTATAAATGGGAATGACAAACATCCTCTTTGTTGGATGGGACAAGTATTAGTTAGACTTGGAGTACTGCCACCAGACTCATTTAAATTGTTTACAACATGGTCATTGTCGTTAATCAGTTTCATCCTTTTGGCAAATTAAAAATATGCATCAGTTTTATTTCAAATCGACTCTTTACAATTTTGGAATAATATTTCCCATTTTGATACGCCATTGTACAAACTTAAATTTGTAGGTCTAATTCCTGTATCAATAAAGCGCATTGATGACTGAAACATGTGGTTATTTAAACGTTCTTATAACGTGGAACGGTTCGGAAAAGAAGTGAAATTATTCCTGATTTTACCAATCTCGAAAAACTTGCATTGATTGGGAATATCTTGGCGATTTGGGAAAAAATGATGATTTTTCTCATTGGGAATGGAGCTGAATAACGGCCCTATAAAACCCCCTGAAAAACCCTGCATATTGTTTTTATCCTGTCTGTCACAAAGTTATTCCACTCAACTCCTCTGAAACTATTCAAACAAATTTTATGAAACTTGTTATGTAACAAGTACACCATATGTAGTTGTGCATATTATCAGGGAAATTCTACAGGGTGTACTCGACTCCAATTTTAATTGGCAAGGATTGCCAGTTTTCCTACGGCAGGTCGGGTTTTCTCCCGGTACTCCGGCTTGATATAGCTGAAAAATTGCTGAAAGTGGCGTTAAACACCATCAAACAAACAAACAAAACAAAACACCATCAAACAAACAAACAAACAAAACAGGGAAATTTTGATCCCCAAAATTTTGTGGGAGTTATAGCCCTTTGAACTTTCCAAAAATTCTCATAAATCATGGTTTCCGCTCAACTCCTCTGAAACTTCTTAACTAAATTTTATGAAACATTGTACATAGCAAGTACACTACATCTAGTTTTGCATATTTTCAGGAAATTATCCTCACAATTTTGTGGGAGTTATGACTCTTTGAACTTGTAATATTTCCACAAATTCCTCACAAATCATGGTTTCCACTCAACTCCTCTGAAACTACAGCACCAAATTGTACGAAACTTGGTATGTAGCAAGTACACCATATTTTGTTGTGCATATTACCATGGAATTTATATCCTCAAAATTGGGCGTGGGAGTTATGGGACTTTGCTGAAAATCCACATGCTGTAATGGGGGGAGACGTTTTTATATGCAAAAACAAACTTTTAATTTAATTTCGTTTGCATGATCTGATAAAGTTACATAGAATTACAATATACATTGTTGTAGGTATCCAAGACTTAAATGTGTCCAGTAAACAGAAGATTCTGTATAACCTGTTCTATGTGTTTTCTCCAGAAAATATCCACCAGTCTATGTGTTCACAGTGTTCAGGTAAGTTTAAAATTATTTGTTTGTGTTTCTGCAACTTGAAGATTTACAAATATATAATAAAATATAACCACAGTTTTCAAATCAATTGTTTTTATTTTTTTTATTTTTTGCATAGCTACCCTGGATGTTTTTTATTATCCCCGTATCAGTGTTATTCCTGGAATTTGATTGGTCAATTACACATCGTTACAAAACTAATATACCGGGGCGTTGCTAGGTCATTTACCCGGGTGTTGCTAACCGTTAGTTTCACAATAGTACGTAAGATGCGTTAATATTAGAAATGGTAATTAATTTCAATCAAACTTTATTCAATAATGAAGATAATGTTACATTAACGTCCATCATTGCGCTGACAATGTACCTAAAAATCCACCAATTCAAACAAAAACCGGGGATAAATTCGTTATACACGTTCATATCCGTAGATATGGAGATTTTAACACCTGAAATGCCCCAAGTACGCTCCCTATGACTATGTATCATGGTTTATACTGGGTACACCACCTACCTCCTCCAATAAAAACAGGAAACCATAATATAGCTAAAAGTTGAAAAAAAAACCCATTCAAACAAACAATCACTCCAACCACATGTTTGCTGTTGAGAGGTACAAAACTTAAAGTTTCTAGAAATGGAAAAAATTTGTTATTTTCCAGCTAAATGGCTTCTAACTACAGCCTAATCCTATAGAAATATTTATCATATGATACAAGTTTGTTCTGTATAAATTTTGAAATTATTGCATGGCAGTGACCCTCCAAAATGTGAGTCCTTATTTTTGTGTATCTAAAAAAAGCAAAGCATACAGTATACAGAATACATGTATCAAATTGTTAAGCTTTCATTACATGTTTGTTGTCTGTGTTGTCTATAGGTAAGATCTCGACATCAAACAGAATACACATTTCATTTCATTTATGTGTAATTAGGGATCTAGAAATGTATAAAAGTATGTTTTGTTGTTTCTTTACTTGCTTGACCCTTGGGAATGTAGATACTTTTGGATCATTGTGTCTGTACTTGTGTAGTTAAGTTGAGAGGGTTTCAGGATATTTAAATGGAAAATAATTTGACATTGAATTTTCTGTAAAGTTACCATGTTGTTGTTTTTTTATACATGTAATCATAATTCAAAATAAAAAAAACAGTGGTTTCAGAGCTTTTGTGAGAGGATGAGCACTGAAATTTCAAATGTTCTAATAGAATGCACCAAAAGGAGAATAATAAAGCACCAAAAATTAATTTATAAAATTCTGTTCAATGAAGTTTTCGTAACTTTTTATATAATATCAAGCAATTGATATAAACATTTTAGTGATGGAAAGAAAACACCTGTTGAAAATTAACTTACCCTAATAAATTTAAATATGAAAAATGGCAATGGTCAGGCTTTACAAATGTTATTTAAGCAATCTAAGTTGAGATTGAACAATTATTTAATAGACTGCATTCTTTCAATTTTCTTGTCTAATTAAACATTATATGAATTAGCACACACAAATTTTGACATGTAAATAAGGTCCATATCTTTGGTAAAATCATTTAATAAAAACTGTAATTCATTTCACATATTGATATGCTAGATGGGAAATAAATTTAAAAACTAGCATTTAAGTGCCCTAGGTAATGTAATACTTTATAGATCACACCTGTGTGCAAGTTGAGACACTTAAAACAATGGAGTAACGAAAGTAGAATTGCGATGTTTAATTATTGTTATTAGGTTGATTTCATTATTAATAATAACACAAAAATATTTTTAAAAGTTTTCTTACACCTCTGTGATTCATAAATTCTTCGATGTTAATTTCCAGAGTTATAAACTGTTTCAGATAGTTTTGTCCTGTTTATTTCAGATACCAGTGTAAATAGTTTATTTTCATTTACAAAGTTTGTTGATATATCACCAAAAGAACTGCATAATTATATGTTTGGGGGATTGCTTGTAAGGTATGTAATATTGTTTCCTAGCTTGTTATGTAACAGTCAAATCACTTTTGTAATTAGTTTTATAGCATTGGACAATGTATCTTTTCTGAAAAATATTAATAACAAAGTTAAATTCAATTTCTCAAAAAATGTAATTTTTCTGTCACCATTACTAACAACAAAAAAATCCAATGAAATTTGTTTTTAACAAGCTCAGTATTATAGTTCTACATTGTTAATAACTAGTTATTATTTGTATGTGCAGTTTTGGTATATAGGAATATTGTTAACAATTTTTTTAATTTGTAACAGGTGGTTAGGAATTTTTCTAATGATGAAGATGGCTTACAGCATACACCATGAGAGGACCTGGCATACAGAAAAACCTAGGTTTGTATTCTAAACCCTGTGGAAGTAGTACAAATTTTCAATTTGTATTTGATAACATATCTATTTATTTATGCATCTAGAATTATTAAGGTACTGTAGGTACTGTAGCTTCCTCCCCCCAATAAAAACTGGATGTCATTATATAGCTGAAAAATTAATGAAATTTGTGTTAAACAACATTAAGACAATCAAACAAACTAGAACTAGTTAGGGACATCCTTGAACTATAGGTCAAGTTTACAGGAGTTCAGATGTTATTTAGGCTGTCTATTCTGGCTATTATTACACTTCTACGAAATACTTATCATTGATCATTATGATTTCAGTAAGTATATGAACAGAAGGAGTTTGTTACTTTATACAGACAGACCCACATCTTTCTCAAATGTACATAGCAGTACTGTGCTCACTGACCTTGTTTTTACAAGTTTTACCTCAAATTTCTTTGGATATGAGGACCATACACTTCACTGTATGAAGGAAACTCAGGAACATTGTAAAATTCGACACAGAAATCATCGGAAGAAGAATCCATTTAGTCCTCCACACTCCCCAACAAAGGTAGGTATAATATGTATTATTATGGGATTTTTTTATTCAGTTTCTTTAAACATTATTTTCTCTGTTGAGTTCTTAGGAAAACTAATTTAAAAGTAAAATGTTTTCTCTGCAACAAATGCTTTGATCATATACCGTTTATGATTTACTAGGTCATTCTTTGTTAGAGTATTTAGTTTTAAATGTGTTGTGTGCTGTCACATGAATACACATTACTGTAAACAGTTAATATCTTTATGTAGTGTTACCATTAAATTTTTTTTATTTTATGCACATTATTCTGTTTCAGAGTCCCAGTCAGCACCATCCTTTACACCATACCCATCATGACATTCCACATCACCATAGATACAGACCACCCAGAGTACTGCATTGTCAGCCAACAGAATTGCCACCATACTTATATTACTCTATACCAAAGGTATGTGCATTATTTAATTATTTGATTTATAGAAAATTCTTTAACACATTTTTCGGTTCCAAATATAATTTACCATGAGTTACCACTTTTAGACATTTTGACCTAACAAGTGTTTTAAAAACATCAGTCATGATTGGTCTAATAAATATTAACAGGTTAAGTTGTTGACAAATATTCTTCATATCAAAACACACAATGGAAGTAAGGTTATGGACTCCGAACCCTTTTGTCTGGAAAAGTCTCTTTCAAAAGTGCAGACTTGCACTCAATAGTAAGTGTTGTAAAATGTCTGTTGAAAAGTAGTAAACTGGAACAAAAGTGTTGAGATTTTCAAAAATGAAGTTAATCCAGAAAGGAAAGGTTTAAATCAAAAAAAGATTGTACTGCAGTTGTCAAGCTTTTAGTGTTATTGTATTGTACCAACAACATCAACACAAACAGAAATATTACAATAGCATGTCAGAAACAAGCTAATAATCATAAAAAGTGCTAACATTTTTAAATTTTGATTTGTATTTATTTTATGTAAACAGGTACATGTGAAGCCTTTGATATGGGAGTGCCATGATCGGTCTGCAGCTTGGACAATAATGAAGGAGAACCTCTGTGGAACACTGGAAGCTCGACAGAGCTTGTTGTATGGTACTCCAGAGGTTTATACAGGGGTTCGTTGGTGGAACCCTTGGTATTTCTCCAAAGTAGAACCTGGTGGATTGTTTGGTGTCAGTCCTAAACATGGAATGTCTGGCATATATAGTCCAGGTCAGTTATTAACAGTTGAAAAATAATTGTCATTGTCTAAATATACTTATTCTCTGACAAAAATAAAAATAAGCTAGCTCTTACATAAGGTAAGGAATGTAGGAATTCACACTAATATTAATTTCTAGATCCCTTTAATAATAAATACTTTATAAATGTGGACATAAGGAAGGGAAGCAAACCTAGACATTGATATTTCCATGTTAGATTTTTATAATATAAGACTAATAAAAGTTTCTCGTACAGATAAAGAGAGTTTGGTTACAGACGCTGGAAAGTTATTTGTACTGGACACACTATTGCAGAGGCTTAAGTCTGAGGGACACAGGGTATTAATATACTCCCAGATGACCAGGATGATTGACCTGTTAGAGGTAATGTTATACCTATTTGAAGGGTTCTTAGTGGTGAACATACATATATTTAGTTAATATAAAAATAATTGAAGATAGATACTTAAATACATTGTATATAAATTGCATGAAAGTCATTTTAAAGTTTTGATTTTTTTTCTTTGATTAGCTTTCATCAATATAACATATTGAAAATTTGACAGAACAATACTGAAAATTTCTAAAATTTTGTAAACAGTTCAATCCTCTTTACAATAAAAAAAAGTATGTCTGTTTCTATTTTAGGAGTATATGTGGCACAGAAAACACACCTATATACGTTTAGATGGATCCTCTAAGATTTCAGACAGGCGTGATATGGTTGCTGATTTCCAGGCCAGAACAGATATCTTTGTGTTTTTACTTAGTACGAGAGCTGGTGGACTGGGTATTAACTTGACTGCTGCTGATACTGTAAGCTATTCATAGGACATGTCATGGTCCTTTTGCTTGTCTTTCAATGTTATTTTATGTTTGTGTTGTTACACATAATGTTTTCCTTTTGATTCTAAGAACTCAAAAACTCATCTATACCTTTTGGTGTAATAGGATGTATGCTTTTCTGAATTTTGACAAATACTGTCACACAGAAAACATTACATTTGGATGCCTTGCAAATTAAGGTTCAAGTTGAGTACACCTTGCACGAAGCAAAAAAACTTTTTTTATCCCCTTCATTTTTGTTACACATGGTCTGAAATATAAAAAATTTCTGATTTTAAGTCCTTTTTATTTACAGGTGATATTTTACGATAGTGACTGGAACCCTACAGTGGACCAACAGGCCATGGATAGAGCCCACAGATTGGGACAGACCAAACAAGTAACAGTCTATAGATTAATCTGTAAAGGCACAATTGAGGAGAGAATTCTTCAGAGGGCCAAAGAAAAAAGTGAGGTAAGTACAATAAATATTGACATTTACATGTCTTGTCTTAACAGTATTAAGTAACATCGGGAGGATTGTGGTGAAGGCCCCGCCCCATAGCAGTTGTAGGTAAATGACCTTAATCATCCTTGACAAAAATTCAAAGATTTCATTTATGAGAAAACTTATACTTATTTATCTAATTTAGTCAGCTAAGTGTGAGCTACAGGTTTATTATAAGCAAATGTTTTTATTCAAAATCTGTGAAAAGGTTGGTTATTTACTAGTTATACAATGTATTTATTAACAGATTCAGAGAATGGTTATCAGTGGAGGAACATACCGTCCAGATGTACTCAAACCAAAGGAAGTCGTATCACTCCTTATAGATGATGAAGAAATGGAAAGAAAATGTAAGTGCAAAAAGTACACTGAATATACACAAATAAGATGCTGCTGTTTTGATTGTTCATTGTCAGTAGGAAGTGAAAACAAAATTTTGTGTTCATAATCAAATCAGGATCATTAAGTTGAAATAACAACAAGGTCTTACTTAGAGTAAGGCTTTATTATAAGATCAAGGTTGGAATGTAATAAACCTAAAAACATCTATTTCATATGTGCTGCCAGTACTATCAGATGTAATATTTTCAGAGTTAATTTTCTTGTTATATTAATAGTATTGCAGAAAGCAGAAGAAAAAGGAACAACAAAGGATGAAACAAATAAAGATAGGGAGAAGAAGAGAAAGAGGGAATACATCAAGGTAGGCTTTTGATTAAGAAATAATTCACGCAGGCTGTAGTTTATCATTGTTTTACAACGGGGTGACCATTTATGTCGTATTATTTTATCACGAGCGACAGCGAGGGATAAAATAACGACATAAATGGTCATCCCGTTGTAAAACAATGATAAACTACAGCCTGTGTGAATTATTTCTATTCTAATAAGACAATTACGGTACATTTATAATATTTTCGTACCTATAGTAAACATCATTTCCGCCATAAACTGGCTGTTCCGTCAATGTAACACACAATATACTGCAACGGATAATGATAGCGCGTGTCGCTATTTATAAGATTTATACGTCATATGCAATAGCTTTCCGGTGGGAGTTACAGTTTTGTAATTGGAACAGCCATTTAAAACACACCCTCCTCAGCGCGTGTTGCTCATAGATAAATCATTTTTTTACCACAGTTGTGGTCTCAAAGCCTTTAAAGCACGTCATATTAGAATTGAAAGTTTATTCCTTAGTTTAATTATAATTTAAGATGGATTTAGAGCAATATTGAACTGGTGGGTTTTATTAACAAAATAATCTTGAGCAGGAAGTTGAATTAAGAAATCAGATTTTACACATAAACTAGGACTATGGAACATGTGGCTCTGCTCAGAAAGTAATAAGACGGGTAAAGTGTACTAGGAAAATAGCATTGTTGGAGAGTGGTAGTTAGCCATCTACTTATGATCACTAGTGTGTGTGGACACTGTGGTTGTCAGGTAGAACCTGTCTTGGTCAATGGGTGCTTTACTTCACTCTTATTTGACAAGGAGTGTCAGATCTTCTGCTAGAGGTCGGAGTTCTTATCAAGTACTCATGCCTCCTCGCCCAATTAAAACTGGATGCTTTGATACAGCTGACAATTGATGAAAGTAAAAATAAACAAATACCTGTCCCCTTTACAAGCTTTATTTTGAAAGCAATACAAAATAGAAAATACCAGTTATTAGTTTCTTTCCCCAAGGAATGCAATGAAAATGATCCCATTAAAATCTGATTACAAAAAATGTAGTATTTACAGTAATGGTGAAGACATGGACTTAGCTCTTTTGACCAGCAAAATTATGATAGGAAAAGTTTTGTTGACACACAACTGCAAGCTCATTGAAGGACTAGGAAAATATCATTTGAATTTCCCTGAATTTTATTAATTACCAAGTTACTCTATTCCATGCATAATCTTTTCTGTGAATCCCTAATAATCTACCTTAAAGTAGTTAACCTTTACACCAGTAAAAAAGGTTAAGCTTGAGAGATGAGAAGCCTTAATGATGATGCTATGTTGCAAACCTCAAAGAAAGATAGAATAAGCTTTTTCTTACAATAATTTGAGTATTTATCTGGTAAGTTAAACGGATATCAGTACATCAAATCCATTGGATATCAGTTTGCAGCTCCCACTGGTCTGTTAATAATTTTAATGTTTTAACAATGTGGTTCTTTTTATTGATTATTAGTTTTAGCTAGTGCTATTTTAACTTTTAATAATATTTTAAAATAATTATCTTGCTTAAAATTCCACTTACCCTTGGGAAGCAAGGGACAACATAAGTGATACATGGCTAACAGAAGAGCTAACTGATCAAGCATTTGCAAAAATGATACCGGTATATAATTTCTCATGGAAAAGAGTAATGACCTAATGGAAACTTAAAATACCAAGGAGTAATCCTATGAATTATTAAAAAAATTCTATCAAAATTAGATTAAAAAAATAAAATATTGACTTGATTGTCCAAAACAAAAATATGATGTGCAGAAACAGACAATTGTAAATGAAAAATATATTGCCACTATGGAAACTTCATTTAATGAGACATTAAGTAAATAATTATAATTACCATCAAAATAGAAGTAAAAAGAAAAACATGAGAACATTTGAAAATCTGCCCCTGTTATTGCAATTCCAAAAGAGTTAATTATAATTACCATCAAAATAGAAGTAACAAGAAAAATATGAGAACATTTGAAAATCTGCCCCTGTTATTGCAATTCCAAAAGAGTTAATACATGAAAAATATTAATATACATGTTTAATTATCGTACAAAATAAATCAAATGAGAAAATAAACATAGAAATACACAATTTTTATATTGCAAACAATGCCATATTTGACTCTTTTTTTTTAACCCCTAAACTAAAAAATGGTAGACAAAGAAATTTTGTTGGCATATGTCTATGAGCTTACATGCAACTGAATTGAATGAAAAATAAAACATTTTATATCTCATAATAACAAAATTTAGTTTAGCACTTTTTTGGTAAAACTATAGGGAAACAATCTGTCCATTAGATCAGACACAAAGAAAGCTGTCTGCAGATGCAGACTAGTATTTAAATAATTTTTAGTTGTATACAAATGGAGGAATAAATGAAACTTTGAGACTAGTGTAGTAGAGTTTGGGGTCTTTATATTGGCCAACATGATTTGAGAGATTTAAAGCTGATTTTATATTTTTGATTATACATTTTAATTTAAGTATTTGGTTTTGTCAGAAAAGCGTAAGACAGTTCGGTTCTCTCCGGGTACTCCGGCTTCCTCCCCCAATAAAAACTGGACGGCATGAAATAGCTGAAAAATTGCTGAAAGTGGTGTTAAACACAAAACAAACAAACAAACAAACATAAAACAGTTCAGTAAACCCAGGGCCCAGTTTTGGCTGCGTGTTTTTTTTATGTCGGTCTAAAAAATGTATTTGATTACTGATAAATGTAAATGCAGTTGTCGAAGTGTAAATTTCACATTTGATCTAGATCTTGGAATTTTCTAATATCTTTGAATATTTAATTGTAGGTTAACAAAATTCAAATTACATTAACTGTTTTCAGAAAAAAGATTCCAAAAAATCCAAGCATGAAGATGTCAAAGAAACTAACATCACCATACCAGCAGATACAGAGTCACAGGCAAGCTTTGATTCAGTATCTGTACCAGCTAGTCCTCAAAGTGTGGTAAGTCATAAAATATATGACCTTGGTGGTCAAATGATCTATCTTAGGGCCACAGTGTTAACAGTAGTTTGTCATCTATTATTGATCCCCCATGTCTCATCTCGTTTCTAGCTTCGTGAGTTTGAGGCTGACTTCAGACAAGATCAGCTTAACATAAACCTTGAGAATTGAAAAGGATTGGCAGTTTTTAGGGTTGCACAAAGTGCAAACTCGGGTTAAAGTATAGTGAAGTCAGACGAGCGGAGAAAATAGGGTATCTATTTTGTGTAATCAACTCAACCTACAGTTTTCAACCCAGATCTCTGAAACTTTACAGAAAGATTGCACGTGTATTGAAGTTATGCACCTGCAATCATGGAATTTTTCGACGATTTTTCTCTTTATTTTCCAGACTTGTGCACTTAGTCATTTTTCAGAACATGTGCAGAAGACTGTACATATTTTGCATAATCAAGTCCCACAGTTTTCAACCCAGATCTCTGAAACTTAAAAGAAAGATTGCAAGGTTGAAGTTATACACCTGCTATTTTTCAATTGTTTGAGAATTTTTTCATAATTTTCCAGACTTGGGAACTTAATTTGTCACCAAATTTTCCAAAGTGGGTACTGGGTACATATTTTGTGTGATCAATTACTCCTTCAGCTTTCAACCCAGATCCCTGAAATTTCACATAAAGATAGCACACATATTGAAGTTGTACACTAGCTATTATGGAGTTGTTTGAAAATTTTTTCCTAATTTTCCATACTTAGGAACTTATTCATTTTTCTTAACATTTTTAAAAAGGGAGTACCTATTTTGTGTAATAATATCCTCATCTTTCAACCCATATTCTTGAACTTCATAAAAAGATTGCAAACCTATTGAATTTGGGGATCCAATCATATGAAATGTTTTGAACTTTTTTTTATCACGTTTTATTCATGATGGTTCTGTCTTTGTGTTATCAACTCCTCCAACATTTTTTGACACAGACCCAAAACCTACTTCCAACAAATTGTATAACATTCCCTATTTTTAAAGGCACTTGCTTTGCCACCTGGCCATTTTAGACTTTTAGCGATTTTTATTTGTCAAAGGTCATGGTTCTTACCAGGTACTCAGGCTTTCTCTATCAATAAAACCTACCGGTATATGCAAGGATACAGCTGAAAAATTGCTGAGGTGATAAAAAGCCAAAACACAAACAACCAACAATTTATTTCTCTGTATGCTGTTACCTCTCTTATGTAAGTTGGTTTTATGCTTTGTGAATCATTTTTCAAGAATCATGCATGGTTGTGTAAACTTTGTTTGTGGTTTTGTTGATTAGATAGGTTACTGGATACTATGAAACATATTAGTCAGTTTGATGTTTTTATTTTAATGTTTAAACTTAATTTTATCCCCGCTTCGAATAAGAGAGGGTGGTATACTTATTAACTCCTGTCCGTCCTTCTGTTCACAACAAAATTTTCGTAACAGATTTCTCAGTAACTACTTATCACAACCACTTGGAATTTTTTATGTGACCTTACCATGTGGTCCTATATTAAGATCAAGTAGTAATTTCAGGTCTGTCGCATATCTACTTCCTGTTTACCTACTTAGTAAATTTTCAACATTTGTTGGTCAATGGATGACAGTTTTCGTAAGTTTTCTTAGCAACTACTCATCACAACCACTTGAAATTTTATAAGTGACTTTACCATGTCGTCCTATATTGCGAGTACCGATTTCAGGTCTGTAGCATATCTACTTCCTATTTACCGACTTGTCAATTCAATGATGTGAATAGCGGGGGTATACCAAGTGAGCAGTATCTCTCAGGTTCCAATTTTTTTTTTATTTTAATATTTTAACTTCAATTTGTAAATAAAAGTTATTTAAAATTTTTTTATTTTAGATGTCATACGGTAGTGAAATGACACAGCAGTCGGGTATTGCTGTGGATGACAGCAGTAATGATGCCCTGGTTATAGTTGATGATCCATTGCTGGGTGGTTCTACACAAGGTCAGTAATCATGCTCCTGTAGTTCTCACCATTGTCTAAGTATATTAACAAAGGAAGTGGTTACAACAGCCAAAACAATTACCATTACAATAATTTACATATAAACTTTACCTTAGCAACAGTTCATACACTACTCAAGTATCATGACAATGAGGTTCAAAAAACATTAATTATACCCCTGCAAACTTGTTTGGGGATATATAGGAATCCTGTCTGTCGACAGCCCTTGTAAGCGCAACTCCTCCTAAACCGCTTGATGAAATTTAATGAAACTTAGCATAAAGGAAGTACATTATATGTAGATGAGCATGAAGGATTTTTATTGACCTTGGATATCATTAAGGGGAGATAATTGGATTTGAAAGAGAAGCGGGGGGAATCCCTTTGTGATCGTGCTCACAGTCCACACTTGTTTTATCCTAGAATTAGTAAAAACAGTCATGTCTCAGCTAACATGGGAGATTCTACAAACACATATTTTACAGAAGAACAAGTCAATACAACCAATTAACTACTATGACAGTCAGTAAACATGTGGAAAGTTTGTAAATACAATAATACTTTATACCATGGCTGAATCTATCAAAAAAGCAAAACTGATTATGCTTTCCTTAAAAGCATATCTAAATAGAAGTGAGAAGTGTAAAATCTTGAACTTAAATCAAGCTTAACATCACTAATTACTGAAATGATAGAATAATAATGTTGTCCTTCAAACTAAGAAAACAACTCATCAATTAAAAGAGAATTATTTTTTTAAAATATTTCTTAAAAACCACTCATCTTACATCTTACCCATTGACTACAATAATCTTTTTTTCTCATCTTTAAGTTGCCATACCCAAAAACATGAACTGGTTACAACTTTTCCATCTTGATTATTTTATAATTGTATGACACTTGGGATATAATTGTATTGTATTTGAATGGTTACCAATGTCATAGATATTTTACTGTTGTTACTTAAGTAAACATGCAGAGGAGAGCAAGTAAACAAACATTTGTGACAGTAAAACCCACAATTGATGTCTGCAACTTTCGTGACAGTGGGTATCCACATTCTAATGAAATACAAGAAAAAACAATTTAGAACTATTTAATAAACCCAAAAAACAGAAATTAAAAATCCAGCAAAATGATGTTGACCCTTTTGGCACCACAGTAATCATATTCACTGTAGAACATAAACTCTGGATGTATTTTGCAACATGTATGCTTTTCAAGAGAATAAAATCTAAAGGAAACCTGCTTTAAACCTATGTAGTCTGTATCTTTCCGTGCTTATATAGTAATTGACATGTTGGATTTAGATTTTAAATTTTACATAGAACATTAGCCATTTAAATCTCATTGTACTTAAAGATTTCATTAATGGGAAGAACAGGATAATATAAGTTATGACATTACTTACAGATTCTTTATTGGCACATTTTACATGCCATTCATCCTTTTGGTATGCACAACTGAAAATGACTTTTTAAGTTCAAAATCTTTTTTACTGCTTGGTTATTCCATACTGTGTGTTCCTTGTAATGTATAAATATGTCTGTTTTCTGCAGCATTGACAACACCTACTAAGAGAGGTACAGGAAAGAGAGGTAGACCAAAAGGTTCTACAGGAACAAGGAGGCCCAGAGGCAGGGGTCTGAAGAAAGCTTTAAGTGCAGCAGAGATAGCTGGGGCCCAGGCAGGGTTGACAGCTGCTTATGCTGCTTATGGATACAATTTTACCGGTAACGTCTAATTGCATTTCGTTTTAATATGAATAGCATGCGTTTATTTATATACAGTAGTCCCCCTCTTATAAGACCACCCCATCTGAGTCATGAAAGTGGTCTTATAATGGGGGTGGTCTTTCTTGAGGGGATATACACACACTAACACAGGTTTATAGAGCTTGGTCAGTTGATTAGCAACAAGAACTGTGAAGTGATCAAGAATCACACATAATAAATATTTGTATTTTATTATTCAGTATAAATAAAATAAAAAGAATTCATGCAGTTTTTATCTGTTAAAAATGTATAATGATAATATAAGAATTCCAAGTTTTCTTATCAGTGAAAGTTTCTGTTCCTGTTTCATCTGCATTATCATTATTTTTATAACTTTTATTGTCTGTCCATGTTCCACTTCGTAGTTTATTAAGGTTCCGTTTAGTTTGGAAAATTCCAGGTTTCTCTCTGTTTCCAGTTTCTCAAGTTTTTGACATCGTTTGTTGTAAATTTTGATTTATGATTATGTTGGTACATTGTACTATTATCTCCTTGTTGAAAATTTCAGTCTTCTTGTAAGAAACCCGATTTCCATAATGCCGAAATCAAACTGATCTACAATATCCTACTTGTTTTCCCCTTTAATCCAGCTTAAACTCTTTCTTTTACGCGATTTCGACATTTTGTTTACCGGTCGTTGAACTGTTACGGAACTGGTTTACAATAATAAAACCAAATCACGTTCCATTCGAGAATTCCAAAATAAACATCCGGTCAGTGAAAATGGTCGTTCGTGAGGGGAATTTACGTTGTTGTGTCAAGAAAACGTGGTCGCTGGTCGCGTTTGAGGGGTAGTCGTTCGCGAGAGGTAATTTTAGGTTAGAAACACTTAATGCATCAGGGTTTTGGCCGGATGAGGCGGGTGGTCGCTGGCGAGGGGATCGTATAAGAGGGGGACTACTGTGTACAACAGTTA
The DNA here is from genome assembly GCA_944474755.1 of Limnoperna fortunei. Classification (NCBI taxonomy): domain Eukaryota; kingdom Metazoa; phylum Mollusca; class Bivalvia; order Mytilida; family Modiolidae; genus Limnoperna; species Limnoperna fortunei. The sequence goes on from OX104113.1 coordinate 39,782,529, forward strand.
AACATAAGTTAAAACAACTCTCTTTAACCTCTCAGGTAACAAAGGTGTAACATAGATACTTTATAAAGACAGAAGTTAACATAATACAGTTACTGTTAATTTGTATGGTTCATGAAACATGTTAAAAATTACACAGACCTGCTAACTGTGTGATTATAACCATGGTCATGACTAAAGGCACTGTGCAGTTTAACAGCACTACACATGTTTTTATGGCTGTTAATGTACAGAAAATGTCTGTGTTTGTAATTGACTATAACCATAAATAAATAGACAGTGCAGATATCAGATATGCCCAAAGATAGGCAGAAAATTTGCAAATGAGAACAGGAGATTGAACAAAATGCATGCCTAACTTTTTTTATACTTTTTTCATTGCATTTGTTGTACAATAAAGGTATGCAAATAAAGTTTTGTTTTATACAGTTTAGTGTTCTAAAAACCTCTACTAGCACCCAGGTCTAAAAACATCTACTAGCACCCAGTTCTATAAACCTCTACTAGCACCCAGGTCTCCATATTCAACAATATTTAGTATTCTGTTTTGGTTCAACATATTGTCTAGTAAGTTATACTTGTAATGTCAAGTTAACAAGATTTAACCTGGATATTGGATAAAATGCTTATTTTCCCTTGTTTTCCATTGTTTTATCTTTCATGATAAAAACAATACAGATGTCAGAACATATTGAATTTATTGAACTCGACTTATTTTGACACAGTACGAATATTACTGTTTACTGATATATATTGTATTTTATATTTCAGGTGCAGCCAGCTCTCCAAGCAATAAATCCAATAGTTCCTTAGTCATTGGGGATTCTCCAAGGGCAACAAGTTCACCACAGGATGTAAAGAAACAATAGATATTGATTTTAACAAAGAAATATATTGCTACAACACTTATTTGTTGGACTTGTTAGTTCGAAATGCTAAATTTTTTATGTTTACAATAAGAAATGCACAGTAGACATGTAAGCATGTAAAAAGCTTTAAACTTTACATTAAATTGATTATGTAGCACAGTATAGTTTTATTTTTCAAATAAAAACAGGATGACTTGTGTTGATAATAATTTTACTATACAGTGTTGTACAAACATATTTGTTAATGTGTCATTATATTATTTTCTAAGGAATTCCATGTACATGTACTGACTGGTTTAGGGGTCATCCATAATTGTCAACATTTTTCAAGAGTTTACAAAGCGCACTATAGGGGTAGGGGGGGGGGGGGGGGTTTCAATTTCAACATTTTTTCGGTATGTTTATGCACTCGGCAACATTCAAATTAAGCTTATTGTATACTAGTCTAGTTTCCAGGAACAATATTGTTTGTTTGAATGGTGTTTTAACGCCACTTTCAGCAATTTTTCAGCTATTTCATGGCGTCCAGTTTTTATTGGGGGAGGAAGCCGGAGTACCCGGAGAGAACCCCCGACCTGCGGTAGGAAAACTGGCAATCCTTGTCAATTAAGATGGAGTCGAGTACACCCTGCCTGCAGTGAGAATCGAACCCGCAATCTCAGTGTTGACAGACCACGTGATCAATAGTAAACGAACTACCTTGACCACTCGGCCACCGAGGCCCCCTCCAGGAACAATAAGGCGGTCACTGAACAAAATCAATTCAGATCGCAGAGTGACAGTTTGGTTACCTACTGGTGACATTGGTAATTGGTGATTAAAAATATCAAGTATACTGTTATATTGTAAAAGCCTGAAAAATGTGGAAAATTTCTTATAACATGATTTACAAAAGACATTTGAAGCAATCACAAGAACATATATAATAGGAATGGCTATAAAATATATCAACTATTAACCCTGCATGTGGATGTGCAGACTTGCAAAAAATGTTGCAGTACTCTTTTGGATGGAGGTAGGGGGTTTTCAAAAAGAGTGCCCCCAATAAAAACTGGACGCCATGATATAGCTGAAAAATTGCTGAAAGTGGCATTCAAACACCATATCAAATAAACAAAACAAAAAGAGTGCTCTTTGCAAACTTGTGAAAAATGTTGACAATTATGGATGACCCCTCAACACATATGAATTTACTTAGAAAAATATTATATTCAGTTATATACAGTGCTATAATTGAATATATATTGAAGCCAAATATCTGTGTATCCTAGTATACCAGTACTCATGTCTCCGGGGATAAGCAAGAGATGTGATATTTATAGTGCCTTCTTGAGTTAAAAATAGACACAGTTTGAATTTATTATTAAAAATGTTACTAAGTAACCACACTATTAGGTAATGCTATTATATAGCACATTATTTCAAGGTAATTCTTAGCAACTTTACAAATTTTAATGCTTGTTTCTTCTTTCCAGTTAAGATATGTACATTGTTTGGTTTTAAGTGATGCTTTTATTTTTTTGTGTTAATAAAAACATTATTGGGATATAAACAGACATGATCATGAAACAATAAAGTGAATAAAATTGATCTATTTATATTATTATTTCCTAGCAGTATTCGGCTTTATTCTGTCAAAATGTTCAGGCTTTCACCCTAATAGATTATATTAATTAAGTCAAGTTAATAATACAAGATAGTAACACAGTTGGCAATAAGTCAATAATCTGATATTTAAATTAATTGTACCATAGTTGGCAATTAGTTATGGATCAAATATTTTAAGTGGTTGAGATTGCAGTTTTATTCAATAAAAACTTATAATACAACATAGTAGAGAAGCTTTCAAATTGTCTATTTCACTTGCCTGTTCTTATTGTTTGTGTCAAAATCATGGAAATTGTTGTACTGAACAGTAATGTAGAAACTTGGATCCCTTAACTGGTAACCTAATGAAACAGCAACACCAATTACAAGATACTTGATATATAGAAGTCAATGTACCATGACATGCAGTCACACACTTGTAAATACTAAGTTACTTTTTCATGTTTTATGAGCAAGTTCTTTAGGATGCAAATGATCATATAAAGAAATGTTTTTTATTGTATTAATAGAATTTCTTTTATTCTGTCCTCTTACATTAATAAAACATTTTATGCAGAAAATTGGCCAAACTAAATTAGCAAATACATCGACCAATATGTTTTGTAAAACTTATAGCCTTACTTTGTTTTCACATAATGGCTTGAAATGACTGGCTTGTAAAGTACATTTTATCCATACTCTTGCAGTTGTTTTGTATTTCTGCAGAAGAGAACTTTTCAGCTTGCCGTTGTCTGAATATTGCAAAGTTTTCAGTCCAAAAATTGTCTGTTGTAATGCTTAGCTTTTGCTGCCGCATTTCAGCTGTTTGTGGCCAAAAATATTAACACAGTTTTAATGTTAAACTTGAAAGTGTTAAAAGTACATTGTTTTTTGTATGCCCCACTATGGAAAGGCATGGGGCATATTAATTTACCCTTGTCCCTCATTCCGTCCATCCAGATTGGCTTGTCCAGCTTACTTCTACAGTTTTTGGGACTACAACATTTATAAATTTTGCAGAATGTTTGTATACATAATGAAGGTGTGCAGGATTTTGATTTTGAAATAGTTGGTTGCATGTCATATCGACAGACACATAATGGATGTGTGCAGGGCAAATATTCTTTAACTACAGGTAGTTGGACTTAGTTTGCAGACCAGAAAATTGAAAAACTGGTACATGTCTTGTCCAGCTTTCTTCTCTTTCATCTTGGAAGTTTCAGCATTAATATTTGAACACATAATGGAGGTGGGCAGGGCCAAAGAATTTAGATTTTTTTAATATTCTTTAAACTACAGATAGTTGAACAGTCTGCTTGCAGACCAGATAATTGAAATGTCTTGTCCAGTTATCTTCATTTTTGGAGCAACAACATTTATATTTAAAAGCATGTTTGCACACAATGATGGTGGGCAGGACCTATGGATTTCATCTAATTTTCATAAAATTAAAGATAGTTGTCAGTTTGCAGGTTAGATAAGTGTACATGTCTTCTGTAGCTATCTTCTTCATTTGTAGAACTACTGCATTTATATGTATACAGATAACAAAAGCGTGCGGGACCGAAAGATATTTATTTTCATTCAATTTTCTTAAGAAAATTTTTGCTGCCGCAATACACCCGTCATGTTGATGGTCAGACTGAGATATCATTTGTATCTTACAGGCACACTTTACTTTCTAAAATAACATTGACACTAACATGTCTACCTTAATTCTCAGCAGAATGGGGGGGTGTAAATGCTGTTCATTTAGTTTCAATAATAATTTTACTCTTGTAAAACATATTTACAAAATAGTTTCAAAATATTGCCAACTTGTGTGCTTAAAATTTAAAGTTGATAAAAAAAGGATATGTTCGTGCCAAAAAGTACCCAATGTGCAAGTTTTTGCGGCAGTGTTTGCTACATTTTGGTGCGAAAAAAGTTCCCAATATAATGCCCAGTTTTTGTTATGTATGTGATCCAAAAGTACATGTATTGTACCGAGTTTATGCTGCATTTGTAAACAAAAAGTACCCAATAACACGAATATCTACATGCCTAGTTTCCACAATTTTTGTTGCCCAAATATTCCCATTATCGTGATGAGTTTCCGCTACATTTTTAGAAAGAGTACTTTATCATAGGCGAACTTTCTGCCATGGTTGTTGCCCAAAAGTTAATTCATATTATTGTGCGAAGTTTCTGCTACTTTTGTGGACAAATAGTACCCAATAACATGATGAGTTTTTGACGCATTTGTGGACAAAAGTACCCAATAACGAGCCGAGTTTCTTACACATTTGGTAGACGCAATAATATTCCGATTTTCTGTCCTGTTTGTGTTTTCTGCTACATTTGTGGACAAAGAGTACCTTATAATATGCCGAGTGTCCGCTTTTTTGTGGTATAAAAGTGCTCATTGGTATAATGAGTTTCTGCTACATTTGTGGACAAAAGCGCCAATAACATGCCGAGTTTCTACCCTATTTCTGGCCCATAAGTTAATATTATTGATCTGAGTTTCTGCTACATTTTTTGGACACAGAGGACTTGATACTATTCTGAGGTTCTGCTATACCCAGTATTTTTGGCCCACAAGCCCCATTTGTGTGATTTTTATCTGCTATATTTGTGGCTCACAAGCCACATTTTTGTGGTGAACATCTGCTACGTTTGTGGCCCACAAGACCATTATTGTGATGAGTTTTCGATACATTTGTAGCTAAAGAATACCCAAAATATGACGAATTTCTGCTATATTTGTGGCCCACAAATCCACATTATTGTGCTCAGTTTCTTCTACATTTGTGGCCAAACAGTAATATGCCAAGTTTCTGCTATATTTATCGCCTACAAATCCACATTGTTGTGCTCAGTTTCTGCTACATTTGTGGCTAAACAGTACTCAATTATAAGCTGAGTTTCTGCTATGTTTATGGTCCACAAATCCACATTTATGTTGAGCTCATTTCTGCTGCTGACGTGTACTAAAGTATCTTTATTGGTGAGAAAACATCAATAAAATAAAATCAATATTTCATATCTTTATTTTTTTAAACAGTACAATTTCAAAATATCTTCATGCAAGTATGAATGATACATGGTAAAGACGAGTCAAAATGACAAAACTGATTAGATGTATGTAAACAAAAATGCATGAATACATGTATCTAAAAAAATTTTGAAATTGCAACATGTTTAAATGCATACGCAATATTTATTTTCAAAATGCCCTATATAAATTTGGAAATACAATAAATGTATATCACATTTAATAATACTACTAATTAATGTCAAAGCTTCATTGAAGTGCAAGGAACTTATAATAATAATTTATTAAATTAAAGTTAAACCTACACAACAGTATCCCTTAAATGGAATAATCCTGATTATTGTCACAAAATGACATGACATGCTATGTGTATCCCTGAGTTTAACATTCAAATACATATAACATCTGAGATCTATGTCCTCAATTGTTAATGCCAACACGGAGTAATAGGTGAGATTCTAAGTTTTACTCACAGTGGTTTCATTATGTTCTTACGGGATCAACTAAACGATCGTATGTGAGAATTGGCTCTGGTATATTTTCAACAGTTTTGCTTTGTTGTATTATGTCACAAATATGTTTTACAAGAGTAAACAAATGAGTATCATTGTCTTCTGGAATATTTAGTCGTATATAGTCTGCAATACGTATCACATATTCTGCATTAGGACCAGAATTTCCATGAGCCGCCACTATTTCGATAGCCATTGTGTCCATATCGCCCGGTCCTAAATATAGTTCATTGTCAGAAGTTGCAGTGTATACTAAAACCTTTCTCTGTTCTCCGTTCCTTGAATAAAAGTCTTCTATCAGTGTTGTATATCCTCCTAGTTCTTTTTCTCTTCGATTTAAATAACCTAAAGCCTTCAGTATATAGTCACGACCGATCACCTCGTATGCCACGCCCCAGACACAATCCTGCAAAACATAATACATTACTTAGTGAGATATATGCGAAGTGTTAAGTTTCTTGTAAAACAGTCATATAAACATTTGAAGTTTGCAATTGATTGAGACCAACCTAATAAAAAAGTAAATTTCTCACTTGCCCCCCCCCCTTTTTTTTTGCTAACGCAGCGACAATAGCAAAGAGGGGGGGGGCAAGTTCAAGATTACTTGCGCATGTGACGTTAAAGGTTACAGCCGAGCGGGTCTAACGATGCAAACCCGGACCAGAATACGACCTCCTTTGGAACGTTGATTGGTTAGTTTTAATATAACGTGGTTGAATACCAGTGTAAAATTGCAAAGGGCGGAGCGTCGTTAAGAAACGGAGTCATTCAATGCTTTTGGTTTGAACGCTTTCCTTTAACCACCACAAACACATCTTTACTAGGCTTATCAAATGCAAAGTTAAATTTTGCTTAAAAGAAGCACACATGCAACTAAAAAGGAAGGGTGGAGCAATTTATCGTAAAACAATAAACAGTAAATCTAAAATGAACAACATATATATAATAGCAAACAACAGATAAAATGCCCCCCCTCCCCTGAAAAGGATAAAAGACAGTGATCGAAAAAAAAACAGGAAAGAGAGAGAACAGAAAGATCGATGGAGGGTGTGTTAAAAAGAAGCAGATAATTGCTTAAATCTCACCAGCTTCTTGAGTGCTTCGCACCGTAGTCCCCCGTTGCCTATTGATCCGCTGAGCGGTCCCCAAACCCTCGCCCCCCCCCCCCCAAATAGACCAATTTTTTGGATCCGCCCCTGTACTACTACTGTAGAGTGTATAATTTTGGACAGAAATAGTGCAAAAATGTCTAAAATTTATTTACCTTTGTGGACTCGACTAGTGTTCCAACACGACCAGGCTGAAAGAAAAAGAAAATTTGGAAAATTGTAGTAAATTACATTAATACTAAGAAAAAAAACAACTACTTACGCCAATAAGTAAAATAAGATCACCTTAAGTTAAAGGACGAGCAAATTATAAATTTACCCTTCAGGTATAAAAAATAAACAATTTCAATGATTTTGCTCGAGCTTTGTGTTTTCCTGATAAATAATTAAATCATTATTTTCTTTATAAACAACAAAAGCTGATACATGTAAAAGACTCGGTTACAGAATTAAATATATAATTATAGCAATCGAAATAAATATTTTACCTTATTTTTTGTTCCTCTGTGTGTAACATTTCCTTGCCAAAATCTCCTTTGATATCCTTTTATGTGTCCAATCTCTTGCGAATTATAAAGAAAATCTGGGTTCCACATCAGGGATCCATAACCAAAAACCCATATACTACTTTGAGTGTCCATTACACTTTCTAAAAAATTTTCCTCCATTCCTGTTATATTATAACAGATAGACAGTCTTCACTCGTCGCTTTCTAAATGTGTTTGTTTACATTAATCGTATGAATAGAATATATACCGGGGGTTATTGATCAGTCGTATAGTTACGAGTTGCATCAAACTGGTATAAACCCGACTTAAACCAGCTTTTCCGTAATATACAGACAACCGTGCACGTCAACACGGGGGAAAAGGTTATTGAAAATGGAAGTACATAGGTTATGAACCAGATTATTGACCAGAAAATATCTTTAATGTGTTTATGTTAAATTTATTTACGTTAAACATTGTTTTCCGAACAACGACCCACAATCCATGGCATTTTGTGCTATATTGTAATATTCTACTAATTTAATTAGGTTGTATAGACATGTATCTGATTTAATTAACAATGCAATGTGTATTTATTTGCAGTATTTTTGTAAAAGATATTAAATAACAAGACCTTTTATAAATTTTTGAAACTATTCCCATAAAGATCAATGACCGTGGAATTTCTGAAGGGATAATAACTTAGGTATAACGAACCCTAGTAAAAAAAAATGTTGTTCCTTTGACGAATTGATTACCGCCAAGAAAAAAAGACAAAAAACCGTCAAAGAAGCTGTATTATTGAAACTTAACGAACCCTTGTTTGAGTAAACAATCCTCGGTCTAGACAACGGGAATAAATATTGCAAGATTTAGAATAACGTATACATTGTAAAAAAATTAAAAACCATTGGTCGGTGCTGCTGTTATGGTGCGATCGATGAACAGGAAGTATACAGTTGGAAAGATGAAGTAATATCACGTTTATCGTAGAGCTAAGTTTGTAGTCTTCCTGCGCATTATTTCCAGAAGGTCCAAGTACAGGACAGACTGTTTGGATGGTGTAACTTTGAGCTTGTTAATGGGTGACTTCCAGAACCACCCAATAAAAATACGCAATGCATTGAAGACTATAACAAGATACATAGAGTTCACATGGCTCGCACTTGCACAATTGGCAATGCATGACTGTGTCCACTGTACGGTTCACCAATGGCTGCCAACCAGTGACAAATTCTTTTATTCACGTTCGAAATAATGCATTTTTAGTGGGGGTTCAAATGGAAGTCTTTCCTGTTAATGTAGATTATATGCAAATAGTAACTGAACATATCTTTGTTCAGCGACAATACATCACCAGCAGTGGTGATCCAGGGGATGGCCAGGTACCCTTGACGAAGCTTCATCTTAAAAATGCGTCAATAAGAACTTGTGATCCAAGAACTTACTGTCCTATTACAATTGTATACATTAAGTGCTTAGAAGGGGAAGGTCTAGCGTCGTCAACTCATCCTTCAGAATTGGTCGACTTGTATGTGTTTTTTATGTAACATTTCAATACCTTTTCAAAATTATAAACCAAAGAAAACACGGTTAGGTTTTTAAGTATGAAATATCTGCTGACCCCCGACAAGCAAAACCACGAAAACCAGATCTAACCAGTAACCAACTAAAATACATGTACGTTCCGGGTGATTAACTGCATGCTTGCCCTATATACAAGTCTAATTGGTGTAATAAACATGGTTTTAACTATGTATGGTATAATCAGTATTGATAATTATGATTCATTTCTGTTTGATCTAAAACAACGAATGATCTATAGTTTTTTAAGTGAAGTTAACACATTTATTGAATCTTCACCTAAATGTCAAATGTACAAACCGGTGTATAGTACTCATTGCTTCCAGTTTTACCTTGATAGACCTATTAATTATATTTACAAACCATTTATATGCAAATATAGAATATGTGCGCATAACCTGAATACAGAAACTGATCGATTTTATGATATACCTAGAAATGAGCGTTTTTGTACGATGTGTAACCTAAACGTATGCGAAGATGAAAGTCATTTTATATTGGAATGTACAAAATATAGTGATTTGAGAAGAAAATACATTAAATCTTACTATTGGAGAAATCCTTCAGTTTATAAACTTGTGCAATTAATGTCTGTACGAAACATAAAGGAGTTAAATAATTTTGGTAAATTTTTGTTCCTGGCAGAAAAATGTCGAAAAGAGTAGTTTCATATTTCTGTCACACTCCATATATAGTTTGTATTATTGTATATGTATATTATCATATTACCACATGCTAGTTGTCCATATTGGCGCTAATTCCAATGTTTAATTATTGCAATTCTATAAGCTGTATTGCTTTTGAATAAATAAACTTACTTACAGTGCCTATAACATGAATTCAATCAACCCAAATAATAACGGTTATGTAATATTTAAACTTCCTGGTTTAGTTCGTTGTATCTATATTGCATTAGTACAAATTAAAAAAAAAACTTAAGCATAAACAAACTGTAACACTAAGAAGAATAATTGTACATAAGAGAATTATTGTTAAACGACAACGACACCATCTTACATTTAACAGACAGTAGATCGGCATGAAACTAATTCATTAATAACATATGACCATATATAGTTTTATTGATTGCCAGGCAGCAGTTTGGGAATCGGCTAACTGGACTCGGCATCTGGGATGCTACCGTAGAGGACAGAACAGATTACGAAAATTAGGGTTGGCTACCCAATAGATTTTACTTTAGTTTTAACAACTTTTATAAACTGGCAAAGTATTCCAATTAAAAAGTTCTTTTTTTCTTGACACTTACAATGTTGGCAATAATACAAAATTTTCATGTCAGTACGAGTATTTGTACCTTAAAATAAGCATTCTTAACATGACAAACAGTCCATATTATCCAGTATATTAAAATAATATCCAATTATCAGGGATTCGCTAAAATTCGATAATTTATTGTTTTTACAACGATCATCAATTTTTCAATTAAGTCTGTTTGTACTGAGTCTGCCGGGTGTCTTCAACCTATGCCAACATTTTAAAAATTTCTATTCAAGGAATGCCAACATGCAGAATACAATAGATGTTTTTTTTAGTAATTAAACTATTAATTATAGGTAAATCACAGGCAAAATTATTGTATGAGTTAGAAATTTGTATTAATACTGCTGATTCTATTTTATCAGTTGTCCAAAGTATGGCTAATGCACTGTTAGACATTCAGTGTATTACAAACAGACTAGGGAAGTAGACCCTAGTCTACAATAAATAAAGGTTCAGAGAGAATATTTGCTGATGCTGCCTTCTTCTTGTTGCATCTTGGTTAGGCAGGCTACTGACATTTCAATTTATATTGCATCTGTTATTTATGAAATTTAATGAAATTATGTATAAATATATTGTTTTTTATTTAATCTTTATTAAGCTAGCAAAAATTTATCAGACAAAAAATATTAAATAAAAAAAAATTATTAATAATCAAAACAGAACAAACCCCTTAAAATGTATTTTACCTATATACACCTGTAACTCTAATTAACGAATTGTTTATAGAAGGGATTAAAATGTTTATACAACAGTTCAATGTATGCCAACATTTTTTTTCTTACCTTTTTAAACCCAAATTAAAAATGTTGGCATAGGTTGAATGAACCGTCTGCCGAGGTCTGGTTTTGACGGGAAGTTAATGCGATCTTTGTACTGAAAACGTAAGCGAGGACCTCTCACATGTATTATTTGATTAGGATATGTTTTAGCAGTGATGTCTAGGACAACTTAGGTAGAAGGTTTTTAAGTGAATTTTTTAATTAAAGGTTCGAGCTTTTACAGTGAAATTAAATAATAGAACTTTTAAGTGAAAGATGTTTTTATCTGTTTCACTATCTTACTTATATTTTTAATAAAATTGTTGTTGTTTTATATGCTGGTAGAATGTATAATGGTGTTTTGTATATCGGTACATTTATATCGTATTATGCGCGCCTTTTTTATACATTGGTACATTTTTTTAGAATGTTTTTTCTTTTATTTTTTATTAGATCAAAAAAATTTTAATTAATATTTTCTATATAAAAAAGAAACATTCAGTTCATTATGGAGTATTTATTTAGCTATTGAATTGTTATTGCAATACAAACATACGTGAAATAATGCAAAATAAACATATAAAAAATACACAAACTCTAATACACCATAATTTTATGTAACAACCAAATTTAAATCTAGTTATATTTTATTGAGTAGACCAAGTGGGAATTATAAATTTTCAAGAGTAGACAAAATGGGAGTAGACCAAATGGGAATGGGCAAATAGTAGACCAAATGGGAATAGACCAAATGGGAGTAGACCAAGTGGGAAGTTACCGGTAGGCGACCCCTCTGTAAAGGTGTAGTTGATTTCATTGTAAATAAAATGAGTGTGAAGTTTGAAAATATTTTATAGTTTCCAAAGATGTGGTGAAACCTATTTTAGACATTATAACCTTATAAGGACAGTTAATGCCTAATTATTTGCTTCAATTCTACAAATTTGCCAAAAACAAGCAAATATTATCCTTCTATGGAAGTACACTATTACAGCTACCTATGCAAATTAACAGAAACATATCTGATATTTAAAGCAACATTTAACCAACTAAAAGTTACTTTTAAAATTGGAAAGTTGAAATCAGTCAACTGTCGCCATGACGGTACTACAAAAAAATCTTTTCTTTTGGAAAAAGATAAAACCAGACTGAAAAAGCAGTTCTTACAATTAGTAACGGAACTATCAATGACTTTTACTCTTATTTATGAGCTGTGCGTGTATATACTAAACAAAATGTGTTATTGAACAAATATATGTTTATACCTGGTTTACTTATGTCGATAATTTATTCAAAGAATGTAATCTGAATGCATTTCATTTTTGTTTTTGATTATAAGGTACCCGGTATATTCTAAAATAAACAAATAGAAGCTCATGTCGGGAGGTCGAAAATAAATTTAAGGATTGTTTAAAAAAAAAACTAAGTAGTTTTACAGATTAATCGAAATTATACCTGTAGAGACAAATAAAAGTCCAGATGCAAATAGAAAATTTTCTGATTAATGAAATAATATTTTTAAAACGTTAAATATAACTAAACTAGTGCCCATAATCTTCAAATGAAAATTCAAATGAAAATCATCCTCCCAAGTCAGGGGTTCTGAGTCCGCGTTCGCTCCATCATCATCATCATGGATGATGGAGCGAACGCGGACTCAGAACCCCTGACTTGCGAGGATGATGAAAATATTCAACGTCGACTAAAAGCTCTACAGAGCTTATGTTTCCCATTTGTTGTTTGTAACGACTATAAATAAAACGTTGATGCTTATTATTTTATAAAACTAAACGAAACCCTTTCAAATTAAAACTGTTTCAAAAATATAATTAAAAATTTTTAATGAATCATCTTCAGTTATTTCATCTGAGAACTGTATATGAGAGCATGGTCGATGTCGGTGAAAGCTACATAATTTCTTTATTTTTTGTGTTTATTATATATGTTTAAATTGTCAATGTTTATTTGAATTGCTTGACCAGAGTGTGTAAATGCAAATTAAATAAATTGATATTTTTCAGTGTTGTTATAAAATTTATCAGTATAGTGCCTTGTAATACAAGCTGTATTTCAATAAAACATTGCCGTTAGTTTCAGTGTACCAAATAGATTTTAAACACCTCTGACCGTGTTGGTATTCATTTAATTAATCACATTCAAAACATAAAAGAGGAATGACTAATTTTAAATTTATATTTTCTTTCATCAAGTTTTTAGTAAAAGAACTTTTATACATTGACATGTCATTAGTCTATTGGCCACATTTTGCCATAAATACTGGTATTTCCTGACGCCTCGTTTTTTCCTGTGGAGCGTTTTTACTGATTCTAAATATTCGGGGCCATACGGTGAGGGTTTCAAGAGCTACCCAGCGCGTCGCTAGGCGGCGGATAGTGGATGCACTGTCGTTAGGACATACCAGGTTATAATACAGAAAGACTGACCGCGTACCACTCTGTAGATGTCGATAAGAGAAGGCTCGTTATAGCTGCTACAAAGGGCTATTTTCGCCCCTACCCATACCCCATACATTTCCATTGTCATTCAACATTTTGTCTCTTTGGTCCATCTTTCCCGAATTGATTTATCGTTTTACTTGTTCTCGTTCTGATTCTCATAGTATGACAAATATTCTGAAGGCCGAACTTCAACTAGAAAAATGGTGGAGTGGTGGAGTACACACGCCCCCCTCCCCCCTTGCGGGAGTACACGGAACTACTAACCACAAACAATCGTCGCGAGTGACGCATTGATTTGTCGGCATAGGACGTTAAAAACTCAACTCTTAACGCTGCGCGGATGAATAGTAAACCGTTGCAGGTGCAAGGTGGTAGAATTTGTTAAAATCAAATTCAGTTTCATTTCGTATATGTCAGTCCTTACTCCTGTCGTTTGCCTATAAGGACTGATTGCCCAGATACTATTGTTATATATGTTAAATACAGCTCGGTCCAGTAAGGTTCACTGCATTGCTGGTATAGGTTTATCGTTGGTGTCATACCTGAGCATTCAACTGTGTACATATTTTAGAGTTTTTTCACGTCGAGTTGTAAGATTTGTACGATGAAAAACATCATGCCTGGACCACGTTTGTCTGCTCACAAGAATTCAAATCATTTTGGACAAGAAACAAAAGAAACATGAACAAATTGTCGCGTTCGATTTCTTAGTTCACTTCGTTTGCGACAATTTATTTTCATAATTTTCCTGACATACTTTGCATCAAAATGATATGAGACCGAACTGTCATAGTCTACTGCAGCGTGAAATTGCTGAAAGCGTACATTCTGTTAGTGTTTTATTGGACCAATAAAGAATTTGAATTCATAGTTTGTAAAGTCTCTGTACCATTGTAGTGAATTGTATGTTCGAGAATAAAGTTATTCTGTATATTTTGCTGTTCTGGTAATACAATTAACAAAACAAAGCCTTTGTTTTATCTTTATTTACTAAATACTTTTTTTTTAAATTGGCAGGTGTGATGTAAATATCACAAGGCACCGATGAACCAGCATCGAGTCCAAATGCTGTGTATAATAATACACATGTACAATACATATAAAACATGTGGAAATCTGGATTATTATGATAAATGTGAAACAACTGATACACATAATTAAAAATCTATGATCATAAGCATTACACATTAGACATGTATCTTAACAAAACAAATAAAAGATTTACCAAGAACCATCGATATTCAGTTCCAGAGGTTTGTAATTTTTGTATTTGGTAATAAAGAAATTATTTTACCAGTAAATATAAATTTATTTTTAAAAAGTTAAAAAAAATATGAACCAAAAGATGATCTTTGTTTTCTGAGTACCATAAATAATGTACAAGTATTGCACTTAATGGAGTCCTCGGTGTCCGTTTTGGTTTAAATAATTAGGAGTCTTGACTTGATCATCACTGAGGTAGGGACTGTGAACTTAACTTAAGGCAAGGTGGGTTCGACTCAAACGTTAATTGTTAGTTCGAGGTTTCTTGCTTCCTCCTTAAAGTTTGCTGTAAATAGTGTAACACACTAACAGACTAACAAATTGTTTCCAATTGCTTCCATCAAAACAATATGATTCACTAAAAATTTAAATACAAACTAATGCCCAATTTTCAATAGAGTCTCACTCAATAACTGTCAAGAATGAGCTAAGTTCTCACAACATCAACTAAACGGTCGTAAGTTAATGCTATTATTGATTCAGATAAATTGCGCTCTACCGTTTTTCTACGTTGTGTCAAATAACAAATATATTTTTCAAGGGTAAATAAATGAACATCATTATCTTCGGGAATATGTTTCCTAACATACTCAGCCAGTCGTATAACGTACTCTACATTAGAACCAGCGTGTCCATTGGCAGTCGTGATTTCCATTGCCATTGTGGCCATATCGCATGGTCCTAAATATAGTTCATTGTCTGAAGTTGCAGTGTATACAAGCACCTTTCTCAGTTCTCCGTTCCTAGAGTAAAAATCTTCTACAAGTGTTGTATATCCTCCTAATGCTGTCTCTCTTTTATTTAAATATCCTAAAGCCTTCAGTATATAATCTCGACCTACAACCTCGTAAGCCACTCCCCATAAACTATCCTGAAAAAAAGATGAGTTCAATTTTTTATCTGCCTTTAAGAATGACAAAGTGTGTTAGCTATGTAAAGTGTTCATATACGAGGCGATACTATTAATTACGTTACTGTATATATAAGAATTAATGTTTGAAAATGCATCGTTTTATAAAGAAATAAAGAAAAACTTGTTTAGTTTTTTGTACAATAATGATCAATAATTAAAACCATTGGTTTAGTAGAAGGGAGATAATTTGTTTTACCGAATAAGTATTCCGAGCAAAAAACTGGAGCACAGAGGAGCATGTAATCGTTCACCTCGAACACAGATGACTTCAAATATATTCAAATGTTTGAAATTTACTGTTTCAGTCTAGTGGTTATAGCTTTTAAGTTACTGTCAAAAACTAAACATTTCTTAAAAACTCCTATTAGGTGCCATCAGAAAATTTCTGAAAAATTAGACGATTTCTAAGCATTGTCCTTTAGATTAATTAAATAACTTACAGCTTCACACTAGCTGCTATAGTTTTCAGGTTACAGGACAAAAATGGTAAATTTCATAAAAAATCGTCATTAAAGGGAAAATACATCCTATAAGAAATTATATGACAATTTCAAACCAAAGTGTGAATTGTAGGACTTGTATTGCTGATCATTTGCAATTTACAGTTTCACTCTAGTTCACTTATAGTTTTCAAGTTATATTATAAAAACTGAAAATTTTGTTAAAAATCTTAATTTAAGGGTAATAAATCCTGCAGAAAGCCATTAAACATCTTCAGACTAACACCAACTGTTGTAGAGCTTAATGTGCTGATCAATTTGAGGTAACAGTTTTCTCTATATCTATTAAAATTTTGGAGATATTGACCAAAAACTAAGTTCTATTTTTAGTAACAGCGGCCCTCTTTGTCCGTTGTTCAACTTCCTGGATAACAATTTGAAACTATGTACCCTAAGGATATTGTGACCAAGTTTGAAAAACAAATGGACCTGTGGTTTTAAAGAACTTTTTTACGTTTACCACAGACGACGGACGCCAAGTGATGTCAAAAGCTCACACGGACATTCGGTTTTCATCGTAACAAATATCTTATACGACACTCGCAAATAATTATTCGATATTATTAAAATGAAATCTTTCAATTTTTCGTATTATTGACGAATGGGCAATTGAAAACTTAAACTTCTGATATTTTTGGTTATAAATTGTCAATAAAAATTATTATAGTATTTTATTCTAATAAGACAAAGAAAATATCAACCATTTTACGAGAACCCAGTTTTTCAATATTTCAATATTTCATGGAAAGCTCGAATTTTTGTTGTTGTGTAATTTTAAAATGGTAGGCAATTTGAAGCAATGGAAATATTCGTTCTGTATTGTACTGCCTTGGAATTCGTTAATATAAACACTCCCTTGAGTGAAGTGCAGGCTTCTATCTTGTATTTTTCCATACGTTAGTACAAAAAGGTCATATGGTTGTTGACATTAATATCAATAAAATAAATCAATGCTATAAAAAATGCTCGCGGCTCGAAAAATGTTTTAATACTTCTCATTATTATTAAATATGTGATATAAACTTTAATCCGGGCTTACAAATCGCGTCAAGTTTGCAGCATGTATGATGCAACACACCAACCTATAGAATGTTTATGTTCTAAAAATAGCAACACACATGTACAAAATGATGCAATAAATCTACTTACATTTTTCGACTCCACGAGGGTAGCAACACGCCCTGGCTGAAAAAAATCAGTCCAAAATGAAAGAAAGACCATTAAAATGACAGTAAAATAACATAATGACAGAAAAATAAAATTTTAACAACTATTGAGACATATTATGTTGCATGCATTATAATTAATATAATACAGCTGTGAACGATAGCCATGCTAACAACGAATATGAAAATGCTAACACACAACCTGACGGGTATGTACAGCAAAGCAAAATAAAATAATTTACCTTATTTATTGTTCCTCTGTGTGTAACGTTTCCTTGCCAAAATCTCCTTTGATATCCTATTATGTATCCAATTTCTTTAGTATTATAAATGAAATCTGGCTTCCACGTCAATGATCCGTAACCAAAAACCCATATACTACTATGGTTGTCCATTACTGTTTCTATAACGTTTTCCATCTTACTATCCGTATCCATTTCATAGAAATAATAATTGTATCGGCTGTTTGTATTTGACACTGTTATCATTGTAGAAATATCAGCCAATCATACAATAGTATTACGGATAATCAGTATTTCATTGGCCTTTAAAGTTACGAAGTTGCATCATTCTCCTTGGCCTATATGATTTACGTCAGTTAAAATATCATGTACAAATAGACAGGTAACAATTGAATAGTTGTATACATATGTTACTACATGTACTAGAAAATTATTTCTAAATAATGTAATTTTATCGAAATATATATATAAAATCAATAATCAATAAAGCAAAAATGTTTTGAACAGAAAAGAATTTGCAAAGTCTGAAATAAATGTAAGCTGATAACCTTCACTTAAACATGTGCACCACAGTAGCCAAAATGAGTTCAATGACTTTCTGCGTAGTTAATAGTTGTTTGTTTATTTTTATTACAAAATAATGTCACTTACGTAGAATAGTAAACATGTGTCCTAGTTTTAAACACGGTGGTTTAAAAGTTGTTGTTCCAGCGTATTGACTTAAATAAGTCACTGGCGGGCCATTTCAGAGAATATATTGAATACTTTCATTATTTAAAATTGACGCGTATAACGGTAATTACTTATAGAGTGCTAATATTGTTAGACTATTTTTTATGAAGTTTTTCTAGTTTTTGATAGCCATTCAAAATTAGGTCTACATTTACTAAACGTATGCATAACCCAAGTGTTGGCCGTCACGAAAGGTCGAACCTCCAGATCGGGACCTGGGCATCCTCCCAAGTCAGGGGTTCTGAGTCCGCGTTCGCTCCATCATCATGGAGCGAACGCGGACTCAGAACCCCTGACTTGGGAGGATGGACCTGGGTAGAGCTAGCAACAATTAAGTTTCCTGAAGTTTTTGCAGAACAGTTAATTCTATTTACCTTTTACTTTAAAAACCTCTGTTATAAAAAAGTGTGTATTTTTTATTAGGCGGTCTAGATCTGATCCAGATTTCCGGTAATGCAAAATGTGAAATCCCGTATTTCAGACCTTAAACCTAAAGTATCGTTCCAAAAACGATCAATCCCAAAACTGATTGGATTTAATGTCAGCTTTTTTACACCTATGTCGATGAGCACAATCTATTTGCAGGGAGGAGTCAGGTGTACAAACGTCCGATAATTTATTCTACTGAAATAGTTTTCCTGAGCTACACGATTACAGTATTAACAGTATTAGTTTATAAGAGTTCCAATGAGGTCTGCATTAAATAAGAAATAATTCATTTGGGTTGTGATGTTGTATACGCATTAACACATGTGCTGGGCCTTTATATTCGATTAATTTTTTTAACGAGCGTTAGCGAGGTAACAAAATATGAATCTAAAGGCCCAGCCCATGTTTAAATGAGTACAACATTATACACAGAATGAATCATTTTAATTCTAATATGAAAACATCTTGTGTTTTTCGATTCAAGCGGGCCCTATAGGCCATGATTTTCTAGCCGCCATTTTCGAGAGGGCGGACAGGGTAGTCGGAGACATGAAGAGAGGGGTAGGGAGGAAGGAGCAAAGGGGAGGGAGAAAGAAGCAAAGATGAGGGAGAAAGGAAAAAGTAAGAAAAAGGGAAATAGTACTAGTACAAATATATTCTTTAGTTCGTATCTGAAAATCATTTCATAAGTGCCAATTCATTGATTTAATTGAAAGAGGCTAAAATTATTTTCATAAAACTCCAGTAAAGAGATAAATTTCATCCAAATGATAATAATTTTTACTCTGCTGGTATGCAGTAACGTTTTTTTCCTAAAGCGTATGTCTGTCCCCTCTTCATATTGTCATCACTTATTGACTAGTTATCTGTCATCTGTTGTCTGTCAATTGTTAACTTTTTAAACAATCTTCTCCTCTGACACCACTTAGGATTCCGGAGTTTGATCCATGCATGTAAAAACAAACATTAATCAAAGTGCAGTTTCCACAACTGGGATGTAGTACGTTATACCGGTAGATTATAACGCAAATGAAGTTTGTTAATTCTTTTCCATTAAAAATTGTAACAATTCCAAAAAGTTAAGTTATATTCATAATTAAACTTGTCAAAAAATTATTTCTACACAAGGAAAGCCTGTGTCACTGTAGAGCATGAAATAAAGACAGTGTCACCACCGTGAAACGAATCCGTGACATTGCCAGCCAGCCCTCTAACCAAGTGAGCTGAAGGAGTATTCCGTTATGGCTCAGTCGATTTTGACTGGCTATATACATACTACCTGCTATACTCTTGGCCCTTACAAAGAATCACCATACTCATGATAGTTCAAACAAAACGCGACAAATCCTCCATGTGGTTTTTTAGTTGGACGCCAACGGTATAGAGCATGAAATAACTACATGTCACCTCCGGGGATCGAAGCCAGCATTTCCGTAATGCCAGACAGCCATGTAACCAAGTGAGCTATTGAAGTACTCCATTAGCTCAGTCGATTTTGACTGGCTATATACCTACTGCCTGCTGGAACGCAGATAGGCCTCATGTCACACCTGTACAAAAACTTCAATTAAATAGACATACGTTAAACACAGTTTGTAATACATAATTTCTGGGAAGTTTTTCTGTGTATATTTGCCACGGCGGTGGCCATCTTGAAATTTAGAATCTCCGCCAAAATCTTAAAATTTACATTTCTACATTATCACAATTAAATTTGAGAGCAGATTTTTAGAGCAAGATTCATTTTAATTTTGGATCATCTTGGTTTTAGGATCATTACCAAAGATTCATGATAGAAAAGTTATACAGTACACTGGTTCGTGTATCTGACAAGTATAAGTTGAAGAACATGGGTCAACACATGTTTTGGCCAATATCGAACATAATTATATAGCTACAGAAAAAACTCGTTACATAAAATTGGTCAGCACATTCAACCTCTATAAATTTCAGAAATTTTGTTTAACTACCATCCTCACAAGTCAGGGTTTCTGTGTCCACACGTATCCACGAAATCCTGACAAACTTAGCTGGGAATTTCCAGGGCTAGAAGATTTCGTATGACGCCAATCCTTCAAAATATCAACCAATGAAATTGCTTGAAAGAAGCAAGTGTTTGGCAGTGATTCTTACTCATTCTTGAGTTGGAAGAAAACGTAACGCAACTAATAAATTACGCGGTAATAACAAACTATTAACACTACTGTACAAGATACACTGATTTTTACATGGTCTATGCGACACATCCGTCTGGTTTATTTACAATCGACATCGGGATATCTCCTAACCAAGTCGTGAATGAAAGCGGGCTTCTGATTGGCTACATCAAGGTATATGATGTAGCCAATCAAAATAGTGACTTCTAGCCTGGGAATTTCCTAGCTAAGTTTGTCAGGGTTTCGTGGACACATGTGGACACAGAAACCCTGACTTGTGAGGACGTTTAACTACATGTAGGAGTTATTGCCATTAAGTTACGATTTTAAAAAACAAAAGGGTCAGTTTTGACAGTAGAAAATTGCAAAAATGACCAGCAAGACAATACAAATCACTATGTTGGTATAAATTGTCTATCAAATTCCTATAGGAGTTATTGCCCTTTAATAATTTGTGTTAATGAATAGTCTAATACTTGCCCTGTAGCTTTAAAGTTATAATAACTAAAGTAAAACTGTAAATTGCAAAAATAATCAGCAAGACAAGGTCTTTAAATAAAGTATTTGGTCCAAAATTGTTTGACGAATCCTTATAGGAGTGTTTGCCATTTTAAAAAAATTTTGCTATGAAAATATCAGTATTAATCTTATGAATTTAAAGCTATAGCAGCTAGAGTAAAACTGTAAATAGCAAAAATATAAAGTAGGACATGCCCTACAAACCGTTTAATTGTCAAAATTTGTCCAGTTATTCCTTATAGTTATATGTCATTTACTCATACTTTTTCATGATATTTTCAGTGTTTGCTTTGTAACTTAAAACTTATAAATTTGTCAACGAATTATTCTCATACTTACCATTAAGTTTTTATAAAGGAATACAGAATCCAACAATTCAACAGTTAAGAAAATCGCAAAGTTTTCAAGTCTGGACAATTAGAAGAAAAAAAAACACTTGAACAATTCCGTAATAGCAGGTCTACAACTTCAATACATTTTCAATCTTTCTGTGATGTTTCAGAGTTCTAGATTGAAAACTGTAGGAGTTGATTACACAATATATTTACCGTCTTCTGCAACTGTGCTTAAAATGACCAAGTTCCAAGGTCTAGAAAATTAGGAAACATGCTGGAACACTTTCATAATAGCAGGTGATATGGGTTGAAAACTGTAGGAAGAGTAATTGATGACACAAAATAGATAACCCATTTTTCTCGCCCGCCCGACTTAACCATAATATAGCCCCAAAATAAGAGTGAAACTCTAAATTGCCAAAATGACCTGTAACGCAAGGCCTACAAAAAACTCGTTTTGGCCAAGATTGTCAGATGACTCCTTTTTCGAAGTTATTTCCATTGAATGACAATTTATGAAATATCAGTTTTTTAAACTAAAATACTATAGCAGCAAAAGTAAAACTGCAAATAGCAAAAATAATCAGACAATTTATGTTACAGAAGCAAATAATCCCCTTTTACATTACATTTATTAGCACCATTTTTTTCAGTTTAAATTCCCTTTTAAGTCGAACAGAACTTGAGAATTTTTATGTTGCTGTGGTAGTTGAGAAATAACTTAAAAGTCTGAGAATTGAACTGAGTTTTGTTTTGAGAAATCTAGTCATTAACATGAAAATGAATTTTAAACTAATCGAAAGTGTGCTCTTAATGTAAGACTATTAAATGCTGCAGGTAAATTTAAGTGTAGAATACTGTTTATCTTACATACTAGTGAACATTTTCTAAACTTTTTAAAATACAAGGTTGTCTTATTGTTAAAGAATTTATAACGTGATTGCTTATTCAAACTACACCGAGACGGTTAACAAGAGACCATAAAAACAACGACTGTAGTTAAGAATACACTATCTTATATTCTGTACATTTAGGTCTGTGTGGACTACGGGTGTTGGTGCACTAGAAGTGTAAGTGGATTATGGATCTATGTGGAAAATAAGTCTTCATGGATCACAGGTCTGTGTGGACTATGGGTTTGTGTGGAATAGAGATATGTGTGGACTACAAGTCTGTGTAGACTATGGGTCTATGGGGACAACAGGTCTGGCTGTATGATTGTCTTGATTTCAGAAATATACCGGTCACAGTTTATGATCCTCATACTTTTTTACAAAGGGGCACAATAACCAAATTAAATTCAGTTGATTATGTGTCACGAGGCATGCTTTGTTTGTAAAAGCAGTTTATATGTTTTATGTCCCAAATTTAGATCAGTTTTGATTCAAATTTAATGATTTTTTTCTATTGCTATATGGTTTAAAGAGGGAGAAGTGTAAAGAGGGGAGGGAGAAAGGAGCAGAGGGTATGAAGAAAGGAGCAATAGGGAGGGAGAAAGGAGCAGAGGGAAGGGAGAAAGGAGCTGAGGGGAGGGAGAAAGGAGAAAGGTATCCCCTGTCCACCCCCTCATTTTCATAATAAACAATTTTTGGTAAAGAACTCCTTTCAAGTTTGCAATGTACGGTGGACAAAATACACTTCAACAAAACATTTATATATTTTTACCATAGCGTGCCCTCGATAAGTCTTATTTATTTACTTTTATTTTAGTAATAACTTCAAATTTCAGACGATTGGGGATATATCGGTTAATAAATCGGTTGACGTTATAAGGACGTCATACTAGTATTAGAATTAGGCTTAACCGGTAACAATGGTTTTCCAAGAACTGCAATGTATCAACTTAATCTACAGTTACATTGTTTGTGAGAATGGTGTTATCAATCTCATCGCTTAAATGATCTTACGTAGTGTTTACAAGAACTTTTTAAACTTGACACTCGGTTATACAGATCGTCCTTTGGTTCAGTCGGTTATTCGGACTTACTGTGTTACCTTGGTCCATTCGGCTACAGTTTTTTTGCCATAAGTCTATTAACACAAGCCTATTCGGGTTTCTCGAAAATTGTAAACGTATTACTTTATCTATTCGGTTGCACGAAACCCTGAAAAAAATTAATAACTTGACAATGGTTACGCAGATGAAAAATATGGCCTATTCTGGTATTCAGGTTTTCAAAGAGTTAAATGGATCATATCCGCGAAATATAATATACATGTCATATAAGGGAGATAGAAACACCAAGAATACCAAGCATAAAGAGGACTCCACTACGCAAACAAGATGCTGAAAACTACATAGGGCAAGAAACAAACCCAAAGTACACCACTGGGGTAGAAAATCCAAACAGAGTAGATAATTACCCTGGTAACCAGACAAAAATTCAAAACATCTCAAAACCTATAATTTATGAGAAGCAAAGCAATGAAGAAGATACTCAGATACACCAAACTACTACACCAGCCAAATTAAAGACGAAAAAGGCAAAGAAAAAGGAACCAACTATATCAGACCGTACCCTATCTATGGAAATCGAACTAGCTGAATGCAAGGCAACAATCACAATGTTAGAGGAGACCAACAAAGACTATCAAAATACAATTAGAGTCTTAACAACAAAGATGGGCCTGAGACTGAATGAAAACCCTCCTGTAAATGAGAATACCCAGTTTATGTCTATGCATAGTAAATTAGGAGAACTAGAATATAAGATATGCGGAAAGATCGATGCAGAGATATCCAAATGAAATCACCGATATGAAAATAAAGATTGGTATGCTGGAAACAAGAGAAAAACTTCTTAAAAGGGTCCCTAATGAACCCTCTCAGTGGAGGTACAAAAAGCAGGAACTCGATGCTACAGACATGTACACAATGGGAGAACAAAACAGCCATACATCTCTAACAACATGCAGAAACTAAATGACCTACTTGGGGGAGCTACACAAACCAGGAATTCGGTGCTGCAGAGCTGCACACAATAGGAGAACAAAACTGAATAAAATCCCCCCAAAAAGGAAGATGAACCACTTAAACAGCAAAACCACAAGGTACAGAACCTAAGACCAACACAAAACCAAAAGGAACATGGAATATTTTCAATCCCAGAACCGAAACAACAAAGGCAAAATGAGCAGGAGAATTTACCAATACCAGTACATATACATAACAGATATGGCAATAAGTGTCATAATAACGCAACCAACCACCAAATATCTGGACCAACAATATCTGGAAATAGTCGAATCCAAGTAATGACAATTGAGAGTATACCGATGCCCTGCTGTCTAATAAATGTCTATATGCCATCAGACAAGAAAGACGGGGATGAAGAATACAAAGACAACATCCAACAGCTCAATGAAATTATCCAGAAGTATGAAATCTCGCACCAAATTATCCTATGCGGGGATATGAATGCATCATTACATAGGGACAATAGAAGACGAGACGCCATTTCAAACACTTCCAAACAGAGACTGGGTAAAGGCTGCCCAAAAACTATCCTGTAAAAATACTTTTAGGCATCATAATGGAATATATACATCACAAATCGACTACTTCTTGATAAAAAACCTACAAGGACACTACCTTCGAAGTACTTGTCCTTGACTTTGACGCAATAAATACTTCAGATCATACAATCATTCTGTTAAAGATTGGTATAGAAATTAGGGCAATTACAAGGAAAGAGAGCAAAGTTATGACTAAACCCAGATGGGAAAAATGTAGCATAGATGTGTATAAACAAACCATATTAGAAGAATTGGAGAAGGAGGATAAAAATCATCAATCCACTAATGATAGAGTACAACATCTAGAAAAGGCCCTACATAAGGCTGGAGCTAAGTCAATACCAAGATACAGAAACTCAAATCAATAAAAAAATGTAGGAAAGAGTATATGGAACAGCAAAATTAGTAAAAAATAAAAGGAATCGAAGGATGCATACTGGGCATACAAAAACAAAAAGAACTCTGGACAAAACTCGGATGTAGAAAAACAGATAGTTAAAAGAAAGAAAAGAGAATGGCGACAGTGTCAAAGACAAGCTCACGCCTCGAAGAAAGATAAATTAATCGAGGAAATTATGAAAGCCTCAGAAAGCGATTCCAAAACGTTCCACAAACTTATAAGAAATCAACGCTTAAACAAGTCTGTAGTCACAGACCATCTACTCATAGACAACCACGAATTCTCAGGAGAAGAAATAATGACGGCATGGAAAACACACTTTGAAATGTTAGCAACTCCTACATTAAAGGAAAATTTTGAAGATGAAAGACAGGTTCTATGCCAAATACAAAATCAGTTCATAACAAGTAAGACAGAGGACTCGTTACCCAAACCACCAACTAGTACCAGGGAAGTACTCAAAGCCATTGAAAAACTCAACACTGGAAAAGCTGCTGACAGTAATGGTATACAGGCAGAACACTATGCAAAATATCAACATGCTCCAACCATAAGAGACATCATAAACCAAATATTACTAGATGTTCCGGAAATCATGAAAAGTGGTATCTTAACACCCATTTTGAAAAAAGACAAGGATAAACCCATTCCAGGAAACTACCGGGGAATAGTGGTCACCAACACTTTCTCTAAAATCATAGAATCCATCTTGAAAGATCGCCTAGAAGAACAACTTAAGCCGACACAAAATCCACTTCAAAGAGGCTTCACATAAAAATCATCAAGTAAGTTTACAGCATTTATTATGTGTGAAACCATAGCTATATACCGCAATTTTGGAAAAGACTTGGAAGTCCTGGCTTTAGACGCAGAGAAGGCTTTCGACACCGTAGACAACGACATCCTATTAAATAAACTTTATCATGACGGAATTATAGGAGATAAATGGACACTTATATTTAATATGTATAAGAACATGAACTTCAAGGTCAAATGGGAAGGCAAAGTAACCGAAGACATAACTATCAACCAAGGAATTCGACAAGGAGCAAAACTCTCCTCGTTGCTATACAAACGTTAAAACAACACCATACTCAATAGCATAACAGCAAGCAACCTTGGAGCAAAAATTAGAGACATTAATGTAGCCTCACCTGCCTGTGCAGACGATATAGTCCTACTTGGGTCAGATACAGAAATGCAAACCATGATCGACCTTGTACATTATAACACAAGAAGAGATCTAGTGAAATTAAATCCAGCCAAAACTGAAGTAATACACATGTCAAGAGCAAAAAATAGAAATGAAACGGATTACTATCTAGAAGAACAGGAAATAAAGAAGGTCCAAACCATTATAAAACACCTTGAAATAACTCATGAAGAAAATAACAAAGTCAACATTGATGAGAGAGCAAAACTTGGGCGAAAACAATATATGCTCTACTTGGATCAGGACTCCACGCAAGATCAGGGCTATCGCCCGTGGTACAACTGAAGATATGGAACATCTATGCAGTCCCAAGATTCATGTACGGGATAGAAGTCCACAAA
Source organism: Limnoperna fortunei (assembly GCA_944474755.1). Taxonomy (NCBI): domain Eukaryota; kingdom Metazoa; phylum Mollusca; class Bivalvia; order Mytilida; family Modiolidae; genus Limnoperna; species Limnoperna fortunei. The sequence continues at coordinate 39,809,938 of OX104113.1, forward strand.
CCAACAAAATCCGACTTGAATAAACTAGAACAAATGCAAAGATCCATCCTCAAACACTTTTAATGTCTACCTGACCGTACGGCATCAATAGCAGTCTACACCCTCATAGGAGCTGAACCTATAGAAGCTACATACGACAAACATATGCATGAACCTTCTCTTAGGAATAGCCAGACTAGACACATCCGTAGAAAAGCAAAGAATCTTATGGGAAATGAACAGCGAGGAACAAGATAACCTCTTCATCAACACTGTTACTCAGGTGTTAAAGAATTATAACCTACAAACCCATATGAGATCTTACAAAACCCAGCGAAGAAAAACGATTGGAAAACAACAGTCAAGAAAGCAATCAATCAATATTGGTATGAAAAGTTTTGTCAAGAGAAAATACCGTATCTAAATCATCACTCCGTCATCTTGAGATTCAACAGGAACCCATTGGTACCCCACACAATATATGGAAAGTGACAAAAGATCGTAAACACGAGATACAGATGGCAGAAGTAAAAGCCAGGCTCGTAACAGACACTTGCATGCTACAGTACCATTCTGACAAATTTAGACAAAATAGTAATGCAGGCCAATGTAAGATGTGCCACGAAAACACTGAAGATATAGAGCACTTCATACAAAAATGCAAATCATTACAAAACTGTAGAGAAATAAGCCTGAAGTCTTTCATGGAGGCAGTTGAATGTATAAAGGGGGGTGGTGCAGAACTTTTGCTTAGAAATAAAATGCTACTGCAGGCAATCTTAGATTGCTCTGCAACCCCAGTAAAGAATCAGATTAGAAATCCCTTGTCGTTCTAGAAAGATTGTCACAGAAGCTGTGTTACGAACTACACAAAAAACGCAGCACCATCATGCTCAAGCTGCTGGAGCCACAATAAACACTCTTCGCCATGTTAAGATTTTAGATTTTATACTATTGTGCGCTTTTAGATTTTAGACTGTAATGTGTGCTTTTCTTAGATTTTAGACTGTGTTAATGTATATAGGCATGATATGTACAATGGATACTATAAAGGACCAAAGCAATAATATAGACTGTGGATAACCTACTAACCTACAATGTGTATATAGCACTAACCCATAATACGAAATGGAAAATCATTATTGTCAAATTTGAGCACATTCGTCACTTATCAGGAGGAACATTAATCATGCTGAGAACATTTTTTATATGTAAAATGACTTTTAAAAACGTAATATATGTGTTTTAACTATAAACATTTTTATAGTTTTAAACGACCATGCAACTAATAACTTTTTAGATGAACAAACCACGACTTCCTCATGACTACTGTTTTTAACTTCTATTCAATTAAATGACGTCAAAATTGATTGGCCATTAGATGTTAATACTTTTAACTTTTAACAATTTGGATGGAACTACCTTTTAATGTGTGTGTGTGTGCAAAGCAAAATTAACTTTTATCCGCTATCTGGAGTACTCCGTTAAACGGAGGAATCTACATGAGAAACAGAAACGGTGATCCGATTGCTATTGATCACGTTGTCTCTCATCCTCACAAGTCAGGGTTTTTGTGTCCACAAGTGTCCACGAAACCCCAGACAAACTTAGCTAGGAAATTCCCGGGCTCATAGTCACTATTTTGATTGGCTACATCATACCTTGATGTAGCCAATCAAAAGCTCGCTTTCATTCGCGGCTTGGTTAGGGGATATCCCGATGTCGATTGTAAATAAACCAAACGGATGTGTTGCATAGACCATGTGAAAGTCAGTGTATTTTTTACAGTAGTGTTAATAGTTTGTTATTACCGCGTTATTTATTAGATGCGTTACGTTTTCTTCCCACTCAAGAATGAGTACGAATGACTACTGCCAAACGCTTGCTTGTTTCAAGCAATTTCATTGGTTGATATTTTGAAGGATTGACATCATACAAAAATCTTCTAGCCCGGGAATTTCCTAGCTAAGTTTGTCAGGGGTTCGTTGACACATGTGGACACAGAAACCCTGACTAGTGAGGATGGTTGTCTCTCAACACTGATATTGCGGATTCGACTCTCAATGCGGACAGTGTCTAATCGACTTCGGTGTTAATTGACACAAATTGCCAGTCCCAACGAATTTCGGATGTTTTCCAGTGGCGGATTCAGGGGGGGGGGGGGCGTATGAAAGGGAAGGAAAGGGAAAAAAGAGAACGGGAAGGGTAAAAACCAGCGCCAAAGGCAAAAATGTAATCTACGCTTGTCATCGCCATAAATAAATGCATTAACGGTACTAATTCGTTTATTATGATATCTCTGTTGTATATACTGTACCAAATAAAGGTTACTGAACACAAAAAAAAACCTTGTTAGTGGCTTTCTTTTCCGATATCCCCTTTTTACGTCCCCCCTCCTTTTCGACAATCCTGTTTTCCGGTTTTCCTGTATCTGTTATACTTTTTGAACTATAAGCTTGTCCTCGCCATAAATAAATGCATTAACGGTACTAATTCGTTTTCTATGATATCTCTGTTGTATATACTGTACCAAATAAAGGTTCACTGAACACAAAAAAACCTTGTTAGTGGCTTTCTTTTCCGATATCCCCTTTTTACGTCCCCCCTCCTTTTCAAAATCCTGTTTTCCGGTTTTCCTGTTTCTGTTATACTTTTTGAACTATAAGCCAAAAACTGTATTTTGACCCCCCCCCCCCCGGTTCTAGTTTTAGCCATGGCGGCCATGTTGGTTAATCTGCGGCCATGATTTGTGCAAACTTGGTAGAGGAAATTTGACAAATGATGTGTGCAAAGTTTCAAAGCAATCCCTTCAGTGGTTTTAGAGGAGAAGATTTTTAAAGAAAAGAACGACGACGACGGACGCCAAGTGATGGCAATGAACGCCATGATATAGCTTAAAATTGCTGAAAGTGGCGCTAAATACTATTAACAAACACTGAGACAAGGCATACTCCTCTGTTGACATCAATATTTTAAAGTTGTATGTCCAGTTGATTTTATGAACATTTTATTACGGAGGCTTAAATTGTCAACAATTTTTAGATATCCAGTTATAACCTGACCTGTCAAAGAACTGCTTGTGGCCATCATCAATCACAAGATCCTGCAATACACCTTTGTAACTGAAGGTGCAAATGGTAGCATAGGCATAAGATATAATCGAAACGGATTAGGTTTGAAAGTATGGTGAAATTTTAACTGAAAGTTACGGTTAAAATTTTAAATACAGAGTTATCCCTCTTTCGACGTCTTCGTAAGAAATAATTCATAGCAGTTTTATGGATTATTTACATATTGGTAGGCATTTATTTATGAATATTTTGCGTATTTATAAATGTTTACAATAAATATGACAAACCCCAATTTGATGTTTAACATATACACGGTTCGCCTCCGTGCAATAGTTTTAGAGATAATATATGTATTACCTAATTTCCACAACCCCTTCTCTGAAAAAATAACACTATAAAAATCTGTTAGGAAGTCATCAAATGTATTTTGGCGTATTCATGTCTGCTGATAACTGTAAAAATCAGACTTCTTAGAAAGCTAAACATTTGATAATATCATATCTATTGTAATAGTTTATTGTCTCCCAAACGTATTCTTCGTTTTCTTTGGATCAACTCGAAACTTGTGGGTATTATTAGCTTGTGAATATTTACCAAGAATATGAAGTGCTTTAATATTTGTCATGAATAATTTAAAACATAACATTATACACGTCTTCGATTTTATAAATAAAAACAATTAAACACAAAGATCTAGGCACAACATTAGAATGAATTTACATTTAAAAATCCTATTATGTCAATCAAGTTTGTAATTTTTTGGCTAACAAATGTCACAGAGTTACCTCTCTTTTAACACTAGTACTGTTGACAACTTGCCGTTTTGTACCTAGGTTGATGATATCCCTTAAGAAGTTTTATAGCTTAATTGATTGTTATAGGAAAATCCATCTTTCAAAAACGATCAGACATTTTCGCTGAGTCATAGATAGTCTTTCCTATTCCTGGATTTGACTTTTTCCTAGACATGACAACGAGTAACACGGCGGGTTTCTTATTAAAAGCAGGCACTGATTACTAGTCCGAAGAACCTGAGTGTACCCATGGCTTTTGTTGGGTTAGAGCTACTGTGCTTTTGTATTTGTTTGTTTGTCCGGGATTTGTAATCATCCATTTACTTCCGGGTCACCCATTTACTTCCGGGCCTTGTTTGGTCGGTTTCATAAATTTTTTAGTACTAAATTAAATCCATCTCATCTTGGCGATTTTTTACATAGATGGGTTTGGAGTATGGAATCGGTAAAAGTTTTGAAGAGTTGAGTTGAAATATTCTAGTCAAACTGATGCATTAGATTTGTACAAGAAAAAACATCAATGACCACGGGCTGTATGACAGTTCCTAGTTGTATACAGTACATAACATAACAGGATCATCAGGGCCAGTAAATCCCCTGTTTCACAAATAGCGGTAATAATTATTGCACGTAAAATAATGTGCACTTTTGACAATTGATACGAAAGTCTGCTGGTTCTGTTAAAACACGTGTAATTGATGGTGCGTTTTTGTCCTATGTCAGAGGTGTGTGATAAGTGAACGAACATCAGCGCACATTATTAGGTCGAGAATTTAGAACACCCCATGTTATGGTCGAACACGCCTAATTTTAATGTAAGAAATATTTTCATGAAACTGCAAGGATGATTAGAAGAACTCCGGTCTTTCATACCAACTGACCTTCGCACCATTTAACATCAACTCGTACTGTGATGGTTCATTGGTTTCAAGGTCGTGCTGAAAGTTAATAATTAATTACTGTAACAGTGCATTCTGATTATTATTATGCACAAATGTATTGACGCCATCTGGTGACAGAGTGCACAATTTTTTGTCATTGTCCTATACAGCACTGACCAATGGTGGAATCACAACCTATGACATAAGCCTGTTTCTTCAGTTTAATTTACTACATTACATTTAACTTGACAGGGCTGAGAGGATTATGTCAGAAGTGGGTGTCAATCCTGTTATTACTGCAAACAATTCGTTGTTATTTAGGTCAACTCGACACCCACCTCCACCACCTGTCACTTTAGCCAAGATTTTTTGTTTTACATCTTTAAGGTACATCTTATTTCTTGTACTAAAATTGGGTATTTCTCCGAGTTTTTTTCGTTGACTGTCACAACACCTTTATGTTTTATCTAACAGGTTGTTAACAGTTTTTGCAATTTTTCTTTGAAACCAAACAACAAGTTTAGGGATTGAACGCAAAAAGTATTGTTTCATTTTTTAAGCTCATTGTTTATAATCGTGTAAATAAACGCTTCCCAATGTATTGCAATGATCTGTGTATAGTAAGTAAATAAGTAAATTTTATTGTATATGACAACATATTGTAATGTCAAAATGACAAAATTATGTTATAAATAATTACATAGAAACGTCCGTGTAGAGATGTCCATTTACGGATTATATATACCTCATGTTAAATGTGACTTTGTCCAATTGGAAATAACAAAACCCTTTCAAAAGCAAAAAATATATATACGTGAAAACAGAATGTCCTTCTCCATGATTTCCACTTTTGTCAAAAAGTTTGGTGGACTAAGGGATTTACTTACATTTATTAGGAATTAACGCATTTTTGTCGAAATAACCCTAAAAATGTTTTTCTATTGTAGTCTTCAAATGTTTCCAACAGGTTGAAAACTAGCACAGGTTTTAAATTATGTGACAGACTTCACAATTTATGCAAACAATTAACCATAAAACTGGATGATAAAAATAGACAATTTTAAATGGCTATATTATCACAATTTAAGAGGGTAACAGCTGTGTTTACAGTTGACCCTATTGCTCCTTGACCCCTAACCTTGTGAGATATGACAACTACTATTGTATAGTGCAACAAATAAAAATAACGACAGGTGGTAGAAAATTACCGTTTTTTTACTGTAATTACTTTGGAGGGTACATTCTGTCGCCTGACAGAATGGATCTTCCGTATCCCCGGGCTTTCTACACCTCTTTAGCAAGTATCTTTTCAAAAGCAAAGAACTAACAGAATAGGAAGTAATTTATTGTCCATTTACCATTAGTTTTAATTTTAAAATATTGCTTTGTTAGTATTATTAGTATTACAGTGGTAGCTGTGATCAGTGTTCTTATTCGTACTGTATTACTGAGGTTTGTCGTACAAATAACATAAACAAACCAGACAATATAGGAAATAACACAGTCACAATTTCTGGCGACAGAAATCTGTTCTATAAACAGACCAATGGACAAAGAAATTGAACATTTGCTTAATTTCTTTTTGCTCTAAAAAATTTCATGGGTCTTTAAAATTGATTATTAGAACTTCAATTAACGTTTGATACTTAATTACCCAAATATTATAGGTTTTGTTTTTTCGTAAATGTTGCAGTATCAACATGGCAACATCGAGTCTCGCTTACGCCATCAGTATATCTATCCAATCTGAGTTTACATTAAACTTATCAAACTTGAGTTAAATTTATACATATTTAATACATTATAGACAGTTAAATTTTTGTGCTATCCTTGAACGTACAAGTATACGTATAAAGGCTCGATCTCCTTTATAATTACAGTTGTTGCCCCCAACTTGTTACGAGATATACATACTGTATAGTGTTTGTTTTTATGACAATAAAAGCATTTTTTAAAGGATTTTTAATGCTTTTCTTGGTCGTATAAATATATTATGTAATAGCTCATGACATTACCACCAGATGTCGCGATAATTTTCTGCTGGGGCTATTGTTTACATTACTCAGCTTTATCAAAGACCCTGATCCGAAATCTAAACAGACGACCGTTTATTTATAACATAAATCCATTATTTTCCTATTGTAGATTGGAACAAAGTAAACAATATTTATAAGGGCGATTTGTCCATGGAGGCTCTGTATTAGCATGTTTACAGTTTTTACCGCAATGCAGACCGGTCCGAAAATTTCAAAAATGACTTTAAATACATATTATGTACAAAGTCGCCAACAATTTATTTGAGTATAAATGGTTTAAAATCGCTTACAAAATTGGCTGATTTTTTGTAAATTCACTTCCCTAATATAAACACTAGTATGAAGTTTATTTTACGGGTATATTGCACCAAATGAAATAATCTGATACAGAACCCATTTTATTATGATAATATTAACTTTTTCAAAAAAAATAATTATTCCGACTTGACAAAGAAAAAGCGGATGTATTACCCTATCAATGGTGTCGGTACGTGATTAGCCCTATCTCTCAATGACCACATTTCCATATAAATCAGACCTACAGTGGTCAATGTGACGAATCAATGCCATGCAACTTACGCCATCTGAAGGGCCGGTCGGACATCGTTACAAGTGGTGGCTATTCACACGCACGAACTTAATCATTGAACTGTTGTCCGTGACAATAGTATTCGCAACATTAAGGTTAATGATGAAATTACAATTTTCTGCTGAATAATTCTGATAATAAAAATGAAGATGATTTTGAGATAGAATCAACATCTGGTCGTGTATTTCTGTCAAATTTTAAAAGCTAGTCTTGTTTATTTTGTAATGGATTTGTTTGCTCTGATTTGGAACATAAAATATTACAAGGATATATAAATCAATTCACAATACTATCATTATTTTTTAACCACGTGTTCTTTACAAAACGTTGACCACAAAGATTAAAAGACAATAATTTTAGATTTTGTCAAATGCTAAAGGAGAGTTTTAGGCCAAAACGAAAATTGATTCAAGTTCTTGGAGGACGGTGTTTGACCACTGTTTTTAGCACCTGCCGACTGTTCGCCGCAGACCAATGACATTGAAATAAAAAATAAGTCAATAAATAATTACAACAAAAAAAATAATTAAAAAAAATAAAAAAAAAAACTTCTGAAATAATTAAACTTTCGTCCAAAGTCAGACATCTTGGCTATAATCAATTCAGGTGGTAAGTTTTGAAACAACTTCATAATTTGCCGTAATGTGAGAAGACAAATAAGTTTAAATGAATGATTAATTAAAAAACATCCCAAAAATGTGACATTTTGTTACAGTCATTTTATTTGTATTTAAATATCTGATAAATTACAGGTTTTTTTTCATGTTCAAATTGACCAAACGGAAACAAGTTCTTTTATTAATACTTTCTGACAGTAGCGTTATTCGAGTTCAGAACACAACAACCAACTATTACTAAACACAATGAAAGAAATTTAAATTAAAATGCTATTGATTGTATTTATTAGTTGCAAAAATATAATAATATTTAATATTGATTTTTGTATGTAATTATTTGTTTTCTTGTTCAATGTTCTTTATATGATTAGAAACATCGTAAGGATAAGAATAAAACAATGTATTTCTTCCGTATATATAGTTTAATTGTTAGATTGAGAATTTATTTATCGTTATATAAATTTAGAAAGGTATATGGTCACCAAAACTTCCAGTAGACTTTTGCAACATTCTTTAGGTAAAAACTGTTTAATTAATTTTATTCCAGATATTTTTATTAGAAAAATATGTTTAAACTTTTTCTCGGCCGGTAGTTACCCAATAAACTGACAGTAATATATGATTTATGACTGTATTTATAACATATTTTTATTTTGAATAATGTTAAATAGCTGCCCATAAAGCAAATTCAGTTTCTACTAGAATGGCCTGACTACGTATCAAACGGGTTACACGTAACTTTAACAAGAACATGGCCAAATTATGACATATACGATATATCTTTTATAAATCTTTTCTGGCTTTTTCGGTAAAATATAAATTTCAACTAAGCAATACGTTGCAACGAATGTGAAAGTCATAAAAAAAATAAACTTTGTATTAAATGTATTGTATAGACAAACTTTACAAGAAAGCATTAATTTTCAATTACAATAAAATATGTGTTCAATTCAACAATTTCATCACCTGGACTTCAATTTAACGACACGTGCGATTGTAAATAATATACATAGTTAAATATAGAGTTCAAATTCCGTAAAGACCAATTTGTATATTGTAACTGCTTACATTTTTATTATTTGGTCTGCAAAAAAACATATTATTTACAAATACGAATAAGTAGTTCAGACATATTACACAAGCGCTGCGTGATAAAATATCATTACATTATACAAAAATTATAATTAAAAAACGTCATAAGCATAAAAAATTATATCGCTTTAGTAAAAACTAATGCTTGGAGCTAGATTACAATCATTAAGATAAAGTACTAATTAACTTCATGTCAAGGAAGTAATCTGATTGTAAAAGAACTATCCAATATCCATTATGACACCGGGGTCATAAGGGTAAAGGAATTAATGCCCGTCTGTCTAACCTCGCTACAAGTACTCTGTCATTTATAACCAGTAGCGATTGGGAGCAACAGGGTAGCATTGAATCGATCCGTATTGGTGCTCAGAAATAGCGGCAGAAGAAACCGTTGCACACCTGAGAAAATATCACCTGCCTCGTCTGCCTGTTGCTGGCAACAACGACCATGTGACCAGCTACCTGTCATAAATCTTTTGTGATGGATATCATTACTTGACCAAACGAATGACCCTTATCATACTTGAATTGATCATAAAGCGATAAAATCAAAGGAAAAGGATAGACGCGCTTCGGTCGTGTGGCGCTCGCACGAAATTTAACCAATCAAAATAAAGTAAATATAATTGATTCTTCAAACAATTTGTTCTATTGTGTTCAATTCAACATTACACACCCCTTAATTATTTGCGACATAAAACTTGAAGTCTTTATTATGTCAGAATTATTTAAATGGTAAAGACGAACAATTTTATTACAGCTTTGTTGTACCAATTGTTGCGTTCCTATGGCGATAATTTAAAATGGCTTTACATTTGGACTTGACGTAAATGATTACAGGCTACATTTCAATGGGAGATTGAAATAAAACAAATAAAAAAAAGGTATAAACAAATTTTATAAGCTTGCCGTTTGCCCGAAAGTCTGCACAAGTCGATGCAATAGAAGACTATAATAGGCGGCTAAAGTGCACCACATTAAGTATTGTGACAGAAATGCGTAGAAACATGCAAGTTTGAAAAAGTCATCTCGAAATTATACGATCATAAGTACTATTTTCAACCCACTGTTATCGAATTTTTATATCGCAGATACAATAGTTTATCAAATACAGGATTTTTGTATAATCCGTAAGGTTTCTTCACTTTCGTCTTTATGACCAAGAGTCATAAAACTGATTTACGCTGTACAGCAAAGCTAAACCTGTATCGCAGTATTTCAGTTATACTAAGGAAGAGAACAAGTTAACAAATAAACCATCGAATAAGCGGTGGGATGGGATATAGGAAATAATAGTTTGACTGACACTGAAAAAAGTATGCAGTATATTTGGTAGTCTTTTGTAGCGGATATATACAGTGAGCTACTCTTTTTTGAAATCCATAATATGGGTTCCCACTACTGTTTTTATTTCATGTTTAATTAAAAAAGGAAATAGTAAGCACCCGTCATATAAAAGCTCATCCTACCAAGTCAGGGGTTCTAAGTCTGGACTCAGAACCCCTGACATGAGAGGATTTCTTAAGCCATGTATGTTGAACGTGTCAAGTAGACTTACATATGAATAGACACGTTTTCTGTTTTAGCAGTATGCACATTTACGTACGTCGTAAACCAGTATGTAATTGGTTTACAAATCTTAAATTATTTTTTTGTAATTATACACAATAAATTAAACAAAAGAGTTATCCAAATCTGCTCCATAGTACCATTCATTTGATTTTATAAATTTAACTTTGGCAAATAATCAATCAGTATCACAACTGCTGCTTTTATTGCCATATACCCTGCCATATACCCAAGTGATTTCATACCCAAGCATTTTTTGAGATTTTAAAGTAGGATGGATGAAAATTCGGACATTCAGAATAATGTTATCTATGTTAACTAGCAAAACACTCACAAATGATGTAATATTGATAATTCAGGTCCTGCTATTTATTGAATTTGTGGACTTCTTTACAAACGCGGAAGAAAGTGCTCTGAATAGTTTTTTGTTGGTAGCATTAATAAACTGTTGTTTTTTAGAATTCATGGATAAAGGAGTTCTGTTTGCGGCGTGGATAACGACATTCTGTTGGTGGAAAATGGTTTTATGTTTGTGACATGGAAAAGGGTTTCTGTTAGTGGAATAGAAAAGGCTTCATGTTTGTGGCACGGAAAAAGATTTTCTGTTTGTGCATGTAAAAAGACTCTTTTTTGGTGGCATTGAAAAAAAATGGTTTCTGTTGGTATCGCGGAAGACGTTCCATTTGTAGCACGGAATAGGCTTTCTGTTGGTAGCATACAAAATTAAGTGACATAGATAAAAACTTTCCTTTTGGTGGCAATGAATCAGGCACTTTGTTGTGGAATTGATTAGGCGCTGTTTTGTAATGGCAGCAATAGTAGTTTTGGTGGCATTGGTAATTGCGTTCTTTTGATGCACATATGAACTAAAATCGTGTTTGCATGTTCTCTTTATTTTCACAAAAAGCTGTTCCATCTGTGGCATCGATGAAGGTGTTTTTTACGTTGATGAACAAAAAGTTCTCACGGCAACATATATACAAGGGGACAACAGCTTTCATTGCGTGTCAACGATGAAGGCAAAAAGATTAATACATTGAAAAGGCGCGTTTAGTAGTAAGGAGCCGGGATGAGTGTAACCGACAGAAATAATTATATTAACAATTGAAATTAAATAATATTAACGATCATTCTTCTCATTTCATGAACCTATGGCTGGTGTTGTAGTTCAAGTTCACATTTACATGTTTGTCTATTGAGTCACTTTAATGATCTAAAAATTTCGCTGTAATTACCTAAATTTGGGTACTATGATAATTAAAGCGCTCTATCAAGGATAATTCCTGCGCACGCTACTGATGGTTGGTATCAGCATATTATTACGCTTTAAATCTTAACGCACCTTTAGGGGCAAAGTATAAGAGAACATAACTAATAAGATGCTCCATGCGGTGTATAAACACAGCCCAAATAATGGAAGCTAGTACATCCTGAAATTTGACAGTTTAAAGAAATACTAGATTTTCAAGCCTTTTAATTATTTTCTGGTTATTCTTAGGCAAAATGGAATAACAGACGTCGTTTGTTTGTGTAGTTAAGTTTATGGCCTGCGGTCTAGATCAAACGGGTCATGCCAGTGGTCAACCTATTGTTTGAAAAATTTGCCAAAAAGGTATGTAAATCAACAGGAGTTCACAATGAAGACAAAGAAAAGATATGCTGGTAATTACACGTGGAAAAACGGACACAGGAAAATATGACAGGTGATGACCCGTATCATTTCATTGTACCTCTCCATCTGCACAAAAAAGTTCATCGTGACAAAACAAATCTGAGGTCAAATATCCAAACTGTTGATTGTTAAGCCCACATGTCCCGTTTTTAATATTTCTTTATCAGTTCATAGCATCATTAATTATAGATTTAAATTGAACAAATATCCTCCGTGACCTGTTGGAAGATTATATTTTTCTGCGATACAAAGATATATGATACGTTTAGTATGAGTCAAACAAGTTATGAAGTCAAAGGAATGAGAATGTTTAGTTTAGCTAACCAGCCACTTCTTTATTGAGAGTCGATGCTACTAGCGTTTGCAACAAAAACATGTTATGTGTTCTATTTTTGGACGGACAACTTTGTTAAAGTTTGAGAAAAAGTCATTTTCATTTAAAGGCAAACATATGGTGTTTTTTAATATATCTTTTGCCTTTTAAAAATTATGTAAATATCCATGATAGGTCCTACAGTTTGATTACCGCAATTTTGCCTAACTCACTGAGTCCAAAAGTTGGCAGAAGCGTTTAAGAAAAATATATTTTATAAAAAAAGATGCGTATATTTCCTAATTAAGTGACCTCCACTTAATATAAAAAGAAATAACGACTGACATTGAAACTTTGAACTCATTTGTTGACTGCCATGTATACGGACATAAGTGGTTTGCCGAGTGTAGTATAAGAGTTGATACGGATCAATTTATTGTTTTTTATGATAAAAGATGGCTAACAAAATATCCGTTCATCGACAATCAGAGATAAAAAGCTATCAGTGATCAAATGACATCAACACCTGTTGTTTAGCTGATTTAAGTATTCGTACTGCGGTCAACTCAACTATTACAGACCAATTTTTATTTTATACATTGCAACTGTAAAATATATAAACAATATAACTAAACACGTACAATATATAGTTTTTTTGTCCAAATGTCTCCAGACCCACTGTATTATCCTATCCAGCTACCCTCGTGCATTGTGGACTATTTTGTGCCGTAGTTAATGACCATCGTAAAATTGTATACGGTATATTTACTATATAAGCAAATACAAAGGGAAAAGGCCACACATGCATTTTCCATATTCTTTTTTGGAAGAAAAATGCCACACATGATTGTCTCTGATTTCCAGACATGATTTATATATGCTGATCACATATTTCACGGACAAAAAACTCATGCAATATGAATTTCGCCGAAAATTTCCGTTTTGCACAACGGAAATTTTGTTATCCCTCGATGGAGAAAATATTTTTTGTAGTTAATACTTATAAATAAATTCAGACAATAGAATAAACTCAACAATTTTATTTTTGTAACTGGACATCTTTGAAAAAAGAGATCAACAAAAAACTGTTGTTTCCCGTGGAGTAATATATGACGTCAAATGGCGCGCGTCTCCATGACGATCAAATTTGTTTTCCATCCTCTGATAGAAAATATTTTCCAGCCAATCAAAAGTCAGTATTCTCGCAAAATTTATTTATATTCATATAAAGAGGTAATATATGTTTGTTTGTTTGTTTGATGGTGTTTAACGCCACTTTCAGCAATTGTTCAGCTATATCATGGCGTCCAGTTTTTATTGGGGGAGGGAGCCAGAGGTTATATAGGGTTAATTTCTATTTTATCGAAACTCTGATCCACGTATCCCCTTTGCGCATATCATCATCTTTATTGCCTAAAATTATTTTGAAGCCAAAGATGGTCTTGCATTTACTTTTATCACCAGTGTTAATATTGTATCTTCAGTGTTTAGGTTTTGTGAAACCCATTGTTAAATGGAGAGTAGTTAATACTGATAAATGGCGTTTCAACAATAGGTTTGTGATGTCGAGCCCTCAAATTGTGTTAAATGCCATTTTAAGAAAGAATCTGTTTGTTTGTTTGATGGTGTCTAATGCCACTTTCAGTAATTTTCAGCTATATCATGGCGTCCAGTTTTTGTTGGGGGAGGAAGCCGGAGTACCCGGAGAAAACCCCCGACCTGTGGTAGGAAAACTGGCAATCCTTGTCAATTAAGATTGGAGTCGAGTACACCCGGCCTGCAGTTAGAATCGAACCGGCAATCTCAGTGTTGACATACCACGTGATCAATAGTAGACGAACTACCGTGTACCGTGACCTCTCGGCCACCGAGGCCCCAAACGAAAAAAATCTGTACTATACACTGTAATAGGAATGCTGAAAAATTGGCCGTCACCTTTTATTTCTTCTATTTCCATTTTTATCTTAGTATTGATACTCACCAGTACAGATACAGTTATCAATACGTGGTAGTATAGCGTTTGCTATATAGGTGTAAATCAAATCCTTTTATGTTTTAACATTCAGTTGTACGTTTCTAGTACTTTTTGCCGTGTCATTCACACCTATGTTTTATTTGTCACGACACATGTCTGGTTTGTTCAACATTGAACAATAAGTTAGATATAATCTTAATTTAAAGCATGTTGTCAGCTATTTTTTTTTTTTGCAATTTCCTGTTTTAAGGTCATTCACCCCTTCGAATGTTGCTTATTTACAAGATGTCATTGATGAAGAACTTGCCGTTTCTGCTTTAATCTGATTTCAGTACTAGCGTTCAAGGATAATATGTTTTCGATTTCGTATCGGTTAAATTCTGCTAGTGAATTCATTAAAACGATTCTGGTGTATTGAGACGAATCAGTTTTCAATCCCCGTTGGCTTGGTAATTTTTATCTATATTTTACAGATTACGTGTGTAGTAAACATGTTACATAACAATTCATCATTACAGAGGCACTGACAAATACACCAGACAGTAAGCTGAACAACCTTAGGGATTTTGTTATTGGATGCATTGGGTACTTTATCATTTATCTGCAAAATTGGTTTAATACATCACAAGGACAGCTGTCACCAACCTATGATGCAACCAAATAAGTATTTTTTTATAAAAACTTATTTATGTTATATGATCAGTAGTGTAAACAAAACAATACAAAAGTCATGTGAACTATCTGAAGGAATGAAAAAAACTGTAAAGTCTTTAAAACGGTTACTTTTGACTATTTCTCTGTTATGCAGTGACCTTGCATACGGTTATTTTTTGTTATCGTTTTTGATAATATTTGTGTAAAACACAGATAATTCTTTTCATTCAACGTTTTACTATTGTTGGCAATCTTGTTTCTTCTCTTGTGGCTAAGTGGTTAAGGTAGTTCGTCTACTATTGATCAAGGAGATTGCTGATTCGAGTCTCACTGAGGCCAGGGTGTACTCGACTCCAATCTTAATTGACAAGGACTGCCAGTTTTTCTTACCGAAGGGTACTCCGGCTCCCCCCCCCAAATAGAAACTGGACACCACGAGGTACCTGAAAAATTGTTAAATGTGGCCTTAAACATCATTCAAACAAACAAACACATAACTCATCAAAGATTGTTCTCTTCGTTTTTTATTGCTGTCTATTCAGTTTGTTTTCTGTTAGAACTTATCGAAGGTTTTCTTCTTGCTTTCTTTCAAATTTGTTTTCTGTCATAACTTATTTGAGGCTGTTTTCGTCGTTTGTTGAGAGTTGTCTATCAAACTTGTTGTCTGGTATAACTTATCAAAGATTGTTTTCGTCGTTCGTTGATTTTGTTTATCAAACTTGTTTTCTGTTATAACTTATCGAAGGTTGTTTTCTTCCTTTATTGATAACTATCTTTCAAATTTGTTTTCTGTCCTAACTTATTGAAGGTCGTTTTATTCGTTTGTTGATTGTTTTATATCAAATTTGTTTTCTGTCAACTTATCGAAAGTTGTTTTCTTCGTTGGTTGATTGCTTTCTATCAAATTTGTTTTTTGTCAGCTTATCGAAGGTTGTTTTCTTCGATTTGTTGATTGTCGGCTATAAAATTATTTTTCTGTCAACTTATCGAAGGTTGTTTTCTTCGTTTGTTGATTGCTGTCTATCAAATTTGTTTTCTGTCAGCTTAACGAACGTTATTTTCTTCGTTTGTTGATTGTCGTCAATCAAATTTGTTTTCTGTCAACTTATCGAAGGTTGTTTTCTTCGTTTGTTGATTGTCGTCAATCAAATTTGTTTTCTGTCAACTTATCGAAGGTTGTTTTCTTCGTTTGTTGATTGCTGTCTATCAAATTAGTTTTCTGTCAGCTTATCGAAGGTTGTTTTCTTCGTTTGTAGATTGTCGGCTATCAAATTTGTTTTCTGTTATAACTTATCGAAGGTTGTTTTCTTCCATTATTGATAACTATCTTTTAAATTTGTTTTTTGTCATAACTTATTGATGGTCGTTTTAATCGTTTGTTGATTGTTTTATATCAAATTTGTTTTCTGTCAACTTATCGAAGGTTGTTTTCTTCGTTTGTTGATTGCTGTCTATCAAATTTGTTTTTTGTCAGCTTATCGAAGGTTGTTTTCTTCGATTTGTTGATTGTCGGCTATCAAATTAGTTTTCTGTCAACTTATCGAAGGTTGTTTTCTTCGTTTGTTGATTGCTGTCTATCAAATTTGTTTTCTGTCAGCGTATCGAACGTTGTTTTCTTCGTTTGTTGATTGTCGTCAATCAAATTTGTTTTCTGTCAACTTATCGAAGGTTGTTTTCTTCGTTTGTTGATTGTCGTCAATCAAATTTGTTTTCTGTCAACTTATCGAAGGTTGTTTTCTTCGTTTGTTGATTGCTGTCTATCAAATTAGTTTTCTGTCAGCTTATCGAAGGTTGTTTTCTTCGTTTGTAGATTGTCGGCTATCAAATTTGTTTTCTGTTATAACTTATCGAAGGTTGTTTTCTTCCATTATTGATAACTATCTTTTAAATTTGTTTTTTGTCATAACTTATTGATGGTCGTTTTAATCGTTTGTTGATTGTTTTATATCAAATTTGTTTTCTGTCAACTTATCGAAGGTTGTTTTCTTCGTATGTTGATTGCTGTCTATCAAATTTGTTTTTGTCAGCTTATCGAAGGTTGTTTTCTTCGTTTGTTGATTGTCGGCTATCAAATTTGTTTTCTGTCAACTGATCCAAGGTTGGTTTCTTCGTTTGTTGATTGCTGTCTATCAAATTAGTTTTCTGTCAGCTTATCGAAGGTTGTTTTCTTCGTTTGTTGATTGTCGGCTATCAAATTTGTTTTCTGTCAACTTATCGAAGGTTGTTTTCTTCGTTTGTTGATTGCTGTCTATCAAATTATTTTCTGGCAACTTATCGAAGGTTGTTTTCTTCGTTTGTTGATTGTCGTCTATCAAATTTGTTTTCTGTCAACTTATCGAAGGTTGTTTTCTTCGTTTGTTGATTGCTGTCAATCAAATTTGTTTTCTGTCAACTTATCGAAGGTTGTTTTCTTCGTTTGTTGATTGTCGTCTATCAAATTTGTTTTCTGTCAACTTATCGAAGGTTGTTTTCTTCGTTTGTTGATTGTCGTCTATCCAATTTGTTTTCTGTCAACTTATCGAAGGTTGTTTTCTTCGTTTGTTGATTGCTGTCTATCAAATTAGTTTTTTGTCAACTAATCGATAGTTATTTTCTTCGTTTGTTGATTGTCGTCTATCAAATTTGTTTTCTGTCAACTTATCGAAGGTTGCTTTCTTCTTTTGTTGATTGCTGTCTATCAAATTAGTTTTCTGTCAACTTATCGAAGGTCGTTTTCTTCGTTTGTTGATTGCTGTCTATCAAAATAGTTTTCTGTCAACTTATCGAAGGTTCTTTTCTTCGTTTGTTTAATTGCTGTCTATCAAATTAGTTTTCTGTCAACTTATCGAAGGTTGTTTTCTTCGTTTGTTGATTGTCGTCTATCAAATTTGTTTTCTGTTAACTTATCGAAGGTTGTTTTCTTCGTTTGTTGATTGCTGTCTATCAAATTAGTTTTCTGTCAGCTTATTGAAGGTTGTTTTCTTCGTTTGTTGATTGTCGTCTATCAAATTTGTTTTTTGTCAACTTATCGAAGGTTGTTTTCTTCGTTTGTTGATTGCTGTCTATCAAATTAGTTTTCTGTCAACTTATCGAAGGTTCTTTTCTTCGTTTGTTGATTGCTGTCTATCAAATTAGTTTTCTGTCAGCTTATTGAAGGTTGTTTTCTTCGTTTGTTGATTGTCGTCTATCAAATTTGTTTTTTGTCAACTTATCGAAGGTTGTTTTCTTCGTTTGTTGATTGCTGTCTATCAAATTAGTTTTCTGTCAGCTTATTGAAGGTTGTTTTCTTCGTTTGTTGATTGTCGTCTATCAAATTAGTTTTCTGTCAACTTATCGAAGGTCGTTTTCTTCGTTTGTTGATTGTCGTCTATCAAATTTGTTTTCTGTCAACTTATCGAAGGTTGTTTTCTTCGTTTGTTGATTGTCGTCTATCAAGTTTGAAGCCTGTCATCACTTTTCGAAAATTGTTTCAGCATAGTGTTACTATCTCTTGTTTAACATGTTCAAAAGAATGTTGATGTTCAATTTTTAAATATTTGTCTAGAGTAAGACCAGACATTACAACAGCCATATTCCATAAATTATTTGAATAAAAAGTGTCATCAATTAGTTAAATTTAGCATAAAAACTATATTTTACTATTCTTTACACACTCATTGTGTCTTTCTTTCATATAAGCGTCCGGAATATACCTGAAATACCGCTTTCTTGACGTTAAGCAACCACTCGAACAATCAAACGACAAGAAGAGTGTCTCAATCAATATTACGTTCCTTAATAATTTAATCTCATTTTAGTGCCAAATAAACCCTTCCTGCAAGGTCTACATTATCCCTATATTTCGTTTATCAGTTAGTAACAATTTCGATTAAAGCTCTTTTAAATAATAGATTCAATGTATTGTGGGTGCTTTAATAATCACACGAACGACCGTTATTTGAAAGACGTATTGCGCGCGCGCCTGTAACATGTCAATTATTCCATCACGCCAGATTGTAAATTTTGTACCGTCTGTATTGAAAATAAGGTAATTGATGATCAGTTACTCAGTAAAAGAACATAAGAAACGTTTTATGGGAGTTAATATTGCGAACTAAACATACCTGTATACAGTTATTAACAGTCTTAGATTGCGTCTTACTGTTAGTGTCACACCTATCCAGTCTCATATAGAAATGATTCTTGTTTAGGAAACGTTTAAACTAGTATACTTTCTTTGTTTGGAGACAGTTGATGCGTGTCACCCGAGGGCCTGCAGAAAGCAGTTGATGCGTGTAACGGAGGTCCTATAGAAGACAGTTAATGCGTGTCACCAGAGGGTCTGCTGCGTGTAACAGAGGTCCTACATGAGACAGTTGATGCGTGTCACCTGAGGGTCGGCAGAAAGCAGTTGATGCGTGTAACGGAGGTCCTACAGAAGACAGTTGATGCGTGTCACCGAAAGTCCTGGAGAGGGCAGTTGATGCTTATCGCCGGAGGGTCTGCGAAATATAGTTGATGCGTGTCACCGGAGGGTGTTCAGAAGACAGCTGATGCGTGTCACCGGAGGGCCTGGAGAAGGCAGCTGATGCTGATCGCCGGAGGGTCTGCAAAAGGCAGTTGATGCGTGTCACCGGAGGACTGCATGCAGAAGGAAGTTGATGCGCGTCACCGAGGGTCTGCAGAAAACAGCTTATGTAAAGCACTAATGTATTACCCTGTATCACAGTGTAGACGGGTTGTCTATTTAACTCAGAAAGAGAAAGCCGGTTTCAACCATACTGTTCTATAATTTAATGGTGTTTAACGCCACTTCTAGCTATATGTCAGCTATATGATGGCGTCTAGTTTTAAGATGTAATTGGGAGGAAGCCGAAACACCTTCGGTCGGGAAATGGCAAATCCTTGTAAATTAAGACTGGAATCGAGTATACCCGCAGCAGTGAGACTCGAACCCGCAACCCCATTTAAGTGGTTTATAAAGTACATAATAATAAATAAATAAATAAATAAATAAATAAATAAATAAATAAATAAATAAATAAATAAATAAATAAATAAATAAATGAATAAATAAATAAATAAATAAATAAATAAATAAATAAATAAATAAATAAATTAATAAATTAATAAATTAATTAATTAATTAATTAATTAATTAATTAATTAATTAATTAATGACACTTACAAAAAAACTTAAGAAAGTGTTCAAATTCAAATGTTTTATATTCTTAGCCTGTAGCTGGGGTTAAGCACAACATATGAGTTTAGATTGAATAGAAAAACGCTTGCCTTGGGTATTTTATTTTTTGTTATTGATGTTGGTATATTTGATGACTGTTTTATCATCATAGGACTGTTTTGTGTGGTTTGGGTTTATTTTTATTTCTTGCACATCTGTAGCATACGACTTCTTTAGTATAAAACACAAGAAGACAAGAGACGGCTTTAATTTATTGTCCAATCGATTAAAAGATAACTCTTCTGCAAAAGCAATTTGCTACTGAAAATATATCAAAGTGACATTAAAGAGATCTGCTCAGCTGCTCTATACTTTATTTATTAAAGATCATATCATTAAATGACCACCACTTGATTGGAAGAACGTGTTGTGGTCCTGAACCAATATTTGTTAATGTATAGAGGGTGTCCTTTTAATAGAGAAATCATATATTAACACATTTGTCATGAATACAGGAGAAGATAATTCATATTGTTCTTAATCTAAAACGTATCTAAGGTCAAATCAAGGTGAATAAAGCGCAACAATACGAAGAACCATACTTCTATTCTTTTAATGATTTAATACTGCTTATTTTATATTTTCGGTTCCAAATCCAAAATCATAAATCATCATATCATGGTTTTTTATCAATCAAAAAGCGTTATTATGAATAAGGTACCGGGCAATATTGATGGGGGGGGGGGGGTCGCTGGATTTCAAATTATCATGTTTAAAAAGACTTTATCCGAACTCCTAAAAATACAAACAAGTTGCTGTCCTACATCAGATGTGTTATTAAAAAGTGGGTGTCCTATCTAGTGAATAATGATTTGGTTACACTTCAGTATTTGCGTTTGTAAAACAAATTGTTCTCTTGCAGTATGTTGGTTTTGATTAAAACGTCAGAAAGGAAGAAAGGATTTCTTTAATTTTTGAAATTGTATTTTTTTTAAATTATCCTATCAGTGTTGAAAATAACAAAAAAAGACAAAAAAACTTGGAGTCCCATGTTTATGCAGGCATAAAAAAAGTACGGGTCCTATTGAATTTTGCACGTCCCCCTCACCCGAAATAAATATTGACCGGTCCCTAAAATTAAAGTAAAACAAATTGTTTAGCTATGTAATTAATATTTAAAGTTTGTTGACAATATTATGTCGTTTTAACACAATAAACAAATATATACAATGTTTTAGTTCCGAGAAATCGACTGATAATAAACAATAATTCCAATAACCCCCATAAATCTATAAAGGATCATTACATTTCATTGGACATTACCTTTACAACATGCTGTCGCTTTCTTGTTTACGGATCATAAATTTTTGTCATTTAATTACGGTCAAATGACTAAAAAGCTAAATTTCCCATGGTTTCAATACGGACAGATGGTCCTCAAAAAGAATATTGAATATGATAGATATTGGCACGAATCGTCAGCATGCTACCTGTTTTTGAAACCTTTTTATTAGCTCTTTATCATAAGCATGTGAATTATACTGGCCATAAAATGCTGTTTCTTTTGAAAAAAGCTCAATAACTTTTTCTTCAAAGATACAATAAATGCTCAAACTGATTTTGCTTGGATGTCAGAGCTTTTTTCTAGTGTCAGATGAGAAACATTCTCATGACAAGCTATACAGAGTTTGTTTCACGTAGATACTGAAGCGTTTATTGCTAAATCAGTTGTATTCTGTGTACTGGCATCGTATTGTCTTAATGAATATTTTTGCCTCTGTACATTTTCTGTGTAAGAAGAAAATTACACCAATAAATGTCACCCATAACCGATCAGAGTGACCCGATTATATTTGCTTCAAGACTACTTGCCATATGTCGTGATGCTTCGACCTTGTTTTCTCTTAACAGCTTCCGGTCAAATCGGAAACACTGTCGTCTACTGGTCATTTTAACCGAAGATAAGAAGAATGCTTCTAATGTCATATCTGATAATTGCATATTTATTATTGAAATGGTTTATTAATACCAGTAAAATTGATTACCGAATATCCCTTTGACATAACAGAATTTGCCAAGGTCAGATTATAATATAATTGTTCAGAAGAATTTTCAATTACAACAATTTACGTTAAGGTCAGCGATTTCCCTGATATACAACAGTTCCAACAGGTTTCCATTGAACGAGAAGTAAGCACTCCAAATATCAGTCTATCTTTTCAATTCCAATTTTATGTGTCAGACCTGTAATGTAATTTATTTGTATAAAAAGCCCAAATAGGAATATCTCTAAGTGTGTAAATGTTTGCGAAACGCAGCAAGTGCTCTCGAAAAAATATAAAATAGTAGAGGTATAGTTTACATTCACATAGTTAAGTGTACATATATTTAACACTCTGTTATGGTGCTATTTATCTATTATACATGTAGAATTACCAAGAGTGAACTGTTTTCCTGTAGTGCTCTTGTGAGTACTGCACGAAGGCACGAAACAACATTATAGGAAAACCTGTTACTGAGGTAGAAGTCCATAATAATAATAATTAACACAATATTGAATGTATAACAACTGGTTTACAAGCGCGGGAATGTTTGAACCATTAGTAAAATACCAACGGACAATCTTAAAGAACTGGTATAGTACCGGTTTTTAGTCTTCTGTTGCTAAGATTATGACAGTACTGTTCAAGAATATCCAGGCAAATCATCCAATGAAAAACGTTTATGTAAATGTGCTATGTACTAAATGACTTAATTTTCCAATAACATGTTTCAAAACATCCCACCGATGTCATGCGTAGTGACAAAAATTGCATGCAGCTTTATATTATCTATTTAAATTCATTTTTCTTGAGCACAGAAAACAATATTAATAATGTAGCTAGGACGAATTATATGCTTTGATATCTTTACATAACTAAAATTTATGTAAGCAAAGTCAACATTTGAACAGCAATATATGTGTTCATAATCGATGAATTTTCTTGCCTAGAGAGACCACATGCAAAGAGAATCTGATTAAGTTACAAAAAAGTCTGATTAAAGTTCTGATGACACCAACGTTGTGTTCTATTCCAAAAAAACACGGACACAAGTACTATAGTATTGTGTTTCGAGTTTGTTTAATTTTATTTTAAATATTCAATAGTAATTGTTTATTTTACTATTATTCAAAGTGTTATTGTTTGTTTGAATGGCATTTTACGCAACTTTCAGCAATTTTAGTTTGTTTTTAATCGTAATCTACATTGAATATTGGTGACTGGCTCAACCAAACAGCTGGCAATTTCCATGGTAATGCCAAAGTCCTCTCGTTTTTTTTGAGGTTGGGGGTCTGGGGTTTGCTTTTCTTCGTGTTTATATTTTTCTTTCCAATAGTTGAGGCAATAAACTCTGCAGTCAATTAAGGTATTTCCATAAATCACACATGTTCGTGTATTTTTGACTATTGAATACCCCCATAAATGTATATGTATCTAAGATTCACAAGGAATTATAAATTACCCCTTAATATACTGCCACCTTTGCAAATTACTAAGCTTCAGATGATGCCCCGGCCGCAGACCATAGTGGGTCACGTGTTTAGAGAGTGACGTGCTCCTAGCGTTATAAATCGATATAGTCTTTTGTAGATTTCAAAGAGTAGGCGCATTGTAGCAACTAAATCCTAACACATCAAACTCTACTTACTTAGATACCTAATGATGTTGCCTCATCTCTTCATAAATGTGCAAAATCTCATATAAAGCGGAAAGAAAAATCAAGAGTATGCGAATGACAAAGACAGACTGAGCAAAAAGAACAATCAAGAGTATGCAAAAAACAGAGACAGACTTAGCAGAAAGAACAATCAAGAGTATGCAAAAGACAGAGACAGACTGAGCAGAAAGAACAATCAAGAGTATGCGAATGACAAGGAGACAGACTGAGCAAAAAGAACAATCAAGAGTATGCAAAAAAACAGAGACAGACTTAGCAGAAAGAACAATCAAGCGTATGCAAAAGACAGAGACAGACTGAGCAGAAAGAACAATCAAGAGTATGCAAAAAACTCAGAGACAGACTGAGCAGAAAGAACAATCAAGCGTATGTAAATGACAGAGACAGACTGAGCAGAAAGAACAATCAAGAGTATGCAAAAGACAGAGACAGACTTAGCAGAAAGAACAATCAAGAGTATACAAAAGACAGAGACAGACTGAGCAGAAAGAACAATCAAGAGTATGTAAATGACAGAGACAGACTGATAAGAAGGAACAATCAAGAGTATGCAAAAGACAGAGACAGACTTAGCAGAAAGAACAATCAAGAGTATGCAAAAGACAGAGACAGACTGAGCAGAAAGAACAACCAAGAGTTTGCAAAAGACAGAGACAGACTGAGCAGAAAGAACAACCAAGAGTTTGCAAATGACAGAGACAGACTTAGCAGAAAGAACAATCAAGAGTATGCAAAAGACGGAGACAGACTTAGCAGAAAGAGCAATCAAGAGTATGCAAAAGACAGAGACAGACTTAGCAGAAAGAACAACCAAGAGTTTGCAAATGACAGAGACAGACTTAGCAGAAAGAACAACCGAGTTTGCAAATGACAGAGACAGACTTAGCAGAAAGAACAATCAAGAGTATGCAAAAGACAGAGACAGACTTAGCAGAAAGAACAATCAAGAGTATGCAAAAGACAGAGACAGACTGAGCAGAAAGAACAACCAAGAGTTTGCAAATGACAGAGACAGACTTAGCAGAAAGAACAATCAAGAGTATGCAAAAGACAGAGACAGACTTAGCAGAAAGAACAATCAAGAGTATGCAAAAGACAGAGACAGACTGAGCAGAAAGAACAACCAAGAGTTTGCAAATGACAGAGACAGACTTAGCAGAAAGAACAATCAAGAGTATGCAAAAGACAGAGACAGACTGAGCAGAAAGAACAACCAAGAGTTTGCAAATGACAGAGACAGACTTAGCAGAAAGAACAATCAAGAGTATGCAAAAGACAGAGACAGACTGAGCAGAAAGAACAATCAAGAGTATGGAAATGACAGAGACAGACTTAGCAGAATGAATCATCAAGAGTATGCAAAAGACAGAGACAGACTGAGCAGAAAGAACAATCAAGAGTATGCAAATGACAGAGACAGACTGATAAGAAGGAATTATCAAGAGTATGCAACCACAGAGACAGACTGAGCAGAAGGAACAATCAAGAGTATGAAAAAGACAGAGACAGACTGATAAGAAGGAACAATCAAGAGTATGCAAATGACGGAGACAGCAGAAAAAACAATCAAGAAAATTGTGAAGTGCAAGATCTTAATCAGACTGAACCTCCACGCCAAACCAATTCAATGGTAAATATCCTCATCAGAAAATAAGAACCAGGTATACTTAAATCTTAATGATATCTAAAAACTAGTGACTAGTGTTATATAGCATGAACAAAAGAGTGAAAAGAGTTCAATTACCAAAGACCATCGGAAAAATAATAACAGTGCTGAACATGCTAAATTTGAACATTGCTCATTGTAAAATAATTTCACCAACAGTTTGTTTATGGATTAGATTGTAACTTTTGACTTCCAGTATTAAGTATACGTCAGCGACACGTAAGTAAGTTATAACAAAACAATATGATTCATAACGTCATTCAGATCAGGCATAAACACGAGTGTTAATAAATTGTTTTCAGCAATTCACCTATAATACCAATTATTACCCCAAAATGGTAGACTAAAGAGTAACACATAATTGGAGAAATAGCCCTATATCGTCATAAATATGTTTTCTGAGCTCGTTAAATGAAGAGAGGGAAGCACAAGTTATTATTGGATACATTAAGATTTAAAAAAATCTCAGCTAAGAATGTGTTTTTGACGCCAGTTCTAGGACCAAACGGTTGGATCAACTATTGTGTATGATCATTTCAGTCCAAAGTGTGGTCAACATAATAGATGTTCTCAATACTGCTTTCACTTTGTAACTGGAGGCCTATCTGCGTTGTAGCAGATAGAAGATATATAGCCAGTCAAAATCGATTGAGCTAATGGAGTACTTCTTTAGCTCACTTGGTTACAGGGCTGGCTGGCAATACTGGGGTCCAGGGTTCGATCCCCGAGGTGAGATGCTGTTATTTCATGCTCTTCCGTTATAACTTGATCGGAAGGAAATATCATACTTGATTCTCATTCTAACTAATACATGTTTAGACTTTCAAAATTAGTATGCACAGTCGTTTGATACCTATATTTGGTAAACAAAGATTTTTAAGTAAAGGGTAATATTATAAAATTTGTTTGTTAACAAAAACTCTGGTTAAACAATGTATCTAGTCGTGTCGAATTTTTGAGGTTACGTCCGGTCGAATTAGATGGTTGTAATTTTCATTCCGAGGGTGATCTTGTTAATCATTGATGTAAATTGCAATGTGAGGCAATTTCTAAACAAACAATTAAGAAAACTGCAAAAAACAATACGTTCTACGAAGCAGACCGACAACCAATGAAACACCGAATAAATGCAGAAGATAACACTACAGTTGCATAGAATTATTTTGAAGTAAAGCATGTCTTTACATTTATATTTACTGTAAGAGTTTGAACACGTTTCACCTAACTATCGGCATACAAATTAATACAAAATTAGTGGAAATTTCTTTCAAATGGATTCGTGTTTCATTCCGTATATCGATAAACAAGTCGAGTTTTGAGTAAACAAAACCACTTTTCTCGCTTGTTTTTAGATAAATCAAGAATTTATCTTCAACATTTTAAACAAAACCAACTATTGGAAATGAATTAAAGACCCAAGTATGTCAAGTATATGCAGGTACTTATAACCAGGCTGGTTATATTTATAACAGTTCATATCTGTCATTCCATGTGATAGTGCAGAAAAATTGATTCGAGACATGTACTTTCACAAATGTCGTTTCCAAATTGATCGAGACATGTAATTTCACAAATGTCTTTTCCAAATTGATCGAGATTCTGACTTGCAAATTAAATATTCCTCTCTAAAGTAAATATTGATATAATTTGACATTGATTATGAAAAGTCATCGATGATTGTGAAAAGGATGTAAATGTGCACTTAACATAAATTTTAAACTTTAAATTGTGCATTTTCGACAGAAAACAGTAAATACACTTTTGACAGGATAATAAATCCTACCCGGTCTATATTTTTAGGAGATAAATGTATTGTATTTAAAGATTTACCGGTATCAGTTGGTGATTTGATGTTTGGACTTTGAGAATACTGGCGACACGTAAGCGAAGCCAGGAAACGGATTTTTCCGACCATCAAATCAACAATTGATGCCGGCAAATCTTAAAATACATTATGGTTATCTCCATTCTTATATGCTGCGGCAATAAATAACTACTAAGTACTACTTATAATTATAAATTAACTGATTAAAAATGGGATTTTTTTATTTACCAGAAATAACGTCTGCGCTTGCGATAACTTCTCACGGCATCATTCGTAGAACTGATGCCATGAAATTATTCACGCTGTCCAATCAGAATTGACGTTACATTCATGAATCGCATTAGAATTGTATTTTGATGACAAAGGTTGAGAAAGAATATTAAAGTAATCATAAGAATATTTGGCATTGTATATTAAAATATATTGTCAGAATGAAAATAGACGAATAATCTCTTACTCAGTGTAACATATGTCTTCACAAATTAAATCTAGTAATAAGTTTTTATAGCAGAAAGAAGTGGCTTTTGGCATCTTAATGGCGTATAAGAGGTTAAATGGAAATACCTCTCGCGCTCTGATCTATAGAGTGTCAACAACTAGAACATAAATGACGCGCCCTCTACTCTTAAGATCTGCTTGGCATTTGAAGAGGTAACTGACTGAACAAAGAAAATAAAGAGAACATAAAGGTTAATCAAAAACAAGTATTATGTGACAGAGAAAACATAGTATTTAGGGATCATAAAAAATAGCATAAAAGAGACGAACAGACAGACATAAGATCAATCAAGAGCATAGAAAGGACAGAAACAGACAGATCAGAAAGGTAAATCAACAGTATGTAACGACAGACACAGACAGAGCAGAAAGAACAACCTACTGATTGCAAAGGACTGAGATCGGCAGATCAGAAAGGGCAATCAAAAGTATGCAAAGGACAGAGACCGGGAGATCATAGGGCAATCAAAAGTATGCAAAGGACAGAGACCGGGAGATCATAGGGCAATCAAAAATATGCAAAGGACAGAGACCGGGAGATCATAGGGCAATCAAAAATATGCAAAGGACAGAGACCGAGAGATCATAGGGCAATCAAAAATATGCAAAGGACAGAGACCGGGAGATCATAGGGCAATCAAAAGTATGCAAAGGACAGAGACCGGGAGATCATAGGGCAATCAAAAATATGCAAAGGACAGAGACCGGGAGATCATAGGGCAATCAAAAATATGCAAAGGACAGAGACCGGGAGATCATAGGGCAATCAAAAGTATGCAAAGGACAGAGACCGGGAGATCATAGGGCAATCAAAAGTATGCAAAGGACAGAGACCGGGAGATCATAGGGCAATCAAAAATATGCAAAGGACAGAGACCGGGAGATCATAGGGCAATCAAAAATATGCAAAGGACAGAGACCGGGAGATCATAGGGCAATCAAAAATATGCAAAGGACAGAGACCGGGAGATCATAGGGCAATCAAAAGTATGCAAAGGACAGAGACCGGGAGATCATAGGGCAATCAAAAGTATGCAAAGGACAGAGACCGGGAGATCATAGGGCAATCAAAAATATGCAAAGGACAGAGACGGGGAGATCATAGGGCAATCAAAAGTATGCAAAGGACAGAGACCGGGAGATCATAGGGCAATCAAAAGTATGCAAAGGACAGAGACCGGGAGATCATAGGGCAATCAAAAATATGCAAAGGACAGAGACCGGCAGATCAGAAAGGGCAATCAAAAGTATGCAAAGGACAGAGACCGGGAGATCATAGGGCAATCAAAAGTATGCAAAGGACAGAGACCGGGAGATCATAGGGCAATCAAAAATATGCAAAGGACAGAGACCGGCCGATCATAGGGCAATCAAAAATATGCAAAGGACAGAGACCGGGAGATCATAGGGCAATCAAAAGTATGCAAAGGACAGAGACCGGGAGATCATAGGGCAATCAAAAATATGCAAAGGACAGAGACCGGCAGACCTGAAAGGGCAATCAAAAATATGCAAAGGACAGAGACCGGGAGATCAGAAAGGGTAATCAAAAATATGCAAAGGACAGAGACCGGCAGACCTGAAAGTGCAATCAAAAGTATGCAAAGGACAGAGACCGGGAGATCATAGGGCAATCAAAAATATGCAAAGGACAGAGACCGGCAGACCTGAAAGGGCAATCAAAAATATGCAAAGGACAGAGACCGGGAGATCAGAAAGGGTAATCAAAAATATGCAAAGGACAGAGACCGGCAGACCTGAAAGTGCAATCAAAAGTATGCAAAGGACAGAGACCGGCAGATCAGAAAGGGCAATCAAAAGTATGCAAAGGACATAGACCGGGAGATCAAAGGGCAATCAAAAATATGCAAAGGACAGAGACCG
Source organism: Limnoperna fortunei (assembly GCA_944474755.1). Lineage (NCBI taxonomy): Eukaryota > Metazoa > Mollusca > Bivalvia > Mytilida > Modiolidae > Limnoperna > Limnoperna fortunei. The sequence continues at coordinate 39,839,913 of OX104113.1, forward strand.
GCAGACCTGAAAGGGCAATCAAAAGTATGCAAAGGACAGAGACCGGCAGATCAGAAAGGGTAATCAAAAGTATGCAAAGGACAGAGACCGGCAGATCAGAAAGGGCAATCAAAAGTATGCAAAGGACAGAGACCGGCAGATCAGAAAGGGCAATCAAAAGTATGCAAAGGACATAGACCGGGAGATCAAAGGGCAATCAAAAATATGCAAAGGACAGAGACCGGCAGACCTGAAAGGGCAATCAAAAGTATGCAAAGGACAGAGACCGGCAGATCAGAAAGGGTAATCAAAAGTATGCAAAGGACAGAGACCCGCAGATCAGAAAGGGCAATCAAAAGTATGCAAAGGACAGAGACCGGCAGATCAGAAAGGGCAATCAAAAGTATGCAAAGGACATAGACCGGCAGATCAGAAAGGGCAATCAAAAGTATGCAAAGGACATAGACCGGCAGATCAGAAAGGGCAATCAAAAGTATTCAAAGGACATAGACCGGCAGATCAGAAAGGGTAATCAAAAGTATGCAAAGGACATAGACCGGCAGATCAGAAAGAGCAATCAAAAGTAGACAGCCTAAGGAGAATGATCAGTCAACATTATATATAAAGGACAGAGCTGAAAGAATGATAAGCTGTATGCAAATAGCAAAGCAAAGTCCACCAAGACCGCAGGAAGCACACAGACGGAGATTTCTATAATTTGCTTAAAAACTAAACAAATTAAGATAACAACCAGGCTTCAATTACCGGTATTCATATTTTTGTTTAAATATGTGGTATAGTTTTAGAGAAAAAACAGTTTGTATGTTTTTTCTTTAGCTTCCTATGTTAAACGATGTTTCATGGTAGCTGCCATCATGTATTTTGAATAAAAAACAAGTGTGGACTCTGAGCACACTCACAAAGGAATACCCCCCCCCCCCCCGTTTCGCTTTCAAGTACAATTATCTCCCCTTAATGGTATCCGAGGTGTTTCATTAGATTTCATCAAGCGGTTAAAGAGGAGTTGCGCCTACAAGGGATGTGGACAGACAGACAGATAGACAGACAGGGTGATGCCTATATTGCCCCACAAACAGGTTTGCGGGGGGGGGGGATAATAAACAAACAAAACAAAAGGACCATTTGACGAACATTTCTCCAATATTACAGTTCCCTCTGCAAAGAGGTTTGTGTTGAAACGATTTTGCAATTTCAGACAATCAGAGCTCTAACGTTAGCAGGCATGCCGAATTTCAAATTGACTCGTGCAGGCAGGGTGTACTTGACTCCAATCTTAACTGACAAGGATTGCCAGTTTTCCTACCGAAGGTCGGGGTTTTCTCCGCGGGTACTCCGGCTTCCTCCCCCAATAAAAACTGGACGCCATGATATAGCTGAAAAATTGCTGAAAGTGGCGTTAAACACCATCAAAAAAACAAACAAACAATCAAATTGACTCGAAAAATTCAAAATAATAAGATAACTATTACATCTTTGCATTATTTAATTTTATTGTGCGAAACAATGTTGGAGAAGAAAAAGTTGTATGTTTTTTTCCGTAGTGTCCTATATTAAGCTGTGTTCCGCGGTGGCGGCCATCGTAGACTATGGAATCGTACATAAAACTTAAACATTGTAGAGGGCCATCTAAGTTACATTTCTGCAATATTTCAAAATACTTAGTAACCTGCCAAGCGGTTTGCGAGAAGATTTTTTAAACTTCAGCCAATCGGAGTGCATTAATGGCCCTGGCAGAAATCATTAATATTTGTTCAGCACTCAAAACTCAAACTTTGTTACGAACCACCCAATCAACTTCGTACCAAGTTTAGTTTAAATTGGACAAGTGGATTTGGAGAAGATGATTGCAATTGTAAAACGTTCACGGCCTTTGACGATGACGCCGGACGCAAGTGATGAGAATAGCTCACACCGAGCCTTTGGGTCAGGTGAGATAAAAAATCGTACTATAAAATAAACGTCTATATAATAATAATAACAAAGATAGAATAAGATATTTACACAAGTTAGGCCTAAATGTTTCATAACAAACAATTGTATAAACATATGAGCATAGATTTAAAAATTATCTCCGTCCTTTCCAAAAATATAGTCGAAGCTACGACACAGTTTACAGCACAAAATGATAAAAATGCATGTGCAGATGCAGAGTTAAACTCGAAACTTGTCATTAGTAATTCAAATATCAGGTAAGTATGTCAACTTTGACCAGATCATTACCTTACAAACCAGACCTGGTTTTTGAAACACACAATCGATACTAGTACTATTTATCGGACTTTGTAACAACATGACAATATGTTCTAGCTTCAGGTCGGGATTTAAAATCGATAACAGTAATAGAGCGAGTCTAGAGAACTAGACTGACTTATATCTCTATGGAATATGATTAGGCTAGCGTTTAGTCTAGTTCTAAAGCAAGCTAGTAAAAAACTAGCTCTAAAGCAATTTTCAACCAGTATATCGGCTTATGATTACTATGTTCAGAATATAATCAATCATCTTTAATCTATATTATTTAGTAATCTGAAATAGTATTTCGTCGTTTGTCTATAATTATGCTGTGTAAAATCGTTTGCCAGTATTTGGTAATAACTGTAATAAAACTCTTTATGCATACTAAGTACACATACATACTAAGTTTACATACATGTAAAACATGAAAATATGCAACAATTTCCTCATTGATGCATGTTACATGAGCTGCAGTATACAGGGAGACAATTGCCATTAAAATGAATAATGGAACTTGCCATAAAATGAGCGCGGAGAGAATTAAATTGCTGCATTTATATGCAATATGGATTAGATGCATCGTTTATGAAACATAGAAATCTATTAGATATAGATAACTGTCTGTCTAAATATTTATTTGCACATTCGTATAATTATACGTGAGTTGTATTACAAATTATGTTAACTAATCAGGAAACTGTAACAATGATACAAAATACCAACTGTTAAATTTTCTCCAATGTTTCAAATGTATATATCACTTCAACCAGAGAGACAATGTACCGTCTTAGGGCATTGCCTACCAGTAATGCTTAGTACCCGGAGGGAAGTACCAACGACTCAGATCCTTCAAAAGGAAACGTTATAGAGAGGACAGCTATAAATGGAGTAAATCGTCGACTAGAAGGCCTAGAGTAACTGGAGGTAACTCGTTCCAGTATTACATGTGCAAGTTATCGCCTACCGGCTAGGCAAAAATGGCCGACACGAACTGCCTGCCTAAGGCTTAAGAGTGCAGATACGTTACACCTACAAGAAATGCCTATTGCCGAAGGAAAATGTTTGTCAGAGGGGGATGGAGGAGAGTTTTGGGAAGATAACTCAAACAAGATAAACCAGTCATAATATTTGGTGGGAACCACCATGGTACCAGATGGACTGCGTACCAACTTACCAGCGTACAAAACATGTGACACAGAGAATACCCTAGCACACAGACACTAAAGATGGCGCGGAAAGTTTACAAACAGCATGTACATGTAAAAAAATGATGTGCAATATACTGGATACGGATACCAAGGGATCTAACCATTATAACTTGTGAAAATCACCCTTCTATCAATCAAGCGTTATTTCATTTGTGTATTTTGTTTACCACTTTGAGCAAAGCAAATAAAATAACAGCAATATAAACAAAGACGTGGCTACTTTACACTGTGTTTGTGTTTAGGATGTTAAGTGGAAATCGCGGTAGAAATACTTGTAGACGCACTGATAAAAGTGTCAAAACACAATTCATTATTTCATTTCTGCCACTGTCAACGTCTGGCAGATATAATTGAAGGGTTACTATACGATGAAGACATCTGATGTATTCTGGCTAAGATGGCTAATTATTACAGAATAGATTTATGTTGTTAGATATTGCGATAGAATACACCATCTAATTTGAACACATTAAGAAAACAATTTGCAAAAGACATTTAGAAACTCTGCACTTTGTAGTAAGTCATGTGATCATTTTGAGGTATGGAATGCTCATCACGTGCAGCTAATATCTATCTAAAAACAAAGAAATATTTAGCTGAAGATTCCCACGAGTTCTTCTCTCCATATGTAATAAATGAGCACACATGCATGGGATAAAGAAGTTTGTTACGTAATGCTAATTTTCTCTTTGCATGTCTGTTAATTAATGTCTTGAAGTTTTTTTTCCTCAAGTATATTTGTTTGAATGAAATTACATATACTTGAGATATCGGAAGAATTTTAATGCATAGTAAGAACATTAGTTTGATATCGTTGTAATTCAGGTATAAAAATTTTTATTGCAGCTGTACGTGATTTTATCTTTACATATCAAATTCTGTCAAAATCAGTTTTACTTTTATCAATTTTCAAGAATACAACATAGCAAAGTTTAATTGATATTTTGTTGTTTTGTTTCACCTCTATTTTGTTTGCATTCAATACACCAGTGTAATATTAGGGACCGACCATTTAACTTGCAGGGGGGGGGGGTGGCCTTGGTTTTTTCCTAAAAAATATTTTGAAAATGATTTTTGATGAAAAAAATATTTTAGAAGCAGAGGGTAAGAAAAAAAATATATTCGGAAGAAGGATTTCTGCTATATAAAACAATGCTTATAATGAAAAAAAAATTCTGTCGCGACGCCTTCAAAAGAAAAAAAATTTCTGACCAAAACCCTACAAGTTAAATGGTCTGTCCCTTATAGTCGAAGCCAGTAGTTTCTACCATCGTATTTGTCATTTCTGTTGTTTGTGTGTTTTTGTAATTTTTTTGTTCTGTGTGTAATTGAATTTTGAAGTTTTTAGTTGGTTTATCCCCACTGCACGACTTTTTCTAAAACGGTGACAGAACGGCTGGACCAAATCTAATACGCAACATGTATACGTTAACTTATTCATTCATAAAACTGTAACATCTGTGACAATTTGTTCAATATAAATAGTATTTATAAAACCTTAATGGTAAAATGTAGGTGTAAGATATAAAAAATATGTCCAAAACTAGAGGAATGTATTCACACGAATACAACTTACCCGCCTGCCCAATTTGTTTTCGAGCACAAATGTTGAACAATATAGTACCCAATGCACAGTCAAGATGATGGGTGTACACGCAAGATTCAAGCGCTTTTTCTTTTTTTTCAATCTGTCAATATTTTGCCACTTGCAGCAAAAGACTTCAAAATCTTGTTATTATTTCCGACTGAAAATTTTCAATTTTCACCATTCAGTTTGTCATTTGTTCCCAATGACACTAAATTAATATGTTGAAAAGTACACCCGACATTGTTACAATCCTGATTCGGCACGGAAACTATCAACACATGGTGTAGAATGCTAACGGACTTATCACGTTTTTTCTGTTTAACGGACTAATCGGGTTAAGCAAATGACTGTTCGTGTCAATAAACATGAAGTAAAAATGAGTTCAAATGATAACAAGAAGAGGTAAGTTTTATTAAAAACCATACTCACGAAATACGTCGATGTACCTCGTGGTTATTTCACAAAGTAAAAAACAAATAGAAAAATTGAGAAAAGCAAACATGAATTTCTATCATTAATCGTCAAATTGATATAAACAATAACTTTTTATGTTTAGAGATGTCCAGTTTTGAGTTAAAAATACATTCAACAAAGCTCTAGCAATTAAAATTGAACAATAATCATTTGCTTAACCTGATTAGTCCGTTAAACAGAAAAAAAACTCGATAAGTCCGTTACCATTCTACACCATGCAACAATAAGAATAATAATTAGATTAAAAAAATTAAACAAACGTGAAATAGACAGATAAAATCTGAGATATTTTTTATTAAATACCCCCCCTTTTTCCTCAATATAATGAATTGGCATTCAAAACCACGTGGGTATATTGTTATCTATCTACACTGCAGCTGAAGCTGTGTAGGCTATTTATAGAACAGTGTGCACAGCAGTGAACAAAGAACATTAATTAGGGAATATCTCACTAATAATTTAATTAATAAAAAAAGTGGAGATTTATATTAATTTTTTAAAAGTAATACCATCGATAATTTATAATCTACACCTTTTCACTATCTTTTAAAATTATTCCATGTGACTATGTTTCTAAATTATGTCACGTGACTTTTTTCACACAAATGCACAACCACGTGATATATTTAAATACCTGTGTTATCGATCGACAACGTTGGTTATTTATAGAACAGTGCACACAGCATTGAACAAAGAAACCTTAATTAGTGAATATCTCATTAATAATTTAATTAATCAAAAAAAGAGCGCCGTTCGTCTATTGTACTAAATGAGTCCGATAATCCCTGCAAGTTTGAGCTCTTAATATTGTGTAGTTTTCGGATAAAAACGGTTTCACACAAAATCTGTGACGGACAAAATTTTGCCAAAGTGAATACATTACTTACCCGCCTCCTACAGGAGGGCGGGTAAGTAACAATAACCGGCAGCCGTTTTAATCCGTTGTTAATTACTACCATCCCACAAAATCTTGACTACTTAGCTAAAGTTCGAATAAAATTGTGGTCAGCATGTTTGCAAGTGCACTGACCTGCACTAATAAACGAAAATTGATAAAGAGTCATTTACTATCAGCATTTAAAACAACCTATTTCCATGCGCACATTAATTAAACTCTCTTGTAAAAGTTCGCGTTGTCTACTGTTTGTCTCTTTTTTCTGTGTGTTTGTAGTTATCCAAACATGGTGAACCACCGGAAATGATATGTAGCATTGTCTTTTGATGTCGATGCATTGTGTCTCAATTGCGGGTATAACAGCAAATGTGTATCAGAAGCCCCGTACGTTGATGTATAACAAAAATGTGGTAGTATCTATTGCAGGTGGTTTGCATAGTAGTCTCTTCTATTGCTTGGGGATGTTTAGCAATAATGTCGCATTAGTCTCTATTGCAGGTTGATATATATTAATAATGTCGCAGTAGTTTCTGCTGGTGGAAGCATAGCAATAATGTCGATTCATTCTTTATTGATGTTGAATGAGTATAGTAACAATGTAGTGATATTCTCTAGTGCAGGTTATTATATAGCAATACTATCATAGTAGTCTTTGCTGCTGGTAGAAATATAGCAATAGTGTGACAGAAGTCTTTGTTGCTATAGTAGAAATATAGCAATAATTTCACATTAGTTTATTTGCAAGTTGATGATTATAAATAATATCTTATCTTTCTATATTGCTGTAGAAACATAGCAATAATGTCGCAGTAGTCTCTATTGCCGGTAGAAACATTAATGTCGGGGTAGCCTCTACCACTGGTTGAAGTATAGCAATAATGTCGAGGTAATCTCTGTTGCTGGTACATGCATAGCAATAATGTCGCGGTAGTCTTTGCTGACGGTAGAAACAAAGCAATAAAGTCGCGGTCGACTCTATTGACGGTAGAAATATATCAATAATGTCGCGGTAGTCTGTATCGCGGGTAGGAGTATAGCAATGATGTCGGGGTAGTTTGTATTGCTGGGCGAAGCATAGCAGGGATCATAGCAATGATGTTGCGGTAGCCTCTGTTGTGGGTAGAAGTACAGCAATAGTGTGGCAACAATGTGGAAATAATGGTAGACTAATGTCTCAGTGGATTAATAAAAATCCACTGCAATGCTAGTTGCGGGTAATTATGTAGCTGGTACAAGGGTAATTCTTATTTAATAGTGGCTTATTACGTTTTAAGTCAAATTGACTTAAATAATCCTTTATACATTTGCGTAGTAATATTGCAAGTTTATCTTCGAGTTTATCTTCGAATTGTTTAGTCAACGCGCTAAACAACCACAGTTTGGAAGCACAGAAAATGAATGTATATTGACAAACATATAATAACAAAAATAACTCGTCAGTATATTAAAAGTCCAGTCCCCTAAACGCTATTTTTAATGTCTTGCCATAAGCTCACACGACCGGAAATAGGAATTCCATGAGCTTTGTCTGCTGCATGCAAACAAAACATATATATATAGACAATAAAATTTATATTCGACATAAATCATCATTAACATTGATGTTAATTTCGATGTCGTTCATCTCCTAAACAGGAGCTATCCTTTGTGCTATCAAGATAAATAAGGGCAGCATTCAACTTTTTCAATTATTTTCAAATTTATGTCTAACAATTAACCCTAGCCATAAACCGCCTACTGATAAATTAATTGTTGGAAATTGCGTCATTTTTATTGAAGTCGCTTAAACGAATGTTTTTTTTAGGTTCGCGTAGTTCATTCTTTGAAATAGTTGATGTTTCTAAAACCAATAAATCCAGAATCAGAAAGGATGTATGCCCTGAAGTTTCCCTTTCCATGCTGGTAATTTTAATCACGTGACAACCATGTTTCTAGGAATGTTTCGGCCAATGTCGTTAAATGACACACTTCGCTTTTTGTACTGCCAATCATGCATACAGGCCACTGTCGGGTGATACAACGACAGAATAATCCGAATTTGTTGATATTGAAAAATTATCTTAATTTGTAAAGTAAAAACTTTTAATAACTTTGATAGATTGCTGAGCCTAAAGCTTGATTGATTCTCGATTTGTACTTATTAAACCTTTCGTATATCTCTTCATTTTCTGTATGACTCATTTTACCGAATATTGATTCATTCTTTTTCACCACTTAATACAGAAACATAACATTTACATAATGTTCAGGTTCTCTTGAGTTAACCTTCACAATATTTGCCCGCAGACTGGGATCGTGTTTACTCCCAATTGTTGACTTTTATTGGATTAAACTAGTTAAGAGTTGCTGGAATTCAAATGGTTATTAGACGACAACAAAAAATGCCGCTCATGCACAATAAAGTCGGAAACTAGTATTTGGTTTGTCGCGGGTATATAACAGCGGGTCAAGTCTCCAGCTAGCTTCGGTGAAATAAAGCAGAAAAAATTCTAGATATTCAATAATCGATGCAAAGGTCACATGTTTTCGCTGTTTAGTTAAAACTTCCAACCAGCATAACACAAAGCTTTTCAAGGTCAGCGAGTGTTAAAGTTTACATTTTAATTACGAAAACGATTCCTTTCATAAAAATAATGAAGATATATTACTGTGACATGTGCATAGAATTGTTTGAGCTATCTACTTTGCCATTAAATCATGCTGTTGTATGATAAAACAATAAAACAATAAGTCATTTTCCTTATATTCAAATTAGTATTAATACAAGAAAAAATTACTTAAATTCTTCTTGTGTCAATTAACGTAAATATCTAAAACAATGTGCTACAAAAAAATTATTTCATCCATGATAAAAATCAATTTCTAGCGCATCACCTGGCAAACTTCTCAGGTGACAGGGGATTCTCTTTACATCAGCTATATAAATAGAAATATGTAATCTACTGTTGAACGGAAATATAGTGAAAGGTAAGTTTTTATTTCTTTCAAGGTTTATTCTTGAGTTGAATATAACAGATTTCATTAAATTGACAGTCGAATTGTTGTCATGTGTATCCGTTAGATCAGTTTGAAAAGTTGAAAGATATTTACGACCCTTTAAGCCATCTTTCCCTTATGTTTAACTACGTCCCTCGCACGTACACTGGCTTGACGTCACTTGATAAAAGGGTTATAATTAACTATACTTAAAGTCACAGCCCCGTGGAGAGCGTTTTTTTTGCTTGCATTTTTTTTAATTACGAAAATCCGCAGAACAAATTTATCCGCGTTAACCTGTCCATATTTAAAACTATGCCTCTGTTGTTTACATGTCACTAATCATCCTTGACTTTGCTATAGGAATTTGTTATTGTAAATCAGCTATTTTTGTTTCTAAAGGAATCTTATATTGTCAGTCAAATAAAACTCCACCAAAACACACTGACTTTTACTATAATCAGCTCCTTCGCAAAAGGTATGCCAGGGTATTAGGAAATCGACGATTATTTCCTCCAGAGTCGAAACCCTTAAGGATTTGTCGTTAGCGTTTAACGCGAGTAAATGTTTCATGAAAGCAGACGTAAAAAACGTGCAAAATTCCCGTATAAAAAGGTACAGGACGATTTGTGACATTGTCATAAATATGGATAGTCTAGGCTCCTGACTAAATAATCTCAATACAGTTAAGAGGACTTCCGTTGCGAATATACAGTCAGGTCACCAACAATGAAAGTTAGCTACATCATTTTTAACGTTTTAAACAACAAATCAAAATGGGTAGTCGATAGCTACAATAAAAGAGCTCCTTTTTTATGGATGGAGCTACAAAGAGGTCCCATTACTCGTAACGGTTTAAAAACACTATTGGGATTTATACATATCTTCCGCGATTAAACTTCTATTTTTGTTTAATTTATATTTTTCCTTTCTCTGAAAACAAAAGAAAACAAAACTATGCACTCCACGTACGTAGTGTGATGTTTAGTATATATTAATTTGAATTGTTAATTCCTAGCATCCCATAAAAAATTGTACGACAACTGATTGGATTTCAGTAAAACTCCATGTTTACTTTCTCTACACATTATCGCCGCCCAGGATGAAGGCAATGTAGTTGTATTCAATTGGAGGGGTTAAGCAGAAAATATTCCATGAATATTAGTTACAATGAATGAACACTTCCAATTGAGTGAAAAATCAAGATAAAATATGACGTTGGATTGCAAAAATGCTTGGGTGATGTTAATTTTTCGTATGTATTTAAAATATTTTTGGTATTATTTACTGAAGTTAATAACTGAGGGATAGCGCTATCGATAATTTGAAAAATCGTTAACTAGTTCCAATAATAAAACCTCTCATTTCATGCTTATTTTCCACATTTTTTAAAATCCCGATATTGATATTTGATGATTTTAGTGAAGTGCTAGGTTTCATCTTGAAACGCATTTTCCCGTGCGCAAATTCCGCAAGAAAATCGTGCGGAATGTTTAGTTTAAGTTTCATATGAAAAAAGTTTGGACACCCATGCAAACTACGCTAAAATAAAAGAAAAATGTCTAAATTTTCTAAAAATTGTCTTACCTTAGTATATAAAGGATGTTTAAAGTCCTGCTTGAAGCTTTGAGACACCCCTTCACTTCCATTACATTGAATGGCCGACATCCTTTAAATCTATTTAATGGCTTTGTTTTTGACGAAATGAATTTTTCCATTGTTACAATCGACAAATTATATTCGTTCCCCCATTAAATACAACTTGATTCCGTATTTTTGATTTACAGTTTTCAAAATGTCAGCTCCCGGTAAAATTTCGCCTCGATTTTTAAAAATAAATTTCTTAAGTGAACATATTTTAATTTATTGAAAACAGGTATAGTCTGTGCGTTTATGTTAGTTTCATTATATTTTACATGTTAAAATATATTTAACTTCTGAACAAATTTTGCTCCGAGAAAATTCTACTGACAGTTAAACCCCCGCAATTAAAATGTAAAAGACCGGTGAAAATGACAAATTTAAACGTGAAATGGTATGTTTTATATGATAGAACTAATCGAAAACCACAATGAAAGGCTATTTTTTTAATACATTTCCGGAGTATACCGATTTTGTTAACATGCCATAATGATGATTAGTTACATTAAACCACGTGACCATTAGTTTTAATTCAAGTATATGACTAAATATATGCCTAAATTTATTTAAACTTGCCGTAAAGTTAGTTTTAAGCTCACATGACCCAAAGGATCAGTGTGAGCTATTCTCATCATTTGGCGTCCGCCCGTCGTTGTCGGCCATTAACTTTTCACATTTCAATCTTCTTCTCCAAAACCACTTGGCCAATTGGAACAGAATTTGGCAGAAATGTTTATAGGCTAGTTCTTAACAAAGTTTGAATTTTGGTGCTGATCAAGTATTTAGCATGGCTGCCAAGGCCATTACTGCGTTTTGAATTAAAAAAAATATTCTTCTCATGAACCGCTTACCAGATTGATTTGAAATATTGCAGAAATGTAACTTAGATGGTCCTCTACAAAGTTTAAGTTGTTTGTGCCGATCCAAAATCCAAGATGGCCGCCATCGCAGGACAGTTTAACATAGGACCTATGGGAAAAACAGACAAATAACTTCATCTCGGAAACATTTTCACACAATGAGGCTAAATTATGAAAAAAATAAAGGTTGGATCGTTATCTTATTATTTTGAGTTTTTGGAGCCTATTGCAAATTCAACATGGCTTCCAGGGACACTTATGCGTTCTGATTGGTTGAAATTGCAAAAAAATCTTCTCCTTACAAATCGCAGAGCTGATTGAATTGAAATATTAAATAAATGTACCTTTGATGTTCCTCTACAATGTTTGAGTTTTTTGTGACGATCCAAAATCAAAAATGGCTACCACCGTAGAACGCAGCTAGCTTAACTTAGAACCCTATTGGAAAAACACACAAATCGCTTCTTCTACGAAACTGGTCAACACAATTATGGTAAATTATGCGGTATGAAGCTAGGATAGTTATGTTATTATTTCAAGATTTTTTAGCAAATCGGAAATTTAACATGGCCGCGAGGCTAATAGTGCGTTCTGATTAGGCGAATTAAACAAAAAAAATCTTTTCACAAACCGCTTGGCAGATTGATTTTAAATATTGCAGCACTGTACCTTAGACAGTCCTTTACAAAGTTTGAGTTTTTTGTGGAACACAGCTTAACATAGGACCCTATGGGAAAACCATACTACGAGCTTTTTATTCGAAACTGTTCCACACAATTAAACCATAAGTAAACCTCAATTAATTTTAAGTTTTTGTTTCTATCCAAAATACATAATTTGCTGCCACCATGGAACATCACTTAACACAGTAACCTAGAAACAGAATCTTTATATAAACTCCTTAGCAAAAATTTGCAAGAAAAGTAATGTCTCTTAAAAAGTAAGGTGAGCGATACAGGATCTAAAGAGCCTCTAGTTTAAAGAAGTAGTCATAATTAAAAATGAAAAATTAGGGTTTCAGAGCTAATTTGCAAGGTGTTGAGCACTGAAATTACAAATTTTCTAATAGATTATACTGAGAAGAGAATAACAAATTCACAAAAGTAATACACAAACATGTAGATTAAAAAAATCTGTTCATTGAAATTATCTGAATTTGTTTATGTCCAGCAATTGGTTAATAATTGGGTTAATTTTAGTAATGGAAAGAAAAAAAGGAGTCTCTGAGTTAGATTTTTTGTCTGTTGGGAAATAACTGGTCAAAAGGTACCTTGGTCAAAATTATCTTCCTTGTTAAAAATTTCATTTTCATTACTTTCGTTTATAACGAACTTGTTATGCGAAAACTGTATTTCGACTATTAATAAGTTATAGTAATAATATATGTATAAGACTTTCATTATTACTTTTAATTTTAACGCAATTGAGAGTTTCTAAAGAAAGAAATTATTATTAATTTTACCATAAATGTCATATCAATTTCAAGATTTTTTAATTTTTTTAGAAGGTGTCCTGCATCCCCTTTAGTCAATCTAAAATTAAAAAGAAAATTCTGCATGCAATCTTTTATATCAGATTATCAGTCTCCTGTAGCTGTCATATGTCTAACTGACCTCTATTTTGCCGCCTATGCAAATAAATGCAGGAATTGACATTATTGGGTCTAAACTACGTACATGCTGTTTATGTACGAGTTGAACAAAATATTGACTTAAAGCTGCTTTGACGCATCACAACATTATTTAACTGCACAGAACAAACATTCTTTAAATGCGTTCCCTAAAACTTTCATCATAAAATCGAACAAGCACATGCAGAATGCAGAATACATTTTTCTTGTGTTCTCCTGTTGTTTAATTGATGATAAAATTGTATCGGTGTCGAGGCTACATCACAGTATAGCTATTGATTTCGATATAATTGGAGACAAGTAGATTTTAATTATGATAGGTGTGACAGATCAGACTAATGTAGTATTGTCGCTAACAATAATTAATGTTAGATGTTTGGTTGTTACGCGAAATCGTACGGCTGGGTGAGCTATATCTGATTTTGGTTCGACTCGACGCGGACTTCGACGAGGTTCATTCCATTATACAAGAGATTTCGCAAAGCGTTGCGGTGATAAGTTGTCTACAATCATATTTACCGACATGATTGCTTTTGATATTAGTTTTTATTTACTATTCATTTCTCATTCAGTTGAAATATCCCTTTATTAAAACCGACATCGCTTTTTAAAACGAATTTGCGATTATTCCCCTTTCTTTTAAACAAATTGCTACGCATTGCAGACAATAATTCATCGACAGCATATCTGCATTTTTATCGTACGTAAAGTAAAAAAGCGTTGAAGTATTCAAACTAATCAATGGACGTTACTAAAACTTCTAGCACTGGCGCCGTTACCATTTTTGCCACAAATTAATGGATGTTATAAACATATGCTTTGTATTAATTCATTACAAAAAGATATTCATATTTTTGCAACTACAAAAAAACTGTACGAATGAATACGAAATGAATGCACAGATCTATCAACACGATGTTTTGATATTATTTACAAAACGGTTAATAAGCAATCTTTGATCGTTCTGCTTTCTGTTTGTGATCATTGGGAATGTTTTAAGATTGAACTTATACTATACATACAAAATCCTAATCGTGGATTATGTCAGTTGTACTGGATCACATCTTATATGGTAATATACACAGACGATTCTGAGCAGGCGCGGATCCAGCATGTTCTGTGTTCGTCGGGTACTTACATAGTATAAAGAGGCGTAAACATTTTACTGTATGTTAAAAACAAAACAAAACAAAAAAAAAAAAAAAAAAAAACGCACAGAAAAAATGTTGAAATAGAAAACCCCTCTCCCTATCGTGCGTTTTTGCAAACTTGTGAAAAATGTTGACAATTATGAACGACCCCGAACTTTAGATCGGCTATGGACTAAAATACTACTTGAATGTAATTTAATGTTAATTACATAGTAAACAAATAAAAAATACTATCAATTAACCAAGTGTCACATGTAATAATTAGACGGTAGTGTTTGTGTTATATGTGTATTCTAATGTTTTCTAAATGAACATTCTTGCACAAGTGCACTTGTGCTTTTCAATGAAAACAACTTGACACAAACAGATGGTCATTTTATTGTGACAGATTTATGGTCCAACAACGCATACTACAAGTGAACCATGTTATTGACAGATGTAGATGGATAAACCACAAACAATTCTTAATCACACATCATTAAGATATACAGTATGAAGAGAAAAAAAAAATACATGTCACATTTCGATGATGATCTAAATTCTTTGTTGACCATTGTATAACGCCACCTGCACAAACCTATAAACACAATGGATTCTTGCGTCTGAATGTTAAGAGAAAACGCTTTTGACAGTTAATAGATATGCATTCAATACAATATTACCTTGGTTTTAATCAACATGCAACAGCCGAGTATTTAATCCATTATGCATCTGTGAGGTGTAGGGTGAAGGTCGTAAATAGGAAGAAGAAAATATATTTTCAGTTAATATGTACATATTTATAATTAATTTTGGCATGGTCTTTACGTTAACATTGAATCAATAAAGCATCTTTCAGTAAAAAGCTATATTAGTGAAAAATAACTACAACAGACAGCAAAATACACACATACAAACAAACAAAACACAAACACGCACAACTCAAAAAGAAACAAAAGCAAATAAACAGAAAACAGGTAGAATATAGATTTCTTTGTAGGTACTTTAGCTTCGTTAATTTTAATGGGTTATTTTTGGTGTCAAAATTTATTATAGAGAGGGAAACAGGATGGGTGCTATAGATTAAAAAGCTAATTAGAACAATAAAAATGCCTGACTTGCTGAAAAGGAAAATCTTATTAAAACAAACAGCCGTTTCTCGTTTCTAGATAATTGTCTTTGAGAATGTGCTGATGATATAAGTTTGACAGTAAAAAGCGACTGAGGGACGCTTAATTTACGGTTCGTCAACAAAATTAAAGAAAATCTACAAAACATATGTAGAAATTCCAAAAAGTAGTTCATTATTTTTTAAACCATTACATGGATTTAAATGCTTCTGTGTGACGTACATAATTAGTTAACTCAAAAATTGTACTTTGTCGTTAAAAAGTAAAAATGTTAAATGTTAAGGTTTATGCAAACCATGACAAATTTGAACGTTACCAGTCGAAAGACGTTTATTTGTAATTTGAAGCCTTGGATCGTATTTTATCTTATTTAATTGTTTGATCAATAAAAGACCCAAGTCAATGTGTCATTATTTTAACTAGCACTATAATTTTAACAGAATTATGGGTAATTTACCATGATTCCAAATTAATTGTCACTTGACGTGTAGATATTAAGGGCATTGTTAGTAAATAACGTGTGTCCAGTCATATCCTGTCAATATAAGGACCATATCTAAATTTAAAAATGCGAGGACACGCGTCATTGTCCCCTCAGGGAGCTTGACAAGTTAGAGCATAGAATGTGTTGCTAACATATTTTTGTTAGTTTCATAATTTGCCCATAGGAAATAAATTACACGAAACGTGTGGCGAACATATTTCTCTTTTTAAACATCGACGCTAAATCTATATGGATAAGATCCGACTAAAAGTAAGGAGTCTCTTGATTTATACAAAAACTTGTAGTAGGGAATTAATTCTTAACAACTGTGCCTTACTAAAATGCACTTATTTTAGGAATGTTTTTAGAATCTAAAATATTTCACTAAAAATTGTCATACTAATAAATCAGTTTGTCAGTTCTTGTTTTGTTTTCTTGATTTCTAATTATCCCCCAGATGCCGTAACGTAACACATGCGACTGCCGCACTTTGGCAGATGTATATGAGAATGTCGTAAAACATAATATACAAATAGGAAATTCAGAATTAGCATTAAAGATGTCATGTCTGCTGTTATTTCGCGCGGTTAATTAGAATATTGCAATAAATATGTGACAATACTACTTAGCATAATTCATTTTGTCCCGGATTGTTTTCTTCATTTACATATAGCCACAGAGCTAAACGGTCAGTTTAGTGATTGATGCAGATAATATTTACCAAACAAATGTTCTCTTCATATCTGAATGTTTTGACTGCGTACAAACTTACAAACTCCCATATCCCTTGAATGTTTTTGTAAAATGTCAGGTTGAATTTCCCTGACACGTTACTGCTGTTTAGCTCATCAAGACGTATGGCTTTTTACTAATGCCTGGTCATTGTTTATAGTCGTTTGCAAGCTTACCAAAACATAACAAACATGTCAAACATCATAGGCATTCATTGTGGTAGTCAAAGAACATGCTGCTTACATGCAGATATTGTCAGATGTTTGTAAACAGAACACTTAACTTTGATCCCAAGGTTTATGTGAAACCAGCAAAAGAAATCTTTCCTGTATTCTTTAAGGATTTTTCTTTGATACCCACCATGGTAATATTTCATTATTTGTTGTCTATGTGTAATATCCCGAAATAAATTGAAGGACGTTTTCATAAGAATAATATTTGAAAAAAAAATATCTGTTTAGAAATATTTCGTGAAATCTATACAAATACACGAAATTTCTTCCGCAAAATTAATTTTGATGGAAATATAAAAAAATTACATATAAAATAAAATCTTTTTCATCGTAAATCTACATGCTTGTTCAATGAGGTATTCCTCGAACATTTATGTATCGTTATAGAGACTCATTCACTTCTGTTTTACAATTGTATTTTTTGTTATGCAGATCTACGTCACAAATGAAGAGAGTACATAAATCAAACACAATCTGTTATTTCTGTAAAGAATATAGATCACTGTAGATGTTCGATAAAGTTGAAAAATTCCTTGTTTTATTTCACTCTTTAATTAGTGTTGCTCATAATCGTTTCTGGATACGCGATATAGGTGGTGCTTATTTTTGTACATCGATGATTTTTGGTTTTACGTTTTCCAGCGTTCACAGTTGGAAACTTGTCTTGCATACCAAGATACATTAGTGAGTTGTATAAGCATGTCAGTGCCAAAAGGTGAACATTACAAAGTCAGGGCAAACACTAGGTTAAATACATAATCCGTTAAGTATTAACTTTACGGTGGTGGCCTTGGTGGCCGGGTGGTTAAGGTAGAACCAGTTCGTCTGCTATTGATCACGTGGTCTGTCAACACTGAGGTTTGCGGATTCGCAGAGTGCACTAGACTCTAATCCTAACTGACAAGGATTGCCAGTTTTCTTATCGGGTTTTTCTCTGGGTACTCCGGCTTCCTCTCCCAATAAAAAACGACGCTATGATATGCCTGAAAAATTGTTAAAAGTAGCCTCAAGCACCATTCAAACAAACAGGTTTACCGTGTTGGTTGGAAGTGGGGCTGTTCCCTTTTTAACGCTCAAATTTTTAAAACTTAATGAGATTCCAGCTTTCTGGGTTACTATTCGTAATACGATGAGACTTTTAATAGGTCATTGTGTTAGTGTTGGTAATTAATTGCACAATATTTTTTTTCACAAAGATATAAGCAAGATAATTTCCACATATGCAACTATTACTGTCATAATTAGGTTCGATAACTCTGTTTATTCAATGAACGACTGTTGTGTATCATTAACACCAAAATTTTATAATATATCAAATTGCTGTTATTATTAATCAAATTATTGTATGTTTTTTTTAAACATATTATTAATATTAGACAATTTTTTCCATTTTTTATATATACTATTATTTTTTATCTTTATCATTTATGGAGTTCCTCGTTTATTGTTGTTTCCCCGTGGCATCATTATTTTTTTTATACTCAAAAACTACTACAATAGTTCATAATTTAATAAAATTATTAATGAATTATGGTTACCTAATAAACATTTATGACAGATGTGTTATTTAGAACACCTTTAATGTATTGAAATTTAACCCATGCTGTGTCTTCCTGATAAAGCTTGTACTGTCATAAACTTGTATTCTTTGTACAGGATGTTTATTGAACAGCTTATTCCTCAAAACTTGAATTTTGACTACCTTTATGACTGAGAAAAATGCGGCCAAAATGGGGATATTTTTGTAATTATCTTTTACATTAATACTTTATAAATGTTTATCACAAAGTTCATTACCACATTTTCAATTCAAGACAATTCAATTGCAGTTAGTTTTTTCTAAAGACAGTATTTTGTTAGTCAAATACTCTTCAAGTTTTTTTTAATTATAAATATATTTTCATCTAAGTTAAACTTGTTACAAATTTCTGAGATATAATTAAACCATAAAAATGCCACACAACCCTGTCCCTTGTCTGAACCACGTGGTCTGAACTCCGCCATGTTAAAAATTGTAAAATGAGCTAATTTCAAATGAAATAGGAAGTATGAAGATCAGAAATTAAAGTGTTAAAAATGTGAATATTAAATACATCATTGTGTCTACTTTTTGTATATATGTGCAAAACTATGTTTATACGAACTGTATTTATGCAATTTACGCCAGAAATGGAGCATATTTGACAATTTCCCATTGAAACAATGTAACCAGAAGGCAGAAAATATGGCTTTTTTTTCTAACAAAATGGGAAGTATTTTGCAATTAATTTAAACTGATAAAATTCATATCATTCGAAAGATAAGAGACTGTAGAACTGGGAACAATGTGCAAAACATATATATTTTATTTATTTAACAAGATATCGGCGTTTTTTTAATTCGTCCCTTTGATTTTCTATTGAGTGGAAAATCCAATATGGCTGACAAAAATACGTCACAGAAGTCACGTGATGTCGCTATAGTTGTATATGAGATCGACCGCCAGGAAATAGCATGCATGTACGAAATTATGTGCATCCTTCCGTACGGAGACGTATTTACCGCGATGCCTGTTCGACCGTTTATCACAAATGTTTGCAGCGCCACTTATCTCACAGGTTTTGTTGGTACTCGTTGCTTGCTGATTAAAATGTGGAGATTCGGATCGCCTTTTGGTTTATAGGATATAATCAAAACGTGTAACTTTTTGCTTGCATGGTTATTACTATGTCGCATATAGTTACGTCACTACGAACCTATCAATTTTAAACGATTTTTTGTGAAAATCATCTGCGGTACGGGCGGGATTCGTACCCTCAACCTCTGGGTCAGAAGTCAGCGCTAACCGATTGTGCTAAAGACGAACTTCCCTAACTAAATTGATTAAGGCTGCATTTATACCTGTTATAATACAACACTCTCCCTCTTTTCATATGTTCGATCTCTTCTTATTATCTCTTAATGATATATAATTGTTTTCGGGTAAATTGAGCAAAAAGGTAAAAACCATACTCTACAATATAGTTCATGTTGTAAGTGATAAAATGGCAAATTTAATATTAAAGAAAACATTTCAATTACAGTTTTTCGTATTTGTTAAATCCTTCAGGCTTTAAAATACGTTTTTTTTTGTCCTGATCTAATAAGGAGAAGTAAAGATGTACATAATTGCATATTAATGCGCGCTTTACCAGTATCTCGGTAATATGAACAGATCCGCCTCAATTTTTATTTTTGGATTATTTTACTATCTATAGGGTAAGCCTAGTATTTTTATTAATGCATTCTATTCTTGACATAATAAAATGTATAAACTTGGGTTTCTTTTATTAATTAGTTATTTAATTTGATAAGAAAAAGGCATTTAAAAATTTTGTTATGTTATATTACGTAATGTATTTCATCGCTTCAATTGTATTTCTTGGATTATTTCGTGATTTATATGTCAAGCTTCGTAATTTTTATGCATTCTTATTTTAACATGATAAAGTGTAAATTTTTCGGTTTCGTTTATTAGTTACTTAGATAATTTGACAATAAAAGTGCATGTTTAGATTTTGTTTAACGCGCTTGTGACCACTCATCCAGAAAACTTATTTCTGGATTATTTCATAATTTATAAGGTAGAAAATGGAACTTTTACGCAGAAAATTAGTCATCTTGAACATTAAATTTAATTTCCCTGGGTTTTGTTTATTGACGGTTTCGAAATCCCAAACTCTCGTGAACGATTCGTGTGTGGTAGTGGTGGTTTTAGGGAGGGGGCAGAGATATTTCTGTGATGTAATTGTATATTAGACGTGCCTTGTTTATTAGCTAATTGATTATTTATTACCCGACACTGAACTTTGATGAAAGGTAAAAATGAAAGACCAATCAGACTCGCATAATAAGCCGCTAAAATGGCTAAATTAGATTATGATTTTGATATATATTGTATATAGCCTGTTGGTTTGTTTGTTTATTTGTTACTTTCTCTGTACCAATTGTTTTATTTTCTGTGTGAGAAGAAACTATACAAAATTAGATTTTCAAACAGGCATGTTATTTAAAAAAATTGATGTCTGAATCAGTGAAAAATGTGGTAGAAATTAGGTGTGGGGAAAAGAAATTTCTCAATAATAAAAAAGCACAAAAGATATAGATTTTTATTTAATTCAAGATTTAAAAATTTTGATGTTAAGATATTTTAACGAAGCAAGTTATATATATAATAATACAACAGAAAAAAATTCAGTTACGTTCGAATAAAGGTCATCAACAGTTTATATTGTTGAAAATAATTGTAGAAGTTAATAATCTCATCAATTGTTTTGCAAAATAAGACTCTTCTTCTAATTGTTTTTTTTATATTTTAAATTCTGAACATGTTATAAAGTTCTTAGCAATGTTTATGCACATGAATGCTAGTTTGACGTTTGAAATACATTTAATTGCAAATCTTTTGAAACAATTTTAATTACAGTAAAATGAAATCAATAAAAATTGTAACTTGTCGGTATGTTTTCTTTGATTTTCCGAGGACGCGATAACTGCAGATCTTACATTCACATTTTCCCCCACAGAACCACTTGACTATGGTCAATGTATTTTTATTGGTAAACATATATTTGTCCTTCGAAAACTTTGCTTTTTTTATTACAGTACTCGTCTCAAAGTTGAGATATTATAATCAAGATGATTATTTCTTGCCTTTCACAATCGTCTATATTTGCATCCCTTTACAGCATATGATGAAATTTTAAATAAAACAAATTGAAAAAAACTATTAAACCAAATGGGATACACCTATAACATATAAATCGAACATCTCTGGATATGGGTTTAACCCATATCTTTTCTTGTTTATGTTTGAAGACCGCTGGTACCACTAGCAGCACACTATTTCAATCCTGTATGATATTGAAGAGCCACACCTGGCACGAACCTCCTCGGTCATATCCTTTCAACAATCCTGTTGTCAATGTTCATAATTATGCGCATCATGCATGCATTGTAATTGGTTATCATACATTTTTTCTCTTCCAGACCCCACCGATCCAATAGATGCATTTCATATCACAATGGTGATATGAACAGCAACTGCTGCATTCGAACCATCAAAGGTCTGGGTCTAAGTTCAGCGCTCTGGCCTATTGAGCTTAAGAAGTACTGATTAAGGCTGTATTTAACTACAGTGTTATTGCCTTTTTTGTAAGACATTTGAATGTTTTGTTGCTACCACATGGAGATTTATATGAATTAATGCGCCGGAGGAGATATACGTTTTAGTTATATAAAGCTATTTAATAATAATTACTGTTTGCGGCCAACCTATACATTTTTTACGAATCAACCAAAATTTCGCCGATTACTTTTCATAGCTCTTCAGTAAATATAGAGATTCAAGTTACCCGCTGTAACGAAAATTACTGCCTTAAAAGAGCTTTGATTTTTGGAATAAACCCACAAATGAATTACATTTTTTTAGTATAGTATTGGTAACTTGTCGCCGTATCTGGGCTAGACAAAATGTGGTCCATTTGTTTGATATTTAACCATTCGTGTGAAGCAAAAAAGTGTAATGTTGTGGAGGCCCTTATTACAGACTGAGTATGACAGTGACTGAACTTTATACCAGGGTCTTCTATAGAATGGAATATGGTTATTAGAGCCTTATATCTCCTTGGTATTGCTGGAAATCTTTTGTTACTGACTTCTTTGTGCACCCTTTAATCTTTATGGTTCCTTTTGTTGTATATATTTAATATTAAAATGTTTGCAATAAATGCATATTTATTGATCAAACAATATACTTATAATGCTCATCTTATTGTCATTTAGGTCAACGGTGTCAAATGTAGTTTTGTCGTCCTATGCATGTAGGGGTAGTTCTATGCCTTGTTGAAGACTGCTTACTAACAAGCCATTAAGCTACTAAGTTCTCAGATCACTGTGTATTCGTTACGATTTTGCAGCATGCTTTGTTTACATGCAAAGCATATGGCAGATGCAACATGTTTGTTGTTCAGATGTTTCCAGCACACCAAATCACAAGAGCTGTAGACTTCTTTGTTGTATTTAACTATTATCAAATTCTCAAACTGCTTTCCATCACGGGGTTATTATCTGTCTTAAACAGCGTATAGCATCCACAATGAGATAGTGATTACAAAAAGTTTGTTCCCAGGGTTGAAAAATTCCTGTCTTCTAAACATCTGGGTTGTGTCAAAAAGTGCTCACAAATATAGACAAAAGAAAATATTCTTCTTAGAAAGTCATTAGCTGTAGAAGTTGATTGCAGCCGTCATTACAATTATGTCTCGTGCACTTCTGATAAGAATGTTTTTTTTTTTATTAAGTAGTTGTTAATGAAAGACATCATTATTATTTACAAAAATCCTTATGTGTAAATCTTGAAATTAATTTTAACTCACTAGATAAGACGATCGAATAAGTAAAACAGTAATTACATTATTTTAAAATTATTCAGTATTCACTTATATATATGCAGAGGAAAAACTTTGTTTTTATAAACAGGTGCACACTATTGCATTAAATTGTTTACGTTAATCAGTTATACATAACAGCGATCGAACATGAGAAATGGACAACCAAACTGGATCGTTTTTGCTACTGATTTGATACAAGTTAAAAAAATATTGCACTTATTTGGCATAACATTAAGTACAAGACTTAATGCAATTTGGTCAGGTGCAGAAAATTGAATAAGTATACTTACTTCAATCAAAATAGCACAATAAACATCAAACAAATATTTAAATTGGTATTGCCTCATTACGCGTGCTGTAGTGTAAAATGTATAGTACTACACTGCACCAGGACACCTTTTTTATGTCGCTCTGCCAACTCATTACTTATTTATTATCCGGCTGCGCATGATCAAAGCACAGATGAAATAAACGACTTCACGTAATATTTTAAGGCAGAATTTATCTGTTTTCATTCTATTTTCGTCATCACACAGGCAACATATGTATGACATATATAGGCCAAGCTTGCTCGTTGTGGAAAAACAAACACGAATGCTATTGATTTGGTTTACTTGTTTACTTCCAGCAAAATAAAAATTTGTAAATTCAAAACGAGTGTAGTATATTGATCCGTACTATATAGTTTCTTAATGTCGAACGCGTCCAAGGTAACACATTGCACCGCTATCTATCACAGCAGGCATATTCCTCCATAATTCAGCTTATTACATGTTGTGATATTTAGAAAATAATAACAATACTGATTTAAAAGCTGTGATGGAATACAGGTTTCAAGAAATAGTGATTATTTAAAAAAAGATCAATACAAAATGTGTTATGTTTACTGACGAATAAAAAATAGATCTATAGGTCAACGAACCCATGTAATCGTATTGTTTAACACTATAGTACAACTCTGCATTTTTGATGATGCGAAATTAGCTACCCCATTCCAGATTTTGTTTAATTATGTTTGGCACTGTACAAGTATACTGATGTGCGTAGATATGCTTTTGAATGAGTTCAAGAACACTTGCGTTAGAGTAAACAAATCCCAGTATCAAGCTTCGTCTTCAGCCATAGTGTTTTAAACTTAATTCTAATATGACGTGCTTTAAAGGCTTTGAGACCACAACTGTGGTAAAAAAATGATTTATCTATAAGCAACACGCGCTGAGAAGGGCGTGTTTTAAATGGCTGTTCCGATTACAAAACTGTAACTCCCTCCGGAAAGCTATTGCCTATGACGTATAAATCTTATAAATAGCGACACGCGCTATAATTATCCGTTGCAATATAGTGTGTGCTACATTGACGGAACAGCCAGTTTATGGCGGAAATGATGTTTTCTATAGGTACGAAAATATTATAAATGTACTCTAATTGTCTTATTAGAATAGAAATAATTCACGGAGGCTGTGATTTATCATTGTTTTACCACGGGATGACCATTTATGTCGTTATTTTATCCCTCGCTATCGCTCGTGATAAAATAATACGACATAAATGGTCAACCCGTGGTAAAACAATGATAAACCACAGCCTCCGTGAATTATTTCTTAAATATATTTATTTGTGAACCCACAGAGGGACGCGCTTCTGAAGGTTTGAATCCTCAATAACTGACAAGAATACAATCAAAATCTGCACAGCCTCGCAACACCCATTTCCGCGGAAACCTGTTATGCAGGTGATACTTATCCATGAAAACAGTTCCAGTTAGAAGTCAGAGTAAATTAGCATTGTAACTACTCTGAAGCAGGTGATTAAGTGTATAATCGTATTCCTAAAATTCGTTATAGTATTAGAGTAGTTGGTTTCTGATTATTTGGAGATGACGAGACTATTGGTATTTTTGTGCATAGAGGTATGCTTGATTTTTAATCAGTCTTTGCAAAAACAGAACTGTTTTATTTCCATTAGTATTGTTTGACAGAACAGTTTTTTGTTACAAATTGCAGAAAAAGTGAGTAAAACAAATGAGAGTTTTAGTGATATGTCGTTACAAACATAGAAGAAAAAATCGGTTAGTAATCCTTTTAATTAGGAGGCAGTAACTGTTGGTTTTCATATGTTTTACTGGTAAAAAACGCGTGATAATTTGACCCAAGACACGTGTAACAGATTTCAGGTTGAAAGGTTGGATAGGGATAAGTGGAATAACTGCTAAAACAATTAGCTACCATCATTTTCTTTTAGTACATTCTCTTTCAAAGCCTGCAATACTTAATAAAGCAGCAACTTTTTTGTACAAGAAGATTGTTTCAGACCATTAATGATATTAATAATAATTATATTCAATTACTAGATTTGTCTATTGTATTAGTACTTGTGCTGAGTGAAACAAATATACTGACAAGGCAATGGTAACATTTCTCAGTCTATTACTATGCTCCTCTGGCTTTGTTTTGGAGTATATTTTTACGTTGTTAGTTACTTTTCTGAAGGCAAGTACTGTAATAAGCCGTCGTTTAACAGAAAGCTCTAAAACATGATAATGACAATACCACTGTATTATGTTTATAGTTGTAACAACATGTGTACATTGGATTTATTGCCGTTTTATACACTAAAATTAAAAAAATATATATTTTTCTTCTAAAGTGGCAGTGCATGAGGATTTTGAAAGCTTGGTATCATCAATATTGGTTCTGCTAACATTATTCGATGAATTCACCAAACTTGGTGCAAACAGTGTCAAATTTTGAATTAAATAAGAAAATATTTAAAATTTGAGCTCATTCTGTAGTCCAGTCTTCGGTAATAATTATGAATGTTAAATAATTTTAAATATGTCTTGATTTTTAACGTTTACTTTCCAAATTGGTCTGTAATTTTTCCTGTTGTATCTGTTAAATTTGTCTTGTTTTTTTTTCCTTTCTTTATAAAACTGGGTTTTAATATCTGTCCTGTTCTTACGTGAAAATTGAAACTGGAGAATAATGTACTAAATAAAAACACTAAAGAAGTTCTGCGTTTAAAGTAAGACTTTATATACATTTTCAATTGGTCGTTAGCTATTAGTTTAATTATCGCTTCACGTTTCTGTATTGATAGCAACCTAAAAGAACGCAGAAAATTAAAAAAATAATAATTACGTAAAAAATTGTCCATATCCACTGTGATGTCCGGTATTTTACAGTATTTAATTTTATGTTTTAATGATTTGGTCGATGAACCCTGTATGATGTCTTTGTGTTTGCTTTCTGAATCACACATAAAAAGATATTATCTTTAAGTAGCTTGAAGCGTTTTTCTTTTGCTTCCTTTATCAAACTACCTTTGGTACAAAACGCTTTTTTCTTATTTTAATAATTTTTACCTGATATTGAAGTCACATTTCAAGCTTCCAAACTACTGGACACCAATAAACTGATTAGAAAAAATCGATTATGTATCCCGACATCAACGGCAGGTGCGAGGTTGTTTTCGAGTCGCTCAATTCAGCAGCAGAGGACCATCGCTTTGGCAGGTAAATTGAATCTATTACCTGTACAATTATGACGAATTTGACGATTCAAATAATTCTATTCTTTGTTGGCCTTGTTATCGAACACATAATCTTTCAACAATTTTAAATGATAATGTTAATTCTAGATGCAAGTGCTCTCCTTTCTTTTATTGTTAACTTTTTAAAAAGTGCACTTAAAGTTTGGACGGTTAAAATGATTTCTTTTGTCGTCATTGACCTTGCAGTCACATTAATACGACTATCTCTTGCCATTCTTTTATATAGCTGTGATGACGTTCCATCTACAACACAAGGGGGCTTTCTTTACCTTTTAACGTATGCGAAACGCTAGTGCATTTAAACATGCTGTAAAGAATATTAAAGGGCCCATGAAGAAGATTTATTAAATCAAACTTTCTAGCTTACACATCATGGGATTTGTTGCTTTATAGCAATCTATTACATATTATGGATGTAATAAAATAAAACATTTCAATAAGTTAGATAACTCATCAATACCGTGTTCATGTTCTAATCAAAAATCGATCACTAGAAGGCTACTTTTGCACTCTCTTGTAAAAGCCCTTCACAGTCCTTTCTGTGCTTGGCTAAACAAACCAATAAATAGACAGTCCAAAGAGTCGTGACTTAGACAAGTAAACCAGTAAACTAAGTGTTGTTAACTTTGTTGCTTCAGTAACTAACCAATATTGACTGTAGCTATAAAAACTATTTAATTTTAAAAATCTTTATAGAGATTGAGAGGACGAAATCAACCGATGCACTTTTCAATAATTAATCTTTTAATTTTACACTGATCACCACACATAGTAAATTTATTACATATATCACACATTAAGAGTAGTTTGTCCAGGAAAGATCGATTCCGTATTCATTTCAGCTTGTTTAATCATTCGTCAAATTTTGTGAAACAAATAAGTTCCAATTATATTAATAAAAACATGATTTTAACTGCCAGGGACTAAGCGTTATGCATCACCTCAGAAAATGGTTAGCAAGAATTAATTCGTGCATGAATTTTCAAGCAACACTTTTACAATGAAACGTCGAAAAATTTTTCACTGAAGGCATCTGGTGAAGTTTTAGCCATAAGATGATTTGGTTACTTTTATAACAGAATCCGACCACAGTTTTCAGCTGTGTATTACTCTGAACAAAATGTGATCTTAGAACATTTTTATATTTCATCTGCCATAATGAATGTGTCACTCTGAACAATTCAGTCCACTATCGTGTACTTATAAGTTCTCTATTACCCTTCAAGAATTTGGAAACTCCAAGTGGTCTTTAACCTAGAGATAACGTTTTTATCTATTACAGCCTTGTCCTTAGACGATCGTCTGTCTGTAAACAAACACGTCGTCCTTTCTAGGCCAGTGTGAAATACACTACAATCAGACACACTAAACATTTGCGTCCATCTACGAGTTATGACGTCTAAGTTGAATGTCATTTACGATACTGTCAATAAAGCAGCCTTGTAGAAAAAATAAATCCCCGTCTCCTGAATGCAATAAGTATTAGTGTAGAGCAGTACAACATCTCTTATAACCAAAAGTAAGCTTGAAGTATTATCTTATACTGCACATAGGGCAAATAATACTTGCAAAATCATGATGTAACCAGCATTTGAAAATGATATTCTGAACATTTTGTGAAGTTATGCTATAAGGATTGTTGAAGGGGTATAAAATATTCTTCTGCAAGAAATAATATTCGTATGAGGACTCCATAAAATTGTGTGGTTTGAACTATGTTTGACTGCAATACTACATGAAGACTCCAGAAGTATAATGGAGCTTCAGTTCTTTTTTATGAGGATTATAACAAGAGAACAGGCATATCATTCCGTCGTTGTGATTTATTATAATTTTCAGAACAAGTCTTGTGATTGCGACGACAATTAACTCAAAATTTAAAAATTATGTTGGTCGGGTTTTAAATTATACATGGTTCCACCTTTGAAGTATTGGATTGTGGGTTTTAATAATATATAATCTACGTACTTCGTATGACTATGGAAAAGGATCCAACTGTTTTCGAGTCGAAAAGACCCTTTTAAACAGACATGTTGTTGTATTTTGTTGCGGATTCATGTTTCCAATGGAATCTTGTTTTTATATCTTGACAACACTTTTCAATAATTTGAATGCGGTCATCATTGATATGATTAAAAATTGAAATTTTGTGTATATATTTTTCAGCTCCTATTGGTATCGTTACAAGACCATAAATATCTGTCCGTATCATTGATACGATTAAAAATTGAAATTTTGTGTATATATTTTTCAGCTCCTATTGGTATCGTTACAAGACCATAAATATCTGTCGGTATTTACGTCGAGAGAGACAGTCATCATTTACTGGGGGTAGGGCTAAGCCGATCAAACCAAAATGGCTCCAGAAAGACTAGGACGAAGATGAAGAGCAATAAAGGATCATAATTAACTATAGCGATGCTACGCGATGCACTCAGATGTCTATGATATGTACGAAATACAATAAACCATAGCTGTCTGTATGAAGGTTAGTAAATTTATTGATGCTAATTTGAAGTAGAATTTAAAAACAATTTACCATTGTTGCAGCCTATTGTCAAAGATAAAATCCTCAGTTTCAAATTTTCGACAATCAATCAGTCTTCGTTTCTAGTACTTTACTCTTCCGGATTAACAATTTCTCTCGTAATATTTTAAGTAACCAAAGGCGTCATTGGTTGATTTTTGTCTTGATCGTTTTATATAGTTGGGTTCTATTACATTTATAAAAGTCCGATTAGTTTTTGGTTGTTTGTTGGTTGTACGGATCTTTTTCTCTTGTCTAATGACACTGTATTTGCATTTTCTGCACTTACAGGGTGGTCGTATTAAAAGCAAAATGCATTTTATAATTTACCGGCTTAGGAGGTATGTGTATAAATGCAATGTTTGTGGAGATTAAGGTTAGGTGGTAATTGTTGTATGTTCCTTTACTTTGTCATGTGAAAATAATGATAAACTACTTTTACTTTAGGAAAATAGTCACTTGTGACCTCTCTTTATTTCATGATTTTTCATGTGAAATACCAATAGTAATAATATAATAATCGCAATAACAGTTATATACATCCAGAAAACATTATAAATATACATAATATGTACAGGCATCACAGAAAAAACAAAGACATGACTGCATGAACGATAGTG
This sequence comes from Limnoperna fortunei, assembly GCA_944474755.1. Taxonomy (NCBI): domain Eukaryota; kingdom Metazoa; phylum Mollusca; class Bivalvia; order Mytilida; family Modiolidae; genus Limnoperna; species Limnoperna fortunei. The sequence goes on from OX104113.1 coordinate 39,870,238, forward strand.
GGTGAAAGAAGAATGAGATCCGAGCATGTGATAGATATGAAATAGTATGAGATCTGAGCCAATGGTTGGTATGAGATCCACATGAGATGTTACATAGTGATTCGTGTCGAACCTTGGCTTTGCCTGGTCCTTTTAATATGGAATGATGGAAGATATTTGACCATAAGAGACACTTCCTTGTCTTGGTAAACATTATGTTTTGTCTCTTATTTGTTCAATACGATTTGGATTAAGCACTTCTTTCAGAAGTTAGTGTTTGCATTTACAGGACAACAAACAGTTTTTAATTACAGAAATTTTGATCCAAAGCTAAAAACTACTGTGTAAATGCCAAAAAGCAACAACTTCGATGCAGGTGACTAAATGTAACAAGAACATTATCAACTGTGATATTTGCCCTATTTTCAGTGTAACAACTGGGGGTTGATTTGATCCAATACTGTATAGAACTTGTTGCAAAGCTTTCATCAAAATGTACACTATACATGTAAACATAGCCTTTAAAACAACATTTTATATCTATTAACAATAATTAAAAGTCATTTTGTTATGCTATTTGTTTGCAGACTCGAAGCAAAAGCACCAATTTTAAATAATAAAGCACAACAATTTAAACAAATAACTACAGCTGCATACTTATCAAATTTCCAAGCTATTGTACTTTGTATTGTGTAGCCAAACAAAAATAACAAATATTTTTTGATGTTTTAGAATGATTTAGAACAATCAATAAAAACAGCTGTACAAGTCCTCTTACTCCTTGAACTTTCTTTTATAAAAGGTTTTATTAGACAATTTTTTATCTGCAAACTGTAACAATTCACGTTCATGCAATAAATATTTCATCTTTAACAATAAGTATATCATCTCAGTTCTCATGTCTATTTATAAAAAATATAGCATACCCAAATCTTTGCACTCTTTAACAATATATTACTCACAAAAATCACTCATATACTCGTTTACTCAGCACTTTCAGAACACACATAACAGAATACACATGTGAATAGCTGCTAAAAATAAGTTGCCAAGGTACTGGCACAAGTCAGTGGATGGACAGACAAATATCACAAAATTGTTTTCTTTGCGTATTTTGCATACATTTTTGGCAAAGTTTGTTTTAACATTGGACACAGTCTTATGACACAAGATAACAGATTTTCTTGTGTCAAAAATCAGTCACAAACGAAAATGTTTACTGATCCACATTAAATGGGTCTTTATTAAAGTATCCAATGTCTGTAACGAAATTGCATCCAGTCTACTGAATAAACTTTATACACTAATGTAAGAGACAGAAATATCCTCAGTTTACTGCATACTTGTTTCCACAAAAAGGCACTTTAAAATCACAACGTATGCATATTTGTACAGCGTCCGTATATTTATAAATACAAGTAGAATCTATTGCAGTTTGTTTTTGGAATTAGTCTGTTACACTTCTGTTGCCAGAACGTCCTCACTATAACACGAATGTCGATGAACTGGCTCTAAAAATAATGTTGATTTTCTATTTGAATCTTTTGAATATTCTTTGGAATAGTCAATAATATGAATGTCTGTGTAACAGCTGAAAAGTAGAAATGATGACAGATTAGCACAAATTATATATTTACTGAAATTTCATTTTAACTCTTATGTTTTAATGATATTTTACACCTTTCTTAAGAATCTTAAGTAGAAAATTGCAATGAGTTAAAGTTGTATGATCATTCTTTTTATCTTTTCTAAAGTACCACTTCAAGAATACTTCAAATTACACTAAAGCCAATGATTCTTAAATCATTTGCTACATACAAAAAACTACTTATCCTAGCATTTAAACAATAAATTAACAAAGTATTTTTGTGATAATGTAACAAATTTCACTAATACTCACCTAAAATCATTTTTTGATGATGAACTAACTTCTGATGAATAATTTTCCTCAATATGACTTCTGTATTTATCAATGTCTTTGGGAGGAGGTGATTTTGAAAATTGTCCTTGTGTATTCAAGTCTTTTCTATGCAAGTATTGCTTATTGTTTGTATATTTTTCCACGACCTTCCCAGGTCTAAATGTATTAAAGTCTACATTAATGTCTTTTTGTTCTTCATTTGAAATTTTATTAATACTAGAAGAAGTCTGATTTGTTGTAAAAATGCTAGATTCAGTCAATTTATTGTTAATATTATTCACAATATTTTCCTCATTTTCCTTGCTCGTATCAATTGGAGGAGGATCAGTTCTTTTCCTAACTAACAAGAAGATCACCATTATAATGATCAACAGTAAAGGAATTCCGGCTCCAAGACACACAACAAGCAGAAGTTTTGTTGTTGTAAACTCGTCCGCTGTCTGCAATAAATCAACAGATGTGTGATTATTTTGTGATTCTGATGCCTTGATATTCCCCGTAGTAGTGATGTCAATTGGTGTACCAGAAACTCCATTACGGTAAATGCAATCTTTTCCATAGTATCCTGGCATGCAATTACATGAAAAATCATTGACTAAATCCTTGCAAGTGCCTCCATTCTTACACGGGAAACTACTGCAATCGTTGTCGTTAACAGAACAATCCTTCCCGCTAAATCCTGGAGCACAAGTGCAAGAGAAATCGTTTATTTTATCCTCGCAAGTGCCGCCGTTAGCACATGGTCGCAATTCACAATCATCTACGTTTATCTGACACAGAGGCCCAACGAATCCAGGTTTACACCGACACTCGTACTGATTTTCACGGTCGACGCAAACCCCACCATTTTGGCAAGGATTTCCTCCTGCAGCTAAGCAGTCGTCAATATTATTCTGGCAGAGAGTTCCATTGTAACCAGAAGGGCAGACGCAACGGAATGCATTTAGTTCATCAACACATCTTCCGCCTAAAAGAAAAAAGATTGTAATGAAAAATAACTGATGCCTATTCATCCTGTAACGATTTTACCAATAAAATAATCTTGTATTCACCCAAGGACAATTTGATAACCTCAATTCTTTTTGCTATAAATCTGTTTTAAAAAATCTATTGTCGCCAACCAATTAAATGGCCGACATGTGTTGCCAATACAATACAAAAATTTCGTCAATACATGCTTGAAATGGTGTTATACTTATTATTTAACCTACAATTATGATTTCTACCGGATTTTGTAAAATACATAGCATATGGACATGTATTGAACCACTAGTACATTACAGATACTGGCAAATAAGCATATCACGTATCTGTCCGTACTGTGAAAGAACTACAGTGTTATAACCTTAGTATTTGTAGATATAAACCCCGAGAAATAATAAAATACGCAATATATTATGCACCCCTGATACCACTTGTTAGCAGAACACCCATACAAGTATGTATGTACAATTAACAAAGAGTTGGGTAACTTTCTGCACAAATAGAAAACGTTACGTATGTAAACTGTCCTGTCAAATCTTCATATTTACTTACCATTCTGACAAAGATTGGAAACACATTCATTCACTTCCCAGTCGCAATTGTAACCAGTATAACCAGCAACACAGAGACACCTATACGTTCCTTGGGATTCAGTACATGTTGCTCCATTTTTACAAGGCGATGCTTTACACGACTCTGCAACTGTTTCACATCGTTTTCCTGTGTAGCCATCTCGACACTTGCATTGGAATCCAGATCCAACATTCTTTAAAATAAAAATGGAAACTATTAGTCAACTCTGTATTATAGCAGTAATTATTTAAACATAAGGAACAATTTTAGTTTAAGTCTTGTGTGTTCACTTTACGACTGCCGTTCTCTTACAAGTGGTTTATAATTCCTAAGGTTCTCTAGATGAATTTTAGAAATGAATTTATTTAAAGTCTACCTAAGTAACTGAAGGAACAGACTACAGCAAAGCTTAAACGAAACAAAAGGGAAAACCTTTCATACTTTGTAATACTAGCAGAGAAACATACCTGGCACGTTCCACCATTTGTACATGGAGAATTCTGACAATCGTCCACTTCCACTTCACAATTTGTACCCTTAAACCCTGGTTTACACTCGCATGTGTAACTACCTTGTCCGGTATTCGTACAGATACCATCGTTCTTGCATGGTGTATGATGGGTACAATAGTTCAGATCTGAGAACAAAAATAAAGGCTAATGTACTACCTGTAATGAATCGGTACAGTTCACAAGAAGGATATATATATAGTTAAGTAGTTCCTACATCTTGCCAAGTTTGTAAACGAATACAACAAGTAAAGAACTTAAGAATATTCCATGTAAATGAATGATATAATTGAAATGAGCTGGTAAGATTGCACCAAAGTATTATATAGAGTAACGTGGCTGCATTATATTTTCATACATTTTCTACATGTGTATTTGCATATACTTAATAATTAGGAATTGTATCAATGTACTGCCGTGGCAAATTAAAAGTTTGTTTGTATACCTTGATTGCAGAAAAGACCTCCCCACCCATCATCACAGTTGCATTGCCAAGGGTCCACACAGGAACCGTGGAGGCAACCCGGGTAGGGGACACATTCATCACAAAATGGTCCATCCCAGCCTATACGGCACCTGAAAAAAAAACCAAAATATACTTAGTAACCTCTTAAACTTTATTAAAACTTCGTCTTAATAACCCTAGACATTAAACACTCTGTTAACGAAATAACAGACTGGTCGGCCTACACTGAATTAATACAATTATTCTCAAGTTTAACAAAAGAAGAATTTGTTCAAAACATTAATTCTTTTAAAACTTGTAATTTCACCTGTTTGCAATATTTATTCAATTAGTTATACTTTGTATAGGGAATTAGCATGGTCTATTGTCAATACAATATTCTGAGGGGAAGTTCTTTTCAATAATACACAGTCGATATTATTATTTTCTTTTATTAAATACCAACGACATTATTATTTCTCATCAAATATTGACTTAATTACTTTTGTGTTGAAACTGTTATAATTCTCTAGCTTTTATTATTAGATCAGCATAATGCAATTTTGCAGGTCAAAAAGACCAAGTAATTTACAATGGCGGAGAATAGTACATGCGAAAGTAATTACTCATTACATCTGTGAAACTAACATCCTAAAAACATACACATACCCAAAACATAATTTGTCTTGTAATGTTTTGCAAGCCATAACGTTTTTAATTTAGTTTTGTTTTGATCCCATATGGAATGAGGAGTACTTGTGTTATATAAACCACATATGTAACGAATAGCAAGGTAGTAACGTCAATGATTTTGCTAATGTGCTTTTATAAGATCTACTAGCCCCTTCAAGTAATACATATACACAACAAAGGAAAAAGACATGGCACAAGCTATTATTCCAAATGTATAACTGCATAGCACGGTGTTTATTCTCTTAAAACTCTTTATGATTACACAGAACACAAACTGTGTCGACAATACTGAAAATTACTTACTTGCACTCGTTTGGGGCGTCACAAAAACCGTGGTCTTGGTGACAACCGGATAGACAAACAGCTGAAATAAATAAAAAAAACAGGTTACGGCAAAAGTAACTACATTTGCACCAAAAAACTACGCTATTACAGTATCATTTTGCCGTTCTGACTTGTGTAAGAAAACCTATGTAATTATCATATTTTAAGCAGATTGTGCCTGCTTTTAAGATGCCACACATAACTAATTTTCGCAAGCACTGTTCAATTATCTTTCGACGTTTTATTTCAAATTTCCTGGGAACTTAATGATTACATCCTTTCAGTGGCGTACTCACAATTACACTTTCTAAAACATATGTAGGAAACGACCATTGTCTGAAGGAGCGTTAAGTGGTATATGACCAGAACGGTACTTTATATATGTCAGGATTTGGGAGAATGCAGAATTTTTAATTTAAAATTGTTTAAAGATAATTAAAGCAAAATGGTATCAATCTTAATAATTTGACATTTCGTCGGTCTTCTTGTACCACTTATCGGAGTATCAAATTTTACTAAACGGGTGACAAAGCATAAATTTTGTGTAAAAAACAGCTGTTTACTGACAGTCTATCTACCTGGCCAAACTATTGGTCTTTGGGATAACAGCTGGCACGACAAGACGTTTAACGTGTCATTGCCTTTAGCAAAATGCATTATTTATTTTTTCAAGTTAATAATAATACAAAATGTACTAAAATTATTTCAAATTTATGGAATAATCCAAGCGAAAAAACAATGAAAACATAAGTAAACATGCTATCTAGCTCAGCACCTTGTTGTGGGAATATTGATTTTGCCTTCGTTAACAAACAAAATATTTCGTGACTTATGTTTAATGATTCATAATGTCTGAAACTATAACAGGTAAAACGAGGTTTAAACAGTGTTATAATTGGAATGATAAATTTGATCGGGATATACATTTCGCATCGTAGAAACCGATTTTTATTTCGAAAAGCATTAAAAATGTCTCCCATAAACTTGTCTGAGTGCAGCATTTTATAGTAAAATTGGAAAGGGCGACAGTTTGGTTCAATTTTGGAAGGAGGTGAAGTATGACGAAATAATGACCCCGGACAATAAAGCCTATCTTTTACCGGGGAATAGTGACAGATGGCTTCGTCAAATTCCTTTATATTGTTAAACAGACTGAACAAATCGTTTATCAGCAAATATTATTACGACAAACGTTACGTATTTTTGATAATATCTTCTTTCTCTTATTATAACCCTTGAAGACATTGATTTTGAAGAATCAATCATTATAACATAAGAGTGCATTTTGATCCCAAACTGATAGAAATATCTGTCGAAATCTTATACATCTAGTCTAAGATTCAATTTTGTATGGTTTTTAATACTACTTTCGTTTATTTTATGGCCACAGATAAAATTATCATTTATAGCAGTTGCAATTATTAGGGCTTTTGAATGCTTGCATGTCATGCTAAGTAAATCGTTAACACATCATAAAAGTATTCATTTTTAATGTAGCTCCACACGATTTTTTCCCCATCCTACCCATTTTAGTATCTCACCTTGATCACAATATGGCCCCTGCCAACTTTTTAAGCAGATTTTTGTGCCATTGTTGTCGCACGTATAATGACCAAATTGGTCATCTCTTGGTCGACAGAAAGTTGAGCAACCTGTTCCATAATAATGTTCGTCACATACTACTCTATAGGAGTACTCTAGGGATGTATACTGAGTCGTGTGACTAAAATGCTGCCATGTCGATCCTGCTGCTATTGATCGCTGAACTGCTAACCTCATAATTTGTTCCCTTGGACTGCCTGCAAGACAAAGTAGGGATCGTGAGAACGTTACCCCAACTCAACCCCCTTTAATGCAATGCCTGTTTTAATAATACAGGTGAGCTTTAACAAGCGTGTCAACTCTTCATCGTCCATGATTTGACAACAGCCATCTTTTATTGTCACTGGCTATTCTAGATGACCATTTCAATACCCTAGCCAACTGTTGATTTGTGTATTATAATTTTCTCATGGCTGTTTGCACCCTGCATAAAGCGATTTCATTATATTCGTCTGACACAATATACTAGAGTCAATGGAAAACTTAACAAATTGATGTATTCTTTAAAACCCCAGGAAATTACCTTTAGGTTGGATTGGATGATAGGGTTGAAATAAATTTGTGACAATCGTCAATTTCTGCAGTCTTTGTTTGATTTGAAATATACTATCGCAAAAAATAACGTCGTAAAACTTTATGATCAGAGATGTGCATACAGGTGGTAAGCTTCTCGGCTAATATTCCGATATACTTAAAAAGGTTAGTTTCAAAGGAAAACTTCAAATAAATTTATTCTGAAAACGAATATCAAGAAATAATAGTCTCTGATTTAGTAGGTCGTTTAATGACAGTAATGTTATCCCATCTGTTGATTCACAGGACTGTTGAAAATCTATTCTCACAGAAGATATTCTCCATACATAATTAATCCTTAAGACGCCGATTGTGCACCAGTTAAATAAGTGCCTGTTGCATTTCCACGTTCAATACACATTTAAAGAATAGTAAAATTCCAATAAATATCCAATGAACATTCAACAAGGTTGTGTACTAAGCAACTCCATGGTTAGAAACACGAACCATGTAAATAAATCCTTGTAGAAAATCACAACACAGTTCACAAATAACACGTGTATATTTGTAATAATCCATAAGTTTGTTGAACACATCGATATCTTCAAAGAATTAACGAACAGTTTTATCAGATTTCAATAAAACATAGCTGCATAAACAACGATTTCATTCAATTAATGCACTTGAGAACATTCATTTTCATTATAAAACCTAGACAAACAACGATTTACTTACCCTTTGTGGGACCCTGTGATGTTTTATCATGCCATGCTTCCAAGATAAGTGAAAATGTACCCTGAAAGGGAAAAATATGGAACTGTTCACATGTTTAACCTTTGTCACCACAACAAATCGAGATCACCCGAGGGTTTTTGTTCCGTATCACGAACGAAACAAAATAGTTTTAAATCGAGGACATTCAATATTTTCATAACAGAGTACATGCATGGATGTGGGCAAATAGTACATTTTATGTACGCAAAAATTATATATAAGCTAGTGGCAAAAAGGCAAGCTGTTTCCAGCATCATTAAAGGATACCAAGTGCAAATCAATACCTGGTGGGTCGGTAATCTACACTTAAGCATGTATGAAACTTTTTTTTATCACATTCTAAATGACAGTACATTATTAAGAAGAAATTGATTTGCTGTTGTTTTTTTCGCGGCAATTTATTTCGAATGCAGATGCTGTAAACTGAGCAGCATTTCACAAGGAATTGTTTTTAATTTTACGACAAGTTGTATAGTCGCTAACTTTATTAAGCTATACATATATTTACTAACACTTACCGGCCATGAAAACTGGAATGGAAAAGCAATTGGATTTTCGAATTTGACTGGTAATTCCGCAGAAAAATTTATAGTATTATCACCCAACACCGCGGTTTCATAAGTTCCATAGTTACATGTTGGGTTACTTGAAATCTCCTCCTGATAGTTTGTAAAACAGATAGTAAAAAACGTCCGGCAAGAATAAACACATTGACTATTCCTGTTCATAGTTCCGTTGCAGCATTCTCCGTTCACATTAAAACCGTTTGTATTCTTAAACATTGTTAATTCCAATTGAAACACTCCTGTGCATTGTACCTATAATGAATATTCAGCATAATTAGTGGTAATTAATTACATTTATTCATTTTAAACTGAAATATCATCTTTAATATTTAAAACTAGTTAATGTTTATCAATTTTTAAAAATATACTATAAATGCATATACTATAAGAGTAACAGAAGTACCGGCCGGTAAAGTTGTACTTATAGATTAAACACAAATAGAAAATGGCCCAAGTAAACTTACAAAAAGTCGTAGTACAATATAAAATAGTGACATACCTTTGTTACTAGTGAATAGTTTATTAATATCCATAGTACCACAAATCGAGGTGTTTTCCACCACGGCATCTTTCTTGTTTACTCTCTCACTCTGCAGTTGTTCGCTATTGAGTTACCTTTACGCAAGCCTCGTTTTACACTAACTCCGCCCACAAGAATGATTGACAAATGCCCTACAAAAGCATTCATATCATTTTCAATAATTTGATTTAATTATCTACACAGGTGTACACATACGCTATTTTCACACCTTTAACTATAATTATTGTTTTAGCCAATGATCACGTAGTGCAAGCGAAACAATGTTTGATTTTGAATATACGTAATCCAACATTTTATTTATAGGAAAAAACAAAACAAATATGAAACAAAATGCATTAAAGTTTAGTATTCGTTCAAAATATTGTACTACAAATAAAATCATTCAAAATATTGTACTAAAATTTATGTACATACAATTATAAAATAATATTCGTAAAGACGGGATTATTTGATACAATTTGTTATGTTTGCAACTAATTTTGTTAATTTAACATTTAAAAATTTACAAAATAGTTGTTCGTGTCTTAGATTTAAATAATTGGTCTTAATGAATCAGGGTGACTATCTATACTTTGTCGCATTTCTTGAATTTGAATGAATTTTCTTACCAATATAGATATAATATTCCACAATTCACTTGTTACGGGTTGAAAATCATAATAAAACATTTCCTTTCCCATGTACACAACTCACGTGTCTTTCAGTGTAAAGAAATGGACAATACATAATAAGATCTCATTGTCCCCTCAGCTGTCGCTCGAGACAAAACACCTGTCTCCGTAACCACTTTTTACAAATGCAAATAACTTCCTTATATGGTATATATGGCACACGAATCAGGTAGGGGTGACGAAGATTGTATTGCTTTATTTGAGACTTGTAGTTACTGCAAATTATCAGTGTACGCTATTGCTTGTATCTGGGACTTTATATAAGGTTAGTGTAAAATGTCCCTGCTAGTATATAAGAAAAATTAAAAAATACCTCAATGATTTAGTATTTGGAGCATTATATGTGAAGAAATAAGCACCTGTTGAACCACAAATATCAACAGGTATTGTATCAAAGTTTTTAATAAATCTTGTATTGCTATATATTTTTTAATCTTCGTTCAGTTTTAATTATTTGTAAAAACCTTATTATTTTTTCAGGAAATTCCTTTAAAAGGGGCAAATACATTTTATTTTGCAAAAATCAACATTTTAAAAATTTATTTCGAAAGCAACAAATATTTCGTTTATAATGGTCATCTGATAAAGTTTGAAATCGTGTCATTTGTTTAATATTGTCTATATTTTTATCGTTTGTTGATATTTACTTTCAAAAGTAAGATAAAACTTGTTGAACTTTCAATTGTTCTTCCGTCATTCAATCAAGCGCCTCAAGTTGGGGGAGGAGCTAGTCACGGCCAGGCTCCAAAATGAATGATAAACGAAAGTCGGCACGAGTCGACGCGTGCCGTCAACCTTGAAGTTGTAGTGAATTAAAGTCCCGCCAAATCTAAAATTATTAAATTTGCATAAAGGTGCAACAGATGTTTTATTCCACTTTAACCTTCATATCTGCAAAAAATGAACCAGATTGGTGCATGTGATAATAATTAAACTATAGATAGAATTTCATTTGAAATACACCTGTATCCCTAAAATTCTAATTCAACTAGACAAACTGTTGGAATTTCAATGGGGTTGTATTTGAAGCATACATTAACCTATATTTTGTCAAAGAAATATATTTGCTTACCGTTACAAACACGTTTTCCAAATAAATGAATAGAAATGTATATCGTCGTGTAATATATACACAATTTTGAGAAAATATTGTCATTTTCTTTATTATTAAGTGACAAGGTACATTTTGGCATCTTGCTTGAGCAGGCTTGAGGATGGGTAGATAAATTTCATTTAATAAATTAGTTTTAATCCACTTAATAAATCGTTTATAATCCGTCCTGAATATATTCCTAAACATGCAATTAGATTAATAGATTATTTAATTGATTTGATTTGATTAGCGTGGGGCACCGGCGTCGGTTAAATCAAGGACCATACAGGTTCCCCGTCTGTCACTTGGTAAATCCCTTTGTTTTCTCGTTAGTATTAATTGGTCTACAGATGGAGACGTTTACTTAGTCACAAATTAATCCCTAATGAGCGGTCTTCCCAGGGGTCTTCAGAAATATTACCTGTCCATTTATAGTCGAAATGGTGCCGGCGCCTACCACCAGGACAAACAAAATGTTGTGAAAACAAATAAAAAATATGTATAACTAATATATTAATTACTTGATCTTATTGGATTAAAAACTATGAAATAACACTCATTTCCAAGAAAGTGTTAAGTACACATCTGAGTAAATATACAAAAAAATTCCCACGGTTGAATCAGAACTGTCCAGAAAATATTTTAAGGGCCATAAAGTAATGATTAAATGTTGCATCTGGTAAAAAAAGTAATTTATAAATCAGAACTGTCCAGAAAAGATTTAGGGGAAACAAGTATTGATTAAATGTTGCATCTAGTAATTTTATAAAATGTAATTTATTTTAAAAGTAATGCGGGTCATTCTAAATTCAGTGTAAATTATCATTCGCGTGATTTTGATTAACTCTAGACCAACAGATTGGGATAGCAGTACTTTGGCGCGCTTGTCTTTGATGTGTAGTCATCAAGATGTTTGTTTTTACAAGAAGTAAACGGCAGGTGTAGCAACCATCTGCCAGGTAACGGTACTCGCCAAATACCAATACATACAACAGGTAGAATTTTGTCACCTGCTTTTATTGAACATTTGCATAAATATTAGGGAAGCTTATTATAAAACGCGTACACATATTGTTGATATATAGTAAATACTATTTTTGTCTCTATTTAGTCATACGTATCGAGAAAATATTTCTCCAATTTTTTCAAATAATAGACCAGAGAAAAACTGAATGTGAAATAAAGAATGAATTGACACAACAATAATCAAGTTGTATTTCCGAACGACATGTGGATGTAAATTTTACAAATAGATGATATTTAAATGTACTTTAAATTATCTCCTTTTGTATTGAAGTTTTAATTGAATAAACCCCCAAAACTAGGAAAGTTAAAAAAAATCATCTTGTATTCATACAGATATTTCGTTTATGGTATTCAGCTTAGTCTAGTTAATCGTTTCCATAAACTGAGTATGATGCTGGCTTAGCTGATGGTTGAAACAGACCATACGTCTTTCCGGATATTTATCTTGCAGGACATATGTAGGGACCTTTGATTATTAATTAAACACATTAAAAATATTATTGACATATGACTTCCGTATTGGCGCGTGCGTTTTAGATTCATCTTCCTAAACCTTGACCTCACGACTCTGCGAAGATAAATTTCTTAAACCTTTGTAAGAAAATATATCCCTCATCTTTGCAACCCCTGGTGTTCAGATGTAATTGTCACTCGTATAAATAAGATTATTTCCCCGAAATTCTAGGAGATTTTTTGTACTTTGATATTAAATTCGATAACTCGTTTCCCCTCTCATGCACTTGAAACGATAACGTTTTATTCGCGTGCCTTCTCTGAGAAATGATTTTTTGAAACATGTGTTAAAATGGCAAGTGAATTACATTAATAGGCGATATGTGCCTTTAGTGTTTGATATAAGAGCGAACATCATTGTTAACAAGATGTATTTGCACCTTATTAATTAAGTAGCCAATATTTTCACAATGAAACTGCCAGAGGTAGATGGTCTGGCTATTAGTGCCAGCGCTGGAGGTATAAGAATTAGCCTCACAGTACCGCCTGAACCATCACTTATGCACATGACCCTTCTAATTAAATCAAAGTTACTAGCGTATATATTTACTGACAAGTTATGGATTTCATAAACCAGTTTCTTTTCTATAGGAATGTAATTTTTTTAATATATAGTTACATTTAAGGAGAACCCGACAGTTTGAAAAATCATATAAAATATACCTAAAGCAAATGCACACACACAACACAATACACCCACCAAAAAAGCACAACCTCACGCCTCCCCCATACACAAAAAACTCAGCAAAACCATACTTATTTGTAAGAATTACTAATATAATTTCAACGGGACCAGATTACAACCAGTAAGGAGAGCATCAGAATACTTAAGCAAAAAAATAATAACTGTTTATCTGTTTGTCGTAGTCAATATAAACCACAAAATGATAATTTACACGAAACATTCAGTAGGTTTCAATGCACTTTTCCGTTCTGGTCAAATTCACTAACACTTTCACACCTTCACTAATTTCATAAAAAGAGAATAGAAAATGAAATTTCAAAGTAGGAAGTTCAAAGAAGACGGAAGTTTTAGATTTTTATAACGATAAAATCCATATAATTGGATTACATTTTGTTATTATTTTTTACGTTTGATAGAGTTTCAAATTGGCCATGTTGTAGGAGAACGCTTCACGCCCGTTGCCTGTATATCACTGTGATCTACTGAATGGAACTTTTTTTGTATTTATAAACATTATCATCGCATAGCGGCAGCCGTAATAGTTTAGATAAACCTTAACCATATGGTGAATAATGCCTTATGTCTGTCCACGGCACGTGGGAAAAAGTTTTATGAAGAAATTTGATAGCGACTGCTCGCGTACGCGACCGCGTTTTAGACTTCACTCATATGTTATCAATGAAGACAAAATACCAAAACTATACACAACTTTTGAAATTATAATAAGTTGCAAGCATGCAGAATTATAGACTAATTGAAGTTGACGCAGAAGCACGCGATATCGGACTTAAATGATTAAAACGCAGTTTGTAAGAAAATAAACCATCCATTTTAAGAATTACGTTGAACATGCGATATATTATTATTAAATGCAGGAACAAAGGAAATAAATTTAGTTTTATTATTCACAGTATATGGGAGATAACTCTAGTCAACTTACTGCTCACTTAGTCCTCAGTCCACGCAACATTATAGATCTGAAATGAATAAATAACAATGGAAATAAATTATTCTGCGGCATAAATACAATAGCATTTAAAAGTCATGCATGTAAAAATGACGTAAACACAAATTAAGAATACTTTTGTGAAGACCTTCGTGTCGAACTTATGTGTGATAACCTTTGAAAACACGAAAATATCACAGGACCGAACAAAAATCGCTCTCTTCTGTAGCATACAATTTAAGATCTTCTTCTTCTTCTTCCAGGTAAGGAACCGAATTCAAATTAAATGTATGAGGTTCCGCGAAAACTAACGCAATGTTGGACAACACAGAAAGTTTTCTCTTGGCTATTTACAGGATAAAACGTTCTCTATATATATACAATTAAAACTATGTACAGGATGTTACTGTCTAAATTTTAGTAGAGCATGCCTTCAGGGCAGCTCTGAATCCATCAAAAAAGCCCCTTTCTTTATAAAGGGTCTGGGTCGCTATAGGCTTCCAGTGGGTCAAAGTGCTGATAGGGAACCTAGGAGTCGAATACCCCAGAAGCTCCAGATGCATCATTTTCAATATGTAATTACATGTTCCCCGATTTTTGCCGTGCTGTTTTTTTTTTTGTTTTTTTTTTGTCAAAACGATGTAGACGCCTTACAACTGGAAAAATTAATATGATCGAATATAGACTCTACATTTAACGACTCCAAAAGATTCATATATGAGGATTTAATTTTATCTGCTTTATTTTCTTTATTGTTATGTAAAAATAGTTTTTATAATTTTGTTCATATATAACACTTCGATTAAAATTATTTCACAAGCACACACAAAGAACATAGCTGCAATAACTTGACATTTGCTTTTTTCTGTAATCAAAATTGGCAGCATTATTTTAGATCCATTGTCGTTAAATGAGACGGGAACCAGTAATCAAACATTTTTCGACTGGTATCTTAACTCCTGTGCAAAAATAGAATGTTCAACGCAAGTAGAATAAGGTACGAAATTGCACGAACTGCAGTGAGTTGCTAGGTCTTTAAGTTTTCGATTTGTATAATGTATAAACGGAAGCAATCTGTCTACTTTTGCTAATTTAGACACCCAAACCCCTAGGCAATGTACTTTATAAACCTGTACTCTAGTTTCATAGACTTTTGACAATTTGAGAAAATATAGTGTGAGGAATTGAGTAAGACATCAAATACTTCATTTGATTTGTATTTGTTGTTATTAAGAATGTGTGTCCATATTAAGAATATTAAGACAGAGTTGATGACAGTTCTTTGGAATAATGATTCTGCAAACATTTATTGTCATGTGTTGTCTCTGTGTGTCCTGTCAGTTAAAGAATTTCATCCAACCTATATAATTTGTCTAATAATTTTTAAAAACATCACTTAAAAAAAATACACAAAACATCATAAAATAAAATATAGCAAATCCTGAACACTTTAATAAAAGAATTTAAAAAAATTCTTTTAAACTTGTGAAAGGGCTACAAAATATTGTTTTAATTCTCTGTTAGATGTTTTAAAATTGTTTATTATCTTGGTATTAGTTGTAGTTATTTAACAATTTTGTAAAGAATTTTCTTTCTTTCAGTTCTCATATGATAAATTCTAACATTGACTTAAATATATTTTATTTAAATAATTTTCACTTAAGTGAATATGAAACAAAAAAAAATTAAATCACTTTAAAGACTTACAAGCTTGACCAGAAACTTATCACAACAAATATTAACCATTCAGATTGAAATTAAATGCTCTAGAAACATGCATCGATACATACCTGGTTCCATTTTATTCGTTGATGAAATTGTGTGGGGTTTTATGTTAAAACTCAATACCTATTTTTACTATTTATGTCATCTTTCACATTCCTTTAATATTTTCCCACAGTCAGTTATATTTGAATACACACCATTACATTAATCTAACCTCATAGATTTATCTGTGACATTTGACCCAGACCAAAGCAATTAGAAATTTGTTGCTAGATCTATTGCATTGAAAACAAAAGATCAGCTCATAGTTGTTGTTCATTGAAGTAATCTAGTCACAGATAAATCAATTTCAGTATTAATATACATGTTACTTTCACAAAGCAGTCCAATAAATGAGATACTTCCTAATCTATTAATAACATAATAAATTGTTAGACAGATCACAAAATCTATTATAAACTCTTAATTTATCAATACCTTTGATTAGTTAAATGATAAGATGACGGTGGGGTCGTTTATGTTATTATATCTAAATGATCTAACCCAGTGAAAACTAAATAAAAAAACATAACATTTAATTTTTAATTTTTTTTTCTTTGATATTTTACATAAAAATAATATATTCTTGAAATAAAATATATACAATGACTGATAGTTAACTTCTATTGTCTGAAATGAGAGCAGTGACTGACAAAAAAGATCAATTGAAAAATATGTCAAATGTGGACAAAATGAGGTTGCATATTAGTGTGTCAAGTCAAAAAACAGTAAAGTAACCAAATCTGAGACAAATATGAAAGAAAATGGTGAATATTTAGTATAATTGTTATATATCTTTAAAATATATTTCATACTTGAATGTAATGTTGCATGATCCTATATGAGAAAGGTGTTAAACAGTGAAACACATTTGGTTGTCCTGAAGGTCCCAAGTGGTGCACCATACAGTGTTGATATGTCTTAGGTAAGACTGTTTTTTGTTTTGTTTATATATTTATCACCAACACATGGAAATCAGTGTTACTATAAATACTTATGATGCAAAACTGTAACAAAAGTACCCTGGAAAAGTTTTAAACCAGAAACTCAGCACCTTTTGTTGTGAATGTTTAGGAATTTCAGTAGACTGTATAATCCAATCTCAGATGTTGTATACATGTATTTCTATGGCAAATGTACTTTAAATGACTATATCTTTAAATATTAAAATTTTTTTAACTCCTGATTTATTTTGAAACTTGTTTACATAATATATATCTGTTCTTTTCTACATAAATTTTTGTTGAATTGCATTACGGTTTTTAACTAACAATGTATTTTAAAGTAAATTTTTGTTGAATTACATTGCGGTTTTTAACTTGCAATATATTTTACGTAAATTTTTATTGAATTCCATTATGGCTTTAACTTACTAAATGATTTTCTTAGTTACTCTATGTGCTCTGATCACTAATAAAATAAAGATCTGATCAACATATTACTGGTTAGTTTTTTTGACACAAATTCTTTTCTTTTGACAAAAAAAAAAAAAAAAATGCAAAAGCTGCTAAAAGTGGATTTAAACTTTAGGTTTGGATCCTCCCATCTATTTGAACTGTTTACCTGACCTCCAGCTGTGAGAAATTCATTTGTTATGTCTGTGATTTGTCACTTAATTATCCCTTTACTGTATTATACAGTGCTAAAGGTGTGCCTGCAATTGTGGAACAATCATTACCATATATGAATACCAATTTCATTTGTTACAATTACAATAAAAGTGGTGCATATAATGAAATTGTAACCATGGCAGTGTTTATGCAAAAGTTTTTCTCATCATTAATGTTAGCTGTTATTGTCACCATAGTATAATTACACAAATGAGGTAAATAGTTCCTCTCTCATTTATTCATTAGCTGTCTATAAGTGATATTTAATAAAACATGGAAAAATGTACTTTGATTTTATCAGCCGATGAGAGTGTAATAGATTGTATGTAATGGGCATGGTTGTCATTTGACCATCTCATCTTTCACTTATAATCAGTTATTTTCTATTGAAAAAATATTTTTCTTTCATACTTAAACTAACAAATTTAATTATTTATACATTTTCTGCAGTCCTACATTAAACAATGTCTTCAAAAAGAAGTCCACTAAATAAGTCATCAATAATGGTCCATAGAACACTATGATGTGCACACGTCTTACATTATAGATAAGTTTTTTTAATTTCAGATAATCAAATTTCCATGCTGAAGTAGTTATGGATTGTCTGATCACTGACTTGCTGCTCATCTACCAATGATTGATGTGAAAGTGATTCTAGGAGCAATTGAGTGTTCAAATCGACCATGGAAACAGATAAGACAGAAAAAAGTCATGTTTAATTCATAAATTATAGAGTCCATCGTGATATGATTACTGTTGATGCTGAACACTTTGGTCTATATATTACCTTGGAACCTGTCCTACCTGTTGGGAACACAAGTATTTTTGCTGATTAATTACATGATATTGCAGGTTTGCATGTTTGATTTTGTGCATAGTTAGCAGTGCTTTACAGATATCCTGAATAAAAGCAATTGCATTAAATTTTAAACTCCATACAACTTTAATGAATTCGTGCTGTACTATAATGCAGTATTAATTAATCGTTATTATGCAGTTTGGATAGGTAATGTGTCTGGACATTGTTCTGGGATTGGGATGGTTCCTACAGTTGCTTTGTAAGCACTTTAAATACATAGTTGATCAGATGCAAGTTTTAAATAATTGAAATTTTGCATCAGGAGAAAAGAAGGGTGCAGCAGACCGAGAAGAAATAAAAATATACTGACCTGTTATTATCTAAATCATGACACACGCTGAAGTATCTTGAAAATGGTAGTTATGTTTGTTTTAGTTTCTAATAGGCAGAAATGTCTCTTATTGGATATACAATTTTTGTTATAGTAACAACAGCTTTTATTGCAGTAACAACAGAGATTAATTTTTGTTTTTAAATTGACAATACGTTTTGAAAACTTTTACAAGTATGTAAAAAAGAATGTATTTATGAAATGCATTATGAAATATGTTTGAGGCCTTGTATTATAGATTATATATTACATCATTATCATCTGTCAAAGATGTATTTTCCTGTAAACATTTATCAAATGAATTATCTTAACTACAACATAATTTTATCAAAGAAGTCATAACTTTCATTCAATTTCTCTTTAATCCAGGGATCTTTCTTTTCATTTCTTTTTCATGAAAACTGATGATGTATGCACCGACATTATCAAAATCAAATCATATATTTGCTGTTTTGACAGATCACTATGAATAGCCATGGACCTTGTGCACATTTTGTACATGCGTCTTGTCAGAAATCCTATAGTTTTTTTGCTTTCAAAGCATTTCATTATATCTAAGAGAATATGATAAAGAAAACCACTGTTGTGATTCACAGAACATATAATTTATCAAAACATGTATTAAAATTTAACAGAGCAATGAAATTAGTATTGGAAACGCAGAGGAAGACAATTTATAGTAACAAATTTTGTAAGCTTGTATCCCCCTTTTCCTTTTCTTTCCATATTTTATTCCTGCAATTTTTAAAATTTTGTCAGTTATCTGGTTTAATGCTTAAGTTGATCACAAAATCAGTTGATTGTTGATTGTTTGTTTGAATGGTGTTTTAAAGCCACTTTCAGCAATTTTTCAGCTATTTCATGGCGTCCAGTTTTTATTGGGGGAGGAAGCCGGAGTACCCGGAGAGAACCCCCGACCTGCGGTAGGAAAACTGGCAATCCTTGTCAATTAAGATTCGAGTCGAGTACACCCTGCCTGCAGTGAGAATCGAACCCGCAATCTCAGTGTTGACAGACCACGTGATTAATAGTAGACGAACTACCTTGACCACTCGGCCACCGAGGCCCCCAAAATCAGTTGAATAGTTTGTTTCTTAGTTTAGTGACACAATTGGACAGATTTTTGTCACAAGGTCTGTTGTATAGTTTTGGTATTATGAAGTCTGTTGCTTGATTTCAGTGTAACGTAAGAAGCTGCTTCATAATGCCAGTGATTTTTCTAGACAGTGACATGAACTAAACCAGCACACCTTAGCTTAGGTGCCCTTGAACCTATTTCTTGATATTGAATGAACACATGGTACACTTTTCTCTTGGCCTAGTAAATTGAAATATCACAAGTAATTAGATGAAAGCCTGACAAACAAAATAATGTTCTAGGCCATCTTACTGCAAGGAATTTTACAAAGTAAGTTAAAAGTTCTCTGCTGGGTACCTGTGGTTTAAGAATGGTTTTTAATTTCCAATTTTTATCTGCATCTTTAATTTATATTTGGCATAAGTATTGGACTTGTATTCAGAATAGGAATTTAAAGTTGTCAATGTTATTTAAAGTATGGGTAATAAACCAGTATGTTATATCTGTTCCCTTTAGCATTACAAATCTGAAACAAACATGTTTCTATACAATTGTCTAACATGTTATTTCCATAAAGGTAATGTAAAACCTTCTGAATTTAAATGATTTGCGTTATCTGTTGATATCATCAAGTATCTTGTATTAGTCAACTGAATTTTTAAACAAGCTCTGCTTAGTAGCCACCGTAGTGGGTGATTAACTTTGTATAGAAGACATGATGGAGACATAGACAGCCGGTTTACTTGGTTGATGTCACATCATAAGTCCCGTTGTGTGACAGTTAATACAGGTGGGCTGCCGAGATTTTTATCGGAAATGCAATTTAAGATGCGACTTAATTTTGACTATAAAAAATGATTTGTTGTAACTGAATGCATTAGTATAAAGTAATGGTTGGAGTAATTTGTGTAAGGTGATCACATGTTTTTTTTATTTGTATCATTTGATCGATCAGGGGACAGGTAACGATAAACCACCTGTCATGATTCTTCAGGTCAACTGTCAGGTACTCCCCATAAAACCAAATTGATTGATGTCAGTCAATAAGTAGCAATAATTATCATTGTTTTTTTGGCGTATTAAGAACAATACATTATATTGTGATGAATATTTGTGGTATTTTATTGAAAATTTTATTCATTTTTTTGGCATAAGATGTGATTGGGTTAGTTAGCCTGTTAACTGAACTGATGTTTTAGTTTTTTCTGCCGTCAGTTTTTTTCAAATTAATTTAAAAAAAAACTGTAACTTTTATTTAACTTATTGACTTAATCAGATTTTTGTGACAAAACATTTGAACTTCTGCATTAGAGGTGCTTAATACTTATTATTTAGAGGTTTCCTCATGATTACAGAAACGAAATATTTCTCTACTAAATGGTGTTTGCATTTACAGACCACAGCTTACAGTGGATGTAACAGACATCCGAGTATCACATCCAACAGTTTTACCTCTTCGGTAAATAGTATAAAATGTGGCAATACTTTAACTTTTCTTTCAGTAGAAACTGCTACAGCTGTGGACAGTTTAAATTTATGTATTTTTGGATCAAGGGCGAAACTGGCGTCTTTATGTATATCTTTTATAATATATTTATCTATAATTTTTTAATTCATTGTTTAGTATTTATCCATGTACAAAAACGTAACATGGTGCTTGGAAATAGAAAGCATTGAAGTATTAAATCTCTGTTGATCACAGAAGTAGATCGATGATCGGATAGCATGATTTTTTATGGCTTTATAGAAAAAGCCACAAAGAAGGTATTGTACAATGATAGTGATCACACCAAGTTTGATCATTTATTGATATCCCCAAATACCAACCATTCAATGCATACTTTATAACTTAATCACAGATAAGGCAGACGACATATTGAGTACTTTTGTCAAACACATATTTTTCATGAAATTTCGATAAAGGGCAATATTTGTATCATTTATTAGCATTGATTGTCTATAGACTTGATAGGTAACAGTTTATTTAAGGTATATTAATGATGTACTAGATGGTAAACAGCATGTGAACAATCTTATATAAGTGGCAAAAATGATTTAAAGGAAAAATGGGCCATGAAATTTATTATCATTTCAATTGTAGTTCAGACACGAGTATAAGGAAATCATTTTTGGTAAAATGTTTAGTATTAAGATAAAGAGGTTTAGTATATGCACTTTTCATTCACTTTTTAAACATTCAAATTAATGCATTAAAATACACCAACAAGAGTACCCATTATAGATTTAAATGAAGGAAATAACAAAATACCGAACACCAAGGAAACTGTCAAAAAAGAAAATCCAGAAATCCAAGTCAATTAAACTGGCAAACTTGAAAATAAAACAGAAAAGTTGTTAAAGACTTGAAGGCAGACAATCTAACAACAATAAACTGTACAAAACAAAAAAATAGAGGTTTGTTTCTCATAACTGATACCCACATCCTTGTTTAATTGATTGTTTAAAAAATTCTGCATGTTGTAAAAAACTTCCTTCAGGATTTAGTAATTTTTAGTTCTTCCTGGCTAGAAAGGGTAGCAGCTTCAGCAATGAACAACTTACAAGTAGGAAAGAAATCGGTATATATTTGGCCAAGAAAAGTAAACGTTATCTGGCATGTTTATATTATTATGATAAAAAAATAAGTGTTGTGTCCACAATTGTTGTGTTCATGACTAAAGTTATGCTGAGAATTACACTTGAAATTCTCTTCAGTTTTCATTACTTTATATGCAAAAGATTTAAATGTACCAATATCTTTGGGAAGCTATACAGCAGTTGTTTTTAGTGTGAGATATTGGACATGTAGTTTCAAGAATTGTTAGCAACCAAATTATAACTTGATCAACCGAATAAATAAAAAAAACCTAAAAATTTTGAATTCTTTGAATAACTGTTAACACATTTAAAGAACCATAATATTTTAGAAGACAAAAGGATAATAAGGTTACTCTTGATCATTACAAATATAGAATTCTATGCCCTAGGGGTACAACAGACTTAGAGATTCTATGCCCTAGGGGTACAACAGGCTTAGAGATTCTATGCCCTAGGGGTACAACAGACTTAGAGAATAATCATTACGAATACAATCATTTCTAAAGCCTTTCAAAAATTATGGAAGCACCACTCCCTTAGTGTTCATACCAGTACATATGGAAAGTTGTGACATTAAAGCAGCCATGTTTACTTTGGCAAAGAATACATGTACATTCACAATAGCTTTGGGAGGCAGTTAAGCATTGTTTTATTTATTTACACAATTATGAGTTTTTTTACAAAATATATTCCTGGGTTTTTTTTATTTTACAAAAGAAAACAATTTAACAGAAGGGCTTTCTCCAATAAAAGTTTCTTCTGAGACAAAAGTGTTAAAAGTCAGCCCCCATTGTTATTTACAGTATATTCTGCAGTAACTCTAGTATTTATATTGACAGTTTAATAGCCCTTTTTATATAAATAATCAGATATTGGAAATTTTTATTATTTTAGCCAGACTAAGTGATATAAAATGTGCTCTGCTAAAACCTATTCTTAGTGTTTTTATTTCAAGATAGGTCCCAGTTATTGAAATAGGTTATTGATAATATTGCTGACTTGACTAAAATTATTGATTGTTTTAAAGGTTATAGGAATTTCTTAATCTTATTAGGACAACTTAAGTTATGAAGTGTTTTGTATAGAAAAGAAACAAAAGACACAATTTGTAGGCAGCCAAGAATTAACACAGCGGTGGGAGCTTTGCAACATAAACATTTTATTTAAATTTTCCTGTAAAAACATTTTTATATGAAATTTAAACTCTATATTTTATTTTAACAAGTTATAAGGAAGGCTATGTGGTATTAGATTCTGTGTCCTGTATTAAATTCTTCGCATGCTTAATTCTACTTAAGCAATATCGTGGTGTTTATTATTATTTCACAAACTTCATATATCTTGTTTGAAGCATTAGCAAACTGTCCTTTAGAGAAATGAGTGACAAAAAATGATTATGTAAATCTTGACAGGTTACATAGAATATACACTGAAGCAGAATAGAAATGTTTCTGTCATTAGAGAGGAGGTGACAATTCATCCAAGCAAGATCACTTTAGCACTATGAAATGACTAACTTCTAGAGGGCAGTTTGGATTTTTCTTCCATGTGTGTCTTTTTTTGTGTTTTTGCTGTTTCATAGATGTAGACATTTCATAATAGCAGGAATCATTTTGAATTAAAAAGCCAACAGAATGTATGCTAATCACCCTGTTTTATCAATTTATTGAAACCAAATGACAGAGATTTCATAAATGATTTGAGCAATACTACATTGAAAATGGCCCCCACCCACAAACCACATCTCAATATCCCCACCCACAAATCCCATCCTACCCCACCCACAAACCCCATCTAACTATCCCCCACCTCAAAACCCCATCCCACCCACCCACTACAAACCCCATCTCACTTTCCCCTACCCATCATTTGTTCTATTTTATTCTTATAAGTATTTTTTTTATTGAAATTTATTATAAATAAATATGATATGACTAATTTTAAGTTAAATTGGATGCAAGTTATGGAATGTTTGTTTGTTAAATTATAGACCAAAGGATTGCTGTATTAAATGGATTAGAATATCATTAGTATATTCTCGTGGTATATTAAATAAACATCAAACTAAAAAAGCAAGTTTATGAAGAAAAATCAACTTACCATTTTGTAAGGCTAAAAATCCCAAGAAACACGTCCTAAGTTTTAGTCATCAATGGGAAATCTCAAGACATGAGAAATGTGACAAATATGTGGAATAAAGTCAGCATTATCTTTAATATCTCTGGGTATTTAAGTAACTGTTTATCAATAATTAAAGCTTAAAAGACCAATCCATGTTCTTTTGTGTGGCGATCAGAATCGTTTCAATGTTTCAGTGTCTGTAACAATTGTCGGCAATAGAGCTTAAAAGTTTGAATAATCATTGTGTTTAGGGGAGAATTGAAGCGGTAGTGATGCATTAAAATGCTTGTGTCAGATTTCGTGGCTTTGACTGGATAGAAAACAATATGAACTGATAACCTGCTCACTGATTCAATCTCTATTGATTCCAAGCTTCAATAGTTAGTTCATTAATTGTATTTAAAGGGAATAAATAAAATAGTTAGACAAATAAATTATTTTTAGGTTTATCTAAGCAGTTATCATATAACTTCAGCTTAAAATTTACAAGATTTGATATGGAAACGATTCATATGTATACCTGTTTACTCAGGATATAAATTGCTTGATTATTGCTTCTGAAATTACAGTGGCACATGTCTGGATTGGCCTCCATTGATGGAATTAATTATAACCAAAATGTACTATACTGAAATTCAATAAAGAAATTAGTTTCCTTTTAAATGTTCATATTTGTTTAAATTCCTATTGTGTTTAAAAGTGCACACATATTGCTTACTTTGCAGCAATAAAAGCACTTGAGTTTAAATCAAAAATATTTGTAAGGAAAAATGTTCCGTCCCGACCAAGGGCATTAGGTTGTCGGTGTAGAAAGTTAAAAACTCCCCAAGTGAAGGAAAAAAAAACAGTTTACTTTTTGAGATTTTGCCATTTCTAGCTGATTTAACAGAACATAATTTAATTCCTGTATTAACCAAAAAAAAAAAAACCCCGCCATTGATAAAGTTGTATTAAACATTAATGAATACAAAAAATGTACATCTCGATAGGAAGTTAGGAGAATAGTCAAAATTTGTTTAAATAGTCTATATTGTACAAACAAACAAAAAATAATTGGGTTAGAAATCTTCATAACTAAACCTGTTAACTATTGTAAAGGTGATATGGATCTGATGTCATTTGTAATACGTAATGCATGAAACATGCATGTTCACACAAGATCTACGACAACTGACATGTAGTCTGTTATATACAAAAGTCATACTAAGTTTCTGGACCTTTAAAAATCATGATCGTCTTGTGATATATTGCTTTTCAATTTTGTCAGTTAATTTTATAGGTTTTGAAAATTTGAAGTTCTTTAAATTTACATAACAGAATATTGTCAAGATGTAATTCACACAATGAGTTTCTTTTGAAAAGATTTACTGGGTTGGCTGTGAAATAAGCAATTATTCATATGATTTACTCTGTGAGTGGATTATTTCAACACTTTATTCAAATTATAAACTCAAAGAGATAGTTTTATAAAAAGAAATTAAAAGATGTGTGATGTTTTAGATATTTAAAGCTAAACCCTGGGAAAATTTTAAATTCAGATTTTTTATTTTGAAAAGTGAAAGTTATTTAATAGATTGCTCAATTGCACCAATTTAAAAATTAACCTTTAACATGATTTTCATGCAGGAATGATTTTATATAAAGACTTTAAAAAGAAGTTGTTGAATTTGATACAAAAATCGAGATGTGATAAGGGGGTTGGATTTCTTTGCAAATTTGTCCTGCTGATCTTAAACTGCCTCTTAGTTATGGCCCAGCATAAAGAACCATAAAAAGGGTCATTTACCTCCAATTCTAAGGTGTAATCAATAAAATTGCAGAAAAGATGACAATATTTTTTTTACTGTTTATTGTCGCTTAATGAAAGGAGTATGTCACATTTTCATATTTGGAAAATGCCTTCAAGTTTCCCACGGTCTGCATATAAACAGGGTAGTCATATATTAGGTTATTTCAGATTCGGAAGTTGTGTCCCTCGAGCATATTAGTTTTTTATCACTTAGCTAGAAGTAGTTTGGAATACTTTCTCAGACAATTAAATCATTAAATTTTTATTTGTTTTTGACACTCGATGAAATACAAAACTGCACTTGGGTCTGGCACCTACCTGTTTCAGTTTTGTGGATAAATTGAAAAGATAGATGTTACATGTAATGAATAATATTATTTAAACACAATTTTATTATATAAGACAAATTTATTTTATTGCTTTTTGATCAACAGTTCTTCACATCTTCAATTGACTTTAAATGGAGTGTATGTCTAAATTGAATTTTTAACATGAAGATGATCAGATGTGAATTTGATAGTTCTGTAAATCTTAATTGTTGGTAAATTCAGTGAATTATAGATGTGAAAAGAGCTACTATTTCATGCTATTTGAGAAATGTCTCTCCTTGTGTACGATTTAAGTCTTATAGATAAATTGTTAAAGGAGGATCAAGTCTTTCTAAACTTAAAGGGGTCCACTTCATTTTTGAGCTCTAATTTTTGTTATTTAAGGTAAAGTTGCACCGAGCACACCATCCACCCCAACACGACTCAATTTGGATAGAACCATAAGTTCTTGAGGAATGTTGAATAGTGTCTTAAGCTGAAAAGGGTTACCAATAGGGTTTCCTTTTGTTGTCAGATTTAGATTGGAAAAGTTATATAAAAGATTGAGTATTAATCAAACTATCAGAAACACAACACTGAAAGTTTTCAAGGGAGATAATCATATTGGGATGGCAGCAAAAACAGAGTGATTAAGAGTAAGAACTAAATTTATATTGAAAAAAAGAAAGCTAAATCGTAAAGGAATACAATAGATCAACAATTGGTGTTTTAAATGTCTGAGTCGTATTTGTTTTTCCAGTTTTTGCATGATAGTTGTAAACAAAAGTACATCAACCTTTGATTAGCTTGTTCATGAATCTATACAATTACATTGTGACAAGAATTGCCAAAGTATTAGCTTTAACATTAATAAATGTTTCTTGATATGACATCATCAGATTTGCAAAACTACCTTTCTTTGGCATGGCACATTAAAAACATGTCAGAATACCCTCTAGAATTTGTTACAATACATTAGTGGACATTAAAAATATATCTGAAAAAAATGCTATCTTGTGTATTCACCTTGGCTACAGTGGCAGTTGGAACAATCGTATAGTGGGGTATATAACATGGGGTATGCTGAATGAATTGTACATTTATTTTTTGTGCTTAACTTTGCTAGATGATAAGACTGATGAATTCATATGGAAGATAAATATTCAAAAACACCAAATACTCTTGGTGCCAGTAGAAACCAGTGACAGTGCAAAAACATAAATTTATGGAAAATAAAGTGACTTGAACCTAAAAATTATTATTGTTTCAAAGTTTCAAGCTAATGTCTTAGGTTGGTGGACATTAAATCTCACATTCATACAACCTGCTGCTGACCCCTGTGAAAAAATTGATCTCAATCATAAAAATATATCATTACTTGTCATTTTAATATTTATGACCAAATGTTACAGTAAACATTGTATGACACATCACACTGTTGACAGCTTATGCTGGCTTACATTTTGTAGATTTTTTACACATGGGATATTTAGCACAATTTTTCTTTAATAAATTTATGATTTTCAGTTCATACAAGAATTAGTTTTCCAATTCTGTTATTTTATAATCAGTGTTATAGCCTCAAATTCCATATTCACTTACAGCTTTAGTAAAAATTGTGGATTTTTGTTAAAATTTTAGTAATTATTGTGTACTAGGTTTTGCAGTGTCACATATTCATAGCACTGAATATGCTAGTTAGTTGAATTGGCAAGGGAGAAAACTGTTGGGAAGATAATTCTGCAAGATTTGCATCGAATGTCCTAATCATCAAAATCACAAAATTTTATGTATAAAATTAAAATTCCTGTCATTATGAATTATTCATAACCCAGATTATTTTGCATTAAGACCCTTATTAATATCTTTTAAATTAAGTTTCATAATAGATATGAAGACAATTGAGCTTCGGTGTTGTCCCCCCTCCCCCTTTAAGATCAGGTTATGCTTCATTGGTTGCACAAGATCTCAGGTGAGGTCTGTTTGAACTGTAATATAAAATGTTTTATGCATAGCAACTTGAAACAAAAACTGAGAAATTTTAATCAATCGTATTAGAGTACCAGTATGACATTAAAAGATTCCTGCAGTGTTTTCCTGTTTTTCTGAATCCAGTATCGATTGTTGCATAACAATCAATGATTATGTAACATGACCTTACGTCTCTTGATTTCTGGATTTATACAGGAACCTTATTACAGGGAATGCTTACAATAAGCATACATCTAATATGTTTTAACATTTTCCCTTTTTATCTTGTCAGAAATTACAGTGACAAATGAAACCAAACTTATTGCTGGGTTCTTTAAAATTGATGTACAGAATCTGAATTCATAATGGCTACTGTTACTTAAAATAGAAATTGTGTCAATTTTGCACATTTTATTTCTTTGCCCATACCTTCAATTCATGAAAGCTGCCTTATACATGTACTTGAAGTTGAAATTTCATAAATAGCCCAAACTTGCCCACAGCAAAATTGTTTAAACCTCTTTCATTGTAAAGTTATTTAACATATACATTTCCCAATCTCAAAGCATTGGAACAGTTAGATCTACTATTGGTCATTTGATGGTTCCCTATGATTGTTTGTTTCAATGGTGTTTAATGCCATTTCAGAAATTTTTCTGTTCAGCTATATCGGGGCACGTTTATTGGGTGAGGCAGCCGAGTACAAGGTTAAAACCACCTTGGTAAGAAAAATAGCAATCATTGTCAATGCACACCTTGCCCCTAGTGAGACTCAAACCATCAACCTCAATGTTGACAGGCACATGATCAATAGCAATTAACTGCTCAGCCACCTAGGCCCCTGGTACACAATGACAAAGTATTTTTGGTTACTCTATATTTCAAAATAGCCAATATTTATTCTCAAATTGGACTGTTAATGACCAAAGCCAGTTTCATTTTCAGAAATATTGACTGGTTTTGAATTTTTCTATAACCCAATTTTGCATCATATTGTTATAACTATATATATCTGTTATTAAATTCAGACATTTCTCTTTCTTTAATTCACTTGCTTAAATTATTATGTTTTATACATATTTTTTCTTTCCATACAGAAACAGACTTGTGAAGACCAGCTGAGTTGGTTGACCTGTATAATAGTTTTAAGTAAACAAGGACCAGTGGCAAAAGGTATGAATATATTACAGCTGCAGTTAATAAAGTTATCATTTTCTGTGTCACCTGGAAAATTCAAATTTTTACAGTGATGATGTAATTTTACTGCTGTAGGCTCCCACATAAATAAACATACAAAGCAATAACAATTTACTCTAAATTGTAAAAGTTGTAAATTTGAATTGGTAGTAAATTAGTTTTAGTGATTATGATTAAATTTACAGTAAAATCCAGTTGAACTGAACATCGCTTTATATGTGATTCATAGAAAGAAACAGTGTCAGATCTAAGCATCTTTTCTCCAGACTTTTAGAACTGATCAGAAACACGTTTTTAATACTTGTTAAACTGGGTAGGTCAAAGCTTTTGACTAACTAAATACAAAAAAAGATGGCTAAATCCAAATCCTGAATCTGTGTAGAACTAAAATATGTATCAAATCAACACATGGAGCCAAACCATTTGTAACACATGTAAACAGAGTTGCCCAATACCTGAATAGCCTAAAGTACAAAAGCTATAAACAAGTTAATGTTATAAGTTCCTATATAAAACAATCATTAGTATTGAGGATGGGGGACTCTTAATTAAATACTTGCAAAGCCAATACATACATTGTTCATGTAAAATACTATGTTTTATATGTTAATTGTGTATCTCTACGGTTATATTGTTTAATTATATAGTTTTGTCACAAACTCTGTTTAGATGTTTATATGACAATAAAATTTGTATTGTAAAAAAAAAAATATTTCGTTTTACTGCCCCTGTAAATTCCTTGCACACCCAGCCTTCAGTTATAGCAGTGACATTTTTCAAAATTTCATACAATATACAATACATATTCAGATTAAGGGTAATTTGGAAATGATCTAATTGCTGGACATGACTAAATTTACTCTCAAATGTCACACTATGATTTGGTCAAATTAGACATCTAAAAAAGTCATTGTACTCGGATAATAATAAAAACTAATAGTGATACTGTTGTACATTACAAGGAAATAATGGTACATAGGTGCAATACGATGAAATATTGGTGCTGTGGTAGTGCAATACCATGAAATAATGGTGATGTGGTAGTGCAATACCATGAAATAATGGTGATGTGGTAGTGCAATACAATGAAATCATGGTGCTGTGGTAGTGCAATACCATGAAATAATGGTGATGTATGAAATAATGATGCTGTGGTAGTGCAGTAGATGAAATACTGGTACTGTTGTACTCTATTATTTGTGGGACACTAATTTTCATGGATGTCATGGGATCTGGACAAACTAGAAATTTTGGTATGCTATGAATACAATTTAACAGTTTCTATGACAATAAATAATTAAAGCACAAAAAATTAAGTGTTATAAAAACAGCAACCTTTTGTTAAACCATGAAAAATAGGTACAAGATAGATTAACATAATATGCATGGTATCCTTGTGTGTAAACAGATGTTCTGTTAACCATAGATTGGGTGAAATAAGGTTTGACTGTATGTTCATTTCCAATTTGAAATGAATTATTGATATGTTCCAGAAGATGGGATGCAGCTACCACACTGCTAATGAGAATTAGGGATTGAAGCAGAAGATATAAAATGGTGTGAGTGTACTATTTATTGCTCTGATTGAATCTGTTAAAAAAAAACTGGCTAAGTAGAAAGATAAATGATGTGAATAATGCATGTGGAGTCATAAAACTACCATCAGATCAAACTGGATTTCCCATAATTCCTTACAGACACTTGATTACTGGAGTTGTAGCTAATTGTTTGACCAGCGCTTATTGATGTTTTTTTCTGCTCATCAAGCCTTGTTTACATGCACTTCTCTGTCTAATGTATTGAATAGCTGATATATTTGCTTTGTATGGTTTATTATTTTGTATTCTGATTAAATGGAATGAAAGAGAAACAAAATTGATATTCTGCATAAATGGATATTTATATTAGAAACAAATTGAAAACATAATAATTTGGTCAGTACAGTGAAAACTAGTTATTAATATTGTCAAGAATGAAGGTGTCATTAAGGGGTTTGACTGTTTAATACATAGCTTAAATTTGAAAATAAGTAAAATTTGCCAGAAAAACAAGAAAAGAAGTAAAAATAAATGGTAATGTTTATTTATTTTTTAGAAACTGAAAATATTTGAATGGGTATACCAAGCTAAAATCCACCTGGATTTCTGTCGCTGATATCAAAAGATTTCTGAACTTTTCAGATTTCAAAATAAATGATTTCTGAAATGCACAATATTCACCCACAAGTCATCTTGCTGCATGCTCAGATAACTAGTCACATGAGCCAGCTAGCTGCATGCTGAGATAATAAAGTCACCTGAGCCAGCTAGCTGCATGCTGAGATAATAAAGTCACCTGAGCCAGCTAGCTGCTTGCTGAGATAACTAGTCACCTGAACTAGATAGCTGCATGCTAAGATGACAGGTCACCTGAGCCATCTAGCTGTGTGCTGAGATAACAGGTCACCTGAGCCATCTAGCTGCATGCTAAGATAACTAGTCACCCGAGCTGGATAGCTTTAGTCACCTGAGCCAGCTAGCTGCATGCTGAGATGACTAGTCACCTAAGCCAGCTAGCTGCATGCTGAGATAGCCAGTCAACTGAGCCAGCTAGCTAAATGCTGAGATAACTAGCCTCAGTTTCATAAAACTACTCAAATTGAGATTTTCCTCAAATCATTGAGTTGTTCCTCAAATTTGAACTTTCCAGCAATCTGTTTGGCCAATATTTGGGTTGAGAATGAGCTGAGGAAGACATCAAATTTGAGATGTTTCATGAAACTAGGCCCTAGTCACCTGAGCCAGCTAGCTGCATGCTGAGATAACTAGTCACTTCAGCTAGATAGCTGCATGCTGAAATAACCAGTCACCTGAGCTATATAGCTGCTTGCTGAGATAACCAGTCCCTTAGCTAGATAACTAGATAACTGCATGCTGAAATAACCATTCACCTGAGCCAGCTATCTGCATGCTGAGATAACTAGTCACATGAGCTAGATAGCTGCATGCTGAGATAACTAGTCATATGAGCCAGCCAGCAGCATTCTTAGATACAAATGTAGCAAGTCACCTGAGACAGCTAGCTGCAATCTGAGATTACCAGTCACCTGAACCAGCTTGCTGCTTGCTGAGATGATAGGTCACCTGAGCTATCTAGCTGCGTGCTGAGATAACTAGTTGTTTGAACTAGTAAGCTGCATGCTTAGATAACTAGTCACTGAGCCAGCTAGCTTCATGCTGAGATACCTAGTCACCTGAGCCAGCTAGCTGCATGCTGAGAGTACCAGTCACCGGAGATAGATAGTCGCATGCTGAGATGACCAGTCATCTGAGCTAGATAGCTGTGTGCTGAGATGACCAGTCACCTGAGCAAGATAGATACATGCTGAGATGACCAGTCACACAAGCCAGCTAGCTGCATGCTTAGATAACCAGTCACCTAAGCTAGATAGCTAGATAGCTGCATGTGTTGCTGAGATAACAAATCACCTGAGCCAGCTAGATGTGCTGTTGTAACCAGTTATCTTATTCAGTGGGCTGCAAATTGATAACAGAAGAGTAGCTTGCAGCCATTTTAATGTTTTTGAAAAGTAATTAAACCCAACCTGTAATTAAATGATGTAGTGTTTACACACAAATTACTCTATATATATCTAAAACTGCTACTTGGCAAGATCGGGTAGCTGACATTGAGATAAGAATTTTAAATCTAGCTTGTAAAGGATAAAAGAAAACAAAATAGAAAACTTTTATGTACAAAGCAAATGTCACTGGTTCTATCTGTTTCATGATTTAAAACCTGCATTTATAGTGAAACCTTGCAACCGTTGCACACAATGTGGAATTAGAAGCATTAATTTATGCTACACCTGGATTTCATTACACTTTTCTTTTACACTAATTGCTAAAAGCTGTGGTCTTTAACTACTAGTATGTTTTTAGATCTGTCATTTTAATTTTGACTAAATCTGCTCCTGGCAGACATTAAAGTTAACTTATTGAACCTTGATGTATCCTAGTTACCTTCATAAAATAGAAAATTATCTTGAGTAAACATATGTTATATGATGTTATTGATTCGTACAGCACCCTGCAGGGACATGGCACATAATATTTTCTGAAAAAATACAGAATCCTTTATTCTGATGCTATCTGGTATAGTGATAGGGAAGCAACAAGAAAATTATTTAGAAGTTTAAGATAGTTTAGTGATTCTATTTACGATAAAAATTGTCGATGAACCATTGAAAATCTATAAATTAAATATTTTACTAACCTTAATGGTCGAAAGAGAAATCCAACGAGATGATTGGAAAAGATCCATTTTATCCAAGTTTTAATATATTGATACGAAAACTAAACCTTTGTGCCAGCTTCCACTTTTAATTACAACACACCTGATAGAAATGTTTTCTCAGGTACAGTAATTAATTAAAGGCTTCCACATAAAAAATTCAATACGTTTATTATAATCAAATAAGTACATTACAACTTATTTAGCGTCCCTTGCGTCCTGTAAAACAATGTTAGTTTTCGATCAAGCTCTTTTTGTAATGTGTTTATGCATGACTTTAAATTCCCTGAAAGACTTGTGTATATAAAACGCAATGGAGCCAGGTTTTGTAGCGATTTATTGATTTTTCAACAGGCTGCACAGGAAAGCTTTTGTTATTGTTATAAAATGTAGGTGATAATTTATAAGGTATATTTCTCCCTCCTGAATTTCCTATTGTGAAGGGAGGCAGGGTATAAGGTTAATTGTATGTAGCCTTGTTGATTTTTTTAATTGCTAGATCCGCAGATAGTGTGTCATAAGTTGCTTTCATGCAAAATGTGATACATGTTAAATATCCTCAAATTAAATTAAGAGGTCCATTGGTTAATTTCTCTGTATATCACTTCAGTTTGTTGTCTTTATTCTTTGCCTATTGTTATTTAGACTGATCATGTGGTCTATAAACACTGAGATTGCAGGTTCAAGTCTCCCTGTGGTCAGGGTACCCTGGACTCCAATCTTAATTGACAATGATTGCCAGTTTTCCTACAGAAGGTCGGGGGTTTTATTTGAGAAAAATACATGATTTACCTATTATGTGCGAAGTAAAATAGTTCTTGCTTACAAATAAATGTTGTGGTATGGACTTTTGTTTAGTGCCAGGCTTCTGAATTGATTAAGACTCTATTTCGATTTTGAAAAGAGTAGTCATATATCGTCATTACAAAAGTTATTTAATTTCCCTTCCCTGTATGCTTTTCCAATGTCAGTCTTACTCACTCCCTCCCATACCTGAGTTTATTGATTGTTTGTTAACTTGTTCTCATTCTGAATATTGCTAAAATACTATGTTCATTGGATGTTAAGCAACAAATCATAATTAATTTTTTTAGTTCAAAACACTACAAATGGCGTCTATTTGAAAGGTATCCTGTTACACAAATTAAACGAAAAATCCTTGTGAAGTTATTAGATCTTAGTTACTTTAGATAGGAAGGACAATGAAGCAACAAATAAATATCTGAGTCTTTTTAATTGAAGCTATCCACTGCACATTTAATGGAAACCAAAACCAAAGTGCAGTATGCTTTGTTTGTATTTAGTATTGATTATATTCAAAAACACTTCATTTTGACAATAGACGTTGTAGGTGCCTATTTTCCCTATCCCATTTGTCTAACAGATTGTTGGATTTTATTTTCAATAAATCCATTAAACTTTATTGTGCACTAATGTATTCCTATTATGACCCTAATCGTGGTCAATTTTTGACTAATTATTGGTCTGGGGTATTTGTCCTTGTCATAACAAAGCCATGGACATATTGTATTGTATGAATAGTTTACATAGTAATATAACGTTATGGGTTGTTGGTTCACATTTAGTACTAGGGCCTGTTATTATACTAACATCAAAGGATAAATACTAGTGTTAGCTGTTAAACATACAACCAGTTATTGGCACTCTGGATTATATCCCCTTTAAAAGATATTAAATAATCTATACCTCTTTCTTTTAAATCTTGAAACCAACAGAAGGAACTGTAGACATACTTGTTTGCACTTGCATGTCATTTGTTCTATAGTAATACGGACTATGCATTGTTTTTTTAATAAGATATAACAAAAAAAGTATACATCAGTTAACATTTATAAAATTGGCATGCCCTGTTGTGAAATTGAGCATTAGATAATGCATAAAAAATGTCTGGTCGCAAGAGTTGTTTTAATTTAAGTTAATAAATACAAAAAATGTCTAATGTAAACAAAGTTACATATTTTTTGCACAAGACCACATTATATATCGTAGTAGGTTAATGGATATATAATAAGGTCATATATATTTTCATTGGAACCTGCAGAGAATGTGTATACAAATCGTTTATCATCTGCCAGGTTCAGTTAAAGTACAGTTACATTACATCAAACAATGACATTGTTACATTTACATATGTAATGAAATATTTAATTATTCAGTGTTTTTGAACTAGACGCTGGTAACTTTTTTTTTACAGGTGACGTTTCTCATTTTCTTTGATAGCGCTTGTTAAGAGAGTATAGTTGGTCCTGTCACATGGGTCCTGTGTTCCACTAGTGAAACATTTAAAGGAACCAGGTGAACAAAACAATTGTCCCCAAAATGGTTTCGTCATGTGTTTAATAAATAGGTTGCATGAGGATTGGGAAGGGTTAGAGAGGAGGGAAGAATTACCATGTGATGAGGTGTTCAATTACAATAACACATTGTACCAAGTACAAATATATTAGTGTTTGCACTTGAAACTTTGTTAAAACTTCCTTGATTTTAAATCCTTTAAGCTGACTCTGAATATTAGTTTTTCTTATAAATCAGAATAAGTGTAAAGAAAAAGCAGTTCTCTAATCCCAAAAAGATTTTCTTCAGGACCCCTTACCCAATACAAGATTATAATTCTGACTTACTGTTTTCTGCAATAATACATATTCTTAATCTGAAAAAAGAAAGAAAATTGTTTCATTAATAAATAGAAGAGAATAAAGATGAGAATCAGCATGAGGTTAATCAGGGATATTTGGGATAAGTAACCCTCAAAAATACAGACACAAACATCTAAAGGTCTTGTTAGAGATCAACCTTTTAAACTTATTTCTGAAGTAGAGGTCAGTCAGATGCTAAGTAATATATGTCAATCTGATTTTGTTTTGAACTAAATTGATAAATAAGCTGCCACACAGGAGTGTTATACCTATACTTCACTGGCTTCAGTGTGTAGCTCTTACATATTGGAAAGATAGTTGCTTTGTGAAATATTTTTCAGCTGTAGTAATTAGATTTCTGTTGTAAATAAACCAAAATATGGTTTTTGACAAAAATATCACAAAACAGACATTTTGTATTCTTTCAATTTTAGAAGATAAACTCCTGAAGATACTATCTCCCTCTCGCAAAGATATTATGTTGTATGTGATTATTGCTATCTCCTTTGGTTACAAAGATACTTTGCTGTATATGACTTTTGTTATCTCCCTTGATTACAGAGATATTATGGCCTATATAACCTTTGCTATGTCCTGTGATTACAATGCTACTATGTTGTATGGGACCATTGCTATCTCCATTGATTACAAAGCTACTACTGTAGGATTAACCACTGGGTTTTAGAAAATTATCAATGTGTAAACTCCGGCCACTCACTCACAAACTAAATAAAGTACGAAGGACTTTATGTCAAGTTTGTGAGGGATTCACCAGAGTTTACACATTGATAATTTCCTAAAACCCAGTGTTTAATCCTTTTAATTCTGTGAAATAATCTTTGCGATTTTTAAAACAGCAAAAACAGTTACGGAAACCCATTTAGACCTTAAAATGTACCTAGGCCGGAAAGCGTAGAGTTATGAAAAACATAGTACCATTGGAATCGCAGTTCTGTAGATATTAATTGGAAAATAACAAAATGAAACACTAAATTGTATATATATTTTATTTTATCTGAAATCTCAGTCAAGTTAATTGGAAATCATTGCGGCAGAGAAACATTGTCCCCTCTCCCTGATGATACGCTAGGAGGACGCCATCTTGTTTACATAGGATACTGAAAGTAGTCCGCTTAGAGAAAATTTCAATAAAAAAAAAATATCTGAGATGATGCCATTTAAGTGTTTTTTATCCAATCAAAGCCCTTAATATAAATAAATTACAGCATGAATAGAATTATTATGTTGTATCTGACTATTGCTCTCCATTTATTACAAAGATATTATGTTGTATGTGGTCATTGCTATCTCCATTGATCACAAAAATATTACCTGTTTTTTTTTGACAATTGCCATTTCCTTCAACTACAAAGATATTATGTTATATTTGATTATTGTTATCTCCCTTGAATACAAAGACATTATGTTGTATTCTACCATTCCTACACATATCTTTCTGTTTAACATGCACTTTATAAAAAAGACTCTAAATGACATTCTTTTATGATATCTTTTATGAAGTACACAAAATCAGCTATTAATATAATTGAAATTTTGATTTTAATACATGTATGATGGCCATTTTCATTGTTTGTTTTGGTGATGCAACACCAATATCCCTAGATTCATTGTGTTTGTTGATGGATACCCTTATCTTTCGGCCTAAGCCACCCGAGGTCATGATATTGAATAAAAATAATAGAAAAAAGTGATGTATTATCTTTTTTATTTGATAAATGTTACTTAGCTGTCAATCTTCTTGTTTAATTTAGATTTGGTGTTGAGATCTATCTATTTGATCAGGTAACTTCTTCAATAACATTATGAAAATTTATGTAGGCAATTATTTTTACTTGGTAGATTTCCCAGGGTAGATTTTTATATGAACAAAGATGCACAAATTGAAATTGAAATGTCTATAAATTATTATTGGTGTCCTGTTTGGGTCTGATTCCCACCCATTACTTTGTATAACTTGTGATAAAATAAAACTCCATTAAATGGAATTATAAGTTAAACTTCCCTCTTGACGAGATATGTGTGACACCTTGTAGGTAAATGGCATTGTTTGTCCAAAGTCTGTTGATTGGAGCCTTTGTTTATAAAATAGATGACCTGATATTTTAGGAATTTTCTTCTCAGTGGTATACCATCAATGTGGTCAATAGTTTAGTTTTCTAGACCTCAATATTGTTTGTTTAAGATTAAAATAGATACTAAATGTTACTGGAAACAGTTGAACATTTGAAGGAAGGAGATGTGTTTTAGTCATTTTGTCAGGTGTTTAGGGAAATCATTAAGGATGGGTGCTTGTTAGGAAATTTACATAACGACAGATATCATACTTAGTAGACAATGTTGAAATTTGCAGATCATTAATCACCCATTTTAATTGTATAACTAAGTAAATGTGGTTCTTATATACATATTTTTCAACACCTAATGCATTCTGTAATGAAACTTTCAAGTGGACATTGACAAATAGTATCACTGTATAATTAGTAACTCAAGCTTTAAAAAGATGTATTTTGTCTAAATTATAAATTCACAGCATTGTACTATCATGTTGTTTGTTGTTTATAATCTTTCTTTCTTGAAATAACTTTATTTATATTGTAACTGTGAAATATTTCTTGCTGTCCAAACAGTCCTGTTCTTCATTTGTTAACTGAACTGCTACTTAATAATGTGTGATACAAACCCCCATTTTCTGTTAATTCTCATCTGTTAGAATGAATTTTAATTGTAAATGTTTGTTAAATTAAAGAAAAACAGCATTATTTTTTTGTCTTATGTGTTATGTTATGCCAACATTTTTCTAAATAATGCCCAAGATATGCCAGCAAATATAATGGTCCAGAGCCATGTGATTTATTTCATTGGTCTTCTTGCTTGATCAATTGTTTGTTTGTTTCTATTTCATTATTCTTCATGCACATTGAGCACCATTATGCTCAAAAACTACCTAATCTTCTTAGAAAATTGATGGAAAATGTTTTTGTCTTGTAGTTAGAGATTACTAAGAGAACACCCAGATTAATCAGTTTTGTCATGATAGAACAGAGAAAGACTTAAGCCAAGAGACAGTCAACAGTAATCAGATTAGTTCTAATTATAGAGTGTTGTTGAAGTTATCAGCATAAGATGATAGCCATCCACCCTGTGATGTTGTTCCAAATCAAGTGTAAGGTGTATTAGGTTATAGTAGCTAGGTTAACAATATATTTTCAGCCATTAAAACATTTCTGTCAGTGTACGAGGATCAGAAAACAGTTGTGACTATAGCATTAAACAGATATGGTCCTTAATACCCCTCTGAATCCTTACACACCCTAGCATTTGGGAAGTTTTAGTGTGTTGTCTTTTATCTTGATCAAACTCAAGATGTTTTATTGGATTGGTCTGGTTTTGTAACAGTCTTTCTCATCAGTCAATATTAAATAACTGTAAAATGACTTCCTTTTATTGCACATGATTAATTTTTTCAGTAATTAAGATTTTCTTTGTTTGTGTGAATTAGTACAGTGACAATTTTAACATGCTACCTTGATCCAGGAAGCATGCTCCCGAACATTGTCGTATATCTGGTTGACATTTCTGTTGCTCAGAAATATGCTCACCGACATTTTCATATATCTGGTTGACATTGCCGTTGCTCAACCTCATTATAGTGTTAAGATTTGTATATAATTTTATGCATCATTTAAATGTTTATAAATTGATCTGTTCTGACAGTGATCTTACTTTTTGTTGATTTAACTTATTTATTCAACTGAAAATGTATTATTCCATTCTTTTGATGTTTATTGTTTATTGATTGCATTTCACCGTGTTTATTTTGGAACTAAATATTTCAACAGAGGAGTATTTGACCATTATCTGTTTGTTTTAAAACATTTGTCCATTCTTATCAATTGATTTTTGAACTAGTTATGTTGAATTGCTATTAAAACCATTTAGACCACAAGAGAGAAAAAAAAAGACCAGGGAGAAATCAATTGGGTGATAGGCATTATACCTGGTGGAATACTGTTCACCTGGAGAATTCTAACAATCCAACGTTTAGCTGGCTATCAAGTATAATATCCTGTTACGTTAATTGATTATTGGGTAATTTATTGTCTTGGAGAAACCCATTTTAATAGGTTAATTGCAATCCAGATTTGTGCAGGAAAATACTGTCATTTCTATAAAAGTCCGTTGTTCTGTGTCATGCACACAAACAAATCTAAATTCGATTGGCAGCATTGAGCTTGAAGAGGTGACATAAACCCTAAACTACCTTTTGTGATAACAATATGTTGTAGTGCAGATCTTCTAATGTTCAATATCACAAGTGGCTTAATTGGTTTTTTTACCTTGATATGATTTTATGCTACTGTTTCTGAGATTGTAGTGCAGATCTTTTTGTGGTCAATCTGTTTAAGTGGCTCAATAACGTTTCTTCATATGCCATGATATGATTTTTATGATTCATTTGTCTGTATAGAAAACTTGTTGTGCTGTCTGACTGTTCTTGTAATAATCTGATACACTTTTTAAGATTCCAAAAAAACAATATGAAGTTGTGGCACATTAATTTAAAAAAAAAGAAAACTTTTTTGCCAAAATTGAGAAGGTTTAGATCATGTATATGTATTTATTTTATATACATATG
This sequence comes from Limnoperna fortunei, assembly GCA_944474755.1. Taxonomy (NCBI): domain Eukaryota; kingdom Metazoa; phylum Mollusca; class Bivalvia; order Mytilida; family Modiolidae; genus Limnoperna; species Limnoperna fortunei. The sequence continues at coordinate 39,911,808 of OX104113.1, forward strand.
TATTTAACTAACACATTATTTTATATCTAATTATGACAAGAATGCCAGCTTTGTGCCTTGTCGGATGAATTTCTGTAATATTTAAAAGGGTATCCTGAATTTATGAAATGTGTATTGTAGGTGGGGATTACAATTAATAACTGGTAATCAGAGGATAAAACACAATTAAATATTTAAGTATTGTGGATCCCTAACAAAAACTGTATGCTGTATGCTTAATTTAAAATAAATTTTGTTTAAATTATGACTTATTTGGAAATACCTTTGGAGATATTAATTCTAATATCCGTCTTTGTAATTTAAGGCATTTATTTTAATGTTTACTGATCATTTCTTAGTCATGTTAAAATATTAAAATATGGTAGTCATACAATTATGAAAATATTTAGATTGAATATATAAGAAATGTTTAAAAGTCCTACCTTTTTTATTATTCTAAGTTGTATTTTTCATGTAGTCTAATTAAAATCCCGCTGTATATTGTTTTTACAATGACAATAGTCTATGATAGTTCCAATGTCATTTAGTATATTATATTTGTGTCGTACACTATAATTCCTCATTTGTTTTAAAGGAATATAATTAATTTACCTGGCGTTAAAACATAGATGTCCTATTGACTTGCATGAGTTTCAGTCTTATGAATTGTCAACTTTAACCTTGCACATAACTCAAGGCAAAATAGTACGGGAAGAAGTCCTTCTATACCGTGGGAAAATTTGTAAGCTTAAATATTGATATAAAAATTAAGCAATTCAACAATCGGTCCAATGATAAAACTTACCTGTAAAATATACCTGTTGTCACTTTTAAAGTAATACCACTATCAGTATAAAATATCATTTAATGAGTTTTACGGTTTATTATCACTTTCATTCTAAGATTCATAACCGTCATCACTTGAGGGGATAGTGTATAACACAATCGGTGAGAACTATAGGATGATGGGACAGTTAGTTTTTGTTACGATTTTGAGAGTGATCATTATCATCCCTGATTTGCATACTGTTTACAATAAATAGTATACTTATTTAGCCACTTAAGCCAAAGCCCTTCATCTTTTAATCAGATATTTTGGGGAACTTCAATGTCAAATTGATGGATCTGACTCCCTACCACTGTATTCAAATTAAATATCTATCATTTGTTGAGGGTCTTTTTTCTTTATAGTAAAATAGACTCATAATCAGTATGGGTTAAAATGTATATTATTATCATTTCTTACATCAAAGATTTCCTGTGAAAAGGTGTTGAAACAAGTTTGGCAATAATTTTCTGTTTTTATGGAGAATCAGCAATGAATTATTTTTTTGTAACTTTTAATTTGATAATAAAAGTTTAATTATGATTGTTACCAGTTCTAACTTCCTCTAAAAAGAAGTCACTGCTTTATAGATGAAGTTTTTTGGATTGTTCCATTTAAAGCTATTCTGTCTGACCTTTGGTCTACTCAGTTTTCTTTGCTAACAAATTATATTTGTATTATTTTCAATTGATCTGGAAGTTTTAACGGTCATTATAACAGAGTAAATAACTTACTGAACATGTAAAGTAGAGCAGGAAAATATTGAAACAGTTATATTTGAAGATTCTCCACATATGGGTTACAGAGTTTTTAAAATTGGAAATGCATTTGCATTGGTGTAAAATGTCTTTGAGTTTCGGTAAAATTTACGATTTCAGTTCATATATGTTTAAAACAAAATATCTATTTGGAAAAAATTGTACATGTCTATTTTCTGTATACATTGGTTATGTAATAATGTGGATACTTTTAATTTTGCTGTGTGATAAAAAAATAGCTGTTTAAGGATGCATAATTTCATGGTTTTATCAGTTGGTCCTATCAAAGCAACTGGATATACTGAATTTCATAGTTAGCCTATCTGCATGAAATCCACGAGAAAAAAACTGTATGGTTAGCCCACATGAAATGTGATAAAATCATGGTTAATCTATCCCCATGAAAATAGAAATTTCATGTTTAGCGTATTTTCATAGAAGTACAAAAAAAATTCATGGTTATCCTATCCACATGAAATACATTAAAAGTAAAACAATTCCACTGTACATGTATTTTAATAAAATCACCTCTCTCTGCCCCATGTCTTTGCATAAAGGTTTAAGGCTTATTAAAGGACATTATACATAAGATAAGATTTAATAACCAATACTTAAAAGAAATATCAAAGGAAATATGTTTTGAGTGGATCCTGTATGTATTGGCTAAGAAAAATCAATGACCGTAGTAAGTTGTACCCTCCAGAAATATTCTAAAACAATAAAAAATTGTCTTAATAATAAAGATATATTTTTTCTTTATATTAAGAGTACATTTAGAGGTATATCAATGTATTATCATTCGGAATGTTTTGTTTTTAACATTGCTTGGGGGATTATTTTAATAAGACCAAAGTTACAAGCATAAATCACGATTCAGTCACAGTTTGAAAAAGTCGGTATGTTGGATAAAAAGACAACTAATAACCTTATTGTATGCGATTTTCCCATGCCTCATGATTATATGATAAATATAACGGGTTAACTCCAGTATAATCACAAAGCAGAAAAAAAGACCATGAATGAACTTAACAAGTGTTTTAAATGATCTAACTATGAAGGACCATAGTTTTTGCATTCAGACATGTTGATATGGTCCTTTGTGAACAGAGTTGATAAAAATATCATTTAATTTAAGTATGACGGGTTCATTTGTTAATCAAGACTTGGAAAGGGTCAAGTAGGCCCCATTGTTCAATATTTATATGTTGAATTTTTCACTAAAACATGTAAATCCTTAGATTTGGAATTCTGGCACTCAACCCAAACAGGTGTCTGTCAACGATGTCTATTTATAAATTTGTGAAATACCTTTATAATTGATATTAAGGAAATGGGAGGACATTCTCATATTGTGAGACCATTGTTAGTATAATTCCCACCAACTAGATTCAAACTTATTATTAATTTCATTTCACTAATCATCATCGAGATAAATGAATTAGGGTTTTAAAATTTTAATGAAAAAATATCTTTATATTTTACTTAAAGATAGTGTGTATCCTTCCTTATAAGTAACAAAAATTGACTCGCTGTCTCTAAGGTACCAGACTGTTTGATAGTAATGTACTTCATGGCAATATACAGAGGTTTTGAAGATTTAAAATCTAATCAGAACTATCTTTTATGTTCTTAAAAACTAATAAGATAGAAAACGATAATGTTTGTTGTTATCGGCTGATGACAGCAATGTCTCATACATTGGAGAGAAGATGATATCTCATTTAGAAAAGCATCTGGCTGTTTTTATGTTTCATCAACTTGACTAACAGAGTAAGGCAACACAAATAGAAATTATTTTGTTCAGTAGACCTTTTAGACTGCCAACAGTAACTCACATTTACTGGTCTGTTATGTTTTAGATTTTTCCTTGAAAAAATACTAAAATAAAGTAGTGAATAGTTCTCTCACAAGCATCTGTAGAGACATGTCCTGTTTTTAAAAAATTGTCCGGTTTAGTGCTCCATGTTTTTGCTACACATCAACATATGTTGAGAGCATTATTATAAACCTGCAAAAAAATGGCTGACTATTGGACCTGCATGACTGTCAAATTTTTGCTTTGGTCTCAAAATTGCTTTGTTGTCTGGTTAACATTTGTTTGGACAATATTTTTTTAATATGCCTGACTTGATGTAAAGCAGAGATTTACAACTTCTAGGAAATCTGCCCTGACATAATTTTTTGGGGGGGGGGGGTAAACAAAAAGTGGTCCATTTGTTCTGTCATTTTTTGTCCTTGGACCTGTATTGAGGTCATCCATAAAATTTGTAAAGTCATTTTCCAATTTAAAACACATATGATTGATTTTTTTAGTTGAGAATACCGTTAACTCCTGTTCACATTAGTGTTATAGGATTGTCGATTCTTGGTTATTAACTAGTTATTGTTACACAACATGGTATGTTTATAGAAATGAACTGCTACATGTTCCTACCTTAATAATGCTGTTTTGCACTTAATGCTTTATGCTATCCTCTTAAAATAAAAATCCATAGTTTCATCAACAACAAAATTACTACAAACAAACATCACACATTTCATTACAACTGATAATTTTTTTATTTCTAAGTCGTTTTATTTCAATCGTTAAGTTTAAAAACCCAAACAAAGTACAATATTCACAATATTAAAAAGAATGGATGTTTGTTTGCAGAGTAAAGCTCATTGTTGTTTGGAATGTGGCGTTAAAAACTGATTCAGCTTGAAAATTGTCTGATGAAAAATCACCTTACATAATGATTAATGTTAAAACAAAGGTGCGTGTGGATTAATTTAAGAACAAAGGTGTGTTTGATTCTTGATTAAGAAGGTAATACAGGTGCTCCATGACAAAATTTGTGTTAACAGGTATTAGATCTTGAATAAACAGGGGCGAAAAAAAGTATATTTTGGTAATTTATGACCACCTGTGAAGTTCTGAACTTCATTCATAATTAATGTGTAATTCAGGTCAAAGGTCAATGCCAAATAACATTTGTCTCGTTTTGTGAATTTGATGGGTTTAGTATTGGTTTTATTCTTTATTTGATGCCAAACTATTCTTTGTTTAATGCCAGTTTATTCTTTCATATAATCAAATTGGTCTTGGATGTTTCATTCAGTAACTTTTTACCCACCTGAGATGATTTGCATAATCCAATAGCAGTAGTAAGTTATGAATTTTTCATTGAAAACTATACTAAGTAAACAAAAAGGCTTCCCATGGAAATTAAACTAGGATCAAAAGAAATTATTACAGGGATTTCCATGAGGACACACTATTTCTATGCATATCATTTTTGATGGTCTAAATAGACTACAAAATAAACAGATTTAAATCAATTTATGCAATAACTTTCTCACAAGTGACAAAACTTGGTACCATTACAATATCACACATTAAAGAGGAATAGAATTCACATCACAATGTCAAGTGTAGAAGTAAACAAACAACTAACCTTTTATTAAAAAGGATTCATAGCTACAGTTATTGCTTTTATCTTTTTATGTCTTAAAAAAAAACTGTTAGGTCATAAAAATCTTGACTTTTGTTGCTCATGAAGTTCTTAAGTATCTCATTTTAAGATAATTATTTTTCCGATTTCAAATTTTTGAAATAAGCTAAAGCAGTCTGTATAAAATAACAGACATCTGTGGTCATAAAAATACTACCCAAAAAATCTCTTGAAATGTTTTGAAAGCAGGCCTAGCTATCAGCTGATGACAGTGCACTGACATGAGAGCCTGGCAGAATACTTAAGATAATGTCAGGCTTTGCCAACTTGGGTACACTGGTTCAATAATAGGTTTTATCTGTTTCGTAATACAACCAGTAGCATTTTTCACTGATTGATTGTTTCACCCTCACTCTGTCTTATCATCCTTCTCTAGGATGGTTCGTTATTTCAGATTTCTTCAAAAAGGAATTTGGTTTATCTTTATTACATCTTTTTCTTTTGTTATCAATTCACTTTTATACACATGTTTTCTGCACCGAGGTACTTAGTGAAATTTATATTTTATTCTATGGGTTGCCAAATTTTAACTTATCGCAAAAATTATATTCTCTTTTTTCTTATTATTTTTTAGATACAGATACAAGATATATCTTATCTTGTGTAATGTATGTGTTTGATGCAATTTTCAATTGGATGGGTTTTTTTTGCTGCAGTTTGTAGTTTAATGTGTAAGAAAGTTACTATCAAACTTCTATGACAACGATAAGATATACCAAGTATTATGTAATAACAGTAGACTATAATTCTGCTTTTACTGGAATATTAAAAAAACAACTTGAACCTTCACTTAATTTTAAGTATCTGAGGCAACAAAAGATTGATGAAGTAGAAGAAAAGTAAAATCAAATTTCTGTGAATATCATCTGTACGCTGACATAGGCCATGGTACGGTTGTACTGTAATCTGTGTAATGTTTCTATTTCTTTACAGTAAGGAGGATAGCACTGGAAATGTTCTTAAGACTAATAAACACTAGTGGAAATAACTGATGAGATTAAAGTATTGTATAAGATGGAGTTTTAATAAGACAGACAAAACAAAATAATTATTTTCTGTTTATTTTAGATGTTGTGGCCTTAACAATCCCTAATTCCTTACCTATTTGAAAAAACTGTCCTTTTATCGTAAATCCTTTGGACAGCATCTTATTATTTTGACACAGGAGGTGTTACATGTAGCATATTGACACTTACTGACATCAGGCTTTGATAGGAGCACCTGCTTGAAAGACAGTTGTCAGCAAGTGTCATCACAATCCTCCCCACCAAGTACAAACACTGTCCTTTTAGTATTAAATGTACAATGCATGTAAATTGTAGAAAGGAAAACAAACTCTGTTTCACTGAAATAGCATGAGCCACCTTTAATACAAGGAACCCTCATGGGAAGAGATAAAATTTAATTACAGTCTGTAGGATCTGCAGCTTATCTGATAAAAGCCTATCAAAGTGCTATTACTGACCAGTGCCAATCAGATACAGACATCAGACTACATACTTTTACAGATGTTTCGATTATTGACAACAAACTGTTGAAATTAAACAGTGAAAGATGAAATGATCAAAATAACAAGAAAGAAAGCAAATTTATTTTAAAAAATCCTAGAACTTGCACTTTAAGAATGTGTTTGGTTTACGTGTCATAATATCGTAAAGATTTCCGATATAGTTTGGCATGCTTCATAGTGTGTAAAATTCATCCAATCAGAGCATTATTTTGGCAATTTGTAGATTACGCAACTTATTGATATAACAGAATGTTATCTGGATGTTATGACAAGTATGCATGTCATACACGCATGGCACAGATAAGATGAGGACAGTAACCTATACATCAATACAATCTCTTCTATAAGTATGTTTTGTGGTAGAAAATAACAATGTTTATTCTGTTATTGTTGCCAAGCCATTGTTGTATTTTGTTATTGTTGTCTTTTCAGCAATAGCTCTAAAAGTGATATCAGTATAGAGAAGGGTATTGGTATTTTTGCCTGTAGTTAAGGACAACCAAAGTCAGGAACAAAGGTTATATTAAGCAGCATTAAAGAACTATGAAAAAATCCCAAAAAGAAGGTAAATTCTTGAATATGGTAAATTCTTTTTAAATGATTTTTCCCCAAAAGAGGTGGATTGTAATGGACATTGGGGATAAAGGATGTATTTACCAGAAGTTAAAAAACAAATGTTTGAAAAGAAAAGTTCATAAATATAATACAGAACAACCATCTTTTCTTCAGTATGGACAAATCAGACAAATAAGTTGTCACATAGTACTTCATGTATTAGCCATGGGAATGCTTTGCATCAACTGTCAGTTTGGTGTAAAAGTAGTTCCAATTTTAAGGTTTGCCACTGGTTTTCATAAGTATGGTATCTTATCTATTTTAAAAGCTACAAATATTATTTTGTTTCTGGGGTGCCGTCAGATAAACCCATATCTGATGCCAAGTTTCAAACCTATTCGTTTGTTTTTGATACACATTTTATATCATCTTCAAATACAAAATTTTACACCAAGCTTCTTAATTATAAGGGCAAAAGCATTAAACTCATTATACCTATATGCTCTATGCTTTATAACATATACTATTACATCTAATTTGTAGTGTATGTCAGCTGTCCATCTGTTCCTCATTCTTACTTCCTATAAAAATGTAAACATACACATAGATCTAGGGGATAGTTTACAAAAAACTTCAACTTCTGACCATTTCCATAGCATTAATGACAGAGGCAATTTTATCAAATAGGATGGTTTTGTCAGAACTGAGAACTAGTATCCTTTAATTCTTTTTCTATTAATAAGTATATATATTAGAAGAACAGGGCTTTAGTGATTGTTGTAGCATTGGATTGGTTGTCATTTTGTCGGTTTGTCGATCCAGTCATCTGGATTACGTTGCCCCACTTGACTGCTTTCCAATATTTCCCAAATAAAACTCGGATCAAGTTTTGAATATCAAGCTTCTCATGGATCAAGAGATGTGGCCCTTAAACATGTTTGTAATAAACATGGGTGATACACAACTGATGAACTTTACACTTGGTATTAAAAAAGTAATTTTTTTACCAAAACCAACCAGAGCGCCAGTAGGAATATGGGCACAAAGATTTTTATTTTATGGATCCATAGTATTCTTGAAAACATAAAGTTTAGCATAAGGTGCTTTGGAGAATTTGCATAGATAAAATGATTTTGCAAAGATTTCAATGACACTGACCCAAAGACATCAAACACATTTTTTAAAAGGATCACCAAAAATACAACTTACTTAAAATTTACTGGTATAATTTGTCAAGCCCTTTTAAAGAAATGATAGACTTTTGTGTTTTTCCTGCCATTTCTCCCCTCCCTCTCTGCTCATCTATGGACAATCATGCAGATTAGACTGTGTAATATAAGGATAAAACATTTATGGATGAAAAAAGTTACTTAAAATCTTCATAACATAAAGATAAAAGCCTTGTATCAATTCAAGTAGTAAATTGCAAGCCAGCCTCCTATATTAAAGGTCTTGGTATGTGTTTTAGTCTGACATATCTTTTCAGTCTCCCAGTCTTAAAATAACATCCTCGTTGTAGCTTATATTCTCTTTTTTGTAATTTTATTGATACACAATAGATGTATGAACAGTCAATTTCATTCTAATGGTTAAAGGCAAAAAGCTTGAATTCATTTCAGAAACTGTTTAATCACTCTCAGAACAACCTTATTAAATATGTATATAAATTGCTTTGTATTTATGGATCATAAAAACAAATTGATGTTCACAATAAGATGCTGTGACCTAGGCACAGATAATTAATTTTGTATTATTAAACTACTTCCTATTGTACAGTGGTTCAACCATGACATAAATGATCAGTTTTCTGTAATTCAGAATGCAAAGCTGGCAGTATCACCTTTAATTACCATCTTCTAAAGTTTAAAAATCTGAATGTTTTTTCTAAAAAAAAAACAATTGTTGTTTGAATACTCCAGCAGATATATAATATAACCATGCTGGTCTTTAACCGTGGAAGGAATAATTAGTAACACACTAGAAACATCCTTGAAGTTGATTTACATGAAAAGGGGGGGGGGGGGAATGGGTGATAGAGGATGCAACATTTAAAGATTACAGAAAATCCAATAGTTTGATCCTGCATTGATTAGTTCCTTTTTCTTTGTGGCTTCAAAGTAGTTTACGAATACATTAAAAATTAAAGAACAGTTAACTTTCAGTACTAAGATTCAAATAAGTTGTATTATTAATAAGACAGAAAAAGAAACAAGCTGTGCTGAGCTTTTCTCTCCTATTTTGTACAAATATAATTGCTATTTTCCGACAATGTACATATCTTGTTTTAATCCTGTCTTGTCATTAAGGTGATGTTTCTGTTTCTACTGAAATGACAGGAAGAAAAAAACTGCATTCCAAAGAAGAATTTGGCCTTTTTTGCCAGGGCCATATATTCATTGTATGATTTGGATACCAGGGGAATTTTTTCTTATAATAGACCAACATAGTCACTTCATTACATTCCTCACTTAACCTGTGGATTCATTAATACTGGTATCTGTTTTCATGAATATTCAACAAGTACAAGTTAACTAACCATTCACTGACCAACTTAATAAGGGATCTCTGACCTTATAATACTTAGAAGGCAATAGCAAGTATAAGAATCACTTTGATTGGTTAAAACATTTATATGATGTTGTATTTCAACCTATGAAATAAGTCCTTGAAAACAAAGTTTCAGAATACATGAATCCACAAGATCATAACAGAATCGGCAATAGGTTAACCCCAATGCACACTGCAGACTTTGATTACTGGATAACTCAAAGTGAATTTGTAGTTATGGTCTCATAAAATTGGTTCACATGTTCAATGTGTGCATTTTAATTTATTTATAATAAGTTTAAAAAAAATTGACATTTTATAGTGATTTGACAGTCATGAGTTAGTGAACCATCAAATTCCTCAAAAATTGATACCCTATAAATATTAATGGAATCTGTAAGTCAAGTAAAAGGATATGTCTATTAAAACACCAAACAAAGTTCCTTGTGTTTGAATTACATGTCTTAAATTGTCAATATTTAGTATTTTAAAGATTCAAGCAAAAAAACATGTTTAAATTTAATCTTAATTGATCTAAATTTACTCAAATAATATTCTTTATTCACAATTATAAAATAATTTAAAAAAAGATGTGGATTCAAGAGAAAAAAATTGAACGCATTTTTTAATGATCAAATTATATTTAATTAACCCAGATAAATATGCTGTTAGATAAGTAATAAAAACACAGAAACAAGATTGGTCAACTTAGCTGGAAGCCTGAGATTCCTGACATTAATGTTATCATTGCAAACAAACAACATTAACAGGAGATACAGATAATTAAAGTCATCAACAATTATTACACAGACTCACCTGTTCAATCTTTGTAAACAAATTGTTTATTTACGATTCCATCTTTTAAAAATCCACACTCTAAAAAGGTTTAACTTTGTCCTGTGAAATGTAGAATTTATTGGAGAGATATACTGTTAACTGGTTCGACATTCTCTGGAACTGGGCAACCATCCAGAGAATGTCAGTACTAAGTCGACTTCCAGATGGCTGACTACAGGTATATTCCTTGTTTAACATCCGCACAGATCTTGTTGTTTTTTATGTTTCATTCATCTGATTTCTAATTTAATTTGCTTGGGAGAGTTACGATTACTGTATTATAATTTACATATGTTTATGTTCTCCATGACAAATCACCTATGGATGGCAAACCTTGTTATATTTTTTTACAATTATGATAGTGTATCCTTGTTGAAGTTATTCCAACAACTGTAGATAAATTGTTTGATTTTTACGGTTTTTGATAACTATCCAGATTAATAACTAGAATTAATGCCAATTGATGAAAAAAATGTAAGTTAACAAGATTCGGTATAGAGTGGATATGTATTATAAAAAATTGCAATTACATTTTATCAGAATAAAAAATGTGCTGATCATTTCTAATCTTAAATGTGCAAAATAGTAAATTTAACAGAATGTTAAAACTTAGCATTTATATTCAAACTTAATTCAAATGATGATTATTGATAGAAAAAATGGATTCATAAAATATTAACTTAAGTTCATATACCACTGGTATCCAACTGGTTTCCTGTTTTATTGTACCATTTCCATTGGCACCACACCCCTTTCTGACAAATAAACTAATCTTTGTTAGACAGTGTGTATTTTGTGAGATATAAATTTTCCATCAGTATTATTTGAAGCTATATACCAAAAGGAGGTCATTTTTCAGAAAGAAGACCTTAATAATTGGTGGTCTATCACTTAAGTCACAATAATAGTTCGTGTTTGAGTCTTTTACATAAGCTTGGTTTTACAGTACACTAATTATTCAAAGATAGTAAGGTGCTCAAAAATGATGTAATAATTTGACAAGTTCCAGTAGCAATTTTACTGTTAGATCACTACAGTGTGTTATCATTTGTAAAGAACTTCCTGATATTTTTTTCTGTTACCATGGAAACAAATGTACACAAAATAAATAACCCTTATTTCAAAGTTGGGTGTAACTACATTAAATAATAGCCATTATATTGCACGATTGTAACAGTTAGATAACACTATTGTTTACATATCAATAATGAACTGATCTATCAACAAAACTGAGAAAAAAATGGAAGTTTGGAAGATTTCCTGAATGCTCGGGATGTGATGATATTGACCTCATAATTTATTGTGATGAGCAGGATAATATATATTTTCTTGCCAATGTTCATCTGGGTTCTGTGATAGAAGAAACATATGAACTGTAATGTGCTAATTGCCTTATTAACATAATTGATGTATAATTATATTGCATAATTTAAAGATAGTTTGTAGTATATCAAAGGGAAATAACTCATTTTGTCTGTATTAGAAGCATTTAGTAGGAAATATAAATGGAAGAAATGAAGAGAAATTACTGTTCTGTATAGACAGCAGTCATAGAAAAAGATAGACCAAATGTTTAAGGCTAGAACTGTATGATACAAAAATGTTGAAAATGAAAGTACCGGTAATAATAAAATGCTGAACCCAAGGAAACTGTCAAAAAAGACAATCCACCAATATGTCCAAAAAACCGGTAATCTTGAGAACCAACAAGCAAAAATTCTAGAAACAACAGCAGTGGTCCTGACTTTCTACAGGCATTCAAAAAGAAATGGTGGGTTAAACCAGGTTTTATAACATGCCAAACCTCCCGGCAAAATGGTTGGGTATCATATACTACTTGTCAGTAATAGATGTATCCAATAATCATCCATTCACAGTCACTATGTACTGATTGTAAAAAATTGGGAAAAACTTTCTGCCATCACATTCAAACAAGATGAAACTTTTATCAACAAGGAAATGGTATCTATAGTAAAACAAATTAAAGCGAGGACTAGTCAGTTTTTCTTGTAACCTTGGTTTATATGTATCGTAAAAAGTCAGTGTACACGCTGAAAGCTCTTGCATACCTGATCAGTTGAGACGCTGTATGCAGGAAAAGCTGGAATATTGCTGCATGATTGAGGAAAATTAAAAATGTTTGAAATTAAAAACTTCAGTCAAATATGCTTACAGTTATTCTGACATCAAACAGACATGCATTGTTGTTGGGCATGTTGTGAGCAACAATCAGTCAATCAATTCTTATGTAAAGCAACCAACAAAACTATTGTATATAGGTATATACAGAAACAATGGTTTGCCAGGGGGTTTTGTCACATAAAAAGCTAAATAATATCTAGATAATGTTATGTAATTTTATGCAGCACCTGGCAAACAGATTAATGGGAGATACCTATATTATGGGCAACAAGTTTTTTGGAAATTTCTTATCTTCTCTAGTTTGTTAATTCATGGAATTTTTCAAATTTACATTTCATTACAGATTTGAGTTGGGACAAAATACCTAATCCTTGAAAATTAAAACCATGCAAAACAAAGACCTCATAATATGCATTGGAATTAATTAGATCTTTAGTAAATTTTCCTTTAAAGGGAAAAAATATAATAAATTGTAATTATATAAACTTTTGCAGACTTAAAATTATAAAAAGCTAAATTTTGTTTGCTTTGCATTGAATCCATCTTTCTCGTGACCAAAACACCTAATTATTGGTACATAATACTGCCAAGTACAGGGTGAGTGTTATGGTTCATCTTGGTCAATATAAAGCTTTGTTATGTCTAAGTCTCGGTCTTATCTTGTCTGATGTAATTTTTTTACCTGACACGATACATACTATACATGTCAAGTATGTTGGCTTGAGAAGTACTTCATCTACTTACTTCTGTAGTTAATAATTTAAAAAAAAAATCTTCGTTACATTTAATCAAATAACTCATAAATATCCTACATTGAGAATCAATCAAAGCCTTACTTACAATTAGTAGTACGTCTGATACATGAGATAAAGTAAATGATTTGAGTGGCCTTGTATCTGATGGAGTAGTAGATTGTCTACACTTCAGTTTTTTATTACAGGGTAATGGTGATTATAGTGTTGTATCTTAATTATTGTGTGAATATTTATTTATAAATTGTCTTGTCATAACTGCACATACCTTTGGATTTTAAATTTCAGAAAAAAAAAAGGCTGAAATGTTTCCTTTCAAGTTTGAGTATAAGCAAATATAGAGAGCAAAACAATGAAAGCCAGAAGTAATATTTTTGCTTGTGGCATTCAAAGGTCATTTGGTAGATGGAATCATATTCTGGAAAACATGGTGTTAAGTCCTTCAGTTTTAACTTGAATTTGTAAGATACCCTCATGTGCAAAAAGAAAAAAAAAATAAAATGCTACTTTATAAAGATAAAATACACAGATAAGAAAATTCATCTTGGTAGACTTAAATTGGAACAGCTGTTGCATTCATACTCAGTATTTTATCACAATATTTCTAAGTCACCTACTGTTTGATACATTGATTTTAAATGATAATTTCATATTTATCATCAAAATATTCCAATTATTGAAAGTTTTTCAATTATTCACTGTTGAAGTTTTGAAAATCCTATGTATTTGATACATATTTCATTTAATTGCCTAAAGTTTAAGTACTCTTCAAGTTTGTAATGTCTGAGAGAAGTCTTAGGATCTTTTAATTAAAACGTTATCCTAATTGGAAGACACTTTTTGCAGTTTGAATGATTGATACTTGTGGTTACCAAGGCAGTAGCCTTTTATACCCCACCAAACATATACCTTGCCACATAAAAGTGGCAGGGTATTAATTTAGACTCCGTCTGTCTGTACCTTGGTGGTCTCCAGATGATAATTTAAATACATTTCTATGTTTTTGTTTAAAATTTGCATAGCTTTTAAAAACTATAATGTAAAGAATCCCATGTGTTGTTTTTTAGTGAATCCAAATGAAAAAAAATGATAAAAAATTTGCAGTTTTCAAAAGATTACTGAAAAATGGATTTTGTTAAAACTTTGAACAGCTGTTAAGTACATGTACATACTATAAAACGAGTTTCAAGTTGAATTTTCAGCACAATCAAATTTGTAGTTTTTGAGTTAGGCCAATTTAAATTTATTTTTATAGGTCCAAAGTTAAAGTAAAAATTTTCTTCTGAGATGGACTGTTATCATGCTGATTTGGAATTTCAGTAAAATATGTTCATGGGTATTAAAAACATAGCAATATAGCGGGGTATTTTTTTTTGTAAGGGTTCTGTCTGTGTTGTCCAGTAGAACATTGGACTAGGTCTTTTTTTACCAGTAGGACATAGGCTTTGGTATTTCATGGGGTCTAGCTTTGAAAGTTTTTCTTAGAAGAAACTTAATTTATGAAACAATACAATTTAAAAAATATATATAATTAACAAAGTTCATTTTAATTTTTAGGTGTACATGTTAGAATTATAAGCCTTTTCATTGCAAGTAGGTGCCTTGGTGGGCGATTGGTTAAGGTAGTTGGTCATCTACTACTGATCATGTACCGGTCAACACTTAGGTTGTGCATTTGAGTCTTACTATGGGCAGAATGTTCTCTACCATAGTGTTAATGGATTGCCAGTTTTCCTACAGGTGAAGGGATTTTAACAGATTACTCCAGCTTTCTCCCCCAATGAAAACTGGAAGCCAAATATATCTATAAATTTACTGAAAATGGCATTAAACCACATCGAAATAACCAACCAATAATTGCATTTTATTTTATTTGATTATTAATAACATTGATTTTTTGGGGGAAACTATAATATTTTTATCTGGAGAATTCTGGGCCATGCTTCAATGTTTGATTTGACTTTTCACAAATGTCTGGTTTTTGACAGAAATCTGTCGGAGAAATCAATAGTCACAAAGAAATAGATTATCCGTTTGACAATGATAGATAGAGCAAATATGATTTAAAAAATTTTAATTTTGAAAAAAGTTCTACAGCAGTTCACAATTATTGACTTGCTATTTCTTTTTGGTATAAGGATTTATTGTGTAGGTTGTAGAAGTTGATGGCTAAGCCTGTTGTTTGAGGTATCAAAGGTGAAGAGAGAGAGAGCCATCAAGCTGTGAATTTTTTACTTAACCTTTGTAATTTTGTGGTTTTCTTTATCTTCAACTTGTGTGAAAATGTCTCGAGTATGTTTTTAACTTAAGATTGAATAAAATCTTTAAATTTTCCCATAGAGAAGTTAGCAAGGTGTGTTAAAATGATATAACATTAAATGATATAGCTATTATTAGTTGTACAAGTTCTCATCAGCACCTAAACACAGGAATATTTCTGACATTCTGCAAATGAGAATATTAAACCTTTGATCAATTTAACTAAGATAGTTGATCATTTCTTAATGTCCTAGATTTTACAGTGTAATACAAAATATTCTAGTTAAATGGTATCAATTCACCTTTAGATATATATAAATAAATTTCATTAATTTACAAATTTTGTTAGACGTTTATGGGTTGAAGATTTGTGGCTATTAAACATCTATTGATAAAAGTCTGTGTTTTGGGTTATTTAAATGATGTTTGAAATATTATTCTTAGTCAAAACAAAACAAAAGATTAAAGAAGGCTCATTTAAAGAATGTTGTGACTGTTTTAGTCAAAGGAATAAGTGCTAAGATTTCTTGAAAGCATGTGCCTATTCCATTTATCTAAGTAAAAACTGTAGTAAATGAATGATAATCTACAGACTGTAATTTGTTGTTTACTGTCTTAATAGCATGGTGTCGTAAAATTATCAAAAAATTGTGTGGAAATATTTATGATAGATTCTAGTTGTTATGCAATAGATTACTGCACAAAAAATTGAGAAATTGTACATTTGTGGAATATTATTTCAGATAAAGTTGTCGGTATATCGAGGAAGACACTGGGTAAAGTTTGACCATGTTAAGGCACCTGAGGAGCACTTAGATAAAATTGTAGACATTTCAAACATAAAAAGTTTAAACTGAGGTAATCACACAAAATTAGATATGGTTTGATCAAAATAATCTCTCCCTTGATCTAAAGAGGTGAAACTCAAGCCTCGACATCTTCACTGGTATTGCCCTCTGTGTGATTGTAAATGTTTTTACTTCTGATTCATTAGTTTCAAGTACATTAAGAAAATATTAATAGTGAGATAGTTTTAAGGTAGCTTTGACCTGCCATCACACCTGCATATTAAGCCTGTGTTTTAGCTGCACAGGTATTCTGTTCAGTTTTACAGATTTTCCCACACACTTTGAAATGCATGTCTAAACATTTGTTATCATTGTGAGTAAAAAATGTTGGAAAACATGCACAAAAAACTTAGCATTGTTTGTAAATAACAATTATTATGTTATTAATCATTGTATTTTTAGCAACATTCATTAAATTCTATTGCATTGAATAATGTGAGTGTGACTTCTGATTGTGTATTGTCTTACTATTTCCCATTGGTTTTGGCTCAAGTTAATTAAAACAAAATTGTTGCACAGGATAAAAGTTTGTTCATTTTAAGTTGTGAAGAATCTATGAACATAACTCAAGCTTTTAATATTAGTCTTTATTCAAGGTTATCCTACTTCCTGTAAGTATCTGCATTCTGGATTGGCTGATGTGTTGACCATTTATTTTTTATATGTTGTTAGTAAATTTTATGAATGGTCATTAGGTTAGAGTTAGCATTCTTGCCAACATTGAAACATGCAGAAGAAAAATGATTTTGTTTTTAATCCTGATGTTTAAGGACAGTTGGTAAGATATGGGGACTTGTGCTACTAATCACCCCTTATAAAATTCACCAACAACATAAATCTTGTATAAGTCAGCCACTCCCTCAATCTGTAACTAATAATATTTCTTCTTGGAGCATATTTGGAACTTTGTGAGTTCATTTGTCTTGATATGAATTTCGAATTATGCTTGGAAATACAGTTTATTTTTTAAAAGTTTGCTGTTTTGTAAATTTTTAGTGGTTTATTGTCCTGCTTTTAATTGATTTATTGATGTTAGGGTTAATATTTTGTTTATATCTTGTCTGATGCATCAAATGGTCAGACACTTAAGTGTTAATTAATATCTTGTCTGATGTGTCAAATGGTGAGACACTTAAGTCTTAAGTAATATCTTTTCTTATGTGGCAAATGGCAATGCACTAATGTTTTAAGTATTATCTTGTCGGATGGTTCAGATGATCCGACGATTCTCATTGCAGGCAGGGTGTACTCAACTCCAATCTTAATTGACAAGGATTGCCAGTTTTCCTACCCTAGGTCGGGGGTTTTCTCCGGGTACTCAGGCTTCCTCCCCCAATAAAAAATGGACGCCATGGTATAGCTGAAAAATTGCTGAAATTGGCATTAAACACCATCAAACAAACAAACAAACAAACAAACAGATGATCAGACACAAATCTTAAGTAATATCTTGTCTGATGGGTCAAAAGTCTTAAGTAATATCTTGTCTGATGCATCAAATGGTCAGACACTGAAGTCTTAAGTATTATTTTGTCGGATGTGTAAAATAGTCATACACTTAAGAAATAATTGTCTAATGTGTCAAATGGCCATATACTTAAGTCTTAAGTAATATCTTGTCTGATTGGTCAAAAGTCTTAAGTAATATCTTATCTGATGCATCAAGTTGTCAGACATAAGTCTTCAGAAATATTTTGTTTGATGCATCAAATGGTCAGACATTTAAGTCTTAAGTAATATTTTGCCTGATGTGTCAAAAGTCTTGTGTAATGTCTTGTCTGAAGTGTCAAATGGTCAGACACTTACCGTAAAATGCTGCATAAATTTCGGTTTAACGTATTGTACGCACCTCTTTCTTGGACCAGAAAGTTGCAGAAAAATTATTGTATTCATGCACAGTCTGCACGTAGAAGTTTTCACAAAACGCCTTAAGATGAAGACATCTGAATCTGACTTTTCAAAAAGTTTTTACTGTAATATGTAATTTATTCTCTCTAAAAATATCATTTATGTGTATTCATTTCTTGTGATTGTAATAAATAAAATTAAAAATAGTGAATTGTCAATCGTCTATTTTGATATGTTGTTAAAACGGATACTCACACATAAAAGAAAAAGACTGCTGACAATACAACCCTAACTACAGAAAGTCTTAAGTAATATCTTGTCACATAGTCAGACATTTAAGTCTTAGTAATATCTTGTCTGATGCATCAAATGGTTAGAGACTTTAGTCTTAAGTAATATCTTGTCTGATGCATCAAATGGTCAGAGACTTTAGTCTCAAGTAATATCTTGTCTGATGCGTCAAATGGTTAGAGACTTTAGTCTTACGTAATATCTTGTCTGATGCATCAAATGGTTGGAGACTCAAGTCTTAAGTAATATCTTGTCTGTTGCATCAAATGGTCAGAGACTAGTCTTAAGTAATATCTTGTCTGATGCGACAAATGGTCAGAGACTTTAGTCTTAAGTAATATCTTGTCTGATGCGTCAAATGGTCAGAGACTTTAGTCTCAAGTAATATCTTGTCTGATGCATCAAATGGTCAGAGACTTTAGTCTCAAGTAATATCTTGTCTGATGCATCAAATGGTCAGAGACTTTAGTCTTAAGTAATATCTTGTCTGATGCATCAAATGGTCAGAGACTTTAGTCTCAAGTAATATCTTGTCTGATGCGTCAAACGGTTAGAGACTTTATTCTTAAGTAATATCTTGTCTGATGCATCAAATGGTTAGAGACTTTAGTCTTAAGTAATATCTTGTCTGTTGCATCAAATGGTTAGAGACTTTATTCTTAAGTAATATCTTGTCTGATGCATCAAACGGTTAGAGACTTTATTCTTAAGTAATATCTTGTCTGATGCATCAAATGGTCAGAGACTTTAGTCTTTAGTAATATCTTATCTGATGTGTCAAATGGTCAGAGACTTTAGTCTGAAGTAATATCTTGTCTGATGCGACAAATGGTCAGAGACTTTAGTCTTAAGTAATATCTTGTCTGATGCATCAAACGGTTAGAGACTTCAGTCTTAAGTAATATCTTGTCTGATGCATCAAATGGTCAGAGACTTCAGTCTTCAGTAATATCTTGTCTGATGTGTCAAATGGTCAGAGACTTTATTCTTAAGTAATATTTTGTCTGATGCATCAAATGGTCAGAGACTTTAGTCTTTAGTAATATCTTATCTGATGTGTCAAATGGTCAGAGACTTTAGTCTTAAGTAATATCTTGTCTGATGCGACAAATGGTCAGAGACTTTATTCTTAAGTAATATCTTGTCTGATGCATCAAATGGTCAGAGACTTTAGTCTTAAGTAATATCTTGTCTGATGCATCAAACGGTTAGAGACTTTAGTCTTTAGTAATATCTTGTCTGATGTGTCAAATGGTCAGAGACTTTAGTCTTAAGTAATATCTTGTCTGATGCATCAAATGGTCAGAGACTTTAGTCTTTAGTAATATCTTGTCTGATGTGTCAAATGGTTAGACACTGTATTTGCCATTGATAACAAATTTACTATCATTGTAAAGGGATTTTTTTCCAAAAAAATTGTTAAGGAAGTAATTATAATACATAAGGTTGCTGTTAAAGATTTTCTCTTATCTTGTTCTGATATGTATGAGGATTTAATAAAATAATAAAATTGGATGTATTTTTTATTATTGCAGATGAAATAAAATCCCAACTTTGTATCAGTTAATGTATGTACATATTTTAAAGGTAAATAGTGCTATTGTTTAAAATTACTATTCATTTAAACGGAACACTAAGTTTCTCATTGATAAACCTATCATAATTGATTAAAATATGCTTTACAAAAAAATAAACATAGAGACTACATATATTTGTATTTAATGATGATGCACATTGTCAGAGCATGTGGCCAGTGTTATGTTGTGCAATGCTTAAGAGCTTTCTGTATGGATTTCTCTAATGATTTTCAGAATCTCTAAGACTGGTTTGGGCACATGTATATAGAGATCATCAAAATATTAGATCCACACAGATTTACAGTGCTCCAGAATGCCCTTGTAATTGTTGCTGTAAAAATTATTGCTATATTGACAGATCCTTATAACTAGTTTCTTAATATTAAATTTATAAACTCGTCTACAGTTTTTTGAGGTAAAAAATCCAAAACATTCTGCCTCAATTTAAGTAAATTTTTCTTATTAAAATAATTTAATAAAACAGGTATAAAAAAAATGAACCTCTTAAGAACCAGAAATAATTCTGTTGTAGCCTTGCTGTTGTAAAGTCATAATGCGTCATAATGTACATGTATTAAAATTAGTCATTAGACATGCTTCAAAAATACCTTTTTAAAAGTTAACCATACTGATTGGATTGGGTCTTGAGTTTAAGCCAGTACATACATGAAATACCTTGTTAAGTAGACTTGACAAAGCAACCTCAAACACTAGCTATTGCTATAATAGGATGTAAGCCGCTAATGTTTGTATTTAATTACAGAGGGATGATGCAATTGTTATGAATGCAAACAGTTTGGAATTAAAAGCCTGCACAAATAAAACGGCAGCTGTATGTTGTGTTTGGTGATTGTTTGTTGCACCATTTTGTCAGGTGGTGTCGTATGTATCGCAAATATATTTCACAGTTTTCCATATTTTGATAGATTTTTTTTGTTAAAGTGGTTTTTACCAAGGAAAGGAGAACTGCTCAAAATGGCCTAATCTGTTGTCTCGTATAAAATTGTTGGTCATCTCATAAATAACATTTGACTAATAATGACCTCACTTACAGCATAAAAAAAAATTATATGAATTTAATTTAACAAACATAAAAAAAATTCTTTCAATGGATAATCTATTTTTCAATCCAGGGGAGGTAATTTAAATTGAAATAAAACCGGGCCTGTCTGTGTTACATAATTGATTGAGTAAATCTATCACTTGAAACATATTTACATAATGGTGTTGTTTACTATATTTTGGATGATTCTTGTGGATTTATTGCCAATATTTCTTTATGTATAAAAAATAATTTAAATAATTTAAAGTCAAGTTGTATTAATGAATGGATTTGTTTTACAAATACTGCCATAGTGGTATGTCTAGTAGGTCTTTGAAGAAATTAAATATTGCATATTTGTAATGTTCTTGATAAATGATCTTTTCAAAATGTGTTGAATCATAGCAAGTTTATACTAAAACACAAATTTAAATGCCTTTTCAACAGTTTTTTCAATAAAACAAACATATGAGCCTGCCCAATCTTTTAAAAATTGTTTAACAATGATGACAAAGTAAAAAAAAATTAATATGGTTTCAGACAACACCATCAACATATACATTTGTAGAATCGATTTAAAACATATTTTAAATAAACCCTTTTGGAGGGAACGAGGAGATTTCTGACAGGCAAATGAGATGGGAATAAGGAGAATTCTGACTGCAGCAAATGGGGGGGAGGGGGAACCAAGAGATTTCTGACAGAAGCACATGGGCTATATTGTGAAGCTGAAATTTTTTAAGGAAGTTTATAGAATTATACAATTGTTAATAGCAGATACATTGTAAAAAGATTGAAACACGAAGACACCCTTATTCATCCCATCCAATAGCTTGATAGATCTAGCCTTTCTGTAAAGAGCTTGATAGATAAAGTCTTTCTGTAAAGAGCTTGATAGATCTAGTCTTTCTGTACAGAGGCATGAGGTTTGCAGTGTTAATTAGTTGTACAAGTTTAATAGTTGTGCTATGACATATTCTATATTAATTAATTAATTTTTATTTGTATTTATTGAGAAACTTTAAAATAAAACTATTTTTGGCATCTAAACAGTTTACTACTGACCATTACATTTTTCAACTTGAGTTCATTTAAAGATACAAAAAAGATGTCTATTGCTGTTACAAAGTCAATGAAATTCCTATATAGTTTAATTTTACATCAAAGATCAAAATGGTGGATGGTGATCATTTTATTTTATGTTCAAACTGTTTCCAACAAAAAGAAACATCAAAGCAAGTAGTTCCTCAGGTAAAAATAACAGGTGAGTAGAGGATATAAAAAACTGATGGTGATGGATTACATCGTTAAGTTGATAATGACCAACCATAGAATCAAAGAAATATAGTCCCTATAATTGTCAGTCATGTGATGACAATATAATGCTGATGGAATGACATACACGACTGAAATCTCTTGTTAGTCGCTAATTTTTGGCTTATTTCGACTGCATGTTTGATGAAATATAATTCTCTGTGACAGAAAATCTTTAGTACAAAAGAGGGGGATGGTCACTTGGTTAAACTAATACATTTTTTGTGAAGTATTTTTCTTTTATTTTTGTGTATTTAAGAATAAAATTTGACACTTCTTGTGTCGTTTTCTCATGGATTAATGTCTGAGAAGATCTTTTCAAGTAGCAAAATTGGTATGTGATTGAAAAATTACAGGGCCCAATAACTTATGATTAACTTGTCAAATACCTTGTTTGATGAGAGCTGCATAAGGTATTGTAAAAGGTTACAAATATGAACACATTGTTATGTAATCTGGATTGGAGTATGACATTGACAGGAAAATGTAAATATTTGTCTTGGCTATAATCAATAGGTATGACTATCATTTTTTTAAAAGACTTCAATCACAAATTGAAATTGAATCATCATTCATATTTAGAAAATAAATATAATAAATAAATGATATTGTAAGCAAATTTATTAAGAAAGAAAAAGAACAGCCTTTAAACTCTCACTTTTCACACTCAGATATCCCAGATTCCCTGTAGGTTTAGGTACAGACTACACTTTTTATACCCCCTGCTTGAAAAGTGTGGGGGGGGGTATATAGTGAGGGAGGTGTCCGTCCGTCCATTACACTTTCTCTTATTTGCAACTCCTCCTACACCACTGAATGGAATTTGATGAAACTTACACAGAATCCTTGTCACATAGTGCCATTGTGCAGGAGATATTTAACATTTTGATCAGAATGATATTTGGGGTTTCCCATAGAAAGACATGGACTTTGTCATTGACTTTAGGGGATACCCATCTCTTATGTGCAACTCCTCCTACACCACTGAATGGAATTTGATGAAACTTACACAGAATCCTTGTCACATAGTGCCATTGTGAAGGAGATATTTAAGATTTTGATCAGAATGATATTTGGGGTTTCCCATAGAAAAACATGGACTTTGTCATTGACCTAAGGGGATACCCATCTCTTATGTGCAACTCCTACACCACTGAATGGAATTTGATTAAACTTACATAGAATCCTTGTCACATAGTGCCATTGTGCAGGAGATATTTAGCATTTTGATCGGAATAATATTTGGGGTTTCCCATAGAATAACATGGACATTGTCATTGACATAAGGGGATACCCAGCTCTTATGTGCAACTTCTCCTACAGCACTGAACGGAATTTGATGAAACTTAAACAGAATCTTTGTCACATAGCACCATTGTGCACCAGATATTTAACATTTTGATCAGAATGATATTTGGGTTTTCCCACAAAAAAATTGACATTGCTATTCTTTGAGGTGGCAGAGGGATGGGGGTTCCCATGTTTTATCTGCAACTCTTACTACACTAGATTCAGTTTCAAGTTCATAAGTAAAAACACATGTATTTTTGAAGAAATCATGAAGCGGGGGGTATCAATGGTGAGCATTGCTCACAGTTTTTTTTTTTTACTCTAGTTTATAATATATGGTTCAAGTAAAAATTTCCCTAATTCTCTGATGTTTATTATTTAGACTTATTAGAAACCCTCATTTCTTTACATTTAAGATTCTAACTTCCCTTCTACTGCCACATTTCATATTTAGCTGTACCTTATTTCTCCACATTTTAGATTGATATACCTTATTTTCCACATTTCAGATTCAGACTTCCCCTATTCTATGGTTGGGGCCTCGGTGGCCGAGTGGTCAACGTAGTTCGTCTACAATTGATCACGTGGTCTGTCAACACTGAGATTGCGGGTTTGATTCTCACTGCAGGCAGGGTGTACTCGACTCCAATCTTAATTGACAAGGATTGCCAGTTTTCCTACCGCAGGTCTGGGGTTTTCTCCGAGTACTCCGCCTTCCTCCCCCAATAAAAACTGGACGCCATGATATAGCTGAAAAATTACTGAAAGTGGCGTTAAACACCATCAAACAAACAAACAAAACAAACAAAATTCCATGGTTGTTCAGATTCAGACTTCCCCTTCTCTACTAGTCAAATTCATAATTAAATTTTTCTACCTCTGTTTAGATTCAGACTTCCCCTATTCAAACCAATGTTCGGATTCAGACTTCTCCTATTCAACCACTGTTCAGATTCAGACTTCCCCTATTCTACCTCTGTTTTGATTCAGACTTCCCCTATTCAAACCACTGTTCAGATTCAGACTTCTACTGTTCAACCACTGTTCAGATACAGACTTCTCCTATTCAAAAACTGTTCAGATTCAGACTTCTCCTATTCTACCTCTGTTTAGATTCAGACTTCCCCTATTCAAACCACTGTTCAGATTCAGACTTCTCCTATTCAACCACTGTTCAGATTCAGACTTCTCCTATTCAACCACTATTCAGATACAGACTTCTATTCAACCACTGTTCAGATTCAGACTTCCCGTATTCATTGGCTGTTTAGATTCAGGCTTCCCCTATTCTACCACTGTTCAAATTTATACTTAAATTTTCTACCACTGTTCAAATTCATACTTTCTCAATACCACAGCTGTTTCTATTCAGACTTCTCCCTATTCTACAGCTGTTCAGATTCAGACTGCCTGTATTCTAAGACTGTACAGATTCAGACTTGTCTTATTCCCCATATTATGGATTAAGACTTCCCTTATCCACCACATTAAAGTTTCAGACTTCCCTTGATTAACTCAATAAAGATTTAGAATTCCCTCATTCCGGGACATTAAAGTTTCAGACTTCCCATATTATCACTCATTAAAATTTGGGCCTATTCCAACGTGAATGCCCTTATCCTCCCACGTTTCTGATTCAGCCTCCATATATTCCACCATATTAAACATTTACATTTCCCTTTTCTCCCACATTCAGATTTTGACTTCATTTATTCCATCACATTTTGGACTTAAGGTATCCGGACCATAATTGACCACGTGATCATATTTGGTGTCCCGGATGTCCATTGTATTTCAATGGAGCAGACCTCGGTGATCTTCGGCAAACATCAGAAATACTATTTGTGTAACTAATTTTTTTGCTCAAGAATGTTTACATTGACTCAAAGTAGCACAATATATATAATTTGCTTCATTAATTAGCAGTATATTTATTTAATAAAGCCACATTTCTTGGTCGAAAAATAAAATTAAACGGTAATTTCAATTATGGGTCGGATACCTTAAACTTCCTGTTTTTCAATTGGAAATTCAAAATTGATCCACTGCAGGACTTTGTTTAACAATAGCTATGTGGAAATTAAGAAATAATTAACGGAGGCTGTGGTTTATCATTGTTTTACCACGGGGTGACCATTTATGTCGTAATATTTGATCCCAAGCGATAGCGAGGGATAAAATTATGAGCATAAATGGTCATTCCATGGTAAAACAATGATAAATCACAGCCTCCGTGAATTATTTCTATTCTAATAAGACAATTAGAGTACATTTATAATATTTTCATACCTATAGAAAACATCATTTCACTGGCTGTTCCGTCAATGTAACACACAATATATTGCAACGGATAATTATAGCGAGTGTCGCTATTTATAAGATTCATACGCCATATGCAATAGCTTTCCGATGGGAGTTACAGTTTTGTAATTGGAACTTCCATATAAAACATGCCCTTCTCAGTGCGTGTTGCTCATAGATAAATCATTTTTTTACCACAGTTGTAGTCTCAAAACCTTTAAAGCACGTCATACTAGAATGTTGAACAATAGCTATGTGGAAATGTTTCACAAAAGCTATGTGGAAATGTTTAACAATAGCTATGTGGAAATGTTTCACAAAAGCTATGTGGAAATGTTTAACAAAGCTATGTGGAAATGTTTAACAATAGCTATGTGGAAATGTTTAACAATAGCTATGTGGAAATCTTTAACAGTAGCTATGTGGAAATGTTTCACAAACGCTATGTGGAAATGTTTCACAAAAGCTATGTGGAAATGTTTCACAATAGCTATGTCGAAATGTTTCACAAAAGCTATGTGGAAATGTTTCACAAAAGCTATGTGGAAATGTTTCACAAAAGCTATGTGGAAATGTTTAACAATAGCCATGTGGAAATGTTTAACAATAGCTATGTGGAAATGTTTAACAATAGCTATGTGGAAATGTTTCACAAAAGCTATGTGGAAATGTTTCACAAAAGCTATGTGGAAATGTTTAACAATAGCTATGTGGAAATGTTTAACAATAGCTATGTGGAAATGTTTAACAATAGCTATGTGGAAATGTTTAACAATAGTATGTGGAAAAGTTTTCAGTAATTACAAAGCTCATTGATGAAATACTGTGTATAAATGGTTATTTGATGGTCCGGTACAAAGTTCTTCATTATACCGTCACTGCACATTTCATTATTTCGGGATATTTTAACAACAGCACCTGTCTTTATTGAAAGTTTTAATGCAGGCTAATATTAATGGGCCTTAGAAACTAACTTTTTTAAATACTGAAGTTTGTTTGACTGCAGTATCTGACCTCAGTTTGCATGGTTTATTATATTATACAGTTGATTGGATGCAGCAACTTACACTTACCTTCAAGTAAATCAAACATTAAAAGGTACAACACTAGTTCTTGGGATTTTTGATTTGTTAATATTTTATGATTTTAAAACGTGACAAAAAGCTATCTCATATGTCATATACATACCGATAACAATACCATTATGTGTGACCCTTCTGTTAGATGAATATTTGATGTTTTCTTGAAATATGTAACGTTTTTGTTTAAAGATATCATGATAAGATTTCAAAACTTGGAAACTTAATATTCAAAAGAGACTATAAGACTCTCAGGCTACGTGTATCTCATTAAAGCTGTGAATGAAAAATGAGTTTTGCTGAATAATACATTTTACCAGTGTGTTCATTATGTGGATTATCAATTAAAGGTGATATTAGTGACATTTCAGGATTAACCCCTATTGGATATTTGCTTTCATATTTTTTTATATTTGCATTGTATAAAATATAGTCGACATTTTGAAAATAAAGAAAACATTGTGAATATTTCATATAATGAACCCACGGTAATTTCAAAGTGAACCAATCGTAAATGACTTAAGCAAATGTTGCAAACCTGTTTGATTTCAAAAGAGGTTGGTAAATATGTCAGTTATGAGTAAATTCTAATAAATATGTCCTTTATGAGTAACTTCTGATAAATATATCCTTTATGAGTAAATTCTAATAAATATGTCCTTTATGAGTAAATTCTGGTAAATATGTCCTTTATGAGTAAATATTTTGAATCCATGAATACATAAATGTGTGAATAAGTCTATAACTGAATTTGATGATAACTATATAGTGATACAGTAATTTAAGTTTGTAAAGGTCATTTCTGTTTTTTCGTGAAAAATTTGTATTTAATCTTATGTATCATGAAGTCACATTTGTAAAATTGTTCCAATTTGTTTTAAAATTTATCAAAACTTTGTATTGTCGCAAATAATAAGTTTTATGAATTTTTGCAAAACTAACAAAGAACAAGATAAATAAGAAAGATGGAATTTCTTACCTGTTGGTAAACAGCAGGTATTCTTATAATTATCTCAATCTTCAAGAAATATGTTTACAATAATGATTTCCCAGTATCATTTGACAATTATCCAATTATAAAATATGGCACAGTTCCATGAAAAAAAAGGTTGGTTAAAAAATATTTTGTTCATCAGGGGAACCAAGATCACTAGATCGATTGCACCTTTATGATAAGTTGATTGATGAGATGAAAGAGACAATTGGTTTGACAAGGTGAGGTGCAAGGTGCTCTTGGCTATATCAATATCTGATCACTAGCCACATAATTCTATGATTGACTGACTAATCTCCATCATAATGATTGCCTCCCAGTAAAACATAAAAAAATAAAGTTGTTACCTTTACACCGCAATATACATCTCTATCTGAATGCGATAATCAGCTGATTATAAAGTCTAATAATGTACCTGGCTGGAACCTCCCTGTGGTACAGGTGTGCCAACATATTTATATTCATCTTTGTTTCAAGGTGTTCAGAGATTTTGTGTGAGATCTCGTAGAAATGTTGATGACGGTTGTATTATAATTTTATCAATTTTAATATCTAGAATTATTTAAATCGAGGACATTTATATAGTATTTGATATAATTTCAACTCAATCAGCCATTACATTGCATTTTAATTTTCTAACAATGTCCAATTATTTCTCTCCTTCAGCTTTCAATTAATTTTTATTACGACTGCAATACACTGCATTCTGGCATGTTAATTATTAGAAACCGCAGTAACTTGGTCTAATTATTGCCCATTCTCAAAGAGAATAATAATTTTAATTACTCTATTGCCATGACAAAAATGTAACATCACCAGTTTCAAATTTAGAACACAAAGTGGACCAAGATTCTGTTATGTTTTTGAGTAAATTTGTTCTCAACTGATTTTTTTTCCACGGCTGTGTAGTGGGACAGTTAAAGGGCTCAACCCACATAGCAGCCCTTCTTGTCCCCATGTGGAAGATCAGGTTTATTATACATAAAGACAGGTCCATGTGGCAGATAATTTTCTTATACATTAAGCCTATACATAAAATGTTCCGAGTGCAAACTGTAGCCACTAGCTACAAAAATCAAAATTCTTTGTCCCTAACAAACTATCCATATTTACTTTTCATTTTGGAAAAGAATAGTCTGTTTAATGAAATATAACTTTTTTTCAAATAATGGACCTTTTTAAAACTGAATGTTTTAAACCTGGATAGCCAAAGTATTCCTTATCCTAAGCCATTGTGTTATTTTACATAAAGAGGAGATAACTTAAAACTCACATTTCCAAAGACAGAAAAAAATAACGAAGAATAAATAAAAAGATACAAATTTTGACATTGAACAATCACATATAACATGTAGCAGGGTTGAAACCCCTCCCCTTATTAAAGAGAAATACAACTTAAGAACAACCACATATAATATGTGGCTAGGTTGAACAACCGCCACCCACCCCCACCCCCCTTTTATGGTTTTCCTTAAAACAGACATGGGCCCCCACCCCCCTTCCCACCAGACATGAAAAATAAAATGCGTCAGAAATAACTGCTTCTGTACAATCCAGAGTCAACTCTCATCTCTGAAGACAAACATGACTAGTAAATAAAAAAACAAGGCAAACAATCCAGTGTTATGAGTTGTTCATTGTGCTATCACAATTTGTTGTTGTTGCTATTTTCCATTGGACTTTTATATAATTAGGTTAAAAACTATACATGATTTGTGTTTCCATAATTTGTTGTTTTGAAGTTAGTTTCTGATTACTTGTTAATGTTGTGTTTGACCATTTTTTATAAAGGAGACAACTAGTTGAAGACTCATACATATATTGGTACATGTAATGGGAATGGTTTATTCAACCCTGCTACATATTATATTGGTATGTATAGTTATTGTGAAGTATACATATAAAAAGGGGAGATAAACCAAACCCAAATATCACAGTTTAATTAATCACTAAAGAGGAAACTACAAATCACAAACAAAGAGACAAATATGATGCATGGAACAGTAACACAAAAAACATTATGTGGCTGTGTTGAACTCGTTAGTATATATGTGTCAATTTTTTTTTAACTGTGCAACAAGACCTTAAATGATAACTGATTAAGAATGATGTTTTATTAATTTATGAGAATAAGGTACTATTAAATGTCAGGTATTGGGTAGCTGGAAAAGTAAAAAATTTAAGAAAATATTGTTTGGAAGGAATTACAATTACACTGGCAGTCTTGTAATCTTGCAATACAAACTGCTTTCATTTTCATTTCCTGCATGTCTGAAAATAAAGGATATATAATCAAAGACTTCTGATTAAATTTTCTGTCCATGTAATTTGAGAACATAATATTCATTGTTCAGAAATTCAATTCTAAAACGATTCTACTTGTATTAACTCTTGTGGTTTTAAATGACTCAGTTTTATGAATGAAAAATTGTACACATGAGTATAGCATGCTCTCAAACGGACATCCGAGTTTCGTTATGACACAGTAGTGTTACCTGTGTTAGGGAGGAGGAGAAATCTGAGTTGTCAATAGTCTTGTTTGTTAATATACACCTGCCATAAATTTTATATCATTTATAATAATAATCAGATTAAAATGCAGCTTGTAAATATTAACTTTATGAATTAATTGAAGATAAAAAAGTTTTTTGCTGGCGGATATGTTTAATATGCTTTATGAATTTGAAAACAATAAAAACTGCAAGCAATTATGAAACGGCATTATTAGAGAAGGCTGAGTGCTCTAGTTTCTGTTTTCCAATGATTAAGGACATTTCCCCACTTGGGTTGTGAGTTTGAGCCTGATTTTGTGCTCGAACTCCAACATTAATTTGCAAGAATTATCAGTTTTACCGTGGAGGGTCGAATCTCTTACCCCATACTAAGACTTTCTTGTCTAATGAAAAAGCTGGATGGTATATAGAGACATAGCTATATACAAATTGCTAAAAAAACATCATTAAAGCAAATAAATGTTCAACTTTGATAAAGTTCAAGTTTATTAAGTTGGATTTTTATAATGTTTCAAGATTTATTCCTATTTTGTTTGGTACTAAGTAAGGTTATTCTTGAATAGTTTATTGTGGACTATTAAGTCATTCTGTAATCGATCGATGGGCCCTGATTTTGTCAACAGTAAAAGTTAACATATTCCAATTTTCATGTAGAACTAATATAAAAAGAACTTTGAAAAAAATTTGTGTTTTTTAACCTTGTTTTCTCTGAAAAAGTAAGAAAAAAATGACTTGGACTTGGGCAACGTCTTGAAATTTAAATTTCAAGATAACTTGTCCAGTTTCCAATATTTGTCTTGCAGAATTCTTTGGTTTTTTTGTACAAAAAAAATTCTTGTCATTTCAATCACAAGAATTGTACTGTGTCTTTCTATAATGATCACATCAATGATTTTGTCATATAAAAGAGGATATATATAATGTATTAATCATAAATCATTTGTGTAATTATTGTGATATACATTGTATCAAATTGTTATATTATTGCCTTGTCAAAAATGTCCATTGTTATTTTTCTTGGTCACTTACTACTGAAGTATATATAAAACTGCCACCCTCAGGCAAAGTTTAACACAAAAACTGCTATGTCTTTTGTTTAGTAAATACATTTTTTTATCGGATCATTTGACTTTAATCTTCTGTAGTTGACATGTTTTTCTTGAAGATCATTACAGTGGACTGACAATGTTAAGTATTTTAGGTGGCGACTTTTTTTTTGGGGTTCCAGTCACGAAAACCAGCTGACGTTTCACAGCCTACGGACAATTATTCCTTATAATCATTTTAAAATTATTTATATCCTTTGATACAAACATTTTTTCTTTATTAAATTTTGAACAAAAGGAATTATATTTATTGTTAAATAAATATTTTAAATTCTTTATAACCTGCCATTTGGTTCATAAAAATAAAAGTATAACACAGACAAAATGTTGGTTTTAATATTTCTGTCAAGTTAAAATCTTTGGACTGCATTTGAAATAATTGATTTTAACTAATTTTCTTATTATCATTTTGTTACATGTCAGCTTGGTATTTACAAAATACAAAGATTTACGTAACACGCCAATTTTAACTTTTCTGAATTTAATTACCCCTTTGTTGTATAATAAAATTATTAAATTCTTACTGAAATAAATAACTTGGCAATGATACAGTAAAACACATGGATTTCATCAAGTTTTTTTAAAGTACAAAAATTGAACAATTAAACCATTTTATTTGGATATTATAGACAAATTTGTTTGAATTAGTTCTACTGTCTGTTTCTTTAGTACAATATTAAAAAAATATTCACTACACTTTCCTTCCTCATTCGAAAAAAAAGGTTTTGTTCCAGTTTTTTTAAAAATGATAGTAACTGGGATTTCTTTACACTTTATGTAATGGCTTGAAAATAAGAGTTCGGTCTGCTAAATGTAATTGTAATCGCCCTTCTTCCTGACATACTTGTACTTAGAACATACAAATCTTGTAACAATAACTTTTTCTCCTAATGTACTTTTGACATTGTCCCATAAGATACTCATACAAAAACACATATGATGGGTAACTATTTTCACTCTTTAGCCTTGTGTATGACATTTATCTCCCTTGTCTTGTCCTTACAATATACCATAAGATGGGTAACTATTTTCACTCTTTAGCCTTGTGTATGACATTTATCTCCCTTGTCTTGTCCTTACAATATACCATAAGATGGGTAACTATTTTCACTCTTTAGCCTTGTGTATAACATTATCTCCCTTGTCTTGTCCTTACAATATACCATAAGATGGGTAACTATTTCAACTCTGACTCTTGTGTATAACATTTATCTCCCTTGTCTTGTCCTTACAATATACTATAAGATGGGTAACTATTTCAACTCTGACTCTTGTGTATAACATTTATCACCCTTGTCTTGTCCTTACAATATACCATAAGATGGATAACTATCTCCTGTTTCAGTAATGTGTTAAACGAGTATCTTCCTTGTCTTGTCTTTATAAAATGCAAGAAACCATATTTTTCCTCTCTCTTGTCCCAAATTTATTTAAGTTGTTATTTCGTATGACTTAATTGGATTATCATGTGAAATGGTTTTTTTTAAGGACAACAAAAATGTTTACTTGTATTTAAAAAAAGACTGAATAACAATAGATATTCAAATTAGTGGAAAATTGAAATAAAAACTACGCAGTCAGAGAATACTCTGCCATCCAATGCTTTTTAAAATAGACTTTGATAGGAGCGTTGGATGGCAGAGGATTCTCGGACTACAAACAATGGATAAATACTAACCAAAGGGAACATTACTCTTACGTTACTTTTGAAATTAATATCCAGCCCTTACTTAGAGTATATTAGATTTTTAACAATATCCTTCCTTCATAACATATATTCAGGTGGTGTTTTCTTGTGGTGGTGGTGGTTGATAATACACCTGACTGCAGACTATAGTGTGTTTTGAGAGTTTGCATTGTAGCTGCTAGAAAAGTCTAAATTTTCCATTTGAACCCATTACTACATATTTGGCAGTCACTGCTCTTTGGTTAATCCCATTTCAATAATTGATTTATTATTATTACTTATTGTTAACTTGTTTTTGTTCTGAATATAGATTGAATATTTGCAGGACATTAAGCAACGAATCAGTCATTCCTCATACCACACCATCACGGAATTAATTACAGTACAGGGTACATAGGAATAATTGGGATGTGGGAATTGAAGAAGTATAGTGTTGATTTTGCATATAGAACACACATTAATTTGAATAAAGATTCTACAGAACTGTATCATTAACTGATAACTCAAGTTTGATAATAGGGATTCTGGCCCTTTAATTTAAAATTTAGGTTCAAGAAACAAAGTTAGAATTCAGATTTACGTAGAAGTACCAGTATGTATATACAATAGACAAAGATTCCAATTGTATGTATAATATGC
Organism: Limnoperna fortunei; assembly: GCA_944474755.1. Lineage (NCBI taxonomy): Eukaryota > Metazoa > Mollusca > Bivalvia > Mytilida > Modiolidae > Limnoperna > Limnoperna fortunei. The sequence continues at coordinate 39,945,996 of OX104113.1, forward strand.
TAACTTTGACTCAGATTTATATCATCTAAAATATAGTGGCTTTTTATTGTATTATTGGATTGGTGACAATGGACATTATCTATATAGCTACAGGGAATTACCGGCATTATTTAAAGCATATAACTGTGTTGTCTACCTTTATGGGAGGAGCCTGTAAATACCAGATGGAGCTGTGGCTGGTAACTGTGTGCCAATTGCTATTTTAAAGATATTTTTAATCATACATATTTCATTGGTAAAGTGTACTTCCTTGGAACATTATCTATGTACTGAGAGACATGTATTTTTTATTGAGCCTGTCACCTTTTTGTAGATTTTCAGTTGATTTGCATGTAATTTGTACTTAGATACAGTTTTTATAACTGGCTGTATAAGAATATTGACATATTTGGTTTTAACTGGAATGAAGCTGTTTTGTTGTGTGTCTGGCTTCTTATATCTGTTAAACATTTTAATATTAATTTTTTTCACCATTATAAGATTAAATTCAAGGACATTTCAAACTTTAAATTTGAGAAATAAATGAAGGATGGATCTATTGTATCAGTTATTGTTTTCATGCAAGATCAATATTTACTAGCCTTGACATTTATTGAGGCTCATGTTCCTTCACATAAAAAATATTTCAAGTAGTTTACAATTTCTAGAAAGAAGCATACATGTACAACTGCAAAACCTAAAATGGAGGTTGTAACCTGAATTGACCAAAAACATGTCATAATATATATTTATAGACAGTGGAATTATATGGGGGGAGGGGGGGGAGGTGATGATAACCAACTGTTGTTGTAAACTTTCATCTTTGCTTAATTTCTGCTATATATTGGTGTATTTTCAGTGTGTTAATATACTACATGTAGTATCTGTACTCCTGCCTCTTAAATACGACCAATATTGACATAACTTAAAATTTGTTATTACTATTACAATTCTTGGAAAAGAAAATACAAAACTAAATTTAAAAGCATATGATGTTTTCATTTAGTACTCTTGTGGGAAACGAGTACCTTGGAGTAGTTGCCCCTGAATTTCAGTCTAGTCAAAGAAAGAATTTTATTAGTGTATAATCCCACAAATGCAGATCTGAGAAAGAATTTCATAAATATATAATCCAGAATAATTACCCAACAATTGTAAAAACAATTGACACACGGGTTAAATAGCTTACAACCTGTAATGTCTCTGCCTTGTTTTAAATTGGTAATTTACAATAACTTATTCATCAAAATTAGTTTCCAGTGTTGTATGTCCAAGTTATTGACATTCCAAATTAAATTGGAAATTGATACACAATAGGGAATGATTGATAACCACTTTGTTTTTTAGAAATTCTAATTGCACCATATTCATGGAGGTCAATAATTAATTAAAAAAACAATATCTGTACACAAAATCTGTAAAAGATATACATGTAAGATATTTACCTGTAACAGTGCATCATCTCATCCATAAATAAAAAAAGTATAAAAACAATTATTGGACAGTCATTGGTCAGTCTTGAACTATCTACAGTCTTACTATCAGCAGAAGGTTCATATTATTTTATAAAATAATCAACACGAAAATTGTAAAAAGGAAGCTCGTCTTAACTTCCTCTCGAAACAAGCCGGTAAATCACATTCCATTTAAAAACATAATACCTGAAATAATATTCAACTGAATTGTTTTGATTAACAATCGTGCAGTTAAAATATTGATGAATTGAATCAATAATGCGGAGAACATGATTTGAAAATAGGACATACCACTGAATTATCGAAAATATGTTTTAAGATGATCAATAAATCTCCTCTGGTCTTTTCTATTATAAATGTTTTAAATTCCTTGAAAAAACAATTTCAGCAGACATATGTTGACTATTGATATACTTTTTGTAATATGGTGACATTTACATACAAGGACTGTTTAGCAGGTGTAAAGCTATGCTATGAGATTTTTTTGAAGAGCAGAAATGTTGCAATAAAATATTCATGTCATGTCGACTGAAGAGATACCTGTTAATTATGTGGAAGTAATGGTTAAAATAATCAATTTAAGACTAATTGAAATACAAAAGTGTGTACATTGAAGTTCAATTTGATTAAAAATCAATAAACTGTTTATTTATACATGAATAATGTAGCAAAATAAAGAAAAAAACTTTAAAATTCAGACATCTGGATATACTAAAGTACTCCCCCATAAAAATTGTTTATAAGACCTGACAAGCTGTGTAAATTTTACCTGAGGTTGAAGGTGATAAAACAGTTACAGGGTATACTGATTAACTGTTATCAGATTGGGCTGGGACAGTTGGTGTTTAATTAAGTGTACAATGATAAAGTAATAAAATATGCAAATTTTGCTGATGTTTATTTCAGAATTAATTTCAAGTGCTTGTTCTAGTCAAGGCACATAAATCTTGGCTTGCAAGGGCAGTATTTAACAAACACACGCAGTCAAATATTTCTGTTTTGTTTTTTATTTTTGCTTTTAACTGCGTTTCCTTGGAAATTTTATAGTGGAAGCACATCCTAAATTGTGTAGTATGGTACATTGTGACAATAACATTTAAATAAATGGACACCTATACTTTTCTCCTTTTTAAAACTAATATGTGTTTTGAAGAAAACAAGAGTTGTTTTTAATTTTAATGAAGTTCTAAAGTTCACTTTTTTTACAGATTTTGTCAATAAGATAATCAATCCTATAGTTGTTGTATACACATATTTTGAACAATATTACTGAAAATTGTATGTGACATTTTAATCTCTTATTATGAATTTCATCAACTCAGTATTTGAAGCTTAAACACTGTTTTGCATTCTGAAAAGTTGACATCACAAAGTGAAATAAGAGATAAATTGCTTTCTAATAGCACCTGGAGTGGACATAGTTTATACAGGTGATAATTACCTGGCAAAGGTGTTGGTGATGACACTCTAGATGGTAATGGATGGACTGGTATCACCTAGGTGGGCTGACCAAACATAAACAGGAAGGGCATGTAGCCTCCCTTAGATAAATATTTGGCCAATTGCAGGGATTAATTCTGTCTGGACTTTGTGATATGATTTAATGTCATCTAGGAATGGTTATCTTAGTTAAAATTTTTTTAATTCATCAATTGAACAGATTTCATCATCTCTAAAGATAGCTTAAATATTGTTCACTGGATTTTAATCAACATTCAATAAATCAAGACTTCTTCATTTGGATTGTGTTGACATATTCCTGCCTAAATGTTAAAGGAGACTTGCTGTGTATCCCCTTTATTTTGTAAAATATAAAATCAGATGGGCTGTACATGATGACTGTCTGATTTCTCAGTTTTTGTTCAGCGTGTTTGAAACAGAATTGTATAAGTGGTCGTTCATGTCATTTGCGCAATTATATAAGCATTTATAAAAATATATGTGTACATATACATGTATATATTGGGTTTTTAATGCATATATAACCATAATATACACATATATTATGGTTTTATACACGCCTATTCGTAAAATAAACGTGTTCATATACATGTTAATTCTATTTGCTGATATACTCATATATAAATGCTTATATGTTTTCAATATATGTGTGTATATATATTTCTATATATGTATTGCAATATACACATATATATAAGCGGGATTATTTAAATTATGTGAATGATGCTTCTTCCTTTTTATATAAACACTGTTATTACCGTTTTATGCTTTCTTATATACATGTATATATAACTACAATTTCCATGCATATAATACAAAGCTAATTAAAGAAGGATGTTATCCCAATAAAATTATCTTTTTGTGAAATTTTGCCTTTTGTTTGCATTTTGTTTGCTTGCTATATAAACCATTGGAGTTTTTGGTAAGAATTTAAAAATATTCACAATAAAATATCTATGTGTAGACTAATCACATGTATACAAGGTAACTGTATTAATCCCTTTTGAAATTATTAGTTAATTTTAAAGTTACACATGAATATGGGTCATTATTGAACCACTATTATTATAAGACGGTATAAAACGGCAGAATCAAATTTGGATCAATTAAACAAACATTGTCGAGAACAATATTGACAAAACCATCTTATGATTTACTGCAATCAGTTATCATTGAGCAAATTGGCTCAACTAATATTTTTTATCATGATACCAAATTTGATGAGAATCTGTCAAGGTGCATCAATGCAATCAATCTACACTATCTAGTTAATCACATTATGGTCTTTCTTCCTGTTTAATTGCTCCTGTGATGAAGTAATCAATCAATTTTGTCTCTATTTGGAATAATTAAAAATTAAGAATCTTATCAGGCTATTGGTATTTATTTGATGGATATCTGGTCATTTAATTCCTTTGTCTGATGGTATATGATGTTATTGCTTCATTTCGTGTAACATATATTACAAACAAATAGAAAACCTGATCACAGGGAAAATTTGCTTATGCAGCAAATTACCGTATAAATTAAATAATTGTTATACCACACCGCATGTATGTACATATAATATCATCATTCGTGTCTGTCTGTCTGTCTTTTGGGTTGTCCACTGCTTGCTTTGGTCCATGTCTGTCCTTCTTTTGTGATATCTACTGTTTGCTTTTGTCCATGTCTTTCCGTCTTTTGGGTTGTCCACTGCTAATGCTTTGGTCCATGTCTGTCCATTGTTTGGGTTGTCCACTGTTTGCTTTGGTCCATGTCTGTCCATCGTTTGGGTTGTCCACTGTTTGCTTTGTTCCATGTCTGTCCATTGTTTGGGTTGTCCACTGTTTGCTTTGCTTCATGTCTGTCCGTCTTTTGGGTTGTCCACTGTTTGCTTTGGTCCATGTCTCTGTCTTTTGTGATGTCCACTGTTTGCGTCGGTCCATGTCTGTCCGTCTTTTGTGATGTCCACTGCTTGCTTTGGTCCATGTCTGTCCATAGTTTGGGTTGTACACTGTTTGCTTTGTTCCATGTCTGTCCATCGTTTGGGTTGTCCACTGTTTGCTTTGGTCCTTCTGTCCATCTTTTGGGTTGTCCACTGCTTGCTTTGTTCCATGCCATGTCTGTCCATTGTTTGGGTTGTCCACTGTTTGCTTTGTTCCATGTCTGTCCATTGTTTGGGTTGTCCACTGTTTGTTTTGGTCCATGTCTGTCTGTCTTTGGGTTGTCCACTGTTTGCTTTGTTCCATGTCTGTCCATCTTTTGGGTTGCCCACTGTTTGCTTTGTTCCATGTCTGTCCATTGTTTGGGTTGCCCACTGTTTGCTTTGTTCCATGTCTGTCTGTCTTTTGGGTTGTCCACTGTTTGCTTTGGTCCATGTCTCTGTCTTTTGTGATGTCCACTGTTTGCGTAGGTCCATGTCTGTCCGTCTTTTGTGATGTCCACTGCTTGCTTTGGTCCATGTCTGTCCATCTTTTGGGTTGTACACTATTTGCTTTATTCCATGTCTGTCCATCGTTTGGGTTGTCCACTGCTTGCTTTGTTCCATGTCTGTCCATCGTTTGGGTTGTCCACTGTTTGCTTTGCTTCATGTCTGTCCATCTTTTGGGTTATCCACTGTTTGCTTTGGTCCTTCTTTCCATCTTTGGGGTTGTCCACTGTTTGCTTTGGTCCATGTCTGTCCATAGTTTGGGTAGTCCACTGTTTGCTTTGGTCCTTGTCTGTCCATGTTTTGGGTTGTCCACTGTTTGCTTTGGTCCATGTCTGTCTGTCTTTTGGGTTGTCCACTGTTTGCTTTGTTCCATGTCTGTCCATCTTTTGGGTTGCCCACTGTTTGCTTTGTTCCATGTCTGTCTTTGGGTTGTCCACTGTTTGCTTGTTCCATGTCTGTCTTTGGGTTGTCCACTGTTTGCTTTGGTCCATGTCTGTCTGTCTTTGGATTGTCCACTGTTTGCTTTGTTCCATGTCTGTCCATCTTTTGGGTTGTCTACTGTTTGCTTTGTTCCATGTCTGTCTTTTGGGTTTTCCACTGTTTGTTTTGGTCCATGTCTGTCTGTCTTTGGGTTGTCCACTATTTGCTTTGTTCCATGTCTGTCTTTTGGGTTGTCCACTGTTTGCTTTGGTCCATGTCTGTCCATCTTTTGGGTTGCCCACTGTTTGCTTTGTTCCATGTCTGTCTGTCTTTTGGGTTGTCCACTGTTTGCTTTGTTCCATGTCTGTCCATCTTTTGGGTTGCCCACTGTTTGTTTTGTTCCATGTCTGTCCATCTTTTGGGTTGTCTACTGTTTGCTTTGTTCCATGTCTGTCTTTTGGGTTTTCCACTGTTTGTTTTGGTCCATGTCTGTCTGTCTTTGGGTTGTCCACTGTTTGCTTTGTTCCATGTCTGTCTTTTGGGTTGTCCACTGTTTGCTTTGGTCCATGTCTGTCCATCTTTTGGGTTGCCCACTGTTTGCTTTGTTCCATGTCTGTCTGTCTTTTGGGTTGTCCACTGTTTGCTTTGTTCCATGTCTGTCCATCTTTTGGGTTGCCCACTGTTTGTTTTGTTCCATGTCTGTCCATAGTTTTGGTTGTCCACTGTTTGCTTTGTTCCATGTCTGTCCATCTTTTGGGTTGCCCACTGTTTGTTTTGGTCCATATCTGTCCATTGTTTGGGTTGCCCACTGTTTGCTTTGGTCCATGTCTGTCTGTCTTTTGGGTTGTCCATTGTTTGCTTTGGTCCTTGTCTGTCTTTTGGGTTGTCCACTGTTTGTTTTGGTCCATGAACTGTGTTGCACTGGAGATGAGTGCATTCCTTTTTGTAAAATGTTTCATATGAAATGTAAAATCTATCTTAAGTACTGATGTCACAATGCGTTTCCCTTTGATCTGCTTTCTGCAAAAATTGTCAGTTGAAAATAGAACCTATTAAAAGAGGTGTGTTAAAAAATTTGCTATCAAAGTGCAAAGTGATATTAATTTGTTAATTATTCACACGTATGTTCAACTACATATTGGTAGTATCGTGTTATGACGCCATTACTGTTGTTGTTTTAAACTGTTATCATACAAGAAACTGCATTTTGAAATTGTATTCCAGAATTATTTATTAAAGAATTTGATGTCATCAATAATTCATAATTGTTAGGTCAAAAACAGGATAACATTTTTTTGTAATGAATTAATAATTGTGAAAGACATGCATTCTTAATACCAGTTCTTTCATTAATAGACTATTATGATGTAGGTTCTCCTTAAAGAGTGCACACCTGGATTATGGTATGTTAAATTGTATCTTTTGAGACACATATAACTAACTTTTCATTTTCATCTGTCACCAAAAAAGACAACTACATGCACTATGGACCAACTTACAAATAAAAGGTGTGCTTGATATGAACCTTAAAAATCGATGACCTTTTCATATTTTTTTTAGCTCACCTGACCCGAAGGGTCATGTGAGCTATTGTCATCACTTGGCGTCCGTCGTTGTCCGTTGTCGTCGTTAACTTTTCTTATAAAATCTTCTCCTCCAAAACCACTGAAGGGATTGCTTTGAAACTTTGCATACATCATTAGTAAAATGCCCTCTACCAAGTTTGCCCAAATCATGGCCTCAGACCAACCAACATGGCCACCATGGCTAAAAATAGAACAGAGGGGTCAAAATACAGTTTTTTGCTTATAGTTCAGAAAGTATAACAGATACAGGAAAACCGAAGAGACCTTCGTTCTTCAGCCTCTAAAACTCTACAAAACATTCCATAGGGTCAAAGTTGTATGATGACTCCTTGTAGGAGTTATTGCCCTTTAATTGTCGAAATTGATTAATTGTTCTGCTCTATGAGGGCTACAAAAATGACCAAAGGATCAAGATTGTCTGATTAACCGTTTAAGAGTCATTCCCCTTGAACTGTTTTTTTTAATCGGTTTTAATTGATTTTTTAAAATTTCTGAAACAACTGAAAGTACTGCTTTGAAACTTTGTACACGTCATCCGTCAAATGTCCTCAACCAAGTTTGCACCAACCATGGCTGCAGATTAACCAACATGGCCACCATGGCTAAAAATAGGATGGGGGGGGGGGGCGGTAAAATACAGTTTTTGGCTTATATTTAAAAAAGTGTAACAGATACAGATAAACCAAAGAGACATGCCTTCATCTGGATCAAAAGCTCTATGAAACACTCCATTGGGTTGAAGTTGTATGATTACTCCTTATAGGAGTTATTGCCCTTTAATTGTCGAAAATTGATTATTTTTGACATTTTTGCCTCAATATCTTGAAAATTATTAGAACTAGAGAAAAAGTTAGCATTGCTTAATTGTTCTGCTCTATGTTTGCTAAAAAAATGACTTTAGGGTTAAGATTGTCTGATGAACCGTTTAGGAATTATTTTCCTTGAACTTTTTTAAAATCAATTTTACTTGATTTTAAAAAATCTTCTCCTCTTAAACCAATGAAAGAACTGCTTTGAAACATTGCACATATCATCTTTAGGATGTCCTCTACCAAAATTGTGCAAATCATGACACCTGACTACCTACATAGCTATATTGGATTAAAATAGAAAAAATGAAAAAAGGGGGGGGGGGGGTTGAGAGAGTTTTCGACTGATAGTTAAAAAAGTAAAACAGGTACAGCAAATTTGAAGTGAACCTCCCTTCTCCCTCTAACCATCAAAAGATCCTCCTTATAGGAGGTAAAAATTAATGATTTTTGCAGAAGTGTTGGGCAATTCCTTATAGCAAAGAAACGCTGGATAAAAAAGGGTTGTTTGGTTTCAGGTTCAGGTGAGCAATACAGGCTCCTGGGAGCCTCTAGTTTAGAAAGGCAGGTTTCTGTTTAAATTGTAATGTCATCAAATCAGAAGATTTTAAATGAAACACAAAAAAAAAATTTCTGGACTGGAATTCTGAATAATAATGTTCTGAACTCTAACATAGAAAAATCACAATGTAAGTGAAGGTTTTTATACTATGCTGATGTGCAGTGTTACCCAGGAACAATGAAGTACCAATCCCTATGTTTATATGCTGATGTGCAGTGTTACCAAGGCACAATGAAGCACCAATCCCTATGTTTATATGCTGATGTGCAGTGTTACCAAGGCACAACGAAGCACCAATCCCTATGTTTATATGCTGATGTGCAGTGTTACCAAGGCACAATGAAGCACCAATCCCTATGTTTATATGCTGATGTGCATTATTACCAAAGCACAACAAGGCACCAATTCCTATGTTGATATGCTGATGTGCAGTGTTACCAAGGCACAATGAAGCACCAATCCCTATGTTTATATGCTGATGTGCAGCATTACCCAGGCACAATGAAGCACCAATCCCTATGTTTATATGCTGATGTGCATTATTACCAAAGCACAACAAAGCATCAATCCCTATGTTTAAATGCTGATGTGCAGTATTACCAAAGCACAACAAAGCACCAATCCCTATGTTTATATGCTGATGTGCAGTGTTACCAAGGCACAATGAAGAACCAATCCCTATGTTTATATACTGATGTGCAGTGTTACCAAGGCACAATGAAGCACCAATCCCTATGTTTATATGCTGATGTGCAGTATTAACAAAGCCCAACAAAGCACCAATCCCTATGTTTATATGCTGATGTGCAGTGTTACAAAGGCACAATGAAGAACCAATCCCTATGTTTATATACTGATGTGCAGTGTTACCAAGGCACAATGAAGTACCAATCCCAATGTTTATATGCTGATGTGCACTATTCCCCAGGCACAATGAAGTACCAATCCCAATGTTTATATGCTGATGTGCAGTGTTACCAAGGCACAATAAAGCACCAATCCCTATGTTTATATGCTGATGTTTAGTGTTTCCAAAGCACAACAAAGCACCAATCCCTATGTTTATATGCTGATGTGCAGTGTTACCAAGGCACAATGAAGCACCAATCCCTATGTTTATATGCTGATGTGCAGTATTACTAAAGCACAACAAAGCACCAATCCCTATGTTTATATGCTGATGTGCAGTGTTACCAAGGCACAATGAAGCACCAATCCCTATGTTTATATGCTGATGTGCAGTGTTACCACTGCACAATGAAGCACCAATCCCTATGTTTATATGCTGATTTGCATTATTACCAAAGCACAACAAAGCACCAATCCCTATGTTTATATGCTGATGTGCAGTGTTACCAAGGCACAATAAAGCACCAATCCCTATGTTTATATGCTGATGTGCAGTATTACCAAAGCACAACAAAGCACCTATCCCTATGTTTATATGCTGATGTGCAGTGTTACCAAGGCACAATGAAGCACCAATCCCTATGTTTATATGCTGATGTGCAGTGTTACCAAGGCACAATGAAGTACCAATCCCTTTGTTTATATGCTGATGTGCAGTGTTACCAAGGCACAACGAAGCACCAATCCCTATGTTTATATGCTGATGTGCAGTGTTACCACGGCACAACGAAGCACCAATCCCTATGTTTATATGCTGATGTGCAGTGTTACCAAGGCACAACGAAGCACCAATCCCTATGTTTATATGCTGGTGTGCAGTGTTACCACGGCACAATGAAGCACCAATCCATATGTTTATATGCTGATGTGCAGTGTTACCACGGCACAATGAAGAACCAATCCATATGTTTATATGCTGATGTGCAGTGTTACCTAGGCACAACGAAGCACTAATCCCTATGTTTATATGCTGATGTGCAGTGTTACCAAGGCACAACGAAGCACCAATCCCTATGTTTATATGCTGATGAGCAGTATTACCAAAGCACAACAAAGCACCAATGCCTATGTTTATATGCTGATGTGTATTGTTACCTAGGCACAACGAAGCACCAATCCCTATGTTTATATGCTGATGTGCAGTGTTACCAAGGCACAATGAAGCACCAATCCCTATGTTTATATGCTGATGTGCAGTGTTACCAAGGCACAACGAAGCACCAATCCCTATGTTTATATGCTGATGTGCAGTGTTACCAAGGCACAATAAAGCACCAATCCCTATGTTTATACTATGCTGATATGCAGTATTACCCAGGCACAATGAAGCACAAATCCCTATGTTTATATGCTGATGTGCAGTGTTACCAAGGCACAATGAAGCACCAATCCCTATGTTTATATGCTGATGTTTAGTGTTACCAACGCACAACAAAGCACCAATCCCTATGTTTATATGCTGATTTGCAGTGTTACCAAGGCACAATGAAGCACCAATCCCTATGTTTATATGCTGATGTGCAGTATTACTAAAGCACAACAAAGCACCAATCCCTATGTTTATATGCTGAAGTGCATTATTACCAAAGCACAACAAAGCACCAATCCCTATGTTTATATGCTGATATGCAGTGTTACCAAGGCACAATAAAGCACCAATCCCTATGTTTATATGCTGATTTGCAGTATTACCAAAGCACAACAAAGCACCAATCCCTATGTTTATATGCTGATGTGCAGTGTTAGCACGGCACAACGAAGCACCAATCCGTATGTTTATATGCTGATGTGCAGTATTACCTAGGCACAACGAAGCACCAATCCCTATGTTTATATGCTGATGTGTATTGTTACCTAGGCACAACGAAGCACCAATCCCTATGTTTATATGCTGATGTGTATTATTACCTCGGCACAACAAAGCACAAATCCCTATGTTTATATACTGATGTGCAGTATTCCCCAGGCACAATGAAGCACCAATCCCTATGTTTATATGCTGATGTGCAGTGTTACCAAGGCACAACGAAACACCAATCCCTATGTTTATATGCTGATATGCAGTGTTCCCAAGGCACAATAAAGCACCAATCCCTATGTTTATACTATGCTGTATGCAGTATTTCCCAGGCGCAATGAAGCTCCAATCCCTATGTTTATATGCTGATGTGCAGTGTTACCAAGGCACAATAAAGCACCAATCCCTATGTTTATATGCTGATGTTTAGTGTTACCAAAGCACAACAAAGCACCAATCCCTATGTTTATATGCTGATGTGCAGTGTTACCAAAGCACAACAAAGCACCAATCCCTATGTTTATATGCTGATGTGCAGTGTTACCAAGGCAAAATGAAGCACCAATACCTATGTTTATATGCTGATGTGCAGTGTTACCAAGGCACAATGAAGCACCAATCCCTATGTTTATATGCTGATGTGCAGTGTTACCAAGGCACAACGAAGCACCAATCCCTATGTTTATATGCTGATGTGCAGTGTTACCAAGGCACAACGAAGCACCAATCCCTATGTTTATATGCTGATGTGCAGTGTTACCAAGGCACAACGAAGCACCAATCCCTATGTTTATATGCTGATGAGCAGTATTACCAAAGCACAACAAAGCACCAATCCCTATGTTTATATGCTGATGTGTATTGTTACCTAGGCACAACGAAGCACCAATCCCTATGTTTATATGCTGATGAGCATTATTACCAAAGCACAACAAAGCACCAATGCCTATGTTTATATGCTGATGTGCAGTGTTACCACGGCACAACAAAGCACCAATCCCTATGTTTATATGCTGATGTGCAGTGTTACCAAGGCACAACGAAGCACCAATCCCTATGTTTATATGCTGATGTGCAGTGTTACCAAGGCACAACGAAGCACCAATGCCTATGTTTATATGCTGATGTGCAGTGTTACCACGGCACAACAAAGCACCAATCCCTATGTTTATATGCTGATGTGCAGTGTTACCAAGGCACAACGAAGCACCAATCCCTATGTTTATATGCTGATGTGTAGTGTTACCTAGGCACAACGTAGCACCAATCCCTATGTTTATATGCTGATGTGTATTGTTACCAAGGCACAACGAAGCACCAATCTCTATGTTTATATGCTGATGTGCAGTGTTACCAAGGCACAACGAAGCACCAATCTCTATGTTTATATGCTGATGAGCAGTATTACCAAAGCACAACAAAGCACCAATGCCTATGTTTATATGCTGATGTGCAGTGTTACCAAGGCACAATGAAGCAACAATCCCTATGTTTATATGCTGATGTGCAGTGTTACCAAGGCACAATGAAGCACCAATCCCTATGTTTATATGCTGATGTGCAGTGTTACCAAGGCACAACGAAGCACCAATCCCTATGTTTATATGCTGATGTGCAGTGTTACCAAGGCACAATAAAGCACCAATCCCTATGTTTATACTATGCTGATATGCAGTATTACCCAGGCACAATGAAGCACCAATCCCTATGTTTATATGCTGATGTGCAGTGTTACCAAGGCACAATGAAGCACCAATCCCTATGTTTATATGCTGATGTTTAGTGTTACCAACGCACAACAAAGCACCAATCCCTATGTTTATATGCTGATTTGCAGTGTTACCAAGGCACAATGAAGCACCAATCCCTATGTTTATATGCTGATGTGCAGTATTACTAAAGCACAACAAAGCACCAATCCCTATGTTTATATGCTGAAGTGCATTATTACCAAAGCACAACAAAGCACCAATCCCTATGTTTATATGCTGATATGCAGTGTTACCAAGGCACAATAAAGCACCAATCCCTATGTTTATATGCTGATTTGCAGTATTACCAAAGCACAACAAAGCACCAATCCCTATGTTTATATGCTGATGTGCAGTGTTAGCACGGCACAACAAAGCACCAATCCATATGTTTATATGCTGATGTGCAGTATTACCTAGGCACAACGAAGCACCAATCCCTATGTTTATATGCTGATGTGTATTGTTACCTAGGCACAACGAAGCACCAATCCCTATGTTTATATGCTGATGTGTATTATTACCTCGGCACAACGAAGCACAAATCCCTATGTTTATATGCTGATGTGCAGTATTCCCCAGGCACAATGAAGCACCAATCCCTATGTTTATATGCTGATGTGCAGTGTTACCAAGGCACAACGAAGCACCAATCCCTATGTTTATATGCTGATGTGCAGTGTTACCAAGGCACAATAAAGCACCAATCCCTATGTTTATACTATGCTGTATGCAGTATTTCCCAGGCGCAATGAAGCTCCAATCCCTATGTTTATATGCTGATGTGCAGTGTTACCAAGGCACAATAAAGCACCAATCCCTATGTTTATATGCTGATGTTTAGTGTTACCAAAGCACAATAAAGCACCAATCCCTATGTTTATATGCTGATGTGCAGTGTTACCAAGGCACAACGAAGCACCAATCCCTATGTTTATATGCTGATGTGCAGTGTTACCAAGGCACAACGAAGCACCAATCCCTATGTTTATATGCTGATGTGCAGTGTTACCAAGGCACAATAAAGCACCAATCCCTATGTTTATATGCTGATGTGCAGTGTTACCAAGGCACAATAAAGCACCAATCCCTATGTTTATATGCTGATGAGCAGTATTACCAAAGCACAACAAAGCACCAATCCCTATGTTTATATGCTGATGTGGAGTGTTACCAAGGCACAATGAAGCACCAATCCCTATGTTTATATGCTGATGTGCAGTGTTACCCAGGCACAATGAAGCACCAATCCCTATGTTTATATGCTGATGTGCAGTGTTACCACGGCACAACGAAGCACCAATCCCTATGTTTATATGCTGATGTGCAGTGTTACCAAGGCACAACGAAGCACCAATCCCTATGTTTATATGCTGATGTGCAGTGTTACCAAGGTACAATGAAGCACCAATCCCTATGTTTATATGCTGATGTGCAGTGTTACCTAGGCACAACAAAGCACCAATCCCTATGTTTATATGCTGATGTGTATTGTTACCTAGGCACAACGAAGCACCAATCCCTATGTTTATATGCTGATGAGCATTATTACCAAAGCACAACAAAGCACCAATGCCTATGTTTATATGCTGATGTGCAGTGTTACCACGGCACAACGAAGCACCAATCCCTATGTTTATATGCTGATGTGCAGTGTTACCAAGGCACAACGAAGCACCAATCCCTATGTTTATATGCTGATGTGCAGTGTTACCAAGGCACAATGAAGCACCAATCCCTATGTTTATATGCTGATAGCCAGTGTTACCAAGGCACAATGAAGCACCAATCCCTATGTTTATATGCTGATGTGCAGTGTTACCAAGGCACAACGAAGCACCAATCCCTATGTTTATATGCTGATGTGTATTGTTACCTAGACACAACGAAGCACCAATCCCTATGTTTATATGCTGATGAGCAGTATTACCAAAGCACAACAAAGCACCAATGCCTATGTTTATATGCTGATGTGCAGTGTTACCAAGGCACAATGAAGCACCAATCCCTATGTTTATATGCTGATGTGCAGTGTTACCAAGGCACAATAAAGCACCAATCCCTATGTTTATATGCTGATGTGTATTGTTACCTAGGCACAACGAAGCACCAATCCCTATGTTTATATGCTGATGTGCAGTGTTACCAAGGCACAACGAAGCACCAATCCCTATGTTTATATGCTGATGTGTATTGTTACCTAGGCACAACGAAGCACCAATCCCTATGTTTATATGCTGATGAGCAGTATTACCAAAGCACAACAAAGCACCAATGCCTATGTTTATATGCTGATGTGCAGTGTTACCAAGGCACAATGAAGCACCAATCCCTATGTTTATATGCTGATGTGCAGTGTTACCAAGGCACAATAAAGCACCAATCCCTATGTTTATATGCTGATGTGCAGTGTTACCAAGGCACAACGAAGCACCAATCCCTATGTTTATATGCTGATGTGCAGTGTTACCACGGCACAACGAAGCACCAATCCCTATGTTTATATGCTGATGTGCAGTGTTACCAAGGCATAACGAAGCACCAATCCCTATGTTTATATGCTGATGTGCAGTGTTACCAAGGCACAATGAAGCACCAATCCCTATGTTTATATGCTGATGTGCAGTGTTACCTAGGCACAGCGAAGCACCAATCCCTATGTTTATATGCTGATGTGCAGTGTTACCAAGGCACAACGAAGCACCAATCCCTATGTTTATATGCTGATGTGCAGTGTTACCAAGGCACAATAAAGCACCAATCCCTATGTTTATATGCTGATGTGCAGTGTTACCTAGGCACAACGAAGCAGGAGTCCCTATGAGTTTGCATGTTGGTTACTCACTTCTTAAATAATTGTTTGCACTCAAATGTAAAGTACTGAAATAAAATGAAAATGGGGGAAAAAGTTATAGTCAAAGGGAGATAATCCAATCTGACTTTTGTTGCAATGTCTTTAAATATTATTTATAAATTTATTTCCTTTAGAGTCAGTTAGACATTAGGGCATACTAAAATCTGTTTACATGGTTAATTATTAATATAGATGAACACACCCTTTTTATCTTTTCAGCTTACTGGTTGTGAGTGGGATGTCCACATAATTCATCATAAAAGATCCGTGCTTTAATCTGCTGAATATTGCATGACAATCAAGTCGTGGGTTGGTAGTTAGTCAATAATAAAGTTCTACAAGGTGATTAATTCCTAAATATGTGTATTATTAGACTGAACAATATTATGTCACTTATCTTGTTAAACAAGTCAAGAGGTATATCATTATGTAACTAGATGATTTAAACTCTTCTGTCTAAATATCTTTAAAAAAAAAAGGTGAGAACATTTTCACTAAACCATTAATTCATTTGATGGAAGTTAATAATCACACCAGAAATTCTTATTACACATCCCTTTCCAAAGAGCCATCATAATAAAACATAAGAATTTGAAACGGACACCAGAGTTTACAAGGAAACATCACCTAAGAACTAAACTAAAAGCACTTTTAAAAGTTTCCTAACTAGAATCATTTCAGGTGACCTTCTGTTACAGACAAAATCCATTCTAATCATTGTTTATTACGAAAATAATTATTACAGTGAATACTGAGATTTGTTCCTGTTTTTATGGCTTATTTTTTTACAGTTTATATTAATAAACAGTATATTTGATTAATACACAAAGATAAATGGCTACCATTTATAGAGTTCTAAATATTATTGATCAAAAACTGTCTCGACAGACTAAAAAAAATTAAGTGATTACAGTCAGAAAATTAATCTGAAGGATCATATTCCTGACATTTAAAGTAAAGACTGCAGTGAAATTCCAATTATTACCAGTTGTAGGAAGTAATGACGGAAAATGTCTGGCAGTACAATGTAAAATTGTTTGAAGTTTTATATAGCCATTCTGTTTATGCCAACAACCTTTAGCAGTCATAGCCTTCGTATTATTGGTTTAAACTAATCACGTTTTTATCAAGAGCTCCTACTGAGGATGGAGTTCACTTTTCACTCTCTTATAGTCACTATCACTGGAGTGCAAAAAAAAATTGTCCACAGATTTTTCTTTCTTTCAACAAATTTTGATAATAATATTGAAAAGAAAAAATAAACAAATTAATAAAACCATGGTACTTTAGTGTCACTGCAATATGTAATGATTATTATAAGATTTCAAGATTTGAAGTATTAAATAGTTTGTTTGTTTAACCAACATTCAACAACTTTGATAATTCAATATAAGTTTTATGTATACTTTTAATTCAGTAAAAGAGATGGGAGTCCACAAATGCAACAAACGCCTGGAGACAAGGCATCCTAAATCAGACAAGGAATAGAGAATGACAGTTGATTGTGTTGCCAGAGCTAATACTAACAAACCTCAGACCAAACATGATATGATGTCATCTGACACCAAAAAGATCCTATTGGTGGAACTGAGTGTTCCATGGGAAGAAACTTGCATCTTCCCAGTAGTAAAATCCAGTGTTTTCCCAGCACAATAAGTGTGGCAAATGATGACTGGACAGATATAGAAAGCAGCAGTGCAGAAGATTGCACAAGCAAACAGTATCATGTTTGTTGGTGTGTTGAGGCATGGAATAAGTAGCTAAAGACCCACTCATGTCACATAGAGACTGATCACCACTCTAGGCCCCTATCCACAGTGTGTACCTGGCTAGGAGTCGAAACACAATGACAAATGTTTTTTTGTTTGTTGTCAATTAAGATTGGAGTCTAGCTTACCCTGTAGTGAGACTTGAACCCGCGATGTCAGTTTTGACAGACCACGTGATCAATAGTGGATGAACTACCTTAACCACTCAGCCATCGAGGCCCCCCAATGATACATGGCCAGTAGTGTTGCAGTAATATTCACCAACTGTTCAATTAAAAAAATAGAAGCAATATAAATCAGAAAGGCCTTGTGTGCCCCTAACAGCTGTATTTTTTTCTAATTTTAACAAGGTCATTATGTAACTTTTTATTAAAAGGAAAAAATTACAATGAAGACCATAAAATCTTTTGACAAATATTATCTATGTATTAATAAACATGTGGATTTGTAGCTAACAATTTTTGTAAGCAAATATAAATCTTTATGTTTTATAGCCATTTTCCTCACATTACATGTGTGTGACATCAGTAGCCGAGTGGTTAAGATTGTTAGTCAACTACTATTTATAACCAGTGTGTCAATACTTAGATTGCTAGTTTTGAGCCAGGCTCCTCTCCATTCCTTACTTACAAGGATTGCCAGTTTTCCTGTCAAAGCTCTAGGTTTTTAACTGTAGCTTTCTCCCCCAAAAATCTAGACATTATGATATAGACCAAAAAATTTGTGAAAAGAGCATAAAACCTTATACAAGCAACAAATGTAAAAAAAATATTAAACTGTTCTAGTATTGAGAAATCTATATTAAGAAAGGGCACCTGTTTGTCAAGACATACATTAGACATGTAGTACATGTTAATACAAATCGTTAATGTTTTACAATATTAATAAACTTGGTCTTTCAGACAAGAATGGTTTCTTTAAATGTAAATGTTTCACTGTACATTAATAACTTACCTCAAGCAGTAGTTGCTTTCTGGTGTCACATAAAGAATTCAAATCTGAAAAAAATTATTAATATTAAATTTATTGAATTATACTTAAACATTTTTTTTTTTTACACTAAATACTTTTAAAATATTTTCTTTAATATTTTGATTTACAATAGAACTGCAATAGAAATTATTGTTATTATCTTGATTTAAGTACAATAATTATCACCTACCTATTCTGAGACAGACGATATAACATCAGAGTCTGAAGGTAAATATATGAGGGTATCACATCATAACAAACAACCAATCATATACCAGTAGACTTTGTTTCTTGGAATTATTGATTTATATCATTTTTTGAAGTATTGTTGCTGTCTGCTGGTTAAATGGATTAAATTAGAGACTTTCAGTGTCTAGGTTTCTATCATTAAAAAAAATGCAGTTCACTGACTTCCTGATTACTAGATAGATGACAAAATAATTTGTATATAATACAATTAATAAAGTACCACACCTTTTTTATGTAGATAATATGTATATGGACAATTTTTTCTAAAATACTATGGTTGACTTTTTTAAGCCCATTTTGCCCCATCAGTCATAATATGTATATGGACAATTTTTGTAATAAATACTAAGGTTAACTTTTTGGCCCCATCAGTCATCAGTCTTATGTAATCATGTTGTCATCCGCAGCGAATTGTTTGAGATTTTTAACGTCTCTGAAGTTTAAGCCAAACATGACAAAGGTATTAAACAGTTTTTGTCTTTGGAGCTAGATATGATTTTTTTTAATTTAAAGCTGATCATTAGACTCATTGATTTCCAGAAAAAAATTCTAACTTAAGCAATATTTTTATTGGCAGTCAGAAATCTAGTGCAACCAGTTTGTTTGGATGGTGTTTAATGCCACTTTCAGGAATTTTTCAACCATATTGTGGTGTCCAGTTTTTATTGGGGAGGAAGCTGGAGTGCCCAGTTAAAATCCCTGTCCTTCAGTAGGAAAACTGGAAATATTTGTTTATTAAGATTGAAGTCGATCACACCCTGCCTGTGTTGGACTTGAACCCACAATCTCTCAGTGTTTAACATGTTCAACAGTAGATGTTAACCAATCTGCCAGAGGACCCCAATGTGTCTACTACCAGTGTTAGTAACATTAAGTACAGTAAAGCCACCACTGTGTGGATTGAGTGCAAGAAATGCTTGAATAATCTTAATAAAATTCTTGATAGCCTGACCATTGAAATTTTTAAATCATTAATGAAGATAGTTGTGAATTCTATTTAAATTGTAATTCACCAGTTAAGTTTCTTGGCCTTAAACATTTCAAAATGGCTACTACATGTACCACTAACATACTAAAGTATTGAGCTAATGGAAAAATGTTTTACCTAAGAAAATTTTGTAATTTTTTTTAGAATGCCAAGGTGGTCATCATTGTGAACCATAGCTGAAATTTTAAGCATAATAATTGAAAAAAAGGGTATCATCAGTTATCAAAATGCACAGGATTGTGAAATGTACTTGAATTTTTTCTTTGCTTTAATGCTTGTTGTTTTCAGTTTTAATTATTTATTTTTTTGAAAAAAAAGTTCAATTTTCCTAATTAAATGAATATCAGAATAGCAGTTTGTCTTGTACAGTTGTCAATTTCTCAGTACGTTACAAGTTAATGTTGGGGACTATTTACATCACTGCAAATGTGTAAAGGCCAGAAGAGTAACATTACTTAAGGTCTCAGGAAAGGACACAATCTTATAATAATGTTAAACTGTTTAAAATTCATATCATTAAAAAACATTTAATTGAAAGATGTTAAATAAAAAGTGAAATTTATCAATAAATATAAAGTAATGTTTTTCAGGATAAAGATTAAAGAACCTGCACTCTATAGAGATAACAAAGAATGGGCAATAAAATCCAAGATATTGATTTTTTATAGAGATTCTTTAAGACAAATGTAGCTTTCAGGTAGATAAGTAATTATTACGGTGATAGTCATTAAACAGTATTTGTTGTGTAACACTTATTTTTTTATCACTATGTAAGAGATGGTTTTTTTTCCATAATTTTCCAGACTTAGGAACTTATTTTTCATAATATATACAGAATATGGTAGCTATTTTCTGTAATCCAATCCTCTTTTTTTTAACCCTGATCTCGGACTTCACAGAAAGATTGCAATTGAATTGAGGTAATGCGCCTGCTATTATGGAAATGTTGAAGGAATCTTTTACCATTTTTCCAGACAACTTAGTAATTTTTTGCACACTTTATGCATGATGGTTCTATTTTTGGGTAATCAACACCTCCTCCATTTTTTAGCTCACCTGACCCAAAAGGGTCTGGTGAGCTATTGTTATCACTTTGAGTCCATCAAGGTCATTGTAGGCAGCATCATGGTCATTGGCATCTGTAAACTTTTTACATTTTAATCTTCTTCTCTGAAACCACTTGGCCATAATGTTCATTGGATGGACCTTTACAAAGTTTGTGCTTTTTGTTTGGATTGGAACACCAATATGGCCATCACTGCAGGACTTAGTTTAACATAGGACTCTATGTCAAAAAGTTTATAGGCCTTCTTCTATGAAACTGGTTGACCAATCAAAACAAAACTTACTAGCAATATTGTTTGGATGGTCTTTTATAAAGTTTATGTTTTCTATGGATGTTGGAAATTCAAAATGGCCATCAACGCAGGACTTAGTTTAAAATAGGACCCTATAGGAAAAAGTTATAAAAGGCTTCTTCTCTGATACCAGTAAACCAATGGAAACAAAACTTACTGAAAATATTGATTGGATTGTCTTCTTTAAAATTTTTGTTTTTTATTGCAAATTGGAAATTCAAAATGGCCACTACCCCAAACTTAGTTTAAAATAGGACCTTCCCTGAAACGGGTTTACCAATGTAAACAAAACTTACTAGCAATACTGTTTGAATGGTCCTCTTTAAAATTTATTGAAAATTACAGGACTTAGTTTAACATCAGGGAAATGCAATCTTCATTGCCTGGTTTGTTACAGACCAAAAACCTTTTTCCTACAAATTGTAAACCATTCCCAAATTAATTAAGGCACTTGCTTTGCAACCCTGCCATTTCAGACTTCTACAATTTTTTCAACAAGTAGCCATTATTCAGGGACAAATAGTATTAAACTGTATTAGACAATTTTTTGTTATGTTATCTGGTATTGCATGTTAACTGAAACTCTTGGGATTGACATTTTTGTTTGGAATTTGGTTTTTGATATGTTTAATTAAAAAGCATTGCTATTATAAGGAATAACTAGCATTGCATTTACAGAGAAATTCTGATTTATTCAGGGCTCTGTACTAGTTGTTGTCTCCTGTAGTAAGGAATAATGAAATGCTGATAATTCCTTAACATTGTCTTTTTTTCAATGGATTTCATATAGGTTTGTATGAAAGCAAAACAAATGCCACACAAGTTGAATAATGTAGAAGTTATGTCCATTAAAATTGACAATTAAAACCTTAAATGCATGCCAAGACTCAGGAATTCGGGCCCATCCATATGGTAACCTTTATATTTTAACCTTTATTTTAAAGCCAATGGTTCCAATTTAAATGCTGGATATTTGTCATAGATGGACTATGGCAAAAATTTAAATGTGTTTGTTTCAGAAACAGCATGATGATTCGAATTATTACTTCGTGGCAAAGATTTCTATCAAATTTGTAATTCTGGTGCTGATTCTACAGACAGTAAAAATGCTTACTTGCTCTACAAATGAGTCAAAAATAATCAAAATCATCAACTCCATTAAAGTGTCATTGCCCTTTAATGATAATTATTACAGGTTATTTAAGTTTTTTTCTAATCTATAATGAAGGGAAATGGCAAACAGCAAAAATTATTAACAAGACAAGCTCTATTATCTTTCAGGTGAGCAAGTTTAGACTTCTTGGAGCCTCTGGTTTATGTTCAACTGGTTAAAATATTTTTTTTAAAATTATATTCTTTGCACAGAAGTGTATGAAAGTTGCCCACTATAAATACACGTGCAATGGGGTTTTTGTTTACAGCAAATTACAAAGCTATAAGTGGTCCAAAATAGGTTTAAAAAATATGCTAAAAATAATAGTATATTGGCAGATACAATCCAATAAATAAAAAATGTTGATGTAAATAGAGGGAAATGCTTTGGGGTTTTCTTGTGAGTCGAATCATGAATACATCAAAAGCCTACTACTTAATAAGCATGGTCAGATGGCACTTTTAACAGTTGTCAAAAAATAATGGGAGCATGAACTATGATTCAAGAAAGGCCACTTGAACTCAGAGATGTATTAAGAGCATATTAGCAAATGTTAATTGTAATTGGAATTATCATTTGACATTTTTATTTAGTTTTTGCTAACTTTATAGATAAAGGAGATGGTCATATGAAAAACAAAGTATGAACAGAAAAATGTCCGACCTTTATTCTAGATCAGTCGTTAAAAAGGCTTCATGAACATCATATAAATATTATTATGTTATCATAACATAAAACATATCACAAAGTTATGATCACAATCATATATACAAACACTTTAATGTGCTGCTTATGAGTAACCTATATACAAACACTTTAATGTGCTGCTTATGAGTAACCTATATACAAACTTATGTTGTGTGTGAGATGAAAAACTGACAAATATTGCCTGGTGCAAAGTTCATGCATATAACGTCACACCTTGTAAAACACAACACTTATCTTGTATAATATCCTCATTTACTGTGAATTTCACAGAAATGTTGAATTAAGTTTTGCATATTCCTTTAGGAGAAAAACCCCTGTACAAAAGTTTTGTTGGGATGAAGGTGAAACATGTATCTTAAATAGTAAGACTGAAGATTTTTTCAATTATCAACATTGTAAGACCATGCAGCTATGGTAGAAAATTCAATTTAAAACGTGAAAAACTTAAATATTTGTACCCCTTAGCTACAAACTGTCAATACCAATCAAATAAAAATATTATATAGAGTATGTGTTCAATCATCTTTTTGGGCCTTGGTGGCTTAGTAGTCAGGTTGTCAGTCATCTACTATTAATCACATGGTCTGATTATGCTGAGGATGTCGGTTCAATTCCCACTGCAGGCAGGGTAAACTCTAATCCAGTCTTGATTGACAATGATTGCCAATTTTCCTACTGAAGGTTCGAGGATTATATCCGCGGGTACTCCGGCTTTCTCCCCCAATAAAAACTTGCTGTGATGATATAGCTGCAAAATTGCTGAAAGTGGCATTAAACTTCCTTCAGACAAACAAACAAACTCAGCTCTGTAGTTTCTGAAAAGAAGGCATTGCAAACATTTTACAATTACAATAGGTCTTGATTTGGTAGCCATTTTTAATTTCCAATCAGTATAAAACCAAACTTGAAGAGTACCATCTTATAAATGTTCGTATAGAGCTTTGCCTCAATCATCCTTGCAGTTTCTGGAAAGAAGGCATTTGAACTTGTTTTAAACCAGTCTTGCATTAGTCACAATTTTTAATCGCTGATGAGAATTATAACCAGAGGCTCTTAAGAGCCTGTATCGCTCACCTGATTTTAAAGGCAATGAAGATGGCATTTCCCTGATGTTAAAGTAAGTCCTGTAATTTTCAATAAACTTTAAATAGGACCATCCAAACAATATTACTAGAAAGCTTTGTTTCAGTGGTTAACCAGTTGTATAGAGATTTTTTTTATTTGCCCATAGAATCCTATGTTAAACTAAGTCCTGCGGGGGAGTTGGCCATTTTGAATTTCCAATTGCCTTAAAAAACATAAACTTTATAAAGGACCATCCAAACAATATTGCTAGTAAGTTTTTGTTTCCATTGATTAACCGGTTTCGGAGAAGAAGCCTTTAAAAACTTTTTCCCATAGGGTGGTATGTTAAACAAAGTCCTGCGGTAGCGGCCATTTTGAATTTCCAATTGCCATAAAAAACATAAACTTTATAGAGGACCATCCAAACAATATTGCTAGTAAGTTTTTGTTTCCATTGATTAACCGGTTTCAGAGAAGAAGCCTTTAAAAACTTTTTCCCATAGAGTCCTATGTTAAACTAAGTCCTGCGGTAATGGCCATTTTGAATTTCCATTTGGCATAAAAATCATAAACTTTATAAAGGACCACCCAAACAATATTGCTAGTAAGTTTTGTTTTGATTGGTTAACCGGTTTCAGAGAAGCCCTTTTTAACATTTTTCCCATAGGGTCCAATGTTAAACTAAGTCCTGCGGTGGTGGCCATTTTGAATATCAGATTGGGATAAAAATCATTAACTTTATAGAGGACCATCCAAACAATATTGCTAGTAAGTTTTGTTTCCATTGGTTGGCCGGTTTCAGAAAAGAAGCCTTTCAAACTTTTTCCCATAGGGTCCTATGTTAAATTAAGTCCTGCGGTGGCAGCCATTTTGAATTTCCAATTGCCATAAAAAACACAAACTTTATAGAGGACCATCCAAACAATATTGCTAGTAAGTTTTGTTTTGATTGGTTAACCGGTTTCAGAGAAGAAGCCTTTTTTAACATTTTTCCCATAGGGTCCAATGTTAAACTAAGTCCTGCGGTGGCGGCCATTTTGAATATCAGATTGGGATAAAAAACATTAACTTTATAGAGGACCATCCAAACAATATTGCTAGTAAGTTTTGTTTCCATTGGTTGGCCGGTTTCAGAAAAGAAGCCTTTCAAACTTTTTCCCATAGGGTCCTTTGTTAAATTAAGTCCTGCGGTGGCAGCCATTTTGAATTTCCAATTGCCATAAAAAACACTAACTTTATAGAGGACCATCCAAACAATATTACTAGTAAGTTTTGTTTTGATTGGTTAACCGGTTTCAGAGAAGAAGCCCTTTTAAACATTTTTCCCATAGGGTCCAATGTTAAACTAAGTCCTGCGGTGGCGGCCATTTTGAATATCAGATTGGGATAAAAAACATTAACTTTATAGAGGACCATCCAAACAATATTGCTAGTAAGTTTTTGTTTCCATTGATTAACGGGTTTCAGAGAAGAAGCCTTTTAAAAGTTTTTCCCATAGGGTTCTATGTTAAACTAAGTCCTGCAGTGGCGGCCATTTTGAATTTCCAATTCCCATCTTAAACACAAACTTTATAGAGGACCATCTAAACAATATTGCTAGTAAGTTTTGTTTTGATTGGTTAAACGGTTTCAGAGAAGAAGCCCTTTTTAACTTTTTTCCCATAGGGTCCTATGTTAAACTAAGTCTTGAGGTGGCGGCCATATTGGTTTACCAATCAAAATAAAAAACACAAACTTTCTAAAGGTCCATCCAATGAACATTATGGCCAAGTTTGGTTTCAATTGGCCAAGTGGTTTCAGAGAAGAAGATTAAAATGTAAAAAGTTTACAGACGCCGCCGACGACGATGACGACGACGACGACGCCGACGACGGACGCAAAGTGATAACAATAGCTCACATGACCCTTTGGGTCAGGTGAGCTAAAAAACTGTTGTAGCAACCTCCTAAAGAATAATGTAACCCGTTTAAATTTGAAATGGCTTTGAGATAGAAAGCTATTTAAACATTTTTACCTTTTAAGCTATTTTCAACACCTGGTGTCTGTTGTCATTGGTGGCTGTAAACTTTTTCCAATTTCTATCTTCATATCTAAAACCACTTGGCCAATTTGAACCAAATTTAGCAAGGATGTGTATTGGGGTCATACTTAACAATATTCAAGTTTTTTTGTGCTGATTAATTATTCAACATGCTGCCAAGTCTTCTTCCTACAAACTGCTTGGCGGACTGATTTGAAATATTGCAGAATGTCCCTTAGTTATTTCTCTACAAAGTAAGGACTTATAGGACCCTATGTGAAAACATGCCAACCTTCTTTGAAACCATTTCACTCAATTTAACCAAATTAAGCAGCAATGAAGCTTGGATAGCTATCAAATTACTTTGAGTTTCTCCAGCCTTTGAAACTTCAACATGGCTGACATGATCATTAATACATTCTGATTGGCTGAATTTCCAAAACTTCTTTACAAACTGGCTGGCAGATTGATTGGAAATATTTCAGAAATGTACTATAGTTGGTTCTGTACAAAGTTTGCATTTTTTGTGCCAATCTAAAATCCATGATGGCCACCACCATGGAACACAGCTCAACCTAGCACACTTAGGGAAAAGCATGCACACATTTTGTTGTGGTATAGTAGAAAAGTACTTAGGATGGTCCTTTCCTAATTTTGAGATTTTTTTGTGTTGATTGAAAATCCAACATGGCTGCCTGCATAGTTGAACATATCCTTAACAATAAAAAATATTCAAATGTTTCCTTTGAAATTATTCCACATATTTATACAAAATTAAGCATAAATGAAGCAGTTGATGGTTCTTGTATAAATTTTGAGTCAATTGAAAATACAACATGGCTGCCGGGCCATTAATTGGATTATTTTGAAATTTAAAATTGTTTCCGACATACTGCTTAACAGATTGATTTCTAATAATGCAGTATTGTACCTTATATGGTCCTTTTCAAAGTTTCAATTTTAAGGGCAGATGAAATATCCAACATGGCTGCCACTATGAAACATCATTTATTATTGTACAGTATAGGTGAAACAAACATACAGATTCTTCTCAGGAAGTATTCCAACCATTGAACCAAAATTAATGTGATTATCTGAAATTTCAAAATTGTTTCCAACAAACTGCTTAGCAAATTGCAGTAATGTACCTTATATGGTCCTCTTCAAAGATTCAATTAAAAATCCAACATACCAGCCACAATGAATTTATTGTTGGAAAGTATAGGTAAAGCATTCAAATAGTGTTTAAAACATAGATTCAAAATTAAGTAGGAATTGAGCAAGGATTATTTTGAGTGTTTCGAGTCCAAATTCAACATGGCTGCCAAAGCTGCTAATGAGTTCTATTTAATGGAAATTTCAAAAGTTATTGTCTGAAAAACTGCTCATCAAAAAGAACTGTGATGTTGTATAAATATACATCAGATGTTCTCCTTCAATTTTGAGTGACTTTTGCAGATCCTAAATCCAAGATGGCCAATACAGTGGCACATATCCTAAAATACGACCGTAAGGGAAAATATATAAGAGCTGCTTCTTCTCTTTAACTGTCCTACACATTAAAACCAAATCATGTATAAATGAAGCGAAGATATATTTTAAGTATTTTTGCTGCCGATTGGAAATTCAACACAACATGGCAACAAATATAGAAAACAATCTTCTCAAAAACAGTCTTATCTAACCATTTAATATCTAAATTTGCCAGAAAAGCAGCACCTTCTTAAAAGGTTTTTGGTAAATAAGGTTAGTGTTTAATTTTCTGGGTGAAATAAATAACACTTTGTAGGCAACAATGCAATAAACAGTGTTGCCAAGTTTGGTTAAAGATGTTAAAAGGACTCATTTAAACATTTTTCCCACAGAGCCTCAGTCGGACGTTAATCTTGGTACTGCAGTGGAAGGCACAACAAATTTTGATCGGAATAAAAACATACACTTGTAGAGGACAATTCAGTTAAACAATATTGCAAATTTTGGTTTCAACTGCTTAATATTTTGAGGAAAAATTATATAGTGATCATGATGGTCATCCGTCTGTCCGTCCGTTACACTTTCTCTTATCCTCCTACACCACTGAATGGAATTTGATGAAACTTACACAGAATTTTTGTCACATAGTGCCATTGTGCAGGAGATATTTAACATTTTGATCGGAATGATATTTGGGGTTTCCCATAGAAAAACATGGACTTTGTCATTGACCTAATGGGGTCCCTATCTCTTATGTGCAACTCTTCATACACCAATGAATGAAATTTAATGAAACTTACACGGAATCCTTGTCACATAGTGCCATTTTGCAGGAGATATTAAACATTTTGATCGGAATGATATTTGGGGTTTCCCATAGAAAAACATGGACTTTGTCATTGTCCTAAGGGGGTCCTCATCTCTTATGTGCAACTCCTCCTACACCACTGAATGGAATTTGATGAAACTTACAAAAGAATCCATGTCACATAGTGCCATTGTGCAGGAAATATTTAACATTTTGATCGGAATGATATTTGGGGTTTCCCATAGAAAAACATGGACTTTGTCATTGACATAATGGGGTTCCTATCTCTTATGTGCAACTCCTCCTACACCACTGAATGGAATTTAATGAAACTTACACAGAATCCTTGTCACATAGTGCAATTGTGCAGGAGATATTTAACATTTTGATCAGAATGATATTTGGGGTTTCCCATAGAAAAACATCGACTTTGTCATTGACATAGGGGATGCCATTCTTTGGGGGATGGGGGAGGGTTACATGTTTTATCTGCAACTCCGCCTTCACGTTTAACTAGATAAAGTTTCAAGTTCATACATGTAATTAAGAACACCTGAATTTTCTAAGTAATTGTGAGCGGGGGGTATCAATGGTAAGCATTGCTCACAGGTTTTTTTACTCTGGTTAAACTTGTAATCCATAGGTGTCTATGTTTAAAGATGTCTTGTAGTATAAACCATTTTTAATTATTGATAAGAATTAAAAAAAAAATAAGAAGGCCATATACATGTAGTTAACATTCTAATACAGTAATGATTTCAACACCATAGTATTTTGATCAGAAATACCTCCATAAATATGTTGAGAAGTGATATTCAACTGTGCCACATATTTCAAAAATTAGAGTCTCATAGGCGGGTGTCCTTGACTCCAATCTTATTTGACAAGGATTGCCAATTTTCCTACAGAAGGGCAGTGTTTTTTCTCCGATTACTTTTGCTTCCTCTGCCAATAAAAGTTGTACAACGTGATTTAGCTTAAAAATTTCTGAAAAGTGGCATTAAAATACCATTAAAACAAACAAACAAACACTTTCCTATTATACTAAAGTCTTGGGGACAAACAACTTATACAGAGAAAACTATACATAAGTTATTTATAAACTTCCTTTTGTCATCCTGCTAGTATGTTCAAGACAAACAACATGACACTAGATATCAGTGAGACGATATCCATCTCTGTGAGACTCGCCAACCTTAAGATCAAGGTCAGAGGTCATATACCATGGTATGTGACATATCGCCTTCATATTATATACCTACATGATAATATCAAAGCCTACCTCAAAAGATAAAAAAGTTATAGCTCGGACACCATTAGTTTGGGACACGAATGACCTACAGACTGATCACTATAGGGCTTCCGCCACTAAGTGGTGATGCCCATATGAATAATCTATGGTAATTACGGCCCACAAAAATAACAAGGACATTCTATAAAAACGTGTATTGTTCATTTCAGGTAAGGGTATTAATTTATAAGGATATTTCATTTACTGTCAACTTATAAATAAACATCAACAATCCAATTTGTATAATACAATAACATTCTTTTGTAATTGATTGCGAATAGAACATTCATTGTTTTGGATATCAAAAGCACAAACACAAAGTTTACATACAAGTTTTAACCATGTATCACTATGGACAACTGATAGAGATCCATGTCTTCCAATTATACTAAAGTATTGTTACAAAAATTATAAATTGATAAGGTGAAAATACACATCAATATTGCAGTCATCTACCTATATTTAGCAGTTTTATTGTTATTAAGAGAACCATTTTACACTTTTTTGAAAAAACAATAATATGCAAGTCTTGAAATACCTACCATAATCTGGCCATGTCATTTTGGTTCAGTGCCAAATACCAATATCGATAATATGCTGTATTACTGTATATAGGTAATACATTCATACATTTTATTGGTTAACAACCAATAATCTGACAAAGAAATACAAGTGGTCCAATTTCCTGTACTGCTAGCTATTGGTCAATATAAGAAAATCAGACCAGACAATAATGGGAAGTTGGAAAAAGTCTTGAAACAGTTTTCTCAATGCATTAAACACAATAGCAAATAAAACTGATGGCAATACATTGAAATTTGAACAGCACACAGACCTTAGTATGTGTCACCACCATTGGACAGTTGGAATTTTCGTGGCATTGCTGTCTATTGTGTATTATTGCATGAATAGAATTTTGCATGTTTTTGAACGGTCTAAAAACAACTTTCTGGTCACAATACATCCCAACAGTACTAAAATAAAGTCTTCTGTATTGGCCAAGTTATTAGTCCTCAGACAACAGGAAGAACCACCCAATAATACTATATTATGGTTAAATAATAGGAATTTTGCATATTGTATAAGACCGGAAATGACCAACCTGTATTTGAACACCCCAGTCCGATAACTCCATCTCGTGCTCTTTACCTCTGGTCGAGTCTTTATTTATTTTTTGTTTCAAAATTAATAAATTTTTATTATACCCCCCGCAAACTTGTTTTTTTTGGGGGGGGGGGGGGGGGGGGGTATATAGAAATCACCATGTCTGTCCACATCCCTTGTAAGCGCATCTTCTAAACCGCTTGATGAAATTTATTGTAACTTGGCATAAAGGAAGTACATTATATGTAGATGTGCATAAAGGATTTTTATTGACCTCAGATATCATTAAGTGGAGATAATTGGACTTGAAAAAAAAAGGGGGGGGGGGGGGATGATACCCGAGCCGATATGGATTAGCCCATATATTAATCTATAATTGTTCAATCTGATAACATTAATAATATTTCTACTGATTTCTTGGTACCATATTTTTTGACATAATTATTCAACTTTCCAAGTTGTAGTAATGTAGCTATTGTTACATGACTGTATTAGAAAAAATAATGTGTTGGGATGCAAACACAGAAGTCACCCAAAATCCACATGGATAGTATTGCGTTCCATTCAGAACGTTAAAATGTACCTACACTTCAAATTTCATTACGATCGGATGTTGAAAATTTGACGCGTTTGTTACATGACAATATTACATAATTTCAAATTGATGGCCAAATAACATAGCTGTGATAAAATGTGAAGGTATAGTCTTTTACTACAGTTTATAATAAACAAAGCTGTTATAATTTTATTTTACTAGTTAATATAACTTAACAATAACATTGCTTTGTGTTCTAAGTGCTTTTTATGAAACTGGTACTTTATTTTATCCTGTTCGACAGGGATTTTTTGTCAGTTGTCTAAAACTAATATTTTCTCGTTTTCATGAATATGTAATGTCCAATTTTGATTGGTCTCTTGTACTTCTAGCAATGGGGTTACAATTAATAAAAAAGACATAACATAGATTCAGTTAATAAATATGCAGTTTGCATGAAGAACGTAAACAATGAATTTTCATCGAGTCAGTTGACTAATTGCAACACCTGCATGCCTTTATCTAAGGAAAAGATGTAGGTAGCTCTTTCTGTAAAAACTTGCAGTGGTAAATTATATCTATTATTATTGGTGTGCAAAATATACATGACTTCAAGGTCGTCATAGCGATGTTGACATATATAGTTTTTGTACATTCAAAATTGAAGAGTAGTATACAAATAGGAGTTTCCATTGTCTAATAAAATTTAAAGAAGAAAATATCTACGAGTGTGCCCACTGTCGGTAAGTGGTAGAAAAGCGAGAAAATGCCTGATGTGGGTTTCTGATGATGATAGTATGTAAATAAAATGACACACACTAGTTAAATATTATAAAGTAGACTAGTAATAAATAAGATCACAGTAAATGAGTTTTGGGCCAGTAATGGGAAAAGAAAATTTCCAATAGATTCATGTAATTTTTTTTTACACACTGCTTATATTAAAAAATAGTTATTTCTTTCTTGTCAAACCACTTAAGGAGAAAATTGATGGTTTGTTTCTCTCTCGCTCCTGTAACATCTTTGCTTTCTTTTCTTGTTCCTCCTAAAATAAAAATAAATAAATGAAAAAAATCAGCAAAACCAATGGATGCTCCCCAAAGTATAATAAAAGAGGAGTTAGCGGACAGTGCATTCTACTAGCTTTTAGGAGTGCACAATACATGTATATTGCAAATATACAACTTATTGTGATATTGATTACACCTATATCACATAAAGGTATGTTTTTCAAACATTGCAGTATATTGGGATTTGAATTAGCTAAATAATTTTCAAGTAAATATTACACAAACAAATAAAAAGTAAATAAACAACAAAGTTATGGGCCAGCCACAGATTTGCTTCAGGGCCTCGGTGGCCGAGTGGTCAAGGTAGATCGTCTACTATTGATCACGTGGTCTGTAAACACTGAGATTGCGGGTTCGATTCTCACTGCAGGCAGAGTGTACTTGACTCCAATCTTAATTGACAAGGATTGCCAGTTTTCCTACTGCAGGTCGGGGGTTCTCTCCGGGTACATTCGCTTCCTCCCCCAATAAAAACTGGACGCCATGAAATAGCTGAAAAATTGCTGAAAGTGGCGTTAAAACACCATTCAAACAAACAAAACAGATTTGCTTCAATGCTGCAAGGTGACTTTGAACTTTAAGGTAGCAATCCCATCATTGCATGTGACAAGGTGACTTTGAACTTCAAGGTAGCAATCCCATCATTGCATGTGACAAGGTGACTTTGAACTTCAAGGTAGCAATCCCATCATTGCATGTGACAAGGTGACTTTGAACTTCAAGGTAGCAATCCCAACATTGCATATGACAAGGTGACTTTGAACTTCAAGGTAGCAATCCCAACATTGCATGTGACAAGGTGACTTTGAACTTCAAGGTAGCAATCCCAACATTGCGTGTGACAAGGTGTCTTAATGTGATAATCACATATAATTTTGAAATCTTTATTAAACAGGTAAATTAGGTTATTGGACTGACAAAAAATGTTGGATGAAGTGACTGTGCTCTGCCAAATTTTATTTTGAGAGCATAAAAGCAATTTGTATACACTTGTGCTAATACAAATAGACTGAAAAATTGAGCAATCACTTTTTGTGTATTTCAATTTAATTCAAAGTTATGTATACAAGTTACAGGAAATTTCTTATAACTGAATAATACTATATTATTAGATCCAATAAGTGCAAATTGACTATCTTTTCACTCCTAAAGGCTTTAATACATCTGAGCAAGATTTGAGTGATATCACAATTTTTCAGTTTACTGATGGACACTGAACTGGAATGCCAGATTAAAGAACTCGAAATTGTAAACCCTGTCATATCAATGAAGAAAAAACACAAGAAATCTCTGACAGTTTTACCTGTAATTTTCTCTGATTATCTTTAAATGCTTCCAAAGGATCATCAAACTGTTTATAATAGTCCAATACTTCTCTTACATCTGAAACTTTACTTGCAGCTACAGCTGAAAATGAACCAAATAATGATATTCAATGATACCATAAACACTAAATATCTAGCTGAAACACAAATATTCCAAAGGTCAATTAAGAGTCTTTCCACTTTGAGTTTAAAAAGAACTTGTATCCATTAAATGACCTTGAAATTAATCTCTACAAAATTAAATAATAATTTTCTTGAGAGACTAACTATTGTAAAGGAAAAACTAGTTAGTTGCCTGTAAAACTAAGAACATAGATCATAGTAACTTTAACCTTGATCTCTTTGTATTCTGAATGAACTATTACATAATATAAACATATTAAAAGAAATGCTCATCTGAAGTCATAAAATAATCGATTTATGGTGTTAAATAAACTTGACCATGGCATGGGCCCTTTAATAATTGCTTATATCATTAATGAAGAGGAGGAGCAAATACTATGAAATATGAACAAGTTAAAAAAATTATGAATTGTCCTTAACCCATGACCTTGTAGAGGGTACACTGACCAACAGCCAAGACCACAAGTAAACATATCTTGAACACTTAGATATGGTTATTTACAATACACTTTAAAGAACCATTAAAAATACCAGACACTTGAAGACTTTAAAAAATTTGGTCAAGAATTTAGTCCTGTACCTCTTATGGGGAATAGATCTGCACTCAACATATTGCCAAAATTGGAATGTGACCTTGACCATTGTGATGACAATACTGTAGACCACACTCACTTCTGGTTCATAAGTGCATTGGTACTTGCAATAAAAATACTTCACATAACATGATCTCATGATGGATCAAGGACCATAATGAATCAATATTAATAGAGTCTTTGACAGCTTCAAAGATTACTTGCACTAGAGGTTTTGTGTGTACAGGTAAATAACACCATAAAGAGAAAGGATTCGGGAGTGCCAGGGTGCTAAATCAGTCAACAGTATGTGCAACATGTCTTCAAGACATGTCGGGAAACAAAAACATTGCAGTGAAAAACAATGATTGGCAGAAAAAAAAATAAACTGAATAACAACATATCTTAGTGTTAAAAAAGCTGCGGACAGCAAACAGGAATGGAATTGTCTCAATTCTGATGCACATTGCAAATTGGTGATCTCATGCAATCCCACATTCAGGCTGGTTGATCTCTTTATTTAATTAGAATTTTGATTTTAATACCAGTTTTAACCTTCAGATCTAACTCAAGGCGCAAGATGTCCTTAAACATGTTTTCATTTTACTATACTAATCAGTCAACAGTACAACATATCTTCAAGGCATGTTGCGAATGAAAAACTATGATTGGCAGAAAAACAAAGTCGATCTAGAGATCGCTGATACCCCCGCTTTTGTGAAAATTTCTATCGTTTTTCGTGGATTGTGACCTTGAAATTGGATGGATTTCCACCAAAATCAATAGGCTTCTTACCAACAAAATATATAAGAATTTTTTACAGTTTCATTAAAATTGGATGAAAACTTTTCGAGTTATTTTCTGGAAACAACGTTTTGTAAAAATTTCAAACATTTTTCGTGGACTGTGACCTTGAAATTTGACAGATTTCCCCCAAAATCGATAGGCTTCTTACCAACCTGATATATAACAATATCCCAAAGTTTCATTCAAATCACATGCAAACTTTTTGAGTTATCATCCGGAAACAACTTTTTTGTAAAAATTTCTAACTTTTTTGTGGACTGCGACCTTGAAATTTGATGGATTTCCCCCAAAATCAAAAGGCTTTTTACCAACCTGATATATAACAATATCCCAAAGTTTCATTCAAATCGAATGCACACTTTTTGAGTTATTGTCCGGAAACAACTTTTATGTTAAAATTTCTAACGTTTTTCGTGAACTGTGACCTTGAAATTTGACAGATTTCCCTAAATATCGATAGGCTTCTTACCAACCTGATATATGACAATATCCCAAAGTTTCATTCAAATCGGATGTAAACTTTTTGAATTATTGTCCGGAAACAACTTTTTTGTTAAAATTTCTAACGTTTTTCGTGGACTGTGACCTTGAAATTTGACAGATTTCCCCCAAAATCGATAGGCTTCTTACCAACCTGATATATAACAATATCCCAAAGTTTCATTCAAATCGGATGTTAACTTTTTGAATTATTGTCCGGAAACAACTTTTTTGTTAAAATTTCTAACGTTTTTCGTGGACTGTGACCTTGAAATTTGACAGATTTCCCCCAAAATCGATAGGCTTCTTACCAACCTGATATATAACAATATCCCAAAGTTTCATTCAAATCGGATGTTAACTTTTTGAGTTATTGTCCGGAAACAACTTTTTTGTTAAAATTTCTAACGTTTTTCGTGGACTGTGACCTTGAAATTTGACGGATTTCCCCCAAAATCAATATGCTTCTTACCAACCTGATATATAACAATATCCCAAAGTTTCATTCAAATCGGATGTAAACTTTTTGAATTATCATCCGGAAACCAAATGTGGACGGACGGACGGACATGAGGACCACTATATACCCCCGACTCTGTCGAGCGGGGGTATAAAAAATTAACTGAAGAATAATAACACATCTTAGTGTTAAAACACCTGCAGACAGCAAACGGGCTTTGAATTGTATCAATTCTGATGCACATGCTACAGTAAATTGGGGATTTTGTGCTATCTGACATTCATTATGCCTGATCTCTAATTATTCCAGTTAGAAATCTTATTCTCATAAGAGTTAAATGTTCAGAATGTTCAAAGCATAAGATGTCCTTAAACAAGTTTTCATTTTACTATACTGATCTATACTGCAGACAACTTAGTCAAAAGGGTCTGAAACACAATCTAGACTGAAAAAGCCAAGCCTTAAACTATTGTTGTCAAAGGTACTAATTATAATGGTACAACAAACATTGTTTACTTTAATTATTGGCAATGAAACAATTTAACTTGATTAATTAAACAATACTATGTCTCCCCTGCTAATAAGTAAATAACAACAAACAAAATGGTAGTCAATGGAGAAATTAAAACAATGCCATTAACTGTGACGCATATGTTGAATCTAAATGCAGTGGCATTATTTTATCTTATAATAATCTTCAGACAAACAATTCAGAAATCCATAATTGGTTGGCATGGACCGTGTTACTATGTAAAACAAAGTATCTACCTTGGCATGTTGATTTCTAGGAAGCAGTTACACCAAACAACTAATAAATATCAATGGGCAAAAAATATATTACGCAATTTACTGTATGTTGATTTCTGTTTTATCTAGAAATATTGTAGAATAAAATGCATTATCTTGTCAACTCCTGTGGTTTTGATAATTATAGCATTGAAACACTGTGCATGTTGCACCTTTATTATTACAGGTAAAGATCATTAAACAAATATCAAATACAATTTACCTTTTCAAATTTAACAGACAACTGCTTGAAAAATAATTATTATGATTAAATGTCAAGTTTAAAAGTACAGGTTGTATGAAGGAGTATTTTACTGTATTATTTCATTTCATCTGAGAAATACAATGACTTTGAAAGTCATTTTCTCTTTCTTTTTTGCAATTTAGATTTTTTTTTCATTTCCATGGAGACAAACATTTAAACTTTAAAAGCCAACAGTAATAGCAGAATACTGATTGATAAAAAATCACTTAAAATAAACCTTACTTTACTGTCAGTTTTTTTCTTTTAAAGGATTAATTTAACTTTTTATACAGCCAAAACTGTAGTTCAGAAAATTGTTTCTATTTTTTTTTTTTTTAAATTCTGAAGAAATTACATGAATTGATATTAAAAGCTACAGTAAAACAAATATTAACCAAAGACTCCATTACTCAGTACAGGGGTTAACTCCACCAATGTTTACATTTTAAAGTCTGTTTGTTTGAAGTATTATGCTACCTTTAGCATTCATGGCATCCAGTTTTTATTGGGAAAGAAACTGAAGTACCTGGGAAGACCTTTGCCATTTCAAAGCAGATCTAGACTTTTCTTTAATACTGGTCCTCCTATTAATAATATCTCAGTTATCTATTAACATTTGATTTATAGATAGAAGATGCAGAGGTGGATCCAGAGAATTAAAGAGAATTATTTGGTTTCTTGGCCCTAAGGACTAGAGTTAAATCTAACTAGATATTAAAAGCAATGGATAAAGTTATCTTATTAAATAGGTTAAGTAAAGGGTTGAGAAATTAAGGCTCTTAAAAAGAAGATGAAGAAAATGAAAATAAATTGGTCAAATTTGGTCAATATTTACTTAATACATGTAGCCAATAAGAGTCAATGCCATAGTCAAAGTACTACTTGAACAAAGTTTGTTTGTTTTTTTGTTTGATTGGTGTTTTAACGCCACTTTCAGCAATTTTTCAGCTATTTCATGGCGTCCAGTTTTTATTGGGGGAGGAAGCCGGAGTACCCGGAGAGAACCCCCAACCTGCGGTAGGAAAACTGGCAATCCTTGTCAATTAAGATTGGAGTCGAGTACACCTTGCCTGCAGTGTATGAACAAAGTAGTTCTACTTTTACTTACTTTGGATATGATTTGTATATCTAAAAGAATGAATCTAAAATTCAGTTGGTGTGATGTACAAATATTATAGAAGTAAAATGAATTCATAATAACTTCTTTCAATTAGGTAATTTGTGTATGAAACTTCACTAGCTCCTGTTTCCATCAAGATGACAACAAAAACAATCTAATCGTATTAAAATTAAATCTTTCACTAAGTTCCCCCTTTATTTATTGTTGATGTGACTAAAACTAGCTTCATTTGACATGTCATTTGTAAACTTTACAAAACAATCAAATGGTTTGCTGTTTGGATATTTTAGAGAGATAAAAAAAAATTGTTTCTTGAAAAAATAGCGTTGCCACTAAGGTAGATTCATTATTACAGAAAACACAATAATGGCCAACTATGATAAGTGAAGTTTTTTTCTAGGGAAATTATTCTGATATAAAATTGTAGCAGTTATCCAAACCTAGAAAAAAAATTTATCGGCATACGATGAGTAAGCTTTTTTTTCTAGCCAAATAAGCTTTCGTTTGAATGTCATAAAAAAGTTAAATGTGCCATAATTATACAATAGTTATAATATCTGGACTGTAAAAGGGAGAGTGTATTGCCCTAGCCAAAGGCATTCGTATTATTTTATTTGTATGTTGGTGTTGTATGATAGGAATGCAGCCTCATGATATACCATTCTTGGGTACATTTTTAATGTAATAAAAATATAATGTACTGTATTGCAATAGGTCATGACAATGAAACATGTAATTAACATGATGATGATGTCATTATTAAAAAGGAGTTCCTTATTTAGCATTTATTATTACATTTCGTAATTTTAGTTTCCATTTAAACAATGTATCTTTCACTAACCCATATTTTATGTTATTCAATAATATATAAAACATTTTGTATAAAAATAATGTGACTGAAAAATTTGAATAAAAAAGGATATTCACTAAAAATAAAATGGTTATTCACCGCGGGAAAATGCATGCGATTGTTATTTATAGAATCCCGGTTATTCCCTTTTTTAAATAACAATCGCATCCATTTTCCCGCGGTGAATAACCATTTTATTTTTAGTGAATATCCTTTTTTATTGAATAAAACAATAACTGTCTTTTGATTTGGTAAATGTGTGGAGTTATTGACTTTTGAAAAAACTCTTTGTTATTCACCTCGCCCGCTGGGCTCGGTGAATAACAGTTTTTTCAAAAGTCAATAACTCCACACATTTACCTCATCAAAAGACAGTAATTGTATAATATTGCACGATTGTGACGTTTTAACTATAAGTGATATTGCACGGCTGGCCATTTTGGTACAAGAATGACATCTAAAAATTGATGAGCCATGCAATATCACTAGTAATCAAAGATTAGCCATGCAATATCACTTGTAATCAAAACGTCAGTCATGCAATATTACAATACATGTATGTTAATGTTTTTAAAATATTCACTTAAAATTGTTTTCTGCAGCAAAATATTGACAAAATTTAACACTAAAAATCATATAGTAACCATGATAACAAAATGCATGATTATAAATTCTTGTGTATAAAACAAATTATTAAGGAGATGGTAAAATGTACAGTGAAATGAAATAAAACAATTATGGCAGCTCAGTGCATGCGATATGTTTTATGTAGTAAATTGAAAATATATGGGTTTGATAAAAATAGTATTGCACTTTTCAAATCATATCTTCATGGCAGAACACAGCAAGTCCAAATTGGAAATACCAAATCAGATCAACTTCCAATAAATTTTGGTGTACCTCAGGGTTCCATACTAGGCCCTCTTTTATTCATAATATATATAAATGATCTCCCTTTATATATTAAAAATTGTCAAACTGACATGTATGCTGATGATTCCACTATACACACATCAGGTTCAAATATCAAAGAGCTACAGGTTAAAATACAACAAGATTTAAATTGTGTAGAACAATGGTGTCATGAAAATAACATGTTCATAAATTCAAATAAAACAAAATGTATGATAATTGGAACTAGACAAAAACTTTCCTCACAAGAGAATGAACTTTGCCTTACAATTTCTTCCAATAAACTACAAAATTCGACATGTGAAAAATTATTAGGAATCAAAGTAGACCAACAACTAAATTGGTCCAGTCAGGTAGACGTAGTCTGTTCCACAATTTCATCTAGAATTTATCTTCTTTCAAAAATCAAACAATATTTAAATCTTGAATTAAGAAAATTATTTTACAATGGATATATTCTACCCGTAATAGATTACTGTTGTATAATATGGGGCAGCTGTAATAATGAAGGACTAAACAGAATTTTAAAACTGCAAAAAAGAGCAGCACGACTTATTATGGATGCTGATCCATTAACACCTTCAGAACCTTTATTTAAATATCTTGGCTGGATGAAAATTGAAGAAAGAATTAAATATCACAAATGTCTACTTACTTTCAAATGCTTAAAAAATGAGGCTCCAGATTACCTCAATAAAAAATTTTCATATATTTCTGAAACGAACCCATATGCTCTTAGAAATGCCTTAAAAGGTAATCTCAATGTCCCTAAACCAAAAACTGAACAATTCAAAAAATCTTTTGTATATTCAGCCCCTTTGCTATGGAATAACTTACCACCTTCAGTGCGTGAATCTATTAGCACCAATGTATTCAAGACAAATATTAAAAACTACTTATTATATTCTTCAGACCATCAGGACAGTGTATAACTTTTCACCAATGTGTATGTTACTTTCTGTACACTTGTATATTTTCTGTATATGTAATGTTTATAATTGTCTCACAATTTGATCAATGTATGCTGTACTACATTATTTTCTTTGGTTTAATATGAGGGCCTCAGGGAAGATTAGTGTAGCTAACTGAGTTTACCCTCATAAAATAAAGTATTATTATTATTATTATTATTATTATTATTATGGAACACTTAAAAGGAATATCAACCTCGGCCGTTGGCCTCGGTCGATATGTCTTTTAAGTGTTCCATAAAACATGATATTGCATGTGGCATGTTTCTTGTGTATAAAACAAATTATTAAGGAGATGGTAAAATGTACAGTGAAATGAAATAAAACAATTATGGCAGCTCAGTGCATGCGATATCATGTTTTATGGAACACTTAAAAGGAATATCAACCTCGGCCGTTGGCCTCGGTCGATATGTCTTTTAAGTGTTCCATAAAACATGATATTGCATGTGGCCGAGGTTGATATTCCTTTTAAGTGTTCCATAAAACATGATATCGCATGCACTGAGCTGCCATAATTGTATAATATTAAATCCGATTCAAATTTATGACGAATAAATAATATTTTTATGGCAAAGTTATGGTACAAACTGGATTTTAAAAGCATTTGAAATTTATTCTGTTTGTGATTGTGCTGATTTGTAAATAACATTGATTATTATCCACAGTGGAACAGAAATAATTATCTAGAAAAAAAAAGCTTTATACAGAATTATGTAACTAAGTCTTAGGTTACTAAATGAGGCAGAATTATTGATTACCGTTTTTAAAAAAAGATATTTTGATTAAAGTGAAGTGTTATGAGCCATAGATTACATTTACAACTTCAAAGTTAAAGAATTAACTTTTCTCAAATGTGTCTCAAATTTGTAATTAGCAGACAATATATTGTTCTGTTTTCATTTTGTCAAACAACAATAACTAATACTAGAGCCTACAAACAATCTGTCCTTGTTCAACTATATGTGACAAAACAAAATTTAGAATAGTGAACCCCCAATATATATAAACCTTTAGACATTTGTAATTTGTCAAGTATTTTCATTTTTTAGTAAATGTGTTCTTCATTGACATCAAGTCTGTCAGATACACTATTAGTAAGAGACCAACCAAGGATAATCAATATCAAGTTTACATGTAGTTTAATTAGCCTAGTGCTTTCTGACGGAAAGTTTGAATTTAATCATTTTTTTTATTAAAAACAAACCTAGGGGGTAATTTTTTATATCACTAAACAATGTCAAAAATGAAATAAATTCTCCTTAAAATTACAACTGTTCAAATTATAGCTGGGTTATATGAAGCAGAATCAGCCAATTATTCTATTTTTTTTCAAATGGCTGCCATTTTTGGTTGTAGATTGATTGATTGATTAATAGTGTTTAATGCCTGAGCAGCAATATTCCAGCTATATTCAGGCGATGAACATGAAATGGATGATAAAATGAACATGAAATGATGATGAATGAAAATGGGACAAGGAAAAATAGGGGTAACAGATTTTAGATTGCCACTGGCAAATGGGAGGAGGGATAGGGTCGGGCAATTTAGCCTCCTGTAGCGGGATAGAAATCCCTACTCATAGCGAATACTACAGCAGCGTTCTTTAACGTGCGAGGAACATGGCATTTTCCCAACACGGTGCACTAATATGGTTTGCGGTCAGGTTTTCGGTATTATGGCCTGACAACCCCAGCTTGCCAGGGGTACCCTTTTGGTTGTAGAGCATGGTTACCAGATAAAATTTATGTAATGGACTTTCTAAGCTAGATTTACTAATAGAAAAATTGGTTTTGACAGGCTCAGTATTTTCAAAGGAGAGGATTAATAACAGAGAATTTAGACATGGTAAAATAAATCTGTTTTAACACTGGTAAATGTTCTTAATCAGGCGCAGATCCAAGGAAAGGCATACCAGGCATATGCCCCCCCACCCCCCCCCCCCCCTAAAAAAAATGATAAAAAAATTGAAGAATGTGTCCATGGGACACGGATGCCCCCGCTAAAGTAAGTCCCAAACAGGAAGTAGTTGTCCAACAGGTCTGAAAGTCGCTTAGGACGTACAACTTGTGATACTTAACCACCCTGCCAAATTTCAAATTGTTCTTGTGTACAGTTTCTGAGAAAAGCTTGACGGAAATTTTCATACTCATGTTAACACATTTTCATATCGGCCCAGTCGCAAACAGGAAGTAGTTGTCCAACAGGTCTGAAAGTTGCTTAGGACGTACAACTTGTGATACTGAACTACCCTGCCAAATTTCAAATTGTTCTGATGTACGGTTTCTGAGAAAAGCTTGACGGAAATTTTCATTCTCATGTTAACACATTTTCATATAGGCCAAGTCCCAAACAGGAAGTAGTTGTCCGACAGGTCTGAAAGTCGCTTAGGACGTACAACTTGTGATACTGAACCACCTTGTCAAATTTCAAATTGTTCTGATGTACGGTTTCTGAGAAAAGCTTGACGGAAATTTTCATACTCATGTTAGAACATTTTCATATCGGCCCAGTCGCAAACAGGAAGTAGTTGTCCGACAGGTCTGAAAGTCGCTTAGGACATACAACTTGTGATACTGAACCACCCTGCCAAATTTCAAATTGTTCTCGTGTACGGTTACTGAGAAAAGCTTGACGGAAATTTTCATACTTGTGTTAACACATTTTCATATCTGCCCAGTCCCAAACAGGAAGTAGTTGTCCGACAGGTCTGAAAGTCGCTTAGGACATACAACTTGTGATACTGAACAACCCTGCCGAATTTCAAATTGTTCTCATGTAGGGTTTCTGAGAAAAGCTTGAAGGAAATTTGTACATACAGACGGACGTATTTACGTACAAATGATGTCCCAAACAGGAAGTAGTTGTCCGACAGGTCTGAAATTCGCTTAGGACATACAACTTGTGATATTGAACCACTCTGCCAAATTTAAAATTGTTCTCATGTACGGTTTCTGAGAAAAGCTTGACGAAA
Organism: Limnoperna fortunei; assembly: GCA_944474755.1. NCBI lineage: Eukaryota > Metazoa > Mollusca > Bivalvia > Mytilida > Modiolidae > Limnoperna > Limnoperna fortunei. Next base: position 39,990,200 of record OX104113.1, read on the forward strand.
ATTTGTTCGGACGTACGGACGGACGGACATGAGTAAAACTTAATGCCCCCGACATGTCGTCGCGGGGCATAAAAAAAGAAAGAGAGAGAACGAGAAGGTTAAACAAAAGAAAAGGAAAAGGAGGATTGAGAAAACGAGTAAACACGTCGAATAAACGGGAGTTAATTCCCGGGGACACCTTCATTCCTTTATTCCTTTTTCGGTTTTCAACTGGAATTCATTACTTATGGTCATAGTTCAAAAATAAAGACAGCTAAAAGAAGGGGCAAAAGTAACAAAACGAGTCTAGAAAACTTTGTCTGGATGGCTACCAAATGCTAAGATTCCCAGAGCTTAAGGGGGGTTTCACGTTTTCAACTATTTAGAAATTATATATCTATTAATTTGACAAAATTAGATGACCATAACCTGTTGGGGTCTTTTTTTTTAAACTGCCCATATGCATGTGCATGACTACTAGTAATTGATTTTTAAATGATTCTGAAATAACATAACTAGAGGTGTAGAGAGCCTATATAACAACTTACAGCCAAAACAACAGTTGATAGTGAATGATTACTTGGAGTTTCAATCAGCCAAAACTGAGGAAATTTTATTGAAGACCTCCATGCATTATTCCATCAAAATTATGTTTTATATAGCCTTATTGTTTAAGATGAGAAGAATTCAGACAATCAAAACTATTGTTTGTAGCAGCCATCTTTAACATCCAATTAACATTAGAAATGAGAAAACTTCAGTCTATCCAATTCATAATTCCTATAAAATTACATTTCGCAAATACTGTCTAGTGTGGCAATTGTGGAAGATGAACCATCCTGAACTTGTTACAGGACCTCATCATTCTCACATAGTTCCATTTCATTTTCTTGTGTGGAAACGATTTTTTTTTAAAGAAAAACCTATGAGAACAATAATGTGATGGCCATCTTTCAAAGTCAACTTAAAATGAAAAGATAAAACTGTAAAGCACTCTGATACATCATTTGTACATTAGTCAAGTCAGGTAAAAAGAAGTTTTTCAACATTTTAGCTCATCAGTAACAAGTAATACTTGTAGTGGCTATATTGGATGTTTAAACAATATAAAGTAGGAAGACATTGTATAGGAGCTCCCATTGTAGTAAGATTATGATTTTTTAACTCGGCTAATCAGAAAACATAATTTTTTAGGTGGCCATCTTAAAATTTAAATCTTTCAAATGAGGCAAATGTACATGAAGACCATTGAAGATTTTGGCTAAGTTAGCTAATGAGTTTCAGAATAGAAGATTAAAATGTAAAAAGTTTACATTGTATAAGATGTGACAGCAATAGTTCAACCAACCTTTCAGTTAGGTAGGCTTAAAATTTAAAAATAATATTCGATGAATTGTCTTTCATGAATCTACCTATGTACAGTCCTTTTTACCAAGCATTAAGGTAATAATTGCGGAAGAAAGTTTCCATGACATATAGTGTACCATGTAATAAAATATCTGCAGTTTTCAGAAAAGAAATGTTATGAATTCAGCCAATCAGTAACAAGGACTGCCAATAGCGGCCATGTTTTTAGATGAATCACGATGAATGTAATGAATCACGATGAATGTAGTTATCAGTGAGATGGTATTTATCTCCACAGGCCCTGCTGACCTTGAGGTCAAGGTTTAAGGTCAAAGATCATCAAACATTGTATGTGACATATCACCTTGATAATATCTACCCACATACCAACTATTAAAAGCCAACCTCAAAAGATAAAAATGTTAATAGCCAAGACAGGATTACTTAAGGACAGACTGTTCACAATAGGGTGTCCACCACTAAGAGAAGGGGCCCTAATAAGGCATATTTGTAGAGGATCTTACAGGCACCATTCCTGCAAAATTTGGTTTAATTTGGGAAAGTAGTTTAGAGAAGAGTGAAATATGAAAGTTTATGGAAAGATAAGGGTCAAATGTGATGGTAATAGCTCCCCTCGACTGAAAGTCATATTAGCTAAACATCAAGGTTAAAAAAACATTAACTTGAATTAGACTGAAATCTACAGGTTTCTACATAACACAGTTTATCTATAGGACAACAGAAGCTCATGGGTCTTGTTTTCCTTTAAAATAGGGTCACATCCTTTTATTAATGGAAAAATATTCATATTTCTAGTATGCAGACAAATGGTTTAACTGTACTTGTGTCCTTTTAATTTTTAGCTCACCTGACCCGAAGGGTCATGTGAGCTATTGCCATCACTTGGCGTCCGTCGTCGTTCGTCGTCGTCGTTAACTTTTCTTCAAAAATCTTCTCCTCCAAAACCACTGAAGGGATTGCTTTGAAACTTTGCACACATCATCAGTAATATGCCCTCTACCAAGTTTGCCCTAATCATGGCCTCAGACCAACCAACATGGCCGCCATGGCTAAAAATAGAACAGAGGGGTCAAAATACAGTTTTTTGCTTATAGTTCAAAAAGTATAACAGATACAGGAAAACCGAAGGGACCTTCCTTCTTCAGCATCTTAAGCTCTACAAAACACTCCTCTGAGTCAAAGTTGTATGATGACTCCTTGTAGGAGTTATTGCCCTTTAATTGTCAAAATTGATGATTTTTGCCATTTTGGCCTCAAAATCTTGAAAATTATTAGAACTAGAGAAAAAGTTAGCAATGCTTAATTGTTCTGCTCTATGAGGGCTACAAAAATGACTTAGGGTCAAGATTGTATGATTAACCGTTTAAGAGTTATTCCCCTTGAACTGTTTTTTTTAATCAGTTTTAATTGATTTTTTAAAATCTTCTCTGAAACAACTGAAAGTACTGCTTTGAAACTTTGTACACATCATCTGTTAAATGTCCTCAACCAAGTTTGCACCAACCATGGCTGCAGATTAACCAACATGGCAACCATGGCTAAAAATAGGATTGGGGGGGGGGGGCGGTAAAATAGAGTTTTTGGCTTATATTTAAAAAAGTGTAACAGATACTGGAAAACCCAAGAGACATGCCTTCATGTGCATCAAAAGCTCTACGAAACACTCCATTGGGTTGAAGTTGTATGATGACTCCTTATAGGAGTTATTGCCCTTTAATTGTCGAAATTGATTATTTTTGACATTTTTGCCTCAAAATCTTGAAAATTATTAGAACTAGAGAAAAAGTTAGCATTGCTTAATTGTTCTGCTCTATGAGGGCTACAAAAATGACTTAGGGTCAAGATTGTCTGATGAACCGTTTAGGAATTATTCTCCTTGAACATTTTTTTAATCAAATTTACTTGATTTTAAAAAATCTTCTCCTCTTAAACCAATGAAAGTACTGCTTTGAAATCATGACACCTGACTACCTACATAGCTACGTTGGATTAAAATAGAAAAAATGAAAAAAGGGGGGTGCGTGGGGGTTCAGGTGAGCGATACAGGCTCCTGGCAGCCTCTACTTTGGTTTGGTTAACTCCTCAGTCTGGGACCATTATGTGAGAGTTCACAGTGCTCGACCCATAGAGATGCCCTCTTGCTGGTGGTTGTAAGGTCATAATAAGGGACCACTGTGTGTAACATTAGTGCCACACTCCTTACATGTTAAAAACCCCTTTTGTAGATGTAAATAAGAGTAGGCTCATTGTAGTTTTTACAAATTTTTCGTCCCAACCCATACTCCATACTCTACCAGTGGCTTTCAAAATGTTTGCCCTTTGATCTATCTTTCTCTGATTGATTTATTGTTCGTTAACTTTATCTTGTCCTGAATATAGCTGAAATACTGCTCTCTGGATGTAAAGCCAACATCCAATACAAATATTCCTCACAAATTAGGCTTAAAAGCACATATTGAACACATTGAATTCTGGTTATAGTAATACAGAAACAATCATTCTACTTATAAACATGCTGATAAAAATTTCATAATAAACAAGTTTAGGGTTGTTTTAGAATGTAACATTTTTCATTTCAATGTAAAACATTACATTGTATATTAAAGAAAAAGGTGTGGCTATGGGTACTAAATTTGCACCAACATATGCAACTTTGGTACTCTGATACCTTGAACATAAATTTCATAATTTTGAAAAATAGATATGGATCTGATTTCTCAGCTTATATTCTAGAAAACTCAAAAAGATTCTCAGTCGATTGCATTTTAATATGGAATTCGACATACAATGAATGTAACAATAGTTTTTTTGGAAATTGTAAATAATCTATATCCAATCATATAATTTACTATGGATGAAAACTGACAGTAATGAACCTATTTAAAGCAAAGCAAGACAAAAGAAGATTAAATATATAGCAGAAGACAGTCTAAACACTTGACAAAGCATGCTTTGATATTGAATAATGTAAATGTTGGACATTATTGTCGCCTGATCAGGAAGCAGTGAAAGTACTAGTGATATGATACATTATACAGATTTTTTCATGTCATTTCTTTGTTATGTCAGGTATCTATCTCAATCCAAATTATTCATGTAGGCCATACAGTTTTCTTACATTTAACATCATATATCTAACAATTAGAATAGAGTGTAAAATGAAAACATAGACAGACATAGAACTGGTAGAAAGCACCAGTATCTTCATGCATCGTTCTATGACAATGGTGAAAAATATACCAGCTGTTATCGAGCAAAATATACCAGCTGTTATCTAGCAAATATACCAGCTGTTATCTTGCAAAATTTACTAGCAGCAATTTAGCAAAGTTTACTAGCAGCAATCTAGCAAAATTTACTAGCAGCTATCTAGCAAAATTTACTGGCAGCTATATAGCAAAATTTACTAGCAGCTATCTAGCAAAATGTACTAGCATTGATCTAGCAAAGTATACCAGCACTTATCTTCTAAAATAAAACAGATGATATTTACAAAAATGTACCACAACTTATCAAGCAAAATATATCAGTATTAATCTAGACAAATGTACCAGCAGTTATCTACCAAAATAAACCAACACAATATACTACCAGTTATCTACCAAAATATATACAAGCTGCATTCTAGCAAAAGATACCAGCATTTATCTAGCAAATAAATACCAGCAGTTATCTAGTAAAATATACCAGCATTTATCTAGCAAAAATATACCAGCAGTATCTTACTATTTATCATCTGATTTCACTGCAGGAAAGCATGTTTATTCTGTCAGATAGTAATCATACAAACCCTGAAGAAAGTTGGCCAAGTCGATTAATGTTCTATCATCATCCTCTCCATCCCATCGTTTCAATTTAAAGGCATTCCTAGGATTTAGTGAATATGACTTTTCATTCCAGTCTATAAAAATTACTTTAGATAAATCTCTGTTTAGGCAACCAAGGTCCTGAAAGAAATAATGTATTTTATTTGAATTTTTGGCATTTGGAAAATACTTAAAAATACATGTATGCTTAAAAAATTTAAACCAGTATGAAAATAATTGAATGTTTAGCTGTATATGTAACAATCCAAATGGTGTCATTAATACTTAATAGCTAGTGCGAGTCATTGATTATCGATGTTTTGATTGCAAGTACAGTAGACTCCAAGAAATCGGATATCGGCCAATTGAATATATCAGCAAATGGGATACAAAACCATTTCCTATTCCTTCTATGTATTTTTTATCGGGAATAAGGATATCTGAACATTGGATATATCGGCGAATAGAAAAGAATATTCGCCCAAAATGTTGTCAATTTGTATAATAATCTGATTTTTTAATTTTATTTCAGGAGATCGTATCGACCGGACGTTTGGAATTTCATTCACATTCTTTTGTACTTCGTCACTTTCTGTTACCCTTTTTGAATTGTAATGTTTTACATGAATTGTATATTGTATTTATCAATAAAGTTTTTCAGAATGGTGTGTTTTATATCAATTAAATATTTATCTTTTGTTGTTGTTTATTTTATTTCCAATTGTGATAGCAGGAAGTCATTCGAACATATTTTCTGTAAGGTTTTTAAAAGTAAGATATAAGAGCATTTCGTACATTTTACTGTCTCTAAAAATGATAAAAAAATTTATTTTTTTTTTAACTTTTTATTTTTCTAATCAACATGTCATACATTATAACATATAATTATCTGATGTACAAACCAATGAAAAATACAACATCTCTAGAGAGATTATACTAATATGTATATTGGTTTTACACTGAGTATGTATGTATGTATCTTGTTGAGTTTTATTAAAAGTAAAAAAAAAAACGAAAAATAGATGCAAAAAAAAAAAAAAATTAAAATAATAATAGCACCGATAAAAAAAAAAAAATAATAATAACAAAAATACAAATGAATAAATAAACAACAAAAAAAAAAACAATGATAGTAATCATGTCATACTGGCTTATATGTCATCAATTATACAATATTTGTTGAGTTGTGGGTTGTATTTAAAAATCTATAGCAATTCCACAATTTATCAAAATTTTCTAAACACTTGTTTTTAACAGCTGTCATTTTTTCAATATTATACATATATTTTAGTTTTTCTTTCATTTCCAACACATTAAGATGTTTATTGAAGCATTTTTTATTATAAGTATATTGCTTCATCCAAAGAATAATATTGCTTTCTGGATCACCTCTACAACAATGTTTTATATTACCTAAGAGAAAATTATTTTTTGTAAAGGCTGTGCTTATACCATTTTGAAGGAGCCATTGATCAATTTCACTGATAAAATCTTGTACACATTCACATTCCCACAACAAATGTTCTATTGTTTCTATTTCATTTTTACAAAAAATCATAAATGAATAAAAGTTATTGGGTTAAATATAAATTTATATAAGATTATAATTTATCGTACAGTGAAAAAAAGATTAACCGATACTTGCAGTACGAGGAAATAAAAAACAAAATAATTTCTTTAATTTATCTTTATTCATTCGTGCGATCTGTTTTAATGAAAAAAAAACGTTTCTTTCTAACAAAGAAATATAACTTAAAAATAGAATGGTCCACACAGAAATTATTCAACGATCAAAGAAACAGATAAGTCATGTTTCACTGTAACCATAAAAATAATGTAAACAACAAAAATGGAGTTCTGAACAAAGAATACACATACATGTATCTTTGGGGAAAGAAGAACACAATAATGTCAAAATTCTTTATTATAACAAATAAACAATTAAAAACAATTTCATTTCATTTATTATCAAACACAAACATGGCAATACAACGTACAACTGTTGTAGGGGCACCAAAACTGGAACACGTGTTATTACGTCATCAAAATCAATACTTGACTTCTCGAAATGTCAAATCGAATATCCTGCCTAATCGGATATTTTTTCTTGACAAACTTGATATCCAATTACCCGAAGTCTACTGTACAAACAATAAAAAGTCAAAAATGTGATCTTGTTTGTTTCTTCGTCTTAGGTGATTAATGAAAGCTGATTGTTTAAGAAATATGTTAATTTGTCGGTCAAGTATTCATTGTAACAACAATATAAATAAACAATAATGCTGCACTTTTATTTATTACCAGCAATGGAAATAAATCAATCAACCAACATAATTGGTATTTCAAGAGAATATAAATTACATATTGGTGTGACTCTATGTCTTCTTCTCTGAACTTTGTATAAAACTTTCACATGTGTTCAGCAATTTTCTGGTCCAAGAAAAGGAAAGAACCATACACCAATGTGAACTTTACATGTCCTTTTAGGAAGGTTATAACATACCTTGACATGGTGGCCATTCATATATCGTGTGGCATCTCTGTATAATCTGTAGTTTATGTACCCTTTCTGGTCCATATTATGAATTATTGGATCAGCATTCTAAAGAAATATAATTTGATAAAATATTTTTTTTTAATTTAACCATCAGCAAAGTAAACAGGAAAAATATAGTTATAATGTAACAAAATGGTAAAAGTGTTAATGTTGGGGTTGCCACCAAATTACCATAAATATGTCTCACTTTAAGTGACTATCTCATGTGAAACTAAAACAACTGAAACATTTTGAGCATAAACTGAAATACAGATTAAAATGAAACTTAAAAAAATTAAAAAAGTTACCTAAAATGGATAATGGAAAAAAACACAGAATTAAAAACTGCTTATACACATCAACATGCATGTAATGAATTTACACAAGTTTGTATTAGTGCTCTAACTCGCAAGCTTATTGTTGACACACAGGTGATCAACATTAGAGGCTAATTAGAACACTATTCAACTGGGACTTTTAAAACAGGTATGGCAGAGCTAGTAATAAGAGAAGACACCTGCTATTTTTCATTTGCACAATAAAACAAAACTGCTGGAAACAAGTGTGGACTGTGAGCACGCTCACAAAGGATACCCCCGCTTCGCTTTCAAGTCCAATTATCTCCCCTTAATGATATCCGAGGTCAATAAAAATCCTTCATGCACTTCTGCATATAATGTATGATTTCTTTTATGCTAAGTTTCCTTAAATTTCATCAAGTGGTTTAGTAGGAGTTGGGCTTACAAGGGATGTGGACAGACAGAAAGGGTGATTCCTATATACCCCCCAAACAAGTTTGCGAGTGGTATAAAAATGAAGAGTTCTTTATTTATAAGCTGCACAACTTTGGTTCAGTTCCTCCCAGCAGAAAATAAATTACGAGACATAGCATTATAACAGGGGTGTGTTATGTCCAATCATACTCCTTTTACAAACTAGACAAAGTCCATCTAGCGATCACTGATACCCCTGCTTTTGTAAAAATTTCTAACGATTTTCGTGGACTCTGACCTTGAAATTTGACGAATTTCCCCCAAAATGGACAGGCTTTGTACTAACATAATATACAGTTGAACTTCAATGGCTCGAACACGAAGGGGCCGATAAAAAGTTGTTCGAGAAATGGGTAGTTCGAGAAACTGGACATGGTTCTTGAGCGAACCGGAATCGATATCTTTTACATATTGAAATTAATTCCCTGTCACATTTGATTGTTTTTATTTATTGCATTTCGTATATAAATCTTATTTTTAAGTAAGCATTTATGTTTTTGTTAAAATAAAAAATAATGTTTACTGTAATTTTGTGCACAAGGATTGATAAGTATTATTGCATTACGTAATTGTTTCAATGACCTCGATTTGGATTTGATAGCAATTTATTGGCGAATATTTTAATTAATTAAAACCTATTTCAACTTTGCTGACAAAGGCGTACATAAATACAAATTGATGACAGTTAGGTTAATTATTAGGGATTATATCATTAATGATCAAACTTGGCATTTAAATAGTATGGTTTTGATCTATACGCCTGTTCCGACAAATGAGTCATGAAGCTGTCAATAGTTTTAGTTCGAGTTATTAATGGTTTTTTCAATGGATTTTTAGTACTGGGACTGATTATTTAGTTCACCTTTTTGAGAAATCTGTGTTCGAGAAATCGAAGCATGTTAACATTGGGAAAAGTTCCGTACTTTGATATGTGTTCGAGAAATCCCTGGTGTTCAAGCATTCCGAGTTCGAGCTACTGAAGTTCGTGGACTGCGACCTTGAAATTTGACGGTTTTGACCCAAAATCAATAGGCTTTTTACCAACATAATATTTAACAATATCCTAAAGTTTTTGTTAAAATTTCTAACGTTTTTCGTTAACTGTGACCTTGAAATTTGACAGATTTTCCTCAAAATCGATAGGCTTCTTATCACCTTGATATATAGCAATATTCCAAAGTTTCATTTAAATCGGATGTAAACTTTTTGAGTTATTGTCAGGAAACAACATTTTTGTTAAAATTTCTAACGTTTTTCTTTGACTCTGACCTTGAAATTTGACAGATTTTCCCCAATATCAATAGGCTTCTTACCAACCTGATATATAAAATATCCTTAAGTTCATTCAAATCACATGCAAAATTTTTGAGTGATTGTCTGGAAACAACTTTTTTTGTAAAAATTTATAACCTTTTTCGTCGACTGCGACCTTGAAATTTGACGGATTTGACCCAAAATCAATAGGCTTTTTACCAACCTAATATTTAACAATATCCTAAAGGTTCAATCAAATCGGATGCAAACTTTTTGAGTTATTGTCCGGAAACAACTTTTTTGTTAAAATTTCTAACGTTTTTCATGGACTGTGACCTTGAAATTTGACCGATTTCCCCCAAAATCAATAGGCTTCTTACCAACCTGATATATAACAATATCGCAAAGTTTCATTCAAATCACATTCAAATTTTTTGAGATTTTTGACGGATTTTCCCCAAAATAAATAGGCTTTTTACCAACCTGATATATAACAATATCCCAGTTTCATTCAATTGTAAACTTTTCGAGTTATTGTCCGGAAACAACTTTTTTGTTCAAATTTTTAATGTTTTTTCCTTGACTGTGACCTTGAAATTTGACAGATTTCGCCCAAAATCAATATGCTTCTTACCAACCTGATATATAACAATATCCCAAAGTTTCATTCAAATCAGATGTAAACTTTTTGAGTTATTGTCTGGAAACAACTTTTTTGTTAAAATTTCTAATGTTTTTTGTTGACTGTGACCTTGAAATTCAACAGATTTTCCCCAAAATCAATAGGCTTCTTACCAACCTGATAAATAACAATATCCGAATGTGTCATTAAAATCGGATGTAAACTTATTGAATTATTATCCGGAAACCAAATGTGGACAGACGAAAGGACATACGGAAGGACGGACGGACATGAGGACCACTATATACCACCGACTCTGTCGAGTGGGGGTATAAAAAAGTAATTTCTAACCAGTCCTGAGTCCTGTGTATACACTACAACTTCATAGAGAGGTGCTGCTATACTGGATAAAAAATATTCCAAGTGGGGTCTTTTTTTAAATCGCCATCCTGTGCCATACTGTAAATAAAAAAAAATGTATGAAAAAGAAAATTAACTAAAAAATATTTAACTTAAAGCACCATACTTTTAATTTAAATTCTACTGAAATTAAATGATTGACGATGAAAATATTACACAAAATTATTAGTATTTGCACTGTTGTGAGCATAGGATATTTGTAAAATTTTTGAATGGATTAATTTGATGTGACTTTTTCAACAATCCCAGACCTTCAGCATGAAAACTGGCCATCCTTGTACATAAAGGTGGGACTACAGCACAGATCACATTATGCTTGCTGTAAGGCTATAACATGCAACCTCAGTGTTAACACTCTGGTGGTCATTGTAGATGACTTACTTCTAGTACCTTAACCACTCCGCCATAATGGCCTCTATTTGTAAAGTTGACAGATGGACAACTTCAAAAAGTATTATTATCACTTTGTTCAAAATTTACTGTAACTGCAAACCCAAGTTTTTTTTTGTATAAAGTTATGCTTAGGATTTAGAATTGTAGTCCAAAGTAATATATTTTTTCTATAATATAAATATTAAAATGAAGAGTCAATGAGGCAATTTTAGCATTTTCCTTCTTAACATTTTGATAACATATATTTTAAACTACCCACCCATAGCAGTAAAATTGGTACCATATTTTTTACCTACACATAATATTCCTTTACAATAATCATATACTAATTTAACATGACTGCTTCTGATTAATTACTACCTGTATGAATTTAATAGTTGCTTAACTAATGCACAGACCTAAAGAAGCTAAAAGTTAAGTATTATATTTTTTTCACTCATTCAAATTGGCCCTCATAGCATTTAAGCAAAATATTTTGAAATCAGCAGCTTGACTAAACAATACAAATACAAGACAACATACCGTCCAATCAGGATGTACCAGTACATCATTGATCTCGAAGACAACTGTATACGGAGGTTGGTAATAAGGGTACTGTACAGGATCTGGTAATAACTTTTCTCTGGATGGTTCAATGATTGCCTGGAATTTGTACATTTTAAAGAACACATTAAATTAGTTTCAGCAATAAGTAAACATGGTTTCTTACATTCAGATTAAAACAATTTTAGCAAATCAGAAACCAGCAGAGGAGATTAAAACTGGGATGATGGACATCAGAAATCAGCATTGCCTAAGGTCCAATGAAGATAATGAATCTTAAAGAGGTGGAGATTAAAACTGTAATGATGGACATCAGAAATCAGCATTGCCTAAGGTCCGATGAAGATAATGAATCTTAAAGTCCATTTTGAATTTCCAATTGGCATAAAAAATATAAACTTTATATAGGACAATCCAAACAATATTGGTAGTAAGTTTTGATTCAATTGGTTAACTGGTTACAGAGAAGAAGCCATTTTTAACTTTTCTCCCATAGGGTCCAAGGTTCAAAGTCCTGCGGTGGTGGCCATTTTGAATTTCCTATTGGGATAAAAACACAAACTTTAAAGAGGACCATCCAAACAATATTGCTAGTAAGTTTTGTTTCCATTGGTTAACCAATTTCAGAGAAGAAGCTTAAACTTTTTCCAATAGGATCCTATGTTGAACTAAGTCCTGCGGTGGCCGCCATTTTGAATTTCCAATTGCCATAAAAAACACAAACTTTATAGAGGACCATCCAAACAATATTGCTAGTAAGTTTTGTTTCGATTGGTTAACAGGTTTCAGAGAAGAAGCCTTTTAAAACTTTTTCCCATAGGGTCCTACATGTATGTTAAACTAAGTCCTGCGCATGCGGTGGCATCCATTTTGATTTTCCAATTGGCATAGAAAACATAAACTTTATAAAGGACCTTCCAAACAAAATTGCTAGTAAGTTTTGTTATGATTGGTTAAACCGGTTCAAAGAAGAAGCCTTTTAAAACTTTTTTCCCATAGGGTCCTATGTTAAAATATATATATATATAAATATATATATATATATATATATATATATTCATATTAACATAGGACCCTATGGGAAAAAAGTTTTAAAAGGCTTCTTCTTTTATATATATATATATATATATATTATAGATTATAGATTGATATTGACACCGAAGAAGGCCATCAGTTGGTCGAAAATTTTGTCATATTTATTAATAGAATCATTTTTTAGTAGAAACATCTTTAAATTTGTATCGTTGCATAATTCTCTATATATATATATATATATATATAATTGTCTATTTATATATGCCCAACATCTGATTGTCAACATTGGATCTTTAGAAATGCACTAAAGATACATAGTTAAGATAAATGATATTTATAAGTGTCTAATGAATTCACCAAACAATGTCGTTGTAATTTCCACTCTGAAAATCATCTGTACACACAGATTTGATTTTTGAGCCGTCCCACCTCGGGAATCGAACTCGTGGCAGTTTATAACATCTATGGCTACTGCGCCTAGCATGTAAAGACAGAGGTGTAACCTCTAGACCAGATCCGTCCGCTAAAAAACGGAGTTTCACTGGTCTAGTGTTACTTTTTGGTTGAACATGTCATTTAAATACACAATGTTTTTGTGCGACCTGAGCTTTAATTACAACGATTTTCATACAACCAGAATGGATCTGTAAGCAATTATACAGATACGTGCATATAGTTGTTTTGAATTTCTATTTATAATTGTCTATTTATATATGCCCAACATCTGATTGTATTTCAACATTGGATCTTTAGAAATGCACTAAAGATACATAGTTAAGATAAATGATATTTAATTATAAGTCTAATGAATTAACCAAACAATGTCGTTGTAATTTCCACTCTGAAAATCATCTGTACACACAGATTTGATTTTTGAGCCGTCCCACCTCGGGAATCGAACTCGTGTCAGTTTATATATATAAATAAAGTTGAAAATTTCACTAAAGTATCTATTTATTACACTTTTGGCATAAAATAAACCATATAAATAAATCCATCAATCAATTAATCACAGTTCTATATATATATAGTTTATTACTAAATGAAATACAGCATATAAGTATGCATATTATGAATGAATATAATTACAACATAAATATTTGCAAAACACCATAAATTATGCATAAAGTTACAATATGCAGAGCGTGACAAATTTTTGCATGTCAAATATTGTTACAAATTTATTAATTATGACAGCCGCAGTCTTTCTGCTAATTTTAGATATTTTCCCAGGTTATTAAGTTCCTTTACATTTTGGACAGATAACAACTTTGTCAAAATTAACATAGATGGATTTCTCCAATAATATTTCTTTATAAATTTCTTTCTTAGGTCTGTATATTTATCACATTGAAGGATAAAATGATACTCGTCTTCAAATGAAACTAAGTCTTGCGATGGTGGCCATATTGGTTTACCAATCCAAATAAAAAACACAAACTTTGTAAAGGTCCATCCAATGAACATTATGGCCAATATGGTTTCAATAGGCCAAGTGGTTTCAGAGAAGAAAATTAAAATCTAAAAAGTTTACCGACGATGATGATGCCAACACCGACGGACGCAAAGTGATAACAAAAACACATGACCCTTTGGGTCAGGTGAGCTCAAAATGAATCTTAGAAAGGAGGAGATTAAAATTCGGACGATGGGCATTGCCAACAATGTGGTATGACCGACAGTGCCATCCACAATGGAAAAAAAAGTGAAGGCTATAGGTCACCTGGACTTTCATTCATGTGAGCTAAATACTGGAACAAATACCATACCAAAATTTAATTTGAACGTATTTGTTACACCAGTAAACTTCAATGAAAAGAATCCAAATTCTTTACCTTTTGCTAAAAGTTTATTTCTTTAAAAATGACAACATCAAATGAAATCCATTGTACGATTGAACACCATTTTCAATGGATTTATCAAAGGACTTTTATGGTATGTTTGGGAGTTGGTCTTGTTGATACCGATAAATTCATAGAAAATCAATCGAAGACAGAAATGGCCGGATTTCGTTAAACAGGAATTGGGGAGCGACCGACCTGAAATAGAATCCCACGGTATGGGATGTTATGTTGATGCTGCATACCAAATTTCAAGAGGCTGTGATAAGTAGTTGCTGAGAAAACTTATGAAAATATTTTCCCGCCCGCCAGACATTTTAAAACCCCGGTTTTCACTCCGTGAAATCCGGCCAAAAACGGTGTTTACTCTTTATAATTCTTTAATATTGCATTAAGAAATTAATTTGTCAAAGTCATCTCAATTCCATATTTCTTGTGTAATTTGGTATCGGGATTGACCTAACATATGAATATTTGGTTGATATTTTGTATTCCATAAACTATCTTATTTTAACAAAAACTACCACACAACTAAAGTTTTAACTTAAATCTATTACTTTTTTTTTACTACCTTAAAAAAATAATAAATCATTAATTTGATCTCCATAGATATTGAATTCTGCATCTTTGTTTACACTAGTTACGCTAAAAGTACACCAAAATTATTTCTGCAAAAATATATTTAGTCAACTTTATTTATTAAAAAACAAATTCATTGAAAACCTCTATCTAACGTAATCTCAACCGATGAAATAGGCATATTTCTAAATATGCAAGCATAAAAGAATTATTTAGAGTAACAGTACTTAAATTTATTCATACATATGCACAGTAAAGAAAAATAAATAATAAATGTTGTACAAAACTATGAGTACTGTATCTACCAGATAAACAAGTAACAAGGATCTGACTATACTGTCATAAGGGAAAATTATGATTTGTATGGGTAGGCATGGTGGTTTTTATTTTGTATGAGAAATACAAACCATTTTACATCAAGTCATATATTACTAGTAAGTCTGAAAAGTGATATATATACAAATTAGAGCTATAAGCATAAGATTATAACGTACTTATATTCTAATAACTTACATCCTTTTGGGATCTCAGCACTTTATAAGCTCTTTTAAAATAGGCAATCAACTTAGGATCTATAAAAAAAATTATAACAAAATAGATACATGTACATGATAAAATAGATTGTTCAAGCTCCCATATGACAAGTTCTATACTAAATATCATGGCAAGCCTTTTCAGAAGTAAGATATATAGTACCCATATAATACATGGTTTATTAGGTTACTCTTTTGCTTATTAAACACCTTTCAAAACCAAAAACCATATATGTTACACAAGTCGAACTGTATGGTATGGCAATAGATTATTCTGTTTGGTTTTTTGTTTGATATTTGTTTAATGCCTCTTTCAGCAATTTTTCAGCTATATCATGGCGTCAAGTTTTTATTGGGGGAGGAAGCCGGAGTACCTGGAGAAAACCCCGACCTGCTGTAGGAAAAGTGGCAATCCTTGTCAATTAAAATTGGAGTCTAGTGCATCCTGCCCGCATTGAGACTCAAACCCACAACTTCAGAGTTGACAGACCACGTGATCAATAGTAGACGAACTACCTTAACCACTTGGCCACCGATTATTCTGAAGCCTGACTTTGTGCCAGTTTACTGAAGCTACAGAAGGTAGGGTTTTTATTCAGTACTCTGGCTTCCTCTCCCAAGAAAAACTACACCCCATAAATGTTGCAGAACAAAGACCCCATTCAAACAAACAATTAAACAATATATAATGCTTAGAATCTTTAGTTATACTAGATTGAGGAAAATAGGTGAACAGTACAATTAGTTATTAAAACTATATTTTCTGACAAAGACGTCCATCTATAACTGTACAGTGCAAATTTTCCTACAGGTTACAACTAAAGAACATAGAGAATTAGTGGTAGCAAAAAATAAAAATATTAAAATGTTGACATAAAGCATAGATCATGTGGAAAAAACTTCTTTTTCTGTAGTAACATATTCTATCATATATTCCAATTGTTTTCTGTTTAATATGAAGTGTTGAGTTATGATGAGGATTGATTGATTGATTTGATGTCTTCTTAACGTCCAGTGAGCAGTATTTCAGCTATATTCAGTACGAAGATAATTTATTAGGTTACTCTTTTGTTTATTATCCAATGGTTTTCATACTGATGGTTGGGAGTTTTCTCCTGGTACTCTGCATGCCATGATATAGCTGAAAAATTCCTGATATTGGCATTAAACATCAACAAACCAACAATATTATTCATATTGTAACTAAAAAAACCTCTAACATAATTATATAGTGGTGCATATAAATTTCTTTTTATTACCGGTATTTGTAATCAATGATTATGAAAAGCATACCAAGCAGTACCGGGTAACATACATGTAAATAAACAGACAGCAACACGAGTCATTTTTAGATAATGTAGAAATGACAGATTAAACTCACTGGTTAAAGTTCCGAAACAAAAAAAAAACAGAAAAAATTTATATATTCTTAAATGCAACCAAATAAATTGTATAGCTCAGATTTATTTGACCTTTTCCATTCATTAATATTGAAATGAATGCAAATTCAGTGTGCGCAAACTGGTAGACTGACCACATTTAGATATGGACATGCAAATATAATCTACAAAAAAAGCATTTATGTTCAATTTTTACAAAGTGAGGGATCGAGGTCTGTTGGAAACTTGCGACCTGTTCACAGTAGACAGGTGAAAAAACATAATCCACTTGAGCTGTAATACACTGTACACTTAAATCTGGATGTAAAACTCAATCATCTGTTGGAAACTTGCGACCTGTTCACAGTAGACAGGTGAAAAAACATAATCCACTTGAGCTGTAATACACTGTACACTTAAATCTGGATGTAAAACTCAATCAATCTACTCTTTTGAAATAGACCTTTACTTTTTTTTTGTTTTGTTTGAATGGTGTTTTAATGCCACTTTCAGCAATTTTTCAGCTATTTCATGGCGTCCAGTTTTTATTGGGGGAGGAAGCCGGAGTACCCATAGAGAACCCCCGACCTGCGGTAGGAAAACTGGCAATCCTTGTCAATTAAGATTGGAGTTGAGTACACCCTGCCTGCAGTGAGAATCGAACCCGCAATCTCAGTGTTGACAGACCACGTGATCAATAGTAGACGAACTACCTTGACCACTTGGCCACCGAGGCCCCCTAGACCTTTACTAATTTAACATGTAATTGCTAGCTCATGTCATACACTTATTATTACCTTTAGAAAACTCATCTTCAATCTGCAAAGAAAACAAAAATTACTTTATCAATTAAAAAAAGCCCAAATGAAAAAAACAAGTTATTTAATGTATGTTTCTCTAAAGTTAGGTTAATTTGATTTGCTCTGTAAGTTCCACTTATTCAAATTTTCATTCCTTTTTGCATAAGTATACATAATAACAAATCATCTTTCCTTACAGTTGTCAGATAACTATCAGGAGATACAATAGTCCTGTGGAGAGAGGAAACTGTAAATATTCTTTAGGAGAACCACATTTATGTACAGTGTAGCTTTTGTATATAGAGTAATTGAACAGTGACACTTCACCGTCCAAAGGTACCTTGTGCAATTTAGGCAAGGTTTCAATGTCACTGCCACAAACAGTTTCTAGTCTGTTAAATGTTAACTGTTGGAGAAACATCAGTACATAATTCAAAGTTTGTTTCAACTGTTGTTTGCTTTTTGCTAACTTAATAGCATTTACAGAATTTATTTTCTTGGTAACAAACAGAAATAATGTTTAGTGCAAGGCAGCTTATAGTATAGTAGGCTCATATTTTCTTTATTCATCAATGTCTTAGAATTTGACATTGGAATCATGGGTAATTGTTCAGAGATGCAGCCTAAATAAACATGTATCAGATGAAAGGAATTAACTATGAAAACAAACAGCATAATTTTGTCTGGCCTAGTTTTTATACTTACTATATTGCCTTCTGGGTCTCTTGGTGGTGAACCTAAAAAATTAACATTTTTAGAAACTATTTCAAAGGAAGTCTTTTGGAGAGAAAACTAATACAATAATGATTACAGTATAAGCCAACTTTTACCTGATACTACATGTATGTAGACTAATTACCCTAAACTGATCTATTTATAGATTGATCATTCAAAGCACTTAAAATCAAGGACTTCCTAAAGTAGACTCTTTTAATTTTTTTTTTCACATTACAAAGTAATCATCTAACTTGCACCCATGAATGAAAGTGAATTCATACTATGCTGTGTTCAAATTATGTGTTTAACTTACAATGTAAATTATTGTTTATTCTATTTGTAAATTTAGCTACAATAACAATCTAATTAAAATTAAATCTTTCACTTGCTTCCCCTTTTTGCTATGGTTGCTGCACGCAGCGACTATAGCAAAAAGGGGGGAGCAAGTGAAAGATTTAATTTTAATTAGATTGCTACAATAATGAAGTTTTTTTTTATCTTTGGTGGAGCTACAAAGAGGTCTCATTACTTGTAATGGAGCAAAAACACCCTTGGGATTTATACATATTTTCCATTATTAACAGCTGTCTTGGTTTATAAATAATTCTTCATTTCTCTGCGATTCAGCTGACATTTCTACAATGTCTAGATCTAATTAAATAATTAATAATATTTTAATACATTTTTATAATCATGGCACTGTTGACAAAATTGAAATTGTGCAGTGTAGTTATGGAATCATATTGGTAAAAATGGTATCTGGGATAGTGCAATATTTAATAAAACTAACATGTTGGATCTGGATATATATTTTATACCAAATTGATTCTGAAATTATGCACTTCTGGCATTCAGATTTTGTCAACAATGCCAAGATTACGAATCAAGTGTTAAAAAAATTAATGTGGTGTTTAAGAAATCAGTTTCATGGCAGAGACACAAAAAAAGGTATGTAGCAAACGAGGGAGTTTTATAGCTGATAATATGCATAAAACTCAGGGTTTAAACTACTCCTATGCTGCTCCATTATGCAAAACAGGAACTACATTATTGCATAGTGCTATAACTAAATGTTAATTGTGGTAAACAATCTGGAATTCCTGTCTAAACAAGTTCAGACAGATGACCTCGTTTGGGCAGTTCAAAAATTACATTACATTTCCACTTATAAGCTGTGCTTAGTTTATGCTTTTAAATTGTCCATGCTTTTATGCTTTGGTCATTTAATGTTTTTATACATGTTTACATTGTCTTATGTACCTGTACATGTATGTATTGTCTGCTTCTAGTTGCTCACAAGAGCTCATGTTTCTTTGTTATTATGTACAGTCGAGTAACCAGTTATCACGCGTCTGGTGATTCCTCGCATGTTATGTATCTTCCAATTTCAATATTTTTTTTAAAATATATATTTAATTTAACCTTCCATTGACAAATTGTTGTCTTTTTATTACATATTCAGACGTTTAATTCTGAAGCATAATTTTTATAAACATTCTTTCCTTAAATATCATAAAAAAGTCTAAGCTAAAACACACAATCTTTAAAACTTCAATCAATCTTTAGTATATCAATGACTGTTTGATTTCCTATATTGTAAAAATTTAACCGTTTCATCAATGTTTAACTTTAGAATTGCTACATATAAAAATCTTTGCTGAATTCAATCCTGTATTGATTTTTGATGCACATGCGCAATATCACCAAAAGTACCATTGTTAACATAAAACAAGGTCATGCTGAACAAAATGACAAAATTAAATACTTTGCAGACGAACTTTAACAAACTGACAACTTTCCAATTTAAAAAACGCCACCTAGTGTCCACTTCCGGTACTAAAAACTGCGCCTGTAGCTGCAGTTTGTCCTGTTTAAAACTTATGAAATGCACAATTACCTTTGATAAATTTTAACGCTTTATGTTAATTACAGGTGTCAAAATCTAATTGAAGATGTTATTGAAACGCCATGTTGTGTATGTTGTGTAAACATGATTGTTAATTAATTAACCTTAATGTTTATTACCCCATTTACCTGATGCTAATCTAAGGTAGAACCCCAGCAGTTCTATAGCGGTACATCGAAAGTGTAAAAACAACCCGAAAAGTGTAAAAACAACGTGGAATAGTGTAAAAACAACCATATCTGTGGTGAAAACAACTCAGAAATGATAGATATTACCATATATTATGATAATAATCCAATATTTGTGAAAAAATAATTACGCTTTATCCCACAGAATCGTTTTTTGTAACCGCCCGATACGTCCTATATTGGTCAAATAGCTAGGGGAGAGCACTCCAATTCATTGCAATAAAAGTACTAAAAGTGCTGTCAGTAGGAATTATATTGAAAATGGTAATACAGACAAATGATTTATTTTTGTTTTTATTTAATTTTTAATTTCAGAATGGACATTTCAACAAAGTTTCATCAATTTATAAAAAGAAAACTGGTTATTATCACAAAAAGACAAAATAGAAGACTGCAGAGACATATTTCTTATTATCAAACAACTGTAATAAATGTTCAGTCTATGTACATTGAAAGAGTTGCATTTTTTTGTTTATGAATATATGCAAACAAAGAGCAATAAAATTTAATGACCTGTTGTTTTTGTTGGGATCTCTATGTATACTGTGTTATGAAATAAAAATGTTCTGGGATGTTACATCTAAATAAGGAACAATTGAAAAATCTGGAGATAATACATACTAGAACAAAAACACAAGACACAGTAGAGTGTGTCTCTAAACTGTTGACACTGGACATATTTTATCTTTAAGATTTCTGCCATAATTGTTGGCTTTACGTCTTCCCAAGACTGACTTGGCCGAATCATCTTGCCTAATGCTTTCGCCGTCTTGGCATCCTTCGCCTGTATTATTTCAGCAGTAGAGAACGTGAGAATGTTGTGCGACAGCAATGGGAAACCCCACAAATGGCAGGATCCCAACAACTGTCGTGGAAAGGTCTCGGTTCACTTTAATGGCTACCCTGGTGGTGCTGTCAGTAAGTTGACTACTGCAGTGGAAGCGGGCCTTTTTCTGCATTATTTGCCTGATGTGGTAATATGTCAGATAGGCGGCAACGACTGCAAGCAAATTATTTGACAGTAAAACGTTTGAGAATGAACTGGATCGCTTCATTGCAATATGCCACAAATGGAATGTTGCACTGATATTCATGTCAGTTCTCAAACGTTCGAAGCCGCGTCATTGTACGGCCGATGTATACAGTAAACGGCGAGACGAAGTAGATGAAATGTATAAGAGAAAAAGCTCTCAGTATAATTTTGTTTACTTTTTCAAACCTATTAATGTATACAGGCCGGACCATGAAGCGGCAGACGGTGTCCATTTTAATGAAACTGGATATCTTGCTTTTTTCGTTGCCTTGAGAAAGGCACTTAGTTGGTTTATTAATTAAATTAAAAAACCAATTAAGAGCTAATTTCATAGCAACGCATTCATAAGGACGTCAATTTGCCGGCAGTGTAAAGAATAATTCTTTTACTTTTCGGTTATTTTAAGAGTGTATTTCACACAAATTATTTATTGACTTTTTTTTTGGTTTCATGTTGTACATTTGCTAATATCAGAGCAACGCATTCATAAGGACGCAATAATTGGCCGGCAGTGTAAAGAATAATTCAACATTTTACTTTTCGGTTATTTAAAGAGTGTATTTCCCACAAATTATGTATTAATTTTTCTTTTTTTATTTCAGGTTTTACATGGGATAATTTCAAAGCACTGCATTCATAAGATTGGCCGGCTGTGTAAAGAATAATTCAAAATTTTACTTTTCGGTTATTACAAATTCTCTAAACATTTTGGTGTAATATTTTTTTCTTTAATCATGATAATGAAACTTTTACTTTAGTGGTGAATAAGACAGCAAGCGGTGACACGAATTACCGGAATCCACCGTTTTTACCGCAATCCACCGGAATCCACTTTGATTTACCGGAATCCACTTCAAAAATTGTTATTCATATGATATTTAAGTGTTTAATCACTTCAATTTGTTATTATTCATGGTTCTCACTGTTTGTCATAAAAAGTAAAGAGATATACGTTCAAATTAAGAAATTAAATCGAAGAAAATGTAACAACGTATTAATGCTGTTGTTACAAAAATAATAAAATAATTATCTGCAACACGTCCTGTTGCTTAACTGGCCAAGATGCCATAACACGACAGTGACTGACGACTGGTCAACTGTCTAAATATCAAAAACCACTGGCGGAACTAGCACACAATTAAACTGGTATAGCGATAATCGACAAAATACAGTTTTCAGTATGGAATTAATTCTTTAATTTACTTTTGTTACAGACGGGTGTTGTCAGTTCGAATGGCTGACTCCGACTGAAGCCTAAACTTCAGTCGATACATTATATAGAATACGTATTAAATAACATTGCATAACTATAAATATAAGAAGACATAATGTCATCGAATGTACATGTATCCAAAGGGAATATATCAATTAAACTGATAAATAGAAATCATTTTGACATAATATTACATAAGATTAGTCTGTCGTGTTTGTCTGTTGTACAATTATAATTCTTGTTATTACATATACATGTACCATTACGTGAAATTACAAACGTTAATTAACTGTATAACTATATAGTGAAATAGCCTTGCTTGAAATAAACATTTTAAAATTATAAGAATAATATTTCACGAGAAATGACTACAATTACAAAAAACTAAAACAAATTAAAATAAAATAACTTTAAATTTAAACTTTCTTTTAAATTTAATAAAAGATTTGTAAAGACTGAGTCGAGTACAAAATCTGCACTGTCACATATACCCCAATGCTTTAAAGATTCTTTGTCCCCAAAGAATAAAATTTCATTAGACATATTATATTATAACAAATGAGAATACAGACAATAAAATGCAATTATTCATGATGGAGACATATGACAATCAAAATATTTTTGAAACTGAAAGTTCACGTCGGAAATATACAACAAAATTTATAGAAATTCAAGTCCCTGAGTGAAATCTTAGCGTTTTGCAGTAAATCAAAATTATCGAAATCGTCCTCTGTTGCTTTTAAAATATCTGTATCCCGGATTAGGTTTTGTTGCACTGGACGAACGTAACATTTCTAGCTCCTCGGATACTTTTGAAAGTTCATCTTTTAATTTATTAATGGTTATAACATGGTTTTGAATGTCCGTCTTCAGCTGCTTAGTCTCCTCGGATTTATTGATGTTCTCTTGACAGGCTTGCCTGTAGCTTTGTGATGCTAAATTGATCAAAATATCATCCTGTCGTTTTCCTTCTTTGAATTTGGCTACTTCTTCTGTTAAGTATTTTATTTTATTTGAAAGTTCAGTGCTCTTTGGCTGATCCCATTCCTTTTTCTTAATTTGCTCTCTTAATTGCAAATTTTCTTCTTTAGCGTTTTTCAGTTCTATCTGAAGTGTTTGAACTTTAGATTTAAATAGACTAATTTGTTTGTTTGCACATTTTATTTCATATTTTATTCCTGCTGCATTATTGAAAAATTTTGAGATGACGGAGTTCCTGACATTGTTGAACGGTAGCTGTCTACACAAGTTCTTCCTGTCATAAAAACTGTCCATACGTTGCATGTCTCTCTGCTGCTTTTTCTTAGATTTTACATGGTTCTGTATTACGGCAACTTCCTTGGATTGAATTTGTTTGTTTATAAATGAATGAATTTTTCCAAAACAGTTTCTTGCATAATGTCCGAACCTTTGACAAGAGAAGCATTGCTTCTTGTATGCTGGACAAATTTGCGAACGGAAATGAACAAGTCCGCACTTACAACACAACGGATTTTGATTGACGTAGAAATTCCACATCCTCCACTGTGGTCTGAAGTTGTATTCCATTACTGAAACTGAATGTCTGTCTGTTGTTAATGCTGGGGAATAAATCGCTTGGTCCCGAGATACGCGGTATCGTGTGTCGTACTAAAAAGGCAACACTCGTCGGGTTAACTCCACCAAAATGTAACAACGTATTAATGCTGTTGTTACTAAAATAATAAAATAATTATCTGCAACACGTCCTGTTGCTTAACTGGCCAAAATGCCAAAACACGACAGTGACTGACGACTGGTCAACTGTCTAGAAACCAAAACCACTGGCGGAACTAGCACACAAACTGGTATAGCGATAATCGACAAAATACAGATTTCAGTATGGAATTTATTCTTCAATTTTCTTTTGTTACAGACGGGTGTTGTCAGTTCGAATGGCTGACTCCGACTGAAGCCTAAACTTCAGTCGATACATTATATAGAATACGTAGTAAATAACATTGCATAACTATAAATATAAGAAGACATAATGTCATCGAATGTACATGTATCCAAAGGGAATATATCAATTAAACTGATAAATAGAAATCATTTTGACATAATATTACATAAGATTAGTCTGTCGTGTTTGTCTGTTGTACAATTATAATTCTTGTTATTACATATACATGTACCATTACGTGAAATTACAAACGTTAATTAACTGTATAACTATATAGTGAAATAGCCTTGCTTGAAATAAACATTTTAAAATTATAAGAATAATATTTCACGAGAAATGACTACAATTACAAAAAACTAAAACAAATTAAAATAAAATAACTTTAAATTTAAACTTTCTTTTAAATTTAATAAAAGATTTGTAAAGACTGAGTCGAGTACAAAATCTGCACTGTCACAAAAGTCGCTCTATACAGGGACAGTCTATTAGTATAGACTGTCCCTGTTCTATACGAAGAGAACGGAGATAATCTATTTAAATACATTTATTTTATGTGACAATGACATAAATGGTCGTATGAGGACATACATAAATGAAGGAGATATTAATATTTACTAGCGTATATAATATTATATTCTAAAAATGAAAAATAAAGACGCTATCGATTAATTTGTCGGCACGTGCCAGAAGTTTGGCTACCAGTTGTTAATTGACACCCCGCAAGGCCCATAACAAGTGTTATCAACATAAACAATTACGATTAATGCAGCGAGAGTTAATTCTTGAATTAACACAATGATTGAGCTGTAATAAGTTGTAATAAAGGTTTTGATTACAATTAATTAATTGTTGAACACTGAGTAATTTATGTTTTATAATTACCAGACAATAGTTTGTATTAACCCACGACCGACAGAAAAAAAATTGTTTTTGCAAAACAATAAATGGTTAGAACATTATTGTCAGTAAAAACGGCTTCTTTTGATGAAAGTTACAACAAGAAACCATACAATTTTCTGAAATCAAGATTGTTTTAATTACCGTTAAAGAAAGTTATATAAGCTCGATTTTTTCAAAGTCTTATAACATATATCTCCACAGTCTCGTTCTGTCAAATAATAAAAGACGAGAAAGAACTAGACAATTGTGTTGATCTATGATAAACCAAAGGTAAAAAACAATGTCAGAGGAAACGTAAGTCGAAGACAACTACAATTTCAATTAAAAAACAAAGGACCACAGATATATCCATATATTTTTAGCGGGTGACAGTATTTTTCCCGACAGTAAATTTTTTTTGACAGTACTTATATGTCACGGTGGCCTATGGAAGATTAACATTGTAAATGAAATTGAGGTATAATGATATAACTTGAAAAATAAAACAGCAGATTGATATAGTAAATTGCAAAAATGATCAGTAAGACAATGCATATCACTATGTTGGTCTAAATTGAATGACAATTTATGAAATATAAGTTTTCTCCTTTTAAATAAAAAATCATGAATTAATTTTAACCTAATCAAAATTTTACTCTAAATGTAAAACTATTAAATGCCGCCTGTAAAATAAAGTGTAGAATAATGTTAATCTTACATGATAGTGAACACAGTTTTCTAAAAGTTTAAAAATACAAGATTGTCCTATTGTTAAAGAATTTCTATTGTGTTTCTTATTCAAACTACACCGAGACAGTTAACAAGAGACCATAAAAACAACGATTAATTGTAGTTATGAACAGAGAAATGTTATGAGAAAGGAGCTAGGGGAGGGAGCAAGGAGCTGTAGGGAGGGAGAAAGGAGAAAGGTACCCCCTGTCCACCCCCTCATTCTTTACAAAATCGTCCAGGTCATTTAAGCATTTAAGAAGTGGGGATAGATTTACCCCTTGACAAACTCCAGAAGACAACAATCGAAAGTTGAACTATATGTTATTAATGATTTTTTTTAAAGTGTTATCAGAGAAGTTGTTTAATATATCGATTTCATAAAATTAGTAAGATAATCGTAATGTTGAAGATTTCAAGTGCGAATGTGGTTAATAATTGAATTCTTGGATCTATGTGATTCGGCTTGCATTTTACTCCATTTACTCTTGGAATTCAGAACAGCAGCTGGTGTTGCGAAACCCATGAAAAGATTGTGCTTTCAGTTACACAAAAGTATGCAATTTATGTTTACAAATATCAAAAACGATAAATGCAACTAAAATTGACTATTTCCTATATAGTGTCCCTGTCAAATGGCAACTTGTTTTCTAATAAGTTATAAGTAATTCCTCAAATTAAAAATGTTTCAGCATAACCGGTGTGTTTTTTTTCTTATTATCAACAATGAAAAGAAAAGTGCGACACTATGGAACAAAGGACACAGACATTATCTACGAAATTTCACAGGTATTTCATTAACAAATTAGAACCAACTTTGATTGAACATCGGAAAACAGTTGATCACATTGGTTACTTTGACAAAAGTTGGACAAATAATAACAGTGAATCCCTAAATCATGTTTTGAAGCGAGCCATCGACTGGAAATCACAACCGTAATTGGATTTAGTACAGATTATAAGAGATATTGTGGACACCCAATATAAGGATTTACTCAGATCATTGGTTTCAATTGAACAGTACCGACTAGCGGACAGCCATAAACAGTTCCAGGTGTCGAAATCGCTATGGATGACCAAAACAGTTGACGAAAGAGAACGTTTCTTTAGAAGATTCCGCAACCATTTGCCGCCAGACCAAAAGACCGTTACTTCGAAAGACGGACTCATGACTGTCATTAAACCGAGAACCCGTGGAAGGAAGAAAGGTCAACTGAAGAGGAAAATCAACGAACGGACGACGACTACTAAGAAGACAAAGAATTGCAATTTAGATTTTGAGTGATATTTCAATGTTTGTTCAATGTTTATTCTCTTTTTTTTCAAGGGCGAGATACGTAGTACGTTAGCGGACAACGAAAATTGACCCGAAACGTATGCAGGTATCTTAGTAGTTTTAAAATTGAAAAATAAGCATTTAACTAATTGTTACGCGAACTACGACGGATGTCCCGAGCCTTGTGCAGGATGTCTTAGTAGTTTTAAATTTGAACATTAAAACTTAACTAATTGTTACGCGGACTACGACGGATGTCCCGAGCCTTGTGCAGGATGTCTTAGTAGTTTTAAATTTGAACATTAAAATTTAACTAATTGTTACGCGGACTAGGACGGATGTCCCGAGCCTTGTGCAGGATGTCTTAGTAGTTTAAATTTGAACAACAAAACTTAACTTATTGTTACGCGGACTAAGACGGATGTCCCGAGCCTTTTGCAGGATTTCTTAGTAGTTTAACTTAAAAAAAAACAAAAAACTAATACCTTGGTCTACTTCTTTGCAATATTATAAGCAATACCAAGCTAATAATAATAATAATAATAATAATAATAATAATAATAATTTGTACTTTTCTATAAATAAATTATAACTCATATAGTTAGAAAACAAACAGACTTAAATGAATAAATATATAAACACCCATGACCCTCCCCCACATGCTCATAGCCTTGACATGGTGTGGGGGCTCTTAATTATTTACAATTATAATTTCAATTGCGTTGACTTAAAGGTCAATTAACAATTCATTGTAATTGTAACTAATTTTGTCTAATATGAGCTACTAACAAGGATGACATATTTAAAATATTTTAATAACAACAGAGACATATAATTACATGTAATACCAAGAATGCAAAGCTTTGAATGAAAATATATATATTTAAAGATATATATATATATATATTTAAAAAAAAATCATTATAAAACTATAGACATTATTTTTATTTCACACATTAAATCATTTGTCTCTATTACCATTTTCAATATAATTCCTACTGACAGCACTTTTAGTACTTTTATTGCAATGAATTGGAGTGCTCTCCCCTAGCTATTTGACCTAATATAGGACGTATCGGGCGGTTACAAAAATCGATTCTGTGGAATAAAGCGTAATTATTTTTTCACAAATATTGGATTATTATCATAATATATGGTAATATCTATCATTTCTGAGTTGTTTTCACCACATATATGGTTGTTTTTACACTATTCCACGTTGTTTTTACACTTTTCGGGTTGTTTTTACACTTTCGATGTACCCGTTCTATAGCTTGATTAAACAAGCTTACCAGTGACATACATGTTCCAATATTCAAACTCACCTGTTGCCTATGGCTATAGTAACATCTACTAATGAGGTTAATTAGATAATTTAATTGGAATAGACGAAAAATACAAAAAAAAACAATGCAAAATCTTTATTTCAATATCATGGTCTTTTAGTGATGATAGCCGTAGTTTTTTTTAACTGGAAGTAAAAAGGGAGATAAATCATGTAAAACTGGAAATGAATCAAATGGATTGTATCTTTTAAAAATAATATATTCAAAGATAAAAACATTCAATTTTCATGATTAAATATTTTTTTTGAAACTAAACAAATTCTTATGTGCCTACACTGTATATATGTACCGACTCAAAATAAAAAATTACTTCACTTTAGGATTTCTTAGTAGTTTAACTTAAAAAAAAACAAAAAACTAATACCTTGGTCTACTTCTTTGCAATATTATAAGCAATACCAAGCTAATAATAATAATAATAATAATAATAATAATAATAATAATAATTTGTACTTTTCTATAAATAAATTATAACTCATATAGTTAGAAAACAAACAGACTTAAATGAATAAATATATAAACACCCATGACCCTCCCCCACATGCTCATAGCCTTGACATGGTGTGGGGGCTCTTAATTATTTACAATTATAATTTCAATTGCGTTGACTTAAAGGTCAATTAACAATTCATTGTAATTGTAACTAATTTTGTCTAATATGAGCTACTAACAAGGATGACATATTTAAAATATTTTAATAACAACAGAGACATATAATTACATGTAATACCAAGAATGCAAAGCTTTGAATGAAAATATATATATTTAAAGATATATATATATATATATTTAAAAAAAAATCATTATAAAACTATAGACATTATTTTTATTTCACACATTAAATCATTTGTCTCTATTACCATTTTCAATATAATTCCTACTGACAGCACTTTTAGTACTTTTATTGCAATGAATTGGAGTGCTCTCCCCTAGCTATTTGACCTAATATAGGACGTATCGGGCGGTTACAAAAATCGATTCTGTGGAATAAAGCGTAATTATTTTTTCACAAATATTGGATTATTATCATAATATATGGTAATATCTATCATTTCTGAGTTGTTTTCACCACATATATGGTTGTTTTTACACTATTCCACGTTGTTTTTACACTTTTCGGGTTGTTTTTACACTTTCGATGTACCCGTTCTATAGCTTGATTAAACAAGCTTACCAGTGACATACATGTTCCAATATTCAAACTCACCTGTTGCCTATGGCTATAGTAACATCTACTAATGAGGTTAATTAGATAATTTAATTGGAATAGACGAAAAATACAAAAAAAAACAATGCAAAATCTTTATTTCAATATCATGGTCTTTTAGTGATGATAGCCGTAGTTTTTTTTAACTGGAAGTAAAAAGGGAGATAAATCATGTAAAACTGGAAATGAATCAAATGGATTGTATCTTTTAAAAATAATATATTCAAAGATAAAAACATTCAATTTTCATGATTAAATATTTTTTTTGAAACTAAACAAATTCTTATGTGCCTACACTGTATATATGTACCGACTCAAAATAAAAAATTACTTCACTTTACTTCATACCATACATATCCACATACAAGGCTGCAGATAAACCCGACATGGTAAGAAGTGACACTAATCCGATTTTCCATGCGTTTTCACTTTTCCTCCACCACTTTTTTTCTTTCTGCCCAGTTTCATTCGACGAAATATCTGGAGTTACTTTTGCTTTCAGAATTTCATCAGTCAAAGAACCGGTTTGTTTTGAATATTTACAACAACATGGAATTTTGATCAGCAACGTAGAAAGATGTTTTGTTACACGAAACAAGTTGGTATTTTCATTGTACTGTTTTAGACAAAACGTTCGTGAATATGACTTGTGTGGCTTTAATCGAATTAAACTTTTAAGTAAGCATGTGTGAGACCTGTAAGCTGACATTTTCAACATGGGAGCTGACATTTTTACTGAGATTCATGGGTAGAACTCTACATCTTAACACCGAAGAGCACAACTATCAGACGAACGACCAGCTGTCAGATGGAACTGTGCTCAGTTCAATATTTTAATATTTACGACATAAGCAAAATCAAGACATATAGTTAGTTTTTACAAGTTATCATAATTCAAAATGAAAAATAGAGGTTTCAGATCTTAGTTTTGAGGGGTTGTGCACTGAAATTTTTAATTTTCTAATACATTATAACAGAGCAGAGAATAAAAAAGCACCAAAAGTAAAATAAAAGATTACAAAAATTCTGTCCGAATGTCAAGAAATTGGTATACATTTACGGATGGAAACAAAATAGGGGTTTCTGAGTTAAATTTTTGTCCATTGGGAAATAACTGGTCAAAAAGTGCTTAAAATGGTATTTTTTGGTCAAAATTACCTCGATGGATAATAATTTCATTTTTATTATTTTTGCCAATACCAAACTCATTTATGCGAAAACATTTAATTTCAATAATTAATAAATTGAAGTAATAATATAGGTAAAAGACTCTCATTATTATTTTAAATTTTATGGAAATAAAGAGTTAATTAATAATGAAAGAAATTATTATTAAAATCTATTTATCGTCTAAGTTGGTATACCACCAAAACACTAGCACAACTCCTGACCACTATTTTAACAACAATAAAGACGGGACTTCAACAAAAATACAGGGACACCTTCTACTCCGGGAATAGAATGAAATCAAATGTAAATGCATGTATTAAACAAATTCAAAAGACCTCGACACTATACACGGCCATCCCTCATATATAGTTTAAAACCAGGCTTAAAGATCTTATTAAACTCCGATTTTCCAAGAAAAACGGAAAAAGACGATATTAATACATCGTAGCCATGACAGAACTTTCTTCGCCATCAATGACTCTTAATCAAATAATAAATATACCAAAATCAAAATCTGTCAAATGTTAGATTTTCTTATCGACAACATATTCATCATGTTTAGAGGACACTGTTGGTATTCCAATGGGTACTAATTGTGCTCCTCTCCTCGCCGACCTGTTTTTGTACTCTTATCAGGCTGAGTTCCTATAGAAGGCCAGCTAAAGAAGAAAGAAAAGACACTGGCACAGAACTTTAATTTCAAATTCCGCTATATTGATGATGTTTTGTCCCTCAACGATGATAAATTTGGTGACTATTTCCTTTCAATTTACCCTAGCGAGCTTGAAATTAACTGAGACACCATTAATATACTAAAGGTCAGCCTCTTACTTAGACCTACTTCTAGAAATAGACCCCGGAAAAGTACAAACTAGACTCTACGACAAACGTGATGACTTCAACTTTCCAATTGTCAACTTCCCCTTCATTGACACCAACATTCCAGCAGCTCCAGCGTATGGTGTGTACATTTCACAACTTATACGTTTAGATCCTGCGATCGGTAGACCGGTCTCTGCTGTTTACTACTAGACTACTCAAACAAGGGTTTGTTGTACCTAGGTTTACTGTTATCTCTCCAGAAGTTCTATGGTCGTCACCATGACTTAATTGATCGTTATGGAAAATCAATCTCTCAAATACGATCGGACATTTTCGCTGATTTGTAGGTAGTGTTTCCTATTACTGGATTTGACTTCTGTTTACCTGTCCGGAGCACCTGAGTGCACCAATGGTTTTGTATTTGTTTCGGGTTTCTCTCTCTTTTTTTTTCTTTTTTTTTTAGTTTTTTTGTGTGTTTTTGGTTTTTAGTGTTGCGTTTTGTATGTTTGTTTGTAACTGTCCCTTTACTTTAATTGGCTCTTGTTGTTCGGTCGGTTTTTTGTTGCTTTTTCTTACCATAAATGTTCTATCTATTTAGAAATTGTTTTGGTGTTCTTTTAAGTTGTTATTATCTGCATAAATATTCTTAAAATTTTAATTCTAATTAACCTAATGAACTATATCAATAATGATTTTTTGGTAATTTTTATTAAATTATAAGATTTTCATGTTTTTTTAATTATTTAACTTGTCAGTTAGAACTTATTCAAAAATTACAACATCACAAACTGAAATAAAAATGGTAAATAATTTCGATAAAGCAATCTGATATAATTTTGTTTCGTTGTTAAAAAATCATCATCTGGAGTGGACACAATAAAAAAGATAATTTTATACCATCATGTTGTAAGTGAGGCGATTTGCAAAAGGTGGAGGCGGTTTGACTTGAATGCATTCACATTGTGTATCTCATTTAAAACAGAAACTGGGTTCAGTATTTCTTGTAATCCGGATAAGTTCTAGGCAATATCAGTAATGAAAAGGCACATGATCTGAATATTAAAATGGAAATAATTTGTGAAGATAAAGGCAAATTGCTTGGTGTTACTTTTGTTAGTTTGAATGGTATTTAACGCCACTTTCAGCAATTTTTCCGCTACATTAGTGGCCAGTTTTTATTGGGAGAGGAAACCAGAGTACCCGGAGAAAACCCCCGACATGCGGTAGGAAACTGGCAATCCTTGTCAATTAAGATAGGAGCTAGACACAGTGCCCGCAGTGAGACTCGAACAAGGAACCTCAGTGTTGACATACCACGTGATCAATATTAGGCCGAATTTTACTGAAAATTGACAATCATCTTGCCAACATATTTTTGGTAGAATTCCTGATAATTTCGCCAAGGTAAATGTGGACCGCTAAAAGTCCCCAGTAAGTCCTAGGCAAAGCCTTGGTGGGGTGCAGAGGAGGGCGAAGACATCCGGCCTAAAACGATTTTATTTCTATGGCATTTGAGGGGGTCTCCAGAGCGTTTTTTAGCTGAAATACGCATGTATTTTGTTAATGAAGGATTAAAAAGGTTGTCTTAACACAATTTTTATAATAATTCCTGAAAAAAAAGAAAAAAGAAAAAATCCCGGAGATTCCAACACCTACCCGCGGTAAACAAAGTCCGGAGGTTCCGGGCAAAATCCGGAGCATTGGCATGTATGTACAATCCGATATTAGTTTTGTGGTTGGTCGTTTAAACAAAAAAACGAAGGTACGATTATTCGTTCTAGATAAATAGTAGACGAGCTACCTTAACAACTCGGCCACTGCGGTCCTTGTGACTTTAGATTTAAATGTTAACAGTCAAGGACTTACACTCTATGCTGCACCAAAACTTTTAACAAGTTTTAAAACTTAAATTAGTAAATGTGAAGAAAAGGTGTGTTCTCGTGCTTTCTACAGGTAGATATATACACTGCAGCATACCCTGTAGAGATTTGCTCACATGTATGGCTCTCTGTGCTTAGCCTATAAGTCTGTATTAGTGCTATCTGCTTTTATTTATTTATTTGTGTATTATTCCTATTTTAATTTGCCTACACGCTTAGCCAATGTTATTTACCGGTATATCAGTCTCTTTGTGCTCATAGTCTTTTAATTTATATAATGCTTTATGTCATGTGTCGATGTCTGTGCCAATGCTTTCTTCTATTGCGTTGTACGTTTTAGCTTCATTTTAGTCTTTATAAGTGTTGGCTGCTGTATGTTCAGTTACTAATTTTGTCGCCCTATCCTTGACTGCATAATAAGTCTATGTCTATTTGGTATTTCCATTGTCTTTTTACTTATAAAAGGCATATGACATGTCCCTATGTCTGTGTCAGTTATAACATATTGTATTGTATATATATGTGTATTAGTTGTTTGCTTTGTCGGTTTTAAAAAACTCTACAAAAGTCATGTTTATTGTTTATGTCATCGACTTTAAAATAAAATTTACTTTACTTGTTTAGAATACTCATCGTTGGTTGGGGTCGGACGCAGTGATTCATTGAGGGTCTAAGATAGCTTAGATGAAAAAAACAGGGTTCGAAACATTATGAAAGCTAATGTAATCTAAGCATTTACAAATTACTAATGTTTTCATTAGTTTGAAGTCACATACAAACTTTAGCGATTTTTAACCGTTATCCGTGTTTAGGTAAATTTATCGGGGCGCACGCTCGCTACGACGCCATCAGAATCCCTCTTAATGTATATGTCCTTTACACAAAGAAGAATTATCTATATGAGGGTCTGTTTTCTTATAGTAAATTGAATTTAGCTAACAAAATACAAATTAGCACACACTTTTGCAATGATCAGCCTAGCCTGGAATCAGTAACTTGATTTTAGGTTCCTATATATAACCTATATATAGATGAGAAAGAACGTAGAAAAACTAAAACGTCATAAAGTATAGGAACTAAAACATAATTAGCAGTGTAGTATATCAATAAACGTCTAGTGGTAACTCTCCTACGTTTACTACAAGCCGAGCGAATTATCTGACCTAAGAATGAAGTGTCAATCAGAGACGAAGAGAACAAAAACCACAGCATTATCGAGGTTATACTATATTAGTTTTATCTCTATCTCGAGTACAGTATCATAATGAAATATAGAATTTAAAGAATTGTCTAGGTTTTAGGGAAGGGGGCGCACAAGAGCTTTGGCGGTCAGCTTTGGAACTAGCGCAACTATAACTAGTTGATTTAGATACCCTGGCCAGCTGCAGTGGTTTTCACAAAAAATTCATAAGTCTAAATACATCGTAAGTGCTGCAGTCACAATAGATTTCCCTCTGATCTTCAAACATTTACGATAGATTTTACACGTACGACTTATTTGTCGTGTCAAAATTACTTTGATACGTTGGAAACAACCAGCTGTCAAATAGCAAAGAAAGACATTAATGTCCTGAAAATGTTATATTTATTTAATATATTTATTATAATGCTGTATTTATAAACAACAAATATTTTTGTATTATTTGAAACCGTTTCCGATTTATTTTAGTATGAATAACAGTATACTTTGATACCATAGTTCTGTCTCTTGACCGCCATTACTTTCCAACCGGACGTATTAATAATTTTATAAACATTGGTTATTATAATAAATTATGATATGATCTATCACTTCTGAGTCGGTTACACCATAAATATTGTGGATTTTACAGAATTTCACGGGGATTTTAATATTTCGCGGGATTTTACATTTTCGATTTACCGCAGAAAAAAAGGTATATGCCAAGTCAAGATTTGCACCGGTGCATTCATCGCAGTATAACATCATGTGTTGAAATACAAAAACTCGGGTTTCTGTGGCATACATACAAACAGAGACAAGAGGTTTTGACAACTACTAGTAATAGCCGCAATGTTTAAACGCAGCTGAAAACATAAAAACCTGACATCTTTATGAAGAAAATTAACATTGAAGGTCATTTAGCGGACAGATTGCCAAAATTTTGTTTTTGAAAACTGGATTTTCGATATAATGAACGTCGATGGAAAATGCATAGATTTCATATATTAAACCACGAAAACGTCATATATATATGCAAAATGTGTTACATACAACATATAGGAAATAACAAAATGATTAATATGGAGTAGGCATTGCCAAAATGCGAGCACAGACAATATAGTCCTTTATAATTGACGTAACTTCCTATCGCCCTTAAAGCGCCTCTAAATTCCATTGGTCACGTGACGTCTTTCTTTTGTAACTGTGACGTCACATGATGTGTAATTTGATTGTCAGTTTTTAAAGATCGATTTAGAGATTGCAAAAAAATAGAATGACATGTTTGTTGTTAATTTTAAATATAACATTTATTTTTTATCGATGTCAACTTTATTTTCAAGTCTTTCTTAAAATTATTTTTAGTACTTTTCTTCATTCACTTTGTTCCAGTTTTTTGATGATATCAACTTCCGGACGAAAAAAAATCAATATCAGCATTAAGCAGATTTTGATCACGTGATTTCATTTTGATCACATGACACGTAATTGCCGTAGAGCTCACCGCTCTTCGCGGGCAGCTTCGCTGCCCGCTGCGAGCTGTGCTCGCTATAAAA
The DNA here is from genome assembly GCA_944474755.1 of Limnoperna fortunei. Classification (NCBI taxonomy): domain Eukaryota; kingdom Metazoa; phylum Mollusca; class Bivalvia; order Mytilida; family Modiolidae; genus Limnoperna; species Limnoperna fortunei. The sequence goes on from OX104113.1 coordinate 40,027,084, forward strand.
TATGATTCAGGACAGAGAACCATAAATTACAGTTTTTATTTGTTTAATGTTGACGGTTGAAGTTGAATTTACGAATGAATAAAAAAATTATTTACAAGTATAATATAAATTTAATAAGAAATTTTACCACTATTTTTGTCGTACTTTCCTTGTTTGAAAATTAACTTAAACGCCTCCACATTCCTCTTTCAGCCTCTGAGTATTATAAAACAAGCTGCCTAATAAGTCACAGTAAATCGTTGTAAAATTCTAAATAAACCACGAGCAGAAGATATCAATGACGCCTGGTGATAACGTTTTTCAACCCCAAAATATCAAACATCATGAGAAATATGTACAAAGTAACATAGGTAAATTAAGTCAGTTTTACTTCAAAATTAGCTTTTTAAACGCTGATTTAAATTGTTGTTTTGTGGCGAAATAAATTGTTTCTACCAAGAATAGACATCCTTTTATTACAACACTATTCATTGAACTGCATTTAGATATGAACCTACAACGTTTGACTAAATGTGTCTGTTTGAATCGAGTTTAACGCCACATGTTCAGCCAGATATATCGATCAATCAGTTTTTATTCGGGAGGAAGTCATCAAAGTATCTGGTGAAAACCCCTGACCTACAAAAAGAAAATTAAAAATCCTTGTCACTTTTAATTTGGAGTCGAGCATGCCCTAAACGCAGTAAGATACGAAACTACAATAACTTAGTGTTGACAATATCCATGCCTCAGTTCTCATCTTGAGCATGTAAAGCCTATATGTAAACCACAGTTATTTTTACAAACAAAGTTTTCCATTAATATTATTTGATCATTTTAGTAGTGAATCGACTATCAGTTTGTCAATCGGGATATGCGCAGTAATAAAATATATGGAAACACCCCCCCCCCCCCCCATCTCATAACTGATATATACCCATTATTTGATTGTGCTGAAAGTGACATTTTTTGGCATTAGCTGAAGTTTATTTGTTTGTCCCTTTGAATGGTGTTTAACTCAAAATATATAATGTCGTCCAGTTTGTATTAAGGGAGGAAGCCTGAGTACCCAAAGAAACCTGCGGTTGGAAAACTGGCAATCCTTGTCAAATAAGATTGGAGTAGAGTACACTCTGTCCGCAGTGAGACTCGAACCCGCAACAGTTTTAGCAGACCACTTTGTCAATAGTAGATCGCTAAGTACCTTAACTATTCGGCTACCGAGGCCCCTACCAACCCCCATCTGATATAAATTTCCGTAAAAAATAAAGTAATCCGACGTGTATTTTAAATTAGCTAACTTCCGGATAATTGCAAAACTGGAAAATTTGCACAGGTAAGAATTCGGATCGTGAAAGCTCGAACGTGGAATGTGTCAAACTTGAAACAAATAACATTTTATCCACGTTTGATTAATGTATTGTGCACAAATGATAATTGTGCCTTTATTTGAACTTATCGTTTAACTGCATGGCTTAGGCCACATACAGTCCACACAGTGACACACAGCATGTTGTCATAAGACATGACTAACTGATTCCCAGGCATTGGTGCGAACGGTCATAACTATACTCTAGTCACAGTTGACAATATGCAAACAACATGCTTGCCTGTACATTTGGCCTTTTATTTTGATATACTCGCAGGAGTAAATGTAATGTCATTGCAAAATAGATGGATCTGTTTCGACTATACTATAGCTATACTATGGGGTATCGCCTATCAGGGTCTTTTCGCGCCAATAACATGTTCGCCCTTGATGGTGGGTCAGTTTACCCTACTTTATTATATTTATTATACTTCTCTATAATTGTATAACAATTGACAATTTTCCAGTTTTACATGATTTATCTCACCTTTTACTTCCGGTTTAAAAAACTAAGACTGTCATCACTAAAGGAGGACTGTGATATTGAAATAAAGGTTTTGCATTGTTTTTGTATTCAGGACTCACCACACTGGGCGAAGTGGGTGACAAAGTCGCCCTACTAGGACCTGAAGTCGCCCTAAGGCACCACAAAAGCAAAGTCAAAGTCACCCTGTCATTTCCCTCAAGTCATCCGATGGTTCACATAAGATACTTGTAGATCTCGTCCAAATACTTCACCCAGACTACCACATTATCAGTAAATGTGTAATTCAAATAAAAAACGGCAATCAACATGCATATATTAACATATTTTGAAACGATTTACGTCTTTCAAATGTATTACGCACCATTTGTTTATTTACCGGATGTGACTAATTACCGGAAGTGAACAACGAAGAATAGTAATGCACAACGGCCTATAATGAAAAATCATAATTTTTTTGATAAACTAACACTTTCAATGGGTTTCAAACTTCATTTCTTTCAAAGCGTATTGTATTTTAACAATTTTCCTTGATAAACATATGAGCTAGCTGCACATGAAAGAATAAAGATGTAATTATTGACATCATGAAAAGTTCTGTAGATGGGTGCCCTATGAAGCAATTTTGATCAGCACAACTTTGTCCATGTGGAAGTGTGCTGAACAGAAGAATTATATCTGGGTTTAATGTTATGTTAGTTTATTTGTCTTCTTTGAAAATTTTGCTCATATAAACATGACATGTTCATAACAAACTGTTAGAAATATTATCGTATATACAAGAACTTCATGAATGATGTTTATGTCTACACCTATACAAATATTTTTAGTTGATCTATTTTTATTTGTGAATACCTTGTAAGTACTGAAGTAGATAAAAAAATAGTCACTATATCTGGTGCTTTTTTTCATTGATTTTATAATAATAAAGGTTATGATATTGCATACCAGTAATAATAATGAAAAAGAAAGGAAAAAAAACTGAATCTAAATGTGTTATGATTTAAAAACACAAGAGAAATAATCCACAATTATAAAAAAATGATGTAAATTATGAAAAATGTATATAACTACTGCGAAAATTATTTGTACAGTCCCCTGACTTCTACCTAATGTCTCCTGAAGTCTCCCTATCAGGGTCTCACTTCTCCCTGTTTGGCTGCCAGGGAGAAGTCACTTCTCCCTACTTTTTAGCTCACCTGACCCAAAGGGTCATGTGAGCTATTGTTATCACTTTGCGTCCGTCGGCGTCGTCGTCGTTGTCGGCGGCGTCTGTAAACTTTTTACATTTTAATCTTCTTCTCTGAAACCACTTGGCCAATTGAAACCAAACTTGGCCATAATGTTCATTGGATGGACCTTTACAAAGTTTGTGTTTTTTATTTTGATTGGTAAACCAATATGGCCGCCACCTCAAGACTTAGTTTAACATAGGACCCTATGGGAAAAAAGTTAAAAAGGGCTTCTTCTCTGAAACCGTTTAACCAATCAAAACAAAACTTACTAGCAATATTGTTTGGATGGTCCTCTATAAAGTTTGTGTTTTTGATGGGAATTGGAAATTCAAAATGGCCGCCACTGCAGGACTTAGTTTAACATACATGTAGAACCCTATGGGAAAAAGTTTTAAAAGGCTTCTTCTCTGAAACCGGTTAATCAATGGAAACAAAAACTTACTAGCAGTATTGTTTGGATGGTCCTCTATAAAGTTTGTGTTTTTTATGGCAATTGGAAATTCAAAATGGCTGCCACCACAGGACTTAATTTAACATAGGACCCTATGGGAAAAAGTTTGAAAGGCTTCTTTTCTGAAACCAGTCAACCAATGGAAACAAAACTTACTAGCAATATTGTTTGGATGGTCCTCTATAAAGTTAATGTTTTTTATCCCAATCGGAAATTCAAAATGGCCGACACCGCAGGACTTGGTTTAACATTCGACCCTATGAGAAAAAAGTTTAAAAGGGCTTCTTCTCTGAAACCGTTTAACCAATCAAAACAAAACTTTCTAGCAATATTGTTTGGATGGTCCTCTATAAAGTTTATGTTTTTATGGCAATTGGAAATTCAAAATGGCTGCTACCGCAGGACTTAGTTTAACATAGGACCCTATGGGAAAAAGTTTTTAAAGGCTTCTTCTCTGAAACCGGTTAATCAATGGAAACAAAAACTTACTAGCAATATTGTTTGGATGGTCCTCTATAAAGTTTATGTTTTTTATGGCAATTGGAAATTCAAAATGGCTGCTACCGCAGGACTTAGTTTAACATAGGACCCTATGGGAAAAAGTTTTTAAAGGCTTCTTCTCTGAAACAGGTTAATCAATGGAAACAAAAACTTACTAGCAATATTGTTTGGATGGTCCTTTATAAAGTTTATGTTTTTTATGGCAAGTGGAAATTCAAAATGGCCACCCCGCGCAGGACTTAGTTTAACATAGGACCCTATGGGCAAATAAAAAAAATCTTCTCTATACAACCGGTTAACCAATGAAACAAAGCTTTCTAGTAATATTGTTTGGATGGTCCTATTTAAAGTTTATTGAAAATTACAGGACTTAGTTTAACATCAGGGAAATGCCATCTTCATTGCCTATAAAATCAGGTGAGCGATACAGGCTCTTAAGAGCCTCTGGTTTAGAGTGTGGTGACCCCTGGGATATCACTGGTAAGTTTGTTTAATCAAGCTATAAAACAGCTGGGGTTCTACCTCAAATTAGCATCTGGTAAATGGGGGAATAAACACCAGTTAATTTATTAGCAATCACGTTTACATAGCAGGGAGTTTTAATAACATCCTCATCCTTGGTATTAACCTGTCATTTACCTGACACGTGAAAATTTATCAAAAACAATTGTCAACAAGTTTTTAATATGACAATCTGCGGCTACAGCCGCAGTTTTTAGTACAGGAAATGGACAATAGGTGGCATTTTTTAAATTGGAAAGACGTCATTTGTTTATATGAAATTATGTTTCATGGTAATATTCACAGGACTTTGACCCAATATCATTTGGGGCGAAATATGGCCAGAAAACGAAAAAAGTATTATTGCGAACAAAGTAAAAATTCCTACCCCCTTACCTTTGTTGTTGATTTCGCTTTTGGAAATTTGTACTGACAACATGATCATGGGTGAAAGTTTTCTGGATTTTTTCCTGATTTCCAGTTTTTTGGGTTGCTCTTGGGCCATTTTTGTGATTCATGCAAATCCATCGAGAAAATTTTTATTTGGGATGAGGTCTAAAAATTAGTCTTGTGAAGTAGAAAAATTGATAAATCTATTGGAAATATCGATTTCAATGACTGATTTAGTCGTGGATTAATATTTTTTCTCAAAAGACGTTATCACGATCATGGGTCGTAGTTATAAATTTGTTTTGTAAAATTTACAACATTGTTAAATGGAGGTAATTAATTCAATCTTAATGAAAATGATGGTTCTGGAGCTGAGGCCGAGAGTAGTGTCCTGCAAAATCCTCAATATACCATATTTTTCTAGGCGGCCCCCATAACACCCGGCCAAAACTTTTCAGGATTTTCACCAAATTTCACTTTCACCCATGCATGATTGTAGGTGTTCTACCTACTCATGGACATTTATTCTTTCAGATTATGACATCTATTCCTTTAATAGATCCATACTTTTGCAACCGCGAAACTTTTTCTTGGACTGAAACAATTTCTTTATTTCAGGGATTCGGCCATTAACGACTTTAGGCTGTAAATTTTCTTTAATTAATGGGGTAAAACAGTAAAAATTAAAACTTTGTTTTGTATGTAAATGAAATAATATCTAAATCTTAATTTAATGTTTTTTTTTTTAATTGAGTTTTAATCAAATTGTTTACATTTCTAGCATGTGTTGATAAAGTGACGTAACCCAATGACAAAAGCCGTGGCTCTTCCTCTTGCAATTTCCCAATAATTTTTCATTTGTTTCAATTTTGTGTTTAACTTTTGGTCATTTACTGCACCACAATCGTTAATGGGTGAATCCCGGTAAAGAAAGTGTTTCAGTCCAAGAAAAAGTTTCGCTGTTGCAAAAGTATTTGCAATCATGTTACATTTGCGGACATGTGGAGGAATGTGTGGATCCATGGGGACATTATATTTGATGTGTACCCGAATGAGGAACTTATGTCTATCTTGAATTTCTGCATACTGCAATGGGTGTCCATCATGGACTCACTTGGCATAATTCTCTGCATTGAAAACTTTGTGCCATCCTATTTTGGTCATTTTTATTAAATTTGTTGGCTTTAATATATCCATTTGTCATATTTGTTAAAATATCATAATCTTGTTAGATAGTGTACTGTCAACAATTTACAGTACATGTATAAGTAAATGGTTTTGAGCTTAAATTTCAAACAACATCAATAAAACAGTATTTATGAATTCTAGTAAGTACTATAAAGAATGGACGTCTCATTATTTGTTCTCAAAATTATTATCACTTTTGAAGTTGGCTTGAGGTTCAATTTGATTAACACAAATAAATTGTAAATTTACATATTTAGGGTGATTAAAACCTTTGATTGATGATTAATAATCCCTGATCTTTAAGCTACATAACTTATTAAATTTTAATAATAATACCTGTTTTTTTTTTGAAAATATTCACTTTTTCATTTCAGATAACAGATACTGAGAACTTAAAAAGATAAACCATTGGTAGTGATTGAAATTTATCATCTCAACACAGTCATGTCTAATCTATTAGCTATATATATGCCCACAGGTATTCCCCTTTTTACTATGTAATAATGTTTAAATATAATTTTGTATTCATGTGTGTTTACTGTGTTTAAGGGGCTACGGTGGCCGAGTGGTTAAGGTACATGTAGGTGTTCATTTACTTTTGATCATGTCTGTCAAATTTTAAGTGTAAAAGATTGTCAGTTTTGTAAGGGATTTTAATATTTATTTTTAAAACAATGACAAATGTACAAAAATCAAAATATATAATGTACCAGATTTCTTGCATACATGATATATTAAAAATTTTTTTTTTTAGTTTGACCATTACTAAAAGGTGATTATAAACATCATTATGCATTGTTGAAAAACAATTTATCTTTTGGCTTAGTAATGAAAATCTTGTGGCCATGGATACAGTAACTATAATTTATCAGCTGCACTTGTTTGTATAGGGATGTACCCATTTGAAATCCATGTACAGTTCTGGAAAAATGCCATTAAGTAAGAATAGGAAAAGATAAGATTAGATTTCAATTTGATTTATTAATAAATGTTGATTTTATTGTTTTCTTTTGAAACTGTTTCAGAATAAATATGAAGAGTACTTCATAAACTAATGGAAAGACAAGTCATCGAAACCAGTGCTGATAATCATTAGAATTGATTACTGTAATTATAGTTATTGATCTGTTTGAAGTAAGTCATTTTGTTATGTAACTTCATCTAAAGTATAACTTCAAAGGTCCTTAACGCAGCTAGAGCTATCTGTAGATTGAAGCCAATTGGTGATGTTGGAAATTTTAGGGAAAATAATATGCTTGCTTTACTGTACAGGCCCAGTGAATTTTAATTTCTCCACCCATCACCGTGGGGGTGGAGGAGAGTAGAGAGACAGTTTCCTCCACTGTTTCTCAACTCTCCTTGGTGGAGTCGCGGTGTTTTCGTGGTGGAGGGCCGATGGCGCAATCATGGTGGATAGCCGGCCAAAAGATTAAAAAATCACATCAGAACAATGGGTATGCATGTTAAGTTTCTATTTCCTTTCTCCCGAAAATGTATTTCCTTTCTCCAGAAAATGTTCTATGTCTTATATTTTCTTCAGTGTTGACTAACATCAACACAACAACATCGTCTATAGTGCCGTTTTTGTCAATAAATGACAAAATATGACATGATAATATGATTACCAATAAGCGTTAATTAGGTCTTAACTGTGAGCATTTGACATCCTGAACTACAGTTCAAAAACAACATCACAAGTGTCTTGTTGGATTTTTATAAACCTTGTAGAATCTCAGAATCATAATGTCTACGGAGGAAATATATTTACAACTTCAATTGAAAAAGAAAACCTCATACCACTTATGATGCTTCTCGGTAATCCATCTTTCTTTACAGATTTGTTTTCTTTTAAAGCATTTTAAAATATCCAGTTACAATACTGTAAAATAACACTACTTGCACGTGCTATTGTGAAAGCGGTAAATACAATGATTGACAAGCAGAGGATATCCCCATTTATTGGCACATGTTTTGTTTACAGAATTTTCTAGAAATACAAAGAAACGAAAGAATTTTTAGTTAAATATATTCGTGTAGTACATTGTGGATTTGCAAACAATATAGTTCAAACTGTGTTCTGTTTAACTTAATAACTGTCTTCAGCACAGATAAAACTAGCATGTAATACCAATGGTTTGTTTGTTTGTTTTGTCTGATGGTGTTTAGTGCCACTCTCAGCAATTTTTCAGCTTTATCATGGCGCCCAGTTTTTATTGGGGGAGGAAGTCAGAGTACATGGAGAAAACCCCCGACCTGTGGTAGGAAAACTGGCAATCCTGTCAATTAAGATTGGAGTCGAGTACATCCTGTCTGCAGTAAGAAAATACCAATGATATGTACTTATCAAGCAATATTTGCTATACTGATATGATTAATGAATTCTTAATTAATTAGTACGCTGACACTTCTGGACATTTTCATTTACTTAATTAGTGTAACAAAGGTAATACTTTCCGATAACATCGAATTAGCGGTAATAAGGTCGTTATTTACCTTTGAACTTACAGACTGACCTTCAGTTTACAAACAAGCTAATTATATTTGAACAGTGTCAAAGCTCTCAGTTTAAAATAAGTAGATGTGAGTTATTTGATGATTCATACTGTTGAACATGTGTCCATTTGTTTATTGCAACCTGCTGTTAAACGGAATACGTAACACAAATAAACCAAGTTGTCAATTCGTTTTTTGCAGAGAATGTGAATAACTTTTTACTTCATTAGTTGAAATATATTGGTTGGTAAGCTTTTTACCGCACATTTGTCACCTTTAAGCCTAAGTTGACCTCTACATAAGAAAGAACAACAAATGCATAAATAAGATAATTGGCTTTTTAGCTACATTAATTGATAATATAGATAAGTAATAAATCTTCACAGACAACCTGAAGTATAAATAAAACAACGAAAGAATCATAAATTACAACGAACATGCATATAATAAATAATCTTAACACAACTTTGCTAACTATTGTTAGAAATAGTATTTTACTCGATCTTTCTGTTCTATGTTTTTTTAGGATAAAATGAAACTGATATGAAACAGGTTCACAAAAGTGTCATTTTAAAACGTGAAAGATCACAACTTACGATAAATTCATGTTATTTATGTGATTATATCGAATGTGCCAATAAATCCCCAAATGCTTACAGAGTGGATACACCACAAATACACATTGGAGTCATTGGCTCTCCACCTAATATTGGCTCTCCACTGGCAATTCACAATCCCAAGTTGCAGTGGAGGTGACCTCAGAGAGGCCGCTGAGACCCCAATTTCCTCCACCAAGATGCGCGGAGAAATAAAAATTTGCGCGGCCTGTACAGTACATCTTTGTAAGTTTAAGCACTAGGTTCATTGAATTTGGTCCTGTGGTAGCTTATGATGAGTACTTACGTCAGTTACTGATGCAAAATGCAGGCAAAACATTTTTTCTGTGCCCACACTTGTTTTTCACAGATATGGTTGTTTCTAGGAGTAAAATAAAATAGTTTAAAATACAAATTATTTTACACCTCTGCAAGTATAAATTAAGTCTTACTTAATTTCTAATTGGAATGTTTTGTCTTTATAATTCTTTTTTAATTGCTTTATATAGTTAATAATTAATTAGCTACAATATGGTAGCTCCTACTTTATTTTTATCTTCGTGGAAAGATAAAAAAAGATCCACATATTGTAGCTACTAAATAATCTGCTTTGTACTGTAAAAAAATCCTTTAATGTCTGTTTATCTGTAAACACTAATCGTGACATAAATATTACCACTTCCTGTGATGGATTGACCAACCTGTTATTGATTGCTTCGCAGTACAATGTATGGCTTTACTTATTCATGTATTTGTACCAGAAGATGAATGTTTCACACCAATGCTCTTTTTTAGCTCACCTGACCCAAAGGGTCATGTGAGCTATTGCCATCACTTGGCGTCCGTCGTCGTCATTAACTTTTCTTCAAAAATCTTCTCCTCCAAAAAAAGGGATTGCTTTTGCTTTGAAACTTAGCATACATCATCAGTAAAATGCCCTCTACCAAGTTTGCACAAATCATGGCCTCAGACCAACCAACATGGCCGCCATGGCTAAAAATAGAACTGAGGGGTCAAAATACAGTTTTTTGCTTATAGTTCAAAAAGTATAACAGATACAGGAAAACCAAACAGACCTTCCTTCTTCAGCATCTAAAGCTCTACAAAACACTCAATTGGATCAAAGTTGTATGATGACTCCTTGTAGGAGTTATTGCCCTTTAATTGTCAAAATTGGTGATTTTTGCCATTTTGGCCTCAAAATCTTGAAAATTATTAGAACTAGAGAAAAAGATAGCATTGCTTAATTGTTCTGCTCTATGAGGGCTACAAAAATGACTTTAGGGTCAAGATTGTCTGATTAACCGTTTAAGAGTTATCCCCCTTGAACTGTTTTTTTTTAATCTGTTTTAATTGATTTTTTAAAATCTTCTCCTCTGAAACAACTGAAAGTTCTGCTTTGAAACTTTGTACACATCATCCGTCAAATGTCCTCAACCAAGTTTGCACCAACCATGGCTGCAGATTAACCAACATGGCCACCATGGCTAAAAATAGGATGGGGGGGGGTAAAATACAGTTTTTGGCTTATATTTAAAAAAGTGTAACAGATACAGGAAAACCGAAGAGACGTGCCTTCATCTGCATCAAAAGCTCTACGAAACACTCCATTGGGTTGAAGTTGTATGATGACTCCTTATAGGAGTTATTGCCCTTTAATTGTCGAAATTGATTATTTTTGACATTTTTGCCTCAAAATCTTGAAAATTATTAGAACTAGGGAAAAAGTTAGCATTGCTTAATTGTTCTGCTCTATGAGGGCTACAAAAATGACTTAAGGGTCAAGATTGTCTGATGAACCGTTTAGGAATTATTCTCCTTGAACATTTTTTTAATCAATTTTACTTGATTTTAAAAAATCTTCTCCTCTTAAACCAATGAAAGGACTACTTTGAAACATTGCAAACATCATCTTTAGGATGTGCAAAATTGTGCAAATCATGACACCTGACTACCTACATAGCTACGTTGGATTAAAATAGAAAAAATGAAAAAAGGGGGCAGGGGTGGGAGGTCGAGAGAGTTTTGGACTGATAGTTAAAAAAGTATAACATGTACAGCAAATTTGAAGTGAACCTCCCTTCTCCCTCTAACCATCAAAAGATCCTCCTTATAGGAGTAATTTCCCTTAAAAGGTCAAAATTAATGATTTTTGCAGAAGTGTTGGGCAATTCCTTATAGCAAAGAAAAGCTGGATAAAAAAGGGTTGTTTGGTTTCAGGTTCAGGTGAGCGATACAGGCTCCTGGGAGCCTCTAGTTTTTAAGTTTGCAGTTAGTATTGGTGATTTACTTAAGTATATGAATAACACATCTTATGGACTTTTTTATGAGTTGATGTTTTAGATTATTCGTATTCCAAAAATAGTGTTAAACCCAGTTTATATTATGCCTCTTAGTCTAAAACATAAAATGTTCCGAATCTGATATGAACACTCCTAGATGAACCAGCTAAAAACAAAAAGCAAATGCTCTTGTTATATTATATAGAAAAGGACGTTAGTTTGTGCAAATAATGTAATAAGTAATATTTTCTGTTATTAAAAATGAAAAATAATTAATTATGAAAGGAATAAAATAAATAAAAAGGAAATGATAAAAATCAATAAATTAAATTAGGTAAATAGTTTAGCTAAGGTATAACTTGGGCAAAATTAAGTGCTAAATATACATATATTGTACATTGTTTGTTTACTAGAACAAATCTGCATATAAATATTTGATTGAAAACATTTGAAGAGTTTAAAATTAAATCTTTTTTTATTATACAAACATATAAGTAGAACTTGAAAACACGAAATTGCATTTCTCTAAGATGTATAGACTAATTGTCTTTCAACAAACTATATTTTTCAGTTACAAATGCAGTGAAAAAACTAAGATTAATATTTACCTATATTGCTAATGCCAATGAACAAACAAACTAAAATTAATATTTACCTATATTGCTAATGCCAATGAAAAAACAAACTAAAATTAATATTTACCTATATTGCTAATGCCAATGAACAAACTAAAATTAATATTTACCTATATTGCTAATGCCAATGAACAAACAAACTAAAATTTATATTTACCTATATTGCTAATGCCAATGAACAAACTAAAATTAATATTTACCTATATTGCTAATGCCAATGAACAAACAAACTAAAATTAATATTTACCTATATTGCTAATGCCAATGAAAAAACAAACTAAAATTAATATTTACCTATATTGCTAATGCCAATGAACAAACTAAAATTAATATTTACCTATATTGCTAATGCCAATGAACAAACAAACTAAAATTTATATTTACCTATATTGCTAATGCCAATGAACAAACTAAAATTAATATTTACCTATATTGCTAATGCCAATGAACAAACAAACTAAAATTAATATTTACCTATATTGCTAATGCCAATGAAAAAACAAACTAAAATTTATATTTACCTATATTGCTAATGCCAATGAACAAACTAAAATTAATATTTACCTATATTGCTAATGCCAATGAACAAACAAACTAAAATTAATATTTACCTATATTGCTAATGCCAATGAAAAAACAAACTAAAATTAATATTTACCTATATTGCTAATGCCAATGAACAAACTAAAATTAATATTTACCTATATTGCTAATGCCAATGAACAAACAAACTAAAATTTATATTTACCTATATTGCTAATGCCAATGAACAAACAAACTAAAATTTATATTTACCTATATTGCTAATGCCAATGTACAAACTAAAATTAATATTTACCTATATTGCTATTGCCAATGAACAAACAAACTAAAATTAATATTTACGGTTACCTATATTGCTAATGCCAATGAACAAACAAACTAAAATTAATATTTACCTATATTGCTAATGAACAAACAAACTGAGAGTCAAACGAAAAATGAAATTGGATTGTTTTGTTTCATACATATAGGGTAAAATTACAGGAATTTAAAAACAGTTTAAGAAATCTGTGGTGTTTTAGTGATCTGAGTTCAAGCTTCTAAAGTTCGGCCATATATGTAAATTTGGTATGAATATTTAAAGTTTTTATAAAAAATTTTCTTCATTTTTTGTAGGTCTTAATGCAGACAAACAACGTAATCATTATGTTTCACACTCATATGAGTGTTGCTAGAAATAGCCGTAGTCGTTCAGGACTACACACATTTTTTGGAACCATACATCACAGAAAGGAAACATTACGCCGAGCTATCATCCTATGTGTTGTAGCAGGGATATTTCTGTTGACAGGAAGCATATTGACTTGGCTTGGTAATTTGCTTAGTTCTGTTATAATGTTGTGGCCAAAGATTGTTAAAACAATGTAACTCCATTACTGTTAAGACAAAATATCTAAGTTGACAAAAAGATTTCCTTCCATATTTTAATACCCGTAGTTCTCTTTAAATATCTTTGACCAGAAATGAAATAAAAAAATGACCCCAAGATGTGAAAAAAGTGTCAGATTTAAACTTAAGCATAGCAAGTTTTTGTTCATAGTTTCCAAATGTGCAAACGTTGAAGTTAATAAATCAAAAAAGAAATTAATGAAAAGGTAAAAAATAAAGTTTTTGTAATATTTTATTTTGAAAATATAAAACAACTTTAGCATTTATACATTTCACTTAAGTTTAACAATGTTATGCTTCATATATCTTGTTTCTTAAACAAGGTAACATATTCTAATGGATTCTGTGCAAAATATTGTATTTTAAAAAAAAAATTTCAAGAATTTTTTAAACATTCTTTTGTTATCTACCTCTTTAAATTTTTGTTAAGTCAAAAGTAGCATGTATTTTTGCATATGGCCACAAAATTATTAAATTATAATTATAAGTCATCCCTGGAGAAAAAAAATTTCATGATAAAGTTAAACCATTTGAAAATAATAGGTTGTAGAAAAAGTACAATGTTTAGCCTGATTTTGTTGCGCTCCTCACACTCCAGGCTAAAAAAATATTAAAAAAAAAGAAATGCATTCTTTAAAAAGTACTAAGGTAATTTTGTGATATTGCTAGGAACAAATTTTATATATCTTAACATTTTCAGTAGGATATTTGTGAAAGAACAAAACAAATATATGGGCTGTTTAAAAAAAATGATCCCAACAGGTTATGGTCCTGTAATTTTGTGAAAATAATAGATATATTATTTCTAAATAGTTGAAAATGTATTTCTAGTTGTGGGTAGCATGTCTGCAACAAATCTTAAAGACATATCAGAAAACAAAAAGGTCATGCAAAAAAACATGCCAAAATTGTAAGGAGTGCAACACATTTCTGAGACACCTGAAAAATATCATTTTTTAAAAGGTCCGACAATTGTCAAATATAGAAATATGTGCATAATTCTTTTTTTATTACACGGTTTTCTGTGTAAACTTATTGAGATATCAAAAGAAAGTATGTTGCATTGAAAAAAGTATGAAAATATAGTTTTGAAAAAAAACTACCTTGTCAGGAATGCAACACAAATTTAAGCAATGTTGCATTAAATTCTTTGTAAACCAAAATAAAATTTTAAGTATACCTTTGCTGCATCAAAGCAGTCAACGCAAGATACCCTGAAACTAGTAATCTTATCAGGGACACCAAATAAAACAGCTCCCTCAACTGTCAGGAGTGCAACAAATGACATGTTCTTATAAGATATATTTTCTTTATAAGTTTTCTTATTTTGTGTTTTTTCTTTAATTTTCTGCAGAAGCATTGACTAAATATTTCAGATGGATGATAAATACCTTTCACATTAATTTTTTTTAATGTCAGGAGTGCAGCAGTTTTTTTTTATTGATTTTGAATCGCATCATAAAATTAATTATTTTGAGAAGATTTATTTATTCTAATTATTCTGTACAGTGGAGTGTTTATATGGCTAAAACTACTTATAGTTATGTTTTCATTAACTTATTAATGGTTTAATTATTTTTTCCAATTGAAGCATTCAGAGATATATTTGGAAACAGAGTATCAGGACCCGTGCTACTTGGCTTAGCTTTCATTATACTTCTACTGTCTATACAGCGTTTTGTTAGGGCAAAGAAACATATAGCACAGAATAGAAATGATGACCAGGTCAGATATTGTTATTGTTATTTAGTAGATACCTTTATTATGTTGTAAACTGTCGCTGTAGAACACAACCAATCGTTTTGAATGAATTGTCGCTTACCATGTCTAGCAAACAAATTAATTCGAGGAGCGTATTTGAATATAACTTATGTTAATGTATAGATAATAGGTAAGGTGAATTCTTTAATATTATATATGTAAACCCAGTACACTTGGAACATACTCAGAGGGTTTCCAGTGCTCGACCCACAGAGCATCCCAGGGTGGCAGATAGGGAGACCCTTTTGTTAAGGGTTTTGTTGGGTCTTAATATGGAAAGCCTGGCTGCCAACTGTAGTGGATGACATGTTTTGAGAGTTTCAGGCTCCTTACACGATATAGACCCCTTTTGTAGATTTCGAAAAAGAGTAGGCTCAATGTAGCCGCTACAAAAGGCTTAATTCTCTGCCCCTAGCCAATACACCATACTTTTCCAGTGGCAGTCAAAACTGTGTTCCCTATGTCCCATCCCACCCTTTTTTCTGTTCATTTATTGTTTGTAAACTTGATTTCATCCTGAATATAGCAGAAATACTGCTCGCTGGAGGTAAAACAAACATCCAATCAATAAACCAAGTACATGACATATCAAGTTTAATGAGGCTTACAACTAGTTTAGGGGCCTCGGTGGCCAAGTTGTCAAGGTTGTTTGTCTACTATTGATCACGTGGTCTGTCAACACTGAGATTGCGGGTTCGATTCTCACTGCAGGCAGGGTGTACTCGAGTCCAATCTTAATTGACAAGGATTGCCAGTTTTCCTACCGCAGGTCGGGGTTTTCTTCAGGTACTCCGGCTTCCTCCCCCAAAAAAAACTGGATGCCATGATATAGCTGAAAAATTGCTGAAAGTGGCGTTGAACACCATCAAACAAACAAACAATACAACTAGTTTGGGCTGATTTTGCCCCCTTATGCCAAGTTATATTTTCATCTATATTTAAACATTTTAATAGCGAGCACAGCTCGCAGCGGGCAGCGAAGCTGCCCGCGAAGAGCGGTGAGCTCTACGCAGGGCCTAATCTAGGATTTTTGCCAGGGAGAAGTGACTTCTCCTTGCAGATGGGAATAGGGAGAAGTGATTTTTTGTGCGGAGAAGTGGGTTTTGTTTCGGTTTCGTTTCAATGTTTTTAAAACAAATAAGTTTAACACTGATAGAGCTAAAATACATTTTATTATCATATAAAGAGCACTAATCACAACAAAAGCAACTATTTTCCAGCACATGGTATACAAAACATATATATAACATATAAAAAACATTTACAGTTTATAGTCACTAATAATTGTAAATCCTCCTGCTTTTGTTTTTCTTCCAAATGCTCGTTGAAGTTTTTGATGGAGCATCCATGCTCTTTTATTGTCATCAGGGTATTTAGTGTTGAACATTTACATTTAACTAAACTTTTGATTCTGAATTTAACATTAATTGGTGGTACTTTATACCATTTCATTTTCATTTGATCTCTGAATTAACTGTAATTGAGTGATTGAAATTAACAAGTTTATCATGTGTTAAACCGTTGTCAAAACATCGTATTATTCGAAACTCAAGATTCTCTTACTCAATGTCACCCAAGCCAACTCTAAATCACGTAATTAACGGCTAATTATTGGCAATGCCAGCCTCATTAAAAATTGTTTATTAATATTTGATTGACGATTTTAAACACAGCCGATGGTCGGTATCAACATGATTGATGAGCGCGCAGTCAAACAAAGCGAATAAAATACGGTTAAATAAGCCGATATATCCTTTTGAAAAATAATTAAACAGAACAAATAGTTTTAATTTTCAATAAAACACTCGCCGCCATACTCGATGTTTCCTCGAAGCATTTTAACCTCGTGGATCTGAAATACATCGTAATAACCTTTTCTCACATGATCGACTATTAAAACCTAGTTTTATTTTCATATTTGATGATGAGCAAAGTCGCTGTAATGTCAATTTATCACTCTATCGCGTTAGGATATGCTGACACATCGTATCGTTTCATTGTTTTTGGAAGTCGCCATTTTGTTTTAACTGTACGTCATGTAAACAACAACAAAGTCTATTAGAGTAGTCTCCCTTTTATCGATTTTTCACGGCGACTTCACTTCGCCGGAAAATCAAATGACCGGCGACATTTAGCGATTTTCAAAAATTTTTGGCGACTTAAAACGCCATTTCGCCGTCTAGATTAGGCCCTGTCTACGGTAATTACGTGTCACGTGATCAAAATGAAATCACGTGATCAAAATCTGCTTAATGCTGATATTGATTTTTTTTCGTCCGGAAGTTGATATCGTCAAAAAACTGGAACAAAGTGAATGAAGAAGGGCAAACATTAATTTTAAAGAAAGACTTTAAAATAAAGTTGAGATCGATAAAAAGTAAATGTTATATTTAAAGATAACAACAAAAATTTCATACTATTTTTTTGGAATCTCTAAATCGATCTTTAAAAACTGACACTAAAAGACATTTCATGTGACGTCACCATTACAAAGAAAGACGTCACGTGACCACTGGAATTTAGAGGCACTGTCATAGGGTAGCGACAAGTACTAAATGTGGTGTTAACTTTATAAATTAAAAATTTAGAATTTAATGGAAATAAAAATAATATTGTGTTTCAAACAAAAATTTTGTTGCAAGCTGTTTGCCTTCTTGATTTATTTTAAAAAATAAAGTAGTGTGATAATACTACCCCCTTACACTACACAACGAGGAATTTTCATACATTTCAACATTTGTATTTCATTATCTACCAAATATATAGTATTTGTCTCTATATATGCATCGACTACGGCTCATGCGCTTACTGATTTTCGCTTGGTACAGAATATCTATAAAAAGTAAATTGACATTAATTTCTTCCTGCTAATTCAACAATTTTGGTAAGAATAAGATTATGAATTATTTAATTAATGTATAAAACAGTGACTAACACATACAAATTCTTATGTGCATAAAAATTAAGGAAAAACTAACTTTTCCCAATTTATTTCTTCAATATTTATTACGTAATCGCCTGTTTATTACCTATGGCACAAAAACGGAACAAGAATAACAAGCTGCGAGTTCGTACCTTTTTAAGTCCGAAGAAGGTTATTTGATGTTTTAAATTTATTTCTTTAAGTCCTTAGCCGTTATTTAAAGTATGCTACAATGACTTAATAATTATAATATGGACTGCAAAATCAGAAAAATACAAAACATATCAAACAAGACTGTGAAGAGCTACTGGAGCCCTAATTAACTTAAATTTGTCTCAACATTTTCGCGATAGTTAGCCAAATAAGAAAATATTTTTTAGCCATACAATTTTTTAAAAACTACACTATAACATGTATTTACTTTGTTCAACTCTAAATATACATAATCATCACCAGTTATACTACAACTGACGAACCGTACTGACGTACTGTATTCGTACCAAATTTTTTTTATGTAGTGGACCAAATTATAACAAGCTACGGTTCCGCAGCTACAACATCACATTACACAGCGACAGGTCCCGTTTTCAATTTGTAAATTTAAATTTAATAAAATGCAATATAGCTGACCAAACTGTATATGCGTTATTTAATACGAACAATACAACAAACTGTAAAGTAGATCAACATGAAAAAAGTAAACTTACTGTAGTATAATATTCCCTAATCATCAATATTTCCGGCAACATAAAACCATGAAACATCGAACTGTAACTGGAACTGATCCACGAAAACAAAAGAATCTTCACAAAATGTTATTTCTCCATAGAACACTTCCTTATCACATGTTTTTTTTAATAACATTATAAACTTCTTCACTGACAAAACTCTAAAACATCTGAGTATGATAGCACATTATTCCACCAACATAAAACATAAGTAACGGAACGGATCCATAAAATGAAACTAATCCTTACCAATATGTTATTTCCCCGTAGAACACATTCTAATCGCATAATTATTTATCGAATTATGCAGCTGATAACTGAAAAATTTCTAAAATATCGGAATAGAACACATTTTGAATATTTTCCGCCAATGCAAACTGTGTCAACCTGACTATTTTAGGTCAAGGCCCTTAATTTTCATTGGTTGTTTAAAAGGGGTTCCAATTAGGGGTTATGGGAAGGATAGTAACACTGACCAAAGCGGGATAACTCTTAACAAAAGTTAATGAAATATTCTGTATTCTGAAATGGGAAGGCTCGGAAAGTATGTCCGAAAATGGAAGAGTGAAATCTGTATAAATTGAACTATGCTTAATGTTCATTACAAAATATGACTTAATAAATAGATTAATAAATTGTTGACTTAGTTACTTATTGTTGACGCTATAACTACATGTAGTGAAATAGTGTACAATAATAAATGTTACACCCCGCTGCGCTAGGTGTTTTGTTTACATTTTTTTTTATTATTCCATATTGTACCTTTGTAGTGTTATTTAATTTAAAACATTTCTACACAATAACACGTCCATATTTTATATTATGCCTTTGTTGTTGACATGTTCCAAATTGTCCTTGGCATTTGCTACGGGAATTTTAATATGAAGTCAGCCATTTGAATTCTACAGGGACCTCGCGTTGTTTTCAAAAAAGATCGTCTGCTTTCGTAACGTTCAGTGGTATTCAGACAAACCACAAGGATCTTACAGCCTTAACTGCAGACGATATTACCCGAAGGATTTCGAACAGACGACAATTGACTCTTCCAAACATACACTTCCGTTGTAATTTAGGTCAAACTTTAGTATAGAAAATTGCTCTATCACATTGAAAATACGCCACATTTCAAAACGCTAAATAACTGTGGAAAATAAAGTGATGAATTCAATTTACACAGTTATTATTCTACAAAATGAGCGTAAGCTGTACCATACGCGGTAAGTAGTTTTCATTTGTCATGCAAAAACAATAACCAAAATACATCAACATTTAGTATACGGTCCTCACAAAATTAAGGAACAAAGTAAAACAAGGAGTTATGTGTAAAAGTTAGAAAAACATATTTTGTCTGTGCTCGCATTTTGGCAATGCCTACTCCATATTATTGGTAGATTAATTGATGTATTAATTAAGTATTTTGATTATTAATTTGTGAATGGTTATAGAAATTTTTATACATGTATTTAATTGATTCATTTTTAATGTCATTCTTGATTCTGTTTTATGTTGAGTTGTCTCCTCTATGATGATTCCTTTCTATACCAGGAAGTAAGGTTTAAGACATACTTGCTTGTAATTAAGTTATGTGTTTTCTAAGCAACCAGTTAAGTTACCTATAGATAGATTATACAGACAAAATCTAACATCTACTGTACTTCTTATAATTTTCAACTGCAATTTTTGTTTTCAGAACTTTAATTCACAAACAGTTGGAGTTGTATTAGAAGAAGACAATGGTGAAGGAGGGACAATCACAGTCATAATGGATGGAATACAATTTAGAAATGCTTGGCGGTAAAAAAACATATTTAAATATACACAGGGTTCGACATTAAGACATTTAGGCAGGACGGAATGACATTGTCCAGTAAATGTAGGCTCTGGTCTAGTATACATGCTAATTAGTAGCTTGTATGACTGGCCGTGCTGATCATGATCAGCCATTATTTTTGACGGATGAAATTTCATCGAGAAAAGAAAAAATCTTCAAGTTTTTCAATGTGTTTACTACGGATCAATATGACGATGTATTTATTATTCATTTTCACGTTTAACATGTTTTCATTTAAATGAAGATTGTTTGTTTACTGTGACAAAACGTTATTATCTCCTTGCATTCGATATATCTAAAAAAAAACAGTAGCATACTAAATTAAATAAATGTATACATATTCATTTTCTTATCTTTTAATATTTAAATGCAATAGAACAGCAAGGAGTAGATTTTTTAAATTCAAATTATAATTCATTAAAAAAAAACCAAATGTACAGTGTGTTTCAGTTAATTTATCATCATTGTCGGGTTTTAGTTGTATCATTGCATCACCAGATGTATGATGTAATTATTTAAACAGTGGAAAATATGATTGCAAACTTGGAAATAAACTGGATAAAATAAATAATGCACACTTAAAGAAATCTTTATAAATAAATAAGCCTGATTTAGTATAATTAAACAGGGATCTGTGGTGTCTGCTAACTACTTTCTAGTTCAGCAGTCTACTTTTGTTGCCAACTTTCAATGGAATTCTTTCCTCTCTCTCGTGGTGTGATTTCCTGATAAAAGTCGGAACAGTTCCCTAAAACTAAATATTTATTCCTAATTTCTTAATTATGTTTAGCATTTTTGTGTGGTCTAGTTTACATTAGGTCCGGTCTGGTAAATTCTAATGTTACCAAGATCGCTAGTCCAACAGTAAAAAAAGTTACTGTCAAACCCTGATATAAAGTTCAGCATATCTTTTAAAATTAAGCATGTATGTTGTTTTAACTCTATTAACTTTTTTTTTCATCTGGAACTGCACAACTTATTAAAAGCATACTGTATATGGATGTTTATTTTCTGTTCCTCAGCTAATTTCAAATTGTTTTGTTCATTCCTATATAAATAATCAGAGTTTTATAGACTGTTTAGACCATCAGTCTTAAATCTCTGCATCATAAAATAAATAGTTATCCATTGTACAACAGTTTAACATTATTATACGATCAAACATTTTTGAAAACCGTTTGTAGCACATGTATCATCTTACTGTTATCTTAAATTTGTTTTCTGGCACTGGTTTTAAATGGTTAGGTTTAATATTTCTCAAAAGTATACCTGTAGTAAAGCTTAAATTCAATAAATGCACAGGAGATTTAAGAACATAGCAATAATGCATGACAGAAAATATACATAAGGCAATGCTAATTTGTCATCTATATCTGGCAACATTCAGATTGAGACAGGATTTGTCATTATCATTTTAATCATGTCTACATGCTTGTTTTAGAAAGGATGACAGCTAAACTAACCCATTTTGGTTGGCTAAGATTCAGCACACAAAATGAGTTGGCTCCACTCATTAAGAAATCTGTTGAAAAATAGTTATAGTTTTGTTGAATTATTTGTTTAAACCTTATTATTTTGGGTATAGGGATCCTGACATAGGTGATAATGTGTCTCCACCATCATATCATGAAGCTACAGACAGCACCTGTCAGGAACCACCTATTGTGGTACCAGATGTTACTCCAGATGATAACGAGGCTCCACCTACTTATGAAGAAGCTGTTGAAGATTCACAACATTCCTTAAGTGATACAGAAATTTCTGAACGACAACCAGGATAAATAGTTAATTAAGTTGTGGATTACAAAAGTAATGTTATGCACTAAGTGTTAGGACATTTTTATATTGTAATTTGAGCAGATTCAGTGGGATGTGGAATTCCCTGTTTTTGTATAAAATTGCCACTAAGTGGGACAAAAAAAAATTCTATAACTTGCACCCTTTTTTAACAAAAATAATTGTTATATCTCTTTTGTAATGATGACAAATACAATTTATTATTTTTTATAAGAACTTTTGAGCTGTCTATTAAGGCAACGGCTCTTATTTTTATGATCTGTAAATACAAACATATTGGTGGGTCAGGATTTTAATTTTTTGTCCAACTTTTTACCTTGTCAGTTATTTATCTATTCCAAATATTAGTTTTTTTCCCATTGACCTATAACTTGAATTTCTTAATATCAGTCTAAACATTGTTTGAAAGCCAGCTGAGACATAATTATAAAATGCCTTACATTTCTTCGTGGATTTTGATTCTTTGTAAAAAAAACAATTGCAGAATATTGTTTGATTTTTGTTGTTCCTTGCAACTGAAACAAACATTTTAAAATGGTTTTTATATGAAACTGACCAGCTGTACATGTGTTGACAGACAACACTCAGTTACAATGTGTTGACAGACAACACTCAGTTACAATGTGTTGACAGACAACACTCAGTTACAATGTGTTGACAGACAACACTCAGTTACAATATGTAGACAGACAACACACTTAGTTACAATGTGTTGACAGACAACACTCAGTTACAATGTGTTGACAGACAACACTCAGTTACAATGTGTTGACAGACAACACACTTAGTTACAATATGTAGACAGACAACACACTTAGTTACAATGTGTAGACAGACAACACACTTAGTTACAATATGTAGACAGACAACACACTTAGTTACAATGTGTTGACAGACAACACTCAGTTACAATGTGTTGACAGACAACACACTCAGTTACAATGTGTTGACAGACAACACACTTAGTTACAATATATAGACAGACAACACACTTAGTTACAATGTGTTGACAGACAACACACTTAGTTACAATATGTAGACAGACAACACATTTAGTTACAATATGTAGACAGACAACACACTCAGTTACAATATGTAGACAGACAACGCTCAGTTACAATGTGTTGACAGACAACACACTTAGTTACAATGTGGAGACAGACAACACACTTAGTTGCAATGTGTTGACAGACAACACATTTCAGGGAATTTTTTAGGATTTTGAGGGCTTTAGTCACTTTAGCGGATGAGCCGTATAAGCATCTGCTCAGAAGCATGCATTCATTGTACTGGTAAAATATCGTAGTATAAAAAAAAACTATATTCTTTCAATTGCAGTGTATAAATTTGTTTTAAAAAATGATTATATGTCAAAATGTTTATAAATTTTTAAAGAATTTTAAATTTAAAACTTATTTAAAAAGCGTTTGTATATCAAACAGTTACAATTTTTCATTAAAGGCCGTTGTACTCTGCGTTTTCTATTTGGTAGCCATCGGTAATTAAACGTGTCTCGGATGTATACAATAATGGCGCGTAATCCATTTGAAACCAGCAAAACATACGAAAAATGAGTTAAATACGAAAAATCTTTGCAATTTTTATTTGAATTACATATTTAATCAAAATGTGGAAGTCTGTGCGCATCAGTACCATCTACGACACTTTTGTTTGCGTATATTGACGAGGAGCACCACTTAATCATTTTAATCGGATTACCTGTAAAAACATCAATTCGGCGATTGACACCTGCTGTTTAAAACTATCGAGGTGAAATAATTAAATTTCCTGTTAATTGGCTTTGGAGTCATAAATATGTCGTTTTAAACTTGGTAGAATGAATTTGTAAAAAAAAATTTAGTGCATGTTGGAAATCAGGTGACAAAATTGATTTAGAAATCTATCATCAATTTTCAAATGATTTTGTCAATGACGAATGTGGCGAGCGCTAAAAAATTCCCTGCATTTACTTACAATATGTAGACAGACAACACATTTACTTACATTATGTAGACGGACAACACACATAGTTAACAATGTGTTGACAGACAACACATTTAGTTACAATATGTAGACAGACAACACACTTAGTTAAAATGTGTTGACAACACACTTAGTTACAAATTGTAGACAGACAACACACTAGTTACAATATGTAGACAGACAACACTCTTAGTAACAATATGTAGACAGACAACACACTTAGTTACAATGTGTTGACAGACAACACACTTAATTACAATATGTAGACAAACAACACACTTAGTTACAATATGTAGACAGACAACACATTTAGTTACAATGTACAGACAACACATTTAGTTACAATATCTAGACAGACAACACACTTAGTTACAATGTGTTGACAGACAACACACTTAGTTACAATATGTAGACGGACAACACACTTAGTTACAATATGTAGACAGACAACACACTTAATTACAATATGTAGACAGACAACACACTTAGTTACAATATGTAGACAGACAACACACTTAGTTACAATATGTAGACAGACAACACACTTAGTTACAATGTGTTGACAGACAACACACATAGTTACAATATGTAGACAGACAACACACTTAGTTACAATATGTAGACAGACAACACATTTAGTTACAATGTGTTGACAGACAACACACTTAGTTACAATATGTAGACAGACAACACACTTAGTTACAATATGTAGACAGACAACACATTTAGTTACAATATGTAGACAGACAACACACTTAGTTACAATATGTAGACAGACAACACACTTAGTTACAATGTGTAGACAAACAACACACTTAGTTACAATATGTAGACAGACAACACATTTAGTTACAATGTACAGACAACACATTTAGTTACAATATCTAGACAGACAACACACTTAGTTACAATGTGTTGACAGACAACACACTTAGTTACAATATGTAGACGGACAACACACTTAGTTACAATATGTAGACAGACAACACACTTAATTACAATATGTAGACAGACAACACACTTAGTTACAATATGTAGACAGACAACACACTTAGTTACAATATGTAGACAGACAACACACTTAGTTACAATGTGTTGACAGACAACACACATAGTTACAATATGTAGACAGACAACACACTTAGTTACAATATGTAGACAGACAACACACTTAATTACAATATGTAGACAGACAACACACTTAGTTACAATATGTAGACAGACAACACACTTAGTTACAATATGTAGACAGACAACACATTTAGTTACAATATGTAGACAGACAACACACTTAGTTACAATATGTAGACAGACAACACACTTAGTTACAATGTGTAGACAGACAACACACTTAGTTACAATGTGTTGACAGACAACACACATAGTTACAATATGTAGACAGACAACACACTTAGTTACAATATGTAGACAGACAACACACTTAGTTACAATATGTAGACAGACAACACATTTAGTTACAATGTGTTGACAGACAACACACTTAGTTACAATATGTAGACAGACAACACACTTAGTTACAATATGTAGACAGACAACACACTTAGTTACAATGTGTTGACAGACAACACACTTAGTTACAATATGTAGACGGACAACACACTTAGTTACAATATGTAGACAGACAACACACTTAATTACAATATGTAGACAGACAACACACTTAGTTACAATATGTAGACAGACAACACGCTTAGTTACAATATGTAGACAGACAACACACTTAGTTACAATATGTAGACAGACAACACACTTAGTTACAATATGTAGACAGACAACACACTTAGTTACAATGTGTAGACAGACAACACACTTAGTTACAATGTGTACACAGACAACACACTTAGTTACAATATGTAGACAGACAACACATTTAGTTACAATATGTAGACAGACAACACATTTAGTTACAATGTGTTGACAGACAACACACTTAGTTACAATATGTAGACAGACAACACACATAGTTTACAATGTTTTGACAGACAACACACTTAGTTACAATTTATATAAATTACCCAGATTTTATTGTCTTTTAAGTTTAGGTGCATATGTACTGCTTCTATGCATGTTAGGGGTTGTATTGAGCAAAGCATACAAGTTATGCATATTATTAGATGCCTTACACCATACATTTTTGGCCAGGTTGCACGAAGTGCAAACCTGGATTATAGTATGGTGAAGTCTGGAGGGAAGGGAAAAGAGGGTATTTATTTTGTGTAATCAACTCCTCCTACAGTTTTCAACCTAGATCTCTGAAAGATTGCACATATATTCAATTTGTGCACCTGCAATTATGGAATTGTTCGGGGAATTGTTTCCTAATTTTCCAGACTTGGGAAATTTGTAATTTTTTAGTACATTTACAGAAGATGGTACCTTTTTTTTGTAATCAACTACTCCTACATTTTTTTTTACACAGCCCAAAACCTTCCTACAAATTGTAAACCATTCACTATTTATTAAGTCATTTACTTTGCAACCTAGTCATTTCAGACTTTTAAAAATTTTTCTTGGTGTATTTGTAGGAATGTACCCTCTTAAAACTTTTTTATACAAACACAGAATGTCAAGTCAATTGATGGTGTAACAGTGTTTTTCTCTAGTATTTTCCAGTATTGAATATTTATTTATTATTAATCTATTGCAAAAATCAACCTTGTTTGCAGCCTTCTTATTTAAATAAATACATAAGATGATAAATAAAATTTGTTTGATGCTATGTATTTTCTTGTCCTCAGATATAAAATGGCTTTCATTAACTTACACACATTTTCTATGAATTTGCAAACAAATCTACTATATATATAATTAATCAGTTCATAATCTTGTATACAGAAGTATATATTAAACATAAAAAGTCCAACATAACCAGAATTTACATTTCTATTTTCACAAGCGCTTTCATGTATCATTACAATCTTCAGGTGAATGTTTTTGTGAATCTATTGGTAACGTTTACGTGACGTTACATTATTGTTAAAAGGGACATAACTTAATCGATAAACATATGTACAAATAACTAATAATATATATTGTATATTGTAAATTATGATCGTCCATTTAAAGATGGTTTAAACTTTTTAATAAAGTTTTTCTCCTTAATTTCTCGTATAAATCCATCTTCTTTAAATATTTTGTAAAAAGGGAATATATATATATATATATATATATATATATATATATATATATATATATATATATATATATATATATATATATATATATATTATTGAGAATTTGAAAATGTGTTATACAAAGCATATGGTATTTGGGCAAAATTATTCAAATTTTAACTAGTGTCACACTTTCAGTTAACATTTGTTACAGTCTAGAATGTGTGTATTATATAGGTTACAGCTAAGCACATGTGGTTTGCATTTGTTGCAGCTCAGCACACATATATGGTTTATTTTTTGTTAAAGCTAGGCACACATGTGTGGATTATATTTGATACAGCTTGGCACACATTGTGTGGTTTGCATTTGTTACATCTGAACGGACACATGTAGTCACCAATTGTTACAACTACCCAAACCCAAATTATTTACATATGTTAAAGTTAAGTGAACACAAAATAGTTTCCATGTTACAACTAGGCTGACACTGTACATTTGTAACATGTACATGAAGAAGTAACAGATATAATTGTTACATCTACGTAGACACATGTACATTGGAGTTTACATTTTTATAGCTAAGATGACACATTTGTAATGTTTTTCTATCTTTACCTGTTTGCCAAATTTTTGGGGACATCAATTAAGAGTGATGTATTTTTGTAGAAAAAAGCATTATAATATTTAATAAGCATTTTTGCAATATAATGTTGCAGTTGTATGATGCATGTTGTTTGCACATTAAATAAATTGTGGATAAAAGTACATTGTTTTTTATATTTTTGTTATTTTGTTATTAGTTTAAATGTGATTTATGGATGTGCAAGCTTATTATGTTTTGCAGTTAGAATTATTTATATATTTTGTTCTATTGATTTCCGTAATATATTTATAGCCGTTTTGTATTTACATGTGCAATAATTTATTGTAAGGTGCAATTCATTAATTTAGAAGATTTTTATCATCTATTCAAGTCATATTTATCATGTTTTAACAACAACAAAATATTTATTGTTTATGTTGTTTTTTAGCTCACCTGACCCGAAGGGTCATGTGAGCTATTGCCATCACTTGGCGTCCGTCGTCTTAGTCGTCGTCGTTAACTTTTCTTCAAAAATCTTCTCCTCCAAGACCACTGAAGGGATTGCTTTGAAACTTCGCACACATCATCAGTAAAATGTCCTCTACCAAGTTTGCCCAAATCATGGCCTCAGACCAACCAACATGGCAGCCATGGCTTAAAATAGAACAGGGGGTGGGGGTCAAAATACAGTTTTTTGATTATTGTTCAAAAAGTATAACAGATACAGGAAAACCGAACAGACCATCCTTCTTCAGCATCTAAGGCTCTACAAAACACT
This sequence comes from Limnoperna fortunei, assembly GCA_944474755.1. NCBI lineage: Eukaryota > Metazoa > Mollusca > Bivalvia > Mytilida > Modiolidae > Limnoperna > Limnoperna fortunei. The sequence continues at coordinate 40,056,140 of OX104113.1, forward strand.
TCATTGGGTCAAAGTTGTATGATGACTCCTTGTAGGAGTTATTGCCCTTTAATTGTCAAAATTGATGAATTTTGCCATTTATGCCTCAAAATCTTGAAAATTATTAGAACTAGAGAAAAAGTTAGCATTGCTTAATTGTTCTGCTCTATAAGGGCTACTAAAATGACTTAAGGGTCAAGATTGTCTGATTAACCGTTTAAGAGTTATTCCCCTTGAACTGTTTTTTTTTAATCGGTTTTAATTGATTTTTTAAAATCTTCTCCTCTTTAACCAATGAAAGGACTGCTTTGAAACATTGCACACATCATCTTTAGGACGTCCTCTACCAAAATTTTGCAAATCATGACACCTGACTACCTACATAGCTACCTTGGCTTAAAATAGAAAAAATGAAAAAGCAGAGGGGGGTGTGGGAGTCAAGATAGTTTTCGACTGATAAAAAAGTTAAAAAAGTATAACAGGTACAGCAAATTTGAAGTGAACCTCCCTTCTCCCTCTAAGCATCAAAAGCTCCTCCTTATAGGCGTTATTTCCCTGAAAAGGTCAAAATTAATGATTTTTGCAGAAGTGTTGGGCAATTCCTTATAGCAACGAAAAGCTGGATAAAAAAGGGTTGTTTGGTTTCAGGTTCAGGTGAGCGATACAGGCTTGTGGGAGCCTCTAGTTTACTGTTTCTCAGCCTCCTATTTTATTGTTTTTATTATTTTTCCTGTACTTACTTGATGTTCTGAGCGAGTAAATTGTCCCTCTCATAGAGGGCAGTTGTATTGGATTGGTTTTATCTTTAATGTTGAACTATAAATAGCTCCATCTCTGTAATTACTGAATACTGCAATTATTTTATGAAGATTAGGATTTATTTATTCTTTATAATACTTAATTTTCATGTAAAAAATTTTTAAAAATTGGATTAATATTTGAATAGGTTCTATTGTGACTTTCCATAATCTTTCTTATAAACGCAGATACTTTCCTCTCCAAAATGTAACATAAACTCACTCATAGAAAAGAAGACAATAAGAGCCAACTTTTTGTACCATTTGTATTTGAGATATATAAAACACATGTGAGAACCAATTGATTCATCACTAAGATGCTAACATATTTAAACCTTGAAGCCAATTACTGATTGGTATTACCTTGACTTTAACTAGTTCTAAACTCACATGACAAATTGTTTATTTTCATTAAAATTTCACAAAATTCAGCTACTTTGTGATATCAATATGACAACTGTATGAAATCATTGGTTAAAGTAGGAACTTTACTTTTATCATGTTTGATCTTTGTCATAATGCAGTCTAAAATCAAATTAAATATTTAAACAAGAAAAGTTGACTTAATTTTAGTCTTATGGCACCTACCCCTTAAATTTTTTTTTATTTATAAGCAATATGGTATTGAAATTGTTGTTTAGAGATTTATCTTCTTTGATACAGTTTATTATAATGTAAGTTTCTTTAAATGGTTTTATTAAAATGTCTATTTATATAAATGTATAAAGAGGAAATAAAACAAAAACAAACCTTGCAATTTAATTCAGTACTAAAAAAATAACCAAATAACAGACAGAACAATATTGAACTACTGTCACATAAAGCTGATCTACAAAGATGAGGAGGCATGTTTACTCTGCAATATCAGAAATCCATGATCAAGATTTCGAATGTATCTTAGTATTGATTATACAAAATCATTATTACAGAAATCTTATGTATATTACTATTAGCAGGTAGATGATTTTCTTTTTACTCAGCAGTCTGTTTATGTTTTAATCATGAATCTCAGCATAATTTAGGTGTCCAGTAACTTTATTTATTTATTATAATTTTAGTTTATGATTATTGTTACTTTTTTATTGTTGCAAAAGAAAATAAATATACAAACTGTTTTCAACTTGTTTATATATGTTCTTAAGTTTTGTCACCAGCTGTAAACTCCGAGTTATGACAGAAAGAAAAAACAATATTTTGACTCACTCTCTGCAGTTTATGGATTCTGTGTGACACCTCACAAAGGCAAAAGTCAAACTTTCAGTTTCTATAAAGACAGCCCAATCTGTTATATACTGTTCAAAAACAAAGTAACATGTAGCCCTTTTAATTTTTCACATTTTACCAGGATTAATGAAATGGTCAATTAAATCGTTGATTTTTTAAAGGTTAGTTTTAAATTTTAAAGATCTGTTAATTTGATTTGGCTCTCTGCCAAATGAGTAGGGTAAATTTTTAAGTGCCAATCAATTCTATCCCTTTAAATTTTGCTAATTTTTTCACATGAACTTTGTGGTTAACCTCTACATTAAAGTTTATAACGGGATGATGTTAAAAGTTTGAATTCATCATAATGTAAAAACACTTCCAAGCCTAGGTTGGACCCTTTAACTCAAAATATCGTCATCAGCCATCTCAAGACTAGAGTATCCCAAAGTGAGATTGCACGAACTGAAATTATAATATCACGTCCCTCAAACGCTTTGGAAACAAACCTCTATTTAAATATCAATAAAATATTGCTGTTCCAGCATTATCACATGCACATGTGCTCATGTAGTTTTTTGCTTGTCTTTCATTATTTTTACATATTGTACCTTTGCATTATGAAAATCAAATAGCAAAAATGTTTCTAGATAACTACATTGTGTTTTCAAGCGACCTGGCCTTGTTTACAACTATTTTCATGACGTCAATAGAAATCAGACAAACAGCGAGACTCTTCCTGCCTCCACTGCAAACAATTTTTCAAAATGCTGATAAGAGTGTTGAAAAAAAAACACTTTATCTGCACCATTCTGGATCTACAACAAGAGCATAAGCTTGACCAAATACAGTAAGCAATTCTCATTTATTACAGAAAAACAGCAACACAAATTCACAAACACAGTGACTGATGTAACGAAGCATTTAATTTTGTGGTTCTTTCTTCTGATTGTTTAATTATATTGCAAGTGTTAATAAATATGTTAGTTTGTTTTTAATTTATATTTCTTCCTTTTTCCTTCCAAATTGCACATGAAATAAATAAAATTTTGTAAGAAGGGGGGATCTTGGAAATTGGAATAGCCAAAATAAACCTATGTAGGAGCACAATACAGAATTTCTATATTTTAGTATCAGAATTGAAATAATTCATGGCTGCCCAATTTTTATGGCTAATGCTCAAGGCAAAATATTCATGAATATAATGCCTACCCATATTTAAATCATCCATAAAATTGGGACAGCCATAAAGTATTTCTTAAACGTAAACCAGAGCACAATTTATTGGCTGTGAAGCAGATTCCAGCAGACTAGCTTTAAGAAGGACTACCCAAGTTTGCTACCTCGCATAATGACCCCTTGTCAAGATTGCTACATTTGAGTCTTTCATCTATGGAATTGCACCATTTTCCCCAATATTCACTGACATTGGAATGCAAGGTTTAATAAGAATAAGCTGGCAGAGTCCATAACCATCCACGACAAAATGGCATTTGACCCAGAAGGCCATATTTTAGAGCAGTTTTGCCACTGTTACATACGAGAGAGCATCCAAGGGTGCAACAGATTGATCCTGATGAAGGACCACAGTGGTCAACATATTTGGAGAGTGCCACACTCCTTGCAATCGTCACACTAAAGACCCGTTTAGTAGATGTCGTTAAAAGTAGGTTTTTTTATAGGCTACATTTTCCACTCCTAACCATACCCAATACTTTTCCAGTGGCATTTAAAAACTTGTTGGTGTTCATGTCAACTTGCCCCCAGTTTGTGTTGTTTCTTAACTTGTTCTCGTCCTAAATATAGCTAAATACTGAGCCATGTGTTTGCTTTCTTTTAGAATACACATATTTACCACACTTGAGGATGAGCAACTCCAAGTTTTTAATTAAATTGCTTACTTATCCGGAAAACCAGATTGCTGTCAGGCATGTTTTTCATTGTGGTCACATTACCATTGGTGTTCATTTCATTTATCTGTCTGGTTTCTTTTTCTTAAGATTTTGTGACGTCTTTTTTTTTTTATTCTTGACCGATTGGTTTTCTTACTTCTTTCTTCTTGATCCTGTATGGTTTTCCTTATAACAGGTGTAATGTTTTATTGTGCCTTAACTTATGTGCTTGAAGTCTTTGTATCTGTCGAGTTGAGTAAACTACAACCTATGCTTGTGTACTTGTTGCTGCACATCATCTTAACTTGCATAGAAAACTTCATTGGGTTACGCAAGACACCTCAGTTGATGCATTTTAGATTGTACCCCACAAGACTTTCAAGGTAACTTGGTGTTGATTTTAAATTTATTTTAAACAAACATTTACATTTGCATGTGTTCTGTTTTCGGGCACAGAGTACAAAATCAAGTTGGTATATGTTGTTTCATGCCAACAACAAGTATTTTATCTATAACCTATTAAAAACAAGACTGACCATTATTTCATATCTGTATCTAATTTTATTAACAAGCCAGGATGGATTTCCACTCATCCAACACCATAATCTTTCTCTACCATTTGAATGTAGCCCATTTTTTTTTAAGTACATGTACCAATTTTATTGACTTGGTTTAACTTCATACAAGATCAAATCATGATCTCTTGTAGAACAGGCAAGCACTTGCTCAAATAGGCTATTGGGTCAGTTTAAATGAAAAGAAACGCTATTTATTATGGGTGATGAATTCAACATGCAAATAAATAACTGAATAAGTTGACCACATTCACAACTACTATTTACTTAAAGCTCAGTAATGAATTTAAAATACCTTTTATACTGTGTAGTAAAAATGATAGTTCATAGATTGTGCTAACTTGTCTATACCATGTCTTCAACAGTGTTAAAGAATCTATGTTTGGTTCAATTTGAAGAAAAGTAGTCTGTCCTTTTATTCAGTAAGCTGGATTGTTTGTTTGAATGTATTTTTTCAGATATATCATAGCATCAAGGGGAGGAAGTGGGAGTACCTGAAGAAACCCTTAACCTGCAAAAGCTTTATCCTTGTCAATTAGGATAAGAGTCAAGTGCACCCTGCAGGCAGTGAGACTCAAACTCCAATCTTAAAGTGACAGACCATGTTAATAATATACAATGTAGTATCAATAGTACTAGATAAACTACACTAATAACTTGGCCCCAGTAGGATAGAAGTAATCTATCTATATATGTTGTGTTTGATGCAGTACCTGGAATCTATGTTGTTCTGAGTAAATGACTAATATATTTCTGATATTAATAGAAAACTTTACCAAGAAATAATTACAAACAAAAACAGTAACTTGATATTTTATTTTATTAATAGTTAAATTACTGAATAATAGAAAAGGTATATTGACAACAAGTTTTATCACATTTTATATCCTATAGTATTTAGGACATTGCAACAGGTAACTAGTTTCAGTAACAACACTGATGTTAAGCATAATATACAATTATTTCATTTAATTATTTTATATAAAAATGAGGATTTAGATCATTTGTATATGCTGTTTTCAAGAGCATTCTTTCAAAATTACCACAATATTTGTCTTTATAAATTCAATTTTTAGTGATCCATAAGACTTGTTTGCATTTTGGAAATTTTTCACATACAGTTTCTGATGTTGATGAGGATTTTTGTCTTAAAAAAAATTTTGATTTCTGGTGATATATAAAAAAGATAGTGTATATGTATAAAAATTAAAATTATATAATAATGAATACATGATATGAAATAATATCATTTAAATGTATAATATATATATATATATATCTACACTACATATTTCTAATAATGATAATACACTAGGAATGTAACAACTTTATATACATATCCAAAACTCTAGTACAATCTATTGCCAATCAATTAAATATTAAAATCTCATCAATTTAACAATTAGCACTGCATGTTTCCTATACAAAATATAATCAATCCTAGAATGTTAAGTAAATATATCAATATTTCAAAAATACTAATATCTTTTTTTTTCCAAATTAAAATCTACGGGTATTCGAGACCTTTATTATGATTGGGCATTAAATATCTTACTATGTAGCCATTCAAAATATTTATAGTTTTGCTTTAAAAAACAATGCTGATTTTTTCATTTTACAATTGAACAATTATGATACATGATTATAACAGACATAACTGATGACACATTCAACAACAAAACTTTTTTCATGTAAAATTCAAAATCCTCTTAAGCTGAAGATCTACAATTCATTTATGTCCTTAATTTAATTTGTTCCAAACATTTTGAGGCATGTATCAATTGAGATTTTTTATTGTGTTACGGTTTCAATGTACACATCTCCGCCAAGTTGACTATTCCTGTCGACGGTACGATAAACACTGCCATTCGTCTGGTAGATATCGCCCCCTCCTACAATTCTTTCTTCCAAGACAACCTGTTCTGGTTTCCTGGTCTTCTTTCGTTTCCTCCTACGTTCTTCATCATAGTCTGTCAGGTATTCGATAGCCGGCAGGTACTGGTTTTGTGAATAATAACGGGGTGTTTCATAACGTCTGCAATATAAGTTAGAACTCAAAGTTCTTATGTACAAGTCCATTTTTATATTTTACAATTTTACTCATTTTAATGGGAATTAATCATGATAACTTGAAAAAAATAAGTGGTCACAGACTTTTTTAAATATATGCCATTATCTTTATTACCAGTTTTGAAAGCACCAATAATGGTATTTGACCTATATTTTTTATTTTCTTTTTAAAAAAATCTGGGAGTTTCAAGCACAATGTGAAATTAACATGTTCCCACCAAACAGGAAAGGTATTAATGAGTGTTTCTTCCCCAATTCTTCAAGCTCCTGTTGCTTTGATACTTTGGGACAATCCATAAAGCCTACTGAAATGGTTTGTTTGATTGTTAGAATGGTATTTAATGCCACTCAGCAATTTCATTTATATCATGGGGTCCAGTTTTTATTGGGGAGGAAGGAGAGTGTACCCAGAAAATACCCTCACCCTTTGGTAGGAAAACTGGCAATCCTTGTCCATTAAGATTATAATCAAGTGCACCCTGCCTGCAGTGGGAGTCGAACCCTCAACCTCTGTGTTGACAGACCACATGATTAATAGTAGAGAAACTACCTTAACCACTCTGCCACTGAGGCAATGGGAATTTTGCTGAATATTGATGATATCATAAATATATTATAAAACAATAACTTTCAAAAACATAAATAATTGTAGAATTTGTTTTGAAGTGCATTGTATGTTTGACATGAAGGCCCATAGCATCTATAGTTGTATAAAAGATAAACTTACCTACTAACAGGATTATTTTGATTTTTAATTAGACTGGTATTAGGGTTCAATTGAAAAACATAGCAAAATTGACATTTGTTTTTTCTGGCTTAATTTCTATATTTTCTTTTTTAAAACATCTGATAATGAACAGGAAATAAGACCATTATTTTATTAGGAAAACCTACAATATTTATTAATAGAATACTTACAAGTACTGTGGTTCCTGCTGAATATATTCTACAGCCCTGTTAAATACAACATATTTGTAAACAAGTCTTTCAACACAAGAGTAAACTGTTTTTTCTTTTAGATTCAAGAAATATACACTTTTTCCACACTTTTATACTTATTTTTAAATGCTACTGTACAACATAAATAAATCTTAATATTAAATATTTGTTAGACCATCAATATACATATGCAAAGTTTGTCTCATTTCTTGTGATAAAATCATGTCCACAAAATCAAATTGAAATGTTAAAACTTAAAAACAAAGGATGACAGACCTAAGAAAGCAGTAATAGCTTACCAACTAAAAATATGTTTGTGTGATGCTTGTTGTTTACAAAAAAAAAATTACAATTTCTTAGCCTAAACAAAGATCTTTTAATGATGCATGCAAGTTTTGTAACACTTACTTGTACTGGGGAGCCAGCTGCAAGTTGACATCCTTCAAATAAACTGGTTCCCTGTCAAAATACAATTAAATCTGTACTTTTACAATCAATATTTCTTTCAGACAAATTCATATTTTAAGTTGTTTCAATAAATTTTTATAGGCATAGACTTTACAGTTTTTAGTTGAATAAATGGAATTTTATAACTGTGCTCATTGATTAAAAAAATGACATTAAACATTTTAATGGCAATGACAAAAGACACCCATAAAAAGTTCAGTGTTAAACTTGTAGTTTTTCATTTTCATTTTCTCAATTTTTAGCTATTTGTACGTGGCTTTAACCAATTTAAGTGTGACAGTCATGTTTATGTGGCCACTCTTTTCCTATTACAATGTGGCTTTTTTATCTTACAGATAATACCAATAATACATGTTAACACCAGTGATATAAAAACTGTGTTGAAATCTGACAGTGCAGATCAGAGTTACATTAGAAAACTCCAATACCTTATAAGTGGTTTTTTTTTTTGTGCGAGGAAAATTTAGTGTTTTTGTTGGAAAAACTGTGTGAGTTTATTTTAATGTAATTTTTCGCCTTCGGTATTAAGAATGAATAACTAATGATTTTCTTAATATTTCTTGCGTTTTTTTTTATAGCATTCTAACTTTTACTGCGAACATAGTGAATATGAAATCACCCCAAAAAAACCCACTCATACAGTATAATATCAGTATTAAAAAATTGAGTTTTCTACAAATACCAGTAAACTTCTTCATGTGCCAATAGTTGGACCAAGCTAATAGTTGGCATTTTTTTTATTAGAAACTAGGATCAGAGATATATATTTTTAAATCCTGTATCATCAAAGTAGAAAACCTTTATGATATAAAATTCCTTTCTGGCCAATACTGTAACCTGTAAAATATGTATGTGTAGTGATCCAGTTTTGTCCTACCTTAGAATTTGTTTCTGTGGTACTTCCTGGATAGTTTTCTCCTTCCTGCAACATCCTGGAAAAATAAATACAAGAATGAAATAAAATTACTGTAAATAGCATTTCTATGTTTATTTCCCAAATGGTTTATGTAACTTATGCTAAATTTGTTATAAGACCTAAAAGCTAGTTTTATTTTTGCATGATTAGAAATTAGTTCTGTTATCAGAATATCTGGTACCAATCTTTACAACTTGAGCTGGTATTTTTAGATTCTTTTGTTTTGTAGAGCAAGATCTACAATGACAATTGGTTCAATATATTGTATATGCAAAACTGATGGCTAAGAGTACTTGGCTGAAACAAAAAAAAAATTATGCACAAAACAAAACTATAAAAATCTTCATTACAAAAATTATTCTCCTCTATAACCCCTTAACAACCTTTCATTTACTTACTATTTGAGAAGCAACAAATGATGATCATTGCAGTTATTGCTATGGCCAAACAAACACCAACAACAATGGCAGCTATCTCTCCTCCAGACAGTTGGGAAACAGACACAACTTCATACAGAGCAGCTGAAGCAAAAATATTTTTAAGTTTACAGAAGACATCATTACTTTTACATTTCATCAAACAAATAAGTATAAGTTCATATTTATTTCATATGACAAATTGTACTAATTTTAGGTCATAATTATTTCAACATTCGATTTGCTCATGGATTGGTCCATGTTCATGTCAAGAAAGCATTTTTCCAGGTATATTAAGGACAAGATGTTCGCAGTAAATAAGTTGGTAGGTATAACAGGGACCATTGAACAGAAAATTGCAATTGTGATGTGAAATGAATAAAAGCAATCACTTATTGACTACTAATAACAAGCTAGCTGTTTTGAATCTTTTACATGTCGAGGGGTATCCTTCACCCATCAAATTTCCTATTTTGAATCTGCAACCAATGAACCAAAGAATTGTCTGATGTATAAATCATCCCACACAAGCATGAATTCCCTTTATTTTTAGAAGGGTTTTTGTCCCACAGGCAGAGAAAGATAATCCAAGGTTTGCTTGTGAGGTCACCCATTTGAGACTTATTGTAGAAATTTAATATTTTAAAACATAATACATTTTTTCCTGAATAAATATCTTATGTGCACCAGTAGAAAAAATAGTGATTAGCATACCACTGGTTCCTTGTTTTACTGTGAACTCAATTTTTGAAGACTGTCCCACAGTGTTTTTAGCAATACATGAGTATGTTCCTAGATCCTGGAGACTGTCCATGTTAACAAGGTAAGTTTCAGAATTATGATTTTGCAGAGTAGTTCCATCTTTAGCCCATGTCCATTCAGTAGCTGATGGATTAGCCCTTGTAGAACAGGTCAAGGTCACCGGGTTACCAATTACTCTGCTAAATTCAGTTATTGTAACTGTACTGACTGGTGCATCTAAAAATCAACAATACTGTTAATGTAACTAGTGCTGTCCTCATTCTGAACAATGTTAGTCCATGAACATGGGTCTTCCCCACTAGAGCATTTGATAGAACTGTGCAAGTCAACAAAGAAAATTCTACAGCACTGTTAGTCAAAATAAGTGTGGTTTGTCACAACATTTGAAATATTGTGTGACAAAAGTGCAGCCACTTAGGGCCAAATAAAATAGATACCCAAAAGACAGGAAAATATGTTCACATACTTCTGAAACTCTTTTAAAGAATTGGTCCTATCAAAATAAAATCATAATTTAGTAAATGGGTCTTATTATCACTTGTATCTCAAAAAGAATCATTTATAAAATGAGAAATTCACTTCCACATATAAGGCTACACCAAACCAATTTCTTGTTTGAAAGACCCGACCAAAACATATTTTATACATATCAAAACAAGTGTGGATTGTGAGCACGCTCACAGAGCAATACCCCCCGCTTTGCTTTCAAGTCCAATTATCTCCCCTTAATGATAATCAAGGTCAAAAAAAATCTTTCATGCACATCTACATATAATGTACTTCCTTTATGCTAAGTTTCATTAAATTTCATCAAGCGGTTTAGGAGGTGTTGCGCTTACAAGGGATGTGGACAGACGGACAGAAAGACCGGGTGATTCCTATATACCCCCCATCCCCCAAACATGTTTGCAGGGGGTATAAAAATATTAAATATTTTACTGCTCCCCACACCTGGAAATTTGTCTTGTAACCTTTCCACTGATGTAATTAAGAGAAAAACAACCATGCTGTTCTAGTGGTGAAGATATCTGATGTAAAGGGAGTCATGGTTGTTCTAAACACTGCGGTTTCTTTCAGCAGCAGTATATTACTGATGTGTCAAAATAAAAGATTTCATCTTTAGTGCCAACATAATAAACGAGATTAGGATACAGGAACATTTGACTCACATTTAAAATAAATGTCAGTAGGACAACAATAAATTAAATAAAGACTATTTGTATTTATAGTATACTTCAGATTGGCTATTACACCAGACTGTCTGATCACCAAAAAGTAAATTCTTCTATCATTTTGAAATTTTTTGGTTGCTTGGTGAAACTAAGCCTCAATAATGTAACTCCTGTAATTTTTTTTTATCTCAGCCAAGATAATAATGTCACAGAAGCTACAACATTGTAGCTAATTAAACTTGAGTCAAACATTATTGCTAAGGTTGTGATTAAGTCCATCATGAAAAAAAAATGTAAATGAAAAGACTGGATGTTCAATGTTAGTTGTGGAATATTTTTACTAAAGAATAAAGTAAAAACTTTTAATTTATAGTTGGCATGTAACTGTTTCACTTAATTGTTGTCTTATTAACATTTATTCCTTATTTCTGTTTTCAAATGGCTTGCTTGGGACATTTTCTCGAAAAACTCCAACACTGGCCCATCATGTATTTTGTAATTCTGTATTTTCTTTGCCTATTCTTTCAAACAGGACAGTCTCACTTACTAAAGGGAATATTATGGCAAATACAACAAGTGTGGACTGTGAGCACGCTCACAAAGGGATACCCCCCGCTTCGCTTCAAGTGCAATTATCTCCCCTGAATAATATCCGACAGCGACGAAAATTCTTCATGCAGATCTACATATGATGTACTTCCTTCATGTAAAGTTTCATCAAAATCTGTCTAACGGTTTAGGAGGAGTTGTGCTTACGAGGTCCAGCACTGAATACTATATTTTAAAAGTCTAAGTCCAATTATCTCCCCTGAATAATATTCGACAGTGACAAAAATTCTTCATGCACATCTACATATGATATACTTCCTTCAGGTAAAGTTTCATCAAAATCTGTCAAGCGGTTTAGGAGGAGAAGAGCTTACAAGGGATGTGGACAGACGGACAGACAGACAGACAGACAGACAGACAGACAGGGTGATTCCTATATACCCCCCCAAACTAGTTTGCGGGGGGTATAATAAATATTGGGATATAATTTATTTTGTGACATTTTTAAACTTGATTCTTCAAAAAATGTTCATCAATAAATGATGTACAGTATAGTAGTTGTGCATTTGATATCAGGTCGTAAATATTTCTCCTTTTTTTTTAGCAAATGAAGATGTGACCTGCATTCTTTTGTAAAAAGGTTTGCTCGTTCTGCCTCTCATACTCTGAGAGTTATACATGTAGTATCTTGGATATAGACATAATATTGAATTGTTTTAAAGCTGTAACCTATTGTAATTGATTGATTGTTGTTTTACGTCCAGCAAGCAATATTTCAGCTATATTCAGGACGTGAAAATTTGTAAATAATTAAATTATTTCAAGAATATTCCTCCTTGAATGATAAAATGTGATCTCATACAATACTATGAACATATATACAGATAAAACGAAAATTAAAACAATAAAAGATATCAATATCAAAATTTAAAGACAAATTAGATTTTGCTGTATAAATTAATTTCTTTTAAAAACTGTAAAATTGTGTCGCCAGCGACAGTTGTAAATAAATTATAATATGAATTAACCGAATAAAAACGTTCCCGAATGGGTGCCACGTCAATACAGTCCATCAAGACATGCTTGATGGTATATGGACAGTGGCATGGCACACACTCGGGTCTTGGCTCGTTATTTAAAATAAAACTATGTGTCGTCCTGGTATGACCAAGACGACACCTGGTTAAAATAACTTGGTCTCTTCGACGATCTCTATAACAATTAAAATTACCTTTGCGCAGTTGTGGCTGGATCTCATGAAGTTTATTATGAACTTGGAGATCCCAGCCACCCTGCCACAAAGTAGAGATATAATTGAAAATGTAAGGTTTAAAATCATTAAAAGGAACTGAACACAAAATAATTTCATCATTTAAGGCCTTCTTGGCTTCCTGGTCAACAACTGTGTTTCCATGAATTCCCACATGACTGGGAATCCAGAAAAACACAACCTCTTTTCCAACAGTAACAAGATATTTATAAATTTCAAGTATTTTTAAAATAAATGGATTTTTTGTTTTCGAATTTTCAATAGAAAGAAGACAAGACAAAGAGTCTGAACAGATGATAAAATAACGCTCATCTGACGTAGCGACAATTTTCAGTGCAAGAAGAATTGCTTGAGCTTCTGCACTAAATACAGAGGATGCAGAGGGAAGACGGCGAGTCTCAACAAGCTCTCCGAAGACAGCGGCTGATGCAACTTTATCACCGTCCTTCGATCCGTCTGTATAAATTGCACTATGGTCAGGATAGTAAGATTTTATCTCTGCAAAATGTTGTTGTAATAATAGAGGGTTGGTGTCGGACTTTTTAAATCTTCTAAGATCATAAATAAATGTAGGTTTCGGATTTAACCAAGGGGGATTTTTAGGAATTTTAATAATGGCAATTTCATCTACATTTACACCAGAATTTTCCAAATGAGGTTTTATTCTCAGGCCAAAAGGTTTAATTTTATTTGAGTTTTTTTCAAAAACTGATCTGTAAAGAGGTTTGAAAACACAGTCGTGAGCAGGATTGCCAGGATAAGCCTTTAATTTGGTTGCATATTGCAAACCGAGCTTAATTCTTCTTTGATACAAAGAAGGCTCGTTTGCTTCAACATATAAACTATCAACAGGTGTGGTTCTGAAAGCTCCAAGGCATAGTCGCAATCCTTGATGGTGTATAGTATCAAGGATTTTGACATATGACTTGCGAGCTGAACCATAAATAAAGCAACCGTAATCCAATTTCGATCGAACCAGCGATCTATATAGATTGAGTAAAACATCGCATTCAGCACCCCAGTCGGTGCTGGATACGACTTTTAAAATATGTAATGCTTTAAGGCATTTATTTTTCAACATTTTGATATGGGGTAGAAAGGTTAGCCTTGAATAAAATATGAGACCAAGAAAAGTAGTTTCTTTTACAATTTTAATAGGATTATTATATAATTTTAATTCGGGATCAGGATGCATCTTTCGTTTATTACAAAAATGCATCCCAACGGTTTTTGCAGTAGAGAATTTAAAACCATTCTCCACTGCCCATTTCTCTATTCTATTTAAACATAATTGAAGTTGACGTTCAATATTATTCATGTGTTTTCCTCGGTAACATATGAGGAAGTCGTCAACATATAGAGAACCATCAATATTATCTTTTAAAACTTGAGCAAGGCTATTAATTTTAATACTAAATAAAGTGACAGAAAGGATGCTGCCCTGGGGAACACCCATTTCCTGTTCAAAAGGGTTAGATAAAGTAGAATTTACCCTAACTTTAAATTCTCTGTTTGATAAAAAGTTTGAAATAAAGGTAGGAAGTCTACCTTTCAACCCCATATCAAAAAGATCTTTTAAAATACCATATTTCCATGTTGTGTCATATGCTTTTTCTAAATCGAAAAAGATAGACACAACATGTTCATTTTTGGCAAATGCGTTTCTAATATACGTTTCAAAACGCACAAGATGATCTAGGGTACTTCGCCCTTGTCTAAATCCACATTGAATATTAGACAATAGGTTGTTTGATTCTAAAAACCAGACAAGGCGATCATTGATCATCCTTTCCATGGTTTTACAGAGACAGCTTGTGAGTGCTATAGGCCGATAGTTGGACGCTTCAGAGTGATCTTTTCCTGGCTTTGGAATAGGCACAACAGTGGCCATTTTCCAAATAGATGGTAAATCACCGGTTTCCCAAATGTTGTTAAGAAGATTCAAAAGGCATTGGAGAGAAGATTGTGGCAGATGTTTGAGAAGTTGATAATGGATGTCATCTGGACCACATGCTGTATCGTTAGATTTGTTCAATGAAGTTTTTAGCTCTTCCAAAGAAAAAGGTATATTGTAATCTTCTAAATTTTTGGACTGGAAATTAAGTTTTGATTTTTCTTTTTGAGTTTTGATACGCTGAAAATCGGGATGATAATTTTCAGCGGACGAGTGTTTTGCAAATGTTTCGGCCAATTTGTTAGATATATCTGACTCTGATGTTAACAAGTCTTGTCCATCCTTTAAATGATGGACATTAGCTTTACTGTTTTTACCTTTAATTCCACGAATCATGTTCCAAATTTTATTCATAGGGGTATGGTTATTTAGTTTAGAAACAAAGTCACGCCAAGAGGTGCGTCGTCTTTGTTTCGTCACCCTGCGAGCCTTCGCTCGAAAAATTCGGAAATGGTTAAGATTATTTTGAGTTGGGTGTTTATTAAAGCGTCGTTCTGCCTTTTTCCGATCTTTAATAGCATCCTCACAGCTGTCATCGAACCATGGTTTACTAGGATGTTTTGGATTTGTCGAGGTCTTAGGAATTGTTTCATCAGCAATTGAAATAAGTGTTTCGTTGAATTTTAAAATTGGATCAGAAACAGCTTCAAAAACGTCAGAGTTAAGTCGCTCTATACAGAGTTGTTCAAATAGAGGCCAATTGGCCTTGCCAAATTTATACCGAGCGATTCGTTCTGTGTTTGAAGAGTGTAAAGATTCCAATATAATGGGGAAGTGATCACTGCCACATAGATCGTCATGGACTTTCCATGAGAAATCGGGCAACAGAGAAGGATCTGCTATTGTAAGATCAATAGCCGAATATGATCCATTCCCAGGATGTAAATATGTTTTGGTTCCATCATTAAAAATACACAGATCCTCCTGATTCATTAAGCCTTCAATAATTTTACCTTTATCGTTTATTGTGTTACTGCCCCATAAAGGGTTGTGTCCGTTGAAGTCCCCAAGTAATATATAAGGGGCCGGAAGCTGATCAGTAAGATGTTTCAACTGATTTAAATTTACTGACGAATTCGGAGGGATATACACAGAACATAAAGTAATCGTTTTATCTAAAGATATCCTTACAGCAACCGCCTGAAGATCAGTGTTGAGATCTACAGGGCTATGTAAAACTTGATCTTTTACAAGAATGGTAGAGCCGCCAGCAGCTCTATCATTCTCGTCTACATATGTGCTGTATATAGAGTAGTTTTTTAAAGATATGTTGTCACTTCGTTTTAGGTGGGATTCTTGGAGGCAAAATGCAACAGGAAGAAAGGCTTGAACTAATAATGTAATTTCAAGAAAATTAATCTTAAGACCTCGACAATTCCATTGTATTATTGTACCCATTATGGTCTGCGAATAGGGGAATAGTTGACAGTTTTTTTGGGGCTATTCCGCCGGTTTCTGCTGGGGGATCTACTTTTAGATCCAGTATCTGGGGGTAGTGTATCCATGGGATCGCCCCAGATAGTAGTGTCTAGATTATCTAGACTTCCAAACCTGTTGTGGATCTTAATGGGATCCCGAAGCAGTTTTGAAGTTCGATCTCCTTTTTTATTTGAGTTTGCATTTGAATTTGAGTTAACATTTGAATTTTTTGGGGTGCTTGAAGAAGAAGTTGATGGTTTATTTTGATTTGATGCCGAAGAAGTAGAAGTTTGAGATGAGGAAGATTTCCGGGATGAAATGATTTTGTCAGTTGTTTCAACTGGAAGTCGTTCTGGGTCTTTTTTACCAATAGGCCAGGTGATCATAGTTTGCGTTTCAGATGTTACATAAACGCGTTTGGTCACGCTGGCGTATGATGTGGCAGAAGATGATGGATTGCTCGCCGAACTGTACAGACGACGAGCCTCAGGGTAGGTGATGTTTTTTTCGGTTTTTAATTTTTGGATTTCCTTTTCTTTTTTAAAGTGCTGACAGTCTTTTGAGGAGGACATGTGGGCTTCACCACAGTTAGCACATTTTGGAGTTTTAGTGCAGGTAAAGCCCTCATGCCCTGGCTCTGCACACCGAAAACATACGAGTGTTCCTTTACACTGTCCTTTTCCGAGTCCGAATTTCTGACATTTGAAGCAGCGCACAGGGTTGGGAATATATGCGCTGACTTTAATATTTTGGAGACCTATTTTGATTGATTGGGGGACAGTTGGAGAGTTAAAATTTAGAAGGAAGGTGTTCAGTTTAACCTGAACACCTTGTCTGTTGGCAATAAATCGTTTAACTTTTGTAATACCCTGAGGTTGTAATTCTGTGCAGATCTCGTCGTCAGTAAGTTCGGCGAGATCATCGTCGCGATAATGAATGATTCCTTGACTTGAGTTTAATGTTCTATGGGGGGAGGCCGAAATTTCTAAATCTATAATTTTTTTAAGTTTAAGCAAGTTCAAGGATTGGTGTTTTTTGTTGCATTCAATGAGAAGACCACCAGATTTCATCTTGGTGACGTTCTTAACATCTCCTGCACAACCTTTTATCACTTTGTCAATAATAAATGGAGAGACTTTAGTTATTGGTTTACTGGGATCTTTGCTGGATAATACAATGAATCTTGACCAGAAATCTTCATCAACAATCTCTTCAAGCGGTAAGTCATTTTTTCTTTTTTTTGGACATGTTACATTTAATGTTTTAGAAGCCATGATGAAAAGAATGCGGTTCACCACCCTTGTCACCCACCCGCCACGGAGTGCCAACAGGGGCGATGCTTGGTCTCTGCGGATAACCAGCAGAAAGCATCAGGTGTTCCAAGGGTGGTATACTCAAACAGACGAATTTCTTTGCGAATGCAAGCCTCGTGCCAGAGCTAACTGGCGAAACAACCGTTCGAAACTCTGTCCACTTGATTGACCCATTAGCCACCGCCTTCTTAACAGCCTGTTATTAAACAACTTTGGTAGTAAGATTCATAAGATATAATCAAGTGATAAGAATGAGGACAAGCTTGTTAAGGGCTCGGCGTGACCAGCCGATTGACCGAACCGGGTCCATCCGGCCGCCCGTCTAGTTGAAGTTAGGGCCAAAGTGGTGTATTGAAAATCGAAACCCGCTGACCCGCACTAATGGATGCAGCAGAGAGTGATCTCTCAACCACCAGGATCCCTTCCTCCACCATCACGGGTTGCAACACACGGCAAACATGTCGCCTCTATAAAGCTGAGGAAGCTTTGCCCTTCAGCCACCGCCTTCTTTGCAAATCCTGTAAGGGAGCCGTCTATTAAATGGTAATACATTTCGTGGAACAGTTGAAAGGAAAATAATGTAATAGAGTAGCTTAAATGATAAGGATTCACAAAGGGCAAGACGTGACATGCCGATTCATCGAAGTCAGGGCTAACTCGATTTCCCGTCTAGAAAAAGTAAGGGTTCAGTAGGTTATCGGGACCGTTTACCCGGCCTACTGAAATCCCGTCCTGTAATCGACACGGGTCGCAACACACGGCAAGTGTTGCCTCTGTTAGCAGACTCTTACTGCAGGCTGAGGAAGCCGTGGGCCTATTCTCCTGTGCCCCGGGTCCCACACGGGGAGTAACCTATTGTATATGATTTGAAAGATGAACCTGAATTACAAACTATAATTCATTTATATACCTTGGAATCAATTAGAATGCTTGAATCAAAAATAACAAAAATGTTTTCATTCAATCTGATTTTTTCTATTAGCCTATGATTTAAAAAAAATAAATAAATAAAAATATTTAAAATTTTATTTCGCTCATTTGCCCCATTCCAAAATGACAAAAATTGAATTTAGTGTGGACAAATCAAAATAAAATAAACAAGTGTGGACACAGAAAAATGTCTCGCCTGCATTCCGCATCAGTAACGAAAATAAATTTCGTCATAAGCATTATGTAAATAGCATTATATATCAGCAGTGGCCTGTATACCAAATATTGTCACCATACCATGCATAGTTACAGAGGAACTATCCTAATACAAAAACTTTAACGTAGTCGCTGGACCATGAAATTGAGGTCAAGGTCAGGTGGCACCTACCAGACAGTCATGTACTATTCATCAGCAACCTATATACCAAATATTGTCATCCTACCATGCGTAGTTACAGAGGAACTGCCGTAACCCAAAAACTTTAACGTAGTCGCTGGACCGTGAAATTGAGGTCAAGGTCAGGTGACAGGTGACTGACTGGCAAGTACTCATCATAAGCTACCTCTGTACCAAATTTGATGGACCTAGGGCTTGGGCTTACAAATATATGAAGCAAGATGTGAAGTGTTTACGCCGCCGCCGCCGGATTCCCATACATATGTCTTGCCTCCAGCGACTTTCGTCGCAGGCGAGACAAAAATGTTCAGAAACCTGGTCAAGACTAAGTCAACCTCATTAATCCTAAAACTCAAAGATAGGAAATATTTACTGACAATTGACCAAAAGTTCATTAGGAATCCAATCATGATAAATTTGAAGGCTGTATTTTCAGTTCATTATTTGTGCATTTGTAAAGTACACAAGCAACAGGAGCTTATGTAAATTTTGTGTGATATTTCAACTATAAATAAAACTTATACTTTTTAATAATATAATTGTATTTTAACTTACATCGAATATTTGCATCCAATGTAGCTTGCTGCATGCCAAGAGAATTTGTAGCTACACATGTATACATTCCATCATCGTTAACAGTACTTTTGGTTATACTTAATTTAGGTCCTGTCAAGATCATTTTGTCTTTAAAATACCAGGCAAAAGTTGGAGAAGGGTCTCCACTGGCTGTGCAGGTAGCATCAAAAGAAGTTCCGATAACGACATCAATATAAACAGGTGTTATTTTCATGTTGAATGGAGCAGCTACAACAGAATTGTGATACTGTTGATAAAGAAATCAATACAGAATAACTACAAAATATTCACACTTGGAATTCTCTAATTACAAAAATAGTGCATCTAATAGGACATTAAATGACACCTAGCCACATTGCGTGGTTTTTACTACACCTTAACCAGGAACACATTTTACTGAATTACATATCAGCCTACAGTAACAGCTTCGCATGACAACAGTCCATCTAAGACAATTTTTACCTTGACCTAAAAATTGGTCTTATTCAAAAACTACAAATGGAATTGTGCTGAAAATCCAGCCTTGAACCTCATTTTTTAGTACTTCACAGCTATGCACCCTTTTAACAAAATCTTTTGATGCGGTTTCAAGTTATTTCGAAATTGCTAAATGTTGACAAAAAGAAAAATTTTAATTGGCCTAAGTTGGAAACGAAAATTGCATTGTGCTGAAAATTGAACTTGATCTTCATTTTATACTACTTGGCAGCTTTACAAAGTTTAAATAAAATTGGTTGACTCATTTACAAGTTATCATCACAGGGGCATGGACATACTGTCTGAAAGACAGATGGATGGACACTCATTAAAAAAAGGGTATAACACAATACCCCGCCACTTTGTGTGGCTGGGTATATAAATCACATTTATGTTGCAATAACAAAATGTAATTTGGTAATTATTGTGGAAATCACTATCAGTAAATCTAATGAATAATGGATTTCTGTTAAAAGGGACGTAAAAATACATGCTTTTACTAAATGTCAAAGCCTGATGGCAGGGAACATTCAGAATAGAATTAAATGATACAGAAAGGAGACTAGATTATGTCATTTTTTTAGTGAAACATGTATTTTAAATCAACAGAACTGAAATTTGTGTTTAAACATTAAATGCTTCATTTTACAAACATGCATCCTTATGTACTGTAGAGTTTAGGCTAATTTGGTTTACAACAAGATACAGTGTAGCAAACAGAGTAAAACAATGTTTCCCCAAGAGGAGATATTAAATAGAGCATTATAAGTTACCTAAAAAGCACAACAGAATAAACAGTACTTGTAAGTTCAAAAAAACTATCAGATGTCAGGTGTTTTACCTGTTGCAGTCAACTCTTTTTCAAATGAAAACAAAAATGACAAGTAACAACATACCCTGAGTATCAACATTCAGTTGTACCATTCTACTTTCCCCAGTTCCTACAAGGTTAGTTGCCACACACTGGTAAGATGCCACATCACTGGCATCAAGTTGGTAAATTGTAAGTCCAGACTGATAAAGGCCTCCACCTCCATATTTGTTACCATTGATTGTCAGTGCTGTAGTCTCTTTAGTTGTAATCTTCCTCCAAGTTACAGCAGTAACAGCTGGATTTGCCACGTAAGTACATGGTATATTAACAGACCCTCCACCAACTCCACTGAATGTAGTAGTGGTTGTCGATATGGTTACATCAGGTTTATCTACAAACCATATCAAGTCAGATCAGTCCAAAATACATGTAATTTCTCAAAACGAACTAGAGAAAATGTTAAATACTACATTTCAAATTTTAGGTCATTCTACGATTGTACCTATACTTTTAATAACAGCCACAACAAAACTAGCATAAGGTAACAGAAATAAATAACTAGTCATCTAAGTGTGGCTTCAACTACGTGTTTGTGGTGAGGAGAAAAATGTCAAATGTTTACAAATAATGAATATATGACACACTCTTATGGCAGAAAATCAAACCAGCTAAAAATTAAAATTTCACGTGACAAAAACTAGATGAAATTTTAATAATGTAAACAAATAATTTCAATAAGCCTTTAACTTTTAGGTAAAAAATAAAACAGTTTTAACTGTCCTTCATCAAAGCATGACACACTGAATATAAACTTACACTGAACATCTACAGTAAGTGACACAGAATCTGTGCCATAATTATTACTAGCACGACAAGTGTACATTCCCATATCTGTTCTGCTAGACTGTTTTATCTCCAATTTTTCACCAGTGGCATACACTTGGTTACTACTGTCTTTGTACCATGTGAAGGTAGCAGCAGGATTGGCAGTAGATACACAGGTAGAATAGATCAGCGCCCCTTCCGTAACAACTATTCTGGCTGGTGTGACATAGGTCAAATGAGGTGCCTCTGTCAAAAATTACCAAGGCTGTCAGTTCAGCATTTTATACCTCACATTTTTAACAAGATTAAGTATTTAGTGTAAAATTATCATGTATTCACTAACAAATGAACAGCTTGTCAACAGTTTTTTTACAATACATATGAAATATGAAATAAGTCAATTTTAAGCTACAGTATTTCTATGGCATTTACCTATTTCAGTTGAGGGGATCTTGGTTACCCAGAGGGAACTTGTCAACACAAGCAATAGGTCTATTTCACCCATTTTTGTATTGAAAAAGGGGGTCACAATCTTGCACTGTAGCAGTGGTAAAGAACAATCAACTAAATCAAAAGGATGTGGAATCTACAGTTCAGATTCAACAGACAATGGAAAGATGTTGCGAGAATGCAAATACCTCCAACAACATCCAAGTAGACAACATTACTGGTTCCAGTTCCAACACTGTTTGTAGCCAGACATAAATACTGTCCCTCGTCTGAATCTTGAACTTTGGCAATTGTCAGGGATGGTGTGCTGACTGATCCTCCAGAATATCTAGTGCTAGATGTAATTGCCAAAGATGTAGGAACACCATTGATGACCTTCTGCCATACGATGGCAGTTTCTTTAGGGTCAGCAATTACAGCACAGTTAATAACAACAGAGTTTCCAACAGTTACAGAAGGTACAACACTGGCCGTCACAGATGGAACAACTGTAAATCACAAAAAGGATTGTAATATATAATAAACATAAAACATCTTGTGGTGTTAATATTAATGGGTGTCTAGAATTAGTGTATAGAAGTTAATAAACACAAAATCAGGGTACAAAATAAAAATTACAGTAATAGCCTCATATATAGTGAGTACTATAGCACAAAAAGTTTTACCTTGGTCACAGTGTGGTCATTAATATTTGGAACACAAGGTTCTATCATACTACATATCAATGTAATATATGATGGAAGTGAGCCATATGTAAAAACAAAGATCTGCTCTGAACAAGTTGTATTAAAAGAAACAAAAGCAACTAATGGTATATTGGTAATATAAGAAGATTTTATGATACTGCTGATAAGACAAAAAACATAATCACTTTCTATCAACAGTAACCTTACTTCAGGAAATGCCATGCAATCATTAATAACCCTCTATAGTTTAGCAATCTTTTTATTAGGTACTCTAGTCATAAATCAGTCTCAATAAATTAAATGTACATGTATATGTGACTACTAAATCTATAAAGGATTTGTACTGTATAGACAGGTACTGTATTATTAAAACAATAGATCACTGAAAAATTCACAGGCGATGGTGCAAAAAGGATGATGCATTATATAAGTTTCCTGCTAAAAATAATGTGTAATTATCTACTTACAGCCTTCAACATTCAAATAGGTCTGTGAACTTTGACCTGTTCCAATACCATTTGATGCATAACAGACATATGATCCCTCATCACTATCTTGTACATTGTAAATGATGAGAGAAGGAGAACTGACAGAGGATCCACCATATTTGGCTCCCGTCACCGACAGGGTAACAGGTTGGCTGCTTATTATTTTTGTCCAATAAACACTAGTATGTTGGGGCATACTTATTACTTCACATTCCAGAGTTATGGGGTTTCCTCGCTGAACATTGTAGTTTGGTTTCAGAACTCTAACAGTTGGAACACCTAAAAAAAGACAAAGTCCATTATTATTCTTAAAAGCTGAATTCAGGAATTTTTTTACTACAAGCCTAAAGTAAGAAGTTAGTAAATGAATATTTCAAAATACAGGAATCTGTAAAAATAATGTTTTGAATGCAGGAATAATGGGAGTAAGTCATATTTCCAAAATATATACAAACTTCCACAGTTTTAAAAACCAAAGGCAGATTTTTAGATTACTGTGCAAAAGCTGCAGTGATTACCACTGTACACCCTGACATCACATCGAGATTGAATGTACACATATAATAGCAAGTGCCTAATAAGAGGATACCAAATAATAGCTTTGTTTAACTGGAAATGCATGGAGTCAGCCATATTTAGCTTATTGTGATGGAGAATGGAATAAATGGTACTCCACAGATTTGATGCATTAAAATACTAAACATACTGATGCACTCATTTTTGGTTATGCAATTTACATACGGGAATATTTGAGAATTCTTTTTATCAGCTAGAATTCCTATTACTGGCATATTATTTGTGTAATTTTTATGGTGTAGAGATCAGTTTAGTGAAGGATTCCTCTTCATAGTATATTAACTGTAAGACATTTTTATTACCCACAATGGAACTGTGATATTTTTTGTGTGTAGTGAAAAGTTCTTTAGTGCCTACATAGACGACGACCTTAAGATTTGACTTTTTCCATCCATTTTTTCTAATATAATCTAGGAATAGACATTTACATAGAACTGAAAATATCTTGATTTGATTAAGCTTTTCTGAACTCATTTAATACTGGAAATTTTACTAATCGAGCATTTTCAAATAATCCATATTCAAAACAAAACCTACTTCCTGTCACATCAAGAGTTCCTCTTGCACTTTGACCTGTTCCAACTGTATTTGTAGCGAAACAAATATATTCTCCCTTGTCATTGCCATCAGCATTGAATATGGTTAAAGAAGGTGTAGTCATAGAAGCTCCAGAGTATTTATTGTTGTTGGTGACTGTAACCGTTTGGGTCACTCCATTACTTATCCTTTGCCAATAAACATTTGTAAAGGCAGGGTTTGAGGTTATAGTACATCCAATGGTGATTGAACCTCCAAAAGTAACATTGTATATACTCCTATCAAGGACAACTGTAGGAACATCTGTAAAATATAGATTAAAATGTACAAGGCTGCCTACTTATAAAATTTAGATTACAATATACAGGGCTGACTACTTATAAAATATATTCCTATACAAGTACATGCATATGTATAACACATTTTGTTGCAAGGTAGAATGATGAATTATTTTGTAGTGTACTACCATAAAATTTAAATCTTCTCTTTGCAATATGTACTAGGACTCTATATATTGCTATAAATACACTAAGGACCTGGATAACTCTTTTTGTTAAATACTAGAATGACTAAGAATGATTAAGAATGATTATTTTTTGTGCAAACATGCAGTACTAGGATGACTTATTCTTAAATACTAGAGTATCTGTTTGTTTACAATCAATAACCAGGTAATATTTAGTTCCTTCATGATATTTCAATATTGTTAGTTTATTTACATGGGATCTGAGACAAACAAATGGATAAAATGTTAAATATTATTGATTAAAGAAAACTACTGGAGTTGTATAAATTAAATCATTTGGTAAGGAAACTTTTTGTGGTAATGAAAAGACCTATGTTATTAAGATAATGGTACCTTAGATTTTATGTTTACTAGAAATGCCGATTGCACTTACTTCCAACTACATTAAGAACAGTCAGCTGACTCTGTCCTGTTCCAATACTGTTGTCTGCTAAACATCTGTAACTGCCACTATCAGTCAATGCTAGCTGATCAATTTTCAGAGATGGATTGCTGACTGTAGATCCACTATATTTGCTATTAGTTGTGTCGATTCTTGTAGTTGTACCAGCAACTGTTCTCTGCCAGTACACCACTGTGTGGGGAGGGTTGGATGTTACAGTACACTCCAAGGTTATACTACTTCCAATGTTTCCTGAATAGGACATCTGGAGGACATTGACGACTGGTGCATCTGAAGTTGGATCATAAAGTTTTCATAATACAATCATCATTATAGAAGCAATACAGAATTATAAACATATCCTAAAAGAATAATGCCTTTACTTCAATATTCCAAAATTTGTGTCAATTACCTTTATATTGTTTAATAATTCAGAACTATGAATTAGGAATACTTTTTCAGTATTGAAGTGTAATAAATCTCTTATAAAATTGTGTATTTTCTACTGCTTATTGTAATAGAAATTATGCTAGCAATATACCAAGAATACCAGGATAATTTTTTTTAAGTGTCCCTTTATTATTAAAACTCCAATTAACATAACTGTATGAAAAATTACACATAACCATAAATTACTTGACAATATTAAATTATTTTCATTTTTATTTTTACCACAAGAATTGTCACATTAAAAAAACAGCAGGCATTCTTCATCTTAAACTTTTTCATTAAAACAAAGCTTAAAACTTACTTCCAATGACATCCAAGAAAGTCTGAGAACTTTGACCAGTTCCAACAGAATTGTCAGCAAAACAAACATAGAATCCTTCATCATTAATATCAGCATTAGAAATGATCAGTGATGGTGAACTAACAGTGGATCCGCCATATTTGTTGTTTGTCGTCATGTCAATATTTGTAGCGACACCACCAGTAATCTTCTTCCAATAGACGTTGGTTTGTAGTGGGTTGGCAGAAACAGTACACTGGAGTGTTACAGAACTTCCAACATTGACACTGTATGTAGGCGAAAGAATGTTGACTTGTGGAGCATCTGAAAAATTAAAAAGTACATTAAAACTTATTTGACTGTATACAACTCCAGCAATATATCAATTACATAGTTTTCCTTGAAAATCTCCATGACAAAGCTTGCTCAGCAGTTTGTGAACTTTAAGAAAATGTATGGGTTATGATGACCCTCTGCAGCTGTGATAAATGAGTTAAAAGACTATTTCAAGGGTCAATTGTATGATGCAGTTTCGATGAACAAATACTATTTATCCACATATGGTGCCAAAGTAAACAATACTATTGTCTAATTACATTATAGAGATTGTAACATAATTTATCACTGCCTGCTTTTTTGACATTTTCATTTGATCTAAAAACATTGATAATCCATTTATTGACATTTTCACCACACTGCATATTTTCGTACACATTATTGACAATTTCTAAATATGCTTAGCAACAGTGCAATAATCTACAATTAAGGGGCGGACTAACATTGCATTAAATTTATAGTATTTCAAATTCAAAATGTTTGTTAAAAACTTTTTTCAACTGTTTACAATAAAAAATAAATTAATTTTTTAGACATTTTTATTTAATTTAATAGTATTTTTACAAATAAGTTACACCCTTATAACCCTAAAAAATTTGTCTCATTAATTTCTGTCTGTGTTCAATTGTCATCTGCATTCCTCCCTTCCCACCATTGAAACATGGAGCATTCATGTTTACTAGAAGATAATCTAGAATAAAATACATTATTAGCAAGAAATTAATAAAAATGAGAGATAAATGATAAATTTTAACTCTTAATCCTTTAAAGGATTTTCAGAAGTAAGGAACTGGTTATCAATGAAAATAATCATTTTCCTTTAATGGCAACACATGGGGTTCCAGATTTATACATTTGTAAACACTTACGTCTATGGGTAAACTATACTACATGTAATAAATAGAGTTAAATATATATCATGTTTAATATGCGAGTGCAAAAAGCTTCCTTATTATTGCATTATTTCATAATTTTAAAAAAATGTGTTCAAATAGCTGCAATACAAAATATAAAGTGTCAATCAATAGGCACTATAAAGATTATAAACCACCAATACAAACATAACTGTTTTAGCAAAAAAACCACTTACTTCCTACAACATTGAGGAAAGTACTCGAACTCTGTCCTGTACCAATAGTATTTGTAGCGAAACAAGTGTAATATCCACCATCAGAACTCTGGGCACTGTTGATAGTTAGAGATGGTGTGCCAACTGTTGATCCACTGTACTTATTGGTGTTGGTTAAATCAATGTTTGTGTTTACATTATTCAGAGCTTTTACCCATTTGACACTTGTATGTTGTGGATTAGAGGTCACAGTACAGGTCAAGGTCACCGATTGTCCCACAGTAACACTGTACTGAGGGAGAGGAATGCTGACGATAGGAATGCCTGAAATTAACAAAATAATTGTACAAATACAGACTAAAAGAGACTGATTAAAAAAAAAGAATTTACTGCTTCCAGATAAAAGTTTTAAGGCAATATATAGTGTAACATTACGAGTTATCTCTCTTCCTTTTGCTTAGTATATGCATTTAAAGGATTCCAATTTAGTTTTCGTTAACCATATTATCACATAAATTTTACAAACTGATATATGTATTAACATTTGATAGGACAATACAGTTCTCAAGTTCATTTACTTTCTGTTTTGTCCAGGATGTCTGCCGAGATGATTCAGTTCATATGATATCTAATTGACTAAAGATATCCACATTAATTTACTTACTTCCTGTTATATCTAGGAATGCTGCCTGTGATGATCCAGTTCCTACTATATTTGTTGCTGAGCATGTGTAGTATCCTTTATCAGAAGTCTGAGTATTGGCGATTACAAGGGAAGGAGAGTTAACAGATCCACCACTGAATCTGGTGTTACTACCAACAGTAATCGTCTCTGTCTGTCCATTTATGTTTCTTGACCACTGAACAGATGTAACAGCTGGATTACCACTGACTGTACATGGTATGGTAATAGAACCACCTACTATCACAGAGTATGTATTGGCTGGTATAGTAGCAATTGGCAAGTCTGTAAAGAATGAACATTCAAATAAAAATGATTATAAAGCAATGAGTTTTGTTAAAGGGTGCCCCTCCTTCAAATAATTCTTTCAGATGGATTGACAAATCAGCAAATAATGATTTCATTATTCAATAAAATAGAAATTGCACATTCTGAACTTTTTTTAATAACTGATACAAGTTACTAATTCAATGAGAATCTTCTTTGTGTTAATGTAAAAATACCATTGTTATTAAACAATAGTTCTATGTGTGAACAGCTGCAGATTGGAGGGCCTAACTAGCTTTCTATTCAAATAACAAAGGTGGACACAGAAAAATATCTCGCCTGCATTACGCATCAATATAGAAAAAAAATCTCCTTGAGCAACAAGTTAAAAATAGCATTATATTGTCATCATATGAAATATACAATACATGGATACAGACAGATTGACCTAATCCAAAAGCTAAACAGAGACACTGGACTATCAAAATGAGGTCAAGGCATGACTACAGAGACTGCCCTAATCCAAAAACTGGATGGTGAAATAGAGATCAAGGTCATAGTGCAAGTGACTAACTGGCAAGTACTTATAATAAGCTTCCCCTGGTCCAAATTTGATGGACCTACACAGATATGAATCAAAATGACAATTGTTAATGCAGCCACTGGAAACCCAAAAATATGTCTTGGCTCCAGAGACTTTCCTTGCAGGCAAGACGAAAACTGATGCTATAATAAAGTTGAAAAATTGCTGGCTATGGCATAAAACACTATTCAAACAAATAAGTGTAGTTAAATGCTAACATTTCAAGTAAAGTGGATGTCTTTGTATTGTATATATCACTTTATTGCATAAAACATCAAAACACCAAAGCTTTCCATGTAAATAAATTCTATTTTTTGCATGTAAAATACAGAGGAAATCAAGTATTCCTGCATATACTTTTTCATGGGAACAGACTTCAAACTTGATAAAAACCTAATGAGTTTTCCGAAGTGTCTTGTTTTATTATAGCATTGAGACAAATGGAGTATAAAAATGGTGATGGTTGGTCTTGCATGGTATATTTCATCTTCTACCGACTAAGAATTTACCTTTTAATTTGAACTATGCTTTGAACTTAGTACATAGTTAACAAAAGCACCAGTTGTGGACAAATGGGATCTCATTCATTAAAACAATACTCCAGACCAACTTGGCTAAGAACAGAACTTACTTCCAACTATGGACAAAGTAGTTTGCTGACTTTGACCTGTTCCTACAGAGTTTGTTGCAAAGCAAGTGTAGGTAGCACCATCACTGTCATCTGCATTCGAAATTGTAAGTGATGGATTCTGTACAACTGATCCAGTATATTTGTTGGTATTTGTGTTGCTGTTGATAGTTGTTGTCTGTCCATTTCTTAGTTTCTGCCAATATACAGCTGTAGCAGCCGGTGTACCAGACACAGTACATACAAGGGTGATGGAGTTTCCATAGTTGACATTGTACTGAAGCTGTGCAACAACAACCGACAGTATACCTAAAACATATTTAATCTTTTTTATAAGAACTTTATACTGGTACATGAACAGTTAGGTAGGCAATATTGACTTAAACATGTCTATTTACTCTTTGAAATAAAGCAGATTTTTTTTAAAGCATTTGACAAGTACACCACATATTCGGATTTACTGTCAACAATTTAGTTTTGTTGGATAAAAATTGTTAAATGTGTTAACATAAAAATTATCCCATGTTACAACATAAACAATCTTAAATATGAAAAAAAATTACACATATAAAAGTTTTACAAAATAAATTTAAATTATTTAAGGATTGTTTTCAATTGCTGGTTAGATTATTGGATATAAACGACTTTGGGTCGATTTACGCTGAATAAACCGCGAAGCGGTTTATGTTGCAGCGTAAATCGATCCAAAGTCGTTTATATCCAATCATTTAACCAACAATTGAAAACAAACCTTATATTTTAAATTCTATAGTAAAAATGAAGTAACAAGAACAATATTTTACAAGTAATCAAATAATATTTGCAATTGACAATTTTAGTGTCGTCACTTGTTGTTTGCGGAAGAATTCATGCATAGTCAACGTCATCAATACATCTTATTATGACGTCACAATCAGTCACGTGCTTAAAAACCAAGTTAGGTTATACGAAATAACCAACTTTGCTCATGTATTGAGTATTTAAACGAAATTAAAATATATCCATTTAAATAAAAAGGCTGTATTTCAATTTAATGGCAAAAGTATGAAATAATCAGCATTTTTCACAATTTTTTTTTCAAACAATTAAATCATAAAACAAATTTCTATAAAGAAATTCAACACTCATTTAAAGCATAAATTAATCGTGTACTTACTGCCAATGACATCCAAGTAAGTTTGTGAACTTTGACCTGTTCCAACTGCATTAGTTGCTTGACATATATAATATCCTTTATCAGCCTGCTCAGCATTACTGATGATTAGTGATGGTGCATTCACTGTTGATCCTGAATACTTCTGCACATTTCCTCCTAAATTTACAGTAGACTGGACCCCATTTATTATCCTTACCCACTGGACAGAGGTGTGTGCAGGATTGGCAGTAACAGTACACTCCATGGTAACAGTGTTTCCAATGTTTACACTGTATATGTTGCTTAAGACTCTGACAACTGGTAAACCTGTGAAAAAATACACATGTATATCTGTAAAGACAAACATGGCATAAAACTAAAAATATACATTCAAGTTCAAATTATATACTACTGGTAGATCTGTATTACAAAAGGGCATAAATCTAAACCTACCACAGATATGTATGCAAGGAGAAATTATGTAGAAAAGAATTTAAATATTACATATTTAATGTAGAAATGAAATCTGCCCTAGTCATCTAACACTTCCCCAACTACCACACCAAATAAAAATACAACAGTCCCCCTCTATACTAAACTTTACCATGTCATTCTGAGAGGATTTTGCCTGTCAAAATGGAAAACTGCTACCGCTTTTGATCGAGTTTATGGTCCTTTAGTTAATCTTTTATTACACTTTTTGAAATCAACAATTATTTTCCACAGCTTAACGGCATTGTGAAATGTGGCTGAATTTTCATTTTGGTAGATCAAATTTCCAAAGGAAGTCAGCCATTTTTGTTTCTAAAGGGGTCTAATGTTGTTTACAAACGTTCGTCTGCTTTCGTAACGTACAATGGTATTCGGACAAACCGCGAGACTTTTCCCGCCTCAACTGCAGACGACATTTCCCGAAGGATTTAGAAAAGACAACACTGGAATTTTCCTAACGTACACATCCGTTCAAAACAAGGTCAAAATTTAGTATGGAAAATCGATGTCTCAAAATGAAAATTCAGCCGCATTTCACAACGCCATTTAGCTGTGGAAAATAATTGTTGATTTCAAAAAGTGTAATAAAAGATTTACAAAAGGACCATAAACTCGACCAAACGCGGTAGCAGTATTCCATTTTGACAGACAAAATCCCGTCGGATTGACACGGTAAAGTTCAGTATAATTGCCCGATCTGAGACGTGAAAAGTGGTCTTTGGTCTTTCTTACGGGGATACAATTTAGACTGTTTTGTCAGTTGATTGGAAGCAAGAAATGCGAATTGATCAAGAATTACACAAATTACAATTTGTTTTTATTTCTTAAAACACATTATATGAATAAAAACTTTAAAAAATCTTCATGTTTTTATTAACATTTTTAAAAAAGCATCAAAATAGTTCCAAGTCTACTTAAGTGAATATTCTGTTCTTGTTTTATTTCTACCGTATATCTTCGCCTAAAAGACGACTTTTTAGGAGGAATTTAAGCTTTCCTGGGAAGGGGGGTCGTCTTATAGGAATGGTCAACCACTTGGGGGTAAAATTTTATCAATATCTAAAAAGGTAAGTGGGAAAAATTACGATCTTACCAAGGAATTTTACGATCCTCTTTCCGAAAAATCGTAAAATTTCTCCAAATCAAAACGTCCTATAGTTCGGGATATACGGTATATTATTAACGGTAATTGTATTTCAATTCAAAAATGTAATTTTTTCTTGTTTATTGTTTATTTAGTAGTGAATTCAAAAATCTTTTGAAGTGTTGACACTTAGCTTGTTGTGATGTCTTGTTTACGTTGTCCCAATTAAAAAGATCAATTAGATTAATTAATTTAATACTTGAATTATAGGTGAAAGATGTACAATTAGAATTTAAAAGTTTGATAATCATATGTTTATTCACAGCTTGGCATGTTCAGTGTCAAAAGATAATCAGATTATCTCGTGTTAAGAGTTGCTCATGTCATGTTAGAATTTTAATGTTGATCAAAATTTGATAGGGCAATTAAACTTATATATACCAATTTACATGGACAAGTGTTTTAAATTACTTTTTGTTCAAATTAATTACAAAAAACAAAGCTGATGATTATCGATTTAATGAGATGTTCAATTTGTCTTTTATTATCAAAACAGGAAGTAACCTTCAGTTTGAAGGAAGTAGATATTTCCCGCCGTTATCAGTACATTTCGCTCCCCTTTTCCTTAGTATTTCCCTGATGATAGTCGGGATTAATAACTGTTTGATGATAAATTATTTAAGTATTAATAAGTTGTTTTAATGGTGCCTATATTATTTCTAATACAAGGACAAGTTTATTCTTGATAAAGACATAAAATCTTGTAGATATTTTTCTAATTTGATGGTCGTCTTATAGCAGGGTCAAGACGAAAGTAATGAATTGTTTTCATGAAAAAGGGGGGTCGTCTTATTGGCGCCGTAGTCTTATGGGCGAGTATGTACGGTATTTTCACTACTTGATTTGGACATTTTGTTTACTGGTTGTTGAACTGGCTTCATAATGGTTTTTTACTAAAAACACAAACCTCAATTGTTTGTGAAAATAGTCATTCATGAAGGGGATTTGACATTGTTGAATCAAAAATATGTGGTCACTGGTCGAGTTCGAAGGGTGGTTGTTCACGAGAGGCAATTTAACACAAGCAACACTAAAGGCATCAGGATTTTGTTCGGATTAAAGCATGTAGTAGCTAGCGAGGCTATAATAAATGAGGGTGACTATTGAATATCTCTAAGAATCACTATGGACAGTTTTTTATTGTAAAGACATTTTAGTTTTTCCACTTTATACTGTCAGGTACTTACTTCCTTCCACACCCAGGTATGTTTGCTGACTGTTTCCTGTTCCAACACTGTTGGTAGCATAGCATATATAAAATGCTGCATCTGATTGGACTGCATTGCTTATAGTGAGTGAAGGTGTACCAACGGTTGATCCAGTGTATCTACCGCCAATGGTAATGGTTGTTGGTACACTGTTAACAATCTTCTGCCAATAAACATTGGTATGAGTAGGGTTTGCAGTTACTGTACAGGTCAAGGTTACTGTACCACCGTAATTTACAGAATAAGATGGCTGTGGTATATTAACAAGTGGAATACCTAAAAACAAACGTGGAAGAATAATATTAAATCTCCTAAAGAAAATACAATCTAGTATTAAAATTATAACACACTAGTTCTATCTTTCATACCAACAATAAAGTATTTTTGTGAGCTAATGCTCCCTATAATTTTATACACATAAACACAGAAAGAAAACAGTATACTACCTATCCCATATTCGGAGTAGGGTATAATAAATCCCACAACAAGGCACAAAGCTATTGACAAATCTTCAATATGATGTCACTTTTTACCACTGAGAAAAATGTGACCGTATATTACAATACTATGTTCAAAAGATAAAAAAATTGACTAAGTTGGTCAACATGATGAATGAGTTGGAGAGGTCTGAATGCATATACAAAATGTATGGAAATAATTGTCTGCAATTAAAATTACAAATAACACATGTCATTTAGCTTTTAAATATTTGGGGTAATGTTAATACGATATATAAATTATAACTCACAGGTAATACAATTGGGTTATCTCCCATCACTAAAGGAGAATTAGCGAATTAGCTTATTAGTTGAGTGGTCTTCTATGACACTTTCTTATTTTACCAATATATCATATAACATATAATCAAATATTTTTTAAACCAGATTACTGACAAAAGCACTATTCTTCAAATCAGGGTGTTAACACACACCTCATATACATGATTGACTACACAGAAGTTCGATATTGATGAAACAGCTAACATTTTAATTATTTGCTCTTTCTGCAAGAACTTAAAGTGACAAGATATTGTTAAACACAACATACTTCCAATAACATCAAGGAATGTGTTTCCACTCTGTCCAGTTCCAACACTGTTAGTGGCAAAACAAATATAGTATCCTTCATCACTGTTGGCAGCATTGCTGATTGTTAGGGATGGGTTACTGACAGTTGATCCAGAGAATTTGCCAGTGTTCATCTGAAGCTGAGTGGAGACACCATTCACATTTCTGGTCCAATAGACAGCAGTGTGGGTTGGTGAGGCTACAACTGTGCACTCCAGTGTTACACTGCTTCCAATGTTTACAGAATACTGTGGACTGGTAATAGTTACAACTGGAATATCTGAAAATACATGACATTTTTATGTCCCAAGTATTACAGCAAGTATATAATATAAAACATATCGGAAGTTGTTGTATATCAAATATAATTCTTGTTTATTTCAAAAGCATCTACATCTTTGTGGTTCAAGTAGGCATATCCTTTTTGATAATATCAGACATAACAGTATTTGAAAGAAAAATCCTTGAAATGTTTTTTATTATAAATGTACTTATTATAGATTTTAAGGGATGTGAAATGTCTGATAGTTGAAACATTAGTTTTATGAGCATTTAAAGAGACATACTGCCAATGACATCCAGATATGTGTTTTGACTCTGCCCAGTTCCGATAGTGTTAGCAGCATAACAACGATAGCTTCCTTTGTCAGACAATGCAACATTAGAAATGGTAAGTGATGGAGTGTTTACGGTAGATCCACTATATCTAGTAATTGTCATATCAACAGTGGTACCAACGCCATTGGAATCAATTCTCTGCCAATACACAGTATTGTGAGTTGGAGATGCTGTGACTACGCATCCAAGAGTAACTGTCCCTCCAATATTGGAATTATAGTTTGGTAAAGAAACAACAACAACAGGTATGCCTAAAAACAGAAAATCATTAAATTACCTTTTAAAAATGTTATGCTACATCATCATAAAAATTCAACAGCATTCAAATAATACTGTTCACCAGATATCCTACAATTATTTCTTGTTTTATTCCAAAGATCAGTATATGATTCAGCTACAGTACACATTACTGTGAATGTTGTTTATTTTATATGTCACACTAGTTTATGTTTTGAATTTTCAAGGGTCATACTTAAAATATTGTCTTATTGACACAGAAGCAATTAATACAAAGCTTTTTTCATTAAAAGCTATAAGAAATGTAATTGTAGCAAAAAATGTTTTTTTGCTTTTTTACAAATATAACTTCTACAAATATTTCAAATAATTTTTTAACTCCAATGAGTTGTAGTCATTTTTTAAGATTCTATAACAGTTTGATTGAATACTTTTAACTCAGGAATGTTAATTATTCTTAGATACCTCAATGGCACAACTCAAAGAAACATACCAATCAAATTTAACTTCTTAGAATGTTACTATGTGTTATAAACAAGTATGTGTCTTTCTAACACTAATTAAAATCGAGATGAAATAAATGTGTTCTTTCACTTTTAATGAATGCTCGAGTCAAGTCAAACTGTGCATTTCAAAGACATAACTGCAACAACATTTTTTGAAATTCAATCTACCTTTGAACAGAGTTGATTGGTTGTCTACAAGTTGTGTTTTTATTATATCAATAAAGTTTAACTACTAGAAATTAGGTTTGACTAAAAACTTACTTCCCACAACATCCAAATATGTCTGTTGACTGCGTCCTGTTCCAGCAATGTTTGTTGCGGTACATGTGTAATATCCTTTGTCAGTGGCATCTGTTGCTGAAATAGTCAACGACGGTACATTGACGGTAGAACCTGTGTACCTGGTGTTGGTTCCCAATTGAATGTTTGTTGTTTGACCATTAATAACTCTCTGCCATTGGACAGATGTATGAGTAGGTGTGGCCTGAACCACACATTCCAATGTTATGCTGTTACCTAAAGTTACTGTGTACTGGTTGGAGAGCACATTTACTGTAGGTATTGCTGAAAATAAATAATAATGACAAAGATATATTAAACAATACAGGCTCCAAAATATATGCAATTAAAAACTTAGCAATACTGGAACTATGTCTCGCACATTAAGAAAAACAATTTCACTGATATTGCAACACTGGAATATTACCAGATCAATGTAAAATTGTGAAATATTACCATTTTGGGAATACAATTTAGGTTCTGAAGTGTCAGATTTGATCAGGAAATACATGTTGATCATAATACAGTACTAGTAGCAGTAACTATAATTCATTATAAAAACAATTTTAATAACTTTCGAAAACCTTGATCTAAGGCTATGATCGACTATGGGAACAAAGCATATGTTACATCAATTTTGTACATGCAATCTTGTAATTTCATTGACATTTTAACATTATGATTATCTATTTACATTTTTCAGAACCTAAAATATAAGTAGACGGTATGTAAAAAGCACATAACCAACAATATTTGTTCATGTCTAAAGACTTGAAAAATTGTGAAAATCATGTGTTGAATATAATCCAATCATGTAAGTGTAAACACTTTTGAAATTTCACTAAGTGCTAAGCCAGAAACGTTAAGACATAGAAAACAAACAGAATTACTTTACACAAAAATGACAAAAAGACAATAAATTTGATCAGAAATCAAAGGTCCTATGAAAAAAAATATAAAGTTTGACAATAAGTAACAGTTATTATTTGTTTGTGGTTCAAACAGATTTATTATTGATCAAATGTCAATTCCAGAACTGCAAGACTAAGGGCTGTTCCAGTAAAACATACATGGGACCCGGGGATGGCAAAACTAACAAATATAGCATACATGGTTATGGTTCAATGGAAATTGCATATATGGTGGATTGCTTTTCTTAATAAAATGCTTCTGTGGGTGGGTGTTATGTAAAATAACAGATTTTGTTAAACTGAGTGATGAACCTCTTCAATCAATGAACTGAAATAGACTTATAGTGAATGTTCCGAAAGAATGTAAACTTGCATCAGATTACAATTTTAATTTTTTTCTACTTCGGTGCTTTCTGACTTATCAAAAGAAAGGACACATTTCAGACAAAAAATTCTTCTGAAAATTTCTGTCACAAACTAATGATGACCATTTGGATATAAAGGATAATTTGAAAGTTGAATTTTCTTGACCAGACAACATTAAAGTTATAAGAGAAAAAAATAACCAGGCAAACCAGTAAAAAAGGTTGGTCCAGAACTATTAAATTTCAGTAGACTGAATGACTTATCATGTAGTGTATTTTAACTATACGAAAGGTTTTAGCAGTCTAACAATGTTGGTCAGACTAAGAATAAAACCAAAATTGACCATACTTCCTACAACATCCAGATATGTCTGTGCACTGTTTCCTGTGCCAACACTGTTTGTAGCATAACATGTGTAGAATCCCTTGTCATTGCTATCTGCAGCGTTAATTGTCAAGGATGGAACACTGACAGTAGAACCAGTATATTTATTGTTTACAGTGGTAGTTGATATTGTTGTATCTACACCGTTAACTGTTCGTTTCCACTGGACTGAAGTATGTAGGGGTGATGCCGTCACAGTGCACTCTAAAGTTACACTGGCTCCATAATTCACACTGTATTGACTCTTCAGTATTTGAACAACAGGTATATCTGCAAGAATTATTTTTAATTTAAGTTTTATATACAGTAAAGAAATAATACAGAAATCTTGTTACAAAGGAGTAAACTGGTACTTGTACTTGCAAGTATCAAAGAAGGAAGGAACCACCCCTCCTTGACATTCATCAACAGAAGGAAGCTAGGAGCATTAATAGCCAGGAGTGAATTATATGCCAATCTGAAGATAGACTTCATAGATTAATAATTCTATCTGCACTGATGGGACATAATCCAACTTTATCAAATATCATTTCATGCAAAAAACCCCATAATTCCTTAAGCAATAATCAGAATTTTACCACAAACAAAGGAAGCTCACAACTATTAAGAATAAACCAGGGTTCCAAATTAACTGTAGTTATTTATTTATTTATTTTATGCTGGACGAGTGGGCTTGGTAACTTTAGAGTTTGCTAGATTTAACCTAATTTTAATTAGACCACTTACAACCACAACATAGATTTGGTACTTGAATTACTGTGACTGCTCATATTAAATTTGTCTACATATGCTTTGAGAACACATTTCATGCAATTCAATAAAACAACCTATAGAACATACTTCCAATAACATTGAGAACTGTCTGCTGACTCTGTCCTGTTCCAATACTGTTAGCAGCAAAACACATGTATGTAGCCACATCAGACTGGTCTGTGTTAAAAATTTGTAAAGATGGGTTCTGAAGAGTAGCTCCAGCATATTTATTTGTGTTTGTTCCAGAATTGATAGTTGTTGTAACACCAGATTTGATTTTCTGCCAGTAAACACTTGTTGCAGCTGGGTTGGCACTGACACTACAATCCAAGGTGACTGTGTTGCCAATGTTGACACTGTATGATGGGTTAGCAACAGTAACAACTGGTGGAGCTAAAAACAAGTAAAAAGCTAGTCAAAACTGGAAAACAATGTGTGTGGCTGGGTATAAAATCTACCTTAGTTTGTAAACTAAAAAGCATCCCAGGTGTGTGGCCATCTTTAGGAAATGTTTTCATTCAAACAAAAAGTTACCATTGGTGTATTATTCACAACTGAATTTGACAAGAAACTGATTTAAGGTCCAAATAACTGTTTTACCACTAGAAAATGATAAAAGGTGATACTTGAGTTACACATTTAAATAAGATACTGTTTTTTAAGGTAATGGTAGAAGAGTAGCAGCTTCTTTTTTTTTGTCAAATGGGTTAATGTATCTGGACATGTTTTTGTAATTCTATTACAATTGACAATTAAAATCAGTTTGTCACTAATGTGTTCTGAATTAACAAAATATTCTTGTATCATTTATCTATGTTAAAACTACTGATAAATTCTAATGAATAATCAATGTATAATTAAGTTTGACAAAATCTACAAATGTTTAGTCAACTTACCGCCATACACATCCAGGAAAGTCTGAGCACTCTGTCCAGTTCCAATCGAGTTGGAAGCATAACAGATATAGTTTCCTTCATCAGAATTGTCAGCATTGTTAATGGTTAGAGATGGAGTGTTGACAGTAGATCCGCTGTACTTGTTGTTATTGGTAATAGTAATGTCAGTAGGCACACTATTGACAAGTTTTCTCCAAAAAACAGTTGTGTGGGTTGGATTGGCTGACACAGTGCAAACCAAGGTTACAGAGGTTCCTAATAAAACTGCATACTGTGGCTGCTGTATCACAACAGATGGTATATCTACAATATTATGACAGTAATTTTTATCATTATAAATCATTAAACAACATTATAAACAATTCAAATAAATCTTTAAAAATAAAATAAAACTTAAAATTTAAACTCTTTTGGGACATGAAACTTTTTGTATCTAGTGAAGTTCCTTATTTTAGAAATTTGCATTTTTACTGGGCGATTAACATAAATTTGTCTATATTTAGATACACTGATTTTTCAAATTGTTTTTAAGTACAATAACTGATTCATTTGACTCATTTTTACAGATCTAGAGTGCATAAAAATACTGCAAATACAAATATGTACTTCTGATGAAAAGTTTCTAAAGATTTTGCATGTAGTCAGCAACAGATGAGCAAGTAGCCAGCAATTTTCAGCAGTTAACAACTTCCAATGATATCCTTAACTAGGATGTCACCACGTCATAATAAATCAGAAGGATGTCTCTCATCTTGCAAACTGAGATTACAAAGTACAGCCAAAAAAAATGGTAAATTCTTACTTCCTGTAACATCCAAGAAGGTCTGCTGACTTTGTCCAGTTCCAACAGCATTTGTAGCAAAACAAATATAATTGGCCCTGTCAGTTAGATCAGCATTCAGAACTGTCAGAGATGGTGTAGCTACTGTTGATCCAGTATATTTGTTTGTGTTTGTGTTACTATTTATAGTTGTTGTCACACTATTTTGAATCTTTTGCCAATAAACTGCTGTAGCAGCTGGTGATCCAGAAACCAAACATTCGAGTGTTCTGGATTGTCCAATCAGAACAGAGTATGTTGTTTGTACAATTTGTACTGTGAGTACATCTGTAAAAAAAATTTAGTGATATCATCATCTGTTTAAATGGTAGTGAACCTAATGCAGACTAAAATTGTTCCTTACTAAGTTAATTTTAAACCTTTTCATGGATTATAAGAATGAAATTTGATAAACCTTTGGCACTGACATTGCAGACTGACATTCCAACCTTATTCTCAAAACAACTTAGGTGGTTGGCAAATACAATACCAAGTATCATTAATATTCTCAGGTATTCAAAAGTATGTAACCAAAAATGTGTATATATGGAAAGATGTGTAAAACTGCTCTAAGCTTGTCACCATGACCTTGTCGATATCCTAAAACTTTTTATGAGACCCTGGAATCATTAAAATCTATTCAATATTCTTTTTTTTGAGACTGACACAATTTTTTTTGCTATGTAATATGTAAAGTAAAAGTCTGTGACAGGTCAAAAACGAAAAATGTCATTAAAAAAAAAGTAATTTAACAGGCAATAACACCTATAAGGAGTCATCTGACAATTTCAGACCATGAAATGAATTTTTTTATTGCTGATCATTTTTGCCATTCATAGTTTCACTGCAGCTGTTTTAGTTTTAGTTACAGGACAAAAACAGAAAATTCAATGCAAAATTGCTATTTAAGGGCAATAACTCATATACGGAGTCATCTGACAATTTCAGACTAGTTAAGTGAATTGTAGGACTTATATTGCTGATCATGTTTGCCATTATAGTTTCTCTCTAGCTTTTACAGTTTTCAAGTTATAATACTGAAAATTTTGTAAAAAATCATCATAAAAGGGCAATAACTCCTACAGGAAGCCATTACACAGCTAATATTACCCTTTAGTGAAATAAAATGTTTCAAATGTGTCTATAATTTTTGAAACATTGATCAAAAACATGCATGGACACCCATGTTCTATTTTTAGTAACTGCGGCCATCTTTGTCTGTTGATCAACACCTTGGGTACAAATTTGAAACTAGGAATCCTACGGATGATTGTGGCCAAGTTTGAAAAAAAATGGCCCCGTGGTTTTAGATTAGAAGATTTTTGAAAAAGTTTACCAAGGACGAAGGACGCCAAGTGATGGCAAAAGCCTTGGATCCAGGTGAGCTAAAAAAAAACAGACTGTACAAATTGTTTCCTTATAACATATACTTTTTCTAAACCAAAACATTTGTAAATATGAAAACAAGTAAAGCTGCAGAACAAGAAAACTCAACTGTGTTGAAACAGGACATTCAAACATAAAAAGACATGGGGCATAATTCGTTTGAAAAACAAAAGCTATTTTATAGATACAGTACAATTATTTTGTAGGCAAAATAAAAGTGTTCCAAGATATGATTGGTCAAAAACTGTAATGGAGCAAGTGAATTTTTTTTCCCTTAATATCCTTTAAACTGCAGACAAGTACAGTAATATTTGTGTGAAAATCTACTTTTTTTAACTGATTTTATGGAACAATTATAAAAGTTATTTATTATACTTGATTTCATATTACAAATTGTTTACATAATTTATGATTATGAATAAATAGCATTGTTTCCTTGGTGCACATTGGTTTTGGGCATTATATCAGAAAACATAAGACTTAGACCAATGAAACTGGTAGGTTTTTTTTAATACACGTTGACATAACGTGTGCTATTAAGTCTAATTAAATCATTGTATATGTAAAACTTGACAGACATAAAAAGTGGTGAATTAATGATAAAGCTTAATTGCACCAACCAGTTATAAAATCAGAATATATAGTGTTATTATATAATCATAAAAGAATATTGCTTTTTACCATAGTACATATATAACACTTGTATATCATTCACTTCATACATACTTCCAACAACATCCAGGAAAGTCTGTGCACTCTGTCCAGTTCCAATACTGTTTGTTGCTGTACAGATGTAAGTTCCCAAATCACTTACAGCAGCGGAATTGATTGTCAGAGATGGTGTATTTACTGTAGACCCACTGTATTTATTCAAAGTATTCATATTGACAGAGCTGGTCTGACCGTTGATTACTCGGAGCCACTGAACACTGGTGTGGGCAGGGTTAGCAGTTACAGTACACTGTAAGGTAATACTGGATCCAAAGTTGACACTATACTGTGATTGTAGGACTTGTACACTTGGTATATCTATATAAAGAAAAACAGGATAGTTGATATAATTGACTTGAACTAGATATCAGTGAGATGGTATCCATCTCAGTGGGCCCTGCCGACCTTGAGGTCAAGGTCAAAAGTCATCAACCATGGTATGCGACACATTGCCTTGATATTATCTACCTGCATTCCAAATATCAAAAGCCTACCTCAAAAGATAAAAAAGTTACAACTCGGACATGAATTTGTTATTCAGAAAGCAATAATGTGACCATAAGGCCAAAGCTCAAGGTCACAGGTCAACAACCACGGTATGCGACACATCGCCTTGATATTATCTACCCACATTCCAAATATCAAAAGCCTATCTCAAAATAAAAAAGTTACAGCCCGGACATGAATTTGTCATATAGAAAGCAATAAAATGACCTTAAGGTCAAAGGTTATAAACCACGGTATGCGACACATCGCCTTGATATTATCTGCCTACATTCCAAATATCAAAAGCCTACCTCAAAAGATAAAAAAGTTACAGCCCTGACAAGATTAGTTCGGACGGACGGATGGACGGACGAACGGACGGACAGTCTGATCACTATAGGGCGTCCGCCACAAAGTGGCGGGGCCCTAATTATTTTGAACATTTCTAAATTCAACTAATGTTTTGCACAGCTGAAAATTTAATTTATTGCTAAGAAACATTATTCCACTCACAAAAAAGGGCTCTGTATTTTACAGTCTACTTACTTCCAGTTACATCCAAGAAAGTCTGAGTGCTCTGTGCAGTTCCAACAGCATTTGTTGCAAAACAGACGTAAATAGCCCTATCATTCAGATCAGTTGCAGCAATAGTCAAAGATGGTATATTGACAGTTGAGCCACTGTATTTGTTTGTATTGGTATTGCTAGTTATGGTTGTTACTACATTGTTTACAGTTTTCTGCCAGAAAACATTTGTTGCAGACGGTGAACCAGTAACTGTGCATCCAAGGGTGACAGTTCCACCAATGAGAACACTATACTGTGGTTGCTGAATTGTGACGGTTAAAACATCTGGAAAAATATCAATTACCTTATATTTTCAGACTAACACTTGACTTTTTATACCCGGGGAGTTTCAAATTAAAACACAATATCTATTTGGAAACCAAAAATATGATATAACATAAGTATTCCATTGACAAAATGTTGAGACAAATCCTTCCTCCACCAAGAGTCAACCACAGAAAGACACATTAGCTGCAGACTGATAATCCATCTCTTAAATATTCCATGAATGAAATGTAATAACAAGTATTTCTTCTTGAATGAGATGTTGGCTAAAATAGATCCACTTCAATATTATTATCTCCTGAATATAGCTGAAATGTTGCTTACTGGATGTAAA
This sequence comes from Limnoperna fortunei, assembly GCA_944474755.1. Lineage (NCBI taxonomy): Eukaryota > Metazoa > Mollusca > Bivalvia > Mytilida > Modiolidae > Limnoperna > Limnoperna fortunei. Next base: position 40,100,378 of record OX104113.1, read on the forward strand.
ACAACAATCAATCAATCAATCAATCAATCACACCATTGCAGATAGATTTCCCTCTCTCCAAAATGGAAGACACATGTCACATGCAGTTGAGACATCACCCATCCCATCATTAGTCTTCCACAATAGACCAATGTCACCTGCAGACATCCCAAACCCTTACAATGAGAATCCTATTGATGACATGTCACCTGCATACAGTGTGATTCCCTTTCCACTAATAAGCCTTCTGCAATATGTCACTTGCAGACAGGTATTTGGGACAGGTATGTATGAAGGCCTCTATTCTGGGCTGTTACAATGCAGTGAGGACACATACCATTTCACATTTTGTAGGTCAAGTTCCACTGCACAGTCCCTAGGTCATCTTTTCAAAATGCATAACAGAAATTATAATTTAAGTGGCAATTTATTTTATGATAATAGGATTTACCCTATAAAAACAATTGTTGAGAAAGGTTAAGTGAGAAAGTTCAGAAGTAGAACAATTATTATTAAATGTCACACATTCCTAATCTTATAAATTTAATATTCAATTTTAGAAATTTGACAAAATCTTGTAGTCTGATGTTGGGAAACATTACTGCGAAAAGACTAAAACATCCGGACTGTCAAAATAAACAAGAAAATTTTTTATCAAATTTCTTACTTCCAATCACATCTAAGAATGTCTGAGAGCTCTCTCCTGTTCCAAGCATATTGGTGGCTGTACATTTGTAATATCCTTCATCGTTCAAATCGGTTACATTAAGAGTCAAGGATGGGGTAGCCACTGATGACCCACTATATTTATTGCTGCTGGAACTAAAAGTGACGGGTTGGAACTGGTTATTGATCAAACGTTGCCATAGGACACTAGTGTGTGCTGGATTGGATGACACTACACACTCCAAGGTGACCGCGGCTCCATAGTTTACGCTGTAAGTAGGCTTTAAAACAGTCACAGTCGGGATACCTATAAAGATAGATTGAGTACTGCTTATTCACATCAATGGTGTTCCAAGTTCAAAACTCTTTTAGCAAGGTGAGGTTTGAAGGACTAAAACTGAATTGATATGATAGCCAATGTTCCTGCAGAAACAGAAGGTTAGGGGTTCTTATGGAGTATTCTGACTTCTTCATTAATACCAGAGGCTCTTAAGAGCCTGTATCGCTCACCTGATTTTATAGGCAATGACGGTGGCATTTCCCTGATGTTAAAGTAAGTCCTGTAATTTTCAATAAACTTTAAATAGGACCATCCAAACAATATTACTAGAAAGCTTTGTTTCATTGTTTAACCGGTTGTATAGAGAAGATTTTTTTTATTTGCCCATAGGGTCCTATGTTAAAATAAGTCCTGCACCTGTGGCGGCCATTTTGAATTTCCAATTGCCATAAAAAACATAAACTTTATAAAGGACCATCCAAACAATATTGCTTGTAAGTTTTTGTTTCCATTGATTAACCGGTTTCAGAGAAGAAGCCTTTAAAAACATTTTCCCATAGGGTCCTATGTTAAACTAAGTCCTGCGGTAGTGGCCATTTTGAATTTCCAATTGCCATAAAAAACATAAACTTTATAGAGGACCATCCAAACAATATTGCTAGTAAGTTTTTGTTTCCATTGATTAACCGGTTTCAGAGAAGAAGCCTTTAAAAACTTTTTCCCATAGGGTCCTATGCTAAACTAAGTCCTGCGGTAGTGGCCATTTTGAATTTCCAATTGCCATAAAAAACATAAACTTTATAGAGGACCATCCAAACAATATTGATAGTAAGTTTTGTTTTGATTGGTTAAACGGTTTCAGAGAATAAGCCCTTTTAAACTTTTTTTCTCATAGGGTCTAATGTTAAACCAAGTCCTGCGGTGGCGGCCATTTTGAATTTCCGATTGGGATAAAAAACATTAACTTTATAGAGGACCATCCAAACAATATTGCTAGTAAGTTTTGTTTCCATTGGTTGACCGGTTTCAGAAAAGAAGCCTTTCAAACTTTTTCCCATAGGGTCCTATGTTAAATTAAGTCCTGCGGTGGCAGCCATTTTGAATTTCCAATTGCCAAAAAAAACACAAACTTTATAGAGGACCATCCAAACAATATTGCTAGTAAGTTTTTGTTTCCATTGATTAACCGGTTTCAGAGAAGAAGCCTTTTAAAACTTTTTCCCATAGGGTTCTATGTTAAACTAAGTCCTGCGGTGGCGGCCATTTTGAATTTCCAATTCCCATCAAAAACACAAACTTTATAGAGGACCATCCACACAATATTGCTAGTAAGTTTTGTTTTGATTGGTTAAACGGTTTCAGAGAATAAGCGCTTTTAAACTTTTTCCCCATAGGGTCCTATGTTAAACTAAGTCTTGAGGTGGCGGCCATATTGGTTTACCAATCAAAATAAAAAACACAAACTTTGTAAAGGTCCATCCAATGAACATTATGGCCAAGTTTGGTTTCAATTGGCCAAGTGGTTTCAGAGAAGAAGATTAAAATGTAAAAAGTTTACAGACGACGACGCCGACGACGCCGACGGACGCAAAGTGATAACAATAGCTCACATGACCCTTTGGGTCAGGTGAGCTAAAAAACTGGACAAGAATTTATCTGATGCTGAGTGAGGCATTAAACACCATTCATATTAATAAACAAATATTCACAACAATAATGTTAAATACTGTGGATTTAGTGTTAATAATGGCATACAAATTTTCACTGATTTTGTATGGATGTGAAAATTACCTATTTCAGAACTTGAATAAAATAATTTTTTTCAGTTGCTCTGTATACATACACATCAGACAAAATGCAAAAAGAAAAAGTTCAAAGGAAGAATAAATTGTAAATGTTTATCAGATGCATCTGTTGAAAAATCTTCTACAGAAACATAGAAATTTATAATCCCTTGACAAATTTCTGATACTCACTTCCTGTTACAGTAAGTGTGGTTGTTGTACTTGATCCTGTGCCAAACTGGTTTACTGCAGAGCAAACATAATTTCCTGAATCAGATTCAGCAGAATTAAATATGGTAAGAGATGGTACATTAACAGTTGAACCGCTGTACTTGTTGCTGTTGTTAGGAACATTGATTGTTGTAGTGATACCATTCTTGGTAAGTTGCCACGAGACAGATGTAGCGGCAGGGTTAGAGGTTACTGTACACACAAGGGTCACAGTGTTGCCAACCAGAACAGAATAGGATGGCTGTTGTACAACGACAGTTGGTGGATCTATGAATAAAAACATTTATACTTAGAAACAGTCAATGCGTTTATGTAAATGATTGTATAATTTACAGTACATTACTAGAACTTCAGAAGTTAATAAACATTGTCATTTAATTAATGTAAGCTGCTTGTGGACTTTTTTCCCTTGGTTTTGAAAATGTAACAATTATTGGTCAATACACTATGTAGAGAATAAGTATGTTATTTTTAAAAATATGGTTCATTAAAACATTTTATAATTAAATCTTTCACTTTTTTTGTTACTGTCGCAGTGAATATCCAAGTGAAAGATTTAATTTTAATTAGACTGAGTGATCAACCAACTGCACAAAATTGTGTATACGGTTGTATACTCCTTTTTATACTTACTTCCAACCACTGTAAGTACTGTCTGGGAGCTTGTACCAGTACCTACAACATTGGTAGCTGTACAAATGTATGCACCATTGTCATTGAGGTCAGCATTGTTTATACTAAGTGCTGGTGAGTTGACAAGAGAGCCACTATATTTGCTGGATCCCATGTTGATAGCTGTAGTGACTCCATTCTGAATTCTCTGCCACTGCACACTAGTATGTTGTGGTGAAGCTGTTACAGTACATCCTAAAGTAACGGTTCCTCCAAGGCTAACAGAGTATGTGGGTTGAGATACTGTGACAACAGGAATACCTGTAGAAGTGAAGCAAAATGTAAACTTTGAAATGTTCACCTACTGAAACTTTGAACAGTACATATAATATGATATTTTATAATGATATCACCGAGGAAGAAGTATTGTGATTACAGGCACATATAAAACACTGAAATTGGATTCTAAAATGGGAAGGTTAACAAAAACTGAAAAATGACATGGTTAATGATATATATAGACATTTGAATGATATGACTGATATTTTGAACATTGAATTTTTGAACACCAATTATGAAGAGTTTTAATTTAAATTTGAGAATATCTTCCCCTCTATATATTTGTATATGGTCCTATTTAAAACTAATTTAAACAGTGATCACCTTCTAGACTGGAGGTCCATGTTATGGAAACTCAGATTTCACATCACTCATCCAAGTTTACTTTCAAAGTGTAATTTTTACATAAATTTTCCCAACTGTTATGTTAAAGGTTGTAACTCTGTATTATATAAAGCTTGATACCAAATTCAGACTAGTTATGTAAAACATACATTCATTATAAACAGGGAAGCAAAATTCACTATTTCAAGAGCTGCAATTATGAGTCTACATACATCTTGAAACCAAAATTCAAACCCAATACATAATTTTTTTTCTAAAGATACAATTCCAAAATATAAATGCAATTAGTTCAGAGGGATGGAAATGTGGAATGACTGGACAGACATGAATACAAACATTATCCCTATTTTGCAGTATTTTCCTTTGATCTTTATGTTCTGTATTAATCCATCTCACTCTACTAGCGTGAGATGGGACCAAGACGTCATTAGTAAACCACCGTGACATCACAATGTTACAAAACAGCAATAAACAGTTTACTTACATTTTTTCAACTTGATGCATTTTCTAGTCATTTCATCTCGGGGTTTTTGCCCTTCAATGAGATACTGACGAGGAAATGCATCTTGTTTAAAAAACTAAGTAATCTGTAATTACAGCATACAGTAATACTGCTCAGTTTCCTTGTTGTTAAGTATTTTGTTATACCTTCATCTACTATACGAGATTTATTTGGTCAAAGTAATGGAATGGGTATCACCAAAGTACTAATTCGCCATTTACATCAGTGATGTGTAAAATTTACAAGGATTACCAAACCAATGTTGTATACAGCTACAAAAAAAGTATATTTGTTTATAGTTTCAATGTGGTTTTATGCCACTTACAGCAATTTTTCAGCTAAATCATGGTGTTTAGTTGTTTTTGCTGGAGAAAAATCAATTACCAATAAGAACTCGACCTTTGACAGGAAGGACAACTGCAAATTAAGTTTGAAATCAATCCAATTTAACCCACAACCCAAATGCTACTATTGATCAAAGGTAGATTGCTAACTCCCAATATAACTTTGACACTGAGGCCAGATTAAAGTAAGATATATATTGTAACATTCATAAAACTCACTTCCTGTTACAGATAATGCAGTTTGTTGACTGGTCCCTGTTCCAACTACATTGGTAGCAGTACAAATATAGTTTCCGGAATCTGACTGGACAACATTAAATATAGTTAATGAGGGAGTGTTAATTGTAGAGCCGGAATACTTATTCAGAAGCCCTGTATTGATATTGGTTGGTACACCATTTTCAATTTTTTGCCAGACAACACTTGTTTGGAAGGGATTAGCAGTGACAGTACATTCCAGAGTGACTGAACTTCCAACAAGAACACTATAACTTGGCTGAAGTATCTGAACAACAGGAATACCTGAAAAAATAAAAACGACAGTAAAATTAAAGCATCAGTACAAGTATATCTAAAATATATAATTACTTCATGGCAACATCTGTATTGCATGACCATCTGAAAAAAAAGCAGATCAAATTTAATGTTATAAGGTATATACACAAGTTTCCAAATATTATGTCAAGGGTTATGATCAAATTTGAGATTAAGCACTCTTTATTGTGTGCTTTGCTTTGCACATTAATTAAGGTGGCAAATTAAAAATAAACTACAAGCAAACAAAAGCAAAGTATTCTGCAAAAAAATTTTGATAATTGTCTATAACAAAAACAACTTTGGCTTAAAAGGTTCATATTCAAATTCATTACACATAAATATATCAGAGAAACAAGATACATTTTTGTATCATATAATGAATATAATACTGATTTTCAAGTTATTTTTGCAAGTATATCTATAGAGAAGGAACATATCATATCTTTGTAATTCTGTGCAACATATGTTAAAGAACAAGTCAATTGTAAGGCCACACCAAATAAATTTCTTGTTCTACGGACCCGACTGCACATATTTTATCGAAATCGAAAAAATAACATTAAAAAAAAATTTCCGCTCCCCGCTTCGGGAAAGTCATCCGGAATTTTTTTTATTTTACTCTTGAAATCGTAATCCTGTGAACGCTTAATGTAACTGCCGTTTTATTGCATCACAAACAAAAAAATTGATGTATTTTGAAAAAGGAAAAGAAACAATCATACCGTTTTAGTAGTGTGGATATTTGTCATAAAGGAAGGCATGGTTGTCCAAAACATGGCGATTGCGAGGTGCGTTGGCACAGCTTTTTCAAAGATGTGTCAAAATCAAAAATTTCGACCTTAGCGCCGACATAATAAATGTAAAACGAGGTTACAGGAACATTTTAAATATAAAAATGTGAAATAAAAGTTCGTGAGAAATTGTATTTATAGTAGATAGGATGTTGGAGCAGGATTGCCAGATGGATAACCAAAAAACTTAATTCGACTGACACTTCGAAACTTTTGGTTGCAACAGCATGGTGAACATTTAGCCTCAGTAATGAAGCACATTCGATTTTTGTTTATCTCCACCAAGATAAAACAAAATGACCACAGAAACTACAATGCTTATTAAATTTGTTGACATTGTTGCAAGGGTTGTAATATGTCCAGAAAATGAAAATGAAATGACTAGTTAAAGTAATTTTTATTAAGAGTCAGCATATAACTATTTGAACTGGTTGTTGTCTTATTGTCATTTTTCATATATATCTCTATTTTCTAGTGGCTTGCATGGGACTTGAATTTTTTCTCTCAAAAATTGGACATTGGACACCATGTATCTATAATTTTGGATCATCTTTGGTTGTTCGATCAAAAGGGAAAGTCTCACTAAATGGGAATATTACAGCAAACACAATGAATGGGATATAACTTATTTTATGACATGTTTAAATTCATTCCTCTAGAAAGCTTCATCAATAAATGATGTACAGTGTGGTCAGTTGTGCATTTTAAATAAGGTCTCAAAAAATATATTTTTGCAAATGAAGATGTGACATGCATTCTTTTGCTTCCATCTGTCTCTTATGCTTTGAAAGCTTTGTAGTATGTTGTATATGACCTACAATACTGAATTGTTTAAAAGGTGCAATTGATGTACATAATTTGAATGATGAACCCATAATTACAAAATATAATTCATTTATTCATTTACATGCTTTGGTAAACTTCAGGTAAGCATAATATGCCCAATTCTGAAAGAAAATCACAATGAAACTGAATTTTGCGAATATAGACATTGATGAAAGTACATTTTCTTATTTAAAAACAAAATAAAAATTTAAAAAAGTTATCGCTCGCCTCAAATTTTTCTGTTCGCCTACGATTTTTTGAAAATCCAAATAATAATATTAAAATTATTATTTCGCTCGCTCGCCCCGTTTTAAAATGACAAAAATCCGAAGAACAACAAATTAAATTGGTGTGGCCTAAATGATGTATGTAAGACAAGTGTTAGATTCTTTCTTTTGCATATCAGTATGTCAATATACAAGTTTAAGATTCACTTTGTTTATGTCTGTATGTCAATACCATGAACTCAACAATCTGTCTAGTGCATATACCAGTATATAAGTTTCTTTTTTATGTCATGAGTTTAAGACTATGTATTGTTCAAGTCTGTACGTCAAGATAAGCAAAGCCTTTTCAGCAAGTTACTATTCAGATACAAACAAGTGTGGACTGTGAGCACGCTCACAAAAGGGATATCCCCCCCCCCCCCCCCCTCGCTTTCAAGTCCAATTATCTCCCCTTAATGATATCCGAGGTCAATAAAAATCCTTCATGCACATCTACATATAATGTACTTCCTTTACGCTAAGTTTCATTAAATTTCATCAAGGTTTAGGAGGAGTTGCACTTACAAGGGATACAGACAGACGGACAGACAGGGCAATTCCTATATACCCCTCCCCCCAAACAAGTTTGCAGAGGGTATAAGTAAAGATTAATTCTTGTTTATGTCAGCATTTCAATAGGTTCTAGATTCTGTCGTTGGGGTACTTTAATCTAGAATTTAAGTATTTTGTTGTGTTTAGTCAAAATATCAATAGTATTTCAATATTAAGTAATTTAATATTGAAGGAAGCTCATGTTCTGCAAGTCGGTATATGAATACACAATTAGAGGTTCTGTTTTATTTTAAGGAGTATTTCAATACTGAAGTTAAGAATTGTTTTATACAAAAGTTTTTGAATCATGTAGTATAAAACATTATGTTAAGCGTTGTTTTATACAAGTTAATATCAGTGTTTTAAATGGCATACTCAGTTTGATGGTTAAACAAGTGAGATCTGCTCTGGTTAAATTTGTTTTAATTGTCTAAAAATGGGAGATAAATTTAACCCAACTAAGGTTTTTTTCAAGCAATTGAAGGCCAGGCTTTTTTGCCATTTAGTTGCAAAAACCTGGTTAGTATGTTGTTTTCATTTCATCACTTCTATAAATAATGATATATAAGTTTTTAGTTTTGATTGACTTCTTTTGTTATTTTGACATTTATGATTCAACAATAAAAATCATGTTGTTGTATATAGTATATAAGAACAATTCATTCGAAAGTGATTATTTGATAAGAAGATGTGCTATTATAAATTAAAATCTGTATTATTAAAGAATTAAAATGTTTAGATCAGCTTTAACCAGTACCAAGTTCAACACACCAAGATAACAGAGCACAAGATATCAGAGAAGTCATCAGGATTTATCTCATATTATTTGTTTTTGAAGAACTTTTAAATGAGCTTCAGCAATATTTGGATGTCTCACAAATATAGTTGGTTAGACAGCAGAAGAGTTATGCTAGAGTTCTTCACTGAAACAATATTATATGGTTGGACACCTACTTCCAATAACACTCAGCTCTGTGGATGAACTTTGTCCAGTGCCTACAATGTTGGTAGCAAAACATGTGTAGGTTCCTGCATCTGTCGATGCAGCATTGAAAATAGTCAGTGATGGCACTGAAGGGCCACTACCACCATATTTGTTGTTATTGGTACTGGATGTGATGGTTGTTATAATACCACCAACATTTCTCTGCCAGTAGACGGAAGTAACTTGCAAATTGGAATTAACAAAACAAATCAGGGTAACAGCGTCACCATAGTTAACACTATAAGATGACTGTTGCACTGTTACAACAGGAGGTGCTGGAATATATAAGATACTTACATGTAATGGAAAAAAATAGAAAAAAAAAGTTTTTAGACGGTATATAAGATAAATACAAGGATGATACATACAGGATGAAAAAATACAAAATAAAGCAGACCAATGAACACTTGAGGATAACGCAGAAAAATATTTGTTAAAAAGCAAAATAGCAAACATGGATGTGGCAATATATGAAACAGAAAATAAGATAGATAAATAAGTAAAAGAAGTAAGAAAATGTGTCCAGGCAACACTGACAAGATGCTTGGCACCCCCTTTTATCAAGTTCACTCCAGAGTGAAGCAGTTGGCACATCACAACAGAATATTTAAATTGAAGAAATCTTTTGTTATAACTGTGTTTCAAGTTTCATTTAGATATGAGAGTTATATTCATTAAAAAAAAATGTGAAGGTAAACAGATAGGTCAATGAACATCACTGAAAGTGAAGGATAAGTATATGAGAAAAATTAACAAATACAATAGAAAAAAATGAACACAAAAGAAGGTTGGGTCAATGAGAAAAACATGAATATAGAATGGAGTTAAAAGAAAATAAGAGTTAATGAGAAAAAAATGAAAATAGGATGGTCAATGACCAAAAAAGAATAATAGGTTGTATCAATGATCAGTCACCAATCTCTATACAACCTCAGTTTCAATTGAACTAGACTAAAGCTTTATAGCCTACATTTATTGGTTTTAACAATTGCATTACCAGGTAATTAAAATTGATATCACTGCAACTACTAAATACTATAATAAAGTGAACACTTACTTCCTGTTACAGTAAGTGTTGTGGTTGTACTCTGTCCAGTTCCCACACTGTTTATGGCAAAACATGTGTATGTACCAACATCACTTTGTGCTGTACTAACAATGGTCAACGATGGTGTAGCAGGTGTACTACCACTGTATTTGTTGGTGTTGGTGGAAGAAGTAATGGTTGTTATGGTACCACCAATGTTTCTCTGCCAATAAACATCAGTTACAGGGAGATTGGAGGTCACAGTACACACCAAGGTAACACTGTTGCCAGTGATAACAGAGTAAGATGGCTGCTGTACTTGAACAGTTGGTGGAGCTAAAAATGGAAGAAATGACAACAAATAAGACAATTTCTACAAAGAACAATATATTTTAAAGTGTCTTCATCGTCTTGTTTCTTGTTCTCATTATTTCTCAAGTCATACAAAATGCTGCCTTTTGAAAACATTCAAAAGAACACAAAACTTACAAAAACAAAATAGGTTAAAAATTAATAGTTTCTAGCAATAAACAAGTGTGGACACAGAAAAACGTCTCGCCTGAATTCCGCATCAGTAACGAAAATAAATTTCGTCATAAGCATTACGTTAATAGCATTAATTATGAGCAGCGGCCTGTATACCAAATATTGTCACCATACTATGCATAGTTACAGAGGAACTGTCCTAATACAAAAACTTTAACGTAGTCGCTGGACCGTGAAATTGAGGTCAAGGTCAGGTGGAACCTACCAGACAGTCATGTACTATTAATCAGCAACCTATATACCAAATATTGTCATCCTACCATGCGTAGTTACAGAGGAACTGTCGTAACCCCAAAACTTTAACGTAGTCGCTGGACCGTGAAATTGAGGTCAAGGTCAGGTGACACCTACCAGACAGTCATGTACTAGTCATCAGCAACCTATACACCTAATATTGTCATCCTACCATGCATAATTACAGAGGAACTGTCGTAACCCCAAAACTTTAACGTAGTCGCTGGACCGTGAAATTGAGGTCAAGGTCAGGTGACACCTACCAGACAGTCATGTACTAGTCATCAGCAACCTATACACCTAATATTGTCATCCTACCATGCGTAGTTACAGAGGAACTGTCGTAACCCCAAAACTTTAACGTAGTCGCTGGACCGTGAAATTGAGGTCAAGGTCAGGTGACACCTACCAGACAGTCATGTACTAGTCATCAGCAACCTATACACCAAATATTGTCATCCTACCATGCGTAGTTACAGAGGAACTGTCGTAACCCAAAAACTTTAACGTAGTCGCTGGACCGTGAAATTGAGGTCAAGGTCAGGTGACACCTACCAGACAGTCATGTACTAGTCATCAGCAACCTATACACCAAATATTGTCATCCTACCATGCGTAGTTACAGAGGAACTGTCGTAACCCAAAAACTTTAACGTAGTCGCTGGACCGTGAAATTGAGGTCAAGGTCAGGTGACACCTACCAGACAGTCATGTACTAGTCATCAGCAACCTATACACCAAATATTGTCATCCTACCATGCATAGTTACAGAGGAACTGTCGTAACCCAAAAACTTTAACGTAGTCACTGGACCGTGAAATTGAGGTCAAGGTCAGGTGACAGGTGACTGACTGGCAAGTACTCATCATAAGCTACCTCTGGACCAAATTTGATGGACCTAGGGCTTGGGCTTACAAAGATATGAAGCAAGATGTCAAGTGTTTACGCCGCCGCCGCCGCCGCCGCCGCCGCCGCCGCCGCCGCCGCCGGATTCCCATACATATGTCTCGCCTCCAGCGACTTTCGTCGCAGGCGAGACAAAAAAAAACCATGATGATGGTACTAATAATAAATAATGTTGTATAAGAGCAATAATAATGGTAATGATGACTTCTGAATGACAAGTTTTTGAAATATAAATAAAACTAGGCTTGCATGGTCTGACAAAGAATGACGCAATGAAGAACACATAAATATCTTGTAGGTGGTTTGCGGAGGCAAGATGCACAAATAGATTAGAATGGTAAACCTGGGAATGACACAAAGGTGCAATATGACATTGGAAAGGTGGTACAAAAATAACATACTAGGAATAGGAAATATGGCATGTAAATGAACAGCACAAAGAGCACAGAAATATCCGAGATGGCTCCTTCTGAACAACCTAAAAACAGATAATCAATACTGTATAAAACCATTCAACAAAATTGTACAAGAACAAAAATATGTTTTGCAAAGGTTGCTCAACATAAATAAAATACAATTTATGTATAAAAACTTATGTAAACAGTTTAGGTTTAGAACAATCACTGTTAAAATTTAAATAAAATATACCGGTACTGGAAGTCAGTGACAATACGGATTATTATAGCAAAAAAATTAAACTCGGGGAAAACAAAACTGCCAACAGAGATATTAAGAGAAAACATGTCATACAGGTTTACTGAAATCCATTAAACAATGATTAGCGTATCAATTGTGTTATAGGAATAATTTAATGTAACAATACACCTTTGGGGAGGTCTTATATTGGTAACATACACACACAACACATACTTCCTGTTACGTTCAGTCTGGTAGCTGTACTTTTTCCAGTTCCAATAATATTAGTGGCAAAACATGTATAATTTCCTGCATCACTAAGAGTAAGATTGAATATTGTCAGAGAGGGTGTACTTGGAGAGGCACCACTGTACTTAGTGGTATTTGTTGTTTCAAGAAAGATTGTGGTACCATCAGCACTTAGTTGCCATTGAACAGAGGTCACAGGAAGAGCAGATGTAACCGAACAATTTAATGTGATAGATTTACCGACTGTGGTCGAATATAAAGGTTGTTTCACTTCAACATTAGGTGGCACTAAAATAAAAATGAAGAAAGAACTGCAAAGCTGGTATGCGACATAGAATGTTAAAGAAAAACATGAAATAACAGGATCTGAATGCTGTTACAATGATATGAAACAATGAAAGCCTCATGTGCAGGTTGAAATGTACATTCAAATATCTACAGCACTATAACCAATTGCAAATGAGAATAATTTTTGTTAAACAAAAATTATTTCTGAATATATTTTTTCTGCAAAGCAATGGGGTAAAAATTATAAACTTGCATACATTTCATCCATGACTCCTTGGACAGTTACCTGAAAAAAATTACAACTATATTCTAGTTTCTTTTTAAGAAACTTCAGTTCTTGTTAGTACAAAATGAAATGGAAATCCTACGGAAAATTTTCTGGCTTGTTCACATTAATAAAAACTATGCAATAACATTTTTTAGAATTCAGCATCACAATTTAAATTTTACAAACTTTCTGATACTCATAATAAATTGTATCTTAAAATAAAATGCAAATAATATTACTCTGCTGTTACCCGACATGATGTTAACAGATCAACACACATGGATTGAAGGGAAAATTGTGTTTCATGGTTTGCATACTAAATCAGAAGGAAAAAAAACTAGCTTTACCCTATTGACATAAAACACACTGCATAAAAACAAGCAATCTGACGAGTACAATAATTATTACAGTAAAAAGAACAAGTGTGGACACAGAAAAACGTCTCGCCTGAATTCCGCATCAGTAACGAAAATAAATTTCGTCATAAGCATTACGTTAATAGCATTAATTATGAGCAGCGGCCTGTATACCAAATATTGTCACCATACTATGCATAGTTATAGAGGAACTGTCCTAATACAAAAACTTTAACGTAGTCGCTGGACCGTGAAATTGAGGTCAAGGTCAGGTGGAACCTACCAGACAGTCATGTACTATTAATCAGCAACCTATATACCAAATATTGTCATCCTACCATGCGTAGTTACAGAGGAACTTTCGTAACCCAAAAACTTTAACGCAGTCGCTGGACCGTGAAATTGAGGTCAAGATCAGGTGACACCTACCAGACAGTCATGTACTAGTCATCAGCAACCTATACACCAAATATTGTCATCCTACCATGCGTAGTTACAAAGGAACTGTCGTAACCCCAAAACTTTAACGTAGTCGCTGGACCGTGAAATTGAGGTCAAGGTCAGGTGACACCTACCAGACAGTCATGTACTAGTCATCAGCAACCTATACACCTAATATTGTCATCCTACCATGCATAGTTACAGAGGAACTGTCGTAACCCCAAAACTTTAACGTAGTCGCTGGACCGTGAAATTGAGGTCAAGGTCAGGTGACACCTACCAGACAGTCATGTACTAGTTATCAGCAACCTATACACCAAATATTGTCATCCTACCATGCGTAGTTACAGAGGAACTGTCGTAACCCCAAAACTTTAACGTAGTCGCTGGACCGTGAAATTGAGGTCAAGGTCAGGTGACACCTACCAGACAGTCATGTACTAGTCATCAGCAACCTATACACCAAATATTGTCATCCTACCATGCGTAGTTACAGAGGAACTGTCGTAACCCAAAAACTTTAACGTAGTCGCTGGACCGTGAAATTGAGGTCAAGGTCAGGTGACACCTACCAGACAGTCATGTACTAGTCATCAGCAACCTATACACCAAATATTGTCATCCTACCATGCGTAGTTACAGAGGAACTGTCGTAACCCAAAAACTTTAACGTAGTCGCTGGACCGTGAAATTGAGGTCAAGGTCAGGTGACACCTACCAGACAGTCATGTACTAGTCATCAGCAACCTATACACCAAATATTGTCATCCTACCATGCATAGTTACAGAGGAACTGTCATAACCCAAAAACTTTAACGTAGTCACTGGACCGTGAAATTGAGGTCAAGGTCAGGTGACAGGTGACTGACTGGCAAGTACTCATCATAAGCTACCTCTGGACCAAATTTGATGGACCTAGGGCTTGGGCTTACAAAGATATGAAGCAAGATGTAAAGTGTTTACGCCGCCGCCGCCGCCGCCGGATTCCCATACATATGTCTCGCCTCCAGCGACTTTCGTCGCAGGCGAGACAAAAACTAATTTTAAAATAAGTGCATATGCACTAATAAATGTTGTTTGTTTGAATAGTTTTTAACATCATAAATTTTTTAGCTTTATCATGGTGTCCAGGTTTTATTGGGGGAGGGGGGATCAGGAGTACAGAGTGAAAACCCTCAAACTTTGGTAGGAAAACTGACAATTCTTGACAATTTGATTGTAGTTGAGTGCACCCTGCCTGCAGTGAGACTAGAACATGGTCAACTGTAGACAAACAACCTAAACAACTTAGCCACCAATGCCCCCCAATAGACATAAAAATAATTAAACAATATTACCAAAAGCCAAATTGAAACTAGTGTCAAAATTTACCACAATATGAATAAAAACCTAAATTGGCACAATGAATCAACATAAACTGTCAATAACTATGTACAAAATGCATGCTATCTGAAGATAAATGGCTAAAAAAACACCTTTTTGCTAAAATAGATATTTCATTCTTATCTAGGGCTGACAAGAGGCAAGCAAAAAATGTGTTAATTATAGACATACTGATATACAACTACAGAAAAAAAACTGAATTTCCATTTAAACTAGAGGCTCCCAGGAGCCTGTAATCGCTCACCTGGAATCCAAATGACTTCAACTATATTAAAATTTTTGAAATTAACAGTTTCAGTCTAGTTGTTATAGCTTTTAAGTTACTGTGGAAAAACTAAACATTTCTTCAAAAATTTTTGTTAAATACAATAACTCCTATAAGGTGCCATCAGACAATTTCTGAAAATTAAATGGTTTTTAGGCATTGTCCTTTAGGGTACTTTAGAAATTTACAGTTTTACTCTACTAATAGGTGTGTTATAGACTAATTTATTATTCAAAAACTTCATTTGTCCAAATTCATAATGAAAGGGCAATAACTCCTATAAAGAGTCATCTTGCAATTTTGGACTAAGCAATTATTTGTAGGGCTTCTATTGCTGATCATTTGTGCAATTTACAGTTTTAATCTAGCTGCTATAGGTTTCAAGTTACAGGACAAAAATGGAAAATTTCATAACAAAATTGTCATTTAAGGGCAATAACCCCTATAAGGAGTCATCTGACAATTTCAGACCAATTAAGTGAATTGTAGGGCTTTTATTGCTGATCATTTTTGCAATTTATTATTTCACTCTAGCTGTTATGGTTTTTAAGTTACAGGACAAAAACAGAAAATTTCATAAAAAAATTGCAATTTAAGGGCAATAACTCCTATAAGGAGTCATCTGACAATTTCAGACTTTATAGTAATTTGTAGGGCTTGTATTGCTGATCATTTTTACTATTAACAGCTTCACTCTAGCTGTTACAGTTTTTAAGTTACAGGACAAAAACGGGAAATTTCATAAAAAATTGTCATTTATGGGCAATAACTTATTTAAGGAGTTGTCTGACAATTTCAGGCCAATCAAGTGAATTGTAGGGCCTTTATTGCTGATCATTTGTGCAATTTACAGTTTCAATCTAGCTGCTATAGTTTTCAAGTTACAGGACAAAAACGGAAAATTTCATAAAAAATTGCCATTTAAGGGCAATAACTCCTATAAGGAGTCATCTGACAATTTCAGACTAATACAGTGAATTGTAGGGCTTGTATTGTTGATCATTTTTGCTATTTACAGTTTTACTCTAGCTGTTCTAGTTTTAAAGTTACAGGACAAAAACGGAAAATTTCATAAAAAATTATCATTTAAGGGCAATAACTCATATAAGGAGTCATCTGACAATTTCAGACCAATCAAGTGAATTGTAGGGCTTTTATTGCTGATCATTTTTGCCATTTACAGTTTCACTCTACCTCGTATAGTTTTCAGGTTATATTGTAAATACCAAAAATTTTGTCAAAAATCGTCAATAAAGGGCAATAACTCCTACAAGAAGCCAATACACAACTTCACACTAATAGCAACTATTGTAGACCTTAATGTACTGATCAATTTGAAGTAACGGTTTTCTCTATAGCTATTATAATTTTTTAGATAATGATCAAAAACCTGTGTTGACCCCCATGTTCTATTTTTAGTAACAGCGGCCATATTTGTCTGTTGATCAACACCCTGAGTACAAACTTGAAACTAGGAACCCTAAGGATGATTGTGGCCAAGTTTGAAAAAATTTGGCCCAGTGGTTTCAGAGGAGAAGATTTTTGAAAAAGTTTACGACGGACGACGGACGACAAGTGATAGCAAAAGCTCACATGGACCTTCGGTCCAGGTGAGCTAATAAAGGAGATCGAGCAGTGGAACAGACTAAAAGACAGAAAAAATGTGTTCTCAAAATCACTATTCATTACATGCATCAAACTGATTACATTTGATGGGAAAACAATACAGAGTACATGCAAAATGATATCTAAGAAGGTAGAGTTGCCCATGGTAGTTTGCTAAGAAAAACAGTCATTAGGAGCTTATCAAATGCAAAGCCTGGCCATGGTGGCAGACACACAAAACCAAAATCATTTTTTTTTATAAATCAATAAGTTATCCCTGCAACTCCACCCCCCCCCCCCCCAACTGCAGACTCCAATGGATATTATGTTATGTTTATGAGTATATTCAGCATTCATCATCAGAACCTCTCTTTAAAAAAATTAACTGGAAGAATTTGTTTGATTGAACAGTGTATAGGTTTTTATTAGGCGATTCAGTAAATGCTTTTATTCGCCAGGGACTGATGTCACAATGTATTTTTCATATCTTGTTTGTATCACATCGTTGCCTTTTTTTTTAATGACATGTGCAATTTACACAAGAAATAGATAAATAAGGATAATCATAAGAGATTGGTTGTATACTAATTGTTTAACCCTCTATAAATAAAAGTATACTATTATTAAATTACTTTAAAATAGTTACAGGCATTAATGAGCTTTTTTTGTAGCTTTAGATGCTTAAGCAAATATGCAGTATGAAAGTGCATTATGCAAGCAAAATAATGAATACTAATAGATGGGGTGGGTGACAAAACCTACTTCCTGTTACACTGAGTGTTGTGGTGATACTTTGTCCTGTTCCAACACTGTTAGTTGCAAAGCATGTGTAAACTCCAGCATCACCTTGCACAGCATTTGATATTGTGAGAGATGGATTGGTAGGTGTACTACCACTGTATTTATTGGTATTTGAAGTTGATGTTATGTTTGTTATTGAGCCCCCAACATTTTGTTGCCATTGCACTGAAATCACTGGGAGGTTAGAGGTCACTGTACAAACAAGAATTACGGAATCACCAATTGTGACAGAGTAAGTGGGCTGTTGTATTTGAACAGTTGGCACAGCTGAAAGAAAAACAGCATACTTGGTCTACTTTTTTATAAAAAGATATTCTAATATTGAAAATTAAAATTAACAAAATAATCAAACAAAATTTAAACAAAATTGGAGACAATTGCAGTACTAAAATCTTGGTTCTAAAATATTAAGAAATGTGAACCTTGCTTTAGGTACTTTCTGATCCATTTTGAACAAGAATTAATATGAATTAACCAAAGAAATCAAGTAATCATATTGCCATCACAGATTGGACTATCTAACAATTATTCATGCCTCTAGTATAAACAAAAAAGTCTGTCTTGCAACATTCAAGCACGTAAACAAGTGTTCTTTAAACAAAAATTCATAATAAAATAATACATGAACAAAAAAGCTTCAATGGATACTTACTTCCTGTTACAGTTAATGTTGTAGCTGTACTCTGACCTTGTCCAACACTATTACTAGCAAAACATGTATATTGTCCAGAATCACTCTGTGCAGCACTAAAGATGGTCAAAGACGGTGTTGTGGTTGTACTACCACCATATTTGTTGGTGTTGGTTGTTGATGTGATGGTTGTTATGGTACCACCAACATTTCTCTGCCACTGAACATTAGTTAAAGGAAGATTGGAGGTCACAGTACACACCAAGGTCACAGTGTTGCCAATGGTTGCAGAATAAGTTGGCTGCTGTATCTGTACAGTTGGTGGGGCTGAAAAATCAGAACGTTTCAATCATGAGTGGCTGAGACATTAAGTAACAGTCCTTAAAAAAGTATTAAAAAAATATTTGTGCATCGAATACAAATTATTCCTTTAGTGTTAAAATAAAAAGCGGGAATACAACCTAAGCCTCTTATTTACACATGTTAATGCAAAACATATATGATAAACCAAAAATCATATTTTATGTTTTCCTGATAAAAAAACATCTCAAATCAATGTTCTTTACTACAAATCTCTCTATATACAAATATTTAATAAACAAACCAAGTTTCGAAGGTTAGTATTTGTGTGTAAGTATTAGTTTTAATCAACATGTAAAAAAAGATAAAGAATATAAAAATCTAGACTGCAATAAATATGCTGTGGATCACCATTTTGACATTAGCTCCACTTGACTATCTATATCACTAAATGCAATGCTAGTTTGTGCAAGCAATAAATATCTAATTTGTAGTGCACATTTAATCGCTATATACAAGACGAATGGACATGCATGAAATGGTTGCCAGGTTAGTAACAACATGTACTTTGTTACACTGAGTGTTCTGTTGGTTGAATGGACATGCATGAAATGGTTGCCAGGTTAGTAACAACATGTACTTTGTTACACTGAGTGTTCTGTTGTAGTGGTCTGTTGGTTGAAAATTCTAAACTTAAATTTAAACTTATTAAAAAAAAAACGTGTTTGTTCCTTTACTTTTAAAAGCACATATACAGAATTGAAGTGCATGTGAGGTCAGAAAAATGGACGTTCTAGTAGATGTGCAGATTGGCAACATCTACTTAAGTTACACTCAGGGTATACTCTATGGTAACATAAAAACTGCCACACATGCAATGTTAAATACCAATATTTAACCTGAAAAGGTCACTATTCAGGACAAAATACCCATCATGCAAAATTCCATGAAAACCTACTTCCTGTAACACTAAGAGTAGTAGCAGAACTCTGTCCAGTCCCTACACTATTAGTGGCAAAACAAGTATAATTTCCAGAATCACTTAGTGCCACATTCAATATCATGAGAGACGGAGTGGTAGGGGAACTCCCACTGTATCTATTGGCATTTGTAGATGGTGTTATGTTTGTTATAGTGCTTCCAACATTTTGTTGCCATTGTACAGAGGTCACAGGGAGGTTAGAGGTCACGGTGCAGACAAGTGTAACAGTGTCACCAATTGTGACAAAATAAGTGGGCTGTTGTATAATAACAGTGGGTGGAGCTGAAAGAAAAACATTAAACCTGTCAATAGAATGGGATAAAATTGTCAGAGAATAAAGTACAATTTATTTACAAGTATTTAAAATACATAATACAAACAACTTTTACCTATAATTTTAGCCAAATTAAATTTTCTATGTATAATGTTTATGTATATGCAGCCATAATAATATGTCATAAGTGTTAATGAGATAATAATTTACAATAATCTAATAGCCATTTTCTTATTCAATTTTACAACTAAGCAAATTAAAAACATGCTACAAGCTGATATAATGGTTAAAATGTTAGCATGCAAGTAATTATTAATATACAATATACCAGGTATAAAATTATCTGTATCGTATACAGCTAACTGCTGTCAAAAATGTAAAATGTTAAAGATCAAGTAGACTTCAATTAATTGATGAGCTTAAAAGTATAACATATATAACAGGGAACATATGTATCATGCATTTTTGGGTGACATAGAACAAGTGCCATCATCCAATGTTAAAACTCATAGACAAAAGTTTAATCAAATTAGGTTCCAATAACCCTCATGCCAAATTCCATGAAAACCTACTTCCTGAAACACTAAGGGTAGTAGAAGAACTCTGTCCAGTCCCTGCACTATTAGTGGCAAAACAAGTGTATGTTCCAGCATCACTTAGTACAGCATTTGATATCGTAAGAGATGGAATGCTAGGGGAACTCCCACTGTATTTATTCACATTCGTAGATGGTGTAATGGTTGTTATAGTGCCTCCAACATTTTGTTGCCATTGCACAGAGGTCACGGGGAGGTTAGAGGTCACCGTGCAGACCAGTGTAATAGAGTTGCCAATAGTGACAGAATAAGTGGGTTGTTGTATTACAACAGTGGGTGGAGCTGAAAAAAAATATAATCTGTAAAAAACTGTTGGTTTACAAATATTTAGAAACTATTGAAGAACTAAAATTACTCTAACAAATTGCATGCAAAGTATAAATTCCCCTGGTTTTAGCACAGCTTATCACGACTCATCTGAAAGCATTCCTTACTTTGTTGTTTTTGATTAGCTTTTGATTAAACTAAAACACATCTTAAATAGTGGCAAAGTAACATTTTTTACTCAATACTAAATGTAAATGCAGCCTGAAAAATGCCATTTAAAAAGTGTTGACCAGATAACTTACAATATTCTGACATAAAGGTAATATTTTACAACAGAGAAAATTAAAAGCATGGAAACAAGCTTAATATATTATGTAATACTAGCATAAGCATGCGAGTCATAAAAAATATAGGAAGCATAATACAAGTAATTTACATTGAAAACTACATATTGTTATATATTATTAGGAACAAGATATGTAACCAATGTCTAAGCTTTAAAGTAATTCAGCTGAAATGGCACATGTGTATCATGCATTTTAGGGTAAAATAAAACCAATGCCATCAGGTTAAGTTTAATTAACAATGTTAGTCCCATTAGGTCACTATTTTGAACAAAGTAACCTACATGCAAAAAATTCAAAGAAAACCTACTTCCTGAAACACTAAGGGTAGTAGTAGAACTCTGTCCAGTCCCTACACTGTTAGTGGCAAAACAGGTGTATGTTCCAGCATCACTTAGTACAGCATTAGATATAGTAAGAGATGGAGTGCTAGGGGAACTCCCACTGTATTTATTCACATTTGTAGATGGTGTTATGGTTGTTATAGTGCCTCCAACATTTTGCTGCCATTGCACAGAGGTCACGGGGAGGTTTGAGGTCACCATGCAGGTCAGTGTAACAGAGTTGCCAATAGTGACAGAATAAGTGGGTTGTTGTATTACAACAGTGGGTGGAGCTGAAAAAGAACATACCTTGTAAATCTGTAGGTTTACAAATATTTAAAAACTTGATTGCATAACGATTGTAGATAAACACAATTTATTTAATAGCTTTCACAAACAACATATTTAATCTTCAATCTTGGAAGATTTAATTTTTAAGGTATTGTCGAATGTGTATCCAATCTAAACAATAGGTCATTCTTAATTTTCAGATAATTAAGACAAATCCTACCATTGTTTCTGCACATTTTGATTTTAAAAGTGTAATTTTTCATTATTTGTTTATGATGCTGATGTCATCAAAATTCAACGAAATTTCCATTTCAGTTACTATACGCTTTATGGATTTATCAACTATTAGTTACTTTATAAGTAAAAAAGCAATACAGCCTTTTAGAATTTGGGAAAAAAACAAAATTAATCACTTTGCAATAGCAAACATACACAAAAAAAGAACTATTGTACTTTCGCGATTGTATTCTGTGCTACAAAATCTAGAAAAGATATTGCAGAATGTACGAAGAAAAATGTGCCCTTTCCTTCCCGCTAGTTCTGGCCTATACATATTTTACACAAATATTTTTCCCCCTGAATTGGTGACTATATTTTTTTATTTCTTCAATTTGGAATGTCAGTTATCCTCTATCTTATGTGAAAATAGTTTTTTTTTCATGGGTAAATTTTTTGTGATCTGCAATTTTGTGTATTTCAAGTCCATAACAAAAATGGCGGGAACATTTTAATTCCACATTGATATGTTCGAAACTTACGTATTTTTAAATATTTTATGGCATAGTTGTTTTCTACATGCCATGAACCTTCAAAACAATCTAAGTTAATTCTAACACGAAACTATGGGAAAATTATAAGTAAAATAATCCTAGTACCCTAAAAACAGGTAACAAAGATAACATAACTTTTGAATATGGTCGGTGACCACTAATTTTTTTATAGCTTTTTTAAAAGAATTTGTCATAAGGCAAGTTAAGACAAAATATTAAGAAAAGATCATATGGAGATCGAATAGTAGGATATGTCCTTAAAATAATCTAATAGATACAAGCATTTTGAATTATCATCCGGAAACCAAATTTGGACGGATGAACGGACAGCATGATGGATGGACATAAGGACCACTATATACACCCATGACTTGGTCAAATTGGGGTATAAATATATATTGCTGTAAAATTGAATGTTTGTATCTTAGCATACATTTAAAATTCATAACCCAATTTGATTAAATTCATGGGCAATTTTTTTTTTGTCACTTTGTTCAACATGACCTTGTTTTACATGTATGTAAACAATGGTATGTCTAGTGACATTGCCCTTGTGCACAAACAATCAAAAGAGGAATGACTAGAGAACAGATTTTTATACATGTTTGTAAAATTGAAACGTTTAGGTAACATTAATGAAACAGCTAGCCTAAATTATGACAATAAAAGAAATTTTTACAGTATTTGTTACACTCCAGATTAATTGAAGAATTAAAGATCACGTCTTTCAGATAAGCATTTTATTATATTTAAAAGAAAAGTTAACATTTAAAAATTAATATTGCATAATTAAACTGTTTGCAATTTAAGAATATAATGAACTCAATAAATCCATGCAAGGTTACAATAAATATGTGTTTGTCAATACTAATACCAAAGTGGCAGATACATAACATGTGCAAAATAATTAGAAATGTGAACATAGGTTATACATGTTAAAACATTGTTTATGCAGTCACTGATCTCCTTAGATTTGTATTACAAATTTTGTAATTATGTTTGACGTCTTTGCATGTGGACTAGTTTGCATTAGGTCCAAGTCTAGTAAATTCTAAAGTTACCAAACCTGCTGGTCTAGCAGTAAATAAAGTTAATGTTAAACTCGGCTTTTTTAGAACTACACAAATTTATACAGGCTATTAAGCTCAATACATATAGTGAATACTTTATGTTAGCATGCAATTATAAATATATACTATAATTGTAATTGGGTCCCAATAACCATCATGCAAAATTCCATGAAAACCTACTTCCTGAAACACTAAGGGTAGTAGTAGAACTTTGTCCAGTTCCTGCACTATTAGTGGCAAAACAAGTGTATGTTCCAGCATCACTAAGTACAGCATTTGATATCGTAAGAGATGGAGTGCTAGGGGAACTCCCACTGTATTTATTCACATTCGTAGATGGTGTAATGGTTGTTATAGTGCCTCCAACATTTTGTTGCCATTGCACAGAGGTCACAGGGAGGTTAGAAGTCACTGTGCAGACCAGTGTAATAGAGTTGCCAATAGTGACAGAATAAGTGGGTTGTTGTATTACAACAGTGGGTGGAGCTGAAAAACAATATAATCTGTAAAACTGTTTGTTTACAAATATTAAGAAACTATTTAAGAACTAAAATTACTAAAAAAATTGCATGCAAAGTATAAATTCCCCTGGTTTTAGCACAGCTTATCATGAGACATTTGAAAGCATTCCTTTCTTTGTTGTTATTGATTAGCTTTTAATTAAACTAAAACAAACATCTTTAATCTTAGCAAAGAAAAATTCTTTACTCAATACTAAATGTTAATGCAGCCTGAAACTAGAGGCTACCAGGAGCCTGTATCACTCACCTGAAACCAGGCAACCAAGAGGAGAAGATTTTTTGAAATCAATTAAAATTCTTTTCAAAAATGTTCAAGGGGAATAATTCCTAAATGGTTCATCAGACAATCTTGACCCTGAAAATCATTTTTGTAGCTCTCATAGAGCAGAACAATTAAGCAATGCTAACTTTTTCTCTTGTTCTAATAATTTTCAAGATTTTGAGGCAAAAATGGCAAAAATCATCAATTTCAACAATTAAAGGGCAATAACTGCTACAAGGAGTCATCATACAACTTCGACCCAATGGAGTGTTTTGTAGAGCTTTTGATGATGATGAAGGCATGCGTCTTCGGTTTTCCTGTATCTGTTATACTTTTTGAACTATATGCCAAAAACTGTATTTTGACCCTCTCCATGGTTTGTGCAAACTTGATAGAGGACATTTGACGGATGATGTGACAAAGTTTCAAAGCAGTACTTTCAGTGGTTTCAGAGAAGATTTTTAAAAATCAACACCGAATAAAAAAACAGTTCAAGGGAAATAACTCTTAAATTGGTTAATCAGACAATCTTGACCCTACAGACAATTTTGTAGCTCTCATAGAGTAGAACAATTAAGCAATGATAACTTTTTCTCTAGTTTTAATAATTTTCAAGATTTTGAGGCAAAAATGGTAAAAATCATCAATTTCCACAATTAAGGGGCAATAATTCCTTCAAGGAGTCGTCATACAACTTTGACCCAATGGAGTGTTTAGTAGTGATTCTGATGTTAAAGATGAAAGGTCTCTTCGGTTTTCCTGTATCTGCTATATTTTTTGAATTATAAGCCAATAACTGTATTTTGACCCCCACCTGTACATTTTAATTCATGGCGTCCATGTTGGTTGGTCCGAGGCCATGATTTGTGCAAACTTGGTAGAGGACATTTTACTGATGTGTGCAAAGTTTCAAAGCAATCCCTTCAGTGGTTTTGGAGAAGATTTTTAAAGAAAATTTAATGATGACAACGACTGCAATGACAAAATGCCAAGTAAGCGGCTAAAAAAGGTCATTTTAAAATTAATGACCAGGTAATTAAAAATATTGACATATAGGTAATATTTTACAACAGAGAAAGTTAAAAAAAACATGCAAACAAGCTTAATATATCATGTGATACAAGCATAAGCATGCCAGTCATAAACATATACAAAGCATAATACAAATAAATTACATTGAAAACAACATACTGCTGTTGATCAAATATGCTAATTTTGTTAAAAATGGATAAGAAACAAGAAATGTTACCAACTTCTAAGCTTTAAAGTGAAATATCAGACAGGGCACATGAGTATCATGCATTTTAGGGTAAAATAAATCCAATGCCATCAGGTTAAGTTCAATTAACAATGTTAGTCCCATTCAGTTATTATATTGAATAAAGTAAGGACTACA
Source organism: Limnoperna fortunei (assembly GCA_944474755.1). Classification (NCBI taxonomy): domain Eukaryota; kingdom Metazoa; phylum Mollusca; class Bivalvia; order Mytilida; family Modiolidae; genus Limnoperna; species Limnoperna fortunei. The sequence goes on from OX104113.1 coordinate 40,126,448, forward strand.
CAAAAAATTCCATGAAAACCTACTTCCTGAAACACTTAGGGTAGTAGTAGAACTCTGTCCAGTCCCTACACTGTTAGTGGCAAAACAAGTGTATGTTCCAGCATCACTTAGTACAGCATTTGATATCGTAAGAGATGGAGTGCTAGGGGAACTCCCACTGTATTTATTCACATTTGTAGATGGTGTTATGTTTGTTATAGTGCCTCCAACATTTTGCTGCCATTGTACAGAGGTCACAGGCAGGTTAGAGGTCACCGTGCAGGTCAGTGTAACAGAGTTGCCAATAGTGACAGAATAAGTGGGCTGTTGTATTACAACAGTGGGTGGAGCTGAAAAAGAACATACCTTGTAAATCTGTAGGTTTTGCAAATATTTGAAAACTTGATTACATACTGACTGTGGATAAACACACAATTTATTTAATAGCTTTCACAAACAGCATCTTTAATCTTCAATCTTAGTTTTCATTTTCTAGGTATTGTCAAATGTGTATCAAATCTAAGCAATAGGTCATTTATTGATTAAATTCATGGGCAAAGTTTTTTCATGACCTTGTTTTACATGTATGTAAACAATGGTATGTCTAGTAACATTGCCTTTGTGCACAAACAATCAAAAGATGAATAACTAAAAAAAAGTTTTTTATACATGTTTGTAAAAAGTGAAACATTTAGGTAACATTAATGAAACAGCTAGCCTTAATTTTGACAATAAAAGAAATCTTACAGTCATTGATATACTCCAGAATTGCTTTAAGAATTAAAGATAACGTCTTTCAGATTAGCATTTTATTAGTATTTTATTATATTTAAAAAGAAAACATTTAAAAATTATCAGTGAAGAATTAAACTGACTCCAATTAGAATATAAAGAACTCAATAAATCCATGCAATGGTAAAATAAATATTTGTTTGTCAATACTAATACCAAAGAGGCAGATACATAACATGTGCAAAATAATTAGATGTGTGAACACAGGTTATACATGTTAAAACATTGTTTATGCAGTCATTGATCTCCTTAGATTTGTATTACAAATTTTGTAATTATGTTTGACCTCTTTGCATGTGGACTAGTTTGCATTAGGTCCAAGTCTAGTAAATTCTAAAGTTACCAAACCTGCTGGTCTAGCAGTAAATAAAGTTAATGTTAAACTCTGCTTTTTTAGAACTACACAAATTTATACAGGCTATTAAGCTCAATACATATAGTGAATACTTTATGTTAGCATGCAATTATAAATATATACTATAATTGTAATTGGGTCCCAATAACCATCATGCAAAATTCCATAAAAACCTACTTCCTGAAACACTAAGGGTAGTAGTAGAACTCTGTCCAGTCCCTGCACTATTAGTGGCAAAACAAGTGTATGTTCCAGCATCACTTAGTACAGCATTTGATATCGTAAGAGATGGAGTGCTAGGGGAACTCCCACTGTATTTATTCACATTCGTAGATGGTGTAATGGTTGTTATAGTGCCTCCAACATTTTGTTGCCATTGCACAGAGGTCACAGGGAGGTTAGAGGTCACCGTGCAGACCAGTGTAATAGAGTTGCCAATAGTGACAGAATAAGTGGGTTGTTGTATTACAACAGTGGGTGGAGCTGAAAAACAATATAATCTGTAAAACTGTTGGTTTACAAATATTTAGAAACTATTTAAGAACAAAAATTATTATAACAAATTGCATGCAAAGTATAAATTCCCCTGGTTTTAGCACAGCTTATCATGGCTCATCTGAAAGCATTTCTTTCTTTGTTGTTTTTGATTAGCTTTTAATTAAACTAAAACAAACATCTTAATCTAGGCAAAGTAAAATTTTATACTCAATACTAATTGTAAATTGAGCCTGAAAAATGGTCCTTTTTAACATAATGACCAGATAATTAAAACTATTGACATAAAGGTAATATTTTATAACAGAGAACATTAAAAACATGCAACCAAGCTTAATATATTATGTAATACTGGCATAAGCATGTGAGTCATTAAAAAGATACAATGCATAATACAAATAATTGACATTGAAAACAACATATTACTGGTGATCAAATATGCTACTTTTGTTAAAAATGGATAAGGAACAAGAAATGTTACCAACTTCTTAAGCTTTAAGTGAAATATCAGACAGGGCACATGTGTATCATGCATTTTAGGGTAAAATAAAACCAATGCCATCAGGTTAAGTTCAATTAACAATGTTAATCCCATGAGGTCACTATTTTGAACAAAGTATCCACCATGCAAAGAATTCCAAATAAACCTACTTCCTGAAACATTAAGTGTAGTAGCAGAACTCTGTCCAGTCCCTGCACTGTTAGTGGCAAAACAAGTGTATGTTCCAGCATCACCAAGAACCACATTAGATATCGTAAGAGATGGAGTACTAGGGGAACTCCCAGTGTATTTATTCACATTTGTAGATGGTGTTATGGTTGTTATAGTGCCTCCAACATTTTGCTGCCATTGCACAGAGGTCACGGGGAGGTTTGAGGTCACCGTGCAGACCAGTGTAATAGAGTTGCCAATAGTGACAGAATAAGTGGGCTGTTGTATTACAACAGTGGGTGGAGCTGAAAAAGAACATACCTTGTAAAACTGTAGGTTTACAAATATTTAAAATCTTGATTACATAACGATTGTAGATAATCACACAATTTATTTAATAGCTTTCATAAACAACATCTTTAATCTTCAATCTTAGAAGTTTTTATTTTATAGGTATTGCCAAATGTTTATCCAATCTAAACAATAGATCATTCTTAGTATAAATAAGATCAGATAATTTAAAACAATCTAATAGATACAAGCATTTTGAATTATTATATGGAAACCAAATTTAGAAGGACAAGCAAACGGGGCGACGGACTGACATAAGGACAACTATATACACCCATGACTTGGTCAAATTGGGGTTTAAATATATATTGCTGTAAAATTCAAAGTTTGTAGCTTAGAATAAATTGTTTTAAAAAACATAACCCAATTAGATTAAATTCATTGGCATATTTTTTTTTTGTAACTTTGTTCAACATGACCTTGTTTTACATGTATGTAGATTGATTGATTGATTAATGGTGTTTAATGCCCGAGCAGCATTATTTCAGCTATATTCAGGCGATGAACATGAAATGGATGATAAAATGAACATGAAATGATGATGAATGAAAATGGGATGGGACACAAGGAAAAATAGGGGTAACGGATTTTAGATTGCCACTGGCAAATGGGAGGATGGATAGGGTCGGGCAATTCAGCCTCCTGTAGCGGGATCGAAATCCCTACTCATAGCAAATACTACAGCAGGGTTCTTTAACGTGCAAGGAACGTGGCATTTTTCCCAACACGGTGCACTAATATGGTTTGCGGTCAGGCTTTCCGTATTATGGCCTGACAACCCCAGCTTGCCAGGGGTACCCCATTCAACCACCTGGGGCACACATCCCAGTCGGTCTTTAGGCAAACCGACCTGACACGCCGGTCAGGGTACTGGGCGCTATTTAGTCGCCTTTACGACAAGCTAGCGCGACTGCGGTCTATTCTTTTGGACACCCGGATCCCGCACGGGGCTACATGTATGTAGACAATGGTATGTCTAGTGACATTGCACAAACAATCAAAAGAGGAATGACTAGAGAACAGATTTTTATAGATGTTTGTAAAAAGTGAAACATTTAGGTAACAGTGATGAAACAGCTAGCCTTAATTTTGACAATAAAAGAAATCTTACAGGCATTGATTTACTCCAGATTGATTGAAGAATTAAAGATCACGTCTTTCAGATTAGCATTTTATTATATTTAAAAGAAAACATTGAAAAAATAACATTTCATGATTATCCCGACTGCAATTGGAATATGAACTCATTAAATCCATGCAAGGTTAAAATAAATATGTGTTTGTCAAAACTAATACCTAATTGGCATATACATAACATGTGCAGAATAATTAGAAGTGTGAATACAGGTTATACATGTTAAAACATTGTTTATGCAGTTATTGATCTCCTTAGATTTGTAATTATGTTTGGCCTCTTTGCATGTGGACTAGTTTGCATTAGGTCCAAGTCTAGTAAATTCTAAAGTTACCAAACCTGCTGGTCTAGCAGTAAATAAAGTTAATGATAAACTCTGCTTTTTTATTACTACACAAATTTATACAGGCTATTAAGCTTAATGTATTTAGTGAATACTTTAATTATGTTAGCATACAATTATAAATATATACTATAATTGTAATTGGGTCCCAATACCATCATGCAAAATTCCATGAAAACCTACTTCCTGAAACACTAAGGGTAGTAGTAGAACTCTGTCCAGTCCCTGCACTGTTAGTGGCAAAACAAGTGTATGTTCCAGCATCACTTAGTACAGCATTTGATATCGTAAGAGATGGAGTGCTAGGGGAACTCCCACTGTATTTATTCACATTCGTAGATGGTGTAATAGTTGTTATAGTGCCTCCAACATTTTGTTGCCATTGTACAGAGGTCACAGGGAGATTAGAGGTCACCGTGCAGACCAGTGTAATAGAGTTGCCAATAGTGACAGAATAAGTGGGCTGTTGTATTACAACAGTGGGTGGAGCTGAAAAACAATATAATCTGTAAAACTGTTTGTTTACAAATATTTAGAAACTATTTAAGAACTAAAATTACTATAACATATTGTGTGCAAAGTATAAATTCCCCACATTTAGCACCGCTTCTCATGACACATCTGAAAGCATTTCTTTCTTTGTTGTTTTTGATCAGCTTCTAATTAAACTAAAACAAACATCTTAAATCAGCAAAGTAAAATTGTTTACTCATTACTAATTGTAAATGGAGCCAAAAAAAAATGGCAATTTAAAAAAATTATGACCAGATAATTAAAAATATTGACATAAAGGTAATATTTTATAACAGAGAACATTAAAAACATGCAACCAAGCTTAATATATTATGTAATACTGGCATAAGCATGTGAGTCATTAAAAAGATACAAAGCATAATGCAAATAATTTACACTAAAAACAACATATTGCTGTTGATCAAATATGCTAATTTTGTTAAAAATGGATAAGAAATAAGAAATGTTACCAACTTCTAAGCTTTAAAGTGAAATATCAGACAGGGCACATGTGTATCATGCATTTTAGGATAAAATAAAACCAATGCCATCAGGTTAAGTTCAATTAACAATGTTAGTCCCATAAGGTCACTATTTTGAACAAAGTAACCACCATGCAAAGAACTGCATGAAAACCTACTTCCCGAAACACTAAGGGTAGTAGTAGAACTCTGTCCAGTCCCTACACTGTTAGTGGCAAAACAAGTGTATGTTCCAGCATCACCAAGAACCACATTAGATATCGTAAGAGATGGAGTACTAGGGGAACTCCCAGTGTATTTATTCACATTTGTAGATGGTGTTATGGTTGTTAAAGTGCCTCCAATATTTTGCTGCCATTGCACAGAAGTCACAGGGAGGTTAGAGGTCACCGTGCAGACCAGTGTAATAGAGTTGCCAATTGTGACAGAATAATTGGGCTGTTGCATTACAACAGTGGGTGGAGCTGAAAAAGAACATACCTTGTAAAACTACAGGTTTCAAATATTGTTAATATTTAAAAACTTGATTACCTTCACTATTGTGGATAAAATTTTCACAATAAAACACACAATTTATTTAACTGCTTTAAAATCATATATCTAAGAAAAAATTTAATGTTCTAGGTATTGCCAAATGTGTATCCAATCTTAACAAAAGGTCATTCTAAGTGTTAATAAGATCAGATAATTTAAAATGTTTTTATAATTTTCCCTTTTTATTGTATATGTAAACAAACAGAAAGTGCTTAAAGCTAAAAAATATATATGGAACACTAACATAAGCATGTGAGTAATTATAAATATACAAAATAGTAAGTACCAAAGTGATATGTATCAAAGACAACAAAGTGATGTCAAAATTTCACATGCATCAAAATAGAGGTATATAGTAATTTATGAACTTAAGTACAAAATATATAACGGGGAACATATGTATCATGCACATTTGGGCAACATAGAACAAGTGCCATCATCCAAACTCATATACCAATGTTTAATCCCATCATTTAGGGCAGCATTTAATATTTTAAAATATACAGTGCTAGGGAAACTCCCACTATTTATTGGCATTTGAAGGTTATAGTGTATCCATGATTTTGTTGCCATTGCACCAAAGTCAGGGTGCAGACCAGTGTAAAAGAGTTGCCAATAGTGACAGAATAAGTGGGCTGTTGTATTACAACCATGGGTGGAGCTGAGAAAGTATATTCTGTAAAACTGTTGGTTTACAAATATTTTGTAACTATTTAAGAAATTAAAATTACTATAAAAAATTGCAAAGCAAAAAAGTATAAATGCACCGTTTAAGTACAGCATCCCATGAAAAATTTGAAAGCATTTCTTTCTTTGTTGTTTGGATTAAATTTTAGTTAAACTGAAAATAAACTTCTTTAATCTTAGCAAAGTAAAAATTTTTGGTCAATACTTAATTTAAATGTAGCCTGAAAATGGTCATTTTAAAAGTGTCAATCAGATAATTAAAAATAATCTGATGTTCTTATATCTTACAACAGAGAAAATTAAAAACATGCAAAAAAGCTTAATATATCAAGTGATTCTGAAAAAGCATGCGAGTCACTATGAAGCATAAAAAAATTTATATAGAAGATGACATATTGCTGTTCATCACCTATGCAACTGTTGTTAAAAATGGATAAGAAAAAAGAAAGGAAACCAATTTATAAGCTTTAAAGTGAAATTTATCACACACAGAACATGTGCATCATGCATTTAATGGTAAAATAAAACAAATGCAATCAGGTTGTGTTAAATTTCAATTAACAATGTTAGTCCCATCAGGTTACTATTGAACAAAGTAAAGCACATGCAAAAAATTCCATGAAAACCTACTTCCTAAAATGCTAAGAGTAGTAGAAGAACTCTGTCCAGTCCCTACACTATTAGAGGCAAAACAAGTATAAGGTCCAGCATCACTAAAATCAGCATTTGATATCTTGAGAGACGGTGTGATAGGGGTACTCCCACTGTATTTATTGGCATTTGTAGACGATGTTATGGTTGTTATAGTGCCTCCAACATAATGTTGCCATTGCACCAAGGTTACAGGGAGGTTAGAGGTCACATTGCAGACCAGTGTAACTGAGTCACCAAATGTGACAGAATAAGTGGGTTGTTGTATTACAACAGTGGGTGGAGCTGTAAGAAAAACATAATACCTGCTTAAACTTGGGACACATATTGTAAAACTATTTACAGAGATATTAAAGTAGAAATTTAGCATTTTATATGGCAGAGTTTTCCATGACACATCTTGACAGCATTTTCTTTTTTGTTATTTTTATTAGTTTTTTTAATTAATTGCCCATTTGGTTTTTTTTTTAATTTAAAGAGGGATGACGAACAGATGACAACTGCCAAGTGATGGCAAAAACCAACATTAAACTTGGGCCCAGGTGAGCTAGAAATGGAAAAAGTCAAAACGATGTTATACATTGATGAGCTTAAAAACGTAAAATAACAGACAGGGAACAAATGTGTCAAATAACATTAGGTAAAGTTCAAGTTTATGAACAACAAGGTTAATCCCATTATGTTGTAACATTGGACAAAATGAAAAACATGCAAAGTTTTATGAAAATCTACTTCCTGTAACACTAAGGGTAGTAGTAGAACTTAGCCTGGTCCCTACACTATTATTGACAAAACAAGTTCATGTTCCAGCATCAAAGAGTGCAGTCTTTAAAATGTGTTCAAAGATTGTGTGTTCGCTGAACAATCATTTGTTGATTGTTTTCATTGGTATTGTAGCATTATAGTTCCACCAACAATTTGGAGGTTTCTGGGAGGGTGGTGATCACAGTAAAACCTAAGGTGACAGAATCTCCAATGAAGACAATGAGAGCTGATGTATTTGAACAGTAGTTGGAGCTAGAATAGGTCAACAAAACTAGCAATTCAGTTGAACAGGAAAAAACAGATGGTAAACAGAAATGGTATAATAAATTCCACAATTTGGCATGATCCTACAAAGCTATTGCCTAAATTTCAGTATTGTATTATTTATCACGGCAGAGAAAAATGTGACAGCAAATGGTTACAGACAGCTAAAACTGACTAAGTAGGTAACAGGAAACCTGTGGTGTGGAAGAAAAACAGTATCCCCTGATCCCTCATGAAGAGCAGTCAACATTTTTCAGTATTGTAAGAGAACTATACCCAACTGATTCACTATAATACATGTAGTACTTGGGGGAAAAAAAATATGCTTTTCAGTGAAAACCAATCCTGTAGACAGAAGTAGACAAGAAACAATAGCACATACATGTAACTGATAACTACACATGCTCTTTGGAATTGCACAACCTAGCATGAAATTACACAATACTTGAAATTTTTTTGAAAGTATAAATAAACAGTGAAGAAAATGAATCCTACAAGTAAATTAAGGCTAAATAAATGTAATTTATGCTATATTCACGTAAATAAATCTTAAATTTAAATCTTAAATTTTGAACACTGAAGCTCAACCAAACCTTCTGTAATACACATTCCAAAAATCAAAAGCCTACCTCAAAAGGGTAAAAAAGTTAGGGTAAAAAAGTTACAGTCCGGACACGACAAGTTGGGACAGATGCACAGAGGGACAGAATGATCATTATAGGGGGTCCGCCACTAAGTGGGTCCTAATTATAGATAAATATGCCGGTGTTTATAGCCATGTTAGTGGTTGTCTGTACCATAAACACTAAATATATAGAAATAATTATTAGATGCATAAAAAAATTACTAATCAATCTGCAATACAAATACTATTTACTGTGATAAATATGCTGCAGTATAAATTAGATAAATTCCAAGGAAACCTACTTCCTAATACAGTAAGAGTAGTAGTCGAACTCTGTCCAGTTCCCACGCTATTAGTGGCAAAACATGTGTATGTTCCAGCATCACTTTGGACAGCATTTAAAATGGTCAAAGATGGAGTGCTCGTTGAACTACCACTGTATTTCTGGGCATCAGTAGTGGAGGTAATGGTTGTTGTGGTACCACCAACATTTTTCTGCCACTGTACTGAGGTTACTGGGAGGTTAGAGGTTACAGTACAAACCAAGGTCACAGATGATCCAATAACAACAGAGTATGACGATTGTTGTATCTGAACAGTAGGTGGTGCTAGAATAGGCATACATTTCAAGGATTACAACCACATAGCAACATTTTTGATGAGAAAGATCTACAGTAAATTGTCAGTTTTTACAATAATGCAAAAATGTAGTAAAATAGTTTATACCTAAGCTATTGTATCGAAAAATGCCCGTTAAATATTGAAAATATAACATTTTTCTAGTTATACAATCCTTTTAACTTTTATCGACACTAATGACGTTCGATTCAAAAAAGGGCAGTTTTAATCTTATCGAATGTTAAGAAATAAAAATAACTATAAACTAATTATTACAAAGTATTAAAAAAAATTGCTGTTCAATGTTCAATGGTAATATCTATGTAACAATTTTGATCATACATAACAATGAAAAAATATAATACAAATGATACAATTCCTTAAAAAGTAACAAATTTAAAACAATGCCATTGTTATCATATAATCATATAATTACATGCAATGTTATATGAGCCAATGAGGTAACACTGGGCAATCCATGCTGAGACATATAATCAATACAAAATATAGTATAAAATCTTTGTTAGTCTAATACACTCCATTTGTATACCAACACACATTCATGCTTAGTGTTTTTATTCATTAATTTAAAAAACCCAAGTCCAGTAAATCATGCATATTTATATGGAAGACTAGTAGAAAGACACAGTACATGTATTAGATGCAACCAAAGTGTAAACAGCATTCAAGGCCACACAATAAATCAATATGAATTGTATACGGAACAGAATTAACAAACATGCAATGTTATTTAACAGATGGGGGTTATGCAAATGCAATGTGAAATTCAAACAAAACCTACTTCCTGACACACTAAGTGTAGTAACAGAGCTCTGTCCTGTTCCAACACTATTACTAGCAAAACATGTATATTGTCCAGCATCACTTTGTGTAGCACTGAAGATAGTCAAAGATGGTGTTGTGGTTGTACTACCACTGTATTTGTTTGTGTCGGTAGTTGAAGTGATGGTTGTAATGGTACCACCAATGTTTCTCTGCCATTGCACATTAGTTATAGGGATGTTAGAGGTCACAAAACACACCAATGTCACAGCATTACCAATGGTTACAGAGTAAGATGTTTGTTGAATTTGTACAACTGGTGGTGCTGAAATTGTATGGTGAAATCTTACTACAGGATTTTTTTTTAATAACTTGGGGAAGTAATTTTTGGAAAACTTGTAGTCAAACATTACATGAAGCCGAAACAAGCTATCAAAATGTGCATTAAAATTATTTTTCAGCTAAGGTATTATTAAAAGTACAAAATATTATGTAAAAAAACCTAAAAAGTTATATCATGCCAACTATATTGTTGCACATTGAGATATAATCAGTCCTATAAGTAAGTTCAGTAAGTCCAATCAAAAACCAAAGCAACACATAAAGAGCTAAAACTAAAGCAGCACAGTAATTATAGAGGTTTTAAAGAAAATGCATCCACATAGTGCTATCGACAAAAGGGCAACTGAAGAGCACAATGTTCCTCCGACATTAACATGAAAAAAAAACTCATCTCCCAATTTAATACTGGATCCCAGTTTTTAATAAGATAGGCTATAACAAGATGATTGATTGATTGATTGATTAATGGTGTTTAACGCCCGAGCAGCAATATTTCAGCTATATTCAGGCACAATATGAAATGGATAATAAAATGAACATGAAATGATGATGAATGAAAATGGGATGGGACACAAGGAAAAATAGGGGTATAACAAGATGAAGATACATGAAAGTTAACTAGTGTAAAGAAGTCAGAGTTCAGGTAAATGATTCACAAGATATTAAATAGGAATAAAAAAAATAGCCATCATAAGAGCCTCCATGTAAACCTACTTTCTGTAACACTTAGTGTTGTGGCTGAACTCTGTCCAGTCCCTACACTGTTTGAAGCAAAACATGTGTAAGATCCAGCATCACTTTGTGTAGCACTGAAGATAGTCAAGGATGGTGTTGTGGTTGTACTACCACTATATTTGTTGGTGTTGGTAGTAGAAGTGATAGTTGTTATGGTACCACCAATGTTTCTCTGCCAAAATACGCTAGTTATAGGAAGGTTGGAGGTCACAGTACACACCAAGGTCACACTGTTGAAAGTAGTTACTGAATACGATGTCTGCTGTATCTGTACAGTTGGTGGATCTAAAATTAAAATCTCCATTCTACACAATATTCAGATCATAATTGTTGAACACATGACTTTTATGAAATTTAAATCATGTTATTTAATCATCCAAAAAGGCTAAAAATTATGAAATAGAAATAGTGTCCAACAGTAGTCTGTATAATAATCTGTTACGCTAATACTGCAATATTATAAAATAAAGATGTTGTGATTTTACTTGATAATTTTGGTAGGGGACACAAGAAGCATGCATGAATAGGACAAGACAAAAGGTGTTTACAATTACACGTACTTGGTAAAATCCACAAAATGTACAAGAGTATGAGGCTACACCTAAAGCTAGCAATTTTGAACACACATTGATAGAAGTACATGTAGTTGTAATTTACATTTTGAATAGATGATAGCACTCCCATAGGACCAAGGATCTTTCATGCTAATTGTAATAATGCTAGATTTGGTTTCCACTGGACATGCAGTTGCTAAGCAAATGTTTCAAGTTAAGTTTTTTTAGATTCAACATATGGTAAACTTTCTGCCATCAGACGGCAGGATCATCAAATAAATTTTGAATGTTGACAATTTAAAGATAATTCATGACATTTCCTCCTCCAATTGATCAAGTGGTTTCACAATAGGTTAACAAAAACAACATTTGCAAGCCAAGTAATAGTATTTGTTTACCTAAACAAGTTGTCTATGCATGCTAAAAATTAAAACTGTTAAAGCAATTTGTAAGAGTAGTGTCAGAAAGGAACGGTTTCAAAATTTGTTACGTTTTCATTAAAACAGCTATTTTGAAAAAAAAGAAAACTACAGTCGAACCTCGTTGTCTCGAACTTGGTTGACTCGATACCTCGGTTATGTCGATATAATTTTTAAGTCCCGGCATTTTTCCCATATCAACAATGCATTTCTTCCTCGGATGTGTCGATCTCGGTTGTTTCGATATTTCGCTTAACTCGATGGATTTTTCCAATCCGGACAATATTAATTAGTGTAATTTTAACCTCGTTGTCTCGAAGTTAATTTTGCTCTCGATATCGATGTCAAAACTAACAATTTCATTTGTATTTTTGTATTGTTACTTAATACGCGTCTGTTTATTTTAAACACCTGTCATAGAGCAAACACGATTTTTGATTGGCAATTACAATTTGAATAGGCAATTTAATAAAACGAACTGGTAATCCAAGCGCAGGACATGCATTATTAAGGTTAATTGATGATCCGCTAATTACTGTCCGAATTATTTTGTCATGTTTAATTAAAAATGATAGTTATTGAAAATTGCTTTTTGATCTGATCAATGATGTATGTGGTCGAGTTTCGTTTCAATAAAGACATTCTGTTATTTTTGTTGACTTGTGTGTTGTCAATTACGTAAAAAACAATTTGTATTGTTTCATTAGTTCTATCGAACTGTAAGTTGACAAGTGTTTTCTTGGTATGTATTTCCATAATTTCGTAATAAAGTTTATAAAATATGATTACACTATTTATTAATTATTGTCGATTTATGTGAATGGCTAAAATACTTCATATATCGCACGCTACAAATACCGTGACAAAACAAGCGATGCCGAAGTTCGAAACCAATGTACATGAAATAACGACCGTTAGATTTTTTAAAAATCACATAATGAAAATGACGTCACACCCTAAACTCGGTTGACTCGAACTTCGGATAACTCGATATATTTTTACGCTCCCGCAAACTTCGACTTATCGAGGTTTGACTGTATTTGCAAATCCAGCAAAGCTTTAAGTAGTATTTTAGCTAAGGGTCAGGCAGTGGGCAGCACATCAAAAATTTTGTTTTTAGCTTTATGGCTTAGATGCATTCATTTTGATATAAAAACAAATTCTAACAAGATTTTACATTTGAAAAAGTGTCAATTGCCGAGATAATTTTTGACTGGTTATATAGAGACAAATTTGGCGGGAAAATTTCCGGTATTTTTCACTGCATTATTCAACTAAATTTCAAATGATTATATCTTAAAAAGGCAAAATAACTTAAATAAATTAGAATGTTGTTATATTGGATACTTTTATCAAATTCCATTGATCAAAAGTTTGCGTTTTTTTCCTTCATGTGCCATCACATGTATTTATGCCTGATTCTTACGTGGACTAATACTTAAGTGTCCATGTTGAACAATTTTGCCAAATCTTCCGAATTTGAATATAAAAACCTATAAAACCATACTAAAATCTGCTTTAAAAAAAAAGAACAAAGATATAAAACAGTTAACCTAGGTGTCAACAGGCCATGAGGTGACGTTAATAAATGTACACAGAAAAAATTATTATATACAAGAAAACCTAATGCAGTATAAATTCCATGCAAACCTACTTTCAGTTACACTTAATGTTGTTGCTGAACTCTGTCCAGTCCCTACACTGTTTGAAGCAAAACATGTATATTGTCCACCATCACTTTGTGCAGCACCGAAGATGGTCAAAGATGGTGTTGTGGTTGTACTACCACTGTATTTGTTGGTGTTTGTAGTGGAAGAAATGGTAGTAATTGTACCACCAATGTTTCTCTGCCAATAAACATTAGTAACAGGCAGATTGGAGGTCACAGTACACACCAAAGTAACACTGTTGCCAGTGGTTACAAAGTATGATGTTTGTTGAATCTGTACAGTTGGCGGACCTAAAACAAAGTTATCTCTTTTCTACATAAAATTTGGATCAATTTTCAAAATGCTACAACTGACTAAAATTAAAAACATTTTTAACAAATGCAAATACAAAATATATGAAATTGTAGGAGTACTATAAGAATTCTACATAACTACATTTATCAAAGGAGTATATAGAACTAAGAGATCTACAAAGATCATTTTGCTTTAAAATGTAAAATTATTGACAGAAACATCATTTGAAAATTCATCCAAACCTACTTATATACAATCAGTTTCCTTACCTCTTTGAAAGAAGGCAGAAATAAATAACATTTTGATCATCCATACTTAAATATCTTCCGTTTCCGAGAGTAATGTGAAAGTTCTAACAAGAAAATATACAACACATGTTACAACCTCAAACTAAACAAACACATTCTATTCACTACTATTCTATTCACTACTGAAGAAAATCTGATTTGTACTTACTTCCTGTTACACTTAGTGTTGTGGTTGTACTCTGTCCAGTTCCAACACTGTTTGAAGCAAAACAAGTGTATGTTCCTGCATCATTCTGGTCAGCACTAAAAACGGTCAGAGATGGTGTTGTGGTGGTACTACCACTGTATTTGTTGGTGTTGGTAGTTGAGGTGATGGTTGTTGTTGTACCACCTATGTTTCTCTGCCAATAAACATTAGTTACAGGAAGAGCAGAGGTCACAGTACACACTAAGGTCACACTGTTGCCAGTGGTTACAGAGTAAGATGGCTGCTGTATCTGTACAATTGGTGGATCTACAATTTTAAAAAGCAAAATAATGGCTATTTCAACAAGTTATAATTAAAAATATTTTTAACAAATGCAAATATAAAATATATGAAATTGTAAGAGTACTATAAGAATTCTACATAACTACATTGATCCAAGTAGTATATAGAACTAAGAGATCTACAGAGTTCATTTTGCTTTTAAATGTAAAATTAGAGAGACAGAAACATCATTTGAAAATTCATTCAAACCTACTTATATGCAAACAGATTTCCTTAACTTATCTCTTTGAATGAGGGCAGAAATAAATAACATTTTGATCATCCATACAAAATATATCTAAGGTTTCAGGGAGTAAATTTAAAAGTTCTAACAAGAAAATATACAACACATGTTACAACCTCAAACTGATCAAACACAGCAAGAACTATTAAAGACGCAATGAAAGGAAAACAGATTTATACTTACTTCCTGTTACACTTAGTGTTGTGGTTGTACTCAGTCCAGTTCCAACACTGTTTGAAGCAAAACAAGTGTATGTTCCTGCATCATTCTGGTCAGCACTAAAAATAGTCAGAGATGGTGTTGTGGTGGTACTACCACTGTATTTGTTGGCATTCGTAGTTGAAGTGATGGTTGTTGTTGTACCACCAACGTTTCTCTGCCAGTAAACATTAGTTACAGGAAGAGCAGAAGTCACAGTACATGATAGGGTCACACTGTTGCCAGTAGTTACAGAGTAAGACGGCTGCTGTATCTGTACAGTTGGTGGATCTATGATTGAAGAAGCAAAATAATCACTAATTCATTAACTTTCTCTTTATTGTAACTCTTTTGAGCCTTTCCACATTAAAATAGATATGGATAACTAGCTACAATTTTAAAAGGGGCTACTCAGAGGCCTGCATGCTAAATTTGATTTAAAATGTAGTTTGAATTAGATTCATTTTACAAATTCTACTAAATGAGCTTTATTGGAATATTCAGCAAAATCAATAAAAGTATACATTTTCATATTTATCTGGCCATAGTTGAAGATGATTTTGCTAAATGTGTGTGTTTCTTAAGAATATTAAGAATATATTCTACTCCTAGGAATCTAGTAACAGCAATTATTTTGGTTGGTGGGCTAAGGGCTTTCAGATAAAATTCTAAAAAGGGGATCAAACAAACATGGTTTCAAGATTGTCAATGCCATAGTGCTTTATAAGAATATTTTAATTTAAAAGTGAACAAATGTAAATTTACACAACAATGCAAAGTCCAGGTGTGTAACTACAATTTTAATAAAGAGGATGCACAAGGGGGCTGGGGGTCAGCCAAGACCCCTTTTGCTGCAAGATAAAGCACTGGTAGGAAGCTCCACCTTCCACAATTAGATTAGAGCATGGTGAAAGGTGTAGATTGGATTAAGAAAAAAACAATAGGCCATAGTGGATAGTGGATATCTGTTCAGTATTTAGTTTTGATAAAGAATTGGTATTGGAATATAACAATTACAGGTGATGTGTTGGTTAAATTTTTTCTAGATATTTGATGATTCTCATTTGTGTTTTGTTTTATATTAATTTACTTCCCTGTTTAGTATAAAATAACCAACGTAAAAACATATCTGATATCTAACCTTAGTTTCCAGTAAGGAGTTATAGCGGACCACATGAAACCTTTCCTGAGTAAAAGCTGGTGTTGGTCAGGGTATTTAAACTATTGGAAGATGAACTGTCCCATTGTTTGAATACAATACCTATTGTTCTCTAAGCAGTTTAATCGATGGGAGCTTTAAATCTGACAATGAAAAGTCAATCACTCATTGATTAATTTTCCTATGCCAAAAAGTAAACTCCCCAATGGTGAAAATACATGAAACTTCACTGATTGTAGGGAGGAATTGTTGTGCAATGCTGAACAATATTATATGCCAAATTTATCATTTAGGACAAAAATGTCTATTGCTGAACTTTTTCAAAATTTTGCAAAAAATTTTTGCTATGTTTTTAAATACTACTAGTAGCAACATGTTTTAATGTCCAACTAAATTTCTGTCGTCCAATTCCAATTTATTTCTATTTCTACATGTATTTTAAATAGACATATTTTTTATTCAAACCAATTATGTTATTGAAATTTGTATTTAACATTTGGTTTGACCAACTGTAGTTATGAGATCATGGGCTTGTTCATTGGTTAGTATTACACAGTTTTTATCTATATGTATAATATTTCATTAATGTTGTCTTTCCTTATACCAAAATAGACTTACCACTCAGTATACATACAAAAATAAAACGTGAGGGTTGTTGGTAATGCTTGTAATGCTCACAATTTTGGAGCACCTGGTTTCACCCCAGAATATAAGTCTCCAAATCAAGTTTTGTTTGTCCTACATAGTGTTTATTCCTTACCCAACAGTAGGGTTACATGTTATGTTTCTTTTTTTTAATTCTGTGTTTGATGTTATTAATTTTATGTGTCATTATGTGAGGAACTGCCCCCTTAAATTTGTGAAAAATCTCAAAATGACAATAACTTTTTTTATCCTTTTCTTTTTAGCTCACCTGGACCGAAGGTCCACGTGAGCTATTGCTATCACTTGGCGTCCGTCGTCCGTCGTCCGTCGTCCGTCGTAAACTTTTTCAAAAATCTTCTCCTCTGAAACCACTGGGCCAGTTTTTTTCAAACTTGGCCACAATCATCCTTAGGGTTCCTAGTTTCAAGTTTGTACCCAGGGTGTTGATCAACAGACAAATATGGCCGCTGTTACTAAAAATAGAACATGGGGGTCAACACAGGTTTTTGATCATTATCTAAAAAGCTATAATAGCTATAGAAAAAACCGTTACTTCAAATTGATTAGCACATTAAGGTCTACAATAGTTGCTATTAGTGCGAAGTTGTGTATTGGCTTCTTGTAGGAGTTATTGCCCTTTTTTGACGATTTTTGACAAAATTTTTGGTATTTACAATATAACCTGAAAAATATACGAGGTAGAGTGAAACTGTAAATGGCAAAAATGATCAGCAATAAAGACCCTACAATTCACTTGATTGGTCTGAAATTGTCAGATGACTCCTTATATGAGTTATTGCCCTTAAATTGTAGTTTTTTATGAAATTTTCCGTTTTTGTCCTGTAACTTTAAAACTATAACAGCTAGAGTAAAACTGTAAAGAGCAAAAATGATCAACAATACAAGCCCTACAATTCACTGTATTAGTCTGAAATTGTCAGATGACTCCTTATAGGAGTTATTGCCCTTAAATGGCAATTTTTTATGAAATTTTCCGTTTTTGTCCTGTAACTTGAAAACTATAGCAGCTAGATTGAAACTGTAAATTGCACAAATGATCAGCAATAAAGACCCTACAATTCACTTGATTGGTCTGAAATTGTCAAATGACTCCTTATATGAGTTATTGCCCTTAAATGGTAATTTTTTATGAAATTTTCCGTTTTTGTCCTGTAACTTTAAAACTATAACAGCTAGAGTAAAACTGTAAATAGCAAAAATGATCAACAATACAAGCCCTACAATTCACTGTATTAGTCTGAAATTGTCAGATGACTCCTTATAGGAGTTATTGCCCTTAAATGGCAATTTTTTATGAAATTTTCCGTTTTTGTCCTGTAACTTGAAAACTATAGCAGCTAGATTGAAACTGTAAATTGCACAAATGATCAGCAATAAAGACCCTACAATTCACTTGATTGGTCTGAAATTGTCAGATGACTCCTTATAGGAGTTATTGCCCTTAAATTGCAATTTTTTATGAAATTTTCTGTTTTTGTCCTGTAACTCAAAAACCATAGCAGCTAGAGTGAAATAATAAATTGCAAAAATGATCAGCAAAAAAGCCCTACAATTCATTTAATTGGTCTGAAATTGTCAGATGACTCCTTATAGGGGTTATTGCCCTTAAATGACAATTTTGTTAAGAAATTTTCCATTTTTGTCCTGTAACTTGAAAACTATAGTAGCTAGATTAAAACTGTAAATTGCACAAATGATCAGCAATAGAAGCCCTACAAATGATTGCTTAGTCCAAAAATTGCAAGATGACTCTTTATAGGAGTTATTGCCCTTTCATTATGAATTTGGACATATGAACAGTTTTTTAATTATAAATTAGTCTATAACACACCTATTAGTAGAGTAAAACTGTAAATTTCTAAAGTACCCTAAAGGACAATGCCTAAAAACCATTTAATTTTCAGAAATTGTGGATGGCACCTTATAGGAGTTATTGTATTTAACAAATTTTTTGAAGAAATGTTTAGTTTTTGCACAGTAACTTAAAAGCTATAACAACTAGACTGAAACTGTTAATTTCAAAAATTTTAATATAGTTTAAGTCATTTGGATTCCAGGTGAGCGATTACAGGCTCCTGGGAGCCTCTAGTTCAGACATTAAATCCTAAATTGTAAAATTAGTAGCACCTTTAAATAAAATAAATACATCATTTTAATACAATAACTGAAAATTGACACTCTACAAGGGAGATAATTTTAATGAATATATCCACAGTGTTTAAAAATGTTCTCTGATTTTTCATGAGTTATTCCTTCTAACACAGCATCAGTTCTTGGGTAATCAAAAGTGAAATCGCAGTTTGATCTCAATATCTGTTTCATTATATTAAAGCAGTGTTCACATGTTTTAAGTCATCGTGATAACAAGTCACCAGATAAAAAACGCATTAAGGAAATGGGAATAAACCAGTGACAAGAACATTCTGACTGAAAAAAAAATTAGAAATAGGATGGATTAAATAGTGTTGCTTTGCTAATTGTTACAATTTGCTTAATCCACTCTTTTAACATCTACACATTAGGTTGGTTTCTTTGACATGCAACTAAATTATACCTTGTGCACTAACTACCCATTATTGTCTGTGGTTAGGCTTTCTTTCTGTATTATGTCTGGAAACCCACATTCATTTGTAAATGCTTGTTTGAAAACCCCATTTATTTATTTTTTTTAATGAAGAATTATGGGGAATTTGACTGGCAGCAAGATGTTTTAGTGAAAAATGAATGCATATACTGTTCAAATAAAATATGGTTTTCTTCAGAATTCATTGACATCAAATTGTTACAATAATTATTTGGACACCATTAGTAGTAATACAATTAAGTATAGGCATATATATTTTGATAAGGGTGTTTAGATTTTTTTCATATGAAAATTAATCAATCAATGATTGACTTCTCCTCATCAGATTTAAAGTACCCACTGAATAAACTGTTTAGAGAACAATAGGTATTGTATTCAAACAATGGGACAGTTCATCTTCCAAAAGTTTAAATACCCTGACCAACACCAGCTTATACTTAGGAAAGGTTTCATGTGGTCAGCTATAAAATTAGGTAAAAACATATAATGCAATTGAAAATAATATAAAAATATCTATACTCTCTTACAATAAACATAGAGTAACAAATTTATAAATGTTACAGAATCTATTGTTGTACATGAATACTCACTTCCTGTTACACTTAGTGTTGTAGGTGAACTTTGACCAGTTCCTACACTGTTCGATGCAAAACATGTGTATTGTCCAGAATCATTCTGGTCAGAACCGAAAATGGTCAGAGATGGAGTTGTGGTGGTACTACCACTGTATTTGTTGGCGTTCGTAGTTGAAGTGATGGTTGTCGTTGTACCACCAACGTTTCTCTGCCAATAAACATTAGTTAAAGGAAGACTGGAGGTCACAGTACACACCAAGGTTACACTATTGCCAGTGGTAACTGAGTAGGAGGATTGCTGTATCTGGACAGTTGGTGGATCTAAAATCAAAGTATTATACATCTGAATTTAAATGTTAATAAAAAATGTTCAAATCAATGTGATTATTTTATTACTGGCTGTGTACTTAGCAATATTTGCCATGATTATGAACTAGGAACCTGTGAGCTAGTGCTAACTCAGTATACCCCCTCTATTCACATTATTGAATTGACTGTCAGTAAACAGGAATTAACTATGCAACAGACCTGACATCAGTACTTGCAATATAGGACCGTATGGTGAAGTCACATATAAAATTTCACGTGGTTGTGAAAGTACTTACTGAGAATACTTTTACAAAAGTTATGTTGCAGATGGAGACAGATGGATGGAAGGTTGGACTAACAGAAGGACAGACAGGGGTAAACGAGTATACTCCCCTCTTCTTTGAATCAGGGGTATAATAAAGTGTTATATTACATAAGCCAATATAGAAGTGTCAGCTGAAAGGCACAGAAAGAAGGAATTATTCATAATAATTTATATTAATTTCAAAATAATAATAACTAAATAGTAATTAATTATTGTTATTAATGATAATTTAACAGCAGTTTAATAGAGGTAAATTTGTATAATATGCGTGCGAAGTGAAGCTCACTACAGAGTCTGCAAAATTGCATGAGACCCAAAATATGATCATTGAAAAAAAACCTGGGCTACTCGGAATGCATTGGGAATTTACCAAAATACCTGGTCTCGCGTTACAGACCCATTATTTTCTCTTTTTTTTTACAAACAACTAAAATTATAGTAATTATTTTTGAAATTACCACAAAAATGCCAGACAAATTTTTTCAATCTGAAACGCTGTATTTGAAATTGAGTTTTGTGACGTCACCAACACATAGTTACATCACGTCATCAATAGAATGTAGAGGCACTGTTAGGGGGCTCTGAAGTAACGGCATGAACAATGTGCGATGCTTGCATTTTAGGCTGTGCCTAAATTCATATTATTTTTGCTCCATTATACATTAAGGGACCACTAAAGCTACATTGTTGTAGCTAACTCACCCTTTATGGCATGCCAACCCTTTTTTGCAAACAACCCTGCCCCCATTTATCACATTCCACCTATATCACTCCTATTCTGAAATCTCGGTCACTCTTGATACAATTACATTGAGAGTCTCTTACTCTCAGACAGACCCCTGATAGGAATATTTCCAACATTTAAAAAAAAAGTTACTGGATGTATCATTTTCCATTACAAATAAACTGTAGGCAAGAGCTACAACAAATTTAATTGGCTGATTTTCTTGAGGCCAATTTCCACCAGATGGCTGGCTATATTGCTACACACAAAATATGCATGAATGATGTCATAGGTGATAAAGGAGCAAACCTTTGACTAGGTTTTCATTCTGAATACATACAATCTGTATGCATTACAACAATAAATTGAAATATGATTAAGTGTATAATACGTGTCGAAATCCGTTATAACATGATCCATTGCCCTCAACCAATACCAGCCCTGATGAGTATGGCCCCTGGGTGATACTGGCATCTGTGATACAGATTTTGACATGTATTATCTGTTTATGCAGTAAAACATGTTAAGAGACTTGGATTTTTACATAACACGAGATGAAAAATTGTTACTTCCCCATACACAGATTCTATATGCAATTCATCACTGTTAATATTTGCAAACAAGCGCCATATGGCTACCAGGAGTGTAGCAACTGCGACAGTTGCCTCAGTAAAAAAAAATACCCGTAATTGTTAAAAGGTTCTTTTTTAAGTTATCTTTCATTTAATGTCACCCTGCTTTGGTATATCCCAAAGGCTAGCTCCGCCCTTGGCTACAAAATTTGCCCATCAATAATTTACCATTTTTTGTATAAATAACGAAGGGCCAAAACTGAAGTGGCTGAAGTGATTTGGCTGGTTTATTGAAGATATTATGGTTACAAACATTTTCCCAAAGTTTCATGAAAATTGGACAACCGTTTGAGTTAGACAGTGGACATCGTTGAGAACGTCGCCCGTCCTGGGTGTTCCCATAATATGTTCCCATAATCTTCGACTAGCATATGAAAAGGAAGAATATTTACTTCTTTATTGCCGAGTACACAAATGTAAATTAACAACTTATCTATTAATTTAAACGAGAAAAAAATCACCATTCAACATGAAAATTTCAGCAAAACTGTATAATCGTGATGCTACATTTTTGTAAAATGATGTTTTTTTATATATTAATTTTGTTAATAAACCTCAAAACTTAGAACTGATAACCCCTAAATATCCCCATTAAAAAAAAAAACAAAAAAATCTGCAATCATTTAACATGCATGCAAAGTGAAACTGCTAACCACCAGGATCAGAAAGTGCATCTTCTGTTAATCATTAATATTATGGGCTCTTCTGAGCAGTTTTCTCCAAATAAAATTTTTTTTTAGGAAAATGTACAAAATTGCAACAACTGTTACACTGTCAAAAAAAAAAGATATAAATCCTTTCAATTAAAACCAAAAAAAATTATTACATACTAGCAGCAACACGATAGGGTACAATTTTTTATATAAATATTCAAATGAAAATATCAGAGACCAATAATCAAATACAAAATTATACTCACTTCCTGTCACACTAAGTGTTGTTGGTGAGCTCTGTCCAGTTCCTACACTGTTTGAAGCAAAACATGTGTATTGTCCAGCATCATTCTGGTCACCACTGAAAATGGTCAGAGATGGTGTGGTTGGTGTGCTACCACTATATTTGTTAGTGTTGGTAGTGGAGGTGATGGTTGTTATGGTTCCACCAACATTTCTCTGCCAATAAACATTTGTTATAGGAAGACTGGAGGAAACAGTACACACTAAAGTCACTGTGCTGCCAGTGGTTACTGAATATGATGGCTGTTGAATCTGTACAGTTGGAGGATCTAAAATAAATGGACATTCTCAATAAGACCACTATTCATTTTCATTCATAGGTCTAGAATGTGCAAATCTTTTGTTTTTAACACAATATTACCAACCCTTTTTTATTTCTGACAAAAAGGGAGAAAAAATTCAGTAAACATACATGAATTATCTTCTATTTGTAACAAGATCCTTTCTTTTCAAGAGTTACTATGTCTACACTTCTCCTCATAACACTGACAAATTTAGTTCAGAAATGCATAGCACGAATTAGTTCTACTGCCAAACAGCTTCCAGTTGTGTATGATCATTTCCATATGATCAAATCATAGGGGACTGCAGAAAACGATACTCTCATAAAGTAATTATTAAACAGAATATATAGCCAAAAATCTGAACAAATAGCAAATCCTTAAGGATATATTTATTGAAACGATATATATAAATATATATTGAAAGGATATATTAATCGAAATTGTTATAACACATTGAAGACTACTGTCCTATATGTTTTCAAACTTCAGCAAAAAATTGTTATTTTTATGAATCTTAACAGAATTCTGTTAAAATTCTCCAACCGAGTTTTACTTTGAATATAAGTCTTTATCAGAATTCTGTTAAAAATTCTCCAATCGAGTTTTACTTGGAATATAAGTCTTATCAGAATTCTGTTAAAAATTCTCCAATCGAGTATTACTTTGAATATAAGTCTTATCAGAAATCTGTTAAAAATTAATCTCCCAATCGCGTTTTACTTTGAATATAAGTCTGATCAGAATTCTGTTAAGAATAATCCAATAGAGTTTTACTTTGAATATAAGTTTTATCAGAATTCTGATAAAAATTCTCTAAGAAAGCTTTACTTTACATATAAATATGTCTTATCAGAATTCTGACAAAATATTTCAGAATGCGTTATCTGAATTCTGATAAGACTGATATGCAAAGTAAAACTTTTTTGGCGAATTTTTTATCAGATCTAATGTAATATACACCTGGAAACAAGTTAAGCACCCGCTAGTTTTTTCAAGTCATAAATATGCGAACACCTTTTGACTAATATTGGACTGCCAATAGCAAACAAAAATATGCATTGCTGGGTACAATGAAACATTATTTTAACAAAAAACTCATTACTTTATTTACATATCATTTCATCAAAAAATGGACGGTCTTGCTCTTTCACGTAGTCTTTAAAAAACATTGTCATCGAAAGCTCCAAACTGTTATTTAATTGTCCAATGACACTTGAAAACGTCAATTATAAACACTAAATTGATACTTAGCCGTCGAAGGGTCAACATCGGGTAAATCCACCATTAGCATGAATGACTGCTGCAACCCTACGTCGCATACTGCCAGTAAGGTGTCTAATTAGTTGAAGCGTTATCTGTCGCCATTCCCGGTGTAATTGAGCTTCTAAATGTTTCAAGTTCTGTGGAGGAGGTTCAGGAGCGTGTAATTGCCTACGCAATTGATCCAACAGATGCTCTATTGGGTGGATTCTGGACTTCTTGCAGACCACAGAAGAGTGGTCGCAGCTTCGTTCTCCGGATATGCCCTTACTGCCCTGGATCGGTGAGGTCTAGCGTTGTCATCCATGAAAACAGGTCTTGACTCTAACGGGTGTTTTTCAAAATGAGGCACAACTACAGGTGAAAGCACTTCCCGGGTGTACTTTTCGCCATTAAGGTTGCCATTGATTGTTACCAGATCCAATCATTTGAGATACAGCCCCACACCATAACTGAGCCCCCACCGAAAGGCACTGTTGGAACAACGTTTCTTGGTGTGTAAGCTGTGTTTTGATGCCTCCAAACACGGATTCGCCCATCAGTTACATGGAGTAAAAATCGGCTCTTATCAGACCAGTGTATTCGCCGCCAGGTTCTAAGGTTCCATTTTGTCTTGCTCTGTACCAGGCCAACATGTCCTTGCGATGGCGATTATCAAGCATTGGGCGTTTAATGACTCTCCATGACCTCAATCCTGCAGCTTTATTAAGATTTCGTACTTTTCTGGCTGCCCGATTACGACCAGGTAACCATTGTTGCTTGAGACAGGTGCTTGTTGCAAACGGATTTCGCCTAACCAACCTACCAAGGCTCCTATCCACGTTGGGTTGTCACAGATGGTCGACCAAATCAAATCGGGAACGGTCTTTAACATCTTGCGTGGCAGCGTGTTTTCTGACCAAACGACTAATGACTGTATAATGATAGCCAAGCTGACGTTCCTATTCTCTTGTAATACATACCAGTGGAATGCATGTCGATGATTTGCCATCTCTGTGCTTCTGATATCCGCCTCCTTGCCATGCTTACTTTAATGACAATCAATTAGAAATTCGGGATTTAAATACCGATATGTTGCACGAAAAAATAGTGCACTTTGGACGTGATAAAGGGAGCAACCTTCACGCTCACATCCTTTTAATTATACATTAAAGAATTAATACTGACCCAAATAATCAAAATTATATTTTATTTTAAATAAACTAACAAAAACTTAAATATTCAGGGTCTGCTTAACTTTTTTCCAGGTGTATACTTAAAACCAATTCGAACGGAATGCATTATTGAATACTATTCCAGTGCCCCGTGATGTTAAGCATTTGATTACTGCACAAAAAGCGAGATTTAAGAGTGAATATTTATATATGCTTCAAATATTACAAATAGTATCAAGTAACAATTAAAAAGTGCACTTTTCACATTTGTATTTTTATTTTACGCTCAACTACGACACATCTGATCACAACATATATAATATAGAGGAATATTTCATAATGTCTGTATCAATATATCTCATTATAAGTTTTAGTGCTCCTAATGCGCCTGGGAACATTCCGGGTCCAGATATCTTTAAATCTGTTGCTGAAGTCTTGTATTCTGACAGCTTTTGAAATTGTTGTTCTTCATCTGTCTGCAAAAAGGATTATCCATAAATAAATACAGCTTTACATGTTGTTTGGCTTGTTTATATTGGATTTGATGGAACAGAGCATACGATGTTTTAATTCCTGTCAATTACCCTGCAATACATAGTTTGTAATAGGAAAATGTAAGAAAACTGAACAGCCAACAAAAATATTTAACCAAAGTACAGTGACAAAATCTATTTTTTGAGATATTAATGAAAAACGTGAGTTGACACCCATGTTCTGTTTTTAGTAACAGCGGCCATCTTTGAATGTTGATCAACACCCTGGGTATAAATTTGAAACTAGGAACACTAAGGATGATTGTGGCCAAGTTTGAAAAAATTGGCCCAGTGGGTTCAGAGAAGATTTTTGAAAAAGTTTACGACGGACGACAGACGACGGACGCCAAGTGATGACAAAAGCTCACATGGACCTTCGGTCTAGTATAGCTCTATCAGCAATTTGGGTTTGTATTAATTAAAGCAATCTTGGGTTGTTCATAGGATAGCAGATTTAATTACCAAATGGTCAAGTGTATACAAAAGTCTTATAATAATAGCATTTACTATCACTAACTATATATAAATCTTCATTTTGTGAAAAAAAAACAAATTAAATCAAAACAAAAAAACTTGTAAAGTTAAAAGGGTAAAAGAAAATTTTTATCTGCACAAGAGATAAACCTTTATGTGGATATCATATGCCGAAAATATTTTATTTGTACTTGGTATAAACAGTATATTCACCTTAATCTAATAACTGATCATGTTGATAAAGACCTACATCTGCACTGTTATATATTGTAAACACTCTGAGTATGTTAGCAGGGACATTCGTTTCAAAAACCAAATACATATAGAGCAATTTACAAGTCCGAATCAAGTAGCAAACTGTTATTTACTTCGCGTAGTATTCAAATACAATTTCGTTATTTTATACAAAAAAAAAAATGTGCACGTGAAAATTAATTACTTTTTTATTTTGTTTTGATAAACAAAATCGCAATACCTTTTATAATCGTCCGAAGCTGTCTGCCGTCCAAAATAACCCAGACATTTGAAAGGATTTTCTTCCGATTCCAGTCACTAACAACCTCCTTTTAGTCTTAATTTTCTCGTATTTGTTTTCTTCTGGAAAAAATAAAACATCGTTACAATAACACCCTAAATGAGATTTCTTGAAATAAAAATTAATGGAACGATACATGTCTACTAAAATTTTATAATAAAAACCCATTAATTTTCTGTTGTTTTTGAACCTTTTAATGTTATTTCAATGATCTTTCCGATATATTTTTGAATTTTTAACAATTTATATAAATCGATTTTTTTATTTCTGTAAAATGCATATCATTAGCTATAAATTTGTAACAATTTGTAACAATCCGATGAAAATTGTGAGTTCATTTTAATTTATTATTAATTTAGTTTTAATAATAATTTTCAAAAACATTAGAAATTAAGACTGAAGCTGACTAATTTTTTTGTTCCTCAATATTCAGTTAAAAGGTTGTCGTTATTTGAATTGTCCTTTATATTTATTTAATTAAAGCACAGTTATACCTCGTGGGGGGTTGAAGGCAAACATAAACAAAAATTAACAGATCATATACTAGAATCATGCATTATTCAAGTCCACTTTCCTCAGTATTAAAGACTTTTTAATAAATGGAACAACAAACTGCAAATGACTCCAAGAAGACATTATATTTATATATTTATTTATATCATTTTCATAACTATTTTTAATGTTATTTTCTAAATTTTTTCTTATATCCGAGTATTTCGGACAAATGACCTTTCTTTAATTATTTGCATTGCACGCAAAACCTCGTATCACCTAACATCTATTTTTCTTTAACTTTCTCACGAAATCAAAGGTCACTACTGAACATAAATTGACCATTACGTCCTTAGTGATGATAGATAAATATTTGTTTATCCTATGGAGAGGCAAATTATTACCGACCGTTCCTATTGCCCTTGCTTCGATCAAGCTGTGTCCCATAAAATTCCAATGGGCTGAAATGCGCATTTCATTACGTTAGTTATACTGTTTCCTTAGTATGTAAAATAAAACATTTTAATTTGGGTATTGACAACTTTATGGCTTTTCTTTTGTTTTGTGAGTATGTAGTTATGATCACAATTACTGTTATCCAAACAAATTTCGAAGTGATTTCCCTAAAATCTTTAAAGTTCCATATTACAACATAATCACATGGGCAGCAAATTTTTATGTAAACAAAAAATCAATTGGGATTTCAACAGTATTCATATAAATTTGTTCAGCAAAAATATGATTTTTTTTCAATCAAATTGGAAGTGATTTGCCAAATTCAATTTCTATTTAAAAAGGACTCCAAGTATTGGTAATCCACCATACTTTTACGAGATAGCAGCACATCTTTTTTGGTCATCGATTAAATTTAATACTAATTGCAGATATATATGACACGCCCGTGCATTTCTAAAAAAGTAGAAAAAAAATCGACATTGACACATTACGATTATTGCATAGGTGACAAGTCACGTGATGACAGATATAGTTGGACATGTAGCTTCTAGAACGTAAAATTGAGGTAAAGGTAAGGTAACTGACTGACAAGTACTAATAATAAGCTGCTACTGGAAAAAAATGATTACCGGACTCCCAAATAAATGTCTTGACATCATCGAAGTTTGCTTGTTTGTTAGTCGGGTATTAAACGCAACTAATGGAAATTTTCAGCTAAATCAGTTTTTATTGGGAGAGGAAGTCGGAAACCCGGAGAAAACCACCGGCCTTCCGTTAACAAACTGGCAATTCTCGTCAATTAAGATTGTAGTCGAGCACACCCGCCCGCAGTGAGACTCGAACCCGCAACCTCAGTGTTGACAGTCACGTGATCAATAGTAGATTACCACTCGGTCACTGAGGCCCCTCGAAATTCGTTGCAGTTGACATAAAAAGTAGATCATCAAGGACTGCGCAGATCGGGGTCAAACAGTAAAAAAACCCCGAGTAGTGTAACATGTCTAACTGTGGAAAAGTGTGATAATGAATAAAATAAAGACCAGTTTCACGTATGACGCAAACGTCACGAACCATGTAACGTTGATTGTGCAAAACAACAATAATTGTTCAATTAATTGATAAAGTAATACTTTATAAAAAATATTCGCATGTAAACTTTGGTACAATTTTTATACACTTCTTGGTATGAATAGAAGTAATTTTTTAGACAATAAAAATATCATCCAATCAAAAATTTACGCCAATTTTGGGGCTTAACGATAACAAGTTCAATATAGAAATGAATCCAGACGCACAAATGCCATTAAACGTCTGGATGATCGAGACTACTAAAGCGACAGTAGAAAACCGGACACCAGTTACTTTGTTTTGTTGTCTGTTTTTAAAATACAAAGGGAGTTTGTAGTTTATTTCTGTATTTGCAAAGGAAGTAAATGAAAAAAGACAACACAAATATCTGATTTTCATTTATCAAATACATATAAACACATTGATTGGAATAGTTGCAGCGTCTGAAGTGACGTGACTTTGAGCGATATTTTCGCGGACTTAAAATATTATTCTTTCTTTTTGTAGCGGAGACGTCGTATAGTAAACATGTTGATTTACATGCATAGGAGCGCAATGTATATCAAAGTGTCATAAAGGTCACGTTGCAAACGTCAAATGCAGTTGTTACATTGTGTTTCAAAGGAATGCTACTTTCAATCCATTGTGAAATAACTAATTTTTGTCCTGTGTAAATGCGCAAAACTTATTCAGTAATATTGTCATTTCAAAATAATTGTGCATCTTAAAAATGTTTTGTTACAGTTAGAACAAATCAAGAAGAAACGATAAAGAGGTATATTTCAATGATGTATCGATACAGTAAAATGCACCCGGTGAAATCTAGGGGCTCGCGAAGGGGTCTAGACATTTTGGTTTTTTATGCTGATTTCCGAGTTTATTAACATTTATGCACATTGGATATATTTGGTTGGGGTAAAATTCACATTCTAAATAGATTGGCAACATTTACAAAAAGGTAGGATTTACGGTTTTTCTGAAAATTACGATTTTCGCATAAAAAATCCGTGTTCAACTTTAACGACCAGTAACTTTTTGCTCATGCTAAGAATATACGATTAAAATGTCCAATAGACCACCTATGGTCCTCATTATTGTTTTATTATCTCCTAATACATTAGTGGGGTCAACGGACACAGACAGATACATTTACAATGTATGGCAAGGTTATCTCTGTATGTGAAATTAACACGTACATAATGAACCGTATACTATGCTCTACCGGAGCTCTTTGAAGTTCCATGCGTTAAACCCAATTTAAAAAGCACAATTTATATATTACTATTTCAAAAAGTACCAACTCGACACGACTGTTCGACTTATGGGAATACAGAAAAAAATGTGTTTCAATACGATTTTCAATTTTAGGAATACGGTCACACCCACTTGTGAACTGACTCTATGAAAGTTTCATGTGGTTTGCATATTAACGCTTGAAATGAGCACTAAATCATTAAAAGTTCCAGCTGTGAAAAGTATGTCATTAATTCCCAGGGAACAATTTGTCTGTGGTGTTAAATTTATTAACACAAATGACCGGCGATAGACTAATTGAAGAAATAAAACATTTTATTATAGACATAAATACTCGTATTCAAAATATTGTCTTCTGAAAATGAAGACAAATAGATAATAAGATTAAATATTATTATACTTTCTGTAAGAATGTCCTTTAATAAAACTATTTTACTATTTTGACATATATTTCTAAACGAATTGTGCTCCGTGCACTATGCCCTCCTGCCTAAGAAAACTATTGATTTGGACGTCAATCAATTGTAATTCACGCGAATGGGCGGGGTTAACTTGTAATCAATGATTGATCACTGCTGCGCTTTAAATAAGGTATTTTTATCCTAGTCAACGGAAGAAGCCGATCAACGTATAACGTCTGCAAAAAAACCCAAAAAAACCAAGGGGCGGTGAAAGCCTTAAAATGTCCAGGTTTGGGAAGGACGATCCCAATAAATTTCGTAAGGAATACTTTACATCACAACGTGGCGGGGTATCATTTAATGTTCCATAAATGCCCTATTTTTCTTCTTGTTATAATTTTCCAAGTCAAGACAGTCAGTATAATAATTATAATAATGTTGTGTTTATTCTCGCTGCATCAAGTTGAACATTTTCTAACATATCAGATTCCTTCTTGCCTAAAGGTATCCCACACCACTCTCCCATATTCCAAGATAGGCCGAATTAATGCAATATATAAGTTTTCAAGAGAATTTCTCAATACAATAAAATAGAAAAACACCATATTTAATCTCAACATATTAAAAGAAAAAAGACAAATACTTATTAAATCAGGCATTAATCAAATAAATATATGTCATATTTGCAAAACTCGTTTGTTTGATGGTATTTAACGCCACTTTCAGCAATTTTTCAGCTATATCATGGCGTCCAGTTTTTATTGGCGGAGGAAGCCGAAGTACCCAGAGAAAACCCCCGACTTGCCGTACGAAAACTGCCAATCCTTGTCAATTAAGATTGGAGTCGAGTACACCCTGCCTGCAGGGAGAATCGAACCCGCAATCTCAGTGTTGACAGACCACTTGATCAATAGTAGACGAACTACGTTAACCACTCGGCCACCGAGGCCCCTTGGCCGGAAAACTCGTGAAAAGAAATCTGCATGTACCAGTGTGCAATGGAGCGTCAATTATAACAAAAACCGTTTATTCGGGGTGTTTACGTTAAAGAAATTTAACAGTTTAGTTTCAATCCTGTAATACTATGTACATGTAAACTGAGGGTATGTAAACATATTTGCTGAAAATCAAGCGACGAATCGACTTTACTTGAAGGGTTTAAGGGTTTTACGGCGACAACTAAATGCCCTATGTCGGACGAAATCAGGCGACTAATCTTGGTTCGAGTACCTCATACAAGAAAATTTCGCACTGGTGATGTCGCCTGTTGGAAAAATATTTAATAAGACATCAGGAAAATATTTCATTTCAAAGAGAATCGTACTGAACTGACTAAAAATAAAAATAAAGTGTGTCTGAACATAGATATTAAAAAAAATATCCAATCATTCTATTTTGGTTTTTGTTTGTTTGTTTAAATGGGGTTTAAAGTCACTTTCAGTAATTTTATCACCTATATCATGGCGTCCAGTTTTCATATATATATATAGTGGGATTAAGCATGAGAACCCGGAGAAAAAACACCCGAACTCGGCAAGGAAAGTGATAATCTTTATTTAGTCTTTATTCTTTTTGGCTTAACACAGATATGGATAAATTTACATCACGATTAGATAATAAATGACCTTTTGTTGAATTAATCTTTCGATCCAATTGACTAAAACCAATATGGACTTATTTTTATTCGTCAATTGCATGCAATTATATTCGTGTTGCGTTTGTATTTCGTTATCGGTATTGAGTATAGAATTTTTTGTATTGTATGATTTTAATCGATATCGTCCACTCTTGACACTATTTTTTACTAAGTTTGGTCACGTGGTGCAAGATCTATAAGCGCGTAGTTTCTGCTGCGCAACATATTGTACTCAAAAGTGCATTGCACAAGTTTGTATATGCAATATATTTTATTAATTAATATTGTTTGTTTGTTTGTTTGTTTGATGGTGTTTAACGCCACTTTCAGCAATTTTTCAGCTATATCATTGCGTCCAGTTTTTATTGGGGGATGAAGCCGGAGTACCCGGAGAAAACCCCCGACCTACGGTAGGAAAACTGGCAATCCTTGTCAATTAAGATTGGAGTCGAGTACACCCTGCCTGCAGTGAGAATCGAACCCGCAATCTCAGTGTTGACAGACCACGTGATCAATAGTAGACGAACTACCTTGACCACTCGGCCACCGAGGCCCCAATATAATATTAGTCAGATAAATTTTTAAAAAGTGTATATTATATTGATGAGTATAAATTGTGTAATTGCATGAAAGGTGCATTAATTAGAATCCATCGCGCCATCTTAAACATTTTATAGTATACTCTGTACAATGGATCTTAAAAACACATGCGCAAAGAAAATGAGTATGTAGTAAAAAGCGTGTATAATAAGTTATAAGTTCAACAAAATGGACACAAAATGGATGACTTGAATTATAATAAAAATTGTATATTTTGTTATATCTTTTGTAAATTTGATTTTAATTGTAGAAACTTACCCTGAGAAATCCGTGGCTGTCCTATTTTCGATAAAACACTGTTTTCTTGCAATTGGTGAAAATCAAATATTACATTTCCATCAAAATCCATGACCTGAATTTTTTTTTGAAATTTTGCAGCCAATGAGAAGGAAAGTAAAAGGCGGAAAATAGAAATATGAAGATATTTGTTCCGCCAAAATATTAAGGGGACTGCATTGTAAGTTGTTAATGTAATAAAAGGAAACAACTTTTTTACTGTTATATAGGATATTTGGTTTGTTAACAGTCTAAAATAGTATTTAATTTGATAAAATACAGTTCAAAAAAGACGAAGCAACACTTAATGTTAAATAGTTCTATCTAAAACATATTTGTTGAGGAGACTTAAAGTGACAATTAGAGTCAGCTTCAAAATGGTAAGTTTTATTTGTTTTTGACGAAATACTTTATACAGATATCACCTTGTGATACTTTTGTATAAAGCAAAGAGTTTGTCTGCATATTTTGTTGTACTTCAATATTTGCAGCACAGAATTAAAAAGTACTAAAAATATAAGCGGCAGTTACTTTGTCGATAAATTTAATAATAATAACCCGCCAAAGAAGAAGATCTTATATTAATATAATATTTTACATTGTCTAGGCAATAGTTTCCCAGCGATACAAAAACTACAATTTCTGTTGAAAGTGGACAATGTTTGCGGAACCCCCTTTTTACACTTATTTTTTTAATGTTAAGTAAAACACGAAAAATCTAATTGCATTTATGAACAATCTACACAAACTATGTTATTTTAATTTTTATTTATTTTAAAAAGTCACATTGTGCTTTAACTGGTTTAATCTAATGTGAAAAAAGGGTAAAATGACATAATCTGAATTCCATTTTGTTATGTATATTACTTTTTTTTATTGCACATTAAAGAATGAAAAACATACGAAAACTGTTCATACATGAAAATCCTTATTATTTTTAATTAAGTAAACTTGTCCTTACCTCTGAACTAATTTCTTTTAAAATTTAGTGTTGTATCATGGATTGCAGTTAAATATCCGTATCAGCGGGTGACCAACAACAAATGTCACGCTCGTCTATTTATATCGTTTTAATCCTGTTTCTGTAGCTCTGGGGCTCCCTACAGTCTAGCACAAATCGCATTAATCAACTGCACATATATCGTCAGAAGTACACAAATAGGTGAATCTTTACAAATGGTAAACAAATTATAAAATCAATATAATGACCACTGAGTTTTTCCTTCTGAGGTTTTGGGGGATAATATTTTCTTTCTTTCAGTTTCATCTGAAAAATAATTACATTCAATTCCATAGATCTAATTCTTTGTCTATGTATTTCATCACATATTTTACATATAATAACAAATAAAATTGTAATTTTATTTATTTATTTATGTATTTATTTATTTATGTATTTATGTATTTATTTATGTATTTATTTATTTATTTATTTATTTATTTAGCGACAAACTTATCCCTGTGTTCTTCATCTCGTTAATGTTTCATTGTTGGGTTTAAACTCATACGCACATTTTCTATTTCGTCACGGTATTGCTGCCCGATACCATACGATTTTCCTTTCAAGCAAAATGCATTTGACAAGATATTTGTTAGATCGTTATAGTAACAAAATCTTGCTACAATAGGTTTTGTGCACCATGTCCAAAGCTTTATACATGTCCGAATCTATTTTTTATATTGTACCAAGTTGTGTTTTTCATTAAAAGGCATTTCAGATTTAAAATTTCGGTTTTAAGTTCCTCGTTGTCCACTCTAAAGTTGCATATCATAAATTTGATCTTTTGTCTAAGTTCAAACGCATGGTCGTCGGCATCGTTTGCCACTTTGCTTACTGACGTTTTTATATTGTTTATGTATTTCAGATTATTCTCTTGGTTCGTTTTACGCTCGTACATAATATTACCAAGACCTTTTCAGATTAGCTGTTCTTTCACCGAACTTATTATTTTTTTTAAATCTCTAACTTCTCTTCCTTTTGACTATGAATATTTCTGATGCGAGACTCTTAAATTTGTCTTATAATTTATCGGTGGCGCTCTCCATGTTTCCGACTTTCATTGTTTTTTGATTCATAACCTGTCACAAGATTGGTAATGGTATTGTCTAGTTGTCTATTTTGGAATTCCGCTTTCTATCTTAACCAATCTACTATTAATACCAGTTAACAATTGGTATAAAATATTTATTGTAACTTGTTCATTTTGTTCTCCGTAAAGAACCTCGCTTCCTTTATTAGGATTTCCGACGTAGCGGTTTCCATTTTCCTCTTCTAGAGCCTCAATTCAAATATGTTTGTTTGTTTGTTTGATGGTGTTTAACGCCAATTTCAGCAATTTTTCAGCTATATATCATGGCGTCCAGTTTTTATTGGAGGATGAAGCCCAAGTACCCGAAGAAAACCCCCGACCTGTGGTAGGAAAACTGGCAAACCTTGTCAATTAAGTACTATATAATAAAAGAGATAACCATAACAAATAATGTGCTGTATTCATACCATTTTTTTCTTTTTTTATTCTTTGTGATGTTTGTAATCAACAATCTACTGTAACAGTTCTGCATTGTAATGTTATGTAATTCAGTGCCCTGTATAGGGCCCTATGATTGGAAATAAAGAAATATCTTAATTATCCAATTAAGATTGGAGTCAAGTACACCCGGCCCGCAGTGAGAATCGAACCCACAATCGCAGTGTTGACAGACCACGGGATCAAAAGTAGACGAACTACCTTAACCACTCGGCCACCGAGGCCCCCAATTCAAATATGACAATTGTTCGAATTTAATAGATCTCTCTATATAGTGTATATATTAATGGCCGATGTGGTATATAAGTCGGCTAGATATAATATTTAGAGTGTTACATAGACTGCCTGTTGAACACTTCATATGCTGCAATTAGATATGTCAAATTATGGTCCTCGTATGTAGTCTCTTTTGTATATATATACGTATTGTATATAAAGTATGTAGAACGTATCATATATTGTATTTAGTAAGCTACACATATTATGCAAAGCGCTTAATATACTGTATAATGGGATGGAGTCTAAACATACTGTAGGAATAAGACCACATAGATGTAATGTACAAAGAGCGCTCCATATAATAGTACTTAGTTTAGATCATACCACTTACTGTCTGTGTTTTAGCACTCCATATGCCGTATGTAGTGTGCCTCACATTTCATACAGAGCGCTTTAAATAATGTATGTAGATTGCACGTATACTGCATGTATGATGCTCTATATACTGTAGGTAAAGCTCTCGACATACTGAACGTAAAGCTCCATATGTTGCATGCAGAGCGCTCCATATAACTTTCATAGAAAGCTTCATTCATTGTATATGCACCACATTTTATATAGAGGTCTACAATACCTCGTAGAAAGGATTACAGAATATAAAAATCTATCTATGTAATGTTTGTCAAGTGCTAGATCGCCCCATATACATTATGTAAAGCTTCATGTATTGTATATAGGGCGTTCCATAAAATATCTAGAGTCCATATATTGGAGGCAGAGTGTTCCTTGTATTGGGTATATAGCGCATAATCCACTTTATTAATATAATATTCACTTAAATAACAGTTAAACTGCCGATATGATATATTTTACTGAACTAGTCCAATACAGAATTAACTAGTCCAATATCGGTATTGCCCTGATTCGACCTGTATTGGCCTGATTCCATCCTGTATTGGAATCCTAATTGATTTGGACGAGTTAATTAATAAAGATATCATTACGTGATGATTTCTGGATTGGCCTAGTTATTGGTCCTGGCCAGCTGTATTGTCCTTTGGCTTTGCCTCAGGCCAATACAGCAAGCCTTGGACCAATAACTAGACCAATACAGAAATCATCACGTGATAATATCGTAGTATGTAGAGCGCTTTAAATACTGTGTACCACGCTCTATACACTGTACGTACAGCATTCATATACTGGATACATCGACCATAATATAATTGATTGATTGATTGGATGTCTGCTTTACGTCCAGCGAGCAGTATTTCAGCTATATTCAGGACGGGTACAAGTTAACAAACAATAAAAATAAATCAACGGAAAATGGGGGTGGGATGGGTCACAGGGAATACAATTTTGACTGCCACTGGAAAAGTATGGAGTTTTGGGTAGGGGCGGAAAATTTAGCCTTTTGTAGCGGCTACAATGAGCCTACTCTTTTTCGAAATCTACAAAAGGGGTCTTTATCGCGCAAGGAGCGTGGCACTCTCCAAACACGTTACCCACTACGGTCCGCGGTCAGGCTTTCCGTATTATGACCTGACAACCCCCCCCCCCCACCAAAACGAGAGGGTCTCCCCTATCCGCCACCAGGGGACGCGCTGGGCTGCTCTGTGGGTCGAGCATTGGGAACCCTCCCAGTATGGTCCCAGGATCATAATATACAAATATTACATTATACATATTGTAAACGTCCTGAATATTTAGCTGTAATACTGCTTGTTGGACATTAAACATCAATCAATTAATCAGTTATAAACATTGTTCCTGTATCTCTTCAAGACCTTCGTTTATTGTATCTCTGCGTGTTTGTGCTGCAAAATCAATTCTTCACACATATTTCAATACAGTAAAAAGGTCTGGACGTAATATATCCTAGCATTTATTAATCTTCATAATATGGATTTAAAAATAATGAAGTTACAAATTTTAACATAAAACATAATCTATTTTCTTTGAAGTTTAGAATGTACAGTGAATCGTTAGTACTCGATATGCTGTTCCTTGTCTGTGTAAGAAGTTAAGACATCACACAAATATCAAATGTTTGTTTAACTTCGGTCATCAGGTGATGTCCTGACATTTATTACACATATATTATCCTACAAGATCAATAAAACGATAACATTTAAAATAGGATTATTTGTACTGTCAGACTGTGAGCACTCTACGTCTTCTTATACTGTGCATAACGGTAAAAATTCTATACTTAAATATTGTTCTTTAAAAAAAAAAATACTTTCTGCACCGCACTATTACGGAAGCCATAAAGGGACATGCAAAAAAAAAATAGTAATCCGAGATCTCGGATTACTAATCCGTTATCTCAGTTTACCAATCTGACATCTCGGATTACCAATCCGAGATCTCGGTTTACCAATCCGAGATCTCGGTTTACTTATCCGTTATCTCGGATTACTAATCCGAGATCTCGGTTTACTAATCCGTTATCTCAGTTTACTAATCCGTTATCTCGGATTACCAATCTGTTATCTCGGTTTACTAATCCATTATCTCGGATTACCAATCCGATCTCGGTTTACTAATCCGTTATCTCGGATTACCAATCCGAGATCTCGGATTACCAATCACAATTACCAATTACAAAATCACTATGCGCCCGTCATCGTCCGGCGTCCGTCGTCGTATGTCGTCGGTAAACAATTTCAAAAATCTTCTCCTCTGAAACCAGTAAACAAATTCGACCTTAACTTTGCAAGAATGATATATGGCATGTTGGCAACAAACGATCCTCATTTTGAAAGGATCCAATAAAAAACATGGCCGCTGTTACTAAAAATATAACATATGGTAAAATCACTTCAAATTACTTAAAAACTCAAATACTATAACAGAAAGGAAAAATCTGATGGATCTTAGGCTCTTCAAATCAAAAGTTCTACAAAAGTCTCTATTAGGTCGAAGTTGTCAGTTGACCCCTTTTAGGGGCTATGCCTCTTAAAAGTCAAAATTCACGTTTTTTAATGTGTTTGCCTTTTAGAATGAAAACTATTGCAAATAGAGAAAAGCTGTTGCTTGCTAAAATGTTCAGCTCAAGAAGCTCTACAAAAGTCTCTATGGACCGTAGTTGAGAGATGACCCCTTTTAGGGGTTTTGACCCTTATTTAAGTTCAAAAATCATGTTTTTGCTTAATGTATGAAAACTATTGCAGATAGAGAAAAACTGTTGCTTGCTTACATGTTCAGCTCATTAAACTCTACTAAAGTCTCCATTAAACCGCAGCCGTCAGATGACCCCTTTAAGGGGCTATTGTCCTTAAAAGGTAAAAAATTGTTTTTTGCTTATAGAATGGGAACAAGTTTAAAAAGCTTCTTATCTGAAACTGGTTAACCAATGGAAACAAACTACTACCAATATTGTTTCGATGATCCTCTATAAAGTTTATGTTTTTTTATGCCAATCGGAAATTCAAAATGGCCGCCACTGCAGGATAGAGTTTAACATAGGACCCTATGGGAAAAAAGTTTTAAAAGGCCTCTCCTCTGAAACCGGGGTAACAATGAATATAAAAATATTTATCTGATGCTCCTCTATCAATTTTATTTTATGCCAATAAGACAGTAAAAATGGCCACCATTACCATTACAGACTAAGTTTAACAGAGGACTATAGGAATAATTTTCAAATGCCATATTTTCTGAAACTGCAAAGCTGATTCAAGCCATATTGTATGTGAATGTTTATTGGTGGTTCTTTTAAAAGTTTATGCTTGCTTATTTGATCGAAAGTTCATGTTGGCTGCAATTGTAGGTTAATTTAACATAGATAACGGATTTGTAATCCGAAATAACGGATTAGTAAACCGAGATCTCGGATTGGTAATCCGAGATCTTGGATTGGTAATCCGAGATAACGAATTAGTAAACCGAGATCTCGGATTGGTAATCCGAGATAACGGATTAGTAAACCGAGATCTCGGATTGGTAAACCGAGATCTCGGATTGGTAATCCGAGATAACGGATTAGTAAACCGAGATAACGGATTGGTAATCCGAGATAACGAATTAGTAAACCGAGATCTCGGATTGGTAATCCGAGATCTCGGATTGGTAATCCGAGATAACGGATTAGTAAACCGAGATAACGGATTGGTAATCCGAGATAACGGATTAGTAAACTGAGATAACGGGATTAGTAAAACGAGATCTCGGATTGGTAAACCGAGATCTCGAATTGGTTATCCGAGATAATGGATTTTTACACTGAGATAACGGATTAGTAAACCGAGATCTCGGATTAGTAATCCGAGATAACGGATTAGAGATCTCGGATTGGTAATTCGAGTTTTCGGATTGGTAAACAGAGATAACGGATTAGTAATCCGAGATAACGGATTAGTAAATCGAGATCTCGGATTGGTAAACCTAGATAACTGATTAGTAAACCGAGATCTCGGATTAGTAATCCGAGATAACGGATAAGTAAACCGAGATCTCGGATTGGTAATCCGAGATCTCGATTGGTAATCCGAGATCTCCTATTGGTAAACTGAGATAACGGATTAGAGATCTCGGATTGGTAATTCGAGATTTCGGATTGGTAAACAGAGATAACGGATTAGTAATCCGAGATAACGGATTAGTAAATCGAGATCTCGGATTGGTAAACCTAGATAACTGATTAGTAAACCGAGATCTCGGATTAGTAATCCGAGATAACGGATAAGTAAACCGAGATCTCGGATTGGTAATCCGAGATCTCGATTGGTAATCCGAGATCTCGGATTGGTAAACTGAGATAACGGATTAGTAATCCGAGATCTCGGATTAAATTTTTTTTTGCATGTCCCTTTGTGGCTTCCGTACACTTTCGATATAATAGTATCGTTTTCTTGAGATAACGATACACTTGCTTTATCGAGATCACGATATGACAATATCGTTTTCTCGAGATAACAATATCTTAATATCGAGATCACGATATAACAATATCGTTTTCTCGAGATAACGATACATTGTTTTATCGAGATCTCAATATAACAATTTCGTTTTCTCGAGATAACGATAGACTGTTTTATCGAGATCTCGATATAACAATTTTGTTTTATCGAGATAACGTATTTAAAAAAGTTCTTCTTATTTTTCATGTCCACTAACGGCTTCCGTACCCTACATTCACACTGACACACATAAATTATGAATTAAATCGGAACTTGACGTCATTGTCTTTTGACGTAATGATAGCGTAACTTGAGGCGCCAAAATACCGAAAGTAGGAAAAAAATGTAAAACAAAATAAAAACTCTTTAAACTCGCTAGTCTGTGGTGCTCGACTTCTGCATAAAAACGTATAATGTTTTGTGAGCAACTCTGATGACGTTGCCCATTTTGCTTATTTCTGACTGCAGAAGAACCAATTATAACTAATATACAAAACTTAACAATAAAGGATTAATAGTATCTGATTTTTCTGAGCAATGCATATATAGGTTTAAACCAAGCATGTAAGTTGATTATCCGCAAAATTCGACTAAACCTATAATATGTACGGATAGTTTGAAATCAACGATCCTGTGACTAAACCAAAAACAAACATAGCGACTATCTGCGAAAATGATTATAATAATCATAGTTCATATTACATGTATATTTTGGGACTATACTTGGAGGATTCCCAGAGATCTAACCACAGAGCTTTCCAATGCGTCCCCAGGTTAGGAAGGCTCCCTCTTTTGGGGTAGGCTGGGGGGTTGTAATGTTATAATAGGGAAAGCCTGAACATGGACTGTAGTTGGTAGCGTGTTTGGAAATAAAACGCTCTTTGCACGACCCCTTTTGTAGAAAATAGTAGGCTCACTGTAGCCCTACAAAAGGTTAAATTCTGCTCCCTACCCATTTCTCCATACTTTTACAGTAACAGTCGAAAATTTCCAATGCCCTATCACTGTTTCCAATGTATTTATTGTTATCGATATTTGAAGTTGGAAAAAATTTTGAATGAATAAAATGTACCGAAAATAGATACAATGTATACTGAGTTCCAATGAAAACGCAACACTATGTTTGGAATATTTTTGATGTGTGTAAAAGTTTAATAAATTTGCAAAGGTAGATGTGTTTTAAAATCATTAACTAACAAATCGATACATTAATGGTCCACTGATTTTTTAAACTTTCTCTCCTACAGTAACCACGTACAAATGCGCGAAATTGCCATGTAGAAATGCATGAATAACCTCAAAAGAAGTCCATTTGTTAACCTTTACTTACGGCTACAAAAATCCTATCTAAAGTTTTCAAGGTTTACTCTATACAAATGTGATAATGCCAAAGCTTTCGGACACTAAGCGACAGGAGGTTTTTTTGGGCATGATCCAAGGAAGGATGTCTCGACGTAAAATCTCTAGTCGGATGCATTGTTCACCGTCGACAATTACTCGTTTGGCCCAACGACATCAGCCGAGGGGTTCAGTAAGCGACAGGCCACGCCCAGGAAGACAACGACCCTCAGCAAGACCGTTAGATTCGCCTTCAGCATTTACGAGATCGATTCCGAACCGCTATACATACGTCACGTGAGGCGATTGGAACGCACAGAAGGCCAATTGGATCTAATACAGTTAGATGTCGACTACGCCAAAATGGACTCGGAGCAAGACGACCTCTCCAAAGAAACATGCTCACCCCTCAGAGGCGTCGAAACCGACTTGAATGGACACGAGCGCGTCAACGATGGGCACATAGACAATGGGCGTCTGTGTTGTGGTCCGATGAATCCCGTTATCACTTGAGACACAGTGACGGACGAACACGTGTTTGGAGGCGTCGAGGTGAACGATACGCTGAACAATGTGTTCAATAAAGAGAGGCTTTAAATCATTTGATAGAAAGGCAAAGTGCCCCAGAAAGATCCGCCGATCTTGAACAAGTAACAAACACACTATATCGCATGAAACTTTAATAGTACAAAGTTAACATTTATTTGGCTAGTAAACTGAAAACCATTTTATCTCTCCAGAGCAGCAGTTAAGTATAATATACATTGTATTGAAATATTACTGTGCTTGGGGGTTCGGTGTCTTCGTATAGAGAAAACAGAACCTTTTGGGCAATACACTTATATACTTAATGATGTATAATCACCTCCTTAGCAAAGACTTTTTTCAAGTGTGGTACGATTGTAATTTTGTAGTGCGATTTTCAAAATGCGTGCTACAGTCTCTGGAACCCATAAATTAACGATTGTATCGTTCGTACATCGTGTATTAATAGTTTGTACAATGTTCGTGTATCATTCGTACATTGTGCGTAAATCGTTTTTGTATAGTGTATTATAAAATAATACGCAAAATTTGGCCCTAATAAGCTAAAATCGGCATGATCAATATCTTGATTAATAAATTATTATAAAAAAGGCTACCCG
Organism: Limnoperna fortunei; assembly: GCA_944474755.1. Lineage (NCBI taxonomy): Eukaryota > Metazoa > Mollusca > Bivalvia > Mytilida > Modiolidae > Limnoperna > Limnoperna fortunei. The sequence goes on from OX104113.1 coordinate 40,170,195, forward strand.
GTTAATAACTTTTTTCGTTCGGCCCACAGGGCAATACAGAAAGTCATATTGTCCGTTTACGATCTCGCCTCCGGTCTTCCGAATCAGTAAGCTAGTTCTCGGTGACTATAGACAGACTGTCATGGCATTTCTTGTAGTGAAATGGATAGTTTATTGGCAAGGGCCTGGTTAAGCTTACTAAAGAAGGACTAGAGTGAATATAAACCAGGTACGATAAATAGTATTTACAACAGTATTTGACAGGTACGGCTATCCTTACATTGTTTGCCAGATACCCAACTTTCTTTATTTTTTTCCTCCGTGACACAAATGTCATTTTTCTTTGCTATTTGAAATGTGAGTGTGTTGATATTTAGTATGTTGATGATTTGACATAATTGGTTGTATGTTATAGTGTATTTATTCGTTCTGTGCTCTTTTTAGACTTGGTAATCATTCGCATTGTTCATACAAGCCAGCTATACATACTGTTTGGTTTATTTAATAAACATGTTACAAACTGACTAATTCTTTATTGGACTTGACAATGTATTAAATCTCTGTCGGCTGTATTGGCCCTCGACCCTATGGTCTCGGGACCAATACAGCCAATTTCTCAATCAATACCTGGCCAAAACAGATTAATCTAGTTAGTAACAACGCTACAGTGTGGTTTTCTCCTGCATGCATTGTATGGTTTATCATTTATTCCATCGTATATCGGTTTATTCTATCGTATATCGTTATACGCTTTCCGTTTTCATTTGCGTACACTTCATGATACATCGTTCGTACAACGTTTTACAAATGAAATTTAAAATTATGTAACAACTTTCTGAATGTCACAGGTTGAAAATAATAAATTGAAGTAATCGTAAAAGTAAACGTAAAAGGTTATTAAATATAAAACAAAAGTACAAATAAACTACTGTGGCAATCTGTATATACATTGTTTTAAACTGACGAATATAATTACTCCATCCCTTGAAAGGTAATTAAGTCGCCCAAAAGACAGTTTTCCGCGACTTATTGTTGTTGTCTGGTTTCTTATCATTATTAAGTCACCGACCACGAAGTGTCGCAGGAGTTATTGCTTGTGTCTAGTTTCTTGTTATTATTATGTTCCCGACAACGATGTGTCGGATGACATGTTCTATTTGCCAAGTTTCGTATTATTATGCCTCCCAAACTGAGTTTGTGTAGACATATTGTTTTTGCGTTGTTTGATCTTATTATATTTTTCTTCCAATAATTTTGTCCGACCATTTTCTCAGCGACCGTACATTAGATCGATTTGAAACTTCAAAAAACATGAAATAATGCATGCTAATTTAAAATTTGAAATAAGCGGCCATTTTGATAATGAAAAAAAATTTCTTAAAATCCAAAAGTTCATGGATTTTATTGAAAATTATTATGAACTATATGAAGTATGTGAAATCGTACCATATGATGCACATGTTGGATTTCCATCATGTCCATTTTGAATCCAAGATGGCCGCCGAAAATTAAAAATGCCCCAATTTGCACGAACGGATTTAAGCTAAAATAATATGTTGCGAATGATGTTAGTCATAAAAATTTGAATTTGAAGATGGAGGTCATCTTAAAAGCCGCTCCATTTTGAAATTGAACAAAAATCCTTAAAAATCAAAGTGTATGGATTTAAATGAAAGTTGGTATATAAGTGGAGTATGTTATACCGCACCATATGAGGCACATGTTGACTTTCTATGGCGGTCATTTTGAACATGGCCTTCAACATATTCGAATTGGTCCGATTTATTTTGCACGAGACCTTGTTTTTCAGGTAGATTATGATGTTGCGAATGGATTTAGTCATACAAAATTAGAATTCAATCATAGTGGCTATCTGAAAATGAGAATTTGATATTATGCCTACGATTTTAAAATGGCGGCAATTTTGAAAATGAAAAAAATATAAATTTATAAGTTAATGGATTTTTAATGAAAATTGGTATATACATGTACGTAGCATATGATATGCAGAACACTGACATACATGTTAAATTTCTATGGCGACCATTTTGTATTAACGATGGCCACCAAAATTGCAAAATGCTCCGATTTGCACGAAACTTGCTTTTCTGGTAGATAAAGATGTTGCTAATGGATGTCTGAACTGGAGGGTCCACGGGGGTCGTTTGGGAGCCATTCACGATCCATGTGATTATAATCATGTTTAATGTTTTTCCATCTTTCTAATAATTGGGTTTGTCCGGCATTTTTTGTAGAACGAGTCGAGAGATCCTCATGAAACTTTGCACAAATCTAGATGCCATGTCTAGTTGTGCACAGCGGTTTAAGATTTTTGAAAATGGCCGCCGTTGAAAAAAGAGCAGTTCTCAGACCTCGGGATGGTTGAAATAAATTTGACGCAAACGCCACCATTTTGTAAATAAATCCGTTTCCCCACAACTTTGTCCAAATTCAACGAAATTTGATAAGTAGGTATATTTTAATGCACAAGCTAAGACTGTCATGTGACCGACTAAGCTTGTAGACGGGAGGGGAATTTTTGTGACTTGCTTGCAATCACAATCAGCACTAGTTCTTCTTCTTTCAACAAGAAACTTTGTGAGTGTATTGGGACTACTGAAGTTGTGCAATCAACTTAAAAATTTTTCTAAAGGGCCGCCGTTTTTAAAATAGTTGCCGCTAAAATTAAAAATACATTCTTCAGATCTCTAGGGGCGATTTCAATGGAAATTGGTAAACTGATACGGTTGACTATCCTGAACATTTTGGCGGAAAACCATTGATGCGAATGCTGCCATTTTGTAAAAGGTTGTCATTTTACCACCCTCCCCCTCCCATTGCCAACTTTGTCTGATTTCAACGATTTTTTTATCAAGACCTATTTTAATGTACCGATTTCAATGAAATACGTTCCATGAAGATTTTGGGATTTTTGGCCGATTTGTGCTGGCATTTCAACACAGTATTACTAGGTTTTTTTTATTCGATTTTCAAGCGTTGACCTCAACACACACATGTAGATCAATCATATATCTAAAGAAATCTAGCCCGTTTATTGAAGGTAAACCTGGCATACATAATGTAATGATACTTGGAAGGAAAGACTTACAGTCTAAAAGTGTTGTTCATTTGCATTCCAGATGTTAAGGAAATTTGTTTTCGTTTTCAATTTCCCAAAACCTTACATTACGTTCTGTCCTGCATAGATGGCGTTTATTGACATTTGGAACCCTTCAGGCACATGGCTCACGGAACCTTACTACCTTTAAAATGGGATTATGAATAAATTTAGTTTGATAAATTATATATAGCGTGCACCAAACATTTGATTTCAGCGGTTTAACTCTTTAACATGTCTTTTGATTTCGCCAAAAAAGTTTAATATGGCAAAAAAAAAAAACAAAAAAACAACGGGTACAAAGAAGCCACTAAACTCTTAATGAAGAAGCTCCGAATGTGATTGACATGCATGTTGGGTTTATACATGTTATATTCTAATTGCTCTTTTCGTTGCTAATTGCATAATTTTTCAGTTGAATTAATTTCATTTCTACAATTTTTAAGATACGCCTCTGAGTTTAAAAGGTCAATCGCAACTTCGCATAGCACAACAATAAGTCAACGGTTATCGCGTATTCAGACGTCTTAGAGCTACAGGAAAAATAGCTGATCGTTTCAAGAGCAGACTTCAGCATGTTATATCAGACGTCAAAATTGCCGCATGCATTTTGTCTATCGCTGTAGCCGATTTCAGACAGCCACGGCAACAGCCAGAGATGTTCCCTATCATATGTACATGCACGATCAGAAATCGTTTGTGGAGTTGCAGGTGATGTCACGACGTGCGTTTAATGACCCGCAACTTACATCACGACGTCGACAACGCAAATAAATTGGTTGCATACTTCAATTTAAACTAAAGTCATCTTTTCTATTGTCTTTGTACCCCAATCAAACATTTATAGGATGACCATAGGAAAGCGTGAACATGTCCCGTACAACATTTAATTAGTCTATTGCCACTTCTTCAAGATTTGAATAACATCCCACAAAGACCTATATACCACTACTAGGTATGACTAGTTGGTGTTGGACACACACGGCGAAGCTCCCCCCTCCCCCCCCCCAAAAAAAAAATTAAAATAAATCAGGATATAGTATTCTTACTTCTGCATTTTTGGTTTTGGACCATTTATGGCAATTTGAACAGAAATGAGAAAAGTAATCAAATTCTTTAATCTAATTCAAATTTAATCTTTCACTTGCTCTAGCCCTTTTGGCTATGGTCGCTGCGTTAAATAATCGCCCGTAAAATGAACAAAAAATGTGCGTCATTATACTATCGAATAATTTTCAGTCCGTAAAGCTGACCATCTAACTAGTTATTTTTATGATTTTGTGCAAGGCAATTAAAACCAGTATGATCGTTTTTATTGTCCCTTAGCGGTTACGAAATAAGGGTCAACATTGAATAGATTTGTCATCAAGTTGCAGAAGAATCTTGCAATAAATCGCAGATGGACATAGGAGAACTGCCTTTAAGACATTAAGTACATTCGCTACAAGCACATCAACATTTTTATTTATTTGCTATCTTAGACCATCGAAAAATATTCTTTTCTGATTAAATACATTTTTTGTTTTGTGTTTAAAATATAGGCAAGGCTATTTTAAGAATTTGAGGTTTTCTTCATTTTACAGATATTAAAGTAGTGCATATCTACATAAAATTTAATTAAAATAAAAAAATTTAAAAAGTATAAAAAATAAAAAAATAATTTCTATATAATAAAGAAGGCACAAAATATGGATTCTTTCATTAAATATTTAAAACTATTGGCTGTAAAAACTAAAAATACAAGTTAAATTTCCATCTTTACAGAATAAAATCAAAATTGACCAAAGACCGAATATCATACACTTGAACTGTAGTACATTAAAAAGAAAATGAGATTTTTAAAAATGTGTATGATTTGATATTTTTTTAAATATTGAGTTATATTAAAGTAAATGTTATTAAAGATTGTATATAAAGTTTAGTAGAAACAATAGCAAATTACGGCTGTTTTTATTATTTCTGTTTATTATCAACAGTAATTTGACGTGAGGAATTTTTTTAAATTTGAGTTAACTGAAATATTTTTGGGCGACTGTTTTTAAATTTTATTTATTGTAGAAATATGCATAAAATTCACAACAGTAATGCTTTTCAGCTAAAAAAAATTGTGTACCGAGCCATATTAAGTCTTGATATAAACCTATATTGTCTATTTATTCCTGAATATCGATTCATTGAATCTGTGTAATTTTAATTACATGAATAACCCCAAATCTCATATGCGAACATAAGATGAATGTTATTTTGAAGTTTGTAATACACGTTATTGTCTACAGAAGTACATATTTATTTCTGCTTATTTTAAACACCCCCCCCCCCCCCCGTTTTTAGAATCACGTAAATAGTATATTTTAAATCGGATATGATAAACTATATTTATGTCCACAAAACACAATAGTCAATATTTTTAAGAAACAAAACAATAGCTAATACAGCAAAAGTAAAATCACATAAATTTAATTGTCAATAGTTATCACAAATCTGATGAAGGCAATAGTTAGGTAATTGTTTTATAAGAGTAACAGACCACCAGACAGTATCTATCAATTTAATTGTTTAAATGACCTGTGTCGGACACATCATTAGAAAAGTTGGTTTTGTGTACCACCTGGTCATCTTCGGATCTTTCTGCCGCAGTCAAAATAAATAATGTCATGCCTTAATTTTATGTGTTTGCGAGTTCAGTGAAAGTTGAGGTACCTTGGTATGAAAATATAATGAAAGTGAAAGGACGTGTATTTATAATTATTATATTGGAAATATGTATATAATAAATATGTCTATAGGAACATTCGTGTTTATGAAATTAAGAAACAAATAGCTACCCTATGACACAAAAAATGCCACAAATTTCCCACGAAAGAATGCATCATGGATTGTTAAAGTTTACTTTCTGTGGCTGTACAGATAAATTCTATAATTTAAGAGATTATACACTTATAGTTTTTTCTGTGCATTTTTGAGTTTCGTTGTGCTGTCTTATAAACGTCAATTTGAATGAAGACATTTGTGTTTGATCCATCTCTGTATATAAAGGGTTTTTTAAACGTAATAAGTGCACTGTTTAAGAAGGAACTAGGAAACAAGAATTTTCAAAATAATGCACAATAAAGGAGTAGGTGAACGATGACAGTGGCCAAATGCTAGTTATTTAATCAAGGAATTCTAAGTAAATGCTATAAAAGCGTCTGACCCAATGTGTCCAGTCCGTCAACGACAGTTGTTTTCCAAAATTCCAAAATGAGAGATAAAGCAACATTTCATCCGGACAAATTTCTGATGACTTGGCAGAGAAGGGAAACAAATTTGTCGTATTTTTACAGATCAATATCGAAGGTATCTGTTTTGACGCATACGCCTGTATATTTATACTTTGATTTATGATATCTCATATATAAATTGCAGTTTGACACTTGGGAAATGTACAGTTTATTTATGTAATAGTAACTTGTGTGTAGGGCGAAAGGCGAGGGCTGTAACCAGATTAAATAGTCCGTATCAGGTCCTTCAGAAGTCGGTAATTCTGATATTTTACTTTTATTTCATTGAACAAATTAGAACACAAATACGTTTAATAGTTTACAAAATAAACTTTTCAATATATGTACATGCATGGTTTGTGGCACATGGAAATTCGAATCAGCTCTTTGATCAGGCTGTATCACCGTTACAGCCAGGCTGTATCAAAAGATTGGATACAGTCCGTTTGCTGATACGTCCCGGCTGAATCTTTTATTCCAAAGCACATCAACTGTTGCTTACAATGCAGACTGCAAATTATCCAACTGAATGGTTTGTTACATCCATTGATATGATACTGATGAAATAATTATGTAATAGTAACTTGTATGTAGGACCATATCCAGAATTACAGACTGATGAAGGACCAGATACGGACTGTTTATCCGTTACAGCCTGAGCCAAAGGCGAGGGCTGTAACAAGATAACGGTCCGTGTCTGGTCGTCCATTAGATGTCCGTAATTCTGATACGGACTACACACAAGTTACGATTACTTTTATTTCATTGAACACATAAGAAAACAAACAGGATTAATAGTTGACAAAACAAAATTAACTTTCAATATATGTAAATGCATTTGTTTTGCGATATATGGAAATTCGAGTCTTTTTGATCAGGCTGTATCACCGTTACAGCCTGGGCTGTATCAAACTCCAGGCTGTAACGAAGACTAGATACAGCCGTTTGTCAGAAATCTGATAATTTAAGTTAATGGCGGATTGAATGGATTTTCAGAATTCTGAAAAAAAATATTCGGTTTTGCTAACTCGTTTACTGTGAGAGTTTGTTATCAGAATTCTGATAATTTAACTTAATGTCTGATTTTATTGATTGGCAGTGTATGCCTACGTCATCGGAATTCTGATAAAATTCGGTATAGCTAACTTACCTACTGTGATCGTTGACATCTTTTTATCAGAATTCTGATAATTAAAGTCTATGTTATTTTTCTGCTATTATGAGGCTCTTGTACTTCCAGAAATCAGTAAGCAAAATTATATTCTCCACATCATCGTTAAGAACAGAAACCTCTTTATCAGAATTCTGATAAGCGTTAGGATAGGACTTCTGTTAGGCACTTGTTAGAATTATGCTACTTTGTTAACATTAAATATAAGAAATCAATTCGAACTGCAAAATGTGTTAGAATGCATTATCAGAATTCTGATAAAAAAATACATTTTAAAAATATTGCTGCAAGTTGTTTAGAGTTTTGGTTGAACTTTGAATAATTAAACGAGAATAGTCTACGAAATTGGGGATTTGATCACATGGAAAATAATCAAAAGCAAATGGACACTGTTTGCCACTAGTTTCTTTTCAGCAATATGATTGGTTGATATTTCTAAGAGGATGTCATGAATTCTTACAGCCTTTAGGTTTTCTGACTAAATATATCAGGATTTCATGAATATATGTGAACACTGAAACCCTGACTTGTGGGGATAGAAAAAAACAAGTGTATTTACATGCTAATGCTCACTAGTGATACCCCCTTTCACAAATAGTATTCCATAAAGAGGAAGCTGATGACCACTAAGCATAAAATCACTATACACCATATGGCACTATAGGATAAAGCAATATGCAAAATATCAGACTTCTGCATGCTATAGCCCCTGGAAAACTGACAGAAATTTAGGCAAGATTCTAAATCAAAAAGGCAATCCAAAAAATAACTATTTTAAGATGCAGAAAAATGTAATTTTCACAAAATTTAAAAATAAAAATACTATGTTTTCAACATTAAATAAAGTTGCATGTTTAGTCTTATTGTTGGCAGGATGTGCTAGACTTCAATCTTAATTGACAAAGATTAAAAGCTCCGGCTTCCTCCCTCAATAAAATCAAGGTGCCCCATTATAAGCTGAAAATTTCCTGAAAGTTGCATTAAACACCATTCAAACAAACAAAAAATTAGGATTGCATGAGGCAACATATATATTGATGCATGAACATAAACTATTGTAAATGGCAATAATAGAATGCCTAGTAGAGCTGTTCAAGCTTAATACAGTACACTGAATCATGTAATTAATTAGAACAAATAATCGTACCCTCCCTTTTTTTTGGCGCTGTTTAAGATTGCTCATTATGGATACTTGATGATTTTTATTGTGGTTTTTAATAAGCCTCTGTGCTTTGTGTATTAATTGACATTAGTGAATCTGTTTAATTATGTTTACTAAATGAAAAACATCCAGAAACCAGAAACTCAATAAGGTGTGGCATCTTGGGAAGGTATATGTCAATTACTGGATTCTTACTATGGAATGGTTGTTACAGTATGCAAATTAGCACGATTTATACAAAAATTAGGTCACATTATCCATATACGGGAAAATGATCAACATAGCATTATCCACGGGCATCTTCAAAGACAAAAACATAAATTTATTCCATAAAGAGTGTTTCCCTTTAGTTTCACAATGTCTGAAGCTTTACTATGTAAAGAAGATGAAATTTATATATGAATTTTTTAAAACCTTGCAAAAAATTATACACATTTTGTAGTTTCTACCATTCCCCATTTTATAGCTTTTAATGTGTTCCTTACATTTTGTATGAGAAGTGGCAGAAATTATGTCCCATTTCAAGGAAAATAAAAACATTGGGAATAAGAAAAATGAACTCTTATAATATAAACAATTGATCACTTTACAAAGTTAAACCCTGCCATGTGTTTTTATGTGACTAATACAAGTCAAAAGTTTATACCCTCATTTTTGTCCTTTCTGTTTTGGTTCATCTCCCTTATAAATATATATATAAAAGCACTTTTCAGACAAATAAAATACTTTATAATCCTATGTCATGCACATTGCTATTTATAGAAAATAATGGAAATTCATCTCAATCACCACTTAAAAACAGGGCATTTATTGGACATTGAATGATACCTGGCCACGTTGAACTCTTTTTAATATACATGAACAAATTTAATTTAATGACAAATAAGCCGATAGGAACAGCTGACCATAGCAACCCATCTCAGAAGACAATTTGTACCTTGACCTTGGACCTATAAAACAGACCTTACTTAAAACCAACACATGGAATTATGCTAAAAATTGAACTTTATCTTAATTTTACAGTACTCAACAGCTCTGCAATGTTACAACAAAATTTGTTGAAGTGTTTTCTAGTTATCATTCAGTAAATTTCAACTGTTGACAAAATAAATTGAATTGGCCTGTCAAAAACTACATTCTTACTCACTTCCTGTTACACTTAGTGTTGTGCTTGTACTCTGACCAGTTCCTGCACTGTTTGAAGCAAAACATGTATATTGTCCAGCATCACTTTGGTCATCATTGAAAATGGTCAGAGATGGTGTGGTGGGTGTGCTACCACTATATTTGTTGGTGTTGGTAGTGGAGGTGATGGTTGTTATGGTTCCACCAACATTTCTCTGCCAATAAACATTCGTTATAGGGAGACTGGAGGAAACAGTACACACTAAAGTCACCGAGCTGCCAGTAGTTAATGAATATGATGGCTGCTGAATCTGTACAGTTGGTGGATCTAAATTTAAAGCTTCTATTTATGAATGAAATGTTAATTGTTTATTGTTTCAAATATTTTACATCAAAACAACAATCAACACAAAAAGTTGGGTTCAATTTATTAAAATGAACTATTCTTGTTCACTGAATAAATAGGCTGTTTGTACAAGACATTCTTGCAGTGTTACTACTTCTACAAAGATTTGGGCATATACAGACCTGTTGTACTTCTTTGATTATGTGAATAATGCTTCAAGCCACATACAGCAATTTCAGCTACATTAAGGCATCCAGTTTTTATTGGGGGGGGACCAAAGTGGCGGATAAAACCCCCAAGGACAGCATGAAATCTATCAATCATTGCCAATTAAAATTGGAATTGATACACCTTGCCTGTTGTGATGCTATAGTGTTGACAGACCACATGATCAAAAGGCGATAACTATAGCTACCTTAACCAATCTCTCACCGAGTCCCAAGATGTTGTAATGTATGTTTTGAACAAAGACATTTCTTATTTATTTAAAGGCTCTCAAGTGCCTATAGTCCTCAGGCAATACAAATAATGTCTTTTTAAGGTTACATGCTATGAAAAAAATAATGTAGGTAGGTAAGCATTTTCATTTTATTTTATAGTTTAATCTTTATTTTTCATTTTTTGTACAATAAGAAGAAGAATGTTTTTTGTCATTAGTACACAAGTTGAAAGAATTATAAATGAAGTGGAACTACATAAGAACTGGAGCTAGGACATGAATTTATTGCCAAACATGTGTATTTTGTAAAATACACTTTTACAAATATTTGGAAAGACTGAAATTTCATTTTTGAAAGTGACTGCCTAAATACTCATTTTCATTATGTTAAAATCTTTGCAGTAGTCAATTCAACATGAGCAGCATAATATTTTTGCAATCTCTGGCATCCATTCCAGAAATATTCCATATTTAATTTCTTTGAACTGGTTTCTGCCGATATTTTTCCAATACACCTTTGGTACAAAGTAAACAAAGATAGGAACCAGTTTACATTGATTATTCCCCTTTATTAAAAAAAATATGTACGAAGATGCTGCGAACAAAACAAGATGATTTCTTACCAAAAAATGTTGTAAATTGGTCTGTCATTACTGCAAGCTTATAAAACAAAAGAATCAAATGACAAATCCAAAAAATCTTTGCTTTTAAACAAGGCAACATGGGACCACATGATATGCAATTTCTTCAAAAAGTGTAGCCCTCCAATTCAATCCCTGCAAATTGGGAGAGCCAGTGAAGTAAGGGTTTCTTATAAAAAATGGATGTCAGAACCCTGCTTTCGATAAAGATCGTAATAATTTATATTTTAACTTTCTACTTAATATATATCAACAAAATGACCTAGGAACGCATCAAAATAGATTGGCACAAAAAACTTGTAATTGGTTTATGAGAAGAAGATTTGTGTAATTCAACCAAACAGAATGCAATAATGGCCCTGGCTTCCATGCTGAATTTCTAATAAAAGGTAAAGGTAAAGATAATAATATAACTATCCATGCTTCATTTCTGCACAGTTTGATTGCATTGTGTGTAACATTTTCGAAAAAGCTGGTTTTACATTTTTTTTCTCACAAGTTCATATTTTAAGATAAGTCTTACAATGCTAGCCATCTTGAATAAGGGATTGGAACAAAACACTCAAAGCTTTGTAAAGGACCATCTAAGGTACATTTCTGCAATATTTCAAACTAAACCTTCACAACAGTTTGTAAGAAGAATATTGAAATTCAGCCAATCAGAACACATTAATGGTCCTGGCAGCCATGTTGAATACTTGATCAGCACGAAATAATCACACTTTGTTAAGAACCACCCAGTACCCATTTCTACCAAGTTTAGTTCAAATTGGCCAAGTGGTTTTTGGAAAAGATAGAAATGTGACAAGTTTACGGCTGATAACAACAGCAATTTCAACGACAAAAATGCACATGATGATTATAGCTCACATTACTCTTTGGGTAAGGTGAGCTAAAAAGGAGTAACATCAGTTCCAAGTTTTTATTTTTGGCAGTAATTATAGTTATGTAGGGAATTAAAATGCACATTGAATCTTTGAAAAACTTTAATGTGAACTTACTTTAATGTGAATTTGTGTCCTAAGTGTTATAGTTTTTTGTCAACTGCATTAAATACATTCAATTATAAGGCTTGTAATTGTAGACATTCTTTTGTTAAACAGCTGTGAGAAATTTTGTTGTTTTGCACATCTCCTTAGGCCAACTGAACTATAATATTTGTTTAATGCTTGATAAACTAACACTTCATAACAAGGCCATAATCAGTGAAAGTTACCCCAGTTACAAAATGTTTGGCTTACCTAGCTATGCACAAGATCTTGAAGTAGACATTATTCTTATAAAGTGTTAATTGACCTTTTGCGAACCCACACAATTCATAAATTACAGTAAAACAAGTAAAACTTGTACACAGGAAATGCTTTATTTTTTTTTTTCATCATTTACATATTGATGTTTAAAGCAATAAATTATAAGTAAAATAGGTCAATATATATGTTTATGTTTTATATCAGTATATTTCAGTGAGGATTCCCTATTACATAAAAGACAGGCTTTTTGAAAGTAATTTTTTTTTGTTTCAAAAACTATGTATCAGTAGTGAGAAAAAATTGCCTAGTTGAAGGATGACCATACATTGAAGAATTGAAAAATATTACGAAAAAGAGTTAAAATTATTTAATTAGACATTGTAGAAATGTCAGCTGAAAGGCAGAGAAACAATATAATGAAACAAATATAGCAATTTAATAGGGGAAAATTTATAAAAATCCCTAGACCAAGTAATAAAGACTGAAAACAGCAGGACTTAATCCACTGTGGTTAGTGGTTTGAAAAAGTGTTAAAATTATTGAATTAGACATTGTAGAAATGTCAGCTGAAAGACAGAGAAAGGAAACAATATTAATGAAACAAATATAGCAATTTAATAGGGGAAAATTTATATAAATCCCAAGACCAAGTAATAAAGACTGAAAACAGCATGACTTAATCCACTGTGGTTAGTGGACTGGTATAATAAACACAAGATCACTTTAAATGGTTCAACCCACATGTTTTATGTGCATAATTCAAGCCAATAGATTAGATTATACCTTTCATTTTTGTCTTTTGTTATTTGTTATTACCTAATTTTTGTATTATGATTTGTTGGTGTCTTAGTATTTAATTGAAATGTGAATGATTATATTATATACAGAATGAACAGCTGTGCTATGAGTGCATAATATGCCCATATGAAGATAAGGATAAGAGCAATACACTTTATGGATGCATTAATTCTATCTGCACTGATGAGACTTTATTGCATCTATCACTATCAACAATGGCTCAAAATTTTAAAGAAATTGATTAAAGCTTTCAGGAGTTACAGTCTGAAAGCTAAAATATCCCCCTTTTTTACAAACAATGTCCGATAACTCTTTAACAAAAAATCTGAATTTTACCAAAAACAAAAGGAAGCTTACATCTATCAAAGTAAACAGTTCTTTTTTTTTCACAAAATTCCATATGCACGGTGAATATCAACATGTGAAAAGTGTACAGATGAATGAGCCAATAAAACTAAGTCTAAAAAATGTCCAATTCATTTTTACAATGAAAATTAGAAGTTAAATCAAGTTCAATAATGTGATAGCGCTGTTTGGAATGCTTTTAATTTTATGACAGCATTATGTCTAAACTTACCAGTTAACCAGTGCTTAAGTGCAATTTGACTGGGTTTTAGACTAAAATTAACATTCTAAGCAGTAACGAAGCATGTAGTCTACAAGGTTTTATCAGAAAAAAATATACTTTCTAATAGTTGTTTGTTAACCCAATCTACATTGCACACTAGTATGTTGTGGTTACAGAAATGAAAATATTTTGTGCAACAGACATAAAATAAACAATAAGTTTGGTGAAACATACAATAACTATAGTGAGTGTTGATGTATTCTGAAGAGGGTTTTTTGCGTGAAACATGAAAACTGCTTACCATGTATGGTTCAGCTTATGCTCCTTTTGTAGATCAAGAAGGGTACTTTTTGAAATCAATAATTATTTCCTCGCGATATTCAGCATTTCGAAATATGGCAGTTTTTTTAATTTTGAAAGGACGATTTTCCATCCATACTAAATTGACTTTAATTAGAATGGAAGTGTTCTTTAGGAATAATCGATTGTTGTCTACTCGAAATCCTTCGGGTGATGTCATCTGCAGTTAAGGTGGGAAAAGTCTGTCCGAATATTACTGAACGTCACGAAAGCAGACTAACATTTGTAAACATCGTAAGGTCCCTTTAGAAACAAAAATGGCTGACTTTTTATGTAAAATTCCCATAGCAAAAGTTAAGGACGATTTGTAACAACTAAACAATTCAACATATTATAAAACATGGACAGGTTATCGTATCTACATTTTTTTTACTGAATTTCCGTAATAAAAAGGTAAAATAAAGAATAATACAAAAATGCAAGCAAAAAATTTTTCTACGGGGGTTTGGCATTTAGTATAAACAATCTACAAATGTTACAGAAAACTATTTTTGAACATAAATACTTACTTCCTGTTACAGTAAGTGTTGTGGTTGCACTCTGTCCAGTTCCAACACTGTTTGAGGCAAAACATGTGTACTGTCCAGCATCACTTTGGTCATCATTAAAAATGGTCAGAGATGGTGTGGTTGGTGTACTACCACTATATTTGTTAGTATTGGTAGTGGAGGTGATGGTTGTTATGGTTCCACCAACATTTCTCTGCCAATAAACATTCGTTATAGGGAGACTGGAGGAAACAGTACACACTAAAGTCACAGAGCTGCCAGTAGTTACTGAATATGATGGCTGCTGAATCTGTACAGTTGGTGGATCTAAAATTAAAGGTTTCTTCATATATGGATGAAATGTTAACTATAATTGTTTCAAATTTCGCATCAAGGCAAAATTTCAAAATAAAATGTAGAGATAAATTTAAAAAGCAAATGCACTACTAGTGTTCACTGAATAAATAGACTGTTTGTAAGGTATGTACAAGACATATCTTGCATGATCCTTACTTGGTCAAAGATTTTGGTGTATACAGACTTGCTTACCCCCTTTATGTGTCATTAGTAGTTCTACACCATTATGTCAAGAGTTTTTCATGTTGGTCAGTAGTTTTTTATTTTTTAATTTAAAATTTATTACATTTAGGCAAAACCTCATCCATTCAAGCAGCAATTGATTGAGATAGATAAACAAAATACACAAATTTACAACGATTGTAGTTTTTAATACACAACCTGTAAGAGTATTTTGACAAAGAAATCTGTAGAAACCATGGCATAGATTTCAAAACATACAAAATTACATTACTAGATTATATCTCCTAGAGTTAATATAAGGCACTGAAATCCATCTCAAGTAGATAAATAATAAGTTATGTTAGATATAAGTCTTAAAAGCTTACATTACAAATGTGAAAGGCAAGAGCATGTCAGAATTAAAAACCTATTATTAAACCTTCCAAACACATACATGTGATATCTCATGGCGTGAGACAAAAACTCACGCAATTCTGAAGGTCCAACAAATATTACAAAATTCTAGATTTACAACTTTCAAAGAGCTAAAACTTGCCGAAATTATTATTCATTTCATGAGTGTCAGGTACAGTCCAAGAGGAGACAAATATATCCAATACAGGCTCCACCAAGAACAACAGATAATAATCATAAACATGGTTAAACAATAAGATGAAACAACAAAACAACAAACAAAATCAAAAAATTATAACGCTAATAATAATGCAAAATCAGGGTCGACTAAAAATCTCACACAAAATCATCAAATCTCGCACAAA
The DNA here is from genome assembly GCA_944474755.1 of Limnoperna fortunei. Classification (NCBI taxonomy): domain Eukaryota; kingdom Metazoa; phylum Mollusca; class Bivalvia; order Mytilida; family Modiolidae; genus Limnoperna; species Limnoperna fortunei. The sequence goes on from OX104113.1 coordinate 40,186,198, forward strand.
ATTTAGTCCAGTCTCACACAATGGGCTGAGAGAAATATCAAATGTATGTCCAAACAACAACAATAAACTTTTTGGGTCCCATGTGTTATATAGTTTTGTACATCTCCTTAAGACAACTGAACTATAGTAGTTGTTTACTGCTTGATCAACTAACACTTCATAAAAAGGCCAGAATCAGTGAAAGTTACACTAGTTACAAAATGTTTGGCTTACCTAGCCATGCATGAGATCTTATTTAAGTAGAAGTTATTCTTAAAAATATATATTTTGACCTTTTGTGAACCCACATCATGCATAAATTATTAGTATAATATGATAATACATATGTTTTTGTTTTATGGCAATTATTTCAGTGATAAAATGGCAGAGATTTATTTTGTATAAAAATCCCCAGATATCAACTCTGACCAGTGCCTACACTGTTATAAGCAAAACATGTGTAGTTTCCTGCATCTGTCGATGCAACATTTAAGATAGTCAGTGATGGCACTAATGGGCTACTACTGCTGTATTTTCCTGGGTTGTTATTGTAGTTGATGGTTGTTATGGTACCACTAATATTTCTCTGCTACTTCACCAATGTATTAGTGTTAAAACAGAGAACACATTAAGAGACCAAAGTAATGGATATGTAAGTTATTTGAACAGAAGGCACAGCTAAAACAAAGTTATGAAAAAAAAAAGTTTCTGAAGGTCAGCCCTCAAAGTACCTTTCAATATCAGGTAGCCTCCGTGAATTATTTCATAGCAACTATTTACCAAATACTGTCATCCTACCAAGCTTGGTTACAAAGGAACTGCCCCAATTCAAAAACTTTCATGTAGTCGCTGGACCGTGAAATTGAGGTCAAGGTCAGGTGACTGACTGGCAAGTACTTATCATAAGCTACCACTGGACCAAAATTATGGATCTACGGCTTAGGCTTACAAAGATATGAAGCAAGATGTCCAAGTGTTTATGCTGCAGCTGCCAGATTCCCATACATCAGTCTTGCCTCCAGCGACGGCGAGACAAAAAGTAGCACTGAGAGTAATATATATTATACCTAATTAACAACATCACTAACTATTTGCATCGCAATTGTAACATGAGGTTTTTCTTTAACTGAAGTCAACATGCTTAATTATTAGGCTTGCAATTGTTAACATTCTTGTGAAAAAGGTACAAGAAATTAGGAATTCAAAATACAAACTAGAGGCTCCCAGGAGCCTGTATCACTCACCTGAACCTGAAACCAAACAACCCTTTTTTATCCAGCTTTTCGTTGCTATAAGGAATTGCCCAACTATCAGTCGAAAACTCTCAACTCCCCCCCCCCCCCCCCCTCCTTTTTAATTTTTTTATATTTTAAGCCAACGTAGCTATGTAGGTAGTCAGGTGTCATGATTTGCAAAATTTTGGTAGAGGAAGTCCTAAAGATGATGTGTGCAATGTTTCAAAGCAGTCCTTTCATTGGTTAAAGAGGAGAAGATTTTTTAAAATCAAGTAAAATTGATATAAAAAATTGAAGAGTGTGTGTCCATGGGACACGGATGCCCCCGCTAAATGAAGTCCCAAACAGGAAGTAGTTGTCCGACAGGTCTGAAAGTCGCTTAGGACGTACAACTTGTGATACTGAACCACCCTGCCAAATTTCAAATTGTGCTGATGTACGGTTTCTGAGAAAAGCTTGACGGAAATTTTCATACTCATGTTAACACATTTTCATGTCGGCCCAGTCACAAACAGGAAGTAGTTGTCCGACAGGTCTGAAAGTCGCTTAGGACGTACAACTTGTGATACTGAACCACCCTGCCAAATTTCAAATTGTTCTAATGTACGGTTTCTGAGAAAAGCTTGACGGAAATTTTCATACTCGTGTTAACACATTTTCATATCGGCCCAGTTGCAAACAGGAAGTAGTTGTCCGACAGGTCTGAAAGTCACTTAGGACGTACAAATTGTGATACTGAACCACCCTGCCAAATTTAAAATTGTTCTCATGTACGGTTTCTGAGAAAAGCTTGACGGAAATTTTCATACTCATTTTAACACATTTTCATATCGGCCCAGTCGCAAACAGGAAGTAGTTGTGCGACAGGTCTGAAAGTCGCTTAGGAAATTTGTACATACAGACGGACGTATTTACGTACAAATGAAGTCCCAAACAGGAAGTAGTTGTCCGACAGGTCTGAAATTCGCTTGGGACGTACAACTTGTGATACTGAACCACTCTGCCAAATTTAAAATTGTTCTCATGTACGGTTTCTGAGAAAAGCTTGACGGAAATTTGTTCGGACGTACGTACGTACGTACGGACGGACGGACATGAGTAAAACTTAATGCCCCCCGACATGTCGTCGCGGGGGCATAAAAATGTTCAAGGAGAATAATTCCTAAACGATTCATCAGACAATCTGGACCTTTAAGTCATTTTTGTAGCCCTCATAGAGCAGAACAATTAAGCAATGCTAACTTTTTCTCTAGTTCTAATAATTTTTAAGATTTTGAGGCAAAAATGTCAAAAATAATCAATTTGGACAATTAAAGGGCAATAACTCCTATAAGGAGTCATCATACAACTTCAACCCAATGGAGTGTTTCGTAGAGCTTTTGATGCAGATGAAGGCATGTCTCTTCGGATTTCCTGTATCTGTTACACTTTTTTAAATAAATATAAGCCAAAAACTGTATTTTACCCCCCCCCCCCCCCCCTTCCGTCCTATTTTTAGCCATGGTGGCCATGTTGGTTAATCTGCAGCCATGGTTGGTACAAACTTGGTTGAGGACATTTGAGGGATGATGTGTACAAAGTTTTAAAGCAGTACTTTCAGTTGTTTCAGAGGAGAAGATTTTAAAAAATCAATTAAAAGAGATTAAAAAAAACAGTTCAAGGGGAATAACTCTTAAACGGTTAATCAGACAATCTTGACCCTTAAGTCATTTTTGTAGCCCGCATAGAGCAGAACAATTAAGCAATGCTAACTTTTTCTCTAGTTCAAATTATTTTCAAGATTTTGAGGCAAAAATGGCAAAAATCATCAATTGACAATTAAAGGGCAATAACTCCTACAAGGAGTCATCATGCAACTTTGACCCAATGGAGTGTTTTGTAGAGCTGTAGATGCTGAAGAAGGAAGGTCTGTTCGGTTTTCTTGTATCTGTTATACTTTTAGAACTATAAGCAAAAAACTGTATTTTGACCCCCCTGTTCTATTTTTAGCCATGGTGGCCATGTTAGTTGGTCTGAGGTCATGATTTGGGCAAACTTGGTAGAGGACATTTTACTGATGATGTGTGCAAAGTTTCAAAGCAATCCCTTCAGTGGTTTTGGAGGAGAAGATTTTTGAAGAAAAGTTAACGACGACGACAGACGCCAAGTGATGGCAATAGCTCACATGACCCTTCAGGTCAGGTGAGCTAAAAAGGGTTTCTGAACTTATTTTCGATCTTATCTGGGTGAGGGATTTTACATAAATCTTCAAGGAGATATATTGGTACAAACAGAATTTTATTCTTTTCTTGTAAGCTGTTGATTTATTATTTTGTTTTATAATTTTACTACTGCAGTAGGATATCACACAAATTTGCTACAGTAAAATGTTTTCACATTTGACCAAGGAGCTTGGCCTCTCGTTTCCAACAAACTGACTACTGTTGAAGGAGGTCATATGTACTTTGCAATTAACCAATTACTGAAGCAGGAAATGGCATAGACCTGGTCTTCATATGGACTTTGCTACTGATTGAATTCCCAAAAAATTTTCTAGACATCTGCAAAATTCCCATATTATGGCAAACATAGGCTTCTTGAGAGTTATATAATATTTGTTCTGTAAACATTGCATCAGTAATGCAACATATATGGCCTAATACAAGATTGAGAATAAAAGTATATGGAACGCCATAGCTGTCTCCTGTGGTGGAAAATGTGATATTTTCAGTAGTCTTTACTTTATATTCAGTACTTCTTTCTTCATATTGAGTGGATTTTACATTATGTTTAGTAGATATTTCATTATGTTCAGTAGTTTTTTCATTATGTTCAGTAGTATTTTCATTATGTTCAGTAGATATTTCTCTATGTTCAATAGAAATTTCTTTATCTTCAGTTGATACAACATTATCTTCAGTAGAAATTTTATTATATTCAGTAGATGAACACCTTTATGTTCAGTAGATATTTTATTATATTCAGTAGCAATTTTATTATATTCAGAAGATAAACCATTCATTTTGTTCAGTAGATTTAACATTATATGCAGTAGTTAAACCATTATGTGCAGTAGATTTTTCTTTATGTGCTTTTTCATTATATGATGGCGGTCGACCTTTCCGAATTGTGGCGAACATAAACGAATCCGGACATATACTCACTCAAAATAGAAACACAACATCGGATAAATTTTTTCAAATAACACAACACCATAATTACACCTTAATTAAAGGTTTCCAGGTGAAAGCATTTAGGTTCATGCACCCTTGAACGACTGGTCGAAATCTGGAACACACTATGAATTAAGCATTGCTCAAAATAGGGTCGACTTTCACGTGCAAATCATGGGTATTTTTTTTAACTCAGACAATCCGTATGAAACCTGCTATTTCTTTTCTTGACTGCATTAGCTAAATAAAATTCTGATCAGGTGACGCTATGCCAAGGTTAGATGCTGCTACCCGGAATATCGATATCGGTCGAATCGAGGCCGGGGAATAACAGAACATTGTTGCCAGAACGTACAATGTTCATCGTAGCACGTCACGCCTTTGGAGGCGCTATCGGCAGATTGGTACTACGACAGACTGACTACATTTAGGGCGTCTGCGTGTTACAACTTCCATCTACGGAACAGGACTATCGCTGCAACAGAATCAGTTGTAAACGTTCCTGGGTACGTTCCTGGGTTGCGCCGTATTATCACCACAGACAGTATGCAATCAGTTACGCTCTCATGGATCGGGCAAAAAGACCTTTCTTCGGAGTAACACTGAGACGCCAACACAGCCGAGCAAGGATTAGATGGTGTACTACCGTTCGTGTATGGAATTTACAGAACTGGAGAAGAGTGTGGTTCAGCGATGAGTCACGTTTTCAGCTTGAAAAGCGAGATGGTCTCATACGAGTGTACAGGCGCCGAAATGAATGTTTTGCGCAAAACTGTGTTATAGAAAGAGAATTTTACAATTTTGGCGGAGTTTAGTGGTAACCTTGATCTCCTTAAGTAATGATTACAGTAAAAATAGGTTAGTGGTAACCTTGATGACAAATTTGTGTGCAACAGACATTGTTTGACATTAGTAAATAAGTGAGAATCAGCATAGTGAAATATACAATAAAGTACTATACAAATGTTACAGAAAACTATTGCCAAGCATTAACACTCACTTCCTGTTACACTAAGTGTTGTTGTTGTACTCTGTCCAGTTCCTACACTGTTTGAGGCAAAACAAGTGTATGTTCCAGCATCATTCTGGTCAGAACTAAAAATGGTCAGAGATGGTGTTGTGGTGGTACTACCACTGTATTTGTTGGTGTTGGTAGTGGAGGTGATGGTTGTTATGGTTCCACCAACATTTCTCTGCCAATAAACATTTGTTATAGGAAGACTGGAGGAAACAGTACACACTAAAGTCACAGAAGTGCCAGTGGTTACTGAATATGATGGCTGCTGAATCTGTACAGTTGGTGGATCTAAAATAAAAGTTTTCTCCATTTATGGATGAAAAGTTAACTGTAATAGTTTAAAATATTTTGCACATAAAGACAACAATGCAATACAAAATACTTTGGTAAAGTTAAAACATGCATGCACTACAAGTGTTCACTCTATATATAGGCTGATGTACTGTATATGTGTGTACACAAGCCATTTCTAGCAGTATTGCCACTTCTACATAGCTTTGGGAGTATAGCAGACTAAAGCCAGGAATAAACTAATTAAACCTAACAACATGCAAAAGTAAACAAATACCAATTGTTTTGCACAGTAAATCCAGTAATTGATATTTGTCTCAAGTAGTAAAAAGAGCTCTACAGGATATAACCAGTCATAAAAACTTTTAAAAAAGTAAAAAGACAGGTGGTATTATGAGAGTTAGATCAAAACAAATTTAAACTAATGTAATAGAGTTATAAGGTTTAACAAGTGTGGACACAGAAAAATGTCTTGCATGCATTCTGCATCAGTAACTCAAAAAAATTATGTCATAAGCATTAAATTGTTATCATTTAATATATACAATTCATGGTTACAGAGAAACGGACACAATTCAAAAACTTTAACGTATTAAACTGGACCGTGAAATATTGAGGTTATGGTCAGTTGAAACCTAGGAGACATGCATGTACTAATCATTAGCAACCTATATACCAAATACGGTCATCCTACCAGGCATGGTTACAGAGGAACTGCCCTAATTCAAAAATGTTTACAAAGTCGCTGGACTGTGAAATTGAAGTCAAGGTCAGGTGACACATACCAGACAATCATGTACTATTCATCAGCAACCAATATACCAAATACAAAAAATTTAAAGTTGTTGCTGGACCATGAAATTGAGGTCAAGGTCAGGTGACAGGTGTCTGACTGGCAAGCAAGGGCTTATAATCTCATAAGCTACCACTAGAACTAATTTGATGGATCTAGGACTTAGGCTTAGAAAGATATGAAGCAAGATGTCCAAGTGTTTATGCCACCGCCGCAAGATCCAAGACATATGTCTCGCCTCCAGCGACCGTCGTCGCAGGCGAGACAAAAAGTAGTAAAGAGAGTAATATATATTATACCTAAAGAACAACATCACTATTTGCATCGCAATTGTAACATGAGGTTTTTCTTTAAAAAAAGTCAACATGCTTAATTGTTAGGCATGCAATTGTTAACATTCTTGTGTGAAAAAGGTATAAGGAATTAAGAATTCAAAATGAAAAAAAGGGTTTCTGAACTTATTTTCGAGGGGTTGACACTGAAATTTTAAATTTTCTAATAGATTATGCAGAGTAGAAAATACAAAAGCACTGAAATAAAAGATTACAAAAATTCTGTTCAATGCAATTTTTTAAATTTTTGATGTTATGTAAACCACATTTTAGTGATGGAAAGAAAAAGTGTGGTCTCCGAGTTAAATTTTTAGCAATTAGGAAATAACTGGTAAAAAAGTGCTAAAAAATAGTATTATGTGTGGTCAAAATTACCTCCCTTTCATTTGCATTAATTTTGCATATACCAAAATCTTTTTTTCAACGATTAATAAATTGAAGTGACAATCTAAGTATAAGACTTCCATTATTATTTTAAATTTTATGGAAATTAATTAATGAAAGAATTATTACTAAATTTACCATAAATGTGATATCTATTGTGGAATTTTTTTTAAAAAGCAGGGGGTATCCTGCATCCCTTTAATATAGTTAAGATTAACAATGGAAATAACTCTTTAAATAACTAACTTTTATACTATCTACAGTGGTGTAATAAATTATCCAGTTATCAACTTAACTGATGTTTATAACAATATAGTTATGTGTGTGTTAGGTTAATAGATATGTTTTAGTTTATCTGTAGTATATTTCAATGATGACAATGGCACAGACTTACTTTGTATAACAACACTTAGAAGTGTTGATGAACTTAATCCAGTGCCTACGCTGTTAGAAGCAAAACATGTGTAAGTTCCTGCATCAGTAGATGCAGCATTGAAGATAGTCAGTGACGGCACTGATGTGCTACTACCACTGTATTTTCCAGGGTCTGTATTGGAACTGATGGTTGTTACGATACCACCAACATTTCTCTGCCACTGCACTGATATAAGTGTTAAATCAGAGAACACAGAGCAGACCAAAGTAACGGAATTACCACTATTAACGGTATACAATGGTTGTGTTACTGTAACAGTAGGCACAGCTAAAATAAAAATTGTGTGTTCATTTGTAATATTTTAAACAAGCCTTCATGGTTACAAAGTAGCTAGTACACTGAAATAGCAAGATATTCATTCATATGAGGAAAACAATTTAACATAGGAAACATAGATGACTTATAATTGAAATGTACTAAATCTGAATTCGTTAATACTATGTCTAATATGGCTACCATTCTATTGCAAAAAATCTGTATACTATTTTTTAGTACAAATATTATAAATTTATATCCTGCAAGCATTTTTGTTCAATAAAGGTATACAAATGAAATTGAAGCCAACGTTTAGCCACATCATGGTGTACTGCTTATTTTATAAGTGGTAACAATTTTCTTTTCTTCCAATTCCTCATTATGAATAGCATAAACTTGCTTTTAAGATAAGTCATTAAATTTTTCCATTGCAAGGTAATGTCGGGCAACAAATTACATATAATATTTACCATCAATATAAAATTGCTACAAATTGCATTGTAAAGAGTTTTGACAATAAAATGGAATGACAAAATAAACAGCATTCATTAGAGGTAGCAATATAAATTAACACTTGGTGCTACATTCGGTAAAAATACCTCTATTTATTTAACTGTAACCCTGAAACCAAACCAAACAAACAATTGCACTTAGTGTTAGTTGACATTGCTACTAGAGGTAAAAATGAAACAGGGTTTGCAAAGGGGTAAACAAGAGGATGTGCTGTGGAGAAATCAGGAATATAGAACATAAACATGCAGCTATTTGATTTCAGATTGTGATTAATTAATTTGTATCAAAAGCAGAAATTTATTGAAAACAAAAGCAATACATATTGATAAAACCTTATAAAAACAACAATTATGTTTGACGTCATATATTTCATTTGATTTAAAAGCTGAAAAATAATAAAAACTCTACGTACTTCCTGTTACACTTAATGTTGTTGGTGCACTCTGACCTTCTCCAGCACTATTACTACCAAAACATGTATACTGGCCGGAATCACTTTGTGCAGCACTGAAGATAGTCAAAGATGGTGTGGTGGTTGTACTACCACTGTATTTGTTAGTGTTGGTACCAGAATTGATGCTTGTTATGACTCCACCAACATTTCTTTCCCATCGTACATTTGTGATAGCTATGTTAGAGGTCACAGTACAAGTTAAGGTCACAGAACCACCAGTTGTTACTGAGTAAGATTGCTGCTGAATCGCAACAGATGGTACACCTAAAAATATTTGTTAGTAGTTGTTAAGATCAAGAGTGCTGATTTTTTGGTTGGCAGTCTGCTATAGGATATGTTATAGGTTGGCAGTCTGCTATAGGATGATGGGTTTCATCCAATTTATTTGATAAGTTTTTTCCTCTTCAGAAGCAAAATAATTTCAAGATTCACACTAAACTACATTTGTACTGAATGCCTTGTGCTTTATTAAATAATCACAGCATTAAAATATTCTAAACACTTCAAATTTTCTGAAACAATGTATTCCTGAAAACTAATTATTAATACCAAAATGAAATTACTATAAAATAAAACAATATATATAAATTTATATCAAGATTTGGATTGTTTGCTCCGATTTGAAAGAAACTTTTTTTTGGACAATATATTCTAATATTTACTATTATTGACTGAAAGACTGGTTGTTGACCATTTTTTAATAATGTCAGCCACATTGTGGCATCATTTATATTGTTTGCTTGAATGGTACTTAACGCACCTTTCAGCATTTTTTAAGCTTTATCATGGCATCCAGTTTTTATTGGGGGAGGAAGACGCGAGTGCCCGAAGAAAAACCAAGAATTTCGGTAGGAGAACTGGTCATCATTTATTATAACTGTCATGGAATAATAGTACCAAGTTGTTACCAATCCTAACCATTTCAAACCCAAATTGTCATAATATTAAAGCAAAAATTGTGCTTTTATATCAAATAAATTCAGGTGTCATGGTAAATTTTTGTCCAGATTTTGTCACAAAATGGTGTCTAATTTAATGAACATTTATAGATAAATATATTACACAGAAAAATTAGAGGTAAAAAGCATTTTGAAAGATTCAGAGTATCTCCAATTCTGCTCAAAAGAAAACACTAATTAAATAGAGAAAGGGTTCCTATAATTAAACAGATCATTACTAAGTCATCTACCAATATCGGCTTACTTTGTGCAAGTACTGTAAGTGTTGATGGAGAACTCTGTCCAGTTCCAGCGCTACTGGTTGCAAAACATGTGTAATCTCCAGCGTCAATGAGAGAGGAGCCAGTAATTGTTAGGGAAGGAATGCTTGGTGTACTGCCAGAATATTTGTTAATATTGGTAGTAGGTGTTATTGTTGATATTGCACCCAATGAGTTTCTCTGCCAGTATACTGAGGTTATAGTTGTACTGGATGTTACAGTGCAGACTATTGTTACAGTGTCACCATTGACAACATTATATGCATTTTTTTGTATCTGAACTACAGGAAGATCTGGAAAAAATGTATTAAATGAAAACAGTACAATTACAAATGGGATATGTACAGATGTGTAATATAGAAATATGTACAAGTGATTGGAAAATATATGGATTTTATAAGTGAACATGCATGGTTGTTTGGTCATTTTGTGAAAATTACTATTTTTCAATATTCCAAGTTCAGGAGTGTTTTTCTATTTATAGTTAAAATTATTTAATAATGGCCCTTAGTTAATAAGAATTGTTTTTATTGTCGACTTGTATTCTAGTAATAATTAATCCCATAAATTTACTATTTATAAATATCTTTTGGAACAAACAAAAACAAAATAATCTTTGATAAATACATACTAAATCATCCCAATGTATATCTGGATCAGGGATTTTACATAAATCTTCAAGGAGATACATTGGTACAAACAATTTTATTCTTCTCTTGTAAGCTGTTTTCATAATTTTGTTTTGTAATTTTACTACTGAAGAAACATATCACACAAATTTGCTGCAGTAAATGTTTTCACATTTGACCAATGAGCTTGGGCTCTCATTTCCAACAAACTGATTTGCAGTACATGTATAATCTCATTGGAACTTTTCTACTGATTGACTACTGCAGTAGGATCTCACAAGAACTTTGCCACTGGTTGACTACTGCAGTAAGATCTCATCTAAAGAAGTTGGTAACTCCATACATTTTTCTAATTTTAGTTTAATAAACTAGAGGCTCCCAGGAGCCTGTATCGCTCACCTGAACCTAAAACCAAACAACCCTTTTTTATCCAGCTTTTCTTTGCTATAAGGAATTGCCCAACACTTCTGCAAGGAAGAGCATTTGATGCTTAGAGAGAGAAGGGAGGTTCACTTAAAATTTGCTGTACCTGTTATACTTTTTTCACTATCAGTCGAAAACTCTCGACTACAAACCCCTTTTTTTCTACTTTAAGCCAACGTAGCTATGTAGGTAGTCAGGTGTCATGATTTGCACAATTTTGGTAGAGGAAGTCCTAAAGATGATGTGTGCAATGTTTTAAAGCAGTCCTTTCATTAGTTAAAGAGGAGAAGATTTCTTAAAATCAAGTAAAATTGATTAAAAAAATGTTCAAGGAAAATTCCTAAACAGTTCATCAGACAATCTTGACCCTAGTCATTTTTGTAGCCCTCATAGAGCAGAACAATTTAAGCAATGCTAACTTTTTCTCTAGTTCTAATAATTTTCAAGATTTAGAGGCAAAAATGTCAAAAATAATCAATTTCCACAATTAAAGGGCAATAACTCCTATAGAGTCATCATACAACTTCAACCCAATGGAGTGTTTCATAGAGCTTTTGATGCAGATGAAGGCATGGCTCTTTGGTTTTCCTGTATCTGTTACACTTTTTTAAATATAAGCCAAGTACTGTATTTTACCCTCCCCCCCTCTATTTTTAGGTATGGCGGCCATGTTGGTTAATCTGCCGCCATGGTTTGTGCAAACTTGGTTGAGGACGTTTGACGGATGATGTGTACAAAGATTCAAAGCAGTACTTTCAGTGGTTTCAGAGGAGAAGATTTTTAAAAATCAATTAAAACCGATTAAAAAAATGTTCAAGGAAAATAATTCCTAAACAGTTCAGACAATCTTGACCCTAGTCATTTTTGTAGCCCTCATAGAGCAGAACAATCAAGCAATGCTAATTTTTTCTCTAGTTCTAATAATTTTCAAGATTTTGAGGCAAAAATGTCAAAAATAATCAATTTCGACAATTAAAGGACAATAACTCCTATAAGGAGTCATCATACAATTTCAACCCAATGGAGTGTTTCATAGAGCTTTTGATGCAGATGTAGGCATGGCTCTTTGGTTTTCCTGTATCTGTTACACTTTTTTAAATATAAGCCAAATACTGTATTTTACCCCCCCCCCCCCCCCCCCTCTATTTTTAGGTATGGTGGCCATGTTGGTTAATCTGCCGCCATGGTTTGTGCAAACTTGGTTGAGGACGTTTGACGGATGATGTGTACAAAGATTCAAAGCAGTACTTTCATTGGTTTCAGGAGAAGATTTTTAAAAATCAATTAAAACCGATTAAAAAACAGTTCAAGAAGAACTCCTAAACGGTTAATCAGACAATCTTGACCCTTAGTCATTTTTGTAGCCCTCAAAAAGCAGAACAATTAAGCAATGCTAACTTTTTCTCTAGTTCTAATAATTTTCAAGATTTTGAGGCAAAAATGGCAAAAATCATCAATTTTGACAATTAAAGGGCAATAACTCCTACATGGAGTCATACAACTTTGACCCAATGGAGTGTTTTGTAGATCTTTAGATGCTGAAGGAGGAATGTCTCTTTGGTTTTATGGAATCTGTTATACTTTTTGAACTATAAGCTAAAAACTGTATTTTGACCTCCCCCCCCCCCCCTGTTCTATTTTAAGCCATGGCGGCCATGTTGGTTGGTCTGAGGCCATGATTTGTGCAAACTTGGTACATGATATTTAACATTTAACTGATATTGTGTGCAAAGTTTCAAAGCAATCACTTTAGTGGTTTTGGAGGAGAAGATTTTTTAAGAAAAGTTAACCACGACGACGAGGACGACGACGGATGACGATGACGCCAAGTGATGGCAATAGCTCACATGACCCTTCGGGTCAGGTGAGCTAAAAAGGGCATCTAAAAGGACATTAAATGATACCCTGCCATGCTGCTTTTTTTAATATTCATAAACACATTTTACTGAATTACAAATGTGCCTATAGGAACAGCTGCACATAACAGTCCATCTCAAAGACAATTTTTACCTTGACGTTGGAACCATAAAAAAAATTTTAATTGGTCCAACTCAAAAACTATAAAAATTAAACCTGATCTTCATTTTGATAATACTTTACAGCTGTGCAAAGTTTTAACAAAATCTGTTTTTCGGATATAAATCTTTTAAAACCTACCAATTTGACAATGGTATTACTTAAGGTATCTGACCAGTAATTGAAGTCCCCTTTTATTTAATTTTCCCCTAAAGCTAATACTAACTCAATGTATTGCTAATTAATGATACAAATTAAATATTGTTTTACTTTGGGTCAATGTTTACTGTTCTCAGCAAAAAATTTTAGTTACTTGAATAGTTTTCTGATGTTTGCTCCACTGAAAAACAATGGACAACCGGGACACCAAATATGATCACCTGGTCGATTGTGGTTCAGATACTTAAAAACAACAAATGAGATTGTGTTGAAAATTGAACCTACTCTAAATTTTATAATATTAAACAGCTGAGCAATTTTTTTTAACAAAATCTGTGTTTTAATTTTATTATTTGGAAACATTCAACTGTTGACCAAGAAAAATAAACTGAATTGGAAAACTTCAATTTGGGTTGTGCTGAAAATTGAACCTGATTTTCATTTTAAAGTACTTCACAGCTATGAAAAGTATAAACCAAATCCCTTGAAGCCTTTTTAAGTTATCTGGAAACCACAGAGGAACAGAAAGATGATTACACAGACACTTATCCATACGGAGGTTACCACATAATATCCAGCCACACAAAGTAAAAATAATCACATATGGATCAAAGTTTTTCATAAAAATTTGGAACAAATCCTTAAACAATTGCATAATACAAAGGCCTCCACTTTAATACATGTGCAATCTTTCTGTGAAGTTTCAAAGATCTGGGTTGACAACTGTAGGAGGAGCTGATTAAAAAAATAGTCTTCTGGAAATTTTCTGAAAAATAACTAAATTCCCAGGTCTGGAAAATTAGGAGAAAAAAATCCTTGAACAATTCTAAAATAGCAAGGGCATTATAAGGAGTCGATTACACAAAACAGGTACTGTCTTCAGCAAAAATTAAGAATAATTGTTAAGTTCCAAAGTCTGGAAAATTAGGGGAAAAAAATCCAAAACAATTCCACATTAGCAGGTACAAAACTTAAATACATGTAATCTTTCTGTTAAGTTTGGGAGATCAGGGTTGAAAACTGTAGGGGGCGTTAATTACAAAATAGATACCCTATTTTCCTCACAAGCCGGCCCACCAACCTAAACATGATATTATAATCCATGTTTGCATCTGAATAAAGCAAAAACATTTATAATAATGAAAATTGTTCTTGTCTGTTAATCTTTAAACAGAACAACTATACTTTGCTGTTTTCAAGACAGTTACACATGATTTATTTAGGTTGCTTTTTGAACACACGGTCTTAACATTGTTGTTAAATGTTGCTGCTTTCAACTGAAAGTGCCCTAATTATTTATGAAATCATGTGATCAGCACAACAACAGGTCAATGCTTAATTTCTTAAAACCAACATTTTCTAGTTTTTGATACAATGCACCATCTTCTCATTCCAAATGTTCTATACCAACTTATTATTTTGTAGACAAAGCTATTTAAACCCAAAACAAGCCAATAATACTGGTAATAGACATTTTAAATATCAAGATGTTTGTCATCCTCACAAGTCAGGGTTTCTATGTCCCCTGTAAGTGTCCACAAATGTGGACATAGAAACCCTGACGTGCGAGGATTGAAATTTGAACATTGCAAGATACAATTATTTTTAATATTATTTTACAACATTCCCTGACTTACAAAAGTTTGCAAAGTTGACTGCATTTAGACATTTTTGTAATATTTCGGCCTCGAGCCATTGAATTAACTTTTTTTTAAATTGTTATTTAAAACACCTTCTGAACTGGGAATTTTCAGTTATATAATTGGTATTGGGAATGAGACAGAATATCAACCCCAAAAATAAAGACAGGAAAATCAATGCCTTGCATCTTCCATTTTCTACTATTACAGCAGGGCATTTCTACTAACAAAATACTGTTGGTTTCATAAAATGCCAACTCCAGCAGGACTTTGTTACTAGATTTTGCATGGCATTCACTACTAACTTAATAATATCTTAGGAAAAATGGTACTGACAATGAATTATCTGTTTAGCTTTATGCTTGACAATGTATATGCAAATTAACAAAAAAATCTTATTGTTTTATAAACAACGTCACAACAAGTGTCAAATCTTTTTGTCTATCACAATGTTAAATATTTTCAAGTATCATTTCAGGAAGATCAAAGGAATACAGAAAAAAATCAAGATTAAAACAAATTTTTCTGCCCCATATTATACACAGTTAAAGTGCTGGAATATTAAAGTTAATACTTCAGGGATCAATTCATATATACGGGTATATATATATATTAAAATCTTACTCTGTGAGGTTACACTTAGAGTAGTTGTTGAACCAGAACTAGTTCCAGCACTGTTTGAAGCAAAACATGTGTAGGATCCAGCATCACTTGAAGCAGCATTGAAGATGGTCAGAGACGGTGTTGTGGTAGTACTGCCACTGTATTTATTGATGTTGGTACCTGAGGTGATGGTTGAGGTGACACCATTTATAAGACTTTGCCAAAATACATTAGTAATAGTCAGACTGGAAGTGACTGTACAAACAAGTGTTATAGAACTCCCGGTAGAAACTGAATATGCTGATTGTCCAACAGTGGTTGTAGGTGCATCTGAAAAAAAAATACCATTACAGTTTAGTTGTTTTATTTTAATAAGATGCAATTAAAATGGCTAAAATGGTATGAATTTAATAACAAGTGAGAACACAAGAAAATGTCTTGCCTGCATTCTGCATTAGTAATGAAACATTTCTTCATGAACAACATGTACTATTCATCAGCAACTTATATACCAAATATTGTCATCCTACCATGCAAGATTACAGGGGATGCCCTCAATCCAAAAACTTCAAGGTAATCACTGGACTGAAATTAAGGTTGGTAACAGGTGACTGACTTCCCAATTACTACTCATAAGCTACCATTGGACCAAATTTAATGCACTTAGGGCTTAAGCTGACAGACATAAAGCAAAATGTCAAGTGTAAATGCCACCACCGCTGCTGCTGCCGCTTGATTCCCATAGACGTGGCTCACCTTTACTGGCTTTCATCTAAGGACGAGACAAAAATGAACTCCACTAGTTTACTAGTAGACATTTCTTTAATACAAATGTAAATTTTAAGACAAAAACCACCTTAATCTGCTGTGGATGTCAAATTCAACATTAGAATCAATGACTAATTAGATGGTGGATAATACAATACTAAATAGTTCTTTGGTGATATGGTAGTAACATACATGTACATTACTACCATTCCAAGATGGTGAGGGAAAAAAGAAAGTTTTTTGTTATTTCTGTTTTGTAGGAATAGATTTTACACTTCCAAAGGCAAAGAATATGGGTATTTTTGTATTTTATCTAGCATATCACTTTTGTGGACAGCAAAAAACCCAGCAAGGATGACTGTAATCACTATCAATCATTCATGTCATCCTCGCTTTATTGTCGAATGGAACCAGAGTAAGAATACCTCAAATTATTAAGAGGAAAATTGGCAATCCTTTTCAATTACGGTTAGAAAAAAACGCCTTGGTATACTTATACTATTTTCAACTTTTATATTATTGTATTTTTTTATCTGATTATAGGTGAATTATGAAAATTAAGGTTAATATGTTCGTGGCAATGATTTTTTTAGAAAGCAAAGCGTGTCTTAAAGACACAAACGAAGCCCCCTGACCAGGGAGAAGACAGGTGTGTTGCAACTGAAAAGGAATTTTAATAAATTTGAATGAAAATCAAAATCTGTTGGTCCAGTACACTTTCATTTTGAAAAACATGCAACTAAATATAAACACTGCAGCTTCAAAAATAAAGGAGAAGATAGCTGGCCAAGCCCAAGGTAACTATCTCAGTTATCTGGTCAGCAAACTGAGGAAGTTCAACTATCTCTAGTTCTACTGTATTTCACAGTCAAAACCTATTGCCCTGCACAGATAAATTATGTGTTCCAACACGCTACCAAATATATACATGTATATATAAACACTGTAGCTTCAAAGATGTACGAGAATATACCCTGACAAAACATGTACCCCCACATGGCCGGCCACCTCTAAACTGACCAAATCCAACTATCTCTAATTTAATAAAAATTAAATGAAAATTGAAAATCCTTTGGTCCTGCATACCATCAATATGTGTAAAAACATGTTACTGAATTGATGTAGCTTAATAAATAGACAGGAGAAGACTTCAGGACAAGGCATGTACCCTTATATTGCCTGCAAATTTTTTAACATTCTGTTAAATTAAGGAAAAACAAAATCCTTTGGCCTTGCACACCTCCATTATGTCATTATGTGTACTAATGGATGAACGGAACTACGGATGGATAATTTGAGTCAAGTTGACCAGCTCAATGATTCAGAAAAGATTACAGGACACCACCAGGGAATCATCAATATCAATACCAATAAACTAGTTTTTAAATAGAATGCAATTTTACTGTAAAATGAAGATGATATAATAGTGAATATAGTCATCTTTGTATTGAACAAGCTTCACATTTACATTTACTTTACATTGGCTAAAACAAAAATATTGGACATTAAACCAATTAAACCACTTAAAATTTATAAACTATTATTCAAAAAGTGTAAAGCCACTAATGATAGACTCGTTACCCAAGATATACTGGTATTAATTAAAATTCAAAGAACAAAAAAAACTAACACATTTAACACTGTACCTTACATACTGAAAGCACAGTACACTATAAGAAAAATAAATTAACACTTAAAACTGTAAAAGCTTCAAGTGTAGTTATCAGACCATATTATGTGATCAGATAGTAAAGTACATCAAAACTATTTTGTTTCTATTTATTATTTAATTTTGTTTTCCCAAAAACCCGAAAAATTGTAAGCTCATGAGCTTTGGAAAGCAGTGGAGAATTATAAATATTATTAAGGATTAAGTTTTTATATCTAAAATGAGGACCTACTTATTTCACTTTCAAAAATAAAAAATCAGAAATATTCTGTAATTTTGTCAGATGAAGCTTCGATATATGAAGTCACTAAGTACATATAGTATGCATTTTACATACAAACTACTTTTATTAACAATTCAATTTTAAAAATTAAATTAAACTAGAAAAGGTTTACCTTAACCCCCACTAAAATTTTGCAGAACACAAACCTGATATGTAACAACATCTTTAAGTTTCATTGAAATCAAATACACACTTTGAGTTATTGTTCAGAAATTTTTTTTTTTAAACTTTTGGCAAATGTGACCTTGAAATTTGATGAATTTTGCCAAAAATCGATAGGCTTCTGAACCCCCTAATATAAAAATATATCCTGAAAGTTCCATTGAAATTAAATGCAAACTTTTTGAGTTAGTGTCAGGAAAAAAAAAAGTTTTTTATAGGCTGTGACCTTGACATTTGATGGATTTCCCCTAAAATTGATAAGCTTCTTACCAACCTGATATGTAACAATATCCAATGTTTCATTGAAATCAGTTGCAAGCTTTTTGAATTATAATTCAGCAAAACCAAATTTGGGGAGACGGAAGGACAGGCATGTGGACCACTATACTATATACCCGACTCGGCCAAGCAGGGGTATAAATATTATTGAATTTTATTAACCTTACACTAACTATTTAAAATTTTATTATAAACATAAAACGAAATGAAAATTCAAATTATGCGTTTCAAAGTTGTAGATAAGTTTGTCCTATAATATAATATTAATCATTTTTGTATTGTTAACACTTTACTAAGATTCTCGAGCTATGAAAATTGTTAAAGATTTAAATATTTACAAAAATATGACTCTTTCAAATGTAAAGGAGTAATATTATATATAATTCATAATAAACTTCAAAATTTAAATTGGTTTTAAATTGAGAGTATGGGAATGACCTCAAGAGCCTTATATACAACATAAAGGAACAGCATTTTGCACCATGACCTTTTAATTCCTAATCCAAATTTAGTCATGAACATATGACAGCAATATACAAATTAAGCATTTGGTACACTATGCCGGTATGGTTAAAATAGTATCTTTTAATTTCACCAATCAATCACCCTGGTGGAGTTGGAACAAATTTTACTGGCCATACCATTATTATTGAAGTCGATATAGTAATATCTGCACAGCGCTGAGGAAGACACCATAGAAAGCATGATGGAGACATGATGATGGAAGGCAGTTTTTCATTCACTGGAAAATCATGCTTAAATGTACCAATGTTTGTGATGTGCTGAAGGAGACATGGAAAAGGGCAGTTTTACATCCACCAGAAGTGGAAATGTACCAATGTTTGTGTAATACTGAGAGATACGAGCCATTGAAGGCATGATGGAGACGTGGTAGAGAAGTTAACATACACCCGAATTTAAAAATCTACCTTTATTGTACTGATGCTTTGTAGTGCTGAGAAAGATTCTATGGAGGACATGGTGAGTGAAAGGCAGTTTGAAACCAGAATGAGGAAAGGATAGAGGGCAGGTTTTTTCAGTGGAAGGAAGAAAAAAGTAACTGTATTAAAGCAACAATACACTATGTCCTTGACCCATAATGAGAATTTTTAATGCCAAATGATGATTATATAATGCAGGACTGTAAATGAAGATTTATAAATAAACTGTATACATGTACTTACTGTTTGTTACAACAGAAAGTGTTGTGACCTGACTCTGACCAGTTCCTGCTGCATTAGTAGCCAAGCAGGTATACTGTCCAGCATCTGTTGTTGCTGTGTTAAATATGGTCAGTGAAGGTGCATTTGGAGTACTCCCACTATATTTGTTGGTATTGGTAGTTGATCTGATCGTGGTTACTGCATTTCCATCTGACTTTTGCCAGAAAACATCAGTCACTGTTGTTGTTGATGAGACAGTACATTGTAAAGTAACGCTATTTCCAAGACCTATAGAGTATCCGGATTGGGCAATTGTAACAGCTGGTAAGGTATCTAAAATAATAAGCAATATTAAATAGTAGTAATTTAATTACTGTCTCTATATATCATATGTTTACAAATCCAGGTCTCCATATTAATAAGGAAGCACAAGTGAGTTCACTTTTTACACAACAGACTCCTTTCAGAGATGCAGTTAAGTAATAAGACAAGTGTGGACACAGAAAAATGTCTCGCCTGAATTCCGCATCAGTAATGAAAATAAATTTTGTCATAAGCATTACGTAAATAGCATTAATTATTAGCAGCGGCCTGTATACCAAATATTGTCACCATACTATGCATAGTTACAGAGGAACTGTCCTAATACAAAAACTTTAACTTTGTCGCTGAACCGTGAATTTGAGGTCAAGGTCAGGTGACACCTACCAGACAGTCATGTACTAGTCATCAGCAACCTATACACCAAATATTGTCATCCTACTATGCGTAGTAACAGAGGAACTGCCGTAACCGAAAAACTTTAACGTAGTCGCTGGACCATGAAATTAGGTGACAGGTGACTGACTGGCAAGTACTCATCATAAGCTACCTCTGTACCAAATTTGATGGACCTAGGGCTTGGGCTTACAAATATATGAAGCAAGATGTCAAGTGTTTACGCTGCCTCCGCCGCTGCCGCCAGATTCCCATACATATGTCTCGCCTCCAGCTACTTTCGTCGCAGGCAAGACAACAAAAACAATAATATTCCTGAAACCAAATTAAGTACATGCAACCAATCAAGTGATGCTATAATACATATAGCACACACAATACAAAGTAATGAAAACCTACAAATGACTATTTGTCTCGTCAGAACTACTGAATTCTTAGGATTAGTTATAGCTGACCATCCCAAATGAATCTGTAAAGGCTGTACCAGGTTTTACTGGATTAAATTTTCTGGTTTCCACCTTAAAGTACCTGGTTTATTTACAAATAATGTATTTTACGACATGTATTTCAATAAAAATTTTTGGAATGAAATAGTAACTGGAACATTTAAATACATTAACTTTATGAAATAATACATGTAAGTAAAGCTTTTAAACCGTCAACTTCTTATCCCTCTTGTCAACAAATGGGGTTCCCACTGGGTACTTTAGCTTTCTGCCCACATAAAATAGCTGTAATATTGCTGACAGTAGCAAAATCACCCA
Organism: Limnoperna fortunei; assembly: GCA_944474755.1. Taxonomy (NCBI): domain Eukaryota; kingdom Metazoa; phylum Mollusca; class Bivalvia; order Mytilida; family Modiolidae; genus Limnoperna; species Limnoperna fortunei. The sequence goes on from OX104113.1 coordinate 40,207,534, forward strand.
TCAAACAAACACTCTTTCTAGGGCCTAATACCTAATGCACAACATGAAGCTAGTAAGAGAAGTTGCATCATTCAGTTAACACACTATAACAAGTGAAGTTTGGTTTTTTTGTTATTTAATAATATTGTTATTTACATTTTTAGGAACATACACCCTATCAATTCTATCAACTTAATGTGTTCCAATGCAATAAACTGCAAAAGCAAAATTAATATAAATCTTTGAAGCAGGTAATCATAATATTTTTATATACAGTTATATGTCTAGACTAAAAATAATTAATTTGAAATACTATGTCTAATTCAAGTTATATAGTAAAACCTTTTTTTAAATTAACAAGAATTTCATTGTAGCATAGAACAGAAGATCACACTTTAAGTACAGGTTCAATAATAAAATGTGACAGTAAGTTAAGTCATTGATCAAAAAGACATTTAAGTACTGTTGTCAACTTTGAGCAGTACCTAACCATAAAGTTTACTGTTTCATTGGGTTATAACAGACAAGGATTTTTATTGACGAAAAAATTTAGAATAATGGGAAAGAATCGAGTTATGTAATATAACCTCAATGTCAATTACCAAGAATGTCATTGTAGCATGGAACAGAAGATCACACTTTATTTAATACAGTTCAATTATTAATTTCAACAATAGTTACGAATCAAAAATACATTCCACACACATGTCAACTTTCGAATATATAAATGGACAAATGAATGGAATGAAAATCAGTGCCTCCAAACTTTTGTAGGACATAAAAAGCTTCAACAGGCAGATAAACCTGTGTTTGGACAGATGATGAACAAACAATCAAAAAAAACAGACAGAAAATCTAGATGTTACCCCAACTTTTGTTGGTGGGACAATTAAATGGAATGGAAAATCTTCCCTTTTACATTCTATGACATTGGACTTGGTCTTTCATGATTCTTAAAATTTTATCTAAAGAAAAGGAAGAACATCTAAAGGAATGATACTAGGGTGTATTGACAAATCCTTATATACCCTCCTAAATTCAGTTGTGTTGGGTATAAATAGGCATTTGTCCTTTTTTTATTGTAAATATTATAAAAGAAATGTACACGTTTTTTTTTATAAAAATTTTCTTTACATTTTCATTTTATATATGGGAAATTCTATTCAATCAGCAGGAGTCTTTTTACATAATTAAAGTATGTGACCCATATCCACAACCAATAATTTTATTTATTGCGACTAAAATGACCGATGATTTTTCAGTAATTGAAGTCTAATACATAAGTTAAAAGTTTCTACACAGCATTTATTTCAGGTTATTTTATCTAATTATTTTATCTTGTTATCTATTTTAGTCAACTGGCAATTAACTTTAGTCAACTGGCAATTAACTTTAGACAAGGCTGTGTTAAAAAAACACATTGACAATAAGACTGACATATATTAGCTGGAACTTTTTTTGTATTATTCTTTGCCATTCAATAAAATAAAAAAATAAACTGAAAGTGTAAATCAAGTAACATCCGTCTTTATGAATCCCCATATTGCCTGCAACCTGCAAATTGATTTGTTTGTTTGTTTGAATGATGTTTAATGCCATTTTTAGCTATATCATGGCATCCAGGTTTTATAGGGGGAGGAAGCTGGAGTACCCGGAGAAAACCCCCAACCTGCGGTAGGAAAACTGGCATGCTTGTCAAATAAGACTGGAGCCAAGTACACCCTGCCCTTAGTGAGAATTGAACCCGCAATCTCAGTGTTGACAGAAAACGTGATCAATAGTAGACGAACTACCTTAACCACTTTGCCACTGAGGCCCCTCCTGCAAATTGACCTAATCCAACTATCTACAAATTGATTGGTCAATTGGATCTTTGAATATACATGAAAATGCAATGAAAATTAATATCCTTATTATACTTGATTATGTGTACAAAACATCCTACAAAATATAAAATGCTATAGCTCTAAAACTTTAGAAGTGAGCAGGACAATTTCACTTGCAAAAACTATATAAAAACTGTTTGACAATATGAAGTGAGGTTTAAACACAAAGACTTCCAGCTGGCAGTTGATGATTTAAGATGTACACCTGTCATTGTTACAAAAAAAAAAATCCATTTATCAATCTTTTCTGGTTCTTTTATTCATTTAATTTCTATAAAAAGTATTAAATTCCATAAGGAATTTTTTTATAATTATTATATGTTGGATATCTTTGGCACAAATACTGTATTTTTATCTTGTTATTCAATCTGCTCTCAGTTATATTTAACAAAAAATTCATAGTTATGAAGGTCATATTATATGGGAATATATATCAACAGGTTCTTAGGAATTTAAATGGGGTAATTGAAAGCAAAGATCTATGAATTTTTTTTAGAGATAACCCAAATGTCCTTTCATTCCCAGTTGGTTATGCAAGAAAATATTATTTGTTATATTACACTGAAATATAAAATAAGTAATTATTATTAGTATTGTTTTAATATTCCTATTTTTGAGCCATGAGAGAGATTAGGCATCATTAAAAAAACATATATGAATGATTGAGATGCAAGCACTTACTAGTATTGAGAATTACATTCCATGAGATTTTTTGCAATAATAATATCTAAAAAAATTCTTCAAATTTCAAGTTACTTATTTTTCTTCAGTGAATTTTGAGATTCTCCTATATGAGTACATTTTGCTGTCATTTCAAAAATGTTTTTACACTTTCCCTGTTTTACCCATTTTACACCTATAAGCAAGTTTGACAAGTAAATTTATATTTCCAGTTATACATTAACTTTGTATTTGATTACTTGTTATTTGTACACAATTTTATTTTGTGTTTACTTGTTCAATTTTCCAGATTGTTGTTACATCACCAGTGAAAATCGTATAATCATGTGTGGAGTGTTTGGTATGGTCATAAAATATGAGCCTACTACTAGTATATTCAAAAACTACAAAAGGACCACTATCAATCTCTTCAAACATATTACATACTATGGTCCATGGTCAGGCTTTCCATATTTAACCTGACATCCCAAACAAGTAGCCATCATCAATCATCAGAACACCACTACCACTATCATTGTAAACAAGTGTGGACACAGAAAAACGTCTCGCCTGCATTCCGCATCAGTAACGAAAATAAATTTCGTCATAAGCATTACGTAAATAGCATTAAATATCAGCAGCAGCCTGTATACAAAATATTGTCACCATACCCTGCATAGTTACAGGGGAACAGCCGTAACCCAAAAACTTTAACGTAGTCGCTGGACTGTGAAATTGAGGTCAAAGTCAGGTGACACCTACCAGACAGTCATGTACTAGTCATCAGCAACCTATACACCTAATATTGTCATCCTACCATGCATAGTTACAGAGGAACTGTCGTAACCCAAAAACTTTAACGAAGTCGCTGGACCATGAAATTGAGGTCAAGGTCAGGTGACACCTACCAGACAGTCATGTACTAGTCATCAGCAACCTATACACCAAATATTGTCATCCTACCATGCGTAGTTACAGAGGAACTGTCGTAACCCAAAAACTTTAACGTAGTCGCTGGACCGTGAAATTGAGGTCAAGGTCAGGTGACACCTACCAGACAGTCATGAACTAGTCATCAGCAACCTATACACCAAATATTGTCATCCTACCATGCATAGTTACCGAGGAACTGTCGTAACCCAAAAACTTTAACGTAGTCGCTGGACCGTGAAATTGAGGTCAAGGTCAGGTGACACCTACCAGACAGTCATGTACTAGTCATCAGCAACCTATACACCAAATATTGTCATCCTACCATGCCTAGTTACCGAGGAACTGTCGTAACCCAAAAACTTTAACGTAGTCACTGGACCGTGAAATTGAGGTCAAGGTCAGGTGACAGGTGACTGACTGGCAAGTACTCATCATAAGCTACCTCTGGACCAAATTTGATGGACCTAGGGCTTGGGCTTACAAAGATATGAAGCAAGATGTCAAGTGTTTACGCCGCCGCTGCCGCCGCCGCCGCCGCCGCCGGATTCCCATACATATGTCTCGCCTCCAGCGACTTTCGTCGCAGGCGAGACAAAAAGTGAAACACTCAATGAACTTGAATGAAGTATACCTAGCTAAAGCCTGTTCAAATTACTCCCATGGAAAAACAGTAATCTACTGTAGTAAATTGTGATTTTAGAAATAAACAAATAAGGGTGGGCAGGGATAAAAATCTAGGATTATTTCATAATGGTGCTAGAACTAGTATATCTCAGTAAGAAAAACAAACCATACCAACCAGTAAATATCTTTGAATTGCTGGTCATATAGAATCATTTCTAGAGATTTCTGTCAACACAAGATGAACTAGTATTAGTACACTAAACTGATTATAGAGCAAGGGTTACATTTATATACTTAAAGATTTTGTATAATATAACTTAATATACTAGTACTTACTACTTCCAACTGATAAAGTTGTTGTAGCACTGCTTCCAGTTCCAAATGCATTTGACGCAAAACAAGTGTACACACCAATATCAGTACTGTCTGCATTAATGATTGTAAGTGATGGATTGGCAGTTGTACTACCACTGTACTTGTTGGTGTTGGTTGTCGATGTTATTGTTGTAACAAATCCATTTACACTTTTCTGCCAGAACACCGATGTCACTGTCGATGAGGATGTTACAGTACAGCCTAGGGTAATCTGACTGCCAGTGTTAACGCTGTAACTTGATTGTGCAACTTGAACTGTTGGACCTATAAATTAAATAATTGACTGACAACAATTGCACCATACAAATACATGTACCTCTATTTTGCACTTGTTGACTTGTTCCCGTCCTCACTTAGCTGAAATACTGCTCGCTGGATGTAAAGCAGACATCCAATCAATCAATCTATTTTGCACAGAAATATTAAATGAAAGAAATTTGAAGTACATGTACACAACATTGCATGTTTGGTGGAATTCATTTTGAATCCATTTTTTGACATCAAGATAAAAATAAGGAGCTACATTATTGTAGATACCATATTCAATGTATTTTAAAATCTCTGAATAGGTCCCCACAAGCCTTTTTCCTGTTTAATTAAAAAGTTGCTCCACATCAGTAGCTATTCCAAAAAGTGCCTTACTCACTAGTATCATTCTTAGTAATTAAAATGTCACAACACTATTGTTCTGAATTTTATTGTGACAGTCATTATCACATGCTTTTCAGTGCTAGAAGTTTACTTTAAATTGTTTAATTTTCACAATATTTACATTTATATTCAGTCTTGCAATTTTCGTTGAAAGTTTTTTTGTATTGCTTATAAGATTGCATAATGATTTTCTTTGAATAGTACATGTATATTTTATGTATAATTGTTTAGTAATATTCTTTAAATAGTCTACATTGTGCAAGTATAAGCAAGCTTTTACATTTTAATTATTGAAGAAAATTTTATAAAATAAAACTATTAACCAGACTCCAAGAGCTTGCCTATTCTCACCTCAACAGTATACATGACAAATCTAAGCAATTTTTTTTACCGAAAGTAATTATCCAACTATAATTCATATGAATCAATTTAAATTTGAGTATGTTTTACTCAAAAACAAAGAATAATTAGCTTACCAAGATTTTCTATTTGAATTTGGTAAAAGCGACAATCTTGTTTGGAGTGCAAGACTATCTGAGAGCATTTTGGTAAGGAAATTTCTAACATCATCCATACCAAATATGATTCATTTTAAGCGAGTGGTTTATAAAGTTAAAATTCCTTTTTTTACCAAAACTGTTACACATTTTTAAATATAGCAGTCAATGTTTTTGATTTTGCTTAATTTTCAGGTTCAATTTATGGTTAAAATTAGTTATACAAATGACAACCGCTCTGTAACTGTGGGGGTGGAAAATCATTAATAATTTTTGGCTGGTCTGAACTTTAGCACGTGGACAGTGGATTTATTATTCAATGGAAATTAAATATTTTAAAAAAAAACTGTTCTACAGAATTAAAAATCAAATGCATGTAGATAATTCATTAAATAAATTTGCTGTTGTTTGAGATTGATATAAATTATTCATTTCTAAACTTTTTTCTTAGGGGCCTTTAGGGTTTCCAAATTTGAAAACAATTTTATCTGAATAACACCCCATAATTTTCGTGCAATATAAGAGAGTTATATCCACTTGTTTTGAGTGATCTCCCATAGCTTAACCAAACTTGAGGTATAAGAAGAGCAAAAAATTTAGCATTTTTCCATATGGTCAAACAACTGAGGGGCTATTGTCAATATTATAAGTTTTTTTCTAAAAAATTGAAACACTGAAATAAAGGATGGTTTGGATGGTCCTTTAAACATAATTTTATCATAAGAGTTGTGTCCCTTCTGGATAGATATTTCTAATTCTTATGATACTGGTTTTTAGTTTTTTTTCAGTCTTGTTTCAACACCTATTGTATGATCCTTAAAATTTAAATCGTTTTGTTTCGTTTCGACAAAAATGCATTATTAAGAAATGTCCCTATAAAAATACCTAGCAAAGAAAGACAACTCTTTATATTTAAATTTGAAATTAAAATAATCAGGAAGCCTCTTGACATACTTCCAATTTGGTTGCTTTTACAAAAAAAACAGAAGAAACCTTGTCAATTTGCTTCATTTTTTTCATCAAAACAAAGGAAGCCACATTATAAACAAAAAACAAGAAATTGTAGTCACTTGCTTCATTTTTGTTGACAGTACTGTCAGTTGACATCTATTTTCATCATCCAGAAGAAATTTATATATACCAAGCTGTTAGGCGAGGTTAATATATTTTAATGAGGGTTGATTAAGGTTAATGTCAACCTATGTTAAAGTTTATGAAATGTTTTATTATATGAATAAATTTTAATATGAAAGTAATGATATTTAGTTAAAAGTTAATTCAGGCAAAAGCATCATACATATCTATTTTTAATAATGCCAGGTTCAGGACCCTATTTTTAGGATACTACAGGGCAACACAACTATCCAGCACACTCGGCCCCAGCACACTTGGCTCGACAGCTGGGTCTATTTTAAGCACATTTCGGGTAGTTATCATTGAAAATCAGTACTTTTGAAGGCATTTTAAGCCAATCAATTTTTTCTTATTAAATGTTATACATTTTATTAAAAATCCAATATACTATACTACAGTAGGGCTAGAAAACAAATTTCCATGATAACCTGTCCCTATTTATACAGTGACAAATCGTCCTCGCACTTGTGCTACGGGACTTTTTTACATTAAGTCGGCCATTTTTTTGTTGTTGTTGTTGTTTTCAAGGGACCTAACGAAGTTACGTTGTTTGAAAGCAATTTTGTTTACAAAAGGACCTTACGAAGTTACGTTGTTAGCAAATTTTCGTCTACTTTCGTGACGTTCATTAACAATGGTATATTCGGATGCGGTTCGACTTTTCCGTAAGTACTATACTTTAGTGCTTATTTATGTATTGTACATTATGTCGGTTAATAAGTTCATAAGAGCTTATGTTCTGGGTTTGTTAATGTACCGACTCAATAAAACCTTTTTTGTCTTTGATCTCGTGCGTTTAGAAAAAGCACGAGAAAAAGTTCGTCTGAAGAATTAAGTTGCGCGCGCATATAGGCGATTGAAATTGATGTTTTGTTTGAATGGTGTTTTAACGCTACTTTCAGCAATTTTTCAGCTATTTCATGGCGTCCAGTTTTTATTGGGGGAGGAAGCCGGAGTACCCGGAGAGAACCCCCGACCTGCGGTAGGAAAACTGGCAATCCTTGTCAATTAAGATTGGAGTCGAGTACACCCTGCCTGCAGTGAGAATCGAACCGGCAATCTCAGTGATGACAGACCACGTGATCAATAGTAAACGAACTACCTTGACCACTCGACCACCGAGGCCCCTGATTGAAATCCCAATCTCTAGCTCACGAGCTTCACTATGGCAAGCCAAAGTGGACAAAAAGCCGTATTTATTGATATTAATAATTTATATTAAAATTCATTTATTAATATCAATAATTCATTTATTGAGATATTTTAATAATTCATTTGTTATTATCAATAATGCATTTATTAATATCAATATTTCGTAGATTATATAATATTAATAATGCATTCATTGATATCAATAAATGAATTAGTGATATTATTAAACGAATTAGTGATATCAACAAATCGGCGAATTATTAATATCAATAAAGCGCCTAAATGAGAACAGAGCAAGTGCTTCCTGTTGTCAAAACAAAAAGCAACCTGCCATCTTTTTGTACTTTAGTGTACAGTACACGGCAGTACACAAGGGGCGGCAATTCATTAATTTTAACCCAAACGGTTTGGCGACTTGGATTTTAATTATTAATATCAATAAATGATTTATTGATATCAATAAATGAATTATTAATATCAATAAATCAGCTCATTTTATTAATATGAATAAATGAATTATTGATATCAATAATGGAATTATAAATATTAATAATTCTATAAAAAATATTAAGTTTTATAATTTGAATTATTGATATTAATAAATCAAATTATAATATCAATAAATAATTAATTATATGTATAAATAATTATTGATATAAATAAATGAATTATTGATATGAATAAATAAAGTATTAATATCAATAAATACGGCTTTTTGTCCACTTTGGCTTGCGATACTTCACTTTAGGGACAGACCATTTCACTTGAAGGGGACTTATTTTTTTGTTTTGGTCAGAAAATATTTTAACGCGCATCGTGACAGAATATTTTTTTTATTATTTTATATAGCAGAAATCCTTCGTCAGAATATTTTCAAGTTAAATGGTTGGTCCCTTAATGGCCACGTTCGTATGATCATTTCGAATGTGCAACGATATTGTTTGCAGTGAAACAAAGGACAACAAAAAATGATCATCTTATTCGCGAAGTTATATCAGTCATACGATACAGTAGGATTCTTAACAGAATTCTATCTAAAGACCTTCTGAAAATTTCATAAATTTGAACCTTTCAACTCGTTTATATCACCTTGCCTCAATATAAACTAAATATTAAAACCCGGTCTTAAAGAAAATAATACATAAAGCCTTTGCTTACACATATGTAGTTAACATAGTTTAACATAGTTGTAGGCCTTCAATATTGTTGTACTAACGTAGTTGTAGGCCTACAATAAATATTTTTGTACTCTTTAACAAAAAGGGAATAGACGTATGTAAACCAAGGTTACAAGAAAAAACGTCTCGTCCGCGCCTTAGTAAGTAAGTAAGTAAATTTTATTTATAGTCGGTACATATATACAAAGACAACAAGACAAACATGAGCTCTAAGAAGCTCTTACAACCGACTGACATATAACTATTTATCTAAAATTAAGTATGTATCTTGTCAAAATCTGAAATATAAGCGATTGATACAACCTATGTTCACGATACAAAACCTTGTATCATCTATATATGTGATACAAGATGTACTTTTATCGGAACTACTTATTGACGTCACAATGAATGGTATAACCAATGATATGTTGAATTACTTTTATTCTGTGAATGATATATGACGTCATAATATGTGTGACGTTAGGGACTCTATTTATAAACAAATGGTTCGTTGAATGCTAAATTTTAAATTTTAAACATTAGTTTTGTTTTGCCTTTTTATACTTTCTAATTTTAGATAAACTTATTACATACATTTAAGTGTAGGTAAAACTACCTGTATCATGTCTTGACAGTTACATACATTCCGCATCACAACTCGACGCTGCGCGTCTCGTAGTGATACGAATGTATACAACTGTCTCGACGTGTTACAGGTAGTTGTACCTACACATAATGTATGTAATGTGTATATACACAACAATAAAAGAAACATGCATGCACATTTCATTACATTACATATAAAACAAGGCACATTTTACTTTAATAAGAAATAGTTGTTTCAAACAGCACTAACAAATTAAGCAGCACATATATAAAAACAGTTAAAAACATAAATTTATAAGTTTATATATAGCATAAAAGCATATGCAGGCAGTAATTATTAGTAGCCTAGTAGAGTTCACTTACAAAGCAACAACAGCAATGTGGTCCTGACATGATTGGAAAAGGAAATACCAGGTTTTAATGGCATGTCATTATCCACAATATTTAACTATATATAACATTTCTTTGTTGAAAAATATTCTATCTCGTGTGAAGATATGATTGCCGAACTTGGGTGTTCCCAATTATTGAACCCAATACATATGGAGTGTGCTGGATCGTCATTGGAGAAGCCTCATTATAGAAGAATGGTACACGATACCTAACCTTTTTTATCAACACACTAAGGTAATGGAAAAAGGAGGTTTGACATGCCATTAAAACCTGGTATTTCCTTTTCCAATCATGTCAGGACCACATTGCTGTTGTTGGCAACTTGCTTTGTAAGTGATAGTCGACATGGGAAGCGATGTGACGAACAAAAATCTGTTAAACTTGGTACCACTTTAGCTCTTGTGATGTTACAAATCTTTGAAAATTACCATTAAAGTATTCGTATTTCTGGATATGGTAATTTTGAATGGCATTTATGTTTAATACATACTGGTTGGGTAACGGGTGGTTTCGTCCACATCTCCGAATGCAATATAAAAAGTGTTAAATATAATAATCTAAAGGGAGCACAGCTAGTCGCTGCCAGCATTCTATATCACGTGGTCAAAATGTGCCTATTTTATTGTGTTGTTAAGTTTACTGTTAACAAGTAAATTTTAATACAGACATTCAAATCAAATAATTAGAATTGATTGGTTGATTGATTGGCTTTTGCTTTACGTCCAGCAAGCAGTGTATTAGCTATATTCAGAGCGCAAACAAGTAAACAAACAAGAAAGCAACGGAAAAGGGAGCAGGAGGGACACAGGGAACACAATTTTGACTTCCACTGGAAAAGTATGGAGTATTATGTAAGGGGTCCTAAATTTGGCCTTTTGTAGCGACTATAATGAGCCTTATCTAAAAAGGGTCTTTATCGTGCAAGGAGAGTGTCACTCTCCAAACCCTTCCAGTAAAATGAAAGCCAGTCACTACCCATCTTTTGAGACCATACTGCAGGGGTTCACAGCCTTCGACCCAATGAGCTACCCAGCATATATACATCATATATGTAATACATTATCACGTAGAGTAAATATCCGAACATGACATCGGTAACCAATTCAAGGCTGATTATAAACAATTCAGTCAAACTATGCTCGTTTTGTTTGGGAATGGTTGCATAATGCATTCTTTCTTTATTCATGTATGGAGAATATTGAATACTTACTTTGTGCATAGGTTGACTGTAACAACACTGCCAGTGCCAGTAGTGGCAAAACCAGCCTGGAGTCGCCACTCATTGTGTTGCTGTCAGATTATCCAAACTGACAAGCTCTGACCGTCTTTGCCGCAAACTGTGTACACCTATAATGCCAATCACTTGTGTTTAACATTTAACAGAAATATTTTGAAGATCGGAAAATAGTATAGTTAGTCGTTAATTAGAAAATGTGATTTACTAGTATAACTCCGTATTTCTTATTTAGCACGTATGATACGTGTCAGCAGGTACAATGTCAAGCTGTGGCTTCGCTTATAAAGGTGCTGCACAGCAACAACTTTCCCTTTACCATATTTTTGAGTTATAATTTTTAACTACAGAAATTATTACTAAAACACATAGATACTATAAAATGTAAAAAGTGGCGTAGATAGCATCGAGCAGAATAATTTAAAGCTTTTTCACGGTCGGCGAGGAATCTGCATGGAAACATTAGGTAGGGATCCTAGGAGGTGAATCCTCCAGAAGCTCCAGAGACCTATCATTTTCGACATGTAATTTAATAGTATTGTTTAAAAAACTTTACAATATCTCTTTCTCTCTTTTTATCATAAAAGATAAGAAAACAATACTTTTTTTGCTACAACGATGCATTGGCTTCCGAGCCTCCGCATGGCTACGCCACTGCGCCACTGGTAATGCATCATTGTTAATGTAAACACACAAAGGTAGCTCAAATTTTCACGTTTTGCCTTTTGTTTTTCTTTTTATTTCCTGTTTATTATTTTTTGGTAGATACGAATAGTATGAGTGTGATTAAATAGTTCTTACAACCTGCAACTTGGTAATGGAACACTACTAAATCCGTTATTTCTAGAAATATTGTTTATTTAATTCACATCATAGGTCAATAAAGAAGTCTATTCTATATAGTTAAAATGCAATTACTTTAAGTTTGAATATTTAAATATCAAATTGCCAAAAAGAATGTTTAAATCTCAAGTACATGTTCGGGAGTACATCAATTAATATTTGCCGTACTACTAGTATGTCTGACGATTATCAATACTTCAACTATAACGCCTACGTTAATTCTAAAAGAACCGGTTCTGAAAAAAATTAACACGCCCCAGTAAAGTAAAAACTTAATCATTTCTTCAAACAATTTTCCATAAACTTTTATTCAAACATGTTAATTACTTTGATCGAACTACAAAAACCCTTTTAAATATTTTTCTGGGGAACGGGAGGGGTGCTCATAAACAATTATCAAATTTTCCATTTCTTCGGAGGTTGGACAATGAAAATAAATATAGTGCCGCTAGGTGTCTTCTGGCTATTCCAACATTTTAAAATTACCTATTCTGGCTATTCCAACATGCTCAGAACAATAGATGTTGTTATTGTATAATGTGTTGTTTTAGTAATTAGTCCTTAATTATTTTTCCAGGTAAATTTTTTAAATGTAATTTTATCTTTTCAAATAAAATAGAATTTTAGAATTAAAATATGTAGAAAAATAAAGTGTGTTTTTAATTATTTAACATTAACATGTTGTAAGTATTACTTTATTTCATTTATTATTACCGTTAATGGAAGAATTGTGTATTGGAAAACAACAGTTTATTTACATCCAGTAAACAGGCAGATGAAAAATGAACGTGAGTATCGTTTTTCACGAACAACAAGAAGCATGAGTGGCAATACTTGTAATCAATACCAAGGCCAGGCGCGGACTTTTCTATATATATCACAGCGATTTCTTTTATCATTTGCATCTACTTGATAGTTAAATTGCATCCTACTTAATATAAATTTGTCCAATATGGACACAAATGAACAATAGAACTATATTTTAGTAAGTGCCAACATTATTATATGAATATTGATTTCACTGAAAACTTTAATTTTAATTGTAAACATTTTAAAGTGCTCTGAAAGAAATGGTAAACAAAAATATATTATTCCGAGCTGGTTTTTACTTATTTAAAACGTAGGCATTATGCATGCAAGGTGCACGAAAAAATAGCCACAACAGTGGTAAATATATCTCTTTTGTTTTCGTTCATATACAAATAATTTATATATAATTTACATAATAAAATATTCACGACTATGTAGTATGTAAATTATTGAACACAATTTCTTTAACATAGTTAAGTATTAAACGCACCTACCGTCTCACAGCTCGCCAACCAAACAAGTGAATGAAATTTAAATGTTCTGTCCTGAAAGTGATTACAATTTACACAATTGGCTACGCCTTCAATGGACATTTATAGATTTTGGACCGCATACCGGTTTTCAAAGAAATCTGAAGGTCGATTTTATTTATGAAACGTGCCAGCAGCTTACTTGAGTAATTATAGGGAAAAATCATGCGATTAACCGTAACAGATATTGGGATGTTATATTTATATTTAATTTGCGTAATATATCTACTTCACTTTTGGAAAAAAATGTACAATTCACTGTATGTGCAAAAGTTTTCGTTTTAATTCTGAGAACATGTATGAATGTGCAGAAGTTTTTGTTTAATTCTGAGAAAATTTGAGCATTAAATAAAACCCTATTTACACAGGAGTTACTTGAACCTACAGCTGTGTCATTGCCATTTTCGTGACAACTCAAAACAGAAACAGTCGGCCGTCTTGCTAATTAAACCCCAAACCAACGATTTTGTACAAGCTTCAGTTGAATTTAAATTTATTTAGTCAATGTTCAAAAGTTCTGACTGTTCATAAATCGAAAGTTAATCTTCTTCTTTATACACATCTTATATAGTTTGTACATGTATATAAATTGTTCTTCATAACTTATTTCCGTAGAAAATTACATATGGTGTGTTAAGGTATCCGACCCATAATTGAAGTTACCGTTTAATTTTATTTGTCGACCAAGAAATACAGCTTTATTAAACCAATGTATTGCTAATTAATAATAAAAGTAAAATATATCATATAACTTGAGCCAATGTTCACAATTTTGAGGAAAAAATTTAGTCTCAAATAGTATTTCCGATGTTTGCCGAACATTACCGAGGTCTGCTTCATTGAAAAACAATTGACATCCGGGACACCAAATATGATCACGTGGTCAATTATGGTCCGGATACCTTAAGTCCCAATTTTGATTGGTTCGTGTAGACAATGTCCCCCCAAAATATTCTGTGTATATATTCTATATCAAAATCATATTTAAGGCTTGTTACTATTTTTAAAGCATATTTAAGGCATGTTACTATTTATAAAGCATATTTAAGGCTTGTTTCTAAAAATAGATCCGGATATACTGTTGGGTTGTAAGAAATAAAGTTATATTTGTTTGAATGCTTCTATAATTACTATCAATGAGTCAATATTGTATGATGCAATTTATTATTATAAATTTAAATAAATAGAGAAAAATTCATATGTAATATAACAATTAAGGACTTTTTACTCTGTCAATACGTAGTTATATGGACCTGTAAAAAAATATTGACCTCGGACTTCGTCCTCGGTCAATATTTTCCTCCACGGTCCATATAACTACGTATTGACCTCGTAAAAAGTCCTTATTTGATAAATATTTCTTTTCTACCAAGATAAAACAGGTATGTGTATACCTACACAAAGACCACAAGACAGTGTTCTGGCCTGGGCGCCATAAAACCTTTCTGAGTAAAAATATTTTGCTCAGCATGAGAATTTACTCAATTACCATGACAACAAGGGAAAAGGAAAGATTTGATTGGATGAAATTGAGAATTAAAAAATTCTCAGCAAAATTTTTTTTTATGGCGCTGGGCCCTGGAGACGTCTCGGTTTTAGAGCAAATTTTTCTGCTCGTTAGTTGTGCATTATGACAATTTTCTTCGGCGTGCAAATATAAAAAAACTAATGATTGTTGACCGGTTTACAATCTCAGATTTTGTATTGGTTGTAGACTTTTGTGAAAGTGTTTAGATCTTCATCTATAATAACACACAAATTAGTGCCGTAGCTGGGGTCTAAATGATGTTAAAAAATTAAGGCTTATAATATTTATCTGCAACTGAACATTTACGGAGGAATTCAATAAGACGGGGATTTGTGTGTTAATACCGTTTAAACGTTTCTTGATCTTTCTAGTGTGTGTTATATTTTTATTTTTATTTTTTTTTTTAGAAGCCGTGGCTTCCAAACATACGCCTGGCTTCCATAAACCAACAACTTTCATAACGCGATACCATGCACTTGCACTTATTCAATACGCCTCATCCAATCAGAACAAAGATCCTTTTTGTAGATTTCGAAAAAGAGTGTGCTCATTGTAGCCGCTACAAAAGGCTAAATTCTCCACGCTACCCAATACTGCATTCTTTTCCAGTAGCAGTCTTTGTCCCATCCCGCCTCTTGATTTATTGTTTGTTAACTTGTTCTTGTCCTGAATATAGCTGAAATACTTCTCGCTGGACGTAAAGCAAACATCCAAACAATCGATTAATTCAGAACATCCGAAACAAGAATTTGTTATGCTACTTTCTTGTTTCAGACGTCTTGATTAGATGACACAACGAATACAGATGTGTATGTCCAGTGGCGGATCCAGGGGGGGGGGGCGTAAGGGGCGTACGCCCCCCCCCCCCTTTAAAAAAAAGGCAAAGAAAAAAAAGAGAACAGGGAGAGTAACAACCAGCGCCAAAGGCAAAAATGTAATCCCCACTCATCTTCGCCATAAATTAATGCATAAACGGTATTACCCTGCCGCAAATACGCCTCTGCGAGGCGCGGAGAACCATTTCGTGGCACTCTTTCGAAAATCCTGTATCCGCCCCTGGTGTGAGCTCATATGTACTAGGTTATCTGTACCACAAATTCGCCATTTACAGAAGAATACAAGTGCCAAATATATAACACAAATGAACAGCAAGAATAATACAGATTAAAATTTGCAATACATCTGAGAGTTATAGAATATAACAAAAATCGAACTGTAACATAACGGATAATGCACCATTTGACACATCAAAAATGCATTTCACACACTTATAATAAATAATATTATATTGACGCAATTAGTCGATATTGTAATCCTAGAAGTCACAGAGTTCGTCGTTTTTAACAACATGTAAAAATGTTAGTGTACATATGTATAAAATAACATACTTAAATATTCAAAATGGAATGATCAGGTACATTTTCACCTGATTCTGTCCGTAGTAAAATCGGTCTTAAATACAAAAACAAACAGAACCAATCGATCGGAACTTTGTCACAACAGCAAATAAAATTCCATTTACTAATGTTCAAAATAGTTAATGTGTGTGTATAAGGCTACTGCGTGGGTTTGGTGGTACACATTTTTTCTTAGTTACAAAGTAAAATAACGTAATTCTATTATGTTAATAACAATGACAGCAATCACAAAGAGTCCATAAATATTTAATTATTTCTAGGGTTTGGTGGTACATATTTTTTCTTAGTTACAAAGTAAAATAACGTAATTCTATCATGTTAATAACAATGACAGCAATCACAAAGAGTCCATAAATATTTAATTATTTCTAGATGATTGCACTATTTTTACTAATTACATACTAATTTTATTATCATTTTTGTTATTTAACATGTATTAAAATAAATCGTTGATTATTATTGTGCAATATTTCCCTGATTTAAATTGTTGAATTAAAACCAAAAGAAAAGGCAAATGAAAAAAATTCTGCAGTTTGCCATCCTCTCATGTCAGGGATGGAGTGAACATGGACTCAGAACACCTTACTTGGGAGGATGGCAGTTTGCATACAACTACAGAAATCCGATACTAATATATTTTAGTCAGCAGCTATTCGTAGTTTTCTATTTCGTACTATAGTATAATTTTACATGTTTTGCTGCAAATCGTCTGATCAGGTTTTAAACACAAAGATGACGCGATAAATTATCTGTATCTGTATATATAGTCAAAAGTGGCTCACTATTGAGCATTAATCTTGAGTGGAGGGGAGTGCGCTGATGTTAGTGATTTTATCATTTGCAGGGTACATTCACAAGTAGAAATCTTGTCGTCTTTCATTACTGAACATTTGATTTTAAAAATCCACGGTTTATGTGAAAGCATTTGTTGATATTTGTTTAATTGATATGTTAACAACACATGGACGATTTGTACTCCGTTATTTCACCAAGGATTTTATGATTACTCGGCTATTTATTTAGAAATTACCCGCCTTATTAAACGACGATTAAAACCACAACACTAAATTGATTCATCGCTCACTTCACAAATAAATAAACAAGTATCACGGACATTTAGCTAAATAAAATAAAACCCACCACATCATTCATATTAACAAAAGACAACCTTTGGAAAATTGAACCTATAGGCTATATTTAATCACAGTTACCCGTAGAAGGGCCTCCCCTTTTGAATTGCTCTTGTATGAAATCGTTTAAATGCCGTCAGCTATATTCTGGTCTTTGTTCTATCAATTTCTAACTGTAAAATATAGGTTTCCACAAAAATACCAAGTTTCTATAATGTGCCGCTTGATTGATATACAATAGGGAGAACCTTGTCCGAGCCATAGGCAGTCTGTTAATCTATGTCATTATTAGCTTAATTCCTTTTTTTTTAAATGATTGTTTAGGGGTCATCCATAATTGTCAACATTTTTTATGAGTTTGCAAAGAGCACTAAGGGGGGAGGGGTTTCAATTTCAGCATTTTTTCGGTACGTTCTTTAAACTTCCAGTAATGTGGATGTGCAGACTTGCAAAAAATGTTGACGTACTCTTTTGGAGGGCATGATGTGGTTTTCAAAAAATGCTCTTTGCAAACTTGTGAAAAATGTTGACAATTATGGATGACCCCTTATATTCTTTAAAAGTTTGCTTATTTTAATATGCAATCTTGTGTAATAGCTATTCATGAAACTGAGACAGCAAATCGTATCATTTAAAAGTGACAATACAGCGAAAAACAGAGCCAAAATTAGTACACGAAACAAATGGATATAAATCCGTTCTGATAACAAAACTCATTCACCTGACTATACTTGAAAGAAATTCTCACTGTTATTAAAAAAGAAGGTTCAAGGGGGTGGTCACTTATATGTCATTATAACTGGGGCATTTTGTCCTATGACAGAGCTGAATACAATACATTGTGTAATGGATTTAAAATTCTTTTATAACCGATAAATAAAGATTATCCGGATATAAATACTATAACTGTTAAATAATATTTACCGTCAAGCTTTTCTCTCTTGAGTTTTGAGATCCAAGGACAGTGGCATTGCGAGCAAATTCGAAGTCGAATAGGAAGTCGTGAGTTCTGGAAAGTAATATAATGCGTTCTTCTATAAAAAACAAAAAAAAACAACAACAACAAAAAAGTAGGGTGCACTTTTCAGCATATTACGGACAAATGGGTGAACATTTTTAGCCAGAAATAACAACAAGATGTTAACGTTTTTCGCTGGAAAAAAGGAAATACTGCATGACAGAGCGAAAAATGTAAAAAGCCTCGATATTGGTCGTGTTCGCCTGTGATCGTTTATAGCGAGCATCGCAGATGCAAGCTATTCGGATACATGCGTGTGTGTAAAAAAGGTTACGTGATCCATTTGAACAAATCCATTTCAGATGGTAGCTGAGTTATCCGTATTCTGGTACCCTGACGATGATATCCTCATGAGCCTAAGCGGCCTTCAGATATAACGTCAGGTCAGGAGCATTTGATTTCAACGGTGACAACGTTGAAATTTGACGTTCGAGTATTCTCTAGACTGACCATTTAGTATTATAGATAAGTTCAAGTAGAACGAACGTAGTATGACGTCATTCTCTTTGTGACGTTCAATGTTTACATTTCTCAGCTGAGTTTACATTATGATTTCATAATTTAAACGTAAAGTTAAACTATTATTTATATTTAAATTTTATAAAGAAAAGGTATTCCCAGATTTAAAAAAAGATTGGCAAGTGCATGTGATATTAAATGGTGTCATATTACAACCAATGAAAATGCTTATATCGGAGGTCCTGACTAACCTGGTTCTCTGGTGCAATATTTTTCATTTACGCAAGCTTCACTTTCAAATATAACCCCAGGTCACCACCAGTTTACTATCCAGTTTGATTGGTTGTTTAAACTGCCATGTTTTAGCTAACTTTTCGCGCGTTGGAAATTTCTGTCAGAATACAATCTAAATAAAGTACAAAATGTAGCTACCTGCTTCTTGGTTTACGGCTTTCGAGTTAAACGGACGATTCCCTTAGAGTTATTTCCACAATCAAACATAAATTTATAAAAGCATTCTTTTGATAAACTGTATTTTTATTTGAATTTGATTACCGGACGCCGGACGTTACGTCATAATGCTTTTTATCGGAATTACGTCAGTTACATTTATTACTGACGTAAATTTTGAGGCATTCCGAATGTTGCAAACCGGTCAAAATTTTGACCGGATTCATTGCTTGTGACCTGACTGTATATTCGAACCGGAAGTCCGCTTACGGTATTGAGAATATTTAGTCAGGATCCCAGACTAAGGTCCTGACCTGGTGTTATATTTGAAGTGAGGCTTGCGTCAATGAAAAATATTGCACTTGGAGTCCGAAGAAAATATTGTAGACGAACGAAAAAATATATAATATAAAAGTAGACAAAAATAATTTTGACAGCGATAAAATTACAGTGTTTACTTTTTAAATTACTACAAAAATGCCAGGCAATTTTTTTTTCAATCTGAAGCGCTGTATTTGAAATTGAGTTTTGTGACGTCACCAACACATTAGATAAGACGTCTCGTCATCAATGGAATGTAGAGGCACTGTTAGGGGGCTCTGAAATAACGACATGAACAATATGTGATGCTCGCATTTAGGCTGCGCTTACATTCATATTATAGAATCAAGGATGTGAAGTTTACATTCAGTAACAGTTTTCAACATTTGTGCTAGAATACAAATTGGACAGGTGGGTAAGTCGTATTCGTGCGAACACATTCCTCTAGTAACTTGTTACAAAATTTTTATCTAGCTTCGTTAGTTTGTCAAAGCTTTACATAACAGATCATAACAGTATTTCAACGTCACTTACTTTGTAAACAATTTATATAATCTATCATCAGATAATTTAAATTTTCAGATTTATGTTTATATAAAGAGGAGATGTTTATATAAAGAGGAGATTAATCAAACACTTACCACACAAATTAAATTTACCACTAAAAGACAGATTAACAAATCTTCAAAACTAAATGAAACACAAACAACAGGGGAACGGTCACAGACACGCAGAAACGTATCTTACAAATAAAACATTACAAATATATTTCATTTCTTATCATTTTACATATTTGTTTATGTTACGTGCTTTCACTTCCAAACTCCCAACCCCAACCCAGATCAACCCAGAATGAAGAGACCGATGCAAGCTCTGATTTAGCTCCAAAGCAATGACATCTTACCAGTGACTATATTTGGGACGAGGCTGTTAAATGCCATCATTTGATTCCACGACAGCTATCCTCTGCAGTCCAACGATTTTTTGGGTCACACGCAAAAAAAACTGGTTGACAGCAGAGGATTCTCGAACTATTATTGTAGGTGACTACTTGACAGCTCGTATAACCTTCGATAGGCCGATACTGTAACTGAGACGGAAAAAGTGCAGCAATTAGGACATCGTCATTAAGCCTATATTACAATGATTGACTATGATTGGCGATGATTACACAGCTCTACCCACAGAGCTGCAAAGCGCGTTGCAAGTGGCTTATAGGGGATACTCTCTCGTGTACGTTACGATGTAATACAAAAGCTGCATGGCCGCGGACCATTGAGGGCACGCTACTTGCACATTAAGGATGATCGCTGGTCAATTTTTGAGATTTCTGTCAGATTTTCAGAATCCTCTAGATTTTACCATTAAAATAGGGATAATTTTTTTGCCCAGCAACCCCCTATTTTCTTTTTATAATAGGGTTTATTGGGTCAGTTAAAGCTAATTTACAAAGTTTTATAAATTTCGTGTTATTTTTTCATAGGTTTTTACACTAAAACATGTCCAATGCTAAACCTATGAAAAAGTCACAGAAAGCTTTTTCCCGCCAAATTTTGGATGCTTATTATCTCGAAAAAGGGTTCAGCAACCTATGAATTTTTTAAGCTTATTTTGTACCTTTAACTATGGTTTATTTATCAAATATATAAATTTAGATAACATTGTTATTTTCAACATGACCAGCGAACATCCTTAAGCCCTTTTTGTAGATGCCAAAAGCAGAATTGCTGTATCATCTGCAAGACGCTAAATTCTCTGCAACACATAATTCTATATACTTTTTCATTGACAGTCAACATTTCCTTTCAATTCATTTATTGTTTGTGAACTTGTTCTTGTCTAAAATATAGCTGAAATACTGCTGGCTGCAGTCTATCAAATATATTCGCTCAGAACATAAGGTTATAACTTTTTACAATCAAAATAGCAAAAAGGGTGGCATATGAAATTTCTTTTTTAATTAGATTATATATAGCAGCACCATCTCTTCTAACACAGGTGGTGTTAGAAGGTATAAAACTGGTATAGACACACGTGTTAAAAACAGATTGTAACTATTTAATATATTAAAACCCGTCATTTTGACTGCCTGAAATATTAAATTTGTTAAGTTTGAGGTTTTCGTATTTGCAAGCATGTAGTTGATCATGGTCGAATTCGGCATAAATTGATATACGCTTCGAATTTGCTCCACTCTTGCGTCATATTTAAGTGCCATTTTTGCATAACAAAAGTGCTTTAATCACAATTGTATATAATGGCTACCAACATTAATAGATGTAAGCATTTTATATTTCTGCCATATTTTGTCAAGTTTGTGCAGAACAAAATTTGACATTAATAATTACAACTTTGTTTGATATCCCATTCTTGTCTTGTAAAATGTGCATTAAAAAGTTACCATCCAATTTATTAAAATTCCTGATTACTCCGCATTTACGTCCTATATCATTCTGTTTAATCTTACCTCGATTACCCCGTGCACAGACTGATGGTGTATTCGCAAATTGTTTAAGAAAAGTATGTAGGTCTCATGAACAAGAACCATTCAATAACATATTCTGTTGGTTATTTATGATATAACTTTTCGTGTATGTCATAACTGATCATAGCTGTTTAATTATGTATGCATATTTTTAAACAAACTCCATATTCAGATTCAATTTGCTACATTGTCTGTACTGAACCCATGTATGTTCGATTCCACGAAGTAATCATTGGTATAATTGAGTTCATTATGTGGGACGTAATTGAATAAACTGTGGGTTACAGACAATGAAAATAAGCAGTCTCAGAAGTGTATATAGAAGCGAAACCAGTTTAAAATATTTTGATTATAGGTTCCTGGTAGAATGAAATGATGAGTAGTTACTCCAAACAGTGACTCCAAATGTTAAACAGAATTCGGTAGGCGGTGTCGTTGCTACATTATGGCACTGCGTGCTGCTTAAAATTTTTTTTGTGCCCTTTTAAAAATATTTTTTTAATTTCCATAAAAAATCACCAAAAAAAAAATCACGATATTAAGAATATGTTCAACTTCTGCGGTAGGGGGTTGCCGCTCCCAGACCCCTTGCTAACGAACACTATATTCTTAACGTAGCCACTGAAAGGCAATCATTGAAGATAATACACAGAAACAAATAAAATTAGTGTAAAATTATAATATGAGGTACGTTAAATATACATTTTATTAAAATATATCAAACATCTAAGTACTCTGCGCAAAAAGACCACTATAATTGAAGACAGTGAAGCTTTTCGTTGTCGTTTGGGGAATGTTTTGATAGAGATAAAAATCTACCATTTAAATTGATTGATTGTTGTAATAAAGCCCATATTATTATAAAAAATTGACCTCTAGGTCACATTTATTGTATTAAAACAGGCTTTAAATCTCTTTATATCTATTTTTACACGAGAGGAATTAAGTGTTAAAATATAGGACATTCACATTCTCAATTTAGTGCTAAAATACATGTAGAACTAGAACACATATACATTTTCAAAATGTTTGATTAATACATTGAGATTTCTCTACAAGTGTGTGTTTAAAGTGACATGTCACAACCAAAAAGGTGTATGTTTATGTCACAACCAAAAATGTGTGTTTATTTTAAACATAACATAACATAATTTATTAGCACTAACGCATTTACATTTAATGGTTATGGCAACATAATACATGTAGATATAACTAAACACAAATAACATAATACATGTAGATATAACTAAACACAAATAACATAATACATGTAGATATAACTAAACACAAATAACATAAAACATGAAGGAAGATTATAAGGACAGATTCTGACTAGATATATGATGAGAGTAACAGTGGGTATACTAATGAAGGAAAAAATAATACAAATATGGTAAAAAGGAAATCTGTGATTACGACAAGGTAGAGTTTCTTAAGAAAAGACATTCATTAATATGATTGGCAAGTATTTTCAATATCACGGTTGACTCATAATTAAATATTGAGTATATTAAGTGGCATGATATATTAGTAGTCCTATTTATCTTTTGATTCAATAAACCGTTTATTTATTTTGTAAAATTGATTCTCGCTTGATCATAAGCTGGACAGCTTAAAAGAAAGTGAAATTCGTCTTCAATTTCACTACTGTTACAACAACGACAGAGTAAATATCAACATGATAATCCTTCAGATACCCCTTAATCCCCACACTTAATTTGATGTTGTTTTAATTAATTATCAAATGTTGGAGAAACGTGAACACACCCAGAGTCTATCTTCCAGTGGTATATTTAGGTATCGACCTTTTTCTACATATAGTGAGTGAGCACTAACTCGTATTTTACAGGACAGATCCGTCTTTTCTTAGTTTACAACGGTCAACATAGGGGGGTCTGAAATTTGGTTTATATAGTTTGGAAAAGAAATTAAATTTTGAATTTTGTATTATTTCACTCTCTAGCTTTTGGAATGCAGTATCGTTTATTCTCTCTTTAATTTGATTTAACTGTAGCTTAATTCCAAGGGGTTTTCACTTAGATAGTTGAATCCATGTATGTTAATAAGGTTTTTCATATTCTTTATCCAGGAATTGTTTGTCTCTGTGGCCACACAAACTTTGTAGCAAAGGTAGTTTTCAGACTCCATTATGTGTAGACAGTATTTAAATTGCTAGGAATTGTATATTCGTATATAAATGTAATCTCTCTATTGATTTCTGATAGGCGAGCAGCATTGGATGCTTTACAGTGGACACCAAGCGCTTCTTTTATAAATTTGATGTACAGGTGCATATAGGTCAGAGTTTTTAAATTCTTTTCCGATTCCCAATACTTCACTGCCAAATAGAGCAATGGGGACAACAAGAGTATCAAATAATTTGGCTAATAGTTTGCATGTCACAACCAAAAACGCACAGTGCAAAAACGTGTGTTTATTGAACAATTTTGTTTTGTTTGTTGTTTGAATGATAAACGCAGTCCTCACAAGTCCGGGTTTCTGTGTCTACATGTGTCCACGAAACACATGGACACATGTGAACACAGAAGCCCTGACTTGTGCATGAGGATGGTTAAACGCCAGTTTCAGTAATTTTCAGCTAAATAGTGGCGTTCATGCAGTCTTTCTTAAAGGAGGAAGCCGGAGAAAACACGCGACATTCGATAGCTACGTGTGTAAGAGTAAAATAAGTCCGGTTGTAAAATAAGTCCCCGGGCTAGTTTTACTTAGCTACAATAATGTAGCTCCTTTTTTCCGTCCATAAAGGGAGTTAAGTTATTGTTTGTAAGTTTTAATAGGGAAAAAACATGTACATAATATCCTTGGTATATTGGTCCACAAACTAATTTTCATTAGAAATCATAGTTAAAAAAAAGGTCATGTACTTTTTTTATAGGATTCATTAATGTACTGACTGTAAGGTTCACTCCTGACCTGTAATTTTATTAGTAAACATTTATATGGAGAGAGAGAGAGAGAGAGAGAGAGTCGGCATTAATTAAAATTTAAGCAAAAATTTGTATATTGTATCAAATGTATCATATAGCTGATGACTGCTTTAACGCAATTCTTTTTTTCTATGGTTAATTGAAACAGAATTGCGTGTTAAATGAGCACTGGTGATTACGAATTGGGCAAAATAAAATAAGCAGAGCACGTTGCACAATTGAACGTAAAAACATAACCGAGAACGAACAAGTAGCATGAAAACACTTTACTGCTCTATTTGAAAAAAAGTAGTCCGGTAACAGCCATCATTTCTATACGGCGTACATAGTTAACGGAAAAAGCAATTTGTACACACTGAGATGTTTTTCATGTCGATAAAATCTGTTTATGTTGATATAATTTAAAAAGGCGTCTTATTTGTTCGGAATAATTTGCATGTGCATGACTAATTCTCAATTGATGATAATAGCTGATCCATTGCTGAATTGTGTCGTAGCCTTGACAAGTTTTTTCTTGTCTTTGAGTGTATTAGTATTCCGCTGTGCGTCTATAAATGTCGTTTAAATGTCGTCAATTTGTTGCTACACTTCATAAACTGTGTAAATAATTTAATTTAAAAAAAAAACAATATTATAATATTGATGCAGGCCGCTCGGGTCACTCAACATCCTCAAATTAATATTTTGAAAAATTATGAGGTTTTTAATATACAGTTAAATCCATTTTGACGAGGTCGATACTTATAGTTTTCCATATCTGCCGTGATATCAGCCCGAGACTCCCATATCAATGGGTCGATGGCTGATACCATGGCCGATATGGAAAATGACATGCCATAATTTGTTCATCACATACTTGATAACCACTAGTCAACCTTTTATCCGAAAATAAAGCAGGTGAAACCAGTTTAATATTAAAAAAACGTAACAAAACACAAAAACATATACAAAACTCTACAGTCCAATATCATAAGTTAACAAGAAAGCAAGTATTTATCACAGATGTGTCACTCAGTAAAAACTCTTTTTTTTCGTTTAGTATTTTCATTTTTCATACTATCAACAAATGTAGAGGTTTTTTCTGCAGTGACAGCAACAAACTTGTCATCCGTCATTTTTTTTAGTTGAAGTTATCGTCCGTCATTTTGTTAGGTTTAAGTTCGTCTGCTATGTTGCCACATGAGCGGAAGTGCAAAATAAAAGCGGAAGCTAAAAAACCGATTACAGCCATCGGGCTAATATCGATATTAGATCCGAGGGCTGATATCGGTCCATCGCTTCCGGTCATATCAAATATGCAAAATGTTCATATTACTACCAAACATGTAATAAATGTTTTTTATCGACTGGTTGAAAGTATATTACATGTATTGACCGAAACTTTAAAAGCTGTAAATGTTTTTTATAACATCGTGTCATAGATATGTTTAGTTTGTTAGTTTGTTTTTATGGATATATTTTTACACATATCAAATTTTAAATAAACACCGGGTGCTTGTTTCGTGAGACTTGACCAAGATACGCGGTGGGACTTTTTACCCAAACTTACCCAAATATACCCAAATTTACCGAAACTTTACACAAAAGCGCATTAATGTAACATTTTTTGGCAGTATTATCATGTTTAAACATTTTATATACTCTATTTTTGTTGAAAAAATCGTATCAAGTGCAGTTAACATGACAATTTCCTGTGTTAAAGTCGATCTTGTGAAGCTCCTTATGATCGTATATAATGGATTACTCAAACTGTACTCAAACACTCGTTAAAATAATTTTTTGGTAGTAAATAAACAATAAATATTAAACCACTAAAATTCAGTTAAATAATGAATATTTATTTACTTTAAACATATTTTATTTGTTAATAACAAAATGGATTGGACACAAGTAAATCATACTTATGAAGTCCTCTCAAAAATACAATATTTACATGTAATATTTATACGAACAAGCATGCAAATAATAATAATAATAAGCTACATAAAATGGATAAGAACAAATATGGTTGAAGAAAAGGAGAAATAACAAATACACTAAGTATCAAAATATGAAATAAATATAGCTATATATAGGTGTTGATGATTACGAAGCTATATTAACGTTTTCGATGGTGCTTAAACTATAAGAAATCTTTTAGACCGTTTTATAAATGCATAAACATGTTTAAATACAGTTTTATTTTGATCGATAGTTAACTCTGGCTTACCAAAAACTAGTAAGTTGAGGTCAATTGCGATATTATTAGGTAAACCAAGTTCATTGATTAGTAATTCCCTATAGTCCTTATACAATGGACATTCAAAAAAGTAGTGTTGTGCATTTTCAGTTGCAGAGCCACAACGACAGGAAGAGTCTGTGGAAATATTAGCTTTGCATAGGTCATTATTTATTAGACATTGCAATTTCAAAACTAAATGAACACACAAAAAAATAGAGATCAAACACATTTTTTATAACCTGCTGCACTCCATTGATGTCTTGATTAAAGTCATATCATATAAAAGGGTAAAATAAAATGTTTTCAACATGTGTTTCTTTGTTACAATATTGTATACAGACTTTTGTTGTAACATTTTCAAACATAAATAGAGTACATATAACTATTAAACCGGATAAAACTGACTAACAATTTCATTTTAACCAATGCTTGAGCAGAGTTTGGGTAAAACAATTCGTACATAATATACTTTACATGCTTTTATAAGTTAAAGTTAATAACGTTTTCCAACAAAAATAGTATAAGAAAAACGTTTAAACAGGATACAAACTTCCAAATATGTTATTTTTATGCGTGTTTTTGATATAGTTTGGTAAGTTTGGGTATATTTGGGTAAGTTTGGGTAAAAAGTCACACCCCAAGATTTGTCTTAAGATATAATACTATAGGAACAAATCGAAAAGGAGTGGGACATAGTTCGTACCCATTGAAATTCCGATCACACTATCCGAAAGTTACAAATATGTTGTCGATCAGAATATCTCACATTATATACAAACCTGTTCTTCGTTGTAGCATATCTTGCCTTTTTTTGTTCCTTGATAAAAAAAAATACGTATTATTGTCACTTAAAACTACATATTTGTAGGCGTTGAGTGGAAGCAAAGCTTATGTGTAACACGAGATTTAGTTTATTGCGAGGAAAAACATTTAAAATTCAGTGAGTTATTATATAAACATATGCGGGGTTTAAACTTTCAGAAATAATATACCTATTATGTTTAAAATTAAAATTTTGAATTCATATGTCATATCTTGAATATAATATTCTGAAGACATTGTCACAAACATATCGCGTTTAATTACAAAATTAAATCACTTTAATCTGCAGGGTATCATGACGTGGGCAGGTTGTGTGTAGGTTGTCCTCTATTAACTTATAACACAAGGAGAAGGATTCAACAGATGTCATACTAAAATTTCAGCACTTTTCTGTCAAAAAGTTTGTTTAAACATTGTCACAAATGATGCTGGTCGAATGCGAATGGCCGCATAATGCCATCGAAAGCAACATATAAATTTGGGTTAATAAACATGTCAGCATCATTGTTGCAAGCTACATTGCAGAGTATGCAATATCAGACGATCTTTTTAACAAATCTGCTACCATTTAAACATCTTTACTGGAAAATGTCAGAACTAACCAAAATAATATACGAATACCATACGTAAATCTTAGATCCATGAATAAAATAGAGAATTCTTAGATCCACCAGTTGCGTAGCTTGATATTTAAAGAAGTGCACGCAAAGATGATGATGATGGGTCTGGAGGGCATATAAGGTCCAGGGCAGTGCACTCTTTGGGGTACCCTTTAACGATTTCTTTATGAATTGGCTTCAAATCTACACATGTAATATAGTTCTCGCAAAAAACATCCGTGCCAAGATTGGTTACATTCCGTTTTCAAGAAAAAGACAGAAATTAAAAAAAAAACGTTGTCGAACTGATGACTATACGTAATAACACAATTCTACGGTTTGGCTGACCAAATGAAAATGCTTGCTTGCTTACACGCATCAACCACAAAAATGGGGAGCAAGTGAAAGATCTAATTTTAATTAGATTGCCTACGAACAAAAACATTTAAGTGCGATGTGTACAAATATATACAGAAGTCTGTAAGCCACGAATTAAATATAATGCAGAATTCTTAGATTTATAACAAAATACAAAATTATTTGATCTGCAAATAATTAAACAGAAATCTGTGACTGACGAAATGTGTGGTGGGGTTAAACCGGTTTAAGAGATTCACAACCCCTGACTGGATTTAATTTCCTAAATAGACATGCACCTCAACTGCATATGCACATTACATAACCCTTATTTCCAAAGACATTCAAGAGAGAAACAAACACACATATACGTAAACTAATATGTCTTAAGAATTTGAAAACTTTTATGGGTGAATAAATGTTTCGTTTCGATATCGATACGCCTACATATATGTTATTTCACAATAAAAATGGTTGTTTAAATTGTAGCCTTATGTACTTTACCCCAAGGTTGAATAACTGATTTTAATCTTTATAAAGTCAAAGGGTCAGGTCATTAAGTAATCACATGTCAAAAGAACTATGACCGCTTTAAATTCACATTTTCTAGTTAGTTTTTTTAGATATATGGTGGTGTCTACTTTTTTGAGTGTGGTACATTCGACAGGTTTCAAACCATTTAAACGAGTGGCAAGACTTATTTTGCCAATTGAGTTCATTTGGATTTTTACTATATTTTGAATATTCTCCGAACAGGCGCGAGATAATTTGGGCCATTTCTAATCATTCGACTTTTGTTGCTTGCTATAAATAAAACATATATTATAATTAAGGGACGGACCATTTAACTTGAAAAGGGGGGGCCTTGGTTTTTTGTTTTGGTCAGAAAATATTTTTTTTCCGCGCAGAGCACGGACAAAATATTTATTTTTTGAAGGCGTCGCGACAGAATATTTTTTTTCATTTTTAGCATTATTTTATATAGCAGAAATCCTTCTTCAGAATATTTTGTTTCTTACCCTCTGCTTCCAAAATATTTTTTTCATCAAAAATCATTTTCAAAGTATTTTTTTAGGAAAAAACCAAGGCCCCCCCCCCCCCCCTGCAAGTTAAATGGTCGGACCCTAAGTTATGCG
Organism: Limnoperna fortunei; assembly: GCA_944474755.1. NCBI lineage: Eukaryota > Metazoa > Mollusca > Bivalvia > Mytilida > Modiolidae > Limnoperna > Limnoperna fortunei. The sequence goes on from OX104113.1 coordinate 40,237,893, forward strand.
CTTTAACAATAACGTTACTTTTGTCAGAGTTGTGACAAATGAATTCCCGTCACTATAGCTAGTAATCTTAAACAAAATGTTGTACATCGTCGACCACCGTTTAGCACTTATTTTGTATAGTATAAACGTATCTCAAATGTAAATTGATTTCTATATGCTGTATCGATAATCAAACACGTCAAATACACATGTAAACATATGATAGTGACCAAACATTACGTCTTGTTTACAGAGTTAATATATCAGTTGACCAAACACATTACACCGTTCTGTAATTATAGACTCGTTGGGTCATTCTTGTCATCTCACTTAAATTTGTATATAAGGTGTTTAAACGTGGGAAGATAGTCTGCTAGATATACCCGGTTTTACATTATAACAAAAGAAGTAGAACGTTACAAAATGTCACCGTGTGCATTAAGACATAGATTGTCCTCCAACGTAACTTTAAACTTCAAAATATGTGTTCGTCATTTAAAACTTCGAGAAATTCTGAAACTTTAAACCATAACGAATTTGATAAATCCATTTCGGCTTAAATTGACCTTTTAAATAAAATTAAGAAAAAACAAAAATACTGTTTTGCAATAACAAAAGAGAAAACGGATGTTGTTTTTTCTTATTAAACGTGGTCTCCCGCCTTTCTACCCTATCACCTGCATACATCTCTTGTATAAAATGTAATGTAATTGTGATAGAAACAATATCATATTTGATTGAATATCAGCGCTGAGCGATCATTTATTTATAAACTTCTCATGTTTGTGTGTCTTTGTCAGATTTGTATATGGTTTTTGTTGTTGTTTGATTGATGTTTAACGCCACTTTCAGCAATTTTTCAGCTATTTCATGGCGTCCAGTTTTAAATGGGGGAGGAAGCCGGAGTACCTAGAAAAAACCCCCGACCTGCGGCAGGAAACTGGCAATCCTTGTCAATTAAGATTGGAGTTGAGTACGACCTGCCCGCAGTAAGACTCGAACCCGCAATTTCATTGTTGACAGAGAACGTGATTGATAGTAGACGAAATACCTTAACCACTCGGCCATCGAGGCCCCCAGATTTGTATGAAATCAAGTATGAAGGTAACTGAAAAGCTCAAGCAGTGTTATATTATTTCCATCAGTCTGTTTATTTAAGGTATTTCCCACTTCCAGTGATAAGACCTTCTTGCTTTTGCTCTGATTATTTTTTTTCCGCCAACTTTCAAAACCAAACTTATTTGATACATTTGGTCCGAAACTGTGCGATAGACCGTTTTCGAGTTCAAGCCCTTGACTCATTTCGGTTCATCAGTTATTTGCATACGACTTGAAAACGGTTTGAGATAATATAGTAAACATATAGGTTTAATATGATCACCAAGTCAAGGCCTTCAATTTAAGCCCAATTTCAAAAGTCACAGGTCAAGGTCATACCATAGCAACAAGGTCACTATTACAAAAAGTCCTTAGCAACCATATATTTTTTTATTAAATCAGAATGATGCATCTAACTAAAATATGTCATTTTACCTCCGGAAGTGGCATTTTGTCCCTAGCAACGGACACAAAATTCCTTGACAACCATGTATTTTTAACTCAGGACCATAGAAATAGTCTCTGCCGCCTAAAAAATGGTCCAGCAACCAATGTAGTCAAGTTTAAAACAACAGATGAAGAAAAGTTAATTTCTTACAGGAATCTGGAAAAGACCTTTCTAATTGTTCTTGAACAATTAGCCCTATCTTTTTAATAGTTTTTTTTTCAGCGGGTGGCACGGCAACACGCTGCTTTTTCTGTCTTTCGTTCTTTCTCTTTTTTGTTTGTTTGTTTTATTTGTTTTTATTTTGTTTTTGTTGTTGATTTGCTTTGTTTTGTTTTTGTATTTGTAAAAAGTGAGCATATCAACAATCTACTCGTAAGACCAGCAGTGATTTTCACAAAAAGTCGTAAGTGTAAAATACTTCGTAAGTGCTGACGTTACAATGGATTTCACTTTGATTTTCCAAAACTTACGATATATTTTAGACTCACAACATTTTAGGAAATCAACTGCAGCATTTTTTTTCACAAAAATAGTAAGTGTTAAAATACATCGTAAGTGTGACAATGCATTTACTTTGATCTTCTAACACTTAGGATATATTTTATACTTACGACTTGTTGTGAAATCCACTCCAAAACTGCAGATATAGCGTGTATTCCAGTTTATCAGTTCTCGCAGTAATCATAGGACCTCAGTGACTTAAATTTGCACCTGTTATCATTTATTTTACCATATATACCATATTTATGATTATCTGTATTACTCATTTCGACAATGTTGGTTTGCAACTCATTGTACAATGTAATATGACTTACATCGATCATCAAAAAATTCCGTCTAACTGACCTATCTCGTATTTACCCATGTTTTCAAAGTGTAGTGTTTGAATACTTTGTAAATACAGTAATTTATAATCATTAAAGAAAAACAAAATGTTTCTATTAATTATGAGGAATAATTTGACCGAACACCATAATTGTATTTACATTAACTGAAATATACAACTCTATTTATAACATACTATTAATTTGTTTCAGTTGACTACTTTTCAAAAGCTTTACTACACAGTTTGTTGTTCTTTCGTTTAAGGCCAGTTTTATAATTTTTCTACTATATCACGGCGTCTTGTTTTGTATTGAAAAAATAAAATATATTGAAATCTACATAAGACTTACAAAAATGTATCATATTGGAGATTTCTCAAAATTTGAATAAAAACAATTAAATCAAATGTGTACAACTTTGAATTAAAACATCAAATTTGTAATGTGACAAACAACTAGTGTTGGAAAAACCCCATCCCTGTATTTCCTTGTTATTGCAAACTAGATCCTATCAATAATTATCATTATATGTAAAAATATTCAGGTATTTATATAAATGTCTTCAAAGGTAGCACGGTTAAGTAATATTTCATAGTTCATATTTATGTGTGCTACGTTTGCAAAAGTATATTGCGTGAGTAGAAAGCTTCTGGCGTTTTAGTGACTATTTTAAGTAGATCATAAACATTTTATACAAAAAAAATCACATAATTGTCCTTTTTTCCTGTCTAATGATTTGTACAATCTAATATCTAGATCGTATTCTTAAATATACTTAGCTGTTAAAATATGCAGCAATTTATTCATAGTTTATATTTTATGTAAACATCTGCAAATGAACTGCATAAGTTGAGAGCTTACTACGTTTTGGGTTATTTTTTAAATTACATGTAGATCATAAATATTTTATTTTTTAAATAATTTCTCAACGGCCTGACAACAAATCAACAAAAAAATTAAACACAAAGAAGAACACACCTTCTTTCTTATTATATGTATATGTATTTTAATAGGTCACAAAGAATGTATCAATATGTATATCGTTTTAAAGCGCAAACAGGCAGAAACATAATTTAGTGTTGGCACGCCTGATTAATAAAATATGCATGATTATTTTTCAAAAGTAAACTTGAATCCACTGTTGTATTATTTTTAACTACCATGAAAATCTAGCTAACCTTATATCATTCGGATTAATAATTTGCTGAATTGATTGCTTTACGTCCAGCGAGTATTGTTTCAACTATATTCAGGAAAAGAACAACAAGTTAACAAACAATAAATCAATGGGAAAAAAGGATGGGACATAAGGAACACAATTTTGACATCGCCTGGAAACGTATTGAGTATGGGACGGAAAACTCAGCTCCCCGCAGCGGCCACAACGAGCCATTCCTTCTCGAAATCTACAAAAGTGATCACCATCGTGCAAAGAGCGTGGCGCTATCCAAACACGTCACGCACTACGGTCCGCTGCCAGGTCCTCCGCACCATGACCTGACAACCCCCAAGAGAGGGCCTATCCCATCCGTAACCCGAGGGAGCCACGGGAATCTCCTCAAATATTTGTCCGACTTACTACTACATCCGCACAACATGAAAAAGTCAACTTTGTCCGATTTCAACCAAATTTAATTTCTAGGCATATTTTAATGTACTGAATTGAATGAAATACTATCCATGGGAAATTTGGGCGACTTCTTTGTTGGCATCCCAACACATACATTTTTAATTCTTTTTTTTTCTTTTCTTTTCTTTTTTTTTGCATTTTGTTTTCGTTCCGTTCAATCTTGTCCGCATTTTCTCTGAGATGCAATATCCAATCAATATGAAACTTTAGGAACATAGGGGTTAAGTAAACTTATGCAATCCACTTTTGGAATTCTCATGTCTGCCGTTTCCATGGAAACAGGGTCATTATGTGTTGGCATCCCAACACAATCGTTACAGGTTTATTTTGCGTTCGATAACTATTTTGTTTGACGTCGGTTTTAACCTAACGTTCCATATACCGGTAAGGTCCTTTTATGAATGACGACGCTAACATTAGTAATATAAGCTGCAGAGTTGGAGTGATAATGATAATACCACAATTTAAGATTGTAAGTATCTGGTACATAACTATAAAGTATTAGAACTGCAGGCAGGAATGTTATGGTAGATACTGGTAAAAAAAGAGACGAAATTGAAAGGTTCCGGTAAATAATGTTAGATGTCAGAATTCCCGAGACAGTGATTTGTTATAGATATCGTTAGTACCAAAAATAAACATTTTTTTCAACACAGGCTGTGCTCCGTTTAGTGGGAGGGAAGAAGAAACTCGGCATTGAATTGAAAATATGCTATAAATAAAGTTACAGTAAGATTATAGTTGAACTTACAAGATCAGTTCCTTTTCTTTGAGTTGGAGTACGGGAGATAACTACATTTACATTTTGTTTAAATTGTGAATATTTTTGTAATATCCTTTGCATGCAAATAAAAAGACCTCGGTTTCGGTTCAGCTGCGTGTCAACACTAAAGTTGCGAGATCAAACCCAAATTTGACTTCATTCTGTATTAACCAGTATTGCTAGATTCCCGTGCATGTTAAAATCAGTATATATTGGTGCCCTTAGCGAATAATTTCGATTCTAACGAGACATATGTATTAACTTTTATGAACGTCGTAAACATGCCATTAAGGACACGACGTTGATGGTAACGTGGTTAAAATACATGTGGAAAATCTTGCCGTGACGTCACCATTAAGACGTTGATAATGAGTATATACTCGTTTTACCACTAGTATTGACTCTTAGCGGTTTAAGCACGTTATATAAGAACTGGCGATAAAAAAAATTCAAACAAACAAAACAACATCAACAATGTGCATACACACGATGTAGATTTGTACAGTTTTATTTGTTATATCTCTGAAATAAAAATAACACACTTGCAGTTTTGGGTTAGACTTCTTTCTACCCTATACAAAAGGCATTCCGTTGTCTCCGTATACCATTCCCAAACCAGATTCAAGGAGACTTACCTTAGAATGTACCTCAAATAAATGAAGATTGTTTTTCTAATGTTCTTTTCCTGACTTATGTTTCAGAACATTTGAAGAAGACGGTGCATTTTTGTGTTATCAACTCGTAAAGCTTTCAACTCATATCCTTAGAACTTCATAGAAAGATTTCAAATCTATTAAAGTTGTGCACCTGATCTCATGAAATTTCAAGAAATGTTTTCCCATTCTTCTCAATATGGGAACTGGGTCATTTTTAGCACATTTTATACATGATGGTTATATTTTTGTGTAATCAACTCCCCCAACATATTTAAAACAGACCCTGAACCTTTCAACAAATTGTAAACTATTCCACATTATTAAGGCACTTGCTTTGCAACCCTGTAATTTTAGAAGACTTATTATTTTTTATGAGAAATAGTTTTGGTTTTGGGGAGGGTAGCAAGTAAAATTAGACAGGTATATAAACAAAAATGGATATTTCTCGCATTTTTTATTTTTATTTATACTAATAAAATACACAAAGTATGGTGTCACCTTTTTTATTTTGTTAATAAAAATTTAAAACAAGTCAGTTTTCACTAATATATGGTCTTATGTTGAATTATCTTTTTTGACATCATTTACTATATTTTTGATAATTTTTTCATATTACATACTGTCTGGTGTTATTTTGTTTTATTTTCAAAAAGATGAAAGTTATCTTAAGGTACAAAGCACGTCGGAACGAACAAAAAAGTTTAAGAACAGATGGATGTGCTTTATAAAAACACATTGAATGCATTCCGCATAACACAAGTATACATAAAACACGGAAATATGTGCAAAAAAATAACATACAAAACGACTCCTGATGTGTATTAAAAATTATGTGAGTCATGGGATGACATGCACTATTTTGGGACCAACTTGAAAGTGAAAGTGGATTTTTTCACGGTGTTGACTTTCGGTTGGTCGTTCGTTCTTATATGCAATGAAAGTGGTGCTGAAATTTTGAGAGAATACTTAGGGGTTACATGTTGTCATATGACAGGAATATTTCTTTATTTGAAACAAATGTAAAATGTTAAGAACAATTCAAAATCAACTAATTTTATATTGCCGAAGAGGCGATTAACAATGATGTTCCTACCCCTTAACCGTCAAGTAATTCACGTCCGGTAATTTATTGTGGTATGGCAGGCCGTGTAGGCTTAAAGTGTTTTGACACTATTTTGTTAAATACGCACCTCAGATTTTAAAAAAACACAAATAGACTTAATAGATAAACTGAATTGTAAACAAGCACCCTTTTAGTTCAAAAATTACACATCAATTTTTTAATTTTCTTTAAATCAAAATTATGAGTGGCCGTTCATGTCATTGGCGCGATATTCTATCGCGTTAATAAAAGTAACGCGTTATTTCTTTCATTTATCGCGTTAAAGATACAAACTAACGCGATAGTCTTGTAAACCACAAATAACGCGATAGTTTGTACTAATAACGCGTTATTGGTTGATTGGCCCTTCATGTAATTTGCTTTTTCGATCGCGTTAATAATATTAAATAACGCGTTGTTTTGCAAAATATCTTTCGCGTTATTTTGTAAAAATAACGCGCGTTAATTGTTAAAAATAACGCGTTACTTAATATTATTAACGCGATAGGAAAAAGCAATGCTATAGTTTGTCTTATTTTTATTAACGCGATAGAATATCGTGCCAATGACATGAACGGCCACTCATACAAAATTATATTGATGAGTTTCAGTTGCTATTTAAATACTGATAAATGTATTATATTATGATTTCTATGTTCATTGTAATGTGGAAATTATGCATTTTATTATTAAATCATAATTAATACTTCTTTCACTTTTTAATGTAGTGAAGCATTGTAAAAAAAAAATCTATTTAGGCTATTACTGATGACTTTAAAATACTTTGCAATTGCCAAATTATATTTATATATTGGAAAAAATTTCATTGTCAGGTAACATTTTTGATTTCGAGATTCTTAAATTGTCCTTGAATGTTTGTTTCCTAATTGAAAATCTCATTTTTGTTTGTAGAAATGCCCTGTTTGTAGGTAACCTGCAATTGTATAAAGGTATGAAGAGGGTTTATACTAGAAGGCGTCATCATGCACAAGCCTAACTAGCCACGGTTGTATAGAAACGACTTGTACCACCGCTTCCAAATCATCCTTGATACTTTACTGACGTACTGAACGTGCTTTGAGAATGCTTCTACATGAGGCGGTCTTATACAGGTATAAGATTGTGATTTCCAAAACAGTTTTGCAAAATTCTTCATAAACTTTCGTCTTTAATGTGTGTTAATTAAGTTATTTCTCCAACCTGACTTTAATCTGGCATTGTCTTAGAGTATTGTTCACTGGCCTGGTCATTTATATGGTTTGATGAAAAACGCATAGGTTTTAGTACCCCCTGTTATAACTGCATGTGTATAATATTTCATTTTTGAATTTATTGACTATGTTTAAAATTCACTTTGTGTGCTTTTGTTTCAAAAATCTACTCAGAAACCGTTTGTGCCAATATAAAGCAAAGTTGGTCTGAATTATCCTTATGGTGTCTAGTATAACGTAAGATAATTTTTTGTAACCACCAAACATTTTTTACAATCTTGATATATAAAATCGAAAAAAAAATAGTGCACAAAATAATCTGATCAAATTCATTCAAGTAGAACATAATTGTTAGATGTCTTCTAAAAAGTGTTGCTGGCATTTATGCTTGTGTGTGTGGTTTTTTTTTTTTTTTGGGGGGGGGGTATATTTAGCTATAATGAATAGGTGAAACCAATCTACAGACAACAGTTTTAGAGTACATACATAGTGGGAAAGATATAGTACTCGGTAGACATATATTTACGGACGATTCATGATGGAAGGAGCAGCCGATTTTGCAATGTTATTTTGGACTCTACATTTCATTCTTATTTTTAGCATTCCCCGCCATTAATGACACGATTTCGCAAAACACTCTCATTTAAGACATAAAAAGTTAATTTGAACAAATATTGCATGTACAAATTACATTTATATGTGTTTGTTGGACGTTTATTTCTTGGTTTGTTTCACGAAGGTGGGACCGTTCATATTTATTAAAGAAATATACAGCAATGAGAGAAAATCAATTATGTCGGTGTAAATTAAATAAATGTCGTAAAAATTTAGATCATTTTTATAGGGTTTATTTCTTGCGAACTCATAGGCGTAACAAGCGGTACGGTTCCGACCATACCACTTTAAATTGCTGGTACGGAAAACCGCACTAGTTTTTTGGTAAATTGAAATAAAACATGATAGAATTTCATTACATATGTACTCTTTAATTTGTGAATCGTTCAACATAAATTTATTTTTTTAAATAACTTTCAATATAAAATAGCAACCGCAACGATCCCGACATCCTCACAAGTCAGGGTTTCTGTGTCCACATGTGTCCACAGAAACCCTGACTTGTGAGGATGCGATCCCGAGTGTAATTTGGTAAATGACAAATAATAGCACATGTAAAACCTCTATATATATATATATATAAACATTCACGGTAAACGGGTTGTCGACCTTAACCGACCGTACCGCTATTTTCCTGGGTGGTACTCCTATGGAACTTGCGACTTATGAAGTCTATGCAACTGTTTGCATGCACAATAGATGTTGGTTTTCTAGTGTGAATTTATCTGCATTGGTGTCTCAACGTGAACGTAAAAATGTAGCATTTGCAAAAAAAATAATAAGTTCGAGAATCCCCTACCGTTCAACTTTTTTTTTGCCCATGCAAAAAGAAAGCGTTGGACGCCGGGGGGGTAGGTTTTTTTTTAAATTTATATAAAAATAGGTATAGTTTTTAAAACAATCTTATATAAAAATGGGTACGCTTTTTAATCTTAATTGAAAAAAAATATGGTCTCATATAAATATGGGTCATGTTTATAATATAATAAAGTGTAATTTTAATAATGACATTGTGTTTTCTTCTTCACTATGTTATCATTTTGTGTATATAAATATGACCTTCTTTACTGAATATAAATATGGGTTATGAAAATTGTTCATTTTATATAAAATGGGTCATGAAAATTTAAATTTTATATAAATATGGGTTCAATACCCAAGTTACCCCCCCCCCCCCGGGGGGTTGGACGGCAGAGGATTCTCGGACTGAAAAATTATTATTAGTCAAACATTGATCGCTGTTCTGTGCCATTTATGCGAACAATTATTTTACAGAACTATTTGAAGAATTGTTTAAAAAAATATAATAATACAATTTCTACCAACATATTAGGCCGAATTTTGCTGCCGTTATAATCCGAAGTTAGATTTGTGATTTGTCGCCAAAAAAGCGAGGGTACGATTATTTGTTCTACCAGCATATTAGCTATATACACAAGACATTGTTTAAAATAACTCTTACTTTGACACATATAAGATACGTACAAGACAAAGTAGATTAAATATGTTATAAATAAAAACGTTTAGTTTAAACATATTTTATTTGTACAATGAACAAACAGGATCAGACACAAGTAATACATACTTATGAAGTCTTCTCCGTTTAAAATATGATACAAGTAATATATGGACATGGTGACATAACATGAATTACCTTCAATTGTACAAAAAATGAAGAAGGACTCAATTATACAAAACAAAGAAAGAATAATCAGAACAATGACAGGAAAAAGGATAAGAAATCAAAGAGTTGTAGAAGAATTGATAACGCTTCGTGTGTTGTTTTCGCTCGGTGATATGGTTACTCAACAAGGAATCGTTTAGATTTCTTTATAAATTCATAAACATGAGTAAATATCATTTCATTTTCGTCTTGTGAAAGTTCATTGCTGCCATTTAATAAGAGACTCACTGCAGGCAGGGTAGGGTGTACTCGACTCCAATCTTAATTGACAAGGATTGCCAGTTTTCCTACCGCAGGTCGGGGGTTTCTCCGGGTACTCCGGCTTCCTCCCCCAATAAAAACTGGACGCCATGATATAGCTAAAAAATTGCTGAAAGTGGCGTTAAACACCATCAAACAAACAAACAATAAGAGATTTGAGTTGACTGCTGTATTGTTTGGTAACCAGTTTAAGCCGGTAAATAAGTCTCTTCTCAGATTCGTATACTCTGTACATTCAAAGAAAAAAAGATACTGGGTTTCTTGGCTGTTGCCACATTTACAGGAAGGATTTAATATAATGTTAACAGTGTACAAATCATAGTTTAAGAAGGACGCATTACATCTCATCTGAGTTAGTATAATATTTAGTTTTCTTTGGAAAAAATAGTAATGAGGAGGTACATAGTTTTTAACACTGTTACATTTAAGAATCAATTTAAATTTTGAAACTGAATCTGTCTAGTTTGTTCTATTCACGTATTGTAGAGAGAATAAGAGAATCAATAGTTAGAGATAATCTACAGAATGGAACAATAATGTCTTCTCAGTTTCTTAGAGAATAGTCAGTTATACTTTGAATTGAGGGGGGAATAAGTTCACATAAGTATGGAGGGGCAATCTTTTGGGTAATAGTATAAAACATTTGAAGTTTTCTTCTATTCCTTTTATCTTTTAACGTCTCGCACCCTACTTCATAATAAATTCTTTTGGTTTTAGTAAATATGGGTAACCCTGTAACAGTACTAGCTGCCTCTTATTGAATTCGTTCTAGTTTATTTGTATAAATTGTACCACAATTGTCCCAAACTTCACATGCATATTCTAAAAGTGGTCTAAAAAAATACACCAAATATAATGTTTCTAGAGTACTTCTACTAATTTGAAATTTTTATTTTCCTCATTATATTGAGGTGACGGGCAGCACTTAATAATATGTTATCTGTATGCGAATTTCATTTTCCATCACAACTGAAAGTAACTACTAGATGTTTATGGGTATTTACTACGGGTATATCTTGGTCATTCAAACTGAATTCTAGATTGGAGAGTTCTATATTAGAAATCGTTAAGTTTATTCGGATTAAAACTCATCGGCCATTTTTTTGGACCATAGATCTAACTCTTTTAAATCATGATCAATGACATACTTGATCTGTTGTGGGTCATAAAACGAAATGTCGTCACAAGTCTAAAATTACACACGTGAAAGATTAATATTTCAGAAATCTATGGATTTTTGATTCAGCTATCCCGCTGTGGTCATCAGTAATAATATGCATAGCATGTAGCACTCTAAAAAGTGTTCGTTACATCACGGGGTAATATATTTTCTGTTTGTCCTCCGTTATAATTGTTTTATGAGTTGTGAAAGTTAAGAAAAGGAAAGGTCTTGTTCAAACACATTTAGCACAAGACAGCGTGCTTTATGCGATAATGACTTACATAATACGAAAACTTGGTTTTCAGACTGTTATTTCTCGGCATGGATTGAATAACCAGGTTTTTTTTTAAATTTTAATAGCAAACTGGCTATAAACGGAAGAACACCCTCGCACCCCTCCCCCCCCCCAAGGATGTCAATTTACATAGTGCATCGAGCTTAAGTCCTCTTCCATTTATTTTGTTCTTTCTTTCTCTCTCTCTCTTTTAACTGTATGTTTTGTATTTCAGCGGTTTTTTTTAAACTGCCAGGAATGTTAAATTCCTATTTTATTAAAAACAAGAATAATTGTTGATATAATGTATAGCTTTATCTTATTTATACTTTCTGTCCTAGGTAGTCCGTCGTCGAATATGGACCGACGTATATTTATTGAAGCACGATCGTGAAGAATTATAATTGTTTATAAAAGGACGACGAGGATGACTGTGGATGATCGGAACATGTTGAAGATTATTTGACCATTATTTGAAGATTGATTGAATTTCAAGAATTTCTTATTCAATAATGAGCACACGTGGTCCGGGCAGACGACAAAAAACGTCGGAAAATGTTACTTTCGTATCGTATTTAAGTTGAAATGCACTATTGAATGGTAGTTTTTCTTCAGTCAGAGTCAAGACGACCCCTTCATCTTCTTTCAATCTTCACAAAAGCAGTTGGCAATATATTACTTTAGATACTGTCAAGAGGAATTTAAGGCATCTGGACGGGTTCGATATGTAAGGGAGCCCAACAGCATCATATTTGAATATCGAAATGGTAAAAAATAATCTGTGTGAGAATATACACAACTCAGAACCACCCCTTCATCCTTTTCAATCTTCATGAAATTTTGCAAAACAGTTGGCATAATATTGTTCTAGTATACTGGCAAAGGTCAGTCGATCAGGCAGGCAGGCAAGGCAGGCAGTCAGTCAGTCAGTCCGTCATTTTTACTAATAAGTGCATATTTAGCTCTTTTTCAATTTTTATCTGCTGCAATGTTTTGAGTAATATGTGTAGATTAATAGGTTCTTCCATACGTTTTTGGGAAAGTTCGGTTGATCTTTCACGAGCAATAGAAATTTTATGTATTTTCGCGAACGGAGCGCAGCGGAACGAGCCAAAAGACATAAAAATTTCTATGAAGAGTGACAGATCACACGGGCTTTTCCAAAAGCACATATACCTTTTTCTTCCGTTAACCAACAACTTTCACATCGCTATATCTTATAGACTCTCCATTGTTTTAGACTCCATTGTCTCTCACATCCAATCAGAACGCCCGAAACAAAAACGTCAAACAAGAACGTTGTTATGCTTCCATAACAACGTTCTTGTTTCTGGCGTTTTGATTGGATGACGCAGCAAGTACATATGTGTGCGCGTGAGCTCATCTGTACTGTGTCATCTGTACCAGAAATCGTCCATTTACGGAAGAATCTTTTTTTAGCAATCAGCTCATTCAAACCTGATTGGTCTTTAATGTGACACAAAAAGCCGAGACTGACGAGTGTTATTTGATATTTCGAAAACTGCATCCTTCCTATCTTCCACATACTTTTTATCCATTTCGATTTGTGCTATCAGTTTTTCGGCAATTTTTCTGACAATACAATTCGTCGCTAATTTTTTTCCAAGAATTCCTCGGTTAATTGAAGTCTGACTTGGTTACCACGTACGCCCGCTATTAATGCATGGTATGTAGGTAGCACATTCTGGTATGATATACGTTCAACTCTTCTATGCCATCATAGAATATCTTCAGACATGCTATGAGCGTTTGGTTTGCTAGATCATGTTTACTTCTGCGTCTTCTAAAACAACAGCTTAAAAGTCTTCCAGCCATTCCAACGTCTACTTTGCCTCCTGAGTGATAGAACGTTGTTACAGCCTGTCTTATTTTCAACTGTTATCATTATTTTAAATTTACTGTTATCTATTTTAGGACGAATACAAAATGTAACCGGCTTAGCAGAATCAAAAACTTAATTTTTAGTTATTTCTCGGTTTATGTGCATATTCACACGCAATTGTTTATCTTTATCTTGTTAAGACCGAATTTTACTATGAAAGGCCGTTCATGTCAAAAACGCTATAAACTAACACGTTAACATTTAACTCGTTAAATTAATTTTAACGCATTAAATGTTCTTTTAACGCGTAAAAACTACTATTAACGCGTTAAATATAACACCAAACCGAATCAAAGAAAATAATATAACATTCGACATAAACGAAATTTAAGTCGTCCAATTTACCCGTAAGTTGTAGATTTAGTTGGCCAGAAGTGTCATATATTTGAAATTTAACGCGATAAAAGAGCATTTAACGCGTTAAACATTATGTACTATTGATGGTCAGTAAACACTGTTTTATCCATTAAAAGTAACTTTTAACGCGTAAAAGTTATTTTAACGCCTTAAAATAATTTTTAACGCGTTAATTTTTTTAACACGCTTTTAACGCGTTAAAAACTTTAATTGTCTCTTACTTATCCGAAATGTTCATGTACAGAATAATGACTCTTAATTCACCCTACGGGAATCTGTACATCGGGTTGGTGGGTTCCGAGCAACTGTACGGCGGCTAGAGAGCACAGGTAAAAATAAAACGTCATCATGATTTAGGAAAATGTGTACAAAAACCTATTTAGTAATGTCGTATGCAACATTAAAATGATTTTACGATTAGGATAGTAATTAAAGATACCATGTTGCTTTTTTACGAATTTTTTTTTCAAAATTGACTATAAAAGGGACAAAATTAATATTTGTACGCTAAAACGGCGGGTAGCGAGTCGAGTACAATTGGTACGACGGGTAGTTTATTTTTAATATACTGGATATGATGCGTTCCTTCTATTATTTGATCTATTATTACGTTTTTTTTTACGATTTATAATACACAATCATCCGTTCAGCAACCATTTGGGATTTCGATGTCGTTTTTTATTTATATAAGATTATATAAGATTTATATTAGATTTAAGCTATAATATAGCCGTAAGCTCTAATAGGTCATATTAATCCAATACAAATGTAGCTGGTTCTTCGGTAATTTTGAGATAATCTTTCATTTTCGTGTAATCTTTTCCAATCAGATTCAAAACGGCATTTTTTTAAAGAAAAAAAACCAAGCCCTCGCTTTAGGCCTAAGCTTATCCGTATTAATAATATATCATTCTATCACTGGTAACAGAATTGGTTTTTTTTCAATAAATATGACATGCATTTATTACGATCATACAAAGGCAAAAGTAAGACATTTATCCAACGTACATCTGACGTTTGTCAGCTATATATGTTTTAGACATATCTACTTTATTTTCCAGGAAAGGACCAAGGATTTATTTTAAAGGGGTCCAACGACTACCATTTGATGATTTTTGCCCAAATTTTGCATGAAAATCGCAAAATTTTCCAACGAAACGGGGGAAGGTCCGACCCGCTGGATCCACCACTGTGTTTCTAACCACGTACGTAAAAAAAAACTCCAAAAAGGTTGTAGAACACGGCTTGCTACCCGCTCAAAATGCGTACAAACAATTATTTCAGTAAATAATGACCACATACTGATGTCTATTGCGAAAATAACATGCTAAGTGAATGGTAAGAATTTGACAGTGATTGTATATATCAACAATTTAAAGGAAAACGACATTACAAAATTATAACATACAAAGTATTATAACCGAAAACACGTCACAGGTCTTACCTGTGGTCTCTAGTCTCCGTACAGTTGATCGCAACCCGCCAACCCTGATGTACAGATTCCCATAGGGTGTAATTCATTTACTACACACTCTTCTTATTTAATATTGAAATATTAACCCATATACACGAACATGTGTTTTTTTTAATTCAAACTTTCAGAAAGGGCGCAAAAACTACGTGTCTATACAATGTACCTGCATACCAGCAAATCAGAATATGACATAATGCAATAGACATGCATCTTCTACACGTCCCATTTAACAAAATCAGACACCATGGACACAACTGGCGCAAAAGCGCATGTAGGTGGTCCTAAGAGTGAACGATGTCTGTCTGTCGTTTACATGTACTAGTATGTCATTTGTCATGTTGTTTAAAATAATCTGAGATTAGCAGGTGACGAATCCGAATAGACAAAACATTGCTTATGCCCCCTCATTTATGACTGATAAAAATATTTGATTTCATTAGAGAAATAGATTTTCCAAAACGATGTATGTTTCGTTTCACTGATACTGTATAACAACCTGTGTCACTCTAAAAATAGCATGCATTTTAAGGAGACATACTACCTAATAATCTAGTTTTTAGGTATGACAACAAAACTTGACAACATTTTTACACATTTATTAGTTTTATTCTCGAGGACAGACAGTTTCTTTAAAGAAAAACTCGAATGCGGATACAGCAACATGGATTATGCATGATGTATTAAAAAATGGAGGATTACATAATTTATGTATATATATCTATTAAATCGTAACTAGATCTACTTGACCAAGCTGTTCAACCGATTCTTTTATAGTATATGAGTGTGAGGTTTGGGGTGCAGGTAACAATTCTCTTATAGAAAGAGTACACCTGAAATGTTGCAAGATGATACTGAATGTTCAACTCAACAACTATACATGGCAATCAAACATTGTATACGGATGCATTAGGGATGGTAAGTCGTCATTCAGGTGGAATTAGGTCATTGTGACTCAGATTTTCCGCTTGATAGAAAAACGAGGTGAACTTTGTAATAATTGATTACCTACATGTAGTAGATTGAAAATCATCATTATAAATGACCAATTCGATCAATAACCAGTTGAAATGTTTTTGAGTTATTGCTCTTTTGATGAATCCGGTTTTTCTCTGCTTTCGAAATGTATATATAACTCTACCACATTTTAACGCGTTAAAAGTAGTTTATCGCGTTTTACATGTATATATACATTTGCAATAAAACCCACTTTTAACGCGTTAAAAATAAACTAAAACTACTTTTAACGCGTTAAAAACAAAATGCTAGTAGCTTTCATTAACGCGTTAAATATCTTAATTATGACATCCGTGGCCGGAGAAGTGTTCTTTTTTAATGCAATAAACGTTAAATTGCACTTACGGGATAAATTTCATCACTAATTTTATCGCGTAAAAGTTTATTTTCCACTAACGCGATAAATTATTGTATTAACGTGTTAAAACTGATTTTAACGCGTTAATTTTAACGCGTTAGTTTATAGCGTTTTTGACGGCCTTTCATATTTACTTCCGTCATAATCCTAAGTTAATTTTGTGATTTGTCGGAAAAAAAGCGAGGGTACGATTATTCGTTCTAGTATTTGATAGCACGTATTTCTTAATATCGAATATCGAACCCACTGCTTATTTCACACCCGTAAATTACTGAAATTGTTCTGAGAGATGTTAGCTCGGTAATGATGGAAAAGTAAAAATTGTTATGGTTTTTTTTTGTAATTACTGAAATAGCTGTTGAATAATACTGGAATTACTATAATTGTTGTGAGAGATGTTTGCTGGACAATACTGGAATCGCATTCTAATTAAAATTAAATCTTTCACTTACTCCCACCCACCTTTTGCTATGGTCGCTGCGTAAACACGATTCAATCATACATTTCTGAGAGATGTATGATTGACAATGCTAGATAATAAAAGTTGAATAACATTTTTGAGACATTTTGTTATACAATACTGGAATTGCTGAAAGTTTTTTTTAGAGATGTATGTTGGGCAATGCTGGGATGACTTAATTTGTATTACCACGTCTGGGACAAATTTGTACAATTTTTGAAGAGCTACAACCCAGATGTCATTAAGTAGATTGGTATTGAATGAAATTAAAACTTTCAATTAATCATTTACGTTATATGTCGAATATGTCAGTTAATATATTTGGTACAAGAATGAACACTTTGTTGTTCAGCACCCATGTACTTATTATGACGTTTAGTAAAAATGATCAAAGATATACAAAATTTGCAGTAAGCTATACTTGTCTAGCTGCACTGTGTATTTTTTACTGGTCATCTGATGACCATGATAATTGGGGATGTGGTCGGAGTGAATAAAACCATATTTTCAAAACATCACAATAAAACTGACATACTGAAACCATCTGACTGACATTTAACAACCCATAGATCAGACAAAGAATCGCAATTCGAAGGGAATAAACATATCAAGTTAATACATGGATCAGACAGGGACTCGCAGTCAGAACAATAAGTAGTTAATCTTCGCGTTAGACGTGCATTAGCAGTCCAAAAAGTAGATAAACAACAAGTAAACCAATGTATTGAAGAATGACTCAAAACTGCAGGACCAGACAAAAATACCACAATAAAAAGATTACACTATCAGATAAAGCAAGTGGTACATCTCCACATGAAAAGGGAGAAATTTGTGAGTTACAAAAAAAACCAATCGCCTCACTAATAATATTTTAACACTAAATGAAGCTCTCAAACGGCACTATGTAACATTGTATTGCACTTTGGATTTATTTATTAATGTTAATTTGTTTGGATATTTTTCAGTGGCTTATAAACGACACTAGGTTGATAGATAGTAAGGATGTCATCTAAATAACCAAATAACCCCAGTTCCAACACAATTGTTAGTGTTGTCTATTTTCACCATAAATTGCGATGCAAAGCAGCATTCAGAAATAAATCAACTGAAAGGATAATGAAATTTATACCCTTAAGAATTCCAATGACATCGATGAGATGTAATACCAAAACAAACAAAAAATTGTGTCAGGCAACAAGTTTAAAGCAGTATTCACGTGACTAAATGTTATTATAATATAGTCAAGTCTAGCACCTGTTGCTGTGCTGTGAATCTGTAGATAAAAAAAAGTTCCCGCGAAACGCATGGTAAAGTAATATTTCAATGGTTTAGTTGGGTATAACGCCATAAATCGTTTGATATAATTCCGATGTACTCTTCATTTTTACGCTGATTGCAAAATATTTAAATGATGAAATAGCCGGAATCGGCACAACTTCCGTGATCTAGAATTTTTTCGGCGATTTGGGGCTAAACAGAAAACCAAGATTGGGCATCTTTTAAAGTTATTTGTTCTTACCATCCCCCCCCCCAAAAAAAAGGCAAAAGGAACAACCAGATCCATTTCAATCAATGCAAACGTCTTATCCAAAAGTATGGAAAGCCAAATCTGTCTTATGTGATGTGTTTTATTTACGTTAGGTGGTTTTATCTTTATGTTTGGTGGTTTTATCTTTACGTTATGTAGTTTCTTATTTACGTTTAGTGGATTTATCTTTACGTTTGGTGGTTTTATCTTTACGTGTGGTGGTTTCTTATTTACGTGTGGTGGTTTCTTATTTACGTGTGGTGGTTTCTTATTTACGTTTGGTGGTTTCTTATTTACGTTTGGTGGTTTCTTATTTACGTGTGGTGGTTTTTTAATTACGTTTAGTGGGTTTTATCTTTACGTGTGGTGGTTTCTTATTTACGTGTGGTGGTTTTTTATTTACGTTTGGTTGTTTTATCTTTACGTGTGGTGGTTTCTTATTTACGTTTGGTGGTTTCTTATTTACGTTTGTTAATTTTATCTTTACGTTTGATGGTTTTATCTTTACGTTTGGTGGATTCTTATTTACGTTTGGTGGTTTTATCTTTACGTGTGATGGTTTTGTCTTTACGTTATGTGGAAATTTTAATCCGGTATTTAGTTCACGCACGTGTTTCTTAAAATGGATTCGGATTCCGTATGGAAAGTTTTAGAAGATTCTAATCTCTCATCTCTATATAGCAATTTTGCAGAACAACGTATCGATACAATTGAAATTTGTTCTATGTTAGATGATAAACAACTTGATAAATTGGGTCTTGTCACTATGGGTGACAGAATACGATTTTTTGGAAGCGGTTAATTGTGCCAAAGGTAATTTGAATCTGTGACCATCTGTAAATTTGGCCTCACTGAGTAACTGCAGGTTTTGGGTGCAGAAACTAAGGGTTTTCCAGTGAGGCAAATATTTGTTCAAGATATCTGCAGAAAGTACCATTGGTTTGATGGTTGGGATTTTCTCATTGGATGTTTACTAGGAAGTAAACATTGTGCAAAATGAAAATTACATTTAAGTTAAGAATTAATTTTTTCTTTAATGTGTAATGCAGGGTGAGCGAATTAGGCTCATACCAGCCAGTTCAGTCTTTAAAGTTTTAGTTAATATTATTAAAGTGTTTTAGTTATTTGTTAGCTACATAAAATTTGTAGCACTTCTAGTTTTCTACTGAGGACAACTGAAATGATTGTTAACATTCCTGATGTTAAAAATGTATTTAATTTTGTGTAGCACACTTAGTCAACTATGTGTAACAGAGCCTTACAAATGTCTAGAAAGTGGTCAACTTATTGTTTCTTATTTGTATACATTCTTTGGAAAATGTGCACTTGACTGAGAAATGTTGAACCTATTGTTTAAATTAGGTTAGGTTTTACATCAAAATCTCAGGTACTTGTGGTAAATAATAGAATAATCTATATTTGCATAAAGATGCATCTTGGTAGGGAGTACAGCACAGGTGAAAGTCAGTCCACGTTTGTACTCTATTGGCTTTAGTAATAGATTTTTTAAGCCCATTGTAGTTGCATTATAGTAGGTAAATCAGCATCTAGCCAAAAAAGGTTACAGCTTTCTAGTTGATGATTAGGTTTAAGGTTTCGTAAGTTATAAATTGTTGATTACAATTTTCAGTTTATTGAACTTAAACCTGATGCATCTTAGTCAGACTAGCATTAATGCCTAATTGGGTCACCTTTACCTTTCCCATGCTTGACTAAATGTGGTCAAAGATTTAGAAGTGTTAGATTCGGTATTATAAAAGCCTTTACTGTAATACATGGAATCATCTGCACTGAACTTAAATGCAGAAGCAACAGAAATGTTAATAAGTAGGACAGTGTCCTCCAGGTTAGTTTGACCTACTTTTTATGCATCACTGGCTAGGGTTTAAATTTAAATCTGTGTTGCTACAAGATTTAAAATCTGAACTTGAATGTATAAGATGTTAACATGTCAACAAGACTATTTGTAGTAATAATAAATGCAAGATAAATAATTTATATTTTATTTTAATGTATTGAGAAATCAGAGGAGAATACAGCAAGGTCTTTTTTACAGTCCTCCTGTTTACTGGTTGTGTTGTTCTAAAACCCGTAATGCCTTTGTATATACATCAATTCCAAAGTTTTCTGATGTCCAGTGTTTTGGACAGTGTAAATCTAGAACTTGCTGTAGGTTTTCTCGATTATAATCCAAGACTGTAGGTGGATCAAAAATGGGTCTTTCATTTAACCGTGCGTATTCGGTGTGTATTCCACGACTGTTTCCAAGTGTTCAGCTTGTCACATATCTTCGACAGAAATACATGATGAAGAGCAAATATGTGAAGGTCATTCATAATATCAAGTATACCCTCATCCTCCAAGAAATAGAAGAGATTGTAATAAAAATAAAGAACGCCTTCAAAGACATCCCTCCACAGGCGCTCAATGCGCTGATTATGAGTGCTTTTCCCTGTTATCATAGCATTTGTGTCGGGTCCGTTTCTTCTTATCATGTATTCGGCAGCCCTAATATTTTCTAGTCCCTTGTCTGATCTAAATCGTAAGGGAAGCCCGTGCTGATGAACGCCGTCAACAAAACATTTCAATACTGTATCTGCTTTATTATAATCGGTACAATTAAGGACGGTAACAAATCGGCTGAAGCCATCTATGGCATCTACTACTACAAAATGCCACCTTATTAGTTTGTGGTTTGTATCAATATGCCCGAGGTGGTTTACACCAGTAACGTTATACACTCGTCTTGTAAGTCTTCTGTTTTTTTCTGTCATGGATACCTACTTCATCCAAACGGTGGAGGCTTTCTCTTAGTCGATGCCTAGGTACCTGCAATGTAATTAAATATATAACGAGAAGTAAAGAAAAGGTGAGGCTCTGCCGAGACTTTTTTCCGTTTCCTTCCGAGTCTATAGTTTTATGTCAAGTTAATACATTAATATTATGTTTATCCTGCAATCTAGTGTACGATACTTACACACATGGTCCTTAATTTTGTAATTTCTATTTCTTTATAAACGATCTTAAAAATTAGAACCAATATCAGGCCTCTACACAATGCGCAATAAATAAATTACTTGTAAGTGCGTTGAAAGCGACAAGAATTATGACGTCAGAATTTTGTGATAATCGGTCACTAGTTGTTAATCACAAGCAAATATATACCCAACGCATTTAAGCTGCTTTAATAGGACGATTGCATGACAAAATAATAATAAACAAGTTTTATTCATTTAATTAAAAAAAGAATAAAATAACTCTTTTTTAAAGTCTATCTTCCATCCAAATATAAATTTAAGTAGGACAACATTTTTAGCAACGATCACATTCCGACATAATCAAATTTCTCCCCTATGTTGTTTTGATATTTAACATTTTAGTCTCTCAAACGAGAAAAAAACCACAAATAGGGTGATCTATTGATCACAGATACTTTCCCTGGCCAGTACAAAATTTCACAATTTTGCCACAATTCAGAACTAAAACTGGGGGATTAGCCGAAACTCGTAGTCTACCTCTATTTACAAGTACTAGTCATAATATGAATATAGGCCTAAATGCGAGCATTACACATTTTGTGGATTTATGACGTTACTTTCGCGCACCGAAGCAGTGCCTCTGCATTCCGGCGGGCACGTATCGTCTTTTTATAATGTGTTGGTTACGTGTCATGAATGTCATGCGATTGTCAATTTTTTAAATCGAACGTTTCAGGACTTTCAGAGATTGCAAAAAAATTTTGTCTGAAATTTTAGTTGTTTTTTTAACAGAACACTTAATTTTTATCCATGACAAATTTATTTTGAAGTATACTTTTAAATTAATTTATGTGCTCTTCTTCAATATCAAAATAAAGGGGGGGCGATTAACTAAGGGTATTTTAGGTACAGGTGTGCGGAGAGAGAAAACCCATCCTATTCATATATTTAAGGGCGTTATAAAATGGGACCTAATCATACACTGAAATTAAAACCCGACCTATTCATATATTTTAATTGATTGTACAGGGCCGTAGGAAAGTCCTCGACTTTGGGGGGGGGGGGGCAGGAACTTGAGGGAATTTGGGAGCGCCGCAAGCGCGAAGCTTTGGCGGCGGTCCAGGGGGCCTCCCACGGGAAATTTTAAAACTTAGAATGTTTTTAGACGATTTCCTGGCATCTGAGAGTAGATCCACACTTCTGTTTGTTTGTTTGTTTGATGGTGTTTAACGCCAATTTCAGCAATTTTTCAGCTATATCATGGCGTCCAGTTTTTATTGGGGGAGGAAGCCGGAGTATCCGGAGAAAACCCCCGACCTTCGGTAGGAAAACTGGCAATCCTTGTCAAATAAGATTGGAGTCGAGTACACCCTGCCTGCAGTGAGGATCGAACCCGCAATCTCAGTGTTGACAGACCACGTGATCAATAGTAGACGAACTACCTTGACCACTCGGCCACCGAGGCCCCTCCACACTTCTGCCAACAAAGCTTATTTTATCAGTTTCTACTGCATTTTAATGGGCCAGAGACACTCAAATCTGTGTCCCCTCAAAATAGGCAGCTTTGATGAAGTTACCTATTTTGTTTAAGTAAGACACTCAATTTTTAATTTTTGAAAAGCCAAATATTGGGGGGGGAGCTGCCCCCTTCCCCCCTGTTCCTATGGGCCTGTTGTACATCCACATAGACACAACAGTCTATTCACTACCAAAGTGTTTAAAAAACCAAAATGTAGCATTTTGTTTAATCAAGGGATGTTAATGGATCATTTAGTTGAGTCACTGTGGTTTACCTCCTCAGCTGTAGATAAGTAGTTAATTTGGGGCATTGGTATATTTAGATAATTTACACCTTCCCAATGATATATCTTTCAATTAAAAGAGCTACCTTTTCATATATTTTGGAACGGTTAAAAAGAGACCCTTTGGGCCTCACATCCGTATCGCCAGAAATATATCGTTACCCCCACCCCCCTCTTTATTCAATATTTTGTCCGGATAGCTAAGCATCTGAAATGGGTTTGTTCGAATGGATCACGTTACTTTTTTTTACACGCATTTACCGTTTAGCTCGCATAAGCGATGCTCACTTTTACACACTCTACAACTAGTGGCGTACATGACCCTGAATTTTTCACCTGAACTTATTTTTAATCAAAGACCAAAATGTAAATTCCAGTTAACATTACTTCCAAGTTTGGTCAAAACTGGCTGATTAGTTTCTGAGAAAGTTGTTAATATGCAAAATATTGGAGCATATGTCGCCATTTTGGAAACAAGGCTCCTTCACAGTTTTGGTAGAGTGGCAGCTAAAATCCTTGCTACATATTTTATTCCAGAGGAGGAAAGTTTACGACAGACGACGACGACGGATGGAATTGTCTCGCATAAACATGTCAAAGAAACCATGCGACATTTAACATTAAAAAATGTTTGCTACATCTCCTTGACCACCAGTTTTAGAAGTTAACATAACCCCTTTTTAACTTTTAATTTCTAATATAATGAATGCAAAATTATTATAATTTACCTAATATTATCATTCATTTTTTAATATTTTGTCCCCAATTCGCCCAACTTTTAAAATTAGTTCCTATTTGAAGATAATGGGGAAAAATTATTTAATATGTTGCCAAAATTGACTTAAGCAAATGTGTTACTGAATGAATCTGGTAACCATTTGCTCTATACGAATAAGCACTTCAGTTCATCACTTTTATTTTTTTATAAAACTAAACAAAAATCTTACCTTTGTTCCTTCTTGACGAAAAATCTGACGCAGCATCCCCTCGCCACATATTGGAAACTCCGTGATTATCTTTTTAACTTTCTGATCTAAGGCATCATCTTCAATGTCATCAAACTGATACTTGCTAAGGTTATAAAGTCTTAATTTTCTGCATACAGTACTTTCTGATACCGATAATATATTGCTGATATCGAAGACAGTGAAATTCGACTCAATAAGACATCCAAGAACATCTTTTGGAATGTCATAATTGTGATTTATTCCCCTCTTCTGTTGATCTCTACCTAATGTTATACAGTTAATTCTCAACTTCATCATTTCCTACACATATCCTTTACACCTAAGCACTCCATCTGGTACACTGACAATTTTCCTACAATGTCATGAGTTATGTTTTCTCTTGCAAAGACATCAACACACCTCTCCATATCTAACCTTTTCAAAATAGTGTCCATTTCGATACTTAAGCTACTTTAATCGAAATGGAATTTTATCCGGTTCCAGGTAGAGTTGTTTGCAAACACAAAATAATCAAAAATCCGACACTAACGGCAAGATTGTGGCCATGTTTGATGGCGGTTTAAGTAATCAACATATATAGATTTAACAATATAACGTAAATAAAAAAAACCACCAAACGTAAAGATAAAACCATCACACGTAAAGATAAAACTACCAAACGTAAATAGGAAACTACCAAACGTAAAGATGAAACCACCAAATGTAAAGATAACACCACCAAACGTAAATAAAAAACCACCACACGTAAAGATAAAACCACCACACGTAAAGATAAAACTACCAAACGTAAATAAGAAACCACCAAACGTAAAAATAAAACAACCACACGTAAATAAGAAACCACCACACGTAAAGATAAAACCACTAAACGTAATTAAAAAACCACCACACGTAAAGATAAAACCACCACACGTAAAGATAAAACTACCAAACGTAAATAAGAAACCACCAAACGTAAAAATAAAACAACCACACGTAAATAAGAAACCACCACACGTAAAGATAAAACCACTAAACGTAATTAAAAAACCACCACACGTAAAGATAAAACCACCACACGTAAAGATAAAACCACCAAACGTAAATAAAAAACCACCAGACGTAAATAAAAAACCACCACACGTAAAGATAAAACCACTAAACGTAAATAAGAAACCACCACACGTAAATAAGAATCACCACACGTAAAGATAAAACCACTAAACGTAAATAAGAAACCAAACCACCAAACGTAAAGATAAAACCACCAAACGTAAATAAAAAACCACCAAACGTAAATAAAAAACCACCACACGTAAAGATAAAACCACTAAACGTAAATAAGAAACCACCACACGTAAATAAGAATCACCACACGTAAAGATAAAACCACTAAACGTAAATAAGAAACCAAACCACCAAACGTAAAGATAAAACCACTTAACGTAAATAAGAAACTACATAACATAAAGATAAAACCACCAAACGTAAAGATAAAACCACTTAACGTAAATAAAACACATCACATAAGACAGTTTTGGCTTTCCATACAAAAGTATAATTGACAACATATGTACTTGTGTCCTTCACTTTAAACTACTTGCAGTTTTTTACGTAAAAAAGACCTTTTTCACAAATGAAGGGTGTGGTTTTACTCCACCCGAAGTTCAAGTCGATACAAATTTTTAACTTGTTCACTCGATTTTACTACCGATCAGCTTATACTCGATTTTAGACTACAGTCAGCTAAAACAGTATGATGCTATCTATGATTATGTTTGTTTGAATGGTGTTTTACAACACTTTCAGCAATTTTTCAGCTATACCATGGGATCTAGCTTTTGTTAGTCGAGGAAGTACACAGAGAAAACCCCGATTTTTGGTAGGAAAACTGGCAATCCTTGTCAATTAAGATTGGAGTCGAGCGCAGTGAGACTCGAACCCGCAATCTCAGTCCTGACAGACAACGTGATCAATATACGAACTACCTTAACAACTCGGCCACCAAGGCCCCTTCAAGTAAAATTTGCACTGCGGAAATCCTAATATGTGTGGCTTAAATACTTGGGCTTTAGATTCTGAATCTGAATTTGATACATATTCACATACTGCCAGGTGTTATGACAGAATATCACACGCATTAAATAAACCACACCGACTACGTCTCGGTCATATATTTACTTTGTGTGATATTCTGGAATAATCGGGTTATATATTTACTTCTTGTAATATTCTGGCATAGTCTTGTGATATATACCGTGGGATATCAGTCTGGCTTAACACTAGTTCCATTAATAAAACCTCTCATTTCATGTTTATTTTCAACATTTTTTTTCGGATTTGATATTTTATGTTTTTAGTGAAAATAATAATAATAAATGTAAAAGACAGATGAAAATTATAAATATTAATGTGAAATGGGAGGTTTTATGTTATAGAACTAGCTTAACACCTTCCACTACAGGCAGTATATATAGTATGCCACATTCCAATGAATCAACATTCCGGTCAACTCTTGACAACTTTCCCTTTTTTATAAAATTAAGTTATATATCAATGAATTTGCTATAGAATTTACTATAGGTATATTAACTAATTTTTTTACCGAATTTATGCACGTTTTTACAATTTGAGTCCAAAGTTGAAATTTCACTACATATATTCCAACGTCAACTTTTGAACATTTTTTAAAACAAAATTAGTTATATATCGATGCATTTTCTAGAAAATTTACTAGAGAAATATGTTAACAAATTTTGACCGGAGTTTTGCATATTTTTTACAATAATTATTTGAGTCCAAAGTTGAAATTGCATGTCATATTACAACAAGCCACACTTCCGGTCAACTTCTGACAACTGTTCGTCTTTGAATAAAATGTTATATATCAATAATGTGCTATAAAATTTACTAAGGGAATGAATTAAACATTATTGACTGGGTTCTACAGATTGAACAAGAATAAGTAGTAAGTTGAAAAATCGTGTTAAATTTTAGTAGAGCAAAAACCGTTCCGGTCAAATTTTGCATAATTTAAACCAAAATAATGAAAATCATTTTATAATCGTTGCTTAGAAATTGTTATTATCTTTCAGAATCCGTTGAAAAAACATCGATATGTTTATCCGTTCAAAAGTTATAGGCAAAAATATACCAAAAACCCTTCTAGTTTTTTCATCCTTCTGCAGATTTACTACTTCCCCGCAGTTTTAAAGCGACTAAACGGCGGTTTGAAAGGTAATAAATATGATCTAAGTTTCGCTTGTTTTATTTATTTATTTATTTATTTATTTATTTATTTATTTATTTATTTATTTATTTATTTATTTATTTTTATTTATTTATTTATTTATTTATTTATTTATTTATTTATTTATTTATTTATTTATTTATTTATTTATTTATTTATTTATTTACGTTTCGGTGGTTTGTCATCTGTAGGTATTTTGGTGGATCTTAGAAATTTGTTTCTTGTAAGATAAATCTTTCGGTTATTTTCAAATAATTTCTTTTTACTTATTGCTAAATTCTTCCATTCCTAAGATTTTTCTTGTTTTTTATAATGGTAATAATATTTTTACCTTAACAACTAACTGGTTTCTCGGTATCTTTAATACTCCATTAGGTACGAGGAAACCACAAGGGTACCAGTTAGCTTGACGACAACAACGCTTCAAAATGGTTCGTATAAATTCAATAATATCACTACAAAAGCAAAGAAAAAATAATTTACCACACAGTATTGCTTCACATTTCCAAAATGAAGAAGCATACAGTTTATTACAATCGATTAATTACCCTTTTTATTGAATATTTAAGACATAATTTTGTTTTGTCCTACTCCTAGTCGGCTCGAGTACTTACTACTGTTTACATTGTCATTTGTCATGTGAAAATAAAGGAAAATACACAATCCTTCGACTATTAATACTCGAAGGCATAATTATTTGTAAAGGAAGGTTTTTTGATAATTAAAATATGAAAATTGGTTAATACTTGAGTGTATTATTAACTTACCACAAAAAAAATCTGATGAAAGTTCATTAAAAATATATGTGCAACTGATGTATTTATATTTTTTTATGTGTCTTATTACTATGTTAATTTTCCTATTGACTGCTAATTTGCTTATCAAAATTATGTTATTCTTTGATAATATGTGAGAGAGGCAGATGTCTTTAATGTCAAGGACAATGTTATTTCCCTTAACTCATAAGTCTATGTTAAAAACTACATCAGGCCTTTCATGTACAGTCAAGGAACCGGTTATCACGCGTCCGGCGATTCTGTGCATGCTACATATCTTCCAATTTCAGTATTTTTCTTTAAAATATATATTTAATTTAACATTCCATAGACAAATTGTTGTCTTTTAATTTCATTGTCTGACGTTTAATTCTGAAGCGTAATTTTTATAAAAATTTGTTTCTTAAATATCATAAAAAATGTTAACCTGAAACACACAATCTTTAAAACTTCAATCAATCATTAGTATATCAATGACTGTAAAGCCTATTGACTATGTTCAATTATTATTAATTGTATTATTTATTCATATCATATTTGTATGAGTGTCATTTTTGCTCAAGTATTTTATAATTTGTTTTTACTTAGAACAACGTCGTTCTTTCCCGTATTTCTACTATTACTTATGACGTCAAGTTACTATGTTTAAGTTACTAACGACGTTGCTAGATTACATGATATGTTTGCGGTAGAAAAGAAAGACGGTTTCACATCAGAAGTTTTGTAGAGATAATAGTTGGTATGTAATATGTCAAAATTTTTAATATATATGTTATTTAATTTTTATGTACATGTAATATACATTGATAAGAAACAATTTAATAATATTTTGTCAAGTTAACTTTTATTTTTACAATTAACATAAGTAAAAATACGGCAACTTCAGTTTACCGAAAATACTTATGTTAATTGTGTATTTTCCTTTATTTTCACATGACAAATGACAATGTAAACAGTACTCGAGCCGACTAGGACAAAACAAAATTATGTCTTAAATATTCAATAAAAAGGGTAATTAATCGATTGTAATAAACTGTATGCTTCTTCATTTTGGAAATGTGAAGCAATACAAGTAACATAAGTATTTTCGGTAAACTGAAGTTGCCGTATTTTTACTTATGTTAAACATAACTTGACAAAATATTATTAAATTGTTTCTTATCAATGTATATTACATGTACATAAAAATTAAATAACATATATATTAAAAATTTTGACATATTACATACCAACTATTATCTCTACAAAACTTCTGATGTGAAACCGTCTTTCTTTTCTGTAATCATGTAATCTAGCAACGTCGTTAGTAACTTAAACATAGTAACTTGACGTCATAAGTAATAGTAGAAATACGGGAAAGAACGACGTTGTTCCAAGTAAAAACAAATTATAAAATACTTGAGCAAAAATGACACTCATACAAATATGATATGAATAAATAATACAATTAATAATAATTGAACATAGTCAATAGGCTTTACAATGACTGTTTGATTTCATTTATTGTAAAAATTTTACTGTTTCATCAATGTTTAACTTGAGAATTATTATATATAAAAATCTTTTCTTACTTCAATCTTTTATTGAATTTTTATGCACATGCATGATATCAGTGGACACACCATTGTTGACATAAAACCAGGTCATGCTGAACAAAATGACAAAATTAAATACTTTGAAGACAAACTTTAACAAATTGGGTTGTATGTTTTAAAAATAATACATTCAAAGATAAAAACATTCAATTTTCATGATTAAATATTTTTTCTGAAACTAAAAAAATTTAAAAACATTTCTTAGGTGCGTGATAACACCGGACTACTCTGTATTGATGCATTTTATAAATATAGACCTTTTCTAAACCCCCCAGTCAGGTGGTCAAGAGGGAGGGCGGAAGGGGTGGTAAGATTGGTAGTTATCGTATCTTTCAGTCAAGCATCATCAGAAAAGAAGATCAAAGAAAAATATACCTAAAATTACTAATTCCATGGAATTATTTTAACAGTAATTAAAATTGTTTCAAAATTTTCAATTTTGACAGCAATTAAAATGGTTTCAAAAGATTTGCAATTTTATATATTCCAAACATTCAACTAACATTTATGTTAATAAAAAAAATGTGTAAGGACCAAAAATATTTTCAGATTAAAACAAAAATGTAGTAAAAAGAACCGTTTTGGTACAACAATTTATGAACTGATAAAATTTTGTAATTATTTTATACTAAACTATGTAACTGAATAAATAATACAATAAATAAATTTGTTCAGTTACATTAGGATTAACAAACATTGGTGGTTCATTTTTGCCTTCATCAAAGATCAGTATTAGGTAATAAATAAGCAATTAACATATAAACAAAGCATACTAGTATTTAATATACATTTACATCACAGAAATATTTCTTTTCTTCAATCCCTCATTCTCTGCAAGTCTTGTATACAGGAGTTTAGGACTATGAAATCAACAATAAGTGTAGCCTAAATGTGAGCACAAATTGTAAGATTTGTGAAGTAATTATATTCCAGTAATCATGTGACATCTTTCTCTATATATTGGTGACATCACAGGAACATCATTTCGAAATACAGCATTTCACACATTTAAACAAATTTTGTCTGAAATTTGTGTTCCAATTTTTAACAAAACACTTGTACTTGCACGTCCTAATGTAGTATTAGTGTATAACAGTGTTATCAGTTAAGAGTACAATCTATGTGTAAATCATTTTTGTCATCAATTCAAATGTAATGATTGCTAAACCATAGCCAAGTAATGACTTTGTAATAATCTAGTTAAAAGTTTTCTTTTATAAATAACTAAGTTAGTTATATGCTTTATTTTACAGTCAAAAGGAACAACAATAAAGGAAGCTCTTGCCAAATGGGTATGTCTATTTTGATCTTCATCTGTAGTACATATAAGTTAACAGGTCATCTGCCTTTTCTATCACTTATTGTCACATTTTAAATCTTATAATAGACTATCAATCAAAATTAGTATGTATGACAATTGGTATAATTAAAGTTCATAGCCATACTGAATTCTTTAACTAATTATGTTGAAACTTCTTTGACTAAACATTATCAACAACCAAAACAAGGTATATGCATATAACAAAGCACATATGGGTTTATGGCAAGAATGTAAGTGAAGTACATGTACATTGTGTTAATTTATGTTGTTATGTTGTTTCATTCAAGGCTGAAAAGAATGAATGTAAACCAGAAGATTCAAAGGAAGTGAAATTGATTGGTACAATTCCACCAATTGAAAAAATGGATGCTTCCTTGTCAACTCTAGCAAACTGCGAGTATGTATACCTGTGCTGTTAAAAATCTGTTAGAAACCGAATACCATCTCTATCATATAGTAATTTAAAAATATGCAATTCTACCGGTAATATTTTTTCACACAACAATTTTTAAAACATTTACTGTTACAAATTTAATAGACTTAATGCAACAG
The DNA here is from genome assembly GCA_944474755.1 of Limnoperna fortunei. Taxonomy (NCBI): domain Eukaryota; kingdom Metazoa; phylum Mollusca; class Bivalvia; order Mytilida; family Modiolidae; genus Limnoperna; species Limnoperna fortunei. The sequence goes on from OX104113.1 coordinate 40,269,915, forward strand.
AAAAATGATGGAAATAGATATTTGGAGAAGTTGTATCTTAAAATTTATTTAAAAACAGGATTAGGAAGGAAAATTAGGTTACAAATATATGAGCAAAATTTATGTACCTGATGGTATTTAGTGGCCATTCAGCATCCATTCTTGACATTTCTCTGTGGATATACTTTTTTAGCTTATAAAATGCAAGGCAATTAAGTAACCAATCAAATGTTGAACATATTCATGGTTAATCATTTTAAAATTGTCTGGCTGGATTTTTTTACATGAGTTTTAAAGAATATATGCCAAGGTAACCCTCTCTGTGACCCATGCAATAAAATGCATCCAAAACTTGAAGAAAAAAGAAAGAAAAATAATGTTTGATATGTTTGTTATTTATAATTTATTGTAATATAAGTAATTGCTGAGAATGTTGAAATGTAAAATTTTCTTTGTTTTTCTTTTTCAGAAAACTTTCACTGTCGACAAATGTAATTGAAAAGATAGCAAATTTAAACGGTCTTAGTAAGTTTTATATTGTAGACATTTTATATTTGAGATCATAGATATACTATTTTAAACAAATGTAATATTATAAGTTATATACCTTCATATCCATAGATATGGAGATTTTAACACCTGAAGTGCCCCAAGTACAGGGGTGCTGAAGGTGTTAAAATCTGCATATCTACGGATATGAACGTGTATAACGAATTTATCCCCGGTATTAGTTTGAAATAATGCATTTTTAAGGGACTTTATCAATGCAATGTTGGACGTTAACGTGACGTTTTCATCATTATCAAACGAAGTTTGATTGAAATTTGATAAAAATGAGGCTTATTTATAAGGTGTAGGGTACTACCTTTGGTAGAACCCTACAGTTCCCAAAAAAGAACATTTTTTTGTTGGATTCAAACAGATGTTTAAGAAATAAATTTTGGCACTGAATGTCTTGCAGAGACGTCATAATAGTGTGACGTCGTTGTTTGTCAAACTGCATATCTTTTGTTTAATTTTTCTGTTAAAAATAAAGCACATTTGGACCTTTTGTTTAAGATTTGATCATCCTATATATGACACAAACCAATTATCATTAAAATATAAACGCATCTTAAGTACTTTTGTGCAACTAACGCTTAGCAACACCCGGGTATATGACTTTGCAACGAGCCGGTATATTGGTTTTGTAAAGACGTGTAACTGACCAATCAAATTCCAGGAATAATACCGATACATGGATAAAAGTGCATATTTGGTTAGTAATATAATTGAATAATGGTAGCAGGGTTCTTAATATGTCTCGGACAGGAGTAGATAAGTCACTGTAAAAACAATGACAATAATATCTTTCAGAATATGTAGAAATTTTGTCACCATCACATATTGCAATTTTAAATTCAATATTACATATGTATATAAATATTAATCCCTCTGTTTGTTTGCTTGGAGTTTTATGCCTATTCCAGCAATTTTTCAGATATATCATTACAGGAAAACTGTAATTATTGTTAACTAAGGTTTGAGTCAAGCCCTCTGATTTGAAATTTGTCTGCAGATTAACTTTACAGAAAATATTTTTACATAAAGTTATGTGTATTATATTGCAAATTATTTTTTTCCAGAAAATTTGAAAGTTTTGTCACTTGGAAGAAACAATATTAAGTCATTAACAGGATTGGTAAGTAGTTTCTCGTGAATAATTACTGTACAAATGAAACTTTTTGATTTAAACTAAATATTCCCTTTATAAAGTTTCCTACAACACCTTAAGGAAATTCATACTATTTTGAGTGCTTTACATTTGGTAGGGAAAAATTCCATAATAAATTAGTTTAAATTAATGTATAGTACATTTACTATAAATACATGTATATATTGCATCATTTCTTATACTGTCATTGAATATTATTGGATGCCTTTATTACAGAGTACATGTATATTGACAATTAATTTGATTGGTTTCTAGGCTAACTATTACATGTTTTGTTACAGGAAGCAGTTGGTGATACCCTGGAAGAATTATGGATTTCATACAATAACATTGAAAAACTAAAAGGCATAAATGTCCTGAAAAAATTGAAGGTAAAATTCATTAACAATATCTTACAAAAAACCTTGTACATGTAGTTCAGAAATCTTGAAACCATGCAAAATATTTGCAATTAATTTAATTTATTAAATTAATTCTTCATATGGGATATTAATGAGCCAAGGGTGATTTCCAAAAAATATGGAAGTTTATGTAGGAGAAAATTTAGTATTTTGTTGTGGCTACAATGGTACTCTTTATTAAAATCTACAAAAGGAGTCCTTAAATGTGCAAAGAGCATGCCACTTTCCAAACACCTATGGCCATGGCCAGGCTTTCTGTATTTCAACAATGCCCAAGGTGACTGCCATGTAGGGACACATATGGGCCAAATCCTGATAAGCCTTCCAAGTACCAAATTCTGTAAATACTGCTATAAAGCTTATTTTTTTTAATTTTACTTCATAATTAGTGCTCCTTTCTATGAGAAGTAACATAGAAGAAACATAAAATTCACAACCCAACTATTTAAAATACAGAAAGTACAGTATTTTATTTTATTTGAAATTGTTATCATCAAACTAAATATCTGTTGTACTGCAGTTTTTGAGCAATCATCCTAAAAAATGAAAGCATTAGTTTAATATTATTATGTTGATAGGAGAATTGTCATCTTGCTGACATACCAATATCTATCTGTTGTCACTTTTGTTAATTTTTATTTTGATACCGTAGTATTTTGGGTTTTATATCAGAGACTTCAAGAAAAATCTCTTCTTATGCTTGTAGGTATATGTGCAGCAAGTAAGTTATAGGTGTTTACTTTATCTTACAGGTTTTATACATGTCCAACAATAATGTGAAAGAATGGGGTGAATTTTCAAAACTTGTAAGTATTCTGAAATGCTTAGTGAAAGTTTTTTACCATGCATATGACAACGGCCTCTTAATTATTTTTGTATAGGGGAAACTATTGACATTTTTTGCTCTCACTTAGGCACCAAGTTTCATTGAGTAATGAGAGACCCCTCAAAACGACCGGAATAATTTCACGCATATCACATTAAATTTTCGGGGTGCCATGTCAGATAAAATTTTTTGCAAATTTAGAAAATCCGAAGGGTACTCATGGAAACTCCCTTACACCAATAAAATAGTCCAGAAATAGGCTTTGAACAATCAGATAAAAAAATACCCAATACATTTAATAAATTATCTGAATAAATTTATTTATAAATTCTATATGAAACTGCTTTTTAAATACAGCTCCAATATTAAAATTCCATTGAATAATAAATCCACTGTCTATGCTACAGTTTGGTGCAGTCAAATATCAAAATAAGAACTATTTTCCTCTCCCTCAGTCAAAGTTCATTTACAGAGCCGTTGTCAAATTGAAAACAAAATTTTCAATTTTCATACTTTTTACTGTATTTTATTTTTGTTCCCCATATTACGAGCAAATCTACCTAGTTTCATCTCATTCCGAAATAAAATAAAGCCGTTTCAACCTGTTTTATGAACAAACTTTAACGCTTTCAATTGTTCAACTCAACACTTGATTTAAAAAAAAAATCAACAATTTTCATGTGTCATTATATCTATAGCTGGATGATAAGTTTTCGCTTTCGCAACCTATATATATGTCATAATAAACCTTAGGAAGGCTATATCTTTAAATAATATCAATACTGAATTCCAAAGTTATAAAAATTTTACCTTTTTAAGAAGAAAAATGGGCACATTACTTATCTTTTAGAACAAATTTTTACATTTACTTTCTACTTTTTGTATTAATTTCACAATCAAACATTCTTAAACAGTACTCAATATATAAATCAAATAATTATGGTTCAGAAATGGGTGTACATTTGTATTTACTAAAATTCAACTGATTATTAATAGGTTAATAGCAATATTTCCAAAGAAGTTTCTTAAAAAAGCGATTTACACAGCCAGGAGTTTTGAAGTACCCTTTATGACATCATGCAAACTGTGACGTCATAATGCTATGATGTTGTAACCATATATTGTAAACAAGTAAACATCAATACAAGAATTTGAAATAAATGGTGAAAGCAAAAAAACATGTTTTTAAAATTAGTAACAGAGTGCATTTATTGTGTACAAGGTCCATGGTTACCAAATGAAACCACTCCACCTACTGATATGTCACTTTTATATATATATGCGCATATCCTGGCTTTTTCCATCTACATGTGCACCCCCCCCCTTTTCCCCACAAACAATGTTTAAGCTATCTTTGTAATCTCATGAAGACTTTTCTGTGATTGTATTTCTAAAATAGGAATCGGATTATTATCTTCTAATTTTGTTCCTTAAATATGGATCAATGTCATATATTTACAATAAAAGCTTCATTTTATAGTTTGTTTACATTCTTCAGTGCCTACAATTATCTCCCTTGGTTGACAAGGTTTTAACTTTATTAGTGTCTATTTTGTTAATTGCTAAAAGGTAAAAATATGAATGTTGATAACATGTGTTTCCCCTTGGTAAAATTAAGCATTTGAGGAAAAATGCTGGATTTAAATACATCTTGTAGAAATGGTCATGCAATCATAATTTGTTTTGGAGGAAAAGTGCGTGCTAGATTATGACCCGACTCTATCAGTTGCTACTGGATCAGTTTTTCAGACAAAAATTAATGATATAAATAAAATACAAACCATAATTTACTGGCTTTGCATGCTTTTTGGGTAAACAGTATCATGGATTTGGTTGAAAGTACATTTGTGAGCAATATCATGTAGAACCTAATCTCGCAAATTTCCCATGCGCTGTTTTTTGCTGTTCTAAAGGGTTGAAGTACACACAGGTACTTTTTGGGGGGTTTTTGTTCAAAATTAAATTTATTTAGTTGCAATAGTGTTTAATAACTAAATTAATTTCGCTTCTGTTTTCCTTCGAGTAATTTAGCAATTTTTTCTTAACTTCTTAGTTATTTCTGTCTACAAGGAAATCTGACAATTTTATGCCATTCAAGGCCATGTAAATTACTGTTTAAAACCATAAATTTTAATGTTTTTGAGTAAAATTTAGACAGAAAAATGTATTTTTTAATTGTTTACTGTTATCTGACAGAATAAAGTGAAAGTTACAGCATTATAGCTGCAGTGGCTGAACTCATAACATCATTGACATACAAACTTTTAGACAACAAAGTAAAAGATCTACACTTCAACTTGAAAACAAAATTTTCAATTTTCATACTTTTTACTGTATTTTATTTTTGTTCCCCATATTACGAGCAAATCTACCAAGTTTCATCTCATTCCGAAATAAAATAAAGCCGTTTCAACCTGTTTTATGAACAAACTTTAACGCTTTCAATTGTTCAACTCAACACTTGATTTAAAAAAAAAATCAACAATTTTCATGTGTCATTATATCTATAGCTGGATGATAAGTTTTCGCTTTCGCAACCTATATATATGTCATAATAAACCTTAGGAAGGCTATATCTTTAAATAATATCAATACTGAATTCCAAAGTTATAAAAATTTTACCTTTTTAAGAAGAAAAATGGGCACTTTACTTATCTTTTAGAACAAATTTTTACATTTACTTTCTACTTTTTGTATTAATTTCACAATCAAACATTCTTAAACAGTACTCAATATATAAATCAAATAATTATGGTTCAGAAATGGGTGTACATTTGTATTTACTAAAATTCAACTGATTATTAATAGGTTAATAGCAATATTTCCAAAGAAGTTTCTTAAAAAAGCGATTTACACAGCCAGGAGTTTTGAAGTACCCTTTATGACATCATGCAAACTGTGACGTCATAATGCTATGATGTTGTAACCATATATTGTAAACAAGTAAACATCAATACAAGAATTTGAAATAAATGGTGAAAGCAAAAAAACATGTTTTTAAAATTAGTAACCGAGTGCATTTATTGTGTACAAGGTCCATGGTTACCAAATGAAACCACTCCACCTACTGATATGTCACTTTTATATATATATGCGCATATCCTGGCTTTTTCCATCTACATTTGCACCCCCCCCCCCCCCTTTTCCCCACAAACAATGTTTAAGCTATCTTTGTAATCTCATGAAGACTTTTCTGTGATTGTATTTCTAAAATAGGAATCGGATTATTATCTTCTAATTTTGTTCCTTAAATATGGATCAATGTCATATATTTACAATAAAAGCTTCATTTTATAGTTTGTTTACATTCTTCAGTGCCTACAATTATCTCCCTTGGTTGACAAGGTTTTAACTTTATTAGTGTCTATTTTGTTAATTGCTAAAAGGTAAAAATATGAATGTTGATAACATGTGTTTCCCCTTGGTAAAATTAAGCATTTGAGGAAAAATGCTTTATCGCTATTTTGCAGTATTGTCCTTTGATCTTTGTGTGCGATATTATTCCATATCACTCTACTAGCTTGAGATGGGCCCATCTCAGCTCGCTGTCAAGACGTCGTTAAGTAACATTATGACGTCACAATGTTACAAAACAGCGATAAACAGATTATTTACGTTTTATGAAACTCGATGCATTTTCTCGTCATCTCATCTGAGGGCTGACGCCCTTCGATGAGATGAACGAGAAAACGCATCTCGTTTCAAAAAACGTAAATAACCTATAAGGATTTAAATACATCTTGTAGAAATGGTCATGCAATCATAATTTGTTTTGGAGGAAAAGTGCGTGCTAGATTATGACCCGACTCTATCAGTTGCTACTGGATCAGTTTTTCAGACAAAAATTAATGACATAAATAAAATACAAACCATAATTTACTGGCTTTGCATGCTTTTTGGGTAAACAGTATCATGGATTTGGTTGAAAGTACATTTGTGAGCAATATCATGTAGAACCTAATCTCGCAAATTTCCCATGCGCTGTTTTTTGCTGTTCTAAAGTGTTGAAGTACACACATGTACTTTTTGGGGGGTTTTTGTTCAAAATTAAATTTATTTAGTTGCAATAGTGTTTAATAACTAAATTAATTTCGCTTCTGTTTTCCTTCGAGTAATTTAGCAATTTTTTCTTAACTTCTTAGTTATTTCTGTCTACAAGGAAATCTGACAATTTTATGCCATTCAAGGCCATGTAAATTACTGTTTAAAACCATAAATTTTAATGTTTTTGAGTAAAATTTAGACAGAAAAATGTATTTTTTAATTGTTTACTGTTATCTGACAGAATAAAGTGAAAGTTACAGCATTATAGCTGCAGTGGCTGAACTCATAACATCATTGACATACAAACTTTTAGACAACAAAGTAAAAGATCTACACTTCAACTTGAAAACAAAATTTTCAATTTTCATACTTTTTACTGTATTTTATTTTTGTTCCCCATATTACGAGCAAATCTACCAAGTTTCATCTCATTCCGAAATAAAATAAAGCCGTTTCAACCTGTTTTATGAACAAACTTTAACGCTTTCAATTGTTCAACTCAACACTTGATTTAAAAAAAAAATCAACAATTTTCATGTGTCATTATATCTATAGCTGGATGATAAGTTTTCGCTTTCGCAACCTATATATATGTCATAATAAACCTTAGGAAGGCTATATCTTTAAATAATATCAATACTGAATTCCAAAGTTATAAAAATTTTACCTTTTTAAGAAGAAAAATGGGCACTTTACTTATCTTTTAGAACAAATTTTTACATTTACTTTCTACTTTTTGTATTAATTTCACAATCAAACATTCTTAAACAGTACTCAATATATAAATCAAATAATTATGGTTCAGAAATGGGTGTACATTTGTATTTACTAAAATTCAACTGATTATTAATAGGTTAATAGCAATATTTCCAAAGAAGTTTCTTAAAAAAGCGATTTACACAGCCAGGAGTTTTGAAGTACCCTTTATGACATCATGCAAACTGTGACGTCATAATGCTATGATGTTGTAACCATATATTGTAAACAAGTAAACATCAATACAAGAATTTGAAATAAATGGTGAAAGCAAAAAAACATGTTTTTAAAATTAGTAACCGAGTGCATTTATTGTGTACAAGGTCCATGGTTACCAAATGAAACCACTCCACCTACTGATATGTCACTTTTATATATATATGCGCATATCCTGGCTTTTTCCATCTACATGTGCACCCCCCCCCCCCCCCTTTTCCCCACAAACAATGTTTAAGCTATCTTTGTAATCTCATGAAGACTTTTCTGTGATTGTATTTCTAAAATAGGAATCGGATTATTATCTTCTAATTTTGTTCCTTAAATATGGATCAATGTCATATATTTACAATAAAAGCTTCATTTTATAGTTTGTTTACATTCTTCAGTGCCTACAATTATCTCCCTTGGTTGACAAGGTTTTAACTTTATTAGTGTCTATTTTGTTAATTGCTAAAAGGTAAAAATATGAATGTTGATAACATGTGTTTCCCCTTGGTAAAATTAAGCATTTGAGGAAAAATGCTTTATCGCTATTTTGCAGTATTGTCCTTTGATCTTTGTGTGCGATATTATTCCATATCACTCTACTAGCTTGAGATGGGCCCATCTCAGCTCGCTGTCAAGACGTCGTTAAGTAACATTATGACGTCACAATGTTACAAAACAGCGATAAACAGATTATTTACGTTTTATGAAACTCGATGCATTTTCTCGTCATCTCATCTGAGGGCTGACGCCCTTCGATGAGATGAACGAGAAAACGCATCTCGTTTCAAAAAACGTAAATAACCTATAAGGATTTAAATACATCTTGTAGAAATGGTCATGCAATCATAATTTGTTTTGGAGGAAAAGTGCGTGCTAGATTATGACCCGACTCTATCAGTTGCTACTGGATCAGTTTTTCAGACAAAAATTAATGACATAAATAAAATACAAACCATAATTTACTGGCTTTGCATGCTTTTTGGGTAAACAGTATCATGGATTTGGTTGAAAGTACATTTGTGAGCAATATCATGTAGAACCTAATCTCGCAAATTTCCCATGCGCTGTTTTTTGCTGTTCTAAAGTGTTGAAGTACACACATGTACTTTTTGGGGGGTTTTTGTTCAAAATTAAATTTATTTAGTTGCAATAGTGTTTAATAACTAAATTAATTTCGCTTCTGTTTTCCTTCGAGTAATTTAGCAATTTTTTCTTAACTTCTTAGTTATTTCTGTCTACAAGGAAATCTGACAATTTTATGCCATTCAAGGCCATGTAAATTACTGTTTAAAACCATAAATTTTAATGTTTTTGAGTAAAATTTAGACAGAAAAATGTATTTTTTAATTGTTTACTGTTATCTGACAGAATAAAGTGAAAGTTACAGCATTATAGCTGCAGTGGCTGAACTCATAACATCATTGACATACAAACTTTTAGACAACAAAGTAAAAAATCTACACTTCAACTTGACAACGGCCTCTTAATTATTTTTGTATAGGGGAAACTATTGACATTTTTTGCTCTCACTTAGGCACCAAGTTTCATTGAGTAATGAGAGACCCCTCAAAACGACCGGAATAATTTCACGCATATCACATTAAATTTTCGGGGTGCCATGTCAGATAAAATTTTTTGCAAATTTAGAAAATCCGAAGGGTACTCATGGAAACTCCCTTACACCAATAAAATAGTCCAGAAATAGGATTTGAACAATCAGATAAAAAAATACCCAATACATTTAATAAATTATCTGAATAAATTTATTTATAAATTCTATATGAAACTGCTTTTTAAATACAGCTCCAATATTAAAATTCCATTGAATAATAAATCCACTGTCTATGCTACAGTTTGGCGCAGTCAAATATCAAAATAAGAACTATTTTCCTCTCCCTCAGTCAAAGTTCATTTACAGAGCCGTTGTCATATGGATTTGATAACTTTCCTTGTTTATTACCTTTTATCTTGTTGCTTTTTTTCCCATTTAAGCACACAGTATCATATACAATTACTGCACTTGAACGAGATCAATATGAGGTTTTATGGAGCAGGGTAGAATAATATTGAACGAGGCGACGCCGAGTTCAATATTATTCTACCCTGCTCCATAAAACCTCATATTGATCGAGTTCGAGTGTAGTAATTGTTTTATTACATAATTTATTGAGTAGTGAAATGGAATATACAAGTTTTTTTTATTCCCGAAAGTGACTGTCTTTCATAATATTTATTTCTCAAAAATCGGTAAAATATCGACATAATCCATGACGAAATGTTTGCATTGATTATTTCTTGTATAATGTCCTATCCTCAGTCCTTGCTTCTGCATAAAATTTACAAAGATTTTGGTCTAATTCCTGAGGGTCCGCCATTTCCAAACTAACTGACATATCCGTTTCACGTAAATATTTGGAAAAAAAATAATCGCTTGCTTTTCGATTTGTGAGTGTTGACAGCATCTTTTTTCTTAATGATTTCATTAATTTCCAAGTTAGTAATATCTGCAAATCTTCGCTTATTTGCACCAGAACTATCCACATTACGTTCTCGATGACGTTACAACATTACCATGTTTACAAACAACAATATAATCCGAACATCAGTCAGAACGATAATTTTGATTGGTTTAGGGGATTAAAGAAAGAAGATTTGATTGGCTATCGTATTTCCGTTGGGGGAAACAGCACGTGCTAGGTATTTTCTTTCATAAATTTCTCACGAGAGTGCAATATGGTTTTTTATTGAGTAGAATGAGTTTTTTGCAAACCAATATGATAAGAAATGGAAAGTCACGTGTATTGGTTTAGGCCAATAGGAAAAAGGCAAAAATATATATTATGTAATAAAGACTTTTATATATATATATATATATAACATATCAAAATAAATGTCTATATAGTTTGACATTGTTGACATGCATATTGTCTTTTGGAAGGCACATATATATGCCTCATCTTTGGATTGTTGTTATGAAATTTATCGTTATGAAATATTCACTCACTGCTTATTCTTTCCTGCCATTATTTATTTTTCCATGTTTTTTATTTCTATTTTTTCTTTATAATATCAACAATGACATAACTGACCAAGCTTTATTATATAAAAATATTAGTCACATAAGTGCTCCAGGTAAAAATAATTTTCTTCAATCATGAAAAGATTACAGATAATTATGCCTTAGATGGCTTTTTTACATTATACTATTACTTTTATTACAATATTACAATATACTTTTTTTATACTAGATTTGCATATATACTTTAATAATGTAACATATATTTTTTTTCATATCACTTTGTTTCTGTGGTATATTAATAGAAGGTTATACATGAGTATAAACGTGTGCAAGAACATTATTCTCTTGTGAGGTAACATTTTCTTGTGTAGCAGGATGTGTTCTTTTTATGATGTGGGTAGAACTCTCTTGTTTCCAATGATTTTTATATTCAGTAAGAAATTTAATTCAATCAGTTGAAAATACTTTAATATATAAATTTAAATGCAAATAACAAAATATTTGGTAACATCAAGAATGGAACACCTTTTGAAACTTAATTATGGAATAAATATATATATTTATTTCACTAACCTTTACTTTGAGTATTGTAAATATTCTCCTATGGGTGAGATGCCCACCTTCAGGTACAAATAACAATTCAAACAGACCGATTCTATTATATTTCAATTCGTCTAATTTTGGTGTATCAATTATTACTTTAACAACAGTGAAAAGTTTCCACTTCAAATTATCAGAACATAATAATCATGTCAAATTTTCTTGGTATAAAACCTTTCTTAACCAACAAAATTAGTTTAGATGCAAAATAACAAATGAAAATTCTGAAATTTAATTGTTTGTCACAACAAAGAACAGTAACTCATTACTCAACTGCCACACTTGTATTTCATGATTATTTGTATACAGTATGATATCATATATTGATAATTTTTACAGGGTGATTTGCCATGTCTCGATGAGCTGTTATTTGTAGGTAAGTTCACTGTCTTTTCAAAATGATTTTGTTGAAAAAATGGACAATCATAAATCTTAAAAAGATTATCTGACCAAATATTGTACATAGAAGAAAATGAAAAATAGCTCCTTTACAAGTAATGACTAAACAACCTATATCTATTGAATATATGTTAATTAAGGCATATTTTAAATATTGAACCATGTGTTAAAACCAAAATTTATAAACACTATTTTTTTCTTTCCAGGCAATCCACTAGAAGAAAAATGTACATTAGAGGGAACTTGGAGAACTGATGTTGCTGGCAGACTTCCAAAATTGAAAAAGTTGGATGGTTAGTTTTGTATTTTAACTTTTTTGTAGTAGAAGTTGATTATATTGTGATAAGGTCAGGCTAATAATGATAACATTTGCGGTGTTAAACAATTTGCTGCTTGTTTTCTTTGGACTTTGATGTTAGTGGTAAATTACTCCATGTTCTTATTATACCCCTGTTTTGAAGAAGAGACGGGTATACTGGTTTACCTCCTTCTGTCCTTCCGTCTGCAACATAAGTTTTCTCAGCAACTACTTATCACATCCACTTAAAATTTTATATGCGACCTTACCATTTGGTCCTTTATTGCAAGTACTGATTTCAGGTCTGTTGCACATCTACTCCCTATTTACCAACTTAGTCAATTTTTAACATTAGTTGTCAGTTAATGAAAATTTTCGTAACACTTTCTCAGAAACTACTTATCACAGCCACTTGAAATTTCATGTGACTTTTTGATGTGGTCCTATATTGCAAGTACCAATTTCAGGTCTGCCCCAAATCTACTTCTGTTTACTGTTTAGTCAATTCAATGATGTGAATAGTGGGGGTATACTGAGTGCCTTGTTGTGTACTTTTTCTTCATGTCCGGCCTTCACTTAAATGGTATAATGTTTTCTCACTAATGAGACAGCGTGGTACCTATTTTTAGCCCGTTGAGATATCCTTTTCTTCCGTAAATGGCCGATTTCTGGTACAGATGACCCATTACAGATGAGCTCACGCGCACACATCTGTACTTGCTGCGTCATCCAATCAAAAAGCCAGAAACAAGAACGTTGTTATGGAAGCATGACAACGTTCTTCTATGACGTTCTTGTTTCCGGCTTTCTGATTGGACGTCAGAGACAATGGAGTCTAAAACAATGGAGAGTCTATATGTTATAGCGATGTGAAAGTTGTTGGTTTACGGAAGAAATAGGTACTTTCATACTTTTTTGGAAAGTCCGTGTGAACTTTCACTCGTGATAGAAATTTTTACGTCTTTTGGCTCGTTCCGCTGCGCTTCACTCGCGAAAAGACATAAAATTTCTATCACTGGTGAAAGATCAACCGGTCTTTCCCAAAAACGTATGAAAGAACCTATAATCTCAACCCGTGGGTGAGGTAAGAATTTCACGCTCCTTTTCCCGTAAAAATGTATTGTGACGTCAACTGTCGGTTCAGCAATAAAAATTATAAAATATTTACTTTAGTTGTGTTGGTTTACTATGCCTTTTTAAATATTAACATGAAAACAAATCTGAGCTTCCATGACCCAATTTATGCCACAATATGATAGCGGTAAACATCACAAAAACGGTGACGCAACATGTGTACACTGGAGATTACGTTCAGGGTAGATAACTCTATTTGTTGCCATCTTTCAACAGAACCGGATTTTTTTAAATGAATTAGTGAGAAATAGAATCAAACACCGGTGGTTGGGCAAGACGGAAAAATCTCAGAAACCCGCGTGAAAGATTTCTTTTGGCCTCCAACTCGGCAGAGCCTCGTTGGAGACCAGAAATCTTTTCACTTGGGTGTCTGAGATTTTTCCATCTTGCCCTCCCACCTGTTTTAGATCCTTTATCTCTCCTGTTGAAATACTGCTTCTTACATTACAGATTATGTTAGATACAAACCTGTGAGCTATTGTTTGTTTTACAGGTTTATTTTCAGTGATTCCTTGTATGTTTGTTATACAGATTTATAAGTGATGTTTGTTTTACAGGTGTACCAGTGATTAGAGAAGAAATGGAGGGTGATGATTAATAAGGACTTGTTATAGCATGTACATTTATTTCTTGACTCAATAGTGGCATTTTCAGAAGACAGGAAGACTATCATGTAATTCATCTTTTGTTTCATGGATATTTTTCCTTTATATAATTAATTACAGAAACTATATTGTAGTTTTATACAAACTTTTACAACATATAGTTTAATATACAAATGCCAGATATTGAATGTTTATGCTTGTCTTGTTTTTAAATGACATGCAGAAATAATTCTTTATGCCAATTTCTTACTCTATGAATAAATAAATGTTATGAATTTGACAAAGTAAAACTTAAACTTATAATTTTAGGAATATTTATGTGAAATGTTGTGTGAATTTTTTTTATGAACATGTATATAATTTTGTTGGATGTCATGGAAATTCATTCAAATGTTTATTAAATATTGTAAATGTTGCCAAGAAATTGCTCTTTATGTAAAACTGCATTTGTAGATCTGTAAATAGCAGTTGTACATTACTATGTTACCTCCAAACTTGCCAAGGTGCTGGAGTGATGATGCACACTTAAAGACAAATCCTACTATTGTTTCTGCACATTTTAATTTTAAATGTTATTGTTTCGTAAATCGTTTATGACGTCGTCTTCATCAAAATTCCACGAAATTTCCATTTCAGTTTCCGTAGGCTTTAAAGGTCAACTAAAATGTTATTTTATGAGTAAAAAAGCAAAACAGCCTTTTAGAATGTGGGAAAAACCAAAATTAATAACTTTGCAATAGCAAACATACACAAAAAATAACTGTTGTACTTTCGTGATTGTATTCTGCGCTACAAATCTAGAAAAGATATTGCAGTTTGCACGAAGAAAAACGTGCCCTTTCCTTCCTGCCAATTCTGGCCTATACACATTTTTCACAAATATTTTTCCCCCTGATTCAGTGACCACATATTTTTATTTCATCAATTTGGAGAGTAAATTATTCTCTATCTTCTGTGAAAATATAGTTTTATTATCATAGGTCAATTTTTTACGATCTGCGACTTTGTGTATTCCGAGACCATAACAAAAATGGTAGGAACATATTATTTCCACATTTATGCTTGAAACTTACGCATTTTTAAATATATTATGGCATAGTTGTCTTCTACATGCCATAAAACTTCTAAACAATTTAAGTTGATTCTAACAGAAAACTATGGGAAAAATATAAGTAAAATAACACATAATCCTAGTACCCTAAAAACAGGTAATAAAGATGACGTCATAACTTTTGAATACGGTCGGTGACCACTAATTGTTTTTAGCTTTATTTTAAGATTTTGTCATGAGGAAAGTTAAGACAAAATATTAAGAAAAAATCATATGGAGATCGAATAGTAGGATATGTCCTTACAGTGATTACACTATAGAACAGTGCCAATACACCAAAAATTAAAGCCTGCACAATTAGGCATAATATAGTGATAAAAAAAAAAGAACATTAAATTATATGTATATGTCAAGATAGTGTGCAGTTAAAGGTAAATTATAGTATACCTCAGTATAGTGCCAATAAAAAAAGAAAATTATATGTCAGTATGGTGTGTAATACAAGATGAAACTGTACCTGAGTATAGTGTCGATTAAAATTATTAAATCATATGTCAGTATAGTGTGCAATTAAAAGGTTAATCAACATTTAACAACAGGTCAGTATCTGGAGTAATATAAAATAAAAATAAGATGTGACAACATTAATTCAGTGTGTGAAACGATTTTTTTTTCCAGCTCGCCATCCTGGCCAGTACCAAAACAATAGTACTTGCCGAATTTATGATCTACTAGCCTAAGTTGGTTTTCAAAGTTACTCGCCAACATACGATATCAATAAAAATGAAATAACATAAACAACCATGTTGACACTGAGAGCTAGTTAATTTATTCAATTCATAAGCTATACATATTTTCAGCAGTGTCCAAAAGAGCCATAACCCTTTTGTAGGCCTGATGAACTGCTGTCTCCATTTCATTATCAGTTTTCCATATTTGAGTTTAATTTTTGGCACCCATAGCACTTTTTGCCATAAAAAAATAAGTACCGCAATTCCGACCTTGTACCCATCAATGAAATTGGTTTATTAACTTCGTTTCTTTTAATTCCGTAATAATTTTAATTTCTAACATCATATTTCACCTAGGATTAGTGGAAAATTTACATATTTCGGTAATATAAATTGTTTTAGATAAAGAAATTAGATACTGACTTATGTTGAAATTTATTTGAGTTGAAATAATACTGAGGTATGAATTAACAGTGTGGGAAACGACCGCTCGCCAACTCTCCCAATGCGAGTAGAGAAGATTTTTGGCGAGCTCAGATCAACTGCTACTCGTCAGTTTGGCGAGCTGAAATTATCTGGCGCGTTCTAAGAAAATGTAACAACCCAGGCTTATTTGATGATAAAGTTACCATAACTGAGCGTTAAGGATGTTATTCGCGATGTTTCTCTTTCGTTTTTAAGAGTAATTAACTTCATTTTAATTATAAACAAAACAATTTTTGACCACGATAAACTTGTTTTAACTTCCGGTTTTTACACCGGTAGGGCTAAAAACTTTGCGGCGATCTCTATCTCGGATTGCCATAATCGTAATTTTATTTATCTGGACCATACTAATTGGAAAGTAATTAACAATTATATAAGAAATACATTT
Organism: Limnoperna fortunei; assembly: GCA_944474755.1. Lineage (NCBI taxonomy): Eukaryota > Metazoa > Mollusca > Bivalvia > Mytilida > Modiolidae > Limnoperna > Limnoperna fortunei. The sequence goes on from OX104113.1 coordinate 40,286,553, forward strand.
ACTTTACAACCATAAGCAACATCATGAGCACTATCAACCCACATATCAGCAGACATTTCAGTATAACTACTAGTTGATTCTTTATTTACAGGTTGTTGAGCTTTAGGTATGATAGTTAATTTAACAGCAGTATTGTCATTATCTTTTAACGGAGATGATTACAAACATAGCAGCATCAGAAATAGCGCCACCCTCATCATTATCATCAACTAAACATTATTCACTCTAACACGGTAATCAGGTGTTACAACTTTTTAATATACCACCTAATTCTAAAATTAATCGTACCCATTTTTATAAGTTCCATGATCTTCAACATTATTCGATCATAGTGGAAAACCACAAATCGGCAACAGAAGATTTAAAAGTATGATAACCTTGCATTTTACGTTTTCATATAATAAGCTATAAATCCTTTATGGCCAGCACGACCACTTAAATATTTAAGACCACTACTTCCACGGCTACCAATCGATCCCAATCACAGCCGAATGCTGTGACGAAAAAAGAGTACATCTATACGACTATTTTAATTAACGTTAGGTTATCAAGGCATTCAAATGTTGGTGACAGATGGATCATCCAAGGGTATGATGACATTCTTAGATTTTTCATTTTTCTTTTCACGAACAGAGACATATAATTACATTATGTAATTATATTTCTCTGTCACGAAGCACACGGGACCACAATAAAAATACATACCTTTCCGAAATAGCGATTTTGGTTCCTCTGCATCACAACCGAAAGTTCCTCTAAGGATTTTTTCGTCACAGCATTCGGCTGTGATTGGGATCGATTGGTAGCCGTGACTTCTGTACGACATTTTTAGTTTTATTCTTCGGGCGTAATTTAGATTTAACTGTTATAGACAAATTGGGTAAATTATGATATATCATCGTCTTCTATTCTTTAAATTTTTAATAATACAAAAAACATAATACATAATAATGTAGAAATTAGAAAGAACTAATTTATAATGTAGTACATTATAATGTGTATATATATATATATAATCATAGTCTCTTTAAGAATAAATATAAAAACTCTGTTAAATTTTCCGAACGTTTCTGCCTCACGGCCTTCCTCAGCGGAATTTTATTGCATAGTGATGAAGTTATGTTATTTGCAACGTTACAATAGCCAACGTCATAATTTGAACATAGATTGGCGGGAATCACAATCGAAATAATACGAATGGAAAAGTAAATAAATAAATAAATAAATAAATAAATAAATAAATAAATAAATAAATAAATAAATAAATAAATAAATAAATAAATAAATAAATAAATAAATAAACAAACTAAAAAGTATAAATAAATTAATAGATACCTCAAAAAGGGGGGTGGGGGTAAATAAATAAATAAATAAATAAATAAATAAATAAATAAATAAATAAATAAATAAATAAATAAATAAATAAATTGTATAAAAGTTATACAATATGGATAAGTAATAATGTGTATAAATGTTAATTAAATGTCAATCTGCTGGTTAAGACCGTCTGGATGTAGAGTTTGAAGTTTTTTTATCCAAAACGATTCTTTGACTTTTCTGTAAGTATCTTCCCCATAGACTTTCTCAATTCCAATTACAGAGAAATCATCAATGCCGTGTCCATCTGTATAAAAATGTGTGGCTACGGAGTCTTGTTTTCTTGTTCTTATTTTTGAAAAGTTTAAAAGCATCCTTTGATAAAACGTGTCACCAGTTTGTCCAACATATACAATACTGTTACATTTTTTACAAAATATCGCATAAATTATTCCAACTGTTTTACAATTTATATGTCCTTGTATCTGGTATTTTGTCCCGTCCTTTCCTTTAAAACTATTATCCTTAACTATGTATGGGCACAAAGCACAATTTTTGCCGCATGGCTCACATTTATTATCTTTATGATAAAATTTGTTATTATGTTTCTTATGGACAAGAATATCTTTTATATTTTTGTCTCTGCGGAATGCAACTAGTGGTGGCTGTGGAAAAATATCTTTTAAATTTTTTGATCTGTGTAATGTTGATATGTGTTTATGTAAAATGGAATGGATGTTATATATGTATGTATGATTTTTTAAAAACTTACATCAGTTATAATATTCTGCTCTTGTTTATATATTAAATTTATTGTTTTGAAACAACCTACATTGTTGACATTGTTCTACCTGTCCGTCATTTATAGCATTAATTACATAAATATCTATCAAATCTAACACTTAAGTTTTCTTAATTTGCTAAGAAATATCCAACAACGTTATAATACAATGACGTCATAAACGGGTCAAGTAAAGTAAAAGTGAAATTTGGCAGTAATATAAAGAGTAGAAATGGGGGGGGGGGATACAAAACGAACGTTACAATACAATGGCTTCTTAATGGGTAATACAATGTCAATATAGCTTTACATATAATGTAGTATATTTTTAAACAGTGTTATCCTTTTTTGTTCAGTCCTTGTTCATTCAAAGTTCCAATTTTCTTCATCCAAAATTTTTCTTTTTCTTTACGAAAAATACCAAATACCAAATGAAAAAATGTTTACAGAAGCGAGGTTTCCAGAAAAAAGATTTAGACCATGAATTTAGAAAAATTGACACTTTGGACAGAGAAAATCTATTAAAATATAAAACAGATAAAAACAAAAATTTAGACAGAGTACCGTTATCAATTACTTACAATAAAGAACTTCCGAACATCCACAACATATTACGTAACAGGCTTAAAACTTTATATAGATCTAAAGAGATGCAGAAAGTGTTTCCGGAACCACCAATAGTAGCATATAGACGAGGGACAAATATTCAAGATAAACTGGTTCACGCTAAACACAATAATCAATTTTTTAAACGGGAAAATGAAACGGGACCATGTGATAAAAATTGTGCAATTTGTAATAGAATGCTAAATCTTACGAAATTTACAGCTAATAATGGTGTATCATACAATGTTGACGGTAAAATAAATTGTAGGACAGCAAATTTAATATATGGCATTTATTGTGAACAGTGTAGACAAATTGTGTATGTTGGTGAAACTGGGAATACAGTGTATGAGCGCATGCAAAATCACCTATCGTGTATTCGAAATAAAAAACAAGACGTTGTACCAATACATTTCAATCAACAGGACCATAATATCAATGACTTTAAAATAATTGGAATTGAGAAAATTAACAAATCATCGATATATCGTAAAGAAAAAGAAAAATTTTGGATGAAGAAAATTGGAACTTTGAATGAACAAGGACTGAACAAAAAAGGATAACACTGTTTAAAAATATACTACATTATATGTAAAGCTATATTGACATTGTATTACCCATTAAGAAGCCATTGTATTGTAACGTTCGTTTTGTATCCCCCCCCCCCCCCCCATTTCTACTCTTTATATTACTGCATGCCAAATTTCACTTTTACTTTACTTTACCCGTTTATGACGTCATTGTATTATAACGTTGTTGTTGTTGTTATTGACTTCACATATACATATTCTTGTCATTTGTATATATGCCTTGAATAAAGACGGCAGTGGTCGTCGAAACGTCGGCAAAATATGGAGTTTTTATATATATATATATAATTTAATACATTATATTTTTACTATAATGAACGATTTCTCAGTCGACAATAAGAATTTGAAGAGTGCACTTGGAATATATTATTTTTGTATTATTAAACAAAACTTAAATTTTACAGGATTTTACGATTGAACAAAGAGATGAAATTGGTTAAAACAGAGAATTTTATCGAGAGCGATGTAGAACGCTAGCTTTTTATTTTGGTGAGGTTAATCCGACAAATCACAAAACTAACATCGGATTATAACGGCAGTAAAATTCGACCTAAGAGCGATGCTATGTTCCGAATTCAGCAGTTAAGGATAAAAAGCAATACAACAGAGTGTAACAAAAACGGAGTGTTTGTTTAAATGATGTTTAATGCCACTTTCAGCGATTTTTCAGCTATATCATGGCGTCCAGTTTTTAGTAACAGGAGAAAACTGCCGACCTTGCTAGGAAAACTGGCAATCCTTGTCAATTAAGATTGGAATCTAGTACACCCTGCCGACACAGTGAGACTCGAACCCAAATCATATTACCCCCCCCCCCCCCACACACACACACACACAAACACAAATCACAAAACATAACAAAACAAACAAACAAACAAGACTAGAAAAAAAAGTTAGCAATCTTCACTAATTGATAATCACAGTCTTCCCTATGTACATAGTTTTGCTACGGAAAACTCCAGATATCACTCTGGTCACAATGTAAAATATCAGGTGCACAATTGCACCATATGACAAGGATTCTGGGAAGTTTCGTCAAATTCCATATATGTTTCCATATAAATATTAGTGATAATATCAGCTTTTAAAAGATTAAATCTTAATTTCTATTTTAAGACCGAGAAGCCTCAGTGGCTGAGTGGTTCGAGGCTCACTGTTGGTGTGCTTTACTTCTTGCCACAATCAGAATAGCTGAAAAATTGCTAAAAGTAACATTAAATCCCATTGGAACACACATCTTTTCAGTCTGCAACATTAATCTGTATGAGTCAAATGCATGTAAAATAGTTTTAGTTTAAAATTCAAACAAAGTATTAATAAAGCTTAGAGCACACCCTTCTGTTGTTTAACTTTTTTATATGTGAGCGATGCCTGGTGGCATCGCCTACGACGTGCCGAACAATGCCTCAAGGAATCGCCTGTCATGCGCCTGACGATGCTTTCAGCATAAACTGTTCCCACTGTCGTAATATTTAACAGGTTAACAATTTTTTATTTTTCCCAAAACAGATAACAGTAAATTTTAAATAATAATAAAAGATAACAGCAATTTACACGAGAAAACAGAAAACAGTGAGTCCAAAAATCGAAAAAAACAGATAACAGAATCTCATCGAAGGGCAATACTATTAACCAAAAACAGGGTTTTTATTTTCATTATACATGTAACAGTTAATAACAATGTGAATTTTTAAGAAAACAGATAACAGCTAATGGTTGAAAAACAGTTAACAGTTGCTTTATTTAAAAAAAAAAAACAATGAACACACCTGTAAAAATGCCCAAAACACATTAACAGAAAATATCTTGCACCCCCTCTTCAGTAACCGAAGTTGAAAGGCTTGTACAATCATAGTTCAGACGTCAGTCAATACTTTGCCACAAATAATTGCGAGTACACATGGGAGGTGTCGATAAGTGTGAACAATATATTCAATATAACGTTAGTGGGATACTGATTGAGGATTTGACGAGCCGCAAGGCGAGTGAAATTTTAACCAGCCTCCAAATCAGTATTTTTGGAAAATACCACTCTCTAGTCATATGTTCGATCTCTTCTTATTATCTCTTAATGGGGATAATTGTTTTCGGCTACCAATGACCATTTATCTCTTTTCAGGTAAAAAACCATACTCTACAATATAGTTCATGTTGTAAGTGATAAAATAGCTAATTACATATTAACGAAAATATTTCATTGACAGTTTTTCGTATTTGTTAAATCCTTCAAGGTTTAAAATACATTTTTTGTTTTGATCTAATATGGAGTAGTAAAGATGTACGCAATTGTATATTAATGCGCTCTTGACCTCTAATGTCTCCGCTAGATAGGATCAGAAAGAATTGATCACTTCAATTTTATTTCTTGGATTATTTCATGATTTATAGGGTATGCTTCCTATTTTTTTAAATGCATTCTTATCTTTACATAATAAAATGTATATATTTGTGTTTCTTTTATTAATTAGTTAGATAATTTGATAATAAAAAGGCATTTTTAGATTTCGTAACGTTATATATTACTTAATGTATATGTTAGAAAGACTTGTTCGGTTCAATTCATGAATTTTATCATATATGACATATATACTTTGTTTTGTTTGGATTATTTCACGATTGATATAGCAAACTTCATATCTTTTTTGCATTCGTATCTTTACATAAAAATGTAGATTATAAATTTGACTTGATCGATAATTTTCAATTTTATTTCTTGGGTTATGTCTGAATTTATAGGGTACTTAAGCTTTGTATTTTTTTATGCAGTTTCTAATTTTCACATAATAGAATGTGAATGTATTTGTTTTTATAGGAATTCATAAGATGATTTGATAATAATAATGCATTTTAAAATGTTGTAGTATTACGTAATGCATGACGTTCCCCTCGTGCATCATCATCAGCCCAACGATGAAGAAGTATTTTTAACGCGCTTGTGACCACTCATCCAGAAAGCCTTGATCGATAATTTTCAGTATTATATCTGGATTATTCCATAATTTATAGGGTAGAGAATGGAACTTAGTCAATCTTGAACATTAAATTTAAGTTCCCTGGGTTTTGATTATTGATGATATCTTTGACGACATTTTATTCGAAATCCCAAACTCTCGCGCACGAGATTGGCCGATAACGAGGGCATGGGGGGGGGGGGGGTGGGGGGGTGGGGGTGGGGTAAGAGATATTTCTGTGAAGTAATTGTATATTAGATGTGCCTTGTTTATTTGCTAATTGCTTATTTATTCAAAGTGCAGACTGCACCGAAGGAAAGATTGCTTTGAAAGTATGAAATGAGATTCCTGCCTCATGTTTGACAGGCAATAAAACAAACAAATGTAAAATAAATCAGGTAAATTTAGAAACATATTAGATATTAATTAAAAAGACAAGAACAAACTTTGCAATCCTCATAATTGATAGCCCCAGCTCCCCTATGTCTTGAACGGCAATGTCCAGGGCTTTGTTGTTGGAAACTCCAAAAATTCGTTTTGCTCAAACTGTAAATACCAGGTGCACAATTCCACCATATGACAAAGAATTCTGCAAAAGTTTCATCATATTCCACTCAGTGGTGCAAGTAGTTGTGGATAAGAGATTCCCTACATCAAAGAATGGCAAGTCAATGTTTGCTATGGGAAATCCTAAATATCATTCCAATCAAAATATAAATTATCAGGTGTACAATAGCACTATGTGACAAAAAGTCCATCAAAATTGTATCAAAATCCATTCAGTGCAACGATACAATTGAAGATGTTTCTATCATAAATATATTAATAAATTAGACAAAATTGCTGCTGCCCATTTCAGACATAACAATCGCACCTGTTATATGGTTGGAATATAACTTGCATCAAATACATGTACATATATGTAAATGTCTCCCTATAAATGTAAGTGATGACATAAGCTTCCAAAATATTCAAAACTAAAATAATTATACCCCCCGCAAACTTGTTTTGGGGGGGGGGGTATATAGAAATCACCCTGTCTGTCTGTCTGTCTGTCCACATCCCTTGTAAGCGCTTCTCGTCCTAAACCGCTTGGCAGATTTGGATGAAACTTTAAATGAAAGAAGTACATCATATGTAGATGTGCATGAAGAATTTTGGTCGCTCTCGGATATTATTCAGGGGAGATAATTGGACTTATACTTTTTAAATATAGTATTCAGTGCGAGACCTCGTAAGCGCAACTCCTCCTAAACCGTTTGACAGATTTTGATGAAACTTTACATGAAAGAAGTACATCATATGTAGATGTGCATAAAGAATTTTCGTCGCTGTGGGATATTATTCAGGGGAGATAATTGGACTTGAAGCGGAGCGGGGGTATCCCTTTGTGAGCGTGCTCACAGTCAACACTTGTTTATTTCTGTAATACTCCAGGGCTTCAGTTGCCGAGTGGTTAAGGTAGTATTCATCTACTATTGATCGAATGCCTGTCAGCACTTGTTTGAATATTACTGCTGCCATGGTGTGCTCAACTTCAATCTTGATTGACAATTATTAAAAGACTCCTACAATCTGGCTTTCTCCTCCAATAAAAACAGGACGCCCAAATATAGTTGAAAAATTGCTGAAAGTGGCATTAAACAATTACAACACAGGGATCCGTGTAAATCGATTTACATGTTCTTTCGAATGATACTGTGTCGATTTTGTTATATCGAGTCCCACACACTATAACAAGATCGACCCAGTATTATTCAAAAGCGCATTTAAATCATTTTTTATAAATCCCCCGGATTCAAACAAACAAAAAAATTGTAAGACTGTATGAGGCAACATAGATCTTTATAATCAGAATGCATGTCAACTAGTTTGTTTTAAATTTAAACAGTGTGTTTATAGCTTATACTAAAAGACACAATAAGGTGGAGTGCTTTTCTGCTTGCATTATTTAATTAATATTCAATATGCGATATTTTTATTACAAAAATCCAATAAAAAATCTCCACTGTACATATTTATCAAATATGGACTTTTTAAGAGGTCAATACGTAGTTATATGGACCGTGGAGGAAAATATTGACCGAGGACGAAGTCCGAGGTCAATATTTTTCTACAGGTCCATATAACTACGTATTGACAGAGTAAAAAGTCCTTAATTGTTATATTACATATGAATTTTTCTCTATTTATTTAAATTTAGAATAATGAGTCGGAAGAGTATATCCGGATCTATTTTTAGAAACAAGCCTTAAATATGCTTTATAAATAGTAACATGCCTTAAATATGCTTTAAAAATAGTAACAAGCCTTAAATATGCTTTAGAAATAGAATATATACACAGAATATTTTGGGGGACCACGTGACTAAATAATCCAATTAAAATGTAAGAATCATAAACCATATGTAATATTCCATACTATGCTTGTTGTTTACATGTACTCTACTTTTGCTACGCAATCTGACACTTTTTGTTTTCAACAAGTGTCTTACGATGTTTACAAAAGATCGCCAGCTTTCGTGACGTTCTATGGTATTCGCGCTAAAACCGCAAACGACATTACCCCAAGGTTTTTAAATTGACAATAATCGCTTGCTCCAAGTTACACCAGTTCTAATTTTGGTCAAAATTTACCTTGGAAAATCGCTCTATCAAATTAAAAAACAGCATTTCAAAACGCTGAAGAAATGTTAAAAAATAATTGCTGCTTTCAATTTGCACCTGGATCTACATAAGGAACATAACATCGACCATACGCGCTAAGAGGTTTTATTTGTCACTTAAACACACTGACTTGATCACATCTTCCTTTGTTTTAAGGAACACATAAAATGAAGAAAAATATATCGTTTTGACTTTCGTTTAGTTAGATACTTAAAGCATAAAAATGCAACATCGTCTGAAACGACGGCAATTTCGTGAGGTAAACATACACGGAAAATTGGTACGTTTTTTGGCTTGTTACGATGGGTGGTGACCAATTTCGACTCGTGTAACGAGACATATTAATGGTTCAGCATGAATTACCAATTATAAAAATTAATCAAAAGGACCGGAAACAAATTGTGTCAGCTTTTACTATGGAATAATGTAGCGACATGGTGAGTGCATGATCGCCGATGTCGAATAATCCATTTACTATTCTTGTGTAGATGGCGCCGCTCTGCAAATCTGTACATCGAAAAAGCAAACACTTTTGTGTTGATTTTCATTTAATTAAACACGTAAAAAATAAAATAGAATAGAAAAAATAGAAAAAACCGTATGAAACGACGACCACACGATCGCACAAAATAATCATTAAATCACTTCAATCATAATAACGCCGTCAAATATTATTAGACTGATGCCACTTTCAGTACTACATTTGTCGGTTCAGTGAACAGCTATCGCGAGGATTGCCAAATATCGCGTTGATTTCCAAAACCAAAAAGTGTAACGAGTCTGTCTCTCGCGGATGAACATGGAATATTAGTTTAAATCGTAATATTAGTTATCAGTTATACAGTAAATGAGACATAATACGAAAGGACATGTATAGTAAAGTTGTTCAAGATAAATGTGGTGCACCGATTCATGTAATTGATAGATTCCTCCAATGTGACCTATATTTTACGAGCGTAAGGTTTTATTACACGCCGGTCGCAGTAGTTTCTAGGTATCTGAGCGTTAGCAAGGGGAAAGTTTGCTACGCAACCTTCCCAAAAATGAAAGACCATTTAGACTCACATAATAAGCCGCAATGCTAATTTAGATAATGATTTTTATACGAAAATTAGATTTTAAAACAGGCATGTTATTTAAAAAAAAAAATTCTGAATCAGTGAAAAATGTCATAGACATTGGTAGGGAAAATAAATCTCTTTATAATAAAAAAAGCACAAAAGATATGGATTTTTATTTAATTCCAGATTTAAAAATTTTGATGTAAAACTATTTTAAAGAAGCAAGTTATATTTAGATACTTATAGAATTAGATTAAAGTCCTTTAAACAAACAAAAATGAAAAAAGCTAAATGAAATTTTGAAAAATGTATATAATAATACAATAGAAAAACAATTCAGTTACATTCGAATAAAGAAGTCATCAACAGTTTAAATAGTTGAAAATAATTGTAGAAGTTAATAATCTCATAAATTGTTTTGCAAAAACAGAGACATATAATTACATGTCTCCGGCAAAATTAAGACTCTTCTTCACAATTTTTGTTGGTTTATTTTAAAGTCTGAAAATATTAAGTTCTTAGCAATGTTTACGAACATGAACGTTAGTTTGACGTTTGAATACATTTAATTGCAAATCGTTTGAAACAATTTTAATTACTGTAAAATTAAATCAATAGAAATTGTAACTTATCGGTATTTTACCTTGATCTTACGTTGATGTCCGACGGAAGGACGCGATAAGTGCCGGTCTCCCCCCCACCCCCCTCCCACAGAACCAGGCGACTATGTGATTTCGAAAAGGTCAATGTATTGTTATTGTACGGTAAACATTTGTCTTTCCAACACTTTGCTTTTTTATTAACGTACTCTCCTAAAAGTTGAGATATTATAATCAAGATGATTATTTCTTTCATTCCACAATCGTCTATATTTGATCATATTTGTAACCCTTTACAGCTTTAAATTTTAAATAAAACAAATTGAAAAAAAACCCAAATCGGATACACCTATAACATATAAATCGAACATCTCTTGATATGGGTGTTACCCCTATCGTTTCTTGTTATTTTTATGTCAGTGGTGGTTAGTTGTACTGACAATTTGGCTGATGCCGCAGACCAGGTATTTTCCACCTTCCGTTGTATATTTAAAATATACCACGGCACAGTAAATGGCGGAAAAATATAACACGACACAGAGAGAAAATTTAAGTCATAAAATTTGCAGAAAAATATCATATTATTAAATCAGACGTATTCATAGATTTTAAATTATTATTGCACATCCCAACTGACAAAATAGTCCATTCACTACAAAAATTATCAAGTGATGTTAATGGAACACGTTGTTTGTAAAATCACCGTGGTTTAGACTTACAGATAACAATGTCACAAATTAACAAATTGTTATCGAACGTCTCAAGTATTTTGAATAGTTAAAACCAACATTCTACTTGTAGAAGTCTGGGGCGGATCCAGAAAATCGGGTTAGGGGGACGAAATTCGGGCAAGGGGTATGGGGACCGCAGCGCCCTGTGGGGGAAACATGTATATAACGTCCAAAAACATGACTCGAAATCGATGTTTCAACGGCGTCAGACCCTTAGGAAATGCTGAGTATGTACGATTTTGCACCATTAACACACAACTTCTGGGGGCTCTGAGCGGCCCCATAACCTCTTTCGTAATTGTTTGCCTAGCCCGAGAATCTTATGCCGTCCAACGCTTTTTTTCATGGGAAAAGCGTTTGACGGCAGCGGATTCTCCGACTATTTTGTGCCTCGTTTCGCTCGGCATGGAATTCTGCCTCACTAAACTAGGGGCTCCCAGGAGCCTGTAATCGCTCCACTGTAACACACAACTTCAACTATATTTAATTTTTTTTTCAATTTTGTAGTCTAGTTAGTAATAGCTTTAAGTTACTGGGCAAAACGTAAACATTTCTTCAAAAATGTTGATTAAGCACAATAGCTGATGATTTACAGGTCTTGTACTTTGGTCAATTTAGTAAATTTATGGCAAGCCAAAGTAGACAAAAAGCCGTATTTATTGATATTAATAATTTATGTATTCATATCAATAATTCATTTATTAATATCAATAATTATTTATTAATATCAATAATTATTTATTGATATTTATAATTTAATTTATTAATATCAATAATTCAAATTATGAATATTAATAATATTTATAATTATTTATATATTATATAATTCCATTATTAATATCAATAATTCCTTTATTAATATCAATAATTCATTTATTCATATTAATAAAATGAGCTGATTTATTGATATTAATAATTCATTTATTGATATTAACAATTCATTTTTTAATATAAACAATTCATTTATTAATATCAATAATTCATTTATTAATATCAATAAATCATTTATTAATATTAATAATTCAAATCCTAGTCGCCAAACCGTTTGAGTAAAAAATAATGAATTCTCCCTTGTGTACTATACACTTATTGATATTAACAAATGAATTATTAATATCAATAAATGAATTATTGATATCAATAAATGTATTATTGATATCAATAAATGAATTATTGATATCAATAAATTTATTATTGATATCAATAAATGAATTATTGATATTAATACATGAATTATTAATATAAATAAATGAATTATTAATATCAATAAATGCGGCTTTTTGTCCACTTTGGCTTGCCATATAAATTCACCTAAATTGTTATTAAAGGGCAATAATTCCTATAAGGAGTCAGCTGACAAATTTCAAACAATATGATTTGTACGCCTTGTCGTGATTACTTTTGCTATTTACAGTTTCACACTAGATATTAGTTTTAATGGCAAAGGCAAAAATTATTAATTTTGTCTAAAATCATCATTAAAAGATTAAACTCCTATCAGGAGTTATCTGATAATTTCCCTACCAATAGTGTGAATTGTAAGAATTCAATTGTATTGCTGATCACTTCCGCAATTTACAGTTTCACTCTAGATGTTACAGGACAAATTTGTGCAAGACAATGGCTACAAAATACTTTGTAGGTCCAAAAAATGAACTTTCACAAAATTGTCATTCAAGGGAAATAACTCATATAAGGAGTGGTCCGACAATTTTGTAGGCATTGTCTTGCACAAGCTTGAAACTAGGTACCCTAAAGAGGATTGTGGCCAAGTGTGAAAAAAAATTGGCACAGTGGTCTCAGAGAAGATTTTTGAGAAGTCAAGGCTAAAAAGTAAGACTAGTTACAGCTTTTTCCTACTTAGCACATATTGTTAAACAACTTTACTCAAGCGAGAAATATTTGGCACAGCCCTACAGAATTTTGCATGTATAGAGACCTGATCAAGTTGTACCATTTATCTAGTTTTATGAACATTAAAAGTCATCTTTACAACAGAAACGCTTGAATGCAAAGATAAACTTGAAGTTGGATGGACGGACAAACAGACAGAAAGATCTCATAATCCTCCAACTTTCATTGTGACAACCCTAACTGTGAACTAAGTTTCATATGATGTGATCTTCAACAAAAAAAAACTTAAACACAAACTAACTGAAGCAACATCCCATCTCCTTTTGTAAAGTTCACTGAAGTGTGAAATTGAAATTTCGCCAGCGAGAACTCATCATGTAACTGTACCAAGTTTCATTATCTTCATAAAAAACTAGATGAAAAGTGTGCCCCACTGCTGAGAATACAAGTTTGATATTTTAGTGGCATTGTTTTTTTTTTTAGAAAGTAGTATGTCTGCAAGACACCAATGATGCTTCGGCTGACCAGCAACACTAATAAAACAAGTGTGGATGCTAATGCTCGCAAGAGATACCCTCGCTTTCACAAATATGACTTAGGTCTATGTATTTGGTTAACAGGAAGTAGATGACCAAGGAGCATACAATCGCTATAAACCATATGGTACTATCGGATGAAGCAATATCCAGAATATCAGGCTTCTGCATCCTTTAGTAGCTGATAAAACTACGATAAATTTTTGTTATGGACAATAGAACGGATGGATAAACAATGGTAAAACAGTGTTTGGAAGCAGGGGGTATAATTAAATGAAAACCAAAATCCTTTGGTCCTGCACATCTTCATATATTATTTGTACATACATGCCGTTAAATATAAATTCTGCAGCTCTAAATATGAAAAAGCTAGCCGGAAAATACCTATAGTATTATCTCAGCTATTGGCCTGCAAACTATCTGTAGTTTTAAGAATAATTACCAAAAAATAAAAATCCTTTGGCCCCAGACGCCCTATAGTGATCAGTCTGTCCCTCCGTCCGTCAGAAGCTAATAGTGTGCAAGCTATAACTTTTTTTATCTTTTGAGGTAGACTTTTGATATTTGGTATGTGGGTAGATAATAATCAAGGCGCTGTCTCGCATGGCATGGTTGATGGCCTTTGAAATTGACCTCAAGTAGGCCGGGACGACAGAGATGGATACCATCTCACTGATATCTAGTTTGTTCAAACTACTAAATTAAACACGAGCTTCACACATGTATCCCTATCTCACAAGTCCCACTATCTGTAGAATAAGAATATTTATCAAAAATCAATTCTTTGGCCATGCAAACCTCCAATATGTTGCGGGAGGTATAAAAATCTTCAACACAAAGGTAAACCCGAGGTGTGATGGACGGAGACAGATGAACAATCAAACAGACCGAAAAGCTATGTCGCCCAACTTTTGTTGGAGGGACATAAAAAAAAACAAGTGCCAAAGCACAAAATATGCCAGTCGAAAATTTGGCATTATGTGCACAACAAATAAAGGGCCATAACTCTGAAATTGCTGAAGCAATTTTGCTGGTTATCATTCTTGGTCGAGATATTATGCACATAAACATTTTCTCAAAGTTTCTGGAAGATTGGACAACATCTGTCGAGATAGAGAGCAGACAAGGCGAATTTCCCATTTTTTGTATAAAAAATCGCAAAAGTCTGAAATGGCCGGGTTGCAAAGCACGTGCCTTAATAAATATGAAAGGGAATGGTTTACAATTTGTTGGAATAAGTTGGGTCTGTGTAATAAAATGTAGGAGTTGATTACACAAAATAGGTAGTTTTCTGCAAATGTTCTGAAAAATGACTAAGTTTGCAAGGCAGGAAAATTAGAAAAACAATCCTGGAACAATACCATAATAGCAGGTGCACATCTTCAATACATGTGCAATCTTTCTGTAAAGTTTCAGAGTTCTGCGTTGAAAACTGTTGGAGGAGATGAGTACACAAAACATGTACCGTCTTCTGCAAATGTTCTGAAAAATGACTAAGTTCCCAAACATGGAAAATTATGAAAAAAATCTTGGAACACTTCCAAAATAGCAGGTGCACAACTCCAATACATGTGCAATCTTTCTGTGAAGTTTCAGAGATATGGGTTGAATACTGTAGGAGCAGTTGATTACACAAAATAGCTACCCTATTTCCCCGCCTTCACCATACTATAACCCGGGTTTGCACTTCCTGCAACCCGCCAATAAAGGGACACAACTCTGAAGTGGCTGAAGTGATTTGGCTGGTTTTCGAACTTGGCCGGGATATTATGCCCATAAACATTTTCCCTAAGTTTCAAGAAGATCAGACAACAACTGTTCGTGTTAGAGAGCGGACAAGGCAAATTTGCCATTTTTGTTATAAAGGGCCATAACTCTGAAGTGCCAGAAGCGATTTGGCTGGTTTTCGAACTTGGCAGAGATATTATCCCAATAAACATATACACAAGTTTCTTGAAGATCGGACAACAACTGTTTGAGTTAGAGAGTGGACATCGCTGTGGACGCCGCCCGCCATGGGTGTTCAAATAATACAACCCATCTTTGACAGGCATATAAAAAATTTTTTCTTGGAAACTAACTATAAAGGTTAAAAGCTAGAATATTCAGAATAGCAGTTCACATGCACACCTATTTAACTAACTAGACAAATTTTTAATATAGAACAGAACCGGACAACTTGTAGAAAAAGAGAATGGCACAATGTGTGACAAGGAAAAAGCCTACATCTTGAACATTACAAGAAAATATTCAAATAAAACAGATTTAAACAAATCGATTCCAGTTTCTCATCACTTTATTATCCGTCTCGTACAGATTAAATATAAAATGCTGATGAAATAGTTTTGAAGTTATTATGACAGTGAAATAAACAATGCACTAAATGACTGAATTTGTAAAATTATGAACATCTAATTAACAAGATCACATACACTACACAAACTACATGAGACATAGGTTTTGATGATCAAATTTACACATTACCGGTATTTAAATACACCATTTTCATGTGCCTACAAAATGATTATGCGACAGAAAATGACATTAAGAATAAATATAAGATGACCTTGGCATTTAGGCATCAAAACAAACCATATATTTGAAAGGCAAGGATTTACATAGTACATGCATATCAGCAAATGGATTAGGCACATTTTGTCAGCACAAGTTTAAAGCCAGTAATCATGACCAAATTGTTTCTTAGCTTAGTTCCATTACCTCGATGCCAAAAATATTTCTACTTCGGTGCAATATAACCAGATTACTACATATTTATTTGTTTACAGGGAAATAAATAAAGAAGTAAATATCTCATTCTACATTGTGGGTATACAATGATTATCAAGTTTTTACACATCAAGTAAATATTTCTCAAAGCTGCCTTACCGACAAAATCAAATTTCTCCCAATTTCAATTGAAACAATGATCATTTATGGAAAGAGGTAGTAATGAAAATATGCATGTGAAAAAAAAAAGAATGGAATATATCTGAAAGAAAATGTGGATAAGTAACAACCTTATTTCAAATACATACATGTATACAAATAATGCACTTATAGACTTGTAGCGTTAAAAAAGAAAAAAGAAAAAAAGAGGAAATTAATACAAGGATCTATTTATAGCTGGCAAATTTAAATTCAATTCTTGTGATTCTGTATCTTCTTTATATAAAAGAAATAAACAGCGGAAACATTGTAGACATTTATAACAAACTAATCATGTACTTTTTTAAGAAAAACATCTAATACACAACAAAACAAATTAATCACAGTATCTCATATCTTGGTGATAAATACTAGTGTTTTCTAGGAGCCTGGGCTAGAATGATGCAATCACTGTTGTTTCTTGCAGTATACATATTTCAATAAAAACGTTGACAAAAATGATCTAGTTAAAATGTACATGCACAGTTTGCAAGTTATATTCAAAATGAAATGGGGAGAAAATGTGAAATTTATGCCAAGTCATCTTCTTGACAGGCTTCAAATAACACATGGACAAATTTTATATTAAGTAAAGCAGGGGTTCAAATTAACATTTGAGAGCAAAAGGTCCAGGACTTTTTGAAGTTCTAGGTGAAAAGTCCTCAATAGGAGTTACTGTAAATACATACAGGTCCAGGACTTTTGTAAATAGAATTTCAAAGGTCCTGAATCAAAAATTGTAGGCCCCCTGACATCGGACCAGTGCTAATTTGAACC
This sequence comes from Limnoperna fortunei, assembly GCA_944474755.1. Classification (NCBI taxonomy): domain Eukaryota; kingdom Metazoa; phylum Mollusca; class Bivalvia; order Mytilida; family Modiolidae; genus Limnoperna; species Limnoperna fortunei. The sequence continues at coordinate 40,303,947 of OX104113.1, forward strand.
CCTGTAAAGTAATTCTCTAACCTGGTTTGATCAACGAGTTATGAAAGGACAATCTATGCCATTGTTGAAGTTTTAGCTATAAAATTAGTGTTCATTTTTAATCAGATGATCTCAAGAGTATACATCAATCATTCAATTTATGAAAAAGGTATTTCCCCCATGTTAAGCAAAGTACTATAATAGCAGCCATTTGACATTTAATGGGCATAATCTTTGTAGAGGGCCATCCAATGAATAATGCTGTTTGGTTTCAGCTGGATTGAGGACTTCAAACAAGAAGCCTTTTTAACAGTTTACCTTTACATTTCAATGTTAAAATTAAGCACTGAAAAACAAAAATCTTTGATTTCTAATAACAAAAAAAAGACTTTGTAGAGGATCTCACATAAATATTCACAAGCAACATGACGTCAGTCTTGCAGCTTCTGAAAAGGCATTTGAACTTCTTTTCATTGGATCCTGAATCATGTACTTTCTGTCTGGCATAAAAAAAACTGTATAGAACAAACTCAGTATTTCTGGTATGTTTGTCTTGAGGAGCTTTTTTTAGATTTTAGAGAAAAATTGAAAAGTCAATTTTATAAAGTGATGACAAATTTGGACTATAAGAGATAAAAAGCAGTAACCCTTGTGGACAGTCTAACTGTTTGAAAGGGACAGGAGAAGGGAGGGAATTGAAGTTTACACCAGACGACAAATGATTAAATTTATCTTACATATAGACCTTTGGTCCAAACAAGGTAAAAATTAAATATGATGTACATGTACACATGATTATAATGGGAGTTGTCACATGACAACATCACATGTAGGACATGTAAAACAAATAGTTCTATAATTACATATCAATATTTACAAAATGTATATGCCATTGAATATACAAAGAAAGCACTGAATCCTGCCATAATTTTAATACAGTTTAGAAGGCATCAAAGATAAATTCCTTCTTGTATAACCTCCACGAATTGGTTTCACAATATATGGAGTACTCCATAACATTTTTTTCTGGAATTAACATTCCAAATACAAAACCAATAAACAGAAATGACTATTATAATATATATACTTTACAGATCAAATTAAATGTTTATAATAATAAAATGTCAATTTGACATAGACAACAAATAATTTGACCAATAAAATATATAGTGAAGTCCATTTAAACATAAATGGCACCAAGGGAATGCATATTTAAAACAGGACAACTACACGCAGCAATTTTTTATATTCATGCCTCATTATTATTCAGCACATTGGTTAAGACGCTCAACCACAAAAGTGATTTTTAGGCATATTCCCAGGATGCCATAGCCGTTTTAATGGAAAATCCTTACTTTACATAATAAATTAAGGAAATAAATAATCAATAAAATGTCAGTCTTGCATTTCTTCTGGAATTTCATGTGGACCAATTATTCCAGGTACAGACAGCTGTTGTTTGCGTTTCTCATCTTGAGCAGTTTTGATTGCAGATTCTCTTTCTTCTAAAAACAGGTCTGCATTATCTTCACCAGCGAATTCCTGGTAATAATAAATATACCATATTAAAAATAAAGAGAATATAGGTGCAATATAAAAAAACAATTTTCCTACTAACAAAACATTTACATATTATGCCAAGCACATCAGATTTGATAGAGATGTTTATTTTCAACACATGTTTTTGCTCTTTCATTGGGTATATAACTACCATGATAATCAGTACATGAATGCAGTATTGAACATAGATGTCAATCAGATTAGAAGGTGCACTTATTCATAACAAACACATTTTTATTAACTAAATTAAAAAGCTCTATTCAATCTGTAGTAAAATAATAATAAACTGCAATTCTTGGTAGAAAAATAAAATTAAACGGTAACTTATGGGTTGGATACTATAAAAAATAATTCTAGATACAAACAACAAAATTTTGATGAGAGAGTACACTATAACATTTAAAAAAACATGAACTTACTCTGATTTGAACCAAGAAATCTCGAAGATGTTCTTTGAAAGCTGGAATATCTTGATCAAAACTAAAGAGACCTTCAATAAATACTTTGATTTGTGGCCTGAAAAGAGAAAGTTTACCCAAATGTTTACTTATGTAACTGTCTCGTAAGTATTCATGAAAACAAACAAAAATTGGTGGTTGGGTAGTGATAAATTAAACCATGTTTTTTATTTATTGTTGTTTGTTTTGATGTTGTTTAACGCCACTTTCAGCAATTTTTCAGCAGCTGTATCATGGCTCCAGTTTTTTTATTGGGGTAGGAAGTCGGAGTACCACAGGCACTTTCGTCAGGAAAACTGGTGTTTTTTATTTAAAACTAGAGGCTCCCAGGAGCCTGTAATCGCTCACCTGGAATCCAAATGACTTAAACTATATTAAAATTTTTGAAATTAACAGTTTCAGTCTAGTTGTTATAGCTTTTAAGTTACTGTGCAAAAACTAAACATTTCTTCAAAAAATTTGTTAAATACAATAACTCCTCTAAGGTGCCATCGACAATTTCTGAAAATTAAATGGTTTTTAGGCTTTGTCCTTTAGGGTACTTTAGAAATTTACAGTTTTACTCTACTAATAGGTGTGTTATAGACTAATTTATAATTAAAAAAGTGTTCATATGTCCAAATTCATAATGAAAGGGCAATAACTCCTATAAAGAGTCATCTTGCAATTTTTGGACTAAGCAATCATTTGTAGGGCTTCTATTGCTGATCATTTGTGCAATTTACAGTTTTAATCTAGCTACTATAGTTTTCAAGTTACAGGACAACAGGGATCGACATTAACAGTAGTCCGATTGTCCGGGACAAGTAAAAATACAATTCGGACAAGTAAAAAGCTTGTTTCAGTTGCCCGATCGGACAAGTGAAAATAAAATCAAATTTATCTAGAACAATCGTAAATTTTTAAAAAGTCCTTTAAGCGGCGATTCTCGCATTAATTGTGTTAAAAATAAAACCCTGCATTGCGACCAAAATTCCCCTTTTCTAAATATAAACACGTGTCACTTAACAATAACCAATGAAATCCCGTTTCTTACTTATTATAAATAATCATCCAATGAAATCGTTGATGCTAATTTCTTTATCGGCCTTTCTGGAAAAATGTTCTAAAATAACTACGATACAACTGTCGGATGTTTTAGACTAAAACAATTTATTTCAATAAAATAATGAAATGAATGAATTAATTGTCGTTTTATTGATACAAATAAATGGAAAGAAGTTCGATTTCTGTCATAAAATTTTCATAACTTGTTAAATTTGGCCAACAATTTATAATTGTAAAAGTAAAACCTGACCGTTACTTGTCCGAATGGACAAGTAGGTTTTACAGTTAATGTCGATCCCTGGACAAAAATGGAAAATTTCATAACAAAATTGTCATTTAAGGGCAATAACCCCTATAAGGAGTCATCTGACAATTTCAGACCAATTAAATGAATTGTAGGGCTTTTTTTGCTGATCATTTTTGCAATTTATTATTTCACTCTAGCTGTTATGGTTTTTAAGTTACAGGACAAAAACGGAAAATTTCATAAAAAATTGCAATTTAAGGGCAATAACTCCTATAAGGAGTCATCTGACAATTTCAGACTTAAAAGTAATTTGTAGGGCTTGTATTGCTGATCATTTTTGCTATTAACAGTTTCACTCTAGCTGTTACAGTTTTTAAGTTACAGGACAAAAACGGAAAATTTCATAAAAAATTGCAATTTAAGGGCAATAACTCCTATAAGGAGTCATCTGACAATTTCAGACTTCACAAGTAATTTGTAAGGCTTGTATTGCTGATCAGTTTTGCTATTAACAGTTTCACTCTAGCTGTTACAGTTTTTAAGTTACAGGACAAAAATGGAAAATTTCATAAAAAATTGTCATTTATGGGCAGTAACTTATTTAAGGAGTTGTCTGACAATTTCAGACCAATCAAGTGAATTGTAGGGTCTTTATTGCTGATCATTTGTGCAATTTACAGTTTTAATCTAGCTGCTCTAGTTTTCAAACTACAGGACAAAAACGGAAAATTTCATAAAAAATTGCCATTTAAGGGCAATAACTCCTATAAGGAGTCATCTGACAATTTCAGACTAATAAGTGAATTGTAGGGCTTGTATTGTTGATCATTTTTGCTATTTACAGTTTTACTCTAGCTGTTATAGTTTTAAAGTTACAGGACAAAAACGGAAAATTTCATAAAAAATTACCATTTAAGGGCAATAACTCATATAAGGAGTCATCTGACAATTTCAGACCAATCAAGTGAATTGTAGGGTCTTTATTGCTGATCATTTGTGCAATTTACAGTTTCAATCTAGCTGCTATAGTTTTCAAGTTACAGGACAAAAAACAGAAAATTTCATAAAAAAATTGCCATTTAAGGGCAATAACTCCTATAAGGAGTCATCTGACAATTTCAGACTAATACAGTGAATTGTAGGGCTTGTATTGTTGATCATTTTTGCTATTTACAGTTTTACTCTAGCTGTTATAGTTTTAAAGTTACAGGACAAAAACGGAAAATTTCATAAAAAAATTACCATTTAACTCATATAAGGAGTCATCTGACAATTTCAGACCAATCAAGTGAATTGTAGGGCTTTTATTGCTGATCATTTTTGCCATTTACAGTTTCACTCTACCTCGTATATTTTTCAGGTTATATTGTAAATACCAAAAATTTTGTCAAAAATTGTCAAAAAAGGGCAATAACTCCTACAAGAAGCCAATACACAACTTCGCACTAATAGCAACTATTGTAGACCTTAATGTGCTGATCAATTTGAAGTAACGGTTTTCTCTATAGCTATTAGTTTTTTTAGATAATGATCAAAAACCTGTGTTGACCCCCATGTTCTATTTTTAGTAACAGCGGCCATATTTGTCTGTTGATCAACACCCTGGGTACAAACTTGAAACTAGGAACCCTAAGGATGATTGTGGCCAAGTTTGAAAAAAATTGGCCCAGTGGTTTCAGAGGAGAAGATTTTTGAAAAAGTTTACGACGGACGACGGACGCCAAGTGATAGCAATAGCTCACATGGACCTTCGGTCCAGGTGAGCTAAAAAAAAAAGAATTTAGTCTTAAAGTGACTCCATTTAACTTATCTGGCATATTATTTTGTGTCAGAGATGAAGCACTCACAAAAACACATTTTCAAGATGGGTTGCAAGTCAAATCATGCAACAGTGAGGGTAGACTTTTTAGGTCAATAAAATAGAATCATGGCAAAATTATATGTGAAACAAACGATTTCAATGGAGGTAGAAATTTTCACATACATCCAAAGACAATTCAGCACATTTATTTGCAGAAAAACAAAATAGAAGAGTTGTGTGGAAGAAAATGGTCTTTTTTGGTGTCTTGAGGGAGGAAGGTGAACTGTGATTCAACACTGGAACGTAGTTATATTCCATGACGAATTTCAAATAGTTATTGGAAAAATTAACAGAGTACATGTTTGGAGATTAACGAATGAGGCATACTGTACTGAATACATGTGCACATCCCACCAAACAAAGGTTTCTTTAATGATATAGGGATGCCTGACCTGATATGGTGTTGGAACTCGTGTATTAGGATGATGGAAATAGAAATAAATGCTTTGAAATATACAGACGTATACAATTCCAACCTTTGGCCCAGTTTAGCCCATCATTGCATGGATAAACCATATCGTTTTCAAGATGACAATGTTCCAGTACAAAGAACACATATAGTTGAAGAATTCAAGCGAGAAAATAATATCCATGGTATGACTTGGCCTGATCTGTCTTCAGACTTTAATATTATTAAAACTTGTTGCCTCAAATAATGCGATCATTAAAGAACACAGCAGGAAACAAATAAAACCCAAATTTTTACCACTATCCAGGAAGTATGGATAATTGCTAGTATTGAAAATACTCAGAACTTGTATAACTTGACACATTATAGGATTCTGGCTGTTATTAGGTAGAAGGGATATCAGACAAAGTATTAAGATAATTTTCTATTTTTAAGAAGGATAATGATTGTGCAATGTTTATCTAATGTAAATAGAGGTAATTCAAGTTAGCCATCTTGTTTTCACGAAAATTATGAGGCCACACTATATACTACTCCAGCTCTAACTTTCATCTCAGATTCAGTATTTTCCATGCAACAGCAACTCTAAACGCTCTGCTTACGACTTGCAAGTTCATCTTGAATGAGAAGCCATAACAGTCAGCGAAATGACATTTTATTGCAAATATAAAATATAGCATATTTTCTTGTGCCTATAATGCCAGTTATGATCTCTCCTAAAGGTTGATCTAACAGTAATTTAAAAACCCAATCACAAATTTTAGCCAATTATGCATACTTAACATAAAATTGTTTTAGCTCAAGATGAGCTGTTGCAAATCTTGAAATAGATACCAAACACATACCAATATGAAGTTATACTTACTCATTAAGGTGAGGGAAAGCAGCTTTTAACAACTCTAACAGGAACTGCATAACATGTGGAGCATTCTGTGTACAGTCTCCTGTGCCAGTTAACGATACTACAATTTTCCCATTCTCCACCAGACAAAACATGTATGCTAATATTGTTGCTTGAGTTGTTAATCCTGAAAATCATCATTATGCACATTGAGTTCTAACACAAGTTACAGGTGTATAGAAAGTCAATAAGGTTTGGGACTATTTTATCGTTGGACAGGCTAAGCTTCAATGAAAAAAATTTGCACTTGGTGTACATGTTTTTTTTAAATCTCTACACTGCATATCATTATTTGCCATTCATACCCATACATTTCTATTCTTTTTTCTACACCGAGAAAAAAAACCGAAACAAACACAATTAGAGACTTATATGTTTATTGCTCACCATACCAAGCTTGTAGAGGACTAACGGACAGACATTGTGACAACATCTTGTTCAATGCAAAAAAAGACTTACTTTTCAGAGGACCATCTAATAAACATCACGACCAATATTGGTTTTAATTGAAGAAGAATGAAATGTTTACGTTTATAGAGGATCATGACATAAGCTGAAATGGCCCTTTAGGTCAAGTGAGCTTAAAAAAACACCTAGTATAACTTTTAAACGTTATGCTAACCTGCTGTATGTGAGCTATCTGTCACCACAGAAAAAACATGCTGTAATATGTCTTTAAAATATGTTTGATAGAAACTCTGTGCTGCCTCTTCTTTTTGTGCCACATTTTGGAGTAACTGATAAAGAATATCAAGCCCTGTATCTGCAACATTTCTCATTGTATGCTTGAAGGCCCAAATTATTGAGTCTAACACTAATTTGAACTGTGCTGGTGGAATATTTAAGAAGGCTGAAACAAAAACAAAAATCTTTTTTTAAGAAAGAAATTAAATACAATCAAGAAAATCACAATGAACAGATTTATCATGTCAGTAGCGGTAGTAACAATGTATCCATAAAGTAAAGTGTAGTTTGACATGTGCATGACTGAGCATGTACTGAATCATATAACATTATATTATTAAAACAGCAAATAAAACTTTTTCTGGTTCATGAGGACAAAGACAAGTTTCTATTTAGAAGGTAGGTATGGATTGATGTGCTATTCTACAAATACTCAATAAAACAGGGACTTTTTTTTGCTACAGTGTCATTGGGCAAACATGATTTCTATGAATTGTCATGTAGTAATTAATAAATAGCAATTTAAAAATTAATTATGAATACTACCTTGGAAACAGTGAGTATTCACTGCTTGTAGCAATAAAAAGAAATTAGTTCTATGTTCTGGGAACTCTTCGAAGTCTTTGTTGATCATTTCCAATGTACATTCAAATACTGCATCAAATATTTGGGGAATATCGTTGGTTATGTTTCCCTGAAATCAAACATAAAATATGCAACTAAAATAACAACTCATTGTTAATAAGTAAATAATAGGATTAACTAGATATCAGTGAGATGGTACCCATCTCTGTGGGCCCCGCCGACCTTGAGGTTAAGGTCAAAGGTCATCAGCCATGGACATGAATTTGTCATTCAGAAAGCAATAATGTGACCTTAAGGTCAAAGTTCAAGGTCACAGGTCAACAACCACTGTATGCGACACATTGCCTTGATATTATCTACCCAAATTCCAAATATCAAAAGTCTGCCTCGAAAGATACAAAAGTGACAGCCCTGACATGAATTTGTCATTCAGAAAGTAATAATGTGACCTTATGGTCAAAGTAAAGGTATGCGCCACATCGCCTTGATATTATCTACCCACATTCCAAATATCAAAAGCCTACCTCAAAAGATAAAAAAGTTACAGCCCGGACATGAATTTGTCATACAGAAAGTAATAATGTGACCTTAAGGTCAAAGATCAAGGTCAACGGTTAACAACCACGGTATGCCACACATCGCATTGATATTATCTACCCACATTCCAAATATCAAAAGCCTACCTCAAAAGATAAAAAAGTTACAGCCCGGACATGAATTTGTCATACAGAAAGCAATAATGTGACCTTAAGGTCAAAGGTTACCAACCACGGTATGCGACACATCACCTTGATATTATCAACCCACATTCCAAATATCAAAGACCTACCTCAAAAGATAAAAAAGTTGCAGCCCGAACATGAATTTGTCATACAGAAAGCAATAATGTGACCTTAAGGTCAAAGTTCAAGGTCAAAGGTTATCAACCACGGTATGCCACACATCACCTTGATATTATCAACCCACATTCCAAATATCAAAAGCCTACCTCAAAAGATAAAAAAGTTACAGCCCGTTCATGAATTTGTCATACAGAAAGCAATAATGTGACCTTAAGGTCAAAGGTTATCAACCAAGGTATGCGACACATCACCTTGATATTATCAACCCACATTCCAAATATCAAAAGCCTACCTCAAAAGATAAAAAAGTTACAGCCCGGACACGAATAGTTTGGACGGACGGACAGACTGATCACTATAGGGTGTCCGCCACATAGTGGCGGGGCCCTATAAAAACTCCATGACACAACAAATAATGTAGTTACATCATAGTTTGCCAGATAAAGCTGAATAATGTACATAAATTTAATCTTATAATTAAATCTGTTGATTAAGGCTAACCTCTAATCTGTTAACAATAGAAGCCATGGTACTAAGTACTTCTGGTTCCCTTGCTGCTGGCACATTTCTCTGGTAATCCAGTAATACAGCATCTAATAATGGTGGGATGAAATTCACTGCAACCTACAAATAGCAACAATTTTTTTTAGGTTGTAGTCATCTATAAAAGGCAAAGGTTTAATACAGAAAAAAAAACTATGAAGGCAAATAAAATTTTCAAGCAGTGAAAACAAAATAAATGACAATTAAAAGGTAATAATACTAACAGAGAAAAAGCTGTTATTAAAAAATAGACAGTGAAAACCAAGTAAGAATCTGGTATGTAGCTTAATTTTAATTCTATAAAATTCTATACCAGCAGTTACATTGGATTTCCGACTGTCTGACAAATGAAAAAATTTGTCTAGGCAACACTAATGTCCCGCTTGGCACATATTGTAAAACATTCCCCTTTTTCTAAGTTCACTCGAGCATAAAATATTTGGCACCGTCCTACAGAATTTTGGGATTGAAGAGATACCATCGTGTTGTGACTGTATCAAGTTTCATGAAGATGTGATGTCATCTTCACACAAAAATTTTTCAAGACAAAAGATGGAGGGACGAACAGATTGAAAATCTATATGATTTTTATGTTGGACCAGTTGATTTCCAGGCAAATGCAATGTTAATTTTCATCTAGTTTTACATATGCTCTTCCCCATCTGTCCACCACTAAAATATTGACACACAAAAAGTAAACAATAGCTCAATATTTTGTCCACAAAATTTACAATATCCAGTAAATGCAGATCTTCTATACAAAGGATTGTTATATTAAAACATGGCCGACTCCAAAGAGGGCACTTTTAAATCACTCCGTGCCTAGGTGTCAAAAATACCACGATCACAAATTTTAAAATTGTGTTTCCCTGGGTACTATTTTTAAATGGAACAATTCTGAGTATCAAGCCCTCAGCTCTCATAATCACTGATCATTGACCAACAGCAGTGTTAAAATGCAACAGATCTAGGACAGCTTTAGTTAAAGTCAGAAATTATAAAAGAGATCAGAAAAAAGGTACAAGAATTTTAGGCAAAGACAGAGAAGGAGTGTAGAATAAGAGAAATCTGTTGTAAATATAACATACTGATACAGTCTCTGTTTACAGTTTACATCACTGGGCTTGAGCAACAATTATTTATACATGTGCTATATATATACTGCAACTGGAGAAAAATGAATAAAATTCTGACTATTCCTATTTTCACTTGCTTTCCATGAACAATATTCCTTTTCAACTGTTAGTTCAAGTTTATGTGCAACTGAAACATGGTACTGTATTTAAACGTATGGAAAAGCTGTCATAAAAAAACCCCCCAAAAAAACCAAAAAACAAGTGTGGACAAAGAACAATGTCTCGACTGCATTCCACAGCAGTAGTAAAAAATGTACACTTCTAACTTAGTAAAATACAAAATCACATAATTTCATAATTTCCCAAGGTAAAGTTCTGGCTAGGTGTAACTTGACCTTGACATTTATATCAGTTACTGAATTAAAACTTTGCAACATGTACTTTACATCAGGTGAAACCTACTATAACCTGTCATGTTCTATTCAGAGACATATATACCAAGCACCATCATCTTACTATGCAAGGTCATGCAACTCATTAATTAGGGTTCAATGTCAGATGACTGACCAACAAGAAATTACCAGATGTTAATTGCAATGCCATCACCTCTGTAAACCCATGCATTTGTCTGTCCTGCCTTCAGTGAAATTTGTTACAGGCAACACAAAAACAGATATCAACAAACATCTAGTCAGAACTTACCATTTGTGGGTCATTAGACCGACTGACCCATCCAGAAATTAATTTCAGTGCCTCTTTTTTGACTGTTCTCATACTTCTTATAAGAGGTTGCTTTGTAACACTTTCACCATTGCTGGCTATTGCACTGCTTATGTTTTCGCTCATCACTTTGTAGACATTGAGCATGTCCAAGTAGATTCTGCCCAGCTAAAAATAAAAAGAGTAAAATAAATCAAAAATTGCAGATGCCTTACTTAACAGGAACCAGGGAGAGGAAATGTGGTCATTTTAAGTTTAAGCTGTAAAAAGAAAAATTGTTTCATCAAATGGGATTTATAAATGACTATCTCCAGTTCATTATGTACTTAAAAAACTGAACTTCCAGTGGTACAAATTGATCAAAAGTCACATATATAAAAACCAACATACCTGTACAACATATGGATGTCCAAGAGCTTTGCATGCTCTGACATTTGTTTTTAGGATATTTCCCAACTGTTTAACAGCATCAGGATCCTTCAGAACTTCTACATTATGTGTAGCCTGGTTGATAATACCATCCCAGACTTGGTTTGGTAACAACATATAACGTTCTATCAAATGTTCTTGTGCAACCTGGTCCGTCTGTGCACTAATCATCATGCCTACAGCTTCATAAAATGTGTGTACCTATGAACATAAACAAGTACTAATTTGTTTGAAAAGGTTAACTGCATTAACAAATAGGTCCATCTTATAGATGTATTTTTCTGAAACTCACTATTCAAATTTACATGTATTAAAACTGATATACTATATCAATACTCTGTATATAAAACCAAAAGTTTTTCTTTCTTGCAAACAGGCACAAACTGTACATAATTCTTATTTTCATTACAAACTCAAATTTTATAATACAATATAAAAACCTGCTGTGGCTGGAGATCACAAATAATGGTATTAATTCCATTTAATATTTCTTCTATGAATGGCATGACTTCTCCTACTTGCACCTGGACAAAATGCCGCCGACACTTCTGTGCTATTTTGATAAATGTGTCACATGCCATATCCTGTACACCATCATGTGTTTCTGAAATCACCAACATTACATTTAAAACACACAACAAGAAATCCACAGAGCTTATCAATTTTTCAATTTTCTGCATTATGCATGGTTTTATTTGATTACATAAGTGTAACAATTCTTTGCTTTTAAAATTTTTTACCTTTTTATGATTTGAAAGTATCAGGCTGTGCAATAGAAAGATCATATTATTGCCTGGTACCATTCTAATGCTGTTCAACTTGTTCAACCTGATTTTAATTCATCAATACAGTCATTTGAAAGACACATTCTATTTAGTTGAAGACAATATTTAAAAACTAAAGTTTACATGTATATTTTTTTTTCACATTTTGAAGTTACATGTTTTTTTGCTGCTTTTAGGTTTATTTTTATATTAAATTTTTACTTTAAGACCAATAGGTTCTTACATCTATATTTGGGAAAGACCGCTTCATCTTACACCAGCAATAGACATTTTACGTCGTTTCATGACTGGAGCACAGTGAAACGAGCGAAAAGACATAAGAAATTTCTATCTATTATGTAACCATTATTATTGATATGTAGTAACAGTAATCATGTTCAACTTACCATGCATAAATTCAAACAATTTGTTGACAACTGTCTTCAAAAATTTCCAATGAGCTCTAAGAAATCTTGGATATTGTCCAACTACATACATAATATTGCTGGCAATTATTGCTTTATTGTCTTTACCACGTTTTTGTTCACACAATCCCAACAAATCCTGACACAAAACAAAAGTAAAACAGTGTTGAAGAGAACATGTCATCAATAATTACAAACATAAATGCTAAAACTTTCTTAAAACTAGAGGCTTTTAAGAGCATGTATCACTCACCTGACCAGCAAAAAACACTTTTTAGGAGACTTTTCTTGCAAATTTTGATATTAAATGATAGAGTTTATGTGAAGATGCTATCTTATGAATCTTGTTATATTGAATTTCCAATTGGCAATTTGTAGGACAGTTTCTGAAAAGAAGCTGTTTGAATGGTTTTCCCATAGGTTCCTTTGATAAGCTGTGTTCCAGAGTAGCTTGGCTTTTGGATTGGCACGAAAAACTCAAATTTTGTATAAGACCATCTAAGGTACATTGCTGCACATTAGATTTCAAATAAATCTGCCAAGCACTTTGTAAGAAGATTATTTAAATTCAGCCAAAACAGAAAGCACTAGTAGCCCTGTCAGCCATGTTGAATTTCCAATTTGCTAAAAAAACTCAAAATAAAAATAAGATAACTATCCAAGCTTCATTTCTGCATAATTTTGAGTTAATTGTGTGAAACAGTTTTATAGAAAAAGCTATATATGTGTTCTTTCCATAGGTTGCTATGTTAAGCTGTGTGGCCACCTTGGATTTTGGATTAAAACAAAAAACTCAAACTTTGTAGAGGGCCATCTAAAGGACATTTCTGCAATATTTTAAATCAATCTGCCAAGCCGTTTGTGAGAAAATTTCAGAAATTCAGTATGCATTAATGGCCCTGGCAGCCATGTTTAATATTTGATCAGTACCAAAAACTCAAACTTTGTTAAGAACCACCCATTTAAACATGAAAAGTTTGAATCCAATTGGCAAAGTGGTTTTGGAGACGAAGATAGAAATGTGAAAAGGGCTGATGATGATAGACACCAAGTAATGAGAATAGCTCGCACTGACCCTTTGGGTCAGGTGAGCAAAAAAAAAAAAAAAAAAAAAAAGAAGAAGTGTAAAAGAACTATTTTATATAGCGACAAAATATAGCAATTCAGAATTGCCAATTCTCTATCAAATATTAGTCTTGCATCATGAAATTAAAGATTTGAAAATTTTACAACCAACCAAGAAATTGTGCTTGTCTGACTTGTCTGTACATTTAAGGCAATTTATTACCGATTTGTATATGTGACTTTGTCCAAAATACATGCCTAAAATAATTCAAGGGTATGTAACCTTTTATAGACAACCCTTGGGGTCCTTTTGTCAAATGGATTTTCACCACCTGTCAAAAGGACCTAATATAAATATAATAATCAAAATATGCTGAATTTTTCAGAATAACAATGGTTCATTATAAGAATTTTTACCCATTCCAAATCCCAATGTATAATCTACATGAAACTTAAACAAGTTTACTGTTATTATTATTGTTTACTGCAAGAGACCATTCCAGCTTGAATCCAGCCAGTGAAAAGGCCAATAACCCTGCAACAGATTTGAAAAGTGTAACTACTACAGCAAAATCACCTTATGTTTACTTCTTATTTACTGTTAAGGAGCTGCATTGCTACTGGTAATAATAAAGACCATGAAAAGGACACAAAAATCTTTCAGCCAAAATTTGCACCATTTAAACTTGATTTTAAGTAATAAAATCGAAGAAACCAAATTTGGCAAGTTAGGAAAATATCAAATTGAAACTGCAGTTCATACAAAAAAATATGATTTAATATAATATTTCATCCAATAAAGATGAATTTTTATCCATGAATTTTGTGTCGGCTGTTTTGGAACTTACAGACATGTTTACCACTGTTAAGAAAATGGGACTGAAACCATGCTTTAATTTTGTATTTATAGTAATATAACATGTAAAGCAATCTATATGGTTTGTTCTTAACATTGGACATACCAAGGAACAAAAGGAATTGGCCCGACACTTTATACATCAGATATGTATGTCCCTTTGACAGGCAGCTGCAAAGAATTCCACATTTTAGAGTATGGTTTGTATCTTTAGCATGGCTTTTTGTTTTTAATGCACCGGTTGCTTATCATTCTTACATGCTGCCATGCTCCTAATTTTTTTTTTTTATTTCAGTGGTTTTCGTAGGTCAGCGTAAAAAAAGTTTAAGGGAGTGTAGACCATACTTTTAGGCCAAAAGAAAATACGCAAAAAGCATAGAGGTAAACAGGTTTAAATATACAAGAGAAATACAATTATTTTTTCCACTTTTTTTGTCGAAAAGATCTTTTTGTTAAATGAAGATAAGAGAATTGTTCAAGTTGTTGCACCACTGATTACAGCAACATACAGATCAAGTCAGTAAACACATGTATACTAAGTGTTCATACTTTGTAAACAGGTTATAGCACACATAATATCTTTTTACCAAATTCAATTGATGGATTTTAAAGCACATTAAAATTTAAAGTTAAAGTTAAAAAAAAAAATATTATTTAATGTCAATTTGATGACAGTCGGTGTATAGCAAATTACCTTTATCACTGTGACTAAAAACCTCTTCTCATCATCTTCATGCATAGCACCACTTATAGAACCAATTGCCCAACACAACTGAAAATATTGGAGTATACATGTACGAGTATTCTGCCAATATTACAATTAATACACTATAGGAAAGCTATGTCTCCAATCTTGTATCTTTGTTTGTGATTACCTCCAAACATGCTAAATTGATCTGTTGAACAGGGTTTTATGGCACTTACAGTAGTTTTTCAGCTACATGACGACTTCCATTTTTGAAAAAAAATTGTAGATGCATTCCTACACTCAAGTTGTGGTTGTAAAATGAAAATTGTGAACTAAAAATGTTTGTAAATATCCTTCTGAAGCCATGCCAGAATGAACAGAATTGCATACTTTATGAAGAAAAGAATGGAATTGAAACAATTTTTTAAAATCATCAAAACTTGGATCATACTTACTGTATTAAGATTTTGCCATGACCATTCTGTACCATTGACCTGATTGTGCAATTTTTCTGTCATAATAGATTCTGTGTCTGCGTAGTCGAGATGGGTAAGGTATACTGTCAAAAATTAACAATTGAAATATGGATTTTAATAATAATTTCTTTCATGAAGATAACATTAATATTGCAAGCCAAGAAAAGATTAATAAAAGAAAATAAACAATGGCTGAACTATATCTTTGAAGTTTAACTGAACTGGCAGAAATGGCTGAAAATGATTAAGGAGCAAGCAGGATGGAATTTAAACCAGAGGCTCTTAAGAGCCTGTATCGCTCACCTGATTTTATAGGCAATGAAGATGGCATTTCCCTGATGTTAAACTAAGTCCTGTAATTTTCAATAAACTTTAAATAGGACCATCCAAACAATATTACTAGAAAGCTTTGTTTCATTGGTTAACCGGTTGTATAGAGAAGATTTTTTTTATTTGCCCATAGGGTCCTATGTTAAACTAAGTCCTGCGCCGTGGTGGCCATTTTGAATTTCCAATTGCCATAAAAAACATAAACTTTATAAAGGACCATCCAAACAATATTGCTAGTAAGTTTTTGTTTCCATTGATTAACCTGTTTCAGAGAAGAAGCCTTTAAAAACTTTTTCCCATAGGGTCCTATGTTAAACTAAGTCCTGCGGTAGCGGCCATTTTGAATTTCCAATTGCCATAAAAAACATAAACTTTATAGAGGACCATCCAAACAATATTGCTAGTAAGTTTTTGTTTCCATTGATTAACTGGTTTCAGAGAAGCAGCCTTTAAAAACTTTTTCCCATAGGGTCCTATGTTAAACTAAGTCCTGCGGTAGCGGCCATTTTGAATTTCCAATTGCCATAAAAAACATAAACTTTATAGAGGACCATCCAAACAATATTGCTAGTAAGTTTTTGTTTCCATTGATTAACTGGTTTCAGAGAAGCAGCCTTTAAAAACTTTTTCCCATAGGGTCCTATGTTAAACTAAGTCCTGCGGTAGCGGCCATTTTGAATTTCCAATTGCCATAAAAAACATAAACTTTATAGAGGACCATCCAAACAATATTGCTATAAAGTTTTGTTTTGATTGGTTAAACGGTTTCAGAGAAGAAGCCCTTTTAAACTTTTTTCTCATAGGGTCGAATGTTAAACCAAGTCCTGCGGTGGCGGCCATTTTGAATTTCCGATTGGGATAAAAAAAAATAAACTTTATAGAGGACCATCCAAACAATATTGCTAGTAAGTTTTGTTTCCATTGGTTTACTGGTTTCAGAAAAGAAGCCTTTCAAACTTTTTCCCATAGGGTCCTATGTTAAATTAAGTCCTGCGGTGGCAGCCATTTTGAATTTCCAATTGCCATAAAAAACACAAACTTTATAGAGGACCATCCAAACAATATTGCTAGTAAGTTTTTGTTTCCATTGATTAACCGGTTTCAGAGAAGAAGCCTTTTAAAACTTTTTCCCATAGGGTTCTATGTTAAACCAAGTCCTGCGGTGGCGGCCATTTTGAATTTCCAATTCCCATCAAAAACACAAACTTTATAGAGGACCATCCAAACAATATTGCTAGTAAGTTTTGTTTTGATTGGTTAAACGGTTTCAGAGAAGAAGCCCTTTTTAACTTTTTTCCCATAGGGTCCTATGTTAAACTAAGTCTTGAGGTGGCGGCCATATTGGTTTACCAATCAAAATAAAAAACACAAACTTTGTAAAGGTCCATCCAATGAACATTATGGCCAAGTTTGGTTTCAATTGGCCAAGTGGTTTCAGAGAAGAAGATTAAAATGTAAAAAGTTTACAGACGCCGCCGACGCCGACGGACGCAAAGTGATAACAATAGCTCACATGACCCTTTGGGTCAGGTGAGCTAAAAATAGACCGAAGATACTTTGAACATCTTTTATTTTTCAAAACAATTGGATCAGACACGTCTTCTGTGCTTAATCCAAGTAAATTGGTACAGTTAAATAAAAAAAAATCTGCTCCACCGAATAGAGTTTATTCCACTCTGTGCATTTGAACAAAACGTATGGAATCTAACATTCTGATATTTGATTACAGTCTTTCAGTAAAACTTTACACAATGTTAAGAACAAAAATGTGAATCTCTTATATTCTTGTACAAAAGAATTACAAATCATACCCAATGTCTCTCTCATATTCTTGTACAAATTTATAGAATCTGTATCTTTAAGGAATTCTCTGACAACTTCTCCCTGGTCCGTTTCTACAACCAGGACTTCCTCTGGCTTAGCCATTCTCGATATCATAACTCTTCTTACCTACCAAAGTGGCAAATAAACACTACTTAAAAAATAAAAACATTATCAAATGCTAGCTAATCTTTAATAAATTTAAAATGAGGGCACAAGGGGCAAACCCATGGTAAAATCAATATATATTCTTGACCCCATTAATTATTTTGATTCTAATAGGACAAGTATATTAATTTTTTGTTGATCGTTTACGACATTGATTAGGAATATATACTCGTCTTGCACCTTGCTTGGACTTGAGGCATTTTAGGCACATCAAATTAGAATGACAGATTTAACTAAACTTAAATCTTAATTATAAAATATTACATATTCCACAATAAATACAACAATTTTTTTTTTACATACCCGAGATAAAACCTGATTATATAATTGTCTTCTAGCTGGAAGTTCATTGTGGTGAGACTTGCCTATCAGCAGTGGTGATGTTGAGGTTGTAAATGGACTTTCTCTGTAAAGGTCGGAAGCTAATGTGTTCCAATATTCTAGTACTATTTTGAAAATTTCCACATCTTTTACTTCAGAAATCAAAATAAGATAATGTAATGCCTGAAAAGAAATAGTAAACAATTGGTTGATTAAATAGTTGCTCAATGTCCAATGAAAAGTATGTTAGCTTTACAAAAACAAGTCTATTCATGAATTGGCAAAGACAAGTCAGATGAAAATTTTGAATGCTACCTGAAAAATATGCATGGTTGAGTAAGGGCAAAAAACATAGCTTTCAGTAGTGGCTACAATGTACAAAATCTTTTTCCAAAAACTATAAAAATGGTCTTTGTCATGCATAAAGCGTGGTAGTCTTCAAACATGTTACCCATAATGATTTTGCAGGTAAACTTTATGTAGTATAAATCCATAGTATAACACAACAAGCACAGTGAGTGAGCTTTCCCTTCCTGGTAGCAAGCAAACAATTAAAAATATTGGTATACAAAGTTCAAATCTCATTTCAGAGAAACAAATCCGCAGGCAAAATATTTGTTCTTGAGAATTACTGTAAAAATTGAATCTGTGAATCTTAGCTAACAGGTATGACAACAAACATGAATATCCATAGCATGTCGGTGTAAGGTTCTGTATTGTCATTTAGCCATTAAGTAAACAAGTATTACTGTAAGCTGGTACAACAGAACTCTATATATAACAGGCCTATCAATCTTTTTACTTTTAAATGAATACATTATTCACAAGTAATCATAAATGTTAAGGAATAAGAAGAGTTAGTTGCAATGAATCCATAATATAAAAAACAAACATGCATTCATTCAAAAGCAAAAAAATTTGACAGATATTTTCCTGGTCGGACTGATTTCTCATTAAGTGGCAACATGCATCCATTTTGAAAAAGATTACATGTACAGAACCTATTGGAATTTTGATGATGAATGCTCTTCATCATCCTTTTTGGTCTTTCAATATTTTTGGGTTGTGTTCCAAGTTTTATGTAGTTCTCAAATTAGCACTGGACACCCTGTCCTAGACTGGTAAAAAACCGCCCCAGGCTGTTCTTCATGCTTACTGGTCTGAATGTCTGGTAAAAATTATTAGATTGTAAAAGTGATTCCACGAATATAAAAAATGCAAAGATTAAGTCTTTTTTCCCCAAATGTTTTGCACATTTAACAATGGATTCTCATCCTTTTCTCTACTGCCATACATTTAAATACCGGCAGCTGCTAGAGTAAAATGGACCCAAACAGATTTATAAAAATAAATATATATTACATGTATAATTAGCATCACTATCTTTGATAAATACATAAGCTGCTGGTAATTTTAAAAGATGGGTGTCTCTTTAATAGATGAGAATTTAAACGTAGATTTTTGTGACCTGTAAAATTGTGTTCAGTCAAGTAAAACTTTGTTTACAGGTCCAACTGTCATGTGGATACACTAAATTTCTTTGACTGTTTATGTATTTTTGATTCCTATAACCTTGGTTTTCACCATGCCGCACGGAATCAAAAATCAACAAGCATCTCTTCCTACCTTTGTGCCACCATGTTTCATTTAGATGCATTGTTCAGAAAATAATCTCATGGGGAAAAAAAAAACCAGTTGCATGCCATTTAAAAATTAATTTAATACTAATAATCACTGTGAAAAGGAACACACTTTTATATACTGATTCACTCAAACTACCTTTTTAAGTTGGCATTTTTCCACAAATATTTAATATAAAGACCTTTGTTAATGTACTGAACTGTGGACATGTTTGATACTTAAAAAATTATACTTTTTGTAGTTGTATACTTTTGGAAAGAGTTGAAGGCACATTCAAAACAGTAGTCGAGACTAGAAATGTTAGGCACAGATTAAGGGGTTTGAGGATAATTACAACGAAAATAATTTTGTCAATGAATTTTCTTCACTTATAGTATAGTTATTTTTTTTTAGAAAAGTAATCATGATTCAAATTGAATTAGTTTGGTTTTAATGTTGTTAAACGCACTTTCAGTAATTTTTTCTGCTATATCATGCTATCCAGTTTTTATTGGAGGAAGAAGCCAAATTATCCTGGAGAAAACTCCAAACCTTCGGTAGGAAACTAGCACTTGTTGTCAATTCAGATTGGAGCTGAGCACACCCTGTCTGCATTGAGTCTTGAACCTGCGATCTCAGATATCACTGAAGCGACAGTCCTGATGATACTTACTTCAAGCAACACTTCATGAAGTTCTGATTTTCTCTCTACCAACAACCCATGTTCTTTTAAAAATGTACATAAGAAAAGACTAAGATTCTGTATAAATTTTTGTTCATCATCTGTTCCTTTCTGGTATGCCTCTTTTAAATTTGTCTGTATGGGTAAAACCTACAATGCCAGATCCAAATATAACATGAGTTTACAACGTTAATATGTTTATGACAAGTATCAGACCTACTTTATAGAAATGTGCTTAATTTATTAAACCTACTAACCAAATGTATGCGATTGATTTAACATGTTAGGTGTCTTTTCTTATTTTTTTTTCTCCACAAGTACAAAGTTCATCTAGTTTAGAAATACTGATGTACCGTAAAACGGTGCGTATAGTCCACATTTACGTATTGTCCGCACCCCTTTCTTGGACCAGAAAATTGTGGAAAAATTCTTATATGCATGTACAATCCGCACGTACAAGTTTTTACAAAACGCTTCAAGATGAAGACATCCGAGTCCGATTTGGGCGCGATTTTTAAAAAGTTTTTACTGTAATATGTAATTTATTCTCTTCTAAAATATCACTAATGCTTATAGTTTTATTTATTTCTTACGACTGTAATAAATAAAATTAAAAATAGGGCATTGTCATATCGTCTATTTTGATCATTGTGTAAAAAATGAATACTCACACATTTCGAAACCAAACCGATTTGTCAACTTTCATTTATCAACGTAAACAAAGAAAAGAAAAAAGATAAAACGTTTTATTTCAATCCCTCAAAGATTGCAATCAAAACATCGATCTTCTGCAACGTACTGTAAGGTTACATAACGACGCCATTTGCATTTTACGCATAGCAGGTTTAAACATCCTCTATTTTAGTATCCGTTTCAATTTTTATTCATCATATATAATTAAAATCATATTACAAAAATAATTTAAGTAAAATTAATATCATTACAAAGTATACATATGAAAGTTTATAAAAGAATCACGTTAGAATAGTACGAAAATACCGCATCTAACAAAACAACAAAATGGCGACCGCCAGTGACAACAATCAATGGGTCGAAAAAAACTCTACCAAGTTTGTATTTAAGTATAATCCGCACCATTCCTTTCCGACTTAGATTAAAAGAAAAAACCGCGGACAATACGACCCTTTTTACGGTATATCAAAATATGTCCATATAATTCTCTCGATGTGTGAGAACAATTGATCTCCAGCTAAAATTTGTGTATTAAGCCTACCTGTTTGAGTTGTGACATGGCAAGTGTAAATAACTGAATAAATTGTTCATCATATTGTGATACTTGCACTGCAGCTGAAATAAAAAAATGTTTTTAACCACTGAACTGGCAAAAAATTAGATGTTACAGGAAATAGTTTTACACTATCAAAGTTGTCTGCAAATGTGAAAAGTATGTTAAATAAACATTAAAAAATATATCAGACGTATTTAACTTGTAATTTTTTTTCAATGTGAGTGTTCAACTACAAGGAATCTGTATAAATAGAGGAGATCAACCAAGCACAAATGATACATTTCAATCAATCAATTAAAGATTGTTTGCTTGTATGAATGGTGATTAATGCCTTTTTCAGCTATATCATGGCATCCAGTTTTAATTGTGGGAGGAAGCTGGAGTACCTGGAGAAAACTCCCTACCTTCGGTAGAAAAACTGGCAATTCTTGTCAATTAAGACTGGATTCACTAAAAGATGAAAGAAAAGTCATAAACAATAACAGACAAGACAATAATGAAGTGTCAAGTCTATTGAGGATTTGTCTACTCTTGCTTTTTCTCAGTTAAATAATCATTGTTTTATTTTTTCATGCAAAAGAAATGTTCCCTTTTCCCTAAAATTACTTACCTATTTCTGTGAGACATTTCAGAGTAACATTTCTAAACATTGGTACTGACAAAAACTGAAAACGAAAAAAGATGACAAGGAATGAAATGCTCTAATGAATTTTTTTGATTTAAGAATAACACTTAGGAATAACAGAAAGGGTTCTTTTTTTTGGTAGATGGCTCCACTGACATAAGTTATGATCAGGGTTCCCACTTAGGTTTTCATTTAAATTTCAAGGAATTTGGAAGGACTTTCCAAGGTCTTTTTAATCATTTTCAAGGTACTTTTCTTGAATGGTGCAACATTGTCAATTTCAATCACTAAAACATTATTTTGAAATACTCAAAGATTAGATGTATTCCGATTCAAGGTTTTGTTGCAAATTATCTTACCAGTTTAAAAGTAACAATTAGACTGCAAAACTTTTTAATATAAAAGTAATCATGCAATCAGAATCAATTCTCAATGTAAAAAATATTTCCTTTACTTGACCAGGAAAAGGATAAACAAATTTCCTGGTCTATTCCTGTTTTTAAGGTTGTAACCCAGTACAATAAACAACCTAATATTTCCATATTTTTTCAGCAGAATTGTCAGCACATTTTGAGAATCCTTACAGAACACAGATTGACATCTTGAACATTGATAAAACATTACCAAACACTCTGATTTGTCAAGTACCATTAAAATGCTTTACCATTGGGGTAGTCAAGGCAATTTTTGACATTTCAGTTTCAGTGTTTGAACATCATAGCAGAAATATATGGTTTTGTCCAATCTTAGACCTAGTGAAACTTGATAATTATTTACAGGCTTGCTTTCCATTATCCGGTACGTACTGTCCGGATCGGTTCTGGATAATGGAACGTCCAAGGTAGACGATTTGTTTCAAAATGGCTGCGCTTAAAAATACATTGATATACCATAAATATAACCATACATGTCTTAAAATTTCACTCTTTCACTCTTTTGATAGATTTTCACAATGTCAAAGGTTGTTCTTTTTTTTATTTTCCTCTAAAGCTTAAAATTCACTTCCACATCACATTTTCCGTGTCTGTGTCCGCCATCTTGGAACAAAGTTGGAACCAAAAAATTGACGAATCAGATGTTCCGATAGGTACGTCGCATTCCATTTCAGTTTTGGGAGGTACAACTGGTACGTACCGGATAATGGAAAGCACCCCTGGACAATAGGTCCAGTAAAGACTAGTATTTTACTGGACCTGCATAACTTTTACAGGACCTATCATTTTGAGGCAGGTTAAATTTTCAAATTGATGCAAAGACCTTTGAACTATCTTCAATAAAGGTAACAACAAAACTACCGAACTGGGATTATCAATCTCATATATCCAAGAATAAAAGGCAAAGCCCCGTCATAAAATCGTAAAAACATTTCTGTTTACACTGGAAACCACGTTTTTTATAGACCTGCGCAATCGATACTTTCTGATTTGCATATGGTTTGTAAAACCAGGAACGTATACATTCCTGGTAAAACGTGGTTCATTTTTGGTTTGGAAATTAATCAGAAAATCCATACAATGCCGTGGGAGTTGCTAAAATAACAGATTCTAAAACAAAACCCAAGATCACATTAAAATATCGTATTATATACTGTTATCTTTATTCCTAGGAAATATTAAGCCTTATAATAATTTGAATAATTTTTGGCCGACTTTGAATGGTCATCTGGTTTTATACAACTTCTGATTGGTCGTATTTTTACTAATCTTAATTTATAGAAAAGGGGAATTAAGCGATTTAGTACTCTTCAGAAAATCAATATACAGCGGCGTGTAAGTAGCTAACATGTAACTGATCGATTGTTTACAGAACATTATGTCATCGGACGGGCCGGAGAGTGACAAACACACATTTTACATGTTTTATAAATATATGTTTAATAACCAACAACAAAAAAATTACAGGACAGCAGGTCCTGGGAATTATCGGACCTCACACAAATTTACTGGACATGACCAACGGTCTGACAATGTTTCGCTTGGACTGCAATCTTCGTATAAAATAAAAACGAATTGTGTAAATCACTTAAGTAAAATAGAAGTACTTTATTTATTACCAGACCTGAAATCCAAGCAAAATGCACAACATTGTGTTGATTCCATCAAAACAGAACAAATCAGTTATATTACATAAAGGAAATACCTTGCTTAGTGTTTTATACCTTATAAATAAGTGTTGTAATCAGTTTAGTTTCAAAAATATATCCTAAAGGTATCCAGTTCAAGAATCTCAGTAATGTTTCCAATGTTGATCCAACCAGAGGAGCATTTTGGGAATTTTCCTGTTAGAAAAAAATACAAATCATAACTTATTCTAATGATTGTAACCAATATTCTATTATACAGTAAAAAAAATGGTAAAACCAGAACAGTGTGATTTATATATTTACTTGAGAGTTGTTATAAATAAACAAGGATAAACTGGGAAGCAAAAGAGGTTGTTTGAAGACACATTCTGTTTGTCCCATCTACAGAATGGTTTACCTTTAGGACCATGAAAATTTTGCTCCAACTCCTCCACAGTCTTGGGAAATACAGATATGTCTATCTTTAAGAACCCAATGTATATTTAAATATTTGCTAGAAAAATTATTTTAAAATAGAAAGTGGAAAATTCTCACAAGAACCTTTTAGGCCAAACAAAAAAATATGCGTGTTTTTGATTACCCGTCCCTACCTATTTTTTTGAAGCCAAAATCCCGACCCTAAAGTTTTTTTTGCGTTTTTAATGGATGTTACTTCGAACCGGAAAAAAATCGGGTTTATGCCCGTTATTGTTCCAGATTTTAGTTCTATTTTCATACTTCCACCCCAACATGGCGGCTAAGTGCAGGCATCTGGCGTTTAGATATAAGAAATGTAAAAGGAAAACCTTAAGGGTCACAGCCTATGCTATTATATTTTTAAAATCAGCCATATGTACTGTTGACCCCCCCCCCCCCCTACATGTCATCGCGGGGGCATAAAAAAATCTACCTACCTACCCATTTTATAATTCTATGTAACATATTTTTTGTTTGGCCTTACTATAAGCACACCAGAAAGCTTACCATCACAAACTGACATAACTGGAACACTGATGAAAATTCACTACACATACTATCTTTCAAATGTTTTGCTTTAGCTTGTGTCATCTGACCACTACTGAAGTCAAATACTTCTTCACTACAAAAATAAGTACAAACACAACTACTTAGTTATCTGACAAGCTGAACTTTGAAATTTTGTTTTTTGTTTGTTTGTTTAATGGTGTTTAACGCCACTTTCAGCAATTTTTCAGCTATATCATGGCGTCCAGTTTTTATTGGGGGAGGAAGCCGGAGTACCCGGAGAAAACCCCCGACCAGCAGTAGGAAAACTGGCAATCCTTGTCAATTAAGATTGGAGTCGAGTACACTCTGCCTGCAGTGAGAATCGAACCCACAATCTCATTGTTGACAGACCACGTGATCAATAGTAGACGAACTACCTTGACCACTCGGCCAACGAGGCCCCCTTGAAATTTTGTAATAATATTATAAATAACGCAACGTTTCAATTTGAACAATTACATGTACTAATAATAGCCTGCAAGACAGTGAAGCAAATACCATGCAAAATGTAAATTTTCATAATATGCTCCCTTTTATCCTGGCATTATTTCAGTCATTCGTCCAGAATTTTCAGGTGAAAAGAAAATCGCATGTAAACATAAACCAATTATATCTATTTATGTTAGGTCACTGGTTCTGTAAATTGTTTTAGGGCTGTTCCAGCAAAACATACATGGGATGGGGGAAGGCACTTGAAAATTAGAGGACCCCTATAGAACTCCTACCCTACCATAGGGGTGAATTAAGAAAATGTACAAGCACAGATAGAAAATAAGCAAATAAAATAATAGTGTTTACCCTTGAATTTGTCAATGAACGCTCCAAAACCTGTATTTTGGAGCCAGGAACAAACATGTGCAACATCCCAAGAGGCAGCAATTGTTATCGTTTCTTGGTTTTAAGTCCGAAAGCACCAGAAGTAGGAAAACATGAGAAATGTAATCTGATGCAAGCAGTGCTCACACTAGATCAGAATTATTGGGAGAAGTCACTTCTCTTTTTTGAGGCTGACAGGGAGAGTTGCATTATATGTCACAAAGTGTCCTGGTTTGTTTTTTTTTTTTAAATAAGTTTTGGCATTTGCATTTTTATTGTTATATGGTTTTATTTTAGCAGTTTAATTTATTGAGGATAAAGTAACAGACAAAGAGCTTGATTAACTAATCAGTATACTTACATATATCACACATTTTCGTAAATACATGTATGAACCATAACAGTAAAAAAAAATCAAATGTTCACAAAACTGTTCATCAAAATAAACGTTTTGTTGTCATAAATACACAAATTGATTGAATTATAAATGAAGTACTATTTGAACTCGAAATAGAAAATTACATCATTGTAACACATAATATATTATGTAGTTAATTTAAAATTCACCATTAAAAAGTATTTAAACATATTTCACTTAAATTTGTTAAAGTTATTGCCAAAATACTAATTTTTATTACGTTTCTATCATTGCAATACTAATTTCAAAACTTTAAGCATCGTTTTTGCAATCTCCGGCACAAAATTCATGTCCGCTCCGGAGATATTCATATATTCTTTTGCTCTGAACTGGTTTCCGGTAGTATTTTCAAACTACACTTTATGTACCAAATATAAAAATCAAACAGGTACCAGCTAAGACTTTGTGGCGCTTAAACATGATAAATATGACGCGGTATCAAAAATACGAAGATTTCTTACCAACATCGCAATAAAATTTGAAAGACGACATAAGGCGATTGTATAAAATGAAAGGGCGACTTCACTTTCCTTTTGAAGTGAAGTGGGACCAAGATTAGGCAACTTCTTCACCAGAGCCACTGTCCCAGCAAGTTTATACTCTTTCGGAACATTTGCGAAAATAAGACCATTTCAATTCATTGATTCAAAGACTTCCAACACTCAATTTAACAAAACTCTTCAATTTTACATAACACACACCCACAGAAGCATTTTGTTAAGAAAAACAATCTACCACAGATGCAATTTCCATTGAACCGTAACCATGTATATATTTTTTTTGGTTTTGCCGTCCCCGGGTCCCATGTATGTTTTGCTGGAACAGCCCTTAGTGTAACAGTACCAAATCGACAACAATTTTTTACATACCTTAGTAGTTTCATGATTGTGAGATTATTCTGACATAAAGATTCGTTTGTTTTACTAGCACCAACGATGTCACTGATAAAAGATGGCCAATTTCTGGGCCATTCATATTTAAGAATCTGAAAAAAAGTTAAATGATATGAACATTCTGCAACAGAAATACTACCATAAATGGATAATGTAACGAGAACTGCAAGTGGTTTTAACAATGAATTGGGTTTTTTTTCAGAACATTAAAAGTGAAAAAAAAGAAAAAAAAACTAGAGGCTCCCAGGAGCCTGTAATCGCTCACCTGGAATCCAAATGACTTAAACTATATTAAAATTTTTGAAATTAACAGTTTCAGTTTAGTTGTTATAGCTTTTAAGTTACTGTGCAAAAACTAAACATTTCTTCAAAAAATTTGTTAAATACAATAACTCCTATAAGGTGCCATCCACAATTTCTGAAAATTAAATGGTTTTTAGGCTTTGTCCTTTAGGGTACTTTAGAAATTTACAGTTTTACTCTACTAATAGGTGTGTTATAGACTAATTTATAATTAAAAAACTGTTCATATGTCCAAATTCATAATGAAAGGGCAATAACTCCTATAAAGAGTCATCTTGCAATTTTTGGACTAAGCAATCATTTGTAGGGCTTCTATTGCTGATCATTTGTGCAATTTACAGTTTTAATCTAGCTACTATAGTTTTCAAGTTACAGGACAAAAATGGAAAATTTCTTAACAAAATTGTCATTTAAGGGCAATAACCCCTATAAGGAGTCATCTGACAATTTCAGACCAATTAAATGAATTGTAGGGCTTTTTTGCTGATCATTTTTGCAATTTATTATTTCACTCTAGCTGCTATGGTTTTTAAGTTACAGGACAAAAACGGAAAATTTCATAAAAAATTGCAATTTAAGGGCAATAACTCCTATAAGGAGTCATCTGACAATTTCAGACCAATCAAGTGAATTGTAGGGTCTTTATTGCTGATCATTTGTGCAATTTACAGTTTCAATCTAGCTGCTATAGTTTTCAAGTTACAGGACAAAAACGGAAAATTTCATAAAAAATTGCCATTTAAGGGCAATAACTCCTATAAGGAGTCATCTGACAATTTCAGACTAATACAGTGAATTGTAGGGCTTGTATTGTTGATCATTTTTGCTATTTACAGTTTTACTCTAGCTGTTATAGTTTTAAAGTTACAGGACAAAAACGGAAAATTTCATAAAAAATTACCATTTAAGGGCAATAACTCATATAAGGAGTCATCTGACAATTTCAGACCAATCAAGTGAATTGTAGGGTCTTTATTGCTGATCATTTGTGCAATTTACAGTTTCAATCTAGCTGCTATAGTTTTCAAGTTACAGGACAAAAACGGAAAATTTCATAAAAAATTGCCATTTAAGGGCAATAACTCCTATAAGGAGTCATCTGACAATTTCAGACTAATACAGTGAATTGTAGGGCTTGTATTGTTGATCATTTTTGCTATTTACAGTTTTACTCTAGCTGTTATAGTTTTAAAGTTACAGGACAAAAACGGAAAATTTCATAAAAAATTACCATTTAAGGGCAATAACTCATATAAGGAGTCATCTGACAATTTCAGACCAATCAAGTGAATTGTAGGGTCTTTATTGCTGATCATTTGTGCAATTTACAGTTTCAATCTAGCTGCTATAGTTTTCAAGTTACAGGACAAAAACGGAAAATTTCATAAAAAATTGCCATTTAAGGGCAATAACTCCTATAAGGAGTCATCTGACAATTTCAGACTAATACGGTGAATTGTAGGGCTTGTATTGTTGATCATTTTTGCTATTTACAGTTTTACTCTAGCTGTTATAGTTTTAAAGTTACAGGACAAAAACGGAAAATTTCATAAAAAATTACCATTTAAGGGCAATAACTCATATAAAGAGTCATCTGACAATTTCAGACCAACCAAGTGAATTGTAGGGCTTTTATTGCTGATCATTTTTGCCATTTACAGTTTCACTCTACCTCGTATATTTTTCAGGTTATATTGTAAATACCCAAAATTTTGTCAAAAATCGTCAAAAAAGGGCAATAACTCCTACAAGAAGCCAATACACAACTTCGCACTAATAGCAACTATTGTAGAACTTAATGTGCTGATCAATTTGAAGTAACGGTTTTCTCTATAGCTATTATAGTTTTTTAGATAATGATCAAAAACCTGTGTTGACCCCCATGTTCTATTTTTAGTAACAGCGGCCATATTTGTCTGTTGATCAACACCCTGGGTACAAACTTGAAACTAGGAACCCTAAGGATGATTGTGGCCAAGTTTGAAAAAAATTGGCCCAGTGGTTTCAGAGGAGAAGATTTTTGAAAAAGTTTACGACGGACGACGGACGACAGACGACGGACGCCAAGTGATAGCAATAGCTCACATGGACCTTCGGTCCAGGTGAGCTAAAAAGAATTAAATTCTGCCAAAAAATAAAAACTGAAATGAAAATATGTTAACCTATAAGGATATTTAACCAGAGGCTCTTAAGAGCCTGTATCGCTCACCTGATTTTATAGGCAATGAAGATGGCATTTCCCTGATGTTAAAGTAAGTCCTGTAATTTTCAATAAACTTTAAATAGGACCATCCAAACAATATTACTAGAAAGCTTTGTTTCATTGGTTAACCAGTTGTATAGAGAAGATTTTTTTTATTTGCCCATAGGGTCGTATGTTAAACTAAGTCCTGCGGGGGAGGTGGCCATTTTGAATTTCCAATTGCCATAAAAAACATAAACTTTATAAAGGACCATCCAAACAATATTGCTAGTAAGTTTTTGTTTCCATTGATTAACCAGTTTCAGAGAAGAAGCCTTTTAAAACTTTTTCCCATAGGGTCCTATGTTAAACTAAGTCCTGCGGTAGCGGCCATTTTTAATTTCCAGTTGGCATAAAAATCATAAACTTTATAAAGGACCATCCAAACAATATTGCTAGTAAGTTTTGTTTTGATTGGTTAACCGGTTTCAGAGAAGAAGCCCTTTTTAACCTTTTTCCCATAGGGTCCAATGTTAAACTAAGTCCTGCGGTGGCGGCCATTTTGAATATCAGATTGGGATAAAAAACATTAACTTTATAGAGGACCATCCAAACAATATTGCTAGTAAGTTTTGTTTCCATTGGTTGGCCGGTTTCAGAAAAGAAGCCTTTCAAACTTTTTCCCATAGGGTCGTATGTTAAACTAAGTCCTGCGGTAGCGGCCATTTTGAATTTCCAATTGCCATAAAAAACATAAACTTTATAGAGGACCATCCAAACAATATTGCTATTAAGTTTTTGTTTCCATTGATTAACCGGTTTCAGAGAAGAAGCCTTTAAAAACTTTTTCCCATAGGGTCCTATGTTAAACTAAGTCCTGCGGTAGCAGCCATTTTGAATTTCCAGTTGGCATAAAAATCATAAACTTTATAAAGGACCATCCAAACAATATGGCTAGTAAGTTTTGTTTTGATTGGTTAACCGGTTTCAGAGAAGAAGCCCTTTTTAACCTTTTTCCCATAGGGTCCAATGTTAAACTAAGTCCTGAGGTGGCGGCCATTTTGAATATCAGATTGGGATAAAAAACATTAACTTTATAGAGGACCATCCAAACAATATTGCTAGTAAGTTTTGTTTCCATTGGTTGGCCGGTTTCAGAAAAGAAGCCTTTCAAACTTTTTCCCATAGGGTCCTATGTTAAATTAAGTCCTGCGGTGGCAGCCATTTTGAATTTCCAATTGCCATAAAAAACACAAACTTTATAGAGGACCATCCAAACAATATTGCTAGTAAGTTTTTGTTCCCATTGATTAACCTGTTTCAGAGAAGAAGCCTTTTAAAACTTTTTCCCATAGGGTTCTATGTTAAACTAAGTCCTGCAGTGGCGGCCATTTTGAATTTCCAATTCCCATCTAAAACACAAACTTTATAGAGGACCATCAAAACAATATTGCTAGTAAGTTTTGTTTTGATTGGTTAAACGGTTTCAGAGAAGAAGCCCTTTTTAACTTTTTTCCCATAGGGTCCTATGTTAAACTAAGTCTTGAGGTGGCGGCCATATTGGTTTACCAATCAAAATAAAAAACACAAACTTTGTAAAGGTCCATCCAATGAACATTATGGCCAAGTTTGGTTTCAATTGGCCAAGTGGTTTCAGAGAAGAAGATTAAAATGTAAAAAGTTTACAGACGCCGCCGCCGACGCCGACGGACGCAAAGTGATAACAATAGCTCACATGACCCTTTGGGTCAGGTGAGCTAAAAATCTCATGGGAGGAAAACTCCCATATTTAGACATTTGTGAAGGGAAGGGGGGGATCTTTAATTAAATTAACTTAATTGCAAATATTAATACATACTTGTACAAGTATCATGTTGAGTTTTCCCAAGTAAACTTTTTCCTTTTCTAATGTAGAACCATCTGATGATGTTTTTATGATAAGTCCAACTATATATTTTTTAATCCCTGAAACCAAATACAAATTATTGAATAAGGTTTAACAAATTATTTCTTTTAACATTTCAATGTACAAAAAAAAAGATATGCTGAAGCTGGAAACCAAGCCAGCAAAGCAGTGCTATGAAATC
The DNA here is from genome assembly GCA_944474755.1 of Limnoperna fortunei. Lineage (NCBI taxonomy): Eukaryota > Metazoa > Mollusca > Bivalvia > Mytilida > Modiolidae > Limnoperna > Limnoperna fortunei. The sequence goes on from OX104113.1 coordinate 40,336,165, forward strand.
AAAATGGTTTTTTTTTGCATTAAAGGTATGATATGGAGGATTTAAAATGCATTTTGCATATTGATGCATTCTACTTCAGTGACTTAACAGAATGCAAAAATCTATTTATAGTAGGTAATTATAACTTTAACATTTGTTACAAATGGAGTTATTCCTCTCAATAAAAATGTACCTAGGACACAAAATTTGTATATCTGCAAAAAATAAAACTAAATGTAATGAAGATCTTTTATCTTTGGAAATTCTCATTTCCCTCTAAATGCATGTTTACTAAAATTTGCACGACAGGCATCTTTTGTTCTTCAATTTGACCATTTTACATTAAAATTTATATTGAGCACTCTAATATTAGCGTCCTCTCACCTTCACATTGTGCCCTGGGAAGCACTTTCCACCGAGTTTTTATGACATTTTCCAGTATTTGCAAAGCATAATATTTCGTTTGTTGATTATTAGAATATTCGAGAATTGTGTCCACTCTTGTCCATGCATCTGGATGTTCTTTTAATGTGGTAAGGACTTGCTGTGCCATTTTTTGCTACAATTAAAATATTTGCTTTTTTTTAATCAACAAGTATTGACAAAATCTTTTTTTTTTAATTAAAGAGACATAAATGAATAGCTCTATACAACTCTGCCTTTTTAATTGTCTGCAATAGTTAAGTGTTATTGTAGCATAAAATAAATTACAACAAATTTTGAAAGCCAACAAACCAAACTTTGCTGAATATACAATTTTAACAAAACTAATAAATGAGGCTCTATCCAGCATGTATTACTTGTTTAAGAAATGAGATGCTCGAAAGAACCTTGTAAGGAGCAATTCTGCTATGTTTATTTAACTCTGTTAATAAGTTTCTAATAAGATAAAAATATAAGAAGTTTACAGATGCTTGATTTGATGACAATAGACCAGCAGTGGATTTCACAAAAAGTCATAAGTGTAAAATCTATCGTAAGTGTTAGAAGATCAAAGGGAAATGCATTGTGATGTCAGCACTTACGATAGATTTTACGCTTACGACTTTTTGTGAAAAACACTGCAGGTAAAAACAAAAATAACAGAATTTGTTGTCATCCTCATGTTGTTATTTGTAAAATTGTTCATGACCATTTTGTCATTTCTTTTTTGTTTCAGTACACAAGTTCATATAAAAAACCTTGTAAGTCTTTTTCCAAATAAGAGTTTAACGCACAAAACACCAAGGAAACTCAGAAGGATAAATAGAGAGAATCAACCAATGTGGGACATACAGACTCACTTTAGCATGTACCTGAAGATAAACTTTATAAATTTGACTATTCAAATGTCCACACTAGTCAGTTCAGTTTTAATATGCCTATTGAGTCATATACATATAAACAATGTGAAATCTAGTTGTAACTTTCTTTATTTGTTCAAAATGCAAATTATATAGTTACTTGTGTGCCATTTCCAGTGTACATTAAGGAAACAACATTATCTAGGAGATTTATGTCGAGCTTTTGACTAAAGTCCAAAAGTTTGGATACTTCATCTGAAAGGTTAGCCGAGTTCATAACTATTGGAGGCATGAACAACTCTGTCTTTTAGACCTGCAAGAACAATGAAACAGTCAATCAAAGTAAATTATGACCAAAACAGGGCTTGCAATGGGTTAAGTATAGTTGTCTTATTTAAATAATTATAACAACACTAGAATACTTTATTTTTTTAATTTTTCATTCAGCTATGAAGCTCTTTGGTAGAGCAAAATATTGTGTTACTGGCTGAGTATTATTTGTGAACAACAGTATTGTTATAATTCTTTACATTAGACAAACTATATTTTTTTTATTGTATCAGTCTGCATCTGACCAATCCAATACATATACTATAGAATAGAATTACCATAAAGTATATACTTACTGGATACTGTGAATCATTCCAGTCAATATATGATCCTACAATTATTTTCATTGCACAATTAAATATGTACAAGTTGTGAAAAACCTTTATTTTTAATAATTTTTGTGTGTCTCTGAATGATGCTTTGGTAATTTTTCACTTTAAGGAATGTTCAGACACTTTAAATTTCCTGTCTTTGCAATCTTACTCCTGTAATGGTAAACAGTATTGTTATACACTACAGCCAAAACGGATTATGCCAAGTCTGCGAGTCCATGATGGACACCGATTGTAGTACAGAAGTTCATCATTCACGGACACTTCAGATATGATGTCCCCAAATGGATCTGCGAATTCTTCCACATGTCCACAAATGTAAACGTAATTGTCATTATTCGGGTCTAGGACAACTGCCCCCATCTATTGTCCCATAGAAATATGTATTAAAAAATAATAATAAATTAGGAATATGGAATTTTCTTGGATAATTTAAAAAAACAAATTACGTTTTAGATATACTCATTTATAGTTGATTTCACTTTAATTTTCTTCGATGATAATTAACTATTTATTTAAGAATTAAACAGCTTGGACAAAGTATAATCAACAAATATTGATTACCATTGAATAAATTTTATTTGAAATTGATTACTTTTTTACAGCTAATTATAATTATTATAACAATTTATTTTAACTAGAGGCTCCCAGGAGCCTGTATCGCTCACCTGAACCTGAAACCAAACAACCCTTTTTTATCCAGCTTTTCTTTGCTATAAGGAATTGCCCAACACTTCTGCAAAAGTCATTTATTTTGACCTTTTAAGGGAAATAACTCCTATAAGGAGGAGTTTTTGATGCTTAGAGGGAGAAGGGAGGTTCACTTCAATTTGCTGTACCTGTTGTATTATCAGTCGAAAACTCTCTTGACTCCCCTGAACCTGAAACAAAACAACCCTTTTTTATCCAGCTTTTCTTTGCTATAAGGAATTGCCCAACACTTCAGCAAAAGTCATTTAATTTGACCTTTTAAGGGAAATAACTCCTATAAGGAGGAGTTTTTGATGCTTAGAGGGAGAAGGGAGGTTCACTTCAAATTTGCTGTACCTGTTGTATTATCAGTCGAAAACTCTCTTGACTCCCCTGAACCTGAAACAAAACAACCCTTTTTTATCCAGCTTTTCTTTGCTATAAGGAATTGCCCAACACTTCAGCAAAAGTCATTTAATTTGACCTTTTAAGGGAAATAACTCCTATAAGGAGGAGTTTTTGATGCTTAGAGGGAGAAGGGAGGTTCACTTCAAATTTGCTGTACCTGTTAAACTATCAGTCGAAAACTCTCTTGACTCCCCTGAACCTGAAACCAAACAACCCTTTTTTATCCAGCTTTTCTTTGCTATAAGGAATTGCCCAACACTTCAGCAAAAGTCATTTATTTTGACCTTTTAAGGGAAATAACTTCAAATTTGCTGTACCTGTTATGCTATCAGTTAAATACTCTCTTGACTCCCCCCCCTTTTCTATTTTAAACCAACGTAGCTATGTAGGTAGTCAGGTGTCATGATTTGCACAATTTTGGTAGAGGACGTCCTAAAGATGATATGTGCAATGTTTCAAAGCAGTCCTTTAATGGGTTAAAGAGGAGATTTTTAAAAAATCAAGTAAAATTGATTAAAAAATTGTTCAAGGAGAATAATTCCTAAACGGTTCATCAGACAATCTTGACCCTAAGTCATTTTTGTAGCCTTCATAGAGCAGAACAATTAAGCAATGCTAACTTTTTCTCTAGTTTTAATAATTTTCAAGATTTTGAGGCAAAAATGTCAAAAATCATCAATTTTGACAATTAAAGGGCAATAACTCCTATAAGGAGTCCTCATACAACTTCAACCCAATGGAGTGTTTCGTAGAGCTTTTGATGCAGATGAAGGCATGTCTCTTCAGTTTTCCTGTATCTGTTACACTTTTTTAAATATAAGAAAAAAACTGTATTTTACCCCCCCCCCTCCATCCTATTTTTAGCCATGGTGGCCATGTTGGTTAATCTGCAGCCATGGTTGGTACAAACTTGGTTGAGGACATTTGACGGTTGATGTGTACAAAGTTTCAAAGCAGTACTTTCAGTTGTTTCAGAGGAGATTTTAAAAAATCAATTAAAACCGATTAAAAAAATTGAAGAATGTGTCCATGGGACACGGATGCTAAAGGAAGTCCCAAACAGGAAGTAGTTGTCCAACAGGTCTGAAAGTCGCTTAGGACGTACAACTTGTGATACTTAACCACCCTGCCAAATTTCAAATTGTTCTAATGTACGGTTTCGGAGTAAAGCTTGATGGAAATTTTCATACTCGTGTTGACACATTTTCAAATCGGCCCAGTCGAAAACAGGAAGTAGTTGTCCAACAGGTCTGAAAGTCGCTTAGGACATACAACTTGTGATACTGAACTACCCTGCCAAATTTCAAATTGTTCTTGTGTACGGTTTCTGGGAAAAGCTTGACGGAAATTTTCATACTCATGTTAACACATTTACATATCGGCCCAGTCACAAACAGGAAGTAGTTGTCCGATAGGTCTGAAAGTCGCTTAGGACGTACAACTTGTGATACTGAACCACCCTGCCAAATTTCAAATTGTTCTGATGTACGGTTTCTGAGAAAAGCTTGACGGAAATTTTCATATCGCCCAGTCGCAAACAGGAAGTAGTTGTCCGACAGGTCTGAAAGTCGCTTAGGACGTACAACTTGTGATACTGAACCACCCTGCCAAATTTCAAATTGTTCTGATGTACGGTTTCTGAGAAAAGCTTGACGGAAATTTTCATACTCATGTTAACACATTTTCATATCTGCCCAGTCGCAAACAGGAAGTAGTTGTCCGACAGGTCTGAAAGTCGCTTAGGACGTACAACTTGTGATACTGAACCACCCTGCCAAATTTCAAATTGTTCTGATGTACGGTTTCTGAGAAAAGCTTGACGGAAATTTTCATACTCATGTTAACACATTTTCATATCGGCCCAGTCGCAAACAGGAAGTAGTTGTCCGACAGGTCTGAAAGTCGCTTAGGACGTACAACTTGTGATACTGAACCATCCTGCCAAATTTCAAATTGTTCTTGTGTACGGTTTCTGAGAAAAGCTTGACGGAAATTTGTACATACAGACGGACGTATTTACGTACAAATGAAGTCCCAAACAGGAAGTAGTTGTCCGACAGGTCTGAAAGTCACTTAGGACGTACAACTTGTGATACTGAACCACTCTGCCAAATTTAAAATTGTTCTCATGTACGGTTTCTGAGAAAAGCTTGACGGAAATTTGTTCGGACGTACGGACGGAGGGACATGAGTAAAACTTAATGCCCCCCGACATGTCGCGGGGGCATAAAAACAGTTCAAGGGGAATAACTCTTAAACGGTTAATCAGACAATCTTGACCCTTAAGTAATTTTTGTAGCCCTCATAGAGCAGAACAATTAAGCAATGCTAACTTTTTCTCTAGTTCTAATAATTTTCAAGATTTTGAGGCAAAAATGGCAAAAAATCATCAATTTCGACAATTAAAGGGCAATAACTCCTACAAGGAGTCGTCATACAACTTTGACCCAATGGAGTGTTTTGTAGAGCTTTTGATACTGAAGAAGGAAAGTCTCTTTGGTTTTCCTGTATCTGTTATACTTTTTGAACTATAAGCCAAAAACTGTATTTTGACCCCCTGTTCTATTTTTAGCCATGGCGGCCATGTTGGTTGGTCCGAGGCCATGATTTGTGCAAACTTGGCAGAGGACATTTTACTGATGATGTGTGCAAAGTTTCAAAGCAATCCCTTCAGTGGTTTTGGAGAAGATTTTTAAAGAAAAGTTAACGACGACGACGACAAGTGATGGCAATAGCTCACATGACCCTTAAGGTCAGGTGAGCTAAAAATGTTTATAAGCTTATAGTACAAGCCTTAATGATATCTTCAAAGGAAGTAAAATTATTGTGAGCATATTTAAAATGAGGAATTCTTAGAGTCAAAGAGAGGTCATCAAAAGCTCAGCTATGAGGATTACATCTATGTGAAGTACCAAGATACTGCAAGAGCATACTCAACCTGGTACCTTGAACTATAAGCCAAAAACTGTATTTTGAAACCCCTGTTCTATTTTTAGCTATGGCGGCCATGTTGGTTGGTCTGAGGCCAAGATTTGTGCAAACATGGTAGAGGATATTTTACTGATGATGTGTGCAAAGTTTCAAAGCAATCCCTTCAGTGGTTTTGGAGGAGATTTTGAAAGAAAAGTTAATGACGACGACGACGGACGCCAAGTGATGGCAATAGCTCACACGACCCTTCGGGTCAGGTGAGCTAAAAAAATAGATTGCTGTGTCTCGATCGGTCGTGTTTTCTCGTGAACTTTGCCAGATTCCATCTTGGTCGCAGTGTAGCACCCATGACCATGGTGATAAAATGTTTTAGGGTAATTTAAAACAACTTTTAACCTTTTGTGTAATGCAAGCACTCCTTTAATTGATTTATGATCCAATTTCTGGTCATTGTGACGAATTTGCAGGTGCAAAAGCAATATATTCATGGTTCATACAGCTTTTTATCTTAAAATTCCATGACTTTATAATGACTTTTCAAGAACCTTGTGACCATTTTCCATCACCAATTCTACCTTGACACTGTCATCGACACTTGTAATTTTACATAGAATATGAGATAATGGCTCAGCAGAAATTTTTCAACTGGAAATTTGTTGTACTTTTTGTAGCTTGACGACTTTTCAGCTACTTTTGTAATAATTTTGGGATTCCATGACTTTGCAAGGTCTTGAATTCTCAGTTTTCAAATTCCAAGAATTTTCCAGGATTTTGTCACCCATACGAACCTTGTATATTGCTGCCAGTTGAAATAAAAAATATTTGTCTAAAGGCTTTTATTGAATTAAAAGTTTCCAATTTCAAATTAATTTTAATATCACCGTTATTTCTAATATATAATGTGCAACGTTTTATTTTTGAACTTCTTTCTTTTTGGCTTCCAATATTCAAACTTATTTGTAATTAATACACGATAGCCCAAAAGTTACTGTTAAAGACTCGAAAGTTGTAGTATCGGTTACTCTGATGCTGATGTATGTACATTTACATGCACATAACATGTTAACATTGTTATGCTTTTCTATAAAGTTTAACTTTGCAGGGCCTAAAAAATTTATTATAAATGTACATTTATGAATACACATTTTTTTTAAAATGCATGATAATTTGCAAATATAAAGGTGAACAATAATACCATGTAAATAGCTTTTCCTTGAAAGAAATCTTGTTGTGCATTATAATATCATAACATTTATGTTGCATCATCCGGAATAGACCGGTCTAATACCAGAACTTATTTACCATGCATTTTTATTAAACACTCCATATCTTGTGAATAATTTTGAGGAAAATATTGTTTGTTTGATTGTTGAATGCAACTTTGACATATTTTTCAGCTCTATCATGCTGTCCAGTTTTATTGGGGGAGGAAGCAGGAGTGCCTGTAGAAAACCCTTGACCCTAGGTAGGAAAAGTGGCAATCCTGTTTATTGGAGTCGAAGGCACCCCAATGCAGTGACACTTGAACCCCCCAACCTCAGTGCTGACAGACCATGTGATAAACAGTAGACAACTACTTTCACTAGGCCATCAAGGTATATGCAAAAAATACCAGTTGAGAGACAAATTTACCAACTGGTATTTTTTGCTTATACCCCTTCCAGCCCATTTGATTATCGATATAAGTATTAACTACAAAAAATATTTTCTCCATTGAGGGATAACAAAACTTCCATTTTGCACATTGTATAATCAGCATAGCAATGAAAATTTCGTTATCCCTCAATACAGAAAATTTTTTCGTAGTTAACCCTTGTGGTGCTATATATAATATATAGAGTCCAGATGCTGTGGCTGAGCATTTTTTTGGTTATCTGCTTAAAAATGGTATAGATTGTTGTGATCAATATTGCAACTTGAATTTTAATGTAATATGGTGGTGTCATATATCATCGGAAAGCTGAGCACCTGTACTTTATAATGCCCATTTTGTATATATGAACAATTTTTACCTGTATTTTTACCTGTCAAAGATAATTAAGGTAAGAAAAAAAGAGTGTTTTGTGTCTTTACATTGATATTTATAATCACTGAAGTTCCCTGTGGTAATGTGTAAGTCATGAAATGATATAAATGCAAAAATTGACCAATTAAGCTCATATTAATCAAGGTAAGGCCAGGTAACTGAAATGAAAAGGTAAATTGAAAAAATTATTATATTTTATTTTATTTTTTTCTGAAGCAAAATAAAATAAGTTCATCACAAAAACAACACCTCATCCGTTGTCCAGTACTCTGATGTATCAAGTCCAGTAATAATTCCATAAGCTATTGTTATCACGATAAAAAGTTTTATCTCATCAGGTGTGGTTTCCTTCCATTTTTTACATCGTGAATTCGGACGTAAATTGTCAGCATCGTTAGCAAGATATTCTGCTGCATATCTATTAGTTTCGGTACATTTCATCATCAACGAACAGAGAAAAATAATCATAACAAATTAGTGCATTTGGAATGTTTACGTTTTCTTTTAGACCGACTGCACCTGTAAAGTCAAGGTTTTCTGGGTCACGACCCCCAGGTAGCCAATTTTCCATCAAGAAATCGTTGTTGCCATTATTATTATTGTCATCGCTATTATTGTTCAGGGATCGACATTAACGGTAGTCCGATTGTCCGGGACAAGTAAAAATACAATTCGGACAAGTAAAAAGCTTGTTTCAGTTGCCCGATCGGACAAGTGAAAATAAAATCAAATTTATCTAGAACAATCGTAAATTTTTAAAAAGTCCTTTAAGCGGCGATTCTCGCATTAATTGTGTTAAAAATAAAACCCTGCATTGTGACCAAAATTCCCCTTTTCTAAATATAAACACGCGTCACTTAACAATAACCAATGAAATCCCGTTTCTTACTTATTATAAATAATCATCCAATGAAATCGTTGATGCTAATTTTATATCGGCCTTTCTGGAAAAATGTTCTAAAATAACTACGATACAACTGTCGGATGTTTTAGACTAAAACAATTTATTTCAATAAAATAATGAAATGAATGAATTAATTGTCGTTTTATTGATACAAATGGAAAGAAGTTCGATTTCTGTCATAAAATTTTCATAACTTGTTAAATTTGGCCAACAATTTATAATTTTAAATACGTACGTCGTGTCATCTTAATTGACATTTCGTGCCACTTGTGACATCCACACCACTTCCAGTCACCAAAATGCCAGGGTTGTTTAATTCGGACAAGTACTTTGTACTTTCGGACAAGTAAAACCTGACTGTTACTTGTCCGAATGGACAGTAGGTTTTACAGTTAATGTCGATCCCTGATTGTTATCATCGTCCGACAGATCGAAACCCTCAAAATCACCCTCACTATCAGAATCATGTAGTAGTTCCGAAAAAAAGTCATCGTGTTGAGGCAAAAATGTCGCCATTTTTCTTTTGATACGCAAATTTTGAAACACAGGTATTCTCGTTTAAACTACCCGAGATAACCGATGAACCAATCAAATTAACCGTGAGAAACGTAAATAGAGATATTTCCATAACAACAAAATAACTTTTGATAAGCCTACAACCGATTGGTTTAGAGATAAATATCTTTAGAAAGGGGGAAATCCCAATCCCGATTTAGTCGGGCGCAGCCACAGCGACTCAACTGTCAATCCCGGACTGGTCCGGGACCCGCACGATAAGGGTTAATACTTATACATTTTTTTAAAAAGATCAATACACATGTTCAGTTGAATAATATATGTTGTCAAAGAAAGCGTGTCAATGTTTTTTCATCCTCCCCAATAGAGAAAATATTTTCTAACCAATCTAAAGTCAGCATTCTCATACCATTTATTTATTGATAGTGGGAAATGTGTACTATACCAGCCAAAAAACTTAACAAAACCTTACAAATATATAAAAATATATGATATTAAATATTGCTGATATGTCAGATTTTATTTCTGTAATATTCAATTTGCAGGTAACTTCCCGTTTTAAATGATTCTTATATTGAAAAGAAAACATGGTATTTTCCTTTATTTTCTTAAATGTTTTCTCTCCCTTTCCCTTTTCCCAAAGTTTTAGAAAAATTAGACGATATCATGAGAACTATAAAATAGTCAATGTACTTGGGCAGTGATTTTTTGAGTGACAAAATCAACAATTGTTTTCCACATTTAATCAGCAGTACAATATTTAATAATTAAATAAAGCAGTATACAGGGATGTGACTTTTAGTTTTGTTTATTTTTATTTATTTTTTTTTTTGTTATGGCCTAAAAACATTTTACTCCTTATTGAATCATACAATGAATTTGTTTTCGACTTCTTAAGAGTTAAAAGTTAAAACCAAGAAAAAAAATATTTTAAACCTACTTGGATCACTTAATCATAACAAGGAGCCGATCTGTCCTTAAATGCACTGTATGGATTTTCTTCGGGCGAAACAACCTATACCAAGTGTTGACATATTGTGGAGAGGGTTTTTTGCAGGGCTCACCACACTGGGCGAAGTGGGCGACAAAGTCGCCCTACTAGGACCCGAAGTCGCCCTAAGGCACCTCAAAAGCGAAGTCGATGTCGCCCTGTCATTTCCCTCAAGTCGCCCGATGGTTCACATAAGATACTTGTAAATCAGTGGTGCTATTCACAAAAAGTCGTAAGTGTAAAATCTATCGTAAATGTTGGAAGATCAAAGGGGAATCCATTGTGACGTCAGAACTTACGATAGATTTTACACTTACGACTTTTTGTGAAAAGCACTGCTGGTCCAAATACTTCACCCTGACTACCCATGTATCAGTAAATGTGTAATTCCAATAAAAAACGGCAAACAATATGCGTATTTAACATATTTTCAAACGATTTACGTCTTTCAAATGTATTACGCGCCATTTGTTTATTTACCGGATGTGACTAATTACTGGAAGTGAACAACGAAGAAAAGTAATGTACAACGGCCCATAATGAAAAATCGTTATATTTTTTATAAACAAACACTTTTAATTGGTTTCAAACTTCAGTTCTTTCAAAGAGTATAGTACTTTAACAATTTTCTTTCATAAGTATTTGAGCTTCACTTGAAAGAATAAAGATGTATAGTAATTATTGACATCATGATAAGTTCTGAAGATGGGTGTCCCATGAAGCAATTTGGATCAGTACAAATTTGATTAATGATAAAGGTTATGTGCTTTTTGATATTGCATACCATGAATAATAATGAAAAAGAAAGAAAATAACTGAATATAAGTGTGTTATGGTTTTAAAACACAAGAGAAATAATCCTGGAAATTGATGTAAATAATGAAAAATGTATGTAACAATTGCGAAGTTAATTATTTGTACGGTCCCCCTGACTTCTCCCTAGTGTCTCCTGAAGACTCCCTATCAGGGCCTGACTTCTCCCTGTTTGGCTGCCAGGGAGAAGTCACTTCTCCCTACTTTTTTTAGAGTGTGGTGACCCCTGTTTTTGCGTGAAAAATGAAAACTGCTTTCCGCGTATGGTTCAGCTTATGCTCCTTTTGTAGATCAAGAAGGCTACTAAACTATTTCCTCGAGATATTCAGCGTTTTGAAATATGGCAGTTATTAAATTTTGAAAGGGCGATTTTCCATACTAAAATTTGACCTTAATTAGAACGGAAGTGTACTTTAGGAACAATCGATTGTTGTCTACTCGAAATCCTTCGGGTGATGTCGTCTGCAATTAAGGCGGGAAAATGACTCGTGCGAACGGGATTTGCGGCGAACAGAACAAATCACGAAACTCGATTTACTGACAACAATGTCTGACTGCCATTTCAGTTTTTAAAACACCCTTGATCCTGCCAATTCGCTTGTCACCACCTACTGGATTATGTCCAATATAAAAAAAAGTTACATCATGTCACATTGATATCGTGTGGATTTCTCCCCCACCCCCCCCCAAAAAATAAAAAAACAAAGTCGAGATATTTAACAGATTCTTGAACTGTCTATATCTTCGAACACATTTTTTTAACACCAACTTTTTGTTTTTAATTTTAATGTTATTTCTTTAATTGTATTATTACAACCGTTATGCAAATGTATGAATTGACCGAATTTACTAATGGAAAATTCCGCTGAACAATTTGAAAATTTCTGTGTATCACATGACTCAAGACAACACTTCCGTTTTCATTGTTTGTAGCTTTAAATATGGCAGCGCCCATTTAAAGATTTGACAAACGTGTTTAATAAAACCATAAGAATGTTTTCAATGAGACATTAAAGCTCGAAAATAAATATGATTCCCCCCTAGTTATTATTTACCTTCTGTTACTTTTCTCTCGGACAAATTCGACTTCTTGTGTAAAAGCATCAGAAATTGTTCAACCGGTTGAAACTGGCAAGGAACCGCCATTCAGTTTGTTTGTCGTATATTTCCGTATTCTACTTTGTAAGTATTATTTATCAAAAATTATTTTCAATTACTTTCTTTCTTATTATTCAATAAGAAGATACAAGAAAATGTATTGCTATTAAAAATAATTATTACCTTAAGTTACATTTTGTGCTACTTAATTTTCGGAACGGTACTATTTTGTTACACAGAATTTCATTGGATATTGACGCGCAACAAAAATATTACTCCAGAAATTAAAGTAAATAATCTTCATTGACCGAAAGGATTGCCAGACGTTTTAATAATATTGTTCTAAATTATTTTTTGCTAAATTATCATTTTACTAGTTTTGCACATCGAACACGTGTATTTTTATGAAGTGGAAAATTTTACTGTTACAACCAATCAAATCAACCGACATAAATGAAGAAGTTGACCGATTTTATACTTTCGCTTTGTTTCCGATGGAGGTTCAGAAGGGTGTACATAAGATTGCGCAGTGTTGAAACCGGCTAAGTACAACAAAATACGTAGAAAATCAAGTTTGAACGAGATCATTATCATAAGTTTAACAAGTCTTTTATAGTATACTATTAACAACTTGAAAACCAGAGTTCTGTTATTTTTCGATTTAAAAAAAAAAAAAATCGATCAAAGTGGTTAACGCACGTGGGTTAACGTGACCAAGTGGCAGTGTCAGTGACACAAATCTCTAGTGAAAATCAATATTCTTGTGAGATTTTTTTTCAGTTCTTACTGAAGTGTGATTACCTCCAAAAGACAGATATTCATAATTAATTGAGTCTATCAATAACGGTGGCCAGTATTTTACTGAAGGACATTTTTAATGAGATCTTGAACCAAATGTTTTCTTTGACAGCGCTAAGGGACCGAGCTTATAAAGTGTAGTTATACAGATAAATCAATCATTTACCTTTTTTTTCTTTTTTGGCTTAGCAAGCAAATTAAAAAAAAGAAGAAAATAATAGACCTAATCTAATTAAAATTAAATCTTTCACTTGCTCTCCCCCACGTGCTCTCCCCCTTTTTGCAGCGACCTTAGCATAAAAGGGGGGGGGGGAGCAAGTGAAAGAGTTAATTTTAATTAGATTGTAATAAACCCATGATTAAAGGATTCTAAAGTATCCGGACAACTCGCCGGATCATGACAACTCGATCGGACTGTGGTTATGACCACCTGAACCTAAGAATATAGGACAACTCTGTTTGTTGTTTGTTTGTTTGTTTGAATAGTGTTTAACGTCACTTTCAGCAATTTTTCAGCTATTTCATGGCGTCCAGCTTTATTCGGAGAGGAAGCCGAAGAAAACCCCCGACCTTTCGGTTGGAAAAACTCGGACCGCATATAATCAAAATATGGTTGTTAAGCCTTTTAAAATATTTGAAACGAGAAAAAAATTAATGTTAAGTAAAAAGATTTTAAACGTTTCTTACAATTAGAATTTCATAAATGGAAACGAAAAATCGATTAATTTATCATTTGTAAACAAGCATTTTCAGAACTACGTTTTTCATAGTTACTGGTGATATGTAAAATAAAATGAATATATGAATACTGGTTTTATTTACAATATAGTTGTAATGTTGTAAAAAAAACCCAAATTATATTTACTAATCGTGGCTTCAATTAATTTAAGTTAAATTACTTCAGTTCTTCTTAATATTATAGTTGCATTTATTATAAATAAAACATGTTACACATCTTTGCCATCTAAAGAAATTTGAAATCGTGTGTAAAAATGATTGAATTTAGTGAAACTAATGGATCAGAAGCTTACGTGGTTGTCAATTCATGTTTGTAGTTATTGTCACATGATATACAAACCAAGGTAAAAGAAATATATATCGTAGCGTCTTCTTTAGCTGAACAACATGTTCTCTGTACACTTTAGTATGGTCACCAGCTGTACAGTTGAGAAAAAAAACTTGAACAAAACTAGTATTATATAACACATTGAATAACTCGGACCGTAAACTATAGGTCAACTTGGACCATAAGTAGAGGACAAGTCGCACCCTATAATATTATGACGGTCCGACTTGTCCTATTAAGGTCCGAGTTGTCCTGCATTCGATGCCAACTATAGATCAATTATCAAGCTAGGTATCCGGGCATAATTTTTGGCTGCATCAGGATAAATTATTTCGGAGGTGCATATTTTCCTGTTGATTCCTGTTGACATTGTACTGGAAATAAGATAATAATATAATCTGTTATGTTTTATTTGTTTTCTTAAAAGCTCACTTAGTTAACTGTTATAATAACAAAAATAAGACATGCTGCTTATAGATCTAAATTAGTCCAAACACTGTTAACTGCTTTACAGTTTTTTTTCTGTTACTCGTTAATTCATTTTATGCAGAGTTTCGTGTCTTTTATCTGTTCATTCATTTTATGTACCCAAACAATGAAAAAACCACGGATTAATTAACGAGGAGGGGGGGATGATCTTTTCTGTTAATGTGTTTTGGGCATTTTTACAGGCGTTGACTGTTTTTTGGAAAATAAAGCAACTGTTAACTGTTTTTGAACCATTAGCTGTTATGTTTTTTTTCGATTTTTTTCTCGTGTAAATTGCTGTTATCTGTTATCATTATTTTTAATTTACTGTTATCTGTTTTGGGAAAAATAAAAAATTGTTAACCTGTTAATGGACCCCCTCATTACCATTTCTCTCCCCATAACTTTATTACCCTTGTGCACATATAAATTGCTGTTATCGGTTATCGTCATCTTTAAGTTTAATGTCACTTGTTTTTGAAATAATAAAAAAATGTTAATCCTCCTGCTCCCTCTCATATAAGCCTAATACTGAAGGTTCTAGGGTCACATTTAAATTTTATTTTGATGATCCGAACTTTTAATAAAAATAGTAATTTCGTCTCGGACGATTTTGTTAAAAATATTGGATCCTATACATTAATCTTATATTCGCCGTAGTCCAAGAATCCTCTGCCGTCCAACGTTTTTTTTTTCTTGCGTCCCACGCAAAAAAAGCGTTGGACGTCAGAGGATTCTCGGACTAATATTCACGAATAAAAAAACATCCTCAGTTATGTACTAACTTAAATTGTGCTACTGCTTTTGTGGCCTAGCCGACGTAAAACACTAAAGAACGCCGCATCTGCAAGGACTCGTGTTGCACCGACCGCACGGAGTCGGTATAATCTGTCTGTGTTACTCCAAGTTTTGTAGTCGTCATCCACTAGGCGTTAAACCTATGTGTAACATTTTCTCCATATCAGTAAACAAATGTTGGACCATCTGTTGAATAAAATGTTCTTCAAACCCTTACAAATTGAAAACAATTGTAGAGCATGAGCATATATATGAATCTCATTGTATGCATATATTCCATTCGGTTTCACCGTTGTATGCCTCACTGTGTTAATAGTTGTCCTTGACATTCATTGTATGAATGAATGTGACCTCGATTATATATTTATATATTTATAAGTATCAGTGAATGAAAAAAAAAGTAGTGAACCGAGAATCTCATATATTTAAAAGGGAAATGAAAACTATTCATATATTAATAATTGATTACGTTGTCGCATAAGGAAAAAAAGGTCAGCTGATAAAGAAAGAAGAGATCTTTATGACTTTATATTTAATTGATTAAAAAAAATATTAAAGATCCTCAACCCCCCCCCCCCCCCCCCTTTTTACCGCGGCGGATAGGGAATTGAGTGCTGTGCTCCTAGCACCATAAGTAGACGCTTTGTAGTCGTTACAAAAGGTACACCTTTTCTCGTCCTGTACTTGTCACAAGTCCATTTAGTTTTTGCCATTGGAGCGTTACATCTTTATTAACAACATTTCTAATACAATCGACTTTTGTACACTCTTTCTAGAATAGTAGATAGTATATAGGAAATATTGATAATAAAGATACAAATGTAAAGATATAGCAAAACTTTCCGAGCTTTGGCAAGTCTATCCCTAACTGTCACTGGTTGATCATTGGATAATTTTGTTCTTAATATTATCAAAATACCATTAGCTATAAAAGTTAAGCAACCAATCCCTTTTCATAAAAATGCAATTTTTTCATATTGATCCCCACCGCAACGACGTCGGTCTTCTATCTGTCACACTGCTAGTGCTATATCATAAAAACTATAGTTAGTAATACTAATAGTATATTCCGCAGTTAAAAATTTTCTTCTTTCCATTGTGCCCAGAATAGTTCGATTTAAATTAAAATAACCTATTAACATAGATTTGTCATATATGAAATATTTACATGATCATTATGATTTTTTAAACCAACTTAAAATGTCAAAACAACATATTGTAAGTTGTGATTGCTGTTGTGCAATCACGTTTTATCTTATTTACAAATAAAACATGTTTAAACTAAACATATACTGGTTTATTCCACATTATCAATAGTAAATTTATACCATTTCTTATACTTTATTTTGCGACATGTATAGCTAAAACGCAAGCCTACATGCAAAATGGAGCATTTTTAACACCGAAGAGGCATCTACACAATTCCATATCATTCATATCCAGTTTATCGTTCCACTGTAGAGACATTAATATTTACTTCTCTATTATAAATTATCTATAATATGTTATATGCAGTCATATCAGGTATCGGGTGGTCAGAAAAAAGGTGGGACGTGTCACGAGCTACGCACCAGATCATACCGGAAAAATTCCGGAAAAAACTCGCAAATAAAATCAAATTATTATGTTATGGTCAGTATTATTCCAAATTTTCCGCTCATTTGTTCAAAGGTATGAAAAATAATATTTTATAAACAAAGGTATGTTATAAATAAAACTCTCAATCATTTAATTAAACAAAGGTATGAAAATAAAACTCGAAATCATTTAAAAATGCAATAGAACAGAGTAATAAAATTGCATCTCTTAAAGTCACAAAAGATATGGAAAGTTAAAAATTCGAAAATGAAAATAAAAAAATGGTGATATGTGAACTAAAATGTAAGTTATATTTCGATTCTTGCATGATGAGCTCAAAATAAACAAGTCACATTAAAAAGTATTTTTATGCCCCCGCGACGACATGTCGGGGGGCATTAAGTTTTACTCATGTCCGTCCGTCCGTCCGTCTGTCCGAACAAATTTCCGTCAAGCTTTTCTCAGAAACCGTACATGAGAACAATTTTAAATTTGGCAGAGTGGTTCAGTATCACAAGTTGTATGTCCTAAGCGAATTTCAGACCTGTCGGACAACTACTTCCTGTTTGCGACTGGGCCGATATGAAAATGTGTTAACATGAGTATGAAAATTTCCGTCAAGCTTTTCTAAGAAACCGTACACAAGAACAATTTGAAATTTGGCAGGGTGGTTCAGTATCACAAGTTGTACGTCCTAAGCGACTTTCAGACCTGTCGGACAACTACTTCCTGTTTGCGACTGGGCCGATATGAAAATGTGTTAACATGAGTATGAAAATTTCCGTCAAGCTTTACTCAGAAACCGTACATTAGAACAATTTGAAATTTGGCAGGGTGGTTAAGTATCACAAGTTGTACGTCCTAAGCGACTTTCAGACCTGTTGGACAACTACTTCCTGTTTGGGACTTACTTTAGCGGGGGCATCCGTGTCCCATGGACACATTCTTCAATTTTTTAATATAATTAAAAAATTATTCAGTTATTATTTAGTAAATGCCACTAAGATTTTATAAACTGTACACAATACAATCATTAAATTGTTTTATTCTTCAAGATTCGGCTCTTTTTTCCACGTTTTTTTTCTATAGTAGAATTATTTAGGATCATGAACAGAATAGGCTCTCAAAGATCCTCAAAATCCTATATCGCTGACCTGATTTATATAGTCAATGATAGATGGCATTTCCCCTATGTTAAACTTGTCCTGTAATTTTAAATTTCCAGCTAGTTTTTAACTCCGTTGAGAACCATCGAATGGTTTGTTTTCAGATAAGAAGCCATTTCAAGCATTTTCTTGTAGGTTTGGGTCCTATATTAAAGGCAAGTCGGCAATGGTGGCCATTTGAATTTAACATAAACATTTTGTGTAGCGTCATCCAATAAATATTGCTAAAGGTTTTGTTTTGTTTCTCCGGTTTCAGAGAAGCCTCTTTAAACATTTTCTTATAGGGCCCTAAGTCCTTCTGACATTATTTGATTTTCCATAAGAATAAAAACGACGACAGACGGGACAAGGAGTAAAAATCAAATGCATCGTATGACGATATGCACACCTTCAATGTTTAAAAACCCCTGCAAAGTTATAACATCCCTTTAAGGTGGTGCAGTATACCATCCACCATTTTTTGTAAAAAATTTCAAAATAGATATAAAATTGATAGTAAAATTAATAAAAATTTCTTTCATTATTAAGTATTAATTTCCATAAAAATAAAAATTATAATGAAAGAAACTTATCCTTATACTATATCATCAATTTATTAATGGTTTAAATACAAAGTTTTTGCTTAAACCAGTTCAGTATAGCCAAAAATAATGAAAATAAAATTTTAAACAAGGTAATTTTGACCCCCCCCCCCCAATGTTTTAGTACCTTTTGACCAGTTATTTACCAGTAAACAAAAATTTAACTCGGAGACCTTCAATTTCTTTCATTCACTGAAATACGTATATACCAATTACTTGACATTATATACACAATTCAGAAAAAAGTCATTGGACATAATTTTTTTAATCAATTATTTTAGGGCTTTTTTATTTTCTTCTTCGTAAAATCTATTATAAAATTGACATTTTAGTGCTCAATGCTTCGCAAATAATCTCTGAAACCACTTTTTTTATTTTCAATTATGATTACTTGTATATAAAACTAACTACAAGGCAAGTTTAAAGAAAATTCAATGACAATAATTTTTAGTGCCAGTGTCTGAACCCCTTAAAGTTGAGGAAGACATTTTATGAATTACCGAGGTATTTGCTGCACACAACTTTGACTCTTGATAAAAAATAAGCGGCTTACTAAAATGGTGGTAAAATGAACGTGTATGAGTTTTATATAAAAGAATATTAAACAATGGATTGTTGATCACTAAATAAGGCAAGTGAAATGTGATTTGTTTTCTTATTAAAATCATCAGATTATACAGAAAAATATGTGGAACACCAAAGCACTTGTTCTGTCATCATACCTTTGCAATCATAATTATGCTAGTAACATTTTGCTACCAAGAAGTAATAATTCTAAGTTAAACAACTGCGCCATGAGCGCCAAATACGCTTTATTCTGAAGATTATGATAAGAGCTATACACCTCATTGATGCATAATTCTAACTGCACTGATGAGATATAATCACATCTATGAAATTCAACAATGACCCGATATGTGAAGAAAATCGATTAATGCTTTCTCGAGTTATTCTGAAAAATAAAAAATACCCCTTTTTTACTACAAACAAAACATGTACTCCGTTAAAAAATCAGAATTTTAACAAAAAATGAAAGGAAGTTTGCATCTTATCAAAACAAAAAATTCCCAGAACATTCAAGAAAATTAATAAATTGTTTTTGAGTTATAGTCTGAAAACTAAACAACAACCTGAGGCTCTCAAGAGCCTGTTATCGCTCACGTGATTTCACAAGCAAAGAAGTTGACATTTCCCTGATTAACAACTAAGTCCTGTAATTTTCAATTTTCTACTGACATAAATAACATTATCCATGTTGAGACCATCCAATGAATCATGCTGTTTGGTTTCAATAGTTTCCGACAGGAAGCTATTTTAATATTGTCATGTAGGCTTCTATGTTAAATTAATTCCTATAAATGCAGCCATCATAAATTTTTGATCAAATAATCATCAAACATAAACTTTTAAGAGAACCATTCGATAACCATTCACATACAATATAGCTTGAATCAGCTTTGCAGTTTTTAAAAAGACGGCATTTGAAAATAGTGTCCTCTGTTAAACTTAGTCTGCAATGGTAATGATGACGATTTTACTGTCTTACTGGCATACAAATTTGTAGAGGAACATCCCATAAATATTCCTAATAACTTGTGTATTGATTGGATTCAGTGGAAAAACTTTTTAAAAATTTCTTCCAGTGTCCTGTGTTAAACTAATTATTGAAGTGGCGACATTTTAAATTTCCAACTGGCATAAAAATCATACACCTTATAGACGACCTGCCGATGAATACTGGTGATAAGTTTTATTTTAATTGGTTAAGGTTTTCAAAGTAGCCTTTTACAAATTGTTCCCTTCGAGTCCTATTTTAAACCAAGTCCTATGGTTGTGGCCATTTTGAATTTTCGATTGGCATAAAATACACAAACTTTATAGAGGACCATCCATACAATATTGCAGGAAGCCTTTTAAAACTTTTTCCCATAAGGTCCTCTGTTAAACTGAGTAATGGGGTGATGGTCAATTGAATTTCCTATTGGCATAAAAACAAACTTTATAGAGGACTATCCAAACAATATTGCTAGAAAGTTTTGTTTCCATTGGTTAACCGATTTCAGAGTTCAGATTTCAGCCCTTTAAATTTTTTTCCCATAGGCTTCTATGTTAAACTAAGACCGGCTATGGTGGCCATATTAGTTTTACAATCAGAATAAAAAACACAAACTTTGGAAAGATCTATCCAATGAATATTCTGACCAAGTTTGGTTTCAATTGGCCAAGTAGTTTCAGAAAAGAAGATTAAAATGTAGAAAGTTTACAAACAACTACAGACACAAAGTGATAACAATAGCTCACCTGACCCTTCATTGAGCTAAAAAGTTGATCTAGCACCAATTAATTTTTTCAGCTTTTTTGTAAAAATTTTTAACACTTTTTTGTCAATGGGTGTCCTTGGCCTTTGATGGAATCCCTCTAGCATCAATAGGCCTGTCCTAAAGTTTCATTAAAATCAAATGCACACTTTTTGAGTTATTGTCTGGAATGTCTCTTTTGATCCACCTAATATGATACTACATCTTTAAGTTTCATTGAAATCGAATGCAAACGAGTTATTGCCCAGAAACATCTTTTTTGTACAACTTTTAAATGTTTTTTGTTGTCTGAGACCTTGGCCTTGACAGAATTCCTACAGCATCAATGGGCTTCTTACCCACCTGATATGTAACAATATCCCATAGTTTCATTGAAATCGGATGCAAACAGTTTGAATTATCATCTGAAAACCAAATTTTGGATGTATGAACAGGCAAACACGAGGATCACTATTTATCACAGACACTAGTCGAGCAGGTGTATAAGAAAATCCTCCCCTTTTTTCATGAACAGTACCATAACTCTGTAACGATAAATCAGAAATCTACCAAAAGTATACAGACCTCGAGGCTAACATAATTAACAACTGTGTGCAGTTTGAAGAAAATCTGTGAAGGCATTCTAAGATGCAGTTTGACATGTGGATGACGGATGGACTTACATTTGTATATGTCGGTCAGACAGGCAAATAATGAAATGCAAATACATTCAGGACCAGGATTACTTTTTAAAAAGATTAATTGAATTTGTAATTTATGACCACAGCCACATCCCTTTAGGGTCATTTGAACAGTGTACAAGTGAGTGCTATATATTCCCAATAACATGAATACCACTTATCTGGGATGGAGACAACAGTATTGGAGCAATCAGATCGATGATAATGTGATCTTGGAAATAAAACCAACAATAATCTCTATTTATTCTGACCTTTGTGGTTATATATACAATGTGGCTAGATGAGTTATGTAAAGTGATGGCAAATACCCTTCCTACAGACAGGTGCCAGGAGGAAGTGGAGTCTGAGGAGTGGAGTCTGATCATTATAGTTATAGTGGGATAAGCACTTGAGGGGGCCTCTTGTTATTATATATGGAGTTAAGGCTACAATGACATATTGTACATTACCATATAAATCACAGTTCAACAGTCAAACTAAAGCACTGTTAAATCATATAAAATGTAACTTCTAAGTAATCTATTTATTGGTAATAATATGTTGGCAGCAATTACAACAAAGTAATAATTAAAATGATCTATTTAATATTCCAACATTAATTCCTTCAGTTTAATGACAAACAGAAATATTAAAGATCAGATCTGAGATATTGTAAATGTATGGTGATTTCTGACTTCTAATACTGTTAGAATATGGTGTAGGTAGTCCAGAGACTTAAGTTTGGAAGGCACTGTTTAAAATATTATACACACACTTACTTTTCTTAATATCAACTGTTCCTATTTTCGATACACTGAAGGTCGCTCATTACAAGATAGAAATGCTTTGAATTAACAATTAAAAAAAATGCCTTCCCAACATCTCTGACAATAAACTTATTACAGCCTATTTCCAACTTAAAAAGAATAAATAAATTTTAATAAATAGATTTAATACACAAAAACAGTCTCTCTGGCAAAATAACATGTCCATATGATATAGAAATATTAGTACATGTCCTACAAATCTAATAATAAAACCCTGGGATCTTCTACTGCAGATTTGATTTTCCTCAGGAATGTGACAGCCTCTCTGCCATCAATTAAACGATGATCGTATGTCAAAGCTACATACATCATTGGTCGAATTTCAACCTGTAAATATAAATCAACCAGAAATTTAAAAATAAGTATTTTTCAACCATTTTAATCATCTCAAAAGGAAAAGCAGCCCTTGTTTCAATTCCAACACTTAGAGTTAATATTAATAATCACCTAGATGTATACTAGATACCAGTGAGATGGTACCATCTCAGTGGGCCCCGCCGACCTTGAGGTCAAGGTCAAAGGTCATCAACCATGGTATGTGACACATCGCCTTGATATTATCTACCCCAGTGAATTTTTTAGCACTCGCCACTTTCGCCGTTGACGAAATCATTTAAAATTGACGATAGATTTCTAAATCAATTTCGTCACTGATTTCCAACAAGTACTAAAATTTGTCGTTACAAATTCATTCTACCAAGTGTAAAACGACATATTTATGACCCCAAAAGCCAATTAACAGGAAATTTAATTATTTCACATCGATAGTTTTAAACAGCAGGTGTCAATCGTCGAATCGATGTAGGTAATCCGATTAACATGATTTAGTGGTGCTCCTGGTCAATATACGCAAACAAAAGTGTCGTAGATCGTACTGATGTGCACAGACTTCGACTTTTTGATTAAATATGTAATGCAAATAAAAATTGCAAAGATTTTGCGTATTGAACTCATTTTCGTATGTTTTGCTGGTTTCAAATGGATTACGCACCATTTGTTTACATCCGAGATACGCCTAATTACCGATGGTTACCACTTAGAAAACGAATAGTACAACGGCTCTCAATGAAAAATTGTAACCGATTGATATATAAACGCTTTTTAAACAAGTTTTATAATTAAAATTCTTTGAAAATTTATAAACATGTTGTTATTATCATTTTTTTAAACAAATTTATACACTGCAATTGAAAGAATATAGTTGTTTATACTGTACAATTATATTTCACCAGTACAATGAATGCATGCTTCTGAGCAGATGCTTATACGGCGCATCCGCTAAAGTGACTAAAGCCCTCAAAATCCTAAAAAATTCCCTGCTACCCACATTCCAAATATCAAAAGCCTACCTCTAAAGATAAAAAAATTACAGCCCGGACATGAATTTATCATTCAGAAAGCAATTATGTTACCTTAAGGTCAAAGGTCAACAACCATGGTATGCGGCACATGGCTTTGATATTATCTACCCACATTCCAAATATCAAAAGCCTAACTCAAAAGATAAAAAAGTTAAAGCCCGGACATGAATTTGTGATTCATGACCTTCAGATCAAAGTTCAAGGTCAGAGGTCAACAACCATGGTGTGCGACACATCGTCTTGATATTATCTACCCACATTTCAAATATCAAAAGCCTACCTCAAAGGATAAAAAAGTTACAGCCCAGACACGATTAGTTCGGATGGACAGACTGATCACTATAGGGTATCCGCCATAAAGTGGCGGGGCCCTAATAAGTGTTAAGCTTTTAGCCTTCATGACAGCATCAGGTACATACATAGATACAAATTATATTATAATTAAATCTAGATGAACTTAATAACGGTCAGATGAGAGAATGATAGAAAGAAAATGTTAGAAAAAATACCTAATTGAAATCACCATCATTATGAAAATATCAAAATAACTCTCATACACATTTGGTACAAATGGAAACTTTATGACCATGTTATTATGTAAATATCTAAAATGCATTTGTATGATTTGTATGGCAATATGCACCCCTTCAGGGAGCACCAACCTCCTACAAAGTTTTAACATTTAAAAATAGAGGAAGAAATTAAATTGTATGAATTACTAAGATATTTGCTGACCACAATTTATAAGCTGCTGAAAAATCTTTAACAATCATGATTACTTAAAAGTTTAATTGAATATATGACTGCAGACACAAACACCATAGTATCTGGTACTTTTTTGATAGCAAGTTGTACAAGAGACACAAATTTTATTGGTATTTTCTACAATTTTCCTTTCCATCATGTTGAAGGATATTTTTCAACCACTCGTACATGACAAGATATTTGAAAATATATTGTGATGTAAGTAATGTCCTTTCGTACAATCGTTTGAATAAAAATAGCGTCATGCATCATACAGGCAAGAGCCATGATAATACCTTTCCATTGACAGCTACAGGTCTATCAAATATTCCATGCATTCCTAAAATAGCTGACTGTGGAGGATTAATAATAGGTGTACCAAACATAGATCCAAAAACTCCACCATTGCTGATGGTAAATGTTCCTCCATCCATATCTTCTATTGCTAAATTTCCTGCTTTAGCCTGAAATTAAAAAGTTTGTGTGACTGTATTAAATTACTATTATGACAACTATGACAAAGACAAGACTTATCCCAAATGACCGCAAAATGGTTTCGAGAATCAAAATAAATGGTGATGCTTTATTAAACAAGAAGCAGAAGGTAAATGTGGTCATTGTTAGTAAATACAAGGTCTATTTGTGGCAAATAATAATTCCATAATTTCTTACCTTTTCACCCAATTCTGCTATAGCCTTTTCTATATCTGCATAATTCATATTTCCTACATTTCGTATCACTGGAACAACTAAACCCTATAAAAATCCATAGCATGTCACAATAAATTTTACAGTCTGTAATATCTTTCTATAATACATCATCAAAATATCCATACCTTGCATGTATTTTAGCTTTCGTGAAAATTATTTAAATAGTCCACCATTATGAAAGGCATAAAATGCATATAATGCATATACAAATGCTCTTACAGATATTTAGTAATGTTGAATGATTAAGTTCAGAATGCTGTGATTAATAGTATGTTTTTTTTAATGTATGATCTATCAATCATGCATAGACTGCAAGTTTCATTCAAATTTTGCAGGTAAAATCTCTTCAGAAATTTTTTGTTATCAAATTAATTGAACAAACAGAAAAATGTACATCTATAATAGCATTTACAGAGGCGTTTTAACAACTAAAGCATAAAATGGATTCAAACAGTCACTTGGAATATTATAATACATTTAAATAACTGATTTTAAATTCAAATGTGCCTAATTTCTTTCTTTTTAATTTCTTTGTGCAGATTACTTAAAATCCTGGGCCAAATCATGTCCTAAATGTTGACACTGCCACTCATATACAACAAGAATTTAAATGTTTTGTTTATTTTAATGGTATTTAATGCCACTTTCAGCAATATTTTAGCTATATAGTGGCATCCAGTTTTTATTGGAAAGGAAGCTGGAGTACCCAGAGAAAACCGACAACCTTTGGTAGGAAAACTGGCAATCCTGGTCAATTAAGATTGGAGTCGAGTACACCCTGCCCACAGCGAAACTCGAACATGCAACTTCAGTGTTGACAGACCACATGATCAATAGTAGACTAACTACCTTAACCACTCGGCCACTGAAGCACTGGAATCAACATGTAATCAAGTGGTAGTTTACACGGCAACACACATATAATGGGAATTAACATGTTTAAATTGCCACTGGCATAAAACAAGCATTAACATGTATCAAGTGATAGCTTACACAGCCACTGGTATACCACGTTAATTAACATTCAATCGAGTGATACAGTACTAGTTAATCCAGTTAACATATATGTGTCTTAACTAAGTAATAATACATTTCAAAGGGAGACCTAGTTAAGGGTGAAAAACAAGGGTTGGAGGGTGCTAGAGCAAACAAAAAATCATATATTACCAAAAAATTCCATAGGAAGCCCAACATTTTTTTGACATTAAAATTTTTTTTTATTAAACTCTGTTAATAACAATAATAATAATACTAACCAAATGAGAGTGAAAATTTGCCTAATCTGGACATGAGGAGTTGCACACTTGCAAATATGTAAAACTTTTCATCAATAGACAAGAAAAAGCTTGAGGTACATACACTACCATTTAAATGTACTACCAGAAAAGTCCAAATATCCAACACGTAACAGCAAAAGTTTAAAATATTTCTGCTAAGAAATAGTACAGTTTAAAACATTGGTGTTAAGAAATAGTACTGCCTGTATGCTTTTGAAAAAATGTCCAATATGAGAATCACACCAAGCATAATAAAGCAGTTTACAAACAGTCTAAAATAGTGCAAAGTGTAAGCCTTAAAACTATGAATTAATCAATAGCATACAAACCATTAAAATGATACAACCTAACTTCATTACACAGATCCTTACAATTCATAAGGAAGTCTGTTGTGTTATTGCTCTAAAAATTTATGTTATTAAGTAACACCACTTTATTAGTGGCAGACGACATCTTCTGCTTTCTTGATATCCACAGAAAATGCACACAAATTATGATCAGCCATATACTTTCCACACTTGGAATACCTTTGGAGTTGCCACTGCTACGGAAATGTCAATATAGTCTCTATAAACAGTTTCTAAATCCTCTATCACAGCATTCACAACTGGCTGCTCTTGTAAAGCACTAGCTGAAGCTTTGACAAAAGCCGACATGAAGCCTAATTTCAGTCCATGCTTCTTTTGAAAGGGTTCTTTGAATTTATTTCTCAGTTCCGTAATATTACTGAAATACAAAAAAAAGGAACATCAAAAACCATTTGTGCCATTAAAAAAAACAACTTACAGTAGTTTTACAGCTTATCTAAATAATAATTTGTTCAATAAAAATTGTAAACTAAAGCATCCAACGAAGTGTTGCAGTCTTCACGAAAGTTGCAAATGACATGCCTGACATTCGGTCCGGCCATCCATGTCCACCTGCCTGACCGAAGACAATTGTGCCGGACCGAAATTTTCAATACAACAATACTCATGAAAAATTCAGTTATAAAATCTTTGTGTTTGAGATCACAAATTATTTGTTAAATCACTACTTGATTTTAATTATTAGATACAGATAAAAGATTTTTTATAAAAATCTCAATATATTTACATTTGAGTTTGATGTTAGGCAAAATGATAAGAAAGTCAATGTTTCAATTTGGGTTTTCGATCAAATCCATTTTACTTATTATCAATTAAAATTTTTAACATAGAACACAGTTAACAATATTGATTGAAACAGAAGCAAGTATTAAAAATAAATATAATCAACCAATGTAATTACATTAAGAGTTTCTGAGTAGGGTAATAATAATGATAATCTCTACTATTTTCAATATATTTTCAAAATTCAATAACTCAGTTTGAAAATTAGAACAGCCTTCTTTATCTTCATTTTATTTGTAGATCAAAATTTAATTCCGGTCCGGATTTTGAATGGCACCGGTTTATATATTAGAATAGATGCTTTGTCCAATCAAAATGCGCGATTATAATTAAAGGGGAATAACCATGGAATACCGGTGTCAAGTAAAATTAACACTAATTTTTTGGTGCCTTTCGATTAAGTTAAGTAAATTAAGAAGATAAAAAGGTCAACTGATTGTCAGGCACAAAACAAAGAATCATCAGACCGCGTCTCATGAAATTTATCTGCCGGTCATTTGGTCAGACACAATTGAATAGACTGCTGGTCCAATGGCAATTTTACCGGACGGGTCCGGCGGACCGGCATATTTCGCGAAGACTGGTGTTGTTGTCACTCTTCTTCTAGTTATACTTGTACCACGACGAACCTGCATACCTTCAGGTATCCACTTCTTAGGAGCATTACCTACAGATCTACTTAAACGGTGTTGGTTCACCTATATCTTCCTTTCTAGCATTTCTAAAATTAAGCAACTCGTTTGACAGCCATCTTATCAACATTTTAGCTCCATAAGAACAAGAGATGTTGCTTTTATTTCTTATGACTTTAACATCAATTTCTATTTTTTCCAAAAAATGCTACTTTTTATTATCAAATTTAACAAACCTCATGTCTATTTCATTAAACGTTGTTAGCATAGCACATGTATTTTGTGCCTCCTTTAATCTTTCTGCAATTTTCTGTCTCATTCTGTTCATTTTAACCTACAACAACAGAAATATTATAACAATCAATTGTACATGAGGTGATGGCGGAAATTTGGGTAGACATGTTGTTTAATCTATGAATGTAATTATCCAAATTGTTTCAACGTTGATATTGAGTCTTTTTCTCTTCTTAAATTCCATTAACCAAAGGTTCACAGGAGCCTGTAATTGTGCAACTGGTGCATAAGATTGTACCTAGAGTTTAATTAGAATGTTTTAGTCATATTGTTTAGTGTCATGTATATGTATTGAGGATTAAATATAAAGTTTGCATAATTTTCAATCAAAACACAAAGCTGGTAAACTGTATTTTATGAGCAAAAGTGCACTAGGATTATTGATTCTATGTTTTATTCAATCTGGTCCAATAGTTTACCCAGGAAGAATTAAAACTATTCTTTGTAAAAATTAGCCTAATTAAAACTTTCAAAACTCCTGTAGGGTATCATTTGACCATTTAAATCTGGTCAACTAATTTGTAGATCTTGTCATGATGATCGTTGTTGCTTTACTACAGTTTTCAGGATAAAAAATAGTTATAAAAAGAGCAGTTACTACTATTATTACAATTGCAGTTATGCATTTTATTTGTAGATCTTGTTTTAATGAAAAGTATCACTTTTTAGTTTCTCTTTAGCTCTTACAGTAAGCCGGTAATGCAAAAAAAATGTAGGAAAACATGTGATTCTAGTGCAAAACATCCTATAAGGAGTCAACAGACATTTTTTGACATGTCATGGTCAATTCTTAAGTTTTTCATTCTTATCATTTTGCTGCTAAATTTTTCAATTAAAGAACCTTAGTGAGCAAGCATACATAACACACACGCCCACATACCTATCAAGTTTAAAAAATTGTAGTCAGTAGTTGCTAAATAGAAGTGCCTACAAGTTGTTTCATGAGTAATTTTTAAGTTCAAAGAGGCATAACTCCTACAAAAAT
This sequence comes from Limnoperna fortunei, assembly GCA_944474755.1. Classification (NCBI taxonomy): domain Eukaryota; kingdom Metazoa; phylum Mollusca; class Bivalvia; order Mytilida; family Modiolidae; genus Limnoperna; species Limnoperna fortunei. The sequence goes on from OX104113.1 coordinate 40,365,880, forward strand.
TATATAGTCATAATTTCCTGTCAATATGCACAACTACATATGACGTCCTTCATTCCTACCAAATTTCATACAATTCTGATCGGTAGTTTAAGAAGAAAAGTGCTTATGAGTAGTTTCATACATAAATTTTGAGAAAGTTCAAGCAGCAGAACTCCTACAAATAAATATCTTCTTCGCCAGACGCTGGTTTCGTCTAATCAAGACTCATCAGTGGCGCTTAAATCCAAACAATATGTAAAAATCCAAATGATTAAGATGTTGTCAATATGTACAATTACAGCGTCATCCTTTATTCCTACCAGGTTTCATAAAAGTTTGATCAGTAGATTCAGAGGAGTTGGTCTTACAAGAATAGGGCTGATGGACAGACTGACAGCACTGTCAAAAACATTATACTGTTCACAACTTCCTTGCCTGGGGTATAATTAGATTTTTCATGCAAATAGCCATAACAGGCGTTGACCACTACATGTATGTCTAGTAGCAGTGGCCATATGTGTCCATAGATCAAAACCCTGTATTGTGTATACAATAATAAACTATATACACTTAGGATCAGCAAGGCAAAGTTTTGGTATAAATTGGTTAAAGAAAAATAAACAGAGTGGGAAATGTACATCATCACGACGTTTTGTACACACATTTTTGCCCTAAAAAAAAATGGCGGACAAGTCCACATCAAGCTAAGTATTCATGCGATAAAGTAAGATTAAGATATTTTTCAGAAACTTTATATAGCATAACCGCTAGGCTTTAATATCTACTGTATGACAAAACCCACAAAATGTGTGGAAAAGCTACTGTTTACTTAAACACTTCGACAATTATAAACACAACACGATGAAATATCATGATGTTGTGTGAAGTGTTTGAGAAAACAAAATCCTCTACATGCAATGTGTCTGTATTTCTATAACATTGATATCTCAATCTACTGGTTAGGCTAAACAATCTTTTACACCAGCATACTGAATTAAATTAACTAGAGGCTCTTAAGAGCCTGTATCGCTCACCTGACTAACAAAAAAACTTTTTAAGACAAGACTTTTCTTGCAAATTTTGATATTAAATGCTAAAGGGTTTATGTGAAGATGCTGTTTCTATGAATGTTGCCATGTTGAATTTACAGTCAGCAAAATCTGCCAAGCTGTTTGTGAGAAAACGAATTTTAAAATCTCAGCCAGTCAGAACGCATTTGCAGCTCTGGCAGCCATGTTGAATTTCCTATCAGGTCGAAACATACTTAAAATAATACGATTACTATCTTAAATTCATTTCTGCATTATTTGGTTAAATTGTGTGGAACTGAGTTACAGAGAAGAAGCTGTTTCTATGGTTTTCCCATAGTGTCCTATGTTAAGCTGTGTTCCACCGTGGTGGCCATCTTGGAATTTAGATCGCCACAAAAAACTCAAATTTTGTAGAGGACCATCTAAGGTACATTTGTGCAATATTGCAAATCAATCTGCTAAGCGGTTTGTAAAAAGAAGATTTTTGAAATTTCAGCCAACCAGAACCCATTAGTAGCCCTGGAAGCCATGTTCAATTTGCAATTGGCTCAAAAAACTCAAAATAATAAGATAAATATCCATTAATCATTTCTTCATAATTTGGCTTCATTGTGTGGAACAGTTTCATAGAAGAAGTTGTTTGTATGTTTTTCCCATAGGGTCCTGTGTTAAACTATGTCCTGCGATGGTGGCCATCTTGGATTTTGGATCGGCACAAAAAACTCAAACTTTGTAGAGGACCATCTAAGGTACATTTCTGCAATATTTCAAATCAATCTGCCAAGCAGTTTATGAGAAGAAGATTTTTGAATTTCAGCCAATCAGAACGCATTAATGGCCCTGGCAGCCATGTTTCATATTTGATCAGCACCAAAAACTCAAACTTTGTTAAGAACCACCCAATAAACATTCCTGCCAAGTTTGGTTCCAATTGGCCAAGTGGTTGTGGAGAAAAAGATTAAAATGTAAAAAGTTTACGGCCGACGACGACGACGGACGCAAAGTGATGAGAATGGCTCACACTGACCCTTTGGGTCAGGTGAGCTAAAAAGTGTAAACCTACTAGTACCTTAAAGTGGACATGTCCGCCATTTATTTATGTAAAATATGTGTGTACAAAACGTTCCTGATGACGTATGTTTCCCACCCTGATAAAGAGGACTTTGGGAAAGTTTATTACAGACAATGGATGCCACAGCTCACATGGACCTGTGTTGCAGATGATCAAGAAATTAAATTCAAAGCAATATTTTTAGTAAAGTATAACAAGTACTGTGAAATAATTCCTAATTGATAATCCCAGCTTGTCCTTATATCCACACTCCCACTTCCCACTCAAAAAATTTTTTTTAGTTCAACAGGGCATAACGCTATGCTTTGTCAGCATACAAGGATGCACTATTCATATGCACAACTTCATGTTGGGATCTTGCAATGTACAGTTACATGAACATATGCAAAAGCATATAAGGAAGAGTTATATTTACGAAGTGTATACCTAATAGCATAAAAAAAATATTTATTTATTTATATATGAGATAAATGTCAAATGAGAGGATGCCCTAATAATATGCATAACTTTTCATTTTTAAATCTCATTATTTAGAGATTGTAAAGTTCTATGCACATCTGATAAAGCATCTAGGAGAAGTTGCATTCACATGTCCATACTGAAAAGTTTCAAAATTTTAAATTTTACTGGTAACTGGAAACTGTTTACCTAAGTAACCACTATTACAATGCAATAATTTCCATATATAACTGTGGAATAATTAAACCTGGAAATTTAGGAAAAATTTGTGTGGCATAAGACACCACCATACATTTAACATTAATGTTCGAGGAAAGAATTCTCTTAAATTTAACAATTTCCCGTACAATTTGTTGACAGTAAAACCTACCCTTGTTTCTGTTCTAATTCCCACTGATGGACCACCTGTGGCAGGCTGAGAAGCAGGTGTTGGTTTAATTGATGTTAGTGGGGTAGTACTAATAGGTTCTTTTTGGAGTGGAGGGACTGGTGGGGGTGATGAGGGGATTGGGCCTCTGGATGATGTTGTGGCAGGCTTGGTAGCCGGTGCGGTTGGTTTCTCTGTCTTTGGTGGTGGGGTTGGTGTTGCTGCAGCAGCTGGCTTAGATGCTGCTTCACTGGAAGCACCTGCTGAAAAACAAAGAATACATATGTTTAAAATCCTCAATGAAGGATTAGTTTATTGTTGGTGATGATGCTCATATCATTTAAAAACTATAGGTTACCAGGAGCCTGTAATCGCTCACCTGGAAGACAAATGACAGTGACTGGGAGACCATTGATTTTCAAGTTACTGGGCAAAAAAAAAATTTCTTAAAAAATTATCATTAACGGACTTCCTATCAGAAGTCATCAGACAATTTTTGTATAATTTAATGATTTGTAGGCTTTGTCCTTCAGGTTAATTTGGAAATTTACAGTTTAACTGTTATAGATTTTAATTTGCAACACAAAACTATTAGTTTTGACTGAAATCATCATTAAAGGGCAATAACTCCTAGAAAAAGTAAACTGACAATTTTGGATGAATGGATTGATTTGTAGACCTTCCCTTGCTGATCTTTTTTGCAGTTTACAGTTTCACTCTAGCTATTGTAGCATTTTTAGTTCCATTGCAAAATCTAAAAAATTGATCAAAAATTGTTTTTAAAGGGCAATAACTCCTATGAGGACTCATCAAACAATTGTCAGACCATCTAATCCTTCCGATTATTTCTGCTTTTTTACAGTTTATTCTTAGTGTTAAAGTTTTAAATTTCTAAGGCAAAATCTGGCAATTTTGTCTAAAATTGTCATTTAAGGGCAGTATCTCCTATAAGGAGTCATCCGACAATTTTAGACCAATAAAAGTAATTGTAGGACTTGTATTGCTAATCATTTTTGCATCTTACAGTTTACTCTAGCTGTTATAGTTTTTAAATTACAGTGTAAAAACTGAAAATTTGACATTAAATTGTCATTTAAGGGCAATAACTCCTATAAGGAGTGGTGAGACAATTTATGCACCAACTATGTGATTTGTAGGAATTGTCTTGCTGACCATTTTAGCAATTCACAATGTCACCTAGGTACTTATAGTTTTTAAGTTATATAGTAAAAACTGAAAATTGTCAAAAAAATTGTAATTTAAGGGCAAAAACTCCTACAATAAAACTTAAAACAACTTCAAACTCATAGGAAAATATGTAGAGCTTAATGTGCTGATCAATTAATGGAAAACAAATTTTCCTTGAGCCATAATAATTTTTGAGATATTGATTAGAACATGTGTTGACTCCTATGTTCTATTTTTAGTTACAGCAGTCATCTTTATCCTTTGATCAACATCTGGATACAAATTTGAAACTATGTAACCTAAGGATGAACTATAACTGGCAAGAAATAAGGAAATTTTTTAATATCCCTCTCCCATGCATACTCCTACAAAATTACACTGCATTTGCCTTCTAAATTCAGATTGTAGAAGATATTTAAATTTCAGCCAATAAAAAATAGCTTCTGTTGTATGACTTTTAGTAGTAATGATTAAATGAGGCAATATTGTAAAGGACATCACATACACTACCTGTAACAAGTAACAAAACATGCTGACTTTCAGAGGTTTTTAAAAAACAAAACAAAATTTCAGACAATCATAAATAAGAATGGCTCAGGGTGGCCATGTTTTTCAACTGACCAAACTGAAACGAGGAATATTTGCAGAAGACCTCAAATACATTAAGGACATATCCTACTATTCGATCTCCATATGATATTTTCTTAATATTTTATCTTAACTTTCCTTATGACAAAATCTTTAAATAAAGCTTAAAAAAAATTAGTGGTCACTGACCTTATTCAAAGTTATGACATCATCTTTATTACCTGTTTTTAGGGTACTAGGATTATGTGTTAATTTTACTTATATATTTCACATAGTTTCTTGTTAGAATCAACTTAGATTGTTTTGAAGGCTTTATGGCATTTAGAAGAAAACTATGCCATAATCTATTTAAAAATACGTAAGTTTCGAGCATAAATGTGGAATTAATACGTTCCCGCCATTTTTGTTATGCTCTGAATACACAAAATCGCAGATAGCAAAAAATTGACCTATGATAATAAAACTATATTTTCACAGAAGATAGAGGATAATTTACTCTCCAAATTAAAGAAATAAAAATATATAGTCACCGAATCAGGGGAAAAAGTATTTGTGAAAAATATGTATAGGCCAGAATTAGCGGAAGGAAAGGGCGCGTTTTTCTTTGTACAAACTGATATATATTTTCTAGATTTGTAGCGCAGAACGCAATCACGAAAGTTTAATAGTTCTTTTTTGTGTATGTTTGCTATTGCAAAGTGATTAATTTTGTTTTTTTCCCAATTCTAAAAGGCTGTATTCCTTTTTTACTTATAAAGTAACATTTTAGTATATCCATAAAACGTACGGCAACTGAAATGGAAATTTCGCCAAATTTTGATGACAATGACGTCGTAATCGAATTACGAAACAATAATGTTTAAAATCAAATTGTGCAGAAACAATAGTAGGATATGTCTTTAAGTAACATATTTGGAATAGTTTCAGATTTTTTTTAATCTTAGCAAATCAGAAATACCGTATGTATTGCCCAAAGCAGCCATGTTTTATACCCATATATATGACTGAAAGAGGAATCTTTTTTTTCTTTGACTTCACATGCATAATTTGTATCAAGTTACATTTGGACCAATGCTTCGAGGAGATATTTTTTTTTAAGTCCAGCCATTCAGAAAAAAGAATTAGGTGAGTAGTACAAGTTGATGGCGATTAAAATGTGAAAAGTTTACAGATAGTCTGACGACAAGTGATGGTAAAAGCTCACCCTGAATAATGATAGGTGAGCTAAAAATAGAAAATGATTTGGGTTAAAATTTAACATGTAAGCATAATTCATTACTGACTGGTCTTCTCAACAATTAAATGACTCACAAGGTTAAAATCCTTGAACAAATATGGCACTTCTGTGGTAAGCATAGGTTTTGCTTCATATCTTTCAGGAAATTTTAAACAGTTACAATGAAAAGTAGTTGTATAAGCTGTCAAAAGATATTCAGAAATATTGTTTATAAGGGCTGAGAGTGTAATATGGAATATTATACATAGCACCAATAGAATATTAGAAATCACACCAATAAATAATTCATCACTTTAACTGCTTTAATAAGCTTTTAATTTTTATCGATATTAGTTAATACCAAATACCTGTTATTTTTAACTTAAATAATGGAGTTCCTGCTTGCACAGTTGTACCATCTTCCACTAATAATTCTTCTATTGTCCCACTTTTAGGAGAGGGAACAGATAAAGATGTCTGAAAACACAGAGCAATGATAAAGATTTCAAAATGATTATGAAAGGTAAGTAGAACTAGAGTAAAAACACCTGTGAGCAATGCTCACCATTGATACCCCCCGCTTCACAATTACTTTGAAAATTCAGGTGTTCTTAATTATGAAATTGAAACTTTATCTAGTTAAACGTGAAGGCGAAATTGCAGATAATACATGTAATTCTCCCCAATCCCCCGAAGAATGGCATCCCCTATGTCAATGACAAAGTCCATGTTTTTCTATGGCAAACCTCCAATAATATTCTGATCAAAATGTTTAATATCCAATGCACAATGGCAATATGTGACCAAAACTCTGTATAAGTTTCAACAAATTCCATTCAGTGGTGTAGGAGGAATTGCAAATAAAATATGGGTATCCATTATGTCCATTACAAACTCCATATTTTTCTATGGGAAACCCCAAATATCATTCCGATCAAAATGTTAAATATCTTCTGCACAATGGCACTATGTGACATGGATTCTGTGTAAGTTTCAACAAATTCCATTCAGTGGTGTAGGAATGAGTTGCACATAAGAGATGGGTATCCCTTATGTCCATGACAAAGTCCATGTTTTTCTATGGGAAACCCCAAATATCATTCCAATCGAAATGTTAAATATATCTAGTGCACAATGGCAATATGTGACAACATTCTGTGTAAGTTTCATCAAATTCCATTTAGTGGTGTAGGAGTCGCACATAAGAAATAGGTATCCCCTTATGTCAATGACAGTCCGTGTTGTTCTAAGGGAAACCCCAAATATCATTCCGATCAAAATAATAAATATCTCCTGCACAATGGCACAATGTGACAAGCATTCTGTGTAAGTTTCAACAAATTCCATTCAGTGGTGTAGGAGGAGTTGCACATAAGACATGAGGACCCCCTTAGGTCAATGACAATGTCCATGTTTTTCTATGGGAAACCCCAAATATCGATCCGATCAAAATGTTTAATATCTCCTGCACAATGGCACTATGTGACAAGGATGCTGTGTAAGTTTCTTTAAATTCCATTCAGTGGTGTAGGAGGAGTTGCACATAAGAGATGAGGACCCCCTTAGGTCAATGACAATGTCCATGTTTTTCCAAGGGAAACCCCAAATATCGATCAGATCAAAATGTTTAATATCTCCTGCACAATGGCACTATGTGACAAGCATTCTGTGTAAGTTTCATTAAATTCCATTCAGTGGTGTAGGAGGAGTTGCACATAAGATAGGGACCCCCTTAGGTCAATGACAAAGTCCATGTTTTTCTATGGGAAACCCCAAATATCATTCCGATCAAAATGTTAAATATCTCCTGCACAATGGCACTATGAGACAAAGATTCTGTGTAAGTTTCATCAAATTCCTTTCAGTGGTGTAGGAGGAGTTGCAAATAATAGAAAGTGTAACGGACGGACGGACACCATGAACACTATATACCCCCCGCTTTTCAAGCGGGGGGTATAACTAAATAAAGTTATAATGACACAGTAGCAGCTTTTTTATGACTTTTGTGCTGGTGAGTAGCAAGCACATTACACTATTACATTTAAAACTCTGAATGGGTAGAATATAATTTTTATTGTTTTTATTTTTAGGACATTAGTTTTGGGTCATTAATTAGCATTTAGTTCATGACATAAAGCAAACACATGAATGTGGTGTCCGTTTTGTTCGTCTATTTTTTAACATCAGTTGTACTCTCCCATATACTTTTTAATGGAACAGCAAATAAGAATTATGTTGTTATCACGAATGTTTCAAAACGTTAAAGAACTGAAAAAATTTAATTTAAATGGGTGTCCAACACCTTATTATTTATCCACCAGTTTTCCTACCAAAGGTCTGGGGTTTTCTCCAGGTACTCTGGCTTCCTCCCCTAATAAAAACTGGACGCCATGATATAGCTGAAAAATTGCTGAAAGTGGCGTTGAACAACATTCAAACAAACAATTTATCCAACACCCCTCTATTTTTTACCATAGTGGATGATGAGTTTGAAGACTGCCCATTAAAGAGCCCGTTTGTATATATGGAAAAAGAGCAGGTTCACTACAAAAGGCGAAATTCACTGCCCCTACCCAATGCTCCATTCCCTAATCCACATTCTAAAATTGTTCCTGTCGACAATGTAGCTGAAATTTTGCTCACTGGGTGTTAAGCAATCAATCAATCAATGTATTTATTGGTAGTTTATATCAAAAGTGAAATCCTGAAGTGAAAGTCATATTTTAGGAACATTTTAAAGTATGTTGACAAAGATGAAACTAATAAAGTGTTGTCAGCGAATAAATTAAGAAGATAATGAAAGAGAGGGTAAAAACGGTAAAGTGTAGATTTTAAGGAATGTAATTTTCTGAACAGAGTGATTTTTTTCTACTGTAAAGCAATAACACACACATATATTTAAGCATGATACAAAACATGTTAAATAATTGTAAAAATCAGTGGCACACTAGCAAGGCCCTGGAAATTGTCTATTCAACAAAGTAATGGCAAACAAAGTTTTTTTATGGACATTTGTGAGACATTTTCATTAACCGGAAGTAGTAAGTTGTTACAAAATTACAAGAAGTTCGGAACAAAATTGAATTTATACGATAGTCTGCGATGGACCACGTTTTTTACAAGCTATTATTTATAGAATTAAATATTCATTTTTGTTCTCATCATTTCAATAGAATTTAATTTGAATTGATTTTCCCCAGATTTATGTACGTCAGGTACATTGGCGCATGCGTGATGTACAATATTGACCACACATGTTTTTCCATCAAATTGTCATATTTTCTAAGCAATATAACATACAAACAATTCATTCCTATTGTTTCAAAATACTGTTGCAATAACATATTCTATGAAACAGATCTGTACTCATAATTAGGTTATCACCTGTTGTGTTAACCATATTACGTAATTAACACTGGAGAGAATGATAACTCAATAACCATATGTGTCAGTGACAGGAAATAGCCTTCGGGTTGATTTTTTAATAAAATATTTATATCTAGCGGAAATTAAAGGTATTAAAACTAACTAAAAGATATTTATATTATTTACCAAGTAAAATATCACTTTTTTAGATGTCCGATTTGACTAAACCTTAGTCGGACATTTTAATGTAAATGTCGGACATGTCTGGCAAATATGACCGTTTCCAGACCCTTGCACACTAGTATGTAAATTCTTATCGGAATATGAGCAGATTACAACAATTACAAATTTAGTTTGTTTTGTATTATTTTATTTGAATAGCTCTCGTTACTGTAAACCATAATTTTTCTAACAATGCCCAAATATTACTATTGTTTAACAAACTGTTTTACAACCTAATCTGAATCTGTAAGTAAAGGTGTTCAAAATGCTGTAAAAGATTATTTGGTAAATATTTTTGTCTTATGTCCTCTTTGGGTAGGCATTTCCCAGATAGTTCTAGCCATTTTTTTTTTTGCCCTTATCACAATTTATAATCTTGTGGATGTTCAGAATCTCAAATAAAGTTTTTAGTTTTCATTCTTTTACTGTACTATAATAAAAATATCATCCTAAGAAAGAAAACTTTTTATTAAATTAAAAACAAGGGAGGTAATTGTTTTACATAGTCTACAAATGGAGAATCAGCAAGAAAGAATGCCAAAAAAACTTGTACAACTTTAGTTTTTTATTAACAAGAATATTTTAGGTAAGCTTCATAATTACTTCATTAAGCCATATCAGGAAAAAAAACTATGCACACTGAAATTAGATAATTTGAGTCTAACTGAGCTCCCATACAGATAGGATGGTTTGTCTGTTATGATCTTATTACAGTATCCAATCAAAACCATTCTTTAAAGAGTAAAAACATAATCCTTCTAGTAAGAAAGAGTTGAATTTTATGTCTATGTTAACACTATGTTAAAACTAAAAGAAAAAAATATAAATAAAATTCCTGACCTTGTCTGTTTCTATTTCACAAACTGCTTCATCTTCTTTGACAACATCTCCCACAGCTGTAAAATATTTTTGAATCAACTTAAAAATATAATTGATGCAAACTTCATGTTGGCAGTTCCACTGTTGTCAGATAGTGATTGGATAATGAATCTGACAAAAGTTAGTTGAGTACTCAGTGTTCAATCTAGAGCGCGCCATTGCGCCATTGCCGCATTTTTTGTTGAATTGACGCGCTAAAAAAAAACTCCTGGGTCATTACTGGCGCAACGTAATTTACACTGCTTTGAGAAATTCCCCCATAGTCAACAGCTTTGACAAAGTCCCTTTAAAATATACCGGAAATTTAACTGTATTCTCGGTCCTAAGTACGCTTTTTATCATATACAATTACAATTTAGCAAGCGTCTAAATCACGTAGACAATATATTATCGATTTTTTTTATAACGTGTTGTTCATGTTTCAAGATAAAGCGTATTTCTTCATATTTTACTTTCATTAGACATAAACGTGCAAAACGGATGAAAATCAAAATGAAGCGGGTACCGCGCCGACAGAGAATGCAAACAAAGAAGCTGAAACAGAACAATCGGCACCGCGGACTGCATCAAGCTCTCAGTCAACATCGAATACTATCAGTGTCACACGAAAATTTCAGGATCGTTGGTTATCTGATATTAAATAATATGAATGTATGCGCAGCCTAAATGCGAGCATCGCACATTGTATAATGTGTTGGTGACGTCACAAAACTCAATTTAAAATACAGCGTTTCAGATTGAAAAAAAAATTGTCTGGTATTTTAGTAGTAATTTAAAAAATAAACACTTTAATTTTATCGATGTCAAAATTATTTTTGTCTACTTTTATATTATATATTTTTTCGTTTGTCTACAATTTTTTCTTCGGATAGCTCAGCTACCATCTGAAATGGATTTATTCATATGGATCACGTGACTTTTTTTATACACGCGCATGTAACCGTATAGCTCGCATCTGCGATGCTCGCTATAAAGATTGGCTTCATTTTGATAAAGATAAGCAACACATGACATGTTCCATCTGCATAAAAACTAATAAAAGAAATCCCTCCACTACCGGTTGCTGTAATTTTAGAACGTCTACTTTAACGAGGAATATTAACAATCGTTAAAGTGGACTAAAATTACAGCAACCGGTAGTGAAGGGATTTTGTTTTAGCAAACTAAATCATAAGCCTTCACTATTTGTCCGGTTGTCATGTCTCTATATAGGTTTTATTGACCCCTAGCTATAAATTCTGGCCCCCTATGGTAAGTTATTAGGGCCATCATGACCCCCTTAGGCCAATTTCTAGATTGAACACTGGTACTTCACATATAAAACATCAATATAACCTATGTTGTTTGAACTAAAGAATCTGTGATAAATTCAACCCTCCCCACCTACCAGGTTCACATGTACATTTTGGAAAGAGTCAAAATAGCTGTGTGGAAAGGGATGCAATTCTGGGAAAACAAATGGACTAGTCCCTACCTATTTGGATGTTTGAACAGCATAACCTGTAACTGTGAAAAGGTTCCTGTAAATTACACAAAGGACACAGGATTGGTCCAACACCTATTAGCCCCCAAAACTTCATTTGGGTGGTATGTTTACTTTAATCATTATCTTCAACTCAATAAGTTATTTTTAGAATATGGCCAATACCAATAGACCCCCAAAACTTCATTTGTGGTGGTATTGTTAGTGTAATCATTTTATTTCAACACAATAAGTTATTTTTAGAATTTTTTTTCTAACAGCAGCCATATGTGAATTCCAATTTGCTATATCAAATGCTGCTGTACACTATAGCCATGTTTTGTGCTTCCATGAAGATTTAGTTGTTCATATGTTACCTTTTAACCACTTTACATCTCCTTCAGAAATAGAATCAGCAAAAGCAGGTGTCTTGACAGTCTGGACCTGGTCATCTATAATTTAAAAATCATTATTTTTTGTTTAATGCTAAAGAGTAACAGACTAAGCAGACAAGTTTCTACAGAAGATTAATAATTCTGATTCCAATGAAAACAGTTATTTTTATACAGCATGGAAGAACCTATAGCCCAAAAGCTGGAAATAATAACAAAAAATTGATCAAAGACAGAAATGGCCGTATTTCGTTAAACAGGAAGTAGGTGAGCGACAGACCTGAAATCGAATCCCACGTTATGGGAGGCCATGCTGATGCTGCATACCAAATTTCAAGAGAATGTGATTAGTACTTGCTGAGAAAACTGTTACGAAAATTTTTTCCCCACCCGCCCAACATTCACCATACTATAACCCGGATTTTCACTCTGTGAAATCTGGCCAAAAATGAACTATCTAGTTGTCAACAAAGTAATACACATTTCTTGTCAAGTACTTCCATCTCCATATATATATTTTTTATTCAGCAGATTGCTGAACCATCAGAAATATGGTGTTGATGGCTATTTTCAAGAGAATGTGATTAGTACTTGCTGAGAAAACTGTTACGAAAATTTTTTCCCCACCCGCCCAACATTCACCATACTATAACCCGGATTTTCACTCTGTGAAATCTGGCCAAAAATGAACTATCTAGTTGTCAACAAAGTAATACACATTTCTTGTCAAGTACTTCCATCTCCATATATATATTTTTTATTCAGCAGATTGCTGAACCATCAGAAATATGGTGTTGATGGCTTTTAGATTGTAATACTGTATAATTTTTGCTTATCCTTAGTGGGATTAAACTCACACCATTAAGATGTGGCACCCATTCTTGTGTGATATACAGAGGAAATAACATGTTTTTCATTAAAAAAAACACTTAACCACCATAGTATATCTACCCCAACTGTAGTGGATTGGTCATCTGCTCAGGTAAATTTTACCATGGTGGATGCATAGAGAACGTTTAGATTAATGTGCAAACTCTGTCCTAAGTGTGACAAAGTAAAATGTCAGATTGTTAGGAAAGGTTGCTGTCTTTTTATCGAATATAATTCTGACATAGGTCCAATTCGGTGATATTGCAATATTTAAGTTTCGTTTAGCATGAGAGCAAGTTAAATATCTGAAGTATACTGAAACGAGAAAATGTTCATTTACAGGACTCTTAGCTATAGCCTCAAAGCCACACACACACATTGGAACTTTTTTAAGTTTCCAGCAACTGAATTAATGGCCCTAACAACAGGTCACGTGGCCATGTGGTTACATAGAAAAGTGTTCAATTAATATTGTAATGCTATGTTTCAGATATGTCTGCAATATTTTGTTGATAGACATTATCACCATATGTAATTAAGAGAGATGATTACACTAAAGTATGGTTCCAAATAGGCACAAAGATGATCAGTGAAAGGTACTAACCAATCAGACTGTGTTCTAAATAGATTAAAAAGGTCATTATGTATATTGGTATGTGGCAAGTGCCTTTGAGAATGAATCTAACTGTGCAATAAATTGTCACAGTGGTTTCTGAGAAGCTAAAAAAAAAAAATTTCAGGTTTAATAGAGCAATCATATATGTTTGGCATTGTTAATTAACAAAACAAAAAAACCTGTTTATACTCACAGTAAGTACTGGAAATGTGGAAATTTCGTTTAAACACAAGCTGACATCTAGAATGGAATTTCTTTGCTTCTCTGTATAAAAAGGAATAAATAAAAATGAACATTGCAGAACACGCTTCCTTGTAACCTCAAAAGATAAAAAAAATAATGTATCGTGTGATCTAAACAATTGGTTGTTGTTGGTCGGTTAACTTATATACTGCAAGTTTTACATAATCTAAGAAAGTTTTCTTCATTATAAAATAGAAAGATCAGATCTAACAACTTCCATTATTTTTAAAATAACAATGAAACCAGAGGCTCTCAAGAGCCTATATCTCTCAACTAATTTATATAGGTAATGAGGATAGCATTTCCCTGACATTTAACTAAGTACTGTAATTTTCAGTAATAATGTTTTATTATCTTGAAACTATTAAAAAAAAATTGCTATTTGCGTTTAATTGGTTCAGATATGGAGACTTTTCCTATAGGTTTCTTCCTTAAACAAGTGTGGATACTAAGTCCCTTGCTGTCAAATAAAATTTTCTTTAGTCCAAGGGCAATAATTTTCTCAAAAATCATTAGACCAGAATGACATTTAAACCTGATCTATAACTCGTGATGGTTGACTGACATCCTAAATTTCAGCTCAATAATTGCAAGCATTTATTAAAAAGGTCAGGGAAAACTGTTATTTTTATTGTTTGTTTGTTTGTTTGTGAGACCTGCAACCTCAGTGTTGACAGACAACATGCTGTTATTTTTTTTAAATTTACTTAAGTCAAGGGCAAATAATTTGACAAAAATCATTGCAGCAAAACAATACTTGAATTAAATCTGGAACTCATCCTATTTGACTCACATACCAAATATCAGCTTAATAACCGCAAGCGTTTAGAAAAAAGTCCTGAAAACTGTTAAGAATTTTTCTATAAAAAAATCACTCTACTGAAACAATATTCGAACTTTATCTGTAACTCATCTTGGTTGACTCACATACCAAATATCAGCTCAATATCTGTAAGCATTTAAAAAAATATTTGGAAAACATGTGTGACAGACTGACAGATGGAGTGCAAACCTATCGTCTCCTTCAGCAAAGCCGGTAGGGGACTTATTAATTAATAATTCCTACAATGGCAGCTATCTTGGATTTTCGATCAAATAAACAAGCATGAACACGAGATCCGTCCAATAAACATTCACATACAATATGGCTTTAATCAGCTTTGCAGTTACAGAAAAGATGTCATATGAATATTCTTCCTATAGTCCTCTGTTCAACTAAGTCTGTAATATTAATGGTGGCCATTTTTACATGTCTTTATGATATAAAAAAAAAAATTTGTAGTGAAGCATACGATAAATATTCCTCATAATTTTTGTTTCCATTGGTTAAGCTTATTAAAAAATTTGGTGGCCATTTTGAATTTCTTATATGCAAAAAAAAAAACATTAACATTATAGAGGACCATACAATAAACCCTGGATATAAGTTTTGTTTCAATTGTTTCAGCATATTCAGAGAAGTGTTATTAAACTTTTTTCACATAGCAGTCCATGTAAAACTACGTCAGGCTGTGGTGGCTATTTTGAATTTCCGGTTGGCATAAAAAATGTAGAATTTATAAAGGATCATACAATGGATATTGGTCATAAGTCTTGTTTCAATGGGTTAAGCTGTTTCAGATGAAGCCTTGTTAAACTATTTCCTACGGGGTCCCATGTTAACTAAGACCTGCAGTGCTAGCCATTTTGAATTTCTAATTGGCATAAAAAAAAAAAACAACATAAACTTTATAGAGAACCATCTAATGAATACTGGTGATGAAGTTTTGTTTCAATTGGTTCACCAGTTTTAGAGAAGAATGTATAAACTTTTCCCCATAGGGTCACATGTTAACTAAGTCCTGTGGTGATGGCCACTTTGAATTTTTTAAATTTGCATAAAAAACATAAACTTTATAGAGAACCATCTAATAAATAAAGATGATAAGTTTTGTTTCAATTGGTTAATCAATTTCAGAGAAAAAATCTTCTTAAACTATGTCCTGCAGTGGTGGCCATTTTGGTTTTCTGATCAGAATAAAAAACAAACTCTGTAATGTCCATCAAATGAACATTGTAACCTGGTTTGGTTTTAATTTTTGATCAGCAGAATAAACATTAACTTTGTAGAGGACCATTTAATGGAGACTGGGGACAAGTTTTGTTTCAATTTGTTAACTGGTTTCAGAGATGAAGCCTTTTAAATCTTTTTCCTTTGTTTAACTTAGTCCATGGCGATGACCAGTTTGGTTTTCCAATCAGAATACAATACTTAAACTTTGTAAATGTCCATCCAATGAACATTGTGACCAACTTTGGTTTCAATTGTACTAGTGGTTTTTAGAGAAGAAGATTGAAATGTAAAAGTTTACAGATGTTCACGATGTTTAAGATGACAACAACTGACACAATGTGATGACAGTGAGCCAAAAAGAAAAATGTGTGTGTGTGCGTGAAAAGTCTAGTTTGCATGAAATTGTATATTATATGATTAAGTGCAATATACTTACAAATTCAAACTTTCAACATTTGCATTTCTCTCACACTGTGATAAACCTATAATACAAAAAAATATATGTGTTAATTTATATATGTTGCTAAAGTTTAAATGCTGCAAACTCATAATGTTTAAACAATTAGTTGGTTTTTTGCTATATATTTGGTTGGGACAAAGCCTTATTACATTTGAACCCACTTTACTGGTCTGTTCAAGGTTTTTAGCTGTCTACTGCAACTTTTCAGCAATATCTAGGTAGTTCTTATAGAAAACATTGATAAAACAACAACCTTTAGTAATCTAAAGAAAATAGACCTTTCCCCAATTACATTATTGTTGCTAATCCACTCCACAACTAGGCATAAAATTATACAGTTACTGCCCTTTAAAAGTAATCCTAGTAGCTGGCAGGCATTTTATGTTTTGATAGAGATACCAAAATTTGTTTGGGCAAAAGATATCAATGATCATGAACCAATTTTTACCAAAGAAATTAAATTCTTTTAGAGAAAATTAGAAGTGCAAAGGAGATGGAGTCTACACCATGTACAACAAGCTGACCCATTTACACATTTGGTCCCAAATTGCACTAAGTCTGCAATAAAACTAAGTTTCAAAAATCATGTGGTTAGACTATGACAAATGATGTTTCTGGCAGGTGTTGTAAACTCTTTTTAAACTTCTTGCAAGTAAATCTAAATGCACAATTGTGGAAATTTTTTTTTACCTGTGTTTATTGCAAAGTAAATGTGAACAACAGATGATGCTTGTAAGACAATAAATGTAACAAGTAATGGAATTATTTACATTAATTTTTTTCTTCATTCAGTTGGTGTTAGGTAATAACCACTAACAAGTATGATTCTTAGATTTTTCCAAGCATCATTAATCATTTTCTGTGCTTAAATACAAAATAACTTAAAAAGTTCCCGATTCTGCAACAGCAAGGTACAAATGTACCTCATAACCAAAAAGTACATATGCAATGTGAACTACACTATCTCTTGCTGTTTCTCCTGTGAAGATAGGGAACCAGCATGTCCCCTGTAAAAGATATTATTCTTGAATGCCTAATTTTAGAGTCAAGAGTCAACCTGGTAATTGGTACATAAAATGTAAATAAGGCAAATTAAATATTAGGCTGGAGCCAAGCACATCTTTCCCCAATTTTAACTTTATTGTTGACATTCCAGTGATCATTATTAGAACATCTCATTTATTTGCATACAATTTCAGAACACTTAAGCTTGAGTAATGATCTAAAAATATTATTTATCTACTTCAAATTAAAATACAAGATTTCCTATCTTGTCCTGTTAATTATTCCTACAAAACTTCAAGTGTGGGAACGGATGTCAAGTAATTATACTCTTTAAGTTATTTTAGTGTCTTTTTAACTACAAACTGTAATTAATCACACCAAAAACTATGAGTTAATGAATCACGAAATATTGTAACATTTGGTAAGGTATGTCTCCAGTCGTGGGTCGGAAATGGACCAAAATAAAAAGAAAGCCATTAACATTTATCGCTGGCATGAATTGCCGCTGAAATGTACATCATAATGGAGAATATGAAACGTATTTCTTTAACCTTTCATGTAGGAATCACATCAATTGTAAGACTTACAACAGATATGGCTCTTTACTCGTACACATTGGCTTGCCTGAAAGAAGAAAGAAGACATGCAATTCTAGCATTAATGAGGCAGAAAAAACCTTTGTATGTGTTCACTTAATGTGCATTATATAAACAAAACCTCATCAAAAGACAAATTAAAACCAAAAATTTATATCACTTGCTACATGCATCATTTCTCACCAAAAAGCAACACTGACAGTAATTAAGAACATAAAAATTCAATTGTCAACAGTTTTTTGGTCTTGCATTAAAGTATTAGCCACAATCTTAAGTCAAACAGGATGCTCTAATCATTAACTTTTCCTTATCTGAAAAACCTTTAATGTTCGCTTTGGGATGATTTCCTTCTCTCTTGTGTCCTAATGAATAATCAATACCCAACAACTCTTAAGATTTAATATTTACAGTAGAAAATAAAGTGAAATATTTTGCTAAACAGATGACAAATAGCAGCTAATCATGTATAAGTGTAATTTCTCCATCAAAAATCCATTTTTCTATAGACACTTAGTCCCGATTAAAATCAAAACTGTCTTCAGATTGGCGTGAAAATCTGTTCAAAGTATTCTTAATGTCTCGCCATTGAATGCCATAAAAATAGCTGAGAGTTCTTCTCAATAAAGGAATATGAAGAATACAAGAAAATGCTTTTCTGTTATATATGTTTGACTTCAAGTTGATTCTAACAAAAAAGTCAAGAAATTTATAGGCTCCACTTATTAACTTGATTAGAAGTATCAGTCTTTGTTTAGACCTTGTAAATTTTATTTTATGATAACTGATCAGAAAATTCAATTCAAGTCATAAATAAAAATCAACAATTAGCAAGGACACTTTTAATTATACAACAAAGTGTTGCTTAGGTAACAATACACCTTTTATTTCTATTGAATTATCATACACTTAAGTCAGAAAACAGATGTTGCTGCAGCATTCAACAAAAACTTATTTTTTACAACAGTTTAATCAAAACAGAATTTTTTTTAAGCTAATAACTTCACTATGAACCTATTCCTTATGAAATAGAAAAAAAAACCAACATATTATTTCATGCAATCTTGAATTTAAGTACATGTACATGTATTATACAAATGGGACATGTTTACATGTAATATGGAGTAGGCATTGCCAAAATGTGAGCACAGACAATACAGTCCTTTATTATCAATATATAATGTGCATTTCATAATTGACGTTATTTTCTATCACCCTAAAAGTGCCTCTAAATTCGAGTAGTCACATGACATCTTTCTTCATAACTGTGACGTCACATGAAGTGTAATTTGATTGTCAGTTTTTAAAGATCGATTTAGAGATTGCAAAAAAATAGTATGATATGTTTGTTGTTAATTTTAAATATAACATTTATTTTTTATCGATGTTGACTGTATTTTCAAGTCTTTCTTAAAATTATTTGTAGTACTTTTCTTCATTCACTTTGTTCCAGTTTTTTGACGATATCAACTTCCGGACGAAAACAATCAATATCAGCATTAAGCAGATTTTGATCACGTGATTTCATTTTGATCACATGACACGTAATTGCCGTAGAGCTCACCGCTCTTCGAGGGCAGCTTAGCTGCCGCTGCGAGCTGTGCTTGCTATAAAGCAGTTGGTAGGACCACAGTTGTCAAGGAAATATTTTGCACAGAACTGCAAAAGGAATCTGGACAACAAACAACAAAAATGGGCTCTAATTACTGTCCTACAGAATAACTGAGTAGCGAAATCTCCTAATATGGGAACCCAAAACTCTATACTTTTCCAGTGGCAGTCAAAATTGTATTCCCTGTGATCCATCCCACCCCCATTTTCCGTTGATTTATTGTTTGTTAACTTGTTCCTGTCCTGAATATAGCTGAAATACTGCTCACTGGATGTAAAGCAGACATCCAATTAATCAATCCTTAAATGGGAAATTCAGTGATAAAAATCGTTAAAAAATCCAGGGCTCTGCCAGTTCAGAATTATAGAGAAAAGTAACTTCTCTTTCTAAGGCTGACAGGAAAAAAGTGAGGATAAAACAATGAAAAGTCAAATTAAATGTTTGGTATGTGTTTGGATGCCATTGTATTTAGGTTTATTTTTAAGCAGTATAAATTACTTGGAATGTATCATTAAAGGACATGAGCAAAAAAGTGTTATGTTCAGTTAAATATTACTATTATTAATACATGTATATCAATGTTCAATTTAAAAGAAGCAACCATCTCACAAAACTTTATAATAAAATATTTGTTGATTGTATTATAAATAAATGAAGTAGAAGTAGAACATCATGGTCTATATATTTTATACATGTATATTCAATGTAGCGACTTTCAAAGCATTAACTGTTAAAATATTTGTTATACATGTAGTAGATGTCAACATTTTACATAAATAGAACAATTAGATATTTCTAATTGTGCATTTGCATTTTCTGTTGTACCGGTTTTAAACTGGTGTTTACTGGAATTGTTGCCTTATAATTTATCAACACAGTTCAAGTCTGCTGAGAACCGGCTTACACTGCTTTATATTGATTACTTTAATTACAAACATTGCATTGACAGACAGTTGTCAAAATCACCATATGCAGAACCTAACTTGAAGGATTGTTATTATAATTCGTCTTGTTTGTATATTAATCACATCTATCAGTACAAACAATGCCCCAAAATTTCAAAAAAATGAAAAAAAGTTTTTCTAAGTTCAATTGGAAACTAAACCCCCCCCCCCCTTTTTTTTTTCACAAAGTCCCATAACTCTATTACAAATTTTTTTATAATTTATTATTTTCAAAAAATGAAAGGAATCTAACATCGATCAAATTACAAATTTCCCACAATTTCAAGAAAAATTATGTAAATGTTTCTGATTGTTTGTTTGTTTAAAGTGTGTTAAACAGCACTTTCAGAAATTTTTACGCAATATCATTGTGTCTAGTTTTTAATAGGGTAGGAAGCTGGAAAAACACCCAATCTTTGGTAGAAAAACTGACAATCTTTGCCAATTCAGATTGAGTTAAATTATTTTTTAGTGAACCTAAATACTAAAAAATCTCCCCTTTTTCATGTCCCGTAACCCCATAGCAAAAAATGAAAAATAATGTACCAAAAAGTACAAAGACATTTGTTTTGAAGAAAATTTGTGCATTCTTAAGATACAGTGCAACATGTGGACGAGGAACGGACATTTTTATACCATAATACATCTGTCATCGATTGCGTATAAAAACTAAGTTTGACCCCATTTAAAAAAAAAACAAAAGTAGTATCCAACCTTTATTTTGTCTTATGAACCATATTACATGTATTAAAACAATTAGTTCACTAGATCAAATTATTAGCCTCCGGCAAAAAGCTGTCAACAGACTTATTAATCCCGATAAAATAAATTTAAAATCGTTGCAATTGCATAAATAATCTTTCAATGTGGATTTTATAGAAAAAATCCTATCAAAACTTGATTATAAATAAACAAATTTCTAGAATGGTGAAAATCAAAATGCGTCCCCTTATGCACAAAAAATACAAATACCCGTTACATTTGTCATATAAACAGATATCCAATACCCAGCTCCTCAAGTTTACTGACAATCTAGTATGGTAGTGACGAATGGACAATCTGGGAAATATTGAAAAATTACAGTCAAGTGATACTGAAGTAATAGGAATCAAAATATGGGCAGCAACCAAAGTACCTGCAAACAGATTAAAAATTCTATGCATCAACTGCACAATAGATAAGTTACAATTTGCCGCAAAGGGGCATGTCTTAATAGAAATGCTGTTACTAGTATAAACTAAAGAAAGTACACGTACTCCAATCAACAGGCTTCAGTAATACTTCATTTACAATGCACAAGGAGGACCTAGTCAAAGAATAAATGGAACTTTATGTACGGGTAATTAGAACCTTAATGATTGTAGATACTGGCCAAGTTCACATGTATTTACAATCAGTACAAAGACATATCTTGTTTATATTGGATAACTACATGTTTATAATAGAAAATCAATCCTACACAGACAGTATTTTCATTTTGTAGGGCCTGCCTGGGGAAAAGAAATATTTCGCATGTTTTTATTTTCGTGTTCCGTCTTTTACCAAAAATATAGCAAAAATTAAAGCACAGTAAAAAAAAAAACCCACTTACATGGTATATCATGGCATCCAGTTTTTATTGGGGAATGAGGCCCTGTACCCACAGAAAACCCCCCACCATGGGTAGAAAAAGTAGCAATCCTTGTGAAAATTGGAGTCAAGCACACCGTGCACTACCTTAACCATTAGGCCGCAGAGGCCCTCATGTCATCATTGTCCTCTAAATTATGAAAAGAAATTAAACTTCTAGTAGCACAAGTTATATTTTCATGCGCATACAGCCCTTAACTAGATATCAGTGAGATGGTACCCATCTCTCTGGGCCCTGCAAACCTTAAGGTCAAGGTCAAATGTCATCAACCTTGGTATGCGACACATCGCCTTGATATTATCTACCCACATTCCAAATATCAAAAGCCTATCTGAAAGATAACTAGAGGATCCCAGGAGCCTGTATCGCTCACCAGAACCTGAAACCAAACAACCCTTTTTTACATAGAATTTCGTTCCTATAAGGAATTGACCAACAAAAGTCATTAATTTTGACCTTTTAAGGGAAATAACTCCTATAAGAAGGAGCTTTTGATGCTTAGGAGGGAGGATCACTTGAAATTTGCTGTACCTGTTATACTTTTTTAACTATCAGCCAAAAACTCCCTTGACCTCCCCCCCCCCCCCTTTTCTATTTTAAGCCAACGTAGCTTTGTAGGTAGTCAGCTGTCATAATTTGCACAATTTTGGTAGGGGACATCCTAAAGATGATGTGTGCAATGTTTCAAAGCAGTCCTTTCATTGGTTAGAGGAGAAGATTTTTTAAAATCAATTAAAATTCATTAAAAAAAAATGTTCTAGGAGAATAATTCCTAAACGATTAATCAGACAATCTTGACCCTACAGTCATTTTTGTAGCCCTCATGGAGCAGAACAATTAAGCAATGCTAACTTTTTCTCCAGTTCTAATAATTTTCAAGATTTTGTGGCAAAAATGGCAAAAATAATCAATTTCGACAATTAAAGGGCAATAACTCCTACAATGAGTCATCAGACAACTTCGACACAATGAAGTGTTTTGTAGAGCTTTCGATGCTGATGAAGGCATGACTCTTCAGTTTTCCTGTATCTGTCATACTTTTCGAACTAGAAGCCAAAAACTGTATTTAGACCCCCCCCCCCCCAGGTTCTTTTTTTAGCCATGGCAGCCATGTTGGTTAATCTGCGGCCATGGATTGTGCAAACTTGGTTGAAGCCATTTGACGGATAATGTGTACAAAGTTTCAAAGCAGTACTTTCAGTGGTTTCAGAGGAGAAGGTTTTTAAAAATCAATTAAAACCGATTTAAAAAAACAGTTCAAGTGGAATAACTCTTAAACGGTTTATCAAACAATCTTGAAACTAAAAACATTTTTGTAGCTCTCATAGAGCAGAACAATTAAACAATGCTAACTTTTTCTCTAGTTCTAATAATTTTCAAGATTTTGAGGCAAAAATGGCAAAAATCATCATACTTTTTGAACTATAAGCCAAAAACTGTATTTTGACCCCCTGTTCTATTTTTAGCCATGGCGACCATGCTTTTTTACGAATCAAAAATCCAAATGCTAGTTTGGTAAAGGACATGCTAAGCAACAACCATACCAAGTTTGATTGCATTCTGTCAAGTGGTTTCAGAGAAGAAGATTTTTGAAAAGTTGAACGGACAGACGACGGACCCCAAGTGACGGCAATAGCTCACATGACCCTTCGGGGTTTGGCGAGCTGAAATTATCTGAAAAGTTCTAAGAAAATGTAACAATCCCAGGCTTACTCAATGATAAATGTACCATAACTGAGCATTAATGATGTTATTTGTGATTTTTCTCTTTCATTTTAAGAGTAATTAACTTCATTTTAACTATAATTCGCCATTTCATTTTGTAGAATTGCCTAATGTCGCCTTTCAAATTTTATACCCATTTTGGTCAGAAATCTTCATTTTTTGATACAGCGTCATATTTATTGTTTATGCACTAAAGTTGAACTGATACCATTTAACTTTCATTAGGTATATACAGCGTAGGTTTAAAATACAACCGGAAACCAGTTCAGAGCACAAGAACTTGTGAAAATTGGTGCCGGAGATTGCAAATATACTGTACGTTGTATATTAAATGTTGTGAAAAGCTTTGTGTTTTGTTTTGTATGCATTCTTACTTTTGTATGGAATTATTTTGAGCAGTTTAAATTATTAAGGATAAAGTATCAATGAAAGTCCTGAACAAACTAATCAGTCATGTGTTATCACATATTTCACAGTGACGAAGAATCAAATGCCACAAACATTTTCAATAAAAGAAATGTTTCCTTGTCATTTGGCCACCATTAAAAACATTTCAGTTTGCCCAAACCCTACCCATGAGGCCTAGGAGTGGGTAGGTAGGTAGGTAAATTCTTTTTTTTTTTAATACCAAATTTGGGGTATTGGACCCAAGTTGAACCTGGAAGTCAAATTCTTTGAAAAAGGAATGACTGAAACGGCTTTGAAATCAAAAGACTTATTTGAGATCCATATATAATTCATGATTTATTAAGTAAATTTCATTTAATAAGGTAAATTACACTTAGGTGAACCACATACAAAAGTGTGCCATTGAACGATGGACGGATGGACGGACAGAGTGAACACTTTGAGATGTGCCATGTTATTCTGATCAGAAATGCTACATCAAAATTCATTATACATGATAGTAATGCAAAAACATTTAAATTGACAACAAACAATCTTGAAAAAAAAATTGAACAGCATCTCCCCTAGTAAACACAATCATGATGATACCCATCCCTCATTCACCCTGTCAAACCATTCATGTAAAATATATCTGGGCAAAACTGACATAGAAAAAGTAATAGAATCATATCTATAGTTTGATTTCAAGCTTTTTAAAATGGGATCAGTATCAGATAAATTGATTGGTAAATACACATCCATATACCTCTAAAACGAGGGGCTTGCTCGTCAAACTTGATGGGATTTTATGAACAATTTTTTTGCCTTGCATTGCCCATCATAACATCAAAGAATGTTTTCTGTGCTGCAGCTTCTTGTACTATATTATCATATATACCTGCCAATGCTCCGGATTTTGCCCAGAACCTCCGGAATTTGTTACCGTGTCTGGGGTACCGGGTTGGTTGTTGGAATGAATGGATTTCTTCTTTTTTCACGAATAATTATAAAAATTATGTTAAAATAGCCTTTCTAATCCTGCATTAACAAAATACATGCATATGTCAGCTAAAAAACCCCTGGAGACATCTCAAATACCAGAAATACTCTAAAATCATTTTCGGCTGGGGATCTTCAGCCCCCTCTGCCCCCCACCAAGACTTTTCCTAGGACCCACTAGGGACTTTTAGCCAATCTAATTAAAATTAAATATTTCACTTGCTCTCCCTCTGTAAGGCAGCAACCAACCAACATTTTTTGTTGTTAAATCTATTCAGTTGATTTGAAACTATAGGCTTCACTTTCCTGAAAAGTGTTTATATTTAAAACAACAGAAGATGACAGCATAAAAAAGCTGTCTGCCATTGTCACATGTTGCACATATCATAAACACAATGTAAAATCCAGAGAATTATTGATTTTTAAAACTGCGTCTTTTTTAAGCTTGTTTTAAGCCGTTTTGCCTCGTTGCTTCAAGCGCAGAAACAACCAAATCATAAAATACAAACGATAACGGTGTCAGCACACAAAAAATCCAAAAAAAAATTTCTCGTAATAAACAGGCCAGCAATAAAAGAATTTGAGTCGGCTGGTATTTTTCGGGTCAGTCGCATATGGGCAAACAAACAATATTTTAATTCTGGCCTTAGTTAATTGCACTCTCAATGAAGTAGAAGTAAAAGTAGAAAATGAATAGGTCAGGGAATATTTATTTGAAGTCAGTGCACATGTAACAATAAACATCAGCTCTATAAAGCTATGAACACCAACTAATTGTGAAACAGAAGAATTTAAACAGATTTAAATAAAATAATGAAAGTGGTTGCAAAAATTCTAATTTATATTACGTTAAAATTTTTTCAATTCACTTTTTTTTTATACAATCAGCATGGTATTTGCAATCTCCGGCACGATGTCATATCTGGTCCATAAAATTTTTACATTCTATTTTACTTTGAACTGGTTTCTGGTCATATTCTCCAAATATGCTTCATGTACAAAGTAAAAATGACAGAGGGAACCAGCTTTCACTGATTGGATTATTCCCCATTGTGAATGGCCTGTAAACATGATAAACATGACAGTGACAAAATTACGAAGATTTCTTAACAAAATGAAAATAAAATTAAAAGGCGACATAGGGCAAACGTTCAAAATGACAGGTTAAATTCAACTTCAATTTTTTAATTGAAACCACTAGCTAGCCCATACAGGCTACTGTCAACTAGCCCTCGCATTATGATTTTTAGTAACCCCGGGCTAGCGTTAGTGTCAATCCTGCTTCTTCTTGTTCTTCTTGAGGTATACATTATACCATCAGCACTGATGATTACCTACTGTGTCACATGCGCGGACCAATAATTAAATATATTTACATAAATTATAAAGAAAATAATTGATCAAGAATATCAAAATTTTGTGAAAAAGAAAAGAACAAGAAACAAATTTGAAGGTGTGATTAAAACTATTTACATGTAGCTAATTTTTTGACTAGTGGAGTGTACAGAGAACAGCAGGAGTCAGTTGTTCTATGAAGCTGTCAATGGGTGGTGCTAAAACGAGTGTAGCAGGGAGTTGGTTCCACTGCAGTATTGTGTACGGAAAAAATGAATGATGGTATGAAGATTTTGTTGTGTAGATATGCCTGTAAAAGGGGTGATGGTTTTTCTTGATTCTTGAGTCTGCTTAAATTAAAACTTCAGAGGAATAGAAACAAGATGGTAGGTGATTTTGTACATCATTACCAATCTTGTGCGAAGTTGGCATTGAGAAAGTAGTGGAAGATACATGTAGTATGAGGGTCCCAAACTGAATAAGAATATTCAAGTTTGGGCCTGATGAGGGCTTGGTAAGACAGTGTTTTGATACGTTGGTTTGGTGTTTTGAGGTTTCATTTTAAAAATCTTAGTGCTTTGTTCCCCTTTGATGTTACTTCATTGATGTGCTTGTCACCTTTTAAGTTAGACTGTACTGTAATGCCTAAATATTTTGCAGAGGAGACTGATTCTAGAATATGATTATGTAAACTGTAATTCTTTTTAAAGGGCTTTTTCTTTTTTTTTGTGTGACAGAGAGAACTGTACACTTGTCCAGATGGAAGGCCATCAACCACCCTTCTTCCCATCTGGCTGCTGCATCCATGTCCACTTGGAGATTAGCACGATCAATCTGGGACTTGATTGTTTGATAGATGATACTATCATCAGCGAACAATCTGAGTTTACTGCCGTCTCCCTATTTGACAAAGGCCTCTTAATTATTTGCGTATTGGGGAAACTATTATCATTTTTTGCTATGACTCTGGCACCAAGTTTCGTTGAGTAATGAGATACCTCTCAAGAGCGAAATCATTTCACTATTATCACATTATATTTTCGGGGTGTCATGTCAGATAAAATTTTTCGCAAATTTAGAAACCCCGAAGGATATTCAAGGAAACTCACAAACACCCATAAAATAGTCCAGAAATAGGCTTTGCACAATCAGCTGAAAAATATCCAATACATTTAACAAACTATATAAATAAATTTATTTATCAATTCTGTTTGAAACTGCTTTTTAAATGCAGCTCTATCTAAATTCCATTGAATTATAAATCCACTGTCCATGCTACAGCTCGGCACAGCCAAATATCAAAATAAGAACCGATTTCCTCTCCCTCAGTCAATAGTCATTTACAGAGCCATTGTCATTTACAGACAAGAACCGTCAAGAAGTATTTTTTCACCGACAAGAAAGAAAAAAATGATGAATTATCGTTATTATTATAAAAAGGAATAAAATTTTTTTTATATTTTTGTGATTTGTTTGTAATGTTGTTGTGTGCGACAGGTAGTGTAGTAATTTCCTACAACAAGAACATTTAATATTAATTGTATTCCTAAGTATGTCAATAAATTACTTAATTTAAAAAAAATATATATATACTTACCGTACATACTCGCCCATAAGACTACGGCGCCAATAAGACGACCCCCCTTTTTCATGAAAACAATTCAGTACTTTCGTCTTGACCCTGCTATAAGACGACCATCAAATTAGAAAAATATCTACAAGACTTTATGTCTTTATCAAGAATAAACTTGTCCTTGTATTAGAAATAATATTGGCACCATAAAAACAACTTATTAATACTTAAATAATTTATCATCAAACAGTTATTAATCCCGACTATCATCAGGGGAATACTAAGGAAAAGGGGAGCGAAACGTACTTGATAACGGCGGGAAATATCTACTTCCTTCAAAGCTGTTGGATAATTGTTTCTTCGGTTTGTTCCTCAGGGGAACAGCGCATTGATAGCGAGCGCACATCAGAAAAAAGTAGTGCCATTATAACTCTTTAATGTGGAGGTAATAAAAATAATCAGTTTCACATGTACACAGTTTCACATGTTCCCCAGGGGAATTGTAATGTTCCCCAGGGGAATTGTATCAATGTTTAACTTGACTTTTCTTGTAATGTTCCCCAGAGGAACTTTATCAATATTTAACTTGAGTTTTCTTGTAATGTTCCCCAGGGGAATTGTATCAATATTTAACTTGAGTTTTCTTGTAATGTTCCCCAGGGGAATTGTATCAATGTTTAACTTGACTTTTCTTGTAATGTTCCCCAGAGGAACTTTATCAATATTTAACTTGAGTTTTCACAGTTTCACATGTTCCCCAGAGGAATTCTATCAATGTTTAACTTGACTTTTCATGTAATGTTCCCCAGAGGAATTTTATCAATATTGATCAAAGTTAAACATTGATACAATTCCCCTGGGGAACATTACAAGAAAACTCAAGTTAAATATTGATAAAGTTCCTCTGGGGAACATTACAAGAAAAGTCAAGTTAAACATTGATACAATTCCCCAGAGGAATTTTATCAATATTGATCAAAGTTAAACATTGATACAATTCCCCTGGGGAACATTACAAGAAAACTCAAGTTAAATATTGATAAAGTTCCTCTGGGGAACATTACAAGAAAAGTCAAGTTAAACATTGATACAATTCCGCTGGGGAACATTACAATTCCCCTGGGGAACATGTGAAACTGTAGTCTCGATCACCCAGACGCATATATAATAGCGTCTGGGATCACCTTATTTTAATTTCGCTACCAATAGGTGGAGACAAACAATGATTCTATTTTTAGAGCCCTATTTTTAAACCATGAAAACCATGCAAACATATCTATACTTATAATATGACGTCACAGTAAGATTCACTCTTGATTATGCATAACAATAATATTTGTTTAATTAATTGATAAAGTAATATTTTATAAAAATATTCAAATGTAAACTTTGGTACAATTTGTTGTACACTTCTTGATATGAACGGAAGTAATTTTTTAGATAATAAAAATATCATCCAATCAAAAATTACGCCCAGTTTTGGGCGTAATGGTAACGAGTTCAATATAGAGTTGAATCCAGACGCACAAATGTAATTAAGCGTCTGGATGATCGAGACTAGTGAAACTGTGTACATGTGAAACTGATTATTTTTATTACCTCCACATTAAAGAGTTATAATGGCACTACTTTTTTCTGATGTGCGCTCGCTATCAATGCGCTGTTCCCCTGAGGAACAAACCGAAGAAACAATTATCCAACAGCTCCTTCAAACTGAAGAAGGTTACTTCCTGTTTTGATAATAAAAGACAAATAGAACATCTCATTAAATCGATAATCATCAGCTTTGTTTTTGTAATTATTTTGAACAAAAATTTATTTACAGTAATTTAAAACACATGTCCATGCAAATTGGTATATATTTTTTAAGTTTAATTGCCCTATCAAATTTGGATCAACATTAAAAGTCTAACATGACTTGAGCAACTCTTAACACGAGATAATCGGATTATCTTTTGACACTGAACATGCCAAGCTGTGAATAAACATATGATTATCAAACTTTTAAAATTGTAATTGTACATCTTTTCTATAATTCAAGTATTAAATAATACTTTAATAATCTAATTGATCTTTTTAAATTGGGACAACGTAATCAACACATCACAACAAGCTAAGGGTCAACACTTCAAAAGATTTTTGAATTCACTACTAAATAAACAATAAACAAGAACAAATTACATGTTTGAAATACAATTACCGTTAATAACATACCGTATAACCCGAACTATAGGACGTTTTGATTTGGAGAAATTTTTACGATTTTTCGGAAAGGGGATCGTAAAATTCCTTGGTAAGATCGTAATTTTTCCCACTTACCTTTTTAGATATTGATAAAATTTTACCCCCAAGTGGTTGACCATTCCTATAAGACGACCCCCCTTCCCAGGAAAGCTTAAATTCCTCCTAAAAAGTCGTCTTATTGGCGAAGATATACGGTATATATAAAATTCAACAATAATAGTCATTCGCTAATTATTGATAATTAGGATGATTAATTGACTACATGTGTCGGTAATATCATGTCTGATTCTGTAATACCTTGATTGTTTTACAATTAGCAATCACTGTCATAATTGACACACACCTTGTGATAATTGTTTCTTTTGAAGAATTGTTAAATGCTTATAGTAAAACAACAAACTTTAATAAAAGCCAGTTGAAAACGAAAGTATAACTGAATTATAACGAAAGTATAACTGAATTATAACAAATAATCTTTTTTCTTTCTTGTCGATAAAAAAATGCTTCTTGTTGGTAATTCTACCTTCTTGTCGGTTCTTGTCGGTAAATAGTGGGACCCGTTTACTGTATTTCAAGTAATCTGGCAAATCATTGATATACACAAGAAACACGACTGGAGCCAGAACTGTTCCCTGAGGAACACCAGATGTTACAGGAACAGTGGATAAAGACTGGCCATCTACTGCGACAGTTTGTGTACAGTTTGAGAGAAATGCAGAAATCCAATTTAGTGTGTGTCCAGATAATATTGAAGTTTATAGAGTAGTACCGATATAGTACAGCTTATGCTCCTTTTGTGAATCGAGAAGGGTATTTTTGAAATCTACAATTTTTTCCTCGAGATATTACATTCTTGGGTATTTCTGAGTTCTATAACATAAAACCTCCATTTCACGTTTATATTTATCATTTTCATCTGACTTTTACATTATTTTTTGTTTATTTGAAATGTGAGGTTTTATCTGTCAGTTGATTTTTCTCGGAGCAAAATTTTTTCATAAGTTCTGCATATTTTAACATGTGAAATATCATGAAACTAACATAAACACAAAGACTGTACCCGTTTTCAATGAATTATACTATGTTCAATTAAGTAATCCATGTTTGAAATATCAAGACGAAATTTTTCTGCGAGCTGACATTTTGAATTTAACGGTTATTCAACATTACGGAATCAAGTTATATTTAATGGCGGAACGAATACGATTTTTCGCAATTGTAGCTCATGAAAAATTCGTTTCCTCAAAAACGGAGCCATGAGATAGATTTGATTGGGGTCAGCCATTGAATGTGATGGGAGTTAAGGGATACCCCAAATAAAGCTGCAAACAGGACTTGAAAAATCCATGATATACTAAGGTAAGGCAATTTTTAGAAAATTTACATATTTTTCTTTAAGTTTATCGCAGTTTGCATGGTTGTAAAAAATTTTTTTATATCAAACTTAACTAAAACATTCCGCACGATTTTCTTGCGAAATTTGTGCACGGGAAAATGCGTTTAAAGATAAACAAGTGTGGACACAGAAAAACGTCTCGCCTGAATTCCACATCAGTAACGAAAATAAATTTCGTCATAAGCATTACGTAAATAGCATTAATTATGAGCAGCGGCCTGTATACCAATTATTGTCACCATACTATGCATAGTTACAGAGGAACTGTCCTAATACAAAAACTTTAACGAAGTCGCTGAACCGTTTAATTAAGGTCAAGGTCAGGTGAAACCTACCAGACAATCATTTACTATTCATCAGCAACCTATATACCAAATATTGTCATCCTACCATGCTTGGTTACAGGGGAACAGCAGTAACCTAAAAACTTTAACGTAGTCAATGGACCGTGAAATTGAGGTCAAGGTCAAATGGCACCTACCAGACAGTCATGTACTATTCATCAGCAACCTATATACCAAATATTGTCATCCTACCATGTGTAGTTACAGAGGAACTGTCGTAACCCAAAAACTTTAACGTAGACGCTGGACCGTGAAATTGAGGTCAAGGTCAGGTGACACCTACCAGACAGTCATGTACTAGTCATCAGCAACCTATACACCAAATATTGTCATCCTACCATGCGTAGTTACAGAGGAACTGTCGTAACCCAAAAACTTTAACGTAGACGCTGGACCGTGAAATTGAGGTCAAGGTCAGGTGACACCTACCAGACAGTCATGTACTAGTCATCAGCAACCTATACACCAAATATTGTCATCCTACCATGCGTAGTTACAGAGGAACTGTCGTAACCCAAAAACTTTTACGTAGTCGCTGGACCGTGAAATTGAGGTCAAGGTCAGGTGACACCTACCAGACAGTCATGTACTAGTCATCAGCAACCTATACACCAAATATTGTCATCCTACCATGCGTAGTTACAGAGGAACTGTCGTAACCCAAAAACTTTAACGTAGTCGCTAGACCGTGAAATTGAGGTCAAGGTCAGGTGACACCTACCAGACAGTCATGTACTAGTCATCAGCAACCTATATACCAAATATTGTCATCCTACCATGCGTGGTTACAGAGGAACTGTCGTAACCCAAAAACTTTAACGTAGTCGCTGGACCGTGAAATTGAGGTCAAGGTCAGGTGACACCTACCAGACAGTCATGTACTAGTCATCAGCAATCTATAAACCAAATATTGTCATCCTACCATGCGTAGTTACAGAGGAACTGTCGTAACCCAAAAACTTTAACGTAGTCGCTGGACCGTGAAATTGAGGTCAAGGTCAGGTGACAGGTGACTGACTGGCAAGAACTCATCATAAGCTACCTCTGGACCAAATTTGATGGACCTAGGGCTTGGGCTTACAAAGATATGAAGCAAGATGTCAAGTGTTTACGCCGCCGCCGGATTCCCATACATATGTCTCGCCTCCAGCGACTTTCGTCGCAGGCGAGACAAAAATGTGGAAAATAAACATGAAATGAGAGGTTTTATTAATGGAACTAGGGTATTTCTATGAACCCTGTTAGACAGACACATGATTTGTGATGATGTGGGTCGTTTGTTATTGCATGACTTCTGTGGTCACCATATTTTATAATGATGTCAAAGTTTAAACTCAAATATGAGAAGAAACCAAAATTGGGAATTTACTAATACACCACTATATTCTCTATTAACTACAATTTACTCAGCTATAAACTTCAGCACAAGGTTGTATTTTCGAATATATAACGACTCGCCCCACTCTCGAGTCGCCCCATGTTAATAACAAGTCGCCCCGGCCCACATTTAATAACGAGTCGCCCCACTCAATAACGACTCGCCCCACATATGTAAAATAAATAATTTTAAAATATAAATTGAAATATTTAATTAATTGAATGTTTGCTTGTTTACAATCACGATTAACTTTGATAGGATTAACAGTTAGAAATAATTAAAATTTAATTGTCTTTATTTGAATGTTTGTTTGGAGTAAAAGCTTGTTCCTATTTCTGCTTCTTAGCAGTATATTTCCGCATATATAAAAAATAAGAAACAAGATTGTACTGTTTTAATCAATTTATTATATATTTTCAGAATATGACAAGGATGAAGATGCTTATACTGATGAATATATATTTGGAACAATGAAATGCAAATTATGATATAGACAACAAAACAGCAATAACGAAAATATTGAAAATGTACATATAAAACAACAAAAATGATCAACAAATGAATTAACATATATAAACAACTGGTTTAATAATTTAACAGGTCCATATAAGGCCGCACACGCGTCAAGAAGCTGGGATGTCGTCATGTCTCGTCGTCCATACTTTTCCCATAAAGCGAATAGTCGTCCTTGTATCTGTCTGGTCTGTTTAGTCTGGTAGCGTCTCAGTTTCTTTTCTTTAACAAGTTTACACTGTAGCTGTAGGTCTCGCGCCTCTTGAAAGAGTAAAGTTTATAAACTTATATTATATATTTTACATATGTGGGGCGAGTCATTATTGAGTGGGGCTACTCTTATTAAATGTGGGGCGACTCGTTATTAACATGGGGCGGCTCGTGATGGGGCGACTCGAGAGTGGGGCGAGTCGTTACGATACCGTATTTTCAAGGTACCCGGTAAGACCTTGAGAATATATGTGGAGTTACGGAAGCTCGTTATGACAAATTTCTATAGAAATAGTTGAGTTTAGATAAAATTATCAACATTGAAATTAACCACTTGCCTCTTCTGCATAAAACTTTAAGCTAGAAGTCGAAAATCTACAAAAGAATCGCGGTAAAAACCGAGATCCCCGAGCAAGCATGACAGCCATCAACACCTTCGGAAGTGCGCAGGACAAAGATTCTAAAGTTGAGAGTCAACACCGGACAAACAGGATCAAACTCTGGCTGGAACAAATGGTATGAAGCACTTAATCTAATTAGAATTAAATCTTCACTTCTATCAACGCCATATGGACAATAGAAAAAACATGGAATAAGTGAAATATTGAAATTTTTGTTGATTGGTAAAAAATAGCAATATATTGGATTGCTTGATTAATTGTTGGTTGTTGATTGTTTTTTAGAGGAGACTCCTGGCAAAAACGCAACAGGACAGAGAGGAGATGAAGATAGAAGTAGTAAGATCTAAAACATTTTCCTCCCTATCGACGTTTCCTTCTAAAAATTAATGTTTGTACCGATGTACCTGATTCCCTACCCCGTTTCATTATCGCTCATATTTCCCTTACATCTATTATGACCCTATTAGCTTTCCACTATATGCAATTTCTTAACAGCCGCATATGCGAGTATCGGAATATTGTGTGATCTAGGTTTTTTGCGAATTTTAAATAATCAACTGTTACAAGGAGTTGTTATCAATAGAATGATATTTCACTATTGAAAACGATTTCTTGATCGTTGGATATGACGGTATTTTCTTTTATATAATTTCGAGATCTACAACTATACGAGTTTACTCCTACATTATATATTATTCGCTGGGATTCAATAAAACTTCAGTTTAAATCTCCTTTCTCGCTGTTTCAGGAGAGTAGATTTCTGAAAATATAAATAAATAATAAATATAAATAAATATAAATAAAATAAATATAAATAAATAACTTTTATTTAGAGTCGGCATATATTTCACAACAAGAGAACATAAGCACTGATGTGCTTTTGACCGACATAAAAAGTTGACGATAACGACGACAGAGGACGCCGAATGACGACAGTAGCTCATCAAAACACAGGAAAAATACAACATAACGTGATTTAAACAAAAACGCTAGTGCTACCGCTGAGGATAAAACTGGAAAATGAAAACATTGCTTTGAAAATTTTTCAAACGCATTTTACGGTAAAACGCTTATATTTTATAAAAAAAAGCTAAAGACTGAGTTGAAACAGAATTTTATTGTTCATTTTTTTCTCATTTTAATGAGATTTCAAACTAGGGACTCCCTGTTTAAACTAACTCTCTGCAATAACGCCAGGTAGAATAAGAAATCAGTGCTATATCAAAATATTAATCTTGCTTACGTTTTCTTTAAATAAAGGAGTGCTTTCTATGACAATAACCTGATATTTTAGTCAGTGTTTACACCGTATTGTTCCTGAAGAGAAAAAGCCCTTTTCAGAAGACAGACTTAGCAATCAGTCCCCTTTTAATGACCGGTTTTTTGTTTGTTTGAATGGGGCTTAACACGTCTTTGATAAATTTTTCATCTATATAACGACGTCCAGTTTTATTGGGGGTGGAAGACAAAAAACTCGGAGAAAACCCCGAACGTCTTCAAAAGGTTGGAGCTGAGCACACCGGTCTGCCCGCAATGTAAGGCTTGGACTATCTTATGACAAGTTATCATTACCGGGTAGTAGATGCCTATGAACATTAACCACTCGGCCACTGATCTCAAATAAAGGTAGAAAATTGTTATGTTTAAAAAAAGAGAAAAAAACACAGTAGTAAAATTAAATCGTTTAATTACTATGCTGTAAATCGAGAATGTTACAAATAATAACATAAAGCTGAAAATCTTAGTCTGATATGCAGCTTTGTTGGGCATATACAAAATAATCTGATTGAATTTTTGGCCGACACTCACTTTATTAAGTCTTCTAACACTTTGAGTTTCTCGGACTAGTTGGACAACTTCAGAATTTTGTAGGACTGAATCGAAATTTGGCTCTCAGTTCATACGATCAGACTTATTTGTTAAATATCTTAGGGAGTAAGTCATTTATTGGCGGTCATGTTGAAATTCCAGGGAATCTGTATGTACAGATTCCCTGGAATTTCAACATGACCGCCAGTACACTTTAGAGCTTAATTGAACTTGTGTATGATAAACTACTTACTCCACTGGGTTACCACAGTCTCAGTTCATACGATCAGACTTATTTGTTAAATATCTTAGGGAGTAAGTCATTTACTGGCGGTCATGTTGAAATTCCAGGGAATCTGTATGTACCGATTCCCTGGAATTTCAACATGACCGCCAGTACACTTTAGAGCTTAATTGAACTTGTGTATGATAAACTACTTACTCCACTGGGTTACCACAGTCTCAAAATAAAATAAACATGTTAAATACAAAAGCATAAATGTATGGGGCATAATTTTAAACTGTTGGAAAATTTGCATTGCAGTAAGTCCTCAAAAGGAGCATAATCGTATACTATAACTGAAACAAGAACATAAATGAACACATTTCTATAAAAAAGACAATGTCATTTAAAATGGAAGATCAATAAAAACACATCTATATCTTCAATGTAATTTAACACTTTTAGCTTTAGTAGACTTAGTAGAGTAAAGATATAATAAAACTCATCACCTAATTCTTGTTTTAATAAAAATCAGCTCTTTTTGTAGGAAAAATCACGTTATAATTTGGAGTTACCTTTCTTTATACTCTGTAGATAACCGTGACAAACAAAAAACCTGGAGTTACTGAATTTTAATTATAAAGATAGAAAATGAAAAATTTGCAAATTGAATACAAATGCAGCTAATTTTGTTTTCATTTACATATGTCCGTTCGACACTAAAACGAATGCAAAAAAAATATTGGATGGAACAAGTTTTAAATGGAACAACAACTAAACAGAATTATAGAATCAAATTTGGGCAAAGATGTTTGACAGTATCTCACAAACTTTAGGTAACTGAAATGTACGTTTATTGGTTGTAATTACTATTTCTGTAGGTACATAAAAAGAATTACGAATACTGCACACTAATGACCGGGGCTATAACAAAATATTGATCTACTTAAAGCGATAGGAACTCTTAACACAGATATACGAGAAAAGGGTGACAACATGAACTAATTTACTAAGTAAGTTCTTCAAACAAAAGTGCGACTTATGGTAGGTTTTACTCGTCTCCGTTCTTAATTTTTTCCTGCTGCCAAAAGTAGGTAAATTTTATCGTGTACTCCCGTTTATCCGCAAATAAAAAAACAAGTTAACGATATGATATACCTGAAAAATTGCTGACTGAGGTGTAAAACCATTTGCAAACTGACAAAAAAAACAATGCAAGTGAATGAAATTTAGATAAGGGTTCCATTCTCCATAAAATACCACAAATAACCAAAGTTGAACAAATTTAACCATCGTTAAACGTGTAGCAAAAGACAGCATATAAGACAAGAGTACTAAATACACGACAAAATTCACATCTATATAAAATCAAACCACAACTCGCACATTTCATTCTGGAAATTGAACAAAATAATACCATTCAAACTAATTTGATCAATTTGACACTCTGCTTCTCCTACACTCTAATTTTTTGACAAATAAAATAACACACTAAATTCAATCAAAACTGTTCTCACAGATACAACCAAAATAGTTGTCATTAAACGCATCTTATTCTACTTTGTACCTATGTCAGGCCCAACACAGGGTAATATAATGTGACCGATTCTTTTCTTAATATATATAAATGACTTACCAGTATAAAAATACCTCCTACTCTCTGCAGACAAAGCATAATTTAAAACGGAAGATGACTAAGATTAAAGCCGAACTGGCGCATAGAATGCACATTATGACATTATACATTGCAAATCTTTTTTTAAAGAGATTTAATATATAGAAAAGCTAATAGCATATAGATTCAGGGATGTAGCTGCCTATACGCAGCTCAATCCACATTTTGACCCCAAAAAATGCAATCTATCCCTGCAATCAATAAAATGTCCATTTAAGTACCAAAATAAATCACCTTTGAATTCTCATGCACTAAATTGCACCTTTATTTTTAAAATGTTTCGGGACCCCACACCCCCACCCCGTTATTTTGTGAATTCACAATACAGATAGTCTAGCTACGGCACTGTCAATTAAAATATTAACATGCTTAGTTGGCCAATGGTAGCAAATCTGTGTCTCAAACAATACAGTGTACATTAATGGTCAGAATGGAACAAGATCAGGTACACGAACATTTCTAGATGAATAAGTAACAGCTGATTAATCGGCGATGTGTGATCAATCTCCATCAATGCTCATGGCAAAAAAGTTGAAAAATAACTCATTTGAACATGGGAGAGGCGAATGAGAGCGAATGCTTGACTGCAAAAAAATATGGAACGATGGGATTGGAAAGATGATTTGCGGCTAAGATTCGACTACGACCGGAAGTCAGCTTCCTCGTTTTCTAGAGATCTCTACTCACAATTGAAAATTTCCTTGTCTGAAGTATTTATTTTTCTTCCGTGTGATATCTGGGTCCTTAAGTTCTATCATGTTACATGTCAAATTTTTCACCTCAACAGCAGACGCAGCAAATGTTTTCTCTTTGAATAGTCAGCATTACAAATTTTTTACATGTCAATCATGTGCTCAACGAAATCTACGAAATTGTGGGTAAGCAACCCAATAAAAAAAATACAGAATTAAAGTAAAAAATATATAATTATTAAATTATATTGTACATATATTAGGGAGGAGGGCTCGAGGGGGGTCAAATAGCAGGTTAAGATTTTTTTTTATTTTTCACAAAACTGATAACTGTAAAAAAAAATGATAACATATAACAGAAATTTACATGAGAAAACAGAAAACAGTGAGTTCAAAAATAGAAATAAAACAGCAAAATCTCATCGAAGGGCAATACTATTAACAGCAAACTGTGTTTTTATTCCCATAATAACAGTTAACAACAATGTCAATTTGTAAGAAAACAGATAAAAGCTAACGGTTGAAAAACAGTTAACAGTTGCTTTATTTTAAAAAAAAACAGCTAACACACCTGTAAAAATGCCCAAAACACATAAACAGAAAATATCAAATATCAAATATCTTGCCCCCCCCCCCCCCCCCCCTTTCATATATCAGGACGCGCTCGCTTTGTACCGTTGCTACATGATGGTCTATCACTTACAACGCCATCTACGATAGGATATCCAAAATGACAGTGCCGTAGCTAGAGTCCGACTGATGTGCAAATCTTTTCTCTGTGCGAGATGTAAGCTAGAGGGTCTACGGCGGAGAGGGTCTACGGCGGAAGCTTTAGAGACTTAGTATTTTTGGCTTCCGTCTGACTACGCCACTGAAATATATAAGGTAACTATTGAGAAGTTTTGTATCGTCCAAATTTATGTTATGGTATAATTTGTTGAGCCACGATAACGGAGTTAGGGGGCTTAGCTACAATTGGGGCAACCGAGGCAGTTGCCTCGTTAACAAGTTTTTTTTTCATGAAATGTCACCAGCTTCAGGGTGGTTCTCCCCCAGACCCCCAGCCTCGGAATATCCCAAAGGCTAGCTACGCCCTTGCGAGTAGAAGATATGTTCATTATTTGTGGAAACTTGATAGGATACAACATGTCGTATTTTTTACGTTATTTAGCCTCCCTTCCCCAACCACTACCAAACACACACATACATACAGACACACACCTTCTTCCTGGATCCCACATTGCAAACTTGAAATACTTTAATATTTTAAACACCAGT
This sequence comes from Limnoperna fortunei, assembly GCA_944474755.1. Taxonomy (NCBI): domain Eukaryota; kingdom Metazoa; phylum Mollusca; class Bivalvia; order Mytilida; family Modiolidae; genus Limnoperna; species Limnoperna fortunei. The sequence continues at coordinate 40,406,309 of OX104113.1, forward strand.
GTTAATAAATAAAGATCCACTTTTAAAGACGACCCAGAGACAGTTACGAATAAATTTCCTGTTAGGAAAATATATAATTAGGGTGATAGTTTCGAGAGAAAATTCCTAAAACATGGAAAAAATTCTCTCTGGTTGCGTGGTGATTTCCTCAGACATCATAAAACGATTATAAACATTATTTGTTCTTCTTCACAGATTTTCGTATTTTGTGTTTCTGGTACAGGAACAAAGGTTCGTCTATTAACAATAATTTCGGAAGACCATTATTTTGCAGAATTTTCTATTACAAATTGTTTGAAACCAAACCTGAGATCGACTCCTTCACGTTTCCGTGGAAAAATCAGGAACCTGTAAATCATACAAGTTATAAAAGTTCCAGGAATAATGTGAACATTTACTTATCTGTATGTGTATATTTTACAAAGATAACACGATAACAAAATTTTAATACATTTTTGCAATTTATTTTTATTTCTTTTTAAACAGTAAATATTAAAAAATCTTAACCAATAAAATTAATCCAATATCAGTCTCTTTAACTAAACTCGCATTTTCCAATAAATCATGCAGGCAATAATTTTCTTAAAACTAGATTATTTAGTAATATTAAGGCAAAAATGAATTCAAAACATCTTTAGTGTGTAGGCGGAGCTTAACAGATTTAGACCAATAAGACAACGTTTAAAGAAGAATTTCCGAGAGTTTACATCGATCAAGTGTAAAGTCGCGTGCGAATGGGTGGGTTTCTGATATTCAATCAAGATTTTTACTTAGAAAGAGATTTTTATTAACACAGTTGTCACTGACAATTCTGATATTGTAAGTTGATTACCGAAAAATATAATTTAATTTGTTTACATCTTTTTGGATACGTACCTTTTCTGAAGAGGACAAGAAGTCATTTCTTCTTCTGTAAGTAACGAACAAAACTGATAATATTATAAATTGTTAACATTTTTACTTATATTTTTCTTACTTTTGTTCATTTGATAATTCTCATTCAGCACTTTAATAAATGTATATAGAAAATCATATTGTTGCAAATTATTTTTTCAAGTGCAATGTAATTTCTGGCTATAGTTATATTTATAATGTTTCTGTTTCTTATTAAATGTTAATAAATATTTCTTTAGTTTGATTTATTTGTGTATTAAGTATGTTGTTTATTTGCTTATCCTGTATGTGTTTATTTTTTGTCATGGCTCTAAAATTGAACAATGTTCACAGAAAAATTATTGCGGACTCTAATCAAATGAATAAAACTAAAATGTCGTAATTTTTATGTTGCAACCACTGCCACAAACATTTGTTCAAGATTTAAAAATACAGAATTACTTTAAATCACTTATTGTTTGAAATGTTACACTTCATTATTTAAACAAAATGAAGTTTGATCGTAATACTATAAACACACATTTATAAGCTCTAGTTTTTCTCACTTAATTGTAAAACTGTGGATATTTTGTTTATTGTAAAACATGTTTTTTTTATCATACTCTTTTATTTTAATATAGAAACACATGATAAAAAGGGTTAAAGTCTTAATTTGATTTTATTGTCTACTTTCGATTTGATATCAAAAAGTTTTTTCTTACCTTTGGTCCGGTTTCACATGTTTGCACACTATGTATACCTATGGGGGACTAATTATAAAGATGATCTCACATCTTGGCAAACTTTTCTGTAAAAAGTGCAAGGTACAATTTTGACGAATTTTATAAAGATAACTATCCGTTCAATTTTCATCCGCTGATGTAATAAGGTCTTTATCAGGGCTATGCAGAACTTTGACCAATCTTTTTATCTTGAAGCAATCATTATGTACGTCTTCAGTTCAAATGTTTATTGTATACTAGGATTTGTAAATCTTTATGGATCATTTTTGTCCTTTTGGTATTTTGGGTATGTTTATTACGATAATGAGATGTGTGATTTACACAATATGAAACTTTTTTTAACTTTATCATGTTAGAAACATCTATTGTTGAAAGTTTATTAAACGTGAATTACTACAGGTGTCAATTTAACACATGGTTGATCTTAAATTTGAATTTTTATATGATTTATTTGATTTTTATAAATCTTATTGAACCTTAAATCGAATTATCTTTTAACCAGACCTTTAATAAATTGTTCCATTAAATGAAATTATATTTGACAAACAAAATAGGCTTAAGAAAAATACACAAAAGATTTAAAAAGCGTCAATTCTTCAAGCATATGGTTTTGTTATGGCATTACATAAATTGATGCCTGTCGCGTGCCGTTCACAATTCGATATCAGTACGACATAATACCCCTAAAGCAACGGATCAGTACAACACATCTTCCTACCCGATTATTGGCCATTTAATTTTCCAGGTAAACCGATGGACTAATTATTTCAGGTAGCATATGTAAATTGTGATAAGAGGGTTATATTTTAAAGACCATGAAATGATGACATTTTTAACGCCGCTGTTATTAAACAAATCACCGTCAGCCGTTTCTCACCTGTCGAACGCGCTATTGTCGAATACCCCGGTAACGTAATGTTAGTGTCGCGTGGTCAGTTTTCCCTTTTGTATTTAATTGACCAAGGATGTCCAGCGACAGGTGACCCGTCTTTTATTACTGATTATTATTTTTATCAGTTTTTATAGTGTTATCTCACAAACTCCTCAGGGCACAGATTGTCCGTAAGAACACGATACCTGCAAAATCTCGTGTTTAATTTTTTGAAAAGCACAAAAAGGTTATTTTTTCTCTTTTTCCCTGGATTACGTAAAAACAGATCTAAACAGAAGTTAGCAGAAAATTACATCATCGCTGACTACAAAATATACAGTTTATTATTCGAGTGATTATATATTTATCTATTTACTGCTACACAGCATTTTGTAACTGGCATCCTGAGCCCTAATATTGTTTGCTGGACACTATAATTAATCAACCAAATCGGTATGACATTGTATTAAAACCCAAATGGCTCATTAAGTATTTTGTAATTTCCCAATTTAAATTTATATAAAGAGTAAACGTCTTTATCTCTCTATATATTGAAATTTAAAAATTTAATAAAAGGTATCTACTTCATTCCCACACCTAACATAAATGTTGAGAACACACATTTCATTTGCAAAACATTTTTGGAACTTTATTGGTGCTTATATGAAGGAAAGTTTAATTATTTTATTTTTTTAACTGATTTTTAATTTAAATGTTTACTTTTCTGGAATCCCACAGAAAACAAAATACAAAGGCTGTTGGGAAATTAAAAGCCAACACACAATAAAGTATGGGGATTTAAAATAAATTACGAATGATTTTGGAGAGCGAGGCAAATTTTGTGTTGATTTTGTAGATTTTTTTATGCTGTGAAAAATCTTTAGACATTTTGGTCAACTTTTATGTTATATCTTAATACACCAGTACCTCAAGAATGAAAAACTTGAAAAGTTAGTAACTAAAATTAAACCAATTTGTTTTTCTTGTAGATTGTATGAGAAGTTTGCAAAAAGCAGCAAAATCCTTCCAATACATGATATGATAATTTGGACAAAAATTTGCTCATAAAAAAACTGTATACTTCTGAGTAATAATGGTTAAAACAGAAGAAAACACTGATTCAGCTCAATTATTGCGAGATATTCTCCAGAATAAAGAAAAGCAAATTCAAGACCATTTAGGGAACAATAATAGCATTAAGGATCTTTGTGGCAATATTCAAAAGGATTGTGAGACATCAGACTTGGAAAAAATGACAATGAAATCTATGGCAACATCATATAGGGGAGATAATCATGAACATGATTCAGAACATTCTTCTGAAGAGTTGTCATGTGATGGCAGTGAATATGGTAGTGATCATAACCAAACAATGGAGGACTTAGATGGAAGTGAATCCCTTTATGATATGAAAAATAATGACAGAAACTCAATAGATGGTGATGAAAATAAAGAAGCTAAGCGTGCTCGTGTTGAAAATATTTTGTCACATATACGTCAGTCCCCTCCAAGTCCAAGTGATCATGGTGACAATCATTTACAAGAAGTTAGACGACAGAAAAGGAAACAATATCAACCTCAACAACATGATTCCAAGTTTCTTGATCATTCTGGAAAAAAGTACAGAAGACTTGAAAGACTAGCACTTCAAGACCAGTTGCTTCAACTACAACATCAATTACAACTTGTCCAGAAAAGATATATGGCTCTACAATACGATGAAGACCAAGTGAATGGGGATGAGGAAAATGAAAATGGTGGCCCATTTCAGTTCAAGTTAAATTTAGACAAGCCCTTTTTGAACCACAGTTTTTTCGAAAATGAGCCATTTCAAATAAATAAACCTTATCAGGTCAATGAAAAATTAAATGGACATTGTGAAGGACCTAGTAACTCACAACCAAGACTTACATCCAGTGAACCTTTGCAACAGCTTGATGTTTCTAATTTAGCAAACACTCTGAAAACAAAGATAACAGATGCTGTTGCATGTGCCGTTGAAAGTGTTGTGTGTGACCTTTTAAAGGACAAATCAAAATGGCCAGAAAAGGAAAAACCAAAATCAAAACCAGAACCAGAGCCATGTCCTACTCCAGTGAAAGAAATTCCAGAAAAAATCAAGGAGGAAAAACCAAAACGAGTAACTCCACAACCACTAATGAGAGCTTCCCCGATGAGGGAGCCATTTCATGATCATATTGGAAACATGGCCAGAATTCTTGAAAAAGCTAGTGCCTTTGAGCCACCAAGAGGCCTGACACCAGATCTCCACAGACCTCCACATTTTCATCCGACACTACCATTTCATATGCCCTTCTCTTACTTTCAACAATCTCACCTGCTTCATCCGCCATCTATCTACTCTTGTGCTCCACTAACTGAACCAGAACAAACAGAAGCTTTACCATTAGTGGTCAATACACCAAAGAAAAAACGCACCAAGGTAACAGACACTAGAATTTCACCCAAAACTGCAAGAGCTCTTTTGGGTCAAGATCCTATGTCTTTTGCACACCATATGGAACAGGCCGAGCAGAGACATCACATCCCTTCGTTTCCAGGGCTTATGCCACACCATCTTCCAACCAGTGTTGCTATTCCTAATCCAAGTTTACAGCATTCAGATATTTTAGGGTTCTACAGGGATCATCCTTTTGGAGATCCTCGCTCAAACAACCACTCACCTCTCCATGCTGATCATCCATCACCGAGTTGTTCTGTAAGCTCGCCATCAGACAGTATTGGACAGAACATGATGAAGGAGATGTATGATTGCAATTCTGATAGTTATGATGGCCACCATTTGCATGTCATATCCTTTTTATGTAAAAAGTACCATAATGAAAAGAATTGTTCATGATCCATATGGTAAGTTTTGTTTTTTAAATATTATTAATTAATTTAAGACTAAGAAAATTGGAACAGTGTAATGGGCCCTGATCTTGATTTTATGTGTTTTCTGCCTACTGTGGAAATATTTTATGATATAAATATTTTTATCAACTGTGTACAATTATGCTTTGTTTCTGTAAGTTGTAAATTTTTTTTAATTCGATACCTCATATAAAATGTTTAATTGCAGATAATTTTATATTGATTTTTAAATAGATTGTTTGTTTGTTTGAAGATGATAAATGCCACTTGAAGCAATTTTTCATCTGTATCGCGGCATTCAGTCTTTATTGGGGGAGGAAGCTCAAGTACCCAGAGAATGTTAAATATAAGACCAACACCTAACTAGCAGCCTGTAATGATAAAGTCTCATTTAAAATAACATTTCCTATCTTAATCAAGTTTAAGTGCCTTAACTTCTGTTTGTTACTTTTCTTTCATTTGTTAATTAAGTAACTTATTATCAATTTGTTTATTATGGAAATTTATGCAAACATCGAAAGCTCTATACCCTATATTAATGACTGTTTTGGCTGACAACCTTAATTGCAGAAAACGGCATCCTTTTATTGCCATTTGAATAACACTTATCTTTGGCTAGCTGCACGCCAAAGGTATTGAACATTGATCGCCAATTTAATGAAAAGATGTTTTGATATCTTCTTGTAGTCACCTGAATAACGGCATATCATCTCTTAAAGTAAAGCGAGCTTGCTTATTCCATCCTTTTATGCAATCTAAATGATTAGTGGGTGTATATTTCTCATTTTGTTGTAATTAATTGTCAAGATCTAGGAGATTTTCTACAGAATTTCCTCTAGATAATCCTCTTTCATTATCAAAATGTTACTTGGTCATACTTGGTATAATAACTACAAGAAAATGGCATTAAGATATAGAAAATTGTCATCCAGATCATTTAACTGGTAATTTGTGGTACTTGACATCAGAAATGAGCTTGAGGTGTATAAGTGTTGATGCATTGATAAAAAATTATCTTATTTTAATCCTTCCAGACAAGTTCAGGGATGTTAGATGCCATTTGGACATATTTTGGTAAAAATGTCTTATTTTATCAGAAAAGTGCTACTAAGTGTATCCAAATTGTTTATATTTTCAAAAAGTTTTTCCTTATCTTGCATAACATTTTGCAACACTGTTTTACTGAAATTTTTCAATCATTTTGTTGATTTTTCTCTTTATACCTAAACAATCCTTTATATTAAATACCTGAGAACTGTCTTTGTTGACCTCAATTATCTTTTGTCTGAAAGATTTTGTAGGCATACAGTCAGTCATTATTTTTTGATAAATGTCCATTTTTAATCACAGTATGAGAGCCATTTATTCACCCCATGACTGAAGAAACCCATAATAACATTTATTGAAGTTGAGACAAATTTAATCTACCATAAATACCTAAAGATTACCTGAACAGTAAAATGTCCACACCTGAATGAACATAATAATGGAAATTTGCAACTTTAAAGAATGTACATTTCGAAGAAATTGACAAAGTACAAAGACTGCCTCTTGAGGTAAAAGTATCATCATTCTAAAGTGACAAAAGATGCTAAATGTATGAATTAACAATGAATTCTTCATGCGGTAATTATGAATTATTAAAATTTTTCAAGTCTCTTTCTAAGAAACTTTTCAAGATTGTAATTGTCATGGGCTTAATGGTAAGCAGCATTGATCAGTTTACACTGAAAAATCTTTGGTGTTTATGGTCAGCTAACCATGTGTAAGGTAATCGTCTTTGAGAGTCAAGTGATCTTTTAACAGCTTCTAATGGGAGAAATGTCCAGTAATGATCAGAAAGCTCTGGAGACATCTTATTGTAGTAACTTTGAATCAAATGTCATCGAAGCATTTAGAAACACAGCCAACAACTTAAGCAGAGATGATGATAACACTTTATAAATAATTAATAAAAGTAATTTTCCTTTGGAGAGGGAAGAAGGCGTTCTAGAGATCAAGTTGCAATGCCATTAAGATATGAAATATTCCTTAATGGACATACTTTAATATTGTCAATTTCCATACTTTTGATGTCACGGGAGTCAGTTTTTTGTTAGAATTCAGTTTTCTTTAAAATTAAATTGATGATTAATGATACATGTACTGACAAAGAATGCTGTATCTGTAATGGTGATTAAGAACTTTTCAGAAGTAAAACCAGAAACAGTTTGAAATTGTATCTCTGAAATGTATATTGTTGGAATACTTTTTTTAATCCCATCCTACTTTATTCAGTAAGTCTTGGCAGAATTACTCCCCTTTGTGATTTAGTAAATTTTATAATATATGTGTCAGATTAGTACTTAAAAGGTAAATTTAAAAATCTTTTACTTTAATATCTAAAAAGCATTCAATTATAACACGTACAAAATACCCATTGTTCAAAATGGGTGTAAATGCTCTTCATTGCCTTGACCTCCCAAACTTATCTTAATATTTTTAATTGAATTTTTATATACGGTATTTATATTAATTTCAGTATCATAATGATGTAATTTTTTGTTGTTTTGTTTATTCAGCTTCATAAAAATTATGTCTGATTAAGTGTGTTTCCTATAACATTTGGACTTGCTCATACTGTAATTCTACCAGAAAAATAGGATAAAGTAGTCTGTTTGCTAAAAACCCTATGACTTTTTGGTGATATCATACACAACTCCAATACTCAAGATGGATTCATTTATTCTTTGAAGCAAGGGCTTAACATTAACCGTTTACTTTGTGTATTAGAATAATTTTGATTGCACATGGCAAAAAAGTGACTCAACGATCTTTAAATATTAACTGCAAATTTCTAGAATGAAAAACATAGTTACTTTTTCAGCCGTATTAAAATATTGTTAATATAAACAAACAGACATATTGCATGATATATGCAGGTGTGTGACGAGTCATACAACAAGCCTTGACAGTACCCAATTCTGTCTTAGTGCACAATGTGACATAACACTTTAAACAATAGTTTGGAGGACAAAAGTTCAATAAGAAAATTCCACATAGATACTTTCTCACACTGTCTGTTTCCATATCTAGTTGTTGACATTTCTAGTCAGCATTAGGCTGACATGTTGTGGTGTTCAAGTGCCAAGACCTACTCAATCATGTAATACATGTTCCCATAAAATTATCAACAATGGAGGTGTTGTGTTTACTAAGATAACCTTAATTCTGTGGTGCTTGATACAATGTGCAAAACTAAAAACTCCATCTTAGGGGAATGAATGTTTTCTAATCTGATGAGAACATGAGATTTTTTTGCCAAAAAAAATATTTGCATATCCAGTCCAAAAAACTTCTAATTTTCCAATGTCTCCTTCTGTGGTGTATGTATCAATTTTGTTTAAAAAAAGGGGGGGGGGGGGTTGTATCGTTTATACACTGATGAGTTCTGCCAAAAAAAGCTTTAATTTCTATAATTTTTAGATTTCAATGACAACCACCCTAATTTGCGCTGAAGAAAAACTCACTGAAATTTGTTCCAGGGAGATAATTTTTACCATGTGTAAGACAAAAAAGTGTTGATTGATTTTGCTTAGCCACATTTTGTTTAAATGACATTTTAAGCTTTTAACCTAAGTAATTGACAATTCATTATCTTGAAGACAGATTTATCCATTGACTTATCTAACAAACTGTTGCAAAAATAAACATTTGCCATGCGGTATATATACAAAGGAATTAATAAACATAGAACTTATCAATACCTTGTCTCAAGATTTCAAATTAACCTATTGTTGAAAAAATATATTGTTACAAAATAAATATTAAATTTCGAAGAATTCTAAGTCATGCAGTTTGCAAGATGTGGCGAATTTATTAAAGTATTGAGTTACGGGAACATTTGTCTCAAATATTGGATTTAAAAATGTTAATGATATATACCAAGAAATGTTTACTAATGACCATACATAGAAAAGTTAAAGTCAATCATATGTTACAAAGAAAAACAATACTGTTTTTGTACAAATTACAGCAGCCATTTCTCTACATGGTGACAATACCCACTGTTGTCCAAATGAATAACAATTCTGTGATATTTTTACTTTGAAACATAGAAACAGTTCTTTTTTTTCAAAGATTTATTACCTTTATTCACAATATTTTTTCCAACAACAAAAACATGTTGCCATTGGAGTCTTTGGTATCAAATACTACTACATTTTACCATATTTCCTTAGGCTTTGCACCTGTTACGCCCGCCATGTATTTGTGGCAGAGATAATTACAGGGACTTAATCAAAATGAAACATATACCATTGTTATTGTCTCTTTACATATTACCTTATTTCAGAATGATGAATAAATTAAAACTTGTAACATTTGGTGAAAGTATTTAATCAAATTTTCTGACATTTTGTCACAAATATAGTGGAACAATATTTTCGAGAAGAGTTTAGTTAAATTATTTCCCCTGTCAACTCTTTTTGTGGCTTTTTAAAAAAAACCAAATTTTCTTATTGTTAATGGAGACAAAAATTCGTAAAAGTTCTATAAAACAGATTTTGATTAATTGGCTTTCCTTCAAGTTTAAATAATTTATTACAGCTTTGCAACAGGCCATCATGTACATCTACAAATTGGAAAATTTCCTATCTGTATAAACTTCTTCTAAGATTGTTTGTATGGATACAGCACTATATGACTAAGAAATAATGAAAAATTAGTGTTCCTATTCCCAGTGCTGATTAATTTAATTGGCATAAAATAAAAGAACTTTTAAAATGTTCTTCTTTAGTCAATCAATTAACCGGATCTTCAAACATGATAAGAAATAATTTCCCCCTACAAAAAAGCAACAAGCTCTGATGAAACAAATTTGTTTTTGTCAGATCCCAGTACTATTCAATAATTTTAATGAAATTGGCTTTTCTCCTTCTTAGTCACTTGACAATAAACCAACTTCTTTTCATCCAGAAATGGAAGGCTAGTGTTGATTTCATCTTGTTTAGAATGAAATTGATCACTAATTTGTATAAAGTTGTATCCACTTTTATTAAATATTAATTAAAGATGTAGTAAATGTGCATTAGTAAAGTGGAAAACACAACATTAAAAGATGACTGAGGAAATCAGAGGCCTCCCAAGGGGAACATGTGTTTGTAGACCGACGCCTAATTGAGTTTCTTAACACAAAAGGATACCAAAACACAAGTGTATTGAAAAACTATTATCTTTCTATTTGTTGAGAGTCTTCACTTCATAAGGACGCTGATGCTATTAAGAAAATTAGATATCTTTGCGAAGAAAGGCTGGATACAAATTGAATGTGGCTTGTTATACGGTACTTTTTACAAATGAAAACTTATTGGCTCTTAAAAGCTGATGAAGCGATATCAGAATTGGATGAGTCCCAAATGGAATTAGCTTTGAGGTGGAGATAAAGACGAGACCGACTTATTCTTGAAGATATCAGTTCAATACCATTGGTTTCGACTTTTATTGGTCATAAAGCAAATAAGACATGTTTTTCTCTGTCTTTTACACCAAAATAAAGAGCAGAAAATTATATTAATGTTTACATGTGAATGTCTTTTAGTGTAAATACTTGTACACTTAAAAAAATGCAATATTTTTAGGCAATTATCATGTAATAAATTTAGAAAAAAACATTCCTTGGCCATAAAAAGTATATTGGGGTCAAGTCTTTTGTGTGTTTCAACTACTTCTCAGAGCTGATCATCTAATATAATTCTTCTGTGCCCATAATATCACTAAAAACAATTTTTGTTTCTTTTTTATTGTAGAACTATTGGTTGTGGAATTTATCTTGACTTGGGAGACTTATTTTGTTGAGGCTTGTGTTTATTTGAGAATATTTGTATAAAATAACAGATATAATAGACTCATTTTTCGTTCAAGCCATTTATTTATTGTTCTTTACCAATTAAGGTGTTAAACTGTATATCAATGTCTGATCTACAGCGAAATGTTCAATCTGTAATTGATTGTTTTGGATGGATGAATTTTCTTGTAAATCAGATCATCAGATTGCTAGAGTATTTGAAGAAACCATTATATACCAGCTAGTCTTAAATCTTGCCAGACATCTTTTTCCTAGAATGAGTCTAGTGTTAATTGCAAGTTTATGACATGAAACAAAGGAAATGATAATGACCTTTAAATTCTAGAAATTATATTCTTGTGACAAGGAAATGGCTTTGTGTGAAAATTGGGGTAGATTGGTTTCAGGATCAATTTATTAAATATGGCTCAATTTCCTTAAGTTCTCTAGAATGTTAATGTTTTCCATTCAAGATCAAAGTACTCAGTCTCCTCAAAGACATTATTAAGGCATGTTTTTTTTCTTAAAACACAAAATATTTCACTTTTGTATGATTTATTGAACCTTAAATTACCGATGGAAATAAATTTGCAGCTGTAATTGTACATGATTTCTGTCTTCCTAAAGTTTTTAGGGCATTGATTTGTTATAAGGCAATTAATTGTTGCCAATTTGGAGTAATTTCCCTGTTGACATACCCTTGAAAACATCATTAAAGAAAAACGGTTCATCTTACCATACAAAATGTACACTACATACAAAATCTGGCAAAATTGCAGTATCTTTAACATCTAAGATATATATATTATTTGTTAAAGATTTTTTTATTTCTACAATTTATGACTCAAATTATTGATATGTAAATTTTAGTATATAAAGTATTGTTGTCTTTGTGTATGTCTATGTGTTTGACACCTTAGATTAGAAAATAACCATAGGGCACGTGGAATAGGGTTTATGCATCTAAACTTTCAGCTATTTTTCAGCTATTTGTCAATTAAGGTTGTATTTGAGCACACCTTGCCTGATCCTTGACCAGAGTGTTAATTAATGTTTCATATTATTTGTTTATATGTAAAGACAATCTTGGTTATCATGGTTTCTATCCTTGATGTTACATGTATCAGTGACATGCCCTTATGGCCTAGCTGAATACACATCCTTTGTGTAATACTGTACCTTGACTTATTATTATCTGTAGAATTATCGTAAGTTGTAATCTATACCCTGGGTAGAAAGGAATCTCAAGTATCTGTTTTCTGATTTATGTATTCAAATATCTTATTAAGGGGCTACACAGGGGATTATGTTAAAATGGTACAGAAACTAAAATTTCTACTTTTCTCATAAGTCCAATCAGTTACATTTGGATGTGTAGTAGCTATACAATAAATGGTTGGAGAATGTAACTGGTGATGTTGAACTGTCAAGTTTAATGTTATACATTAAATTAAATAAAGTATATTTGGTGTCTTCAGACATTCTTTAAATGTAGCATTGACAATTTTTTTGAAGAAGTAAAACAATTGTACTTTTTTGTTGTAAGACAACAGTTTGTAATAAATAGTTAGTACATATTTTGAAAGGCTATATTCGTCTTATCTACAACATTCAACGCTATGAGAAATACCAATATATAAATACACTTATTCTTTATTTGTGAGACCACATTTTTATAATAAAACATAATATTAGGTAATGGTGTTTATATGATGTTTATAAGTTATTTTGCATTAAAAGACAATACATTTATTCTAATGAAGTAATGTTTAGTTTTTGTATCTGCATATGACACAATCACTATTTTGACAAATTCCAGTGTCTAGATTTTTATAAGTGAACTTGTTGAATATGTTATAACATTGCAAAAACTTTTAAATAGATTTTTTATCAAATTTATAAATAATTAAACTTTTATCTAAAATGAACTTAATTTGGTTTCAAGCCAAGAAAATGAGATATAAATGTATGACAAACACATGTTTATCTATAAGGATGTTGACTGATGTATGTACCCTGTATGTAGTACAAAGGGATTCACAGGAACGCTGAATACAATTCTACTTGTGGATTGATCTGTCGAAGATTATAAAAAATTGTAAAATTACTGAATAAGTCAAATCTTTCAAATCAAAAGAATATGTAGTAAATTTGTCAAAAATGAGGCAGCATCAATGATATCAAGGGCCAAAAACTCTAAATATTTATTTGCAGATCAAAATATCAGTATAAGGTTACCTAAATAAACTGGGCAATAACTAATTATAGAATCTGCCAATGTAGTTTCAAAATTCTTTTATTGATTTATTGCTTGTTAACATGTTCTCATCCCATAATATAGCTGGAATACTACACACTGGGCATTAGACAACAATTCAATTAATCAAAATAGAGAAAATATCATACTATATTATTGACAGTCAAGTTGTAGTGCTATAATTAAACAATTGTTCATCACATTGTGTATGTTGTTTGTGTTTGCTAACATTTTGCTTATGTTGGGCCCTAGGGGCCTGAGTTCTTATAATAAATCTTGAATTTGTATGAAATTTCCTTAACTATTTTTACACCTCCACATTGACACCAATGCACCTGCGTAAGGCCAAGCTGATGTTTTTCTACGTGAGGTATCCAAGCTCAGCAATATTGAAAGTATATTTCCCAGATGTAAAGTTCAACAAGAATAATACAGCTCAGCTAGTTAAATGGTTCAGCAACTTCAGGTAGGTCAACTTTACATGAAAGTTATTTTGCATTAATAAGAAACTTTATATAATAAACTAATAGTACTCAATGGGAATTTTAAATTTAGAAAGTCCAAGTTTCTCTTACCCCTTTATTGTAGTCTTTCTTTTTTTTCTTTTTATTTGTTATTCTTTAGCTGCCATTCACAAAAAAACATACTCTTACTACAAAATGGCTAATGTTTGATGATGTTGTCTCCTGGGTTACAATTAATTTTTAGGTTGCAAACAAGAGAAAATGCAGCAATTTTACAGACTGGATGTATTTTATTGTTTCATGACATGGTATACATTTCATAACTTTAAAATTCTTGTCATGTACTTTAGAAATTTCAGTGTCAGAAAGACTAGAAAACACAACAGTAATTAGCAAACCACAGATAAAACATGTAAAGTGTTAAGGGGAACACATCCTCCTTCTTATTGGATGGTACAAATAGTTGTTCATTTGTGTTAGCTGCTGTATTCTCATCAATATTTTCACTTCATATTCTTTGAAATATTCACATCAAACAAATTTCAAAATTTTTGTTATTGAATTATGTATTCCAAGACACAATAGATGAGCCATTAAGCTTTATTTTGTAATAGCTTTATGTTTGGCTTCCTGTTGTGAAATTGCAGTTTATTCTGGAATTTACAGAAAAAAGAAAAAGAAAATGGCCATTTCTCTGTCATTTGATAATTAAATTCAACAATTCAATTTTATATCTAGTGCATTGGTGAAGGATTTCAATTATTTTATTATTTTTCTTATTTCTATCTTGGGAGTTTGATTTTCTAAGGTTGTGAATAAAATGCATTATAAACCAGCATCAGACATTTGTAATTATGAAACAGAATTAAGTCTTGATTAAGATCAGGTAACACCAAATGTGTTTTCATTTTAAATACCAATAAGTATGCCAAATTTGATGTTCAATCTGTCAAGCAAATTGTCTTGAATTGCCACTTGCAGCTTTCATCTGAAGTAAATGGTCTTAAATTGCCACTTACACCTTTCAGAATATTTAAGATCATCTCTTGCTTTTAGTATTACTATAAAATATAAGTCGAAAGTGTTCAGGACAGAATCATATAAGTATTTCTTTAATACAAGGCAAAATATGCTTCAAATAATGTTTAAGGAAAAACTTCCTCACTCAAGACTCCTCTTGAGGAACACTTGTGTGTTGTTTCTTATTTGTATGTTTTCTTAAGTGTTAACAATAACAACAACCACCCACAATATATTCTCTTCATAAGGTTCCTTGACAGCTTAGCTTCTAACAAGTGTATGTTTTGGAGCTTTCTTTGTTTCAAACTCATCTCCCAATTTCCAGATAGGAAGGATGTCTTTTATCAATAGGAAAAGGACATTCAAGTAGTCCTTCACACTTGTAGAAATGAAGATAAAATAGACATCTTTATATAAGTACTGGAAAGGATCAGATAAATTTTGAGTAGGAGGTCAGTGTATTTATTATTAGAAATACTCTTATATTTTTCAAGTTTGGAGAAGATAGTTTTCTAGTTACTATATTTTTTGTGTATTTTTACAATTTTTATCATAAAAGATGTACAAAATCTGTACATAGAAATTTTTTTAACAAGATTATAATAATTTTTGATCAAAAGGTGGCCTTCTCTCTATATTATTATAATCACAGTTTACAAACTTGGTTTATTGCACTGTAAAAATGTATACTTCTACTTACAATTAACAGTAGGTGTGTAAAAATGGCTGTATACCAGAAGGACAGGCCAAATGGACAGAGAAGTCAGTTGGCCAAAAACTTAACATGATAAATAAAACCTAAATTCAATTATTTAAAATTTTTATACTTTTCATAGCTAATAGTTTCATAGTTAAAAAAAAAGGTCTGATTTTAAAAAAGGATGAAATAAATTTGTTTTATTTAAAGTATTATGTAACTATATATTTGAGATTTTAATCTTATTTTTTATCTCAATGTATCAATTTTGCCATTTTTTTTCTGTAAATTATTTTGTAAGAATTCTCACAGAATTAACATTATTTAGCAAAACTTGCAGGAAATATCACATGGAACATTGACAAATTTTACTGAAAGCAACATGAACTGCACATGTTGAATGTGGGAATGGAACAGTAAAGATTTTCTCTCCTTTGTCTTCATTGAGGAAATACTTCCCTATATGACATTTAAAATAAGCTTAAAAGGCCATCTGTATGGATATTACTTTTCTGGATTTAATATCTTATCAGCAATTACCAACGGTTTAGTTTTGTCATCATCATTTGCCTGTCACTTTCAGAACCTTTGAGAAAAAAATTATGATTGCTGTCGATGACAAAAGGGTGCTATCCTTCAAAATTAGATCATTATACTGTACGAAAAGGAGAAAATTGCTCGTTCTCACAAGAAATTATCAGGATTTGGAAGGATGAAAATTGCAAAGGAAATTTTATGCACAATTTATATATAATCTAGACCTATCATCAGAGACAATTTTGTAATTTATGTGTGTTGCTTGTAAATTGATGTCATTAAGAAAATAGTCGTCATAAAATTTCTCATAAAACCACAAACACAAATTTTTATAAGGTTTAATCATCTTGATCAGCCTTAGAAAATTTCTATACTGTAGGTTGTATGTCTCCATCTTCATCAATAACTGCAGTGAGTATATATGAACAGGCCTAAGGGACAATTCAGTCTGAGGGTTAGCCCCAAGTCTTGTATCCCTGTTACAGTTTATCTATTTATACATAAAATTAATGCAGACCATGTATTATAATTATATACTTGACTGTTTGAGTTTGGTGGGTCTTTAGTGGTAATTTGATTAATATTGAAACTTGTTTGTCTGGTATATATATATAGCGGATTTGGCCGAGGGGTCTAGACCGCTGGACATAGTGCAGGCGAATTGGTGCCACAGTGTCACAACGGTGTGAGTTCGAATCCCGCTGAGGGAAAGCAAAAATTTGACAGTGTTAAAAATCTGCTTAATTTGTAGACGTATATATAATATATATATATATTTTAATTGCATACTCTTATCATTGGTTGATCAAGTTTCAGAAATTACATAATATCTTATGGACAAAAATCATGGACTTTCCACTTGTATGGAATGGTTTTTTTAAATGAAATATGTAAAAAGAAGAGGCATGATCTATTTTAATTTTATTTGGTGAATCTGAGATTTAATCAATGCATTAGTAAATGATAAAAAGATTCTTATTTTCTTTTTTTTTATTGCAGCTCTGTTTTTTAACTTATTGTTGAGATAAACAGAATAATTTTTAAAATAAAAATTTAATATTGTTGAATATATAAAACATACAGTGCACTGTCATTCATGAATAAAATGTGTGGTTTGGTGAATGTTTTCTGCTGTATGTTCTTATTTGGATGGCTAACGTTTGAGGGTAATTATCCTTCTAATTAGGAGTGGAAAGTTAATAACCATACTGAATGGCACAAACATTGATTATTTCAGCATTGATCCAAATAAGAATATTTTTATATAATTAATTTCAACAGGTGCAAAGCAAAGAATTGGAATTATTAATAGTCTCTTTCCTTTATCCATTGTTATGATGGACACGAGAAAGTACCTAGACATATGGATTATAGAGATAACAAATAGCTTCTTTTCCATTTATTGTGTAAAAATTCATCAAAAATGGCAAATGTGAGAAAGATTTATTGCACACAGAGAGGGAATGAGCATTAATTACATCAAACTAGGGTTATAAATGGTTGAGTCATTTCTAAACATGAGAATTGTAGTACATATGTTTTATTTTTAACATTAAAAAAGGCATCATAATGACCTGTACAGTAACAAATAAATATTTATATTGATTTTTCTTTTATAATTTTATTTAATTTTAATAATATTAATATTTTAAAATATAGCTGTGCAAAGTAATTAAGTGCATATTATTATATCTCTGTTAATGCTTTAGTTTACAAACAACAAATCACTTTTGTTTCTCTAGTTATGTTGATGATTTATTTCATGTTATTTGTCCATTTCAAAACCTAGAATTTACTCTTTATCACATTAAAAAAACACTAAGTCCATAATAAAGCATTAATGAGAGTTGTTCACATTTTATACAGTAATCATCAGTTATCTGTTTATAACGAAGTCATCACTTAAGAAAACCACTGACGAACAAGAAAATTACATATTGCTTGACATGCACTAATCACTATAGAAATCTTTATTGAAAGATAATGTGGACCGATGTCGCTTGGTTCCTGTCTTCTGTCAGACTTTGTGACGGCTTTACACGAACAGCAATCCCCATTTGTCCTCCTGTTATTAGATTATCAGGAGATTGAAAGAGGTGTTTAAATGTTTTTCTTTTCTCAATTGATCTTAATAGATAGTTCCATTTCCTAGTTCTCCGCCCAAGAGGATGTCATATCTTTGTACCATCTAATTATGTGGTGCTGAAATAATAAATCAAGACATTTTATATTAAATAGGAGCTTCCCATTTATGGTCAAATCCCAGTCTGTTTATATTGATTGACTTCGATAGTTTCTATACTTTCAAGAAATCACGTTTGATGTATAGAATTAATATCAGACATAGATAATTGATTTTATTCTTATTGGAAGAATTTTGAAAACATGGAATATAATTTAATAGAAATAGTTTTTTATACAAAAGTATGTAAAGTGATTCCTTTTATAAAATTCTTTTAATATTAATCTTTTTTTCGCAAAAGTCATAAAACCTCGTTTAAACTTTATTAATTCAATATATTTGTTTGTAAAGAGATATCATAAATTGGATTAATTTTGTTGCAAATGTATTTAAATAAAAATCTATGAATTCTTATCCAGACATCAAATATTGACATTTCTGGTGAATTCTTATATAAATTGGCAAAGATTGAAATAGATATCTTCTGACACTCTTGCAGAAACATGGTAATAATTCCTTGTGTCAATAGCAGCAAGTTGATACAATGTTAATATAATGACACAGGGATTATGTCTCAAGTCCCTTTCTGTAGAAAATTAGCAGGATCACTATAGTAAGAGACTATAACAGGAGAATTTAATCTTCTCCAAGATTGACTTATACCTGGCAAAAATCTTAATTAACCTCTGATATCTTTGAGGTTATTGATCAGAAATTAGTCAGGTATTTGTCAGTTCCTTCCCAGCATACAACAAAATAATGGTAATTATAGAATAAATACTTTACTAAATCCTGGTTGTTAAGAGCTTTTACTTGATCGGTGGGGCTTATCGTTTCGCCACAATTTTCTGTTATTAAATGTGTTCTGATCCTGAATTACATTGTTTCTGTATCAAAGAATTACATGCTGCAATCAAAACTTCTTTTTATTGAAATATACAACAAAAAAATGTTTAGATCATTTAAAAATGCTGTCAAGTACATCAAACAGATTATATTGACTTGGTAAATGTTTTTTTCTCCAAATAACAACAAATATTGTGTCTAGACCAGAAGTTTGTCCTTGAGTTTTTGTGTTTGTTAGCAGTTTGTCTTATTAGTTGTCAAAATCACTGGATATACAATATTTTCTGTACAAAGTTATCAAAGACACATTGTTTTTCTTTTTCTTTCAGAGAATTTTACTACATTCAGATGGAAAAGTATGCCAGACAGGCCATAGCAGAAGGCGTTAAACACCCAGAAGATCTGGTTGTCACCACTGATTCAGAGTTATACAGAATCTTGAATCTACATTATAATAGAAACAATCAGATTGAGGTAAGCATGAGCAATGAATATCACAACAATGGTTGAAATGAAAACTTATCATACAAGGATATGTGGCAGTTTATAGAGAAATAAGGGTATAATGAATGCTGTTATGATGTAGCAGTATGTGACTGGAACCATCTGAGAGTCAGTGTTGCATGATGTCAAGCATATGAGGGTTTGTTTGCCCCTGAGGCAGTTGAACAAATCCAAAGTGCTATTCCTATATAGTCCTATATAACTGTAGCATGTTACTGCAAAATGCTTATACTTAGAAATGTAATATGAGACCAAAGCACTGTAAGCATAACAAGAATTTACATAAAATTATAAGAAATATCTTTTATTGTATCGTCCCAGACTCCCTGCATAGACTTGAAAAGCAGCAATTGAGAACTTATCTAGAGAAAAATTAACCATTTTTTGTGAAATTCATAGAAAGAAAAACTTACAAGATAAATTAAGGTGTGTCAACATCTATCATTCTGTTGCACATTTTGATTTTTGCCCAAATATTGCTATTGAACCTTGTTAGGGTTAATAAAAAAATAGTTTTCATAAATTGGTAAACTGAAGACAATTTTGAGTTTGTGACATAATTCATACAAAATAGCTGGTTTGAGATGTAAACAGGATATTATTAGTGATGTTTAGACCATATAACCATAAAATTTAATGCAAGACTGTTTATATTGAGTTAACTATATCCTTTGACAACAAATATAGTAAATTTATTTAATTATTTATTATTAAAGCACAGAGTAGTTTGAATTTCATGACCCTCTTATAAAAGGATATTTATCTGTTTTTTGTATAGACTTTCACAATACACTAGAACACAGAAATAAAGTCAATCATTATTAGTTATTCTGTCATCTGTCTCATAATGGTTGGCAAGTCATAATTTATTGTTTAGGACAACCATGCATTCTAACTCAATTAATTTGTATTTTCACTTGGTTCTTATTAATTTTTTTCTAGTTCTCTTTACATTACCAGTTCTTTCAAATGGCATAAAATGTCTCATTCATAATTGATATGGAAAAATCCCTAGATACCTACTTTTGGAGTCAGTAAAGTCGAATGAAGACATTTCATATTGTTCATGGGACTCTTTCAATATCTGAATTATTGCAAAGACATACAATTAACTAATGTATGTTTACTTCAAGTTTATTAATATCGCTATCTATGTTCTTTCGGGAATAAGTTTTCAATCTACTTGAAAGAGGAAATGCGGCGGAATATTTGTGATGATTGTATAGGGTGCATCTTCTTTGACGATACATTAATTTTCCTCATTTCTAGTTCCCTAAGGGTCTGTGATGATCGACTACAATGGTGTTACTCCAGATGAGAAAACATGATATTTCTCAGACAATAGGCACAAAAAGATTTTCATGTTGTGATACGTAACCATAAATCTCTTAATTCAAAAGAAAGTTGATGTTTAATCAAATTTTTTATGAAGACTGGTCTGATCCATGTTATCAATCCTCTGTGACAAGTCAGTGTTACTGAGAGCTATTTCACAGCTCTGACATTTCTATGCATGGTTATCACGACAAAAAAAGACTATATTATACCTCGGAGCATTTTGTACACTGTTATTGGGACCCTAAATGTCAGATAAAGTTCAGCAATCAGATTCCTTAGTATAAAAAACAACTTGAATTCCCAGAAAGCTGAAAAAATGAACAGTTGAATCATTATACAAATATAGGATATGGTCGAATAATATCTGATAACTTTTATCATGCCTTCTAAGGGGGAGATAACACTCCGACATGGGCACATTTTTATTTAATAAAAATATGTCAGAATCAGGCAAAATTATTTTAAAACTAATTTTATACACAGATATCCAAATATTTAACTAAAAAAATTGAGATACTCAACATCAATGGAAAAAGCTGTTTTTTGTTTATGACCAAAAAATAAAATCAATACTATTACCAATTATTTTTGTATGTCAGTCTTATTGTTTACATTGTATATCATATTTATCTCTGATAATTTAAACAATAAATAAGATGCAATATTCAATATTACTACTGATCCTGAACACCTGTGCAGAAATATAAATTAACAAGATAAAAGATGATATTACAATTCTTTTCAAATTTTAAGATATCAATAAATTGCACATGTCTGTCCTTTTCAAGCAGGAAAAGATGTTCTTTGTAAAAAAATATTTTATCAATATGTATTCTTTGTATGATATTAAGCACAAATGTAATTTAAAGATTTAGGGACATTGTCTTCCGTTACAAATTGATCTCAGTGTATCGAATTTACTCTTATGTGTAACATGTGTCTTTTGGAAAAAGAAAAAAATTTTTAACAAAATTCATCAATTGTTGATTAAATTTTTTTTTAGGGATGGTGTAATGCCTGCAAATTTGTTTTTTCATTAATAGCAGATAAGATCGATTTAATGAGTTATTTCCTTTAAAATTGTAAAAGTCCCAGAAGATATTTGTCATGTAGTGAAAAAAATTTTTTAATGAATTTATATCTATGAAATTGACATATACTGTGCAAATAGTTGATTGCTAATATCTTTTTACTTTACATTTAAGCAATTTATTAAGAATGTATTTCCTTATATTAACCAAGCAAGATCACCCATTTAAAAATTCCTACAATCTTTCAAGTTAAAAACTTGTACACAATTAAAATTGTTATAGAGCTATTTTTATGAATTAAATAAATGCATTCATGCAAATAAACTGCCACACTTCTAAAATTTATGACATTTTTAAAGTTCAATTTTTGAAGGATAAATTTAAGTTGCAATGTACTTAGCTAATAAATTCACTGTGCAAGAGACACATTAAATTTTATTTTACATAATTATGAGTGTTGTTGATAGTGTTATATTTAGTTACAACCTGGCCTTTATTACATCATGGTACAATCATTATCATCTGTTAGCCCATGAAATTGACATGATTATTTCTACAACCTGTTATATCAGTTGTCCCTCTCTAGCATGTTCTAAATGTATTCAATAGTCATTTGCTGTCATGTCCTGTACTGACTGCCATCTTACAGAACAACAGCAAAGAAAACTGATTCTGCATGTTACAAGGAAAAGTCGTTAAATCTGTGAAAAAGATTAGGTGTAATTTATTTGTGCTTTTCGAAGCATCTGAAGATTATTATCTCCCATTTCCTATTACAGAGGTTAAAAAATCTTATTCTTTTTGACTGGTCTTTCATATTCTATCTAATAAGTTTGCAAGATATATCATTTTTCTATTTGGAAGGTCAAGTTTATTGCTTATCTATCAAGAAGCAATTTTCCCTTCCATTACTGGTTGTGACAATCTTCATCTTTATTCAAGTCGTTATTGAGCTTCACCTATCACATCGTTTGAAATTTGCATTCCTTGTGTTGTAAGAGTTGATATCCCATAATCCCCGGCAATATCCTTACATTTTGACAAGGAACCTACCGCATTAAGTTGTCAGAGCTCCACCATTTCTGTTCTTCCCTTTAAATCCATGTCATTTTCAACAAGAAACTTTGAGTAATAGCAAGATTAGTTATGAATAAGTAATTGAGTATATTTTGGGAGACGTTTCAGCTGCATTGAATCTCTTGTTTATTTTGTAAATAATAGTACATTTCTTTGCATAAAACATGCTTATTTTAGTCCAATATTCCAGTTGCTGTCATTAAGTTCAGACAGGAAGTTATACCTTTACTTGCAAATTGTTCTGCAGTTTAAGATTGATATGGAGATTTAAGACATCTTATAATGCCACCCACTTTTAGCCCCTGTCACATTTTAAGCTTACAATTCAAGACATCACTGAATGAGTTAAAACTGTGAGGATTTGTTGAACAAGAAAAGCCAAAGATATGTCATGGGTTTAACTTACATGTCAGCCATTCTCTTTAATTTGGCATGCAAATGCTAACACAAGTCATATTCTTATTTTATTTTGTTACCAGTGTCATTAAAATCTTTGTCATTTTTCATGTAATTAACATCACAACTGCCGATCTTAAGTTGTAATTAAGGCTTAGAATTTCTAAGAAAATGATGAATTAGGATTTTTGTTTTTCCATCATTTTTCAACATTGTTATCAGGCAATCTCGACAGTCTGGAGGTTGTATTCATGAGAGATTAAGACTTAGGGTTGAAATTGAAGTATAGATCAATTTTACTATGTCAAAGAGCAAGGAAAAGTTTAATTAAACATTTACTCATAAAGATGATGTACTGTCACTGTGAGTCTACACTCACCAAATAACATAAACATTATTTAAAATAGCAGATGTTCTTAATCTTATGCTTTCAAGCACATTTTAAAATCTTACTCATAAATTTAGAGATTTTATCTGGTTAAAAGGTATTGGGAGAAATGTACAAGGATTATCACTATGAAATTTAAAGGATATCAAAGCTCATTTACAAGTATATGACTTCAAAGATTTTACCAGAATTTTTTCAACTTTTACATTTGCTTTTTTAAAGGTTGTTTTTTTTCTGGCATATGAAGATGAAATGATACATATATTTAAGTCATGGTTTAAAAGATTTATATACATTTTCATATTTACAGAAATGTAAAGATTCCAATTTTAAAAGAAATGTTCATTTCAATACAAACTAGCATAAGGTTTTCCATATTGCTCTGAAGAAAACATTTCCTTGTTCCATTATGTTTCAAAGTTAAATAATAGCTGTATTGGTTAATGTTGTTTGCAGAATGGAGAAGGGAGATAACTTACTTTTTACTTTTAACATTCTTTTAGGTACCTGACAATTTTAGAATAGTTGTGCAAGCTACATACAGAGAATTTTTCAAAGCCGTAGTGGCCAACAAAGATGCTGAACCATCATGGAAAAAAGCCATTTACAAAGTTATAGCCCGCATGGATGATGCTCTCCCTGAGTATTTTAAATCACCAAACTGGATGGATCAGCTGGGAGACATGTGATTGTTGTACTGAGATGTTTTGGTGGAGGTCAAAACGAGTCAGAAATTCATTGTAAAGGTCATGGAAAATCACTTTCATGGTTTGAAAGATGAAAATCTAAGGGAAAGAAATTATTTTTTTCCATTGATACCAGGGCAATGAGATTTTAATAACCTATGATTAAATATAGATTTTAGTAGACATATATTAAACTCAGTTTATCATCAGGATGGAACTAGAGGTTCAATTATTTCAAATACTAATTAATATAGTATTTTTGTTACAAAGAACATGTATGAAATGAAAGGTCATATTGATAGTGCATGTAGATATTGTGTCCAGAAATTGTCTGGTCAATGATAAAAGGAATATGACAAAAGTTTGATAACCTCAAGGAGGTTGGTTGTGTTCATTAAATAGTTGGTTAATTTTGTTCAGGTGCAATTATTTATTTTATTTTGATTTGTTGTTTTACATGTCTGCCAGCTGTACTAATTAAAACATCTTGTTAATTTGTTTTTCTTTGTTGAGATTAGCTATCATTTGTATTCTGTTGTTCCATTTACACCTGCACATAATTTTTAATTATTTTAAAACATGATTTTGCATAATTTAACTGTCATTGCTAGTTATATGAGCAATATTTTGTTCTTTTTTGTACATTAATTTTGGGGTTAAAATGAAATGAAACAATTATTTGTTTGGGAATTATTGTTTTTATTTGATGTACCCCAGAACAAAAACTCACTTTTTAAGTCCAACAAGTATCTGTACCTCATGTCTACCATTATTTATACCTTCCCTTCATGGACATTGTTTGAAGGGAAAAAATCATTCCATTCATGATATTTCTTAAGATGCTCAAATGTGAAATCTAGTCATAGTTTACATTACTTTTTTGTTGATTTTTGTTTTATTGAAATTCCAAGACTAACTACCATGCTTAAACCAGTATTTTTTACGTAATCAATTTTACCTTGTGTTTTTATTTATTGTTCAATGCTTGTAAAAAGTTATATAATACATGATAAATTTATAGACATGGACATAACTACGTATACCATGAGCACCATATTTAGATTGTAACAGAATTAAAATAAAAGACAATTTCTACAAATTTGCAGTTTTTCATTGAATTACTACACATTTAAAAAAAAACGTGTTCAAATGTTTCCTGAACTTGTTGACATATTTGAATTTCTATGAAATAAGTGCTAATTCATACAATCAAACAAACAATATCTTCATCAAAAGTGTAACTAGTTTATCCATGCAAGGTGTTTGACATTTGTATACGTTTACTTCTTTCACCGTTGGAGATCTATGCAAACACTGACATGAAAGATTAACTATCTATTTAAAATTAATTACCAGGAAATTATTGCATGTTTCTTTACTAGACCTCCCTGTGAGTACATATACTTATCCAATTATAACACATGAGGTGGTGCCACATACCCAGTCACATGACCTGTAAACAATACTTAGGTGCTGCCACCTGTTGCAGGTGATTATTTTAACTTTTTGTATAGCGTGACAAGTTAATGTAGGTCCAAAAAATTGACATATTGTTTCAGATGGGTGACATCTTGTGGCTGACAGTTTTTCTTTCTTTATTGTCAAGATTACAATTTCTGTCAATAATTCGCCATTTAAAATTTATTAATTGGTTGATTTGAATGTGTCTTTTTATTGATACTATATTTAGTAAAAAGTAATAAGATATAATTATGGACTAAATTGAAATATGATATTCATTTTGGCAGATGTACACTTTATTTACAGTAGTCCTAGTTCATATACATAACACAACAAATACATTTATTAAAATGTCCTTGTCAAGATTTGTGACTACAGACTGTCATTTGCTGATTTTACAAAATATGACTTTCCAGTTTTTAATATACTGACATTTTATGAAGTCTTTAGTCAATGCTTCAATTTAGAAGTTTTTCATATTTTAATATTTTGATGTTAAATGTGTGTGCAATATAACAGTATGTTGAATTTTTCACCCAAGTCTCGATTATGTGCAATATAAAGTTCATATAGGTGGTAGTTGGTCATTTAAAAAAAAAATATTAGTCTCATATTGTAGTGTTTCAGTATAATATTTTTGAAAAAAAAAATATAATAAAAGCAAAAATCAGATTATTACAAACAAATGTTATTTTAACAGTGTGTTTATGATACTTGTTCCCTTCCACACTGAACATTCCTTAAGTGTATAAAATTCCACCCTTTTTTTTGTATTCAGAATAAAATATATTAATTATAAGGACTAATAGTATTTACTTACTTGGTTTGTTATTTATGTACTTTGTTTTGTCATTGTATATTGGCAAAGTTGGACATTAAAACCAAAAATTAAAAAAAAAAACCTTTTAGTTTTAAGGAGTCAACATTGTTCATAAAGCAAATAAGAGGGTTTTTTTTAAATAGTCTTTTTGATATTTTCATTAAACTGATCTATCAGGATTGTATTGATATTAAGGCTAGATTTTGTGTACATACAGTATATTTGTTATATAGGTTCGTCCTTGAAAACCAATCCATGGAATATGTGAAAGTAATTTTGTCACATTTCCACTTTTATTAATATTATAAATTGTTATATATTATATATTGACATATTTTTCCATTTCTGTATACAATTCTTTAGCATAGAATAAAATTATATGAAATGAGAATGATGTATTATCATATATATCAAGGAGAATCACAAGAAACACGAAAAATACAAAAATCCATGCAAAGGAAAAATTTAAGCAAATAGTCATAAATGTTTATAATGACAACACATATGTATAAAGAAGAAACATCCAAATGGAATACATCCATAGGCAAGTTATATATTTTTTCACAGAGTTCTACCAATATTACTAATAGACTCCAAAGACCATTTGTATATACAAAAAAGGAAACATTCTGCTATAAGGGATTCCCAACAGACTACCAAGACCATTCGTAAATAATGAAGAAAGATTCTGCTATAAAGGTTCCAAATAGACTCATAAGACCATGTGTATATAGAGTTTTACCTCCTTTCCTGCAAATACAACTTATTAGCCGATTATGCATAGATAAGTAACAATTCGCTGGGACTAAATTAGACATTGGTACCCCCTGTACAACCATTGTAAGCTACATGTAAACGAAGGAACAGGAAGTCAAGAACTAAGCATTGAAATCTACACAGACAAGACCATACCTTACAGCACTATATATTTAATCATATGTTTACAGATGTGTAAAGAATCCCAGGAGACGCAACCTATCCCGAATAAGACGCTTCAAAACCAATAGAATCATTCAAAATTGAAGTTTTTGATTTAAAATACAAATGTCACTGTTAGATGAATCGATACAGAATTTGTAAAAATGCAACATTGGTGTATTCGTTTAATGTAACTATTAATGAAATCATTAAGATATCAATTTGTCAAGTGTAACAGTATTCGTCGAATTCGTACTCTTGACGTATTAATAAAATGTAATCAACGATGTAATCGTCCAATTGTATTTATTGGCATACAAGTGATTACATTATTCCTTACATACGATATAATATACATGTACAGGATTACATACGTATTGGTCAAATGGTAATCAATAGAGTATTCTCTAACTATAGAATGTCGGTTTTCAATACCGGTAAGGGTAGAAGTAAGCACAGCACATTTCCCCTCGGATATACTAGTATTTTTTTATTATTTTAAATGTTTACAGATAAATATATACTATTAATCAGCCAATCTTATAATCAGTTGAATGTCAACGTATTTCGTGAATTTACTAAAAAAACTTAAACAAAAATGATTTAGACGAAATAAGAAACAATGAAAAAGGAAAGTCCATGATTAATTTAAGTCATACGTGCCAATTATCGAGGAACTGTCCATTCACTTAACCATTGCTATACAGTCTGGCGTGCCAATCATCGAGGTACTGTCCAGTCACTGAACCATTTGCTGTACGGAGACTTACTAATCAAACCGGTACTGCCCTAGTGCCAATCATTCAGTCACTACCCTGCCACCGAACCTCTGCTAAAAGTCAGGGGTGCCGATAATCCAGGTACTACCCGCAATACCCTGCCACCGAAACATTGCTGTACAGAGACATCATGATCAAACCGATACGCCACGGAACCTCTGCGATACCGTTAGGGGTGCCAACCACCGAGGCATTACCCTGCCACTGAACTAATGCTGTACAGAGACGTACTGATCAAACCGATACGTCACTGAACCTCTGCGATACCGTAAGGAGTGCTAATCACCAAGGCATTACCCTGCCACTGAACCATTGCTGTACAGAGATGTACTGATCAAACTGATACGTCACTGAACCTCTGCGATACCGTTAGGGGTGTTAATCGCCGAGGCATTACCCTGCCACTGAACCATTGCTGTACAGAGATGTACTGATCAAACCGGTGCTGCTCCACTTAAAAACATGTTGAAAACATCGTAAACTTTCAAACAACAATTGAACAAACTAGTACAACCCGGCAACTGAACTCTAAGAAACATTCAACGGTACCCATTAAAAATAATAACCCACCTCTGAACCTGCAAAAAAGCGAGGGTACGATTATTTCTTCTTACTCTGCTATACAGGCATCATAAAATTTATCACATACATATACTTAGGTTGTAATGCCACGGTGCGATTTCGAATCCCGCTCAAGATACCGAAAACTGTTGGTATTTAAATATGTTGAGATTACATATTTGGTAATAACACTGTATTTCTGATGTTTCCGAATGCTGATTAGATAAACTATACTTCGAACGGTGCGATATGTGCATATGTGCATAAGTTATTAAACGAATGGATGTTCAACGGCCTAATGAATTTCAGAATTTCGGAAACATGTAACTATATAATTTCAAAGGAATGCCATGACTGCAACAAGTGGCAAACAATTAATATTTCATAATAATTAAAGATTCATTTACATTACATGCATAATTACATATTATTCGAAAGTGAAAAATATGCAGATTTGATTGGCTTTAGGTGAACTATAGACATTTTCTGTAATATTTAGATTTGGATCTTATCATCGGTATGTTATATTATCATTTGTACCCCGTTCTAAAGAGTGGTAGAATGTTTCACAATGTACAAATCACCTGTCTTATTAACGCAACAACAGCCGGGTAACACCTGACCTATTGTGTGGAAGGTCATCTTATTAGCCTACAACCGGGTTCTAAACAGCTTTTTTTTATTATTCGTTTAAGACTTAATGTCTACTTATAATATTGAGCTGTTTTAGATAAGAATTTATTGTAAGACAAGCAGTAATATTACACTCAAGAGTGTAGAAAATATTGAATAAAAACCGGTGATATTAACCCCAAGAGTATCGTTACAGTAAACCTTTATTATTATTATTAATTCTGTTTAAATATAACATACGAAATTAATACATTGAACTATAAACATCTGAATTGTAACAACAAAGACATTTCGACATAATGCTTATAAAGATACTTATGGTTGTGAGCAAGACGTTTATTTTAAAAAGGTTTTAAGGACATGTCACCTTGAACTGATTCTACGTATAGTACAGCGTCGATGATAACTATCAAAGCAGTGAAGTGAATGGTTCTCACATAAATTACTTATGATCCAAATGAAAAATCAATTTCATGTATAAAAAAGATATTCAGTATTGAATTTTCTTAATGGCCATACATATTCTTTCAGAATTTATCAAAACATTAAGATCTTACAAAACAATATATGTTTTATGAGAGTTAGTCAAATTTCATCATTTGCTAAACGACCATTAATTTGAATTAGATCGCCATCTTTTTTCAGTGTATTATTTGATAAGAGTGGGTGGGAAAAGCATGAGGTGTTATGATTCCTAATTAAAGGTGACCTGACTTGAGATGATATTATCTTCGATTTGTTCATTATTCTATCTCAGTAAATACTAATTAAATTGAAGTAGATTTCGATATTACCAAAGAGCATTTACTATCTTTTGGTGAAAAGGGAAATAATCTACAAAAATGGTTTTTGTAGCTTTCTTAAAAAATAATACGATAATAAAAACACTTTTTTTTACTATTATGGCAGTAGGAATTATTTTGTTTTAATTAAATAAATACGACTTCCTGTGTAAACAGGTTTTTTGTATAAACTGATAACACCCGACTGGATGTGCAATCTTGAAATATGCGAAAATTTGAGTTTGAATTTATATGTTTATTAAGTACAGATTAGGTAGTTTTAAAAGGAAGTGGTCCATTAATCCGTGTAGATCCTATACCTATGTTGGAAAATTAGTCAAGATATTTAGCACAGAGAGAGCCGAACTTGTATACACCTTCTAATTATCATTTTTATTCATTTTATAAAGGTAGAGATACATTTAGTATAAACCACCATTAATACAACACCACTGCAAAGTGTAAGAAGACTTCAACCTTGATTTTATATTGAAAAAGGCATTGATTTTATTGAGGAAATTTGTGTATTTTGCTAAAACGCATTAAAATGTATTTAAACATGTAAAAGAAAATCATAAAATTTGTACAATCATTTTGCAGTGGTGTATGCAAGAAAGATTGCAGTTGTGCGTGTATTGTTCGCTCTGTTTGGTTCCAAAATAGCATGTCAAACTAATATTAAAATATCGAATATTTTCTTTTTGACAACCGTATGTTAAATATTTGTCTTTTAAAATATTTTATTATTCTTATTAAACATTTCTATATTATTTCTATCTGACTTCCTTTCGCCGTGTACAGGTCTTGACACGCTATAGTGTTAAAGGTTTCTTTTTTTCGCATAATAATTGTTAACGGTGTTTGTTAAAATGGCCACGTGGCTCTTGTCAGCACTTGTATTCATATTTACGTCTCATTATAATCTCACCTGTAGCAAGGGACATTATCACGTCTTTTGTCCGAATGAAAATTAAATTGTCCAGATTTTAAGACCTTGTGGCGGTACTTACAGTGGAAAGGCGATAGTAATCAAATGATTAATGTCTCAGTGGGGTTCTATTGAGGTTCAAAAAACAAACGCGTGGACGTTTTGTATTTCCAAGTTTTATAATGTATTAAGATAATTTATGCCGAAAATTTTACTTCATGAATACAAAATGTACACTAAATATAAGGAAAACTGAAAGCTACTTAAAAGTTTTCATATTCATGAGCACCCTTTTATTTTTGTTTAAATATATGACCGGGGCATTTAATCATATTTCGGCAAGATGGTTGTAAAATGTGATGGATTTTATCTGTTAAATTGTTTACCGCTTCACGCCACACGAAATCACCTTAAATCAAAATTTCGTCAAAACTCGGTCGGAGATATCATTTCTTCACGCTTTCGTGTTGAAAAAATTTGAAGTGGGCATTTAGATAATGTTAACATCTGCCTTGGGTAAACGTATTGTGATTTCAGATTTTGAATTGATTGTCAAATAAATACAATACGATGACAAGAAAAAAGAATGAATAAAAAAAATAATGATATTGGTTATTAAGTTTTTCAGGATTTATCTAAATACGGACTGATGAACTTCTTCTCTCATCAAAAGACGCCCGTTTTCCAGAGAACGATATTTACACAAGAGCTTAAAAATAAAATAATGATGTCTAATCCCATTTAGCTTGTTTTCTTATGAGAAAGGTTTTGTTCTTTAGAAGTGTATAGTAAACACTGTTTTTCTGTGTGTTATTGACAGAGGTAGTACATCATGACTTGATGGTAGGGGCAGTCGTTACATTACAAATAATGATTAACTGATGATGTTGGCGATCTTGACTCTTGTTGTCAAAGACCTCATTTAAATATAACTACTCGACATTATTATCAACCAAACGTGTATCATATTAGAACAGTAGTTTCTTAGGCAAATCTTCCCAATTATTATTTTTTTGTATTGTAAGAATAATTGATGAATGCCCACAAGAGCCAGTCGAAAAAATGTGATCATAATTTCGGCATCAAGTGTTCAGTTCAAAGAAATACAGTGTATGACCGATACGACTTCGTTTAAAGTCGAATCCGTTTCTAGAGACAAAAACTTTTCAGGATATTTAAATCAGTAACTCGGTTCTCTATCCCTGCATCAATATATACAAGGTACATTTAACAAGATGGATTCTTAGTTCTATTTTTGTGACGGACGACAGTGTATATAAAGAAAGCATGCAACATTAACAAAGATTTGTTTTGAATATTATGGCAGCTAACCCTGAGCTGGAGGGGAACTCTTGTCTAATTTTTGTATCCTGGCCTAAAATTAGTCCCTAAATAACCTCACAACGTGCAAAATGTTCGTAATTATAGTCCTTGGGTGAAAATTTAACAACATTTGTCATCACGTTCTAAAAGTTTTACCATATATCTTCAACACTAACATAAGGAGAGCTCCAAATTTAAATTTCAGGTTTATGCCTCATAACTACTTGGGGATTAGAACATCTCCCCAACATGAATTTAGTAATAAAAAAATTATAAAGCCTTGCAGAGACGGCTTGAGGTAGTTCACCTGTCTCAATCCGTCTCTGCAAGGCTTTATAATTTTTGATTACTGATCTTCATAAATGAAAAAAAACCTCGTTGTATGCATGATAAACCTGTTCTATCGTTTGTTATACCGTTTCTGCATTAAACCCAGAACTTGCTGACATCAACCATCTCATCGATACACTTACATTTTTTATTATATAAAATTATTGTATATTTTAGTTAAATTTTATCATGACAGTTTTAAAAGTTACTTTAAACATATTTTATTGTCATAAACAATACACAAATGGATGAGACACACGTTTTCACAACTTATGAAGTCTTCTTCATGTCCACAAAAGTTACAACTGCAGTGACGCTAAGAACTGTCACTCACGTTCCTTATCGAGTCTCTTGCGCTTCGTCTGAAAAAAAAAATGGGAAAATTATTTTTAAAAATACTGATTGAAATATCTGCGTTTACTTAAAATTGATTGGACACTGAAGTCTGTTTCATTATATTTTCTGCAATCAACCATAAATAACTGCTCCCTTGAAAGTTTTGTGACTGCTGAAGAAAACAATAATCTGATTTATCTCAAGTTTACGGTTCCGGGACAAAAAATACATGAAAGAAAAAGGTGAGTTAAAATGTGGAACAAATAAAGATTAACGTAAAATTACGGTTGTTTAATAAAAATGCTTTATGGTTTCTCAACACGAAATTACCTTATTTTCTTTAATTTTGAAGACAAAATCAGAAAATTGATAACATTTTCCATTAAAAATGACAGTCCACAAACAATACGTGCGTATGAATTATATTAAGCGCAACTTGATTTTTTTCTCTTAAAGAAAAGAAAACGTGGCTTGCAATAAAGTGCTGATTATTTGAATCTTCAATTTAACCGAAGCTTGCTTTGTCTGACAGAATCAACAAGATTATGCAATTGTGAATAAAGCAATTACCAAGGTAAATTGATTCCGTTTTACTGTTTAAAGAAAAGCAGGTAATCTGATTTTTTTTATCAATAATTTCTAATTATGAATCTTTTCTTGAACTTGAACAAACATCTTGGAAAACGATCGCGTTCGTAATAAGAGCATGTTCAAATTAAAACTTTAATTATTTTCTCTATCCGCCTTGAGACCTCAAGTCTCAATTTGCTAATTGAACTAATTTTCATCAAATATTTGAAGTGAACTATATTTTTTATCATAATTTCCCTAGAAAGGAGGAACTCTTCTCTTGGTACGGAAACATCACAAATGATGAATAACTTTTTTCAATTCAAAGCATTATTTCAAAACGCATACAAAACATTGTCATGACATGCCGAAAACTTGGTTTCCTTTAATCATTTCCCTATTAAATTGTCCTTGCAGAGTTTTGACATTCACAAATTTCTGTATTAATTGATGCGTTTCCACCAAACCCAAAATGTCACACCTGTGGAAAAAGTACATAATGTTGACAAAATGGATCTATAAGAAAACTAGAATAACGACATGTTTTGAAAATTTACTGTTTCTATTAAAAGTTAATACCCCACCGTTTATATTTTATGTTGATTCAATTTTTAGATAAGAGGGTAGAGGGGGGTGTTAGGTAAACAAAACCCATGTAATTTCGTGTCCTTAAACGTAAACGTACATGGCACGTAATTCTGGAGATGGTAAAGACAAACGTTCTTGTATTTGCTGTTGCTTATATTTTGAGTGGTATTAAGTATACAAAATCCCTGTAAGTGCGTGTTTCATTAATTCTGGATATGAGAAAGACTAACTGTTCCTGTCACCTTAAAGTTAGGAACATCGTACAATAAAGACTTGCTTTTATCAATTTAAACACTAGTTGCCATAATGTTGTTCTCCATGGGTTTTTCATACATTAGTTCTATTTCATCACGTTTTTCAGCGTTGTTTACACAAACCTTATTCACGTCGTAACGATTGGTTTTATGATTTTATTTAATGTAGAGACTTCACGAAAGTGTGTTTTTCTTGACGCTAAAATAGACTATATAGTACGCTTTAATGAATCGAAAACTTTCTTAGAACCAACGAATTGGTAATTATTTCAGTAGATTGTATATTACAACGATTGATTTATTGCAAGAATTCAGCATTATTATCCAATATCCTCTCTGGTTTTATCTAATAGAGTTGACTAAGTCTTTCGTACAAAAAGATGTTTTAGAAAGCAGTTTTTATGAAATAAGACCATTATAAATTACGCCTTTCAGTATCGTGGAACCAAGAAAGGCTTTGAAAAGACCCATTCAAAATTTTGCGTTTGTCGCTTAAGTAGAAGAAAAGTATTTCCTTTGTACGCTCTTGAAATAGAAATTGCCTATTCAAGGAGAAAATGTCGATTTATTACCTGTTTTGTTCGCATATGAATGCAGTACGAAACAAAATAAAACCTGTATTGGTCATAAAGAAACGCATTAGTTAGAGATGTGCGAAAAGCTGTAAAGATTATTAAGTCGTAAGAACTATTAAAGCACGCATGATCGGTAACCCTTAATACCACATTTGTTTCCGTAACAAGTAAAACTTCTTCAAAAAATGAATGTTAAACAGAAATAACACTTTAAATACAATACTAGAACGTGAGGAGTTCATATATGGAAAGCTAATGAATTTCTGAAAATCATGGTAGTAATACAGTTAGAACAAGAATAACCTGGTACTATAAAGCGGTCTTTCTGCAGTTGACATCGTTTATTTTGCATTTTGTTTAAGGCAATAGCCAACTGCTCACATGTACACACATGCCAATGACCAACTTCTCACTTGTACACACATAAAAATGGCCAATTGCTCACTTGTACACACATGACAATGACCAATTTCTCACTTGTACACACATAAAAATGGCCAATTGCTCACTTGTACACACATAAGAATGACCAACTTCTCACTTGTACACACATTGCAATGGCTCGGTTGTTCACATAAATGTTTGCATCATTGCTAATCGTTACTCATGGTAACAGCTTCTCATTTGTTTTTCTCTTCCCTTGTTAATATTTCTAGCAGTAGTATTCACACCCCTTGCTTTTCTGTTTTGTAAGTCGTACTCGTTACTTTGAACGTGTATTTGATTTTTTAACAAAAATATTTAGATTTTTTGTCATTTATGTAAGCAAATGAAAACCTAAGTACATCACTGTTTTATCCACCACTTGTTTTGAAATGCCTCTATCATGTCAGGACCATTGCTGCTTTTGCTTCATCTTTGGTTCTTGGTTCTCGATGGACTTGATTTGTGGATTGTATTTTTAACAGTTTCCTTGGTGTTCGTTATTATGTTGTTATCTTCACTAATAGTTGTAACCATAAGACAAACCCACGATAGTTCCTTCTTAATTGGGAAAATTTTGATAAAAACCATAAACATTTCTCATGTCAATATTTTAACACTGCAGTACAATACAACTTACATATATACATCTAATAAAAAATCTCTCTGCAAGTATATTTATTTTATTGCAACAACAAATTTGAATTCATTGTACAGAGATTTAGAAATGTTGAGACTTATTTACACCGTTTCGTGCACAACGTAATATGACTTGTATATACACCGAAAATGTATGGTACAGTGTTTAAAAACACGAAAAACTTAAAAAGTATGGATGAAGATATAGAAACATTGGAGAAAATGACTCCGCGTCTCATCTGGACCAGGACCGATATACAATAAATACAGTTCATGTATTTAAGCTGCTTTCATGGTAAAAATAATATAAACCCATTTATTGTACACTTAAATATTCATGTACCTCAATAAGGTTTCTGAACAATATATTTTAATTATCCATAAACAAAAATAAATTCCTTATTAAAAAACAGACAGACATACAGCCAAGACACGTGAGTGTTGTCCGTTGTTAATGAATTTACATGGACAAATTAATATCAAATATAGATACAAGAATTGGTCACTTTAAGTCTCTTAACGTCTCTTTATCACATATATTTGCAAGAATCGTGATGGAAGAAGGCAACTGTTAACTATTGTACTATGCGCTTTTCTTGTAATTCGTAGAACATAATTAATATACGTATAATACGCGTAATTATCACCTGTAGGATGTGCGAATGATTTGAAGAAAAGCGAGCTCTCAGACTAATAAGAGATTAAAATAATCTTCATTTACACCTTTATGTAAAGATATATTATTTTTCTTACGTCAAGACAGTTGCTAATGGCTACAACTATAAAGTAACTTAGAACGAAGAACCAATCACTGAATCTTTGAATAATTAAATTATGGATACTCTTTCTACATTCCTTGTGACCAATTATTGTTTTTGCTAAGCATCCAATCACAAGACATCTCTACTTTTATTGTAAGAAACGTTTCATCTATCAACAACTTAACCAGAAGATTATCCAATCAATCGACATCTTTCCTTTCCTCGTCTTAAACCATTTCCTATTGTATTGATCTTTCAATTCTGTATAAGCAGTACAGCTGAAAATCATACTCAAGTTAGACTATTAGAAAAGGATATTGACATAATTGTGTTTATTATTAACTGTAATATTTTCATTTTGCTCTAAAGCAATAAAAGATATTTTTATAGAAGATAATATAAGTAGACTATACTCAACAAAAAACCATTTAGTAGTTCTACAAGACATATTTCATAACCCATCCACTGTAACACTGAAATCCTTGAAACAGGTTTAAAACCTCTTCTAAATCCTCTGCCGAGTGGTCAAGGTAGTTATCTATCTGCTATTGATCATGTGGTCTGTAAACACTGAGTTTGCGGTATCGAGTCTCACTGCTGGCAAGGTGTACGCGACTCCAATCTTTATTGCAAGTATTGCCCGTTTTCCTTCCAATGGTCTGGGGTTCTCTTCGGATACTTGGGCTTCCTCTCCCAATACAAACTGGATGCCACAATAAAGCTTAAAAAATTTGCTGAAAATCGGCGTTAAACACTATACAAACAAATAAACAAACAAACACGACTTGTCACTTAATTAAGTCTACTTGTCAGATATTTAAGTAAAATTTATAGATAATAAATATATAATATT
The DNA here is from genome assembly GCA_944474755.1 of Limnoperna fortunei. Lineage (NCBI taxonomy): Eukaryota > Metazoa > Mollusca > Bivalvia > Mytilida > Modiolidae > Limnoperna > Limnoperna fortunei. The sequence continues at coordinate 40,444,451 of OX104113.1, forward strand.
TTTAAGAAAAATAAACCGTATTTTGCGTTTTTGCCCTTTACATGCCATACTTAAGTGGACATAATTATCTGACAAGTAGACTTGTGTATCTGACAAGTTGACTTATATATCTGACATGTGAACTTAATTATCTGACAAGTAGACTTGTGTATCTGATTATTTGACTTATATATCTGACATGTGAACTTAATTATCTGACAAGTAGACTTTTATATCTAACAAGTCAACTTGTCAGATAATTATATCTACATATCAGTTAATAAGTCTACTTGTCAGATAACTAAGTTCACATGTCAGATACACAAGTCTACTTGTTAGATAAATATGTCAACTTGTGTATGGCATGAAAACGGCAAAACCGCAAAATACGTTTATTTTTCTTAAAAATATTATAACTTTATTATGTGACAAGTTTACTTAAATATGTGACAAGTATACTTAATTAAGTGACAAGTCGACTTATTTCACAAATTATGTAGACTTAATTATGTGACAAGTAGGGTCAGATATATGCCACCATATAAAAGCATACCAGTGTATATTTCTTTTATATAAGCACTTTAGCTACGGCTATTTTACACGTAAATTAAATCAATATATATTAAGCCCCGTGCGGGATCCGGGTGGCTAAAAGAATAGACCGCAGTCGCGCTAGCTTGTCGTAAAAGGCGACTAAATAGCGCCCAGTACCCTGACCGGCGTGTCAGGTCGGTTTGCCTAAAGACCGACTGGGATGTGTGCCCCAGGTGGTTGAATGGGGTACCCCTGGCAAGCTGGGGTTGTCAGGCCATAATACGGAAAACCTGACCGCAAACCATATTAGTGCACCGTGTTGGGAAAAATGCCACGTTCCTCGCACGTTAAAGAACGCTGCTGTAGTATTCGATATGAGTAGGGATTTCGATCCCGCTACAGGAGGCTAAATTTTCATTCATCATCATTTCATGTTCATTTTATCATCCATTTCATGTTCATCGCCTGAATATAGCTGAAATATTGCTGCTCGGGCGTTAAACACCATTAATCAATCAATCAATATATATTAACATAATGCAAATTCATAAGTTTTTGTCCACCCTTTTGAAGGTGTTTAATCTTTCATGACTTCATATAGCCACCGCGTTTATTTTATTTTCATTCAGCTACCAGTGTCCATATCATACAAATGTTACCTTGCTAGATTAAGTAGTTCTAGTCAGACAACAGGCCTAAAATGTCGTTCATAAATACGCCTTGCACGTGTCACACTTTAACAAATTAACTCATTAATCAAAAGAACGGTTTTTTTCAACGAAACCGTTGTCAGAAAAATAATGTATCCCTCCACGAATCGCACGTGTGCCCCGGAGAAAGTACGGATACAGGTTGAATTTAGTTACTGCAACCAAGAAAATATCAACAGGAAGAATAAACGATATTTATGGAAGCTAAATATCGTATCCATTATAAGCGTTAACGCTCTAGGAAGTCTGTGAAGTGTCTACTCATGACCGATCAGACATTATCTTAAGGACTAACGTTTCGTCTTAACGCTTTGCCCTCCATTAAACAGCAGACGTATCATTTTTATTAGTTATTTTTTTTAGGTGTAAAAGAATAATCGAAAATTCATGCATGAGTGATTAAGTACAATAAAGCTCAAGTTTTATTTTACGAAAGGTTTATTGATACTTGGACATCAGTTGCAAGACAATCTGTAATGTACACTATACTTGCGTGTATAACAAATGCCTCAAGCCAAACTCGTCGTGCGCGTTTAGAGCGTGTGGATTGTTTTTAGAAGTAAGGACAGCTGTTTCATCGCCTAGCAGATAAGTAATATATATAAATGATCGCGACAACTAATTTGTCATATCTACTGCCATCTATACATTTATAATAAACTGTTACATATTGATTTGCCCAGAGGGTAGAAAACTGCCTCATGAGCAGCGAGATCATTATCACATTGGTAAATGTGTAAACGTAGGGAACGTATGCTGGAAATGAAATACTTTTTTCCATACAAGTTTATCACGAGTTTATTTTCTCTGATATGCCTTTTTTTAACAGATATTTTTAAAGTATTTATGATGATAATCTAAAGAAGTTAAAAACCCCCCATTGGTTTATGTTTACCTAAAGCTTTTTAATCTGATCTTTGATTCTGGAGTAGTTCCGGATAGTTGGTCAACCGGAATACTAATAACAATTTTTAAAAATAAAGGTTCAAGATCAGACCCTGAAATGTACAGAGGAATTACATTAAACTCCTGTCTGAGCAAAACATTTTCAACAATACTGAATAACAGGTTAAATGATTATGCAGATCATGTTCACCTTATATCAAAGTCGCAAGCAGGTTTCCGTAAAGGATTTTCAACTGTAGATAATATTTTTGTTCTTCATTCTTTAATTACCATTTACCAATCCTTTGGGAAAAAACTATTTTGTACCTTTGTAGACTTTAAGAGCGCCTTTGACACCATATGGAGATCAGGGCTGTGGCAAAAAATGTTAAAGTCAAATATAAAAGGTAAAATATTTACTGTGATCTACAGCATGTATCAAAATATTAAAACGTCTGTAAAAAGGGGAGCCGAATTTTCGGAATTTTTTGTATCCCACGTAGGGGTGAAGCAAGGTGAAAATCTGTCACCTTTCTTATTCTCATTGTTTCTCAATGATTTAGAAAGGCATTTTTTATCACATAATGTAGAGTGTCTAAGTCATATCTCAAACTTATGCCGAGAATCGTTACAAATATTTTTAAAACTGTTCATTATATTATATGCGGATGACACTGTTCTTCTTTCAGAAACTGCAGAGGGTATGCAAGCTAGTTTGAGGTGTTTTGAAAAATACTGTAATGAATGGAAACTTATTGTAAATACAAGTAAAACAAAAGTTGTAATCTTTAGTAAGAAGAGAACAAAGTGTAAACAGAACTTCAAAATAAACGGGGAAAATATTGAAACAGTAGACTCGTATTCTTACCTTGGAGTACTTTTCAACTTTAATGGTAGTTTTTGTACAACACGTAAAAAACTTGTTGATCAAGCGCAAAAATCTCTATACGCATTGTATCGAAAAATAAAAAATATCAATATCCCTGTAGACTTGCAACTTAAGTTGTTTGATTCACTAGTTAGTCCTGTATTATTGTATGCGTCAGAAGTTTGGGGGTTTGAAAAACTTGATGACGTAGAAAAAGTACATCTTCAGTTCTGTAAGAACATTTTGAAAATACGAAGTAGTACCCCAAATTACATGGTCTATGGGGAATTAGGAAGATTTCCAATGGAAACTATAATTAAACGGAAAATAGTATTATACTGGAATAGTATAATTTTAGATAATAATAATAAGTTATCTTCAATTATGTACAAAGTAATGCTACATTTACATTCACTAAATCCTACCAAATTTAAATGGATCTCAAAAGTTAAATCAATACTCGACAGCTGTGGTTTGAGTTTTATTTGGGAGAACCAAATTTCAATGGATAGAAAAGTACTGAAAAACATGATTTTACGGCAGCTGAACGATCAGTTTATTCAAACTTGGTTCTCACAAATGAATAACTCATCACGAGGTAAATTCTATGCAGAATATAAAAATCAATTTTGCTTGGAAACCTATTTATTAAAATTAAATTTATGCGATAGAGTTTATATATCAAAATTTAGGTGTTCTAATATAAAATTTCCTGTAGAAACGGGTAGATGGAACGGGACACTAAAATCGCAAAGATTATGTCATCTTTGTGGGAATGGAGTTGGTGATGAATTTCATTATCTTTTCGTTTGTCAAAAGGAAGAGATAATGAATATCAGAGGCAAGTACATTCCCAAATATTATACTGTTAATCCAACAGAATATAAACTACAAGGGCTTCTATTGTTCTGTCACGTTGAACTCTACAAAAACTTGGCAAAGTTTTTAAAAATTTTATGTCGTTACCTATAAAATGATTCAGTCTTTACTTAACATATTATGTATTATTTGCATTGTGTATTGGCCGTAAGATATACTTTAATATTGAATTTACTATGTATGTTTTAATTAACGTATCTGTATTTAGTGTCTGTATGTATTATTGCCTAAACCTTCTACTGTATGTATTTGTTATATATTCTTTGTGTCCTCTTGTACACCTTTGTGTCTGAGGCTTAATAAACTGTTGTCTTGTCTTGTCTTGTCTTGTAACTTTATTTGGATTAGATTATTCAAGAACTAACTTAGTTAAAAAAAACTCAGGTAAAAGGTCTAAACATTCTTACATTCATATAATTTTATAAACCAGGACCAGTTTCCTTACCAAAAGAAAGCAAAAAAGCATGTTCCCAAAGGCAGACGCGATGTAGAATGCTTGAAGGTTATATTTATTAAATAAAATTTCGCAATTAACTGGAGCACAAGCAGCTAACACAGTATATTTTTAGAATAGGATAAAAGCATGAAAGTTGATCATGTTTATAACACTCGATTGTTTTTTTTCTCAAACAAGGGTGTAAATACACGTTTTTAATAGTGGAGAGCGATATTTGATATTGATCGATTGTTATTTATAAATAAAAGTGTATTAATTTTTATATTTATTTCCCGTCTAACAGATTTTCTTGGACATGAGATATAACGACAGTTTTAATTAAATAGACCCACTGATTACAGATGATGATAATGACCATTTATGACATGTCCGGTTCAAATCAACACATCTCGTATCTCTTCGTCGCGCTTAACAGCACCAAACGTAGACCAGCTTTTCATCTTATTGACAACAAGCGTTTCTTTTATCAAGTGTCGTATGGTAGAAATCATGGTCGTCTGCCAAAAGGTGTTGAAACTACAGACACAAGTAAATTTGCTTTTGTGTAAATTCTTTGGTCATCTGGGTATTGCTTTTGAATAATAGATGTACATCTTTACATTTTATCAATAGATTTATATTCATTATCTATCGTGGATCCTTTAATTTATACCATCGTATCAATTTTTATATTATTTATAAATAGGAAATAAGCTGCATTGCCATAAAAAATGTAATACAGGTATATAATTTAATACTTGTTACAACCCTTTAGAAATATCTCAATACCTTTTTTTTCGAAAATGGTTAATAAAATTTCACACAAACTTTTGGGTTTTACAGAACATTTAATACCAATACTTAAATAACACCGAGACAAAACATCAATAACAAAATAATTGTCACTATGTTCAAATAAAAACGTTCTAAAAAAAACAAAAGGATATCAAAATATTATGCACTTCCTTAGTTTTAGGTAAAAATGTCGGTTTTAGTATTCAGCAATGAATGCTTGATTGATTGAAAGTTTGCTTAACGTCCAGCGAGTAATATTTCAGCTGTGAGAACAAGTTAGAAAACAGAAAATCAACTGATAAAAGAGATAGACCAACGGAAAGACAAATTGGGCTGCAACTTGAAAATATTGAGCATTGAGTATTGACAGACGTTTATACTTATGTGGCGGCTATAACGAAGAAGCAAGAAATAAAATACAACTATATGTCTATTTACTGCATCTCGTTTGAATCTGAACAAGACAATTTTGAAGCAAATGCTATGAACTGAACAAGAAAAGTCATAATTTAGTGCTATATTATTGTTTAGAATTCCATTATGAATCACAGAAACTGAGGCAGATCAAATAGACGTGATACGGAACTTTCTCAGCTATTATGAAGTACTTCCTACATCACAAGTGACGATATAGATTCTCCATTGATATTTATATATTTATATATATATATATTTCTTAATTTCCACAAGGAAATTTGTCACGTTTCGTACTTCGTCGATACTGGTACAATAATCAACAGGTCAAAAACTGTGTTTTTTTCAAAAGAGACGTACAATGATCTGTCTTAATTCTTAAAGTGGTTCAAAAATTGTTACAATTGTATTTGGCATGTTGACATTGCCCCACACAAGTTTCCTCTTGTTATGTATGTATGTATGTATGTATGTATGTATGTATGTATGTATGTATGTATGTATGTATGTATTTATTTATTTATTTATTTATTTATTTATTTATTTATTTATTTATTTATTTATTTATTTATTTATTTATTTATTTATGTATTTATTTATTTATCATTGTCGGATAGCTGCTAGTTTTGCTTTCAGCTCTTATCAAACTTGCCGATTACTATACTCCAATAACAGACTACATTAAAATATGTAGATACGAAACAAATTAAGCAAATGGTTTTTTTTCAGGCGCCTTTTTAATGTTATGATCCTACTACACCAAATAGTTAAGTGTTTAATACATGAAAAAGAAAAAAAAATTATAACTGAAAAACAGTTGATAATTCCGGCAATTAATGGAAAATGCGTGGAAATTTAAATTGTTATTTTTTCCGTATCAAATTGTTCTAGTTATCATTGTATTGTTAACACTAAAATACATTTAATCGACTATTTGCATTTAAAACAATTTAAGTTTTTATGGTCTTTCTCTGCAAAGTCACCCGACTCCTTTTTACTTTTTATAAACTATAGTTTGGAAGATAAAATCATATCTGTTCACTGAAGATGTCAAATTGTCACAGGAAAATAGCTTGATTTATAATAATGAGATTTCGATGTTCTTTTTAACCTCTGAATATTGTACTTTGAAATTTAAAACCAGCGAGATGAGCTTTGAATATTAGGAAGATGATTCTTTTCTTCATATCATATTCAAGTCCAATTCCAAAGTCTGTCAAGCGTTTATATAACAATAAAACATTCGATTGATTCCACCTTGATCGGCGTTATTTGAAACGTTTTATCAAATTTTCTGCTAATTTCTAATAACCGGTTCCTTTTACACCCACTATTCTCATCTTCAGTCGTCAATAAAACTTGCACAATTGTTTAAGCTTCCAAAGATAATGCATCAATTGTTTGTGCCATTCAGATTTTCAATTGTTAAACAACTTTACCCCATCAAAGCTTTTCAAAAAGCTACCTTTATATTCAGAGCATTAAATTTTAACCACGACGTATGAAAGCTTTTGTCGATTATTTAAGTGCAAGGAATCTATTTCATTGTATTTCCATTATCATATGGCTGTAAGGATATGAATATCTTTTACTGCAAATGACGCTAATGGAACAACTAGTTTAGCATTTATAATTTCAATTTTGATTGTTGCGATTTTTGTTCATAGAAGTCACAGAGACAGCACACCATAGCTTTAGTTCCCACCAAATGACACCCTTTTACGTAGAAAACTGGAAATACCTTACGATGTTGCTCCATTGTTTTTATACAACTTTTATAAGTTCTCCACTTTAAAAGTATTTGAAAACGAACTACGAACAGTAAAATGGTCGCAATAGCTAAAATAAAGTTACGCAAATCATTTAATAGCTAAAATAATGTAGCTCATTTTATTGTCCATAAAAAACGGAGCTACATTATTGTAGCTAAGCATTTAAGTGTCTGGTCAGCAGGTCGCTGTACAAACCTGCTCTTTACTACAATTAGCCCAATCCTTTACCCGCTGCTGGGATAAAGATGCAGTGTTGTAATTCCATAATCCCACGATGGATTAATGATATACTACCTACTGACAATACCTTTCCATATCTTCTTATTACTGAATTTTTTCTTTAAACTGGAAAACAAAAGACAGTAAGAATCCACGCTAGCTTACTTTTCTTTAAAATCTTTATAGATATGCTGTTCTATAGTATGTGTTCTTATCACTCGCGAAAAGATTAAGTGTTACTACAAAGTACCTTTACACGGTTAAAGCGTTATTACACCAACAAAGCTATTTAGTAACTTGGTGTCAGTCTGCCTAACCATCACAAACTGTTGTTCAAAGCGTAAGGTTTAGAATCAGTTCTTGATGGATATTTTTTCTATCGTTTTACTAATGTGCATGAATTAGTTTATGCCCATTTATTCATTTTTGTCTTATGCATAGATATGCCTTGTTTGCATAAAAAATGCACGTTGAATCTTATCAGAATTCCCGTAAATTTTAGTGAAGTAAAAAGTGGTCCTTAGACGGTCAAGTTCATGTACAGTTCAAACATCCATAACATGGCGACTGTTACAAAAAGTACAGAATGTAATTGCTTAAAATAGTAAGTACTCAAAAATCATTTACAACATTTCCCTGCCACTGCTGTGTTTCAGAAATGTTACCAATGACAAAACGTTCCATCCAGGATTGCTGATATTACTAAAATAGAAACAGTACAAGATATGAAGGAGAAATACATGTATCATTATCTGCCACTCAATTGGTAATAAGTAGCAATTTAAGAAAGGATGATCTACGAATGGTTACGTTTCACCCCAACATAGCTGTTGTTCCAGAACATAGTAAAGAGTTGTGATAAAAATCTGTTTTTTAAAGCTATTGTTAATTTGTTCTTTTTAACTTGTTATACCTTGGGTCAGTTTGAACCAATATTTTTTTCCTAAATGTTTGTTAGGCCTTTTGTCATTATTGCATTCGACGACCTCGTAATAATACGATAAATCAAATAAAAACTCTATTAACCGCCGAATTTTATATTACAGGCGCTGTTTAGATGTGCTAAAATTAGTTTATTACCTCGATTCCAAGGATTTAATAAGTAATTGCCGTCATGTAGCATCGTATGTCACGAAAGTTAAAAAGAACTTCTTAGGAAGATGTTCTTTGCTTTCGCGTCTACGTTAAAATAAAGATTATCTACCAGCTTTAGTATTCAGAGCTCAAGTAAAACAATAAAGCAATGTTTATTGTAATCTTCAACCATCGGTGCTCCAACAGGCCATAAGGTATGTGCAAAAAAGTTGCTTACTATATAAATGAATACTATAGGAATGAAAATGGTCGTTTGGTAGGAGACATAATTGGTAATTTCACTTGTTTTAAACAAAATGGATCTAGTACAGTGGACTATGCCTTGGCTAATATGGACCTCAAACTTAACATATTAACTTTTTTATGTCTTAGATACTGTGTATCAGATCATGCACAAATTGTTACCAATCTGAAATGTTCAAAATTTAACAATAATAAAGAAGACTCAGATTGTAGTATATTAGATACTTAAAAATGAGAAACAAATTCAAAGATTAAACTATCGGATGTCTTATCAAATAGTTCAATTATTGAACAAATTCTAAATTTTTTATATTCTAAATATGAAAAAAATTAAGAAGGAATAAATTGTGCTGCAGAATATATCAATCAAATTTTACAAAATCATGTAGGTTAAAAAAATACAATAAGTCATAGAAAAAGAAGAAATCTTAGCCATGGGCCGATCGATGAAAGATGTAAAGAAAACTGTTTTAAAATTAGGATCAGATATGAAGAAAAGACCAAATGATAAACATCTTAGATCCACTTACTTCACACATTGTAAAAGTTTTAAAAAATGGCGAAGAAGAAAAAACATAAATTTAAAATTGAAATTTTTGATAAACTTCTTAAATGGAAAGAAGAAGATCCAAAACAATTATGATGATTTAATTAACACTAATAACTTTAAAGACATAATGAATCACTTTAAATAACAAGAAAACAGTTATAGGACTAATAATTCTCTTAAAGATAAAATCGCAAAACATTTACAAAAATATATAGACCTTCTAACAGAAAATGAAATCATAGATAGACAATACTTTATCAGAAGTGAATCAATGTATTAAAACATTAAAATGTAACGAAAGTGCAGGGCCACATTTGATATGTAATGAAATTATAAAATACAGCTATTCCATAACATGTAGATCAATTGATAAACTGTTTAATCTAAAACTGCAGCCAGGCAAATATCCAAACACATGGAGAAATTCTTTTCAATACTTGTTCTCAAATCTGGTGACTTAAATAACTATAGAGAAATATCCTTACAAGATTGCATTGCAAAATTTCTGAGTAGTGTACTAAACAGAAGATTAACAATTTATTATGAAATTATTTTTTCAAAACAACAGTTTGGTTTTAGAGTAAACCACAGAACATCAGACAGTTTGTTTATTCTAAAAATCTGTAATAATGAAATACATGTTAATTAAACAAATTTAAAATCTATTCGTGCTTTGTGGATACACGTAAAGCCTATGACAGTGTATAGCAAGATGACCTGCTTTACAAACTAATGAAAAACAATATAGGAGTTAAGTTCTTTGCAATTATTAAAGACTTGTATTATGCATGCCATTCATCTACTAAAATAGACCATACATGTTATAACTATTTTTCTCTTGAAAGAGGTATGAAACAAGGTGACAGTCTTAACCCCACATTCTTTAACTATTTTATTAATGACTTGCATGATATATTTGATCATACTTGTGATCAGCTGAATCACATTTTTATCTAGTTTAAGCTTTTTAGATGATCTTAGTATATTTTTTCATTCTCATTAAGGACTACAAAATGCTCTAAATAAACTTCACAAATATTGTTATGACTGGTAGCTAACAGTTAATACAAAAACCCCCAAATTATAATGATATTTCAAAACAAACTATCAGCTACACATGCTCTCTTTTTTTGACAACAATTATTAGAAGTCACAAAATATAACTTCCTTTGAACTTTAATAGATTATAAAGGCAATTTCTAAAAAAAAATAAAATGGAAAATTATTTAAAGGAAAAGAAAAAAAATTATAAACAGACAGATTATAACACAATTTCGTACTAGTGACCATTGTTTGCTAATTGAATCTGGACGCTATAAGAAAATATCAAGACAACAAAGACGTTGTAAACTATGCAATGTTTTGGAAGATGGATACTACTTTTTCCTTAATTGTTCATTCATAACTGAAGAATTATATGTTTTGATAAAATTAAAACTAATCATAATCAACTAAATAAAAATAAAATTTATTACCAAAATAAAGTATCCGCTAAACACCAAAAATGAGTTTTTGACTAATTTATGAGACTTTATACAACAATCATTGAGAAACAGGTCCATGTCAGTTAATGCTTAGTGCCACTACCACTACTACATTTGATACATGTATACTTATTAACATATGCTCAAGATAATAAGTATACATGTTTCAAGATAATTTGATACATGTATACTTATTATCTTGAGCATATGTTTTTTGTTTACTCAATTTCATTCTGAATTATGTTTTCAAGTTGCGTTTATGTTAATATTGCCTTGACAGTACAAGGTGTAATTTTGCAGTAAAGTTATATATGTTATATGTTAATATCCTAAGGATAAACTGTAGTTCAAGTTTCCTTATAAAGATTTCAATGAGACAATGTTCACTTTTTAAATCACACATACCATATTGCACGGCTTGAATGACTCACCAATAATGATTGCTGCATATGTATTCTCTAATGCACTGCTTTCGCAGAATCTTTGGGGTTTTAGTATACAACATTACGTTTCTGACTATGCTGTTCTTCTTAATTGAAAGTCTTTAAACACTTTATGAAAAGCTATATAATTGGATAATCTAAACTTCTTTTTTAAACATTGGTTCTGCAAGTTTTTCATTTTAACAGCGTTGGACGTTAAATAAAAATTATTATACTTTGAACAGTGACGTTTTAAGCACTTATACTTGCTTTGTTTTTCCGGACGACACTTTATAGTACATATACACAAAGAGTGACATTAAATATCTTCCGGCATCCTAGTAAGAGGTAATTTCATTTGTAGAGTAAACAGTTTTATTTCTACCTGGAACGACAGGCTAAAAACTAATAAGAAATTGCTACTTGCCAATAAGTCAGCGTTCTAATATTGAGAAACAGGTGACTGCCACTGTGAACATAAAAAGAAAATCAAATGGCTAGGTCGACACATTTCCGTATTTTTGTTGACACTAAAATGTCTCGAGGGTTCTATTCTATCTCATCAACCGTCTGTTTCATCATAATATTTAATTTGCCTCGAATTTCAATTAAAAGAAATATTCGGTGTTGTTCTTTGCAGTTTGTTGATAATGGCAGCTTTGATCAATCTCGTCAAATAAATATCGCCAAGATACAAGACTAGAACGGCAATTAAATATTTATTTTCTTACGGTAAACGGCGTTTTCCTCCTGAAGCGTCTAACTAAAATTTACCTGAGAAGAAATTAATATCTTTCTGAACCAATCAATAATAAATGCTTCATTAATTGCAGAATGATAAATGTTTCTTCTTCGATTACACTTTTCTAGTCTTTTTCCCAGAAGAGTTCCAATAGAAGCTGAAAAGAGAAAGATAATGCAAAAGCACAAAAACTTTTTAGAATATTTGATGAATTTTGAGATAAAAGATAAATTTATATAGCCATTTTGCGTGATGATTATTGTTTAGAAATGTAACACAATACACTACTTAAAAATTGCAAAATTTCATTTAAATTATTAATTATTACTTGGGTTTACATTAGTTGCTTATAAAACTGAATATATGAATGTTTTCAAAAATGTAGTTTAACTGCATTCATTTGACTCGTCTTCATAACTTTTAGTGTAAGTAACCTTGGAAAATTTATGTTTTCCCCTTTTAATTTGATATATAAAGAAATGACTTAATGCAAAATATAAAATTGCCACTTTAGGCGTTTTATGAAGTAAGTTTATTAGTAGTAATAAATTCTACATGTAGTTTTTTAAAGAATTTGTTTAGTTGCCAATACTATATATTTCACAACTGTGTTCTACCCCTCAAAAGTCGTTGGTGTGCTTGGTTCCCTTATTAACAATTAAGCAACAATCAAAGGGAACCGGCCTCTGTTGTGTATGTGTAGTTGCTATAGCAAGTAACCGAATGCATTTCACTACGTATAATGAATATTTTTACGGTCAAAATGATAACCTGTCATCTCCACACCGAACGATGTGTGCTTTGTTACTATTCTTTAATGGTAAGAACACCCAATTTTAATGGCGTTAGATCAACTGTCGAAATCCATCTCTGGAACTCTATAGACATATATATAACCGGATTTGAATCTGTTTAATTGCATTTGACAAAAGATATTGCCAAATAATAACGACAATCACATCTTTAAAACATTTAACCACTAACGACTTGATCTATACAACCAATCACAAAGTTAAAGACATATTGATTAAATTGTAAATGCCGTTATTGGAAAAGACGGTAATGATATTTATTTCTTTCAAAGCGACTGTCAATCACCATTTCTTAGCACACGTGCTGCTATAGTGTTTTGTCGGTTGATCACACGTGTCTATAAAGCATTAATCGCAGCAGCAGCAACATATTGGTAAACCTAAATTTCTATGTTGATAACATTTGGATTGGTTGGCTAGATCTTTTGTTTTAAATGAAGCCACATACACATTTATTGATAATATGTGCTGTTCCGGGCTGTTTTAATTTTATATACTTAATTTAAAAACAATTTAATTTGTTTTGTGGCAGATCAATAGAATATCTTCTATTTTTAAAAACATACTGGAAACTTGTTTAAAGTATAACATTGGTGACTACGAAACGAACAGCTAAGAGAAATTAATTTGAAATTGAATTCTTCTTAAGAGAAGGTGACATTGTTACAGTGTTACAGTACCGCAGAAGTAAGAGTATTTTCAAGATTATATTTAACATACCATTCCTGAGAATTTGTTTCATTTAATGACTATTTCAAAGGAATAATTCATAAACGCATATACATTTTTTAATTATTTTAGCTATCATGAATATTAATGTTGAATTATCTAAATCAACAAGACGTGAAAAAAACCTATGCAAAGACTGTGTTCCTTTGGTTTTGTTATCAATTTACGGAACTAAATAATTAATTTCACGCCTCTAAATATTGTCTTTAAGTAATTAAAAATATGCAGAAGATTATTCAAATATGAACGAAATAATGATAAAAACTGGAACTAACTGGATTTGGACGCACTTTACTTTTTTACAAGTGGAACAAGGTGGCGAAAATACAGAATACGTAAAAAGCAAAAAGTGTAATTTAGTGTCAAGGTATTTTACAATAAAGGATACGGGGTCGCCTTAATTGAATGTATGGAACTGTCAAGTAATGAGCAGAGCATTTATTGTAGTTTTTAACTTAAGTTTAAGTAGAACCTTCAATAGTAAAACTAAGTAAAATCACGTAAAAGTTTGCAACTTAAATGCTTACATACATACATGCGAATAATCGACACCACTCATGAAATCAGAACGAACACAAATACACATAGTAATATCTTAAAAATAGAAAGAACAAAAACCTTTGTTTACTAGCGAAAATGGTGATCTTAATTCAAATCATTAAAAGTACACGTAGTTCTATTCTAAATAGCATAAGTATTCAAAGACTCAAAGACAAATTTACTACTCCAAGAAACACTTTAACAAAAAAATCTTCACGGTTAAAAAGAAGAACACAAAAAGTCATATCTGACAGCAAAATACATGTGAGTAAGAAATATAACCATCTAAGACACATGGTCCACTAAATATGCTTTAGTGGAAATAGCTTTTTATATTTTACCAAAGTAATTGCATACATTAAAGGAAGTCGCAAATGTATTTAAGGCTTTAAATAAGGTCAAAGTACAAAAATGTTCATGTAAGACCGACCCACGACTCTTAACGTTTCCTGTTTATACATATGTATTAAATACTACAACATTATAAAGTAAACTTTTGGAGCAAAAAAGTGATGAAAGGTAATTCTGCTAGTGTCAAGCTATCCCGCAGAAAAAAATCCCACATTGAAAGTTCCTTATAAATTCAACTACTACGAAAAACCTTTTCTTTTTGAATAACGATTACTGCTCAGTTGGGTGTGTAACAACATTTACTAATACCCGTTGAAAAATTTAGTATATTTTGTGCAATTTCTGTATCGTTCTGTTGTTCATTGATGTTGATCTTTCTAGCGTCAATGGCAACGTTGAAACATTTGGAAACATATGCTTCTCGCATACCATTGAGTTATTTACACGTATTTGTGTATATCATCAAAGACTCACATATATATTTAAAATAACAAATGTCAAGACACTGACTTAGAATTAAAAATAGCCTACAGTTTAATAAATACAAACATTTAAATACAACATCATGTACCCTTCGTTCTGATAAAACACACAACTAAATGTATTTTTGGATTACTCGGTATAGAAATGATTCCTAGTATAGTATCAGTTCTTGCATAATAAACACATATAATTAGTTAAAAAATTAGATAAACCAATATTAATCGTTCTAAAATTAAAAGACTATAAGGTACAAGGCGCTCTAAGATATTAATAAACAATTTACAAAAACATTACTGTTTGTCTGCATAAACCATTCAGAAATGTAGTTAGTTCACACATTATAATTTATATTGAAGGATATTAAATTGTAATTAAAGTCCTATATAATTTACTTGTAGAACCAAGATTTTTATTACTGCACTTAACTATCATAAGGCTACTTACAAGGAAATAATGAGCATGTATGTATATCAAGTCATATCTTTATTTTATAGTCCATGTAATATGTACTGCTGAGTATACATAGCCTTAGTCCTGCTATCCAATCCTATGGACCGCCGTAACTGCCTTATATGGACATACTTTTTCTATATAAGCACATACTAATATATATATATATATATATATATATATATATATATCTATATCTATATCTATATATATATATATATATATATGCACAGCATTCCATACAATCCAGTTAGTTTTTCACGAATACAATATGTTTAAATTAAATAAATATAAAGTAGGTCTTTCGAAGTATATACAGACTCTTAGAGACTGATTCTCATGTGTGAAAAGATTTTTTATTGGTATGAATGGTATGAAGTAATGCCCCCCCCCCCCAAAAAAAAGTACATTATGAGTTTGTAGGACATAAATAAATAATGAATCTTGTGTATAAAAGAATAAAACATTGGTCTTTCAAACGCTTAAAAGCAATTTGCAGTGTTCATAAAACTATTTTGTACAAAACAAAGAATCAAATTACATGTATAATATTCTGTCTATTCTAAGAAAGAGAGGGAACAAGACAAAAAACGTTGAAGCAGAGATTGATTCACATTATATATATTTCGCTGTAATCCAATAGAACAATAATATCAAAGGTTTAGCAAATTTGAAGCAGTAAGGTACATAAAGAAGTGACAGGCCAATATATACCTTAAAATTCAAGCAACCAGCAAAATATACAGAACACCAATTTTTCTAAAATAACGCAAAACAAATAGCTTAAAGGACAAATACGAGGACCAAAAACTATAATTGCTTGGAAAAGTCACATAAACCTGTATGTTGTTGGGTCAAACTATTTAAAGGGGTCTTTATCCTACAAATTTTTTCATAGTACACGAATCAGTTTTACAAATTTTTGATCTGATTCAAAATGCGTTGCATCGGAAGAAATAGAACTTGAAATTTTTAAACATATCTGTTCCATCTTATCCAGATAAGTTATTCAAAAATCCTTTTACACATGAAATAAATAAGAGAACTAACAAAACAATAATAATTATATTTGGCACGCTTTCGTCATAAGGAACCAACAACTGTTTCAAAAAATAATTTAAATCTGTACATAAAGTAATAGTAGTAGTGATTTTACCTCCCTTGGTTTGTCATGCTTCTTGCACAACAAGGATTGCGTTGCTATATTAGCATATACATTATATTAAACGAGTAGAGATATTGTAGCCGCTACAAAAGACAGAAGTATCCGTTTCTGCACTCTCCATATATTTTCATTGGCAGTCGAATTTATTGGCCATTGGACGACGCCATTTCCGTGGTTGATTTTTTATTTGTTAACTTATTTCGGTCCTCAATAAAGCTGGAATGTCTCTCGCTGGACGTCCAACCATGTAAAAAAAATCGATGAATCAATAGACTCATTGTTCTGTATAGCAATAACCAAAAAAATGTTTGATTCGATCCTCCAGTACATTGTGTCATTCATGCTGCAGAGCATACAAACCGGTTGAAGTGGTGCATACATTAATGGACGAGTCGAGATTGTCCTCCAGTGTTTGTATGGATGTCCGGGTCAGAACTACAATATCTAAAATGTGCTATGTGTGGAAACGTGAATTAAGGCTAAAACAGGTTTCCTGTCAGATCATAAATGGAGGTTTCTGTAACTACGAAACAAGCCTGTTTCATGGTTAAAGTCTATGTCAGGCTTCTTCGTGTCGATATCTTAACTAAGCCTGATAACTTGTAAATCATATTCAAACATACTGTTTTCTCATCTCTCTTTTGACGCAGAGCACTTGAAACGTCACTTCATTATGCTTAGTAGTTTCTTAATTTCCACTTAAACTACAGAATAAATGGACAGTAGTAGGCCAATGTACCAGTCTTTTAAATCAACTTTCCATTTTTGAGTTGTGAAATGTGAAACTGTACACTAACGTACTGTAAATACGAAACTGAGAGCTACACGTTGCCACCATTTCAACGCAGCCTTAAACGTAAACGTGTTCTGGTTGACTTCAATCATCATAAACGACTGTGCTGACTGTGACCTTCTTGACGCAAAATATACAAATGGCGCTTTAATGGGTTTCTAATCGTGGCACAGTTGTATCTTATAAGCAACAAAGAGAACCATAACTGTATAACTGTTTAACTCTACATGTATGGTGGAAATGTACTTTCCTTATTTTCTGTGCAAATTTTTATCCAAGATAATGCAGCAAACACATACTTGTGTTACTTGTATAGATTTGTGTGACACAAAAAGAAGTTATACTGTTAAAGTATGAAGTAATATGTAAGAACGGACAATTAAGCCGTTTGTAGTGGCTACATTACATACATATAGGGTTTTTGAAAACCAAAGAAAGCTTTGTATTGTGCAAGAAGCATTGTATTCTCTGGACACGTTAACCACTATTGTCCACGGCCAGGCGTTCAGTTTTATCACCTGACAACCCTCCAATGAGAACGCCTTTCCTATCTACCACCCGGGAACGCGCTAAGCTCTGTCGAGTTCTAGGAAATCTTCAGCACCAAGCTGTATTGGTAGAATATACAGCTACTGTATATGCTAAAGAATATTAAATCTGATCAGAACTTGGGGTGAATGCATGAAGAGTCGGAGAAAAGTTTAAATATGACGTAAGAATCCATTTGATTCTATAGTTCAATTGTCTTGTTATACGATTACTTGTTGATCTTTTTGCAAGCTTTCAATCTTTCAGTTGTACAATAATACACAAAAATTCTACCGAGTACAACAACTGCAGTCAAAATTCTATAGTTGTATGATTGACGTTGTTGATAATTGAGTAATATAATTCTCTTAGGATCGTAAAAGAAACAATCTTCACTATTACCAATCAAACTAAAAGCATCTTACATAATTAATATGTTAAGATACCAAAAACCTCACTATTGGAAAGTTACATCGCTTCATAAAGAGCATATGATTGATTTTTAAGTCTACATAGTGTTGGGTAAACATCGATACCCACATCCGCAGATAATTCTCTCCTAGGGGACAATTAGTTGACTTGATGATTGTCTGTTTTTATAATATAATATTTTTTCTATTTCACACAAGAAGGAAATATCTCTAGTAACATATTTAATTTTGTATTAGAAACGTAACATATTTAATTATTGATTGGTTGGATTTAGATATTATCAACTATGTATTGTACCGAAAATAATAAATTTTGTCTTAAAATAATCTATACACTTTTCAAGGCTACATACAATTTGTTTATGGATTTTTATCATCTCCTGCTAAAAGATTTATATATTGAAGATTTATTTTAGTTTTGGTCATTATTTTCCTGTTTTCTTTTTTACCGACAATCAGGAAAAAATTATAATATTTTTTATCTTATGAAATCAAAAAGATAAAATATATAGAATGAACGATATTGCTGTCATCTATCATGAGTGCAAAAACTACTAAGGAATTGGGGGGCCTCGGTGGCCGAGTGGTCAAGGTAGTTCGTCTACTATTGATCCCGTGGTCTGTCAACACTGAGATTGCGGGTTCGATTCTCACTGCAGGCAGGGTGTACTCGACTCGAGTGTCAATAATTGAAGAGCTAAATAGAATATAGACGATCCTTCTAAGGGCACACTTGTCTGACGGCGATAAATAATACTTTCATTACATATACATTGATACATCTATTGTGTGTCGCACAAACACAGAAATGCTGTGTAGTGGTGTTACAATAACTTTTTTGATTGGTCTTATAAAAACCTACAAGGGACTAATAAATCACTGATCACTGAAATTTCGTTTCGATATTACAGCAAACAGACTAGATTATTTATGCACGAATGTGTTTTGTAAAAAATTAAAATATTAAAAAACCATTATGTTAAAGCATAATGATGATGACTTTAACAATTTTACACACAACGAATTAATATGTGTATGTTTAACGAGGTTGGGTAAAAAATAGTGAGTGCCATAAGATATAAGTTTGGATATGGTAAAGAATTTTAACTATCTAACAGGTTTTCTGTGAGGTTTCTTCCTCACAGCACATGGGCGATCCTTTACATTGTTTGGCTCCATAATATGTTGCTTTTTGCAAATACATGTCCAGATAATTACGTCATCTGACATTGTTTCTAGTAAACTTAGTATCAGTTATAATCAACATGATATTTACTTTAAGATTTTTTTAAACACGACAATGTCTAGTGAAAATTAAGACTCGTAGAAAGGTTAACCCGCAGTTGGTGAAAAAATAAACAAGAGAAGATGCGGGAAGAAGCTTTTACAGAACTATGAACAAAGCTTTGTCATATTTACCGATCATAAGGGTATTCTTTGTCATTCTTTACCGATAAATGCGAACACGTGCAAGTAATTAGTTCCTTAAGCGTCCTTTAGGTTGTTACAAGTAATTACTACCCTTATTATTAGAAATAAATGGATGATTTTACAAAAGTACACCTTAAAATATTTTATAATTGGAGTTAAATGATCTAGAAATTGTAATTAAGAATAAATACTTAAATCGACATTAAGAAAAGACTTTAAGAAGAAGCCCATTTCTCCAATGATATATTGATTATATTATCATGAGAAATTTTTAACTTGAAAAGTCTTAAATTTTTGAGAATCGACATTTTTATAATTTAGTAGTTAAGAAAAAGAAACAGAAACTGTCCATGTGGTTATCTGATTTAATTATAACATACCGAAGAAATTAGCGAAATCTTTATAAGAATATATTTTAACGAATTGTGACAGTGGTACTAATGAAACAACAAGTAATTCATGTTGCCTGAATGTAAGTGACTACTATAAATAGATAGTCGAATGGAAGAAATACGTTTTTTTTTAAAACAAAGTCTTGTTAGTGAATAGTGCATTCATGTAAATAAAGTTATATATACATACGTCAACCTATTCGTTCTTTTGACAAAAACAATAAAATGTATCAAATATAATACCAAAACTTGCACATTTATTAAAGCTTTATTTAAATATAACATTTTCATTTTTTATAACAGCTGTCAACATTAACTTTTAATTTCAATCTCAACATGATATACACCCCAGTGGCCACATATTCGGATTGAGATAATTGACAAACTAGCTTGCTCATGGTATCCCGTCTCAGCTTAACCTTGACCAATAGAGAATAAAAAACTTATTATGTTTGAGAATCAATCATTAGCAAAAGAATGAACACAGTAACAAAATATCATCTGTTTTTCTTTTGAAGATTTTATTAACAACAAAACGTTTCTTTATTGTAAATGTACGTTAGACTATGACCATGCTGCGTTCTATCAAACTTGTCGGAGTGTGGAAATAAGAAAATAATATGAAAACATATTATTAATTTGAAATAATGGAAAGGCTAACTAAAGTATGTGGACGGTCTGAGTTGACGCTCAAACAAAATATTTAGTGCTTTTCTAAGTGATTTTCAAGGCTTTTAAAAAATGATTTTCCTGAACTAGCACGCTATCGACAGTAACATGACTCTACAGTGTTTGCATTGGACAATTGTATAATCCTGCAGTTTTAGAAAATATATAAACATAGAATAATTGTTTATAATGTGCATGTAAATGTACAAATTTCAGGTTTTTAAATTCTAAATGCATAAAACCTACTTATTTTATCACCTTACACAAAAGTTTACTTGAAATTTATAATTAAAAATTCTGCAATAAACATATATTAGATCTATCCAAATTGCAGCAAAGTAGATGAAACAGGTAATTTAAACTGTTTTAGAGTAGACATTAGAAAAAACGTACATTTATTTATTCTCCTAATACTAGAAGCGAAAATGTCTTGCAATTATTATATAAACAAATCTGTTCTGATTTTATGCTTGAATGCAAAAATAAATCAAATTTTTGTTTTGACCATATAACAAAAAAACTCCCCATAACTGGCTTCTTTTTTGTCTTGTTCATATTGGATAGAGAACAGGGTGTGGTGATTTGTAGAATCTACTTTAGTCCCCAACGGTCTTTTAATATAATATAGGGATACCCTTCCCTACTGCGATATTTTAACCATCCAACTGATAACTTACATCCATAAATAATTAAACTAAAACTTCTCAGACTCGTCTTTATTATATCCAAAATTATTTATGTATATTATGAATTTTTAACGGTGTGACATGATATATTCAATGAATTGACGTGATACCTTCAGGTAGCGATGAGAGTAATTTACTTAATCATTCTGAAAGGAACTCATAGTTGTAATTAAACAACTAGTATATAAATATACATAACGAGGGAAAATAAATTGAAATTGCATAAAGAAACAAAACATATTGTTTATAACTAATAATTGAGAGATGTTATTATGTGCGTTTCATAGGAATGCACATCTGTTGATATACAAGACAATTTTGCGGTTTTTTTTTCATTGAAGATACAACGGTTGACTAAGATTTTATATATGCACATTGTTCCAAAAAGGGGGTAACTGCGATTTGATGACGATAAATTTTTTGTGGCCGCTGTTAACGATAGTTTACTTGGCATATAATCTGAACCCATTTATCTACAGTTCTTTTCATCTTTGATCCGTTGAAAAATATCTTCAATTTCATATGTAAAATTTTTGTTGACTTTTACAGCAATTTACTACTTCTTTATAGTCAGTCAAACCGTAAAATATAACATAAATAATCTGCTTCATCTATTGAAATGTTTTTAAATTTATTTTAAAAATTAATTGGCGTGTGTCAACCGTTGATAGGCACGCGAGTATCAACTTCATTTGACACACGCATTTCTTTGCAACGGAGGGCTTTGTAATTTTCTTCTTCTTTGAAATAGTGAAAGTAATGTTCAATAAAATATCAATAAAATTAAACTTTGGTTGTTAAAATGTCAGGTATTCGTCTAAATAGTAACCAGTTTGTCTTTGATACAAATTAAAATTGAGAAAATATAGAAGTTTGTCAAATGTATTAAAGAGAATAGAAAAAAGGAAGAGAATATAAAAGACGTTCTTATTTTTAATTAAAATTCTTCTACGTTTTTCTCTCTTCAGATCATTTTAACTGCTTTTCAAGTCGGTTTTAATAACCATAAAAACTTGCACAGAAGATGGTTCAAAATCATAAGGGCCGCTTAAAAAACATCACGCAAACCTGCTTGCATTGTAAAGATAGCCCAGCAAGGGACTAAAACATTCTGATGTAAATGTTTCATCTCATTATTTTATTGCATTTTAATTTCATAATCAATTGTACACCAAGAAAACTTTCTGCGTTGTAAATAAGAGTCTGTAAGAACAAATGGAAGCACATTGATATTTTCTTTTGATGATATCTCCTGAATAAACAGTTGATGACAATATTGCGTTTATTTCATTAATATTAACTTCGACCACTGCTTTCGTAATATTGCTATTAAACTTTCTAAGCAACTATATCCTGTTAAGCCGTTATCTGTGTACCCTAGTAATGTAGTTTAAAAGAATGATTTAAAACTAATAGAGAAAATGCTGAGTTTTAATTACAAATATGTCTATATTCTCCTATCTTCGGCATTTCACGTTCAGCCTCCTACAGAGGAAACAATTTCGTATAAAGTTATTCTAAAGTAATTCTCATTGTTTTCTACAAAGTGATTAATTTCACGGTCGCATCAATGTCATATCTCTTCCGTCTTATTTCATTACTTGAGGATTATATTGAGCAGCGTAATGAAGATGATCACGTTTTCGTAGCCATGTTTATGTGGAGATGTTACAATTTCCGGCTGACACCATAGGAACTACTTTTCAAAGTTTATGCTCTAGTATTTCTCTTGATTGTATTTTAGTAAAAACAAGATATTTGTTTTAACCGTATATCATATTAAATGTTTTAAGTTTCATGGATATAATTGAATAGGTTTAAGCAAGTTATAGGCTGAATGCTCGTCTAATTGGAAAAGTCTTGACACGAACTAGGCAATAAATTGATAACAAGAATCAATTTATATGTTATCTAATGGGGATCAAATCAACCATTAGTTCTACCACTGGTCTTCTATACCATTTATATCATCATGTAGCGGTTTCGCTATGCAATAATTCTAAAAGTTTATCTTAGTGTTTATCAAAGACAAATCAGTTATACAAATTTTACGAATTTCAGTAGTTACGATCTGTTGTATATGGGCTTGCTGATAAGTCGGTTCTTTCCAATTCTGCAAAAGTAAGGGTTGATCTCAGGGTTTAGCAAAAACTGAGGCACAAATCATTAACAAAAACACTACATACCAACCATAAAAAACTAAAGAAAAGTGACCCACCATATTTTGCTAAATAACGTTGGCAGTTATTTGCACATATAAATGAATTCAGTGTCTAATTAGCGTCTGTTGAAATCGAAAGTGTTTATTCATTTTTGATCCTAGTGACTTTTATTTGTAAAATTTAATGTGAGAAATTTAAATTGATTGTACTTTTTAATAAACGTTTTACAGTGAGCTTATAGAGAAATGCCACATTAGTGTTTTTATCTGAAAATGCAAGCTCTCTATAAATACAAAGAAGAAAACCGGAATATTTTATAATTCGCATTTTGAAGTTGTTTTATTATAAGCATATTGCAGTAAACCGTTCGTAAATTAACATTTCAAAACACGTGCTGTCCTGTGCTAATTCAATTTTTGTATTCATTGGGAAATCTATAGAAATAATTGTCAGATATGTAGAAGATGCAAACTGTTTTGTTGTTATTTATAGTTTTTCATTCTAAAGTAAACAAGAAAATGTGTGCCTGATTCTAACCTGAATTGCCCAGGATAACTAGTTTTTTCTGTCCTGTGGATATAATATCACTGATTACTCTGTATTTCTTCTTCAATAAAGACTATATGACATAATATAGATGAGAGTAGCATAGAATCTCAAAGAAACAAAAACAATGAAATCAGATAACAGGCCATGAGGCTACAAAACTAAAAAAATCTTAATATGGCAATAAAAATCATCCATTTAATTAAAGAATTGTGCGTTTTGTTATTGATAACCAAACAAAATAAATGCAAATGGTGGAATACCAGTAAGATAACTCGAAACCATTCTATGATCAAAATCTACAAAACAACTACGCAGAACAGAAAGAAATGAGAGGGAATAGATGCGCCAAAAAGGTTATAAGCATCTTCTCCTTTGCTAGAACACCCGTCTAAATTATGTAAATCTGGTTTAGACTTGTCTATGAATATGGACAAACAAACGTTAACTGAGTTATTGAAGCAATTGACCAACTTGTGACGATGACCCTTAAACTTACGAAGTTATGTCTGATTAGTGTTTTCACATTGATTATAACATATTCTGAATGCTTTATATAAGGCAAAATATTATTGGAAATTTAATCAAATATTAATTTACACAAAATATCTTTGAAGTTGTAAAACGGATTTAAATAAAATCAGAATATAATTTGATACTGTTGCAAAGAGTCCGATATTTTCAATTTACTCCTTTTCTGTGAAATATAAATATTTTAATTGGACAAAACATTTAACAATCAAATCAATTCAAATATTAGTTTAATGGATGTCTTCGTTTTCAAAGTAAAAGCTTTTAATATTTTAGCAACTGACAGTTTCATCTTTGTTCCAACGTGCCTAATTAAGATTTCAAATCTTGTTAATTGCCATGTAAACATTAGTCATTTAGTAATTATAAGACAAAAATGGAATATTTGTACGAAATTTCGTGTCTAGGCTTAGTTCTTCAGGTGTACGAACTATAGACATTATTATAAATTTAATTGTTCTTTCTCAGATAACGGAAATGAACCTTTTACTGTATTTTCAACAATGTTTCATTATTTGTAAAGTATTAAAATGTATGTGACAGTCGTCGCGAAAATAAGAAATGTACAATATAGATGTTGATTTAATTGATTTTTATAAGGGTTAATCGTATTTTCATGAAAAATAAAAAATATAGTGTTTGTGAATTCACGAATTACAATACATTTACAAACTCTTGTACATTGAAAATATACAACAAACCAGAATCGGTATTTCACTGCAATTAATATTTCCACATACTTCCAATTTTGTGCAGATTTTGTTGTTAAATAGGTATCACAAGTACCTGTTTCTAGGATTATTAAGAATTAGTATGCATGCTGCAATAAGCATTTACAGATAGCTTGAATAAATAATCATTTGAATGAAATGACAAAAAACACTAGTTTTTTAAATTTGGTTAATATTAGTACATGTAACTAATTTTCTTATTAAGTTAAACAACCCTTCCTACTAACGATTTTCAAAGCCATCAAGTAAATCTCAACCAAAAAATGCCAATCCAGGTAAAAATTAGAAGTTTTATTATTAACAATTATTATATTGCATGACACTTAAAGTAGTTTGAAGTCATTATGCTTCTTCGGTAAAGGTGTCTTAATTGCTATTTCATTCAAAAACACCAGAAAGGGAGGAATAAATTATATCGATTCCTACAACTGTCTTTGAGCCCTTGACGTGAATCAAAATGGAGTCATTGTTATTCGCCTTTCAATCACAGATAAATCGTGGTTTAAGTCATTTCTTGTTCTTTTCAATTCCATATTATTCCAAATGAATTGATAGATTGTCTTTGTATCGTATTTATAGAATACCTTCAAGAAGCAAGGTAAAGCGATTATGTAAATTTCAATTTATGCATTTCATTTAGAGGAAAGGTTGTGGGAAAGTAAAGGAATAGCAATTCTCTGTCTTTGGCAGTTTACATTGTTTAAATGAATTACCATTGAAAATTAAAAACGAAGATTGTCGTGGTTTTAATGCATATGTTCGGCCTTGTTAATGTATTGTATTAAACACATGCATACGCGTGTCAAAAATTTAGTGTCTTGGGAATTATTTCAAATATAATATTAGAGCTATTACTTATTTCAGAAATAACTATAGCCGTAACATTGTAGATCTGTGGAAAGAATATTGTAACATGTCAACATAAAAACAAAGTATTTCATTAATTCTCCTACAATACCTAGAAGGCAGGCATTTCTGGTCAATTACGATCAGAAATTTTTTCGTCCAGAGTCAGCTTTCGATTACATGTGAATATAGACAAGCACAAATTGCTTCTAGCAAATCTACGGTAAAATTGCAGCCCACCCGTAAAATTTCTTTAATCAATGCTAAATGGAAAGATGATTTGTATTGAGGACCATGTCTAAATACACTGTAAAAAATGTGTTTAGGGCCTTAACACTTTTCTAAACACATTTCATGTTATAGATTTTGAAACACGTTTAGGTTCTTAACATGTCTTAAATCTAAACATGTTTAACAAAATGTTCAAATTCTTAACATGTTTCTTTTTTATGTGTTTAGAATGAAGATATGTTTAGATTGTATGTGTTTAGAGATATACTCTGAATATGACAGTTGAACACATACAATTGAGAACAATATTCCTTTAATTCTTTTCAAAATTGTCTTCCAATGATATATCAAAATTGTTTAGATACTACAGCAAATCGAATTAATAAATGAAACAATGTTAATTTCAACATAGTTTATTAGACCTTAATATTGATCAAACACATTACATATTGAAAACAAACAAACATTATAGGCAACACAGAGTTTGTTTTCTGTCTTTAAAATAAACTGTAACTGGTATTCTTTGGGATAAGATAAATTCCAAACATAGTCGTAGGACTGCTTCTTTAAGGTTAGTCTCCTCATCAACTTACTTCCTTCGCCGACCACAAAGCATGTGTTAATTGTTCTAGCATCAATTTTCACCATATAGGCGCCTTTTTCTTGGAGTAAAAGTTCAAGCTGTCTTACTGAAAAAAAATTAGTAAGTGTTAAAAATTAAAGCATTAGTAAAACCAAATAATTGCATTGCATATTTAACACAAAAATAAAGATCAGAATTCTTAAATATGTCCTAATCAATCTGTACTAAACCATGTTTGTTGTATTTAGTGTTTATCCTAATAAATCTGTACTAAACCATGTTTGTTTTATTTAGTGTTTTTAATCTTCGGAAACATGTTAGAGGTTGTAAAAGAATTGTTCATGCAAATTGACCCTAAGACTTACAATTTATGCATCCATCTAAGATAACTAGATATTGTTAAAAAAAACATAGGTACTCACGTTGCTATCAATAGCTTCACAACTTCGGCCCCTGCTCTATACTTTGTTTCGTACATGTGGTCAAGACATGACATCAGATCGGCTTCTGTAGTTTCTGAAACCTAAACGACATATATATTGTAAGTAACACATTCAAACACTGTAGTTACAATAAATTAGCATGAACATATTTGCTCAATCTTGAATGGGGCAAGGACATTTGCCCCCCCCCCCCCTTTTACCCCCCAACCGCGAAAAAAACCCTGTAGCTTCTTATATCTTTCATTAGTAAAAAAACTTGCGACTCAAATAAAAAACATCATCTGTGAGGCTTGCGCATTTCGCTTTGTCTATTTAACTTTTTAGTCTGAAGTGGCTGTTTTGCATCTATAACAATTATTAAAAATATCTTTGTAAATTGCGGGCTGCCATGTTACAGATCATGTGAGTCAGTCACGTGATTATGTTTAATAAACATTTTTGTTTATTTACAAATTACGAATTTCATAAATGATTTCGGCATTAAATTAAAAGGAAAAATAATTAATAACACACACACACACACACACAACAGCAAAGAAAATAATACATCGCAGTAGATCATGCAACCGACTCGGCGTGCATCTCCAAATGGCAAACCACGTGTGGCAAACATGTTTGTGCATATTAAACGTATGAATGTATTTTAAAATTCAAATAAAAATAAATATCATTACTATATCTTATAAAATATCTTACCGTGATATTAATTCTTATTCTGGCTTCCTGTTTTTAAAATGAAGATGAAAGTTAGATCTCTAAAGATGTGTAATACAGGCTTCCTGTTTTTAAAATGAAGATGAAAGTTAGATCTCTAAAGATTTGTAATACACGTCCTTTGTTTTGAAAAATAAGCTTATCTAAGCGTCTGGCGGGAAACATGTGGTCAATCTTATCTCAGTATCTACAACCCGCAGCGTCATTAAATATTTAGGATCTAAGCACTTCATTGATTACATATTTAATTTCTAAACATGTTTACAATGACGATGCTAATAAACTACATATGCTTAGCTTCTAAACATTTTCCTAAACATGTTAAGAGTAAAACATGTTTAGGATATGTTTAGGCTCTAAGCACAATTTTTAGAGTGTACAAGTAGATTTATAAACAAAAATTGGTTGACCTAGAATTAGATAAATCTTATATATTGTTCAATTCTTCGTTTGAATTGCCGGTCTTTTTTGTATCGACTACAGTCTCCAAAAATCTAAACGGAGTTCAAGCTTACATACCTAAAATATCTACGCTTTTTTAGCAATTTTGCTTTAAATGACTTTTGGGTGGTAAACTAAAATAAGATGAAATTCGTTAATTCATGTATTATTATTATATTATTTGAAAAAAACTTAAAATGTCATTACAATGCATTTTAGACATGAGTCAAATCTCAGACTTAATTTTGTAAACATCAAAATTCCTCATTTTTTGGAATGTTTTAAAAGGGTAATTAAGCTCGAACTCCTTTGAGATTTTTTTAAGATTGTTGTCGCTACAAAAAGGAGGAACGATTTATTATTCACTTTCAATATAATGTCAAATATAAGTTGTTTTCTGACAAGACGGTACGCTTGTAATGTATCTTGTGTGAAAAAACCTTTGAGTATTAATGGATAAAACCTAAAGCATGGAGCAACAAATAAAAGGTATTACAAACTCGTCTTTCACCAGATACGGAACATTTGTAAAATTAGGCGTTTTACCACTGAGAATGCTCACTAGTAACATCACGGCACGGAAACATGATTCAATAACACCGGTTCTCATTTCGTAACATTGGCTCCTTTGCGGTATGAATGTCAATAGAACTTCGTCATTGAAAGGCAAATTAATACACTGCAGAACTGGTGAAACTCTATCAGTCATGAACCATTTCGTACTTTAAGGTTAGAAAATCAGTTCCTGCTAATGCCACCCAGCGATGTAAGGACTAAAACGTACCGAAATTGACGATTTTTACACAGCAGCTGGCTCAGTTATGAACAACCTTCCTATACTTACTTGAGAAACATTCAGTCTTTAAAAACTTGTAAAGCGTATTTTTAGGAGACATATGCAGACTTTTTATAAATATTCATTGATATAGGTACAACTATTCCAAGTATGATGTCTGATTTTAGAGACTTTTAAAAAGTATTTTTATGCAGACTTTTTATAAATTTCTATCGATATAGATACCATAGATACAACTACTCTGATGTCTGATTTAATATTTAGCTGATGTAACTGTATTTGTATGTTTTTTACGCATGCTCTTGTTATTGCTTTTTGAATGACGTCGTGTCCCGCCATCTGTTGCAACAGTTTTTTCATCATAGCCTATTGTCAATGTGGCCCACAGATGTAGATATCTAGGTTTCTTATTTATCTGCTGCACATACACAACATACATGTCTTAAGTGTTAAGTAAAATAACTTTAAAAATTTAAATCAATGTCAGAACTTTCATGGAATTAAAACTAATCTTAACTTTCTCTGTTTTCAGCCTTCTTACAAAGAATTTACAAATATTAAGTATACAGACTTTTTCCTGAAATCAAACTAAAGTCTTTCGTCAATAGACCTTCTGATTGATTGAGTATACAACACTGGGATTCCAACCATTTTTTTCAACAATAATTCAGCTTATGTCGAACTTGGTTAAAATCTTAAATGTTACTGAAAACAAAAAATATTAATACAGTTCATGTGACAATCTAGTTACTGAGTAAAAGCACGTGGCGATATAATGTTCATAATCATATATATCCGGCGGCGGCGTAAACACTTGCATATCTTGCTTCATATATTTGTAAGCCCAAGCCCTAGGTCCACCAAATTTGGTCCAGAGGTAGCTTATGATGAGTACTTGCCAGTCAGTCACCTGCCACCTGACCTTGATCTCAATTTCACGGTCCAGCGACTACGTTAAAGTTTTTAGGTTACGGCAGTTCCTCTGTAAATTTGGCATGGTAGGATGACAATATTTGGTATATAGGTTGCCGATGACTAGTACATAACTGTCTGGTAGGTGACACCTGACCTTGACCTCAATTTCACGGTCCAGTGTCTACGTTAAAGTTTTTGGGTTACGGCAGTTTCTCTGTAACTATGCATGGTAGGATGACAATATTTGGTATATAGGTTGCTGATGAATAGTACATGACTGTCTGGTAGGTGCCACCTGACCTTGACTTCAATATCACGGTCCAGTGACTACGTTAAAGTGTTTGTATTAGGACAGATCCTCTTTAACTATGCATGGTATGGTGACAATATTTGGCATGCAGGCCGCTGCTGATAACTAGTGCTATTTACGTAATGCTTATGACGAAATTTATTTTCGTTACTGATGCGGAATGCAGGCGAGACGTTTTTCTGTGTCCACACTTGTTCAAAGATTTATTGAGTAAACTCTGTCGCAGCAAGCTGCGAGACAAGAGATATACATAATCGATAAAGTTTCAAACAGTACACAAGCATTAAATCTACAATATAACAACAATGAAGAATAATTAAACAATACAATGTATGGCTAACAGGTATATGTAATTTAAATAGATCGAAAAGCACGTGCCCTTATTCTATAATACAACGTTTTATGATAGGGACACGTAAATAAATTGTTCAAGTGTTTAACAAAGATGGATAATTTATTCAAAAGTGGCGTATTGCAATATGTAATTAATCCATAAATTTTTTGCGACAACTGTGTAATGCATTTATCCAGCATCAGAAATACATGGTTAACACTAAATATTTACCTACTTCTACAAATGAAACGTAACACTTATAACAGTTTTCTCGAGATAACGATATCTTTATATCGAGATCACGATATAACAATATCGTTTTCTCGAGATAAAAATATCGTTTTCTCGAGATAACAATATCGTTTTCTCGAGATAACGAAATCTTTATATTGAGATCACGATATAACATTATCGTTTTCTCGAAATAACGATAGACTGTTTTATCAAGATCTCGATATAACAATTTTGTTTTATAGAGATAACGAATTTAAAAAAAAATCTCTTCTTATTTTGCATGTCCCTTTACGGCTTCCGTATATAATTTTATTTTATACTATCAAAATTTTCGGGATTGGAACTTGCACAGTGGCATCCATCCCTCAACACTATGTGATTCGACCAAGTTGTTTGATAGATTAAATATATAGCTGCATTAACCGAAGTGGATCTAGAGGTCACTTAACGTTGCATTTTGAAATGTATATGGCAAACTACTGAGGCGCAAACCAAAAGGTCAAAATCCTAATACGAAATTACACAAATACTTGTCTAACAAGCAACGAGCAGCAGACATTTGTTGTTTTTCAAAAGTAATCATATTCTGATGAGTCCGGTAAGTTACCAAGAATATCCGTTAGCGTCTGAGTGACAGATTTATTTAACTTAATCCTTTACGTGACCGTAAACTATACTGTTTTTACTATTTTGTGTATTGTAAAATGAGTGTTTGCCTTGTGTTTGTATATTTACGTGCTGTGAAGGATTTTTGAATTAAAAGTCGGTAGCGTACGTATAGTTTTTTGTGTGCGATTTTATGTTGTGTGCACGTGTGCAAAAAAGAGCAATTTATGCCCTAATATTTTTGTTTTTCTTGAATTTTTGTAGTGTGTTGTGATGTCGTTGAATAACTCAAATTCGATAATGTTTATCTCAGGTTTATCTCCTTATAATTTATATAAACAAATCAAATGCTAAGACATTACGCTGAGTTTACTTATTTAAAACTTTTGTTTGAGCTTAAGAAATTCTACCAAGTAAGATAAAGAGATTAAAGAAAATATTTTAAACACGTAATGACAGGTTTTTCATTGTGTTTGTTATTTTATGTTTTCAGATTTTTTGTTATTCGTGTTCCTGTTAGTTCCGCATTCTGTTTTCGGTTGCTGGTTTAACAAAAATATTTAATGCTGAAAACGAACTGCTATAACTAGTACAAATAAAAATCTCCTGTATTTCTAAAAAATACACATACAAACTGATTTAATGTTCGATTAAATTGTATGTTTTAAAGTACATTTTCAACAATAATTTCAAATATATAAACAAAAGGAAACTTAAGTTCAGGAAACGGATCTGGCAGCTAATTTGCCTAGAGATACGTATCAAGACACGTCTAAATAGTACTTCCTGGAAACAAATCGAATAAAAGTGTGTCCCCTGAGAAAGATATTCGAACGATGTCCTTTTCATTTCAGTTAAAAGTTAAAAGACATTACGAAATAGCTTATTAATTATTAAATGATAGAAAGGAAACTATTAATTGCTAGAAACGCAATTTTCCATACAATGATGATTAATTGCTCAGATTGTAAGTAAACTTCGATGCAATTATCGTAAAAGATATGAAATATCAGCAGGTATTCTTTATATGCGAATTTTAATACAAATTACTTATAAATTATTTAAAATGAAATTTAGTACCTCAGACATGATGTTAAATAGAGCAAAAAATGAATGTAATATTTCATTTATCTAAAGATTTCGCATCAATTCTCCACTCCTTTTTATATGTTTTAGACAACTACGTCAATTGTAGTAAATTTGTATAAACTTGCAAATGAAATCAAAATTATATAAATTTTTATCGAAACAAAATTTGGTCTTGGAACCATAAAGAATAATGTTAAATTCTGTGATCGTTTCATTAGAAAAATATAAATCTTCTGTTTTTCTCTATAATTACAGTAAACTAAATGATAAATGCAAATGTACTTAATATATCGGATTTTTTTAATCGTTTTGCCATCGTTATTATTTTGGAAGGAAATTCCAGAAGAAAAAGTTTATGCCAATAGTCATTTTCAAGAAAGAGTCGATTACATTTTAGTGCTGATCACTTGAATTGATAAAAAATTTGGATACTTTCCATTGAAAGCACAACATTTAAACCAAATGGGGCGGATTAAGAAAGACGATGCAAATTGAAATGTGCGCCGTGTTGTGACGCGGTGCAAAGCCCACACTTAACATAATTTATGAAAGGGGTTGGGTTTTATGCCTATCCTATAATATTAAAATACTACTTGTTGGGAAAAATGCCCTAAATTAATCACGCTATACCATAATATCAAGTAATGTGATACATCTAACTACAGTACCTATCTTGAAAAAGGCTTATTAGTATTAGTAGTATACTCTTAATAAAAACAAAATGACATTGTTTAATGGGGCACATAAAGCCCAAATCATTTCAAATTGTCCGATGAAACATTCAAAGTTGATTTTTATTTTATTTTATGTATGTATTCATAAAATAAATGCAATTATTCCTATGGGCCTAGTTGGCAGAGTGGTTAAGGTAGTGTGTCTACTATTGATCACGTTGTCTTTCTACACTGAGATTGCGAGTTCGATTCTCGCTGCAGTCAGGATGTACTTGACTCTAATCTTAATTAACAAGGATTTCCAGTTTTACTAACGCAGGTCAAGGTTTTTCTCAGGGTACTCCAGCTTCCTCCCCAATAAAAACTGGACTCCATGGTAGAGCTGCAACATTGCTGAAAGTGGTGTTAAAACATCATTCAAACAAACAAAAACTATAAACCTAATATTATTCATCTAATATATTTTCCTATAATTCGATTTGATAAGAACATACCATATAACTGTATGGCTTTCAATAGGCTGCAAATAAAGTCTGCTTTACACAGCTTTTTTAACAGCAACATTTTAGATTACTGAGTTTATACAATACGTTAATAAAATAACACCAAAAACAATAAAAGTTGGATCTTTTAGCATAGATATTACGCTTTCCATTTTAGATTAACATTTTAGATAAATAATAACAAAAATAACTTACAAGATTATATCGATCAACAGATGTATATCAACTAGACCCCAGTCAATATACATCTGTAAGGTCGATATCATCTTTTATCGACCTCATATTAAAGCTATATTTGTATAATCACACAAGGTATTCGGATCCAATACTTGCGACGGGATCCACATTCTGCGGATGTTGGATCCGGATATCTGAAGTACAAGAATCCTCCAATGCGCAATGCGTTTTTTGACTTTAGAGTCCCATTCTCCCATCATAGTATAAAAAACGTTGGAAGGCATATGATTCTCGGACTACGATACCCGGTGTGGTAATAATGAAGATATCTAGGAGTAATCATTAAAACAATTGATTGGATGTTTACTTACGTCCAGCAAGCTGTATTTCAGCTATATTCAGGAGCTGACTATATAACAAGTTAGCAAACAATAAATCGATGAAAAAAGGGTATAGGATGGCAAATATAGAACAAAAGTTTAACTCCGCTGGAAAGTATTGGGTAGGGCGGAAAATTTAGCCTATTGTAGAGACTACAATGACCCTACTCTTTTTGAAATCTACAAAAGGGATCTTTATTGTGCAAGGAGTGTGGAACTCTCCAAACACGTTACCCACTACGGGTCCGCGCCAGGCTTTCCGTACTGTGACCTGACAACCCCCATTGGGAGGGTCTCCCGTATCCGCCACCCCGGGGACGCGCTGGACTGTGCTGTGGATATAGAACTGGGAACCCTCCCAATATGGTCCCAATCATCAATACGATAAGTCAATGACAGACAAAACAATGGTTAAACAAATAAGTGGACAAAAAAAAACAAACAAACACATAAAAAACAACATGTAGTAACACGAACCCCACTCAAACCTGGGGTGAGTTCTCCGGAAGAATAGCAACTCCTGCTCCCCGAGTGGCATCCATTGTATTACTCAAGTTTGATTCAGATTAAGCATTTATCTTCAATTTCAGCCGAATTTCATGGTTTGTTTCAAACCACTGTACAAGTTTATATGCAGTTTGTTATGACTGCGCAGAACGGTGCATTTAAATAAAATCTATAGTATACCACCTAGGTCTCTTCGTCAACTTCCTCTGCAAATATTGGTAATAAAGCGTTTAATGTTAAAGCTACCGTTGAAGCAGGAGGGACAAAAATGCAAAAAATGCCTCGATAAAAATACTAAAATGTCGCCATTAAAAAATATCCATGCAATTGAAATCAACGTATGTAGCCCTTTGTTATTTGTCTCGAACATTTTTATCATTTTAGTAAAATCCAATTATAATTTGGAAATTTCGGTCGTTCGTCAATTTGTACTATTCTTAAACAAATGAATTATATGAATAATATGTAATAGTTCATGACTTAAAGAAATATTATGAAAAATATACAGAGTGCCAAAAAAACCTCCAAACAGCTTGTTTTTAACGTTATCAGGCTCTCTGAAAATGCTGAAAATGCAGGATTTTGCATTATTAACCCAGAGCATCTCGGGATTTTGAGCAGCCCCTCAAGCCTTTGTCGTAATTTTTTTTCATTCTGCTTCAATAGATATATAAGTCTGGCCTATGCATTTACGCAACAAAGTTAATTTGAACAGCATTGTACTGTAGATTAAATTTAATTATTTTCAGTTTCATGAAGAAATAAACCACGTGATGGCCCAGTGTACACAGTGTGTAACCCCCGAACCGGGTTGAAAGTGTGTACAGCAGAGTTCAAATGATTATAATCATTCCTTATAATGTAAAGGTTTCTCTACTGAACAATGATATTTACAGCGCTTCAAACAGGAATAGAAGTTAGTAGAATTTATCATTTTCTCGCTTTGCCACCATCGCTCTGCATTTGCCACTATTACAACTATAACTGTATTTATTGGAGTATACACATAATTTTTAACCAATCATAAACGTTGACAGCTTAAATTAAATTATTCGTAAGCTTTAATTAGTTTAAAATGTTTCGGATATTTTATTATTATTATGATCACAAGTTTGATCCGATTCCGAGATTGTATAAAATTACGCGTCTCGTCATAGACATTTCGGCCAACTTAATTGGCGACGTGCATTTAAATCGCGATATTTTCCATTCAAATTATTTTATCGAAATATTTTCATTTCATTATTACTATTTATATTCAACATAATAAATAATTCATTTGTATAACTATTTTTTCTGTAAAATTAGTTGTATTTCATATTCAAACAATACATGAGTATTATACTGAAATAATATTCTTAGTCACTTCGTAAATTAGTTTTATTTTACTTCCTGCATTTAGTATTTAAAGATACCATGGTTTTAACCATGTTTCGTCTCATTGTCGCTCACTATTCATTTTAACTATATAATACAACTTATCGTCAGATTTTAGTGGCTAGAATAACATTAAAGAAGCAAAGAAATACCAAGGGCGATATCTCTTAGTCCAAAAACAATAATAGAAAATAATGGGACACAATAATAAACACAAAACACGAACCCTCAATGAAATAAGATTGAACTAATGTACCCAGGACTAGCAAACAGTTCTTGCCTGGGACATAAGAGTGAATAAGGTGTGGAAGGGTAAGCAGTTTCTGCCTTTTACCAGTCCTGTCGCTAGCAAGGTTTAAGTCAACATAATATATATACAAACTGTACGACCAACCTACATATGTACTCATTTTAAATTATTTGCCTTTGTATTTGTCAACAAATACATGATTTCTTCCATGAAATTTCTCGGCTGAAGACAACAACCAGGGAGCGACAAAACCATAACTTTGCAGTTTTAGCTTTAATCGAATAGCTCCATCAGGAAAATCGTGTTCCTCACGCGCTCTGTATTAAAACGTAAACTCCATATGCTAGAGCGGATATTGTAATTTTATAATAAAAATGTGTTTTATGTCGCTTGTATCTTATATATACGTGAATCCGTCTTTTAAGTTTGTTAGTTTTAAGTATATATTTTCTTTTCAATTAAGACAGTCCTTTCTTTGGTTTCTTTCTATTGCTCTTCTCTGTGAACCATTTCTTTTCTAAGTCCTCGTTCTGTGGTGTTTTATTTCCCTGTCTGGCCATCATTTTCTGTACATTTCTCTTATATCTAATTCCAGGTTAGGTCGTCTTTGGCATTGTATTTGATAACATCTTACTAATAAATCTTTGTTGTTGTTGTTAAACGGAATTGCATCACAATTTAATACATGTATATATTTGACATGCGCATAACAGTTACAGTGATACAGAAAATAGTCAAATGTGTACTAATATACTGATCTATATCTGCATAGTATTGTATGCTTCTGAGTACAATAAAAATAGCAGAATAAAAAATGAATACATGTTAAAACTAGAGATTATTTAACTTAAATCCTTACAAAAACAATACAATAACATAAAACTCAATGGATAAAACCCACTATGGAGAAACAACATAGTTTTATCACATCTTTCAGATCCAATCGGCTACTCTGGGTCTCTCCTCCAAAAAGACAAAACATGTTTAAGTAACTGATAAATTATACAACAAGCAGATGTTGTTACTAGTAAAAAAGCGAAAACAATTTGATACATATAGACAGTCGACTCATAATGGAAGCCAATGAAAGTTAGTCCAAGAAGAATAAGCTTACAAGTCAACACACAACAGGATTTAAAATAGCATTAACTACCAGAAAATCTCCTGCATATTTAACTAACTTTTGTGATTACTGCTCAATATTAGCTAACCAATTAAAAGAAATAAACTAGAGACTTTGATATTTTAATATAAGATCGATTAGTTTGTTTTGATTTCCTGTCAAAGATTTATTAGGGATATGTATTACTGCTATTATGCCAAGTCTACAGCTAATAGGTATAAGATATGTTAAGTTTGAAATCATTGCAATCAAACAGATTTTTTTTAATTTTCTTTGCCGAAGAACGTTTGCTTTAATGTCATTATTTCCCGGAAAACATTCGTTGTTGAGATGGACAAGTTACGGCTTTCCTCAAACACTTACAAAAAACTGGAGATACTTAGATTAAAATGAGGAGGAAGGAAACAGTGGACTACATACCAGTCTGTATAATTCTGATAAGCCCTTTGAATGAAACGAAAACGAGTGGAAAGCTCTAAAAACAAAGCATGTTTTCCTGTTTGTTTTATTTTTAAGTAACCATATTGTTTCAAAGAAGCTACACATATCTGCCTTAAACTACATGTAAATTAAACAGTATACTTCTGTTAGGCGAAATAACCTCCACACAGGACAGAGTTCCTACAGTAACATTGGCACATTGTAGCCGCCACAAAACTCAAAAGTCTCTGTTTATACGCAACTATGTATAGTTAAAAGTGTCAGTCAAATTTCGTGCTTTGTGGTCCAATTTCTACTATTGATCTATTTTTGTTAACTTGTTCTCGTCCTGAATGTAGCTGAAATACTACTCGCTGGACGTTCAGGAACGAATCAAATTATCAAATCAGTCAGTAAGATTTTAAGAAATGAACCATATAACATACTAAAACTAGAATTCAGTAACTGAAACTAGGAAACTATCCACAAAAATTCAGTTTCAGGATATAACAACAATTATCATGATTATCTTTGATGTCATTTTATAATGATATAACTAATTTTACTGTAGTAACGAATTAGCTACTTTAGTTGGGTGGGCTTTCGAAGGCCGAGTGGTTAAGGTGGTTGGTCATCTGATCTCGCGGCCTGTTTACTATGAGGTTGCCAGTTCGGTCCTTGCTGCGGGCAGGTGAGCTAGAATTCAAACTCTATAAGGATTGCAAGTTTTCCTGTCGAATGTCTTACGTACTTCCCGAGTATCCCGGCCCCCTCCCCTTCCCACGATGATGATATTGATGAACATTTGATGGAAGTGGTATTAAATCACTAAAAAAACGCAAACCATTCAGTTGAGTGAATTTGTTAATGTATCCTGCAGCCTCTAAGATCAAAGTCTAATTTTTTGTTTTGGCATGACATATATAGTAGTTAAAAGTTATTAGAAATGTTAAAAAATAAACTTGGATTTATTAAGTTACTTAAACGAATTTTCAATAACCCATTTTGCATGTTTGCATATTACTATGTAGTTATATTTATTGTGTTCCGTGGTATGGTATGATTTTTTTTAAGATAAAAAATTTTAGCAATTCAAAACACGTTTACATTTAACTGAAAGTAAAAATGAACACATCTGAAAATTTTTAAACTGGTAGAAAAACGTACCGTTTTACATGACACATGACATATTTTTCCGTGGATGAAAAAAAGTTTATTAAAATCATATCCAGAAAAAAAATCACAGAACTAATCATGTTATCGCCTATAGGGAAACAATTACTATCACCGACCTTAAATAATACTTTTTAAAAGGATTCTAAACATTTTTTAATAGAAACACGCTTCTGATTTTTTTTTAAACTAAGACACAACACACCCAGTAACAATTAAGTACATGTACACAGTCTTTGTACCTATTTTCGATGCAGTACAGAAATAATTAAAGTTCCTAGGTACTTGTTTTCAATTTGGTAAAACATTATTAACATACATGTTAGTAAACGCTAAAGCAAAGAACATCTATATAGTGTCTCAACAGTTTTGTTTAATTTTGATATATTTATTAGCTGAAGGCCTTGGTGTCAGAGTGGTTAAAGTAGTTCTTCTACTATTGATCAATGGTCTATCAACACTGAGGTTGTGGGTTAAAAATTAAACGCTAGTATCAGTGATAGGTTCACAAGTGCAGACGACATCGTCAATGCAGGACAACCACAGCACCAATATTAATTTAAAATATGGAGTAATCACAGATGCCCATTCATCCCTGCTTCATGGTAAACACAACACCGCTGAAATACAGTATAGCAGAAAGATTGATAAAAGTTTATTTTCTGTTTGTTATGTACTGATAACGAGTCAATAGATATTAAAATGTTACAGTAGAACTAGAGACTTTGACTTGCATGGGTTGTTAAGTGAACAAATAACACCTGGATACTTGATCTTTGATCAACATATGTATGGTTTTCTCACATGGTTCTTACGGGGGTTACTAATGAAGCTATTGAAGTCGAAAGTTTGCCGCGCTTCATGAAAAGCATGCTTATGTTACAGAGTTGCATACTGGTCGTTCAAGGCGCGGGCATATACTGCACTTAGTAACCCCCTTCCCCACCACTCTAGTTTGAAATAATAATCATTAGTCCATTCCGGCTAAGTCAGTCCGTCATTTCGCTTAGAAGTGTTTTCCGGACCTTTTTCCAAACG
Organism: Limnoperna fortunei; assembly: GCA_944474755.1. Taxonomy (NCBI): domain Eukaryota; kingdom Metazoa; phylum Mollusca; class Bivalvia; order Mytilida; family Modiolidae; genus Limnoperna; species Limnoperna fortunei. The sequence goes on from OX104113.1 coordinate 40,485,072, forward strand.
CTTGCAGTTATTGATCTGATATTTGGTATGGGTGTCAACCATGATGAGTGACAGATCAAGTTTGAATGTCGTCGATCCAACGATTTTTGACTAAATTATGGCCCTTGGACTTAGAAAATTTCATAAAAATAACTTTTTTCTAAACGCTTGCAGATATGAAGCTAATATTTGTGTAAGTCAATCATCATGAGTTATAGATCAAGTTCGTATATCGTTCCGGTCTGATGATTTCTTACGAAATTATGGGCCTTGGACTTGAAAAATTGTATTTGACGGTAGGGGACATAGTTGTTAATTATAATCTTGTATGTTGTCGATTTTTGATTTAAACAGTGTTTTGTATTGTGTGAACAATTCTGACGTATTGAGATGGTCCAGTTTTTTCATAAAATTGGGGTTAAGACATTTTTGTTGTGAGCTGATTTATAAACATCATTAGCTTTTTTCGATATATGCCACATCATGAATGCAGTTTTTAATATATGCCACACAGCATGAGCAGTTTTAAATATATGCTGAACAGCATGAGCTGTTTTTAATAAATACCACACAGCACGAGCTGTTTTAAATATATGTACACAGCATATGTTGTTTTAATATATGTTTCAAAGCATGAGCTGTTCTTAATATGTGCCACACCATGAGCTGTTTTTCGACATATATGTTATATTTTATATTCGTTTAAGCCTGGCTAATAAGAATAAAACCGACAATAGTAGTCTGCTGAAATTAAAAAAATGAATTGCGATCTCAAATAAAACTCCAACTGTACTGAAAATCAGATGAAAACATATATTTAGTACGTATTTTTGCAATAATCTACATAAGAATATAATTTTAAATAAAATCAAAGGAAGTTCGTATATAATGGTGATGTGGTGAAGTGGGAGATTCAAGCTCTTAAAAAAAACCAGTTGATGACTTGTCGGCCAACCTTGTATAAATCTCAAGCTAATCTATGACTATCTTTTGAATTGTTGTACTTTTAAGTACAAATCACGATAATTATGTATTTCCTGCACGTAAATGTCAAGGTCGAATGGAAGGAAATACAATTTTTAAAACTAATGAATGAAAATTAATTTTCACTATGACTCATTAGGATGTGTTGGCGTCTAAGATACTTACATTTTAATTAATCGAAATTTCAGACAAATAAACATTGGATCAATACAATGGAATTGTATTTTGATGGCTGGATTTTCTAAGGAAACGATGTTCCATAGTTTTTTTATACATAATATATATTAGCTAGAAATTGGAAATTTTGAGAGTATCCGGGATAAGGTCAATCGAAAACAATACAGACAATAACTTTGTACAACCGAGTACCTGGTACATAAAACACAAAGTATATTTCCTATTTCGTGGTCACTAATCCGCTCTTCTTAAAAAATAATGACAAAATTAGAATTGACTTACAGATTTAAGTTGTTACATAAATCTATTCTATTTATTTCGTTTTGCGCCATTTCAAATAAACGTGATTAAAAAAATAAGGTGCACTATTGGTGATAAATTATCGAGAGCTCTGAAAAATACTTCACGACTGAAACAAAGTGGACACCAAATTTAGTGTACGCATCTATACCTTTTAACGTCGACTAGTTAAGGTAGTTAGTCATTTAATATTGATTAAGTACCTGTCAACACTGAAGTCGCTGGTTCGAGCCTTACGGTAAGCAGGGTTTGCTCGACTCCAAACTTTAAAGTGACAAGGATTGCCAATTTTCCTGCCAAAGGTCGTTCCCGGGAACTCTACCTTCCTCCTTAACAAAAGCTGGATGCCATAATATTGCCGAGAACAAAATTCTGAAAGTGGAGCTAACACCCATTTAAACAAACAAAAAATTACTTTGGCCTAAAAATGCATAAATTATTTAATCTTTCATGACACACTTTCCAGCCGAAAAATTAATCTGCCTCAATCGTAAATACGGAAATGCTGAATGACAACGAGCGATTTTTGTGAATTTATTTAACATTCGATTTAAATATGGTTACTTATAATCGCTATACTCACGAGGGTTATTTACTCTTTTAATACCATTGTTATTTGTGCACGTGCTGATACATGCTATTAACTTATAACGGCAGCCATCATAAAGGTTCACACGTGGTCACATCTCGTTTCGATCCCTTGCCGTGATTTGTCTGGTGAACAATAACCCACATCTCACTAATTACTTTTTAAAGAATCGGTTTTCTTTTACTTGTCAATTCTGCACTCAGTAGCACTAGTCGATGTCTCTAAATGAAAGTATGACAATGTTAGCAACAAAGCTTATATTATCTCTTATAAAAGAGGTCCATTTAATTCCCATCAAAGTATTAAATTAGTTAATCTGAGTTGGGCTCGTCCTAATGAAATTTAATTAAGATTTTATTTTCTGTAAATTACTAAATAAACACAAATTAATATTTTTGATAAAGAAAAATATCCTTCTATTGAGTGTTCTTAAAGAGATTTTGGTATTTTTTTGTATTTTATCGATATTTTCTGTTTTCTAAAGGACGGAAGCGTTGCTCTTTGGGTAGCTTTTAAATGTATTGTTATATTTTTGTAGACTCGATTGATACTGAATGACACAAGGCGTCAGGCTTTAAAGTCGATTCCAAGGAACGATTTGTATAATAGATTTTTTTTAGTTTGTTTGTTAAAGTTCTGGTTTTAAAATGAAATAACATCTTTGCTTCATTTTACATTCACATTACATTTTGTTTTGTGTTATTCTGTTGTGATTTTATACTCTGGCACACAAAGTGATACAATGCTTACATGTATAGATATGAGTGTCTCTCCGTCTGTTCGTGCCCGGTGGTTTCCAGATGATAACTTAAAAAACGCGTCAACAGATTTTGTTTTGCCTGACTTTATACAGCTTTTAAGTACTACAAAATGAAGATCGAGTTTAATTTTCAGCACAATCCAGTTTATGGTTTTCGACTTAGGCCAACCAATTTCTTTTGTCAACAGTTGACGGTTTCCAAATGATATATTGAAAACACATTAACAGATTTTGTTAAAACAATTCACAGCTATTAAGTACTATAAAATTAAGATACTTTTCAATTTTCATCACAATTTTTGGAAGTTTTTGAGTAAGGCTAACTAAAAAAAAAATATATATAAAAATTGTCAGTTTTCAAAAGATTACTCGAAAAATTAACTATTATTATGCTCATCTGTTCCTATAGGCTTATTTGTAATTCAATAAAATGAGTTCATGAATATTTAAACAATGCAACAGGGCGGGGTATCATTCGGAAATACTGAATGACAACGAGCGATTTTTGTGAATTTATTACAAATTTTATTTACATATTACTTGTAATCGCTATACTCTCGAGGGTTAAACACATTTCCAATTAGATAAACTACTTTTCTACTTTTATTTTTTATTTATTTTTTAATTTTTGTTCTATTGGCATGGTAAGAGGAGTGACAAAACTGGGTCACAAAGACATTTCGCTTAATTTTCACGTTTTACCCTGACGACTGAAGCAAAAAATTTTCAAACTGAAATAACTGTTTTGGAATGGCCCCCCAAAACAAGTATCCCAACGAAGCTCCAATTTATGTGAATTCATTCAAATCACTAAATTTTTTAAATGTACCTACATATCTTATTTCTTAAAAACTGACAAAGTTGGCTGTTATGTGTTTTTTTTTATTTTCGGTGGAGGGGTAATGGCCACCTTTACAAATTGTCGGCTTTCGCGTAAAATTTGTTTCTGTAAAAGGCCCAAAATAGTCAACTGTATCAGTGTACAAACTTATATTAAAATCGATCTAGCCATTCCAGAGGTCTGAGAAATGTAATATTATTTTCAACTGTGGCAATTTTAAAATTTTTTAAAGTAGATTGCATAACTTCATGTTAGCCCAAACATTCTCACAAAGTTCCGTGTTGCCTAGTTACAGCATCTCGAAGAAACCAAGCGAAAAAATATCCCCTTTTAGTTGATTACATTCAAATCAGTGCAATAGAATCTATAAAGATAACAAATTTTGTTGAGACCGGACTAGTTCATGGATTTCAATTTTCGGGGGGTTGGGGGGTTGGGGGGGGGAATAAATGTGGTTAAATAGCCATGTTTACAAAATGCTCAGGATAGTGAAGTGTACCAGTGTACAATTTTCATGGAAATTTCTTTCGCCATTTCCAGAGATTTCAGAAATGTACTTAATTTGCAACGGAGTCTCCGACCATTTTGAACACTTTTATAAGTTGATAGCACAACTTCAAGCGAGTTCCATCATATTCACAAAGTTTCGTGTCGATTAGAGACATTACGTGTCTTAAGAAAATGAACGGACAATGTTGAACGGAAAGAAAGTAAAATAATGTTGAGAACCGCGGACAAAAACAATATATCTCAAAGTTCGATTGGAATACATAATAATGCGTCATTCAGTATCGTATTTTAGGTGGACATCAAAATAATCTTACGCTAAAACGGGCATGGTCGATGTTTCTGTTAGTGGCCTTTTAGTCCCGAGGGTATCACAAACCAAGTAGCCACACTCCGGTGATTACAAAAATATCATAGATTCCAGTAATAGACTACTATTACAGCCATGAAACTGATTTAACTTCTATGGTTTTTCTATTAGCAAAGTGTGTATGTAGATGATTGTGGCTGGGTTTAGTATTACGTTTTTGAATTGTGATCATAAAAGATCTACCACATCTTATTCATTTGGATGATCATATTTGTTTCGGTTTGAAAGCGCCACAGATGAGTCTTGATTAGACGAAACGCGCGTCTGGCGTGGTTAATTTTTTTTTACAACATTGGTATCTTTGATGATGACATTTAATCTATGGGTGGCTTCTTACTTTAGTGACTGGAATGTGTTCAAAGAACATATAATGTTTTAATATTTTTTTTCACAAGTTGAGCATTTTGTAACTTCTTATTTTATGAACATCAACTTCTTGACGTAAATTCTAACGCATATGAGGACAGTTATTGCCATATACCATTAGAGTAAAACAAATATTAGAGTTGTATACAATGGATGCCAAGATAACCGGCTTTTGTCTTGTAAAGTAGAGGTCGATACATTACCATTATTTTGTTTGTTTATCTAACTATTGGTTTGATGAAGACATTGTACAGTGTGTTTCTTTATAGAACCATCAGAATCTGTTTTCAAACAAGCTTAACTAACTTTATCAACAAAAGTCACTTTTCCATTAAAGAAATCGTTAAATGCTTTCAGATATGTTTGAGAATTGCCTCGGCGTATTTGACTAAGCGGGCGCAGATTGCTAAAGAAAAATATTTACAATTTCTAGAAAATTGTGTCTATTCTAATATTGGTCCTTTATAATTGACAAAGAACCGATAATCGATCAAAGTAATTACAAGTGTCTTCTTAATGGTTTTAGAGTTTACGTCCATGCTTTGTTTAACAATAAATGTATATATTAGCTTTTATCTTCCTACGCGGAAAACATTTTATGATACATATACTTGAAACATCTTTTTCGTACACTTATCTTGTCCTTCCTGATGAGAAGTTTCCCCTAAAGTCATTTGTAAGTAAAACATTAAACATCACTGATCGTTTATCACATGAAGTGACGTTATACATATTTATACAAATTTCAAAAAATTTTAACATTATAGTATTTTTTTTAAATTTTTTCAAAAACTTTCAATTTATAACAGTTTGTTCATTCTAAGCTTTTATTCTTCAAATAGTGAAATGTTAAGCAGTCGAACTTACTTATCTTAATATATAGTATTTCGCAACTGCATATCTATTTCTACAAACATGAAATTTAACACGTAAACAATATTATAGATGTAATGTATCATAGATGTAATTATCATAGAATGGTTAAGGTATTTAGTCATCATGTCATCGCTATTAGGTTGCGAGTTCCAGCCTTACTGCTGGCAAAACATGCCCAAGCCCAACCTTAACTTACAAGGATTACCACTTTTCCTGATAAATGTCACTTGGTTTTTACGGGGTACTCGGGCTTCCTCTCCTATTAACGTAGATCCCGTGATATATATGAAAAGAACTGTGAGTGTCAGTAAACCCCATTCAAACAACAACAGAAATTTATAATAAAATTTATGCTAGAGTCCGGTCAACAATTGCCATAATTACCCTAAATGAAAAAACAATCATATATGGCGACATAAATGCACGTAGCTTTACGCTGCTAAACAGATTTAAATAAACATCGTTGAAAGCATATACAAATTATTCTTTTTTAAATTTTTGTTTCAAGTTTGATCAATTTCATCAATATTTTTTAATCCAGTTAAGTAATCTAATGACAATTAAATAATTTTTATTATAACGGGGGACGAGTAAAAATGGTAGACAAGAATAAATTCAGGAACTTTTTCAATCAAATACTGCTGAGACTAATAAGTTATTACCATTTCAAAATACTTTAATTTTTAAAACATACAATATTGACAATTGTTTTCTTTCAAAGACCACTGCGTGATTTCTGCACGTTAGTATAAACTTGCATAAAGTCTAACATTGAAGCATTAAATTGACCACAGTGCACGAAAATGCTATTTTTCAAAAATCGACATACGTAGATTTAGAAACAGATTTGTCACTTTGTCCCTATTATCTGGAGATAATAATAATTTATTTCTTGTTTAAGGGGTAAATTATTTATACGAATGTCTTCAGTCGCAAAACTTGATCCAATTTCCACAAACGACGTGATCGCTTAATTTCATTATACTATATCGATATTTATAATATGAAGTGTATAGTTTTGTCTTTGATATAATGCTTAGATGTATAACATCGAGACAATACGAGTTTTATTAAATAATTAAGTATGAGATCTAATGGCGTGTTTTGTTACATATATAATTGCAGGAACGGGATTTGGTAAATGCGGTTCAACATCTTTCAGCAACATTTCAGTCTGCGTTTGTTTGCTTAAATGAACTTCTATGTATTCTAAACTGCATCAGAATCAACTATCACCACAACTCTTAAATAAACTGAAAGCGTATCACTATCGTAAAACAACAATGTTAAACAGCATAAGGACTAACTAAAACAACATTATGTTTAACTGAATACACTGAAATTAAATCACAATCAACCGAACGGCATAATACACTAAAACTACTTATAATAATCACCTAAAACTTCATAACATATAACCGAATACATTGAAACTACATCCGAATCAACTGAAACGACACAATGCATAACCGAATACACCGAATCTACCTCATAAACAACTAAAACGACATATTTAACTAAATACACTGAAGCTATCTCATAATCAACTAAAACGACAAAATGTACAATTTAAATACAATGAAACTTGAAACGAGATAATTGCAATATTTCAAGATTCTGTTTGATACTGAGACGTCTATAACGTCGTTGGGGCACTATGTCAGATATTTGTGAGTGGAATTTGACTCTGTATAGCACTGAGCAGAAAGGGCTTAGTAAGGTCCTCAGTGGCTTTGTGTGGCTTTTCATTACCCTATTCATTATTCCCTCATTGTCATTAAATTAAAATAACAATATTACTCCTTTTGAAAAAAAAATCTGATAAATTAACTGCGTGTTCTCGATCTATTTGAATATTTCGAGCTGAAACATAGCTCGCTGGTTGAGGTTAAACATCTATCAATCAAATGTTTGAAACAAAGAAGAATATTTAACGACAAGTCAGGGTTTCTGTGTCCACAGCCGGTTTAAAAATTCCCTGCTAGAATATTTCATATGACGTCATAAATATAAAAAAATATCACATTACTGGAAAAAAAACTAGTGTTTTGATAATACATATGAGTGGCATATCCGCAAACGGTATCGTGTAACAAAGCGAGTATTCAATTGACTACATTTAGCTATGATGTAGCCATAAAAAGAGGGACTTGCAGCCTGGAAATTTCTATATATCAAGGTTCGTGTACACTGACTTGTGAGGATGACTTAACAGGTGAAATGAGTTTTGTTTAGAATAATTTAGCGGGCGACGGATTTTTAAGACCTTCTTTATCAACAATGAAGAGTTCTTTTACTTTATGTGCAAACAAAATCAGTCTTAGACCATTAGATTCTTGATTAAAATATTCAAACATTTTGGTATTTGTAAATAGACGAATTCTAATAATTTCTACAACGATACCAGAGTATTTGACACATCTATATGTCTTCAAATTCAGCATCAGTGAAAGCTGGCGTTCGTTAAAAAAGAGTTCATGCACTGTAGAAAGTACTAGTTCCTCGTGGAATATTACAAAGTCGTCAGTGCTTGACCGCCTACACCTGGTCACCTGAACTTTACTTTTAATTTTTTTTCTAATCTTTAAATTTAAAAATAGCACACAAAAACAAATGTTTGCATGTCGCATGCTTAAATGAATATTAATATGTAATCAATAGTATAAATACATCCATACCCATATGTCTAAGGACATGCAGGTAAACAGTCTACCTTCGATGACAACTTAAATGTTTTTATCAATTATATTGAATTTAAGACAGTATAAAGTCAAGTTTTCACAGGTGGAAATCCAATTAAAATTGAAATTATGGCTAACATATAGCCAATTTATTGTTTGCCTCAATGACAGAATAAACTAAAGAACTCCAGGAAATGCATTCTGCCAGGAAACATTAGAGAAGCGCAAATGTCTTTTGTTGGCAAGTATAGGCAATTAAGTCCTATATTAAATAGCAGAACGTCTGGTTATTATACCGTCTTAAGGTGGACAGGAAATTAAAATGGCAGGTAAATAACAATAAAAATATGAATATTGTCAAATAATGTTCATTTTATGATAAAAGCGATGCAAAAAGTCTGTGTTTTAAGCCTAAAGAATGAACGACTCAGGAACACAAGTTTTTGTTTAGATGTTGCAGCATGGTTTCTTCTGACTCGTGTAAAATTTAAAATGTTGATTGATTGATTGATTGATTGATTGATTGATTGATTGATTGATTGATTGATTGATTGAGGTTATGCGAGCAATTTTTTGCCATTATTTGAGATCAGAGATGCAATGGGGTAAACTATTGATTGATGTGGGGGGTTAGAAAGGAAAAGGACGCAATAGACATCACAACAAATACTGACAACTAAAAATGACCTTCAAAAATAACGGTCACACGAGTTGAAGTCCTTATCATCGCAAAATAAATGTTAAAAAAATAAAGAATAAAACTGCAAATACACATGTCTTAATGCAGATTTTACTTTTTCCATCAATAGCTATTCGAGGGCTTTCACTTTCGTGAAACAGAAATTTCAAGGTTAAATGTTTTTTTCTTTGGAAGATTTTAAATATAGAACGGGATGTAAAGTCTTATTATAAATTACAAAGTACTTTTTAAGTGAAGTGTGAATCCCGTTTATTTTTGTCGGTTTCTGATTTCTGTGTAAACACATTGTTTTAATTTCCATTAATAATTTTCTCTTTTAATCAGAAGATTGTGCTCCCTTTAATATTGTTATTTGTACAACCATTTCTAATGAATCTTATATTGTTCTTATCTAACAGACACATCTAAGATCCATTTTGTAATCAAATTAAAATGTGTAATTGTTCCCAATAACGAATCGTATGTCAACAAATATTTTTCTTGCAATTTCAGAAGCGATCAGATTAAATGCTAATTTTAAAATTTAATTTGCGTCTAGAGAACATCACGCTACGAGAAGTGTACTATATTTATTCCAACTTCCGACTTAACATGATTGTTTCTGGGCTTTCTTTCCGCAAGCTGTAAATCGATCTGTCGAAGAACCCGTGTCAAAATATACATAACGAGATGAGGAACCAGAACAAATAACACAATTCAATTTATCGTTAATGAACTAAACAAACAAATCACCAAAAAATAAACACACAAACAAACAAGCAAACAAAAAACAAACAAACAAAAAATCCAAAATAATTAAAAAAAAAAAACACAAAGGGGAAGAATGAAAAAATAGCAGAAATAAAAAATATAAAGCATAAACTACTGACTTGACACATTATATAGGCGGGGGGGGGGGGGGCAATATTTCGTATGGTTTGAATACAACTTCAGAAATAGCCTGTTGATATGGATCACTATAAAGACAAATATTTTTAAGTTGATAAAACGGCAAGAAAACCCACAACAAAAAATCAGTGGTAAACAAGACAAATAAATATTGCTCAATGTGTGATTTATAAAGGAAATGAATAAGGTAACTCCGCGATTTTAATCAAGTCTGACAAATTTTGGTACCAATTGATTAACCAGATTTAAACTTTGTAAAGGACCAGTGAACATTGTATTCAAATTAGTTTTCAATTGGCCAAATGCTATCAGAGAAGTTTACCGACGAAGACAACGCTAAGAACTACGGAAGTAAAGTGATGGCAATTGCTCACATGGCATTAGGGTCGGCTGAGCTAAAAAAGAAACATCGCGGAAACAAATGTTCACGTATTTTTGTATTCTGTTCGAAGTGTTAGGGTTCTCACTGCGTACTACGCCTCCATTCTCTAATAAAAAACTGGTCGCCATGCTTATAAAATACTGAAAGTGAGTTAAACTCCCATTCAAACAATCAAAGAAAATAACCGGGGTTAATGGTTCTATTGTTGTATCTAGTTGTGACAGGTACAATATAAGATAAATCCATTATATTGTAGCAGGACTACCCTTTCAAGTATATATTACTTATATGAAAAAAATATTACATGGTATAAAATGTAGTTTGTTTTGTTACTCTGTCAGACACTAGCACGAGTTACAATACGAAGTACATTTATGGATGTAGGTACTTGTCTCTTTTGCCTGTTCCACAGTTGAACATTTTCAATCAATTTGTTGTAGATATATATATTTTTTAATTTTTGGCGTATTTTTTAGCTAAATTCTGTCGTTTTACTAAATCAAAATGCATAATTTCCCATCAAAGAATGTTGAATAATGTTAAGCTGTTGATGTCGTGTTTTCTTAAATAATGAATTCAACGCTTTTTACTTTAAATTTTCTTACAATTTTATGTAAACATTTCAATATTTCTAATGTGTCCTTTGTCTAAACCCTTTGCAATATGATTTTTCATTCAAGTCCACTCGAGAGGCTGATTTTATGTCTATTCTGCATCAAGAAAATTAACATCATAAAAAGTGAACGCAAATAAAATCGTATCATCTATATTTATCGATGTATTAAAGTATTCTATATTTTGTAATGAAAGTATTTTTATGTAAATGTACAATGCAAATCTTATCGTTCTAACATGAATTTTCACGCCAAGATGCTACGTGCATTAGCAACAAGATAAATTAAAAGATTGTGGCGAATAGCCCTTCCAGGTGAGTATTAGGTAGAATTTACGATGATTGAACATTCGAGTTTTACTATATTTTACCATAAAACTTTATCAAGTCCATATTCTCGATAATGCAGTATAAATTTTCGTTTTATACATAAAAATTACGGTTTTGTTTTCTGATTAAGTTTCGCTAACTTGCCAAAACGTTTTAACATCATGGCGCTATGATCTTGGTCAAAATGTTGTGAAATGTCCAATTCATTTTGTATGAAAACACATAAAAAACACTTTGTTTTTCAATCCCAAATATTTACTTCTGCTTAAAAATTATATTATTTATTATAAAAACGTGTAATTTGTCAACAAATTTTTTTAAGCATTTTAGGACAGTGACATTTAGAATTTGTTCCTAGTGGTAATTTTTCATAATGTTATGTATTTACTCTATCATCTTGTAAAAGACAGTAGAAAGTTTGAATTTAATCAAGATTTAAATGTAAATATTTTACAGAGTAGAAAAGTATATAAATATTAAATTTACAGATTGATATTTATATAATTGCGTATTTAAACATGAATTAATATTTAAAAATATTAACATTTCACCTTTTTTAATTAACTAAATGTACTAAAAATTATAACTTTATAAACATATTTGTGAAGATATTTGCTAAAATGAAGCAATTTCTACTACAACGCAAGAATTTACAGAAAAAAAACATGATAGTGTTGTTAATAAAAGTGTAAAAAAACAGATAAGTAAAATACCGTTACCTAAAATTAGCTGATATATAGTCAGCTTATCTTTTGTAGTTACTAAGAACAGTACCTATACCATTTATTATATATGAAAAACAGTTATGTCATTTATATTAGACAAAAAATTAAATGTCGTACATGTCATATAATATATGGAGAACAGTATATAACAACGTTCATTGGTTAATATATTTTAAATATATAGTTTGCAGTTTACAAGTTAATGGAAATATATATACTGCCATCAATTGAGTTGTGACATAAAATGTGTAAGATACCAACATTATCGAATTTACTACGCCTGACGCTTTTATCATCGAAATTCCAAAACATTATTACCAAATCCGGTAAACTTCATCTACCTTGCAAATAGAAAAACCTTAGAATTCAAATCTTTTTTTTTTAAATTTCAAGGGAGTAAGTTTAGACGACTATCGCTGATACGATTTTCTTGATATTGAATCAATTATCTTCTTATCATTAGCTACAAAATTAGCATAAGTCTACAGATACGACAAAAATACATGTACATGTATGATATCTAATTAAGTTGACTTATAGCACAGAGTGCCCAGCGCGTCCAATACGGACAGCTAGATCGCGGATCACAAAGGGTAACGTGTTTTGGAGAGTGCCACGTTCCTTTCACGATAAAGACTTCTTATGTAGATGTCGTAAAGAGTAGGCTCGTTGTAGTTGTTCCAATGGCATTCAGAATTTTGCCCTTTGGTCCACTTTCCAACCGATTTATTGTATTTTAACGATTACGTGTGTTCGTCATGAACATAGCTGAAATACTGCTCGTTGAAAGTAAAGCAAACATCCAATCAATTACAAGTTCAAGAATACCTACAAGAACATCTGTAATAATTGACATAAGGTTTGAAGCAAATGGTGAATCCGTTAAAATCATTGTTAAAGTTATCAAAATTCGAACTTTATTGTTCCCATTGTCACGTGGTGGATCTAACAAAATTCCGTTATCGCTCGCGTTGGAGATCTAACAAACTTCTTTTATCATCTCAGATTGAGATTTTGATATTAATATTATCCTTCTGTCGCGTGGGAAATGTCAACACATTCCTTTACAAGTCATCTCAGATTGATCTTTGATATATGAAATTATTATCCAATACAAAATTTGAGTACCCAAAAAGTAACCTATTAAACGTTATCTGATAAATGTTAGATTTGTCATGTTTAGAGAAAGTTTTTCTCGCTCCCTTGTTTTTTGTATTCTGATGAGGCCGAGTTCCAAGAAGGCCTGCTGAAGAAACAAAGAAAAGACACTGACCCAGACCTTAAATTTAAAATTCCGCTATATTAACACTTAGGTTAACCTGTTTCTCAAACCTACTTCTATAAACAGAAAACTACAAAATAGGCTATACGACAAACGTGATGACTTCAACTTTAAATTTGTCAACCTCCTGTTTATCGATAGCAACATTTCAACAACGCCGGCGTATGGTGTATACATTTCATAACTTATAAGTTATGCTAGATTCTGCGATCAATACTCTGATTTTCTAGATTGGTCACTGCTGTTGACTACTAAGCTACTCAAACAAGGGTTTGTTGTACCGAGGTTAAGTTATCCCATAAGAATTTCTATTGCCGTCGCAATGACTTAATTGATCAATTGAGACATTTTTGCTGAGTTATAGTACACTTTGCTATTACTGGATTTGACTATTCCTAGACATTACATTGGGTAATTAGACGGGTGTTTAATGAAAGGCAGGAACTTCTTATTCGTCTTGAACAGATGATAAACACATGGTTTCTATTAGGTCGGGTTACACACTTTCAGTTTTTGTGTTTTTTTATTTTTTGTTTCGTGTTGAATATGTTTGTCTAATTTGTAATGGTCCCTTGACATTAGTCTCTCGTTGTTTGATCGGTTTTCTTGCTGTTTTTCTTTGATTTTATCAACATCAACGTCATCCGAGGGCGAAATTTCGCGTAAACATATATTGTTACGACTATGTAGCGGTCTGATTTTTGTTTAAAGGCTCTGAAATTTGCGTTGGTACAATTATTCGTTTCATAAATTCCCAAAAAGATGAGGATTCCACAACACACAAAGTTTGTAAAGCTAATTTTTGTTAAGTCAATACAACTATGTTGTTAGATCCCACACTTGACAAATTAGAAAGGGGGGGTGGTGAAAAATCGAAGTTTGATAAGATTTAATGTCGACAATTTCTATACAGTTGTAGAGAGCTTCTTCGGGTGTTGATTAACAACATACTTCAACTTTAAAAAGTTCTGTAAATGGTTGTATTAAAACTGATTGGGCCCAGGATACATATGGCATAGGATGGTCCTAGTTTCTATAACCAAGTTTTTTTAACAGAAGTTTGCATAAAAATACCATTTAAAAGTAACAAAATATGTATTGATTACATCATCGAAACATCGCAAAGTAGAAACAGATTAATGCGACAAAAAAGGTTTTAAAACATATCATTCCTTACGGGCAAAATATGAGAAATGAGCCATGGATGAACTTGATTGGTTTCACGGGAGCAGATTAATACATCTTGATTCAGAATCGATATACAATATAAAGACGTTGACATGTGTAATTATTAATCTATCACATCCGATCAGAGAATGTTGTCCTGACAGTCTAGTAGAAATAATAACTGTCTCCTAAACTGAAAAGACACATCGTTTCTACTATCATTTTACTATCATAATTGAATAATTCTACCCCTTAGAGAGCTTAAAAGAATAAATCTATTAAGTTAGCAATCAAACTAAAAGCATCTTTCATAATTAATAGGCTAAGATATCAAAACAGTAATAGGAATTACGGGTCTGTCTAAAATGGGTATCGAATTATGTTTTGTATGATTGTATTGGTTTTGTATTATAAATAATATTATTTGTCATAAACTGGGATTGTCTGAAAGTATGGATAGTTAATTAATTCTCCTATGTATTGTATATAATCTACTTTCATATTGTCATTATTGTCATACCTGTTTTCTCTCATAAAGTTACGATAATACACGAGGGAAACAAATTATGATCGTTCTACTATTTCTATCAATACCAGTTTTAATGGTCCTACTGGAACATAATTCGAGTTATCAGGTGAAACTAACATCTATAGATGGCAAAATTGCGCGTGCAAAATATAGTTACAAAGAGGATTCCTGCGAAGCAGCGAAAATATACAATATTAGCGAAACACCAATTATACCCAGTATTTGAATACTGATTTTTTTTTTTGCATACCCTTTTTCAGGATTCGAATGGGACATTATGGCACAAATTTGACCAAATCAAAGTGTGCTATCATTTCCATTAAAGTTCACTGTAAATATTGATAATGAACATAAACAAAAAATTAAAAAACTTTATAATATAAAACATTATATTTTTTTCAAAATCTGACTCCTTAATTGTTGTGGTTGATTTTTTCTTCGTCTGAAGATCGCGAAAATTTGATACGATAGAAATATCTGATGGTAAGACCATTACGGTTAGGGTGAGAATCAAAATCACAGCGGTGGAGTCGTGTGCCTTCATTTATGTCTTAGATTTCTTCAATACTAATGACAGCTTCATTAAAACAAAAGGCTTTAAAATAAACGATTTTAAGGACGACAATTGATACCTTTAAAGGTTTTTTAAGAGAACGATTTCCCATAGGATTATTACATTGCACTTTGTAAAGTGTTTTGAACACTTACTGTTTTAGTATTACGCTAGACCCAGCAGGCGTTCAACAAAGAAACTATACATCTAACGTAACAAAAGAATTTTGAGACGATAATTACAGTATCCGTTATGTCTTCAATCTATTATTGATTTAAACTTTGACTACTCATTATAATTTGTGAAGATATCTTTGCTTCATTTCTTTCATTCGGGTTATTCGATGTGACAGGTTGAAAGAAATTGCCAACGATAGTATATTTAGACTCGCAACTAACGAGTTTCTGTTATATAAAAATATGGAACGCCATGACTGCCTCATGTATGAAAGTTCTTTGTGTGTGGTGCTTACGACTTTATATGCGGTGCTTACTCTTACGATTTTATTTGCGGTGCTTACGACTTTATATGCGGTGCTTACGACGTTATATGCAGTGCTTACTAGTCTATATGCGATGCTTAATACTTTATATGTGGTGTCTAAAGTAGTAAGCACCGCATGTAAAGAACTATTCATACATAAGGCAGTTACGGCGTTCCGTATAAAAACATACAAATATTCTGTTATTCTATAAATGCAGCCTTCTTTACTGTAAAAATGTAAGTTAACACACATATGATGGATTGTTAAGATTAAACGGTCTTTATTTTCGTCTCAACTTCTTAGTGTAATGATTTACGATAACACTAGAAATTTATTCAATCTCAGTGAGTAAGCTTCACCATTCAAAGAATGGAGTTAAAATTTATACTGCATTTTTGAGATTTAGTGCTCTTTACTAAAAATCTTGTAAGCTGCCTTTTGTATGTTTTATCATTAATACATTACATTAAATAGTTTACCCATCTGTACTGTATATTCTATACTTGTTCTTTATTGTTTTATACCTTTTGATATGTAAAGATTTGAAATGGAATCTACTGTCAGTTTCAATAGGCATTAGATTTTTATATGTTTTAATGTATTTTAATTACAGACAAGCTTTAAAATAAACAAAAATAAAACTAACATAACAAACAAGGAGTATGATGTATATGATATCATGAGTATGGTTCTGGCATTTCGTTGTCTTATGAGTATATTACATATTCCGAAGTCACATGAATATAGTACTGGTTTTCCATTAACGAGTATTATACTGATATTCCATAGTCTTTTGAGTATGCCACCGATATGTCATAGTCTAATGAGTCATGAGTATCAAACTGATATTCCTGTCGAATGAGTATAGTAGTGATATGCCAAATCTGATGAGTATGGTACCATTACTCCATTGTCTCGTGAGTATAGTTTCGATGTACCAATGTCATGAATAAAGTGTTTATATTCAATGCTCACGAGTATGGTACCTTTATATCATACTCTCGTGAGTATGTAACCGATATTCCATAGTCTCGTGTGTATGGTACAGGTACTCCACAGACTAAATAGTGCATGTATCGTATACCATAATCTTGTGTCATGAGTCGTGAATATAGCACTGATATTATAGTCTAATGAGTATCACCCTAGTATTCTATAGTCTCGTGAGTATGGTATAAGTATTTCATAGTTTTGTGAGTATGATATTGGTATTTCGTAGTCTGATGAGAATTGTACTGGTATTCCATAATATCACGAGTATGTTATTTGTAGTCTCAAATACATGTAGCAACAAATTTGCAGTTCTCGATATTATTTTATCATCTATTACAGTCTTATCTTGGAAATATTTTTTGTTTCTGCAATTTCCTCTCCATCAATCACCCCGACTCATAAAAGTACGTTTCATTATTTTGTTTCGATGTGGCTTTGAGAAGTATATGAATTTAAAAAAATCTTTTCATTAATTATAAAAATGACAATTTGCTTGCAAAACCTCGGAATTAAAAGCTGTTTCTAAAGACGAATATTACCTTTACCTGGGTCTAACGACATTTTAATAGCCGTGATACTAGAAAAAGGTATGGTAAACTTAATTTGAATAAGTTATAAATCTTTTCCCAGGAAAACAACAAAGGAATTGTAATATCTTTTAGAAGCTAATTAAGTACAATTTAGGGACTTGTGATATTCTGAACACTGACAAATGTTCCTTCTTAAACCAAACAGGATATTGTAATGATTAACCAAAATCGATTTTATTGATAGAACGATGGAAATTAAACAGTTATTTTCTCACTTCTTCTACGTCTCCAGGTACAAAGTAGTTTTATTAATTAGAATTCCATTTCTCAACAACAAGGCAAAACTTTGGATATCGAAACAAATATTTGGTTTCTTGAACGAATATTACTTTCTTGGTTTTAACAAATAAAGTAAAAAACATCGTTATCCTACCGAAGGTGGCGGGTTTTCACTAGGTACTCCGGCCTCCTCTCCCAATTCAAACTGGATTTCATGCTATAGCCGAAAAATTGTTGATAATGGCGTTAAACACAATTCAAAACAAACAAAAAACATTGTAGAGTTTTCAGAAAATTGTATTTCAAACGACAAAAGTTACTGTGATAGAAACAAACATATACATGTACACTGGCTTTGTATGAATGGATTGCCTATTACCGAGCGTATTCTCTTAAATTTCAGATAAACAGAGGACACGGATCAATTAAATATTATTTTAAAAAAATATTTCAGAAAACAACTGATTTGTAACATCCTTATACCATGGACGCGATTTTTTGATCTGTTACTCAACGCCGAGGATATTGCTCAAGCTGGTATTTTGCTTCTATGTTTTAATCACACTCATCTATTGCATAAAAGGGTTCATTCATCCAATCATTGCGGTTGATTCATGATTCTTTCACTGATTGATTCTGTACCGATCTACCTGCCGTAGGCAAACACCTGTAAAAGATATCTTATTATTTAATTCAACAGATACCGCAAAATCCTCTTTCAATACTTTTTCAATTGAATCCCAGTATGAACGAACAAGAAATGAATGTGCGTCCTTAGGTTTAATTAATTCCTAGACACGCCTCTGTAATTAACAACATTGGTTCGGTTTATGAAATTTATTAAAAGATTAAGTAAACTGTTAAATTCGTCACATTTCAGTATTGTTAGCTAGAACCAAAGTTTATCTTTTCTACGGAAATTCTATCGTGAGACTAAAAGTGTCACCATTTAATGTCATAGTTTACTCGTGTCATCTGTCTAAAGATGTACTTCTATGTATTCCCTGTATGTTATTGCAAAATGCAAAAGTAATATGATATCTAACTAATAAACAGCTGTCCATACTAAATATACAGTAATTTATCGCCTATTTGTTATATTACTCCATTGTGATTTCAAGCTTGAAGTGTTAAACCACTCCCATAAATGTTTAGTTAACAGTACAACAAATACAGGGATATAAGATATAAGTATTGTAGTAATGATTGTAAAAGACCAGTGTATGAACAAGAAAGAACGTTTAAAATTGAATGGTTGTTCTATTCGTATGATGCTAATGACCTTAGCCGGGAATATAAGGATAAATCTTTTGAATATTTTACATGAACTTCTAATACTTGTGGCTTGAGTGCCAATAGCATTGAAAAAATAGTCAAAATTTCTCTTTTGCTAATGTTTTTAACTGTTGCATATCGTGAGAGATTTGCATTACTGAAGAACGAGAATATATTTTTTAATGTTATTACAGTGGAAGGACTTCATAAAGTGTGTAGTATGATACAATGGCGACAAAACATTGAAACGGAAGTAAAAAATCGTTTTAAATTTTAAAGTTCGTTTTCTTGATAAACTTCGTGGACACCTACTATACGTTTTACTTCATTTTTATTAAGTTTATGAATTGTTATGAGCCATATATAAAGTTTAAGTGTAAGTAAGATTTATTTAATACAAATTCAGAAGTCTGGTTCCTTCGGTTCCATTTGCACAGGGTCATCAAATTGAATAATGAGCCCGTATCATCTAATTATAAATAAAACAGCTAGCTTTTAATGCGATTTATGCAGTATGTTTTTTTTAATTTTGTTTTTGATTCGGAATCAGGAAATCTTGTTATAAATTAAGAAGGTCAGATGACTAGATGACTACCTAGTTTTTTAACAATGCCAGTTATGTTAAGTCAATGCTGCTTTTCTATCATTGAGCCACGTTGGTCCAGTGGTAATGGTAGTTAGTCATCTGCTATTGATCACGTGTCTGAAAACGCTGCATTGTGGGTTCGAGCCATACCTCATGCAGGAGATGCTTGACTCCAACCTAAATTGATAAGGATTGACAGTTTTTTCTGCCCAATGTCGGGGTTTTACACCGGGTAATCCTGCATCCCGCCCCATAATAATAAGACGACGCAATGATATAGCTGAGAGTATGCTGGTGAAAGTGGCGTTAAAATCCATTCAACCCATCACGGACGGTCAGCCTTCACTCACATTATAGCGGACAGATTACTAAACTTCGCATTACTGCATCAATACCTTATATATATACCTCGAATATTTATATATATATATTTTAAAAACTATACTGTTTTATCATTTTACCGTTTAAAAAACTGTAAAGTACAAATTTATAGTCTTCGAAGGGGGTCAGCAAAAGATAATACATAAACTATTTACACCTTAATACGACCCTTGATACAAGATATTCAAAACTTCCTTTATGAGCCCACTTTTGTTTGATTTATAGTAATACCATGTTACTTTTCCTGCTTTCTGACGATACCTTAATGTAACGTTTTTTCTAATTAAAACAGTTTTCTGGCATTAATAAAAGATGAAGTAAATACAATCTTCATGGTGGCGTTTATCATCCTTAATGTCTCAATATTAATAGACAGAGAAGCAACTTTGTTTGAACAAGAATCGTTAATATAACAATTTATATTTAATCTAATTGGATCACAAATGCATGAAATCACAAATGAAAGCCGTAATGAAATTTCCAATCTCTGATAGTTTCTCAACCTTTCTTATTGTTTACATAGAAATTCATGAATTCACTTGAAGTTATTAAACAAGAGACGGTAATGGAATAAACTTAGGTTTCTGTTTGTGAAATTCTACAATTAAATTCCTTGTGCATTCACCCTGGGGACACTTGATGAAATTTATGACATGATATTACAAGTTTTAATTTTATCATATCATGTTGTCTTGAGTTAAATCTGCGTAGTAATATCAGGAGGATATTCCTCCTTCTTGTACATATGTCATAGGATTGGTCGCGTTTTAAAATGTTATAACTACAAAATTAGTTATTTTTAGACAACCGATTAATAATTCAACAGCAATCTAATGCGTTAACATTTGTAGTTTGTTTTATATGGACATTGTAAGATGATATTGACCGACGGCAAAGTCAATATCTTTCTACAAGGTCCTGCATATAAAGTGTATTGACCGAATTAGAAGTCCTTAATTGTTATATTACATATGATTACAATTACTCTTACTTTTTGTTGGATGTTGAATTATGTAGTTATAAATAATGCATACATCTTCTTAGTTTTTTAATGGCTACTTTTAAATAAAAAAAGACGGTGATAGCAAAATTCTTCATAGTTTAACATTTAAACAACATACAATTAAGAACCAATAACAAATCACCTATTATTAGTGGCCTCCTGTACACCTGCCACATTGTTTAATAGTATGTCAGACATTCGATCAAACCAGAATCCAGATCTATATTTAATAACATGCCTAACATATTTAAAAAAAAAAGAAACATGCCTAAAATATTCTTTAAATATTGTAACTAGCCTTATATATTCTTTAAAAATAGCAACATACCTAATATATTGTTTAATAATAGACAGATATGATTTATATCTTCAGTGACGGAAGTTAAATTTAGCCAATCAAATTAACAAAAAATTAATCAATCTAATCATATGTAATATAATGTTTTATGTGGACTTTTGAAGAGGTCAATACGCTTTTATGCAATGTGATATAGCACAGCTAACAAGAATTCAAGTGATATTGCATGGTTGGCTGGAGAGAAGATTTTGTTCATGTATAAAAATAACCAGCCGTGCAATATCACTTGTAATCAAAGTGCAATATTTAAATAGAAACTAAAAGTACGCAAAGTAAAGGAGTGTCAATTTTTAGTTCTCTAGTCATCATTTCTTCACAGCTGATAAAAGTTAAAAATACAATTTTTGATGGAATATAAATCTTTATTCACCTCATCTTTAACGTGAATTATTTTTGATAAGATTAATTTAGACTCGACATCAGAATAACGTTAATAATATATGTCTTGTAAGTTTGAATGAGTTAAAAAAAAAAACGCCATTTTTCCAGCTATATCATGGCGTCCTGAGTATACTCACTTAGGAAGCCGGAACACAATTTTAAACCATCCATCAATCGTCTGGAAATTTTACGGATCGAATAACACAGATTTCATTTGTTAAAACCCTGTGGTGGCGGTTTTGCAGGCAGAGAGTTTCTATCGTTTTTTAAAGCTTTCAGTTAGACTCATGTTTACAGTACGAAGAGCGATAACTCTAATAAATTTCCAGACTGTTTTCACAACTACGGCCAGAGTGCTTTAGCTTCATCTAAAGCTGATCGTTACTTAAGTAAATATCAGACACAGTTCATTTTATCCAACTACTTGTTTTTTTCTAATGCTACTATTTATATACATGCAATATAATGTAACAATAGTACTAAAACTATCAACTTCATAGCTAATGGATGAATTAGTTCATTAAATATATTTATTTGCTAAATTTTCGATATTTTCTGGTTCATTAAGTTAAATATCATGATTATTTATCGGAGTAATACATGCTATGCTATTCTTATAGCTACTGTAATTTAAAACTGATTGTCGCCACTCCTACTTCTTTTCTTACACGAGGCATAGAAATATCTCGTTACTTCCTGTTGGTGAGAGAAGGTAAACAGTAGTAAATGTTTTGGCTATAGTCGAAAATACTAGCATTTCTGTAATTTTCATGTCTTTCTAACATTCCTTAGCATTTACCTGTGCTAGGAAATTTTTCATTCAACATAACAAAATATATTATATATATATATATATATACGTCTACAAATTAAGCCCAACACTGTTAGAATTAGATTTTTAACACTGTCAAATTTTAGTTTTCCCTCAGCGGGATTCGAACTCACACCGTTGTGACACTGTGGCACCAATTCGCCTGCACTATGTCCAGCGGTCTAGACCCCTCGGCCAAATCCGCTATATAAAAAATATAGCTTCATTAACCGGGGTGAATCGTAGACATAGTACATGTGTACTAGCGTGTGACGATGGAATTTTCGTAACCAATACTTATTTATTTGACAGTAATCTAATTCAGCATTTTTTGTATATATTATATAGGATGACAAAGTTACTTGTCATACAGTCCCTGACACAGTGTGTAAATTATATACAAACGTCTAAGTATTGTGACAACCATATAATATATCTATCCAGCGGATTTCTGAAACTTCAGAAATGCAGGGTTAATATCAAATTTTTATATATACGTCTACAAATTAAGCCCAACACTGTTAGAATTAGATTTTTAACACTGTCAAATTTTAGTTTTCCCTCAGCGGGATTCGAACTCACACCGTTGTGACACTGTGGCACCAATTCGCCTGCACTATGTCCAGCGGTCTAGACCCCTCGGCCAAATCTGCTATATAAAAAATATAGCTTCATTAACCGGGGTGAATCGTAGACATAGACATAGTACATGTGTACTAGCGTGTGACGATGGAATTTTCGTAACCAATACTTATTTATTTGACAGTAATCTAATTCAGCATTGTTTGTATATATTATATAGGATGACAAAGTTACTTGTCATACAGTCACAGTGTGTAAATTATATACAAACGTCTAAGTATTGTGACAACCATATAATATATCTATCCAGCGGATTTCTGAAACATCAGAAATGCAGGGTTAATATCAAATTTTTATATATACGTCTACAAATTAAGCCCAACACTGTTAGAATTAGATTTTTAACACTGTCAAATTTTAGTTATATATATATCCGTGACAAATATATATATATATATATATATATATATATATATATATATATCCGTGACAAATTCTTTTTTTTTTTCACTAGTTGACATTTTGAGACGCTCCCACATTTACATGCAATTTCTAATGCAGTGAATGTAAAAATACTATATTGTTTTAAAATTACCAAAATTTTTATATTGCAAGATCTGAGAAAAATTTTACCACTATTTAAAACTTAATTGACGCAGGATCATACAGACCAAACATTTTACACGCGTAACCACTATTGAACAAATCGGAACACAACGTAGTATTAAGTGTTGTACTTAATGTAGGATAAACAATCTGGTAACCTGTTACTGGTACACATTTACTACTGTTATACCTAAAAGGTCTACACCGGTGGAAGGCAAAACGGAAAATTTCAGACACACAGGTGAAAAGATTTCTGGTTTCCAACGAGGCGCTGCCGACCTGGAGATCACGCTGCATGGTGTCTGAGAAATGAAGGATCTAACAACAGTAGGAGGGAGAGTTATCTACCATGAAGATAATCTCCAGCACGTAATTTGTTGCGTCCACGTGTTTTCATGTGTACCACTATTATATTGTTTCAAAATATGAGTCAAAGAAAGCACAGATATGTTGTTTTCATGTAAATATATAAAGAGGCCCAGTAAACCAACACAAGCAACACCAATATTAAATTACATTTTTACGGGAAAATGAGCGTGAAATTTTCCTCATGGGTTGACAGTGATATCTCAACTGGCTAAAAATATAGGCACCGCGCTGTCCAATTGATTGTCTTACTGATAAATAAAGGATCTAACACATGTGGGAGGGCTGGACGGGAAAATGGCAGACACCCAAGTGAAGAGATTTCCGGTCTCAAACGAAGCATCTGCCGAGTTGAAGACCAAAAGAAATCTTTCACGCGGGTGTCTAGAATGGTAAAATATTTGTAATTTACACTGCTACCAAACAGAAAGAAAAAAGCCTCCTGTAAGAGATTGTTCAGCGATATGCCAACGTCGATGTTTGCACCATACCCACTTTCAACTTGGAACCTTTAACAAACTGAAGGAAGACCCAGAACCAATAACCAGCTTGAAGATTGGCACAAAAAACTAACGAAGATATTGAAGATAGCACATCATGTCCAGGTTTTTTGGTACCACCCATGTTTACAACTTCAATGTAAAGCGATTGTTCGACAACATAATTTAAACAAAATTTGACTTGAATACTATTCTAATGTTCAATAGAAGGAAAACAGTTTCATCCTGACGTTCCTGTTTTCTTGGCCAGTCGTAACTTTTAGAAATAGAGTCAAAAGACAGTTATGAAATGACTTTCAGTGAGAAGAATATTCTTCCAATTTCTTATTGTGTTGAAGAATACTGGAAATTCTTCAGTTCATAATGTACAGTACTTTGTCAAAGCAACAAAACATTTGACTAATAGCGGTGTTAATCAGTTTACCATTAGCTTGAACGGTTAATATTTTGGGCATAGTCGAAAATGCTAACATTTCTGTGATTTCCATTACTTTCGAACACTGATCAGCATTTACTAGGGGTAGGAAATTTGTAAAATTTCCATCAACATTAAAAAAAATATATGCCATATATATATCTGTGATCAATAAAATTTATATTGTTGTACTAAGTGTTCTTGAAAAATTCTTGTATTCTTTACCAATTTCCATGGAGAACTAGTGCATGTGTATTGAACATGTGTTTAAAGACATCTTCAGAAATGAAAATTAGCATATTTGTCACTACACCTGCACTTTTAAATAAAAAATATCAGAAATGTATAATTGATTCATTTAAAGTGCATTCAGCATAACAGTATACTTTTGGGCAGCCAAATCTATGCATTGAAGCTGACCTCTCTAGATTTTAAACTATGCCACGTTGTCCCATAAACTGTTTAATTTGTTAAAACGTGGCTTCAAATTTGCCAGATTATGGTGCTGTTACAAAAGAAATATGTTATACAAGTACATATAAATGATCAAATTTAATTTCAATTTAACAAGTCTTCATCTTCAAATGGAGTGAAATGACAGTGCCGATATTTCTGTCTGTCGGTAGCACTAAATTCC
The DNA here is from genome assembly GCA_944474755.1 of Limnoperna fortunei. Taxonomy (NCBI): domain Eukaryota; kingdom Metazoa; phylum Mollusca; class Bivalvia; order Mytilida; family Modiolidae; genus Limnoperna; species Limnoperna fortunei. The sequence goes on from OX104113.1 coordinate 40,510,858, forward strand.
ACACAAATTCTATTAAGTATAGAAAGTATTTAAGAAATTGTGACAAAATTTAGTTTTCAGCCAAAGGGTTTCATTGAGATACCAAAACTGTATGAGAAATTTATCCAAAATTTAAAATGACCATTACAGTTTTAATTTTACATTTCTTTTGAGCTAATACTTTTACCACTATTCAATTCTACCAAATCAGACCACAAGGCAGGTATTCACTGAATGTAGGATACACAATCTGGTAACATGTTAGAGGTACACATTTACTAGCATTATTATACCTTTAAGATATATAATCGCAAAACAGGTGATCGGAATCTGATTGCAAACCAATATTACAACCTTGGGGATAAGACATCCTCCTAAGTTAGGGGTTTTTACTCCATGTTCGCTCCCCCATCACTACTTACTTGGAATGATGGTGATCAAAATGTTCTTTTTGTTTATTTTTAACATCTCTATGATCTTGAACAATAGTTAAAGCTAAATATAAAAAACCCATTTATTTAAAAAAAAACATAATTTAAGCCTATTCATATAAACATGTTGGCAGGAGTTAAATGTGTGATGTCCGGTTCCTTAATAACCTCCCTACAAGATAAATAAAATGTTAACATTTACATAATATAGATGACAACCTAATGATCAAATTGTATACCAAAATCCAATTCGCTAGGCCCGCTAAAGGGTATGAATACAGTCTTTTGGATTCGTGTCAGTCTTGTGCCGTCTGCTGGCAACGATCATTGTTTCTTGTAACTAAACACATTCTTTTTATTCTGCTTTTTATGTATATATACATTTGTTGGCATTGTGAGGTTCATTACAGAAGCATCTAAAACTGGTTTTCAAGACTAGTTGATAGTGACAAGATTTAAACAGCTAGCCTGGCTTTCAAGTGTACCTCATATTTGTTCAAACAAGTCCTACACTTAAAGTCAGAGTGTCCGAATTGATCTTTTTTCATGAAATATGGAAACTGCTTACCGCATTTAGTCGAGCATTTGCTAATTTTGTACATCCAAAAATATCCAAAACGAAATCAATTATTATTTCCTTGAGGTATTCATCATTTTGTAATTCGGCAGTTTTTTTTATTTTGTTAGGTCGATTTTCTTAGTAAATTTTTACCTATAAAAAATTCCCATAGCAAAATGTGACATGTAAAACAGAGACATACCCTGAGATATGAACAAGTTATGGTTTTAAAAATTTACATTAATGGATTTTCGTAACATAAAAATACAATATAGAACAAATGCAAGCTTTAAAGCTTACAAGCGGTATGACTTTAAATATGTGTTGACAGTGACATAGTTTAAGTATACATAGCTATAAAACAACCACATTGTTATCTTGTGTGTGTGTGTGCTTTAATAAATGTTATATTGAAACAAAGTTGAATGTTTCCTTTTTCGGCTATTTTTTTAGTATTTGTTCAGCTTTTCTAAAGTGCGTTGGGCAATATTCCCTGAGTTTAAAACGCATATTATCTCGAATATGTCAAATTTACAATTTTCAATATCTTTGACATCTTCTCATTAATCGAAAAAAGCACATAAAGCCGTCAAATGTCAATTACTTACCTTTCTGTAAGTCTGAAACCAAGTTGAAAAATATTTATGTAAACAGTATTAGAAATCATTTTAGAAATAAATGTCACTTTTTAACGCGGTCTTTTCGCCACACAAAAGGAAAAAATAAATGTCACTTATTAACGAGGTCTTATATTTTCGGCACAAAAAAGGAAATTGCAACTGACAATTCTTAGAAAGATGGTTAACATCTGTGTGTTTGCGCTTATAACAATACTATATATATACATGTAGAGTGAAATTCGCAGCAAAAAATCCAGAAAGTCAGAACTAAAGTGACTTGTTCATAACGTAAGTCACGCGAATTAATACTCAGTTCATTAGGATTTTTACATCGAGGAATATATAATATTTACACTGTATATTTCAGAAAGAATCGAAAATACGAAAGAGTCTTTAACAGAATAAAACAAGTAAGCAAAAGGCACTAAATTTCTTTGTCTATTTGGGGAGGGGGGTAATCGCTTATTTGATTACTTACTCTTCCATATGGTTTGCCACCTTTTCCGTTTCCACCACCATTTCCACCTCCGCTACCGCCATCACCACCTCCGTTGCCGCCACTTCCTCCGCTACCTCCATCACCACCGTTTCCGCCACTTCCTCCGCTACTAGCATCACCAGCACCACCAGCGTTGCCTCCTTCAAATAATGCAGCACCAGCAAATTCGTTTCCTTGTCCACCTTCGGCTGGTGCAGGTTCAAATGGGGCATCACCGCCCTTACTGCCTCCACCACTGCCTGCGCCACCACTTCCCCATCCATTGCCTGCGCCACCATCCCCACCACTGCCTCCAGCTGTACGTCCGCCATTTCCACCACCAGAGCCTCCGCCGTTGCTGCCACCATTTCCCCCTCCACTACCACCCCTGCCATTACCTCCACCACTTCCTCCGCCACTGCCACCGCCGCTGCCTTTTCCATTCAACCCATTGTATCCAGGTCTGTTATATCCATTTCCGTTGTAACGTCTCTGGTATTTTTGTGCTGTAACCAATGTAACCGCACAAACGCATAGAAGAACAAGTGATATTTTCATCATTCTGTAGGCCTAAACTATAAATAAGGAACATTCTATGTAATTTCATGCTTCGACACAATTTAAATTTATTTGCATGCTTTTTGGTCTTATGTGGAAACTTTTCTCTTCAATTGAAACTGGGTCTCGGTGGCCGATTGGTTAAGGTAGTTCAAATACTATTGATCACGTGATCTGTCAACACTGAGATTGCGGGTTCGATTCTCAATGCAGGCAGGTTGTTCTCGACTCCAATCTTAATTGACAGTTTTCCTACAACAGGTCGGAGGTTTTCTCCGGGTACTCCCGCTTCCTCCACCAATAAAAACTTGACGCCATGATATAGCTTTTTAAAAAGCTGAAAGTGGCGTTAAACACCAATCAAACAAACAATCAATTGAAACTCAAATACTATGGCACTTGATCATTGGGTACTTTTATTAGCAATAGATTGCTTTGTTTGTTTGTTTGTTTGTTTTAATGTTGGTTAACGCCACTTTCAGCAATTTTCCAGCAATATCATGGCGTCCAGATTTAATTGGGGCAGGAAGCCGGATTACCTGGAGAAAACCCCGGACCTTCGGTAGTAGAGGGCTTTGTGTATAATATAAACTATTGTAACGGGAGGGTTAGTCAAAATAAAAAAAAAACAAAAAAACTACTTTCTAGTTTTCAAGGAGCTCATTATTTGCTCATAAGGATTAAAAAAATGTGAATTGGTTTATGTATGATAGAAATAAATTAAAGAGTTTTACGTAAGCGCTTTGTGTCCTCGTCATTAACGTATTCATCTGGAAATGACATACAACCGCATTATGGTCTCCTCGATTGAAACGTTTTGGATTGATTTTGATTGATTGAGATACGATAAGGTCAAAAATGATGTTTTCAAGTCTTTAAAATATGTCGTTTCTTTAACCATTAATTTAAAATACTCAATACGTACGAATTTTAATTTAAATCTTAATTTTAGTCTGTATGTATATCGGATATTCTGGTATACATAATTTAATTATTGTACAGATCGATACTAACATTGCATTGTTACATATGAGTATCTAACATTTTTTTATTATCACACCCATCAACACAAAACGGTTTAAAGTTAACATTTGAGAAAAACGGCAAAAAAGTTTAGGCACTATGCTTTATGTAGTAAGTACTTTATCCAAGAATCCGTTAAATTCATTGGATCAAATGCTAATATTAATGTTTATTAAGTGAGTACGTACGACTTACCTCAAAAATGGCAGGAGTATGGCGAAGATATGGCTTTGGAACACTGTGTTTCTTAAAGTCTCTGCGCCTTTTATACGGCGATACACTAATTATAATATCATACAAATGCATGACCACGAAAATGCTATCGATCATAAAATTTAATTATTCCGTGGTTTTATGATAATTTATCTACTATTTGAAAAAATAGTCAAGGTGAATAGGAACATTGGTAAGTTTTTTGTCGAAAAACGATTACATCATGATAAGCGGAAATAGATTAATTTTCAATTTGCCTTTAAAACTATAGCTCTTATCGTAATGTCCCACAATTACTTCCTTTAAATAGGTCCCATAAGGCATTGTTACCACAAAAAGAACACTCCATTGGAGCATATTGTAATACCGAAAAACAAACATGTCTCAAATATACTCTGTTACACTATATATTTTATAAAACTGAATCTCAAGAACAGCAAGACGTGCAAAAACACAAACCTACAAATTGTAACAGAGTAAACCTTCATTGATTTTCAGCAAATTTAGCCACAGCATTTAAGTAGTTTGCATTCGATTGAAAATTATGATTTTCAGTATCAAACGGCACATTTTTTTAAATCTGCTTCTCCAGTGCGCCACGTAACTAATTCATCTTCTTGTCCATCGTAGAAAACGGACAAGAATTAGTCATATCAGTGATCTTGAAAAAACCTAAGTTTACGATGGCGGATCCTAAAAAAGTGAAAAGAAAGAGAAAGTAAGCAAAAAAGCGAGGAAAGAGAGAGAGAGAGCGTGTTAAACATTTTAAAATTTGTAGTCCTCAACAGCCTCTCAATTGCATAAATCTTACCAGCTTATGGGGGCTTCGACCCCTATTCCCCAATCAGCTCGCTGCAGTCCCCAGACCCCTTTCCCGAATTTCGCCCCCCTTAACCAGATTTTCTGGATCCGCCACTGGTTTAAATAGCATTCTAATCTTTTCCATAATAAAATCGGCTGGATCATTCAGAACAATCCCAGACAAAAGGTCAAAAGTGGACACTTTGAAGTTATATATAATAGTGCTCAACCAATCAAAACACCGCAAGAAATAAACTAAAATACTGGGATTAAAACCAGTACCTTAAGAAAACAAGTTATAATTGTCAGCAACTTTCAGAACGACCAGTTTGCTCAAAGTTTCGAAATTTCGCGTTTCACGTTTGCTTCGCGTTCCACGTTTCCTGTGTCACCATGTAGCTAGACCGCATTCACACCGTCTTCACCTAACAAACCTGAAAGAATGCAAGGTAGTGAGTCACTGACAGAACCTTTTATGTGATGTCTGCATACAACATAATTGGTTTTGCTCTGAACAAAAGCGAAGTATCGTCGTATATGACACTAATGTTTAGACTGAAATTGTGCCTTCATATGATTCAATATCATTTTCGTAGATTGTTCATTTGTTTTAATGTTATTTAACGCCGGTTTCAGCCATTTTAACCAGAGGAAACCCCCGACGACCAGACCATCGGTTGAAAAACTGACAATTAAGATCAGTGTCGAGCATACTCTGTCCGCAGTGAGACTCGAACCCGCAATCTTGGCGTTAACAGGCACGGGATCAACGAAACTTCAAAAGAATTCATTCAATTCTTATATTTATACGCGTGCTTTTCGTGGGTACCGGTTTCATCTAGAAATGCAAAGAGTGATTCAATGTCATCTGTAACGGTTTGAACCACTAGAAATCTAGGATATCGACGAAAGACACACGTTGTAAATATTGAGAAATTTAAAGAATGATTATATTCATCTGTAACGGCTTTATACCAATAGAAATCCATGATATCGATGAAAGACATACGTAATGTATATATTGTTAGAAAACGCTATGTGTCCAGGTAGTAAATTCATGGTTCTGTTGAAGAATATTTAATGCTATTTTTGTTGCACTGGAGTTGTCGGTAGGTACGTAAAAGAGTTGCCTGTTAAGTGATTGATTTGGTGTTAGGATGTCTTATGTTAAATGTTTGTTTTTAAATAAATGGCGTCATCTGACCTAAAATGGAACAAACATATCACACAGACCTTTTTTGTTACTACTTTGTAGAAACATCGTTAGTCTGGTTCTGAGACGTCGTTCTTTTTACGTAGGTCATTTTAGTTCACGTAACATGTCGAATGCACTGCTGGTATTGTAATATCTGTTGCTTGTGTATCTTGCAGCTCTTCTTTGAATTTTTTCAAGTTTGTTTTCATTCTCTTTTGTAAAGTACGACGGCTTATTCGAGCCAAACAACAAAAAGAAAAAAAATATTTATTTCACTTGTACGGTTTATTAATTCGTTTGTACAGTTTATTAAATCGTTTGTACGATTTATTAATCCGTTTGTACGGTTTATTAAATCGTTTGTACGGTTTATTAAATCGTTTCTTCGATTTTTTAATCCGTTTGTACGGTTTATTAAATCATTTGTACAGTTTATTAAATCGTATGTACGGTTTATTAAATCGTTTGTACGGTTTATTAATCCGTTTGTTCGGTTTATTAAATTGTTTGTACGGTTTATTAAATAGTTTGTACGATTTATTAATCCGTTTGTACGGTTTATTAAATCGTTTGTACGGTTTAATAATCCGTTTGTACGGTTTATTAAATCGTTTGAACGGTTTATTAAATCGTTTAATCGGCTTATTAAATCGTTTAAACGGTTTATGAAATCGTTTGAACGGTTTATTAAATCGTTTAATCGGCTTATTTAATCGTTTAAACGGTTTATGAAATCGTTTGAACGGTTTATTCATGTGGTCCCTATGGTCCCTGATAATCAATAGTATATTGCCAACTACATAGATCACGTGGTCCCTATGGTCCCGGATAATCAAAAGTAGATGGCCAACTACCTAGACCACATGGTCACCATAGTCCCTGATAATCAAAAGTAGATCGTCAACTACCTAGACCATGTGGTCCATTTGGTCCCTGATGATCAAATGTAGATGACCAACTACCTAGACCATGTGGTCTCTTTGGTCCCTTATAATCAAATGTAGATGACCAACTTCCTAGACTATGTGGTCCCTTTGGTCCCTGATAATCAAATGTAGAAGACCAACTACCTAGACCATGTGGTCTCTTTGGTCCCTTATAATCAAATGTAGAAGACCAACTACCTAGACCATGTGATCCCTTTGATCCCCGATAATCAATAGTAGAAGGCCAACTAATTAGACGATGTGGTCCCTATGGTCCCTAAAAGAGGTAGATTGCCAACTACCTAGACCATGTGGTCCCTATGGTCCCTGATAATAATCGTACAAACGATTTAATAAACCGTACAAACGATTTAATAAACCGTACAAACGGATTAATTAACCGAACAAACGGATTAATAAACCATACAAACGATTTAATAAACCGTACATACGAATTTATAAACCGTACAAACGGATGAATAAATCGTACAAACGATTTAATAAACGTACAAACGAATTAATAAACCGTACAAACGAAATAAATATATTTTTTTCTTTTTGTTGTTTGGCACGAATAAGCCGTAGTAGTAAAGGGATCCTAAACTGATCTGTAATATTCTAATTTAGGTCTCACTAGTGATTGGTATGCACGGTCTTTAATACTTTTTGAATTTACTTTGATGTTTGGTCTTACAAAAGATAGTGTTTTATTTGCATTAGCAGCTATCTGTGTGATATGTTTGTTCAATTTTAGGTCATATGAGATGGTAACGCCGTTTATTTAAAAAGAAACATTTAACATAAATGCCCCAAAAAGATAAACAGCAACAATAATAAACAATAAACAATAAAAGAGTTGCCTGTTAGGTGATTGATTTGGTGTTAGGATGTCTGTATGAGGAATGACGATGAGGTCATTTACCCTTATGTTAAATGTTTGTTTTTAAATAAATGGCGTCATCTGACCTAAAATGGAACAAACATATCACACAGACCTTTTTTTGTTACAACTTTGTAGAAACATCGTTAGTCTGGTTCTGAGACGTCGTTCTTTTAACGTAGGCTATTTTAGTTCACGTAACATGTCGAATGCACTGCTGGTATTGTAATATCTGTTGCTTGTGTATCTTGCAGCTCTTCTTTGAATTTTTTCAAGTTTGTTTTCATTCTCTTTTGTAAAGTACGACGGCTTATTCGTGCCAAACAACAAAAAGAAAAAAAATATTTATTTCGATTGTACGGTTTATTAATTCGTTTGTACAGTTTATTAAATCGTTTGTACGGTTTATTAAATCGTTTCTTCGATTTATTAATCCGTTTGTACGGTTTATTAAATCGTTTGTACGGTTTATTAATCCGTTTGTACGGTTTATTAAATCGTTTGTACGGTTTATTAAATCGTTTGTAGGGTTTATTAATCCGTTTGTTCGGTTTATTATTAATAAAATATTTCTACCGTGTCCTGTTTTAAAGAATTTTATTAGAGGCCAAATGTGCATTGTAATTAGACAGTTATTATATTAATATTGTATAAATTGGACAATTTGACAACTAATGAGTCAGTTATATAATGTAAAACGTTTTATTGAAATTACTTTTTATCATTTCATAATTTCTTTTTGTGTTTTAGTGCTTTTGGTTCGTCTTAGTATGTTCTGTTCATTGATTAGGAATGTGACCATTGGAAATGTGAGTGCTTCATAATTATTAATTTTGAAGATCATTTTATTACATATTAAATTAGAGAATCTTCAGGGGCAATAGGAGAAAAAAGATCAGAGCTGGGTATACCAACCCCTTATACCGAGGAACAATTTTAGTAAAATAGTACAATATGAAATCTACATCCTCACAAGTCAGGGTTTCTGTGTCCACATGTGTCCACGAAACCCTCGTGGACAAATGTGGACACAGAAACCCTGACTTGTGAGGATGGAAACCTACTGCCAACCAGGTCAAAATGTAAAGTGGAAAACACTTTATGGAACGTCAACATGACCACACGTCCGCAAAATGGATATTACCATAATGGCATTGCCAAAGCTGACCATACATAGTGGCAAACATCTTAAAATATTCAAAATAATGGTTTCTTTCTTTCTTGTGTGTTTACGTAAACGTAACCAACATTAATGCCTTTATTTTATATACTCAATGTACCCCTTATTTATATTTAAATTGAATCTATTCCACAATTAACGAATAAACGAAACAAGTTTCCGATCTCTTTGGAAATACTAGTAAAAAAGGTCATAAATGATCTTTCATATATTATGCATCAAAAACTATTTGGATAAAGAATTCAAAAAAAAAAAATAAATTTAAATGTCACAAATAAGATTTAACATTGACCTCTTAAATTGTAACCATTACCATGCTGTGTGGATGTGATGCTATAGTTAACTGAGATTTGGCTGCTGGTAATAATGTCATCTATACAGGAGAGGTAACTCTTATAAAAGGTCTTTCAATATATATTAAACTTAAAGACCTACATCTACATTTTGGTCATGGTTTCATTTCTGTATTTCTTACGCTTAAGTAGATGATATGCACACAACATATACTTGACTTGTGACCAAGACAAAAACAATCATGACAAAAAAAAAGTGGAACCTGTGCCAATATCTGTTAAAGTGTAAGTCAGTTAACTGCATACCTATTCCCCCTACTCTTACATTGCCATTCAAATCCATGCCACTTATTGCTCCATCTCTTTATCTGATTGGTTTGCTGTTTGTTAACTGTTATAGTTCTGAATAATGTTTTAATAGTCCTCGCTGCATGCATGGCAAAAAAATCAATCAATCAATCCATCCATCATTTGTCAAAGTAATATAATATTGTAGTGTATGACTCTCTATAGGTGTATGATATTCGCTTGATGTCTTGTCTAATGATGCCTTCATGTATAGTGGCGTGGCATGGGCAATGGGGCGTGTAATTATGATTTGTATAGTAGCAGTTAATAGGGTAACCAATATTCTTGCAAAGGTTTACATCTGGGCAAAAAACGCACAGAGGGCTAAAAGTCTATACCAATACTATAGTGTATAATTATATAACTCCCACAGTCACAGTAATACATGAAGCCATACCCGGATTTTTGTTTGGAAAATCAAGCATAAATGATGTACACACAGATTGTCGAGTGTTAGGTTTATGTCCTTTCTGTTTGTGCATTTGAAATTGACACGAGTAGATCGGTCTTCTATAGGTTTGTGCATTAGAGATTTACGAGTTAGGAGGTCTTTTTATGTTTTTGCATTGGAGATTACTAGAGTCATTAGGTCTTTCGAGTTTATTGTTAGGTAGGTCTTTTATGTTTGTGCATTGCAGATTGACAATTGTTAGGTAGGTCTTTTATGTTTGTGAATTGCAGATGACGATAGTTAGGTATTTCTTTTATGTTTGTGCATTGCTGATTGACATTGTTAGGTCTTTTATGTTTGTGCATTGCTGATTGACAATGTTAGGTAGGTCTTTTATGTTTGAGAATTGCAGATTGACGATAGTTAGGTAGGTCTGTTATGTTTGTGCATTGCAGATTGACGATAGTTAGATATGTCTTTTATGTTTGTGAATTGCAGATGACGATGGTTAGGTATTTCCTTTATGTTTGTGCATTGCTGATTGACAATGTTAGGTAGGTCTTTTATGTTTGAGCATTGCAGATTGACGATAGTTAGGTATAGGTATTTCTTTTATTTTTGTGCATTGCAGATTGACGAGAGTTAGAAAAGGTCTTTTATTTTGACGATAATTAGGTATGTCTTTTATGTTTGTGAATTGCAGATGACGATAGTTAGGTATTTCTTTTATGTTCGTGCATTGCTGATTGACAGTTGTTAGGTAGGTCTTTTATGTTCAAGCATTGGAGATTGACGATAGTTAGGTAGGTCTTTTATGTTTGTGCATTGCAGATGACGATAGTTAGGTATGTCTTTTATGTTTGTGAATTGCAGATGACGATAGTTAGGTATTTCTTTTATGTTTGTGCATTGCTGATTGACAGTTGTTAGAAAAGTCTTTTATGTTTGTGCATTGCTGATTGACAGTTGTTAGAAAAGGTCTTTTATGTTTGTGCATTCGAGATTGATGATTGTTAGGTATTTCTCTTATGTTTGTGCATTGCTGATTGACGAGAGTTAGAAAAGGTCTTTTATGTTTTTGCATTGCAGATTGACGATTGTTAGGTAGGTCTTTTATGTTTGTGCATTCAAGATTGACATTGTTAGGTAGGTCTTTTATGTTTTTGCATTGCAGATTGACGATTGTTAGGTAGGTCTTTTATGTTTGTGCATTCAAGATTGACATTGTTAGGTAGGTCTTTTATGTTTTTGCATTGCAGATTGACGATTGTTAGGTAGGTCCTTTATGTTTGTGTACTAGCGACAAACGAGAGTTATGTTGTGCTGGGTTTATGCAAGGTCAGGGTTTTCTTCGGGTCTTCTCCACTCTCTCGGTAAACACGAATGTGCATTGCTGAAAAAATGCTAGATGTGGCGTTAATCCCATTCAAACAAACAAATAATAGTTTTGTAACAATAGTTAAGCTGGTCTTTTAGGTTAGTGCATTTGCGAAAAACATGATTTAGATAGTTCATTTCAGTTCCAGTAATATTATTCCTAGACATTGTGCTTACGTGATTTTGTTCACAATGGATAAAAACCCCAAATTAAAAATAGAGTCGGTTGTTCGGCACTCTAATATGTTTCCGAATGAATTCGTTTTTGAAGTTCCCAATAAAGATTATTTATTTAATGGAAATTGTATCATTAGCTGCACAAAACATGTTTCATTGTTCTGTTGGAACGCCGTAGCTGTCTTTAAATATGGATTTTGTCTATATTCGGTGGTATCGACATTATATTAGGTAGAAACAGGTTTATATTGAGTGCCTATGTCTTTAAATTGACTGCATATTTCTTTATATTGAGTGCATATGTCTTTATATTAAGTGCATATGTCTTTATATTGAGTGGTTTTGACTGTATAGTCAGTACTCTTAACTCTATGTTGGGTGGGTTTTTCATTATATTCGGTGGTTTTATCATTATATTATGTTGTATTTATATTATATTGAGTGCTTATGTCTTTATATTGAGTGCTTATTTCTTTATATTTAGTGCTTATGTCTTTATATTGAGTGCATATGTCTTTATATTAAGTGCATATGTTGGGTGGGTTTTCCATTATATTCGGTGGTTTTATCATTATATTATGTTGTATTTATATTATATTGAGTGCTTATGTCTTTATATTGAGTGCTTATTTCTTTATATTGAGTGCTTATGTCTTTATATTAAGTGCTTATGTCTTTATATTACGCGCTTATGTCTTTATATTGAGTGCATATGTCTTTATATTAAGTGCATATGTCTTGATATTGAGTGGTTTTGACTGTATAGTCAGTACTCTTAACTCTATGTTGGGTGGGTTTTTCATTATATTCGATGGTTTTATCATTATATTATGTTGTATATATATTATATTGAGTGCTTATGTCTATATGTTAAGCTCTTGCATTATATTCAGTAGACATGTCTATATATTAAGTGTCTTCTTCAATAAATTGTGTCGATTGCTGGATTATTTATATTACGTTGACTTCACTATATGTTAGTTTGACTTTGCATAATATTAGGTTGAAATATCATAATATTAGTGTGGTGGAAAATGTAATATTTTCAGTAATCAACTTTATATTCAGTACTTCTTTCTTCATATTCACTGGCTTTTACATTATGTTTAGTAGATATTTCATTATGTTCAGTAGTTTTTTCATTATGTTCAGTAGACACACCATTATGTTCAGTAGATACACCATTATGTTCAGTAGATATTTCATTATGCTCAGTAGATATTTCATTAAGTTTAGTAGACATTTCATTATGCTCAGTAGATATTTCATTAAGTTCAGTAGATATTTCATTATGTTCAGTAGTATTTTCATTATGTTCAGTTTCAGTAGGAATTTCATTATGTTCAGTAGTATTTTCATTATGTTCAGTTTCAGTAGGAATTTCATTATGTTCAGTAGTATTTTCATTGTGTTCAGTAGATATTTCATTATGTTCAGTAGATATTTCATTATGTTCAGTAGACATTTAATTATGTTCAGTAGATATTTCATTATGTTCAGTAGTATTTTCATTATGTTCAGTAGAAATTTCATAGTGTTCAGTAGATATTTCATTTTGTTCAGTAGCTATTTCATTATGTTCAGTAGCTATTTCATTATGTTCAGTAGATATTTCATTATGTTCAGTAGTATTTTCATTATGTTCAGTTTCAGTAGGAATTTCATTATGTTCAGTAGTATTTTCATTTTGTTCAGTAGCTATTTCATTATGTTCAGTAGATATTTCATTATGTTCAGTAGACATTTCATTATGTTCAGTAGCTATTTCATTATGCTCAGTAGATATTTCATCATGCTCAGTAGATATTTCATTATGTTCAGTAGACATTTCATTATCTTCAGTAGTATTTTCATTATGTTCAGTAGAAATTTCATAGTGTTCAGTAGATATTTCATTTTGTTCAGTAGCTATTTCATTATGTTCAGTAGATATTTCATTATGTTCAGTAGACATTTAATTATGTTCAGTAGATATTTCATTATGTTCAGTAGACATTTCATTATCTTCAGTAGTATTTTCATTATGTTCAGTAGAAATTTCATAGTGTTCAGTAGATACACCATAAATTTTGTTCAGTACATATTTCATTATGTTAAGTAGACACTACATTATGTTCAGTAGATACATCATTATGTTCAGTAGATATTTAATTATGGTCAGTAGATATTTCATTATGTTCATTAGACATTTCATTATGTTCAGTATATATTTCATTATATTCAGTAGATATTTCATTACGTTCAGTAGTATTTTCATTATGTTCAGTAGATATTTCATTATGTTCAGTAGTTATTTAATTATGTTCAGTAGATATTTCATTATGTTCAGTAGATATTTCATTATGTTCAGTAGAAATTTCATAGCGTAAAGTAGACACACCATTCGTTTTGTTCAGTACATATTTGATTATGTTAAGTAGACACATTATTATGTTCAGTAGATAAACCATTATGTTCAGTATATATTTAATTATGTTCCGTAGATATTTCATTATGTTCGGTAGACATTTCATTATGTTCAGTAGTATTTTCATCATGTTCAGTAGATATTTCATTATGTTCAGTAGATATTTCATTATGTTTAGTAGAAATTTCATAGTGTTCAGTAGATGGTGTAATGAAATTTCCACCGAACATAATGAAATATGTACCGAACAAAATGAATGGTGTATTCATTTTGTTCGGTACATATTTCATTATGTTCGGTGGAAATTTCATTATCTTCAGTAGATACAACAATATGTTCAGTAGAAATTTTATTATATTCAGTAGATGTACACCTTTTGTTTGTTTTTCTATTGTTTTTTAAATGATAACAAAAATCATGCAAAATTACCAAGTAAAACATCTGAATCTTATGTTGAGGAACCTACTGCAGGCCGATCAGTGTAATGGGAGTGGCACTCCTCGTTGCTGTTGATCATCTCATGGCGTCTCTCAGCCGCAGGCGGTGACCTATTGTCTCAACGCCGAACCTTATTAAATCAGAATCAGTAATATGGTGGAACATCTCATCTTCAATTTTTTCGTCCACGGACGTTTGAAAAATATGGTTACACGTCTGTAGTCCGACAGCCCAATAGTTCGACAACCCAATAAGTCCGACAGCCCAACAGTCCGACAACCCACAAGAGTCTAACAAATTATCACATATTAGGTCGGACTGAAATCGATAATTAAATATATATATATATTTATATATATATATAAGTAATCTATGTTTATGACCCAACAGTAATATGAACAACCAAAATATTTTAGATCTCAGCATCAGTATAGATTTTTTGTATAAAGTGAACAACAAAAACATTTTCTATTGTTTGAATTTTTGATTCAGTCAACGCCTGATGAAGCTCATTGGTAGAGCGAAATATTGCGTTCCATATATATTATTTGTACATAGTAGTGTTGTTATAATTATTTTTATTAGACAACTATATTATTTTTATTTGTAATTGTATCAGTCTGCATCTGACTGATCCAGCACTTATTAAACGAGATTGTTGTTGCTATTTATAGATTACTTATATACTTTTATCCGCAACATGCATTACACTCACGTGCTGTGTAATCCTATCTTGTTTATATTTAAACTTATATTTGTGTATGTAAAATGATTTAATCAAGTGTTTCTCTTTAACAACATGGATTTTGAAAACCACTTTAGAAAATTACGACAACTTACAAAGAAAAAGGTTCAAACAACACATCATTTAACAAATTTGATGATCTACAAGGAAAACAAAATTATACCAAAAGGTTTAGAAATAAAATTAGATCCACAAACACCTGGAGTCAAATCTGGTAGATTTATTAAACGTTGGAATGATATCCTTTTTAATTGTTCATTTCGGCTTCTAGAATTACTACTATCCCATACCACACATCATCACTCCCAAATTATTAAACGAATTAAATAATACATCTCAAAATACAAAACAATGTGACATTGACACCATTAACAGACGTCTACAAGAAATAGAGGCTATAGAGGAAAATAAACAGAAACAAATTCAGTCAAAAAAATTCAAAAGAGACGGCGTACCAGAAGCAATTTGGAGAGTAAATTACCAAACACCGAGAATAACAAAACAATCAAATAAAAAAAGAAGACGTAGATTTATTCGAAAGCGAAACGAAAAAGACAACATAGTCGTCAATTTATCATCTTATCCTCTTACTAAACACGAGGAACAAGTTCTCAGCAAGGGTCTCAACTTCTGTCCTGTCCCCTCAAACATCAACCAGCTTCAACTTGAGACAGACCTAAACAACTTTGCCCGGAGACTACGAATAAAGGATTTTTTTTCATCGTCGAGAAAAGAAACAACTTCAGGAAGCCGAAATTACCAATTACGAAGATGACTACAACGTTGACACGCCCATACAAAAATTTAAGAAAAAAAGCAACTGGAATCCACCTAAAAGCAAAAATGACAATCTGGAGGCTTTTATTAACATAGTTAAAACAGATGTGAAATCGTGCGTAACTAACAAACGGAAACGCAACATCTCTAAAAATGAAAGTGTGGCTATGAAGAATCTAAAGTATAGACCAGAAATAACCATAAAACCAGCCGACAAGGGGAGTGCTGTGGTTGTTATGAACACGGAGGATTACATTAAAGAGGGTGTCAAACAACTGTCAAATACCTCATTTTACAAAAAACTTCCATCTGACCCTACGCCTGCTATAACAAAGGAAATACAGTCAACCTTATCCAAAATGAATAAAGAAGGTCACATCGATAATGACACATTTGAATATTTAATGCCTGAAAACTGCTCTGCGGGTAGATTCTATCTTCTACCCAAACTACACAAAGAAGGCGTTCCTGGAAGACCCATTGTATCTGCTAATGGACACCCCACGGAAAAGATTTCGGAATTTGTCGATCACCATCTAAGACCATTTGTAAAAGCCCTTCCGTCCCATATCCAAGATACAACAGATTATCTGAAAAAAATGCAGTCCCTAAATCCTCTACCTCAAAACACATTGCTTGCTACTATGGACGTGTCATCTTTGTATACAAACATACCACAAAATGAAGGAATTGCTTGCTGTGAAGCTGTATGGAACACCAGACAAGAAAAATATCCCCCAACAGAATGTCTTGTTAAATTGCTCACTCTCGTCCTTGAGAACAACAATTTTGTTTTTAATGACGAACACTACATCCAAGTTAGTGGTACTAGCATGGGAACCAAAATGGCACCATCTTATGCCAATATATTTATGGGAAATCTTGAAAAACAGCTTCTGTCTGGTGCACCATATAAACCATTGTCATGGTTCCGTTTCATTGATGACATTGACATTAAATGGAATGAAAGTCAAGAACATTTAATAGATTTTTTTAGCTATTGCAACAATTTTCATCCCACCATCAAATTTACTTTCGAATTCTCTGGTCACAAAATATCCTTTCTCGACACTACTACCTCCATCCAAAACGGAATGATGACAACAGATCTTCACACGAAAGCAACAGACAAACATCAATTTTTATCCCCCAAAAGTTGCCACCCAAGGCATTGCTCGCGCAGTATTCCTTACAGTCAAGCCATACGTATCAAAAGAATTTGCTCAACAGAAAACACCCAAAACCATCGTTTAAATGAGCTCCGTAAACATTTACTCAAAAGAGGCTATAAAAACAAAAACATCGCCGAGGCATTTGGGAAAGCTCACAATGTTTCCAGAGATTCGTTGCTGAATTACAAAGATAAAAATATAACAAACAGCAGAATACCATTAGTCGTCACATACCACCCTGACTTAAAAAACATTTCAAATGTTTTAAGGAAACATTGGAACCTTATCGAAAATGATCCGAATTTAAAAAAGCTTTTCCCTGAACCACCTATAATGGCATACCGTCGACCAAACAGTCTAAAAGATATTATTGTAAATGCTAGAGTCAAAATGAACTCTCCTTCAAAACCTGGTGGATACAATCCATGCAATCGCAGTAATTGCAAATGCTGTAAAGCAGCAAACGTCGCTAGCACCTTTCGAAGCACAACAACCAACGAAAGCTTTACAATATACTCCAATTGTTCCTGTAAATCCAGCAATTGTATTTACATACTGACCTGTGGGATTTGTAACATCCAGTATGTTGGAGAAACAGAGACAGCTTTCAATATGCGACTTAACAACCATCGCTCCTTTTTCACGAAAAACAGAAATTGTCCACTAACTCGCCACCTTAAAACTACAGGCCACTCTTTTGATACTGTAAAATTCCAAATTATTGATCAAAACCCAAAGTGGAATACATCAACCAGAAGACTTCGAGAAACATTTTGGATACATCAATTAAAAACGGTAGAACCTGATGGATTGAACGAACGTAATCCACAGGTGGAATACTAAAAATGTTTATGACCCAACAGTAATATGAACAACAAAAATATTTTAGATCTCAGCATCAGTATAGATTTTTTGTATAAAGTGAACAACAAAAACATTTTCTATTGTTTGAATTTTTGATTCAGTCAACGCCTGATGAAGCTCTTTGGTAGAGCGAAATATTGCGTTCCATATATATTATTTGTACATAGTAGTGTTGTTATAATTATTTTTATTAGACAACTTTATATATATATATATATATATATATATATATATATATAAAATTTCTATGCTCCACATACGTACCGGAATACATGTATATATAGCGTTTGGGTCTGTTTATCCGTCCGTACTTTTGTTTCATATTTAATTTACGTTCAATTTTAGCGGGTGTGTAAGTTGGTCTTGTACGCCCTGAAAAACGTTAAAAAAAGTAAAGAAGGAATGTGTTTATTGGACACGGATGCCCCCGTTAGCCCCAAGCATGAAGTAGAATCCGTCAGGTCTGAAAGTCGCTTAGGACGTACAGTTCGTCATACTGAACCATCCCAAGTTTTAAGTCATTCTCATGTACGATTATTACGCGCTGAGAAAGGCTTGACGGAAATTTGTACCGAAGGGCGGACGGACGAACGGACGGACATGAGTCAAACTATATGTCGTCGCGTGGGCATACAAATCTGTCCCAGTCAAGAACAGCCGGATTTCGTTAAACAGGAAGTAGGCCTGAAATTTAATCCCACGGTATAGGACGCTGATGCTGCATTCCAAATATCAAGAGGCCTTGATAGTTTTTGCTGAGAATACTGCTTCGAAAATATTTAACTCGATCGCCCGCCCGACATTGACAATCCAGAAATTCGGCCAATGAACGTGGAATAATAAGAAATATGAGGATGGAATAGAAAACAAAGGAACATTAATTTTAAAGAGAACGAAGATCATCCTATTAGGCCAACTAGGGTACACTCCTTAATTGATCCGTGGTCTGGGCACCACCATCAGATGCTAAAGGCACATAGGCGACCTCTTACAATAAGCTGGACTCTGCTGCGGACCACTAGTGGCACGCAAGAAGGAAAGAGTTTAATGAAATCTTCAAGAAACTTTATACATATGCACCAACCTATGAACTAATATCATTTGCACATTTATACCTGCCCCACCAACTCCATGATGAAGAAAAAATCAGCCATAATTACACACATTCCCTGTAACATATACATGTAATATAACCAAAGCATAGCTAGTATTCCTAATATTGAAAAATTCCTACCAAACAACCAACTTAGTTAGGTTTGCATTTATAGAACGTTTATTGTTCTTTGGATTGTGTCTGAAGGTTGATAATATTGACACGCATTGTCGGACTATTGGGCTGTCGGACTATAGGGTTGTCGGACTATTGGGTTGTCGGACCAATGGGCTGTCGGACTGTCGGACTACCGGGATGTCACCGAAAAATATTACATAGATCAAGTTGTTCGAGAGCATGTTTGATACTACAAGCAGACGAAATTTTTAATCATTGAAAAGGGAAAACAAAATCCAATAAATATATCTGGATTCATTTGTGTTAGGCACAATTCGTAAAGATTGACAGCCATCATGTAATGAAAAGGATCATAAAGAAAAAACTACTGCACATAATGGTTTAACTACTGCATATAATGTTCAATCTACTGAACAAAATGGATGGTGTATCTCTACTGAAAATAATTAAATTTCTACTAAATATATTAATATTTCTACTGAACATAATGTTGTATCTACTGAAGATTATGAAATTTCACCGAACATAATGAAAATGGAACGCATTATCGGATTAAGCCATTGTGCTGTAAATTTTCGCAGATAAGAAATTACCCCTAATCTTGTTGGCCACTTGTCGCATCATGGATTTGTTATTTTAGGTGTTACAAATCGGAACAAAATGATGGAATGAAGAACAAAGTGTAAACAAAGTAAAAAAGCCCGCCAATATTTTTCCGTCCGATCAGTCGATGCCACTAACTCAACTAATTTCAAGCGAATATAAATCAATTACCACAAAAACACACCTAGCATAATGATAAATCAACCGAATATATGACATATAAATTGACATTTCAGCCTAATATAATGCAAAGTCAAACTAACATATAGTGAAGTCAACGTAATATAAATAATCCAGCAATCGACACAATATATTGAAGAAGACACTCAACATAGAGTTAAGAGTACCGACTACACAGTCAAAACCACTCAACATAAT
The DNA here is from genome assembly GCA_944474755.1 of Limnoperna fortunei. Classification (NCBI taxonomy): domain Eukaryota; kingdom Metazoa; phylum Mollusca; class Bivalvia; order Mytilida; family Modiolidae; genus Limnoperna; species Limnoperna fortunei. The sequence goes on from OX104113.1 coordinate 40,530,902, forward strand.
GACAAGAACACCCAATATAAAGACATAAGCACCCAATATAAAGACATATGCACTGAATATAAAGACATATGCACTCAATATAAAGACATATGCACTCAATATAAAGACATATGCACTCAATATAAACTTGTTTCTACCGAATATAATGTCGATACCACCGAATATATACAAAATCCCTATGAAAAGACAGCTATAGCGTTCCATAGTTCTGTGTAATTAATGTTTACTTACATACAATTTTAGTTATTTACTATACATAAAATAATATGCTTAATTTTCCTTGGTGACCAACAAAACCAAAAACTAGGGAAAATCTAAGTACTAGTATATAAAGAGTAAAACACCAATGCCTCTTTACGTGTAACCATCAACATCGAAGGATGGAGAAAGAAGCGATGTTAATAGATGACTTTTTGATCAAAGAATTATCATGTGTAAAGAGATGGGAGCTCGTGTAAAGAATTAAGGTAAACCTCTAAACAACTCTGTATGATAAATGTGAGTCCTCTATAAAAATAGAAAATGAACACTCTGAGTTCTTTGAGGTAAATACAGGAGTGAAACAGGGAGATAGCTTAAGTCAAACCCTATTTAACTGCTTTATAAATGATATTCACTCCATATTTGATGACACATGTGATCCTGTCCATTTAAACGAGTTTCAATTAATAGTCTAAGATTTGCTGATGATCTGATTATATTTTCAGAATCTCAAAAAGGCCTTCAGAAAGCTTTAAATAAAATAGAAAATTACTGTAATAAATGGCAATTAACTGTTAATAAAACTAAAACTAAAGTAATGATATGTCATGCATGGTGGAAATAACGTATGTCAATCAAACTTTTTCTATCAGAACTCACCTCTTACAGAAGTACAAGAATATACCTTTCTAGGCAATACTATCGACAGAAAGAGTAGATTTAAAAGATCTATACAAGAACTTACAAAGAAAGGGCTAAAGGCCTTTTTTGTTCTTTGAAAAAATATATGTGTAATTTCCAACATGTTCCAGTTGACTTATCTTGTAAACTTTTTGATTCTTTAATTAGACCTATAATTCTTTATAATAGTGAAATTTGGTATATGGAAGAATATTTTCACATATATAAAGAGAAAAATAGAGCTAGAAGCAATGGAACTAGATGTGATACTTTATCATTGACTAACAGATCTAGTATGGAAAAAATTCATCATAAGTTTTATAAATCTGTTCTTGGAAATAAGAAAACATCCAGCAATATTGCTGCAAAATCAGAGTTGGGTAGACTGCCCCTTGACTCTTTTATTAAAACACAAGTTTTATATATTATACTCCCATTAACTGTAATGAAATTAACCCACTAGTTAAAGATGCACTTCTTTTGAACAAGACATTGTCACAAGAAGGCATTTATTCTTGGTATACTTTTGCTAATGAAGTACTTGATGAGTTTGATCTTAATGAAGATGAACTTAGGGAAGAAGAAAGGCCCTTTAATCTTATTAAAAACCCTATTAAAATATCTGTAAAACTGACAGTAAAACAACAACATGATAAAATTAGAATAGAAAAACTTTAAAAATAATTCTTAACTTTTCATTTATAGTAAAATTAAAAATGAAATAAAGATGGAGGATTATTTAACAAATTGAAAAAAAATTAACAGTCGCAAAGTGCTTACTAAATTTCGCATTAGTGACCACAATCTAGAAATATAAGTAGGTCGTTATTAAAAAAAGGTCCAAGAGAACAAAGAGTTTGTAAAGTTTGTAAAACGCTAGATGATGAAAATCACTTCTTCTTTGCCTGTAAAACAAGTAGTGAGATACAAAATATTTTTTTACATAAAATAGATAGGTATTATCCCAATTTTAACAAGCTTAGTTCAATAGAGAGACTTAAAATTGTTCTGGACTATATACCAGATATCTTGCCCAGCGTTGTCGACTACATAAAGCAATTTATTGAATTGCGAAAATAAGGTCCACACTGGTCACTAGTATCTTTTATAACTATATATGATTCATTTACACGTTGAATCATTTTTAATCTCTATATGTGTTTCTGTTTGTAAGTTCTTTCTTTTGTATTTGCTGAACCCGTCCGGGTTTTATGTTTTGCAAATAAATTTATTATTATTATAAGTAATACAATTTGTTGAATTGTGTTATACCCATATGAAGTGCATTCATACATTTTAAATGCTGTAATGAAAATTCAAACTATTATCGACATTTATAGCTTTTATTTTATTTGTGAACTAAAACTGCAATTGAATAGAAACAACAAAAAGGAATCTTTAATGTCCTGTTTTCATTTCAATGAATGTCTTTTTTATAATTCATGTTATCCTCAAGTATATCGCTGTAGCTATTGATGTTTTATTTACTTGTTTAAAGTAGGAAGGGAATAAAAGTATATTTTCATTTCATTTTTGTTAGATGCAATGTGCAACTTGACTGGTTTTTAACAATTGAAAGGTAATATTCCATGTATGATTTGTTTATCTCGTTAAATGAAAAATTAATTATGCAATTCAAATGTATTTTAATGAGCTATGTCTTATTGTTAACGAGTATCATGAGAATTTAAACATTGGTATATAACGTCATTTATATTAAAAAAAAAAATATATAATAAATTAACCATTTTGATGATTTAACGTAATAGTGCATATCTTATTATGTGATCTTGTGAATATAAATATAAGTCGCATAATGCTTTATGTTATGACTTAATGAGCAACATTAAAGGTTATTGAAAGTAGATTAAACGTAGCACCTTCGAGCACCCTCGAGAGAAATTAGGTAAATCCTTTCAAAATGAGCAGATCAGTACTTACTCCTACATATACTAATACTGGCGCACAGATAATCAACATATGTAAACGTATGGAAGCTGGATCCAATTATACCGGAAGTATAGAATGATACATACAGCAGTATTTCAGCAATTCTCGTGTAAGTGATAAAATAATAAGTCGGTATCCTCAAACTTGTGAGCGGGATGTGCTAGTGATGTGGAAAGTTTAATTGCCACTAAAAAGGTACTAAAAGATAATTGGAAAAATTAATTTCACATCCGGGCACGTACGGACCTGCTGATCCAGCCCAATTTTCAATAACAATTTTGTTGCTCATTGTCCTTTTAATGTTTCAGCAATTTTCTTAATGTACTTAAAATATTATCAATTTTTTCTTGGTGTGAAGATTTACAAAAAACAAACAGGCCCGGTTTCTCAGGTACTCTGTCACGTGGTCTGTCAACACTGAGGTTGCAGGTTCGAGTCTCACTGCGGCAGGGTGTACTCGACTCCAATCTAACTGACAAGGATTGCCACCTTTCCTATCGAAGGTCGGGGGGGGGGGGGGGTTAACGTTTTGAATCTTCTGTGCCATATGTTTGAGATTGACTTTAGTTCTTTCTGCTAAAAACAAAGACTGTATTTTACGGCGAATTTTTATTCATTTTACGGAAATAATTGATTTAATGAATGTTGCTTATAGTCCAGCGATCAATATTTTAGGAATAGCCTATATTCAGGACGATTAATAACAAATCCTTATAAGCTCCTTGTTAACCGTGCCACCATCCTCACAAGTCAGAATTTCTGTGTCCACATGTGTGGACAGAGAAACCCTGACATGTGAGGATTCCTTGCCACCATTATTTTTAGGCATATATTTTTAACTTATAACCGTTCTTCGTAACGGACACAATGTAGGTACATTTGAAGTAAACTCGTGTTTTTAGAACTAAATGACGTATTGTTAAATAGTGTATTGTATTCGTTGTAGGATGTTTACACTGATTATTATAACTGACATTCATCATAATACATGACAACTGAAAGTGAATAATAAACCATTATGTAAAGCCTTAAAATATTAAGTAGCCTCTTAATTCCAAACCAAAGATGTCCAACCTGTTCTTCATTGTATCTATACAGCATTTCACCCTTTTTTTTCATTGCGTTACATAGAGCTAGCCAATCTGTTTTCCGCTGTGTACATTCTTCATTGCGTAGATGTAGTTATCCACAATGTTATTTATTGCATAGATATAACTATCCGCCGGTCTCTTTATTGTATACATAATGCTATCCATCTTGTTCGTCTTTGTGTACATAAAACCATCTACCATGTTCTTCATTGTGTATATAAAGCTATTCACCAAGTTCCTCATTGTGTACATAAAACTATCCACAATGTTCCCATTGTATATATAAAACTATCCACAATGTTCCCATTGTATATATAAAACTAAAATGTTCCTCATTATGTACATACAACTATCCGCAATGTTCCCCATTATGTACATACAACTATCCGCAATGTTCCCCATTATGTACATACAACTATCCACAATGTTCCTCATTATGTACATACAACTATCCACAATGTTCCCCATTATGTACATACAACTATCCGCAATGTTCCTCATTATGTACATACAACTATCCGCAATGTTCCTCATTATGTACATACAACTATCCACAATGTTCCCCATTATGTACATACAACTATCCACAATGTTCCTCATTATGTACATACAACTATCCACAATGTTCCCCATTATGTACATACAACTATCCACAATGTTCCTCCTTTTGTGCCTTCTTTAGATAAATAAGGCTATCCACCTTGTTCTTCATTATAAACATGTACTCATTGTGTACATAAAGCTATCCACAACGTTCTTTATTGTGTACATATATCTATTTACTAAATTCTTCGGTCTTTACATAAAGCTATCGATTATGTTCTTCATTCTATACATATAAGTACATGCCAAGATCTGCATTATGTACATAATGTTATCCACTTTGTTCTTCGTATAGGAGTGCATAACTATATCCACAATGTTCTTCGCTGTATACATAAATCTCTCCACCAGCCTCTTCACTTAGTAGATAAAACTATCCATCAGGTATTTCATTGTGTACATAAAGATATCCTCCCGGTTTTTAATGGTGTACATAAAGATATCCTCCAGGTTAATTGTGTACATAAAGCTATTCACTAGTCTTCGTTGTCCAGAATGTTTTACATTGTGAAGATAAAGTTTTTTACTCGCTCCTTTATTGTGTAGATAAAGATTTTTACTCGTTCTTTAATTGTGGACTTGAAATTGAACATGTATGCAAATAATTTTATTTTCTGTTGTTTATTTTGTAGACTATATAGATAAGCGATAAAACATATATATTTTGTGCTCTAGACTTAAAAGTTTATAATTTTGGGCTAACTTGCTTTACACAGTGATTGTGCTACGATTATTATTGGGAACACCTATTACTGAATAGTGGTATATGATACCCGTCCATTTTCATCAGCACAGCAACTCACACAGAACAGTAATAGAAGCGAGAGGTTGGCACGCCATGCACAAAACATTTTGAAATGCCTGTACCAAGTCAGGACCATTACTGTTAATATATTTTTGGTTGTAGGTTCTGAATGGATTTTATCGATTCTCACACTTTGATTTGTGGATTGTCGTTTTTTTTTACAGATTCCAATGTTCGGTATTTTGTTACTACCTTCATTTATAAAGAATTCCACAATTATGTGAGCTGGGAAAATGAGTATGAATGTTAATTTGTGGGAGAGTATGGACGTACAACTATGTTCTCCTGATGATACTTGATAATGCATGTTTGTACTGGAATTGTTGACTGATAGTACATGTACTTAGTTTCCTCTTGCCAGAGTTCAAGCACGGTACTAGTTCCGTATCTTTTTTAATTGTAATAATCTTTCTGCCACCTTCAAATTCCCACTTCCAAAGGATGATTGTCACATACAATTTGCGTTATTTCAGCATGCATTAAATGAAATAACTTAAAGACACTTTTCAATTTCTTTGTCCATTTTTGAATTAATCTATAAACTAAACCTTTTGATGATGGTTTTACCTTGCAGATTATTCTTGTCTACACTGATGTTTTAGGTTTTGTTTAATGCTTTTAACAATCCATACTTTTGAGCTATAATTTAAATGAAGCGTTTGGATTGAACTCTGGTTTTGTTGAATTTCTTTTGGAATGTATCTCTCTTTCATAACAGTCTCTGTATTTGTGGTGTTAAGCAAGGAATTGTTTGCTTTAGATGGAACAGACACAGACCAAGGTAAGCAAGTGATTGCAAGAGCTCATCTGGTTTGTTTTGGGTTCGGCAAATATTTCGTTCTTTCCGATCGCCGCTTTAATGGACATTTAAAAGTAACCACGCAACAGCATTACTCAATGTATTTTAAGTTTTTTTTCACATGCATTATGTTTTGTGAGTAATCTTGTATAAACATTCGACCTTATAATGTCAAAAATATATTTGAAATTAATACATTTTAATACATTTTGAAAGTACGAATATCAATGCTATGAATTTTGTTTCAAGTAGAAAAAAATCAAAACTTCAAAACATTTTAAAAGTATATTTTTAATTTATTTATTGAATTCTCTGACACACTTTTTGTCTTTTTTTTTTAGTTTCTGAAAAGTTCACACATCATAAGTTTTGTACATCCTCTACGACAGCAAGAACAACTTGATTACACTAATTCGTTTCAGTTGTTTGTTTTTGTTTTCAGTTTTTGACATGTATTTATACACTTCACATGCACTTAATTTTATAATTGATGACTCTAATGCGGTGGTTCACTTCGTATAATGCATTACATTAATACATGTAGATAATATATACGACCTAAATTGTTTAGCAAGAGTACATTAATAGCATAATGGAACAGGCAAGTTTAAACGATCATGGTGGTCGACATGTAGAACAGACAACGTTCACAGGGGTTTGTAAAAGTAGATTTACTTGCGCTTTCGATTGATACTGGGTCGATTTTGTTATTGTGTGGGACAATAACAAAATCGACCCAGTATCATTCGAAAGCGCAAGAAAATCGATTTTTACAAGCCCCTGTGCAACGTTCAAACAACTGTTCTATTGTGATGTGGCATTAAAGTTTAAAAATATAATTTCAAGCATCGTAAAACAAATACTCACTGGGAATATTTTAATTTTTGAATGAAATTATTAAATTTGTCCCTAAAAATTAGCACTAGTAGGTCCTTGTTATCAACACTACTTACACAAAGCGAAATGTATAGCTTGTCTGGTTTTTAAACATTCCAGTTTTATAAGTGGACAAGTAATGGGCACTAGTAGTGTAAACAAAACTGGTTAAATGGCGAACCGCATGAGGTCACTACTAACATGGCTTTTGGTATAAGTGAGACGTATTCCATTATTTTCGCGAGGAGCGCATAGCCAAAATGCAATTATATATACAATAAGTAAAATTTCGCATTCAGAAAGCGTCTCCTTCATATTTGAAAACGGGTGTCAAGTTAATAGTACTCAAATGCAAGTTTTTCCAAAGTTTCAAAACAATGATGTTACCCAAATTCTTCCTGCAAAATTTTTGCAATCCTGGTCTTGATATTAATTTAAATTAAAAAAGAATAAGAATTAAAAGTTCTCACTTGAATGAAGATGTTCTTTACCGCTTGTTAAATCCGAGTTCAATGACAGTAATTAAAACTAAATACCTATCTGCAGGCGATTGGTTAGCAATTCTTGTCATGATATGGCTGATTGACAGCACAGTACTTACTGAGTTAAGTAACGAATGTTTCTTAAAGTCTTAACATTCACAGTATAACTTCAGATATACACTATAATAATCAAAACATCCGTACCTTTCAAAGTTGCTATATGTATTTTTTAAAGCATAAATTTCTTTACATTTGTTAAACTTGTCATCTTGAATAAAGAGCAGTAGCTGAAAATTTGTTTGTGTGTTTGTTTGAATGTTGTTTAACGCCACTTTCAGCAATTTTTCAGCTATATCATGGTGTCTAGTTTTAATTGGAGAAGGTACCAGAGTACCCGGAGAAACCCCCGGACCTTCGGCCTTCGGTAGGGAAGCTAGGAAAGTTGGCAATCCTTGTCAATTAAAAATTAAAGTATATGCATATAATATCAATTGAAAGTATATGCATATAATGACAAAGTATATGCATATAATGTCAAAGTATATGAATATAATGTACAAAGTATATGCATAGAATGTAAAAGTATATGCATATAACGACAAAGTATATGCATATAATGTCAAAGTATATGCATATAATAACAAAGTATATGTATATAATGTCAAAGTATATGCAAATAATATAATAGTCAATTGAGATTGAGTCAAATACACCCTGTCCGCAGTGAGACACGAACCCGTAATACCAGAGTTGACATGCCACGTAGTTAATGAATAGACGAAGTACCTCAACCACTCGGTCAATAAGGCCACCCTGAGAATGTGTGTTGTATAAAACCACTACCCCTGTATAATACATAACTAATAGACGTGACCCTTGATTTCAAAGAACAACACGTACAAACAGGAATCAAACAAGTACAAATACATTAAGGGAAGAAAGCAAGAAAAAGCAAAATGAGAAATAATACAATAGAGGAAAACATAATAGAAAAAGATGGCCAGACCACGTGTATGTAGGTAAACATAATCGCAATAAAAACACTAACCAAGCTATACTTGTTGGGATAGAGATATCACGGACATCCAAAAAATAAGAATATAAAATAATTTAGTTATGATAACCAAATTTTTAAAATCATTAACATTTATTTATATGCGGCTCTAATATCGCGATAACGCATATAATATTTAGTTTATGATGAAAGGACAATGGTGAAGAATTCTTGGTGATATAATAAACGAAGAATGCCACAGAAAATTTAAGGAGAATTTATCTAGAATTCTAAGATTTCGAAGAATGTTCTGGATATGTTTATTATTAAAAGCCAATCAGTTTGGTTTTTTGGATTTTTTTACCGTAACTATTTAAGAGTCGGTTTTATTCGGTGATCTCGAGTAATGCCTCACAGAACGCTTACTTTCGGTTATCTATATCTCTTGTGCCATTTTCTGATAAATGTGATCAGTCATAAATAATATCATAAATTCTTAATTATTCTTTATTTCCTAAACCTTTCGAGTGTCATTAACAATACTGGCATACACATAAACTATCAAGCAAAGCATTAAGAGAGATAACTCATTTTTAATATACGATTGCTAAATTATTGAATTATCAGTAATGTTGTCACAGATCACAAACTAGTCCGAGAATCCTCTGCCGTCTAACTCATCAAGTATAAAAAAAGCGTTGGACGGCAGAAAAGTCGAACTAATCACGAACCCAAAAATGAAAAAGAGACATTCAAATTGGATAATTTGATAATTTGCTAAAAAAACATCTACCTATCATGACTTGGTGATTTTTGTGTGTTTTTATATGCACATATATCTTTTTCATGTATACACATTGTGACTCCATAACATCAATTTTTGATGATTTTGTCAATATCTATTTTGATACTTTGTTTGCCTCCTCTTCTAGTTTTAACATTTTCTCACCCGAATATCATTCTGCTGTTTCAGTAAGACATATTTTGCATCATATTTCGATTTTTTGCATTCCAATGTTGTCTTCTAGTTTATATCTTTCAGTTTAGATTTTGGATCCGAGTTCTTATCTGTTTTTATAAGATTGAAAGACATTCTTTAAATTCTATCGGGGGGGGGGGGGGCGGGCTTGTTGGCTGAGTGGTTAAGGCAGTTCGTCTACTATTGATCACGTGGTCTGTCAACTTCTAGCCTCACTGCGGGCAGGGTGTACTCGACAAATCTATCGAGGGCTACGTGAATTTATCAAAGTAGGATTGATAAGTTTGAGTCCAACTGACTAAAGTGAATTGGAATATACAAGTTTACAGACGACTGAATAAACGTGATGACACTTGTACTAGAAATCCAAACAGGTTATTGTGGAAGTTTACGCGATATTCTCTTAAATTCTGCTCTTGTATGTTACCGTGCGTTTATTTCTATATACATATTGCATGAAGTAAACAAAGATGAAAAAATGTCTCTCATCCTGCAGTTGTAACAAACCAAATAACAAACAAGAAAGCTAAGTATACAGTTATGGCAGCAGGAAGAGTAATTAGTAAATATGTTATCACTAAGGCTATAAATTCCCTTTTAAGTTTATTTCTTTTAGCTATTTTAGCTTGTTTTGCTTTTTCTTTAAGGAGGTCCATACAATCATCGTACATGAACATAATCATCCGCCACTTTTCCCGCATGGCTTCTAATGTCTTCTGTACCCCATTGTCGGCCATTACCCTTTCACAGATTTTGTCGTACTCATCATGTTTGATACCGTATGGTTTATCATCTGCTGAATCGTCTTTAGATATTCTTCTCTGAAACAGAAATAAAATGGTAATTCAGTTTTAAATCTTGGCTAAATCCATATAATGTAACATTTCGATTGATGATCATCGATTATTTCTGCAGTTGTCATTTTCGCAAAGTTCATAGCAGAAGTTTACCACACGATCAGGCGTTCCTAGTTGGGTTTTGTGAGTTATTTTCTGTATTAAATGTTTACATAATCAGATGGTTTTAAAGTGAAAACAGAACAGTTGTAGAAGTTGTCCCAAAACTTAAATCATTTTATATGCAAACTGGTCTCTAGATTGTTTTGTTCATGAGAAGTAATTGACCGATATAAGTGTTACTTGTAAAATCAGAAATGTGACATACGAAATGGACATCGTGGCGCGCAGAACTATCTATAAAGATAACAAAACATGCAATAAATCCCACTACAAACGAGGGCGATACGAAATAGAGTACAGCATATGCTTTAAAAACACATATTCCGTTTTACATGTATAACATATGGTGTGTTGTATTATAATTCTACGAAAGCCCAGAAGGCTCATTCGATATTCGAAATTCGAGATTCAAGATTCGAAACTCGAAATTCGAGATTCGAAATTTGAAATTCGAGATTCGAGATTCGAAACTCGAGATTCGAGATTCGAAACTCGAGATTCGAAATTCGAAATTCGAGATTCGAAATTCAATATAGTTATAACCAATCAAATTGTGTGTAACATAATCGTCTACCAATCAGAATAATTCTTATATAAACGTAGCCACGTGCTATTATGTTTATTTGGTGTTTTAACAGTCGACATATTTGTCAACGAATGACTTGTTCAACATGGTTTTGTTAAAAAAATCAAATTTATAAGCTTTATTTGTTATTTTATCAAATGAATTCAGTTTACAATAACATCTTGATTTTACAAATCAAGAAACAAACATGTACATGTACAACGGAATTTTTTTTTTGGGGGGGGGCTATCAGGGGTGGATCCAGAGGGGGCCCTCCCTTTTGACGGAAAAATTTGGTTGGATATATAGAAAATCATTGAAGCATGACCAAAGTGGCCCCCTTGGCCAGTCAGTGCCCCCCTTTTCGAAATTTTGGATCCGCCACTGGCTTATTTTGGCCCTTTGAACTTAGAAATGTGCTGAAAATACCCATTAATTATCTTGTCAGCACAAATTCTCTGAAACTACTCAGTACTATACAAAATTTTATGAAACTTGGTATGTAACTAGTACACCATATATATAATTGTTGATTCCTAAATTTATATGGTAGTTATGGCTCTTTGAACTTAGGAATTTTCAGTAATCCTCAATAATCATGGTTTTCGCATTAACTCCCCTAAAACTACTCAACCAAATTTTATGTAGTTTCGATATAACCAAGGAATTCTGATTGGTAGAGATTATGTCACACGCAATCTGATTGGCTAAAACTATATTGAATTTCGAATTTCGAATCTCGAATTTCGAATTTCGAATCTCGAATTTCGAATTTCGAATCTCGAATCTCGAATTTCGAATTTCGAATATATAAGAACTATTCTGATTGGTAGACGATTATGTCACACGCAATATGATTGGTTATAACTATATTGAATTTCGAATTTCGAATTTCGAATCTCGAATTTCGAATTTCGATTCTCGAATTTCGAATGAGCCTTCTGGGCTTTCGTATAATTCTGATTGTTTCAGCAATTGTTACGAAATATTACGAGGCGTTTTTTGTTTCTATTTAAAAACAATATTATTGACGCGATGTTTCTAGCTATGTTGCTAAAAAAATATATACCGTATATATGTTTATTTGTTTGTTTGAATGGCGTTCAACGCCACTTTCAGCAATTTGTCATCTGTGTATCTAAATATAGATATTCGTTCCAGTCTGGTTTCATTATTCAGTCGATCAACATATGCAGGTGTTCAGATTGCAAATTCAGATGTGTTTTTCAAATGCAATACAACAATTAAGGACTTTTATTCGGTCAATAAGCGTTGTATGAACCTTGTATAAAGATACTGACATCCGACGTCGTCGTTGGTCAATATTATTCTATACAAGGTCCATATAAAGCGTATTGACCGTTTTTATTATTTACTTTAAATACGGTGGGAGAAACCATTTAGCGCATTATATTCGAAACATTTGTATAGCTTCATCCTCCCAAGCCAGGGGTACTAAGTCCGCGTTGGCTTCATCAGACTTGACTTGGGAGGATGATATACTAGTAGCTTATTGTGTACTTTTATATTTATAAAAACGTTCACAATATTAAAAACTAAAATCCTTACCCTAATAGATGTTTTTCTTATCAAAACTCCAGTCTCCGCTACACCCAGTGGTTTTTTGTCTTTCGGACTGTCCAACACGGACTTTTCCATTAGATTATCAAACGCCCCAACCTAATTAGCTGATGCAACACTCGTAAAATCTTATTTTTATAATAACAACAGCAGAAGCGCTCACGGCACGTTCACTTCAGCATCTTCCAATTATACACATCAAGATATATAAATAACAACACGGCCTGTAGACATCAGTAAATCTTCGTCAGATTGCTTTAATTGAGCTTATTTTATATACAGTAACTTATTTGAAGTAAGTATATATATTCTCATCAAAGAATTTAGTAAAATGTATCAAATTTCCTTTATATCTTGGTTTTATGTAAATCCAGTTATAAACTACGTGGAAGTAATGCATTTGGAATAGATAACAGAGTCTATTGAATTTTTGGAGGGGTTAATAAAGGGGGAATTTTAATATTGATTGGGACGAAATATGTAAATAAATGCATATCGTTACTGTTGTTGACAGAACCGAATCACTTAAACTTCTAAATATTGGAAAGATCTGGAAACGGTATGAATTCTCAAAATAGAAAACAAGTTTGTCGGATGCAGATCATTTTCTTTTCCCTACATACTATTGATTATGAACATTTTCGCTTAGTCGAGAATGGCTAAGTAGCTACGGTTCTTAAGAAGCACTTCTGATTTTGTCTACATTTTTTGTGTTAATATGTGTATTGGATTACAGTAAACAAACTCGCCTGACTTGTCAGTTAGTATGGTATTCATTGGATCTCTTTACTTCACGCTTTGTCGGACTCTACAACAAGGTACCTTCGACTGGCAGCCTATCCTGATAATAATTTGCTAAGATTCTGCAGTTCTGCTGCCGATACATTTAGTTTAATAAATTGCCGAACGTGTCATTTAACTTTCAAATTAATCACTTTCTCGGCAACTTTTGCTTTTTTGGTGAACGAGTTCAGAAAGGTGAGAGTTGGTATTCAATAAAAAACTACTACGTGCAATGCGAAGATTAAAACATCAATAAAAAAAGCGTTGCATTTGTTATCGGACTTCAATCAGCTTTCAAAATGACTTGATTGTAATTATCCTTTTCATGGCCTCACAGTAATTAACGATAAAATCATACTATACTTAAAAGGCTATTTATTAAGATCGTGTTGAGGTTATAGTCTTATTAAATATATGTACAGGTTTATTAATCACTATACAGTGGATAGAAGACGCATCATGTACACTATTTAAAATGTTTCAAATTATATTTCGATATATTAGTGTTACGAAAATCAGAAGCTTCCAGTCAAGTTTGACAACTCATAACTGCTATAAATGCGATTTTTAAAGAAATAATTCATATTAAGCAGATTAAATTGTTATTGAAACTGCATCATTTTTTTTCTATACAATCCTAGCTGAGTTTCCTTGACGTGATAAATTGATACTAAACTTGAGTTAAGAAACACGTTAAACTTTTAATGAAATAACTTATTCTACTTGTAATTCCCTAAACTGTTCTGTAATGTTCTTCGGCCGATAAAAGGTTACAAGACTAGACCTAATACTCGACCCGCCTTGGACATTCCGTCCCGATGACGTTTCCGCCTTGAAAACCATGGTCAATCCAGTCCTAAATTTAAATGTATTATCACCAAATTAATTGTTTTTTGTTATTGCGTTTGAACGCAAATCGATCAATCCGAGCGTTTACTCTGTCTTCAGTAGGGAATGAATTATGTTTCGTTTCATCTGTTTATACGTAAAAAAGATTAGTCATGTTTAAACCCTTGTGGTAACAAGAAATCTATTTGTATTTCTATTCCAAGAATTATAACCATTACAGACTAGAGAACCGCTAATGAACAGGTCTGGAATAGAGTCAAATTCTTGTACACATTACCATCGAGACACTTGTATCGAAATTTGTACGGCATTTGCAAGTTCGATTCACCCCGTAATTCCAACAAGGAACTTATAGTACATCATAACGTCATGAATATTGCAACTTATCTGCTAATTAGCATATAGCTACATTATTGTACCTAACTAACAATCGAGAGGTGGAACATCTTCGCTAGCTAAGTGTTACGATCCAATAGTCTTACACGGAAGATAACAGTATCGAATCATGACACTTGGCTTGGATCGAAGAATAAGTAATCGACAAGAATAATGTGGGATAGTTAGGTGACAGTGAGGAAGGTAACTCCAGTGTTACAACCAAGGTGTTAGTTGAGGATTGCATTCATTGTTTGTAAAGTTATCTCTATGGGTTATATTAAAAAACGTACAAATCTTATTCAAAACGTCACAGAAAAAGAAATAAATCAGAGATCATACACCACAAAGTTGTATGTGAGATTTTAAAATTTTTAAAAATTTTTGTGTAAATGTAAACTCGAGTTCAGTCGTATGCCATTTAACAGTTATTAACTTAAATGGCGAAGCGGAAGGGTCGTTCCCCCATCCCTAAAAAGAGGAAGAACGAAGAAGAGAGAGAGAAAAGAAAGAGCGAGTGAGAGTGTGTTAAAAAGAAGCAAACGATAAATCTATTATATTGCTATTGTAATTATTTATCGTGTCTTAATAGTTTTTAATGGAAGCCTATGGTACGTGCCACGGAAAATCAATTAAAAATGTGTGCGCATAAGTTTCAAATATTGAGCGCAATAGTCTCAAATCTTGTGCGCACGAGTAACTTAATTGTGCGCACGAGTTTATAATCTCAATAACCCTAATTGAAAGGGTCAATTTACGACTTTAACCAAATGTAGGCTTTGGTAAAGCTTCTTGAGCTAAACATTTACTTAAGCAACAGTTTTTCTATGTCTGCAATTGTGTTCATTTTATAATAGGGCAAAAACATTAAAAACGTAACTTTTAACCTTTAAAGGACCATAAACATTTTATATGTCATCTGACAATTGCAACCCAATAGAGACTTTTGAACAGCCTAATGAGCTGAAGGTTTAAAAAAGCAACAGCTTTTCTCTATCTTCAATAGTTTTATTCAATAGGGCAAAAACATGAAAAACTAAATTTTTACCTTTAAAGGACCACAACTACTAAAAGAGCTCATCTGGCAACTTCGCCCCAATGTAGAATTATGTAGAACCTTTGATTCTGGAGAGCCTGGTAGACATCAAATTTTCCCTATCTGTTATAGTGTCCGAATTATAAGCCATTTTAGGTTATTTTACACTTTGTTCTAGTTTTAGTAATATCGACCAATTTTTTTATTCGGTCAATTCAAAATGAGGAACGTTTGTTGCCAACATGTCATATATCATTCCTGCAAAGTTTCAGTGGTTCCAGAAGAGTTTTGAAATTAATAACGGACGACGACGGACGCAAAGTGATGGCATAAGCTCACATGGCCTTTGACGGAATCATAGCGATTTAGAAATCGTGCGCACAAAATAGTAAATCGTGCGTACATGATAGTATCTCGTGCGCACAAGTTAGTTACTGGTACGCACAAGTTAGTAACTCGTTCGCATAAGTTAGTAACTCGTTCGCACACGATTTGAAACTCGTGCGCTCAAGATTTGAAACTCGTGCGCTCAAGTTAGTAACTCGTAAGCACAAGTTAGTTAATCGTGTGCACGAGATTTGAAACTCGTGTGCTCAAGTTATACATTATTTTTCTTCCCGTGGCCAAATTTCATTCTTTGTGCGATTCGATCAGAATTCTTCGTTTTGAAAAATCATGTCATCAACAAAATACAGAAGATTGCAGCAAGGTCTCAGTTTTTTAATATGAGAAAAGACTTTAAACTCAAAATAAGTTTTAATTATATTCCAGTTGTAATCACATTAACCCGAATGACTTGGCTTCGCTTAAAATGATGAGCATTTTGTAAATATTGAAGTTATTGGTTTGTAATAAAAGCCCAAAACGTCTTAGAAAGGTTAAAATTTGTAGTCCTCAACACCTTCTCAATTGCTAAAATCTCACCAGATTCGGGGGTGGGGACTTCGCGCCCCTAGTCCCCCAACATTGGCGCTGCCTTGGAGCCGCTGTGGACCTGGGTCCAGACCCCTTGCCGAATTTCTTCCTCCTAGCCCAATTGTCTGGATCCGCCCCTGAACTTGTGGCGCGAACAGGACTGTAACATTCAAAGTAACATGTTGGGCTGTAAAAGACACTATCGACTAACAACTGCCAATGAAAAATACCATAATTCGCCAATACAACATTTACCAGTCATTGCCAAGTGAAGTATTAACTGGTCGACTGGACAGTCAAACGAAGTACAATTACGTCAAGTCTAGTTGGTCTAGTTCTGGATCCGCCCAATATGCCATAATGGACTGGTTAGTCAACGAAAGGTATAATTGCATAGTTTTCCATATTGGCCGACTTACAATCTATTTAAAATTAAATCTTTCACTTGCTCCCCCTTTTTGCTATGGTCGCTGCATACAACCGAGCGACCATAGCAAAAAGGAGGGAGCAAGTGACTTATTTTTAATTAGATTGGTCTAGTTATTAGTTTTCGGCTATGCATATTGCTAGCCTCGGACCAATAATTCCGACGATCACCAAAAATCTAATATGCCTAGGATCAATAACTAGGCCAAGATAGAAACTTAACCTAATAATACTACATTAAAACAGTCGATTTATCACTGACAGTTAATGCAAGTTCATGTGGAATTTAACACTTGCTAATCTATAAAGATAATTTCAACATTCATACGTTCAACATTAATAAATTATATTAAATTTTGACTTGAATTTGAAAATCCAGCAAACCATGCAAGTTGATTTCTTATAATCAATAGGATAGTTAGTTATATGTACTTTGCCAGATTGTACACATGTTATGGGGACTCGGCAGAAGTGTTAATGTAGTCACTAGTGTGGGCCTCGGTGGCCGAGTGGTTAAGTTAGTTAGTCGTCTACTTTTGATCATGTGGTCTGTCAACACTGAGATTGCGGGTTCGAGTCTCACTGCGGGCAGGGTGTACTCGACTCCAATCTTAATTGACAAGGATTGCCAGCGTTCCAACCTGGATTCGGAAACCCCGACTCGGAAGGAGGATGTGTTTTCTGAATTAACTTGAACTAAACTGCAAGTCTGCGTTTGGTTGTTATAATGATTGTGACCGCGGTTGTCCGTTTCAGGAGTGAATACACTCGAGTCCGGTAATACCGTCCGTCCGGTAAATCGGCCCACTTTCAGAAACGTTATTTTCCGTTTCTATTGTAAACTTTGTCTGCAACGTGTTGTCAACAGTCCGCTAAAATACTGAAAATCTATAATTGCAAGGTAAATATAAAATTATTATCATACAACTAGTTTTGAAGAAAAAATAACATACTGATGCAAGAAATATTTCAAAACAACAAATCCCGCAGGAAGAACATCTTTCGATTTTTAGTATCACCACTCATTCATATGCATAATTTCACAGGCATACAGTTCAATATCTATATTAAAGATTTATTTAAAAAATATCGAAAATTATGTTGATAATAATTGCATATCGCAAAATCTATGCTTAGGTGGACATTTACTTGACGGAATTGTATATAACATGTTTATTTTCTAATACAAATTTTTTTTTCTTATTATGTCTGAAATAATTTCTGTTTTCCAATCTTTTCCATCTTATATCATGTATATGTAGTATAACGTATGAATGCTTCATGGCAACATAACCACGTGAACATACATACGTATTACATCAGATTGTTTTTAAACAGCTCTTTGTGTTATAAACAAGCACATCAGTTATTCTTCTTTGATGAAGAAATTTTCCTTAGAATGGAACGTATTTTAAAATTTCAACAGATCACAGTTTAGTCATGATATAGTCGAATCATTAGAAATAATCCTGCTCTCAAATTTAGTTAGCTCCCTTGCATCGAAATCGCTATGAACATGTTGCAAAGCGAATATCTTCTCTATTCTTTTGGAGTCTAATTAAAAGTCTTTCTTCTTTACGTTTTAAATAACGTATTCTCAAACCTTTAAGTTTATATCCTACAATTACACCAAGAATAAATGTTAAGCCACCAAATATAAGTGCACTCTTTCCGGATACCCTACCCGGTTCAGACATTTTTGAAGACAGGGGAGATAATTTGATAAATATTAGTTGAAGAGGCTCACAATAGGTTTCTATTTTGTTTTCTCTTATCATCGTTAGAAAAAAATGGTTATTTACGTTTCAAAGCGTAATACCAATAGACAGGGACGTGCAATATTTCTCTTTAAAAAAAATCAATATTCTAGATAGTTATGAATGACAAATGACCATTTTTATCTCGCCTGCAACGAATGTCGAAAATGGGCGACATATTCAGTGCGAGTTTCGGCGTTGGTGACGTGTTTAACACTTAACATTTTGTTTTGTATCTTCGTAATATAAAGCCATGGGTTCATTAAATTTGGTCCATGCTTAAGTACTTGTCAGTCAGTCACTTGTTACCAGAACTTGACTACTAATTAATGAGTTGAAGTGTTGTTGGTCATTTCTTTAGTAACCATACATGGTATAATGACATACTTAGTATATGGGGTACATAACACATGACCTTGACCTCATTTTTACGGTCCAGTAGCTACGGTAAAGAAATAATTATACCAGCTCGATCTTTTCGGATCGGTGACGGGTGTTACTAAAATGCGAAAACGGAATGAGGAACGGAAACAGAAAACGGAAAAATGAATAAATATTTCGACCTAATAAACATGACTGTCTGATATTTTTATATAGGTATGTAATATTAATTGTCACTTCAATAAAACCGCTAGGTAACGTAATCAGGAAAAGGGATTCCTTTCCCGGAACAACAGCCCCTTTTAGATCCACCAGTGCTTTGGCATGATTTTATTCAAAAGCAAAACGAAAACTTTTTTATTCAACTGGGTTTTTTCCTTGAAAAGAAGTGAGTGAGTGTGGTGTTTTACGCCTAGCAACACTATATGGGTTATATATGGGCGATTGCCAAAGAAGCCATGCACATGGAAAATTTTATTTTTACTATAAAAATTGTATCTTTTTTATTTGAAATTAAATTGCTGAATGGATATTTTTTTTTAATTTACATTAAAAAAAGAAATCCTCAAAATTATATACTAGTAGTTTCTATCAATTAAGGGCCTTGTTTTAGTGGTGCTTTGTTTAAACGAAACCGAAACCCCGATAGAATACTGGTTTTTTTGCATTATAATGTTGTGTGCAATTGAGTGTCATATACATGTATGTTATGCCCTATAAAGGCCACTATGATAGGGAATTAAGAATATCTTATCTTATCTTTGCTGGAAAAATTTCGCGTTCGAAAAAAAAATTTCCAACTTAATTATTGAAAAAAACGCCAATGTATTAATAACGCTATGTATTAATATCTAACACTACCAAATCTTCTTTTTTTACGTTAAAACTTCTTTTCGTAGTCTTTTGTATATTCATATTGATATTTGGAGGGGCACCTGCTGAAAGTAATGTTACATTTTGTGACAATGTCATAAATTTGTAGTTATATTGTCATTTTTTATGTTGACTCGGGTCCAATGAAATCCATCAAATGCACCTTTTGTTTACGCCTACAGAGATGTAAAATTATTTGCGTTTTTATAAATGTCTGTGAAAACTGAACCCAAAGTCTTCGGCTATCTTCAGAATTTTCCAATTTTTTTTTAGCTCTCTTTTCAATTCTTAGTCATTTGGTTTGTCAACTCTCGCGTGCCTGCCTTTTTCAGTTTTTTCTCTACTGCATTTTGAAGGCATCTGTTTTTAGTCACTTCTTAGTTATCAAAATGAAAATACAAGTAAGCAGTACATGTTTTCAAATTTTCTTAGCTCAAATAATAAAAGGCTCTTTTAAAATTGAATGCAGCTAAGGGTTTCACTTAATGTAAATATGCAAAAAGACTTAACGGATCGATCTAATTAAATTTGCAAAAATGAAGTCTGAGAAAACATTTCCGCTATATCATATTTGCACTGCAATTTATAATACGTCGGAAACATTTTATAATTTAAAAATCAAGATTTGCTATTGATGGAAACAAGGAAATGTGCATTCAACCGTCTATTTTAATACACATACGTTAAAAAGTTTATTAAGCATGTTGTTGATAAGTTCTGACCACTAGCAGATCCATAAAAGGGGCTTGTTTTTGGGGGTGGGGTGGGTACCAGTATCCCATATCTCCTTAAAAATTTTCATCGAATATCCCGTATCCGAGAAAGTGTTTTCCAATATCCAATATCCCAGTAAATAAAATGGATTTAAATATCCCATATTCCAGTAAGTTTTGCCTCAAATATCCTGTATACCTTGAATAAAATAGGTGAATACCCCATATCCCAATATGCCCTAAACAAGCCTCATAAAGGTGTCAAGACACTAAAGGGGACCAATCAAATTTGGAACATATAAGAAAATAGTACTTAACAACAAAATAGTCCTGTTTATCTTAGTGTATATTAAAAACTACTAACTGGATTTTAATGAATGAAAGTTTTTCTGAAAGGTAAATATATTAGAAAAATTTAGAGTCCTAACTTGCTCTGTTCTAATGGTGTTTAGTATGTTTTATGTCACATGCACTACATGACCTATAAACCAAGATTTTCTGAAAAGAAAGAGCTATTTTTAGAGTGGGGTTTACCCCGGAAGCTGGTTTTTTCTTGGAAGGTTTTAAAGAGGTCATGAAATTTTGAGAGAACATAGGCCTGTCACGTACGATTCAGGATATATATGATGTCGGGCAAGTTGTGCTTAAGGTAAAAGAGCTGCTCTAATTAAAAAAAAAACAAATTTAGTAGAAAATCTTAAAGAATTGGATTAGTGTTTACACACCTTTAATACATAAACACCATTTTTTCATATTACCTCCCTTTGCCTGAAAATGTTTGAGAATGAAAGATTATAACCCATTTACTCATTTTAAATACATATTTGGTTCTAAACCATACTAGTGTCAAATTTCAGCCTAAATATTATATTATGTAACATTTTAGATTTTTTGGCAATAAAATCTGTATTCTCTGCCTAGAACAGTGTGTTTGGAGTTAAAAAATATATTGTTTCAGTGTTTCTCAGTAGCAGGCAAGTCAGGCAATCTAAATATTAGGTCGCAAAGACATCTATGTTGCCACAAATATTGAATATGGTGCCTATTTTGTATTTTTTAGATGCGGAATTTGTCAATTGATACTATAGGACAGGGTCATACTAAAATGGTTCTTTTTGGAACTTTATTGTTTGTTGAGGTGCAATTCTATCTTGTTGAGCAACAAGAAATATGAAATGGGTTAGTAGGAATGTTACAGATATTTAAAGTTTATAAGAGATCTAATATGCCATCTAAAAAGGGGGGGGGGGGTCTGGTCGCCCAACCTGAAACTTCAAATTTTTTTATTTGTCAGGTATACATATAATGTATGTTTTTATTAGTATTCAGTGTGTTATACTATAGTGTTAATGTGTGATATACATTGAAATTTACATCTGAACTTAGGAAATTGAATATATTGGAAATAATGCATTACTTGATCTGCAAACACAGTTTGTGCTGATTAAGTATGTGCGCAGTCATTGAATCTTTTCCTGCGATTCTCCAAAACTGTTATATAGAATGCAAAGAAATTTTAGGGTGTTGGTCAGATATACTTAGGCTACAAATAGGCAAAATTTTGTACAATTTGATGGACAAATACATGCTCTTTAGGTGTCAAGACACTAAAGGGGACCAATCAAATTTGGAACATATAAGAAAATAGTACTTAACAACAAAATAGTCCTGTTTATCTTAGTGTATATTAAAAACTACTAACTGGATTTTAATGAATGAAAGTTTTTCTGAAAGGTAAATATATTAGAAAAATTTAGAGTCCTAACTTGCTCTGTTCTAATGGTGTTTAGTATGTTTTATGTCACATGCACTACATGACCTATAAACCAAGATTTTCTGAAAAGAAAGAGCTATTTTTAGAGTGGGGTTTACCCCGGAAGCTGGTTTTTTCTTGGAAGGTTTTAAAGAGGTCATGAAATTTTGAGAGAACATAGGCCTGTCACGTACGATTCAGGATATATATGATGTCGGGCAAGTTGTGCTTAAGGTAAAAGAGCTGCTCTAATTAAAAAAAAAACAAATTTAGTAGAAAATCTTAAAGAATTGGATTAGTGTTTACACACCTTTAATACATAAACACCATTTTTTCATATTACCTCCCTTTGCCTGAAAATGTTTGAGAATGAAAGATTATAACCCATTTACTCATTTTAAATACATATTTGGTTCTAAACCATACTAGTGTCAAATTTCAGCCTAAATATTATATTATGTAACATTTTAGATTTTTTGGCAATAAAATCTGTATTCTCTGCCTAGAACAGTGTGTTTGGAGTTAAAAAATATATTGTTTCAGTGTTTCTCAGTAGCAGGCAAGTCAGGCAATCTAAATATTAGGTCGCAAAGACATCTATGTTGCCACAAATATTGAATATGGTGCCTATTTTGTATTTTTTAGATGCGGAATTTGTCAATTGATACTATAGGACAGGGTCATACTAAAATGGTTCTTTTTGGAACTTTATTGTTTGTTGAGGTGCAATTCTATCTTGTTGAGCAACAAGAAATATGAAATGGGTTAGTAGGAATGTTACAGATATTTAAAGTTTATAAGAGATCTAATATGCCATCTAAAAAGGGGGGGGGGGGTCTGGTCGCCCAACCTGAAACTTCAAATTTTTTTATTTGTCAGGTATACATATAATGTATGTTTTTATTAGTATTCAGTGTGTTATACTATAGTGTTAATGTGTGATATACATTGAAATTTACATCTGAACTTAGGAAATTGAATATATTGGAAATAATGCATTACTTGATCTGCAAACACAGTTTGTGCTGATTAAGTATGTGCGCAGTCATTGAATCTTTTCCTGCGATTCTCCAAAACTGTTATATAGAATGCAAAGAAATTTTAGGGTGTTGGTCAGATATACTTAGGCTACAAATAGGCAAAATTTTGTACAATTTGATGGACAAATACATGCTCTTTAGGTGTCAAGACACTAAAGGGGACCAATCAAATTTGGAACATATAAGAAAATAGTACTTAACAACAAAATAGTCCTGTTTATCTTAGTGTATATTAAAAACTACTAACTGGATTTTAATGAATGAAAGTTTTTCTGAAAGGTAAATATATTAGAAAAATTTAGAGTCCTAACTTGCTCTGTTCTAATGGTGTTTAGTATGTTTTATGTCACATGCACTACATGACCTATAAACCAAGATTTTCTGAAAAGAAAGAGCTATTTTTAGAGTGGGGTTTACCCCGGAAGCTGGTTTTTTCTTGGAAGGTTTTAAAGAGGTCATGAAATTTTGAGAGAACATAGGCCTGTCACGTACGATTCAGGATATATATGATGTCGGGCAAGTTGTGCTTAAGGTAAAAGAGCTGCTCTAATTAAAAAAAAAACAAATTTAGTAGAAAATCTTAAAGAATTGGATTAGTGTTTACACACCTTTAATACATAAACACCATTTTTTCATATTACCTCCCTTTGCCTGAAAATGTTTGAGAATGAAAGATTATAACCCATTTACTCATTTTAAATACATATTTGGTTCTAAACCATACTAGTGTCAAATTTCAGCCTAAATATTATATTATGTAACATTTTAGATTTTTTGGCAATAAAATCTGTATTCTCTGCCTAGAACAGTGTGTTTGGAGTTAAAAAATATATTGTTTCAGTGTTTCTCAGTAGCAGGCAAGTCAGGCAATCTAAATATTAGGTCGCAAAGACATCTATGTTGCCACAAATATTGAATATGGTGCCTATTTTGTATTTTTTAGATGCGGAATTTGTCAATTGATACTATAGGACAGGGTCATACTAAAATGGTTCTTTTTGGAACTTTATTGTTTGTTGAGGTGCAATTCTATCTTGTTGAGCAACAAGAAATATGAAATGGGTTAGTAGGAATGTTACAGATATTTAAAGTTTATAAGAGATCTAATATGCCATCTAAAAAGGGGGGGGGGGGTCTGGTCGCCCAACCTGAAACTTCAAATTTTTTTATTTGTCAGGTATACATATAATGTATGTTTTTATTAGTATTCAGTGTGTTATACTATAGTGTTAATGTGTGATATACATTGAAATTTACATCTGAACTTAGGAAATTGAATATATTGGAAATAATGCATTACTTGATCTGCAAACACAGTTTGTGCTGATTAAGTATGTGCGCAGTCATTGAATCTTTTCCTGCGATTCTCCAAAACTGTTATATAGAATGCAAAGAAATTTTAGGGTGTTGGTCAGATATACTTAGGCTACAAATAGGCAAAATTTTGTACAATTTGATGGACAAATACATGCTCTTTAGGTGTCAAGACACTAAAGGGGACCAATCAAATTTGGAACATATAAGAAAATAGTACTTAACAACAAAATAGTCCTGTTTATCTTAGTGTATATTAAAAACTACTAACTGGATTTTAATGAATGAAAGTTTTTCTGAAAGGTAAATATATTAGAAAAATTTAGAGTCCTAACTTGCTCTGTTCTAATGGTGTTTAGTATGTTTTATGTCACATGCACTACATGACCTATAAACCAAGATTTTCTGAAAAGAAAGAGCTATTTTTAGAGTGGGGTTTACCCCGGAAGCTGGTTTTTTCTTGGAAGGTTTTAAAGAGGTCATGAAATTTTGAGAGAACATAGGCCTGTCACGTACGATTCAGGATATATATGATGTCGGGCAAGTTGTGCTTAAGGTAAAAGAGCTGCTCTAATTAAAAAAAAAACAAATTTAGTAGAAAATCTTAAAGAATTGGATTAGTGTTTACACACCTTTAATACATAAACACCATTTTTTCATATTACCTCCCTTTGCCTGAAAATGTTTGAGAATGAAAGATTATAACCCATTTACTCATTTTAAATACATATTTGGTTCTAAACCATACTAGTGTCAAATTTCAGCCTAAATATTATATTATGTAACATTTTAGATTTTTTGGCAATAAAATCTGTATTCTCTGCCTAGAACAGTGTGTTTGGAGTTAAAAAATATATTGTTTCAGTGTTTCTCAGTAGCAGGCAAGTCAGGCAATCTAAATATTAGGTCGCAAAGACATCTATGTTGCCACAAATATTGAATATGGTGCCTATTTTGTATTTTTTAGATGCGGAATTTGTCAATTGATACTATAGGACAGGGTCATACTAAAATGGTTCTTTTTGGAACTTTATTGTTTGTTGAGGTGCAATTCTATCTTGTTGAGCAACAAGAAATATGAAATGGGTTAGTAGGAATGTTACAGATATTTAAAGTTTATAAGAGATCTAATATGCCATCTAAAAAGGGGGGGGGGGGTCTGGTCGCCCAACCTGAAACTTCAAATTTTTTTATTTGTCAGGTATACATATAATGTATGTTTTTATTAGTATTCAGTGTGTTATACTATAGTGTTAATGTGTGATATACATTGAAATTTACATCTGAACTTAGGAAATTGAATATATTGGAAATAATGCATTACTTGATCTGCAAACACAGTTTGTGCTGATTAAGTATGTGCGCAGTCATTGAATCTTTTCCTGCGATTCTCCAAAACTGTTATATAGAATGCAAAGAAATTTTAGGGTGTTGGTCAGATATACTTAGGCTACAAATAGGCAAAATTTTGTACAATTTGATGGACAAATACATGCTCTTTAGGTGTCAAGACACTAAAGGGGACCAATCAAATTTGGAACATATAAGAAAATAGTACTTAACAACAAAATAGTCCTGTTTATCTTAGTGTATATTAAAAACTACTAACTGGATTTTAATGAATGAAAGTTTTTCTGAAAGGTAAATATATTAGAAAAATTTAGAGTCCTAACTTGCTCTGTTCTAATGGTGTTTAGTATGTTTTATGTCACATGCACTACATGACCTATAAACCAAGATTTTCTGAAAAGAAAGAGCTATTTTTAGAGTGGGGTTTACCCCGGAAGCTGGTTTTTTCTTGGAAGGTTTTAAAGAGGTCATGAAATTTTGAGAGAACATAGGCCTGTCACGTACGATTCAGGATATATATGATGTCGGGCAAGTTGTGCTTAAGGTAAAAGAGCTGCTCTAATTAAAAAAAAAACAAATTTAGTAGAAAATCTTAAAGAATTGGATTAGTGTTTACACACCTTTAATACATAAACACCATTTTTTCATATTACCTCCCTTTGCCTGAAAATGTTTGAGAATGAAAGATTATAACCCATTTACTCATTTTAAATACATATTTGGTTCTAAACCATACTAGTGTCAAATTTCAGCCTAAATATTATATTATGTAACATTTTAGATTTTTTGGCAATAAAATCTGTATTCTCTGCCTAGAACAGTGTGTTTGGAGTTAAAAAATATATTGTTTCAGTGTTTCTCAGTAGCAGGCAAGTCAGGCAATCTAAATATTAGGTCGCAAAGACATCTATGTTGCCACAAATATTGAATATGGTGCCTATTTTGTATTTTTTAGATGCGGAATTTGTCAATTGATACTATAGGACAGGGTCATACTAAAATGGTTCTTTTTGGAACTTTATTGTTTGTTGAGGTGCAATTCTATCTTGTTGAGCAACAAGAAATATGAAATGGGTTAGTAGGAATGTTACAGATATTTAAAGTTTATAAGAGATCTAATATGCCATCTAAAAAGGGGGGGGGGGGGTCTGGTCGCCCAACCTGAAACTTCAAATTTTTTTATTTGTCAGGTATACATATAATGTATGTTTTTATTAGTATTCAGTGTGTTATACTATAGTGTTAATGTGTGATATACATTGAAATTTACATCTGAACTTAGGAAATTGAATATATTGGAAATAATGCATTACTTGATCTGCAAACACAGTTTGTGCTGATTAAGTATGTGCGCAGTCATTGAATCTTTTCCTGCGATTCTCCAAAACTGTTATATAGAATGCAAAGAAATTTTAGGGTGTTGGTCAGATATACTTAGGCTACAAATAGGCAAAATTTTGTACAATTTGATGGACAAATACATGCTCTTTAGGTGTCAAGACACTAAAGGGGACCAATCAAATTTGGAACATATAAGAAAATAGTACTTAACAACAAAATAGTCCTGTTTATCTTAGTGTATATTAAAAACTACTAACTGGATTTTAATGAATGAAAGTTTTTCTGAAAGGTAAATATATTAGAAAAATTTAGAGTCCTAACTTGCTCTGTTCTAATGGTGTTTAGTATGTTTTATGTCACATGCACTACATGACCTATAAACCAAGATTTTCTGAAAAGAAAGAGCTATTTTTAGAGTGGGGTTTACCCCGGAAGCTGGTTTTTTCTTGGAAGGTTTTAAAGAGGTCATGAAATTTTGAGAGAACATAGGCCTGTCACGTACGATTCAGGATATATATGATGTCGGGCAAGTTGTGCTTAAGGTAAAAGAGCTGCTCTAATTAAAAAAAAAACAAATTTAGTAGAAAATCTTAAAGAATTGGATTAGTGTTTACACACCTTTAATACATAAACACCATTTTTTCATATTACCTCCCTTTGCCTGAAAATGTTTGAGAATGAAAGATTATAACCCATTTACTCATTTTAAATACATATTTGGTTCTAAACCATACTAGTGTCAAATTTCAGCCTAAATATTATATTATGTAACATTTTAGATTTTTTGGCAATAAAATCTGTATTCTCTGCCTAGAACAGTGTGTTTGGAGTTAAAAAATATATTGTTTCAGTGTTTCTCAGTAGCAGGCAAGTCAGGCAATCTAAATATTAGGTCGCAAAGACATCTATGTTGCCACAAATATTGAATATGGTGCCTATTTTGTATTTTTTAGATGCGGAATTTGTCAATTGATACTATAGGACAGGGTCATACTAAAATGGTTCTTTTTGGAACTTTATTGTTTGTTGAGGTGCAATTCTATCTTGTTGAGCAACAAGAAATATGAAATGGGTTAGTAGGAATGTTACAGATATTTAAAGTTTATAAGAGATCTAATATGCCATCTAAAAAGGGGGGGGGGGGTCTGGTCGCCCAACCTGAAACTTCAAATTTTTTTATTTGTCAGGTATACATATAATGTATGTTTTTATTAGTATTCAGTGTGTTATACTATAGTGTTAATGTGTGATATACATTGAAATTTACATCTGAACTTAGGAAATTGAATATATTGGAAATAATGCATTACTTGATCTGCAAACACAGTTTGTGCTGATTAAGTATGTGCGCAGTCATTGAATCTTTTCCTGCGATTCTCCAAAACTGTTATATAGAATGCAAAGAAATTTTAGGGTGTTGGTCAGATATACTTAGGCTACAAATAGGCAAAATTTTGTACAATTTGATGGACAAATACATGCTCTTTAGGTGTCAAGACACTAAAGGGGACCAATCAAATTTGGAACATATAAGAAAATAGTACTTAACAACAAAATAGTCCTGTTTATCTTAGTGTATATTAAAAACTACTAACTGGATTTTAATGAATGAAAGTTTTTCTGAAAGGTAAATATATTAGAAAAATTTAGAGTCCTAACTTGCTCTGTTCTAATGGTGTTTAGTATGTTTTATGTCACATGCACTACATGACCTATAAACCAAGATTTTCTGAAAAGAAAGAGCTATTTTTAGAGTGGGGTTTACCCCGGAAGCTGGTTTTTTCTTGGAAGGTTTTAAAGAGGTCATGAAATTTTGAGAGAACATAGGCCTGTCACGTACGATTCAGGATATATATGATGTCGGGCAAGTTGTGCTTAAGGTAAAAGAGCTGCTCTAATTAAAAAAAAAACAAATT
The DNA here is from genome assembly GCA_944474755.1 of Limnoperna fortunei. Lineage (NCBI taxonomy): Eukaryota > Metazoa > Mollusca > Bivalvia > Mytilida > Modiolidae > Limnoperna > Limnoperna fortunei. The sequence continues at coordinate 40,560,290 of OX104113.1, forward strand.
TAGTAGAAAATCTTAAAGAATTGGATTAGTGTTTACACACCTTTAATACATAAACACCATTTTTTCATATTACCTCCCTTTGCCTGAAAATGTTTGAGAATGAAAGATTATAACCCATTTACTCATTTTAAATACATATTTGGTTCTAAACCATACTAGTGTCAAATTTCAGCCTAAATATTATATTATGTAACATTTTAGATTTTTTGGCAATAAAATCTGTATTCTCTGCCTAGAACAGTGTGTTTGGAGTTAAAAAATATATTGTTTCAGTGTTTCTCAGTAGCAGGCAAGTCAGGCAATCTAAATATTAGGTCGCAAAGACATCTATGTTGCCACAAATATTGAATATGGTGCCTATTTTGTATTTTTTAGATGCGGAATTTGTCAATTGATACTATAGGACAGGGTCATACTAAAATGGTTCTTTTTGGAACTTTATTGTTTGTTGAGGTGCAATTCTATCTTGTTGAGCAACAAGAAATATGAAATGGGTTAGTAGGAATGTTACAGATATTTAAAGTTTATAAGAGATCTAATATGCCATCTAAAAAGGGGGGGGGGGGTCTGGTCGCCCAACCTGAAACTTCAAATTTTTTTATTTGTCAGGTATACATATAATGTATGTTTTTATTAGTATTCAGTGTGTTATACTATAGTGTTAATGTGTGATATACATTGAAATTTACATCTGAACTTAGGAAATTGAATATATTGGAAATAATGCATTACTTGATCTGCAAACACAGTTTGTGCTGATTAAGTATGTGCGCAGTCATTGAATCTTTTCCTGCGATTCTCCAAAACTGTTATATAGAATGCAAAGAAATTTTAGGGTGTTGGTCAGATATACTTAGGCTACAAATAGGCAAAATTTTGTACAATTTGATGGACAAATACATGCTCTTTAGGTGTCAAGACACTAAAGGGGACCAATCAAATTTGGAACATATAAGAAAATAGTACTTAACAACAAAATAGTCCTGTTTATCTTAGTGTATATTAAAAACTACTAACTGGATTTTAATGAATGAAAGTTTTTCTGAAAGGTAAATATATTAGAAAAATTTAGAGTCCTAACTTGCTCTGTTCTAATGGTGTTTAGTATGTTTTATGTCACATGCACTACATGACCTATAAACCAAGATTTTCTGAAAAGAAAGAGCTATTTTTAGAGTGGGGTTTACCCCGGAAGCTGGTTTTTTCTTGGAAGGTTTTAAAGAGGTCATGAAATTTTGAGAGAACATAGGCCTGTCACGTACGATTCAGGATATATATGATGTCGGGCAAGTTGTGCTTAAGGTAAAAGAGCTGCTCTAATTAAAAAAAAAACAAATTTAGTAGAAAATCTTAAAGAATTGGATTAGTGTTTACACACCTTTAATACATAAACACCATTTTTTCATATTACCTCCCTTTGCCTGAAAATGTTTGAGAATGAAAGATTATAACCCATTTACTCATTTTAAATACATATTTGGTTCTAAACCATACTAGTGTCAAATTTCAGCCTAAATATTATATTATGTAACATTTTAGATTTTTTGGCAATAAAATCTGTATTCTCTGCCTAGAACAGTGTGTTTGGAGTTAAAAAATATATTGTTTCAGTGTTTCTCAGTAGCAGGCAAGTCAGGCAATCTAAATATTAGGTCGCAAAGACATCTATGTTGCCACAAATATTGAATATGGTGCCTATTTTGTATTTTTTAGATGCGGAATTTGTCAATTGATACTATAGGACAGGGTCATACTAAAATGGTTCTTTTTGGAACTTTATTGTTTGTTGAGGTGCAATTCTATCTTGTTGAGCAACAAGAAATATGAAATGGGTTAGTAGGAATGTTACAGATATTTAAAGTTTATAAGAGATCTAATATGCCATCTAAAAAGGGGGGGGGGGGTCTGGTCGCCCAACCTGAAACTTCAAATTTTTTTATTTGTCAGGTATACATATAATGTATGTTTTTATTAGTATTCAGTGTGTTATACTATAGTGTTAATGTGTGATATACATTGAAATTTACATCTGAACTTAGGAAATTGAATATATTGGAAATAATGCATTACTTGATCTGCAAACACAGTTTGTGCTGATTAAGTATGTGCGCAGTCATTGAATCTTTTCCTGCGATTCTCCAAAACTGTTATATAGAATGCAAAGAAATTTTAGGGTGTTGGTCAGATATACTTAGGCTACAAATAGGCAAAATTTTGTACAATTTGATGGACAAATACATGCTCTTTAGGTGTCAAGACACTAAAGGGGACCAATCAAATTTGGAACATATAAGAAAATAGTACTTAACAACAAAATAGTCCTGTTTATCTTAGTGTATATTAAAAACTACTAACTGGATTTTAATGAATGAAAGTTTTTCTGAAAGGTAAATATATTAGAAAAATTTAGAGTCCTAACTTGCTCTGTTCTAATGGTGTTTAGTATGTTTTATGTCACATGCACTACATGACCTATAAACCAAGATTTTCTGAAAAGAAAGAGCTATTTTTAGAGTGGGGTTTACCCCGGAAGCTGGTTTTTTCTTGGAAGGTTTTAAAGAGGTCATGAAATTTTGAGAGAACATAGGCCTGTCACGTACGATTCAGGATATATATGATGTCGGGCAAGTTGTGCTTAAGGTAAAAGAGCTGCTCTAATTAAAAAAAAAACAAATTTAGTAGAAAATCTTAAAGAATTGGATTAGTGTTTACACACCTTTAATACATAAACACCATTTTTTCATATTACCTCCCTTTGCCTGAAAATGTTTGAGAATGAAAGATTATAACCCATTTACTCATTTTAAATACATATTTGGTTCTAAACCATACTAGTGTCAAATTTCAGCCTAAATATTATATTATGTAACATTTTAGATTTTTTGGCAATAAAATCTGTATTCTCTGCCTAGAACAGTGTGTTTGGAGTTAAAAAATATATTGTTTCAGTGTTTCTCAGTAGCAGGCAAGTCAGGCAATCTAAATATTAGGTCGCAAAGACATCTATGTTGCCACAAATATTGAATATGGTGCCTATTTTGTATTTTTTAGATGCGGAATTTGTCAATTGATACTATAGGACAGGGTCATACTAAAATGGTTCTTTTTGGAACTTTATTGTTTGTTGAGGTGCAATTCTATCTTGTTGAGCAACAAGAAATATGAAATGGGTTAGTAGGAATGTTACAGATATTTAAAGTTTATAAGAGATCTAATATGCCATCTAAAAAGGGGGGGGGGGGTCTGGTCGCCCAACCTGAAACTTCAAATTTTTTTATTTGTCAGGTATACATATAATGTATGTTTTTATTAGTATTCAGTGTGTTATACTATAGTGTTAATGTGTGATATACATTGAAATTTACATCTGAACTTAGGAAATTGAATATATTGGAAATAATGCATTACTTGATCTGCAAACACAGTTTGTGCTGATTAAGTATGTGCGCAGTCATTGAATCTTTTCCTGCGATTCTCCAAAACTGTTATATAGAATGCAAAGAAATTTTAGGGTGTTGGTCAGATATACTTAGGCTACAAATAGGCAAAATTTTGTACAATTTGATGGACAAATACATGCTCTTTAGGTGTCAAGACACTAAAGGGGACCAATCAAATTTGGAACATATAAGAAAATAGTACTTAACAACAAAATAGTCCTGTTTATCTTAGTGTATATTAAAAACTACTAACTGGATTTTAATGAATGAAAGTTTTTCTGAAAGGTAAATATATTAGAAAAATTTAGAGTCCTAACTTGCTCTGTTCTAATGGTGTTTAGTATGTTTTATGTCACATGCACTACATGACCTATAAACCAAGATTTTCTGAAAAGAAAGAGCTATTTTTAGAGTGGGGTTTACCCCGGAAGCTGGTTTTTTCTTGGAAGGTTTTAAAGAGGTCATGAAATTTTGAGAGAACATAGGCCTGTCACGTACGATTCAGGATATATATGATGTCGGGCAAGTTGTGCTTAAGGTAAAAGAGCTGCTCTAATTAAAAAAAAAACAAATTTAGTAGAAAATCTTAAAGAATTGGATTAGTGTTTACACACCTTTAATACATAAACACCATTTTTTCATATTACCTCCCTTTGCCTGAAAATGTTTGAGAATGAAAGATTATAACCCATTTACTCATTTTAAATACATATTTGGTTCTAAACCATACTAGTGTCAAATTTCAGCCTAAATATTATATTATGTAACATTTTAGATTTTTTGGCAATAAAATCTGTATTCTCTGCCTAGAACAGTGTGTTTGGAGTTAAAAAATATATTGTTTCAGTGTTTCTCAGTAGCAGGCAAGTCAGGCAATCTAAATATTAGGTCGCAAAGACATCTATGTTGCCACAAATATTGAATATGGTGCCTATTTTGTATTTTTTAGATGCGGAATTTGTCAATTGATACTATAGGACAGGGTCATACTAAAATGGTTCTTTTTGGAACTTTATTGTTTGTTGAGGTGCAATTCTATCTTGTTGAGCAACAAGAAATATGAAATGGGTTAGTAGGAATGTTACAGATATTTAAAGTTTATAAGAGATCTAATATGCCATCTAAAAAGGGGGGGGGGGGTCTGGTCGCCCAACCTGAAACTTCAAATTTTTTTATTTGTCAGGTATACATATAATGTATGTTTTTATTAGTATTCAGTGTGTTATACTATAGTGTTAATGTGTGATATACATTGAAATTTACATCTGAACTTAGGAAATTGAATATATTGGAAATAATGCATTACTTGATCTGCAAACACAGTTTGTGCTGATTAAGTATGTGCGCAGTCATTGAATCTTTTCCTGCGATTCTCCAAAACTGTTATATAGAATGCAAAGAAATTTTAGGGTGTTGGTCAGATATACTTAGGCTACAAATAGGCAAAATTTTGTACAATTTGATGGACAAATACATGCTCTTTAGGTGTCAAGACACTAAAGGGGACCAATCAAATTTGGAACATATAAGAAAATAGTACTTAACAACAAAATAGTCCTGTTTATCTTAGTGTATATTAAAAACTACTAACTGGATTTTAATGAATGAAAGTTTTTCTGAAAGGTAAATATATTAGAAAAATTTAGAGTCCTAACTTGCTCTGTTCTAATGGTGTTTAGTATGTTTTATGTCACATGCACTACATGACCTATAAACCAAGATTTTCTGAAAAGAAAGAGCTATTTTTAGAGTGGGGTTTACCCCGGAAGCTGGTTTTTTCTTGGAAGGTTTTAAAGAGGTCATGAAATTTTGAGAGAACATAGGCCTGTCACGTACGATTCAGGATATATATGATGTCGGGCAAGTTGTGCTTAAGGTAAAAGAGCTGCTCTAATTAAAAAAAAAACAAATTTAGTAGAAAATCTTAAAGAATTGGATTAGTGTTTACACACCTTTAATACATAAACACCATTTTTTCATATTACCTCCCTTTGCCTGAAAATGTTTGAGAATGAAAGATTATAACCCATTTACTCATTTTAAATACATATTTGGTTCTAAACCATACTAGTGTCAAATTTCAGCCTAAATATTATATTATGTAACATTTTAGATTTTTTGGCAATAAAATCTGTATTCTCTGCCTAGAACAGTGTGTTTGGAGTTAAAAAATATATTGTTTCAGTGTTTCTCAGTAGCAGGCAAGTCAGGCAATCTAAATATTAGGTCGCAAAGACATCTATGTTGCCACAAATATTGAATATGGTGCCTATTTTGTATTTTTTAGATGCGGAATTTGTCAATTGATACTATAGGACAGGGTCATACTAAAATGGTTCTTTTTGGAACTTTATTGTTTGTTGAGGTGCAATTCTATCTTGTTGAGCAACAAGAAATATGAAATGGGTTAGTAGGAATGTTACAGATATTTAAAGTTTATAAGAGATCTAATATGCCATCTAAAAAGGGGGGGGGGGGTCTGGTCGCCCAACCTGAAACTTCAAATTTTTTTATTTGTCAGGTATACATATAATGTATGTTTTTATTAGTATTCAGTGTGTTATACTATAGTGTTAATGTGTGATATACATTGAAATTTACATCTGAACTTAGGAAATTGAATATATTGGAAATAATGCATTACTTGATCTGCAAACACAGTTTGTGCTGATTAAGTATGTGCGCAGTCATTGAATCTTTTCCTGCGATTCTCCAAAACTGTTATATAGAATGCAAAGAAATTTTAGGGTGTTGGTCAGATATACTTAGGCTACAAATAGGCAAAATTTTGTACAATTTGATGGACAAATACATGCTCTTTAGGTGTCAAGACACTAAAGGGGACCAATCAAATTTGGAACATATAAGAAAATAGTACTTAACAACAAAATAGTCCTGTTTATCTTAGTGTATATTAAAAACTACTAACTGGATTTTAATGAATGAAAGTTTTTCTGAAAGGTAAATATATTAGAAAAATTTAGAGTCCTAACTTGCTCTGTTCTAATGGTGTTTAGTATGTTTTATGTCACATGCACTACATGACCTATAAACCAAGATTTTCTGAAAAGAAAGAGCTATTTTTAGAGTGGGGTTTACCCCGGAAGCTGGTTTTTTCTTGGAAGGTTTTAAAGAGGTCATGAAATTTTGAGAGAACATAGGCCTGTCACGTACGATTCAGGATATATATGATGTCGGGCAAGTTGTGCTTAAGGTAAAAGAGCTGCTCTAATTAAAAAAAAAACAAATTTAGTAGAAAATCTTAAAGAATTGGATTAGTGTTTACACACCTTTAATACATAAACACCATTTTTTCATATTACCTCCCTTTGCCTGAAAATGTTTGAGAATGAAAGATTATAACCCATTTACTCATTTTAAATACATATTTGGTTCTAAACCATACTAGTGTCAAATTTCAGCCTAAATATTATATTATGTAACATTTTAGATTTTTTGGCAATAAAATCTGTATTCTCTGCCTAGAACAGTGTGTTTGGAGTTAAAAAATATATTGTTTCAGTGTTTCTCAGTAGCAGGCAAGTCAGGCAATCTAAATATTAGGTCGCAAAGACATCTATGTTGCCACAAATATTGAATATGGTGCCTATTTTGTATTTTTTAGATGCGGAATTTGTCAATTGATACTATAGGACAGGGTCATACTAAAATGGTTCTTTTTGGAACTTTATTGTTTGTTGAGGTGCAATTCTATCTTGTTGAGCAACAAGAAATATGAAATGGGTTAGTAGGAATGTTACAGATATTTAAAGTTTATAAGAGATCTAATATGCCATCTAAAAAGGGGGGGGGGGGTCTGGTCGCCCAACCTGAAACTTCAAATTTTTTTATTTGTCAGGTATACATATAATGTATGTTTTTATTAGTATTCAGTGTGTTATACTATAGTGTTAATGTGTGATATACATTGAAATTTACATCTGAACTTAGGAAATTGAATATATTGGAAATAATGCATTACTTGATCTGCAAACACAGTTTGTGCTGATTAAGTATGTGCGCAGTCATTGAATCTTTTCCTGCGATTCTCCAAAACTGTTATATAGAATGCAAAGAAATTTTAGGGTGTTGGTCAGATATACTTAGGCTACAAATAGGCAAAATTTTGTACAATTTGATGGACAAATACATGCTCTTTAGGTGTCAAGACACTAAAGGGGACCAATCAAATTTGGAACATATAAGAAAATAGTACTTAACAACAAAATAGTCCTGTTTATCTTAGTGTATATTAAAAACTACTAACTGGATTTTAATGAATGAAAGTTTTTCTGAAAGGTAAATATATTAGAAAAATTTAGAGTCCTAACTTGCTCTGTTCTAATGGTGTTTAGTATGTTTTATGTCACATGCACTACATGACCTATAAACCAAGATTTTCTGAAAAGAAAGAGCTATTTTTAGAGTGGGGTTTACCCCGGAAGCTGGTTTTTTCTTGGAAGGTTTTAAAGAGGTCATGAAATTTTGAGAGAACATAGGCCTGTCACGTACGATTCAGGATATATATGATGTCGGGCAAGTTGTGCTTAAGGTAAAAGAGCTGCTCTAATTAAAAAAAAAACAAATTTAGTAGAAAATCTTAAAGAATTGGATTAGTGTTTACACACCTTTAATACATAAACACCATTTTTTCATATTACCTCCCTTTGCCTGAAAATGTTTGAGAATGAAAGATTATAACCCATTTACTCATTTTAAATACATATTTGGTTCTAAACCATACTAGTGTCAAATTTCAGCCTAAATATTATATTATGTAACATTTTAGATTTTTTGGCAATAAAATCTGTATTCTCTGCCTAGAACAGTGTGTTTGGAGTTAAAAAATATATTGTTTCAGTGTTTCTCAGTAGCAGGCAAGTCAGGCAATCTAAATATTAGGTCGCAAAGACATCTATGTTGCCACAAATATTGAATATGGTGCCTATTTTGTATTTTTTAGATGCGGAATTTGTCAATTGATACTATAGGACAGGGTCATACTAAAATGGTTCTTTTTGGAACTTTATTGTTTGTTGAGGTGCAATTCTATCTTGTTGAGCAACAAGAAATATGAAATGGGTTAGTAGGAATGTTACAGATATTTAAAGTTTATAAGAGATCTAATATGCCATCTAAAAAGGGGGGGGGGTCTGGTCGCCCAACCTGAAACTTCAAATTTTTTTATTTGTCAGGTATACATATAATGTATGTTTTTATTAGTATTCAGTGTGTTATACTATAGTGTTAATGTGTGATATACATTGAAATTTACATCTGAACTTAGGAAATTGAATATATTGGAAATAATGCATTACTTGATCTGCAAACACAGTTTGTGCTGATTAAGTATGTGCGCAGTCATTGAATCTTTTCCTGCGATTCTCCAAAACTGTTATATAGAATGCAAAGAAATTTTAGGGTGTTGGTCAGATATACTTAGGCTACAAATAGGCAAAATTTTGTACAATTTGATGGACAAATACATGCTCTTTAGGTGTCAAGACACTAAAGGGGACCAATCAAATTTGGAACATATAAGAAAATAGTACTTAACAACAAAATAGTCCTGTTTATCTTAGTGTATATTAAAAACTACTAACTGGATTTTAATGAATGAAAGTTTTTCTGAAAGGTAAATATATTAGAAAAATTTAGAGTCCTAACTTGCTCTGTTCTAATGGTGTTTAGTATGTTTTATGTCACATGCACTACATGACCTATAAACCAAGATTTTCTGAAAAGAAAGAGCTATTTTTAGAGTGGGGTTTACCCCGGAAGCTGGTTTTTTCTTGGAAGGTTTTAAAGAGGTCATGAAATTTTGAGAGAACATAGGCCTGTCACGTACGATTCAGGATATATATGATGTCGGGCAAGTTGTGCTTAAGGTAAAAGAGCTGCTCTAATTAAAAAAAAAACAAATTTAGTAGAAAATCTTAAAGAATTGGATTAGTGTTTACACACCTTTAAACACTAATTCCGTTTTCCGTTTCCGTTCCGTATTCCGTTCCGCGTTTTAGTAACACCCGATCGGTGACTGGTCAATTTGTACAGAAAGTTATGTAGAAAATTAACAGAATTTGAGTCATTATTATTAATTAAGGCCCCGCCACTTTGTGGCGGACGCCATAGTGATCAGTCTGTCCGTGCGCCCGTCCGTCCGTGCGTGGCGCCGTCCGTCCGTCCGAAACTAATCGTGTCCGGGCTGTATCTTTTTTATCTTTCGAGGTACGCTTTTGATACTTGGAATGTTGGTAGATAATATCAAGGCGATGTGTCGCATACCATGGTTGATGAACTTTGACCTTGACCTTAAGGTCCGCGGGGCCCACAGAGATGGGTACATCTACCTGATAACTAGTTTTTTTTTTAAATTTTGTAAGTACTAAATTTTTCTTGTTAATCTAGTGTTCTTAAATAATGGTATATCTGTATACATGTATGTCGATGCATAGTAAAATGTACATAGTTGTGTAATTTCAAACATTAAAATCTGATGATTTTTTTTCAGATTTGTTCCCATGCAAGTCCAACTGGGGTGTGAGCCCAGAACACTGGGCATTCTCCAGATCATCGCAGGCAGAGAAGTTTACGCTGTGGGACATGTACACCAACAGCAAACAGTCCAACGCAGTTACTAAATCAGTTGGTCATAATCACCCCAAATTGTTAAACAATATATATGAAAAATAGACACATATTGTTAAACAATATTATGGACACCTTTCTGAATATTTTTGAACATATATGTTAAAACTGGGACAAATTGACTTGTATTCACTAAATTTATTGAAATTTTAACACGCCTTTGTTTACATAGCTAAAGCAGGATTTTCATATTAGAGTTTTTAGCATAATAATGTAATGCTATATATGTTGCTTGAATTTTTCACTACTGATGTGGAAGACAAGAGAGATTTTTATTTTATCACACTTTTAAAATGGACCGTTTTATAATTTGATTGGCCCTGTGGTCTGATCTTGTTTTTAAAGGTTTTAAAATGATATCCGTGTTGCCAAAATGTACGTTGACATGTTTAGACGGACGTGAAGGGTCTGACTTTTCGCTCGCTGCATATTCATTCCAATTTAGTATTCTTCCTGTGTGTGTTTCAAATTCATATATTTTTGTGCAAAATATGTAACTATATTTTCTTATTATTTTGTTCTTTTGAAAGGCATCATTTGGTCTATAGTTGAACCATTATGATCAATGTTAACTTCGTGGGCAGATTACGGTCTCCTTCACCAAATTTGCCTCATAATGAATCGTTACTGTACCAACACATACCAGTTTAAGAAATTAAGAAATAGGAAAGCGTTGAGTTAAGATAAGGTCAAAGGATTTTTATTTTTTAGTTTGTCACGGTTTCAATTGGGATTGGGATTTGTTCAGGATACGGGATTGTTTTAAAAAATTAAAAGAAACAGTAATATCGTAGCTAGTTAGCTGGTATGTTAAAAACTTATCTAAATAACGCTGTATTTATTTCAGTTAATTCCAGTTTATTTTAAATTTCAAATTTCAAATCGCCAGAATATGGCCTATCATTAATAAAGAATTTGTTTTATTAAAAAGAAATATGCCATCGATTCGGGCTATTGCATACGAAAATATGATCAATAAAAATCCCCGTGGTGATCCCACAATACTTTGTAGGTAAATAAGTTGTCGATCAACATGTCCGACTTGGATATAGAAATAGGGAAACATGGAATTGAAATTGAAGCGAAAGGAAAAGTTTTATTTTGGATAGTAACAATATCATTCTTAGCAGGACTTGCAATCGGTGGTGTTATTGGATATAAAGTGAGGGATACTGGTGGAAAAATTGTCAAAAAATTTAAGTAAAAAGGAGTGGTCACAAGTACGATGCTTATCAATCTGAACTTTACAAAGTATACCCGTTACTCGGACTGTCAAGAAATCGGATTGTACGTATATAATGGAACGTGTGCTGTAACTGCAATAGCATTAAGATGTGTAAAAAATATATATAACGATCAAAATTATGTATTGGCTTAAAAATTGTACTAAACATTTAATTATGTGATACCTTCCGAGTTGTTACTTTTACATTCTTATAATTATTTCTCCTGAATAAATTATGTACATGTAGTTTTGTTTTGCAGTATTGACAGATGCTTGCAGGATATTAGATTGAGGGGTGCACTTCCCTGCGGCGAGGGATCTGGGAACCTCTGAAGGTCCCCATCAGGCCCCTCTGAGGGTTCAAGTTAAGTCATGAAATCATCAAGTCCGGGTAATGGGAGGTGGGGAGGAAGGTTTGCACGTGCTAACGATGCATCACCTCTGGCTATATCCTTGCCATAGGTGTACTCTGTCCTTTAGTTTGCCAGTTTTCCTACCGCAGGTCGGGGGTTTTCTCCGGGTACTCCGGCTTCCTCCCCCAATAAAAACTGGACGCCATGATATAGCTAAAAATTGCTGAAAGTGGCGTTAAACACCACCAAACAAAAAAAACGAAAAAAACATTCTTCAGTCCGTCGGTCTTTCATGCACGTTATTCCGGACTTCTAATACGCTTGCTAATACTTTTTTAAATTTCGCCGTTTCGGTCCTATGATTTTTGACAGAGACAAAATTATTGAGCTTGGACTTAGAATATTTAAATTATCGGTAGAGACATTTATTAAATGTATTTGTTTTCTTTAAACTCGTTCATTGATTTTAGTAGAGCTGACATGGATGACTTTAGTCTATGTAAAGAGGAAATAGTCACAGTATCTGTATACTGTCACCAAATTTCATTTTGTAGTTGAATAACCGTGACAATTTAGATCAAAACTATTCCAGATTTTTGTATGTGTTTGTGTTGGTTTGTGGATGTGGGGTTGTGTTAATGTTTATACAAAACATAGATTTGATAATTGGAATTGTTTGTTGACACATGTATGTAGAAGTCAGTCATTTTTAGGACCGAATGTCCACGAGAGCTTTTGCCATCATGCACTTGGCGTCCTTCGTCTGTCGTCCGTCGTCCATCATAAACTTTCTCAAAAATTTCCGCTGAAACCACCGGATCAATCTTTTTCAAACTTATGGTTCCAGGGCCCGGCGCCATACAAATTTTCTTTGCTGAGAATTTGTTTATTCTCAATTTCATCCAATCAAATCTTTCCTTTTCCCTTGTTGTCATGGTAGTTGAGTAAATTCTCATGCTGAGCAAAATATTTTTACTCAAGTAGGTTTTATGGCGCTGGGGCCTAGTTTCTGTATCCAGGGTGTTATTAGCAGACAAAGGTGGCCGAAGATACTAAAAATAGAACATGGATGTCAACGCACGTTTTTGTTCAATATCTCAAAAATTATAAAAGCTGTAGAGGAAACCTCTTCAAATTGATTAGCACATTAAGGTCTACAATAGTTGATGTAGTGTGAAGTTATAATATCTTGCGGCAGGTGTTATTGACCGGTAATCATTACCGGAAAATAATGACGATTTTGACAACACATTTCAGTATTTACAATATTACTTGAAAACTATAAGAGCTTTAGAGTGAAACTGTAAATGGGAAACTTGATTAGCATTACAAGTCTTACAATTCACTATATTTGCCTGAAATTGTCAGATGACTCCTTATATAAGGTATTGCTCTTATTTTTTATGAATTTTTCTGTTTTTGTACTGTAACTTAAATACTATAGCAGCTAGAGTGAAGCTGTAAATTGCAAAAAATGATCAGCAATACAAGTTCTTCAATTCACTTTTATTGGTTTGAAATTGCCAGATGACTCCTTATAGGAGTGTTTACCCTATAATAAAAAAATGTTTGGTGAAACTTGTAGTTTTTGCCCTGTAACTTAAATGCCATAACAGATGGATTGAAACTATAAATTGCACAAATGATCAGCAAAGCAAGGCCTGCAAATCATTGTTTAGTCCAAAATTGTTAGATGACTCTTTATAGGAATTATTACTATTTAATTACGAATTTTGACAAAATAATATGATTTTATAAATAAATTAAAATCTATAACACCTAGAGTAAAATTGTAAATAATTAAATTAATCTAAAGGACAAGACCTACAAATCATTTAATTTTCAGAAATTGTCCGAGGGCTCCTTATAGGACTTATTTTACTAAACCAAATTTATTTTAAAATGCTTAGTTTTTGTCCAGTAACTTATAAGCTATAACAACTAGACTGAAACTGCAAATTGCAAAAATTTAAAAATAGTTGAAGTCATTTTTGTCCCAGGTGAGCGATTACAGACTCCTGGGAGCCTCTAGTTAGTATACCATGAAGCAATTGATTTTGGTCTCTATTAAGGTGTGGATTTTGAGAGATCAATCATTTCTACACAAATTGTACATTTTTATGCAGGACTTCTGTGTGTAATTTGAGAATTCAAATGCTCAGTTCGTTACAAAACGTCTACTTAATGCAACAGTAATTCAAATAAATATAGGTTCGAATTAGAACTTGCTATCTACTCACAATGAACATTAGCAGTGTGTTATCGTTTTTAGCTCATCGTCGTCGTCTCAATTTTGCAAAACAGTCCGTGTTCCGTCAGTGTACATGACTGTTTGAAACTTACGATTTATATATAAATCTAAAAAGTTAAACATTGACATTGTTTTAGTCATGTCAAGCCCTCCATTCTAAGTGGCCGAAATGGTAACATGTAGTGCGTTATCTACTGCTTGATCATGATTGTGTCAGAACTGAGCCTGACCTCAGGTAGAGTGTGTTTCGATTTCAATCATGATTGACAAGATTGTCATATACCAGATACCCCAGCGTCCTCCCAAATAAAAACTGTCACGGCGCTATTATATACTAGTAGCTAAAAATTGCTGACAGTGGCAAACCAGAAAATCTGGTTAGGGAGGGGCGAAATTCGACAAAGGGGACTGGGGACCGCAGCGCCATGGTGGGGGAGTATGGGGGGCTCGAAGCCCCCAGAAGCTGGTGTGATTTATGCAATTGAGAGGGTGTTGAAGACTACACATTTTAACTTTTTTAACACACTCTCGCTCGCTGTTTCTGTTCTCTCTCTTTTTCTTCCTTTTTTCGCTCACTTTCTCATTCTTTTCAAGTTTTTAAGGTGGAGAACGTCCCCTTCTACCCCTCTGGATCCGACACTGCAAACAATTCCGTTAAAACAAACCAAAATTTTTGAGCCCATACTATGACAAATCGTGTATGAAAAGGAAACCTGGATGATTTTAGAGTTATCTCTCTTTGATCAAACGCTGGGTATATGCTTCGGAATTAAAATTGATGTATTTAAAATCACCTCGCATGGAGTTTCTTTATGCATAATCTAACATTACAGAGAACAATTTGAAGGAATATATTTGTATTATTTTCAGCAATTTTTATTACAGACTGTTTCTTTGGGGTTTTATTAAATATAGGACAACAGGTTTTGGTAAAACCTTGTTTATAAAATCGTTGTGTTGTGAATTGAAGTAGTGTTTCACTCGTCAGATTTTAAGTATAATTTAAGGAAGGAGATATTATACCGATAATTTAGGATAAAACACAACCGCGAATTTCAATGCAAATAAAAAAATACTTAGAATCTTGCGATTACCACATTTTTGCAGGATGTTTATAAGTCTGGGAGATCGAGAACCTACTAGGATATCAGAGTAAACTTTAGTGAAAAACTGATTTAACATAAACATTACTTATAATTAAATTTTCTTCGGACATTTTTGGTCCTATGTAGTTTAGTCAATTGTTATTTATATTTACTAGTAAATCGCACTTTCATGGATAAGGGAAAACTGGGGTTCTATATATATGTTCAACTTCAGTTAAAGTAATCTCAGCAGAAGATCAGTTGTCCTGTAGTAGGTCTTGTTTAGTCCCTTTAAAATTTTAATGCCATGATGTACTTAAACAATTGCTAAAGGTTGTTAAAATCAATCAATCCGTATTATTACCTCACAACCCCCAACGATAGGGCATACACTATCCACCATCCAGGCACGCGCTGGGCATCTCTGTAGGTTACGCACTGTGAACTCCCGCAGTATGGTCCCAGAGATCATTGAATCGACAATATTTTTCGGAAGTAGGAATGATGAATCGACGAATATTTTCCAAATTATGATGAAAATATATTTCCAACAAGAAAACTTATTTAAATAAGGATAGGATCCCAACTTTCATGTTTGTTTTATATATTTAGAAAATACATTAGATGTATTGAAATATATATTTCACATTTAAATACGCCTTTTAAAGGTATGTTTCCGTTATTAATATATTTGCGTCAAACAGATCTATTTGTAATATACTGTAAAAATAAAAGTCATATAGAAATTCCGGGTCAATGTACACAGTTGTGATTTAAACCTTAGTTTCAGTCAGCTAGGATAAAAACCGCTGTGAATGTAATTCGAAAATGGAATTGTTTTTAGTAAAACAGTGATTAATATTCATCAATTTCTGAAAGTAGGTATAGATAAATTTGATATTTTTGATTTTAAGAACAAGATATTTTTTTACTGGCCCCTTCCGCAGCCTTTTTGTTCGAATGATATTTTTACTCGAAAAAAGGCTGTGTACATCTATCACGTGATATATAACATGCTGATGGGTTTTAATTTTTTTCTTTACAAATATCAATATAAAATTTTTTTTAAAGTTGTACAAAATATGTCAAAAATTGTAGTAAAAATAAACAACTGCAAATCAAAATTAATATAATTTGAAAGTTTAGTTACAGTAACATTCTTGTGGTAAAACATAAACAAATAATTCAAAATGATGTCGAAGTCAATGTCATATTTTTTAAATTATGTACATGTTTAATGTTGATGTCTTTAGATCAACAACATACGGGCTACTTACTAGAATATTAAATTCGTCAAAGTTGTTTACATTGGTTATTAGAAATGGACTATAGTGTCACCGAGTCTCGTGTCATATAAAATGTCGCGAGAATGAAAGTTCTGCAAGTTGTTAAACTCATTTAAAGTAAGTTTAATTTGTGTAAAATCCTCCTTTATTTTTTGTTGATATGTCGATAAACTATGTGGTAGATTTGTAAAGGTTTGCCGAACGAGAAATGCAAGATCTTTGTAAATCAGTGTGTTCTTTTTACTGTCAGTGCCATCCTTCTGATCCATACATTTTATTTACATCACTCACCAGTGCTACAAATGTATCTGTACATGTATATGGCTCAGTGAAGTCCTTATCTATACTCCTTCATAAACCCCTGATTGGTTTGTTTCACTTTTGTGAGAAAGATTACTTACAATGATCTACAAGACATACAATTCTAACGGTCACTAATATTTTATAAAAATTTACAAGAAAAGATACATATATGGCCACCTGCTCAACACTCGAAATTTCAACAATTTTCCTTCGTTCAGCAATTTAAACAATGAATCCAAAGGGTGATTTGTATATAATTGTCTTAAATCCAGTACATACAGTGTAGGATCAACAAGTACTCAATATAAACATGAACAGTCACAACTCAAGAACGGATAAAGTATACTTGTTACATGCACACACAAATGCAAATAGATTTGACATACACAAAAAGCATACTTGTGTTTATCATACAGTCAACCTGATGAGTTTAATATGTATATGTGAAAATTATTCCTCTTTACAAGAATTCTTTTTTTTGTGATCACATGTTCATGTGTACCCTCTTGATGTTCATCAATCTTGACTATTACTATATATAAGATGATTCATGGGTTTGAGAATCAGACATGCAGATTTGTTGTTCATCTTCTAAAGAATTATTATATACCCATTAAAATTAAGTTCATAATTAGTGAACTTGTTTTTAATTTCCCAGCATGACCTATCAATCAATCATTATGTGCAATATTCAGAAATTTTGTTAAAAGAATATGTTTCATCATTTTATTACTTGAGTAAATCTTGAGTATTTCCATGTTGCAGATATACTCATGGGGGTGGGGGTGGGGGCATGGGGGGAAGTGGGATGGGGCCCTCAAGAAGTCATTTACAGAAAGCATGGCTGTGGACCATAGACATAGTGGGTGACATATTTTGAATTGGATCATTATAGTCGCTACAAAAGGTTAAACTGTACATGTTCTTTAATAAACATGCCTGGTAATATACATGTAGCTGAAACATTGCTCTCTGGAAATGAAAGGGGCCTCTGTGGCCAAGTGGTTAAGGTAGTTCGTCTACTATTGATCTTGTGGTCAGTCATCACTGAGATTGCGGGTTCGATTCTCACTGCAGGCATATGCAGGTTGTACTCGACTCCAATCTTAATTGACAAGGATTGCAAGTTTTCCTACTGCAGGTTGGGGGTTCTATCCGGATACTCCTGCTTTCTCCCTAATAAAATCTGGACGCCACGATATAGCTGAAAAATTGCTGAAAGTGGCGTTACACCATTCATACAAAAAATTCTCAATATTAAGCAAACATTCAATTAATCATCTGTGAATAATGGTGAAGGAATTCACAAGTTCTTCTACATGTTATAGGTACAGATTGACTCAAATACATGTAATCTGCTATAAAATCCAAATCTTTACACATGTCGAACATTTGGATGTTATATGTTTCATGTTTAGGTAATTTGGAAAAGAATTAAAAGGGTGGGTCATGATATGCAGTTGTGTTAATGATAATAATGTCTGTGATATGCTATAGAGATTGGCAAGATTGTTTGTTTCATGCAACACAAAGCTAATAAACACTTTCTCTGTCTGGCTTCCTTCCAGTAATGATCTAACATTCTATATCATTTATATTTAGATTATCACAGGAATAAACATAAAGAAACTTGAAACATAACAGGACTTCTATCTTTGGAAATTGAAAACTGACTTCTGAATATTTTATGACATGATTGAAAATACCAAAAACATTCCAGTGTTGATTTTCTTAGACATTGTTTGATTTTTATAAATTTCAACTGTGATATAGGAATCTTGGAAAATGTCTTCTATAATAGACACAGACAAATTATTTTGAAGAATTGGTGATTAAACTTCGCTGCACTACCACTGGCTTGTTTGTTAATCAGTGAAAAGGAAAATTCAAATTCCAGCTGTCAATGCTAAAAATTTCCTTTAGGTATTTGTTTTTATAATTAATTATCTTCAAAAAGATAATTAATGTATGCAGATTAACTAATTTCTGCAGAAAAAGTAAGAATACTGTTGGAAA
This sequence comes from Limnoperna fortunei, assembly GCA_944474755.1. Lineage (NCBI taxonomy): Eukaryota > Metazoa > Mollusca > Bivalvia > Mytilida > Modiolidae > Limnoperna > Limnoperna fortunei. The sequence goes on from OX104113.1 coordinate 40,578,897, forward strand.
AGAAGTTGAACCATGGGTCTAAAAGGGATTCATGACCGAACTGATTCTACAGAAATGTGGTGTATTTTCAGAGTTGGAACTCCTGAAGTAAAGAAATCATGTAAATGTAATATCCAAGACAGTGAACCAGCCGACTGTCCAAAAACATTGGAGTTTGGTTGTCAGGTGGAATTTGAAGAAATGGATGAAAGCTTTAGTACTCTAGCTGACACCAGCTTTTGTTCCATGAAAAGTACAGGTAATAATTATAAAATGCAAGGGCATTAAAGATATCTTCATTTCACCTTGATACATGTAGTTGCACCTTTACACTGTAAATCAAGTATATCTTATTCCAAGTTGACTGTAAACATGAAAATGCAATTATTTGATTTCAGTTTTATTGTGCATGAAATTATCTACTATGATCAACTGTTGAAAGAGCAAAGTATACAAAACATACATTATAGATAATTTAGGTTTTTAAAAAAATATACATGCATATTCAATGTGATCTATATCAGTAAAAACTCATTATGCATAATGCCATAATTCTTATGCCTAGGCTACCCTTGAACATATACTAGTAGATGTTCTCTTTTGAAAAAGTCTTAAATGTATTTTTCAATTAATTCTTTATTCATGTTAAGTAAATATGTGGTCATCCAATCCTACTGTCTGACAAGTAAAAACAGTGCAAGAAAACATACAGGTGATTGTGTAAATGTTTGTTATATTTTAAACATCAAAGATGCCAAGGTTTTAAAATTTAATAGGTCAAGACGCATGTTGCATCTTATCAAAACTCCTCAGTGGCAATAAAATAATATTGTGAGCTTTATCACCTACATGGGGTACTTGTTGTCTGTAAAGTGTTATGTAATATTTAAAAAAAATCTGGTTGATTCTTAGTTTATACAATTTCAGATATATGTCATTGTCTGAAACCCACGTCCGTCGTGTTATCGCTGTGCTACCACTTACCGATCCTTAAAGCGCGAAAGCGACCAGATGTGAGTTTCCGATGATGATATATGTTGATCAAAAGAGTAAATCAGAAGTTACAAAATATACAATTAAGTTTAAACTATAATTATGTTATCTGATGTTCAGATGCAACACTATAATTTATTTTGTGTAACAAACTTTTAATTTGAGAGTCTTTGAACTTTCCAAAGGTCTTATCAAATTAAATATAACAATTCAATTCACACCTTTTATTTGTGTTGGGTTTGTTGAAAATGGAGGAAATAAATTGACCATTGATCTACCTAACTAAATAAACTTTACTTTGTGTAAATACATGATATCCCAAGAAGAAATGTTCAAAGGACTTTAATAAACTTCTAAGGCCCTGTTCTTTTTTAGCTTCAGGGGAAGTAACTATTGTACATGATAAATTAATTATGATTAATTTATGGGAACATTTCTGTTAGGAGTACTTGTATTATTATAACGTGTATAAATGATTATGATGTCAAAATACAGTATACAGTGGTACATTTTGGTGGCAACTGACAATTTTTTTAGTTGTTTTTGGATGTAACTGTAAGCGTTTTGAAGAAAGTAGATTCCAGTAAGGTATCAGTTTTTATTATTTCTTATTAAACATTTAATTTATATAAATCATATGGAACATATATATATATAAATACCAGAACACCTTGCATTTTGGACTATTTTTGTTTTGCTTGCACATTTGTGTATTGCAATTTATCAAATTAGGGGAAATTTTGTTAATGTTTTTTCATTGTCCTTAAATTGTAAATTTAAGGTTAATTTTATACACATGAATTAAATCTGACCCTCAGGTCGAATAGACCTTAAGTTAGTTATTTTAACACATTATTTGTGTTAATGAACATCTGGCTGTAAAATATTTACATATGTAAAGATACCAGTCAAATAGAGTATGTTTTATTATTTGTACATATCCTGAATATAGCTGAAATATTGCCTGCTGGATGTAAAACAATAACCAATCAATCAATGTATCCTCTGACAGAAGGTGCAGCTGTTAAATTGGTTCATTTGGAATGGTATGACTTGATAAGATTAAAAACTGTTTCATTATATTAGAATGATTTCTTTTTCCATATAAGGAAATAAAGAAATTTAAAATTAATTGGATAGATTATGTAAAATGTTGTTAGTGTAAGGGTTTGCTTTTCAGTAATACATAAACAATACAATATTTATTCACATCAAAACATGTTTAAAATTATAGATTAAATAATGAAATGCCATTCAAAATTTTAATAGCAAGATTTTAAATCTGTTTTAATGAGGAAAAACCCTAACAGACAAGTATGGTCATCCTTAAATCACAATAGATACAATGAATTAGGTCAGAAAAATCTGTTTTGGTAGTAACCTCATTAATATACATATAATTTTCATGAAAAAGCAGTGTTAGAATTTGTTTAAAATTGTTTGGTGTTACCAACATTCTCCTGGTATCTCTGCAGAATGTGAATTAATATAAATATTCATTGGAGAAATATCAAGTAGTGACTCAGGGGATATAAAAATTATATTTGGCAACATTACAACTGTGGTGTATTAACAATGGATTCAACAGATGAAGACAGCAATATGAGTTGTAAGTGGCCTGTGATTTATATACTGTGTATTATTGTTGATCTAATGGCTATGTTACAATTAGGGTCGTACTAATGATATAGCAGTCTGCCAAGATCAGTCTGACTTACTAGAAGTGTAGCAGTCAACATTGGTAGCTTTTATTAATTAAAGAGAAGAGGTCTATTTGTGGAATATTTTCATTTAAAACATGTAGAAAATCTGGGTTCAAGTACACAATTTGTTTTATGCTTTGGAGTTATTTCTTCTAATGTTAGGCTGTTGGTGGTATTAGATTTGAAAAAAAGTGATTAGAGTGATAAAGAATATAAATTCAACATAAGCATTGGAGTAAATGTCCTTATTGAAAATAATAAGAATAATGAACATGAATGCATGGTATCTCGTACTTTCTTATGGCACATGTACTTGTATTTTAATGTGATGACTCGTCAGTTCTGGTGTAATTTCTTGTGTCAAAATAAAATTCCAGTATTTTCAGTGCTCTTGAGAATAGATATATTATCAGTACACATATGGCATTTCTTGGTTGCTGTTTTGATCCTGTCAATTTTCTTATATTTTTTTAATTGATTTTATGAAAAATTGAAGTATTTTATTACTTTAAAAAAAGACATTTATCAATTTTTTAATAAATTATATGAAAATGACACTCCAGTTTTCCAATAAATTTGCATTTGAAATGTGAAGTATTTTATGATATCAGATTTGTCGTTTTGTATTGTTTTTATTTGTGAAATACTTAACACATATAATTTAACAGGAAACTTGTTTACATAGCACAATAGGTATAAAACCTAAATATTGATTAAAACTTGTGTTCAAAATGATTTTCTTTTTAAGTTTAAGTTACATTTGTTGATAGTTTTAAGCGGAGATAGGTTACAGTTAACAGTATTTATAGTGTACATAGATATGTGTGATTAATTGGAGTACAAGATATGTTTATTATTGAAAAACTTGCAAGGTTTGGTATGTTATTTAAGCCTTGAGAAACTAAATTCAAGGTAGGCATATTGTAGTTGATTGTCAATTTGTATTGGTTGGTGAAAAATGGTAGTTGGACCTTTTGACCTTTAGTGAAGATTATTTGTTTTTAAAAAAGAAATTAAGAAAAATCATTTGTTAAATAACTTTTTAATTCAAAGAAAAACATTTCAAGGGTTAGTTTTGTTTTATGAAAATAAGAATGTTTTATTTGTTTGAATAATAGAATTTTTTAAAAACTTTGACACATACATGTACTCATAGGGTTTTAATACAGTCTCTTGCTGCTTTGAAAATTTTTAACAAACAAATATATATTATTGTTGTTCTACTAATAGGAGTATTAGAATGTTATATTTTTTCATAAGTAAAACAATTTTGTGTTTAAACTTTATTGACACAAAGGGCTTTGTACAATTCTTTTGCTCTTTTAAAAATTTTTAACAAACAAAAATGAATTAACAGCCTATATTTGTTTTTTAGTGAAAGAACTTGCCTAGACATTTAAATGTACATTTCAACACACTTCACATTCCGTACTGATATACACATGTATACAGCATGAATAATCATAGTTTGTCTAATCCTTGCAAATGACATCGGATTAGGAGATTTTATATTTTCATTTTTAATCAGATGGAAGATAATATACATGTAAGAAGTATAGATCAATGGAACCATTGTTTGGTATTAACAAATGTAAACATTTGATATAGATAAAATCTGTGATCAACGATGATACAATGGACATTTTCTAAGTGAAATTTTGGATTGATTATATTATAGTGTATGTACATTGCCTGTGAATATTGGAAACACAAAAATCCATGAATTAATATCCATCATTTTGTAGTAAGTCAGTTGTATTCAGTTTTTTTTCTGAAATTCAAAACTAATCTGTTAAAAATAGCAATAGGATTTTTGGATTTAACGAAGTATGAATATTTAAATAATATACATATAATGTAGGTTTTACTGTAACTTTGTTATATGTGTATATAATTTACCAAATTGTTAGGTAAGTGGTATGACTAATATGACTTCATCTTGTATTCTAAAGTTCAGCAATGTTTGGCTTAATCCTTTGTAGAACATTTAATTAATGTAGTTTCTATATCATTCTGTAATGTCAGATTGAGGTATATCACACTACATGTATGTCAGGTCAGTTTGTGTTTTAAATTGCACCTGAACCCCTCCCCTCATTTTCATTCCTCTGTGTGTAAATAAGCCAGATATTGAACAGTTGATAGCAATATGACTCTTAACATGTTTGTTTCCAATAATTTTTTTCAAAATACTATAAACTGAGATAAAAAAACTGGGTGATGTACATGTACTAGTATACTATTACCTCAAAGTCTTTATGTGTATCTACCAGTACAATAGAGTTAAAAGTTGAATTGGTTTAAGTTAAAATCAACTGTAAACAACCACTCCAGTGTGGTTTTTGAATGTATGAAAGTTCTTTTAGTTTAAAAGTAATGTTAAGGAATCAGAATAATTTTGATGCTCATTTGTACACCATATTTGCCAAAGCTCATCTCCATTTCTCGCTTCATTCTAAATAATTTGCTGATTCATGTAAATATTTTACATGTCATGGTTTACAGTTTTTTATTAGCTCACCTGACCCGAAGGGTCATGTGAGCTATTGCCATCACTTGGCGTCCGTCGTCGTCGTCGTCGTCGTTAACTTTTCTTCAAAAATCTTCTCCTCCAAAACCACTGAAGGGATTGCTTTGAAACTTTGCATACATCATCAGTAAAATGCCCTCTACCAAGTTTGCCCAAATCATGGCCTCAGACCGACCAACATGGCCGCCATGGCTAAAAATAGAACAGAGGGGTCAAAATACAGTTTTTTGCTTATAGTTCAAAAAGTATAACAGATACAGGAAAACCGAAGAGACCTTCCTTCTTCAGCATCTAAAGCTCTACAAAACACTCCATTGGGTCAAAGTTGTATGATGACTCCTTGTAGGAGTTATTGCCCTTTAATTGTCAAAATTGATGATTTTTGCCATTTTTGCCTCAAAATCGTGAAAATTATTAGAACTAGAGAAAAAGTTAGCATTGCTTAATTGTTCTGCTCTATGAGGGTTACAAAAATGACTTAAAGGTCAAGATTGTCTGATAAACCGTTTAAGAGTTATTCCCCTTGAACTGTTTTTTATACCCCCCGCTTGAAAAGCGGGGGGTATATAGTGTTCATGGTGTCCGTCCGTCCGTCCGTCCTTCCGTCCGTCCGTCCTTCCGTCCGTCCGTCCTTCCGTCCGTCCGTCCGTCCGTCCGTCCGTTACACTTTCTATTATTTGCAACTCCTCCTACACCACTGAAAGGAATTTGATGAAACTTACACAGAATCTTTGTCTCATAGTGCCATTGTGCAGGAGATATTTAACATTTTGATCGGAATGATATTTGGGGTTTCCCATAGAAAAACATGGACTTTGTCATTGACCTAAGGGGGTCCCTATCTCTTATGTGCAACTCCTCCTACACCACTGAATGGAATCTAATGAAACTTACACAGAATGCTTGTCACATGGTGCCATTGTGCAGGAGATATTTAACATTTTGATCGGATCGATATTTGGGGTTTCCCATAGAAAAACATGGACATTGTCATTGACCTAAGGGGGGCCTCATCTCTTATGTGCAACTCCTCCTACACCACTGAATGGAATTTAAAGAAACTTACACAGCATCCTTGTCACATAGTGCCATTGTGCAGGAGATATTAAACATTTTGATCGGATCGATATTTGGGGTTTCCCATAGAAAAACATGGACATTGTCATTGACCTAAGGGGGTCCTCATGTCTTATGTGCAACTCCTCCTACACCACTGAATGGAATTTGTTGAAACTTACACAGAATCCATGTCACATAGTGCCATTGTGCAGGAGATATTTATTATTTTGATCGGAATGATATTTGGGGTTTCCCATAGAACAACATGGACTGTCATTGACAAAAGGGGATACCCATTTCTTATGTGCGACTCCTCCTACACCACTAAATGGAATTTGATGAAACTTACACAGAATGTTGTCACATATTGCCACTGTGCACTAGATATATAACATTTCGATAGGAATGATATTTGGGGTTTCCCATAAAAAAACATGGACTTGGTCATGGACATAAGGGATACCCATCTCTTATGTGCAACTCATTCCTACACCACTGAATGGAATTTGTTGAAACTTACACAGAATCCATGTCACATAGTGCCATTGTGCAGGAGATATTTAACATTTTGATCGGAATGATATTTGGGGTTTCCCATAGAAAAACATGGAGTTTGTAATGGACATAATGGGATACCCATCTTTTATTTACAATTCCTCCTACACCACTGAATGGAATTTGTTGAAACTTATAAAGAATCTTGGTCACATATTGCCATTGTGCATTGGATATTAAACATTTTTATCAGAATATTATTGGAGGTTTGCCATAGAAAAACATGGACTTTGTCATTGACATAGGGGATGCCATTCTTTGGGGGATTGGGGAGGGTTACATGTATTATCTGCAATTTCGCCTTCACGTTTAACTAGATAAAGTTTCAATTTCATAATTAAGAACACCTGAATTTTCAAAGTAATTGTGAAGCGGGGGGTATCAATGGTGAGCAGTGCTCACAGGTGTTTTTACTCAAATCTTCTCCTCTGAAACAACTGAAAGTACTGCTTTGAAACTTTGTACACATCATCTGTCAAATGTCCTCAACCAAGTTTGCACCAACCATGGCTGCAGATTAACCAACATGGTCACCATGGCTAAAAATAGGATGGGGCGGGAGGGGGGGGGGCGGTAAAATACAGTTTTTGGCTTATATTTAAAAAAGTGTAACAGATACAGGAAAACCGATGAGACATGCCTTCATCTGCATTAAAAGCTCTAAGAAACACTCCATTGGGTTGAAGTTGTTTGATGACTCCTTATAGGAGTTATTGCCCTTTAATTGTCAAAATTGATGATTTTTGCCATTTTTGCCTCAAAATCTTGAAAATTATTAGAACTAGAGAAAAAGTTAGCATTGCTTAATTGTTCTGCTCTATGAGGGCTACAAAAATGACTTAAAGGTCAAGATTGTCTGATGGACCGTTTAGGAATTATTCTCCTTGAACATTTTTTTAATCAATTTTACTGGATTTTAAAAAATCTTCTCCTCTTAAACCGATGAAAGGACTGCTTGAAAAATTGCACACATCATCTTTAGGATGTCCTCTACCAAAATTGTGCAAATCATGACACCTGACTACCTACATAGCTACGTTGCATTAAAATAGAAAAAATGAAAAAAAAGGGGGGGGGTCGAGAGAGTTTTCGACTGATAGTTAAAAAAGTATAACAGGTACAGCAAATTTGAAGTGAACCTCCCTTCTCCCTCTAACCATCAAAAGATCCTCCTTATAGGAGTTATTTCCCTTAAAAGGTCAAAATTAATGATTTTTGCAGAAGTGTTGGGCAATTCCTTATAGCAAAGAAAAGCTGGATAAAAAGGGTTGTTTGGTTTCAGGTTCAGGTGAGCGATACAGGCTCCTGTGAGCCTCTAGTTTAGGATATGGTAATGTGGTATTCATGCCATTTTATGATGTTTATAAAATCTGTGTATAAATTGTAGTGCTACATATTTATGTATATGTGTTATATGGCATATGTTTTTTTTTGCAGTCAACATGGACCAAGGAGAACTTGCAGAACAGCTGGCTCTGGTAAGCTAAATACATGGAGTTTGTTATTACTTTATTTCTACATACATGTACATTTTCTCTTGAAACATGGTTTTCTAATAAAAACAAGGTAACAAAAAAAGGCCATAATAATAAATGCTAGATTCTCATCTAACTTTTGTACAAATTTGATTTTTAATTTTTACGTTTTTAGTTTAGAGCCATTTTTAAATGGAAATAATGGCAAAGACCATGTTTTATTTTGTATATAAAAATAAGATATAACCTTAAAAAATTAAATAGCACAGAGCCAAATTTGTTTGGGAATTCAAGCTAGAGATTTTTTTTTCAAAATGTGATTTCAGAAATTAAAAAATAGAGTGGGCATGAAAATCAGGGTGGAGGGGATGGGGGATGGGAATCTAGGTTTTGTTTAAAGATTTTGCTCTAATGTTAAAGGATATGTATTCAAATCTGATAATTCTGTCTAATTTGGAAAAGATAATAATCCCAATTCTGAAGGTTGTCATTTTGTTTCTTTGATTAATGCCATTACCAGTTGTTGGTTTTCTGCTGTATATATAAAAAGAGGAATTTTGGTTTTATATAAATATTATGTCCATTTAGGAAGTATTGACCACAACATGATTGGTTTGGGGTTGACAATTTTGACATTTACGCTTTTCTGTTGGTGACGATATTTTCTTTTTATTTACATGTTATTTAAAAATGACAGAACATGTTAACTATACCAATGGCTGTAAACAGTAAATATTGGGTATAATGTAAGACTAAACAGCTACAGTACATAGACAAAGCCACAAGCATAGAAGGGTTAACAATTTCCAGTGAAGAGTAAACATTTTTTGTCAGAAAGCTACAATATTATTTAAGTTAAATCTTTCACTTGCTTACATTTTTTGTTAACAAATAAGGGATACTAGTGAAAGATTTACTTATAATGATTAGATTGACAATATAAGTAGTATAAGTAGTAGCTCTCACTGAATGTTAGCCGGCTTTTGCAGTAAGACAAATCAGTTTTTACAAGGAAGTATGACCACATTTTATTGGAAATAAGCCTCCTTGTACTATAAACAGCAGTGTCCCTTTTGGGGTGAAAAAAGTAGTCTTGCACCAGTGATATTTGATCAAATAAATACTTTAATGATTTTAGCATCATACATTTATATGATGTATGTATATATGTGTGTGTAGTCTGTGAATTAAAGAACTAGACCTCTGGCCCAAAACCAGAAACAATTTTTTATACCAGTAACATTTAAAAAAATTATTTAACTTTTGTGTATCCATTTATCTGAATATGACAAAACAGTCAGTTCAGACCTCTAAAAAATTCTAAAGATATTTCTTGTAATTTGATCTTTTCTGCAAGATTTCAAGCTGTTGCTTACTGTTCTTTGACTGATATTTTAGTAATAACATACCAGTGCTTATGTTTCAATCAATTTTGAAATATAATTTTAAAAAGACCAAAAATCAATGCATATATTATATTGTTGTATTGCTCCATGTTAAACATAGACTGTGTATCTCCCTGGCACAGTTAATGAAATTATTTCTATAGTAGAAAGCAGTGTACACATACATGTTTGCATGAAACTACATGTTATCTTTTTAGTTGGAAACATGAAAGCTAAATATGTCTCCACGAATCAAAGTATACTTCTACCAGGCTATGAATGCAGGGATATTAGTGGAATGGGTCCTTTCATCTATAGAAGAAGTTGCCAGACACGGAATAAAACACAACATAATTTTTAGTATGGCCCCAATCTAGCTTTTAATGTTGCTTGGTCCATTTAAATTTATTTTGTCAATTTCCATCAGAGTCACGAAATAAGCCCTACATGTACTTAAAGTGGGAAATTGGCCCACTGATACCTGAAACCTGAGATATCCTTGTGAATGTTAAATTTTACACTTATCAGTTCTGAAGTTTAACAATAATTCCATCATGTAATGGGTGTTTTGAATGGAGAATTTTTGCTTTTGGTTATTTAATGAACGTCTTTGTATTATATTTATAATATGTTAATGTAGGTAAGAAATCCAGCAAAATGGACTGATCTTAAAAAAGGGATAGTGGGCAGGGAGATCAATAATATCCACTTGCTTCTCCCTGTTCCAACTTCCCTATACCCCTGACCCTGATTATCCACACCTCCTCTCTACTGCCTTCCTCCTTCAGCAGTCATACTTCCCTATACCCCTGACCCTGATTATCCACACCTCCTCTCTACTGCCTTCCTCCTTCAGCAGTCATACTTACCTATACCCCTGACCCTGATTATCCACACCTCCTCTCTACTGCCTTCCTCCTTCAGCAGTCATACTTCCCTATTACCTCACCCCAAACATCTGCTTCACTCCAATGTGACATCCACATCCTTCCTTCATTTTATCTGGTGCCCCATGTTCTGCTTAAAGACATAATAAAAACAGTAATACAAAAATATATTCTAGTTTATATTTACAATATATTGTACCTTGTCTCAAAATATTAACCTGTAAATTTATTGGTGTGAACCTTAGAAACATGTAGAAAGCTTAGCAGTGAGTACAAATCATTATAAACATTATTTATATTGTCTGACAATATTGTTTTTATCTGGCAATTTTAATATACATTTTATATCAAATGAACAGCATGAAAAAACAGCATTTCAAGCAAATTTTTGGCCTGTATCCTATGGTAATATTAAGTCACAAATAATCATGTCCTAAAAAAGAACAAAAATGCTAAACATCGTTGGAAATGAGGAGTCGGTACTTTTGCAGGATAAGAAATGGTTATGTTATATACCTTATAAGAATGTATTGTTAATTCTTAAAAAAATAATAAATATATTCTGATACATGTTAAAGAAGAAAATAAATATTAACCAAAACATTGATTGATTGAATGGAACCAGAAAAAGTGAACTGTCATTTTGTCTGACTTGTAGCCATATTAGGGTAGTTATTCAGAGCAGACTAGTGTGAATAACACCATATTAATTACAGTAAATTACCCTACAATATGAAATACTGTAGAGATTATGTCATACAAATTATATTAAATATGATTATCTACATAGACCGGGGTCATTAAAGTTAATCAAGAAATGATTAAAAAGACTGATTTCCATAATAGGTACACACTGTTACAACTTAAGTATTAAAGACTTTTCTTCCTAATTAGGATTACAACCTTGATAACCTTGATTTGGAACTTTATTGGTCACAATGCAAGCCATTTCCCCCTAATTATGAAAATTGTTTTACACTAAATTATGTAGGAGTTAGTAAAATTTTAATTGACATGGTCAGTCGTTATTTGCAAAAATGAAATGGTCATCAAGTGCAATCTTAACTTGTTTCCTGGCCATTCCTGTATTCTGAAATGTTTTTTGTTTAAAATACTCAGACACAACCTTCAACTATATTCAGGAAAACTGTAGATTTTTGTCAATTAGTGTAGGATTTGGGGATCACACTTGCCAATGTTTTCACTATGAACTTTAGCCTTAATAGATTACTTTTAAAAAATTATAGTAAAGTTTAAATATTGTAGATTATATCCACCAACTTTCTTAATCTTTTCAAAATTCACACAGTGCTGTATGATTGTTTATTGTTAAACTTACGTGTATGGTGAAAGTAAAAAAATTAAGATTTTGAGTTTTTGCAATGCAAACACCAAAAACACCAAAATCCTTATTCCCCCAGCTAACCTTAATTTCTGCATAAAATGTAAGGTTTTCTGTGGGTTTTGTGTTTGTTTGTTTGAATGGTGTCCAAAAAATTTTCAGCTCTATTATGGCACCCAATTTTTATTGGGCATTGAGCCTGATTACTAGTAGAAAACTACCTGGGAAACTGGCATTCTGGCTAATTAAGATTTGAGCCCCCCAGTAAGACTTGAACCTGGAATCTAAGTATTGACCACTGATAAACAACTAGTACCTTAACCACCAGGTTTTGTGTTTAAAGTGGTGCTTTTATAATTGAAACATCCACATATTAACACGAGAAAATATTTATTTAACATTATTGGTTGTAATATTTTTTATTCTAATTTCTTTGTCTACTTTTTGCATGTATGAAGTATTTACAGTAGTAATTTCGGCAATTAAAACTAGTCTTTTAGCATTAAAAATGTATTTCACCGTGCCATATTTCAACTGCTCATGGAAGCATACTAGTAGGTGTCATATTGAAAATAAATCTTGTGTGTAAATCATTACATCTGTCAATTGGGGCATGATTAGATTTTGTAATTATACTAAATGGGAATTTTAAAAACTGTTTTCACTATGTGGACCTTTTTAAATAAGCAATTACTCTGTTACAGTATAATTATTTTTTGACATTAGCACAATAAATGAACTTTTTCTCCGTTAAAAGTTTTCAAAAGTGGACCAAACTGTTGAAAGCAGAGTTCTTTAATTTTATTAGCGTTACATGTATACCATTATTACAGTATACCACGATTCTAAAAATGTAGTACACTAGTAGCTACACATGTCTAACAATGAGCAAGTGAATGTAGTGGCCACTAATTTGTCAAAACACATGGCTTCCAATTGGCAAGTGGATGTTGTGGCCAGTACATGTAATTTGACAAAACACGTGGTTACCATTTGGCATATATTTATGGCCAATAGTTTGTCAAAACACTTGACTACTAATTGGCAAGTGAATGTAGTGGCCACAAATTTGTAAAAAAAACACATGACTACCGATTGGCAAGTGAATAGTGGCCACTAGTTTGTCAAAACCCATGGCTACCAGTTGGCAAGTGAATGTAGTGGCCACTAATTTGTCAAAACCCATGGCTACCAGTTGGCAAGTGAATGTAGTGGCCACTAATTTGTCAAAACCCATGGCTACCAGTTGGCAAGTGAATATAGTGGCCACTAATTTGTCAAAACACATGGCTGCCAATTGGCAAGTGAAAATAGTCAGTGACCACTAATTTGTCAAAACACATGGGTACCAAATAGCAAGCGAATGTAGTAGCCACTAATTTGTCAAAACACATAGGTACAAATTGGCAAGTGAAAGTAGTGGCCACGAATTTGACAAAACACATGGGTAATAATGGCAAGTGAAAGTAGTGGCCACTAATTTGACAAAACACATGGTTACAAACATATCTTGGTATAATCAGTCTATCCCTATCTACATATAGGTAATCTATATATGTAAGTTAATCCTAGTGATTATTTTGTACTTTCAACCAGCATCATATGCAGATTTCTTTTTCTTCTTTATACCATACTGTTAAACCTGTTTCTCATCATTTTGCTTCTTATTTACTAGTACATGTATATCAATTATCTGGTGACATGTGTTAGAAAAATCCGCATTCAATATACATTTCCTTGTATATACATAATAACTATTGAAGGTCCAGGAGATGGTACAAGAAATGAAGCATGGGTTCTCCAGTGCCATGGAGGAACTAGCAAAGATACAGTTTGGTGACCAGAAATTACAGCAACAAATGGTCAGTGAACGAGACAGGCATCAGCAAGAAGTCAAAGATTTAACAGGGGCTGTCAATTTATTAAGGGTGAGTTCATACTAAAATATTTAATATTTGTTTGTTTGTTTGTTTAAGATTGTTTACCAAAGTACTCAGCAAAAACTCCAGACAGATTTTATAAATACAGATACGTTTGATATTTAACATTAATTCTAACTACTTATTAAAGATAGGGTGGGTGGGTGGGTGGGTGGGGTCATCCCCATTGAGTTACAGATTTTATAAATACAGATACATTTGATATTATTTAACATTAATTCTAACTACTTATTAAAGATAGGGTGGGTGGGTGGGGTCATCCCCATTGAGTTACAGATTTTATAAATACAGATACGTTTGATATTATTTAACATTAATTCTAACTACTTATTAAAGATAGGGTGGGTGGGTGGGGTCATCCCCATTGAGTTACAGATTTTATAAATACAGATACGTTTGATATTATTTAACATTAATTCTAACTACTTATTAAAGATAGGGTGGGTGGGTGGGTGGGGTCATCCCCATTGAGTTACAGATTTTATAAATACAGATACGTTTGATATTATTTAACATTAATTCTAACTACTTATTAAAAATAGGGTGGGTGGGTGGGGTCATCCCCATTGAGTTACAGATTTTATAAATACAGATACGTTTGATATTATTTAACATTAATTCTAACTACTTATTAAAGATAGGGTGGGTGGGTGGGTGGGGTCATCCCCATTGAGTTACAGATTTTATAAATACAGATACGTTTGATATTATTTAACATTAATTGTAACTACTTATTAAAGATAGGGTGGGTGGGTGGGGTCATCCCCATTGAGTTACTGATTTTATAAATACAGATACATTTGATATTATTTAACATTAATTCTAACTACTTATTAAAGATAGGGTGGGTGGGTGGGGTCATCCCCATTGAGTTACAGATTTTATAAATACAGATACGTTTGATATTATTTAACATTAATTCTAACTACTTATTAAAGATAGGGTGGGTGGGTGGGTGGGGTCATCCCCATTGGGTTACAGATTTTATAAATACAGATACGTTTGATATTATTTAACATTAATTCTAACTACTTATTAAAGATAGGGTGGGTGGGTGGGTGGGGTCATCCCCATTGGGTTACAGATTTTATAAATGCAGATACGTTTGATATTATTTAACATTAATTCTAACTACTTATTAAAGATAGGGTGGGTGGGTGGGGTCATCCCCATTGAGTTACTCCAGCTCGCAAATATGAAGTCTAATCCAGTGCAGGCATTTAAAATGCACCATTATGCTTTATATTCTTTCCTGTTTCCTTGAAAGTTTTATTTAGCACACTTAAAATTGAAATGGTTTATATAATTGTTGTTTTAATAACATATAAATGGTCTTTAGTGTCTATATAATTTGTGGAAAATACTAATGGATGCATATGCTTAAAAAAACAAATGCATCTGGGAAATTGCAAGTATAAATTGTTTTGTGAGAAGTATGTTTATTTCATGGCCAGCATCATTGGAAAATAAGTTGACAACTACATTAAAAGAATTGAAAATATAAGTACTATTAAATGAATGTACTAGTACTTATTCTAAACATTTACTTGCACCCAATATAAACCATTCAGTGGGAAAAGTTTTGTTGATAACTTTGATGTTAAAAATCAGTGTTAATGTTATAAAAACTCAATACTTAAAAGATTATGTCTTTGAATTAAGGATAAGTATGTGACTTAAGGATTCTATTAATTTGTGTAAGCTTTTTAATCATCATTAATACCCGTAAATTGAAATTTTACTAAACATACAGTTAAGTCAGAGTTTGAAGTTCAGTGAAATTCAATCGTATTTAATCATGTATATATGAATACGCCATTTACGAGTGTCATTGACCTGTCAAGGTTTTGTATATTTCGATTATGTAAAATTTAATGGTTTTAAATGCAATTTAGTATCTATCTCAAAATAGCAAAAGAAGTTATATTTTCAAATATAATATGTTATTATTCATTTTGTTAATTTTTTATCAAGCTTGTTCTCAAAACATTTCCACTGCCCTGACCTCATCAATGGCAGAAAACTACAAATGTCATGGTTTTCAATAAAAATGTCGCCTGTGAAGTTAATTGAGCTAGTTTTTGAGAAACCTAAATAAAAACTGTCAAAGGCATCAAAATCTGTACTTACCAAAAATGTAGCAGTATTCTTTTATTATATTCAGTTATGTCAAGATCACCACCACAAATGTTTGCTTGGGGCCTTTAATTTTTGTAATAGATATTTTTGAAATTAACTCTTGTATTTCTTTTTGGTGTTATAAACTGGTCAGACCAGAGACTATGTTTTTTGCCTCATTAACTTGAAGATTCAAATGTTTCTGCATTACATGTGCTTTGTACTGTATCATATTTATTGAAACATACAATAAAAATAACAAGCATTTATGTCACTATACAGGGAATTACCATACTTTCTACTGTTTGAAAACTTAAATTATTTTTGGCTTTCTCTGAGTCAAGTTGATATATACAGGAATGTCACTAAACCTTCCACAATCTGTGACAGGCAAAAAATAATGTGATCAATTAACATATTGTAAGTCTGATGCTATGTTTATTAATTATTGCTATATTATTGTTAAATAAAGGTCATCATTATGGACCTGTATTATGTCAAAGGGAATCAGTAATTGGAAGATGAATGCTGGTTTTGCACAAGGCTATACATTTTCCAAGGACATATTTTGTGTCCAATATGAAAACACCCATTTAATGATACTTGTATTCATTGATTGATTGGTGGTTGTTTTACATCCAGCAAGTAATATATTCAGAACGTGGTTTTATTCACCAGTAGAGTAAATTTTAGTCCCATTTTGTCTCTGGCCAATACATGTACAGTTGTCCTTGACTAAATACAATACATCTTGGATAAAAAACTGTTCCAATATAAAAATCTCTGAATGAAAATGCCATTTTACTTTTTGGCCGGATTTCACTGAGTGAAATTCTGGTTTATAATATGGTGAATGTCGGGCGGGTGGGCGGCAGACGGATGGGGAAAAAAATTTGTTGCAGTTTTCTCAGCAACTACTAATCACATTCTCTTGAAATTTGGTACGCAGCATCAGCATGGCCTCACATAATGTGGGATTCGATTTCAGTTCTGTCACTCACCTACTTCCTGCTTAACGAAATCCGACCATTTCTGTCTTTGAGGATTTTCTTGATTTGTTGTAACAATATCTACATGCTGGCCTGGCCAAGGATTCGCTTGATTGTGCTGGCCATTAAGTCCCAGAGTACATTTTCTTTTAAACATTAATGTCATTATTCGGGGGCAAGTTTCTTTTCAGGTAAGAAATTAAAACCATCTGATTTTAATTTTAAAAAAATTATTTTTTTTTAAACGGTTTCCAAAATGAATATTTATATAGATAACCACAAATACATTCTTGTGTTTGCCAGTTGATCAATACTGAACTGGTGTTTGCTATATTGGCCATATTCATTCAATGTAGACTATAAACAATTCACATATATTTATTATGTATTAAAATTATATTGTTGGACATTAAACTTTCAATCACATTTGCATTTGTTCGTAGGAAGACATCAAGTCATTTTCACAACAGTTACATGAAGTCACCAATACACAGAAGAAACTAGAGGAGAAAGTAGACAGTATGGAGTGGAATAGCAAGAACTTTATCATGGAGGAATTAGAAAGACTTGGCATCACAGATAAAGTTAACAGGTCAGAAATAGTCATAGTTTTCAGATTTTTATTTTACTTATGAATTTCATCGGTGGATTTTAGTAAGCTAGGTCTACCTACAGGAAACAGTTTTATACCATAGGGGATAAAGGGTTTACTGGTTTCTTCATGTGTTTGTGTGTTTGTCATTAAAAAATGATACAATACTGAAATTTTGTCAATAGCTTTGTATGATCGTGCCATATTGTGTTCAGATATATGTTCAGACCTTTCTGAAGTTGTTGTGCAGGGCTATTATCAGGGAGCATCACCTGTCAGTAATACTTGTTTCATTACTGGTACTGAGCTAGTTTTGTCAATATAGTCAAACAATAATAAAGAATTATTCCTGTTCTCCCAATTGCTAAATGTAAAACCTATACAACAAGTAGGGAAAAACACTAATATTTAAGACATAACAATTGTGGTGTAAGACTATTTGAAGGTTAAAAGTAAGATTGTATTCTCCTTGAAATGTTTGTGGTTTAAAATCGCATTAAATGTTTATTTATTTTAGGAAATAATTAAAAAATGTGCAACCCCACATTGCTAATTCTTGGCATGATTACTTTTTGTCAGGTCATCCCCAGCATCAGGACGTAAGTTATCACCATGTCCAACCAAAGATGTGTCACCAATGGTTCATCCATACTTAGCAAGTTTACAGAATCAACAACAAAAAAGTGAGTACCCTTCAACTGTGTAGATACATCAGTAAATAATTTGTAGAGAGTATAACTTCATCTACATATTTTATGACAGTGGTTTAACCCTTTCCTCCATAATGACGCCTTTTGACCCCTCTCAGTAATACCCCAATTGTATCACTTCTCACATGCGAGCAGACCCATCTTTTGAACTCATTTAATGTGATTCAAGGAAACTGTATTGTCAGGCATTAGCCGTTGAATTTTTTTTCATAATATGGATTTTCCGTGGAGAAATTGATCTTTTTCTTACAAACAAATGCCGAAAAATTTGTCGTGGCCATTTTTTCTGTCGCTTCACTTCTGTTGCTTCAAATCGTGATCATATTTCGTTTTGGAAATAATAAGAATTATAAAGAGCTTAAATTGGTGTTTCCCTTAAATTTGTACGATTTTGTTTATCATGACAGTGACCTCTAAGTTAAAAAATTTAGATTGAAATTGACAACCTGAAAGTTAGGAACCCAGCAATGTCAAGTACCACTTTTCAATTCACAAAAACGTTCAAAAGTAAATAATAACTACCAGTCCTGTTGCCAGATAAATAAATATTTATAAATTGGTTTGATTGGATTCTCCATTACTAAATCTTTAGTAAATAAACAGAAGAAAATGCTAATAAAACACAGTTTTGGCGAAACCCCTCTATCACTTCCGGTTTACCACGCATCGTGGGCGGGAATTATGAAACGAAAATTGTAACTAACATAAACATAAAGATATTTTCTAATCTCTGTTGATTTGTTATAAACCGCTAATAGCCAAAATCATATTAAGTCAATAATACATTGGAAATTATTTATTTTTAGATTAATAATTGTATAAAATGTGTACATCCATAAGTTTACACCATTAGCGCAAGACACGGGAAGGTAACCACGCCCACTTTTTACAAACCATGTACGTATTTTAATAATAAATTACTACAAAACGAAAATGTTTGAGATTTTCTGTTGTCTAAAACAGGGCTAGGGAATGTTTGGCAATATTACTATTCCAAACAATTAAACAGGACTAATATGAATAAGGTAATAGTTTTGCAAAAAATATAAATGCAACTCAAACAGTGCATCTACAACCTTGTCCATTCTATGAATACAAAAATGATGTCACTAACCGTCATATTGACATAACCAGGTGTTATTATCTGAAACTCCTGTGTTGGGTTAGTTTCAGAAGCAACTTTTTACAGATAAAAAAATTCTATATTTAAACAAGTCAATTCCTTGTTAGAATTATTTACTAAAAGCAATACAAAATAAAAGTTATTTTTTACAATGAAGTGAGATTTAAGAACCATAGGACCAGATCCATATGATGCTTGTAGAAGGAGTGACAAAAGGACATGAGATTTAATTGGATAAATTTTGTATGTGTAAATCAATTTCATCTGCGTTTTTGTTGCAAAATGCAATTATTTGGCACACTGTACAAATTTATGTTCTGGTCAGACAGACTGGAGACATAAACAAATTTTTTAAGTTTAAAAATCCCTGTCCTCAACTTTCTTTTTGTATTGTTATGTTTTGTAATTTTTATTTGGACTGCAGAAATTCGCATATAGATAGAAATATGCAGGATATTAAAATATGAAAAAAGATATGCACATGACATATATAACTTTGCAAGGCGAAAAAATTGTTAATTGTTTTTTGTTTTTGTTTTAAATCTTTCCTTTCAAATGATGTTCAATAGGTTTAAATAAGATATAAATCATCCATCCTTGCAGCAGTTAACCAGAACTCACATTGTCATCTTTAAAAATTACAAATGTATGTATACTATGCTGACTTTCAATCTTAATTAAATTACATCTTTCACTTCTTGTTCTCCCTCTCCCCCCCCCCCCCCCCCCCCCCCCCCAATGCGGCAACAATGGAAAATGGGAGGAGCAAGAGAATTTTTAAATTTTAATGACAACAGAAATTTAGATTAGCAGACTGATTTCCAATTCCACATGTTTCCCCAACAACCTTACAAAACTGTAACTATAGCACTAATTGGAGTTTCTACATGTACCTTTTATATTGCTCAGACATGAAGGAAAAAACTGGAACATTTTTATTAGTAAACTATTAGTTCTTACATTGAAAACCAAATATTGTATTTACATTTTACAATAACTTAAGCAAATAAGACAAAATAGTATATTATGAACTTGTATTAATTGATGTCTACTAATTAAACGGCCTGTGGTTCATGGGTATTCTTGTAAATATCCCAGATATCTACTGAGCTTATAAATGAATTTTACATTCATGTGGTATACATACAAATTTAACATGAAAAGACAGGTGAATATAACATTTAATTCGTGTGAAATAATTAGGTTTATTGTTTTGTGCTCCCCTGACAAGCTGTTAACAGTGGCTTTGACATTCCTTAACAAACATTAGGTAATTTTCCCATTTCAAGCGGCTTCAATGTGCTTACTACGTTTGAAATCTTCAAAAAGGGTTTATCAGTCAAGATTCAAGAAGCATGTGATTATACAAAGACTTTACCCACAACTGTCCATCACTATGCATCCTTATTTAAACCTGACAACCTTCCCAATAAGTGGGTATCTCTTATCTGCTAACCCAAGGTTAAAGCAGTGGGAACTTTCCAGTATGTAGGCATACATTATACATTTTTAATTTTGCTGTCAAAACATGAGGGAGATGTAAGTTTTATTTGATTTTTAAATCAACAAGTGTTCTGAAAGTATTGCTATGGCCATGCCAATACCCCTACCCACAAATTAAAAACCTACAACACTTTGCAATGACAAAAACTTTTATTTTATAGATATTTTCTAAGGACCATAATTTCATGGAAAATCATCAGACAGGAATAAAATTCAAACTTAATCTGAAACTCATGATTTTTTAATTCTTATACCGAATATCAGCTCAATATCTCCACGTGTTTATAAAAAAAAATCAGAAAAAATGTGTGGCGGACGGATTTGCAAACCTATAGTCCCCTTTAGCAATGCTGGTAGGGGGCTACTAGGCAACCATTAAGTTTATGTGGACATTAAGAATGCACTCTGCTTGTTCTATTAAAATACATATTATTTCATTATACAGCAGTAAATTTCTATAAGTCCTGGCTGAAATCAAAAGATAGACAGCCACACAGGTGTTAACACATGTTTGTTACTTGGAAATTTCAACATACTGAGTCTTACATTTATTATTTTTCTGTCAACAAGAAAATCCATTAATCTGTTTGACCTTACAGTTGCTAAATAGTGCACTCTTTAGCTACAAATGTGGCACCCCTTCCCCAGCAATTGTCTAATGATTTCTTAATTTCTTAGAAAATACATATATAAAAAAGGACTATTTCAGTTGAGGTATGATTAACCAGACATAGACGTGTTATTTCTTAAAATCCTTGCTTTTTATAACTGAAAATAAAATTGTTTAAAAAAATCACTGGATATTAATAATGCTCAAATATAAGGTATAACAGATTATACTTTAATTTAGTTACTGTGTAAACAAGACTTATGGGAAAGACTTCCATTTGAACCCCCACTAAAAATGCATTATTTCAAATGAAAATAAAAGAAGTTGGTGAACCCCACAGTGGACACAGTCATGCATTGCCAATTGGGCAAGTGTGAGCCATGTGAACTCCATGTATCTTGTGATAGTCTTATGCATTGCGTTATTTATTGGGGGTTCAATTGGAAGTCTTACTGATTTATGTCACAAAATCCTTGGTTTTTTTTCAACAAAGAAGATCCCCCCCCCAAAAAAAAAGGAAATTTGAATATTTACCCCCTGTTAGAGCTTACAAGAGCAGGCCTACAATAGCAACATTTTTGCATTCAGCCTACAAACAAATGTGCAAATCTCTTTTTGTTTAATTAACTTGTATAGAATAAACATGAAATTATGACACAGTGAAAGGTCAGATGGACGAGCCCTTTGCTATATCCAGCCTCACTGCTATGCTAAAAGATAATGTAAGAGTATAAATTAATTCTTAAAATAATATTTACATAAAGTTTTTACCCAGTCATTAACTTAAATAAATTTGTGGCGTTATTTAAACAAAAATTGTAATAATTTTAATTTTTTTCATTATATTTGAGATTTTCACAAAAAACTGTTACCATGGAAACACATATTTTTTTATGTTTTACGCATGAGTAGAAAGGATTTGTTTCAACCTATTATCCTTGTTATTTTTATAAATGTAGCATTTACCATTACAGTTTTCCAGCATTTACAAGATATCTTTATTTTTTAATTAATTTTTGCTAAAAATCCTATGCAAATCAAACATTAAATTATTGTTTGTCTATGGAGGAAAGGGTTAAGCTAGTTTATCCCATTATTCAATGTTTATGGCTTAAACATTCACTTTATTTATTTAAAATCCAAGCAATAATATCATCTATAACATACAGAGAAACAAGTAAACAGTAAACAGTCGGATTTAATAAAAACCTACAATAACTTAAAAGCTTTAACATAAGTTAAAATTTTTAACTGCATTATTAACAAATAGAAAGATAAATGTCGTGTGGCAAAAATTACCAACTAAATGTAACTAACAAAATGTCTAACCTCCCTGTTTTCCAATCAACAATGTTTATATTTTAAAATTTTTCTATTTTTTAAAACCCCACCATCCGATTAGATGCATTCATGTTTTTTCTTCTGTATAATATCTTGTGTAAAATAAACAAAGAATTGGTTTATAGGCACCAGTAAATATGTTCCTGTGCAGCAGACAAAAAGTGTCTACCAAAGTGTAATTAATCAACCTTATCCAAGGGAGATAAATGCTACTTTATTAGACAGCCATAATATATTAATTAAACATATTTTGCAGGTATAGATGATGATAACCAGTCTGTTACAGCATTAGCATGCAAAAGTTTGAATTTGTCACAAGCATTACATGAAAAATGTCTACATTTAGATGTATCAGTGTCTACCAGTGATGAAGAAGAAGCTGTAAGACTGTCTAAGGTATCTTCCCTTAAAAAAGTACAAATAAAGAAATACATTTATAATTTTATACAAATAAAATGTATGTAACTTAATTTAATAAAAATTCACACACACACACAAAATAGTCAAAACTTTTTATTTGCTTTAAATGTGAATAGTATAAAAAACATGAAGAGGACCAGAATTATATTTGTTGCCTTTATTATTATTTCAGATGCCAGCATTTCCTGTAGCCGTAAAAGAGTCAAGTTGTAAGTTAAAAAAAAAGTTAAATTGCACCACATATATGAAGACAATATGACAGTATTCGATGCAAAGACATTACATGTATATTTATATGTTCATAGCAAAAATATTCATTTATTTAGAAATCCGAATATTTTTCTAAATTCAGATTTTCTAGTTGTTTCCAATGCTGTACGTTTTTAATTTCTTTTTACTTAAATCATGTGATTTCATCTCAGAATGATGCACAATTACTTCCAGTTTGTTGTCAGTGTCAATAATCTTTGATCATGTACAGATTTATTTATTATATAAGCAATAATGAGTAAACACAATGTGTTGGTCCGGAGTGCAAATCGGACTCGACACCTCATTTTTGTAAGTATTCATTTAGTTATGGCAGCTTTTTCATATGAAAGTTGATTTTCACAGTGTTTTTATTGAATACCGGAAGTAGCCTTGCATCAGTCTCTGATCATGTAAATGCAAATTCATATGACCTTTTAGTCAAGGACAAGATCTTGAAAATAAAGGATTTATTTTTACTTCCATTTAACACAGTTAAAGTTTTTATTAAAACATCATAGAAGATTTAGATTGTTTAGCTCAAAAAGAATGGTGAAGGAATCCACAGCATCACAATATCATTGCTTCATTTTCATTCTTTGTCTTGCTTGAATCCAAATGCATGCCTTTAATGTGTTGTGCTAATTATTAACCCCAACACCTTTTTAGTTTCATTGTTAATTTCACATTCATTGTTTTGTGACCACACAGATTATCAGGAGACACACCCATTTGCACCACAGAAAATCCCACCACATGAACAGCTGATGGAAGAAGGTAATTCTCTGCATGTCTGGATTTGCATGTTGTGTTTATTTTTTTACACAAAGAAGTTATATATTGTTGGGGAAAGAGAATCCTAATTTGCCTTGGAAAGTGTTATTAGTTTATTATTTTTTAATATTTGATTCCTGCTTTGTTGCCAATATAACATATAATGTAATACAGTTGGCTTTTAAATATAGAAGAAACTTTTACTACTTGCTTACGAATTGGATAAAAATATCGTCACTTTCTGGTATAATAGAGATCTATTGTTATATATATATAGCAGCCTGTTCGGTAAAACATGATATACAAAAATATCAATGTATTTGGATCAACTATATTGTTCCAAGGCAATAGGCATTATTTGAAATAAAAACATTTATAAATGCAGTTAGTGCATTAAACAGCTTTTAGACTTAAAACAAGTTTTGTTAATTTACGGGCTTTTTATTGCTTTATAATTGCTCCTGTTTGCAATAAAAGAATTGTCACAACAAATTATGGTTGAATTAAAATACTGAATAGGCATATGGTATAGCTGGATTAACTTAGGTGTTTTAACTTTCAGTGCAAAGAGAAAAGATTGCACAAGAAATGGTGGATGCTGAGAAAAGTTACTGTTCACAGCTATGGACTATAATAGATACTTACATGAACACTTTACGACAGGAAGAATTGATGAGTACTAGGGAACTAAATGAAATGTTTCCAGCTGTTATTCCTCACATTTATGAACAACATTGTATCATGCTGAGAAAAATGGAGGAACGTTTGTTAAAATGGAGATACAGTGGAATTCTGGGAGATTTGTATGTCAGGCTGACCGATCCACAAAATGTAAGGACAAATTAACAGCCTTCTGTGCTGAAATAAAAAGGTTTCATGCTTATATCTTTTATTGTATGTTTAAAGTTAATCAGATGTATATTTACAAAATGCATGCAAAAGAAGTTTTAGTTGTTTTGATAACAGAGAACACAAACCCAATGCATACAAATTTAGCTTACATCATACTTTGGCACTGACTTTTATCAATTTGTGATATAACCACTACATTTTTATTACTTTTATGTATTACAGATAGATGGTTTGGTCCTTTACAAAGATTACATCACAGAATTTCCGTCAGTCATTAATTGTATGAACCTGTGGTTTGCTCAGTCCACCAGATTCAGGGATATAATGCGAGTAGGTCCATTCTCTTTGCTTGAATTTACCAATATTAGGACAGTTAAGAGATTTATGAAAAAAACTGTTCCTCCACTTCTAACCCAATCTTAATACGCTGTTAGTAATTTTATGATAATTATATAGTTGCAAGTACCATAGTTTGCTTATTATAAGTTGCTCCTTTTTAGCTCACCTGACCCAAAGGGTCATGTGAGCTATTGCCATCACTTGGCGTCCGTCGTCGTCCGTCGTCGTCGTCGTCGTCGTCGTCGTCGTCGTTAACTTTTCTTCAAAAATCTTCTCCTCCAAAACCACTGAAGGGATTGCTTTGAAACTTTGCATACATCATCAGTAAAATGCCCTCTACCAAGTTTGCCCAAATCATGGCCTCAGACCAACCAACATGGCCGCCATGGCTAAAAATAGAACAGAGGGGTCAAAATACAGTTTTTTGCTTATAGTTCAAAAAGTATAACAGATACAGGAAAACCGAAGAGACCTTCCTTCTTCAGCATCTAAAGCTCTACAAAACATTCCATTGGGTCAAAGTTGTATGATGACTCCTTGTAGGAGTTATTGCCCTTTAATTGTCAAAATTGATGATTTTTGCCATTTTTGCCTCAAAATCTTGAAAATTATTAGAACTAGAGAAAAAGTTAGCATTGTTTAATTGTTCTGCTCTATGAGGGCTACAAAAATGACTTAAGGGTCAAGATTGTCTGATTAACCGTTTAAGAGTTATTCCCCTTGAACTGTTTTTTTTAATCGGTTTTAATTGATTTTTTAAAATCTTCTCCTCTGAAACAACTGAAAGTACTGCTTTGAAACTTTGTACACATCATCTGTCAAATGTCCTCAACCAAGTTTGCACCTACCATGGCTGCAGATTAACCAACATGGCCACCATGGCTGAAAATAGGATGGGGGGGGGGCGGTAAAATACAGTTTTTGGCTTATATTTAAATAAGTGTAACAGATACAGGAAAACCGAAGAGACATGCCTTCATCTGCATCAAAAGCTCTACGAAACACTCCATTGGGTTGAAGTTGTATGATGACTCCTTATAGGAGTTATTGCCCTTTAATTGTCGAAATTGATTATTTTTGACATTTTTGCCTCAAAATCTTGAAAATTATTAGAACTAGAGAAAAAGTTAGCATTGCTTAATTGTTCTGCTCTATGAGGGCTACAAAAATGACTTAAGGGTCAAGATTGTCTGATTAACCGTTTAAGAGTTATTCCCCTTGAACTGTTTTTTTTAATCGGTTTTAATTGATTTTTTAAAATCTTCTCCTCTGAAACAACTGAAAGTACTGCTTTGAAACTTTGTACACATCATCTGTCAAATGTCCTCAACCAAGTTTGCACCTACCATGGCTGCAGATTAACCAACATGGCCACCATGGCTAAAAATAGGATGGTGGGGGGGGGGGGGCGGCGGTAAAATACAGTTTTTGGCTTATATTTAAAAAAGTGTAACAGATACAGGAAAACCGAAGAGACATGCCTTCATCTGCATCAAAAGCTCTACGAAACACTCCATTGGGTTGAAGTTGTATGATGACTCCTTATAGGAGTTATTGCCCTTTAATTGTCGAAATTGATTATTTTTGACATTTTTGCCTCAAAATCTTGAAAATTATTAGAACTAGAGAAAAAGTTAGCATTGCTTAATTGTTCTGCTCTATGAGGGCTACAAAAATGACTTAAGGGTCAAGATTGTCTGATGAACCGTTTAGGAATTATTCTCCTTGAACATTTTTTTAATCAATTTTACTTGATTTTAAAAAAATCTTCTCCTCTTAAACCAATGAAAGGACTGCTTTGAAACATTGCACACATCATCTTTAGGATGTCCTCTACCAAAATTGTGCAAATCATGACACCTGACTACCTACATAGCTACATTGGATTAAAATAGAAAAAATGAAAAAAAGGGTGGGTGGGGGGGTAGTCGAGAGAGTTTTCGATTGATAGTTAAAAAAGTATAACAGGTACAGCAAATTTGAAGTGAACCTCCCTTCTCCCTCTAAGCATCAAAAGCTCCTCCTTATAGGAGTTATTTCCCTTAAAAGGTCAAAATTAATGATTTTTGCAGAAGTGTTGGGCAATTCCTAATAGCAAAGAAAAGCTGGATAAAAAAGGGTTGTTTGGTTTCAGGTTCAGGTGAGCGACACAGGCTCCTGGGAGCCTCTAGTTTAGCTCACCTGACCCGAAGGGTCATGTGAGCTATTGCCATCACTTGGCGTCTGTCGTCGTCCATCGTCGTCGTCGTCGTCGTCGTTTAACTTTTCTTCAAAAGTCTTCTCCTCCAAAACCACTGAAGGGATTGCTTTGAAACTTTGCACACATCATCAGTAAAATGTCCTCTACTAAGTTTGCCCAAATCATGGCCTCAGACCAACCAACATGGTCGCCATGGCTAAAAATAGATTGATTGATTGATTGATTGATTAATGGTGTTTAACGCCCGAGCAGCAATATTTCAGCTATATTCAGGCGATGAACATGAAATGGATGACACAATGAACATGAAATGATGATGAATGAAAATGGGATGGGACACAAGGAAAAACAGGGGTAACGGATTTTAGATTGCCACTGGCAAATGGGAGGATGGATAGGGTCGGGCAATTTAGCCTCCTGTAGCGGGATCGAAATCCCTACTCATAGCGAATACTACAGCAGCGTTCTTTAACGTGCGAGGAACGTGGCATTTTTCCCCAACTAAAAATAGAACAGGGGGGTCAAAATACAGTTTTTTGCTTATAGTTCAAAAAGTATAACAGATACAGGAAAACCGAACAGACCTTCCTTCTTCAGCATCTAAAGCTCTACAAAACACACCATTGGGTCAAAGTTGTATGATGACTCCTTGTAGGAGTTATTGCCCTTTAATTATCCAAATTGATTATTTTTGACATTTTTGCATCAAAATCTTAAAAAATTATTAGAACAAGAGAAAAAGTTAGCATTGCTTAATTGTTCTGCTCTATGAGGGCTACAAAAATGGTCAAGATTGTCTGATGAACTGTTTAGGAATTATTCTCCTTGAACATTTTTTTTATCAATTTTACTTGATTTTAAAAAATCTTCTCCTCTTTAACCAATGAAAGGACTGCTTTGAAACATTGCACACAATCATCTTTAGGACGTCTTCTTCCAAAATTTTGCAAATTATGACACCTGACTACCTACATAGCTACATTGGCTTAAAATAGAAAAAATGAAAAAAAGGGGGGGGGGGGGGTGGGAGTCGAGAGAGTTTTTGACTGATAGTTAAAAAAGTATAACAGGTACAGCAAATTTGAAGTGAACCTCCCTTCTCACTCTAAGCATCAAAAGCTCCTCCTTATAGGAGTTATTTCCCTTAAAAGGTCAAAATTAATGATTTTTGCATTAGTGTTGGGCAATTCCTTATAGCAACGAAAAGCTGGATAAAAAGGGTTGTTTGGTTTCAGGTTCAGGTGAGCGATACAGGCTCCTGGGAGCCTCTAGTTTACCAAGGCAGGCATTTGTGGCTGAGAGTATAATGTAGCTAATTCTCTACTATTGTGCCTGTCAATACTAAGGTTGAGGGTTCAAGTCTTACTGTGGATATTGTGTGTTTAACTCCAACCCTAATTGACAAGCAATTACAGTTTTCTTGCTTAAAAATCTTCTCCCTTTAAACCAATGAAATGACATCTTTGAGAAGTCCTCTACCAAAATTGTGCAAATTATTAAAGCTTTAATATCACCAACATGGCTATTGGCTTAAAATTGTACGGGTGTAGGGGAGTCTGGGGCTCAAGATAGTTTTTGGCTTATAGTTCAAAAAGTATAACAGATTAAGGAAATCTAAAGTAAGCCTTCTTCCTTAGCATCAAAAACTCTACAAGATTCTCAAATGAGGTGAAGATGTGTGATGATGCTTTGGATGAGTTATTTCCCCCAATTTGTCAAAATTGTCGATTTTTGTAATATTTTCTAAATATCTTGAAAACTGAAAGAGCTCAAGTAAGTCTTTTCCATTCAAAATTATTCAGCTCTTTAAGATCTGCAAAAATGATCACTGGTGCATATGTGTTGTATAACTCTTTAAAGGAGTTAATCCCCTTAAAACATCCAAGTTCATGCTTTTTGAAGAAGTGTCGGACCATTCCTTATAGGAAGAAAATCTAGATAAAAAAGGAAGAATTGTCAGGTTCAGGTAAGCCATACAGGCTCCTGGGAGCCTCTAGTTCCTCAATATCTTGAAAACTGTAAGAGCTAGAGAAAGTATTTTCCATTCAAAATTATTCAGCCCTTCAAGATCTGCAAAAATGATCACTGGTGCATATGTGTTGTACAACTCTTTATATTCCCCTTAAAACCTCAACATAAATGCTTTTTATAGAATTGTTGGACAATTCCTTATAGGAAAGAAAAGCTAAATAAAAAAGGAAGAATTGTCAGGTTCATGTGAGAGATATTTTCCTTATATCTTTGTTAACTTGTATCTTCCTTACTGGGGGCCTTGGTGGACGAGTGGTTAAGGTAGTTCGTCTACTATTGATCACGTGGTCTGTCAACACTGACATTGCAGGTTCGAGTGTCACTGCAGGCAGGGTGTACTCCACTCCAATCTTAATTGACAATGGTTGCCAGTTTTCCTACCGCAGGTGGGGGTTCTCTCCGGGTACTCTGGCTTCCTCCCCCAACAAAATGGGAAGCCATGATATAGCTGAAAAATTGATGAAAGTGGCGTTAAACAATATTCAAACAAACAAAAATCTTTCCTTACTTTTCAACCGCAATTGCATGCATTAATGTTCTTGTTTTATTTTATTCAAAGATGGTTGAAGATTATATGCATAGTTCTGGCAAAGATTAGATAAATGTGTAGAAATTAAATTTTAATATTAATATGTATTTAATGATTTATACTTTTAAAAAATGTTTTCCAGAGTTCAAGTTTAGCCTCATCATCGATAGTGCCCTTGTTACTAGCACCTTTACAACAGATTCCTAAATACTCGCTACTTATAAAGGTATGTTTTGTAACAATTATAGAAATATACAATAAAAGTACAGTTGAATCTTAAATATTCTTTTAAAAAATTATACAAAAATGACATTATTTTTCATAAAGATTCTTTTATATTAGCTAAGATATGTTGTAAGAAATGTTTTATAAATTAAAGGGAAAACTATTATATCTGAAGAAAATTATGTGTTTTACTCTCACAAGTTTAACTGGCATACCTGATGGTAAAACCCACAATTTACATCAGCAACCCTTCAAATAAAATATAGCTATCCTTATTGTAATGAAATACAAGGGAAAAAAGTTATTTGAATTTTGATGCATTTCTTATGTAAATCAAATTAAACATTTCTTGAACTATCATTACTGTCAAGACATTTACTCATGATCAGCATATGGTTGTAACCATGGATAATAGTGAGCATTGCCCACAGTTTTTCTAGTTTAATTTTCTATCATTGTCTATTTACATGTTGGATTTCATAAATTAATATAGAGCGAATTAGTGGTTTCTACAATGTCTAATTTACCACAAGCTGATCGTGAATTGTATGTAGAAAATAAAATGGCATTAGAATGTATCGGCAGTTTAATTGTTTAATCCTTGATCCCAAATCATGGCATCGATAACTTTTATTAAGAAAGTACTTTTTAGCTCACCTGACCAAAAGGGTCAGTATGAGCTATTCTCATCACTTTGCATCCGTCGTTGTCGGCAGTAAACTTTTCACATTTCAATCTTCTTCTCCAAAACCCCTTGGCCAATTGAAACCAAATTTGGCAGGAATGTTTATTGGGTGGTTCTTTATGAAGTTAGAGTTTTTGGTGCTGATCAAATATTAAACATGGCTGCCGGAGCCATTAATGCATTCTGATTGGCTGAATTTCAAAAATCTTCTTTTCATAAACTACTTGTCAGATTGATTTGAAATATTGCATTAATGTACCTTAGATGGTCCTCTACAAAGTTTGAGTTCTTTGTGGTGATCCAAAATCCAAGATGCCTCCACCATGGAACACAGCTTAACATAGGACCCTATGGGAAAACTATACAGCTTCTTCTCTTAAACTGTTCCTCATGAAAATTCAACATGGCTGCCAGAACTGCAAATGCATTTTGATTGGCTGAAATTTTAAAGTTTGTTTTCTCATGAACTGCTTTGCAGAAGAATATGTGATATTGTATGGTCCTCTACCAATTTGAGTTTTTTTATTTGATCCAAAATACAAGATTTCTGCCACCATGGAACATCACTTAACATACTAACTTATGAAAAAACATAAAAACTGCTTCTTATCAGAAACTGTCCTACAAATGGCTGCTGATTGGAAATTCAAAAAGCTTTTTTGTAAGTCAGGTGAGCGATACAAGCTCTTCAGAGCATCTAGTTATACACATTGGAATCGCCAAGGGTTACAGACACAAAAATCAAACTCATACTAATGAAAAAAATATGTAAACCAGTTGACCACATAATAAAAATTGTAAACTTCATTGAAATATCAAGAATATTGGATTTTTTTACAGAATATGTTAAAATTTACCAGTTCAGATCATCCAGACAGATATTATTTAGAATCTTCATTGTCAAGGTTAAAGAACTTTCTCAACACAATGAATGATGACCTTGAAAGTGCCATGCAATTCCTAAACATTGGTAAACCCCCCATCTCCAGGTGAGTTCAATCTTTGTAATTAAGTTCATATGTCATTTTTTATAAATCACTTGTGTAGCATTTTGTGAGCTTCCTCACGAAGATATTTTTTAATAAAAATAAATTTCTATAATATAAATAATAATACATGTAGTTTCAACAAGAACTGTATCAATATTTCTAAAATTATATCATATCATATATATCATATATTATATCAGTTTAGGTCAAGGGACATCCTTAACCCAGTAAGGTTTAAGTCCAGTGAGAGAAGTTTAGGTATTGCTAAAATTATATCATGTATGAATTATATCAGCTTAGGTCCAGGGACAGCATTAACTTCTTAAGGTTACAGCCCAAGGAGAGTACTTGTGAAGTTTAGTTATTTATAAAATTATATCATATCTGCATAATATCAGCTTAGGTCCAGGGACATCATTAGTTCCTTAAGGCTACAGCCCAAGGAGAGTAGTTGTGAAGTTTAGTTATTGGTAAAATTATATCATATCTGCATAATATCAGCTTAGGTCCAGGGACAGCATTAACTCCTTAAGGCTACAGTCCAAGGAGAGTAGTTGTGAAGTTTAGTTATTGGTAAAATTATATCATATCTGCATAATATCAGTTTAGGTCCATGGACAGCATTAGTTCCTTAAGGCTACAGTGCAAGGAGAGAAGTTGTGAAGTTTAGTTATTGGTAAAATTATATCATATCTGCATAATATCGACTTCGGTCGAGGGACAGTCTTTACTCCTTAAGGCTACAGTCCAGTGGAAGTAGTTATGAAGTTTAGATATTTCTAAATTATATCATATCTGCATTATATATATGTTTAGGTCAAGGGACAGCGGTAACTCTGTAAGGTCACAGTCCAGTGGTAGTAGTTGTGAAGCTAACCGTGTTTCCAGTGCCAGAGACAGTGGGATACATTCCAATGGTGAAGATATGGGTAGACACACTGCATCTCCTGCCACTACAAGAAGGTACAACTAATGT
The DNA here is from genome assembly GCA_944474755.1 of Limnoperna fortunei. NCBI lineage: Eukaryota > Metazoa > Mollusca > Bivalvia > Mytilida > Modiolidae > Limnoperna > Limnoperna fortunei. The sequence goes on from OX104113.1 coordinate 40,612,000, forward strand.
TGTGTTTTAAAACAAAAGGGTTGATACATAATATAATTATGAGTGTTTTCTGGAGTCAAGTTTAACTGCTGGACTAGTTCTGTAAATTATTTTAATCAATACACTTGAAAAATCACAGATATTCAACTTTTGTGATATGGTTCTTTATTGTCTTCGCTCTGCACCCAGAGCATTGAAGAATGGGCCCACAGCTTTCTCAACTTGTAGTGAGAGTCTGCTTACAGAAGAACTGTCATAATAATATAATAATGTGATTGCTATATTTAAGAATTATTTATTATTTTGAAGTTGATGTCCTGAATATAGATAAAGTATTGCTTGCTAGACATCAAACAACAACCAATCAATCTTTATTGTCTTTTAATACACCATAATTTAATTATCTTTAATTCATTTAAGAGCTTATTTAAAGGAAATAATCACATTTATATAAAACAGTTCATTGAATAAGATAAGTTTAAATTTGCACAAGTTTATTAAAAATATATATTTAATGCCTTCTCTTTTCTATTATGTCTGAATTTAAAATACATAATATGTAATATTTAATATTAACATACATTATATTTGTACAGATATGTTTTACAAGTGTTAAGAGATAGAAGAGAAAGGGAACAGACCAATGAACATTTTCATGATCGACCTCCAATAGGACCCATGAAACCAAATGTTTTGGCTTTTGGAAGCCATCCTGACCTCACTGTTCCAGAGTATCATGATTATTTTGGGAATGTTAAACACATGTCATCATACATGCCTTATCAAAATGGACAAAAAATGTATTCTAGTTTAACTAAAATACCAACAAAATCTCTAGACAAGAGTCCTGAAAAACCGGTGCGAAAAATAAAAATAAGAAAACGGCCTGATAGTCAAAACAGTCTGCAAATACCAAATTCAAACTATTTAAGACCACTGACTCCTCATTTACCTGTAGGTGGTTTGTCAAGTCATGACAGTTTTGATGATCAAGCTGTTCCTAGAAAAAAGCATACAAGCCGAAGACACATGAGACCTGCTTCCTCCATTGATTTTTCACATTCAGATATTGAAAGAAAAGAACTGTTTTCAAACAGCTTTACAAAACCTGAAAGTTTTAATCAGGAGGATTCCTGCCAGAGAAGTCGAGGTGAGTTTCCACCCGACAATCAAGAAAGGCACTTGACACATCAAGAAAGATTATTCCGTCAAAGTCAGCTGAATTCTCCAAGAGGTCATCCTGGAGAAGGAAGGGCAAGAAATGATTTACATATGTCACTTCAAAAACTACTTGCTGAAAGGCAGCGAGCAGATTTAGATAAAAAAAGACAAGACAATTATGAGGATGATCATCCATATGTTAATGATCCTCCATTTAGACCTCTTGCCTCAAGTGCCATGGAAGAAAATAGAATTGAATCGCCAAAACCTCCATCAAAAGGTCTAGAACAAATAGAGGATTATGGGATATTTGGGGATGAAGATGAAGAAGATGAAGATGATTATGAATACGATGATGATTATCGTGACAGAAAACCAGTTTCAGATGCTAAGAATACATTAAAATCACAAGGAAAAGAGTCATTTTCTCCAGAACCTGTTTCAAGTGAACGCGAACCCAGTATTTCTGAATCGCGGTCTAAAGCATATCAGGTCGACTCTGATCAAGAAGAACTGTCTCATACAGAAAGTCTATCACATGATCAATATATGAACGGAAGTTCTACACTTGATCAGACGGTAAGTGAAACTTCATCACATGATCATAGTATACATGGAAGAAATGAAGAAAGTGAAAAATCAAATAATGAAGAGAAAAGTGTGAAGAATGATAGAAAAATGAGGCCTGAAAATTTAGTTCCATTGAAACCTGAAAGGAGGAAAACAGTGGCAAGTGGAATTGCAGAAGAATTCAAATGTGAGGAGGTGGAGAATGATTATGAAAGAAGACATTCTTTTGTTCAAGGACAGAAACCACAACAAGATTCAAAACAGCTGGAAAAGCAGACAGAAAGTTCTGAACAGAAAACATTGCCATTAAGTGTGTTTTCAGGGGATCCTCAAAAGAAAACTAAGCCATTATCACTGAAAGCCAGACAAATGGATGGCATCAACATTTCACCACCTAAAGAGGCCATGTTTTCTGTTACTCAGTTGCGAAACCTAGAAGGAACGTCCAGAAAATTGCCTCAAGTTAATGGACGATTAAGTGTTCCAGTTTTTGATTCCTCGTACAAGTCTAGAATTCCCACACCTCCACAAAGTCCAACAGACAATAAACCGACAAAGGCTGGTAGTATTAAGGACACAAAAATTCCAGTTTACTCTCCCTTGAAAAAGAAGGGAGATAATTCCACAGAAAATTTATCCCGATCTTCAGAGGATGTTTCTAAATTGAAAAAGAAAACTCACTTCAAAGATTCAATCAAGAACTTTTTTGGAAGAAAAAGGTATGATAAATATTGGAATATTTTGTTTTAAAAAGCATGGGGTAACTGGTTATGCTTTCACTGTAGGTTTTTGTCTTATCATCCTTTTTTGTCAAAAACTCTGCTTCATTAATGGCATGCTTGAACATTTTGTTCTGTTTTTTTTAAAAAGGAATTCAACTTTAAAGACTTGTAATTATATAAAGAAACTGAAATGAATATGGACATGCATACACATAAAGGTTCTTCATGCAAATTGCACTGATTTACATGTAGGCAAGCAAAATAATATGACATTGTTTGATGATATTGTACGTTGTAGCTTAAGAGGTAAAGAGTTCGTTTATATTGAATTGATGTTTAGGAAATACTGAAAATTATTGCATATCCTACAATAAATAAATACATGTATATAACTAAAAATTGGACTAACTAATAAATCCCCGAAATCGAGTTATTATTTACATTTTGTGCACATATAGAAGTTTTATAAAAATATTAAATTTGTATCTTGTTTTCTAAATGTATAAAAAGTTTAATAAGAAAAACATTTAGACAGGAAATTCCTTAGTGTACTTTGAAATATTTTATTTTAGGTCATCAATTTCTAAAGATATGGATATATAGGTACAGCATGATTCTCTTCTTGGGTCAGGATTTGTCTAAATTTCCTATTTAATTCAGACCCACTTCACTACTAACACATTTTGTTTAAAAATTAGACTTTCTATCATTTTAATTTAAAAATGGCTGACATTTTTATTTTGTTTTAAAGACCGGGAGTTGGAGATGAATCTGGAAATTTTGAGTTTGTATGTATTACTGTGTATCTAAAGAGCTTAGATCCTTAGCTTGGTATAAATAGTTTTCTTCTGTTGTAGAATCCTTCTAGTTTTTTCCATAGCTTTTTTTATTTGAATTTAAATAATTATCTTTTACAATTTATATTGAAACATATTTAACTGTGTTTTATATAGCAGCATAATCAGAACAAGTCTGAACCTGAACAGGAAAAACAAAATACTTTTAAATATTCTTACCTGTTGTCTGCATATGTAGATAGTTGGAGAAAAGGATGAATGTGTTTAAGGTGTTTATTACAATGACCTGTTTGTGATGGATGCCTATGTACCTGGATAGAATTGCAGAGGTTGTAAACATTTAAGATTGTGAGATGACCTTTTTTTGCAGTATAAATCCACAAGAGTGGTTATAGACATACTGTAGATAGTTTCCTACTGTTATATTTAACAAGTTGATGCACATAATTTTTATGGGAACTAAATATATAATTTGTTTTGTTTAAAAGCAAAATGATTAATGAAAAAATCTAACTGCCAGTTACCAATCAGTTCCATCTATAGCAAATACATGCTTTATTGCTGGATGCTGGCATTTGTTGTGAAACAGCAGATGTGTGCATGATATACAGTGTACCCTCGGTATATCGCCCCCCGTCAAACCGCCAACCTCGAATATCACCACGATTTTCTATGGTCCCGTTTTTAACTATTAAAATTCCCCCGTTGTAATGCCACCCTCGCATATCGCCATCCGCCAAAAGTTTTTTTTTTGCAAAAGTCCTTTATTCAATAAAATTTCCCCCGTTTCTACTGCCAAACACATACATTACTCATTTTGAATTATTGGTGTGTAAACATTGTCACGCTTTCTAATCTCAATCCCCCGATTAGAAAATCAATAAATCAATTAACATAATTGTTGTGTAAACAGCTGATAAGTGGTCATTTGATGAACTAATTTGAAGATAATCGTGCTAATTGAATTCGGTAACAACCATTCTGTAGTAAGAATCCAGCGATTTACATACACGACTTTACCAAGACGCAACACACCATTTTCGGTGCTCTCAGTGCTTTTCATGTAATAAACATAATTGAACAGAGACACGAATGTCAATAAACCCATAACGAACAGCTGGTTATTAAAAACGGCAATAATTATCATCATGTATTAATAATGATCGATCTTAATCACGAAACGGATAAAAACATATATGCAACTTCGTTTGGACATCAAAGTGCCGGGAGTGATTCACTCCCGCTCTTCTAAATTACGAGTAATGGAAGTAAATTAGTACCTTCGCCAAAAATAGCGAGGTTACGATTATTCGTTCTATAGGCCGTCAGGAAGCTCTTCTTAAAATGCAAAATTACTCCACATGTGACATATTTAATGTAGACAAAACTGGGCTTTATACATATTCAACTTTACTGATACACAAGTCTGGAATAGTCCTCCCTCTTTATACCGCCACCCTCTTATAATGCCAAAAAATGCCAAGTCCAAAAGGTGGCATTATAACGAGGGAGCACTGTATTATATGTTATCAAAATGTATAGATTTGTATGAATTTTGTTAAATTTTTTTTTCTAAATATAGCATTCACTGCATGTCTTTTCTTTGCACATTCCTTTATCTTCACTGTTCTTTCTTTCATTTGCACTATTTTAATTGGATGTATATTTTATTTGCCCTTTATAATTATAGTAAATGTTGAAAATTGCTATATGTTTGCTATGTAGCAAAAAAATGTTTAATTTACTATTCAGAGAAATATAATGCATAATTACAGATTAATCAGAAACTAGACAGGGTGGCCATTACAATCAAATGCTTTGCACTAGTAATTAGAATTTCCTGATTACAATAATACAAAAAGTGTTATACTTCACTGAATAAAAACAAATATAGAACTCCAGGCATCCATGTTACATTGTTATAGATTAACCTATATCCACAATAAATAACAAGATTACAATACTCTCCAAGAATTAATCAACACTACCCTGAATTTTGTGTAGGAAAACACTTGTACTTGTTTTTCAAACAAAATGGAGCAATTCTGTCAGTCTTTACTATTTTTTATAGTGCATTTTGTGTGATACTAGTATATGTAGCGTTTTATTGTTGTTTTCCATGCTTCAACTAATTATGCAACAAGTATAGGGGAAATTACTTCTGTAAAATTTGTGTTGGGGGTTGTTGGGAGAATAGAGCTAGTTAAATTGACATGTATCATTATCTGATTGCAGGAAGACAGGCAAATACAAGTTTAAAGATCTTTCGGCTTCAACAAATGATCTTTGGTTGGGAGGTTTTGACAGTGTTATAGACATTGATATTACTGATGTTGCTAATGATGAGTTCCATGAACAATTCTTATCGACATTTCCTCGTACATCAACAAGCAGGAATCCTCCTCCTTACAATTACTTTGTTGAAGAGCCTTGCAGTGCTGTGTAAAGACCTAGTAATTTTGACGATAAAGCAGAATTGTTTAACATTTACAAGCATTTATAAGATATTCTTTGGGGTCAGTCATCATATGCCTGTAAAGGTCCTTCCATTGTTTGCAAATTTATAATTGCTAACATTTTCACTGTTAATAATTCTATATATTGATTTGAAAACTAAAAATTTTTTATCATAAATAACTGATGTCACTTTATTCGATGCCTTGTTTATTTTACCAGTGACTCGGAAGGTCCTTTACTAACTCACAGGCTATATATAGGCTGCAAAGCAACCCAACTTCTTTCAACTATGATTGAGTCTATCTTTGCCATTTACCCAGTAAAAAATTAAAAATATAAGTTTAGGATTTTGTTGTAACATGTAATTTCCTCTCCTCTGGTATTTCAAATACCATACTGATAGCAGGAGTAGGTAACCGCTGTATGAGGTTTCCATATTGCCCATTCATGGTTAAGATCTGTGGTCCTTTAACTTTACTCTTGTACAGTAGTCTACATGTACATGTTTCTGTATGACTCATTGAGCAATACATGTATTTTTCTACAAAACATTATTTTATAACATCATAAATAGTTCAAAACATTGAATTGATTTGAATACATGCAAAAAAATAATATTGTAATTGCACAGATGTGTATAAGACTAAGTAATAATGAATGTTTGTTATTCTCTATTTTGCATTTGTTATTCTGTCTACATGATAATCTTCTTAAAGCATTTAATTAGTTTTGTTATATTTCAACATGAACAACATTTCTGCATTTCACTGAGCATTTAACCTTCTATTTGTATTATACAGATATGTTATGTAATTATATAAGTATATAGTGCAATATTGACATCAGGACCAGTATTCGTAAATTTCATCCGTCCATTTTGTAGGAATCTCCATAATTTGTATAGTTTTATTGCATTTATTAAGATTTTTAGTTTGTCTGGTTGTACTGTAAATGAATGCTGGTCATATATTGTTTGTTGCAAAAAAAAAAATGAAATTGATATTTGTTATTTTTATCCCTAATCATTGCAACAAAATGGGGAACAAGTTGTTTTTTTTTGACCAAATATTAATTTTTAATATGTACTTGTGCTTATTACATTTATCATGTCTCATTCTTAGATGTTTTTCAATCTTTTTTTATGCCCACAGTAACTTTATTCTATAGTATATGTAAGTTGTTTATGCAAATATGCAATTTAACAAGTTGACATTATATTTTGCTAATAAATTGAAGTGCCTTCATCATCTCTAAAATCAGACAGTAATCTCAATCAGTAAACCATTCATTGGTCTATACTTACAAATTAATTTTTTTTCTAAATTGTGATGATAAATGGCTTTATAACAAGTTAAACTTTTGTATTTACCCACAGTAGACCGATCAACACTACAAATGATATTTTTGTCTTGCCTCATCTTCATGTGCCAAAGGGAACCAGACTACTGCTTGTAGAAATATTTTTACTTTTGATTTGTTGTGTTTTATTGTAATAGTTTAACCAAATACAACAAAAAATGATTCATTTTTAAGATAAGTAAGAAAAGGAAAAATACAGTTGATAAATATGTGGGTTTCAACAAATTTGGCAGGTGCTTTTTCGTGAATACATTACTTTTTTCATTTCAGTTTTGTCATGGCATCTCTGTCATAACTACAGTGATTCCCTTCATAAGTGCCTACAAATTTTGGATACATATTTATATGTATTATTATTAAGGTTGTCTTGTATTTGACTTTTTCATTTTTAGAAAAAAGTTAAGAATTGTCTGTGTTTATCAAGATTTTTCTTCATTTGAACTAGATGTGCTTTTAAGTTAAATTTACAATTGAATATTTATTGCATTTTGACCAATTTACTGGAAACTGAACCATTTCTGGAATTATTGCATTCAAGTATAAGAGGTATAAACATCAACAAGTTATAAACCTTGGTCATCATTGATGTCAGTATTCTCTTACCAGTCGTTACATCTAATAAAGTACAAAGAATGCTTGAAACTGTTCTGTATAACTACATTGTTGGCATTCATTACATAACTATTGTGATCTGGGTCTTCCTTTTTTCAGCTTTAAGAATTATAGATTTTTACTCTCATGAGATAGATTTGTATTTTACAGTATGTATAACAAATATGTATGAGAAGTTTCAGAATATATATTTTTGTGGGTTTCATTAAAAATTGAACTACATTTATATTGTTGTTTCTTTTTAAGTAGAAAAACTAGATTACTGGATGTCCATGTTTTACTCCAGGTCTCTGTTTCATACAACATCTCTAATTTGGGGATCTCCTTATTTCATATATTGGTTTTCACACTGCTTAATTTTCTTCATAATGTTCCAGACAACAGATTCTTTCAGAAATTAGAAGCTCTCATTTTTAGTTAACAGTGTCCAGAACTAACAATTTTCAACTTGTTTATTAGCTTGTTTGACCTGTCTGTCATCTGTTTCTTTGTTTGTGAACTTTTATGTCTTCTCTAAGTAAAAATTTTCATTGAATAGTCGGGGCCACGGTGGCCGAGTGGTTAAGGTAGTTCATCTACTATTTATCACGTCTGTCAACACTGAGGTTGCGGGTTCGAGTCTCACTGCAGGCAGGGTGTACTCGACTCAAATTTTAATTTACAAGGATTGCCCGTTTTCCTACGGAAGGTTTGGGGTTCTCTCTGGCTTCCTCCCCCAATACAAACTGGAAACGGACATCAAAACAAACTTTTTAAGAAAAAAAACTTTCCAGAAAGTGTTCTGAGAATTTCTGATGTAAGGACAGCTGCTCAGTGTTAACAAGGGCAAGTTGCTACACGTAGCCACCACCGCTGCAGTATCCAATTGCCTAAGAGGTGTGAGAAAATAAAATGGGGTAAAAAAAATTTGTGTGGTATATTTAGTTTTGGGACAAAATAATAAGCATGTAATATTAGAACTGTTTTGACAGGTATTTGGGAAGAGCTAAAAACTACATGAAAAAACTTTATCAGAATTCTAGTAGAGTGCTTGATAAAATTTGCTTTTAATATTGCTCAAATTGCTAAATTGGACAAAACAAAATGGTTGTAGAGTATGCACATCTACACATCACAACAATTAATCCTATTAAATATCAAAGCAGTTCATTTAACGGTTTCAGAGATGCGTCCACAACATCTACCATTGAATTATATTGCTGAAATGGTCAAAGTCCCATAACTCCTACATAATTTGACAAATCAAAACGACGGTATAGTATGCACATCTACCCATCATAATAATTAAATCCTACTGAATATTAAAGCAATCCATCAAGCCGATTCAGAGGAGTTGTGTCCACGACAGTGTGGTGGATGGACCGCCGGCTGGATGCAGACTATTACTAGGTCCCTCCGTCTCGTTGTGGCGGGGGACAAAAACCTTTCAAACCACAGTAGTGGCCATCTTCATGATCTTTTATTTCGGATAAGTACTAAAATTTTAAATTGGTACAAGATAATCATTTAGAAAAAAATCACTATTCAATATGCCAAACAGTTTTTAAAAATTTTAGTCAATCACAATGCATGAAAGGAATATTGAATGTTGAATATTAGATGAGCACCAAAAACTTTGAAGTTTGTTATGTATCACATCAACATTCCCGGTTCCAACATGGTTAAAGGTTTTCAACACTGAAATGTGCAAAGGTTACAGCCAAGTAATAAATGATGCTGGTTGATGAGAATTGATCTCGTGACCATTTGGGTCAGGCGAGCTTAAAACCAAACACTAAGCTAATATCTGCTCTTTTGAGCATTTAATCAGTAAAAATATGTTTTAAATTTGGTTCCAATAGTGACATGACATGATATTTATACTACATATGATAATGAAATAAACACTCTTGAAGGCATGTATGCAAGTGACATTTGACAATATCAAAAGAGCTGATCTAATAATTACATACAATGATGACTTTGTTTATGAACATGTAAATAAATTGTAACATTTGGTAAGTAGATATGGGAACATACAAGTTGCTATAATTTGCTCCAATGAATTATATGCAAGTTCATTAGTTACTGACAATACACATTTCTAATTTTCCTTTCTTTTCCAAGACAATGTAAATCATCTCAAAGATGCCAGTAGTATAGATAATAAATGCCCTTAAACAAATGTGACCTACATTTTTTTAATATCCTTGACTGTAAAGAATGATTCCAGAAACACATGTATCATGTAACTTGCTGTCTTCTAATCAGGTATGGCATTGAATTTTTGTTTATACATGTACCATGTTTGTTATATTAAACATACAACTGATACCAACCTAGTTTGGATTATGATAATGCTCAAACACTTTTAACACAATTCAATCTAATATTTTATATGAATTTTGTAGCTGGAACTGTTTCTGAAGAAATCAAACCAATATTGACTAAGTTAATTGATAAGAGCAACTATTATTTTCTGCAAATGAAAAAAATCTTCTTTGCAGATAACTTATCTTTCACAGACTTGCACAACTCGCTCTGCTCAAAATAATTGACTTAAGTAACTGAAGTTAAAAAAAAACCCAGTATCAAGGAATTGTACATCTATCTAAAGAGGTAGCTGTGATGACCTTCAGGTTAAGATTAAACCAACCAAGGTCAAATGTCTAAATCGAATTTGTCTGCCACTGTCATTATCTTAAACACAAATACAATAAACACTGATTAGATTTACATAACCAGATTTCATGAAGGGAAACAAAAAATGAATACAATGTGAGATTTTGTGACATAAGTTAATTATTAAATATCTACAGAACACCACAAATTACATGCTTAAATACATACAAGTTTTTTGTTCTGTTTATAACAGAACACTTGAAGCCAAAGTTTTTAACTTTTACCTTAGTGTATTTTCACTTTCAAATGCTTACACATCTATTTGCATTATTATATATATCAATATATATTATTTCCTTATTTTTGTGGTACTTAACAACATTTTAAAATAGCTTTCTCAAAATTTTGTAGATATACTGTTTTTAACAAAACCTGCAAACATTCAAATGAAGCATATTTTGCTGCAATTCAACTCAATTAAATGTTACTGAGCAAAATACTGCAATACAGAAGAGTGTCCAAGAAATTGTTTTGAGGTTAATTTCTTATTACTGTGGAAACAAAGGAACTATCTCAAAGGACTTTTCTTAGCATTACAACTGTAATCCATGGCTTCATCCATTTATATATAATTTATAAAATTACGACACACAGAATTACACTATTTATCTAAAACATAATCCCCCCCCTATTTCCAACTTTTTTAGTCAAGAATTTATGGGAAAGAGTGGGAAGTATGTAATTTCTCTTCAAAAGATTACTATTTTTCTATTCATATTCATTTTTAAGGCTTTCCACTTTCCAGTGGAAAGACTTACTGTTATTAGTCTGTTTCTTATTATTATTATTCTTATTTTTTTTACCAACTTTTTTTCCTTATTATAAATTTTGTTTCGCGACATGTCGTAAAGACATTTTGTACTATGAATGTATGAGACATTACGCTTTCGCAGTTAACCCTGTCACACCGAACACTTTTTCTTTACGGAGTTATTTCCCTTGTCACAAAAAAGCTTGTGTACAGATAAACTTTGAAACCGTAAAAGATTTTGTAATAAAAGTTGTTGCAAAATGGTCAGCTATTGATTGCGACAATTTGTTACATATCGCGCAAAGTATTTTGACGACTCCTTGTTGGAGTTATTTCCCTTTATTTATTGGAAGTACAATTTGTACCATAGTAACTCATGAACCAGAGGTGATAGAGACTAGATATTTCACAGTTGGTCATCATTGACCTTGACCTTGAAAAGGGTCACAAGGTCAAAGGTCAAGGTCACATTCTAATTTTTGACATTGTGTTGTGTACAGATATCCTCCTTTACTATAATAGATAGAGAATTGAAACCTTTACCAAAATGTGTATCATATTAAGATCTTGAATCGTCACTTTTTTTATTTGACATTTTTATAAGAGTTATCTCCCCTAGACCACTAAAATATATTGTGAGTTGCATTATATCACTTTATCTCAGTAACTATAATAGATATTTATATGAAACCTTATATCATTAGTCATCATTTACCTTGACCTTGAAAATGGACTCAAGGTCAAAGGTCAAGGTCACTTTTGAAATTTTGGCATTGTCTTGTCATCGCTATTCCTTTGAAACGGTAAAAGATAGGCTATAAGTTGTAATGGATAAAATGTTGGTCTCATAAAGGCGCAACTTTTTTCTATTTGGAGGGTAAGGATCCGGCTTCATCTAATAGGAGTTATCCCCCATTACAACCATTGATAATTAGTTTTTCATTAATTGCTTATCAACTATTGATAGTAGAGGCATGGAGTCTTTACTATAGATCATTAGGACCCTTGACCTTGAAAACAAATACAAGGTCAAAGGTCAAGGTCATTTCTATTTTTTTGTATATATTATAAGTAGTCATATCTCAATGACTACAAGAGATATTGGCATGAAATCTTCAATGTTGATCACTGTTGACCTTCAGCATGGTCAAGGTCATGCTGTAAGAGTCAAGGTCAAAGTCCTTTTTAAATGTTTTTTTCATGGTACTATGTATTTTGAATGCCTTATTCTTTTTTAGTTACGTATGTTTCTTAGGTTTTTAGTTTCTAGGTCATTTATTTAAGGTCTTCTTTTAGAGTGGAAAGCCTATTAATCGTTCGGTAGAACGATTGAACCTATATTTGTTATTACTTTTTTTCTTGTTATAATGTACTTTTACTTAAGCAAATTTTAAATAAAACATCAATTATCTACATTTACTTCTGTTATTTTTTAGGCTAAAAATGAAAAAACCATGCAACAGGATCAAACCAATTATGACCCTAATTATTTATAATGTTCTTAAAACAGACAAGATTTTCACACCACATTAAATATATCTTGATAATTATTAATGACCGACATAACAGAGACACAGTAGAAATACAAGAAATACTGTATAATGTTTTACACTAATTTTTCAGCAACATAATGGCATTCAGTTTTAACAGAAAACCTTAATAATTAGGGTTGAAGTTGACATAGGTGCTAAATCTATCATATACTTGGCAGATATTTATTACCCTAGTGAAGAATGCCACTCCAGTCTTTTAAAACTGCCAATTTTATACAAAATGTTTTAAAAATTATCCTTATTCAAAAATCACAAATGGGACTGTTCTGAAAATTGAACTTTATCTTCATTTTGAAGTACTTAACAGCTGTGCAACATTTTAACAAAATCTGTTGACACATTTTTAAGTTATCATCTGGAAACCACCAGGGCATGGGTATACGGATGAAAACTAATATCCAATTGGAGGGTATCACATAATACCATAAAAAAATGCATATACATGTATTAGAAGGAATACTAAGAAATAAATTTAACTTCTTTGAGCAAAGAGAAAACCTGGAATTGAAAGAATACAACCTCGGTTACAAACATGATCAGATAGATTCAATACAGGATAAATTTCCTTAGCATTCCATTCATCCACACAGATAAGATTGTTAAAAAAATTATTCCTATCTAACAACATGAAAGGAATATCATTAACGATAATATCTATTAAAGTTAAATATAAGGACAGGAAAAATTGATTAATCTTTGACAGAACAAAAAGATAACAATGAGTCAACAACAATCTCGATGTAAACAGCAACAGTTTTTTTTTCCAATTAATTATAAAATATGATATACATGTACTTCTTAACAAAAAATGGCTGTTTTTATATCAATATAAAATATGACTACATAAAATGAAAACCATTGGTAAAATTTGTTCATAAATCACAAGTAATACTACGCCATTATATCACAAAGCGAAAAAAAATGTAACCTACAATATACAGTAATATTTACAGTACAATATAATATATGTAATAATATATAATCTATGATTTTTTAAATGAACATGATATAGTTTTAAGACCAGCATTGAGCACTGTCTAATGAAAATGTACAGAAGATATATATAAACAATTGAATATACTTTCATAACAAATGATTGCACATTTTCTTAGATTAAAATATAAATCTTACATAAAACATAACCCTATTATATTTACTAACTGCCGACAAGTCCATTCAGAATGTTGGATAATTTTTTGCGGGGTATACTTGTATTAACATCTTTTCTTACACGTTAATTTTAAATGTGCATTAATTTTTTTCATTTCACAAAATTAATGACAGCTGAGAGAATAAAACTATTGAATCATTAAAGCAAATACATGCCAAACATCTGTTTTTTTTGCAAGCACAACCATATACATGTGTTCTTTGATTTTTTTTACCACAGTTAATTATACATTAAATAGTGTTTACAAGAAAAGAATTGACAATAGAATTTAAGCCTAGAATTCCATAATAGCTGCCTGGGTTAAAAGAGCATTGCATATGGACCAGAATACATTACCATCAATCTGATAAAAACATCTATATGTACTTATATACATTACAGTAAAAAGATAGACAAATATTAAAGATCTGGCCCAGATTTCTTAAAACAAATGTATGTTAAATCTCCAACTCCAGTTTGAGTAGCTAGCTTTCAATTACCATAGCAACAACAAACTTCCCAAGTTTTGATTGGGTAAAACAGGGAATTAACTCAAACTCTTTTTATGGTGAAACTGAGCTTATAAACCACAACCTGCTATTCTAAAAGACTAATGCCTTAAAAAATAGATGTCCATCACATTTTAAATAATTACATTGATCTCAATTTTCTGATATGTATTGCATGAATGAACTGAATCGAGTGTAATTATACAATATCTCATTGGCTTTTATACAAAATATCAATGCAAGGATTACCCATACATTTTGAAAAGTATATCAATGTAATGTCATGCATTCATTAAAGACCGATAAATATTTCAACATTTGGATCCTATTCATTAAGTTTAGCTATCATATAATATCCACAAAACATTATAACATTTCTGTACAATTGGATCTTTGTAACAAGATTTATGTATGGCCTTTCAGTAAAGTCAAGACTAAACACATTTATATTGTTCACAAATGACTTTAACTTTCTGTAGAGGGCTTCAAGACATCAAAAAAAAAAATGACAACACTCTGAAACTGATGTTAATACAAGTTTGGGAAAGAGAACCAATACATCTCACAGTTTCGATTAAATAAACAAAAAAAGAAAGAAAACAGCATTACTGCACATTAAAAACTATATTTAGATAACCTTTAATTTAAAGGTTGTACAGATAGAAAGAGAAACTAAAGTTAGCACTTTTTAGATTAAAATTAAAATTATAAAGATGTCAATAGTTTTTTATAAAAAGTAATAAAACAACAAAAAAGCAACAACAAATCTTGCTAAAAATCAATAAAACAATAGAAAGAGGTAACACAACAAAATCAGAAAATTAATTGGCATGACTCTCAGGGGAAATAATATTGCCTTCAGAATCTTACAATCTAATGATATACCATTAGAACAAAAAACCAACAATGACTTTGCTACTGTTCAATTATTGACAGCCTTAGCATTAGCTCTAAATTAGTACACCTTGTTATAAGGATGAACTAAATGTAATACATACTGAGCTTTTGTTGTTAATTTATTTTAGAGAAAACAAGTAAACATTCAGATCTAATGAACTTTTAACAGCTTAATTTTAACTAATTGTAAAAGGAATGAAATTAACTAATCAAATAAAACAGAAAAATATATTAAAGGAAAAAATGAACAGTGGAAAATATTCACAAGGAAAATTGAGAGGATGACAAATATTATACTACCCAATATATGTGCACAGTATGCTTTGTAGTGAACGTGGTCAACAAATTACTGCTGTAAATAATAGAGGTACTTTAAGCAAATATGAGATCAGAGAAATTGCTGAATGGACTTGAATATTTCCTTCTCATACATAACAGACAAAATGTACATCGAACATCACAGATTCTTTCTTCTTTAGAAGACAATTCTAAAAGCTGCCTTAAATACATGTTTATTTATGCCTTCTAAGAAAGCTCTATTATAAGTTTCTAAGTAAAAAGCACCAAATGTCACCCATTAGGAGACATCTTGGGTATTAAATTGTCTAACACTGGCACTGTTACTGTTTTTTTGCTTGGTTTCTTCTCAGATTCATTCATTCTGTGACTCTTCATATGAGCACTTCTACTGCGTACTTTAGCAAATACCCTAAAATTAAATTGTAAGCATGAATGTGACCATAATTAGGTATATTACACAAAAGAACAGATCTAAAATGAAATACACCATGAATAATACTGCTATAAATGAAAACATAATTGTCCAATGTCACAAATACTAAAACGGTCGTCATCCTAATTATAACATAATTTTCATTATCAGAAGCATACAAATGCACTGTTGTCATTGTTTAATGCACATTAATTTAACTTGACAACAGAGCAATCCACTGTAACATGTACAACATTCAGATCTTTTCTTGCAACACAACATTTAAAGAAATGAAGATATTTTGGTTTTATTAGAATTGCTTACAATAGCTAAGCATTGACGAATTATACAAACAAAACAAAGAAACATAAGATCATAAAAAATGACCACAAAAAAACCATATTTTTTGTGTGACCACAATGTTTTAAATTTTCCTTACCTGCCACAAAGTTTACAAGGGAAGCCCTCCCCATTTAAATCCTCAGAACTAGCAGGAGACCCATGAGGTTTAGGAGGTCGTGCCTGTGAAGGTCTGTACTCTCGAGCAGGAGAGTTACTTTTTGAACCTCCTCCATGTACCCTTATATGACCATTTAATGCCTGCTTGGAATTAAATGACTGAAAGAAATAAAACATAATTCTGTCAAAATGCAGACCACAATTTAAAAGGGTTGATCCATATTCTGACTTTATATTTGTATAAGGTAGAACTTGATAACATGAATTAAAAATGGTGGCACAAACAGTTAAAGCTATCAGTAGTTCAAGTCACAAAAATGTGATTTTTTGTTTGAATGTTTAACGGCACTTTCAGCAATTTTTCAGCTATATCATGGCATCCAGTTTTTATTGGGGGAGGAAGCTGGAGTACCCGGTGAAAACCCCAGACCTGCGGTAGGAAAACTGGCAATCCTTGTCAATTAAGATTGGAGTCGAATACACCCTGCCTGCAGTGAGAATCGAACCCGCAATCTCAGTGTTGACAGACCCCATGATCAATAGTAGACGAACTACTTTAACCACTTGGCCACTGCAGCCCCCACAGAAATTTGACAATTTCCCAAAATTTATCTGTTCTTTACCATTTGTATTTTACATCTGATGAATTTCCAGAACCATGTATTAAAGGTTGTTTCTTGCAATAAAACTCAGTATCAACAAATATCAAAGTCATGCTTGATTTCTAATTACAGTCAAACCTGTCTTAAGTTATCTTTGTTGGGAACTTGTAAAAAAGGTCACATAAGACAGGGGGTCTTTATACACAGGTAATGATGTTTGCATACTGATCAACACAGTCATGTTGTGAGCTTGTGAAAGAGTGAATTGTATAACTGTATTGTTTGTTTTATTAAGTAAACAGTAAAAAATGACATTTAATTTTTTATGTATATAATGCAAGTACATAATATACAACAATAACGCATGTTTTGATTTCCGATTGTATTACCACAGGTCAACTTTATTCCCCCATTCAGTTGTTGTATTTTTCTTTGTACCGGTTTTACTGGTTTCCTTGTGAATAAACAATACACTCTATGTAGAAAGTGCAAGTCAGTTCAGAACCAGTCTACACCAGTTTCGTATTGATTATTTCCCTTTGTAAAACAAAATGGCGTGATTATACAATAAACACGACGTTATGAGAAACATCACAATTTCCAACCCAAATGGCAACAAAATCGAATAAGAACATTGACGACTCTTTAAATTTTACAGGGCAATTTGAACTTCACTTATGAGATAATAAAACAGTTTTGGATCGCTTCAAACTTTAGTTTTCTGTTTCGAAGAAGCTTGATATTTGAAAACAATGCCATTGGTCTATGAATCTTCTTTTTTGTCAGACAAGGTTGATTTATTGCTTAACGATTTTAACAGTCCCGATAGTCATTTTAGAAAGGTTTTCTTGGTCAAAACGAACGGAAAACACAGTCGTTAGTCACGTAAGACAGGGAGTCTTATATTCACCATAACTAAGGAATTAACACAATTGTCATTAATTACTACATATACAGATTCAGTTATTCACATTCTTTATACCGGAATATAGCATTTTATTCTAAAATGATACAGAAAATAAAATGCTGGGACAGTTTAAAAAGTCAATGGTTTATATCAACTCCAGTTTGTGCTACTAAATTTAGACTTATTTCCACAACAAACTGGATGAAAAAAACCATTGAAAATAGAGAAAAGTAACTTACAGCATTGCATTCTGGGTAATCACAAGTAAACATTGGAGCAGGTGAAGTTGTTACTGATGGTGGTGCTGATGTGCTTATCGAGGAAGTATCATCTTCTTTTTCCTGTAACTATACATCAGAGTAGCTATGTAAATGTATAGTCTTTTAGGATTACAATTTATAAAGCATAGAGTTTGACAGCAGTATAATATTTCCTGTACTGTTTCTATCTTCTGGTTTTTTAGGGGAAGTTACTCCTGCAAGGCCAGAAGTAACATAAATTCTAAATTCATTGATATTTTAATTTATACGCTCTCCTACCATTATGAAGACATATTTTCAACAAGAACACCTAATCAACATTTCATACAACTTCCTTCAAAACAATTTGAATTCTTATTTGACTTAAAATGGAAATATTCAATTACAAGTTAATCTCTTTCCAGTAACAGTGGACAGGTTTCCTATGAGAAGATTTTCACTGATTATTGTCAACTAAAAATAATATACTGAGGTTTAATTTGATACTTTAAAGTACATGTATAATTTTAACAGAGATTTTTGTTTTTTATAATTTAGATTCCCCAATAGTTAAAAAAAATTTCTTCTCATCTTGATCGCTATTTTTCCTTGACCTATTTAAACTATATATAACATTTCAAATCAATCCAGTAAATGTTTTCAAACCATTTAAACACCATTTTGCATGTAATAAAAGGGACATTAATTAACTAAACGACACATTTTTGTGACTGCCAAGTCAGAAATTAACTGTAGTTTATACATCTGCAGCTTGTTTTCAAAATAATGAATACAACTTATGTTAATACTTTCAAAAACCAATAAAAATATCTTTTGCACTAAATTAAAGGGCAAAACATAAAAACGACACATGTTGATTTATCAAACTAACTTTAACTAGTATTTTTGTATCAAAAAGGTACTTCTAAAAATTTGAAGTCAATGGGATAGCGTGAATTTAAAATAATGTTCAGAAACCAAAATCTGACACCACCCACCATATAGCAAACTAACAGATGACCAACCCTATAGCAAATCAAAAGATGACTTTGTTGCAACTTTGCTACAAGTTTAAAGTGCAGTGAACCCTCGTTACAACGGCATTTGATTTAACGGAATATTCTACATCCGACATCATTTCAGTGGGAACAAACGTGTCCACGTGTTGTTTATGCTCGATACAACGACATATTCGGTTTCCGACACCGACTGCGTCTGTCGGTAACAAATATACCAAAGCTAGCAAAAAATAATTCGTTACAACGACAAATTATCAAGAATAACCTGTGAAAGATTATCTTTGTCCAGAGATTTTATTTTTCTAACGGTTAATTGCACAGGTGAACATCTGTTGCTATTGCGTAATTAAACTTGCGTGACCTTTCCGTTACAAAACTACTCGATGATAGGGATATGGCTTCATTAAAAAGGTGTCAAAGGCTATTAAATATTTAAATCTTCAAATATTTCAGAAAATTATTGGCTTAATTACAAGTGTGTTAAGATTGAAGCGGCACATCAGAAATAGGATAATTACCGAAAATCGGTCTAATGTAAATAATCATAACTTACAATTAATTTTGTTAAAAAAAAAAGAAAAAAAGGTTTTTAATTAAATATCGGGAAGAAAACAAGCATTTTATTAGTTTTTGTTATTAAGCTTGGATATTGAGCAGACTTGAACAATTTTCAATAGACGCAAATAAAAAAGGGAGATAATCAAAGAACAAAAATACAAATTCATTATAACAGCAAATTCAGTTTAACGTCAATAATGGCCGGAAACTAATATAGTCGTTGTAAAGAGGGTTGACTGTACAATTTCACATTAAGTTAAAAATTGCAAGGATAGAGACCTACATAATTTAAACCCCAATAGAAACCTTGTAAGCAGTTTTTTCATTGTTAATGTCACTATACCATATCTTCAGCACTTTCTTCCATATCTGTAGAACTCCCAGAATCTTCTTCAAATTCATTCATTTCCATGTCAACTTCTGGCTGTTCTGGTAATGCTGATGGTTGTTGTTGCTGCTGAGATCTAAGATTATACAACCTATCACGCTCTCGTTTATGTCTTATGATACGTAGACGCTTGTATTCATCTGGAGAAACTTTTTTCCACAAGTAATAAAACTGTATACATTCTTTTACAGTTTTAGTTCCAATCTATAATGAAACAATAAAAACTCCTTCTGAAGTCTGAACTTCTGACATTTTGGACAAAAAATATGCTTAAATTTGAAAAAACAAACATGCAGTCATGTACCGTATTTTCCTGACGGTAAGTCGACACTTTTTTCTTGAGAGTTCTATCCTCGACCTTTGTCCAAATTGACTTATCTAAGGCTTGAATCAGAAAAAGTCGGATGTGGAAATTTTGTTTTTAGTGTACTGAGAATTTCAGTTTTCTGATTCAAAGGTCACTGTATGTAATGTTACTACAGTCATTTTTGTATAAATAAATGAAATAAATTATACTTTTACATGTTTTGTTTATCGTTATATTTTGCTATTTTAGTTTAGTTAAGTTTATTGTGCTTTACAAAGTAGGGATATGAAACCGGAGAAACTATGTTACGGATGTTGTTAAAATTACATATTGAATGAATTGGTTAATTAAGCATTCTGAATTTAGTTTAAAAACAAAAATTCAATAATCAGAGAACCTTCCATCAAACAAGAAGGAAGAAAACCTGACGGGAACAATTGAACTTTCCTGATTGTCATGAATTTTAGTGCTCCTATGAACGGAGTTATCATACAAGCAAAGGAACAT
The DNA here is from genome assembly GCA_944474755.1 of Limnoperna fortunei. NCBI lineage: Eukaryota > Metazoa > Mollusca > Bivalvia > Mytilida > Modiolidae > Limnoperna > Limnoperna fortunei. Next base: position 40,632,876 of record OX104113.1, read on the forward strand.
CCGGAACATGCGTGTTGGTTTATATTTCTTAAAAAATTTCAGGATATTTTACGGCATGGTTTTCGTGTATTTATATGGGCTTTAGTTTCGAATCAATGTTGAATAGGGTAATTACAGGAAGAAACGTTCATTATTTTCTGACATGTTGATTGAAGCCAGGTTTTAATTAAAAATGAGATAAGTAGCTAAGGGCGCTCTGTCGGTTAGGGCTGTGTGGATCGATCACCTGTTCAGGTGACAGGTGTTCAGCCAGGTATGCATAATACTTTGAATTAATCAAATAATTGACAGGAAATGATTGTTTTAAGGAGATAATAACCTACTTGACATTAATCAACCTGCACTCTTCTCCTTCACATACATTTGCTGACATTTTAAAGTGAAGTTTTGTACACATTTTATAACAATCTACCTTTCAACAAAATTTATTAAACAATTTTATTCTAAATATAACTACTTGCCAATATATGGTTGATGACCTAGAATCTTTCTAGAACTTAAATACTTACCTAAGTTAATTTTAACGGGTACCTTGACTTATGGACCAAATACGACTTATCTATGTTTTTTTATCCGAATTTTACCAAAAATCATCTGTCCGACTTATTGCCACATCAACTAAAAGTGTGGAAAATATGGTATGTATGTAAAAATAACTTCAGAGAAAATTTACAAAATCAAGTAAACGATCTATCACTTTACTGCAGTGAATGAAAAAAGTCTAAAATTACCTCTTTAGAAATATTGTAGAAGTCTTTATCACATTTAATCATGCCATTCAGGTATTTTTCTATTTCATCTGAACTCCAAACATCATTTTCTGAAACAATAATTTTTTTAAAATAGATACAATTTTATCACTATTTCATTGGTTTATTCATATCTCTCTAACATTTGCCACATTGGATAAGCTGAAACACAGGAGAAGACTTGAAAATACAACAATTTCACAGAGAGACCAAACACTAAAGTGTCATATGTTGTATTTAAGGAAAATTAGGCCACACAAAATTAATTTTAAGGTTCTCAGGCCAAATTTTTCAAAAATAGATGAGGGAGGGAGGCTATTTTTTTAATCATTTTATTGGTCTAAAATCAGACGAGGGAGGCATTTTTTTATTCGTTATCTTGCACAAAATTTAACTGGTAAAGATCTCAATCGATACAGCAAAGAATTTCTATATTAAACATTCATATTTGTATATGAAATGTATTTAAAGGTTATTACATAAAGGAACCCCTTTTAAATTGTTAAATTGTTTATGCAACCTGGGTTATAGTATAGTGAAATTGAGGGGAGGGGGGCAGGGATCGTCACAATGCATCTAGATTCCTATTGAACACGTCTTTGCAGCAACTAATGCATACTAGTACAGTTATCGGATGTTTACGAATTTCAGTCGTGTCAATTTCGTCTCCAATGCATGATAACATATCATACAAATGGTGATCGAAATTAACCTGTTTCGTCAGATTTTCTACAGGTAACAATTATTTGGGCAGCAAATTTGTTTTAATTAGGATATTTATTAGACAATAAATACATTCAGTATGAACATAAATTAGAGTAAATTATCCTTTAATTTTAATACATTTCAATTCGATTATCTGATTGATATACACTAGATTTAGGATCTGAAGGCTTTACTGTGTCTGTGGTCAAGTTCAACCTTTCTGTTGAAATTGATTGTATAATGTTCTAAATTACAAATAGTTCATTCTAATTTAATTTACGAGATTATGCTTGGGTATAAAATTAGAAAAAAACTGATTATTTTATAAAGAAAACAATGATAATTTGTTGGGTGGAAAATTCGTTTTGAATGTCAGCATCTGCATTATTTTGACATTCATTTCCAAGATGAGCCAGACAAGACACTAGTCTCTCTTTAATGGGGAAACATCAGCATGTTTCAAGTAATGATTGCAGTTCAATCATACTCCAGAAGACTGATAAAAATCTTGACCACTAGAACAGCATAAAGCATATGTCGCAATATTGTATGTTTTACAAAATGACATGAATGATTATGGGTCTGTCATCGAAGAAATTGGTTGTATGCAACCACTTAGCTTAACTGCAATATGTGGCACTCATGAAAATTGTTTGGGATTTGCCATTTTCAAAAATGACGAGTCCAGGACTCACCATAAAAAATCCTACAAAGTATCACTGAAAGGGTATCGATACATATTTTGTGTAATCAACACTTCCTACAGCTTTTAACCTATATCCCTAACACTTTCCATAAGCAGATTGCACATATTATAGTTGCGACCTGCTATTATGGTATCGTTTTATGAGATGTTTCTATATTTGGGAACAGCTTTAAACCCAGATCCCTGAAACATCACAAAAAGATTGCACATGTATTGGTTGTGCACCTGCTATTATAGAATGTGTTTTCCCCATTTTTCCAGGATTGGGAACTTCGTAATTTTTCAATGAGGGTACCAATTTTGTGTAATCAACTTCTCCAGCTCGCTACCCAGACCTCTGAAACTGCACCAAAAGATTGCACACATATTAAAGTTGTGCACCTGATCTTATTTAAGGAATGTTTTCCCATGACATGTCCATGAGATCTTCTTTCAGCAAATTTTATAGATGGTACCATTTTTGTGCTATCAACTCTTCCTTTTTTGTCACAAAACTGTAAACGATTCTCCGTTTAAAAAAGCACTTGTTTTGCAATGCCGCCATTTAAGACAAACGATTTTTTTTTTTTTCTAGGCTATCCGATCTCAATAGTCGTGAACACGAACAATTTCGTAACCCTCCTTTACTATCAAACGCTTGTATGCACTATGTATTCTTTCGGAAGTTATCATTAGAGTAAGCAAAGATGTCCGATCTTTCCGAATGCAGTGGCCAAAAAATTAAGAAGCGGATTGGACCGGATATTTTTTTAAAACGGAAACGGCACCGCATTTCCGGATTTTTATTTTATTGAAAACCTGATAAAATCGGCAATGCGGCGGGGTGAAAACGGATGCGCGCGGGCCTGAGAACCGTAAATCTAATTTTATATGGCCTTAAATATCATTCAATATATGAATTTGATCATATTTCTGAGTAGTTCCTAAGAGTAGAGAGTATTTGCCACATCACCAACACAACAGACCATTAAGAAGGTTGACAACATAGTTATGATATGGCAAATTAAGTCATTTAAAGGTCAGTAATTTAGTGACATTTGAAGACAGAATCTTTGCATTATATACTTTAAACCTAGCTTCACAATTTTTTAAATAACCAAAAAAAAAAAACCAAAAAAAAAACAACAACTGATGCTAGCTAGAAGTATAAAAACCAACTTAGAACTATCACCAAAAAAGGAAAGTATTTTAGATTAATACAGAGTTTTTGTAGACCTTATTTTGCTTATCATTTTTGCAATTTATAGTTTCACTTATTTTGTAAAGTTACAAGGTAAAACACTGAAAATTTCAATAAAAAACTGCCAGTAAAGGACTCCATCAACAATTTTGAGCAATTAAATGGTTTGTCCTTAACATATTATTGCGATTTACAATAATACTCATGCCATTTAAGTTTTTTAATTTATAAGGTAAAAACTGACAATTTCATCAAAAATTGTATTTAAAGGTCAACTACTCCTATAAAAAGGTGTGATTGTACAATGTTTGAACAAATGAGAGTTAAGTGCATTTGTGCAATTTAAAATATCACTGTCTTCAAGTTTTAAAGTTATATTGTACAAACTGAACATGTTGTCAAAAATCATCATTTAAGGGCAATAACTCCTACAGAAAATCATCAAACAACTTCAGACTAACTGGGATATTTTTAGTTCTTGATGTTCTGATCTACTTAAGGCAACATTTTTCTTACTCTATTATAATTTTTAAGATATGGGCACAAAACATGAGTAGACTAATGTTATACTCTGTAAAAGTGGCCATGTTTGTCGATGGATTAATACCAAGGTCAGAAATAATTTTGACGCTAAATACCCTAAGGATGATTGTAGCCAAGTTTGGGAAAAGTTGATTTAGAGATGAAGAGATTATACTAGAAAAAGTAATGCCCCTGCACTAATTTGACACAGCTGTATTATAACAGATATCACAATAGCACTAGTAAATACAATTCTCAGATCTACAGATCCTTGCCTACCTTGATATGCATACGATAGTAAAGTGTGATTAGCAGGTAATTCTTTAGAGCTTTCCATCAACATCAAAATGGCTTTCTGTAAACAAAATGATACACATGTAAAAGAAATAGTATTAACCAGCAGTTCTGCTACAATGGTAGTTCTGAGGTACCTGTCATCAGGATTAGAAAAAAAATGCAATTATTCATTAAACGAAAAACTGTCTGTATAAGCAATGAACTGTAACAAGGCAACTGAAAATCCAAATGTATATGTTGCTATAGTTCATACGGATTATCAAGTGGAAAATGAAACAATTCCGACCATCACAATAATATAAATTCAGAGTAGCAGTGGCCTAAACAGTTGGAGTAGCAAACCATATACATGAATAAAGGATGCCAATGTTTGGTTAAAAATGATTCAGTTGTTTCAAAGAGCCAAGTGACAGACAAAAGTATTGGACATATTTAATATGACAAGGATAATTGTACTTTCAATGGTTTTACCTGTACATTGCCCTTTGCCATGTGAAGAAGATGAAGAGCATATTCCACATTACAACCATTTCCTCTAACTGCAGCACTACTAGCAAATTCTTGGAAACTTTGCACTACAAAATATGTAGATCAGTAATGAGAAATTTTTTAACATTTATATAATCCAAATTTAAAAATATATTGGTATAGTTTTGTTTTCTGATAAAACTAGTTATCAATGTTAAATGTCTTTATTCAGTTTATTAAGTATTTATTTTATAATCACTCTGCCAGATCACCTGTGTCCAAAAAAATTGAGTAAACCATATACAGTACCTTCTTCATCAGACAATTCATTGAAATTCTTAGGATCAAACACAAGATCTTCTTTGGATACAGTCTTTAATGCTTCTTTCCTATTGCCTGTAAACAAAACATATTTCTTTAAAAAATTTCCTTGGAAAACATCCTTAAGTTGTCAGCCATATTTCAGTAGCTCACACTTGAATTTCTCAATCAATACTTATTTCTGGAAATATTTTTTAAGTGCTGTCATTTGTTCTATATGACTTTGAAAACTAAAGCCGAGTTTGTCAAACACAGATTTCCCCAAAAATCAAACAACCTATGGTAAGAAATTACAGTAAAGCAATAACTTGAACCTAAAAAAATTGATTAATGTCGGCAACAAATTTCAGTAAAAGAATGCAAATAATTAGCAATAAGTGACAGATCGGTGAAGTGATCACAATAACAAGTAATAATTATGTTATTAGTGTTTACTTTTGAACAGACATTAAATGAAATTAATTTAATTATTTTATTAATAATACAAAGTAAAAAACATAAAGGAAAAACATTCCAATTAACAAGAAAGTGCCTCTGTGGTACTGGTGAACTGCTTGGCACATATTAGTAAACGGGGCCTCGGTGGCCGAGTGGTCAAGGTAGTTCGTTTACTATTGATCACGTGGTCTGTCAACACTGAGATTGCGGGTTCGATTCTCACTGCAGGCAGGGTGTACTCGACTCCAATCTTAATTGACAAGGATTGCCAGTTTTCCTACCGCAGGTCGGGGGTTCTCTCCGGGTACTCCGGCTTCCTCCCCCAATAAAAACTGGACGCCATGAAATAGCTGAAAAATTGCTGAAAGTGGCGCTAAAACACCATTCAAACAAACAAACAAAAAAACAAACATATTAGTAAACACACCATTTTTCTTAGTTCACTCAAGCTTAAAATATTTGACCCAGTCCTACAGCATTTTGCAAGTAAAGAGATATCATCATGGTGTGACTGTTTCCCAAGTTTCATGAAGATGTGAAGTCATCTTAATTTTAAAAACTTAAATGCATAGGTAAGTTTGAGGTGGGACAAATGAACAAATGGGTGAATGAATGAATAGATGAAGGAACCAATGGACCAAACATCTTTGTCTCCCAACCTTCATTGGTGGGACATAAATGTTAAATAGATATATGATGTTTGTTGACACTAGATTTCATCTAAATAAAAGAAAACTGCTAACTGAAGCAGAGAATACTTTATTTGAAACAATTTACAATCGAAGAAACAATTAAACTTATTAAAGAAATTTCAAACGGTATTTCAACAGAAACAGATATATAAATTTTCCAACTTGGGTGACTTCAGTTATTGATAGATCTAACTATTGCAAGTGCAATAAACAAGATACATGGTCATGTCTAAATACAGTGCAATAAACAAGACACATGGTGTTGTCTAAATACAGCGCAATTAACAAGACACATGGTGTTGTCTAAATACAGTGCAATAAACAAGACACATGGTGTTGTCTAAATACAGTGCAATAAACAAGACACATGGTGGTGTCTAAATACAGTGCAATAAACAAGACACATGGTGGTGTCTTAATACAGTGCAATAAACAAGACACAGTCTTGTCTAGCCCAAGCAACTAATGAGATACACAAACAAGTCTAACAACACATACACAATTGTGCCCGACCTGCCCAATAAATATAGTCCTGGTTAGCCACAGGGCAATTAGTGAGTGTCTAACCACAGATACTTAAAGGTTTCACAATGAGTGAAACAAAGAAATGATGTGTATATCGCTTGATGTCATGTCAAGCTATTTTATTAAATTAAAACAAGCCTAGGAATTAAAATTTCTCATTATTAGTTTGTTGAAATTAAATATCAAGAGATGATATCAGAGATATACAATTCTCTCTATTTGTGAACTATTTTTCTTATAATGAAACGAAAAAATGTAATTCTGTGTTATTGTCGATTTGATGTTTGGTTTAATTTGTATTGTTTACAGATACCGAAAAATGATCTTTGAAAGTTGTTGAGTTGAAGGGGCAATATCAAAATTTTATGGGATAATACCTTCTATGTCTGTTATTGTTCCAGTAAGTTATTAAGATTTACTTCTGTTATGCACCAAATTTCCCAATTTGTGTTGAGGGTGACCTTTTAAAAAAAGTTTAAAATCATCCATGTGAAAAACATGAACATTGGTTTTTTTTCTTTACAAATTTGTGGTTTTATGTACCCCAAATATACATCCTATAAATGGACTAATATATTTGTCTAATAATGTATGTTGTCATCACATATTTATGAATATACATACTGTTGAATGGAGGAATTTCTGCTTGATATGGAGATCCAATGTTGACATGTCTGTAAAAATGTAAAAAGTACTGATAACATCAAGAAAGAGTAACAATTACAAAAGACTAATTTACTAGTTTACAGTAAGTGTATTACTCTGTATTGCTGGTGGTTGTAAATTTATAAATTCTTTTTTAAATAAGCTATTATAAACTGCCACATGAACAAATTTAATATGCTTCAAATGCATTAAGAAATTTCTATTATGTAATATGCTATTATTGTATCATTATTTTGTGTTATTACGACATGATTAGCATGTCATTTAAATAATAGTATTTGGTTATAAACAAGTTGAATAATTATCTTACGGTTGAATATCAGTCTCTGGAGGTTCTTCAACATCAGCTATATCCTCCGATTTGATAGCATCCTGTTGTACACTCCCTACTAAACTATTACCTACAACAAACCAGAATAAAAATACATGACTTCCTTTTTTCAGTATGTTGCTAGAAGCATGATTGACACAACTAAGGGTTTTCTGAATGATAATTATAATAATGGATTTTTATTCATGCCAGTTTGTGTTTTTGTGGTAGCAAAACTTCATGTAATTTTTCATATGCTTTTTTTTAAAGAAAATGTATGTCACAATGTTCCTGATAACAACTTATATCATTTTTTCCTCAATATAAATCACGGCTGTTATATTATCTGGATGTATTTGTTTTTTAGCTAATTGATTAGGTTAATAATATTCTGCTATTTTAACAGTTACACTTGGAATACAAATAGACTTTTTCAGCTTCTCTTAAAATGCAGGGGCCGCGCTGGGCTTCGCCAATGTCGCCAATTGCGATATTTTTTTTTTCATTTGGCGACAAAATATTGCATCTGGCGATTTTTTTGGTGCCAAGGTTTTATAGTGTTAAACGATGCATGCACATTTTAAATTTATCAGTAATCGGCGATTGCATCATTAAAAATCCTTTGTCAGATTCTATGGTCATAAATACACGTGTATTGTGTAGTATCCAGTGACATGTGTTATTTGGAGTTAAAAAATCGGCAATAAATGAATCAACAAAGTTGTCTGATGAAAAGCAGCTTTACCTGCATCACATTTGAGTAGACATGTAATAAAACAATTGATGCTGTTAATTAATTTATAAAATTAACAAAACAAACATATTTTTGTAGTAATATTTTTTTTATAATGTAATTAATAAAATACAGGTATGAAAACTGACGTCGTTGAGTGATTTCCGGACCAGATGTCCGTCTTAATTTCGTAATTAGAAAACTCTTACACATGCGTAGTTCTATTTTCAGTATTTCCGGTTTTATGTTCATTCACGGGAATAGATGTTTCTAATAAATTACTGAAAAATTTTGGTTTTCTGCCAACAAGAAATCACACATCTTTTCATGATTAAAATACAATTAGTGTACGGGCTGCTCGAGACCAAACTTTTGAATTAAGAGTCCGGCAAACGTTACAGAATATGTCACACATAATGTTAAACAATTTCGCCATGTCATATAGTGATCTAGCGATTTCTAATTTGGCGACACTTTTACAAAACTGGCGATGGAAAATTGCAGTTGGCGATTTTTTTTGCGCCAGCTTTTTAGAAGCCAGAGCAGCCCCTGAAATGGTGTATAGATTAAAAAAAACAAAAACAAAGTTATCCACAATAGTTGCTTTTTGTTTCTTTCATATGACTGTTAACTTTCAATAAATTCATTTCTTCAACTAAATATTACTGTATGGGTTTTTAATTGTCTGTGTTGTTTTTGATTTACATGGATCTAGCCAAAATATCAGTTTTCAAATAAACTTTACAATGACACAAAGTCAATAACACAGACCTTTTGTTCAGAAAATAAGGGTATTCATTAGATAATTTAACTTAAACTAATAAAACTTACTTCTACTTAGGGAAGACAGAAGACTTGTTCTAGGAGTTGCAGGTGCTGTCATTGGTGTTTGTGGGGGTTTCTGAATTGTCCAAAACAAGCCAGACCCACTACGGATTGGACTCAACATGGGTGGCGGGGTATATGGTGGAGGAGTATTGCCCTTGTGCTCACTGGTTAAAACTCTAGGAGAACGTAGTCTACTCTGAAATCCACCATGTGATGATCCCCCGTGTCCTGGAATGAACAGTGGTGCTGGTCGATGTTTCCTTTTTATCCGTAAATGTAGAGGACTTGAGAGCATATTAGGATTTCGAAACAATCCAGCACCATCCGATTTTGACAGAGCTTGATCCCATGAGTCTTCTGATTTTGTTTTATATTTCCATAAACACTCTTCTGTTTGACTTCTAGGTCGCATAAATGTGTGATCTTCACTTTTTGATCTGATATATTTGTAATCATCCCCAGATTTACTTCTCATTCTAGGTTTAATGGATGACTGATTATAAGTCATCCCACCACCTGAAGTCAATTTATCACTACTTATAACCCCCTTGTTATTATTCAACATCCCACTTAATATACTTGTATTTAAATCATGTTCGTTTCCTATTGATAGTCTTCGTTTTAACTCAGTGTGTTGATTAGTCATGGCTTTGTGCCTATGATGCTTTGGATTGTTTATATTATCAATGGGACGTGTGAAGTCATTTTGAGCCACATTACCTCCTGCACCAGGAAATGGGAAAGGGTTTACTTCAGCTGCCTTAGAATGATTTTCTGGTTTTCTAGCTTCTGGTTTATACACCGGATGTTCTGATCCCAATTTATGACCTGTAGAGTCCAACAATGGCACATTTTTATTTTCATGAAACTTTTCAAGTCCATGCCGCTTTTCATTATACATCTGAGAATAATTAATAGTCGATTGCTTAGCATCCACAAGACGTCCAAGTGTAGACACAGGCTGAGAAGACCAAGAACTGTCCCTACTGGCATGTCCTAGTGATTGTGAAGTTTTAGCACTTGGTCTTTGGAAAGGGTCAATGGTTTCCAATATTAAAGATAAATCTTGACTCTCTGAAGAGGTTGGTATTTTTAAATTTGGTACTTGTACTGACGATAAAAAAGATTCACTCGCATTACCAAATTCTGTAGGTGTTTTTAATGCAAACTGGGGTATCTGAGCTATAGCAGTCTGCAGATTTGATTGGATAGATGTTGGGGTCAAGGTGATAGGAGGTGGAGACAGGTCCATATGTCTCAAGTCAAGGGGATTCAGCTCATCCAGATTAGAAGGTCTCTGTTGCCTGTTAAGCACATCATTTCTTTGTTTCAGTAATTGTTGAAGCTGCTGAGTGGTGATCTGCTGAGGACTGGGTGACTCAACAGCATGGTGAGACTGATTTTGAAGTTCTTCAAAAGAAACCTGTCGCTGTATATGTGAAGGTCTGGTTACCTGCAGATAAAGCTCGACATTTAATTTGGCAGTTTATATCAAGCAAAGAAAACATGGTAAATCTGTGAGCAAATGCTCACTAGTGAAACCTGCTTTCACAAAAATTTTGTATGCATGTCAACTATGTGTAAAATTTTAAGTATTCAGTAATTAGAAAGTAGATGACCAAGGGAATAAAAATGCTGTACACCATATCGTACTATACAATAAGCAATATGCAAAATATCAGTCTTTTGCATCCCATAGTTGGTTAGAAAACTGAGACAGAAATTTTTTTTTGTTACAGACAGACAATCAGACAAGGGTTAAACAATATACCCCCTCTTCTTTGAAGCTGGGTATAATTATGACTGCATAAATGATAATAGATAATCAATTTAACTGTTTCTATCTAAGAAATATTTTCAATATATAAGGGTCATAAGTGGCAAAGTGGTCACAGTAGTTAATCCTCATCCACTGATCATGTGCCTATCAAAAAGTTCAAGACATACAGAGGGCAGTGTATGCTTGAATCAAACTTTAATTTACAAGAATTGTCTGTGCAGGTGTAGGGTTTTCATAGGGTACTCTGGCTACCTTTCCCCAATAAAAGTGGGAGGTTATGATATATCTGTACAATTGCTGAAAGTGGCATTAAATTTTAATGAAAAAAATTCATTAAATACAACTTTCATGCAATGATTTAATAAACATAGGCATTTTTGAACTGTTGAGTTATCAAAGGGTTGTTACAGAATAACATATATTTTCCTGTTCCCTGATGTGGTGCTATCATAAATGTTTTGGTAATATAATTGTAGAATATATAATATTTATACTGTGGCCATCCATAGGCCAAATTTGTTTGGGGATGTACAATAATGTCCTTCATATAAATGTCCTGAAATAAAGGACCTAATACCAAAAAAACATGAAATACAGGAAAATGTTTTGATTGCTAACATACAATAACAGGTGTGAAAACAGCTTTTGTGATCTACGAAAATAAGTGTGTACCAGCCAAACCAAGGCCCTGGAAATTATCCCGAGTCATGCCGAACATTTTACCGGTCATCATATAAAAGTACAAAAAACTTTAAAAAAAAGGCAGGCTAAATAATTTATATGTCGGTCATGTCTGGCAAATATGACTATTTCCAAACCATTGAGCCAAACAGAACAAAGCAAAGCATTATAATAAATCAAATCTCTCACCTGAGAAGTAGGGACGGAAGCATTGTCAGATTTGTTGTCATCCCGGGGCTGAGGATGGTGATGTATAAGTGTTGGTAATGAATTGTATGTTTGTTGTAAATTCTTCATCTGTTGCTGAAGTCTCTCTTGTTGTTGTTGTTTTTGTTTCATCTTTTCCAGCACGATGCTGTTGATGTGTTGAGATTGAGACGGTGTTGGGTTACTGACCTTTTGCTGCTCAAGTCCCTAGAAAAATAACCTGCATTATTGCATACAATACAAAATGTACATACAATTAAATTAAATAGAACCTGTCAGAGGTGATTCATAAACCATGGATTAAAACAATTTACATTTAAATATTAAGATACATACATTTGCTCTAAGGTATAAGATGTGAAAGTTGTTGTTCATCTTTCAACTAAACCCAACAAGTATCCTGAACAGAACTTTATTCTGTTCACACACTATTTTCATCATTAAACTAAAGTCTCAGACAAATACATGTGTTTGGCAGTTTTGAAGGTCGAAACATAACTTGGAAACACATCCAGGTTGTTAAGATCCATACAAACTGTAGTTAATCTTTAAATTAGCAACTTTTTAATAATCCAGACACCACATCGAACCCATTACAAGGAATAATATTTACCTACATCTTTTTACCAGGATGATGCTAAAAATATCAGTAACTATGATCACTGGAAAAGTCATTAACTCGTAATAAAACTTCCTACATCATTACATCAATTTTTTAAATTCATTTAAATGAAATTCTTTGAACGCATATATAATTCTGATATCTTAAAGAATCTAGGACAACATTTTTTGAATGATATAAAAATGTCAAGCATATCTTTATGGAGTATTTGATTTCACATTTATGTCCACAATAAATGAATGGACTATGGAGAACAGATCCTGTTCAAATGTACCTAATACCATGAATCTAAAGTTGAAAAAAATCTAATAAACAGAAGAATAAAATTCACAAAAATTAGCAAAATTACCCCAATAAAGTTGACAATTATTTCATAATAAATTGATACCTGAAAAGAGACAACTGAATCAGTAGATGGCATAACTGTATACAATTTTTGTATTAAGTGTTTCTCCATTTCTTCCTGACTCATTTGTTGCTTTCTTGAATGCTGAGCCTGACTGTCAGCCTCCTGTTTTAATACTTGTTGAATGTCATGAAGTTGTCTATCTACTTCCTGTTTAGCCAGATTCTGCTGGAGGACTTGAAATAACTGTATACCAGAAGGATTATGTAGTATAGAGAAATCTGCATCATGCTGCTTTGCTGTTTTCTGTTCTGGTAAATGGCTTTCTTGTTTGATATTATGCCCCTCTGCATTGTGAAGGATGATATTTTGTGCCTCGTGTTGTTTAAGCTGTTGTTGTATTGAGTCAGCCTGTAACTGTTGAAGCTGTTGTATTTGCTGTTGAAGGTGTGACTGCAGTTGTAGTTCCTGTTGCATTGACAGTTCCTATTTATACAGAACAAAGTGAACAAAAATAGAATTTGAATGCCCTTACCCTGCATCAGTATAAATATTAGAAAACAAGACGGGGCCTCGGTGGCCGAGTGGTCAAGGTAGTTCGTTTACTATTGATCACGTGGTCTGTCAACACTGAGATTGCGGGTTCGATTCTCACTGCAGGCAGGGTGTACTCGACTCCAATCTTAATTGACAAGGATTGCCAGTTTTCCTACCGCAGGTCGGGGGTTCTCTCCGGGTACTCCGGCTTCCTCCCCCAATAAAAACTGGACGCCATGAAATAGCTGAAAAATTGCTGAAAGTGGCGTTAAAACACCATTCAAACAAACAAACAAACAAACAAACAGAAAACAAGACATTACAAGGAAGTAATGCTTGCAATTAGGACTATGGGATGAATGCAGTTTCTACATCCTTGATTTGACTTGTGGTAGGGGAAATAAAGTCTTCTGAATAAGAAAAGAATACTCCAGACACTATGGTAAAAAAAGTCTCATTATAACACAAAAATGTATATTTCACCATGACACATGTATCAAGCAAATCTTAATAATGACCAAGCATCCAAGTTAAGAGGAATTCACATGTGAAATGTAGGACGGAGATTACAATGAAATATTACAGGTTAAAAAGTGAGATAACACAGAAAAATATATTGTCTGAAGTGTTTGTTTGTTTGTTTGTTTGATGGTGTTTAATGCCACTTTCAGCTATATCATGGCATCCAGTTTTTATTGGGGGAGGAAGCTGGAGTACCCAGAGGAAACCACGACCTGTGGTAGGAAAACTGGCAATGGTTGTCAATTAAGATTGGAGTCGAGTACAACTTGCCAGCATTGTCTGAAGTCAAAAAATAACTTAATGAGCAACATGAACATAGTAATGAATTGTCATCATACAAAAAACAAGTATATGTCACATAATTCTTTTGCAGACCATCGTATATTGCTCATAAGCAACGGTGATTCTCTGTATTTTTGCTGTTTGATTTTCGATACATTTGACCTGAATTTGAGTTTGATGTTGGTCTGGAACAATTTTGCAAATCAAATTGCTTGTTACAATATAATTGTCTCCTTGAAATGTTAATTAGCTTAGCTCCGCTACAAAGCACAAGTCCTGAGCTCGCTTTAGAGGGTGACTAGTGCGAAAAAGTTCCCTTATCATGGTCCCACTTCGTCCTTGTTCATCATAAAACAAAAGTGAAGTAAAGTCACCTTGTCTTTCTTAAAGTTGTCCTATACCTTTCAATTTTATTCACATTTTGGTCAGAAATTGACATTTTTTGGATATATTGGACTGGAATAATATTTGAACCTGAACGGTGACTCACAAGCCAAAAATATTAACTCAATATCTGCAAGCATTAAGAAGAAGTACGGTAAACTGATATTTTTTTTAAAATTTAACTCATCATGGTTTACCCACATACCAAATATCAGCTCAATATCTGCAAGTATTTAGAAAAAGTACAGTAAACTGATATTTTTTAAGAAATTTAACTCATCATGGTTTACTCACACACAAAATATCAGCTCAATATCTGCAAGCGTTGAGAAAAAAAGTCCAAAAAACGGATTTTTTTTATTTTTAAAATTTACCAAGTCCAAGGGCCATAATTTTGTTAAAAATCATTGGACCTGAACAATATTCGAACTTGATCTGTGACTCATCATGCATGGTTAATTCACATACCAAATATCAGCTCAATATCAGGAAGCATTTGGAAAAAAACATCCAGAAAACATGTGTGACTGATGGACAGACTGATGGATGGAGTGCAAACCTGTAGTCCTCTTATGGAAAGATTGTTAGCTAGTCCCCTCCTTCCTTACTTTGTACATAACGTGCAGCAAAAAATACGAGTGGAAACCAGTTCAAAGCAAAACAAAATGCAAATTTTGTCCAGAGGGATATGACTGTGATGCTGGAGATTGCAAAAAGGATTGAATGAGCATCATTATAAAAATGAGTATTTGGGCACACTTAAAAAAAATTCATTTTAATTTGATTAAATATTTGTAATATTGCAGTTTATATAACATACACCTTGAACAGAATAGTGGACCAAGAAGCTGTTGGGCTAGATTCCATATGATAAAAAGCAGCATTCAAAGGATTATTTAACATGTTACAGAAGTTGCATATGCACACATTATGATGAAAGATTCTTAATAAAAAAGAACAATAGTCTTTAAAAGTGGTTCAATCAAACTGCTGTAAAGATCTGTTAATGAACAAGCATGAAAAGGTAACTTTAGTCATTGCTTTATATAATAGAGTGCAATACTTAAGCAGTTTTTTTACATGAATACATGTTATTCTGTATGTTCACATACTTACTTGTTGATGTGTAAGCTGCTGGTTTTGATGCTGTAGTTGTTCCTTCAACTGTTGTATTTTTTGCTCTCTTAGAGCATATTCTAGTTGGAAGCGCTGAATTTCATGCTGAAGCTGTTGTTGTACCTGTTCACCTTGTAGTTGTTGTTGATGAATCTAAAAACATTAATAAACAAAAACACTCAATACAACAAGTTTTGAAAATAAGGACTTCCATAACCCAGGAGCTCTCAAGAGCCTGTATCACAAACGAAAAAAAAAGACTTATAAAAGGCTTCTCTGAAACTGTTTAAACAGATTTCCATATGACGTCAAACATAAAAAATATCAACTAATGATCTTGCTGGAAAGAAGCAACTGAGGGTAGTCATTCTTACTTATTCTTAAGTGGGAAGAAAACATAACCAAACTAATGAATAACGCAGTAATAACAAACTATTAACACTACTGTACAAAATACTCTAATTTTCGCATGGTTTATGCAACCAATCCTTTTGGTTTATTTACAATCGACATCAAGATATCCTCTAAACGAGTCGTGAATAAAAGAGAGCTTTTGATTGGCTACATTCAGGTATGATGTAGCCAATCAAAATAGTGACTTGTGGCCCGGAATTTCCTAGCAAAGTTTGACAGGGCTTCGTGGACACATGTGGACACAGAAACCCTGACTTGTGAGGATGCCCTGTTTAAGGTTTCTGGTTTTTTTTATGCCAATCTAAATTTCAGATAATGTCTGGCCAGACAGTATCTGTTAGAACAGGCACCAGACAATGTCTGGTAAAACAGCATCTGTAAGGCCAGTCACCACATAATGTCAAGCCACATACCGGTAGCACCTGTCAGGACAGGCACAGATAATGTCTGGCCAAACAGTATCTGTAAGGCCAGTGATAAAGATAATGTCTGGCCATACAGTATGGTAATTAGGGTCGTATGGTCCGCTGTCTTTTTCTTTTAATCCAAGTTAGAAAGGAATGGTGCGAATTATATGTATATGTTTTTTCAACCAGTTGATTGTTGTCAATGGCAGTTGCCATTTTGTTGTTGTGTTATATGTGATATTTTTGTACTATCTAAAACAATGGAATTATAATGATAAAAGTGTAAAACAATCACAATAAATCCGATAAAAATAAACAAAAGTAGACAAAGACAAAAAAAAGTTTCATAGTGAATAATAAGCATAACTAGATATCAGTGAGATGGTACCAATCTCTGTGGGCCCCGCCGACCTTGAGGTCAAGGTCAAAGGTAATCAACCATGGTATGCGACACATCTCTTTAATATTATCTACCCACATTCCAAATATCAAAAGCCTACCTCAAAAGATAAAAAAAGTTACAACTGGGACATGAATTTGTCATTCAGAAAGCGATAATGTGATCTTAAGATCAAAGCTCAAGGTCAAGGCCAACAAATACGGTATGCGACACATTGCCTTGATATTATCTACCCACATTCCAAATATCAAAAGCCTATCTCAAAAGAAAAAAAAGTTACAGCCCGGACGTGAATTTGTCAAACAGAAAGCAATAATGTGACCTTAAGGTCAAAGGTTATCAACCACAGTATGCGACACATCGCCTTGATATTATCTACCTACATTCCAAATATCAAAAACCTACCTCAAAAGATAAAAAAGTTACAGTCCGGACACTGATCACTATAGGGCGTCCGCCAAAAAGTGGCTGGGCCCTAATTAATATGTAACCTTTGGATTCTCCATTACAAGTAATGATACATTTTCTAGCTCTGTCATTAACGTAAAAACATCACAGGTGGTACAGTTGTAGCTGGCTTCCAGACCTCTAGTGCCCAGTTTTGAGATTACAAAGCTATATGGCCAGTTTAATCCATTTTTCAAATTGATTATTGCATAACATATAACTCTGGTGATCCCTTTTAATGAAACTACTTGTATATATAAAAAAATAATGGATGATAATGGATGTCAATGTTAAATGATGAATGTGAAGTTAATATGAGAACTACCCAGTATGGTTCTCCAACCTGTAACTGATCATATCCAAGCTGTTGGAATATCAAAGCTGATCCAGCTTCACTACCGACCGAGGATTCTCCTGATACCGGGGACTGTAACTGACTTCCATATGTAGATCCTACAAAATTATTGATTGATCGTTTGCTTAATATCATTATACAATTATGTGTAATTAAAAAACCCCCAAAACATCTTACAGTGACTGAATTGTATGTCATCGCAGGTCAAATTAGTACATGGGTGAAATACCTCGATAATCATAATTTACATGCAATTCTGATTAAAAGTTTTCATTTGGTTCTTCACACATATTATTTTTCAAATTACATGTCCTCAAAATCTGTTTATAAACAAACAAATACAAAATTGGAGAGAACTAACAACAATGCAACTACTGATTCAAATTCAAATAAACAAGTTATAATTTTTTACATTTACATAAGGTTTTCTTTGACAGTTTTAAAATTTAAATGTATGCTATTTTTGCAATTTTTTTTCTAATAAGAAAAAACCTTTGTATACAAAAAGTCACTATGTACTTATTAAATCTAATTATATTAACCTGTTCCTGACTGGGGCGATCCCACCTGGTCCAACGGAGATGGATGAGGCATACAAACTATTGGTTTACTTCCTTTTGGAGCCATGATTTTTGGTGGTGCCATTTCTTTTGAAAGTTTTTTACTTTTTTTCTCATCTTTAGAGTCCTAAAATTATGAACATTATATGTTAATATGAACTCAGATCTGTTCGGATAAATACATAAATTTTTTTGTTTCAGCATGGCATTTTGTTTTTATCCTGGAAGTAAGCCAGAATACCTAAAGAATAGCCCAAACATTCAGCAGAAAAACTAGCAATCATTTTCTATTAAGGCTAGATTCAAGTAAACCACAGTGATTTAGCTAGCACTTGCCACTTTTGCAATTGGCAAATTCATTTCAGAAATGACACATATATTTTGAACATAAATCGCAACTCAAAACGTCAAAATTGGCACAGGTAAATCCACAAATCTTACCTAAGGTACAAGTTAATGACCCAAGCCAATGGAAGTAGTTTTGTATTCACTTTCGTTGCTAACGATGGACAAAGGAGAAAATATTTCGAATTACCCTTATTTACCACAAATGAACAGAATTTTGCTACAAGAATGTCAATCACTTAACTTGAGTGAAAATTCAAGATATATTTTATGAGGTTCGACAAAAATGTTTGGGTGATATCAAAATTTCATGTAATAATAAATTTTGTTGGTATTCTATTTACGGAAGTTAATAATGCAGGGAGACCATTTTGATCCTTGTACTATGTCTTTCGGTGGTATCTCTATAGACGAGAGTAGCTTTAAAAAATCGGAAACCAGAATAAAAGGCTATTTTGTGTATTGAATTCCGGAGTACGCCGACATTTGTTACATCAATATATAAATGTTATGTCAATAATTTAATTGTACCACGTTGATATTAGCTTTAATTCAAGTATATTTATGATTCAATATATGAGAAAAGATCTCACGTGCGCAAAAGAAATCGCTAATTCAAACTAGCCTCAACCTCAGGACTTACCTTTAAATAGAACCTATGGAGAAAATGTTCAAACCAAATGCCTCCTTTTTTAAATTTCAATGCTTTCTAAGCGAATATTCATTAGATAGTCCTTAGAAAGTGTGTGTGTTTTAGTTCGATTGAAAATCTGAGGTGCCTGCAACACAAGCTTTTATGTTATAAAAAAACAAACTGTGATTATTTATGCTTAAATCGGGTACACTACACGTACAGTTTTTTAATTCAATCATATTTATCATTTTATCAGATTTTCTTCTCTTTTAGTTGCCATATTGTCAAGATGATCTGTATTTTGCATTGAATCAAATGCAAACAGACAAACAAATATTTAAAGGTTTGAAACGTTTGATTATAAGCCACGCATTAAAGGTACAGCAAATGACACTATTGGGTCTAAAGTACACGCTGTTCATGTATGACTTAAACAAAATATTGACTCAAAGCTTTGACGCATTACAACACGATATATTTTAATTGCAAAGAACATAACAAATAACCTCTGAAACATAGATATAAACATGCTTCAAAATGCATTCTGTAAAATTATTATCAAATCATTCTGACAAACGCGTGCATAATGCAGAATAAATTGGAGGCGAACTGATGTTTTGCATCAAAAGTTTTCTTGTTGTTATTTCAAAGGATATTGTATGATATTTAATCTGTGTAATTACTGAGTATACAAGTCTCATGTGATCATGAATAGGTAACAAGGTTTGCATTTCATGGTGACTCAGGGGACCCACCACCTTGTTTATCTTTAAAAATAAAGTTAAAGTTGAACTATGTCTCCTTTTACTTTTATTAACATTTGTGTAAGAAATCATCATATTTTTGTCATTGCCTCATGTTTAAAATGTTTAAGTTGCATTTGTTAATGCTGGGTCCCGCATGATTTTACTTTGTACATAAAGTGTGGGGTTACAGAAAAAGTCATATTTACCAGACATGACCGAAATTAGCACTTCAATTGTATTATTTCTAATAAAATAAGACAACTTAATTAACTGAATTGTTCTATCAAAATTGAACACCATCCATGCATCAATTCGTAAATCCAGAGCAAACCAGTTTGAAATCTATTCTATTGAAATGATTGAAACAGAAGTAATAATTGCATTATATAAACAAAAACTTGCAAATACTGTGGTAGAAACAAAAGCAGTGGATTCCACTTTATTGCATATCTGTTAATTACATATTTCTCTTAATTGTAAAAGACTTTAAACCACCAACCATTTCCTATACTCTCCTTGTTAAAAATTTTGATTAACTGCATGAAAAATATTAAGAAATTCCGATATTTTGGTTTATTGCATAAAATTATCCAGAAATGGACTTATTACTTGTCAAAAATTGACATTTTCCTAACTAAAAATAATAACATTATCTTGCACTAGAATTATCAAAACAAGTGTTTTATACTATAATTGTTGTTACAACAATAAAGGTATAAGAAAAGTCACCAGTGTAAACTTCATACTTTCTCTAAAAAAAAGGGCCTTTCTGTTAATTGCCTATTTTCTCTGAAAAATTGGCTGTGCAATTAAGAGGAATCCACTGTATTGAATAAACTCAATTCTGTTCTGAATTGTGGCAATAAATTAACAACTTTCCACTTCCGGTTAATGAAAATGTCTTGCTGATGTTCATCAAAATAACGTTGTTTGCCATTACTAGGCAACATGTTATCTTATAATCAGTGATGCCAACCCCACACAATTGGAAAATCTGAGTACAGAAAAATTGTAACTATGAGGGCCCCAAAGTGGCCCGAAGACGTCGCACAGCAGCGTTTTTACGGCCGGGGATCTGGGGTAAATGAAGCAAAATCCTGCATTCTGGGGATCTCCTGGCAGTAAATAAGGGCTTTGAGAAAAACATTTTTAACTTAACTTTTTAAAGAGATGAAAAAGAAAATACAAAAATGTTTACACTTTCTTAGATGTTTCTTAACAAGGTCATTTACTGACAAGGACAACGCCTTATAACTAGTAATATAACATTTTTTTCATAAAAAGTTACAAGCATAGTTGCCAAATAAATATTTGACAGAATCTCAAATTGTACTGAATCTTTGTGAAAAATTTCAGATCTTTACTCCATATTATTTGTAGTTTAATTAGACATATGGTGCAATATGCAAAGTTCTCTCCTTTGCGGATTTGATTAAGCATGGATATTTAGCTGTATATTTTTGCCTAAATGTTGGCTGTGAATAATCTTTTTCTTCTTTCTAGGCCGTTAAAACAAAAATGTGTTTTTTCCAATCGCGCTCACTAAAACGTTTCAAGTCAGCTGGTACTTCCAATGACCAAGATCGAAATTATAAAGTGGCAACAAATACGGAACCGGCACCGAAAAAAAAAAAAAAAATCCGGATATTTCTTAATTGAAACCAATGACTGATTTTTTTTTTTAAATCCGAGTAACAAGATAACAAAATCGGAGCGTGGATTTTAGGTAGAAAAATCGGGGTAACTACGACTAAATCGGAGGGGTTGGCATCTCTGTTTAATTAAGAAGTTTTAGGCAGGAGAATGTCCTCCTCCCTATATTCTCTTTTTCACATGATGCATATTTTTGCAAAATAATAACTTGTATCTACAATCCTAGAATTATGAAAATGACCACAATGGGCAGGAAAACTTCTGGATCTCTGGTCATAGTTAAACATATAACACTTTTTTACCTTTTTATAATATCCTCCATGACAACGCATGTGTCCATTAAGAGCTTGAACATTCTTAAAAGTCCTCTCACATATTGAACATTCTGCTGGCTTTAGTATTTCCTCCCTGAAATGTATTTCTTTATATTATAATGACTGACAGCAATAATCTGTATTGCAGGAATTAATGTCAAATCCAACATGTTGAAGGTTGCAAGTGTTGAAAACTGAAGGGCACATATAGTTCAAGTATCATCTTACAAAAAAACAAATAGTACTAATTTGTACAATCAACATTAAGGTAAATGATATAAAAACACCGCAGGTCGGGGGTTCTCTCCGGGTACTCCGGCTTCCTCCCCCATTAAAAACTGGACGCCATGAAATAGCTGAAAAATTGCTGAAAGTGGCGTTAAAACACCATTCAAACAAACAAACAATATAAAAACACAAGTGTCAATACAGAATATAACCTCTAAATTTTTGTTCCAAGATAATGGGTTGAATATCACAGTCTATCAGTATGCCAAGGCACATTATGACTAAGCAGCAAGTACAGAATATTCATGAAATGAGACCAAAATAATACTGTAGAGACATCAAATAGTAAAAGTCCTTGCCAAATAGCAAAATACAAGACAGTGGGTAACTGAACACCATCAACAAAGGGTGGCAGTATTCTTAAAATAACTTAGACTTAAATATCTATATGTCTAGGCAGTCGCAGCCTGATCACCGTTTGGTACATTAGTGGACTTGTTATTAACCACTATTTATCAATATGTTATAGAACTAGATGTTGCAAAAGCTGCCAGAATATTCTTAAGAGAAACAAAACTTTTCTTTGCTATAAGGAATTGCCCAACACTTCTGCAAAAATCATTAATTAAGGGAAATAATTCCTATAAGGAGAAGCTTTTGACGCTTAGAGGTAGAAGGGATGATCACTTCAAATTTGTTGTACCTGTTAAACTTTTTTAACTATCAGTCGAAAACTTTCTCGACCCTCCCCCCCCCTTTTTCCTTTTTTCTATTTTAAGCCAACGTAGCTATGTAGGTAGTCAGGTGTCATGATTTGCACAATTTTGGTAGAGGACCTCCTAAAGATGATGTGTGCAATGTTTCAAAGCAGTCCTTTCATTGGTTAAAGAGGAGAAGATTTTTTAAAATCAAGTAAAATTGATTAAAAAAATGTTCAAGGAGAATAATTCCTAAACGGTTCATCAGACAATCTTGACCCTTTAGTCATTTTTGTAGCCCTCATAGAGCAGAATAATTAAGCAATGCTAATTTTTTCTCTAGTTCTAATAATTTTCAATATTTTGAGGCAAAAATGTAAAAAAAAATGAATTTCGACAATTAAAGGGCAATAACTCCTATAAGGAGTCATCATACAACTTCAACCCAATGGAGTGTTTCGTAGAGCTTTTGATGCAGATGAAGGCATGTCTCTTAGGTTTTCCTGTATTTGTTACACTTGTTTAAATAAAAGCCAAAAACTGTATTTTACCACCCCCCTCCGTCCTATTTTTAGCCATGGTGGCCATTTGGTTAATCTGCAGCCATGGTTGGTGCAAACTTGGTTGAGGACATTTGACGGATGATGTGTACAAAGTTTCAAAGCAGTACTTCAAGTTGTTTCAGAGGAGGAGATTTTAAAAAATCAATTAAAACCGATTAAAAACTAGAGTAAAAACACCTGTGAGCAATGCTCACCATTGATACCCCCCGCTTCACAATTACTTTGAAAATTCAGGTGTTCTTAATTATGAAATTGAAACTTTATCTAGTTAAACGTGAAGGCGAAATTGCAGATAATACATGTAACCCTCCCCAATCCCCCAAAGAATGGCATCCCCTATGTCAATGACAAAGTCCATGTTTTTCTATGGCAAACCTCCAATAATATTCTGATCAAAATGTTTAATATATAGTGCACAATGGCAATATGTGACCAAGATTCTTTATAAGTTTCAACAAATTCCATTCAGTGGTGTAGGAGGAATTGCAAATAAAAGATGGGTATCCCATTATGTCCATTACAAACTCCATGTTTTTCTATGGGAAACCCCAAATATCATTCCGATCAAAATGTTAAATATCTCCTGCACAATGGCACTATGTGACATGGATTCTGTGTAAGTTTCAACAAATTCCATTCAGTGGTGTAGGAATGAGTTGCACATAAGAGATGGGTATCCCTTATGTCCATGACAAAGTCCATGTTTTTCTATGGGAAACCCCAAATATCATTCCAATCGAAATGTTATATATCTAGTGCACAATGGCAATATGTGACAACATTCTGTGTAAGTTTCATCAAATTCCATTTAGTGGTGTAGGAGGAGTCGCACATAAGAAATGGGTATCCCCTTATGTCAATGACAGTCCGTGTTGTTCTATGGGAAACCCCAAATATCATTCCGATCAAAATAATAAATATCTCCTGCACAATGGCACTATGTGACAAGGATTCTGTGTAAGTTTCAACAAATTCCATTCAGTTGTGTAGGAGGAGTTGCACATAAGACATGAGGACCCCCTTAGGTCAATGACAATGTCCATGTTTTTCTATGGGAAACCCCAAATATCGATCCGATCAAAATGTTTAATATCTCCTGCACAATGGCACTATGTGACAAGGATGCTGTGTAAGTTTCTTTAAATTCCATTCAGTGGTGTAGGAGGAGTTGCACATAAGAGATGAGGACCCCCTTAGGTCAATGACAATGTCCATGTTTTTCTATGGGAAACCCCAAATATCGATCCGATCAAAATGTTTAATATCTCCTGCACAATGGCACTATGTGACAAGCATTCTGTGTAAGTTTCATTAAATTCCATTCTGTGGTGTAGGAGGAGTTGCACATAAGAGATAGGGACCCCCTTATGATAATGACAAAGTCCATGTTTTTCTATGGGAAACCCCAAATATCATTCCGATCAAAATGTTAAATATCTCCTGCACAATGGCACTATGAGACAAAGATTCTGTGTAAGTTTCATCAAATTCCTTTCAGTGGTGTAGGAGGAGTTGCAAATAATAGAAAGTGTAACGGACGGACGGACACCATGAACACTATATACCCCCCGCTTTTCAAGCGGGGGGTATAAAAACAGTTCAAGGGGAATACAGGGATTTTCCTGCCTTTATTTTGAGGCCGATATTCGGCCCCATTCCCAACAGCAAAAACCCATATTTTTTCCCAATTATGAAAGTGAAAATTCCCAATTCAGGAGGTTTTGTAATCCGGTTTCTAAAAATAAATTCAATCATGCTTAGCCGAAATATTACAAACAAAATCAAAATCTGATTACTTCGCGAACATTGGTTTATAATTACTGTTCCCGGTATCTTTAGTCATAACGGCAACCAGTTTTATATTAGAGCTTGCTTGTTTTATACCAAACGCATATTCCGGTATGATATAAAACAAACCTGAGATTTGGTAAGTCGTGAAAGATAATTGAATGCTGCAAATAAGACAAATTACTTTATTTTTACGATGTCCAGTAATATGGGCTGTTTTTTTTTGTTCAAATAGCTTTGTCTAAAAAAGAATAAGTCGGAGGAATACATTTGGAATGAAGCGTGACCCTGCATTAACGTTCAAAAATGGCATTACACAACGCGAAATACTACCGAAGTGGAACGATGACGTATTGTATCAAAACTAGGAAATTTTGTTTTTACGAAATTAAATATTGACCAGAGCCTTTGTGAATAGAAAATCATAAGTTTTCTTGCACCTCTAGACCCATCCATTATCGGCATTCAATCGAACCTTCGCTACCGACCCCTTTTTTATGACAAGGGTCTGTATTGAAGGTTCGGTTGAATGCCGATTAGCATTCGAATCAGGGTAAACTAAAATGCCAAGGCAATGCACATTTTTAGAGTTATGTATATCTGATTTAGTTATCCAGTTATTTATTAAGACCCCAGAACAAAAAAGAGAGTGAAATTAAAATCTGATGTTTGCAACTCAGTTTCTATTTAATTCCACCAAGATTCATGCAATTTTTCTCTTTGAGTATGATGTCAGCACAGTTGGCTGCATATGTAAATTTTGATAACTTTTTCCAAAATATTTATGAAAACTGATTTGAATTTGTCAGTTTTCATGTCACGCTTATAGATTCCATCTTGTCATTCATGACTAATTACATACAAGAATCATTTTCGTTAAAAACATTGATGTTTAAAAGCAATGTTTTTACTTTAATCATTTTTAAGACTTTTCCCAATTGTGGAATTTACGTCGTAATTTTCCCAATTAACAGGGGCCCAGGCCCCATTTGAAAAAAGGTAGGAAAATCCCTGGAATAACTCTTAAACGGTTAATCAGACAATCTTGACCCTTCAGTCATTTTTGTAGCCCTCATAGAGCAGAACAATTAAGCAATGCTAACTTTTTCTGTAGTTCTAATAATTTTCAAGATTTTGAGGCAAAATGGCAAAAATCATAATTTTGACAATTAAAGGGCAATAACTCCTACAAGGAGTCATCATACAACTTTGACCCAATGGAGTGTTTTGTAGAGCTTTAGATGCTGAAGAAGGAAGGTCTCTTCGGTTTTCCTGTATCTGTTATACTTTTTGAACTATAAGCAAAAAACTGTATTTTGACCCCATGATTTGTGCAAACTTGGTAGAGGACATTTTACTGATGATGTGTGCAAAGTTTCAAAGCAATCCCTTCAGTGGTTTTGGAGGAGAAGATTTTTGAAGAAAAGTTAACGACATCGACGACGGACGCCAAGTGATGGCAATAGCTCACATGACCCTTCGAGTCAGGTGAGCTAAAAATGCATCATCTCCGATAGAAAATGATTATCAAATACTTCTCACATTTGACTTATTATCTGATACTACACTGGCAGCAAAAGCACTATATACCATTTCCAGTCAAACTATCAGAAATGAAAACGAGATTGACTGTAATGGTAGCTTTTATAGCAATCAACACTATAAGCCTCTTTAACTTGTAACCTATCATGAGAAAACTAATTTTTAAAAAAAGAGGTTTCACAGAGAACAACACAGTGGAATTATCATTTACTCTTAATAAAAGGTAAGAACATCAGTATGCCTTTAAATTTGTTTTCCAACTCAAAACACCAATTAATTTGTTTAATCAATCACACAGAACCAAGCCTTAACAAAAGGGTAGCAACTCATATCAAACAGATCTATTCCTGAGATTATCTTTATATCTGCAAACTTATCGAATCTAAATACTAAGCCAATGTACTACATACAAATTGAGTACCATAAAGAAGCACTTATTGTCCGCTGTCTTTTTCTTTTAACACTTTCGTCACTGAATTTATTTTCGTCGATGGTTTCCATGGCCGGGATTTTAGTGCACGCGCGTTTTGCCAGGCCGGAATTAATTTGACATGTGCGCGATTGAAAAAATGACAACACGCTTTCCGACGGATATTTCATTAAATATTGTGTGTTTCCGCTTAAAATTTTGTATTAAGTGCGACAGTACCATATTCTTACTTGTCTTAAAGGCATAATCATTTATATCGAGGTCTTACAGGTTTACGAAGCTATAAAATGGTCTGTTCGTGTCGGACCAGAAAATGGAAGGAGTCGCCGGTTGACAGCCCTCTCGTTTAAAGTCAATTTTTGTCATTATCTGACAATACCACTTTCGTTTTAAATCCATTTGCCGCTGCAATATCATTTTTTAACCAAAAATACAGCCAAATCGCTGTTTTTAAATACAAATTTTGTGAAACAAGCAAAGGAACCGCAGTGCCAAACAGCGAACGCCATATTGTAAACAAAATTTGTTACGTAAGGTCCTACGACTCACCGAAAAGAACCGAACATATCAGGAAAGGACAAAAACAACCTAAAATTATACCAAGTAGAGAATTTAGTATACAAAAACCTTTTTTTACGTTCAGCTGAAAAACTAAAAAATCCACTACACTGGTAAAAATATATTTATATTTTATTCATCAAAAAAAATATTTAATTTTTTTTTATTTACAACTGAACATTTAATTGTGTAGCCCCAAAATAATTGTTTATAATCTTTTAAGCATTAATGTATCAAATGTATGGTTGAAGACCTACATGTGTGTATGTTAATCCTTTAAAATTTAAATAATTTCTACTAGACATGCAAAAAAAAATATCCCAGTTTCTTTTTAATTTTTTGTTACTCATTGTTTATTTTTACATAACCAGTATTTTAATTTCAACCATTTTAGGCATGACTAAGTCTTTCATTTTCTGTATATGTAACACATATGCAAGATGGAGTTTATAATTATTAATCAACATGTATATATGGAATAAAGGCAGTAGCAGGCTAATAATGTGACAAAGTTTCACAAATAACAAGTCAGACAGGTCAATAAAGTCCACTACAATACTTTGTAAACCCCAATTTGTAATGTAATAAATTATAAAAGTCATCATTGCCACCAAGTACTGAAGCAAAGTACTGGAATATGAAACATTTATTTTATTTCACCTATGAATGAAGGTAATTTTGTTGTCATAATAAATGTATTCACAACAGTTTTTTTAATTTAAATTATTTATAAATTTTTATTTGTTGTATTCTACATTAT
Organism: Limnoperna fortunei; assembly: GCA_944474755.1. Lineage (NCBI taxonomy): Eukaryota > Metazoa > Mollusca > Bivalvia > Mytilida > Modiolidae > Limnoperna > Limnoperna fortunei. The sequence continues at coordinate 40,661,335 of OX104113.1, forward strand.
TTTATTATAGCCAGATAAAAACAAAAAAGGAAAATTGACATTAACCTCAACATTGTTCTTTTAGTTATATTGTAAGAATTTGTATGCTTTGACCCACATGGGTGTAAACAGCAAAAGAGTTATTAACACAACTAAGTGTCAAGGGTATGATGTCCAAATGTTGATACACTTGATAGTCTTGCATTTCACTATCGATTGATATATTCATAATTTGAATAGCCTTTCTCAATTTTTCAATGGTCATAGTATTCAATTTAAATTAAAAAAGAAAAACCTATTGAGATTGAAGGTATTAACTTCAAGCAAGTAACAACCAAACCAAATAGAATTTATCAAATTGAAACAGTTTCTCAGAGTATGGAAATAAGTAAAGCATTCCTATAACAATAGCACATTAAATCCGAGAAAAGTTGCATTTGAAAAGGATTTAGAGTGGCAATATACAACCTATAAGTAAAGAATATAACCAATTATATTGTACGCAGATATATTTACATTTTTAAAAAACAATTTCCATGTTTTTTAAATTTTTTAGATAAATGTTATACTAAACATGTACATGTATATATTGTCATTTCCTTTGTTTGCAATGTATTTAGCTTAACAGGCTTTGGGGCATTCAAAAGTCGTTTCTGGTTAGCTGACCTTCAACTTAAAAAGATTTTATGATCACCAACATATTTATAGACATGTATAGTCAACAAAATGGAGACATTTTTGGGCCACTCTGTACAGCTGCTATTATACTTTCTTACATCAAGAACTGCATAATAGCTGAAGGTTTGCACATAATGTCAATACAAAGACCATGCTTTACATTACAGACCTAAAACCTACTATACCATAGTTCTCCCAGATGTCCATTTGTACAGTAACAATTCACGTTATGTATAAATAATCTAGTATTAGTAATCGTGATTACCTTACCACTATAACTCTATCCCTATTGCAAACAATGCTTGACAACAGCAGATGACAAACTATTTACAGTCTGGCCTGGATAAAAGCCTTTGTGCTTAACATAACTAATAGCAAATTCAGCAAGCAGTCATATTTTGTACATCCATTTGTTTGGTTTTAGAGGAATATATTGACAAATATTTTTTGTCTCAATAGAGCGAATTATCCACCCAACAGTTACATTCTTTTCAGATATAAGAATAGTTATTACATTTTACAATATATGATCAGCTACAGGTTTTATTTAATATAGAATATTGTGTTACCATTTGTGGTTTATGAGAAAAATGGAGATAATTAAAGATCTGTGTAAACTGTTCACACTCGTTTTGGAAGTATATAAGTTTGCACATAGAGATCTGTTGACTAGTACAATTTTCGTGCAGGTTTTATATCTGAAACTATTAACACTATATATAAATATTAGTGTATAAATTCCTACTGAAACCAGCTATACTGTAGGATGGGATCAATAAATCTCAGAGTCTTTGGCAAGGTGTTTTGTTTTGATGAAGATTGATTTGCATTTGATATTGGTCTAGCTTTCAGTTTGTTGAATATTTATCCCTTAAAATGGCCATTTATAAACCAAGGTATAAGTTTACTGGTTCATACACAAACACATGACACAGTGTCTCTCTGGCTTATAATTCATGTTCTGAAATAAAATGTTGAATTATAGGTTATTTTTCCATAAATTGGTTGAAAAACTATTCTGTGCCTCTTTGTAGTTCACACTGATGTTTTTATGTGTGCCAGTAATAGCCCCTAATGTAAATATTTGGGTAAAACCTACTCAATAAAACAATGTATTCGTTTGTCACGAAATTCGGTAAACCCCTCACCGGCCGAACGCTCAGTTTCGAGACCCTCTTATTTAATATTACACAATCCAAGAATCATTTTCATCATTCAAAACCAGACAAAGATTTTCCTTAACGCTATTAGCTTTTCTCTTATCATTTCTCAATTCTGATTTGTAAATATCCATAAAAATCCTCGTCACTTGCAACATTTTGTTCACCGGTAGTGGCCAATGGAGACGAACACCTACTTATACACGATTCTGCAGCCAAATTAGAGTAAACTAACCAAGTAAAAGTGTTTAGACTATTTAATTTTGATCTGCATAGTGTAGTACGGTCCAGTTTAATCATAAATCACGCCTTAATCTGCGTCTTGCAAACAGCATTTTTTAGTCGCCATTTTGATAACCACATGACCCGATTTTCACATTTCCGGTTCTAAAATTAGCGTAAAGTGATTTCCTATCAATATTTACAGCGGTAAACTTTAGAATAACAACGAAAATAAATTATTTTTATTACGATTAACACAGCCGTAACAATTTAAATATGTTTAAAGCAATCTGTGTGCTTTATTTTGGCTTCAAAACAGGCCTAACCAAACCACGAGTTTCATGTATCCTTAAGGATACATTCGCCCTGCGCACCGTGTATCTTTAAAGATACATTCGCCCTGCGCATTGTGTTTCCTAAAGGATACATTCGGTGCGAAAGGGTTAATCTTTGTAGGAAAGGAAAGGTGTGAATTATATGTAAATACAGACTCTTTTTTTGTCCACCTGTTGGTTGTGTGTGTCACTCGTGGTCGCCATTTTGTTATTGTGTTATATGCTGTAATTTGGTACTATTTATAACACGTTTCTTTTATAAACTTATATGTAAACTTTGTATGAATATTAATTTATACTAAAATTATTTTTACTAATATGATATCAATTAAATAGGACAAATAAAAATTAAAACAGATACGCAAATAGCAGATGTTTAACCGGTTCGGAATAAAATGCAAATGGCGTCGTTACATAACAATAAGTTGTTAAAGATCAAGTTTTAATTGCAATCTTTGAGGGTTTAAAATTAAACATGTTATATTTTTTGTTTTCTTTGCTTTAATTGATAAATGAAAGTTGACAAATTGGTTTGGTTTCAAAATGTTCGAGTATTCGTTTTAACAACAATCAAAATAGACGATATCACAAACCACTATTATTGTATTTTATTTATTACAAGAAATAAATTAAACTATAAACATAAATGATATTTCAACAGAGAATAGATGACATATTAGAGTAAAGACTTTTTAAAAAGGATGGCCAAGTCGAACTCTGATGTCTTCATCTTAAGACATTTTGTGAAAAATTGTACCAGTGAATTGTCCAAACATATAAGAATTTTTCCAAGAAGAGATCCGAACAATATGTTAATGCACACTACGCGTGGCTTTTTACGGTATTGTAAATTGTAGATAGTGAACTAGTGGGGACCATTCTAATAAAAACATTTACAGTACTTTTTTAATAGTTGAATTCAATTCAGTTTTTCTTTAATATTTTGTTTTAAGTATATTTTCTCGTCACAATAATGCAATTTAAATAGAAATTATAATAAAAACAAATAAACCAACCCATTATTTTTATCTGCATTCCCAGGTGATGCAGAAATGTTGTTCCATGTTCTTTGTTGGGGGTGATGTTGAACAACTGGACTGGGAGGTGTAACCTGTGTAATAGGGACAGGAGGACCTATTGGACTGACATTCTGATAGTAGCTAGGAGACGCTTCTTCTTGTGGGCTCTGAGAATTGGAAGGTACATTCCCTAGAATACCATTTCCTTTTATATTCTGTAAACAAAACAAAACAATATATATACATAACCAACTATTTATTGAACTTAACAATTAATATAGTTTTAATAAACCTACTTCATAGTAGGTGATAAGACTTTACTTTTAACTTGTTTCCGGGATACTCAAGTTCTTCCTGCATATCTCAATAATTTTGTACACCTGAGGAAAAGACAAAATACCAGGTTATTGGCTATAAGGTTGATATATTACTAGCGATTGAAAGATGTATGCACTGTGCAAAATAGTAATATATGAAGGGAGGCATTCTCCTGAAAAACCGTAGAGATGTTGTCTATGCAAGAAAGTCATCTTTATATTAATAAACAGGTTAATCTGTAGAGTTCCACTGATGTCTTTTAAAACAAATTGTAGCTTTTTATTTGTTTGAGTGGTGTTCAATGCCACTTTCAGCTATATAATGGCATCCAGTCTTATAAGGGGATGAAAACTGAGTACCCACAGAAAACCCTTTAACCTCAGTAGAAAACTGGCAATCCTTGTCAATTAAGATTGGAGTCGAGCACACCCTGCCTGCAGTGAGACTTTAACCCACAACCAGTGTCCACAGGCACATGATTAATAGTACACTAACTACTTCAACAGCCAGAGGCCCATACCAAACCAAAGCAACCTTCAAGCAATCATATCAAGAATAAAAAAGAAATAAAAATAAAAAAGAAATAAATAAAAAAATGTAAACTAGTAGACCACTAGTTTGCATTGCATTCATTTATTTATATATTTTTTTTAATGTAATTGATAATGAAATTATGAAGTTTGTGTTTGGTTTACATAAACAAATACTGTGAAGAGTAATTTTTTAATTTATTTTTCCTCTTTTAGTTGCTTTCGATTCTCATGCACACATATTTGTTATTGGAAAGCCTAATATTTAGTCTAGAAACATATAGATAAATAAAATATATATCGATGCCCTCACTTTTTGCTGCATTAAATACAGAATTGGGTCACTGCTTTTTCAACAAGTACCTGATCGTGCCACTGTCTGTTGGGTTGTATGTGTTTCAGTACTACACTAGTTGGTTGTATTGTTATGGTCTGTGGCAATGAGTCTGTAGAAATGGTCACAGTCTGTTGACCCTGAGCACCATGAAGAGTGATGACCTCCTCGGTGTTGGTCTGTGAACTAGCTGCAGCAGCCTGGTCCAATAGCATCTTAACTTTCTGTCCGACTGATTCTTCTTCTGATACAACATGTTTAGTAGTCTGTTTTGTCATTACCTATTAACATGAATGAAGTCATTAGGAAAGCCATTAATTCTTTATACAGACAGTTGGTCTAGATCAAGAAGCTTAACAGTAAATGATAGTGTCCTGGAAATTAGAACTAATTTTTGATTTTTAAAAAATGAATATTTTATGTTTTCTGTTGATTTAAATAGTGTTTAATGCCAATTAAACAATACTTTTGATATATGGTGTCCTCCAGTTTTTATTTGGAGAGGAAGCTGAAGTACCCAGAGAAAACACCTGACCTTCTATTGTGGATTTTAGGTGGGAAAATTTTATATAGGTGCAACCACTTTGAAGAATTTTACCACCAGATGTGTAGCTTGTGACACAGACAAAATGACAAACCAGTTATTGCATGTTTTTCTGCTAAGATCTGTAAAGAATAAACATAAATGCTGATGGCAGTGGTCCCACTAAAAAAGTGTCACTTATCCTTGACATCCAAACAGGGAAAAGTGATGCCCTGATAGGGAGACTTAGCAGGGATAGAGCTTAACTTTTTACCTGCAGTAGCCAGCTGGAGCCCAACAATATAGTTAGGGGCCCAACTTTTTTCAGCGCAAGTGTGTTTTAACTATAAATTATATGATCATTTGTACAAATTTGCTTATGTACATGAATTCAGAAGTTATTGTCTTGTTTTGATATTGTTACTACCTACCTTGGATCACTGCATACATAATTAGATATTTGAGTCTATTGGACACTTGTATTTTGTTTCGAGAAATTAAGATTATCTCTCAGAATGTAGGAACCTCCCCAAAAAGCTACAGGCTATTTGACTCAAAATCCTACATTTCTGGCATTTTTAGCTACCTTAATTCTTCAATATGAGGAATTTATAAAACAAATTAACTTATTTCCATTTTAAGTATGCAGGAAAATGTCCACCCATTTTCATTCTAGATTTAAGATTTGTAAGACAGAAAAGACTGCCACAGATGCTAACAATGCACACACAAACATGACAAATGTATGATTGAAATAGCTACAATCTATAGAGTGCTATTGTATTTGTTTTATGTTTTTTTTTCATAAATAATTGATATTTAAACTATAAACTTGCTATGATAATGAGAAGGATTCAAGTTTATGTGTTGTCTGTCTTGTTTTGCATTTAACAAAACAATGAATGTTTTCTATATTTAAAATGTACAATAAATTTAATCTTTCTTTGTGTTGAACAAGAAGTAGAAAATGACATCATTGCAAAAATATGTATATTCAATGGAAAATGCGCTATTATAAATTCTTTAAAAAATTGTAAGTGATATGTTATTGTAATTTAATTAATATGCTAAAAGTTACTTCCAAAATACTAATTATTATTATTGTGTTTTAATCTTGACAGTTAATAGGAAACATCGTATTTAAAACCTCCGGAATCGAAATCATATTTACTCCCGGTGATTTTCCTAATTTATTTGCTTTGTACTGGTTTCCGCCAGTATTAACTCCATGGTGGTATTGACAAAGATAAGTCGGGCGGGAACCAGCTTAGGCAGTTTTGATTATTCCCCTTTGACAAAAAAATGTCACGTAATATATTTCAAGACGATTCCTGACGCAAATGTCAATCAAATTGTTCTATCTATTCCTGATCTGGATTATAATTACGCCACTTCACCAAATATCCTACACGCGCGAAATATTGCCAATAACATTTTTAAGGGACAAAATTTGAAATGTAAACGCAAAATGCCTCTAAGCGTTCGTTGGTCGGTGCATCATACTACACTTGTTACGTTCGCCAACTGGGCGATCTAGACACAGGCATTTGGTCGCCCAACAAAAATTCTACTCGCATTGGCGACTGGGCGACTGTTAAGTTTCATCCCTGCTTAGGAAGATGCGAGGAAGAAGTCAAGGGGGACCACACAAATAACTAATTTCACAGATGTTGCGATTTTTTTTTTTAATATAATTTTTTTTTTCATTGTTGATTTCCAGGATTATTTCTCTTATGTTTTTAAACAATAACACACTTGGATTCAGTTTTATTTCTTTTTCATTACTATTCTTGGTATGCAATAACATCAAACAGCACATAACATTTATCATTAATTAGTAAAAAATAAAAATTGCTTCATGGGACAGAAATTATCAGGATGTCTGTAATGACTATATATCTTTATTCTTTCAATTGCAGCTCATATATGTATCAAAGAAAATTATTACAATAAAATTTACTTTGAAAGAACTTCAAGTTTGGAACCAATTATAAGTTTTTGTGAATCAAACTATTACGATTTTTTAATTATGGGCTGTTGTACTTAACTTTTCTTCGTGTCACTTCTGACAATTGGTATCATCTGGGAAATAAACATATGGCATGTATTCCATTTGAAACATGTAAAACAATTAAACAATGAAAATAAAATTATTTGGCTATTTAGTGTAGAAAATTCAGAATTACTGCAAGTCATTAGCACTTTTATACTTAAACATCTTCCGTGATCATTGTACATTTCTTTATAATTAATATTTTATAAATCTATAATACAAGTATGTCTTCCTTAATTTAATTGTACACGTATAATAAGACTACTTGGTATATCCTAATTTAGGCATGGTCCCCTGGTGGCAACTGCATCAAAGGTACAAATCAACCTACCTTGGGTGCGTTTGACACGGGTAGGATAACCAAGGCTTCACATAATATATGTGTATACATATATTTATTTTTATTTATTTATTGTTTATAATGCCATTTGATTCCCATGGCTTATTGTAGTTTAGCATTTCCAAATTTAGGCAACGTCCTCCGTAATTGTATCAAAAATACATACAACTTCAATCTACTTTTGTTGCACTTGACACTTGCTATTTATAATTGTTATACTGTATAGTTACAATTTTTACTTTCTTTTGTTGTTAGTGTAGTTTATATACAAATCAATATCTTTCTCTTTTTTTTTTTGTAATTGTATTGTTGTTCATGCCCTCCAAAGGCCCATAATTGGTTAATCTTATCTTATCTGTAAATCATTAGAAAAAATGTTAAATACGCAAACTCCTTGCCATTTTTTATTGGAAGTACATATTTACTGATATTTAAAGTGGTAGTCTGGGCAAATTAATTGGACCAGATATATAAGTATATTCTGTGAACCATCGGGCGACTTAGAGGAAATAATAGGGCAACTTTAACTTCACTTTTGAGGTGCCTGAGGATGACAGTGTGGGAAACGGCCACTAGCCAACTCGCCAAAATCGAATTGAGAAGAATTTTGGTAAGTTAAGTTTATCTGCAACTCCCCAGTTTGGCGAGCTGAAATTTTGAGGCGAGTTCAAGAAAAAATTTACAAGTCATGCTTTTCAAATTATAAATGTATCTTAAAAGAGTGTATTCAGTGTATTTTCAACGCTAATTCAAGATTCTTTTAATTTTAAGATCTTTATTTACCCTGTGTCAATGTTAAATGGTGTTGGCTATTGTTGACTTTTAAATCTACTTCCCAACTATGGAGTAGATTATTAATTTGGCGAGTACTATTATTTTAGTACTAGCCAGAATGGCGAGCTGAACAAACATTTTGTTTCCCACACTGGGGTGACATTGTCACCCACTAGACCTAGTGTGGTGAGCCTTGCTTAGGAAGAAACAAACAAAAGATCAAACAAAACAAGCTACTGCTTTGCATATCATGTTAATAACATTCATCTGTTTCAAGTATTTTTCAGGAAGTTTCCCTTTAAAGACATTATTTTAAATATTGTTCCCATTGTAATTACAGTTCTATATAAAACATTAGGATACCAATGATATGTGACAAATGACATTATTTCATGTATTGCCCATAAATACACTATAGTATAATTGTTTGTCCAAAAAATATAAAAAAGACTATTGAATTTAAATTACCTGATTTTCTTGTTCTAACTGAATGCTGCCTGCCTGATTTTGTTCTAGTGGAAACATTGGATTTATCTGACCACCATAAACCGGACTGGTGACTGGTGTGGAGCTGTTGCTGAATGATAATAGTCGAATGTCGCTCCCCTGAGAACTATCATTTGATGCTATGTTAGGAATGGATCCTGCAGTTGTTGTAACTTGAGCTGCCTTAATCTGAGCAGAATTAGTAGCTGCAGCAGCAGCAATAACAGCAGCAGCATTGGAGGCCACCAGAGCTATGGCACTGTGGATCTGTTCTGGTGTTTGATTGTGATGATTTTCCAAGTGACGTCGTAGAGAACGAGCATCACAATAACTCTTCGTGCAATTGTCTACAGAACATTCATAGGGTTTCTTTTCTCTGTGCGTCATCAAATGACCATTCCTGTAAAAACAATTAATGTTCTTTGGTTAAGGCTATCTGCAACTTAATCTTATTTATAATAACAGATATTCCAAAGTTGAAAAATTCTGCCTTACATTTGAAAATTTATCTGACCAAACAAACATTTGCCTCTCTATTGTCCTGTGATCAGGAACATACCCGAAAGACTTAATGCATAACTAAACCCTCTAAGACTCTTAGACATTAGGCTAGCATTAACATTTGCTGAAGATTATAAATAACTATAATATAATACTACTATAACTGATACTGTATGTTTTGTAAACTTACAAATGGTCCTGTCTTTTAAATGCTTTTTGACACAGATTACAGACATATTTTCTCTCGTCACTATGTGTTAGTCTGTGTTTTGCCAAGGCACTCGAGTTAGTAAAAGTTTTGCTGCAGGTTGGACACTGTAAACTATTTAGTCTTGCAGGAGATGTCTGCCCTTTAGCAGGCTTCTGGGCTTTTGGTTTCTTCTGTTGCTTAAATCCTTCCATGGGATTACTAGAATCTGCTGAGAATTTTCAAATGAATGCATTTTATGTACATAAATAACCCTAAATATGGTTAATAAGATATTGCTGGCCCAGAGCTTTTCATGATACATATTTAAAACAACACAGAAGTGGCAGAAAAATTGGATTCTGTATAATTCTATTCTGTAAGTTAGAAATCATACTACATGTAGTACCATTTTACAATAAGATAAGCCCCATTGTACATGCGATACAAATATAAAAGCCAGGACAATCATAATGTAGATCCGTTGGTAGTTTGCTGTCCAGTAATGTGCAGGACAAAAAATAAGTTTACCTAGATCAAATATTGAGTAACTCAACTAGTGTCTAATAAAAGGCAGACACTGCTCACATGAGTACAATATTAATATTGAATAATCAAAAATATGCAAATGCTTTAGACATCTATGGTTTTAAATTATTTAACAAATGAAGAGTTTCAAGAATTAAGTAGCTTAGAAAATTATGTCAATGGTCAAATATATAAACCATACAAAATACAGAATAAATCCATGGTAAAAATGTCAACATTATACTACTTTAAAGGGACATGGGAAAACCATGATTACTGAAAATCTATTAACCCTCCAGAACTGTATAAATTACTTGATTTTAAGATTCAAGACAGCAATTCTAAAATTCCACCCGATTTACATTTTCATCAAATAATTACCTGGATTTGACAAACCTTGGTCAGAATCAATCCCATATCCATCACTTCCGAACCCACCAAATTCATGTGATGCTTGTGGTGAATAATCATCCATGGAATAAGGATCATTAACATTTCCTTCTCCATCAAACAAATCTCCAGGAGCACCCATGTTTGATAGAATACCATCGTCAAGATTAGGCAATGGCCCAGCAAGGTTGACATCTAGAGCTTCAGGTAAAATGTCATTTTCATTGTAGTTTATGGCACTTAACATAGCATCACCTGCAGGTCCTGCAGAAGGTCTAAAGGATAAAAATTGTGGAGTATTTGTTGCTGCGTGGTCTGAATCTTGAAACGGAAGAGAAATTGCCAAATTTAAACCTTTCACATCATTGTACAAATCTAACTTTGAATCATCTTTGGCATCAAGGTCTTCATGGGTGGACTTTGGAGAACCATGTGATCCTATTCCCAAGTCACTGAATGAATATCCAGATCCAGTAATTGCTCCATATGAACTTGGAATTGATGATGGTGAAGATATGTTTCTATGGTCCTGATGACCACTTGAGGTCTGTAGAAAATTGGAGGCCATAGAGGCAGTCGGTGAACTAAATGGAGACTGCTTCTCATTAGACATAACTATGCCAAACATAAAAAAACACCATTTGGCTACATTTTCTTAGCCTGAAAAAAATATTTAATTTAGTATGAGTTCAATCTAGAGCATACCATTGCACCATTTTGCAAAATAGAAACGGTATACTAGGTTGATTAGGTACATTCAGTTTTCATTTCTGAAATGATCCACATTAGAAAATTCTGGAAGGAGTTTCTGTCCTATTATTCAGTTTTCATTTCTGAAATGATTCATAAATAAAAGGAGTTTCAGTGCAATTATATATAAATCATATTATCTTTGCAAGATAAGTTGAAATGAGTATTGCAATTATAGAAACGTAGTAAAAATAGTATTTTGGCAGTTAATGTAAACAAATTTAAGTTAAATGTGATTAATTACCTTTAATAGTGAATTTTACAATTTTACATTAACTACATTATTATGTGTTACAATGATGTAATTTTCTACTTCTAGTTCTAATAGTACTTCATTATAATTCAATCAATTTGTGTACCAATGACATAGAAACATTTATTTTAATGAACAGTTTTGTGACAGTTGATTCTTTTTTTTTATTGTTATGTTTAATACATGTATTTATGAAAATGTGTGATATAAGTATACTGAATAGTTAATCAAATCTTTGATACTTTATCCTCAATAAATTAAACTGCTAAAAAAAACCATATAACAATAAAAATGCAAATGATAACACTTATTTAAAAAACAAAAACAAATAAACCATGACGATTTCACAACATATATAATGCAACTCCATGTTGTCCACCCACTTCTCCCTGTCAGCCACCCAAAGAAGAAGTGACTTCACCCTATTATTTTGACCCAGCATGAGACCAGATTTATTTAGTTTTGAGTTTTTAATTGTCATAGTTGCTGTGGCTTTCAATGATACCTTCTCCTAATTAAAGGAAACTTTAGGGCAAATGAAAGATTACAGGTATATGCTGGGAATAGTTTATATTATGTAGGTACATTTGTATAAGCCATAAGCATGAAACTTTATTTCAGTAAAAGCTTAAGTAATCAGGATACTGCAATTTACTTTAATTGGTTTGACAATTCATTAAAATTACTTTTAAAAACATATGGCTAGAACTATTTTTTTAGCCAATTACATGGAGTGGCAGACAGGTTTCTAATTAACCAGTGTCATCTTTTGATATAAATGTTTGCAAGTAAATTTGAGATTTATTCAGATTACAATATTAATAAATTCAATAGTTCCTGTACCTATCATAAAACTCATTGCATTCAGTGACAGAAACCAATTAGTTTGGAACACAATAATTTTGGAGTGTTGTTTTTTTGTGAAAAATAGTAAGTTAAAAATGCTATTTTGTTGCATGAATATCCAATAGAAAAGTTTTTTTTCACAAAAGTCCATATTTCATACTATGCCACAGTTGTTTACATATCACAAATTGCCATTTTTGTTTCTAAAGGGTCCTTACAAATGTTTGTCTGTTATTGTGGCGTTTAATGGTATCTGGACTAACTGGGAAACTTTTCAAGCCTCAACCGCAAAAGATTTTGCCTGAAAGGTTTCACAGACAACTATCCCCTGCTCCCGGCTTACACTTCAGTTCTAATTTAGGTCAAAATTTACTATAGATATTGCCCTATCAGAATGAAAAAAAAAACACACTAAATTTCAACACTGTAGAAAATAATTATTGAATTAGCACATTTTTGGATTTATGTAAGGAGCATAAAATTGACTAAACCCTGTAAGCAGTTTTCACTTGTCACACAAAAAACAGCATTTCAGACACAATGACTTTTTATTATTGACAATTTCAAAATCCCAAAATCTACACGAGATTTGCCAAGTGAGGCGGTGGGGGGGGGGGGGGGGGGGGGAAGAGATATTTTCTGTGATGGCATTGTATATTAAATGTGCCTTGTTTATTCGTTAATTGCTCATTTATTACCCGATACTTAACTTTGATGAAAGGTAGAAATGAAAGACCGATAAAAGACCGACATAATAAGCTTAGAAAAATTTATTGATTTTTATATGAAATTCGAAAATTAGATTTTAAAAATAGGTATGTTGTAAAAAAAAAGACATCTAAATCATTAAAATTAGTGGTAAAATGCAATAGCAAATACATATAGAAGGAAAATAAATTTCTGTATAATAAAATAAATTCATAAAAGATATTGATTTTTAGTTATTTTAAGATTAAAAAATGTTGAAGTAAACATATTTAAAAATGCAAGTTTATATATTTAGATACTTACAGAATGAAATTAAACATACCTAGGATCGTATATGAAGTGATAAAAACTAACACAAATTAAAAAAAGGTAAATGAAATTTTGAAAATGTAATAATAATAATTTAGTTAATTTAAAAAATGTCATCAACAGTTTATTTAGTTTTAAAAATCACAACATTAATTATTTCATATCAATTGTTTTGCAAAAATACTGCTCTTCTTACATTTGTTTGGTGGTTAACTTTATATTCTAAAAATATTATTAAGTTCTTAACAGTGTTTATGCACATGCATGTTAGTTTTCCATTTGGAATACATATAATTGCAAATCTTTATAAGCAATTTTTACTACTGTAAAAAAAATTCAATGGAAAGTGTAATGTTTGTACTTTTTCTTTGATCTTCCTATGATGCTCAAGGGAAAGACGGGACAACTATTGATCTTACCATCCACCACAGAACCACGAGACTATGGGATGTCGAAAAGGTCAACAGAACACTAATTACTGATATGAGCACCAGAATTATATTTTCAAAACTTTTGACATAATATGTCCACTGTCAGATGAAGGAGATTAAGATTTATGGAAAGGGTTTAACTATTTGATTAATTTGGTTGACTTTAAAAAGGGATAGGTACAGAGCTACAACTAATTCATGTAATAAACAAAACTATTACATAGAGACCTATAAGGGGCCAAAGATCAGCAAACATTTTTTTAAATGTTCAGCACGCCAAATGACCTGAAGTACAGGGCCTTAAATTAAAATATCAATATATAAATAACACAATAATTCTACAACTTAACATTGTGGTCGTGACATCAGAGTAATGTTACACCTTTACGTTTATATTACACTGCGTTTGGCTCAATTATCATCCAACTTCCGAGTGACAGTGTACTTTCATTTTGCTGTCAACAGCAAATATGCAATAGATGTCATGATAATAAATCAATGAAAATAGTCAAAATGAAAAATGTTGATACACAAAATACCCTAATGACTTTCTGTGGACACATGTTCATAATGTTGTGCCATTTCATTTTGATGGGTTGCTAAGTTTCAACCGAAATATTTGATTATTTTAAATGCATCACATTTAACATGTCCTCAGATCATAGGAACATGAATGGTGCTATTCATATACTTCACCTTTGGGCTAATTGAACACCAAATTAATTAATAAGGCATTGTTGAAATTTTGTTTTACACACAGCTATTGGAAGTTGCTGTACGTATTTACTCGTGCCTCATTGCTTATTTATTTGCGGAAGGAGGTGGACTATTTTGCATAAGAACCAATATTTTTTATTGAAGTAATTCTTTAACTTATACCAATATTTGATTTCTAGAGTCGGAATTTTCATTTACTACAGCGTTTAACTGATATATATCTTTTTGTGTGAATCAAAAATACGCGTTTTAATATTCGAAATTAGCCGGATGGTAATAAGGGTTAGAAATAGTTCGTGACGTCAGAAAGTGCGCGAGGTAGCCGGAAGTATATTGGGAACTTCTTGGACGTTTAGATTACTGCAAAACACTTCAAATTTGAGCGGAAGCTCTCGGCATTATTTGCTCTCTACTTTCATCTTGTAGGCAGCTGCCAACGAACTTCTGAACAAGAAGCCAGATGGACCACGAAATTTTAGCTCCAGGTTAACTCTTAGCACACATTTTAGATCATTTTTTGGTTGTAACTTGTGATTTACAATTTCACTCGCATGTGTTATTCAGTATTTTGTTATAATTTGGATACTGTTTTTACTCGGGTCATAGTCCCAAATCATATGAATTTAGAAATGGCCAACAATAAGTGTTAAAAAAGGTTCATATATATACAAGTTATGAAAGATCACAAGTCATAAAAAACTTGTTGTAGACTTGTGCGTGTGGGAGACCAGAGAGCTTTCCATACATAAAACAGCAGATTTCGCGAAACAGGTCTGAGTGAGTGATGGCACATTCTCCTGCTGTAGTGCTGAATGTGTGTGTGCAGTATACACTACAGCCAGAACAGATAATGCAAATCTGTGAGTCATTGGTGGACAGCAATTGTAGTACGCTGAGATTCCTGATGGAGACAAGTATATCATTCGCAGACACTTCAGTTATGATGTCCCCTATTTAGTTTATCTATTTTTACGCATAAGAAAAAAGTATATCATTCGCAGACACTTCAGTTATGATGTCCCCTATTTAGTTAATCTCTTTTGACCCATAAGAAAAAAAATTGACTCAAAAAAATATTACCTGGAGGGTCAGCTTATACAAATTTTATTAAAAGGCCTACAAACCATCAACGTTTCACATGTAGTTTACCTAAGACAACGAAATTTATACCCCTGCGACGACATGTATTACAAGTTGTATGTTGTAAGCGACTTTCTGACCTGTCGGACTACTACTTCCTGTTTGGGAATTCATTTAGCAAGGGTATATGTGTCCATCCTTGATTTTTATTATGCCCCCGCGACGACATGTCGGGGGGCATTAAGTTTTACTCATGTCCGTCCGTCCGAACAAATTTCTGTCAAGCTTTTCTCAGAAACCGTACATGAGAACAATTTTAAATTTGGCAGAGTGGTTCAGTATCACAAGTTGTATGTCCTTAGCGAATTTCAGACCTGTCGGACAACTACTTCCTGTTTGGGACTTCATTTGTACGTAAATACCTCCGTCTGTATGTACAAATTTCCGTCAAGCTTTTCTCAGAAACCGTACATGAGAACAATTTGAAATTTGGCAGGGTTGTTCAGTATCACAAGTTGTATGTCCTAAGCGACTTTCAGACCTGTCGGACAACTACTTCCTGTTTGCGACTGGGCCGATATGAAAATGTGTTAACACAAGTATGAAAATTTCCGTCAAGCTTTTCTCAGAAACCGTACATGAGAACAATTTGAAATTTGGCAGGGTGGTTCAGTATCACAAGTTGTATGTCCTAAGGGACTTTCAGACCTGTCGGACAACTACTTCCTGTTTGCGACTGGGCCGATATGAAAATGTTCTAACATGAGTATGAAAATTTCCGTCAAGCTTTTCTCAGAAACCGTACATCAGAACAATTTGAAATTTGACAAGTTGGTTCAGTATCACAAGTTGTACGTCCTAAGCGACTTTCAGACCTGTCGGACAACTACTTCCTGTTTGGGACTTGGCCGATATGAAAATGTGTTAACATGAGAATGAAAATTTCCGTCAAGCTTTTCTCAGAAACCGTACATCAGAACAATTTGAAATTTGGCAGGGTAGTTCAGTATCTCAAGTTGTATGTCCTAAGCAACTTTCAGACCTGTCGGACAACTACTTCCTGTTTGCGACTGGGACGATATGAAAATGTGTTAACATGAGTATGAAAATTTCCATCAAGCTTTTCTCAGAAACCGTACACAAGAACAATTTGAAATTTGGCAGGGTGGTTCAGTATCGCAAGTTGTACGTCCTAAGCGACTTTCAGACCTGTCGGACAACTACTTCCTGTTTGCGACTGGGCCGATATGAAAATGTGTTAACATGAGTATGAAAATTTCCGTCAAGCTTTTCTCAGAAACCGTACATCAGAACAATTTGAAATTTGGCAGGGTAGTTCAGTATCACAAGTTGTATGTCCTAAGCAACTTTCAGACCTGTTGGACAACTACTTCCTGTTTGGGACTTACTTTAGCGGGGGCATCCGTGTCCCATGGACACATTCTTCAATTTTTTAGAAAAATGTAAACATCTGGTGTGCTTTGCCTAAAGACAAAGATTATTTTCAACGGTAACCAATTCATTACTTCAAATAATCCTCGTACTTAATGCTCATTGCTGATGACAAAGTTGTGTATACGCGTGGATTGATATGCTTTTTAAAGTAGTTGATTACGGCAACGCTTTTAGCTCTACAGACCTTAAATACTTTTTGTTAAAGAAAACTAAACAGAAAGACTTCCATTTGAACCCCCCACCAAAAAAAGCATTATTTCGAATGTAAATTAAAGAATTTGGCACTGGGTGGCAGCCACTGGAGATCCCCACAGTGGACACAGTCATGATTTGCCAATTGGGCAAGTGAAAGCCATGTATCTTGTGATAGTCTAATGCATTGCATATTTTTTATTGGTGGGTTCAATTGGAAGTCTTATCAACTAAACAGATAAAAATAAAGTCAGCTGTGTTTCCAGAGTAGTTACGCCAAAACGCGCATTCTTTTAAAATTTTGGTTGTTTATTTAATTAAAAGAATAATATACACATGTATGATACTGTAAAACTCTTTTTTCATAAACAATTATTAAATCATTTGTATTGGGACATTTTACATGAAACAAAACAATATTTTTTAATACACGAGATATGCATGCATTATTTCAGAGTAATACTTTCATGCAGAAGCAGGGAATTTTTTAGCGCTCGCCACTTTCGTCATTGAGGAAATCATTTGAAAATAGACGATAGATTTCTAAATCAATTTTGTCATCTGATTTTTAACAAGTACTAAAATTTTTCGTTACAAATTCATTCTACCAAGTGTAAAACGACATATTTATGACCCCAAAGCCAATTAACAGGAAATTTAATTATTTCACTTCGATAGTTTTAAACAGCAGGTGTCAAAAGCCGTTTGTGTACATTCGAGATACGTCTAATAACCGATGGCTACCACATAGAAAACGAAGAGTACAACAGCCTGTAATGAAAAATTGTAACCGATTGATATACAAACACTTTTTAAACAAAGTTTTAAAATTAAAATTCTTTGAAAATTTATAAACATTTTGTTATAGTCATTTTTTTAAACAAATTTATACACAGCAATTGAAAGAATATAGTTTTTTATACTATGATATTTCACCAGTACAATGAATGCATGCTTCTGAGCAGATGCTTATACGTCTAATCCGCTAAAGTGACTAAAGCCCTCAAAATCCTAAAAAATTCCCTGCAGAAGTTATATTACAATATTAAATGTAATTTAAGGCAGTAGTATTGTTTAAGAAATAATTTATGGCTGCCCCAATTTTATGGATTATTTTAATATGGGTAGGCATTATATTGATGACTATTTTGCCATGAGCCATGAATTATTTAGATTCTAATGTGTTACATTTCGCAACTACATAGGTAAAGGTTTATTTTGGCTGTTCCAATTTCCGAGATCCTCCCTTGTTTAATACAAAATTATTATATTTCTTGTGTAAAACCTGGTAGAAAAAACAAAAGAAATATAAATTAAAAACAAAGTAACATATTTACTAACTTAAACAATATAATTTAACAATCAGAACAAAGAACGACAAAATTGAATGTTTCATTACATCAGTCACAGTGCGGCGTGTAGACCTGTGACTGTGTTTGCGTGACAAATGAAAACTGGTCCATTATATACGTCGGCTCTCCACCCGATACCGGCTCTCCACCGGCAATTCGCGGTCGCGAGTCGCGGTGGAGATGACTGCGGAGAGGCCGCAGAGACCTGAATTTCATCCACCTGGATGCGCGGAGAAATTAAAATTCACGAGGCCTGTACAGTATCTCAGGTTTTACCTTCAAATTTATTATTAACAAAGTAGACAGAAAAGCACAAATAAGTATAGATAAATTCACAAAACAGATCCAAAGCAAATGTATGAAATGTTCCAATTTATAGCTATCATACATAGTATGGTTTTCTCTGTAAATAATTATTAGTGATAATCGTATATGTTTCCTAATCAGTTTCAGCACAAGGTGTGCCTCTAAGGGGTCAACCAATACAGATAGTGGAGGCAGGGGAACACACCTTTACTCTCAATGAAAAGGCCTTGGAAGAAATATTGTTGAATCCTGCTTTTCAGGACAAGAAAGTTGCAGTGGTATCTGTTGCAGGGGCATTTAGAAAAGGCAAATCATTTCTTCTAGACTTTTTCCTACGATACCTAAATGCAAAAGTAAGTACAGAAGTGATGAATCTATATACCAAAGATGACAAACAAATAATTGATTTTTTTAAAATAATTTTCTTGAGAAAAATTAACTGGTAATCTCGTTGATTTGCTACAAATTAGTCTAAAACTTCTTGAATACCAAATTTGCTACATACACAAATGTATTTGTTGATTAGTGAGACTGCTTTTTATGCTTCAAAAAATTTTCAGATGTACATGTATACCTTAGCCACTAGTTATCTGGGGTATTAAGTACACATATTGCTGAACTTTAGTTAATAATTGGAAAAATGTATCACATCAGGTTTCAAGCAAAGCTTTGTTAAAGGTACTATACCAAGCAAACATATGCTTAATGGTTTGTACCAAGCCTCACCACACTGGGTGAAGTGGTCGCCCTACTGGGACCTTAAATCTCCCTCAAAAGCGAATTTGAAGTCGCCCGATGCTTCACAGAAGATACTTGTATATCCAAATAATTTACCAAGACTACCAATTTATCAGTAATGTGTAATGCCAATAAAAAACCGCAAACAATATGTGTATTTAACATTTTTTCAAACGATTTACATCTTTCAAATGGATTATGCGCCATTTGTTTATTTACCGGATGTGACTAATGACCAGAAGAGAACAACAAAGAAAAATATAGTACAACGGCCTTCAGTTCTTTCAAAGTGTATTGTATTTTAACAATTTTCTTTGATAAATATATGAGTTGCACTTGAAAGAATAAAGATGTATAGTAATTATTGACAACATGATAAGTTCTGTAGATGGATGTCCGATGAAGCTGGATCAGCACAACTTTGTCAAAGTGGAAGTGTGCTGAATAGAAGAATTATTTCTGAGTTTAATGTAATGTTATTCTATCTATCTTCTTTGGAAATTTTGCTCAGATAAACATGGCGTGTTCATAACAAATTATTAGGAATATTTTGATATAATGATATACAAGAACTTCATGAATGATGTTTATGTCTACGCATACACATATTTTTAGTCAATCTATTTTTATATGTGAATACCTTGTATGACTACAAGTACTGAAGTAGATAGAAAAAAAATCGCTATATCTGGTGTTTTTTTTTCATTGTTTGATATCGCATACCATTAATAATGAAAAAGAAGGAAAAAAAATGAATATAAGAATGTTATGGTTTAAAAACACAAGAGAAATATAATTATAAAAAAATTGATGTAAATAATGAAAAATGTATGAAAATACTGCAAAATTAATTATTTGTATGCTCCCCCAACTGACTTCTCCCCAGTGTCTCCCTGAGTCTCCCTATCAGGGCCTCACTTCTCCCTGTTTGGCTGAAGGGGAGAAGTCACTTTCCCTACTTTTTTAGAGTGTGGTGACATCTGACATACACTCCTCACTGGTAATTCTGAACTGGTAACACTCTATTTGGAAATGTATAGTAAGCTTTTATTATGTCTACCCCCACATGGTGGGGAGATATACATTGTATTGTTTTTTTCCTGTCTGTCTGTCACACAGTTATTCCACTCAACTTCTCTGAAACTACTTAACTAAATTTTATGAAACTTATTATTTGACAAGTACACCATATATTGTTGTGCACATTACCAGGAAATTCTGATCCTCAAAATTTTGTGGGAGTTGTGCCCTTTGAACTCAGAATTTACCAAAACGTCCTCATAAATCATTGTTTCAGCTCAATTCCTCTGAAACAACAGGCCCAAGTTCTACGAAACTTGATACACAGCAAGTACACTATATGTAGTTCTGCATATAGGAAATTTTTTCCTCAAAATTTTGTTGGAGTTTTGCAACTTTGAACTTAGAATTTTCCAGAAATTCCTCACAAGTCATGTTTTCCTCTCAACCCCCCTAAAATTACTGCACCATTTTTTTTCAAAACTTGGTATGTAGCAAGTGCCCCATATTTAGTTGTGCATATTTCCAGGAAATTAGGATCCTCAAAATTATATGGTAGTTATCGTACTTTGAACTTAGATTTTGTACTGAAAATCCTAATTGGGAAGGATGGGAGACAAAGTTTTTGTATGCAAAAACAAACTTAAATTATTGTTTTTTTTTAATAAAATAAACAAAATATCTATTTAAAAAGCAAATGGGATTGCTGAAGGTGGTAAGATATTACAGAGAAAGGATTTATTGGTTTTATTTTCATGTTTTTTTAGTGGTATAAGGATCTTTGTTATGACATAAAGCTTTTTACCTTAGTCTAATATTTGTACAATCGTTGGAATTAAGTGCCATAGATATCCTTGCTTTCTGTTTTTATTTCTATTATCCTCAAACCCATTTTGACAACACATTATTTTTGCAATGATCAGTATTCTGGTCTTTGTGAGGTAATTTTGTATGTTATTTAAAAAAAGTAATGCATGTACTAGATTGCTTAGCATAGGCTTAAGGTAAAAATACAGGTTATATATTATTGTTACTTTATTTGCATCAGACATGTAGAAAATCTATGTATTAAGATTTTTTAATTTGTTCCACAGTAGCATTTGACATTAACAAAATAATTATAATTATTAAGAATGTTTATTAATTGTCAACACCTTTTGTAGACATATTCCTTGGATTGAAATTTGTTTTAGTTTTTGATAAAATTAATTTTGAGATGCAATTTTTAGTTTGAGTTTAAATAATTATTAGGGTCACCCTGATTGGTTAGGAGATGACGAGTCTCCATTGGAAGGGTTCTCTTGGAGAGGAGGATCAGAAAGAGAAACTACAGGAATACTTTTGTGGAGTGAACCATTTGTCTGCAAAACATCATCAGGAGAAGAGGTACATTCATGTATTTAAATACAACAGTCCAAGAAAATCGTCGGTCCTGTAGATCCAGACTGCCAAATAATGCCTGGGTCAGATATTTTTGTTATATGATAATCCTGATGACCAACAACAGGCAGAAGCCATTGGTTCACTTTGTTCATATTTCCTTTGTTCTCCAGAAGTATCCTTAAACAGTTCTGGTACTGGTTTCTAGTGTTTATAAAAAAACAAAACCATTTTACATGCACATATTGACAATGTGGTCACTATGGTTTATTGCTGCTTTAATCCATCTTTTCTAAGAAGGATCTCATTTACTCTGATGACGAAATAGATAAACATTTGTTCATAATAACAATTTTTTTCAGTGTCAAACTGATTTTCATTGTGAACTTACAAAGGAAGCAAATTAGACTTTCACCATTTAAGTTCGCTTTTAAAGAGTAATTATTTAAAAATAATTTTTTTAAAACTTTTAACTAGGCTTAATTTTGTTCTCATGATTCAAGATTAAAATTTTAGAATTGTGTAGGTCTGGCAAAAATTGTGTATAACACACAGAAAACCTAGTTGTGCCAGTTACATGACTGACGGGCAGAAAATAGTTTTCGCGGACTATTACAATCCAATATCACTTAGGGGTGTTTAAATTTAAAAATAGGAGGTATGTGGTAGTTACTGAAAAATATGTGTAATTGACCTTCTCAAACCCACCATTTTTTTACAGTGTAAGTAGGTAGACAAAGTATTATATTTTATCAAACATAGCAAAATGTCTTCAGTGTCACAATCCATAAATATTTAAATCATGAAATTCAATCAACAAAATGTTTAAAAATCAGTACATACACCATGTAAAGAGTCCCTTTTACATCAAGGATATATGTCAAATATATAAAATGATTTTTTTCATTTCTTTACCTGATTTTTTGGTTGGTCAGGGAAGGGCCAACTTCATTTATTTTAGGCCTAATATTTAATTCATGAACAGCTGTCATCACCAATATAATAATACAATGATTATGTCAGTTAATTGTTTTGTTTAAACATTCTGTTATTGTATATTTTGCTGAATAATAACCTTTTTATGTACATTACAGTGTATATTGACATTTATTGCAGATTGTTGTGCTACTTATGGATACACAGGGAGCCTTTGACAGTGAATCGACAGTTAGAGATTGTGCTACAGTGTTTGCTTTGAGTACCATGATAAGTTCTGTACAGGTTAGTACAATTCTGTGAAAACTCATACAAATAGAAATTTGAGATCCAATTATTTGTACTTTAACAAGCATGAAACATGCTTTGAGTCGTTTAATATTAACATTTTAGCATGCCCATTTACAAACTACAGTACATGTTTCATGTAGAAACAGTTCAATGAACGTATGCCAGTAATTTCTGCGTGCATATACCTATAACACCAACAATTGTGAAAAGGGAGCCTACAAAAGATATTGATAATAACAATGAAACCACTATTTCTACAAAAAACAGAAGTAACAAAGAATGCATAAAAGTAATAGTTAACATAAATCAATAAATGAAGCATCAGACTTATCTTTTAACTTAAAGCAATACATGTACTAACTTGTACCACTAAATAAAATTGTCAAGGGTTCTTTTGTATTCTCAAAATATTTTATGTACCTCCAAAAGATTGTGGCAGAGGGTACATGTACCCCCAAAAGAAAAAAATGAATGGGCATGCTGCATTTATCATATTGGACCAAAAGCTTTTGAATAGTTTCATTTAATTTATATATTTTTACATTAAAACAGGACTTGGTACCACAATCAAATCTTGTTATTTTCTCTGTGTACTCGAATCCAATCTTATTCGACAAGGATTGCCAGTTTTCCTACCACAAATGGGCGTTTCCTCCGGGTACCCCGGCCTCCTCCCCCAATAAAAACTGGACGCCATGATATAGCTGAAAAATTGCTGAAAGTTGCATTAAAGCACATTAAACAAATAAACAAATTTTAACTGTTGTCAAGGTAGTTGAGAAAATCCTCATACAAATGCTGGAAACTTGTTTTATTACTTCCTTATATGTCTAAATAACAAAAGAATTTGCTTAAGTTAAAGGATATCTAGAAAGCAATCTGAATTGATAAGGATGGTATTCCAGATGCTGAAACAGTACCAACAAAAGTATATGTCTGGTTGTCAGCATATTTAATAAAATGTAATACAGAGGTGCTGCTGGGTAAAACTTTCTCCTCTCGCCCATTTTCATCACATTTTTCTTGTATACATCTCGTATACAGGAAAAAAATATACATTCTGATTTCCAACATGAAAACTATGCTGTGACATAGTATATTTGTGTTACAACTATGTATTCTGATTAAATCAATGAAGTTAAAATATCTAGATATTAAATTTAAGGCTACATATCTGTAGCAGCAATATTTAAGTGCCTTTCTACTGACCTTACATATTTGAATGGAGCAATGAAATAGAAAGGGTCTAATAATGTAACAAACATATGATTTGCATGAGGACAGACAATCAAGTTATCTTATCAACAGAAAAGTCAATTAGTGTACAATTTTTAAATATTTTGTTAGAGTTGTCAGATGTGCAATAATTTTTTTAAATATATTTTCAGGTTTATAACTTAACACAGAATATTCAAGAAGATGACTTGCAGCATTTACAGGTTTAATATATGTACACATATACACACAAATTTGTTCACCACAGAAAAAAAATTCAAGTGTGGAGGAATCGTACTTGTCAGTCTATTCCCTAATAACTACTGAATGCTCAAAAATAAAAATAAATAAATGTATACACATTTTTTCATATAATTATGTTTTTATGGTTTTAATTAAGATAACTGTCCCACATATATTGTTCAATAAATAAATTTTTGTTCCATATCATAACTAACATGAGGGTTTAGAAAAGCTTAATACCCCTTACCATTGTTTTCCCCTAAAATAACAAAATAATGTACAACCAAGTAATGTCAATCAAGATGTTCAAGGTCAATTTAATTTTCACATATAATGTTAAAAGTAAACACTTGTTTACACCCATTTATATAATGATGTAGACTGTCCAGGGTTCCATGCAACACCTCTTAATGCACATTGTACACATGCTTTTAAAGAGAATTTGTTGTGTTCTTTTTCATTAGTTTTCTTTTTCAATACAAGATAAATCAATTTATATGTAATGATGTTCAATAGTTTTTATTTATTGTTTACTTTATTTTTTTTAGAAAAATTGTTAAATTGAGTCATATGGTTATATCTTGGCTTTTTCTACATTATAGCTATTCACAGAGTATGGAAGACTAGCACTAGAGGCAAATGACAACATATCAAAACCATTTCAGGTAGTAAAACTAGTGGTATTCCACAAAAATATAGTTAAACTCTAATAAGCATCCTTTATAACTTTAAAAACACATTAGGTTTCTAAAAAGCATAGAGCCTGCTGTGACATCATATAGGACCAACTGAATAGTTCAGACTGGAACAATGCAATTTTGTTAAGATTTCTTAATTTTTTTTGGCTTAAAAGGTAGGTTTATTCAATAAAATGAAAAGCATTTATGTAAATTCTATTTGCTTTTAACATGCTGTTTTTTGATACATCTTATTAAATTCCAAAACCAATATTACCATTGATAGCGTCCTCTTAGATCAGCTTCAAAATTTAAAAAAATTTGTTAGACATGTTAGCATCTAAATAGATTATTGCAATTGGACTCTATGTAAATATAAACATGGTCAGACCTTATATTTGTCTTCATTTTATACCTTGCTCGGTATAAAATATTGACAAATATATTATAGTTTGACCATGTATTAAAGCACTAGAGCCTGCTCACAATAATTTATTTCTTAAATACAGGTAAATGATGGAATAGTCAAACTTATTACCTGCACAGCAACATTGGAGCAATACATTAAAAATTCATTTGTTCTTCAGCTTGTTTAATAAATTTATCACATATAAGAATAATAGCAATTTCAAATGTTAAATGTCTACAAAGTGGTGGTAATGCCCAGTTGGATTTTTTTTAGTGTCTAGAATTTTTAGTGAGAGATTGGAGCTTTCCATATGAAGCAGATTATGGAGCTGCAGGAGGAAGAAAAATTCTGGAAAGAAGACTCCAAGTGTGTATAAAACAGTGACTGTTTATAATTATTTATTTAGTCCTTACTCTTCTGATAAAAGTAAGATTAGCATCTGGTTATTCACCTTATGAATTTAGCACACATGTTAATAAATTCTATGCACCTTTTAACGTATTGTGTTGCTTGGTTCATATGTTGAAGTTTGGGTACTTGCGTTACTTCAGAAGATAGTAGAGGCTATGCACAGGATATGACAGTGACTGAGTTCTGTATTATTGCCGAAGGTATATGCAGGGTTTTAGTTTTAACAACTTGATGTGTTATGCAGTTTATGTCTGAACTACCTGAAGTATGACACAGAACTCTGTTTATAGCTGAAAAGTTAGTCACATAACACAGCATGCACAACCAATTTTGTTTTATTTATCAACAAGTAAACTAAAAAACCACAGGTTTAGTGTAATAAGTTTTGCCTTGGAACATATTTACATGAAGTCTAAATAAAAGTTTTTCTGTGTCTGTGCTCTTTTGAGAAGTAATAACTATATTAAACGTTACCGTGTCTTTCCAACAGGTTTTTGCCTGACAAAATTGAAAACTGCTACCGCGTTTGGTCCAGTTCATGGTCCTTTTGTAAATCTCATATTACACTTTTTGAAATCAACAATTATTTTCCACAGCTAAACTGTGTTTTGAAATGCGGCTGAATTTTCATTTTGATACATAGAATTTCCATAGGAAGTCAGCCATTTTTGTTTCCAAAGGGGTTTAATGTTATTTACAAACGTTCGTCTGCTTTCGTAACGTACAGTGGTATTCGAATAAACCGTAAGACTGTTCCCGCCACAACTGCAGACAACATTACCTGACGAATTTCGAATAGACAACAATGGAATTTTCCTAACGTACACTTCCATTCAAAACAAGGTCAAAATTTAGTATGGAAAATCGCTGTATCGAAATGAAAATTCAGCAGCATTTCAGAACGCCGATTAACTGTGGAAATTAATTGTTCATTTCAAAAAGTGTAATCTGAGATCTACAAAAGGATCATAAACTCGAACAAACGCAGTAGCAGTTTCATTTTGTCAGGCAAACACACCGTCAGAAAGACACAGTAAAGTTTAATATAGTAGTTATTATACCCCCTCTTCCAAGAAGAGGGGCGTATACTGTTTTACCCTTGCCTGTCCATTCATCCGTCTGTTTGTCTGTCCATAAGAAAAAAAATTCCATCACAGTTTTCTCAGCAACTTTAGGACAGAAACCTGATATTTTGCAGATTGCTCTTTCCTATAGTACCATATGCTGTATGGTGATTTTGTGCTCCTTGGTCATCTACTTCCAGTTTAACGAATACTTTAATTTTTACACATAGTTGACATACATGTACATGTAAATACAAAATTTGTGTGATAGCGTGGTATCGCTATTAAGCATTAGCTCCCAGTCCACACTAGTTGAGCTTGGTGGCATATTTTGACTATTATTATAATTTGCACTAATTTGGATATATATATATATATATATAGATATAATATTGTTTCTTCTCTCAGATATCAGATAAACAACATAAAGAATTACAACAACTTAGAACTCATATAAAATCTTGTTTTGAAAATATTGGATGTTTCTTGATGCCACATCCAGGTCTGAAAGTAGCCACAAATCCACAGTTTGACGGAAGACTAAAAGGTAAATAAAATTTGTCTTGACTACAAAAAGCTAATAGTGTAGCCTATTTTCAAGACAATGCCAGGCCATTTAAATTGTACAGATATTCTTTGGTTAAATATAAAGTAGACATTATTTTGGTCATCTAAATTGATAATCATATACCAGTTGGTGGAAGTTAAAGTAATCAAACTAATTAGGTGTCTCCATTTGTCATTAATGTTTAATATATGTTCAACTGTAAGCATACTTGTATTTCCTTCAGAACAAAAAATCGTACACTAGTTACTCGTAATGTAGCAGAGTGGGAGTGAATCACTCCCTGTACTTTGATGTCCAAAAGAAGTTGCATATATAATCAGACAGGGTCTATCTTGATATCTGTCGACAGTGTCTCACCCTTTTTTTTTATCAGTTTCGTGTTTAAAAACGATCATTATTGATACATGATGATAGTTACTGCGTTTTTAATAACCCGCTGTGCATTGTGTATTAATTGACATCCGTGTCTCTTTTTGATTACATTTACTACATGAAAAACATTAAGAAACCAGAAACTGAATGGCGTGTTGCATCTTGGGTAATACATATGTAAATTACTGGATTCCTACTACTGAATGGTTGTTATAGTATGCAAATTAGCACGTTTATAATAAAATTAGGTCATATTATTCATATACGGGAAAAATGATCAACATACATGTAGCATTTTCCAGGTGCATCTTCAAAGACAAAAAAAGAAATTTCTTCAATAAAGATCGTTTTCCGTTTAGTTTCGCAAAGTCTAAAGCGTTAATAACGTAACGAAGATGAATATTATGTTTGAAATTTGTATAAATAGACCGAAATTGGAATTTTTTATTTGCTACATTACGAGCAATAGGACTGAGGTCTGCCGTTATTCTGACAAATCACAAAATTATCTTCGGATTGTAATGGCAGTATAATTCAGCCTAATTTCCTTACTACAATATTTGTTGTTAATTCTAATTAACATAAAGATATAGGGGTAATGCTAACATTGGCATGATTTCTTTTTGGTAATTTAAAGTCACAATACATGGAATTTTATTAAGTTATAATAAATATTCATATGATACTTATCAATAATTTCAAAATTACATCATATAAAAGACAAATTAAAAACATATATAGTTTTTTGTTTTGTTTTTTTCAGATATTGATAAAGATTTTAAAACCCAGCTTCAGATTTTAGTGCCATTGTTGTTAGATGAAGATAATTTAAAAATAAAAGAAATGAATGGCTCAAAAATAAATTGTAGAGAACTTGTTGAATACTTTAAAGTAAGTGTTTACTTAGAAGAAAAAAGTGCCTTTATTCGCCGTCTCAGTTTTGTAGTTATTGGTTTACTGGTTTACCCCCGTCTGTCCTTCTGTTCACAACATAACTTTGCAACAGTTTTCTCAGCAACTTCTTATCACAACCACTTGAATATGTGACCTTACCATGTGGTCCTATATTGCGAGTACCGATTTCATGTCTGTCCCATATCCACACATCTACTTCCTGTTTACTGACTTCAGGTCTGTTGCATATCTACTTCCTCTTTACCAACTTAGTCAATTTTCAACATAAGTGGTCAATGGATGAAAATTTTCGTAAGTTTTCTCAGCAACCACTTGAAATTTATATGTGACCTTACCATTTGGTCCTATATTGGGAGTACTGATTTCAGGTCTGTCACATATCTACTTCCTGTTTACCGATTTTCAACACTTGCAGTAAATTTTCATAACAGTTTTCTCAGGAACTACTTATCACACCACTTAAAATATCTTATTAAACCCTACCATGTGGTCCTATATTGCGAGTATGGATTTCAGGTCTACTTCCTGTTTACCAACAGTCAATTCAATGATGTGAATAGCAAGGGGTATACTGAGTGAGCAGTAGCTCATAGGTTACTAGTTTTTATACAATGCCACACAAAGTGGAGGGGTATAATGTGATACCCTCTGTACGGATACAAGTGTCCTTTCATTGGTCTGTCTGTCTGTGCCTCCCTGGTTTCCAGATGATATCTGGCGGCGGCGGCGGCGGCGGCGGCGTAAACACTTGACATCTTGCTTCATATCTTTGTAAGCCCAAGCCCTAGGTCCATCAAATTTGGTCCAGAGGTAGCTTATGATGAGTACTTGCCAGTCAGTCACCTGTCACCTGACCTTGACCTCAATTTCACGGTCCAGCGACTACGTTAAAGTTTTTGGGTTACGACAGTTCCTCTGTAACTACGCATGGTAGGATGACAATATTTGGTGTATAGGTTGCTGATGACTAGTACATGACTGTCTGGTAGGTGTCACCTGACCTTGACCTCAATTTCACGGTCCAGCGACTACGTTAAAGTTTTTGGGTTACGACAGTTCCTCTGTAACTACGCATGATAGGATGACAATATTTGGTGTATAGGTTGCTGATGACTAGTACATGACTGTCTGGTAGGTGTCACCTGACCTTGACCTCAATTTCACGGTCCAGCGACTACGTTAAAGTTTTTGGGTTACGACAGTTCCTCTGTAACTACGCATGGTAGGATGACAATATTTGGTGTATAGGTTGCTGATGACTAGTACATGACTGTCTGGTAGGTGTCACCTGACCTTGACCTCAATTTCACGGTCCAGCGACTACGTTAAAGTTTTTGGGTTACGACAGTTCCTCTGTAACTACGCATGATAGGATGACAATATTTGGTGTATAGGTTGCTGATGACTAGTACATGACTGTCTGGTAGGTGTCACCTGAACTTGACCTCAATTTCACGGTCCAGCGACTACGTTAAAGTTTTTGGGTTACGACAGTTCCTCTGTAACTACGCATGGTAGGATGACAATATTTGGTGTATAGGTTGCTGATGACTAGTACATGACTGTCTGGTAGGTGTCACCTGACCTTGACCTCAATTTCATGGTCCAGCGACTACGTTAAAGTTTTTGGGTTACGACAGTTCCTCTGTAACTACGCATGGTAGGATGACAATATTTGGTGTATAGGTTGCTGATGACTAGTACATGACTGTCTGGAAGGTGTCACCTGAACTTGACCTCAATTTCACGGTCTAGTGACTACGTTAAAGTTTTTGGGTTACGACAGTTCCTCTGTAACTACGCATGGTAGGATGACAATATTTGGTGTATAGGTTGCTGATGACTAGTACATGACTGTCTGATAGGTGTCACCTGACCTTGACCTCAATTTCACGGTCCAGCGACTACGTTAAAGTTTTTGGGTTACGATAGTTCCTCTGTAACTACGCATGGTAGGATGACAATATTTGGTATATAGGTTGCTGATGAATAGTACATGACTGTCTGGTAGGTTCCACCTGACCTTGACCTCAATTTCACGGTCCAGCGACTACGTTAAAGTTTTTGGGTTACGGCTGTTCCCCTGTAACTATGCAGGGTATGGTGACAATATTTTGTATACAGGCCGCTGCTGATATTTAATGCTATTTACGTAATGCTTATGACGAAATTTATTTTCGTTACTGATGCGGAATGCAGGCGAGACGTTTTTCTGTGTCCACACTTGTGCATAGAAAACATGATTTTTTTTTACAATTAAGAAGTTTGAAATAGGAGAATGTCTTCCTACACATATTCTCTTTTTCACATGATGCATATATATTGCAAGAACCCATAACAAAATAATCACTAATATCCATTGTGCTGTAATTCAGTAATTTCTTTAGGAGATAACTGAAATGGGCATGAAAAACTTCCAGATCCCTGCCCTGACCATGATATAAGTGTAATGACATTACAATGATACATTTATAATTAGCTATGAAATAGTCAGTATGCTCAGCATACTTTTTTCCAGTTTTTAAGCCTCCTCCTTATTTTGTGATACAATTTGAAGTATTATTTAATGCCCTAGTAATGCTGCTATGCATAGTTTTCTTTTGACATCAATCTTCCTTTAAATATTTTCAGGCCTACATCAAGATTTATCAAGGAGAAGAGCTACCAGAACCTAAATCCATGTTACTTGTAAGTTACTTTTGCCACTTGATGATTGTTACGACAAAACGTGTCACATCTTTATTTGTTTCATGTTTTAATGGATAACTACGTTAATAATTTATCAAGTTTGAAAGTTACAAATTTATTATCATATTTAAATCTTGTCTATGCACTGTAAACAAATATTGAAAAAATGTATTACAAACAGCATTGTTTATTCAGCGTTTTCAAAACGATTGTAACAATTACCCAGTTTACAGTATAAAATCAGTCTAATTCTATTTTTCATGTTATCAGGTTCTTGTATATTGGTATTACATGAAATAAGTTATCAAGATATAAAATCATTCAGGGTTTTCCTGTTGTTTTGTTCAGGCTACAGCAGAGGCAAATAACTTAGCAGCAGTCTCTAGTGCCAAAAGTCAATATTCAAAAGACATGGAAAAGGTATCTTAATCAATCATTTAGGAGATTTCTATTATGATGTTAGTTTAATTTTACGGAGTGGCTATTTATCCGGCTAGGCAGAAAAATAGCTCTCAAGCTATTTGTCCAGCCATTAGAAATGTGCATGTCAATAGGGTCCAGCAGCAGCAAGAGCCCACGTCCATCTCTTATCTCTCTTGCTCATTGCTTGTCTAGTTTTCCTTTTGTGTACACGTGGTATTGATTAACCTGTATCAAAGTAACTCATTCTTTGTGGTTAAAGATAAATATATGGGTTTTTTGTACAATGTATGTCATGGTTTTTAAGGATGTTATAGAGCTGGGAATTTTAATTGGCCGTGGTAGTTCTAATTTGCTATAGAGCACTTGATGGATATCAAATTTTCATTACTGATGTTGTGTTTCTAATTATTTCCTTAATACGGAGGTTCAAATGTAATTTGTAGTAATTGAGACAATAAAATTACTTATAGTAAGTGTTGATGTATTCTGGAGAGGGTTTTTTGCGTGAATAATGAAAACTTCTTACCGCGTATGGTTCAGGTTATGCTCCTTTTGTAGATCAAGAAGGGTACTTTTTGAAATCAATAATTATTTCACCGAGATATTCAGCGTTTTGAAATATAGCAGTGTTTAAATTTTGAAAGGGCAATTTTCCATACTAAAATTTGACCTCAGTTAGAATGGAAGTTGCTTTTGGGAACAATCGATTGTTGTCTACTCGAAATCCTTCTGGCGATGTCCTCTGCAGTTAAGGCATGAAAAGTCTCGCTGTATGTCCGAATACCATTGAACGTCACGAAAGCAGACAAACATTTGTAAACATTGTAAGGTCCCTATAGAAACAAAAATGGCTGACTTATTATGTGAAATTCCCATAGCAAAAGTCAAGGACAATTTGTTACAACTAAACAATTAGGCATATTATAAAACATGGACAGGTTATCATATCTACATTTTTTCTTCTGAATTTTTGTAATAAAAAGGTAAAATATAGAATAATAAAAAAAATGCAAGCAAAAAAATTTTTCCAAGGGGGTTTGGCATTTAGTATAATGGGAATGATTAATCACAAAAAGTTAAAGAAGAACAGACAAAAGAAGGTTGTTTCCAAAGAAATGTTGAATTGTACAAGATTTTATGAGACCAAACCTCCAAATTGTTTTATAACTTTAAATCTTTAAGATCCTAACAAATAAAGAATGAGTCTTGAATTCATCGAAACTTGGCCATTGGTATAGCATGACAAAATAAGCGCAATGGACAAATCAACCAGAAGTTATTCTTTAGATCATATATAGCCGGACAAATAGCCTATAGTAAACGTTACCGTGTCAGTCCGACTGGTTTTTGCTTTACAAAATGGAAAACTACATGTATTACAGAGTTTGGTCGAGTTTATGGTCCTTTTGTAGATCTCATATTACACTTTTTGAAATCAACAATTATTTTCCACAGTTAAACGCGTTTTGAAATGCGGCTAAATTTTCATTTTGATAGATCGAATTTTCATAGGAAGTCAGCCATTTTTGTTTCTAAAGGGGTCTAATGTTGTTTACAAACGTTCATATGCTTTCGTGACGTACAATGGTATTCGGACAAACTGTGAGACTTTTCCCGCCTCAACTGCAGACGACATTACCCGAATGATTTCGAATAGACAACAATGGAATTTTCCTAAAGTTCATTTCCGTTCAAAACAAGGTCAAAATTTAGTATGGAAAATCGCTGTATCAAAATGAAAATTCAGCCGCATTTCAGAACACCCATTAACTGTGGAAAATAATTGTTTATATCAAAACGTGTAATCTGAGATTTACAAAAGGATCATAAACTCGACCAAACTCTGTAATACATGTAGTTTTCCATTTTGTAAAGCAAAAACCAGTCGGACTGACACGGTAACGTTTACTATAGGCTATTTGTCCGGCTATACGGTAAAGTTTACTATAGGGACTATTCTTCTGGCTAGACAAATAGTCCCATGGCAATTTTTCTTGCTAGCCAGACAAATAGTGTCAAAGCTATTTTTCCAGCTAGCCGGACAAATAGCAACTGCCTTAATTTTAATTTTACATAAAAAATGGACAAAAACATTACATTAAAGATTATGTGCAGTAGTCCATCATTGTTTGGGCCCTAGTAGCCGTATGGTAGTCATGTACTATTGATCAATGTGTTAACACTGTAATTACTAGTTTGAGTGTGACAAGAGTCAGGGATTTTCCTGCCTTTATTTTGGGGCCGATATTCGGCCCCATTCCCAACGGCAAAAACCCATATTTTTTCCCAGTTATGAAAATGAAAATTCCCAATTCAGGAGGTTTTGTAATCCGGTTTCTAAAAATAAATTCAATCCCGTTAAGCCGAAATATTACAAACAAAATAAAAATCTGATTGTTTCGCGAACATTGGTTTATAATTACTGTTCCCGGTATCTTTAGTCATAACGGCAACCAGTTTTATATTAGAGCTTGCTTGTTTTATACCAAACGCAGATTCCGGTATGATTAAAAAAACCCTGAGATTTGGTAAGTCGCGGAACTTTGTTCAATAATATGAAAGATAATTGTATGCCGCAAATAAGACAAATTACTTAATTTTTACGATGTCCAGTAATATGGGCTGTTTGTTTGGTTCAAATAGCTTTGTCTAGAAAAGAATAAGTCGGAGGGATACATTTGGAATGAAGCGTGACCCTGCATTAACGTTAAAAAATGGCATTGCACAACGCGAAATACTACCGAAGTGGAACGATGACGTATTGTATCAAAACTAGGAAATTTTGTTTTCACGAAATTAAATATTGACCAGAGCCTTTGTGAATAGAAAATCATGAGTTTTCTTGCACCTCTAGACCCATCCATTATCGGCATTCAACCGAACCTTCGCTACCTACCCTTGTCATTTATGATTTATGACAAGGGTCGGTAGCGAAGGTTCGGTTGAATGCCGATTAGCATACGAATCAGGGTAAACTAAAATGACAATGCAATGCACATTTTTAGAGTTTTGTATATCTGATTTAGTTCTTATCCAGTCATTTATCAAGACCCCAGAACAAACGAGAGTGAAAGTAAAATCTGATGTTTGCAACTCAGTTTCTATTTAATTCCACCAAGATTCATGGAAATTTTTCTCTTTGAGTATGATATCAGCACAGTTGGCTACATATGTAAATTTTGATAACTTTTTACGAAATATTTATGAAAACTTATTTGAATTTGTCAGTTTTCAGATCACGCTTATAGATTCCATCTTGTCATTCATGACTATTTACATACAAGAAACATTTTCATTAAAAACATTGATGTTTATTCATATTTAAGACTTTTCCCAATTGTGGAATTTACGTCGTAATTTTCCCAATTAACAGGGGCCCAGTCCCCATTTGAAAAATTTTTTGCAGATTGCTTTGGGGGTTTTTTCTGACTACCCTCTTATTCTCCCCCAATAAAAACTGGACACCATTATGAAGCTGAAAAATTGCTGGTAATGGGGCAAAACCATGTTCACAATACCAAACAACAAACCCAACTTAAAAAGCCGCAAGTCTGAACGTAATAAACTTAATTTTAACAAAGTAAATTACATCATATTTAAAACATAAGGATATTTTTAGTAAAAAAATTGTATTCAATTGCAAATATTTTATGAAATAAGAGTTTTGTGTTTTGCTTATTTCCTCTCATTATGTGCTAATTTTTCATAAAAATAAAACTTTTGTGTTTCCTTATTTTCTTTAATATGTGCTATATGAAAACTTGAGCTAGGTTTGAATAACTGTAATTCAGTGATTTTACTTAATCATAGTTTAATACTTTTGATACTTTATTGTGGTCAAAAGCCTTCTTTCTCATGTAATATTTACCCAACATCACTGTTCACACTGTTCAGGTGCCTGTTAGTTACAATATTGGAAACCATTTGTAGTGTTTAAATAATTTCTGGATCATTGAAATATGGATGCATACATTCAGTATATGGACATGTTCATTTAGAGACCTGAAATTAGAATGATGTTTCCCAGATGAAACATGTGGTTCATGCAGGTATTACTGTCATTTTAGTAAATCTTGTATATTTTGTAGATATGTGGTGGAGATAAACCATACTTACATCCTGAGCAGCTAGAAAGAGAACATATTCGGTGCCTTACTGCTGCCATCGATTCATTTACTATAACAAGGAAAATGGGAGGACAAGAATTTAGTATAAAATACAAAGAACAGTTAGAAAAAGATATTGAAGAAGCCTATACAAATTTTAAAAGTCATAATGAAGGAAAAAACATTTTCAGTTCTGCTCGGACTCCGGCTGTTCTGTTCTCTGTAATGGCAATAGCTTATTTCTTATCAGGACTCTTTGGTGTGATAGGGCTAGAGGCATTTGCTAGCTTGATGAACTGGGCACTTGGTATTTTCCTGATTATGTTGTGTACATGGATTTATGTACGATACAGTGGTGAACATGCATCTATTGGTCAGCATATTGACAGTGTTGCCAATATAATTTGGGACAAGGTGAGTTGTATTTTGGATAATAGGGGATTGCGTATTTGTAGTAAATTTACACTTCTTAATTTATTTAGTACATGGATTTATCTTCAGGTTTAAGCATGTTCGTTTTTCTGTTAAATTTCTCTGACCAAATAAAGCTAAAACAATATAATTCATTTAAATGCTCAGGCAAGTCATTTGTGTTTAGCTAATTACATTACAATGAAGGGAAAAGTGGAAAACTGAACCAAATATCAGTAATGGTATTGTTATCTCTTTAATATTTTAGGGGGCACAGATTACTAATAAGGTACTCTATGTATCTGAAAAGTGTGCTGTAGCCCACCTCTACTTAAGAGAGAGTTTGTTTTTATATATGATTACAAATTCTGTATCACTTGGTTTACAGCCACATTTTAAAGATTTACTAGTTCCTTGAACAGAAAATGCTGTTACATATAGATTCTCTTGTGCTGACTTGCAATAAAATTGGTTGGCATGAATAAGCTGATGGAGACTGAAAGAAGTGTTAATATGCATGCATGGAATTTGCTTGTGACATTGTGATCTTGGCAGCATTTCATCTGTATTTTATTTTATATTCTATGACATCCTTTAAGGTTTAATGATATATTAACAGAAATATTCCCAAACCACACAAGTGCAATGTGACTTAACGTTGTGAGGTTTTGCGACATCACAATGTTAATGGCTGAATTTTGAAGTTCTCACTAAAATAAGTCAATAAATAAGATATATGGTGGGCATGTTATGGTAAAATATATAATAAATGTTTTGTTAAAGTTTATTTTGTCCTCTGTACATTGCAAACTTGAAATGATTTCTTGACCACAAATTATTCATCATGAAAAATGCCGGCCAGGAAATCATGGCCTATAGGGCCTTGAAGTGATAAACAGAAGATTTTGTCATATTAGAATTGTAATAATTCATTCTGGTTATAATGTTAAACTCATTTACACGTGGGCTGGGTCTTTATATTCATATTTTCTACCTCGCTGTCGCTCTGTAAAAATAATCGAATATAAAGGCCCACCCCTGTGTAAATAAGTACCAACATCATACTCCTCATGAATTATTTCTAAATTCTAAAAGAGATATTCATTTTTCTCATTCCTAGTTTAGACACTGAGAGCCATAAAAAGTTATATATTTAAATTTCTGCTTATTTTCAGGCTTTGGTTCAAGTTTATACACAAGCAGTACAGCAAGGTTTAAAACAAACAGCAAAGCAAGCTGTTAGACAGACTTCAAGACCAAAAGCTGATTGAGATAACAGAACATCATGACACTTTTATACATTTCATATTTTTGATGTCCGATTTTTAAATAGTAATTGGTGTAAGGTTTTTATTGTATTGATCGTCTTTTGTAGCAAATCAGTAAAAAAAACTATTTTATTTAGCTGATTTGATTGCATAATTTGTACTTTTTTTGTAATTTAAAATCATCTATGCCTTAAAGTGAGAGAGATTTCATAAGTCATCCTTTTATAGCAAATTTCCGATTCATAATAATAATATTCTACAGTCATCCTTTTTTTCAATACATCTTTTTGAGGTTTTCGAAAATATTTTATAAAATAAATTGTTGTTGTGCCTACAAGATTATCTGGTCACAGTTTATGTTGTCATTGTCAGTTAACATTTTTGAGATTTTTTTCAGTTCTTAAATTAACTGTATCAAACCTTCATGTTATTACACAAATAACAAATTTAAAATAGTTTTTATACCCCCCGCAAACTTGTTAGGGGGATATATAGGAATCACCCTGTCTGTCTGTCTGTCCACATCCCTTGTAAGCGCTTCTCCTCCTAAACCGCTTGACAGAAACTTTACATGAAGGAAGTACATCATATGTAGATGTGCATGAAGAATTTTCGTCGCTGTCAGATATTATTCAGGGGAGATAATTGGACTTGAAGCCAAGCGGGGGGTATCCCTTTGTGAGTGTGCTCACAGTCCACACTTGTTTTTTTTTGCTAATTTTTTTTTGGAGTAACCTAAAATGTTTCTTTTAATATATCCATTAATAAAACGTCTTCATGGAATGTAGCCAACACAAGATACAAGTTTTATTTTTTAATCCTGTACACATTATAGGTATTGAAATAAAATTGTAACAGTCTTTTATAATTGAAATATTTAATCTAAATGTCAGTAGTTCAACAACGAATCTATTAATTTACATAGCTTCTGTGTCTTCGTAATGTTTCAAAACTGTCTGTTGTATATATTCATAATAGTCATATATTAACCTTAAGGGTTGTTGTATGTAAACAGTTTTTTCTATACAAGGCACTTTGTAAATAAGGTAACAATGCAATTAAACACTGAGTTATCTATGCTCCAGTATTTGTACTATGAAACAGCAGTATCAAAATGCAAACTAGTCAAGAATGTGTTCATTATTCTTATTATCCTGGTATTTCAGAATTTTGATTATAGTAAGGTAACAATCACCCAAACTATTTACTCTTTCATATATATATATGTAAGATTATATGTAAGATTGGGATAAATAAGAACAACTTTTTAGTGTTTAAAAGAAGTAAGAAGTTGTAGCCTTTTGGAATTTAAGAAATTATTCAAATATTAGATTTTTTAAATTTTCATGTGGTACTATATATTAAAACAGCAGCCATTTGTTGCTTTCTTTATTTTTGCTTGTTTGTTGGAAGGTAGTTAACAACCTTAATCCTTGAATAGGTGTTCTTGATTTATTGGCATGTATAGGCTCACCAATCATTGACAGCTTATGTGTGTACTTGTATATTATTATTGAAACTATATGCCAAGGAAAACTGCATACTTAGACAGTATCAAGTCTCCTCTCCCTTCCTCAGGTAGATATCACCTGTGCAAGACATTTATTGCTCAGTGTAAATAGTGTATATATTAAAGGTATATTTATATCTGTTTAGAGGTTATATGGTATTCAGCATTGTACATTTTACCCTTTCCCACCTATATAACTGGCTGTAGTTAATCAACAGTTGGTTTCGGTATGGAAATAACAGTTGGTAATGTCTGTAATTTCACTAATTTTGTGCATCTGTAATTTTTATGTATTCTTAATTTTTACCCTTTATTATTCAATTTTGTGATTTAGCTTGATTATACATTTGATACCAGCTTCCCCAATATCTTAGTACACCAAAATTATTTTTGTAACGTTAAGGGACCAAAATTAGCAGTCTTGAAGTTCAAAGTATTTTGTGCATTTGGCTTGTTGGTTCAACTTCATTACCAAAATCAATTGATTTAAAATATTGACATTTGAAATGTGCTGTAGCGTATTTGTGCAAAATTATACATATGATGTATCATAGTTCAATACACATCTATAATATTATTATTTTTGGTGCATGAAAGAGTTTAAAAAAAGACAATTTTCATCTTTGCCTCCATTTAACCACCATTAGATCTTGTATATTATTAATTTATTTATGCTATTATAAATTATTGTTAACCACTGACTTCCAAAAATCATTCCAGCAGTGATCATTCTAGTGTTTACCCTATTTTGTATATTTTTTATGTTGTATTCCTCTTCATTCATAAACCTTTGTTAGTCAGATTGTTCATTTTTCATAAAGTATTCAAAAATTTGATTATGTGGCAAACCGATGTTTGGTGATGTCAGTGGTAGATGCTTTGATTGTATTTTCCAAGACTCAAATATAAGGCCTAATACAGAAAAATGTCAGAAAGGAACCTTTTAAATTTTTTAATTTAATATGTTCTTAAATAAGTGCCCCTCGCCATCAAACACTTTGCCCCTTCTCTGCGTACCATTGATTGCAGTTCAATTTTTCCACATAAAATTGTGAAAAATCGTACACATAATACAACATAACATCATATAAATAAGATTTGTAAATTAATTGTTTTATGAAATAAGATACATTATACCTTAAGATATTTATTTGTATTAATGTTTGAACTTAATTTGACATCTTAGTTAGATACGAAGTTATTGAAATTTGTATTCTGTCCTCACCTGTCTTTATATTGTAATTAGGTGTACCTGTAGTTATAGAGACAAGTTCTTTGTCAATAACTTGTATTTCAAATTTAGGATTTCTCCATTTAATTTGTTCATGACCTTATAACAGGTTTTTTGGTTAAGGTATCATATGCTATGTTAAATGCTTCAACTAGTCTATAATTAGCAGCATTTCAGGTAGACTTCTGTATGTATAAAATTTAAAGATATTTTTATGTAAATATAAAATTGAAAAATTTTAATACGACAAGAAATTATTGACAAGGTGCTTATTTTACCTAGATTTAGTTGTGATTTACCAACTGTTCATTTTTGAAGTATATGTATATTTGCATGTTAAATTTGCTAAAAATGAGTAAATAAATTTGAAATTTTGTTAAGTACTCTTTCTTGTTAATACTTTAAGGTAAGAAACTATTTCACAAATCCTCCTTGATTGGTGACCTTGAATTTTGACATCAAGGTCACATTACTTACTGAATGATAAATCCCTGTCTGTGCTTTAACTTTTTTCTCTTTTAAGGTAGTGTTTTGATATTTGGCAATAGGTAAATCAGTTTAAGGTGATGTATCATACACGATGGTTGGTAATTTTACCTGCTTTTTTAATAAGAAATTTGTGTACAGGCATCTGTTCTTACACATGGGTGAAAGTTTTCCGTTTTTGTGATTCATGCAAATCTGTTGAGAAAAATTGTAAGTGGGAGGGGGGATGACAAATTGATAAATCTATTGGAAATATCAATTTTCGTTTTGTAAAATTTACAACATTGTTAAAGGGACGTAATTCAATCTTATTACGACATGCTGGCATGCGGTTTCTTAAAGAAAACGATGGTTCTGGAGCTGAGGTGGCAGAGTAGTGTCCTGAAGTAATCCAAAATCCTCAAATACCATATATACCCCCCACCCCCCCAAAAAAAAAAAAATTCAGGATTTTCACCAAATTTCACTTTCACCCATGCTTACAATTTAATGAGTATGAGTTCATTTAAGCAAAACAGGTTATGATGACAAATTTCCTTGGTATGGGAAAATAGAAATAAAATGCATGTTACAAGTAAGTAGAAATATTGCCAAAATTAGGTCAAAAAAGAGGTCATCAGAATAGGGGCATGATATTTCATTTACATATTTACACAGAATGCTATGAATTTGAAGTCTTTCTGATATTTTTAAACTAATGCTTATTTTTTAACACATTTATCAAGTCTTAACAGTAAAAATGTTTGAATTACTTTTTTTAAATAAAAAAACAAAAAGTTTAATGTGATTAGATGAGTTGCTCTTGGGTTGGGTATGTGGTTGTATAGCTTGTGAAGTTGGCCATGGTGTGTGACTGCCAGCAGACTGGTTGGTTGTGACTATCATACAAATCTGATCTTGCTCCATATAGATTACAGTAAACTAATCACTGTTGCTATTCGATGCTAGTTCACCTAAATCTAATCACACACAGAAATTGAACAAAATAAAAATTTTCAATAATTTAATGCCACAGTTCAATAAAACCATTCCACCCACAACAAACTAGGCTGGAAGGTAATAAAGGGTGAAAGGCAACATCCAGACTTACATCTAAGTTTGTATGCAAAGTATTTAATAGCTGTCCAGATTTATAATCATAACTATAGATACTTCCACTTGAATCTCCTGAGACAACATATCTACCATCTGGGGAAATATCAAAACCAAGTTTGTATCCAGCAAGCTGAAAAAGAAGAAATTTTATTATTATTTGAAAAACTTTTTGAGCCTATTTATTTTAAAAGGCCTTTGCTTAAAAATTATTTTATTTCATAGAATAGTGTGGAAATGTCAAATATGTTGTGGTACATGTATAAAATTATTACATGTTTTTGATGACATTAATGAAATATATTTACCTTGTGTCCTTCATATCGTAAGCTTCTGCACATTTTATATGGTTTAATAGCAGAAAACAAAGCAATGTAGTTTCCATGTGACTGTGCCAAGAAATTTGAATCGACTGGATGTAACTTTAGTCGTGTACAGCTATATCTCTCCTAAAATTCAACAAATTATCAGGTTTTGGCATAAATAAACTAAATGGAGTTTAGTGTCAGTTACATCAATTTTCAGCCAGTAAAACTCTAGTAAAACTTAACCATGTGAAAAAATGCAAAAGGTTATCACATAAATATATTAAAGTTCTAAATGTGAATGTCAAATTAAAAAGGACCATCTAATGTTTATAAAATATTTCAAATTAATCTGCTAAGCGATTTGTGATAAGATTTTTTAAATTAAGCCAAGAACACATTAATGGCTCTGGCAGTCATGGTGAATCTCCAATTAGCTAGATAATCTCAAAATAAAGTGATAACTATCCATTCAATTCTGCATAACTTGGTTTACAGTTTCTGAGAAAAAGCTGTATGTTTTGCAGATAGGGTTATATGTTAAACTTAGTGCAGCAATGTTGGCCATCAAGGATTTTAGATCAGCAAAAAAACACTAAAACTTTAAAGAGGATCATCTAAGGTACATTTCTGCAATATTTTAAATCAATAGGCGAAGCGGTTGGTCAGAAAATGATTTTTGAAATTCAGCCAATCAGAGCACATTAATGGCCCTTGCAGCAATGTTGAGTTTCTAATTGGCTTGAAAAACAGAAAATAATAAGATTACTAGTATCCAAGCTTTATTTCTGCTTAATTTGTTTCCATTGTGTGGAACAGTTCCGGAAAAGAAGCTGTTTGTATATTTTAACCATAGAGTCCTATTTTTAACCAAGTCCTTGCGATGGCTACCATCTTAGATTTTGAATTGGCACACAAAATTCGAACTATGTAGCAGACTATCTAAGGAACATTTCTGAAATACATGCATTTCAAATCAATCTGCAAAGCGGTTTGTTAGAAAAAGGTTTTTGAAATTCAGCCAAAATCAGAATGCATTAATAGTCCTAGATTGATTGAATAATTGATGTTTAACTATTTCAGCTATATTTCAGGGCATAATGGTCCTAGAAGATATGTTGAATACTTGATCAGCACCAAAAACTCTTAACTTTGTTCAGAACCACCCAATATACACTCCTGCCAAGTTTGGTCAAATTAGCCAAGTAGTTTTGGAGAAGATGGAAATGTGAAAATTTTGCATCCGAAAACAACAATGATGGATGCCAAGTATTGAGAATTGCTCACATGAACCTTTGGGTGAGCTAAAAAAGTATACAGTGTATAATTAAATTTTACTGGACAATTTATTTTAAAATGTAAAAATTGTGTCGCCTGCAACAGTTGTAAACTATTATAAGTATTTACAGTATAAAAATGTTCTCAAATGTGCACCATGTCAATACACCCCATCAAGACATGCTTGATAATGACCAATTATCACAATACTGCGTGTTAATTTCCATCACACACAGTGCTTGAAAGACAAACACAAATAGTTTAAGTACATGGGTACTAAATAACAATGCCACTTTTAGCACTTTTGCAGTGTTGATAAATGACAATGTTAAAGCACCAGTTGTTTCAAAAGTCACCTTCAGATAACTATCACCTTTTACTATGTTGGTAACTTTCTGTTCTTTACGTTATCTAATTAAGAAACGCACTAATAATATTCCTGGGTTGTTTTGGAAAAATATCAAACCAATAAAAAATTTAATCAGAAACTTCAAAAAGATTATCTGTGATTAATTGAGGGTTACAGTTCTA
Organism: Limnoperna fortunei; assembly: GCA_944474755.1. Taxonomy (NCBI): domain Eukaryota; kingdom Metazoa; phylum Mollusca; class Bivalvia; order Mytilida; family Modiolidae; genus Limnoperna; species Limnoperna fortunei. The sequence continues at coordinate 40,705,659 of OX104113.1, forward strand.
TTGAGAAATAACATTACCTTAGAGAAAGCTTACATTAGTTGTAAAAAATACATGTATTGGTACATGATATCTAAAATGCACTAACATTTTACATTGAAAAGGCAACAATTCTAAAAAAAAACTTGACGGACTACAACTCTAGAAAAACAATATAAATCCTATCAAATTCTTTTTATTGTGATGTTGGTTTTTAACACAAATATAAATTTAAATTTTTACCAATGCTCTATTTGTTTTAGTTAATAAAATCAAATGTTGAACTAATACATTTTTCAGTCCTTAAGCTTATTGTCTTCACTTGGTGTCATAGAAATACACTTTCCTATGTGTGTTTCAGAAAGCTAGATATTAAACATAATATAATATTCAATAGTGAAAAAAAAGTTGTTTACATGGAGACAAAAATTGGGTCGAACTCCATTACATTGCATCAAGGATGATAACTGTATAATACTTCATAATAACAGCATTATTATAATAATCTTTTTGAAGAGTATCAGTGAAACTGATGGATCCTCTTAAAATATCCAATTATCTTAAAATGCAAGCACAATACCAATGTTATTGGGTGGATAAAAAATTTCTTCATATTCAGAGACTGGCAGCAACCTGAATGCTGCAGACAACACATTTCATGATGTAATGATAACTTGTGCTACATAATTTGATATTTATGTTTGTTTGAATGTTGTAAAATGCCACTTTGATCAATTTTTCAGCTGTATCATAGTGTCATTTTTTATTTAGGGGAGGAAGCCATAGTACCAGAAGAAAGCCCCTACTTGCAGTAGAAAAACTGGCAATCCTTATCAATTAAGTTTGGAGTTGAGTGCACCCCACCCGCAGTGAAACTTGAACCTGCAATCTCAGTGTTGACAGACCATGTGATCAATAGTAGGCAAAATACCTTAACCACTAGGCCACCAAGGCCCTCACATAAATTGAAGATTCCTCAATAACCAACAATATATTTTACTCCTATGCAGCAATATGACCTTGCACAAATATATCAAAGAATCCATAAGAAAAATGCACACATATGAGATGGAATTTTCTGTACATGTTGTATTACCTGGTAAATTTGATTGGACTTGACTATAGCATGTTCAAAGTCCCAGGCCATTATGTTTCTATCTGCTGAATCACGACTAACAAGATCCCCTGTAGAAAAAAATTCTGTACCATCTCTGTTAAATATTACATCTTGAATCTAGAAAAAAAATGGGACTTCTTGGCATGTCAAAAATGTATAATATGTGAAAATAACACTTATATGATGAACATTACTATAAGAACATAAATATCAGTGGCGGATCCAGAGGGGGGGTCCAGGGGGTCCGGACCCCCCCTTTCGTTTTGACAAGCATGGGGTCTGGATAACAAAATGACATTTTAACGGACATGTTTTAGGTGTCAGGAAATCGTCAGAATGCAGGATTTTACACCATTTCGTTCAGAGCTTCTGGGGGCCTTAAGCTGCCCCAAGACCCCCTGCCGTAATACGACCTCTGCGAGGTCGGCATGGTGGCCTTTGGCCACCATGACAAATTTGGACCCCCCCTTTCATTTGAGGCTGCATCCGCCCCTGAATATAATTAAATAACAATAAGATGAGAACAGAAATCAGATGGAAACACTAATATGATGAGAACAGAAATATTATGAAAACACTAATATGATGAGAACAGAAATATTATGAAAACACTAATATGATGAGAACAGAAATATTATGAAAACACTAATATGATGAGAACAGAAATATTATGAAAACACTATTATGATGAAAACAATCATACAATGAGAAAGAATTGTGCTAATAGCATAAATATGGTGAGAACTTTAATATGATGAGAAACAAAATATTAATAATAATGAGCAATACTAAACTACCAGAATGCCCGGTGCTTGCTAACCTTGATGCTGTACAGGGATCAGTAAAAACATTTATGTTTCATTTACATGTGAAAAAAACTTTAAAATACTGCAAGTATTATTATAATGATTCAAAAAATACTCCCCATTTTCTTATATTTTAATTACTTACAAAAATCTACTTCATCATGCATTAGTGCATTTAGCAAACAAAGTACAAAAATATGTTTCCTGAACCATACCTTTCCTTAAGTATATGATGTACAACAGACTGTAACATTTGAAAAAATACATGAGAACTTTATACTACCTCTACATATTTTATGGTGGCTTCAAAATTTTCTGCTCATTGGAACATCCCATTTTCACACTGATTAATCGTTTGATAAACTGTTCTCAACATAAATTTGCATAAAGCTGAAATAATGTTTGCTTACTGGATGGTAATCAACCAGCCAACCAACCAATCAATATCATCAAGATCAGTCATTTTTTAGTCCTTAATAGTTGTTGGTTTTTTTTCAATTTTGGTCACCTTTGTGTTTCCCATATTGCAATATATGTATCGTCTGCCGATCATCAAAAGATTCTATTTTGGATTTACAAAACAAAGTTTATGAAACTATAAACACATTGTTTTGGCTTATGATTTTGTCCAATTATTAATGGTTCCTAATGTCTTATGTTAATAATTACCTGACCAATTTTGTCTTTATATGTATATACATGAATTGGTTCACTGCCCTGTCTGGTATCCCATGCTTTTAGCTCATCCCAGGAACCAGTAACAAAAATGTGTTCATTTGTTGGATGAAAATTTCCACAAGTCACATAATTCTTGTGGTAGCATCTTGTAAGTGGTTGACCTGCATATATATACCAATTAAGGAAAATATAATCATTTACTATAAATTTAAATAAATAAAAAAATCAAATCATCAATATGTATGACATTTAGATCTTTTATGATGTATTAAATATCGGATCTTGCATTGGTACGAGTGAATTATCGGATTTTCAATCGAGATAGTTAAATTATGGAATTTTAAGTCCGAGCCTTGGCGAGGACTTAAATTTCCATAATTTAACTATCGAGATTGGAGAAATCCGATAATCAAAGAGTACTAATGTAAGATTCTGTTTCTCTAATTTTAAAAAGTAGTAAATTTCCGAAACGAAGTACAAATTCTCCCAACCCCAATTTTACGTTCATGACTTGAATACGCGGTAATGGAAGGTGTTTTGTTTATGACGTCATGAGTTCTTATTGTAACGTTATTATTTTTAACCAATCAACTGCTGAGAACAACAAATTCACTAGTGACGAGAAATATTTTTTCCACACCGTTCAAGCGGTTGAAATATTACGTCAAAATTAGAGAATAAAGATTACAACTTATAATTACAGAAATGCATACATCAGTTAAATACAGTATATGATTTGCATTAAATGACTTGGAAAAATTGTATGGATCGTGTCTGTACATTTATTACATTATAATATATAGAACTGAGAAAATATGTTAATGAATTAATAAAATAAAGTTTCTATTGTAATAAACTACATTTCTATCTTCTATTTTAGAATATATTGCAAAACAAAATAAGTTGACTGCCACAGTGCTAAATAAGAATATATATTATACTCCACAGAGTACTATACAATTACTGCACTTGAACGAGATCAATATGAGGTTTTATGGAGCAGGGTAGAATAATATTAAACGAGGTGAAGCCGAGTTCAATATTATTCTACCCTGCTCCATAAAACCTCATATTGATCAAGTTCAAGTGTAGTAATTGTTTTATTACATAATTTATTGAGTCAAGAAATGGAATATACACAATTTTATTTTTTTTATTCCGGAAAGTGACTGTCTTTCATAATGTTTATAAAAACTCATCGCTTTATCTTTCGATTTCCGAGTGTTTATGGCATCTCTTTTCTTAATAATTTCATTAATTTCCAAGTTAGTAATATCTGCAAATCTTCGCTTATTAGCACCAGAACTATCCGTATTACGTTCACTCAATGACGTTACCATGTTTACAAACAACAACATAATCCGAACATCAATCAGAACGATAATTTTGATTGGTTTAGGAGATTTAAGAAGGAAAATTTGATTGGTTATCGTATTTCAGTTGGGGGAAAAAGCACGTGCTATGTATTTTCATTCATAAATTTCTCACGAGAGTGCAATATGGTTTTTTATTGAGTAGAATGAGTGTTTTGCAAACCAATATGATAGGAAATGGAAAGTCACGTGTATTGGTTTAGGCCAATAGGAAAAAGGCAAACATATATATTATGTAATAAAACTATTTACTGCTTAGCAAGTCAGAAACATCAGTACTACATGTCATCAAGTAGGCATTTAGAAGGTTTTTATTGGTTTGATGCATTACTGGTTTTTTTTTAAATGTAATGGTCACTACTTACTATTCTCAATATCAGTGATAACTGCCGTCTTATCGTAACTGCATGTCAGTATGTGTCTCCCTGAAACACTCCAATCACCATCCTGAATTCCTTTACTGTGAATCTGTAATTTCTTTATACAAGGATCAAAATTACTCCATACATTCCATATTTTGACTGTTGCATCCATTGAGACTGACAACAGTAAATGACTGTACTTTTTTACATTCCATTTGGCCTTCGTTACAGCACCATCATGAGCTTTCCATGACTTTTCACGTGCCTTTGGTATTTTATAAGTAATATCTTGTCTATTTAACCAAGGGCTAATTTTGCCATGAACATCAAGAAGTTTTCGTTTTTTATTTGAATCGCTAGAACACATTGCTTCTTCTCGGTTTAAACTATCAGTTTTAATAATATGTAAATGATCAGATGATATATCTTGATTGGTAAAATCTGTAGAATGTTTTGCAGTACTCAAAAAAATTTTTTCGTCTTGCTTCTTTAACTTATATGTATTGCTAACATTATTCAAGTTCTGTCTTGTGTTTTTACGTTTTACTCCTGTAAATTTTGAATGTGTTTCTTTATAGTCATAGCTGAAATCCAAATCTTTTGCAATCTCACTACAAGATGTCCCTGATTTTAAATCTGACTCATTTAACTCTGTTTCCAAAGGGTTCCAAAAATCACTAACTGGAATTGTAAATGTTTCATCTACCCCTACGTTAACTGTCTTTTCTGTTTTTGTAGGTATAAGCTTCATTTCTGACTCACTTTCACCATCAGAATCTTGTAAATTAAAGAAATCACATTTAGGCTTTTGTACTGAATCTAAATCTTTTGATACAGCTAATGTTTCATTTGTAGCATTTAGTTCCTCGTCACCAAAGCTGCTCTCGCTGTCACTGTTGTAACATTTCAATGCATCCATTGTAAATCTATTTGTTCTAAGAAAAAATAAGGATGAAGATGTGAAACAGAAAGTTTTAATTTAACAATTATTTTAAGTGTTGTACACAAAGTTGTCAAAACCTGACCAATACCATGTATGTTAAGTGTTTTAAAGTAAGACAATATTATTTACCTTTAACCAAAGATGTGTGTTTGTAAGAGTGTCCAATTCTCAAATTTGTACAGACTCCTCTAAAGAGGTAAATACAATTTACTAAATTCTGAAGTACTTTAGCCTTATTCAACCTGTATTTTTTTGTATCCTGCCATTCATAATATAATAACATAATTGATGACACTTGGTAGTGGACCTACTATGGTTCAATAGTTATTGTCCAAATGGCTTGAAGTTACTGATGACAGAGATTATTACTGTTAGACAATCAGAAATAAGGATTAAATTTGGAACCCTTATTTTAAGCCTAATAACCAATTCAATGAGAAATCTTTAAAAAGACACGACACCACAATGCTGCAAAATCACAGTTTATTAGTGGCTTTAGTTTGAGAGGAGAAGATTTTGTAAATTTCTGCATCAGATAGGGTTATGTTTTATGCCTGATCGATGAGGAATTTTTGTACATGACCTCCGTCACCTTGCACTCAGCATTTCATTTGTACCAAGCACTTCAACTTAGATTTAAAAATTTCAGCATATCAGACATATCAGAAAAAACTTTGTCATTGTTGGACAAGACTTTTTGCCAATAACAATGAAACTGGAATCTTTAAAGAGGGCCTAACATGCATTTTTGAAAAAATTCAGCCAGTCAGAAACAAGAATTGCTCGAAGTATACATTTTGGTCGCTTGATGAAGATGAAATGAGGAATCTACAGTGGACCTTACAAACATAACTTGTAACTGTGAGCGATAAATAGTCCTGATTAAATGTTTTAGAACAGACCAATATTTCTAGGAAATTAAGTTCCTAGTTAAAATAGTTCATGCCTAGTAAATTTAGTCCAGGGATAAATTCTCTATAGTAAAATTAGTCAGGACATACCAATATTTCTTGGAAATTAAGTCTATGATTAATAAATTTCTTAATTAAAATAGTCCATGCCTTATAAATCCGGTCAAAGGATAAATCTCCCTATTAAAATGTTGATAATTTTGACTATTTTAAAGTTATATATTTATGGATAATAGTAAGACACTTAAAATTACATAAGAAATTAAAATATGCAATTATTTATATGTTCCTCATACAATGTACTGTTTCTCACAGTTTAAAAAATGATACACTTCATTATTATAACTACACGAGTTTCAGTTGTATATTGTTATCTTGGGGTATGTTGTTGATGCAATACACATCAACACAAGAAATGATGCAATTAACAGTCCTATAAAACCCAGGTCCAATCAAAGAACTGGTTACATTATTTGGAATAGAAATAAACCAATCGGAATAAACGTAACTCCGGCTTGACGAACACACGTGGAACGAATGTAAACATATGTAAAACTGTTGACCGAATCGAATGATATCGCACAGAAAGTTGAGGAGATGACGACAAAAGAAATGGACGAAGATGTTGTTAACCCATGGGAAGTGGCTAGCTCATCTGAAAAAGGAGTTGATTATGATAAACTGATCAGTAAGTCACCACTCCCATTGAACATGTCAAACTGAAATGCAAAAGGTATCAACATTATCCGACTATGGCAGTAAGGGAGATACATTCAATGGTTTGACGATCCAATAATATTTTTACTAACTTAGATTATACTTTCATTGTAAAGGTGCTTCAGTGGTTGAGTGGTTAAGGAAGTTCGGCTATTATTGATCACATGGTCTGTCAACACGTATAGGTTGTGTGGGTTCGACGTCGACTCTCACTGTGGGCAGGATGTTTTAACTTCAATTTTAAGGCATTTTTGTACCTTTTTTAAAATGGGGCCTGGGCCCCTATTAATTGTGAAAACTGCACAATTGGGAAAAAGTGCTAAATCTGAATAAAGTAAAAACATTGCTTTTAACATCATTAATTGACCCATTTCCAGTTTTACACGATTTATCTCCCTTTTTACTTCCAGTTAAAAAAACTACGGCTATCATCACTAAAAGAGTATGTTATTGAAATACAGATTTTGCATTGTTTTGTATTGTTTGTCTATGCCAATTAAATTTTCATCTAATTAACCTCATAAGTAGATGTTACTATAGCCATAGGCAACAGGTGAGTTTGAATATCGGAACACGGATGTCACTGGTAAGCTTGTTTAATCAAGCTATAAAACAGCTGGGCTTCTACCTTAAATTAGAATCAGGTAAATGGGGTAATAAACATTGGTTAATTAATTAACAATCATGTTTACACAGCAGGGAGTTTTAATAACATCCTCACTCGACACCTGTCATCAACATGAAGCGTTCAAATTTTTTAAAGACAAGTGTCCATTTCAAAAGTTTTCAACAGGATAAACTGCGGCTGTAGCCGCAGTTTTTAGTACCGGAAGTGGACACTTGGTGGCGTTTTTTAAATTGGAAAGTCGTCAATTTTACGAAAATGCATCTTTTCTGTTAATAAGTCAAGAATGAAAAGATGGAATGTATAAGTGACAAATGAAATTCAGTTTTCATAAAGAGTTTGACAAAGGGTAACAAAATTTACCTTTGTAGCAACTAGCTGACATCTAGGCTGAATTTTACTGCTTTTATAATGCGAAGTTAGTTTTGTGATTTGTCAGATTAATGGCAGAATTCAGTCATACTGCTCGTAATGTAGCAAATAAAAAATTCAAACATAATATTCATCTTCTTTACATTATTAAAGCTTTAGACATTGCGAAATTAATGGGAAACAACTTATTTGAAGAAATTTCTTTTTTCGTCTTTGAAGATGCACTTGGAAAATGCTATATATATGTTGATCATTTTTCTGTATATGGATAAGGTGGCCTAATTTTATTATAAACGTGCTAATTTGCATAGTAATATAACAACCATCCTGTAGTGAGAATCCAGTAATTTACAAATACAAATACTTTATTGGCACAAACACATCAATAATACATGGTTAAGGCCCAATATAATTCCTACCGAAGATGCAACACACCATTCAATTTCGGTTTTCTCAATGTTTTTCACATAATTAAAAAGAGACACGAATGTCAATTAATACACAACACACAGCAGGTTTTTAAAAAAAGCCAATAACTATCATCACTATAAAAAATGATTGATTTCAAACAGGAAACTGATTAAAAAAAATGGTGACACTGTCAAAAGATATCAAGATCGACCACGTCTGATTGTATATGCAACTTCTTTTGGACATCAAAGTGCTGGGAGTGATTCACATAATGTTTGTTTGTTGGTTTGAATGGTGTTTAACTCCACTTTCAGCAATATCATGGTGTCCAGTTTTTATTGGGTGAGGAAGCTGCAGTACCCGGAGAAAACCATTGACCTTCGGTATGAAAACTGGCAATCCTTGTCAATTAATAATGGAGTCGAATGCACCCTGCGTGCAGTGAGGCTCGAACTGACAATCTCAGTGTCGACTGACCAGGTGATCAATGGTAGAGGAACTACCTTAACCACTGACTCTGCCACCGAGCCCCCCTGCTACATTATGAGTAATGGAACTATATTCATAGTTGCCAACAACAAAAAAACAGCAAGGGTTCGATTATTTGTTCTAGCTGACATCATACTTAAAGAGAAAAATTTATTGGAATCAGTTAGTCATGTTTAAAACTTTTGAAATGAACAATTGTTTTTGATAAATTTTCACACTTCAAGTGAATGACAGGTGTCAATATCTGAGTTAGGATGTTATTGAAATCCCCTGCTGTGTAAACCTGATCCCTAATTAATTAACTGATGTTTATTCCCCCATTTACCTGATGCTTATCTCAGGTAGAAACACAGCTGTTATATAGCTTTATTAAACAAGTTTACCAGTGACATCCGTGTTCTAATATTCGAACTCACCTGTTGCCTATGGCTGTAGTAACATCTACTTATGAGATTAATTAGATGAAAATTTAATTGGCATAGACAAACAATACAAAATTTCTTGTCTTTATCAAGGATCTCCCAAAGTATCTCTTGTAAAACAAATTAGGCCTATCTGCTGATGACAGTGTTTATACATGACCCTCAAAAACCAGAATGAAATTTGACCAGCAAAATGAGAGAAAGACTGGTTAATGGCTCCAACCCAGATAAGTGCACTGTTCTCTCTGTTACAACCAAACCACAGTCAAATTTAACTGTACCCTTTACAATCATACTTTGGAATCTGTCACATCTGTTAAATATTTGGGCATTACACTTACATGTAAATCAAAACACTTAGAGCTAGGCATACCAGGTACTCATTCAAGCTTGAGTATTCCTGCTCATTTTGGGACCTTTACACATACATGTAAGAGTCTTGAAGATGGAGATGGTTCAAAGGTGATTGCCCCGGTATATATGTTACAACTACCACAACACAAGCAGTGTATCGGACATGCTGAACACCCTAAATTGGCCACAAATTTTCTAGGAGTTATGGTACTCTATTAAAGTTTGCACATTCTGATGAAGTTTTTATTATTTAAGTTGCTTTATTTTTCCCAATTACAAATCCATATAATTCTAATATTACATCCTTATTATTTTGTCCCCTAACTAAAATGTATCCTAAGCAAATTTTCCCATTTCTCACACCTTTTAGGCAATGATACTGCATTTGGAGACATTTGGCTCCATGTACATTTCATATCATCATTTAACAAAGATCATTTATGGATTGAATTTTAACAATTCCATGTGATTTCCTTTTATGTAGATTTGACTCAATATTATATTCTTAAAGAAATGCCTTTTATTTCAGAGAGATTTGGAAGTTCTAAGGTTGATGATGAACTTGTCAAAAGAATAGAGAAAGTGTCAGGAAAACCAGCACACCATTTTCTAAGACGTGGAATATTTTTTTCACAAAGGTATATATGCTTCTTAGCTTGATAAAATAAAAAAGAAACAATTCAGCCCTCGGTGATCCTCAAAGTATTGTAACTGAATAAATAACATCAAACAAAAGCAAATAAAATAAAGTTAAAAGAACCAAAGTTTGCAGGATTTATACACCAATGTTCAGTTGATATTTTTTAATTTGGGTTTATCAGTGCTAATGAAGCTGGGTTTTTTTCTTTAAAAATTTTCCTAGTTTTGATTACAGAAAGAAATTATGTTTATTCTGAAGCATTTAAAGCAATAGTTATATGTTAGAACTGTTTTTCCATACTCTGGTGGCTTATTTTTCACATTAATTTTTTAAAGTATTTATGTTACAGAGATATGCATACAATTTTGAATCTTGTGGAGGAAAAGAAACCATTTTTCTTGTACACAGGAAGAGGTCCATCATCTGAGGCAATGCATTTAGGTCATCTGATACCCTTTATATTCACAAAGTAAGTTTTTATATGTTGTCAAAGGTGTTGTAATTTAGTATAATTTAGGTTACTTTATTTAAACTCAGTCACTCATTTTTTAGGATTATTTAAGAAATCAGCAGAAAAAGCTGCCAACGGTTTTATGTACAAATTTAATGACATTTGTAAAAAACTGAGCAATACAAGTATTCATTGGTATGCTGTAAAGTGTAAAATTATTTGTATTCGTTAAATTGATAGTCATGCTTTTTTAGTATAAATTGCAAATGTTTTTATTTTTACTTTTGCATCATGTTTTAAGTTTGTTTGTTTGTTGAATGTTGTTTAATACCTCTTTTTAGCAATTCTCCAGCTATATCATAAATTCCAGTTTTCATTGGGGAAGAATGGAATACCCAAAGAAAACCCCTGACCTTCAGTAGGAAAACTGACAATCCTTGTCAATTAAGATTAGAGTCGAGTACTCCTTGCCTGCAGTGAGATTCGAACCTGAAATCTCAGTGTTGGCACACTGGTTTACACACGTTTTAAGTAAATATACAGTTATCATAATCATAAAGAAAATTTGTGTGAACATATTTTTAATGGGAGACATTTTCAGGGTAGCTAATAGGTGTGAAACAAATGAAGTTCAGGTGAAAATCTGTCACTGTACTGTTGCACATTATTTCCAGTTAGTATTTACAAATATTCTTTGCTGTAATTTTTGTTATAAAGAGAAGCAGGTAGATTTAAAGGTTTTTATTAGTTTGATTGAAGACTGTTTCACCACTTTCAGAAATTTTTCAGCTAGGTCATGGCCTCCAGTTTTTATTTGGGGAGAAAATCGGACTAACAAGTGAAGATAAGACCTAAAAAGGTTGTAGTCGAGCACACTTTGCCTGCAGTAAGATTCCAACTCGCCACCTCAATGTTAGCAAACTAGTGATAAGTAGCAAAATGCTTTAGGCACTCAGCCATGGAGTGGAGGCTCCAGGTTATAATGTAGTCTATATAAACTGGTCAAAAGTGTTATAATACACAGTATTATTGTAGTTTATATAGGGTAACCTAATCCTGTATAATAGGCTTTGATGTGTTTTTATAAAAAACTTACTTCTGCACATAACTTGTGAACATATTTAAAATATATGTGCACAAATATTGAAATATTATTTTAGTTTTTTGATATTATTAGTTTTCTTTTTGCTGCAAACATTTTATCTATGTTGTTTAGCAAATTTAGATCGATTGATACATTACAGATGGCTCCAAGAAACCTTTGATGTTCCGTTAGTAGTACAGTTGACAGATGATGAAAAATTTCTATGGAAAGATCTGACTATTGAAGAAGCTAATAGGCTGGCCTATGAAAATGCTAAAGATATCATTGCACTAGGATTTGATGTTGAGAAAACTTTCATATTTAGTGATTTTGATTATATTGCGTACGTAGCTTTATTAGTTAACCATAAATTATACTAATTGTAAAAAACATATGTCTGAATCTGTCACATTTTTTACTGTGTCATGATATATGTTTATTCATAACAAATCATACTTTTAAAATAACCTTTTTTCTTTGGTATGACATTAGTAACTGGCCTACATGTTACATAATGATGCTCTATAGTATATAAATACATAACAAAGGTTTTGTTTGAATACTCACTATGAGGAATGTAATAGAATTGGCAAGTGGTTGTTGAAGATGAATTGCTTTCTACAGGTTTATGTAAAATCATAATATTATTATCGTATATAATTGGAGTGCAGAAACACATGAATTGCACACATACTACCCAGTAGAGAAGTTGATTAAATTGATCATAGTGTGCTCAGATTATGTGTCTTGAACTTTGAATAGATAATAATGTTGACTGCTTAGATAAATGTAATTACATTATATAGGAAAACATTAAAATTTACTGTGTTCTGTAAAATGTACATATAATATGACCTGTTTGGGATAACAAATATGGAATATTGGACATTTCATACAGACTTTATCGTGGCAAGTATCTTGAAATCCACAAGGCGAACCTGAACCATTATGCCGTGATAAAGTCTATATCAAACAAAGAATGTCCTCTATTCCTTTTATCTGTATTTTTTAAATTCATCTGCAGCCTACCTACACAATAAATTCTATGAAAAATGCCAGTACATTGTTCCTGACTGTATCAGCAGTGCACACTAAAGGATTATGTACAAATTACTGGTTAGTGGGAAATCAAAGCAAATATATACTTGAAAGTTGTATACAAGTTTATATTCTAATACATTAATGGGCAACTCAACATTAATAAGCTGTGATGAAGTTAGTTTGTTTTAAAAAAATTAAGTTGCACTATTTCCTAAGTTGTCAGTAATAGAACAACCTTCATGTATAAGTAAAAATAGAAATCTGCCTGTGCTTTTTGCTCTAGAGAAATTATTGTTTGCTTAACTTTTGTAATTGTTTCTGTTTAATTTGTAGACAAAGTCCTGCCTTTTATAAAAACATGTGTCGTATTCAGAAGCTGGTCACCTTCAACCAAGTGAAGGGTATATTTGGTTTTGATGACAGTACCTGTATAGGGAAGATCAGCTTCCCTTCAATACAAGCAGCACCTAGTTTTAGTTCATCATTTCCACAGATATTTAACAATAAAAGTAATATTCCCTGTCTCATTCCTTGTGCAATAGACCAGGTAAGCAAGATAAGTTATCTCCCTTGACAAACCTAAACATGATTTATGTATTGCATGTATTTCCTGTACATGTTGTGGTTAAAAATGAACAAAATTTTTTAAATAAAACATGCCAAAATCATTTTACAACTTTGATACTATTATTTTTCCTTTTGTGCCACTTTAAAAGTTTTGTTTTCATATTATGTAAAGAGGGCTATGTTTCTTGGCTCTACATTTTAATCTAGTTGACCAATAGAACAAATAGTCATACCCTCGCTTTTTTGTTTGTTTGTGAATCCGACAAATCACAAAGCTAACTTCAGATTATAACAGCAGTAAAATTCGGTCTAGCTGACCAATTATTTTTATGTTTTACCAATATGGTACAAAATTATGGTTGGGATTAATAATGGATTTACTGTTTTGGAGAAAAGTGGCAGAACAAGGTTTTCATATGAGTTAATAGATTTTAAATTTTTATCCAAATCAATTGCAGTTTTTCCTCATAATGTTTCTAGGGACCAAGTGTCCAGAAACTGTCATATTTGCCTGACATGTCTGAAATATACCAGTACACAAAACTAAGATTAAATCAAATTCAGGCACCAATATACTGATTATCATATATTAAGTTGAAATCATTTTGTTCTTTGTGATACATATAACTTCAGCTAAAGGAAACAATATTTAAAGAACTCTTCACTTTGCTGTTCACACCAGTGGAATTTTACAAAAAGATTTGAAGGTGATGATCATTAAGAATAAAGATCTTTGTTTGACCTACTTTTTTAGAACATACTCTCAGAACAACAGTTTAAAAATGATCAATTATTTCCATGTAACATATCTGCTTATCTTGTACTGTTTTGAGATATAAGGCGTCATAGTTCAAGAATCCTCTGCTGTCTACCGCTTTTTTTGCGTGGGACGTCAGAGAGCTCGCCATAAGCAAAACATTGTATTTTGCGACACGGGTCTGAGTCTGCAAATTTAATTGGTCCTGATGTTAACAAATATTTTCATCCATTTAAACTATATTTAATTTGCTTCTTTAGATATTTTTTTCTATGAATATAATCATCATAACTTCAGTCAAGCTAATTTAAGCACTGGGTTTAAGTCACATTTGTTGTTAAAATATGCGATCAAAAGTGACAGATTTTGTTATTTGAGCATTTACAAGTAGTAAGCATTTTCTTTTTTATTTTGTTTTTTAAATGCTTGAGCCTTCATCAAAAGAGTTTTCAGTAGTATGTCTATAAATTTTTTCTTTCAAATTTTGGCAATCATTTTGTTCACAAGAGTATAGTGAGAAACATATATTAGACTATATTACTTGTTCATACTTATTTTGATTTTTGCTATAACATATTTGTCGTCATTTCAAGTGTTCAACAGAAACCAGGGTTATTTATTGTTGAATCTTGTGTTGATAATCAAGCTTTATGAAGGAAATAAGTTTATTTTATCATCATGACGCAAATACCATTTTTTATGATTTTCTACCTACAATTAAGGATGTTGAAGGAGCGAAGGGATTATTAACAACATTTGTCATGGTTCAGTTCCTAAATAGTGTATGCTGGTTGACATTGATTTACATGTATCTTCAACATTTACATGCAGTGTGATGTGGGGCCTATATAAAAGATGCCACAATTGTTAAGTTAAAGTCTTGATTACTTTGATTTTTGAAATGAAAAGATGTTGACATTGTGAATGTTTTTGTAAAAGTATTTGACCATTGCCACAATTCTGAATTGTTCAATAAATTTAAGTGTAATTAATGAATTCATTAGTTTAATTGATGTATTTGGTTTTCAGGATCCATATTTTAGGATGACAAGAGATGTAGCACCAAGAATGGGTTGTCTGAAACCAGCTTTACTCCATTCAACTTTCTTCCCAGCTTTGCAAGGAGCTCAGAGCAAAATGAGTGCAAGTGATCCAAATTCATCCATTTTCTTAACTGATACAGATAAACAGATCAAAACTAAGGTACATTATGCATTGTAAAAGTTGAATGAATATGTTATTTAAGGTCAATTAAACTATATCTTAGCAAGAACAAAACTGTGCTATGAATCATTATAATGTCTGGTACAAAACCAACATGGTTGAAAAGATTTTTACAGTGCCTGCACTTTAGCATGTGTCAGCCTTTCACTCTGAGCCCTATATTTGTCGTGCACCTAACATAGAAGCAGCAGGTACTACCTTTAATGTCTGTCCAAACCAGAGATTCTACTCATGATCTTATATACAAGATGAAAAGTCTTTATCATTAGTGTATTCATATTTTTAGCTATTTAACTAGTGATATATCATTTCTTTGAATTAAACTAAAAAAGTCTCAAATTTTGTACTATAAATGCAAATTAGGTTTTTTTGCAAAAAAAAATAAAATTCATCTCTAAACCTGTAGCCAAATTTCAGCCAAACTTTATGGTAATTGGTTTTTATTGGGAAATTATTTTCAATAGCCATGTCCTACAACCAAGATGGCCACCATTACTCAAATAGAAAATATTTAATTGGCAAAAAAATGGATTGATTTTTTAGCATAATAAGCTCAAATTGATCCATATTCTCATAAGAAATGAGAAGAAGTAGTTTAACATATATTTCTGTTTTTATATTATAATGGATTCTTGTGCAGAATATGATAAATTTGGCTGATTTTAACAAAAATAATCCATAAAACATCCTTGGAAATTAATTTGAACCAAACTTGGTAGCCCTATCCCTCTTCCATAGCTAAATAAACACTCATTTAATTGGCTGATTCTGCTTTATTTGGCAAAAAAATCTAATCAAATTGAACTATTGTCTCATACAATGGTAGTTTACATATGTTGAAGGGTTTTCTAAAAAGTAGCTACATGTTAATTTTGTGGAATATGAAAAGTTCCACAAAATCATCTTCAGATCCTTAGAAGCTGAACCATCAAAATAATATTCACAAGGGCAAGTTTAAGAGGAGATGTGTCTACAAGATCTACTATTGTTCAATATTGCTGAAATGGTCAAAGTTCCATAACTCCTACAAAATTTGACAAATCAAAATGACAGTATAGTATGCACATCTACCCATCATAACAATTAATCCTACCAAATATCAAAGCAATCCCTCAAGCGGTTTCAGAGGAGTTGTTTCCACAAAAGTGTGACGGACTGATGCACGGACATGGATGAATGGATGCACAGACACAGACCATTACTAGGTCTCTCCGTCTCACCAACCAGATGGCCAATGTTACTAAAAAAATTCTTTAAATCAGCAAAAAAAGACCAAATTTGAAATGTGACTGTTAAAAGATGTATTTTATTACATTTTATTGGTTTCTTTTTAAAAAAAATTAACAATTGAGTGATTACAGGCTCTAATTTTTATAGAGCTAGTCAACTTTTCTGTCCAGTTTAAGATTGATTTGTATTATTTATTGTAATTTGCAGGTTAACAAATATGCATTCTCTGGAGGTGGAGCTACAACAGAAGAGCACAAAGAGAAGGGAGGTAATTGCGATGTAGATGTGTCGTATCAATATCTTACATTTTTCCTGGAAGATGATGACAGATTAGAAGAAATTAGGAAAGTAAGTACTTAGTTTATAGGGTAATTGGTTTTTCAAATGAATTCAGTTATTTATGTGAAATAGGAATTAGGAGCAGGGAGGTGAGTAGAATTTTACAGCAAACTCCCTTTGTGTTAATTCTTACAAATTCAAAGCAACCACACATTCTGTGTAGACTTAACCAATTTTTTCAGTATTTAAGAGTAGTATTTCTATAGGTCATTATTATTTAAAGTTCAACATGCGTTGCATATGGTTGGTAAGTTGAAGGAGGTTTTATACCACTTTCAGAATTGTTTAGCGATATCTTGGCATCCAGTTTTTGTCTCGCCTGCGACGAAAGTCGCTGGAGGCGAGACATATGTATGGGAATCCGGCGGCGGCGGCGGCGGCGGCGTAAACACTTGACATCTTGCTTCATATCTTTGTAAGCCCAAGCCCTAGGTCCATCAAAGTTGGTCCAGAGGTAGCTTATGATGAGTACTTGCCAGTCAGTCACCTGTCACCTGACCTTGACCTCAATTTCACGGTCCAGTGACTACGTTAAAGTTTTTGGGTTACGACAGTTCCTCTGTAATTATGCATGGTAGGATGACAATATTTGGTGTATAGGTTGCTGATGACTAGTACATGACTGTCTGGTAGGTGTCACCTGACCTTGACCTCAATTTCACGGTCCAGCGACTACGTTAAAGTTTTTGGGTTACGACAGTTCCTCTGTAACTACACATGGTAGGATGACAATATTTGGTGTATAGGTTGCTGATGACTAGTACATGACTGTCTGGTAGATGTCACCTGACCTTGACCTCAATTTCACGGTCCAGCGACTACGTTAAAGTTTTTGGGTTACGACAGTTCCTCTGTAACTACGCATGGTAGGATGACAATATTTGGTGTATTGGTTGCTGATGACTAGTACATGACTGTCTGGTAGGTGTCACCTGACCTTGACCTCAATTTCACGGTCCAGCGACTACGTTAAAGTTTTGGGGTTACGACAGTTCCTCTGTAACTACGCATGGTAGGATGACAATATTTGGTGTATAGGTTGCTGATGACTAGTACATGACTGTCTGGTCGGTGTCACCTGACCTTGACCTCAATTTCACGGTCCAGCGACTACGTTAAAGTTTTGGGGTTACGACAGTTCCTCTGTAACTATGCATGGTAGGATGACAATATTAGGTGTATAGGTTGCTGATGACTAGTACATGACCGTCTGGTAGGTGTCACCTGACCTTGACCTCAATTTCACGGTCCAGCGACTACGTTAAAGTTTTGGGGTTACGACAGTTCCTCTGTAACTACGCATGGTAGGATGACAATATTAGGTGTATAGGTTGCTGATTAATAGTACATGACTGTCTGGTAGGTTCCACCTGACCTTGACCTCAATTTCACGGTCCAGTGACTACGTTAAAGTTTTTGGGTTACGGCTGTTCCCCTGTAACTATGCAGGGTATGGTGACAATATTTTGTATACAGGCCGCTGCTGATATTTAATGCTATTTACGTAATGCTTATGACGAAATTTATTTTCGTTACTGATGCGGAATGCAGGCGAGACGTTTTTCTGTGTCCACACTTGTTATTGAAAGAGGAAATCTGAAAAACTGGGAAAAACCCCTAACCTTCGGTAGGAGATTTGCATAGCTAAATGACTTAATGACTTCAAAAATTACCAGCAGTTTTGAAATTGCTATAAAGCAATTCAAGGGTTCAGATGTTTAAATGTATAAAATCTAGCGCACTATTTTTAAAAAGGAACGGGACATAGTATTGATCAATGAAAAAAGGCTTGCTGTATCAGACAGAGGCCATTTTGCCAATACAGAAGTCATCACGTAATTATATCTTTATTAACTAAGCCAAAACAATCAGACTAATGCAGGTTGGAATGGGAAACAATAGTGAATTATCTCTTCCTGAAAATTACCAGATGGCACCGCTGTTCCCCGTCCAGCGTCTTTATGTTTACAAACTGATGAATGTGCGTAACGCTATTGACAATTGAACCTTACTCTGATAAATAAGCGAATTTAACAATTTCTGCTTTGAACGAAGGATGATCAAGAATTAAAAAATAGAAATGCAAAACTTTCTGGAATAAAAATGAGTTAATTGAAAAGTTTGTAATCTAATTAATCTTCTTTCGTAATATTACTAAAATATGCATTCTGCGTTTCACATCGCCGTTTCATCATGTTCCTTAAGAAAACAAAAAACGATTATTTATAATAAACTAGCAATATTTTCTTACAAAAAATATTTTCTCTTTCAATTAATTTATTTATAAGAAAGCATTTTTTAAAATCTGGTTACAATGCCAATGTTACTCCACTGCCCCTGTATGTGTCGTCCATTTCGATGTTAGAAAGGTTGAAGCAAAATATTTCTATGCCGTGAAAAAAAAGACCAAAAAGTATTTCAGTGCTGATGAAATATCAATTGCTCGGAAATAATGGTAAAGAATTAAATTCCTACAGTATAAACATGTATGCTCTTGTTCAGATAAGAAAGGGGGGGGGGGGGGGCAGTTTGCGCGAACTGTATGTCAAATCTGTTGTAACACGATAATATTAAATAAATGTATTTCTTTTTTATTGCTGCGAGAAAGATCTTTAATGTTTTGTTTTGTAGAATTAATTTTTTTTTTCTTCTTTGTGAGTTTACAAACTCTGATATTACATTATAACCGGAAATTAACATAGACCAGCTACCACGGCGCCACCTGAACACGGGCTATAACTCACTACTTTTCGTAATTGGGCCAATACAGTATTGGACTAGTTCATAACTTATTGGACTGGTTCAGAAGATATCTCATAATTACAATTTTACTATTATCTAAGTGAATATTATAGTAGTTAATTAATAAACACACTCTCATAGCACTCGCTAAACTTAAAAATTGAATTCCCCATCCATCTTATGTTATTTGGTATTTAAAGGGTATATGTTCGACATATTTAAATGTATAATTATTAAGAACAACATTGTCTTGTTTCTAAGTATATAGTTACAGTTTAATTTGTATTTTTTTTGTATTTTGTGACAGGCAAAACTTGTAATAATTTTCTTCAATATAGTGCTTTCAATTTGTTAACACTTTTTGCATGTTAGCAGGAGAGATAAAACAATACATACTTTGATATTATTTCTAGACATACACAAGTGGAGAACTATTAACTGGCTACTTGAAGAAAGAACTTATAGAAATACTACAGAAAATTGTTGGTGAACATCGACAGAAGAGAGCAACACTTACAGATGACATTGTTAGACAGTTCATGACACCTCGAAAATTAAAATTTGATTATTGAATATTTGCAACTATTCTAGTGAAGAAAATTAATTTATAAAACATCAGAACTGTAGTTCTCAAATGCTGCCATCTTAGAACCAACTTTGTGGTGAAATTTTCTATCTTATTAGAAAATACTGTATTAATGATAAAGTTTACTTGTCATTGGAAAATTGTTCTTAAAGCAATGCTGTTATTTTTTTAAACTAAATATGTATTGTGATTAAACTATTTTCTTGCCACCAGAAAAGAATTCTTTACATTGTTACTTGGATCAGAATCCAAAAGTGCTATCCGCTCATATAACACATTTTTGAATGAATGGGGATTTGAGTGTAGTAATGTTTAATTTTTCATGGCAAAGAGTGATAAAATGAAAGCAGTTTTGCATAAACATCCATAATGAAGACAGATCTTGATTACTTTTGCATAGATAATGTTTTACTTGCCATTTCAAACTGAAATACTCATCTGTGATTACTGGTTTAGAAAAAAATCACAGTATGGAAGTTTGTATTATTAATTGATAATTTTTCTGTATTTTTATTTGTGCAAAGTTTACCATGTAATATTTTGTATTTTGGCGGATTGGCAGATTACACAGTTACTACCAATAGAACACAAAATTGCAAAAAAAACAAGTTTTGCAATTAGCCAATCATTTTTTACATCTGGTTATCAATCTTCTGCTGGAACACAACAACAAACAATGGACAGTATTGAGCACAAAAGGTTTGTATCCTTAAGGATGATCGCTGGTCAATTTTTGAGATTTCTGTCAGATTTTCAGAATCCTCTAGATTTTACCATTAAAATAGGGATAACTTTTGCCCAGCAACCCCTTATTTTCTTTTTATAATAGGGTTTATTGGGTCAGTTAAAGCTAATTTACAAAGTTTTATAAATTTCGTGTTATTTTTTCATAGGTTTTTACAATAAAACATGTCCAATGCTAAACCTATGAAAAAGTCAAGAGAAAGCTTTTTCCCGCCAAATTTTGGATGCTTATTATCTCGAAAAAGAGTTCAGCAACCTATGAATTTTTTAAGCTTATTTTGTACCTTTAACTATGGTCTATTTATCAAATATATAAATTTAGATACCTTGTTATTTTCAACATGACCAGCGAACATCCTTAAATAGGGATTAGATTAATTTCTTATTTGAAAATTTAGATTCAAAGAGCACTAAAATACTGTCTTTCTTTTAGTCAATACAAGTTTTATATGTTTATATGTTGGCAGACGCTTTCAGCAATGCATGAAGTGCAATTCTGGCTTATAGTATGATGAGGCAAGAACCTATGTTGAAGTATTTTTAATGGTTCCTTTTTCTGGATTTTTAAACAGCAAGAGGATTCCTATTTTGTGAATTAACTCCTCAGACTGCTTTCAGTCCAGTTTCTTGAAACTTCATTAAAAGATTACACACACATTGAAGTTGTGCACCTATTGTAATTGATTTGTTTTAGGAAATTTTTAACAATTTCAGAAACACAAGTTGAAAGGATAATTGTTTTTTCTGTGATTTTTTTTTGGGAAGTCTAGTACCAATTCTCATGTGCAAATTATTGTCAAAAAACCTTCAGTGAGGTTGCAGTCATCAATATGATTAGAGAAGCATCTGTGACTTATAATTGTGAATGATATGTATGTAAGATTGGATTATTGTTTGCTGTAATATTGAAGAACTAGGAAATAATAACCAAAAACCTAAAGTTATGTACTGGCAGTAATAATTTATTTAGCAACATCTATAAATACAAAATAACAACTATGCACAGATTTAGTCAATACATTTTGTGTGTATATCAAACAACAACAGTATCACAGACACAATAAATAACATTCAAATGTTGTGAACCATTAATTTTACATTATATGTATTTGGATGCTGTAGGTTTATATGAAGCTTTCATTAATTTTTCTGTCATATCTATGACAAGTTTGACTGCAATAGAAACTACTGGTAACCTAATATTCTGCATGGTATTTCTGGCACTAGGTGTTCTTGCATGGTAAATGTGTACAGGTGCAGTATAGCTGTTATGTGACATAATTGAAACAGATTTAGTTTCTCTTTAATTAAATTGCAGTAGTTTTGTTTCACAACTATGATACACCTCCTTGTTGTAGCAAGAGCAAAATTTACATGTAAAAATTGTATTATGACTAGAATGGTAGCAAAACGAACAAATCATAATAATAAAATAATAAGTAATGGAGTGGTTGTTTGTAACATTGCAGTCTGTGTTTTATTTTGTGAGCAACTGGTGACTGAAAAAGACCAAAGGCAAAAAAAAATCTTTTATATTATGAATTATTAATAATTGTATGATATTTTGCAACCTAATATTAATTACAACTTAAATTGATGACCTCTAATCAATGACCTGTTTGTCTTCTTTCATTAACAATCAGAGAATGGTTTAACTTCTGTTAACTCATCTTCAGAACTATCTGCATCCTGTGTTTTTCCTTTTCCAATAGACACACTTACCATTTGACCCAAATTAACACCTCCAAAGCTTTGTACAGATTTGAGTAATGAGTTTTCTCTAACCAGAGGTGGTTCTGTAATTTCAAAAAGTTCCTCCCCATCCCATGTTGTTTCTTCAAGACTTTTTGTTGTATCACTTTTCAATGCATGTTTTGTAGTCTTTTTTGGAGATGATGTAAACGAGTTGACCTTGACTTCTACAGCTTTGTCCTTAGACCTCGATGTGGCAGTACTTGATGCTTCACTAGACTCGTCTTCACTAGATTCACTGGAATCTGAAGATTCCTCAGAGCTTTCTTGTTCCTGTGTTTTCTCTGACATTTCAGATTCTGTTTCAGTATCAAGTAGACTTGTTTTGATTGATTTTAACAATTTACTGTTAATTTTGTTTTCCTCAAGGTTGATCTTTTGTAGTTTTGTTGGATAGTTCTCAATTAGATAAAGCAGAAGCTGTAATAAAAAAATGTGTTTACTTATGGTACATAATTAATTGTAGTTTAATTACAGCATCATTTTAAATGGTTTTTAGCTCACCTGACCCGAACCACTTGACAGAATGGAACCAAACTTGGTATGGTTGTTTCTTAGCATGTCCTTTACCAAACTATCGTTTGGATTTTTGATTCGTAAAAAAACATGGTCGCCATGGCTAAAAATAGAACAGGGGGGTCAAAATACAGTTTTTGGCTTATAGTTCAAAAAGTATTACAGATATAGGAAAACCGAAGAGACCTTCCTTCTTCAGCATCAAAAGCTCTACAAAACACGCAATTGGTTCAAAGTTGTATGACGACTCCTTGTAGGTGTTATTGCCCTTTAATTGTCGAAATTGATGATTTTTGCCATTTTTGCCTCAAAATCTTGAAAATTTTTAGAACTAGAGAAAAAGTTAGCATTGTTTAATTGTTCTGCTCTATGAGAGCTACAAAAATGTCCTGAGGGTCAAGATTGTCTGATAAACCGTTTTAGAGTTATTCCACTTGAACTGTTTTTTTTAATCGGTTTTAATTGACTTTTAAAAATCTTCTCCTCTGAAACCACTTAAAGTACTGCTTTGAAACTGTACACATTATCCGTCAAATGCCTTCAACCAAGTTTGCACAAACCATGGCCGCAGATTAACCAACATGGCTGACATGGCTAAAAATAGAACAGGGGGTCAAAATACAGTTTTTGGCTTATAGTTCAAAAGTATGTCAGATACAGGAAAACCAAACAGACTTTCCTTCTTCAGCATCGAAAGCTCTACAAAACACTCCATAGGGTCAAAGTCGTATGACGACTCCTTGCAGGAGTTATTGCCCTTTAATTGTCGAAATTGATGATTTTTTGCCATTTTTGTCTCAAAATCTTGAAAATTATTAGAACTAGAGAAAAAGTTAGCATTGTTTAATTGTTCTGCTCTATGAGAGCTACAAAAATGTCTTGAGGGTCAAGATTGTCTGATAAACCGTTTAAGAATTATTCCACTTGAACTGTTTTTTTTTAATCGGTTGTAATTGATTTTTAAAAATCTTCTCCTCTGAAACCACTGAAAGTACTGCTTTGAAACTTTGTACACATTATCAGTCAAATGTCTTCAACCAAGTTTGCACAAACCATGGCCGCAGATTAACCAACATGGCTGCCATGGCTAAAAATAGAATGGGGGGGGTCAAAATACAGTTTTTGGCTTATAGTTCGAAAAGTATGACAGATACAGGAAAACTGAAGAGACCAGCCTTCATCAGCATCGAAAGCTCTACAAAACACTCCATTGTGTCAAAGTTGTATGATGACTCCTTGTAGGAGTTATTGCCCTTTAATTGTCGAAATTGATTATTTTTGCTATTTTTGCCACAAAATCTTGAAAATTTTTAGAACTGGAGAAAAAGTTAGCATTGCTTAATTGTTCTGCTCTATGAGGGCTACAAAAATGACTGTAGGGTCAAGATTGTCTGATTAACCGTTTAGGAATTATCCTCTTAGAACATTTTTTAAATGAATTTTAATTGATTTTAAAAAATCTTCTCCTCTAACTAATGAAAGGACTGCTTTGAAACATTGCACACATCATCTTTAGGATGTCCTCTACCAAAATTGTGCAAATCATTACAGCTGACTACCTACATAGCTACGTTGGCTTAAAATAGAAACGGGTGGTGGGTCAAGGGAGTTTTTGGCTGATAGTTAAAAAAGTAAAACAGGTACAGCAAATTTCAAGTGAACTTCCCTCCTACGCATCAAAAGCTCCTCCTTATAGGAGTTATTTCCCTTAAAAGGTCAAAATTAATGTCTTTTGCAGAAGTGTTGGTCAATTCCTTATAGTAACGAAATTCTATATAAAAAAGGGATGTTTGGTTTCAGGTTCGGGTGAGCGATACAGGATCCTGGGAGCCTCTAGTTAAGGAATAGAGAACAATTCACAAAGTTTAATAAAACTTGAACAATGTCAATTTCCTATAAATGTAAGCCCACATAGTAGATTATTACATATGAAGACATATATCATAATAACATTGACAGTTTTGTAAAGTAGATAAATTTTGTAACAATAGCATATCTAGCATTTTGGGTCTTCTGGTAATGAATAAATAACTGACAGAATCAATACCAAAAACATACTTTTATGTACTAAATTAAATGTACATTACCTCAGCAAATCTGTCAGTTATACAAGTTCCTTCCAGATCCAGAACCTGGAGATGTCTGTGGGAAGCCAGACCTACTAATACAGAGGTTGCTGCCAGGTCACCGATAGTGTTATAATCTAAATAAAGTTCCTGTAAACAGCTGCTAGCTGCCATAGATACACTTAACTTGATCCAACCATGTTCTGTTATTCTTCTATTTGAACTCATGGTTAGTTCAATAAGTCCTACAATAGAGTGATTTTATCAATTTTCTCATTGTACCATGTATTTGGCTCAAATCTGAATCAATATTCCTTGCTGAATTCATGGATGTTGAGCAATTTACTAGTACATCACCTTAGGTCATTTGCAAATGAATCTACAATATTGTAATGTTTCAAATTATTTCAATTGATTTTCTGCATAAATAAAGTCCATAACAAAAAATTTATTGAACCAATTTAATGCTTCTTTTATATGCTACCAAAACTCAACCCTGGGTTTTCTGTGCTTTACAGCAGAACCAGTTTAAATTCAAACCTTTGTCTAAGGAAAAGTTGTAGTTTTAATTTGTAGTTTGTAATTTGTTGTAGTAGATACATTCAGAGTTTTTTTAATACTCCTGTTGTCTATTATGCAAATTACACATATACCCACACATTTCCCCCACCCCGCCTCCTTTTCACCAGTTATAAAATAATGTACATGAAGGAACAGAAGGTATATTATTAATTAGACTGAAGTCACTGATCCTTGTGGGTATTCTACCAAACACATTTGTAATAGCTTTATCATTAAAGCCACATGATACCATTACTGGAACTTAACGACAGAGACAGCAGTAAAAGTAGGCTATGTTTCTTTCAGAAATGTATGGGTTTATAATATTTTTCTCCTATATATTTTAGCTGTATATAGCAAATCTGCAGTTATGTACAGGCATATGCACCAATATTTCTTAGATGTTCGTTTTCAGTGTTGCAATAACAGATCACTATCATACATGTTAAATTATTTACCAGATTTTTTACCATGAGGAGGTAACAAGTCACAAATTGCTTCCACTGACTCATCACCAAGGTTACAGTCACCAACATCTAAACAAACAATAGTTGGGTGGTGTAGCAATATCTTTGCTATCTTATTCATCCCTGTATCACCAATGTTGTTTCCATGGATGCTGAAAATATACAACAAAACAAATACTGATCAAGAGCAAATGATTAGAGTAAAGGGAAGCAACTTTCTTATCATTAGATTAGGAATGTTGCTGATAGAACAGTGAACGGTATAGCCAATACTCAATAAATAAATAAATCAAATACAATGTTTTCTACATGTAAGTAAATACATGAAGGCAACAGTTTTCTTTCAGTAAACACAATTCAGGCTTGTCAACAATTTTAATTCACTGTACAAATATTTTAAATGTGGCAAAATGGCTAGTGTATGCAATAATGTATACTATATACAAACATTTCCTTAACATAATAAAACACGTTTTGGGCTAATTTCACTATTTATATTTTTTACATAGATTTAAATAGGTAAATGTGAGCAACAACTTGTGTGAGAAGACAATATTTACATGCCAAATTAATGCACTAGATAAATATAGCACTAATTAAATAGTCTGGTCAAACGAATTTGCTAGTGAATAACATACAAATAAGATGAGAAACTAAATATAACGCATCATAAATAATTGAAGAATTCTTACAGTAATGCCAGCAAAGATCGATTGGTTTTGATGGTTCGACACAATAGATCAATTCTACGCTCATTAGTTATTATTCCAATGTTAAGACTTAGATAAAGCAACGATTTCGCTTGTCCCACATTTCTTAAAATAGACTTCAGTTGCGAAAACGTCAATTTACAATCTCTAATTGTCAATAGTTTAACACTGTCATTCTGAAGATGAACACAAGTATTCTTGATTTTTCTTCCTCTAAAGTTTCTTCTGCCAAGAGAATGGACTCTGTCATTCCGTGAAAACACTGCAGTTACCCTCCTACCATGGACTAACGATTAAATCATATTATTAAATATAATCGGATTGTTTGACAGGTGGTCGTTCAACTGTGTCGTTTAGGTAAACAAAATAGATCCGGCGTGACGAAGAGGGCATCCTCCTATTGGTTGTAATAATTTAGACTGGTTCCAGAAAGTAAGAAATCGAACCAGCATTTGGCGGAGAATATGAAAATACAACTCTTGTTGTATACAGGGTAATAATTAATTTATGATTTAGATATAATGGTATATATATCCATTATTTACAATGAAACTAGACAGGATGTGTAGGCTTGATTATTGATATAAACAATTCATACTTGACATTAACAAAGAGTCAATAAGGTGTTATGTCTTATATCTATTTATGTATAACTATAATGTACATGAAGTCTATAGGAGAATTTTTATTGAGTGCAACCTTGACAAAGATCTTTGCTTGTGGACAGGTTATCTATGGGATGAGCTCGGCCCTAAATTTCTTTTCTATTTAAACTGTTGTCACTTGGAATGTTTTTGTTAGTTGAAGGTACATTTGTATTTATTTTAGATACATGTATACGTACATGCTTGCAGACATATAATTACATGTAATTATATGTCTCTGATGCTTGTCAACTGATATGTACAAACGTTCTCTAACTAATAAAGTTAAAAGGAACAGCCTAAAAGATAATGATGTCCATTAGTACCAGTGTATGTGATAAAGAATCGTGGAAACCTATGACTTATTGGGGCCTTGGTGGGCAGGTGGTTAAGATTATTCTTCTTCTATTGATCATGTGGTCTGTCAACACTAATGTTGTGGGTTCGAGTCTCACTGCAGGCAGGGTGCATTTGACTTAATTAACAAGGATTGCTAGTTTTCCAACCAAAGGTCAGGGGTTCTTTCTTGGTACTTGGCCAGGCTTTCCGTATTATGACCTTACAACCCCCCAACAAGTGGGTCTCCCCTATCCGCCAACGGGAGACGTGCTGGGCTGCTCTGTGGGTCAAGCACTGGGAACCATCCCAGTATGGTCCCAGTAAAAATTTTATGCCATGATACTAGTATAGCTGAAAAATTGCTAAAAGTGGTGTTGTTCAACATTTAAACAAACAAACATGACTTATTCGATCGCATACAACACTCCATCAAAAAGTTGAATGAAAACTATTAGTGCAAGTTTTACAAATAACAAATATGAAGCAAAATTAAACATAAAAGGCAGTCCTAATTACAAAATAATAAAAAGAACCAGGTTTTGAATTTAAGCCTATCTGACTGAACAAGCATCTTAAGTTTTTGCTGTTGTTTTGTGTTTGTTGTCATCAAATACAAAATACAAAAATGCAAATATGTTTTATTAACTGGAACCAGGAAGGCATTCACATACAATAATTATGATTATTATAGAAACACAAAATAAAACAGTACAACACACGTTCTCTGCAGATGTCTATAGAATTATATATCATAGGTTCCTAGGTGATGGTTAGATACATGTAGCAGCATTTGTTGTTTTTATATAATTGTCTTGAATCATACTGCAATAAACACTTGAGGACATTATTTTGTTGTTGTGTAGAATTATCCTATTAAAACATGCAACTACTAACTATCAATAGCTAAGATTCTGCACCAAATCAAGAAATGGTTGCAAAAGGAGCTTTCCTAGCTACTATGTTTAGTTCAGAATGTCAAAATTTAAAGAAATACATTACATGAAAATAAGCATCAAAAAAAGGTCATATGATATCTTCCATCCATATTGAATCTTATGAATAATCCTTGTATAAAATGGTCTACTTTCAATAATGACAGGTAGTCTTGATTTTTTTGTAAAGATGACATCTGTTACAAACATATATATTTCTGAAAATGGACATAACTGCTTTCATAATTCATCAAAACAGTAGTTTCATGACAAGGAGTAGTACCGTAGTAGGAGTTTTACATACATGTATACAACTATTATTTCTATCAAAGATGTCTATTGTTGGAGTAAATCTTCCTTTTTGTATGAATATTTACTGAAACATAAACTGTAATATCATGACAAGATTTGTTTCTCATATATCACGCTTTCTTTAAAAAAATATCCCTTTGTCTATTACTCAAATTAGTTTTGTTTTTAACACACAAAAGATTATTTAAAAATCTCTGAAACTGACAGGCTATTTGATACCAAAAGTTAGATTAATGATTCTTATGTTGTTGCCTTTGAAATAAAGCTGATAGACAGAATTTTATTAACTAGTTTAGTAAAATACATGTCAAATTGTCCATACAATACGGTTATAGTAAACGGACCAATACGGAAAAACAGGGCCAAAACAGAAAAACAGGCTCAGTACAGAAAAACAGGGCCAATATGGAAAAAAACAGGCTGAATACAGAAAAACAGGACCAATCTAGGAATATCACTTCCTGTAATTTATATATAAATATCATTTAAAAACGAACACATTCGTTTGCATTACGTAAATTACAGCAAAATTCTCAAGGAAACAATTACATTTTCATACTGACGGTTGTTCATATTTATCTTTTATTATGTCCATGAGAAACCGAATTGGATCAATAAATTTATATTGGTCAATGGTAAAATGGTACTAAAATTTACTCAATTGGTTAATAAAAGTGTCATTAAATGGTTGTTTTCATATTCGACAAGTATTATGTCCTCGGAAAGCGGCATTGGGCCTTGAATAACTGTATTAACCCTCTGTGTTGCCTCAGGCTAATACAGATATCCTCGACCCAATACAGCTTCCCTTGGACATAATACAGGTCAAATACGAAAACACACATTTAATAGCACTATATTATTATTCTCGTTGAAGTAACAATATAGTTTCAACAAGAAATAGGAGAGTCTCTGTTCATCTATTAAGTACTTTTTTCATTCTTGCAATCAGTTAAGTCGGATACATGTAGTTTCATTCCCGTATATGTAATCCCAAAATTGGACTATCATTTTGGATTAAAATTGATCAAAAATAAAGAAATATGTTATATGTACATGTACTACATAAATGGAAATTTAGAATACGAGAAAAACGTCAATGGATAGTTCAGTTTTTATTTATATTATAACAAGTCCTGGAAATAATCAAATCAAAGATATGATTTAGATTTAGTTACCATAACAATTTTATTTTATAATACTGCAGCCATATGCTCATCTATATGCTACAGTCTTTTGTAAGCTTAAATGTTGAATCTATTCTGAGTATATTTGTTAATTCTGATATAATAAGGTAAACATATTTATTTTCATTGTTACTAATTTTCACAGATCATGTGATTTTGTCCAATTTAGGGTTACTTATTTTCAGGATTTTTATC
The DNA here is from genome assembly GCA_944474755.1 of Limnoperna fortunei. Taxonomy (NCBI): domain Eukaryota; kingdom Metazoa; phylum Mollusca; class Bivalvia; order Mytilida; family Modiolidae; genus Limnoperna; species Limnoperna fortunei. The sequence continues at coordinate 40,736,301 of OX104113.1, forward strand.
TGGGTTTCTTAAGTTAGTTAATTTATGCTCTTTTGGTGGGTACTATTTTTGGAGGATTTTTATCAGACTACGAAAATAGCAAAAAAATTTATACACCACAAAAAATAGTACTTTTACAGTAGTGTTAAACCTAACGCAGACCCTGAAAATAACAAAAATTAATATGCCACCAAAAAAAGTACTTTAGCCTAACACATTATCTATAAAAACTAATGTTATTTATAAAACTTTGTTTGATAACAGATATGATATGAAAGGTCTACAGAGAAATGGAATCATCATCAGATGACACAAGGAGTAGTAACAATAGTAGCAGATACTCAGTATTGGAAGTTATCAATACAACATTAGTATTGGGCGATGATGATACAAGATATGGATTCTCCATAATGGGAGGTCTTGATGAAGGGTTCTGTCCAAGAATAGAAGATATTGCAGCAGGTAATGAGGTCAATTCAAAATACTAAATGTGAATTGTCACTATACTGTAAAAAGTAACTTTTTTCTCTTTTCAGTTAGGCTTAGATATTTGGCATGTTGTTATCTGTTGCATACCATGTTTGATGACCTTTGACCTTGAGGTTGCTTTATTGCTTTCTGGGTGACAAGTACAGGCTGTAATTTTTTGCTCCTCTTGGGGTACTAGAGTTTTGATATTTGTCATGTTGGTAGATTGTTTCAAGGCAATGTGATGCATACCATGTTTGGTGACCTCTGACCTTAAACTTTGACCGCAAGGTTGCATTATTGCTTTCTGAATGAGAAAATAATATCCAGGCTTTTGATATTTGGAATGTTGTAGATGGTTTCAAGGCAACATGCTATGTACCTTGGTTGCTGACTTTTGACCTTTAACTGTGACCTCAACATTTAGGTTGTATTAAATTCTGAATGACTAATTCATGTTTAGACTTGAATTTTCTCTTTGAGGTAGGCTTTTGATATTTGGCCTGTGGTAGATCTTTTGAAGGCAAGGTGTTGCGTACCATGGTTAGTGACCATTGACCTTGATTTTTTACCATAAGGTCATATTAATTTCTGAATGACAAATTCTTGTCCAGGCTTTAACTTTTTCCTCTTTTGAAGTAGGCTTTTGATACTTAGCATTTTGATGGATTTTTTCAAAGGGACATCACATGCCATGGTTGTTGACCTTTGACCTTGAACTTTGACTCACAGTCCCATTATAGTTTTGTTAATTCCTGTATAGCTATATGGGCATATGTTCTTATAATTTTTTAATCACAACCTATTGTAAGCGAGGCTCATAGAGATGGATACCATCTCACTGATATATAGTTGTAACAGATACTTCTTGAACTGCTAAAGCTTTTATCAATTCCAATATACATACAAAGTATTAAAAAAGGTTTTATTTCAAGTTTGAATAGTGAGATTCCTCTTCAAATAAACTATATTCAAGATAGTAATAATTAATTATTTTGAGCTTTTGTTTATTTACAAGTTGTAGCATCATAAAAAGAACAACTGCAAGACCAATTTTTCTTTAATGAAGCCTTCATACCTATTTTTATTGTAGTAACAACATTTTTGTCAACAACAAATTAATGTGTTTTTTTAAGATCGGTTTTAAAGTACATATATTGGAGTTGTGTTGTGAAATAAGCATCAGTCAACCAAATTATTAACTGCATATAATTTGCAAAATGAAAGTATGTTGTCATTGTAATCTAACAAAGAAAGTATAAATTTAGATTATTCTGTGTTTTAATAATATATATATTTTAACCTATATATGTCAAAAAATACATCCAAATAGGGTTCTAACTAGCAGAACTTACCAAATGGTTCATTGAAACAACAGTAGATAAATTCTCACTTGTGACAGATTATCTCCCTTATATGTATTTATTAATACTTAATGTAAAAGTAGGCATAAAGAATCTTCTAAAGAATGTTCACTTTAAGAATCTTTTGTATCATCAATACATGTATATCTTGAAAATCAGTTTTGTGGCTGACTGATTTAAGTAGTTAGTCTTAGACATCTTTTATTAATCAAATGAATTTTTGCAAGGAATATGCTTGACACTAGTTTTCCAACTCATCTCTCAGTACAAACCAGATGTCATGATATAGCTGAGAAATTGCTGCAAGTGGCATAAAACGATATTCAAACAAACAAATAAATCAAATCTATTTTTAGAGCAATATTAATAATGAAGTATGCCTACAAATATGTAGTGTTCGGTTATAACAATACACATTTTTTTTATAAAGTTATTCCACGATGAGGAACATGTTTATAGTATGCTAGATTTTCTGATCGACAGCATACTGATTCTTTTGAAGGATGTGTTTTTCAGCAGATAATTGGAATTCAAATGGGTACAAACTGTACCCCACTCCTTGCCGATTTGTTACTATATTTTTATGAAATTGAATTTTTTTGTCTTATTAAAGATAGCAGAAGCTAGATCCTTAAATTTCACTTACAGATTCTGATATATTGATGATGTCCATTAAATCAGCAACCCTAAATTTACTGAGTAGCTTCTGTTATATCCTCCAGAACTTTGAATTACAGAGATCACAGAAACTGACTTGTCTACTTACACCTCAAATAGGATGCCAATGGTCATCTCAGCCCAAGAATTTACAAGCAAGATTATTGTAATTTCAAAATAAGAAATTTTCCTCAATTGTGCAGCAATATTCCAGCTCCTGCATTCTGTGTCTTTATTTCTCAATTGATCAGGTATGCAAGAGCTTGCAGTAAGTAAACTGATTGTTGCAAATGTAAGCAATTTCTTTGGGATATACATGTATTTACAAGCCAAGGTTACAAGAAAAAATGTCTACTGACTAATAGTTTATGATACTCAACTTTTTTCAGCAAGATTAACTCACACACTACAGTAATGGAAGCAGGAGGTTTGGCTTGCCACAAAACCTGGTTTAACCTAGCCACCATTTCTATTGAAATTCCTGAACCAAGTCAGGACTATGGCTGTAGCTATAGCTTTATTTTTGGTTGCTGGTTCTTTGGTTTGTCAGTTTCTTATGCTTTGATTTGTGGATTGTCTGTTCTGATAATTTCCTTGGTATTAATTTGTTATTACCTTCATTATACATGTACATGTATATGAATATATTTGAAAATTGTAATCCTGGTACATTATTATATAACTAATGCCATTATGAAATTAAAGGATAATTATAAATATAAAATGGACTTTAACTTTTTAAAATAGTTTTATACAAATCCTTAAACTTTGCATATTTTTATTTTTTGAACCAATAGACAGAGAAAAAAAATTTTGCAGAAATAAAAAAAAAAATTTCCGGTGTTGACAATTTCTGTAGGGGAGACATATATGTGAAATCCGGGTGCAGCGTTCTTTACATTTTTTTTTTATATCTTTGCAAGCTTTGGTAGTTTATGATTAACTTTATAACTTGTGAGTCTGTCATCTGACCATGACCTCAATTTTGCAGTCCATCGGCTATGTTAAAGTTATTTGATATTTCCTTAATAACCATGCATGGTAGGATGACAATATTAGGTATATTGGTTGCTGACAAAAGGTACATCACAGTCTGTCGTCTGTCACCTGTCACCTGACTTCATTTTCACAGTCCAGTGTCCACGTTTAAGTTATTGGAATATGTCAGTTCCTCAGTAACCATGCATGGTAGGATGACAATATTTAGTACATGTATTAGGGTTTACCACAGAAGCTCAAGAGGGGCAGGGGAATTTTTTCCTGAAGGCAAGGGCAGAGGGAAAGGTGAAAGGTTTTAGAACGACCTGATTCCTTATGCGTCTTGCACAGTTCATTTCTTAATATGAAGCTGGTATTGTTTCAGTTGTACTATTGATCCACATGTTAAACAAGGTTTAAAATAACAATATACATATATACGAATTTTAGATTTTGTAACAGTTCTACAGATTCAACAATAGACATGCAAAACGTGCATGAAAGTTTATGAAATAAAAAAGAATTGATATAAATTTTATTAAAACATATGTTGTATTGTTTTTGTTTATTTCTTTGTTGCAATCAGTCTTCTATTTCCCTTTTTCATCCATTTATCTCTTATCACTTGAAAGGCAATGTATTTATTGTTCTTAGTTATCATTAGCAATTTATTCATTCTTTCCACCTTTAGTTCTGTTTCAAATAACTGTGATTGTTTGCTTCACTTGTAAACACACCTTTTCCAGAGCTGTACTCAAGGGTAATACAGCAGCTGCTGATGATATCTTCAGTATATTAGAGTAGATACTTCCTAATGTCTTCTTCATTTTCAGAAATCCCTTTGTTGTTACAGTAGGTACATACTGTTGTCTGTAATTGAGGACTTGAACAAGTCCCATTGATACAATGTTTCATTTACATCCAGTTTTAAATGTTCTGCCAGATCCATTATTTCATAATTGCCATAAAATTCCTTCTTCACATCATCGGGAATGTTGTTTCTGAATATTATAAATTTATCAATGACTTCAGTGTTCTGAAGCCTGTTGTTATGTTGAATTCAAGCACATCAATACTAGTAAACATCTTCTTTGCAGTGTGAACACTCTCTAATTCATTTGGTTCCATATTACATTAATTTTCTTCATTAGACAGATGATTTTGTCATGTTCACTCCCTCCTTGAGTTTAGGAAGAGTCATCAGTGTAGATTGTAACTGTGGATGGATGGTGCCATTAAGTTCCACATCACAGTGTATATATGTTGCTGATGAAAGGTACATGACAGTTTATAGTTATCACCTGGCCTTGACCTCAATTTCATGGTCCAGTGTCCACATTAAAGTAAATAGATTAAGTCAGTAATAATAATAAATAATAATAATAATAGATATTTAATTAATATTAAATCACTGATCCCATAATGAACATTGCAAAGTTGCAGTAGTAATTGAAAAACCCAAAAAGTCTACCTCAGGACCAAAATTTAATGTGGACAGTAACTGTTTCTGTTAAAACCATGAGATTGTTTTAAAGAAAAAATGTCCTTTACAAAGCTTGTGTATTGTAAACGTATGGAATATCAGATGAAGCAACAGTTTGACATATCAGTCATAAATACAGTCAACGTCATTCAAAGTATCTTTTATATGGTATGTGCTGTCATGATCAGATGATGTTCCAGAATGGTAATGTGTAATTATCTAACATTGACCCCTATTGGCTTGCTTTAGAAACCATTATTGAAAGGTTGATGTCTGAAGATCATTGTGCAGACAGACCTTCTTGCCGACAAGGCTGCCTGTTAAGTGGACAATTAACTGTTTGATTAAGTGATTGGTTCCTCGGGCTCTGTTATTCAAGTAAAAATATGTCAATAACTGGTATTTGACAGACACAAATTGTACACACAAAACAATTAAAGGGATATAAGTGTGTTACACACAAAACAATTAAAGGGATATAAATGTGTTACACACAAAACAATTAAAGGGATATAAGTGTGGCAGCAATGAAAGCCCATTATAACCAGAACTTCTCTGGCTTTGAATTGTTTTTGTGAGGTATTTATTTCTTAAATCCTTTCATTCAAAGGTGTATTGATTATATTTGTACATGGGAAGAACAAAACTAATGTGTAAATTTGTATACTGGTACATGTGCATGGTCACATTGAAATTTATGGTTATAGGTTTACAATTAAACATTTAGTTGAGAATTGCTAACTAAAGGTAGATTCTATCATTGGTGATGTTAAACACAAATTTTAAAAAATGCTATTTAACTTGTTTGAAAAAAAATATCATATATAGCAATACATGTATATACATTCTGGTTTTTGTGTTAAAATATATATGTAGTCATTAAGTATAATAAGGATATGAAAACAATAAAACATAGTGAATTAATGTGACTCATCACAACACTTATATCACTTCAATTGCCTTTATTATATTTATTGTAAAATCCTGCTTCTATTTACCGATGGGTAGGACAAATTATTCCTAGAATAAACAAATATTAACATTAGGAAACAATAACAGGGATGACAGTACTTAGTGACTTATGGCTACAGAGACTAGAATACTTAAAGGCAAAAATTGTTTTGTTGTAGTATTCTTTATGATTATTTCCATAATATAACTATCAAGATTGGAGAAATCTGATAATACAAGAGTACTAATGTAAGATTCTGTTTCTCTAATTTTAAAAAGTAGTAAATTTGCAAAATGAAGTACAAATTCTCTCAACCTTAATTTTACATTCATGACTTGAATATGCGGTAAATGGAATGTGTTTTGTTTATGACATAAGTTCTTATTATGACGTTAATATTTTAAACCAATCAACTGCTGAGAACAACAAATTCACTAGTGACAAGAACTAAATTTTCCACATACACAGGTCAAGCAGTTATCAGAGAATCCTATGCTGTCCAACGTTTTTTTCGACTTTGATAGGCGTTGGATGGCAGAGGATTCTCGGACTAGTCAAGCAGTTGAAATATTACATTAATATTAGAGAATCTATATTTGTCTCTTTCTGTATATTAACTCTTATACTAGTATGCCTGCAATTGATAAAACTTGCACTAAAACTACCTCACAACAACATAAATGCTTCTGTAATAAAAAAAGGGGAATAATGCTTCTGTAATAAAAAGGGGGATAATGCTTCTGTTATAACAAAAGGGAATAATGCTTCTGTGATAAAAAGAGGGGGATAATGCTTCTGTAATAAAAAAAAAGGGGATTATGCTTCTGTAGTAAAAAAAAACAATGCTTCTGTAATAAAAAAAGAATAATGCTTCTGTAATAAAAAAAAAGAATAATGCTTCTGTAATAAAAAAGGGGATAATGCTTCTGTAATAAATAAAGAATAATGCTTCTGTAATAAAAAAAGGGAATAATACTTCTGTAATAAAAAAAGAATAATGCTTCTGTAATAAAAAAAGGGGGAATAATGCTTCTGTAATAAAAAATAGGGGATAATGCTTCTGTAATAAAAAAAGGGGAATAATACTTCTGTAATAAAAAAAGAATAATGCTTCTGTAATAAAAAAAGGGGAAAAATGCTTCTGTAATAAAAAATAGGGATAATGCTTCTGTAATAAAAAAAGGGGAATAATACTTCTGTAATAAAAAAAGAATAATGCTTCTGTAATAAAAAAAAAAGGGATTATGCTTCTGTAGTAAAAAAACAATGCTTCTGTAATAAAAAAAGGAATAATGTTTCTTTAATAAAAAAAAGAATAATGCTTCTGTAATAAAAAAGGGGATAATGCTTCTGTAATAAATAAAGAATAATGCTTCTGTAATAAAAAAGGGGGAATAATGCTTCTGTAAATAAAAAAAGGGAGATAATGCTTCTGTAATAAAAAAAAAAGTATGATGCTTCTGTAATAAAAAAAAAAGATAATGCTTTTGTAATAAAAAAAAAAAATCCTTCGTTATTAAAAAACGGGGGGGGGGGGGATAAGCTTCTGTAGTAAAAGGGGGGAATAATGCTTCTGTAATAAAAAAAAAAGAATAATGCTTCTGTAATAAAAAAAATAGATTAAAGAACTTATAATGCAAATTTGCAATATGCACATTTTAAAGATGCTAGTAAATCAATCATTAAGGTAATTTGAACAGTTGAAGACATTCACTTTCAATTAATTAGTCAGTAAATCATTTTATGGGACATACCAGTGAATAAATTGTTTTTGTTATCAATAATATTGTCATAAATACAATGCACATGTCATATCTTATAATTCATCAGTGTCAAAATGCTTTAATTTGCTTTTATCAAATGCACATTCACAGCATCTGCAATAGTTTCATATATTTTCAACCTCTATTAGACTGTAAGCTTGAAAAATGTGGATTTTATTGGACAGATTTTCATCAAATTTTCCACCTGATAAGATTTCTCATTATTGTGCAAGTAATAGACAATTAAGATATAGAAACTAGAAAATAATGAGTTTTTCTTACATGTTGTTCTAGCAGAATGCCAATAAACATATGTTTTATTTATGCTTCTTTGTGATTTCTGAATTTTTTTTATTACAGTAATAGCCCTGTCATATAATGAAATCTGGAAATACATGTCCGTACCTTTTTTTAATTGTTTTCATTTTTGGTTGTAGTGCGTATACACGTATGAAAAAATCACTTTGCATGTATTGAGAATAAGTCGTGGCTCAATCTTTACATCTGTATTAACATGTATGGTTAGGTACCATAACGACTATGAATAGGAGACTGCTCTTGAATGGCTCTGTTTCCTTTGTAATGAAAAAACACATTATTTTATTGACCTTAGTTTGTATACCTAAATAAAACATTTTAGGTGAGCTCCCATATTTGCAATAACATAACATATAACAGCTTTGACCCAGTTCCACTTTGATGTTATGGGATGGCTTTAGTGTGCTGGTAACTGTATACCCATATCTGGAATTAAGCAGTAATCAGTTTATATGCTGATACCACCTAATGGAAGAAGAACTCTCTATTGAAGTTTCTTTGCAGCTGTCTTACATTTTTACTTGGATGTTATCCGATGGATTTGATGTGCTCAGGCATGTGCTCAGGTAACTAAATATATATCAATTACATATCTTGAATTATAGCACTAACCATAACTACAAACCAACTTCTCTGCTTACTAAAAAGAACTTTCTAGTACTGTAGTTTCTATTCCACTGCCATACATTTTTACTTGTTTACATGGATGCTATAAGATGGCTTTGATGTGCTGGTAAATAAATGTATCAATGAGATAAATTGAATTAGAACACTAGAGACACTACACTAACCAGGTTACAGATAACTTCTGCATGAAGAACTTTCTGTATTATCTTTTCTTCTGCCATACATTTTTACTTGTTTACATGGATGTTATAGGATGGCTTTGATGTGCTGGTAAATAAATGTATCAATGAGATATATTGAATTAGAACACTAGAGACACTACACTAACCAGGTTACAGATAACTTCTGCATGAAGAACTTTCTGTATTATCTTTTCTACTTTCACACATTTTACTTGTTATAACCATTTCCAGACAATATTATTTCTCATCTACATATCTCGAATTCATTCTCACCTGTTCATTCTAAGGTAAGTTGACATCAATGATTTAAATAATTGGATTTTTTAGCTGATAAGTAATCCTATGTTTAACAAATTCTGCTCAAAGCATTTCCAAAAAAATAAAATAAAATAAATACTGGTTGCCTGTGGAAATATTATGACCGGAAAATGATCTGTAACAACAAATAATGACAGCATATACCATGATACTTGTAGGTGTATGTGTCAGATGTGATAACTTTCTTCTTGACTTGTTTTTAGAGTATTCAGTAGTATATATATATTGACTTTACTGTTATTTCATTAGGAAGGAAGGCGAGTTCTTGTATTCTTTGATCAATTTTATTAGAAGTCTATAGTTTTGTCAATCTTACATATGTGAAATTGATTTGATAAAAGAAAGTCTGTCAAAGCTGGCAGTTATTAGACAATAATATTGGTCATTGACATTGTAGCTATGCAATAAAAATGTCAATAATAGATACAAATATGTAAATTTTGCACAGTTGATAAAATTTGTCTGAAAAGCTTATTGATTGATTGTTTATGTGTTTAAATGGTGTTTTATGCCACTTTCGGCAATTATTAAGATATATCATTGTATCCTGTTCTTTTAGGTGGGGACTGAGGGGTAAGAAGAATCTGTTTCAAAACCAAGATCTATGACTGTGTCAGGAAAAATATTGATACTGATATATATAAACCATATATAATGTTGTCTTTCAACAGCACCATGTTCAAACTATAGGTATATATACAATTGTCAATTGTTTTGACACTGAATTATGGCCATTTGACTCAATTTACAGTGTCTCTTTTTCAGTTCGAATATATTTTTAGAAGGGAAGTCATGATATCAGAAAACTATGCCATTGATACATGTATGCCAGTTAATACAGGGTTTTAAAAATGTCTTTCCAGTTTTTCATCTATTTGATACTATAACAAGGCAAAAATATAACATGTTTTCTCCTTAAATATGTTTCAAAAGTGCCACAAAATTCTGTCAATTGAGTCACATACTTGAAATCTTGCATATTCTATTAAGTCAAGGTTGAAAAAAACATTTCTTAAATTTTGTGCTATTTGTGGCACGTTTGACTGTAAGTATAATCTTCATACATAAAATAACTAAGAAGAGCTTTTTTGTTACAGGTTTTTTTTCAAATTTAGTTCAGGGTGAGGGGGGAATGGAATAAGATTCAATTGCTCTTAGAAAAGTCCATCTGTTTTCTCTGATGTTATTATTTTAAGCAGCAGTCTTTCAACTGATAGGACATTACTTCCTGTAGAGACTTTTATAATCAGGTTCCCGTCATGTCCGTAATCATGTATAATCCCATGATTATGAGAATATCTACTCATACTAGAAATCAACTACTTGCTTGTTTCTTTCCATAGGAAATTACACATTTCCCAATAAGGCATAAATTCTAATAAATATAACAATTATTTTGACAGCTAGCTTTATGTTGCTGAAAACCCTTATCATATCAAACTTAATTAAATTAATTGATACTGCCATTCCAACTAGAAAAATAATACATTGTCATACTGTGACCTTCATATCTACTTTAGGGGATTGTATATCTAACATTAATTGTTAACGGCAGTACCAGCTGTTTTCTACACAGTCAGAAATCACACTCTGTGATATCTTTTTAATGGACATTGTCCATTACTAGTTTTCTATAATAGTCTCACTAATGAAATGGGTTAGAAGCAGAGTTTTCATTACTTTGCTAAGTTGCTTCTTGTTATGGTTTGTTTGTTATCTTGACCCAATTCTACGTTTGACACAGATAATTGAACAACAGTATACATGTATTATAATATTTTTTTTAATTGCAAAGATTGTCAGTTTAAAATTAAAACTGTACTGTATATTAAATATATTAAAAATTATTAAAATTTCTGTCAATAATTCATGTTTTTTTCTCTCTCTCTTTTTTTTTGAGTGAGGAATTTTCATGACTACAAGATTTTATGTTCTTAGTCAATAATAGATATTAAAAATTCAAAATGGGTTAAAGAAACTGATGTATGATATATATATGAAGTTAAATACTGTTCTATATATAAAGCTAGAGCAATCTTGTTTGTGACAAGAATATAATATATATGTTTGATTATTAATCACAATAGATCTTAATTTGCTAGTTTTTGGAAATATGGGGTTATTTGATCATAATAAACTTGTATTTAACCACTTTTATGCATTGATCAAACGGTCTAAAAAGCACTTCGAAGAATGTTTCTAACATAGCTTTGCAATCATCAACAACTATATACCTATATTTATTTTATATTGTAAAACTTTGTGTATGTATTTTTTTTTCTCATTTTCTTCCTTTTTTCTACCTTATTCCTTCATATTCTTTTCTTGTAGTTTACCTGTATTATTATTATTATTCTGTTCTTAACAAATAAAATATGTTTAAACTAAACTATATTTGTTTGATTCAGATGCAGTATAACTATAGTTATTGCTGCTATAATCTGATTATTTTTGCTGTTTACTACTGACTGTTGGCAGAAAGTAAATATTAAATTTGAATAGTGTTTAATGCCACTTTTTCAGTTATATCATGGCGTCCAGATTTTTTAAGGGGAGGAAGCCGAAACACAGTAGGAAAATTGGCAATCCATATCAATTAATATTGGAGTTGATGGCACCCAGTTGACAGTAAGACTGGAAACCGCAACCTCAGTATTGACAGACCATGTGATCAATAGCGGATGAACTACCTTAACCACCAATGAAATACAATGTAAATATAAGTCTTTATTTAATACATTAACATGTCCAGATGCAAACCTTTCATATATAACAATTTACTGTGATCACATGTGTTTCTTCTTTGACATTATTTTTGTTATATGAATCTATCTTTAAATATTTAACAAAGAAAGATGGATTTTTAAAACCAAATCAGAGACTTTAAAAACCACAAAAATAAAATCTACAGAAAATAAATATTCTGTTTAGTTCTATTAAATTATTATTATTATCATTTTTGGAATATTTTCAAAAATACTCCAATCTAACTAATGATACTAATATGTATGGAATTAAAAAGCAGTCAATTTCTTAATTTTATGTTGTCAGGGTATTTGTTGAAAGCATTTTAAATCCATGTCCATTGCACATAATATGTCAAAAATGTAGTATATGTAAAGATACAGTAGCTGTTGATGAATCACTAAAGTCCAATCTATCACGTCTTTATATTAGCTTTATTATAGCTTAGCAGTATTTTACGCATGAAGAGTTTGGTCTAATCCAACGCCCTATTATAGATGGCATTACTTCTAAATGTGACTGACATCTCTATCAATCTAGAGAATTGATTTATTTTCCCTTTTCTGCTGAGTATCAATCAGTTTATGATGAAAAGAAATAAAAAAACATTGTGATTTGATATTTATCAGTGATTTGTTTCAATTATCTCATTGTTGATTCAATAAAATGCCTCAATGGTACTGTTCCGATCATGATGGAATTTTTAAGCAACATGATATAAAGAGTGATTTGGGATTATGAAGAGAAAATGTGAAGACACTTTTAGAATACTGATGGGATACAATTATTATGGAATTACCCGGCTATGTGATTTTACTTGTACAGACCATTGATAATGAAATGAAGTTATACGGTGAGTTCATTAAAAGATGTTCTCCGTACATTTTTTCCTTGTTAAAATTACACTACTGGCCATTTTTTTCAGTAAATAGTTTTGCGCAGATGAGCTTTAATTATTTTAATTTAGTATATATCAGTTCAAGAAATATAGTCTTGTAATGATTTTTTAAAATATTTTGCTTAGTTGAGATGATTTCAGATTTCATTTGGTTTGATTAAAAAATTTTTTTTAAATAAGGTATTATTAAAATTGGAATTGTATTGCTATACATTGCAGTGTATTAGTTGTATAAATTTGCAGATGGTGTGAATATAGATACATTTTAAACTTAGAACCGTAAAAAAAAGGTAAAAAAAAAACTTTCTTGATATATTTTTCCATTGAACCCAGAGTCTCTGAGAACATTTTTTCCCATGTTGAAATGTCATTTAACTACATGTAAAAAAAAAATCTGATGAGATTATAGCTTGCCTTCCAATTTACTTTCAGGTGTAGGACCACCATTGTTTTTTACTCTTTGGCTATTTTAAAATTGGATAATTTTGACTTATCCTTGAAAATTTACCTTCATTTCAAATTAAGTGACACTTCTGTCCCATATACAAATGCAGTGGGTGAACATTCTAATTGACTCTCAACATTTGTATGTTCATTTAAAATCAATTAAACTTTATACTCAAGTTTCCTAGAATATTCAGCTTTCCAAAAATACCAAATTTATTCTGGTATCATGTGTGGTTCAAATTCTGTATTAGGCAAGAGTGAACCTGTCTGTTGAATAGTACTACTTTTACATACAACCTCTGGACTGGTTCCAGGTATTTGGTAGTCCTACACCTAATTCATACTGTTTTGTCAGTATATAAGAATATCTATAATATAAGTTTGCAGACACAATAATAACTGATATATTTTCACAGCTTATGCTCCTGATAGTTTACTCACATAGTTTTGTAGACAAAATGAAGATGCATTGAAATGTAATTAACCCTGGAATAAGAATTTCTTTGATGAATCTAAAATGAAATGAAATTACTGAAATGGACAGTTAAAGTAAACATAAACTTTAAGTCTGGCATTCATGAGCTAAGGTTGTGCATATTTTGATGTGCTAATTTTATTGATAGTTACTATATTTTATTTGAAATAATTATAAAATTCTTGGGAAACATCTAAATCATCATATTAAATACATCTATAGCCAAAGAGTATGAAATCACTCAATATAGCTCAGGATGCACACATTTTATGAACTAAACCTTGTTTCACTTTCTTTTCATTTGCATCTATAATTTGCATTTGGTTCAACCATTTTTGGGCAAAATTGGCAACACCCCTATATGATGGACGTTTGTGTGATGTATTGAAGTGTAATATATATTATGCACATAGCCAATGTTTCCCAGTGCAAGAAATGTTCAAATTACTTAAAATTGGTGGAAAACGTTTTTTTGTGTCAAAGTGGCCTAGGTGGATGAGTGGTTAAGGTAGTCGTCTACTATTGTTCACATGCCTGTTAATACTGAGATTGCTGGTTCAAGTTGTACTACGGGTAGGATGTACATGACTCAAATCTTAATTGACAGTTTTCCTACCAAAGGTCAGGGGTTTTCTCCAGGTGCCTGGGTTTCCTCTGCAATAAAACCAGATGCCACCAGCTGAAAAATTGCTGAAATTGGTGTTCAACACTAACAAAACTTATTGTCTAATGAGTGCAAGATCTGGAAAAAGGAAGAAATAAGTACATGTAATTAAAAACTTTGTGTTACCTTGTCTTGGAGATGTTGTTTAATTTGATTTTTGAAAAAAAAATGTAATGTTGTTCCATAACAAAGGTCCTGAGTATGCAAAAGATTTCTTGTACACTTCTGACTGCTAGTTTTCAGAACAAGTAATTTTCCACTTTTGGCATTTCTTACTGGGTAGGAATTGCTGTCAGATATTGAAGCTTTTCCTTCTGTTACTTAAGACCCTTATTATTAAGACATTTAACTATCAAATGACATTTATGAAAAATTTTCTTGTTGTGATATAATTTAAGGCTCCAAAGACAATAGCAAAAGCAAATATAAAAACCATTCAAATCTACTTTGTCTTTGAACTGGGCTTCTACTTAGATACTGTTCATTACAATTTTTTATGAATTTATTTCTTCATTTAATAGCTAATTTGGAGTATTTTTCATCCAATGTCACTATTTATTCTGAACCTGCTTTATTTGTTTATAAATATATTCATTGTTTTAATATTTTGTAATTGTCTGTTTGAGTTATATTATGCAAAACCTATTTTTGAAGTGTGCATACAGGAATCAACAGCATTTTGTGCTCAGACATGTTCAGAAAATAAATATTAAATTGGCTGATTTTATATATATTGTAGCTTTGTGGTCAAAACATTTCTAGCTAATGGTCTATGTGAGCATTTGTCATCATTTAGATTTGTTCGTCTTGTTAACTTGAAAACAATCTTTACCTTTAAAAAACCACTTTTTTCTAATTTTTTCACTATCATCCTTATGGTGCCTACTGTTAAATTTTCATCCTGTGGTGATCTACTGACAAACATGATTGCTGTTATTATTAAAATTAAAGTATCGTAAAGGATAATTTTTTTTTTTAATTTTTTTTTGTGGGCAGGGTGTACTCCACTCTAATCTTAATTGACAAGGACTGCCAGTTTTCCTATCGAAAGTCAGGGGTTCTCTCCGGGTACTCTGGGTTTCTCCCCAATAAAAACTGGATGCCATGAAATAGCTGAAAATTTCCTAAAAAGTGGCGTTAAACATAATTCAAACAAACAAAAAACAAACAAAACATTTTTTTAGCCGTTGGCTTAAAACGTATAAGAGGTAAAAAACACTGTCACCTTAAATTGATTAGCACATTAAACATTACAAATTTCTCAATAAGTGCACAATCACATAATGACTTATTGAAGGAGTTAAATTTCCTTAATTATGATTTTTGACAAAATTTTTATGACTTAAAAGCTATACTGAACAGAAAAGAAATGTCACACAGATTTACAGATTCATAGACATTTCTTTTAAAATTTAATATTAATTCATTTCACAACATTTAAATGAATAAATTACTGTCTCTAGATTATGATGTTTTCTCAGATGTTTGAATTACACAATATCACAGCATTTTGATAATTTAATTCATTCAATAACAGATATGTCCACCACCAGCACTTATCACAGCGGCACATTTTTTATGCATAGAGTTGGTCACACAATTTATGAGCACCATTGTAATAAGTTCACATACTGTTTGAAAAGCTATTTAAAGTTCAGCTGCAGTTACAGGACTTGGCCAATCTACTTTCAACCATCCTTGAACTTTGTCCAATAAATTCTCTATGGGTTCAGATTTGGACTCAAAGACAGCCAATCCATTGACATTATTCTGTTGTAAGAGATCACTTGTTGCTCTTGCTGTATGCGCATGATCCAGTTTTGTTGCTGCAACTTCCTATAGAAGAAGGGCCTGTTAGTGTCTGGTTGGCAGAAAAGGTTTTCTAGCAGCCTAGCAGAAAAATGTCATCTGAAGTTCCTGGTTGCAGAATGTTGCTATAATTAAGGACAAATTGTTTCAGCGCTAATTGATTGTTTGTGTGTTTCAACAGAATGCCATGTAGTATGAGTAGTAGTGGTAAACTGATTCATCAGGTGGTGATGGACAATGCCTCTATTCTTGCGATGGGTGGTAACTTGTGGTCTGCCACTGTGTGGCCAGTTCTTTGTGCTGTTAGAGTTATTGAAACATATCTGCAGACGTTCAATAGTCTGGGTAGCACAATTGAAGTCATTGGCTATTACTCTAGTGCATTGTCCAGCATGCAGTCTACCAATGGCTTGTTCTCTCTATTTTTGACTCAATCCTGGCATATCTTCTGTGTCAAAATTGATATTGAGAATCTACATTTATTACACCTTTTATGCCCATTAGAAAAGCATGAAAATAATGAACATTTAATTTTTCTATTTATGTACCACTAAGTTTGTCCCACAAGTTATATTGCTATTAAAAGTTGTAGGATCAGAAAAATATTTAAAAATTTTTTTTTCTGTATTTTAAGAAATGTCTTAAATTCTAAAATTTCTAAATACAACATTTCTTTAGCAGTTTAGTATATAAAAGCCAGATTGATATTGTAAATTTCAGATATAATCAGCACATTTCTTCAAATCAATCAGTTGGCTTAAAATTGTCTGATCACTCTTTATAGGAGTTATTACCCTTTAATGATAATTTTTAATGAAGTTTTAGATTTGTTCTGTCACTAGAGTAACTATAGGGAAACTATTGTTGCAAAAATGATCAGAAGGACTAGACCTGCCAATCATTTAAAATTGGGCCAAAATTGTTAGACTCCTTATAAGTTATTGCCCTTTGATGATTGTTGTACACAAATTTTTCACTTTTTTCCTAACAACTTAAAAAGTATAACAACTAGGTTAAAACTATAAATAGCAAAATAAACATGGAAGCAAGGCATACAAATCATTGAATTGTTTAGTACTTGTTTGATGACTCCTTGTAGAATATATTATTGTTTCTCTAATTTTGACGTGATTTTTCAACCACTTGACCGGTGTGGAAAATATAGTTCTCGTCACTAGTGAATTTGTTGTTCTCAGCAGTTGATTGGTTAAAAATAATAACGTCACAATAAGAATTCGTGACGTCATAAACAAAACATCTTCCATTTACCGCGTATTCAAGTCATGAACGTAAAATTGGGGTTGGGAGAATTTATACTGTGTTTCGCAAATTTACTACTTTTTAAAATTAGAGAAACATAATCTTACATTAGTACTCTTGGATTTTCGGATGTCTCCAATTTCGATAGTTAAATTATGGAAATTTAACTATCTCAAATGGAGAAATCCGATAATCTACTCGTACTAATGCAAGATCCTATATTTAAACTTTAATAATTACTTTTGATACATTTTCAGTTTTTTGTCTCATGACTCAAACATGTAACAGAGAGAATAAAACTAAATCACAGAAATAAACAACAAAACAAAGTGTACAAAGGTTTTGTAAAGGGTTTTCTTTTAAAGAATTTCTTAAAAGATACCTATTCATCTTTTGCATTCTAACATAAAACTATAAGTGAAACTGTAAATTGCATCATGATCATCAGGACATGGCCTACAAATAACTGTGTTGATTCAAAATTTTATTACAATTCCTATACATGTATAGGTTTATCCTTTAACAGCATTTTTCAGGTTGCAATGTAAAATTTTCAGGTGAGTGACTCAGGCAGCCACTAGGAGCCTCTAGTTATGATTTTTAATGCTTAAATGTGATTGTACAGTGATAAGTTTATATTACCAATTGCACAGGGTTCTCTGCAAATGTATTAAATTATCAATATTCTCACTGTTTTACTTGTAAACTTTTCCTTGATTTTAAAATTATGTCCCTGTTTCATATATGAGTTTTATGGTAAAAAATTTAAGATCTAGTTTCATAGCTATTGTAATAAGACCTCTGCTACAGGGCATTCAGGGTGAAATTTCTATCTTTTCCATTATTCCTTAGGCAGTAACAACTTGGGTATATCATAAGCTGTTGTTTTGGTTTTGTCATTGTTTAAATTGTCCTATTCCCTACTTGCGGTAAACAAGATTTATCTCCCATTTGCAGAGTTATCAGCTCTTTAGAGCAGGTACTTTATAGTACCTACTGTGGGTAAAAAGTAGTTTTTCTACAATATTTTTTATTCACAGATAGCAAAGCATCCGGTAAAATTTATTATGATATGCAAACTAATTCTGCAGTTTTTTTTAGTTGTACTGGAAGAGTCAGTCCACAGAAATTATTTTAAAAAAAATTAAAATGTGATTTTTCCCTATCTGTTCAATACCTGATACCTGCTGTTATGAAAGACAACTCTTGCAAATTGGAAGTAACTCTTGTATTCCGAAAATAGGGAATGTACATTGTTTTTTGGTAAGCAAGCCTCTAAGGCTAATGTTTATTAGCATACAGCTGATTTGATCAAATTTTGTGATACTTGTATGAAATATTTGTTGCAATAGAATACTCCCCATCATTTTTGTAATTGGTACATTAAGTTGTTCGAGAGTCATAAGGTAACATTTTTAGGCCTGTTTTTTGGTTTCGATAATTTTTTTTACAATTTCTTACATTTTATATTCTAATTTCAAATATTGCAAATTATCATTTTCAACAAATAAATAACCTTTGAGAAAAATTACCTGACATTTCATGTTTGTGTTCATTTCATTTCTGTTCGGAATGTTTCCACCTTCATGTTTTAGTTGTAGTGAGATTATTTTTTGTTGTTGTAATTATTAAATTTGACTGATGCATAGTGTTCTTGCTTCAACTATAGATGCTTTGTAGGGACTCGGTTGCCGAGTGGTTAAGGTAGCTTGTCTATTATTGATCACATGGTTTGTATTCACTGAGGGTGTGGGTTCGAGTCTCACTCTGGGCAGAGTACTCTCAACTCCAATCCTTACTGACAATAATTGCCATTTTTTCTACCAAAGGCTAGGGGTTTTCTTTGGGTGCTCTGACTTTCTCCCAAAATAAAAACTGGACGCCATGATATAGCTGAAAAATAAATTAGAGTGACGTTATACACCATTCAAACAAACACATGCTTGTAAAGTCTATCTTACTGTTGTAGGAAATCACCTGGTCACATTATATAGGGTTTTTTATTTCATTCTGACAGTGGCCTGATGATAAACTAATATTTCAGACATTTACAGTTTTTTATATAGCATGACATCTACAAAAAATTTCTTGAAAATATAAATAATTGTTTTACAAAAGTTGACATGTCATACACAGCACTACATTGAAAAATATCATTTGCAAGGACAAATCTGATTAGAATGAAAGTCTTTACACAATTATTGACTGGCAGATATCTGTTTCGTTGTCTATTTAGCTGCAGAATATGACCTTGGTTGTAAGAGACAGATTATACTGTTTGGTGACAGAGGTATCTATTTAATGTTTTACAATGACTTGCAAAACAAATCCTTTGAGTGTAACTATTATAATTATTATAGTATCCGTCTAGGCTATGGTTATGTGGAAACCAAGCTGTCATGTTAGCATTGTAGTCAATAATACGAGAAGCGATAATGCATTATCCCTGATAATTTAAATATTACCAAGCAGGGAATTCTTCTCAGTAATATCAGTCTCAATTATTGTTGCTAATTATATTCCTTAGAACTGTACTCAGCGTGTTCAATGGAGATATAATGCCAAATACAATTTATTGCAGGTAAAAACACTAACACTTGCTTAAAGCAAATATGTAAGCATTCAGAAAACACACTTAAGTTTTTGCAGTTGTTTTCTTAGCTTTTGAAAATCAAATAACAATATACTTATTTTTTACTTTTTTTTGTTGAAATGCGTGGTGAAAAAAAAGAGTCTGCTATATTAAAAATCATGTTGCAATGCAAATCAAATAATTTTTTCTCAGTCGTACTTTTTGTTGCACTAATGATGAATGTCACTGAAGTCAAGATACATACACTAGTATATAGTCACTGAAGTCAAGACACATACACTAGTATATAGTCACTGAAGTCAAGAAACATACACTAGTATATAGTCACTGAAGTCAAGACACATACATATAGTCACTGAAGTCAAGACACATACACTAGTATATAGTCACTGAAGTCAAGACACATACACTAGTATATAGTCACTGAAGTCAAGAAACATACACTAGTATATAGTCACTGAAGTCAAGACACATACACTAGTATATAGTCACTGAAGTCAAGACACATACACTAGTATATAAACACTGAATTCAAGACACATACACAAGTATATAGTCACTGAAGTCAAGACACATACACTAGTATATAGTCACTGAAGTCAAGACACATACACTAGTATATAGTCACTGAAGTCAAGACACATACACTAGTATATAGTCACTGAAGTCAAGACACATTCACTAGTATATAGTCACTGAAGTCAAGACACATTCACTAGTATATAGTCACTGAAGTCAAGACACAAACACTAGTATATAGTCACTGAAGTCAAGACACATACACTAGTATATAGTCACTGAAGTCAAGACACATACATTAGTATATAGTCACTGAAGTCAAGACACATACACTAGTATATAGTCACTGAAGTCAAGACACATTCATATAGTCACTGAAGTCAAGACACATACACTAGTATATAAACACTGAAGTCAAGACACATACACTAGTATATAGTCACTGAAGTCAAGACACATACACTAGTATATAGTCACTGAAGTCAAGACACATTCACTAGTATATAGTCACTGAAGTCAAGACACATACACTAGTATATAGTCACTGAAGTCAAGACACATACACTAGTATATAAACACTGAAGTCAAGACACATACACTAGTATATAGTCACTGAAGTCAAGACATACACTAGTATATAGTCACTGAAGTTAAGACACATACACTAGTATATAGTCACTGAAGTCAAGACACATACACTAGTATATAGTCACTGAAGTCAAGACACATACACTAGTATATAGTCACTGAAGTCAAGACACATACACTAGTATATAAACACTGAAGTCAAGACACATACACTAGTATATAGTCACTGAAGTCAAGACACATACACTAGTATATAGTCCCTGAAGTTAAGACACATACACTAGTATATAGTCACTGAAGTCAAGACACATACACTAATATATAGTCACTGAAGTCAAGACACATACACTAGTATATAGTCACTGAAGTCAAGACACATACACTAGTATATAGTCACTGAAGTCAAGACACATACACTAGTATATAAACACTGAAGTCAAGACACATACACTAGTATATAGTCACTGAAGTCAAGACACATACACTAGTATATAGTCACTGAAGTCAAGACACATTCACTAGTATATAGTCACTGAAGTCAAGACACATACACTAGTATATAAACACTGAATTCAAGACACATACACAAGTATATAGTCACTGAAGTCAAGACACATTCACTAGTATATAGTCACTGAAGTCAAGACACATACACTAGTATATAGTCACTGAAGTCAAGACACATTCACTAGTATATAGTCACTGAAGTCAAGACACATTCACTAGTATATAGTCACTGAAGTCAAGACACATTCACTAGTATATAGTCACTGAAGTCAAGACACATACACTAGTATATAGTCACTGAAGTCAAGACACATACACTAGTATATAGTCACTGAAGTCAAGACACATTCACTAGTATATAGTCACTGAAGTCAAGACACATACACTAGTATATAGTCACTGAAGTCAAGACACATACACTAGTATATAGTCACTGAAGTCAAGACACATACACTAGTATATAGTCACTGAAGTCAAGACACATACACTAGTATATAGTCACTGAAGTCAAGACACATACACTAGTATATAAACACTGAAGTCAAGACACATACACTAGTATATAGTCACTGAAGTCAAGACACATACACTAGTATATAGTCACTGAAGTCAAGACACATACACTAGTATATAAACACTGAAGTCAAGACACATACACTAGTATATAGTCACTGAAGTCAAGACACATACACTAGTATATAGTCCCTGAAGTCAAGACACATACACTAGTATATAGTCACTGAAGTCAAGACACATACACTAATATATAGTCACTGAAGTCAAGACACATACACTAATATATAGTCACTGAAGTCAAGACACATATACTAGTATATAGTCACTGAAGTCAAGACACATACACTAGTATATAGTCACTGAAGTCAAGACACATACACTAGTATATAGTCACTGAAGTCAAGACACATACACTAGTATATAGTCACTGAAGTCAAGACACATACACTAATATATAGTCACTGAAGTCAAGACACATACACTAGTATATAGTCACTGAAGTCAAGACACATACACTAGTATATAGTCACTGAAGTCAAGACACATACACTAGTATATAGTCACTGAAGTCAAGACACATACACTAGTATATAGTCACTGAAGTCAAGACACATACACTAGTATATAGTCACTGAAGTCAAGACACATTCACTAGTATATAGTCACTGAAGTCAAGACACATACACTAGTATATAGTCACTGAAGTCAAGACACATACACTAGTATATAAACACTGAAGTCAAGACACATACACTAGTATATAGTCACTGAAGTCAAGACACATACACTAGTATATAGTCACTGAAGTCAAGACACATACACTAGTATATAGTCACTGAAGTCAAGACACATACACTAGTATATAAACACTGAAGTCAAGACACATACACTAGTATATAGTCACTGAAGTCAAGACACATATACTAGTATATAGTCACTGAAGTCAAGACACATACACTAGTATATAGTCACTGAAGTCAAGACACATACACTAGTATATAGTCACTGAAGTCAAGACACATACACTAGTATATAAACACTGAAGTCAAGACACATACACTAGTATATAGTCACTGAAGTCAAGACACATTCACTAGTATATAGTCACTGAAGTAAAGACACATACACTAGTATATAGTCACTGAAGTCAAGACACATACACTAGTATATAAACACTGAAGTCAAGACACATACACTAGTATATAGTCACTGAAGTCAAGACACATACACTAGTATATAGTCACTGAAGTTAAGACACATACACTAGTATATAGTCACTGAAGTCAAGACACATACACTAGTATATAGTCACTGAAGTCAAGACACATACACTAGTATATAGTCACTGAAGTCAAGACACATACACTAGTATATAGTCACTGAAGTCAAGACACATACACTAGTATATAGAATTTTGAGGCATACCAGCATTAACACTTAACATTTTGCTTTATATCTTTGTAAGCTTAAGCCTTAATCAATTTGGGTCTTTTGGTAGCCTATGATAAGTCTCAATGAGTCCGACTGTGTTTTCAAACCTCTTTATAAAAACATTTTTGAAAAACATCCACTCAAAATTCAACCTTTTGGCTGCTTATTAAATATCATTTGGAAACTTCAGGTATTAATTTCAAAATTCCACACAATTGCCTTTGGTTTAACCCCAAACCGGTATTTATTTATGACATGAGAAAATTTAAAAAGTCAGAAATAAACCCTTTAACAATACAACAACATTTCGCAGAAATTAAATATTGTTACCCTGATTTTAGTAATATTTATACAGATTGGTCAAAAGACAATGTAAAAGTTCCCTCAGCCATTGTCTTAGGATAGCGTGTTGAAACTCCCCGTCTCCCATCTGCAAATTTATTACCTGATCAGATTTCCTGTATTGTCATCTGGTTATTGAAAATTTCAAACTTTAAAAAACCCTGGTTAAAATCAAAATCCAAAGGTATCCAAGATATATTTCAGTAAAAATAAAGTTCATAAATATACAAGCACCATAATTCATTTAGACCTAACAGGTCATTATGTGCAACTAGGCTTGGTACTAATACACGTCCTGTAAAGTTAAATCAAAACCAGACCAACAATAGCCAAAAATAGCACTGACAAATTTTGTCTCAAGACTGACTTACCAACAGACTGTAATAAAGTTTGTATACTTTCTATCTGGGATATAACAAATCTTGTTTATAAAAAGTTTGTTTGGCTCAATGATTACTTTTTTTGTTATTATTTCATGTTATGTTGGAATTATTACATTACTCAGTATGCATCTGAGCATTTCATTATTGTATACATTTGAAAAATTATAAATATTAATGAATTTTTATTAATTTGTAATCCTGAAGGTAGAATATTGATAGATTTAGGAGAGTACAGTGTTGATTTTGCCCTGGACAGATGTTTGTTAAAATTCTGTCATTAAATCAGCTGTCATTAAAAAGTGATTGTCTGCCACTATATATGTTCTGTTATTTCCCCAGGCTCCCCTGCCAACAATTCTGATTTGGAAATCGGAGATGAGATCATCAGCATCAATGGAAAACACTTAGAGAACTGTTCTCACCTGGACATTATCAATCACATTCACAAGGTAATTGATGTTTTAATTGCAGGTAGATGACACCATGTAAATGAGGAAATGATTCTGAAGATTAATTTTCACAGTAATAATTAAAAACTGTTTTTGAGAGATCAATCTTATTGAGATGATATTTGATTATTAAAACTATTTAAACAAATAAAGCCTATAGCCAGTCCATGCACCAATATTAAAACAAAATTATGTACACATTGTGTAGCCATTGAGGAAACAAGTTATTTAGATGATTTAGGAACAATGTGAGAGACAATAGTAACTTCAATAGTTTTGGCTTCAATTGTTCCAAAATTGACTTTATACCCATTTTTATGATGTAATAAAACAAGACAGGAGTCATTAATAATGCTGGATATGCTTACCCTTCCAGAGCACCTGGTTTTACTTCCAGTTTTAATGGGATTTTGTGTTCATTTTTGTTTTATTCATACAGTGTGTCCTTGTCTGATATGTAGCTAAATTTGTTATTTGATATGCGGCAAAATTAGTTAGAGTTCTATGTGTTATCTTTTTAAAAAGTGTATACTGTTCATTGAATTGTACTGACGATATCTTTCATTATTTAGGAGTGTTTCAAATACCATACTTGTGGAATGGTTTGTCTTAGTTTTCTTTGAAGTTATATGTACATTAATTTAGATGCTGCAAGGGGTGGAGCTTGTATGACACCACAACTGTTCAAAACTATTGCTCCACCCCTTGCATTGTTGGAATATTTCATCTTGCTACAAGTACAAACTTTTAGGGGGATGTTAACTTCAATCTTATTTTCTAGCCTCAACATGAATCTCTGTAACAATTTTTTAAACAACAATTCTGGTTTCAATAGATTTAATTTTCATACTCTGTTGTTTATTAAATACATCCACATTCTTTTATAATGACAAAATGCTAATTTTCCAAATATCCAGGTGTAAGACATTGTTGGCCATTTTGACTTGTAGACATTTTTCCCATTTCAGTAAAAAAAAATAACGTTCCCATGGTTTCTGCTATTTTAGGCAATTCAATATCATCCAAACTTGAACTATCTAAAAAATAAGATAATTCATTTCCCTGACTTACATGATGAATAAGTTTCATTTCTTGTTCTCCTGTTTTGTCCATGAAATCTGACATAGTTGAACTTTTTAGCTCACCCGGACCGAAGGTCCATGTGAGCTTTTGCTATCACTTGGCATCCGTCGTCCGTCGTAAACTTTTTCAAAAATCTTCTCCTCTGAAACCACTGGGCCAATTTTTTTCAAACTTGGCCATAATCATCCTTAGGGTTCCTAGTTTCAAGTTTGTACCCAGGGTGTTGATCAACAGACAAATATGGCTGCTGTTACTAAAAATAGAACATGGGGGTCAACACAGGTTTTTGATCATTATCTAAAAAACTATAATAGCTATAGAGAAAACCGTTACTTCAAATTGATCAGCACATTAAGGTCTACAATAGTTGCTATTAGTGCGAAGTTGTGTATTGTCGTCTTGTAGGAGTTATTGCTCTTTTTTGACGATTTTTGACAAATTTTTTGGTATTTACAATATAACCTGAAAACTATACGAGATAGAGTGAAACTGTAAATGGCAAAAATGATCAGCAATATAAGCCCTACAATTCACTTTATTGGTCTGAAATTGTCAGATGACTCCTTTTATGAGTTATTGCCCTTAAATGGTAATTTTTTATGAAATTTTCCGTTTTTGTCCTGTAACTTTAAAACTATAACAGCTAGAGTAAAACTGTAAATAGCAAAAATGATCAACAATACAAGCCCTAAAATTCACTGTATTAGTCTGAAATTGTCAGATGACTCCTTATAGGAGTTATTGCCCTTAAATGGCAATTTTTTATGAAATTTTCCGTTTTTGTCCTGTAACTTAAAAACTGTAACAGCTAGAGTGAAACTGTTAATAGCAAAAATGATCAGCAATACAAGCCCTACAAATTACTATTAAGTCTGAATTTGTCAGATGACTCCTTATAGGAGTTATTGCCCTTAAATTGCAATTTTTAATGAAATTTTCCGTTTTTGTCCTGTAACTTAAAAACCATAAAAGCTAGAGTGAAATAATAAATTGCAAAAATGATCAGCAAAAAAGCCCTACAATTCATTTAATTAGTCTGAAATTGTCAGATGACTCCTTATAGGGTTATTGCCCTTAAATGACAATTTTGTTAAGAAATTTTCCATTTTTGTCCTGTAACTTGAAAACTATAGTAGCTAGATTAAAACTGTAAATTGCACAAATGATCAGCAATAGAAGCCCTACAAATGATTGATTAGTCCAAAATTGCAAGATGACTCTTTATAGGAGTTATTGCCCTTTTATTATGAATTTGGACAAATGAACAGTTTTTTAATTATAAATTAGTCTATTAGTAGAGTAAAACTGTAAATTTCTAAAGTACCCTAAAGGACAATGCCTAAAAACCATTTAATTTTCAAAAATTGTCGATGGCACCTTTTGGGAGTTATTGTATTTAACAAATTTTTTGAAGAAATGTTTAGTTTTTGCACAGTAACTTAAAAGCTATAACAACTAGACTGAAACTGTTAATTTCAAAAATTTTAATATAGTTTAAGTCATTTGGATTCCAGGTGAGCAATTACAGGCTCCTGGGAGCCTCTAGTTTTATTTTGCCACATTGTAACTTATCAGACCTTTCAGACTCAATACACTCCCCTTTGCTGTAATTTCAATACACTAAATGACTCAAGCTGTAAATATAACATTGAATATGATATCAATGCTATCTAGACAATATTGTACACTATTTTTTATATCATGTTTACATTATGACTTGGATGGTACTATTGTGCAAAAAATGCATCCAATCAATTCAAAATCTCAGCTAAAAATACTAAGGAAATTTGTTACAAAATAGCTTGGTATTGGTTTTCTTTGTTGTGATCTTCGTTAAATGTTTTATCTGAAAGCCATGCTCACAAGACGGCAGCCATAACTTAAAAGAAAAAATATCATAAAATGGCTGAAATGTATTGATATCTTGATGAAATGATATCAGTTTTGTTGCCTCTTGATATTGAGCAGTTTGGCTTGTGTTAAAGGTTGTTTTATAGTAATTGAGACAGTTACACTTGCCATATATGTTAATAAAGTTTAATGGCACAAATCTAATTATAATCTTTTTTAATCTACTTTGCCAATTATAGTAAAAATTGGCATGGACAGTGAGACTTTTGGTATTTTTATTAGTTCCCACCATAGTATGAATTCAGAGTCAACATTGATGCTCCCTTCAACCTACTTATTTAAGGAACACTGACAAATAATATTGATAATACTGTTTTTTTATCATGATGGTCCTCCATCCTGATGTCAATTTTATAATTTAAAATTGCTTTATTTATAGTCAGCAGTAAACCAGGTCTTGGAAACCTCCAGCTTAAAAACGATTATTTTATTCCTTTATGATATAGGATATAATTAAAAGTACAATAAATAAAACTCCTTTACAAAAAACACACATCCTAAATGATCAATGGAGATCTGCTTTCATAACTTAAGCATAAACAGAGATCACAGGCAAAGGTCTTTCATCACACTCAAATATATATTACTTAAGGAGATGCAGGACACCATCTGCCATTTTTTCTGAAAATCTCAGAAAAGATACAATACTTGAGATTAAAAATGCAACACATCAGTGATCTGTCAGCATTCCAATATCTGTCAGCAATCAGTTATCAATGAGTCAGATCAGTAAAATCATTCCCAATCTGTCAGTTCGTTCCAAATCCATCCATCCGTCAATTGACAGATTTGGAACTATTAGACTGTTCTGACAGTTTGATTTGGACTGATCACTCCAATTGGTTATTTCAACTTCTGGTGACAAATGTATTTAAGAATAAGAGTTTTTAAAGTGTTATTAATAAAAACTATTTAATATATTAACACATGAAGTAGAAAATATTACTTTTAAACAAGACTAAGAGCTGTCCTTTTTAAAGCCGATATTGGTCACATTTTTCTAAATATATAACCAAATATTACCAATTTAATGTGGTGGTATATTCCTTTACTTGTTCTTTTTGCTCAAACCTAAAAAATTACTATTAGGAATTGTAAAAAAAATGTTCTGGCAAATTCATCATTTGAAGTATATATTATTTTTTTTTCAAAAAGTATTTAAAACACGTTTAGAAATTACTAATGAATGTATAAGTTTTATAATTTTACTAAGCATGAAATCAAAATGTATAAGATTTATCTACATGCACATACATTGAAATGAAGTGGTAAAACTACTTGTATTATCATTATCAAATATGTATTACATACGAGCATGTAACTAGATGACATACATAACTTGTTCAAAAATAAATATGTTAAACTTAATACATTACAATCTATTGAGAGAAACATGTACTTTATACAGTGCATTGATTTAGAAATAAATTCTCGATAAAATGTGTAAAGAAAAAATCATTTATTATTAAAGACATTTCTATTAACTGGTCTATTGAGTATTTGCTTTTTTTTATTATAAAAGCATTTGTAATGTTCTTATGACTCAAAATTAGTTTTGTCTTAAAGTTACTAAGTTATATGTATCCCTCAATAAACTCTCTGAAATATTCTAGGTCAAATTATACTGCCAATATAATCCAAAGTTAGTTTTGTGAAAGAAAAAAAAGCGAGAGTACGATTATTCTTTCTATGAAATTTTCATATAATTAAAAGACAGATTCTGAATCACACTGATCTCTGGCTGTTACCAAGGTAATGACTGATTTATAATTTTGGATGTATGCATTTGTCAACAATCAGCCAACTATTTGTTAGCATTCCAAAATCTGTCACCAATCAGTTATTATTCAGTCTAAGTTTGGCATTTATGGGTGCAAGTACTGTATCACATTATGTGTAAAATTAACATTAACTTCTTCCATATTAACTCTTAATTTTCACAAAATTAAAAATAATAATGAAAGACATACCTAAAATATCACAGCAATTGATTAACGGCTTTAATACGAATTTTTTGCTTAAATGAATCGGTATAGGAATGACATTTTTGTCTTGCCTGCGAGGATAGTCACTGGAGGCGAGACATATGGGAATCCGGCATTGGTGGTGTAAACTGGTGGACATCTTGCATCATATCTTTGTAAGCCTAAACCCTAGGTCCATCAAATTTAATCCAGTGGTAGCTTATGATGAGTACTTGCCAGTCAGTCACTTGTCATCTGACTTTGACCTCAATTTCACAGTCCAGCGACTCTATAACCATGCATGGTAGGATGACAATATTTGGTTTTGCAGGTGTCACCTGACCTTGACCTCAGTTTCATGTCCAGCAACTACGTTAAAGTTTTGGTACTTGGGCAGTTGCTCTCTAACTATGCATTGTAGGGTGACAATATTTTTGTATACAGTTTGCTGCTGACGAGTACATGACTGTCTGGAAGGTGTCAACTGACCTTGACCTCAATTTCACCGTCCAGCGACTATGTTAAAGTTTTGGTACTAGGGCAGTTCCTCTCTAACTATGCATTGTAGGGTGACAATATTTGGTATACAGGTTGCTGCTGAAGGGTACATGACTGTCTGGCAGGTGTCACCTGACCTTGACCTCAATTTCATGGTCCAGCTACTATGTTAAAGTTTTTGGATTAGAGCAGTTCCTCTGTAACCATGCATTGTAGGATGACAGTATTTGGTATATAGGTTGCTAATGATTATTACATGTGTGTCTGGTAGGTTTCAACTCACCATGATTTCAATTAAACGACCCAGTGACTAGGTTAAAGTTTTTGGATTAGGTCCGTTTCTATGTAACCATGCATTATATATTTTAAATGATAACAATTTAATGCTTGACTAATATTTTTCATTACTGATGCAGAATGCATGCGAAAAAAATTTCTGTGCCCACACTTGTTTAACAAGGGAGATAATTTTGACCCCCAAACCCCATTATTTAGTACTTTTTTACTCATTTTTTCAACAGTCAAAAATATTCCCAGAGACATCTTTATTTTTTTCCATCACTAAAATGTATACTAATTCATGGACTTAATGCTTGTTTATTTTCTTGTACAATCTTTTTCATTACTCAGTCCTCAAAAATAAGATATGAAACTGCTATTTTTAAACTTTTTAATTTGATGATTACACATTACTTGTATTAAATTAACTACATGGCAAGTTTGAAGAAAATGCATTGACAAATTATTTTCAGTGTAAATGTCCTTAATGCACCTAATAATCAGTAGATAGTATTTGTATAAATTAACTGGAGAATATAAATACATGTACTTAAAAAAACAAAAGTCCCAGATAATATCAATGGTATAAACTTAAATAGAAATTTTGTCAATAGTTTGTATAATAATGCCATATTGTGGGATTTATTTTCAGACCTCTGAGAAGTTATATCATCAGAGATTATTGATCTGAATTTATATCAGTGTGAAGCATGAGCTCAGTAACTTGTTTTAGGCAAATCCATAACCATGTCTTGTAAATTATTGGCACATACTAATAAGTATCGTCATGAAACATCTTGAAACTGACAATGTAATGCATGACTTAAGAGCTAATAATACTAGTACACCAACTTACCTCTAATAATACAAAATACAACACAAGACTTAATTATCATTCATTAGTGAAAGCTGTGTCTAAAATTCCATACAAACAACTTTTACAAAATCTTACATTCTACATCCTGTGAGAACAGGTCTGTAGACTGGATAGAATATTTCTTGCTACTGTCAGTCATATACAAACATATAATAAAATGTTTAACTATTTGCAAGTAGCATCAGCTATGGTGACCTGGACCAAAGGTCCATTTGTGCAATTGCTATCACTTGGTAGCATTGTCTGTTGGTTTTCTTCTTACATCGTTTACTTTTTAAAAAGTCTTCTGTGAAAAAGCTTAGCCATATTTAACCAGAATTTACCTGAAATATCCTTAGGATGTCTAATTATAAAGTCAATACTTCCACATCCTGGTTCTTGGTAAAAAATGTAACCTGGTCATTCAGTTCATTTTTTTACCATTTTTGGCTATTATATTGAAAAACCTATAACAGAAACAGAAAATCATTGAAAAAAGGAAAAATAATCAAGAAGACAAGATCTTTAAATGTTAACACAACAAAAATTATTAAATGACTCATAATGTTCTTAAAAGACGATTTCTCTTGTATAATTGTTAATTTTATAAAAAATCTCCTCTAAAAAAGATCAGATAATTTGGCACAGTAGGTCGTGTGAATCATTTTAAGGTTGTCTGTAACAGTGTGTTGTCACAGATAAACCAACATGGAAACATTTACTCAAAATAGAAGATATTTTTGTAATATATATATCTTGAGATGACACACAGAAATAACAAAAACAATCACAACACCATGATATAACCTTTATTCTATTGGTCTTAATTCATAAACTAATTCCTTGTAGGAGTAATTGCCCTTTAATAAATATTTAAGCAATTTGCATGTGTGTAGTTCTTGGCTATTATATTCTTTAGAGAAACTAAGCAGCTTAACTGATCAGCACAAGCCAGAATAACAAAATTAATTGACTCTTTCTTGGAGTTACTGCAATTGTTTTTCATATTTAAATAGCTTATATTTTTACTACTGGGAGTGTCAAAGAGAACCTCACCAAAGAAGATCTCTTTTTGTTACTTACACTAACCTACAATAAGTATTTCGGTATATTAATCCAATAACACTACATTAAAATAGTTTTTTAATGTTAATACCTTGTAAATTACAAACTATAAAAACTGGAAAATAATTCTTTTTAATTAAATTTAAAAAGCTGTTACCAAATACTGCATTCAATGCACAGCAAAATATTTTTTAATAAGTTGATGCTCAATCCAAGTTATATTTATAGCACAGTCTTCTGAGTTAGATAAACACACTTTCAAACACTACAGCATGCGAAAGTGTATTTGTCTAACAAGGAAGGTGGTACTATATATTCCTTGTAACATGAATAAGCCCCTAGATCCCACCCAGTAATAATGGTGATAAATAAGGAGAGCAGTGTTTATTATGGTGCGACCGATATTCGACCAATCATAAAAAGCTGTTCTTTGAAGCTCGTGGTATCCTTTTGCAATGAAAATCAATATAAAATTTGACATAATTAAGGCTGAGTTTTACTGGTTCTAATTGTAGTTGTTTATTGCATGGCTGTTTTTCCTTTGAGTTTAACAGGCACACATGACCTATAATGCAATATTATCCAAGTGTTTTAATTTAGATCATACATACTCCTTGTCTCTTTTTGTTCTTAAAAAAAGAACAAAGGATTCATGTTACCATCAAATTTAAATCTTCAATTGCACGTGGGGACAATAGCAAAAAAGGAAGCAAGTGAAAGATTTATTTTTAATTAAATTGGTTGATGCTTTTCTGCTAGGAAAGACAATATATTTTTGATATAAAAGGTAGAAAATGTTGCTAAAGTGGAAATGGCTTTGTTTGTGAATTTCTTTTTGTTTTCCAGACACTTTTTTTGATATTTCATAAAATCATGGAAATGAGTTATTGATAGTTGTTGACCTATTTTAAAAGTAAACTGGAAGATACTGAGGAATACCAAAAAAATACATAATCCAAGTTCAAAACTACAAAGCCATAACTAACATAAAACTCACCTTAACAACAGGCAACAAACACTCAAAACATACAAAAAATAGGCTAACAGCATGAATACCTCAGAACAAATTTGTAATATCAGGTGTTCCTGAAGGTAAGCACATCCTGTTTCACCAGTGACCAGTTGTGTTACTGCTGGTCAATATCAGTGTGAGATCATGAACAAGAATAGAAATAAGTAAGTTACCCAAAAATATTTGTCACCAAATGTGTGGCATATATACCCCATAACCATCAACCAATTTGTAATGGCTGCCATAGAATTTACGCAGAAACAACCTTGACTGTCAGAAATCCTTGCTTTATTACTCTTTCTGTGAGCAACAATCCACTGTAAAGATTTTAAGAATTCTTACAGGTTTGTAGCTTACCTGACCCAAAGGGTCAGTGTGAGCTTTTCTCATCACTTGGCATCCATTGTTGTCATTGTTGTCGTCGTCAGCCATAAACATTTCACATTCAATCTTCTTCTCCAAAACCAATTGGCCATTTGATACCAAACGTAACAGGAATGTTTATTGGGTGGTTCTTAACAAAGTTTCAATTTAAGGTGCTGATCAAATATAAAACATGGCTGCAAGAGCCATTTATGTGTTCTGATTGGCTGAATTTCAAGAATCTTCTTCTCATATACCGCTTGGCAGATTGAGTTGAAGTATTGCAGAAATGTACCTTAATTGGTCCTCTCCAAAGTTTTTTGTGCCAATCTAAATCCAAGATGGTCCCCATCGCAGAACTTTAGTTTTAAATAGGGCTCTATGGGGAAAAAACATGCAAACTGAAAATGTTCCACACAATGAAGCCAAATTATGAAGAAATGAAAGTTGGATAGTTATCTTATTATTTTGAGTTTTTTTCAAGCCAATTGCAAATTCAACATGGCTTCCAGGGCCACTAATGCATTCTGATTGGCTGAAATTTCAAAAATATTTTTCTTACAAATTGCATGGCAGATTGATTTGAAATATTGCAGAAATGTATCTTAGATGGTCCTCTTCAAAGTTTTTTTGTGACGATCTAAAATACAAGATTGCTGCCATCATGGAACATCACTTAACATAGTAACCTTTGAAAAAACGTAAAACTGGTTCTTCTCAGAAACTGTCCTACAAATTGCTGCTCATTAGAAATTCAACATGGCAACATTCATAGAAACAGCATCTTCACATAAACTCTTAAGAATTTAATATCAAAATTTGCAAGAAAATTCATGTCTCTTAAAAAGTTTTTTGTAAGTCAGGCGAGTGATACAGGCTCAAAAGAGCATGTTTTGCTCTCTGTTTGGCTTCACCACCCATTCTCATGTTTTGCTCTGTTTGGCAACAGCATCCATTAAGAGCTTAAAGTTTTATCTCAAGTTAATGGTCTTTGCCTTTTTTTTAAATTGTACCTGTTTTGTGTAGTTTTTGTCTCGCCTGTGACGAAAGCAGCTGGAGGCGAGACATATGTATGGGAATTCGGCAGCGGCGTCATAAACACTTGGACATCTGGCTTCATAACTTTGTAAGCTTAAGCCCTAGGTCCATTAAATTTGGTCCAGAGGTAGCTTATGATGAGTACTTGCCAGTCAGTCACCTGTCACCTGACCTTGACCTCAATTTCACGGTCCAGCGACTACGTTAAAGTTTTTGGGTTACGACAGTTCCTCTGTAACTACGCATGGTAGGATGACAATATTTGGTGTATAGGTTGCTGATGACTAGTACATGACTGTCTGGTAGGTGTCGCCTGACCTTGACCTCAATTTCACGGTCCAGCGACTACGTTAAAGTTTTTGGGTTACGACAGTTCCTCTGTAACTACGCATGGTAGGATGAAAATATTTGGTATATAGGTTGCTGATGACTAGTACATGACTGTCTGGTAGGTGTCACCTGACCTTGACCTCAATTTCACGGTCCAGCGACTACGTTAAAGTTTTTGGGTTACGACAGTTCCTCTGTAACTACGCATGGTAGGATGACAATATTTGGTGTATAGGTTGCTGATGACTAGTACATGACTGTCTGGTAGGTGTCACCTGACCTTGACCTCAATTTCACGGTCCAGCGACTACGTTAAAGTTTTTGGGTTACGACAGTTCCTCTGTAACTACGCATGGTAGGATGACAATATTTGGTGTATAGGTTGCTGATGACTAGTACATGACTGTCTGGTAGGTGTCACCTGACCTTGACCTCAATTTCATGGTCCAGCGACTACGTTAAAGTTTTTGGGTTACGACAGTTCCTCTGTAACTACGCATGGTAGGATGACAATATTTGGTATATAGGTTGCTGATGACTAGTACATGACTGTCTGGTAGGTGTCACCTGACCTTGACCTCAATTTCACGGTCCAGCGACTACGTTAAAGTTTTGGGGTTACGACAGTTCCTCTGTAACTACGCATGGTAGGATGACAATATTTGGTATATAGGTTGCTGATGACTAGTACATGACTGTCTGGTAGGTGTCACCTGACCTTGACCTCAATTTCACGGTCCAGCGACTACGTTAAAGTTTTTGGGTTACGGCTGTTCCCCTGTTACTATGCAGGGTATGGTGACAATATTTTGTATACAGGCCGCTGCTGATATTTAATGCTATTTACGTAATGCTTATGACGAAATTTGTTTTCGTTACTGATGCGGAATGCAGGCGAGACGTTTTTCTGTGTCCACACTTGTATTATTTATAGACAATTTAGACAATTCTTATTTGCATAAACACATTAATATTTTACATTAAATGACTATAGCACAAAGTCATTAAAAAAGAAGAAAACATTAACATTATAGTTATATACTTATAAGAAATACATTACATTGATAATGAGTTATATGTCACCAATATATAATAGTGACAATTGGTCATTACGGTTCATTTCTTCGTTCTGGCTATGTAATGGATACTGCAGAGCACTGACCTGTCCGAAAGTTCTACCGAGTACATATAAATATAATATATTATTAACCACTGTCGTTACCATGTACCTGATGTGACAGTGGTAAAAAATATATTATATTTATATATTAAGAAATTCTTAGTTGCCAACATTCTTTCATGAATTTTATAATTAGATTTACAACAGTATGAGAGCTGTTGTCTAGTAGATAAGAAGTTTCTTTCATTGAACATTTTTGATGAAAAAACGAATGTTCAATTACATTTTTAAATTATTCAATAAGGTTTTTTCTGTGATTTGTGTTATGAGAGCAAACTGAGAAAAAATGGAACTCATCCTCAATATCACCATTTTTGCATGAAATACATCTAGTCCTTTCAGTGTTGTTATATCTTCAAAAAAAAGTTGTGTGCACTTAAACGCAATTAACTGAGAATGGATCTCTGCAAATATCTAAGTAAGTGGGACGTTTAAGTTTCCCACCGGCTTCTGTAAAGCTGTTCGTGATTTGTTTAGTTTGATCTTCCATTCTTTGTACTATATTATTTAAGTAAAACTCAATGTTGTTTATATTATTTTATATTGAAATTGCGATGAAATCAGATACAGAATTTTTCATACTTCAAAGGGGTCATTATCCTGTTACTTTACTGTGCATGTCAAAACATGGCAGTATAAAAAAAAAATAGTACCAATTTTCTCTTTGTTTCTGCTTTTGCTTATAACTGCTATTGCTGGGTATTTTGAAAGGTATGATATTATTATAGACCATGCATTATAAATGTCTCACCATGGACAAAGGGGGATAATACAAAAAAAATTCTTCATTGACTTTTGTTACTATTTTGTTGTGAATAATAAAAGTTATAACATATTTATAAAATTATTTTGAGAATTTGTTTGTTAAAGTTTTTAGCAAATTTGCAGCTTTTTCGTCGGTTTGTTATAATATTTCATTCATTGTTTACATTTTCATTCACACAAGCGGCCTAATTTGTGACCCATATTACGCACGGCCATCTTAAATAATTCACATAACTTTAGGTGATTAAAAAAGGTAAGTTTTATTGTACAGATCCGGATAATACTAACCTTTTGTATTGAAGTAAGTAGACTCTACAAAACAACAGTTGTTCACATCTTATTTATACCAGATAACAGATTCGCCTAGAGATTTTGTAATTGTGGTCGTCGCACCTGTTTGTTTCTGGATTCAGTCTACGATTTTATATAGTATAGATATATTTTGTGTATTTAAAGCCAATTGTTTGATGGTATGACGTTATGATGATAAATAAGACGACGTGTCAAGAAAATAAAACTTGAGAAGTGGGCATGAATGTAGTGTACTGTAGACAGTAATGCCTAATGGTACTGTTGTATTAGCATGTTATAGAGATCTGTACTCGGTAGAACTTAAGGACAGGTTAGTGCTCTGCAATATCCATTACATAGCCAGAATAAAGAAATGAAAATGTATGTTTCATCATAATGTATGTAGATATGATTACATATTTCATTCAGATGATGTTTCAAAATCAATACATACAGCATACAGATCAGCATTTTCCTCTTCCTGGAAGTTTTAGTACTGGTATTTGTTTATTTGTCTGATATTTTTCAAGATAACAGTTGTCTATCTGCCGGCTTCCTAGGTGTGGTAATTATATTTGAGGTTACTGCTGTAATTATGCACTCTAAAGGTGTCTTTATCTTTCTATAAAGAACACAATTGTCTGCAAATGACTGTGGATTTAGGCTAATATACAATATTTGTTCAGTGTCTGAAAACATATTCTTTATTAGAAACAGGCAGACAAGGGTCCCTGGTACCAGGAGACAACTAGATTCTTACATATGTGTTTTGGAAAGACTGTGCTTTCTGCCACATGTGTTAAACATATTTTGTCTTTTCGCGAGTGGAGCACAGCAAGATGAGCAAAACAACATTATGAAAGTACCCTTTTTTTCAGTAAACCAACAACTTTCACATCACGATATCCTATTTCTCCAGTCGAGATAGTTAAATTATGGAGTCTTGGCGAGGACTTAAATTTCCATAATTTAACTATCTAGATTGGAAATCCGATAATATAAGAGTACTAATGTAAGATTCTGTTTCTCTAATTTTAAAAAAGTAGTAAATTTGGGAAATGAAGTACAAATTCTCCCACCCTAATTTTACGTTCTTGACTTTATGTAGTAAGGCCACACCAATTTAATTTGTTGTTCTTCGGATTTTTGTCATTTTAAAACGGGGCAAACGAGCGAAATAATAATTTTAATATTATTATTTGGATTTTCAAAAAATCATAGGCGAACAGAAAAATTTGAGGCGAGCGATAACTTTTTTTAATTTTTATTTTTTTTTTAAATAAGAAAATGTACTTTCATGAATGTATATATTCCCAAAATTCAGTTTCATTGTGATTTTCTTTCAGAATTGGGCATACTATGCTTACCTGAAGTTTACCAAAGCATGTAAATGAATAAATGAATTATATTTTGTAATTATGGGTTCATCATTCAAATTATGTACAATCAATTGCACCTTTTAAACAATTCAGTATTGTAGGTCATATACAACATACTACATATATGACTTTCAAAGCATTAGAGACAGATGGAAGCAAAAGAATGCATGTCACATCTTCATTTGCAAAAATATATTTTTTTAGACCTTATTTTAAAATGCACAACTGATTACACTGTACATCATTTATTGATGAAGCTTTCTAGAGGAATGAATTTAAAAATGTCATAAAATAAGTTATATCCCATTCATTGTGTTTGCTGTAATATCCTATTTACATGTAGTGAGACTTTCCCTTTTGATCGAACAACCAAAGACAATCCAAAATTATAGATACATGGTGTCCAATTTTTGAG
The DNA here is from genome assembly GCA_944474755.1 of Limnoperna fortunei. NCBI lineage: Eukaryota > Metazoa > Mollusca > Bivalvia > Mytilida > Modiolidae > Limnoperna > Limnoperna fortunei. Next base: position 40,775,445 of record OX104113.1, read on the forward strand.
AGAAAAAATTAAGTCCCATGCAAGCCACTAGAAAACAGAGATATATATGAAAAATGACAATAAGACAACAACCAGTTCAAACAGTTATATGCTGACTCTTAATAAAAATTACTTTAACTTTTCCACAAATAACACTGAACAACCATTACCAGTCATTTCATTTTCTTTTTTTTTGACATATCACAACCTTTGCAACAATGTCAACAAATTTAATAAGCATTGTAGTTTCTGTGGTCATTTTGTTTTATCTTGGTGGAGGTAAAAAAAAATCGAATGTGCTTCATTACCGAGGCTAAATGTTCACCATGCTGTTGCAACCAAAAGTTTCGAAGTGTCAGTCTAATTAAGTTTTTTGGTCATCCATCTGGCAATCCTGCTCCAACATCCTATCTACTATAAATACAAATATTACTCACGAACTTTTATTTCACATTTTTTATATTTAAATGTTCCTGTAAGTTGTAACCTTGTTTTACGTTTATTATGTCGGCGCTAAGGTCGAAATGTTTGATTTTGACACATCTTTGAAAAAGCTGTGCTAAGGCACCACCACTGAAATAAATCGCCGTGTTTTGGACAACCATGCCTTCCTTTATGACAAATATCCACACTACTAAAATGGTATGCTTGTTTCTTTTGGTTTCCTTTTTCAAAATACATCAATATTTTTGTTTGTGATGCAATAAAACGGCAGTTACATTAAGCGTTCACAAGATTACGATTTCAAGGGTAAAATAATAAAAATTCCGGATGACTTTCCCGGAGCGGGGAGCGGAAATTTTTTTTTAATATTATTTTTTCGATTTCGATAAAATATGTGCGGTCGGGTCCGTAGAACAAGAAATTTATTTGGTGTGGCCTAAATGGAAGGTGTGTTATGACATCATGAGTTCTTATTATGACGTTATTATTTTAAACCAATCAACTGCTGAGAACAACAAATTCACAAGTGACGAGAACTGTATTTCTCACAGCAGTCAAGTAGTTAAAGTATTACGTCAAAATTGGGGAATCCATTGTTTACAACATCCAAACAGAACACCCAAAACAAGAATGTTTCACAAGAACATTATTATGTTATTTAACTAGTATCAATGTTCTTGTTTCATGTATTTTAATTAGATGATGCAACGTATAGAAGTGTGCACGTGAGCTCATCTGTAGTGAACCAGAAATAAACCATTCACAAGAGAATATTCGTTCTCAAACTGAATAAAACAAACATTTATATATAATGATTTCAGGATTTAGTTGAAAATCTCGGCACTAAATTGAAATGATGTAATAATGAGTACAGAAATTACACATTTTTTTATTAAAATTTTATATCTTGGGGTTTTTTTTGTCATAATTTGCCTGGAGTACATGTATGTATGTTTGGTATTAAGTATTAACAAAAGGAAAAAAATTTCAGCTGATTAGAAATAAAAACATTCCTTTTTTTTTAACTTTTGATAAACCATTCTCTATTTAACTACATGTACTGTACATGCATAAATTGATTAATGTTTCAGGGCTTTCAAAAGTAGCAGGTAGGCGGCGGAATTCCGCCGCCTACTCTCACCAAAAGCGCCGGCTACTTTAATGTCCAGAAAAGTAATAAAAGTTACAAAAAAATATGTGTCGTAATTCTCCTTATCTTAATTTATCGATGCAGGTAAAGCCCCAGTCACATTAGAGCTTACGACCACTTAAGACCAGTTGACGATCACCAGTGACCTCTGGTCGCGAAGAATCTTTAAAAAGTCTTACGACGGTCATCGGTGATCTTCGACAGTCGCAGGTTATCTTATTAAGGTCCCACGACCAATTTCAGTCGCAGAGAGGTTTTTGAGCTTGCACAAAAACCTCCTTGCGATCAAACAGGTCGCTAGTGATCTTATAAGGTCTTAGGCTGTCGCACGATCGTCGTTCGAAAGTCTGTAATAATCTTCAACTGGTCGGCGCCGATGTCCTTGTCCCTCGGTCGCAGGTAGTCTTTCCAAAGTCGTAAGATCATCGTGCGATTAGTAATGACTTGTCTTACGACCACCCACGATTACAAATGACAATTAGCGACTTCTCTACGATAAATTGCAACCATCGTACGATCGTCAGAGACTAGTTAAAGATTTCCTGTGACAAGACACAGACCACGTGACATTATTAGTCACTGATAGTCTTGAGTAGTATTTAGTAATCGTGCGATGGTCTTACGACAAGTTGTCGTACGATTGTCAATAACTGGTCGTACGATAATCGCGGTAGTAAATTTTTCTGCGCAAAGAGGGTTTGGTCGCAGACAATCGCCGATGATCGTCGGTTTTACGCGTCGCCGGTGGTCGCAAGTGGTCGTAAGCTCTAATGTGACTGGGGCTTTAATATCATTAGCATTGAGGAAGTAAAACATGATGTTTATTTACGCTAAATTTAGATGAGATATTTACTGGTCGCTGATTGGGCGTCTATAATTAGGGTTGATTACTCGGAAGGTTTCATCAGATATGGACGTTTATAAAACGAAAAGACCTTGAGGTGTTCCGAAAAATTAATAAAACACGAGATGTTTTCATGAAACGATCAAATACAACCCTGTTTGGTTTTGGTTTTAAGAAAACCCGAAGAGATCACACGGGTATGTTTCAAAGCAACAGAAACATTGAATATGAAGTTTATTTTTATGTTACCAGTTACCAAATCTGTAAAAACCGCCTTTATCAGGCGAACCACTTCCACAACGGATGTGTCGGTCCTAATCCTTATAAAATCCTCGGTAGACTAAAAGTAATATAAGCTGACTTGAGGCGACTAATATGTGCACTTAAGAAAATCTCCAAGTAACAAACGGAAATATGATGTAATAAATTAAATAGAAGAACAGTTGACACTTGTTACTTGTTGTCTTTTTTTATAAAGCCCGGCCCACGTGGCCCAAAATATAATTTCAGCGAGACAGAAAATGTACTACAAAGTAAAAATATGAAACTCTCTGTATTGTGTAAAATGTGAGAAAAAGATTTATTATATAGATAGAGATGAAATATCGAATTTTCCGAGTGACAGAAATCACGGTAAATCACATGTGAAAATTATCGTTTATTTTCACTCTCGGGTTTTTTCCCGCCAAAACGTCACAATGGTTTTGTACTATACAGATATTCATCCGCCGTTCATAAAATTTAGGATTAAGCATGAAAATTTTACGAAAACAATTTTGATCTATATAATAAATAGGATAATCAATTGGGCATCGTGAATATCCAAAATATGATCACTCGTGCCGCATAAAGCATCAGATTAAACTCATGCGCGGAACAAGTTCCGCGCACTCGTTTAATCAGATGCGTTATGCGGCACTCGTGATCATATTTTGGATATTCACTCCGCCCAATTAATTATCCTACAAGTCTATCTGAAGGACTTGTCTTTCATGTCAACTTGGTTGAAAAGGGGGATGCACCCCCAAAATATATCTATTTGGTACACTGTATCTGCCCAAATTGGAAAAAAAAATAAATAAAATAATTTGCATTGAATTTGCTGCTTGCTCTATTGCAAAAACGTGAAAACTGCTGACAGTCAACTTTTATTTCATAAATGCTAATACATGTCAATAACATCACAATCATGTCAATAGAACAGAACATGAAAAAAAAATGTTTTGATAAACATGATAAAGAAAAGAAACCAAACAATTTTGAATTAATACACTTTAATACAACTTAATTCTCAAAATGTTGTCTACTTGTCTCAAAACATCAAGCACTGAAAGAAAAAACAACAATGAACATGTCAAAATTTGAAATCATAATAAATTGAAAATACAACCTAAACTTGGGATCTCATTTGTTGATATGAGACATACAAATTTCTAAGAAGAAAGGCAAAAAGTTAAAAAAAATTTAAGTAAAAAAGGGTCATTTGAAAAACTAAAGTTTAGTTCCAGGAGACTGCCAGAATGCAGGATTTTGCGTTATTTACCCCAGAGCTTCAGGGGGCCTTGAGCGGCCCCCAGACCCCCCGCCGAAATAGGCGCCGAGCAAGCTCCGCGCAACATAAGGCGTTGACGGCCGTCTTGTGTGGTTGCCTACTTTTTCTTTTGGAGACACCTACTCTAAAATTGGTTGAAAGCCCTGATGTTTATCATATGAACAGAACATGATCACAATCTTGAATTTTATTTTATTCTCATTAATAGTAAGATCATACATGTATAACATGTACATGTATGTTTATTTTTCAGTGTATTAAGTCTCGATCTATATCCCTGCGAGTCAAAAGAAAGAAAGACCTCAATAATTTAAATGGTAAGTACATTAACATGTATTGTCATTACATGTATATATTTTTGTTTACATTTTCTTTTCATAACAAATCGACATCAGTTATGGTAGACTGGTTCTTATTTTGTTCATTTAAGTCTGTTTGTGTGAATGAGTTTTAATGCCACTCTCAGCAGTTTTTCAGCTATATACATGTAATTAAGTCCAGTTTTATCCCTATACAGTTGTATTAAATTTCTTCAATTGTAATAAATTACAACAAGAAAAGTGGTTATAAATACACCACTGTGATTATCAATGAACTGAAAGCCTTTATAGGTACAACTTGGTGTTTAATTCATTGCACAAGACTACATCAACATTTCATTTGATCTTTAAACTCTCATTAATTTACATGTATACTTTTTCCCTAGTCTTTGAGGACAAGAATTATGGTTTCTAATATAATTAATTGACATGCATGATTAACATTATACCACAGTTTTCTTAAAAACTACTTTTGGGTTTTGTTTTGGCCAGACATTTCTGTTGTCAAAAATTAAGCAGACATTTCTTTCTATTTCATTTTATGTAACTGGAACAGCTATTATCCATTAGGCTAATTTTAATGCAACATGTTTTTTTAATGTTCATTTATGAAAATTGTTTTCATGGACCAAACCCAGTGGAACAAGTTTCTATTAGAATTCTGTACCAATTTTTTTATGTATCCCCAACAAAAGGTATAGGGGGTTCATATAGATTTTCGGGCTGTTCCTTTGTCCCACCTCGGATTTAAAATTGCATTAAAACCCTTCTTGTTAATGAAGATGAATTCACATCTTCATGAAACTTGGTTCACAGTTGAAACATGATCATACCTCACTTGCAAAATTCTGTAGGGCAGTGCCAAATATGTCACTCTTAAGTGAAGTTATAAAAAGGGGTGTTTTATAATATGTGCCATGCTGTGTTAGCACTACCTCAAAATTTCCATTAGCCAATGTGGCTAATACATCCAAATTTTACTTAGCCACATTTGAAATTTGTTAGCCACAACTTTTCAGCAAAATTTGTGTGTGCAAAATATGGAAGCTGTAAATTTAAATGACTTGTATAGAAAAGGGGGAATATGTGATGAGCAACACTAAAATTTGGGATTAATTCCATTCATTGGTCACAACCAGGGGTCGATTTCACAAAAAGTCGTAAGTGTGAAATCGATCGTAAGTTCTGACGTCACAATAGATTTCACTTTGATCTTCCAACACTTACGATAGATTTTACACTTACGACTTTTTGTGAAATCGACTCTTTTACAACTGTTCTTCATTTGAAGAATTTAGATTTAGTGCTGAGGTTCAACTTTTAAATGAAAACATTTAACCAGATGATAATAGAGTAACCGTAAGAACGAAAGCATTGAAAGCTGGCGTTTCGCCAGGTAGAGACTGAATACTAACCTCGGTACACAGATTATACGTAATTAATTTGCATATACTATTTTTAGCGGTGATTCCCTCGTATACGGAAATAACGGCTTTGTTTTTGATATTATCGTGTGTCAATATATTTAGAATGACGCACGCCCACTTTAAGATTAATAATAGAAAGATAAGTTAAATCGAAAAAAGCAAATAAAACGTTTTATTGATGTCTGAATTTACTATAGCTACAACAGTTTTATCTTATATATATCAGTTTAGTACAAGTTATATCGCCAGTAACGGCTGTTTTTGCAATTAGGCTTTAATTATCCATGTTATTAATGATGTTAATATAATGATGTATATATTTTATTCAGGTAAAAAGGCATATAAAGTTGGAGATTACAATATCACAATTCAAGACAGACATTGAATGAAAAACATATAAAATTTAAAATCAAACAAATTGCACCTTTAAAAACATACAACACTTAGGACGGAATAAAAAAAGGAAAATATCACTTGGTAGCACTTAGGTGCATTCAAATTAAATAGTAAATGTTTCATGTTATATATTCATACGATTGAGAGCCCTGGTAATATTCTTATAGCTACAATAATGTAGCTCCTCTGACAACTTTGGACTGGTAATTGGACCCCAATGTTAGAAAAATGAACCCTATGGACCAAACAGGTTTTGGAGGTTAGTATCTGACAAGGACCAACCTCCAAAACCTGGTGCTATAGTAGACACTTACTGACATCCTCCCTGGACTGGTAATAGCCCCCAATGTTTGATTCATAGACCCTATGGACCAAACAGGTTTTGGAGGTTAGTATCTGACAAGGACCAACCTCCAAAACCTGATACTAAAGTAGACACTTACTGACATCCTCCCTGGACTAGTAATTGGACCCAACGGACCAAACAGGTTTTGGAGGTTAGTATCTGACAATGACCAACCTCCAAAACCTAGTGCTATAGTAGACACTTACTTACACCCTCCCTGGACTGGTAATTGGACCCCGATGTTTGATTCATGGACCCTATGAACCAAACAGGTTTTGGAGGTTAGTATCTGACAAGGACCAACCTCCAAAACCTGGTGCTATAGTGGACACTTACTGACACCCTCCCTGGACTGGTAATTGGACCCCAATGTTTGATTCATGGACCCTATGGACCAAACAGGTTTTGGAGGTTAGTATCTGACAAGGACCAACCTCCAAAACCTGGTACTAAAGTAGACACTGACTGACACCGCCCTGAACTGGTAATTGGACCCCAATGGTTGATTTATGGACCTTACGGACAAAACAGGTTTTGGAGGTTAGTATCTGAGAAGGACCAACCTCCAAAACCTGAAACTAAAGTAGACACCTACTGACATCCTCCCTGGACTGGAAATTGGACCCAAATGGTTGATTTTTGGACCCTACGGACCAAACAAGTTTTGGAGGTTAGTATCTGACAAGGACCAACCTCCAAAACCTGGTGCTATAGTAGACACTTACTGACATCCTCCCTGGACTGGTAATAGGACCCCAATGTTTGATTCATAGACCCTATGGACCAAACAGGTTTTGGAGGTTAGTATCTGACAAGGACCAACCTCCAAAACCTGGTACTAAAGTAGACACTTACTGACATCCTTCCTGGACTGGTAATTGGACCCCAATGGTTGATTTATGGACCCTACGGACCAAACAGGTTTTGGAGGTTAGTATCTGACAAGGACCAACCTCCAAAACCTGGTGCTATAGTAGACACTTACTGACACCCTCCCTGGACTGGTAATAGCCCCCAATGTTTGATTCATAGACCCTATGGACCAAACAGGTTTTGGAGGTTAGTATCTGACAAGGACCAACCTCCAAAACCTGATACTAAAGTAGACACTTACTGACATCCTCCCTGGACTAGTAATTGGACCCAACGGACCAAACAGGTTTTGGAGGTTAGTATCTGACAATGACCAACCTCCAAAACCTGGTGCTATAGTAGACACTTACTGACATCCTCCCTGGACTGGTAATAGCCCCCAATGTTTGATTCATAGACCCTATGGACCAAACAGGTTTTGGAGGTTAGTATCTGACAAGGACCAACCTCCAAAACCTGATACTAAAGTAGACACTTACTGACATCCTCCCTGGACTAGTAATTGGACCCAACGGACCAAACAGGTTTTGGAGGTTAGTATCTGACAATGACCAACCTCCAAAACCTAGTGCTATAGTAGACACTTACTTACACCCTCCCTGGACTGGTAATTGGACCCCGATGTTTGATTCATGGACCCTATGAACCAAACAGGTTTTGGAGGTTAGTATCTGACAAGGACCAACCTCCAAAACCTGGTGCTATAGTGGACACTTACTGACACCCTCCCTGGACTGGTAATTGGACCCCAATGTTTGATTCATGGACCCAATGGACCAAACAGGTTTTGGAGGTTAGTATCTGACAAGGACCAACCTCCAAAACCTGGTACTAAAGTAGACACTGACTGACACCGCCCTGAACTGGTAATTGGACCCCAATGGTTGATTTATGGACCTTACGGACAAAACAGGTTTTGGAGGTTAGTATCTGAGAAGGACCAACCTCCAAAACCTGAAACTAAAGTAGACACCTACTGACATCCTCCCTGGACTGGAAATTGGACCCAAATGGTTGATTTTTGGACCCTACGGACCAAACAAGTTTTGGAGGTTAGTATCTGACAAGGACCAACCTCCAAAACCTGGTGCTATAGTAGACACTTACTGACATCCTCCCTGGACTGGTAATAGGACCCCAATGTTTGATTCATAGACCCTATGGACCAAACAGGTTTTGGAGGTTAGTATCTGACAAGGACCAACCTCCAAAACCTGGTACTAAAGTAGACACTTACTGACATCCTTCCTGGACTGGTAATTGGACCCCAATGGTTGATTTATGGACCCTACGGACCAAACAGGTTTTGGAGGTTAGTATCTGACAAGGACCAACCTCCAAAACCTGGTGCTATAGTGGACACTTACTGACACCCTCCCTGGACTGGTAATAGCCCCCAATGTTTGATTCATAGACCCTATGGACCAAACAGGTTTTGGAGGTTAGTATCTGACAAGGACCAACCTCCAAAACCTGATACTAAAGTAGACACTTACTGACATCCTCCCTGGACTAGTAATTGGACCCAACGGACCAAACAGGTTTTGGAGGTTAGTATCTGACAATGACCAACCTCCAAAACCTAGTGCTATAGTAGACACTTACTTACACCCTCCCTGGACTGGTAATTGGACCCCAATGTTTGATTCATGGACCCTATGGACCAAACAGGTTTTGGAGGTTAGTATCTGACAAGGACCAACCTCCAAAACCTGGTACTAAAGTAGACACTGACTGACACCGCCCTGAACTGGTAATTGGACCCCAATGGTTGATTTATGGACCTTACGGACCAAACAGGTTTTGGAGGTTAGTATCTGACAAGGACCAACTTCCAAAACCTGAAACTAAAGTAGACACCTACTGACATCCTCCCTGGACTGGAAATTGGACCCAAATGGTTGATTTTTGGACCCTACGGACCAAACAGGTTTTGGAGGTTAGTATCTGACAAGGACCAACCTCCAAAACCTGGTGCTATAGTAGACACTTACTGACATCCTCCCTGGACTGGTAATAGGACCCCAATGTTTGATTCATAGACCCTATGGACCAAACAGGTTTTGGAGGTTAGTATCTGACAAGGACCAACCTCCAAAACCTGGTACTAAAGTAGACACTTACTGACATCCTTCCTGGACTGGTAATTGGACCCCAATGGTTGATTTATGGACCCTACGGACCAAACAGGTTTTGGAGGTTAGTATCTGACAAGGACCAACCTCCAAAACCTGGTGCTATAGTGGACACTTACTGACACCCTCCCTGGACTGGTAATTGGACCCCAATGTTTGATTCATGGACCCTATGGACCAAACAGGTTTTGGAGGTTAGTATCTGACAAGGACCAACCTCCAAAACCTGGTGCTATAGTAGACACTTACTGACATCCTCCCTGGACTGGTAATAGGACCCCAATGTTTGATTCATAGACCCTATGGACCAAACAGGTTTTGGAGGTTAGTATCTGACAAGGACCAACCTCCAAAACCTGGTACTAAAGTAGACACTTACTGACATCCTCCCTGGACTGGTAATTGGACCTCAATGGTTGATTTATGGACCCTACGGACCAAACAGGTTTTGGAGGTTAGTATCTGACAAGGACCAACCTCCAAAACCTGGTGCTATAGTAGCCACTGACTGACACCCTCCTTAGACTGGTAATTGGACTCCGATGGTTGAAAAATGAAACCTATGGACCAAACAGGTTTTGGAGGTTAGTTTCTGACAAGGACCAACCTCCAAAACCTGGTGCTATAGTAGACACTGACTGGTTAAAAAAGATGATACCGTAAATGTCTTTTTATAGGCAGCCTATATTTTCATTGACGGCTTCAGATTTGGACAAGCCTTTATGAAAAAGAACAGTGAAATCTGATAAAGATGATGAAAAAAATGTCTAGCAATGGTTAATACATTGATTAAAAATGGTTAAAAAATGTCTAGCAATGGTTAATACATGTACTGATAAACAATGTATTACATTTCTCAATGAGTCTTTATAACTTTATAAAACAAATGCATGCTAGAAAGTTAGAAAGACAATTTTAAGAATAGTCCCCACAAATTAAAATTTAACATAAGTTATCATTTTGATAAAATCTAAAAATGTAAGTGGCACAATTGAATTGATATTTTTTGTGCAAATTAGTTCACCCTTTCAAAAGATATGTTGGTTCAAACAATATACTGGTACTTTGGTGTCCTTTTGTGACAAAACTTAACTGTAACACAAACAGATATCTCCCACTCATTAGGACATAATGTAATAATAAAATATTCAATTCAATAAACCACCTAAAGTCATAAACAAATATATTGACACTGTTTTAAATCATAATGTACATTGTGGAAATGTTTATATAAATAATAAAAATATGTTGTAATCATTTCTGAATTTGAAAATTAAATGATGAATTATTTCAAAACGCCATCATTTTTTTAAATTCTTTTTCAAATCATGTTGAAATTAAAAGGTAGGTGAACATTTTTTATGTGTCTGAAATCATGGTGAAAAAAGTAATTTCAGATTATGTGATAAATGTATCACTTTTATACAATTAATATGGTAAACGACTCATTCAAAGAAAAAATCCCATCATTTAATTTGAACAAAATCAATTAAATGGTAAGATGATATTTGCTTTGATAAATGAAGAAGAAATCTCAAATGATCTCAGTTAAAAATGTCCAGTCAAAATTAAATGTTTTCATGCACAATTGTCATATAGAAATATTTGCATAACCTATGATAAACCTGCTTTTAAGAAAATTTCATCAGAATCTAGTAATGGCTTTAAAGGGCAATAACACCTATAAGGGGTCATCTGACAACTTTGACAACTTCGACCCAAGACCTTTGTAGAGCGCAATGAACTAAAGGTTTAAGCAGGCAACAGCTTTTCTCTATCTACTATAGTTTTCATTCTATAAGGCAAAAACATGAAAAAACACCATTATTTCTTCAAATGGCCATAACCCCTATAAGGAGTCATCTGACAACTTCGACCTAATGGAGACTTTTGTAGAGAATTTGATGCTGAAGAAGGAGCAGTGCATCAGATTTTCTCAATCTATTATACGTTTTGATTACAAAGCAAAAACGGTGTCTTGACCCGCTGGTCTATTTTTAACAACTGCGACAATGTTTTTTGACGAATCAAAAATAGAAACACAACTTTTGTGCAGGACACACTAAGATTCAATCATACTTAGTTTCATTGTATTCTGTTCAGTAGTTTCAGAGGAGAAGAGTTTTGAAAAATTGTTAACGGATGACAGACGACGATGGACGCAGAGTGATGGCAATAGCTCACATGGACCTTTGGTTTAGGTGAGCTAAAAATTAGGTTTTGTAAGACATACATTTTTATATAACATGTATAATAAACAGCATGTTTCAAAGCAATTCTAAAGTGTTGCCAGAGAAGAAGAGTTATGAATTTAATATTCTTAGTTGGCTATCAATCTGGCATTCAAAGTCTTTAATTCTTTGATTTGCAGCAATATTTTCACCAACACAGTGGCTTTTTCTGTGGAATATTTTGTTGCAAGTTCTACAACTTATCTGAAAATAAAAAAGATATGCTAGCTATTAACAACACTCCAACAAAATACCTTCCTTATAAAATACATAACAGAAATCACTTTCATCGGTATTCCAGAAAATTTTTAAGTCTTTAAAATGCATAATACCTTTAAGTTTTGATATATGACTTGCAATTGTTTTAGCTTTAACTGGTGTACAGTTTCTTAAAAGATTTACAGTTTATTGTCCTTCGAGTTGCGAACCAGTTAGTGAGTCACTAAAATAAGAATATGTATCACCTTACAGTTTAGAACATAGAATCATGACTGTGATGTCATTGATTGAACTTATGTCAGCTTGAAAATAAGTCTCCCAAAATCTGTTCTTGTTGGTGACATTTTTAAGATTCACATGTTTTACTTAAGAGTTTGATTCTTGTACATTGATTGAACTGAAAAGGAGCAATAGGTTTTACATGTTACTTTACCTGTGGGTCAGTTAATTTGACTTGAAATCCACAGCAAGGACAACAACCATCAAGCTGTCCTATAAAGACAAATGATAATTACATATAGAATATTGATGTACTTTCCATTTTGATACTATTTTTATCTAGGTGAGTATCAGACAAGCCCAATAGAGTAGAGACTAGATGTAAATAGTATAAAAATTGAAAGTACATAATATTCTTTTTATCGGTAATGAAACATCACACATTTTACAATTTTATCAGTGGAATAATGTCACATTATGTCACAAATTACATCACATTTCAACACATGACGTCACAGAAATCAAGTGCTACCGCCTGATACTTTTTAGTATTACAGACTGTCCATGATCCAAAAATTATCAGGAAGATGAGGTCAAAGGGAAAAGCAGCAAATGACTGATAATAATACATGTGAAGTTAGCATATATGATAGTCATTTGTAATAACAAATTAAGAAACAATCAAAGTACTGAAAGTACTGGTAGCCAGGATAATCTACACATTTTAAAGAGTTTATGTTCAGTAGAAAAGTATAGTAGTAATTCGACATTGGAAAAGGAAATATATTGCGAGCGTGTATATTGATATTTAAATTGATATGTGATGAGGCACTACGACCATCAGCTAGCTTTTGATTGGTCAGGTACTGAAAGGCTATTGTACCTATAGCAGTGGCTAATTGCTACAGCGATTATCCCGGCTAAAAAATTATTGCCAATTTCTAAGCTATACATTAAAATTTAAAATTTACTGATCCATTCCATATGGATTTTCTCCATAATATTCCTTTTTGTGAATATTAAAAGAAGCAAATCAAAACACAACTAAAGAAAATTACGGTATACATGAATAACATGTCAACCATATTTCCATTTCTTATAATAAAAAGTTGTACCTTCAAACATCATTAAAACTTCAGCAATATGTCGTCTTTTGATGTTGGCTTGTTCTTGAGAGACTTCCAATGACTGTCCATTCAGATATTTTTTTGCAAACTATAAGTAATTACGAACACAGAACTAATTCTGTAGCATTATACTTATTCTATACATATGAATATCAAGAATAATAAAATAGATTTGAAATAATTATAAAGATGGTGTAAACATCATTCCTGCATAATAGATATACACAAAAATAACTAACAGCTTAACCATCAATTATATGGTTTTATACTAGTCAATGTCCCAATTTATTCCAAATTAAAAATTCTAAAAAGCAATTATGTTAAGTAAATGCAGACTTTACATGTTTGGTTTTATTATATGTGTTGGTCTGTCAGATTGATATGTAACAATAATATTTAAACTTAACACATATTTATTTCACAAGTAACGATTAATATGACATAAATACCATTAAACAGTAAACCCCACAGCTACTTCCATCCTGTTGCTTTGAATGGTCTAATTCAACCAGCTTCCAATTCTTTGAACATAGTTCAACACTCTCTGGGTTTTGAATCAAAAGCTGGCCCATGAATTTTCTGTTTAAAAATAAATCATATGATTCATAATAACTAAATCAGTTACATAAAAATGATTATATTAAGTTAACTGAAAACAAAAAGCAAAACTCATTTTGAACAATTGCAACCAACCCTAACAGGTAACCTGAGACCTTGTTGTGGAAGATAATGTTACTGATTGTATTGATGTTGTTTTACATGTTTAGATATTATGTGACTTTAATCTTGTCGAATGATTTGTCTTTCTATTTACAAACTTCCAACATCTAAATTTACCATTGGTACTTCTGTGTAATTCACACATTTGACTGTTCTACTTACTTCCAATTTAGCAACACTGTTCTTTTCTGGTAAGGGGTTTCACCCATTGGGTTAAGGAAAATAATTTCCCCTAATGATGGTTTAACTATCTGTAACAATGAAATATAGATATAACCCAACTATCATATGTCTTATAAAAAATTCATCCTAATCAGGTCATTTATAGTCCAGCATTAAAGTTAACCAAGTTATACAAGAAGCCTCACACAATCATTCATACATCCTTATACAAGCTACTCCAACTAAACAAAATAATTTTTAGATTCATTCATCACAGCAGCTAAAAACGATAGGTATCTAATTTAGTAAGAACTTTTATTTTCTCTTCCGGTCAATGGATAATTTTATTCCATAGCTCTTTATGGATATAGACTGGTTTCCAAATGTTTTAAGGCTTAGAGATATGACCCTTTGACTGCTGTAAGCAATCAAATACCGGTAAGAATATAAAAAATGGAGAGAAAATGACAAACACACTAAATTTAAATTTGGTGTGCATCAACATGCATTTATCAAACAATATGAAACTAAGCATTTTTAAATGTACATGTATTGATTAACAAAAAATAATATAAATTCTCACTTCATCTACTTAAAGATGACTATTAATTTGAGCAATGAAAAATCCAAAGATTATCAAATCCCTTAATGAAATCTATTGTTGGAGTAGCTACTGATACCCATTCCTATGTCTCAACTAGATAAAAACTAATACCCAAACTGATTCATTTCTTTGTCCCCATCCTTCCATTTATATGTTATGACCTGAATCTCTTAACCATGTCATTTTTATGTCCCAGTTATTCATGTACATGTATCAAAACCAATTCAAAATCCTATACAACCATAAACAAAGTTGTTAATATATCACTTATAAGTAAATAACTGTTTATAATCTAATCATACCAGTAAATCCCAATGACCACCTCTTTGATGATAAGCTCCAATTAGAACATCATATTTCAGTTTGTTCTGAAAAATGTAAGAAACATAATTAAATCCTGAACAATATAATAGAAATTTATTCTTTAACTATAAATAGTGACTTTGATACAAGGAATGACCTGTCAGTTAGTGCAATCTCATTGCAGTTTCAAAGAAAATCTAGACATAAGTTTAATCATAAACTTTCATATTGGCCCATTCTAAACAGGAATTAGAAGTTTCACAGGTCTCAAATGAGATGACAGAACCTACATACTATATCAACAGTTTGAAATATTCCA
The DNA here is from genome assembly GCA_944474755.1 of Limnoperna fortunei. NCBI lineage: Eukaryota > Metazoa > Mollusca > Bivalvia > Mytilida > Modiolidae > Limnoperna > Limnoperna fortunei. Next base: position 40,790,815 of record OX104113.1, read on the forward strand.
CAATGGAAAACAGCAAGCAGTCTTCTATTGTCACCTAAGATGCACAATTTCCCATACTGAACCACCCTGCTTTAAATCATTCTCATCACAGAAATAAATACAGATGGTCATATGGATTGACAGATATGAGTGAAACTTAATGTTGCCAACATGTCCTCACACGGCATAAAAAAATACCTATTTGGATACTGTTTGGTGCAAAAGTCTGTATTAATCAAAATGTGTGATTATAAATCTTAATTGGGCAAGCTTATGGTCAAATTATTATAGCATTGGTAATTGTGAGTATTTGCAGACAAATTATTAGCATACCTTGTCATTTTTGCTAAGAACATATCTTCCATTTATAATGTTATTTGTAGTTGTCACCAACAAACACAAGACCTTGACCTCACCCTTATCCATTTCACACTGAGCAAGGTATTCCAAATATGCATCCATTACCTATAAAAATTAAGAGATAAATTAAGTTTATAGCAGTTGCTTTGATTCAATAATCACAGCAACAAAATTCATTGCTTTGCACCTTAAAGGGTAATAAGAAAAAGCAACACAAAACTTTCTGCAGTCTTTTACTGATAAAAAGTCTTGCACATCAATTCAAATAATTTTACAGTACAGGACATTTCATTGTATAGACATGCATTATGTGGCTGTATTCCTTGTTGAAATGACATGATTTCATGATATACACTGTTTTTGCCGAAATTCTCACACCATACTATGTTTCACACCCCAGATTAAACCTACGAGGAGGTATAACTCAGTTGGCAAAGCTATATTTTCATTTAGCCTAGCTGACCAAGTGGTCTAGGTCACTGTACATAATGCAACAGGTGCAGCCATGATACATGTAGATGTTCCAGTATGGGTTCAACTCCCATGAGGGAACAACCAAAATTTATGTTCTGACATTATTAGGAAGATTAAAGCTGCACTTTAAAGTAAGATTGTTTGGTCACCTTGTCAGTTAGCCATTCATCTTTTTTTAGGGAGTTGATATCTTCATATGTGACATCTGTCCCATATACTCTTGACAAGAAATAGTGGGATTGGATTCCTTGCCATATCTTCTGAATTTTGTTAATGGCTAAAAATAACAAAAAATGGTACATAAATGTAGTTTAAATGATGCCTCTTTATTCAACAAACAGAGTTAACTTCAAAGTTTAAGAAGCCACCTTCTATTGAAATAAAATCTCATCTTTATTATCACTACTAGACAAACATGTGTACTTTTGCCCCTCTCAAAGTTATAGAAGATGCCCATTTTTGTGGGAATTATTTTCACCTGAAAGAGATTGTTCACTTAAAACATGACTAATGGTTGCTATTTCATTGTTTGAAATAAAATGACAGTAGTTTATTGCAGCCTTTAAGTTAATGTGACAAAAGGGGGTGTACATTGCCAAATTAATAACTATATAATAAATAATCAAAACTTTTACCTTTTTGCCTGTCTATTTCCATCTCTGCACCATGGCTATCTTGGTAGTGATCAGCCCACTTTACTTTTTTCTTTAAGTCTGCAATATACACAATGTAATGAAATCTTCAGGCAATTAAGCTTTACAGCTTAGTCCTTGTCAAAACCCCAATGTTTGATTCATTGACCCTATAGACCAAACAGGTTTTGGAGGTTAGTATCTGACAAGGACCAACCTCCAAAACCTGGTGCTATAGTAGACACTGACTGACACCCTCCATGGTCTGGTAATTGGACCCCAATGTTAGAAAAATGAACCCTATGGACCAAACAGGTTGTGGAGGTTAGTATCTGACAAGGACCAACCTTCAAAACCTGGTACTACAGTAGACACTCACTGACACCCTCCCTGGACTTATAATTGGACCCGAATGTTTGATTCATGGACCCTATGGACCAAACAGGTTTTGGAGGTTAGTATCTGACAAGGACCAACCTTTAAAACCTGGTACTACAGTAGACACTCACTGACACCCTCCCTGGACTTATTATATATACAACAGTTATTTCAAGTGCTGATATATATGTATAGAATTACATGTTATTGACATATGAAACTTACCTGTTGTTTCTTGTCTCTTTGTTTGCATTGGCTCTGGTTGACCCATTTGACTTTTCGGACCAGACTGACCTGATAATGAATAAATGTTCTTAAATGAAAAAAATACTAAATAACTGTAATTTCAGCCTAATGATGGGTTTTTTTTTAGTAAGTTCCTTATAGTTAACCAAAGTATTTTATAGCAACCCCTTTTAGTAAAGAAGTAAATGTTCCTTGTCATCAAAATGGTGAACTTACAATCCTAAAACTGGTTTAATTAGATTCAACTTTTCCAAGTAATTTAGGTTAAGAAAACCAAAGAATTTCAATAATTCTTGTCAAATGTTTCCCTCAAAAGAAAGGATAAATATTTAGTACATGTAGTGCATTTAATTACCTTCCTGCTGTTCATTGAAGATTGACTGAAGATAACCTACAAAATGTTTACATATGGTAATGAATAGTATACATAGCTGTACAATTTTAGTTTTCAAATTGAACAGAAGTCTTTTATTTTGATTAGTTAAATAGACACAAATTTAAAATTAACAATAGTGACTGTCTAACACAAAAAAACTATCAAACATGTTAGAAGGTCTAATATGTATTTCATACAATTAATCTATTTGAATCATGAACAGATCAAGCATACATGTATGTGCAAAATAAACCATGCCCTTTCTCGTAACATGTACAATGTATCTACTATCAACATTAGGTATTTTAAGCAACATGCATTGATAATTCAAGCAATAAGAATGCTTGCAAGAGTGTGCCACAGACACATAAATTGGTTCAAACCTGTTTTGTATCCTTTTTTATGTAAACTTTTTTTGTAGATAAGACTTTCTTACTTGATTCCTTTAAACAGTCCATTAGATCTTTCATGGCCTTTTCTCCATCCTGTTCAGTTTTCTTTGGATCAATGTCTAGAAGGAAAATCTTTTCATCAACTGAAATATAACAAGATATCTCTGTGTGGTTAAATTTCATTACATATCTGCTTTATTGTGACATTAGACAACAGTGTTAATATACTCAATATTGAATCCTACACTTAAAAGATGATGATGATGATCAAAGGTGACTGTTGGGAATGTCAAATATAAACATTTAGCCAAGTCATTTACTATTCAGCTACAATAAAAATATCTTACCCATTTCACCTAAAATCTGAAACAAAACAGACACAATACGATCCTCATTTAATTTATATGGTGAACTTGATATGATGGTAGTAATCAAGTCTTCTGGTTCTTCACTGGCCAACTCCAGAACTGCTCCAGCTCTTTTACCACACACACCAAGGATGTCCTTTGATTTTTGAATCATCTTTTCCCAATGTTGTTTAGAGAATGCCTTAATATATTCTATGGATAAATATGTAACAATGTTGTCATTGAAGTACCTTTGAGGAATTCTTATAATATACAATATCGATCAGCACAGTATAGAAATGCAAATAATATTTAGAATTATAAATGTTTTTTTTTCTTTATTTCTGTATCAAATAATGAAAGTTTCAAACACAATTTCTAATTCTGCCTATAACATGGATATTGTCACAAATAAAAAAAGCTTTAATTGCACTTTGCTTGTAATGTACTAAAACATTTATCATCATTTTAATAAGGATTAATAATAAGAAACCTTTTATTCATCAAATACCATACCTATAATTGTTGTTTAAAGTATTGATGAAACTTTGAACCCATTAGAAAATAAATTAATCAAACCTTTTAATTTAGGCAAAACCGGCATCTTCTGCTGTTTGCTCTGAATGGAGATTAACACTTTTTTTGCTGCAAAAAATATACAATAAGCATTTTAGGTTGTTTTTTCTTCTTTCCAACTATGGCAAAATTTTCATTACTTGAAATAAAAAAGAATGTAGATGACCTCTTTTTGTCATGGGTTGTTAAACTATTCTCTTCGAATAGTTCACATAAATAAAATTTTTATCCAAACTACACTATTCAAGGAATTTCTTTTTCCTTTTTCATACCCAAATATTCATTAAAAAGCATTTGTTATTTGTTACTTCTATATTTTTTAAAGCCTTAGTCCCTTAACAAAGCACTATTAACCAATCAAAACTGCCCTAATAAGTATCAAACAAAACGAATGTTATTATATGGCATTGCAATGTTCACCTTATTATTCAAAATTACCTCTGTTGATTTTCTTAATACATGGAGGTTGTCCCTTAAAGTTAAACTGAAGTCTTTTTCCATTCTGGCCTATAAGGTAAAAAATGAATCATTTTAGTGTATGTAAATACATATTTGGGTATTGCTGTAAAAAATTACCTTGGATTCAGTTATACATGTAATTATCTTTATTTTGAAACTCCTCATCACACTACAATGAGGAATTTAGTGTTTGAGAAAATTATTAACAAATTATGCACAATCTTTGTCCAAATATCTTATCAAAGGAGTAAATGTTTGAAAGTGTTAACAGATGGACGGACACCAAGTGGTGGCAACAGCTCACATGACCCTTCAATAAAATTTTTAAACAGAAGGTCAACATCTATGTAATGTTACAAGCATTGTTTACAACTATCATGAAAATTCATTGAATGCTTAAGATAAAGATGAGTATAACCAGTGTTACATGTGTTACACAACACATAGATCAAGTAAAAATAGTTTAACAATTTTGCAAATACATACTTTTTCAAATGTTAACTTACCATGGTCAATTTCATTCTCATTTAGTTTTTTCACAGAAGATGACACTCTCATCCTTTTGCCTGGATTCACATCTAAAAAAAGTTAACTCAAGTTCTGTTGTTAAAATGTCTTAAATTATATGCAACATGTATCTTCATTGCATACAGTATGTTGATTTTAACTTCTTAACTGTTAAGTTGTTTTTTAGTTTTTATATTATTTGTTTCTTCTCACTGTTATCCTTTTACTTCACTGGTTTTGTCTTTGCCCTTTCAGACTTTTGACATTCAGATGCTCTTTTGGCACCTCTTTGCTTCCTTATAAATAAAATGGAGTAATACAAATTGTATTGTGGTTTATTCATCAAATACCATACCTATAATTGTTGTTATAGGTAGATGTGGTTTATCTATAAATTCTGTTGTAATGTTATAAGAACACTTACCTTTGCAGTCATCTTGCATAGTTTCAGGACCCCTTTTTTTACAAGTATCAGGCACTGTAAAGATTTGGTATATTTTCAGAGTAAAAGAACGTTAATGCTTTACCAAATAAATTGGACAGACATTTATTTTTGATAATATATGCAATATATAATTCTTTTATCAATAAAGGTTGTGAGCTTTAATACTTGAATATATATCTGAGACTGTATTTTCCAAATCAAAGTGTTAAATTTAGGCAAAAATTCTGCTATCTTTTAATGACATAAAATTTCTCATTATCTTGTTTAATTCAAACATAGCTAGATAGAAAAAAATGAAAAGATCATTTGGATAGAATAGGATCCAAAATTAAGCATAAATATTCTAAGTAAAAAGCAGGGTAAAGGAGAAATTGGGGAGCTATAGAAAATGAAATAAGAAAAAAATAGGAAAAGAAGATATTGAGATGTGGAATAAGTGTACGTGATACAGCCCACATAAATAAGCGGCAAATTAAAAAAGACCACAATGAAAAACAGCAAGCAGCCCTCAACAAGATATGATATGAGATGTATGTTATAAACTATATAAAGCAGTTACAAAAATCTTTTTAACTGACTTTATTTTTATTTTCATTTTTTATTTTTGTTTTTTATTACCCAAAAACCAGGTTTTTTTCCTTTACCATGGAAAGAGCAAAAATAATAAATAGTTTCCTGTTGCTCAGAGCATATATCATTGTGTTTTTTGCCTTTTATGCTCAATTTTATAAACAAATGTATTTATCCCAATTTTTTTTGTTCTCAACTAAATTCACAATAAAAAAATCAGTTATATAAGAATTTAAATGATTAATTGTTGGATTTTTTATGTGAATTACACTAAAAAATGTATTACTTAAACAAAAATATGATTATAATAGAAACAAAATTTCTATATAATTATATATGAATGTAAGACACTATTTATCCCTTTTTGCTTTTTCCATATACAGCATTATACTTAATTTTATATTCATTTGTGCAAGCCAGTTAAAAATATCATTAATTATATTGAATAAAAATTCTACACCCTCATTAAAATATAAATCTGTAATCCCAACACCAAGGAAGTACACGTACTACATTTTGATTCTATACTTACTACATGCCATGCATCAACTGCATAATAATATAAAATTGTAAATTATCAAATTATGTACATATTCTTTTTATTGACTTATTAATTACTTCTTCTACTTGATATCTGGCACAGCTTAATATTTTACCAGATACAGTCATATTTAAAAAATGTACTGAAAATCTCAATCTGGACAAGTCTCCAGTGTGATACCTAGTGTACATATGTAAGTTCTACTTTAATTAGGAGTGGATTTAGTGATTGCTCCACCCCAAGTTAGATATTTTTGTTTTAAACATTTTGGACGGTATCTCCCATGAAATTTTAGAAAAACATCTAACGACTTATGTTGAAATTTAACTACCATCATGCAGTGATTAAATTTGCTTGTGTATTTTTTCGTAATCACATAGATAACCTTGTTAGTAATGGAAAAAATTATTAAACATCATAGTGGATTAGCAGGTTTTGGATTAAACCACTGTTTTTCTAAGTTCTGTTGCAGTTAAATTTTTTCTTCATATGTTGATAACTTTTCATTTTTTTATTAATGAACATTTTAAAATTGAGTATTGTTAACCAATTCATCAATTGAAAAATTTAACTTACAGACAGGGGTTTCTTCAAGACATGTGGTACCAGAAATAAGATTTTCAATTACAACATCAGCAAAGTTCAGTTGCTCTGAAATAGCAAAAAGGTAATACATACATTCAATAAGGTTTTGAACTGTTAAAATGGCATTGTACTATCTTGAACTTCTTTTTTAATTTCAATTTCGACAGAAAATGTGCAACCTATTTGGGTGTACTTGTTAAGAAAGGTTACAAACACTTGCTGGAATATAATTATAGTCTAATTTTTAAACAGAACATACAGCATTCTAGAAATTGGAGTTGGGTACAGTTTATAAAATAAACCATACCTCTATTTTGAAGTTGTTTCTGCAACATACTTTTCTTTGAAGCTTTTCTTTTCCGTCTGCTTGGCAGTTCCTTGTATTTCCTTCTGATACTTATAGCAGTGGATAACTTTCCAAGACCTGTAAATCAATGCAATATATAATTATACTTATGGTTTATTCAACTGATTCCATTTCCTTTAGGTATGCACCATTTAATATTTTGTATGAGTGTTTTTGTTTAGTGGTATACTTAAATTAAATGTAGAGCTTGGTAGATATCAAAATACTCAAAGGGAATCAAGAGTATGTACATGTTGTAATATGAACATTATTGAAGACGAATATCATTTTGTCATTGTATGTCCTGCATATAGGTTCTTAAGAATTAATTTTTTACCTAGTTACTATTGTTCGCGGCCCAATAAACAGAAGTTTTTTACACTTATGCAAGCAAGAAATAAATTACTTACTATTAAATTATGTAACTTTCTAAATGCAGCTTGGAAAATAAGATCTCAAATGTTATCTTAATATCAAAGTTCTCTGTCATTTGTCTTATTATTGTCATTATTGTATATTTGTGTTTGCTATGGCATGTGTTTTGCTTTCGCAATAAACCATTCATTCATTCATTCATTCATTCATTAAATATATAACAAATACATACAGAATGTTTTGTATTTTTCTTTTGATACAATCTATATATAGGTGAGCATCAGATAAGCCCAGAAGGGCCAAGTCTGCTTACATATATTTGTCATTTAAAGCCTAACAATGACAATTATTGGGATGAATAACAAAATAAAATTATAATTACTTTTACCACGTTTAGGCTTTCTCTTAATGATGTTGAATGGGGACCGGAATGTTGATTTCACTGTTGGCTTGGTCTCCAGCAGTGGAAGCTGGTTTTCAGATGGTACAGCCTTACTAAGTATCTCTTTCACTTTTATAAGATCATCTAAAACTTTCCCTTGAATGTTTGATGGTATTTCAAGATAAGTTAAAGCCTTAATCATTTCTAGCTCCTCTCTTATAGACTTTCTGAAATCTTTAGCTTCAATATCCTCTGTTTTCACTGGTAAGTCGGTGTCCTCTGCAGAGTTGACTGTTTCCTCCTCTTCAATGGATTCAAGTGAAACATGACTGTCTGCTGGAACCTTAAAGCCAATGTCATTCAAACAAAGTTGGTCTAACATGAACATGGCATTGTTTCTGTAATGCTCTGCCAGGTCACTCCAACTGTATCCTGGTAAATGCATAACAATGGCCAGCATATGTTTGCACGGCCAATGTGAGTGCATCCAGTCGTGGCACTGACAAGATGGTACTTCTGTGTCTGTTCCGAGAGTGACAACATAGGTTGTGTAAGGATCAGTAGAACTCTGCACAGTGAAAATGCCCTCACCAGCTACAATTTTGTCCTGGACCTCATCAGCTGTCACAAGACGCTTTCTACAATGGTCCACAAACTCCTTTGGTCGGTTGTGTAGAAAGGGAGGGAGGCTTTCATTATACCTCTTGTAGTATGACGAGGCTTTTATATTAACATTCAGATATCTGAAGGAAAAAAAATATAAGATGCTGTACAAACATTTACAAAGTTATCATATCATAGTCATGATCTTTGAATACTCTGAAGCATGGTTGCCATTGCATGCATATTGAATCAGCGCCCAATTTAGATAATCATAATTTATTTACACAGGCAACTTAAGGTGAACTAAAAGTGCATTTTTAGTAAATGATAATTAAAATAAAAAAGAATAATGTACAAGAGTCTATTTTTTTCATTGTCTCAAAATTTCAGAAAGATCTAATGTAAGATTTTTGCTTTTCAGATTACACAAAACAGGTATCTCAAAAATGTAAAAATTAACTAACTTATTGACTTTCAAATTTCAATGTTTTGATCAAATCATCTCAAAAGGGAGAGAGCAAATCTTTAATATGTAAATTTTGTGAAATTTAATTAAGAACAGATTTTTTTATGATCAGATAATCAAATTAAACAAAATATGTACCCATATCTCAATGCATGGATGAACGGAAAGAATGACCCAACTCCTATTGTTATTTATAGTTTTTAAATCTAAAACTTACCTTATGTACTGATCTGGAAGATACCGTTTGATCACTGTTGTCAACATTCCAGTCAAAGTCCGATCAATGTACTTCGTAAGAAAGTCATACTTGAGAGTTCTGTTTTGCCTCTCTACACCATTGTTAGTGTTGATGTTGACTAAAAGTCTATCTTTTCTGTAAATCCATGCCCATTTCTGTAATAGTTAAAAAACATGGAATTGAAACAAATAAAAATCAAATATTTGGTAAGTTTATTCATCACATGAAATAGTTATTTAATTACAAAGTCAATTATCAATTCAATTTTAAATCATACACGTACATTCTTCAATAAATAAATTTTAGAAAATTATAAGTTGCATTTGCGTTGAAAGAAAATTTGATTCATTGTTTGTATAAACATTTTAAAAAAAAATTAAAATATTAATAAATTCAATTTATATGATGTAACAAACAAAAATTACCTTATTCCACATTAGGGCTATTCCATTAATAATTGGATGGGGGGTTGGCGGGTTGGAAGGCACTTTATATTTTATTAGATGGGTCGTGGGGTAAATTATGTCGACTTCCATTATTCCTTATTATAAATTTTATACAAATTCGTGTGGGTGGTGGGGTCTGAAAAAAGTGCCTTCCAATCCCTCCACCTATTCATTTATGGAATAGCCCTTATGTTAACACTATTGTGTGATGAATTAGAAGACTATTCTTCAGTAGAAGCTGATCATGAGAAGTCAGTTTTTATTTTTTTTCTGCCTAATCCCTGCTGTATTCAATATTTTGTAAACTTACTTTTACTAAAGTACTTGGTCATTTAAATAAAATTAAACAAGAATATGTCTAACAGACATAATGCCCCATCTCGCAACATTTGAGACGGACGGACGGACAAACAAACTGACAAACAGACGGACAGCAAACCAACTGCCCCCTTACTTTCGAGATGGGGTATATAAATTAGATATATTTTGTATACTTAATGAAAAAAAAATTTAGATTCAAAATTTTCTTGAACATGTTTAAAAACATGAAGACAAAAAGTTTAATATAAGCCATAACTGTAAGAGAAATACCTGTATGTTCTTTAACCAGGTGTTGGTAAACCAATCTCTGAAATCCTTCTGTCTGTTCCAGAACTGACTGTCCCTGAGAGTAGCAAGAGCATTGTCAAGGTCATTTTGTGTTGACGCTCTTGCAACTCTTCTTAGTAAAGGCAAAACATCATCAACACTGTTGTTTAGCCCGTGTTTTGTAGCCTTCAACCATCTACTCCATGCTTGCTCCCGATGAAAGTCACAAATTAATGACTGGCAATCTGAAAAAAAATATTCAGTTCTAATACTAAGTATACTTTTGTTTTATGACACACACATATATATATATATATTAAACTTTTTTGAAAAAGAATAATACAAAGTTTTGATAAAAATAAAAAAAAATTTTCATGATTACTAAAAGTTTTCCTATAGACTGATATAGTCATAAAATGGAATTTACTTGCAGTAAAAATGGGCATAAAACATAATAATCAGTATAAAAAGCAAATCACATGAAAAATAAAATAATCATTAGTCAATTTTAAGAAAAAAATGAATTACTATGGAAATTTATCAGTTTCTTTTGCCTTGATTAAAAATTTAGAATACTTGTGCACTGGTTTCAAAAAATAAAATAAGATTTAACAAGATAAAACAATTTTACAATTATTTAGTCCATTACCCTAAATAAACTAATGTACTGTTGACCTGAACCGTGTTAACCTAAATGCTATAAATAAAATAAGGCCTTGCTGTTGTATGCTCTTTCCCTTGTCATTTTTATTTAACAGTACAAATTTAACAAGTAATACTGTGAGCGAGCTCACAAAGGATACCCCCCCCCCCGCTTCATATTGAACTCTGTTCTGCCAAAAAAACCTTAAGTCCAATTATCTCCCCTGAAAGATATTCGAGAGCGATGAAAATTCTTCATGCACATCTACATATGATGTACTTCCTTCATGTAAAGTTTCATCAAAATCCGTCAAGCGGTTTAGGAGGAGTTGCGCTTACGAGGTCTCCCACTGAATACTATATTTTAAAAGTCTAAGTCCAATTATCTCCCCTGAATGATATCCAAGAGCAATGAAAATTCTTCATGCACATCTACATATGATGTACTTCCTTCATGTAAAGTTTCATCAAAATCCGTTGAGCAGTTTAGGAGGAGTTGCGCTTACGAGGTATGTGGACAGACGGACAGACAGAGGGAGATTCCTATATACCCCCCAAACTCTGTTTGCAGGGGTATAGTTATAAACAAAACCCTTTTTTATTTCTTCATTGAAACAAGGAATACTGTGAGGGAGATCACAAAAGGAACCCTCCGACGTCTTCATATTTGACTTTATTTGTCTTGAAATCAAATTATTTCACCTCAATGATATCCGACAGCAATGGAAATTTCCCATGCACATCTACATATGATGCACTCCTTCCAGTAAAGTTTTATTGAAATCCATTCAGTCGTTACGGAGTTGTGCTTACAAGGTATGTGGACAGACAGACAAACAGCTAAGGTGATTCCTATATACCCCCCAAATTTTGTTTACAGTGGGTATAATAATGATAAGCTTTTATATTTTAATGCAATAATTCCATATGAACATACCAGGGAAAGATGTGGAGATGGCATTCAGTTCTGCTTCACAATGATCCACCATGAAGTATTTAGGATTCCAATCAGGATTCCATTGCTTTATCAAGTTCAGAGCCTTAGCTATGGTTTGGCTGTTTTCTGATTGACAAGCAAAAACAGCAACTACAGAATAGTCCACATTGGTCTTTACACAAAGGAAAAACAAAGGGATTGAGTATTTGGTTGTTCTGTAGGTTGCATCAAGTAAACATAACTCATTCCCATATAAATTAAGCAATCTCATTTGCCAGGAAGATTGATATAAGAAGAAAAAACCTGAAGATGATTCTGATTCCTCCTCATCGGCATTGACAGTGGAAGCACAAAACTCAAATTTATCTTCAGGCCTTTCCCTCTTCCAATCATCGATGTTGGCCTGTAGATTTTCCTGGTCAAATTTAGATCTCATAGCTTTCATCTTAGCTGAATATATTATATTTGATATGTCCTTTTGGCTAGGAAAAAATCTCCTGTTTGTCCAAGATGGACATCTCTGGCCAGAAAAAATATCTCTGCGAACAAATTGTTCAATTAAGGTTCTAATACAAGAGGAGGACATGAACCCCTCTGCCACATATTCCTCCACCTTGGCTATAACCCTCTTGTCAACAGGCAATGATATTTCAGAAACCTACAAAATACATATGTGATATTAATTCTATTTATTCCATGAATATCTGTATTCAACAGTAAAACCAGTAGAAAGACAATGAACTTGGTTTATTGTTTTTATTTTGTTGTTGTGAATTTAATTGCATAAAAAACCTGATCATTCATCTTCAACTTCTTCTTTAATATATTTGATGCATGTCCATATATTTTGTTTTTATTATAAAATGACAAACTTCATATTTTATTGATTAAAAGTACAAGATCAAACATTTTTTTTACATTGATCTAATCATGTTAATCATTGTAATTGGTACACATTTGCATTTAAAATGAAAGAACATTACTATTATTATTATCATTTGTAACTGGACAGTTTATAAAATGTTCTAATAGGTACTATAATTCTTTTTGATCCACTCAGGTAAAAGTTTAAATATTCAGCATTTTGAGTAATAATGCAATCAATTAGGGTTTGGTCTTCGGTGAGAGTGTTCTGGATATTGCTCTTCGGTTTCACATTAATATATTGGCTCACATTTCTTAATAATTTGTGACGAATAAGAAGCTTGTTTGGAACATCAATAGATATATTATATAGATTATTAGTATAATATCTTCAAGCTACTTGTACACATATATAAAACACTACCTCCCCAGCAAGATGGTTTTCATGACTAGTGGGCAATGTAACAAATATCATCCGTTGAATTTGAAGAGTAGGGTCTTTATCAGCCAACCTCTTCTTGATATCTTTGGCTACTTGCTCCCTTCTATACTTTGAGACAGATCCCTTAAAGATATATAATATACAAAAAATATCAAAAATCTAATTTGACATTAAAACTAGTAAAAAGGCTTGATCACAGAGAGTTTGATATATGATATAATGCTCAAAAAAGTAAAACATATACCAGTTAATAATTATCTTCTACTGAAAAGATATATTTTACTTGTTGGAGTGGAATAATGCATATTTCAGATCTCTTTTGTTTTAGCTAACACATAGCTTTAGTCTTCCTAGCAGTCCACCCCTGTTCCATGTTGAGAAGGGGATCTTTCTTTGACAATTTTAGGATTGTTTTTGAATGGTAGGCAACGTTTTGATCTTGGACATTGAAGACTGCTTTTCATTGTGTATTTTTTAAATTACAGTTTATATATTTAGGTTGTGTCACATACACTTATTCTGCATCTCATTTTAAAACTACTGTGGTACTATTTGCAAAAAAGTTAACTTTTAAGCATGATTAGCATGATTAGGGAAGTATAAATTAGCTGGGGTATTTCTCTTATATACTCACTTTGTGTTCTGTAAAGAAAACAATTTCCTTTGCAATAATTGCTGCTGGACAGTTCATTTTCTTTGTCAGTTGTATATGATATCTGCGTTTTTGGTATGTATCATGATCTCCTTCCTATCAAGAAAACAAGTTGCAAATTAAAAGGAAGCATGGGACACACCACATTTGGTCCATAGGGTCCATTTAAAAACTATTGGTGTCCAATTACCTGTCCAGGGAGGGTCTGTCAGTATGTCCTACAGTTCCAGGTTTTGAAGGTTTTCCTTGTCAGACACTAAATTCCAAAACCTGTTTGGTGTATATGGTCCATAAATCAACCACTGTGGTCCAATTATAAGTCCATGGAGGGTGTCAGTCAGTGTCTACTATAGCACCAGGTTTTGGAGGTTGGTCCTTGTCAGAAACTAACCTCCAAAACCTGTTTGGTCCATAGAGTCCATTTATCAAACATTGGGGTCCAATTACCTGTTCAGGGAGGGTGTCAGTCAGTGTCTACTTTACTACCAGGTTTTGGAGGTTGGTCATTGTAAGATACTAACCTCCAAAACCTGTTTGGTCCGTAGGGTCCATTTATACAACATTGGGGTTACAATTACCAGTTCAGGGAGGGTGTCAGTCAGTGTCTACTTTAGTACCAGATTTTGGAGGTTGGTCCTTGTCAGATACTAACTTCCAAAACCTGTTTGTTCCATAGGGTCCATAAATCAACCATTGGGGTCCAATTACCATTCCAGGGAGGATGTCAGTAAGTGTCTACTTTAGTACCAGGTTTTGGAGGTTGGTCCTTGTCAGATACTAACCTCCAAAACCTGTTTGGTCCATAGGGTCCATGAATCAAACATTGGGGTCCAATTACCAGTCCATGGAGGGTGTCAGTAAGTGTTAACTTTAGTACCCGGTTTTGGAGGTTGGTCATCGTCAGATACTAACCTCCAAAACCTGTTTGGTCCATAAACATTGGGGTCCAATTACCAGTTCAGGGCGGGTGTCAGTAAGTGTCAACTTTAGTACCCGGTTTTGGAGGTTGGTCATTGTCAGATACTAACCTCCAAAACCTGTTTGGTCCATAGAGTCCATTTATCAAACATTGGGGTCCAATTACCAGTTCAGGGCGGGTGTCAGTCGGTGTCTACTTTAGTACCAGGTTTTGGAGGTTGGTCCTTGTCAGATACTAACCTCCAAAACCTGTTTGTTCCATAGGGTCCATAAATCGACCATTGGGGTCCAATTACCAGTCCAAGGAGGGTGTCAGTCAGTGTCTACTATAGCACCAGGATTTGGAGGTTGGTCATTGTCAGATACTAACCTCCAAAACCTGTTTGGTCTATAGAGTCCATTTATCAAACATTGGGGTCCAATTACCAGTTCAAGGAGGGTGTCAGTCAGTGTCTACTTTACTACCAGGTTTTGGAGGTTGGTCATTGTCAGATACTAACCTCCAAAACCTGTTTGGTCCATAGAGTCCATTTATCAAACATTGGGGTCCAATTACCTGTTCAGGGAGGGTGTCAGTCAGTGTCTACTTTACTACCAGGTTTTGGAGGTTGGTCATTGTAAGATACTAACCTCCAAAACCTGTTTGGTCCATAGGGTCCATTTATACAACATTGGGGTTACAATTACCAGTTCAGGGAGGGTGTCAGTCAGTGTCTACTTTAGTACCAGATTTTGGAGGTTGGTCCTTGTCAGATACTAACTTCCAAAACCTGTTTGTTGCATAGGGTCCATAAATCAACCATTGGGGTCCAATTACCATTCCAGGGAGGATGTCAGTAAGTGTCTACTTTAGTACCAGGTTTTGGAGTTTGGTCCTTGTCAGATACTAACCTCCAAAACCTGTTTGGTCCATAGGGTCCATGAATCAAACATTGGGGTCCAATTACCAGTCCATGGGGGGTGTCAGTAAGTGTCAACTTTAGTACCCGGTTTTGGAGGTTGGTCATTGTCAGATACTAACCTCCAAAACCTGTTTGGTGTATATGGTCCATAAATCAACCATTGGGGTTAAATTATAAGTCCAGGGAGGGTGTCAGTCAGTGTCTACTGTAGTACCAGGTTTTGAAGGTTGTTCCTTGTCAGATACTAACCTCCAAAACCTGTTTGGTCCATATGGTCTATAAATCGACCTTTGGGGTCCAATTACCAGTCCTAGGAGGGTGGCAGTCAGTGTCTACTATAGCACCAGGTTTTGGAGGTTGGTCCTTGTCAGATACTAACCTCCAAAACCTGTTTGTTCTATAGGGTCCATAAATCAACCATTGGGGTCCAATTACCATTCCAGGGAGGATGTCAGTAAGTGTCTACTTTAGTACCAGGTTTTGGAGGTTGGTCCTTGTCAGATACTAACCTCCAAAACCTGTTTGGTCCATAGGGTCCATGAATCAAACATTGGGGTCCAATTACCAGTCCATGGAGGGTGTCAGTAAGTGTCAACTTTAGTACCCAGTTTTGGAGGTTGGTCATTGTCAGATACTAACCTCCAAAACCTGTTTGGTCCATAGAGGCCATTTATCAAACATTGGGGTCCAATTACCAGTTCAGGGCGGGTGTCAGTAAGTGTCTACCATAGCATCAGGTTTTGGTGGTTGGTTCTTGTCAGATACTTACCTTCAAAACCTGTTTGTTCCATAGGGTCCATAAATCGACCATTGGAGCCCAATTACCAGTCCAGGGAAGGTGTCAGTCAGTGTCTTCAATAGTATAACAGGTTTTGACAGTTGTTCTAACTTTTTAAACCTGTTTGTTCATTGGGTTTACTTGCAATTAATATTTATCCAATAATTTGATGCCCAGGTTTGCATGTCAATGTGTTCAATATTGTTGTTAAAGATTTTGAATTTTAATATACCTGTGCAGTCTTGGCCTTGTCTTTCTTTGATCTGTTTCTGTCAGGACCATGATGACACTCATACCTCTCTGTACTAGCAACAACATATGGATGGTCAGGAAAATTCTTGTCAATCCACTGTATTTTGTGTTGTTTATTGTTAATATCTGAAAGTATTTGAGGGAAATTAATAAGGTGTTGTAGATTATAATGAACTTAAAATATAAGCTAATAATGTGAACATTTATTCCTCTAAAGATATGGTAATTCTAAATAAAACTAACAAGCATCAAAATAAATCAGATGAATTGGTAACAAAGAAAAAACCCTTCAAAGTTTATGTGTGCCTGTCCTAAGCTAGGAATCTTTGTCAAAGCTTTTGGTTGTGTCTATCCTCTTTATGTTATTTGTTCTATCTCCAGAAATTGGTCTTTCGCAGATAATTTTGGGGTTGATGTTGAATCATATGTATTTCATTTTTTATCTTGGGTCAATGCAAGATTGCGAAGAGCGACCATGTTGAAGACTGATGGCTGTCTTCCATTGCTATTTTTTAAATTGCCGTTAGTTATAACTACCAGTGTTTCCAAAATTGGTTGATGTTTTCACTGCAACAAAGCATGCCTTTGTTTCAACTTCAAAACTCCATTTAAGTTGTTCAAGTTGGTCTTTACAGTTGACAAATCCTTGAAAGCTACCACCAGCTGGTAAATTGAACAAATCACACCAAGCTGAAAAAAGTATCCAAACAAGGAAGGATCTATTATTCTTTTCATTAAAACTGCATGGATATTTTAACATTTTAATGTACGGACTGGCTCCTATAATTTTATGTTTTTTATTGTTACTCATGATGTTAGGGACTTAAAAGGAGCTGTTTTAGTCATCCAAGTAACAATTTTATTGCTACTCATTCCCTAAAAATTCTAGCCATGACCTTGAATGTAACAGATTTTATCAACCTTATATAAATGATTCTAAAATTATGAAAATAAAACATTTTGGCCGTATATTCCAGGGTAAGAACATTGAACATTCTGATGGATATATAAAATGTTTGTATAAATAGCCACACAGCCATACAATGTTTTTGAAGAGTTTTAATGAGTGTTCTCTTGGTTGAGCCAATAGACAACCCGATAGACAATTTAGACTATATTAAGTTTAATACATATTTATTTATCCTGGATTGGGAAGAAGGCTTAATGCTTATGTGAATCCCTCTCCAGCTAGCAATTTGTGAGTGTGGCCTTTGCAGCGGCCCACATTGAGCCTAGCATCGTTCCCTTAGACCATCCTCGCAAATGGTGTCAAGAGAGGGTCAGAAAATTGGCTCATGAAATTTTCACTCCTGACAAGGTTCACCACAAACCTTGGTGTAAGAAGCCCGACGCATTAACAACTATACCACCGGCTCTCTTTTATTCTTATTGACAATATTTATTACTTATAACACACTTACAATAAATTGTTATAACACAAAGAATACACCCAAAGTTAAATGTACAGCAATAATGTTAATAAGATCCTAATAATAACAACTTTAAACATAGTAACCGAGTAAATTGAAACTGATTGTGTGACGGTAACATTATATTAATACAAGTAATAATTGTATTTTGATTTTAAAAAAAACGTACCTGTACTCAGATTATTATTGTCAACACTCATCTTTAAATCATGTATGATAAAAGACTCATCAAAAGTATTTCGATCAAATTACAGTTCTACACATTATCCATCATTCATTCTCAGATTTTACTGGCACATGTTACTTTCTTTTTTAACCGGAAATAAACAAGGAGTTTTCCCGATTTATTTTTAGAGTTGAATGCGTGCGCAATAATCTGGCTACTGAAGTTAGTTTCTAGACGTTGCCGTTTCGCCATGCTTGACAAAATTAAACTGGAATTAAGATCAATTACTGCAATGGGAACCAGTTCGGTATTGAGTAAAATCGAAAACAAATTCGGACAAGGGTAATGTTTTTACGGAATAGACAATTACGCATTGAAATTTCCCGGATAGATATCGTTACCGCTCCGAACTTTATCTCAAAGATTTATTTTAGATTTCGACAGTCAACATTTTACTTTCGCTTTCACTTCGCCAACGTGGCGAACGAGAATGAATAACACTTCGCCACATTAAAGTTTAATTCTCATTGGCGACTGTGGCGACCTATTAGCGCTAACACAGCCATGTGGGATATCAGTGTCCCTGAGACACATTTTCTTGTTGCAGAATTGAAGCAGTTATTGTTTTCATGTGACCTTTGATTGTCATGACAGGATAACTGTCATTAAAAATCAGTTTCTATTAATTTTTGAATAGTTTTGTTGATGAAAGTTTCTTTTGGTAAAGTATTATTAAACAACAAAAAAATTTTTTTAAAGAAATGAGTGACAGTTTTAATAAATTGTTTTGTTCGATATTGACACTTGTGTAAGAGTAAATTAACATGCATCATGTATGTCAAGAATTGTGTTCAGCAAGCCACAATACATTTGTAACAAATATAAAAAACTTAAATGAATGTTATACAAGGAGAAACTATTTCCACCACTTGTACAGGCAGTTAATTTGACATTTTTATTTCTTAAGATAATGATAAAAGATAAAGTTAAGTATTGTTTAAATACAAAAGGGTTCTCATTATCACAAAACTTCTGACCTTTAATCCACTGAGTCAGAATTTGATAAAAATCGGTATAACAATAAAAATATACATGGCATCTTTATGAATGTGTTTTGTATAAAATCTTGGGTAGATAATTTTGTATTGTATATTTAATAATGACAGGTGATTATGAGTGTCACATCGTCTGTCTGTTTAAACGTCAAAGGGACAACACTGAAGCTGAACTGAAAAAGTTTTGAAATGGGTTGTCAGATATTAATACATGTGATAGCAAGCATAAATTTTCATTTTCAGATATGTAATTTTTTTTTTTTTTTTAATGTTTAAATGTGTCAAAAGTGAGACCAGCACTATTAAATGTTAAAGTCTTTTTACTGCAGTAGAATGTTTATAATTCATTCATCTTTCAGTGTTCCATTTGAGAAAGGTAGAACCATATATTATTTTTTTTATCAGAATTGTTAAGTCAAGTGTTTTGTCACAAAGAAAAATAAACATTTATTGAAGGTGTACTAGTTCTATCATTATAAATGGTTGATTAATAGGATAGACTATCTTAATTGGTGGGAGATAAGTGGAATAATATTGTGTACTGGGAGGAGAACTTGTCTGATGGTACATTTGTAACACGAATTGTATACATTGCATATCTTATTACTATAACCATGTATTTAGCAATAACAGGAAAAGCAGGTAAGTGATTTCTACATTGTACTGTGGTGCTAAGTGGTTGTGTCACAGTTCAGCCCTCTGGGGCTCTGTTTGGGTTCCCATGTTATGCAGTATGAAATTCGTTTGTGATAAATGTCTGTGGCCGGTTATTTTTACATTTTTAAATAAGATTTTACCAGATATGCTTTTCATTTTAAATTAAATTTATGTAATTTAAAAATTATGAATTTTTTCAGCACTGTGTACTAATCCTGCCCAAAATTACATGATTTTTAATTCTAAGATCACTTTCAAACAGACAATATTATTTTCTACCACACATATCAGTGTTCATAAAAAAATATTATAATTATGCATTTTAGTAGAACTACAATCTTTATGCATGGTGTCCACACAATCTTTGTTGTAGATTGTGATAATTAGAAAAAAGTGCTTGTTTCAAAATGAAAGTGTGATTCAGACCAAAAAGTACAGGTAAATGACATCACCCATTTTAAACTGTGAATTATGAGGAATTAAATGCTTCAGGTAACATATTGTTACAGATACACAATATCAGGTGACACGGAAATTGACACTGCACCTTGGCAAGAAACAATTATTTTTAAACTATGATGTCATCCAGAAGAAAAACAAAACAAAAAAATGCTATATTTTAACATTTCTTGTGTATATATATTCAGTATTTTTGTTATCTATTAATACTATTACATGTATATTCAAAGATTGTGAAAATGAAGTAAGTGAATAAGAGAAAAGAAGCATGCCCCTCCCCCCCCCCCCCAAAAAAAAAGACAGGTTAAATGTAAACACAAAATTTATTTTAAGTTTGCAAGGACAGAGGTGATTGGTTTTGCAATAAAATTTACATGTTCATGATTGTTTACCTTGTGAAATAAACAAAACATTAATATGACAATACTGACAGGAGGCTTACTGATTTGTGATAATATTGTGTTAGTCTGTGTGATACAGCCTGGGGCACCTGTATGTCATATAAAACATGGAGGACAAGAAACAAATACTCCTTTATGGTGGTTTTTAATTGTGTCAATTATGTAGATTTCATTGCTGACCGAGGTTAGTATTGATACAATGAATTCTATTATTTATCATTCATTGTTTTTAGTATCATTGCTAAAGAGTTCTTGATCTTCATTTCATTGTCATGATTTGATTCTATTAACACCACTGTGTTTGGTTGGTTTTAATTTCCATTTATTTTAAACAGGGAGGAAATGAACCAGGAATATCAATCACCCTTAGCGTAAAGAAACAAAAATACAATGATGATGTTCAAGTACAGTGGTTTCTTCTTAATTGCATAACCAATTTGTCAGTTAACATTATGCAATCAACAGAAATATGCAATAAAAATAAATGCCCATTTCCAACATACATTTATGAATTTTCCCTTAAATTGTCTAATGTTGATAAATTGAAACCAATCAGGTGACTATTTTTCTGCTACCTCGATTCATGTATAAACAAAACAAAAAAAATATTGTTAAACATGTTTTGATAATTCTTTTGCAAGACACTTTTATGACCTCATGAGGTAAATGTCATTTTTATCTAGTTTGAAGTCCATTTCTGTAAAATTGTATGCATTTAACAGTATCTTTGATTCCTCAGTATTTTCTATGCAATAAACAGAAATTGTGTATGTGGAGAGTATATAAGAAATGGTTTGGTGTTTATAACAGTCTTATGTAATAAATAGAAATATGCCATCGACATTAACTTTGGGGGCCTGGGTGGCCGAGTGGTTAAGGTAGTTCGTCTACTATAAATTACATGGTCTGTCAACACTGAAGATGTGGGTTCGAGTCTCACTATGGGCAGAGTGTACTCAACTCCAATCTTAATTGACAAGGATTGCCAGTTTTCCTACCACAGGTTGGGGATTTTCTCCAGGTACTCTGGCTTCCTCCCCAAATAAACACTGGACGCCATGATATATCTGAAAAATTGCTGAAAGTGGCCGTAAACACCACACAACCAACCTGCCATTAACAGATATGCAATTAAGTGGAATCCACTGTGCTGTTATGTTTTATTAAAAAAACTACTTTTATTGCCTGTTTTGCTAGTTTTGAGTTTGAAAAATGCTACTGCTATCGCCTGGTAAAAACTAATCAAATACAAAGGCCCAGCCCATGTGTAAATGACTACAACAGCATACCCTTAATGAATTATTTCTTAAATAAATACAAAGTGGGACATCATATAGCCAAGACACGTTTCTTTTTTCTTGGAGAAATTACATTTAGTCTTTTTATTTCCATTTCAGTTCAGTCTAAAGTCAAGGAGGCATATGTAATAGCAGTTGAGGATGAGGCACAGAAACGACTGGAAAAATTGTCCTTACTCCATAAAATACAGCCAGTTGATATGACAAAATTGGCTTCTGACAGTCCCAGTTCATCATTCAGTTCTGAAACTTGTGTTGAAATTAATCCAGTCTATCAAACAACTGTATCTGTTGAAGCACATAAACAAAATATTCCAAATGGTTTTATTGAAATGACAGAATTAAGTGGGATGGAGATGGAAGCAACAAAAAAACCTAAAAGTGAGAAAAAGAAGAAGAATGCTAGTAACCCTAGCTCTGATCTTGATTCACCTTTAATTGAATCAGTGGGTAGTCTTCAACAAGGCTTAGACAGTATACACAATACAAGTGAGAGTTTTTCCGATTCATTTCAAGATTCTTCTTTTGATAAGGATGATGGTACAATGCACCGAGAGATGGCTATTGATTGTCCAGACAATTTTATGGCATCTGTGAAAATTCCGCCCAAATATCCACCTTATCAAGGCTCCACCGACTCTTTGCCAAGACCACAAGCACCCCCAACTACTCCTGCAAAAAGTTTGAATCATAAGGAGGTAAAAAATGTTACAGATTCGACTTTAAAATCAGCTTCTGCTGTTATGTCAAATGGACGACACAACCATCCTCTTAATGAGGAACAGTTAGAAAGATTACATAAACATCAAGAGGAATTGCGCAAACGTAGAGAGGAGGAAAGTAGGTTAGCTCGAGAGGAAGAGTTTCTACGCACATCCCTGAGAGGATCAAAGAAATTAATAGCATTGGAAAAGAAAAAGCAGTTAGAACCACACGGAGTTATAAATACTGCATATGATAATAGTGTGGATGATTTTGACAATTTAGATGATGGTTTTAGTAGTGTTCATGGACCGTTAGAAAAAGAACGATACATGAAAAAAAATATTGGTAGGTTTTATTAATGCTGTTTTTAAAAAAAAAAAATTTTCAATTTTCAGGAACTTTTATTAAAAGTTTGGAATGTGTCAATAAGAAAAGAAAAGAGAAAGTCCAAAGGGCAGTTAAAAAAAAGTCTTTAGATACTAGTAATATTTATATAAGAAAAAAATGCATTCTTATGAAGTTTTATACGTCAAGGGAACTTCAAAAGAATCCATTTAATTTTTATAACTTAAATTTTAATTAAGAAAACAAACTTGGTGTCATGGCTTATCGTTTCATTGAAAAATGCGGAGAATGATTCTATGTCATCTGTAATGGTTTGAACCAATAGAAATCTTGGATATTAAAGACATAGGTTGGGTAAATAAATATTTATGGTCCAGTACAAAAGGCTCAATTGTCTGTCCTTACTATACTCTTTATACTATTTCTGTGGCAATCAAATATATTGCCCTATCATAAATTGATAATGATTGATTGGATGTTTGCTTAGGTTCCCCAAGCAGTATGTCAACTATATTCAGGACGATTCTAACTTGATACAGCCGAAATACTGCTCACTAAACATTAGGGAACCAATTCTATTATCCTATTAATTTACACTGTAGTTCTCAGTATTTATTACATACACAATGTATAATTAGCACCCTGTAGTTTAACGCATTCAACAGGACATGAAGGATAAAGTTTGTTAATTTCTTGCTTAAGATATTTACATGTACTTTAGAGTTGATTTAACTTGCTTTACCAATATTAATTATCACTGCAATGTGGCAAAATTAACAGAAAGTTACACTACAACTTACTGTAGTGCATGGTTTGTACATGTACACAGTGTGACACAGACAGAATTGGTTGTCATTGTCAAGAAGGTTGAAAATGTACATGTAATATGTTAATTACCTCTGGTCAAACAATTAATTCCAAGACAAATAAGAGGATTATAAACAGATATATCATGTCTGGGAGGGGTATTTTTCACAAATACCCTTCCCAGACATGATTTATCTGCTTAATTACACCGAATATCATGATTTCAAAGAGCGGTGATAAAGTCAAAACTTCTGAATGAATATTTCCAGGATAATAATATGCGAGGGTTATTTTTAAGCAAATACCATGGCACAGAGGGTAATTTTTTGCCGAATACCCCGGTGATGACGAAATCGATGCAAAATCATGAAATGTGCGAAAAATACACTGTCTATTGACCAATCAAAAGCCAGCATTTTTAGCTCACCCGGACCCAAGGTCCATGTGAGCTTTTGCTATCACTTGGCGTCCGTCGTCCGTCCTCTGTTGTAAACTTTTTCAAAAATCTTCTCCTCTGAAACCACTGGGCCAATTTTTTTCAAACTTGGCCACAATCATCCTTAGGGTTCCTAGTTTCAAGTTTGTACCCAGGGTGTTGATCAACAGACAAATATGGCCACTGTTACTAAAAATAGAACATGGGGGTCAACACAGGTTTTTGATCATTATCTAAAAAACTATAATAGCTATAGAGAAAACCGTTACTTCAAATTGATCAGCACATTAAGGTCTACAATAGTTGCGATTAGTGCAAAGTTGTGTATTGGCGTCTTGTAGGAGTTATTGCCCTTTTTTGGCGATTTTTGACAAAATTTTTGGTATTTACAATATACATGTAACCTGAAAACTATACGAGACAAAAATGATCAGCAATAAAAGCCCTACAATTCACTTGATTGGTCTGAAATTGTCAGATGACTCCTTATATGAGTTATTGCCCTTAAATGGTAATTTTTTATGAAATTTTCCATTTTTGTCCTGTAACTTAAAAACCATAACAGCTAGAGTGAAATAATAAATTGCAAAAATGATCAGTAAAAAAAGCCCTACAATTCATTTAATAGGTCTGAAATTGTCAGATGACTCCTTATAGGGGTTATTGCCCTTAAATGACAATTTTGTTATGAAATTTTCCATTTTTGTCCAGTAACTTGAAAACTATAGTAGCTAGATTAAAACTGTAAATTGCACAAATGATCAGCAATAGAAGCCCTACAAATGATTGCTTAGTGCAAAATTGCAAGATGACTCTTTATAGGAGTTATTGCCCTTTCATTATGAATTTGGACAAATGAACAGTTTTTTAATTATAAATTAGTCTATAACGCACCTATTAGTAGAGAAAAACTGTAAATTTCTAAAGTACCCTAAAGGACAATGCCTAAAAACCATTTAATTTTTAGAAATTGTCGATGGCACCATATAGGAGTTATTGTATTTAACAATTTTTTTTGAAGAAATGTTTAGTTTTTGCACAGTAACTTAAAAGCTATAACAACTAGACTGAAACTGTTAATTTCAAAAATTTTAATATAGTTTAAGTCATTTGGATTCCAGGTGAGCGATTACAGGCTCCTGGGAGCCTCTAGTTATAAGAGGTGTAATTATAAACAGATATATCATGTCTGGGAGGGGTATTTGTGAAAAATACCAGTCGAGAGATAAAATATTTCCAGAGCCGTAAGGCGAGGGAAATTTGATTCTCGAGACTCGTAGTTTTCACAAAAACCCCTCCCAGACATGATTTATCTGTTTAATTACACCGAATATCATGATTTCAAAGAGCGGTGATACTTGACCACTTGTGTGCTGTTTATTGACTCTTTACTATCGGAATGTTTCCGATTTTCAAAGTCGATTACTGATGTTACGTTTACTTTGAGGTAAAAGTCAAAACTTCCGAATGAATATTTCCAGGATAATAATATGCGAGGGTTATTTTTAGCAAATACCATGGCACAGAGGGTAATTTTTTGCCGAATACCCCGGTGATGACAAAATCGATGCAAAATCAGGAAATTTGCGAAAAATACACTGTCTATTTACCAATCAAAAGCCAGCATTTTTATATGAGGTGTAATTATGTGATAATTACCCTGTACATGTATGTGTACCTTTGAGTACAGAATTTACTTCAAGTTTTACTGTAAACAAATACATGTAACAATGAGTTGAGGCTTTTCCACAGAAAGACAGAAAATGATATTCAACATTGTAAGTTCTTTACAACCATAAGCTGCATCCTACATGAATATACACATGTACATGTGATTAATCACAATGATGTCTAATGTATTATTAAAATTGTATCAGGTTCTGAGAGTACATGTCAGTTTTGTATAATATGTATATGTAGTCGTAGATTATTGTCGGACACCATTATGAATATACATTATATAGATACCAGGAACTTAATCTGTAATGATTTAAAATGTGTTTATGTCAATATTTGCACTACAAATCCTAAATTGTTTTGTCATATTAATTTTAGAGCTGCTACTATTTCAACATAGATTTATATCTGTTATGAATCATGAAGGTTTAAATGCTTACTCAATGCAAATATACATTTACATTATCATTTTCACATATTAATGACAAATTGTCACCAGTGTTTGAGTTTTCTATTGTACACATTTTTTGTTGTTGTATAAGAAACTGTTACAAATGTAATACTGATCTATGACAGAAATGAAATTATTGACAAATTTTCAAGTATGCTGTCATAAGCTAAAGTTGTGAACAATATGTACATTAATCATAATTACTAGCAATGACAAGTTGCAGGTTTGTGAAATTAATCCAAAGTACAGCCAATGCCATTTTTATTTGTTTTTCTCTTTGCTCATCCAAGTAGATAAAACATATTCATTACTCCACCAGAACCACATTGACAAACATTTAATTTCCATTATATAATATAAGTATTGATGTAAACATGTAAGATTTTTGGTTAATTTGTTTTATGTCACATTCAGCAATTTTATCACTACATGTATACATGCTGTCAAATTCTTATTTGGGCAAGAAGCCAAAGTTTGTGGTGAGAAGTCTAGTATTTTAAAAGAAGCCAGAGTTTGTGGTGAAAAGTCCCAGTATTTGGCAAGAAGCCAGCTTTTGTGGTGAGAAGCCCCAGGATTTAGCAAGAAGCCAGAGTTAGTGATGAGAAGCCCCAGGATTTGGCAAGAAGCCAGAGTTTGTGGTGAGAAGCCCCAGTATTTGGCAAGAAGCCAGATTTTGTAGTGAGAAGCCCCAGTATTTGGCAAGAAGCCAGATTTTGTAGTGAGAAGCCCCAGTATTTGGCAAGAAGCCAGATTTTGTAGTGAGAAGCCCCAAGATTTGGCAAGGAGCCAGATTTTGTGGTGAGAAGTCCCAGTATTTGGCAAGAAGCCCGAGTTCATGGTGAGAAGCCCCAGGATTTGACAAGAAAACTGAAAATACATAAGTTAAGGTTGGAGTGACCTTATTCTTACCTCACACTCACAACCCCAGAGTTTCAAAATGAGTGTAACATTTGAATAACATCTCAACTATACCTTACTTTGTTGAAATTTATTGTGTTTAGATGTAATAACTAAGGTATATCTAAAATCTTTTACAGGGTTAGATGACCTTTTTTCATCACTACAGCACATTAAGAACCAGCTCAACTCTTCAGAAGACAAAAGTCAAATATCAATTCTCCAACATTTATTTAACAATGGTCAGTTCAGAAAAGCAGTTGAAATTCACAATAAAATAATTCAAGTTACCTCTCGGTCTGTTGTTTACTCTCCTGAGGCCAGCAATTCATTACAGTTATCCAATGAAGTAATGACTGTGTTACAACATACACCTTCACCATATGCCAGTGACTTGGTTGATCTTCTCTCGACTCCTGGATTTAAAGTAAGTACATGTGTGATAGGTATATTACATCAGCAAAACTAACGTAAAGTAATTTATTTGTTTAAGAGTTTATAATACTTGGTTTTGGGTTAATTAATTTTATTGTGTAATCTGTGTTTTATACCAGTACATGTTATATTTAAGATGTCTAATGTGGCACATCTGTATATGGGTATATTGACAAAACCCAAAAATAATACTGAAACAAGAAACTGCAATTGATGCCATACATGTATGTGCTTTATTGTTATTTGACTTTCATGCATGCACTCATTGATCACAAATACAGCTATATTATATAAAAGGATATACTTAACAACAGTTAAACCATACCAGTATGTAACGCTTGCTTTTTTACAGAATTTGTTACGAGCTCATGATGGAGTTGCTGATCACCAATCTAAACCTTCAAATCTGGGTGATGAAGATTTTAACGAGGATCCTATATCAAATTATGGAGAAGATACAGTTAAAATAATTAACCTTGAAAAAACAAATGATCCACTAGTAAGTTTTAACATCAACAGCATTTGCTTTATAATGCAGAATAATACTTTGCTGTAGTAAATTTAACTCTCATTACAACACAGGACACATGGAAGTAAATGTATTTTTTCACATTATTCAATATTATTTTTCACTATTATTGTAACCCTTGGCTGATTCCTATAATGTCCTCATCCATCTGACATAGGTGTATTTAAACTGAATTGAATTTTCAACAGCATTGACTAACTAACTGATTGGAAGTTATGTTGCCTAAGTCAGATAAAGTTTGGAGGTGAAAAATTGCCCCTTTGTCTTTATCAACACAGTATAAAAAAACTGCTGAATAGCTGCTGTCAGCATCCTCTGATTGGTCAAAATATATGGATCATATTTAAACAACAAAAGAGTTAATTAAAAACTTGTATGAATGTACCCATAGGTAATTGAGTTCGAAAAAATGTATTTGTAGGTTACTTCATATTTCTGATAGGCATAAGCAAAAATAACTTCATTGTTGTTATTAGGTTTTAATAACATAGATTTACTGGTAGGTGAAATCCCATTTTTAATGTAGCAACCAAATTTCAATTGGGTAAATAGGTTAAAAGATCTGATCAAATGAAACTTTTCCAGTGAATGCATTGATCAGGTTATTTACATTTTTGGAAGATGTTCTGTCCCATTGTTTAAATACAATAGCTATTGTTTTCTCTGCAAATTATTATCTGGGAACTTTAAATCTGACATGGAATAATCAATCAGTCATTGATACATTTTTGCTATAAAAAAAATTAAACTTAAACTGAAGAAAACACATGTCTATTATATATGCATAATAAGACTCAGGTGATTGTAATTGATTAATATTACAATTTGATGTCAGAGACTTTTATAGATTACATTTATTTTTAAATTATTAGTATTCTTGATACATGCAAATTTTGTTTGTGTAAAAATTCCTACTTGGGCTTTGATAATAAAACTAATCACTTGCTGCCACCTGTCCCATTATGCAGTACAGCCATGTATTTCATCAGTTTCAATTTTTTTGGTAGGAGCATTAATCAAATGACTATTTGATTGTTCTATTTCAGATTGAAAGTTCCCATTGAATAACCTGCAGAAAGAACAATAGCTATTATATTTAAACTATGTATCCCATCTTTTAAAAATTTAAATATGTTGATGAACACAAACTCATACACAGGAAAAGATTCATTTATAATCTGGCCACCGTTTCACAAAATTTCTTATGACTTACAACTAGTTGTTAATATAGAACAAACCATATATACCACTCAAGTCATAGGACTTCTTGTGAAACAGGGGCCTAGATTTCAGAACTGCTTGCCTGGTTGAGAAACTTTTTGTTACCTTTTTTCCTAAATAAAAAAAATTACCTTTTAAAAACTTGATGTAAGCTTAGACCAATATTCCAGTAGTGCATATATACACCTTATCAAAGTGTATTCTGGATATTAGAAAGTCTAATTATCGATAGAAGGCTTTCATTATGACAATGAAGGAGGAAGTAAGTATATATATTGAAGACTGTAAATCTCCCGTTATTGGCTGACATGGTACATGGTATACTGGCATAGCTAACCTAAAATGTAATGTATGCATAATTTTATGATCTACTTAAATAGGGGGTCAGAGACTGCTCAATGCTCCCATAAGCTATGATATAAATAGTGCCAAATCCTGGTTTCTGGTTTTTCCCGCTTAAACTCTTATCAGATAAAACTGGTTGCAAACCTAGAAGTGTACACAGCTACATTTTTGCATATGGGTTTCTATGTCCTGTTTAAGTTTTGCAATTACATTTGCATTTGTGATAAACTTGTTGTAGTAAAAAAACTTTGACATTATTATAGGGTGCTACTGTTAGGAATGAAGGTGATGCTGTTGTGATTGGTCGAATAGTTAAAGGTGGCACAGCAGAAAAGAGTGGTTTGCTACATGAAGGTGATGAAATTTTAGAAGTAAATGGTATCGATATGAAAGGAAAGAACATAAATGATGTCTCGGAAATGCTGGTGAGTTCAGATTTCCTTGTATTATTATACAGTATAGTTTTCATTTAATGAGATATTCCTATGGAAGTCCATCTAGTTTATTCCTCTATAATATGTCTATAATTTGAAACCATGTAGCAACAGGATTCTTGCTTGTAAATGATTGTTGCTCCTATGTTAATTGATAAATAATTGCTGACTTAATATCAATTGTAAATCTTGTGATCTACCTACATAAATCAAAATTGTATGTATCTTCAGAAGCAAGGTATATTTTTGCATTTCCACAGTTACACTTAACGATAAAAACTACTTTTCTGTTAATTCGTTTTTTAAGTCCTATATTACTTGCACTGATAGTCTGTTTTGATAAATGCTAAATTCTTCACTTTTTGATACTATGCAAAGTAACTTTAAAATAATAAAAGTTTCATAATTCAGGTTTTATACCAGCATTGTTCAATTAAAATCAACTGCACAGTTCCTTGTTACAAATTAAATTTTGAACGGAGACCGCTACCAAATTTTTTCTATTCTTAACTTTTGCATATTTAAGATGGAAGCATACTCACATTTATTGCAGTTATTGTTTTGATTTCTTTTGAGAAACAGAATTTATTCTCATGTTGCACTCATTTCTGTAGTATCCCTTAGTGCAATAAGAAGTATTGAAACAAATTTGGTAAACAGGAGATGCTACTACAGGTTATTAAAATATCTATTTGATTTGAGTGATGTTACACAACATCAAAAAGTGCTATTTTATCAGATTTCTCAGAGATTAAATCTAAGTCAGAAAACCTGTTACAATACATTCTAGATGATGGATTGTGCAGGATTTGAAATAGTGGATTTAAATGCAGATTTTTTTTATATTTCAATTGTGACTTGACAATTTAAACATCCATGATGCCTCCTCTGTTCAGTTTACATAAATTATGGCTTTAGATTACTGTGTTCACAAATCTTCTAATTTATCCAGTTGGAGTTTAGAGTTGCTTTAACCAAATAAATTTTTCTTGTTTTGTTCTGTTGTTTCAGGCGAACATGACGGGAACAATTACCTTTATGATCATTCCAAGTGCAGACTTCAAACCTAAGCTCAGTACAGATGAAGTGGTAATTCAACAGTGTTTATTTAACCAAAAAAAAACACAATTTTTTTTGGTTACAATGTTAATTAATGTCTCATATCGTACCCAATTGTCATGTGTTGAGTTATCATAATAGTTTAGGGGCCTATCTGGCCGAGTGGTTAGGGTATTACATCTCTTGATTTTTTTTTTAACAAAAACTAATCAAAACTGTAAAAACGATTTGTTAATAATTTTTAACTTCTAATTCTCTAATTTTCAAACTTTGAAATCTTGTATTTTTAAAATACAAAAGAACCCCTTAAAAATAATATACATAATTTTCTCATGGAACACATTTTCCTGGCATTTTGTATAAATGATCCCTAATAATTGCTAAAGAAACACTCCAATAGGTAAGAAAAAATTAGTTGGATAAATGGGAGGACATTGTTTCATTTTTCTTATTGTATGTTTTTTGATCTTCTGATAACACTGAATGCTAAAGATAATTATATATTTTTAGGTAAATGTAAAAGCATTGTTCAACTATGATCCAGAAGAAGATATTTACATTCCATGTCGTGAGTTAGGCATATCTTTCATGAAAGGAGACATTCTTCGTGTAATGAATCGAGAAGATCTAAACTGGTGGCAGGCATACAGAGAAGGGGAGGAAGATGATCATGATTTAGCTGGATTGGTACCCAGCAGTAGCTTCTTAGAACAGTATGTTAAACCAGTTTTAGTTTTCTTGTTACCTGTGTATATAACGTAGAAATGTGTGTTGAACCATTGTGTTTTAACACTGTTCCTTGGCAGGTACAAGGTGTAATTATTACTGGTAAGGTTTTCCATAATAGTTCCTGAAATGTCCATTTAACATATATATATATATATCAGGAACTATATATATACTATTGCACAAAATACATGTTTTCGTAGCCATTAATACTAGTATGTTTGTTCATTGCCTTCAAAATGAGACCAACCTTAAAAATATGTCAGTTTGCTGTTTTCTGACTGTACCTTTAGAGCTATGGGATGTTAGGTAGGAAAACTATTTTATTTTAGAACTTTTCTAGAAGTTGAACAAGCAAAAAGATAAACTTAAAATATCACCAACAAATATAAATGCTGAGAATGTCAGATAAGAAGAAAAACAGAAAGATTCAGATTGGTTAGGTGACTTGAACACTGATGTTCAGTTCAGTACTCAGCAATGAAGGTATGGCGGGAGATTGTAGGAGAGGCCTTCCTCGCATATATCAGAATATTTTTCAAAAATGAAACTATTTTTGGGCATTTCTGAACTATGTTTTATGATTATAATATTTCACAAATGACAGGTTGTCGACCCCAATCTAGGATATTAAATCAGAATTTTTAATTTTCTGTTCTCTGTAACTTTTTTTTGTTGTAAAAGTGGGGTGCAATTGCATCCATGCAGCCCCTTTCCAAGGCCATGTTTAAATGTCATGAAGAGGGGGCTATGTCCCCAGAACCCTGCTGTTCTGCCTGGGCAATCAGATATGTTGGCAAGTATGCTTGACAAACAGGTTGTGTCTACACAACATAGATGAGGAATAAGAAGACATGCATAAATCTATATATTTTTGTATTGCTTTATAATTGAATCAATAAATAATATTAACATTTAACAAAATACATGTACGCAGCAGAAGCACTAGTGAAATAAGCATTCATTAATATCCATATACAATACATTTTAACAGAGCACTAGTGATTTATGAACACAACTTTACTATGTAGCACCAAGACAATGTTAAGACACAGTAATTTCTTTAGTAATAATGTTCAGACACTTTCTTGCATGGAACAGTAGATTCTCTCGGTGATAGCAGCTACAAGACTTTGTTTCTGTTGGTTTGTCAGTGGGTCCTGCTCTATATCTGGAAAACTTGTGACATAGTCTACAACAGACTGCATGGCTACATCTTCACTGAGGTATACAGTCTTGACATCTTGAGAGGCATCAGAAGTAGCTGTGTGTACAGCTGTTTTGTGACCAGTGAGTTTATTCTGCAAGAAACGGTACCATCCTAATGGTGTCTTGAAAGCACGACAAGTCCAGTTGTCTGGTTGCATGAGTTGCCTGTAGGTATGGTGCCAGTTAACATTGTAGCTGGTTTTCTGCATCTTGTTAGGTGTTGATGTCCTCAGTAAGGTGTAAGTGGATACACAACTCTGTTTAATAGTTGGTCTGATAGCTTTAACTTTTCCTGGTGTTGTATTAATTTCTGCTTCTGCAGGGCGTTTGGGTGGTACTTTAGTGTTCTTGTGCAGGTCAGGAACTGTCTTAATTGTTCTCATCTTAGATCTGACTTTAGATGGCGTCACAGGGCAAGAATTGTTGATTGATGTAAATGGATCTGACTTGACGGTCTGCCTAGTTGATACAATGGGCTCTGACAAGAGACTTAACATCTTCTCAGCTGATTTTGGTTGA
Source organism: Limnoperna fortunei (assembly GCA_944474755.1). Taxonomy (NCBI): domain Eukaryota; kingdom Metazoa; phylum Mollusca; class Bivalvia; order Mytilida; family Modiolidae; genus Limnoperna; species Limnoperna fortunei. The sequence goes on from OX104113.1 coordinate 40,824,774, forward strand.
GTTTTTATACTACAGGTTGGGTTGTTGGTTATATCTGCTGCATCTGGTTGGTACATCAGTATGACTGAGTAGCCCTTTGGTAGCTCTTTGATGTACATGGTTAGTTTCAAACCCTTAGGTAGGCTGTCTAGGTATGCTTTAAAAGTAGCAGGTAAACTATCAAAATATGCCATTGTAACTCAATAATATCAAATGAAGCAAAATCTGCTATTTATATACTTACTTATTATTGTTGTTACTATGAAACATTATGATTGGCTATAAAATAGTATATAGTTGTTTTAGTGGTAAGACTGGTTTTAAGATTTTAATTTTGAGAAATTTAAAGTAAACAGTTGTGATCAAAGGTTTTTTTCAAATATATTTTTTAAATAACTGTTTTATTTTTACTTTTTTGAGAAAACTGGCTTCGTGTGACAAACAAAACAAATTTTTCTGGTTTTGATCTTGGCTTGTATTGATCTGTCAAACAATTAATTAAGTATTGATTAATGATCTCATTAACCTTTTATTTATTATTAAAAGAAAATTCTGATTTTTAATTATCAATCAGAACAATACCAATATTTCAAGGAAGTCCAGAATGTAATTTAAAACTGAAATAATCGTAATAATTTACAATAAAAAAACTACATAAAAAAACACATAGGAAGTTTTTACTATACCTTTTATTTGATATATTCTTAGTTATCATCCAGTTAGAATGTAAACAATTACTTGAATTTTATGATTGCATTAAAAGCATAATCATAACATTGTATGATAGATATCTGTACAAACTAAGGCAAAATGGTTTATTCACGTTTCTCCAACATTTTCACTTCGACTAAAACAACAACCAATTAAGACAGGGGATTAAGAGGCGTTCAAAGGGAGAGGTTAAGGATTATCCAACAACTAATATATAATACAGATTTTTGATAAAATGATGGGCAATTGAACTTAAGTACTTTTTTTATTGTTAGTTATTTATATAATTTCCTCTTCATTATTATTATGAGTATTTTGAGTTTTTTTTTTTTTAAAATTATAACATTTTATGCATATGAAAACTATAGTATTTGCGGAATAGAATATTTTCAACACATTAACTAAAACACTCATGTCGAAGTTCCATGCGAAAGTTAACGACGGTTTGTCTTCGAATTCCAGGACTGTGATATTCCTGCTTGTACATTGGGTCGGTTATCAATGTTTCTATATTTCTTTTGCTGTGGTCTGATGGCATCTGAATCTGGTTTGCCTCTGTATTTTTCTGTGACTTTTTTCGAATTTCTATCAGCTGAAAAATGTTATGGTGTTCGTGCCGGACAAGTTTCTTCTGTTTCTTTGCACTATCCTTATAATTGGTTGTTGATGCGTGTTCCTTCAGTTGTGGAATGGTTTTATGGGTTTTGTTTGGTTCTATGTATACTCAACGTTCGGTTCCATATTTTGTATCAGCGTTTACGCAGTTGGTGAGGTAACGTGTGTTGTATAAAGTACGTAAAATTCCTCTGCTAATAATAACCGCCATCAAGTTAAATATCTATACTTGAAGTTAGATATACGGAGTTTACTAGTCTATAATACTTCAGTGGTTATACTTTTTAATAATGATTTGAATTTATTACTAATTAAAATTTATTAAACAGGTAAATATCAACATGATAATCCTTCAGATACCCCTTAATCCCCACACTTAATTGGATGTTGTTTTAATTAATTATCAAATGTTGGAGAAACGTGAACACACCGGCAAAATAACATTTTAAGCTATTGAGAGTCTAAAAGAAGAAAGAATTACAATAGATTATTTCCCTTTTGTTGCTATTTTAAATGCTATTTTAAGCTGTCCTGAAATTTTATGGTTATGCAGGAATATAGTTGAAGAAAAAGTTTTGTTTACTGAAATTTCTTTTTGTTCATACATAAATTTCCCTTGATGTTTTTTAATAATTATAGTATACAACCCAGATGTATACCATGTAAGTTAACTCCCTTTACCTAAAAAAATAATTATAATAATAACCCTTTGATATTAGTAAGTTTAAATTAAATAAAGATAAGTATGCCAGAATTTATAATGAAAGCATCATAACACAATACAATTTAGCAACTTACTTGAAATTTATGTCCAGCTTCTTTAGCGTTTTTTGAACTTTATATTAAATTTTTTCTCACAGTATTGCGCTCATTTGGATTTCCTATCATATACATTTATATTTAAGCAAAAATAAATTACATAATTGTTGAATGGAATATCATATCTAATGCATTATATTTAACAAAAATTTTTTTAAATCTTTATTTCCTTACAGGAGAGAAGCTTACAGAAGAACACTGAACAATGATGGCAAAGACAATTCAAAGAAAGGACGCTCATGTTCATGTGGGAAACGTGATCGAAGAAAAAAGAAAAAACAAATGTATAAAGATGGTTTAGAAGGTACATATTAATCAATATAATGTAACAAATACTACAGTTTTGTAAAAAAAATGGTGTTAGTTTTTGTGAGTTTGAATTTAGTAGTTTGTTTTATTCAGGATTTCATACCATTGAAAGAAATTTGTCAATATGATTAAATGTTATTAAGCTTTAAAATGTATTTGTATTTATTTTGAAAAAAAAGTCTAATGAATAATATTTTATCAGGTATAAGATAAATTGAATGATTTAGAATACTTACATTATTATCTTTAAACCCAAGTAAGATTATTGGTGAAGTTAAAATACAATTTATACATTGAGTTGTTTGATTCACAGATTCAGAAGAAGTATTGACTTATGAAGAAGTGTCATTGTATTACCCTCAGCCAAACCGTAAACGTCCAATAGTCCTCATTGGCCCTGCTCATGTAGGCAGACATGAATTACGACAGCGTTTGATGGAATCAGATTTTGATAGATTTGCAGCAGCTATTCCACGTATGTATATGCCTAAGTATATTTATATCACTATGGAACTATATAATAAAGAAGATCATACATGAACTCGTTTTCTGCAATATTAATGTTTATTTAAGAGGATAAAGAGTTTGCATCTTTACTTATTAACATGAGTAGAGCCAGTGGCCACTCTCATTACATCACATAATCATACAGTAAGCTAATCAAAAGTTTCTTGATTGAAATGACAGTTGTTGTTGAATTAAACTTATTACAGATACCAGTCGTCCAAGGAAAGAAACTGAGGTGCCAGACAGGGATTATCATTTTGTTACTGCACAAGAATTTAAATTAGACATTGAAAACAACAAATTCCTAGAACATGGAGAATTTGAGAAAAATTTATATGGTACTAGTCTGAATGCAGTTCGACAAGTGATAAATCAAGGGAAAATTTGTGTTTTGAACTTACATCCAGAGGTGAGCTGTTTTTGTTTGTTTGATGTTCAGATTAAGATATTTACTATATATTATATATATTATTTATCACCTCATTATTATAATCAAGATCAAAGGAAATGGGCAACATTGTAAAGGATTTTATATATGTTAGATCAGTAATTAAATGACTGCTTATATTATGGTACGAGTCTGTTGGTGGTGTAATAAGTAAATGACTAATATATTTTGAACATAATTTGCCAAATAAAATTTCGAATGTTTAAACATTTTCATCAAATTCGACACAGGTAAATCCACAGATCTTAGCTATGGTACAAGTCTATGACCCAAGTAATATTGTAATAGACTTGTCACAGATTAATAGGTTCTTTCATACGTTTTTGGGAAGACATGTTGATCTTCCAAGAGTGAGAGTGATTTACACATAATAAAAATGAGTATTTTGGCAAACACTTCTAAAATATTTAATTTCAATCTGTTTAAATATTTGTAATATGTCATTTAACATTGAATACATAATATGATGCTAGAAAAAATAAAATATTAATTGTTATGTATTGTATTAATTGATAATCTTCCATGCATTATAAAATAGCAATAAATATACACAGGTTTGGGTTCCAAAATCCTAGCTAAAACCCTGATTATAGTGTGGTAAATTGGGTATCTACATGTATTTTGTGTTATGTTCTTCCTACAGTTTTAAACCCAGATCTCTGACACAGAATAATTGCATATGTATTGAAGTTGTGCACCTGCTAATATGTAATTGCTCAAGAATTTTTTTCAGACCTTTGTGGGTTTATTTTTCCATATTAGTTGCCAACTTTTAAAAAAAATTTCCCTCAGGACATGTGCTTTCAGAAGTATGCCATCAGAATGTCCATCTTTTATTGGTTATTAGTTATATTAGGGTTTTTAAAAAAAACCAATGTAAATTTGTGAACATATTATTATAGGATTGAACACCGTTTTCAATGTTTTATTGGTATATCAACAAGCCCAACTCACTCGCAAAGATGTTTGTGAGTGAATTGGTCTTGTTTATATACCGATAAATCCATTGAAAACAGTGTTCAATCCTTATAATTCTTTAAAATTGCATTAAGAAATTAATTTTCCTATTAAGGTATTCTCAATTCCATGTTTCTTGTGTATTTTGGTAGCAGGGATCATCGACCTAACATATGAATATTTTGTTGATTGTTATTAAGAAACCATCTTTTGATTTTAATAAATACAATTTAAATCTATGACTTTATTATCTTTATCGAACACAAGAATAGTTTTAAATTTAACAAATCATTAACGTCAATTTGTCATACAAATATTTTGTAATCGCCATCGATATTGAATGCCGCCATCTTTATTTACATTGGTTACGCTAAAAATAGTTAGTTCCAGGTCATTTATCAAAAAATAAATATTGTTAAAAACCTAAACCGAAAGTAATCTCGACCAATCAAATAAACATATTTCTAAATATGCAAATCAAATAAGAATTATATTTATACAAAAAATTTTTTTTTGTTGATTTACTTTTGCAATTAAAAATATGCATGTTAATACTTGTATTTTATAGGTAAAGTCCTTTAGATGTGATAATCAGAGGGGTCAATTTTTCAGTATTTCTTATCAATGTGAAATGGTTATTTTTAATAAGAATTCTTCTGTTATATTCCTTATTAAATGAATGAGCTTTTTTGTAGTTTGCTGGACAAAATTTTCTTTTAACAGTTTTTCAAAGTCAAGAAGAGCCACATTATGGTTATTATACCCCCCTCCCCCTTTGCAAACTTGTTTTTTTTTGGGGGGGGGGTATATAGGAACCACCCTGTCTGTCCGTCTGTCCACATCCCTTGTAAGCGCTTCTTCTCCTAAACCTCTTCACAGATTTTTATGAAACTTTACAAGGAGGAAGTACATCATATGTAGATGTGCATGAAGAACCTTCGTCGCTGTTGGATATTATTCAGGGGAGATAATTGGACTTCATTGGAAGACCTCGTAAGTGCAACTCCTCCTAAAACCACTTCACAGATTTTGATGAAACTTTACATGAAGGAAGTACATCATATGTAGATGTGCATGAAAAATTTTCCTCACTGTAGGATATTATTCATGGGAGATAATTGGACTTCAGTGGGAGACCTCGTAAGCGCAACCACTCCTAAACCGCATGATGAAATTTAATGAAACTTAGTATAAAGGAAGTACATTATATGTAGATGTGCATGAAGGATTTTTATTGACCTTGGATATCATTAAGGGGAGATAATTGGACTTGAAAGCGAAGCCGGGGTATCGCTTTGTGAGCGTGCTCACAGTCCACACTTGTTTATGTTTGCCTAATTGGTCACTATATCACTTTTTTTTTTCACAGATTTGTATGAGTTTTTTCCATTGGATTCCTAATTTTGTTACCTTTAAGTAGTGTGAATTTTTAGTCTACATATTAGTGGTAAAAAGGGGCAATTATTCGTTTTCATTTAAATAAGAAAAATGTTACTAGTACATACAAATAAATTCTTTGAATTCCCTTGAAAAGTTTTGACTAGTAGCTTGATGCATTTGGGCTGAAACAGCAGCCACTTGAATTACAAACCATACATTAAGATCCAAAATTATTTGAACTTGTATTGCTGTAACATATGCTTTGCTGACATATGCGGTCATATAACATGTTCTGTAGGCAAAACGCCATGTACTTTATGTAAACATTGGAATTGTATAATTTTAGAATCAAATTAAAATAACATTTATGAAATGTGTATGGTTTTGTAACTAAATTCATATTGTTTTAGCTGCTCTATGAGGATTCTATTACAATCATTTATAAGGTAAATAAGTATGGAGGTTTTTTTTTTATCATTATGAGTTTATAAGTTTTTAAAGTACTTTGAACCCTATAGACTTTTTTGCTTCAAACTTATTTTTGAATTGTTCTTTTGTTTTTGGTTTGACTGTATAGGATTCCTATGCTTGGTTTACTTGATTGAAAATGGTAAATAATATTGTTGTATCAAGAAGGTATAAAAAATATTGTTGTTTATGTTTTGCCTTTGTTTTCTAAAAGTATGATTAACAATAAAATAGAAAATGAATTACACCTACTCTATAGATATCAGATGACATTTTTGTGTACAGGAAGCGTAAACTCTGTTGATATTATATGCCTTATTTTTTTGCCATCATGAAAGTTGTTGGATGAAGAACCAGTTATCATGTGTACTCAGTTACAGTAACTGGTTACCTAAACATTGGCTGGGCCCATATTGTGATGGTTCACAGTGCTTGACACACAGAGCTGCCCAGCCCATTCTCAGGTGATGGATAGGGATGCCTTTTGTTGGGTGGTTGTCAGGTCATAATATGGAAAGTCTGATGGTGGGACACGGTCGGTAATGTGTTTTGAGAGTTCCATGCTCCTCGCATGCCAAAGACCCCTTTTGTAGAAGTCGATAAGAGTAGGTTCATTGCAACTGCTACAAAAGGCAAATTTTGTTTCCCTAACCATACCCCATACTTTCCAGTAGCATTCAAAATTGTTGTCCATTGGTCAATTTTTTCCCCAAATAGATTTATTGTTGGTTACCTTGTTCCCATCCTGAATATAACTGCTGGCTGGACGTAAAGCAAACATCCTATCAAATTAATCAATCCTTGAAATTGGAATATACAATTAACTGCATCTTTGCAATTTTACCAAACTAAACATAAATATATTACTAGTTATGTATTTTTCATTTTTGCCATGAATAAATAATGAAATCTTTTTGTTATTTTCAGTCATTAAGAATGTTAAAGGACTCTGATTTGAAGCCATATATTGTTTTTGTATATCCTCCAAATATGGAAAAATTAAGGCAGATTCAACAACATTTGGCCAATAGTATCAAAGTAAAGGTGAGGATCTTTGGTTATAAGTGATATAAATATATCTGAATTATTTTTTCAGAATTTATTTTTAACAAACATTTGACCTAGTTCAATGTACTATGTATAATAAACATTTTTTGTTTAAATCTCAGTTATATTAGATATATGCTCTCAGTTTGAATATGTGTAAAATTGAATACAACAAATAGTTAATTCAGACATTTTTTTATTCTCTTCCATACATATATGCATTATATAGTATATTTTGCTGTATTTATTTATTATTGAAATAACTTTGCAAACAACTTGTACTGGAAAATGTATATTTCAGGATGAAGACTTACAGGAAAGCATAGAGCGTGCAAGAGAAATGGAAGATAAATATGGTCATTATTTTGATTATATCTTAGTGAACTCTGATATGGAACTTGCATACCAAGAACTGTTGAATGAAATAAATCGATTAGAAGTTGAACCGCAGTGGGTACCATCACAATGGGTTGGGAATCACCTAGTGTTGCAGTAAATTCATTTATTTATAGCCATTTTTGTACTCAAGATGTCAGATTTTTTATTTTTCACAAGTCCACAGAATTTACAGTTATGAAACAAGTTCTTATTTTTCTCCACTTTTAGAAACAAACACTAATGTTCCTTACAATTTTAGGTAGTAAATTGGTGTAAAATATGAGTAAGGAGGCAATAATATCACATATTTATAGAAATAACTCTTGATGATTTTTATATTTTTTTTGTAATATTCATCTTACATGTAACTGAATATTCATTATTAGAATTTCTGGGCAGACAGCAGTGAAATATTCTGAGAAAATTAAAACTAAAATAAAATATTAAAATAATTTTATGATTTTCACATAGACATCCAGCTATGCATTTTAACATTCATGATTTTTGTTTTCTTCTCTGATTAGAGCTTTACATTCGCTCAAATTATTCAATGCCTTTGCTGTCTATTCTAGTCTTACATAGTATATTTATCAGCATTACTTGTATTGTTTGCAGTAAATTTCCTTGATTCTGAAAATAATTTTTTATACATATATTTGCTTTTACTTGTATTATCCTTTTTATGTTCTCATCTGTTCTTTTTCAATAGTACATGTAATCTTTTTTATTTTCATTTTAAATATCATTCCTACTTGTAATGCAATGTTTTGAGTGCCAAGTCTCAACTGCTGTACATAATGTAGTGAAAATGATTCAACTAGAAGCCTTTGTAAGTTTTATTTTTGTCACATTTATAGCGAGATTATTTTTTACTATATAAATAGATATTTTATCATTTTATAATATATATTTGTTTACTTGTTAGTTATTAAAAACATGTGATGTGGAATTCTGGTTGTAGGATTTTGAATATTTATTAATCAAAATTCCATTTATGATTTTTTAAATTAATTTTTGGTGTAATTTAAGATACATTTTGCACATTATTTCATCTTGATAGATCATAACAGACTACCAGAGCTGTATAAAACAAAATCAAAAATGGTCATACATGTATAGTACATATGTACACTGATATTTGTATTATAATACAGTTCTTAATGAAAAATATTAGGGTTTGTGTAAAGGTTTTGTAGAAAGCAGGCTGTTGAGGCTAGGGTTCTAAGGATTGGTTATTTTTTTAAAGTTCTCAGAGATAAATGAGTAGTTACAATACATTGATGAGAACCTGTCAATCTCTTTTCAGATGAGGGAACAGGATATGTTGTGTTAACAATGTCATAACATTCCAAGATTAGGTTGTGAATTAAATCAAGTATCTTTTTTTGTTAATATTATATGGGGATGTTGTTAAAAAAGTTGTTTTCTGCATGTTATTATTTGTCATGCTAAACATACTATCATTCATTGTCATATTTTAAACTTGTTGGTCGTCATAAATCCCATGTTTAGACTTTTACGATTTATAAAAAAGAAAGTTTGTTTACAGTATACAGTTGTAAGGTGTATTTTCACAATGAAGAAAGCTCTGGATCATCTTCTTAATATGTGCAATAGATGTACTTATTAAATGTAAATATAACAATCAGTGGTTATAAAATAATGTACACACACAAGCACAATACCTGTAATGATATGAATACTCAGTAGAGGAGATTGCAATGGTCAACATCATGATTGTTTTCTTCATGTAGATCACAGCAATTTATGCTTAAGGTTGTAAATTAATCCATTAAGAATCTTAGGGGTTTTTTAAATAAGTATTTACTATTTATTCCATGTACAGTACAAGCTTTAGAAAGAAATCTTATAACATGTATATCTGTTTGTACTAAAACTGTTAGAATAGAATTACAGTAGTTTAACAGAATATTAATTGTCAAATTAATTTAATTTTTCAAATAGAAATCATTAAAGCAGGCGAAATATGTTACCACATTTCTGTAAAATATGCCCAGTATTAATGAGAAAATCAAGTATATTGATTAAATCTAAAAACACTTTCACAGCTATGCAGAAATGCATAAAAATATTCATCCATTACCATGCATAGGCTGCAACACCCTCTACCCAAAAATTTAATTAATTAAAAGTAAGTGATATCTGGTTAAATTCTGTGAAGTTTTTTTAAGTAATAATAACCTGGAATTATGTGGATGTATTATGGTGTACAAATGCCCTTGGTCTGTCTGTCACCTACATGTTGCACTTTTGAGAATGCCTATTATTTACACTGCACAGTTGTAAGTAATGAAACTTCATGGTCTGTATATTTGTTTGGTAAATTTCAAATTTTTCAGTATGGGGTTATTGGACTTTGTTCATACAGAAATGGGGGAATTTTATTTTTTAATCTTTTTGGGCTGACCCAGAAATGCTTATAAAATTATTTTAATTGGAATTGTTTATTTTGATTGATATTAGCTTCCTTTCGTTTTTGATCAAATTAGGATAATTTATTACAGTGCTATGTGACTTTGTTACAAAAAAAGAGAAGATTTTTAAGAAAAAGAAAGCCATCAGTGAGGTTGTTATAGTAAAAACCAGGTATTCAAAAATTATATTTCAAATCTTATTTTGGTTCTGCATATGGCCATTTTGACAAATTACGTTTCTTAAGTGCAGATAGACTTGTACATCTGTGAAGTGTATTGATCAATTCAGACCATGATGTGTGTATCGTGCACTCCTGGTGCAGCTGTTTGTTATGTGAGGTATTGATTAGTTGTTTTTGTAGAGAATTGTTAATTATCTCAGTTTAACAATTTCTCATAAGCAAAAATGGTAATATACTGTATACAATATTTGAGGTGGTTGAGGCATTTTCATTGCCAAAAGTTATTTTCTGTAGAATTGAGACTTTATGTCACATATCAAGGTGCTAAATGGTATATCTTTGTATACATCATTCTGTATATATCATATTTATCATACAAATAAATAAAATGAATAAATAACATATACCTAAGTGCTTTTTTCTTATTGCCTTGGTAAACACAAAAAGACCTTACAACAATCAAACTATGAATCTATGAACCTTGTTAATTTATTACTGCTCCTTACTGTTACCATAACTATGTGCACTGCTTAAAAAAATTATGTCTGATTTTTAGTTCTAGAAATTATCTTTGTTCCTTTAATGAATGTTTTGAGATATTGCTATGTCTACACAATTTTGGGTTGAAAAATGTTTTAATAAAAACATTCTGAGGATTACAGAAGCCTTGAAAGCAACCATTTTATAGCTCAAACAGTAACATTGCTATTCTGTATATAAGCTTCAGTCCTGAGCAATTAACATGCATATCAACAGTTTATAATAAATATGACTTCCAGATGGTCAATCATAATCATCTAAAATGTGTGCAAGTAATCTTATGCTAAGATTAGGAATACTGGTATTTGCTGCGAAATAAAAAAAATAATTTAAAGTTTAAAATTTTAATGCAACAATATATGTATGAATAAATCTACATTTAAAAACCCTGTCTCGATTGGTTTTAATACATGCAAGAACACAACTAAAAGTCAACATATTTGAATTGAGAAGTTTAATATGACGCAGTATAAAGATGATCAAAAAAATTACCCATAGCACCTGGCAATAAAGAATTCCCATACACGGAATGTGTTATACAATGTAGTTTTAAAAACAATTATGCAAAAAATAACTACTTGTTAGATCCGTCTATGTTGCCAGATTCTTTTTTATCAATCGGAATAAAAATTTGACTCAGTAATGGGTTTATAAGAAGAGAAAGTATCGAATTCCTTGTACCACCAATTGAAATGGACAAAAACTGAAATTTACACCTTAATTATCTACCCATTTGAAGAGGGCATGGGTCTTTTAAGTTTATCAAACTTAAATTCCCTTTACCAAAGAAAACGTGCCAATTTTGAAAGAAATAAGCATAATAGTACCTTTGTGCACTCATACTGACTACGATCTATCCATTCTTCAAGTTTAAAGTCCAAGTCCAATGGTTTTGGAAATATGCTTAGGACGGAAGGACTGACAGACAAACCAGAGGCTCTTAAGAGCCTGTATCGCTCACCTGATTTTAAAGGCAATGAAGATGGCATTTCCCTGATGTTAAAGTAAGTCCTGTAATTTTCAATAAACTTTAAATAGGACCATCCAAACAATATTACTAGAAAGCTTTGTTTCATTGGTTAACCAGTTGTATAGAGATTTTTTTTATTTGCCCATAGGGTCCTATGTTGAACTAAGTCCTGCGGGGGAGGTGGCCATTTTGAATTTCCAATTGCAATAAAAAACATAAACTTTATAAAGGACCATCCAAACAGTATTGCTAGTAAGTTTTTGTTTCCATTGATTAACCGGTTTCAGAGAAGAAGCCTTTAAAAACTTTTTCCCATAGGGTCCTATGTTAAACTAAGTCCTGCGGTAGTGGCCATTTTGAATTTCCAGTTGGCATAAAAATCATAAACTTTATAAAGGACCACCCAAACAATATTGCTAGTAAGTTTTGTTTTGATTGGTTAACCGGTTTCAGAGAAGAAGCCCTTTTTAACCTTTTTCCCATAGGGTCCAATGTTAAACTTAGTCCTGCGGTGGCGGCCATTTTGAATATCAGACTGGGATAAAAAACATTAACTTTATAGAGGACCATCTAAACAATATTGCTAGTAAGTTTTGTTTCCATTGGTTGGCCGGTTTCAGAAAAGAAGCCTTTCAAACTTTTTCCCATAGGGTCCTATGTTAAATTAAGTCCTGCGGTGGCAGCCATTTTGAATTTCCAATTGCCAGAAAAAACACAAACTTTATAGAGGACCATCCAAACAATATTGCTAGTAAGTTTTGTTTTGATTGGTTAACCGGTTTCAGAGAAGAAGCCCTTTTTAACATTTTTCACATAGGGTCCAATGTTAAACTAAGTCCTGCGGTGGCGGCCATTTTGAATATCAGATTGGGATAAAAAACATTAACTTTATAGAGGACCATCCAAACAATATTGCTAGTAAGTTTTGTTTCCATTGGTTGGCCGGTTTCAGAAAAGAAGCCTTTTTAACATTTTTCCCATAGGGTCCAATGTTAAACTAAGTCCTGCGGTGGCGGCCATTTTGAATATCAGATTGGGATAAAAAACATTAACTTTATAGAGGACCATCCAAACAATATTGCTAGTAAGTTTTTGTTTCCATTGATTAACGGGTTTCAGAGAAGAAGCCTTTAAAAACTTTTTCCCATAGGGTCGTATGTTAAACAAAGTCCTGCGGTGGCAGCCATTTTGAATTTCCAATTGCCATAAAAAACACTAACTTTATAGAGGACCATCCAAACAATATTGCTAGTAAGTTTTTGTTTCCATTGATTAACGGGTTTCAGAGAAGAAGCCTTTTAAAAGTTTTTCCCATAGGGTCCAATGTTAAACTAAGTCCTGCGGTGAAGGCCATTTTGAATATCAGATTGGGATAAAAAACATTAACTTTATAGAGGACCATCCAAACAATATTGCTGGTAAGTTTTTGTTTCCATTGATTAACCGGTTTCGGAGAAGAAGCCTTTTAAAAGTTTTTCCCATAGGGTTCTATGTTAAACTAAGTCCTGCAGTGGCGGCCATTTTGAATTTCCAATTCCCATCTAAAACACAAACTTTATAGAGGACCATCTAAACAATATTGCTAGTAAGTTTTGTTTTGATTGGTTAAACGGTTTCAGAGAAGAAGCCCTTTTTAACTTTTTTCCCATAGGGTCCTATGTTAAACTAAGTCTTGAGGTGGCGGCCATATTGGTTTACCAATCAAAATAAAAAACACAAACTTTGTAAAGGTCCATCCAATGAACATTATGGCCAAGTTTGGTTTCAATTGGCCAAGTGGTTTCAGAGAAGAAGATTAAAATGTAAAAAGTTTACAGACGCCGACGACGACGACGACGACGACGACGCCGACATACGCAAAGTGATAACAATAGCTCACATGACCCTTTGGGTCAGGTGAGCTAAAAAAGAGGCATCTAAATTCACCACATTTTAGGAGGCATCAAAGTCATACATAAACTATTCCTATAAAGGCTATTACCAAGTTTAAAATAGGGGCAGAGTAGTTAAGGTAGTTAGTAATTTAATATTGATCATGTGCATGTATACACCAAGTTTGGGGTTTCATGCCTAACAGCAGCAGGGTGTGCTCAATTGACAAAGATAGCAAGTTTTCCTGCCAAAGGTTGAGTTTTCACGGAGTTATCAATAAAAACTGGACCCCATTATATACCTGAAATATTTATGAAAGTGTTAAGCCCAATTCAAATAAACAAATCAACTGTGACTAGAATAGATGTGAGCAATGCTCACTTATTGACACACCCCAAGGTGAATTAGAAGGTCTATGCTATGCTATGGGAAAACCGAAATGTCTCTCCAATCAAAATGTAAAATTTTGGATCAATTGTACTACTGGACAAAGATTCTGAAATTTTTATTAAATTCCATCAGTGATGTAGGAGGGATAGAGTATAAGAGATAGGGTAACGGACAGGCGGACACCACTATCACTACATACCCCCACTTTTCAAGTGGGTTATAAAAAAATTATTCATGTATGTTAATAGTAAGTGTTTTATAACATCTAAGGCAATCTAAGGATCTGCAATCCTTCAATAACATGGTCTTATACCTGCTTGTCTTCTCTTTTACAATAGAAAGTAACGTTGATTGAAAGATAATTTAAAAAATTGTGATTATTATTCACAGTTCTACACAAATAACTTTAAAACTTAACATCAATAAAAATCGGCAACAATTATTTGAGAAAAGTTAAAAGCAAAGACCAAAGTAAAACAAGTAAAAAAGTATATATCAGTCCACAACATTGAAAATGAAATGACTTGACGACATAAGTAAATATAAATATGTGAACTTTATAGAAGCTAGAGTTGTGTTCCATTTTCATGACAATATTTTTTTGCTTGAACAATATTATAATTTTTTCTCAAAATTCAATAAAACATTTGCACATAAATTTACAAATAAATGCATAATTTGGACCCAAATCTGACTCGATTTTACTTCAGCACTTTTAAAATGTTAACAGACAAATGATAAGAATTAAAAAATAACAAGTTAGATATGTAGGCATTGTTATGACACTTTTTTTCACCAAATAAACTAGTTCTTTGGTTCTCTTTAATCTTTTCTCATTTTGTCTGCATTCTGGAATATATTTCCGTTCCTGTAGTCTTGATTCATTTTGCACATCAAATGGTCATCAACAAACCATATAGTCTGATAAGCATTACCATTTCTGGATGTCTAGGATTTTTGTATGCTAATCAGTCTACCAGTCACCAAACTTATAAGCAGTTGTATTAACACACTTCATCAAGCTAGGTTCATCTGTAAGACTACAATCCGAGTCGGATATAATTTCTTTTTCTGACAATCCCTCATCATCATGTTGACTTCCTTCATTCATCTGGTAAGTTTCTGCAGTTTTTCTTTTCTTTAATGGCAATGTGATATTATTGTTTTTAAAAATACCTTTTTCACTGAAAGTGTCTTGTGCAAAATCTTTAAAGAATTTTATTGGAAATGCATTTTTTCGCTTCCTTTTTTCAGAACAACTTTCTTCAATTTCATCATTACCAGGAATCTGGTTCATGGTAAATGATGGCGAATAAATAGCATGTTCAGAAGCACTTTCACATTGAACGATTTCATACCTATCTCCTTGTTTCTTTCGAAATGATAACTTGAGTGGTGTAGATTCAGAGTTTTCATATGTTTTGCCTGCTATCCATGTTTTTGTCTTTGACTTCTTAAAGCTATTATCCAAGAAACTTTCATTGTAAAACACATTTTTCATGTCATTATTCATCTTTGCATTTAAATTTCCATCTTCGAAACTGGCATTTAGTATATTCTCCTTGTCGATATTGTTATCTTTTGTATAAGATTTATTTGGGTTGCATGCAGTTAAAGAATGTCTTTGTTTTTCCTCTTTTGAATCTGATACATCCTTTTTTTCTACCTTAATTTGGACATTTCTGTGCGAGGCAGAATGTGTATCATCAATTTTGTTGTTGTCTATAAAATCAAGATTGCATATTAAATCATCCTTGCTTGTATTGTTGAAATATTTGTCTATTTCACAGTTTCTGTCTGAATTATTAATATCCTGAATACTTTCAGTGTCTTCGATATTAATACTGTTTTTATGGTCTTTTTTATTCCCAGACTTTGATTGTAAGTCTAATAACTTGCTTTTAGCTATTTTAGACCTAAGAATTTCAACCTGTTTTGAATTTTCTTTGATCTTTCTCAATATCTTAGCTATTTTTTCTTTTCTAGCAGAAAACTGTTGCTGGAATTCTGGAATAGTTTCATTCAGACATACTGAAGTTTTTGTTTCTGAAAATGGACTGGCTTTGCAACTATCTTCACTGTAAGTTGACTGGTTATATTTGTCTCTTTGTATAGATAAATTCACCTCTTGTCTGCCAGATCCACTTTCATTACCAGGGCTACATTCTGCTTTAATAGACCTCACATCTGTTATGACAAAATTACAACTTTCTGCACAATTTTTCTGTCTTTCATTAGCAAGTAATTCAGGCTTATGCTCTCTGCTCTCATTTAATGTGACAAGTGATTGCTTAATCTCTACTTGTGTATTTTCTTGTTCACTTGAAGTTGAACCTTTGTTGTCATACTTTAAAGTTGCCTGAATTAAATGTTCATTTCCATGATTGTTGCTATTATTAGCCTTTAACAAAGTATTTTTACATTTGCTTGTTTTGCTTTCCTCACCAACGGTCTCTCTATCATTAAAAAAAATATTTGTGGTTTTAGAATTGTTTGCTTTAGTGCGTAAAACACTCTTCAAAAATTCATTAACATTCTGAACAACCCATGCTTTTGTTTTCTCATCAAACTTTATTATTGGAGCTTCCTGACCATATTTAATATTGCTTCCCACAGATGTTACATTATCTTCTGTTTTTTTACTTTCACTACTTACTGATCTGTTATAGTCCTGTGTATTATTATCCATGTCTTGCCCAATTGGTCTGTTCCAGCTGTTGTGATGTTCCTTCAGTTTATTGGACATCTGTGCACGATTCATTTTGTTGTTTGAGATATTTGAAGTTAGCAAAGTTTGTTCTGAAACTGTTGATGACGACTTAATGAAATTAGAACTATCATTTAACTGAACTCTACGATCAGATATAGTGTGTGGAATTTCCACATGAAGCTTCTTAGCAACTTCTGCTCTAGGTGTACAATTAACAATAAGATCTATACATCCTGCTTGGTGACTATCATTTGCCTTTGTATTTTTTCCTGCATTTCTGTTGACAAACACAAATTTCTGTTTCTTTGCCATATTGCAATCAAGTGGATTTAGACTTGAACCCATTTGGATTGAGGATGAACTAGACAGAGCTTGCCTGTTTGGAACAATCATAGTTTGGTTTTTCTCAGAAACATTAAAAGATGTCATGTGTACATTTGGTTCTGCAGTTTTAGCTGCAGCTGACATCACTGGTCTTACCATGGGTGTTACTTTACAAGTTTTATTATTGGCATTCGTAAGTGTCTCTTGTAGTTTCAGTTTATTAATCATTCCAAAGTTCTCTTCATTACCCATACTCGACTCAACACCTGTCACAGCAAAACTACTGTGGGACATTACAGGTATTCTATCTGTAGATTTCATATCAGTATTTGATTCTCTTTTGTTGGAGACATTTTTATTATCCATCTTTGGATGTGGATTCGTAGATGCACTATCTGATGGTAACACTTTCACAATTTGCACGTTTCCAATGGTATTGCAACATAACTTAGAAACATCCAACCTATTATTAGTCCAAATTGTAGTTGGCACCATCAATGCATAGCAAGAAGGTAACTTAGAGATATCCGACACTGATTTAAATATTGTATTTGTCTGAATGCTGAAATTGGATGGTGTAAGTTTATTTGTTGCAATGCTTTTTTGTTCTGTCATTTTAGTTAGTTTCTCTGTTGTTTTACTATGGCTTCCATAGCTATCATCTGTTCTCATGTTATCAATTGTTGGATTGATTTTTCCTGCTTTCATTACTTGTACCTGCTCACTAGATACATATCTACTTGTATTTATACTGGGTGTGACATCAGTTTGATGGGTAGTGACATGAACCAAATTCCCTTCTCTAGTGTCAGAGAAATTTTGACATCTAGCTTGTGTGGATTCAACAAAAGCTGCACCGTCATCACACTGACTAACATCACAATACTTCCTGTCCAGATTGCATAATGCCTGCTTTTGCATGTGATCAGTGTCATAATCCAAGGGTTCAGTTTTAATATCTTTGAGATTACTGATATCAGTAGTTAGATTTTGTTTCATTTCACCATATTCTTTACTTTGCTGTGACTGAATGCATGAAGCTGACAGATCATTTTTCAACCCAAAACAGTTGGTTTCTGCATTTACAATTTTTTTATTTTCTCCATGTATAAATTGCTGCAAGGTAATAAAAATAACTTCTTTCCTGGTAGCTATGTCATAATCTGGTCTTCTTGTCCATAATCGCCTGTATTCGTCATTATTCCAAAGTCCAGATTCATTTAAAACTTGAAATGCTGTTTCTCTAACACTCAAATTGGGGTATTTCATACTGAGACCAGCACTTTTAGATATAACCTTCATCATTGATTTTAGAGTATTCTGTCCAATTTTCATGCTTGTATACCATTCTCCATCTTGAGGTATAAATTTAGATTTCGTTGGCTGCTGGAAAAGCAGTTCATTCTTTGGATTCAAATGACTGATGTATAACAAAATACTCTTTAAAGGACAGAAAGGATTTTCAGGCGTGCTGTAAATTCTTGGTGCATCCATCCAGCGAGTACCAACCATTTCATTCAAACAAAAGGTACAAAACAATCTTTTTTTCTCATCAGTTGCTATTTTAAGTTCTTCTCTTTTCAATTTCCCACTAGCTCTCTTTAAAAAGTTACCAAAGTGAAGTGTTATCTCAAACCATACTTTATATAACAGGGATTTTGGAGAATACACTTCGCCATTTCCAAAAACACCGCTTGAGTAAATCTTTTTAATGTCATCTTGAGGTATTCCTGTAGGAGAACTTGGATCTTTATTTAGATCTTTATCTGTATTGTTGTTATCTGTATTTATCTTAAAAAATTCTACAGAAATCCTCCTATTGTATGGATGACCATTAAGATAACGAACTATGGATGATCTGAAGGTTTTTTTAGTGTTGGCAGTGTAAAGGTTTTCTTTTCCTTGTGTTGAGAACATTTGTTGCATATATTCTAGAATCTTATCCACAGCCAGATATTCAAAGTCAGGACTTATTCCCTTTTGCTTCAGCCATTCTGCAAAGAAAAATCAATGATAAAAGATGCCATAGAATTACAAAGTATGAGTGTCAATAGCATGGGAGAATGCTATGTGAAAATATATCAAGTCTTATCCAATCAATGTGCTTTGGAAGTACGGGAAAAAATCCCATTATGACTGTTTAAAAAGTGTTTATGTTTTGTGTGTCATTTTTTACCTGTTTCATTTTACAGACATATATCTTTAAATTTTATCTAAAACTTTATGTTCTGCATATTGTTATGTCAATTCTGTGTTGCTGGAGGCAAGAATATTTTGTTTCCAGTAAGGGCGGCAATGGTGTCAACACTTGACATTTTGCTTTATTTCTTGTAAATTTAAGGTCGACCAAATTTGGTAGCTTACGATGAGTAATTGTCAGTCTTGTCACCTGACCTTGACCTCATTTTCACAGTTAGGTGACTATGTTCAAGTTATTGGATTAAGTCACTTGCTCAGTAACCATGCGATTAGATATTTTATATACACATTTTATATTTTATATACACATGTAATTACTATGTAATACTATTTACATGTTGCTCATGAGGTAATTTAATTTTTGTTACTGATGTGGAATGCAGACAAGACTTTTTTCTGTGTCCACACTTGTGGATGAATACAATAAGTGTGTTTAAATAGCATCAAACACACACATTTAAAACATCTAAAAATATGGATTATTTTTTCATTTTTTAAAAATTGCCTATCCTATACCAGATGTACATTGTCATTGTTTTCAAAATCCAGAATTTTCTACAAATATCATTTTTTTACTAAGAATCTTCATCAGATATTTATAAAAAGAACTCTCCAATAAAGTTTGTTTGTTTGTTTGATGGTGTTTTAACGCCACTTTCAGCAATTTTTCAGCTATATCATGGCGTCCAGTTTTTATTGGGGGATGAAGCCGGAGTACCCGGAGAAAACCGGCAATCCTTGTCAATTAAGATTGGAGTCGAGTACAGTCTGCAGTGAGAATCGAACCCGCAATCTCAGTGTTGACAGACCACGTGATCAATAGTAGACGAACTACCTTGACCACTCGGCCACCAAGGCCCCTCTCCAATAAAGAAACAAATGTATTTCAAAATTTTGTGAACACTGAAGAGTAGAACCATTTGAGTCATGAGCAAGACAAACTTTACCTGGATATAACAAAAAATGTCACTTCTGTTCAGACAACAGTTTGGTCATTTTTTTTTTTTTTTTTTTGTTTAAACAAGCCTTAATGTGCAGATTATGCAAAATCAGCATAATTATCCATTTTTCAGAAAAGCTAGAAAATATCTACTTTTTTATCAAATCCAGCAATTGAAAAAAAAAACTCTATTGTGAAGGGTTTAGCATTGGGCTATACTATAATGGTTAATAATTGGATATGCTAAACTAATCAATTTCCCATTAAACAATTGACTTAAAGTTTGCAATAAAAATGTCATGAGTATAAATAGATATTAAACATAAATTTGCAATTAAATTATACATTTAACTAATCTGGTGAAAGACTGTGCTTAATTATAAATTATACTAGTTAAAATAAATTTTCCTTTTTTGGGGGGGTTTCCAATTATTCAATTATGGAATTTTACTAAGGATTTCATAATTACCGGAACCAAGTAACTTTTTTCATTATCATCTACCAACTACTATTTGAATAACTGGCTTAATTAATTGTTTTATCAAAATAAGAACATTCATATTTGAAAAAATTGCACAATCATTAACAGGAGTGTATATTTTCATAAAATCCAGTATCATGGGTTAATCAACTCTATATTTTTACCATACTTTTGCAGACAAATAAAGCAGTTTTGCATTTATAGAACTGTCTACATATAACTAATGTGAATGAATTAGTTTAGACTTACTTTTGAAAAGCTGTATTGACCATCTCATCGTTCTATAACTGCTGGAGCTAATATCATCTCCAACTGTGATTCTGCATTCATTTTCAGGAAATTCTGCAATTCATATGGCCATTTGGCATTTGTACATTTCATATTACAAATAAAATTAACCATGTCACTACTTTAAACTCAAGTGTGAAATTGATATGGATTTGGAAAATTATATAACAGAGATAATCATTGTTGGAAGCTACATACATTTTTATTAGAATTGGGGATTATTTGAATGGATCCCTAATGTCCAGCAAGCATTATTTTAGCTGTAATCAGGATAAACAATAAATGGATTGGAAATGGGGAAAATTTGACTGTCACTGGTAAAGTTGAGTAGATTCATAGATATTTGTTATATCTTATTGAAATCTACAAAAGGGGTCTAAATCGATATCATGCAAGAATCGTGGCAAGCTATCATACATATTACCTGGTCTGTTTCTAACAACCACTATTTATAGGGCATATTTCATCTGCAACATGCAGAGCTCCAGATAAGCTGCGTATTTGCTCTATTACGCAATTAAATTTTCATAAAACCCAATTATTTTTATAGCTTTGCGTTGCAAAACACAATATCAAAGGAAGAAAACCCAATTAATTTTTAGAAACATGCTTAATTCACTCAATGAGTGCATAAAATTCCTATTATTTTGCAACGTAACAACCGAGGTATTCCGAATGTAATGTATATTTCATGCAGCATGCTCCAGGTATGGAGATTTATTTCACAAGAAGAGATGCAAAACGACAAAAGGTTATCTACATGTATCAAACCATAGTGAAATAGATTTTTGTCAGCATAAAAAACCCAATTCAATAAATTTTAGATGGGTGAAAAACCCAATTAACTTTTTTTTGAGTGCCAGAGTGGTTTAAAAAAATGATAAAAGTGATATATATATAAATACCAAATGAAATAAATCATCAGATGGGTGAAAAACCCCATGAAGAAAATCTTATCTGGAGCTCTGAACATGGGACAAGCACATGTTTTAAGAATAAAATCTAACTTAAAAATTTACCAATTTTTGTCAAGTGCAACTAGTTCCAAATTAAGTTTTAATTACAATACCATAGGACTAATTACTGCTAATTATTTTGTGGTCCAATGCTTCATAGGGATAAAGAACATTATTTTAGTCTGATAATTCTCTGCCATCATATGCCTTTTTCTTTTTCATGTTTAAAAGCAATAAAAAGTTTAGAATTCGTAGACAACATTCTACATAAATCAAGCAAAAATAACCTCTATCAAACTGGACACTATGTTGATAGTTAGAGGAATTGATATTCTCATGACATTTATCCACTGTTTCTTCACTGTCAACTGAAAAAAAGAAAAAGTGTATGTCATTTTCTTTAATTAGTTCTGAACCATATTTTTTTAAATATAAGTCTATGTGGACTATAGATTTAATTGACATTTTCCCCATAGGCTTACAATAGAATAAACATATATTTCATAGTTAAAAAGTAACATGAATAGTCCAAAATCTGGCAGTCTCCTCAAATTGAAACACTATAACATGTGGTCATTATGAAAGAAATTTGCATAAGTTGTACACTGATTATGAAGATATTTCATGGAAAAGCAAAACAAATTTACACACTAACTCATTTACTTATATCTAAATATCATAATACTGAAATACTGTTTAAACCAAAACAAAATACCACACTAATAATTTCCTTTTATTATATGACTATCAAATTCTTTCATTTGATTGGCTTAAAATGCCTTCAAAGTAATGATTTAGCATGAGAACATTCTGAAATGAGCTTATAATAGAACAAGCTCGCGAGCCAAATGCACTGGAAAGTTATGTCACCCTGGAGTATCCTAAAAATAGATTCCAGAACCCTGATAGTGTCTAAAAATAAAGGTTTGATCTGGATATCATTACTTTCATATTAAATTTTTTTTTTTAATTATTCATATAGTAAAACACTAACGACTTTAACATAGGTTGACATAAATTTTTATCAACCCTCATAAAATATATTTACCTCGACTAATGGCTCAGTAAATATATTTTTCTTCAAGTTAATAAAAATAGATGTCAACCTATGTTAAAGTAGATTTTGTATAATGTTTGCTTTCCTTAAGAATAGACAATAAGCAGATAGTACTTTAAATGTAAAAGTATGGCAGGTGTTGCCATTTTAAAATCTTGATTTAATCATGGTCAAATGTTTTTGTACTAATGATTGATTGATTGATTAATGGTGTTTAACGCCCGAGCAGCAATATTTCAGCTATATTCAGGCGATGAACATGAAATGGATGATAAAATGAACATGAAATGATGATGAATGAAAATGGGATGGGACACAAGGAAAAATAGGGGTAACGGATTTTAGATTGCCACTGGCACATGGGAGGATGGATAGGGTCGGGCAATTTAGCCTCCTGTAGCGGGATCGAAATCCCTACTCATAGCGAATACTACAGCAGCGTTCTTTAACGTGCGAGGAACGTGGCATTTTTCCCAACACGGTGCACTAATATGGTTTGCGGTCAGGTTTTCCGTATTATGGCCTGACAACCCCAGCTTGCCAGGGGTACCCCATTCAACCACCTGGGGCACACATCCCAGTCGGTCTTTAGGCAAACCGACCTGACACGCCGGTCAGGGTACTGGGCGCTATTTAGTCGCCTTTTACGACAAGCTAGCGCGACTGCGGTCTATTCTTTTAGCCACCCGGATCCCGCACGGGGCTTTTGTACTAATGGTAAATTGTGATAACATTAAAATAAAGTCTATAGTTACCATCCATGTGAAGCTGAGTTTCACCACAAGAATCTGTGTCTTCTGATTCATGACTGGGAGTCGTTGTATTAGATTTACCTTTATAAATTAAGACAAAAGTGAATACTTGGTAATTTCTTTCCAATTTTAAATAAACTCAAAATAGTCCTCATATAGAATAATTTAAATAATAATTTAAATAATAACATGTATGATAATATATCTTGAACTCGAAGCACAAACAATTTATAACCTGGAAATCAAGATTTAACTGACATTGACAGGCAGTAATTGTTCAAGACCCAATTATACTATCAAAAGGTTTTCAATTTAGTCTCAGAACAAGTTGCTAATGAATAAACTTGTCAATATAAACAAACAATTCATCTTATATAACTCATATTAGGAGAGGAATTACTACAGGTGTTAGCCTTGTTTTCCAATCATCTTAACTGTATAAATGTAATACATGTATGTGATTGTCATAATAAAATATTGTTCACACTAAAATTATCCAAATTAGCAGCAATGTCATTTTAAAGCTCTGGTGTGGTTTCTTGAACATCTCAATTTTTCTTTTAGTTTCATATATTAATATGTGTATTTAAAAACCAATATAAAAAAATTAGGGCAACTATAGTATACAATTATAGTCTTTTGTAGAGGTTGATATAAGTTTTAATAGACTCAAATATTAATATTGACCGATGCCAAAGGTGGAGGTTAATATTAATTTTTGAGTCTATTAAAACTTATATCGACTGATACAAAAGACTTTAATTGTTTAATTACATAATAGTCAGATAAAGGTATTATTTTTTGTCCCATTGACATTTAAAATCAATATTTATTGGTATGAAATTTATTTACTTGCATTCATATTATGTTGTCTCATCAACATATTTGCCATTATAGTCTCAACTTTTTAATGTTAAAAGTAAACAAAAAACAGATTTTTTTCAAGTTTATCATAATTATAACCAAAAACAACAAAACTCACAAAATAATGCCACCTGACAGTAAAGTAATAGAAAAAGGTAGTCAATATTGCTTTTAATCAAACCATATCACCTGACAACAATGTGATCGAAAAAAGGTAGTCAATATTAATCAAACAATATCATAATAAACGGTCGGGAGTTTTGCCTGGTCTTGACCAATAGAAATCATTTTAAAAATTCATTATGTAATAATATTTTTAATCCCCATATAATATCAAATCTCATATCTTATGTGAAGGTTCAAGATCTCATTATCCAGGATTCAACTACTTGAATTTTTGCAATAAAATATTAACTAATTTTGAGTAACTGAATTTTTCATGTATAATAACAGAATGCTTAATTTTTTTATGAAAAGGAAGATCACAACAAATCAAACTTCAAACTTGTCAATCCCCTACATAGGAAATAAAAAAATATGTTTTCACAAGTTTATTCAAAAATCAAATATATTGAACAACCTCCTTCATGAAATCGTCTTTTTTTCACAATAGATAGTCAAAAATTGTTCTATCCATGACCCTATCAAAAGATTAAAAAGGTCTGGCCAGACAAGTCTATTGTCTAAAATTGTATAATAAACTTCTTCCTAAATTTAAAAGGTCTGTAAGTTAAACAAAATTAAAACAAAATCAGCTGTCCCAGTAGTTAAAGATCATAACTGGACAAGATGCATACAAAAGAGAATACTTTACCCTGTGATCCTTAGAAATTACATACAATACCAAGCATTCATGAAAATGGCAAATCTGCTGTTACAAATGTAGGCAATGCTTGGTGTCTTATTTATATCAAATCATCATAAAAAACAAAGTTTCATAAAATTGTCTGTAATAAAATATTTCACAAATATAAAAAAAACAATATAAAAAGAAAATTCTAAGTTTAATATTGCTGTCCTTACTTACTGTTGCACAGAATGTCTTTCTCACTACATGCACTGATACCAGACAATGATACCACACTGTTACAATTAATTGCTTCTGATGTAACAGTTACAAGTACCTGAGGTAATGCATCGATACTACAAAATATATTTTAATTATTTTAAATGTTAATGATAGATGTCCCAAATTCAAATTGTCATTGATAATGAAGTCTTTCCTTTGCATCAGCTGATAAGATCTTTCTCGGGCATATACAGTTTTGCAAGGTAGTCTTTCCCATTGTTTAAGTTCATCAATTGCTTATTCTGAACAAGTTCTGTTGCAAGTCATTCAATATTGGATTAATTGTTCTACAAATGATTCTGTTCATTTGTTTTAATGGGGTTTAATGCCACTTTAAGCTATTTTTTAACTACATTATGGCATCCAGTTTTTATTGGGGAGTACCCGGTAAAAGAAGAACAACTGGCAATCCTTATTAAGGTTGAAGTTGTGATCATGCTGCAAATTACACTGTCAAATAATCTGTATTGTTGTAAATAGATGATTGATTGATTGGTTGATTAGTTTATTGATTGATTGATAGTTGGTTGGTTAATTGCTTGGTTGGTTGATGGTTGGTGATCAATATTTCAGGACAAGAACAAGTTGACAAGTAACTGGAAAAGTTGATTTTCTCACTTGAGTAAAATTGAAACTGCTATTGGAAAACAGAGTGAATTCAGTCTTTTGCAGGGACTATAACATGTATAATGAGCCTACTATTTTTTATATCTAAAAAAAAGATCTTTTTCTTGCAAGCAGAGTGTGCCATTTTTCTAGGCAATTATTTGAGTAAATATAAGGTTCTGAAATTATTTTGCCTATAAAATGTAACTTGGTGTTTTAAAATAAAGGTAGATTATAAAATAGTGTCAAGTTTAATGACAGATTACTTTGGCATAGACTTACAGTCAGGCCTCAGGGGTTAAACTATTGTAACTTAAACTTCTTGATGGATTATCAGACAATTTGCTTCATATTTTCAGACATTTCTACTACCTTAAGGATGTTTGTATTTTGCTTTGAGTATGAATTAATATAATTGACCCTGTATTTGGGCTGCAATGGCTGTATAAAACGATTACATGTGTTAAGTTGTTATATTCAGAATTAAATGGACTCTTGTCTCTGATTTAAGTGGCTTCTGCATCTTTTTAACTACGCTAAGTTTTATTCAAGATGTGGTAAAATCTCAGAATTTTAGTCAAAGTTAACAAAAAGCTTAAAACTAATATTAAGAGATTAAAATGTAGTCTGTGTATTTTCTATATAATAATAATAATAATAATAATTTTTATTGACACAAGCGCATTATAATAATGGCACAGGCCCAGTAACAATATATAATAACATCAGTTGTGAAAAGTTATATATATATATACACTAGTCCAAGTTCTTCTATTAATAGTGACAACTCTGCCTTTAAGTTAAGTTACAGACACGATAATTTAAAATGTGGTTTTTCGCTTATACGCAAGCAAAGCGAAGCTCACTAATGTACAGAGTCTGTCAAATCGAACGAGACCCAAAATATGATCTTTAAAAAAAAAACCTGGGCTACTCGGAATGCATTGGATATTTTCGCTTTTTTTTTTACAAACGGCTATATAAAATTTAAGTGTTTATTTTTGAAATTACTACAAAAATGCCAGACAAATTTTTTTCAATCTGAAACGCTGTATTTGAAATTGAGTTTTGTGACGTCACCAACACATTATAACGTCACGTCATCAATTGAATGTAGAGCCAGAGGCACTGTTAGGGGCTCTGAAGTAACGACATGAACAATGTGCGATGGTCGCATTTTAGGCTGCGCCTACATTCATATTACTAGTAAATGATATGACCTTTCGGTCATAATTGAAATAAACAAATTACATTTTTGCTGTACAAACATTCTCTTCTTCAATAAGTTTAGCTTTGCTGCTGTTGAATTTGTTTCGAAACTCGTGTATACGACATTGTTCACAAAATTTATCATGAACTTCAACAACGTGAATAATAGCTTCCTTGTCGTAGGGAGACAGTTTCTCTATCAAACCCTGCATTGACTGCAGTTCCATATGTTTGCAGTATCTGAATGAACATCTATTATTGTGCAAAATGTAAATTATCGTCTGCTTCTACCAATCGGGATGCAAAATTATTATTAAAAATACTAGAGAAACCCGAAAACGTTGGGGAGAAAAAATGTCCGATGGCTCCGTACATGGAAAAATTAGTTTTGATTTGTTTTAAAATGCATAAATAGTAGCTACTTGAAAGAAACTTTGCAGAAATTGCAGATATATTGTACAAAGTTTATGGCTTTACAGATCGCACTCCAGATGTTTCAAAACCACGCCTGTTACAAGTACAACCGACCCACATTCTGACGTATTGTGGTACCATACGATTTACATACATAGCACTGTCTGAAGTCGCAGACCGTTCGTAATAACAAACTTGATTCGATTCGATATTGCTTTCTGCCCTTCTGATTACACCAATCCGGCAACGAAGCGACTCCTCTGTATACGCCCAATTAGTTCTATAACATAAGACCTCCCATTTCACTACAAACATAAAATATCAATTATCCGATAGAAAATGTTGAAAATAAGCATGAAATGTGAGTTTTTATTAATGGAACTAACACCCAAACGGCACAGCTCTAATCTTCATAAGCGGTTACTAACAATAGGGACCCAGGTACAGATTAGAACTGAAGAGAGTATAACCCCGGCTTGAAAGATACCAAGTCGGATGCCGCAGTCTATGGTAGCTGGTAACTGGTTCCAGGCTACTATGGTTCTAGGAATCAAGCTGAATTTAAGAGTGTCTATTTTTGTGTGGTATTGATTCATCTTGCTAACATAAGTGGCACTTATTCTGTTGGTTGATGGTATTATGTGGTTGTCTGGTGGTATATCTACTAGTCTGTTGATGATTTTAAATAGCATGTTTAGTTGGATCTTTGTTCTTCTACTTTCTAGAGATTTCCAGGTTAGTGTGTCTAGCATTGATGTTATGCTACTTGATGTTCTGTAGTCATTTGTCACGTATCTTGCAGCCGATACGTTGTACCATTACTAGTTTACGAATCTGCTGTGAGTAGTGTGGATTCCAAACTAATGCGCAATACTCCAATCTTGGTCGAACTAAGCTGTATTCAAAGTATGCATTTGACTTTGTCTGTTTGGCAATTCGAAAATTTCGCTTCAAGATAACCAGCATGGTGTTCGCTTTCTTTATGGTCTTATTTACATGGTGGTTCTAAGTCATGGCTGATATCAACGAGTGTAGGACAAAATCCTTTCCCTGAAATTAGCATATGCGTACAAAATCCCCCGATTTCAACGGCCTATGTACTTTGTGGTGTCTGCTGCCTCTAGTTTGTGTCCCTTCAGATGGTTAATTAATTGGATTTTTTTATCTTGTTACACGGAGGATGTTGCATTTGTCTGAATGAAATGACATGCCACAAGTACTTTCTCATTATTCGAGAGCATGCAAGTCCTTCTGTAGTTCTAATAATAATAATAATAATAATAATAAGCTTTATTTTACGTCGGCATGGTAAGACAACAAACAACACAAGCTCTAATGAGCTTTTGACCGACTAATTACATAATTCATACAGAAAACATACAAAGTCTACACAAGCACAATATCAAAAAGCAGCTGGCATAACATATGTAGCACACAATTAAAAGATACATAGCAATTAAGGCTACACAATTAAAAAAACAAGGACAAAGAAATATATAAGCATTAAATTATGAGACCAGCAATCCAAAGTTGTAAAGCATAAAGTTAAAAGAAGCAATCAACACACAAAGCAAGAAACAAGCAAACAGCACAAGCACAATAAAAGCACACAGCACAAAATTCATTTAAAAGCACTAGGTTTACCCAGGTTTTTATAACAATAAAATGACAACAGAGAGAACACACATATGAAATAAGAGTAAGCTATGTATTGTAGCATAAAAACCTGAGATTATTTATTGTTGTTTTTTGGGGGGTTTTTTTACCCACAAATTTGACATTGGCAATTTTTCCCATCCCAGGATTTTAAAATATTTTTAAACTGATTAAAATTTCCAATTTGTCTAAAATGCTCAGGTAATTCATTCCACAATACAGCTGCCGAGTATCTAAAACTGTTCTTACCATATGTAGAAGTATTGACTCGAGGTATATCTACAATATTAGAATATCTAAAATTATATTTACAGTTTTTAAAAACTACCAGATCATGTAAGCATGGTGGTGACAACTTGTACAATATTTTAAAACATTCCAATGCCATATTTCTCATCCGCCTAATCTTGAGTGATGGTACCCTGGCTTTAATTAAAAGGTTATCATAAGACATACTGTAGTCATTATATATAAAACGTAAAGCCCTCTCTTGTATCTTTTCTAGCTTATCAGTGTTTTTTTACTACAGAACTGCCAGGCAAGTGGGCAAAAATTAAAATTTGATAAAATAAAAGTATGAAAAATTGTGAGTTTATTTAGTTTAGATAAATAACAGCCAATGCGCTTTAAAACACCTAGTTGCTGAGATGCTTTACGACAAATATTTTTAATATGACAGTCAAAGTTAAGTTTATAATCTATATCAACACCTAATAATTTTACAACTTCATCACAAGAGATAGTTGCAGACTCAATATTGAAAAAAGGCTTTTTGTTGTAAGTTTTAGAGCCAACTGCGATTGCTTGAAATTTGTCTGGATTTGCCTGCATACAATTTTGTTTAAACCAGTTTATTAATATTTTACTCTCATTTACCAGTATTGTAACCAAATTTTCAAAATTATCATCAGAATAAGACAGTGTGTTATCGTCTGCATAATTATATAAAACACCATGTTCAATAAAGTAGAAGATATCATTAATAAAAATATTAAATAACAAGGGTCCAAGAATGGATCCCTGAGGAACACCTTTCTGGATGTCAGCCCAATTGCTCAAAGCTCCCTGAAGTCTAATCTGTTACTTACGACCAGATAAGTAATTATGTAGTAATTTGACTGAATTTTGAGAAAGGCCATAGGCAGAAAGTTTACAAAGAGGAATATCATGTGGCAGGCAGTTGAAAGCTTTTGAAAGGTCCATAAGCATAGCTGCCACATATTTGTTACTGTCCAGTGCTGATTTCCAGTCTTCAAGGAGCCTGAGCAATGTAGTCTGACATCCATGACCTTTCCTGAAAGCACATAAATAGTGATGAAATAAATTATCAAAGAAGTCTGAGAGTTGTTCAGATATTACCATTTCAAAAACCTTAGATATTGTAGGTAGTATGCTGACTGGTCTGTAGTTTGCTTTGTCAAGAGGATCATTTTTTTGTAAAGTGGAACTACTTGTGCTTCTTTTAGCCGAGATGGAAATACGCTATTATTTATGGTAAAGTTAACTAGTGTAGTTATGTGTTTGTTTAAAAGTGGTGCACCTGCATGGAGGATCTTTGCTGATATTTTATCGACTCCGGTTGCTTTTTTGACATTTATCCTTTTGACCAGTTTATTTACAGTGTCTTTGTTTGTGTGTGTAAACTCAAAAGGTGTGATAACTGTTGTATGTTCATGGATTTTTTTTAATGCTGGGATGTGTGCTTTCATTAAAAACCACTCCTTTACCAATGTCATTTGCAGTATTCATAAAAAAATTGTTAAAAATGTTGCATACTTCTGTTGTATCACTGATAATAGAATTTTTTTCTGATAAAACAATTTTTTGTTGACTAGAAGCAGTTTCTTAGAAAGAAAGGGTTTAATAGTGCTATAAAAGTGTTTAAATTTCTGACCTCCAGCACACCGTTCATGAAAGTATACATTTATTGACATTCTCTTTAACTTGGTGACAAGAATTCTTTGTTGCGATAAGCTTCCCAGTTTTTGTTAGTACTAATTTTTTCATATTTAGATCGAAGCATTTGCTTTTGGTAAATTGCTTTTCTTAATTCTCTATTCATATATGGTACAGAGTTTTTCCTAGGGTATCTAGATTTCATTGGAGCATGATTATCTATGACCTGTAAAATCTTACTTTCAAAATCATTGTATATTATGTCTATTTCATCCGTACTATCAGCAGAATCATGTAAAAAGTTAACCTTTTCTAGGTCTCTATTAAAATCACAGATGTCAAAATTCTTAAAACTTCTATATTGGGTTTTTACCAAGACGTTTTCTGATGTCTTGGTATATAACCTTTTACGAATGTTGATATTAAATGGTGACAGTCACTAACACCAGTGTTAAAATTCAGTTGCCCGAAACACAGTTCATCTACCAAAGAAGGTTCACAGTCCTTCATGTAACATGTAGGATCTTGATTGTTTCTTATATCTCTGTAGACTATGGGATTTTCTGGAAATAGCCTGGTGTTTAATACACTATAAAGATTTGCTGACATGTATGTCTTTCTGTGTTAAGCTTTATTTTTAATTTTTACTTTAGTTATTTATATATTGTTCTTTATCTCACCCTAATTTGTACGACGGTTTATTCGTGCCAAACAACAAATATAAAAACAAATTCGTTTATTAAGACCAATTATCCCTAAGCACCAAAATAACTGGGACATGACATGTCTCAGATTTTGCTGATTTTCATTTAATAAGTTGCAATTGGCCATTGGATCATAAAAATGATGACTGTTTGTTATGATTGACCACGGTTGCCATGGTAACCGAGGCGGCCATTTTAATACTGCGAAATAGCCTATATTCAATTCCCAATTAGTTATTCAAAAATCAATGCTTATTCAATGTAACGTTTTATTTTCTTAATTCAATACCTCATTGACAATATTCAAAAACAGTTTCAAGACTAAACATAAATGTGTAGTCAGAACGAGGCTATCGAATATGTCAAGAAATCATGCATTTTTTTTCTGGAATTTTTTTACCAAAAAAATACCATTTTTGCCACTTTACTGACTCCACTTTCAGAAAATGCACGAATCACAAATACTCATCATGAATATAATTACGACGCACTACCATTATGTCACCCTTCATGCCTTAGAAATCAAGTTTATAAAAGTCTTTGTTGGAGGAACTTATCTAATGCTTTTGAGAAGGAAGATAATATAATAGAAGATAATATCTGTTTGTTCTTTGGCATCTGTATTCTTAGTAAGGTCATATATGTTAAGTTAGTATAATTTGGGACCCACAATGTCTTCCGGTTTTTTTTGTGGGACCAATGCTCATAATCTGTACTCATTTTGTTACAATCTAGCTATTTAATTATGATGCTGAAATAGTATCCGTTCCAGTATTATACAAGACACTGCTGAAAGGACAGTGAGTGTAGCCGTGTAGAACGTGTATTTGTTGTTAATATAACTCCAGAATTAGTTGACATATTATTATTGTTAGTGTTTGGGTCTATTTTAAGTTTTTGACATATTCTGGGACTAGTATGTTGATTTTATATGTTCCTGTGTCATTTAAGGCTGTTGTATAGGCTATGTTGTTTTCCTTCGTGAGTTTCTTATATTTGTATATTTCTTAAAATGTATTGGATTTCTTTCTGTTGTTGTAATTTATTTTATTATAAAAATATCATCCGGCATGCGTATTACGTCGATTTATTATTATTTTATTTTCATAACAATATTTGTTGTCAGTTTTGATCTACAAACATGAGTGCAAACAAGATCAAATTGTTTTGTTTAACATAGTTGTACGTGTGCAATTATGAGTACACAGATATTATTGACCTTTATTTTTGACATCAATTTTCTCTTCCGCCGCCCTCTTTCTTGCGTCTAAGATGTCAGTCACAAAACGTACTCATGCTGTCTTCTTTTTTGTTAGAATTTGAATGCTAAATACTTTCATTAAAAAAAGTCACTTATTTATCCATATGAATTCCATTTGTATCACCAATTTTAGACAATACATACGGTTTATTGTAATAAAAAACTTGCGATATGATGATGCCCTTTTTTAGTCCTTTTCTACGCCCTCCATCCCTCCCCCCTTCACTTCCCTACAGAATGCCCCCTCCCCTTGACCACAATGACTACTGCCTGCTGTTTTTGAAAAAAGTGTTTTTGTCAAGCCCTGGGAAGCTAAACGCAGCACTGAGCTATGAAGTGACAACTGCAATTACAAGAAACTTCCACAGTAATTAGACTTTGGAAACCACAGATCCGCCTTCTGGCATCCACCACATTATGTACTTATTTGTTGTAATCTATTGTTACTTTACAGTTTACTTTATATGATTCCGTCTACAATAAATGTCTTGTTGGATAGCATGTTGTATAAGTACCATACAATTAAAGATTTTTAATGTTTGTATTGCGGAAACGTCTAAAGTTGCTTTTGTGAACAAAATGTACTTGTACTAGTATTTTTTTCAAATAAGTATTACGTTAAGAAGATGCTCATGCAGTCTGTTCATTGTGAGATAAACCGAAATGTTTCCGGGACGGTCGGATGTTTCTTACATCACTATGCTGTGTAAACGGCGGAAATGTACATCGGAAGCAAATCCTTACAATGTTTCATCAGCTACACACAGATACAATATTTATCTTGCTTCAACATTTAAAAGAAAATTCTATTAATTAAAAACCCCTTATAATGGCAACGAAAGAAAATAAGATTATGGAGTTTTGAAGGTTTTATTAAATATTTGATCGCTTGAGATTGGAGTCAAAAGTATATGTTAAGACAAATAAAACTTTTATTCTTAGGAACTGCCAAGTTCATATGCAGTTATATTTGGCAAATATCTGTCCTCAAAATCGTTATCTGGTAATCGGTCAGAAACTGGGAATCTATTTTTTTTCAGAACTGCGTAACTATATTACGAACACTATACAGCACCTTTAAAGCCTTTTGAGATCCTTGAACTCTCACCTGGTAGAGTGGTCGTAAAAACAATTATTGTTCACCAGTAGCAATTTCAAGAAAGGAAACGTTTACGAGGATCACCTTGTGCGTTATTCCGACAACATGCACTTCGTTTGACCTTGAATTTTTAGAGGACAATTTATTTTTATACTTTATCTAATAAGAAACAAAGATTTCTCGTGTATGCCACATAAATTCTGGTCATTACAAAAATGAATAATCTATATTGTACTACAACCGCGCGATGCATGTTTAATTTCCGACGAGAATATATTACCTAATTTCAATAATTAATGAAAGGATTCTCGTAGGAACCATGTTATTCCTTCTCCATAAATTGATGTGGCAGTGGTGGATCCAGATGGGGGCGGAGGGGACGTTCGCCACCCCCCCAAAAAAAGGGGGGTGTAAGAAACATAAAGTGAGCGAAAAAAGAA
Organism: Limnoperna fortunei; assembly: GCA_944474755.1. Taxonomy (NCBI): domain Eukaryota; kingdom Metazoa; phylum Mollusca; class Bivalvia; order Mytilida; family Modiolidae; genus Limnoperna; species Limnoperna fortunei. The sequence continues at coordinate 40,859,706 of OX104113.1, forward strand.
GGAAAGACAGAGAGAGAAAATAAAGGGCGAGCGATTGTGTTAAAAATGTTAAAATTTGTAGTCCTCAACACCCTCTAAGTTGCTTAAATCTCGCCAGGTTCTGGGGGCTTCGCCCCCCCCCCCCCACCAGGGCGCTGCGGTCCCCAGACCCCTTGCCCGATTTTCTGGATCCGCCCCTGAGTTGAGTTCCCCCCATATCATTCCTGCAAAGATACAATCATTTTGGCCTTATAATTTCCGAGATGTTTTAAAATTTAGTTATGTAACCTAAATAAACGAAAAGCAACATTTCATTAAACGGATGATTCTCTATATATAGCGATTTAAAAAATAACTTCTAACTATACACCTGTACAAAACATAGAAAAAAATGCAAGTAGATCTTTTTTCTAGATTGGCCATGAAAGTGGCACTTGTCAATTTATATAAGTATTAACATATAGACCATAGACCTGTCAAAATACTTTTGGTTTGGAGGTTTGTCAGTGATATTATTTTACAATTTTATCTGATTTAAAAATTGTTCACCTCTCAGTGAATAAACAAGAGAAGGTTCACATACATGTAAATGAATGTGAATATTATTTAAACAATGTGCACTGTGGCAAAATTATGAATTTTATAAAGCTTCTATACTACCTGCTCTGTGTTTTCCTCGCGAAGTCATGGTTCCTGTTACCAACGAACAGTAGACACAGCCCCGACATTGTTAGAATTTCTGCGGTTTGAGTATTCGAAGTGCTAATTGTCATGAGAGTCGTACCATGTAACTACCTCGCTCGCGATTATTTCTGGAAAGACGTCCATATATACATTTTACTATTATATTTCGTGAAATACAATTATTACCCTTTATGTAAGGTTGAAACCACATTATAGAAACATGATTACCTGAGCGTCTTTCACTAGTAATGGATTACCTGAGCGTCTTTCACTAGTAATGGAACTGACTTTTTTGCTTGTGTTGAAGAAATATTTCTTGATTCTATGTAAATATTATCTGTCAGTCTTGATGTATACAGTGCTTATTGAAGAAAATTTATTATTTTTTTTAAATTAGAAGTCATTCAGAGTAATCTAGTCCGAGAATCCTCTGCGTCCAACGCTAAAAAACGTTGGACGGCAGAGGATTCTCGGACTAAGAGTAATCATAACAATATATGTTACGAAATACTAGTATATGTGAAAAGTTCGGTACAGATGCATACCCAGTTTACACTTCATAAATAGGCGTATTTAACACCGGTCACGATTAATTTTATGCAAAAGAAAATGATTGCTAAATGAAACAAACAAGAAAGCCGATGTTGCACTTATTTCACCAAGACTGCATCAATAATCTTCAAGATTTGTTCAAGTATATGTCCGATACATGTTTCCGTAGATAAAAGATAAACAAACAAGAAAACGTACTTAAGTGTTGTGTTAATATGTCAAGGTAACAAATTAACAAGTAATGACCTATCACGGATGTCTTTATTCTTTTACTTTTGAATTAAGACATCGAGTTAATATAAGGCAAAAAATTAATTAAAAATCAGTAGAAAAAACTCGCAGAAATTGTTGAAAATCACCAGGGGCAATGTATTTATTTTTGAGCCTAAATAGTTCTGGAGTGGGCATAAAACATGTAAATGGATGGTAATGGTCGTAAAACTTATTTTCGGTTGAGTTTTGTCATTTTATATGTTTACATTTTATAAAAACCACATACATGTTCCTGGACACACGAATTAAGTACACAAAAGTATAATAATCTTGATCCTTCGCGTGCATCTTATGCTTTAAGTGCGGGTGTATAATTGTTCAATAACCACAAGTATGTCCCAGAGTATGAAGTGCACAAAACTGTTGTAGCAGACTTAATTCGTGTTGTAAATTTATCGAGTATGATAATACAGTAGGAATTTCTAAACACTAAATTATGCTCAAAACAATATATCGCGCATATTTGACTTTCATCGTGACCATCTCAGGTTTATTGTCTTCTATATTTTCGTGTTTCTTGTCTGGTCATTTGTAGAAATGACTAAGTTGTCAGCTAAACCATGACTAAACCGCTCACAATTTTCCTTTTTATGGTGTGCTTTTAAGGTTAGTTTTAAGTGTCTGCTTTTTACTAGACGAACCTCCTAGAATAACTGTGTATAGTCAGACATGTAGCCCTACTCGGACGCATCAATTATTTCCGCGCGTTCTTAGAGGAGGAGTAGTGGCTTTTTGGTAATGAAATAACATAAGTTATGATAATATCCGTTTCTTGAACCCAGCCATTGGCATATACTAAGTATAAAAGGGTGCATTCCAGTTTGCCGATTCTCAATTTGCCGATTCCTTATTATTCAACCAAGAACAATCAACCAGGTGAATGAAAGAATTTTATCGAGAACATAAATTATGTGTGTTTGGGAAAAATATGTAAATTAATTATATTAATTATATTATTTAATTATTTTCAATCATGTAAAAAGAATTTACTTCGTTACTAATAAATTATCAGCTTGGGTCGTTATTTGTTTCAAATCAATATGATAAGTTGATAATCTTCTATTGAGAAAAATCATGTTAATTTAAGTTACAAACTTTACGGACAATTATGGATGCTTATATATGTATTCACCTTGTAAAATGTTCAGAAATTGTCAAATATCAAGGAATCGGCAAATTGGACGCGGCAATCTGGGAATCGGCAAACTGGCACTTTAACGTTCCCGACTCAGCGGAGAATTCGAGAATTGAATTTACCGGTGACTGAAAAACTGCACGCAATGTCAACATAGTACCTAACGAACTATTGATAAAAATGTTAGTAGTAAACAATGGAGATACTTACATGATAAATAATTATTGACTCTTTCAACGTTAATTATTATGTACTGACTAAGGTCGATGAAAGGTCAAATGTACTTTATGTTTTAGTGTAGAGTATTGTTTTATTATAATAAAACAAGATTTTTGTTGTAATTTATTTTGATTCATATTTATAGTTTTCATGAGGTAAGTTTATTTTTCTTCATATATGTGTATTTACTATAGTTTTCTGTTAGGAGTGTCGGCGAATAATTTATTCTGATCATAAATGTTATGATTAACCACACAAAGAATGTGTATTGACATTCAAATGATATTATAAAGACCATTCCGTTTTCATATCATCAACAATCAAAATCGATTATTGATTATTTTTTTTGTTTTTGAAAAATATGTTAAAATTTCTACCTTTTTTGTTTTTGTAAGTTTACACTTAAATCGCGCATTCTGAAATACGTATTACGTTTAATCAACCATTGTTTTGTGGACTAGTATAGATTTATAGATTCTTTCTTTGTAGTATATCCTTGTTGAAGTTCATTAATTGATCAAATCTAGTTCGACTATGAAGTACTTTTGTTTAGACAATATGAGTATACTTTCTGTACTTTCACAATATTTACAGGTGAAAACAGGTGACACTTAATAATCGAATCAATAAATTACAGGTATTGTCATACAATCTACTTCCCATGTCATCATAAAATATAATCTACATTTTATTTATTAATTTTGACCCATTTCACACTTGTTGATTTAGACATCTACATATGACAACCCTACGCGGATTGGTCACACTTCAATTCACTGACCTCGTCTGTTGTCACTCATGTATAAAGGAGTGTATCATTTCCTTAGTTTTAGTAAATAACCGAGGAAGCAGAAAAGCGCACGTTATTCGTCATTTGTACACCAAAAGTTCGAAATGAAGAAAAAATACGAATTTATTGATAAACTAAGTTTAAAACTTGTGATTGTTGGGGATACTAGTGTTGGAAAAAGTAGTTTAGCATCTCGACTATCATCTAGAGCATTTCAAAAGGAATATAAACCTACTGTTTTTGATAATTTTGCAGGTAAGAATTATTTATCTTTTGACAAAAGGCTTGCTACTTTCTGAATGGAGACTTTAACTTTCAATAAAGTTGTTTATAAGGTTTTTTACATTTAGTGATTTTTCAAATATGTAGTATTGTTCTAATTACAATAAATGACTTAAAATTCCAATAACAAGACATTTGATAATTAAAAGTTTGTCTTAAAAATTTTATACACGGCTGAAGTTTATTTTTTTTTACGTTAAATGTATGACATAGTTGATTCATGTTTTATTTTTCTTTTCTTTATAGCAACTATTTCTGTCGACGGGAAGCCCTATCACCTAAGTATGTTTGATACAGCTGGAAAGGTAAGACCGATATTACAAATGATCAATATATTTTGTTATCAATTCATTCAAACTGGATTAATTTGTATACTTATATCTTTTTGTTTTGACAAGGCTGGCGTTTAAAGCTTTTTATATACATTAAAGATTATTATCAAAACTGTTTATTTATCATTAACAGAAGTTAATTGATTTATAAAGGATAAGTGAACTTTTTATCAATTTGCTGTAAATATACAAGACAAATTATATCAAATTAAAATTTTTGTCTATGTCTTACATATAAACCTGTTAGCTAATACTTTGTTGGAGGGTGTCTTGTCAAACGTGCACAGTTGTACAAAATCAAATGTATGCACACTCCAAAATTACAATTTCGGTGAAAGCTAAAATCGTGCACATAATAATAGTTGTATCCAGAGACAGTCTATACTAATATAGACTGTCCCTAGTCCCTGGTTAAGGCGCCTTTTATTAATTAGAAGAAAGGGAGAAGTACGTGTTCGACACACACGGGGGGGGGGGGGGACTTGGTATATATAGGGTAATATGACACGTAAAATCCGAATAAATTAAGAGAGATAATAATGTATAGTTAGAAATTAAGACTATATATATACTTATTAATCAACTTTAACAAGAGACATATAATTATATGTTATTAAATGTCTCTGCTTTGACTATGTTCAAAGACGGCATACATGTCAATACATTTTGTATATGCGCATGTCAAGACAAACGAATAAAGAATTTACCATTAAAGAGGCCCTTATAATCTTCCGGATTTGATGTTCGCGTGCTTCTTACGAGATAACCACAATTATGCACGTTTAATAGTTTGTTGAATATTCTAAGGTACTATAGGCATTTTTATTTGTTTTTAGGAGGATTTTAACAAGCTACGGGTGTTGTCATATATCAACTGCGATGTATTTTTGGTGTGTTTCTCAGTTGCCAACCTTGAGTCTTTTCAAAATGTTCAAAACTGCTGGGTACCTGAACTCAGACATTATATACCACACACTCCCTTTATACTGGTTGGTACACAGGTGGATATTAGAAAGGACAAGATAGACAGACAGGTAAACATCGGGAAATAAAGATGCAAACTCTTACCACGGAACGTTGAACTCGCTCCACCGCAATCATATAGATACCAGTAAAATGTTAAATCTAAGACAATTTTTTTTTAAATCAATACAAAGTCTTTGAACATGATTTGTTTCCAACATAGATCGTTCATATTTATTATTGATTTTATATCTCCATGTGTGGTTACAAAAATAATGACTTGTACCGGCTTTTTGTCTTAATACATCATAATAAAAGATAATTTGTGTTACGTAGTTAAGTACGATTGATATATATACAAATTCATATTAGAACTGCTTTAAGTTATCTATATACAGTTACAACCGTAAATTTGTGATACTGAATGACGATCATAGAAAATTCATTGTTAGAAGTATGAATTTTCATAAAAATACAAATGAATTACTTTAAAAAAAGCAGAAATTCATTATTGATATACTTGTATTTACAGGTTGTTAGAACTTCTTTTATTTCATCAAAACAAGGGGCAGACCTGGCCAACAAGATAGGGGCTGTAAGTTACGTGGAATGTTCGTCCTTGTCTGACACTGGGATAGAAGATCTTAAAAGTGACATAATCATGGCTTCCCAGATAGGTATGGAAGCAAAATGTTCTAAACAAACTACTTGTTGTTCCTGTCAAATTGTTTGAACAAACATGACTTCTGAAGGCACCCCAATGCTTTCATGTTGACTTTCAGGACACTTAGTACCTTTGCACGGTACTGTCTTACCTGGTTGTGTTCATAATGATAATTTTAGTGCAGTATGAGCTGCCGTAGCTCAGCACTTGATAGGAAAGTGATATCTATGGTTTTAAAGTCGATGACATCTGTTAAAGCCGGTTTGTTGAAAAACGTTGAAGAAAACCATTAGTGAATATCAACAAGGAAGTGTATGTCTCATATAAGCAGATCCCTTTGTCTCATTTTATTCTATTTGATTTCAATTATATGCGACTTAATAATTTTCACTGTATGCAAATAGGGATGACCATGTGGTGATCAATATGATTTAGGCGTAAATGAGAATTGTCTATTTCTATGTATGACCTTAATAGCAAAATGTTAAATAAAAATGACAGTGATTACAGGGACTATGAATATGAAGATGAAAAGAAATCGGTATGAACACTTTGAATATTAATTTGTCTAAGCCAGATCAACCCGTTGGTCATTCCTTTTACAATTTACTGCGCATGTTGTTGTGTTGTTATATATTTATTAAGTTTTGATGAACATATGACTTGTTGTTTTTATGAATTAAATTTTACAATTTCTATATTTTCTGTATTTATATACTCTACAAATGCCAAAATAGACCAGTTACTGCTAGTCATTTTTGTTTCGACACACAATTGAATATAACAGTTTGGCCTACAATGTTATCTTCTAGTGTGTTCGGATTCTCTTGTAAATATCTAGAAAAAACACATAATATGACTGCCATATGGATTTAACAATAATTCCCAATCGGAAGGCCGACAGACAAAACTTAAAATATATACACAACATAAACTTATAAAAATCAGAGACTCCGGAAGGGTAAGCATTGCCTGACCAGTTTTGCAGGAATTACAGGTCTGCTGATCGTATGTTTCAAATATAAATCATTATCGCTTTCGTATATAACAACCTAATCAACTTATTTAATGTATTTAATGTTGCGTAAGGGGTCTATCCCAACTGTGAGAAAGTTTTCAGTGCAGAATAATCACACTCACACGTGTCGCAGCCATTTGAGTCTGTTTTATATCCAAGTGGACAGTGACTTCGACCATCACAAGACAACATTGTACAACCTACAAACAGAGTCATTTGGTCTTTAACAAAGAGAAGAAATAATCCACAATTAAAATAATCACTCAGATACAGGACAACAAATCCCGAAAAAGAAATGAAAACACAAACCGAAATCGGACTGGAACCCTTATTGACAAAGACTTCAGTTTCCCTTCCCCCAAGATAAGGGGTTTTCACGCCCCCCCCCTCCCCCGCCCTCAATAAAAATGGACGCCATGGTAGATTTGGTAAGACTGAAAAAAGATGATGGAATTGGAATGAGGAGCTTATGCAATTTTTGGCATTTTTATTCGACTTATTAGTTCTATCTATCTATTAATCAGCACCACTTTCTATTCCATCATTGCCGTCATTTTGGGATAGCAAAAACTAGAAGAGACCTTACTGAAGAAAGTTGAACAATAGATCAACAACAAAAAAAGAGGAAAACAGGAAAAAACATGCTTGGTATGCAGTTATTTGAAGTGGTTTTAATCCTGACAACGGAAGGTGTTTTCATCCTTTGCATCCCTTTTGTTCTTATAACGAGGATGTGCGCTATAAATGATGTCAAGTGGTATTGACATCAGTAAATAACTACAACCTTGTTAACTGGACTAGATAAAATGTGTGTATGCGATTTTTCCATCAGTATTATTTCATCTTGTACGTAATTAAATTACAATAGAAATAATTGTTTGTCATATTACCGCTTGGTGCTACATAGTCCACCGGTCTATAGCATTCATGACCACACCCATTGCTCCGACACTCGTATCCACTGGGACACTGGTGTTGACTAAAGGTACCACAAAATGTCAAACAGATTCCTCGTCTGTCTGGATAGGCAAAGCCAACAGCTGTATTATAACGAACAAATTAATGGTCCAAACGACCAAACTAGCGGCTTCTTTGCGAAAGCATTACTCAGACTGATTTTTACAATACATATGTATCGATGTTAGTTCATGTAACGCAAGTCCAACAAATTTTGTTCAAGTCGATTTCTGTTTGACTATTTTCTAGTTGCCATCTCTTTTGTACATTAATCTTTATGCATATATGGCTTGTTCCAGAATACATTACTTTTGTTTTTTGCCGGTATTGCTTTTGGTTGTTTCTGTGTATTTGTGTTAATATGTTATTTTTATATTATTTTAAGTAGCCTTTGTGTATTAGTTTTTGGTATTATACAAAAAATATGTATAACTCTAACGATTTACAAACCAGACAGTTTTATTGAAATATTTAGAGCAATTAATGATAAAACATAAAAAGTGCGTTTACTTCGATGTATTAACACTACAAACATTTCCAGTTTGCTCAAGTTTTGAATGACTGTTATTGGTGTTAAATACTTTCCGACTTTCCGAATATGTAAGCCATACATGTCGGCTGTGGCTATTATGATAAACATAAGATTTAGACCGTTTTTTGAAACACGATGTTCAATGAACATAAAATGATTTTTAGTACTTCTCTAAGATGCTGCAAAAAGCGAAACGATTACTTACCAAACAAAACAGTGACCAAAAGTAGACAGTATATGGACTTCATTTCCCAGTCTATTCTCTTATCAAAGAAAAGTACCAGCGCGAAGCCTTCTTATCAGCGTATCTATTCTACATTGCCTACGTAAGAAATAACCTTACTTGATTACATCACTGTTTATTCAAGTGAAGAGAACCCTTATACGTGGCACATGCTTAAAAACATACAAGCAACGTCATAAGTGCTGTAACACCCTAATGTACTTAGTTCTTGTTGCTTTTGATTTTGAAAACACAAAGTACTATTATAGACATGTTTATATCATCTTTTTCTTGGGGGTGGCTATTTTTCATGTAAAATTAAATTAAAGGCCCTTTACAATAGTGTCTTCCTCATTTATGTTCATTAATAATATTTGATTATATTTGAAACATTTTCAATATAACCCTATTCATGATCCATGACTTAAATTGCGCTGATTTTTTTTCATTATAATCGGGCTTATATTTTGTCAATAAATATTACTCTTTATTTTAACGATAATAAAATAGTTAGTTAGTTGGCAATACGTTTTACTTTACATGCCCCAGATAAATATAACGGGTGTAGCCCTATGGCCGTGGAAACTGTAAAATCATTATAAGGCTTAAAATGTTGTTCTCTACTTAGTCCGAGAATTCTTTGCCTTTTAAGATTGCCTTTTTTAGACTGACGGGAGCGTGGAACACGGACTATTCTATACGAAAAAAAATATGTATTAAGTACATTATGTGTCGTATCAATGTCCTAACAGCTGTACAAAATGTATATAGCTAGAAAAATGTTTCCTGTTCATAACTGAATAATAAGACCTGCAATAAAACAGCGATTCAGCCGCAACGCAATCCAGTTTGCCTATTTCCAAATTGCCGCGTCCAATTATTCAATTCCCTACTATTGAAACAATTAAAAATAATTATCAAGGTACATACAATAATTTTATCGAGAGTTATGTGTATTTAGGAAAATTTTGTAAATTAATTATATTCATTCAATAATTCAATTCATTGAAATTACATCACAGATGATTAGGAAACATTAAGCAAATTAATCACAATTACTTTTATTGCTCTTTCACGAGTATAAATTATCGGTTTAGTCCTGGTTTGCCTACATTTAATTAGCTGTATAATCAATTAAATTAAACAAACAAACAAGACCTCCATAAGTGAATTTTTTACACGGTAAATTCAATTTAGAAGCTTAACCAATGAAAATAAAATAAAACATCAAGAAGCAAAAGTTTTTCTTTTTATTTGAAGAATAACATATCAAATTTTCATTTTTTCGCGATGTTTCCCTTTAATGACCATGTAGATCTATAATCTGTTCTATTTTAATAGGTACAAAATGTTTAAGAAAGTATATAAGTTTTATATATTTCTGTATGCAGAAGGAAAAGTTATTACATTTGTGTTGAAAAAGGAAATTAGAAATTGTATTTTAAACAACAAAATTTGTTTAAAATATGATGATTTTTTATCTATATATATAAAAAGAATATATTAAACATTCAAAATATTGTTACTACAAAATATATCATATAGTTTAACATTGTTACAAAAAATATTATCCTAGATGAAGTAGATGCGATGCTGCATGGGCGTAGTCAATCACACTGATGAGTCCTTGTTGGTAGCGAATCTTGAGTTGCTGTAGTCTGTAATCCATGGTTCTGTATCGTAGTCTTTTTGTTGGTCGTGTTTCACCTTCTCCGTACTGGATGATAGTGCATTCTGTGTGTGCCTGTGTATTCTGTAAAACCTTTACGATCTCGTAGATGTTGAATGATCTATCGTATATAGTGGATATTGGTGTCACTTCTTTCCGGGCTCGATCTTTCATAGTATGGATGATCTTTGCAACTTTTATCTTTGCTTGGTTAGCTGGGTGGTTGTGTGCTGGACCAAACTTAACTATGTTGCCTTCATGTGTATTAACTGTTGCTCTACATGTAGTTACAATGCATCTCCAATATAGTCGATCGTTGCGATTATTCTTAACACGGCAAAGATAGCCATCTAGAATCAAGCTGTCTCTCCCAAACTTGTTCCGGACAAATTTAAGAGGTTGAAGTTGTGCGTTTGCCATACTTGCTGATAATGACCCAAATCCAGTGATTGCATATTTATGTGAATCATAGTTTTGTGAGAACTGTTCATTTAATAATTTGTAGAAGCTTGGAAGAGCTGCTTGGGTCTAATAATAAGATATAGCGTATGTGCTTCAATGAACAAAAAACATTGGTACTGAATACTTTTCATCTTATTAGTATAATAAGTAACAATTATGCTCATTAATAATGGCTTAGGGAACTAGAACTTGTTAAAATTGGAATAATTTAATAATAACTATAAAAAATTAATATACAATTATTATCAATTATTATCCTTTAAAATTAAATCTGTTCTTTCTTAAATTTTAAAAAAACACTGTATTTTCCTATATAAAATACAAATTAATTCTATTGTATATGCCACACTTTAATCATTATAATGCTATAAAATACAGGTGAAAAATTAGACTATTTCCAGAAATGAACTATTATTGCTAAAACAACAAAACACCCTTTGTTTATATATACCCCTAATTAAATGTGGGCAAACCAGGATGACACCAAATTATCAGCTTGGTCCGTTATTTGTTTTAAATTATTATGAATAGATAATAATTAGTGATTGAATATTTTTTTATATAAAAAGAAAATTTCAAAAAGAATTGCATTTAAGTTACTGAACTTAACCAACCAATTTCACACCTTTAAAATCAATATTTCTGAGAATGCATATACATAAACCTACAATCAATTATGTACACACCTTATAGAATGTTCTTAAATAGTCAAATAGCAGGGAATCAGCAAATTGGACGCGGCAATCTGGGAATCGGCAAATTGAGAATCAGCAAACTAAACCGCCACAACGGAACGTATATATTATCATACTGCAATGTTACTGTTCAATTGGCTTTGCAGTTTTTGAGGCAGCAAACTGTTAGACAACCAGAATTAGCTTTTTTCATATAAGAATGGTTTGAAGTAAAAGTAGAATATGTCCCCCCGGGGAGGGGGTTAGAAATTTTGCATTAATCGTAATCCGCAGATAATTTGTCACCATTATACTTAATACATATATTGGAAACTGAATTTTAAATTCTTTACAGTTTGAACACGGTAGCGTGTGATTAATCAGATTGGTTACAAAGGTAATGCGTAATTACTGCTTTAAATTTATTTGATTTGTAGAAGCTTACTTGTTTTAACAATTAAAAGGGTATCTTTGTTATTTTCAAACACCTTTTTTGCATTATTATGTTATAACAATTTACACGTGGGTTCCCGGATGGCTTAATGATCGTGTAAACAAACCTATTAGCGATCCAGGTAACGTTCTCACCTGCAGTGATTTTTGGTATGATAATTTTGCAAATAATTGTAGTAAATATTCAGGGGCTTACATTTCGCACATCATTTGGACACTGTAAGACAAGAAAACAACAATTAAATTCAATTTTCTGACAGCCTGCCGTTCGGGATGGAAGCTGAATACATTGTTTCGAAAATTTAGTATTCCATAATTCATTTTAGAAAAATGGAATACAAAAATGTTTATTAAAATTCATCAAATTATAAATTTAATGAATGATTTAATTTGTTCGTAGATGTGTACTTCTGTCTGCAATTACATGTAGTATAAACGCCAAGTTGTTTTCCCTTGTTACGGACAAAATAATATTTCCAGTATAAACTAAACTGAGTACACGTAATAAGAAGAGCCGTATTTTTGTCAAATAACATAAAATAATTAAATTTTTATACTAACCTATATAAAATCCTAATGACATATATTCTAATGTAACTGGATTTTTTTTTCAAATATTTTTATATACATTGTTCAAAATTTAATTGTTTTTTTTTAATATGTTAGAATTTAGGACCTTATTTGGTAAGTTTGATCTCATTCTATCCGTATCCGAAATACAGCTCCAATAATCAATTTTAAAAAATCATATCATTTGCGACTTGGATTTGTTGTAAAGGGATTTATTTTTCTTGTTCTTTTCTGTTGCAATATGAAACTGATATAGACATTTTTATTTATAGGATACCTCGTTTTAAAATAACAAATTTTACTATATAAAAACATCCACATTTTCTCGGCTTATTGTTTCAGTCTTTTATCGGTGATTCCTTCTTTACCTTTCATTAAAGTTTACGAGATAAACAACTTTTGCTATTGCTACTGGGCGCAGTCGAAGAAAACCCTTGACCGAGAAGACCAAGATTTCCCTGCACAAAGCCTGCAAGGATGAGGCGATAGAATGTGACAACTGTGACAAATGGACACACAGAAAGTGCATTGGAATGTCAACAACAGAATATAGCAGGATAGGCAAGAGTACAGACGCATGGATCTGCCCGAATAAGAATTGCTTACAACAAAATAATTCAATGTCAAAAATTTACACCATACCTACGCCTACTAACAATAACCAACATTCAACACTCAACATGTCAACAAATCCATCAATGGTTGACAGCATTGCAGAATCATCAATACCATCAACCTCAATATCTAGCATTAGCTCTCGATCATTCAACTCATAAACATTTAGTAGCACAGATATACCATTCATGACATCATCTCCAAAACCAACTAAAACAAAAACAGAACCAAAAAACACCTTAGAATATTGAATAACAACTTCCAAAGCTTAAAGAAAAGGGTTAAACTTTTAGAGACATTAATTGATTCAGCAGATCCAGACATCATCATAGGAACTGAAACTTGGCTTGACAGCAGCATCATATCAAGCGAAATAATCCCAGAATACCTTCAATTTAACATTGAACGTCGAGATCGACCATCAGACCCACACACAAGAGTCTTAATAGAAACCTCTACAACTGAGCAACATCAACAAAAGCAAAAAGAAAATAGAGCTGGTAACTGGTACTATCAACCTAGACGGGAAAACGAAAATATTATTTGGATCATTCTACTGTCCTTCTAACAAAACAGACGGATTATCTAAAGACCATTACAGAGGAAATATCTACCATCAGAACAAAACAGAAAAAAGATGTGTTTTTGATAGGAGGCGACTTCAACCTACCTGACATCAATTGGATAGACAACACCATCAAAGGAAGACAGTACGCAAAATCAACAAAATCAACCAATCAGTATTGGAAATGGTAGCTAATAACAGCATAGAACAGATAGTCGATTTCCCTACCAGAAAAGAAAACACATTAGACCTAATGCTAACATCACACCCTACTTAAAACTAAGATGCAAACCATTACCATCAATGGGAACAGTGACCACGACATCGTCCTACAAGATATGGCATGAAAACCATCCAAGCCAAAACCACCCAGAAGAAAAATTTATCTCTGGAAGAAAGCAAATATCTACAAAATGAACGAAGACATAAGAAAACTTGGAACATCAATCAAAAACAGTCGAAATATGACATTGAAAGCATATGGACCATCTTCAAAACAACGATGCAAGAAATCATACATTATAGAGTACCATCGAAAATGACACAAAGACGACATACTCACCCATGGATAAACACAACCATCAGAAGAAAAATTAACCAAAAGAACAGAGCTCACAAGAAAGCTAGAAAGACCAAAAAGAAAAGAGATATGGACAGATACAACAAGCTGAAACAAGAAGCACAATTTGTAACACGGCAAGCAAACAAAAAATACATTGAAGAAGTAAGTTAAGACTATACGAAAAACTCGAAGAAAGTCTAGTCATATGTTAAAAGCTAAGGCCAAGAATGGGTTGGAGTAGCACCACTCAAGAACAATTGGGATTCCTACACAGTGCTAACAAAAGCAAAGCTGAAATCTTAAATGAACAATTCCAGTCAGTGTTCACCAGAGAAGACCTAACCAACCTTCCAAATAAAGGAAAAAGCCCTTACAAAACCATAACTGCTATAAATATTACAGAGAAAGGTGTACTAAAGCTACTAAAGGAACTCAATCCACACAAGGCAACAGGTCTAGACCATACCATCATTTATATTAAAAGCGGCAGCAGAAGAACTGGCACCGATACTCACTCCGATATACCAAACCGCTTTAGATTCCGGGAAAGTACCCCAAGATTGGAAAGACGCACATGTTGTCCCACTTTTTAAGAAAGACGAAAGACACTTAGCATCCAATTACAGACCAGTTTCACTAACTTACATCACATGTAAAGTATTAGAACACATTATTCTCAGCAACATCATGAAACATTTCGACAAGAATAAAATACTTACAGATGCCCAGCATGGATTCCGCATAAGAAGATCTTGTGAATCCCAACTCATTGTGACCATCCACGACATTGCAGAGAGAATAGCCAATGGAACCCAAGTAGTAATCATACTCCTTGACTTTGCCAAGGCTTTCGACAATGTCCCACATGTCAGATTACTTCACAAATCGGAATATTACGGGGTCAACAAGAAAACCAACGACTGGATTCGCTCATTCCTCAACAACAGGAAACAACAAGTAATATTAGACAGGACATCATCAGAAGCACCAGTCTTATCAGGGGTTCCTCAAGGCACCGTCTTATGACCCCTGCTATTTTTAACATACATCAATGACATGCCCGAGACCGCTATATCGTCTGTAACCAAACTCTTCGCTGATAACAGTCTCCTTTTCCGCACAATCGACAACCAAGCAGATAGTGACCTCCTACAAAAAGATCTCACTGCCTTTGAGACCTGGGAAAACAAATGGCAAATGAGTTAAATGAAAAGAAGTGCATAGTCATCAGAGTCAAACCAAAGAACAAACACACAATCCATACATCATACAAGCTACATCGACATACTTTGGACAATGTCGAAGCAAGCAAATACCTCGGAGTAACAATCAGCAGCAACTTAGCTTGGGACCCGCACATAAACAACATCATTGGAAAGGGAAACAAGACATTGGGATTTATACGCCGCAACCTCAAAGACTGTTCTAAAAAGTCAAATCTGCAGCTTACACGTCAATGGTTAGACCGACAGTATAATATGCATGCTCGATTTGGGATCCAACAAACCAGAACTAAGTAATATCCATAGAACAAATACAGAAAAGAGGAGCAAGATTCGCCAACAACAATTACACAGACAGAACTCCTGGTTGCGTCACCACAATGATAAAAGAACTTGAATGGGAAAGTCTAGAAACAAGAAGGAAAAATGCCAGGCTAAGCATGCTATACAAGATCAAGAATGAACTGATAGACATCAACAAGGAACAGTACCTATTACCAAACGACAGAAGAACAAGAGGGGCCGATAAATAATTCCAAGAGAGAATAAGCTGCGAAATATACGGACAATCGTTCTTCCCAAAGACCATCAGGGACTGGAACCGGCTACAAACATCAGCAACTTCAGCGAAAGACAATAGAGGGATTCAGAGCTGCCCTTAAGGCATGCTCTGTTGCGAACTAGAACACATCTACCATGTAGATAATTTGTATTGTAAATTCCGTCTATTTTAACTGTAAATAGCGTTAGAGGACAGCTGTGTTGCCCGACACGCGTCAAGTTTTCGCGGAGCCATTTACATTCGCAAACGAATCCGGCTCCTTACCTGGAAGAAAAAGGATTTAAATAATAAACAAGTCATATCTATAGGAATACAATTACGTTACAGAAAAAGTCTGGTGAGTGTAGGACGAATCCCCCGTACAAAATTCCTTCCGTGTAATTTACGTTGTAGGAAAAGAAATAACAGGAAGAAAGCCGCGGAAAAAAGTCACAAGAAAAAAAGTCAAATGAAAAAAATCACAATTAATAAGTTAACATAATATATTGAATGTGTTTTTTATGTATTTACATGCACTTGATGACTGAGCTTTTTTTCAACGTTTATGTTCTAATATTTGTAAAGTAAAATGGATATTTAAATACATTTAATTTAAAAATATATATCAACAAAATGTTACCATATAAAAACAAAGAAATACGTAGCAATTAGAAGTGCCATAATTTATCACACATGTTCAATTTTCACTACACATTATTTTATAAATAAATCACTAAAATTTTAAAGCCATATTTTCTTATGATCTATGTATATTTAATAAAAGTTATATAGTTGCTTATCCTATACTTTCCTTATGTATACATATTATTAACTGTTAAACCAGCACAAAATGAACTCAACAGTAATGAGGGGGTGGACAGGGGGGTACCTTTCTCCTTTCTCCCTCCCCACAGCTCCTTTCTCCCTCCCCTCAGCTCCTTTCTCCCTCCCCTCTACTCCTTTCTCCCTCCCCTCGGCTCCTTTCTCCCTCCCCTCTTTACACTTTTCCCTCTTTAAAACCCTCTAGCAATAGAAAAGATCACTAAATTTTGACTCAAAACTGATATAAATTTGGGACATGAAGCATTCATATAAACGACTTTTACAAACAAAGCATGACTCATGACACATTATCAAATGAATTTAATTGGTGTATTGTACCCTTTGGTAAAAAAATATGAGGATCATAAACTGTGACCGGTAGATTTATGAAATCATGACACTGAAACCTAATAGCAATCATACAGCCAGACCTGTAGTCCACATAGACCCATAGTCCACCCAAACTTGTAGTCCACACAGATCTCTAGTCCATACAACCCAGTCCACACAGACCTATGGTCCATACAGACTTATTTTCCACATAGATTTATAATCCACTTACATTTCTAGTACACCAATACCCGTAGTCCACACAGACCTAAATGTTCAGAAAATAATATAGTGTATTCATAACTACAATTATTAATCGTTGTTTTTATGGCCTCTTGTTAACTGTCTCGGTGTAGTTTGAATAAGAAACACAATAGAAATTCTTTAACAATAGGACAATCTTGTATTTTTAAACTTTTAGAAAACTGTGTTCACTATCATGTAAGATTAACATTATTCTACACTTTAATTTACAGGCAGCATTTAATAGTTTTACATTTAGAGTAAAATTTTGATTAGTTAAAAATTAATTCATGATTAGGTCTAGATTTCTCAAAACATAACTCAAATCAATTCTCAGACTTTTGAGTTATTTCTTAACTACCACAGCAACATAAAAATTCTCAAGTTCGACTTAAAAGGGAATTTAAACTGAAAAAATGGTGCTTATAAATGTAATGAAAAAGCGATTATTTGCTGTTGTAACATAAATTGCCTGATTATTTGTGCTATTTACAGTTTTACTTGTGCTGCTATAGTTTTTTTTATTTAAATGGAGAAAACTGATATTTCATAAATTGTCATTCAAGGGAAATAACTAAAAAAAAAGACGTCATTTAACAATCTTGGACCAAACGAGTTATTTGTATCCCTTGTCCAATCTAATTAAAATTAAATCTTTCACTTGCTCCCCCCTTTTTGTTATTGGTCGCTGCGTTGTAACACGCAGCGACCATAGCAAAAAGGGGGGAGCAAGTGAAAGATAAACGCAGCGACCAAGAACAACCAGAGGCTCTTAAGAGCCTGTATTGCTCACCTGATTTTATAGGCAATAAAGATGGCATTTCCCTGATGTTAAAGTAAGTCCTGTAATTTTCAATAAACTTTAAATAGGACCATCCAAACAATATTACTAGAAAGCTTTGTTTCCATTGGTTACTGACCGGTTGTATAGAGAAGATTTTTTTTATTTGCCTGACTAAGTCCTGCGACAGTGGCGGCCATTTTGAATTTCCAATTGCCATAAAAAACATAAACTTTATAGAGGACCATCCAAACAATATTGCTAGTAAATTTTTGTTTCCATTCATTAACCGGTTTTATAGAAGAAGCCTTTAAAAACTTTTTCCCATAGGGTCCTATGTTATACTAAGTCCTGCGGTAGCGGCCATTTTGAATTTCCAATTGCCATAAAAAACACAAACTTTATAGAGGACCATCCAAACAATATTGCTAGTAAGTTTTTTGTTTTGATTGGTTTAACGGTTTCAGAGAAGAAGTCCTCTTAAACTTTTTTCTCATAGGGTCCAATGTTAAACCAAGTCCTGCGGTGGCGGCCATTTTGAATTTCCGATTGGGATAAAAAAACATGAACTTTATAGAGGACCATCCAAACAATATTGCTAGTAAGTTTTGTTTCGATTGATTAACCGGTATCTGAGAAGAAGCCTTTTAAAACTTTTTCCCATAGGGTCCTATGTTAAACTAAGTCCTGTGGTGGTGGCCATTTTGAATTTCCAATTGCCATCAAAAACAGAAACTTTATAGAGGACCATCCAAACAATATTGCTAGTAAGTTTTGTTTTGATTGGTTAAACGGTTTCAGAGAAGAAGCCCTTTTAAACTTTTTTCCCATAGGGTCCTATGTTAAACTAAGTCTTGAGGTGGCGGCCATATTGGTTTACCAATCAAAATAAAAAACACAAACTTTGTAAAGGTCCATCCAATGAACATTATGGCCAAGTTTTTTTTCAATTAACCAAGTGGTTTCAGAGAACAAGATTAAAATGTAAAATGTTTACAGACGACCACAACGACGACGCCAACGACGACAATGACGCCGACGGACGCAAAGTGATAACAATAGCTCACCTGACCCTTTGGGTCAGGTGAGCTAAAAAGGGGTGAGCAAGTAAAAGATTTAATTTTAATTAGAGTGGCCCTTGCCTTACAGATCATTTTTTGCAGTTTAGAGTATCACTCTGATTTTGGGCTATAGTATGGTTTAGTAAGGCGGGCAGGGGAAATGGGGTTTCTATTTTTATCAACTCCTCCTACAGTTTTCAACCCAGATCTCTGAAACTTCAAATAACGATTGCACATGTATTAAATTTGTTGCACCTGCTATTATGGAAGTGTTCCAGCATGTTTCCTAATTTTCCAGACCTTGGAACTTGGTCATTTTTGAGCAGATTTACAGAAGACAGTAAATATATTGTGTAATCAACTCCTACAGTTTTCAGTCTAGAACTCTAAATTTCACAGAAAGATTGAAAATGTATTGAAGTTGTACACCTGTTATTATTATTCGAGGATTTTTTCCTTATTTTCAGACTTGGGAACTTTGCGATTTTGTTAACTGTTGAATTGTTTAATTATGTATTCCTTTATAAAAACTTAATGGTAAGTATGAGCATAATTCATTGAGAAATTTATAAGTTTTAAGTTACAAAGCAAACACTGAAAATTTCAAGAAAAATTATGAGTAAATTACATATAATACTATAAGGAGTAACTGGACAAATTTTTGACAATTAAATTGTTTGTTGGCCATGTCCTTCTGTTTATTTTTGCAATTGACAGTTTTACTCTAGCTTTAAATTTATAAGGCAAATACTTATATTTTATTAACAAAATTGTTATTAGAGGGTAAAAACACCTGTAAGGATTTGTCTGACAATTTTGGATCAAATGCATTTTTTAAGGCATTGTCTTGCAATTTACAGTTTCACTCTAGTCATTATTAAAGGTCCAAAACTCCTTTAAGAATTTGTCAGACAATTTAGACCAACATAGTGATTTGCATTGTCTTGCTGATCATTTTTGCAATTTACTATATCAATCTGCTGTTTTATTTTTCAAGTTATACAGTCAAAACTGACAATTTTTTATTTAAAAAACTTAATGTCCATAACCCCTACATGCAGTTAAACAAAACTTCTGAAATTAAAAAAGATTGAATGTGCTGATCATTTTAATGTAACGGGTTTTTTTCTGTAGCTATATAACATTGTGAGATATTGGCCAAAACGTGTGTTGACCCATGTTCTTTAACTTGCGCTTGTGAAAAATAGTTCAGATTAGGGCCGCTCCCAGATACATAAACCAGTGTACTGTATTACTTTTCTATAAATCGTGAATATTTGGTACTGATCCTTAAACCAAGATGGCCACAACAATGGAACATAGAACTCCAGAGGCATTAATTCTGGTTTCAGAAACTATTTCACTTATTTAAATCAAATTATGCAGAACTAATATCAGGGTAATTTTCTGCCATTGTAAAATGCATTGTGGCTACTAGAGCCATTGATGTTCTGATTGGCGGAAATTAAAATGAATCTTGTTCTGAAAATCTTAGTAGCAAACATAATTGTGATACTGAATAAATTTTAAGATTTTGGCGCAGATCCTAAATTCAAGATGGCCACAAATTGTGTGTCATGTTCATGTCGATTAAACTAAAGTTTTTGTAATGTGAGCATTACAGGCTTTCCATGTGTAGAAATATTTTTTTTTACAAGTGTAATTATGATTATTTCATATCAATAATGTAACAAACCATTCCATTGGATAATTTGCAGTCTGTATTTTCAGCTACAGTTAATGTGTTTAAGAATAAAAGACTCAGCAGGGCTGTATCAGCAAACGGGCTGTATCTAATCTACTGTTACAGCCCTAAGTTTGATACAGCCCTGGCTGTAACGGTGATACAGCCCGATCAAAAAAGGGTTATTGGAATTTTCAATTTTCATGTGCCACAAACAAATGTAAATAGATTGCTAATTACTAAACAAAATGTAAAACTTGTAAAATATCAACAGAACATATTATTTAGCACAAATGCTAAACAATTACAGGTAAACAAAGTTCATTTTGTCTTGTATACTATTGAACTTGTTTGTTTTCTAATGTTTTCAATGAAATAAAAGTAATAGTAACTTGTGTGTATGGCTGTATAAGAATTACGGACTTCTGAAGGACCCGATACGGACCGTTTATTTGTTACAGCCCTCGCCTTTGGCTCGGGCTGTAACAAGATAAACGGTCCGTATCGGATCCTTCATCAGTACGTAATTCTGGATACAGCCCTACACACAAGTTACTATTACATAAATAACTTAGACTTACCGCAGGTTGTTGAGTCTTTTTTAGTTTCCGATACTAGTACATATTTTTTGGTTTGGAGACCTTTAATGGATTACACTTGTATTTTTAGTTGTGAATTAAAACGAACTATATCCGTCTTTTGGGTAACCAATATACTTGAATAATTAGAAACTAAAAATATTTAACCAAGATATCCCCATAAATCGTGTTGTAAATTGTAACAAGAAAAGCAAGACCGGGTCATTTGGACATTCAGAGCTCTTAGTTCCTTGTTTTCCTGAAATTTGCCATTTGTGTTAGGTACCAAAAATCTAGTATGTTGACGTAATCATTACTCTGAATTACTGTGAATTACGGGATATACCTATAAAAGATGCCATATTTTTAATGTTTTTTATTTGTATAAAACTGTTAAATTGAAAAATAAACACTTTTCCAAGAATGCGTTTTTCTTAATTTCAAATTTTGCCCCTTTTCAATTTGTTTTCATGTATTGTGAAAGCGCTATACATTCAACCATGTCTAGTAACGTTTGTAAGGAACACATTTGTGTAATTTTTTACCGATTTATTACGACTTTCGACGTATTTGCCCGCACTTAAAATTCACACTGAAAAATATAATATCATTTTAGATATGTGTTTTTTTCTCAATAATTTTTCCATGAATTTTTAGATGCAACATATATTTTTGTCAGATTTACACGAGTTTATTAGGGCCCCGCCACTTTGTGGCGGACGCCCTATAGTGATCAGTCTGTCCGTCCATCCGTGCGTCTGTCCGACCGAAACTTATTGTGTCCGGGCTGTAACTTTTTTATCTTTCGAGGTAGGCTTTTGATATTTGGAATGTGGGTACATATATCAAGGAGATGTGTCGCATACCATGGTTGATCACCTTTGACCTTGAACTTTGATCTTAAGGTCACATTATTGCTTTCTGCATGACAAATTCATGTCCCTGCTGTAACTTTTGTATCTTTCGAGGTAGGCTTTTGATATTTGGAATGTTGGTAGATAATATCAAGGCGATGTGTCGCATACAATGGTTGATGACATTTTACCTTGACCTTAAGGTCCGCGGGGCCCACAGAGATGGGTACCATCTCACTGATATCTAGTATATTTCTATAGTCGTTTCGTTAGCGCGACATTTGTTTAAACGATGTTATTATAAACAAAGTTGCATGAACATATTATAAATATATTCGATGAGGAAAATATTAATGCGCAAAACGTATGTGTGCGAATTAAAATACAATTTGAGCAATAAATGGTTATTTATTGTGGACACAGACATACAAATCTAGATATTAAACGACGTAATATTTAATGTAACGTCAAATAACGTGCGCTACGTCTTATTGAAATTGTTACAATTTTCAATGTAAAAGAATTAACAAAACTTCATTTGTTTTAAAATCTACCGGTATTACGTACTACATGCAATAAAACACTACCCAGTGCAAACTGCGCTTTGATTAATATTTGTTTTACATACATGGATCAAACTCATGGATACAAAGCTAAAACTAGGTACTCTAAGTGGTGTCAGAGGAGAAGATTGTTTAAAAAGTTAACAATGGACAGATAACAGATGACAGACACCTAGTCAATAAGTGATCACAATATAGAAAAGGGACAGACATACGCTTTAGGAAAAACCTTACTGCATGCCAGCATAGTAAAAATTCTGATCATTTGGATGCAATTTATCTCTTTACTGGAGTTTTATGAAAATAATTTAAGTCTTTTTCAATTAAATCAATGAATTGGCACTTAATTAAATGATTTTCAGGTACGAATTAAAGAATATATTTGTACAAGTACTGCCTCCCTCCTTTTTGATTTTTTCCTTTCTCCCTCCCCCTTTCTCCTTTCTCCCTCCCATCAGCTCTTTTCTCCCTCCCCACAGCTCCTTTCTTCCTCCCCTCTACTCCTTTCTCCCCCCCTCTCTCCCTGTCTCCACTACCCTGTCCGCCCTCTCAGTAATGTGTTTTTACTAAATTGTTTTCTATATTTTATTGGACTTTAATTTTTTTTTTATTAATGGTATTAAATAACTTATAAGTAAACGATAAGTACCACTTAAAATATGACTAAAATAATGATAAACATAAAATATTTTCATATTATGAAAACATAATATGTGACCAAGACAACTTTGTGACTTGTTTTCCTGTGACATTTTTTCCTATCAAAACTGTGACTTTTTTACTGTGACTTACATTCTGTTTACCGTAATTTAGCATACATTTGTTGTAGATAGATAAATTCCAACTCGTTCATCCTCCCAAGCAGGGACAATCTATACTATAGTTTTGATAGTCCCTGACTTGGGAGGATGTTCGGCTTTTGTTATTCGATCGGTTCTTTGTTATTTTCTTGCTATCGCTGATTAATGTTGATAATTGCTGATTCAATAAATAAAATGTTTAATTTTCATTTATTGCAAAATCAGAATATTTGTGACCAAAGTAATAAAAACACATTTGTTCCTGGTTCGGCATTGTTTACATCATCGTAAAAGTCTTTGTGGGTACAGATGTACAGGAAGTGACGTCGTAATCTGGCGGGACGTCTGAATTTGATCACTGCGTATTATTTGTAAACATATTATAATAAGTTGTTTTCAGTAGGTACTAATTAACAGATATACATAACACAAATACAAAATATCATAAAGCCTATTTTTTCGCTCTGTAAAAAGTCTGTATTTGTTTTAACTGAAGTAAAGTGACTATACTGAGTGTTGACGTACTGTGCCTGTGGAGAGGGTTTTTGCGTGGTTTTTTGAGTGAAAAGGTTTTTTGCGTGAAAAATGAAAACTGCTTATCGCGTATGATTCAGCTTATGCTCCTTTTGTAGATTAAGAAGACTACTTTTTGAAATCTACAATGATTTCCTCGAGATATTCAACGTTTTGAAATATGACAGTTTTTAAATTTTGAAAGGGCGATTTTTCGGTATCAGGTCACTTCGGTACTGACATAATTATAGTCAATTTTACCGTGTCATTCCGACGGGATTTTGCTTCACAAAATGGAAAACTGGTACCGCGTTTGGTCGAGTTTATTGTCCTTTAGTAGATCTTTTTTTCCACTTTTTGAAAGTAACAATTATTTTCCACAGTTAATCGGCTTTTTGAAATGCTGCCGTTTTTTCATTTTGCCAGATCGATTTTCCATACTAAATTTTGACCTTGTTTTGAACGGAAGTGTACGTTAGGAAAATTCCATTGTTGTCTATTCGAAATCCTTCGGGTAATGTCGTCTGCAGTTGAGGCGGGAAAAGTCTCGCGGTTTGTCCGAATACCATTATACGTTACGAAAACAGACGAACGTTTGTAAACAACATTAGACCCCTTAAGATACAAAAATGGCTGACTTCCTATGGAAAATCGATCTGGCAAAATGAAAAAACAGCCGAATTTCAAAAAGCCGATTAACTGTGGAAAATAATTGTTACTTTCAAAAAGTGGAAAAAAAGATCTACTAAAGGACCCTAAACTCGACCAAACGCGGTAGCAGTTTTCCATTTTGTGAAGCAAAATCCCGTCGGAATGACACGGTAAAATTGACTATAGTCACTTCAGTACTCGGTACTGGACACTTCGGTACCTGTTTAATTTTCGGTAGTATGAAGGGTTTAGTGCCAATTAGCCGAATCCCAAATTGCCGATTCCCAGATTGCCGCGTCCAATTAGCCAATTCCCAGTTTGCCGATTAATTGATATTTTATCATTAAATAAAATATTTTGCTTAAGTTCAATAACTTAAATGCAATTCTTTTTGAAATTTTCTCAATCACTAATTATTAGCTCTTTATATTAATTCAAAACAATAACGACCCAAACTGATAATTTATACTTTTGAAAGATTGCCTAAATTAAGCACCCATAATTGTCGGTAAAGTTCAGTAACTTGATTGTTCTCAGCTTATCATATTTGTTTAAAGCAAAGAATGTCCCAAGCCGATACTTTATAATTGTATAAGCCAATAATTCCTTTTAAGTCACTTAAATTATTTAATTTATATAATTAATTTTCCTAAACAAACATTGCTCTCGATACAATTCTTTTTACACCATTTGGATTGTTCTTAATTGGTTTAATAATATGTAATCGGCAAACTGGGAATCGGCAAATTGGACGCGGCAATCTGGGAATCATCAATTTGGGATTCGGCAAACTGGAATGCACCCGTATGAAGTACGTGTTTTATATATTTATGAATAAAAACAAGAAAATGAGTTGTGTATACAGACGAATTAATAACTAATTATGTTTTGATACGATGTTTAACAGTTTCACTATTTATAATCACTATTAACTTTGGCATTTATTTAATTATCATTATGTTTAATGATTGGTTTTGTTTGTAAGATCATCAAAGTTAATTAACAAAACTTATTTCTTTTAATCATAAATCTCTTTTGTCACAACTACAAAGAAAAAAATTAGTAATTGCAACCAAAATTATTTTGAGAAATATTGCAAAAATATATGCCAAGCTAAGAGGAGGCATAAATAATGGGACGACCTAAATCCAAATTCAAACCACAATGAGCGAGTTTCCGTGTAGAAAGTGTAAAAAAACGTGCGACCTAGACAAGACAAGGTTTGCAGTGGCGCTGTTCTCCGTGTACACAGCCAGAAGAACCAAAACCTGAGCTCCAGAGTGCACAAAAAGAGCCCACACAGAATGCTGTGGAAGAGAACTCTCAGGTGAGAACTCTATAGTCATTGAAAACTCGTTCCACATTCCCAACCCAAAGACCACGAGACAGACTCAGTGTCAACAGGGACAGTCTATACTTACTATAGTATAGACTGTCCCTGATGTCAAGTTTTCCAGCTTTGGCGAAAATACATCGAAAGGGAAATATCAACCAGCCGCCTGTTATCCAGATGTGCCGCCGTCTACGGCCACCAGCAGCAGAATGATTGACTTAATTTTCAAAGTGATGTAAAGTATATACTGGCACATTTTGTTTTTGTTGTTGTTTTCAGTGCTGAAACTTACTATTTGTAGTGCTGTAATAAATATAGAATACTGCTCTTAGTGCTGTAATATATCGTAATGCTTCATAGTGTTGTCTGTATAGATTTATTATTAATATGTTTAAAAACATTATTAGTTGTATCAATAAGTTGTATACGAACAATGAATTCTTTGTTGTCAAGAAGCCAATAAAATATGGAAGAAGAAATAACTACACACATGTTTATAAATGTCAATTTATTTCAAACACATTTATCATCTTACACATGACAATATACAAATATAAATATACCAACTAAGACAATATTATGCAAAATTTAAACAATATAATACAAAGTTCAATTAATTACAATTGAAAAATCTTCTCAGTACCGAAGTGACCAACACCTAGTACCGAACTGTCCGGTACTGAGTACCGAAGTGTCCAGGTCAGTACCGAGGTGTCCTTGTACCGACGTGACCAGGTACCAAAGTGACTAGCATTCGATTTTTCGTACTATACTATAGTAAAATTTGACCTTAATTGGAATGGAGGTGTACTTTAGTAGGAACAATCGATTGTTATCTTCTCCAAATCCTTCGGGTGATGTCGTCTACAGTTAGTGCAGGAATAGTCTCGTGGTTTGTCCGAATACCATTGAACATCACTAAGGCCATATAAAATTAGATTTACGGTTCTCAGGCCCGCGCGCATCCGTTTTCACCCCGCCGCATTGCCGATTTTATCGGGTTTTCAATAAAATAAAAATCCGGAAATGCGGTGCCGTTTCCGCTAAAAAAATTATCTGGTCCGATCCGCTTCTTATTTCCCGCCACTGCATTCGGAAAGATCGGACATTTTTGCTCACTCTAATGATAACTTCTGAAAGAATACATAGTGCATACAAGCGTTTGAAAGTAAAGGGGAGTTACGGAATCGTTCGTGTTCACGACCCTATTGAGATCGGATACCCGAGAAAAAATAAACCAAAAAAAAATATCGTTTGTCTTAAATGGCGGCGTCGCAAAACAAGTGCTTTATTAAACGGAGAATCGTTTACAGTTTTGTGACAATAAAGGAAGAGTTGATAGCACAAAAGCGGTACCATCTATAAAATTTGCTGAAAGAAGTTCTCGTGGACATGTCATGGGAAAACGTTCCTTAAATAAGATCAGGTGCACAACTTTAATATGTGTGCAATCTTTTGGTGCAGTTTCAGGGATCTGGGTAGCGAGCTGGAGAAGTACATAAAATCGGTACCCTCATTGAAAAATTAAGATGTTCCCAATCCTGGAAAAATGGGGAAAACACATTCTATAATAGCAGGTGCACAACCAATACGTGTGCAATCTTTCTGTGATGTTTCAGGGATCTGGTTTTAAAGCTGTAGGATTTGATGTTCCCAAATATAGAAACATCTCATAAAACGATACCATAATAGCAGGTCGCAACTATAATATGTGGAATCTGCTTCTGGAAAGTGTTAGGGATATAAGTTAAAAGCTGTAGGAAGTGTTGATTACACAAAATATGTACCCTTTCAGTGATACTTTCTAGGATTTTTTTATGGTGAGTCCTGGACTCATCATTTTTGAAAATGGCAAATCCCAAACAATTTTCATGAGTGCTACATTTTGCAGTTAAGCTAAGTGGTTGCATACAACCAATTTCTTCGATGACAGACCCATAATCATTCATGTCATTTTATAAAATATACAATATGGCGACATATGCTTTATGCTGTTCTAGTGGTCAAGATTTTTATCAGTCTTCTGGGGTATGATTGAACTGCAATCATTACTTGAAACATGCTGATGTTTCCCCATTAAAGAGAGACTCTTGTCTTGTCTGGCTCATTTTGGAAATGAATGTCAAAATAATGCAGATGCTGACATTCAAAACGAATTTTCATAATCTCGTAAATTAAATTAGAATGAACTATTTGTAATTTAGAACATTATACAATCAATTTCAACAGAAAGGTTGAACCTGACCACAGACACAGTAAAGTCTTTTCGATCCTAAATCTAGTGTATATCAATCAGATAATCGAATTGTAAAGTATTAAAATTAAAGGTTAATTTACTCTAATTTATGTTCATACTGAATGTATTTATTGTCTAATAAATATCCTAATTAAAACATATTTGCTGCCCAAATAATTGTTACCTGTAGAAAATCTGACGAAACAGGTTAATTTCCATCACCATTTGTATGATATGTTATCATGCATTGGAAACGAAATTGACACGACTGAAATTCGTAAACATTCGATAACTGTACTAGTATGCATTAGTTGCTGCAAAGACGTGTTCAATACGCATCTAGATGCATTGCGACGATCCCTGCCCCCCTCCCCTCAATTTCACTATACTATAACACAGGTTGCATAAACAATTTGACAATTTAAAAGGGGTTCTTTTATGTAATAACCTTTAAATACATTTCATATACAAATATGAATGTTTAATATTGAACTTCTTTGCTGTATCGATTGAGATCTTTACCAGTTAAATTTTGTGCAAGATAACGAATAAAAAAATGCCTCCCTCGTCTGATTTTAGACCAATAAAATGATAAAAAAAAAGCCTCCCTCCCTCATCTATTTTTGAAAAATTTGGCCTGAGAACCTTAAAATTAAATTTGTGTGGCCTAAAGCAGACAAACATTTGATTTGTAAACATGATAAGGTCCCTTTAGAAACAAAATCGGCTGAATTATTATGTAAAATTCCCGTAGCAAAAGTCAAGGACGATTTGTAACAACTTAACACCAGTGGCATATTATAAAACATGGACAGGTTATCGTATCTACATTTTTTCTACTGAATTTTCGTAATAAAAAGGTAAAAATATAGAATAATGAAAAAATGCAAGCAAAAAATTTTTTCCAAGGGGGGTTGGCATTTAGTTCAATGACGTTCAAGGGTATTCAGCAGGGATCCTCGCAACGCGTCTAGATGCGTATTGTACGCGTCTTTTCAGTTCTGGACACACCTTTTCAACATCTTACGCGTCCGTGTCATTGTCAGACGCGTACGAATTTCTGTCATGTCAGTTCCGTCTCCGATGCGTGATTACATATTCTTACAAATGGCGATAGATTTTTACCTGTTTCGTCCGATTCTCAGCAGGTAGCAATCACTCGGGCGACAAATATGCTTCAATTAAGATGTTTATTGAACAATAAACGTGCAGTGTTGATGGACACTTTTTATGGTTAAAATTAAGCGTTGACAATACACTCGTTTCCAGGGGCTGCTCTGGCTTCTAAAAAGCTGGCGCCAAAAAAATCGCCAACTGCAATTTTCCGTCGCCAGTTTTGTAAAAGTGTCGCCATCGTAGAAATCACTTGATCACTATACGACATGGCGAAATTGTTTAACATTATGTGTGACATATTCTGTAACGTCGGACGAAATCCAAGTTTGCCGGACTCTTATTTAATTTTTCAAAAGTTTGGTCTCAATCAGCCCGTACACTTATTGTATTTTAATCATGAAAAGATGTGTGAGTGATTTCTTGTTGGCAGAAAACCAAAATTTTACAGTAATTTTTTTTGAAACATCTATTCCCGTGAATGAACATAAAACTGGAAATACTGAAAATACAACTACGCATGTGTACAAGTTTTCTAATTACGAAATGAAGACGGACATCCGGTCCGGAAATCACTCAACAACGACGTCAGTTTTCGTACCTGTATTTTATTAATTACATTATAAAAAAAAATTTATTACAAAAATATGTTTGTTTTGTTCTTTTTATAAATTAATTAACAGCGGGAGCATCAATTGTTTATTACACGTCGACTCAAATGTGATGCAGGTAAAGCTGCTTTACATCTGACAACTTTGTTGATTCATTTATTGCCGATTTCCGTTTAATAACTCCAAATAACACACATGTCACTAGATACTACACAATACACGTGTATTTACGACCATAGAAGCCGACAAAGCATCTTTAATGATGCAATCGCTGATTACCATTAAATTTAAAACGTGCATGCATCGTTTAACACTATAAAACCTTGGCGCCAAAAAAATCGCCAGACGCAATATTTTGTCGCCAAATGAAAAAAAAAATCGCAATTGGCGACATTGGCGAAGCCCAGCGCGGCCCCTGGTTTCAAATTTTAAAACACGGTCGGAACCTTGCACTTGCAGTTGCACTCCTTACGATTTTTTTTAAAGTAAGAATTCTTGACCGGTACAAAGATATCTTCAATATGAACATTAATTAGTTATCTAATAAACTTTTATTTTTTGTATATATCAAAAACATCTGCTATAGACTAGGATCTGTGAAAGGGGGGTGGGTGGGTAATAGTTGTTTGGAAGAAATATGATATCCAGGTAAGACAAAAGTCTCTCTTTAATGGGCAAACATAGCATGTTTCAAGTAATGAGTGCAGTTCAATCATACTCTAAAAGACTTATAAACTCAGCTACTAATGATATAAAATAGCATGGGATAAACATTCTACAAGCCATATTATATCTTTTTATGAAAAGACATTGAATGGGTCGGTCATCAAAGAAAACGGTTGTATGCAAGCACTTAGCTGGACTCATCTGTGATATGTGGGACTCATGAAAATTTTGTGGGACTCACCACTTTCAAAAGTGATGAGTCCAGGACTCACCATAAAAAAATCCTACAAGTATCACAGATTCAGACAAGCGGCGAGACTTTTTCAGCTCTAACTGCAGAGGACATCACCCGAAAGATTTCGAGTAGACAACAATCGATTGTTCCTTAAGTACACTCCCTTTCTAATTGAGGTCAGATTTTAGTATGGAAAATCGTCCTTTCAAAATTTAAAAACTGCCATAGTTCAAAACACTGAATATCTAGAAATAATTATTGATTTCAAAAAGTACCCTTCTTGATCTACAAAAGGAGCATTAGCTGAACCCGTAGCAAAAGTCAAGGACGATTTGTTACACCTAAACAATTAGGCATATTATAACACATGAACAGGTTACATCTACATTTTTTCTACTGAATTTTCGTAATAAAAAGGTAAAATATAGAATAATAATAAAAAGGAAGCAAAAAAATTTTTCCAAGGGGGTTTGGCATTTATAGTAGTTTCCAGACTTTGTGAATGTTATTATTATAACGCCAAATTAGGTTGAGGTTTGCTGCAAATTGTTACTCGTGAAGGTCAAACAAAGTTAAACTAAAGGCCAAACCCCCTTGGAAAAATTTTGTTGTATGTATTTTTTTTATTATTCTATATTTCGCCTTTTTATTACAAAAGTTCAGTAGAAAAAATGTACATACGATAACCTGTCCATGTTTTATAATATGCCTAATGTGCCATAAATGAAAGGGTAAAAGAAGCATCGCTTTGGTTGGATTAAATTGCTAAAATCAACCAATGAGAATGGCTTTAACAATTGGGCCTCAAATTTAATAAGTAGGACCCTGTAATGTTTACAACTTAAATTTTTCAAACTTATACATTCAAATATCTTTTTCTATGGGCATGCTGGTATAGACAATACGGTATTAATTTAGACATGTTATCTGAATATATTATATAAATATAGGTGCAGCCGTTAAGCGAGCACTGCACATTGTATTGTTCATGATGGTTTTTTAATTAAGAGCACCCTAAACTAAAGTAACATTAACAGTGCCCATGCATTCCATTGGTGACCTTGACGTCTTTCTCTCATGTGTTGGTGATGTCACTCTCCCTCTCTTCTCTTTGTTTAATGCCTTTTTCAGCAATTTTATGGTGTCCAGTTTTAATTGGGGTAAAAAGCCCGACCACCCGAAGAAAATCCCCAACCTGCGGCAGGAAAACTGTTAATCCTTGTAAGTTGTTGCTGATGTCACAAAACTCCATTTAAAGTTGTAAACATTTGCCATTTTTTGTTCTTATTAAAAAAATAACCACTTTTTAAATAATTTTATATTTGTCTACTTAAAAATGAATTTGAGTGTTCTTCTACAATATTTTCTTTGGAAAGCTCAGCTACCATCTGAAACCGGTCACATTGATCACATGACTATTTTTACATGCACGCATGTAACCATACTTCTCACATCTGTGGTTCGCTAATATTATTAATAAATAACATAACATATTTGGTTTCTGACTCGAACTGTGAAACATTATCTTTGTCTAGATAATTGATTTCTGTAACTTTGGATTGCATAGATGAACACCTGTTGCTATTGTGTAATTAACTTTCCATGTCATTTCTGTCAAAACAAAAAAATGACAGAGATATGGCTTCAATAAAAAGGTGTCAAAGGCTATAAAATATTTAAATATTCAAAGATTTCATAAGTTATTGACTTAGGGCTTTTCCAGAAAAAAAGGTACAGTAGTCCCCCTCTTATAAGACCACCCCATCTGAGTCATGAAAGTGGTCTTATAATGGGGGTGGTCTTTCTTGAGGGGATACAATTTATACAGGTGTATAGACCTTGGTTGGTTAGCAGCAAATGCTGTGAAGTGATCAAGAATCACACAAAATAAGTATTTGTATTTTATTATTCAGTATAAATAAAAAGAAAAAGAATTCATTTTTATCTAGATGATATTGATAATATAACAATTCAAAGTCTTCTTAACAGTGAATGTTTCTGTTCCTGTTTCATCTGCATTATCGTTGTTTTTATCAATTTTATTTTCTGTCCAGGTTCCACTTCGTAGTTTATTAAGGTTCCGTCTTATTTGGAAAAATCCAGTTTTTTTCTGTTTCCAGTTTCCCACTTGACCCATGTTTTTGACATTGTTTGTAGTAAATTTTGATTTATGATTATGTTGGTACATTGTACTATTATCTCCATGTTGAATATTTCAGTCTTCTTTTAATAAACTCGATTTCCGTAATGCCGAAATTAAACTGATCTACAATATCCCACTTGTTTTCCCCTTTAATCCAGTTTAAAAACCTTTCTTTTACACGATTTCGACATTTTGTTTACCGGTTGTTGAACTGTTTCCGAACTGGTTTACGATAATAAAACCAAATCTCGTTCTATTCGAGACTTTCAAAATAAACATCCGGTCAGTGAAAATGGTCGTTCGTGAAGGGATTTTACGTTGTTGTGTCAAAAAAACGTGGTCGCTGGTCGCGTTTGAGGGGTGGTCGTTCGCGAAAGGTAATTTTACGTTAGAAACACTTAATGCATCAGGGTTTTGGCCGGATAAAGCGGGTGGTCGCTGGCGAAGGGATCGTATAAGAGGGGGACTACTGTACAGGGGGTCGGAACGCAGGTCTTTTTTTTTCCTTGGTAAGGGGGGGGGGGGTTGATGTTATTTCTATTTTGGTGGGTGTAGGTATGTTGTTATTAAAATAATCGCGGTTGTCGGCGTTTTTCTGTTTCTACTTCGCCAAACGCGGTGCTTTCGTCGACGTCCGTGCGATTTTTGACTGACGATTTTGTCGAATGAATGCAAGGGGAATAACCGATCATCATAAACTTTGAATGGTTTACGCCCGAAATTTCCGAATGGGACTGGTTGCCGAGTTTCTCTAGATTGCTCTGCTGTCTCATTAACCAGATGTTGTAAAAGTCTGAGTATACCGAAAATGAAAAAACTAAAGGTCAACTTTTTGTCCGATTTTTGTAAGCGTGATAGTGTCTCAGTTTTCGTTATCGTACGTAGCACTGCCGTAACATACATCAATAAAATGAAACACAGCAAAGTCCGAAGACAATTACCTGTCATTTATAGAAATTTCGTACTTTATAGTTTTAATTTACCAGGTTAAAATGTTGTTGAAGTAGCATGTTTTGATCTGAACTTGGCACTCGGCCGACAGAAAACTCTAAATTAAAAATATAAATAGGAATGGTGACTAATCTCGACCAATAAATTATTAAATCAATCATAATATTACGTCTTCGGTCCAATTTTCAGCTTTTAAAACCACCGGAAACAAATTTGTGTCAGCTTTTTCGGTGACAACATGCCGAAAAGTGGGGGGGGGAGGGGAGTGTTGGAAGCAACTAGTATTGCGTCTTTTGTATAATTTGTGGGTCTCAAAGCCGCTTTGAACAAATTTGTGTCGGCTTTTTCTAAAAAAAAAAGGGGGGGGGGGGGCTAAAATACATTTGCAATGTAAAGGTAAATTTTTGCATTAGAGAAAAAAAGTGGTGTGGTATAATCATAACAATCTTTAAAATATATTATAGAAATCCAAATCAACATAATTGTTCAATATATTTACATGTATATAATCAAGACCTGAACAAATTTTTAAACCTTCAATTCAGGAATATTAAACCATGTAGACAAATATTCTTGTCTGCCATTGGAAAACAATGTAAAAGTTAAGGACAAAGAATTTTTGTTGTTGTAGCATTAAAGAACCTATGCTTTTTACACTGACAACATCTTATAGGGTTTGAACAGACAAGGAAAGTTGCACTCCTTTTCCTAGCTAACGATAAACACATCAGTCGATATGCTACCCTTTTAATTCTCAATGTTGCAAATTTTCCTTGCAAGAGTTTCAAAGTCCACATAGTAGACACAATGCAAGATACAGTGAGTCAGTGACCATTAGTGACCCATAAGCAGAATGGAAACAATGTTTCTTTTTTCGTTTTTTTAATTGATTGATTGACTCAATTATATGACACTTATTTCAGTCAGTATAAATAGTGAAGAAAACTACATAAAACTACTACTTTAAAGGGGGTTAGGGGCTATGTCATTCTAGGTGTAATATGAGTTATTAAATGCCAAAAACATATATCAACATTAAATTATCAACAGACAGCACATTTGAAACTATTGTATGTCTTACGTACGCAATGTGTACAAATTCACTACAAACACGAAGGCACATGGAGCTTTCCTTAATTCCTGTCAAACTGCACCATGTCTTGGCACAAAATAATTCTTGGAAATTCGTTATATACTAGACTTTTAACCAGTCATGCTTAATGTCAAATTTAAACAAACATTTGTTCTTCAAAACAACAGTTTCATGGATTAACATGATTTGTGTTCATCAACATTTGAAAACTCGCACGTGTTTTGGTCATGTTGGTAAACAACCTCGTGGCTTTTTACAATAAATGGAGAAACATTTCAACTAGTATAACGAGAAAAACTATTGATTAATTAAACAAATGGCCTGTGCCATGTTTACATTAAAAAATGACGATTTTCTATCATCGATCTTACGCAATCAGTTGATTATATCTGCGTCACGTACATACAGTCATGCATCAAAATATACCCTTGATCGGTTCCTGTATTACATATGAATTGTAACATTTAATTTAAGAAAAACTTCACCTAGCCAGTTTCTCCTGAACTAAACAATTTTTATAGATGGCGCTGGTAAGAAATTTTTGTTTTACATACATGTAACTTTTACAGCATTAAATTGACCTTTATCTGTCAAATCGGGGCCTTTGCTCTCCTACTGTTGAAGAATTGAGTGTTAACGACGTTTGCCGTTGGTTAAGTACCAACAGCCTATCACAATATTCAGATAAATTTAAGGGTAACTTTATTATTGTATATTTAATCCTATCTGTGGTTTTAAGATTCAAATATAATCAAATAATCATATTGATGTATCAATTTTATTTTATAGGTGGGGGGTACTTTCCATAAAATCATTTTCTAGGTTGTGCCTCTAAAAAAATTAAAATTTTAGTGGTGGTACCCCATTTTTTGAGCTGCGTTCCAACCCCCCTGTACCTTTTTTTCTGGAAAAGCCCTTAATTACAAGTGTGTTAACATTGAAGCTGCACATCAGAAATGGCAGTTACCAAAAATTAGTCTAATGAAGTGAAAATAATCATAATTTACAATTTATTTTTTCTGGTTTAAAAAAAAAAAGAAAAGGTTTTTAGTTAAATATAAGCAAAGAAAAGAAGCATTCTATTTTTGTTGTTAGTAAGCTTGGGTATTGTGCAGACTTGAAAGATTTCAATTGGTGCAAATAAAAAAAGGGAGATTATCAAAGTACAAAAATACAAATTCATGAGAACAGCAAATTCAGTTTAAAGTCCATCCTCACAAGTCAGGGTTTGTGTGTCCACGAAACCCTGAAAAACTTAGCTAGGAAATTCCCAGGCTAGAAGATTTTCATGTGACGTAAAACCTTCAAAATATCAACCAATGAAATTGCTTAAAAGAAGCAAGTGGTTGGTAGTAGTATTTCTTGATCATAAAAAACTATTAACACTTCTATACAAAATACACTGATTTCTTGTGGTCAGTGCAACATGTCAGTTTGATTTATTTACAATCGACATTGGGATATCCCCCAACCAAGTCGAGAAAAATAGGTAGCTTTTGATTGGCTACATGCAGGTATGATCAGAATAGTGACGTCTAGCCCAGGAATTTCCTAGCTAAGTTTGTCAGGGTTTCATGGACATACGAGGACACAGAAACCCAGACTTGAGGATGTTCAACGTCGATGCTGGCGGGAAACTAACATGGTTGTTGTAACGAGGGTTGACTTTGCTTAATTAAAGAGTAAACATTAATTGCATTGTTAAATTATTTAATTTCAGTAAAAACTTTCCACTAGTTCATTTACTTGCTAGGTAGAAAATTTGCTGAAAAGTGCTGAGAATGGCCATGCAAGCATCCCGCCAACAAGCTGCCCAGCAACAGGCAGAAGAAGCAGAGGAAACATTTGGACCACTTCCTCTTAGGCAGTTGGAAGTAGGTATTTTATGTATATATTAGAACCAGTCTTCAGCATGTGGTGATTCTATTTGTAAGTTTACAATGTACTCTCCACATAAAGTGTAATTTAGAAATCGTGCTTAAAATGTCAACTTGAAAAAATCCTAAATTCTTATTTCCAAGATTATCATCATTAACAAATCTTATTTTGGCTATCTATTGACATGTTTCAAGTTATCTCTCCTCGATTCTTGGAAAGAATCATCTCACACACATGTATATTTTTTTCTTTAAAAAAAAGGAACAGTTGTGCTTTGTCTAATGTACTAAGAACAAACACAATGCTGATTTGCAGGCAAATGGAATAGGTGCAACAGATATCAAGAAACTTGAAGAAGCTGGGTACTTTACTGTAGAGGCTGTGGCATATGCACCAAAGAAATGTCTTCTAGCGATCAAAGGGATTAGTGAAGCTAAAGCTGATAAAATAATGGTTTGTTAAGATGTTGTTTTTTATTGATACTTGATGCTTACATATTTAAAAATATATGTAGACATGTATACTTAATGCAGGGTTATATTAAAAGGTATTTCCATTAAATTATTTATTATTTAGATATAATTAAAATTTGTATACTCCTAATTTTTGTAGGTGTAAAATGTGTTGATTTGTTCTCCAAATAGGAGTATTTATTTTTGGCATCAGAAGTGCATATTGTATAAACACATCTAGTTAAAATACTTGAAAACTTAATTCGTTACTTTGCAGATGAAATTGCAAATTCAGATTTTATATCATTTTATATCCAAAATGTTGCTAAAAATTCATAAATACCTTTAATTTGTTGTTTTTCAAAAAGCTTAAAATTTGATTTGAATTTCTGTGAAAAGTGATGACATATTAATAAGTAGTTGAAAGCAATAGCCGCCTGAGGTCTTATCTGTAGATATACATACATGTTCTGCTGGAAGTTACTCGGAGCTATTTTAACTCAAATTTGGAGAGATTTTATTTTTCTACTTCTATGTAACATGTTAATATAACAAATATTAGAACCCCAGGAAAGTTACCCGCTATACGATCTATCAGTGATTTAGCTAGCGCTCGCCACTTTCTCAATTGGCGAATCCTTTTTAGAAATGACAAAAATATTTTGAACGTAATTCGCCACTTCCATTTTCAAACTTCGAAATTTTCATCGTCATAATCGCCGCAGGTCAATCCAAATATCTGACCTAAGGTACATGTTTATGACCCAAGGCAATCAAAGTAATTATGTAAGAGATAGGCCACCTGATATTATTTGATAATTAATGACTTAATTACTGTGTACACACCGTCACACGCGATCGAGCATAACCAGTTGGATGACAACTCGGGCGTCGTATTGTGGTCCCACATCGCGTTGTTGACCATTAAACGAGAAGCTGAAGTCGCTCTGTCATTTAAAAAAATGTCTTATGTCTCCTTTTAATTTTATTTCCATTCTCGTCAGAATCGTCATATTTTTGTCACAGCCTCTGTTTATCATGTTACACGCCATTTGTCAACTCTGGTTCTGGTGTGATTTTTGTCTTGCCTGCGACGAAAGTCGCTGGAGGCGAGACATACATGTATGAATGGGAATCCGGCGCGGCGGCGTAAACACTAGACATCTTGCTTCATATATTTGTAAGCCCAAGACCTAGGTCCATCAAATTTGGTACAGAGGTAGCTTATGATTAGTACTTGCCAGTCAGACACCTGTCACCTGACCTTGACCTCAATTTCACGGTCCAGCACTACGTTAAAGGTTTTGGGTTACGGCAGTTCCTCTGTAACTACACATAGTAGGATGACAATATTTGGTGTATAGGTTGCTGATGACTAGTACATGACTGTCTGGTAGGTGTCACCTGACCTTGACCTCAATTTCACGGTCCAGCGACTACGTTCAAGTTTTGGGGTTACGACAGTTCCTCTGTAACCACGCATGGTAGGATGACAATATTTGGTATATAGGTTGCTGATGACTAGTACATGACTGTCTGGTAGGTGTCACCTGACCTTGACCTCAATTTAACGGTCCAGTGACTACGTTAAAGTTTTTGGGTTACGACAGTTCCTCTGTTTCCACGCATGGTAGGATGACAATATTTGGTATATGGGTTGCTGATGACTAGTACATGACTGTCTGGTAGGTGTCACCTGACTTTGACCTCAATTTCACGGTCCAGCGACTACGTTAAAGTTTTTGGGTTACGACAGTTCCTCTGTAACCACGTATGATAGGATGACAATATTTGGTATATAAGTTGCTGATGACTAGTACATGACTGTCTGGTAGGTGTCACCTGACATTGACCTCAATTTCACGGTCCAGCGACTACGTTAAAGTTTTTGGGTTACGTCAGTTCCTCTGTAACCACGTATGATAGGATGACAATATTTGGTATATAAGTTGCTGATGACTAGTACATGACTGTCTGGTAGGTGTCACCAGACATTGACCTCAATTTCACGGTCCAGTGACTATGTTAAAGTTTTTGTGTTTCTGCAGTTTCTCTGTAACTATGAATGGTAGGATGACAATATTTGGTATATAGGTTGCTGATGAATAGTACATGATTGTCTGGTAGGTGTCACCTGACCTTGACCTCAATTTCACGGTTCAGTGACTACGTTAAAGTTTTTGTATTAGGACAGTTCCTCTGTAACTATGCATAGTATGGCGACAATATTTGGTATACAGGCCGCTGCTCATAATTAATGCTATTTACGTAATGCTTATGCAAAATTTATTTTCGTTACTGATGCGGAATTCAGGCGAGACGTTTTTCTGTGTCCACACTTGTACTTTGTACATAAAGCGTAGGACAAATACTACTGGTAACCAGTCAGAGAAACAAAAAAAAATAATACCAATAGGTTTTCGGAGCGGATATGAATTAAGTGCCGGAGATTGCAAAATTTGATGCCAATTAAAAACGACTATTGCAAAAATTTAAATATAAACAAAAATGAATATTTTGGCAAACACTGTTAAAGTTTTTTATTTAAATCTGTTTAAATATATGTTCTATGGCAATATTACATTGAATATATAATATATGTTATAAAATGGTGCCAGAAAATATTAAATATTGATTGATGTTTATCACATTAATTAATTAATTAATTAATGATCTTGCATACATTTAGACATATAAAAAAATATACACACATATTAGATCTTAAAATTAGTCGCACGCAAAAGTGACTAATGCTTAAAAAATCCTAGCTAAAACCCTGTATATCATGTTACATTATAGGCAGAGGCAGCTAAACTGGTCCCTATGGGTTTTACAACAGCTACAGAGTTTCACCAAAAGAGGTCAGAAATAATTCAGATTACAACAGGATCTAAAGAATTAGACAAATTATTAGCAGGTAATTAATGCAGTACCTGTATGTTAGGTAATAAATACAAAATGTTTCCATTGATTGATAATTTGTTCTACATTCACCTTTGTATATAAACTGTGTTTCAAGAAAGCCTATTGGTCAACAAGAACCTAAGACAGTGACAAAATCTTGATTGAGACAAAAGACACAAGACTCATAAAGAAACTAAAACAACAACAAAAACTAAAAGTGACTAGTTCCAAACATTGAAGTTGCAGGGTTCACTACAAAAACAAGCAAACTTGGCAGTAATGTTTATGTAAACCAGACAATTAGGTCAAAATGTAGTAGACAAGTTAATCAGGCATGTTTTATTAATATAACATCACTACAGAATCGTTTATATCACTTAATGTATTTAAATAATATTTACAAAGTTCAATTATCTCTTCTGTCAGTTCTTTTTGTCCAGTTCATCATTTAAGAACCTATTCCACAAGAAAACAGCTCTTTGGGAGCTAAAGGTTTTATATTCTGAACGCTTTGGTTACACCATCATCAGTGTATTCAAAATTTTTGAAAGTCTATAGTTTTGTGATGAGTTTTATATAGCTGTCTGTATTTTTGTTTGGTGCTTTTAAGATGTTTTGAAGAATGTTATTGTGTTGAAGTCTGGACCTTAGATTGAGTAAAAGTTCAATTATCTCTGCTGTTTTCATCTTCTGTCAGTTCTCTTAAATCAGTTCATCTGTTGGAAACCCCATTCCACAAGGAAGCAGTTTTTTGAAAGCTAATGGTTTTTCTATTTGAACCCTGTAATTATACCACCATCAGTGCATTCAAAATCTTTGATAGTATGTATTTTAGGTCTGTTTTAATTCTTGTCAAAGCACTAAATACTCTCTCTGTCAGCCATAGAGAGGAAATAGATTTGATTGTCTTGCTGGATTTGAATTAGCTGTCTATATTTTAGTTTAGAGACCTAAAAAAAATTTATCAGCATGTCCATGTAGCTTATCCCCTGCTGATTAATGAGTGGTGAGGGATGGGTCAAAATATCCAGTGCAGCCAAAACATCTGAATGATAAATTTTATCTGTGATTTTCTTGATGAGGTCATTGATGTTTGGGTGATGTGTTTTATTTCCAAAGTTTTCAAAGTGTATGGGAGCTGAGATTTTGTTTCATTTATAATCGGCAATAATCTGTTTGACTTTGCAGCAAGTATTTTCCTGCTCTTGTAAGTCTGGAGTATAAAATGTCAATCATAGTCTGTATTTGTTTCAATAATAGCTGGGTAAATAGATTGTCTGGAAACTAGTTTTGTTCAGTAACAAGACATCATATATATGTAGCTGAAGGAAAAATGGAATATCTGGTCTAAAGTCTTTCCTTTTGTCTTTATATATAAACCCCGAGACTTTTCCCGCCCCCACCCCAAACGAATTTACCGTTACGTATCAAAATGAAAATGCAACCGAATTTCAAAATGTTGATTAATTGTGGAAAATAACTGTCGATTTAAATTTGCACCATTGTGGATCAAAGTTTTCAAAGTGTATGGGAGCTGAGATTTTGTTTCATTTATAATCGGCAATAATCTGTTTGACTTTGCAGCAAGTATTTTCCTGCTCTTGTAAGTCTGGAGTATAAAATGTCAATCATAGTCTGCATTTGTTTCAATAATAGCTGGGTAAATAGATTGTCTGGAAACACTTTGAGAGTATGTAAATTGAGCTCTCTCTCTCTCTGCCCAAACCATTACTGCAGTGCCTTGTGCCTCTCTCTCTAAGCAAAGTACAACTGATGTGTAGATCTGTCTAGGTGTGCCACAGGCCTTGTCATGGGGCATCTAGCTGCCTTGACTTGTTAAAGTACTAGATTGTTTTTACATTTATGAAATTCTGTCAAGCCACCCATTTGAACTAAAGACTTAATATGGTCTTGGAATGATTCTGCCTGTTGTTTGACTGCTAGTGCTGACTGAGTACAAAGTTGTTGTCCTCTTGTAGTCTTACTGCTATCTCAAGCTTATTAAGATGGAATTATCACCAAACTTAAGTTTTGTTCAGTAACAAGACATCATATATATGTAGCTGAAGGAAAAATGGAATATCTGGTCTAAAGTCTTTCCTTTTGTCTTAATATATGAACCTTCAGGTCTCCTACAATTACAAATCAAGTGGGGAGGAGAGAAGCACAAAGTGTTTTTGTATGTTGTCACTAAACATTTGACAGATTAATTTATTCTTCGATTTGTATCACTAATGATAAAGTACTAGTAACTAGATACTTGTATTGTTTCTTTCCATTTTCGTAAAGTAACCTTTGTTCTCTTCTTTATTGAATCATACTTTCCACTAAAGCCAATAGACATGAGAATAAGGTATCAGAGACAAAATAAAGTAAGTTTTAAACAGATAGCGATTTGAAGTGATAAGATCTAGCAACAATTTGAGCTAACCTTTTTTGTAATAAAACAGGTGGAATAGAAACCGGGTCAATAACAGAAATATTTGGAGAATTTAGGACTGGTAAAACACAACTTACTCATACATTGGCTGTCACCTGTCAGGTATGTTTTATTTTTGCTTCAAAAACTTTCGCAGTTTTAAGTTTTATAAAGTTTCAGAATTCTGAAGTAGCTTCTTAATGATAAAGTTTGTAATGATATTGTAAAATTCTTGTTTCTAAAACTACTGTCAACAACTATAAAATTAATGGAACTTACTTCTGTGTAATCAATGTTAAAATGCTTTGATTTCTCAAACACGTCCCAATTATAAGTCCCAATTGTAAAAAATTCAATGTAAAAAGCAAGAATAACTTCAACAAAATTTTTTGTCCGACGTTTGAGTTATCTGAGTTTGACTGTACATTGTTTTTTATTACTTATATAAGCTGTTTTTTTTAATATTTAATTATACCCCATGCAACGAAGTTGCCAGGAGTATAATGTTTTTGACCCGTCAGTCCGTCTGTGCGTCATGCTGTTGTCGCCTGGATAGTGCTCTCATTTCTTAATGGATTTTATTGAAACTTTGGGGAATTGGTACATATAGTAGTTGCACGGATGGGGTTGATTTTCAGGGAATTTTGTCAAGGGGGCTCATATTTTTGGGAAGGGGACTTATTCTATATTGTTGTTTATTATTCTAGCAATGTTGTTTGTGTTTGTTTTTTTTAATGTCAGTGAAATATTTAAAATGACCACTTCCCCAGGACTATGTGTAACATATTACCCTATTGGAAAAGTTTATAAAAGCAGTGGTTTCCTTTGAAGCCGGTAGCCGGCTATATTGCC
Source organism: Limnoperna fortunei (assembly GCA_944474755.1). Classification (NCBI taxonomy): domain Eukaryota; kingdom Metazoa; phylum Mollusca; class Bivalvia; order Mytilida; family Modiolidae; genus Limnoperna; species Limnoperna fortunei. The sequence continues at coordinate 40,903,409 of OX104113.1, forward strand.
GTGTATTTTTGTATTTTGACCGGCTACTTTTTTGCCAAATTTATGTTACCTATTGCTAAAAAAAATTATGAAAATTTATTCTTAATGATGTAGAGAAATCGGCAGCTGAAGTTTGTTTTTCTCGTAGCGTGTTCGTTTTTTTAATGGTGCTCTCGGCGAGGTCCGCGTTCGATGCAAAACATATAATTTACGGAATTTCTTTGTGTCAACACCGGTATAGCTTTACCGGAAACGCATGTAAAACTATACCGGTGTTGATACAAAGGGTGTACAGCAATGAATAAACGGGTTGCTGGAAAAATTACAGACTATTTTACTAAAAGAACGAAACTCACCGATGGTAAGAAAGGATGGTAATATGTCTTTTACCTTTTACGAAGTTGCAAATAATGATAATTTTGAAACCTGTGTTTGGATAAATTAATTACATGGGATTTTTTTTCCGCTGAGATAACGACGTCTTATAACATGTATAGACTTAAAATAAAATAAAGTAAAGCTGTTACGTTATACTTTTATTCACTTTAACAGTGAAAACATTTATCTGTCTGTTCATTGATTTGAATCACTAAATGTAAATAATTCTATATCAGTATGTAAATTAAAATGCAATGAATATATCAATTGAAAGAAAATCTCGATATTTTTTGTAGAACTACCAATATATATTTTCTGGTAAGTTTAACAGTTTTATGGTATTGTGTCCCCTGGGCATACATTATAATAATCAGCTTATCAAATGTGAGTGTTGCTCAATTCCTCATTGTGTAATCACTGAATGTATAGACATAGACCTGTATATTAAATATACAGGTCTTACCGTCTATGGTATAGATCTACCTTATCACATTGCATACTTAACCTATTCTATGATCATCATCATGTCACCAAACATGCCACCTATTTTTTTTTTTTAATTTATTGCAGTCGGAATGGTTTAAATTAATAAAAAATCACAATAACCCCTCTCTACATATTTAAATTTAACCCTCCCCTTCCCTTATACTTCCAAAATTTAAGATACCACCCATACCAAATTTTAAACCATGCAGCCATGGTTGGTGACATGATACAAAGTATATGCTTTTCTTTTGCACCATACTAATGCTTCCCAAATAATAATGTACAGAACACTAATGTCATGTGTGCCCCATCAATGCAACAGTAAACAGCTGTCGACATATTAAGGAAATTTATTATTTTAAAAAATAAAGAGTATTTGGTTTAGTAAAGTTAAACAGTAAAACTTGATTAAAAATAAATCTAATTTAATTATTTTTATGAACGTTACCAACTGCTCATGTAAATTATTTCATATCATATGTTGTACCTTTTTTAAATTCTAATTTGGTGTGGTTGTTGAAAATATTTCCCTTTTTCAGCAGACTGATTAAGTATATTTTCATAACTTACCTTTTTGTGAATTTCTATTACCTTAGTAAAATTTTTTATCTTATTTATATTTTTCAGAAACTGAAAATGAACCCAACACAGAAGGCACTACAGTGACTTCTACATGTAGTACATCATGTACCGATACATCAGCAGCAGCTACTACCCTATCTAATACTTCAAGTTCAGTTTCAGAATCGTCCGATACTTTAAATAAAAAAACAGAATCTGATGAAAAAAAACCATTTAGTTTTTCTAGTGAGGAATGTTGTGGCCTTATTCAAAAATATTTTCCAGACACTGACATCAAAGTACATAATTATTTTAAGTGTCATGGAGTTTGCTCAAGTTTGAGCGTCATTGAAAAAGAAAGAATAAAACCTAAAAAATTTCTACATGACTGGTTAAAAAAAGATACTTGGTGGCTATGTTTTACTGAAGGCTCTGGGATGTACTGTTTAATTTGCAAAAAACATTCAACAAAAAATTTGCAAAATAAATCTGAGAAGTTTACTGAAATACCATCAGACAGATTTAAAACTGATGCTATAGAAACTCATATGAAATCAGACAGACATAAGGCGGCCATAAGTGCAGAACTAGTTCAACAGTTTTCAGTTTTTCACAAAGAATATGTTGAGAAAAATGAACTTTGTGAGTCAGTTATGAAAAAAGCCTTTTCTACTGCATATTTCCTAATGAAACATATTATTGCTAACCATAATTTTTGGCCAATGATTAACTTTATGAAGAATGTTATTGGTGTTAATGATTTAAAGTACTTTGAATACACTTCAGCCAGGTCTCTTCAAGAAATTTTCCTAACAATTGGAACTACCATGAAAAAGTCAGTATTAGAAAAGGTGCAAAATGTGAATTACTATGGTTTGATGACTGATGAGATGACAGATATTTCAGTTTCTTCCCAGTTAGTGACTTTTCTCCAATATTATGACCATGAAACCAAGTTACCAGAAACAGTATTTTTGTCTGTACAAAATGTGTTGGAAAAAGATGACTCAGCTAATGCAAATACAATTTATAAACTACTTAAGCAAGAAATTGCTGAGTGTGAACTAGATCAAAATAAATTAATTGGACTGTCCACGGATGGAGCAGCAGTGATGGTTGGGTCTACTAACGGAGTAGCACGACAGCTAAGAAACGACAACCCATTGTTAATAAATTGTCATTGCGTGTGTCATAAACTTGCCCTAGCTTGTACTGACTCTAATGAACAGATTAAATACATCAAAATAGTTGAAGATATTTTGCGCCAGTTATGGCAGTATTTTGAAAATTCTCCAAAACGACTGGCACTGTTTATCAAAGTTCTTTCTAATTTAAAGAAAGTTCGAATACTGGAAAATAATCGTAAAAAAGTCTACAAAAAACTAAAAAAGGCATGCAAAACTAGATGGTTATCATTTGACAGCTCAGTAAATGTTGTAAAAGATGATTACGAAGGCATATTACTTGCATTATCAGAACTAGATAACAAAAATGAGGCAACTGCCACAGGAATTCTAAAAAAAATGAAACATGTCAAATTTCTAGGGGTAATATATATTTTAGCTCATGTTCTTCCGATTCTCTCTAAACTATCTAAAGTCTTTCAGAAAAGCAGTATTAATTTCTCACAAATTGTGCCAATGATAAAGGTCACAAAACAGTGCTTATTAAACATTTTGGAAACTAAAGCACCCTTGGAAGAACTTATGTTAGATTTAGAAAGTTATCAAGAGTTGTCAGGGGAAATACACATGTCACCAAGGGAGTTTGATGAATTGGAGAGAGTTATGATTAAATACATAGAAGCTTTAATTGAAAACATTGATAAAAGGTTTGAAAGTTCCTCCCATATTTTAACTGCCTTTGGGGTTTTTGACCCTACTTGCATTCCTGATTCTGAAAAAGATCCTGAACTGTTTAAAACATATGGAGAAGATAACATAAGCACTATAGCCAATCATTTTTATCAAAAGGAAGAAGAAAATGTAAGAGAAAGAAAGACAGAAAAACTAAAATCAGAATGGTTACAGCTTAAGTATCATGTAGAAAGTAACTTAAAGGATGAGCTTAAACATGTAGTTGCCAAGAAGTCAGTCCCCCCCACTGAATGGCTTTTGTTGCATATTTTAGACAAACGAGCATCATTTGCGCCCTTCTTTCCATTATTGCTTGATATTATTGAGGCTGTTATTTCAATCCCAATCAGTAATGCCTGGCCTGAACGTGGGGCAAGTAGCATTAAAAATGTCAAGTCAAGACTAAGGAGTCGTCTCACAAATCAGATGTTAGAAACTATTCTTCATGTTCTTATCAATGGACCCCCTGTAGAGAAAAGTTCTCCAATTATAGACCAAGCTGTATGTGACTGGTTGTCTGCTAAAAAACGCAAAAAACTGCCAAAACGGATAAATAGTACTGATGCTAATTTAATATCAGAAGTTGAAACAGTAGTTCCTGTAGAAACAAGAGAAGTGGGTGTGCAAATTGAAGTGATCAATGATCCTGATAAAGTCATAGTGGAGGAAAATTTGAAATCTGTTTCTAAAGCATTTGGACTTGATTTTAACAATGAATCAGAATGTGATGATGATGATGATGATGACGATTATGGTTATGAATCACTATCAGACTTTGAATTTTAGGAACTTTCATTCTTTTATTCGCTATTTCAAATATATTTCTGTCACCATTGATCTGAAATAATGAAAAATCATCATGTACATTGTATTAGTGTTTTATTAATTTGGTCACCATCAGAATTAGACAACCACAGTGTAGCACATAATCTTGAAAAATTAAAAAGTTTTTGGATTATATTTGAATAATTTTAATATTGAATCTGGAATTCTCTAGCATATTGAAACTACATGCAAGTCAGTCCATACCAGTCTTAGTGACCTGTTATAATTTTACTTTTTCTAAATTTGATATTAGTCTATTACTGTCTATTTAATAAATTATTTTAACGATACATTTTTTGAGTCATGAAAATTCCAGATACAAATAAAATTTTTCAAAATTAATTTAATAACTTGCTGTTGAACAGATATTAATTTAAAGTAAAACATATATAATTTGGAAATCAATATATATGATTTCAAAAAGAGGAATGTTAATGACTTGTGAAACTAGTTACCCGTAGTCCTGGCCACCTCCTACAGGTTCTGGTACCATTATATTTAACATATTTTTCATGAACATTTAATGCATTTTAAAATCATTTATTTTTTAAATAATTAAAATAATGCTGCCAGGAGAGGTGTCCACATCACATTCAAAATAGCTTAAAACCATTTTCGGCCGGGGGGCTTCGCCCCCCTGGTTCCCCCTATAAGGGCGCTGCCCCTTAACCCCGCTGGGGGCCTTGGGCGGCCCAAAGACCCCCGGCCTTCTACTTTAGTGATTCAGCCTTTTACTCTAAAAGTTGTGGAGAACCCTGAAAAGTCAACCTTCATGTACATGTATATTCAATGTTGTCGCCTGGATAGCGCTTTCATTTTTCATGGATTTTCATAAAACTGGAAGAAATTGTTACTTATAGTAGGTGCTTGGATGGGATTGATTTTTAGGGAAATTTGTAAAGGGGGACCATATATTTGGGAGGGGGACTTTCATGTACAGTTATATTCAATGTTGTCGCCTGGATAGCGCTTTAAATATAATTTAAAGGGAAACTTCGCGAAAAAATGAAAATTTGATATGTTATTCTTCAAATAAAAAGAAATATATTTGCCTTTTGATGTTTTATTGTATTCTTTTCCGTTACGCGTCTAGAGTGGTTTAAAGGTGGTAAAATTTTGTGTAAGGGGGCCGCCATATTGACAGTATTTTATCATGTGACTGCGTTTGTGACGTGATAAATGTAATTATCCAGTAAATATGATAAATAATCCAGTTTAAAAATATGTTTTTCTGCCTCTGCTCTTTGAAGAATATATAAACTGTGGGGATGACTAATGACCGGCTGACAACATAAGATTACCAAATACGTCTTAATGTTTTAATGCTCTTTGTTTAAATACAAGTTTTTTTGGACACAAATTTTAACCTGTCTTTATTTAACTCGGATATAATTTACCTAAATAATAATTGTAATAAAAAATATTTTTATATGATTACTTTTGATCATTTTATATATAAAATAAAATTCCGTGGATAATTTTGAACGTCTTGAAACGGCAGTTGTACCTGGACCTGAAAATGTTACAGGTAAATCATTACTTGTTTATGAAGGGTAATTAACAGAATAAGCAGGTAAACAAACAGGATGTTTATTGCAATTATTAGATCATTTAATGCCGACTTTGAAGTATGAATATTCGGACTTTTTCAAACGCTAACCAGATTAAAGGTTAATCATGTAATTAGAAATTAGAAAGGCACATCCCTCCTGCCAAGACAGATATGATTTGAATACACCAAAGTGTCAGAACACAGGATGTATATAAGATTTCGAATACATTATAAAGATGCCAAGGCTTAGGAAACGTAAAACTTACACGTTAACTCAAATATACAAAACATGTAAAAGCTGGGAAACTGTGTTACGCACACGCACAATAAATGTTACCAGTAATAATAATTATAATAATAACAATAATAATAATTATAAATGTACTAAACGTGAAGTGAAATTTTGATGCGCGAAAAACCGGAGTATTTAAAAAATATTTCATTTAACAATCGTTATTTCTTAAATAGTCAACTTCGCAAATATTTTGTATAAAAAAGTTTCGTTCAATAAGTTGCTTAATCTGATTAAGTTGAAAATATAATACGAATAATTTTAAATTTAATTAATATTTATGGACTTGTTTTACTATAAAAACTGTGACTTTCTTTACGTTTACCGTTATTGCTGCTGTGGAAATAGTCTTAGGTCGAAGTCTTTAAATAAGTTAACTACTTGTTACATGAAGTCGGTTTTCTTGCTTATATATAGATCAGGAATACGAAACGTAATCTTTCCACAACCTTGTCTTATAATACAACCTTCTGTTATTGACCGTTTCGCGTTATTATCATACGACGACTTTTAAGGTACTTGGATGTCTAGTATCGCCATCTAGTGACGAGATGGCGGACCTCCATAAGTGCATTTTTTACACGGTAAATTCCATGCAGAAACTTAACCACTGAAAATATAATAAAGCATCAATAGGCAAATGTGTTTCTTTTTAGTTGAAGAATAACATATCAAATTTTCATTTTTTCGCGAAGTTTCCCTAAATACAAAATACCACCTTGATGTAATGGGAATGTGTGGGGTATCCTGAGCTTGCTCACCAAGGTTCTTTAATATTTATTTTTTTCTCTTTTTTGTTGCACCATTACAGTAATGATATGTGTAATATGGAGGAAGTGTGTAATTTTGTTTGATTTTCTTTCAGTTACCAATAGATATGGGTGGCGGAGAAGGCAAAGCACTGTACATAGATTCTGAAGGAACTTTCAGACCGGAGAGACTGTTGGCAACTGCTGAAAGGTAACAACAGTCAGGTTTATACTGTCTTATATAAATTAATTGGGACGGTCAGTTTACTTTGTTACTATTTGATATTTAAGGATCTGTGTGCATAGATATCCATAGTTTTTGCCCTGTTTTTGCATAAATGAAGCTTATCCTTGGACAGACATATCATGTGGTCATGCCACTGCTGTTTATTATTCTAGCAATGTTGTTTGTGTTTGTTTTTTTTTATGTCAATGAAATATTTAAAATGACCACTTCCCCAGGACTTTGTGTAACATATTACCCTATTGGAAAAATTAATAAAAGTATCTTCTCTGAAACTATTTAACCAAGAGAAACAAAACTTATCACAAGGATTCATTGGATGGTCCTCTATAAAGTTTGTGTTTTTAATGCCAATAGGAAATTCAAATGGCTTCAACCGTAGGACTTAGTTTAACAAAGGACCCTATTGAGAAAAATTTTGTTACAGTTTGAGCTGCAATTGCAGGAATTAATTTAACATAGAAACCTAAAGAAAAATGTTAAAATAGTTTTTTACATGAAACTACTGAACCAATTGAAACCCAACAGCAAGACTTCATTACCTATATAAAACAGGTGCGCAATGCAGGCTCATGAGAGCCTCTGGTTAAATTTAAAATTTAACATTAAATTGAAATTCTTATTAGAGTTATTTATTCACAGAAGTATCTTTATTTAGGACAAGAACAATTTCTTTAAATTTCTTCTAAACAATTCCTATAAATGTTATACATGAATAAGGATGTGATAGGTAAATAAGCAGATTGATAGAAAAATTAGGAGTGATAAAATTAAACAATGATCTTTGATATATTTGGAATGATAGATAGTGAATTGATCATAATAAATTGTATTTTTATGTTGTTTTATACCAATTTTGTATTTACACAATATCATTTATACACAAATAATGTTAATCTTGCAAGAGATGTTGTCATTGCTGAAACCTCTTTTCCTTAATTTATATTTCTAGGTATGGACTGTCTGGGAGTGATGTTCTGGACAATGTGGCCTATGCCAGGGCCTACAACAGTGACCATCAAACACAACTGTTAGTCCAAGCTGCTGCCATGATGTCTGAGTCACGGTATGTTATAACAAAAATGTGTAAGATTTCAGTGACAAAGCCTATTGCAAGGAAAAACATTTATAATGAACAAGTCTCATATGTCTCTCATGAGTTTTCATATATTGTACAAATCTCAGAATTGTGGTAACAAATAACTCAAACATTAGAAATTTGTCTTATTGGCTAAATCTTATACATGTTTCTGGTAGGTAACCTACATAGATCTTTGAAAATACATGTGGAAAATGCTATGTTGATAATTTTTGTATATATAGATAATGTGATCTAATTGTTGCAAAATCATGCTAATTTGCATACTGTAACACCCATTCCATAGTAAGAATCCAGTAATTTACATATGACCCCTTCCCAAGATGCAACACACCATTTTCTGGTTCTCAATATTTTTCATGTAGTAAACATAATTAATTAAACAGAGACACGAATGCTAATTAATACATAACGCACAGCTGGTTATTAAAAATGGCAATAATGATCAAATCTTAAACACAAAACAAATGGTGACACTGTCAAAGGAAATCAAAATTTACTATTGCTGATATATTTGCAACTACTTTTGGACATCAAAGTGCTGGGAGTGATTCAATCCAGCTCTGCTACACTACGAGTAAATGGGACTAAATTGATACCATCGCCAAAAAATAAGCAAGGGTACAATTATTCATTCTAAAAGAAAGCATGTTACCAATAAATCTTCAAAGCAAATTTGTCAAAATGATGTTGCATACAAAGTTGTTGCTGTTGTGTACACAGCCTAAAGTGAATATCTTTAAGACTGCCAAAATGGTTATACTTCTTTACCATAGAAATTCCTTTAAATGGCAAATTCTGCATTATTTTTTTAGCAAAACCTGACCAAATGTTATTTATAGCATATTGCCTGTTAAATTTTTTACTATGTCATGGTTTCCTGTGTTTATTTGGAGTTGAAGCTGGTATATCTAACAAGAATGAAGAATACAGTTTAATCAGGCTTTAAACTCACTACATCATGGTCTACACAGTTGTAGAGGACTTACTTTCTAGATCACTCATCCCCTATAGCAAATGAAGATAATTAATTTCTATAGAATTAGGACTTAAGTAAATCTGTTTAAAAGATAATCCTTGGAAACTTGTTGGCCACATTTCTAATCAATTTCATCAAATTGTTACTGTAAATATAAAAATTCATGAATTGACAAATACTTACTCATTTGTTAGGAGTAGTTTCAACCTTTTTTCTTAGTTTATTTAATCAAAATTGAATACCATTGCTGATTTTGAATTTTGTTTTGTACTTAGACGAGCAGTTACAGCCTCTTGTTTTAATTACTTTTTCTAGTTGTTGCATATTCCAAAATCCTTGTATTGTTTTGCAACAATCGTTATTTCATATGTTTAATTGGTTCAACACTGCCACTTTCATTTTGAATAGCTGTTCCAAGTCAGCAGCTTTTTTGTCCCACTCCACAAGGCAACGGACCTAGCAGCTGTCTGCGTCTGTGCGTCCGTCCATCACACTTTTGTGGACACAACTCCTCTGAAACCACTTGATACATTGCATTGATATTTGGTAGGATTAATCATGTTGTCTTGATGTGCATACTCTACCGTCATTTTGATTCATCAAATTTTGTAGGTGTTATGGGATTTTACCATTTCAGCAATATAATACAATATTGAAAACAAATTTTATCAAGCACTCTGCTGAAGTTTTTTCATGTAATTGCTTAGCTGTCAAAACAGTTCTAATATTACATACTCATTTTTTTCCCAAAACTAATTGTATCACAAGATTTTTTTTATTTTTTTTTTCCATTTTATTTGGTCCCGTGCGGGATCCGGGTGGCTAAAAGAATAGACCGCAGTCGCGCTAGCTTGTCGTAAAAGGCGACTAAATAGCGCCCAGTACCCTGAACGGCGTGTCAGGTCGGTTTGCCTAAAGACCGACTGGGATGTGTGCCCCAGGTGGTTGAATGGGGTACCCCTGGCAAGCTGGGGTTGTCAGGCCATAATACGGAAAACCTGACCGCAAACCATATTAGTGCACTGTGTTGGGAAAATGCCACGTTCCTCACACGTTAAAGAACGCTGCTGTAGTATTCGCTATGAGTAGGGATTTCGATCCCGCTACAGGAGGCTAAATTGCCCGACCCTATCCATCCTCCCATTTGCCAGTGGCAATCTAAAATCCGTTACCCCTATTTTTCCTTGTGTCCCATCCCATTTTCATTCATCATCATTTCATGTTCAATTTATCATCCATTTCATGTTCATTGCCTGAATAAAGCTGAAATATTGCTGCTCGGGCGTTAAACACCATTAATCAATCAATCAATCAATCCATTTTATTTGTTCCCACCTCTTAGGCAATTTATACTGAAGCGGTGGTGAACATTTGGCTATGTGTAACAACTTGCCCTTGTTTTATTTAAGAAATAATTCATGGCTGCCCCAATTTTATGGATTATTTAAATATGGGTAAGCATTATATTCATGATATTTTACCATTTGCTAACGCTCATGGCAAAATATTCATGAATATAATGCCTACCCATATATTTAAATAATCCATAAAATTAGGGAAGCCATGAATTATTTCGATTCTGATATGAAAATACAGAAATTTTACATTTCGCGACTACCTAGGTAAAGGTTTATTTTGGCTGTTCGAATTTCCGAGAACCTCCCTTGTTTCGAAATTATTATATTTCTGGTGTAAAACTTAGTAGAAAAAAAACGAAGAAATATAAATTAAAAACAAACAAACATATTTATTAACATTTACAATAAAATTTAACAATCAAAACAAGAACGACAAAACTAAATGCTTCATTACATCAGTCGCCATGTGGCGTGTCTGGGACTGTTCATGTGTTGCTGTGTTTGCGTGAGAAATGAAAACCGCTTCAGTGCCCGAAAAAAATTTTTTTGGGCGAGTAGAAGTTTGAAATCACTGGCCCAAAATGATTATGACTTGCCCAATTTTTTGTTGACAAGCAATGAGTACAGAATAAAGGCAAAAAACAAAATTACTGAACAGGGTTGGTTACTCATGTCAAACAAGAGCAGACCAATAAGGAAACTGCATACCAGAGATATGGAAGACGGTACACTCTTTTCAAAATAAACGGTGGATTGAACTAGTTTTAATGGCACTGTAAACTACCTCTAATTGCAATTTGAAAAAAAAAAGTTATGATTAAAATTTTTTTTAATTTTGTTTATTCCTCAACTAGTCCCTCTCTACACATGGCCCTCCAGACCCCAGCCTCTGTGCTGTATTCCTCCTCATCAGAATAGTCAGAATCATCGCCACATCCTCCAAGAACAGTTACACTGACTCTTGGAGTCAACGGTTCAATGTTATAATGTACACTACACGGCGCCGAGTACACATCATTGAATGGTGTGGACACTCAGAACGCTCAAATTCACAATGCAAATATATGTACGGTTCTTACTTGGCATATTTTGAAGGTTTCTTTTCATCGGCAGTCGATGTTCTCTTCAAAAACAACCACTTTACCGTGGAATATATAGCGATGAGGATAAAACCCGATTACTCAATGTTATCGTTACGATAAAATCCGAGGTCTTCTGATTATTTATATTAACTGAATTTTCGTTGGTTGAAGTTTGGAACTTCAACCAATCAGCGTGGCCATTTTATCAGATCATTTGGGTACCATAAATATTGACACGGCGTGTAATGACGATTAAAATATTTTGTTGACGATTTTTTTTTCAATCGCTCAGACGTTTTTCCTTGGGCCAGCTTTTCATCTACTTTGAGCACCTTTCAATCGCCCAGACAAGGTTTAAATCGCCACTGGCAAGTGGGCGACTGTCTATTTCAGGCACTGCCGCTTACCACATTTGGTCGATCTTATGCTCCTGTTTTAGATCCACAATGGTGCAAATTTAAATCGACAGTTATTTTCCACAATTAATCAACATTTTGAAATTCGGTTGCATTTTCATTTTGATACGTAACGGTAAATTCGTTTGGGGTGGGGGCGGGAAAAGTCTCGGGGTTTATATATAAAGACAAAAGGAAAGACTTTAGACCAGATATTCCATTTTTCCTTCAGCTACATATATATGATGTCTTGTTACTGAACAAAACTAGTTTCCAGACAATCTATTTACCCAGCTATTATTGAAACAAATACAGACTATGATTGACATTTTATACTCCAGACTTACAAGAGCAGGAAAATACTTGCTGCAAAGTCAAACAGATTATTGCCGATTATAAATGAAACAAAATCTCAGCTCCCATACACTTTGAAAACTTTGGAAATAAAACACATCACCCAAACATCAATGACCTCATCAAGAAAATCACAGATAAAATTTATCTATCAGATGTTTTGGCTGCACTGGATATTTTGACCCATCCCTCACCACTGACTACTGGTAATCAGCAGGGGATGAGCTACATGGACATGCTGATAATTAAGAAATAATTCATGGCTGCCCCAATTTTATGGATTATTTAAATATGGGTAGGCATTATATTCATGAATATTTTGCCATGAGCGTTAGCGAAAAATTATTATATTTCTCGTGTAAAACTTAGTAGAAAAAAAACGAAGAAATATAAATTAAAAACAAACAAACATATTTATTAACATTTACAATAAAATTTAACAATCAAAACAAGGAACGTCAAAATTAAATGCTTCATTACATCAGTCGCCGTGTGGCGTGTCTGGGACTGTTCATGTGTTGCTGTGTTTGCGTGAGAAATGAAAACCGCTTACCGCATTTGGTCGATCTTATGCTCCTGTTTTAGATCCACAATGGTGTAAATTTAAATCGACAGTTATTTTCCACAATTAATCAACATTTTGTAATTCGGTTGTGTTTTCATTTTGATACGTAACGGTAAATTCGTTTGTGGTGGGGCGGGAAAAGTCTCGCGTTTTGCATTCAACGTCATTGTAAACAACGCAACGTCCCTTGAAAACACAACGTAGCTAAAGTCAAGGAAGACTTGTAACATGTAAACAATAAAGGCATAGATTAGAAAATGGACTTGTTATCGCGAAAACATGTTATCTATTGGATTTTCTTACAAAGGTACAAAATAAAATAAATTTTAAATCAAAAACATCAACACACGGGGGTTTTTGAAATGGCTGAAACAGACGTATTTTGTTGAATATTTAAATAGAGGTGTGTTTCCAAAGCGTTTGAAGGACGTCATATTAGAATTGTTGTTTTATTAATTTGTGTGATTTGTTGTCAGTTTGTTTATATGTAATTTAATTGTAATAAGTTTTCATGTAAAAAGTCTATTTCTGATTGTATAAACTTGAAATATGTCTTTGTCTTTTTAGGTATGCATTACTTATTGTAGACAGTGCCACCTCCTTGTACAGAACAGACTATTCTGGCAGAGGAGAGCTCGCAGCTAGACAAATGCATCTAGCTCGATTCCTTAGAATGTTATTGAGATTGGCTGATGAAGTAAGTATAATAATGGAATACTAATTATACCCCCGCTTTCGAAGAACAGGGGGTATATTGTTTTACCCTTGTCTGTGCTTTAACTTATAGTGCCATATGGTGTTTATCCAATGATCGCGAAATGTAAAAAATTGTACAGGACATTCGGTCTGGTAACCTGAAAAACTTTACAACCAAATCATCTTTTACCGGACCAAAGGAAAAATAAATATTTTGGCATGCCAGGGATCACATTTAGTTCTTATTTGAGTTGAAACATGCATGCAATCCTGGCTTTGCTTCTTTGGTAGCAAGACAAAGTTTTGTAGTTTAGCCCTAGTACTAGTATGACCATTTGACTCTAACTTTACAATTCCTTAACCAATTAAAACCCTCCAATAAGGCCATATAAAATTAGATTTACGGTTCTCAGGCCCACGCGCATCCGTTTTCACCCGGCCGCATTGCCGATTTTATCGGGTTTTCAATAAAATAAAAATCCGGAAATGCGGTGCCGTTTCCATTAAAAAAATTTCTGGTCCGATCCGCTTCATAATTTCCTGCCACTGCATTCGGAAAGATCGGACATCTTTGCTTACTCTAATGATAACTTCCGAAAGAATACATAGTGCATACAAGCGTTTGAAAGTAAAGGAGGGTTACGGAATTGTTCGTGTTCACGACTATTGAGATCGGATACCCAAGAACAATAAACAAAAAAAATTGTTTGTCTTAAATGGCGGCGTGCAAAACAAGTGCTTTATTAAACGGAGAATCGTTTACAGTTTTGTGACAAAAAAGGAAGAGTTGATAGCACAAAAGCGGTACCATCTATAAAATTTGCTGAAAGAAGTTCTCGTGGACATGTCATGGGAAAACGTTCCTTAAATAAGATCAGGTGCACAACTTTAATATGTGTGCAATCTTTTGGTGCAGTTTCAGGGATCTGGGTAGCGAGCTGGAGAAGTTGATTACACAAAATTGGTACCCTCATTGAAAAATTACGACGTTCCCAATCCTGGAAAAATGGGGAAAACACATTCTATAATAGCAGGTGAACAACCACTATGTGTGCAATCTTTCTGTGATGTTTCAGGGATCTGGGTTTAAAGCTGTAGGATTTGATGTTCCCAAATATAGAAACATCTCATAAAACGAAACCATAATAGCAGGTCACAACTATAATATGTGCAATCTGCTTCTGGAAAGTGTTAGGGATATAGGTTAAAAGCTGTAGGAAGTGTTGATTAAAAAAAATATGTACCCTTTCAGTGATACTTTGTAGGATTTTTTATGGTGAGTCCTGGACTCATCATTTTTGAAAATGGCAAATCCCAAACAATTTTCATGAGTGCCACATATTGCAGTTAAGCTAAGTGGTTGCATACAACCAATTTCTTCAATGACAGACCCATAATCATTCATGTCATTTTATAAATATACAATATGGCGACAAATGCTTTATGCTGTTCTAATGGTAAAGATTTTTATCAGTCTTCTGGGGTATGATTGAACTGCAATCATTACTTGAAACATGCTGATGTTTCCCCATTAAAGAGAGACTCGTGTCTTGTCTGGCTCATCTTGGAAATGAATGTCAAAATAATGCAGATGCTGACATTCAAAACGAATTTTCCACCCAACAAATTATCATTGTTTTCTTTATAAAATAATCAGTTTTTTTTTCTAATTTTATACCAAAGCATAATCTCGTAAATTAAATTAGAATGAACTGACAACACCTCTTAATTATTTTTGTATAGGGGAAACTATTGACATTTTTTGCTCTCACTTAGGCACCAAGTTTCGTTCAGTAATGAGAGACCCCTCAAAACGACCGGAATAATTTCACGCATATCACATTAAATTTTCGGGGTGCCATGTCAGATAAAAATTTTTGCAAATTTAGAAAATCCGAAGGGTACTCATGGAAACTCCCTTACACCCATGAAATAGTCCAGAAATAGGCTTTGAACAATCAGATAAAAAAATACCCAATACATTTAATAAATTATCTGAATAAATTTATTTATAAATTCTATATGAAACTGCTTTTTAAATACAGCTCCAATATTAAAATTCCATTGAATAATAAATCCACTGTCTATGCTACAGTTTGGCGCAGTCAAATATCAAAATAAGAACTGTTTTCCTCTCCCTCAGTCAAAGTTCATTTACAGAGCGTCAAATTGAAAACAAAATTTTAAATTTTCATACTTTTTACTGTATTTAATTTTTGTTCCCCATATTACGAGCAAATCTACCAAGTTTCATCTCATTCCGAAATAAAATAATGCTGTTTCAACCTGTTTTATGAAAAAACTTTTACGCTTTCAATTGTTCAACTCAACACTTGATTTAAAAAAAAATCAACAATTTTCATGTGTCATTATATCTATAGCTGGATGATAAGTTTTCGCTTTCGCAACCTATATATATGTCATAATAAACTATAGGAAGGCCATATCTTTAAATAATATCAATACTGAATTCCAAAGTTATAAAAATTTTACCTTTTTAAGAAGAAAAATGGGCACATTACTTATCTTTTAGAACAAATTTTTACATTTACTTTCTACTTTTTGTATTAATTTCACAATCAAACATTCTTAAACAGTACTCAATATATAAATCAAATAATTATGGTTCAGAAATGGGTGTACATTTGTATTTACTAAAATTCAACTGATTATTAATAGTTTAATGGCAATATTTCCAAAGAAGTTTCTTAAAAAAGAGATTTACACAGCCAGGAGTTTTGAAGTACCCTTTATGACATCATGCAAACTGTGACGTCATAATGCTATGATGTTGTAACCATATATTGTAAACAAGTAAACATCGATACAAGAATTTGAAATAAGTGGTGAAAGCAAAAAAACATGTTTTTAAAATTAGTAACCGAGTGCATTTATTGTGTACAAGGTCCATGGTTACCAAATGAAACCACTCCACCTACTGAAATGTCACTTTTATATATATATGCGCATATCCTGGCTTTTTCCATCTACATGTGCACACCCCCCCCCCCCCCCCTTCCCCACAAACAATGTTTAAGCTATCTTTGTAATGTCATGAAGACTTTTCTGTGATTGTATTTCTAAAATAGGAATCGGATTATTATCTTCTAATTTTGTTCTTTAAATATGGATCAATGTCATATATTTACAATAAAAGCTTCATTTTATAGTTTGTTTACATTCTTCAGTTGCCTACAATTATCTCCCTTGGTTGACAAGGTTTTAACTTTATTAGTGTCTATTTTGTTAATTGCTAAAAGGTATATGAATGTTGATTACAAGTGTTTCCCCTTGGTAAAATTAAGCATTTGAGGAAAAATGCTGGATTTAAATACATCTTGTAGAAATGGTCATGCAATCATAATTTGTTTTGGAGGAAAAGTGCGTGCTAGATTATGACCCAACTCTATCAGTTGCTACTGGATCAGTTTTTCAGACAAAAATTAATGATATAAATAAAATACAAACCATATTTTACTGGCTTTGCATGCTTTTTGGGTAAACAGTATCATGGATTTGGTTGAAAGTACATTAGTGAGCAATATCATATAGAACCTAATCTCGCAAATTTCCCATGCGCTGTTTTTTGCTGTTCTAAAGGGTTGAAGTACACACAGGTACTTTTTTTGGGGTTTTTGTTCAAAATTATATTTATTTAGTTGCAATAGTGTTTAATAACTAAATCAATTTCACTTCTGTTTTCCTTTGAGTAATTTAGCAATTTTTTCTTAAATTCTTTGTTGTTTCTGTCTACGAGGAAATCTGACAATTTAATGCCATTCAAGGCCAAGTAACTTACTGTTTAAAACCATAAATTTTAATGTTTTTGAGTAAAATTTAGACAGAAAAATGTATTTTTTAATTTTTTACTGTTATCTGACAGAATAAAGTGAAAGTTACAGCATTATAGCTGCAGTGGCTGAACTCATAACATCATTGATATACAAACTTTTAGACAACAAAGTAAAAAATCAACACTTCAACTTGACAACGGCCTCTTAATTATTTTTGTATAGGGGAAACTATTGACATTTTTTGCTCTCACTTAGGCACCAAGTTTCGTTGAGTAATGAGAGACCCCTCAAAACGACCGGAATAATTTCACGCATATCACATTAAATTTTCGGGGTGCCATGTCAGATAAAAATTTTTGCAAATTTAGAAATTTTAGAAAATCCGAAGGGTACTCATGGAAACTCCCTTACACCCATGAAATAGTCCAGAAATAGGCTTTGATCAGATAAAAAAATACCCAATACATTTAATAAATTATCTGAATAAATTTATTTATTAATTCTATATGAAACTGCTTTTTAAATACAGCTTCAATATTAAAATTCCATTGAATAATAAATCCGCTGTCTATGCTACAGTTTGGCGCAGTCAAATATCAAAATAAGAACTGTTTTCCTCTCCCTCAGTCAAAGTTCATTTACAGAGCCGTTGTCAACTATGGTATTTGTAATTTAGAACATTATACAATCAATTTCAACAGAAAGGTTGAACCTGACCACAGACACAGTAAAGTCTTTCAGATCCTAAATCTAGTGTATATCAATCAGATAATCGAATTGAAATGTATTAAAATTAAAGGTTAATTTACTCTAATTTATGTTCATACTGAATGTATTAATTGTCTAATAAATATCCTAATTAAAACATATTTGCTGCCCAAATAATTGTTACCTGTAGAAATCTGACGAAACAGGTTAATTTCGATCACCATTTGTATGATATGTTATCATGCATTGGAAACGAAATTGACAGGACTGAAATTCGTAAACATCAGATAACTGTACTAGTATGCATTAGTTGCTGCAAAGACGTGTTCAATACGCATCTAGATGCATTGCGACGATCACCTCAATTTCACTATACTATAACCCAGGTTGCATAAACAATTTAACAATTTAAAAGGGGTTCTTTTATGTAATAACCTTTAAATACATTTCATATACAAATATGGGGTGCCTCGGTGGCCGAGTGGTCAAGGTAGTTCGTCTACTATTGATCACGTGGTCTGTCAACACTGAGATTGCGGGTTCGATTCTCACTGCAGGCAGGGTGTACTCGACTCCAATCTTAATTGACAAGGATTGCCAGTTTTCCTACCGCAGGTCGGGGGTTCTCTCCGGGTACTCCGGCTTCCTCCCCCAATAAAAACTGGACGCCATGAAATAGCTGAAAAATTGCTGAAAGTGGCGTTAAAACACCATTCAAACAAACAAACATATACAAATATGAATGTTTAATATAGAAATTCTTTGCTGTATCGATTGAGATCTTTACCAGTTAAATTTTGTGCAAGATAACGAATAAAAAAATGCCTCCCTCGTCTGATTTTAGACCAATAAAATGATTTTTAAAAAAAGCCTCTCTCCCTCATCTATTTTTGAAAAATTTGGCCTGAGAACCTTAAAATTAATTTTGTGTGGCCTAAGGCAGCTTCCATGTGAAATCAAGATGGTTTACATGAATTTTACTGTGTTTTTTTCTCTAGCATAATAAATTAAAATTAACAAATATCTATGCCATATACTCTTTTAGACATTACAGTGTAAGAATTTTTCAAATGAAGCTAAATGCTACATAGTTCTGGTTTGTCCCATTTTCTCACAGGTTTCTTGTGCATAGAAAATGGCTGCTTTTGATCAATAAGGTTCCTAAAATAATTAAATTGCTATTTATTTGTGAATGCATAAGAACTAGACTAATTTCCATGTCAATTAAAAGATATTTCATGCATTTCTATTTTAGAAAACAAGACAGGAATTCCTGTTTGACAGAATTTTCATGCAATAATTGTGGATTGCATCCGTTTTATTCTAACAGAAGTGGAAGTTCATTACATATTTTCAATACCACTGCTGGAAACAGCACTGGATATTTTGTTTGGAAATACTTTGAATTTTACCGGACCAAGAGTTAATTTACCAGACATGTCCATCAGATCGACGACATTTCATTTTCACTGGATAATGATTTCATGCTCCTTGGTCATCTACTTCCTGTTTACTAAATACGTATTTTACACATAGTTGACATACATGCAAAACTTCTGTCAGTTTTCTTAGCAACTATAGATTGCAGAAGCCTGATATTTTGCATATTGCTTTATCCTATAGTGCCATATGGTGTAAAGCGATTTAATGCTCCTTGCTTATCTACTTCCTGTTTACTGATTGTGAATACTTGAATTTTTACATGTAGTTGACATACATGCAAAATTTCTGTCGCAGTTTTCTAAGCAACAATATGATGCAGAAACCTGATATTTTCTTTTAACTTTATCCTATAGTTCCCATATGGTGTAATTATGTAATAGTTACTTGTGTGTAGGGCTGTATCCAGAATTACGGACTGATGAAGGACCCGATACGGACCGTTTATCTTGTTACAGCCCGAGCCAAAGGCGAGGGCTGTAACAAATAAACGGTCCGTATCGGGTCCTTCAGAAGTCCGTAATTCTGATACAGCCATACACACAAGTTACTATTACTTTTATTTCATTGAAAACATTAGAAAACAAACAAGTTCAATAGTATACAAGACAAAATGAACTTTGTTTACCTGTAATTGTTAGCATTTGTGCTAAATAATATGTTCTGTTGATATTTTACATGTTTTACATTTTGTTTAGTAATTAGCAATCTATTTACATTTGTTTGTGGCACATGAAAATTGAAAATTCAAATAATCTTTTTTTGATCGGGCTGTATCACCGTTACAGCCAGGGCTGTATCAAACTTAGGGCTGTAACAGTAGATTGGATACAGCCCGTTTGCTGATACAGCCCTGCTGAGTCTTTTATTCTTAAACACATTAACTGTAGCTTAAAATACAGACTGCAAATTATCCAATGGAATGGTTTGTTACATTATTGATATGAAATAAAATCCTATAGTTCCCATATGGTGTAAAAAAGGATTTTATGCTCATTTGGTCATCTTGTCAAAGTGGGAGTATCATTAGTGAGCATTAGCTCACAGATTTACCTCATTTTATTTTAAATGAAAATGTTCAATACATTCACTTGTTTGTACTAAATAAAATGTCATGTAATTCTGTTGAAGGCAAAGTTAATTTTAACAACTATTCACATTTAATTATTAAACAATTTTGTTGACTATGTTCACTA
Source organism: Limnoperna fortunei (assembly GCA_944474755.1). NCBI lineage: Eukaryota > Metazoa > Mollusca > Bivalvia > Mytilida > Modiolidae > Limnoperna > Limnoperna fortunei. The sequence goes on from OX104113.1 coordinate 40,923,997, forward strand.
TATGTTAAGCCCAGAAATATAAACATACATTGCTCAAATTTTATATACTAAATGTCTTGTATATATATATATATAATATTTTGAACTACCTGTATTGTGTATTTACACGATCCCAGTGGACTTATATTATTCCATGCCAAATGAAAAAAAAAAAAACTTTAAGCATTTAGAGTTTAAACGCCACTGATGAGTCTTAAGTAGACGAAACGCGCGTCTGGCGTAATGAATTTGTCACCTTGGTTATTTTGATTACATCTTGTTGGAATATTTGAGCAAAGCCAAGTAACAGCATGGCACGTCCGCAGGTGGCGGACTAGGAAGCAACTATTTTGTGTTAAGTTAGAATGAGAAAGTTTAAGATCAATATGTTATGACTTGTGTACGTCATTTATTTTTATTGACATTCAATGACTAAGGCCATGCGTTGGTCAGTCTTTGTCTAAATTTTTGACAAGAAACACCGTCATTTGTATCGTTGCATAATCTTTTAGACTTGTATATATATAAGCGGAGAAGATACACTAAATGAATTTGTAAATACGGCTAACAATATTCACCCCCGAATAAAACTTGAGATAAGATCATCAAAAGATACGATAGAATTTCTTGACATAAAAATTTCAAACGGATATATTGAAACAGATCTTTATTCAAAAGAAACAGATAAACATCAATATTTACATATAAGTTCAAACCACCCTAGAAAAACCAAAGAATCAATTCCATATGGCCTTGGAGTGAGATTAAAAAGAATTTGTTCTATACCAACAGAGTATGAAAGGAGAAAAAATGATTTGAAAGAACAGCTTCAAAAACGGGGATACAAAACGGAACTGATCATTAAACAACTAAATAAAGTAGACAATTTAGACAGGGAAGACCTTCTCAAATACAAAACGAAAAAAATAAATGACAGAGTGCCACTGGTATTGACCTATTCCAATGCCTTACCTAACATCCATTCCATTTTACATAAACACATATCAACATTACACAGATCAAAATATTTAAAAGATATTTTTCCACAGCCACCACTAGTTGCATTCCGCAGAGACAAAAATATAAAAGATATTCTTGTCCATAAGAAACATAATAACAAATTTTATCATAAAGATAATAAATGTGAGCCATGTGGCAAAAATTGTGCTTTGTGCCCATACATAGTTAAGGATAATAGTTTTAAAGGAAAGAACGGGACAAAATACCAGATACAAGGACATATAAATTGTAAAACAGTTGGAATAATTTGTGCGATATTTTGTAAAAAATGTAACAGTATTGTATATGTTGGACAAACTGGTGACACGTTTTATCAAAGGATGCTTTTAAACTTTTCAAAAATAAGAACAAGAAAACAAGACTCCGTAGCCACACATTTTTATACAGATGGACACGGCATTGATGATTTCTCTGTAATTGGAATTGAGAAAGTCTATGGGGAAGATACTTACAGAAAAGTCAAAGAATCGTTTTGGATAAAAAAAACTTCAAACTCTACATCCAGACGGACTTAACCAGCAGATTGACATTTAATTAACATTTATACACATTATTACTTATCCATATTGTATAACTTTTATACAATTTATTTATTTATTTATTTATTTATTTATTTATTTACCCCACCCCCCCCCCCCCCCCCACCCCTTTTTAGGTATCTATTAATTTATTTATACTTTTTAGTTTATTTATTTATTTATTTATTTATTTATTTATTTATTTATTTATTTATTCATTCATTCATTCATTCATTCATTCATTCATTTATTTATTTATTTATTTATTTATTTACTTTTCCATTCGTATTATTTCGATTGTGATTCCCGCCAATCTATGTTCAAATTATGACGTTGGCTATTGTAACGTTGCAAATAACATAACTTCATCACTATGCAATAAAATTCCGCTGAGGAAGGGCGTGAGGCCGAAACGTTCGGAAAATTTAACAGAGTTTTTATATTTATTCTTAAAGAGACTATGATTATATATATATATATATATATATATTTCCTTCAGTAACTAAGAATTAGGAAATAACTGTATTGTCATCCTTACCTAATACTTTTGCTCTTATGTAATTAAAAAGAAATTAAATGATCATTGTTTTTATTGTTTGAAATGTCAACAACACAATATTTATAAAGATTTTCTTATCTATGTTTTATAGACCAGGTCCTTTAAATTTTATTTTAATTTATCAAAATAATATTAAATAATTCATGTAGGACCTAATGTAATAAAAATATAGTTAATCAGGGGTCACCACACTCTAAAAAGATAGGGAAAAGTGACTTGTCCCTGGCAACCAAACAGGAAGAAGTAAATCCCTGATAGGGAGACACTAGACAGGGAGACAATAAAAATACTTAATTTTCCAATAGTCACATACATGTACTGTTTTCTTTCATTTACATCAATTTGTTTATAATTCTGGTTTTCTAACATTATTTCTCTTATGTTTTTAAACCATAACACACTAGGATTCAGTGTTTGGTCTTTCTTTTTCGTTATTGTTAATGGTAAGCAATAACATAAAACACCTTTACTATCATTGAAAAAGGACCAGATATAGCAACTACTTTTCTATCTATTGTACTTGAAGCCATACAAGGTATTAACAAATAACAATTGATTAACTAAAAAATATGTGTAGTAGATGTAGACATAAACATCATACATTAAGTTATTGAATACAATATCCCTAACTATTTTTTGTATGAATATTCCAAAAAATGAAAGGTATTGTCCGATATGTAAATCAGGACAAATTGAAGATGAAAATCATTTTCTACTAAACTGCAAAGCTCTTTAAAATCAAAGAGACACATTTAATACTAGTATACTAAATTTAATAGATATTAAAAAAGTAATTAATGCAAATAATAAAATTTCATTTTTATTTAATAGTAACTCCTACAAAATCCTTAAATTAACCTCCACGTTCATCATAAATTGAATGAACATTAGAAAAAGCCTATGATGATAGATTATACTACTTTTCTAGTTTTAATTTCATTTATGCATCTTTATTTACAATATACAATTGTATGTCCAAATCTTTTTATTGCACATAGCTGTGTTGGAACCAAACTGCTTCATGGGTATCCAACCACAGAAATAATCATGAAATCAATAAGGACTAATTATATTTATTCTTTCGATTGCAATTGCAGCTTATATATTTATCAATGAAAAAATTTAAGATATGATATACTTTGTAAGAACTTTAAGATTCAAATCAATTAAAAATATTTGTTCATCAAGTGTATACGATTTTTCATTTTGGGCCGTTGTACTTAACGTTTTCTCAGTAAGCAGACGTATCCGTGAAATAAACAAATGGCGCGTAATCAATTTGAAATGTGTAAAATGTCTAAAAAATGTTAAATACGCAAATTCTTTGAAGTTTTTATTGGAATTACATATTTGCTGTTAAGGTTGGTAGTCTTAGCGAATTAGTTAGACTCAATAAATAAGTTACTAATTGTGAACCTGCGGCGACGAACTTCGCTTTTGAGCTCAAATTGAGGTGCCTTTAGTCGACTTCAGGTCATATTATGGTGACCTTATCGCCCACTTCGCCAAGTGTGGTGAGCCTTGGTTAATGAAAAACTCTTAAAATATGAAACTACAGTAACTGGTATCGATACCTTTTAATTTTTAATGCTCAAAGATTAGTAAAATTGTAAACCAGTAGAGCCACGTGTTAGGGTATCTCACAATGACAATTACTGGCAACCCTATGAGAGTAATAATACTAGGTCATCGTAAGTGGCATTATTTACACAACAGCAAAGGTGAACGAAGATATGTTTCAAACAAAAAACTAGGTCAGAAATTTTACATAGAAAATCAGTCTTGATTGATGCAGATTTATATAGACAGATGTATTTTTACGTAGACTCTGTCCATCGGTCTACCGCTAATTTCGAACACTTCATTGCGGCAGATGGATTGATCTATAAACACAAGATAAACGCAACTTATAAATATCACAAGCTATTAACACTATTTTTGATTGGCTACATGAATTTATGATGTAGCCAATCAAAATAGTGACTTCTCACCCGAGTATTTCCTGGTATAAGTTTGTCAGGGTTTTCGTGGACACATAGGACACAGAAACCCTGACTTGTGAGGATGTTGTATTGTAGGTGAAGATCTTCCAGCATCAGTTAATAGTTTGATGTTTACTTAGGATTTGTTCACAGGAAATGTTCAATTACAATACTGTTATTGCCATTTTAATGCAACAGCAAAAAAACATCTGTTTTTGCATGGACTTTTGACAGCATCAATCGTGGACTTAATGCCACTTTACATTTTCATGGTGTCCAATCAGAATCAAGGTTACATCCTTTATTGAATTAGAATATGTTTATAATATTCCAAGTATGGTGTGTTTATGTTTTCTGATTAGTTTAACATTTTGACTTTATTCATCTTCAGTTTGGTGTAGCTGTAGTCATAACCAATCAGGTTGTAGCCCAGGTAGATGGAGCAGCTGCTATGTTCTCCTCTGATCCCAAGAAACCCATTGGAGGAAATATCATTGCTCATGCATCAACTACACGGTATGTAAATTACTGAGATTTGTATGAAGAAGTGTTTTAAAGATATTCTTAGAAAAATTGCATAGGACAGGGGTTGTTATAAAAAAAACCATACAAATTGTATTCTTAGTTGTATGGATAGTGGGTGTTTAAAAAAAAATGCCTTACAAAACCGGTCCTTATGCATTTTTTTTATCTGGAATAACCCTTACAGCGATTTTTAATTTTAATAAAAAGAACAATTTGTTATGCTAAAGCTTTAATCAATTGTTGCTGATCTTTGTGCACAATCACTCCTTTATTACCCTGACATTTCTGCCTGTATACGATTGGTCTAACCTTTTTCTTGAGCTGAGAAGCAACCAATCAAAAAACTCTGATTGTAAGTCGCAAATTATGTACATGAAGGGTCAGGGGTAGTGAGTGAGCAGATTGTCATATGCATGACAGATGTATTCAGGCAAGTCATATCCAATGCATGCTTGTTTGAGTGGACAAGTGGAAGATAATCCTGATCAATTACAGAAATTCTGTAAAAGGGAAAAAACAAGGACCAATCACCAACTAATTCTGAAACTTGAAAAGAGAAATTGTAAACAGCAAAAAAAAAGCTTTACATGTTAGTCGAGCAATGTTTTATCAGACAACCATTACCTCATCTTGTAAATATATTGTTCTAAGTTAGCTCCTGGGAGCCTTTAGGGTTTTTTTTTACCAATTATACAATAAATTAGTACTCATTTTCAGATTATATTTAAGAAAAGGTAGAGGAGAGACGCGCATCTGCAAGATATATGATTCTCCTTGTCTCCCTGAAGGAGAAGCAACATTTGCAATTAATGCTGATGGAATTGGAGATGCTAAAGATTGAAGTTATAGATAAAAACACATAGATAAAGATACCTGTAAAAGGATAAGATAAGCTCGCTAAAAAATAGGTGTTAGACTATTTTTAATACTGTGTAATCAGTATGATAGAGAGCGATGGCCTGTCACTGATAGTGGTATGAAAGAACCATTACGTAGAGACATAATTTATAATAAATCTGTATTGATGTTTACTGTGATATTTGGTGTTATGTGTGAACAAATTACTGTAGTATTTACAATTTATGCATATATCAGATCTGTTAGAATAAATATGCATGGTCCAGAGTAGCTTTATTTCATGCATTGGAGGATTGATAATGGTAATAATAATCTTGTGTCACGATGCTTGTCATGTGTATTAGGTATGCTGATCACCTTAATGTTCAATAGTGTTCAACAAAATTTGATTTGTTGTCTCCATTTTTTTTTATAATTATTGTTTTCTTTACAGACATTTGTTTTGATGATTGACAGATTAATCCTAAAAGTAATTGTTATTTATATTTTGGCATTATTAGTCCAGTACCAGCTGCGCAAAAAGGGACTATAAGTTTGCACTCTTTCCGCCAGTCAGTCAGTCCTACACTTTTTTTCCGACTTTTTTTCTAAACACTTGCAGATATTGAGCTGATATTTGGTATGCTAGTCAACTTCGATGGTTTACAGACCAAGTTCGAATATCATTCTGGTCCAATGATTTTTGACGAAATTATGGCCCTTGGACATAGAAAATTTCTAACAAATAACAGTTTTCTGGACTTTTTTTGGTAAATTCTTGTAGATATTGATCTGATATTTGGCATGTGAGTAAACCATGATGAGGTTGAGATAAAGTTCTAATATCGTTCTGGTCCAATTATTTTTGGTGAAATTATATCCCTTGGACTATGAAAATTTTATTTGCCTGTAAGGGACTTAGTACACTTGTTTAAGAGCAATTTAGGCAGTATATGTAATGTTTTGTGCTTTCCGTATGAGACCTCTTCTGTTTTTCTATTTTTATATATTCATTGTTGATAAAATATGTATTTCACAGGGAATATTTGTTACAATACATTTAAAAAAATAATTAATAGAGGTGAATAAAAGATCATATTGTTACCAAATGTTATACATTTAGATTTTTTGTTTACGTAGTTGATTATTGTGTTGTATTGACTTACAGCTTATGTTGTCTGCAGGGAATAGTGATATGTACAATTCAGATATTGCTCTACAGTCTTTTAACAGCTTGTATAACGATGTTTTATTTAAGACCTTTGACTTTCCTACACATTTCTCGACTTCTTAAAACAGATTTTGCAGTTTTATTTTAAAAATTATATTTTTTCTTACTTGTACATTTAAAGTTGTTACATTAATACATATTAAGTATCCATAAAAGACATTTTTAAATTGGTGTAAACCATATGGGCAATAAGTCAATTGGTATAAACACATAGGGGCAAAATTTCCTTGCATCATTATTTGAACAATAAATTTTTAGCTGCCCACCAGAAAACCAGAGTGCCATATATGTTTAATGGGATTGTCCTTTTGTAATGTATTTAATATGTGATACAAAAAAAAACTGTCATAACATTCAATGGACTTTGAAGTTTTATTGTAGAGCCACAATATTGCCTATTCTAGGACTACTAACAACCTTCGAAACCTAGAGTTGATTCCATTGAGTAATTTCACCAGTGTTGATAATAATAGTACCTGGAGCTATTTTACTTAATGGGCAATATAAATACTATTGGCGCTGATAATAACATACAGTTATAGTAGAATGTCTTTTTCTAAAAGCAGTGTAGTCTATAGGTTCAATACAATGCAAGGGATATTTAGGAAATGTGTTCAGGATTGAGGTAGAGTTAAGTGTACCTTCATAATCGAAAGATTTGGACAAATATTGTGTTGTTTGGAATATGGCAGTATAATATAACCAATGTGTGATTATGTTTTACTAAAATTAAAACTGCTTAGCATATGATCCATGATGAAGATCAATATAATGTTGCCATCATGGTCTTCTTCAGTGTAAACCGTTTTCAGCATTCAGTATGGTGACAGGAGGTATATTTTTATTAGGGCCCGCCACTTTGTGGCGGACGCCCTTTTGTGATCAGTCTGTCCGTTTGTCCGTCCTTCCGAAACTAATGTCCGAGCTGTAACTTTTTTATCTTTTGAGGTAGGCTTTTGATATTTGGAAAGTGGGTAGATAATATCAAGGTGATGTGTCGCATACCATGGTTTTTGACCTTAAGGTCACATTATTGCTTTCTGCATGACTAATTCATGTCAGTGCTGTAACTTTTGTATCTTTCGAGGTAGGCTTTTGATATTTGGAATGTGGGTAGATAATATCAAGGCCATGTGTCGCATACCATGGTTGCTGACCTTTGACCTTAAGTCACATTGCTTGCTGAATGACAAATTCATGTCCGGGCTGTAACTTTTGTATCTTTCGAGGTAGGCTTTTGATATTTGGAATGTGGGTAGATAATATCAAGGCGATGTGTCGCATACCATGGTTCTTGAACTTTGACCTTATGTCACGTTATTGCTTTCTGAATGACAAATTCATGTCCAGGCTGTAACGTTTTGTATCTTTTGAGGTAGGCTTTTGATATTTGGAATGTGGGTAGATAATATCAAGATGATGTGTCGCATTCCATGGTTGTTGACCTTGACCTTAAGGTCCGCAGCGCCCACAGAGATAGGTACCATCTCACTGATATCTAGTTTGATGCAAATTAAAATCCTATAAACACTACAGCAGGTACAGATACCTGTACATTAATAATAAAGTATTGCTGCAAATTCAGGTGCCATCTCTAAAAAAAAATTTAACATGCCTTCAAATTCAAGCAATAACAGAAGTTCTACTAGAACAGTGTTTATAAACCTTTTTCTCTGAAAGTATAAAGTGTAAAATTTTATGTTTAAACAGTTGTAGAGAGATTTGTTTTGCTCAGCTTCAGTTTTGTGTGTTTGGTGATCCTTTTTATTATTGTCTTGCGTTAGCGTGTATGCCTTTTTGTGTTTTTTTGTGTCATTTTATCATTGGCTCCTTTAGAAGTTGTGTGACTAAATAACTTGAATACTAGTTTCTAATCTGCTTAGCTTAGTTTTGTGCGTTTCTGATTCTCATTGTATGGTCAAATTATTTTACAGTGTATGCCATTTTTGCTCATTTGATACAAAGAGTCATCTGAGTTATAGAAATCACTTTGTGTCTATCGTGAGCATCTGTAAACTTTAACAACTTAAACCACTGGGCCAAAAAGAAGCCAAACTATGTTCAGTAGATGGTCTGTATAAAGTTTGTGTTTTTTATTCTGTTCAAAAAACCAAAATGGCCACCCACTCAGGACTTAGTTTTACTTTGGACCCTATGGGAAAAGTTTAAACGGCTTTTTTCACTTAAATAAGTTAACCAATTGAAATACAACTTATCAGTATTTATTGGATGGTCCTCTTTATAGTTTGTGTTTTAATGCCATTCTGAAATTCAAATTGGCCCCTACCGTATGACTAAATTTAACATAGGACCCTATAGAGAAATGTTTGAAAATGTGTGTGTCTCATAATCTGCAAAGTTGATTGAAGCCATGTTGTACGTTTATGTTTATTATAAGTGGATATTTTTATTTGGATACAAAATTCAAGATGGCTGCTGCAGGTCTTAGTTTTACATTGTAACTTATGAAATTTTTTTAAAGGCTTACCGGTTAACCTATTGAAACAAAACTTATCAGAAATATGTATCGGATGGTCCTCTTTGAAATTATGTTATGCCAGCCAGACATTTAAGATGACCACTATTACAGACTTTGTTTAACAGAGGACTCTATAGGACGAAGTTTCAAATGCCATCTTTTCGGAACTGCAAAGCTAATTGAAGCCATACTTTAATACATGTTTATTGGAAATTCAAAATGGCTGCCATTGTAAGTCATCTTGAAATAATAGAGACATATGGAAAAAGGCGTCTTTTCTGAAACCATTGTAACATTTGAAACCAGAAAATAATATTCATCAGATGGTTCTCTACAAAGTTAATTTTGTTTATGCCAGTTAAAAGTTAATAAAAATACCGAACTTGTTTTAAATTGGGAAATGCAATCACCTATGCCTATATATACCAGGTGAGCGATACTTTTTCATTACTTGAGTCCGTCACTGTAGTCGGCCATAATCTTTTATACATTTCAATTTTCTTCTCAAAAACCATTTGGCCAATTGGAACCAAGGATTGTTCATTGTATGTTTTTTAAAAAGCTTGAGTTGTTTGTTGATCAAATATTCAATGGATGCCAAAGTCGTTAATGCTTTCTGATTGGTTAAAACTTAGAAAATCTCACAGCTTGGCAGATTGATTTATGATACTGTTTAGCTCAGATGGTCCTTCAAAAAGTGTTTGTCTTCGTTGTGATTTAAATCCAATGTCCTATTTGAAAAAAAAACATAAAAACAGCTATTTCGCAGAAACCGCTCTACACTTTTAGTATAAATCACGGACAATTAAAGCCATAATGGTACTCTTATTATTTTGAGTTTTTCGAGCCCAGAAATTCCAAGTGACTACCAAGGCTGCAAATTCGGTTTTAATTGGCTGAAATTCTTTTTCTGATTAGCATTGGACCATATAAAAATACATAAAAAATCGAAGAATGTGTTAATGGGACACAGATGCCCCGGCTAAATGAAGTCCCAAACAAGAAGTAGTTGTCCGACAGGTCTGAAAGTTGCTTAGAACGTACAACTTGTGATACTGAACCACCCTGCAAAATTTCAAATTGTTCTCATGTACAGTTTGGGGGCCTCGGTGGTCGATTGGTCAAGGTAGCTCGTATACTATTGATCACGTGGTCTGTCAACACTGAGATTGCGGGTTTGATTCTTACTTCAGGCAGGGTGTACTCGACTCCTATCTTAATTTACAAGGATTGCCAGTTTCTCCGTGTACTCCGGCTTCCTCCTCTAATAAAAACTGGACGCCATGGAATAGCTGAAAAATTGCTGAAAGTGGCGTTAAACACCATCAAACAAACAAACAAACATCATGTACAGTTTCTGAGAAAAGCTTGATAGAAATTCGTACGTACGTACAAATGAAGTCCCAAACAGGAAGTAGTTGTCCGACAGGTCTGAAAGTCGTTTAGGACGTACAACTTGTGATACTGAACCACCCTGTCAAATTTCAAATTGTTCTCATGTACTTTTTCTGAGAAAAGCTTGACGGAAATTTGTACGAACGTACGTACAGACGGACGGACGGATGGACGGACATGAGTAAAACTTAAGTCTTAATAAAAATGTGCAAAAACTCGGTTTTTTTTGTAACTGAGGTGAGCGCTAAGGATCTATAGAGCCTCTGGTTAATTTGTCTACTCTTGTTCAACTAAATAACCTCAACACCAATTTCTATCTTAAACTGTTCATTAAGACTCCAATCGAGAAAGAATTGCCGATTGATTAACATATGTTGCATATCAATTTAGAAGATTCGTTGAAACGAAGATTTTGGAATAAAATGAACATACTGGTGATTGAGTAAGAACACAATAACCGTCGTGGTTTCTGACATTGCTCCCCTTCATAAGAATATTGACTAAAACTTTTAACAAATATATATTTAAAACAGACACATTTTAGTCGATTTGTGTGGGGTTTTTTTGGTTTTTGTTGTTTTGTTGTTAGATTTATATAATTATGGACGATTTTCATCTAATTTCGTACAATTAATATTAAACTATTTATTTCAATATTGTAACAGACAAACCTTACTTTGATGACAAAAAGAACAGTCAAAACATGCTTACCTTCGATAGAACTGTCAGGACCCACTAATATTCTAGCTATGCTAGAACCCACGAAAGAAAGTTATTATCATGGAATAAATTTAAGTTAAAACTAATTAAAATCCGTTATCACGAACTTTAATCCTTGATCACGCACGAATTCTGGAATTCGTTATAACGAAATCAAATTTGTGATCACGACTTAACAAATATTTTTTAGGTCCTAAACAAGCGTCTGTAATAAACATACTTAAAGGTAAGGCTGTCGCTAAGCATATTATGACGTAAATTCATAGTAACGTCAAAGCAAACAACATATCACAGGAAGCTAGACAGTGGAAACTCCTTTATAAAAGAATGTCGTCGATTACTGGACGATTAAACCCATGATTTTTGATTCGCGTGAACATGCTATCATGTTCATTTTCTGACGGAATGCAAGAGTCGGATTGATAGATATTTTAGTTCTTTTAAGAGGTAGGTTTAAAAATGTTTTACATTTCTATAGGCAACGGTACTGGCCACGGAGTTGTTCTCGCCGGCCAGAAATTCTCGCCAGCCGATCTTTTAACAATTATTTGTGAAAAATTAGCATTGTAAAAAATTATAAGCGTAACTTGTTTTGGATGAAAATAACGGCTCAATCAGCAAAATAGCGAGAATTGCTTCTGTCAATGGCGAGTACTACTCTGACAAGTACTGTTGGAGAATCCATAAATATAAGAGATTTTGGTGATTTTTTTTCTTGTTCTTTAATCTACAAGTATATCAATATTATCAGCTGGTATGACAACTAGATGGTAGGTTATTATGTACATCATTACTTAATTTGTATACATATACCTGTTATGTGTACAATTTTGAGTGATTAAAATGGTCAAAATCGATGCATTGCTAGTCAGTACAATATTTATTTTTTCCAGCCGATTTTTAAGGAAATGGAATTCCTTTCTGAACAAATAGACTTTTTTCTGACTCGATTAGAGCAGGGACATGGGTTTAAAAGTTTACTATCAGATATTTTGATGATAGCATCAGCTGATTTTGGGATCGAAAGTTCTTTGTCGATCTATGACTTAATACAGTATGGTGCTACAACGCTTGGAGTGTCAGTGGCTGCCTTAATCGCCGTGCTTTGTGTCAGATATCTGTTACAAACTACACCCGAACTAGCATCTAGCCGTGGTAAGTATCATTATACTTAGGGTAATAGGGATTACTAGTACTTGTATATAGCATTACTTATTTTGAACAGTATATTATTGTTTATCGTTGCTTGCTTTGAAAGTGAAATAAATTAGAACTTACACACTATCATGTCTACATTCTTAAGAAAATCGAATATGTAACAGGTTTATTTTTAGAAATGTATCACATCTATAAGGCATATTTATGGAAATGTCAGACATACATGTAAATGTAGTATCGCCATTGTGTTCAATTTTCCTTCGGATCATGCAATCTGAGAAAGTTATCGTCAGTTTCTAAACCGTATTTAGCGCGAGATTGATAATTATTATTTTTCATTGTACTTATATTATAACGTTGAAAAATAATAATCCATACCGCGCGAAATAAAACAAGATTGATAATTTTGATCTTGGAAAAAAGAGTCTATATTTACATGTTATTTGTCCGCATATAATTTTTTTTGTTTTCTGCAGTCAATGAAATTGCTGAAACCCAAGAAAAAAAAATTACAGAAGAAAAAGTGGTAAGCAGCATTCGTTATGTTACAAATTACATACATATTTTATTTCGGTATTTCTTGTTCAACACTAGACTAAAAAATGTACTATGAAAAGTCTTCTGCAACTATCTGCATGTGTTGTCGTGTGTTTAGAAGTGTGAAGATAAAATCAGGCTTAAAATTGTGGCCGATTCCATTAAAGAGGAACTCGATCACTAAGTGGTTAAGGTAGTTAGTTATCTACTATAGCTCACGTGCCTGCCAACACTGATATTTCAGGATCGAGCCTTACTTTGGGCAGGGTGCGCTCGACTCCAATGTTAATTGTCAAGGAATGCTAGTTTTCTTCCTCCTCCCCCCAATAAAACTGGACGCCATGAATTTGGATGAAAAACTGCCCCCACCTCACTACTGGAATTGACGAAAAACCACATTCAACCAATCCGGACATTTAGGAATTCGGGTTTCCTTCATACTCTAATTCCATCTGCATATTCTTACTTTTGTTTTATACGTATGGTCAAATGATCATAAGTGATGGTTATGTTACTCGTCTATCTATGGCCCATGAAAGTCCAAGTTTTTCGATCTAGTAATATTTACTTTACATATATACATCAATATCCTGGATTTCTACTGGTTCAAACCATGAAAGATGACGTTGAATCATTCTTTGCATTTCTCAATAAAACCGCCAAGAGCACGCGCTTTTTTGACGAATACAGTAAACAAACAACGCCGAGTAACTTAAATCAACCAAAATACATCGTGCACGATTTAAATCAAGATTCCGAAATTGTTTAATGAAATAAAACGTAAATATAAGAATTGAATGCATTCTTTTGAAGTCTCATTGAGATTGACGTATGAAACGTTGACCGAAGAACATTTTAATCATGTAGCGCTTCGTTGGAAATGTGCTCCGGTCAACGCTTTTATATCTAACATTATGGCAAGCTAACCATTAGATAGCCTTTTGTGTACCATCACCATTACCATCCAAATTTAATGTTTCGGATTGATTATAACTCTACATCCAAATGGTAATTATATCAAGTTCGACAATTTATGGTTACATCCCAAGCAATGGAATTTAACGCATACTCTTTTGACTTTTCCAGACGTGTGTGAAACCTAAATTGAAAAAACAAAATGTTCTAAACCTGACAATCCACGATTTGAAAAATTTTGAAACTGAAACCGAACTTGAAAATTTTTACGACTGGCAGCAGAGTTTATCTCAGACAGAAGGAGTCTCACATGTTCAGACAGGCGCTGAATCCATAGTCGAATCGGATTGCTCCAATGAAGATACAGAAGTGATACAGAACCAAACAAACCCAACAAAATGCGAAAATTACGATATCGTTCCGTTCGGTTTTGACAAATTCTATCGTAATCATTCCTACTTGCCGCCATTTGTACAAAATCGAACAGCAGTCGAGAAATATACAGAAACCAAAATCGCAACACTAGAAGCAGACAAAGAGAATCTTAACATTCAGTATACATCAGAATCTCTATCGTTTGGCAAGTTGATGGAACTTCTGCATCACGAACTTGTTCCAATAGATGTTTCTCCAGAAAAAGTCACCGAAATAGTTGTCAACAATCGACGTCTGTCCAATGATGACATCATTGATATTCTCTGTAGAATTTATGATTTATGCATTAGTAATAAGGTAAGTCACGACTCCTAATAGTTACAATAACTTCATACGCTATTGGTGGCACAGTGGTTAAGGTAGTTCGTTTACTGTTGATCACGTGGTCTGTCAACACTGAGGTTGGAGTCTCACTGCGGACAGGGTTTACTCGACTCCAATCCTTCTTTACAAGGATTGCCAATTTTCCTACGAAAAGTCGGGTCTTTTCCGGGTACCAAATAAAAACTGGACGCCATGATATAGCTGAAAAATTGCAGAAAGTGGCGTTAAACATCACTCAAACAAACATACAAACGAAGCGGACCCTGGGTATACACCCAACCGGCACAGCTCTAACCTTCATTAGTGCTTACTAACAATATATGGATTTGATTCAGATTAGAACTGAAGGGAGGATAATCCCCGCTTGAAAGATACCAAGTCGGAGGTCTCAGCTATGGGAGCTGGTAACTGGTTCCAGACTACTATGGTTCTTGGGAAAAAGTTGAATTTAAGGATGTCTGTTCTTGTGTGGTATTGCAGTCTCTTCTTCCCATAAGTGGCTCTTGTTCTAGTGGTTGATGGTGTTAGGTAGTCGTCTGGTGATATATCTACCAATCTGTTGATGATTTTGAATAGCATTGCAAGTTCGATCAATTTTCTTCTACTTTCCAGGGATTCCCAATTCATTGTCTCTAGCATTGATGTTACGCTACTTGATGTTCTGTAGTCGTTTGTCACATATCTTGCAGCTCTACGTTGTACCATTTCTAATTTATGGATCTGTTGTGTGTGGTATGGATTCCATATTGATGCGCAATACTCTAAGCTAGGTCGAACTAAGCTGTAGTATGCGTTTGACTTTGTCTGCTTGTTGGCAATTCGCAAATTTCTCTTCAAGAAATCCAGCATGCTGTTCGCTTTCTTTACAGTTTTATTTATAAGGTTGTTCCAAGTCAAGTCATGGCTGATCTCAACGCCTAGGTAGTTGTGTCGGCCGCCTCTAGTTTGTGTCCCTTTAGGTGGTAGTCGAACTTAATTGGGTTCTTTGATCTTGTTACCCGGAGGATGTTGCATTTGTCGGGATGGAAGGATATGTCCCAAGTACTTTCCCATTCTTCTTTAGCCAGTAAATCCTTCTGAAGTTCTAATGCATCTTGATTGTTTCTAATCTCTCTGTAGACTATGGCATCATCTTCAAATAGCTTGGTGTTTGTTTGATGTGGCACACTGTAGAATTATGCTGATGACATCTGCTGGATCTGATTTTGCTCCGTCTACTATAACCCGTTGTGATCTGTTGGTCTTCACATCTTCATGAAACTTTGATACACAGTTACAACATGATGAGTTCTCTTCACTGGCAAAATTCTGTATTCTGTATGGGTGTACCAAATATTTCACGCTTGTGTGAAGTTATAGAAAGGGAGGGTGTTAACCAGTATGTGCTAAGCAGAACATCAGTGTCGCAGAGACGCATTTTCTTGTTTTTAGAGTTGTATTATTTATTCAGGGCTGTTTTGAAGATTCGAGGTAGCTTCAATCAGGTATACGAATCTACCATTAGTGATCTCGAATTAGTAGTAAGCTTAAAGACCCTTTTTCTGTGAACAGTTTATATGCACCTTAAGGACAGCTTTATTGTAACATCGACTAGTTTAATTTGATGTGTTCTGTGGCGCTCATATTATCAGTTTTAACTATACTATAATTCTTACACGAAGAAATACTTCCTTTTCAGGTAGCTGAATGGTCACTCCACTTCAGAAAAAGTGTTCAGCCATACTTTAGAAACAGACATTTTAGGAAGTAAGACTATTTATAAAGCGTTTTTACTCAATAAAACGTGTTGACAAAATTCTCAAATTTTTGACACTAGAACGATTCATAGACCGTCTGCTTTACAGGAACCATTCCAATACTAAACAAAACAGACGTCACAGTCAATTACAAGGACGAAAACATACATGTATTTTACTTAAACATAATTGTTAATGGCTAAAACAACCAATTTTATTCAAATACTAGACGTTTGTCCATTAACCACGTCATTAGATTTTCTAGGTTGAATACGATATGATTTGGTGAGTAAGACAATTATTTAGACTCGGTGCTTTAATAAATCTCGTGTTTTGTTGGTTGACTTCTCGTCCACTTTAACTACTATAATGAACAATATCCTTTTCAGCAATTATATTGTATGCTACATTTAGTAAGTCGCCAATAAGGACATTCCCATTCTTTTTTCAGACAATTTCAGACCAGGCCAATAAATGACCTACTGCAAGATATACAGACATATTACAGCAACACGAGTGTGTAGAACTCTAAAGCTGATGGAAAGATCAACAGTAGCGTGTGTTTCATTTCGGTCTTAAATTTTTATAAATCGGTATTTAAATAAATCATAATTTTCTTCGGTGTGGTTTTTAGTTAATAGTTAACTAGCGTTTTTGCGAATTGCCAGGTTAACTTAAAAATAATATATTGAGGAGCTGTTTATTTGTTATGAATGTCATGTCATTTATATCACAATATTTGCACGCATGGTTGCCTTTACGGATTTGTGAAAGATGAATAATTTTGGGACTTTGCTTACTTAGCAACATAATTTTGTAAAGAAGACCTTTAACAAACGCACCATTTAAACAAACTGAATGCAGAGGATCAAGAAGAAATAGTCTACTATTTATACTGTGCTTGGGTGCAAACAAAAATGTCTCCAGAACAAAGGCCCGATTGAGTTTGAAGATGATAAAAAGTTGATTGCACACCTAACATACTCACAAAGTTTCGAGCGAGTTAGATTGATTGATTCGTTTGTGTTTAACGTCCAGCTAGCAACATTCAGCTATATTCAATTAGACATCGCATCTTTAAGCAAACTTTCAGTGGCGTAGCTATGTTCTGATTGCAGTGCACGCAAAACTTACGACAGGGGGTCTTTTATAATACTTTTTTGTAAGAATAATAGGTACTTTCATACGTTTATGGGAAAGACCGGTTGATATTTCACGAATGATAAAAATTGTCTTTTCGCGAGTGGAGCGCAGCGGAACGAGCCAAAAGACATGAAAGTTCACACGGGCTTTCCCAAAAACGCATGAAAGTATCTATTTCTTCCGTAAACCAACAACTTTCACATTGCTATATCCTATAGACTCTCCATTGTTTTATACTCCATTGTCTCCGACATCCAATCAGAACGCCGGAAACAAGAACTTCATAGAAGAACGTTGTTATGCTTCCATAACAACGTTCTTGTTTCTGGCATTGTGATTGGATGACGCAGCAAGTACAGATGTGTGCGCGTGAGCTCATCTGTACTGGGTCATCTGTACCAGAAATCTGCCATTTACGGAAGAATTTGCAGTCTTCCATCATCGGACCAATAGTAGGAAAATTTCCGGACTGAATATTACCCAGACAAATAGAATGGTTAGAGAATTTTTGAACAGAAAACTACTAAGAACATATAGAATGAGTATACCTCTTCCTCATCCCATGTCCTTTCTTTTTTATACAAAAAAATGTTTCGTTTGTGCACGCAGGTTCGTCGTTGCGTAAATGGTAGATAAGCCACTGCAAACAAACTGACAAGATTAAACGGGGAGAGAAAAAAGATGGAAAAATTAGAAAAATAATAAGAAACCGGACAAAACAATTCGTCTCCCAAAACTTCGTATGGAGACATAACTAGAAATCGCAAGACCTGTCGAAAACTTAGTTGTCTTGATCAATTCGCGAAACTGAAAAATCTGTGAATAGAAAGACTGATTGGCCAGAACAACGCATGTTTTCCTATCGGAACCTCTAGATATCGTGGTATTAATCTAAATCCAATTATTCAATCCTTTCGGTTTTTGACTGGTTCAAGATGACTTACTATTTTGACTTGATATTCATAACATCTCAACAACGAAACACATCATAGAATCTAGTATTAAAATAAAAGATCTGACGGTAAGGAGTCGGATAACAGACAACGGCTTTTAGGTAAATATTCAACCATATAATTCAAATATTGTACTAAACTCACATTTAAAGTAAAAATGAGACGCACGATATGACCATTTAGATTGCGGTATAGCCTTGCTGTGATCGACTCCAACCTTTATTAACAAAGATTGCCAGTTTTCCTGTTGTAGGTCGAAGGATTTTAACTGTATTCGGATTCGTCCACCAATAAAAACGGTAAATGTTATCATGGCAATGATTTTTGAAACTTTATATTTATAAATTAGAGTTATCCATCTTGGAATATGTTTGTATTCTATATCCAACATAGTGTACATCTGTATGTTGCCTGGGTGGATTTATAAGGCTATGTCTGCTATCCAATCCATTTCACTTTCTTGAATAAAATATGTTTAAACCAAAAACTGGACGCCATGATATATCTGAAAAATTGCTTAAAGTTAAACCCCCAATCAACCACAAAATGATCGTCAAAATATCGTCATTCAAACTGTTCAACTCGGTCAAGGATAATAGATTTAGAAAAAAATAAGTGTCTGATTATAATGTAATGAAAGTTAATGTTTTTAAAAAATAATCAAGAAGGTAAATATATTCACAAACCCAAAAACCCAAATGGCGTTGCATAAAATTATGCTGCAAGCGTAACATTTTTACCTCTACCATGCTCTAACATCTATCCTTATTTTTTTCTCGGAATTGACATAGTGAGTGTATGTCAACTTCAAATGAGTAATTTTGCAGCTTATTATTGCAAGACCAATACAATATCAGACGTCTAACTTCTTCATTAGAATTGCAGATTCTTTTTCACGGGGCTGATATTAAACGTGAAACCGCACATATGATTACGTATGGATGTGTATCTAACTGAGAGGTGTGATGAATATCGGTATTAATCACACGTCACACAACTTATCCTTTGACAGTTTCAAAATTCAGTTTTCTTTTTGGTCACTGGCAATTTTTTTAATTTTTAAAAGATATTAAGGAGGACGATAAATGATGGCATGGACGAGGACGAGAAAAGTTGAAAGTTATACATGGCGAAAACAACAAAATATTGGTAGTGAAAACAGCTATTTCTTCCGCAATTCATTTGTAACACCTTTGGCAAAACACCCACAAAGCCAGTCATAGAATGAAAGCCATGCATTTTTCGTGTCTTCTGTAAATTCATCTCCTAGTCCTTTTGCCAAGGCATGAATCAGACATTTAC
This sequence comes from Limnoperna fortunei, assembly GCA_944474755.1. Taxonomy (NCBI): domain Eukaryota; kingdom Metazoa; phylum Mollusca; class Bivalvia; order Mytilida; family Modiolidae; genus Limnoperna; species Limnoperna fortunei. The sequence goes on from OX104113.1 coordinate 40,943,745, forward strand.
CAACAATCTGAAAGACAAAGCACTAATTGAATCACCAGACCACAGTATCAAAGTTATACCAGTACTGAAGGATAGACGCTTCTCTGTTGCAATTTAAAGGTTTAAGTTTAATGTAATATACATTGTAAATAAATTTTACGGGGATAGTTTTGATTAGCTCGAAAATATTTTCTATGAGAGAATTGAAAAAAATCATCTTCATTAAATTTTGTTAACCTGTTAATTCACCCCGTCTAGCCCCCCCCCCCCCCTTTTCATAAGCCATTAGTTGTTTTTAAAAGAATACATAATTATCATTAACGATTAACGAAAGGCAACTTGCCCGTACCTGTAAATGTTCTTTTCTGGCCCCATAGTGGTAATGTCTGCTACCCAAATCTACAACCACTGGTGATAGTTGTCCTAAGTCATCAATCATGCCTACGGCTACGCCTACTACTTCGAATACTCCTTTCACATGATTACGTAATTTTGTATTCTTGTTATAGTCACTTGCGTCTACAAATTTGAACAAAGGTTTCACTTCCGGTGCATCTTCGAACAATCTAAAAAGGAACAAAATGAGTTTATTATCAGTTATAATGTATAACGCTGATTCATAAAAAGGCAAAACACAAAAGATACAGTATTATAAAAAGCCATGTACATTTTGCGCGAAGGAAAAGTTGCATCATTGGTGGATATTACGAACAAAACTTACATCATCGAGAAAAAAATGTTGACGCTAATAATCAAACGTTATCAAAGACGCCAAATCAATGTTATAAATCTATTTACATGTGTGTTGGCGCTTAAACCCCCAAAATGTCAAAAGACCAAATAATTCAAACGATGAAGAGCATTTATCAACAAAATTCCAAACCATGACACCAAATTTAGGCCATAGAATTGAATACATTTTTTAAAATACAGGTCAGTAAATTTATGCAATTAATTTATTATTGAATAACGCAATATAATTAAAGTTAAATCTTTCACTTTCTTCTCCCCCTTTTTGTTGTTGGTCGCTGCGTTTAACGTGTCCGCACCGAAATGTGACTACTGTTTTGGTATTGGAGCGTCCCCAACGGGGTCAGATCATTATTCCGACAACCCATTATTCCGACATCCCAGTACTCCGACAGCCCATTGCTCCGACAACCCATTATTCCGACAACCGATTACTCCGACAATGACAAATACGTACACGTATTTGTATTAAATAAATAGGCTGTGGTAGTACTTGGGTCCGATCCGCCGTGGCCCGATATTTATCACTATAATTCGGTTTGCACTTTATGTAACCCGGTCAAAAAGGCACATATTCATTCTAAAAGCAGGGACGGATCTGTTTTCATCTCCTTTATTTTCGGACCAAAGGTTGTCTAGTGGTTTTCAAATATTTAATAAACAGCATATGGCATGTCATTTTCCGTATCGGCCCTGGTATCAGCCCTCGAGCAAGTTCTCGGGCTTGATATGGGTGTCTCGGGCTGATACCATGCCGATATGGAAAATGCCATGTAATAATCTATTCATATCACACCCCTAGGAATCCATATCACACCATCGCTGAACTGAAATGAATTTTCAGTCTGTATGAAAAAGAATATTTTTATTTCAGTGTGACATTGCCATGTCTGGATCCATGTCTGGGTAATCTTATATTATCCGGGAATTTTCCCCTTTATGTGTCGTCTGCTAAAAAATGGAACCAAACGAGAATGCAAGGCTTGAAGTTGAAGAGGACACATCTTCTTTCATCGAAACGTCACAGAAAGATTCCTCATGTATTGAAGTTGTGCACCTGCTAATATGGAATTGGGAACTTTATAGTTTTTCAGAACAATTGCAAAAAGATACATATTTTGTGTAATCAACTCCTACAGTTTTCAACTCAGATATGTGAAGAAATTTCACACAAAGATTGCACACGAAATGAAGTTGTGCACCTATAATTATAGATTTGTTCTAGGATTCTCTAATTTTCTAGACTTAGGAACTTAGTAATTCTCATAACATTTCCAGAAGACGGTACCTATATTGTGTAAACTCCTCCTAGTTTTCATCCCAGATCTTTAATACTTCACAGAAAGATGTTATTTTGATTTTGATGCGCGAGTTCGTGATTCGAACATATGCCCACTTATTATAATATAAGAATTTAGGTATTTCGTCTACTATTGATAACATGGTCTGTCAACACTGAGATTGCGGGTTCGATTCTCATGCGAGAAGGGCGTACTCGTATCCAATCCTAATTGACAAGGATTGCCAGTTTTCCTAGCGCGGGTCGGGGGTTTTCTCCGGGTACTTCAGCTTCCTCCCCCAATAAAAACTGGACGCCATGATATACCTGAAAATGGCGTTAAAAATCATTCATTCAAACAAACAAATATAATCAAGAAAATGTCATTTATTGAAAGTTATTATTTATTTCAAGTTCATATTTTTAAATTCCTTACCTGATGCAAAAATCAATATCTATAAAAAATTATCACATCGAAATGTCTAAAATATATGACAAAAAGGTAATTAAATGGCGATTTTCATATCAATCGTCGACCCATATCTACCCATTCTGTAGGAAAGACTTTTTTCATTTATTTCAATTTTTTCGTGTAACATTTACATGTCTGAATCCGTGTTAAGTTATATTATATTATTAAGGGATTTTCCTCAATATGTGTCGTCTACTAAAAAAATGGCATCGAACGAGAGCGCAAGGTTTAGAGTTGAAGAGGACACATCAACCTCCATCCATATCTACCCTTGGGTCTAAAGGCCCTCTGGTAGATATGGGGTCTCGGGTTGATATGGGGTGTGACTTGAAAATCGCCATATAGGCCTAATAACCTCTTATCTTATAGCCTCAACTCGCCGGTTATTTGTAGATTATTACATATCCACCATGGGATCATCTCGCTACGTCCATAATAGACCGAAGTCTTAAAAGCCCTCAAATAATTAAACTGCCCTTATCAATCGTCGACCCATATCTACCCATTCTGTAGTAAAGACTTTTTTTTTCATTTATTTCAATTTTTTTCGTGTAACATTTACATGTCTGAATCCGTGTTAAGTAATATTATATTATTAAGGAATTTTTCTCAATATGTGTCGTCTACTAAAAAATGGCATCGAACGAGAGCGCAAGGTTCAGAGTTGAAGAGGACACATCAACCTCCATCCATATCTACCCTTGGGTCTAAAGGCCCTCTGGTAGATATGGGGTCTCGGGTTGATATGGGGTGTGACTTGAAAATCGCCATATAGGCCTAATAACCTCTTATCTTATAGCCTCAACTCGCCGGTTATTTGTAGATTATTACATATCCACCATGGGATCATCTCGCTACGTCCATAATAGACCGAAGTCTTAAAAGCCCTCAAATAATTAAACTGCCCTTATCAATCGTCGACCCATATCTACCCATTCTGTAGGAAAGACTTTTTTTTCATTTATTTCAATTTTTTTCGTGTAACATTTACATGTCTGAATCCGTGTTAAGTAATATTATATTATTAAGGAATTTTTCTCAATATGTGTCGTCTACTAAAAAATGGCATCGAACGAGAGCGCAAGGTTTAGAGTTGAAGAGGACACAACACGAAACCGAAAACATACAAACATACATTCTAATGAATAAATTGTACGGACTTTTAATTAACTAGAAACCCATTATCATCCCAGGATGGAAAAAATATCGTCATTAAGATACGCACTTTGACGTTATATACGACTCCGTGGAAAACGTAGTTTGTGTGTTTTTTAATGTAAAAGGACACAAAAACAGGCTTGAGTTTATTATAATGTTTGAATCTGAGTAAGCTACTAATATATTTTCTCCATCGAGGGATAACAAAATTTCCGTTGTGCACATTTAAAGGGGTCTTTTAATATGATCCGCTACACAAATTATACAATGTGCAAAATGGAAATTTTGTTACACCTCGATAGAGAAAAATATTTTTTTGTAGTTGATCCTTAAATGTTATAATAAAATTATAAAAATTCAACAATGACGAATTGGAAAATCTGCATTTCATTGAAATTCGTCAATATCATTGGTCGAATTCGGTGATGTGGTCATAACATCAAACATCACAATAAGTGTACCATTGATACTCCAATAACATTACACTGTTGCGTATTAAAATATAAAAACAGACATTTACTTAAATTTTGTAAAAAAAAATCCCCCCCCCCCACAAATTGAGAGATATAAAGCTACCGCAATTCAATAAAAAAATTACATGGGTCATCGCTTTCATGCGTAAATAAAACTTTATAATACACTAAATTCTTATAATTACATTTTATATTAATAAATGTGTGAAATCATGACAAACTTTAAGTAAATCTCAGTTTGTGTTTCGATATATTACTACGCCACAGTGCAATGATATTGACTAGCCACGGCGCACTCGTTTTGATGATTGAAAGAACACTTGTTTTGACCCAACTTCGACTAATAAAAATAACGGATTTCTATAAATTGCATACATAATGTCATTATTCCTTAACTATATTAAAAGTCAAAGTAATTAGTTTTAGCGAAATTTAAATACACAATATATTTATTATTACATGAATAGAATTCTCCGTGGTTTTGACCGTATAATATTAATTTCAGATCAAGTTAAAAATGATTTAGTAGCCAATCAGAATAGCCGCCTATTTTTCAATCAATGTATTTGATTCATGCAAGCTTCTGTAACACAACAAACCTGTCAAAAACAAAAAAACGCGACTGCTGCTATTAAAGAAGGATATGTTGTCTTTATTCATGTCATATCCATATTACCTGTTAGTAGCGTTCTCAAAGTGAAGGCTAACTTGGAATTTGCATTGAACTCATATCGGACCTTTAATTGTGTGGCATCTATAGATGTGTATCCATTAAAAAAACACAAATATGTAATAATATCATTTATAATGATGAAGTGTTCTGAAAGAGGCACAATGAGTAAAGTTGTAGGATAGCATTTTAGTTTGATCTTATAGTTGGAGGATTAATATTGAAAGTAATGTTACCGAACAAAGGGATCAATCAACAAGAATCGGTATTATTAAATAAAATCTTAAAAAGTATATTGTTATTTGTATTTTTTGTATATAGACAATAACTTGTATTGAATATTGTAAAACCATTGGCATATTAAATTTGATAGTTTGAAAATTGTAAGTAAAAAAAATCTGATATTAAAAAAGATTTACTTTAAAAAAACCCTTGCAGTTACATATCCCACCGAAAGTTAAGGTAAAATAATAAAATGTCTTTAATGGAAAATCAAAAATAAGTTTAATTTTTTTACAAATTAATCCGAAATTTATAAACCATGACATTCAAATAAAAAACAGCTGTAAATTAAAGTAAAATATTTTAGTAACATTTGATTTGTTTACTTGTCGTATGAATACCTATGGTGTCACTCATCGTCGCTTTTCTTAAACAAAATCTAAAAAGCGGGTTCCGGTTTTCGAGTTCTGAATGCCTTCTCCTGACATCATTATTCGGATTGTATTGGTGAAATTTTTAATTGATCCTTATACAATTTCACTTTTAATTTTGACATCTATATCTACAATTTTTTGTTGGTTTCACGAGGTGTCTATTTATATCTTCGGCGCCTTTTTATTTTTAGTGCATCTACAATGAAATGACATTGTTTCCATAGCTCTACAACACCCAATCAACAGTGGCGAATCCAGGGGGATTACCCGGGGAGGGGGGACTGGCATTTCTCACGAAACTGCATGTAAAAAATGCGTCTATTTGCCCCTGTGAGCCAATAAAATGTGTACAGAGCGGCCCTCACTATTACGAGAAACGCGGCGCCCTTTCTTAGATCCGCCAATGACAAGTTCAGCAAAAACTGAATCGTATGGTGGCATATATCTGCCCCTAATGTCACATAACTAAGTCTACATAATTTGTGAAATAAGTCGACTTGTCGCTTAATTAAGTCTACATGTCACATAATAAAGTAAACTTTTAACATAATAAAGCGCTAATATTTTTAAGAAAAGAAAGACGTTCTTTGCGTTTTTGCCGTTTTCATGCCATACACAAGTTGACATAATAATCTGACAAGTAGACTTAATTATCTTACAAGTAGACTTAATTATCTGACAAGTTGACATAATTATCTGACATGTGAACTTCGTTATCTGACAAGTAGACTTATTTATCTGCATGTTGACATAATTATCTGACAAGGTGACTTGTTAGATAAATAAGTCTAATTGTCAGATAAATTAAGCTCACATGCCAGATAAATAAGTCAACTGGTCAGAAACACAAGTCTACTTGTCAGATAGTTATGTCAACTTATGTTTGGCATGTAAAGGGCAAAAACGCTATGTACGGTTAATTTCTCTTAAAAATATTATAACTTTATTATCTGACAAGTTTACTTAAATATGTGACAAGTAGACTTAATTAGTGACAAGTAGACTTAATTGGTGACAAGTAGACTTATTTCACAAATTATGTAGACTTAGTTATGTGACAATTAGGGGCAGATATATGCCACCATAGAATCGTTACACTTGACTGAATTAGTGGTCATAGTGGCAGAGTGGTCTAGGTAGATTAGCCATCTAGTATCAACGTGGTGCCAAAAGTTATATTCTTAGTACAAAACTGACTTAAGGCAAAGTGTGCTCGATTGCAACCATAAATTAACAAAGACTGTGGCTGTGGATTTTGAAATGTCAGGGGTTGGGGGGGGGGGGGGGTTTAATGAACAAGAAAAATAGATGTATTGATTTTAACCTTGCTATGTGTATTGAGCTGTCAACATTTTGTTTCCTATGGAGAAAGTTAAACTTCTGCAAATCTACAGTTTTCAGAACTCTTTGACTTTATGTCTTAGTTAGTAGTGTTCATAACTGAAACTTATGTAAGTCATGTAAGCTGTCCATTTCAACTGCATTGATTTATTTTCCTGCAGTTCGTTCAAAAATAGCAGTAACACAGTTTATAAATATGTTTTTGAGTGTCGTTGTTTCAGTATAAATTAATGACAACACTATATAAGTCTTTCCCAGTTGACATGTAATGTTGTCAAATATAAAGATGTTAACTAATGTTGAACTTGAAGCTTTCTTGCAACCCTGACCTTTTATGCCGGAAGTTGTTTTGTGTGCAAAAAAATCAAAGTGGAACTTAGCTTCTGTATTTAGATACACTTCTGCATTAAAGGTTTACCGCCGACGAAGGCCGTGACTATACCATTCAGGTAAATGACTGAGATGTGTCGCTACAGAAAAAGGTCATAACAAAATACCGAACACCATGAAGGACACTGTCAAAATAGCAAATCCACAAATCAAAGTCCAAGAAACCGGATAACTTGAGAACCAATAACAACAAAATACAACAACGGTCCTGACTTGAGACATTCCAAAACAAGGAGTTTCATAGTTTGTAAAACCTTCTGCTTCCTTTCCTGACGTTTGTGAGTTGGTGCGTTGATGAAAATTATTGGGTATCAAAGAACCACTAGTCAGTAATAGGTGTATCCAATAATCATCGCATCACAATCCAAATGCACTGAATTCAAAAATCGGAAAACTATCTCCAGTCATATTTTCACATGAATGGTATCTCTAGTAAAACTTGCTAAAGGCGCGGACGATTAATTTCTCCTTGTAACCTCGGTGCATATCCCGAAGAAACTGGTGGCGTTTGTAGAAATAAGTTAACTCACTGCTAGCTCTTGCATAATTGATCAATTGAGAAAACATGCAGACATCGTATGCAGGAGTAGCTGGAATATTGCTGAACGAATAAGGAAAATTTATAATTTGGAAATTAAAATAGGCTCGACTGTTGTTCTTTTCATTAGATGACCGTTGGTGTCATGTCGTAAAATGATGTAGATGAAGCTGTTTCTGTTTCTTTAATTTCCATGTCTGAAGGATATGTTAACGGAAGCATATTAAGGGTTATCAATATATCTGTATGTTAAATTAAAGGACCTAGATTCTGCTTTGATGACGTTGATAAATAGTGTTTCATCAGAATTGTTGTAGCCTAAACCTACATATATGTGCAAGCGACGGCTTTATGTATAATTTCTTTAATACTATCTTGAGGCAAGGCGGTAAAAAGAGTTGAAAAATCCAAGGTTCTAGTAGATGAAATTTTAATTTTAAATCTTGATTTTTAAACTGGATTGCCGACCCTGTGATTCTTTTGGTGTTGCATATAAATTTCCTTTACAAATAATTCACATACAAACTATCAAAATTGACGAAGTTTGTTAAATGGACTTGACTATAACGTAACACGACCGTATTTAGAGGAAGAACAGCAACATTTAGTAAATCATTTGTCACTTATATTGGTATAACTATCCTTTTGACTTGTCAATTATTGAGAATATGAATATATAGGCACAGACCAAATGATTTATTCATGATTTATGACGTTACTTCCAAGCAGCTTTACAGTGCCTCTGCTATCAAGTTTTTTTCTAATGTGTAAATGACTCAAATTGCAATTGTTTCAGAGATTGCAAAAACTTTGTCTGGAATTTTGGGTTTTTTAACGAAACACTAAATTTTTATCAATGTCAAATTTATATATTTTTAAGTCTATACTTTTAAAATTAATTTTAGGGACAGACGATGTAACTTGAAGGGGGGGGGGTGGGGGGCTTGGTTTTTTGTTTTGGTCAGAAATTTTTTTCCGCGCTATATATTTTTTGAAGTCGTCGCGACAGAATATTTTTTTTCATTATTGGCATTATTTTATATAGCAGAAATCCTTCTTCAGAATATTTTTTCTTACCCTCTGCTTCCAAAATATTTTTTCATCAAAAACCATTTTCAAAATATTTTTTAGGAAAAAACCAAGCCCCCCCCCCCTTGCAAGTTAAATGGTCGGTGCCTTAGTGCGCACCTTTAATATTTTCTCCGGTTAGCTCAGCTACCATCATATGGTTTTCTTGACTTTTTACTCACGCATGTTACCATATACATCGAAGCTGCGATGCTCGCATGTATTAGAATAATGATGTTTACTGTCATGTACTACCATAAACTGCTAAAGCAACATAGGACACCTGTACATTTTAAGACCAACTATACTTCAACATGGACTTGACAAAAGTAAAATGTGAACATTGTTCCGATATGACATATTTCGGAATATAACATGCGCAACACAAGAAATATTGTATAACCATATCTTCCCGTTCTTTATCAAAAGTAAAGAATACCATAGTATTTTATCTATAATCTGTCTAATTCATCAAAAGTATCATTGTGTGATATTTCTAGACCACACTTCGAGAACATACTAAAGTCTGCGTTTATAATATAGATTTTCCATTTAACTATGAATGATTTTAATCCAGTGCAATATCAAGTAGAAAACAATTATTCTTGTGTAGTTAGTATAATAAAAGATCATTATATAATAGACCGATTTAATTATTTGTTAAAAGTAGTTGAGTCTAACTGTCAAGGTGGAGATGTGAGTAGACGACCTTACAATCATCGCCCCGTATGGTGTCTTTTCATTGCTTCTTTTGTGCCATTGCTTTTGTAATATGTAAATTATACATGTAAATTATTTAATTTATGTTTATATTTAATTGTATACCTCAACAATGACATTCTTGCCTTGGACTATGGTTTTCGTTCTTCCTGCGCCTTGTATACATCGTTGTAAAATGACCCAAGTTATATTCTGTTTTCTTATTCACATCCGTAACTATAGGTTTCCCGCCATTTTTACGAAATCTATGTATTTTCAATGCCAAACAAAACGTGTGATCATCTAAGAAATGAATTGGCTTTGTACTGAATCAGACACAAAAGTAATGTTCTAGTTTCACAGAATTAGTGCAAGTTTTCATGTAGGCACGGTTTTACCTATATTTACGTGCACATACACAGATAGTATGCATGTAAATTCAAGTTACGCCTATACATTTATATACATGTATATTGTCATCTTTCGTTCTGGCTTGAAATATCACAAGGTGTAGATAGCCTTAGCAATTTTAGGTGAAGTTGCTCTTACTTCAAAATCTTAATTATTTGACATTCAAACTAATACCTTTGGTTTGAGCGCACAAATAAGTCTTGAGGTAATTTTTTGTTTGTTTGTTTTAAATGGTGTTTAACATCACGTTCAGCAAGTTTTCAGCTATATTATTGCGTCCAGGTTTTATTGGGAGAGGAAGCCGGAGTACAAGGAGAAAATTCCAGACCTTCGATGGGAAAACTGACAATCCTTGTCAATTAAGATTGCAGTAGTGCACATCTTGTCCGCAGTGAGAACCTATTGTTGACAGGCATGTGATCAATAACAAACAAACAGGCAGTCAAACTACCTTAACCACTATGCCACCGAGGCACAAAGTCTTGAGTAGACAGACTAGTCACTTTTGCATCTGTGACAACAGAATTAATTTACATTATTATGTAAAGTTATCTGGTACTAAACTGTTATGAAATATTGTACTGTTATTGTATGCCCAAGATTTACCGTTATTACAGTTATATATATAAACATAATATGCATATTTTGCTGGCATAACTGTATATAACAAGGGATGCGGGGTACCCCATTGAGGAGCTCCCAACAGTTGTCCCAAGTACACGATGCTTATATTTTCTTAACTCCAAAATATTTGTATTTCTATCGATTACAAAACCAAGTTGTTCCCCGATGGGATTAAATATTGACTATAAGGAACGACGTCTTTAAGATTTTCAAGGATTCTTACAATTAATATGCCACCAAAGACATTGTAAAAGAAAAATTGCCATGAAATATTTAAAACAAGGACGATATCACGAAATGAACAGATGATAATAGTGTCAGCACCAAAGTGTGACTACTGGGCTGGTGATAACATGTCAACAAGCAGAGGGCTGTAAATAAAATGTCTCCACTGATAACTTGCAAGGTAATCCAAATTAGTACGAAAGATGTGCGTTTTGTTTTACCAACAGTCATAAATGACGCTGAAACCAAATATAAAAGAGCACAACAATTATGACTGTAAAGAGCTTTTATTACCGAATCCGACTAACAACACGCAAAAGATACCCATACAATGAGAATAAATAAAAATCATAGAATTTATACATTTTATGCTATATCACCGAACTAATAATTGATGTTTGTCACCACTTAGTGTGACCATTAGACTATTGCTACCAGGTGGTTGCAAATGTCACCACAGGATACAGTACCAATGTTATTCTTTTTACTCTGCCAGACGCCCGTTTCGTTCAATCACGACCCTTCAGCGTCGCTCAGACCAAAAATATAGTAAGACCAAACAAGACGAATGTTAAAGAACTTTTATTACATGTACTAAAATTTATAAAGCTATACAAAATCCGGCTAATGCCATCTACAAATTGGAAATGTTGCGGCAGTTAATTGAAACAAGATAATTTATCACTGGGTCAATGATAATCAATTCAGCACCGATATTACCATTACACATAAGCTGCATATCCAGCAATCAGAGTACTTTTGCTCATTTGCATATCATGAAGTCAGGTGCTCGAGACAATACAGTATTGCAAACGTAAACTCAACACATTGACTGTTTGATTACTGGTGACCACACACTGATGAATACATTCGTAAATATCCCCAAATAATCAGTCAGTTATTATTGCCATGGTAACCGTCGTCGATAATGTCCAATCAACAATCATGTTAATTCGGTTAATTTTGTTACCAACAGTAAAACCCAAAAGGCTCTTATTTACACTTCAATCTTAATTGACAAGCATTGCCAGTTTTCCTACAGAAGGTGGAGGGTTTTCTCCGGGTACTCCGGATTCCTCCCCTAAAAAAGTACGCCATGATATACCTAAAAAATGCTGAAAGTGACGTTGAACAACATTTAAACAAACGAAAATAAATTCAGGGTTGCTTTCGGCCTTTTTAGTATAATGTTAAATATATACATTAAAAAGAAACTTCATTTTTTTCTTTATATAATTATATATTATTGCTAAATCATGATAAAAAGAAATATGTGTACCGCTATTTACAGTAAAGAACTTTTTAAAGTATACATTAATTTTTTAATGATGCCTTTGTATGTAAAATATTCCAATAAAAAGTACATAATTGCACGAATATTTCACATGACTAACATGTTTTTGTCGACTGATCGCTTCAAGTGTTGAATTTTCAACTCAATCAGAAAGCGAGACGTCGTTGAATTCACTTATGCTTAGCAGAACAAAGAGTCACGTGGTTTTGATTCTAATTAAGAAATAATTCACGGGATAAAATAATACGACATAAAAGGTCACCCCGTGGTAAAACAATGATAAATCACAGCCTCCGTGAATTATTTCTATTCTAATAAGACAACTAGAGTACATTTATAATATTTCCGGACATACAGAAAACACCATAAACTGGCTGTTCCGTCAATGTAACACACAATATATTGCAACGGATAATTATAGCGCGTGTCGCTATTTATAAGATTTGTACGTCATATGCAATAGCTTTCCGGTGGGAGTTACAGTTTTGTAATTGGAACAGCTATTTAAAACACGCCCTTCTCAGCGCGTTATGCTCATAGATAAATCATTTTTTAACCACAGTTGTGGTCTCAAAGCCTTTAAAGCACGTCATATTAGAATTTAATTTGAATCATCGCTGGACATAGTGCAGGCGATTTGGTGCCGCAGTGTCACAACGGTGTGAGTTCGAATCCCGCTGAAGGAAAGCAAAAATTTGACAGTGTAAAAATCTAATTCTAACAGTGTTGGGTTTAATTTGTAGACGTATATATAAATATTTGATATTAACCCTGTATTTCTGATGATTCAGAAATCCGCTGGATAGATATATTATATGGTACTTAGACGTTTGTATATATATATATATATATATATATATATATATATATATATATATATATATATATATATATATATATATATATATATATATATATATATATATATATATATATATATATAATATTATATATATATATATATATAATATTTATTTATTTTAAAAATTAAATGAAAATAAAATTTAACCATATTCGGCAGCGTTCACAATACATACTTGACGAAAATGGCGTCTGTGAATTTGGTCTCCCTTATTCAAAACGTTATGTATTTTAATGTTGACCATCATTATATGAACTGTTGATATTTTTTAACATGCAATTATCACAGGTACTTCGAGATAGGACCCAACTTGGTACCCCAGACTTCTCTGTTTTAATATGTTTTTGTTAAACTTGCCTTCTAGTGGTCGTACTTGTGGCATAACACACATATTTGACTGAAAATACGAACTTTCTGATATATGCCGCATTCTAGTGGTCATTCTTGTGGCATAACACACATATTTCACTGAAAATACGAACTTTCTGATGTATCCCATCTAGACAGATCCACTATCTGTCGAGATGGCATATATCAGAAAGTTCGTATTTTCAGTTGAATATGTTTTACCTTTAGTCAAAGCGAACTCGTTCGTAAAATTAGGCTTTGCGAGCACGAAACTTCCTAAACTTTATCTATGCGAAAATAACATTTACGTGACATAATTATCTTACCAGCTGCCATTTTCATCTATTTGTTATGCATAAAATTGCTTCAGTGATGTTTTAAAAAAGCTAGCTGATTGATGCATGGGACAAACAGACGACCAGGCTTTCCGCAGGCAAAACTGCCAATGACGTCCAAGTATTGTCAAATATACTTACGTAGGACAATTAATTTCCAATGGAACTCCTACATGGCAATTTTATAGGATTTTATATAGTATATATTTATTTTAAATATACTTTCTGTAAAAAGTCAACAGTGGTTTTACAATGATTATAGTTACAGGCCAGACCTAAACATATTTTTAATCGATGCGCTATCTTTCAAGAATTACGCCGTAAACCTAGCCGCAACACGTTTTTGGCAACCAGTACGAAAACCCGGCTTTACGCCTTTAGTTTTAAATTCGTAAACAGGCAGCAAGACAAAAATCGCATAGTTTGGTATATATAGATGTTTCATAAACCCAGTATAACAAAAAAGTGGCAAATAACAACATCTCTGTAAACAAACCGAGATCATTTCAGGGTACACGTGCCATGAAGATTGAATACTAAGCACATCGTTGAATATTAATGTGTTTTCGTTTTGGGTTTAATATGCCGTGGTTATACACTTAAAAAATGTGTACACCCATTTTTTAGACACGCCCGAACGATTATTGAAACAATTTTGCAATTTTGTCCAACATGACGTAGTTTTTACAGCAGAAATTACAAAAACCTGACCATAATACTACATCCACTTACTTTATAAACATTGGCATTCCCAAATCTATAAGGTCTCCTTTTGAAATAAAACTATTCCATGACTTCTTTATATAAGCCTTATGGGCGTCCGTGAGACCAGGCTGTGGTCCAGTAGAACCGGAACACCCCATTACACCTGTAAAAGGATTAAACTATATGTGTTGCTTGGTCGATAGCTCGCTTGACGTCTCGCCAGCAGTATCTTTACTTATATATTTAAATCGCGGAGTAAGTATAGAGCGACCTTAAATTTTAGTAAATAAAGATTTGCATATTGATTGACAGGCTTTATAAACCTCCTATGTAAGCAACTTTATCTCTATGTGATTTAACTTGTACGTTTTATTAATATCGACTGTTTACTAATTTTTTACAATTAAATTCACATAATGTTATAGTCATATGCATTGTAGTAACTTCATGTCGGGGTATAGACTTTAAGTCATTAATAAATCGACTTTATGAAGAAGGCTAATACATACATTGAATCACTATCTTATACCATTTTGAAACTGCTGATTTAAATTTTTTGCCACAAACAAAATGAAAACATGCTATCGTATATACTCTAATATAGTTTGCCATTTTTAAACACCAATATTAGACACGAGATAAAAAGATGTACAGTTAAAATATCCATATGAATGCAGTAATGTCTAAGGCAAAAAGTAGGAAATGTTGCGACTATCATTTATGACGACGTTTTTACGGATTGAATCAGATATTGTTAGTTGGATAAGTGTTGACGTTGGTTACCAAGAGGAGTAAAATTTGCTTAAATGCAAGTGCTTGGCATTTGTTGTTCTATGTAATGGTCCTACAATAAAGAGTAGTTCGTTTAGTTTTATGAAGGCATTCTGAATATTGCATTGGGAGACAATATATATTCTAATATGACTAATTAAGATAGTTTTAACCCACATTTTGATTGTTTTCGAATTAGTCCCAATTTGTATTTTTTTCTTTCATTCAAAATTAGAGAAAACGTACAGATGTGTTGTTCATTTGTTTGGAGGGGGCTTGAGGGGATCCATTAACAGGTTAACAATTTTTTATTTTACCCAAAACAGATAACAGTAATTTAAAATAACGACAACAGATAACAGCAATTTACATGAGAAAACAGAAAACAGCGAGTTAAAAAAACCAGATAACAGCAGAATTTCACGGAAGGGCAATAATATTAACAGTAAACATGTTTTTTTTTCATTATAACAGTTAACAACAATGTCAATTTTTAAGAAAACAGATAACAGCTAATGGTTGAAAAACAGTTAACAATTGCTTTATTTTCAAACAAAAAAGTTAACACACCTGTAAAAATGCACAAAACACATTAACAGAAAAGATCTTGCCCCTCTCCTCTTTGTTCATTTTTGTTAAATAACATTGTTGATGTTAATAAATATGCTATATTGTTTTCCATCTACACATTTCTTTATTTCCATGACAACATCTATTACTTTGAAAAAAATTCCACATTCAACAAGGGATCTTAAAACAGCCAAAAAAGGTTTTACTTATGTACACGCGAAATTCGAAATTATTTAATTTTTTATTAGAATCCAAATAATTAACGTCTACAAGTAATACATCAATTATTAAATATGAGTAGTCATTGTATTATTTTACCATTTGGTAACGCTCAAGGCAAAATATTGCCCACGCAGGTTTATATAAGCAATAAAACCTGTGCATCCATGAATTATGTTTAGCTTCATACTGACAATTCGCATCCTCTTATCCTGATAGAAATGTTAGTTGTTTTGACATTGGCGAAAATACTAATATTTTGTGATTTGCATACCTGTTCTAACATTGATCCGCATTTAGCTGTCAACTTTTATTTAACAATAAAAGTATGTGCCATGTATTTCGGTGACCAATTCTTGTTTTCCTTTTTTTCTTACGTTTTTACTGTAACATTTTGAATTCTGAGATGAACCTATTTATTTGTTCAATTTATAATGTAAACGTAACAGAACTAAAAAAGAGAAAAAATTCAAATTTTATTTTGCAAGATCTGACGAAAATTTTACAATATTTTAAAACATAAATTCATGCCGAAGCTTACAAGAAAAAACGGTGTACACATTTCACCATTAATAATCGTGTCATACTGAATGTAGGGACCAGACTCTGATAACCCATTACATCACCATGTTATTGTTAACTTGCACATGAGACTAATTATCGAATTCCTTATTTTACCGACAATTAACAGCACCAAGTGCGACTAAACATGACGAAGTCAAAGATACGTTTTTAAGTTTCACCGTGAAAACAATCACATTTCAATTAAACGAAAAAAGACACCTTTTTTGCTTCAAAGAACTGCGACACTTATCCTACTTGTCCCTCCGTTTTTTAGAAGCATTTATATTTTTGTACACATTGCATCAACTTCTTGAAGTTTATGCAACAATTTTAAAATGTTATTATACCGTATAACTATTAATAAACAGAGCAAAGTTAAAAATTGGATTCATGCAACATTGTTTTACATGCAGTACTCTGACCTTTCACACACAAATAAATAAATAAATAAATAAATAAAACAAAAATCAAATCAGACGTTCAAATATTATCCTTTTAGTTGTTCTATGACTTACCTGAACGCTCAATCAATTTTGCTAAAATATCAGTTTCCTGTGCCATCCTTGATAAGTTACATAGACATACAGAGTGTGACATGTGTGGTGTTCCCTATCTCGACACAAATTGTAAAACACGGCATTTACATTTAATGTTATCGATTTAAATAAAAACGAATTGAGTTAATCTTCAAATAAATGAGGATTTAAAACTAATTTCTTGCATTATTAATGACGTTTTATTTTAAGAGCGTGCTCGGGAAATCATTAAAATGATATATGAGTTAAGGTCACTGTATGGTAGCAAAGATTATCTATACTTTCTATGCCCGAGAGATTCGAAGGGAATAACGATGAGAAGATGAAGTCAGATAATTATATCAAAACAGTTGGTCTTCCTTTTATTTTCTGTATATTCATATATATTTTTTTACACTAAGGATATACACATACGCATTTTAGTAATAAATAATTCTTTGTGAATCACGATCAGATGATATATTTAGTTCTGCGTATACTATGAACATATCCTTTACTGGATCCGATCTTTATATATGACGCTTACTGAAAGATACTGAAATGGTTCACAGGAGTAACAGAACTGCCGATTCACTAGGAAAATCAGGGAATGTAAGTATTTTGAATGGTATTAATATACTAAAGACGGAAGATGTGCAATGTCCAAGGTCTTTTTTTTTCCCTTAAGGCCCAATCAATGTTTTTTCTTAATATAAGCTCTACAAACAAACATTTCTTAATTGAATTTCCACCTTTAGAATGATTTTTTAGACAATATAACCAGTTATGTTTCAATCTCTGAAGATTTCGGTCGGTATCGTTTATAAGAACCATTAAACAAGTTAATTATTGTGTTTAGCACTAACCCATGCTAACACGTTCTCCCGGTGCCATATTTTTCATTCACGCAAGCTTCACTTCAAATATAACACCAGGTCAGGACCTCCGATATAAGGATTTTCATTGGTTGATAATATGACGACATTTAATATCGCATGCACCAGTCAATCTATTTTTGAACTTATTCTGGTGCCCTGACGATGATATCCTCATTAGCCTAAGCGGCCTTCGGATATAACGTCAGGTCAGGAGCATTGGATAGTCTGGGATCCTGACTAAATATTCTCAATACCGTAAGCGGACTTCCGGTTCGAATATACAGTCAGGTCACCAGCAATGAATCCGGTCAAAATTTTGACCGGTTTGCAACATTCGGAATGCCTCAAAATTTACGTCATTATTAACAGTAACTGACGTAACTCCGATACAAAGCATTATGACGTAACGTCCGGCGTCCGGTAAAAAATCAAATAAAAGTACAGTTTATCAAAAGAATGCTTTTATAGATTTATATCTCGAATGTGGAAATAACTTAGAGAATTGTCAGTTTAACTCGAAAGCCGGAAAACAAGAAGCAGGTAGCTGCTTTATTTAAATTGTACTCTGACATAAATTTTCAACGGAACGAAACGCGCGAAAAATTAGCTCAAAAATGGCGTTTTAAATAACCAATCAAATTGGGTAGTAAACTAGTGGTGACCTGGGGTTATATTTGAAAGTGAAGCTTGCGTAAATGAAAAATATTGCACCAGGGGACCAGGTTAGAGCATTGGATTTCAATAGTCTGGGATCCTGACTAAATATTCTCAATACCGTAAGCGGACTTCCGGTTCGAATATACAGTCAGGTCACCAGCAATGAATCCGGTCAAAATTTTGACCGGTTTTGCAACTTTCGGGACGCCTCAAAATTTACGTCATTATTAACAGTAACTGACGTAACTCCGATACAAAGCATTATGACGTAACGTCCGGCGTCATACAGTTTATTAAAAAAATGCTTTTATAGATTTATGTCTCGAATGTGGAAATAACTTACAGAGATTTGTCAGTTTAACTCGAAAGCAGGAAAACAAGAAGCAGGTAGCTACTTTATTTAAATTGTACTCTGACATAAATTTCCAACGGAACGAAACGCGGGAAAAAGAAGCTCAAACATGGCGTTTTAAATAACCAATCAAACTGGGTAGTAAACTGGTGGTGACCTGGGATTATATTTGAAAGTGAAGCTTGCGTAAACGAAAAATATTGCACCAGGGGACCAGGTTATAGATTTCAACGGTGACAGCGTTGAAATTTGACGTTCGGGTATTCTCTAGACTAACCATTTTGTATCATAAGTTCAAGTAAACCGAACGTATTAATATGACGTTATTCTCTTAATGAGTTTAATGTTTACATTTCTCAGCTGAGTTTGCATTAAGATTTAATTTAATAATTTTAACGTTTAAGTTAAATGTAATTTATATTTAAATTTTATCAAGAAATGGTATATTTCCAGCTTTAAAAAATGACATGTGCATATGATATTAAATGGCGCCATATTATCAGGGACAGTCTATACAGTATAGACTGTCCCTGATATTATCAACCAATTAAAATGCGTATATCGGAGGTCCTAACCTGGTTTTATATTTAAAGTGAAGCTTGCGTCAATGAAAAATATTGCACCAGGAGAACAGGTTATTTTTGAAGTGGGAAAACCTTTTCTTTATAAGTTCAAATTTAAATTACGTTTTAAATTCACGTTAGGAAATGTAAACATTGAACGTCATAAAGAGAATGACGTCATAATACGTTCGATCTACTTGAACTTATCTATATTACAAATGGTTAGTCTAGAGAACACCCGAACGTCAAATATCAACGCTGTCACCGTTGAAATCCAATGCTCCTGATCTGGGCCCGGTTTCATAAAACATCTCAAATTAAGGATTTCCTCAACTCATCCTCAAATTCAAATATTGACTTCACCAATCAGATTGCTGGAAAATTCAAATTTGAGGAAAATCACAATTTGAGAAGTTTTATGAAACTAAGACCTGGCGTTATATCCGAAGGCCTCTTAGACTAAAGGGGATGTCATCGTAAGGGTACCAGAATATAACTCATGCTTAATAAATTTAAAAAGTGTATAATCAAACTCGAGGTATGTTAAATGTCTATCTAGTGTAAACGTATGGCGGCCGGATTGCGGC
This sequence comes from Limnoperna fortunei, assembly GCA_944474755.1. NCBI lineage: Eukaryota > Metazoa > Mollusca > Bivalvia > Mytilida > Modiolidae > Limnoperna > Limnoperna fortunei. The sequence continues at coordinate 40,963,698 of OX104113.1, forward strand.
TGTTTGCCGTTTCCCACCATCGAATGGCAACAATGGCCAGTTAGCAAAGGAAATCACGAGTCGATGATACGAGGAACGATCAATATAAAATTTAACACAACAGATAAGTTTGTTTTCAAGTAACATACAAGTGGTGTATTTTCAAGTACTTTATGAATTAACACTACAAACGTGTATGTATGTTTATGGATTATTTACAACGTATCCTTTTAAACTCTGTTAGTTTAAAGGAGATACGAAGAACGTCTCTTTTGAAAAATAGCCGAATTCCTCGTAACCAGAAAACACTCTAAATCAAGAACTTTGACAAAAAATTACAATCATATCTCGTTAAAACAGCTATATCGTTTAACTCTATATTTATTAAGATTGAGGTGTCCTCGGACCGTCTAATGAGATAACCCAGACCAACAGTGAAGTAATGAATGATTTAATGATTCTTACAAAGTTAATGTCAGTTTATTTATCAAGCCATTATGATATATTGTCGGAGTTTGTGATAAAAATATATAATATTTAAATATTATTATGATATATGTATATACATGTATATATTTTATAGTATTGCGTACGAGCATTTCATGCATCATGGTGCTTACTAGTACGTCTGTCCGTATTCGGCTGACAGGTTTCCATTACTATAGTGAGAGCTGACTGTGTTTACTCAGAAGGATGCAACATCCTACAACATGTCATCATGGGATTTTACAACGGAATAATCATATATTACACCATGAAACGAACTGAAGTACATAGTACAAGAGGTCACGTAATAATTTATGTAGTGTTAATACAATGTAATACAAAAGTTGCCCTAGTTAAAGCTACAAGATATTTTGTATGATAAAACCGATATTGTGTTCATTAATAAAGGGCAGTTAATTAAATAATAACACCAAACAAACGTACTACATGTATTTCATTCCCAATTATTTGTTATGACAAGGGATGCATTTTTGTTAATACAGGGGATGTATTGTTTACACAAATGCTCTGCATAGTTGTCGTAACGAAATGACATATATGAGGTCATTAGTATCTTGTATTTTATACGTAAACACAAAGATCTAATTATACTTACAGAATGAACGTGGAATAGTGATAAACAACACACACATAATAGTACGTCTGTAAAAATTGTATTGTTTTTGTTAGACAATCTTTACAGTAGGTAATTCTAACAGGAGTCTGGTGTATTCTAATTAAACTTAACTAATGTGATTCTTCGTAAAGCCGAAGCACATACGCCAGAAAATCAGTGGAAGTAGTGCAGAGAGATATTAAACAGCCTACCTGCATTTATTATATACCAATTAAAAAACAGTTCAGCTTGCCTTCTAGTCAAGATGCTCAGATTAATATCAGCACTGTCTTACCTTTTCGAATCTTTTGTTTTCAGTCCTATATCATGATCACAGTTAGTATAGCTATATAAATGTCACAAGTTACCTGATTGTGTATTGCCTTCGAGTTAAAATTTGAAAGCTTCCTAATTCAAATATTGACAGTGCTAATATGAAGTGTATATATACCATGATATATAATATATGATTAAGTTGATTGAACCAACATAATTATTGTTTATGATGAAGTTTCAGTGTATATGGTCCGTTGTAAAACATAATGACGTCAGTACGCGAAATCGTAAGTTGTTACTGTTAACTATATGTAATATATTATCAATTCAAGTGGTATTTTTTCAGACAAAACTTAAACCCGCGGGGCACACAGAAAGCAACAAAATTATGCAACCCAACAGACAAAATCATTGATCATTGTGAAGAGGTTGACTGATAAAGTTAAATCATTGTATGTACGTAAAAGTTACTGGTCAATTTCATAAACATATTTATTAACACCATTCATAAATGAATGTTTCTCGTTTAAACTCAATCATAACTCGCATCTCAAAGTGAATTATCGACAATTAACAAACTAATTAACATTAAATCTTTCATTTGTTCCCAATTTTTCTGTTGTTACCGCGTCAAAAGTGACAATGGAAAAAGGAGCAAGTATGTGAACGATTTAATTTTTATCAGATTGTGGCGATTAGAGTGGTACACAGAGTTAAACCAACAATCCAACACCAGAAAAAATGGCTCACAATTAGTGGTTAAGGTTCCAGCAGAAATGGAATGACATACACGCAATGATAAATTTTCCTTAAAAAAATGTGATGGCCCAAACGCAAAGGTATAGTGTCCTGCTTAAGTCTGATGACACAAAAATAAAAAGTAAAGATACCTGCTGAAGTGTGATGGCACATACTCAGTTTATGTTCATGCTAAAAATTGGCGGCCCACTCACGGATGTAAATGTTGTTGCCAAAATGCGATGGGCGATACAAATGGTCAAAGCTTCTGCTGAAATTCTGCTGTCCAAAGTTTCATGCTAAAGTTATTCACCACACACAGATGGTATACGGTTCTTGCAGAGGTGTGATTCGAACACACAGAGGTGAAGGGTCCTTTAAAAGTTCGATGGATTATAAACAGGTTAAGGCCAATTTTGAGTGTGATGGCACACTATCAGAAAAAAGTATTTCTGTTGAAGTGGATGTGGTTCATACAGAGGCAAAGGTTCCGTCTGACGTGTGATGGTCTATAGAAAGAACTAAAGGTTCCCTCGAAGTACAAGTGCCTATACGCAAAGATAAAGGCTCATGCTAAAATAAAATGGCCAATACACATTCTGCTGAAGTGTGATGGTCCATACTGAGATTGGAAGGTTCTTGCTGTATTGGGATTGGCCACAGTGAGAGATAAAGGTTTCTTATGAAAAGTAATGGTAACACAAAAGTAAGCCTTTCTTTTGATCTTGGATATCCCATACAAAAACAAAGGTTCTTTCTAAATGAAAGGTCATATACTCATAGGTAATTGTTCCTGTTAAGTGGGATGGCACACACAGAGGTAAACATTCCAGTTGAAATGGCCGCACATAGAGGTCAAGATTCCTGCAGAAGTGAGATGGCAAAGTTCTTTGCCGAAGTATAGTATGTATATATACAATGTAAATGGTCCAGTTGAAGTATTATGGCCCACACACAGATGTAAAGGTCCTGGGTTATGTATGATTTTTTTTAATTCGTCGAATTTGAAAGGTTTAACGACTATTTTCTTCGACTAAACTACTCATTAGTCATTAAAGATATTAGAACTCCGTTTATAAGTTTTTACAAGATTTGGTCGATTATAGATATTGTTACAGATAGAAATGAATGTATGGTTTTATTTATCAGGCGCAATATAATAAAATATTATTCATGGAATGAGTTTATGTTAATGAAGTATTTATTAATCGTCGTTAGCTTCCAAATGCACCTTACGTTTCATAGTAACTACACTAGCTGTGATGATAATTTTGGGTCTTTAAATCATTTTCACACATAGCTAATAAAATTAATCAAACACCTGATATAATCCTCACTTTTAATAATCAAGTTTGATGTATCCATCGTCTTTAATAATTTATCACGTGTAGTTAAAATGTTGCCTTTCAACGACTTTTACAAACAGAAACCTACAATTTGTCACTTTCAAGTAAACAATAAGGTAAATAATAATAAAGAACAATATCGACCTCAGATATAAATATTAACCTTATTTATATAAACAGATCTTGAACTTCTGTTGGAATGTCATATATTAATTTTAACGGTTACTATGATCATTGAAAACAAAAGATTAATCGAATCCATAATAATAGAATAAGTACGACAATGAACACGATCTAGGAGTCAATACGTGTATAAAACACCTAGTTTTGACAGAAGTCTTAATGAATGACTTTTGTCACCATTATTTCTACCTATAAGCCTAGTTGGAGTGGGGGCGTTAATAAAAGTTCAGCATATATGCATAAAGGTATTAAATGTGTACAAGTTTGGGTCAATAGTGGTTACATCTGTACAATATTTGTCTGTAAGCTGCGGCATGATTTAAGTGGTATTGTTTTTCTCAGATCTTGCAAGATAAAGTTGTGGAAATTTTCTTCTAACAATTAAGTATTTTTACATTCACTGCTTAACAAGTGGGGTTGATTCAAAATTATTCCAACTAACGAAAAAGGAATGGGTCACGGATATATATGGCATATGTTTAAAAGCTCAAAGTCAGCTAAAGTGCGCCAATTACAAATATCGTGGTCACAGAAGTTTTTTTTATGACCAATAGTATATTTGTTATGGGAATTTGACTTTAAGTTAACCCTTAGGTAATAAAGTGTTAACAAAATAACAATTATGTTTTGTTTGACTCGTTTTTTTTTGTCAACACTGACCCATTTTAAACCCTACATAGTAAAAACCGTTGTGTCACAAAATTGAGGTACTAAATTTATTTACCTAGCAAGAAAACTTATAGCGAAATAAATAAGTGAAATAAGTTTTCTATGATAGAGAATTGTCAGAATTTTGATAAAAACACTGTTTTTAAGTAAGAATATTTAGAATTAAAAAAAACACAAATTATTTCTGTTCCATAAAATGTTGTGAATTAAGTAATGCAAACATATTTGATTAATACAGTAAGGATACATAAACAAATATGTACATGAATGCTTCAAAATATTTAATGGGACATTTTTAAAGATTTATGTTTTATGTGTTACACAGCGGTTCAACCTAACCATCCAGTGTGAGAATATTCAATCTATTGTCGGAAACCCGCTTAGGCAAATGGTTTTATGAAACTCTTCAAGATAAGGGCAACATTTAGAGGATAGAAGAGCAAGTTAAAGAAGGAATAGGGAATATAGACAAGACAGGACTACCCGGAAAGTTCAAGGCATGGACTTACCAACACGGCCTCTTACCACGCTTATCCTGGCCGTTAATGATGTATGAGATATCAATATCGGCAGTGGAAAAACGGAGAGAATCATAAAAAAACCTGAGGATATGGTTTGGAGTACCACCAAGCTTCACATCGATAGGCATGTATAGCAGAACAGCCAAGCTACAACTTCCTTTGACATCAAAGTAGAAGAGTTCAAGACCGACGTCGTAGGAACCGACAAGCCAAGGCAGTAGAGATGGGAGTTCAGGGAGCTTGGACAAGATGGGATACAGACGAACGAACACTATCCTGATCAGACATCTGGAAATATCCACAGTTCGAACTACATGCACAATTTCTATTACGTTCAGTGTACGATTTGCTACCAACACCAGCAAATCTCCAGAGATGGGATCTTATAGAAACACCATATTGCCCCATCTGTTTTAAAAGCGGAACCCTACAACATATCTTAGGGGAAGTTTATCACAGGGAAGATAGACCTGGCGTCATAACCAGGTTCTACTAGAGATGGCAGACACGGTAGAGGAAGAGCGGAAAAACAAGAGAAATAAAATCCAGTTTGTGAAGGAAGGTGAAACAGTGAAGAGAAGAGCAGATAAGAAGTTTGGAATACTGATCCAGGCAGATGACTGGAAGATGGTTGTAGACCTTGACCAGAAACTGACATTTCCTGGGATAATTTCAACCAATCTCAGGTCTGATATGGTATTGTATTCATGTTTTTGACCGATATCTTTAAGATTTTGTTAATTTGGGCTTTCTTAAATGTTTTATTTGGTAAATTAATCATTATATCTATCATATAAACGTTTTTCATATGCAGTTGTGGTTCTTTTAACGATAAAATAACAGTAGAAATAGTAACGTAATTCACCATACAAAATACCCCCAGATATATATTCATGTTTTTCTTGGTGTGAATTTGTTATTCAAGGGCTACCTTTCGTGTTTTCTAATTGTTCAAATGTAGTTATTTCAAAATAAATACATTTGTCTTGTTTCAAAGCCAAAAATCTTCAGCCGTGCAAATTGAGCACCTTAACTGACATTGAATATTAAATGTTTTGTTGATGTTTATATTTTATAAACCTGGTAATTGCTTATTAATATCAGAAAGATAGAAATGTTAGTTTTTTTCTACTATGCCCAAACAATCGCTGCCATCCTCTATGACATTGCGACAGTGGACAATGTCGACAGAAATTTTATTATCTGTATTGGCAGCGATAACCAAAACAGTTCGTTGACGTACGCTCATTTGAACTAAATTTGATGAATATTTAGATATATCTGAATAATATATACATTTGTTTTTGCTCTTATAGATGTTAAATAAAAAAATTTGTGTGCACATGATTTAGATTATAATAATAATAATAAATTATCATTTGTTCTATTTAATTTTTTTATAATGAATAGTAAGTTTTATAATAAAGATAACTGCATTGAATCTTCTGAAATTACACCACTTGACGATGAGATTTCACATGAAAATAGAATTTCAAGATGGAAATCCTTTAAATATTGACCTGTATAAGATATATATATATGTAAAATAACAGATATTTTACAAAATCTAAACTAGCAGTGATTTCTGTGAATTTTTGTTTGATTTTATGTCAGACTTGTGTTAGTTCAATCCTTTATAATGAAATAGCAATAAATTATTAATAAAGCAAGAAATCATATCCACCAGACCACTCAACATTGTAAACACGTGGAACTTTCATATTTCATTGCAAGAATTGGGAGAATTTCGCTGGTAATTGTAGCCTATGTCTATTTGAATGCTTATTTACCGAGTGAATAAAATCAGTCTAAAAATCTTTAACAAGGAAAGTAAACTTGGGTGCATTCCAGTTTGCCGAATCCCAATTTGCCGATTCCCAGATTGCCGAGTCCAATTTGCCGATTACATATTATTAAACCAATTAAGAATGGTGTAAAAAGAATTGTATCGAGAGCTATGTGTGTTTAGGAAAATTAATTATATAAATTAAATAATTTAAGTGACATGAAAGGAATTATCGGCTTACAAAATTATAAAGTATCGGCTTGGGACATTCTTTGCTTTAAACTAATATAAGCTGAGAAAAATCAAGTTACTGAACTTAACCGACAATTATGTGTGCTTAATTTAGGCAATCTTTCACAATTATAAAATATCAGCTCGGGCCGTTATTGTTTTGAATTAATATTAAAATATTTACTGGTCGAGAAAATTTAAATTGATATAAAGAAAATTTCAAAGAGAATTGCATTTAAGTTATTGAACTTAAACAAAATATTTTCTTTAATGGTAAAATATCAATGAATCGGCAAACTGGGAATCGGCAATTTGGAATTCGGCAAATTGGCACTAAACCACTAAGACAGCGTCGTCTAAAATATTGTAAGCTAACCATAATCTTAGATGTGTTATATGCCTAGATTGTATATACAATGTGACGTTCTCGTGTCATACAAAACCATTAGAATATATGCTGTCATAAGGGTGTTCCGAAAAAATGTACTTGTTTCCATGCTAAAATAAAGCGTGATTAAAAATTAAAAAATAAAATTATCGTAAAAATCGAATTTGATTGATTATTTACACTTGATCGCTAATATGCGTTTTCCATAGATCTGACAGTTGACATTGCAGTGCAACATCTGATTTCTATCAGACAGGAATACAAAGCACTGTTACACTACACGCATTATCATGTTTATTAAGCTACTAGGACGATAACAAGGGCTTCCTCCGGAGTATGCAGCTGACATGTATCGAGTCCGGATTCCTACTTTACGAATCACGATAAAATTTAAGATGGAGCACGGAGTAAAGTGTTCATGTTGTGCAACAAAATAACAACAACTCACTTGCAATTGATTGCGATGAAAAACACATTTATGTCAATCAAGTCCATGGCCTTTCCATAACTGTACTGTCAAGAACACACTGGAGAACATCTCCAATATTTTTCACAATATAATAATTTATTCGCGCCTCTTTCCAGTCAGCAATATAAATAATAAAGTTGAAAATTAAACATTATTTTATATATTTTTCATTGAAGCTCAATTACGTATTGTTGACCTCACCTCTAGCATTTAAATTCAAATCTTGCAACGGCAGAATATTTGTAGTTGAATGCAATACTTAGTTTCTTTTAGACCTTAAAGATCATAAAGATCAAATCTGTTCTTAAAATAGGTATGTAAAAGTATTACCTGGAAATACAGATTTCTTTAAATAATAATTTATGAATCTATGTTAAGCTCTTCAATTGTATCTTCAATTCTCGTATAATACCAGATAGTTAGTTATGTTGAAATATCAAACCAATTTACAAGAACAAAGGCGACCCCCAACATCCAAAAAATCTTTCGACCTATGACACATATAACAATACTCAGTTGCTTTGGCAAACTGTTCTCTCCGAAAAAATTTCTATTCTTAACAAAAGCCAAAGGGAATTCAGAAAAGACTATTCTATTCTATTCTAGATAATATCTGCATGCCTTTTCGAAACTTCTGAAACTTAAGAAGAAAATGTATGTTGTTCTCGTGGATTTTGAAAAAGCGTTCGATACTGTTTGACGGAAACGGTAAAATAAATAATGTTATATATAAAATACGAAATCTAGAATTGTATATAATGGTAATCTATCCCAATATTTTGAATGTAATAATGATGTGAGACAAGGAAGAAACTTATCTCCATACCCTTTTTCACTCTATTTAAATGACCCGGAACAATTTCTTATTGAGAAAAATGCAACAGGTTTGTTAACAATAACAGACGAGGGGCAATTATATATATAACTTTTTGTATTGTTGTACTAATGGCCTAGACCGATATACAGATTTGAAAAATCAACTTATTCCTTCCATAATTTCCGTAAAAAGTGGAAATTGAAAGTTAACATAGATAAAAATAAAGAATTAATATTTGTGAATGGTGGCTTACCGAACAATTAACGATTTACATGTAACAACATTGAATTAGAAGTAGTAACACAATTCATGGTTCCGAGATAAGAAGATAAGCCCCGCCTCCTTAGTTATTGTTTCTATGCGCCACAAGCTTCTTTCAAAATGGCGGCTCAGCAGCATCGTGATCCAATATTACTACCGATTGTCTCGACAAAATTCCCGAAAATATAGATATTTCGTACCTACAAGAAAGTAATTTCTTATCCAAAGAGTTTTAGAAAAAGGGATGAATTATTTCACCCAGGATTATAGTCACGATAACAGAATATCTGAAATAAATTGTACCGTCCGCGTTGCCGTTGATACAAAATGCTGGCGATCTATGAGAAAAAGTTAATCGCCTCACAGTCTTCGTATTGAAATTAAACCTGAACCGAAACTTTCTGAATTCTGTTGCACATGTAAAGCTGGGTATATTTTTCTCTTACGAAATTGCGGTTAAATTTTATATTTATGTAATCTGTCTTAACTGGCCGTGTGTGCACGCGTATTTACTTACATACGCTGTCAGAGAGTATTTCCTACACATCTACAGAGAACTGTGAAATCGATAACTGCTAATTAATTGGATAAAGATGTATCAATATAATAAAAAACCCGATGTTTACTAAAGAATTTTTTGTCTGTGTTTAAGGTACTCCCCGAGTTTCAAATCGGCAAATTTCATAGCCGAAAAAAGAACATAAATCTGAAATACATGTAACGTTATGTAAGTAATGTTCATTAACAATTAATTAAGTCCTTTATATAATTATGTATAAATCCAATAGTTTTTACACGGGAACACATAAAATAGAGCATTGTTCCTGTCCCATTTCTCGTATATCATAGTTGAATATATATTAGGGTAGATTCACAGACTTAAAATTTTAATAAAATCCATTTGAAATTGAAGACGTGTAAAACCATCACGTAATCATTTATTCTTTTTTAGACTAAGCGGGCATTGTTCTCACATAGTAGGGTTGCTCAAATCTCTACAAGGATTGCAGCTGCTTTATGTTTATTTATTCTGTTAATATTGAGCTGATCATTTGGACTTCCACACGTTTTCAAGCGTAGACATTTCTCAAAATCTCTTTTAATCTTTGGAAATGGTATAAATATGTATCCTTTCTTCGATCTGGGTACCTATCATCGGAATTACATGCACCACATTCACAACTAAGAACAATTTTCTGAAAACGATTGAAAATTGTGCCGTTCCCACAACTGTACAAATAGTGTGCTTGTGGGACAAAGATGGCGGAAGCTTTGTTTACACATCGGCTAATTATAACGGAGCATTCTGATTGGATAGAAAAAATAAAATCGGATTCATGAATTCCCCTATCTTGGAATAGTATTTACAAAAATTGGTTCATTATTGCACATAAACACGTCGGAAACAAACGTTTTTCTCCATGGATAAAATCACATCCATACTACACTTAATCAATGTAGAATGTCTTACATATATGGTAACTACAATATTGTATATCTGAAAATTGGTTACTTACAATTGTGAAAAATAATTTAGTTGATCAATTTCCAGCAAAACTGGAATTCATCAATCAGCGATTCGTTGAAATAAGACAATAATAAAATATTTTATAAAGGACTTAAATTTGAGAATTTCCTAGAATCATTAGAATATAAAGATAATTTTTTGTTATGTAAGTTTAGAACCATTAACCATAGATTAGCTATAGAAGTTGGAAGACGGAGGAAAATAAATCGGGAACTTAGTTTTTGTCCGCTATGCTCGGAAGGGAAATGGGGGACGAATTCCATTATCTTTTTGAATGCTCCAGTTTTGTTAAAACCAGCGGTAGGAAAACCATATTACTTTCCCTTGAAGACAAATCTGCCTATGAAAACATACGCAGTAAATTTCGTAAATCTGTGTTAGGCCTAAAAAGAACTGCTTGTAATATCTCGGCAAAATCTGAACGTGTTAGATATCCTCTTATATCCTTTATTAAATGTCAAAGTATGTTATATTTATATAAAATCAACTCAGAAAATGTAAATCCTCTAGTCAAAGGGGCATATACCATCACCAAGTCTCTTAATAACGAGGGAACATATACTTGATACACCTCTGTTACTAGTGTCTGTAAAGAATTTGAATTAAATATCCAAAATTCTGAAAATCAGGTGAAACCTTATAAAAAGAATAAATGCTTTTTGAAGAAATATTTTAATACAGTGATGCATGAGAAGTAAAATAACATATTTTAAAATAAACTTAAATCATTAAATGAGAGTTCTAAACTCTTTCTTTATTGTAATCAAGTATTTAAGTGTTAATACTATTTACAATGTTCTAACAACTTTCAAGTTAGACAACTAATATCAAAATTTATGGTCAGTGATCATAATCTAGATAAAGAAATTAGTAGATATAAAAAATATTCCAAGAAATGAAAGAATATGCAAATTCTGTGATTTAAAAGAAGTTGATGATGAGTATCATTTTTTCCTTCGTTGTAAAAAAAACAACTCTACTATTAGAAAGGAATTTTTCTTGAATATAAATTATCTTAAACCAACTTTTGTGCAAGATCAACCACTGGATAAGTTGAGGTTTATTCTTACTCCTCAACCTGAACTTTTGAAATATCTAGGAAACTCTTTAAAGCAATCTATCATTTTGCGAAGTTAGGATCCTCGTTGGTCAGAAGTTCCATACATATTGTGTATCTTGGTTCGATGTTTTGTATACATGTCATTTGTATTGTATTTGCTTGATCCTTAAGGGTGTATTCGGCAAATAAAGATATTATACTAAACGTGGCGGCGTCTCCAAATGTTGTAATTATTGAACAAGGAATAGGTCACGGAAATATAAGGCATATATGTTTTAATGTTGAATGAAAGTTTATTAACTTCCTAGCCAATGTAAATCATGAGGAATGTTAGACAGGTATGCAAATTACAGAAACTAGTTTCGACTTACCAGTTCTAACAAATTATCAACACTAGTCAAAGGGAGATAACCAATGAAAAATACTTATTGTTTTTAGTAAATTTAATAATTTCGTATCTGACAATACTTAGTTGCAACAGATGGATGGATGCATCTTCATGTTTCAAAGAGTATATGCCAAATGGTCAAGGAGAAGTTCTCGCCACCCGATCTATTTACAATTTTGTGAAAAATTGGCATTTTAAAAATCAAACGTGAAACTTGTTTTATTATGGAAGCATAACAACGTTCGTATCTGACAATACTTAGTTGCAACAGATGGATGGATGCATCTTCATGTTTCAAAGAGTATAAGCCAAATGGTCAAGGAGAAGTTCTCGCCACCCGATCTATTTACAATTTTGTGAAAAATTGGCATTTTAAAAATCAAACGTGAAACTTGTTTTGGATGTAAGATAGTGAAATCTATCCAATGAAGCTTTTTTGACATCGATTTAAATAGATAAATAATGACACAATTTGTAAAATAACGAGAATTGTTTCTCATTTTCTGCTGATGTTGGTTGAAATTTTTTTATAGCAATGTGATCGTCTCCGAACCATACACTTGATTGGGGAATAATGTCAAATAGAGTGCCCGCATAGGTCAGATAGCTACCCTGGGGAACGCTCCATTGCAGAGTGAACGGAGTCGAAACAGCTGCTTTTACACTTACACTTCAACTGCATGGCCTACGATAGGAATCGATCCAATTGATGGTCGTACCACCCAGTCAGTACTGAGAACTTAACACTTGCACCAGAATGTCATGGTCTACAGTGTCAAAAAGAGCACTAACCTATTGGTTTTCCATGCCATCCAGCAAGTTACATCACTAATTTTAGCAAAGCCGTTTCACAAGAGTGATAGCGCCTGTATGCGGACTGATTCTTGGAAAGTTTAACTGTGATTTTCACTGACATGTTTGTTTAATCTGAGATTGAGTGAGAAGTGCTGTCTTCTTCCGTAAATGGCCAATTTCTGGTACAGATGACCCAGTACAGATGAGCTCACGCGCACATATCTGTACTTGCTGCGTCATCCAACCAAAACGCCAGAAACAATAACGTTGTTATGGAAGCATAACAACGTTCTTATTTGACGTTCTTGTTTCCGGCGTTCTTATTGGACGTCAGAGACAATGGAGTCTAAAACAATGGAGTGTCTATAGGTTATAGCGATGTGAAAGTTGTTGGTTTACGGAAGAAATAGGTACTTTCATACGTTTTTTGGAAAGTCCGTGTGATCTTTCACTCGTGATAGAAATTTTTATGTCTTTTGGCTCTTTCCAATGCGCTTCACTCGCGAAAAGACATCAAATTTCTATCACTCGTGAAAGATCAACCGGTCTTTCCCAAAAACGTATGAAAGAACCTATTATTCTGTATAAGTTTCGATAGGAACGATAGATTGCTTGGGTTTGTCCACCGTCTTTAATAATTTATCACGTGTATAGTTAATGTCGGCTCTCAACGAGTATTGAAACTTACAACTTGTCACTTACAGTAAACAATAAGGTAAATAATAATAAATACAATAGCGACCTCTGAGATAAATATTACAATAATTTATTACTTCAGTTCATAAACTCGTTTTGGAATGTCATACATTAATATTAAAGCTAAACTATGGTCCTAAAGCATTCAACGAAACCATAAGAAAAAATAGCAAAAAAAACCCCGACCAAACAACAAGAGCCAAAAGTCAGTCAAGGGACAGTTACAAATCCGGATATAGACAAACATACACAGCGCAACAAAAACCAAAGCTGTTAAATAAAGAAATTGTTTTCTAATAAAGCGTTCAATGTGTATATAATAGAAATAATAAGAATAATCGAAATAAATAAGGAAATAAACTCTGTTAAAAAAAAAGTAAATAATATGTTGTATCTATAAGCTTTGATAGAACTCTTGACACTTTTACTCTATATCTACAATATTGCCCCATTTACTATATTAAATCAAAGTGCAGAAGTTTTTAAAATTATACTGTACAATGCACAATGCAAGTCTTGCATACAAATTAAGTTTGGTAGTTTTCATGGCCATCAGTGACCGGAATAAATACCCACAAGGACTCGATGTCTGGAACAGTTAAATACGAAGTAAAAATTTACTTACCAGTACCATCCATCTTTACAGCTTTATAACTTTTATGCCAACACCATACAATTACTGGCTAAATCTGTCAACAACAAGTGTTGTGAAAACAAAACTTAATTTGCTAGTCTAAAGGTGTAAATATGTGACGCATTCGCTAGTCTAAAATCTGTGAAAAAATTTGGTCTAAATAATAGCGTGAAACCTCATTTACTTTCATATTTTTATCTATTATGTTTTGACATGATAAAATATACAATACATTTTAAACGTCATGCAAAAGATATATCTTTGTTTAAATCTGATAAAAAATGTGCGACACAAAAAAGATTGAAAACAAGGCAATTATTTAAATCAGACCATTGCATTGATATCTATAACATGGTGACCCCTTTATACAAGTTCAGGTCAATCAATACATTTCCTATACTTACTGTGACATTTAAAAAAAATAATTATACTATTTAATCTTGAATAATTAAAACATGCAATTTTGCATTCTGTTGTATTAGTTTTGTTGACAAAAAACATTGAATTTATTTGTTTCAAAAGGGGCAAATTATAGCACGAAAATGTCCAGTTTTATCCATAATATTTGATTACATATGACACATTATCTGAGATAATGGCTAGCTAACTATATAATACTAGAGCTGTCACTATCCATGACTATGACTGGTAAACATCATATAAATTAATAGACTCCAATTTTTAAAAACGTATAGTAAGCTAGCTTACTATAATTTTTTTAAATTTAATTATTGTTTATGACTGATAATAATGGATGGAATTAAAATGGATAACTAAGATATATTAATCTTAGATTCATGTTTACGATCAGGAATAGCAGACTATCGTATGGTTAGCTGCCCATATTGCTAAATCAAAGGTCATAATCCTGGATTATGCATAAATGTTAATGAACGCAAAATTCACATTTTTACCCAAAATCTAAGAATATGCCCAATTATCCCTAAGATAGCTGACCCTATGATTATGACTAGTAAGCCATATTACTATAGGTTAATATACAGGAATTAAGTTATTAATTGAACTTTTTAACCTATAGAAAGCTTTCTTGCTATAAAATTATTAACGCGAACTCACGATTATGAATACAAATCACAGATCGATTTTTACTGTCATAGTGTGAATTATCAATTATTTTTCTTGAATTCATTTCTTGGCTTCATTGTCGGTGTTGGCATTCCGTAGATCCATGCGTTTTTAGATCTTCGGTCATTATTCATTTTAACATTTATAAACATTTATATTAACTAATTATTATATGATTCATGTAAATGGGGCAGTTTAGCTAAAGACTTAGTGCTCATAACCTCAAAATAGAAACAGGGCTCTACACTAATGTTAAAAGAAACAATAGAATTTGTGATCTTTGTACAAATAATATTTAAGATGAGATTCATTTTCCCCTAGAGTGTAATGCTTTTAACTGTATAAGACAAATATTATTATCATTTTTTGAGAATAAATGTAAGAACTTTAGTAAATTATCCTCTACAAATAAATTTTTTTGGCTTTTAAGCAAAGTAGATATAGAAATCATCATAAAACTATTTCAAATGTTAGAAGAACTATTCTTGAAAAGAGATTCTTTACTTTTTGTTAATCAAGTGTCTTCGTACAGTATATATATATTGTATAATTTATAATAATATATATAATATTCTTATAAGTTCCAAAGATGAGAGCTGTCTCCTCATCCAGATATATTGATTTTTATTTTGTTATGAATAATTGTTCTGCCTCTCACGGGGCTCAATAATTGGTTGGAATAAAATTTGTCATTGGTCATTTGTGTGTTTGTTTTGTTTTTGTTTTAGTTTTTTTTTCTTTTTTTGGGGGGGGGGGGGGAAGGGGGGGGGGGGGGGGTTGAAGTAGCGATTTTGCTGAAGGTTGGGTCGTTTTAATATGGGGGCGATTTGATCTGTTCATAGGCCTAGATACCTTGTTTTAGAAAGGTGGAACAGGCACGTTACATTGTTCATGTAAAACAGAGAGGTTCGGTAGAAAAATTAAGAGAAAGTTTAGGTTGATATAGGGTTCTGTGGAGGCCATATCACAAACCATATATATTGTATCGCAGTTATCTGTCAGCATGTATTTTTATGTTATTTCACATTTGGGTTGTTTAATTAAGTTCTTAGTTGTGTTACTTACTGTATGCATAAAAAATCACAGGAAACTTGTATGGACTAGAGATTGACGAAGCGCTCTGGTCGGCTACACGTAACATAATTTGATGGCAGCGGTTTGATTTTTTGAAAAAAGAAAATTTGATTAATGAAATAGATGAAATAGAACGACATTAGGGATTATAATTACTAATAGTTTACTGAACCCAGTCACATGAACCCTCTGCTCAGCAAATTTTGTGGATATTTCAACGTTCCCGGCAGGTCTTATTTGTCACGGTTTGCTTGTGTTTGGGTATGGTTGGATTGTTTTACGACTCCTTTGGAGAGGCGTGTAGTCGGAGGTGTAGGTAGTGTGACAGAAATGCATAGAAACAATCAGTTTTATACTAATCATTCTGAAACAACTACACTTGCGACAATTTGACCTTTAAGGAAATGTTTGTTAGCAAATTATATATAGTATTTATCAAAAACTTTCCAACATGAATAGATCGTTTGACTCGTGAGGAGACATCAAAATTGGTGTACTTGTCAAAAGAAAATTGTATAATATTAATAACGAGTTACCTCTCTTTATCCTTGGCTGAAAGTCTCATAGTATTTTTCCTCTTTCAATCTTGTTTCTGTTAATAAACGTATGTCTGTATTTTCTTTTTTTTAAAATCATGATACTTTTAAAAACCCTCGATTAGGAAACAACAAATTGACATTTTGAGTTGTGTAAGTGCTATAAAATCTTCATGATGACGTCGCCGTCATTTACAAAGTGTACAAGGCCAATCGCTTCAAAATGTTTTGTTGCAAGATAAAAAATTGCGCGTTGCAAGGTGGCAAAAGTTACGATTTGTTTTCATTCAAAGAGAAGTGGTTTCTCTGTGGTTGTCATCGTAATTGGTCCGATGTTATATGTTCATATAGGTTGGTGGCAACACCTGTGTTGCGTACTTTCACGGACTGGTTGCAACTTAAGCCCAACCGACACCTTGGTCCGTCCAAACAGCTATTCCAATTGGAATATAAAAACACGTAATGTGTTAAAGACCATTTAATAAACATTTGCATAGAATATAGCGTCATTTAGCTTTGCAGTTTGTTAACAGAAGATATTTCTCATCGAATCCTAGATTAAGTACTGCTGTGGTAGCTATTTTGAATTCTGTATCGAAATTAAAACAAACTTTGCAAAGGAACGTGTCCACATTTGGTTTCAACTATTCTAGTGATTTCAGCAATCTGAATGATGTTTAACGCCACTTTTAGCAATTTATTATGTTATACCCTCCGTATATGGATACGATTGTCCGTCCGTGCCTCGGGAGTTTCCAGATCATAACTCAAAAGGCGTCACAGATTTTGTTTAAACTTTGCACAGCTGTTAAGTACATGTACTATAAAATGAAGTTCAAGTTCAATTTTCAACACAATCCAAGTTGTAGTTTTCGACATAGAACAATTCCATTTTTTTGTCAACAGTTGGTGGTCTCCAGTTAATAACTTGAAAACTCACAACAGATTTTGTTCTAACTTTTCACAGCTGTTAAGTACTATAAAATGAAGATAATTTTCAATTTTCAGCGTAGTCCTTTTTATATTTTTAAGTAACGCCTATTAAAAATATCAAAAATTCCATCTTTTCAAAAGATTAGTTGAAAAACAGATTTTGTTAAAACTTTGCACATGTCTTCAGTACTTTCAAATGAGGATCAAGTTGACTTTTCAGCACAATCCCATATGTAGATTTAGTTGTGACAATTTGAAATTATTTTTATAGGTCTAAGATGAAGGTAAAAATTGTCTTCTAAGATGGACTGTTATCATGTTCAGTTGTTCCTATAGGCTGATTTGTAAAATTCAGTAATTCAGTAAAATGTGTTAATGAATATTAAAACAAGCAACGTGACGGAGTATCAATTAAAGTCCCATAAAATAGCCCATTTTTACACATCGGTAGCCTAGAGGTAAAGGTAGTTCGTCTACAATTGATAAAGTGGTCTATCAACACTGTGGTTGCGGTACTGCGGTACTGCGGTTTCCTTCCCTAGCAATATGTAAAATATCAGGATTCTGCATCTGTATAATTGCTTAACAGACTGCGACGGAAATTTTTGTTACGGACGAACAGACAAACAAACAAACGGACAAGGTTGAAGATTAGCTTCGAAGCAGGGGATATAATAACTCACCTGGTGAGCTAAAAAAAATAAAGGTGTGCAAAAACAAAAAACATTCTAATATGACGTGCTTTAAACGCTTCGTATTGCTATTGCGTATAAAATAGCGACACCGAGCTCTACCTGTCGGTTGCAATATAGTGTGTGTTACAGTCAGTTTATGGCGGAAATGGCGCTATCGCTCGGGATAAAAAAATACGCCATAAATGACTATCCCGTTGTAAAACAATGATAAACCATAGTCTCCGTGAAGTATTTCTTAAATAATTAAGAAAAACAAGTGTAATAATTAGAAATCAAGATATCAGGAACAACAAGTATAAAAAAAGTCGATTTTTATAAGCAGATTAATAATTAATTTGATGCAGTCAATTTTACATAACTTTGGTTAGAATGTTATGAAAATTTATTTTTCTGAATGTTTCAACAGGAGGAATCAATGAGTGGCAACACGTCTATAATGAATGGGTTTAATTTGGTCTATTGTCATACGGGTACACCCATACAATTTATTTATAAAGTTATTTTTTTGGAATGGATTATCATAAACTAAATTATGTTTGTAATTATATATATATATATATATATATATATAAGTGTCTAATGAATTAACCAAACAATGTCGTTGTAATTTCCACTCTGAAAATCATCTGTACACACAGATTTGATTTTTGAGCCGTCCCACCTCGGGAATCGAACTCGTGTCAGTTTATAACATCTATGGCTACTGCGCCTAGCATGTAAAGACAGAGGTGTAACCTCTAGACCAGATCCGTCCGCTAAAAAACGGAGTTTCACTGGCCTAGTGTTACTTTTGGTTGAACATGTCATTTACATACACAATGTTTTTGTGCGACCTGAGCTTTAATTACAACGATTTTCATACAATCAGAATGGATCTGTAAGCAATTATACAGATGCGTGCATATAGTTGTTTTGAATTTCTATTTATAATTGTCTATTTATATATGCCCAACATCTGATTGTATTTCAACATTGGATCTTTAGAAATGCACTAAAGATACATAGTTAAGATAAATGATATTTATAAGTGTCTAATGAATTAACCAAACAATGTCGTTGTAATTTCCACTCTGAAAATCATCTGTACACACAGATTTGATTTTTGAGCCGTCCCACCTCGGGAATCGAACTCGTGTCAGTTTATAACATCTATGGCTACTGCGCCTAGCATGTAAAGACAGAGGTGTAACCTCTAGACCAGATCCGTCCGCTAAAAAACGGAGTTTCACTGGCCTAGTGTTACTTTTGGTTGAACATGTCATTTACATACACAATGTTTTTGTGCGACCTGAGCTTTAATTACAACGATTTTCATACAATCAGAATGGATCTGTAAGCAATTATACAGATGCGTGCATATAGTTGTTTTGAATTTCTATTTATAATTGTCTATTTATATATGCCCAACATCTAATTGTATTTCAACATTGGATCTTTAGAAATGCACTAAAGATACATAGTTAAGATAAATGATATTTATAAGTGTCTAATGAATTAACCAAACAATGTCGTTGTAATTTCCACTCTGAAAATCATCTGTACACACAGATTTGATTTTTGAGCCGTCCCACAAAAACATTGTGTATGTAAATGACATGTTCAACCAAAAGTAACACTAGGCCAGTGAAACTCCGTTTTTTAGCGGACGGATCTGGTCTAGAGGTTACACCTCTGTCTTTACATGCTAGGCGCAGTAGCCATAGATGTTATAAACTGACACGAGTTCGATTCCCGAGGTGGGACGGCTCAAAAATCAAATCTGTGTGTACAGATGATTTTCAGAGTGGAAATTACAACGACATTGTTTGGTTAATTCATTAGACACTTATAAATATCATTTATCTTAACTATGTATCTTTAGTGCATTTCTAAAGATCCAATGTTGAAATACAATCAGATGTTGGGCATATATAAATAGACAATTATAAATATATATATATATATATATATATATATATATACAAGTCTAGAAGATTATGCAACGATACAAATGACGGTGTTTCTTGTCAAAAATTTAGACACAGACTGACCAACGAATGGACTTAGTCATTGAGTGTCAATATACGTTACATACGAGGAGTTACATACGAGGAGCATATATATATATATATATATACAAGTCTAGAAGATTATGCAACGATACAAATGACGGTGTTTCTTGTCAAAATTTAGACACAGACTGACCAACGAATGGACTTAGTCATTGAGTGTCAATATAAATTAATAACGTAATAACGTAAACAATCATAACATATTGATCTTAAACTATTCATTTCAACTGAAGCCAAAACTTTTTTTTATAGTTGCTTCGCAGTCCGCTAACTGCGGATGTGCCATGCTGTTACTTGGCTTTGCTCAAATATTCCAACAATATGATTGTTTACGTTATTATTTGTATCGTTGCATAATCTTATAGACGTGTATAATATTATTTTTTGTTTATGCTGTATCGTTATGTTTGTCGATCCGATACTAAATAAGTGTACTGGTTTAGCAGCTTTCTTTTATAAAAACGATTGGTCTATTATTACTTACTGCTCTGTATTGGTGAATATATTCATCCATGTACCAAATTTCACTATTGTTTATCCGTATTGGTCTGATCAATATATCAAATAACATTCTTGAGAGTTCTACTCGAATAGAATAAAAATTAGAGAAATGCTTTCTCACAGAGAAAAGTACTTTTAAACCTTTACGAAAATCCAGTAGAAAAATGTAGATACGATAACCTGTCTATGTTTTATACCATGAGTCTGTTGTTTAGTTGTTACAAATCGCCCTTGACATTTGCTACGGGAATTTTACATAATTAATCAGCAATTTTTTTGCTAAAGGGATCTTGCGTCGTGACGTTCAATGGTATTCATCAGTCAAACCGCAAGACATTTCCCGCCTAACTGCAGACGACATTACCCGAAGGATTTCGAATAGACAACAATCGATTGTTCCTAACGTACACTTCCGTTCTAATTTAGGTCAAAATTAAAAAAAAAACCGCCATATTTCAAACGATGAATATCTCGAGGAAATAATTGTTGATTTCAAAAAGTGCCTTTCTTGATCTGCAAAAAGAGCATCCGCTGAACCATACGCGGTAAGCAGTTTTCATTTGTCACGAAAAAAACCCTCACCAAAATACGTTCACTTGCAGTATAAGCTGTTTTCAATTCTCGCCCAAAAAAACCTCAAACAAGACCAACTGACTTTTCTGACTTTTACTATCAGAATTTTGTAGACTAAATTAAAATTCAATTTTTATTTTGCATTCAATTTAATCGACGGCTTTCTTTTCGCAAAATTGTGTCCTTTACTTGATAAATATCGATAAATTGAATTCTTAATATAAAAAAACCATTTTTTATGTAAAAAATAAAATAAATGGCTTATTAATAATAATTTTTTTTATTTTACAAAATATGGAAAAAAATATATTGCTTCCGTAAATACTCATGCGCAGTAATGCAGTTACAAGGAACAGGCTTCAGGGCTTATAATGCATATGATATCTAAAATGTCATGTAATGGGTCTTTTTATCATATGCTTCAGCAAGGGAAAATGGTATTAAAATCTTATCGAGTTCTGGTACTGCTATTCCTGTGCTCCAAATTAGTTTCAAGCCATTTAGATAACATTTTCAGATCACTCACGGTTTGTTTCTTTTTGTATGTGTTTTCATTGACCCATTGTCCATCTCCGATGTATTCTTATCATGCATGTCGTCTGCATAATCGTTAAACGTCATATTTGGTTCCGGTAATTTCCGATCATTTACAGAATGTGATAACGCTTACGGAAAAGCGTGTAATAACTTTCGGACGCAGTTAATAACATTTTGATATCAGCCCGCTTTGCCAATCTGGTAAAATATCAACTTTTTGCCAATTTATTCCTTTTATCATACAGTAAAAAATATAACTTATTTACAATAAGTATATGATAAAAGTGTATATTCACATTTAAATACAACACATACAATATGATTCGGAAATAGCTTTGTTAGCTTTTATTAATCCTCTCCGTCTCCTTTCATATTTCGAACATTGATTAATTTACATCGACATGTGTATCATGCGAAACAATTATTCCATTTTTCTGGATACAGAGTTACTTCCCATTTTCTTGTTGTCTTTCATAACAGCAGGTATCTGGTATTGAAATGATCATGTTTTTATTTTTCCCAAATAATTTCTGTGGACTGACTGTTCCAGTACAACTACAATACGCAGCAGAATTAGTTTGCGCATCACAATACATTTTACCAGGTGCTCTGCTATATGTGAGTAAAAAATATTGCAGAAAAACTGCTTTTCTGTTTTTACCCACATTATAAAGTACCTGCTCTAAATAACAGATAACTCTGCAAATGGGAGATAAATCTTGTAAGTCCGTGCGAGACCGTTTTACGGTAGTCAAGGACGTTAAAAACCCCCATAAGTAAGTAAGATAAAAGTATCAAAGTATATTGTTGATATAAAAAAATACAGAATAAATGGTAAAACTGAGCTTTTCGTCAACCAATCTTAGCAACAAAAGTTGTATGAAATCTGAACAGAGATTGACACTGGAGAATTTGGTATTGTACCAGATCTAAGATCTAGCAAGGAAATAAATCAACTGAGACTATTAGCCCACCAATGCATTAGAAGAAAATTCTCGTGAAAAAAACTAGGTAGTTTACTTACCAGAATAAGACGCAGATAATGTTCACTGAACAATTTTAACGGATGTTGTCAAAGATTTACAATAAGAAAAGAAGCAATATAAGAAGAAACCAATTTACATAATTTTCAGTTTAATTGTTTTAAATATAGTGCACGCCTACCGTTTTATCCTTAAGATTTGTTGTAGGGTATAAATAATATTTCATTTTTTGTATTCTTTTTGAAACGAATGTCATATGAACCAACTAATTCTTACAGATGATGATAAGGGTGTACATGTATTACCGGCAAACTAATGCCCTCGCTCATTACGGTTGTAATTAGTGGTAAGTATTCCGTGGATTTCACCGTTATCGTTTGTTGAAGCCCACCCTGGTCAATGAACTCGGTCAGAATATTTGCAAAAGCGACCGGGCTGCTACAATGTAACGTTAATTGGCATACTATAGTTAAGAAATAATTCACGCAGGCTGTGGTTTATCATTGTTTTACAACGGGGTGACCATTTATGTCGTATTATTTGATCCCGAGCGATAGCGAGTGATAAAATAACGACATAAATGGTCACCCTTTGTAAAACAATTATAAATCACAGCCTCCGTGAATTATTTCTATTCTAATAAGACAATTACGGTATATTTATAATATTTTCGTACCTATAGAAAACATCATTTCCGCCATAAACTGGCTGTTCCGTCAATGTAACACACAATATATATTGCAACGGATAATGATAGCGCGTGTCGCTATTTATAAGATTTATACGTCATACGCAATAGCTTTCCGGTGGGAGTTACAGTTTTGTAATTGGAACAGCCATTTAAAACACGCCCTCCTCAGCGCGTGTTGCTCATAGATAAATCATTTTTTGGCCAATCAATGGGGGATATGTTTTATTTGTTAACACTGATTACGTTCTGAATTTGACTCCCGGGCAAATATATATGCATAATAAATAGTATTAAAAATCAAAAATGCATTTCAACCAATTTTATTTAAAAATCAGTTTAATTGAACAATGCTGTGGTTATGAAAATTCAAGTTTTGTTTAACCGCAGGTCTGGTCAGATGAAATGTTCGTTTTAACTTGATATATGAAGCAAATAAACACATTTTTCATAAAAATAATTCTTGCACAATAAAACATACAACCTAAATATCTCTTAGCATACTGATATGTCTTGATATCGTTTTCAGTAACTGAATCCCAAACAATTATAAAGTATTACCATAGCAACAACTGAGCAACCACAGTAAAAGATCCAAGGGCAGGGGCAGGTGCCCCTTATGAAGCAGCATCGTCTAGAAATAAAAATTATTGTTACAACATTTGCCAAGTCCGTCACGTTTATTTAGGAACAGAAACATAAATAACCTCCTTCAATATGACGATTATAATCAACCACAATACAACAAGCAACACCTCTAGTAGGAGTATAATATGGACAATGTTGTAGTTTGTTACGATGTGGTGTAAATACTTAACATTATACATACTGAAGAATTTGTAAAAATGTTGATATAGCATTCTTTACACAAATGTTTATTTACAGTTTCACTTTACACAGTATGTGAACTACACAAAAGTTTGATTATTATGCCATAATTTCTTTGTAGAAACCAATGGGAAATGCAATGTAAATCCATGGAAACCCATTTCTCATTACATTGTCTGAGACTGCGGACAAAAATCTCACATTTTCGTTTTAAGTTTACAAATTATAAGCAAGATGACACCATGTGTATAGTATATCTGTATTATACAAATGAGGTAGTGTTAATAAGAAATCGTAGATCTATTCAGGTATAATAGTAGTAAACGTGTACCAGTAACAGGTTACCAGATTGTGTACCCTACATTAAGTACAACAGTGAATACTATGTTGTGTTCTGATTTGTTCAATAGTGGTTACATGTGTTCAATTTTTTGTCTGTAAGCCCCTGAATATCTCAAGTTTTCAAAAGTGGTAAGATAAAATTTTAGTAATATTTTTAAACAATTTTGTATTATTAGATAGTGCATGTAAAAGTGGGAGCACCTCAAAATGTTCTAACTAGCGAAAAAAGGAATTGGTCACGGATATATATGGCATATATGTTTTAATGTTGAATGAAGGTTTTTAATTTTCTAGAACAGGTGAATAATGATGAATGTTAGAAAGTTATGCAAATCACAGAAATGTTAGTATTTTCTACTATAGCCAAAACATTAACTACTGTTCTACCTTCAACTTATCCGTGCTTTAAATAAACTGCTTGTTACTTTGTTTTCATAGCAATTATTTTTGAAACTTTATATTTATAAACTAGAGTTATCCATCTTTGAATGTGATCGCGAATTCATATATGTTTTCATGTTGTACATCTGTTTGTTGCCTTGCATGGAGAGGATATATACTATGCCTGCTATCCAATACAATTCAATTTCTTGAATTAAAATATGTTTAAACTACACCAACCGCTCGTTTCGTCTGCCTAAAATTATTCACTGATGGTAAACTCAAAATATCGGAAAGCTAAATAATTACAATTTTGATGACCATGTGTCCCTTATGCAAATTTTAACTTTGAGTATCTTTACATCGTGAATGAAAAAAAACTTAGAATTTTCTTTCAAATTCAGACAGAAAGCTTATATAACACTATATCGGATGAATGACATTTTATGTCAGTAACGCAATGGTACTACTTGGCTGGTGATACAAAGTTAATGGAGAAGTTGAGTTGAAATTTCATTACAATGATGATTTAAAAGAACAATTTCTCTATTGTTCAAGACTTCTTCCCTCAATTTACAAAAGGTATGACCTATAAGAATTTTAGAAATGTTGAAAAGTACAGCGAAGAAGCCATACACAAAAAGGTAATAAAGGAGTAATAACATGCAGTCCCATGACGACTGTCGTCTCGCGGGTGATCTTTTCTCAGTATGCTGTTGTACAGTTTATTTAGCTTTGTAGCACAAGAAAGTATATGAATTCGTCATTGGGTAATGATTATGTCATTTAGTAATGGTTCAATTGTTCAGAATATGTTAACTATTCAACAGATCCTACCATCTGTTGAATAGTTAACATATTTTTAACAATTGAACGAAAGTTCTCAAGTCTGGAAAATTAGAATAAAAAATCCTCGACCAATTCCATAATTGCAGATGCACAACTTCATGTGCAGTCTTTCTGTTAAGTAACGAAGATCTGGGTTGAAAAATGTACTATATCACCTGGGCTATGTCTTAACCTAGTTCATATATATTAGTATTTCATACTTGGATTTATATTAGTATTTCATACTTGGATTTATTTTTTTGGATTACGGCTGTGTATCTTCTGATTTACGTCGTTATACTATAGTTGACCATCTACAGTCGTTATGATTTCATGGTGGCGACGAAATCAAGTTTGTCAGTGCTTTATGCAGATCCAGTGTTTAAACGGAGAAAATCTCATATGTACTTTGAATAACAGAAAAAGTCCGTCTACTGCTGCTAGTACTTGTTGAGAACAAATGTGAACCTTGAAGTTTCAATAAAAATAATACTTTTCCAAAAAACAGAAAAAAAACGAAACAAACAAACAAACACCAACCTCTCCAAAAAGCAAAAAAAAACTAAAAACAAACACCCCCCCCCCAAAAAAAAAACAAAACCAAAAAAAAAATAGACATTATGTATATGGTCCCAGACAATTATATATAATATTAACACAATTAAGATGTTCGGCATGCAGGTTTTCTATTGCGATTTATAAAGATCAAATATTAGTTTAAATCCATCATTTAGCGAAGATGCTAACCACGTTTTCTTTGTATGTAACTTATATCACAACTATAGATTAGATCTTATTGGTGGTCTTATCTAGCTACCAAATAGATATAGCTTTTCATACTCTTACTTGTGTCATTTATAACTTATATTAGGAAATCCAAATGATTTATAATCGTGTAATATAGTGATATGAGTCAAACCGAAACATCTTCAGCCACTTTGACTTTGACTCTTTAGTATTATCATTTGTTTGTTTATTTTAAACTGTGTATACGTTCTTGTATCTTGTAATTTACTTTGTTCTCGTATCTGTATTACTTGTAATGCAGGGAGGACTTTCTAAGAATGTATTTTCAAATAGAATATGCTTAGAGTTTTAAAATTAACATCGATGAACTTAAACCCTCCACAAGTTTGAGTGTTAATTAAGGTTCGAAATCTAAAGAATTTGCTGTTTAATGTTCAGAGTGTTTGAAATGTTTTTAATCCAACGCCCCTCTAAGTGTGCTATTTTTGAAAAGATTTGTTTTACATAAACAACATCCCTTTTGTGACTCCTATCAACATTTCACCACTGGTCATTTCTTATACACAATACGTGCTAATGAGTAAACACATTCCTATACAAAAGGAAAACACTCATAGTTCTTCCCGATATACTTAAATTGACAAATCAACACAAATTTGAGTTAAATTAATGACTAAATTAATCAAAATAAGTGTAAGTGTACGAAAAATACTGGTGGAAAAAGGGAGAAATGATATATGTACACGTTGTTTTTTTAAATTGAAACTCAAATGAAATCGAAGCAACACTTAAGGATCACTAATGTTTTATTTGCTCCGTTGGATATTGAATGATAAATGATTTAAAAATAAACATATTTTATGATTTATTGTATAACCCATTTCATATACAGCACCAATAAATATAATATATATTCTTACAGATATAAAAAAATACATTAAAACACAAGCAGTATTAAGCTAATGTTATGTAAAATGTAACCATCATATCCTTTAAAGATACTTTAAATGTTATTGTTGAGCATTTAATTTTTCATTTAAATACCGCCTCATAAAATAAAACATCATTGAACACACGATTTTTAACAAACACAAAAATAGATTTTGATTAAAATACCAACGTGAAGTTAATAAACGTCAGGTCTCGAGTATTCGTAAAAGTTGTACATGTATACAAATATTATAACTTTGATAATACGCTCATATCTTATATATATATTTTAATGCGAACAATAATATTGGACATTTCAAATAATTACAAAATACATAGAAAAATATTGACATTAAAATATATTCTTGATATTTGTTTTTTTAAACTGACTATTTTATGTCCCAAACCAAAGTGAAAATAAGATTTCACGAAAGATTACTCAGAAGACGTTCCAAAGTGTTTGCAATCGTTGATTATTTTTATAGAACATTTTCTTGTATATTGATTACTTACATTTTCCTTTATATTCTCATAATCTATCAAGATAAATGGCAACAATCTCTTTTACTTATATATTGCGTGAAAAATTACATTTTATATTGGTCTTCAAGTACTGTGGCGTTAGCGAAAAATTGGAAATCCGGCTGCCGTTTTAGGTCTATTTAAGAGTCTTTTGCTAGAGTGTGGGACTGCGGGTTTTCTGGCTTTAGGAGCCGTAAATGGCCGACTGAACCTTCTGGAATGTCTCTCTGATTCCGATATATGTTCTCTTTGTATTCTCTCCTGATCAATATTATACAAAGCTGTTGTATGAACCTTTGCTGCTTCAATTCTTCTCGATGTCCTTTTATCCAGCTGAACATGTCTGCCCCGTTTGGCTTCAGGATTTGGGTAGCACACTGCTTCCTTACCAATAATTTCAATTACTGGGGAAATCTGTGTCTTCGACTTTTTATGACCGAACGATACGGGTTTAGAGCTAAACAGTTTGTCATCTAAGCCCATGTTTCTTAATTCCACTCTGTTTCCAGTACAAGGTTTCTGTTTATCATTACATTCTGGTGTTTTGACGTTTAGTAGAACTAATTCGTCTAATAAATCAAACTTAGTTTTCCATATCCGATTAATTGCTTTCTTTCTGAAATCATCTATTCTAAGTTCATAAATCTTGAGTCCAGCATCGATTCTTTTATTATCCGCAACAGCAGTAAAGTATTTAGTTTTTGTCACTGACATATCCATTCTGAATATTTTCTTCAAATTTAAATTCCTTTAACTATATAAGATTCTGAATTTTTTTATTATCCTATACATTATTCGTTTATGAATATTTATTATGATTTCCGATAATCTCTAAGAATGATATCACTTGCAGAGGAATTCTTACGATTAGAAACGTCTGATGCCTTACACAAATCTTCAACAATACGGGTAACGGATCATCTATTTAACAATACGGGTAACGGATCATCTATTTAAACTCCTACTACTGACTATCCTGTTGTAGAAAATATGATTCATAGTTGTAACTCTGTCTATCCAATAACAAATTTGATTGACACCTTAAGAAATCGACAACAATTAATAGTCATTTGTAAGAACTATATAAAAGAACTGTCTCTTCCGTCTGGTCAATTGATTTTGGATAAGCGGGAAGGTCAATATTACTAGAAAATATAAATCCTGAATAAAAATATTATATTCAACAAGTGAAAAGAATAATAAAGTACACAATAATTGGTCACAAATTATAACTATCGAAAACTTCTATTAAAAATCCACACATTTTTTTCACATATACGTTTCCTATGGTAATCACACAATATTACTGATAATTGTTTTAATTATCTCCACAGAGACATTAAGCAGTGACATGATTCCACACGTTAAAAGTTAGCCACTAGAAATGTATCAATGTACGTAATTAACTGTCTATTTATTCACTAAAAACAGGTGTAATTTGAGTCTCGAGGGGGGATCAAAGTTACTAAAAAAATACTATCCATTTATCAAAGTGATAGATAATGACTATATACTTTTAACTTAAACCTTGTCCATGAAAGTTATAGGCCTAAAAAAGTTTTTTTTTAAGTTAGGAAATATTTTAATGGATTTAAATGCCACACCACCGAAGCGACCTTCCTTATGTAAATTAAAGTCATTAAAATACACCAAAATCTAGCTACTATTTCTGTTTTACATACAAAGTAGAAAACATTTAAATCACTTCTAAATTAAAAAGAATTAAAATGGGATTTTAAATTGGATAGATATTTGAGTGTTTGTTTACGATCGTCAGTTCTGAAAATACTTTATTCCGGGACATTATGACTGAAGACGGTCAAAAGGATGTGAATTCCTACTATATATCATGTACAGACAGAACAATTCAGTTTTTTAACGTTTTATTTTATTTGTTTAGTTTAAGTGTGTTTAGATTATATTTTAAAAATTCAATGCATCATTTTACCGATTTTGATTGAAAACTTAGAATTTACATTGGATTTCAAAGGGATGAATTTTTTTTGTGTTAAATTGAAATGTTAATGAATAAAAAAACCGATTTTTTTAGCGATTCTTCAGATTAATAAAGACAGTTTTGTTAATATATGTTAAGAAATCCTGTTATCAGTTTTTTACAGTTCAATGTAAGCCTTAACATGTATGATAGTTGTGAATTGTACTGACATGTCATTTTCTATAGGTAATTCGCTTACAATTTATAATGAACGTGAAACAATTTTTACATGGATTGGAGCTATATTTTCACAGAATTCTTCAAAATATGATAGATGAACATTACCATTTTTGAGCTGTTCAAGCTTCATTTGTGATAGGGGCTTCAAAGTTTTGGTCTCAAACTTGTTAAGAAGTATAAAAAATGTTCGTTTTACAGCTTATAATTGCTTAATTACCGAATCGCTTTTTTCTGACAACAGAAGTAATCTACATTCCTAATTAAAGTCAAGATTGAAACAACAAATTAAATATGTTGCTTTATTTAAAAGTGTGGAAAATATAGATACAAATTATCTAGTTGTCGGTCTTACTAAAACTTCTTTTGTCACCGATAAGTCCAAAAACTAAAAATAAAATTACGGATGACCAAATCAATAAAATGCTTGATTTTCTGATTACTATATATTTACTATTTAGTATTTCTTTGTTCTTTGTAAAAAGAGAAATAAAGAATAGAATACTCTAATAGATTTCTTAAAAATAGAAAAAAACATCAGAACATATATATATCATTCTTATCTTATAATTTACAAAAACATTGTACAAAAAATTCCCAGTTAGTGAAAACTAACAACAAATATAATACAATTCATGTATATAACTGAGTTACTTTTTTATTTTCAAATTCAAATTAATCATGTAAGGCCATAGTAATGTATATGTACATCTGAATAAAAAAAATTCGTCTGTCAGATGAGACGTAAAACCGGTGCCTCGTGTACAGTATTCCATCAACAGGCACGTTAAAGATCTCATTGGCAGTATTCGATAAGAGTACGTGACATGGCACGTCCCGTACTTGCTGCTAGCGTCTTGGTTCTCTAGCTGGATGCAGCTTGATAGATAAATCTACTTCCACAAAGTCTTTTTGGTTGCGGCATTTCTGACTACTTTTATCATTTCACTTATAGTATTTATGGCATATAAATCCCCCAAAAATACAAATAAATAGGTAAAGCAAAATGTTCAATAAAAGCCATTCGGCAATAAGTCCGTGCGATACCGTTGTACGGTAGTGAAGGACGTTAAAAACCCACATAAGTAAGTAAGTTCTTTATTCTCGTAAACTAAATACATTGTTGCAGAGACATAAACATGATAGATAAAGTATACATGCATGCGTGGAATAGCACAAAAAACAACAATAATTAAGTATAATTTAATCAAAAGACTTTTACCTTCACAAGTTTTATAAATGAACAGTTTTTTTAAGTCACCAATATTTTCTGAATAGAATAAATTTTTTTATATTTTAGATCATTTGCATTTAAATTACAATATGATGGTAAAAATGTTGTATTTGTTCTTTGAAAAATTGACATTCTAAAATGTAATGAAATTCATAACCGACTGCAGTTGATAAACAAAGATTACTTTGTCTTTCAGTTCTTTCTAAATTATGCCACCTCCTGTTTCAACAGGCAATCGTTGATTAATATATTAGTCCTAATGATTAACAACATATTCATTCACTTTGGTGTTTTTTTTCAAAAGACACTAATTATGCACCATGGTTTGCCAATTTGTACCTCTATTCTTATGAAACAGACTTTAACAATCACTTCTAGATAGAAAAACCGCAAAGCTAGCCTTGTACTATAATCTCGTTACTTTGATATTCTTTTATTTAATAATCTTTGATTTGGCGACTTTCCACATCTCATTTATCCCAAAGAGATTAAGATTAAGGCCTCAACCGACACTATATAGGTCCGCTTCATATTTGAATTTACGTCTCGAAATCAACATTCCAGGAAGACTTTCTACAAGAACTAAACTCGACGATAACGTCACTTCAACTTTCCCTTCTGTGCAGCAACATTCCGTCCGCTCCAGTATATGGAGTTTACGTTTTACCACAAATTAATACGTTACTCCACGACTTGTTGGGAATACCACGATTTTCTTGTTAGAACTATTCTCTTAACGCCGAGACTCATCGTTGAAGAGGCATTATGGAAGACATCATGTACCTGTAGACAAATGCACGATATTGGTCTCTTAAACGAGTACTGGTGTAGCTTTGTCGTAGAGAATTTGTAGTATCGACTTCCCCGGTACAACGACACCACGGGTATGTGACCAAAGGATTTGCGTACTCTTCCGGAGCACATGAATTCTCTCTCGTTTTCCTTAAAGTTCGCTGTCTCTTGTTTAGTTTTTTGTTCCCTGGCTTCGTTTTAATTGTTTTGGACTTCGAAATTTGATTCGGCCACTTTAAATGGTATTTCTTCATAAATATATCAGACAAAATAATTAAAATATGTATAATCGAACTCAAAATATAAAACAAATTTAAACTACACGATCTTGCCTCTGATTAATCTCCCTTGTTTTGTTTTGAAATAAGCAGAAATTAATCTATCGACACAATTTAAATAAAAAATTATTTTATTAAATGCATATGGATATGATTTGTACTTAAATGTAGTCTAAAATTAATTTTTGTTAATTTTAATAACTGTTTTGAGAGTTGAGAGATTTATTGCAAAAAATACCATTTTAAAGTCAAAATAAAATACATCTTTATAAAATATTGCGTTTATAATTAATTTCATGCAATCGTTTTTACGGCTACCGCAGGTCGGGGGTTCTCTCCGGGTACTCCGGCTTCCTCCCCCAATAAAAACTGGACGCCATGAAATAGCTGAAAAATTGCTGAAAGTGGCGTTAAAACACCATTGAAACAAACAAACAAATCGTTTTTACGGCTTAGTAGTGAAAATTAATTTTGAATGTTCCAATTCAAGTTGTAACACACAAAATACACAAATGCGGTTTTTGTCTAATAAAATTAAGTCGTTTGTGTTCTGCTTGAAGTCACTATAATAGCATGTCTCCAATTAAATACACTTTATTACTAATTTCAGTAGATTCTGAATATTAAACTCACGTGATTAAACTTCGGTTATAATCGGAAAATGTGATCGTAACTCGACTTAACACTCACATTATTTAACACGAAAAATCGCGAAAAGATAAAGATTGTTTATATATTTTAACTAGATTTAAAGCTCATACAAATCTGACAAGAAATGTATCAGGGTGAGCGTTTTTATGACAGATTAAATGACGGAGGTGGTATGACTAAAAAAAAAAAATTTGTACATTAGGATCACGTGACTTGCTTTTTCGAGAGGTGAAGTGTCATGAGGTCAAAGGGTAAAAAGTGAATATAATACCGACTGCGTCGGGAAAAAAATTTGTACAGACGATTTTCAGAGTAGAAATTACTACGGCATGGTTTGATTAATTAATTCATTGAATTCACTAGACATTTATACATGTTTATTTATAGCATAAAATGATTTTTTGACAAACAGGGTTCTGTATGTAATTTGCAAGTCGGGAGAAATAACGTCTTTCAGGTATCAATGTACTAATGCATAACGGTATGGGCGCGGCCATTTTATGAGCACAAAGTAAAGTGTGAAAAACCGTAAGGTTAAACGCGATTGGTCAATAATGATTGTTAAAGTAAATATATTTTGGAAAGAAATGCAATCTTCGGTATGAAAATACAAAAAAAGGAGATTTAAACACATTTTGGAGGAAGAAATCAAATTTCGAATACGTAGGGGCACCTTGAGTAAATTTGAAAAAAATGAGACTCCCCCTTTTTGACCCTCATTTTTCAGTCCGAAAAGCAATGCGAACCTATATTTTCAATAACACCAAATGAACACCCTATTCTTTAACATAGATAATCTCTCTTAATTTAACATTAAATTAACTTTGTCTTTCAACGAAATATTAATCGAATGGGGTATCCCCATATGGAAAATAACATTGTACGGCCATTGGTCCATTGTATTCTTCAAACAGATTTATCACTCTTTATTATTATCTCCCTTCTCGTATCTCCCAACAGATGGCGTTTACTCAATTGTATTACAGGACCACCAAATACCGGGAACCAGTCCAGAGGTTGTACGTTAAAGTAGTACTATTCAGCAGACAGGCTCACTCTTGCCTCATATAGAATTTGAACCACACATGATACCAGAATAAATTTGGTATTTTTGGAAAGCTGAATAATCTAGGAAACTTGAGGATAAAGTTTTATTGGTTTTAAATGAACATAAATATGTTGAGAGTCAATTAGGGACATGCACTATTTTTGGACTGAAATAGAAAGTGAAAGTAGATTTTTAGACCACGTGGACTTCAGGTTGAGCGTTCGTTCTTATATGCCATGAAACTTAGTGTGAAATTTTGACAGAATGTTCACCCAGTGCATTTTTATATGGGACGGAAGTGTCACTTAATTTGAAATAAAGGTAAATTTTCTAGGATAAGTCAAAATTATCAAATTTTAATATAGCCGAAGAGTAAAAAACAATGGTGGTCCTACACCTACACAATCTTTGCACATTTGGGCACGTGCATTAGGATTAGATAGTTTTAAGTTACCCGCCATCCCACCCTAACCAAATTTAAGTTTTGGTAAAGGAAATTATGAATCTGAAGGACTTTAGTATTTATTATGTTTTCTGGTTTGTTTGTATGTTTTTATACCCTGCAATTTTTTCTAATGCATGTTTTTTTCAACAACTTTGGAATAAGTTATGTATTTAAGTAGTTTACGTTCTGTAAAAACAAAGTTGTTAAGCTGTATTATGATGTTCGTGAGTATGTCTAAAAAGGCCTATAATATCCCCATCTTTGATGGGATGGGTTCTTTATTATAGTAGTTAAAAAAAAGATTTCGATCTATTTGTATGTATATATGTTTTATTATTTTTAATTTGTGTTTTCGTCGTTTAAGTAATAAATGACATTTTCAATTCAATGCCGAGTTTCTTCTTCCCTCCCATCAAACGGAGCACAGCCTGTATTGAAAAAAATCTCATTTATCTTAACTATGTATCTTTAGTGCATTTATAAAGTTCCAATGTGAAATGCAATAAAATGTTGGGCATTATATGCCTCAAACCCTCATGGGGTGTAAATGTGCTTATTAATAAATTAATCTATCATCTCTGTGGGTAATGTGTTTAACCTGTAGATTTAAGCTTATTACAAACTTATGACTTAATATTTTAAATGTAATTCACAAACAGAAGTTGTAATGACAATGAATATAAGGTTGATTTATTACTTTGATGTATTCCTTATACTTATATTTCACGGGGTTGCATACTCTGTTTAATTGTTCAGTCTGTACATGTACACGTGATTTAATAGTCTTAAAACCAACCTATATGTCAGTTTTGGTAAATTTGTCCCAACTTTTTAAAAAGATGCTTTCCTAAAATACAATAATGATTGTGTTAAAAATATATTGGGAAACCTATAATAAGATGCTTTGATGAATCTTAATGTACATTGCGTTCTGTTATTTTTGTATACCAACATGTATAAGGAAGCACAACATACACGTTACATGTCAATAACATAGTTCATTCAAGTAACATGTATCTATTACATCGTCATGAAATGTTCAACACCTTGGGGCGATGACAAGTCCAACAGACTTGAGTAACAGTCATGGAGACATTGCACTGTTGGCGTACATGTCTTTCGTGCAGGTTTGGAGAATCTATAACTTTGTTCATAAATTGTTCAGCACTTTGGGGCGATGACAAGTTCAAATGACTTGAGTAACAATAATGGGGTAATTGTACTCTTGGTGTACATGTCCCACAGCTCAAACACCTTAGCTGGAGGTTGTTCTCCGTGTTCTGGACAACTTCTGTTCCGAAACCAGCTACAATTACATTCAAACAAATCTGAAAACAAATACAATTAATAAGTATATACAAAATATTTACATTGACAATGCATACATGTATAACTATTATCTTCTATTTATGTCCAAGGGTGTCTACCGACTCATCTTTGTCCTTTTATGTGCCGCTTACTACAACTCTTAACTGTCTGATTGACAGTTTGCTATCTTTTTTATTATATAAAACTCTATTCTCATAAACCGAACAATTGTTTGTACTGAGAAGGTGTAACATAAATAACAAGTAATATAGAGACTATTTACAATATATACAGAACAAAACACAAACACAGAGAAGCACTTGCGTGGGCGGAAGTGAAACAAAATCAGCAAGGAGTTCCAATGTTTCTGTTTATATGTTTAATGAAGTTACAAAGTTTATATAATATTCTTTGCTTCCTGGTAGAAATCAACTGAGAAAACTTCAAAACATTTGGTCAAATTTGAAAATATTTTGGACGGAATTGTTTACGTTTTTCAAGCAGAGAGGAGCACTGAAGGATGTGATGGTATTCACCCTCTAATGTCTGGCCCCTACACAAAGGACAATACCTATTTACTCTATATTCATCCATCTACCAGTTTCTATTGGCAGATGATGATTGAGTTGTTGTTCTAAATCTGCAAAGTGTTGTATCTGCAGAATGGGAAATACTACTTAAATATTCCTCAAATTCAAAGTTCTTTTTAAATAATTTATAGTTAATTGCTTTTGTTGATTCATTTAGACACGCATGCCATTTCGGAATAAACAGATCAATGAGACGTTGCTTTACAATACTTTTAATCCATTTTGATTGTTATTTTTTTCATTTCCACATAAAAACGATAGACCACACTGCTTTAACGCTGATTTACTAAAATTTACCCAGTAAGATAATTTCCTTTTTCCATTTAGTTTCTAGAAAGTTTGTATAACATATGTGCAAATTTCGTCTTTTTACCGATTTGTAAATGCACCCAAAATAAAATCAATCTAACTTTAATATCAATGTCGATATCAACAGTTTGCTATCCGGCGACAGTATATATCATCTAGTTATTAACACGATTTATGAACTTAAATAAAATAACTATACAAATAAATAAAAAACAACAAACGTTATTTCTTACATAAAACCTTTTTTAAAAAATAAAAAAAAGATATGTCCATTATTCCCGTGAAAGGAAATAAGGGAAGAATTTCATTATTTGTTTGAATTCTCTAGTTTTGTTGATGAAAGGAAGTTTTATATTGCAGCAAAATACAGAAACTATTCAAATTTTGTTTTAATACAATAAACGATCTTTTGTTGCCTCGGAATCTGCTCCAGTAAATGGTAAATCTATAAGAATTGAAATGAAGAGAGTATGTCGTCCATGTTTGAAATGAAGAGAGTATTTCCTCCAGGTCTGTAATGAAGAGAGTATGTCCTCCAGGTTAATCGCCATTATTTTCCTTCTATATGTTAATTGGGGAATGGTTTGTCTTCTTCATTGTTTTCTTTGTAGTGATATGTACATTAATTTAGATGATGCAAGGGGTGGAGCTTGTATGACAGCACAACTGTTCAATAACTATTGCTACACCTTTTGCATCGGTGGAACATTTTATAGTGCGATAAGTACAGTGTATATGTTAATTAATCCGTATTACATGGTTTAAATTTATGTGTTCGTCCTATCTTTGTACCCTGGTATATGTATATTTCTTTACCTCTGTAAAGTGGTTAATGAGAGTGAAGGATATCTACTTATTTGACTGAAGTTAATTCATTGATGGAAATGAATTCCTTGTTTAGGGCTATCTCACTAGACAGAGGAACAAGTCAATTATCCCCAAATAATTTTTTTATCTTAGTAGTGTTTATTTCATTATCCAGGTGGCTTAAAATGTTAAAAAAGAGGATGCAAATGTAACTTGTTTTGTTTAAGAATTTACATAAATCATAACAGACAACTAGAATGTAAAAGACAAGTTGTTTTCCCTCATACTGGTCTATATTACAAATAACACAGACGACATGATGGAAATTTGTTTAAATAATAGATTCATTTGATATGTTAGTAAAGTTTTTACCACTTGTATTTCAACTTTACAGTATTACAATAAGAATAAGACAATACAATATTTAAAAAAAGAAATACGTTAAATGCATTATATAGACTGATGTTTAGAATGATAGGAATAACAACGTTTATTTCAAGTGGATTATTGCAATAAAATATCTACTGGAAGACACCTGTTTCAGGGAATGTTGGGAAAACCAAAAGTATATAAATCCTTTGATTGTTTAGCTTTACGTCCAGCAGCGTTTTCCGGATCATTTTTTACAAAAATGGTTCTTAAAACATAACTATATATATATATAGTTCTTCAAAGAGTGAATTATATTCTCACCTCAAACAACAGTTTGGCTTAGAACCGTATCTGATATAATGGTCGCCAGCAAATTGAAATTATTATTTGTAAATTACCTACCACGAATTTAAGAATTTCAATCGAAACTGGGCGCTGGATGAATATATAGAGAAAAGATAGAATCTGTACACTTTGCCGTAGTGACGAATGTCATTATTTACACTGATCCGAGTATTATTGAAACACGTAACAGATATATTCCAAGATACTATTGTAAATATACCTCCATAGAAAAAAATGTTTGCATTAATTAAATATTGCAATACCCCACTTTTTATCAAAAATTATCCATCTTTGTTAAACATATTTATTTCAGTGTGCCTATCAGTAAACGTTGACTTATACAATAAGGACACGTGCTTTTCGATCTATTTAAATTACCTATATCTGTTAGCCATACATTGTACTGTTTAATTATTCTTCATTGTTGTGATATTGTATTATATTAAATGCTTGTGTAGTGTTTGATTATGGTTTATTCTGGCTATTCCAACATTTTAAATTTTAGAGGTAAAATATAAAAAATTAATGTTGGAATAGCCAGAATAATTATATAAACAAGGTCTTCTTCTTCTTCTTTCTGTTTCAGCACTCCATCAATACTGATGATTATGTGCCGGGCGATGTTACTTGCCGACGCATGCGTGGGTACTATTTACAATAAAAAAATAAAAAAGTCTTATGTTTGTGTATAATGTAAAAATATCTTATTTTATTATATTAGCCAAATTACAGGTAAAATGTGTTGGGATTGAAAGAAAAGATACATTCCAAAAAAGAAAATATATTTATTTAAAAATAAGCCATGTTTATATAGCACCCGGACAAATAGTGGTACGGTTGGTTAAGGGTCGACAACTCGTTTCTATGGGCTATTATTTGTCCCTTACCAAGAAAAATAGCAAAGAAAACCGACCGAACAACAAGAGCCAAAAGTCAAGGGACAGTTACAAATCCGGATATAGACAAAACGCAACACAAAAACCAAAAACACAAAAAACAGAAAGAGAGTAACCCGAACCCAATAAAAACCATGGGTGCACTCAGGTGCTCCGGACGAGTAAGCAGTGCCTGCCTCTAATTAGACACCCGTCGAGTTACTCATTGTCATGTCTAGGGAAAAGTCAAATCCAGGAATAGGAATCACTATCTATGACTCAGCAAACATGTCAGATCGTATTTGAGACACTGATTTCCCATAACGATCAATTAAGTCATGGTGACGACCATAGAATTTCTGGAGAGATAACATCAACCTAGGTGCAACAAACCCTTGTTTGAGTAGTTTAGCAATCAACAACAGGGATCGGTCTAGAAAATCGGAATACCGATCGCAGGATCTAGAATAACGTATAAGTTGTGAAATGTACACACCATACGCTGGAGCTGCTGGAATGTTGCTGTCGATGAACGGGAAGTTGACAATTGGAAAGTTGAAGTCATCACGTTTGTCGTAGAGTCTAGTTTGTAGTTTTCCTGAGTCTATTTCTAGAAGTAGGTCTAAGTAAGAGGCTGAGCTTAGTGTATTGGTGGTGTCTTTAATTTCAAGCTCGCTAGGGTAAATAGTCACCAAATTTAGCATTGTTGAGGGACAAAACATCATCAATATAGCGGAATGTTAAATTAAAGGATGGGCCAGTGTCCTTTCTTCTTCAGCAGGCCTCATAAGAGTACAAAATCAGGTCGGCGAGGAGAGAAGCACAATTAGTACCCATTGGAATACCAACAGTCTGTTGAAAAACATGTCCTCCAAACATGACGAATATATTGTCAATCAGAAAATCTAACATATGACAGATTTGGTCTTCAGTATATTTAGTAGTAGATTTAGAGTCATTAATGACGAAGTAAGTTCTGTCATGACTAATTACTAGGTATTTGTATCGTCTCTTTCCGTTTTTCTTGAAAAAGCAGCGTTTTATAAGATCCTTAAGCCTAGTTTTAAGCTGGCTATGAGGGATGGCCGTATAGAGTGTCGAAAAATCAAATTGTTTAATGCTGTTACAATGGGAAAGAGATCCAGACCTCAAAATGTCTATCAGGTCTTTTGAATTTTTTAATATCCACATTTCATTTATTCCACTCCTGGAGTAAAAAGTGTCGCTATATTTTTGAAGCCCCGTTTTTACTGTTGTTAAAATAGTGGTCAGGAGTTGCGATAGTGTTTTGGTAGTACACTTAGACGATCCTGCTATAAAACGCTGTTTGTATGGATTTTTGTGAAGTTTTGGTATCCAATACAATAAGGGGAGATTACAATCTTCGACTTTGCTTTTGAGACCAAAGGATGCCAATATCGATTTGTGATTTTCAATAATCTCCTCTTTTGAAAGCGCAGTAAATGTGTAAGTAGGATTGCCAAGTGAGCTGTCCATGCCTAACTCATTAATTAAACACTCTATGTAATGTTTTTTGCAGATAAAAATAATGTTGTTAGGGGCCTTATCTGCTGGCACAACAACATATTTGTCATGAATGTCGGACAAAGTTTTAAGAACATCAAGATTTCTGAAGATTGATGAGGCTTTAGTACTCATAGACCTTCTTAAACGACTTATTCTTATTTGAATCAATGACCTCAAGGCCTTTACCCACTCTGACAAGGTATCAACCTCCTGGTCCTCTTGCTTTGTCCATTTTCTGGCATAGTCCTCTATTGAATCTATCAATAATTTAAAGTTATACTTCCAGTTGATGGATTTAGGTTCACGGTACTTTGGTCCTTTGGACAAAATATTGCGGAGTCTTTCATTGTCAACAATATTAAGATCTCCAGTAATCTTGTGACCTGAAGGGCTATATATGAATGGGGAATTGTGGCAAGAGCAGTCGGGGGGTTTGGCTTTGAAGTCCTTGATCAAAAGATCCTGCAATACACGTTTGTAATTGAAAATTCTGGGTGCAATGGGGAAGTATAGGTATAAGATATAATAGGAACGGATTTGTTTTTGAAGTATGGTGGAATTTTGGAAGTAACAGAC
This sequence comes from Limnoperna fortunei, assembly GCA_944474755.1. Taxonomy (NCBI): domain Eukaryota; kingdom Metazoa; phylum Mollusca; class Bivalvia; order Mytilida; family Modiolidae; genus Limnoperna; species Limnoperna fortunei. The sequence goes on from OX104113.1 coordinate 41,005,130, forward strand.
TTGTGGTGCAAGATATTACCAAGATTGATAGCAAAAAGTAAAGAAAGAAATGAACTAGGCTCTTCTTCATCTTTGTGTGTGTTAACCGGTTTGAATAATCTGTGTTTTCCAATGTCTAAAATAATAGCTACTAATCTATATAGAGTGGACGAAGGGTCTGTTACAGATGACTGGAGACATTCTTTGTAAAGAGAATGTAGTGTTTACAGTGGAACAGAGTACAATTTAGTGCGAATATGATGAAGTCCTAGTGGTTTTTGAACAAACGGTAGTAGGCCATTTATAGATACATCATGTACCAATGGTGATGTATAGTGACGATGACCATGACTACGTTGTCGCCTGTGATTGTGACTGAAAAGGCCCATCACATTCACATTGCTGCAACCAGGACTGGAAAGGTTACCTATACTATCGATTTTGTCATTGCACCCATATGGTATTGAAGTGCCTAATTTTCTGATCCAGTATTCAGGATTGTTAGAATGATGGTAGATTTTTTCAAGGATGCGGACCTTCATAGACAGAATAGAGTGGTCTGGCTGATTGAAATGTTGATATACCGCAGGAAATTTGTTGGTATTAATTCCTGAAAGGTGTCCACATATACGTTTGTTGAGTCGCCCTTTTGTTTCTCCAACATAAATAAGTCCGCATAAGTTGCATTCTAACGCGTAGACAATATTTTCTGATTTACAATTCAGATCATCAAAACTTCTGGTGTGATATGTTTTGTTAGTTAAATTACTTGTAAAATTAGTGTCTGTTATTAAAATATTACAAGTTTTACAATTCTTCGATTTACATTTAGAGATGGTGCAATGTTGTTCATCGTCCTTATAGTTAAAGATATCATGTAACTGGACGGAACATGGGCGGATATTGTTAATTTGATCTGAATTTTTATACTTGAATCGACTATCAACCGATTGAACATGTCAAATTCGATTTAGTTTGGACACCTGCCTTCAAAGACAACACCGTGTCCATGGTGCCATCAGTTCCGGACCTTTTTATCATGGGCGACGTCCGAGCCAGCATATCTGACGTTTTCTTGTAAATCATGCTAAAAAACTACTGGGTGGATGATGTCCAAATTGCACTCGAGATAGTAACGGTTGCTGTTTTTAAAAGTTATTTAAAAAAAAAAGAATTATGTTTGAAAATTTCACAAATTAAAGAGTATACGTAATGAAATTTTATCATTTTTATATAAATTAAAAAAAAAACTGGTGCGGTTTTTCCGTACTAGCAATTTAAAGTGGTGCGATCGGAACCGAACCGTTTGCTACGCCTACGATTTACAGAACGAGTCATTTACTGTATCCGATTTACAGCGAAGGGCCGTGTATCGAGTCCGATGCGTCGAAAGTTTTATCACATGGTTTGTAAGGTACAGCGCGGAAACATATTTTACAAACCTTAACGATGTCACATTTCATGGACATAACATGAGAACAAGAAATGGACATTTTTCATCATGTTCGTCCATGGGAGCAATCTTACGATTTTTACTGAAACTGAAACTATTTTATTTGATAAAACGCCTGACGTTACTTCCGAACACCCTAATTGTTCCTCTAAATTCCAGTGGTCACGTGACGTCTTTCTGTGTAATGGTGACGTCACATGAAATGTAATTTGATTGTCAGTTTTTAAAGATCGATTTAGAGATGGCAAAAAATAGTATGAAATTTTTGTTGTCATTTTTAAATATAACATTAACTTTTTATCGATGTCAAATTTATTTTTATGTCGTTCTTTAAAATTAAATTTAGTGCTTCTTCATTCACTTTGTTCCAGTTTTTTGACGATATCAACTTCCGGACGAAAAAAAAAATCAATATTAGCATTAAGCAGATTTTGATCACGTGATTTCATTTTGATCACATGACACGTAATTGCCGTAGAGCTCACCGCTCTTCGCGGGCAGCTACGCTGCCCGCTGCGAGCTGTGCTCGCTATTATATTCAATGGCGTTGTACAATAACTAATAAAAAAATCAAACGAGTCATGCAATAAATACACAAAAATTTAAAACAGAAAAATTGAGCATTGTACCAAGGAAAACTCCCAGAAATCTCAGATGTTAATAAATTACAAGATAAAAATACGTACAAGTATATGCACAACAGTAAAGGTTCGTTAAGTTTTAAAAGTATGCGTACTTCCCATTTTAAAACAGTGAATTAAAATTACGGAAATTAAATGTCTTTGATCCCTTCTTAACAACATCTAAAGATTCTGATTGTCGCACATCTAATGGCAGACTGTTCCATAGCACTGGGCCGACGGTATAAAAACTTCTGTCTCTGAAAGTCTTTCTTTTATTAAACGGAATGTTATGTCCCACAATTTGCAGATCTTAAACCGGGTCTTGCTGAGACATGCTTTGTCAAAAGTTCAGTTAGGTAGACGGGTGCATTACCAATTGGACAGTTGTACATGAAACAAAATATTTTAAAATTTATCCTAGCTTTGATAGGTAGCCAATGTAGGTCATAGAGAGCTTGTAATGAACTTTCAAATTTGCTGCGACCGAGAATAAGTATTGCGCACATGTTTTGAAAGCGTTGCATTTTGCGTAATTCAGAATCGGCTATACCATACAGAATGACGTTACAGTAGTCAAGATGAGAAATTACTAACGATAGAAGCAGAATTTCTGTAGCAGCTTTCGTAAAGTACTTTCGCACATTCTGAATTCTCAGATAGTTTATCACGGTCGGTTTTACATGCTCCTTAAAAGATACATCAAGGAAGGCACCTAAGTAACGCACTTGAGATTCACGCTTGATGATGTCGCCAGCTATATCAATGGAGGTTGTAGTGCACTTACGTAAGTGAGCCTTGCTGCCGAACATAATAAATTCAGTTTTTGATGTGTTCATTTTGAGTTTGCTTTTATTCATCCAGTCATTTATATGAATTGCACACTGCTCAAGTTCTTTGATTGCACTTGATTCAGTCTCTGGTAATGGTCGGAAACGCTTATTTGCAATATGGTCATCTGCAAATCCGTACAATGAAATAGTCTGTGGAATGACGTCAAACAATGTTCCAGCGTAAGCAAGGTAGAGCCAGGGGCCTAAACAAGAGCCTTGAGAAACGCTACATTATAGTGGTCTCGATGACGACAATGACGAATTTACGCTGACTTGACAACTACGTGGTCTTAGGTACGAGTCCATCTAACTGAGAGCTGAGTCCGCTACGCCATATTGTCAGTGGAAGACATCTAGCAATATGTCGTGGTCGACAGTGTCTAATGCGGCACTAAAGTCTATTGCAATCATGGCCGTCACTTCCTCTTTCTCCATTCCACCCAAAATATCATTGACTAGTCGGAGAAGCGCTGATTCACACGAATGAAATCGACTATAGGCAGACTGGTTCTATATGTAGAATCATGTAAGTTTACCTTTTAGAGTACGGCTTTTTCGATAACTTTTGAGAGAAAAGAAAGATTACTCACTGGTCTGTAGTAAATAAGTTCAAGTTCTAGTCCTACTTTTCTTCAAAAGTGGTCTAACAATTTCTGTTTTATATTTCTCGGGAAAAATGCATTGCCGAAGAGAAAGGTTTACCAGTTTTGTGATAATAGGTAGATCTTCCAGAAATGCTTTCAATATATTTGTTGGTAAAATATCTAGTTCCGAGAATTATGTATTCAGTTCACAAATAAGTGTCTTTACCTCATTTTCGGTTAGTTCTTCAAAACTATCAAAACTTTTTCATTTCCGGTTTAAATTTTGGAAAGTTCTTAAAATAATCACGAATTTAATCAATTTTCTCCATGAAAAAGTCAGCAAAATTTTCTGCTAGAGTGCCATTCTGTTCGCCTGTGCCAATGGATTTTCAGTTTTGGTTCCGGTTAGTTCAGTAACTAAATTGTATAGTTTTTTTGGAATCGGATAAAACTTTGTTAGTGATAACAGCCTTTTTTTCTTGATTTATTGCTTATGAATATTTATTTCGGGTTGTTTTCAATGCTTCAAAATGTTCCTTTGTTCTGTATTTTTGTCACATACTTTCATTTTTCCGCGTTTGACGTTTCAAAAGTAATATTGACTCACTAAACCGTGGTTTTGGAGGTCTATAAATTTTAGATTTTTTTCCTTTAGCGGCGCATGGTGGTCTAACACCCTTTGGATTTCATATTCAAACTGATCGTTTGAGAATTGCAACTGGTCAATATCTTTAAAATTCCGAAAGGTAATTGTTTTGCTTATCACACTCTCTTTCTTAATGTTGAGAATAGTTTTCACAACACAGTGGTCCGATATGTACCGGTAGGGGCCAGGTTTACACGAACGCACTTTACAAGATCTAGACTGTGTCCACAGGTGTGGGTACTGAAGTCGACGTGCTGTTCTAGACCCATAGCATATAGCGAGTTTCTAAAATCACTGATAGCGCTATTGTCGTCATGTATATGCAGATTGAAATCGCCCATTACCAATATAATTGAAAGATAAAGTTTAAAAAGTCAATCACAAACTGACTGGCTGTTGATAAAGCAGGATGTCTGTAGACACCGATGACATATAGAGTAATGTTTTAAGAACCAGTTTCTAAATACTAAATTCAAAACATTGTGTTGTACCACTTTCAACTTTTCTAACGTTACTAGTATTTCTATGGGCAATCGCGATACCACCTCCTTGTCTTTTCTGTCTGTTTGCCACGGTTAATTTGTAGCCAAACTGGTTAAGTAATGTATGACCGCAAGATCATGATAGTTCAAGTTTGGACTATATTACGCTGGCACAATAGCCGAAAACATGGAAAATGAACATTATGTTTTTACCGAAATGGGAGAAAGTCAAACTGTCCAACAATATCTTCCACGTGGGGATTTCAGCTTGGATTTTTCACAGTCAGACAGTTAATAAATCTCTAGCAAAGTGGAACCCGATTCATATGTTTATTCGATGAGGTGCATGCAACCTCTTACGGACAAGGAGCTTAGATGCTGAATTGAAAAATAGCACATTGTTATCGCATAAGAATGTGAATATATTTAACAAACAACAGAATCCGAAAATTCAAGCCCTTGAAGCCGAAAATGCTTTATGAGGCCAAGAAATAAGATTGAACTTAATATACCCCTAAAAGTTGGTAGTTATTGCACGATTAAATCTTCCAATGACGCAAGGTGTGAAGCAACAGTCATTGAACAGTTGTGATGTCATACAAGTTCCACCCCTTGCATCATCTAAATTAATGTACGCTTAACTTCAAAGAAAACTGAGAAAAACCATTCCACAACAAAATAAATAGCATACAAACAGTACCACAAAAATCATACAACATATGTATATACAATTGTTACAGCACTTTCAAGTCGTAACAGCTGAATCAATATGCAGTAGATGTGATGCGGCATCAGCATACTGTATTGGGGATATCTCATTATTCAACAAACGTGTCTTTGAAGCAGCAAGTCTGTTATCGAGCGCCCTGTACTTTCTCTTCTTTATAACACGTTTTCCACCATCCCGGTATTGCAGTTATGTACAAGCATGGGCATCTTTTTCCTGCTTTAGTAGCTTGTCTTATTGAACATATTTGGATGTGGAGCCTTGACTAATTTTTTAGCTTGCCAAGCAACCCTTTGAGATGATTTGCAGTCCTAGGACCTTCCGTGACATAATGATTCTAAAGATTTCTGTTGGTCTCTACTCAGTAGCTGGTAACATAATCCGAAGTATAAACGAAAAAAGTCGGAAAAAAGTTCAGCATCCCCATATATTTTTGTCTTATATTTGGTAAATGAAGTTTAATTTTGATGATTTTGGTATTAATTCTTTAATGTATAATTAAAAGGATTTGAGCGTTCAGGTGTGAAATTTTAATCAAGAGCGGTTTTCTGTCGTGAAGCTTGCCCCCTTCATCACGTCCAAAGTGCACTATTGTTTCGTACAACATATTGGTACCCGGTATTTAAATCCCGAATTTAGATTTGTCAAATCATTTAAAGTAAGCATGGCAAGGAGGTGGATATCGGAAGCACAGAGATGGCAAATCATCGGCATGCATTCCACTGGTATGTCGTACAAGGCAATAGGACGTCAGCTTTGCTATCATTATACAGTCATTAGTCGTTTGGTCAGAAAACACGCTGCCCGATCTGATCGACCATCTGTGACAACCCAACGTGAAGATAGAAGCCTTTGTAGATTGGTTAGGCGAAATTCGTTTGCAGCAAGCACCAGTTTCAAGCAACAATGGTTACATGGTCGTTATCTGTCAGCCATAATTAACAGTAAGATATCGTCTTAAAGCTGCAGGATTGAGGTCAAGGAGAGTCATTAAACGCCCAATGCTTGATGATCGCCATCGCAAGGACATGTTGGCCTGGGGCAGAGCAAGACAAAGTTGGAACCTTAGAACCTGGCGACGAATACACTAGTCAGATGAGAGCCGATCTTTACTCTATGTAACTAAAGGGCAAACCCGTGGTTGGGGGCATCAAAACACAGCTTACACGCCAAGAAACATTTTTACAACAGTGCCTTATGGTTGGGGGCTCAATTCTGCTGTGGGACTGTATATCACATGATTGCATGGATCTGATAACAATAAATGGCTCACTGCAGGCATCGTGTACTCGACTCCTATCTTATAATTGACAAGGATTGCCAGTTTTCCTAGCGCGAAGGCGAAGGATCAACATTGTACGTTATAAAAATTTGCTGAATAACTAGAGGTGTACCCCTTTTAATATGCAAAATGCAACACAACGGAATCATCATTTATGATTGATAATATTGACGTTACCAATATGGAAAGCGGATAACGAGAGGTCCTCTCGTTTGGGGATTGATTGATTGGAAGTTTGCTTTTAAGTTCAATGAGCAGTATTTCAGCTATATTCAGGAAAGGTGCTGGAAAGGGATATGGGTAACAATTTTGCTGCCATTGGAAGCTATGGAGTATTGGTTGGGGACGGAAAAACTGCCTTTTGTAGCGGATACAACGAGCCAAACTCTTTCAAAATCTACAAAACAGTTCTTTCACGTGCAACGAGAGTGGCACTCGCCAAAGACGTCACCCACTACGGTCGCGACAAGGCTTTCTGTATTATGACTGGACAATCCCCCAACGAGAGGGCCTCTGCTATCCGCCTCCTGGGAACGCGCTTGGTAGCTCAGTGGGTTGAGGAATGCGGAACCCTTCCGGTATGGTCACGACAGAAGAATATGGAAATTCCAAATAATTAACATGTTGTAGAACTTTGTTATCAAAATTCCAAAACCTGACTAAGGTGTTCTATACTTTCTGACTAGAAAACCCTTATAAGTGGCGAATCTTCTGCAGATATGCATACACCTGAATTGATGTGAGCAATATGCGCATTTTATCAATACGCGTTCCAGTTTAAAAATGATTCCCAAGGCTCCACCGACAAAACTACTCGGCGCATCCTCAGATGGCGGACAGTGAAAGGCTGATTATTATCAACATGCGGTAAACTGTATGGAATGCGGATAGAATGAGCCAAACTCTTTTTCAAACTACAAAACGGGTCTTTATAATGCAAGTCCACTACAGTTCGCGTACAGGCTTTCCTTATGACTACTATCAACATGCGGTAAACTGTATGGAATGCGGATAGAATGAGCCAAACTCGTTTTCAAACTACAAAGGGGTCTTTATAATGCAAGTCCACTACAGTTCGCGTACAGGCTTTCCGTATTATGACCGGTCATTCCCCAACGAGTGGACCTCTGCTATCCGCCACAATTGGGGGGAGGGGGCGCTTAGGAGCTCTGTCAGTTTGGTCACGACCGAAAAAAATCCCAAAATTTGTATGTTGTAGAACTTTATTATAAAAATTCCAAACCCCGGCTAATGCATTCTATACTTTTTTAATAGAAAAACCATTGTAGGTGCGAATCTTCTGTAGATATGCATCCACTTGAATTGATGTAATACGCTTTTCAGTTTCAAGAATGATCACCAAAGCTCCACCCACAGAGCTACTCAGCGCATCTTCAGGTGGCGGACAGTTATCTTAAGTATTCACACAAGTGTGAATAGATTTGTATTCACTCAAGTACGTATATTCCCCTTGATATTGATATGGAGTGAAGGTAGTGAGTTGTTTTAAGCAATCAACTTATTTAACATCTTTCATTGTTATCTAGACCAACGCACTGTTACATTTAATTAATCTTGTGATCACTTCGACAAATGATTAAGATTAGTTTATAAAATAGACGATTCCACCGTATTTTAATAACAAAAGCAGTACAATGGGAGAATCCATTACATGTACATGTATGCTTACAATGATACCAGCGATTCAAGTGGAAATAACATTAAACCATTAAGTTTTTTTGAATTAAAAAGGCGATAAATATTTTCATAACTTTTAATTAATTTTGTTGTATCATGTATGTAAAAGTTAAATAATCAGTCGCTCTTGGCTTATGTGTACATGAAGTGTCAATGAGTAACCCGGGAACATGCTGCGAGGGTTCACAGGGCTCAACCCACAGAGCTGCCCAGCGCGCCCCGGGGTGGCGGACAATGGGAGGTCCTCTCGTTGGGGAATTGATTGATTGGAAGTTTGCTATACGTCCAGTAAGCGATGAGAACAAATTCACAAACAATAAATCAACGGAAACGCCGGGCTGGAATTGGATATAGGGAATACAATTTTGCCAATGGAAAATTAGTATCGGTTAGGTACGAAAAATTTAGCCGTTTGTTGCGGATACAATGAGGTCTCTCTTTTTCGAAATCTACAAAACGGTTGTTTATCGTGCAACGAGAGTGGCACTCGCCAAAGACGTCACCCACTACGGTCGCGACAAGGCTTTCCGTATTATGACTGGACAATCCCCCAACGAGAGGGCCTCTGCTATCCGCCTCCTGGTAGCTCAGTGGGTTGCGGAACCCTCCCGGTATGGTCACGACAGAAGAATATGGAAAATCCAAATAATTAGCATGTTGTAGAACTTTGTTATCGAAATTCCAAAACGCTACACCAAAACCTGACTAAAGTGTTCTATACTTTCTGACTAGAAAACCCTTATAAGTGGCGAATCTTCTGTAGATATGCATACACCTGAATTGATGTGAGCAATATGCGCATTTTATCAATACGCGTTCCAGTTTAAAAATGATTCCCAAGGCTCCACCGACAAAGCTACTCGGCGCATCCTCAGGTGGCGGACAGTGAAAGGCCGACTACTATCAATATGCGGTAAACTGTATGGAATGCGGATAGAATGAGCCAAACTCTTTTTCAAACTACAAAACGGGTCTTTATAATGCAAGTCCACTACAGTTCGCGTACAGGCTTTCCGTATTATGACCGGTCATTCCCCAACGAGTGGACCTCTGCTATCCGCCCAGCTGGGGGGAGTGGGCGCTTAGGAGCTCTGTCAGTTTGGTCACGACCGAAAAAAATCCCAAAATTTGTATGTTGTAGAACTTTATTATAAAAATCTCAAACCCCGGCTAATGCATTCTATACTTTTTTAATAGAAAAACCATTGTAGGTGCGAATCTTCTGTAGATATGCATCCACTTGAATTGATGTAATACGCTTTTCAGTTTCAAGAATGATCACCAAAGCTCCACCCACAGAGCTACTCAGCGCATCTTCAGGTGGCGGACAGTTATCTTAAGTATTCACACAAGTGTGAATAGATTTGTATTCACTCAAGTACGTATATTCCCCTTGATATTGATATGGAGTGAAGGTAGTGAGTTGTTTTAAGCAACCAACTTATTTAACATCTTTCATTGTTATCTAGACCAACGCACTGTTACATTTAATTAATCTTGTGATCACTTCGACAAATGATTAAGATTAGTTTATAAAATAGACGATTCCAACGTATTTTAATAACAAAAGCAGTACAATGGGAGAATCCATTACATGTACATGTATGCTTACAATGATACCAGCGATTCAAGTGGAAATAACATTAAACCATTAAGTTTTTTTGAATTAAAAAGGCGATAAATATTTTCATAACTTTTAATTAATTTTGTTGTATCATGTATGTTAAAGTTAAATAATCAGTCGCTCTTGGCTTATGTGTACATGAAGTGTCAATGAGTAACCCGGGAACATGCTGCGAGGGTTCACAGGGCTCAACCCACAGAGCTGCCCAGCGCGCCCCGGGGTGGCGGACAATGGGAGGTCCTCTCGTTGGGGAATTGATTGATTGGAAGTTTGCTATACGTCCAGTAAGCGATGAGAACAAATTCACAAACAATAAATCAACGGAAACGCCGGGCTGGAATTGGATATAGGGAATACAATTTTGCCAATGGAAAATTAGTATCGGTTAGGTACGAAAAATTTAGCCGTTTGTTGCGGATACAATGAGGTCTCTCTTTTTCGAAATCTACAAAACGGTTGTTTATCGTGCAACGAGAGTGGCACTCGCCAAAGACGTCACCCACTACGGTCGCGACAAGGCTTTCCGTATTATGACTGGACAATCCCCCAACGAGAGGGCCTCTGCTATCCGCCTCCTGGTAGCTCAGTGGGTTGCGGAACCCTCCCGGTATGGTCACGACAGAAGAATATGGAAAATCCAAATAATTAGCATGTTGTAGAACTTTGTTATCGAAATTCCAAAACGCTACACCAAAACCTGACTAAAGTGTTCTATACTTTCTGACTAGAAAACCCTTATAAGTGGCGAATCTTCTGTAGATATGCATACACCTGAATTGATGTGAGCAATATGCGCATTTTATCAATACGCGTTCCAGTTTAAAAATGATTCCCAAGGCTCCACCGACAAAGCTACTCGGCGCATCCTCAGGTGGCGGACAGTGAAAGGCCGACTACTATCAATATGCGGTAAACTGTATGGAATGCGGATAGAATGAGCCAAACTCTTTTTCAAACTACAAAACGGGTCTTTATAATGCAAGTCCACTACAGTTCGCGTACAGGCTTTCCGTATTATGACCGGTCATTCCCCAACGAGTGGACCTCTGCTATCCGCCCAGCTGGGGGGAGTGGGCGCTTAGGAGCTCTGTCAGTTTGGTCACGACCGAAAAAAATCCCAAAATTTGTATGTTGTAGAACTTTATTATAAAAATCTCAAACCCCGGCTAATGCATTCTATACTTTTTTAATAGAAAAACCATTGTAGGTGCGAATCTTCTGTAGATATGCATCCACTTGAATTGATGTAATACGCTTTTCAGTTTCAAGAATGATCACCAAAGCTCCACCCACAGAGCTACTCAGCGCATCTTCAGGTGGCGGACAGTTATCTTAAGTATTCACACAAGTGTGAATAGATTTGTATTCACTCAAGTACGTATATTCCCCTTGATATTGATATGGAGTGAAGGTAGTGAGTTGTTTTAAGCAACCAACTTATTTAACATCTTTCATTGTTATCTAGACCAACGCACTGTTACATTTAATTAATCTTGTGATCACTTCGACAAATGATTAAGATTAGTTTATAAAATAGACGATTCCAACGTATTTTAATAACAAAAGCAGTACAATGGGAGAATCCATTACATGTACATGTATGCTTACAATGATACCAGCGATTCAAGTGGAAATAACATTAAACCATTAAGTTTTTTTGAATTAAAAAGGCGATAAATATTTTCATAACTTTTAATTAATTTTGTTGTATCATGTATGTTAAAGTTAAATAATCAGTCGCTCTTGGCTTATGTGTACATGAAGTGTCAATGAGTAACCCGGGAACATGCTGCGAGGGTTCACAGGGCTCAACCCACAGAGCTGCCCAGCGCGCCCCGGGGTGGCGGACAATGGGAGGTCCTCTCGTTGGGGAATTGATTGATTGGAAGTTTGCTATACGTCCAGTAAGCGATGAGAACAAATTCACAAACAATAAATCAACGGAAACGCCGGGCTGGAATTGGATATAGGGAATACAATTTTGCCAATGGAAAATTAGTATCGGTTAGGTACGAAAAATTTAGCCGTTTGTTGCGGATACAATGAGGTCTCTCTTTTTCGAAATCTACAAAACGGTTGTTTATCGTGCAACGAGAGTGGCACTCGCCAAAGACGTCACCCACTACGGTCGCGACAAGGCTTTCCGTATTATGACTGGACAATCCCCCAACGAGAGGGCCTCTGCTATCCGCCTCCTGGTAGCTCAGTGGGTTGCGGAACCCTCCCGGTATGGTCACGACAGAAGAATATGGAAAATCCAAATAATTAGCATGTTGTAGAACTTTGTTATCGAAATTCCAAAACGCTACACCAAAACCTGACTAAAGTGTTCTATACTTTCTGACTAGAAAACCCTTATAAGTGGCGAATCTTCTGTAGATATGCATACACCTGAATTGATGTGAGCAATATGCGCATTTTATCAATACGCGTTCCAGTTTAAAAATGATTCCCAAGGCTCCACCGACAAAGCTACTCGGCGCATCCTCAGGTGGCGGACAGTGAAAGGCCGACTACTATCAATATGCGGTAAACTGTATGGAATGCGGATAGAATGAGCCAAACTCTTTTTCAAACTACAAAACGGGTCTTTATAATGCAAGTCCACTACAGTTCGCGTACAGGCTTTCCGTATTATGACCGGTCATTCCGCAACGAGTGGACCTCTGCTATCCGCCCAGCTGGGGGGAGTGGGCGCTTAGGAGCTCTGTCAGTTTGGTCACGACCGAAAAAAATCCCAAAATTTGTATGTTGTAGAACTTTATTATAAAAATCTCAAACCCCGGCTAATGCATTCTATACTTTTTTAATAGAAAAACCATTGTAGGTGCGAATCTTCTGTAGATATGCATCCACTTGAATTGATGTAATACGCTTTTCAGTTTCAAGAATGATCACCAAAGCTCCACCCACAGAGCTACTCAGCGCATCTTCAGGTGGCGGACAGTTATCTTAAGTATTCACACAAGTGTGAATAGATTTGTATTCACTCAAGTACGTATATTCCCCTTGATATTGATATGGAGTGAAGGTAGTGAGTTGTTTTAAGCAATCAACTTATTTAACATCTTTCATTGTTATCTAGACCAACGCACTGTTACATTTAATTAATCTTGTGATCACTTCGACAAATGATTAAGATTAGTTTATAAAATAGACGATTCCACCGTATTTTAATAACAAAAGCAGTACAATGGGAGAATCCATTACATGTACATGTATGCTTACAATGATACCAGCGATTCAAGTGGAAATAACATTAAACCATTAAGTTTTTTTGAATTAAAAAGGCGATAAATATTTTCATAACTTTTAATTAATTTTGTTGTATCATGTATGTTAAAGTTAAATAATCAGTCGCTCTTGGCTTATGTGTACATGAAGTGTCAATGAGTAACCCGGGAACATGCTGCGAGGGTTCACAGGGCTCAACCCACAGAGCTGCCCAGCGCGCCCCGGGGTGGCGGACAATGGGAGGTCCTCTCGTTGGGGAATTGATTGATTGGAAGTTTGCTATACGTCCAGTAAGCGATGAGAACAAATTCACAAACAATAAATCAACGGAAACGCCGGGCTGGAATTGGATATAGGGAATACAATTTTGCCAATGGAAAATTAGTATCGGTTAGGTACGAAAAATTTAGCCGTTTGTTGCGGATACAATGAGGTCTCTCTTTTTCGAAATCTACAAAACGGTTGTTTATCGTGCAACGAGAGTGGCACTCGCCAAAGACGTCACCCACTACGGTCGCGACAAGGCTTTCCGTATTATGACTGGACAATCCCCCAACGAGAGGGCCTCTGCTATCCGCCTCCTGGTAGCTCAGTGGGTTGCGGAACCCTCCCGGTATGGTCACGACAGAAGAATATGGAAAATCCAAATAATTAGCATGTTGTAGAACTTTGTTATCGAAATTCCAAAACGCTACACCAAAACCTGACTAAAGTGTTCTATACTTTCTGACTAGAAAACCCTTATAAGTGGCGAATCTTCTGTAGATATGCATACACCTGAATTGATGTGAGCAATATGCGCATTTTATCAATACGCGTTCCAGTTTAAAAATGATTCCCAAGGCTCCACCGACAAAGCTACTCGGCGCATCCTCAGGTGGCGGACAGTGAAAGGCCGACTACTATCAATATGCGGTAAACTGTATGGAATGCGGATAGAATGAGCCAAACTCTTTTTCAAACTACAAAACGGGTCTTTATAATGCAAGTCCACTACAGTTCGCGTACAGGCTTTCCGTATTATGACCGGTCATTCCGCAACGAGTGGACCTCTGCTATCCGCCCAGCTGGGGGGAGTGGGCGCTTAGGAGCTCTGTCAGTTTGGTCACGACCGAAAAAAATCCCAAAATTTGTATGTTGTAGAACTTTATTATAAAAATCTCAAACCCCGGCTAATGCATTCTATACTTTTTTAATAGAAAAACCATTGTAGGTGCGAATCTTCTGTAGATATGCATCCACTTGAATTGATGTAATACGCTTTTCAGTTTCAAGAATGATCACCAAAGCTCCACCCACAGAGCTACTCAGCGCATCTTCAGGTGGCGGACAGTTATCTTAAGTATTCACACAAGTGTGAATAGATTTGTATTCACTCAAGTACGTATATTCCCCTTGATATTGATATGGAGTGAAGGTAGTGAGTTGTTTTAAGCAATCAACTTATTTAACATCTTTCATTGTTATCTAGACCAACGCACTGTTACATTTAATTAATCTTGTGATCACTTCGACAAATGATTAAGATTAGTTTATAAAATAGACGATTCCACCGTATTTTAATAACAAAAGCAGTACAATGGGAGAATCCATTACATGTACATGTATGCTTACAATGATACCAGCGATTCAAGTGGAAATAACATTAAACCATTAAGTTTTTTTGAATTAAAAAGGCGATAAATATTTTCATAACTTTTAATTAATTTTGTTGTATCATGTATGTTAAAGTTAAATAATCAGTCGCTCTTGGCTTATGTGTACATGAAGTGTCAATGAGTAACCCGGGAACATGCTGCGAGGGTTCACAGGGCTCAACCCACAGAGCTGCCCAGCGCGCCCCGGGGTGGCGGACAATGGGAGGTCCTCTCGTTGGGGAATTGATTGATTGGAAGTTTGCTATACGTCCAGTAAGCGATGAGAACAAATTCACAAACAATAAATCAACGGAAACGCCGGGCTGGAATTGGATATAGGGAATACAATTTTGCCAATGGAAAATTAGTATCGGTTAGGTACGAAAAATTTAGCCGTTTGTTGCGGATACAATGAGGTCTCTCTTTTTCGAAATCTACAAAACGGTTGTTTATCGTGCAACGAGAGTGGCACTCGCCAAAGACGTCACCCACTACGGTCGCGACAAGGCTTTCCGTATTATGACTGGACAATCCCCCAACGAGAGGGCCTCTGCTATCCGCCTCCTGGTAGCTCAGTGGGTTGCGGAACCCTCCCGGTATGGTCACGACAGAAGAATATGGAAAATCCAAATAATTAGCATGTTGTAGAACTTTGTTATCGAAATTCCAAAACGCTACACCAAAACCTGACTAAAGTGTTCTATACTTTCTGACTAGAAAACCCTTATAAGTGGCGAATCTTCTGTAGATATGCATACACCTGAATTGATGTGAGCAATATGCGCATTTTATCAATACGCGTTCCAGTTTAAAAATGATTCCCAAGGCTCCACCGACAAAGCTACTCGGCGCATCCTCAGGTGGCGGACAGTGAAAGGCCGACTACTATCAATATGCGGTAAACTGTATGGAATGCGGATAGAATGAGCCAAACTCTTTTTCAAACTACAAAACGGGTCTTTATAATGCAAGTCCACTACAGTTCGCGTACAGGCTTTCCGTATTATGACCGGTCATTCCGCAACGAGTGGACCTCTGCTATCCGCCCAGCTGGGGGGAGTGGGCGCTTAGGAGCTCTGTCAGTTTGGTCACGACCGAAAAAAATCCCAAAATTTGTATGTTGTAGAACTTTATTATAAAAATCTCAAACCCCGGCTAATGCATTCTATACTTTTTTAATAGAAAAACCATTGTAGGTGCGAATCTTCTGTAGATATGCATCCACTTGAATTGATGTAATACGCTTTTCAGTTTCAAGAATGATCACCAAAGCTCCACCCACAGAGCTACTCAGCGCATCTTCAGGTGGCGGACAGTTATCTTAAGTATTCACACAAGTGTGAATAGATTTGTATTCACTCAAGTACGTATATTCCCCTTGATATTGATATGGAGTGAAGGTAGTGAGTTGTTTTAAGCAATCAACTTATTTAACATCTTTCATTGTTATCTAGACCAACGCACTGTTACATTTAATTAATCTTGTGATCACTTCGACAAATGATTAAGATTAGTTTATAAAATAGACGATTCCACCGTATTTTAATAACAAAAGCAGTACAATGGGAGAATCCATTACATGTACATGTATGCTTACAATGATACCAGCGATTCAAGTGGAAATAACATTAAACCATTAAGTTTTTTTGAATTAAAAAGGCGATAAATATTTTCATAACTTTTAATTAATTTTGTTGTATCATGTATGTTAAAGTTAAATAATCAGTCGCTCTTGGCTTATGTGTACATGAAGTGTCAATGAGTAACCCGGGAACATGCTGCGAGGGTTCACAGGGCTCAACCCACAGAGCTGCCCAGCGCGCCCCGGGGTGGCGGACAATGGGAGGTCCTCTCGTTGGGGAATTGATTGATTGGAAGTTTGCTATACGTCCAGTAAGCGATGAGAACAAATTCACAAACAATAAATCAACGGAAACGCCGGGCTGGAATTGGATATAGGGAATACAATTTTGCCAATGGAAAATTAGTATCGGTTAGGTACGAAAAATTTAGCCGTTTGTTGCGGATACAATGAGGTCTCTCTTTTTCGAAATCTACAAAACGGTTGTTTATCGTGCAACGAGAGTGGCACTCGCCAAAGACGTCACCCACTACGGTCGCGACAAGGCTTTCCGTATTATGACTGGACAATCCCCCAACGAGAGGGCCTCTGCTATCCGCCTCCTGGTAGCTCAGTGGGTTGCGGAACCCTCCCGGTATGGTCACGACAGAAGAATATGGAAAATCCAAATAATTAGCATGTTGTAGAACTTTGTTATCGAAATTCCAAAACGCTACACCAAAACCTGACTAAAGTGTTCTATACTTTCTGACTAGAAAACCCTTATAAGTGGCGAATCTTCTGTAGATATGCATACACCTGAATTGATGTGAGCAATATGCGCATTTTATCAATACGCGTTCCAGTTTAAAAATGATTCCCAAGGCTCCACCGACAAAGCTACTCGGCGCATCCTCAGGTGGCGGACAGTGAAAGGCCGACTACTATCAATATGCGGTAAACTGTATGGAATGCGGATAGAATGAGCCAAACTCTTTTTCAAACTACAAAACGGGTCTTTATAATGCAAGTCCACTACAGTTCGCGTACAGGCTTTCCGTATTATGACCGGTCATTCCGCAACGAGTGGACCTCTGCTATCCGCCCAGCTGGGGGGAGTGGGCGCTTAGGAGCTCTGTCAGTTTGGTCACGACCGAAAAAAATCCCAAAATTTGTATGTTGTAGAACTTTATTATAAAAATCTCAAACCCCGGCTAATGCATTCTATACTTTTTTAATAGAAAAACCATTGTAGGTGCGAATCTTCTGTAGATATGCATCCACTTGAATTGATGTAATACGCTTTTCAGTTTCAAGAATGATCACCAAAGCTCCACCCACAGAGCTACTCAGCGCATCTTCAGGTGGCGGACAGTTATCTTAAGTATTCACACAAGTGTGAATAGATTTGTATTCACTCAAGTACGTATATTCCCCTTGATATTGATATGGAGTGAAGGTAGTGAGTTGTTTTAAGCAATCAACTTATTTAACATCTTTCATTGTTATCTAGACCAACGCACTGTTACATTTAATTAATCTTGTGATCACTTCGACAAATGATTAAGATTAGTTTATAAAATAGACGATTCCACCGTATTTTAATAACAAAAGCAGTACAATGGGAGAATCCATTACATGTACATGTATGCTTACAATGATACCAGCGATTCAAGTGGAAATAACATTAAACCATTAAGTTTTTTTTGAATTAAAAAGGCGATAAATATTTTCATAACTTTTAATTAATTTTGTTGTATCATGTATGTAAAAGTTAAATAATCAGTCGCTCTTGGCTTATGTGTACATGAAGTGTCAATGAGTAACCCGGGAACATGCTGCGAGGGTTCACAGGGCTCAACCCACAGAGCTGCCCAGCGCGTCCCGGGGTGGCGGACAATGGGAGGTCCTCTCGTTGGGGAATTGATTGATTGGAAGTTTGCTATACGTCCAGTAAGCGATGAGAACAAATTCACAAACAATAAATCAACGGAAACGCCGGGCTGGAATTGGATATAGGGAATACAATTTTGCCAATGGAAAATTAGTATCGGTTAGGTACGAAAAATTTAGCCGTTTGTTGCGGATACAATGAGGTCTCTCTTTTTCGAAATCTACAAAACGGTTGTTTATCGTGCAACGAGAGTGGCACTCGCCAAAGACGTCACCCACTACGGTCGCGACAAGGCTTTCCGTATTATGACTGGACAATCCCCCAACGAGAGGGCCTCTGCTATCCGCCTCCTGGTAGCTCAGTGGGTTGCGGAACCCTCCCGGTATGGTCACGACAGAAGAATATGGAAAATCCAAATAATTAGCATGTTGTAGAACTTTGTTATCGAAATTCCAAAACGCTACACCAAAACCTGACTAAAGTGTTCTATACTTTCTGACTAGAAAACCCTTATAAGTGGCGAATCTTCTGTAGATATGCATACACCTGAATTGATGTGAGCAATATGCGCATTTTATCAATACGCGTTCCAGTTTAAAAATGATTCCCAAGGCTCCACCGACAAAGCTACTCGGCGCATCCTCAGGTGGCGGACAGTGAAAGGCCGACTACTATCAATATGCGGTAAACTGTATGGAATGCGGATAGAATGAGCCAAACTCTTTTTCAAACTACAAAACGGGTCTTTATAATGCAAGTCCACTACAGTTCGCGTACAGGCTTTCCGTATTATGACCGGTCATTCCCCAACGAGTGGACCTCTGCTATCCGCCCAGCTGGGGGGAGTGGGCGCTTAGGAGCTCTGTCAGTTTGGTCACGACCGAAAAAAATCCCAAAATTTGTATGTTGTAGAACTTTATTATAAAAATCTCAAACCCCGGCTAATGCATTCTATACTTTTTTAATAGAAAAACCATTGTAGGTGCGAATCTTCTGTAGATATGCATCCACTTGAATTGATGTAATACGCTTTTCAGTTTCAAGAATGATCACCAAAGCTCCACCCACAGAGCTACTCAGCGCATCTTCAGGTGGCGGACAGTTATCTTAAGTATTCACACAAGTGTGAATAGATTTGTATTCACTCAAGTACGTATATTCCCCTTGATATTGATATGGAGTGAAGGTAGTGAGTTGTTTTAAGCAATCAACTTATTTAACATCTTTCATTGTTATCTAGACCAACGCACTGTTACATTTAATTAATCTTGTGATCACTTCGACAAATGATTAAGATTAGTTTATAAAATAGACGATTCCACCGTATTTTAATAACAAAAGCAGTACAATGGGAGAATCCATTACATGTACATGTATGCTTACAATGATACCAGCGATTCAAGTGGAAATAACATTAAACCATTAAGTTTTTTTGAATTAAAAAGGCGATAAATATTTTCATAACTTTTAATTAATTTTGTTGTATCATGTATGTAAAAGTTAAATAATCAGTCGCTCTTGGCTTATGTGTACATGAAGTGTCAATGAGTAACCCGGGAACATGCTGCGAGGGTTCACAGGGCTCAACCCACAGAGCTGCCCAGCGCGTCCCGGGGTGGCGGACAATGGGAGGTCCTCTCGTTGGGGAATTGATTGATTGGAAGTTTGCTATACGTCCAGTAAGCGATGAGAACAAATTCACAAACAATAAATCAACGGAAACGCCGGGCTGGAATTGGATATAGGGAATACAATTTTGCCAATGGAAAATTAGTATCGGTTAGGTACGAAAAATTTAGCCGTTTGTTGCGGATACAATGAGGTCTCTCTTTTTCGAAATCTACAAAACGGTTGTTTATCGTGCAACGAGAGTGGCACTCGCCAAAGACGTCACCCACTACGGTCGCGACAAGGCTTTCCGTATTATGACTGGACAATCCCCCAACGAGAGGGCCTCTGCTATCCGCCTCCTGGTAGCTCAGTGGGTTGCGGAACCCTCCCGGTATGGTCACGACAGAAGAATATGGAAAATCCAAATAATTAGCATGTTGTAGAACTTTGTTATCGAAATTCCAAAACGCTACACCAAAACCTGACTAAAGTGTTCTATACTTTCTGACTAGAAAACCCTTATAAGTGGCGAATCTTCTGTAGATATGCATACACATGAATTGATGTGAGCAATATGCGCATTTTATCAATACGCGTTCCAGTTTAAAAATGATTCCCAAGGCTCCACCGACAAAGCTACTCGGCGCATCCTCAGGTGGCGGACAGTGAAAGGCCGACTACTATCAATATGCGGTAAACTGTATGGAATGCGGATAGAATGAGCCAAACTCTTTTTCAAACTACAAAACGGGTCTTTATAATGCAAGTCCACTACAGTTCGCGTACAGGCTTTCCGTATTATGACCGGTCATTCCCCAACGAGTGGACCTCTGCTATCCGCCCAGCTGGGGGGAGTGGGCGCTTAGGAGCTCTGTCAGTTTGGTCACGACCGAAAAAAATCCCAAAATTTGTATGTTGTAGAACTTTATTATAAAAATCCCAAACCCCGGCTAATGCATTCTATACTTTTTTAATAGAAAAACCATTGTAGGTGCGAATCTTCTGTAGATATGCATCCACTTGAATTGATGTAAGCAATAAGCGTATTTTATCATCAATACGCTTTTCAGTTTCAAGAATGATCACCAAAGTTCCACCCACAGAGCTACTCAGCGCATCTTCAGGTGGCGGACAGTTATCTTAAGTATTCACACAAGTGTGAATAGATTTGTATTCACTCAAGTACGTATATTTCCCTTGATATTGATATGGAGTGAAGGTAGTGAGTTGTTTTAAGCAATCAACTTATTTAACATATTTCATTGTTATCTAGACCAACGCACTGTTACGTATATGTAAGAATATGATAATCCCTGTCTTCATGATTATGTACGAGCGGTAGCGAGTACTAATCATGAAGACAGGGATTATCATATTCTTACAAACTAAGACCATTGTAAAGTGGTCAAGAGATATTTAATTGCATGATTACAATTTATTAATCTGACTGGTATATATAAGGACCAGAATGTGTTAATAGTTTGATGACACAGTATTAGCCTTTTTCCGAAAAAGTCTAGATAGCAGAATGAAAGAACTAACCATTCAGGGTATTGGAACAGATACCAAACATGCAAACCCCGTTCTTCCGCCTGATGAAGTACAGTTGTGGGATTCTGGTGTTCTTAATACAGAGACTGCTTCTGGAATAAGTAATATTGTGTTTTTCTATAACTGCAAATTGTTCGGGTTCAGAGGTATGGATAACGGCACAAAGTTCTTGATACATCACAGTTTTCTATATCAACCGACTCGTGTGGTGCTAAATTTCAATTATTCTGGACGATTATGTAAAAACATTCAAGGTGGTCTTTATAACCGAAGTGTTGATGTTAAGAGAATTTCTTTTAAAAAGTAATCCAACAAACCCAAGATGTATAGTTAAAATTTATGATAAATATTTATCGCTTATTCCGAGACAAGGGCGGTTTTATAGGAAACCGCTTCCACATTGCTCTTTTGGTGGACGGCCTAGATTTAGTACGCAGTCCATCTGCATAAATATGTTGCAGTCTAAAATGAAAGAGCTTTTTCAAAATGCTGGCATTGATGTTAACAATAAAGTGATAACAAACCATTCTGGTAAATTAACTTGTGCCACAACTCTTTTCAATGCTGGGTACGATGACCTTGTAATAAAATCAAGACGTGGACATTGTTCAAACGCTGTGGATTTTTACAAACGCCCTCTTGAGTTTATGTCTGAAAATGTTCGCAATACGCTTCAACCACCGAAACCACAAGATTATGACAAAAGACCACAATTAAGTACAAAGGAAAACACTAAATCAACTGTAAACACTGTCAAGTAAGAGTCAAATGATGATGATGTTCTTACTATTACATTGCCTAATTCTGTTTCAAAAGTTGTTTTTTTTAATGGAAAAAAAGATTTGCTTTAGAGTTATGAAAATAAATAAACTATTTATGTGTACATTTTATATTTTATTCAAAATGTGTCTTCTTTATTAATTGAGCAATTCCTCACATTTCTTAATACCAAATTATGCCCTAGGCAATTATAGTCTAGTCCCTTACAATTTTAAAAAAAAGGTAATCCTTTATGAAGACCATGAAAATGTCATGGTCTTCACAAATAAGACATACAAAATTAGACGTTTTCATTGGTCGAGAGCACTTTACTATGGTCTAAATTTAATTAATCTTGTGATCACTTCGACAAATGATTAAGATTAGTTTATAAAATAGACGATTCCACCGTATTTTAATAACAAAAGCAGTACAATGGGAGAATCCATTACATGTACATGTATGCTTACAATGATACCAGCGATTCAAGTGGAAATAACATTAAACCATTAAGTTTTTTTGAATTAAAAAGGCGATAAATATTTTCATAACTTTTAATTAATTTTGTTGTATCATGTATGTAAAAGTTAAATAATCAGTCGCTCTTGGCTTATGTGTACATGAAGTGTCAATGAGTAACCCGGGAACATGCTGCGAGGGTTCACAGGGCTCAACCCACAGAGCTGCCCAGCGCGTCCCGGGGTGGCGGACAATGGGAGGTCCTCTCGTTGGGGAATTGATTGATTGGAAGTTTGCCAGTAAGCGATGAGAACAAATTCACAAACAATAAATCAACGGAAACGCCGGGCTGGAATTGGATATAGGGAATACAATTTTGCCAATGGAAAATTAGTATCGGTTAGGTACGAAAAATTTAGCCGTTTGTTGCGGATACAATGAGGTCTCTCTTTTTCGAAATCTACAAAACGGTTGTTTATCGTGCAACGAGAGTGGCACTCGCCAAAGACGTCACCCACTACGGTCGCGACAAGGCTTTCCGTATTATGACTGGACAATCCCCCAACGAGAGGGCCTCTGCTATCCGCCTCCTGGTAGCTCAGTGGGTTGCGGAACCCTCCCGGTATGGTCACGACAGAAGAATATGGAAAATCCAAATAATTAGCATGTTGTAGAACTTTGTTATCAAAATTCCAAAACGCTACACCAAAACCTGACTAAAGTGTTCTATACTTTCTGACTAGAAAACCCTTATAAGTGGCGAATCTTCTGTAGATATGCATACACCTGAATTGATGTGAGCAATATGCGCATTTTATCAATACGCGTTCCAGTTTAAAAATGATTCCCAAGGCTCCACCGACAAAGCTACTCGGCGCATCCTCAGGTGGCGGACAGTGAAAGGCCGACTACTATCAATATGCGGTAAACTGTATGGAATGCGGATAGAATGAGCCAAACTCTTTTTCAAACTACAAAACGGGTCTTTATAATGCAAGTCCACTACAGTTCGCGTACAGGCTTTCCATATTATGACCGGTCCTTCCCCAACGAGTGGACCTCTGCTATCCGCCCACCTGGGGGGAGGGGGCGCTTAGGAGCTCTGTCAGTTTGGTCACGACCGAAAAAAATCCCAAAATTTGTATGTTGTAGAACTTTATTATAAAAATCCCAAACCCCGGCTAATGCATTCTATACTTTTTTAATAGAAAAACCATTGTAGGTGCGAATCTTCTGTAGATATGCATCCACTTGAATTGATGTAATACGCTTTTCAGTTTCAAGAATGATCACCAAAGCTCCACCCACAGAGCTACTCAGCGCATCTTCAGGTGGCGGACAGTTATCTTAAGTATTCACACAAGTGTGAATAGATTTGTATTCACTCAAGTACGTATATTCCCCTTGATATTGATATGGAGTGAAGGTAGTGAGTTGTTTTAAGCAATCAACTTATTTAACATCTTTCATTGTTATCTAGACCAACGCACTGTTACATTTAATTAATCTTGTGATCACTTCGACAAATGATTAAGATTAGTTTATAAAATAGACGATTCCACCGTATTTTAATAACAAAAGCAGTACAATGGGAGAATCCATTACATGTACATGTATGCTTACAATGATACCAGCGATTCAAGTGGAAATAACATTAAACCATTAAGTTTTTTTGAATTAAAAAGGCGATAAATATTTTCATAACTTTTAATTAATTTTGTTGTATCATGTATGTAAAAGTTAAATAATCAGTCGCTCTTGGCTTATGTGTACATGAAGTGTCAATGAGTAACCCGGGAACATGCTGCGAGGGTTCACAGGGCTCAACCCACAGAGCTGCCCAGCGCGCCCCGGGGTGGCGGACAATGGGAGGTCCTCTCGTTGGGGAATTGATTGATTGGAAGTTTGCTATACGTCCAGTAAGCGATGAGAACAAATTCACAAACAATAAATCAACGGAAACGCCGGGCTGGAATTGGATATAGGGAATACAATTTTGCCAATGGAAAATTAGTATCGGTTAGGTACGAAAAATTTAGCCGTTTGTTGCGGATACAATGAGGTCTCTCTTTTTCGAAATCTACAAAACGGTTGTTTATCGTGCAACGAGAGTGGCACTCGCCAAAGACGTCACCCACTACGGTCGCGACAAGGCTTTCCGTATTATGACTGGACAATCCCCCAACGAGAGGGCCTCTGCTATCCGCCTCCTGGTAGCTCAGTGGGTTGCGGAACCCTCCCGGTATGGTCACGACAGAAGAATATGGAAAATCCAAATAATTAGCATGTTGTAGAACTTTGTTATCGAAATTCCAAAACGCTACACCAAAACCTGACTAAAGTGTTCTATACTTTCTGACTAGAAAACCCTTATAAGTGGCGAATCTTCTGTAGATATGCATACACCTGAATTGATGTGAGCAATATGCGCATTTTATCAATACGCGTTCCAGTTTAAAAATGATTCCCAAGGCTCCACCGACAAAGCTACTCGGCGCATCCTCAGGTGGCGGACAGTGAAAGGCCGACTACTATCAATATGCGGTAAACTGTATGGAATGCGGATAGAATGAGCCAAACTCTTTTTCAAACTACAAAACGGGTCTTTATAATGCAAGTCCACTACAGTTCGCGTACAGGCTTTCCATATTATGACCGGTCCTTCCCCAACGAGTGGACCTCTGCTATCCGCCCACCTGGGGGGAGGGGGCGCTTAGGAGCTCTGTCAGTTTGGTCACGACCGAAAAAAATCCCAAAATTTGTATGTTGTAGAACTTTATTATAAAAATCTCAAACCCCGGCTAATGCATTCTATACTTTTTTAATAGAAAAACCATTGTAGGTGCGAATCTTCTGTAGATATGCATCCACTTGAATTGATGTAATACGCTTTTCAGTTTCAAGAATGATCACCAAAGCTCCACCCACAGAGCTACTCAGCGCATCTTCAGGTGGCGGACAGTTATCTTAAGTATTCACACAAGTGTGAATAGATTTGTATTCACTCAAGTACGTATATTCCCCTTGATATTGATATGGAGTGAAGGTAGTGAGTTGTTTTAAGCAACCAACTTATTTAACATCTTTCATTGTTATCTAGACCAACGCACTGTTACATTTAATTAATCTTGTGATCACTTCGACAAATGATTAAGATTAGTTTATAAAATAGACGATTCCAACGTATTTTAATAACAAAAGCAGTACAATGGGAGAATCCATTACATGTACATGTATGCTTACAATGATACCAGCGATTCAAGTGGAAATAACATTAAACCATTAAGTTTTTTTGAATTAAAAAGGCGATAAATATTTTCATAACTTTTAATTAATTTTGTTGTATCATGTATGTTAAAGTTAAATAATCAGTCGCTCTTGGCTTATGTGTACATGAAGTGTCAATGAGTAACCCGGGAACATGCTGCGAGGGTTCACAGGGCTCAACCCACAGAGCTGCCCAGCGCGCCCCGGGGTGGCGGACAATGGGAGGTCCTCTCGTTGGGGAATTGATTGATTGGAAGTTTGCTATACGTCCAGTAAGCGATGAGAACAAATTCACAAACAATAAATCAACGGAAACGCCGGGCTGGAATTGGATATAGGGAATACAATTTTGCCAATGGAAAATTAGTATCGGTTAGGTACGAAAAATTTAGCCGTTTGTTGCGGATACAATGAGGTCTCTCTTTTTCGAAATCTACAAAACGGTTGTTTATCGTGCAGCGAGAGTGGCACTCGCCAAAGACGTCACCCACTACGGTCGCGACAAGGCTTTCCGTATTATGACTGGACAATCCCCCAACGAGAGGGCCTCTGCTATCCGCCTCCTGGTAGCTCAGTGGGTTGCGGAACCCTCCCGGTATGGTCACGACAGAAGAATATGGAAAATCCAAATAATTAGCATGTTGTAGAACTTTGTTATCGAAATTCCAAAACGCTACACCAAAACCTGACTAAAGTGTTCTATACTTTCTGACTAGAAAACCCTTATAAGTGGCGAATCTTCTGTAGATATGCATACACCTGAATTGATGTGAGCAATATGCGCATTCTATCAATACGCGTTCCAGTTTAAAAATGATTCCCAAGGCTCCACCGACAAAGCTACTCGGCGCATCCTCAGGTGGCGGACAGTGAAAGGCCGACTACTATCAATATGCGGTAAACTGTATGGAATGCGGATAGAATGAGCCAAACTCTTTTTCAAACTACAAAACGGGTCTTTATAATGCAAGTCCACTACAGTTCGCGTACAGGCTTTCCGTATTATGACCGGTCATTCCCCAACGAGTGGACCTCTGCTATCCGCCCAGCTGGGGGGAGTGGGCGCTTAGGAGCTCTGTCAGTTTGGTCACGACCGAAAAAAATCCCAAAATTTGTATGTTGTAGAACTTTATTATAAAAATCTCAAACCCCGGCTAATGCATTCTATACTTTTTTAATAGAAAAACCATTGTAGGTGCGAATCTTCTGTAGATATGCATCCACTTGAATTGATGTAATACGCTTTTCAGTTTCAAGAATGATCACCAAAGCTCCACCCACAGAGCTACTCAGCGCATCTTCAGGTGGCGGACAGTTATCTTAAGTATTCACACAAGTGTGAATAGATTTGTATTCACTCAAGTACGTATATTCCCCTTGATATTGATATGGAGTGAAGGTAGTGAGTTGTTTTAAGCAATCAACTTATTTAACATCTTTCATTGTTATCTAGACCAACGCACTGTTACATTTAATTAATCTTGTGATCACTTCGACAAATGATTAAGATTAGTTTATAAAATAGACGATTCCACCGTATTTTAATAACAAAAGCAGTACAATGGGAGAATCCATTACATGTACATGTATGCTTACAATGATACCAGCGATTCAAGTGGAAATAACATTAAACCATTAAGTTTTTTTGAATTAAAAAGGCGATAAATATTTTCATAACTTTTAATTAATTTTGTTGTATCATGTATGTAAAAGTTAAATAATCAGTCGCTCTTGGCTTATGTGTACATGAAGTGTCAATGAGTAACCCGGGAACATGCTGCGAGGGTTCACAGGGCTCAACCCACAGAGCTGCCCAGCGCGTCCCGGGGTGGCGGACAATGGGAGGTCCTCTCGTTGGGGAATTGATTGATTGGAAGTTTGCCAGTAAGCGATGAGAACAAATTCACAAACAATAAATCAACGGAAACGCCGGGCTGGAATTGGATATAGGGAATACAATTTTGCCAATGGAAAATTAGTATCGGTTAGGTACGAAAAATTTAGCCGTTTGTTGCGGATACAATGAGGTCTCTCTTTTTCGAAATCTACAAAACGGTTGTTTATCGTGCAACGAGAGTGGCACTCGCCAAAGACGTCACCCACTACGGTCGCGACAAGGCTTTCCGTATTATGACTGGACAATCCCCCAACGAGAGGGCCTCTGCTATCCGCCTCCTGGTAGCTCAGTGGGTTGCGGAACCCTCCCGGTATGGTCACGACAGAAGAATATGGAAAATCCAAATAATTAGCATGTTGTAGAACTTTGTTATCGAAATTCCAAAACGCTACACCAAAACCTGACTAAAGTGTTCTATACTTTCTGACTAGAAAACCCTTATAAGTGGCGAATCTTCTGTAGATATGCATACACCTGAATTGATGTGAGCAATATGCGCATTTTATCAATACGCGTTCCAGTTTAAAAATGATTCCCAAGGCTCCACCGACAAAGCTACTCGGCGCATCCTCAGGTGGCGGACAGTGAAAGGCCGACTACTATCAATATGCGGTAAACTGTATGGAATGCGGATAGAATGAGCCAAACTCTTTTTCAAACTACAAAACGGGTCTTTATAATGCAAGTCCACTACAGTTCGCGTACAGGCTTTCCGTATTATGACCGGTCATTCCCCAACGAGTGGACCTCTGCTATCCGCCCAGCTGGGGGGAGTGGGCGCTTAGGAGCTCTGTCAGTTTGGTCACGACCGAAAAAAATCCCAAAATTTGTATGTTGTAGAACTTTATTATAAAAATCCCAAACCCCGGCTAATGCATTCTATACTTTTTTAATAGAAAAACCATTGTAGGTGCGAATCTTCTGTAGATATGCATCCACTTGAATTGATGTAAGCAATAAGCGTATTTTATCATCAATACGCTTTTCAGTTTCAAGAATGATCACCAAAGCTCCACCCACAGAGCTACTCAGCGCATCTTCAGGTGGCGGACAGTTATCTTAAGTATTCACACAAGTGTGAATAGATTTGTATTCACTCAAGTACGTATATTTCCCTTGATATTGATATGGAGTGAAGGTAGTGAGTTGTTTTAAGCAATCAACTTATTTAACATCTTTCATTGTTATCTAGACCAACGCACTGTTACGTATATGTAAGAATATGATAATCCCTGTCTTCATGATTATGTACGAGCGGTAGCGAGTACTAATCATGAAGACAGGGATTATCATATTCTTACAAACTTAGACCATTGTAAAGTGGTCAAGAGATATTTAATTGCATGATTACAATTTATTAATCTGACTGGTATATATAAGGACCAGAATGTGTTAATAGTTTGATGACACAGTATTAGCCTTTTTCCGAAAAAGTCTAGATAGCAGAATGAAAGAACTAACCATTCAGGGTATTGGAACAGATACCAAACATGCAAACCCCGTTCTTCCGCCTGATGAAGTACAGTTGTGGGATTCTGGTGTTCTTAATACAGAGACTGCTTCTGGAATAAGTAATATTGTGTTTTTCTATAACTGCAAATTGTTCGGGTTCAGAGGTATGGATAACGGCACAAAGTTCTTGATACATCACAGTTTTCTATATCAACCTACTCGTGTGGTGCTAAATTTCAATTATTCTGGACGATTATGTAAAAACATTCAAGGTGGTCTTTATAACCGAAGTGTTGATGTTAAGAGAATTTCTTTTAAAAAGTAATCCAACAAACCCAAGATGTATAGTTAAAATTTATGATAAATATTTATCGCTTATTCCGAGACAAGGGCGGTTTTATAGGAAACCGCTTCCACATTGCTCTTTTGGTGGACGGCCTAGATTTAGTACGCAGTCCATCTGCATAAATATGTTGCAGTCTAAAATGAAAGAGCTTTTTCAAAATGCTGGCATTGATGTTAACAATAAAGTGATAACAAACCATTCTGGTAAATTAACTTGTGCCACAACTCTTTTCAATGCTGGGTACGATGACCTTGTAATAAAATCAAGACGTGGACATTGTTCAAACGCTGTGGATTTTTACAAACGCCCTCTTGAGTTTATGTCTGAAAATGTTCGCAATACGCTTCAACCACCGAAACCACAAGATTATGACAAAAGACCACAATTAAGTACAAAGGAAAACACTAAATCAACTGTAAACACTGTCAAGTAAGAGTCAAATGATGATGATGTTCTTACTATTACATTGCCTAATTCTGTTTCAAAAGTTGTTTTTTTTAATGGAAAAAAAGATTTGCTTTAGAGTTATGAAAATAAATAAACTATTTATGTGTACATTTTATATTTTATTCAAAATGTGTCTTCTTTATTAATTGAGCAATTCCTCACATTTCTTAATACCAAATTATGCCCTAGGCAATTATAGTCTAGTCCCTTACAATTTTAAACAAAAGGTAATCCTTTATGAAGACCATGAAAATGTCATGGTCTTCACAAATAAGACATACAAAATTAGACGTTTTCATTGGTCGAGAGCACTTTACTATGGTCTAAATTTAATTAATCTTGTGATCACTTCGACAAATGATTAAGATTAGTTTATAAAATAGACGATTCCACCGTATTTTAATAACAAAAGCAGTACAATGGGAGAATCCATACATGTACATGTATGCTTACAATGATACCAGCGATTCAAGTGGAAATAACATTAAACCATTAAGTTTTTTTGAATTAAAAAGGCGATAAATATTTTCATAACTTTTAATTAATTTTGTTGTATCATGTATGTAAAAGTTAAATAATCAGTCGCTCTTGGCTTATGTGTACATGAAGTGTCAATGAGTAACCCGGGAACATGCTGCGAGGGTTCACAGGGCTCAACCCACAGAGCTGCCCAGCGCGTCCCGGGGTGGCGGACAATGGGAGGTCCTCTCGTTGGGGAATTGATTGATTGGAAGTTTGCCAGTAAGCGATGAGAACAAATTCACAAACAATAAATCAACGGAAACGCCGGGCTGGAATTGGATATAGGGAATACAATTTTGCCAATGGAAAATTAGTATCGGTTAGGTACGAAAAATTTAGCCGTTTGTTGCGGATACAATGAGGTCTCTCTTTTTCGAAATCTACAAAACGGTTGTTTATCGTGCAACGAGAGTGGCACTCGCCAAAGACGTCACCCACTACGGTCGCGACAAGGCTTTCCGTATTATGACTGGACAATCCCCCAACGAGATTGCCTCTGCTATCCGCCTCCTGGTAGCTCAGTGGGTTGCGGAACCCTCCCGGTATGGTCACGACAGAAGAATATGGAAAATCCAAATAATTAGCATGTTGTAGAACTTTGTTATCGAAATTCCAAAACGCTACACCAAAACCTGACTAGTGTTCTATACTTTCTGACTAGAAAACCCTTATAAGTGGCGAATCTTCTGTAGATATGCATACACCTGAATTGATGTGAGCAATATGCGCATTTTATCAATACGCGTTCCAGTTTAAAAATGATTCCCAAGGCTCCACCGACAAAGCTACTCGGCGCATCCTCAGGTGGCGGACAGTGAACGGCCGACTACTATCAATATGCGGTAAACTGTATGGAATGCGGATAGAATGAGCCAAACTCTTTTTCAAACTACAAAACGGGTCTTTATAATGCAAGTCCACTACAGTTCGCGTACAGGCTTTCCGTATTATGACCGGTCATTCCCCAACGAGTGGACCTCTGTTATCCGCCCAGCTGGGGGGAGTGGGCGCTTAAGAGCTCTGTCAGTTTGGTCACGACCGAAAAAAATCCCAAAATTTGTATGTTGTAGAACTTTATTATAAAAATCCCAAACCCCGGCTAATGCATTCTATACTTTTTTAATAGAAAAACCATTGTAGGTGCGAATCTTCTGTAGATATGCATCCACTTGAATTGATGTAAGCAATAAGCGTATTTTATAATCAATACGCTTTTCAGTTTCAAGAATGATCACCAAAGCTCCACCCACAGAGCTACTCAGCGCATCTTCAGGTGGCGGACAGTTATCTTAAGTATTCACACAAGTGCGAATAGATTTGTATTCACTCAAGTACGTATATTTCCCTTGATATTGATATGGAGTGAAGGTAGTGAGTTGTTTTAAGCAATCAACTTATTTAACATCTTTCATTGTTATCTAGACCAACGCACTGTTACGTATATGTAAGAATATGATAATCCCTGTCTTCATGATTATGTACGAGCGGTAGCGAGTTCTAATCATGAAGACAGGGATTATCATATTCTTACAAACTTAGACCATTGTAAAGTGGTCAAGAGATATTTAATTGCATGATTACAATTTATTAATCTGACTGGTATATATAAGGACCAGAATGTGTTAATAGTTTGATGACACAGTATTAGCCTTTTTCCGAAAAAGTCTAGATAGCAGAATGAAAGAACTAACCATTCAGGGTATTGGAACAGATACCAAACATGCAAACCCCGTTCTTCCGCCTGATGAAGCACAGTTGTGGGATTCTGGTGTTTTTAATACAGAGACTGCTTCTGGAATAAGTAATATTGTGTTTTTCTATAACTGCAAATTGTTCGGGTTCAGAGGTATGGATAACGGCACAAAGTTCTTGATACATCACAGTTTTCTATATCAACCGACTCGTGTGGTGCTAAATTTCAATTATTCTGGACGATTATGTAAAAACGTTCAAGGTGGTCTTTATAACCGAAGTGTTGATGTTAAGAGAATTTCTTTTAAAAAGTAATCCAACAACCCAAGATGTATAGTTAAAATTTATGATAAATATTTATCGCTTATTCCGAGACAAGGGCGGTTTTATAGGAAACCGCTTCCACATTGCTCTTTTGGTGGACGGCCTAGATTTAGTACGCAGTCCATCTGCATAAATATGTTGCAGTCTAAAATGAAAGAGCTTTTTCAAAATGCTGGCATTGATGTTAACAATAAAGTGATAACAAACCATTCTGGTAAATTAACTTGTGCCACAACTCTTTTCAATGCTGGGTACGATGACCTTGTAATAAAATCAAGACGTGGACATTGTTCAAACGCTGTGGATTTTTACAAACGCCCTCTTGAGTTTATGTCTGAAAATGTTCGCAATACGCTTCAACCACCGAAACCACAAGATTATGACAAAAGACCACAATTAAGTACAAAGGAAAACACTAAATCAACTGTAAACACTGTCAAGTAAGAGTCAAATGATGATGATGTTCTTACTATTACATTGCCTAATTCTGTTTCAAAAGTTGTTTTTTTTAATGGAAAAAAAGATTTGCTTTAGAGTTATGAAAATAAATAAACTATTTATGTGTACATTTTATATTTTATTCAAAATGTGTCTTCTTTATTAATTGAGCAATTCCTCACATTTCTTAATACCAAATTATGCCCTAGGCAATTATAGTCTAGTCCCTTACAATTTTAAACAAAAGGTAATCCTTTATGAAGACCATGAAAATGTCATGGTCTTCACAAATATGACATACAAAATTAGACGTTTTCATTGGTCGAGAGCACTTTACTATGGTCTAAATTTAATTAATCTTGTGATCACTTCGACAAATGATTAAGATTAGTTTATAAAATAGACGATTCCACCGTATTTTAATAACAAAAGCAGTACAATGGGAGAATCCATTACATGTACATGTATGCTTACAATGATACCAGCGATTCAAGTGGAAATAACATTAAACCATTAAGTTTTTTTGAATTAAAAAGGCGATAAATATTTTCATAACTTTTAATTAATTTTGTTGTATCATGTATGTAAAAGTTAAATAATCAGTCGCTCTTGGCTTATGTGTACATGGAGTGTCAATGAGTAACCCGGGAACATGCTGCGAGGGTTCACAGGGCTCAACCCACAGAGCTGCCCAGCGCGTCCCGGGGTGGCGGACAATGGGAGGTCCTCTCGTTGGGGAATTGATTGATTGGAAGTTTGCTATACGTCCAGTAAGCGATGAGAACAAATTCACAAACAATAAATCAACGGAAACGCCGGGCTGGAATTGGATATAGGGAATACAATTTTGCCAATGGAAAATTAGTATCGGTTAGGTACGAAAAATTTAGCCGTTTGTTGCGGATACAATGAGGTCTCTCTTTTTCGAAATCTACAAAACGGTTGTTTATCGTGCAACGAGAGTGGCACTCGCCAAAGACGTCACCCACTACGGTCGCGACAAGGCTTTCCGTATTATGACTGGACAATCCCCCAACGAGAGGGCCTCTGCTATCCGCCTCCTGGTAGCTCAGTGGGTTGCGGAACCCTCCC
The DNA here is from genome assembly GCA_944474755.1 of Limnoperna fortunei. Taxonomy (NCBI): domain Eukaryota; kingdom Metazoa; phylum Mollusca; class Bivalvia; order Mytilida; family Modiolidae; genus Limnoperna; species Limnoperna fortunei. The sequence goes on from OX104113.1 coordinate 41,039,241, forward strand.
GGTATGGTCACGACAGAAGAATATGGAAAATCCAAATAATTAGCATGTTGTAGAACTTTGTTATCAAAATTCCAAAACGCTACACCAAAACCTGACTAAAGTGTTCTATACTTTCTGACTAGAAAACCCTTATAAGTGGCGAATCTTCTGTAGATATGCATACACCTGAATTGATGTGAGCAATATGCGCATTTTATCAATACGCGTTCCAGTTTAAAAATGATTCCCAAGGCTCCACCGACAAAGCTACTCGGCGCATCCTCAGGTGGCGGACAGTGAAAGGCCGACTACTATCAATATGCGGTAAACTGTATGGAATGCGGATAGAATGAGCCAAACTCTTTTTCAAACTACAAAACGGGTCTTTATAATGCAAGTCCACTACAGTTCGCGTACAGGCTTTCCATATTATGACCGGTCCTTCCCCAACGAGTGGACCTCTGCTATCCGCCCACCTGGGGGGAGGGGGCGCTTAGGAGCTCTGTCAGTTTGGTCACGACCGAAAAAAATCCCAAAATTTGTATGTTGTAGAACTTTATTATAAAAATCCCAAACCCCGGCTAATGCATTCTATACTTTTTTAATAGAAAAACCATTGTAGGTGCGAATCTTCTGTAGATATGCATCCACTTGAATTGATGTAAGCAAAAAGCGTATTTTATCATCAATACGCTTTTCAGTTTCAAGAATGATCACCAAAGCTCCACCCACAGAGCTACTCGGCGCATCTTCAGGTGGCGGACAGTTATCTTAAGTATTCACACAAGTGTGAATAGATTTGTATTCACTCAAGTACGTATATTCCCCTTGATATTGATATGGAGTGAAGGTAGTGAGTTGTTTTAAGCAATCAACTTATTTAACATCTTTCATTGTTATCTAGACCAACGCACTGTTACATTTAATTAATCTTGTGATCATTTCGACAAATGATTAAGATTAGTTTATAAAATAGACGATTCCACCGTATTTTAATAACAAAAGCTGTACAATGGGAGAATCCATTACATGTACATGTATGCTTACAATGATACCAGCGATTCAAGTGGAAATAACATTAAACCATTAAGTTTTTTTGAATTAAAAAGGCGATAAATATTTTCATAACTTTTAATTAATTTTGTTGTATCATGTATGTAAAAGTTAAATAATCAGTCGCTCTTGGCTTATGTGTACATGAAGTGTCAATGAGTAACCCGGGAACATGCTGCGAGGGTTCACAGGGCTCAACCCACAGAGCTGCCCAGCGCGTCCCGGGGTGGCGGACAATGGGAGGTCCTCTCGTTGGGGAATTGATTGATTGGAAGTTTGCCAGTAAGCGATGAGAACAAATTCACAAACAATAAATCAACGGAAACGCCGGGCTGGAATTGGATATAGGGAATACAATTTTGCCAATGGAAAATTAGTATCGGTTAGGTACGAAAAATTTAGCCGTTTGTTGCGGATACAATGAGGTCTCTCTTTTTCGAAATCTACAAAACGGTTGTTTATCGTGCAACGAGAGTGGCACTCGCCAAAGACGTCACCCACTACGGTCGCGACAAGGCTTTCCGTATTATGACTGGACAATCCCCCAACGAGATTGCCTCTGCTATCCGCCTCCTGGTAGCTCAGTGGGTTGCGGAACCCTCCCGGTATGGTCACGACAGAAGAATATGGAAAATCCAAATAATTAGCATGTTGTAGAACTTTGTTATCAAAATTCCAAAACGCTACACCAAAACCTGACTGAAGTGTTCTATACTTTCTGACTAGAAAACCCTTATAAGTGGCGAATCTTCTGTAGATATGCATACACCTGAATTGATGTGAGCAATATGCGCATTTTATCAATACGCGTTCCAGTTTAAAAATGATTCCCAAGGCTCCACCGACAAAGCTACTCGGCGCATCCTCAGGTGGCGGACAGTGAAAGGCCGACTACTATCAATATGCGGTAAACTGTATGGAATGCGGATAGAATGAGCCAAACTCTTTTTCAAACTACAAAACGGGTCTTTATAATGCAAGTCCACTACAGTTCGCGTACAGGCTTTCCGTATTATGACCGGTCCTTCCCCAACGAGTGGACCTCTGCTATCCGCCACACCTAGGCGCGCGATTAGGAGCTCTGTCAGTTTGGTCACGACCGAATTAAGATTAGTTTATAAAAAATAGACGATTCCACCGTATTTTAATAACAAAAGCAGAGAATGGGAGAATCCATTACATATACATGTATGCTTACAATGATATCAGTGATTCAAGTGGAAATAACTTTAAACCATTAAGTTTTTTTTGAATTAAAAATGCGATAAATATTTTCACAACTTTTAATTAATTTTGTTTTATCATGTATGTAAAAGTTAAATAATCAGTCGCTCTTAGCTTATGTGTACATGAAGTGTCAACGAGTAACCCGGGAACATGCTGCGAGGGTTCACAGGGCTCAACCCGAAGAGCTGCCCAGCATGTCTCCGGGTGGCTGACGATGGGAGGTCCTCTCGTTGGGGAATTGATTGATTGGAAGTATGCTATACGTCCAGTAAGCAGTATTACAGCTATATTTTAGGACGAGAACAAATTCACAAACAATAAATCAACGGAAACGGGATGGAATTGGATATAGGGAATAAAATTTGCCAATGGAAAAGTAGAATCGGTTAGGGACGGAAAATTTAGCCTTGTGTTGCGGATACAATGAGCTCTCTCTTTTTTGAAATCTACAAAACGGTTGGTTATCGTGCAACGAGAGTGGCACTCTCCAAAAACGTCACCACTACGGTCGCGACAAGGCTTTCCGTATTATGATCGGACAATCCCCCAAAGGGCCTCTGCAGTCTGCCTCTTGGGAACGCGCTTGTTACCTCAGTAGGTTGAGGAATGGGAACCCTCCCGGTATGGTCACGACAGAAGAATATGGAAAATCCAAATAATTAGCATGTTGTAGAACTTTGTTATCAAAATTCCAAAACGCTACACCAAAGCCTTAGGTATTCTATAATTTCTGACTAGAAAACCCTTAGGAGTTTCTAGTTTAAAAGTGATTACCAAGGCTCCACCAACAAAGATACTCGGCGCATCCTTAGGTTGCGGACAATGAAAGGCCGACTGTCACGAACATGTGGTAAACTGTATGGAACGTGGATACAATAAGCCAAACTCTTTTTCAAACTCTACAAAACGGGTCTCTATAATGCAAAGAGCTTGGCACTCTCCAAAGAAGTAGCCCACTAAGGTTCGCGGACAGGCTTTCTGTATTATGACCGGACACTCCCCAAAGAGAGAACTTGTGCTATCCGCCACCTTGGGGCGTGCTTGGTTTTGATGAAATTATTTGTGGTTAGGAAACAAACTAATCAACATTGATGTCCACTCCCCTTTCCGGCAGTAAAAAATTCTTTTAAAAAGTTAACATGAGTTCTTTATCCCTTTTAGACTTCGGTGATTTTGCGCACTGTGACTCATAAAATGCACAGGGACTGCCAAATTTAGATAATCATAAATAAATATTTAAATGCAAGTTTTTATCATTATGTTAACCTTTATCATATAAGTTTTCATTTTCAGTCAATTTATTTGTTCTTTATTCTTTAATGAAGTTAATGTGAAAAATGAATAATCAACTCTATTCTGCGCCCGAAAGTTCTTTAGTTTGTAACCACGCCCATCGACTGGAGCTTCCCAAAAAGTAACCTATTTACAGCGACGATTTTTTTTACAAATAAATTACTTAAAATCTTTGTTTACGAACTTTAGTTTAATAGTCACAGAATCAGTGTTCCGTGCACTTAATTTGTTTTAAAATTGCTTTTTTTTAACGTTGCGTATAATATTGACGTATACAAACTGAACAATCGACCTATTCCTACCGGCACAAAATTCAGTTTTCCAGGTTCGGAGAATCGGATTTTGAAGATGAAAGCATCAATCCGGTTTCAATTAGTTCAGTGATAACTTCCGACTTGTCTTTTGATGAGGAAGCCTGAGACTGACGGTGAATTAGTTTCACAGCTTAGTGAATTGCCAAGCAGTCAGTTGACCAGAATATCTGATGATGACTTTTGGTCTGATGAATTGGAGGATATTGACATCCCAACTTTTGGTGAAAGAACAGATCCTGTTCACATGTTGCCTTAAGATGCAACAGCTGTAGACTGTTTTCAGTTGTTTGTTGAAGACAGGTTTTTTCAGCACCTTACCTAGCAGACAAACTTGTATGCAAAACAATACACATGTTGCCTTTTGATGCAATAGCTGTAAACTGTTTTCAGTTGTTTTTTTGAAGACAGGTTTTTTTCTTTTCAGCACCTTACTGAGCAGACAAACTTGAATGCAAAACAGTCTTCGGAAAATAAAAAGCACTGGGAAGAGGTATCTCATTTTAATGAGTTTGCCCTCCACCTATCTCATCTTTTTCTTTCAAACCTCCTGTAGACCTAGGAAAATGGAGGGGACATTCACATGATGCCTAAGCTAGGAAGAACTATTCCAATTTTTCCCCATACCTCTCTTTTAAATGGGGGAAGCAGTAAAATTCTGCAAATCGAAGAAATATAAAGTTGACTGGTATCAAATACTTTTACCGTAACGAGATGGTGGAAAATACAGTTGGAATGACTGAAACCCCAAACATAATTCATTAAAATATCATGTAAGAATGGACAAATTACCCAGCCCAATTTTTTTGTGGGTACCTATTGGAATACCTGCAAAAATCAGAGGCTCTAAGAGCCTGTATCGCTCACCTGATTTTATAGGCAATGAAGGTGGCATTTCCCTGATGTTAAACTAAGCCCTGTAATTTTCAACAAATTTTAAAGAGGACCATCCAAACAATATTGCTAGAAAGTTTTTTGCATTGGTTAATCAGTTTCAAAGAAGAAATCTTTAAAAAAATTTCTAATGTCTATGTAATGCTTTGGTGGCCATTTAGATTTTCCCATAGGCATAAAAAAAACTTCAAAACTTCAAAGGGGACCATCCAAACAATATTGCTAGTAAGTTTTGTTTCCATTGGTTAACCCGATTTAGAAGAAGCCATTAAAAAAATTTTCCAGAAGGGTCCTATATTAAACTAAGTCCTCCGGTGGTGGCCATTTTGATTTTACAATTAGCATAAACAACACAAACTTTATAAAGAATCATCCAAACAATATTGGTAATACATTTTAATTCGATTGGTTAACCGGTTTCAGAGGAAAAGCTATTTTTAACTTTTTTCCCATAGGGTTCAATGTTAAACAAAGTCATGCAGTGGTGGCCATTTTGAATTTCCTATTAAGATTAAAAAAACACAAACTTTATATAGCACCATCCAAACAATACTGCTAGTAAGTTTTTGTTTCCAATGGTTGACTGGTTTCAGAGAAGAAGCCTTTTAAACTTTTTCCGAAAGGGTCTTGTGTTAAACTAAGTCCTGTGTTGGCGGCCATTTTGAATTTCCAGTTAACATAGAATACAAACTTATAAAGGACCATCCAAACAATATTGCTAGTAAGTTTTTGTTTTGATTGGTTAAACGGTTTCAGTGAAGAAGCCCTTTTAAACTTTTTCCCCATAAGGTCCTATGTTAAACTAAGTCTTACAGTGGCGGCCATATTGATTTTCCAATCCAAATAAAAAACAAACTTTGTAAAGATCCATCCAATGAATATTATGGCCAAGTTTGGTTTCAATTGGCCAAGTGGTTTCAGAGAAGAAGATTAAAATGTCAAAAATGTACAGACGCTCACGGACGCAAAGTGATAACAAAAGCTCACATGACCCTTTGGGTCAGGTGAGCTAAAAATGGAAATAATTATGTATCACCTATAACATGTCTGCATATGGACTTTGTTCCAAAGAACAAGAATGTAGATTAATGTTTTCCCCAAAAGTACAACTCTTTATACTGCACAAAATGAGAATAAAATAGTTTAAAATTATAGCTGAAATACTTTGTGCTAAATGTTTATAATTACCATTCAATTACAATAAAAATATTGCAGATAACTAGTGAGGAAATTAAAGCTTTTAATGGTATCAACATACCAATGGGAGTAATGCAGCTGCCTTCTTACCGACTATACTGGAGCGCAGATCCCTTTTTATGAAATACTGTAGTGTAATGACAAAAATAGATTCTCCAAACTCTACCAGTACATTCATGTCTATCTATCTTCTGATTTCCGCACTCAGTCAATTAATTACTATAACGTGCCGTTGCATGCGTGGCGTTACAAATGAAAAGAAAACAAACAAATAAAAGTTGTGATGACACAAATATTTACAGTGAACTTTTTTTTCAATTTTATTCATATCTATTTTATAATTTTACTAAAACTATTTACATGAGACCTCTTTATATGAGATGAGAAAGAGCAGATGCTGGGATCTGCTCTTTAAAGCTGTCTACGGTTGTACAAAGGACTGCTGATATTGGGAGCATATTCCATTGTACAATAGTGTGTGAATAGAATGAGAATTTGTAAGAGTCTTTGTTTGTATGGATGTGTTTGAAGTGATAGGGATGCTTGTTTCTGGTTCGGGTGTCTAATGGAAGGAGTAGGTTTGATGGATAGATTGCAAGTTGATGGTGAGTTATTTTATAAAATACTATTAATCTTGTTTGTATGCGTCTGATTTGTAAAGATGGCCATTGAAGTTGAACATGTCTGAAACTGAGCTGGTGTTATGAAATCTAATGCATGTAAACCTTGCCGCCCTGCGTTGGACCATTTCAGTTTGTTTTTTATTGTGTGGGTCCCATACACTTGAGCTATATTCGAGTTTTGGTCTTACTAACTTACTTACTAGTTCTTTAATTTTTCTTGATGGTATTTTAAGGTTTTGTTTTAAGAAATTTAATTGTCTGCTTGCATTTGCTGTGATGTTATCTCTGTTTGTTCCATTTAAGGTCTGATGCCAAGATATTTTATGGATGTTTCAGTTGTAAGTGTATGACCGTGAAGGGTGTAATTATGGATAACTGGTGTTCTTTTTGGTGAAAATCGCTAGATGGAACATTTGTCTGGGTGGAAAGACATTAGCCAGTCTTTTTCCCATTTTGCGGCTGCATTAAGGTCTTGTTGAAGTTTTAGTGCATCTTCCTTGTTTCTGATGTTTCTGTAAATAATGCTATCATCTGCAAATAATCTTAATGTACTATGTAAATATTCTGGGAAATCATTTATGTATATTAGAAAAAGTATTGGGCCTAGAACTGTTCCCTGCGGTTACAGCAATTTTTTCAGATTTTGGGCCTTCGAGAATAACTGTTTGCGTTCGATCAAGTAAAAAGTCGCCAATTCATTTCAGGGTATTGTTTTTAATGCCATAATGTTCTAGTTTGTAAAGTAGTCTTTTGTGAGGGACTTTGTCAAAAGCTTTGGCAAAGTCCATGTCAACAACAACTAGACAGCTGTACCAAGGGGAATGAAGGGTATGACAAGCTGCATAAAGTAAGACCACTGATTGCTATGATGGATCAAACATTCAAGGATCACGACATGCCAAACCAGAATCAAACAGTTGATGAAACCATGATAAAGTACAAAGGAATTTTTTCTATAAAGCAGTACATGCCAGGTATATGTTTTAATCTTTACAAAATGTAAATCTACATCTTAGGCTGAGTAGAGACGAATAGCATTACAAATTAATGTACATACTGCACATCAAAATGAATTAGAATTAGAAAAAAATTAGTGTAATAAAATAAATAAAAAGATTAGAGGTTGAAAGTCAAGAGTGTTAACCTTTGTTGAAGCAGCGAACTGAAGGGTTTATTTAATGTGCAAGTAAGCCATACTATTATCTTCTTTTCAAGCATCATTGTATTTATTTAACTTGATGCAATCTTAATCTACAAAGATTACCACTGCTCGTACCTACCTACCTAAGGTGCCACATTTAATTGATCTTGTGATCAATTCGACAAGTGATTAAGATTACTTAAAATAGGCGATTCCATCGTGTTTTAGGAAAACCATGAACGAAAGCTGTCAAATGGGAGAATCCATTACATGTATGCTTGCAGTGATAACAGCGATTTAAGCGATAATAACATCAAACCTTTTTTGTAATTCAAAATGCGATAAATTTTTTCACAACTGTTTAATTTTATGCTATCATGTATGCAAAAGTTGAACTAGACAAAGTCGATCTAGCGATCACTGATACCCCCGCTTTTGTAAAAATTTCTAACGTTTTTCGTCGACTGTGACCTTGAAAAACAATATCCCTAAGTTTCATTCAAATCAGATGCAAACTTTTCGAGTTATTGTCCGGATACAACGTTTTTGTACAAATTTCTAACGTTTTTTGTGGACTGCGACCTTGAAATTTGACGGATTCCCCCCAAAATTAATAGGCTTCTTACCAACATGATATATAACAAAGTCCCAAAGTTTCATTAAAATCGGATGCAAACTTTTTGAGTTATTGTCTGGAAACAACGTTTTTGTTAAAATTCCCAACGTTTTTCTTGGACTGCAACCTTAAAATTTGTTGGATTTCCCCCAAAATCGATAGGCTTCTTACCAACCTGATATATAACAATATCCCAAAGTTTCATTCAAATGGGATGTAAACTTTTTGAATTATCATCCGGAAACCAAGTTTTTGTTAAAATTCGTTACGTTTTTCGTGGACTGCGACCTTGAAATTTGATGGATTTCCCCCAAAATCGATAGGCTTCTTACCAACCTGATATATAACAATATCCCAAAGTTTCATTAAAATCTGATGTAAACTTTTTGAATTATCATCCGGAAACCAAATGTGGACGGACGGAAGGACCACTATATACCCCCGACTCTGTCGAGCGGGGGTATAAAATTCAGTCGCTATAAGCGTTTATGTACTGAAGTGTCAATGAGTCACCTGAGAAAACAAATCTTTCGTATTATGTAAGCCATTACTGTAAAAATTAGGCTGCCTTCTTTCCTTTCTTAAACATTCACTCTGTAACGTAACGAAAACTTATAGTCTTGCTGAAGGTAAGCTTTTAGCAGGTTAATTAATACTTACGACCTCAGAGGGATAGCTTTGAATACCAAACGTATTTCTCGGCATGAGGCTGGCAGACCAAGTTTTGTGTAAAATTCCTTGTTTTTATTTTGTAGAGTCCAAACCAATTTCCCTATTAAAAGCAATAAATACATATATTTTATGTCTAATAGCAAGATAAGGTCTATTACATGCAAATAAGATGATCGTCATTATTGCATATGCTTTATAGAATATGATATTCTATAAAAATATTTTTATAAATAGATATCTGATAAACTCAAAAAGATATCCTATTAAATTTATAATAATCTGTGTTCATGTTTATAAGATATCTTAAATACTTTATAAGATATTGTTATGCTGGTCCCCAATTATATTTTCTTCATCTTTCGAATGATATGGATGTATTTAACTCTTTTGAGTGTTTAATATTATTATGTTAAACTATACAGGTGATGTCTTAAGTTGGACATTTTCATAAGAAAATGAGACCCTTGTTAATAAATATTTTGGTTGCTCTGTTATGATGGTAAGATTTAATACCTAGAAGTTGACATTTAAATTTGAGAAATTTAGGAATGTGAGCTATAAAGGTTTCCCCCAAACCGGGGACTGCCTGTGATTGATGTCTTTCAAAGGGATATACCTTTCATGACACAGGAATTGTTCGTTTTTGGTAGCGATCAGTAGGGATTAAATACCTAGAAGTTGACATTTTAACTTGTAAAAAAGCTTTAGGTATTTAAGAATGGGAGCTTAAAAGGTTGTCACCCAAACCGGTGACTGCCGGTGATTGATGTCTTTCCAAGGTATATATGTCCAGTGATCGATAAAAAGTTTGCGGTTGTCTTGTTTGTTTATTCAGGTTTCAGGTATAGCATTTCTGTTTCCTTACGTAGTATTCATAGAAAAATGAGAAACACTTTATTTCTATCATCTCCCGCCAAAATTGTTAACGAATGTCTATCGGTGACGCTAAGATTTCCCAACATATCTTTCATGTCAGAGGAATTGTTCGTTTTTGGTGGCGATCATTTCATAGGTCAGTTTGTGGTATATAATCCGAAGCCATTACATGAACACAGATTCACTCAAAGTTGATAAAGCGGTAAATTCGAATTTAAAAAGAAAACCAAAACAAAGCTAAAATGTCCGATAGCTTAACCCAAGATGAGAAGGTTGGTAATAAATTGTATATTTGGTGACAGTATCAATTATACAGGAACTTTGAATTGGTGACGGTGATCAAAGCTAAGCTGCCTGTGACGGTGACAAATTAACGGGGATAGTGACAAAGTTTAAGGTGACGGTGCAAAACGATGGTGGTTCTTTACTATAAAATGTATGATTGTGTATGATTTTTTGCAAATGTATGGTTATCGAATTTTTACTCCTCAACATATTTTGTGGGGAATTGTATTGTTGTCTCTGAAGTAATAAAAGCTGATAGATCAGTTAGTAACCACGAGGCTACACGTATAGCCATTTGTGTTCCATTAAATTTATACCAAACAAGGGATATTCGACTTTACAGGGAATCAAACTTTCACGATTTTAATTTAGCCATCGATCAATTTAACTGGAATTCTCATCTCCTATAATTTTTCTTAATATTGATGAAATGATTCTTAACTTTACAGAAGAATATATTTAAATCGCAAAAGAATACATTCCTTCGAAAACGGTCACAATAAGACCAAGCGATAAACCTTGGTATAATTTTAAAATTAAATCGAGAAAACGCGACAGGTTACGTAAACATGCCAAGACAAATATTCATTATCAAGATATGTACAAGGCTCAGAGAAATAAAGTGAATAAATATGTGAAGTATGCTAAAGAGCTGTTCCTTTAAAACTTTAAAAACGCAAATGAGCTACTACATCCCGATCGAAATGTTAATCCGAAGTTTTACTGGAAAATAATTAAGATCTTAAAGAGAAATGGTACCGCCTTTATAAAAAACACAAACTGGTAAAATTCAATGTAATGAAACAATGAAGGCTAACATATTGAATTATTTCTTTTGCACCGTCTCGAATATTCTAGGTGCTGATAAATCTCCTTATTTAAAAATTGAATATGTGACCCTCTTGAAGTCAGCTATCGTAATTGCGTTGTTTGAAAAGGGAAGTAAATCTGATCCATCTAACTACAGACCTATCTTGTTCTTGAGTTGTGTTTTTAAAGAGCAATTTTTAAACATTTACTTAACTAATATCAATCCGGATCTAGTTCCGGTCATTCAGCCTGTACATTAGCTCTTTGAAATGTTTCATTTTACATCTGTTTAGCGATGCAAAATAAGGAAATAATTTGTGCTGTGCTGTTTTCTGTGATGTATCAAAAGCGTTTCATAAGGTTTCGCATCGGGACTTGCGGAAGCATATGGAATCTCCGGCAAATTGCTAAAGAAGCTTAGAAATTTATGAAACAGAAATCAACGAGTCTTTATTAAAAATTGTGTTTCTAATAAAAATACGATTAAATGTGGGGCACCCCAGGGTTCAGTTCTAGCGCCATTATTATTTATTTATACTAAATGACCTTGTTGACAACACTGACTGCCTAGACTTATTCCAGATGATGCGTGCTATTCTGTTCAGCTTTAAATGTTCAAGTATTAGAAAAAAAAATTAACAAGTAATTGAAGAAAATATACAACTGGTCTGTGAAATGTTTAGTAGAATTAAATCCACAAAAAACTGAATGCGTATTTTTCACATCCGAAAAAGACTTTGGCAAACCTGAAGTAAAATTCAACGATGTAAATGTCCCATTTGTTTATGACAAAAACATCTTCGAGTATATTATTCAAATGATTGTAAATGGAATTGTCATACTGATTATGTTGTTAGCAATGTGTCAAATAAGTTGTCAGTGCTACATAAACTAAGGTTCACATTAAATAGAAACAAACTTTACTTGCATTCTTCTAGTTCTAGAATATGCCTGTGAACTATGGTATGAGAAAGAAATCTCTTAAACATTGAACATATACTTCACGAAGCGCACAGAATAGTCACTACCAAATATAGTATCGAGTCCCTCTGCTTTGAAACTGTGTATAACCGCCCCTCCTCCAAGTACTTTGACATTTGTAACAGAAATTTAAATATCATTCACACTCGATTAAGACACAAGGGCAGTAACTTAAATGGAGATCTTTTCCGTATAAATTTTAAGACCGATCCTAAATGCAGTTGTGGATGGATTATTTAAGATTCAATTAATTACATTTTGGAATGTTCACTATATTATGCAGAAGATAATTATTATTCAACAAACTTGGTTTTCTTAACGAACTTAAAACAGAATGTTTGCTTTTGGCGAAGACTCCTTCACTGATGACTTAAATGAGAACGTCGTTAATGCAGTACAACAGTAATTAAACATACGTTTCATGATCACAATGACAATTCCATGTAATTATTGCATGTATAGTGTTTATGTGTATGCATTCATGTTTGTTGACAGTTGTAATAACTTGTGTTTAATCCAATTGTATTATTTACAATAAAATATGTTTAATCTAATCTAATGTAATCTAACGCATTCTCTGTTGACCGACTCTAGCACCAAATATCTTTAAAAGTTAAAAAAAAGTCCTATACAAATGATAAGATGTGGTATGAACTATACTACTGAGATATCTATTAAAACTACATGATACCCTATAAAATATATAAATTATATAATGTAGGATATAAACTATAACTTCAAATTAAATAGTATATCTCATAAATTATATGATATAACGTACACTTTATAGACATCAGTCGTGTAAATAATACTGCATGCTTTCATCCCAAAGTGAGACTGAGGGCAGCATTTACACTGACAATGCGTTACTCTAAAATACACAGCAATTTAACGTTCAGATTTGGTTATTATAATGAAATAATAACTCGACTACCACAATACCATTCAAAATTTATAATGTTTGATAAACGAAACATGCAAAACAAAAAAACAATTAAAAACTAACAAAAAGAAATTAATTAGAGACTTTACAAAGGTATCTAACTTCTTCTTTACACCAGCATCTAATTCCTGTGCGACAACACACTGATTTTCATCGATTTTCTTGTTTAAATCATTCTCGATATCTTCATTCTTTTTTGTAACTTGTCTGTATGTTTCCTTGGATGACGTTTGATATTTTCCGTTTTTAGCGGCCGGTTTTCAAGTTCTCAATCTTTCTTCCTCCTGATGAAGTTTTTGCTTAGTACATGGAATTTTATCATTGAGTTTTGCTGCTTTTCTTTCGACAGTGTCTCGGCATCGGATTTTATTTAATCTTGTCATTTTGCCTGCACCATTTTTATATTAACAAAAAAAAGAAAGCCACCTTCAATGCGGCAATTTTTGTAACCTCGTGTGTAACCGCACAAACTAAAAGTGACTACCCCATTGAGATTCCCTGTGGGTAAATACGGCTTACTCATCTAATAAAAGTGGTCGCAATGAAGCTGAAGTTAATGATATAAATTTGTTATCGACAGCGGTTATCAAACCAACCAGTCATTAAATTTAAGTAAACAACACATTGACCGGTAAAACAAATTCAAGTATTTATTTGTATTTTCTAGCAAAAACTTAATTCAAAATATTTTCGTGACATTAAAATTATATTACCTTCAGATGTCTAAATACACTGCTTGCAAAAAATGAATATAAGCTTGAATGCAAATTAATAACCGTCATATTTTATGGAATATGATATCACATGCACTGAGGTGCCTTAATTGTATAATATACCTTTATCGGCAAGTGCACCAATACGTCGTATCTCAGTCATCAAATCTTTTTCGTCTTTGTCGTTGACTAAACATTCGCCTAAACACAAATACTTCGTGGATAAGTTGTAATAAAACTGAGCATTTGAGGTAATCAAAAATGATACTAACGACTGACCGGATTTACAACCTTAAGTAATGCTAGAAATTGCATTGCAACAATACAATGAACATTGGAAGGAAACATACAATGAATTTGTCGCAACTACACTATAGTGAATTATACTGACGGCAATAACAGGAAATATGATATGGGCGGTTGGCTATTCGGATTTCGTAGTATTGCCACCGGTTTCATATACTTTGTATTTATTGCATCGTGGAACAGTTTCCAACTTCCCGATTTTGACTGGTCTGATTTTCTGAACTCTACTGAAAAATGTAAGTAAATATAAGTTTTATATCGTGTATTTCTTTGTGGCAGCTGATCGGTTGTAAACTAATAAAATATACGAATATTCTACTGATATGCAATAGTTTATTTTATAAACGTTACTGCAGCGTTACAGTATTACTCAAACTCTTCTTTAAAATAATACCCAATATAATATTCTATCAATTACCAACATGGAATTAGGTTTTTGTTAAAAAGAAACATTTAATTTTCAAGTCGTGATAGTTAATAAAATGATGTTAGCCCCAAGCCTATATTTATTTATGTGTAAACAAAATTTTATGAAGAAAAATGGTTCGACAAAAATACAAACATACATACTGCTAGAAGATTTTAAAAACAATGTGGTTACCATTTATACCCGAAAGATGAAATTAAATAAGTTTTATTTGATTAATTATTTGTATTTACATAAATATTTACCCTTTCTGTCTGTTACTACACAGCAGTTATAAAGGCAACTATACTTATTTTCTGGGTTTCAAAATACAGTTTATTAAGGAAAAAGAAAAAATACTATTCTCATAAAATCTTCAACAATTACAAAAGAACGGCTGTTGTTGAGGTCACATAAACCTTGATTTTTATGTAGAAAATTGCTCGTGTTAGAGTTAGATAAGCATGGAAGTGACAGTTGTAAGGACTGACATTTCCAAAAGCGATCTAAATTTAGATTCCTTTTCAAAATATGTTCTTTTAGCGAGCTGTCTTCAAGCGAACTATGCCTAATTCTACTACCGTATGCAAGTTCGAAGAAATTGTACGATTTTAATTCAGATCAATAAACACTGTTAGGATTTCCTACTTCTTGAAGCTGCAGGCTTCGATAAATTTTCAGCAGTGGTTTTCGGTAATATCAGTTTTGAGAGTCGCCTTGGTACTTTTCTCTCCACATCTTTGTCTGGTTCTGTGAAGAACTTGAGACCGCCAGCTTTTGGATATATCCTCGAAAAATCTCATCTTTTTTAAATCTCGCAAGATTTGTGAAGATGTCTGAGTTTCATGCTTTGTTTTTTATGTTTTTTCCTGCAAGGAAAGCATCCCGTGCAGACTTGCTTAACAAATTTAGCTCCCATTTCAGCAGATCACTTCACATGTTGGTAAACGATAGCGCATATGACACTGCTTATTTGACTTCATAATAATGCCGGCCGATAGAACGATTTCATGATAACACCCAAGCCTCTAATTCTTATTCATTTAATATGATAACAGTTCTATTATATTACAATGTATTTTAAAATTACAAACATTTCCACGCTTTGCAATAGACTTGAATGTTTGAGTGTTTAAAACTGTAAAATAGTGGAAAAAGTATATCGTTGAATTTGCCTTTGTCCTTGAATTTTTTTTAGTAAAACTAACAAAATAGAAAAGCTGTAAAAAATTAGTTTAAATTAAAAGTATTGGTCTTGTTCTTAATTGGTAGGGTAGACTATATTATATTGAATCATATTTTAGTTAGTAAATTTTTCAATACGGGATATGTAAGTGTAGAGCTAGGAATAAACTTGCCCTGAACTTTCCCACTTAAGATCAAATGCCACATAATACAAGTCTGGACAATTGCTGTAGTTGCTATATTTTGGTTGTTGGTTCTATAGTTTGCTGGTTTCTTGGACTTAATTTGTGGGTTGACTTTTTTCTAGTTCCCTGGTGTTCGATATTTTGTTATTACGTTCATACATGTAATTGGCTAATCATTATGTAGTTAGAATTTATTCCAATCAAAATGAATTGTTTACTCATTAATTACAGATATCCGTATTTAAAAAATACTATGATATTATTACGTAATGATTTCTGTATTGGCCTAGTTATTAGTCCAAGGCCTGTTGTATTGGCCTAAGGCGCAGCCGAAGGACAATGCAGCTGGCCAAGGATCAATAACTAGGCCAATACAGAAATGATCACGTTATGATATCTTTATTAATTAACTAGTCCCAATCAATTAGGCCAATACAGGTTGGAATCTGGCCAATACCGATATTGGACTAGTAAATTCCGTATTGGACTGGTTCAGTAAAATATATCATATCGGCAGTTTTGCTGTTATCTAAGTGAATATTATAGTAGTTAATTAATAAATTAAATTAAAATTGTATTGTCTTGCAAAAACAAAATATTTTTTATGTCCTGTAAAGATCCGTTTTATACTAGTGATGTAATATATTAGGATTCTTGCATGCTGTGGTCGTGGATATATATGGCATGTTCTCTTTGAGTGTGCGACGGCGTGGATGTATTGTTTGTTTGAACACAATTTTTAGCAATTTTTTAGCAATATAATGGCGTCTAGTAATATATTATAGGAGGACTGTGAAGTACCCAGTGAAACAGGAAAATTACCAATCCGTGTCAATTTAGCACAAAAATATGTAAAATTGAAATAATTACCACGTTGTAGAGCTTTAATGATCAAAATTAGAAAACGTTATACAAAAGCCCGGCAAAGGTATTGTAGCGTGTCAGGGGTAGACTAGCTAGCCTACTATATAACTACTAACATATAACTGAAAAAGAGCTTTATACTTGTTCCACAGTGATCCCTTTGCGTGTACTTCATATATTTGACCCAGTCAATTTTCAACATTTATTATATCATATCAAATCTCAATTCAAACAACGTCATTATTTGCTTGTGTGACCATAATATAAACAAATAAAACTGTAATGCTACAGTATAACAAACATTTAATCAATCCATTGGATTTCCAATTGATAATGTCAAAAATTTAACTGTCAGTACTCAGTACACTTTAAATACAATATTTTTAACAACTTGACCGGACCTTCCGAGTCAAATAATATCCAAAAATTGAAAACTGATAATTCAGTGTACACCAAAAATTATATTTGAGCCAGCAGTCTAACCAATGTGTCAACAACAAAAATGTATGCTTAAACTCTAATTATCTCATTAACTATAAAATAAACCCTAACTTTAAAGATTAAAGAAAGCTATTTAATTCAAATATTTTCCGCAAAAATTTAACTGCATCGGAATCATTTACTTTTGATTAAAATATAAAATCTATTTGAATAAAAAATTTCATTTATATCATTTAATTCCTAAAGAGAAAAAAAATGAAAACAATAAATGTGGGGAATTTCTAGTCCTTCTCAGAAATAAAACCCAAATAATCTCTTTTGCCTTCAAAGAGAATTATCGTAAAATAACTTCTTGGACCTTCCAAGAATATTTTACTTTAATATTTCATGAGCCTTCACAGAAAAGCAAATGATTTCCCAGACCTTCACAAGAATTGCAGTGGGGGGAGGGGGACCTAGTAAGTTCTAACAATTAAAAAAACAAAGAAAATTACAAATTTTATAAGAGACAAAAATAACCTAACCCTTCCTTATCAGCGGCCCCAGCAGAACTGACTAAAAAAATCTATTTGCTGATGCTTACTATATTGCTGGAAGTTCATAAAGGTCACAATTTACAGAAAAATGCTTAAACAATTTTTATATATTATTCTAAATATTCTAATACAATTATCTTTCTATTCAATAACAATAAATCACCAAAAATACAAGTTTTCATTATTTATAATAAATTAAAGTTTTCATACTTTGGCGCACAAATGTAGCTGCACCACCGAAAGCTGTCAAATGTATACAAAACCATGTGAATCAACCGGCAAGGAAAATGACTGATAAAACTTAAATGATGAATATGTAATCTTCACATTTGATATCATGACAACATATAAAAAGTAATGATAACATTCAAAATGCATGGCAATTTTAGTTACTGTATATTTTACTGAAAATCAGGCAAACTGAAAGTTAGGGTAGTTCTCTGCGCATGTGCAAGTATACAATTTTATTGTACAAGTATTCGTAATTGCATTAACAAATAAAATGGATTTCATAATTTTTGAAAAGGCTCAATTGCTATAAAAATAAATAAAATAACGACGTGAGCTGAAATATGACAACTTTATTATGGCCAACTCGGATAACGATTGCCTCATTACATTTACAGTATAAAAAGTGAGAACAGCACGACTTGTAATAAAGTTTAAAAATTTTACTTCAAATAAAATATCTGAACTGTGTTGAGTTATTGTTTTTTTTTATATAAATAAAAAAATTAAATACAATGTATAGTATTATTACTATATTATATTACTTTTTCTAATTGACATATGTAACACCTTACATTTTACCATTGTACTGTTTACCATATTACCACAATTTACCGTATTTGTATATTACTGTAAACACCTTACATTTTAGCTTATTATTGTTTACACCTTATTACTGATAACACCTTACATTTTACCCCCTTGAAAAACATTTAGCGTCCCGCAAATTGACACAATATAAATTCCTAAAATTACTACTTTTGTTATGCCTAATTAAATTTACAAATTATTCTGAATAAAACTATATTAGATTTCTCAAAATTTTACCAACTGTCCAAATGTTGATACATGTATATGTCAATCATCCTTTTTGCTCAATACCGATTTTATTTATCTCTCTACTGGTTTTAGCTTTTGTAGCAATCGTTTGAAATTTCTTATGTTGTTCCAGTTAAAATTCCTATTACGGTTTTGAAGGTTGGTCCTCTCAAATTGGTACATCTGCAATCTTAAACAGGATACTTCCGAGTTTCAGTTGAGAAAGTGATTGATCATAATGCTTAATTTGTTCTGAAATGGTACACTGAGTCTCGGTTAATGTTTTAACAGAGTGAATAAGCTCTGACAAAGATTTTCCACGGATTCACAAGACATGTTGGTTTGCGAACTGCTGTTCTTTGTTGGTGGGGTAGGTAATATACTGTACATCCTCTTCTGCATCTTTATCTAATATAGAGCGTATTGGTGAGGACACCTCAGGAGATGGAATCATAGTGCAGGTATCAAAGTCGGATAATTCAAGTGGTAGGTATTGGTTCAATGTAGGTGCAGATGGTAATGAGAAAGAGCATAGTGGAGTAGGTACAGGTGTAGATGGTGGTAGAAAAACCGCGTTAGATGGCAAAGAAACAGGCTGACTGATTAAACTGGTGAACAAAGCTTGATCCTGCGGTGTTGAAAATACAGATGGCATAAGCTTAAGAAACTGGTGATGTGGCGTCTCAAGTCCCTTTCATTGTCTGATCTGTACAGACACATATTACAAAAGTAGGGCGATCTGTTTAAGGGAATGTACTGTTTCCAAATGTGGTTCTCAACCCTTCTCTTTTTATTAATGTAATATGTTGGATGTTGGCAGTGCAAACACCAATACATCAGCCCTCGCTTTAACTTCATGAATTTCTCTATCTGGAAGGAAAGTACGACCATTTACCATCTACTCAATATAATAACTTATTCGTAAAATAAAAATTGACACACTGGCTAGCTCTTGAACTCACTACCAAAAATAGATACTTTTCATGTCACACAAGTCAAACAATACAGATAGGCTCAAAAGTACTACTACACTTCAATCAATATTGGTCACACGAGCAATTCATCAATTAAGGAACAACCAACAACAACTTCAAACACAATAACAATATGCAAATCTGTACATATGAAATATTCAAGGATGTCATATTCAAAATGCATTTTCTTTACTTCAGACAACTTTACAACTATGTACTATTATTGAATTTCAAGCTATTTTGACTTCTTATCAGCTGAAGCACCCTACTGGAAACAGTTTTCCCATTATATGGTTTTAATTTGTTGTGATTTACAATCTTTTTCTTTTCAGACCCATCAAACTGGATTTCATAATTAATATCATTTAATTTCTGTGTCACTAAACATGGACCTAAGTATAAAGGTTGGAGTTTGGGATTGATTCCCTCTTTCTTGGTTTCATTGAACTACCAAAATTGGTCAAAAATCCTATAATTTATGAGCTTAGTTTTTGTGTCGTAAGAATCTTTACGCCTCTTAGCATTGCATTCTAAGTGTTTTCGTGCAACTATATGGGCTTTGTGTATTCGTTCTCTAATTTTCCAAATATTTCACAAGCACATTGTTTCTCAGATTCAGTTGTCAGATCGGGTTTTACTAAATCATGAGGAAAGCGAACTTCTCTGCTTAACAGTAGCATGTTTGGAGTCAATCCTGTTGACTCATGAGGGGAAGCCCTATAGGCTCCTGCAAGACATCCAAGATTTTTGTCCCATTCAGTTTGTTCACTCTTAATTAAGGATTTAACCATACAAATTAAACTTCTATTAAATGATATCTTTATTAATGCAAATTTATACCCCGAAGGGTTGAAAGCATACAAACAAACGCTTTGGTTGTCCATTGCACTTGGGATTTCTAAAAGAGTACATAGCTCTTGAAATACTTCACTTTCATAATTGCGACCTTGATCAGAGTGTAATGCGAGTGGACAACCGTAACGACAAATCCCAAACTTTTGACCTTGACCTTGATTTTCCAGTTGAGTGACTTAAAAAATTTTCAATACATTTTAATAGGCTGGGTAAGGTTTTATGAGCAACTTCATATCTCAAGAACTACAAGTCTTAGGTAGATGATACTTGGTATGTGTGTGCCCCAGTAGTAGATTAGTACATCTGGATCCTCATCGTTTGACCATGACCTTGATTTTCTGGTTGAGTGACTGACAATATTCAGCACATTATAATAGACTGGGTAAGGTTTTATGAGCAACTCCTTAACTCAAGAACTATAAGTTCTAGGTAGATGAAACTTGGTATGCATGAGCTCCACTAGTAGCTTATTACATCTGTATCCACATCTCTTGACCTTGACCATGATTTTCTTTGTTCATTGACTTTGACAATTTTCAATACATTATAATAGACTGGGTAAGGTTTTATGAGCAACTCCATATCTCAAGAACTATAAGTTCTATGTAGATGAAACTTGGTATGCATGTACCAAAGTAGTAGCTTAGTATAGCTGCATTCCCCATCTTTTGATCTTGACCTTGATTTTCCAGTTGAGCGACTTTGACAATTTTCAATGCATTATAATTATAATGCAATTTTAAGAGAGATATTTTTCCATGAGATTTATAAATGCATGAATTTATAGGAAGTTACTGCAGGTCAAAGATACTGATAGTGCCGACAGGCCACACATACTTTAGTGTTCACTCTTGTTTTTCAACAGAACAGATAACAGACTTATCTGCATCATATGATATATGAAGAATAAATGAATGACCTACTTTGCAATACCTATTTTACAAACCTTTGAGTGGTAACAATTTCATGATGTTTGAAGGGACGTATTATGACCTAACAGTGACACTGTCTAAAATCTAATTTTTCTTTTAAGAAAATGGAGAAAATGAGTTTTTAGTGATTAAAAATTATAGAAATTATGGTATTTGATTAGTTAATATCATTATTCATGCTTTGTTAGTGATAAATTTATTTATATTTTAGACAAAAAGAAGTGTGTGGGGAAAAACGCTCCTCGTCAGAAATGGAGTGAGGATGATGGTAAAGAACTTGAGTTGTTTTCTCATAATCTGAAAAACAACCGCTGTCCAAGACACGCAGAAATTCAGAAAAAATGGGGATAAGCAAAAAAAAAATTGAGGGAATATTCACAAAAGGAAAGTAGAAAAAATTGAGCAACATGATACAGAAACTCAAAAACAAGTCATAAACAATGGTCACTATGTGCGAAAATAAATTTTGTGTCCCCTGCTGTAGGCACATTTGACACAGAAGTATTGCTATCAGTGTTGTCACTTTTTGCTAACCTGTAACTTCTTCAATGCATTTGTAGCTCCGACTAAACTTTCAGGATATCTTGATCAGAAGATTTTGATTTTACTGATTTTAGGGGTTTCCCATACCAGTCAGGGGACTTACTAAAACAGGTATAATTTCTAATGATTTTTGTAAAAGCTTGAAATCTGACTTTAATGACAATTGCATCATTTTTTTTTATTAAAAAGTTCAAACTATTATTATTAAAAAGAAATAACATGTTTGCACTTTATGTATAATTATGTTATCTGAATATGTAGTGCCCCTTTTTTATATAACTTTTTTGTTTTAAGTCTGATTTTGACAATCTTTTTTTAATATGCGTGTTTTGATGAGTACAAAAAAAGGATATGTAAAAAAATTCTACCTATTGCCATCCATTTTGAAATATAAAGGGTCAAATGGGCTAAAACCGTTACTTAAGGATATTTATAATTTTTTGTGTTATTTTGATGGGATTTTTTCATTATTGGACCTCTTTGAAAGAGCATGCAGATTGGCATAGCACTTACTTTCTATTAGATATAAGGGGTCTAAAAGTATCAACAGCCAAAGTTGTAACTTCTCTTTTATTGTGTTCAAGAAAGACGCCGTGTCCGTCAAGTTACTGTATCAAACACTTTAGTGTCTAACTTTTTAATACCCCCACATTCACTTGAAAGTACACTTATTTAAATTTCTATGGCCATCATGCTGCATTGGCCTAGCCCTTTATTCCTAATTTTAAATATTTCAAGATATGTCTTCCTTATAGTGCAGTCAAAACATGTGCTCAATGGAACATCTATTTGAAAGACATTTATTATAATCATAATTACACTAACCTGGGCAGTAAGGCATGTGGCTATATTTAATTAATGTAGTAAGATTATTTGCTTGTGTAAAAATTGTGTTACTGAACTTTGATATTTTTTATTGTAATTTTTAA